>CM032910.1:4709100-10479100 GCA_019202805.1 Arabidopsis suecica | reverse complement strand
AAAAAAAAAAAAAAAAAAAAAACCTAATAATATTGTATATATTGTATTGTATGTAAATTTTATTGCTTATTTTATCTTAACTTTCATCGACGATACAAAATGGTGTTCCAGGCAGCAAGCCCTTTTGATGAAGGCCGTAAGACCGATGGCAAGCCACTATTGTGTCAACGAAGACTGTTTTGGTAGAAAAGGCAAAGATTTAAGTATGTACATTCTAGTAGACTCAGTATATTATTAAAATGTTATTATACTCGAACTAGGTATTATTACTTATTAGTAGTTTTAAATAATATACGGAGTATATACTCTGTATAAAATATTCAAGACAAAAGAAACAAAAGGATCCCACAAGACGTAAGCAATGACATCACGCAAGACGTAAGCAATGACATCACACAAGACGTAAGCAATGAAGTCATCCAAAGATGTCGGCAACGTTAGATCAACGACACGTATCAACACCGCCCGATGGATGACACGCGTCCACGCAACAGCTACTCAACTCCACCTATAAATACAGAAGCAACCTCAAACCGAGGAAGACACGAATTCACAAATCGCTCTCCCTTCTCTCTAAAAACTTCTCTCTAGAAATCTTTTGTTTTCGAGTTTTAAGTTTTAAATTTCAAAGTCTCTATTTGTAAGGATTTAAAAATAAAAATAAAAAATAAATTACTATTCAAGAGTTACTGTAGCAAAAGTACTGTTCACTTTTACTGTTCACGCAATATTTAACAAAAATAGCATTCATAAGCAAGAATAGAGATTTATGGTATCAGTCGCTAAAACGATCGATTTTCAGTTTTCAAAAATAAGGATTTCATTTTAAATTTTAAAATCAACTTTTAGAAAGAAACGGACCTCTTCTACCGAGACATTGAAGCCAAAGGTGTTCCAGGCAGCAAGACCTCAGAAGGAAGGCAGTAAGACCGTTGGTAAACCGCAGCCGTGTCAAGGTAAACCAGGTTAGTCTCTTGCTAAGATGTATTTGATTTAAAAAATTTAAAAATGGCATCCTCATTTAGAAAATTGTTAAAATCCGGCCAATCATCAACTTCTAAATCAACAATAAACTCAAGAGAAATAATATCAAAAATATCAACATTTAATAAAGAAATATCAAGGGATTCCTTACCACATATTAATGCTGAACATATATATCAAATCGGAACATTTGACTTTAAAACGGCTTATTCAATAAAAGAACATGAACAAACAATATCTCTACAACATGAATTCGAAGAAATTAAATTATTATCTTCGATAGCTCTAGATAAATATAAGCAAAAGGGATTCAACTATCTTCATTTCGGATTAGTTCAAATAGCAATAAAACCATTATCAAGAACAGGAATTGATTCACCCATTTTAATGTTATTAAGAGACAAAACCCTTCTAAAATTTGAAGACTCACTTCTTGGTGTAGTACAATCAAATTTATGTAATGGGGCAGTCTACTTTAATTGCGCACCTAATTTTCAAGTTAGTCTTCATGATCCAACCATACTCAACACATTAGTGCTAAACGTTCATTTACCAGAAGTCAAATTCCAAAATGAACGGCATGGTTATCTACTCTTATACCGAATTTATTTTAAACAATCCAATTCAGAATTTAATCCAAGATGTTTACTACAAGATGATAAAGGGGAAACAACAATACTAGCTATGCATAGTAAAGATACTCCTTCATCTACATATACACCGAAACAATTAAAATGGAACGAAATTACTATCCCAGATCAATGGAAAATAGATATTACACAACCTCCAAGAAATTTTGAACAAAGAAATATCTCAAAAATATTTGAACAGAATGATGGAAAAATATTATTAAAATTTGGATCTTTTAGAGAACCTGCTCCACCAAGAATTAGTTCATATTATTCAAATAGCTCAATATATAGAACTCCTGCAAGAGCTTCCTTTTCCGAATATTATCCTGGTCAAACTAGTAAAGAAGAAGATTCGGAAAATATAAATCAAAATGAACCAATTAAATTTAAAGCACCAATAGCAGAACCTGAACCTAATATATACCCAACGTCCCCTACACAATCTGATTTTCAATCAATAAATGTTATTATAAAAGATTTTGAAATAAACAAAGAATACATCAAAGAAGATTTTTACTCACTAAAAAATAAAGAAAAAAGAGAATGGTATTTCAAAACTTTTAATAAACAACAAACAATAGATTATAGAACAAAATGGTATGATTTTATGATAGAAAAAGAAATAGATATTCCATTTTTCATATGGTTTGAAGATTATTCAACAAATAATAAAATAAATTATCCATTTAAAGAAATTAATGTAAATTCTTCACTAAGCCAAACATGGGAACAATTAGATGGTAAAAAAACTAATTCAATACATCCACCATTAACCGATTTAAAAATACAAACAAGTAATAGACAAATTATAGCGGTTCCATTCAAGACCGGGGCTAACGAAAATGATAATGATACTGTAACCAAAAAGGAAATAAAAAATATTTATCAACAGAATAATTTTCAAAGCCAAATACTGCATACGATAGCTAAACAAATTGATAATATAGATAATAAATTGGATACAATTAACGAAGAAAATTCAATACCAAAACCGTTTTGTTCAGTATCTACACCTATGTTTAAACCATTTAAAAGAGAAATTAAATTTGCAGATAATGAAATATTAAAATCTATCTCTACTAGATTAGACAATATAGATAGAGGGAAAAATGCTATTAATAATATAGACGAAGCTGACGATAGTCAATCTTCGGAAATTGAAGAACAAGAAATAAACAGAATAAAAAACCGAAATATCAAAAGTAATAAACCATATTACTCAAGGCACTCACCACCAGATATTCTATTTGAAGAACATTATAAATACAATGCAAGTATGTATACTGGAGATGGTCTATATGAATGGAATATAGATGGTAAATCAGAATACGAAATAATGAGCCTATTACAAGAAATGGGTATGGCTGCTCTAGCTTATAAAGCTAGAGGAAAAACTGATAGACAAACTTGCATTATGCTACTAGCTGGTTTTACTGGCGCATTAAAATTTTGGTGGGATAACTCAATAGACTTGGACATTCAAGAAAAAATTATTAATCATATTGAAAAAATAAAAACATATAACCCCGATAATTCCTGGGAAGAAGTAGAAAAAGAAAATGCCGTAGAAGTTTTAATCCATACAATAACTATGCATTTCATTGGTAATCCAGAAGAAGAATTAGAAAGCAAAAAATTAATATTAACCAATTTAAGATGTCCAACATTAAGTGATTTTAAATGGTATAAAGATATTTTTATTACAAACATATTTCAAAGAAATGATTGTAATCAAGCATTTTGGAAAGAAAGATTTGTCTCTGGACTACCATCTTTCTTCTCTGAAAGAGTATTTAACAAATTAAGAGAATATTCAGGAGGACAACCAATCCCTTGGGATACAATAACTTACGGTCAATTATTTGCATTTACTAAAAAACAAGGGTTAGCAATATGTCAAGAACAACGTGATAAAAAACGCAATGATAAATTCAAATTTAAAATTTCAATGGGATCGTTTTGTGAACAATACGGCTTTCCTCAACTTAATCCACCATCTAGAGAAAGAAGAATTAAGCATAGACAAAGAAATAAGCAATTCCATAGAAATAGAAATTATGATAAACCAATGAATAAATTTTACTCTAAAAATAAAAATTACTCAAAAAACAAGATTTATTCAAAAAATAAAAAATACTCTAAAAATACTAAAAATGAAATAATATGCTGGAATTGCAAAAGACCTGGACATAAATCCACTGACTGTAAAATAAAGAAAAAAATAAATGAAATATTTCAAGACCAACCCGATATCCAAGATAAACTAGCCAAACTATTACTAACCTCTGAATCAGAAAAAACAGAAGAAACTAATAGCGATAATACAATAAATGATATTGAAGATTTAAGTGATTCTTCTTCAGAATCACAAGAATCATCAAATCATACTTGTAACGGAATATGCAATTGTAAATTAATTAATGTAATAACAAAAGATAGTGATAAACAATTCTTACTAGATATAATAGATAAAATAGACGACCCAGAAATTAAAAAGCAATATCTGATAAAACTAAAAGACATAATAACTAGAGAAAACGGATTCGATACTCAAGAATCGTTTAGTTTAAACAAAATATACGAAAAATATCCTACGCAGAGTTTATTTAAACAGGTCACCACTGGTGAATTACAAAATGAAATTAAGCAATTAAAAACACAGATAAAAGAGTTACAGATGACAGTAAATAAACAAGAATTGAATCAATTAAAAATAGATGCAAAATTATCAATATTAGAAAATAATATTTCTAGATATCAACCTTCATCAAGCAATCTAATAATGAAAGAAAATCATGAAGATAATCAAGACTACATCCAGATAATCAATAAAATTAATTATCAAAAATGGTATACAAAAATAAAATTACACATAGGATATGATTTCCAAATAGAAGTAATAGCCTTAATGGATTCAGGTGCCGATTACAACTGTATCCGTGAAGGAATAATACCAACAAAATACTATGAAAAAACTACTGAAAAACTAAGTGGAGCCAATGGCACTAACTTAAAAGTACAATACAAATTACCCTGTGCAAAAGTTTGTAATGAAGGATACTGTTTTACAAATCAATTTATATTAGTAAAGAATTTATCCCAAGAAATAATTTTAGGAACTCCCTTCTTTACACAAATTTATCCTTTTAAAGTATCTGAATTAGGGGTAATAACTAAAGTAGTAGGCGCTAAGCTACTATTTAAATTTCTATCACCAATAAAATTAAAAGAAGTCTTAACCTTACAACAGAACACTATTCAAAAAACAATAAATCTCATTAAAAATAAAAAAGAACATATTCAATCTCTACAAGAAGAAATAACTTACAAAAAAATAGAAGAACAACTTAAAACACCTTATGTTTTAAGCAAAATAAAATCAATAGAAAACGATTTATTAAATCAAGTTTGTTCAGATATTCCAAACGCTTTTTGGGAAAGAAAACAACATACTGTTGATCTTCCTTATATAAAAACTTTTAATGAGAAAAATATTCCAACTAAAGCAAGACCTATTCAAATGAATAAAGAACAACTAGAACATTGTAAAAAAGAAATAGATGATTTACTAAAGAAAAAATTAATAAGACCATCTAAATCTCCTTGGAGTTGTTCTGCCTTTTATGTTAATAATCAAGCTGAAAAAGAGCGTGGCGTACCACGTCTAGTAATTAATTACAAACCATTAAACGATGTATTACAATGGATAAGATATCCAATACCTAATAAGAGAGACTTATTAAAAAGGTTATACAATGCAAAAATATATTCAAAATTTGATATGAAAAGTGGTTTTTGGCAAATACAAATTGCCGAAAAAGATAAATATAAAACAGCATTTACTGTACCATTTGGACATTATGAATGGAATGTAATGCCATTCGGACTAAAAAATGCACCTTCCGAATTTCAACATATAATGAATGATATATTTAATAATTACTCAAAATTCACAATAGTATATATTGATGATGTATTAGTATACTCAACATCGATAGACCAACATCTCAGTCATCTAAATACATTTTTAAACATAGTTAAAAAACATGGATTAGTACTATCCGCTAAAAAAATGTCCCTATTCCAAACAAAAATAAGATTTTTAGGTCACAATATTTATCAAGGAACAATAACACCAATTTCAAGATCTATAGAATTCGCTGATAAATTTCCAAATGAATTAAGAGATAAAACACAATTACAAAGATTCTTAGGATGTTTGAATTATGTTTCAGATTTTCTTCCGGATCTCAGGAAAACTATTCAACCACTATATCAACGATTACAAAAAAACCCTAAACCTTGGACTAATCAACACACTAATCTTGTCAAACAAATTAAAGAAAAGGTTAAAACATTACCATGTTTAACACTTCCTAACCCTGATGCATTTATGATAGTAGAAACAGATGCCTCAGAATTAGGATACGGAGGTATTCTTAAGCAGAAACTTCCAAATTCTAAACAAGAATCCATAATTAGATTTCATTCTGGAGTCTGGATTGGACCCCAGACAAATTATTCAACAGTTAAAAAAGAAGTTTTATCTATAGTAAATTGTATCTCAAAATTTCAAGATGACTTAATCAATAAGCAATTTCTTTTAAGAGTTGATTGTAAATCAGCCAAAGAGATACTTCAAAAAGATGTTAAAAATCTTGTATCCAAACAAATATTTGCTAGATGGCAGGCAATTTTATCTGCATTCGATTTTGATATTCAATATATTAAAGGAGAAAATAATTCTTTACCAGACTTTCTAACTAGAGAATATTTGCAGGGAAAAACAAGTATTCAACAAACAGATAATCAACATGAGTGACAAGAAGAGACCGATGACCGCATCAGATTATATCAAGAATCAACCATCTATGCAAGGAAAGAATTTAAGTATTCAAAATACTTTCTCGGCTCTTGCCGAATACCCACCTCTTTCTTATTCAAAGGCAGTATCTACTGATGCAAACACCCAGGCATCCACCAAAGATAAACAACCAATCCAATCCTCTACCGAAAAAGCTGCTTATTTTCTCAAATCACAAAAACAACACCTTGTAACCACTTCTTATTCAAAACCTATTTCCCTAAAAGAGCTTCAAAACTTTACCAGACGAATCTTCTATGAAGATTGTCAATATAAAACAGATAATATAACCAAAAACCGTACTTTTTATGAGTACATTCTAGTAGACTCTAAGTCTGCTGAGATTACTCATTATCCAAATAAATCTGAACCTACTCAAATAGCCTACTCTACCTGCAAAATACTACGTATCCAATCCCCTCACGACTTGGGATTCTTAAATCTCCATACCACAAAATCCTTTTCACAACCCGGTTACCATATTCAAGGATACACATACACCGACTACCAAAATGCCTTTTTCAGGGCACTCTGCTTAAGGGCATTTGACCACTCCTGGTTCCTATCCCTCGACTCTAAATGTCCTAGCCAAGTCCCTGGCTGGTTCCACGAATGGTGGTACTGGTTTGGTCCAACCAATGAAATTTACCCAACCGATATCATCAAAACCAATTTTCCATTTTATTCCAAACACTTACCTAAACAAGATATCGACTCATTCAAAAAGATTTCCTTCCACATAGACATGGGAATCCCATGGATATGTTCATGGCATTACAACCTTACCCTACTATTACCCGGAATGCCCTACTCTCTCGTCAGAGAATATCGAATCAAATGGTGGGACAAATATGATCTCAACCGTTGCTCATTAACCAACATCGCCAAACTCTTCCAAATAACATCTCAAACAAAAGCCCAAGTCAAAGCCGTATCCAAATCCATCCCTTTACTTACACCACAAGATCTTATCCAACGATACGGGACAGACCCCAAAACCTCTTCAGCAACACAACTTATCCAAAAATATGGAGCAGATCCAAAGGCTTCATCTTCTCAAACTCAACCAACCCAACAACCATCTAGTCCAGCACACTCCACAACATCATCAAAATCATCCAAGAAGGAGGAGCTTCAAAAAATGTTCGACGCATTCCTCCAACAAATCGAAGACTCCAACATCGATGCCACAATACAAGATGACGATCCTTATGGCGGTCCTCTAGCCCAAGATCAATATGAAGACCCTCTCTAAAAAAAAAAAAAAAAAAAAAAAAAAAAAAAAAAAAAAAAAAAAAAAAAAAAAAAAAAAAAAAAAAAAAAAAAAAAAAAAAAAAAAAAAAAAAAAAAAACCTAATAATATTGTATATATTGTATTGTATGTAAATTTTATTGCTTATTTATCTTAACTTTCATCGACGATACAAAATGGTGTTCCAGGCAGCAAGCCCTTTTGATGAAGGCCGTAAGACCGATGGCAAGCCACTATTGTGTCAACGAAGACTGTTTTGGTAGAAAAGGCAAAGATTTAAGTATGTACATTCTAGTAGACTCAGTATATTATTAAAATGTTATTATACTCGAACTAGGTATTATTACTTATTAGTAGTTTTAAATAATATACGGAGTATATACTCTGTATAAAATATTCAAGACAAAAGAAACAAAAGGATCCCACAAGACGTAAGCAATGACATCACGCAAGACGTAAGCAATGACATCACACAAGACGTAAGCAATGAAGTCATCCAAAGATGTCGGCAACGTTAGATCAACGACACGTATCAACACCGCCCGATGGATGACACGCGTCCACGCAACAGCTACTCAACTCCACCTATAAATACAGAAGCAACCTCAAACCGAGGAAGACACGAATTCACAAATCGCTCTCCCTTCTCTCTAAAAACTTCTCTCTAGAAATCTTTTGTTTTCGAGTTTTAAGTTTTAAATTTCAAAGTCTCTATTTGTAAGGATTTAAAAATAAAAATAAAAAATAAATTACTATTCAAGAGTTACTGTAGCAAAAGTACTGTTCACTTTTACTGTTCACGCAATATTTAACAAAAATAGCATTCATAAGCAAGAATAGAGATTTATGGTAACAGAAACTACGTGAGTAAGATCAGCGACGTTGGTTTAGCGCGGTTAGTCCCAGCATCGGTAGCTAATAGCGTCACGCAATACCATATGACTTCCGCGGCAGGAACTTTTTGTTACATAGACCCTGAATACCAACAAACAGGAATGTTAACCACAAAATCAGACGTATACTCATTGGGGATATTGCTACTCCAGATCATAACCGCAAGGCCTCCAATGGGGCTGGCTCACCAAGTCTCGAGGGCAATTAGTAAAGGAACTTTCGCGGAATTGCTTGACCCCGTCGTGCCCGATTGGCCTTTACAAGAGGCTGAATCTTTTGCTATTCTATCGTTGAAATGCGCGGAGCTAAGAAAAAGAGATAGACCTGATCTTGGGAAGGAAGTAGTCCCACATCTTATTAGATTAAAAAACTTTGGGAATGATGTTGATTTGATTCGTGGTGATGAGAGAACTAACGAATGGATATGACAAAGAACAAACATATGGTTTTGTAATATTCAGAATATATAAACTGTTGAACTTCGCATACAATTCATACAAATAAGGCTCATGTTGGAATTCGAATAGAGTCTCTCTTCTCATAAAGTTCTTTTTCACAATTTTACCCCTTTAAGAGCCATTGTAGGATTTTTTGAGTATACAAACAGAAGAATAGAAGATGGATTCCATTTGCAAATTGTAGGCTTTTTGAGTATACAAACAAAAGATTTAAAAGAAGAGAATAAGAATACATGTTAAGAGGTTAGTACTAATCTAATACCAAAGATGTTAAAAAAAAAATTCCAAATGTTAGGGTTAACAAAAGAAAAACAATAAAACTAAATAAAATATCTTTCACCAGTAAAAACTCAAGAAAAGATCTGAATCTACTTCATATCTGTCATAGAAAACAATTGAAATCCACTCCAATATTGGTATTGATTTCTTTGGATCTTCCATAAAATTGACTATAATTATGCATATATATTATTTCAACATGTCCAACTCAAAAACTGAGATCGAGATTCATAAATAACAACTATGTAAACTGATGAAATAAAGCCAATTATCTGTCATGAGTTCTTTCTCGATAGAGAGAGACACCGAAAAATAAAAAAAGACACAGAGAGAGGGTATGGCTCATAAAATGAAACAATCTACATAATAATGGCAAATCAATTGATATTTTAATATGCTGATTTTATGTTTGTAAAGAATGGAACCAAACCAAGGATATCGAAATAATCAAAATCAAAATATATCTCTATATAAAAATAAATTAAATGGTGTAGAGATAGAGAGAGAAGGGGGTGACGGATAGAGAGTGAGCACACATAGCTTCAAGCATGAAACCGTCAAATATGCAAGAAAGCCACCATGTGTGCTCACTCTCTTCTGTCACCATCAATTCCTCACCACTCAAACCATCCATATTTATGTTTCATATCTCTTAATAACACATACATGTATAAACCCTAGCCACTTTAAACTCAATGGATATAATATAATATAGATATACCTATATATTTATATATCGATGTTCCATTATGGAGGAACATTGCTCTAAATTCTTATAGGATATATGTGTTTCTTTATCTTTGGCTGTGTGAAGACATGAAGAGCTTGTTGTGGCTTTTTATAGCCAAAGAGAGAGAGAGGGATCGAGAGAAATCCTAACAAATATCCTATATTTTCTCTCTCTTCTCCAATTATTTGGATACAGATAATCTTGAAGATAATGGAAGGAAAAAGATAATAAAGTTATTATTTTACAGTAATATTGAGATATTTATTTCCATTTCTAGTTAATTCTCTTTTATTTTTACTTTTTTGCTCATATGATAAACACCCAATTCATTGCTATATGTAATTGAGCCAGACTGATATATCCTGTTTCCGTTTTCACCCTATAATTTAAAAGATTTGGAAGACTTTATAAATGTCTAAAATCTAAATCAATGGAATCTGGACAAACAAGGAAGAAAATGACCTAACTATATAGCAAAATCTGCCATAAGTCTATTGTATGCAAAATCGCCTAAACCATAATCCCAAATGTTTTGCAGGATCTGTCAAATTCGTAACCTCAAATCTTAATTATAGTTTGCCATATAAGTATATCATAAGTCTTTCAAGATCTATCGAAAGCCAGCCGACTCAATTATTTACAAAATATGTTTAGTTACTTACGTTTAATACGTTGTCACTTACAAATACAATTAAGGTTTGCAGAAAATATATTTTAATAACATATATGCACATTTATCATCAACATAGAATAATATATATATATATATCTGGTATTACACAATGTTAGTGATGAAAATCTATATCTGGTATTACACAAGGTATTACATATGCTAACGACCTAAGCACATCTAATAAAGTTGTTGATAAAAAAAAAAAACGACCTAAACGCACACACACAAAAAAAGAGGATAGTTCTGGATTAAACAAATCCAGCAGACACATTTAATATGTTCAATCTCTCGGTCGATATTTTCTACTTTGCAAGTAAGTCATATAAAAATCCATTAAACACTTTTATTCATCATTTTTTTATAGGAATGTGAATATCATTCATCATTACATTATGTTAAAAACTTTTTATTTTATATATTAAAGACATATGTTAACTATTAATTAATCCGAATAGAAAAATAAATTTTATATATTATAAGTACATAACATTATCTATATATGTTAGTCTATAAGTAACACCTTGCCAATTAATTTGATCATGTACGGAGACCGTCATCTAGTTTAAATGATATTTTTTTAAGAATATAACGTGTGTTATGTACAATGGTAGGTCGTGGATGCAATCACAATTCACAAGTATGATAAACTAAAGAAAAAGAATAATATCCGCATACGTATGTTAACTTTTGCTTTAGTATATAACAGAAACGATGCTCGAACATACATTAAAAAATAGTAGATATTTCCGAATATGGGAATCGTCAATCATGTATGTGTTTGTGCTTTCTCGAGAACTTCCCCTTTGAGCATTTGTTCTCATCGATTCTTTTTATTCATAATGTACATTTCGTTTTTGAGCATTACTTTTGAATTTTGATAAAGCAGAAGACCTGTCGACGGATAAATCTGCTTATAGTGAGAACGGGTTAAGAAGATTAATAAAACCTTAAACCAAAAAAAAAAAAGATTAATAAAACCTTGGCTATTTCTAAATATATGTGTTACTCTTTTTTTGTTACGTTAATAGCTTTGTTGTTGAAAATGTTTTGGTTAAATGTAAATATGTAGAGGACTAACATAACTTTTATTTATTTTATATATACTCTTTTCAATTAATAAGAGATTATATATAACGTTGATTGATTGGAGTGACCGAGTGACCACACACAGAGTCACAAATCCAAAAATATATTATTTTATAATCTTGTGATGGTTATGGGCTTATGGCCATATCTTTCTTTCCACTTTCGGCCAGAAAGCATGTGGAGAATGCCCAGCCTGTCACGTGTCGTAATGGGGTTTGTTCGTCGTCCAACCCTACACATCCCAAAGTGGGAGTGGGTTTTGGTTTGTGTTCCCATTTCACATCTTATTTTCAACTTTTAGTTTATTTTTCGTCTATTTTAAATTTAATAACAAAGTGAAATTATAATAATTTTTTTTTACTAAAAATTAGAATTCTCAAATAGTATGGTGGTTTATTTATTTTTATTCGTAATTCTCATGTCTAATGTGCAAGAATAAAATAAATAAATGGTTTAGATAATAATATTAATCCAATTAGTCCACACATATTTGATGCGTTTATTGTTAACAAGTTTTTTTTTTCATATTTATGATCCAACATATTAGTAGTTTATTTTTGTTTGAATATATATGCAAAGAGGTAATAACCGTAATATGCTAACATTGCAAACATGAATCTTATCATATATATTACATATTACAATACGTCTATCATAACAAATTATGAAGAAAAATATCCTAAAATACCATATTAAGTTTTTTTTTCTTCTAAAAATACCATTACTTATTTATTTTTCTAATAATACAAAAAAATTTGTATAAGAATATTTTTTCAACCAACATAAATTACAAATAAAATTAAAATATTATATTTGGGTTCCCTATTTCCAATTTATGGTTTATATTTCCACCATTTAAAATAGATTTTGATTTATTTTAATATGAAATTATGGTATTACTGGGGAAAAAAATTTGGAATGGTATTTTTGAAATAAAAGCTTAAAAATGTGGTATTTTAGAAAATTGCCAATATGAATCGCTTATTTCCCCTCCCATTATATGTGAAAATATTTCGGCTAATATTCATGTCATTCTCTTATTTGAAATGTTATATTTATTATCTTTAATGAATGAAACTCTCTGAGAAATGATTATGAACAGTACTAACGATTTTGATAAATATGAACGAAAATGTTATTTCCCACATAAAGTTGAATCATCTACTTAGTGTGAAACTAATGTATGCGATAATGTAGATGATTTAGTTTTCTATGATTTAAAGGTATTCATTTTTGTCTCCTCTCATTTGATCCATATTATGCCCCAAATTTCCTTGATCAAAGGGAATGAAAAAGTATTCTAAAAATAGACCGGGCCCAGGTCTTACGATCAGATTTTTGCCTAGTTAGGTCGGATCATTATAGTCATGGAACTCATGGGTTTTCTGAAAAACAAATGTAATGTGCTTCTAACAATACATTAGGTATTAGGAACCTTGTTGATAACATTCCAAAGGGTCGGAATGAGATTTTGAAGTACATTTTAAGAACCATTGCAAACATTTTGAAATACATTCTCCAAGCTTTTTGGGATTATGGGAAGGGAGCAGCTAGAAATATCTGTAACTACTTGAAAAATAAGTGTGCTCGTATTGACAAAAAAATTGATAGAATGACTGATAAGTATGGTACCAAATTTCTCTTGTTTTGTGTTTTTGCTGCGTGTGTTTGGGCCTTTTCGGGTTTAAAATTTGATGACATGATTAAGGCATTGAAGAGATTGAATGTGATGCTCATATTGAGAGGTGTGAGGAATGTTCTCTGTTTGGATTCTCTATACCAAGATGTCCAGGGTAATCCAAATTAGGTTGATGATTAGGGTGTTTAGTGTACTAATTGGACTTGTTTGTAATGCTCATTGATCATCTAGTTGTGAACGAAAGTTGATAATTAAGTGATTACCGCTACGGAAGTGGATTAGTCATATATATGAGTTCCAAGTTCTAGGATGGTGCTTAATTTAACATTTTGCATCATTTCATGATTGTTAATCTATTCTCATGATAATAAACCCATGCTCCAATGTTATCTCTATATTTTACTTCTTGCATTTTTTTTATCTTTTAATCTAAACAAATACATTAAAACCATTTGCTCTAGATTGTGGATGTAGGATTCACACTCGATTGTCTTTAAGTATTTTTGCGGAGAAAAACTCTAAAATCAATGGATGAAAAATAAGAATTCGAAAGAGAAAATAACCAAGAAACGATTGAAGGAAAAGAAATTGATAAGAACGAAAATACAAAGAGATTTGAGAAATTGTAAGAGATAAAGTATGTAGTATTGCTTGATAGTAAGGGGTAAAAGATTGTCTCTCCCAAACACATGCGTTTGAGGTTGCTTTTATAGAGAAAACATGATTAATGCGGCTATTTACTACTCGTAATCATATTGATCCGCATTAATCACATAAGTTACATTTTGACCGAAACGGCTTGAATTTGAACTTGTCTTGGGCTTCACGTGGGCCTTCCGAACTCTTTCTTGCTGACTCCGAACTCCCATGCTTTGATGCTACCGCGAACCCCGAACAGTATTCTCCTCGCTTCGGCCTTTCTCTATGCGAACTGTATGTTGAATAAGAGCGAACTCCGTACTGGTAAAGATCGAACTCTTTTAGTAGACTGAATCGAACTCCCGACTGGTTAAGTGCGATTCTTATAATAAAATATCTTTAATTCCAAGAGGATTATTATGTAATAATGATGTGGACAGATCCAAGTGGATCCTACCGAAAATGTGTGGGATCCGACCCCAACATAGATTAGTTTGAATCTTGCATCCCTACTGTTGCAATCTTTATTCTTCATGGGATCGCCATCTAAAATACATTAGCGAAAGATTGTTGATTCATTTAGATTATTAATTGACAAAACGCATAGAGCGACAATATTAGGAATTTACATAGAATTTATTCAGTAATGTTGGATTAATTGTTGACTTGGGCTGTAAAAGTATTAGAGCTAGGATTACTTTAAAATTTTCAAACTCGGACTTTCCAAGACTAGATCAAAATTTGGCCTACAATGTCTCTTTTCTATCTTCAAGATATTGTAGCTGAGATGCAGGTCCAACCCACATGGTAAGGTAGGATGCGAGTGCGACGCCCGAAGACCTTATTTCAAATTTAAAAAAATACATACAAAAAGCATATATTTATTTCAAAAATTAGATATTCCCCAAAATTAGATATAATAGGCCCAAATTTTTATTAAAAAATCTTGAAAAGCCCAAAACTATTAAAATAATCTGTTTTTAATAATAAAACACCAAAAAGGTTACTAAAAATAGTAAAAAAAAAAAAAAAACAATTTGGGGTAGTTAAAGGCCAATATTTGTTTATTTATTTGCGCAAAGGTCCCTATTTTATTTGGGCCGGGACTGCTAAGATATAGTGCTATTTCTTTATGCGTGATACAATGGGTGTCGAAACGAATTAACCCGCCGTGGACGCTCGCCTGAATTAACACCCCTATATGAGATCATATCCTAGTGTAAGTGGCATGAACATTGATGGCATCCAAAACCGGTTTGTGATTTGAGAAATGATACAAAGGAGGTCAGTTAAAAAACAAAACACCAGTTTACATAATCCTAGACCTATAAAATCCAGGAAGAGGACAAATAATATAATAACCGAGGATAAGAAAAGGTAAAAAAAAGACAAGTGAAACAAATAGTCTTGTTCTAGCCAAGTTGCTTTCAGAAGAGACATTATCTAATTGCTTCCATGTGAGTTAAGTAAGCTGTCGCTTTTCAAGCTTAGAATCTGTTACAATTTCTTTCTAAAATAAGAGACAGATCATTGTGATTGATTCCCAAACTTTCAAACAAAAACAATAAGAAGATATAATGGCCTTAACCATACACCAAAAGCTTTGCACTGTTGAAAAAAGATTGTGACTGCAAACATAATTGCTGTTTCAAAATGTTAAAGATATTTTTTCTTATGCACAAAAACATGACAATAATTTAGTTTCATTGAGGCTTGTTCTGATTTAGTAGTGGGTAATCTCCAAGTTGTTAAAGTTTCCAGCTTTGGTGAGAAGCAATGTGCTTGTGTGAAGGAGTATATAGCTGCCAATAAGAACCAAAAACTGAAAACAATTGTATTGTTTAAATACACAAAACAAAATATAATCTAAAGTGTTTTAGGTGCCTCCATCTTCTCCATAAGCTCTCTAGCCGATGGAGCAGAAACAACGATATTACGAGCACCTGGCTTAATAAAACCTTCTTCAACTCCAGTGTCAAATAAAGCAAGTAAATTGTTATAGTAACCATCAACATTCAAAAGACCAACCTGCAGAAAATAATACAATCCTCATCACCCACATAGTATCTATCTGTCTTCTTATAGATGATACCAGCAAAGGGAATGGTGTCAAATACCGTCTTCTTATGAATACCAAGTTGTGCCCATGTTATCATCTCCAGTAATTCCTCCATAGTTCCATAACCTCCTGATGAAACAAGAAACCACCATCATTTAAAAATGCAAACTTTTAAAAACTTGCTAGAATCTTTGGAATTAGAAAACTCGCCAGGGAGCGCAATGAAAGCCTCAGCTTCTTGAGCCATTGCAGCTTTGCGCTCGTGCATGTCTGCAACAATTCTAACATCTCCAACAGTCTCACCAGATATCTGTTTAAAACCGATCCAATCCACAAGCAATTAACAAAACAAAGTCTGTAGAGTTTGTAGAGTTTGAAACATACCTCAATAGGCATCAAAGCTTTAGGAATGATCCTAAATCCATATAAAAGATATTTAGATTAAAGTTTTAAAAATTACATCTAATGGAAATGAAGACAAAAGTAGAAGAGAGACACTTAAACTAACCCGAGTACATGACAACCACCATCCGAGACTCTCCTAGATATCAAACCCATTAGACCAACACTTCCTCCACCATAAACCAAATCAATCTTTCTCTTCACCTAAAACTTCACACCAATCTTTAAGGAAACAATTGATTCATCTATTTCTTCTTTTAAACAATCAGAATAACACCCACAAAACATTGTCCACCAAAAAATCTAAATATTGTCCACCAAAAATTTAATCATAGATCGAAAAATCTCAAACCCATGTCTAAAATCATTCACATAAACAACCAAATATCAAAAAGTTTGTATTTTGGCTCTCAAAAACACTAAAAAGTTCTGATTTTTCCGTTCATTTGCCAGAAAAGTTCGTATCTTTATCCAAGAATTTTAGAAATAACTATGATTATAAAGAAGAAGAAAAAGAACAAACCAGTTCATTGCCAAGTTCGATTGCAGCATCACTGAAAACTTCTCTGTGACCAGAGTGACTTCCGCAAAAAACACAGATTTTACTGAATTTGGTTCTCTGATTTTCCTCCATTAGTGATTATGCAAACTCCAACTTTTTTTTTTCCAGAAGCCGTTATAAAACCAAAATCGCAGAATTCAGAACGAAGAAAGCGACAAAATGAATCCTTTGTTAGCTGGTAACTCTTCTGGTACTATGGACGCAATAAGGCAATAACCAAATAAAATTTTCAAATAAAAATATATTATACTAGATTTTAACCCGCCGTACACCGTGAGTCGATTTTTTAACTAAAAAATTAAATTTTAAATTGTATTTTTTAATATTGTTTGTTTTGTTAAATGTTCAAGATTGTATAATTATATTTTGATTGTTAATTTTAAGATTTCATCTGTGATATTAATACCGTCCCGTATTAATATCGATCCAAATCCGTCCCACTATGTAACTCTGTCCCATAAAATAAAACATCATTTTGTTATTTTTAATAATATTTTATTTAATAGGCATATAATTCGAGTCAATTTAAAAGTTTGATTTTATATATATTTTTTTAAATTTTAGTTAATAATAATTAATTCTATATAATGATTTTTGAATTAATTGAGTATGACCGACGGTCAAGATTGAAGATTAAAAACTGGATTAAGATTTGAATGGCTACGATTAAATGTACGGATTGTTGAGATCTTTTAAGAAAATCGAATTGAATATGGATGTAATTGTGGCAAGGATTAGTTATGCTTAATATATTTATATATACATTTTTGGAATATCTTTAGCAAATAAATCTTGGATTTGGGAAGTATTTACGAAGCAATGCCATTGCATTTATTATTTAGATTTATTTAATTTAAGTTAAGATATTATAATCAAAATCGTTAGCAAAACATTTTCCAAAAAATCGAGACAAAATCTTCCATCATATCTCAACAATGCTCATTTTTTCTCCATTTAAATTAAAATTTCAAAATAGGGTTATATGGAGAGACGGGGTTGAGTTGATATTAATATGCGACGGTATATCACGGGTAAAATCGTAGAATTGAAAATCAAAATACAATTATACAATTATAAACACTAATATATATATATATATATATATATATATATATTAACAAAACAAATACAACTTAAAATTTAAAATTTTTAGTATAAAAAATCGAAATACAACTAATTTAAACACTAATATATATCACGGGTAAAATCCTATAATATATATAAACACTAATATATATATATATATATATATATATATATTAACAAAACAAATACAACTTAAAATTTAAAATTTTTAGTATAAAAAATCGATCTGCGGTATAATATAAACATATATAAGTACGTTTAAATCAAACAAAACAATAAATTATATGTATAGTTAATTTTTAACAAAAAATTTTCGGTTTTCTAAAAAAAATATAGCCCCGCGGTGTACCGCGGGTTAAACTCTAGTTAGGTTAAAATTTTTGGAAATGATGTTTTATGTTAATATTTTTGATTTAATTTTAAAAATCTAAATAATTAATGTCAATGACATTTGATCGTAAATAAGTTGGAACTCCATGATTTATTTCATAAATGTCTCCAAAAATGTATATATAGATTTTAACATTAAACCAAAACACAAAAAAATATGTATATATATGTTGAGTTGAGGAAAAAAAAATAATGTTTCATATATATAAAAAAGGTTAGCTAGTAAAAAATTAATGTTATTTGCAAAAAAGAAAAAAAAAAAGAGTAAAAAATTAATGTTTTGAAAAGATAATGGGCAATATTAGGCTTGGGCATTTGGTCGGTTCGGTTTATCCTAGTTGGTTTATTCGGATTTTCGGTTTTTTCGAGTTGATCATAACTTCACCAAATTGAACCGAATACAATAATTGAATCCAAGTTGAAATGAAAAGAAATAATAAGTGAAAGATCATGCACATTTTTAAATAATTTTTCTCCTTTATTTTAAATAAATTTCTTTTTTAAGAAAAGCCTTTGCTTATACAATGAAACTACGAAATACAGAAGAAGAAAAAGAGAAAAACAAAAGTTGTAATTTCTTCTTCACACGTTTTTCTTAAAGTGTAGGAAATTTGTTTTCAAACTTTTGTTTTATGCCCATATTCGTCGCGTATTCGTGTCAGTGCTTATATTATTACATGCTCCATTAATTTTAATAACGTCAAGCATCATAATTCATTATAGTAAAAATTATTTTGAATGTGAGAGGCTTACAATATAAATAAGAGGCTTACAATATATCTCATGTATATAATATAATGATTTTAATTTGAAAATTTGATAATTTACGAGTTACGACTGAAAATCTTCTTCATCTTTTTTTGGATAATTTTTTTAGTGTATTTTTTATATAATATTTCTTATTTACAACCACCCGCTATACCATGGCCAACGCAAACGCTCGAGAGAAAGAAATTTAAACGTTATAAAGGGTTTTTCTGATTGGTGTCATAACCAAACAAGTTCTCTCAACAAGCAAATTAAAGAGACGTGAAAGTAATGTCTTTGCTGAATTTGCTTATAAAAGCAAAGCAAATAAACACATTATACTCTTACTTTTAATCCTCGTTTCACTGCTCATTCTTGTCTTTCTTCTATCAAGGTTAATTACCATTTTTTTCTTTGATTCTAGGTCTAATCTTTGTTTCTTGCATAATGCATGGGTCTTGTCTTGATCTTGAAAATTTTGCTTCTGTAACTACATCATGTACATCTTGAATAAAGTTGGATTTTTGTGATCTTGAAAGTTACTACAATGCTTCACTCACTTTAGTGTCTCCTCTTATCTCAGTTTTGATAATCTTGTGTTTGATCCTAAATTTTCTTTTATATACTCTCATCATTTTAGGGTTATGGCTTATTTTTGAAGGTTCATGAAATTAAATTTTACTAAATAATTTTTTTTTTTTCCTTACAAGGTCTTTGCTCTGATTAGATCTGGTGACGATGGACATGAAGACTTTTTGGAGATTTCTCAAAAGTGTTTGCATACTTTCCTTTTTCATTGGCGCTTGTTCTGTCTACCAAAGCCTTTGTCTTGTCGATGCTCAAGCAGACGCCATTGTAACATTGCAAGTAGATGCTTCTAACATGACAAGACGACCAATTCCCGAAACTCTATTCGGAATCTTCTTTGAGGTTTTGCACAATTTCATGACTTTACAATAGGATTTTTCCCACCAAAATTCTTTGTTCACAATTTAGGCATGGGCATTGGGATTTCGGATCGGATATATTCGGATTCGGATAATTTGGGTATGAGGGTTTATCATCCGTTAGGATTTTATGAGTTTTCGGTTCGGTTTCGGTTCGGATATATTCGGATTCGGATAATTTGGGTAGGAGAGTTTATTTTCCGTTCGGATTTTATGAGTCATCGGTTGGGTTTCGGTTTGGATAGGTGTCGGATTCGGATCGGTTTTTTGGAAAAAAAAACTAAAAAATTGTTCAATTTAAATAAAAATTGGTTTAATCTTACTAAAATTTGGTTAAATTTTGCAAAAATATGTATAATTTTAACAAATATAACTAAAAATTTCCGAAATCTAGGTTATTTAGGATATTTTTGTTATTTGCTATAAAATTACAACTAAATCTAACTAATATTTTTGGATATATATTTTTATTTCTTGTTTTCGGATATCCTTTCGGTTTTCGGTTCGGATCGGGTAATTCGGATAGGAAAATTCATTATCCGTTCGGGTTTTATAACTATTCGGTTCGGGTTCGGTTCCAGATTTCGGGTTTTATGCCCAGCCCTAGTTCACATAGATCTTGGTTTTAAAGAAGTAATGGTAACTTTGTGACCTTTAGGCATGCATGAGCTAAATCTAAACTGTTTTTATGTAACTTTACTAGTCCTAATGTTTAATGTTTTAATTTAACTTAGCTCTAATAAAGTTTTTGAATCTGATAAAATTATTGACAGGAAATAAATCATGCTGGAGCAGGTGGACTATGGGCTGAACTTGTTAGCAACAGAGGTTTTTCTGAATTTTAGAAGTTTTCTATAAAGCTTTTCATTAAAAAGAATGGTAATAACAATCTTTAGTTCTAGGATTTGAAGCTGGTGGACAAACCATTCCCTCCAATATATGGCCTTGGTCCATTATTGGAGATGAATCATCCATTTATGTCGTTACAGACCGTTCTTCGTGTTTTGAGCGTAACAAGATTGCTCTTAAAATGGAAGTGCTTTGTGACAACAATGGCAGTAGCAATTCTTGTCCATCAGGAGGAGTTGGGATTTATAACCCGGGTTATTGGGGCATGGTTGCATTTTTATACTCTCAATTTCAATTTGCATTTCCTTTAATGCTTAAACAAGTTTTACTCATTTGTCTATATTTCTTATTAGAACATTGAAGAAGGGAAAAAATACAAAGTGGTGTTCTATGTGCGTTCGACCGGAGACATCGATGTGTCTGTGTCGTTTACAAGTTCGAATGGATCATTGACTCTTGCTTCAGAAAATATTATGTGAGAAAGAAACTTTCAAATTCTCCAATATTTTTCTGAATGTTTTCTTAATGATGTTTTTCATTTATTTTTGTAGAGCTTTGGCTTCTGATGTTTCAACTTGGACTAAAAAGGAATTGCTTTTAGAAGCAAATGGAACAGATAATGGTGCAAGACTTCAATTTACAACTAACAAAAAAGGTTTAATTTGGTTTGACCAAGTCTCAGCCATGCCTATGGATACTTACAAGGTCTGTTTACTTCATTGAGACGACGATGGCTAATATATAGAGTCTAGCTGCATATTCAAAACAGAGAAATTTATCTAAGAAAAATACAAAATTTTGATTTTCTTGGTTGGTCACAGGGACATGGTTTCAGAAATGATCTTTTCCAAATGATGGTTGATCTAAAACCGCGTTTCATCCGATTCCCGGGTAATTTCTAGAAAGCAAAATAGCATTTTCACTTGGTAAAATATATATGAATAATTAAAGATGAGAAAAGCTAAAAGACTTATCAATATTTTGGGAGTTAGGTGGTTGTTTTGTGGAGGGTGAATGGTTAGGCAATGCATTCCGCTGGAAAGAAACCGTGGGAGCTTGGGAAGAGAGACCTGGCCATTATGGCGATGTTTGGAAGTACTGGACTGATGATGGCCTTGGCCACTTTGAATTCTTTCAAGTAAAAGATTTTGTTCCTTTAGTTCTATAACCATTTCAAGTGTTTCAATTATTATTCCTAAGCTCGATATCAAATGTCGAAACAAATATTCTTGTAGCTTGCAGAAGACATTGGTGCAGCCCCAATATGGGTGTTTAACAATGGTAATTCTTAAGCTCTATATCTCAAGACTTTGCTTTATTTACATGTACTTACCTTTTTGTAACTGTTGCAGGGATCAGTCACAATGATCAAGTTGAAACAGAAATTGTCAAGCCTTTTGTTCAAGTATACTCATGGAACTCTCTATTTTGATTAAGAGAGTGAGAATGGTTCATTAGTGAGCCAAAAGTGAAACTAAAATGTCTCTTTTTTTTCTCGGTTTCAGGAAGCGATTGACGGTATAGAGTTTTCTCGTGGAGATTCTAATTCTACATGGGGATCGGTTCGAGCTGCAATGGGACATCCAGAGCCTTTTGAACTGAAGTATGTTGCGGTTGGGAATGAAGATTGTAATAAGACTTACTACAGAGGTTTTTGCATTTCTCTCTGTTATTTAAAACCATTAGAAACAAACAAGAGAGCTTTGCTTTTACTAAACAAGAGAGCTTTTTTCAGGAAACTATCTTGAGTTTTATGATGCTATCAAAAAAGCTTATCCAGACATCAAAATCATCTCCAACTGCGATGCATCGTTTAAACCGCTCGATCACCCTGCTGATTACTTTGATTACCACGTAAAAATATCAAAAACAAGAACCGTCTCAAAATTTATTATGCATAACATTGGTTTTTAACAGATTCTTATTATTCCCTTTTCTTCCAGGTTTATACTCTTGCAAAGGACTTGTTTTCCAGGTCCCATGACTTTGACAATACACCGCGCAACGGTCCAAAGGTGCGGTAATAGATTATACAAAAGAGTTTATTTTCGACATTAAGAAACTTCGCCTTGTAGCTTCTTCTAATGAAGAAGGTTTCAACATTTTTTGGTTATAGGCTTTTGTTAGCGAATATGCTGTAAATAAAACGGATGCTAATAATGGAAACCTTTTGGCCGCTCTTGGGGAAGCAGCCTTCCTCCTTGGTTTGGAAAAGAACAGGTTTTTCTCAAAACTCTATCTTCTTCTTTGGTTTTGAAAAGAAAAGTTAAAACAGTCATTGTCCTGTTTTTGTTGCAGTGACATTGTAGGAATGGTTAGCTATGCACCTCTCTTTGTCAACACAAACGATAAAAGGTATCTCTCACTTTAATTTTAACGGTTTTTATCGGTATCTTGAATGCGGTAATCAGAAACAAGCCGGTTTCTTTTGTTTTTTCAGGTGGATCCCTGATGCAATAGTTTTTAACTCGTCTCATCTATATGGAACTCCTAGCTATTGGGTCCAAAAGTTCTTCACCGAGTCAAGCGGAGCAACTCTTCTCAATTCTACTCTTAAGGGAAACTCTTCTTCTGTTGAAGCATCTGCCATCTCTTTCCAAGCCAATGGCAAAGATTACGTACAGATCAAGGTTTGGTTATTTCGCATTTGCAGAAAACAGATGTATAGATATAAGAGTTCTGTTTCTGACAAAATATGAATGTTCATATATTGAAGGCTGTAAACTTTGGAGAAGAATCAGTAAATCTAAAGGTAATGGTGACCGGATTGATCGCAAAATTTTATGGATCCAAGAAGAAAGTACTTACATCTGCCAATGTGATGGATGAGAATTCTTTCTCAACCCCAGAGATGGTAAAACAGATACACATGACTTAAGGCTTAGTTTTGTTCTAAATCTTGAAAATGTTGGTAAGTTGTTTTCTCTGTTCCATTTCTACAGATTGTGCCGCAGGAAAGCTTGTTGGAGATGACTGAGGAGGAGGACCTTATGTTTGTTCTCCCACCGCACTCGTTCTCCTCCTTCGATTTGTTGAAACAATCTGAAAATATCATCAAGATGCCAATATGATTCCTACAACAAAACTTCAACAATGTGAAGAGAAACATCATGTTGGAGACTTCATGTCTTTTACTCTTCAGTGGTCATTATATATATATAAACGTATATATGTATATGTTCGTGAATAATAAACAAAGTTATTGCCCTAGGATTACTTGATCCGCAAGGTTAATACCAACAATATAGTATTAGGTTACAAGAAAGCCGAGAGAAAACAACCAGTGCTAATACATTTGGACCCTAAACTGTTTAATCAAAGGAACTTAGATTGTGTAGTCAAAAAGCAGCTTAAAATATCCCAAAATTAAAATGTTTACTGGTAAAAACTGCTCACAGTTTCTTGTTTTACTTTTCTTGAAACTATATTTAGAAAGACATCGAGTAACAAATCTTAAGACTTGAGAAACTAAAATCCCCTTAATTCCAGCAATTTAACTCACCTTTCAAAGCTAAAAAGACTTCACAAACAGACACCAAAATATTAAAAACCATAAAAAAAATGTTCCATTACTTTCACACAATTTTGATTAATTCTATTATATTATTTTGTATGTAAGAGCAAGATGGCTCCCTTCACCGCCTTATTCACCGGCCTTTGTGGCTTCAAGCAAAAAACTCGGCCATTGGGAACGATCGGGTCGGGGAACCAGTCATCTCCTCTGGAGACCACAGAAAGAGAACAAACATGGAATGACTTCCAGAACAAGGAAAGCGATGACTTGCAGAACAAGGAAAGCGATGATCAAGATACTAATGCATTTAACGACGATGATAGTGATACAAACTCTGAGCTTCCGTTGCCTCCAGCGAGAAAAGGAGCGTTACGGGGAACATATTCGTGTAACAACATGGTGTTAAGAAGATCCTTATCTACTAAGAAGAAACTGAGCGCGAGCCTAACGATCCAAATGCCAAGATCATTGTCCATGGTCCTTAAACGTGCCGTTGAGGAGGATAAATCTGTGAGGAAGAAGAAACTGAAGGCAGAGAATTCGATTCTGGTACGTCCAATTATACTTGGAGATAGATGTAGGGTTCTTGATGCGGAAGAAGGAGATGAAGATCACAGCCAAAGAATGCCAAAGAATCGAATATATCGCCCTAGATCCATGAGTTCGATCTCTATTTCGAGAACTAACTCGAACATCGATATGAATGTAATTCCCGTAGAAGTAACATCATCAGAAGACTCAATGAAAAAGAAGGAAAATAATTATTAAACAAAAGATCTAATATTATGATATCTAAAAAGAATCTGAAATGAATTAGCTTCAGGGTGTATCCCAAGATTAGGGGTTAATTGTTAAATCTCATAAATCAGAGTGACATTATCGTGAAAAATTCGATGGAGAGCGATACCATCAATTTCATTTGAAGGATCATGATAAAGAAAAGTACATAATGACTTAAAAGAAGCTTTTGAAACGAATAGAGTTGTAATATATTAGATGTATCTCTTTCAACCTCCTAAAATGTATCTATACCATTTATTTCTCTTAGTATGTCACTAAGAGATTTATGAGACAAAATGCTTTGAGATTGATTTTAGCTTCTTTATTTTCAACGGACTCTGGAAAATCATATAAGAGAGTAAGTAACATATAAATTTTTATATTCATATTGGATAAGAAATCTCTTATGTGATAAGATATAGATAAGAATGAATATAGATAACAAAATGGTTTGAAAATTTTCTTAGATTAGTTACCTCACTTAAGCTGCAAATAGTGTTAATAAAAGAGACGAGTTGATATAATAGATGGTCAAATGAATATAACTTGAATAATAAAAATGAGATGAATAAACAATTTTTCATCGTTCGTCTCATCCATCTCCTATTTTGAAGATGAACAAATTTTTAACTAAAACAAGCAATTTTTCATCTATTAAGTGGAGCCTAATAAAATTCCGATAAAAACAATTTTATTGTAAATGGTGCATTTTTCGTTGAATATAGTTGAAAACTAGATTTATCTTTTAACCTCCTAAAATGTACCAACCATTTGTACCTTTAGATTGATGATGATCGAGTGCTTTGAGATTGTTTTTTTGGTACAAAACTTTTAGTTTATTTTTTTTTCATTTCAATGATGATTGTAGAAAAACAAATACGAGAGTAAGTCACGCATAACTTTTATATCATATTGGATAAGAACTGTCTAACATGAAAAGATGGATAAAAAATGAATAAACAACAAAATGCTTTGAAAGTTCTTTTAGATTACTTACTTCACTTAGGCTGCAAATGATTATTAATAAAATAAACGAGTTGATAGAATGTATAATAGTCGTATGAATAAAATGAGTTGTATAATAAAAATGAGATGAATAAAAAAAATTTCATCCCTTCATATCATTCATCTCTTAATAAAAGGATAAAAAAATTTCAACTAAAACAATTCATTTTATCTACTATGTAGAGTACAATAAAATTAAGATGAAATTAAATTTTGTAAATGGTGTATTGCACCTTAAGTCTCTTTGAGAATTTTTTATAAAACTGTTTTGATGTATAGAGGAAAACAAACAAGAGAGTACCTCACATATAATATTTAATATACATATTAGATGAAAAAAATAAAAAAATAAACATGTATATGGTTTAAAACAATAGTAAAGCCTCACACGAATCTAACATATTCTGTTACTTATCATTTGAAATATTTTTCAATTCATGTCTCACATAATTCTGACTTGCAGTAGTCTACTATGCCGTTTCAGATTATAATGTTGGAAAAGAGAAATTGACATACCATTGTCCAACATTCCAAGAATGGAGATAGAAAGAGAGTCAGAGAGTGTATTATACCAATGGCTAGTTTTGGTCAATAACCAGATTAAGTCAAGGGGATCCACCACTTTGGTTTTGACTCATCGGAAACCTAGAGATCCAAATAAGATTTTGAGCGGATCTGAGCATATATGTGTCTAATGTGATTGATTGTATTTGTAGATTTAGAATATGAAAAAGTGAGGCTACAAACGTTTTTAATGGTTGGTATTAAATAAATTTGGAAGAGAAACGAAGAAATAAAGTAACATGAAATGACAAGCCTGCAATTTAATTTTGTTGACTTGGTAACTTGTTAAGTTGTGCTAAATTATATGATGTGTTTAACTTTGACTGATGTGGCAGTTCGAGAAGAAATTTTAAATAAGTTGATGTGGACACTAATTTTAATTTATCAGTGTAGATACTATTCCACGAAAATTTTAATTTATTAGTGTAGATACTATTCCACGAAAATTTAAACGAATTGATTTGCACCAAATGGTAATGTATCTTAAACTAAATCTTGAGATTATTAATTGTTTTGCCTCCGAACCTACACCGAAAACTTCTTAGTTATTATAAAAGAAATTAATTTTCTTTCATAGTTAAAGTGCATTTGATTTTTCAGTATTATATTCTTAAAAAATTTCACAATTAGGTTTTGTGATGTTGTTTGGAATTTATATAGGTTCTAATTACAAGATCAATTAGGTTGAGTTGTTCTAGGTTATCTTCTATTTCGTTTATCGGTATTGCACAATTTCTAGATTTCAATTTCAAAGACGAAAGACAACTTCAACATTATATACTCCCTTTCGTATGATTCACTATTAGTTACAAGAAATAACCCATGCACTAGATCATAACCCGTGCTGGAACAGCACATATGAAATTTTAATTTTTAAATATTTATATAAAGTTAGATTATTGTTTGTTTTATAGTACAATTTTAATAATTCTTACATAATACAATGACATATAAGGATTTTTTATTTTATTTTATTTTGTTTGATGAGAAAATATTAGGGGTGGAGTACGGTTTTTCGGTTTAGTATCGTTTTTTTTTCATTTTGTAGAAAGTGAAACCATATAGAAACCGTATGTAATTCGGTTTAGTTACAGTTCGATTTTTACGGTTTTTTACGTTTTTTTGGTTAAAAATAAAACGTATGTATTTGATATATGCTAGTAGTAAGTGAAAAAAAATTGCGTATATAATAAACATATTTTGATATATAATAAGATTAAATTCAACCCGTGCGTACCTATATTTTTATTTTAAAATCCCAATGAAAAAATTGTGTGCACAATCCATCATTCATTATTTTCATATATACTTATAGAATCAAAATTTTAAATATTTAGAGGTGTCAAACCTTATTTAACTCATCTCATCATATAATCTTAACATGGTTTCGGTTATAAAGATCATAACTCTTTTTATCATATAATACATTATATTTAACATGTTGCTTGCTATAAATATTTTAAATATTTATGCTTTGAAAAATGAAATTAGAGTTTTTATAACTTTTATTTTTTGATTTATTAAATATTTATGATATTCTTTAAAATATTATATTAAACTATTTTTAAAATTTTCTAAATTAAAATATTTTTTATTTTTTATTGTAGAATATAAAATTAAAATTTTTTTAAAAATAATTGTATGAACTTAAATATAAATATTCAAATAGTTATAAGGATCATAACTCATTCCATCATATAATACATTATATTTAACCCACCGTCTATTATAAATATTTTTTAAATATATTTGTTTTATGAAAACCAAATTAGTGTATGTATAATTTTTTATTTTTTTATTTAGTAAGTATTGATGATATTTGTTTTTAAATATCAAGTAAAACTATTTTTAAACATTCCAAATTAAAATATTTAAAATTTTATCGTAGTATATAAAATTATATATTTTAAAAAACATATGAAATTGAATATAGTTACTCAAATTTTGACCCGTTATTCAGGCGGACTTTTTGTTCAATTTATTTTTTGTTTAAAAGAAATATATTATCCAAGTCTAAATTTTTGACTCGTTAAATTTTTTTTTTTTTCATAAATTGAATAATTTATATTCGTTTTTAAAAATTCAAATCATGGGATATGCGGAAAAAATCTATTTTTTTATTATATGGATGATATCTATACTATTAATTGGGAAGCACTCAAACATAAATAACCTTATAAAGTGTAAAGTATTACAAAAATGCCATTGTTTTTTATTTTTAAATAAAATATTTAAATAAAAAATAGTAAAATTCTTTAAAGTAATTATTAGTTTCTAAAAAATTAAACTCACTTTCTCTCTCATATTAATTATGGACGAAAATTAAAAAAAAATTTCTAAAAAGTTGTTAACCAATGAGAATTGAAAAAATAAGATTTGATATCCAACTAAAATTTTATCTAAACCAATCCTAATAAACTATTCTATATCAAAAATAAAAAGAAAAATAATACCATTTTAATTCAAAATAAAAAACACTATCGTTTAAAAAGTTTTATCAATGGAGGATTTTAATATTGAATTTGAAATTTCGTAAAAAAATTAAATACAAATATTTATGACTCAGTTTTGTTATACTATTTTCACAAATTTTGAAATATAAAACAAAATTTTATTTCACAATTTCTAAAAAACGATATTAGATATTAACAAATATTTATATTTACTATGAAATAAACTCAAATAATGATAAGTAATTATCGTTATGGCCTTCGTTTAGAGAAAGTTTCGGAAATATCTTCTCAACCGGATCTTCCTTAAACAAACCCATAATATATTGCACACAGTTTTTGAAATAATGTGAACTAATTATATATTTTGCATTCAAAACAAATTATGCAGCAATAGCATATCCCTTTTATAGATGTATCTCAAATTTTAATTTTAGTCCCAAAAATCGAATTAATTATGATTAAACAATGAAAAGAAAAATATGCAAAATTTAGCTAGAAACATTAATAAATTTGTTTAAATATATTTATAACTTTAACAGTATACATATTAATCCGCAAAACTCATAATATATATTGTAATATTGTATGGTATTTAAAAGTAAGCAAACAAGAATTTGGAATATGATTTTAATGGAATAAAATGGAAATAGAAATTACGAGACCAGATTGGAGGAGAACATATATTAAAAATCAAACTAAATACCTAACTGGCATGAGTTCGGGTTATGAGCACTCTATAAATTAAATTTGTTTACACACGTAACCATGTACCTACGTTTTCATAATATTTTTATTTTACGTATACGTGACAGATTATGGGACAAAGAATTTATGACAGATACCGGACGGGGTATTTTCATGTTCCAAAATAGTTACGCCTAGCTAATATACATGAAATAACCCAAACTAAAACCGAATTCATATCATATTTAACATATGAAATCAAACGGTTAGAACTATTTTGATTAGTTAAGAAAATAAAAATGTAACACCACTTAACTTTTGCAGCTAAATTAGTCTGGATCTTAAAATATAATTATGCATTAACGCAACTGAATTTTGTTCATTACTCTAACTTTATAATATTTATACTATTACGAAGTTCACTAACACAACAAATATTTTATATTTTTTAAATCTCTATAAAAATTTCTATAAAAATATCTCTACATGTATGTGGATCCAGATCTAATACACTAAAATATATATATCATAAAAAGGTTAAAAACAACAAATACTGAATTAAAATTTGTTAGAAATTTTTTTAAAATATGAAACCCCGCACGTATGTGCGGGTCATGATCTAGTGATGATTTATTTGTTTCACAATAGTAGAATCATATAAAGATGAGAGGTAGAATATAATGATTAATAACAAATTAATAAGGTAAGTTAGATATCAAATCTTATATATTCATTTCGATTTGTCATTTAAAAATAATAATAATAATGTATTTTTCGTTTTTATAATTAAATTAAATTAATTAAATTGTATAAATTGACTTGTTTATCTTTAATGAGATGAATTAATTTACTCTTTGAAATTTTATCTCTAATGGCATTTTTAAGTAAATTCTTACAAAAAAGAAGGTTAGTTAAGGGTATCTTATAAAATGTACTCCCCAAATAATAGTATAGGATTTATTATCATATAAAAATAAACTCTAAATCCAGATCTGGTAAACATACAATCAATATGCAAAAGTTTAATAAAATTGCAAAACCTTTATAGGCCAGAAAAAAAAAAGATTGAAATCATTAAAATTCACAACACAACATCAACAAACACAATTAATAGCTTGAATGATCGATTAATATTTTCTCTTACACTTTTTCGGTTTTTCCTATGAACCGATTGTAAATCTGTTTTTTTCCGATTCAAATTCGGATAAAACCAAAGAACCGGATCGGTTCATGTTCTTATAGTTTCGGTTCGGTTCCGGTATGCACCTAGATAACCAGAATCAAATTAAAATTAAAAACCCTAGTTCCGACCTCGACTTGATACTCCCTCCGTATTTTAATAATTGTCGTTTTAGGATTTTTATTTTTTTGAATTGGATGTCGTTTTCAAATTTCTATGCAAAATTTATTACTTTTTAATGTTTTATGACATCATAAAACATTAAAAAGTAAGAAATTTTGCATTGAAATTTGAAAACGACATCTAATTTTTTAAAAAAGAAAATCCTAAAACGACACTTATTAAAATACGGAGGGAGTATGTTACTGTCGTTCACGAGCGAGTCGCCGACGACAAACTCAGGCGAACGCTCTCTTCTTCTTCTTCTTCTTCTTCAATCTCTTTTTCTTCGATTGTGAGAAGCGATAAGAAAGGGTTCGATTGCTCTCTTTATAACTTTCATCTTTCTCATTTTTACACTCATAGATTGATAGATTCTCTATTTTCGGGAATCTAATTTTTAATTGATTCATATGATTGGGTTTTAATGGTTTCAGCTCGAAGAAATCTGGGTTGAAGTGTGTTCGTGTTCGTGTGTTCTCTAAAGGTAATTTTGGATTCGAACTTGTGGGTCGCTGGAAAAACTGAAATTTGTGTAGCTATGAACTTGTGGGTCGCTAGAAAAATTGGATTCGAACTTGTGGGTAGATTTTGTTTCTACTATGGTCAATGGTTGTTGATATTATGCAGATTTGTCTAGGTTTAAGCTAGAAGCGACTATTGTGTGGCCTTATTGCTAGAGCTTCAAACAATTGCTAAAGTTTCTCTCTTTGTATTGGCTTTGGTGCTTGTGTAGAATCCTGAGTAATTTAGGATGGATTGTGAGGAAAACGTTGGGAATGAATCGCTCGTTCTGATAAAGCAAGGAGCAGAAGCTGTAAGTGTATCTCAAGGAATCAGTGTATATGTTTTTGCTTTTTTTGTGGCAAGACTAAGTGTTTTCACTTTTATCTATAGAGGGTGTTCGAGTCTACATTTGCTGGAAGAAGATCCATTGTGAAAGAACGATTCTCGAAGAAATATAGACACCCGATTTTGGATGCGAAACTCACACACAAACGCTTGAATGCGGTTGGTTTATTTTTTGCATCACCTTTACTTGTTTCATTGTTTGAATCTTGAGAGAGAGAAGTGGAAAAATTAGGGTTTCATCTTATATGTGCGTACGTTGTTGTATATAGGAGGCTAGGTGTATGACAAAGGCAAGAAAGCTCGGGGTTTGTACTCCAGTCCTCTATGCTGTGGATACTCTGCTTCACTCTTTAACACTTGAGTACATTGAGGGCGTCTCTGTTAAAGACATTTTCCTTGACTTTGGGGCCAATGGGATTGTTGAGGAACGGCTAGATGATGTTGCTGCTCAGATTGGGGCTGCAATTGCTAAGCTCCATGATGGTGGCTTGGCGCACGGTGATTTGACTACATCAAATATGTTAGTCAGAAGTGGAACAAATCAGCTGGTAAGTATCTGCATTCTGCAGAGCTTCTGTACTTGATTAGTTTACTTATGATTTATGACAATGGATATATCTTCTCTCAGGTACTAATCGATTTTGGCTTGAGTGTCACATCGACCTTGCCTGAAGACAAAGCTGTTGATTTATATGTGCTTGAAAGAGCCTTGCTCTCAATGCATTCTTCATGCGGGAATGTGGTAAGAGTGATGCATATATTATAACTTCACTACTTTTGATGAGTCTTTTTTTAATCTTGAATGGTGTATTTTGTATTCAAATGTAGATGGATCGTATATTGACAGCGTATAGAAAGTCCTCGAAGCAATGGTCAGCCACGTTTAACAAGCTCGCGCAAGGTACTATTAACCCTCTTCCATGTCCCCTCATAAAACCAACTCTGTTTTCAAATCTTAAAAAAGTCTTCTTTTGGTTATGCAGTGAGGCAACGAGGTAGAAAACGGACTATGATTGGATGAGTCAAGATCTCCAGTGATCCTGTCTTTGAACTTGACTACAAAGCCATCAAAATTTTTTCCTATATGATTGAATAGCGGTGGAAAAACTCATGCCTTAGAATGTTTAAATACGACTTTACTTTCTTTGATTATTCTATAAGCGCGACCTTATTCTCTTCGATGAAAGAGAATTGAGTATGCATTGCATGACACCAACCTAAGAGCATCATGTGCAGTGGGTAAAAAGACTCTGAAATCTATTATTTATATTATTTTCATATATATAATTTAATTTAATTGTTTATTTAAAATTTAAATAATAATATTTTTTAAAACCAATCATATGTTGACATGTGTAAAAACAATCTTTCAATGGGTTCTCAAAAAATTTCATTTGAGAATCGATTCTCACCTCTCTCATCTATTTTTTGTTTTTGTTTTTTTTTTTTTGTTAAGAACTTTTATGAGAACCTTGCAATGCACATGTTTTAAGGGAACAAATATTAAAGGCAAGAGTCATACGAGATTGCTTCAGCCATGTGCGATATCTAATTCTCTAGTCTCGATATTGTCTCAATCGCAACTTTACGACATTGGTTTCTTCAATTTAAGGACTTTAATCTAGGCATAAGCAATCCCGTTTAGATAATCACACCAATGTCTGTCAATGTTTCACTCTAAAAAGCTGATTGAACATAAGTCTCTTAGAACTTAACAACTTGATATTTCCAACCATTCACCATTGTCTATTGATTTGACAGTCAAACTGTGTTTTCGAAAAGTTTTTGATAGTTTGTTGTCTACTAGACTAAGACCCGTTAATCGATAATTTTTTTTTTTTAAGAAACTGTAGTAGACATTTTCGTAATTGTATGCAAAAAAGAAATTTGGAGTAAGAGAGATCAGAGGTACTGTTAAAAATCAATTTGTTTTCTCATCTACAAACTTACAAACGCATTCATATATTTTGAAGTTTGGTTATGACATGACAATGATATTAGTACAAATAGCTAGACAAGCTCTTGTTTTATTAAAATGATTTAAATGATAAATTATATCCTTATTAAAACTAATTTTATTTACAAATAATATCAAACATTGATGATGGTGATTAGCAAACTGTATTTCACAATGGTCACAAAAAATGTTTATTGTTAGTATTTCTAGAGTTTTTGATTTGTGTACTTTTATTGTACAACATAAATCCTCTACATTAATGATTAATGTCATTGTTGATAGAGCCGGTTCTGAGCCCATCCAACTGAAACATGGGTTTAGAGTCCCCAATTTTTTTGAGTCAATTAATAATAAAATTATGCCTCCAAAAAGATATTTTATTGCAAAATAGGTTTCATTTTTCAGAAATTATAAGATTGGTTTCAAATTTTAAATTTTATTTTAAAAAACAGTTCAAATTTTATTTTTTTTGCTTGGGCCCCATATTTTCCAGATTGGTCCTGATTGTTGAATATTGACATTTAAAATTTTTGTTTTGCTACCACCGACATTCAAATTCTTGCTCTTTAGTGTGACATACAAAGTACAAACTCACATAAAAAAAGAATACCATGGTTTTCAAATAGAAGTAATCTCACCAGAAAACATTGCAAGAAAAGAGTTATACAAGATCTTGTTTTTTCTGCTTCAAGCCTCAAACACAATAGCCAATCCAATTAATGGACTCTCATTGAAACGATTTTCCAACGTAATTTTAAAAAACAAACCGGGACTCCAAGTTTGTTGGAGAACACAATCGATGCCTTCATTGCTAACACGTCCCTTCAACTCTGTTTCACCAAATTGTGTTGCGCTCCAAAGGCGTAGGTTGACCGTCTGCTAGCAACATTGAAGCACCATTCCGCTCCGATTTTTAAAGTCCGAGAACGGATGGTATTAATGTCAATTAACAAATCGACCCATTTCCTCCCTACCAAACATGAAAAACATACATTACTACAAAAACTAATGACAGATTTAAGAAAAAATAAACCAGAAATGCTAAAAAGACTAACCAAAGATATAAAAACCCGCTAAAATTTTTTTTTTGGTTTGGGCCCATATTTTCCAGGGTCGTTGAATATGACATTTAAAATCTTTGTTTTGCTATCAAAGACATTCATAATTCTCGAAAAGTGAAATCATCACTACAATTGATATAAGGAATAAAACAACAGACAAAAAGTTTCCATATCTCGAAAAACGATAAAAAAGCTTCATAGCACATCAACCACATAGAAAACCACATCTAATCACTAACAGTTCCTAGAAAAATAGTTTGACTTTGAGAAAGCCTAATAAAGGAATAGCTTATCTACTAGCAAACGATAGCTTTGTATATGCCTCAATTTAAATCCGAATGATTAATATAATTCAACTTTGGGTTTGATTGGTGAACAATTTCAAAGCTGTACAGCTTTGTACAGCTTTGACAGTTACCAATCACAAAAGCTTTATGAAAAGCGGTACAGATAACATAAACAGTTTTTTTTGGACAAAAACAAAAATAAATTAAAACGGTTATGGTTAAATACGGTTACGATTAAATACGGTTATAACGGTTACGGTTAAATACGGTTATAACGGTTACGGTTAAATACAGTTACGGTTACAACGGTACAAAAACAAGTTTTTTTTGGACAAAAATAAAAACAGATTAAAATAATAAAAACTATATCAAACTAAAATTAGCTCTTCACTATTTTTTAGGCATGACCACGGTTACGGTTATTACGGTTACAGTTAATTAATCACCGGTTACGATTATATATTTTTTTAAATGTAACATTAACTATTATATATACGGTTAAAACGGTTACGATTAAATACTGTTACGGTTACAACGGTTACGGTTAAATACGGTTACGGTTAATTAACGGTTACAGTTAATATATTTTTTGACCGTAACTAATTATTTTTTACAGTTAACGGTTACGGTTTCTAACCGTTTTATACGGTTACGGTCCGCTTATGGTCTGAAATACGGTTACGATTAGCTTTTGGTCATGCCTACTATCTTCGACTAGGCATGACCAAAAGCTAACCATAACCGTATTTTGGACCATAACCGGACCGTTTTTGTATAATTTTAATTTTTTCATAACCATTTAATTGTCATCACATAATTTTAAATTTTCATATGTAATTATATATTAAAATACATTTCTATGTAATTTTTTTTCTAAACTCTTAATATTATTTATTATTTGTACCGCTATAATGTTTCCAATCAGGGTAAATTTTAAAAATTTGTTCTGCTTTATTTTTTTGTACAGCTTTCGTGTATTATTTTTTTGTACAGCTTTGCACTATTCCCTAACAGCTAACAGCTCCAGCTAACAGCTCCAGCTAACAGCTAACAGCTTGTTACCAATCAGACCCTTTATAACTTGAAATATTAGTTGTAATGTTGTTTTCAGTGTATTTTTATTTTTATTTTGGTTAGAAATTCATATAGTATTAGTAAGGTAAGAGCAGTATCTCTTAATCATTTTTATTTGCTTGAAGAAGTTAACTAATTCTCTTAAATAATCTCGTGTTGAGTGTAAATACTTGGATAATTTTTTATAAAGTCCGTTAGTTTAATTTATAGGAAATCGTAATATTCTAAAAAAAAGTTTTATCCTTTTAGAATCTTTATAGGGTAATATTACAAAATCTTTCAGAGGCCACTTTGATCGTTTTCTTCTTTGGCCAGTAGGTTTGGTCTTCGGGTTAAAGACACCTTTCATCAAAGAGCTTATATCCAAAGATCCTATCTCACATATCTCTTCCTCTACTTCTTCTAATAGCTCGTCTATATACAACTTCAGTTCGCCTTTCCTAACAACCATTACACCAAACCTATATTCGCCTTGGCTTCTCGAAATGCATCATGTATATGCAGGTCCGGCCCTTGACAGATTTCTATAATACACAGGTATTGGGCCTCTAATTTACGAAGCTCATTCTGTGGAACAAAAATTAATATAAATTTTTTTAAGGCCCCATTTTAAGAGTGAATTACATATATTTAAGCCCATTTTTATAAAAACAAAAATAAAAATAGCAATATGTTTTATTGTGGATGAAATTTTTTTCTTAAAAGCCCCACAATTACCCAGAAATAGAAAAGTTATCAGTTTTATTTTTTTAAAAGGGCTCAACCTTTTTTTAGTATTGGGCCTCGAATATATTACTGGGCTGGCACTGTGTATATGCTAAAGAGAACAACTTTTATTCGATAAGAGAATAGGTCTAGTTGAAGTTTTTTCCTTGGTAAAATTCTTTACCTTTGGCGGGCGCGGAACAATGAAAACATTTCCAGTTGTAAGAATATCCAAATGAGCTTGAATAATGTAACAAAGTTTTACAGTCCGCGCGCTGCGTTTTCAAACGCAATCACGTAATGTGGTTTGGGTTCTAATTCGAGATGTGTTGCCATCTCCAATGTTATATATTTAACAAGAAAACATACCAGTACATGCGGAAGATCCAATTTAGTCTTTTTTCTTCTCAAGTGATGGCCATACACATGAAATAATATGTGAGCTCCTAATTAACTCGTAAACTGTCAATGTGAGATATATATATATATATTGATAAACCCTATCGGCTGATCCGGTCAGCCCCGGTAGAAACGCACCGAGGTGCTACAGAGTGGACTACTCCTGTGGTTCAACGGTTCAGCGATTCAACGGACACCATAAGCTCCGAGCGGACCGGATCGAACGGGCCATGAGACTCATGAGATCCAGAATTAGGCCACCACACTGCTTGATCCGAGTTTGGAGTGCCTTCCGACTAATGCCAAGGGGGTAGTCAGGCCGCCTGCATTTCTGACTACCAGGTAAACCAATTGGGCCAAGGGCCAACTGACAGACTTCCCAAATAAATGTGTTTTTGTTTCCAGGGAGGCTCGAACTCGGATCTGGGAGTTTCACCATTTCCTAAAGCTTCTCCTACCACTAGACCAAAGATGCTTAGGCATCAATGTGAGATATATTGAGCAAACATAGTATTTTTTCCTCTAATACGTAATCCTTTATATTATAAAACACAAATCGCTATACCAATAAAAATGTGACACATCAGTCAAATAATTATTTTCTCAAATAATTAGCTACTATCTATACGTAATATTTGCCTAATCGGTTATTTGTATTAGGTGGCCGAACATCTTTTTAACGAATATTTATATATCTGCATGCATGTTTGAGTTTTCTAATATTTTTCTTCAAATACTTTATATGGCTAATTTTTTTAAAAACCTTCACATAATACATGCAAATATATTTGGTAACGCTCAATATTCATTGAAAATCTGTTTAAAAAAATGAAATTAACATTTAATCTAAAATATGTATTGTAGGGAACTAAATAAATAAAATTTGATATCAGAGAATCAGAATATATATCGACCTGATATTTCAATAGATAATAGATTTAGCTGGTAAAATATATTTTTTTAGTATTTAAGCCAAAATATGTATTGGACGAAGCCGACTCTAAGCCCAAACAAATAAAATTTGATATCAAGAGATTCGAAATAAATAACATATCAAAGAGTTAAAATGGATTGTTTTAACATTTAACCTTAAATATGTATTGGGCAAGGCCGGCTCTGAGCCCAAACAAATAAAATTTGATATCTGAGATTCACAATATATATTATATCGAGGAGTTAATGCTTCACACAAATACGATAGAATACCTAGTAAAGTGGATTGTTTTAACATTTAACCCAATATATTATTGGACAAGGCCGACTCTCAGCCCAAACAAATCAAATTTGATATCAAAGATCCACAATATATATCATATGGAAGAACTAATATTTCACACAAATAAGGTAGAATAGCTTGTTAAATGGATCGTTTCTTCCGATACAAATCGGTGGTTCGATTCTCAGAATATCCAGAACCGACTCTAAAACTAGGTATTAAATTATATAATATTTATAGATGGTATTAAACTTAATGATACTATAAATATAGTAAAGAAAATTATTCCCCATTAGTTACAGTTAAGATGTTACTATATTTATCGATCGTGTCAACAAACATGACAAATAAAGAATGTTACACAACATCATTACAAAACATTCAACTACCTTTTATTTGAGCACATAACGGCTTCGTTCTCTAACCGAACACTTTTTCGTATATAACAAGAAAAAAAGAGATAAACCTAAAAGTAATTTTCAAAACGAGAAAATGGAAAACAAGTTGGCTCTTGGAGTCCTATGTCTATGCCTTGTGATACAAGTCACCAGCGGCGAGGAGGACAACCCTCTGATAAACCATTATGCTGATTACGAAACGATTCATCCCAGCGAATACTACAGTTCCGATTTCGAACTCAAAGACGGAACCAATGTGATATTCGAAGCCATCAATGAATTGAAAGGGATCAAGAAACCAAAAGCAGGTTTCATGTGCAACTATGGCCAAAAACAATGGACAAGGTCTCTTCCGGGAGACGTTTTCTACGCCAAGTTCTTCTTTTACCGGGTTAATCCACATGCAAAGGTCGTTCAACATTGCCATTTCCGATCGAATTTGGGTTATGTTGATGCCTATATTAAGATAACCCCAACGCTCGGACGACAATGTCCCGGTTATAGATGCATTTTAGCAATTAGACGTGAAGGTCTCTTGATGAAAGACACTAACGAACTCTTTCCTTGGACACCTTGGCCTCGCCGCCATATTCAACCTAAGTTGCCTAAGATCACCAATTGATTCCTCTGAATTTTATATTATGGGAGGTGTATACATATCTCTTCATCTTTTTTTTTGTGTGATATACATACATTGTTTAGTTCAGAAAACATTAATCAAAATTCAACAATTGCAAGTGAAATGATTTTTTCCCTAACAAAAGAAAAATATTCCCACAGTAGTAACAATTAGGGGAACAGAAAAATCTCTGCCAATCGCAGTTTCTTTTTAAAAAGCTTATAAAATTTGAGGTATGAATATTTCAAACTTAACCTAAAATATTTAACAAAAACAAATGAATTAATACTTAATTTACTTCAACAAATCAAATAGAAATCTTATAAGATAACGAAGTAAAATTGTTGTGTTAAAAAAAAAAATTTGTAAATATAAAACATAAGGCCTGAATTAAAAGATAATTAAGGAGTTCATCAACGTCAAACCAGTATCTATCATCGTCTTCAGAATCAATATCAAACATTGAACTACTTAGGTCTTTGTAACATCCCGAAGATCGCTTAACAAACGCAAATATACGGGGTTTTTTCTTATAAAGGAATCGAATTATGTTGTATATGCACTAGTTATTCATTCTATGATTTTGTTTAATAATTTAGTTTTGAGTTCTCGTTATCTCCTTGAAATGTATTGAAACAACAACATAAACATCATCACATTACTCTTACAGAAACATATCGATAACTTTTATCACTGTCACAATGAAATATCATTAACAAAATTCTACTTTTTTCTTTTGCTTTTGCTTTCTTATAATAACTTTTTTTGTAACAAGAAGAAATTGGTAACGAAATTTCCTTAAAACCACTAATTTCCTAACTAGTCCATGCCGGTTAAATGATTGGTTTTGTAAACCTCACTTGCTTCCCTCTATCTTTCATGTTAGCAACCACAAAAAAAATTAAAAATATAACAAAAAATAACGTATAATAACGAGTTAAACCGTTATAAATCATTTATCACTAAGTAGTCCGTTAGTGAGTACATATAATAAATAAAGGAGATCCGTTTCACGTTTAGCACTAGTGAAACACCCGAAAACTGAAATTTATATATTGAAGATATAAAAGATAATCAATTAAAGAACTGAGACATAACTCAAAAGATGATGATGATGAATCCCAAAACCATAGTGACAAATCTCCTCCTCCTAATCCTGTTGCAAATCTCCAACTTCTCCACCATTGTCTTATCTTTTGAACCGATATATAGAAAAGATTATAAATCAGAGTATACCGTAGATCCAGACACCGTCACACATATCATTGTCTCCAATGAATTGTATGGTCTAAAGAAAGGAAACGTTGGCTTCGTATGCACTCACGGTCCAAAGGTTTGGCGAAAGACCAAACCAGGACAACGGTACAGTTTGCTTCGGTTCAAGCACGACGGTAGGGTCAGGTTCATGTCCACAAATTGCCATATCCGGTCGAACCGCGGGTTTGTGAATTTTCATATCTTTATGCAGCCAGACTTGTCCGCTCATTGTTTCCCTAGTTATATTTGTAAGTACTCAATTAGAAAAGATGGAGTTTATTACAAGCATGAGAATAAGTTCTTTCCATGGCGGCAGTTTCCACGCTCTGCCAAAGGACGCAGTAGTTCCAAGGTTTCATTGAGAAACATTTTGAAGAACTAACTTTTATTTTGTAATAAATAGTACGGACTGTATGTCTGTATCGCTACTATATAAATCTAAGTATATTGATTTGATTTAATGATAGGCTACATCGGTGCACATATTTCTTGAGTGCTTGTTTTTTTTTGTGACATCTCTTGAACTTTTAAATGGTATAGTTTATGGTCCATGTAATGTAACGTAATGGTTTGTTTTAGTGTTATCATATTGTGAGTACCCGGGTTCAAATTAAACCTACATTATGCATATACATCGTTAACAAAACAAACACAAAAACACATAAACTAGATCCATTCAAAACAGAAGTACCAACAAAAAAAAAGATCCATTCAAAACAGCATCAATCAATATATAAAGGTGATAATAATTGTCAATTGACCACTAATCACTCAAACTAGATATTTTTGTAGTAAATAAAATAAAGTTTTAAGAAATCAAACAATAGGAATCAAATTTGAAGAATCACGACAAAAAAGGTTAATTAACTTTTAAAAATAATTTATAAAATTGATCAACAATGGGAACAGTAATTGAAACAACCATATGATTTTTCGAGTCAAATTACAAAATCTAATTTGTAATAAAAATAATTAATGGCCGATGACTTCAACTTAAAAAAAAAAAACTGATAAACAAAAGTACTACAATTGGCCAATGACTTCAACCTAAAAAAAAACACACAGACACACAAGTTTGAAAATTCGAAAGAACACTTGATAGAGTTTATAATGTCCATTAATGCTGAAAATCCTATATCGGTCTAACTAGTTGTTACTTTTGGAAATCATATTAAGTTATTAACCGCAAAATTACAGGTTAAACAAATCGAGTAAAAAATGATCGAATAAAGCTTTTTCGGCCTTTAATTCAACGAATACATTTCTATAAGGAAACTCAAAGGACATCTACTCTTTTGAGAACTCCGATCAAAAGCTTCTTCCGCATAAGGTACATCATTTTCACACTTTTTGATTTCGAAAGATGCTGCATTGCTTAGGGTCAATATATCAGCTCCTATATCTTTCATTATCTTAGGATTGCTAGACCATACCCATAGTCACATATAAAACACATGTTCAATGATAAAAACCGGTAACACTTTGTCTTTTGTAACTAGCATGGCCCACCTAACAATGTAATTAGGTCTCTGTCATTCTCAGTACAAATTATCCCTCTGTTTTTATTGATCATTTAATTTTTGTATATTTCTAAACTAAAACATCATTTATTATCTAATCACCTAATAGAAAAACAATCTGCATAATATAAATCATAAAAAAAAACTAATTAATATTGCATTGAAAACTGAAAACATCATTTATTTAAGAACAAAAATAAAAGCTTAAAACATCATCTAAATAAAAACAGAGGGAGTACAAGTTGAGTACAAATTTGAATGTGGCTATATGAATTTGTACAATAAAACTAGATTTTAACCCGCGTGTACCGCGGGATGATTTATTTTTAAAGTTAGTATAAAAATATTTTGTAAATTGTATCTCCTTATAAAATATTTATTTATATTATAGTTTACAATTGTTATTAAGTAACGGTGTACCACGAGTCCACTAGGTATATGGTTGCTTGTTCTAGAGTCAAAGCATCAAAAATGGTCATAATAACACACATTCTCAATTGATTTGTGTCTACGAAGATTAATAAGAGCTCCTCCATGCGTTGCTTAGTCAAGCCCTCATCAATCGTCGTTTCGGTAAGGGTTTTCTTATTTCTATCTTCTTGAGAATGATTTGAGGCTATCCAATTAATCGATACTCTACAAACATAATCTGTTTGCCAACTTCGGATTCTCTCCATAAGAGCATGAACGAGACAATTGTTAATAAACTGAGGATTTAACCCGTATTAAAGCGGCATGTTAATGATATTTATAAATATTGATTCAAATTCGTCCGCCATATAAATCCGTTCCGAAATATAAACCGTTCCGTAATATAACCCGTTCCATAATTTCTTAACCCGTTCCGTAATTTGTTTTTATTTTAAAATTTAATGATTATTTATTATATATAAAAGTTTACAAAACATATCATTCTCTAAGACATTTATATTTTAATAAACCGAAAATTTAATCTGTATTAAAGCGGCATGTTAATGATATTTTAAAATTTTATAAATATTGATTCAAACTCGTCCACCATATAACTTCGTTCCGAAATATAACCGGTCATGTAGCTTCTTAACCCGTCCCGTGATTTATTTTCTAAAAGTAGTAATTTTTAAAATTTTACGATTATTTATTATATATAAAAGTTTATAAATTGTATCATTTTCTAAGATATTTATATTTTATAGTTTACAATTGTTATTAAGTAACATTATACCACGGGACAATTTTTGGTTTTATACAATCTTTTCTAAATAAGACTGATTTAATATGTCTAATATTGGTGGTATTAAAAAAATTTAAGGATTTAATCCGTATTGAAGTGGCAAATTAATGATATTTTAATATTTTTATTATTGTTGATTCAAAAATCCGTTCCGCCAAACCCGTCTGGCCAAAAAAACTCATTTATTTTATTAATGTTGATCTTATTTATGATATGATTCTAAATCATTGTCTAAATATTTTAATCGATGTAAAACCTAGAACACACATTTTCGTTAATTGGATAATATATGTCCGTTTTTAAAATTTCGAAACACAGTATATGCAGAAATTTCGAACTCGTGTTATACCGTTACTTAACAACAATTGTAAACTATAAAATATAAATATTTTATAAGGACATACAATTTACAAAATTTTTTATATACTAACTTAAAAAAATAAATTATCTCGCGGTACACCACGGGTTAAAATCTAGTTATCTATATATATCTGGAATATTTTTCCCGCGATATCTCGGAGAGCTCTGAGCTCTATAGTAGTAGTAATAATCAGTTAACGTACTCTAACTATAGACGCAAATTAAAAAATGTACCCTAAATACAAAGGTAAAAGGATTGTAATAGTTGGCACAAACACAGACGTAAATGTTTCAAGACATTGAAACAGTCATATGTAAAAATAGTTTCCCGACTAAAAAAGGTTAAATTTTACAAAGTACCGATTCCGTTATTCTAACATTCTTATGGACTATTATTTGTGGCTCTTTTTCATATCAAAACTAAATGTCGACATGAAAAATAACAACAAATGTTTATATGGCCTTTGCAACGGGTCCCCCTTTGCAACAGATTTCAGTTTTCAAAACGTTTTTAAAAACTAAGCATGAAGAACAGGCCAAATCCCAAAAACCAAAGGTAACTAAACGAGGCAAATTCTCACGACAAGGGAAAACAAAGTCATGACGTTTAACATTCATAAATTAATAAGAACCCTTGTGTGGTTGCTTGTAGTGCACGTCACCGTGGTCTCCTACGCCGGGAGGTCACATTTTGTCACAACGGAGCTGAAGATACGAAATGGAATGCATGGCTTGAAACGTCCAGAGATCGTTTACCACTGTCATGCTATAAATAGTGGCCTTGATTATGGATGGCGACGAGCCGCAAGGCCACCATTGGGCCATTCCTTCCATGTACTCTTGGAAGGCGGCGAAAAACTAGAGGAGGAGATTCACCGCTGCCATTTCCGGTCAGTGCTCGGTACAGCGGATGTCGATATCCGTATGACCGCGATTGATGCTGAGATTTGTAATTTTAAAAAGGCATGTGCGATTCATGAGGTTACACCGGAAGGGATAACATTTGATGGTAAAGAATGGAATTTTGAGGAGCGGTATCCAAGGCTAATACCAAAGAAATACCTCGAAGCTAAGTGGAAACCTTGGCCACGACGCACCAGCCGTAGCAGTGGGGGCCAGGGAAGCGGACGTCGACCCTCGGGTTCACAATGATTTAGTGCCCATATGGCTAAACCATCCATATGGATCATTGTGGTTTCAAAGGGAGAACTTTGTTATGAAATTTATGATGAACATTACAATGGAGTTATTATATGTTTGTGGAAATTTTGTTTATCTTTCGTTAGTGTGCATTTTTTTTGAAATATTTGAATCCCTTTATCTTTTACACTTTGAAATTTTACATTTTAGTTTGTACAATTGCAAAAATATTACAAATTTATGTTTAGGTTTCGAATTTTCTATCCTTCTGTTTTTATTTTATTTCAAGAAACAATATCTCAGAAGAAAAGATTAAAAAAAAAAGCCAAAACTTTTATTATTGATGTAACAACATATTTAGATACTTTTAAGTAGGTTTTATTATCTACGTTTCATTCTTTAGCTAAAATATTCATATGTTTACATACTTTTGGGGGTTCTATTAGCTAATTTAGCTCGAAAACGTTTCCAGTATATCGTGGCTAAGTAGTGACAAAAGAGGAATAATTATTTTTTAAAAATATATCACTAATCCGTTCGTAATTTCTCTTAAAATAGAATTTTATATTAATGATAATAAATTATATATATAATGATTATTTGTCTCTAATTTGATTCTTAAATAAATTTAAAAAAGTAAAACAAAATATATTTATTAAGTTACTAAAATAGTCTAATATGCTATTAAATACAAAATTCAATAATTTGTTATAACGAAAACATTACTTGACTAAAATAAATTACAAAAGTTCCAACGGATCGGAACGGTTGACAAATTCACTTGAGGTATATATATTGACTATTGAGAGATATTATAAGCCATTATAACTGATCTGTCCCACTAATGCCAACCCGCCATAAGATCACACCACCAGTAGAATGATACGCAATATGCATAGACCGTAGTCCAAAGATTCACCCTTGGTAGATCGCTTTGTTAATTATTTTTAGATTATTTATTTTAAGATTCACCAGTTGCAAAATTAAAAATATGATTATTTAAATATAATATATTAAATTTTAATTTCATAAGTAAATCTTGCTAATTAACAATGAAGGAGTTGTTTTTGTTGAATAACATTTTATGAAGAAATCCATAATTGCTAATGGATTCAAAACATAGTTTGATATTTTAAAGGAAAATATGGCCTTCGATAATTGAGTTGTTGTAGTGTTTGATAAACTCAATTCATCATTTTTATTTTCTATCAGAAAATTAAATTAGGTTCCCACAAACAATTCTGTAAAATACAAATACCAAGGCCAAAACAAACAAAATTATTTTTATATTTCTCTTTTGCGTTTATAAGGTAAAAAGATGGTTAAAAAATTACACTTTAGGTACGTTATTACATGTCGGTTATTCTCCACATTATAAATTTACATTATATATTTGAAAGTTTTAAGGACATCTCTAATTTGATCATATATAGTTTGGAAAAGAATGATAGCAATTTCGTTTAGATAAAGAGAATCAAAATGACTTCATAAATTTTATAATAAATAATTCACGGTGCTAATGTCAAAATTTGGATACACTTTCTGTAAATCTATTTAGATCATGTCTTTTTTTTTTCATTGTTAAAGAACTATTTAGATCATGTCGTCATATTTTTTTTTAGATCATGTCACATTCAATTTTAAGGTTCTTGGATTATTCCCTAATCCCTAATAACTATTTTAACATTTAACGTCCGATGGTATAACGGAAAACTAAAATTTGAGTACCAAACACAAGCTTTAGCGCAACTAACATAAACGTGTAGGAAAATGTACACATCACCGGAAAATACTGTTAGAAGTTTCTAACAATAATGTTGTTAACTTTATAATGTTTGCTGTAACAAATCAATTGGTATCACTAATTACTACATTGTTAGAGATAACTTAGGTCCCTTTTATTATTATCCGACTATATACACTGATTTTTGGAATCGGTTATCTCGTTAGTACCTACAAAACTAATTTCCTTCCTTAACTTTTCGTTTTCTTTTGTAAAATATATAAAATCAAAAGAAAATTAAAGTGTCATCAAGAAAGAAAACCAATAGAAGAAAAAAAGGAAAAAGAAATAGTGTTGCCATTAAAGCCCTAGTTTAGAATTGGAGAAAGTTATTATAACAAAAGAAGAAGAAGAAGAAGAAGAAGAAGAAGAAAAATGAGAGGGGAAAATAGTGTTGCGATTAGAGCCCTAGTTTGGTGTCTTGTATTGCAAGCTATCATATTTCAAGGGGATTCGATGGTAGGAGACGTGGGTTTCACGCTAATGATGAAGAACGAAATGTATGGCTTGAAACGTCCATCGGTTCTCTACCGGTGCAAGTCGTCTGGCAAATCCCTTCGGTGGCACGTATCGATTCCCCATGCGGAATTTACATGGGATTTCGAAGTCCCGCCATTTGGAACCGGCGTGGTCATCCACCGTTGTGAATTCAAGTCAAGCCAAGGGACAGCGGAGGTTGAGATTAAGACGTTGTCGATGACATCTACGTTGTGCGGAGGGCATTTGTGTAAATATATCATTAGGCCGAATGGTGTATACTTCGTTGGTTTTGAGACCTATTATCCGCACAATATCTTGTTAAGATTTCTTGAGTTCGTGAGGCCTGTTGACAAGCTTGTCGAGCCATGGAAGGCGTGGTCTCCACGGCAGCTAAAGGCTTTGCGGGAACGCACCAGCAACAGAACCAGGTCAGACGATGACAAAGATGTTGATGAGGACAAGGAAGACGATGATTAGGACAGATCATTTCTGTAATGTCGCTTACCAAAGTAGCAAAACGTTTTACTAAAAAAAGGCAAAGAAAAACCTAAGAAAGAGAACATAACGTTAGAAGTAGTTAAATTTCTTTATGTGATATGTACAAATTTTTTATCTACAGATGGTATTGAATCGATCGTGTTGGTCATTGTCGTTTGTATCATGTGGTGGACTAATTCTCTCGTCCTTATTTCGGCTTGCGGATGGATTTAATTTAATTTTTTAAATGTTTTTTTTTAACGGCTTACATATTTTATATCGTCTAGTTCTTTCTTTCTTTGATGGAAAAAAAAAACAAGTCATAACGATCAGCAAAACTGCACATTTGATGTGTAGTAAAACGAGATTTTTTTGGTCAATAACATGCGCGTTAGTTGAAGATATATATAGTATCAAAGACAAAAAAAAAAAAAAAAAATCCGCGGAAAAGAATAGAACAAACCAAGTGGATAAAAACTTCACTCACATTTCAAAATAGAAATACCTTAAGGAAAATTGAGAAACATCAAAACCAAGTTAAGACAACAGTAATGCAACTCTTCATGTTTTAAGACATTGAAAATATCTTGTCCTCAGAAACCTCTTACCGCTTACAACAACCACCACCACGGTTTGCCGGAGGGAGGTGGAGGAGATTGCCTATAGTAGAAGGCTTTTTGAGCTTGAGGAGCAGGATGAGCTTTAGGAGAAGGATAATGAGCAACCGGAGGTGGATAGATCGGAGTAGAGGGAGGAGAATATACTGGAGGTGGATAGATCGGAGTAGGAGGAGGAGAATATACTGGAGGTGGATAGATCGGAGTAGGAGGAGAATATACTGGAGGTGGATAGATCGGAGTAGAGGGAGGAGAATATACTGGAGGTGGATAGATCGGAGTAGGAGGAGGAGAATATACTGGAGGTGGATAGATCGGAGTAGGAGGAGAATATACTGGAGGTGGATAGATCGGAGTAGGAGGAGGAGAATATATTGGAGGTGGAGGAGAAAGAGCAACCGGACGAGAATAAACCGGGGGAGGAGGAGGAATAGTAACCGGAGGTCGATAAGGTGGTGGAGGAGGAGAATATAGCGGTTGGTAGTTAGTGGGAGTTTGCAGGATTTTTCTGTTGTTGTTAGCTTCACCAACTGTGAATAAGATTGCCAAGAGAAAAACTATGGTGTAGGAAAGTCCTAGAGACACCATTTTTCTGGTTAATGTTGAGAGCCTTAGACTTAATTATGTTTACATATATATAGTCCATGAAAGTTCTGTTAGAGGCTTCCCACTAACTTTAGGATTCATTCAAGATTAGTTTTCAAGTATATATTAGGAATATAACTATTTAGTAATGAATATTAGTATTTGTTAGTCAACTGGTTAAGCTGGCTTCGCCTTTTGTTTGCATTTTAAACTACTCTTCTTTTGCTTATTAAGGCCTCCCTCTAAATGATAAGCTTGCTTAACCAATAGTATCAATATCAACTATTAAGTACTTACTAAGAAAAAGGATATTCTTTTGGATTATACAAGTATTTTGCTAATTACTTGAAAAATAAAGTATGTTGATCAGATTAATGTTTTCAGACATGTTACGCTTACCTTTCTTCAAAAGTGCGAAAGATTAGGAGTGACCTGATTAGCCAGAAAAGCCGGCCTAGAGTATACAATTCGAGTAGACAGACGAAAGATTTTATTAAACTAGGGTATTGATAAAATCTCATATGTAGAAGAATATCGACTATTACTAACATATCTCGGCATTGCTTATAAGTTTAAAGGCCATTCTTTTCTCACAAAGTTGATTTTTAAACCCCAATAAGTAACGATAGTAAGCTAAACCGGATGAAACCCTTATCCTGTAGAGTTTTTATACGGGTTAATAAAATTTAAAATAATTCAAAAAAAAAAAAATGTGGATGTAGGGGAATAACTTGAGGATGATTAATGTAGTATATATACTTTTAATTATACATTTTTTTTCTAATCCTTCATTTCCTATTTGTTTATACTACGAATAGATATTAAATCAAATCTCTAACTAATAAAAGATGCAATTTGAGACTTCTCAGCGTAGCCACATCAGCAAAATGAAAATCATTTTGAGGAAGCCACGTCAGTTCCATACCTTCGTTGCAACCTTTGTCCACATCAGCCTTAGTGAGAAAGTCGATGGATCGTCTTCTCTTCTCTTCTTAGAAACTGTCACGGCGATTCAGCTGATTTTTTGTATGAGCGAGCTCAGCAAAAAGGATTCCAGACATCTTCACTTCTGATTAATTTAAGTTCCCTTCTGATATAATCACATGTGGAATGAGAAGAGGTGGGAGTCATAGTGAAAAAAACAACTCGGATCTTCACAAGTCGTTGAGGTTTGGTTGGTCGACAAAGATGCGAAGAAAACAGGAAGGCGTCACAAAGAACCACATACCGATCCAAACTATAGCAGGGAAACCGAGAGATTTGACGACAAAAATCACACTGCCGGTGAGTTCTTTGCAGATCGACGTTGGGAACTTTAAAAAAAAAAAAAAAAAAAAAAGTTCCCCACGTCGATCTGCAAAGAACTCACCGGCAGTGTGATTTTTGTCGTCAAATCTCTCTGTTTCCCTGCTATAGTTTGGATCGGTATGTGGTTCTTTGTGACGCCTTCCTGTTTTCTTTGCATCTTTGTCGTGGGGAACTTGAAGAGGTCAATAGTTACTACGGTTCATACATTCAGTTGGTGTTATCGGGTTGCTCGTGTTAAAGTGATTCTCGAAAGGATTTTTAAATAATAAACTGAGTATAATGATGAATTATCTATTAGTGGACCTATATGAAGCCCAAAATAATGTCTTGTGAGAAGTCCAAAAGCTCATGTAATGGCCCATGTAACTAGGGTTCCTAGCAAGATGAGGATTCATATATAGTCATGTAATGAGAACTTTGATTGTAACTTTGAGAGTTGTCTCAAAACAACTCTCCTTCTTCATCTTAATCAAAGTATCAATCTTGAATCATTTTGCTATTGGTGACAACCTAAAGCTCTTCCTTTCTTTATTCTTGCACTTAATAAAGCTCCAATGAGCTATTCCATTTCTATCTTTATATTTCTCTTTCAATAAGCTCAATGAGCATCAATCTATTCTTGCTTTGGATTTGCTAACATGGTATCAGAGCCAAACGATTGATACAAGAGACCAAAATCAAGTAGTGAGAAGACTTTGCTTTTTCTCTGATAAAAGCTACGGTGAGCTAGAGATTTCACATCTAAAGAGTCTGGTTTTCAAAGACTTTCAAAGCTGAGCGTGACTCTTGTTTTCGAGTAATGGTTTGGTGAAGGGAAATAGCTTTGAAGATCTCCAAAGAGCTTAGGACAGAACCAAACCATGGTATTCAAGGTAACGTTTTTGTTCTTCTTTGAGACAGAACATGGAGTGTTTATTTGTCATAGCTTGAGAAGGATAGCTGCTGGTTTAGATCTCTAGGTTTGGAACTCGTGAAGCTAGAATGAAATAGGACTGATTTGGGTTTGCTAAAGTCAGTTTTTATGGCTGCATTTTCTGGTTTTGCTGAGCGCACTCAAGCTGTTCGATGAAATGCCAAAGAGAAAGTCAGAAAGTTAGATGGAATGTCAAACAATCTGCTTCAGCAAATTAGCATAGTGTTATGGTTGTGGAATACGAAGCTGAGAGTTGGTAGTGTGTCATTAGATGTGGAAGAGGACTCACCTTCATTATGAGACAGCTTAGGGGAGTTAAACGAGGTAAAGAAAACCCGAACTCTTCGTGAGATAAATAGGCTACAAAGATAGACCTGAACAGATCTCACACTAATGACTGGTTTATGGTGATGTGATGCTATTGACTACTTCAAAAGAACCTGCGAGCTCTCTTCCCTTTCTCAATCCGCTGCACTTATGCTTGGAAAAATGAAGTTGTTGAAGCACACGTCTCTTGGTCTCATCTTGCTGCGAATAATTCTTCATATATGTTGGGTTCAAGACGGGGATAAGACTGATTATAGAAGATAAACGTGTGAATGAGATAATGTGCATTCATGAGATCATGGACTGGAAATCAAGCTCCTCCATCAACTATAAGGTAATGTGTCTAAACTTTCTTCTTAGGCTGAACAAGAGACAAGGATGCTGGTTGTTTTAGAGAGATAGGTTTGGAATCATGAAATAGGCTGTTATGGTAGAATTTGGACAGAATTCCCAAAAGGAAAAGGAGAAGAGACATTGTGTTTGATTCAAAGCTAAGACAAGGCTGCATTTGTGTCACTCAAAGGAGATGGGTGATTTTGTTTTTTTTTTTTTTTCTTGGGAATACCTCTGAGAGAGTTTAAAGGAAAAACTCTACAAGTATCAACCCAATTTGAGAGTAGATTGGTTAAAGTACCTCTGAGAGAGCATTGTTAGCTCTACAAGTACAGAACCACATGATTAAAGTGGGTAAAGAAACCCTAAGAAGTAAGAGAATGGTCATACCTCTGAGAGAGTTCATAAAACTCTACAAGTATAGACCTCATATGGCTTTGAAGATCAAATGACAATTATGTCTCTACAATGAAGTTCTTCTACATCTCCTTATGGGCTGCAAATGTTTCTGTTCAGTCTACTAGGGTGGTTACCATCAGTTTTGACAAGCCTAAGATTCGGTTAAGCTCTAATGTTGGTCTTCCTTTGGGCATACAAACTTAGCATCGTTGCTTTCACACCCGCTGCTAAGTTTGCGGGGGAGTATTAGTGGACCTATATGAAGCCCAAAATAATGTCTTGTGAGAAGTCCAAAAGCTCATGTAATGGCCCATGTAACTAGGGTTCCTAGCAAGATGAGGATTCATATATAGTCATGTAATGAGAACTTTGATTGTAACTTTGAGAGTTGTCTCAAAACAACTCTCCTTCTTCATCTTAATCAAAGTATCAATCTTGAATCATTTTGCTATTGGTGACAACCTAAAGCTCTTCCTTTCTTTATTCTTGCACTTAATAAAGCTCCAATGAGCTATTCCATTTCTATCTTTATATTTCTCTTTCAATAAGCTCAATGAGCATCAATCTATTCTTGCTTTGGATTTGCTAACATTATCGATTCCCTATATGTTCATGAATGGCTCTTATTTGGACTTTCGTTTCCCTTTAGATTTGATGTTCTGATTGGATTTTCAGATTTGTGTCTTACATTGCCACCTTTACCAAGTCGTCGGAAGAGATATGAGGTCAAATAAAACTATGCACCTAAGATATACCAGGCGAATAAACAAGGTTCGTCAAAATTATAGTTTGTAGTTGTCTTCTCTTATCTAAATTTTGTATTTACTGCAGGATTACAAGGTACTTTAAAGTAAGTTCAAGATTAAGAAGACCAATCTGCAGACACATAATAGCTATCATGTAGGAACCTCTTAACAGAGAACTAAGATTGAGTAATGTGCATTATTTTTATATCCATCATGTATATTAGTTGAATGGTGTTTCATCTCTGATCTCTCCTAACTATACCTGCATATATTCACTTTAAAATACATGCAGACACATAGTAGCTAGGCCTTTTCACTTTGCTCTATTGTATTTGTAGCTCAAAAATGCTTAAGTTCAGGTTCAAAACATACTTATTTATCACTCTTTCGAATTAATTGTACTATAATCAAAGTAGAACGTGTGACAAGCTCAAGCTTGAGTTTATAGGTTTCTTAGATTGCCTTAAGACATAATCAAATGGGCAATTACATAAATATTGCGTACATATTATTATAAATTTTGGTTGCTCACGTCTTCCCCTGTTTTCGGTTTTTACATTTCCCCTGTTTTAATATTTTGCTCAAACAAAAGGAAAACCATGTAAAAGGAAAATCAAACAAAAGCAAAACAAAGAAAGGTAATTAGAATTATCTTTAAGAGATTATGCTGCATCAGTGGAGGAGAAAGAGAACCCGGAGGAGGAGAATATAGTGGTTGGTAGTAATTATATCGTGGTTGGTAGGTATAAGTGGGAATTTGCAGGAGTTTTCTGGTTTTTTTAGCTTCACCAACTGTGAATAAGATTGCCAAGAGAAAAACTAGGGTGTAGGAAAGTCGTAGAGACACCATTTTTCTGGTTAATGTTGAGAGCCTTAGACTTAATTATGTTTACATATATATAGTCCATGAAAGTTCTCTTAGAGGCTTCCCTCTAACTTTATGATTCATTCAAGATTAGTTTTCAAGTGTATAGTAGGAATATAACTATTTAGTAATTAATGAATATTAGTATTTGTTAGTCAACTGGTTAAGCTGACTTTGCCCTTTGTTTGCATTTTAAACTACTCTTCTTTTGCTTATTAAGGCTTCCCTCTAAATGATAAGTTGCTTAACCAATAGTATCAATTTATCAATTATTAAGTACTTAATAAGAAAAAAGATATTCTTTTGGATTATACAAGTATTTTGCTAATTACTTGAAAGATTAAGTATATTTATCAGATTAATGTTTTTCAGACATGTTACGCTTACCTTTCCTTTAAAAGTACGAAAGAGGAGGAGTGACCTGATTAGCCAGAAAAGCCGGCCTATAGTATACAATTCGACTAGACTGACCTACATAGACATTGATATTCGAAATGGCGGTATTGATAAGATCTCATATGTAGAAGAATATCGACTATAAATGACTAACTATCACTAACATATGACATATAAATATATATATCTCGGCATTGCTTATAAGTTTAAAGGCCATTCTTTTCTCACAAAGTGGATTTTTTAAAACAATAACGCTATAAGCTAAACCGGATGAAACCCTTATATTGTTGAGTTTTTATTCGGGTTAATAAAAATTCAAATAATTCAACAAAAAAAAAACACAAATTTGTGGATGTAGGGGAATGATTTGTGGATGATTAGGGCATATCATTTCTGTAAGACTATCTACATTGGTTTTTTTTTACAACACCCACTTTTTTCTTTTTAACACTCCACATCATCTTCTATCTCTTCCACATCATAATTCAACACCTATATAATTTTTACTCTCTACAATAGTTTTGTTTAATAAAATTACAACACCTTACCCTACAATTTTTATTTCATATTTTTCATTTTATTTATGTTTAAGTTTTTGTGATTACATATTATTAATCACAGTTAATATCAAATTAATCTAAAATAAGTAAAAAAGAAAAATTTGTTTTTGTTTTAGTTTTTATTTTTTATATCATTTAATTTTATTTTGCAAATTAATAAAAACGAGAAATACATATAGTCGTTAATAAAACACATACATTGACGAGAAACTTAAAATGCAATACAATAAGCACACAACACAAGTAAAGAAATACTCATAACTTAATTAGTAAAACTAATAGCAAAAATACGGGTAAAACAATAAAAAAGAGTTTATGAAGGCTGATAACAAAAAGATAGTAAAAAAGATGAATTTTTTTTGTGTGTCCAAATTAAGTGAAACAAGTCTCTATTTATAGAGTATGAAAAATGATAAATTTTGGTATAAAAATATTAAAATAAAATTTAATATTTTGTGACAGAATTGATCTTAAATAATTGGGTGGGAAAAGAATTATCTAAAATCTCAGCATCCAATAAAAAGTATACACATGTTTTATCCAAATATTATCATATAATTAAAAAATCGCCCAATCAATGTCTGCCACTTGTCACCATGAGACAACAAATTCCGGTCCTCCCATAAGGCAAATGCTTTAGGCCACCATTCAAATACTATTTAATTAGGCCACATATCGAGGGTGTGTTTTTTTGTCAACATATCGAGAGTGTTTATTAGTATATAATTTTTAAATTATGTAAGTGGAGATCGATCATATAGTCCGGATTGTTCTCATTTTCTTTATTTCTATTTCACATTAGCATTTTCCCCTTTCTATTAATTTTTCACATAAACCTTTTATATTCTTATTTTATTTCTCATAATTTATTTTAATGCAACTGTTATTAAATTTTACACTAAACAAATTATTACCAAAAAAGAAAATAAAACACTATAAAACTAGCTAAAAGTAAAACACATATTTATGTATAGTATATATATACTTTAATTATACATTTTTTCCAAACCTTCATTCCCTATTTTTATACTACGAATAGATATTAAATCAAATAAAACTCAAAGTAAAAACATATATTAAATCAATAAGACATAATACTATATATAAATTAAAAAAATTGCGAAGGTGCTTTAGGCCTCAACATTGTTAGGACGGCCCGGGAACGAAAAGTCGGTCATTTCATACCCGACTTATACTCAAGTGTTCAATTCATAACTAGCATTTTCTTAAGTGCTAATATATACCCAATCTTTTTAAAATTCAGATTTCATACCTAAATTTACTAAATCATGCGAAATTATACATTCTACTGACGTGGATACCACGTCTTTGATGACATCATTGCCACGTCATCATCAACTTCAAAAAAAATATTTTTTTCGCTTGACCTTTTTCTTCTTCATTACTATCATTTAACAAAACTGTAAAAAAAAATACTTTTTTGATATTAAGATTTGAAATCTTATTTTCGATACTAATAACCAATATTTATAAATTAAGTTTTCTTGTTTTTTGTCTTCAACTTAAAAATGTCTTTTGGTTACCATATACGATTATTGTAGGATTTATGTTCTTCACTAAAAACGATTTGAATTTGAATTACGAATTTATAAACTCGGTTTAAATAATATATCCGGTTGAAATACTGGTTATAAGTATCAAAAATAAGATTTTAAATGCTTACATTAAAAAAAAAAGGTAAATTTTCACAGTTCTGTCGGATGATAATAATGAGGAAGAAAAAGGTCAAGAGAAAAAGAAAAAAAATTTCTAAGGTGATGATGACGTGGCAACGACGTCAACAAGGACGGGGCAGCTGCGTCATCAACATCATCAACGACGTGGCATCCACGTCAGCAGAATGTATGATTTCGCATGATTTGGTAAATACAAGTATGAAATTTGAATTTTTAAAAAGATTGGGTATATTTTAGCACATACGAAGCAGGTATGTATGAATTGAATACTTGAATTTAAGTCGGGTATGAAACGGCCGACTTTCCGCCCGGGAACCAAACGTTAGAAGTAGTTGAATTTCTTTGTGTGATATGTACAATTTTTATAATCTACAGATGGTATATAATCGATTATGTTGGTCATTTTCGTTTGTATCATGTGGTGGGTACTAATTGACTCGTCCTTTTTTTTAAGGCTTGCGTATGGATTTTTGATTTTTACTTTTATTTGGTTGATGAGTTTGTATTAGGACATATTCTATATCGTCTGGTCCTTCCTTACTTTGAAAAAAAAAAAAAAAAAAAAAACAAGTACTAATCGGTCAACAATACTTCACATTTGATGTGTATATATATAGTCAAAAGAGATTTTTTTTTTTTTTTGTCAATATAATGCGGCAGCGGCTGAGTTGAAGAAATTTATAGTATCAAAATGACAAAAAAAAAAAGCATGCAAAACCACGAAAAAGGATTGAACTAACCCAGTGGTAAAACCTTAACTCACATTACAAAATAGAAGTACCTAAGGAAAAACGAGAAACATCAAAACCAAGTTAAGACAGCAATAATGCACTCTTCATGTTTCAAGGCATTGAAAATATCTTGTGCTGAGTTACCGCCTACAACAACCACCACCAAGGTTTTCCGGAGGGAGGTGGAGGAGATTGCCTATAGTAAAATCTTTCAGCATGAGGAGAAGGATGAGGAATCGGAAGTGTGGGAGGAAGAGCAACCGGAGGAGAATAAGCCGGAGGTGGAGGAGGAGGAGCAAGAGTAACTGGAGGCCGATAAGGCGATGGAGAAGGAGAATATAGTGGTTGGTATTTAGTGGGAGTTGGCAGGAGTTTTCTGTTGTTTTTAGATTCAGCAACTGTGAATATGATTGCCAAGAGAAAAACTAGGGTTAAGGAAAGTCCTAGAGACACCATTTTTCAGGTTGATGTTGAGATCCTTAGACCCAATTATGTTTATATATATATAGTCCTTGAAAGTTCTCGTAGACGCTTCCCACTAACTTGAACATTTATTCAAGATCGTAGTTTTCAAGTATATATTAGTATTAAAACTATTAAGTACTGAATAATTAGTACTCCCTCCGTATTTTAATAAGTGTCGTTTTAGGATTTTTTTTTTTTAAAATTAGATGTCGTTTTCAAATTTCAATGCAAAATTTTTTACTTTTTAATGTTTTATGATGTCATAAAACATTAAAAAGTAATAAATTTTGCATAGAAATTTGAAAACGACATCCAATTCAAAAAAATAAAAATTCTAAAACGACAATTATTAAAATACGGAGGGAGTATTTGTTAGTCAACTGGTTAAGCTGGCTTCGCCTTTTGTTTGCATTTTAAACTTCGCTTCTTTTGCTTAAGGCCTCCCTCTAAATGATATGCTTTCTTAACGAGTAGTATCAACTATTAAGTATTTCTGAAGAAAAATGATCTTTTCTTTTTGGATTATACAAAGCTAATTACTTGAAAAATAAACTATGTTGGTAAGATTGATGTTTTTCAGACATGTTACGCATGCCTTTCTTCAAAACTACAAAAGAGCAAGGAGTGACCTGATTAGCCAGAGAAGCCGGCCTAGAGTATACAATTCGAGTAGGCTGACGTGCATAGACATCGATATTCGAAATGGCGGGTATTGAGAAGATCTCATATTTTAGAAAAATAGCGACTATAACAAATGACTAACTATCACTAACATATCTCGCATTGCTTATATGTTTAAAGGCCATTCTCTTTTCACAAAGTGGATTTTAACAACAATAACGCTAACAAGCTAAACTGAATAACGTAGAGTTATTATTTATAATTAAAATAAAAATAATTCAACAAAAAGATAATAGAAATGTGGATGTAGGAGAATGACTTGTTCCCTCCCCTTGACAGGTTACATGTCTAAAAACAGTAACAAAGTTGTGGATGCGGCAATAACTGAATCATTACCGTTATATGTCTAAAAATAGTAGTTTCTGTACGAACGCTATCAACGTCAAGAGATCGAAAAACAAAATCGAGTGAGCAAAAATTAAAGAACAACGAACAAAATCAGAATACACATATGGGAACTAACAAGATTCCCAAAACCCTCAACGGGAACTTTGTTCTTATACTTATCATCACCATAATGATGGTGACTCACTCCCATGGATTTCGACTGGAGATCAAGAACGAGCTATCAGGAAGGTACAGGAAGCTTGTGTACAAATGCTGGTCCCGCGATAATGATTTCGGGTGGCGACAGAACTGGCCAGGTCAGTACAAGGACTGGTCCTTCGCCATTTCGCTATTCCACACCTTCTTCTACTGCCACTTCCGTACAGGGTATGGACGCGTGGAGAAGAAGCTAGTTGTGTCGTGGGACCTAAAAGACCGGTGTGGGGACAGGACCAAATGCACTTGGGTCGTTAAGAAGGACGGACTCTACTTGAGACGATGGAAGACCATATTTTTTAGTAACAAGTATGGTAATGAAAGGTGGAATGACTATATTCCACATGATGTCCTCGAGAACCCTTGGAGCTAATTAATAATTTGGGGATGTTGATTGTTCTGAAGATTGCGAGGATATCGTGATTTTCGTCTCTGTATGTTGTTATTCGTGATAATAAAATCATACAATGTGTAATTAACTATATATAAATGGTGAAAGAACGTATCTATAATATGTTGTTATATTGGGAATAGATCTATAGCTGGGTACATATATTAGTTAATGGTATAACAAATAAATAACATCAAGTTAAATAGTAGATTATATTCATGGAACAAGAGATGTCTTATCTAGAGTATTTAGCTCTTCTGGTGTTCTATGGGATCATTCAAAGGGAATTGCGCCTTAAGATCACAAGGGCAAATCTTGATGATGGAAACGCGACAAATTTACATGTTTCTAGGCCAAAAGGGGAAACTCCATAACCTAAAAGGTAATTTAAAAACTTTTTGCAATGCAAGATAATTACCCAAGAACCTTAGTCGCTATCAATAGAGATTCTTGAAGGGGCGCTATATTTATCAAGAAATCGAAGCAGTTTTCAGCTAAATCGAAGAAAATTTATGAAGTAGGTCAAGTGACATTGACGACTAGACAAAACAAAATGAGTGAGCAAAGAAAAAATCAAATAAGGCAAGCCATTGTGCTCTGATACAAAAATATGAAAATCCGGTTTAACGATTTAATTTAGCACCCGTCAAAATTGATACAATATATATATATATATATCTAATAATTATATTTTTAACATGTGAGTAAACATATAATAATCTTATTTTTGTAAACATGAAAACTTGAAATCTTGATCAATGTGAATAGTTAAAAAATTACAAAAACGCGTTATAAAACTAAAAAGGTGTATGATAACGTCCTAAACTTTTCAACCATCATACCTATGTGATAAACAATCTCAAAGATGATTTGTGGTCAAAGTTTCTGAAACAGCACATTTTATTTTTCAACTTTTGGGATTTATTCTCTGTTCTATCACCAAATATAGATGAAAATTGCTTCTAGTACTTCTAAATTTGGAAGCCGCAACAGTAACGGTCTAATTGCCGGTTAATACTCATTATATATCGGTTCCATCTTTACCTGACTAAATTTGTTCCGTAAGCACCAAGACTCGACGAAATCAAGAATTAAGAAAACATTACGATCATTTGATCGAAATGGGTAGAGACCTCGGCTGGTGCTTCTTCGTGGCGACGGTTGTGGTGGTAGCAGCTTTGTTACCCACACTAACCATGGCGGGTCGTCTAGAGCTAAAGAACGAAATCTCAGGGGTCGCTAGTGTCCGTAAAGCGAAGCTAGCCGTGCGGTGCTGGTCAAACGAGGATGACCTAGGGTGGGATATGATAAAGCCAAAGCAATCACGGGTATGGACGTTTACGACTATGAACATGTGGCCCTTTCAGAAAACCGAGTTCCGTTGCCAGTTTCGTAGCGGGTTTGGAACCACGAACGAAGACGTTGTGACGGTGTTTTCTGTCAAAGGCGGGTTTCGAAAGGAATGCGGGGTGGGAGGGGACGAGTGCTTTTGGGTAGGGAAGAGAGATGGGTTATATCTGAGAAGGATCGTAAAAGATGGAGGAGGGGATAGTCGCAGGAAATATGTTGATGTTCTCAAAAGCAAATGGGTTTGGAAATGGTGAATCTTCAATTCTTTTTATCCAACAATCATTAATTTTATTTTTTTGTCAATAACATGCAATTTATGGGTTTGAAAATGACACAACACAAACCATTCGGCTTCGTCACAACTCTCAACCATTGATGTTACTTATTCATTTTTATACCCCTTCCCTTTGTATTAGACTCGGACGACACTATCTTGAGAGATATATTCATGGGGTTATAAATACACATACAAGTATACTTTGAGATTTATACTACACTAAAAAGTATGGTGTAGTATTATTATTTCGAATCACAATTTTTTTTTTAATAATTAATCTCTTTTTTCTTTTTATTAACTATAGAAGTTCCAAACAATAATTGGTCATAATCTCTAAATTTTTTAATCGCACTAGTTCGAAAATCTTGAATCGGGGAGATAAAATTTGTATATTGCATGGTCAGATTTATAATGGTGAGTTAATTTAAGTTTCACATGCTTCCATTTCATTGACAGTGAGTGGATTGATCATTATCTTTTTTAAACCAGTGTAGTGTTGGTCCTTTCAAACTTCCGTTATGTGATTCTAACACACCAACTCGAGATAATGGTTCTTATCAGTCTATCTCAAACTGAATCCCACTATAGGACCGATAATAAAACTTTCTTGGACTACCCCTACTTAGATCAACAAAGGAAACTTTGGTATGCTTTTTCAAAACTAATTGACAATGAATAAATTGTCCCGTGTTTTTTATATACTAGCGATGTTCCTTTTAAACTTTCGATGTGAGATCAGATTCTAACAAGTTAAAATGTTGAATCACGATACAAATTTAGTTTGTAACACAACCACTACTATTCGTGGCCTCATTCCCGCTCTCGACCCGTAAACTCCACTCTCGTCTGAAGAGACAAAGCTATAGAATCGATAGTCCCACTCCAAAATTTTAGTATTGAGATTTGGCACCAAAATTACATATAAATCGTATATCAAATATATATAGCTAGGAGAGCCTTTATTAAACAATCTATTACATGGTTGTGAAGTTTTTTTTTATTTTTTAATTGTCAACGAAAATAAACTAATTAGTCTTGAGGATTAATTTCCCCAAGAGAAAGCCAATGAAACGCAGTTCTTCCCTGCGTTTTGAAATTAGTCGTCGTCTTCTTCTCCAACAAAAAAATCTCTCACCGCTTCAGACCAAAACCTCATATGACAAATACCCGAGTCACCTCGACCTGGACCGAGTTAACTCGCGACTCAGCTATTTACTTGCTCTTCACGTTTTTCGCCATCAAAGTCTACAAATTTCTCTTCTACTGTAATCGAACATCTGAAATATCATCGTTTTCGATGGCGACTCATCCCGAAGCTCTCCGGCGAGAGCGAATTCTCAACAGCAAACTCTACTTCGACGTTCCTCTTTCAAAGGTAACAGATTTTTCATGTCCATGGGAGAAATTTCACGTTTTTGACTGAGAAATGTTTTTATCGATTTTGATTGATAGGTTTCGATTATCTATTCATCGGCGTATGATATTTCCTTCATGGGTATTGAAAAATTGTGAGTCTTTCTCTGTTGATCAATCTTGGGAATTCGAAAGTTGGTGTTTTTATTTCTTTCTGATGTTGAGATTTGATATGTGTAGGCACCCATTTGATTCTTCCAAGTGGGGTAGAGTTTGCAAGTTCCTTGTTTCAGATGGGTTTTTGGAGGAGAAAGCAATTGTTGTGCCTCTTGAAGCTTCAAAGATTGATCTTTTAGTGGTACTAATTGGTTTCTCTTAGATGTATGAACTGTGATTAATCACTGATAGCTATAAGTCATATGGTTCATGTATTGGTATCCGTATCTTGATGGTTGTGTAACCATTCGTTTGTGGTTGTTTTGTATTAGGTACATTCTGAGAACTACTTGAACAGCTTGAAAAGTAGTGCCACTGTTGCTAGGATAACCGAGGTAATGTTCGATTTCAAATGAGAATTGGTCACTGAATGATCTGTTTGAGTGTTGTTGAACTAAAGTTTTCTACAATGTATAGGTTCCACCAGTTGCGTTTTTTCCGAATTTTCTTGTGCAGCAGAAAGTTCTTTACCCATTCCGAAAGCAGGTAGAAGAATCATTTGTTGCCTTACTACTTTGATTGTTTACGGGAACTTCATATTTGTGGAGGGGTTACAAATCGGTGTGTGACAGGTTGGTGGGACGATTCTGGCAGCTAAACTTGCAACAGAACGTGGATGGGCAATAAACATTGGAGGAGGTTTTCATCATTGTACTGCCGAAAGAGGAGGCGGATTTTGTGCTTTTGCTGATATTTCTCTCTGTATTCACTTTGCATTTCTTCGTTTGCGATTATCAAGGTAAAGTTTATCTAATGGTATCTGATTAGACCTTGATATGTTAATCATCTCCTTGAACTTGTTAAACTTGAACAGGGTTATGATAATAGATCTTGATGCTCATCAAGGGAATGGCCACGAAACAGATCTCGGCGATGACAGTATGATAAAACCTTTTTTTTTATTTCATGATGCTTTGTCATAATGGTGTTTGGTATGGTGATAACAGTATATTGTCTGCAGACCGCGTTTACATTCTGGATATGTACAATCCCGAGATATACCCTTTCGTAAGCTGTCATCTTTGGAGCTTCGCACTTTTGAAGTCATTTCCATTCCTTTGAACTTATAGTGCAGTTACCTCTGTGCTTGCTTTTGACAGTTGGATGTATCTGCTCTGTTTTTTTCTCTCTTTCTTTTTCTCACAGGATTATAGAGCTAGGAGATTTATCGATCAGAACATTGAGGTCGTGGTAAGCCTATCGTCTTACATGTATCAGCTAGAATTAGTTTGATTGTTTTGTGTCACATTATAGTTCTGTCCTTTTCGTATATCTTGACAGAGCGGGACCACCACCGATGAGTATTTGAGGAAACTAGATGAAGCCCTTGAGGTATGCATTCGAGCATTTCCTAAATCTCATGTTTCCTGGCGGTTTACCTATGTGATAGATTAGGAGCATAGGAGCTTGGTTCCTCGAAAAACTATGTGGTCTTTAGGGATCTTAAGAGAACCTATGTATAACTGTCAGGTTGCTTCGCGAAACTTCCAACCGGAGTTGGTAATTTACAATGCTGGGACAGATATATTAGACGGTGACCCTCTGGGACTTCTAAAGGTAATTTATATACTGCAGCTATCGCATTTCTATTGCAGCAGAATATAGTTTATTCCTCAGTTACAATGTCTCTAACTTGGTGACTCTTGTGTGACAGATAAGCCCCGATGGCATAACGAGTAGAGACGAGAAAGTCTTCAGATTTGCAAGGGAGAAAAATATTCCTCTTGTGATGCTAACTTCAGGTGCTAAATTGGATTTTAACATATATAAACCAACGATGTATGGCCTTTGTGAGTAATGCTTTTTAAAGGATAAAAGAAGTTATGTAATGATAATACTTTGTGCAGGCGGGTACATGAAGTCAAGCGCCAGAGTTATTGCGGATTCCATCGAGAATCTCTCACGTCAAGGGTTAATCCAGACACAACCGGAATAAGTTTCCCACTTGAACTGTCATAGAGCCAAAAGCAGAGTTTCTATGTGTGTATATTTGTAGGAAAAATGGGTAAAAAAACCCTCACCTTTTTAAAAAACATAAAACAAACCCTCACCTTTTTTTGTGGGTTTTAAAACCCTCACCTTTTCATAAGTGGTAAAATAAACCCTGATATTAATAAACTCAATTTAAATTCAAGCAAATCGTTATATTAAACATAGTAAATATAAAAAATTTGATTTAGGATTTTTCTTTTAAAATTCCAGTTTACAATCTTTTTTCTAAATTAAAATTTTTTAAGTCATGATGTAAAAAAATTAATTGTATTCGGTTGTGTTACAAAAATTCATCAAAGTGAAACCAGACAGATTTTGTTACGAATAATATATAAATTCTTATATTGAATCGAATATGTGTTTATGTTAATAAAAATTTATTTTGTTCAATCACACAAATTTGCTAACGTAAAACCAAACCAAATTTTATAATACTATGAAGAGTATATGAATTTCCACATCAAAATATTTTCATCGCACAAACTAAATAAAATTTACTAAAATTTAATATTTCTATATACATATTACAATACATTAAAAATAATATAAATTACATATAGTTAATAATTATTTAACTATATTTTTATCCAAAACCTGAAAACTCGAACAAAAAAAAATCAAATGTGCTATCCTAGAAATTTTTGTAGTTTATATAACATAACTTCTAATGGTAACAAAAATGATTTGCCTAATCTCAACTAAATTGTGAATGAGTTTTTATAGCGCAAAAACCTTAATTTTAGAAAGAAAATTGCAAACTCGAATTTGAAAAAAATCATAAATTAAATTGTTTTTGTTTCTTATTGTTTTAATATGACGATTTAAAAAAAAAATAAGTGGAGTTTATTAATATCAGGGTTTATTTTACCACTTATGAAAAGGTGAGGGTTTTAAAACCCACAAAAAAAGGTGAGGGTTTGTTTTATGTTTTTTAAAAAGGTGAGGGTTTTTTTACCCATTTTTCCATATTTGTATAGAGAGATTAAGAGACACCCTTATGATGTGTTCGTCACCTTTGTATAGAGAGATTGAGAGAGACCCTTATGATGTGTTCGTCACCTTTGTATATGTGTACCTTTCCCCGTTTTCGTCTAATGGAACATGAATTGATGGAGCGTTTGTACTTTAAACATTGTGTATTCGTTGGCCCTTTTGGACTTAAGGATGATGAATGATGTTTTAGTATTACCTAGATTAATCTACTTGTAAGTTCGGTGTTGAAACTTATTCAAAAGCTTTTTATGAAAAAAATTCCCAATGAGTTTGAAGAACATTACTTGTAATAGTATTATTTAAATCTGTTAACACTATGAACAACAAAATTATAGGATACTTTTGACAATTAAGTACTGAAACCAAACAAAAACGAAAAAAAGAAACCAAATAATAATAGAATATAATTCTCTCCTCATCTCTAAGAGGAACGTAGCACTATGTTTATAGCTAAATGCATCTAAATCCTGTCTCTTCCTCAAAGAACTTTCTCATTCTTTATTCTCATTCTGTAGTTTATCTCTTAGTCAAATTCAATATATATAGTCCAATCTATTGAACTACTTACCCACATCAGCTTATTAGAACTGGTGTACTAGTACCTCAATAGATTGGACTATATATATTGAATTTGACCAAGACATTTCTCTAAGAAAAGACTAACACAAACCCAACGAGATTCTATAGGTTCCGGAAAGCATGGAACATCTTTGGGGAGAGAAGTAGGACGAAAGCCAGAATCGAACCGAAGAACATCTTGACAATGTAACTGAAAGCATCTGACGACTCGCTATCTTCTGAGAGTACTGCATTTGGGTTCGACATTGCTTCTGCTGAAGGAAGCGATTCTATCACTGCATCAGCTAAGTCGGTGATGAAGGATGGTGTGAGACCTAGTGCTGGTACCCGTCCCCAGTTCTCTACCCCTGATTCCAGAGCTAGTTCCCTATACTCCATGTCTATCTCTTCAAGTGTCTCAATGTGCTCGCTCACGAAACTGAGATCCAAAATAAGACAGAAAATTGAGAAAGCCGAAATGATCAGTAACTATAGAATCTGATAATGGATGATTGGAAAGTATCTCTTCCACAATACGGAAATGAGCTAACAGGGATTATTATATGGTCTCTCACCTGACTGGAACGGCTAGTAGACTCTTAACACCACTCTTACCAAGGTCGACAAGAACCTCATCAGTGTATGGCTTCAGCCACTGAACAGGCCCAACACGACTCTGGAAAATTGCAAGAATCAATTAGAGGGTTTGACATAAAAAGGTAATGTCAAGCAACTTTTAAAACGGATGATATGACCCAAACCTGGTATGCCAATTTATGGTCGTTAAGAACCCCTCTGGCTTTTAACTCTTCCATTATCAAGTCAATACACTCTTCCATCTGCTTCTGGTACGGATCTCCAGCATTCTCTACGTAGCTGACTGGAACACCATGGGCACTGAAGAATATCATAACCTAAATCATATAGACAAGGGACCAATTTAACCACATTTTGGACTAGAAATGTGTAATGAAGAGGAAAAAACAGGGGGGTATATAACTGTACCTCCTTAGGATCAGAGAAAGTTTGAAGCTCCTTCTCAATAAGGTCAGCCATGGAATTGACGTAGCCTCGCCTTTGGTACCAGGACTGTATAATAGCAACCGGCACTCCAGCTAGGTACGGATCTTTCCTGAATAATGATTCATGTTACGGGCCACTCGTGAAACTAAGAAATCTTTTAATACTAAATAACCAACAAACTACCTATATGCTTTGTAGCTTGCACAAACCTGAATAAGTCTTGGAGAACGCGGATGCTTGAACCCGTCGTGGAGATAGAATACTGAGGGTACAATGGCAGTACAACAAGTCTTGTAATTTTGTCCTTCTTTATCTGGTTAAACGTAATTAGCTTGTTAAGATAAACATGACTATGACACAAACATAAGAAACTCCATCAATACTGAGGAGCAATAATCACAAATAGAGTTTAAAAACCACCTGCTGAACAGCCTCCTCAGTGAATGGATACCAATACCGCATACCAACATAGACATTAGCAGCAATGTTCTTCGCTTGCAAAGCCATCCGAATAGCATCCGCTTGCTCATCCGTTATTTTACGCAAAGGAGAGCCACCACCAATAGCAGCATACCCTTCTTTCGATTTCGGAGCACGAACAACAGATATAAACTTGGCTATAGTCCCTTGAAGAAACTGAAATGGTCTAGGAAGCCGTATAATATCCTATAACAACAACAACAAAACCAATCATCATTCCCAAAACAACTCTTAACATAAATCACAAAACACAAAGTCAAAGATTCTCACCGGATCAGCAAAGAGATTATACAAGAAAGGTTGAACATCATTAAGAGTTTCAGGACCACCTAAATTCAAAAGCAAGACACCAATCTTATCTTCTGCAACAAGAGAACGTGTTTTATCTCTAGCCTCATCAAAAGAACAGTCTCCAGTCACAGAATGAGCTTGCTCAAACACATTCGTCTTAAAACTCAATCCACGACGCGTGATCGCAATAGACCCTTCAAGTTTCGAGTTCTTGAGTCCAAAAGATCTCTCCTTTGAATCAAATTGAATCAAAGACAGAGACTTTCTCTGAGCATATGACCTATAAAGACATGAAACCAATAAAATCAACAATTCGCGAATCGTAAAACCCTAAAACGAAGATCAAAATCGAACCCTAACCTGGGAAATCTGTGATCTTTACGCTTCGTTAGAGGATTAAACCCAGATGATAACGCTGTTGCTTCCATAGCTACGAATTTCAGAATTGATCAGCGATACAAGAGAGAGAGAGAGAGAGATTGAAGAATTTAAAGGAGGGATTGGATTTATGGGTTTAGGGTTTTGATTAAGGACTTTAAAGGAAGAGAATTTGAGAGATCAAGAAGGAAGAGGAAGATGCGAAGAAGGTCTGGTTAGGTAAATGTATGACTTTTCCATTGAAGCAGGTTCGGTGTGTTTTTTTTTTTTTTTTTTTTTTTTGAGTCAAAAGTTTATACGTTTCCTATTTGGGTCCACAAAGAGATAATACGGCTGCGTTTTGTTAATAAAGTGGTTATTTTCTTCTCCGAATAGAACCAAAACTGAACCGGTCTCATTCTGATTAGTACCTGTACTTGAATGTATATCATAAAAAGACAATATTTTGTCAACTTATATAGCTAGAATATTTTGTTAATCCAAATAAGAATTGAAAAACTTGAACAATTGAAAAGTAAAAAATTAAGAAAAACCAAGTTTTGAACCAACACCAAAACTAATATATATTTCCAAGAAATGCAAAATATTACAAAACTGTGTATTTAAAGTTATAGAAGTTTTTAAGTGAAATAAGTTAATTGTAAAATTTTATCATAGAAATTGATTAAAAATTATAAAAAGTAATTTGGATAATCAAAACTTAAAGAATTGAACTTCTTTTTTTTCGTAATATATCAGATAATATGATATTATGTAAAATATTGCGTCATCAAATAAATACCATGCTATATTCTAAAGCATATTTATATAAAATGTGCACATGATTACTATTCTTCTATATTATGATTTTGTTACCCCATAATTTTGCAAATACTGTAAACTCGAAACTCATAACCTTATATTGTATAACCTTAATTATTAAGATTCTAATCATAGTATTAAGAGAAATAAAAGATAATTTCACATACATATATTGTCCAGCTTGCAAAAAACTTGGGTGATAACAATATCTGACAAACTTGTACATAAAATTGACTCAATGAATCATTGTGATGAAAAAAACAAAGATGATTTCTATGAATAATTGCGAGATTTTGATTGAAAAACACGACATTGTTTTCTGATTTGTGGGGATTGGGGCTACGTGGCCGAATAATGCCCACTTGACTAGTCAAAATAATTTGATACGAGAAGATAACTAAAAATTTAGTTGACCAAGTAATGAGACATGCCAAAAATCTCAACTGGTCGGAAAATGGAATGTATATCCCATAATACCGGAAATTCATTTTACCTTTTCTTTGTTTTGTCTTTAACTTAAAATAGCATTAAGGAGACCATGACAGAAATATTGTAATCAAAGATCTAGAATCGTTACAAAACTAACTAATTTATCTATGATGCTCGACCACATGGTTTGGCGAATGGATTTTAAAAGTTTCTTTGGTCTGCCTAATTAAAGATTCCCCGAACATGGTGGATTCATCGATAAAGGTGGATCTATCGGAATGATTGCGGGTAATTGTATAGAAAAAAATCATCGACCTATTTTGTATTTTAAATAGTTTGAAAATATAAAATCACCATGTCAGATGATAAAAAAAACTTTATTATTTAGCCGTTGTGTGGATGTTGAGATAAATGATCTTTATCGAGTTATAAGTATTCATTGACATTATTAAGAGAGCGAGCGCTGTCTATAAAGGAGAATGATGGTGATCAAAAAATGAACAAATTTTTCCAGCTTTATCATCAACAACATCTTAGACCATTCCTTTGTAATTTCAGTTCACATCTCATCAAGAACATAAGAATAGTCTCTTAATTCATTCAGATTTTACCCTTTTTTTTTTGTCCATTCTTCTTCATTTTGTGTCTAACAAAAGAAAGAGTGACTCAAAAAAATTCAAGAGAATTTTGACAACCACGATTTTAATAGCCAAGATTTAACCGTTTTGATAATGTTGTTTTCAATATATAAAAATCAGATGCAACAAACTTTGGGTTACAATAACAGATTCCGAAGTATTGTGATTGGAGATGAGTTTTATGGGCTTCCTTGCTAGCTCATGTGGACTTTTATTCATCAAAAACACTTGTTTTTCTAAGTTAAATCGGAATTCGATAGATAAAACTTTTTTTTGTTCTGGGTCAAAACGCTAGATAGGATTTATATACGAATTAATCAAAAATATTCTTTAAACAAAAAAAAACGGGATATGATATCTATAAGTAGAATGCCCTGTCAAACTAGTGCCAGGATCAGAACTTGCCCTTTCAAGCGAAACACGGACAACATAATTGTTATGCATTATTACATAACATACATGTCAACGTATATCGGTATATACATGTATATTATCATATAATAAATTGATTTCATTGACACTTGGAACTCAAGTTGGTGCCACGTAAACAGTAATAATGTTTATATATGGAAAGTCAGGTTTATAAGATATCTAAGAAGAGGCTTTTCATATTCAATGTATATTATAAGATCTGCGATCCGATTATATCATAAAGTTACTTTTTAAAGAATTATTCTCCGAAGCCATTTTTTTTGGGGTCACTTTGGTGAGAATCTGATCGGAAAGAGAGATTGTATGGGTCATTGCTTTTCGTTGCCGTCTTCTTCATCGGAGATTCACGAGGATAACGAGCACGGTGATGGAAATGCTGTGGTGTGTTATGGAGAAGAGTTCGGTTTAGTGTACAACGACCTTCCGGTTCATCGACTCGGTTCGGTCTGCTCTATACAAGGAACCAAAGTGCTTAACCAAGATCATGCTATTCTTTACCTGGTAGACCATCTTGACATTATTTTTGCTATTTTCTTGTTTCTATATCCCTTCTCTTTCTATAAATCATTCAACTTGAGTAAAATCTTGTTTTTAATATATGTAGATAATCAGTCTTTAATTTTGTTTAAACGAACATCATCTTATAGACCATCCAGATGAACAAACGAACAACACCATATTCGGCCAAACTGATTCAAATGTTAATTTCTACTTTTGTGTTTACATGTGAAATATATTTGAAATTCTTTTCATATTTATAAAAAAATTAAAAGATTTTCATTTTATATAAAAAATTCATATGTAAAAATGTATGATTGCATTAAATTTAACGCGGTTGTTCCATTCATTTCACATTACATTTTTCACAAAGATTAAAAAAACATATTTAAATTTTCATCCATGTTTATTGAGTAGAATTAAGTGTGATTTGATTTAAGTAGTAGAAATTGTTTAATTTTAATCCCGTAGGGATATGAAACAAAGGAAACAGAGCTATGTGGAGTGTTTGATGGGCACGGTAAAAATGGGCACATGGTGAGCAAAATGGTGAGGAATAGATTGCCATCGGTTCTTTTGGCACTAAAGGAAGAGCTAAACCAAGAATCTAATGTTTGTGAAGAAGAATCTAACAAATGGGAAAAAGCTTGTTTTACTGCCTTTAGACTCATTGACAGAGAGCTTAATCTCCAAGTCTTTAATTGCTCTTTCAGTGGCTCCACTGGAGTGGTTGCCATAACTCAGGTACATTTATTTCTATGTTTTTCGCAAGTTTAAAAGGGTTTGAATGGTGGTAGCGGACCTTTCAATTTTGTAGCCGACAGACAAGATTAGTGTCTCTTCTTCTGCTGCCAATTCAAATTTTTGTCTTATTTAGGCTTTGAATGGTGGTAGCAGAAAAATACAGAATAATACTTTTGGCTCAAGATTGGTTTTCTGTTCACCATTCATGCACCATTATAGACCAAATCTTATGATTGGTGAATAAAAAGCCAATCTTGAGCCAAAAGTATTTATTCTGTTTTTTTTCTGCTACCAACATTCAAAGCCTAAAATATTTCACTAGTTAGCTTAGTTTATTTTTATTTTTTTTTGTTTGGGAAAATGTTAAATTGCTTATTTGATTGTTGTAGGGAGATGATCTTGTGATAGCGAACCTTGGTGATTCAAGGGCAGTGTTGGGGACAATGACTGAAGATGGTGAGATCAAGGCAGTGCAGTTAACATCAGACCTAACACCTGATGTCCCTAGTATGGTTTTTACTCTCTTTTTGGCTAAAGAAAGGTTTTATCATTAGAAGGTTAATGATATTTATTTAGCGAGTTCTAGCATTGCAGGTGAAGCAGAGAGGATCAGGAAGTGCAAAGGTCGTGTTTTCGCAATGAAAGCAGAACCGTGCAGCCAAAGGGTGTGGTTACCCAACCAAGACATACCAGGATTAGCCATGTCAAGAGCTTTTGGAAATTTTAGGCTCAAAGACCACGGCGTCATTGCGGTTCCAGAGATCTCTCAACACCGAATAACTTCGAACGACCGGTTCCTTGTACTCGCTACAGATGGGGTAAATGCACATGTGATTCAACTATTGAAGTTCTTTGTCAGTTCAAAAAGTTTAATGAACCACCTTGGTATTTAAAATCGTCATCGCAGGTATGGGATATGCTTAGCAATGATGAAGTTGTATCGCTGATATGGAATTCGGGAAAAAAGCAAGCTGAGGCCGCTAAATTGGTGGCGGAAGCAGCTGAAGCTGCATGGAAGAAAAAGCTTAAATCTACCAAAATTGACGATATTACAGTAATATGTCTTTTCTTACAGAACAAGGAACAACCAAGTTGTACTACGCACACTTGAATCATAAGATACATTATGCTATTATGGTCGCAGCTGTTGCACATAATGCCACAGCTATATAATGGATATTAAAAGATTATTAATCTCTCCAATGTAAAGGCTTTGTTTATAATTGAAACTACTTTTTTTTCGGTTAGTTATAACATGCAACATGCGGGTTTGAATTTGGTAGTTAGATAGCAACATGATTAATATAGATCACTAGACTTATTATCACTTAAGTCATTGAGGTTAGATTGAAGACACATTAACAACTAACAAGGATAAGTGTTATAGGAACATAAGAAAGCAAGAAGGAAGATCATCTTCTTTTACGCCCGAAATTCCCTAGCTAGTCTTTGCTTTGTTCTCGTCATTGTAATCCTTCAAAGAAAACTATAATAAAATTCATCTATGTACTTCACTTTAGCTTCATATTTTCCTTACACCTACTTATTGTTGTAACACCCCGACCGTCTCTACCAGTGAGCACTCACGTCCTCTCTCGAGTTCATGGATTCCACCCTTATCCGACGGTCGGTCCGTTATGTCCGGGAGGCTTTAAAGACTTGTTACCGACCCTACAAATCACCACATGATCTTTCCCTGTGTTTTGTCCTCACTCACACAGTTCCGACGACAATTTACTTCCCAGAAGGTCACCCATCCTGAAAAATTGCTCCAGCTCAAACACGCTTAACTGTGGAATTCTCTCAAGACGTATGACCAAAAAAATAAGTGCACTTTGCTGACATAGATGGCCAAATCAATTCTTTGAACCTCTCCGCATACACCATCATAATCCTGAAACCGGGGTGTTACAATTGTTCACCTTTCTATCAATTTCTTATTAAGGAAAATGTATAGTGTTTAATTTGAACGTAAGTTATTTACAAAATGATTAGCCAGCTACGAAACAACCATTGCCCAAAAAAAAAACAAGGTAGTGATTCTTTCGAAAAAAAAACTTCGGGATCGTGTGAGCCAAAATTTGCGTTAGGTCACGGGAACTATTTCTTATATCCTGCATTCACACACAGTCGTTTAGGCTGTTTTTTTTATATTGTATCTATTATATAGATATAAATCATCTCTCGTAAACAGATCATTTATTCACCCTTTTAAGCTTTTATTGCATTCCGTGTCACCTACATGTTTTTATTGGATCACAGGACATCATATAATTTATATGACTAATTTTTCTCTCAATCAAATATTTACATACGTATACTATAGGCCGTGTTCTTTTCATTATCACTAGCGACTGAAAAAATAAAACTGAAATTTTGACAGGTTTAAAATCTTGCGACCAGTTAGCTTTTACAGAGATGATAAATAGTGATGACGTTCAATATAGTTGCCAGAAAAGTAACGACACCAGCAGTGGCGGACCCAGAAATTAATTTTACCCGGGTCAATAATCTTTTTTAAATAATATTATATAATTTATTTTATATTACATAAACACTTTAAAAATCATTTTCATAAGCAATTAGAAAAGGTATATAAAACAATGTAGTTTTAAAAGAATTAAAAATATATAAAAAGAAAAAAACATGTATTTAAGTTAAAATGGTAAAAAAAAATATACTAAAGTTGATTGGGAAGAGAATTGAACTTGAGTTAGGGGTGTCAAAACCCCAAAATTTACCAACTAAGCTATTGGTACTTCTAGATTTTACATGCAAAAACATCTATTTAATTATTTTACCCGGGTCAGGTGACCCACCTACTCTCTAAGTGGGTCCGCCCCTGGACACCAGGCACCAGCAACCCGTTGAAAGGTTCAGCTTGCTGAAAGGTTGAGTTTGAAGGTGTCGCTGGAGTAATAAAAAGAGAGAAAAACAGTGTAATTACGGTCGCCGGATGGTGTCTCGTTAGCGACAGTGAAAAGAACACGGCCTATATGGATTTTTATACCTAAACGAAACCCTAATTTTTAGAAAACCTAAACCATAATACATGTAGTGTGTGACATATGATATACCTAAAACCCTTACAACAAGTGTCACATTTTGTTTTATTCCTACTATACTGTAAAACTCTAATTTAGGAAATGAAACCCCTAATACATGTAATATTATATATTTGCATATACATATCAAACTAAGAACCCAAAACATGTGATTTATGTACTATATGATATATAATGCACTAGACATATTAAATTGAATATCATATTTATGTACGTCAACATTAGCACAATGTATACCTACAAAAAAAAACAAATTGTTCTTATTATTGTTTTTCATTTAGGGTAATTTTATCTTTTAACTCAACAAGATTTCATAGAATGCAATAAATTACTTGTGACCGTCAAGTGCATATAAAAGTCATGGCCTATGGCTGGCCGTACTCAGTGAAATACGGACGAGAGGAACAACGGGCACAACATACAGTGTAATGTTTGGTTCAAATAGGTTCGACCTCGCCTTTGTAGCTCTATTAGTGTATCCAGGGCCGGCTTAGAGCATGTGCTCAAGGTGCCAAAGCACTGGGTCTTTTTTTTTTAAAAGAAAAATTCTTTAGATAAAAGGGTCTTAAATTTTAGAAAATTAATAGAAAAGGGTCCATAATTTTGAATTTTTATGTAAGATTTGATTATTTTTTAGATTTGGGCACAAGGTCCAATATAATTTTGAGACGGGCCTGAGTGTATCATGGGATATTTGTAAAGAATTACAGTCAAGCTCGCGAATTCAAATCTTCACGGTGGGTACCCAGAAGAATTACCGGTAAGGAAGGAACGAATTTACATGATCCTCTTGGTCTTGGCAATCCCAGAAGAAAAGGGAAGATGACTCATAGGATGATAAAGCACCTCCAATTTTTAGTAACGATTAAAAAAAAAAAAGCAAAAGGTTGGTTGGTTTTATTTATTGTCTTTTGGATAGAGAGCCCTAGTTTCATGTGATAAAGTATCGATCGGCCAAAATCCATAAGAGATATGCTGTGTCTGTGAGGTGTGAGCGGTGAGCCTCGTGAGAGATATTATTTATTATTATTATCTTAACAAGGGACTTGTTACTCTAGATTAATTGAACACTTGATCATATTTCTGAATATTAATGGTATGGTGTCGATTATAACATAAAAGGCTCTGAACATAATCTACTAACATTCTTGATGCATGGAGTAGTACTTTCTAGTTTTGTGCGGACATTTGATAATTTCTATATATATTGTATGACTATTGACCAATCAATTGAAGATGTAACTTAGTTTGTGCTCCAAGTCGTGTTCCGGGTAAGAAACAAATGTTCAATGGAGATAACGATAGTAATAAGCAATTCACAATTGAGTAAAAGAATGCAACATTTTCCTCAACGAAATGATTGATTGAAGAGTAAAGCAGTCTGAAAAGTGGAAACAAATAAAAGAACAAATATAACCATATTAGGTTAATTAACATTCAGGTAGAGTAAGCAAAACCCACGGGATTCATGTCAACTTAACCTCCCAAAATATCATGACGCTAAGACAAAGTAATGCATACGTCATGCTTCTCTAACAAAGGCTATATAAACCCTAGACTGGCACAAGGCTTCCATGCAATACAACACATACATCTACAAATTAACCATGAAGCTTCTTGGGTTCTCCTTAGCTATTCTATTAGCTGTGGTGACTTGTAAAGCTGAAGAGTTTACTTGTGAAGAGAACGAGCCATTCACCTGTAACCAAACTAAACTTTTCAACAGTGGCAGTTTCGAAAAAGACTTCATCTTCGGTGTTGCATCTTCTGCTTACCAGGCATGTAACAAATCACACATTATGTTTCCAGACCCCAGTTTAAAGAACACTAAAATCTAATGTTGCATGGTTATTTCTTTTCATCTTAGGTGGAAGGCGGCAGAGGTCGTGGACTTAACGTTTGGGATGCCTTCACTCACCGATTCCCAGGTTTGCAGCTTGCATGGTTACTATATATACATATATTTGCTTACACATCTATATGCGATGGATGTTTTTTATGTCTATTTAGTAATATCGCTTGTACGCTATCAGAGAAAGGTGGACCCGATTTGGGAAATGGAGACACTACTTGTGACTCATATACGAATTGGCATGTTAGTTCCTCAGTACATTTTTATATATATGCAAGCTATTATACTCACTGAATCATCTATCAACTATGTGATTGTATATATATATATATATATAAACTGCAGAAAGATATAGACGTGATGGACGAACTCAACGCTACTGGCTACAGATTTTCCTTTGCCTGGTCAAGAATCCTTCCAAGTATGTGTACATTAATGATCCATGTATATATATAGTATATTAATATTCGATTGAAATTGTTTGGAAGAGTAAATATACGATATATATGAGCAGAAGGAAAGAGGAGTAGGGGAGTGAACGAAGGTGGTGTTAAATACTACAACCGTCTCATAGATAACATGATCGAAAGGAATATAACGCCTTTCGTTACCCTCTTTCACTGGGACCTTCCTCAAACATTGCAAGATGAATATAACGGTTTCTTGAACAGATCGATCATGTATGTTATTGACGCCATGCTACTTATTAAAAACGATTAAAAATAGAAAAAGATTTGATCTTGCACTAACGAAATGATTTTATAATATGAGCAGAGACGATTTCAAGGATTACGCGGATCTATGTTTCGAGTTATTTGGTGATAGGGTAAAGAACTGGATCACGATCAACCAACTATACACAGTTCCTACGAGAGGATATGCACTGGGAACAGATGCACCCGGTCGATGTTCTCCTAAGATTGACGAAAGATGCCCCGGCGGAAATTCGTCAACAGAACCATATCTCGTTGCACATAACCAGCTTCTTGCTCATGCAGCGGCCGTTGATGTTTACAGGACGAAACATAAGGTGAGTTCTCCATATTTTAAAATTTGTAATCTAACATGTGATTCTATTTTAATCATCATTGTGTATATATATGTTTACCCAACCACAGGACCAAGGAGGGAAGATTGGACCTGTGATGATAACTAGATGGTTTCTTCCATATGATAACACTTCTGAGAGTGTAAATGCAACTGAGCGGGCTAAAGAATTTTTCCATGGATGGTATATAATATCAAAATATGAAATGATTTTTAAACATTGATATGTATAAGTAGGCTAATTAGAAATATGCATGCAGGTTCATGGGGCCGCTAACAGAAGGTAAATACCCAGACATCATGAGGGAATATGTGGGAGATCGGCTTCCAGAGTTCAGTGAAACAGAAGCCGCCCTTGTTAAGGGTTCATATGATTTTCTTGGTCTCAACTATTACGTCACTCAATATGCCCAAAATAATGACACGATTATTCCTCCGGACGTACACACTGCCTTGATGGATTCACGCGCAACTCTCACATGTACCACTCTATTTCCACTTAGTTAAAATCTTTCGATGTATCTATCTCCTTGTAATTACAACATTTTTGTGACCATAAATTATTTCATATCCTTGTGTTCACAGCTAGAAATGCAACTGGTCATGCTCCTGGTCCACCGGTACGCATGATCCATTTTTCATTTCTATTTAAGCAAAATAACATTCATTTTTTCTGATTATATACATACTTCCCTTTCTCAGTTCAATGCAGGCAGTTATTACTACCCAAAAGGCATTTACTACGTAATGGAGTACTTCAAAAACAAATACGGTGACCCTTTAATATATATCACCGAGAACGGTGAGTTCTACACTCTTTCATCTATACATGTCTACTGTATTTCGGAGTTGGTCCAAGAAATTGAATCATATTGTCTACTTGTTCATGTTTAGGAATTAGTACCCCCGGTGATGAAACCTTTGACGAGGCTATTGCCGATTACAAGCGGATTGATTATCTCTGCAGTCATCTCTGCTTTCTCAGTAAAGTCATTAAGTGAGTAGATGATACTCTTCTTCCATTGCTCTTTATATATTCCCTAAAAACAAAATACATATATATATATGTAATGATTGTTTCTGTTTGTAGGGAGAAGGCTGTCAACGTGAAAGGATACTTTGCTTGGGCTCTTGGGGATAATTACGAGTTCTGTAACGGATTTACCGTCAGATTCGGACTAAGTTACGTCGATTTCACCAATGTAACCGGTGATAGAGACCTCAAAGCATCTGGAAAATGGTACCAGCAGTTCATAAACGTTACCACTGAGGACTCTACGAACCAAGATCTACTCCGCTCAAGCGTCTCCTTCAAGAATCGTGACCGGAAGAGTCTTGCTGATGCATGAAAGACTCAAACCACTATATGCCCACCAAGATCATCTTTATGTCTCATGTTTCTACTTGCTCCATAGATAAGGAGCTTTTTCTACCTAATGTATTAAAATAAAAATCCTAATAAAAGATGATCAATATTAATAAATACTTTATTTACTACATTATGTTGGAAGGGGAAAGAACGCAATAAAACCAATCCGCACCAAATTGAAATTTACAAACTCGCATCTCACATCCATAGTTATGCGTATAATATGGAAAAATTCTTTTATATAAGAATGATTCATATTTTCAAAAAGCATAGAAACATAAATTGGTCTTTGAATCAATTGTATTATGTGCGGACTTGTTTTTGGACAATAAAGTTTCCACAAAATCCCAATCGATATCGAGTCGTTAAACGTTCTGTCTTTTTTTTCTTCTTATTATTATTGTTTTATGAAAAAAAGAATGATGGGTTGATAATTAAATCCTTATCAGAGTTATGGTGTGGCTGAAGATAACCAATGAAATATGGATGAAGAGGAACAAACAGTACAACACGCAAGTCAATGTAATGTTTTTTTCTGTATGAATGTAAAATTTGTTCAAATAAAAACCGTGTTACATTGTATGCGTCCTTGATTCTAGTGTTTTAAAGTATTAGACAGAATATATTAAAAGGATTAGCACCCATAATGAAAACTTTAGTTTCTCCAGTCGAACCATGGGGCAGGAGCCCATCTTCGAGTTTGCGTGAGTCTGTAAGCTGTATTGAGGAGATCTTGTTCGGTATGATCCGGTCAAGAAACTTGATTAGTTGATAAGCCGAGCTTGGGAGCTCTCCATGCCTGCGTCTATCCTTTCTAGCCAAATTGAGTGTACTGTTTCTTGGAAGGAAAGTCTTAGAATGAAACATGGAGCCTTTAAACGTCGAATCAGAGAGCAGCAGGAGCCTTGAAGTCAATGTAATGTTTGGTTCAAATAGGCTCTATGCCTCTATGTCTGGATTTCTTAGTAGTTTTGTAGATAAAGACATGTTTTAATTAGGGGTTAGTTGCTCAAATGACGTACTAGTTGACCATCTAAAGGTAGATTAAAACATTTGAGTCGATACATAGAGTCTTCAAATTAAGGTTCCGAGTTTAAGTACTATTGACGGCGCTTGATCCGACGATATTATATATTGACGTAGTTAGTTATGAAATGGTTTTTTAAATCACATTTTTAACCTTCAAAATGTAAGTGTGTAGCACTTTAAACCTCAAAAAAATTCCACTAACACTATAAACTACCAAAATTGTTTTACTAACACTTTAAACCTCCAAACTAGCTTTTCTATTTGCAAAGCTATAAAAGATGATGGAAAAATCAATTTATGTTTGTTTAATATATATTTATTTAATTAAATTTAAATTTTCATTAATTTTATTATTTATTAAGATTTTGATGATAAATAAAAAGTAAAAAAAAAAATCAACATCTTCGACTATTCACCGTCCGACCACAATTTTTCAGATTTTTATCCAGTTCATTGTATGTGTTCACCATCTTTTTATTCAATTGGTATTATGAAATTCAAATTTATCCACTAGAGAGAGTGAAAATGCTTATGGATCAATCTAAAAGATTGTTTCAACAGTTTATCAAGAAATTTCATGGTCGGACGGTGAGTAAACGAAAAAAATAGTAAAAAAAGTTTTGTTTTTTTAGATTTTTATTAATTGTAATAAATAATAATAAAATAAATTTAAATTAAAACTAAATATAGAAAATTTATATTAAACAAATATAAATTATATGTTTCGTCATTTTTATGGCGGTGCAAACATGAAAGCTAGTTTAGAGGTTTAAAATGTTAGAAAAATTATCTTGATGATTTATAGTGCTAGTAGAATTCTTTCGAGGTCTAAAGTGCTACCCAGTTACACTTTGAAGATTAAAAATGTGATTTTCCCATTTTTAATATACGTAAATATAAGTAATCAAAAAACATAATGTAATGGCTACGAAAGGATGACTGTTTTTCAGATGATAAAGCACCTCCAATTCTTTGGTAACGATTAAAACGCAAAAAGAAGTTTTTCCTTTCTTTGGAGAGCGAGTCTCTGGTTTCATGTGATAAAAGAGCATCGAGCGGCCACAATCCATAAGATATATGGTGTCATCGGTGAGGCTCGTGGTTAATGTGGCCTTGGAATAATGTAATTAACCTTTTTTTTTTTCTTAACGAAGGCATTGTAACTCTAAATTAAACACTTGAAAATATATCTATAGACGTTTTCAATAACTCTATGGCGTTAATTCTAACTCCACGTCCAACTTAATTAAGAGACTTTGAAAATAATCTACTACAAGGAATCTTGATGCATATATGTCCTTCTAGTTTTGTCAAACCTTCAATACATGCCATGACCCAACACGAGTTGACTCGGCGCCCTGTGTGTTGATTAGATAGATCCTCCTTCATTACACAATATAGTAGTGACCCAATGTCACAACCGGTGGACTAAAATTATACGTTAAATTATATCATTTATAATTTTATCTATACCTTTATGTTATTTAATTTTCAAATTGTCCAATCTTATGCATTTCATGCAACTCATTCTAAACCTATATTTATCAATGAACTTTAATTGGGACATGTAGGTATACTAGATAATCCGATAAACTGAGATAGAGTACGTGTACGTGAACCATGAACCCACGGGATTCATGTCACCTAAACCTCTCAAAATAATTAGCACATGTGCATACGTAATGCATGCATACGTCAATATATTCTTCTTTACAAAGGCTATATAAACCCTAGATTGGCACAAGGCTACCATGCAACAAAACACATAGCTATATTAACCATGAAGCTTCTTGGGTTCGCCTTAGCTATTCTATTAGCTGTGGCGACTTGCAAAGCTGATGAAGAGATTACTTGCGAAGAGAACGTTCCATTCACATGTAGCCAAACAGATCGTTTCAACAAACAAGATTTCGAAAAAGACTTCATCTTCGGCGTTGCATCTTCTGCTTACCAGGCATGTAACAAAAGTAAACATTGTGTTGCCAGACCCAAATGATTGACGTCAAAACTCTAAAATCCAACGTTGCATGTTTGTTTATTTCCATTTCAGATCGAAGGTTGCAGAGGTCGTGGACTTAACATTTGGGATGGCTTCACTCACCGATACCCAGGTTTGTCATTTGCATGGTTGCAATATACTAATTAAGGCTAGAACATTCATATGATATGAAATATTGGTTATATGTCGTTATACATTAATAGTAATGTCTTTGTACGTACGCTATCAGAGAAAGGTGGAGCCGATTTGAGGAATGGAGACACTACTTGTGACTCATATACGAATTGGCAGGTTACTTTCTCTCACTATATATTTATATACACACTAAATTATTTATCAACTACGTGTGGATTTACATCCAATTGTGTATATAAACTGCAGAAAGATATAGACGTGATGGACGAACTCGGAGTTAAAGGCTATAGATTCTCCATTGCGTGGTCAAGAATCCTTCCAAGTATGTACACATTATTAATTTATCCATGTGTATATATATTCCATTGTGATAGATTGTTTGGAAGAGTAATATAATATATATATGAGCAGAGGGAAAGAGGAGTAGGGGAATCAACGAAGATGGTATTAAGTACTACAGCGATCTCATAGATGGCCTTAGAAATAAGAGTATAGAGCCTTTCGTTACACTCTTTCACTGGGACCTTCCTCAAACATTGCAAGATGAATATGAAGGTTTCTTGGACAGCAGGATCATGTATGTACAATTGATGCCATGCTGCTTATTAAGAAAGATTACAAAATATATAGATATTTGATCTTGGATTAACGAAATGATTCTATAATATGCGCAGAGACGATTTCAAAGATTACGCAGATCTATGTTTCGAGAAATTTGGTAGAAGGGTAAAGCACTGGATCACCATCAACCAGCTTTTCACAGTGCCTACGAGAGGCTATGCATTAGGAACAGATGCACCGGGTCGATGTTCCCATTGGCAGGATAAAAGATGTTACGGTGGAAATTCTTCAACAGAACCCTATATCGTTGCGCATAACCAGCTTCTTGCTCATGCCATGGTCGTCGATCTTTACAGGACAAAATATAAGGCGAGCTAGGTCTCCATTTGTAATACTATAATATAACATCTGAGTCTATATTTTTAATCATCATATATGTCTGTGTGACCACAGTACCAAGGTGGGAAGATTGGACCTGTGATGATAACTAGATGGTTTCTTCCATATGATGACACTCTAGAGAGCAAAAATGCAACTGAGAGGGCCAAAGAATTCTTCTTGGGATGGTATATCTATATCCGAGAATGAAATGATTTTTATCATTCATATGTAAAGAACTAATGAAAAATATGTATGCACACATCATATATCAGGTTCATGGAGCCGCTAACAAAGGGTAAATACCCAGACATCATGAGGGAACTTGTTGGTAAGCGGCTTCCAGAGTTCAATGAAACAGAAGCTGCCCTTGTAAAGGGTTCATATGATTTTCTTGGTCTCAACTATTACGTCACTCAGTACGCCCACGCCCAAGACCCAAGTCCTCCGGAAAGACTCACTGTCATGACGGACTCACTCGCAAACCTCACATGTACCACTCTATTTTCACTTAGTTTCAACCTTTCTATTCTATCTCTTTTTAATCACAACATTTTGTGACAATCAAACTATATCATCCTACAGCTTTGGATGTAAATGGTCAACCCCCTGGTCCACCGGTATGCATGATTCACCTCTATTCTTTCATTCATTTTTACGCTAAAAAAAAAATCCATTCTTATGATTCTATATTATCTTCCCTTTCTCAGTTCTCTAAAGGCAGTTATTACCACCCAAGAGGCATGTTAAACGTAATGGAGCACTTCAAAACCAAATACGGTGACCCTTTGATCTATATATGTCACCGAAAACGGTGCGTTTTACTACTCATCTCTTCCATCTATACATGTTAAGTGTATTTCAAGATTTGTTCAAGAAATTGACTCAAATAATGTGGATTTAGGAATCAGTACCCCCGGTGGCGACATACCCTTTACCGAGGCATTTCACGATTACGAGCGGATTGATTATCTCTGCAGTCATCTCTGTTTTCTCCGTAAGGCCATCAAGTGAGTGGATGCTACTCTTCTTCCATTGTTCTTTACATATATAAGACATACATATTTAATTATGATAAGCCAATAATTCAAAAATGTTCTTGTTTCTAGGGAGAAGCGTGTCAACGTGAAAGGATACTTTGCTTGGGCTCTTGGGGATAACTACGAATTCTGCAACGGCTTCACCGTCAGATTTGGACTTAGTTACGTTGACTTTAATAATGTCACTGCTGATAGAGACCTCAAAGCATCTGGCTTATGGTACCAGTCGTTCTTAAGAGATACCACCAAGAACCAAGATCTCCTCCGCTCAAGCCTCTCCTTCAAGAACCGTGATAGGAAGAGCCTCGCATGAAAGCCCCCAACTACTTTATGCCTATCAAGATCATCTTCATGTTTCCTCTTTCTAGTTGCTCTATAGATAAAAGGAGCTTCTTCTACCTACTGTATTAAATAAAAGATGATCAAACTTAATAAATATTTTACATACTATACTATGTCATGGGATGGGGAAAACAATCCCGTGAAACCAAAATTGAACCAAACTAAAAATGCTTAGTTGTTTATTATCTTAAGAAAAAAAATAATACCGAAACTGAAATTTATTGATAAATTAATTGGTTTTGTTTTCTTAAAAACCAAGGAAAAACGAAACCAAAACTGTTTTAATTAGTGTAACCAGAATAAAACCTAAATGTATTCAACTTTAATTTTATTTTTAGATATTATAGGAGAAGACGGATCGGAGATACGATGCTCAACATATATATAAAATAATGATGTAAAGTTCAAAGATTTTTTTAAGGAGGATTTATGTTTTAGTTAATCATATGATTAGACTAAAATTTGCTTAAACTTCAATTTTCATTCTTAACTTCTATCAAAGATAACTACTACATGTTTTAATATTATTTTATATATTTGATACTCCTATTTCTTTACATTTTGGTGTGTTTACATACAAATTTTGATTGTGATTATTACTTTAAACGAATTAATGTAATTTCGAGTCTTAAATCCACTACCGAAATTTGAAAATTGAATAATCATATTATGTTTGGACCAAAAAAAACAGAATAATCATTTTATGTATCAGCTGCTGTGATTCTTATAATTCTTATACATTTAAGAATCACTCGGTTTTTCATTTTCTCATTTTAACTAACTTGAATTTGTGGAAATATATATCATCGTTGTTCATTTGAGACATAAACCAGCTAACGAGGTTAACAAGTTTTAAAGAACCCGGTTCTACTTGTCCGGGCTAGACTGGGCTTTAAATATAAGCTCGCCAAGTTTGTTTTGACTATATTTATGGAGCTGTCGCATGTTGATGTCCTAGATTGACACTGGATGGCAATGACGAGAAATTGAAAATTGCCTTTAGGGTTGGTTGGTCAGTGCAACAAAGGATGAATAGATTGAAGCACGTTTGAGAAGTGAAGGCTTTGACGATAGCTTTATAGGTTGGGCCTATACGTTTGTGATGTATGCTTTGGTTTATAATTAGGTGATGTACTTTGGTTTATAATTATAACAATGGAGACAATTTAAGGAGTGTTATCCAATGAATGATATTAACAGATTCAGTTTGAAAACTTAAATATACAAGAAGCTCTGAAAATCTATCCATGATTCGCTTTCGTAGGGTGGAGGAAAACTTGAATAGTTGATTAGAAAGTGAAAACAGAAGTAATGTATATAATCAACATAAAGTTCCTTTCAAGATGAAATAATAAACAAAAGAATTTCAGTCTTGGTAAATTAACACAAATAAAATTACAACGTGAATGATGATGTATATTTAGCTAACCTCAAAGAAAGACTACACAACTCCCATTACAAACCTTGCAAATAAACGATACTAACATCCCTCTTCTTTTTCTTTTGCATATCCTCGAATATTTTTGGTTACGTATAACCAATCCGTGACATTGTTGAAACTTATACAAACAAGTAAATAAAAAGAGTAAAGAAAGTAATTGTATCAACAACTATTCCTAAATGACTAGAAAAGTTACATTCCTCTTGAACATATACCCCATGCAATATCTATTGATCACTTTTGCATATCTTTGAATATGTTCAATGTATTTTCTAGTTCATCCATTACCCTAAAAACCATTCACGGCATCTCCCATTTTTGTTTTTTTATCAAAGCTCATGAATAGGTATGTTGGACTTAGAAAGATTTTCTACGGTTTAGGTTTTTAAGGTATAATGAGTGACCTGGGTTTATATAGTCCCAAGGTGATCCCTTCGACCTTTTTTTATTATGTAAAAAGTACAAGCCTTTTTCGGTCAAATTGACGTACATGTAATATTATTAAAGTTGGATATATTTTGTCAAATTGTTTAACTCTTGATTATTATAAGCGGAAAAGAATATATTAATTTTTGAAAGTTTTAGAATTTTTTTTTTGAAACTTTGCATGTTTATCTAGTAAAGAAAATCTTATTACTTAAATTATGGTTTTCAAAGTTAATAACTTACGAGATCGTGACACGTGTTAAATATTTCGATCTCAGATTTTGCCATGTGTTAAATAAATTTTCCTTTCTAATAAAAAAGATAATTATAAGAAAATTATAAATGTAAACAGTTTGAAAATGTAAAAACTAATTATAAGGAAATTGTGCATTACTACCTATATTTCCATAAGGGATTTTGCCATCTAGCAACCAAATTTTTTGTTTTCAACTACTTAAAATTGTTAAAAGATCATTATAACAAAATTATAAATTTAAATAGTTAAATCGTAGTAAGAAAACTATATGTATATATATAGAAATTATCTGTATATTTTCCATAAAAATCAAAATTATAAAATTATGCTAAACATTTTATTTATAAGTTACTAATTGTACAAGAAGAAAAATAAAAAATGGAAAAAAGATTAAGAAAATTATACAATCAGTTATTATTTCTATAAGAAATTTTTTTTGTAAATAATCACCTATATATAAACAATAAGTTGTCTCATACTTTCTCACAAAGCAAACTAATTTCGTCACACACCACCGTTGTTTTAACTTCATTCTATTGGTAAAACTTTTTTTTTTTGTTATAAAATATTTTTAGGATAATATAAATAACTAACATTTGACTCAAAAATAATTAAAAAATAGCCGTGAGATAAAAAAGTTTAGAAAACTAACGTTTTTTTAGATATTTGAAAATTCAAAATAGCTTTCAAACAAAAGACAAACATACAACTGTGTATTCTAATTTGGAGAAAAAAAACATAAAATAAATAATAATAACACGAAAAATCTGAAGAAAAAAAATCAATATTAGAATTCTCACGACGAAATAGAGACATCCACCAATGTCATTTAATAAAATAGCGTGTTATACTGAAAAAATAGGAGTAACATATTATTGTTATGGAGGTGATGATGGTGGTGGTTGATGTTTACGGAGATGGTGATTTGGTAATTTTAAAAAAAATAACATGATCATGTAAAAATTACATTCATTTATCATTTGTTGTAAATATATCATGTCAATTATAAAAAATATCATTGTGAATCATGATAGTTTTCTAAAAATAGCATGTGATATTCAGACACAAGGAATATATGACAATGGAGGTAAAATAAGAATTATGAACGGCGATGGACATAGATTAGAGTTGTTACCGGAGAAGTTTGGCCTGATGTCGGAGAAGATAAAGAAAGTGGAGTAATAAGAGAAGTTGGGGAAAGAGGAGAAGAAGCGATAACAGTGGTGTTGGTGTTGATGACGGTGGTTCAAGTTTGGTGGTGGTGGCGGCGATAAATGTTGATGAAGGTGGTGGATCGAAATTAGCGAGATTCGGTATTGATGGTGGTGGTGATTGTAATAGTAGTGAGATTCATTTGTGGTGGTGGGTGAGAGTAGTGAGACTCGGTGATTATGTCTGACGAAGGAAAAAAATGGAGATAGGGGAAAAAAGAGGGAGAGAAGGAGAAAAAAAAAAGGAGTTCAAGCAAAAATAATAGAAAGCTAATGAGAGAAATAGAGAGATTTGAGAATTTTTCGCCGGCGAGCGGAAGGAATAAAGAGAAAACCAAAAAATAGATAATATGAGCCAAAAATTGATAGGTAATATTGTCACAGTTTATTTCCATCTTACCCATATTTAAGTTATAAGGTGTAATACACTCTTCTGATGGATGTAAATAACTTATTAAAACTAGATCATCACCCGTACTAAAGTACGGGTTGAATTTTATTTATTACAAAATTTATATAATATATATATAAGAACTAAGTTTTAATATATTATAATAGTAAGTGAAAAAATATTAATTTTTTTGTCAGTCCCAATATACAATATTAGAATAAATATAGAATTTTTTCTATAATACTCAATTATGGATAATTTTTTTTTTAAGATATGAAAACGGAAAATAATTTTATTTTTTAAAAAGTAATAATTTTTGAACAATGAGTTAATTTATGTTAACAACCACAAAATAGGATTGCATATATTTCAGTTAGATCAAAAATTAAAATATCATAAATAAATCGCATATAAAACATAGATTATTTTGAATTAATTAAGAAAATTAGGTATTATTTTGAATTAATTTAGAAAATTCTTTTTCAATTCATAATTCTTTGGTTGTTGAAATAGAGATTTGTTTGAGCTAATCTAATTACAGAATTTGTTTGAGATTTATAATTACGGAATTTACCAATTATTCGCATAATCAAATAGGTTATAAACATATATTTAGTATATAATAATACCAAAATCAATCCGTGCGTGGAGTCTATATTTTATTTTAGAATCTCAATATTTCATTTTAAAATATTGCTTGCACAATCTATTATTCGTTAATTATAAAATTGCTTGCGGAATCAAATTTTCAAATATTTAGAGGTGTCAAACCATATTTAAATGTTCTACACTATTTTTAAATATTCCAAATTAAAATCTTTAAATTTGTTTTGTAGTTTATAAAATTATGAATTTCAAAAAACAAATTATATGAAATTAAATATAACTATTCAAATAGTTATAAGGATCAAAACTCATTTCATCATATAATATATTATATTTAACCCGCTACCTATTATAAATATTTTTAAAAATAATCAAATTAGAGTATTTATAATTTTTAACTTTTTGAACTATTAAGTATTGATGATATTCTCTAAAAATATCAAGTAAAACATATTTTAACTAAAATATTTAAATTTTTGTTGTATTATATAAAATTATACATTTCAAAAAAATAAATGTATGAAATCGAATATAAATATTCAAATTCTGACCCGTTGCTCAGTCGAAATTTTTGTTGACTTTATTTTTGTGTAAAAAAAATATATTACTCAAGTCTGAATTTTTGACCCGTTTAATTGTTTCCTTTATAGATTGAACAATTTATATGCGTTTTTAAAAATTCAAATCTTGGCATATGCAGAAAAAAAATTACTTTTTTTTTTATTATGTAGATGATATGATGATTTATTTGTTTCATATTAATATAATCATATAAAGATGAGAGGTGAAGTTTAATGATTAATAACAAATTAATATGGTAAGTTAGATATCAAATCTTATATGTTCATTTCGATTGGTCATTTTAAAAAAACAAATAACAGATTTTTGTTTTATAATTTAATTAAATTAATTAAATGACATAAATTAGTATTTTACTTGTTTATCCTTAAATTGAATGAAATTTGTTCTAAAAGAAGATTTTTGTAATGGCATTCTTAAGTAAATTCTTACAAAAGGAAAGGTTAGTTAAGGGTATCTCATAACTTATAAGAAGCAAATATATATATAATTTTATAAATAGGCCAATATTTATATTAGATAATTTACTAATTAGTATAACATAACTACAAATAATGTTTTATACTGCGCAATATGCAGTATAAATCTAATAAAAATAATTAAAATGCTGCATTATTTAAAAAATATATGTTTATATAATTTAAGTTACGCTTACAAAAATAAAATTAAAAGTTAAAAATGATAATTTCGACCGGTAACCCGTGCAACGTACGGGTCCATATCTAGTATATATATACATAAAGGTAAAGTATAACAAGAGAAAAGGAAACACCCAATTCCTCATAATTCTCTGTCTCATTTTTATAACTTTGTTCCTCTTGTAATCACGAATGATCTTCACAGGGATTTTTCCCTTCTCTAATATAAGAAGCAAGTTTGATGGGAAAAAAAAACAAGAGAAAAGGAAACATATTTAATAACAAGAGAAAATGTAACATATTAAACTATTCATTTATAAAACATTTATTTTCTAAATCTAAATCTTTCCCCTTCTTCTCAATTGACTTTATAGTTTATATTTTATAAAGTAGAAATTTCAGTTTTCTTATAATATAGAAAGAACCCATCTTTATAGAGTAAATTGGACCATAAATCTCTGACCATCTTATAAAATATTCATTTGACCATAGTATTTAACTATCTATTGGCAACAATCAAAAATATTGTCATCTCGATTTCACTTGGGGCCTATAAACAAATCAAAAATCCATAGACATTTCAAATTTATGGGTCAAATTTTATTGTGACTATAACGTTTAATAGGTCTAAATAGTAACAGAGAAATATGGTTGAATTCAGATGTATTGCTAAATTTAGCTAATTTTTAGTGATTTTCAGCTAAATCTAGATGAATTTTTACATTTTCAAGTGGTAACCTCTAATTTTTGTTTTGTGATTTTGGGCCGAATCTGTCCCATAACTAAGATTTTAACTGAAATATCGTCAAATAATTATGAATATTGGTAGAATAACTACGAAAATAGATAAATAAAATAGATAACATTATCAATGGTCTAATTAATTTTTATACTAATAAATAAATAAATACTAAAACTATTTAAATTTAAAATTAATATAAAAAATATATTGGCTAGCATAATTGAGTTATTCTTCCATATTTAATTTTTGATCTATTAAAAATATGTAAATAAATTTGTTTAGGTTAGGAACTGGGAAAAAATATGTAAATAATTAATGAAAAGCTTTGTCAAAAGCATTATTAAAAAATTAGTTTCAAAAAGTAACATGATAATATAATATAGATTATGTAATTGTTTTTAATTGTTTTCTAGTAGTTTATCAATAAAATGATCATGATAATTAAGAAAACTATTAAAATTTAGATATTTTAAATAATATATTAGCACATGTATGAGTTAGTTTTGCAAAATTTTAAAAATTTATTTTAAATTATCTATAAGATATTAAAATGATCCAACATTATTTATATTTATCCGAACATGAATTTGCCTCTTGTATTCTGGTAGTGTTTTTTTGTCTTTGAATTATTCATTTATCGTATCCGTATAATCTTTTTTTTTAAATATAAATTTGATGTGCAATATGTGACATCGAAAATATTTTAATTCGAGTTGTGTATTCGTTCTCATCCAAATTTTTATCAGAAATAATATAGCTACGTTTCTGTTAATATTGAAAAAATTGTTGATTCTCGCAGAATTTAGTTTTATGCAAATGGTAGTGCGAAATTGTTGAATCTGGTTGAATTCGGCTGAATGTTTTTTATGTGTTACCATTTAGAGCCATTGTGATTATGGTCAAATTTTACATAGTCATCTTTAAAATTTGATACTTTTAATTACAGAGTAAATCTGACCATAAATACTATGGACAATAAGGGAGGAAGAACCCATCTTTATAGAGTAAATTGGACCATAAATCTTTGACCATCTTATAAGATATTCATTACAAGAAATTACATAGTCATTCTTACCTCCTCCACGCTCCACCATTATCTAGGATTGTACATTCGTCGTAATTAGGTCCATTGTTTGATTATATTTCTGTCAACGTGAAAATCACAATTTATTAGTTTAAAATTTGATACTTTAAAATATAAGCTCGAAATTACATTAACTGAATTAAAGTTATAATTACAATCAAAATTTCTTCTTCTCGTACGCTTACTAATCCCACATTTGGTCAGCTCTTGCTTGAGGTATTCTTAGAAGTAGCTTCTCCACAAGTTGAGACTCTTTGATAACTTTACTCACTGACTCGTCTAAGCCTCACCTCCACATCTTTGTTTTGAGGTACGTATTTCAGCTCTCGATTCAAAGTATATGGAAGGAAAGAAATGGGAGACGTCACTAGCATCAAAAGTCAAGAGTATCATCGACAAAAACGTACGCAATCGTTTGTGAGGGAGGGTTCGCTACTGATTTCAAACTCGTAGCTACTAGTTTTTTTAATTCAAGTTGTAAACGTTAGAATAAACTTTTAATTTTTTCAATCTTCTCCTATAATATCTAAAAATAAAATTAAAGTTGAATACGTTTAGGTTTTTATCTGGTTACACTAATTAAAACAGGTTTGGTTTCGTTTTTTCTTGGTTTTTAAGAAAATAAAACCAATTAATTTATAAAAAAATTTGAGTTTGGGTATTATTTTTTTGTTTTAAGATAATAAATAGCAAAAATTACCTAGTTTGACTCAAATTTAGAGAAATATAACTAGATTAACACCCAAATATTGTGGTTTACTAGAATAACACAAATTTTGTGTTAAAAGACCAAATACCCATTTTATTTTCAGTTCTATTAAAATAAAATAATTAAATTAAATAGAAAATTATAAAATACAAAAAAAAATTATAAAACCAAAAAAAACGAAAATTAAAAAAAAAAAGACGAAAAAACAATACAAAATGAAAAAAAAATCTATAAATTGAAAAAAATAAAAAAATAAAAAGAAATAGAAAACAACTACACATTTTGTTTTCAATTCAATTAAAATAAAATAATTAACATATAATAACTAAATTAAATAAAAAATTAGAAAAAGAAATTACAAAACGACAAAAAATATAAAATTAAAAAAAATACAGAACAAAAAAAATTAAAAAAAAAACAAAAAATATAAAACAAAAAATACAAAAAAATAAATTAAAAAGAAAAAATATATAAAAAACGAAAAAAAATTATCTTTATCATATACTAACAAGGAGACAGCCACACATGAGCCATCTATTATAAATAAGTTTGTCGCGATAAGAATATGTCTGTCATTACCTTATTGTGCATATTAAAATTTTATTTTCATCAATAAAACTGTCATCATACGACAAATTTTTTTATAGCTTATCTGAAATCTGTCGTAATATAAAAAAAATCTGTCATAACCTAAAATATTTCGGTTGTGAGTATATGTCATTCTAACAATTTATATTTTTATATAACAAATCTGCTATCACACTCCAGATTTTTGTTAAGAAAAAAAAAACTGTCATAACATAAAATAAATCTGTTATCACTAATAAGTCAAACTAGTAATTATATTTTTATTAACAGTTCTTCTACATTATGACAGATTTTTATCGAAAAATATAAGTCTGACGCCACTAAAACAATAAAACTGCCACACATTTTAATAAATCTGTCAAAATTACGAAAGTTTGTGGTGTCATCATAAAATAAATCTGTCGTGAGAAAAAAAATCTGCTACAAATTAAATATCTGTCATAACATATTTTAAGTAAGTCTGTAGGAGAAAAAAAATATGTCGCAAAAAATCTGTCATATAAAAATAAGTCTGTCATGGAAAATAAACCTGTCGCAACTAACCCAGCAGAGTTTTCAAATAATTTTTGTTTTCCAAATGTTTTTCACCACGTTTTTTAAATATATTTAAGGGTAATTTTGACTTTTTTTATTACTAACAAAGAGAAAAAGGGTATTATGGTCATGAAAATAACTCATTTAACCCCTAAATTTTTTGAGACAGAAGCCCATAGAGTTTGGTTAAATCTGGCAATTGCTGAAGAGAGATTCTTCTGCCAAAAATCTCGTGTTAATTGGCTAGCGAATGGAGATTTGAATACTTCATTCTTTCAAAGAATGGTGGCTACTAGAAGGTCTGCAAATCTAATCCATTACTTATTAGACATTTCTGGTCGCAAAATTGAGAACCATGAGGAGTTGGCTAATCATTGTGTTGGCTTTTTCACTGAGTTGTTGGGAAATGGATCTAACCCTCTAACTCAAGATGACATTACTCGCATTCAGGCCATTTCTACATTCAGTTGTGATAATGAGATGAGGGATATGCTGGTGGCTGAGATCACAGATGAAGAGATTAAATCTGAGTTTTTCAACATGCCAAGGAATAAGTCTCCAGGTCCGGATGGATACTCTCCGGAATTCTTTACATATACTTGGAGTGTAATTGGTGAGGATGTCCTTAAAGCGGTCAGAGAGTTCTTCTTATCTGGTCAACTTCTTAAGCAATGGAATAACACAGCTATAACTTTGATCCCTAAGAAGCCAAATGCGGATAAAATCACCGACTTCAGGCCAATTTCCTGCTGCAATGTTCTCTATAAGGTAATATCAAAGATTTTAGCCCGTAGACTTGAGCACCTTCTCACTCTTTGGATTTCTCCCTCTCAATCTGCCTTTGTTAAGGGGAGACTTCTCTCAGAAAATGTTCTCCTCGCCACTGAGCTTGTGCAAGGATTTGGCCAGAAGAATATTTCTAGAAGAGGAGTTTTAAAAGTGGATCTTCGGAAAGCTTTTGACTCGGTTAGCTGGGATTTTATCTTGCATGTTTTGTTGGCAGCAAACATCCCTCAGACCTATGTGAATTGGATCAAGCAATGCCTCACAACCACAAGCTTCTCCATTAACATAAATGGTAGTCTTTGTGGTTTTTTCAGAGGAGCAAATGGACTGAGACAGGGAGATCCCTTATCTCCTTCTCTTTTTGTGATAGCCTTGGAAATTTTCACCCGTTTGCTAGAAAAAAAATTTGATGATGGCTCCATTGGTTACCACCCAAAGGCAAAGGACATGAAGATCTCAAGCTTAGCATTTGCTGGCGACTTGATGATTTTTTATGATGGGAAGATTTCTTCTTTACACGGTATTAACTCTAATCTCAATGATTTTCAAGCTTTATCTGGTCTTGCTATGAATAGAGAGAAATCAGGAATATACACAGCGGGTTTGAGCCCTCAAGAATCTATAGGAACTATGTCTTTTGGCTTTCTCAATGGTTCATTCCCCTTCAGATACTTGGGTCTTCCTTTGCTCCATCGTAAGCTTCGTCGGACAGACTACTCTCCTCTCATTGATTAAATCTCTGCTCGGTTTAACCACTGGACAACAAAGACACTCTCCTTTGCGGGAAGACTGCAGTTAATCTCATCTGTTATCTACAGTTCAGTAAACTTTTGGATGTCTACATTTATTCTTCCTAAATGTTGTCTATCCACCATTGAAAGTCTTTGCAATCGATTTCTCTGGTCTGGTGACATCACTAAAAAGGGTGGAATCAAAGTTTCATGGCAGCAATCTTGTCTCCCTAAATCTGAAGGAGGACTCGGTTTGCGGAACTTCTGATATGGAATAAGACTCTGAATTTACGTTTGATTTGGCTTCTATTCACAAATACATCCTCGCTTTGGGTTGCTTGGACTCGTTATCACCGTCTTAGAAATGCTAACTTCTGGAATGCTAAGCCATCTGATCAACATTCTTGGATTTGGAAAGCTTTGTTAGACTTACGACCGCTAGCAAAAAGGTTTCTGCGATGTAAGGTAGCTAACGGCAAAACAGCCAGTTACTGGTACGATCACTGGAACAATCTAGGTCCCTTAATCGAGCACGTCGGTTCATCAGGTCCGCAGTTAATGGGAATCCCAGATTCTGCCTTGGTTGAAGACGCCATTGGCCATTCAGGTTGGCTTCTCCCCTCAGCTCATACCAGAAACTCTACTCTTGTTAGTCTTCGTGATGTGCTTTTGGAAACTCAAATTCCTGCAGTTTCTCTAGGCCCTGACACTTATCATTGGTATATCAATGGCTCTTCTTCAACAATTTTTCTTTCAAAGCAAACATGGGAAGAGCTCCGTCCAATTAGTATTGTTAAATCTTGGGCTAAGGTTGTCTGGTACAAAGGCCATATTCCTAAGTTTGCTTTCACATTTTGGGTCACCCATTTGGATCGACTCCCTGTCAGATCACGTTTAGCTGCGTGGGGAATTAACACTCCGACTACATGTTGCATTTGTAACAGAGAGATCGAGACTAGAGATAATTTATTCCTTCACTGTGATTATAGTTCTCAAATCTGGAGCATTGTTTTGTCAAGGCTAGGACAACCTCGTCTAAATTTTACAGATTGGTCTGACCTCATCGTGTGGTTATCGTCCTCCTCCGGATCACAAAGCTTAACCCTCAAGCGGCTCACGGTTCAAGTCACTATCTTCTCCATCTGGAAAGAGAGAAACAATAGGCTTCATAACATGGTTTCAACTTCTCACTTGGTAATCTTCAATCAGATTGATCGTAGCATCCGGGACTCCATTCTTGCTAGGATCAAGCGGAGAAAATTTCGGAATCTGCTCTCCCGTTGGTTTACTTATGAGTAGTTGTTCCTCAAATTAGGACTTTTATGCTCCTTCACCAGTTATCTTTTAGGCTTTTTTATTCTTTTTTTTGGGACTTTTAGCAACTTTTTAAGCTCCGCCGAGCTGTTGTAAAAAAAACCGTTCCTTTTGGTAATTAAATTTTACATTTTATCAAAAAAAAAAAAAAAAAAAAAAAAATTTGAGACATTCAAATAATTAAACTCATAATTTGGGTTAATCTAGTAACTTAACTAACCATTTTTAGTTTGGTTCAATTTTGGTTTCACGGGATTTTTTTCCCCATCCCATGACATAATATAGTATATAAAATATTTATTAAGTTTGATCATCTTTTATTTAATACAGTACGTAGAAGAAGCTCCTTTTATCTATATAGAGCAACTAGAAACAGGAAACATGAAGATGATCTTGATAGGCATAAAGTGGTTTGGGGCTATCATGCGAGGCTCTTCCTATCACGGTTCTTGAAGGAGAGGCTTGAGCGGAGGAGATCTTGGTTCTTGGTGGTATCTCTTAAGAACGACTGGTACCATAAGCCAGATGCTTTGAGGTCTCTATCAGCAGTGACATTATTGAAGTCAACGTAACTAAGTCCGAATGTGACGGTGAAGCCGTTGCAGAATTCGTAGTTATCCCCAAGAGCCCAAGCAAAGTATCCTTTCACGTTGACACGCTTCTCCCTAGAAACAAGAACATTTTTGGATTATTGGCTTATCATAATTAAACATGTATGTCTTATATATATAAAGAACAATGGAAGAAGAGTAGCATCCACTCACTTGATGGCCTTACGGAGAAAACAGAGATGACTGCAGAGATAATCAATCCGCTCGTAATCATGAAATGCCTCGGTAAAGGGTATGTCGCCACGGACGGTTCTGATTCCTAAATCAACAATATTTGAGTCAGTTTCTTGAAAAAATCTTGAAATACACTTAACATGTATAGATGAAAGAGATGAGTAGTAGAACGCACCGTTTTCGGTGACATAGATCAAAGGGTCACCGTATTTGGTTTTGAAGTGCTCCATTACGTTTAACATGCCTCTTGGGTGGTAATAACTGTCTTTAGAGAACTGAGAAAGGGAAGAAAATATAAAATCATAAGAATGGATTTTTTTTTTTTGAGTAAAAATGAATGAAAGAATAGAGATGAATCATGCATACCGGTGGACCAGGGGGTTGACCATTTGCATCAAAAGCTGTACGATGATATAATATGATTGTCACAAAATGTTGTGATTAAAAAGAGATAGAATAGAAAGTTTGTAACTAAGTGAAAATAGAGTGGTACATGTGAGGTTTGCGAGTGAGTCCGTCATGACAGTGAGTCTTTCCGGAGGACTTGGGTCTTGGGCGTGGGCATACTGAGTGACGTAATAGTTGAGACCAAGAAAATCATATGAACCCTTTACAAGGGCAGCTTCTGTTTCATTGAACTCTGGAAGCCGCTTACCAACAAGTTTCCTCATGATGTCTGGGTATTTACCCTTTGTTAGCGGCTCCATGAACCTGATATATTTTTCATTAGTTCTTTACATATTAATGATAAAAATCATTTCATTCTCGGATATAGATATACCATCCCAAGAAGAATTCCTTGGCCCTCTCGGTTGCATGTTTGCTCTCTAGAGTGTCATCATATGGAAGAAACCATCTAGTTATCATCACAGGTCCAATCTTCCCACCTTGGTACTGTTGTCACGCAGACATATATACACAATATATGATGATTAAAAATAGAGAATCAGATGTTATATTATATTATTACAAATTAAATGGAGACCTAGCTCACCTTATAATTTGTCCTGTAAAGATCGACGACCATGGCATGAGCAAGAAGCTGGTTATGCGCAACGATATAGGGTTCTGTTGAAGAATCTCCACCGTAACATCTTTTATCATGCCACTGGGAACATCGACCCGGTGCATCTGTTCCTAATGCATAGCCTCTCGTAGGCACTGTGAAAAGCTGGTTAATGGTGATCCAGTGCTTTACCCTATCACCAAATTTCTCGAAACATAGATCTGCGTAATCTTTGAAATCGTCTCTGCGCATATTATAGAATCATTTCGTTAATGCAAGATCAAATATTTATATATACTGTGATTTTTGTTAATAAGCAGCATGGCATCAATAACATACATGATCTTTCTGTCCAAGAAACCTTCATATTCATCTTGCAGTGTTTGAGGAAGGTCCCAGTGAAAGAGGGTAACGAAAGGCTCTATACTCTTATTTCTAAGGCCATCTATGAGATCGTTGTAGTACTTAATACCATCTTCGTTGATTCCCCTACTCCTCTTTCCTTCTGCTCATATATATATATATTATCTTACGTACTCTTTCAAACAATCTATCACAATGGAATATATATACATGGATAAATTAATAATGTGTACATACTTGGAAGGATTCTTGACCACGCAATGGAGAATCTATAGCCTTTAACTCCGAGTTCGTCCATCACGTTTATATCTTTCTGCAGTTTATATACACAATTGGATGTAAATCCACACCTAGTTGATAGATAATTTAGTGTGTATATAAATATATATATAGTGAGAAAAATTAACCTCCCAATTCGTATATGAGTTACAAGTAGTGTCTCCATTCCCCAAATCCGCTCCACCTTTCTCTGATACCGGACGTACAAAGACATTACTATGAATGTATAACGACATGCATATAACCAATATTTCATATCATATGGATGTGCAAGCCTTAATTAGTACATTGAAACCATGCAAATGACAAACCTGGGTATCGGTGAGTGAAGCCATCCCAAATGTTAAGTCCACGACCTCTGCCACCTTCGATCTGAAATGGAAATAAATAAACATGCAACGTTGGATTTTAGAGTTTTGACGTCAATCATTTGGGTCTGGCAACACAATGTGTACTTTTGTTACATGCCTGGTAAGCAGAAGATGCAACACCAAAGATGAAGTCTTTTTCGAAATCTTGTTTGTTGAAACGATCTGTTTGGCTACATGTGAATGGAACGTTCTCTTCGCAAGTAATCTCTTCATCAGCTTTGCAAGTCGCCACAGCTAATAGAATAGCTAAGGCGAACCCAAGAAGCTTCATGGTTAATATAGCTATGTGTTTTGTTGCATGGTAGCCTTGTGCCAATCTAGGGTTTATATAGCCTTTGTAAAGAAGAATATATTGACGTATGCATGCATTACGTATGCACATGTGCTAATTATTTTGAGAGGTTTAGGTGACATGAATCCCGTGGGTTCATGGTTCACGTTCACGTACTCTATCTCAGTTTATCGGATTATCTAGTATACCTACATGTCCCAATTAAAGTTCATTGATAAATATAGGTTTAGAATGAGTTGCATGAAATGCATAAGATCGGACAATTTGAAAATAACATAAAGGTATAGATAAAATTAAAAATGATATAATTTAACGTATAATTTTAGTCCACCGGTTGTGACATTGGGTCACTACTATTGTGTAAGGAAGGAGGATCTATCAAATTAACACCACAGGGCGCCGAGTCAACTCGTGTTGGGTTGGGGTTGGCATGGCATGTATTGAAGGTTTGCGCAAAACTAGAAGGACATATATGCGTCAAGATTCCTTGTAGTAGATTAATGTCAAAGCCTCTTAATTATTAAATTGGACGTGGAGTTAGAATTAACGCCATAGAGTTATTGAAAACGTCTATAAGATGCAAAAAGAAGTCTAGAATTATTTTTTTCTCCATTGGTCTATGGAAACTTCAGGGGCGGGCCATGTTGCCGTGGTAGCGGCCTCTTTGTGAAACGAGATTAAAACCTTAAAACGACACTCTTTGTGACACGAGATTAAAACTTTAAAACGACACTCTTTGTGAAATGAGATTAAAACCTTAAAACGACACTCTTTGTGAAACGGAGGGAGTATGCATCAAGATTCCTTGTAGTAGATTAATGTCAAAGCCTCTTAATTATTAAGTTGGACGTGGAGTTAGAATTAGCGCCATAGAGTTATTGAAAACGTCTATAGATATATTTTCAAGCTAAGTGTTTAATTTAGAGTTACAATGCCTTCGAAAAAAAAAAAAGGTTAATTACATTTTTCCAAGGCCACATTCAGGCCTGGGCAAAATACCCGGAACCGAATACCCGAACCGAAAAACCCGAAAAAATATCCGAACTGAACCCGAACCGATTTTTAAAAATACCCGAATGGATCCTAGACCTCCTACCCGAAAAAAACCGAACCGAACCCGAACCGAATCCAATACCCGTGGGTACCCGAATACAAATATACACCTAAAAATATTAGTTATATTTATACTTATAATATCCGAAATACCTAAAATTACAATCATAAATCCGAATATACTAGGTATTTTTGAGTAATTCGGATACATTTGGATATATTTGGTTAAAAAGTAACTAATGATGTAGTTTTCTTTTGGGTAATTTTAGTATTTTTAGATATTTTTGGTTATATTTGGGCAAAGAGTAACAAATGTATTTTTGAGAATCGGGTATTTCGGTTAGATTTGAGTATATACGAGTAAAAAACCCGAACCCGACCCGAACCCGAAAATATTTCGGGTATTTTTGGTTATTTTCGGGTATTTTGCTTTTTTATTAAAATACCCGAACCGATCCGAACCCGAACCGAATTTTTAGAATACCCGAATGGATCTCGACCCCCTACCCGAATAGACCCGATACCCGAAAAAAAAGAACCGAACCCGAACGGGTACCCGAATGCCCAGGCCTACCCACATTCACCACGAGCCTCACCGCTGACACCACATATCTTATGGATTGTGGCCTCTCGATGCTCTTTTATCACATGAAACCAGAGACTCGCTCTCCAAAAGAAAAGGAAAAACTTATTTTTCTTACCTTTTTTAATCGTTACGAAATAATTGGAGGTGCTTTATCAACAGAAATACAGTCATCTTTTGATAGCCATTACATTATATTTAAATATATTAAAAAATACAGCTTTATTTCTATTAACCAAACAAAATTTTCGTCCTATAAGTGTTGCAGCGGGATTAGACAAAAGTTCTCGGGAATCAATCAATGGATTGAGCATCAATTATTTCTTGGAGCTCTTGTTTTGCTTCTTGAGAAAACAGAGATATCAAAGACTTGAAGTTGAGAAGTTCTCGTTTTATTAATCGAAAACAAAGGAACAATAAACACCTTTCGAACCTACTTATATAATCGTAAGTCGATAACAACGAATCCAAAACAAAACACAAGTCATCCGAAAACCTTCTTTTTGCCTTTTAATCATTACCAAAGAATTGGAGGTGCTTTATCATCTGAAAAACAGTCATCCTTTCGTAACCATTTTTTTTTTGACGTCTAGATTTATTATTTATTGCAAATTATGAGAAGTGTTACATAGACGATTCTACAACGGACAATTCCTTCCGACACTTATTAGATCCACGACAGACGACACTTCCTTCTCCATGCTCTTGACGGACATCTTCAATGATCCACGACCTGACGACACTTCTCTCTCTGCGTAGAATCCTGGCGAACGGTTATAATTGTACTTCGCTGGAGGTCTCCTGCACACTTGCCTCCTTTAATCTGCAAATTTATTAATAAATCGCAATATCTGGGACTCGAACCCCAGACCTCTTTGGTGTAGAAGCATTAATTAACCCTTGGTCAACCAATGGGTCAAGGGGACTTCCACCCTTTCGTAACCATTACATTATGTTTTTTGGTTACTTATATTTATCGTATATTAAAAAACACAAGTCAAAAAAAAAAAAAAATTTAACCAAAATCATTTCATAACTAATTACGTCAATATATAATATCGTCGGACCAAGCGCCGTCAATAGTACTTTAACTCGGAACCTTAATTTGAAGACTCTATGTATCGACTCAACTGTTTTAATCTACCTTTAGATGGTCAACTAGTACGTCATTTGAGCAACTAACGCCTAATTAAAACATGTCTTTATCTACGAAACTACTAAGAAATCCAGACATAGAGCCTATTTGAACCAAACATTACATTGATTTCAAGGCTCCCATGTTGCTCACAGATTCAACGTTTAAAGGCTCCATGTTTCATTCTAAGACTTTCCTTCCAAGAAACAGTACACTCAATTTGGCTAGGAAGGATACACGCAGGCATGGAGAGCTCTCAAGCTCGCCTGATCAACTAATCAAGTCTCTTGACCGGATCATACGGAACAAGATCTCCTCAATACAGCTTACAGACTCACGCAAACTCGAAGATGGGCTCCGGCCCCCTGGTTCGACTCCAGAAACTAAAGTTTTCATTATGGGTGCTAATCCTTTAAATATTTTCTGTCTAATACTTTAAAATGTTGGAGATACAATCCAAGTCCCACATCGGAAGTTTGATGGGACAATCAATAATATATAAAGGGTTAGGGCCAATCCACTAATTGCCAATTGGTTTTTAGTTGGAAGCCCAGAATTAGCCCAAATTTAACATGGTATCAGAGCTCAAGGTTCAAATTCTGGTGGACCTAGAAAAGTGGATACGGACATACCTCAAACCCGAGTAATGGGGGCCCGAGAAAGGGGCTTATTATCGGTCTGAGTGAGGGATCGAGGAGGTGTGTTAAGATCCATGTGGTCCTTGGATTGAAGGGGAGATTGTTGGAGATACAATCCAAGTCCCACATCGGAAGTTTGATGGGACAATCAATAATATATAAAGGGTTAGGGCCAATCCACTAATTGCCAATTGGTTTTTAGTTGGAAGCCCAGAATTAGCCCAAATTTAACATAAAACACTAGAATCAAGGACACATACAATGTAACACGGTTTTTATTTGAACAAATTTTACATTCATACAAAAAAAAAAACATTACATTGACTTGTGTGTTGTACCTCTTCATCCATATTTCATTGGTTATCGTCAGCCACACCATATCTCTGACAAGGATTTAATTATCAACCCATCATTCTTTTTTTCATAAAACAATAATAATAAGAAAAAAAAAGGACTGAACAATCGTGTTAGAGAGAGTAGAGAATACTCATCAACAAGACAAAGAGGAAGTGCATGCTAGCAGGAGATAGACCTAATATTTTCTCTAAACATATGCTTAGTGAAAAGCTAGAGACAAGTTACAACTAGTTCAGTGACATTCTAACCCTATATATAAACAATAGTCCATGGGAAATTTTAAAACAAGTGAGCTATATACTTGGAAAATATCGAGAGCAGCATTAGACAATGAACGTTTAACAACTCGATATCGATTGAGATTTTGTGGAAACTTTGATGTCCAAAAACAAGACCGCGCATAATACAATTGATTCAAAGACCAATTTATGTTTCTATGCTTTTTGAAAATATGAATCATTCTTATATAAAAGAATTTTTCCAAATTATACGCATAACTATGGATGTCAGATCCGAGTTTGTGAATTTCAATTTGGTGCGGATTGGTTTTATTGCGTTCTTTTCCCTTCCAACATAATATAGTAAATAAAGTATTTATTAATATTGATCATCTTTTATTAGGATTTTTATTTTAATACATAAGGTAGATAAAGCTCCTTATCTATGGAGCAAGTAGAAAAAGGAGACATAAGATGATCTTGGTGGGCATTTAGTAGTTCGGGTCTTTCATGCATCAGCAAGACTCTTCCGATCACGATTCTTTAAGGAGACGCTTGAACGGAGGAGATCTTGGTTCGTAGAGTCCTCAGTGGTAACGTTTATGAACCGCTGGTACCATTGGCCAGATGCTTTGAGGTCTCTATCACCGGTTACATTGGTGAAATCGACGTAACTTAGTCCGAATCTGACGGTAAATCCGTTACAGAATTCGTAATTATCCCCAAGAGCCCAAGCAAAGTATCCTTTCACGTTGACAGCCTTCTCCCTACAAACAGAAACAATCATTACATATATATATATATATATATGTATTTTTTTTTAGGGAATATATAAAGAGAAATGGAAGAAGAGTATCATCTACTCACTTAATGACTTTACTGAGAAAGCAGAGATGACTGCAGAGATAATCAATCCGCTTGTAATCGGCAATAGCCTCGTCAAAGGTTTCATCACCGGGGGTACTAATTCCTAAACATGAACAAGTAGACAATATGATTCAATTTCTTGGACCAACTCCGAAATACAGTAGACATGTATAGATGAAAGAGTGTAGAACTCACCGTTCTCGGTGATATATATTAAAGGGTCACCGTATTTGTTTTTGAAGTACTCCATTACGTAGTAAATGCCTTTTGGGTAGTAATAACTGCCTGCATTGAACTGAGAAAGGGAAGTATGTATATATAATCAGAAAAAATGAATGTTATTTTGCTTAAATAGAAATGAAAAATGGATCATGCGTACCGGTGGACCAGGAGCATGACCAGTTGCATTTCTAGCTGTGAACACAAGGATATGAAATAATTTATGGTCACAAAAATGTTGTAATTACAAGGAGATAGATACATCGAAAGATTTTAACTAAGTGGAAATAGAGTGGTACATGTGAGAGTTGCGCGTGAATCCATCAAGGCAGTGTGTACGTCCGGAGGAATAATCGTGTCATTATTTTGGGCATATTGAGTGACGTAATAGTTGAGACCAAGAAAATCATATGAACCCTTAACAAGGGCGGCTTCTGTTTCACTGAACTCTGGAAGCCGATCTCCCACATATTCCCTCATGATGTCTGGGTATTTACCTTCTGTTAGCGGCCCCATGAACCTGATGTACATATATCCATATGTTTTATTAGCTTATATATGCATATTTATGTTAAAAAAAATCATTTCATTTTTGGATTTATATATATACCATCCATGGAAAAATTCTTTAGCCCGCTCAGTTGCCGCTTTGCTCTCTGGAGTGTCATCAAATGGGAGAAACCATCTAGTTATCATCACAGGTCCAATCTTCCCTCCTTGGTGCTATGGTCACGTAAACATGTATATACACAATGATGATTAAAATAGAATCACATGTTAGATTACACATTTTAAAATATGGAGAACTCACCTTATGTTTCGTCCTGTAAACATCAACGGCCGCTGCATGAGCAAGAAGCTGGTTATGTGCAACGAGATATGGTTCTGTTGACGAATTTCCGCCGGGGCATCTTTCGTCAATCTTAGGAGAACATCGACCGGGTGCATCTGTTCCCAGTGCATATCCTCTCGTAGGAACTGTGTATAGTTGGTTGATCGTGATCCAGTTCTTTACCCTATCACCAAATAACTCGAAACATAGATCCGCGTAATCCTTGAAATCGTCTCTGCTCATATTATAAAATCATTTCGTTAATGCAAGATCAAATCTTTTTATTTTTTTAATCGTTTTTAATAAGTAGCATGGCGTCAATAACATACATGATCGATCTGTTCAAGAAACCGTTATATTCATCTTGCAATGTTTGAGGAAGGTCCCAGTGAAAGAGGGTAACGAAAGGCGTTATATTCCTTTCGATCATGTTATCTATGAGACGGTTGTAGTATTTAACACCACCTTCGTTCACTCCCCTACTCCTCTTTCCTTCTGCTCATATATATCGTATATTTACTCTTCCAAACAATTTCAATCGAATATTAATATACTATATATATACATGGATCAATAATGTACACATACTTGGAAGGATTCTTGACCATGCAAAGGAAAATCTGTAGCCAGTAGCGTTGAGTTCGTCCATCACGTCTATATCTTTCTGCAGTTTATATATATATATATATACAATCACATAGTTGATAGATGATTCAGTGAGTATAATAGCTTGCATATATATAAAAATGTACTGAGGAACTAACATGCCAATTCGTATATGAGTCACAAGTAGTGTCTCCATTTCCCAAATCGGGTCCACCTTTCTCTGATAGCGTACAAGCGATATTACTAAATAGACATAAAAAACATCCATCGCATATAGATGTGTAAGCAAATATATGTATATATAGTAACCATGCAAGCTGCAAACCTGGGAATCGGTGAGTGAAGGCATCCCAAACGTTAAGTCCACGACCTCTGCCGCCTTCCACCTAAGATGAAAAGAAATAACCATGCAACATTAGATTTTAGTGTTCTTTAAACTGGGGTCTGGAAACATAATGTGTGATTTGTTACATGCCTGGTAAGCAGAAGATGCAACACCGAAGATGAAGTCTTTTTCGAAACTGCCACTGTTGAAAAGTTTAGTTTGGTTACAGGTGAATGGCTCGTTCTCTTCACAAGTAAACTCTTCAGCTTTACAAGTCACCACAGCTAATAGAATAGCTAAGGAGAACCCAAGAAGCTTCATGGTTAATTTGTAGATGTATGTGTTGTATTGCATGGAAGCCTTGTGCCAGTCTAGGGTTTATATAGCCTTTGTTAGAGAAGAGTGGCGTGTGCATTACCTTTTCTTAGCGTCATGATATTTTGGGAGGTTAAGGTGACATGAATCCCGTGGGTTTTGCTTACTCTACCTGAATGTTAATTAACCTATTTTGGTTATATTTGTTTCCACTTTTCAGACTGCTTTACTCTTCAATCAATCATTTCGTTGAGGAAAATGTTGCATTCTTTTACTCAATTGTGAATTGCGTATTACTATCGTTATCTCTAGTGAACATTTGTTTCGTATCCGGAACACGACTTTGGAGCACAAACTAAGTTACATCTTCAATTGATAGGTCAATAGTCATACAATATATATAGTAGCTAGGTATCAACTGTTCGCGCAAAACTCGAAAGTACTCCATGCATCAAGAATGTTAGTAGATTATGTTCAGAGCCTTTTATGTTAGAATCGACACCATACCATTATTCAGAAATATGATCAAGTGTTCAATTAATCTAGAGTAACAACTCCCTTGTTAATTAAGATAATAATAATAGATACATGAATCGATCGTAGGCCATTCATCACGAGGCTCACCGCTCACACCTCACAGTCACAGCATATCTCTTATGGATTTTGGCCGATCGATACTTTATCACATGAAACTAGGGCTCTCTATCCAAAAGACAATAAATAAAACCAACCAACCTTTTGCTTTTTTTTTTTTTAATCGTTATTAAAAATTGGAGGTGCTTTATCATATGAGTCATCGTCCCTTTTCTTCTGGGATTGCCAAGAGGCTGAGGTTCATGTAAATTTGTTCCTTCTTTACCGGTAATTCTTCTGTGTACCTACCGTGGATCGTGATCTTGACTGTAATTCTTTGGAAATATCCCATGATACACTAAGTCACTAATAGTCAATAGAGCTACAAAGGCGAGTTCGAATAGTCGTATACTATTTTTAGTAACCATTAATTATTTCTTTTTTGTGGTAAAAATATTAAAAAACTACAAGTCTTTAATTTCTACAAAAGTGATTATAATTCAGACATAGATACAAATATGCAACCTATTTGAACCAAACATTACACTGTATGTTGTGTTGGTTGTTCCTCTCGTCTGTATTTCATTGAGTATGGCCAGCCATAGGCCACGACTTTTATAAGCACTTGACGGTCACAAGTAATTTATTGCATTCTATGAAATCTTGTTGAGTTAAAAGATAAAATTACCCTAAATGAAAAATAATGTGTTGTTTTAATAAGAACAATTTGTTTTTTTTTGTAGGTATACATTGTGCTAATGTTGACGTACATATATATGATATTCAATTTAATATTTCTAGTGCATTATATATCATATAGTACATACATCACATGTTTTGGGTTCTTAGTTTGATATGTACATACAATATATCATAGTACATGTATTAGGGTTTTTATTTCCTAAATTAGAGTTTTACAGTATACTAGGAATAAAACAAAAGGTGACACTTTTTTTTATCTTTCTTTTTTCAAAAGGTGACACTTGTTGTAAGGGTTTTAAGTATATCATATGTCACAGTACGAACACTACATGTATTATGGTTTGGGTTTTCTAAGAATTAGGGTTTCGTGTAGGTATAAAAATACATATAGGCCGTGTTCTTTTCACTGTCGCTAACGAGACACCGTCCGGCGACCATAATTACACTGTTTTTCTCTCAGTTTATTACTCCAGCGACACCTTCAAACACAACCTTTCAGCGGGTCGCTGGTGTCGTTACTTTTCTGGCGACTATATTGAACGACATGGTCGTCACTATATATATCTCTGTAAAAGCTAACTGGTCGCTAGATTTTAAACCTATCAAAATTTTAGTGTTAATTTTTCAGTCGCTAGTGACAGTGGAAAAAACACGGCCTATAGTATACGTATGTAAATATTTGATTGAGGGAAAAAATAGTTATATAAATTATATGATGCCCTGTGATCCAATAAAATCATGTAGGTGACACGGAATGCAATAAAAGCTTTAAAGGGTGAATAAATGATCTGGTTCGGAGAGATGATCGATATCTATATAATAGATACAATATAAAAATAAAAACAGCCTAAACGACTGTGTGTGAATGCAGGATCCGGTTGGAAAGATGCATATGATATTTGATCGGGGTCAAAGTTTCTTTGATAACATGAGAAATAAGAAATAGTTCCCGTGACCTAACGCAAATTTGGCTCACATGCACGATTCTGAAGTTTAATTTTTCGAAAGAATCGCTATCTTAATAAGAAACATATCCATTGACAAAAAAAAAAAAAATTGACAAAAAAAAAATAAGAAACATATCCCAAATTATTTTGTAAATAACTTATGTACAAATTAAACACTATACATGTTCCTTAATAAGAATTGATAGCATGGTGAACACTATACAGGTTTATTTCTTATTAACCAAACAAAATTTTCGTCTTATAAGTGTTGCGGCGGGATTAGACAAAAGTTATCGGGAATCCATCCATGGATTGAGCATCAATTTTTTCTTGGAGCTCTTGTTTTGCTTCTTGAGAAAACAGAGATATCAAAGACTTGAAGTTAAAAAAAAGGAACAATAAACACCTTTTGAACCTACTTATATAATCGATAACAACAAATCCAAAACGAAACAAGAGATAGACATCGGTTCTCTTGAGCGCGAGTCAAAATAACCAAATGTTTTTTTGTCATTAGTAGTAACCAAAGAACCAATCAAACCCATAATATTCAATATACTAGTAGTAATTAGTGTGGCATATTATAATCTTCGAAAATGTTGCGGTTTAATTGAGTAAACAAATATTCATTCACGAAAGAGCTTTTGGTTTATGGATGTGGAACAAACTAATAACAAACTTTGTGGTAATTACTAACACATCAATATCATATACCATGGAAATATATATAGAATTAAGAGAGCAACTAAGTGAGATTTTATATCCAAAGATCATACATTGTTATAACTTCGCAGAAATACACGTGGAAAACTGAAAATCAATAGTCTCTCCTCCCACCAAAACTTACTTTTCAATCTCAGCTTAATAGCTAGTTAACCCCAATTCCACATACATTTATATGATATATATGTTAATTTTCATGAGTTTGGTTAGTGACATTACCTACTCAAAAACTCAGAATCTTGGGAGCAATTTGAATCAAAGGCTCTAAAGCACTCGGAGAAAACTTTCTAGCAAAGAGATAACACATGGATGTGTAGCCACCATTGTAAGTGCAGTTATGTCCTTTGAGAACCCATGCAAAGAACTCCTCACTGATGTCTTGTGCTCCAAATGTAGCTGGGTGGGCACCACCTCTCGACCAGTCGACCCAAGTCACACTTCGGTTGGCCAAGGCCGCCGGTTTCTCAATTGTCAACATTGTTGGGAAATAATGCTCATCCACGTAACAAGCAGGTTGACAAAACTCTTTGAATTTAGGGTAATACAAGGTGTCTTTGACAATGGAAACTGCAAGCTCCCGGTTAACCTCAAACCATTGAGACCCTTTTCTCCATTGGTCTATGGAAACTTCAGGGGCCATATTGCCGTGGTAGCGGCCTCGGCCATAGGGACTAGGATCATCAAATGAACCCATAAAGCTGTGCTTTGATTTGGTTATGTAAGTGTAGATAGTTGTGAAGTTGAAGAGGGGAATGCATGACTCGGAGAGGAGAACAAACCATTCGTTTGAGATATCGAGTAGCGCATTGGCAAGAAGCCGCCTCTCTGCATCGCACATTGTCATTCTTCCCCATTCTGCAACCTGCCCAATGGTGAAGGTAATCCAATTACCATTAGTTATACAAAAAAGTTACCAACTAGTCAATGAGTCAAAAGAATCCCTAATTCATGAAAAGAAAAGAAAATCTTGCAAAGTAAATTAAGAGCTAGTACCTGACTTGGTATATTCCTACGGTAGAAAACAGAGGAAGCTGCAAACTTGGCTGAAGAAGATTCTGGTGAATGGATGTAAACTGAGTAATGCTTCTCATGACCCTTCAATAACCTTTCCCAAAGTGGTGCAAGCGGCAAAGGACCCATTGTCAAGAACATAAACGCGATTTTTGGCACCCTATTAAACGGATACTCTTTCCTCTGAGGCATGAAAGACGCACGCCAAAGTAGTTCTTCATCGCTCATATTATGCATGAGAACCATAGGAGGTTTAATCAATTTATCAAGATCGTTTCTTTTCTCGTGGCAAGGCACAAAACTAGAAGTGACTGAAGTCACTACACTATTGATTCCATAATACTTGATGGTGGATACACTAATGAAGAATAAAACAACAGTAAAAGCTAGAAAAAATCCTAGCAAGAGAAGCAACTTTAAAGGAAACGCCTTATTTAGCCCGGTCCGGCCGCCCGTAACTACAATCTCTTTACCTTCTTCCAATTGAACAACTCTACTCTGCATCCTTACACTAGATATTAATAAATAGGCGTCTTGTTATATCTGCTTCTGTACCAAGAACATCAAAGTAATATCACAAATCAAATTTTCATTGCAATGTAAACAATGTGGATCACTAGAAGATTACTCATTTACTTTTTTTTTTTTTTGTTAAAGATTACTCATTTACTTGCAAAAAGTCTCATGGACCAGCCCAATCAAACTCGTTTCTACCATCTTAATATACTCATGGACCAGACTAATCAATTCAACAAAACAGAATCAACAAAAGTCTCCAACATTTTCAATATAAAACCACAGAATAGCTAGCTGATTCAATTCTTGTAATCTTCAACCATAATTAGAAGCAAATGACGAGAAACCGTAAAAAATCCTAAAGTAAAAGAAATAAAAATCAAGAGCTACTTCAAGAAACTATCAGAAATAAAGAATATAAAAAAGACTTACAATGGTTCGAAGAGCTTAAGAATCCGTGTAGAAGAAACTTGGAAACGATGGATTTTATTAAAAAAGTGAAGACTCTTCCATAAGTCAGAGAAACTTGGAGCTTTCGTGTAGAGCAGTGACCATTTTCAGTAAATTCGACTTTGAAAGTTTCAAAATAGTGAAGACTCCATAAGTCAGAGAAGGTTAGGTATCCAAAGCCGTCCTATTATTACATCCTCTAAGGCAAATAGAGTGTTTGGTTTCTAAGATGTTCGGTTCGGACCACTTTATTCCTAACATTTTAGTTCCAAACTTCATAGCCTGTAATAAGGGTTGACTTTCATAATATTAGCTTCTTCTTTTCCTTTATTTTTTCTTCTCTTTTTCAAATAAGATTTGGATTAGTATTTATTTTAACATAAGAAATATTAATATGGTAACTCTTTTATTTTTTTAACAAAAACTTTTAATTATTTTATACGTTTTTTTCTGTGCGCTATAATTTTTGTAATTTTCTTAATCAACGACTATGTAATGGGTATAGTAATATCACAACTCTATCCTCTCGAAAATAAAAGATTGTTGTTATAAATCTTTCTGTTTCAAAATAAATGATGTTTTATGGACTTGTTTTTCAAGTTAAATGATTTTTTTCATTTTATGCACAATTTATTGGGTTTTTATATTTTTTTAACCATTTGTGTTATGAAGTTATTTTATCATTGGTTGAATTGTATTTACGTAAATAATGAATGATTTTTTTATTTAAAAAAGACTAAAATTAAATATTTTCTTAATTTATATGCAAAAACCTTAAACATCAAATATTTTGAAAGAGAGATTATTAACTGGTAGTATTTTTTTCACATCACAATACAGTACTATAGTCATCTCTGAAATCTTGTATAATCAATCGAATTCTACAGTAACTTGGTGTAATTCTTGGCAAATCCCTTGTAGAATTTTATAACGGATATGTAATAAAAACGCAAAGTAAGACGTATGATGAACGGCTCCACGAACAACTCCATAAATTTTTGACCTAGGGTTCTTGAGGTCTCAAGTTGAGAAATGTTTGTGGAGCCGTTCATTATAATCGTATGTGTTGCTTGTACTTAGATATGATAGCTTGATCATCATGTATAATAGGATTATATCAAAAAATCTATGATGATAATGTTGAAGATGAAAAAAAAATATATATCTAAAAAACATATATGATTTTCATATATTATAGATTACATAGATTCATTTTCCTTATTTTAAATCATTCTAAACTAAACATAATTGATTTTTTAAAATTCGTAGAACAAAAGAGTAAATAGTTGAGACCTTATTATAATATTTGTAGAACACACAGTAAAATGTTGACAATATATTCTAACTTTAGCATAACATAAAGTAAACCGTAAAAAACATATTCCAAACTTCGTAAATCATCGTATGAAAAAAATCCAAATAGAATATATATTAATTATAGAATTCGTAGAATATGTATAGTGCCTACTATAAATTTTCTAGAACGTATATAAAAGGTAGAAGAAATATTCTAAACTTAACAGCACAAATTCAATTGATCCCAAAATCTATCTATTCTCAGCAATTACAAAGTTTCTTCCTTCGTGCTTGTCAAAGTGTTTTTTTTTTTCTTTCTTCTAAAATTTAAATCAATTATAAAAGTTATATAAGGCATAAATCACAGTTAATGAATAAAGATATATATGGACAAATCGCAAAAAAAAAAGTGTCATTTATTTCTAATTTTCCAAATTTGTTTTTACTGAGAAAGATGAATCTTATCCTTAATCAAAAGAATGCATTAAGAACGAAAATTTTAGGCAAGGATGGAAAAAGTTTAGGCGTTAAAAAAGATAAGTGAAAATTACCCAGATTGACTCAAAACTTGGCACTAATAACTAAAATGACTCTCATTAGTGATGGATAACTAGACTAACCCAAATTTTGTGTAAAAAGACCAATTAACCTTAATCAAGATTTCTACAACATTTCTATTCACAAAAAAAAAATTATTTGATTTCTAAATATTAAAAAAAAAACAGAAAAATTAAGAAATAAAACAACTAAATCAAACACAAACTCGATTTATGTCATCTTATTTCCCCCAAATCAGATTTCCTCTCATGAGGCCATTTTTTTCACAAAAACTAAGGAGGCCACGTTTTTTTTACAAAAACCCTAGATGTCGACATTTAATGTTTTAGTGGTAAATATGGTAACTACTCTAATAAGTCTGTCATTACAAGGAAAAAAACTGTCACTACTGTAAATATTATTATAGCAAAAAAATCTGCAAAAAAAAAAAATCATTGTTATCAAAGAGGTTCATATACAAATCTGTCGTAACATACAAAATTATAAAGGTCATTCCAGCAATTTTTTTTTTACTTTAACAAATCTGCCATCAAACGACAGATTTGTGGTAATATAATTTAAACTGTCATAACATAAAACAAGTCTGTCATAACATAAAAGATTATATTTTGAAAAACAAATATGTTGTAACACGACAGATTTATGGTAACATTATAAAAATCTGTCATAACATATAACAAATCTGCTACCATTAGACGTCAATCTAGTTATTAATTTTTAATCAGCAAATCTGTTACAACATGACACTTTTTTTTCGAAAATAATAAATCTGCCGCTTCTTACAAATTAAATCGGTCAGACATTACAATAAGTCTGTCACAAATTGTTAAAGTCTGTGGTTGAATGAAAAAAAATCTGTCAACAAAAACAAATCTGCTAAAATTCGGTAAGTCTGTCGTAACCATATTCTAAAAAATCTGTTACAGACAAATAAGTCTGCAGTTTATAAATTAATCTGTCAAAACTAGATAGCAGATTTTTCTAAAATTGCTGGAATTTTTTATGAAGGGTATTTTTGTATTTTTTTTTATTTTTTACACATGAGACAAGGGTATTTTAGGCATGAAAATAACTCATTTAACCCAAATTATTTGTGAGTCAATTTAGTAATTAAACTCAAAATTTGGGTTAATCTAGTAACTCTCCCAAAAGATAATCAAAGGATTAACTTGGGTGCAAGAAAGGAAAGACAAAAAAAAAAGTCAAAATGATTAACTTAATTACGTTTTGCACCGACTTCAAAGCAAACCAAAGTACTATAAGATCGGAGTAGTAATTACCGGAGCATTCATATTTAGTAAGTTAAGCTGAGTTTCATAGCACGAAGAATTGACCAAACGTTTGCAAATCTGCAGACGATTTATAATAATGGATATGAGATTTCCGTTTTCTCAATCTTTATGTGTGATAGTATCATATTAATTATTATAAAAAAAAAAAAATCACCATAGGTTTTGTTAACTCTATAAGTATGAAAGTTCAAGATTCAAAGCCTAGCTAGCTTTATCCTAATTCTATTCATTTAACCTAGGAAAAACACACAAAAAGCCGCAATGAGATTGTTCTTAGTGTTTGCGATTCTGTGTGGCTTATTTTATAATGTAGCCTATGGGAAAGGTTCTTTAGATATTGATATGAAATTGAAGGCTCTTAATAAGCCTGCGTTGAAGACCATCAAGGTATGGACTATATCTGAATGCGAAGATATAACATTTTGTGTATATTTTTTGGTTTCTAAGCTCCCAAATCGATTGTAATTTATTTGTAGAGCGAAGATGGAGATATAATAGATTGTATAGATATCTATAAACAACATGCCTTTGATCATCCGGCTTTAAGGAACCACAAGATTCAGGTAAACCAATTCTACTTTATAACTATCAATATTTTAGTAAAAAAAAATGTTTTGATTTTATCAAAAAAACAAAAAAATGTTCTGATTTCGCCTTGGACCTAGCGAGGCACGGTTCTATCTTGACCTAATCTACATTTATGCATGCAGATGAAACCGAGTATAGAATTTGGTACAAAGAAGACTACTATACCAAACAACGGTTCTTCTGAACAAATTACGTCTCAGATTTGGTCTAAATCCGGAAACTGTCCCAAAGGGACAGTACCGGTTCGTAGAGTTAGTAGAGAAGACATAAGCAGAGCCTCTTCACCATCTCATTTTGGGAGAAAAACTCCTCACAGATATAGCTTTCTCGACAAGGCACTTCAGCACAAGGGTAATTTCAATATAACAGCTGAAAAAATAACTCATGCCCGCCCAAAGCTTCGATCGGTACGTAAAATATATTTTATTTTGTTATTCGTTTTTAGTTTCTGAATTCATAGTTTATACTTTTCCTTCTTTTTTTTGTTCATAAAAATCATAAGAGAACAAAAAAAGAAAACACATTCACTCAAAAGCTAAATCGTTAGACTAAAACCTCTTTATATGGCTAACTAGAAACACTTGTTGATTGTTGACGGTATAGGAGGCAGTCCTTATCGCCTTAGGGTTTAATTTTATTGGAGCTCAATCCGATATAAATGTATGGAACCCTCCGAGAGTTCAGGCTAGCGATTACAGTTCTGCTCAGATATGGCTTCTTGGTGGCCTCTCAGATACTTTTGAAAGCATAGAAGCTGGTTGGGCGGTACATTTTTCCAACCCTAGATACTATATCTCGCATTTGAAGTAAATCTAAAGTGATCTCCATCAACCTATTTCAGGTGAATCCACGCGTTTTCGGAGACTCCCGCACACGTCTCTTCACCTATTGGACTGTAAGTAACATCATTATATCACTACTGACTTTATAACATCTCCAGTCTCTTCCATGAGTTTATAACCACTCTTTCTATTTGGATTTGTAGAAAGATGGATACACTAAAACAGGGTGCGTCAACCTCTTATGCGCGGGTTTTGTGCAAACAACTACTAAGTTTGCCTTGGGTGCAGCAATAGAACCTGTTTCCACTACCTCGCAAAAACAACATTACATCACCGTCAGCATGTTCTTGGTAACATTTTTGCCTTACATTACTCATATTCAATGTTTTATTTATGGTTTAACATTGTTGTTTTTTCCGTTTTTTTTTTCTTGGGGTCTAATTCTCATATATAACTTCATATTTATAATGTTTTATGTTGTAAACTTTTAAACCACCTAAAATCGAGCAGTAACCCAGCGCCAAGCGATTTGTTGAACATTGCTCATATCCTCCACAATTCTACAAAGTCATTTCCGAAAACCCAACACAAGATTTTTGTTTTTATTTTTTGCTTCTTTCATATGTGATTAGGTTAATTCCCTAAAAATTGGCGTTACAAATCAAAATTCTGAAACAATAGTTTCTGTTGGCACATGTTTTAGACCGATCATGCATGCTCTTTAGCATAAAATGTTTCATCGGTGGCTGTGTTTTCAGGATCCAAACAGCGGGAATTGGTGGTTGACTTGTGCAAAAAACGTAATAGGTTATTGGCCGGGGACACTCTTCACCTACCTTAAACATAGCGCAACCGCTGTGCAGTGGGGTGGAGAAGTACATAGCCCTAATGTGGGGAAGAAGCCACATACGAGAACTTCAATGGGGAGTGGACAATGGGCATCTTACCTCTGGGCCCAAGCTTGTTACCACACCAACATTAGGATCAAGGACTATTCCAAGCAGATCAAATACCCCACGTATCTCTCCGAGTACGCTGATGAGTACGACTGTTATTCGACAAAGCTCCACCGGAAAACATATATGTCAGAGCCCCATTTTTACTTTGGAGGACCTGGCCAAAATTCTCGTTGTCCTTAATCTTCTGTTGACTTTGTCGATGTTTAGTCTCTTTTTTGTTTTTCCTATGTTGGAGTTACAAACGTCCAAAGATGAAGATGATGACATTTGGAATCTTAGAATTTTAGTTCCAAACTTTTCGTTTTAATTCTCTTTCAAATCGATCTTTTGAGGAAAACATGGCTTAATCTAGTTAATTTCGGTCAAATTCACAAAATTAAGGGTATAATAGGATTTCAATTAACATAAAGTTTAGTACACCAATTCTTAACAACAAAGCTAAAGATTAACAAATCTTTATAAAAACAAAAAAGTTATTTGTTTCCATTTTTTTTTAATTGTTTTTAGGTATATTCTTAGTAATCTAATTGAACAAAAGGTAAAAGAATATTGCCGGGTAACTTAGAGCATCTCCACAAGAGACTACCACTAAAAATAATTTTTTTTTTTGAAAAATAGTATTTTTTTAATTCAAAAATTATGAGAACCCTATGAAAAAGTTTCTTAGTTGAGATAACAATGAGAAACCCTCTCTTTCCTTAAAACATTAATACATGTCTTTTTCTTCTAAGTGGTTCTCACTTAATTTTTACAAATCATAACATAAAACTATATCAATTAAATAGTTTTTCTGTTTTATTTCTTTTTTTATTTTGTGTCAACTTTTTTTTATAAATCTTAAAATAAAATTATCTATATTAAGCTCTATTATGCATAAGTTTAAATTATATCTTACTATTATTTTAATTGACATTAATTAAGGTAAATACACTATATTAAACTAATATTATTTTAGTTGTAATTTTTGTATGCTTAAAACTAACTAATACAATAAATCTATTTAAAATGTAATTTGAAATATTTAAAATAATTAATGAAACTTTAATATTATATTTATTACAATTAAATGATATTAAAATATTCATACTATCCATGGTATTTCACCAATAGAGATGCTATTATATAAAACCCATATTGAAATGGGAATCGTAGTAAATTTTATCTTGCCTGAGAAGCGTGAATCTTATCGTCCATCAACAGAAATCATCAGCAAAAGTAAATAAAAATTAGCCAAAAGGATGAACCAGTAAAAAAGAGTCAAAGGTTTAATTTGGGTGCAAAAAAGAGAAAGTCAAAAGAGAATCCATATAACTTAATGATTTTTTGGACCGACGTAAAAGCAAATCAAAATATAGGAGTAGTAATTACTAAAGCATTCATATTTGGTAAGTTAAGCTGTTTATAGCAAAAAGATTTTTTTTACCATATACACATACGTTTCCCAAATCTGCAGATGATTGTTATGTATATATGAGACTTCCGTTTTTCTCAATCTTTGTGTGTGATAATATCATATTAATTGGAAAAAGAAAAAAAACACCATATGGTTTTGTAAACTTTATAAGTATCCTAATTCTATTCCTTAAACCTTAGGAAAAACACGAGAAAAGGCCGCAATGAGATTGTTCTTAATATTTGTGATTTTGTGTGGCTTTTACAATGAAGCCTATGGGAAAAGTTCTTTAGATATCGACATGAAATTGAAGGCTATTAATAAGCCTGCGTTGAAGACCATCAAGGTATAGATTGAATCTGAATATGCAGTGATAGAACATATTGTGTTTATTGTTTGTTAAATCAATTTCATTTTCTTGCAGAGTACAGACGGAGATATAATAGATTGTATCGATATCTACAAACAACATGCCTTTGATCATCCCGCTTTAAGAAACCACAAAATTCAGGTCAACAAATTCAACTTTATATTTTGTTTATATTTTGCCTTGGAACCGTGTGCTGCAAGGTTCTATCTTTAGTTCTTGACCTAATCTACATTTATGCATGCAGATGAAACCGAGTGTGGAATTTGGTACAAAGAAGACTACTATACCAATCAACGGTTCTTCTGAACAAATTACGTCTCAGGTTTGGTCTAAATCCGGAAACTGTCCAATGGGGACAATACCGGTTCGTAGAGTTAGTAGAGAAGACATAAGCAGAGCCACTTCACCGTCTGAATTTGGGAGGAAAACTCCTCACAGATACAGCTTTCTCGACAACGCACTTCAACACAAGGGTAATTTCAATATAACAGCAGAAAAAATAAACCAAGCCCAACCAAGGTTAAGATCGGTACGTACTGTGTAAGATGTTAAATGATTTTTTTTTTCCTACTGTGTTATTCATTTTTAGTGTAGACTAATAAAACCTTCATATGGTTTAGCTAGAAACACTTATGCTATGTTGATGATGATATAGGAGGCATTTATTGTGGCCCTAGGGTACAATTTTGTAGGAGCTCAATCTGATATAAATATTTGGAACCCTCCGAGGGTTGAGGCTAGTGACTACAGCACTGCCCAAATCTGGCTGGTTGGTGGTCTCTCAGATACTTTTGAGAGCCTAGAAGCTGGTTGGATGGTACGTTTTTTGCATCACTAAAAGTATTATACTTTGCTTTAGAACTAAACTGTGACCCGATTGCCATTAACCTATATTTCAGGTGAATCCGGCCGTTTTCGGAGACTCACGTACCCGTCTCTTCATCTCTTGGACTGTTAGTAACACCATTATATAACTAGCAACTTTGAAATATCTCAAAGCACTTACGTGAGTTTATAACTACTCTTCTATTTGGATTTTCAGACAGATGCATACACGAAAACAGGGTGCATTAATCTCTTATGCGCGGGTTTTGTCCAAACAAGTCAAAAATTTGCCCTTGGTGCAACCGTTGAACCTGTTTCGAGTGCCTCGAGTACGCAATATGACATCACCGTTAGCGTGTATCTGGTAACATTTTCTAGTTTATATATGATTATCATCCTTCACATTTTCTAGTTTATATATGATTAATTATCATCCTTCACAGTTACGTTCTACAAAAACATTATAAAATTTTCCCTTTTTCGAATGTGTGTAATGCCCCAAAAAACTGGCGTTAAAAATCTGAAGCTTGAAGCTATGATTTCCTTTTGAATATGTTTTGGAACGGACTTGTATTCTCCTTTAATGTTTCGTCGTCGACCGTATTTACAGGATCCAAACAGTGGGAACTGGTGGTTGACTTGCGCAAACAACGTGATGGGTTATTGGCCAGGGACACTCTTCAGCTACCTTAAACATAGCGCAACCGCTGTGCAGTGGGGTGGAGAAGTACATAGCCCTAACGTAATACTAAAGAAGCCACACACGACAACCTCAATGGGGAGTGGACAATGGGCATCTTACATATGGGCCGAAGCTTGTTACCACACCAACATTAGGATCAAGGACTATTCCATGCAGATCAAATACCCAAAGTATCTCTCCGAGTACGCTGATGAGTATGAATGTTATTCTACAAATCTCCACCGGAAAACATATATGTCAGAGCCCCACTTTTACTTCGGAGGACCTGGCCGGAATTCTCGTTGCCCTTAATCGATCTCATGTTGATTTTATCAATGTTCATTATCTTTTCTTTTTTTTTTTGTTAGTTTGATCTTTTTGTTTGAATTACAAACGTCCAAAAAACAAATTAACAAAGTGTGAAATGAAAAAAAAAAGATTATTATCAACAGAATTGATCTTCTCTAATAAGCTTAAAATTAGAAGACAAACAATTTTATACTAGTTCTATAAAATGGTTTTCTACAAAAATGTATAGTCATTGTATGCTAGTAGTAATACTTTTTACACTATTTTGTTTTCCGAACCTAAAACGAGAAAATATGAAACCATTTCATTTTCTGTGAAATTTTCCCTAAAGAGATTACATGTGAATTTCTTTTGTTGTTGAAATAGAAATAGCCTCGGTGGCAGCTATAATTTCAAGTTGTAGTATAAAATTAAGATAAGAAGGGAGATAATCTTATTGTGTTGACACCTTATTTTTCAAGATTGTTAGGTTTTGTTGACCTCCAATTCAAAAGTAATTGGCAATGAATTGATTAAACAATTTTTTATATTAGAAATAAAATGGGACAGACTAATATTAAAGCCTAAGAAAATGGAAAAAAAAATAGGGCGAGTAAAAAAACAGAGCTAAATAAACAGGAAGTCTCTTAGCTGTTCAAGAATCCCAATTGCATCAAGTCTTGATGCCGCGGTGGAAAGTTTGCATCAAGTTAGTATGATTTCAGACTACTTTTCACTAATCTAGATAAGCTGCTTCGACAAACTAATTTCCAATGAGCGATATTTGTAACAAAGATACAACTACTCTTTGGAATTGGAGTAGCTTTCAAAAGCAATTTACATTACCCTTTAGCATCTTTCTGGTAATATAATCACCATCCTTCACATTCTACAAATTTTTGCATTTTCTAGCTCTAATGTGATCTGTCTATGACCGCGCTCTAGGATACGAACAGCGGGAACTGGTGGCTCTTGTCCGAGGACATTGTGGTGGGATACTGGCTAAGGACACTCTTGAAAGACTTAAGATACAGAGCCACCGCAGTGCAGTGGAATGGAGAAGTCTACAACCCTAAAGTGAGGAATAAGCAACACACCGAAACTTCAATGGGGTGGAGAGTGGGCATCAAAAGTCTATGGCAAAGCCTGTTTCTTATAAAATAATGTACTCTTGGTTTGGTGAGCCTGACAATATCGTATCCCATATCGTGCATTGTTACAGGAGAAGACGAGTCGCATAATTTAAGGCCAAATTTCATTTAAAACTGAACGGTATATATAGACATTTTTATGCCGAATTTTCATGTTTTAATTTGATGTAATCAAAGTAAACTAACCAAAATATCTATTGAAATTTACTATCTTAATTAAATATAAATAATTACTTTTTTATAAGAAAGGTACATTTAGATACTAAAAAGTATCATCATCATTTAAAATTAATTAATTTATTATGATTTTTCTCGAAAACCGAATTGATTTCAAATCGAACATTCCTATTCCTATAGATACTAGGATCGGACCCGCGGTTCACCGCGGGAGAATATTGATTTACATACGTTGATTTTAATATTATGCGTGTTTTTAGTAGAACGAATCGTGTAGTGTACTTATAAATATTCTTAATAACAAATTATAAAGAAAATATTAAATTGTTTATAATTAAACCAATCATATTAATTATGATTTACAAAATGGAATTTTGTGTTTTAGAATTCAAAAATTAGACGAATCATGGGAATTAAAGCAGTCAAAATAGGTCAAAAACCGCGGGTCGAGCCCAAATCATCTCACTATAGGGCAGATTTGGGAAAATATATTAAACCCACAAATAAGCGGGCCACATGGATTGATTCGCAGTGGGTCATCGGTTTTCGTCCGCGGGTTGGCGGATCAACCCGCATGATAGTATTTATTGATAAAAATATAATTTATTCAACATGTGGTAGTTTTAAAAACTTTTAATAAATGAAATTATAATATTTATAAATATAATGATATATAAGATTATTTTTTCTATATTTTTTTTAATTTATTTATTTTAGTAGAATTTTAAATTTTGGTTACTCTAAAATTATTTGAACAAAATCCACGGATAACCCCGCAAATCAGCATACATTCGCGCGACGGGTTTGTGTTTCATATATGCTACCCGCGGGTCGTGCGGACAGACTAACTACATGCCAAAATATATTTTGCCTATTGCAAAACAGGCTTAACGGGACGAATCAACTCGTTTTGATAGCTCTAATGGAAATATTATTTAGTCATACCACACAATGAAGTTTGAACATAGAAATAATAGAATATGTATCTTATTTGTTAGATGAGAGATTGAAAGGTGAAATATAATGATTAAAAAATAATTAATATTTTTCATGATTCACAAAATTTAATAAATATTTATCATCTTGTTGAATAATTCTAAAAATCATATTCAAGAAATCTTTATAATTTGAAAATTAAACTTCTTTGGTAAGTTATAAGTATGAAAATACCATAATTTCGATTTAATCTAATTAAATTAAAATTAGTTACATAGATTTCATATCTATTTAATTTACACGACCATAATAAAAATATCTATTTAATTGTTTTAAAAATCTTTAGAAGCAAGTAAGATATCTTTTAAATAATGATAACCGGCTAAAATAAGCAAAATTAATGAGAAAAAACGTTGATTGTTATGGAATTAGTTCCAAAAGTATATGAACAAATATATTATACGTAATTAATGTATAATATTGTTCGGAATATGATTTTATAATTAGTTACCATAAGTACAATCAAATTTTATTTGATTTCCATAAACATATGATTTTAGTTTGATTTTTCATTATTAATTCGAATTTATATTCCAAATTTTTTCAAAGATCCGATTTCAGAATTTCGGATCAATTTTCTGATTTTGACCCGACCCATTTACATTTGTACTTCTCTTTTAATAGTATAGAGATCCATATGTTAACAAAATTGAGCCCAAACATTTCTAAAGTCGAGCTCTAAAATAGATCCAAAAGACTAACTAGCGCTTTAAAATCCCTAAAAATCTAATACTTAAAAATATTAAAAATAACACTTCTTCAAAGGATATTATATGAAGATATGTACACAGATGAATCGGAAATTAACTGGCACAAAAAGACAATGTCTGACAAACACTGTATATGTACAATTGACGATTGCACCCCTATATATCTGCGAAAGAGTAGTTTTAGGATATAGCTGAATTGTGTGAGATGGCATGAATAAGATCTTTTGGTTTGATTTTTTTAGGAAAATCCAATATAATTAAAATTTAAATTATTTTATGTCTCAAAATTTCCAATGGCCACCTTCTTTGGCGGTTATATCAAAAACTCGAATTATTGTTGTTTGGAGAATCAGAGAGATTGAATCTTTTTTGTTTAAAAGCAAGCGTATTGTTTCTGGAAAATCTAATCATCGTCTCTTTTGAAGTCTAAAACGGTGAAGGTAATTGTCTAAATTTCAGACCTAGTGTTTTTCATGTTATATGTTCTCGATTGGTTCGGAGTTTAAACACTACTTGGTTTATGTGAATTTTTTTTAGATATAACAGTTTATGGTTCTTGGAAGACTTTCTCTACTCGATAAGGCTAGTGTTAACTTGATCACGATTTATAATTTTTTTTTCTCTGGTCGATAAGTTTGGCAACGCGAAAGATTTAAATGAGAAAAGGTCGGTGAGTTATAAAAAGCATTATAACGGACTTAGTGAGCAACGTTTTAGTAATCATGTTAATAGAATTTATACACGCTAACATTGAGACCTTTAATGTTATGTTTTTTTGTTATCATCTCTCTACTCACTATTATCATTATTAGCCTAGTATTATATCAACATTAAGTCATGCTATACTCGTGTTAATATAATTCATGTTTCGCTAGCGATATAACCCCGATACCATGTTATCTTCTAACTCTCCCATTACGTGTATTACATGATTATTCAGCCGCAAGTCAAAGTTTGTTTTATCACGCTAAATATTTTTTTACCAGTTATTACTAATGTTATCGTCTTCATATATATAATCCAACCCTTGAAATCTAATCGTTGGTTTGATAACTGAAAATATGTTTATCTCGTTAAGTATATTATTAACATGTTAAATAGGTGCTTACCTAAGTTTTTACATCCATTTATCAAACTACCCGACATGTTTCACTAACAATATTACCCTGATAATACGTTATCTGCTAACTATCATAATGTATGTATTATTCTCTATATGATTATTCAGCCGCAAGTCAACGTTTGCTCATCACGCTAACATGATAAGTCAGTGTTGGTTTGATAACCCAAAATATGTTCATCACGTTAAGTGTATTATTAATATGAAATCTTTACTCTAATCTTCGACCATCGTTTATTGTTAGCTCCACTTGCATTGTCGCCGCTAACATTGGTGTTACATAGTAACATTCTTGTTAACACGCTATATCATAAAACCTTTATTTCCGTGCTATTCCAGTAATTATCTGAAATGACCGCCTAATTCATACTCCCAACATTGATATTGCATCCCAAAACAAATCCTCTGTAGTTAACTATCTTCCCACGTGCTACACCACTAACTATCTTCATGTTTTGTAGGGGCAGTTTCGTCTTAATTATTGTAGGAGAGGAGAGAGAACAAAATATCTAATAAAGAATGCTACATACTTAATTTTTCGTTCGTATGTGTATTTATATTTAATTCACCCTTCTTCAAATCATCAATAACAAAAATTTATTAATAACACTGAATTTTATAAAAAATTAAATTAAAATCTATAATTAAATAACAAAAAATTTGTCATTTTAACACAAATATTATAAATGTTTGATTGAATATATTGGAAAAATGGGTAAAAAAACCCTCACCTTTTTAAAAAACATAAAACAAACCCTCACCTTTTTTTGTGGGTTTTAAAACCCTCACCTTTTCATAAGTGGTAAAATAAACCCTGATATTAATAAATTCCACTTATTTTTTTTAAAATCGTCATATTAAAACAATAAGAAACAAAAACAATTTAATTTATGTTTTTTTTTCAAATTCGAGTTTGCAATTTTCTTTCTAAAATTAAGGTTTTTGCGCTATAAAAACTCATTCACAATTTAGTTGAGATTAGGCAAATCATTTTTGTTACTATTAGAAGTTATGTTATATAAACTACAAAAATTTATAGGATAGCACATTTGATTTTTTTTTTTCGAGTTTTCAGGTTTTGGATAAAAGTATAGTTAAATAATTATTAACTATATGTACTTTATATTATTTTTAATGTATCGTAATATGTATATAGAAATATTAAATTTTAGTAAATTTTATTTAGTTTGTCCGATGAAAATATTTTGATGTGGAAATTCATATACTTTTCATAGTATTATAAAATTTGGTTTAGTTTTACGTTAGCAAATTTGTGTGATTGAACCGAATAAACCTTTATTAACATAAACCCATATTCGATTCAATATAAGAATTTATATATTATTCGTAACAAAATCTGTTTGGTTTCACTTTGATGACTTTTTGTAACGCAACCGAATACAATTAATTTTTTTACATCATGACTTAAAAAATTTTAATTTAGAAAAAAGATTGTAAACTGGAATTTTAAAAAAAAAATCCTAAATCAAATTTTTTATATTTACTATGTTTAATATAACGATTTGCTTGAATTTAAATTGAGTTATTAATAATAGGGTTTATTTTACCATTTATGGAAAGATGAGGGTTTAAAAACCCACAAAAAAAGGTGAGGGTTTGTTTTATGTTTTTTAAAAAGATGAGGGTTTTTCTACCCATTTTTCCGAATATATTTTCTAAAATTGTTATGTCTTATATAGACTACAATATTTTGACAACTTTTCTTTCAATATTGGCGTATCCATTATATTGGTGAAAGATTCCCAACTTATTAAAACAACCAATTTTTAATTCTCTTCCTAATAAATTTATTCCTAACAAAGAAAAAAGCAAATCGCGACCCGTCTCTCTCTCTTCTTAAAATCGAAAGATCAAAAAAGCGACACTGAAAATGGAAAACCGGTCAGAAATGGTTAACCGGAGGCAGCAGAATCTCTTCGTCATAGCTTCTCCCGACGAGATTGATAAGATCCGGCGAGCCGAAACTTCCAGTCAAGGTCTCTTCTTCTCTCTCTTTTTTTTCTTCTGAAAAATTCTTTAAAATTGATTATTTTCGGTATTCTCCAATTTTGTTGTAGCCGGAGCTATTGCCGGAGCTAAGGCAGCCGCCGTAGCCGCCGTCGCCAGTGCGATTCCCACAGTAATGATATCTAATTTATGATCTCACTGTCACATCATCTCCATCATATAAAATAAATGTGAAATTGAGATCTTAAATGAATTATGATCTAAGAGTTCTGTTTCTTTGTTGGTTATTTTATGACAAAAGTGACTCAACAATCTCATGTTCTGCATTAATCAAGAGTTTCAATTTTGTTACCTATTCATTTTGTGATTATTGTTCTTGTGAACTAGTGAATGGTTTTGAATATACCAATTAGAGTCACATTCGTTTTGATAATGTGTATAAGATATGAATTTGGAACATAAAACCTGAGTTTGTCTGTTATGGTAACAGGTAGCTGCGGTTCGCATGTTCCCGTGGGCAAAGGCAAACCTCAACTACACTGCTCAAGCACTCATTATATCTTCAGGTTAGCTCTCTCAACTCTGTGGCTTAAATCATAACTTTGTGTTCTTCCTGGAACTAAGTAGAAAAATATACAAGCTTGAACATTGTTGTAAAAACCTCGAAATTCTCAATTAAGGTTCGAACTTTTGAATCTATGATGAGTTGGTGGAAGCATTTATGAGTTTGTGTTAGTTTTCTTCTGATTCCTGAAAGTTTTTATCTTTTGAATATGGTGATCATCGGAACAGCTTCTATCGCTGCGTTCTTCATAACCGCGGACAAAACCATTCTACAAGGCGCAAGGAGAAACACCGAGGCTCAGTTAAAGAAAGCTCAGCAAGACTCTAAATAATTTCTCTTCTTATTGTAACCCAAATCAATCACCATCTTTATGCATATTTTGCCTTGATTCGACGAAATAAGAGTGTTATTAGTACAAGGAACTACAAATGTTTATAGACCATTTCCATTCAGTTATTCTGAACTACTTTCAGATTTATCTCAAATATATTACATGATGGAAATTGTACTCTTTAACTAACAAGCTTTGCTTTGTTTACACAAAATATATAAGTGAAAAAAACCTAAAAGGTTTCTAATGCATTTGTACATTATCTATCTCCAAAACAACAACCTCAGAGTTGTTATTATTGATTATACAAAACCTAAATCTTCATCTTCTACTCTTTTACTTGTCCTCCGACCCGATAAACTAACTAGTAGAGGTGCCTCATGTGCCTCTGTTGCAGTCTTTTTCGTCGCACCAAGTCCTTGTTGGCGCAGAACATACAAGATCTCTTTCATGGAAGGTCTGTGACTAGGCAATGTGTTAGTACACATGAGACCTAGCTTGAAAACTGTTGTCATCGCCTCTGTCGTGGAAGCTTCTTTGATGTCCTCATCAAACGCCTCTGCGGTCGGTTTCCCGGATTGGTAATGTCTCCATGACCAATCTGCTAAGTTTGTGTGTTCATCTCCGTTGTTTCCTTCCCTTCCAGTCACCAGCTCTAGCAAAACTACCCCGAAGCTGTACACATCGATCTTCTCATCTACCTTTGATGTATATGCGTATTCTGAAACACAATGAAATATACATTAGAGACCTAAACTAATATATCAGGGACATAGCCACTCCACATTTATCAATTGGTTTTGATAATGAAAAAGGGTATTACCTGGAGCAATGTAACCGAAGGATCCAGCAACAGCTGACATGGTATGAGGTTGTTGGTTTTGCTTAATCAACAGTTTAGCCAACCCGAAATCTGCAATCTTCGCGTTGAATTCAGAATCAAGCAAGATGTTACTTGACTTAACATCTCTATGTATGATCGCGGGAGTGCAATCGTGATGCATATAGCAAAGTCCTTGAGCTGCTCCAACCGCAATATTCAACCTTTGTGGCCATGTCAGGTTATTAGCAGCTACAGTACCTCCCTTCTTCTTGCCATGTAGCCACTGATCAAGACTGCGTTTCTCGAGATACTCATATACCAGAAGCTTTGAATCCTCCCTCGAGATACAACACAGTAGTTTCACGATATTCGAGTGCCTGATCGTTCCAAGAATCTCAACTTCAGCAATAAACTCCTTCTCAAGTTTCTGGTCTAGTTTCTTGCTGTCCCATATCCTCTTCACCGCCACGCATTGTCCCGAGCTTTCGACAAATATCTTGTAAACTTTGCCCGATCCGCCACTCCCGATCACATAGTGTTCCATCAGATTCGACACTATATCAGATTCCGCAAAATCTACTCTATGAAATGAAGTTAGTTTCCACGTCTCTAAACCTCTCCTTCTTTGTTTCCTTGTGTAATCTCGAATCACAAAGAACGTAACAAACAGACTGATGGTGAGAAGCAGAACAGCAATGACTAGAATCATCGCGAGGATTTTCCCCGGCAACCCTCTTGATCCCCGTCGCTGTTTCCGACAATCCGGTAAATTGAGAACTGGCTTGTCTGCACAAAGATTAGAGTTGTTCAAGAAACTTCTATCGTAAGCAAGATTATCAAGTTGCTCTGGGATTCCTCCGGTGAGTCTATTTGATGACACATTAAGTGTTGTTAGCTTCAGACTCCCGATCTCCGGTGGGATTTCACCGGAGAATTGATTCTCCGATAGATCAAGATTGAGCAAACGTGGCAATAATCCTAAAGCTCTCGGAATTTTCCCGGAAAGCTTATTCTTGGATAAACTTAACGTTATCAACGACTTCCATGAGATGATCTCATCCGGTAATTCACCGGTGAGATCATTCTCATCGAGAAAGATCGATAAAAGATTCGAAAGAGAAGTCAATTCCTTCGGTATCTCACCAGAAAACCGATTGTTTCCCGCCTTAAACTCAACTAGAGAAGACCAAGTACCGATTTTCCGAGGAATCTCACCGGAAAATCGATTGTTATCAATCTCGATCCTCGACATATTCCAAGCAACATTCTCCGGTAATTCTCCGGTGAATGAGTTGTTACTCACCTGTAAACTATACATACTTGTAGCAGTCCAAATCCGAGAAGGAAACTTGCCGGAGAAGCCATTGTTCTGTAACTGAACCGTCAAGAGCGTCCCACAATCTCCGAGGGACTCCGGGATTTCTCCGGTGAGATTGTTTGTATACACAACCACGCCTTGAAGTTTACCTCCTTTGCACAAATTTTCCGGTAAATTTCCGGTTAACTGATTCTCCGAAACTTCGAATCTCTCCAGCTTTGAATAAACTCCAAACTCCGCCGGTATTTCTCCGGTTAACTTGTTGGTGAAGATTTTGAACTCCTTCAATTCCGGTAATTTTCCGATAACCGGCGGGATTTCTCCGGTTAACTCGTTGTTAAACAGGTTTAACACTTGTAATTTCGTTAGATTTCCGATTGATACCGGAATCGTACCGGTTAAATTATTAGCGGAGAGATCAAGAAATACCATGTTCGTCGCCGAGATTGATTTGGGGATTTCACCGGTTAAGTCATTAGCGTAGAGATAAAGCTCGGTGAGATTCTTCAACCCGAATAAAACATCTGGGATCCGACCCGTTAAATTGTTGACCGATAAGTCAACGTGTTTAAGATCCGTCATGTTTTCGAAAACAACGGCTGAGATTTCTCCGATCAAATTCATCTCCGTTAACCACATAAACTTCAGTTTCTTCAACTTCCCAAACTCTATCGGAATCTTCGCCGGCGTAAACTTATCGTTTAACGCTAATCGAAGTTCTTCAAGCTCGACCAAGTCTCCGATCTCCGACGGAAACGTACCGTCGTATTCGCTCATGTAGAGATTCAATACCTTGAGCTTCGAGATCCGTCCGATATTCTTAGGGATATCTCCGGCGAAGGCGTTAGCTGCTAAGTCGAGATAGTCGAGTTCCGGTGAGAGACGGTCGATGTCGACAGGAAGTGAGCCGTTGAAAACGTTCTGAGAGAGATCGAGATATTGAAGCTTCGTGCAGTTGTAAAGAACCGTCGGAAACTCGCCGGCGAAGTAATTAAACGATAAATCAAGGAAATTGAGATTCGACAAATCGCATATCGTCGTCGGAACTGTTCCGGTGAAGTTCTGGTTCTTGAAATCGATCCCAGTGATATTCCCGGTGGTGCAAATGATCTCTGGCCAATTGCACGGTGAAGATGTGTTGTTCCATAGTTGGAGAGACGGTGGATCTCCGAGATCGCGTTTCACGTTAAGAAGCGTTGACTGGTCGTTGGACTGTGAAAAGACGGATAAGGGTATTGATGTGAGGAAGAAGAAGAGGAAAGGTAAGGGTAGAAGGGTCATTCTCTAATTTTTGTTTGTTGAGGTTTTGCCGGGAATTTCTTCGGCAACCGAGTTTGACTGTGAATGTGAAACGGATACAAAATAATGAAGAAGTTTTCAAGTTTTAAACTCTTTATAGAGAAGAAGTTATTAGGTGAAGTCATCGATGAGATGGTTTTCTTTTCTTTCTTTTTTTTTTTAAATCAAAAAAGAGATTTGGTGTTTGGGTACTCTTTACGTCATTGTATATAGATATGTGACGATATTGACTGGATAGACATTTGACGATTAAACACTTTTAGTTACTTATTATATACAAGTACAACTTTGTGATTAGGAATTTTATTTTTGTTTTGTCTACATTAATAGCAGAACCATGCAACACTAAGCTATATCAGACTAAAAAAAATACCCCAGTTCAATAGAAAAAATTAATTTAAATAAATAAAAAACCATCGTCGAAAACGAAAAATTTGCTCTAGAACATTTTTCTTCCATTTTTTTCACAAAATGGTTAACCAAACTTTCAGAATCAACGTTTCTAACCAAATTTTTTTCGATGGATAAGATAGCCAAGTCACTCAAGCTTTGAAAAACTTCTTTCAACAAGATGCAACCGAAACCGGAATCGTCAATACTTTAATTAATTTAAGTAATGGTTTGTTTTTTAAAGATTTATTAATTAAGCTCATGTGACCAAATCAATGGATTGTTGAAGCTCAATATTTATTTCTTATTATTAACACATTATTTTCAGCATAAGTTCCATATAAACATATTTATATAACTCTATTAAGAGTAAATATATGCTCCTATTTTTTTTTCAATAATTTGATGCCTTAAGCAAATGTTTAATTTTTCTCCATTGTGGCAGAGCCCTGATTAATAGTATAATGTAAGGAGTTTAAAACGTAATTATGCAATTTTGCTATTTTGGTAAGACGACGATCTCTGCGATTTTAGCAAAAGAATATTATATGTAATTTCGATGCAAATTTGTAATTTATTTTAATGTAAAACGTGAAATTTATATATATTTTTTTAAAACATAAAATGAGTTATAATAGTAAATGATGGCATTTTACACATTTCAATTTCTAAATGGAGTATTTATAAGTGCTGTTTAAATTTTTTTCACACATATTAGTAAAACGATTGAACTTTCTATTTTACATTTTACTAATACATTTATCTAACAAATTAAAAAATCATTATATAAAGGTTTGTCTAGTTGAAATATAGAAATTCACAAATACTCATCTTTCTAAAACCAAAATCAAAACTAACATTCCATTTGGCAAAAACAGAGTCTCCGTTAAGCACCAATACTAATCATATGATATGCGGTCCTTCTAGAACATTATTGGCCACAGGAAAAAAATAAAAGTGTGTTTAAAGAGCTAATATGCTAAAACTAGGGGTGTGCAATTTAAAGACGCGAACATTAAATTATAAAGTTCAAAGAGTAATTAATAGGCCACCCATTTCTCTGAAATTTGCCAAGAAAAATGTGCTGTTTGAAAAGTCAGAAGTAAAGTCAAAGTTATCTATAATCTAGAATATGATTTATTTATTTTTATGAAAGAAAGAATCTAGAATATGATTCGATTGTTCTAATAAATTGATATTGTTTATGCATAAATTTACTCACCAAACCTCTCTTGGGTGTTGTTCTGTATCTTGCAAACATGTAGTAGTTTCATTTTATTTTAAATTCATATTGGACTAGTTTATTAGAAAGGTACTTTATAAATCCGTTTGTATTGTACAAATTAATCCAATGGTAAAAAAATCTTACAGAAACCATAAAATGAACTTTGTTTAAAGTTAAAACAGGTTATTCACAAAACAGAGAGTAAATTTTTCAAAGGACATACATATATATAGTCTAAAGTTTAAAGGATCTCCAGACATTATAAGACTCATATAATCCTATTTAGCCTACATCGGAATATGTTTGTCGAAGACGTATTTTGATAAGCAATTGACCAGTTGCGAATGTTTGTTAATCATTAGTTAATTCTATAGTTTAAATTTTAAAATACCCAAAAGTCTTGTTTACCAAAAGAAAATCAGAGTCTTTATTTTATTTTATTTTAATTTGTTTTCCTATTACTCTCTCCGTTTTAAATTAGTTGTCGTTTAAAGTTTTTTCACGCTTATTAATAAAACATTCAATTTTTCAGTTTTACCCCTAATTTATGTATTGTTTTATGTGATATTATCAATTAATAAGCTAAGAGAGTAGGAGTAAAATTGGAAAATTTGTCCAAAATATGTATTGAAAACCTAAAACGACAATTAATTTGAAACAAAATTTAACTTCTAAAACGACAACTAATTTAAAACGAAAAGAGTAATATATTACAACTTACTAGTGATTTTAACGGTAATTATTGTTAATTTGACCAAAATGAATAGATAGTGTTAATACTATCACTAAAGTTTTGTGGGTTTGCGGCAGATCGCACTATGTAGACTTTGTAGTTGTAGCAAACAGGGGAATTAATAGGAAATTTCCGTCTTTACGACTTTAATCATAATGGTCCAATAGCTTATTCAAGTGAAAGAATACTTTAAGTGGTAGAATAAACTATTAGTTTCCCTGTTTAATCATAATGTGTAGTCCAATAGTTTATAATCTAATCATAATGTACACATTAACCATTCACGGAAACTACTGTGGCAGTGGCAACTATAGAGTGGCAGAGTACCCAATTTTTTGTAGGCTTCAAAGATCAATATAAAGTTACCGTTTATCATCTATTCCGGATACAATACAACCTCTATAAATTAATACTATAAATTAATATTTCGATAAATCAATATACTTTTTTGGTTTCAAAACATTTTCAGGATAATTAATATATCGATAAATTAATAAAATATATTAATCTCAACAGTATTAATTTATAGAGGTTTTACTGTATTTCAAAGAAAAGAAAAAAGAATTCCAATCATAACACATATTATAGAAGTGCACCTTATGTTATAAATTATTACTACACTATATCATAATATATGATACTACTCCCCAACTATTCTAGTCAATAAAAGAAACTATTTACTTAGGTTTATTACAATACTAGATATGGACCCGTGCGTTGCACGGGTTGCCGGTCGAGATTATCATTCTTAATATTTTTATTTTATTTTTGTAAGCTTAACTAAAATTCTCTAAACATATATATTTTAGAAAATGCATCATAATTATTTCTAAATATAGATTTATTAGCATAATGCACAATATAAAACATTATTTATAGTTATGTTATAATAATTAATAAATTATCTAATATAAATATTGGCCTATTTATAAAATTATATAATTTTTTGCTTATTATAAATTATGAAGTCATAAATGTTCATATGTTATATTATTGAATTTTAATAAGTTATTTACATTCATCGGAAGAGTGTGTTACATCTTATAATTTCAATGTGGGCAAGATGGAAACAAAACTATGATAATAAGAAAAGATAAAATTATATAGTTACGTAAACATATGAACGATATATGTATAATATATAAATATGTAGTCTGAGTTATGTAAATATAAATGTTTTTTTAGAAAAGTTTAACGTTATAATAAAATTGTGACAATAAAAGAAGAGAAATATGAGACTGTCTATATTCTTGTCATGTAACTTAATTGATAATATGAAATATCCTCAATTTGCTACATGACTTTTGTCATTTTAGGCCCACATTACAAATTTCATCATTTTTTCCTCTTTCTTTCTCTTTCTCTCCCTCTCGTCGGATTTCTTCACCACCATATCTTTATTTTTTTTTTTTTCCCTATCTCAATTTCTCGCATTCGTCGGGCATCACTACCGAGTCTCATTACTCTGACCCACCACCACAACTAAATCTCACTACTATCACAATCACCACCACCATCAATACCGAATCTCGCTAATTGCGACTCACCACCTTAATCAATATTTACCGCCGCCACCACCACCAAGCTTGAACCCCCATCGTCAACACCAACACCACTGCTACCGCCTCTTATCCTCTTTCCCCAACTTCTCTTATTACTCCATCTTCTTTATTTCCTCCGACATTTGACCAAGCCCCTCCGACAATAACTCTAGTCTATGTCTATCGCCGTTCATAATTATTAATTTGCCTCAATTGCCATATATTCATTAGATCTGAATATCACATGCTATTTTTAGAAAAACATCGTGATTCGAAGTATTTTTTATAATTGATATGATATAATATCGTTAAGAAACTAATTTGCTTAATGAGAAAATATGAGACAATCTATTTGTTTATATAAAGGTGACTATTTACTATCTTTTTCTTATAGGATTAATAATAACTCATTGCATAATTTTCTTAAATTTTTTTCTAATTTTAAATTTTTTTCTTGTACAGTTAGTAACTTATAAATAAAACGTTTAGCATAATTTTATAATTTCGATTTTTATGGAAATATACATATAAATTCTCTATATATGTATAGTTTGCTAGATGGCAAAAACTCTTATGAAAATATATGTACAATTTCCTTATAATTAGCTTTTTACAATTTAAAACTGTTTAAATTTATAATTATCTTTTTATTTTTTAAAAAAAAAGAAAATTGTATTTGACACATGTCAAAATCTCAGATCGAAAAATTTGACACGTGTCACGATCTCGTGAGTTATTAACTTTGAAAACCATACTTTATATAATAAGATATAAAAGTTCCTCTAATACAAGTATAAATGTAAGTATTACTTTATTTCTTTACAAGAGTTGCAAATTTATTTATTTTATCTATTTTGTTTTCTTTTAACAAAAATACTAACTGGTATAAGTTTGTCTTTGATAATTTTTTTTTATGCGAAAGTCTTTGATATCTATATTCAGACAAACATACAATTTCACTAAAGAGCTTTTTTGTTTCTTTTCCCTTTTTCATCATTTTTAAAAATTTTATTTACAAATTTACTTATAGATACTATTAGAAACAATTTCACTTATCTTTTACCTTAACAAACATTCTAGAAACTTTTAAAATCATTGCCAAATCATATTTAAAATATACTATATACATTAAAAAAAATCTATGAAATGAAGGACTGAAAAAATGAATAAGTATTTGGAAAATTACATCTTCCACAACTATAATTTATTTATAAAAACATTATAAAATTATACGGCAAGTTTTGTGATCAATACTAAACATATGCCAAAAAAACAAAACAAAATCTACAAACATAATGGTGGAAGAACCAATCACACAATCACACCATAATTATGAGCTAGCCAAACAATGAGTTTTACATCGCTGGATTATTTTGCGGTCACACATTTTTGTACCAATTACATCATTCCGAGAAATCATGATTTATGTTTATATTCCGTAATGTTAATGACTAACTAAAATAAAATTACATCATCCACAGCTCATTGGTACGATTCGAAGCCTCACCAAAGAAATATTTGATTTTTGTAAACTAAAATATATATAAAAAAAATTGGTTTTGATAGCACAAGCATATAATGGAGCGGATATAGACAATAATTCAATGTTAAGAGCAGGCCATTATAAATTAAAAAGTATGTATGATGTATCTCAAAGTTTGTGATACATTTCTTATATTTTAATATTTTTACACACGTTGTCTGATTTTGAACGTTGACTCTTCAATTCAACGGTCTGAAATTCCAGAAGAGAAATGTCAAAAGACAAAAACAAAAGCAGAAGAGATCTATGCGGAGTTGCGGACCCCTTGATATTAAAAGCTAAGGCTTTCGAATACTAGATGAATGTAGCCACGCTATGCGTGACTTGTTACAATTTTAATCTAAACATGAATTTAAAATTTGAAATGAAAACTAAAAGAAAATTATGCTTTTAATATTATCACACATATTCTTCTATGATTACAAATTTACAATGCATAATTTTTTAACACCACTTATTTTTTAGTATTGTAAGAATTAATCAATTAAGTGGTACGACTCGAAATATTTTATAAATTATTTGTATATTATAATTAAAAAAACATATATCAAGAATAGTGTAGTTTCTAGATATCTCTAACACCTACTTACATTTTTTTATTAAGTCTAAGTTCTAATATCTTCAATTTTAAGAAAATTCAACTTATTTATATACAATCATAATTTTGTGTGCTTGATGCAAAGGAAAAACAGTTTTTCTTCTAACATGAATAGCATACATTTTTCATTAAAGATACTTTTTCTCACATCTTTTTACCAACATGATATTTAAACATTTGCTATTGATTATCTAACTGTTTAATTTTTATTAAATTAATTTTGTTGGAAAAAAATAATTTTGACCACAAACCTTGGAAAAATACTACAATGATATTCATATCACTACATGTTAGAACATATATTTGAGAAATGCATTAAAAATTTTAATTTCAAAATGCTAAAACATCGAATAATGTTTTTTGTTTGAATAAAAAGATAAAGAGAATAATCATACATCAATAGTAAAAAACGAAGATATATCATTTCAATTTGATTGACTTGTGTGAATATTAGAATAGTTAGCTTTTGAACTTCCATAGATAAATCGGGAAACAGATAAATATTATAGCAAGAATTTTGAAAACTAAAAATGAAAGAAATATATTCTTGTAATGCGGTGAAAACAAAATAAAATGGAATACAATATAAACTACATATATACCATATAATCTCTAAAAATAAAATAAACGAAGTACAAATTGAATACAATGTAAACTACATATCATATAATCTTTAAAAATAAATATTACAATCAAACCTTCACTATCACCATGACACAATTGTTTTTAACTCATGCAAGAACATAAAATAAAGTAAATTTACAGATTTGAAAATATGGTGGAGAATGATAAGAGAATTGATATTTATAGATGAGAAGTGGTGAAACTCTTATAATTATTGAGTATGAGTTACAAATTATTATTAATTGGTAGAAGTTACTATTTAGTTTAAATATAGAGTTTAAATTATAGTCAATATCATTTTCAAATAGTTAATGCATTTTAGTGGAGGAGTTACAAATGAATTTAAATGTGGAGTTACACATGAGTTTTAAAGGGAGATAATTAGAGATTAATATATTAAAGGTAAATTTAAGAAAATATAAATAAAAAAAATGCCAAGTGGACCAACCATGGGAGTGTGAAACCCTACTTTTATATGTATGATTAAAAACTAAAAAAAAAATTATCAAATATGTTTTTGGGATTTTTGCCAAATGTACCACATTTTTCAAATTCCTTAGCATCTCTACCACAATGGAGAAATGTTTAGCACTTGTACGGTTTTGCCCTCGGCTGATATGACAGATAAAGTGTAACATTTAGGGACAAGTATCTGGTGGACAAAAAACCTATTCGGGGACAATAATCAAACGAAGTATAAACATCAAACAAAATGAAAAAACCGCAATAAGAATTTACATAGTAAAATCCAAGAACAATGAATTAAAATTGAGGGACAAAAACCAGCAAACATGCAAAAATAAGATGAAATTATGGAGAAACTCAAACTTCGGGGAAAACTGTATGTAAACTTCTTTTTGTGTGCTCAAACTATGAATTTTGTCCCCGAAATTTGAGCAAACAAAAGGAATGGCAAAATAATCATTACACACCTCAATTATGGTATGAGTGATAAATGGGCCTGCAATGTGGTTTAATGAAAAAGAATTGGACCAAATGTGGTATATGCTAATTTTCTTTATGTTTTTTGTTTTTTTTTTTATATTTGATGCTTAACGTTTTTTTATACATAGATTAAAGAATATATTTTTAAAACTAAAATATTATTTATTATTTTTCTTTTCTCGTCGAATTGAAATATATTGATTGAAATACAATGAAGCAAATATATATTTTTTTCAAAAAAAGTTAAGAGGTTACGATTCATTTTATTATATTATTTTTTCACCATAGATTGTGATTTAGCTTTCGTATAATTTCGAATACAAAATTTAAGAAATATACTTTGGGACTCTTCTCGACATAGTATTATTGGTTCGACAAAAACACTTTCAGCTACAAAGGATCCAATTGTTGACAGAGAATGATAAAAAACAAAAAAAAATTAACAAAAAGAAAAAAACAGTTAACGATCATATAATTGTGAAAAAGGTAAAGATATAACGCTTAGTGCAAAACTTGAGGTCTCATTTGAAGATAGCATTACGTCTCTGCTTACGTTACCACTCATAACTCAAACTCGTATAATACATATTTTTGAGAAAAAAAAATGTCTCAACAAAAAAGCTAGAACAATATTTGGACGCTCATGTTTATTTAACACTTAACAGACAAGGTAAAACAAAGAAAAGATTTGTCTCTTAAGAACGCTTTGGATTGATAATAGCCATGAGATGAGAGGATAGAGCTTCTGAGAGGTTAAGCCATAGGTATCCACATTCTCTTCTTCGCTGTCTCTAAGCTTCCATTCAAATCCTTGAACTAACCTTCCAATGGCAATGCCTGCCTAGAGAGATGCTTGAAGTGCACCCGCGGACAAACCCCTTTTCCTGCTCCGAACGCCATTGTCTTGTGAAGAGACGATTCCTATTAGCCACCATCAAGTCCATTTTGAACTAGACTTTGTTAATGAACTTGGAATGTGAAATGACTTGGGAGTCATAGGTATACAGGTCGGGATCGGATATCGCAGGGATGGACTACTGAATAGGAGTAAGATAGTATATACTACGATTTAGTCCCACGAGACAAAAGGAATTTACCTCACTTCCTGCAGAGACATATTATTATTAGACTATATTAAAATACAGTCTTCATAAATTCAGACTATATTATTATTGGATGTAGTTTATAAATTCAGAACATTACCTCTCTAACTCTAATGAGTTGTGGTGCTTGTGCTTCTGCGTTTGTTTCGGCCATGGTTCATAAACCACTCTGGTTTGTAAGAAACCAATATGTATCCCATCGTCAATCCAAAGGAAATACCAGGTATGGATCCAATTGCAGCTGCTGTCCAATTTATCACCTCTTCTTCATCTTCTTCAGGCTCTGGCATTTCGGATTGTTGCGATGTTTTCTTGTGGATATCTACACAAACGTTTTCAAGTGAAAGGCCAAAGAGTCCCGGGTTGTCAGCGAAAGAAGAGCAACGCTGTGTTTGAAACTGAGTGCCTCCTGGTACTAGACCTACAAACTGGTTTTGAGAGAAGTTCATGTACGCAAGGTATGAGAGTTTCCCTAGCTCTTGTGGAATTACTCCTGAAAGCTTGTTTTGAGAAACATCCAGTGATTCGAGCTCTATCAGGTTTCCCATTGACGATGGGATGTGGCCAGTGAAACCATTGTTTGACAAGTTGAGCACATGAAGCTCTTTTAGTAGACCAATGGACCTTGGAATCTCTCCTTCAAATTTGTTTCCAGAAAAGTCAATTGTTGTAAAGATTTTTAGGATACGTACCATCTCCATTTCTATGCCTTTATTCATCACAACTATTGAATCGCTGTAATAGTTTGTACCCATGTACTGATCTTCAGTTTTTCCAAGTGAGAACATCGCATTCCAATTGACAAAAAAATCTAATGGCAAAGTTCCATTGAAGTGATTACCGGATATATCGATGATTCGCAACTTAGAAAACCCGGTTTGATGTATCGATCCATGGAATGCATTGGAGCGAAGGACAAGAACTTGTAGTTCTTGCAGAGAACTCAACCAAAAAGGAAACGTGTCATTGATTTTGTTGCTTTCCACATTGAGAACTTCAAGAGAAGAAATACGGACCAAAGATCTTGGAAGCTTTCCCACCAGTTGGTTATGACCGATGTCAAACGACTTTACACTTGCAGATATATTCTCTGGAACACTTCCACTAAGATGATTCTTTCTGAGATTTAGAACTTTAAGAGAACTGAAATTTCCCATGCAACGAGGGATTGAACCATTGAATTTGTTGGTCGATAAATCGAGAAGGATTAGAGAGCGCAAAGCACATATGAAAGATGGAATCTTTCCAGTGAAATTGTTGTTGGAGACTAACAAGGAAGTCATAGATGGTTGCAAGGTAGATTTCGTTAATATTTTGAAACCGGTGAAAGTGTTGTTGGAAAGATTCACCTTTTGCTGGCTGTTTGATACAGTAACTGAGCCGGAGAAGCCATTGTTCTGTAACTGAAACGTCAAAAGTGTATCACAATCTTCGAGAGACTTCGGGATTTCTCCTGTGAGATTGTTCGAGTACACAACCACACTTTGAAGTTTACCTCCTTTACACAAATTCTTCGGTAACTTTCCGGTTAATTGATTCTCCGAAACTTCGAACTGCTCCAGCTTCGAATTAAACCCAATCTCCGCCGGTATTTCTCCGGTTAACTTGTTGGTGAAGATCTTCAAGTCCTTCAATTCCGGTAATTTTCCGATAACCGGCGGGATTTCTCCGGTTAACTCGTTGTTAAACAGGTTTAACACTTGTAATTTCGTTAGATTTCCGATTGATACCGGAATCGAACCGGTTAAATTATTAACGGAGAGATCAAGAAATACCATGTTCGTTGCCGAAATTGATTTGGGGATTTCACCGGTTAAGTCATTAGCGTAGAGATAAAGATCAGTGAGATTCTTCAACCGGAATAAAACTTCAGGGATCCGACCCGTTAAATTGTTGACCGATAAGTCAACGTGATTAAGATCCGTCATGTTCTCGAAAACAACGGCTGAGATTTCTCCGATAAGATTCATCTCCGATAACCACATGTACTTGAGTTTCTTCAATTTCCCAAACTCCGTCGGAAGCTTCGCCGGAGTAAACTTATCGTTTAGCGCTAATTGAAGTTCTTCAAGCTCGAACAAGTCTCCGATCTCCGACGGAAACGTACCGTCGTATTCGCTCTGGTACAGATTCAATACCTTGAGTTTCGAGATACGTCCGATGTTTTTTGGGATATCTCCGGCGAAGGAGTTAGCCGCGAGATCGAGATACTTAAGTTCCGGTGAGAGACGGTTAATGTCGTCAGGAAGTGAGCCGTTGAAAAGGTTCTGAGAGAGATCGAGATATTGAAGCTTTGTGCAGTTGTAAAGAACCGTCGGAAACTCGCCGGCGAAGTAATTAAACGACAAATCTAGGGATTTGAGATTCGGGAAGTTGCAAATCGTCGTCGGAACTGTCCCGGTGAAGTTCTGGTTCTGGAAGTTTATCTCGGTGATGTTTCCGGCGGTGAAAGTTATCGTCGGCCAATTGCACGGTGAAGAGGTGTCATTCCATAGCCGGAGAGACGGTGGATCGCCGAGTTCGCGTTTCACGTTTAGAAGCGTTGACCGGTCGTTGATCTGCGAAAAGACGGGAAAAGGTATTGAGGTTAGGAAGAATAAGAGAACGTGTAAGGGTAAAAGGGTCATTCTAGAAAAATGGTTTTGTTGAGGTTTTGCTTGGAATTTTCGGCAAACGAGTTTGAGACTGTGAATGTGAAATGGATACAAAATTTGAAAACTTTTATAGAGTTTATATTAGGTGAAGTGATCCGTTTTTCAAATTGATTTGAGAAAGTGAAAGTGATGTTTACTCATATGTATTGAATCATATGGCTGAATTAGAAACATTGTTACCCTTTCGTTGCTCGGAGGAGGACATGATGATGCTAACAAAAAACAGTCTCAGGTGATGAGATCAAGAAGACTTTATTTTCAATGCCAAATGACAAGTCCCCCGGACCTGACGGGTACACTTCAGAGTTCTATAAAGCAGCCTGGGAAATAATTGGAGTGGAGTTCACTACGGCGGTCTTTGTTATCTACAAAGTGATCTAAAAAATTCATCAATTTCAACACATGTTAAAGCATATATGTTACCAATATAGGATTGGGTTAGTGGTTAAATCTAGATAAATCAAAAACATAAACACTTAGAAAATATATAATTTGATTCTAGTTGAAAGGTATAATTTATTAAAAATTAATCTTGGTTTTGAAAAATGTATGGAATACTAAAGAAAAAATATGTTAGCAAAGAATTTTTATCTTGGAAGTTTTTTCTTCATTAGCATTCATATTTGTTAAACTTTTCATTTTATTTATTTTTCACACATTAATAACATAAATAAGTTTTATAGTTTTCCTCGTAATATTTAATTAAAAATCATTAGTTAATGTTAGAGAGTCTAGGTTAAGCACCAATACTAGTCATATGATATTCGATGCTTTCTAGAAAACGAGAAAATTAAAGTGCTAATATGTTTATCTAGAGGTGTTCGATTCAAATACGCGAGTACTATGAAAAGTCACGAGTAATTAATATATTGCCAGGAAAGTTGTGCCGTTTGAAAAGTCAGAAGTATAGTCAAAGTTATCTATAATCTAGAATATGATTAGAATATCGAATATTGTAATGTTTGTGAAATTTTGTTATAGTTCTTTTAATAGTAATAATTGGACAAAGTGATTCTTTTAGAGTGGAAAATTGGTGGTGGAGATGGTAGGTGCAAATAGAGGAGCTAATCTCATTACTCAAAATGTCACTTGTAAATTGAGGTTATGATCCTATGTAGCGACAGGATTTCCCTCTTGGTTGCAAGGTGTTTTTGATGATGAGAGAGTTATATCATCTCCTTGACTTGGTAAAGTCTTTTGTGTAGGGCTCGATGTTTGTGAGTCAATTCTTTTATATAGACCTTTAATGTTTGAAAGGTGTTATGGTAGGCTTTGAGTTTGGGTAGTTATATCATCTACCAAATATCAATATTTTCTAGTTATCAGATTTTATAGTCTTCGGGCATGTTCTTTTCACAGTCGCGGAATCAGCGACAACAACAGGAAAATTACACTATCGTGACGGCAAACAACTACACCGGCGACCCATTGCGACTAAGGCCACGTCAAGCAGTGTTGATTAAATCCGAAGCTGAAAATAAGAGTGACTGCAAGTCTGCAGTAGCTTGCTTTTTCAATCGCTGCAACTCTATTTTAATTTTCTTCGATTTGGATTATCACGGCTTATGTTTCTTCAATTTTGATTAACACGGCTTTCTATTTCTTTTTATCATTGTCGCTGATTCCGCGACTGTGAATAGAACATGCCCTTCTTAGCTTATTCTTTCCTTATAGTAATAGTTATAGATCCTTATATCAAACAAAACAAATTGAGTTCAAAATGAATCCTTAGATATGTTTCTAGAATTAATGTAAATATAATGTTACCAGAAATGAACAATGCGATTTAATTGGTTCATTTCTCTCTAGTCATTTAGTAGTTAATTATATTAGTAACGTTATGAGCAAGTGATATATACATATATGTGTATTCTAGTTCGATCGAAAGTCGTTTGGTGAGAAGCTACAAGAGGAGTTTCAATGGATTCGCTGCCCGACTTAGTGAATTAGAACGCGACAAGGTAGCCGGTGAGTATTAGAATGTCTCATATCGGTTGGGATAAATATCTTTGGACAATATATAAAAGATGTGACAACCTTTAACTCTTGAGTTTTGAGCTTGCTTTTGGGTTGAGGTAGGCCACACTTACATTGACAAGAATTTAAAGGTTAGATAATCAAAAACCATTTTATTTTATATATTGCGTAGAAATGGAAGGAGTTGTGTCAGTGTTCCCAATCCCAAGCAAGAAGTTACAAATCCAAACAACTGCGTCTTGCAATTTTATGGGGTTAAAGGAAGGAAAGAATACAAAGCGAAATTTGGCCGTAGAAAGTGATACTATCACCGGCGTCATCGAAATAGGAATTTGGCCGGAATCCGAGAGCTTTTCTGACAAAGGCTTTGGTCCTCCTCCCAAAAAATGGAAAGGTGTTTGTTCCGATGGGAAAATTTCACATGCAACAAGTAATTTCTCTCTTATACAGGCTTAGGCCCAGAATCTCGTAGTCATTCAAAAAAAAAAAATCTCTTATAAGATTATTATATCACTGTAGTTATGGGCCTGTTTATTACTTTCCAGCAAATTGATAGGGGCAAGAGACTACACAGGTGAAGGTGCAAGGGAGACTGCTGTTGTGGACAAAAGCTTCTTTGGAATTGGTAATGGAACGGTGAGAGGTGCCGTTCCAGCCTCTAGAATCGCAGCTTACAAAGTCTGCCTCAGAAAAGGGTGTACGTCAGAAGCTATACTGGCTGCATTCGATGATGCCATAGCCGACGGTGTTGATCTCATCACTATATCTCTCGACGGGTATATCACCTCCTTCGAAAATGACCCGACTTTGATCGGATCTTTCCAAGCTATGGCCAAGGGAATCCTCACTGTGAACTCCGCCGCTAATATCGGTCCAAGTCCTGGTTTAGTCTAGAGCGTAGCGCCTTGGATCTTCACAGTTGCAGCCAGCAACACCAACCGTGGATTTGTCAACAAAGTTATTCTCGGTAGTGGCAAGAGACTTGTGGTAAATATTCAAGTAACACTCTCATTTCTATCCTCATACTAGCTTTGTCCCTTTATTTGACTCTTTTGTTTTTGTTTTGTCTTAACAAGGGGAAATCAGTGAATGCTTTTGATCTGAAAGAAAAAAACTATCCTCTTGTGTTCGGAAAATCTGCTGCTTTGTCTGCTTGCAACACCGAATCTGCCGAGTAACTTTCTCCCCAAGAAACACCATCTTACTTGGGATATCTATTGATTTTTCTTACTGCAATATGATCTTTTTGAAGGCAATGCTTGGCAAAGTGTCTAGATGAATCCCTTGTAAAGGGGAAGATCTAGGTGTGCAGTAATTCTGAAGGGCTGAAAATAGCTAAATCGATGGGAGCTGTTGCATCCATAATTATAGACCCGAACGACTATGCGGTCATCCACGCTTTGCCCTTCTCTGCTCTTTCACAAGATGACTTTGACTCTCTCCTCTCTTACATTAACTCCACAAAGTAACCAACAATCTTTTCTCTGTTTCATAAGGTTGTTAATATAGGTTTTTTTTTTTGGTTATAAACGGTTGGATACATCTTTATCAGGTCTCCAGAAGCGGCGATCCTGAAAACTGAGTCAATCTTCAATCACACAGCTCCTAAAGTTGCTTTCTTCTCTGCCCGCGGTCCAAACTCTATTGCTTTTGATATTCTCAAGGTCTATATATACCAAACAATATTTATTAATTGCTGCTATTACTCTCTTGGTTTCTGACCCACCACAATGGTTGCAGCCAGATATAACAGCACCAGGAGTGGAAATACTCGCTTGCCGATCCACCTGTGGTTTCACTTATACCGCCGTATAAAGAAGAGAATGACAGCAGACGTTCAAACTACGCTGTCCTAGCCAGAACTTCAATTTTTTGTCCGCACATTATTGGTGCGGCTGCGTACGTCAAGACGTTTTACCCTGAATGGTCTCCTTCGATGATCAAATCTGCAATCATGACAACCGGTAAGAAAAAATTACGTCCAGTTTCTACTTTCTTGTCTCACAAGTAACCTTCTTCTTTGGTCTTTTAACTAATATTTGCAGCTTGGCCTATGAATGCTACTGGAACTGGCTACGCATCGACCGAGTTTGCTTATGGAGCCGGCCATGTCGACCCAATACCTGCTCTTAATCCCGGACTCGTCTATGAATCGACCAAATCAGACTACATTGCCTTTCTCTGCGGCATGAACTACATGCAATGAGACTGCCCTAAACCTCATAGCCGGCGAAACCATCACTTGCACTGAAAAAAATTACAAAGAAACCTTAACTATCCTTCCATGACGGCTAAACTATCAGGATCTAATAGCTCTTTCACCGTCACTTTCAACAGAACCGTCACTAACGTCGGTGCCCCCAACTCTACTTACGAATCAAAGGTACTCGCAGGTCATGGATCTAGTCTCAGCGTTAAGGTTTCGCCTAGTGTTCTATCTATGAAGTCGGTGAACGAGACGCAGTCTTTCACGGTGATGGTATCAGGGAGCAATCTCGACACAAAACTGCCTTCCTCTGCAAATCTAATATGGTATGAATGTATGATGGCTACCAAAAAAGTTCACCATAGTCATCAATCATCATAATAAATCAATCTTATTAATACGTTGCTTTAATCTATGTTTTAGTTATCTTGTTACTCTATGTATGTTCCATCGGCATCCTATAAGAATCAATAAGATGATGCAATCTCAGAGGGTTGAAAAACGTATGGATGAAACTTACATGCGCATGGGACCATAGTATGCTCGTGTAGCCGGATCAACGAATTCCGGGACCCCATTGTAATTGACTTCTCTTTCGAATCTCATATCAATCTTTCTTGATGAGAATGAGAATTACCTCATGGAGGTCGTTGATAACGTTAAGTCTCTCTCCAAGAACAAGCTTTCAGGTAAAATTCAGAGAGCTTCTGGTTTATGAGTATCATAACCATGGCCACAGAACTCGGAAACCAAATTTTAATGACCAAAACTCCATAAGCAAGCACAACACCACTGTAAACGATAACATGAAAACATTCTAGTATACTACGCTTCGACGAAAACATTGGCACACAACAAATTCTATTGATAACACAAAACGGTAAATAAAACTTAAGAAGAGATTTGTGTCTTAAGAACGCCTTGGATTGATAATAGCCATGAGAGGATAAAGCTTTTGAGAGGTCAAGCCATATGTATCCACATTCTCTTCTTCGCCGTCTCGAAGCTTCCATTCAAATTCTTGAACTAATCTCCCAATGGCAATGCCTGCCATGAGAGATGCTTGAAGTGCACCAGCACAAACCCTCTTTCCCGCTCCAAACGCCATTGTCTTGTGAAGATCCGACGATTCGTATTTGCTATTATCAAGAAACCGCTCTGGCCACCACTCCTCTGGCCTCTCCCAACGCTTCTTATCCATGTTGCATCCGTAGATGTTTATTGCTATCTACACATCAAGATTTTGAACTAGACTTTGTAAATGAACTTCAGATATGAAATGACTTGGGAGTAATAAGTATACAGGTCGGGATATTGCAGGGCCGGACTGAATGGGAGTAATAATAGTATATACTACGATTTAGTCCCTCCCCTTCCCGTCCTTCTCATTCCAAAAGGGGATTTAGAAACTTGTGCTAATTGTGAATGCATTTCCATATAGGACGGGACATTATAAACGGGATAGAAAGGGGCATAAAAGACATGACTTTTGCTCAGCTTTAGTGAACAAGAGAATTTACCTCACTTCCTGCAGGGACAAGATAGCCTCCGATTTGCGTATCCTCGTGGGCATAGCGAATGGGAACTAGAGGAGCCGGACTGTATTTTCTAAGCGTTTCGTGGAAGACTCCATTGAGATAAGGAACTTGAGGCAATTGCTCTTCTTTGATAGTTTCTCCACCGCAGATATTTTGGATTTCTTTACACAGACGATCTTGAACACTTGGATGCTTTGCGAGTTCATACATGGCCCATTCAGTTGTGACCAAAGTAGTGTCAGCTGTCTCGATAATCGTCTCCCAAACCAATATTGCAATTTGCTCCATTGTTAGTGTTTTCGCTTCCGACATCAAGAAGTTGAGATAGCAATCATCATCCTGTTTCATAGTAGAGATTAGATCAGAGGTGTAATGCAATATATGAAGACAATTCAAACAAAACATACCGATTCTGAATCATTCTGCTTCAGTCGATCTTGAATCAGAGCATTCATCACCGCGAGTCTACGTTTATGCTTTTCCTGGATCCTTGATTCAAAACTTTTATTCGGAATCCATTTCAAGTATGGGAAGAAGTCTCTCCAATCAACATCAATTGCACCCTCCATCATGTCATGTACTAAAACCTTGAAGATCTCATCTTTCGACAAAGTAACACCGAGTTCCTTAACATAAATGGACTCTACATCTTTCCCAAAGGCCTATGAAAGCAAAAACAAAAATCTATTTTCACACTTTCCCTTGACAAAGAAATAATAGAAATGTGTGTTTCCTGATGTATAGGATAAACAAAATACTCACTTGCTTCAATGCTACTCCAAAAAGCTCATGCTCGAATATAGCCCTGAAGTTTACAGGTTCTTGCGGATGATCCCTCGCGTGGGCATGCAACTTGGAAGACACATTTTCAATGAGTGCATCTCTGTAATGTCTTTTTCGTTTCTGCAAAAAAAGATCAAGACAGCACAAAGATTGATTCAGTTTCCCATTATATATATCGATGAGAAGCTGCAGGATTAACGAACAGTGAATTCACCTGTGCATTAGCACCCAAAAGGCCATTCAAGATACACCGTTTCACCAACTTGTGGAAATCATCATAATCACTAGTAGCAACCATTGATTTGTTGCAAGTAAGGACTGTCAACGCATTCGACAACTTTCTCGTTGAGATCGACGAAAACCGCGTTACCATGGCCTGAAAACAAACACACAAAGATCAACCTAAACGATAAGAGAGAGCATCAACTACACTTTCAACATAAGTTCAGACTACAATCATATCAATAAGAGCAATCATTAAGGCTTTAGCCATATGTTCTTGATTATAATCGACAATTCAAGTTCGAAAAAGGAACGATTTTTTCGATTCCAAAACACATCAATCAAACCTCTTTGGCGGTTTCGGTTGAATTGAGGACAATAAGAGAGGAAGAACCCATCTTTATAGAGTAAATAGGACCATAAATCTCTGACCATCTAGTGAAAGTCTTGTGAGGTTTCTTCTCTTTTAGTTGCAGCAAATTCCCAATTACCGGTAACCCTGGTACCACTGCATCAAAAACCCAACTTTAAAGCTCTCAAAGATCCAATTTTTAGTTCACTAAATCACTAAAATCAAAGAAAGTTTCAAACCCATGAATCGCAAGACCTAGATACTCTCAAATCGGGAAAAAGAAACAAACCTGGAACAGAGGGGAGAGTAGAAACTTCAGACATGTTCTTTTTGGTGAAGGAGAGTAGTTTCTTGAAGAAGATGATGAAGATGAAGGAGGAGACAACAAAGCCAAGGAGAATGGAGATCATGGAGAAGAAGGCCATGGAAGGAGTGTGATTGAGGTGTTGTTGATGTGAAACTGAAGTGATGATGCATTCATTGTGTAATAGTGAAGAGAAAGGAAAGTTTGGATTTTTCCTCTTATTGGCATTTGGCAAGTTTTTGATTTTGGTGTTTGGATTTTACCAATTTTGGATTTCAAAAAAGAGACATGAATGTATCCGTTTTATGTTATCTTGTTATTATTTTATTTAGATTTTGTGGCAGTAGAGTTTTTTCTCTAAACTCACCGTTTTATCTTTCATTGAAATTTGTGATTTTGAGTCGAAATACCTAATACACCGTTCATCTTTCTTCTCATTTTTTGTGTTTGGTTAAAGTAGAAACCTTTTCATTTTTACTTTTTTTAGCCTAATCCTCTTTGTTGGTTATGTCATTTTCTTCTTCTTCAAATTCATTGACTAAATCTTCGTTTTCACTTACTGCATCATATTTTTCCTCTGCTTGAAACTCAAACAGTTTTTGACTTAAAAAACGGATTCACCTAAGACTTGCAAACTAGATCCATATTGATCAGCAAGAACTATTTCATGACTACTCTTCATTGCAATATGCACTAATCAATCTAATATTGTTGTATATATATTATGTCATATAAATTTTGCCAATAAGACAACGATGCCTCCACCCACACTCTTCAAATTCATCGATCGAGACATCAAGAACATCATCACCTCTAGAAGAATTAGACGCAATTTCCAAAAGTTAATGGCGATTTGGCTGCGATAATTTCTACCAAGATTGTCCCAGGATCTTGTGATCTCCTTGTTTTATCTTTTTTGCCAAGGAATCATATGTATAGGTTTATCATATTCTGTAAAACCTGACTTTTCATATTTATGATATTTACATGAGTTAGCAAAAAAAAAAAAAATTTTGCCAATAAGACGAAAAAATAGCAATATGATACGGTCTAACAATAAGAAAAGAAAATAATGACGAGGAAGAAAAACAAATTTTTTTTGTCATTGGTGCAACAAAAAAAAAATCGACACTTCGACAACTAAGTCAACCAAAAATAAAATACTAATAAAACCACACCAAAGAAAAATCATAAATTCACGCAGTAACAAGATTGTAAAGGACAAACAAATTTCCACTTCTTTGATATTCAGTAAAACTACATGAATCTAGTAAACACAAAATCTTCAATTAAATAATTTTCTTCTAATTTTTTGATCAATTTTTTTTATTCAATCTTGAACTTAATTGGCACAGCGCCTAAAAATGTATCAAGTATAGCATTACTTAGATAGATGATCAACTAATATGTTGCACCCCCTGCTGAATATACTCAAAAGAAAGATCATTCATATTTTACTACACTTTTTGGAATAGTTAAATATATTACTCATTAATGACAACCGCAACCACCTTGGCAACAATTAATACCATGACGTGACAAAAAAAAAAACCCCCGACAGCCCCACATTGAAAGACTGTAATGTGGCTTCCAAGCCTAGAAGCAAGCCCACGGCTTGGAACAATCTAACAAGCATTCGCTTCTTGAACTACATAGATCCCATGTAGAAGGCGATGTAAACGAGCATGGTTGGCAGAAAAAACTCTGGGAATTTGGATTGAACCTCATCTATTAAGTAGATTGAACCTGAGACAAAGATAAAAACAGTTCCCAATAACCGTTGGATGAAATTATTACCTTTGTCTACAAAAGTCTTCTAAAGTTCTTTGTTTTCACCAATTGCCTCCTCTTGGACAATGAGATTAGTGGGAGGAGCTCCGGACCAATTGAAGATATTGTGGCTAATTTTCAAAATAAGAAATTCTAATGTACACATTTTAAATGGTTGGTTTTGGGGTTGCTAAACGCTTTGGTGGTGATGATGATGATATGAGATTGAAACAAAAGATTAAATAAAAGAATTTGATTCAAAAATTGTATGACACGAACTTGGGAATATTAGAATTTTATTTTAATGCTTTTTTATAATAAAATTGAAACACTGACATGATGATTATATAATTATATAATTAATGCCATGAACTAATACTTAATTCGATATGATTATATTAATGAAATCTTTATCTATTGTACCCGGTTCAACCGGTTTAAACCTTTAATTAATGAAATCAGCTTTTGAACAAAAAAAAAAAGATGATTATATAATTAATGCCATGAACTAATACTTAATTCGATATGAAGTTTAAATTAAATACTCAAATAGAAACATTAGAAATTTTGAATTGGTAAAGATCAAGTATCTGTATATTGGCGTTATTTTTACATACATTTTTGAAAAGAAATTTGAGACACGAAAATTTATTTCATTCCTTCTCTTTTTTACTTCTTGCTGTTTAAATTTTAAAACGGATATTTTAACACGTAATGTTAGATTACATCCGGTCGATACTCTTTTATTTTTGTAGATTTTTTTTTATTTTTGTTTTGATTTCTAAACCGTTTTAGTTTTGTATAATATCAATACCTCAAATCCTAAATTCAGCCCATGTGTAATTGAGTTTCTCCTCTAATTTTCAAAATAAGCATTTTAACTCTAAATCAAAATTCCAAGATTTTCAAGTTATCCATTTTCAAGCTTTGTTTTTGACATTTTAATACACCACCATGTATTGCTTGCAGCGACGATTTCATCGTGCCAAAAAACCAATTAATCATTCCGATAAACGTTAGAAAAATAGTTAAAACCACTTCGTCAAAAACAAGTTCCAACATATTTTTCCTTAAAATTAATTTGGAATAAATGGAAATATCTCGGGTTTGACCAAATTATTTTATTTTTTGGCTAAAATCACATGAGTGAAATGTCATAGAGCCACTGACAATAGTGCAATGATAGATGTTGAAAACTTATTTGGATGCTGTTATATAAAACTCAAACCACACCAATCTTCAATAGCCCTTGTATCGATTTCTCTATTATTTCGGGTGATCTAGTTATAATCCCTTTTTTGTAAACCTTGCACATACATAGAAAACAGCATCTCTGGCTTTTACCTCTCTTTGAAAACATAAAGTGATGAGTCGGTTTGATAAACCTAATTATATACCTTCTTTTTATTTTATTTTTTTTACTACTGAAAAACGAAAAGAAGGCATGAATCATATCAGGCGTACTGTAATCAACTTACGTGCGTACACTATTTATATACACACGATAACATAATAACCCCCGATTACTTAAACGAACATCATATTTACAACAACAACACAAAAACTTAGCAAGCAAAAACCTAGAACATAGTAAAAAATAAAACCAGTAAAATCAAGCCAAACCCCATTAGTTTCCACAAAAATTACATTAAAAACAAATCATCCAACTGATGATTTTATCGAGCCTCACTCTATTCCTTTGCCATGTTTTTTAGCTGTGAAAAAAAAACACAACAAAATTTAATAAAATTTAATTTCATATATATAGATAAGGAAAGTTAAGATGTATGGAAAAAGTTTCGTAAGAAAGGTAATCTTACGTGAGAGCGAGAAGGCGTTGGAGGTTTTTAAAACGTGCAACCTCTTCACGGTCGATACAAACATCCTAAGAAGTAAAGTAAACATATCATTAATATGTCCAATGATTCATAATTCTACCCAAAAAAAAAAGTAAATAAATATAAAATGATTTTTTAGAAAACAAGTTCATAGTCAGTTCGGAAAATAAAAATAAGTCACTATTGAATTAATTATGTTTGATATAAACTTACTCCCAAGGAACATCTCCGACCAGAACTTTATCTCCCTCAGTGTCTTCGTAGACCAAAGTGTATTGTCTGTTTAGATCCCACGAATCTTTCTTAGAAAAGAGTTGGTCAACGGCATGTGAAAGCTGTTGGTAGTTGTTATAAGCTGAAAGGTTGACTTTTCTTCCTATGAGAACTCCTTCCATGTTGATCTTAACGTAAAACTCTTTCTCTTCATCACTCTCTCTCTTCTTCATCTCCTCCTTTAGCTGCGCCGATAGGTTTCGCCGGGATGATCTCACCGGTGGCCATCCCACCACTGGAGCTACCTCAACCCTGTTTTAGCCATATCTAGTTATAAACTTATACACAAATACTTTTTGATAACTAGATAAATCTTGGACCGAAACCTAGACTAATCTCCGAAAAATGTAGAATAACCGGGATTTTTTTATCATATAAGACATCTATAGTGAACAAGAATGTTTCAAATCAAAAATCAATCATGAGAAGAGATTAAGAGAACCTGTTATTGGAAACGAATGATGTTTCTTTGGTAGAGCTTTTTGGTTTAGATCCATTGATGTTATTGTTGGAAGAGAATTGGTGACAAGGAGGAGCTAGCCTTAGCTCCAATCTCTTTTCTTCTTCCATTTTTTCTAAGTGTGTGTTGTGTTTTTGGTGTTGGGGAGTATTATTATATGGGTGGTTGGCAAAGAACTACAATCCCAATCTTTTATAAAAAGTAGTCTCATTATATTTTCTAATGAAAAAGATTGTTATTTTGTATTTATAATCACCTAACAGATCCTACTTGTATGGTTTCCGAATGTCAAAAATGCGTTTACATACGTGTATGATTCTACGAATGTGATGCGGATTGATGGGATTCACACATATATTATTTACAACGATTACTATTATATAAAGAGAATAAATTTATATCATGATGATTAGAAAAATCCAATAGACTAATTTAGAGTTAATAGGTAGGTGGTTATCAAATTAAAAACCCACTTAAGATATATGGTAACATGGTTCGTAGCCGTGTGGGGTCTCATACTACCGAATAACTCTGATTTATTAATAACAAAACATATATATGATTCCAAAAATCTTTAGATGTAATCACCAAATTATTTCGCTGTCTAGATGTCTCCAAAATTGCTGCGTATAGTTGACAGTAGAGCAGGATAAAACTTTTTCGTAATATCTTGTTTAGTCCATTTACATTCTAGTTCGATCTTAAAAAATGTGGGTGACCGAAATGACCAAAGAACTAAATTGCCACCATAGCACCAATGTGAAAATGGATATCCAAAGAACTAGACAGACACATAAACCAATTTAATCAGAGAAAAAACAAATAACACTGACTACTTATTAGCTAGTGACATGAATTGAAAATGAATGCTATTCTTACTAAAGCCTAAGTTTATGTACAATTGCTTCTCTTATGCATGAAATTTGTAAACATGCATTTTAGAAAATCATGCATGTCACCATATTTACATATCATGACTCATGAGAGAAAGAAATGTATCATACATGGATGTTTCATCATGTGATCATCATCATCATCTCCATACCCATTCTTAAAGATTTTCTGTACATATTTTTTTTTTTTGAGAGTGAGGCCGACATAGAAAAGGAAACAAGAAAGAGGAAAGAGATTCCTAGGCATGCTTAAATGAGTACCTACCAATAAAAGGAGAAAAGTAGTAGGTTTTAGTTTACAAACCTTCTTCTGTTTATTTTTACTAATATATAAACTTTTTACATATATTTATGCAAATATTATTGTATGTATTACTTAGAATTCCACTACCAACTCTTTTTTTTTCTCACTAGAATTCCACTACCAACTCTTTTTTTTTTTTTTTTCTAATTTGGCCTCCATAATGGTTGTTCTTTTTTTTCAAGTTATATAATTGATTGGTTTACGGAAATTATCCACCCATGAAAAATCATCTTAAAGCTAATGATACCAATACTATATTCAAGTACTCCCTCTGTTTCATTATATTAGATGTTTTAGGGATTTTATTTTGTTTCATATTATAAGATATTTTACAAGTTTTAATGTTAATTTAAATGCATTTAACAATTGTGACTATTTATATTTTGCAGTCTTTATTATGATTGGTTGAATTTTTTTAGCTAAATATAAATAATATTTTTTAAAGAAAAATAAATGACCTAAATATGTGTGCATTTATCTTAAACCTCTTATATTTTGAAACAGAGAGGGAGTATAACTTTAGAAATATATCAAGATGGTTTAAGGATCTTTCAACTCAAATCTTAGAAAAATTAATAGCTGTGACACGTAATGTATTAAAATAAACTGTTTAATGGGGTTTGTGCTAAATACTACAAATAAAACTGGTGAAATAGGCATTTAAGTTGTTTAACCCCAAAAAAAAAAAAAAAAGAAGAAGACACAAGTTTGTGGCTATTTCACAGTTTCAAGACCATAAGTATCGCAGCAACACAAGTAGTGTTCTTAGGCATTAAAAATTTGAAAAAATTCAAACAGTAGAAGACGAACCTGAATTGCGATCTTCTGCAAGATCTGTTCTAATACAAGTTATGAGCCACGTGTCTGAAAAGTATTGGTTCCATAATTTCCTCTCTTCCTTCTTTTTTTTTCTCTCTTCCTTCTTTTTTTTTTTCTTCTTTTTCTTCTCTCTCTTAATAAATTCATTCAGTTACTAAAGCAATATTTATTATTAAAATAATATTAACATCTGTATTGAGAGTTATGCCGATACATATGCCAGCTGAATTGGTTAATACTTATCTTGTGTCTCCCAATGATGCAATCTAGAATTTCTCTTTTGTCTTTTGACCTTTTTCAAGGACCCTCACCGTTTTTTTTTCTTTTTAACTCGTGCCAAAACCATTTTTCTTTAGCATATTTAGCATTGCGGGAAAATTTAACATATTTTATTTGTTCTAGACTTTCAATTTATCCGATGGACTTTATTTATGCCTTATGTATAATCGATATTGTAAGAAATGTATTTTTAACGTCATTGCTTAATCCTTTAAATAATCAAATGGACGTTCAGTTCATTCAAATAAGCGTCTAATTATTATGGATTATCCCTTATAACAAGAAACCTAATGCACAAGATAAAATAAAATAACCAATAATTTATGAAGATATAAAGTTGTATAGAAAAAAAATTAGGATGGAAATAGTTATGCTTTATAAAAAATATTATAAAATAGACTTATAATATGCCCAAACATGAATTATCTAATAATTTTAGAAATCAAGATAACTGAAAATATATGTATGAATCAATATAATATATTTCAAAAAGTTCATGTAAAATGATATATATATATATAATACAAATATCTTGCCCAAAATAAAAGATAATACAAATTCTCAAATTAGTAAAAGTTTTGTACTTCCATAGAATTTATAAATTTTGTCCGCTTTTTGTTGGCTAAAAATGTAGAAAACAGTTTATATATATATATATATATATATATATCATCTATAGAAGAAAAAAAATAATGAAACATTTAAAATCAAATTTATTTTAACAGTTTAGCAGTGAAAAAAATATACATGTAAGTTCATAAAACAACCGAAAGAACAATGATAAAAGAAAATGAAAAACGGCTAAAACTGTGTTCCAAAAGAAGAAGTTATGATGAAAATTTTGATACCAATACTCATACACATTTAGGCATGCCTATCATTTTTTAAAGAAAAAGGTTAAGAACCATTATAGATGTTCAATGAATGTATAACCATTCTAACAAAAGAAATCAAAACAATCATCATTAGTTCATTATCATGAATAACTATGCTTCTAATGGAGGGCCACCACTTGTTAATTAACCTTTTTATCTTTCTCTTTATAATTATTTATTTATCTTTTATTGACTTTTGAGATATATGATACATGAGATCATTGACTTTGCAATGATTGTAATTTTAGGCCCAAAATCACTTCAAATATTCTCTTTTTACACTTCTTTGCGCTTTATTCTTTTCCCTTTTAATATAGTTTAGACTAATTAATTTCTTATGCACAAAAAAAGAATAATTACTTTCTAATATTCTATAAAGATAAAAATGGTGGTAGTTAATTAGTAAAGTATCAAATAAAGTTTTCATATATTAAGACTATAATTGGTGGCATAAAAAATGTGGTGCTCCCTATTTACTTAATCAATTTTAATCGAATTCTGTTTTTCGATACTCGAAACATTAGAAAACAATTAGTCAAAATTTGATAGTTATTATACATGCACCGTATTTACTTAATCACCATTCAAAATTTGTTCAGCATTTTACGTATCTTTTGTTCCATCCGATCAGCATTAACTACCTTTGTTAGATTTCTTTATCACCATTCAAATCGTATGTAAAATAGTTGAAAAACATGTTGATGAATTTCTTACCTTTGTAATTTAAATATTTTGGGATGCAAAATTCTTTGGGTTTTATGCAAAAAAACTTCAAAGTCGTCTATTTTTGTAACTTTACCCCCAACCTCCAAAAAATGCAGAATAATCCTACGAAGTCAATAATAAAACGTAATATAGCCCTTATAAATATATTGTAAACGTATTCACGATCACATACATTTAATTTTAAAAAATCTAAAGGTTGAGAATTCCTTGTCTCGAGGGCTTCGATTTGATATATTACTTATCAAATTTTTAAAAACTTGACAGTAGCAAATAATGGCTATATTGCGTATTATTTTTGACTTCATAGGATTATTCTGCATTTTTCGGAGATTGAGGGTAAAGTTGCAAAAATGGACGACTTTGAGGATTTTTTTGCACAAAACCCAAATTATTTTCTATGACTTTTTTTTGTGGACATCCAGAATAACAAATGTATGACTGTATTATAAGCTCTATATTACTATTAAAGTATTAATCATTATTCTAAAATACATGAATATTTAAATGGATAAAATCAAGTGTTAAATTTTATTTCTAATTTTTTGGATACAAGTATATTATTTTGTAATAAAAACTTAAACAATTATAATTTACCTAAATTTAATTTTCTTGTCATTTTCTGTAATATTTCCCTATCCTTTTTTTCCTCTAAACATACTCACTTAATATTAACTAGGATGGCACGGATAAATCTTATACTATTTAATAATTTTATTAATAGTCTTATTCATAATAAATATATACATTTTATTAATTTATTAAGAATTTTCATTACCTGTTAAGAGTACATACATAGTGGTTGTGTTGAGTTTGATAATATATGTTAAACACAATTCGAAAATTTAAACAAACTATTTTCCAAGTTTCAGAATCAAATTGGTCTCACTATGCGTCAATGAATTAAATTTTTTTATATTAAATATTAGATAAATATATATACATATATATAACATATAATTTTTAAATATAAAAAGATTACAACTAATTCAAATAATCTATAGAATCGAATATTTAGTAAGAAAAAAATTAGATGTGCATTTAAAAAAGGAGTTATTTTATTGTAGATATATCAAAATTATTAATATAATAATAATAGAGAAATATACAATTAATTTATATATAGTAACTATACATATTAGAAAAAATTTAGGTGTGTTTGGTTAATGGTTTAAAGAGAATGAAAATAAGAAACAATGTGTTTGGCAATTATTTTAGTAGACTTAAAAAAAAAGCTGAGAAAAATTATGGGCTTGCAATATCAGCATCAAAAACTCTCTCTTTACTATTCAGAGGATACTCAAGAACCATTACATTGCTTCTCATGATCCACCATTGAGTGTAAGTTTGTAACCAAAGGTGGACTCCTACAATCTAACAAAGTGTAATACACATCACATGAAGATGCAAATTTAGCAATAGCATCAACACAATTAGTTCCCTCCCTTCTTCTAAACCTTAAACATGGCTTCAAATTCCTTCTTGGACCCAAAATGAGATCTGTAAATTTTATCAACCTCAAACTAGACATAGGATCATTTATAGCTGTCATCAAGTTTTTGGAGCCACTCTCAAAAGGTACCTCCTGTAAACCAAAAGGTTGTCCAAACATTGCATTGCCCATACCAATCCCACACCAATCTTTTCGTCTTACTTATGTACCACTACAGTTTTACCTAAATTAAATTTATTTAATTGTCATTTAATTTCTAGAAAACGCCATAACCTAACACGCGTACGGCAAAAAAAAATATAATTGATTATTTCACAATTCATAAAAATTAAATTAATATGTTTCATTATTTAAAGGAAAAGCAAAAGTAAAAGAAGTAAAAATAGTTTAGAAGTTGTCCTATATAGAAAGCACCAAAACTGAAAAGCAAAAAGTAAAAAAAAAAAGCTGAGGACAAAATTGCGCAAAGAATGTTTTAACGGAAGTTTCTGTAGACAGGACTGTACATGCAGCTCTCTGCCATCTTTACGAGGTCCTTAGGACGAGGCAGATTCGATGCCAGTCCTGCAACACCACCAACAACAACATGACATCAGATTTTACAAATGAGAATTTTTTTTTTTTTACTAATCATATTTTTAATATGAAGAATTATGAAGCTAACCGAGTTCGTAGGTTTTGGCTCCCACACTGGCTGCAATGTTAGCTGAGATCTTTCTGATGTTTGCAAAAGGCGGATAGATCAATCCGTTCGCGAAATTCTCTTCCGTCACTTGGGAGGCCAGCGCTTCCGCTGATAGAACAAATAGGTTAAAAAACAAATGGTCTAAATAGTAAAGGTGAAATTTCTCGTGACAAATGGTCTTAGATCATTTTTCGTGATTTATGGCGGATTTTTAATTGACTAATTAGCGAAATAAGTGAAAAAAATTATGAGGTAGAATAACTACAATTTATCTTTTGGAAAAACAAAAAATTATATGGCAGGTTAACTACGAAACAAACGTATGATAAGAGAGTGTTGTATTCTATAGCATTTTAGGCTAGAGAGTGCAGTGTTATATGAAAATGTGTCAATTTTTTCAAAACAGGTTTTTAAAGGAGTGTCTTGTACTTACAAGCTGCTAGAAGCATGTCATCACGGACACGAATGGCACCGGACATGATCAAACCAAGACCGAGACCCGGAAAAATGTAACAGTTGTTTGCCTAAAAAAAGGGCTGTTATCCGAAGGACATGAATTGTTCAGAAAAATGTTACAGTAGAAAATCAACGAACCTGGCCAGGCATGAATTTTTTGCCATCATACTCAACAGGGTCAAAAGGGCTTCCACTTGCAAAGATTGCACGACCCTATAATCAAATACAAGAGTCTTTTAGTCACATCAAATGCAAATTTACATTTGTGAGGGTATCAATAAGCTTTTGGTCGTTACCTTGGTCCATGTGTAAGCTTCTTCCGCTGTGCACTCGGCTTGAGAAGTTGGGTTTGAGAGAGCAAGAATCAATGGTTTCTGTAACCAACCACACAAAGATGAGCATCAAAAACAAGAGCATATATAGATAAAAAAAAACAGATTGAAAGAAGGAAAAAGCAAAACCTCGTTCAAGGTAGCCATGGCCTCCACTACTTCCTTAGTGAAAGTCTTACCCACACCAGAAGTTCCAATAAGCACAGTTGGCTTGATTGCCTGGTTTAAGACAAGAACTAAGAAGTCTGAGATATATTTCTCATCTACTCATGAAGAGATATTTTAAGATGATTTTAGTAAAGTACATTAACAGCTCCCAAGAGCTCCTTGACAGGCTTGTGGTCATGCGCCCATGGCTGCTTAAAATGCTGAAGCGATTCTTTGCGTGAGCTAACAATCAGTCCCTGCAAGATAAACCAAAGGATGTTTCGTAAAAACAAGAAAGCATTAGCTAATGATGTAGTCAACAGCAACAATACCTTGGAGTCCACAAGCCAAATCTTCTTCCGGGTCTCATCGATTGGTTTTCCAGTCTACAAAACAATAAAGTCACATGTTCTTGGTAAGAAGGAGGAAAGAAATCAAAAGATTCTCACGAAGCGAAACCGCGAAAAACTATCTAACCTCTCTCGAAATTTTAAGAGCAATTAGCTCAGCGATTCCGGTTCCAGCCTTCAAAAAGAAGATAAAAAACCTTTAGTAACATAACAAATACTTGACAAAAAAAGTTCATTTGGTATATGTTTTCAGGTCTCACCTCTCCAGCACCCAAGAACAAAAAGGTATGGTCAGCTAAGCTTTTACCCAGTACTTTCTGAGCCGCAATAAGCCCGGCAAGAACCACTGATGCAGTACCCTGCAGTTTTACACCGGCAAAACAAATTCTTGCTAGTCACCTTTCAAAACTCAAAAATGATACCAATGTTGAACACAAGTTCTTACTTGGATATCATCATTGAAAACGAGATGACTGGAGCAGTACTTAGAGAGAAGCTCAAACGCGTGGTGGTTTGCAAAATCTTCAAACTGAAACCAAGATTACTAGTAAATGTTATATCAACACAATACTGAAAATAGAGTTTTTAGCAAGAACCAAATCATATGACTTACCTGCACCAAAACTTTTTCTCCATAGTTTTGTTTCACAGCACACATGAACTCATGCAAAAACTCTGCATATTCCTGAACAATACAAGTAACTAGACCTTTCAGTTTCTGAAACAACGATCTTTCGAAACACAAGAAGTGTATAAAAACTAGAAAAGATGATAGTAAACCTGGCCATTTGCCCTCTTCTGTTTAAGACCAATGTAAAACTCATCATTCAAGAGCTTCTCATTGTTTGTACCCACATCAATGGTTATTGGAAGGCACTGCAAGAGGAATAGAGTGTACATTTATTACTAAACATAACCACCAAAACATTCATCAGCTTTTTATCGGTACTTACAGCCGATGGACGGATTCCTCCCAAAGCTGTGTAAAGAGAAAGCTTCCCAACAGGAATTCCCATTCCCTGTAAAAATTTCCCACCATCCAAATCAACATAAGATCAAAGAGAGACCAAGTGTTCCAGGTTGGTTAAAACTCTGTTTACCTGACAACCAAGATCTCCAAGACCGAGAATCCGCTCACCATCGGTAACAACAATAACTTGAATCCCTCTCTGTGGCCAATTCTTCAACACTTCAAGAATCTTTCCCCTTCAGAAATACCACATTGTACTTAGAATCACCAATGGAAAACGATATAGTTGAGAGAAAAAAAAAAAACACGGTTGCTAAAATCGCAGTACTTCTCTTTCAAGCTGATATAAAGACCTTGTGGCCTCCTATAAATGCTTCCATACTTTTGACAAGCCTCACCAACCGTCGGTGTATACACAACCGGAAGCAACTCCTCCACATTATCAATCAAAAGCTTATAAAACAATCTCTCATTCCTTTCCTAAAAGTTTCATCAAATACATGAGCTCCCATTTCCAAACAGTACAATACCAAAACCAAAACAGAACATTTCATCACCTGAAGATCCATAAGAGCCATGTAACGCTGCAAAGGAACCGTATACTGACGAAGATTATGCATCACCTTCCTCTCCTATAAACACACAAACAAAAATCAACATAACCTCAAAAGAAAATGAAGATTCTACTCAAAACATAAACATCAAAATCACCTGAACATCTTGAGATAAAACTACAGGAGGAAGAAGACCAGTTATGTAATGAGCATCTCTCTCTTTATCAGTAAAAGCAAGTCCTTTATTGTAACGAGGATCACGCATCAATGTATACCCACTGTAAAAAAAAATTTACAACTTTTGTAAAAATTTTCACAAAAAACAAGAATAGAAAGATCCAACATTTCTTGGTTTACAAGTTATTATGAAATCTTTTGCGATTCTTGAATAGAAGATCCCTAAAAAGATTTTATGATGGTACCTTGCGACAGAGGTAACCCAAGGAGTGACGAGTTGATCCAGTGTGGCGCTATCTTCACCGTATACATCAGAGATTCCACCACCGACACCGGACTTGTTACCGGAGACATATTCGTCGGAGATCTGAGTTTGATTGGTGCCCATTTTTCACAGTTTCGATCAGAAGAGAAATGATGAGAAAAGGAAAAAGCTTTTAGAGGAAAAGTGATGTATTTGGAAGAGATTAAAGTGGATCAGACATAGAAGAGGACAATGTGATTAATAATCGCCGATTTTCTAGGCGGAGACAAAGACTTTTGGTCTGAAATAATCCAATTGCTATTTGTTGAAGTTGAGGAAGAAAGACGTCGACGAGTCTCGTACTCTTCTTGTCTTTGGGAAAATTGCAAAACAAATACACAACTTATTGGTTTTTTGACTTTTTTTTTTTAATGTAAAACTACCCATTAAATTTGAGATTTATTTTAAACCCCAAATTATCAAATATTACAATTAAACCCTTTTCGTCACTTTTGTGTTTCTTTCTTTTACTAAACTAGATCTTGACCCGCACATACGTGCGGGGTTTCATATTTTTAAAAACATTCTAACAAATTTTAATTCAATATAGATTATTTCGTTGTTTCTATGATATATATTTTAGTGTATTAGATCTGGATTCACACCTACGTGCAGAGATATTTTTATAGAAATTGTTATATAGATTTTAAAAATATAAAATATTTTGTTGTGTTAGTGATCTTTATAATAGTATAAATATTATAAAATTAGAGTAATGAACGAAATTCAGTTGCGTTAGTGCATAGTTATATTTTAAGATCCTGACCTACACGTACGTGCGAAATTATATTTAAGATAAAACTAAGATATAATTTAGTTGAAAAAGTTAAATGATGTTACTTTTTTTATTTTCTAAATTAATCAAAACATTTATAATAGTTTGATTACATGTGTTAAATAGGATATAGATTCGGTTTGAGTTTGGTTATTTCATGTACATTAGCTAGGCGTAACTATTTTGGAACGGGAAACCTATCCCGTCTTGTATATGTCATTAATTCTTAGTCTCATAACCCGTATCGTATACGTGAAATAAAAATATGACGGTCCAGTATCCGGCATAAATAGAATATGTGTAACTGAAAACGTACGTACAATATGTAAACAAATTTATTTTATATAGTGCTCATAACCCGAACTCATACCAGTTGGGTATTTAGTTTGATTTTTAATTTATGTTCCCCTCCTATCCCTTCTCGTAATTCCTATTCTCATTTCATTCCATTAAAATCATGTTCCAAATTCTTGTTTGCTTACTTTTAAATACCATACAATACATATTGTGAGTTTTGCAGATTAATATATATGCTGCTAAAGTTACAAATATATTTTAACAAATTTATTAATGTTTCTTTCCTTAGCTAAATTTTGCATATTCTTCTTTTTATTGTTTAATCATAATTAATTTAATTTTTGGACTAAAAATTAAAATTTGAAATACATCTCTAAAAGGGATATATATGCTATTGCTGCATAATTTGTTTTGAATTCAAAATATATAATTAGTTTACATTATTTGAAAGAGAAATTGTTAAAAATGCCCCTTTTTCAATACCCCTTTTCAAAAATGCCCCCTTTGAGAGTCCATTTTTAAGTTTGCCCTCTTTTATTTTTTAATGACCATTTTACCCTTATTTGAAACAAAATTAGGTCCACAAAATACAAAATATTTTTTGGCGGGAAAAGTGATCCCGCAATTTTCCCGCCAAAACACTTGTAAAAAACCTTTAAAATACTTTGTAAAATTTTCCCGCCAAAAATTTTTTTTGCGGGAAAAGTGATTCCGCAATTTTTTTGGCGGGAAAATTTTTGGCGGGAAAAATTTACAAGGTTTTTTAAAGGTTTTACAGAGTATTTACAAGTGTTTTGTAAGGTTTTACAATGTATTTTAAAAGGTTTTACTAGGTACTTATAAGGTTTTATAAGGTATTTATAACTTGTAAAACCTTATAAAAAACTTGTAAAACCTTATAACTTGTAAAACCTTATAAAATTGCTTGTAAAATCTTATAATATCTTATAAATACCTTATAAATACGTTGTAAAACCTTTTAAAATACATTGTAAAACCTTATAAATACCCTGTAAAAAACCTTTAAAATACCTTGTAAATTTTTCCCGCCAAAAATTTTCCCGCCAAAAATTTAACACCAAAAAAATTGCGGAATCACTTTTCCCGCAAAAAAAATTTTTTGGCGGGAAAATTTTTTTGGCGGGAAAAAATTTTACGGGAAAATTTTACAAGGTATTTTAAAGGTTTTTATAAGTTTTTACAAGTGTTTTGGCGGGAAAAATTGCGGGATCACTTTTCCCGCCAAAAAAATATTTTGTATTTTGTGGACCTAATTTTGTTATATTTTCTTATATATTTGTGATATATTTTATTAAAAGAAGGGTAATTTAGTCATTTTGTACATAAAAAGGGGTATTTTTAAAAATGGACAGCCAAAGGTGGCATTTTTGAAAAGGGGTATTGAAAAAAGGGCATTTTTGTGAGTCTCCCTATTTGAAAACTGTGTGCAATATATTAGGGATTTATTTAAGGAAGATCCGGTTGAAAAACAAAAAATAAAACGCAAAATAATTTATAAATTAATATATACAATCTATTGTTTAGATATTTATCAAACTTGCTCTAAACGAAGGCTATAATGATAATTACTTTAAATTTATTATTATTTGAGTTTATTTCATAGTAAATATAAATAGTTGTTAATATCTAATATCGTATTTTAGAAATTTTGAAATAAAATTTTGTTTTATATTTTAAAATTTGTGAAAATATTATAACAAAAATGAATCTTAAAATATTTGTATTTAATTTTCTTATGAAATTTTAAATTCAATCTTAAAATCCTCCCTTGATAAATCTTTTAAATGATAGTGTTTTTAATTTTGAATTAAAATGATATTATTTTTCTTTTTATTTTTTATATAGAATAGTCTATTACGATTGGTTTAGATAAAATCTTACTTGGATATCAAATCTTAGTTTTTCAATTCTCATTGGTTAACAATTTTTAAAAAATTAATTTCAAATTTTTGTTTATAATTAATAGGAGAGAGAAAGTTAGTTTAATTTTTTGGAAATTAATAATTATTTAAAAGAATTAAACTATTTTTAATTTAAATATATTAATTTTGTGATTACAATTGTACCCTTAATGAATTTATTTAAAAACACTAAAAACTAATGGTAATCTTTGTAATATCTTACACTTTATAAGGTTATTTAAGTTAGAATGATTCTCAATTAATAGTATATATGTACCTCAAAACAAGAGCAAGAAAGTAAAAGACAAAGGTAGATAAGTTGTAATCAACTAATCACTTAGTTAAGAAAAAAATCCAAATTTTTGGTCAAAAATCTATAATGATTTTAACTTGTCACAAATGAGAGGTAAGATTGAAATATATTTACTACTTTCCCCATTCTTTTTTTTTAGAGTCTAAGGTTTTGTACAACAATTTAAAAAGTATTTAATTTTTGTTTATTTTTAAACTAAAACATCATTTATTATTTAATTAAACTATTAAAAAATAATATGTAAAATATAAATCATTAAAACTAATAAAACTGGATATATTAACTAATACTACATTGAAAACTGGATATATTAATTAATTTAAAATAAAAAAAATATCCTAAAATATCAACTACAAAAAACGGAGAGAGAGAAGTTGATAAAATAATAAAGAAAGCGATAATATTTTTGGAGAAATGGAAACTTTTTATCACTGTCAATGTCACGCATTTTCAATGTCAAATACTAGTCTCTTCAGGCTATTTTTAGTGTTCACACGTAGGGCTTAGAGCATGATTATAGGTAGTCTCTTAGAAATACTTCTTAGCAATATTTAAGTAATTTATTTGTAAAAGTGATTGTTAAGAGATAGTATTTTTGAGTTTAGATTTTTGTGTGATTAATGGTAGGCTCTTAACATGTGGTTCTTAGAAAAAAAAATATTAATATAAAAATAAAATTTATAATTATAGGAAATTTAATAATTGTTGCAAATTAAAAAAATTAAAACATACATGAGATACAATTTAGTGGTATTTCGTTCGGTAATTTATTACTATCATTATTTCGATATTAATTACCGTTCAGTGTCAGATTTTTAAAATTTCATCGGTACCAAAAATATTATAACCAAATTTACACGCCAACGTCTTATCATGTTCCTTTAATAACAAATCTTGGAGCTAGAGATTCTTCATTTCTTCGTCAATGCATAGAGTTTCAAAAAACAAAAACAAAGCAAAAACTCTTTCTTCGTTTGTGTTTAAAGCTTGGAAATGAGGAAATCAAACAGTGTCGAAATGGAGGATCTGAAGGTTGTGATAGAGAAAGCTAAAAAAATAATGGAAAGTAAAGCGATGAAGATCATAATGATAGTGACGAGTGACGATAAACTGATAGGGATGGACGAAGATGTGAAAAAAACTCAAGAGTCAGTCCGTAATGTAGCCGTGAAGATATCTGAGGTTTGTTCTTATTTTACAAAACTACAACTTCAGTTTTGTAAGAAAAACTTAAAACCAAAGGATAAGGAAATGAACTTGATCCTCGCTAAGGGACTCCAAATCTGTGAGGAGGTCACTAAAGCAGAGGCCGAAATGAGGGAGGTATGTATATTTATTTGTATATATATATATATATATATATATATACATACATATTATGTATAAATTGGTTGTTCTTGAGTTGTGGCATGCTTCATGGGTTTCACAGATAACTGGGAAGCTCGAGGATATGGGAAAAATTCAGATGAACGAGGTATTGTCTATATTTAGAGAGATGTATATATTTCAGGTTCTTGAGTACTAATATGCTTAGTGGGTTTCATAGAAAGCTTTGAAACGGAAGTACAAAAGAGAGCCGAAGAAGAAGTGTTCTAAGATAAAAGAACTAGAGGACCGCATGATAAAAGAAAGCCAAATCAACGATGAGCACGAAAGAGAGCTGAAGAAGAAGTGTATTAAGATAAAAGAACTAGAGGACCGCATGAGAAAAGGAGGCCAAATCAACGAAGAGCTTCAAGAAGCACGTCAAGAATTGATTAGGGTATTATATATCATTTTCTTGATTTGTTAACATGTGTTGTTGTTGGCTTCACATGTCTATTTTTCTTTTGCAAGGGATTGGGAGATTATACAGGTGATGGATCCACAACGATCGGATTGAAGAAGTTGGGAGCAACTGATCTCTCTGAATTGTGGAATTTCGAACAAGGAAGGGAAGCCACACTAAAAGAAGTGATTACTTACATAATTCATGAGAACAAAAAACTTAAAACCTTTGTTGACATCTTCTGTTAGTAATTGTTTCTCATGTTGTAATCTCCAATCTAACATTGGAATGCTCTCTTTTGTGTTTCTTGAATACATTTGTTATTAATATAACTAGTATCTTTTGAAATTCTGGTACATAACTATTACTACTGTAGTATTTATTTTAGCGCAACAAAGACGAATGCTCATTGAACCATTGATAAATACACTAAAAATTGTCTAACAACAGAACATCTAAAACAATAGCAAAATTGGTACCTTGTCTTTTGCTTTCATTAAAATTGAATCTGATACCAAAATTCTTCACCCTTGGAGTTTAAGTTGGTAGTGGCAAGGGAAGCTTGGGCTTGGGTTTGGGTGAGTGTAAATATGTGTGAGTGTTGTAATGAAAACATCAATGCATAAGATTAAAGATTTATCTCTTCTCACTAAGTTGCTAAACGTTTTGTGTTTTAAGAAGAGAACCAAAACAGAGAAGTAAGAGAGAGCAAAGTTCTTTAGTCTCAGTTGAAACAGAGGAGCAAAACAGAGAGAATAAAAGTGAGAGGAAACTACAAGAGAGTGAATAAGGTCAAAACTTCAACAATATTAAACGAGAAAAAAAAAGGAATATTTAGAAACCCTAATTGCTATTTAATTAGCAAACCACTCGTTCTCTAGGTTTTTTTTTTTTTCAACTCATATTTTAAATTTTTAACTACTAGGGCTTGGATCTCATGGATACCAGAAAGGTGAAATCTGGCTCTAGAGAAGCAATCAACTATTTTCCAGATGAGATACTTGCTATGATCTTGTTCTATCTTCCCACAAAACGAGCTGTTTCTACATCTCTTATCTCCAAAAGGTGGAGGAATCTTTTTGCGTTGATGATTCAACTCTTTGAATCTCAATATCATTTCTATTTAGACGACTCTGATTTAGTTTATCCGGAGAAAGGTAAGAATGAGAGGAAAGATGTTCAGGAGAGCTTTGGGGATTTTGTTGATAAAACCCTTACCGGTTGCAGTTCCATAACGAAACTCTCACTAATATGTCTTCTTAAATGTTGCCCTCATACGGACACCGACCGATGGCTACACCATGCCATGGAACGAGGTGTTGTGGATCTTGATCTGCGTTTTAAAATGGGTATTACTCCTTGGCAATATGACTGGCCTTCTAATGTTTTCACAATCAAGACGTTGGTTAAGCTAACATTAAGAATAAACGTTGGTCCAAATGCAATGTCATATTGTCCAAAAGTGGTTCTTCCAGTTCTAAAGAGTCTCTTTCTCCATGCAGTTTGGTATACATGCCATAGATTGTGCTATTCGATGCTTCCTGGTTGTCCAATACTTGAGGAATTATCCTTACATCACTTACGCGGTAACCGAGATGCTAACAATCCGCCATTCTCTATATCCCACAAAAACCTCAAGAGACTCACAGTTCACTTCAATAACAGTTTTGACGTTGGGCGCCCAACGCAATTCGACACACCGAATCTTCTTTACCTCGAATACTCTGGTTTCGCTCCTTGTCCCTATTCAGGGACCAGTTACTTGAATTCCCTTGTTGAGGCCAAACTAGATGTTCATATAAAACATGGATGTCATGCTCACATGCATCTAGCTACGGTCATTGATTGGATATGCAACGTTAAGACCCTTTCGTTGTCTCCTGCTTCTGTTAAGGTATGTATCTTTGTTTGCTAAACCCTCTTCTTCGTTATCTTAGTATCTTTTTTTGTTCTTGCGTTTCAGAGTATGTATTCAAGATGTGTGGAATTACCTATCTTTCCAGACCTTGTTAAGCTTTTTTTTGAAAGTAACGCGAAAGAAGGTTGGGAAGTGCTTCCCCGTCTGCTTAACAAATCTCCAAAGCTAGAAACGTTGGTCCTTAAGGTTTCTCAGTTTAAACTTTTAAAAGAGATAATTAATTCCCTTCCTTGTGCGTCAAGTATACAATCCTAACTTTGTTGTATATATGGTGCTCTATTTGTGATGCTTGCTCTAGGGCTTGCATTGTGCAAGTGATCACGGAGTTTGCATTGATCGAAATGAAGTGAAGGTGTTGGAGATATATGGGTTTACCGGACGTGGTAGAGAAGTGAGACAAGTGAAGTGCATATTGCGGGAAATGCAATTTCTTCAAGTGATGAGAGTGGAAATTGATGCTGATGATAACAAGAAACTGCGAGTCATCAATCACCTTCTTGATCTTCCTAAACGTCCATCTAAATTCCAAATCCAGTTCTTGTGAGATTCACATCCCCTCCTAGTTTTGATTTTGGCTAACAGTTTTTCGGATTTTAAAATTTAGGAGAAATGGTAACCAAACTACCTCACTTTTCTGGTCAGTTTTGGTCTTGGTTCGTATTCTGGCTTTAGTTTCAAGAAAATTAAGTTTGTGCTAGCTAGATTAAGGGTCAGTTTGATCATATTTTTAAGACAATAAATTCCATTTATACAAATTCAACATTAATGAAATGTTCAACATTCACTTATTGCATATCATTATGCAAATGTACATCTCTAGAATATATTGATTCAACACAAATAGGCTTGGGTTATGGTCCTTACATATCCATGGGTTACAAAAAACAGAAACAAAGAAACTGGTCCCGGCGAAGCATTAACCGGAAGCAGAGATCGGTGTCTGGACGGGAATGAAACCACGGGTCACATGAAGCATTACATTCATAATAGATAAAGCATTACATTTCATCCTCATGTTGTTATCTATATATCAAGTTTATTTTACACATTTTGCTAAGCATTTTCATTAATGATTCATATTGAAGTAACTCTATTGGAGAAGCCAATTATATGGTGAAGAAAAAGATTGTGGAGATTAAGGGACAAACTTCATTGCATAAACAACACAGATTCCGAAACCTGGCATTTCTTGTGTAGCAAGAATTTTACATGCTCTCTCTAAGCTTTTACAAATCAAATGAGGATGACTTGGCAAAGCCTAGAGCGTCTTCGGAATTTGCTTATCAACCCCTCATATGTTGAACCATGGATGTTCCGATGTACAGTGATTTTTTGGAGGATAGATGAATTCTCTAAGAAGTATTTCGCCAGATTCAGTAGTTCTTCATCAAATCCCATGATTTGGGCATCCAATTCAACAAACTCGAGCGACGATAGCAGACACTTAGGATTAACAGATGAAAAACTTAGTTGATTTATCTTCTCACAACCCAAAAATACCTAAGGAAAAAAAAAGAGAGAATTAAATCGCAATATGAGATAAAACACGAAGACAAAAGTAAAAAATACATTGGTTAAGCAGATCATCACCAAGACTAGAGATTTCAATTTGGGGCAGCTCTCAAGAAATATTGGTAACCATTTTATAAGGGACATAGAGAGAGTAACATGCATGTGGGACATGTAACCAAACATGTAACCAAACTGAGGCAGTGGTTCTAATAGGGAATAGTGACGAATGACCTAAAACAAAACATAATGTGGGTTAGAAACTTATACATTATAGCAAAATGTGCATGTCCAATATATAATATACCTTGGAAGTGTACATGAATATCGTCATATCCACGATCCTCGTCATCCCGAGCAGAAAACTTATTTGATTCATCTCCTCAGAACCCATCTTCTCAAAGTCACCATTGAAAGCCACAATAAGGGATTTCAGATTCGGGCAACACTCAAGAAAATTCGGCAACCATTTTAATTCGGATACACGGAGAGTAACATGCAAGCGGGACATGTTATCAAATTGCGGTAGCGGTGCTAAATTGGAATAGTGATGAATGACCTGAAATCAAACAGAAAGTACTTGTGGGTTAGAAACTATTCATTACAACAAAATTTGCATGTTCAATACACATATATATACCTTGAAAATGTTCTCAGATATCGTTAGATCCATGACCTTCGAGATTGCGGGTAGAAAACTACGGATGTGACTTCTCCTCGATGAAACACTTGTTTCGCCACAATCCTCAGAACCAAAGTCTAGATGAATATCTAACTTGGCATTGGACTTTAGATTACTTACTATATATGTTTCTGATACATGATCACTGATTCTCAAATAGCATAGTAGAGGAGCATCAATAACAACTCCAGGAACAGAATCAAACACCATAGAAGAACTTCGTAGTAAACGGAGCCTCTTCAGTGAACGCGATTGCACCCGATAAACTCTTCCATCATTCCATAATACATCAATCTTTAAGTCTTCTAAGACAGGGCAAGAAGCGACAAGTCTCTCAAAAGTGGCATCATTGGGAAACCAAACATAGTTTAGATGCATGATTTTCAGACAAGGTAAAGACACAAACTCGGGGTTAACCAAAGTCAGATGAAAGAGTTTTAGTGATACTAATGTATCACATACATAAAGGCTTAAGGGCAGCTCATGAAAATAATTCCCACGAACACGACGAACATATAGACGTTGGATGTTACGCGTAACAAAAGCATTGATCCATGATGTGAGATAAGATGCATCATGTTCATCAAAATATAACTTAAGATTGTTGATGCTAGAAACCCTATTGGAATCGAAAAAGCTATCACCAAAACTCTTAAAGGCATTGAAATTTGGGAATATTGAAAATATCAATTCCAAACTAGGAACCTTAAGCCAGAGATTCTTCCATCTAGTGGATAAAACGCTTGTCGTGACAGTCTCCTTTATGGGAAGATGAGAAAGTATATGACATATCAAAGTATCAGGTAATTGGCTTAACCTATCTCTCTTCAATCTAAGTATCAACCTTATGGGATAACGAGCCTGTTTTGAACTCTCTCTACCCATCCTCATGTGATAATTGTGCAAAACAAAATTGAGGCACAAGTTTTTGAAAGCCGATTTGGAGGCGTAGGTTATTACAGTCATTTTGGACCTAGTATGGGCTGAGTTTTTTTAAGTAACCGGGTGTTACTGTAACCCTAATTCATAAGTCTAAAATTGAACGTTCTCAAGAATTTCATTAATATAACTAAAACTATAGTCTTATAGTCTTATTAATATAACTCTTGTCTTTTGAAAAGCCTGGTATATCCCTTATTAATATATATATTCACCAGATTCTTCAAGTTTGCAACACAAAAATTTCAATCTTTTTCAGACAAATGAGTGTCTCAAATTTACTATAGGACCAGAAATTTGTAGGTTTCCGAGATAGTCTGACTGGGTCTCTGGACTGTGGTTCGAACTATTCAACCGATGTGTTGAATAAAACAGGGTAATTAGTACTTTGCCATCAATCACAAGTTTTTTTTTGTTGCAACTTGCAAGTAGTACTGGAAATTAGGATCAAGAATTGTAACTGCGCAACCTTAAGGCTTACGAGATGGGCCTTTTCTCGGACATTATATTAAGTGGCCTTGCGCAAACGTCGTCATTTAGAATCGTTTCAGTTATTTAGGAAGTTAACTTTGGAATTTTTTCGGTTCTAATAAAATTGATCAAACTAGTCCATCGGGTCTGTTTAACCCATCCACCCGTATCCGACTGCTGATGCGGGACCAAGACCGCACTGATGTCGTTGAAACGGAACTGACCTCCAAGTGAGTGACAATGATACGTGACAAACCAAATTGAAAATTCAAGTCAACTATTAAAAAATCAGTATATTACGATAAAACATTTCATAAAGCCTCGAATTATCTATTAATTGCCCCACTCTGTCATTTACAACAAACATTTAGCTATAGTTGCTTTTAGTTTTTAGTGCAATGATAGTTTTATTGTCATTGCAAATCCGTAGCAAATAAAATTTGGTTACAACTATATATCATAGCAAAAAAAATTAAAATTTGTTACAAAATTTCACATGTAGCTATATAAATATTTTTTAGTTTTATTGTAGGTACTATCTAGATTTGGAGTGTTTTATTTTTATTTTTTTCATCTTTTAATTGTTGTTAGTTTCATCTGTAACATTTGAATTGATTTTATTTTGGTGATTTATAAGAAATCTGTATGTATTGATTATGAGTATTTTCAAATTTAAAGTTTCTTTAAAATGTAAGATCCAAGGGAAAATAAATCGGACTTTCCCTGTATAACCCTATGTCCCTATCACTCATTTTGAAGAACAAAGCGAAACATTAAATTTGTGGTCACCAATTAAAAAATTACTCCTAACTCTTTAATCCAAGGGAAATGTGGTCACCAATTAAAAACTTAGTTTAAACAAAGAAAATAAAATAAAATAAAATGGGTTACAAAATATCTCATTAAACCTCATCTTCATTTTCTTGTTGATAAAGGATTCAATAAGCAACATCTTCTTTTCTTTCCCACTAACAAAAGAGGAAACCTTTTATTGGCTTTACCGTGTTGTTCAAGATATACATGTGAAGTTGATCCTTTTTTAGGTCATTAAATAAAGTTAAATTGTTCATGCTTTTATTGGCAGGACAAAAAACAAAAGCAAATAAAGAAACAGAACCCTCGAGACTATTCTCTAAAGTCTTAACACTATAAATACACATCATAACAACATAGTAATCATAGATACAAGTGACTTGCTACACATATATACAACAAACACAAGAAAACACCAAAAGACCACATATCCTTCCAATGGCCCCCCTTCAACGCACAATCTCGGATATTTCACACCAAATATCCATAGACAACACTCTAACAAAAGAACCATCTCCAACCGCAACCGCAACAACTTTGTTGTCCTTATCAACGATATCCGAAGTGGAAGATGCAAAGTGCGAGTGTTGTGGCATGTCTGAAGAGTGCACGCCGGAGTACATACACCGTGTGCGTTCAAAATTCTCTGGGAAGCTGATTTGCGGGCTGTGCGAAAAAGCGGTGGAGGAAGAGATGGAAAAGATGAATAACAGTGAAGTGGTGGTTGAGAAGCGGCGAGAGGAGGCAGTGAAGGCACACATGAGCGCATGTTCCCGGTTCAACAGGCTAGGCCGGAGTTATCCAGTGTTGTACCAAGCAGAAGCGGTCAAGGAAATGCTGAAGAAGAGGTCTAAGAAGATGGTTGGAGCCACCAAGACGGAAAAAGGTGGGCTCGCTAGGAGCTCTAGCTGCATGCCGGCTTTAGCTAAGGAGCTTAAAGATCGTACCTTGGTTAATTAGCTTATTTGTATACTCACGTACACGTATGTTATGTTCATATATAGATTTGAATTTACATGCAGACGGAGATGTGTATTAAGTGAGTTATATATATGTAGTTAAAACTGATGGAAGTTTTACGTGTGTAATGTATAAATTTTTTTTGTTTCGTTTAATGTATAATCAAACGTCTGTGTTGTCACTAACTCACTATTATATCTGTTTGTGGATCAATCATGTAAGAAATGAGACTTTGACATCAAAGGATAAGAATATCGAACCTTAATATATGCTTATTTCCTGTCTACATGATATAACATAAGCCTAGAGATTCCTTCAACTCTATTAGTTGAGCACCTAGATGGTAACATAGGTCGATGAAACTTATTTTGTTTAGCATAAAATAATTTCCCTAAACTATTTTATAGATATTTGATGGGTAAAGCTTTCGTTTCATTAGCTTTAGTCTATGGTCGAGCCTAACCACCATCTTAGACGTCGTGTAAAAGGAGACGGTATCGTTAACTCATATCTATTAGGAATCGGATTAACTAATCCTTTTATGAAAATCACATACGCAACATCACTCATAAGCTAATCTTCGGGTAGGTTCTACTCTACCCGTAAGATTTTATTGGACTTCAGTTAAAAACCTAGTATCGGATAGTTTCTTATTACCATTCCACTAGAATCCTAGCAAATCTAACGTCACGTTGTTTTTACACATTATAAACGGCACGCGGTTCTCTAGAGCATGAGTGTTTGCTTACTTTCAAAGAATCATCTTACCTAAGCCACATGAGTAGTCTCGTTTGACGTCCACTAGTTAGCCTGAATTTAAGCATTGCACCACGTGTCTTTCCCTTTTGGCACGTGAGGAGCACTCTTAGGCATCTTTTTTGGCCACTCTTACGCATTTCTCACGATCCGTTATCATTATTCACTAAACATATACTACTCCATATAATAGGAAGATAACATAAACCAATTATTATTCTATTATATAAGGATTGAGTGATGTAATTTTCAAACGCGAGAAGAGTATGGTTCAAGCAATCACTGAATAGCTAAGATGAATAATTGTGAAAAGATATAATAGTATTTGAAGAAGAACCTTATCCATTATTTCGAAGGACGTTCGGGGTTGGCGTAAGATCAATATCTAGGTCCCACGGAACTAAAGTCTTCTCGAGACACGTGTCTGAAATAAGCAGACAATCATGTGAATCTACTGAATCTTTAGTGAATCGTTTCTCTCGAAAGAAATAAATAGTGAATCAATGATTCCTATGAATTGTAAAGAATATGGAAAGTATGTACTAGTGGAAGAGAGATATTGATAGTATCGAGGAGACAATTTGATATCATTCTTCGTTTACTTCTTATAATAGAAATTTACTATGAGATAGTTACTTTGAGGTTGAAAAATGAGACAGTTACTTTGAAGTGAAATATATTTCGTAGTCAATGAGATATTAAGAAACAATTAAGAAGTATGAACAATTTTCCCTCCAAACAAAAAAAAACACATACACACAAGTATGATGGTGTTAATATATAAGCTTTGAACTCCAAATTCATGTATTGATATCTATTAACACCAATTACAAATATAGAACCCTAATTGATATTTAGATGGGCAATTTTTAGAGTCTCAATAAGATCTAGGAAGTAGGAACTCATAGCATTCTTCCACATACTCATTTTTTGGCTGAAACAACTCAGCAACAAGCACAAGAAAATGTAAAACAAATTTACCTAAAGATATACCAATAACCGCAAACCCTCTAAGCCAACCCACATCTTCACTTTGCCGTCTCAGCCTCAACTTCATCAACTCTTAACTGAATTGTATAAGATGGATAATCACATAATTTTTGATAAAAAATTTCTAAAATATCTGTCACTTTTAGCATATGATTTAATATATTTTGGATCGTCTCCTAAGACAGTTTACTATGAAAAAAAATTAGTAGGATAATATACAATGATAAGAAATAAACAATTATAAAATAAAAAATTTAGTAGGATAAAAAAATAAATAAATAAATAAACAATGAGTTTTGTTCTCTTTATGGATTTTGTAAGATGATGATTCTTAATTTCGTAAACGTTTTCTTTAATGTTGTTTCCATAACGAATCGATATAGTATAACTACTAAAATAAATATATTAAAAACATCATTATTTTGTTTTTCTCAAGCTCATAAATATATGAGAAGAATTCTGGAAAAGTGGTAGGCATTTATCGTTGGATTTATAACATTAGTCTATCGTTTGTGCGTTCTAAACTTTCTTGCTAAAAACATTATCATAAAAAACTTTGTGTAAACCATAACAAAAAATAACGTTCATTCACCCAAATCTTATTCCCCCTAAAGCATTATGCTGTATTTCAACCGCATATACCACCTTTAAGAAATCGTTGTGAGTGCTTTAGTGAAAATTTTGTACAAATGTCACATGCATAATCTTAGTTGTTCATAATCTTTTCTGCTCGTCTTCTTTCTCATCATATTTTCTTTGGTGTTTCCCTTGTCTTTTGTGTTCTGGTTTGTCATGAATGTCTAACAATACACATTTTTAGAAGGTGTCGGAACCTAACCATTACGGACAGGGAAACACAAAAATATACTCCTAAATCAACCAAGTCATACTGCTGAGTTTGCAAGTTGCAACTAACTCTCAGCCTCTATTGGGTAAAGATGAATCTAACCTAATACCTCCTCTAGTGTATCAAAAATTACAACTACGCTTATTCTTGTATATTCCGCCGTTCACCTTATTTCCACTAATAATAAATAAGGTTATTTATCTCTTCTATTTGAATATATGATGTATATCAATGATCTAGAATACATTAGTCAAGTTGGAAAATAGTTTTTGATCCAAATATGGAGTCGAGTTTGTTAATAATCATATAAATTCTGTAAAATTGATGAATACGATGATGATTCTTACACGTTACACAGATTTGTTCATGTTTTGTTCATATGGGTGTATGAGAGTGTTCATGGTTTAAGAGAAAATTATGGGGACAAATGGGAAACCACTGAGTTCCTTTACTAAACTGACGATCATCTCGTTCGCGTTTTAAATTTGAAGAGTTCTTAAGTGAGGAGAAGGCTACTTATAGACCGGTTAGTTATTTACGGCATGTACTTTAATGAAAAACAATTCTCAAAGATCGGCCGGTCCATTTAAGATCTTCAACTAAATTATTAATGAAAAACTACTCAAGTAAGTATATTTTCATAAGATCCTCAACGAAATTATTAAAGAAAAACTCTTCAATTGTAAGAACTTTTTTCATAAGATCCTCAACTAAATTATTAATGAAATAAAATCCTCAAGTAAAAGTTTGTAATGAAAAAAAATCAATCTATAATTCCCTCTAAACAAATATCGTTTAATCGATACTCTGTGTCGTTATTGATTGAATTTGTTTTAGACTTAAAACAACGTAGTGTTTGTTCAAAAACAACAGAAATTTTTTAAAATCACTACTAATGTCGACTTAAAATCTAAATCACCATTCGTCACCGTGCTTCTCTTTTATTTCATATGCATTTAATTCCTATAATTCTACATAAATAGTTAATTTTCATCGTTTTATGCAAAGATGTGATTTTATCAAACAATATACTAATTGGTTATTCCATATTCTCAATCGATCGCATCACACTTCTGATGTTATTTTTAAACAAACAGTGCATTTTCTTATGTCTAAAGAAAATATACACATTGTTTTATAACAAAACATAATGCAAAAGTATCGATTTATGTGCAGTAGTTTTAGGGTTTTGGCGTAGTCGAATGGTTTTTTTTTTTGTTAACTACGGTTCTTTACTTGATAAGTTTTTTTCACTAAATGATTTATTTAAGGGATTTAAAATAGATAAATCTATACTTGAGTAGGTTTTTATCAATAATTTAGTTAAAGGGTTTTAAATTAATCGGCTGATATTTGAGAGTTTTTTCATTAAAATCCATTTGTGTGTTAGTCTAATAATTAGACGTTTTATTTGTGTTAGTCTAGTAGTCAATCTCCCTAGAATTATTGTTAAGTGATCAGTAGATGCGATCATATCCTCTTCTTTTTCTTATTTTTGTTGTCATTGAGTTCATAAATTTAGATACGTACTAGGACTTATGAACGGTCTTGTAGATTGACGACCAGGTATATGTATATATATTACGATCTCATTGTATCTGGCTTTCGTTTCTAGTATTTATCTTTTTTCTTCATGTATTCGGACTTCTTTAGATACAGATAGTTTTTTGTTGATAGTTAGCTATAGTCCTTAGCTACAATTATTACCGTGTCTGATTTATAGGAAACGGACTTGGATTCTAGTTTCTGACTGGTATTTGCAACATATAGTGGTAATAAGATTTAAGACTTATATAGGAGTAATTAAAGAAGAGTGTGTTTTGACCGGTCATACTATTTCTGATTGGGTGAGCTGGAAAATTGTCGTGGCTAAAAGTGGGATCGAAAAAGGAATAAAGAGATTTAACATGGGATTAGGAAGAAGGGTTAACGTGTTTATAAAATAACAATAGTTAAACAAATTTTCTTAATATATTCTTATACAAGTCCCGAGAAATATTGTTCGATGTGGTAGATAATCGAATCGGCCAATAGAAATATAGAATGTCTTGTTATTAGGTTTTGTATATTTAGTTATTTCGATCGCCCAATCAGGTTATTATTGATTTCATAGTTTAGTTCTTGAAATCTTATCATGGGTTATAATGACTTAAAACATTTAAAGTAACGTGAAAGAACCTAACACGGTCCCTAATCATATTTTCATTTATTTTAATCCGTAAGTCTTTTGGCAACTTACTGCATTGTTGATAGAGTTTGTTTGTGTTGCATCCATTACTGATAGTGTTTACGACAAACTGCTAAAAGATAAAATTACTTAAGAGCAACGGACATATTCGATTTTTTATTTTATAAACTAAAGTACATAATAAAATTTTGTTTTTATCTTATTATCCTATTTGGATAGCCTAAAAGTCGGGAAATAGGTATTTTTCATATTCGTACAATCCGCAAAGTTTGTTTTTTAATATGAACAAACATGTAGAGTTACTTTTAACCCAAACCAAAAATTATAAATTTCATACCCAAACTTCATATTTAGTGTTTTATTCAGAATCGTAATTAACGTGTGTTAGTCAACCATTACGGTTTCTAAGTCAGCTAAAACGATTTCGTTTTGTTTGTTGAAATTAAAATTTCAATTATTTTTTTGCAAAAATTGGGTCTTGAATCCCTACATCTCACTCGTTTACACATCCCATAATATTTGATCCACAGCTATCTTCGATGGCGGGGTTCGAGACCCAATTTTTGCACTAAAAAATAAAAAATTTTAACTCTAGCAAACAAAACGACATCGTTTCAAGCCACGTCATCAAACACGTGTCAGCTGACTTAGCAACCGTAACGGTTGACTAACACTCGTTAATTATGACTCCGAATAAAACACTAAATATAAAATTTGGGTATAAAATTCATTTTTTTTTTTGCAGTTTGTGTTGGAATTAACCCTACGTATTTGTACATGTCGGAAAATATACTTTACAAATTGTACAAGTATGAAAATACATTTTTCCTCCTAAAAGTCTAAAAATCATACGAACCAGTAAAATCAATTACAATCTAGCTCAACCAATAATGTAAAGATAAAAAAATATTAACACATATTTAAGTTCGAGTGTCGCTAGTAATTACTACTACACACATACTCCATCAGCCATTTAATGTAATATAAATTTATTTGTTTTATGCTTTCATTAACAAATTCTGTAGATCCGCCTGCCTCAAATGTACATGATTTGATAAACTATATCATTTTAGGTATTATACCCGAAACCGGTGACTCGATCCGGTTTACAATACATTTAAATAATGTGGATCGGTTTCAACTTTCTCGTAATGGTGTCGACGCTTATCGAGTGTGTTGGTTGATGATAATCAACGGCGTGATCATCATCCATCACATGCACGTGAGTGGTACTTTCTGTAATTTGAAGCAACGTTATGACCCTTTTGGTAAAGTTGTCCCCACCACTATACCATAATTGCACATGTTTTATTCAATTAATCCTTTAATGAAGTCAAAAATATTTCCCACCTTTGTGTTTGTCAACTAAGCAAATTCTAATTTTCCCTGCAAATTTATGCTCTATAATTTACCTTTTCACAAATCTCAAGATTATAAAACCAATCATTTAATATGAATTCAGACTACAATTGTAAATATTTCTTCCCATTTTTTTTCTGCTTCTTTTTCATCATTCGGGTCGATAAATTCCGACTCATAACATAATTTTTATTTCATGGGATAATGCGAGTCGAATTCTAGTAGTAAAGAATGCAAAATATACCTTTAACCATTTCATTGAAATTGTATTTTTCTATTTTTATTTGCCAGTGTAAATATATATATTTAACTTTTCTTTTTTTTTCCAATGAGAAACATTATGTTGGGTTAGTTAAGAAATCTATATCTTTAAAAATTGGAGGAATTACTCCCTCCGTATTTTAATAAGTGTCGTATAAACACATTACCCATATATGATAATATTTTAATAAGTGTCGTATAAACACATTACACAAATTGGAGGAATTACTCCCTCCGTATTTTAATAAGTTTAGTATTTTCATATAAACACATTACACATATATGAAAAAGGAAAAAAAATCGTGCCTACACATGTGTTTGTACAAGTATGTAAACAAACTAAATGTTGGCAAAACCAATATCATAATATTTACAATTTTACCAAGGGAATTTTTTTTTTTTTGTCGTCTGGATTTATTATTTATTGCAAATTATGAGAACTGTTACATAGACGATTCTACAACGGACAATTCCTTCCGACCCTTATTAAATTCACGACAGATGACACCTCTTTCACCTCCTTCTTCATGCTCACCTCCTTCACCTCCTTCTTCATGCTCTTGATGGACACTTCTCTGTCTGCGTAGAATCCTGGCGAACGGCTATAATTGTACATCGCTGGAGATCTCCTGCACACTTGCCTCCAATAATCTGCAAATTTATTAATAAATCGCATTATCTGGGACTCGAACCCCAGACCTCTGGGTGTAGAAGCATTAATTAACCCTTAGTCAACCAATGGGCCAACGGGGCTTCCACTACCAAGGGAATTAAAAAAAAAAAAAAAATATAGGTATATAAGTAAGTGTAAAAAAAATTAATTCCCATAAAATCCCCTTTGTCTTCGTCAAACTTTTCCGAATTAGACCTCTTGTCCCCTTCAAGCGCAATAAAAATGAAAGTAAAAAATAAAATAAACAAAAGTTTATCTTTTCTACAGAGAAACCATAACTTTCTCTAACTTTACTCCTTTTTAAACTCACATTTCCCCTCACTTCACTCTCTCCTCTCTCCAAAGACCTCCGACGAGAGTTTACCGGAAAAATAAAAACAACTATTTACTTTAATCAACGAAACTTATGGAAGATGAAGCCCATGAATTCTTTCACACATCTGATCATTTTGTCGTTGATGACCTCTTAGTTGATTTCTCTAACGATGATGACGAAGAAAACGATGTTGTTGCTGATTCCACCACAACCACCGCCATAACCGACAGCTCTACCTTCTCCGCCGCTGATCTTTCGAATTTCCACGGTGATGTTCAAGACGGTACTAGCTTCTCCGGTGACCTTTGTGTACCGGTACGTTGAAATTAACAAGATTTGGTGATTCTTGAATTTTAGTAAAGTAAAATGTTATGTTTTGTAATAAAAAAAAATGTTATGTTTTGTAATTTGTAATTATTGAAGTTTTAGAAAAAAGATTAAATGATTTGGTTTGTTTTGTTTTGTTAGTCTGATGATTTGGCTGATGAGTTGGAGTGGCTTTCGAACATTGTGGATGAATCGTTGTCGCCTGAAGATGTACACAAGCTCCAGCTAATATCCGGTTTTAAGACCCGACCCGACCCGAAATCCGATACCGGAAGCCCGGAAAACCCGAATAGTAGCAGTCCGATTTTCACTACCGACGTTTCTGTGCCGGCCAAAGCTAGAAGCAAACGCTCACGCGCCGCGGTTTGTAATTGGGCCTCACGTGGGCTTCTCAAGGAAATGGTTTACGACAACCCTTTCACCGGAGAAACCATTCTCTCAAGCCAACACTTGACTCCACCAACCTCGCCGCCTCTATGGATAGCTCCGCTCGGGAAAAAGCAAGCCATCGACGGAGGACACCGGCGGAAGAAGGATGTTTCTTCACCGGATTCTGGTGGCGCAGAAGAGAGACGATGTCTCCACTGCGCCACGGATAAGACGCCGCAATGGCGGACAGGCCCAATGGGCCCAAAGACGTTGTGCAACGCTTGCGGTGTCAGGTACAAATCCGGGCGTCTAGTACCGGAGTATCGACCCGCGGCAAGTCCGACGTTTGTGCTGACGAAGCATTCAAATTCTCATCGGAAAGTTATGGAGCTCCGGCGACAGAAGGAGATGAGTAGGGCCCATCATGAGTTCATACATCACCATCACGGTACGGACACTTCCATGATTTTCGACGTTTCATCGGACGGTGATGATTACTTGATCCACCAAAACGTTGGCCCAGATTTCAGACAGCTTATTTGATTTGATCCCTTTTTATTTACCAATAATTTAATTAGGGATTATCTTCTTAGATCAAATTTTGCTAATCTAAATTTTGATGATGACAATTTACTTTTTCTTCCGTTTAATTTTGTGTTGTTTTGGAATTTGCTAGAAAACTTTTGTTGCATTCCTCATGACATGAAATGAATTTTCTAGTTTTTCTTTTTCTTTTGGTCTCTTTATCATCCATTAGTTAATGTTAAATCTACAAAATGTTTATTGTTACTTTCTCAGGCTTATACTTTACCATTACCAAATATATTGGATCACTTATAACTCTAATAATCGTAGTGATTATAAGAAACAACTAATTTGTTTCAAGTTAGACAGTACTATCATAATTAATATATACAAACATTGAGGTAAAAATTCATAATGATGAAATATTGGTGGGAGAGTGTCTCAGTGTTGGTAATGTGTCACCTCAATGATCAAGGTCCCTCTACTCTTTTGTAGCATAGTTATTTCAAAGTTTCTGCTTTGCAACTTTTGTAATTGTTTCTAAATTGACAATCATCTGATTTTTTTTTTTTTTAATTAACAATAAGTCAAGAGATTGAACGGTATTTTGTAAGCTATTTTGTTTGCTTCTTCAATTTGATGATTTAGATTAGTACTAATATTTCTTTCATGCAATTTTTATAATCTATGCATGGTTAAAACTTAAAACTACTATATTCCCAACAATACAAAAGGACAAGAGGAATTGATTTTCAAGTAAACTAGTACTCCCTCCGTATTTTAATAAGTGTCGTTTTAGGATTTTCTTTTTTTAAAAATTAGATGTCGTTTTCAAATTTCAATGCAAAATTTATTACTTTTTAATGTTTTATGATGTCATAAAACATTAAAAAGTAATAAATTTTGCATAGAAATTTGAAAACGACATCCAATCAAAAAAATAAAAATTCTAAAACGACACTTATTAAAATACGGAGGGAGTACTTGATAAATAAACATCTCGGGATGAAGTAATTTAATTTTCTGCTCTCACGATCCGATGCAGCACTAATCCATAGTAATTTGTATTTTCTTTATTATTTTTTTAGTGAAATTTTTCTATCTCCTTTATGTTAAAACAATATTTTGTTTTTTGTTTACCAATTCATAAGCTTAGAGATTCTTAATTAGGTTTTAAGAAATGAATGCATATCGTATAAGAATAAGATAAACCAAACTAAAATTACAGAAGTTCCATTTGTTTTTTGGCAAATAGAAATTTCGCAAGTGTCACTGCCAAACAATAACAAGAAATAGTTTTGGTTTGGACTATTTAAAAATTTATGAATAGTTAAAGAAAAAATTATCAGTTAAGGCTTAGTTTGCGGTGGTCACATGCCTCTCATGCACATGCACATAGAAAGAGAGAGTCATTTTCATGAACGCTCATGTATCTTAAGCACATGTATCCGACAACAACAAAAGTACACTTGTGAAGCTCTAATTCATATAACTGTTTTTAAATTTACGTAGTTTTTTCCTTCTTTTTTTTTTAATCTTAATTTTAGTTCCAAGTCCAAACATTATTCTAATTTCGTTTCTTCATGCATCCATATTCAATATTTAAATTCAACATCTCAACGAAGCATCCATCAGAGAATTGCATATTGATATAAAGTTATTCATTGGGAAGTTTATAAGAAAAATCTTGAATATGCAATCTTGTATCTAATTGACTAAAGGTACATGTTTTTTAACTAATGATTATTTTAATTATCAAGTACATTAAAAATGAAATATTCGTCAAATTTAGTTTACGATAAAATGATCATTGAACTAACATTTTAATATATATAAATGATCAAATCCTTTAAATTAAATTATTTAATTTCCAAAATAACTAAAATCATAAAATTAAACTGGTATAAGTTTTACTATATAGAAATCAAAATAAATAATAATAATATACGATGATAAAATTCTCCATTATATCTTCTACAAATAAATAAATGTAGATAGAAGCTAACGTAGAAATGCCGAAAAATGGGTTCCCATGGGCATATAAAAAAAATATGGCACGTTAAATCGTGAAGAGATAGATCATTCATGTCTCCTGACAATTAAACGATATTCTAATTATCCACAAGTCGCATTTATCGTGATCATTGTTTTGTTAGCTGAACTAAAAAAGTAGCTAATGATTCTCCTCTTCCAAATCATGTTATCTAATGGGCAAAACCAAAACAAACCGGGGAGAGATGTTGACCAAGGAGGTTTTGGTTTGCTATATAGCAAATAGATGATTTTTTTTTTTTTTTTTTTAGCAAATAGATGATTGTTAGATAAGGCCCATAAGGGATTGGATTTTAGACAGATTACTTACACAAAACATGAAACAAATATTGAAAATCCATTACAACTCTTTTTGAGCAAGCAGGGCACAAATTTGTTCAGAATACAACCCAATTTCATTTGGTCCTTGATCCTTGTCAAACGAAAAAATGCTAACTAAATTACAGAAGGAGATAGTATGAATCACCAGGGAAATTCCAACATGTGAGTTGAATTTGAAAAATACAAAGGAAGACTGGAATTCGAGCCGCTGTAGAATCTCTCATCGAAACTCAATTTCTTTTGGCATGATTCTGATCTCTTTATCGAGGTACACTTAGACCAAGCTCTGTAAGATGATCACAACACATTTCATGATGACTACATTAGCATATGGCATCGTCAGAGCCGGCCCAAAGATTCATGATGCCTAAAGCCCAACAAAATTTGATGCCCATTTACAATAAATAAAAATAAAAAAAATGTTAAAATCTACGGTTGCCAAGGATCAAACCCACAACTGTCTACTTTTAGACATCCTAAATACCACTAGACTACAAGACATTTTTGTAATTTGATGCCCTTTAAAATACATATAAGATTTGCTTCCTAAAGAATCTGTTTGCTAGGCTTTAGGTCTGGGCCGGCCCTGGACATCGTAAAAACATGTTTAATGTGCAACATCCATACTGTGGATGTCGGATTCGCACACTTGAATATTTGTTTAATTAGTGGGAATGATTATTCTTGAGGACAAAAATATGATGAAAAACCTATGAATAGGAATGACTATAGTGTATTTGCTAGAAAAATTGCGTATGCTTTACATGGCTATTAGCCCTCTTATTTATATTGACAAACGACATTTAACTCTCAATTAAACACAATTATTCTCTCTTAAATGTATCCGTTTTGGTCTTCGAGTTTTAATGCCCAACGTTTGAATTTGAATTGATTCCGACCTTCATGGGCTTCGCCTTTTGGCCCAAGTCATCCGACTTCGATTCCGAGTCATATCCCGAGGTGTGACCACTCCGGGCTCTCTTTATGGTGACGTCCACTTCGATTATACCCTGTAAACCATGGGCCTTATCCTCTGTGGGCCTTTATCCTGATTACATGGCAATCTTTGGTTGGTCCCGGTCTACTGGTGCGGGATCCGACACCAACAATTAGCCCCCCAAGTCTTTCGAAGTGCTTATTCCAATTCGGAAGGCTTAATCGTCTCAAATGACCAAAGATTGCGCCCGTGGGATCTTCTGGTTTTCCCGCCAAGATTTTGTCAATCCTTTAATTTCGGTATTACCCATATTTGATCGCGTGACATCTGTCGCCATCATGACCGTATCTTAGTTATTTACTATTAAAACGGGGAAAAACCTTTCCACTTCCCCCACGACTACCGAGGCGGTTCCATCATTACCACTTAGTTTGCGTGAGGTAACCTTTTTCATCTTTATCTTTTGGTAAAAATTTTCTTTGTTTTTCCCTGCCAAGTCTTTCTGTCTCTTTCGCCAAACTTTCTCTTCTGGAACTTGAGTTTTCCCATTTCCTTCGATGTCTTCCGATTCCGACAGACCTGAGTCTCCGTCTTATGACGGGAAACGTTCTAGCCTTGACGATTGCACTCGTCCTAACGATATCGCCGGTCCTCACTACAGATCTACTTGCACTATTCAATCCCTTCAACGATTGAAAGAACTCTGCCGACTTCCACCTGAAGTCATGGCAGGATCGAAGTTCGCCGATCCTACGGAATCCCCGGAGGATCATCGTGATGGTTATTTCTGTGTATACGAGATTTATTTCAAGGGTTGTGGGCTAACATTCCCTCTTCCTGAAGCTTTAGTCCGGTATTTAGCGGCTCTGGAAATTTCTCTTCCTCAGCTGACCCCCAATCTCCTTCGAACCATTCTCGGGATCATAACCGTTGCGGCAGAGGCTGGATATATTATCGGAGTCCCCGAGCTGAACGAACTTCTAAGCGTGAGGAGTTCATCAAAGAAAGTGGGGTATTTTTCGGCGTATCCGAACGCCAACAGGAACATCATCTCGCATCTCCCGAACAAGGATGAAAACTGGCACCATCCTTGGTTCCTGATTAAGAAAACTCCTGCTTCGATCGGACATCTCTCCGATATACTTCCATCGAAGTGGTCTGCGAAGCCCGGTAGAAATTAGGTTGCAGATAGTTCTTTTAATCACCATGTTATTTTACTAATTAAATTCGTTGTTTCACTGTGCAGCCTTCATCGCTCCAACTCTCCCAACTGAGGAATTCGTCAGATTCTTCAAAATCCTCCTCGAAGGGGAAACCCTTTGGAATTCTTTCACCCTTGACCGATTCATAGAAGCCAATCGAAAACTCAGGATGAGCCCTCCTGGTCAACTTCAACGCCTTCCGCCTCCTCCCCCGTCTCAGGGTATGTCGGCTCGGGCCCTTGCTGCCCAACGCAAGAAGCTTTCTACTCCGATCACAAAGGCTTGTGATGAGAACAAGGCGTTGCTCGCGGCTGCCATTGACAAAAAAGATTACAGTCGGTCATTGTTAGTCGACGACGGTACCGCTGAAGGGGCCAGATCTACGGGTGCCTACAGGCTAACGCCTCGTCGTGAGCGCCATGGTGACCGTTCTCCTCGAAGAGCCCGGTCTCCTCGTCATGATTCTTCTCGACCTCCCCGAGATGACTTTAGCAGCGAACCGCTTAAGAATTTGATTCGCAAGAAGAGAGACAAATCATCTCGCAGTGACTCTTCTCCACAAAGAGAGAAGTCGAGGGCCCGGACTGAGCGTTCTCCTCGTTCGTCCCCTCCTACTGAACCGATGGGTCCTCCTCCTCCAGTTGACATGTCTTCCCATCATAGTGGTGAGAAGACTGCTCGGAGCGTATCTCCTCAGAAAGAAAGTTCTGAATCTCAAGATGCTCCCCCGAAGTCAAAACCTGCTCTTGTCCCACAGATCAAATCGCTTACAGGTAATGGTTTAGGCAACCTTAAGGGTTTTCAATTCATCCCGACTCAAAATATTACAACTTCCCTTCTTCTTCCTTCGCAGTTATGGAGAAAGAAGGTAGCGTCTTTCGGTGCTTTAAGACCCGGTCGGGTCTAATTCTGCCGGAATTCGACAAGTGGCGTCCTGCAATTCGCGAACGCTATTTGCTTCACGCGCATCACTCATCTCGGGTTAGTTTTACTTCATTCATCCTTTGTGTTAGCCTTCCAACTGACTCATCATCTCGAGTTTATACAAAATGCCAGGCGAATAGCGAACTCAACGACATGGTTGAACACTATGAAGGACTGTTACTTAGCCAGCAACAGGAAATTGAGTCGTGGAGAAGCAAGTTTACTACCCTTGAGACCGACCTTCACTCATCTTCGGGCTCTAAGCAACAGCTAGAAGATCAAGTAGGCAGCCTCACATCTGAGCTTGAGAAGATAAAGGGGGAGCTGAAGGACCAGTACGACCAGAATTACCAACTACAGAACGAGCTTTCTGGTGTTCAGGGTAGACTCCATGAGTCCGAATCATCCGCCGATACCCTGAACAACCAACTCGTTGAACTTCACGCGAAGTACAACGCTATTACCAAGTTGCGTGATTCCGAATTGGCTAGGTCGGCGTCGAAGGCCAGAAAAGAGGTAAAGGGACGAGGGATGGAGTTGATTCAAGGAGCCATCCGTTTTATTCAAACTGAGAAGGTTAAGTCGGATCTGGAGTCAGACATCAAAGAACACGAGAGCAACCTAATCCTGCTGGATCAAATCCACGATGACGATTTCTCCGAAGTGAATGAGAGATCCGAGCTGTCGTCTAGCTTATCCGAAAAGAAAAATCGTCTGGCAGCTCTTCCCGCTTCGTCCTTCAACCCTCAGGATTTTGCGGAGTTTTTCACTGAATCTCCTCCCCTAAGTGAATCGGGGTTAGACTGGGCAGGTAAACGCTAGTTCTTGATGCTTACTTCCTTCTTCTTGCCTTTTGTTTGACCCGAACCGTCTTTTATAGGTCCAAGTGAGACGGAGGGCGTCGTCTTATCCGAAGTCCCTGCTGCACCGAAGGTCATCCCAGGAGATGTTTGTACCGCAGTGAATGAACAAGGAACTTCCCCTGAACAAGTCCCGGCCAAGGAAGCGGATGAAAACCCGACAACCGAAATGGAGGTCGAAGTGTCTGCTGACCCGTAGTGGCTGCGTCCACTCCGAATTGGGGCTTGTCCCATTATTATACCTTCTTTTTGAGACTTAAACCTTTATACTGTTGCCTAAGGAGGCTTTATTATTAGTTTTTTTTTTTTTTTTGAACAAGATATTTGCCTGAGGAGGCTTTTAAACCTTTTTTATTTTAGGTTTAGATCCCGAGGGGGTTTGGTTAAAATTATATGCGGGTTTGCAAAGTCCGCTTTTAACACTTCTTGGCCTTGTGGCTATGTTTTTTTTTCGAGATTTTAAGGCTGATCAGACCCTTCTCTTAGAATGCGAGAACTGAGCTCGGCTTAAAATGAGTTCCCCACTTCGGGTTTAGTCAACTCGGTGAATTTATTGGGCTTGGGCCTTAAAAACTTTTGCGCTTAATGGGCTCCTTGCCTTAAATGCGACGGTTGCCCTTTCCCTTCCTTAGGAAATAGGGAAAGCCGCACGCCTTTAAGGCAATAACTGCCTTTCCCGATTTCCAAAAATAGTTTAACCACTCGGGCACACTATCATCATTAATTTTACGGTTTCAAGATAAACCCTAGACCTATTATAAATAGAGGCAAATTTGCTTCTAACTTTTTTAAAGAACTTCAAAATTCCTTTAACAATAATGGAGAACGAAAAAGTGATCCCCACCGATCCTGGCAGCCCCCTATTCTTGTCCGGCGATGGCTTCGAGCCGGCCGGCGTTCTCTTTCCTCATGCTGTGTTCCACTTCCCTTCGAGGGAAAAGAAAGAGGCTTACGAATTCATGGACAAGGTCAAAATTCGCTTCTCTCACCCAAACTCCTATGTTTTTCACTTTAATTTATTCTTTTTGGTGACAGGTTGTCGACAAACATCGCCGTTTGTGCGACGAGAGGCAGCGGCTGGGACTCAAGAGGCAAACACTCGAGGCTCGTATTGCTCGAGTGGAGAGGAAAGTGAGAGCCCTGGAAAGTGATCCCTTTCAGTGGGAGTGGAGGAACTTCGACTCTATCGCAGAGATCCCGAGAATGCTCCGGATGTATCTCCGTGCTAAAGGTCAAGTTCAGGGACCGGTGAATGCCCCGACTGGAGCTGCTCTTGTTGATAGCGAAGAGGAAGACGAGGAAAATGATGACAATCCTTGGAAACGAGTCCCGAATGAACCCGAAGTTGAGGGCAGGAACGGTGCTTCCACTTCGAATTCCACATCGGCGATGAGGGAGCCTGTTCCTGAGCCCCTTCCATAAATGTTCCCTAACTCTGTTTACTTTTCTTTTCTTTTTTTTCGTTTTGAACTCGTAATGGGCCTTGGCCCCTTTATTTATGGAAACATTTTGATTCTCATATCATTCTTGGAGATACGTCTTTTAATGCAGGATCGGGTTGAGAGCATAAATCTCTCCGCGAATCACTCTATTCCTAGGATAGAGTCCGCAGCTTGCTAGGGATACGACATCCCTATAAATTACAGCTTCAACTTCTCCTCACTCCTCACCATTCTTCTTACTTCTGCAGATATGGACTTTAACCTTCGATGTTCAGAGTCTATGCCGGACTTCTCCAGGATCGGAGTGATAGATGAAGATGTTCCAGATGTTCCAAGTAGACGACCTTCTCCACTTCGCGGCTTTTTCAGATCTCAGATCCGAGCTCCATGTGCTTTGATCAAGGAGCTCCCAATCAGGGACCAAGGAACAGCGATGGCATTCATAGAGGCGCTTGCGCTTCAACACCGGAAGCTTACGCTGGAAAAGAAGAGACTTCGAAATAGGATTAACCGAATGCAACGCAGGCTTACTACGGTGTCAAGAGATCTTCACATCCTTGGCTCCCATCCCGGAGAGTGGATTGAGCTCGGAATTTCCGATTTTGCTCGTATCCCGGATTGTATGATGCCAGTTCTGGACCTCGCAGGTCAAGGGGTTCAGGTGTTCTGCTATCCGGGAGGGTTTTCCTAGCCCGAAATGTGCGAAGGTTGATACTTTGTCTTGTTTGTTTGAATAAATGTTTTACTTTCGATTTCTTGTATGTTCGCACAGCCGAACTTCTTCATCTTGTATGTTCGCATAGTCGAACTCTTTTCCTAAGAAATAAAACGAATTTTTATTATTAGTAGCTGAACTCTTTTTCGAGCTGCCTACGTACCCATTTCGGGATCAAGCCACACCGTAGTTCATGTACATAACAAAATGCGTATTAAACATAAAACTTCTTTAGATTGATCACGTTCCAAGGTCGCTGGACTGGACTGCCTTCTAAGTCTTTCAACCTATAAACACCATTTCGAACCACTTCGGTAACAATATAAGGTCCTTCCCAATTAATGCCGAGTTTGCCCGCGCCTTCTTCTTTTTTATTATCAAAAACTCGCCTTAGCACATAATCGCCTACAAAGAATGGTCTGCTTTTGACTTTGGAATTGTAGTATCGAGCTGCTGCTTGCTGGTAATTTTGTATCCGAATTAAGGCTTGATCTCGTCTTTCATTAATGGTATCCAGCGAGTCATCGAGCATTGCTGAATTCTCCTCTTCGTTCAATGGTGCTTCTGTTCGGCGAAGACCGGGCACATTGAGTTCAGCCGGTACTACTGCTTCCATGCCATAAACTAGAGAAAACGGAGTCTCTCCGGTAGGTCGCCTAGGGGTTGTTCGATAAGCCCATAGGACGGGCTGGAGTTCATCATACCATCCTCCTTTTAAGTGACTCAAGCGTTTTTTGAGATTGCTCAAAATTGTTTTGTTCGCAGCTTCAGCTTGGCCATTTCCTTGTGGATACCGTGGAGTGGAATAACTGACCTTGATCCCCCATTCTGAGCAAAAGGCTTCGAATTCGTGCGAAATGAACTGTGGCCCATTATCAGTAACTATCTCGTATGGAACCCCATGTCGGCATATGATATTCTTCCAAATGAAAGTATTCACCGCCGAATCTTTGATGCTAGCATATGCTTCCGCTTCGATCCACTTTGAAAAATAATCCGTTAAGACCAATAGGTATTGTGCTCCTCGAGTTGATCTATGCAATGGTCCGATGATATCCATCGACCACCTCATAAACGGGTACGGGGCAGAAATGGAGGAGAATAACTCCGAAGGTTGATGGATCATCGGTGCATGGAGTTGACAACGTTTGCACCTTTGAGCGAACTTGACACAATCCGTGATCATAGTGGGCCAATAATAGCCCATCCTTTTTATTTTAAAAGCCATGGCCCTTCCAGACGCATGACTCCCACATAGACCTTCGTGTACTTCTCTTACGACGATTTCGACTTCGGGTCCAAAGATGCACAATAGGTAGGGATCGCTAACACCTCGCTTATATAATATATCCTTTGATAGACAAAATTTCGCGCTAACGATTCTCATTTTCCTGGCTTGCCACTTGTTTTTCGGGAGCTCGCCTGTCATGATGTAGCGCTTTATTGGCTCCCTCCAATCAGCCCCCCAATCTTTAGCCGGAATTTGGTCAATCTCATGAAATACCCGTGGTTCCGGTTTGGGATGTTCATTTGGTTCAAGGTCCGGTTCGGGATGGTCATCTTCGACTAACGGTTCCGTCTCTATAATAGTTTCTGGAAGTATATCTGGCTCCTTGTTGTGTTTTTTCGACTTCCTCCGTTTAACAGGTGGCAACTCGACTTCGGGCTCGCCACGTTCGCGCGCTGCTGCTCGAGACCTTGTAACAACGAGGACTTCTTTGTCAGTTTTAATGCTTCGCTCCGCGATACATTCAACCGGAATGATTCTTTTTAGTTCAGGATCTGATGTTGACGCTAATGCGGCAAGTGCGTCCGCGGTTGTATTTTCTCCTCGAGGTATGCGAATTAGTTCGAATTTCTTGAAGTCTTTTGAAAGACCCTTCACTACTTCGAGGTATGCTTCCATTCTTAGGTCTTTCGCTTCATAATCGCCATTGAACTGATTAACTACCAACTGTGAATCACAATAAGCAACCACTTCTTCCGCTCCAACCCCTTGTGCTAGTCGAAGTCCGGCAATTAGTGCTTCATATTCTGCTTCATTGTTAGAAGCATTAAACAATAAACGGAATGATTGTTCAAGAATTTCCGATGTTGGAGATTCCAACTTGATTTCTACTCCAGATCCTTGTTTTGATGAAGATCCGTCTACATATAGTTTCCAAGTCTGATTCTCTGGTTGCTCTGGTGTGCCCAACACTGGTAGTTCGGTTAGGAAATCTGCCAAAACTTGAGCCTTCATGCTAACCCGGCTTTTGTACTCTATATCATATTCACTTAATTCCACTGCCCACTTCGCCAATCGCCCGGATTGATTTGGACTATGAAGTATTGTTCGGAGTGGCTGGTTGGTTAACACTTCGATTGGATGAGATTGGAAGTATGGGCGTAGCTTCCGGGCTGAAGTTACTACTGCAAGTGCGAGTTTTTCCATCATTGTGTACCTTGTCTCTGGATCTGTCATTGACTTACTTATGTAGTAAATCGGTTTTTGCTCTCCGCGGTCCTCCCGGACCAAGACTCCACTAACTGCATGTTTTGACACTGAAACATACAAATAGAGTTTCTCGTCCACTTCGGGTTTAGACAATACTGGTGGAGTAGTGAGGTATGCTTTAAGTTGTCCGAAAGCTTCTTCACACTTCTCATCCCAAAGGAAACCTTTATTTCCCTTAAGAATTTGATAAAAAGGTAGAGACTTGTCCGTTGATCTTGAAATAAATCGGTTTAAGGCTGCAATTCGACCAGTCAGACGCTGTACTTCCTTGAAGTTCTTCGGGGATGGCATGTTTAGAAAAGCATTAATTTGGTTTGGATTAGCTTCGATTCCTCTTTTTGTCACGATATAACCAAGGAACTCTCCGGATGGAACTCCGAAAGTGCACTTCGCCGGGTTCAGCTTCATTCGATATCGGTTGAGAATTTCGAAACACTCTTCCAAATGCTTAATATGATCCTCTTTTTTCAAAGACTTAACCAACATATCGTCTATGTAGACTTCCATTGTCTTCCCGAGATGCTCATGGAACATTTTATTGACCAATCGTTGATAAGTGGCACCTGCGTTTTTTAAACCAAAAGGCATTACTTTATAACAATAAGTACCTCTGTCTGTGATGAATGACGTCTTTTCTTGGTCTTCGGGATCCATCATTATTTGATTATAACCCGAGAAATCATCCATGAAAGTTAATAACTCATTCCCAGCGGTAGATTCTACGAGCCGGTCTATATGCGGGAGCGGAAAACTATCTTTCGGACATGCCTTATTGAGATCGGTGAAGTCGATACACACCCTGTCCTTTCCATTTTTCTTTTTGACCACGACAGTGTTTGCTACCCACTCCGGGTATTGTACTTCCCTTATAGATCCTATTTTTAATAGTTTGTCCACTTCATCATTTACTTCCTTTGCTCGCTCTACTCCGAGTTTCCTTCTCTTCTGTTTCACAGGCTTAAAACTTGGATCTACGTTCAATTTGTGGCAGATTATGCTTGGATCTATGCCAGGCATATCGGCCGCTGACCATGCAAATGACGTCTTGTTTTTCCTTAGAAGTTCAATCAAAGCTTCTTTTATTTCGCCAGTCAAAGTGACTCCAATTCGGACTTTCCGATCTGGTTTATCTTCTTCCAATACTACTTCGATTACCACATCGTCTTCTTTTTGCCCACTAGGAAATCTTGGAATTTCCTTCTTCGCAGGTTTCGTTAATTGCTATTGGATCTTTAGTCGATGACTGGTCAGATAACACGTTCGTGAAGCTTCTTGACTTCCTCGAATTGTTCCCACTCCACTAGGAGTTGGAAATTTGATGCATTGATGATACGTCGAGGGAACTGCCTTCATTTGATAAATCCATGGAGTCCCAAGGATGATGTTGTAAGCTGCCGGTTTATCAAAAACAACAAAATCTACTATCTTTGACACGTTTTTGGCAAGAACTGGCAGCTTGATCGTCCCGAGAGACATGGCCGATTCGCTTGTGAATGCGACCAAAGGAGACGGCGGTCCTACTATGTCTGCCCGACTGATTCCCATCCTTTCCAGGGTACCTAAAAAGATTAAGTCGACCGAACTGCCCGTATCAACGAGAATTCTCGAAACTTCGAAGTTGGCAACGTCTAAGGTAATGACTAGGGCGTCATCATGAGGCCTTTCGTGGTGACATGTTTCTTCTTCGTCAAATGATATTGACGTGCCTTGAAAGTCCATTTCTTCGCCTAAATTTGCTTTAAATAAAACATTTCGCCTATGCTTCTTTATGGCATTGATCGTATCCCGACAAAGCTTGGAACCTCCAATGATCACATTGATTTTTCCTTTCGAACTTCTAGGTTCTTCTTCATTGGATTGCCTAGGTCTTTTTAAATTCTGATCTTTAGGGGTATCTTTTGCCTCGTGATATTCTTTCACGAAATCTTCTATCTTGAATTTAGAAAGATCTCCACTGGCCCACAGCTCTGCGAGGTGCTTTTTGAGGACACTACAATCTTTGGTTAAGTGTCCGGTTACCTTATGGATGTCACAATACAAACTTTCGTCACGGACCCAGGTGTTCGACCTTCCTTTTCCTTGAAATTGTTTCCCGACGGTATTGTTGAGGGGTTGCGATCCAAACTTTTTAGGTCCTTGGTTCTCTCTGGGCTCAAATTTTTTGGTAGGGAAAATGACCGCTGGTTTTGCTTGTTTGTTCATTTTCGCAAAACTCTCTTTTTCGTCTTCTACTTCCATCCAGTTATTTGCACGGAAAAGTGCGTCTTGAATTGTGTCTGGTTTGTGAAGTATTAGGTCTTCTTTGAACCTTGAGTCATGCCACAAACCTTTTCGTAAAGCGGATAAAGTTGACTGCTGCGAGATTCTTGGGAGTTTTGACAGCACCCCTTTGAACTTGGTGATGAAAGTTCTAAGTGACTCATTTGGCCCTTGTGTTAGATTCCAAGGTCAGCATCCGAAACGCTTTTATCCATGAGGATAGAATATTGTTTAAGGAATACAGCCGATAACTCGTCGAAGTTACTGATTGAGCCTGGTTCTAGCTGAGTGAACCACATTAGTGCTTGACCGCAAAGGTTTTCCGAAAAGAGTTTGCAGTATCCTGCATCTTCATCAGCTTCATCCAATTCGACTCTTCCAGCGGCAATCAGAAAAGCTGCGAGATAGCTCTTTGGGTCTTCTAGTCCACTGTACGGATCCAGTTTGAGTTTCCGAGAATCCTTGATTCTCAAATTTGCAATTCGCGGAATGAAAGGAGTTCGCCTAGCTTCCTCGATGACTCGGTTGATGTCCGGCTCCGAACTGGTGGCCTGGTGGAACTTTGACTTCATTTCTTTCAGTTCCTGGCTAACCTTCCTCATGGTTTCGAGCTGATCGAAGCTCTCTTGATCATACTGATCTACAAGCTGATCTTCATCTCCGAGCTGCGTCTCTTCTTCCACATCCGGTTGAATTGTTGGGTTAGAAGTTGTTTGTTCGTTGGTTTCATTTCGTGCACGGGAGTTCGGCGTACTGAACATGCTTCTTCGGACTCCCACAGTGTTTCCTGCACCTAGAGAACGAACACGAGATTGAATAGTATTGACGCTTTGACCAAGAGATACCTGGGTTGTTTTAAGCGTCTCCACAGCTTTTTCCACATCCGAGAACTTCTGCGACATTTCTGTTATGGCTTGCTGCATGGTCTTGAGAGCCTCGGCTACTGACGAATCAGGGATGCTTGCTCCAGACATTGTTGCTTATCTCGGAAATGAGAGAAATCTGACAACTCAAGAATCTTCTAGATCCCCACAGACGGCGCCAAAATGTGGATGTCGGATTCGCACACTTGAATATTTGTTTAATTAGTGGGAATGATTATTCTTGAGGACAAAAATATGATGAAAAAGCTATGAATAGGAATGACTATAGTGTATTTGCTAGAAAAATTGCGTATGCTTTACATGGCTATTAGCCCTCTTATTTATATTGACAAACGACATTTAACTCTCAATTAAACACAATTATTCTCTCTTAAATGTGTCCGTTTTGGTCTTCGAGTTTTAATGCCCAACGTTTGAATTTGAATTGATTCCGACCTTCATGGGCTTCGCCTTTTGGCCCAAGTCATCCGACTTCGATTCCGAGTCATATCCCGAGGTGTGACCACTCCGGGCTCTCTTTATGGTGACGCCCACTTCGATTATACCCTGTAAACCATGGGCCTAATGGGCCTTATCCTCTGTGGGCCTTTATCCTGATTACATGGCAATCTTTGGTTGGTCTCGGTCTACTGGTGCGGGATCCGACACCAACACATACACTAATATCAAAGCTTGAGTCGATATTTAAAAAGGTAGAAACTACTGATAAGACTGGAACAAGTAAACTCTTTCTTTGTCAATTCACCAAAAACTACACTACATATGGGACTCGAACAACGAGAGGTATTGAGGATATATGGACCTGTTTACATCTGGTTATTTTCGGTTTATTGATCTTGGTTTAATCTTATGTATATAAGCTTAATTACACTCTCATTTGATGATTAAGTTGTTGTAACAATACAGTTTGTTAAGCTTCTTCATCACTCTCTCTCTTTTCTAATCTTGAACTTCCAATGTACCGGAGTTTATTAAGAGGCGTCTCTAAACTTTCGACTAATGACCTAGACTTAATTGAATCAATACCAAGACACAAAGTCAATCTAGCTGAAGAAACCGCACTGTGAAGTGGAAGTAGAGATTGAAGCGAACCCAGTTGAGCAATTGGCCTGGTTGAATCAAATCGTTTATGTTAAAATAATATTGGTTTTGAATTTAAAACGTGTTTTTCTTTTCTTTTTATTTGTCAAACTGAAATTCATGTAGAATCAATTTCCATTGAAGGAAATAATTTATTTCATAAGATGTAATTTGGATAAAGCGTATACTGAACAAAAGGCTAATCATTGAACACAATTAAACGCAATAGAAACAAAATTAGCAAATGAAAGGAGAACATCGTTTACAGTTTATATCTTCTTTTAAAAGTTTAACCAATCATAAATAAAACTGTATAATATAAATAATTATAAAATATTAAATTAATATATAATTTATCTAAAAACTTGAAAACATTTTATATTGTGAAACAATTTTTTTTTCTAAAACATCTTATATTATAAAACGAAAGAAGTATCATTTACACTCTTTTTATTCAAACAAAGCTATTCCTAATTGTTCCACAAACCCGTTTTTTTTTGAAAAACAATTATTGCACTACTAATTTTTTAATCAAATTTTGAAATTTCATCAAATAAATATGTGTATGAAATGGTAGTTTGAACAAGTGGTTTTATAACTAAAGTTTATCATGAGGTTCAACAGAAAATATCAATTTAAAATAATTGATGCTCAATTTGATATCAACAGATTAATAATGGTCAAATATCGATGTGATGTCACTTGTCAAACACCATCTTTTGTCTACATGCAAGTAAATTTTGGTTTACACTATCCTGATTTTGCTTTGTCCCAAAATGATCAATTTTCACAATTTCCGTATCTCGATAAATTATAGTTGAATGTAAAAATAAATTGCCTCAATATACAAGCAACCTTAATGGCATCCTATTTTTCATTACAAAGATTTTCAATAAAATGTCAACGAATTGTATCATTTTCAATAATAGTAGTATAGTACTAGAAGGACGACAAAAAAAAAAAGTAGGAAAAAAGTAAGGGTACTTTAGTCAAAAAAGATGTATATTCCTTAAAAATTTAATAAATATACTTCTCTGTGTATTGGTACGTCTGACGATAAGTAAAAAACTGTTAAAAGTAAAAACAGAGCATTGAAGATATTTTTGTCCAAATCAGTTTGGTTTGTTTTCAATTTGATCGATTGTTCGGTTTAGTTCTTTCAATTCTGTACAGATTGTGAGATTGTTACTCAAACTGGAAAGAAGGTTTGTATGTTGGTTTGGGGTTGAGTTTAAGATTAGTTCAATCGAAAGAACTAAACCGAGTCAAACTTTTATTAATTGGTTTCAATTTGTCAATGTAACTAATTAATAATTGAACAAAAAAAGTAGCATGATACAATACCCTTTTTTGTCTTATTTAACTGTAACATTTTTAACTCGTTGTAATAATCGAAACATTAATCATATTCAAATTCAAATTTGTAATACATTTTATTATAAAATGTTTTTAAAAAATTAATTTTACTGACATAAAACATAAAAAATCGATTAAATTTATAGTTTCAAAATTCCAAAGAGAGAAATATTTAAATAAATAAAAATATCATCCATATATCATATTTATAAAATAATATTTTGAATTGATAAATGTAAGTTAATTATATAGAAACTTAGTGATAAATATCAATGGCATAAAATGTAACTGTTTATAAATTAAAAATTGTTTTTAATTTTTACTTGATAAATATCTTTTCCGTGAATCGTCTTATAACGCATGAAGAGCCAGCAGGATTACACAGACTCAGACAAAAGTATCAAAAAAAAAAAAAAAGAGAGAAGAATCATTTTGTGACTTCAGAAGAAGTACAAGATACAAAAGCGTGACGGCTCTAAACTCAAAATTCTTCCTCCCAAATTCCCAAATTACCCTCTCTTTTATTTTCTAATACCCTAAATAATGAGTTCTTGATTCCAAGAGTCGTCCGTTGGGTTTCTCGTAAACCAGAGATACACATTAGGAAGAAAATCAGAGAAGGAGAAACTCTTTTTTGTCATCTCTTGTTTGGTGGTAAGAGAGTCTTGTGTTGACTATAAGCCGATCAATTTTGATCTTTGTTTGACTTCTGATCAACATCTCAACTTTGTAAGCTTTTCTCTGATTCTCTCTGTTCTTGGTGAGTCAGAGCATAAAATTGTATATAAATCATATATGGATCATTACGGTTCTTTATTCTCTTTTAATATATTGCATGCAATGATGAAATGTTAAAGTGATTATTCGGATGATAATCATTACAGATGAAAAAAAAAAAAGATTGAGAAGAACAGAGAAAAATAAATCGTTGACTATATTAGATTCAAGAATCATGTTGCATTATGATTGTTGTTCTTAAAGATTGATACTTTGAGTAACAATTCACTTGAATTTGCTCTGGAATTCACAAATTTGTCTAATGTTTATAATCGAATTTTATAAATTGGTTTTTAGGCGTTGACCATATCAGATTATGTAAATCACATTGAATTATTATTGTTGTTCTTAAAGATTGATACTTTTGAGGAATCAGATTGATTCATATGATTTGGTTGATCATAAATATTGATACATTTGAGTGTAACAGGTAATTGCAGGGCTTGAAGATGAGGCGTGAGTGTCCATGGCTATGGAAAGTCGAAAGTAGACGGTTTCTATGGCTATTGGGACTTACATTTGCTCTCATTGTTACCTTTCAATACATGGAGCTACCGTACGCTATCTCATCCATCTTTTCTTCCACCAAGATTCCCATTTCAAGAAACTCAACTTCACTTATAGGTGACTCGACTTCCGCTATGGCGCCGAGTCCCGGGGGATATGATGAAGAAGTTGAGGTTGATCAGATTTTCGATAGTAGCGTGAATTCCTCTGCCCCCGCCATTTCGCCTATTACCGCTACATTACCGCCTTTACTGCCTACTTTAAAGGAAAACGCAACCGCGCCTGCTCCTAGTGCAAAGTCACCGGCTGCATTACCTGGTTTAAACCCGTCTCTAGTAAAGGAAAATGCAACCTCGCCTGCTCCTAGTGCAAAGCCCCCAGCTGCATTACCTGGTTTAAACCCGTCTCTGGTAAAAGAAAATGCAACCGCGCCTGCTCCTAGTGTAGAGGCCCCAGCTGCATTACCTGATTTAAATCTGTCTTTGGTAAAGGAAAATGCAACCGCGCCTGTGGCTAGTGCAAAGGCCCCGGCTGCATTACCTGGTATAAACCCGTTTCCAGTAAAGGAAAATGTAACATTGCCTACCACTAGCAAGGTACCGGAAAGGAATCCAACTAAAAAAAATGTTGGTGATGCTTCTCCTATTGTCAGATTTGTTCCTGATGTAAAAGAGAACGCTAAAATGCCTGATTCCGGGGTGATGTCAATATCCGATATGAGCAAGCAGTTGCGTCAAAACCGTATTTCTCATAATCGTCTAGCAAAGGTTCATCAAGATCCTTATATGATAAATTCTTACTTAAGAAGTAACAATAGTATAACATGTCTCATATTGTTCTTTTTCAGAAACCAAAGTGGGTAACTAAACCTGACTTGGAGCTTTTACAAGCAAAATATGATATCGAGAATGCACCGATCGATGACAAAGATCCTCTCCTATACGCTCCTCTTTATCGCAATGTTTCCATGTTCAAAAGGTGAGTCGGGTTTTTTTACTTGAAAACTGCATCAAAGCTCATATTCCAATGATACTAATTTGAGTTGATATTGAATTCTCTAGGAGCTATGAGTTGATGGAGAAAATTTTAAAGGTTTATGCTTACAAAGAAGGAAATAAACCAATAATGCATAGTCCAATACTTAGAGGGATTTATGCATCAGAAGGCTGGTTTATGAACATTATTGAATCCAACAACAACAGATTTGTCACAAAGGACCCTGCAAAAGCTCATCTTTTCTATCTACCCTTCAGTTCCCGGATGCTTGAGGTGACTCTATATGTTCAGGACTCCCACAGTCACCGCAATCTTATTAAGTATCTAAAAGACTATATAGACTTTATTTCTGCAAAATACCCTTTTTGGAATCGAACTTCCGGTGCCGATCATTTCCTTGCCGCCTGCCATGATTGGGTAATGCCTCCTACTCTTTGCCATGAGAATCTTTTGTGACATTTCTATATGAAGTTTATATAGATGCGATGTTTATGATCATTTTAAAAGATGTGATCTTTTAGATAAATTTCCGAAAACGTAAGGTCTTTTGTGACATTTCTCTATGAAGTTATAAAGATGTGATTGTTGAGAACATTTTCTGATTAAATATGGTCTTTTGTGACATATTTCTTCTAGGTTATAAGATTGGATTTTTGAGGTCATTTTCTGATAAATGGATGGTCTTTCATGACATTTTCAGGCTCCATCTGAGACGCGGACGCATATGGCGAAGAGTATAAGGGCGTTGTGCAACTCGGATGTCAAAGAAGGCTTTGTCTTTGGAAAGGACACATCTTTACCCGAGACATTCGTTAGAGATCCCAAGAAACCCCTGAGTAACATGGGTGGAAAGTCCGCGAACCAAAGGCCGATACTTGCTTTCTTCGCTGGGAAACCCAACCACGGGTACCTCAGGCCAATCCTTCTCTCCTACTGGGGTAACAACAAAGATCCCGACTTGAAAATATTCGGTAAACTTCCGCGAACTAAAGGAAACAAGAACTACCTTCAGTTCATGAAGACGAGCAAGTACTGCATTTGCGCCAAAGGCTTTGAAGTAAATAGTCCGAGAGTGGTAGAGGCCATTTTCTATGATTGTGTTCCGGTCATCATATCCGACAACTTTGTCCCACCCTTTTTCGAGGTTTTGAACTGGGAATCATTTGCGATTTTTATACCGGAGAAAGATATCCCGAATTTGAAGAAGATTCTCATGTCGATACCGGAACGTCAGTACCGATCAATGCAAATGAGAGTCAAGAAAGTTCAGAAGCATTTTCTGTGGCATGCAAAGCCAGAGAAGTATGATATGTTCCATATGATTCTTCATTCGATTTGGTATAACCGAGTTTTCCAAATTTCTGTTTAAAAATTTTGTCCAACAATTCAATGTACATTTCTTACAGATAAAATTTCTGAGTAAACTCAATTTACAAAAAAACTAAATCACAAAACCAAGTAGCCACAATTTTATTCGATCAGTAAATCTAGTAGTAGTAGAATGTTTTCACTTATTACAATGATACAGTAACAAAACAGAGGCATGTGAGAAACAAGAAGCAGAATTGAAGCTGCCATGTTCAGAAAACCAATCTTAGTCTCTAGAATTTCTCTGGAATTATCTTAACCTTTTGGAAAATTATTCAACACCGAAGAGGACAATAAATGGAGATGGTGATGTTTGACGTAACTGGAGACATGTTTCTTTTTGAGATAATTGGGTGAGAGACACTACTTTTTGAGTTATTTAAATTTTCGGTATTAGGCCATATGACTCAAGACAATGATAATAATTAGCCATCCTTTTTCCCGATTTTAGCCCCACGCACCTCTCTCATTCTCATGGTCCCACACACCTCTCTCCTTCTCATGTTCATCTCTCTCTCAACTCTGTTCTAATATTCGAAGTGATAAGAAAAACAGTGTTGTGTTTATTATTCACACCGCCACTGTTTATTCATCGGAAAAGATAACTTTCACGATACAAATAAGAATCTAAAACATTGTTTGGATCTTCACAAATAGATCTACAAAGAATAGATGCAGATCTTATGTTTATATCTCTCTCAACTCTTTTCTAATTCATTCAAACCGATAAGAAAAACAGCGTCGTGTTTATTATGTTTATATGCTTGAAATGCCAGTGCAAACTTTTGCTAGGGACGCAGCGCCGGTGGTTGATGACACATACCTCGAAGGTAACATAGCCAATGTAACATAGAGCTCTACATTTGCAAATAATGAGTCTTATCCAATTGTGAATATCCATGTATTAACTTGGATTGCTAAAAACATGAACAGGTGGAGACAGAACAAGGTTGTTCTTGCTAGATGTGGATTACGAGGGGGATGAACAGTTAATGGAGCCGCAAGAAAACTTATGAACATGCAAACACGAAAGTATAGATCTATGCAGATTTGTGAATGTCCAAACCTGCATAGATTATTCCTCTATCCTGACTTTCATTAGAAACCCAACGAGGGTTGTGTATTTTATTACAATCTACCTCTATTTTCTTTTGGATTACTCTTCTATCCTCCTTCTTTATTTTGAACCATTGTTCCACCAGTCTTTCATCTTCTGAACTAGTAGTATCTGTATTTTTGTTTCAATCTGTTGGTTATACCTTCTAACCTTTTATGGCTCTACGTTTTAACTTTTTCCGCGATATACATGTTCATTCATTAGCTATAAATAGCTACATTTATAAATACATGTATATCTATTTATGTACAACTACATATTCAATGAGTTTTACTCCTGTTGTTAAATATGTAGACGTCTATATTAAAAGGTGTATGTCTAAGCAGCTCTTATGTTGGACATGCGCATGTGGGGCGCGTAAGGGTCAGGTATTTGACAAGCATTTAATATGTGTCAGTTTAATTGTACTTTTGTGTCAGAAGCCAAACCCACGCGCATACGTTTTACGCTTCCTGGTTATTTTGTAAATAACTTCTAAAGGTGACCCTTTTCTAGCTTTTGATAATACCTCGTAGCCGACAACTTCTTATAATACCTCTGCACTAATTTGTGTTCCCATTTTTACCTCTGCACAAATTCACTCTTTCTTTTTCATATGTTTCGTCTGTCTCTTACATTAACCTTATCATTTCTAACTTTTCAGTATTTTCTTGGCCAAAAAAAAATAAAATAAATAACTTTTCAATGTTTTTAACTTTTCACCAAACATATATTATAAATAATAGATAATAGGATGTGAATGTAATTGTTAACTTTTGACTGATTGTTTCTTCTACTTCTATGTTTTTTTTTTTTTCATCAAACACCATTTCTATTAAGTTATCAGAAAGAGATTCTCCGTTAGGAAGAGCCAATCAGGAACCGATGTGCTTATATGGGAAAAAAGGTTGTTTAAAGTCCGAGCTTTTTGGGTAGACAATCAGCCCGGCTATTAAACTTGCAAAGAATAAATCTAGTATTAAACAAAGAAAATAAATAAATAAATGACCAAAAAAAGCTAACTCGGCTACGAAGGTTGGCCAATCATCTTTATTTTACTTCTATGCCAGAAATAATATATTTAGATAAGTTAATGTTATAATCTCTGAAAATGTACTGCATTATCCTTTCTATGAAAAATAGAATCTCGAACTGGCATGGAAGTATTTGTCTCCTAGTGGTCTGAAAATCATGATTAAATATTTACGGCAATACCATTTTACTCAATATCGAATTTTAAAATTCCAATAACATTATTTATCAAAAGTTTTGGCATTTTGAGGGTATTCATTCTTGAGTAGCACTAAAAATATGGAAACATCGTCGTTTTTGAGGATATGAAAACTATGAATTGTTTTGTTGTTTTGACATCGCATGATCGATTTTTTTTTTTTTGGCCAAAACATCGTATGATCGATTTTGATAACTTTTTATAGAGTGATTTCAAGTCGTCAATATGTAAAACTGATTGTTCTATATCATATACACAACCATTTTAATGTGGAACATCATCACCAAATGGAAAGCCTTAATTATGTTTCTTGAATCAAAACTCTCTTCCTCCATCAAAACCCTAAACACTAAATCGTTATAACTTGGTGGGATTGTAGTTTGTAGATCCATATAAACCCAAAATTAGTTTCATTCCAACAATGTTATTGTATGGATATACTGAAAAGTTGAATTCTAAAAGATAACAATTATGACATACGAAATATAAGAACTGTAAATGGAAAAGCAAAAAAATACAAATCATCATTGCATGCTGAATTTCAAACACTACTTTAGACACTATAATCAATATGATGTGTGTAATGCTAATTGGTTACTTATATATTGTCAAAGACTAAAAAGGTGATGCTCTGTCGTTATCGCTTTTTTCTAGAATCAACCATAGCGACATCATAGAAGAGAAAACAAAAAAAATCCACATTTATATCCCACTTGTTATAATTTTGAAAAGCATAATAATTTCAAGATTTAGACACTGGTGGTCCAATATGAATAATTTTGTAGAAATATAAATGAAACTGCTCATTGATTATAACCCAACCCGTCGACAATAGTTTTGTGTGTGTGTGTGTTCTGCCCCGAACTGTAAAAATTATTGCAATAGTTAGATTGTTGTAAAAAAAAGGTGATGAAAAAAAGAATGCATAAGATTCCAAAATAAAAAAGAGTAATAGCACCAAATAATGCATTTTATTTCCAACCAAAAAAAATAATGCATTTTATCGTACATGATTTTTAATAATAGCACATTATTTTATCGGATGTCACGTTATTTCGCTTAGTAACATTTTTTTGGCCAATTATCATCCCTCATATAGTCATGTACCAAAATCATCCAAATAAAAATTTACAAAAACAATTCATTAAAGTGATCTGAATACACATTTTATTATTGCTCAACAAGATTTTATATATATTGCTACTTTCCATCCAAGAAGGATCTGGATACCGGAGAAGCAATACAAGCCATCACGGCTAAAAAAATCGCCACTATAAAACTTAAACGAAAACCAAAAAAACTGTAGATAATAGGATAAATAGAATCAACCCTAACACTCAAGCAATAAACGTTATCGCGGAATCTTTAAACTTTGATAAGAATAATAATAAGAGGTAAACCGATGCATTGAAAAACAAAGAACACCGATAGTGATCTATTATTCGTGATTAACATTGCAAGTTGGGTAGAATTAACAGTCCTAAGTTCGACTAATGTTGTATTTAGTTCTTGGGAAATTGGTTACTACAAACCTTGATAAAATAGAATGGTCTCTTGTTCGTAATGGTAGACATTTTTCAAGAGAATTCGTTTCGTACATTCTGTTTATTCGTTTAGACTTCTGAACCGTCAGATTAATTCAAGTTATAAATTGACAAAAACAAAAACAAATACTAGCTCTTCCATTTATAATATGAATTATCGACAAAAAAATAACATGGGTCGGTGAATTCCTGTAGAATATCTTCGACTAACACTGTAGCCTTTGCAATAATTGAGTTGAAACTGTTACATGCATAAATATGTATGAGTGGGTCCAAAACGACAACCATACGCGCGTTTCGTTGACTACCTTATACTCTCTTAGGAAGAAAATCAAAAATCTTTATGGTCATGTCCTACATTTCCAGATGTCTCATGGACCACTATTTTTTTGCATTTAGATCATCTTTTTGTTCCAATGTTTTTCCCTATCGATAAGCCTTTTTTTTTTCTCTCGTCGACACATAAAATGTCTTTTTCTGCCGTCGACACAAAAAATGCCTTTTTCTATTTTCTTTATAAACTCATTCTTCTTTCACGTCTTTTTCCGTAATTTTTGTTCTTATTATTCAATATTATCATGATTCTACTATTATCTAGTGAAAAGAACAAACTACTATTATCCAATATATAGCCTCACTTAAAAGAACGACAAACTTTTAAGATGTTATTTGAAACTTAAAATAGAAATTAACGACTTCATATCACAAATAAACAATGAAAATTATGAAATACAACTATTTTAGTACTGAGTTACACCACTTTATTATGCATTTTAAGATAAAACCTTTAAAATGAAAATAGGCAATGTCAAAGTGTATTTGACATATATATCACATTCGAACATTTGTTTGAATACTAAAATATGCCAATATCCATGAGTCCTTTGTGAAATAACGATGTCTAGAAAAGACACTACCGCTTAATTGTTGATACAAATTCGTTTTCACAATTTCCAAATACATATATGTTGAATTCGTGCAAACTGTACAGAAAATTGGATTGAGAAGACATTAACGGTAACCTTGTCAAATATTCTCTAATACTTTTCCAACAACTATAAATTATTCTTCTTCTTTTCTAACCAAACCATTATAGATTGTTGTCAAGAAATAGTTTCTTCTTCAAGTCTCCGAACACTAAAATCCGTGTTGTAAAAAATGTGAGTAGATAGATAGAAAATCTAACGCAAAAACATAAATTCACGTAGTTCACCCACCGAAGTTTGTTGGTTACGTTCATTGGTAAATGAGATCAATTTTACTACTAGGAACGTAATACAGAATTTCATAATACAATATAGATTAGAGTAAATACGAATATTTATAGAAATTTTCTAATCTAAAACTGCGGTTCATATAGAAAATAGCGAGGCTCTTGTAAGTGTATTATTCTATATATATATATATTTTTTTTGATATACCCGATCGGCTGATCCGGTCAGCCTCGGTAGGAACGCACCGGAGTGCTACAGAGTGGACTCACTACCACCCGAGGGATGGGCTACCACACTGCCTAACCGAGTTTGGAATGCTTTCCGACTAATGCCCGGGGGTAGCTGGATCGCCTGTTACCAGACTACCAGGTAAACTGCCTGGGCCGAAGCCCAAGCCCAGACTTCCCAACAAAGTGTTGATAACAGCGAGGGAGGAAGATCGAACCCGGGTTCGGGGATTTCACCCTCAACTCCGGAACTCGCCCTACCACTCGCCCACCACCTTGCGGGCTTATTCTATATATATATATATACCGCAATTACAGTTTAAATTTTTTGCTTGAACTCCTTACGTGTGACATTGATATTGATTTGTACCAGCTGATTCAAGCTTATCAACAATCAGTAGTCATGTAAACATTTGAGAAAATCAAATTTTAATATCACGATCTAAGTTTCTATTGTTGATTCTTTTAATTATAAGATCATCTAATAATAAAAGAAAATTCTGTTAGATACTATACTTTTAGCGCCGAAACATAAGACTATACCATATATATACCCATACGTTTTATTACTTCATTACAAAAAATAGAGCTTCGTCTCTCCAGAGAACAAAGTGGCCTGCTTCAATTCTGGTTGGTAAAAGCAGACATTATTAACTGTTTGGGGGAATGGGCTATATTTCTTACAAAATCATGAAAACATTAAAATGATTCTATGAATTAAAACAAATACTTGCTTACGTTTTAAGGTGAGGTTATTTATTTTTATTTTTATCAACAAGGTGAGGCTGATTTATAAACACCTTTTCTTACTCATTCGAAAATTATTTGCTTATGTTTCAAAGTTATGTATAATTTATCTGAGTGTTACCAATCGGATCCATATCATTATTAGTAAGTTATTATTATCAATACACATGACCCTTTTCCTTTATGGTGAAGTGACAAGTACATATTATTTAGTGGCCATAGTGCCGGCCTGATTGTGGAATAAGATGATCAAGATGATATCATTTGTTATTGATTATTATTAAAATTTGTTGGATGGACTACTTTTGGCCACAATCTGAAAAAATAATTGAAGAAATACTTTAATTATTGTATTATAAACTTAAATTAGTAAAAAAAAAAAAGTGAATGCTAAACAAATAAAATAATTTCCATTAATTTCTATTTTGATAAAGAGATTTGCTATCTTTAGTTTCTCATTTTCATTAATTCAGCGTTCAATAATTTGTTCGTACCACTTCAACGTATTTAATGCATCCGTACTAATAATCACACTAACCGCTCTATTACAATTGCCGTTAAATGATCCAGTTAGTCACCAAATAATCCAACTGTACTAAATATTCCTTTTAGTATTAATCTCTTTACAGTATTTAAAATTTTAACGTTTTATCATCAAACGTAGAAATTAACTATCGAATTTTAAGCAATCCAAACATTTTTCTAATTCAAAACGGTACTCCTTTCTAAATGTCATTAGCTTACCTGGAAAAACATCAAGAGCAAAACCTAAAAATCACATGTTTGAATGACATTATAATTGTATTACATACTCTAGTCTTTAACATGAAAAAAATGTATAGATAAACCTCTTTGTCACTAAAAAGGACGATACTTCCTCCGTTTTATTCAAATTGTAGTTGTAAATTTTATTTCTGTTTTATAAAATTGTCATTTTATATTTACATGCATATTTTAAAATTAATATCAATTTCATCCCCAGAGAAAAACATATTTAGTATATTGATAAACGATAAAATAAAATTTTTAATATTTTATCAATTTGTGTAAAAAAATGGTAAATGACATTTTTGTGAAAGAAAAGAGTTAAATATTTTTTTGGCTAATCGATAAACCGTGATAAAATAAATTGGTCTTTTTCTCGCCGTTTGTAGGATTCGAACCCATGATCTAATCTTAAGCACTCTCAAAATTTCTCCAAAATCAAGTGATAGAGCTATCATAGAGGAGTAAATTGCTTTGTATAAAGATAATATCAATGAACAAAAAAAAAACTAATTTCTTATAGAAAAACATGTTGCCTTTTATCTTTAGTAGCTAAACCTAATTCGAACTCAAGAATGTAGGTAGCTACAAAACTTACATGTTTTAAATTCTCTTCATCCATATATAGAATCAAGTAATCAACCATAGATCGCATCCTAAAATAGCTAAAATTCAGTTTCCATCCAATTTAATTAGTAAAGAGAGTGGAGAATCTGAACATTATTAATTCTTAGAATCTGAATTAACATTTATATCCCTTGTTCGAACATTTATATCCCTTGTTTTTTTCCATCTAAAATATACTTTTTCTCTCACAAGTCACACCCACCTACCGTGATGGTTTAGCTTATTATATACTTTGACCAACTTTAGCGTTTGACAACTAATAATTTCGGTTGTGATCGATCGACCCCTAAATATTACCACTGCAAAACCATGCATTGTGATTTATTGATCATATAATTATAAGATTCAACGATATTAAGCTCTATTTTCAAATATATAATACAAAACCATCAAATAATATAAAATAATAACATCGAGTAGTCATCGTTAAGTCGGCTTCATCGCAAGTTGGCCATCCAGCAAATGAGTAGCAACTAGCACCTTTTAGAAGTTTGATCGCCACAACCATATCAATCAATCTTTAGTCTATAATAGAATATTTATACCAATTTAAAATGCATGTACGCATATCAAACATGCGGTTAAGGAACGCAAAACGTCGATCGTTGCTGCTACTTGAATTAGTATATATGTTCATACCCAAATTTGTAACCAACTTTGTCTTATATCATCAATTATTTAAGGGCAATTGACAAAAATAGCACCAAAAAATGTTTTTCTTCCAAAATTAGCACAACATTTCTAAAATTCCATAAATAGCACTATAAACTTCAATTAAACTTAATTAAACTATAAGATAGAAAATAAAAATGATAGCAAACACTAACCTAATATTAAATTGAATCAAAATTTCTTTTAAATAATGGAAATATATACCCTAAATTGGAAATAGGGAACCCAAATATAATACCACAAACTAATATTAAAATAAAAAATCTCTTTTAAATGGTAGAAATATATACCCTAAATTGGAAATAGGGAACCCAAATATAATACTATAATTAAAATAAATCAAAATCTCTTTCAAATGGTGAAATATATACCCTAAATTATAAATAGAGAACCCAAATATAATATTTTAAATTTATTTCTAATTTACTTTGGTTGAATAGTTTTTATATAAAAATTAACTAATGATAATACTTTTTAAACAAAAACTAGTGCTATTTTTGGAACTTTATGAAGAGGGTGCTATTATTGTCCATAAAACTTGTTTTAGTGCTATTTTAGGGAATTTCTCATTATTTAATTTGTAGTTGTTTATTTCCCTAGAATTTGTCTTTAATTTGTATATTTATGTAAGACTAATTCCAAGAAATATTAAAATTATATAGAATAAAATATAAAATATATAGAGATAAACAAAGAATTATGGAAAATTTGAATAAGTTGTCACATTTGGAATTATTCACAAAACCAACCACTGCCATGAACTAAGTTTAGAGGTTTGATTTCACATGTGTGAAAAGGGGGTTATCCTAAACTATTTGATTTTGGGTTCAAACAAAATTTTGGTGTGTGGATGTTCAATAATTCATTATTGGGTCTGATTGGTAACACAAAGATGTACACGTTTATTAACAGTAAGCTTTTGCATAATAGTGAAAAACTGTAAGAAAGAGTGGTACATAAAAGCTGTACAAAATGGTTGAGAATAGCGCTTTTGGTAACGTTTTTAGTATTGATTTTGTGATTGGTAATTGTAAACGCAATACACCATGTACCACATCGGTACATGGTTACCAATCAAAACCATTATTTAATCATTTTTACATGGATATTGCTAGTATTATAAAAACTGACCATCTAGATGCAAAACGGCCATATGCCTTATGAATCATACGTTTTTGGTAGTAAGTGGTCTCAATCGATAAAATTATCGTTTCTTTATTTATTGATGTAGTTTTAATTTCTATTTACATAAGATTATATTTGAATTTCTAGATTTATAAACTATAAATACATTGTTATTATAGTCAACATATATTTAATGTATATAGAATTGATTTTGTGGTATTAATTATATTTATAATATGATCAACAATATTATATTTATAGTTGATTGTGTCTGAATAAATTATATTTTTTATTTTCTTCCTCATGATATTTGAATTTTTATTATTATTTTCAAATTGACTTTTTGTCCAATATAATTACCATATATATATTTTCTTAATATTTTAGTTTTGATATTCATAATTTATTTTTGATCTTTAGAATTCAGGCGTTAAATTTGATTAACAGAAAAAAGCGTTGTGTATTTTTAAGATTTAGAATATTTGAATTATATTACTTTAAAATATGATATTTAGATGTTATAATATACCTAATATATATTGTTTTATAAAAAAAAATTAAGTAGAATACACATAGAAGAAATACGAGAGAAGTTGGAAACATTTCGAGAATGCTTGCAAGTACAAAATATTAGATCGGCCTTGCCACTAAAGAAAGCTTTTTCTAACTAATTTTCCTATTTGGAATCATACCTATACCTACAAGTAACATAGATTCTTATGAATACATCGGATTTAAAGGCACGGTTTGCAAAAAAAAAGTTCACCCACAAGTTGCTGCATGTCAATTGTAAGTTTGTAACAGAGAAAAATCAAATATAAAATTGGATAATAACGGAGATTGGTTAAGAGCAGGAGTAAGACTACTCTTCGGAAAACATCGTCAATCTCCTTTCTTATGTATTTTTTTTTAGTGTATGGCACATATATCTGCGTATGTAATAATTCTGTTCTAGTAATTATATAACTGTCTTTGTAATAAGTAATAACTCTTTTAAATCAATAAAAGTTTGTTTTCATAGACATTCTAAGTGCTAGATTCTGAATTTTCACATGCTTAGGGACTAACGATTTTTAAAATATTAGATATTAGATACCAAAATCAATCGTAAAGATTGTTAAATTCATGGATACCCAACCATTGACTACAATTACATTAACAATTATTTACAATTTTTGGGCCTACATCATTACAATGCAATAAATTAATGTCTAAAAATTATAGAAAATTTCTCTCTGTGGAAATAAAAAGAAGCAAGGATCTCTTGGATAAAAACGTGCATGCAGAAATCCTTAAGAAAGCTGAGACATTGCAGCTTAACATCATAAGAATCCTCTTTATAGTTTATTGTATATATATAGAGGAACCTCATAAGCGTATGAATATATTTTTTTTTTCTAAATGCGTATGCATATATAAACACACATGCTAGACCAAAAAAAAGTATTTGAATTTTATAGTTGACAAAAAAAAGTATTTAATTTTATATATAGATAATGTTTCTGTAGTGACAAGCATGATGATTTATCGAGATCACGATAAGGGATAGTTGAACAGTAAATTTGAGATGAAAACTTAAAATAAATAAAAACAGTTGACACACCATTTTCTCCGCGAAGAAGAAAATTCATAAAATCTAATAAAAAGTCACGATCATGTATTAAAATAAAAGATTATTATGTCGGCTCTACACCAAAATAATTTATCTCGTTAAGTTGTCTTGATTCTCGAATTCTAAAGGGGACCTTTATTTATTTATATATACTATATTTATTCTAAAGTGAACTTTAATGAAATTTGCATTTCGGAAACACGATAGATCATTGATTTCACATTAGATCCTAATCTATATATACATTTTTGGAGTACATTTAGTAAATAAATCCTAGAGTTGGGATGTATTTACGAATCTATGCCACTGCATTTAATTATTTTTTTAATATTTAAGGATTAAGATTTGCCATATAACAATATTGCCAAAATATCTCCATATATATTAACTCAAACGTTAGTTTCTAAAATCTTACCTACAAGATTTTTGAGAGCATTTAATTAATACCAAATTATCATTTATATGGAAAATATCTATATTTATATTTTCGGAGATATTTTTGAAATAGATCATGGGTTTCACTACAATTTACGATAGACATTTTTTAAAGAATTTTTTTAAATTGACACGAATTGTAAATACAAGAATATAAATATTATTAATAATATATATAACAAATTGAATTTCACGGGACGGGGTTGTATAGTGGGATATGTTTGGGTCGATATTGATACGGCACGATATACTACGGGTGAAATCCTAGAATTAACAATCAAATACAATTATATAATTTTAAACACTAAACAAAACAAATAATATTCACAAAACAAATACAACTTAAAATTTAAAATTTTAGTTATAAAAATTCGACCCGAGGTGTACCGCGAGATAATATATATAATATATACATATATGTGTACATTTAAATCAAATAAAACAATAAATTATATTTATAGATAATTTTTTAAAAATAAAATTTAATTTTTTAAAAAAAATATAGCCCCGCGGTGTACCGCGGGTTAATTTCTAGTCTTCTACATAATTGCATTAGTTCTTGACCTTATTTTTCTTTAGTTTCAAAATCATAATATAACCTGGATGTTATTCTCTTGTACCCTTTGACCAATAAAACATTTCTCATATACTCCTCAATGGTAGAAAGACAAAATTACCCTTAATGAGGGTTGATTTCGGGTGATAAAGGTTAAATACAATTAAATCGGTAAGTGTTCAACGAAAAACACAGTAGCTCAGTGGTTGCGAGCTCCATGCGCGCGCGCGCCCAGGGTTCGAATCCTTTTTATACCAATTGTAACTGGTACAACTAGGGAATATTCTGGTACAACTACGTTGTACTACGTTGTGGTACAACTAGGTGGTACAACTAGGAGGAGGAACAACTAGAGAGGTACAACTAGGAGGTGGTACAACTAGAGAGGTACAATACAACTAGGTGGTACAACTAGGAGGAGGTACAACTGGTAGATAGGGGTACCAGTTGTACCACGTAGACCTAGTAAAATTTTTAGAATATAGTAAGGGTAGAAGGGTATGTAGAATAAATGGGGATAGAAGAGAAAAGTTTTTCACACATAGAGGCACAAGAGAATAAGATTCATATAACCTCTTAAACATAAAACCATTTCTTTGCCAAAAAAAAAAAAAAAACATAAAACCATTTTAGCTAAGTTCTGAAATGGCAGAATAATAATCTTTTTTTTGTTAATCAAACTGATAGTTTTCATTGAAATTAAGTTTCAAACTCATTCTCTTTTGAGTGAATTACAAGATAACAAAGTAAAAATTCCTAAAAATACTCCAGAAGAAGATAGACTAAGGATAAATGCAAGATACAATTTTATAAAGAAAGCCAAACAAGATCAAAACAGAACGATCCCAAAAAGTCCACGAGCTACTGTATCCAGTGCAATCTGAAGGGTTACAAGCTTCGCAACAAAGGAAGAGGAAGCTAACACCCGAGAGGAAGATCCTTGCAAATACCGGCGGCGCTTGATCATACAAACCACTCCAAACAAGAGGGATATTAATTGGGAAGACAAAGAGGTAATGGGTGCCAAGACGAGGAAGCATAATCCTAAAGAGAGACTGCACTTTCCAAATGACATAGACAAAAACATAGATCTCAATGCTAAAGATCAGGACAAAAATTTTTCATTTTTTAGAAAATAGATGATGTACAATGTATCTACATATACATTTTTACAGGGGATTTTTGCATAAAGTCTTTTGGATCCGGGTTTGACCCGGTTTTAGTCTATTCGGATCTTGGATAAGCAATTTTAGGGATGTTGTCTTAATTTCAAACTGATAAATGAAGCCATGTTGTCTTTAATTCATTTACTTATTCTTATACTATTTCCATATTAATCATCTCCGGATACTTAGCATTCTATAATAAAAAATATAGAATATTTTGAGTATAATTAATCTAACAATTCGGTTTAATGATATTCCTTAAACTATTTGCCACATTAATCGCCGGATCCTTTTAATATCTAATTGATTAGGACTATTTGCACAATCAAAAATAATTACTCTCCACATACCTTATCTCATTTATAGTTAGGAAATTTTAACCAAAAGATTTAGGATATAAGAATATATGCAATAATCCATTATCTTAGCCTAATTAATATGACTATATCTCTTCACTTTCTTATAATTAGCCATATTGTATTCGAAAGATTTTCTCCCTCAAATCAATCCACTGTTATTCCCTAAAATATCTCTACAATATATTAACGTATTTATTATCTACATATACATTTTTACAGGGTTTTTTTGCATTAATTCATTTGGATCCGGGTTTTACCCGGGTTTAACTCTATCCGGATCTTGGATAAGAAATTTTAGGAAATTTTTAAATAAATCGACTTTAAAACGACCTGATTTTATGGCAATCGGGTATAAGTATAACACTAACACATTTATTAAAACGAAATTAATTCTTTTATTATCCATATTTAAGGTTACCTATTTAATCCTAGATAATCTTTCATATTAATGCTCCTAATAAATAGCCATATATTTGGAAAGATTGCAATCTTATATTTAAAATTCTTTAGAAACAAATCGACAATAAATTAACTAACTAAACATCCCTAATTTTTAGATTTGAGTTTCAAAGATATGGAAATCAAATATTTAATTTTAAATACTATTAAACATAATATCGAGAATATCTAGCAAATAGAAACTACTAAAACAATAAAATCAAAATCAAAATCAAATCTAAATTTCTAATGATTATTCCACATACCTTATCATAAATAATTAATACAATATAAATCATTAATTCATTTTTTAAATTAGGAGAATTTAAACGTTAGTTTCCAGAATCTAATTTGTTTCCGAAATTAATGCACATAATAAAACAAGGATTAATTGTTTACACGAGGATCCGATTTATTTAACATTTATTTAGCAGCTAATCTACATATACATTTTTGTTTAGAATTTATTTTCTGTTTCCTTAACTTTTCCCACATTAATTGACCTGATTTTATGGCAATCGGATATTTGCTAAGTATAACCAAAAAAATAAATTCATAACGACATTAAATATTTAATTACCAACCAAATCGGAAATATATGTAGATTTTGTAAACTAACCATATTTGTTTATCTCATTGTACCCGTTTTAAATGTTTATCTATTTATTATTGCAATTTTTTGTTAAAAACAATCTTATAGAAAACGTATCTTAACAAATATTGTAACTAATCAATGGTGTTTCTATAACAATTCGTCACTTTGAAAATTAATAAATGGATGTTTCCTAATTACTAGCTTATCATACCTAACATAGCATGTATTGTTATGATTTTTAGAGATATTTAATACAATTATTTGGTATTAAACTCCTATTTCCTACATTACCTACGCATAATAACCTCCTATTCAATTACATATCAACTCTTATTTCCTATATTTTTTACGCAGAATATCCTCTTATTCGATTACATATCAATGATATCTTACCTAATTACTACTCAATAGCAAGAAATATATCACATATTTTTAAAATTTTCACGAATTCAAATTTTTAATTCTAAATGCCTTATGGTTCCAAAGATATTATTCTTGATCACCAAGATCTTCCATAACTACTTTACACGACTATAAATACTCCCTATTATATCATCTTCTCCGATCATAAAACACAGTGCAACTAATTCTTTTTCTAGCATAGAAACCGTGAAACTAATCTCTTTTAGTCTAATATTTTCATCACGATTTCATTATTATTAGAGAAAAATTACTTTTATTCCTTATCTATTTTACTTTAATATTTTCATCACTAATATTATTGTTTTTTTCGTTTTTAATTTAGGGTGTTAAGATCCATGCTTCTGTCAACAAGGATTTGATTGGTGTAACGTGAATTTATAAGCATCAAAAAGGAGGTGGGTATTACAATAGTGGCTGCAACATTTGCCTTTCTAAGAGACTTACGTTGTCAACAAAAAAAAACAAAATTGAAAACAAACAACTAATGTGGTGTTCTAAGAAGTGTTGCAGCTTATTCTTAAAAGGTACGTTTACTTTAGCATTATATTTCAAAATATTATAAATATTAAAACTTTATTAAAAGTTAAATATGATAATTGTTTAAACTTTATAAAAAGTTAAACTTTATAAAACGTTTTAAATATTTATAATATTAGAAATTTTATAAAGTTTCAATTATTATAAATATTTCAACTTTATAAAATTTATAAGAAGTTTATATATTATATATATTTAAACTTTATAAAACGTTTAAGTTATTTATAATATTTAAATTCTATAACAAAGTTTATAATATTAATAATATTTTAATTCTATAACAATTAAATATATATATATATATATATATGCTTTTTAAGTAAAATACTATTAAAAATGACAAAATGATGTTTAATTTCACGGGACATGGTTATATGGTGGGATGGGTTTGGTTAGATATTAATACGGGACAGTATACTATGAATGAAATTTTAGAATTAACACTAAATACACAATAATACAATCATAAATACTAAACAAAACAAATACCATTGGTCAATCCCTAAAATGCAAAATATTATAATAAAATGCAAACAACAAAATAAATTCATATTTAAATCCGCTATATAACGTTTTTTAATGAACTGTATGTTTTTGTTTCTATATATTAAAATTGAAACCTAAAACATACTAAACATACATTATATATATATATATATATATATATATATGCATATTTAAATCAAACAAAACAATAGGTTATATATGTAGATAATCTGAAAAATTAAAGTTTTAGTTTTATTAAATAAAAATATAGGCCCGCGGTGTACCGCGGGTTAATTTCTAGTTTGAAATATAATTAGAGAAAAACAAAACCTTATTAATATACAAAAACATATCTTATAGCTTTTTTATTATAATTTTGGATACTCTACTAATCAAAGAGTTCTTACTATTTATTATTTAATCATTGGGTTGTTCCACTATCCTTTTATTCATACGACATACAAGTCATATTTATAGGGTTATGATAAGTTACCATAATGTGGAATAACGTACAATAAAGGTGAGAACTTGTGGATTGTTGTCACAATCACAACTATTTATTATCTTTAGATCTCACACAAATTTTGTTCTGTCAAGTGAATGTATCCAACGTCAAATTGGCAAAAGCCAGCTAGCTATAAACAACCAAAAAAAAAAAAAAAACACCTCTCAATAGTTAATACAAAAATATAGGGTCATCAAAACACAAGCAAATATGGACTTATGTTGTTGTCATGATAAATAATAATATGTACGGGTCTTTTTAAGAGCATCAAATCAATTTAGCCCGTGGGTCCTTTTTTCTTTTACTTACTAAAGACTTAGTGAAATATTTGTCCCATATCTCCCTTTACCCCTACCACACCCCACCTCCACCCTCAAACTATTGTTGCATATAAATAAGGAAGTGATTGATAAATGTAGAGACAAATACCCATCAAACTCTGTCTCTCACTTTCTTTCATTATTAGCTCATTGCCCAAAATAATTCATTTATCATATCCCCAAACTTTTTTTCTACACCTCAAAATCCAAAAAAACACAAGGGTTTAGTGTGGCATTGATGTTTTTGGTATAAAGCTCTTCTTAAAGTAAGATCACCAATGATAGCTTCAGAGAGTACTTCCAAGACCTCGGAAACTAACTCAGTAAGTCAAGAGAGCAAAGAAGAGAAGAAGAAACCGGTTATAGATTCCGGTAAGCATCCGGTTTACCGGGGAGTCCGAAAGAGGAACTGGGGAAAATGGGTGTCGGAGATACGCGAACCGAGGAAAAAGTCCCGTATATGGCTTGGAACGTTTCCTTCTCCGGAGATGGCCGCGCGTGCACATGACGTAGCCGCTCTTAGCATCAAAGGAGCATCAGCTATACTCAACTTCCCTGACCTAGCCGGCTCTTTCCCGCGGCCTAGCTCACTTAACCCTCGAGACATCCAAGTCGCGGCTCTCAAAGCCGCACACATGGAGACCTCACAGTATTCTTCCTCTTCTTCTTCTTTAACGTTTTCATCTTCACAGTCTTCTTCTTCGCTTGAGTCTCTTGTGTCTTCCTCTGGGACCGGCTCCGAGGAGCTAGGGGAGATCGTAGAGCTACCAAGTTTGGGATCGAGCTACGACGGTTTGACTCAACTAGGTAACGAGTTTATATTCTCTGACTCTGCAGACTTATGGGCTTATCCACCGCAATGGTCAGAAGGTGATTATCAAATGATTCCTGCCTCGTTATCACAAGATTGGGATCTTCAAGGACTGTATAATTATTAAGTCATAATCATAAAAAATTACTAGTAATGTTGTGTTTAATAATTACTTTTTAATGAACCCTTTATTTTGTAGGGTGACTTTAGGGTTATTTGTCTTTAAATTCTCTTTTTCTCAATTTGTGTGTGTGAGAGAGTTCGATATATGAATACTTGTACATACTTCTCATAACATGTGTTTTTTTTTTAATAATCAGTTTGGAAAATTTGGAAAATAAAATAATATTGGACTAGCTAGTAGCCAATGGAAGCCACGTACCTCTCTATTTTGAATGTAGGTTGTTGATTTAAAAGTATTATTATTATTTTTGATGATTTCATTGATATAAAATTATGTAGGTTGTTGATTTAAAATTATTGAAGATTCCTTTTCAGTTTTCTCCCTTATAGTTAAAACTTTCTTCTGATTAATTAAGCATAAATTAATACTGACCAATTGTTGGTTTTTGCCTTTTCTTGTTTCCACTACCAGTTATTGAATTTTTATATTTGTTAATGTATATTAAAATATCCAACACTTGAATTATTTTGCCTTCGAGTCTATTATTTTATTTATCAAACAATGACTTACTCATTGCATTTCCTTTTGCGACCCAATAGTAGAACAAAAGAATCTCCTCTTCGGTCTTTGGAGCACTAAGTTCTATATAGTGTGTAATATTGTAATACAAGTAGTTTTAGTTTGATTATGTGTAAATAAATTAATAACTGTAATGAATGGTTCAAAATGGATCCCACTTTCTTTGTTTTTTTGGTCACGATCTTACGTATCTTTTCTTTTTTTCGTCGTTGAAAAAAAGGCTATAAACTTTAATGATTAACTGTAATTAGAATCCGTCACTATCCATTAAATACATTGAAAGAAGAATCTATTGAAATGACTTCTCTATAATCAAAGATTAACGTAATAACTCAGTGCAATATGTTTATCAGTTTATGGTTCAATGTATACACATGCATATAATTAAAATTTTTAACCATGATAAATTTGAATTTAAGTGTTAAATATGATTTAGTTAGTCAAAAAAGAAAGTGTTAAATATGATAACTAAAAAAATTTTAATGAAATTTTTGCAAAATAATGTGGCAAATTTTTCTTAAATTAAATTTAGTTATCAAAATTATAACATAAATTATTTTTCATAAATACATTTGATTTCATCTATTAGAGTTTTAGTTTAAATAAATATCAAGTCAAGGTTGAAAAAAAAAATTATATTTGCATTCATTTTTTTAATTAGTGACTAACACTAATCAAAAAATGAATGCAAATATAATTTTTTAATGTTTGCACTAGATCACTAGAATAGAAATACAAAAAGCATGCATGAATCATATATGATTGGAATTCGTTGGCAAAGGAAACGTAAAGATCTGTTGAAATTTTTTTTTGTAGAAAACGAGTGTACACACAAAAAATTCATTTTTTCTTTAAAGAATAAAATTGAATAAGTTCGAATATCTCGGAATAAAATTAAGCATAACCTTTCAAATTCAAACACAGAATGAACTTTTTTGACAAACTTTTGATTTTAATTTTCCCCTTTTCTTGCTTGCCATTTCAAGAATGCTCTCAATTATTGTCTTTGTGAAAGATATTGGATAGTGGAGTCCGATATAGTAAGGAAAAGTATATACTATGTGCAAAACCTTAATTTTTAAATGTTTGTTCCGACAAGACAATATTAAATTTTTAACTTTATCAAAGAAGTTATAAAAAGCTGACATTTTATTGTTTGAAAATTTTGTAATCAACGCCCAGGTTGATTATTAGAATAACTAACTCAGAATAATGCAGCCTTCAAAGCCGTTTCTATGTATTGTTGCTTTTAGGTTTTTAAAATGTGATTAGAGTCTCCTATATATGATTCAAATCCGAAATCTCCAATATTTATTTTTATTTTTTATTTTATTTTTATTACCAAGAAGTTCTGGGCCAAAACCCGTAATCCCTCCAAACCCGAAACCACATAATGTAATATTAGTTTCGTCCCAAACGTCAACTACAGGTTTAAATACCTCTAAAATGACTAAAATTAAGCAAGTTGACTTCGGGATATTACATTATACCATTACCATTTGGACTATATACAATGTACGTTTATGAAGTCAAACTTTATAAAAAGAAATTTAACACGAGTCATGGATCTTTAGGGATAATTAAAAAAAATTACGGTAAAACGACTCTAATAAAAAATTATAGTAATGAAGAGTAGAAATGATCAATGACAGTGGGAAATTGTTTTTGGTCAATTCTCATTAGCAAGAAACAATTCGTGCATTTTTGTTTACATCTATATTATTGCAGAATTGGCAATAAAATAAAAATATTATTACATTTGATAAGACTATTTAAATTTGAAATGACGTTGCAACCGTTGTTGAATGATATGATGGCACAGTACCATCCGTTTTACTAATATATAATTATTTATAATTTTATATATATCAAAGACAAACTTTTGGACTAATCTATTTGAAAGTTTCTAAGTTTGCGACTTCCAATTCTGTTTAATTCGACATTACCAGTATCATGAGATTTTCATAATGAAGGGTTCATTACAAAATATATTGTATGACTTTTCTAATTAAAGTCACCCTACAAAATAAATTGGTGCTATCATTTAAGTATAAGTCATAAACCAAAATCCGCATATATGTGAAATTTAGTCGTTTTAAGGTTTCTAGAACTATAAAAGTAAAATTGTATCATTTTTGACACAAGTAAAACTGTCTTTTTTTTCTAACACAAATGATATAAGCGCAAGTTAACTAACTTTTTTATACGTGGCGGGTTAGCCGCCAATCATGTTTGACTAATGTGGGACGGTGCGGCCGTGCAAGTATCTAATTTACAAACCGTGGTTCAAACATGTTTTTTTCAATACATAAATCTTGTATATCAAGTGGATTCGAACCCATGACCTATTATTGACAATAAAAACTGTAAAATAGATTTTTTTTTAACGAAGAAAAAGAAAAAGAAGATGTTAGTCGATTTAGTAATTGCGAAGAGTGTGACTGATGATTGCAGGCTTCAATCGTATATTGCGGTTGGTTATCCTTCTTGGCTGGAGGGTGTCTTCGCAGAGGAAAGGACGTTTGCCTCTGATTGAATTAGAGTTTTTGGGTGATTTGGCTCAGTTTTTTGGAGCTCATTCTTTTGTAAAGGCCTTAGTTGTTAAATGGCTTAGTTGTTTGTATGTTGAGAGTGGAGTTGTGGTGCTCACTCTCTCTTGTTGCTTGTGTTGGGGTTAGCTTTTGTATCTTACATTTATCCCATATATATAATTTCGACAAAAAAAAGTTGATTTAATAATTTAGTATATACTATGGGAAGTGGGTTTAGACCCTACTACTAGTAGTCTCCTTGTAACCGGTTAGATCCGGTTCGGTTTGTTTAAATTTCGAATTAACTTTTCTTTACTTTCGACTTTTGTTTTATTATACCGAATCAGACCAAAACTGAATCGAAATTTGTGTTCTGTACTTTTCTCAAATCATAAACTTAAAACCCTTAATTTGTCCGACGGTGTTACGCGTTACGCGACGGCTACATTCGGCGGCGGAATCGTTTTGTCATACTCTCTCGGTTAATTCATCCAATATCTTTCCGCCGTCTCAAAAATGTCGTCTTCGAAGCGGAAGCGCGACACCGAAACCACCGCGGAAGATTGTGACGACGGTAGTGATAAGAACAATACCGGAAACAGTTTCTTCGATATATATGGACCCGAAGTAAAAAACCTTCTTCTGAATTTCTTTTGTATGATTTGATTGATTGGTACTCAATATTGTGATATGTAATTTGAATCTTCTTCTTTTTGATAGGCAAAAGCAGAACTCGATTTCAAAAGCCCTGATACAACATTGAACTTACAAGTAGGTTTTGTGATGCAATTTTGATAAACGATTTTAGTTTTAGAAGTTTATGATAATGAATGTAAGATTTTGCATTTATGGGTTTGATTAGGATGTTCAAGGACTTGTGACATGGGTTCTTGCAGAAGGTTTTATGCCTTCGTGGGTATTTATTAAGGTATGAACAAGATTGATTGTGTTGTGTCTTTACGGTTTCTTCGAAGTTTAAATGACATTTTAAAGATATGGTTTTTGCAGAACAAGCCTCTCATTCCGAAAGTTGTAATGCTCTACCTTCCTGGATTGGATGCAGCTTTGTACTTATCACAGTCTAAAACACTTGCTAGTTTGAAATCATGTTGCGGTAATCCTATCGCGCTTTTAGCTTTGAGGTTGGTGTAAGTTTTGGTGCTTCTCTTTACTTGTAGCTTTGTTGTGAATACAATCACTTGGTTGATTGTTTTGATTTTATTCTTATGTTAGCTGTGTAGTTGATGAGATGAGGACAATCGATACGATCCTTACTTGCAAGGGTAAAAGAAAGAAAACTGTTACTAGTTCAGTGGAACCACCTCCCCTAGTATCTAGCCCAGGTAATAGACTTCACTCGATGATTCTTAATCATTGCTCATTATTAATTGTGAGGTTTCAATGTTAACCAGATATAACAATTCTTCTCCCAATAGACGGCATTAACTAGATGATATCTTTCGCTTGTAGAAGCGTGCAATCTGATGGGGAAATCGTTCACTGAGCTCACAAAAGAAGTACCATTTCCTGTTACTTACTATACTCTAAGTCGAAAGGAAATGGAACAAAATGGATACACTTTTGAAAAACTCGGTACGAGTTCTACCCATTTAAAATTAACAACTTAATCCTGTTTGAGCTGTTAACTTTTTGCTTTTGTGTAACATCATTTGCTTATTTTCTTTTGGTTATGCAGAATTTACACCTACACTTCCTGCACCAACAGGATCCTGTCCCCACGAAATCTTGGCTCTTGATTGCGAGATGGTAAACAACTATGTTTTCTAGCCTTTCATGATGATGCTTTGTGATATAATCTTTTAATATATCTTATTTTGTCAAAACATATTAACAGTTATTTTGATCATCCAAATATTTTATGGAGGTTTGCTTCTTTCCTTTTTGTTTCACCCTTAGTGTATTACAAAGGAAGGTTTGGAGTTGACGAGAGTGACGCTGGTGGATATTCAAGGACAGGTATCGTCTTTCTTACTTCTTTAAGTATGTTAGATTTCGTCATTTATCTTACCAAGTTTCCATGGTCGTGCAGGTTCTATTAGATAAATTAGTCAAGCCGACAAATCCTATTACTGATTACAACACAAGGTAAGCCATGCTAATATTTGTGACTCTGTATATATTACGTACAAATTTTAGAATAATATCTGTTTTAGTACCTCTTAAAAGGTACTCCCTCCGTATTTTAATAATTGTCGTTTTAGAATTTTTATTTTTTTGAATTAGATGTCGTTTTCAAATTTCAATGCAAAATTTCTTACTTTTTAATGTTTTATGACATCATAAAACATTAAAAAGTAAGAAATTTTGCATAGAAATTTGAAAACGACATCCAATTCAAAAAAATAAAATTTCTAAAACGACAATTATTAAAATACGGAGGGAGTATATGCCTAAAAAACACAGTATTGGTATCGGTTTGCAGGTATAGTGGAATAACAGCTGTGATGATGGAGGGAGTTACAACAACTCTTAAAGATATTCAGGTTTCACGAGATCCTTTTTTTACTTTTATTAGATACGGGTTAGGACATTTAAATTGAAGACTCGTAATGATCTAGTATAATTAGAGCCGTTTTGCTATGTTCAGGAAGAGTTCTTAAAGCTGGTTTTCAAAGAGACCATATTAGTCGGACACTCCTTGGAAAATGACTTGTTATCTTTGAAGATCTCTCATAATCTGGTGATTGACACTGCAGTACTATACAAGCATCCACATGGTAGATCTTATAAAACTAAACTTCAAATTCTAGCAAAAAAGTTTCTTGCTAGAGAGATACAGCTGTCTGAATCCGGACATGACAGCGTGGAGGATGCAAAAGCAGCCATGGATTTGGCACTATTGAAGATTAAACATGGCAAGAACTTCATATTCTTAACCTCACTATTTATGTCTTGTTTCTACTTCTCTGTATCCTATTAAGTGATTTTCTTTTCTGGCTTCCTCTAGGACCTGATTTTGGTTCACCACCGGAAATGATAAGAAAAAAGCTCCTCGCCATATTGAATGAGAGCGGGAAAACGACTTCTATAATCGACAATGTCAACATCGTGAAGCGATATGCTTCTGAGTCATCAAATTCAATTCCAGTTTTTTCTGACGACGAAGCACTTTCAAAGGCCGTGAAGGAGGTAAAAACTTCTGAATCCATTTATGCCTCTGTATTTCTCGCTGGCTACATAAAAGTATAATGTATGCGTCTTTTATATGCTACTAGGTAAAGAACAAGCGGTCACAATTCGTTTGGACACAATTCTCAGAATTGAATGCACATTTCCAGAGCAGAGCGGATGATCCACAGAAACTAAATTCCAGACTAGCCGAGATGATCTCATTGCTTACATGTAACAAAAACCCCGGCCTTAAGAAAAGCAATGTTTCACCTGAAACGAAGGAAATCTTAAAGAAAATGAACGATAGAGTCCAATCCCTTTACACTGCATTACCCACAAATGCGATGTTTATAGTTTGCACCGGACACGGAGACACATCCATTGTACACAGGTTTGTAGCACTCAATCCAAATCTTAAGTGTTTTAGACAAACAAATCCGATTCGATTTCTTACCTGTATGTTTCTTGCAATATGAAGAGTGCGGAAAATGCTTAAAGATGAGAATGAAATCGGGTTTGACCGCGAGAAACTTGTGAAGGTTCTCGAAGAGCTTCAAGCACAAGCCGAAGTAGCTCTCTGTTTTGTAGGTATCAAGCAATAAACTTAAACAGACACCAAATGTTTCCCTTGTATACCTTATGAGCAACAAGACACTCACAATTCAGTATTGTATTTCTTGATATTATTGATTTGTAGCATTTCAAGTTTGGTTACAGTAAAAAAAAATCAGAAAATGGCTAATTCCAGCATGAATTTACAGTAAATGAATCCAAAACAAAATTCCTATAAAATAAAATTCGTAAAAATAGACATGGAAAAATCCTTAACCGGTCGGTTATCTTAAACCAATAAAAAAACACAATACCGCCGCACGTGTAAAACACTCGGAGTCTTCTTTAGCGCCAAATTCCGCCGTATCCTCAAAAAACCTAGACGGATCTTCATTAAACAATCTAAACCGTTGATTAATCCATTTTCATATCAGCCGTTAGATTTCGTCAATCAAACTCATCAAAATTCAATTTTTTGATTTTTCAAAAAGATCTCAAAGATACGACGAAGAAGAAGAAGAAGAGAGAGCTATTCAAAAAATCTCTGCTCCGTCTGCAAATTTTTTGCTATGGAAGATTTGAATTCCAATCAGAATCTTCTGCAGCATCAATCAGATTTCTCCATCCCTGCGGCGATGATGGATTCGTTTCAGAAATCGTTAGAACCGCCGCCGTGTTCTCCGGCGAAATCTTCGCAAGAATCAGCGACGGAAGTCACACCGCCGCAGAAACCACCGCTTCACCGATTTGGTCAAAACCAAGTTCAAAAGCATCAATCAGAGAAGTGTCGAGTGAGGTAAATTGTTAATTTCTCATTTAATCAAATTTGTTTTGATTTTGAGGAATTAGCGATTTGATTGTTTGATATGTAGCGATCAAGATCCATTGGACTCAGGAAGAAATATTGAAGTTGAATCGAAAGAGAATACTCCAAATAAACAACAGAGACATTGCAATTGCAAAAACTCAAAGTGTTTGAAACTGTGAGTATCTCTCTCTCTTTGTTAATAGTGAATTTTGTAGATGTTTTGTTTATACAGAGTCTTGTGATCTTTATAGGTATTGTGAATGCTTTGCGTCTGGATCTTATTGTAATGATTGTAACTGTTTGAATTGTCACAACAAATTGGAGAATGAGTCTTCGAGGCAAGTAGCTATCACGGCTCTCTTAGAGCGTAATCCGGATGCGTTTAAGCCTAAGATTGCTGGTAGTCCTCATGGAATGAAAGATTTGCAGGTGTGTTATATCTTGTTTACTTCAAAATTTTAACTTTGTGCATTTGTTGTTAGTTTTATAACTTATATGCGGTGTTGGGAATGTTTCGAAACCGACTTGTAGGAGAATGTGCGGCAGATTCTGCTTGTTGGAAAGCATAGCAAAGGATGCCACTGCAAGAAATCAGGATGCCTCAAGAAGTACTGCGAGTGTTACCAGGCAAATATTCTATGTTCGGATAATTGTAAATGTCAAGATTGCAAGAACTTTGATGGAAGTGAAGAAAGAAATTCTCTTCTTCATAGATCTCACGTCTCTGAAACTTACATACAACAGTTGACCAATGCTGCTGTTAACCGCGCCATCGACATGTCTGCTTATCTGAACCCTCCTGAATCAAGAAAGAGAAAGAGCAGTGACACTTCACATTCTGTTGAAGCTAGAGGTTCATCTGCAGTTTCATCACACGTTGTCCAAAATCAGAGGGTAAATAGTACAATCCTGTGTTTTTTTTATGGTCTGTAGCTTCAGTTTTTGCATTGAAAGCATAATTCTCTGTGTTTTTCTTGTTCCAACTAGGTAAACAGTGTGACAAGAAATGGAGACACTTCTTTATTTTCACTCCCTAACAAAAAGGCGGTATCTGGATTTAGAACAAGTGCTTACAGGTTAGAAATATCAAACCCTTCCTTCCTTTGATATTGCCCATTCGAAACTACCATGATACCTGACTGTTTACTTCTATAGGTCTTCTCTGTCAAATACTATCCAACCACGTCATGTAACAGAACTATGTTCGCTTTTGGTCTCAAAAGCGGTGAATGTAGCAAAGAAATTGTCAGGTATAGATCATGCAGTAGAACAATAAGATCTTTTTACATATCATCACAATGTTGCATAGAAATTGTTATGTACAAGAGGATATGTTCCTCATATAATAAGATCTTTGTTAAGACTTAAGAGAATGTCTGATATGGTGAAACAGACAAAGGGAGGAAGAACGACAAAGGCCCTTCACTTGATCGAGCCCGAATAAATGCTAATGAGATCAATGACTCTCCAGATTGTGTCCTTGATGCTAATAGAATGGACGAGAAGCCTTTATCTCCAGCAACACTTGCATTGATGTGTGACGAAGAGCATGAGATCGGGTCAGAGAAAGAGACATCGGCCCGAGTGAAAACAAGGCAAGAGAAAGAAGACACAGACACAAGCTCGGGGATTTACTTAGAACAAGAAAGACAGATCTTGTCAAGCTTCAGGGACTCTCTCATTCAGCTCTCAAACCGTGCGAGCTTAAATGGTAAGCTTGCTTTTAACTTCAGATCTTATCCTTGTAGTGGATTTGCTAATTTAAGAGATTATTTTAAGCAGGAACAAATATCAAAAACAACACAAATCCAAGCTGAAAGAAACCAGAAGATGAAGAACAAAAGCCATCAAGACTCAAGTTTTTGGGGCATTACTTAGGGAACTTTTCTGACAACAACTTTAAGGATCTAACTCATTTTATCGTACGATCCAGGCCATGTCACATTTTTTTTTAAAGGGAAAAAAAGTTATAGGAAGATTAGACATAATTTAAAAATGGTTTGAAGTTTTATTTCTTTTTCCAGCTAATTTCATTAATACCAAATCGAGATAACAAAGTTAATCTACTTAACATTTTTGAAGTACATTTTTGCTCCTCTAATCGGGTCGGGTTTTTTTCTGATTTTGAACCAGAAATCTTCAATCGGATCTTTCCTTAAATTTTGGCAAAAAAAGAAATTAATTAATAAAATCTAAAATATATATATTTTCTCAACTAATTACTATATCTAAACTCTTTATTTATGGTATATTCTTTACGATTTTTATAAATAAGGAAATCAAATATGATGATTTAATGCTAATATAACAAATTTGAGCTAATTTCTTAAAATCTCTCTATCTAATTTAAACATAAATATATGATTCTTATTTTATTTTTATTTAATCTTATATTTATATTATTTTTAATTATTATAAAATCTATAGTTAATAAATTTTAGTTTTTTTTTTCTGCATATGTTATGATTCAAAATTTTTAAAACGGACATATATTACTCAATCGATGAAGAAAAAAAGTATGTGTGTAATAAATATTAACATTTTAAAAGAACAAATTGCGCATTTAATGACGTCGTTTTTTTTTTATATTCTAACCCGAATTGAGTCATTCGGATTTTTCCTTAATTTCTACAATTATCTAAAATGGGACTGTATACCACGGGTCAAAACATTTAATTAACAAATCAAAATACAATTATTTAGTCTTTTAAGATAAAATTATAAATTGTTTTTACGGGTTGGTCTAAAAACACACACTAATTTTATATATATTATGGAAACCATTTGAAAGCAAATTTTTAAATTGATTCGAATTATATGTCTTTTAAAATAAAAGTGTTATTTAAAAAAAACAAAATAATGTTTAATTTCACATGACGGGATTATATGGTGGGACGCGTTTGGGTCGATATTAATACGGACTATATACTACGGGTGAAATCCTAGATTAACAAATCAAAATACAATTATACAATTATAAACACTAAACAAAACAAATACAACTTAAAATTTTCATTTTTTAGTAACAGCGCATGTGATCCGCGGTGTACAACAAAAAATATTATACACAACAAATTCATCAGTTTATAAAAAGATTTAAAAAATCAAACAATTAACCCGCGGTATACCGCGGGTCATATCCTAGTATACAAAACTTTTCGAAAACAAATTATTACATAAGTAGAGATATATGCGCCGTAAAATGAGAAAGATACACAAAATGAAGTGAATTTGACAACCCTTTCCATAGACAAGCCTTAGGTAGTATATTTTTTGCTGAACCTACAATTTGCACACGGCATGAAAAAACGATGGTTTGAAGTTTATGAGTAAAAATTGTCACCTATCTTGCAAGTTAAAAAAACTTCTACAGTGTCCCCAAACCAGATTCGAAGATAATGGGCTTTGCGTATCTGTTTAATTAATAATGGGCTTTGAAATAATATAAGTCCAACCAATTACATGACCCGACCCGTCCGTAAAAAATATTCCGTCTTCTTCATCATCGGCGCTTAACACTGCAAAAACAAAAAAAAAACTAAAAACCCTAGGCACACTCTTCTCTCTATCCTCAAAGCGATTACTCTCTCTCTCGATATCCATAGAGAGAAGCTTCGATCTAAGTTTCGAAATCATGGCGGCGGTAGTTGATATTGATGCCCTATCGGCTCAATTAGGGGTTAATTGGTCTGAGGTTAATCTCGATTCAATCCAACTTCCTCCTGGAAACAACTTTGGGATCGAGAGGTAAGATTTTTCATTAGATCTCTGGTTCTTGTAGAATCTTCGTTTCAAATCTGAGAAACCTAAATTGTTCAAAGCTTATCATGTTTTTTTTTTTGTTTCTGTGATGATTGGTAGTGATGATGAAGCTGTATACCATGATGATCAGTCAGAATTCGACACTGGATTCGGTAACATTATCGTGGTTGATCACCTCCCTGTTGTTCCCAAGGAGAAGTTTGAGAAACTAGAAGGTGTTCTCAAGAAAATTTACAATCAGTTAGGTGTTATTAAGGAAAATGGACTGTGGATGCCCGTTGATCCCGATACGAAGATGACATTGGGCTACTGTTTTATTGAGTTCAATACTCCTCAGGTTATTATCTACTCGAAGCAATAATGTAGGTGATAGAACTAGATTGTTTGACAATGGTAGTGTATATTCTAAGAGTTTGTTTCAATGTCTGGTGCTCTTTGCAGGAAGCACAAAATGCTAAGGAAAAGTCGCATGGCTACAAGTTGGACAAGACTCACATCTTTGCTGTTAACATGTTTGATGATTTCGATAGGTTGATGAATGTGAGGGAGGAGTGGGAGCCTCCTCAGGCCAGGCCCTATGTCCCTGGGGTACGTGTACTTTGAAATATTGTCTTTTGGATAACTTCCACTGAGTCTGTGCAATCACTTCTATTTTGGTTATTCTCTGATTGATTCAGTGAATTCATGTGTTTGCTAGCTGAATTAGTGTTAGGATCTGTTTACGCATTTGATGTATACTAACCAAGAATTATAATTGTATAACTTTTGTTGCATGTTTTTTTTTAATTCAATGTTGCCTTTTGAGGTGCTTGTTGTTGGTAGTTATATGGTGTTTGTTTTTCAGGAAAATTTGCAAAAGTGGCTTACCGATGAAAAAGCCCGGGACCAGCTAGTCATTCGTTCAGGCCCTGATACTGAAGTTTACTGGAATGATGCTAGGCAGAAGAAGCCTGAACCTGTTCATAAGCGTCCTGTAAGTTTCTTACATCTTCCTGTGTATATCTCTTATTTGTTACTTGACTGTTTAGAGCAATGTTATATGTTATGTTACCATCATCTGAATTAATGATGTTCTCTTCCTATGCAGTATTGGACAGAGAGTTATGTGCAGTGGTCTCCTTTAGGTACATACCTTGTGACACTTCACAAGCAGGGGGCAGCTGTTTGGGGTGGTGCTGATACATTCACGCGTCTCATGCGTTATCAGCATTCTATGGTTTGAATTTCCTTTTAATTGCTTCATAGTACTTCCGTTTTTCCTCTGTTGGCCTGAAAATTGACACCTTTTGTTGATTCTGTTTTAGGTCAAACTAGTTGATTTCTCGCCAGGTGAGAGATATCTTGTAACTTACCATAGCCAAGAACCAAGCAATCCGAGAGATGCAAGTGTGAGTTCATTTTTGACTCTGTTCTTTCCAACTTTTATTTGTATATCATTTCTATGCAAAGGATTCTGATTCTGTCAAAATTACAGAAAGTAGAGATTAAGGTCTTTGATGTGAGAACTGGGAGGATGATGAGAGATTTCAAGGGTAGTGCTGATGAGTTTTCAATTGGAGGACCTGGTGGTGTTGCTGGTGCCTCTTGGCCTGTTTTCAGGTAATTTCTTCAACTGCATGTCAATGTCCTAAAAATAAACAGTCAAAATCTATCCTCTGGTCCACTATTATGCACATTTGTTTATATCTTGTAAAAAATTTCTGTAGATGGGCTGGTGGAAAAGATGATAAATACTTTGCCAAGCTCAGCAAAAACACCATCTCTGTCTATGAGACTGAGACTTTCAGCCTAATAGACAAGAAATCCATGAAGGTTGATAATGTTGTGGATATTTGCTGGTCTCCCACTGATTCTATCCTTTCATTGTTTGTTCCTGAACAAGGTGGTGGAAACCAACCTGCCAAGGTATGTTTTTTTATCTTATGTAAATGAAAAGCCCTGAAACCTCAATACGCTTCGGTTTCTCTGCGAGTTGTTTTGTAGTTACATGTTGTTATCCCTTTCTTCAGGTTGCTCTAGTCCAAATCCCGAGCAAGGTGGAGCTGAGGCAGAAGAATCTCTTCAGTGTGAGCGACTGCAAGATGTACTGGCAGAGTAGTGGAGAGTATCTTGCTGTTAAGGTTGATCGATACACAAAAACTAAGAAGAGCACATACTCTGGATTTGAGCTTTTCCGTATCAAAGAAAGGGATATTCCCATCGAAGTTCTTGAGCTGGATAACAAGAACGACAAGATCATTGCTTTCGCTTGGGAGCCCAAGGGTCACAGGTTTGCTGTGATTCATGGTGACCAACCAAGACCAGATGTCAGTTTCTACTCGATGAAGACCGCACAAAATACTGGAAGGGTTTCAAAGCTCGCAACGTTGAAGGCCAAACAAGCCAATGCCCTCTTCTGGTCGCCCACAGGCAAGTACATCATTCTTGCTGGATTAAAAGGTTTCAATGGCCAGCTTGAATTTTTCAATGTGGATGAGCTCGAGACAATGGCCACAGCTGAACACTTCATGGCCACGGATATCGAATGGGACCCAACTGGAAGGTACTAGTGTCTTAAAACTAAACAAGTCCATTGGTTGGTTTCTCTTTGTTCCAATTTGTGATGTTGTTTGCACTTTTTTATTTTCAAAGGTACGTTGCAACCGCAGTGACATCAGTCCACGAGATGGAGAATGGGTTCACCATATGGTCTTTCAACGGGAATTTGGTTTACCGGATACTGAAGGATCATTTCTTCCAGGTATGTAACAAAAAACTCTCTCAAACTAGCATCATCCGTTACTATGTCTAATAAAATATTTGTGTATGGTTGGTTACACAGTTGGCTTGGCGTCCAAGACCGCCATCGTTCTTGACTGCGGAGAAGGAAGAAGAGATAGCAAAGAACCTGAAGAAGTACAGCAAGAAGTATGAGGCAGAGGATCAGGACGTGTCGTTGCTGTTGAGTGAGCAAGACAGAGAGAAGAGGAAGGCATTGAAGGAAGAATGGGAGAAATGGGTGATGCAATGGAAGTCTCTGCATGAAGAGGAGAAACTCGCGAGGCAAAATCTTCGGGATGGTGAAGTTAGTGATGTGGAAGAAGATGAGTATGAAGCCAAAGAAGTTGAGTTTGAGGATCTTATTGATGTCACTGAAGAAATCGTTCAAGAGTCGATGTAAGTTTCTCGGTCTCTTTTGTTACCATCTCTTAGTGTTCTTCGGATCTCTTAGACTTCGCATTCTCTAAACTTGGAAGAGAAATTTTGTTTCCTTGGATATTGTTATATCATTATTAAGTTTTCGTAATTACACTTGAAGGGTTATAACATTCTTATAGAAGAAAAATCTTGCGATCAAAACTCATTCCACACACAATTATACCAAACTGAAGAAATCCAAAAAAAAAAAAAAGAGTTTATGAAATTTGGCTTTTGGATAACTTTAGGTTCATATTCATGTTCTTCCATGTGTATAACTCATACACTCTTGTGTAAGAGACCAGCACGTCGTTGGAAACCAGTAGCTTCAAACGGCAGGATGTGTGTAAGTGATAATAATCCCACATCGCTAGACTAGAAACAATGACTGGGAAATACAGGAGTATAAATAGAGAAGTGGCTGGATCGAGCAAATTACTTACCTGGACGGGGTCAACTCGCGATCAATAAGACGAGTGGCCTAGGCTAGTGACCGCATTGCACATATCGTTGGGGTGCTATGCTTAAGGTCTTCCCTTGAGGAAGAGCCTACGTCATTATTTGTGGCAGAGGGGGTTTGCGTTCGCGCAGCCCCTACCATCATTAGTCTTAATCTTGATATATTCCAATAATTACAAACTAATTATCTCGTAGGTCATAATTGAAAATTTTGAGAACTTTTTGATTATTTGTTTTAGGTACAGAGTCCCACATCGGAAGTAAGTATCAAGTTGATGGATATTGTATGACTATAAAACAAAGAGGCTTTGGTTTTTATAGAAGTATCTTTGCGCTTGGGGCAATGACGCAGCTAATGAGGTCTTAACCGAGGCGCGTCTATTGCTGGTTGAAAACTATTTCCAAACCCCCTCCTAGGCCTAAGCTTGTCTTGGGCCTTCGAGAATTTCTGGAAGAGCTCCCTCCGGGGTAAAGCTCTACAATTCTTAGTTCAATATTTTTTCTTCCAAGGTTAGTTCAAAACCACATGGTGGTGGGCGAGTGGTTCTCGTTTGGTTGGAAGGATCGCCCTGTTGGTCTAGGCCAGGGATCGATCCTCCCCAGACGCAGTTTCGCTCTCTCACTCCTGTGGCCACCTGGGAATTTACCTGCGGACTTGCTCAGGCGCCCCAGACCACCAGTTTATCAGGGGGCCCTTAAGTGGAGGCTTAAAAATCCCTGTGACGCGGGCTTAGGCCCAGTGGGCTAGTCAGATCACTGTGTGGTCTGGATACTGGGTTATCAAAAAAAAAAAAGGTTAGTTCAATAATTCGTTAATGTATATTTTCCCTTTCATTATTATTGAATCAAAGAACATCGGCTATGATGATATAAACTATAAATGGGTAATGTTTTGAACACAACCAAACTCAGCGCCTGTGTAGTGTATAAAGAATTAACCTCAAGTACAAGAGGAATACCAGCAAGAATTGCAAAGGGCTAAGCATATAAAAACTACTTGGTTTGATGACTTCAAATCAATGCATCGCAGGAAAGGCCTAAGGGGCTCATGGATCACCACGGATCCATCTTCTTGCTGGTAATTCTCCAGCAAACACACGACCGCACACCCCGTCGCGTTTAGAGTGTGGACGAAATTAGTAGCTGGAAGATTCGTTTTGCCTTACCCGTCTCCGACTTTGGTAATCCATGCAGTTTGATGCTCTTGATATCTAGGTTAGAAGTTAAAACAGCAAGCTCAAAGAAAACTAAGGTTTGGTTCTATTGGGCTGTGTCTTTATCTTTTTTTTTTTTTTTTGGCTCGGGGGCTTTGTATATAAAGTTTGTGTACACGTCCAAGTCAATGACGAAACTTTTCATTTTTTCATCATCTTATTAAAGGCTGAAAGAGACTTTTCATTTTGCTATCATTTAAGTATAAAAAAGGATATGCGATTATAGAACCTTGTCTTCTTTTTCTTGGTTTCTGAAACATAATTTCGCAAGGGAGATCTGATGTTTCCTGCTGCGATAGATCCTTGTCTCACCACCATCTCCGTTCGATAGATCCAACCAAAAACCTTATCGGTATTTGCATCTTATAGTGTCTGGTCCAATCGATAGCCAAAGCCAAGTAGAAGGGGATCATCATCTATGGTGTTGACTCATTGGTTGTTCTACCCTGTGCAGATTTTCCATTCACAAGCACTGATGATGGCTTGGAGGAGAGCTTCCAAAGCACTGATTTTGTTTCTTGCTGTCCAGATTTCACATATAACTCAAGGAGACAATGGTCCCTCTCCTTTACCAGTTGGTGCAAGGCAAGTGATTTGTATAACTTTTGATTTAATTATTTTCAAATTAAAAAAAAAAAAAAAATTGTGACGACAAAAATAAAAGTTTTTTTTTATTATTAAAGAAAATAAATAGGTATTTAAAGTTAACTAAAACACGTCATTAAGAATCAGGTGGCTAGGCTAATTGTGAAAATTTGCATGCCGTTGACATAATTTTCTTAACAAAAAAAAAAAAAAAAATAGAACACCGAATCTTTTTCTCCCACCGATCACCGGAGTTATGGAATCGCCGATTACTCAAGCCCATGTGTTTAGATCGGAGTTTCTTCGTCTTCTTCAGAGTCGCCGATCACCCAAAGGTTATAATCAAATTTTTAATTAGATTGATTCTCCCACATGTTATTAACTATTATTTCATTTAATTTCCCAATCTCTTAATCACAGATTTAATTGATTTATCATTTTTTTCCTTAAAACTGTTTGATTAATCTCTAAAATCTGAATCTCCAGTTCCATTAATAGCCAATTCTTCAAATCATGTCGAAAATCCTCTCTTTCAAGCTGATGTTCCTTCTACAAAAGTAAGATCACAATCCTACAAATTTTCATTTCATTTTTTTTTTCTTCTAAATTGATCTTTTTTTTTTCATTACCAAACACAGGCAATAGAGTCTTGTCCAAAAGAAAACATTGGTAACTTAAAAGAAATGCTTAAAGAAGAAAACCTTCATTTGCACACTGAGGTAACATTTTTTATATATATTCAACAAATTTTCTGATATTTTTTGTTTGTGTTAAATTGTTTTCTATGTAAATGGTTTAAGGATTCAGAGCAAGGGAAATTACCTTTGCTTATTTTAAGCTTGAAAGAGAGGACTAAAGAAAGAAGGCCTGCGATTGTGTTTATGCATGGCACAAACACAAACAAAGAATGGTTAAGACCATGGCTTGAAGTAAAACTAACATCAATAACTTTTGATTTCTCCTTTAAGCAACATTACTTTGTTGATTAATACTTTTTTTTTTTTACTTAGGCATATGCTTCGCGGGGATATGTAGCCATCGGTTTAGACTCTCGGTACCACGGTGAACGTGCTGATTGCAAAACTGCCTATCGAGATGTATATCGTTGTTAAGAATCATCGTTTATCTAATGATTCTTCTAGTGTTTTGAGTTCTGATATGGGTTTTTGGTGTAAATATTGATGTAGGCTCTTATATCATCTTGGAGAAATGGAAACACAATGCCTTTTATCTTTGATACTGTAAAAACATTTGTCTCTTTTTTAGCTTTTATTTTCTGGTTTCGCTTTAGAGTGTAACACATCTTATCGTTTTCTTTTTCTTTCTTAGGTATGGGATTTGATCAAACTAGCTGAATATCTTACTCAGAGGGATGATATAGACCCGAAAAGGATAGGAATCACCGGTATTTCGCTAGGAGGTCAGTCATACAACAAATTGAGTAGCATGATTTGTAGTTATAGTTATACATTCTAATTTTGTTCATTGTGAAAGAAACATACAGGGATGCATGCTTGGTTTGCTGCTGCAGCTGATACCCGCTATTCCGTGGCTGTCCCTTTAATCGGTGTTCAGGTGCAAAATCATCGTTACTTTCTTTTGCTCTTTCTTAGCCAAATACCGATAAACAGTGTAGCAACTATGACGCATGTTCTTGTTTGTATGAGGATGTTTCCTAATTCAAAAGCTTTTCAATGTCTTGTATGTTGGGCAGGGATTTAGATGGGCAATAGAGAATGATGAGTGGGAAGCAAGAGTCAACAGTATAAAACCTTTATTTGAAGGTCAGATTTTGAAAAACACACAATATAATATGTACGAGGATTATAATTCCTTTGCTTTTTTTGTTTTTCTTCTACGGTTTCAGAAGCAAGGATCGATCTCGGAAAGAATGTAATCGACAAAGAACTAGTCGAGAAGGTAAAGAAGCTTGAAAATGACTACGAATTCGGATTGTAACTCAATTATAATTGGTTAAGTATTTATTGACATAACAGGTGTGGAACAGAATAGCTCCTGGCCTAGCTTCTAAGTTCGATTCGCCTTACTCATTACCAGTGATTGCTCCGCGGCCTCTTTACATCCTTAATGGTGAGCACAATATATATATATATGTATGCTCATCATCTATCGACACACTTACAAGTTTTGCCGCATTACATATGCAGGCGCAAATGATCCTCGATGTCCTCTTGGCGGACTAGAAGTTCCGTTAAAGAGAGCTGAGAAGGCGTATAAGGAAACTGCTTCTCCTGAAAACTTCAAGGTAAACCACTGATCTAGTCTATAATTCTATTGCAACCAAAGAGAGAATTTAAAAAAAAACTTTTGATGTTTCGAGAGAGCAGTTCAAAGCAGAAGATGGAGTTGGACACGAAGTGACGAGTTTCATGATCAAAGAATCATCAGACTGGTTTGACAAATTCCTTAAACAAGAAGATATGACTTGCGATTAAACCGATTGTAATATTGGTAAAATTGTGAACTAATAAGAAGAATCATCTCCTTGTAAACCTTACACATGTGAAACTTAATAGTGTATTCACTCTCGCAAATCATTATCATTACAAATTCAAACAAAAAAGCAAGAGGATCATCATCCTTTCTTTGGCATTGCGGCGAGGCGTGTGTACATGCGAGCCATTGAATTGAACCCTCTCACATCCCCAGATCTTAGAAGATTCCCTTTCATAGCAACAACCCCAACAACAAAATTGTCAAAACACACAAGAGTTCAGTAAAAAGCAGTTGCATACTATGAAACACTAAACTAGCTTTGTACCTGAGTCGCAGTTAAGCGGACTGTCCGGCTCAGGATGAGCCATCAATGCTATGATAGCTCTACACACGGACTGAAGCGTCCAAGCGGGACTCCACGCATTCTTCAATATGTCGAGGCATATTTCCCCTGTCTACAAATTCCAAGTAATAAACAACAGTGTCCTTTTTTTTTTACCGGAGAGATTATAAAAAACGCAATCATCGTTTCACTACCTTGAAATGCACATTTGGATGAAATATTTTGGTCAAGAATCGCACTTGAGGAGGTTGCAAAGGATATGGTTCAGGAACAGCAAAAGCAAGCTGAAAAACACCGCCTTCATAAGGAGTCTCCGACGGTCCCTGTAACAATACAACAACAACGACAATGTTTCACAAACAGAAACCACAAACTTTCCCTGCAAAATGAAGGAAGCTTTTCGGTTTTCTTATCAATAATTTCTCCGAAAAAAACCTTGATAAGAGCGGTCCATTTGAATATGTTGGTATCGTCACACACCAATTGAATATCTGGATCAGCTACTTTCTCTCGCTGAACCTCTTTGTATTCTTTAAACAGTCTCGCTCTTGATGCCTATACATGAATCAATCAATCAATCACACACACATACTTAGTCAAATTTTTGCAAAAAAAAAAAAAAAAAATTGCCAATTTTTTTACCTGCATCTCTCTAATTGTCCAAAAAGAACAAGATCGAATTTGTCAACTGCAAAACAAAGGATCTAAGAAATCAAGAACTAAAAAAAAAAAAAAAAACTAGTTCGGTCGTGTTCGTTTCAAAATCGCCAGCAGCTGCGACTGCTATCTGCTTGGATATCCGTTTTAATCTTCATTATTACCAAAAAAAACAAACTTGCAAAAGAAGACAGATATCTTCTTGGATATTTGCAGAGAGAAACCAAACATATCACATGATTAAAGAATAACGTGCACACAATGCTCAAAGCCAGCTCATATCTATACTAACGTTCATGATACTAATCTCATATCTATACTAACGTTAAAGAATAACGTTCATGATACTAATCATTATACTATTCTAAACTAAAGATGAACTAAGCCAATATTGCTCTAGAATTTTTAAACAATAAGCATTCATATAAGTAATTCACAGCATTCATAGCCTAAATGGAGATCAAAGTCAACACAAGAAAACAAAAAACATACAGTTGGTGATGTAACTGAGGACAATGAGAAGAATCTGTCTTCAGGCTGAAACTTTCTTGACCTCTTAGCACTGCAAAATGGGTTCATATCAAAATCAATCAATCGCTAAACCTAACCTAAGATTTTTTAAAAAAATTATCATGAAAGCAATAACAAAGCTTCTCAAACCAGTACACAACAAGATGAAGCTAACAAAACAAGAAAGAAAACAAATAGAGTTCACTCATAAAAAGACTAACAATGCCAATAAGAAGAATAACACAGAAGAAAAAGAAAGAAACACATAACAAAGAGCCAAAGTGACTAGCTTAAATCAAAGATTCAGAAAACTAAAAGAAGAATGCAAAAGCAGAAGAGCTAACCTACTCCTAATGACCTATTACAAGCGTATTTACACAAGGAGAGACAATGGGAGGAAGGGCAAAAAACGTCTATCATAATCAGAGCATCACTAAAAGAGACATGGAAAACATCTGGCTGAATCTTCACAGAGAGAGTTCATAATGTCATCATCAGAAAGCAACGAGAATTTTTACAATTCCAGGATCCATATAGCTCACTTAAGTTAGCCATCGAATAAGAACTCACAAACCCAGAAAACCCAAAACCAAGCTCAAAGAACAACGATTGATGCAGAACATGAAGAACCAAGTTCAAAATGTAAGAAATTAAAACCTTGGAAAGAAGAAGGGCTTGTTAAGATATGAGGAGGAACTAGCTTGGAATTGTTGATGTGTTCCGAGGTTAAACTCTGAATCTCATTCTTCTGCAATTGAACAAAGAATCAGCCATAAGCCAAAACTCAAAAAACCCACAATAGAGATTAAAGAGAAAAACCCAGAAAGCAAAACCTTAGAAATCAATTTTGATGTTGCACAAGGGAAAATTAGAGAAATTACTTCGACTTTGGCTGGAGGAGTAGAGGTTTCCGATGGTGGATCTTCGACTTGGGGTGATGATTCCGGCAAAGAAACAGGAAGTTCCGGTGGAGTTCGAATCGGAGAAAGTTTATTTTGCCTCCGACGACGAATCACTTTGGTTTTGGTTTGAAAGATCTCGATTTGTGATGGGAGTAAACAAAACTAGGGTTACGAATTTAGTAATTATTCACTAAACATAAGGGCATTTTTGTCATTTTACGCTTTTAGTCCACTCGCATCGCCAATTTACCCTGTTGATTAAGAGCATGATTAACAATGGCATCTTAAAAATGGTTCTTAGAAGTATTAAAGTTAAGAACTCTTAGTTTTGGGTCTTAGCTAAGCCACCTTTTTTAGTTTTGGGTCTTAGCTAAGCCACATTTCTTACTTAAGAACTCTTTAAGATACCCTTGTTAATGGTGGTCTTAAGGCCTTGGAAGAGTATGTTGGAAATTCCAAGTATGCTGTGTTCTTCCCTTAGAAAGGTCCATGCCAGCTTTCTCTCTTGTCGCTTGCATTGTAGGAAGTGATGAACTGTCTGAAGCTACATTAAATATAGCCAAATGGCTCATACCAAACATCTTTTATTTTTAGTATGCCAAAAACCAATCACTTTTTCTTTGCTTGCAGACACAACACAAGATTGAGATGGACAAAAGAGATGGTTTGATTAGTTCTTAACCAATGTCAGTGCCACCGGCTCAGCAAATGTCTCGCATTGATCAACCAGTCCCTCCCTATGCCGGTTACCCATGAACTCCATACTTGGACAAGGGACTGAACCACACCACACAAAAAAAAAAAACAGAGCATCAAACCATGAAATTTTCAACCAAATTACAGATTTCTGTCTTTTTGTACAAAACACATAGCTTTAACTAATGACTCCTCAGTTGCAAAGTGTGGAATTGATGAATATGAGTGATGACTCCACAATTGCAATTCTAAAACTAAAATTGATTTTTTTTTTGAAATTAATTTTTTTCCTCTAAGAACCACTACTTAAGAGTCTACCATTGGACACAAAAAAATTTAAAACCTATTACACAACCTCTTAACTATAAATTTTTCAAAATTAATATTAAAACAAATCATAAGATCAAAACTAAGAGACCATCTATAATGATGCTAATACTTGTTGTTTACTTAGGCATATGTAGCCATCGGTTTAGACTCTCGGTACCAGTACCACGGTGAACGTGCTGATTGCACAACTGCCTATCGAGATGTAATATCGTTGTTACGAATCCAGTGTCGAATTCTGACTGATCATCATGGTATACAGCTTCATCATCACTACCAATCACCACATAAACAAAAAAAACAGTGTGTAACCAAATCAGTTTCAGTGTTAAGCGCCGATGATGAAGAAGACGGAATATTTGTTCATTGTGAAAGAAACATACATGGATGCATGCTTGGTTTGCTGCTGCAGCTGATACCCGCTATTCCGTGGCTGTCCCTTTAATCGGTGTTCAGGTGCAAAATCATCATTAGTTTCTTTTGCTTTCTCTTAACCAAATACCGATAAACAACATAAGCAACTACAAGGATATTCTTGTTTGTATGAGGGTGGTTTCCTAATTCGAAAACTTTTCAATGTTTTTGAATGTTGGGCGGGGATTTAGATGGGCAATAGACAATGATGAGTGGGAAGCAAGAGTCAACAGTATAAAACCTTTATTTGAAGGTCAGATTTTGAAAAACACACAACGTGATTCAATATAATATGTACGAGGATTATAATTCCTTTGCTTTTGTGTTTTGTTCTACGGTTTCAGAAGCAAGGATCGATCTCGGAAAGAATGTAATCGACAAAGAATTAGTCGAGAAGGTAAAGAAGCTTGAAAGTGACTACGAATTCGGATTGCAACTCAATTATAAGTATTTATTGACATAACAAGTGTGGAACAGAATAGCTCCTGGCCTAGCTTCTAAGTTTTTCTCCTTATTTTTAGAAGGGTAAAACCAAAATTTATATATATATACACTAAATACAAGCATTCCAATCAAAGGAAAGAGAACGGAATTTTTTTAGAAAAAACAAAAAAGCAAACATGGTTAAGAATATAATTATCGTTGTTTTTTTTTTAATTTTATGGACGATTTCAACAGCTAATGCAAATCTGTGTCACAAGAAAGACCCAATCAAGACTGCACCACATTCTTGTAATAAACCTAATGGTGCCCAAATATGTGAGACTGCTTGCCAAAAAGAATCATATCTTACTGGACAATGTATTCCGAGCAAACAAAAAAAGCATGCCGGCTACGTGCATATGTCATATGCATTGTTGGAATTTAAAACGTTTTGGCTAAATGTATGTGTCATATGTTTTATCCGAATTAATCGGGTTTAAAAACATTGGTCATATAACATGTCCTCGATAAAAACAATGTATAAGACCAATGTTTACTTTTATTTTATACAGCCATCTTATTTCGCTTATGTATTTATTTTAAACATCATTAATTATGTAGTACTAGTGTTAAGCCCGTACTTCGTACGGGTCAAACGACGATAATCTTCATTATAGCACAATAATGTTTTGAATAATTTTTCTAAAACAATCATAATCTTGATGCTCTTGTTTGTGAAGGTTGAAATCCAGGGCCGGCCCAAGGTAAAATGATGCCTAAAGCAATAAAAAATGTTGGCCCATCATTAAATACAGTTAAAAAAAATTTATATAAAAAGTACACTAAGCAGGTTCGAACTCGGCAGCGCTAAGGAGAGTGTGAAGGTGATAACCACTCTACCACAATAAATATCTGTAAAATGATGCCCTTAAATTATTTTATAAACATCTGATGCCTAAAGCCCATGCTTTACGGGCTTTAGCCTTGGGCCGGCCCTGCTGAAATCAAAGCCTTCATGTATTGAGCAAATGTAATATTAATTAGTAAATACTAAAAACTTTTAATGTTAAATTTTGTAATCGTAAGGTAAACAATTTTACAATAAGAATTAGGTATGAAAGATTAATACATCCGAATAACATTTCATACTAAAGATCTAAGTCCATGGGAGAAATGAAATAAAAACTGTTAAGATTTATTCATAAAAACAAACTTTGGAGAATTAGGCTTGCCTTTTAACTCTAGAATTTGCTACAGTATGCAAAAATGATTTATTAATGAGAACGCTGCATTTTTTTGTAGTATATACACATAAAACATTATTGGAAAACATTATTGGAAAACCTGGAAAGAAAAGAGTTCAAAGGAATCAAATTTTGGTGTTATAACAGAAAATATCGCCACAAACAATCTACTTTAAAGCTAAGACTTCCTCTGGTTTTATATTTGAATGCTGAGACTTTTTCTGATTTCAATGTCACCCTCTAAATCCTCTCTGCAAAATTTTGGCCACAACAAACAAAAAGCATCAAAAAATAGATCTAATTTAGTTCGTCAACTAAGTGTTCTATATTAGAAACATAACAAATTAAAGTTTTCTGTCATGCATTTTGACAAACAATTGATAGACAAAACTAACACCCACGTTATCTGGATCATAATTTAGGTTCCTCTAAAGTGAAGAATCATACCTTTTCGCCAACAATTTCATTTCTTTCATTTTCTTTCGATTCAATCTCGCCTCATTCGTTTTCTCCGTGGATCTAGATTATTGAATTTTTGGCTTTTGATGGGAAGACGAAGCAAATAGAGGATTTAGTTTGATTTTTTAATGAAGTGAGAATTATATTAGTTGCAGGAAGAAGAGATCATGGGCGAAGAGATCGTGGAGCAGTTGAAGAAACTATTTTTTTTATTTATTCATCTTTTTTTTTTATTGATTTTTTTTTTCTTCTCCGATAATTAGGTTTACGTTTTAAAAAGTGAAAGACTAAAATTTGAGACTTACGCCACTTGTCAAATGGAGAGGGTTGCAGTTTTTTGTGAATTGACTTGTGATTTATTATATAAGGATTACGAATGAAATCATATATTTAAATCAAAATGAACATTCACAACAAATAATACAAACTATTAATTGTTGATATGTGATGCTTAGTGTGATTTTTTGGATAAAATACCAAAGATTAAATACTGTATATAAATTTTATTACTGTTAGAAGTTTTCAGGAATGCTAATGTAATAGTAAAAATTTATTTTACATTTTATTCAAAAAAAAAAAAAAAAAAAAATAGTAAAAATTTATTTTGGAGAAGTGTGGAGATACAATGTTTATTTATATTTTATTTTGGGAAAACCTTCAAACCAAATCAAACCGGAAGAATGAATACGGTGGTCTAGTGGTAAAGAAACCCTAGGCTTTTTTTTTAGTGTCTCTGGTCTTCTTCTTCATCTAGTTGTTCTGAAACGCCGCAACACTAAGAATTGATCGGCGAGCGCTACGATGGCGAGCAATTACGAGTACGAGGAAGGTCCGGCGGCGAGCTACGAGAGGGAGAGCGGCGGGGAGAGCGGGTACGACCCAAATATAGTGGCGGATTCGGTGAAATCGTTCGTGGTACACATGTACAGACACATAAGGGAGAAGAACGTGTACGAGATCCACCAGATGTGTGAGACATCGTTCCAGAGCATATCGGAACGTCTGTTCAAGGAGACGCCATGGCCAAGTGTGGAAGCCATAGCTCCATACGTAGACAACGACCATGTGTTCTGTCTTCTGTACCGTGAGATGTGGTTTCGACATTTGTATGCGAGGTTATCTCCTACGTTGAAGCAGAGGATTGATTCTTATGACAACTATTGCAGCCTCTTTCAGGTCTGTTGTGTGTTGATTTGGATTTTGGATTCTTTGAATTCTTTGGATTTGAATTCTTTGAATTTGAATTGGTAAGTGGCTTCTTCTAGGTGGTGTTGCACGGCGTAGTGAATATGCAGTTGCCGAACCAGTGGTTGTGGGATATGGTGGATGAGTTTGTCTACCAGTTCCAAAGTTTCTGTCAGTTCAGAGCAAAGCTCAAGAACAAAACAGAGCAGGAGATTGCATTGCTCAGACAGCATGATAAGGTCCATATGGTGATTTTCATTCGATTCGATTCATCAACCAAATGTGTTACTTACTTACTTACCTCTATTGTTGTGTTACTTACCTCCTCAGGCATGGAATGTCTATGGCGTGCTCAACTTCTTGCAAGCACTTGTGGAAAAGTCTTGTATCATCCAAATTCTTGAGCAAGACAAGCATGGCCTTGAACAGTTCACTGCCACTGATGGCTACGATTACAGCGGTGGAAGTAACGTCTTGAAGGTCCTCGGTTACTTCAGCATGGTTGGTCTCTTGCGTGTTCACTGCCTCCTCGGTGACTACCACACTGCTCTCAAATGGTTGCAGCCCATTGACATCACTCAACAAGGTGTTTACACCAGTGTCATTGGATGCCATATCGCTACCATCTATTAAGAGCAAGTCCATTGGTGCAGAGCCGGCCACAGATACAAGCTGGGCAAGCCCAAGCTTGCGGCCTCACAAAATATATATAAATTTTCGGCTCCAAAATTTTAGAAATTGTTATGTAGTCTAGTGGTAGCATCTTGTCCATTCTTACCTACATGTCTTGGGTTCAAATCTCCAACAAGGTTATTTTTTCATTAATTTTTTTTTTTCGTTTTTCATTTAAAATCTGATAAAATTTTATTTTTTATAAAATATAAAAAAAATCCTGAAAACTTAATTAACCTAAGGCTGTCATCGTTCCATCTTCTTTCTAACTAGGGAAAAATCCGGGCTATCTCTAACAAATAGTAATATTTTTCAAATTTAGAAGCTAATTTGCTGAACCCCACAAAATATAGAGACGATTTGAGTATTTGACCAGCAGGGTTGAAATTTCCAAATTTCTCAAATGAACTTGCAGCCAAATATAAGTTTAAATTCTTCGATGAATTAACAAACATCATCTTTTAAGTTTTGCTTCGGCAAAGTAGTTGAGAATTTAACAATTTCACTGACACATTATACTCAATACAATAATCGTGACTACTAATCACCCTTAAGAGAATATCACATATCCTACTCAATTTCAGAATTTGGTGTAAACCACAATCATTCAAAAACATTTGTGTCTAAAAGAATCCTAATTAGACAGTTTCAGTTTTTGGTGCCATGTTCTAATCTAATTAGAAACTCCAACAAACATTCTAGATCTTTAACAAAAGTGTGCATAGTTTGTTTCTCAATTTTGTGACTATATATAGAAACCTCAATCCAGTGAATGTTTTTTGAAATAAATATCAATTTGAAAGATTAAACATTAGAACTAAGCTTGGTGAAAAGCAGTATTACCAGCAATATCATTCACATTCCATTCTAAAGACTCGAACTTGTATATGTACCTTTCAAACGACGTTCTTTACTTAGTGACAAACTTCAGCCTGTAGCTCAATCTTTTCTTCACAACAATATTCACTCAGACCTACATTATGATGAACGTAAATGGTGCAATCCTATAACTAATTCATGTGTTTTGCTGTGCTACACTTTTTAAGTAACTTGTACATGTAGTTAATCCTACATCTTAACAATACACTTTTTGGGTTAAGTCGATTTATGTTATACATTCTACATTCACAGTGTGAAAGTTTCTATTAAATGAAGTGGTAAGACAAAATCACAAGGTTAGAAAGCATGTGGGAAATTTATGTTAATTTTTTAAACATTACTAATTCGATGCTACACCACAAACTCATTCATCCAAAATAAAACGTAGGTAAGACGTAAAGAAGCTTTAAGTACCTAGCTCTCCAAGTATCGGCGAGAGTTACTTGTTATTTATGTGTGCTTACCTTTTACCAAGTGTAGGAATATTAACAGTCCTAATTATGACACTTGATACATCCTTAATAGCTCTTTTCACCTGTATAAGCCGCCAGCTCGGGTCTCTTGGACACCTATAAAGAGACTACAAAAAAGTAAAAAGTAAGAACCTAGACTTAAGGCATGCACTAAGGCCTATAGATTCTTCAATGATTTAGGCATGGAACCTGTAATAGGCACACTATTCTCAAAAGAACCGTAAATGAGATCATACATCACTGTCATTTTCGAGTCCTTTGTTTCCGTATCCATGAGGGTTTTTTCTGTGGGGAATTTTCAATCATCCAATAATTACGGTACTTCATCTTTGAGGCCAACCTTAACACAGAGTATATGCGAAAACAGAGATAATTAATTAATAGATTATAACTGGTAGGTGGACAAATTAAGGATGAAGATACGCTGAACTCTCCTTGATAACATACCCCATTCTGTCGTTCTTGTTTCTCGCTTATTTCGAGATGCACCCACACTTGACTTGCCGATGTTCTCCTGCATTCACTTCTTCTTGTGATGATTTGATCAGCCAGTGACTCTGTGTTTCTTGATGACTACACAAACCCAAAAAAAAATCCCTACATGAGCAAAACAACATGAATTCAATATATGAGGAAGATGCAATTTCTAAATACCCATAAATTGAAGTGATGAAGAAGAAGGCCAATATCTTACCGATGCTATTTTCCATTCAATAAGGAAGTGTAGATTTTGGGGGTGAGATGAGAGGAGCTTCAAACAATTTTATGAAATTGAATCTATAAGATACGTGATTGGGATTAAAAATGAGATACTGGGAAGCCATAGGAGATGATAAGCTTGAAACCGAAGAGATCGTGGGAGACAATGGGTTTAGGGTTAATAAGACTCTGTTTTAAGGGAACGTTTCGAATGATTGAATATTGATTATCTCGAAAGGCGCTTTATGAGATTTTTTTTTGGGAGGTTCCATTTTATTGGCTGACGTCTTCTGTCTCTAAGGGTTAAGGAAACAATTCTAAAACGATTTGCTACGTGGCATTTGGAGAAGTATTTGTTAGAAAGCTGATGTGGACACAAGGAGAAGCTTCAATGAGCTCTTTTTATTAGTAATAGATTTTTCGTCTTCCTCTAGCATCATAAACATTACTGTTCTAAATTTTTTATCCTTTTTGCTCTCAAATCATCAATTCTGCCTCAGTATTTCATACATGTACTAGAATTCATCTTATAAATTCCGGTTTCATTTAGTAAGTTTTTTTTCTTTTTGCTTTTAAACTTCTTATCTTTTTAATCCAAGTTTCTTCAATCATTAACCATAAACATATATAATATAATTAATGGGTTAAATTTTTACCAACAGAAGGAGATAAAGTCTCTTTTTTGTGTTGTCAACGTTTTGTTCCAATTTCCAAATTGGATCAACGTTTTGTTCCAAGAGTCTGTTGTCAACGTTTTGTTCTAATGCCACCATATTCAATTATATTATAATGTTCAACAAGGAAAAAAATTTGTAGTGATCTATGATGCTTTAAAATGTTTAGGCTTTCGTTAAACATATCCAGTTTTATATTTGGTTTAGTCAAAAAAGTTTTTTTTTATGAACATATGAAAAGTGGCCTTTTTTTTTCTGTCGCTTGTAGCCTTAAAATATATAAGGACGGCTATGCATTGGTGGTCCTTAAAGAGCTCTTAATCTAACATTATAATATAATTGAATATGGTGGCATTATTCAGCGATGTTATTTAGTGATGGATTTTAATAGAATTGAAATCCAACATTAATCTAGTGTTATTCAACTAATGATTCTAAATCTAACTTTAAAATCTGGTGTTATTGGATCTTATACTACATTAGATTTTAAAAGTTTGGTGTTATTCAACTAAGATTTAAAATACTTCATTAAAATCTAGTGTTATTCAAAACTAAAAGACTTATAAAATCTTTGTATATCAAATCATTTGAAATGAAACCTCTTTGGAGTTTCATGAGTAAATTATTAGAATCAAAATCCAACATATACTGCAGAAATTTTGAAATCCACACAAACAAATTTTTAAAACAATATCAGAAAATAAATCTAGGGGGTGTTATTCAATGGTGGAGTTAAAGTCAATTCTTTAAGGTTTAGATTTGTTTTCTGATATTGGTTTTAAGAATCTGTTTGTGTGGATTTCAAAATCTCTGCAGTATATCTTGGATTTTGATTCTAATAATTTACTCATGAAACTCCAAAGAGGTTTCATTTGAAATGACTTAGGGGGTGTTATTGGTTTGTGATTTTAATAGAGTTTTAGTGACTTTAAATGTTATGTAGAATCTGTTGTTATTCAATCAAGATTTTTTAAAACTTTGTTAAAGTTTTGTGTTATTAGTTTAAGATTTGTAAAAAGTAATCTAAAATCTTCATAAATCTGGAGTTATTGGATTCATACTTTTATAAAGTCATTAAAAGTTTTGTGTTATTCAATTACAACAAAAGAATCTATGATTGTTAATGAATTAAATTATGATGTTATTGGTTTATGACTTTCTACACTTTTCTTCACAAAACAAAGTCATGAAAAGTATCATCAAAATAGAGAGATTGTTTGGGAAACTTTACAAGATTATGAAATACTAATCAACAAGATTATAAAAAACTCTCAAAAACTCTCAAAAACTCTCCAACAATAGTTTAGAATCTTTCATTTGTTTACTTTCTATGATTTTATTAAAGTCATCAAAATTCCATGTAAATTAGGAACCAATAACACCCCTTTAATATACAAAGATTTTACAAGTCTTTTAGTTTTGAATAACACTGGATTTTACAAACCTTAAAGAATTGACTTTAACTCCACCATTGAATAACACCAAACTTTTAAAATCTAATGAAGTATAAGATCTAATAACACCAGATTTTAACGTTAGATTTATAATCATTAGTTGAATACCACTGGATTAGTGTTGGATTTCAATTCTATTAAAATCCATCATTGAATAACACCACCTAAACCTTAAATAATTGACTTTAACTCCATGATTGAATAACACCCATATTAGTGCCAAATTTAAATCAAAACTCATATATAAACTAAGGAACGTTTATTAGTTTAGACCCTGACGTGTCACTAGGTGATTGGTTCGTTTTAGTGATAAAACAATTTTTTTTTCATTGACTCTTTCTTTCTCTTTACCGTCTCCTTTCTTTCCTCTTCACCGCTTCCTCTCCACCTCCGGCCAACAGGCCCGTCTCGCTTTGGTGCTATTACTAGGTTCTATTACTTTGATGATATGTTTTCGTAGTTCCAATTTTGATTGATTAAAAGTGCTTTGGTGCTATTACTAGGTTCTACGAATAAAGAATTTAGTGGTTTGGATGAGTCTAGAGCTCGTAATTGTTGACGCCAACCATGTGTTTGATGAAATGCCTCAGAGAAAGAGTGGGTTTGATGATCATGTGATTATAAAGATTCTAACTTGCACATTTATGTTAATCTTGAATTTGATTTGTGAAGCCTATAGTGGAAGTGTCTCTTTATCGTGTAGTATGAAATTCAGAAAGGGAATAATATTGGGCAAGAAGCTCTTATAGAGAAGATATACGAGGTGAGGTCATGAGAAGCTTTTATTGCAAAACCTAGCCATGTCGCAGATGATGCAAAGCGTATTTTCCAATCCACATGAATCAGGTAGGCCTAGAATAATCTCAACTTTTTTTTTTTTTGTGGCAAACAGAATAATCTGAACTTAAGACCCTTTTGCCATTGTGAATATATATTAAATGTTTTCCCTTGAGTCCAGCTTATGAGTCTTAACCCACAATTCCGAAGCATGCTAGATTTGAATCCTCAGTTAAGGGAAATGATGCAGAATCCAGATTTCCTTCGTCAGTTTAGTTCTCCGGAGATGATGCAGGTTAGTTGGTCCTCTATTGTCTGTATGCATATGAATTTTGAGCATGTGGTCTCTCGAAAGAAACATTTCTGTGTATCTAAGCTATTTTCAAGTAAACCTAATGTTATCTATTGTTTTTTGCTCTTGAGCAAATGATGACTCTACAGCAATCACTTTTATCTCAGAATAGAAACACAGCCAGCCAGTAAGTTTTTGGATACCCTTTTGTGTTTGGATTTGCTTAAACAAAGTTGAGCATTTACATGTCCTTTATGTATCTTAATTGTTTTTTTTCGGGTTGTTTAGTGTTTAGACAATATTGTAACTAGTAAATATTGTTTAGTGAACGATATCTATATTAAGAAAAGGATTGAACTAAGAGTAACGCGTAAGAGGGGTGATCATGGTACTGGAGACAAGCATCAAGATGACAGTGATGATGTTGGCGACAGGCTTCTCTGTTGAAATTTGCTAGCTTTGAATTTAACTTTGCCTTCTCTGTGAAAGCTTTGTTTTTTTGTCTTTGATGTGTTTTCAAATGAATCTTGTATACTTTGTCATATTATTGTCAGGAATCTTTGTTATTCAAAATGTGTTTATCAAAAACTTGTATAGTTTGTCTTCTATATCTTTTTTTTCAAGCAATCAAAACTCAAACACCAAATTTTATTTTCTCAAGGATCCCTTAAGGTTTTCTACTAGATTAACCCAAATTTTGAGTTTAATCACTAAATTGACTCACAAATAATTTGGGTTAAATGAGTTATTTTCATGCCTAAAATACCCTTGTCTCATGTGTGAAAAATAAAAAAAAATACAAAAATACCCTTCATAAAAAATTCCAGCAATTTTAGAAAAATCTGTTATCTAGTTGTGACAGATTAATTTATAAACTGCAGACTTATTTGTCTGTAACAGATTTTTTAGAATATGGTTATGACAGACTTACCGAATTTTAGCAGATTTGGTTTTGTTGACAGATTTTTTTTCATTCAACCACAGACTTTAACAATTTGTGACAGATTTATTGTAATGTCTGACTGATTTAATTTGTAAGAAGCGGCAGATTTATTATTTTCGGAAAAAAACTGTCATGTTGTAACAGATTTGCTGATTAAAAATTAATAACTAGATTGACGTCTAATGGTAGCAGATTTGTTATATGTTATGACAGATTTTTATAATGTTACCATAAATCTGTCGTGTTACAACATATTTTGTTTTTCAAAATATAATCTTTTATGTTATGACAGACTTGTTTTATGTTATGACAGTTTAAATTATATTACCACAAATCTGTCGTTTGATGGCAGATTTGTTAAAGTAAAAAAAAATTGCTGGAATGACCTTTATAATTTTGTATGTTACGACAGATTTGTAATTATGAACCTCTTTGATAACAGTGTTTTTTTTTGGCAGATTTTTTTGCTATAATAATATTTATAGTGGTGACAGTTTTTTCCTTGTAATGACAGACTTATTAGAGTAGTTACCATATTTACCACTAAAACATTAAATGTCGACATCTAGGGTTTTTGTAAAAAAAAAACGTGGCCTCCTTAGTTTTTGTGAAAAAAACGTGGCCTCATGAGAGGAAAATCTGATTTGGGGGAAATAAGATGACATAAATCGAGTTTGTGTTTGCTTTAGTTGTTTTATTTCTTAATTTTTCTGTTTTTTTTTTAATATTCGGAAATCAAATATTTTTTTTTTTTGTGAATAGAAATGTTGTAGAAATCTTGATTAAGGTTAAATGGTCTTTTTACACAAAATTTGGGTTAGTCTAGTTATCCATCACTAATGAGAGTCATTTTAGTTATTAGTGCCAAGTTTTGAGTCAATTTGGGTAATTTTCACTTAAAAAATTCTTAAGGATCCATTGGGGTTGCTCTTATGAATTATTGCCAGTTTTTTTTTTTTTTTTATTGAGTATGGCATTTCAGTTATAGCCGATCTCGAGTTCCTTTGGAATTATTTGTCCAGATTTGATATATGCCAACGATGAGTTTAATATTATTAACTAATACCACTATATCTGGTTCATGTAAAAAGATAAATTTTAAAAACATTGAAAGTGTTCAAGGTTCTGAAAATTTAAGTCGCCACTACTAAATTCAAAGTAGCATCAATTGCTTCTTGACTTTTATGTATCCTAGTAACAACATGTTTGTTCTTCGTTCTTGGTGATTTACAGATTCCAGAGGAGTAAATTCTTTTTCTTCTTCATCGAGAGATATGCGTTTACATCGTTCCTTTGCTGGATTGCTCGTTTCTCTTATTTTTCATATTGGTTCACCTTTAAGTAACACAAATACGTTGCTTTCTTTTGAAACATTGCGACCACAAAGCAACCGTACGCTTGTGTCTCCCGGGGATGTCTTCGAGCTTGGTTTTTTCAGTCATGGTAGTCGTTGGTACATCGGCATTTGGTACAAGAACATAGCTCAACGCACCTATGTTTGGGTTGCAAACCGAGATAACCCTCTCTTGGATTCCAATGGTAGCTTTGGAATATCTGAAACTAACCTTGTGATCCGGGATCAAGTTAATGCACTCGTCTGGTCAACGGAATTAAGAATCCAGACATCTCCGGTGGTGGCAGAGCTTCTTGATAACGGAAATTTTGTGCTGAGATCATCAAACCATCTTGAAGACTTGTTGTGGCAGAGTTTCGATTTCCCAACGGATACTCTCCTCCCTCATATGCAACTCGGGTTGGATCCCAAAAGCTTTCTAACATCTTGGAAAAGCCTAGATGATCCGTCAAGCGGAGATTACAAATTCAAACTCGAAACCGAAGTTTCCCCTAAGCTTTCTGTTTGGGATAAAGGCGGGCGATTATACGATAGCGGTCCATGGAATGGATACAAGTTTAATAAACTACCTCCGTTGTTTAATTTAACACGGACAAGAGTAGGTCCCACTTGTTTGTTCATAGCAACAAACGAAACCTCTTTCTCAAGATTAGTAATGGCCTACACAGGATTGTTAATCCAGTATACGTGGAATCAGAGCACAACAGAGTGGGACTGGTCATGGAGTTTATTCAATCACATATGCGATCTCTTCAATCGGTGTGGGTCTAATGCTTACTGTGACGTGAACGTGAACACGAAACAGTTTTGTAACTGTATTGAAGGGTTTGAGCCGAGGAACTCTACCAACATGACAGATGGCTGCACACGGAAGACGCCTCTGAAATGCGGCGCGGATAAGTTTATCCCACTAGTACAAATGAGTTTTCCATACACAGCAAATACGTCGTTCCCTGGGACCAGCGACATTCAAGAATGCCAGGATATTTGTGTTGTCAGATGTAAATGCACTGCATTTTCAATAACACATAACCTACAAAGTGGCAGCTTAGAATGTGTCACTTGGACATGGGAACTTCTCGATCTCCGGCGTAACTTCAATGCAAGTCAAAAAATCTATATCAAACTCGATGGTTAGTTCTGATGAATCCTCCTAGACTTATACAACAATTATCATCAGTTAATTTATTATCATTTTACGAATCTTTCAGGAAAGAAGAAGAAGAAGAAGAACAAAGGCAAAATCATAGGTTTAGGGGTTATCATTCCCACTATGATTGTCTTATTCTCTGTGGCTGGTTTTTGTTTTTGGAAAAAAAAACAAAATCTAGCAACTGTCGGTAAATAACTTTTCTTGTTTTTGTTTTTAGTATTGGGTTTATAATATATGTTCGAGGAATGATGATTCATGATATATTATTCTTATTATATGTTTTGCTTATCAAGTTGAGGTGATGCCAAGTGAAATAGACATGTCTGGAGCAGACATTATAGAGAATCGACATATGGATTTTGGGATCATTTTAAGGGCCACAGACAATTTCTCTGATTCCAATGAAATTGGACATGGTGGCTTTGGTAAAGTCTATAAGGTAAGAATTATGCTTTGGAACACACTTAAATAATAAAAAAAATTGGATTTTCATATTCATGCAATTTGGTTGCAGGGACTGTTACATGACGACGGGGAAGAGATCGCAGTGAAGAAGCTATTGGAAACCTCAACACAAGGCATCTCTGAATTTCAGAACCAAGTTAAGATAATTGCTGCCTTCAACACATTAACCTCCGTGAGCATTTATAATGACGAGAAGATGTTGATTTACTAGTAACTTGGACTTGAAGACCATCTATTTGGTTAGTAATATAGTAACTTATTAACTTGGCATGCGCATGAGTTGTTTTTAGTTTATGAGTCTCAAGTTCATAATAGATAATCAGACAGATGGATTTTGGGATCATAAGTTGTTTGGCATTAGTGGGAATTTGATACTTTACCCTCCAATCTTTGTAGGTGGAACCCAAAGCTCTAGACTTAATTGGGAGACAAGATTTGGGATTATTAATGGCATTGCTCGAGGACTTGAATATATACAAGAGGAATCACGGGTTAAAATTGTACACAGAGACCTTAAGCCAGCCAATATTTTGCTTGATAGAGATATGGTCCCTAAGATTTCAGATTTCGGTTTAGCACGAATCTGCAGAAAGAACGAGGATGAAGCTCTTACCACTGCGTCGCCTGGAACTTAGTAAGCCATCATCATCATCATCTCTGAATAATAATAGAGTTTTGCTTTAAACCTTATCTACATATATTTTGTATTAGTAAACTCATTAGCATTAAGATTAATCTTTTATTATACAGTGGCTACATGTCTCCAGAATACGCGGGAGAGGGTAAATACTCGAAGAAATCGGATGTGTACAGCTTCGGAGTAATTGTGCTTGAGATCGTAAGCGGCAAGAAGAACAGGACGTTCTCCCTGTCGGACCCCAACTGTGCTAATCTCCTCAGCCATGTAAGCTTTTAGAAGAAAGTTGATTTTTTGGTATAATTATAAAAATTAATAAGCCTTGGTGTTTTTTCTTCTTCTCTGAATAGGTCTGGATAAACTGGATGAATGGAAGTTGGGAAAAGATTGTCGATGAAATCATATTACATGATTCTTCATCACAGTCTCGGCAAATCCTAAGGTGCATTGAGATTGGTCTCCTATGCGTCCAAAAACTCGTGCATGATAGACCAAATATGTCATCCGTGGTGATGATGTTAGGAAACGAAACAAGTCAAATTCCCAAGTCTAAAACACCCGGTTTTTACATTGGAAAGAGTCCGGACGACCCTTCGTCTAGTACTCCTGAACCTTCTTGCTCAGTTAACCAGTGCACGGTTACCAACATCTCACCCCGCTAATTAGCGCAGCGGTTAGATGAATGGTTACTACAGTATTTTATTTTCGTTCGACTACGTCATTTGTTCTCTTTTGGTGTTTCGTTCACCTGTTTGTTAAAGACAAGTGAAAGAAGAAAGTGACTTAATATCTAAAAATAATTCGTTAGAACCAGAACCATTCGATGATGACACTAGAGCAAAGAGTGTAAAGATGGCGAATGACAATTTCTCTACTGTTGATTAGATTGAGACAATCATGAATTTTGTAGGTGGATCAAATAGTCTTACTAACACAAGAACAAGAAAGCTAGCACATCTTAAACGGAAAAAGTTGTACTTCTGAAGATTAAACTCATCGTTGGCATAGAAAAACAGGACAAATAGTTCAGAAGGAACGCGATAATTCATAATCTGAAGTGCCATACTCAATCAAAAAAAAAACTGGCAATAATTCAATACAAAGATGATTACAAGTACACAAGAAAAGAGTCTGAGCTACACCATTTGACCACATGAAGACAGCTTCTCAAAAGTGTTTGGCTCCAAGTAAATTTAGGGTTTAAAAGAGAGCATATCAGATTGGGCATTGATGATAGGTGTAACACAGAAAAGTCCTCATTCCAGTTTGACACGATCCATGTCGTTTATCACACCTTCAAGCTGCGCAATGGAAAAAATCAAAATAACAGTCAGGACTCTTATCATGCATGTGCACAAGTCTTAGTTTCAGTTTACATACCTTGGCAATCTGTCGCAAGAAGAAATCACCATAACGTTTTGCGGGTTTTGATTCCACAACGTAGATCATGTCCTGCAGTCTCACCAGATTTAAAGTTACTTCTAAAAGCACCAGAGTATCGGTATCAGAAAGATATGGAAAGAACATACATTGTTGATGTAGAAATCAATGTCTGCATTGGAGATGATCCTACCATCGGAATCAACTGAATGGGTCTTGTGCTTGTATGTTAACAATATGGTCCTGCAAATTAAAACCCCATACATGTCAAAGATATATAAAAAAAAAAGTAGATTGCGGAGAGACTTTTGGTAAAAGCCATTTATCTGGCCATGGTTGCTCCCTCACCTTAGAGTGGGCTCATCAACTTCCATGCAGTTTGCGAGCTTAGCAAGAGAAATGGAGGAGTAGACTTTCAGGAATGTCCGCACTCCCGACAAGAGCTGCTGCTGCTTTACCTCATAAAGGAACATCTTCAACTGAAGCCTGTATGCATCCTGAGATAATCCAAGCTGGGAAAGTTAAATACACAAGGAGTCGTCGTAAATTTTGTTTTATAAAGAAACTGGAGTAGTAACCTGATTGTAATTGACAAGAGGTTCCTCGAAACATGGTGGGGAAGGGGTGATAAACTTGGGGCAAGCATAAGAGAAGAGCTCATCGTAAATACCAAAGGCCTCATCGTCATACCTCAGCATCCTCATCATCTTTTCACCATACTTGTCTCGCAACTGAGAGCTGACAGAGTCATCAACGAGTTTAGGTTGAGGGCAGAGGGAGAGGCAAAGAGCAAGTAATGCATACATCTGCTCATTCTTCTTGAGTAATTGCTCGTACTGAGGTGACTTTTGATGGTACTGCTTAGTCTTGAAAATGTAGAGGAGAATCTTGTTGAATTCACGAACAGAATCTAGATAGCGTCGCAACATAAGGTTGGCAAATCCATAGTGATAGATGGTAGCAATATGGCATCCAATGACACTGGTGTAAACACCTTGCTGAGTGATGTCAATGGGCTGCAACCATTTGAGAGCAGTGTGGTAGTCACCGAGGAGGCAGTGAACACGCAAGAGACCGACCATGCTGAAGTAACCGAGGACCTTCAAGACGTTACTTCCACCGCTGTAATCGTAGCCATCAGTGGCAGTGAACTGTTCAAGGCCATGCTTGTCATGCTCAAGAATTTGGATGATACAAGACTTTTCCACAAGTGCTTGCAAGAAGTTGAGCACGCCATAGACATTCCATGCCTGAGGAGGTAAGTAACACAACAATAGAGGTAAGTAAGTAAGTAACACATTTGGTTGATGAATCGAATCGTAGGATCATAGGGACCTTATCATGCTGTCTGAGCAATGCAATCTCCTGCTCTGTTTTGTTCTTGAGCTTTGCTCTGAACTGACAGAAACTTTGGAACTGGTAGACAAACTCATCCACCATATCCCACAACCACTGGTTCGGCAACTGCATATTCACTACGCCGTGCAACACCACCTAGAAGAAGAGGAAGAAGAAGCCACTTACCAATTCAAATTCAAAGAATTCAAATCCAAAGAATTCAAAGAATCCAAAATCCAAATCAACACACAACAAACCTGAAAGAGGCTGCAATAGTTGTCATAAGAATCAATCCTCTGCTTCAACGTAGGAGATAACCTCGCATACAAATGTCTAAACCACATCTCACGGTACAGAAGACAGAACACATGGTCGTTGTCTACGTATGGAGCTATGGCTTCCACACTTGGCCATGGCGTCTCCTTGAACAGACGTTCCGATATGCTCTGGAACGATGTCTCACACATCTGGTGGATCTCGTACACGTTCTTCTCCCTTATGTGTCTGTACATGTGTACCACGAACGATTTCACCGAATCCGCCACTATATTTGGGTCGTACCCGCTCTCCCCGCCGCTCTCCCTCTCGTAGCTCGCCGCCGGACCTTCCTCGTACTCGTAATTGCTCGCCATTGTAGCGCTCGCCGATCAATTCTTAGTGTTGCGGCGTTTCAGAACAACTAGATGAAGAAGAAGACCAGAGACACTAAAAACAAAGCCTAGGGTTTCCATATAATTAGTTATCTTTATCTCATTTTATTATACAGTAGCAGAGAATCTTGCTAGGCCTGGTAATTTTTATTTTTTAAATCATTTATTTTCTTGAATAAAATAATGATTTAAGTTTCAAATTTTTTATTAAACTTTAGTTTTTTCACGTAGTTATGATAAATAGTAATCACCACAATTTAGCACTAGACGATCGATTACCACCGGTTCTATCATCCGGTTTGGTTTGGTTTGATTTGGTTTGGTTTGTTTAAATCTCAGTTTAATATTTTTCTGTTGTTTATTTATTATACCGGATTAGACCAAAACTGAATCTCTCTCAAATCTCAAATGTCTCAGCTTCTTCACCTTCACCGTCTCTCTCTCCCACAATCGTCTCTTCGTTTCAGATTCCCGCCTTTACATCGCCGCCGTGCAGCTTCGTCGCCGTCTAATTCAACTGAATCCACCGTGTTTCGTTCTCTCACAGTCTCCAGATCTCAAATAACTTGCAGATTCAGCCAATCAGGTGAGACTTTTTTTTTTAACTCTAATCATTTTTCTTTTTTCGAGTTAATGATACATTCCCAGTGATTCTATTGGATTCTTAGCAACATCTTCTTCAGTATCTTAATGTTCAATGGAATCATCATATACACTGATTATTGTAAATTTTCCAGATATTACGCCACAATTTGAATTGGATAAAGCACAAGACAATCGAAAACCACAAAAGCGAGCGAATGGCATATTTTGGATCATACTTATCAATCTTGGCATATATGTTGCTGATCACTTCTTTCAGGTATTGACTTTGTGGCTTGTATTTAGATATCCTCCATCTACACGGTGTAGACTACTGTGACCTGGTTATCAGAAACATGATGTTTCATGTTGCTATGTTTTACATTGTATCATACGTTTATGTTATTTATTCGATATAGGTTCGCGGGATCAAATCTTTGTATTTGTATCACAATTTTCCGGCATGGTACCAGTTTGTGACTGCTACATTCTGTCATGCTAACTGGTGAGAGAGCTCTATGCTTTCTTTTTTACTTTAGTTTTTTTTTTCTCTGGCGGATGTTGATGTTTCTCGTGATTCTTCGTTTTTGTTGTCATATGTGTATGATTCTAGGAACCATCTCTCCAGCAATCTTTTTTTCTTGTACATCTTTGGTGAGAGTTCAAGATTTTCTCATAGTTGGATTCTAGCTTGTTTATTGATTCGGAGCTAATGGACATTTGGGAATCAGGAAAGCTTGTTGAAGAAGAAGAAGGAAACTTTGGTTTGTGGCTCTCCTACTTGTTCACTGGTGTTGGAGCTAACCTGGTTTCTTGGTTAGTTTTACCGAGAAATGCTGTTTCTGTTGGAGCCTCGGGAGCTGTTTTTGGGTTATTTGCAATCAGTGTCCTCGTCAAGGCACTAACTTTTTCTCTCTCTCCTTGTTTAAGGTCCTTGTAAATCAACCTCCTCATTAATATCTTGCTAATTTCAACTTCTTTTTAAACTGATTTTGTAGATGTCTTGGGATTGGAGGAAAATCCTTGAAGTTCTTATATTGGGTCAGTTCGTTGTTGAGAGGGTAAGATTTTCTCAAAATTTACTCACAACATCGGTTTGGTTATAACCGTATTCCTGCTTACAGTCCCATCTTCTTATGAGTATTGTGTTTATTATACTCTATATGGAGAGAATATGTCTGATGATATATATAACAAGTGGTGATACGATAGAAGCTCTTAGAATTCAGGGACGGTAATTGTTTAGTTTATTGATCTTCATAGGTAATGGAAGCAGCTCAGGCGTCGGCTGGATTATCAGGAACTATATATGGTGGCTACTCTTTACAAACTGTTAATCACATTGCGCATCTCTCTGGTGCTCTTGTTGGTGTTGTTTTAGTTTGGCTTCTCAGCAAATTTCCTTCGGAATCTGTGGATCAAGAAGTTAAAAAGTCCCCGCAAAAGTGAGGAGACAATCGGGATAACCTTTTCTTGTAAGGAACATACTAGCTGTCCAGTGAATGCAAGGCAGATGAAACAATTGATAGATTGACAAAATATCCTTGTAAAAATCTGAAGAACGGGCTCTAATCCGAGTTTCTTGGAGTACTAGTTCTTTTGCAGCAGAATTTTACGCTAGTTAAGAAGGGTTTTCTCCAAATTTGTGAGTATGCAGTTATTGAACACAGCAACTGTACAAATATCATTTTTATATAAGACCATTCTGTCGTAATGTACTGTCTGGCTTCGGTTCAGCCAAAGCCAGTTTAAGAAGAGAGTATATATTTTTCCGCATAACTTGAAAGTTTGGTATACTTTTGGAATTTTCTCATCAGTCATGACCACATTTGTTTCCATAGTCATCGCACACAGGTCGGCTTCAGCTAAGTTGGCCTGATTTTTTCTCTTAGCTTTGCTGCGATAGTCAGACGCCTTGTGATCATAGCTACGCCACCTTGTTGGACGCAATTTTGGCTTTCGTCTTTTTCTTATACTCAGCAACATTCGCATTATAAACATGGATTTATCGCATTTCAGTGACTCATTTTGAGGATTGAAAATCAAGTTAAGCTTAAGTCAGAGGCTTCTACTTGTGGTCGAGATACCATTTGAAGTCAATCCAACTAGGGATAGCTTCTCCTTGAAACAATTCACTGCGTAAGTCTCACATATCTTAATTCCTTTCGTTGCTATCTCTTGTCTGATCACTTGTAGCTCATGGACTTGTTTCATGATAGGCCTAGAGTCCACCATTTGATAGTTATGAAACTTCTTTGTTGCAAATTTTCCAGAGGCTTACATTGTACAACTTGTACTTCTTTTCCAAGGCATCCTAAATCTGGAAGTTTAACCTTATTGTAAACTTTGAATAGTTTGTCCGCTAAGCAAGCTTAAATGTAGCCTTTTCACAAAAAAAAACCTATCGTCCCACGCTTGGACGCTCACCAAAGTACGTGGATTAGTATTATCAGCAGGCAGTACTGGTCTAACCTCGGTGAAATACTTGTCAAAACTCATGGTGCACAGAAAGAAATGCATCTTCTTCTGCCACGACTTGAAATTTGACACATCGAATTTGTTAAGTTCGACGAAAGTACTGCGGTTGCCGCTTGGTATAGACGAGACCTCAAGTTTCAACAAAGCAAATGACAGTGTCAACTCACTGGTTCCATCGGTAGTAGCACCTCCATTGTTAAAGTTTGTCATCACTGGTATCCATCTTTTCCCAAAAGAAAAATCAAACGATGTCAGTATATAGAATAGAATAAAATAGCGGTGAAAACGTTTTAATTCGTTAAAGTATGCGTTCTGCACTAAGCATTCCCCAAACCAAAGCATGTGGGTGTAGTTGTTGTTGAGCTTACTTTTAATTTATATAATCTTTGATCTTACTTTAAATTTATTTAATCTTATCTTAAAACTTAGAACAACTACTAAATGTAGATTCAAATCTTGTAAAAGACAACTTATTGTAGCAAATTCAGTCAAAGCATATTTTTGCAGAAGCAAGTCTGAGTCTGATCAAAAGATTTGACTTCTCGAATGTCTCAGCTTCACCTTCACCTTCAGCTTCACCGTCACTATCTCTCCCTCCCCCATTCTTCTACTCTTTGTTCCAGATTACCGTCTTTACATTGCCGCCTTGTAGCTTCTTCGCCAACCAACTCTCGCCTCTCTATCAACTCAACTAATTCCATCGTCTTTCGTCCTCTCACCGTCGTCAGATCTCGTTCCAGCGAAACCAGTGAGATATTTTTACCTCGAAATCGATTTTTCCATCATTCCCTTTACACTTTTAAAAATCCAAGTAAAATTTTTCCAGACATCACACCACAATTTGAATTGGAGAAACCAAAAAAGCAAGCAAATGGCATATTCTTGATCATTCTTATCAATCTTGCCATATTTATGGCTCAACATTTCTTTCAGGTACTTGTATCTTTTTGGATTATGTTGTAGGAATGATTTTTTTGGTTGAGTTAAGTATTAGTTGGTTTGATTTTTTTATTTTTTTTAATTACTAAGAGGTTCTGGGTCTAGGTCCGTACATCCTCTCATACCGTAGAGCAGGACATCTTATATGGTTTCCTCCCAAATGTCACTCGGATTGTTTGTTTGTTTTTCACTATGGTATCATACGTTTATAAAATTTATTCGATATAGGTACGCGGGATCAAATCTATGTATTTGTATAGCGATTTTCCGGCATGGTACCAGTTTGTGACTGCAACATTCTGTCATGCTAACTGGTGAGAGTTCTATGCTTTCTTTTACTTAGTTTTTTTCTCTGGCTGATGTTAACGTTTTCCCTGATTCTTAGTTTTTGTTTTTATATATATGATTCTAGGAACCATCTCTCCAGCAATCTTTTTCTCTTGTACATCTTTGGTGAGAGTTCAAGATTTTTAACTTAGTTTTGACCCTATCGATTCGGAGCTAATGGACAATGGGAATGGCTCTGTGGTTAACAGGAAAGATTGTTGAAGAAGAGAAAGGAAACTTTGGTTTGTGGTTGTCCTACTTGTTCACTGGTGTTGGAGCTAACCTGGTTTCTTGGTTCACTTTACCGCCAAATTCAGTTTCTGCTGGAGCCTCGGGAGCTGTTTTCGGATTATTTCTGATCAGTGTCCGTGTCAAGGTAGTCTAATTCTCTTCTCTCCTTGTTCCAAATACTTGTTATAAATCAATCAAAAGGACTTCTTTTAAAACTGTTTTTGTAGATGTCTCCGGGTTGGAGGAAATTTCTTGAAGTTCTTATATTGGGTCAGTTTGTTATGAAGAGGGTAAGAGTCTCTCAACATTTACACAAATCATCATTGTGGTTATAGTCCCATTTCTTACTGGGAATTATGTAACAAGTGGTGATGTGTTTAGTTCATTGATTCTCACAGGTATTTGAAGCAGCTCAGACTTCAACTGGATTATTAGAAACTAAATTTTGTGGATATATATTTGGTGGCAATGAATTCTTGACTATTATTCAAACTGTTAGACCCGTTGCGCAGTTCTCGGGTGCTCTTCTTGGTGTTCTCTTAGTTTGGCTTCTCAGCAAATTTCTCTCAGAACCTGTGGATCAAGAAGTTATACAATCCCTCCAAAAGTGAGGCAATAATTGAATGCAAACACAGACTCTAAACCTATCTGTGAGTATTAATTCTTTTGCAACAGAATTGTGTCACTGGTTTGTTTATGTTTACTATATGCTTATTAAGAGGTTTCTGTTTTTTTTTCCTCCAAATCTATGAGTCTGCAGTTATTGAAAATAGCAACTGTACAATACTTTTTTTTTTATACAAGAACATTCTGCTGTAATGTACATATAGTGAGAGTTCTCAAAGTATTGACTCTGGAGTTTCAACAGAAGAATAGAAAAACCAAATCTCTGGCTTCAGTTCAAGAACACTGTACAAGAATGTACAAACTGTCCACTGATCCCAAACTGTGCTTGGGACTGCTTCTGGCATATGATTGGCACTCGAGCTCCGAGTTTACAAGCAGAAAGATTCATCGCTTTTGCGGTTGGAAGCTCCCGTTTCCCAACTGGAATCTGCAATAGATTAAAACTACTACCAGAGGACTGTTTTTGGTACAGCTTCTCTAACTTTGCGATCTCAATGTCCTTACATTTCAATGCATTGATAGCTTTGTTCGACTCATCAGTGAGTCCCGCGACACGCCAAGCTTCTGCTAACAGCAAGAAGGTGGAATTCTCAGGCTTCACACCAAACCCTCTCATCATCTGCAAAACCTCTTCTGCTTTCCATGGTTGCTTCACCTCTAGGTAACCCCACATCAACGTCTCAAACGTCTTTATATTTGGCGAAACCCCGAACTTGCACATCTTGTTGAAAACCCTCATTGCATCATCCATACTTCCACTGCTACACCACCCGCTGATCACCGTGGTGAAGATCACAACGTTAGGCCTGGATTCAACTATCAATGTCTCAAGAAGCTCCTCAGCTTTCTTTGGCTCTTTTGCTCTAACGTACCCTTTCGCTAAAATGCTGTAAGCGTGAGCGTCTGGTTTGACTCCTGCTTTAACCATTTCTTTAAACACTTGTGCAGCTTTCTCCATGTATCCAGCTGAGCTCCAAGCGTTCATCACAGTACTGTACGTGATTACATCTGCCTTCACGTTACACTCCTTCATCAAGGTAAGAACCTGCACTTTCATCTTTGTATTACCTACCAATTCAAGCTCTCCAGTAATAGACATTAACTAGAGTGTTAAAGTTACCTCATCGATACCATCACGGTCCATGACTTCAACAAAGCCATTGATCAAGGAATTGAAGACCACGAGGTTCGCTTCAACTCTCATTTCCTTCATTCTCCGCACAAACCTCAAACCATCTCTCACTCTCCCTTCTCTGCAATACCCTCCCACAACTATCCCACAAGTTCTTCCGTTCGGTTTCGCCTTCTCCTTCATAACCATCTTCTCAACCACCTCACTCTCAGCTCTCACAGTCTCTCCTTTCTGCACATAACAAGTTGCAATCGTGTTATAAGTCACCGTATCCGGCCTAACTCCACACTCTTCCATCTTATGCACCACTTCCCACGCCTCCTCCACCTTCTTCTTCTTGCACCAGGCTTGCACCAGCACATTAAACGTCCTTACATTCGGTCTAACATCGACATTGCTCTCCTCCAACATAAGATCCAGTAACTCAGATGATCTCTCAGGCTTACCTGCAATCCCATACCCTTTAATCAAAGTGTTGTAAGTACTCGTAGTCGGATTTAGACCAAGTTCTTTCATTTTCAACAGAGCCTGCACCGCATCTTCCATGTTACCGGACTCAGAGAAAGCGTTAATAACAGCATTGAAGAAGATAGAATCAGGTTTGGTCCCGCTCTGTTCCACTTCAGAGACTATAGAGCTTATGGAACCATACTGCTTCTGAACCGTCATTGCAGCTAAAAGAGTTGTGTAACTGATCAAAGACGGTCTATGACCCGTCTCTGCCAATGTCTTGAAAACAGTTTGCGCCTCGTGAGGCCGTCCACGTTCTATCAAAACGTTCATGAGCTTCGTTCTTGACCTCACTGTCCTGCAACTACTTCCTTCACTACATGACTTGCAGAAACGATACTGTCCTGTAGTCTGCAAAAAAAAGTAAAGCCTTTTGCTCACCAGAAGGTGGAGATTTCATTATCAAGATTTTAAACTCAAGATTCGACTTATCAAGATTTCATTAAACTCAAATCAAGAAAATTGTGTAGTGATTCAAAAATGGGTTCAAGTTTAAGGATACAGATTCTTGATATTGTTTACCTTAATGGGTGTGGATCTTTCTGGTTCAGACATAGGAAGTACTTTCTTCTTCTCCACAACATCTCCCATGTTTTGTCGGAAAAAGAATCTGTTTCTGCTACAATGTAATTTCACAGATTCAAGATTAAGAAACGCCACCTGTCTTTACACTTCTTAAGAGATAGGGTCCATAGAAAAAGAAAAATGTTTTTATTTTATTCTGATAAGGAAGGAGGACAAAGAAATTGAGATAAGGAAAATAAACGACAAATTTTTATGGAGAAATTTGTGTTTGCTGTCCACAAATATTTCTTTTATATTTTCTATTTTGTTCTACTTTTCTCGATAATATATATTGGGCCTTCAGAATTAATGGGTCAAGGAATAAGGCCCAGTTTTGATTTCTCGTTTGCTCATATGAAGATCTTTGTGAATGATTTGATTGAGAATAAAAAAAACTTTTGTAGTTTTACATCCATTTGGATTAACAAGAGAAGATGTCTATGAATGCCACAAATTCTATCAAAAGGACGAATCATCTTCTACTCTGCGAAAATTAATGTAGATAGATATTATATAGATCAATATTTTAATATTTAGTTCTATTTATATTATTATTTTTTACTTTTTATTTATTAATTAATATTATAAGAATTTATGGTATTATAGGGTTTTTTTTAGTTTTTATAATGATTAAGTCTCTTTTATTTAGTTTTTTTTTTAATCTTTTTATGAATTTTATTAATAAAATTGAGATTTTCTTCTTATTTCTTTTTTTTTGGTTTTTGGTCTTTTATTATTTTTGGAAAAGTTATTTTCTGGATATTCGAAGAATCAATGATAAAGTAAATATTATTAATATTTCCATTGTATTAATCATCTTAACCACTCTTTGTAAATTTGAGTTTATTTTTCTTTTTCTCAGAATCCCAACACAAATAGTGCACCAAACAGTAGCCTCATATAATATACAAAAACATAATTAACAAGAAGCGGGGATAGCTCAGTTGGGAGAGCGTCAGACTGAAGATCTGAAGGTCGCGTGTTCGATCCACGCTCACCGCATTTTTATTGCTTTTGTTGAGCTCACTGTATAAAACGACTTCACTTCATATTTCATCTGCATGTCCAGTTAAATAAGCCTTTGGTATTTTAAAGCCCATTATATTTTTTTCTACTTTATCTTTTACCTTTTTTTTGATATATCCGATCGACTGATCCGATCAGCTCCGGGGGGAACGCACCGAAGTGCTACCATGTGGACTCGTCGCCAACACCTAGATATTGGACTACCACACTGTCTAACCCCAAGTTTGGAATGCTTTCCGACTAATGCCCGGAGATATCCAGTTAGCCTAATTCGGGATAACATGTGAATTGCTTGGACCAAAACTCAAGCCCAGACTTCCTACACAGATGTGAATTTTGTTTCCAAAGTGGATCGAACATGTGTTAGTTCCTTCCAACATTTTCCTAATTCTCCCTTACCACTAGATTGTGGGTTTATCTTTCACCTTTTTATGAGATTTATATGCTAATTAATATTAATTAACTTTTATGTGCTTAAGTGATAGATAGTTAGATACATCTCTAACACATAAGACATATGAGCCATTGCACTACTTGCTAATTGATTCTGATTTGGAAATTTATTAATATTGTTGACATAGTATCGATTCAAACCCCGAATTAGAAATATTATTGATTCTATAGTGGAATTTAGTTCGATGTGAGTCATGGAATAACTTTGTTATTTAGAAGATGATGTGTCGAATTCATGAGCTTTATATATTGAAAATGTATCTTTTCCTCTTTTTTTGACATTTTGTTCAATCAATTCCGACTCATTGTTACCAACATTTTCGAATTGAACATATATATCTAAACATATTGAAAAAATTTCCAAATGGAGGATAAGTGTGATCTAGTAGTCACCCACTTAACAATACATAATTGGTCGACTAAAACAAAGATAAAAAATTGATAGACACAAAACATAATCCGTCTAATCTCTTAGCTCTAATTTGGCAAGAGTAGATTGGTGGGAGCTAAGAGCTTAAGACCCAAACCTCACCTCCCAACTACCCAACGATATGAATATTTTGTAAAATGCAGAAACACCAAAATGTAACCATCATCCATTAATTTTTTCTTTTATTCCAATATATTATTATACTCATTGATCACATCACACTACACTATATTTTATTTTCCATTTTGACAAGGCGCTGACTATTACGTGGATATATGTAGCCGTACATGAGGACGAAGGATCATTGTTTTGACACATCATCTTCTACTATCTATGCTAATGACTCCAACCAAATTTATAATCCATGTTTAATATTAGAGAATTAACGTACGTCCATCTATATCAATGACTAGAAATTAGGCCAATGAACATTTTGGTTATGCAGAAGACAAAGATATCCATGTGCATGGTGTTTTTCTAGGATTGACATACGGATTTGATTAAAAAAAAATTAATAATAAATTATCAAATAAAAGTTTAGCTAATTGAATATTTAATTAGAAATCTGATACGAAAAAGTATTTTTGTGGCTGTAAATTTTTGTGTACTAGCTTGATTAAAAAGATCACACATACACATAATACTACACTATTTTACGTTTTTGAAGCACGTTACATATAATAACTATTGCTATGTTCAGTCTATATACATTGATATAATATATAATATATATATAGATAGATCACATATGTTTTTTTCTATATTTGGAAGAAATATTTTAGGACCAATCAAGGAAGGAACGGGTTTCACTCAAGAACCCTAATCTTTTAATTTGGGACTAATGAACTAATCATTTCACAAAACACAACACATCGTTTCATTGAGCAAAAAAAGTTTAAGATTTTCACGTGATTGTAGATGGACATTTATTTTCGTTAACAAAATTTAACTGAAGTTTTTAATCATATAAATAGTTTATGGGACATTCATTAGTTTACCTATGCGCGTCAAGAAAAGAACCAATTACAATTGAAATCTCCACAACTACAACTACAAATCCACCAATATCACTAAGCTAAGCCTATCCCATAACGTTTTAATTTTTCATAATGGGCTTAGATTTACGCTTGACAAAATATATATGGTGGTCCGTTAGTTACATTAAAATGCGCCAAAAAAAAAAAAAATAGCGTGCAATTGATTGTTAACTTAGCTTTCCATTAGAGTGTTTGGTCGATTATATACCTTTGACCTTATTTACTAGAGGTAGATTTAGGGTCCGATTGGTGACTTATTAAGGAATACAAGGAATGAAGAGGAACATGACTAAATTAAAAAGAACAAACAGGAAAAGAAAAAATGATAAAATAGGAATGAAGAGGAATGGGCGTAGAGGAAAAATAGAACAAATGTTACTGTAAATGATAACAAAAACATAGAACAAATAGTAACAAAAATTAAAAAATAAATAAATTATTTTCTAAATTAAAAACGAACATGGACGTTGAGAAAAAAAAATCAAGAAACTACTACAAATACGTGAAACTAATATGGTAACTATAAAATATAAGCAGCTAGACGTTGAGAATCACGTCTCTTTGCAGACCACATTTGCTCGGCAATTTGATCTCTCGAACAATTTTCATATAGACTCCTTCAGACGGTTCTTCATCCACAACATCATCTTCATCATCTAAATGATTGATTTGATTTTGATGCATATGAATAACATCATTTCCCCTTTCAACTTCTTCAAAATCGTTATCCTTAATTTTGTTCCAACGAATAAAATTGTGCAGCCCCATTGTTGCAAATATAACTTTCCTCTGTGTTAGAATATCATACCTTGGAAATTATTTTAAAACTCTCCATTTCTTCTTCCAGACATCAACTGTTAACGTATATTATTTATTCGTCGACCAACATACTAACACTCTTAAAAAAAGTCTACATTGTTAAAATTTAACCAACAAAAATTCAAATCTAGCGTTCAAAATTGATAAATTGACCAAAATTATATATAAATCCAGAGACATCAGTTCAAAATAATCATTATTTGCATATGATGTTTAAAGGAAAAAATACGGATATTGGTTACTTAAATTAGTTTTTTTTTTATCATATATTATAATATTATATAGATATTTTGATTAAATTATATTTTGTTACAAACGATGATCAATCTATCAAATTTACCAATATGTAACACATGCGATTATAATAAACGGTTTCACGAACAATTTCACAATACGAAGCTTTAACTACAAAGTTATTTTGGTATATTTTACATTCTAAAAGCTTATTTGAATTACTATAAATTTGAGTATTTTACAAACAAATTCCATAATATAAAAGATTTGACACAAAAAAAATAGATAGAAAACTATCAAAGAGACAATCATAAGATGTTTGACCAAAAAAAAAAACAAAGACAAGCTTAAGCTAAACTAAAAAAGTAATAAAGTTTCAATTAAGCATGTATAAGTTCTTTAATCATGTTAGAATTCCTACCTTTGCTTTCTTCTTTCTCACAACCCCACTTAATCTTATAATCATTAGACAGATTGGGTAATTATTAGCTACCCCATTTGCTATTAGAAAACTTAGCACGATTAATTATTCATCACTTTGTTTTTTTCTTCCTTTTATCATATTTCTAAGTAAAGCAAACAAACCGGCCAGTGTGAAATTCCCTTTAATTATTGATTAAAAACCAGAAGTCATTCTCCCCCACGAATGTCTCGTGAGCGGAAAAGCAGAAAACAAAACAAAAAACAAAAAGGATACTATTTAGTTAAGTGGAGGTGAGTGGGAAAAGGATTATAGATAGACCATCTTAATTGTATTTGTATACAAATTTTTTTTTTAGTTAGCAGTTCAAAACTAAACATGTATGACTAAGGAGATTAAACTAGTTGACAACTATAATATTTATTTATTCATCACAGGAGCTTGATGAAGTTTAATGAAATAAAATGATGCAAAGGACAAATAATCAAAATCGTACCGAACCACGACACATTACTTATGTAAACAATATTTCATATAAATCACTCTTTTGAGCAATATTATAATATAAGTTGTTGACGAAAAAAAAAGACAAATAATCAAAATCGTTTCTAAAACATGGATCGCCAAATTATATTGGCCCTCTCTCAAGGCAACAATCATTATGCTTATCATATAATCATTAAAGTTTTATTTGAGATTAAGTTAATAATCATGCATTAATTATGGGTCCAATGCCAGACAGATATATATAACATATAGTATCACAATTGGCAAAAGTATAGAAAATCAACTATTAAGGCATAATCTTGATGTCATAGATCCGGAAACATCTTTTTTTTTTAGTTGTGGTATTCATCAAGTTTTGAAGGTGCATGGGACCAAAAAAAAAACCAAGTTAAGGTAAGACTTGCCTGCTATTTTCTCAAGAAGTAAGTTGTATTTACTAGAAATGCTAAGAGTCCGGTTTCATATTCAGATTATCCCCAACAATGAAAATAACATTTATTTGATGAGTTGCGACATATGTCAAGGCTTAATTTTTTTTTTTTTTTTTTTTTAAGTTCCATGAAGGGTATGTGTCAAAAATCTCTAAATATGTTGATCAAAAACAAAAACAAATCAGAGATGAGAAACCATGATTGCCATGTTTCATTTCTAGTGTCTTATGCGGATCAAGTCAGTTATTCATTTCTTATCTTTAAGGTATCCAAGAGGAGAATCATGGTCATCTAATGCACCAATTTTTTCGGGAAATGTTATCAAGTGTTTACACTATTTAGATCTAGTGCGTCGTCTTGTCTTAATGACCTTGTTGTAGATGATCCTTAAAAAACAAGATAGATCATTAGAGCATGTACAATGAGAATCTCTAATTATAATCTTTCATCTACAAAAAATAACAAAATAGTATATAATATTATTTTATTATGAGAGTTTCTAAAAAAAGTAGAGAAAGTCTCTCAAAATCTCTCACTTTGAGAGACTTTCACCACTTTATTGAGAGACTCTTATAATTAAATAATATTTTTTATTAAAACAGATTGTGAAATACCTTGATGCGACGGACCAACAGCTATAGAAGCCTTTCGCAGTAGGCTCTTGTTATCCATCAACGGTTAAAAACTCCAAATCATCGATCACATACTCTCCTAGCGTCATGTGAAATATCGATTATTCGTTTCAATCCATGAGCTTTCCCTGAAAAGAAACCTCACACGCCAAAATAAGCAAAAGGTGCAAGCTCTCTCTACCAAGTTCATTCCTTGAAGCTCCCCAAAATAAGCAAAAGGTGTAAGCTATTGGCAATGTCGAGGAGAATGTTAGTGTTTTTCTCAGTTGAACATGCTGACTCAACCAAAGAATTACCTCTTATGGACAGTCAAAACACAAAAGGAAAAAACGCGACAAGAAAAATGCTCTTGTAAGTTGAAAAGTTTCTTTCAACACGTCTACATAAGATTTTGTTGAGTTTTCTGAATCGTTCATATATTTCGTTAAATGTACGCACATCTTTATGCTTCTAATTCTTATATGGATTATAGTGATGATAGGTAAAACTTTTTTCTTAGGAATATAATTTTAACTTTTTACTAAAGAGGGAAAATAATAATTCTGCATGTGTTTGTTAAATTTGACGGAACGAGATTTTCGTTCTACGGATATAATACTAATTCTGTTTTATTCCACAAACATTCCACTATCCTATAGTACTACCAATTGGAGCGAGATCCTTTAGAATATTATTTCTTTTATAATGTTCTCTAGGGTTATTAAAGTTGCACTATAGAATCACTTTAGTATATAGTTTCATGATACTTTGATTGCATAAGTAAATGTATAAAGAAGGCGGTTTAAACCGACGCGTAAAGACAATTTTAACGCCTAGGCTACATTATAGGCACTACAAAGCCTACTAACGTTGTGTCCTTTATACTTTTTATTGATCTTGAAGTCAGTTCCCATAGCCTTTTCAGATATCAGTTTGATTAAATTATGTAATTGTGCTTATGCTATTATATTCCACTGCTTTATATAATTATATCAGAATATTTTTCAAGATACCTTATATTAATATAGTGAAATATATATATAGAAACATTTTAAGAAAACAGCAATTTTTTTTAAGAATTTACAGTGTATAAGTCGAAAAATTATAAGTTAAAGGCAAGAAAAAAAATCTTAGGGTCAAAACAATATTTTAATTATTTGAAAAATTATAAATCTATATAAACACATGTACAAGGTACATGGTTGGGTAGGTTGCTAGATTCAACTGGGTGATGATATTTGATTAATTACGTTAAACACTCGAAGTGGTCAATTAAACAAATAGGATTAGGTATTTATATTTTTGTCTTTCTTGGGATCTTTACTCCACTCATATCCACATCCAATGAAGTCTCTCTATCTCTCATGGTGACATGACATCCGAAATGACGAAATAACCAAAAGCCAAATTGAAGAACCATTTAAATAGCAAAAGGGGATGCCAAGAAGGTTAAAATTGTGTACGAATTTGGTATCCTTTTATATTGTTTACGTTCACCAATTAGTCGACATGCAATATAACGAATTTGGTATCCCTTTAAACTATTTTAGTTTACCAATTGATCAGCATGCAATATAACGAATTTGGTATCCTTTTAAACTATTTTAGTTTACCAATTGATCAGCATGCAATATAACGAATTTGGTATACCTTCTAAAGTTTGTATATATGGCTTTATTTTGATATACTATATACCAATTTTATATTTATTTGGTATATCATATATACATAAATATAAATTTCCAATATATATGGTTTTTATTTAAGAATTTCTATTATTTTCTATTTTAGTCTTAAGTCAGATTCAATTACTCGATTATTAGATTAAATACTATATCGATCCGAAAAATACACTAAAATTTGCGATGATTTAATTCGGCAATCAAATTGGTCCAAATATTCATGATATAATCCTATATATAATACCTTACTCTTTTCAAGTGATATACACACTAATACATTGTGTAATTCTAACAAATTTTCATATAAATACTTACAATAAGTTTGATATTTATATTATTATTAATCATATATATCGTTCGTGCAAAAATTATAAAGAAAAATCACATACGTCGTGCTAGATTTTCTAATTAAAGCCAAAATTTCTAATACTGTTACTCATGATTAATCACTCATCAACCACCTTAAGTTTATTATTATTTTTTGTGACATCTTTTTGAAAAATAAAGCAAAGACTCCCTTGACATAAATCTAAAAGAAAATGTTATAATAATGTCCATACACACCCAATAAAAGCTTAGCAATAAAATTGATTATTGAGGAGGGGCAAAAAGAATGTATATAAAATGGTACCATTTGGAAAAAGAAAGCATATGAAATGAAGTACAAAGTTGCCAAATGTACGATCTATGTGGCTGGCGAGACACGACACTTCATATGGTTTTACCTCTACGTTTGAGTAAGTACAATGAGCTATCACTATCTAAAATTGAGATATTGTATTAAATATGTGATTTAAACATTGTAGAAAACGTTAATTTTTTTTATAACATGTTTTTGTTTCATATAAATATCCAATTTGTAAAATGATATCTGCTTTTATCATTTACGTGTAAAATCGAACTAATGCAGAGATTTACATTTTAAGTATTAAATATTGGTTTACGCTCATCTATAAATGTGATAGTCTGAGTATTAATCCGAATACTATACTCTAAATGTATAATGAAGTATACAGTGGCACAGTGGTAATACAATGATCAAATTCACAAGAACCAAAATTCACATTAAAAAATCTTTCATATTTGAAAGTAGCTAGGACAAAAATTTAGTTTCCGAAGGTTTTCTAAAACTAAGTAAAAGTGTAAAGTAAATAAACAAAATCAAGCAAATAAATAACAAGAATTCAATAGATTAAAAGGCATTTAGAGATCAGAAAAATCGCAAGAATTCAAACATGCAATAACAAATTAAATAAATAATTAGGAACCGTTCTTAGACTCAAATCACATTAGACTAACGTTATTTAAAACATTTTGTATTTTGGTTGTAATGATTTTATTTTCTGAAGAAAACAAAAATTTGGTCATGTCTCTTTCGTTTCCGGTGGGGGTAGTATAAAATATTAACATTATAACCAGAAAAGTCTATAAATTCTAAATCGTCATTTCAATACAAGAAATTTAACAAGCATTAAGTTCATGTTTGATCAGTTTACAAACAGCCATAACAGTAATTTGCGTTGGCTAAAGAAGAATTGCTCATCTACGTTCTTTCATATATTTAAACAAACACTTTTGATGTGTTAAATTACATAGGATCTAAAACTATGTAACTAATCAAGTGATGATGGTCTTTCCTTAGATTGTGTGGTTCATTTGAAAGGCTAAAAATGAGAGACGACTCGTTGAAGGTAGGGATAAATCTCTCATCAACATAAGGTTGAGATTGCACCTAAGGAATGTAAAATCTTATTCACGGCCAACGTTAGAGAGGATCAGCATAATCATACTCTTGTTTAAGAGCAGATGCATTTTTATGGTTCGTTGTTTAGTGATATATAATGCCACTATCAAAACATGATGGGTCTTACAACTTCATGAAGACAAGAGTAAATATCTTAGATATTAAAGGGTGTCAGAGAAACTTGACACTACAATCAGAGAAACTTGACACTACAAAGTAAATATCTCGTTGGACGATCTTATGTTTGGTGTGGCATATTCGCTTTTGCTCACTATATGATAACATAGTCAATGGAACCAGTGTCGGCTCAACGGTTTTATAGGCCCTAGGGCAAAAAAAAATTTAGGCTCTTAGAATTTATTTTTGTGTGTTCTTTGTGTTATATAAAAAAATTGTATGATATTTTTATTAAAAAGTTAATTATTAAAACTAAAAACAATAATAATAAAATTTATGGGCCCTTCTAAATTTTATTTTTATGTTGTAATTTAAAATTTTAATACTTTTATTAAAAAAAAAAAAATGGGCCCCTTAATTATTAGAGCACAGGATTGGACCCCTGGCCGTCGCACCGCTTGCCCCCTATTTGAGCCGGCACTGAATGGAACTAGTACTCATGGTTTCGAAATCGGAAAGCTTATCGGATTTTGAGTTGAAGTTGATTGATTTCCAAAACATAAGGTCTCACTTTCCTTTATTTGAGTTAGTTTGCATGAAATGGGGGATTGTAATTAATATCAAAGCAGATTTTCTAACTCACAAAGCTAGTGGTAAAATATATTTGTTTTCACTTTAAAAAAAAAACTAAAAAAAAACTGTGTTCGACTTAGATATGTATGTAAAAAACATTCTCAATAAATTTGATGCTTTTGTTGGGAAAACAAATCATGAATTACTATTGCAGTTGTCATTTCAAGAAATTATTTATCAAAATAAAACATGTTTAAACATCATTTTCAATATTCTTAATTGGTTCATGGCGTTTTCTATCAAGATTCTAGTTTTATAAAAGATTGTAGAGATAAGAGATTGTGCTAATACTAAAAAATATTTTTTAAAATACAGATTTTATAATTTACTTTTCTATGATACCAATTGCACCGGTTTCTTCAAAAAAGCATTATGCTTGAATGATTTACACTATCAAACGAGTTACAAAAACTTATAAATAAGATGGTTTGAATGGTATACAACTTATTCACGTTTTCACTTTTTGAAAATGTCAGTCGGTTATTTTTTACCATTCAAAATATTCATCAAATTTTTGCTAAAACTACTTTTTAGCGTTTTATAATTATGTACCTTTATTTACGATACTTAATTTAATGTTTGGATGATTTATATATCTTTTGATTCGTAAATGCATTTTCTAAATACCTCACAAAAATCTTTTCTAATAATATTGAAGGATTCCGCTATTCAGTTATTCACTTGACATGCATACCTAGAAAAAATATATAATTAATCTACTTTGTTTATTAAAATCATATTATATATGCATCGATTGGTTGATCATAAGACAATAAAAATATTACTTACATCAATCTTTGAGATTTCCATAAGGTAAAGAAAGAGTCAAAAGTCTAGTGGAACACCAAAATCTTACAGGTGGGGAATTCAAAAGAGAACTCCATTAAATATATAAACCTTCTATTTAACCATTTTTTAAGCACACACATATACAGAGTCATAATTATATAAATACACATAATCAATCACACATGAGAGATAGTCACATCACATCTAACAATCTCTCTCTCCTATAAGTTTGAATGGCGATTTAAAGAGACCCGTAGTTCTCTGATCATATCCTCCGGTTTACACTCATCAAAACACAAACACAACGCTTATCTCTCTCACTCTCTTTACTCATTCTTCTCATTTGGATAAGATCTCTCTCTCTTTCTCTCCCTCCTTTTCAGCAGATTCAATCCAAACCCTAACCTCTTTGATTCCGATCTTTAGAGAATATTTCTCTTAAAAAAAAAACATTATAAATACCTTTATAATAAAAAAGATTTTTACCATTTACTTCACTTCATATATGCCATCAATGTCAAATTGTTCTCTCTGTCCTTTGCTCTTAATTAGTGTCACCACCACCACCACTACTTCTATACTACAAACCCTTCTCGTATTCTCTTAACCAATACGTACTTATTACACCAAAGTCCCTCTCTATATATAAAAAGCCAAGAGAGAGAAACAAGAAGAAGTTATTTTCTTGATGGATTTCTGTTGGAAGAGAGAGATGGAAGGTAAACTAGCACATGACCACCGTGGCATGACGTCGTCACCGCGTCGTATATGCGTCGTCACCGGTCCGGTGATCGTAGGCGCCGGACCGTCGGGACTAGCCACAGCCGCATGTTTAAAAGAGAGAGGTATCACGTCCGTACTACTAGAGAGATCAAACTGTATAGCATCACTATGGCAGCTCAAGACTTATGACCGTCTTCATCTTCACCTTCCTAAACAATTCTGTGAACTTCCGATTTTACCCTTCCCCGCCGATTTCCCTACCTACCCGACGAAGCAACAGTTCATCGAGTACCTTGAGGACTACGCTAGGAGGTTCGATATAAAGCCGGAGTTTAACCAGACGGTTGAGTCGGCTGAGTTTGATGAAAACTTAGGGATGTGGCGCGTGACGAGCGTGGGAGAGGAAGGTACGACGGAGTATGTTTGCCGGTGGTTAGTAGCGGCGACGGGGGAGAATGCGGAGCCGGTGGTGCCTAGGTTTGAGGGGATGGATAAGTTTGCAGCCGCCGGGGTAGTTAAGCACACGTGTCATTATAAGACCGGTGGAGATTTCGCCGGAAAAAAGGTTCTTGTCGTCGGATGTGGAAACTCCGGTATGGAGGTTTGTTTGGATCTCTGCAACTTCGGTGCTCAGCCTTCTCTCGTTGTCAGAGACGCTGTGAGTTTTTTTTTTTCTTGATATTTATTTAAAAGAAAGTATTGTGGAGATTAAATTAACTTTTTCTCATGCGTTTTCGATATTTTGGCTCCTTCATGTTTTGTGGAGTTCTTCTTTTGCTAAAAAACAAAATCTTGAAAAGCTTTTTCATTCAAGTTGATCTTCTGATATTAACTGTTTTTCTATTCTTAACTCAAGATATTACCTACTTTTTTACAAAATTTTGCTTTTTGTTTTCTAGATTTTTAGAATTTCTTGGATTATGTATGTATTCCTGTAAGTATTATCCGATATCAATATAATAGATTCTTTTAATAGTACTAAATTCTGTTACACGAATATGTTTTAAGATGTTAAGTTTTTTTTTTTTTTTAACAGCGCTTTATAAGATCGATGTTCTTGTGAAATGAGTTTTTAAAAAATTTCTGGTTTAATATTATGGAAAAACTTACTTGATTCAATGAACACTCATATTTTTGGAAGAAAAATTGTTTCCTATGCATAGCTTAACGATTTTTTTTACTGTTATCGATAATAAGTAATTAATTTTTAGATTTCATTGTCACTTCAAGGAAACCAAATTAAATCTAAACTAATATTTAAAAAATATTTGGATTTTTAACTATCGTTTCTTTATTGATTGGCTGATAATTTCGGAGAAATAATTTTTTTTCCCATTTTGTGTATTTACAGTAATGTTTTTATAAGTATCATAATTTCTTTTGCTTTTTCAGTTAGATATTCTTATTATTTAATATGTTTAGAAAATTCATAAATTTACGAGAATATACAATGGCTGGTATTATCCTGATTTAAAATTTTATTCTGTCTTTAGGCCCTTGTGACTTCAAGTTCCAACAATTTGTTAATATAGTTTTTATATGAAAAAAGAGGTTTACCTAATTTCTTTAATACAGAAATATTATTTTTATAAGATTTTCAAAGAATAAAAACTATGAGAACAACAACTTTATTGGGATTGTCACGAGCACGCGCAAACATTCTCACAAAAGAAGAAAAAAAACAGTCTCTTAATATTTTTCATAATAAACTAATAAATATAATATGATTTTCTCATCCGAATTACTATATATATCTGCAGTATTTGCTAATTATGTTTTCTTTTTCTTTTCTTTTTTACTTGTGAAGGTGCACGTCCTACCACGAGAGATGTTGGGTACTTCAACTTTTGGGCTGTCCATGTTCTTACTCAAATGGCTGCCCATCCGGCTCGTTGACCGTTTCCTTTTGGTTGTTTCCCGGTTCATCCTCGGGGATACCACCTTGTTAGGTCTTAACCGGCCCCGGTTAGGCCCACTTGAGCTCAAAAATATCTCCGGTAAAACTCCGGTTCTCGACGTTGGCACGCTAGCCAAAATCAAAACCGGAGACATTAAGGTACTGTATAATCTAATCAAGGAATATATGATATGAATACATGCTAAAAACCAGTTTACTGATTGTGATAGTTGATTTTGTTAATGGTAAAAAGGTGTGTTCCGGGATAAGAAGGTTAAAACGACATGAAGTTGAGTTCGATAACGGAAAAACAGAGAGATTTGACGCCATTATATTGGCAACTGGCTACAAAAGCAACGTACCCTCTTGGCTAAAGGTAGTCAATAATGATAATATTGTTATTTTACCTTTGTCCACCTTCTTTAACAAATATTAAAATCTTTATTCTTATTTTCTTATATTGTGTACTAAATGAGTTTTGGAAAATAAATAAATTTTCAGGAGAATAAAATGTTTAGTAAGAAAGATGGATTTCCAATACAAGAGTTCCCAGAGGGATGGAGAGGGGAATGTGGGCTATACGCGGTCGGATTCACGAAACGTGGGATTTCTGGAGCATCAATGGATGCAAAGAGAATAGCTGAAGACATACACAAGTGTTGGAAACAAGACGAGCAAGTCAAGAAAATCTAATCAAACTTATAGAGACTAGACAGTTGAGAGAAAGCTAAGGTTTTCTATCAAGAAAACATAACTTGCCAAACGCCGGTAGCGATCGAAAAATTGATGGTTTGGTTTCAAAGGAGGTGATGTAAATTAAGACTTATCTCCAGCTGCAATGCAAATTGGGGAAAAGAATGAAAAGGAAATTTAGTGAGAGTGATTGTGGTGGGAATTGATGATCATCTGCCCCAAAGGAGAGGAGGGGACCCTCTTCTCTTTGCATGCTTATAACCCACTTTGTAAATCTTTCTATACCTTCTTTCTATGTTTCTAATTTTTCTTTTTCTCTTTTTTTTTTTGGGTTTTTTTAGTTTTCCTTAGTTAGGTATGCTCTTTGTTTTTCTTCTCTTTTTTGGTTCAATTTTTTTGGCAGAGTATTGTGGTGAGGTTTTTTGTTTATATACATAATCTTTGTTTTAACTTAACTTTTAATTTTTATAACGGACATAAGTAATTGAATATGTGTCCTACCAATGAGTGTGTCAATGAAATTTCGTTGTCGAAATGATTTCATTCCCTAGTAGAAGTGTCATATATATTAGGACCACTGCTTGTACATTCGTCAGAAATTAAGACCTGCACATTTATAATTCTGCTGACCGTTTTTTTTTCCAATTATTGCTAGATGTACGGCCTCCACATGATTTTTTTTTGTCATATTTTTTTTTTTTTCACATATTTTTATTAATAAATTTAGCTATATTGAAATCTATACTAGATCTCTCTAGTCAGATAGATGATAGATCGTCCAATTTAGATTCCATTGTGGATCTCATAATTACGTTGTTTTTATCTTGGCCGTATTATTAGGATCTCTACAATACAATGAAAAATGGTAAAAATTGTTACAAGTATCTCCGCAGAAAGAGCTTCATCAACCTATAATTATACCTTATGGTCGCTTCTTTGGGCTTTACACTTCCTCTATGACGAGGTGAATTTTAGGACAGCGCAACTTTTTATTCTTTTTTTGCTGGTTGTGAATTTAAATTTGGGAGGTGAAAATTATTTTACGAATGTTTCTGTTTAGAAAAATGAGCAATGTTTTAACTGTAAACTATATACGACATTCCAAAAATGCGGTTTATAAGTATAAATTATGACGATTTTGTTTTCTAATTTTTACTTCAGAGTTCAGATAGTCTTTAAGTTTCGATTTTTTTTTCAATGATGTAATTTGATCAAATAAAGAGAAATTATGTATGAATCATTCATATTTGTTATGTATTTTGGTAAATTTTCCCTTAAAACTGAAAGAAGTTTAATCATTTAAGACAGAGAGGTTTTTTCTTTTTTTGGTTCTAACATAAATCACGTCTTGTTTTTTCTTTCTTTCACCAATGTATATTTTTTTTAAACTAACACCATAATAAAAGGGTTGATCATGTCAAACACTACACAATCAACCACGCGTTATTTGTTTATGTTCTATGGATATTCTGAAAAAAATCCGTTTAGATTATTATTTTTGAAATTATTTTCCATCTCTAAAAAATATAGATCAATCGGCGAAATCAAAAGTAATATGCAATATAAGTTGGTATATCACTGTTAAATTTTGAGAAGTAATACATCAATTTGAAACCTTCGCAACAAGAAGTTCAATTCCACATTTATAATTTTGAAAATATAATGTATGTGACTGTAAAATTTTGTAGAATATATGTTTGAGATTTATTTTAATATTTGACTTTGTAGGAATATAAATCTACAAAATTTATATTACTTATGTTTATTGTAAATAGTATCTCATAATAATAATATTAATATTATTGATATAATTAAAATTTAAAATTAAATTTTAAATAACAAAAAGTTTTTAAACAATCATAAAAAGATATGTGTGAGAAGAGTCTTTTATATTTTTTCTAAAGTCTCTCAAACCAATAGAGATTTCTCTCCCTTTCTCCTCTTTTTTCTATTTTTTCTTTACTTTAATGATAAGATACTCTATTAAATACTACCCATGCTAATGCTCTAAGATGTTTTATTAAAAATCGCTCATTTGGTTTTTAATGGCAAACTAGTCCCCACAATTAATATTTTTGTGTTTATCTCGCCAAAGAGAATGTTACAGATATTATGATATGTGGCGAAAGAGCTGGGATATTTAAGCTTGAGGCCTCTCTACGTGTGAAGGATGCAGAGACAGCTTTTAGAGAGCATTGAAGCCTCTTTTTTTTTCTGATAAATCCTATCGGCTGATCCGGCCAGCTTCGGTAGAAATGCAACGAAGTGCTTCAGAGTGGACTTCTCTTCGAAGGGCCACCATATTGTCTGTCCCAAGTTTGGAATGCTTTCCGACTAATGTCAGGGGTAGCCAGATCGCCTGTTACTGGACTACCACGTAATTTGGTTGGGCTTTTGGCCCAGACTTTCTACACATATGTGTTTTTGTTTCCAGCGTGGATCGAACCTGGGTTAGTTATTTTTTTAACTTTCCCCAATTCTCAACTACATTGAAGCCTTTATGTGCTTCTCAAACCCAAGGACTAGTTTTGGATGGAATAACTAATATTCTAGATAAGGATGAAGTCTTCTGTGACATGGTTGATGTAAGCCATCATGCCGAACAAGAGTTAGTAGTAAATGGAGTGTTTCAATTTCAGTGTTTCCTCCCTTTGTGTGAGTCACCTACAATTTGGATTCCTTACTCTACCCTCTCTTTTTTTTGGCAAACTTTCATTCATAAAGATAGACTCAAACTCCCGCAAGGGAGGAGATGTTAAAAGAACGGAGAGCAGTCTTTGCTAAAGCATCAACTTGAGCATTCTCCGAGCGCGGTACAAAGTGAAAGGAAATCAAAATAAAACTACTTCTAAGCAAAGTGATATCAGGTAAGATACCATCTAGCTCATTCGCATGACCGTCGGAATTGAGAAGAAGAATGAGTTCTTGGCAATCCGAGAAACATGCCAACTAGGTTTGGCCCGTCCATAAGACAACTAAAGCCTTATGCTTGAGGCCACAAATTATAAATAAAAAATGAGGGCACACTTTTGAAATGTCTCAATAGTCCAGTGGCAAAACCTTTGCAGGAAATATTAACTCTCTCTCAGTTTCGAGTCTCCATTGGTGATGTTTTTGAGAAAAAACCTGAGGCCAGCCTTGGTGATTTTGCCCTCTATATCATGTTCTTTTTGAGGTTGAACACAATTATGGTAATAGATGGTAGATTTGTTGCCAAAAAAAGAACACAAATTTTTATTCAGAACACGATCAAAGCTTGTAAAGAAACTGATGATGGTTATGTTTTTAGTGTTTGATCCTAACATGAGGAAGCACGACCGATGTAATGTGTTCGCAAAAGGTCTAGATTATTCTACCAAAAACTAGCAATTTTTCTTACTTATTTCTTTCTAAATTTTAAAAAGCTTTTTTCTTGATAAATAGTTTATGATGTTTATGGAGTTTCCACAAGACACATATTCATCTATTTATACTAAGAGCAGCTCCATCGTTCTAGATATTGTCAAAAGTATCTCATAATAATAATAATAATAATAATATTATTGATATAATTAAAGTTTATAATTAAATTTTAAATAGCAAAAGTTTTAAACCAATCATAAAAAGATATGTGTGAGAAGAGTCTTTTATGTTTTTTCTAAAATCTCTCAAAGAGAGACGTTTCTCTCCCTCTCTCCTCTTTTTTTCTAATTTTTATTTATTTTAATAATAAGATACTTTATTAGAGATCACCGATGCTAATGCTCTAAGTTGTTTTATTTAAAATCGCTCATTTGGTTTTTATTGGCAAGCTACTCCGCCACAATTAATATTTTCGCGATTATCTCACCAAAGAAGATGTTACAGATATATGATATGTGGCTAAAGAGCTGGGATATTTGAGCTTGAGGCCACTCTACGTGTGAAGGGTGCAGAGACAGCTTTTAGAGAGCATTGACGAAACTTCTTTTTACTTCTCAAACCCAGTGACAGTTTTGGATGGAATAACTAATGTTCTAGATGAGGATGAAGTCTTGAGTGACATGGTTGATGTAAGCCATCATGCCGAAAAAGAGTTATCAGTAGATGGAGTATCTCAATTTTAGTGTTTTCTCCCTTTGTTTGAATCTCAAAGTCTCCTGAAATTTGGATTCCTTATTATATCATGTTTTTTTTAGGTTCAACAAAATTGTGGTAATAGATGGTAGATTCAATACAAAAATTATATATATATATACATGCATCAGCGGACCCAGCCAAAAGTTTTACCCAGTGCAAAAAACACACTTGTGGGGAATTGAACTCTCAACCTCATGGTTGTAGGGTATATCTTATAACCACTGAACCAATTGCTTCAATATATCTAATGCAAAATCACAACAATTTATATATTACCCGGTGCAACTGCACCCCTTTCCACCAACGTGGGTCCGCCCCTGTATACATGTATATATATCAGTATTTTAATTAATAGTAAAAAACGTTACATTCCAGCGAATTTCTTCATATATGTAAGTGAAGTGTCGAAGATGAAAAGCACTATACGTACTAACAAAATCCCTAGTCTTGCGGTTGTTTTGTTTGTCCAACAAGGAGATTCACAAATTTTTATACAGAACACGATCAAAGCTTGTAAAGAAACTGGTATAAAATATGTTTTAGCTGAATTGCTTGAGGATTGTGGTGCAGGGCAACTTATCATTGTATTGACAAAATTCAAAGAAGACACGTCCATTCATGGAGTGCAGCTTTCTTTGCCCAACATATTGACGAATCAAACATCCGAGATAATTAAGGTGAGGTTGTTTCCTGGATTCTAATTTTTTTTTTTTTTTAAACTCCTATGTAGATCCTATCTTCAATATAGCGGCCACTTAAGCGACAATGATCGCAACTCATGTCCAGATCAACATATGGTTTTTTCTGCATTTTGGATTTGATTTAGTAGTTTAGGTGTAAGTGATACCAATATTGTTTAATTCACTGGATTTTTTAAGGTAAATGTTTCTTCCGTCTCTATTCGAAAATTATTTTTATTTTTTGGTAATTGGCAGGAGACAATTGTCTCCTAGCCTTTATTAAAAATAATTAAAATTACAAACGAATATTCCGTGGGAACGCAGCCCCATTAATATCGTCCAACAAAACCGGTTTAACAATATCCGGGCAAACATCAAAAGCATGAAAACCAAGCGGTAAGAAAAAAGTATAGTTCGCTAATCTGTCTGCGAGACGATTAGCTTCCCTATACACATGAGAAATATGGACTATCCAGTCCCTCGAGATAAAGCCGTAGCACAAACGTACTAGGAACGATAGCGGATGAGATTCACTAATCCCTGTCTTGAGAAAACCAACAACCAACTCTGAATCCACCTCTAGTTCAAGGCAAGTTATCTTACGTTCTCAAGCGATATATAGACCGTAGTAAACTCCACATAACTCTGTTAAAGGTGCGGAGCATATACCAATATTCACTGCAAATCCATGACAATTATTTTTATTTAAGGGATTCAACATTTTAGACTATATGAAATTGAAATTCATGTAAACTCTCTGAAAGTCATGTAAATTCTAGATAAACTAGCGTCATGGCCTGTGGCTTACCTTAAGAAGTCAAATGTAATTAGAGAATGTATACTGACATATATTTCTCTACGAGATGGGTTCATTTTTTCCACTCAGAAATATATATACGTATTAAATTCTTGAATTTTTAATTTTATCAGAAGAGATATTTATACATGAAATAAAGAACAAATTATGACAAGTATAATGGAAAAGGAAAAAAGGGGAACAAGGATCTTACAGAAATTTACTTTTGTAAAAGGCACATAAGTAACAAGCTGGAGCCCTACACTTTTGCCAAGCTGTTGGGGAAATTTTAGGAAACAAAATCAGATATTCAGATCCCAAAATCAAATCTTTCAATTTTATTATTGTCAACATCGAATCTTTAATTCGAAACTTCACTTTTTCATTTCAATTAAAATCTGGTTGAAGTAATTAGTAGTGAGTGGCTGACTCCAAATAGGCGAACAGATTCTATTTATCATTACAGTTCCTAGTCCCACATTTTTAACATAAGAAGCACTTACTTTTTTCAAATAATGTTTCTGCTTTTTCTCAAGTTTTCTTTCTTTAATTTTTGCCTTTTTTAGTTTTATGCTTTTTCTTGGCTCTGAATTATATGGTTGGCTTGTCAACCAAATTGTGTTGGAATTTGGTGCTCTTTGACATCAAATGGTTTAGATGATTGCGTCCCCTAGACTGAAATATCAGATTATATATTGTTTCACTATATTTTCATGCACTATATATTGTTTCACTATATTTTCACTATATTTCCATATTATATATGATGTTTTACAAGAATTAGAAAACGATATTACAAGGATCTTTTTGCTAATGGACTAAAAATATTAGACAGGAAGACAGTAAAATGTGAGCTGTATCAATTTTAAACCGAAAAGGGTATCTATATATCATCAATATGGCATAGTGGACTTGGTAACATGAGCATTTAGTAAGCTATTTGTTTCTTTATGGAAAGAGCATCCTTAAAAATAATGATGGAGATATTGAATTTTGTGAACACTTTTTCATACAATAAAGAAGGTGAGCTCTTTTTAGTATTGGTATGCACAATACATATATACATAATATAGCTTTGGGTTAAGTCCATCATAGATGACTATTTAGATACCCGTGGTGTTATTTCATTCACATAAAAGATGAAACATTTGCTAAACTGTGTGAATGGAAGAACTTGGTAAAATCAAGTAAATATAAATAAAGATTCAAAGCTTGAGAACTGAAAATAGGTAGTGAGCAATTTAGTTATAAGCGTATACATCAGTTTGCTTATATCTAGATCGAACCCCTAAACCATCAATGAGATCGTACTTGTAGAATTTCTTAACACAGATATCGAATCCAACAATATAATTTTGGGTCAGATTCTTGAGTCACAAATCAGTTTTAGGTTCATTAGGACGTGCTTACTATAGTTTTACAAGTATGAACTCAACTCTGGTGTATGTATGCGCTACATTATGAATAGGCATCAGATTCGAGAACCAAAAATCTCTATGTTTGCATGATAGCAATGTGACAAGGCTTTGATTTGGCGTGTCACTAATGCTCTATTTGGCACACTCTAGCTTCATTCATTCTCGTTCGAAAAATAATTACTAGTTTGATTGATGTAAAGAATTAATAATTATCTTTAAAACATTTATTAGTATACAGGTTTTTTTTCTTATAATCGCGTATTGTTTATGTAGTAGTTGTATTTAATCCTTTTTATAATTGATTTTTGTTTTGGAAAAATAAACTTGAACTTGTAACAAATTATTATGTATGTCACGATCACATTTTTGTATGTCACGATTACGATCTCAAAGCGATTCTTATACCTCTAATAAACCTACGTGTTGATTTTAAAATGTATGAATGGTCTATTATTAAAAATATTTTTGAGGGAAAAAAAATAATTATCTAAAGAACTAAAATTCCGCGGGAAATAACAATAAGCTCACATAGATAGAAGAGGGAAAATATGTTTGAAACATAATTAAAATTTGCAAAGTATTTAGTGGTCCAAAATGAGTCCTCCTCCTCAAGGGAAGAGACCTCGCTGGACGAACCAGCCGTTGTCGTACATTTGGCAACAAAGGGTCCCAAATATTTGTGAACCATCCGATTTCAAAATGCTTTAAACTCTCAATGGTCCTTCGCATTCATTGTCTTAACGGTCTCAAATGGACCATTTCAGTTTACGTCCGTTAATTTATTTACTTAAATGGGAAAAGAAGATCGGACGGTGAGATTAGCAGTCAAATATGACTGGTCCTATCATCCTACGGCTGTGGTTTGATGATTGTGATTTGTTCGGTTATGAATCTCATTGATCAATGATTAAAAACGAGTAATCTCGGAATTTAAATATATGTCAGAAGATTTGACGTGACGATGCATCTCTCCATAATTACTCACGAGGATTTTAACTAATAAAAGCCACACCAAATTTTACCAATATTTTTGTTTTGTTTTCCATAATTTTGAAAAACTTTATTTCTTCTAATGAGACTTGTACTAATTGCGGTATTTGTTTTTGCACCAAAGTTTCAGCTTTTACAGATTTGGTTATACCAATTAGGTTCGTTTTTAGGCTAGGATTTGAAACTCAATCGTTGGCCAACAAAATTAAGAGTGATGCGTTGGAGTATATTAATTCCACAACATGTGTTCTTTGCAACTCAAAGCATAAAGATTTTTTAAAACTATATATAATTATTTATATATATAAGTGATGATGCTAGTTTGTTTGTAGTTTTTTCTAGCTATGTGTTTATATGATGATAAATTTTACTATTTACGATGAGACCGCTTGAAGTTATGAATTAGAAAAGAGTAGAAACAAATACGAGAAACGAGTCAACATATTTGATGAAAGTAAATAACTTAATTTCTAAGATAATGTGCCAAGAGAATTGATTCAAGATAACATCCAGCTCCGATCAAGAAACTATCAGCATCACTCCAATTACTCATTAAAAAAAAAAAAGGATGACTCATGCTTCTTATTTTGCTTAATCAATACTCAAAAGTTTTTCCTAATCGATGAGAAATATGAATGGTGAGGACCTTAACCATGATACTATATTAAGATTTACTACACTTTTTACACAAAATCTTTTTTTTTCTACACTTCTCTTCTTTTCTAATCCTTGTTTCTTTTTATATTTTTTTTCCATTTTATTTCTTCTAGATGAATATTCTTGCACTCATTTGTATTTTCTTTCACAAAATAAATAAATCATTCTATTGATTATTTTGCAACAAAATTTACACGTTAATATACTTTTATCAAAGATCCAGTAACATATGCCCACGTCAACATTTTTTAGCCGAATATTCATTACTTGATGTTCTGTGTTTGACTTTGGTGAAGGTGATATTCTTGAATACTTTCTTCCATTTTTTTAAAGAACTAAAAATAAAATAAAATATCAAGTAAATAAAGAAACGAAAGCCAAAACAATCTGATCAACTAATCATGCGAAAGGCATATGAGACTTCTTTTTTTGGATTATGTGAACGAAAAAATAGTCCGAAGAAAATCAAAAAGACAAAGTGGAAACAAAAATTACATTATAGAAACAAATTAAGACATTCATGAAATAAATATCAAAATAGAAGTCAAAGTGGAAACTATTACCTATGAGTTTGACTATGTGGGCAACAGTAGTCAAATTGCACAGACAAACTGAAAATTATTAGTCAAAAACTCAAAATATTTGCTGACCAATTGTTAGAAGAAACAAAACATATATATATGTTATAAAAAATGAAAAATTGCTGACATATTTACATGGCCTTTGGGCTTTTATCGGTTTACTGATTTTAAGTTTTACTTGTCCATTTACCGCTAGGATTTACAATCAACCAAACCTGGTTATCGGTTTGGTCCGAATAAGCAATTTGAAGTTTTTTTTGGGGCAAAGATGGAGACATGGAGGTCATTTCATTAAATGTATCATTTAGGTTGATGCGCTCGCATGCCAAATTACTATAAATTCATCAATTTGACAGTGCTGCAATTGGTTTTAATATTTTCTTTTTAATTTCCTTGAATTAACAATATATTCTTCCATGTCATGTATAAGAACGTTCTTTCTTATAGTGTTTAAATGGAAACATTGTTGACCAAAAAAAAAAATGGAAACATATACCGACATATGAAATATCTATCAAAAGTGTTAAAATTAGGGTTTCAAATCTAAATAAAAAATAGGGTTGCAAAAAACTAAATTGGGGATACATGTTGGCATAATCGAAATATTACATATATAGTTTATATTCTATGACGTCAAAGTGGATTAAACAGTTCTACGTAGAGTTTTTCGCATAATCATTCTTACAAATAAAATAATTGAGGATTGATAAACATGTCATATTGAAGAATAATGTACCTATAAACTGATGCATGTGTAAAAATCAGATGATTACACACACAAACCTCTCTCTCTCTCTCACACACATGCGAAGAGATGAGACAAAGATTCTAAAGTGGAAATAAGTGTAGAAATGAGGTGCAAAGAGTGGTCCTAACAAAAAGGTCTCAGAAGATACTAATGCCTTCCCGGTGAAATTCAATTGCGATTAAGATTACAAAAGTGATGTGTCTTCACTTTAGGGTCCACTCTTCTTCTCTCTTTTTTTCCTTTTATAGCTGAATCGAAGATGACGGATCGTGATCGTGCATACTCATTATTGGATACTTGTTTCTCTCTTTTGTGTTTTTTTCTTTCTTAGCTTACATTACAAGAGAAAGAATAAAATGTTGTTAGATTCCAATGCATATTTATACTTATAAGTATTGACAACGGATATTCCATTTTATTCACTAAGCTAAGTAAACAAGACAAATTCTTGTGATTTTTTTTTTCTCATTTTATGAAAAGAGAATTTACACTATGTTCTAAATCCACCTGTATTTCTGTAAAATATGTTGTCTCGCATTTTATTTTGGCATCAAAAAGTTCATAATGTTATTGAATAAAATTCTCCAAGGCGTTAATTTAGTGATAGTTGACCAGTGACCACCATCTTTTTCAATGCGTAGTGAGATGGGTGTCCAATTATATTTATCAACAATCTGCTGACCATATAGTTAAGTAACTTGCGTTACTCGCTTGATACATTATTATATATACATTGTCACTAATAACGTTTAAGTTTTTAGCCATTGCTCGATCTGTATCAGCCAAAGTGTTATTGTATAGATTGGCCGAGTGATGATCAGATACAATTGGAGCTTAGCAAAAGTTGTGGGGCTAATGGTTGGTGAAAGCATGACACTATGAGAGTGTGATAACACTCACTCAGTCACTCACTATATATCCCCCATTTTCCCCAAATTGTCACTTCTTTATGCTTCTTTTTAAATTTCCATTTTCATTGCTTTTACTAGTAAGAAATCAAAATAATATCTCTAAAGTCTCAACGTGTGCATGTATATATAGTATATACCGAGCCTTTTTCTGTTGAGTGTCTAAATTCCGGATTTGGTGATAGCAAAACTTTACAAAAGTATTTACATGGTTTATATTATTCCTATCTAGCTAGATGCAATTTACTTGGGAGAAGGTAGAGAGTGTTGGAAAAGAAATATGGGATACAATAAATAAATAAACACAACTGAAATTAAATTGGTTCTTTTAAAAAAAAAAACATAAAATTTGTTATGATGACTATGTCTTATTAGTGGTTTGTGATACTATCGTCAATGTGTCGTTGTATTACCGCTTAGACTCAAACTCACCACTTTGTAACTTGTAAGACTCACATAAAGTTCACATAATTTTAGATTTAAGTTCACATAATAGAATTTTTTTCTTCTTAAAGGCTAATGAACGTATAACTATGAAATCATATAATATACGAAATAATTGTGACTTTTTTTTTGCTAAGAAAAATAATTGTGACTTACACTAAATTCGAACAATATGCTAAGTATATTCTCACCTAACCATTCGAACCCCTTTTCTTTTCGGGACACTAATTTTTCCATTGTTTCGTTTGAGCTGATGAACATGTGACAAAGAAAATGCACGGTTACATTTGAAAGCATTGATGTTTATTTCATTTAAAAAAAAAAAAAGCATAGATGTTTAAAACGGTGATAAGACTGTCGCCAAAAAAGATGGTGATATTGGGTTTTAGTCAACGTTTTATTTCCGGCCTTTTGGGTAAGACTTAAGAGGCCCATCGTCTCGTTATATATTTGCAGATCACATCTCATAAAAGAAGGTGATATTGGGTTTTGTTTTTTTTATAAAAGCATTATAAGAGTTTATTGCCAAATGGCAACTATGATGGAAGCTTTATACATCAAAAACCAACGAGCTTCTGGAACATGGATAATACGAGATGAGCAAGGCTGGTTTAAAGGAGCATGTCAAGCCACATGTTCAAATGTTTTGAATCCACTAGAAGCAGAATGTCAAAGCCTAATACTTGCAATGCAACATCTATGGTCACGAGGATACACAAGGGTGATATTTGAAGGGGACTGCAAGAATCCGGTTGATATATTGGCGGGTAAATCCATGAGATTTGACATTATCAATTGGATCTATGAAATAAAAGCTTGGGAAAGAAGTTTTGAGGGTGTGGAATTTACTTGGACACCAAGAACGGCATCAACCTGCAGACAAACTGGCCAAGACTAACAGTTCGAGCAGCCTCATCTCTATCCCATAACAGATTAGGCAAATGTCATGTGTCTAATATTAACTTTAAAAATATTAATAAGGATAAAAGGTCCAATTTTTTTAAAAAAAAATTATTAAGAGGTTTTAGAATATTTTTTTTGGTTTTGCCAGAAGCTCCACTATATATTAACTCATTACCACTAACTTTTAAATGTTAAATTTTAAATTTAGATGCTTCTTAAGTTAAGCTTCTTCTTCATTCGGATTTGGATCATTTTGATCTTATTTATAATATGATTCTGAATCATTGTTTAAACATTTTAGCCGAAGTTGGACGTTGAATACACAAAATTTTTAATAATTGAGTAATATGTCTCTTTTAAAAATTTCGAATCACAATTTATGCATAATTTTTTGAGATTTTTCTTAACTTTATGTATTATATAATAGTTAATAAGTTGTCATGTCATGGTATTGATTGTTGTCAAGGTTGTGGAGTGTTCATTAATGCTTAATGTATTTAACTATCACAAAAAATGTAGTAAATCTAAATGATCTTTATTTTGAGTATATTCAGCAGGGGCTGCAACATATTAGTTGATCATCTATCTAAGTAATTTTATACTTGATACCTTTTTAAGCGTTGTGCCAATTAAGTTCAAGATTGAATAAAAAAAATTGATCAAAAATGTAGAAGAAAATTAGTTAATTGAAGATTTTGTGTTTACTAGGTTCATGTAGTTTTACTGAATATCATAAAAGTGGAAATTTGTTTGTCCTTTATAAGCTTGTTACTCCGTGAATTTATGCTTTTTATTTAACGTAATTTTATTAATTAGTATTCTATTTTTGGTAGACTTAGTTCAAGTGTCGATTTTTTTTCTTGTTGCACCAATGATAAAAAAATTGTTCTTCTTCTTCGTCAATATATTATTTTCTTGTTGTTAGATCGTATCGTGTTGCTATTTTTTCGTCTTATTGGCAAGATTTATATGAGATAATATTTATATATGTATATACAACCATAATATACTGATTAGTGCATATTACAATGGAGAGTAGTCATGAAATAGTTCTTGATGATCAATACGGATCTAGTTTGCAAATCTTAGGTGAATCCGATTTTCTTAGTCAAAAACCGTTGAGTTTCAAGCCGAGGAAAAATATGATGCAGTAGGTGAAGACTAAGCTTTAGTCCGTGAATTTGAAGAAGAAGAAAATAATATAGCCAACAAAGAGGACTATTCTAAAAATGAAGAGGTTTCTACTTTAAAGCCAAACACAAAAAATGAGAAGAAATATGGACTGTGTATTAAAATAAGGTTTAGTTATGATGAAACTATACAAAAAGTTTATAAAAATTTTGGAGGTGAACATGGTTTCAATATAAGGAAACTATTGAGGAAGAAAAAAAATGATAAGGTAGTAAGGGTTCTTTATGTTTGCTCACAAGATGGGTTTAGGAAGGAACCTAAGATCAAGACATGATATTCACAATCAATTATACGGTCTCATTGTAAAGCCCATAGAACTTGCTACTTTTAGAGGATGGGAAGATATAAGATTGTATCTTCCAACTAGAATCATAACCATGATTTAGTGAAGATGCATACGAAGCATTTGCCGAAGGAAAACCGGACATTCTCTGTCGCTAAAACACAACATGCAGATGATTCCGAGATATCAGGAATTTTAGCAAAATCAACTGTTGAAATGATGAGTAGAAAGTTGGGGAGCAAGAAAATCTGGGTTTTTTTAGAAGATTATCGAAATTTCATTTACCAAAAACGAATAGAAAAAATGGTAAAAGGAGATGCTGAAGCAGTTTTTAAATACTTTCAAAAGAAGAAAGAGGACGATATGATCACGAGTATCGTCTCGGTAGATTATTGGTCTATAAGTGATTACAATCTTTTTGGAGATGTCGTTTGCTTTGATCAAACTTATAAGACCAATGAATATGAAAGACCATTTGCTCCATTTGTGGGGTCAATCATCATAAGCAAACAGTTATGTTTGGTGCTGCTCTCCTATATGATGAAACCACTGAGTTATATAAGTGGTTTTTCGAGACTTTTCTTGAAGCTATGTTAGAAAAATACCAAAAACAATTTTTACTGACCAGTTTGCAGCAATGGCGAATACAATAGTAAAGTTGTTCCCTGAAACAAAATATAGGTTATGTGTTTGGCATTTTTACCAAAATGTTACAAAGATGTTTGGGGATGTCAGATTCACACACTCAAGTATTTATATTACTAGTGGGCTAAAACTCTCATAGACAAAAGTACAAGACGAATATGCATAGCAAACGCATAAGAAAATATGTAAAAACACATAAAAATAGATTTCTAAAATAATATATAAGATACAAGAGCTTTTTTACTTATTGTCAACTGGTTTTGAATTGGAATCTCATGAAATTTAACATGATATCAACGTTAAGATGGTTAACCCATGTAAGATATATAACTCAAGTAGGATTTATTGCAAGTGAGTAGAATGGAAATGTGATTAAATCGTAATATATAAATGGTATTGGTCAATCCACTCACACCAATTAGTTTTGAACAGAAAATCGTAATATATAAGGTACAAGAGCCTTTTTTACTTATTGTCAACCGGTTTTGAATTGGAATCTCATGAAATTTAACATGATATAAACGTTAAGATGGTTACCCATGTAAGATAACTCAAGTAGGATTTATTGCAAGTGAGAAGAATGGAAATGTGATTAAATCGTAATATATAAATGGTGTTGGTCAATCCACTCACACCAATTAGTTTTGAACAGAAAATCCCTCAAACTTAATCCTAAATTTTAGAGGGAAGCAAGATACACAGGAACATGATGACAGTAGAAGCGTTACACCAATCATTTATAGCCTCCATAGTTAGGACGAGAGTTTCTATCAAAACTATTTGAACCAAAATCAACAACATTAAATACATCGGTGTACACTCATTCTCCAACCATGGAATGATGACAAAAATAATGTCGAAAATAATGATGAAAACGAATGGAAGTATTGATGGTGAGCCATAAATGAGTTGGTTGTTCGTTATAATTTCTCTTTGTCTGAAAAGTCCACACGAAAGTTAAGATTACCAAATCCCCCACACTCTCTTTTGGTTTGCTTTTGAAAGTTTTCTCGATCGAAGTGAAAAAAAATTCATCGGCACATGACACTGAAGTACCGTCGAAACATGCCAACGACCGTCCATCATTATTAGTAGTTTGATTTGGATAGAATTAATTAATATTTTAAAACTAAGATATATAATAGTTAAAATAATATTCAAAGAATAGGTGAATTTTTTTTTATCATTTTTCATTTATTTTAATTTTTTACTTCTATTACTTGCTTAGAAATCCTCCAATTTTATTTACATATGTAAGCCTTGAAATACATGTGTAATGTTGGTTTTCCAAGCTAAGCTCATCGAGCTCGGACCGACACTAAAACCTCAATAATATATATTGGATGCATGAAGAAGTTTGGTTAAAGATGTAATCTATCTTCAAATAATTATTTGAAATATGACCAATTTGTTGTTCATTGAAATGAGCTTCTTTCATTTTAATGTTGATTTATACTAGCAACCACTTTGTAGGACAATTAACTGCAAAATAATAATGTTACAAGGTTCATAAGGGGTTCATTCGGTGCTATAAAAATGCCTTTTTAAGAACTGATTTACTAGTACGATATTCTTCGAGTTTCAACAAATACATAAATCCAAATATGAAGTATGGAATCAATAGCAACATGTTAGTACAAAACACAAAGAAATCATTAGATGTAACTAAAACTTATAAACACAGACGGGCCGCCCTGCACCCATCTAGACTGGTCTGCGATGGACATAACTTTTTGTTAGCCCACGACAGGTTAGCCTGCTAGGACCGTAGACGAAAAATTTATGCTCAGGCCTACTCTACTAAGTCAGCCGATAAAAGGACCGGCTGGTGAGCTTAATTTTTATATTTTAAAAATAATAAAAAGAAAAGTAACTTTTAAAATTTAAATCAACAATTTTTAAATTTAAAATAACTTACTCTTTTTTGTAAATATAATAATTTCTCTATTTTCAGTTTCTTTACATTATCATATATTAGATTTTCATAAGTACGTAAAAATAGATATTTATTTTTATTAAATATTTGTAGCCCATGAACAAAACATGCTTTTAAATGGACGTAACATGTCCATACCCCCTAATGGGCTTGACTCAGCCCGCGGGCTTAGGCATGTTTTGTAGTATACAAAGTAAGTCTAGGTTTCGGGTATTCTGTTTGGTTTAGGCTGGAATCTTTTGGGTCTCTGATCATTCGGGTATGAGGTTTAAGATCCATATAGAAACCGAACAAAATTTGGGTTGGTTCAGCTGGTTTTTGTACAATTTTTCAGGTGGTTTTTGTGTAATTTTTAACCAAAATACTTTTAAAAAAAGACCCAAAAATACTTGAAATATCCGAACTAACCCAAAAAACTAACCTAACTAAAACTTACCAAAAAATAATCAAAACAATTTGCGTTTGGGCAAAATACCCAAAACCAAAGATCCAATTTGAACCCGATTCAAAATATTCTATATGAACCTTTAAAATATCTGAACGGGTCTTAGAGACCGGTACTTTGGGTACACGAATAAAGCCGATCCGAACCTAACTAACCCATTAACTCCTTTTTATCTACCTTCGGTATTTTAGTAAGTTCGAGTATTTTAAATAGTTTGGGTAGATTTTTACCGAATGTTTTGGATACTTTTGTTTTGTGTGTTTTTTTTATTGGGGTTTCGGAGTAATTCGAATAATTTGAGTACTTGTGGATACTTTTAGATAGTTTTTTTCTGGTAATTTGGGTAATTCTGATAATTTTGGATTTTACCCGAAATCCAAACCAAACTTAGGAGGAACCAAACCAAACCCGATCCGGGTATTTAAAATACTCGGACGGGTCATATGATCCTAAACCCGAAATCTCAAAAAACAGAACTGATATCCATGGTTCCGAAACACTATACTTGTTTAGTTTATATTATGTTTAATAATGTTCTTATGATTTTCTTTATTGGGCTTATAATTATTTAAATTATATTTTTTAGATTTTGTTCTTTAAATTATTTGGTATTATATTATTTGGGTTTACGAAACTAGATTTGGAATCTATTATTTGAATTATGTTTAACTTATTGATTGATAAATTGTTTCTATTCTACGTTTACTTTTATTTATGCAGCAAATTAACTCTTTTTTTATTGTAAAATCATAGTATAACTTTAAGAAAGTCGGAACCAAACCAAAATACATATGATGCTCATATGGTTTCATTTTTTATATCCGATAAACCGTAAAAATGTAACCGTAACTAAACCAAATTACACATAGTTTCTATACGGTTTCAGCTGTTTTTGTAAGACCAAAAAACCGTAAAACCGAATCGAAACCAAACCAAAAAACCGTACATCTATCCCTATTGTGTATTATGCGGAACCAAATCGCACCATCTAATTCGGTTCGGTTCACTTAGGTTCCGGTATCTTTCCAGGACCAATACAAAGGGCGGAGATGCAATACCATAAAATAATGTTTTCCTGTAATAGTTACGGTAAATGCGAACAAGTAATGTAGAAATTTAAAGTTTAAAAAGTTGTTACTTACTATTAAGAATAATAAAACAAAGAAAACAATATATAATCAAAGAATCATAAGACTAGCACAACTAAAACATATTATGTACAAATTTTATTTTGTTTTAAGAACAAAAAACCCGAAAAGGTTTGAGTAGTTTTTAAATATAAGACAGAAAAAGTCGGGTTGGACCGGGTTGTACTCCAATATTTGTGAGTTTGGCGGATTTCAGATCGGGTTGGCCTTATCTATTACAAAATTCACCTGTCAATGCTAACTCCGAACTTAATCAAGATTTTGACCCAAAGAAAACATTCGTGAATACTTGTTTGGTTTCCATAGCTTGGCTGCAAAACAAATAGGACCCAAAATAGGAACCTCTCTGAAAGAAAGACAGAACCTAGGAAGCATGGAAGCGCCGTCCAACCTCCGATTCTCGCTTCGGAACCGGAAGCGGGTGCGGAAGCGACCGGAAGCGACCGGAATCGTGATGGAAGCGCGGTTCCAGAAAATTGAAGATTGGAAGCTTCTGGGAAGCGTTCGATTCGGACCTGGAAGCGTGGTTTTTTATCAACGGAAGCGTCAACCTCCATCACTACTCTCACGGACGCAATAAGCTTCGGACTCCATCTCCTCTCCATAAAGTAGTTTCGGTATAAATCATATGTTATTTTTGTGATTGGAAATGATTCTGGGACAATGGCTATCTCAGATGCTCATACTTTCTTAGCTTTCAAGGTTATAAAGACCTCTGCTTCATTTTTGTATTTTCAGAGTTTGTATGCACGCAAGGTGTTCGTTCATTTGCCCAAATGAAGATGCTGTGTATATTTGTTTTTATGAATTATTAAATATTTTTGTTAGCTATCTTTATGAATTACTTTATTCTATTTGTAAATTATTTTTTCTTTATGAATATATGTAACTTATAAAGTAGAATTATAAATATATGTAATTTACAAATTATTTTATTTGATGCTAATAAAGTTTCTGAAATGTTAAAATATAAAAAATTCAAAAAAATATGTAAATAAAAAATAATGCAAGTAATGTCTATTTTCGTTTGGTTTAAAATTTTCTGAATTATGATACATATCCAATGGTTAGTGTAAAGTAAATTAAATATTCAATAAATCTATATACATATATATATATATAATATGTATATATTTACGCTTCCAACACGTACCCGCTTCCTAATTTTTTAAAAAAACTCGCTTCTCCGCTTCCAAACGCTTCCGCTTCCACGTACCCGCTTCCGATTCCATGCAGCTTAGGACAGAACACGACGTAGTATATAACGTAACACAAACAAAAATAAATATGTGAAATTAAAAACACATGTCCACACATGGATACAAGAGCATTTAAGGAGCAGAAGGCAAGTAGTGGTTAGAGGGTATGTGATATAATTAATCGGCCCAAATAGATTGGTAAGTAGTAGCCGTCTATATCATCCATACTCATAACTTCAACCTCAGCTGCTTTCTACTAAAACCCTTTTACTATAAATTCTACGTACACTTGCCACTTCTTCTCCTCAAATTCATCAAACCCATTTCTATTCCAACCCCCAAAAATGGCTATTCGTCTTCCTGTGATCTGTCTTCTTGGTTCATTCATGGTACTTATTAACTCAAACAAAAATTGATTAACTTCTTACTTTTATTCTTTGTGGTTTGATGTTTTTTTACTTTATTTTTGCAGGTCGTAGCGATTGCGGCTGATTTAACACCGGAGCGTTATTGGAGCACTGCTTTACCAAACACTCCCATTCCCAACTCTCTCCATAATCTTTTGACTCTTGGTTAATATCTTTTACTTTACCGGCCGACTTTATTTGTTCTTAATTAACGTTAGAAATACATGTTTATTTCCTAATTCCTCTAGGATATTGATATGTTGTTCTGAATTTATACTATGGTTTTGACTAGTTTTTAACTGTTTTTTTTTTGTCACTTTAAGACACACAAAACAAAGAAAGAATTATATACATAAATGCAAATGAAGATGTGTTTGACTTGTATTATCACAATTTCATTATGTTTCAACATATTTTTGAATCTATACGTTAATATAAAGCAAATAAATGTATTCTTTTTGGTTGTTAATAAAATAAATGTGTCCTTACCAAACCATTTTTTATTTTGCAGATTTTACCGACGAGAAAAGTACCAACGTCCAAGTAGGTAAAGGCGGCGTAAACGTTAACGCCGGAAAAGGTAAACCCGGCGGCAGAACCGCGGTGAACGTTGGAAAGGGAGGTGTACGCGTGGACACGGGCAAGAGTAAGCCCGGAGGAGGGACACACGTGAGCGTTGGCAGCGGAAAAGGTCACGGAGGTGGCGTCGCAGTCCACACGGGTAAACCCGGTAAGAGAACCGACGTAGGAGTCGGTAAAGGCGGTGTGACAGTGCACACGCGCCACAAGGGAAGACCGATTTACGTCGGTGTGAAACCAGGAGCCAACCCTTTCGTATATAACTATGCAGCAAAGGAGACTCAGCTCCACGATGATCCTAACGCTGCTCTCTTCTTCTTGGAGAAGGACTTGGTTCCCGGAAAAGCAATGAACGTTCGGTTTAACGCGGAGGATGGTTACGGAGGCAAAACTGCGTTCTTGCCACGTGGAGAGGCTGAAACGGTGCCGTTTGGGTCGGAGAAGTTTTCGGAGACGTTGAAACGTTTCTCTGTGGAAGCTGGTTCGGAAGAAGCGGAGATGATGAAGAAGACGATTGACGAGTGTGAAGCGAAAAAAGTCGGTGGAGAAGAGAAGTATTGTGCGACGTCTTTGGAGTCGATGGTCGACTTTAGTGTTTCGAAACTTGGTAAATATCACGTCAGGGCCGTTTCCACTGAGGTAAATACACTAACCACTGTTTTTTTTACCGGTTTGGTTTTGACTCAAAACATATAAGATTAATACTAAATATAAAATATTTATACTTAATTCGGTTTTCGTATGATAAATTTAAATTTTGTTAAGGTTGATGTAGTTTTGGTCAAATTTACTTTTGTTTTCTTATGATTAAATATGTAGCTAATTATTTGGTTTGGTTATGATAGATTTGGTTCAGGTTGTGTAAAAAACATATACAAATAGCTACTATGTACTTAGCTAATAATTATTTTTATGAATATTAAACATGTTTACATCTAGATAGTTTAACATAGAAATTATTTCTTAATTTATATAAGTTCTTTATTTATTTTTTATATAAAAACGAACCAGACGAATTTATATAAGTTTGTGTGGTTCGTTTATACTAAATTGGTTTAAATTTGGCTTTACATATATAAACCAATCTAACTATACATGAAAACACATGGTTCGGTTTAGTTCGAGTTGATTTGTGTGTCCACACCATATATTGTGGCTAATATTTTGGCTATAAACCAATGTAACTTTGGTTACTAAACAGGTGACTAAGAAGAATGCACCGATGCAGAAGTACAAAATCGCGGCGGCTGGGGTAAAGAAGTTGTCTGACGACAAATCGGTGGTGTGTCACAAACAGAAGTACCCATTCGCGGTGTTCTACTGCCACAAGGCGATGATGACGACCGTCTACGCGGTTCCGCTTGAAGGAGAGAACGGAATGCGAGCTAAAGCAGTTGCGGTGTGCCACAAGAACACCTCAGCTTGGAACCCAAACCACTTGGCCTTCAAAGTCCTTAAGGTGAAGCCAGGAACCGTTCCGGTCTGCCACTTCCTCCCGGAGTCTCATGTTGTGTGGTTCAGCTACTAGATAGATCTGTCTTCTATCTTTTGTGGGTTATGTATAATTACGTTTCAGATAATCTATCTTTTGGGATGTTTTGGTTATGAAGATACATACATATACATATAGTAATGCGTGGTTTCCATATAAGAGTGAAGGCATCTATATGTTTCTTTTTTAAAAACCTACGTAGCTGTCTTTTGTGGTTTGCTTCTTGTGGTTTTGCAAGAAAATATAATAAAACTAGAGTTGAAATGTTACCATTTCTACGTTTTGACTTAATTGATGAAAAACTTAAAATATAGCAAGTAAGAACATCTCCAATGCAGAGTTTATTTCTTAATATATACTATAAATTAAATAATCTAAAATAATTAAAAAGAAGGAAGTTGCACAAAATAAAAAGTTGAAAAGAAGGAAAAATAGCAAAGATGAGCTATTGAAATATTCATTAGAACTCCAAATGCCACATGTCTTAATATAATTTGTTCACTTTTATTTATTATTTATAATTTAATTAAATAACAACATTATATTATAATATTGATAAAATGTTTTTGGTAAATATCTAACCATTGGAGATGCTCAAATAGTTGAATTCGCTTAGACTGTGACTGATGTTTTTGAGAGAAGCTAATAATTTGTTTTATTAGTTGATTATAATTATAACAATGGTCCATCTTGGGGCAAATAAGGTGAAACATTAGTCTCAGACTACTAAATTTTTGAGGCCCATCAACAAAACAATAATATATAAATAGTTAGTTGCCCAATAGGCCAATATTACTTCTTAGGAAATGTTCGGCTTCCAATTTTTAAGTTCTAAACTTTATTCACATTAAAAATCTGTTTTAAAGATGTCTCAAAAAAAAAACATTTGGGCTCCCTAAATTTCATTGTCGGCCCTAGTTATAACGTAGTTTTACAGACTGGTTACAAATTTTGAGGCAATCTCAGGGTTCGTGGGGGTTGATACAGTAGAGTTTAATTACGAATTTACATTTTGGGCTTATCTAATTTTGGGTTCACAAAAAGATACTTATGAGCCTAAATATTAGAGTTTAATTACTAATTTTTCTACATATTTATGATAAGAATTCACCATACAGACACTAACCCAAAAAATGTTTGCGGCTAATCCTGATAAGATGAGAGAAAAACCAATGAAAACCATAAACTCTAGACAAAGGAAAAAAATGGTATGTGGCGATAATTTTGCGAGCGAAGATCCATAGTATCATATCACAAAAAGTTGGTGATTGGTGAGAATTTTGTGAAAAGATATCTCAAAGAATAATTTTTATATTTAATCTAGTTTTGTCTTAATCTGGATCGAGACTAGACACAACAATCAGATCAGTACACAATTTCAGATCAATTGGTACTATCGGGTCGCTACACAACTTCACGTCGATTGATAAGTAATTTTGTACTGGTTTATCTATCCTTATCAGTTATCATGTCTTTCTTTCACCATATTTTCTAAAGGTGATAATACCATAGAGAAACAAAAAATGACTTGGGACTCATTTCATTTGCTTGCATATATACCAAAAAAGACATTATACTTTGAAAAGCATAAACTCTTTATGCTTATTTGATTTAGTTTCATTAAGCTACGCTAAGCATATATGAAGAATGAAGTTTTTGTATAAAGAACTTTTATTTATTTTTGCTGGACATGATACTTGTTGCTAGTACTAGTGTTACGGTGAATTCTCCAACGAAGTCTCCATGGCAATTCATTGGCCATATTAAACCCAAAACTCAAATCCGACGAGGAATGGTATGTTTTTACACCTTCCCCTAAAACACACACAAGTAAACAGATTCAGCTCCTTTAAGCAAAGTTCCTACATTTGTCTTTATATATTTTTCCAAGGATAACACCATTGAATTTGAAATGGCCATGGATTGGTGTTTGCACTGAGACAGATTCGAGCTAACTTGGAAAAGGATATTTGAGGTAAACATTTATCACCACTGTTTCCTTATATAAAGAACGAACTTTTTTTTTTTTTGGGTAAAATTTAGTGTCGAGAGCTTGAGACTATGAAAATGTATACTAAAGAAACCTTACCTGCCCTATTGAAATAACCCGAAATCTTTGAAAAGTTTATTGTCTAAGGTGATAATACCATAGAAATTTTCAATTAGAAATATTTTTGAAATTTTTTAAAAATATTTGGGCCTTTTTTATATGTAAATTTTTCAAAAAAAAAAAAAGCCTCGGGCCGTCGCACCTCCGCGATGGCACTTCAATTTACTTTCTTTGACTTATTTAGTTTAAACGTAAATCTTTTCACGTTTTCTTGTAGCAACAAAATGAGGACACGAATAAGTTGCAGATTAAGTTCAAGCCAGAACATGCTTAGTTTCAACACCATCTTGTTGTGTTCTAGTGCAAGTTTAAACTCCCCGAGAAGCTTATGTCCATCAGCTAAAAAAGCAATTGTGGAGAGAGTTTATGTTATTTTGTTGAACATCATTAACTTTTTCCTTGAGAAAGATCATGAGACTTTTGTTAATTTAGTTGATGTAATATCATACTAAAAGCATGATGTGGCCGGATAATACCCAAAAACCAACTTTCTCCAAATTTATAATTCCTGATTATAATTTGCAGAATATCAACTTAAGTCTTTTTGGTTTAAAATTCCATTATATTTCACTTCGAATAACTTATTGTGATAGAACTAACAAACCCGCACGTTAGACGACTTTTATCTACAAATTATTATCCGTCCTAAAAATAAAACAATCTACTCCACTAACTATTGAAGTTCTTTATAGAAATATCGTAAATATCAAGAGTTAAATGGTTCTAAAAAGCAAAAGAAAAAAAAAACAAACAGCAAAACCTTTTTCATAAATCTTTTGATTCAATCCAAAACGTTACGTGTAAAAAAGCAACAAAACGACGCCGTAGTACATTGAGATATGTGACCGTTAGCTTCACCCTTTAAAAATAAAAATATGAATATAGAGACAAGACACCACTATAGCATGAAAGCGCGAGTACACAGAAAATCCCCACTCGCAGCGCGTGAGACAAAACACCCCCTTCTCTCTTCTTCTTCCTCCTCTATCTCTCTCTGCTGCATTTTTGTTCCCTTCATTGTCAATCTCTCTCTCTCAAAAAAAAAAACCTCTCTTTTTCAAATGGGTTGTGCTCAATCTAGGGTTGATAACGAAGAAGCAGTAGCTAGATGCAAAGAACGACGAAACGTAATCAAAGAAGCAGTTTCCGCAAGCAAAGCTTTCGCCGCCGGTCATTTCGCTTACGCTATTGCTTTGAAGAACACTGGTGCTGCTTTAAGTGACTATGGTCATGGTGAATCTGATCAAAAAGCTTTAGATGATGTTTTAGATCAACAACATTACGAGAAACAGAGTCGTAACAATGTAGATCCGGCTGCTCCTCAGCCACCTCCTCCGCCACCTATTGAGAATCTTCCTCCTCCGCCTCCTCCTTTGCCTAAATTCTCTCCTTCTCCGATTAAACGTGCGATTAGTTTGCCTTCTATGGCGGTTAGAGGTCGAAAGGTTCAGACTTTAGATGCTATGGCGATTGAGGAAGAGGAAGAAGATGAGGAAGAGGAAGAGGAAGTGAAGGGTAGTGGTAGAGTCACTGCTCGTAAGGAGGAGGAAGAACCGAGAACGCCGGAGAATGTTGGGAAGAATAATGGGAGGAAGAGGTTGGAGACGACAACGCCGGAGATTGTGAGTGCTTCTCCGGCGAATAGTATGGCTTGGGATTATTTTTTCATGGTGGAGAATATGCCTGGACCTAATTTAGATGATAGAGAGATTAGAAATGGTTATGAGAATCAGAGTAATCATTTTCAGTTTAATGAAGAGGATGATGAGGAAGAAGAGGAAAGATCTGGTTCTCGTAAGGTAGTTGAGGAAATGGAGCCGAAGACGCCGGAGAAAGTTGAAGAAGAAGAGGAAGATGAGGAGGAGGATGAGGAAGAGGAGGAGGAAGAAGAAGTGGTGGAGGTGAAGAAGAAGAAGAAAGGGAAAGCTAAGATTGAGCATTCGAATACTGCTCCACCGGAGTTTCGGCGTGCGGTTGCTAAGACTACTAGTGCTGCTGCATCATCAAGTGTGAATTTGATGAAAATTCTTGATGAGATTGATGATAGATTCCTTAAGGCGTCAGAATGTGCTCAAGAGGTCTCTAAGATGCTTGAAGCTACAAGGTTACATTATCACTCGAATTTCGCTGATAACCGAGGTATTGAACTCGTATTTTTCCTTGTTATTGAAGCAGTTCTTGCAATTTGGTGAATCTTATTGAGTGTTACTGTCAAGATACGAATTTGTTGTGGTCTAGTCAATGATCAAAGCTTATTGTAATGTAATTGTTCCCTTAGCTTTAACCAAAACTTTGGTTGCTGCTTTTTTAAGTGATTCATAATGTGACTATGATTTGGTTAGAAAGTTTGGTTCTTTGTTTCTCTAATGGAAACAAGAAAAAAGAAAACCAAAAGAGAGAGTTTTTTCTTTCTTTTGTAGATCGCATCAGGGTTTAGTGGATGCAAATATTCTTAAAGTATGAGACTTTGATGCACTTTTTGGTCTGTGATTTAACTTTTATGAGAATCTAAGATGAACCTTAAATTAATAGATCTGATAGTTTTCTTAATCGCTTTTTTTCTTTTCTTTTTCCGTTTATAGCCATTAAACAAAGTTCTTGATTTGACTAAGTAACACTTTAACCTCTTTTTACTTGCTATCCCTACCATTATCTTACCTGATCTGTCTCTATAGATTGTGTTGAATGTTTCTTTGACAGTTGTTACTTTCTTGCTGATGAAAAAAAATGCTCTTTATGTTGAGCAGGATATGTTGATCATTCAGCTAGAGTAATGCGGGTTATAACTTGGAATAAATCGTTAAGAGGCATATCCAATGGTGAAGGTGGAAAAGATGATCAAGAATCAGATGAGCATGAAACTCATGCGACGGTGTTGGATAAATTGTTGGCGTGGGAGAAGAAACTCTATGATGAAGTGAAGGTAAGTTAACTTTTAAGCTGGTCATTGCTATCAGAAGTGAAGGATGTCTATTTGAATGCATTGTTTTGGTGGTGTAGCAAGGTGAGCTTATGAAGATAGAGTATCAGAAGAAGGTATCTTTACTCAACAGGCATAAAAAACGAGGTGCGAGTGCAGAGACCGTGGAGAAAACAAAGGCGGCTGTGAGTCATCTACATACAAGATATATCGTTGACATGCAGTCCATGGATTCAACGGTTTCCGAAGTAAACCGTTTAAGGGATGATCAATTGTATCCAAGACTTGTAGCCTTAGTTGAAGGGTAAAGTTCTCTCCTTTTCAAATGATTTTCTGTGAAAGGATTAGCTTAGGCCTTCTCTCTCTAACCAGTTTTCTCGACTCGTGAGGTCTGTAGGATGGCGAAGATGTGGACAAACATGTGCATACACCACGACACCCAACTAGGTATTGTTGGAGGGCTAAAATCCCTTGAAATCTCAACTTCTCTCAAAGAAACCACAAAGCAACATCACCATCAGACCCGCCAGTTCTGCACAGTCTTGGAAGAATGGCATGTTCAGTTCGATAGACTCGTGACCCACCAGAAGCAGTACATTAACGCTCTCAATAGCTGGTTAAAGCTAAACCTTATCCCCATTGAGAGCAGTCTTAAAGAGAAAGTTTCATCACCTCCAAGGCCTCAGCGCCCGCCAATCCAAGCCCTTCTCCACTCATGGCATGACCGTCTTGAGAAACTTCCCGATGAAGTCGCCAAATCAGCTATCTCCTCTTTTGCCGCAGTCATCAAAACCATCTTACTTCATCAGGAGGATGAAATGAAACTGAAGGAGAAATGCGAAGAAACACGAAGGGAGTTTATACGAAAGAAGCAAGGTTTTGAGGATTGGTATCAGAAACATTTGCAGAAGAGAGGACCAACAGAGGAAGCTGAAGGCGGGGACGACACAACCACGAGCTCTAAAGATCATGTCACAGAGAGGAGAATTGTTGTGGAGACACTGAAGAAAAGGCTTGAAGAAGAAGAAGAAGCTCACCAGAGACATTGTGTTCAGGTAAGGGAGAAATCTCTCAACAGTTTGAAGATCAGATTGCCTGAAATCTTCAGGGCACTGTCTGATTATGCTCACGCTTGTGCTGACTCATACGAGAAGCTCAGAATCATATCGCAGAGTCACAAAGCAAACGGTGGAGCCACTGAATCTTCTTGAACCAGTTTTAGTTCTTTTCGACTTATGTAATATGTATTATGGTGGGAACATTATGCATAGTTTTGTGACCAGATTATGTAGTTTACTAGTATTGTTACTGAGTTCTTGTGTTTATATCCACATACTGCCCAAAATTACAGCATGCTAAAAATTTAATAAAATAAAATGTCAGAAGTGGGATTTGAACCCACGCCCTCTTACGAGGACCAGAACTTGAGTCTGGCGCCTTAGACCACTCGGCCACCCTGACTTATTACAATCAAATTTGCACAATGAAATATCTATTTTAAACTTCTATTAACATAGTTGAGGAACCACATAAAAGGACAATCAAAGACCTAAAGTTTTTTTCTAAAAATAGTTTACCATAACATCAAAGATGGAAGAGATACTACGAGTCAAATCTACACTGTTAGGAATGGAGTATATCATCATCATATACCAAAAATGGAAAATATATCTCCCAAGTTCTAAATCTTCTAATCAAAAGCTTGGTCTCTCCACCAACAGACAACACTTAAAAAGCTTTTTACTATTTCTTCAACAACATTGAGGTTTTAAACTAACAGATGGCTGAGTTCCTGGTAACTCTTTGTCTCAACCTGTTTTTGGCACCGAATTCTTCCTTTGGCTCTGCGTCCTCCTTGCTTTTCTCATTCTCTTTTTCATCCTCATTGTGGATTTCAGGTGTTTCATCCTCTGTTGACTTCATCTTGTTACCTTCAGAACTGTCGTTTGACCCCAATGAGGCACTTTGTTGCTCCCTTCCTTCTACCTCATCTCCATCGGTTTCCCTGATCAACAAAATTAGTGAATGGTTGGGTTTCCTCATGCTAAAGCTGTCTAACATCAATTTGCATCTCTTAATATGGAAGAGACATAAAGGAATGAGCTATAAGCATGGTAACAGTTCCATAACTCAAGAGGCAATCAATCTGCTTTTAATACTACATTGGTTTTCACTTTTCAGTATACCATTGACAGATAGAGTCACTTGACAAACGCCGCTTACTAATTTGGGCTTGATGTCAAACCAATGGTACATTGGAAAACGAATCTACACATCAACAGTGGTTTCATTCTAGTTCATCAGATTATTTGAGAGTTTAATCTACCCAAAAGCAAATACTATCTCATATGTGCTAAGTATTGATGTATAGATGACTTGTATTAAGATAGAAGTCAAGCTCTTACTCTGATTCTTCCACGGCATCACTGATCATCTTGTCATACTCGTCTGCATAATAAGATATGCAAACTTATAAGCCACGCCAACGGGTATATAATGATACATCAAGTAAGCGGAATAAACGCAAGAGATTATGACTTTACCAAAGGTGTAAGTAGCAGGCATACGATTACGACAAGAACGAGTAGTTCGGAGAGTACGCGAGAAATTGACATTAACAACCATCTCTTGCTTCATTTTCTTTTTCATGGCCCTTTCTTTCTTCTGTTTATGCAGAAAAAAATGAAACACCATAAAAACATGATTTAGCATAAAGAAGTAATTAGAGAGATGTAGCTAGCAGTAGAAAAAAAATACCTTATGATATTTCTCAACAACAGGTATAGCTTCTGTCTCAATCATCCCGCCAATTGCAGCCAAAGAAGAAGCTTTGCTTGATGATAACTCCCTCTGCCATTACAGGATATACGTAATGAATGTTAAAACAGTTCCACACATCTTGAAGAGTAGAAGCACAAACAAAAATCAAAATCTTACAGCGACTCTCTGAAATTCATCTAGATTGGTTGCTTCAGTTTCCCAGCTCAAACAAGATAAATCTGAGCCAGCATTCTTCTTTGAGATATCATTTACTTCCCTATATATTCTGTACCCCTGGATGTCATTACCATCAAACCTACAGCGAAATATAAAAAGATAAAAATTGATCACATTCACACCAAATGTAGAAACATATAAAGAAGTAATAGGACATGTACCAGTAAGACGTCTTCTTTCCATCTCCTCCTAACTTCCTTTTGCGAAAACGGGAATCCCAGTCTCCTTCTTTGGTATTTTCTTGAATATACGTACGAGCATCATCTTGCTACACCATCCACCAACGGAAACAAGAGGAAAAAAATTAACAAATGTAACTAGTAAATGATCTTGTTTACATAGTTTTTCTTTATAGATGTGTAACCAAAATAGGCATGCATTAAAAATACACTTCAACAACTAAATGAAGAGAAGAAATTACTTGAACTCGAAGCTCACAAAGTGCCTTAAGAATCTTCAGGCGGTTAATAGGGTCAAGTCGTTGGTATTCAGATATCTCCTCCCTATTCATACACCAGAAGAAAAAGAAAATTGTTATCAATCCATACTGCATAAAATTCATATCATTCACCTCTTACCCTTTGTTAGCAGTAATAGGAATTTCACCCTTAGCAATCTGCAACAATGGCATTACAGGAATCAATAAGGAAAACCTATTTCAAACAAAAGAAGATAAGCTAACAAAAGAGTTCAGTGTAGCCTTACCCATGGCCACCATGGAGCAAGTTTCTTACACAACACCGTGATCCAAGCATTTGCATCGTCAAGCGTTTTATTCACCGGTGGTATCCCCTGAGAAAATTCACATCCAGAAGGTTTCTTATAAGGCAACAAACACATAAACTTAAGCTTGTTAGTATCCATTAACAGCTGCAAGGTCAACACCTTCAAAAGAGCAATGTGAAGCTGAGCATTTGTAGTGTTGGACTCTATAAGACCCATCTCAATTTCTTCAGCTGTTAACTTCAATTTCTCCAAGACAAGTGGTCCAAAGACCTATCATAATCAATGTCAGAAAATGTTTAATTTTCCATGAAATTTGAAGCACCCAAGAAGCAAAATCTCTAACAAATCCCTAGAATCTACTGCATGAAAGAAAAATATTCCGTTTAAAACGAAGATTCGTCTGAAAAAAAATGCAAAATCGAATCTTTTTGTATGAACGACAAGAGATTCATACATTGAAGAAATTGAGAACCGAAGCAAGTTCCCAACGTCCACGCAAGTGCTTCACAGCTGAATCGGAGGAAGAATCGTCTGAATCGGAGGAAAGAATCGTTAAGTCTTCGCAGAGTCGTTCTTCTTCCATCTTCGGTTCAGGTTCTCTGGTCACCACAGTCGTCCTTTGGCGGAGCGTTACCATTTTGTCGGAGAGAGAAAGTGGAAGATGAATGGGTTTTTGTGGGAGTGGAGAATGAATAAAATTGGAGAAATTTCTGGGGGAAATTCTCCCGCCAAAAAAGGAATGATTTTACTATTTACTATTTTACCCTAAAACACCCTAGGGCTATTATTTTCCCTTTTTGTTCTTTCTTGTATTTTCTTCTATTTCTATTTTTAGTCCCTTTATTCTGAAATATTTAGTCATTCGCCTTTAATTTCTTTTTGTTATTGTACCTGGTCCTCAACAGTACCTTTTTGTTTGACAACTTGAACAGTACATTATTGATTCCTTATACTATAGTTAACATGCAAAGAAATTCATATAACTTATGGTCAAATATGAATGTCTCAATCTTTGATCCGCATAATATCAAAACGAATATATACTACATGACAAGTTGAGCAAATTCTTGTTCATTTGTAATCTTTTTTTATGAGTTTTTCTTTCCCTTCAATCCGAATATACTGGATTCAACCACATGTATTTTCTGAATTCACACATTGTGATAAAAGTTGCAATAATAGCAATGTGAAACTAATACCTTAAATTGTATGTAGATACAATACCAAACCAGTGAGATTCTTTATTGACATTTATAATATTTCCTTTACCTGATATAGTTTCTCCAAAAGCATCCGCTGTGATACATGAGGAAACGGATAAGGTGAAAATGAATTTAGCAGTTTCATTGTCTAAGTGAAGCTGAGAGAGGTTAAAGTGAGTACTGGATTTAGCCTCGGCTGTTGCTTAGCATGTCTAGAATAGTGTAAGCAGCTTTCTGAAACTGTTCTTTCTCTTCCTCGAGAATCCTTTTCTTCTCCATAGCAAAATCCTTCGATTTCTCAATCTCCTCCTTGATTCCAACAGAGTTTTGATCGATTTCACTGCAGAGTTTGTCAACCAAGAAAGAGAAGCACTGGATCAGCACTCAGCAAGTAGCCACTTTACAAGACATGTAGTAGACAGAACAAAAACATGTACTTACTTGACCATCTTGAGCATATTCTCCATTCCCATCTGAACTTGCTGTGACATTTCTGCAATTTCGTTTGTTTTCAACAAAATCAGGACATAGCTAAAAATCTATGTACACATAGTTCAAAAAGAAGTAGATACACAACATTGACTTGTAATCTCAAATCCATCCACTGATTCTAATCCATGAAAACATATAATGATAAACCTTTACACGACTTATGGTGTTTGCTAATGCAAATTGGAAGTTTGAAACAAGCCAAAGAGTTAAAGAATAATGTATGGAGAACATACAGAATTCGCAAAATAGACTCAACACTGACTTGTAATCTCAAATCCATCCACTGATTCTAATCCATGAAACATATAAACCTTTAAACGACTTATGGTGTTTGCTAATGCAATAGAACAAGCCAAAGAGTAAAAGAACAATGCATCGAGAACATACAGAATTCGCAAAATAGACTCAACATTGACTTGTAATCTCAATCTACCCACTGAATCTTAATTCATGAAACATTTAATGATAAACCTTCAAAACGACTTATGGTGTCTGCTCATGCAATTGAACAAGCCAAAGAGTTAAAGGATAGTGTATCGAGAACATACAGAATTCGCAAAATAGACACATGCATTGACTTGTAATCTCAATCCACACACTGATCTAAATCCATGAAACGATTAACAAGGTAAACTAATGCAATTTGCATAAGCCAAAGGGTTAAAGAATAGTGTATCAAGAGTATAACAAAATATAACAACTACGAGATTCCAAAATTGATCAAACCAACGATAATGCACATCTTTTCATTCTAAGTATCACCTACAGATCTAATTTCGAAAGAAGCAACTAACAATGGCTGATTCTAATACATATCTCGATTCCACAGTTGGATTATAGCTTTTTTAGCACAAAAAGAAGTGCGAATTCAAGTTAAGATCAAGCGATTATGCCAAGAAGTAAACACAAACTCGTTAAATACCAAAGCATAGAGCATTTGATTTCAAGGTTTTCAGAAACATGACATCGGAACTCAAGCTCAATCCTGATTTCTAGGTCAGTTCGAAATTCGAATTTGAAATGAATAAAGATCAGAGGAGAAGAGGGAAAAAACAAACCGAAGACGAGAGACGCCAGATCCGATTCAGCTTGGTGACCAGGAGATTGATGAGCAACAAGCTGAGCATCACTGTGAGATGGTGATTCCGCCATTATCGCCGAGCGAGATAGAGAGATTTCAAAGCGAGAGAGGTCTCGTACTCTTGTGTATAAGCGACGAAACGGATTTATTTTTGAGACTTGTGATTTTGGCCTTTAGAGTTCAGAGCAGCGAAACAGTTTCAAATATTTTCAAACTCCTTTCTCTTTTCAGGTATTTTAAAATCATACTATTGAAATAGCTAAACACAACACAACCAACCAAAAAAGGAACTTTATTCAAAATGCAACCAATAATTTTAAAAATGCTAAATATATAGATTATCTTAAACAGGAGTAACCAAATGATTTTATTCGAACATTCAAAAATTAAACGTTTTGTGTTACCCCAAATGCAAAAGGTACAAAATTCCCACAACTTCAAATTTGGGATTTTTATTATCAGATTAAACGAAACTACTCGATAGAGCCGCAGAATTACAAAAGGAGACGAATCCTAAAGGAAACTAACACCAAGGAGACATAGACTTAGTGAACAAGAGACGACCCAGAGAATATTGAAGAAATGAGTGAAGAGATAGACTCGAGAGACCAGTCCTCAGGTGAAGGAGCCAAATGACACTATTGGTTCAAGTGAAACCTCTTAATTGCATCTGATAGCAAACAAACTTCAAAACGCCATGTTGGATAAAAGCCAAGCTTCAGCCTCGAGTTTGGCGAGTGTTGTATGATTTGCAGTTTGGGCATTTCTGAGCCACCACATGGTACTTTACCTCCGATTTTTTCCCACAGTCGTTGCAGAGAATCTGCACCTGTTTTGTCCACCGTTAAAAAGACTTTTAGTTCTTGGTTCGAGGATAATGTGTAACTAAGTAAGTAAGTGCGTACTGACCATTCTGTTCTGGTATGGTTCTGGCATTGGTGTAGCCGCAATCTCCATGTCAAATTTCTCCCACACCTTTGACATGTCGCATACGGATTTTGAGCAAAGTGGGCACGCATATCTGCAGGCATAATTTAGAGTTGTCAGTTTATATATACAATAACAACATTTGAAAACAGGACACAAGCCCCTGAGTTATTTATGTACTTACTGGTAATGATCTCTCATTTCCTCCAAGCACTTCTGATGGATTGTGTGTCCACATGGCAAAACCGTCACATCGTTCCGTGATTCAAACAGGAACTGGAAGAAAACCAGCCAAAACAGTTTTTGTTAACAAGGGACGCTCATGTTTACAGTGGAGAAGTAGAACAAAACCAACAATAAGCAATACCTCAAAGCAAATGGGGCAGTCGTGATGCATTGCTCCTTCAACACAAGGGTGACTGTTCTTGAGGAGGATTGAATAACAACAGCCTGGTTTGGGAATCAGAGAGCTGGTTAGATTGTACAAATCAACAAATATAGCAGTGCCCAATCTTGAAATTTGAGGTTATCTGATGCAGAAGATGGCTTACCACACTTGTAACAGTGAAAGAAATTTTCACGTCCTCCAATTCTGAAACAAAAGTAAGATTTTAGTTATGAACAAATTTATAGTGTGTGGAGTAAATCAAACATGTTGTATGTTAGAGAGGAGTCCAAGAATGTACCTGCAAATTCCACACCCATCGCAGTGGTACTGTTTTTTAGACGTCTGGAAACAAGATAGCAACATAATGGTTAACCAGGAACAATAAAAAAAAAAAGGCCTGGAAAACTCAAGGCCTAGTATGTAGCATGAGAAAAAGGAAATGGATACAACAAAAAATCTTAGCAATAAGTCCTCCTCGGAAACTTACATCATCATCGTAGAGCTTGCAGACTTTACAGAAGTACTTCCCCATGCACACTCCACAATGGATACAAATTTGGCCCACCTGGTACCAGAGAACAAAGTTAAGAAAATGTCTGATTACTAAACGCAGCAAAAGTCCAGAGAAAGTATAAGAGTTAAAACATACCTCTTGTTCAGTACCACAGAGTAAACAGATAACCTGTGACGAAGAAGATAGAGATCTTGTCAATAGGGAATCGAACATAACATAATAAATTCCGAGCAACTAAGATATATAGACTACTTTACCTGTTCAACTTGGTGGCGAGGAATATCATGCCTCTGCTTCTGATCTACATTTATGTTGTTCTGATTCAGAGATATGATTACAAGAGTCAGTATACAGATTTTGGAAAAAATAGCAGTTACAAAAGGCAGTTTCCTGAAATCTATAACTTGAAAAAAAGAACTCTACCTTCGCCTCATTATGACAGTGATGGCAACCAAAGATCTCATTACAGCAAGGAGCTCTAATGCAACACCTTCTTCTGTAATGTGGACATCTGAAAGCACATGGGGAAATTAATCCAAGAAACAAGCTCAATGCTAAGAATTTATAAATAGGGAATAATACTTACCCATGCTCCATTAGTCCTCTACCAAGGACTTTGTTTATTAATGACTCTGCTGTTACCCTTTCCAGAGTTGACGATTCAGAGTCTTCATTGACTGAATGAGGGTGCAAATTACTTGACATTTCACCCTTCTCTTGGTCAAACATCTGCGGTTGCTCAGCAAAATGGTTGAAATATACGTCTCCCATTACGAATTATCTGTCAGTGATATTGGCAGACACTGCTAGCTGGTGGAAAGCTTATGAAACCTGCAAGTAAGAATATAGTTAGAAAATATATTCCTCATTTCGAAAACATTATCAGTCACCTGAAAATCCAGCAAAAAAACTCGATGAACTGTTGCTTCCATCTACATTGCACCACACCAATCCAATCAGCACCAAGACAATCCATTTTTGAAACAGCTCCAATCAGCTTTCTCCAAGAGGAACAATCACCAAAACAAGATCTACAAGTATCCTGTTAAACAACTAAAAACAGCCCTCTTGGTTGATGGAGCTTTCATAGAGAAATAAAAGCTTAGCACATTGAAGTGCGCTCACTTCAGTCCTTCAATCTTGGGAAATCTATCCAGTTTAAACCGGATATGCCCAACCTATCGTAAAAGCAAGGCAACACCATCAAACAAGGTTTTGGACTGACATAAACATGGGAATAACCGGGTTTTAAAGAGATGGGTTAGTGTCCAAAGAGGATAGACCTACCTCCCACTGCCACTTTGCACCAATATTCTTGAGTCAACATACGAATCAGAAATTTCTTAAAGGAAACAAAATCCTGAAGGGCACTCCTAGTTTACGGAACCCCATCTTTAAAGCTGGCCTGTTTTGTCTTGACCTAAATGGTAACCCCATAATCAAAGGAAATAAAATCTTCTGATGTCATTACCCGGAAAAAATCCACTACCAAGTTCACAAGATCCGCATGCTCGAGGGAGCAAAAACTTCATCAAGGACAACAACGAGATATGCTCTAAGGAAAGTCAATACGGGGACCATAGCCGAGATAAGCAGATTACAAACAAAGTGAGCATTCATGCCGCTTTCTTCAAGATTAACTATGAGGACCCTCTGTTATTCCACCTTAGATGAGATGACAAAACAAAGAGCACTCTTGGCCGAATCAGAGATGATAAACAGATGATTAAAGAGTTTCATGATCAAGGGAAATGCTAAGGCAGAATGAAGATTGCACACGTCAAGGTTAAGGAAGAAACAGCAACTAAGTGGGACAGAAAAGAATCGAAATTTTCCACTAGATCAACAACAAGGATGGTTTCTCAGTGACCTAGATGTCTCATTCTCATGGATCCTTTCATTGGTAGACCAGAAGATACAAGAACCAAGCTCTCAGACTCACCTTGAATCTGACTTTTACTCTTCTGAAACAGCACCTAAAATCCCTCCTAAAGATACCAAAGACCCCCCACAAGAACTGCCCTGCAACCTCAAAAAGACTGCCTCATGGTCATGGATTTGATTCAATATAATGTCTTCCTTAACATCGTCTAAATCTTCTGGAGAGATAATTAAGTCAAACTCAAGAGTCTAGATTACGTACGGATCGTTTCTTCTTCTGAAATCTTCCAATTTTTCAAAAAACTATACATAAACCTAATCGATCAAACTAAAAGTGTACGAACAAAAATCAACCACACATTCAGAAACACACACATTACCAAGAAAAAAAAAAGGCAAAGAATGAAGAAGGATCTAAAATCTAAATCAATGAAACGTAAACAAGATAACGAACTTTCGATCCGACGATTCTTCACCGATCAGAATTTTCAGAGACGAGAGAGACGCTAAATTCTCCGGCGATAATTCTCGCGAGCTCCGAAGCAAGAATTCTCCGATTGAAACTGACGAGAATAAAATCGAGTTTTTTTTTGTTTTTCAGGTGATGAAATTTTGAGTTAAGAGAAAAAAAAAACGCGTCTGGGTTTTTATAAAGGAAGGAAAATTTTCCAGATACTTCGAATTTTGCTTGTTCTTTGAAAGAAACGTCAACCAAATTATATTTATTTATTTAGTTGACAGCGAAATATCTAAATACCAATATTTATTATTTCCATAATTACAAAGTTTAATTAATATTTCAACAACTGTTTATACAGATGTCACCAAATAATTTCGACTTTCCAAATGTCTGAGATCATATTTTCGATGTCATTACATGAATGCTTTATTAGTTACCAAATTCATAATCATACAATTAAATATATTTTTGAAATATATTTGCATTATATTTACGTGTTGAACTTGATTAACTTATTGCGGAGACACAGGTGTGTGTGACCTGGCAACTAAATGATTGGAAATATCTAATTTATAGTTTTGATTCTATGGAAATCTTTCGTAGTTTATTTAAAAAACGTTTTGGCTAAGAATCATCAATCTTATCTCTATGAATGATGTAGACAAGCTATCAATTTCTTCAATCCTTTCAATATTCAGAATAACAGATTTTAGTCCAATGTCCAATTTTTATAATTTTGACTCGAAAAAATATCTAATCTCTATTGATGTGCAATTTTTTTTTGTCGTCAAAATTTTGACTCGAAATAATATTCCAACGGAAATAATAGGTACAACAAATAAAATAAAAGAAAATATGACATGAAGATGTCAAAACCTAAAAGAAACAAAAAAACAATTTACTCCATACTTTTACTTATTTCAAAAATATGTGTTTTTGCAACAAAAACAAAAAAGTGTACGTTTGAAATATGATCGTAATTGTGACAATGGATCAAACAATGCATAAACGTTGAAAGTATGGACAAGAAAAACAAAATATTTGTGATTAGTTTGGAATCGGATAGTAATCGCAAAGTAAAGATCATTTTGTCAAGCAAAAATGAAGTGGGTAAATCGGGAGGGCCGGTCTAGAGGGCAAGCGAGTGAAGTCATCGTTTAGGGTTTTACATTATTAAACATTGTTTAGGGAACTTTTTTTTATATATTAACAAAAAAGCTCCAAATTTTAGTTCTGCATAGAACATCAAAGAAAATTTGGAAACTTTGGACCGGCCCATTCGGGGGTGTCCTTTGTCATAATCACATGTGCAATTTTTTTTGCATGTGTTGGTCCGTACTTTCTGAAGCGCTGCTCCTCTGACTCTATATTTCTCCAAATTGAAATCTAGTGTCGACTACTGATCAGAGTATGAGACATGTCATCCATACGCACTTGGTAGTATCATGTGGTAGATTCAACTTTGAGAAATAGTGTAGGGGTGAAAAAGTGCAAAACATTACCTACAAAAATAAAGTTAAATGGATGTCCTAATAAAGTTATCAAACTAAGGTCAAATTACCAACTCATACTTTTCAAAACTTTTGAAAATTTTATTTTCTAAAAATACGAATTGCACTTGAATCATTTATATTAGGGGTTGTGTTCAATCTACATGTGGTTTAACAAAAAGATAACAAAAGAAAAAAAAAATGAACCACGCTAGTCTATGAACCACATGAACAACTACCTCATCAAATGGTTGCTACATTTGTTCTTATTAATGAATCTGAAAAAAACAGAGACCAAAAAATTATATAAAAGTTAAAGTTAAACAAACACACACATGCAATCTAAATTAAGAAGAGAGACAAATTCTCCTACACTTTGGTGTCCTAAAAAATTTCAGCTTTGTTGTCTCCACTTGTAACACTCATTTGGTTCCCACTAGATATATCTCATCTGGCTTTTACTTTCGACATCTAAACAATCTCATTCTCATCAACACATGCGCTTTCTAGTTTTTCTACACATAGATAGATCAGTTCATAGACGGCGCCGGTGACAATGGTGGTGGAGGCGGTGAGTATATCGGCGGCGGACATGGTCTAGCCGGAGGCGGTGGTGACAATGGTGGTTGAGTAGGAGATGGCGCCGGTGCCAATGGTTGCGAAGATGGTGATATTTGTGTCGGAGGAGGAGAAAAACACGAAGAGACAGGACTACACTTAAAAGAGTCACAATCTACAGGTTTCGACAAAAACATCTTACACTCCATCATCGATCTTTGGTCCCTCACGTCCTTAAGACAATTCATAGTATAATTATAATTCTCTAGATAACGACACGTGGCTGGTTCTCCGGTGAAATAGTTAGACCCGTATTTAAACTCTCTTAGCTTCTCAAGCGAACATAACTCCTCCGGTATTAAACCGGAGAGCATGTTACGTTCAACGTTCAACACCTCAAGATTCTCCATCAGACCCATCGACTTTGGTAACTCTCCGACCAACCAGTTATAACTAACGTCCAAAACGGTTACGTTTTGAAGTAAACCCATGTCATTTGGTAGACAAGATTGTAAACCGTTATCCATTAGGATGATCTCGTTTAGAGTCTTACCCATTTTACCGAAACTCGTCGGTATACATCCTTCAAACCGGTTTGATGCTAGAACTAGAACCGATACCGGAGAATTCCCCATGTTAACCGGGATTTTACTAACGAACCGGTTACTATTTAGAAACAGAGCGTCTAAATCTTTGTCGAATAGAGATTCTGGTAATTTACCTTCGAACTCGTTGTACCGGAGATCGAGATACTTTAATTTCGGTAAACCGATTACCACTTCCGGGAATTTACCAGCGAACCGGTTATTACTAAGATCAAGTTCGAAAAGGAGACTCAACTGCGAAAACCCGACCGGGAGAGTACCACAAAACCGGTTCGAGTTAACATGAAACAGAGCAATATCGGTTAAGAGGCCAAGCTCTTCAGGGAGGTGACCAGCGATATCTCCATGGTTTAGATCAACGCCGGAGACAGTTTTAACCAAAGGGTCGTCGAGAGATGAGGAGCATACTACACCGTTGTAGTCACACACACGTGATCCGAACCAGTTAGCCGTTAGATTCCACGGGTCAGAGATCATGGCACGTTTCCACGCTTGTAACGCCACGTAAGCTCTTTCGAGCCGTACGTTTTCGAAGATTAGGTACGGAGGTATGGTTATAGGGTCGTCTCGGGTGTACAAAAGTTGCCGGGAACCACCACGAGCCACGGCGGCGGAGATGTAGAGTAAGACGACGGTGGTGAATGATAATAAGGTTGGTTGATAATAAATCCTCATCACACTCTAATGGAGTTTTGTGTTTTTGCTAATCACTCTGCTTCTTTTATTATTTTTTTGGTTTTGTTTGAGATTTGAATCTGTAAAGAGAGAGAGATTAGCAGTGAAAGGTAGTGATTCTTATTATTAGATGTGAGTGTAGAGTAAAACATTTGTATCGCTATTTTTAGTAGATTATGTAAAACTGTTTTTTCCATTACAGCATTGTGGATTTGTGGTTGACCGAGAATGTCTAAAAACTGTAATGTTTTTTCTTTGTCATTTACAATTTTATTACAACGACACGACGAATAAGTAAATAAATAACACGTTTAGTTTTAGGGAGAAAAGACCACCTATTTTTTGTAAATTAAGATTTATTTTGAATTGACTTGGCAAATTTGAAATGAAATTGTCCCACTAGTTTAGGGTCTGAGATGATGCTAATAGAACATTATGTGATGATGCTAGCTTTTAGGGGTGAAACTTATGGGGTTTGTTTGTTACTAAGTTACTATCTACAAATTACTTTTTTCATTGTCAACCTTACTATAATGTTAAGTTAACCGAAATGACTGCTAAACCAAATCTGAGGATCACAACTGGCAAAAGAGGAGTCACCATAACATGATATAGCATTCGGAAACATACAATCAACATTAAATAGAAAAAGATCTAAAATAAACATAGGACAGAATCAAAACCAAAAGATAAAACTAAGGGTGTGATTGGTAAAAGATAAAGAAAATTCTTCTAGGTTCACCATATTCAGAGTAATTTCTTTTTGTTATCAAACGATTTTTGTTTCCAGCAAAAACATTTATCTAAGTAAAAGTAGTCATAACGTTTACTCTAGAGCAGTGGATCCTACAAATTTTTAAGCTAACTCATATGTGGCGGGATAAGCAATTACCTAAGATGAATTATACATGCTATATGTTCGCCCATGGGTTCAAACCAACAAGTTAAAATTTTAGCCGCCAAGAAATATTGACAAGTTTAACGATATCATTGTGGAAATATTGGTTGTGGTAGAGTGTTTGAGCATGTTTAAACGTTTTTAAAATTTCAAGTTTGAACCTAAAGTTTGTAATTCTTGTGATTTTTTTTTTCTTTTAAAATTGTGTTTGTCAATGGACCAAAATCATTTTATTTGCGCTTTAAGTCCATGAATACTTTGAGTCGACCCTGCATAATGTTAATGATTCATCCAAGTATGCATTTTCTTTTCCAAACATTTGCGATTAGATTGGATCGATTATGTGATTAAATTTTTTTTTGTTTAACGTTTATGATTGATACATAAGAAATTAAATATTTCCAGTTTTGTTTATATGTTACATATCGTTTTCTCAAAAGTTTATCTTAAATGAAATTGCATTCAAAAGAAGTCTATAAATTTTGCAACCCTTTCTAATAAGAGATTTTGGAAATAACATTAAGTTTCTAGAGGACCTAGTAAGACCGATGGTGTTCGATGTGGTTTTGTATCTCATAAATCTTGCTCTACGCTAGCCGACTTCTGGGAATGAACTTGGTAAAGAGAGCTCGCATCGTTCACATGATTTTGTTCGTGAGGTTCCATTATGGGAAAGGTCATGGTTTTGATCGACGAGTCGCTCTCACATGACGCGAGGGGAGTATGTAATTGAGGACTTTGAGATTCTACTGTTGACGGCTTATATTCGGACCTCCATTGGAAGGCTTCTAGTGCTAAGAGTCTAGCGCAATTTTGCGTTTTCAAGATGGAGTTACCCTTCTTCTTCAACAACCTATTGAGAAAGAACTTTAAAATCTTCATCGCTTTGGTTAAGTAGATGAACCGAAATTTGTGCACCACAATTTATGCTTGCATGTTTTTAACTTTTTTTGCCATAGAATCATTTGTATAAGTTTAAAATCTTTTAATTGTAAACCTAAACATTTTTTCATTTTCTATAAAATATTTACATTCTTAGCAAAAAAGAACACTGAAGTTTTTCGATGCGTGGTCATCATGTAGTTTTTAAAAATAGAGGATAAATTTGTAAAACATAGATACTTTTGAGGGGTTTTACCAAAAACAAATCCTTTTTATTCTGACACTAATGACACATAGGAACGAAGAAGGTAGCCACTTTCTAAAAGACACGTCAGCAAACCGGGTTAAAATATCGGGATAATAATAACCAGGTCAAGGATAAGATAATTCACGTTTCCAAACAGACCCTAAAATGATGCGACCTTCAAGTAAACGCTTCTTCTCTTTGTTGCATATAAAAGTCCATTATTGATTGATAGAGTCGTTTTCTTTCCTCTCCCCACTTTTTTAGCGTTTCTTAGATCTCTCTCTCACCATTGCCTTCTTCTTCTTCAACGACGCTTTCGGATTTTGTCCTCTCAGGTAACCTCAATTTCTCTCCTAGGTCTCCGGCGATCGTTGACGTGATCGCAATCATCTCGTCTTGTTCTTCGTTTCGAATCCGTTTCTTTCGATCGTGTTTCTGTTTCTTTAGTCTGTTGATTTCTTCGATCTACGTTGATTTGATAACGCGAATCGTTTTTTTATTGATCGATCATGAACTATAGACGCTTGATTAGTGTATATCTATCTCCGTTAGGTTCATGATTCAACTATGTTTGTGAAGCCTTAGAATCGTAGAATCGATGCGTTAGGGTTTCGTTCTTCGTTTCTGTTTTAAGAGGTTGTGTAGATTGATTTTGATCTGTACCTATGTCGTCACGAAGAACTAGATCAACGAGTTTGTGGCATCAATTTTGATTTACTGGTTAGGTTACGTTTCTTATTGATTTGGAATCAGTTTTGATTATTAGGATTGTGATTGTTAGTGTAGATTTTGCAACAGAAGTCATCGATTTGATCTCGTCTTTCGTTTGTTGAATTTTGGTAGTGGATCTCACATAGCAATGAAGTCAGGAGGATCATCTACATTGAATCCTTACGCAGCAGCTTACGTACCACTCTCGAAAAGAGAGGGTTCTTTGGGTGATACAAAGCCTGCCACACATCATCACGTGCAGCAGCAGCAGCAGCAGCAACATCATTATGTAGCTCATGGTTATGGAGTCCAAGGGATGGGAAGTTATCCTGGCTCTCAAGTGTCGCCTAAGAAGTCCTCTGACATGGTATACAATCATCAGTTGAAGGATGAGGATTTGGAGATGGACATGGATATTGAGTTCCTTTTAGTCACATTCTCTGATCTTTCACATGAGTCTATTAATGATGTTTACTTGGCCAACAATTGTGATCTTGATGCAACTATCGAAATGCTGAATCAGCTAGAGGTAATTCATTCTTAAGTCTTCCTACAATAGATTTGTTGCTTTAAGTTTACAGTTTTGATAATACTTATGCTTAGTAATGACTGTTGGTGTTCATTCGCACAGATTTACAGTACTGAAGCTCAGGAATATCTCCCCGACACACTGGACATTGGCGATGTACCTGAAACCATCACCGAACCTTCAACCTCGACAGTTTCGAAACAAAAGAATGAAGCGAGTGCATCATCATCCTCGGGTATCCACAACGCCCCTGTATCCTCTTCCTGATTCAATGAGTCCTTAAAATGTGAAGTTTTTTTCTCTTAAGTTTCTTGCAATGGATGATGATATTCTTAGGAGATCTCTTTCTATATTTTTCCCACTTTGTTGCTGGGAAAAGAGAGTACAATGTATAGTTTTTAAAAAATTTCAGTTTGAGAATTGGGATGTTTCTTTTGTTTGTGGAGAAAAAGCTATGAATCAATTCTCTACTCTTTTGGCCATATAAGTCTTATCTCATTTGTTCATTTTGCTGCTCAATATTATTATCAAGTATCTCCTCTTTACTGATAATCGTATCAATGTTATGAATTAGTATACGTTGCTAATATCCGTTAATTATGTTGGAACAATCGACATATTTGATATGTTAGAATCCTTTTTTTCCCAGTAATCACAGATTCGAATCTTCTTCACTATAGACATAAGAAAATGCGCTTATTATTACATAATTTGTCTACTTAATGGGGTAATAAAAGTCAAAACTGGTTGCAAGTTTAAACGGATGTAATCTGGAACTATTTTGCCTGTGGCTGTGGGTCTGTAACTGTAATGCCTTAAAATCTATCTGAAGCTACTTTTGCGGCCTTGATAATGATTCCAATTCTTCTGCATGCTTAATTTGTTTATATAGTCTTATCTTTGATCGAAAATTATGAGTTTATGTGACATGATGTTTACGAAATTGTTACCCTTCGTTTTCCATTTACTTGTGTGCTCTTAACTTAATGTTTGTTATCTTCTGCCATGTAACTTTGTTGTGATGACTAAAGAATTTTGCCGCTTCTCTCTGGTGTGCCTGTATCTGAGGTTCTGATATTTTTCCAATATCTGTGACTAGGTACAATCCCTTTAGAATATAAAGTTTCTGATGAACACTACTTGTTTATTATATCTGGCCCGGATGGAATCTGAGCTCTTATATTGCTCCCACCTAAATCGGAGTCTTGGTAAGTCATAGCGTACTTACAACCTCCTCCTTTCCTAGCTATTTGTTGTATTCCTAGGCTACAACATAAATATCACCTATTCTCAAGTATATATACAATGATGATCTGAATGAACTCAAACATAAGAAAAAAAGACCCAAATTGGAGATTAAGATGCTTCCATTTGCGATCCAAGACCAGACCAGCTAATATAAAAAAACTGAAATTGGACACAGACCAAGTCTCCTTAATAAACTGAAACAATTAAATAAAACCAGAGCCTGTTCGTTTCGTCGCCGCAGGCGGCAGCGGCAGCGGCTGCGGCTGCGGCGGCGGCAAACACTACCGCAGGTTGTTGTTCGTTTCGTCACCGCCGACTCTGCGGCAACCGCTGCCGCTGCCGCAGGTTTTGTGTTCGTTTTGATGCCGCTACCGCTGCCGCCGCCGCTGCCGCATCCGCAGGTTTCTGTGTTCGTTTCGTCGCCGCTGCGACAATTTTCATTTAATTCATATTTTATTTTAATAAATTTTTATTATTATATTTTGAATAAAAAAAGTGTAATTTAAATATATTTATATCCATATGAAATATTTGTTTAGGTATAATTTAAATAGTCATGAGCTAACAGTGTTTCTTTTATTATGGAGTTTATAGTATGTGAATGTGATTGTTGAGAAATCTAACAAATAGTCATGAGCTTACAATGTTTCTTCCGTAAGAAGGACAAGATTTAATATATTACAAATTAACCTTATTTGGGTACAAAAGGTTTCATCACTTAGAATTCAAGCTCACACGAGCAAATCGAGCACCAAGACAAAATACAGGTTTTCACAAATCTGACTTTCATTACACAGTGTTTTTGATACACATAAAGCTCATAAGGTACATAAACACTGTAAGCTCACTTGACTTTCATTACACAGTGTTTTACATTCATTAGTTGGAAGGAATAACAATATCGCCAAGTGAGTTGCTAGGTTCTCCAATGGTCCAGTCCCCGGGTAAGCCGACTGTTGCACACAGAATCCTACAAACGAAGACTAAACCTTTAAGATAAACATCACACACCAACTCCATTAGATTAAACTTAACAAGACTAAACCTTTATGATAAGACAAAGATTGGATACTGAAACTTACAACAGCGAGCATAGCCCATCTACAGTGGATGAGCTCTGATTCTTTGTATCTCTCAAGGTTCTCTGGAACTTCTCCAAGTCCAAGTGGGTCAAATCCAAAGTCACTGCACAATGTTGTACCCAATAACTTGTCATAAAATAAGGTTCCAATACATTTATCTAGATTCTCTAGATACATATCTAAAAGACCATCAGTTTTGAGCTATTTTCTGCAACAAAATAAACTCAAGACAACAGCTTTAAGCCTTTAACGTCAGAGATTATATATCAATACTACTACCCTTTAGTTGTACTACTCATTTTGACACCTAAAGGTGGACTTTACTTTCGTGAAGCGTTAACAAGCGTTAGTGAAGACATGAAACAGTAACTAATATGAACTCTTCTTAAACAAAGTCTCTTATGAACTACAATACTGTGAACCCTTGACAAGTTCTTCAAAACAACGTTTCTTATGAACTACAATGGGAACATAGCAGATGACGCAAACAACAAAAAGACTAGCTTTTAGCTAAAATCTTTAAAATGTGTAGTGAGTGTTGTTAATTCAACAAATGATAAATAGATATGCAAGTTCAAATACCCAATTCTCAAAATCAATAAGTAAGCTCTAATGCCTAAAGTAAAAACCTTAGTTAGAGAAATCACTATGAAACAACTCACAGAGAAGATGGGTTTAAATCAAAGAAACCCATATTACAGAACACTCACAATACAAAAATCTATTGATTGGCAAAAACGTAAACATGAATCAGAGAAATAGATTGAAATTAGGAGGGATTGAATCCAAATTGCAAACGCAATCAAATTTACCTTAGCTCGTCGGGGAACAAGCTCGAAATCGCCGGCGTAAGAGAGCTCGAAATCGTCGGCGTGAGAGAGCTTGAAATCGCCGGCGTGAGAGATCTCGTGTAAAGGAGAAGAAGAGAAACGATGAATGTCATTTAGGGTTTAGGTTTATTTGTGATTTTCTAACATTTTAGGGGTATTTTTGTCATTTGCTACATATATCGCAGCTTTTCAATCGTTTGACGCTGAATTGAAATAGCGTCAAAAATTTTTAGCCGCAACTACCTGCGTTTGCCGCAGCGTTATGCCGCAGCTACCTGCGTTAACCAAACGAACAGCTTCTATTGCGTCTGCCGCAGCCGCAGGTAGCTGCGGCGACGAAACGAACAGCCTACTTGTCACGTCATGTATTTGCGATTTGGTACTCTGGTTCGGTTGGGGTTCAACTCCTATCAAAGGTCAGCTCTTCCAGGATAGCGAGGGAAGGGAATAACGTCTCTAATATTGTCCATTCCTGTAGCGAAGAGAAGCATACGCTCCAAGCCCAGTCCGAATCCAGAATGCTTCACTGTTCCATGACGTCTCAAGTCAATGTACCACTCGTATTGCTTAATTGGTAGACCCATCTCCTCCATTCTGTAGACCAGATTTTGCTTCATGAGAGATAGATATCAAATAACCAAAATTAAACAGATTGGTTTCACTTTCACAAACCTTTCCATGAGGACGTCCATCCGTTCTTCCCTTTGGCTTCCACCAATGAGTTCTCCAACCTTATTTTATAGAGAAATAGATAACAAAAGACGCCATTGATGTGCGGATTCAACTTCAACTCGGTATTATGCAAAGATGATGAGCTTTATTACCTTTGGAACGAGGACATCGAAGGCAGCAACTGTCTTTCCATCATCGTTAAGTCTCATGTAGAAAGCTTTGATCTCTTTGGGGTAGTTATAGACAATAAGAGGCTTTTGAAACAAAACCTCTGTCAAGTATCTGTGATTGCAGACAACATTAGTAACCCTTTTCGAAATAGTTTTAAGGATTATAGAAGAAGAAAGACCTTTCATGCTCAGATGCTAAGTCGATTCCCCACTCCACTTGGTTCTCAAATTTCTTTCCTTGAGCCACAGCTTTCTCAAGTAGCGTTATTGCTTCGGTGTATGTTACTCGACCAAACCCAGTCGAGGCAACCAATAGTAGCCTGTCAATGCAGGCTTTGTCGACATTCTTAGCCATAAGTTTCATGTCATCATCACACTTTTCAAGCAACGAATTGCAAATGTCTTTCACAAGTGCCTCTGCGCAGTTCATAGCCTCCTACAAACAAAAATTTTAAAGCTGTTACTGCGGCGGCGACCAAAGAAAGAATAAAAATCAAATGTTTGTTACCTCTAGACCGGCAAAAGCTAATTCAACCTCAACCATCCAGAACTCAGCAAGATGCCTTGAGGTGTGAGACTTCTCAGCCCGGAAAGTGGGGCCAAATGTATACACATCACCCATACTGCAAGCATAGGTTTCGGCGTGTAATTGACCAGAAACTGTGAGGAAAGCTTGACGAGCAAAGAAATCTTGGGAATAATCAATTTTTCCATCCTTTATAGGTAATCCAGGCTTAAGCCTTGACCTCTCTTCAACCTTAGCTAAAGTCTCCTTTGCTTCAGTGAGTTGAGCAACGGAAGCAGTAATCTCTTGCTTGCTTGCTTTGGCAGCTTTGAGTTGCGCTACAGCTTCACCTTTCTCCTTGACAATGAGCTTGGCAGCTTCAATGTCAGCCTCGGTGGGCCGATCCCTCTCCAACTTGTCAGATTGGTTGATCAAGGTTGTGACTTGGAACATTTCTCCAGCACCTTCGCAATCACTTGTTGTGATGATAGGAGTGTGAATGTGACAGATATCATGTTCATCACAGAAAAGGTGAGCCTCAAGAGTAATCTTACGTCGGATTCTTGTAACTGCTGCCATCTGTAATCACTCAAAAAATTTCAAGTCGAACACGTAATTATTTCCCGATAAAAACTCTAAAGAATATGTAATCAAATTTACTAGACGAAGAAAACTAGACGAATCTCAATAAACCCAGGAACAGTTAAAACCCAGGATGATAGCAAGTTTTACCGTGGTGGTCCTTGCACGAAAATGAGTATAGTCTCTCAAATGCTCTAGAGTGAGCTTCGTCTTAGGAATCGGGTACGTAGCCGGATCCACCGTTCCCACATCAATCACCTTGTCGGCGCTAAGCTCAATCTTCTGCTTCGTAGCTTTACCTTCCGGAGGAATCTTCAAACATCCATCAACGGTCAGACAAGTTCCCGTCCCAACCAACTTGGAGACATCTGACACACAAGCATCCACCTTCACCTGAAGATTCGCTGCGCAGGATCCATCGTTCACCTCAAGAAAAGCGAAAGTCCCTTTTCCTTGCTCCCTTCCCGTTTTAACCCACCCGCTGATTTCGACCTTCTGACCGGCAAGTCCAGCTCCACCGTCGGCTCGACCCAAAATCGATCGAATACGGGTCCTACTCGAAAACCGGGATTTCTGCACCGAGGCTCCATCCTTGTCCAAGGAGATGGCGGCTAATTCATCTGTCGGCCGCACACAAGTTCTTGTCGCAACCAACTTGTCGACATGTTCAATCAATCGAGTACAGCTCCGACACGACGAGGCTAAATCGTTGTCCATTGATTTCGGCGGCCGCACGTAAGGATTTATCGAATAGAAGACCTAATATATTAGAGAAATAAGACAACTAAAAACAAGAAAAGGGATGGTAAAATATATATCATATCATATCTTACCATTATATTTATTGAGTGCACCTCTTATGAATCCAATAATATACTAAATTTTATAGTAGCTTCAAAACCTACAAAGTTGACATTAGAAAAAAGTTAGAACTCCAACAACTGTTCTAAAAACATTTGTTATGAAATTTACCAAATTTTGAAATATGATGGTTAGTGGAATTTGTGTCTTGTTATTTATAGGAAAACATGTGTATGTATGTTACAAAACAGTATTACAATTTATAATGATGTACATGGAGTTTAATAGCTAAGTAATGGTTTTACTCATTAAACCCTACTTATATGCATTCATTTGAAGATTGACCCAAATTACACATGAGTTTAATTGTTAATAAATATTGTAACGGTTAGACTCATTATACCTCACTTATATGCATTTATTTAAAGATTGACCCAAATATTACACATAAATTTAATTGGTAATATATATTATATTAAAATATGAAATTTTAAGTGATCCAATAAGAAAAGAGTGAAACTTTAATCACAAAATCTAAAGTGTGACTTGTGTTTTATTGGTTATAGAGAAAAATTTATTTAAAAATTCTTTGTCAAGTAACCCAATAAGAAGAAAGTAAATGTTTTAAACTATTTAATTGTGGTTTGTTGTTTTCATTAAATTTGTTAACTATTGAAAAAAAAATGAATTGCCAAGTAACCCAATAAAAATAAAATAAAATTTTTAAATTGTTTAGTTTGCAGTTTTCATTCTCCCAACAAAGTTAATGTGCAATTAAACCTCACTTTTAATAATAGTATTCATTTTTTAATTGAAAACAACAATTAAATTTTACATTAAATACAAAATTAAACTTCACTTTTAATAATATTTATTTTTTTAATTGTTAAATTAATAGTATTAAATTCCTACATTGAAAACTCAAATGGCAAACTTTGTAACATATGCATATGAGAGTCATGATGAATATAAGTCATGATCAATATACTCCCTCCGTTCTATAATAAGTGATGTTTTAAGCTTTTGTTTTTGTTCATATATAGATGATGTTTTCAATTTTCAATACAAAATTAATTACTTTTTTTATTGGTTTTGACAATTTATATTCTGTAGATTATTTTTTTATTGGTTGATTAGATAATAAATGATGTTTTAGTTTAGAAATGAACAAAAATTAAATGATTTCTTAATCTATGTGCATTCTCCTAAAACATCACTTATAAAAAACGGTAGTAAAATTGGAAATTTCCATCAACATATTCTACTATCATGCTTAAACCTAGATTTCTGAACATGTAATGTATGAGCTAAATATCCACCGAATAATAATCATTTTTTTATTGAAAACATCAATTAAGTTTTACATTAAGTACACAATTAAACCTCACTTTTAATAATAGTATTCATTTTTTAATTGAAAACAACAATTAAATTTTACATTAAATACAAAATTAAACCTCACTTTTAATAATATTTATTTTTTAATTGTTAAATTAATAGTATTAAATTCCTACATTGAAAACTCCAATGGCAAACTTTGTAACGTATGCATATGAGATTCATGATGAATATAGTAAGTCATGATCAATATAGTAAAATTGGAATTTTCCAGGAAAAACGGTCTATTTCCCCACGAGAAGTATTACATCACGATAGATAGAGCCCAATCTATGACTACGAGCTAGATATCCCCAAAAACATATTTCTCAACTTATAACCCCCCGAATCCATAGTTCGAAACCTATTTCTCCACAGATTTGGATTTAATCGGTTTAAGAACTAAACCAATAGGAAACCACTCAAACCCGATATGAAACCAAATTTAAAACCCGACTAACATTTTAAACCCGACCCGATCTAAAAACCCAAATTCTCTTAAAAATTCCCAAGTTGAGAAATATGTTTTCGGGGATATCTAGCCTTTGGTCATAGATTGGGCTCTATCTATCGTGATGTGATACTTCTCGTGGAGAAATAGACCGTTTTTCCAATTTTCCATCACATATTCTACTATCATGCTTAAACCTAGATTTCTGAACATGTAATGTATGAGCTAAATATCCACCGAAATTGAAAGACTAACCCTCATTGCTATAAATAGTAGTTTTCTTTTAACCAACATTAAATTACATTGATTTTATAGGTATAATTATCCTTTTTTATGTAAAAATTAAAAAGTAAATAATTTATTAAATATTTGTTTTAAGATCTGCGTCCTTTAATTCCGGATCCGAATGGGTTATTTTAGATCCGAATGGGTTATTCTAGATCCGAATAAGATTAGTCAATTTTTTAGTGTTTGGTTAGATTTTCAATAATATTTATGACTGATTTGTCCTCTGATCTCATATTTATTTTGCTCTGCAAAATTTTTAATACAATGACATTTCATGTAAATAAGTGTCTTTTTATGTTTCTATCAAAAAATATTTCCCAATTAATAGTATAGATACAACATGGGTTTCAAATAGTGGATTAATGGTTGGTAGAATGACACTTTTATTTATTAGGTAGATAAATGTCAAAAGCCATTACACAGTCATTTTTTTTTTGAATGATTTTTTTTTTAAATGTGTATTTTAGGTCTCCTAATAGAGACATAATTTATTTTGATTTTGATATAATAGAGTAAAAAATCGTTTGATTTGGTAACCATACTTTATTTCAAAAATAATTCAGCATATATAACGTTATTGTTAAACTATTTTAATGTTTTTTAATTAAAATAGTATAATTTGAAGTTTTTAGTTTAAATGGTGTATATAAGTTTGAAAGAAAGACATGTGTAAAATTGTATGTGTCAGCTTAGTAGAGCTTATGTTTTGTAGAACATTTCTTTACTATATAAGACATAATTTATTTTGACTTTGATATAATATAGTAAAAAATCGTTTGACTTGGTAACTATACTTTATTTCAAAAACAATTCAGCATAACGTTATTGTTAAACTATTTTTAATGTTTTTAATTTAAAATAGTATTATATGATGTTTTTACTTTAAATGGTGTATTTAAGTTTGAAAAAAATATGTGTAAAAGTGCCACGTGTCAGCTTAGTAGAGCTTGTATTTTGTTGAACCTTTCTTTATTATATAAGATCGTATCAATGTTATGAATTAGTAGGGCTGGGCAAAATATCCGTTAGATTCGCTTCGATCCGTTATTCGATTCGATTCGATTTGAAAAATCCGGATATCCGTAACTTTTTGAAGCAAATCAAATATTAAAAATAGGTATTCGTAAAAAACGGAGCAAATATCAAATACTATAATTCAAATTGGCGGATATCCGCTTCGCTCCGGAATGCATACATATATATAGATTATTACATATATAAATTATAGTTTTTATTATTCTTGTAAGCGTTTTATAATTTTTAATCTCCGAATTAATTATTTGAACTACTAGTTTGAATAATTAAAGGAGAAATATATATATTTTTGATAAAATATTACTATTTTTAATAAAATTTTACAATTTTTGGATTAGATTTTTTTATTTAATTTTTTTTGTTTAATTTTAAACAAATACTTAACGGATCGAATATCCGGCAAATAGTTTGGATTTTAACGGATATTCGAACAGCCGGATATCCGGTCACTAACGAAACAAATACGAATCGGAAAACTTAATATTCGGAAAAAACGAATCGAATAACAAATACCACAAAAAACCCGGATATCCGCTCCGTGCCCACCCCTATGAATTAGTATACGTTGCTAATATCCGTTAATTATGTTGGAACAATCGACATATTTGATAATAACGTTAATGTTAGAATCCTTTTTTCCCAGTAATCACAGATTCGAATCTTCTTCACTATAGACATAAGACAATGCGTTTATTATTACATAATTTGTCTACTTAATGGGGTAATAAAAGTCAAAACTGGTTGCAAGTTTAAACGGATGTAATCTGGAACTATTGTGGCTGTGGCTGTGGGTCTGTAACTGTAATGCCTTAAGATCTATATGCAGCTACTTTTGCGGCCTTGTGTCTCTGTCTTGATACTATAATTAGAATTAATCATCTAATTACGTCCTTGTATAAAAAAAAAAAAAAAAAATAACAAAAAAGGAGAAAAATGAGGAAAATAGATTCCGTAAATTTCTGTGTTTTAAAGACCTGCAAAAAGCTGTCATATATGTATGATTAAGAACAATTAAGATCAATCTGTTTCAATAGAAAGAAAGGAAAAAATAAAATAATAACCAAGTCTTTTGTTTTTTTTTTCCTCTTTCTACAATACAACAAAATTTCTTTTTCTTTTTTTTTTTTTTTTCATTCATTAGGTTTTTAGATACACAAAAACTTTCCATTATACATTAGTGATTTTGGAAGATCTGATTCTTTCTTTCTTCTGAGTTTCTTTTAGAGGAAGATTAGTTTTTAAAAAGATGGGTTTGGATTATTACGACATATTGAAAGTGAATAAGAACGCAACCGAAGATGATCTAAAGAAATCTTACAGACGATTGGCTATGAAATGGCATCCTGACAAAAACCCTAACACCAAAACAGAAGCTGAAGCCAAGTTTAAGCAGATCTCTGAGGCTTATGAGGCAAGTCTTGTTTTTTTTTTTTTTGGTTGTTAATCTTCCTTTTCCCTTGTTCCATAAGAGATCCATTGATTTAGCTAATAATTTTAAAGTTAAAATATGGATGAGTTTGTTTTCTTGGGATATAAGCAAAATGAGGCAATGTTGTTGCATTGCTAACCAAAACATCCCACGATAAGTTGTATACCAAAAGATCGAAATTTATATACTTTATTTGCGCTTAAGAGATCTGACTAAAATTTGATTTGTTCCTAAGAATGAGTTTTTGTTTTTTGTTTTGTGGGGAATGTTTCAGGTTCTAAGTGATCCGCAGAAGCGAGCGGTATATGATCAATATGGGGAAGAAGGACTGAGCGATATGCCGCCTCCTGGGAGCACGGGAAACTGCGGAAGAGCGGGAGGTTTTAACCCAAGAAATGCAGAAGATATATTCGCAGAGTTCTTTGGAAGTAGTCCATTTGGGTTTGGATCAGCCGGTGGTCCTGGGAGGTCAATGAGGTTTCAATCCGACGGAGGAGGAGGAATGTTTGGCGGATTTGGTGGCGGAAACAACGGAAGCGAAAACAATATATTTAGAACTTACAGCGAAGGCACTCCTGCGCCTAAGAAACCTCCACCGGTTGAGAGCAAATTACCTTGTAGCCTTGAAGAGTTGTATTCTGGATCAACTAGGAAAATGAAGATCTCTAGATCCATTGTTGATGCTAACGGGTAAACTTTCTTTTTACTTTGTATGTATCTTGATCTTTTTAGACTTCTTTCTTATGTTTCAAGAATGGTGGCAAAATGTTTTGTTCATTGGTGTTTCTTTGGATGGTGTAGGAGACAAGCGCAAGAGACAGAGATTCTGACGATTGTTGTGAAGCCGGGATGGAAGAAAGGGACCAAGATCAAGTTTCCCGACAAAGGAAATGAGCAAGTGAATCAATTACCTGCTGACTTGGTGTTTGTAATCGACGAGAAACCGCACGATTTGTTCAAAAGAGATGGTAATGATCTCATCACAAGCCGAAGAGTGACACTTGCAGAAGCTATAGGAGGAACAACCGTGAACATCAACACGCTTGATGGGCGGAATCTACCCGTTGGTGTCACAGAAATTGTCAGTCCCGGGTATGAGTTTGTGGTTCCTGGAGAAGGGATGCCTATCGCTAAAGAACCAAGAAACAAAGGCGATCTCAAGATCAAATTCGATGTTCAGTTTCCCGCAAGATTGACAACAGAGCAGAAATCCGCACTCAAGCGGGTCTTAGCAGGTTGAAGAACTGAGATCTTTCTTCCTGTAATCTGTACAAATCTTTTATTGTGTTGAATTCAAACTTTTATGCTTAATAGACTCCATTATTCAAAGGTTTACAATTCTATTGAAACACTACAAAACAAAAAAAAAGCTGATGATAGAGAAGTCAATACACCTAACAAACTTTAATTACACAAACGCATTCACAAAGATCAAAATCCTCTGTTCCTACGTGCACTGTACTGTTGTTGCCTAGGTGCGTTTTGATTGGCCTTCCATCCACTCGGTGGTCCCGCAACAGGTTGTTGTTGTGCTGGTGGTCTAGCCATGGTTCTGCTATATAATTGAGGACTCAAGTCAGGAGGTGGTGGCAGTTGAACTTGGTGGCCTGTGACTTGCGGTTGCCATTCAGGAATGTCATCGTCGTCATCATCATCATGACCATCCCATGGTCGTTTACTACCACTACCTGCTGAATTGCCATACTTGAGTATGAGCTCTCTTACTTGATCCATAGACCGAGACTGTGGCGGTGGTTGAGGAGAAGAAGTAACCGGTCCACTAGACGAATTGAAGTTAAATTCTGGTAAATCATCGTCATCTTTCGCAGCAACTGGCCCAAATCCAGGTGGCACGTCTTCATCATCATCACCACAACCAACCAAACCATGATTCTTCATGGATGCAACATTTACAACAGGCGGCGGATTCGTAACATTCACACTACTAGACCTTTTGTTTTCTGGAGCCAACATAGACTTCTTAGCACCAGAAGAAGAATGCTGACGTTTGAATCCAGGCTTATGTCGTGAGCCAGGAGACGCAACAACTGCACGCCTCCACACAACAACACCGATCAACCCGATATCCTCTGAACACTTGACCTCATCAAGATGGTCCTTGGAGATGATTTTGCTCAACAACTCAAGTATTTCACCGCGTGGTGGACAGAGGTAAAGCTCAACGCCTGAGGTTGGTTCTGCATAGCCAACTCTTTGGTCAGCTACGTACGACTTAGTAACCTGACCCCAACAAGAAAAGGACAAAGGCAAAGACTTTTAAGCAAAACTAATAAATGTCTTATGTACTAAAAGAAGTAATATGACAATATATAAAAATTAAAAGAATAATAATCAGAATTAGAATTAATACCTCAAAAAGACTATCACGTTGGCTCTGAGAGATACCATCCTTGCAAACCACGTTCATTACCTGCAATTTAATGTACCAACTTGATTATTTTTTACACTAATCACGAAAAATGCATATAAGAAGAAACTTTTTCCTCTACGACAAAGAAATATGGTTCGAAAGATTCTATTTTGGGTCATGATTTATGGACCATGTTCCGGCGTTTGTGGTTTTGTAACTCTCTCTGTAAGAGTTTCTTGGTAACATTTTTGATGATTCTATACCCTAACAGTTAACAATAATACATCTACAAGTGATTGGGCATCCAAAATTTCATGATTTTATACAAAATATCCACAGTTGATTCTCTGGTCAATCAGGGCTTTTTTTTAACTGTCCCGGTCCTGTTTCACAGATGTAGATCAACCGTGAGCTTTTTTGCTTTCTGGGTTCCATGTTTTAGCTAATGGGAACTGGGAAGCCTAATCTCTGCAGTAAGAAAGGACTTGCAATATTGAGATGAGATTTTGTGGATCTATTATTGCTTGTATTAGTAGTAGTAGTAGTAACAAAGAAGAGAGTGAAGCTAATAATGCTAATGCTACTACAAAGATAATGCACGCAATAAACTTTGTATACCATTAAGACACGGCTTCGAGACAACGGAAGCTCTTTTACAAACTTCCCAAACGCGCTGAGTCTCACTCTACCCTTTACCTCCACCATTGTTGGCCACTCGCTTGTCTTTGCTTTCTCACCACTGCACGAGCAAATCGAGTCAGACACAATGTATGATTCAATGATAACCACATAAGATCCTTTTCTCATTCCATCTTTTGTTCTACAAATTAAATAAACATCAGAGTGTGATTTAATTCTACATGTACTCTTTTGTGAGCTGTTTCCTATTAAGTCTAAACTTAGCTTCATGCATATCTTTGGTACTAATAACCCATTTCTATAATGGTTTGATTTCACTATGTTCGAATCCAAATAGCAAACAAGAGATAAAAGTTTAAAGTAATTAAGAAGACTTGCCTCTTGAAAATTCCAGTGACTGAGACAACGGAAGCGGCACTAAGCTGCAGTATACCATCCCATATTCGGTCCTCTTTAATGTTATCAACCAAAAGTATTTCTTCAGGTTTAGAGACATCAGTGTCGAGTTTGACACCAGCATCCGGTTTTGGGGAAGTTACATTAGTCATTTTGAGTTCTGTTTTAAAAGAGACGCTCTCACTGGGTTCCTTTGGAGACTGTTTTGGAGATCTTGAAGGTGATTTTGAATGTGACCCATCTTTAGAGTAACTCTTCTCAGATGCAGGCTCTTCCTTTACAGGAGGATGCTCATGTGGACTGCCAAATGGAGGTTCTGAGTTCAGGGATTCCATGAACTCATCAAGCGATACAATTGGAGGAAGAAAACCCACATCCTTCATCTCATCATCCATTGACAGACCATGCATTGGATCAATCTCCTCTGTTGGGGGCAGAGTCATAGCAGATGATGTTCCCTGGTTGGGTTTTATGTTCTTATCATTCGAGTCATTTTTCTTTAAAGTGGATTTGGTAGATGATTTCGCGGATTTTGCTTTGGCTCGAGGTTTACTATGTGAGGTAATCTCAGCAGAGACATCCACTGTCCCACTATCAACAGGATCAATTTCTACCTGGAACTCACCTTTATGCGTTTTCCTCACCAGATTTCTGACATCAATGTCTGCATCCCGCAGGACAACCATCTCCGCCATCTCTTCTGCTTTTGCTTGTCGCCACTGAGAAAGCTCCTTAGAAGCAAGTTCCTCAGCTGTCATATTACACAATCTCTCTGGAGATATCTTTCCGGACATGACACTTTCTCTTAGCTCAGGATTGTTCTTATCCTTCAAATTGAATAAGAGAGACCTTCCCTTCTCTTTGTACTTCTTGTTCACACCTCCAAATAGCTTAAAAAGTTCCAACTCAATTTTAGATGCCAAGAGCTCTGGATCCTCAAACGACTTTTGAGGTTCATTCTCCCCAAAATCTGAAACAGGTTCCAAAACCCATGAGAGGCCATTACCCTGTAAAAGTTCATCCCCAGAAAAAATACTATCACTAAAACGAACATCATCACAGGGGAAAACCTCGTCAAATTGAGTTTTCTGTACATCAGATTGATTAACATAATTCATCTTTGTGTCATTGGAACTCTCTTGCGACAAAATTCTTCCATTGCCATTCTTCTGCCCAAAACTATCATCCCTTGTTGACAATGCCGGTGTGATGTCTTCAGCTACTGTAACACTAGTACCATCGGCTGAGGCAGGCTCATTACTTTCAGCTACTGGAACACTTGCTTCTTCAGTTTCTGAATTCTTTTTCTCTTTCGGAGATTCCTCATGCTCGTGAACCAAAGCCAAGGCAGCTGCTAATGATTCCTTCATTTTAGATCTTAAAGACTCGTTACCATCATTCTGTGTTTTCACCGACCCTTGTGACAGGCCTGATTGTTTCTTGTTCATCACTTGCTTCCCAGATTTTTGGGAAGCAGATTCCATTTGCCTTGATCTCTTAGCAGACGTTGGTGGATGTTCCGTCTTGGGAGAAAGAGTAGCAGGTGGCGGCATATGACCCCGCTCAATACTTTCTGAATAAAATTGTTCTAGCCATGGTCTGTGATGCACTGGCTCTACTCGCCTATTTGGTGCATCTAACTTCTCGGAAGCAGCAGAACCACCGAGAGTCGACTGAGACTCTGGTGGTGAATTACGCTTCCCTGCCCCTGGAAGGATACTACATGCAGCTACAGAACTCTCTCCAGAATACGAATGTGCAACAGGAAGTTGTAACTGAGGCATCAAAGACTGAGTATCAACCAACATAGAGGATTGAAAAGAGACATCCTCAGGTTCAAATCGGAATGCCAAAGGACCAGAGACAGATGTTTCCAAAGGCTCTTGTTCCATGTCTGAAACTGAGATATGCTGATCATTTGATCCTACTATCTCTATCAAATTCGTTTCTCCAAAAGCATCTGTCTCCAGATGAATATGCTCTGTTCCCATATTACTGGACATGATACTAAACCACAACAGCGATATCCAAACATTCACTTCAAGAGCTCTGAGACAAAACAAAAATAATATATTGGTTTAGAATAAAAACAAAAACTTTGATTCAATCCTACAACATAATCCGATCACAGAAGAAAAACACACATCTCCATTTTCATTTCCGATTTAGAGGAAAAACAAAATCAAAACCCAAAAAAAAAACAAAACCCATTTCTAAGAAGATTCATAAACAACCAAATCAAACAATATACACTAACATAAACCAAACAAAATTCGAAATTCACAAATATATGGCTGAAGAAAAAAGCTCGAACTTTTGGATCTAGCGAAAAAATTAAACATGAAGACCATGAAAATTTACCTGATTACAAACAAGTTCACTGGAAAATCAATCGGAGCAAGATATGTACGAAGGGAAGAGGAAACCCTAAAAGCTTCTGCTGTCTCGGTGACGACAACAGTTTCTTCTAGAGATTAGTGGAGGACACTTGTGATAAGGCCAAAATCCTATATGGGCTTTAAATTATAAGCCCATATTAAATGGGCCTTTAGCGAACCAAATTACTTAGGATTCCTCTTACAGACAAATCCAACGGTTGGATTTACGTGTCAACGTCTCATCAAACGGACGTTAATTATTTGCATGCGAGATGTTTTTTTATTTTTATATTATCGGAAAAAAAACAGAAACAAAGACGCTGTCTTTTCGAAAAAAAGGAAAAATAATTAAAATTAGGAAAGTAGCAATTTTCCGTGAAAATTTTGTTATCATTTTTTTTTCTCAGAAATCTAAAAAACAATGAAGAAAACACCGTAACGAATCATAATTTTCTCAAATCCAAACTCTGTTTTTTGTTCTTTGTCTTCCAGATTTGGTTTTTTTTTTTTTTAAACACTCTAGATTCAGTTTTTCTCTCTCCCTCTCTCTCTATCTCTAGGAATGTTTTCGTTCGTGGAAACTGGAATCATGAGATTAAGATTTTGAAGGAGAAAGCAGGTAATGATTAGGGTTTTCTAAGTATTGGGTATTAGAAAAGTTTCAACCTTTTTTTTCCTGCTTCGGATCTAAACCCACATTACACGTTTCTCTGTTTTTATGTCAGATCCATGTTCTTGTCAGAGAATTTAGGGCTCTATGTTTGGATTTGAGCTTTGCTTTTGTTCTTCTTTGTGAAAGTTTTGAAATTTGGGAAAAAGATATGTTTAAGCAGTTTCTAAGTAAACTTCCGAGGAAGTCTTCAAAATCTGATTCTGGAGAGCTGAATCGTTCGAGTTCAGGTCCGGTATCGTCTCCGGTTCAGAGATCCGGAACTAGTGCCGGTTCGGGTCCGGTTCGATCTAACTCAGGGAAGCGTATGTCATCTGCTGTGTTCCCAGCTAGTGTTGTTGCTGGGATTGAGCCTTTGGTACCGTTTAAGGATGTACCAAGCTCTGAGAAATTGAATCTCTTTGTGAGTAAAGTTAGTCTCTGTTGTGTGACGTTTGATTTCTCCGACCCCGGTAAAAATTCGATTGAGAAAGATGTTAAAAGGCAGACATTGTTGGAGCTTTTGGATTTTGTAGCTTCAGGGTCTGTTAAGTTTACTGAGCCAGCTATTCTTGCAATGTGTAGAATGTGTGCTGTTAATCTGTTTAGGGTTTTTCCTCCGAATTATCGGTCTAGTTCGGGTGGTGAAAACGATGATGATGAGCCGATGTTTGACCCTGCTTGGCCTCATTTGCAAATTGTTTATGATTTGCTGCTTAAGTTTATTACTTCTCCGTGTCTTGATGCTAAGTTGGCAAAGAAGTATCTAGATCATGCTTTTATTGTGAGGTTGCTCGACTTGTTTGATTCGGAGGATCCTAGAGAACGGGAGTGTTTGAAGACGATTCTGCATCGGGTATATGGGAAATTCATGGTTCACAGGCCGTTTGTACGCAAGTCCATGAGTAATATATTCTACCGGTTTGTGTTTGAGACAGAGAAACATAGCGGAATCGCTGAGCTTTTGGAGATTTTTGGGAGTATTGTGAGCGGATTTGCATTGCCTTTGAAAGAGGAGCACAAGATCTTCTTGTGGAGAGTGTTGATTCCGTTGCACAAGCCTAAATCTGTCGGCAACTACTTCCAGCAGCTTTCTTATTGTATCACTCAGTTCATAGATAAAGAGCCGAAACTTGGCAGTGTTGTGATAAAGGGTTTGTTGAAGTTCTGGCCTATCACGAACAGCCAGAAAGAAGTGATGTTTCTCGGAGAGGTCGAAGAGATTGTAGAAGCAATGAGCGTGATGGAATTTCAAAAGATCATGGTCCCTTTGTTCTTGCGGATTGCTTGTTGTGTCACCAGTTCGCACTTTCAGGTACATTCCTATTACGAATTGTTTCCTTGACCTCGATATCGTGTTGCAGTTAGATATCTATACATAGTTCTCATATATGATTGATCTGCATGAGCATAATATAAGCTTATAAAGCTTGAACCAATTTGGGCGTCTTGTGTTTCAGGTTTCTGAAAGAGCTTTATTCTTGTGGAACAACGATCAAATTGTAAACTTGATTGGACACAACCGGCAAGCCATCCTACCAATCATGTTCACTGCCTTAGAAAAGAATGCTCAGAACCACTGGAACCAATCGGTGCTAAACTTAACCTTAAACGTAAGAAAAATGTTCTGTGAAATGGACGAGGCTCTGTTCATGTCTTGCCACGCCCGCTTTAAAGAGGACGAAGCAAAGCAATGTTCTGCAGCAGAAAAGAGGAAAGAAGTATGGGCAAGGCTAGAGAACGCAGCAAGTATGAAGCCGATAACAGGGAAGACGGCTGTTCTGGTAACTCCTCGAGCAACCTCCATTGCCTGCTAAATAGCGCTTAAACCAATTCACGGACAGTTTATCCAACGGAAATGAAGCAGCAACATCAAAAGGATGATGGAGTGGCTGTTGCTTAAGCTATGGTCTTGGGAACTTTTCATCGGGGTTGATCTTTGTAATATTATATAACTTTGATGTTGTTAGATGTGTGGGTTTTAATGCTAAATCTCTTGCTTCCCTTTAAAGCAATGAAACCATGCTGCATATTTTTTTTTATCAAACTCTTTGTAACAATCAATTAAGTTAATATATCCTTTTTCTTTCAACTATCGCTCTATGGATCTAAACTAGGATCACACAACAACATACCATCAAAAAGTTTATGGGAAGACAGAGCTAAGTTTATAGCCAAATGAAACAAATGTACAGGTTGTTGTTTGTTCCTCACAAAACTTCATAGACCAAGGTCATGCACGAAGAACGTCTTCCCACGATATGTGATGGACCTTTCTTCAGCTCCAAGGCACCACAAATGGCCTTGCAGGTTAAGAGTCTCTTTCATTCCTGCTGTTTCCCACACAAACTCAAAGAGGCCCAATGCCCTATCTAACTGCTTCATCCCTCTCTCCAACATTTTCTCATCCGTTGAAGTCAAGATCCTCCCCATGCTTAAGCACAAGAACTCGCCCTTCTCCTTGTAAAACCCACCACAGAGATCAACTTCAATATCACGCACACGGCCATAGAGGAAATACATGACGAGAGAGAACAAACAAGGCGAAGGACTGCCCAACATCTTTGAGAGTTTTCTGTACACAAGGTGCTCTTGATGTCTAACCTCTCTAAATCCAATAGTGTTGTCCAAAAACACATCTTTGATCTGCAAAAGACCTTCTTTCATCGATACAAGCTTTTCCAAATGGTAAAGTACTGTGATTTCTTCATCATGTTCAAGATACCTTCTTAGATCATTCACCATATCAAGAACATCTTCCCACTTCGCAGAAGCATTAGCTTTTGCATACCTAGCTGGCACAGGCCGCATCCAAGAAGTTGATTTCTCAGCTTCAAATGAAACCGATGATTCAGATAAGAATCTGAGGCAAGACAATATCACTTGCTGAGCCAATACTCTACCTTGACTCACCTCTCTATGTTCAACTAACCAATCAACTTCTTCTTTAAGACAATTCAATATATCTTCAAGAGCACCTCTCCATATACGATACTGCGTTACCTGTGAACACACAGTGCACCTCACTAGCTTCCGCTGTTGCGCCGAGACGTTAAGAAAGTTGCTAACTTTAGTCAATGAATTCACCACCAATGACTCTCTTTCACTTTCACTCCCAAAAAATGGGAACTTGAACCTTCCCTCTTCTCTGAGCTTCTTCTGAATTGAAGGAGAACCAACAAAGATTCTAGCCAGAGACTTAAAGGCTTGCATTTTCTTTTTGATACAATCATCATAAATGATGACACCATTGATGTCCTCTAGCTTCCCATCGACTAAATCAACGTCTTTCAATGCACGGCTTAGTTTTTTCAGAACTGGGAGTTTCGTTTCGTACCATTCACAAGGCAATGCATCTTCATAGGAATCAACTGAAGAATGATACAAAACCTGGATTGATCGGAAGAAGCGACTTGGATTTGCTCTGAAACAGATGTCAGAGATTAGATCTCTTCTTATTTGATGATACCCATTAACCCACATTTGAAAATCAGCTCAGTGAAACAGCAACGAGCTAATAGTTAGACATCAAATTCTCTCTTAGGAATTTTATCAAACAGTTTGTATGCACTTTTTGAGAAAGAAGAAACTTGACGAAATTGGGATCTACAGGTATAAATATAATCTCTCCGAGAAACCAGATTTGTAATGCGAGAGATTCTGTATCGTGATCAAAAGAAAGCGAATTTGAGAGAAGAGATCAAGGGAAGCTTTAGATGACAAGTGAAGCTGTGAGAGAGAGGAGATGGAGTTGGAAGGAAAGAGCTCGGAGATGGAGTTTGGATCATTAATGGGCCGATGAAATAAGAATTAAAAAAGGCCTCTTTTTGTTAGATTCTCAAAGCTATTTTTTAACCCGTAGATATATGTTTAAGGACTACTAAAATAGAATCATGGATTGTGTGCCAAATCTTGCTCAATTATTGGGAGATGGAGTTTAGAACTTTTAGATTCTATTGTTATTGGTTTATGAATTAATCTTCTGTTATTGGTATTATGAGTTTTAAATTATATTCAAAATCTAGGGCGATACGCACTGAATCATATCCCCTGTTTAGCGTGTAGCGGTTTCTTGAATAATGGCGTTAATTGGTTAAATCTTTTTTTTTGACATTTTCTTGGTTTTTAATAATTCATATGCATTCCAACTTAAAGTATTTTTAAGTCATCTTCTTTTATATAAGTAAATATAGTATTTGATAATGTTTAAAATATGAATCTTGACTCATAGTTATTAAGATCTTCAAATGTTAAACAAATACTTTGATAACAAACTCATCTGGAAATTCGAATTTGTGTTAGTGTTGTTAATATGTCACCACTCTTTTTTATTTTTGTCAAGAATATGTCACAACTCTACCCAAATCATACTATATATCGCATCTTTTTGACCCCAAAAAAAAAAATTAATGTGGAGGCTCTAATGTGGAATTACCATACCCTTTAAACAAAAATAAGTTTTCATCAAATTGTTGACAATACATGCTCCATCCATGTCAATTACGTGCTTTGCATAAAGATAGAAATTATTAGGAAGAATGTGGAAGGGTGCAACAGAACAAAGACAAAAGAAAGAAGGGCTAAGAAAAAAAGGCTTAGAAAGATGAACATGCTTTGCTTTTTTATGTGGGTTAAAGAGAAAATTTTAAAAAACTTTTTCAAAAGTTACTGCAATTTTCCCAAAATTTAAGAGTTTATTATTGTTTCGTAAGGGCGTTTTTGAAATGGATAAAAAGTTATCTTTGCTATTGCTTTTGTTATAAAAATTGACTTTAACAGTAAGAATATTTGTTTATTTAACAAGTGATGTTCACTTTACTTAGATTGGTCATCGACGGGTCTCTCTCATTTGCTCATTAAAAGAAACACTAAGTCTAAGTATATTATATATATTTGCATGAAATTATATTTGCAAATAAGTCTACGTATAAGAGGTTAGTTTATAAGTCTAACATGAATTATATTTGCATGAAATTATATTAAATCTACATATATAGTTCGTTGCACACATCTATCCTGACCCTTGTAATTAGATGTGTCACCAACACTGAATTTTAATGAGTGGCTTAGTTTGACACTAATTGTAATTTATTAATGATTGCTTATGGATCTTTAGGTAATTATGAAACCGTGTATTTACTATTCAGCTGAATCATATGAACATGACTATATATGTTAGTTATAGTAACGATATGATTTAGGAATTATGCAGTATTATATTAATATTTGGTATTTAAAAGAAGTTTATTAAGCTGGTTGTATTTTATCGTCTACAATAATTCACAAACCTATTTTATTATTAATGCATTGCGACAAATACTATTATTCATCTAAATCAAATCTAATAATTGATGGTTTTTTGAAATTTAAAGTGGGAAGACATTCACCATGATGCATGATAATAATACCTAAGACGTACTTTCACTTCACTAAAACCAAAGAAGAATAAAATGATGAATTGACGTAAAAGTGGGAAAAAAAACACGAAAGATTCTTTAGTAAAAAGCCAATTAGTGCAACCCTTTAACGCAAAAATAAAAGCTAAGCAATGGATTATAGTAGCAGACATTAAAGACTGGTTGTCTTTTTTTTTGACCCGTTGATGATAATCTTAACTACACTTCCATGAGTTCATTGAATTGGGAATCCTATGCAAAATGTAACGTGTGTGTGGACACGTACGTATGCTTGCTTATACTATTTTAGAGTCCAAATCATGACAATAGAACGAACGATAAAATTAAAATAGATCAAACTTATCAAGCGGAGTAAATGTACTCAGTGCGAAACAAATAGAACAAACAGTGTAAAATAACTAGCATAAAAGTTGAATAGTAAACATGAAATCGCGTTGGTCCAGTTGGTAAAGGGCTCACGGCTGTGAGTTCCCCCTCCTGGGTTCGATTCGGGTTGGCCACTGCGTATTCACATTGGCGCTCCGCAGGCCTCCAGGAGCCGACACGTGGAGAGCCGTTTGGCCGCCCACGTGGCTAGTCTGTGCGAACCGATAGCTAACACGTGGACCCCTGCTCTGTCGGCCCGTACCGATAGCTAACACGTGGAACCCTGCTCTGTCGGCAAGCGACAGGAAACCTGGGTTATCAAAAAAAAAAAAAAAAAAAAAATCGCGGTACAAATCTATAACCAATGTCTTACTAATTTTTTTCTTTTTTTTTTGCATTGTAAATAACCAAAATAAATATAAAATTTCTCGAATAGAATTGAATCAATTAGTAAATTAATTGGCACCATTTTTTATTTTTCTATTGCTTCATGAAAAACAAAAAAAAGTGAACCATGTATACAACAAAAAATGAGGTGTACATCTATTTCTTTTAATTTTCTCATTTTTTATTGTATACATGGGTTCATATATTAAATTTTCACGAAAATGATTGGTCGGCTTTCGTTCAATAGTTAAGGATAACATAATTAATATTTTTCTGATAACTATTATCATATTTTAGATGGAACTCGTAAAAATTTCATTCGATTTGGTGGTTAACTCATTATCGTCAAGCCATATCTAAATATGAATGCATAACTATTACGGATGCTTAACCTTGATCTACCTTTGAAAGTTTTAAAAATTTGATTATTATTCACGCCTTTTTTTGAGGCATTGGATTGAACAAAAGGTTTCGTACGTTGTGGTCCATGATGCATCATCTATTTCAAACGCTTACTAGAGTTTGTGTTTGGTTTAACGTAAAACTCCACTCCTACTACGATTTATATAATTGCAAAAAAGTAAATGCATAAAAAGATTTTGCTGCCACCGAAACAGCAGTTCTCAACATCTCGTACGATCAACATTCAACAACTCAAGTGCTTCGAACTTAGATGAGAATAGTGATTGCGGAATTAGAAGGCAACAACTTTGTCATAAATAAGAATACATTAAAACAAACGTACATACTAGCTAGGAGGCGGAACGACATCAGAATTTTTTTTGTCTTGCTTACATTGGAACATAACCAAACAAAGGTCCTACAAGATATGAAACGTGTCAAATCTAAAGGGAAAAAAAAAATCATGACATAAAGGGTCGGTATCTTGTTCCGGTTCTTCATCAGTTTTCTCTTCTCTAATGCTTCCTGGTCCAAAAGAAAAGTATCAAAAGATACGTTAGCCTACTGTTTTTAGTCAAAATAGATATGTTGTGACTTGGGATTAGAAATTTACAATTATTGTTGGACTAATAGGGTGGTTCAGTGGCAGGTTTTGGTGCGTTACACCTGAAACACTCTGACCTGCTTGCGAAGTTATGTTCGTTGCAGCCTGACCTATATATACACACATAAGTTAACGATCGGTTTAGCTTACGTAAAACCCAACATGTGCATGAGTTATAGATATTACGTGATGAAGAAAACCCATGTAAAATTTCATGAACCATGCACATGAATAACATGTTATCGCAAAAAAAGAACACATGCATACACGCACTAACAAACAAACAAAAAGTACCTTGGGCAAATCCAATCTCCAGATTTCCAAGGAGAACGGCCTGTGCCGCTGCCACCACTGCTGCTGCCAAAACCAAAAAGGCCACGTCTTGGACCGACATTCATGTCTATAAACCCGGTTGTTGCAGCAGAACTTGAGCTTGAAAACTCATCTTTGGCGGCACCACACTTGAAACAACTGGACCTATTGGCAAAATTATGTGTCCCGCAACTCCCAAGGTTGCAATACCAATCACCGGGTCTCACGTCCGGCCCGGTGTTGAAACCGAAGGAGCTACTAACCGGACGGCCACCAAAACCGCCGAGTAAGTCAGTACTGATGACGCCCGGTCTAGGCTCTCTACAACGTTGGCATGAATCCCTCCTTTGGAAGTTGAGGTGGCTACACGATCTGCAGTTCCAATCTCCCGGCCTATTCATCTTCTTCTACGACCCCATTAAAAAAAAAGTAAATAATTACACAAAACTAAAGACATGTCTATTTACAAATGTAACCTATATATGTTATGATTACCTGAGGATGTTAAATGGAAACGAAAAAGAGAATTGATGAAGTGAGTGTTAATTAGAGCATATGAAGGTGTTGTTGTACTCTCTACATATATTTATATGGACAAAGCAAAAGTCCCTAGCTTTAACAACCGGGAACAATTTTTGAAGTGAAATTAGGGTTTCAATTGGTTTTTACTTTCTTATTTGCTACAGCTTTAATGCATATATCCCTTTAACGTTGGGTTTCTCCGTAAACTACGTTATTCCCAAAAGAAACAAATTTATCTATTTATATATATCGAGGACTTTAAATTTATCTATCATTTTTTGACCCCACTATTTTAAACAAATAAAAGTAACAAGTTTAAAGCTTTCGATATCAGCCGTTTTCATTTTGCGTCTGCTTCACAAAAGCTAATACATATACATTATTACATACTGCCAAATTCAATACCATTTTTCTTTATTTACTTGACATATGTAAATCTGCGTATTTTTAGACACATTAAAAAACCAAAGTTTGCCAAATTACATAACATAGAATGTGTGTGTGTTTTTTTTTTTTGGGGCAACGAAACATAGATGTGTAAGCCTCTATACATGCCTCCTAATTAATTGGTGTCAAGGTTTTATATATAACACTTGAATTGATAATGAATAAGAAGAACTAAACTAGAGATACTATAAATGGCCTATATATGGGTTATCAATATAGTTTTTGACTAACAGGTGGATTCTCGCTATGAGACAAAATGAAAATTTCACTAAATTTCACAAATTAAACTGAAAAAAAAAGAAAAGAAAAGAAAAGTAAAAGATTCTCAGACCTTTTGGGGACCCAGTTCGTATATGCTTATCTATTTATATTCTTGTTAACTGTATATGCACATATAGATTGACTGACGATGAGACAACTAAAGCTGAGGGATATATAGACTATATTCTCATTATCTATTTCGAGCATGTATCACTTTCATATTATTCATCAATCGCAACTTCGTGGTATAACTAATTGTAAACACATTTCATATTTGTATAGATAATAAACAGATATATTGATGGAGGTACATGGGTGTATAATATGGTCTCGTGCGTGTCAGGAGAAAAAGGATGCAGCATGAAGTAAAAAACTCTCTAGCAGTACTACTGTTAAAGCAAAAGTTGCATGGCAACAGTTTCAAGGAACGTATCTGTTCCCTTAGCCGCGGAAAATTATAAACGTAAAAGGAATAACTTCTCTTATCTAGCTTTTCTTTAATTTAATTACTCTTGTAACTAATATTCAAGTATATCCATGAGAATTATAGGTTAAAGCGTAATTAAAACAAGAATCATTAAATGGGAAGGAAAAGGCTTTGAGGTTCGTATCTTGACCATCTTTGTGTCCTTTTGATTTGTCTACTTACTACAGGACAGTTTCGTCCACTTTTTTATTTAACCTATCATTTTTTTTTCCTTACTGTACATACAAATTATAAATTGTGGTTTGTGGATACACTGCAAATGCAATCGCTTTTTTTACCGTCAAATCACCCTTTCCATTGTGGTACATACTTGTCTATCTTCCCATTCAGCTATAAGATAATAAGACAGAAAAATCCACAATAAGATATAGGGTTTTGTGTAAAATAATCCTCAAAATTCACTAATTTTTGCAACTATATCTTTTACATTCCAAAAATGGAGAATAATTTTTTGAAGTCCAAAATAATAGACAATATAAACAACTTTATCTTAGGATTATTTTGCACAAAACCCTAAGATATATATAGAACAGAAAAATGCAACAAATGATTAAAAGTTATATAACTTAAATGACTTTATTCAACTTTTAAGATATACATATACAGTAGTAGAATTTTACGAACAGTAAAAGTTATATATTATTTACTGAAATGAAGGACGATATTGTATTTTTTTCTAACTTATGTAAAATGTAAGAGATAATGTAGTGAATATATATATATATATATATATATATATATAGCTCTAATTGTCATGTACCCCCAAACAAGTCTTTTTATGTATATTCATAATTTTAGAAAATTAAAGCTTTAAATTAATTATTTGTACAATTGTAGTGTACGAACTAAAATATAGGTTATGGTGATTTTTTTTGGTAGGATTGTTATGGTGATTGAATGTGCATGCTCTATACAACTCCGTCCATGGCTCCGACCCTAATGCCTTATCCATAAGTAGCCATAAAAGCGTAACTCGAAATTGAAGAAAAATAATGGGTAACTTAAAAAGAATATTTAAAAAGAATCATAATAGAGACAATGGAGAAAATAGAGAATCATAATAATTAATAAACCCACCCTAATGTCTCGGGGAATGGTAAAGAAAAACTGACGAACACAAAAGAAAAGAGAGAATCTATTCGATTATCTTTGGGAAATACTTCCATGCATCATCATCACTTATCTCAACTTCTCCAAAGTTCTAGATGTCTTATGATTTTCCCACGTATTTTTTTTTTTATTCCCACGTATTTTATTTAGGATGATTCAATTATCTATGAGTATGATCATTCGCTAGGACGATTAGCAGAATCAAATTGAATGTTAAGAGTGCGAGCAAAAAAATGTTCTTAAAAAGCTATATATATATATATATATATATATACAGATATCATTGTTATCTAGAATTTTATAGCCCCATAAAAGATTAGACATTAAAAAAAACCACAACATACATAACTCACATTTTCTTAAGTTTATTCATGAAATAACCATATGATATAATTTCACATTTACTTAAAAAGTAAAAGTGTTTGATATGCCATGTAATTCCCCCAAAATAAAATATCCTTAAATATATTAAACAGTGCTGACCAAAATACAAAGGTAAATAAAATTAGGTAATGGATTTGTTTGTATTTTTTGTAAGTTGAGGGTTATTTTAAAAATATTGGCTACTTTGAGGGTTATTTTAAAAATATTGGCTACTTTGAGGGTTATTTTAAAAATATTGGCTACTTTGAGGGTTTTCTTGCTAATTGACAGGAAAAGTAAACCGAATATGGTTCTACGAGTAAACCGGACAACAAAATAAAGAAAAACGAAACTCCCAAAATTAATTTTGTTTAAGCAGAGAAGAAGAAGAAGAAGCCATGGCGGAAGAAGAATTGCAGAGAATCGATGAGAAGAAGCCATGGCGAGTTCTCGAGTTCTACAGTGGAATCGGTGGAATGGTAACACTCTCCTTCTTCTCTAATTCTATGTTTTTGGTGTATAGTCTACTCTCTTTCACAAACCCTAATTCCTATGTTCCTTTTGCTCTTAGAGATACTCTTTAATGGCGTCAGGCGTTGTTGCAGAAGTAGTAGAAGCTTTTGAGATTAATGATTCTGCAAATGATGTTTATCAACATAATTTCAAACATCGGCCTTATCAGGTTTTCTTCTTTGTTCTCAAATTCATCATTTGTGAAATTGGTTGCTTATAAGCTTATATATGATTAATCAGTAGAAGCATTGTTACATTTTCAAATTGTAGATGATGCTAGTTCTGTGAATTAGGCCATGATTTGTTCTTAGATTGCTGTTAATTGAAAACGTGCCATTGTGTTTCCCGTTGGTGGTTTATGAATGGTAAATAAAAAGCGGTCCGTTTTATTCGTAGTAGTACGGATTGAAAAAAATAGAACAAGTCCGCCGCGAACTAACTACGGACCGTTTTTAAGTAGAAATAAACTTGGTTTCCGGCGGTTTGTTTTTTGCTCCGAAAATAGAGTGGTGTAGTCGGCTATGCCCATAGCATCCATTTATACATTTTCCAGTATGGTCTCTCGATTTCCGTTTCGGAATCTTTCTCGAATTCTTTTTGTTTTGTTTGTTTCATAGGGAAATATTCAGAGTCTCACTGCTGTTGATTTGGATAAGTATAATGCAGATGCTTGGCTTCTTTCTCCTCCTTGTCAACCTTATACTCGACAAGGTGATTCACTGTTTTTTCTTCGTTATGATCAACATGACTTGCTTTTATGTAGGGGATGTGTTGAGTACTAATAGTTTTTGTTTGGTTAGGCCTTCAGAAACAGTCTGGTGATGCTCGGGCTTTTTCGTTTCTCAGGATTCTCGAGCTTATACCACATACAACCAAGCCTCCACAGATGTTGTTTGTAGAGAATGTTGTTGGATTTGAGGTATGTGTTTGCTTCTGCTTCCCAGCTGGAGTTATAATGAAATTTTTAACAATCATTTGTACTTGTTCTCGATCATCTTCTTTGAATTTGTGACCTTTTTGCTTATTGGTGGTGTTTGTTGGTGCAGACTTCGGATACTCATATGGAAATGATTGATACATTAACAAAATTAGATTATGTCACACAAGAATTTATTTTGAGTCCGTTGCAGTTTGGTGTGCCGTATTCAAGACCACGTTATTTTTGTCTGGTACGTTCTCTTTACCTTGTTATTTTGTAACGCATTTGATGCATCTCTGTGTCCATTTGTTTTGCATTGTTCCTTGTACTTTATCAACATTGTTATATTATGTACCCAAAACTGTAGTTCTCATACTAAGATATGTTGGATTATTCAGCTGTATGAACTTTCTCTCCAGATTAACTTTTGATTTTCCATTTTATGTTCTTTTTTTCTGCTTTATCTTTTTTGTTTTTAGTTAAAACATCCCCACAATTTTTGAAATCATTTGATCTATCTGTTTAATTTGTAGGCCAAAAGAAATCCTTTGCCATTTAAGTCCCAACACAGTAATAACAAACTACTCTGGTCTCCAAGCCCGTTATATGGGTGTGATGATCAAGTGGAGGTTGGAAAATGTCAAGCAGAAGAAGGATTGGATAAATTACTTCAATTTTGCGAACCAGTAGAGAAGTTTCTCGAGTCAGCTGCACATGTTGATGGCGAGCCAAGTAGTTTTGATGACTCTGAGAATGGGTCCAAAGATTGCTATGTACAAGAAGACGATTCTGTGCCAGAATCTGTTCATCAATATCTAGTACCAGTAAGTTTGATAGAGAGATGGGGAAACGCAATGGATATTGTATACCCTGATTCAAAGAGATGTTGTTGTTTTACAAAGAGTTATTATCGATACGTAAAGGGCACTGGTTCCCTATTGGCAACTGTCCAGGTATGTCTTCCACAGAGTGTACAATATTACTTTCCTCTCTATTTGCAAAGTGCAAAGAAATGCTTATCGTGAATCTGTGACCACGCAGCCAAAAGTCAAGGGTAAGGAATCTGGTTTGAAGGAGCAACGGCTTAGATACTTCACCCCGAGAGAGGTTAAGCACTACCCTTTATTTTTACTACCAATACCTCACTGAAAAGTCAGCTTTATTTCAGTGAAAGATGATTTCCAGTTTCTATTTGATTAGGTAGCTAACTTTCACTCATTCCCCGAAGATTTTGAGTTCCCGAAGCACATAAGCCTTCGACAGAGGTACGCTGTTTCATACCATAAACACCATTTGAATAAACCCTATTTGAACCAGAAAAAGCTACTTTTTATATAGATTATATGTGCATCCAAGTATAGCAGAGGCACCATTGTGGTTTCGATACTGAATATAAACCCACAATATACTCTTATTTCTCATTACTTTGTGTTTGCAATGTGGAAATAGTTGAACACAAGAATATGAAACCGTGCTTATAACAGACCGATGTTCTGACTACACTGTTAAAAACTCCTCTTTGTGCAGATACGCAATGCTTGGAAACAGTTTAAGTGTAGCAGTCGTGGCTCCTCTGCTTCGGTATCTATTCGATTCTTGACTGCAAACCCGAACCAGCTATTCTCCTGAACAATCTTCTTCTACATTTTACGACATCGTATGACCATGTCCTTAAATGAAACATAACCATATGCATCTGCTTTGTAATCTTAGGACAAAACATGCAATTCGTATCATTAAATTTTGTTTTACTGATAGATGGTCAAACACTCAAACTGATGAACTTACGTTTTTTCGATTCTTAACTATATGGGCTTGTCTTTCACATGGGCCCTATCCGGCCCAGTAATAATAGTTCTCTCTCCGAAATTTCCGTTCGAGTAAAAGTGACATAAGTTTGGCATGTCTGCGTCTCCTCTCTCTCGCTCTCTATCTGTCGCAGCAAGGGGAAGCTTTCTTAGACTGAGTCTGTGACGGTGCGTGAACTTCACGCTCCGGTGATACCACCTAAGGTTAGTCTTCGGCGACGTTAAATTTAAGTGATAACTTGCTTTTTATGCTTTATTCTTAATTTTTTTCCGATATTTTCCTCATTGTCCGTACAAATTGTTTGTTCTTTTGTTCTTTTCCCATTCTTGGCTCTCGTTTTAGTATCACATGCAAGTAGGTGATCATACAAACCCTAATTTTGCAGAACTGGTCCAGCTTTGAAGAGAAAAATGTTGCCCAAGAGTGCTATTGATAAGATCCAAGGAAATGTGAGCAAGCCTTGCTTCTGGAAGTGTCTCTCTCCAGGACAGAATTGGAAATCTAAATCCATGGTAACTTAGTTATGTCTCTCTCCTCCTTTGATTTTTACTCACTGTTCTTAGACTCTTTCTATTGTATTTGCTTTGTTACAAGTTTAGCTTATACATGTCCTATGTTGAATTACTTCTACTCTGAGCTTTGGATGTTGTTGCTAGAACAGTAAGATGTGATAATCCTTTTATGTTTAGTCTAACCCTTTTATAGTTTAATCCTTTTGTTGTTGTTGTTGTTTAAAAAAGCTTAGATCTTTCTATCTATTAAGAAACTTTGGAGAGATTTTAATGGCACAATGCTTCTTGCCTCTTGTTCTGCTTTGTCTTCATTTTTTTGTTACTTATTTGACCTTTTTTATCTACTGTTATGGGTACTCTTACATCGCAGGTTTCGTTTGCTATTAGCTCATGTTTATGCTAGTGTTGGTTATAGTCCTTTTCTATGTATTTCTTGACCTACAAACCAATCGGTTAAGCTCGTGTTTTTGCTTCTTGTGTTTTCCTTTGGAAAGTTATAGCTTTTAGTCTCATGTTTCCTCTTTTTAATGTCAGTATTGTTTTGTTGTTGTCCTGTGTTCTGATTTCTGGGTTTATGAAGAGGATTATTCCGGAAGAGTTTGTGAGAAGAACGCCTGGGGCTTTTGAGCACAGAGTGGTCTTTAGTGTTCGTTGGGAAAATTCCTGGCAACTCTGGCTGGAGCGAGACAAGAACGACCTGTTTATGATAGAAGAAGATTGGAATGAGTTTGTAGATGACAATCACTTAGGTCCAAATGATAATCTGTTCTTCAGGCACGATGAGACGATGAATCTTGAAGTGCAAATCTTTAAGAATAATGGGGACGAGATCATCGATGTACCTCTTGAAGTTGAACCCGAAACTGAACCATTTCATCCTACGCACAAGAAACCTCACAGGGAGACAACCCCTGCCTCTACCTCTGTCTCTGGCGGCTCTGGTAAGGCTACAAGAATCATCAAACTCAAAACTATTATTTGTTCTTTATGTCAATGTTTGATTCTTGTTGTTTCTGTCTTGGTTCTCAGGAAATGGAGGAACAAATAGCCGAGGAAGACAGCGTTCTAATGATGTCAAAAACCCTGAGCGATACCTCTTGAATCCCGAAAACCCTTACTTTGTGCAAGCGGTGACAAAAAGGAATGACGTTCTGGTAATCATAACAGTTTACCTTGTCAGTTTTTGTATTCCATAAAATTTACCAGTTTATATCTGTGGCCTTAAAGATTAGACTTGTCTTTGTTTCCCACTGTATGCCCAAGTAGTATGTGAGCCGACCGGTAGTTCAGACGTATAACTTGAAGTTTGGTCCGGTTAGGTCCACCATTACCTACCTTCTTCCCGGGGGAAAAAAAGAGGAAGGTGAAACTAAGATCTACAACGGGCAACCTTGTTTCAGTGGCTGGTCGGTTCTATGTCGAAGGCACAATCTGAAAATCGGAGACTCGGTGGTTTGTGAACTTGAACGCTCTGGTGATCTGGTTACGGCTGTTAGAGTGCATTTCGTCAATAAAGACTAGACCAATCCTCTCTAGTAGTAACAAAATGTTATTAGTAACTTTCATTAGTAATATGCTTAAATGTGACAATCATGTTTTAGTTTAACGAACTTCTATGTTTTTAGATGTCTCTGACTCTTAGTACAACAAACCATTTGGAGAATACTTGTTTTGTCAATTCACTTATTGTAGAATAAGGTGGGCCATTTTGTTAATGGGCCATACCCGGCCCATTAATATAGTTTGGCACAGTGTTGAGTCTTCTCTCTTTCTCAAAGCAGAGATACTCAAGGGAGAAGAACAGACGCAGCAGCGAGAGGAAGCTTCTTCGACTCTGACGGTGCGTGCATTTCACGCTCCGGCGACGTTATTTTTATCGCTTTTTACGCATTTTTCTGTATTTTCTTCTGACCTAAGATATTTTCCCCTTTGATCGTACAAATTTGCTTCTTTCTTCGTTTCTCTCTCTGTCTCTCTCTGTCTCTCTCATTAGTCACCATTTTCATGTACTCTGCTTTATATAACTTTAGGGTTTAGCTAATGAAAGTAAGAAAAGTGAAATAACGCATTAAAGGTTTGATTTTTATCCAGTTTTACTGTTTTCTCTGATTTCATTACATGCAAGTCATCTTCGTCTTTGTTTATGAACCCTAATTTTCAGAATCGATCCAGCTTTTGAAGAGAACAAAATGTTGCCTAAGAGTGTTACTGATAAGATTCAAGAAAATGTGAGCAAGCCTTGCTTTTGGAAGTCTCTTTCTCCTGGACAAAATTGGAAATCTAAATCCATGGTAACTCAAACTTTGTCTCTCCTCTTTTCTAATCTTTTGATGTTATTGAATCTTTCCATTGAATTTCTTTGTTTGCCCTAAAGATCTATTGTTCGTTTGTTGTTGTTGTTCGGAAAAGCTTAGATCTTTCTATCTTTCAAGAAACTTTTGAGGAGATTTTAATGGCACAATGGCTCCTGCTTCTTGGTCTGCTTTGTCTTTGTTTTCTGAAATTTCTTGTTACTTATTGACAAGCTCGTGTTTTAGCTTTTAGTCTCATGTTTCCTTCTTCTAATGTCAGTATCGTTTGTTGTTGTCAACTGTTATGATTTATGGGTTTATGAAGAGGAGTTTTCCGGCGGAGTTTGTGATAAGCACGCCCGGGTCTTTAGTGCACAGAGTGGTGTTTAGTGTTCGTTGGGGCAATTCCTGGCAACTTTGGCTGGAGCGAGAAAAAGAAGATTTGTTTATGATAGAAGAAGATTGGGATGAGTTTGTGGATGACAACCATTTAGGCCCAAATGATAACTTGTTCTTCAAACACGATAACACAATGTTTCTTGAAGTGCAAATCTTTAAGAATGATGGGAAAGAGATCATCGATGCACCTCTTGAAGTTGAACCTGAAACTGAACAACTTCATCCTACTACACCGAAGGATTCTCACAAGGAGACAACCCATGCCTCTGCCTCTACTTCTGGTATGGATATTCAGATTGATTGAATCGTTTTGATGCTGTTTAAGCTCAATAGTATACTTTTCTTTTCTCTCTAATGCCAAAGTTTGATTCTTTTTGTTTATGTTTTGGCAGAATTCTCAGAAAATGGTCGAGAGAGACAAAGTTGTGCTGATGTCAAAAACCCCGAGCTATATCTTCTAAACCCGAAAAACCCTTACTTTGTGAAAACGCTGTCGAAAAGGAATGACGTTTTGGTAATAATAGCAGTGTTTTCATCAGTTTTGATTCTAGTTTATATCTGTTGCCTCTAAATCTAAGACTTGTTTTTCTCTCTATATCTCATGTATGTGCAACTAGTATGTGCCCAAACCGGTGATTAAGAAGTATGGCTTGAAGTTTGGTCCCACTCATTCCCCGATGCATTACCTTCTTCCCGGAGATAAAATCAAAGGCTTGACTAAGCTTTATGGTGGTGGCGATGCCCCTTGTTTCAATGGCTGGGTGGGTCTATGTCGGAAGTACAATCTGAAAATCGGAGACTCTGTGGTTTGTGAACTTGAACGCTCAGGAGATCTGGTTACTGCTGTTAGAGTACATTTCATCAATGAAAATATGAGATGAGTCCTCTCTAGTCTCTTATCTTAACATTAGTGTTTACCAAACTTACTATTGTAATGTTTATATGTGACCCTTATGTTGGTGTACAAAACTTACATGCTAAATTTCTTATCCTTCTCTTGCTTTACTGCAATAGTAGTCCCAACTTAAGAGAGCTTGCGTTTGACTTGGTAGGATATGCATAAACCTTTATTGTAAGTTTTGTAACTCTCCATATAAATCAAAAGGCCTAGATACATAAGATAATGGCAACGTTTCTTTTGCCTTCTCATACAAGAAAATACAATATAAGCAAAGGCCCATCTGCCTATATAAAACCCTAACCTCTGTTTTTTCACTTTCTCTTTAGAATAAAATCAAAAACACACCAAAGACAATTTAAGAAATAATAAAAGACCACACGCTGCATTTTCTTGTAATAGGATTTGTGATTCATCTATGGTTTACGAACGCTTATAAGCTTGACATCATCGATCACAGGCCCACACAATGACGAGAAATCATCGCTTCTCATGGCATAGAAAGTGCTGTAGAACATAATTCTTGATCGGCTCGAAACCGCCACAAACCGGATAGAAGCTCGTTTAAACCCTCCTGTGCCACGCGACTCGTAAGGGACCTTAAGTGTCTCTTTTCCTGCAAAAGCCTCAACCACCATTGATCCTTTGCAAGCGTTGTTGGCATCTCCAACCGCAAAAGAAAGCACGTAAGTCTTCCCGATGATGGTCCGAACCACTTGAGCAATGGCGCTCTCTTTACCCGCTACAAGCTCAATAGCTCGGCGACCCTGTGGGACTGAGAAATGCTCAATGTCTACGTACTTGACAGCTTTGAGAGACTCCACCATCCAGCCAGGTAAAGGAGAGTGGTCATCTTCTATGAACGGTGGAATCAAAACTCCCGTTGTCGCGCCCGGTAGTACTAATGGACCTTCTTCAAATCCTCCGTTTTTTAAAATGTTCTCTGCCATATCAAACATAGAAAAATCATCACTATTCCATATATATCATAACATCACATGATCAAGAATCATAAAAACAGAGCAAGAAACAGAGTATTTATTATAGTATTTAGCTTACTATTAGTTGGTCGAGGAGGGTAAAGAGATCTCATGGCGACACCATCAATAAGTGGACCACAAGCTGGATCTTCCTCAACACCAGGATTATGAATCACAACTTCAGCAACTTCACTCTCAGCTTGAAACGCCCAAGCATACAAATCCCACCCACTACTACTATAAACCGTTTGCACCGGAATCACACCGGAGTCAGGTGCTACAGATATGTTAAGCCTCTCGTCTTGAGCACAAGTCCTAGCAGCACTAAAAGTGAGCGAGTAATACATTCCTTTAACCACTTTAAGTCTTTGTTTGATCGATGCTTCGTTCCCTAGCCGGACTGCGAATTTACCGGCGGGAACAACGAGAAGCATGTCTCCTTGTTTATGTCCTGATTTGATGTATTCAACGAATCCTGTGACTTCCCAGTTTGGTATTGCTAGTTTGTTTAGTATTTCTGTTCCTTTCATGTCTGATGGTTTTGGACCTAGCTCGAAATCTCCGTTTGGTAACATGCCTGTGGAAATGACCGAATTGTCCTTGGGAATATTAGGAATTTTGGAATTTTAAAATAGAAAAAGATATATAGAGCACGTGAGGTGTGTCCGAAGACAGCCTAACTGGTCCTAATGTAACATGAACTAAAGGACCTACTCTCAACTTCATTGATTGGAAATGTCCAAAAACTTTATTGTGTTGTGTTTGTGTCAGAAACATGGCCAATTCTGTAATTTTATTACATTGGCTTCTTAAAAAATCTAAATTCTAAACAAAACGATTTTTTTTTTCATTTTTGTTTGTTTTTTAAGTACTATCGCTAGCAGAGGCAGGTTCGTACGAGTGATATCATCGTAACCAACCACTTTGAAGAAATTTAATGAAATTTTTTTGTTACCAGCATTATAGTGATTATTTATATCACAAATATAATCAAAATGTTTTCTTTTCTCGATTCTTTATAAAATTCTGAGTAAATGAGTTTTTGTTCCCATTAAATTTGTGAAAAAAGAAATGAAATTGCCATAATTTACTGTACATAAAGGTTGAAAATTGGAATTGGGGCACAATTCGAGTTTTAATACCATTTTAACATACTATAAAGTAGTAAATCGGAACTTTGTTGTTAATGTAGTAGTAAATCAGAATTGGGGTAAGAGAAATGCATTTATATAATGAATTGTTGTGTATGTATGTAGAATAAAGTTACCGTCACGGAACGAGACGGTGGACTTAGCGGCGGTTGCGGTGGCGATGAAAAGAAGGAAGAAAGACACGACGGTGACGGCTCCCATTTTGACGGACACCAGAGATAGAAAGAGATGAGTGTAAAATGTAATTGGCAAAGAGTATTGTGGCTATTGCTTATAAGGAGATAGAACTATTAAAATGACCTTGGATGTTGTAATATATTACGAGTGTGTGCCACTGAGGCTAGTTGGAGTATCCCACGTGGGGTTGTGACCTCATTCCTTTCCAGAGATTTGGAACCTTATTGACCATTTGGGGTTACTTTCGGAATTAAAATTTTGTGAAAAAGTATTGTTTTGATGCAATTATTTTTGCTGTTTATATAGTCAATCTCTGTTTAGGCTGTGACTGGGGAAGCCAGAAGTGTCTAATTGGGACAGGTAATAGAGGATTAGAGGTAATTGCGTATAAACAGGTAATGGGCGAGAGTATTTAAATGTACTACTAGAAATATACGGAATAAAATACTAAACTTATTAAAATACGGTAACGGAGCGGATTCGGATAATTTTAAGCGTTAAATTTACAAATCGAAATATCACATCTATAAGATATGAATATTTTCGAATAATTTTGAGAAATTTAGAATATGTTCTAATATCTAATTCATTATACATGTTTGTTAAGTTAAATTAAATTGTCGAATTTTTTTGAATGGGTATAGGACGGACCGACGGACGGTGGGAAAAAGTGTTTCAAAACCGCCATAGACTAAAGACTACCAAAAACAAAAACACTAAATAGTGGCGGAGATACGTTGGTGGACTAAACAGTGTCAACTGACCCAATAACTTTTAGATTTTGAAAGATTTGTTATTAAAAATTAAGAAAAAATTAGATAAAATGGTTAAATTTTTTTGAGTTGACCCCATTAGCATAGCTTCAATTCTCTATTCTTCTATTCATACAATATAATGACTCCATTAGAAACTTATTCTAGATCCGCCACTGACACTAAACATACTTTTTTTGCTTAGAAACTAAACATACTACAATATACTTATGATCCATTATCCACATGCTATAAACACTATCGTCTAAGATTGTGAAAATAATTGACATTTTTCTTTGGCAATCTTACATCTGAATCTACGTGACAAATATGATTAATTATGATAATAGCTAGGAAATGCCAAATTGGTCGTTTAGAAACATCGGTGGAGAGATACTATTACTAGGAGAATCGTTTATCGTGGCATGTGTTACACCACTTACACCCAAAAATATTTTCCTTTCGATTTTTTTTTTTTGTCTTCTTCGTGCACTTTTTTTTGTTTTGTTTTGTTTCTTGGCTGTATTTTGAAAATAATAAAATTGAGAAATGTGTATGGTATTAAGGGCGCCGTTCAGTGGCTAAGAATGCGGTTTCCAAAGTCGGCCATGAAATTGTCCTCAGAAAAATTCAGAATCGTGTCTTCTTCTCAATCTTATCGGCCCAAGAACGGGGAATTGTATTATTTTGATTTTTTAAATTATCCAAATTCACTTCTAACTGTCTCAATGTTCGGTTTTTGGACTGTAGCTCCGCCAAAACCACCAATATATGCATTTCTTACCCTTATAGATCAGTTTTTTAAAATTCTATAGTGTGCTTTATGTTCTCGGTCTTAACTTGTATGTTTATCTCAGTGGCCAAATCATTAAACTAACTAGATGTGTAACATGTGTTGCTCTCTCCTTATTGTTATGTTCGGTGTGTGTTGTAAGAACGGTTTACGAAGACGCTCACTATAACATGTGTATGTGTTGAGAATGAGGAGGTACGCCACTTCACATGGTCATGGTCGCATGGGCAAATGTTCTAACGCTGATATATGGCATCAAAGATTTGGACACCTTTCTATTAATATACCTTTCTAGGAAATAGAATAGTATTAATTTTGATATAGTCTCTTGCGTTAGTTGTTTGGCGTTAAAATTAACTAGATATCAATTGAAAAGCTTATGAAATTTAACAACTTTGATCATATCATCTATAAAAAAATAGTAACACGTAGCACCAATGAAAGAATTATTTCTGATGGATCCAATATAAATGTTGATTAGGACTTTAAGACCCAAGTTCGAACAAACAACAATCACTATTTAAAATGTTGAATCCAAAAAAAGATAAATTAGAGTATAATAAGTTGGAGAGAAGAACCAAAAAAGGACGAGGAACCGTCGAAAACGTGGGTGGGGCATATGGGTAACGAACGTAGTGGAACCCATAGAAAAAGAAGAGATCATAGCAAAAGGCAGGATCATGGCTTTGTCTCCTCTTCCTTGTACACTTCTTTTACTCTTTTACGGGCCCATTGCCTCATGACTCGATCTCTTGTACAAAAAAAGCTATCGATAACCTTTTTTTAAATATATATTAGTAGGCCCGTTATAATTATATAATTTATATTGGTAAAGACAAAATACTATTTGAGGTACGTTGTATTCATATAATTTACATAGTATTTATTAGGTAGGGATGTTGAATCCAAAATTTTGTTTGATTTCTGTTCGGATATTCTAGATCTTCTGTAAAAAAATGTGTAAAAAGTTTTCAATCTTTATAACAAAAAAGGTTCAAATCGATTGTTCGGATCAAATCGCTTTTTTGAGATAAAAAAATCCCTAGTACTATTATTAGGTAAATAAATTTAAAAATGTATAGTTCAAAACCAAAGTCAACAATATAGACAGTTAAGTTTTGAGCATGATACTGAATTTCTTTATTGTGCAAAGATACTGAAAATTTAAGTTATTAGAAACCGTTTTTTTTATATTCTCACTTTTTGAATTATGCATAATCTTAGTTTGCCAGCTCTAAATTCGAACTTAGGAGCACCAAAATCCTCTCAAAAACCGCATAAGAGACAAATGATAGTAAGACTGATTGGTGGAACTGTGGCCATAAACTATTGCTTTAACATTTAGCTACATAAATTTTGGCTTTTGGAAATAAGCTATAACTATTTCGGAAAATAATGCAATACAATAAAGAAGTTAATAAATCACCACAAAACAAAAGAAATAAACTACTCCCTCCGTCCACAAAGATGAATGTTTTAGAAAAAAAATTTGTCCCACAAAGATAGAAGTTTTGGGTTTTCAATGTCAAATTTAATACAGTTTACCTATTTTACCCTCATTAAACAACAATAAATAATATATTCTTTAAAATGTATTAAATGATTCAAAGGTTAAAATTGTCATTATACATTATTTCTTAAAGAATGTGAAATTTCTAAAAAATTTATCTTTGTGGGACAGAGAGAGTATTTAATAATCATCAATAATTATTGGCAATTTGGCATTTGGCAAGTGAGAGAAGAAAAAAATAGGAGTAAGTCTACTCACATTTAATTCAACATTGTCATTTTTTTTTCTGTTAAGTAATTCATTAATGAATTTAGGCAAAGGACCCTCCTGTGCTAATGTGACTCACATGAAAATGTCTTCAAATACAAATCAATATCGTTCTCTACTGACACCAATCTATTAAATACTTTAATACCTTATCTTATATACTTATCTACCTCAACACTTATTCACCAGACCGTGCAAAGCATCGTTGATTCATGTAAAAATTGTTTAAAAGTGGCATCTTTTGAGGAATTGTGTAAACATTAACACTTACCTCCTTTATGTTGCACCAGGACTCTATTTTATGCAATCCATATCTCATAAAACAGCGAGAAGATCAAGCTTTAGTTATAGTACAAGAGACTAACATGCTTAAGGAATGGTTCTTTGGTAGAGAGGTAAAGTTCCTAAAGCCTCTCGCTCAGCTCTCTCCCGCTTCACTTGCAAATGAAGTATCGTGTGTAAGAACTTTGCAATAGTATTCCCCAACACTACAAGACAGAGAAAAGTTCATGATACAAGTTCATTAAGAATAAGAAAGTCGTGGATGTAGAAAACATATATAGTTTTGATCATTAGCAGCAGAAGATATGAATATGAATATTTGTGTATATTAAATCAAAATTGGGTAGCGCTGACAAAAGAAAGATTAGGCTTATTGCTGTTTTTGCTCTTACTAGAAGTTACATATGGTACAATATTTTACACAACTTATAAGGTTAAGATTATGATATAAAACTATACTATGGAACCAAAAAGCTAATTATATGTAAGGTTTGTTCGCATAAGGGCTCTTTAAACACAGAGTATTCTTGATCCTTATACAAGTAACAAATCTTATGTTCAATCTTGCAAGATCCATTTAAACTAAAAACTTGAATACTTTATGGGGGGTTATCAAATTCCTCAATATGTTGCAACGATACACTATCTCTCATTGATCTAAACGACTAAAAACATATGCCTTAGACCATATATTTATCAAATATAGAAAAAAAATTGGTGGTTCTCTTGTTGACATTTTCCAACTCGTTGACATTTTATAACACGTTGACATTTTAACAAATTGACTTAGACGTCCATATACTCCATGGATCATTCCCGAACCTTGAAGCTCGATGGATTAGATCTAGATAAGTAAGTTAACTATTTTTCTTCCTCAAACTCTGTTTCACTGTCAAGAAACCGGATAGTATCGGCATGGGAAACTGTTTCTCCCTTTTAACCGAACGATTTGCTACAAGTCCAGGTATATATATGAATCTGTGTGTTTACTTACTATGTGATAATATGTAGATAGATATTGTTAAGCTCTAGATGTACATGTGCAGTGGAGGAAGGTGTGAAAGTATTCACTATGGTGGAGCTGAAGAAAGCGACCAAGAATTTCGGAAAAGAGAGGGTAATAGGAGAAAGCTACGGCAAAGTTGTGAGGGGATATATCAATCCCAAGACTTTATCTCCAGCTAAGGAAGGTGTTGGCCTGGCCGTCGCCGTTAAGAGATTTTACTTAAAATATGAAGAAGCCTTGCAAAAGTGTCTTTTTTAGATTCATCTCTTTTTGGCCTTAATGTGTTGTATTGTATAACAGAGTCGTCCAAAGTCATTGCTGTGGGAGACGCGGCTTAAGATATCAATAGAAGCGGCTCAGTGTCTTGCCTTCTTGCACTCTAGGATAAAAGACGGTCTCTATCGCACACGTCTTACCGCTCGTAAAATCCTGCTTGATTCGGTATGGATTCGCTTACCATTTTCTTGAATATTTCCTCCTTAACTTCACAAATGATAGCGGGTTGGGGGTATGCAGGAGTTCAACGCAAGAGTTTCCTATTTTGGACTCAAAATGGTATATTCTCTCGAAGACTGTTCACACATCCCCTCCTCTGCAGATGGATCAGCCAGAATTTGCTACGCACCTCCTGAATACATATTCTCAGGCAACAATCTTCTGCTTCCTCCTTCAGTCCTCTCTAAAGTTAGAAATGACCATTAAATTCGAACACTAACCTTAGACTGATGCAGGGATATCGCACATGGCAGGCGATGTATACAGCTTCGGTGTTATACTACTTGAGATCTTAACTGGTTTGAGAAACCCGTGCATCATCCTAGCAAAGCAAGCAACACAAAATGGAAAAGAAAACATTGCGGAGATGATCGATCCAGAGTTAGAGAATAGCTATCCTGTTGACGAAGGGATGCGTATGTGCAAGCTTATAAAACAGTGCCTTGAAAGAGACCCCAAGGAAAGACCATCCATGCAAGAAGTGCTAGATAATCTGAATGCTATAGCCCAGATTTGAGAGGACAAACTAAGGGTTATAAATGCTCAAAACATTGTTCCGTTACTATAAGACAGTTATAACATAGTGAATGTATGCATATGCACAGTTACAATTGTATACAACATTAACTGCAAAAGATTGTGGTTCAAAGGTTACACGCCTCTCTTTAGAGCTACTATGAGGAACAATGAAAAAATTTCCAAAAGCTAGCTTGAGGGTTTGAGTGCCCTTAGGTCTTTATATAGCATTGATTTACTCTCCTATCCGGTGAGGGATATTTACCCATATCTCTATAATAGCTCAATCAAGCTTACATTACACATCCAACTTAGTATCATACAATCTTATACATAAGTTCAGTGTTCACATGAACCATGCATAACCATACAAAAGTAAATTGAGCGGTATTGAAGCCTAAAGAGTACTAAAACAGAGAGAAGATTAGGATCTGTTTGGTTAAATGACCCTACTATAAGCACAAGAGAGACAAACATGCTTAAGGAATGGTTCTTTGGTAGAGCGGTAAAGCTCCCAAAGCCTCTCTCTCAGCTCTCTCCCGCTTCACCTGTACATGAAGTATCGTGTGTAAGAACTTTGCTATATGAATCTTCTCACCACTACAAGATAGATAATACCAAAGTTCATGATACATAATTCACTACAATGGGACTTATTCAATCTTGATCATTATCTAGCAGCACAAAATATGAATATGACTACACAATTAGTAACCCTGTTTTCTTTCTTAGACATAACCCTGTTTCCGTTCTTACGAAAAATTAAATGTGACTTACAAGTGCCAACATGTCTTGGAGATAGCTCCTGAATGGTGTCTGCATTGCCTGAAATTACAGAGACAATTACATAAGCTTCTATGTCACAGCTAAAAGCACTTCACTATCTCAAAGACATTTCTTTCATGGACTACTATATTTGGAAAGCTTCCCTCAACCACAAGGAACCAAAAGGCTTATTTTGTTCACCAAAACAGCTCTTTGAAGACAGAGTGTTCTTGATCCTAACACAAGTCTTATGTTCATAGCTATATAACTCTTAACTCTGTTCTCTATTAGCTAAAGACATACATACCTGAAGATTATCTGGGAGGTACTCGTGTTTCATGGAAAGATCCATTGCACGCTTTAAACGCTGGTTCCGAGCATCAACGATCTCTCTCGGTAACCGATTAAGAGCTTCCTTAATATCCAAGTCATACAAAGGATCATAGAGATCGTCGTATCTAAGACCTGAAACTCGTGAAATTCCCAAAATTCCCAAAATCAGCCAGGAGAAAAGAACTAGGGTTTGGTTTCTAGGGTAAGAGAGAAAGAAAGAGTACCGTATCTGCGAAGGCGATTAGAAACAGACTTCATATGCATACGAGCTAAGAAATTCTTCCTGGGATCAACTAATCTCTGGAGAAACGACGCCATTCTCTTCTTCGATTGTGTTGAAACCTTTCGCTGTTTGTAATTTAACCCGGGAACGAAGAAGGAAGAAGAAGCATCCAGAGACATCTGATTAAACGACGTCGTAGTCGTAGGTACTCTTATCGGGAAACGGCATCGTTTGCACTCCTATAAAAAACGGCCTCGTATGACTCGCCGAATAAAACGTTTGTCATCGTTGACTTTTTACGCGTTTACGTTTACTTACCGACGCGTTTACTAGTTGGTCGATTTAAGATTTCGTATTCTCCATTAAACTTTAGTGTTAAAGAAAGCTTTCAGATTATTGGAATGGGAAATTGTCTCTCAGCTTCGACACCTCCCACCCAACCAAATGCTCCCATTTCAGGTAATCTCTGCGAATTTAAGTACTTTAATTGACTTGAATGTTACTATAATGGATATGATATATATAAGTTTTTAAAAAAAAAAAAAAAAAAAAAAAAAAGTTTTGTTATATGTATAGTGGAGGAGGGTGTGAAAGTCTTCACGGTGGCAGAGCTGAAGAAAGCGACTAATGATTTCGAAAACCAAATGGAAATAGGAGAGAGCTTGGGATATATCAATCCCAAGACGTTATCTCCGGCCAAGAAAGGTGTTGGCATGGCCGTCGCGGTCAAGAAAATTTACTTAGCCAATGAACAAGCTTTTCAAGATTGGCTTGTAAGTAATTATATCATCTACATACATACCAAACTGCAGATTCATATATGTATGTGAATATAGGTTGTGTGAGGACCTTGGGCAAAACCAATAGAAAATTAAAGTTTCTTCTAACTTTTTTGATGTTTTTGGACTACCCATAGTAAACGCTTATGTTGCCTAGAGACGGGCATGTGTGTCTTAACATTAGAGCTGATATTTTTGTAGGTTGACGTAGAGTTTCTACGACATAATTCTCATCCAAGCTTGGTGAAACTCATTGGCTACGGTTATGATCGTGATATGTTGTTTATTGTGTCTGAATACTTTCCAAATGGAAGCTTAGGAAGTTACATTGATAGAGGTAAGGAAGTTAAGTTTATTCATCTCCTTTTCTTCATTATATTTTGTGAGTAGAGTCAAAGCAAGAAGATTATTTCTTGCTCTTAATTAAGAGCTTTATAAAATAGATATAAGATATAAAATGAGACAGCTTCATTTACTGCAAGAGAGGAAAGAGTAATTGAAAGCTAAATGATTCTTGGATTAATAATTTTACATCTCCGAAGAAAGAGAGTTTCTCAAAGTGGCAACACTTCTAGGTTAACTTCGTTACATGACTATATATATGAATCTACTTTCTTGAATAACTTAACTACATGAGTTTGGATTGGATTGGTCTAAACTTATAACCTTGGGCTTGTCATGTTTGATTCAATACATTTACCATTGTGTGTCCACATTTCACTAGAAGTACTTATTCAGGGTGGACAAAGTTTTATTTCTTGCTAGCTCACCACATGTTAATTGTTAAACACCCGAGCGGAAATCCAAGTGGTCCACACGCAAAGTTTGCTCACATAGAATGTGGAATCCAATTCTGGAGCTGTCATACGCTCTTAACCTTAGATCCAATACTAATTCATCTTCCTTTTGGCTTTATTAATGGTTTATGTAATATCACAGATAGTCGTCCAAAGTCATTGCCGTGGGATACACGACTCAAGATATCCATAGGAGCGGCTCGGTGTCTTGCCTTCTTGCACTCTAGGAAGCAAGCCGGCCTCTACCGCAGATATCTCACCGCTTCAAAAATCCTGCTCGATTCAGTACAGATTCACCTTGCTTTTTTTTTTTTTTTCTTGATTGCTTGCTCCTTACCTTACAAATGACATGTATTGGATATGCAGGACTTCAACGCAAGAGTTTCCTATTTTGGAAAGCCAAAAGTTTCTCTCGATGAACTGGTACACACCAGAGGGTTTGCAAATGTAGCACCTAGATATCAATACCCACCTCCCGAATACATACTCTCAGGCAACAATCTTCTGGTTCATCCTTATATACAGTATATCTTAAAGTTAAAAGTGACCATTAAATTCAAAGAGACTAACTTTAATTGATTGCAATAACCAAATGAAGGGATGTCGAACATGGCGGGCGATGTGTACAGCTTTGGCGTTATACTACTTAAAATGTTAACTGGTTTAGGAAAGCACCTCATAATCTCAGTAAAGCGAGATATAAAAAATAAAAAGGACAACATTGAGGAGAGGATCGATCCAGATTTGAAGAATAGCTATCCTCTTGAAGCGGGAAGACTTATGTGCGAGCTTATTAAACAATGCCTTGAGGTAGACCCGAAGATGCGACCAACCATGCAACAAGTGCTAGATAATCTGAATGCTATAGCCCAGATTTGAGGACAACTATATAAGGGTTATAAATGCTGAAAACATTGTTTCACTATAAGACAGTTATAACAACTCGTATATGACGAGAAGTGTTAAGAAACAAAACCTAATTCTCCTTTCTTATCCACTCAAGAACAGAGCTAAGCTAATCAACTTTGAATTATCTTTACACTAATACAATGATCACTATTTTCTTCGACCTCTCTCTCTTTAAGAAAGCGACTAAGTATTTGGGAAAGGGGATGATAATAAGAGAGTGCCCCGGCAAATCCGCATTAATGAGGGGATACATCAATCTCAAGACGTTATCTCTGGCCAAGGAAGATGTTGGCATAGCCTATGAGATATCACTCAGCCGATGAACAAGTTTTTTCAAGAATGGCTAGTAAGTAATTATCATATCTACAAGACATTTATATCTATGTTGCTAGGTTAAAGTTGGAGCTGAAGCTGAGTCTTTGTAGGCTGAGGTACGTTTTTACGACATAACTCTTATCCAAACTTGGTGAAGCTCATTGGCTACGGTTATGACTTATGACCGTAATACATTCTTCATCGTTTCTGAATATTTTCCAAACGGAAAGTTAGAGCGTCACATCTATAGAGGTAACGAAGTTGAATACAAAGTTTATTCGTTATCTTTTTGGATTTAATAGTTTATATAAATATCACAAAGAGTCGTCCAAAATCAACACCGTGGGGGACACGGCTCAGGGTCTTGCCTTCTTGCACTCTAGGAAGAACACCGGCCTCTACCGTGGAAATCTCACACCCGTTAAAATCTTGCTAGTTTCGGTATGGATTTGCCTCGGCTTTTCTTGGATAGTATACTTGCTATATGGTATGTATTGATAATGTAGGATTTCAACGCAAGAGTTTCTTATTTTGGACTCAAGTTGATAGACCATGAACCAGCTAGATGTCACTACTCACTACACACCTCCCGAATACATAGGCTCAGTCAACAATCTTTTGCGTCCTCTTTCTCTAGTAAGTTACAATAACAATTAAGTTTAAAGACACTAAGTTTTACCAATTTTGCAATTACCATATACATGCAGGGATGCGAATGGCGTGCGATGTTTACAGCTTTGGTATTATACTACTCTAGATCTTAACTGGTCTTCAAATTCCGCGCATTATTCTTGCAAAACAAGCAATACGAGATGACAAGGTATTCATGGCGGAGGTGATCGATCCGGATTTAGAGAATAACTATCCTCATGAAGCGGGAAGACGTATGTACAAGCTTGTAAAAAAATGCCTTAAGCGTCACCTGAATAAACGACCATCGATGCAACAAGTAATGGATAATTTGAATGTAATAGCTCAGATTTGAGGACAAACTAAGGGTTATAACTGCTGCAAACATAGTTCCACTATAAGGAAAATTATAACATAGTCAATGTATGTGTATGCACAAATACATTTGTATACAAAAAAAACAAGTACAAAAGATTCTGTTTTTAATGTGGTTCAAAGGTTACTACACGCTTCTCTTCAGGCTCCGGGTGCACCTGAAACAAGATTCTTGTTTATGCATTTTTAAAAAATAAAAATTCTTGGATTGTGTAGAATAGATATGAAAGATTTTGATTACCTCTTTAAAACTTATGGTTCTGATCCTAATTTCACCTCTGCTTGTAGTCATCTCATCCAATATCTCTGCGTCGTAGAATTCATCTTCACCTTCTGATAAATGATGAGAAGACCCTAGTTTCTGCTCACGAAACAGAAACCTCTTGACTCAATTGAAAGTTTGAAACTCATTAAGAGACCAGAACATAGGAAAGCGAAAAAGATTTACCCGGTATGCGAAACTTGAGTGTTGTTGTATAGGTGCGGCTACTATTTCTTCATAGTCAGAAGCATCTAGCACTTGAAGATGTTGGGGATGGAATAGCTTGGGAAGCAAGTGTTCTCTTATACTTATGAGTAGAAAGAAGAGCGCCGGGAAAAATATCCCGGCCATAGGAATCCATGTCATACCATAGCACAAGAGAAAATAAACCAACTGGAAAAGTGTGAATGTTACAATCACTCTGTATGGTACTAACTCCACAAATGAAGCATGTACTCCTTCCAAGACTCTGCATTAGATGATGAAACCAGTGATTGAGAAAAGTTCTTGCTCTCTATTAATAGACTAAAGAAAAAGCTTTAATTTTAACTAACTTGAAAAGCCTGCTAGGAGGAATGAAGAGAAGCAACAATCTCTCCCAGAATTGATTTCCCGGGAGACTGTCTATCGCCATATAAGCAAAGTAACCCCAAAGTATAGAACTTGGGATCATTTTAATGACTGGCACTGCAAGAAGTGTTAAACCAACAAGAACTGATTGCAAAAGATTGCTCACTCTTTGCTCGTTTACTCTAACCGGCAAGTTAGCCTCTATATGCACATCCGGATCGAATTTTACTTTTGTATCGCCTCCTTCGTCTGGTCTCATTACAACTTCTTTCAACTCTTTTAAATCTGTTGCTACTGAATTATCCTGCAAAGTTTTTGATTCTTTTTTTTTTTATTTCAAACCTTTTCTTTCCATAAATATAGGAGAATGCATTATTAATAACCTGAGGTGGGCATGTCTCCATCTCTATAAACACTGATTGCATTCTTCCATATATTTCTGATTTGCTAGCTTTCATTTTCATACACTCCTTTGCTTTCTTCACCATTTTCTTGCGTGTCAGCTGCAAAAAAAAATAGCATCATCTCTGTTTCAACTCTTCTTCTTCTCATATATATTTGATCTTACTTGACGATTCAAAACCGCAAGACTCTTTGTGTGCATTGGAGCCTGAGGAAGAACACCATTTGAAGGAGGAAGTCCAAGTAGTCCACATATCAAAGTCTATAAATCACCATAACAACTTGATTTAATTGTTTTTTCTATGCAAAAATGTTTTCAAAATCAGTTTTAACAACTTCAAATCTCACCATAATTCCAAGCAAGAAGATGTCATAGTGATAAGCAGAAGGGTTCTTTAAATTAAACTCTTTCTGTTGTGCCATTTGTGATGCTACACTATGGTCGAAGAAGTAAAGTCCTGCTATCATCACACCGGGTATAAACGCAGCAAAGATATACATTACCGGTACCTTCCCCATGTCCTGTATATAATAATGTTTGCATAATTCTATAAGTTTTTCATTTGTATTGATCATTGAATCATGTTTTGCATATCTTAATTCTTACCTTGATTATAGTCCAATGATACAATGAAGCTGGCTCCCATGGAAGAGGACAGAACAGTCGCCGAGGAACACTTGGAAGGACTTCACTAGGAATTGTATAAGACAATGCCGTCCATAACAAGACCATTAAGGGAACACCGTAATCTCCAATGAAACTCCGAAGCCATCCTATTGTTTTTAGTGCTCTTAGTGAATATCTATGTACACCAAGGAACTAATGTAAATAGACAATGACGTACCAAAGCCGTATTTCCATGATTTCGCTCGCCTACTCTTTAGCGCGGTGATTACAAGGCCTAACGAGAAAATTACCGCAAGCAACCCATTTGCATACAACAAGAGGAAGTGAGATTTCTCTGTTTCTTGATTTTTAATTTCGGGGGCGTTAAACTCGCTGATCAATCCCTGAAAATGTATATTATAACTAAGCATGTTAATTGTAGCATATATGACTTATTAACCTGGACAATGAAATTGGTTTGTACCTTGACAGCTTCTTGTAAAAACAGAACAGCAATCAACATGCCAAAAAGTTCCCCAGCGATTCTCGTAAACCTCGTGATGATTGTGCCGGCGTTAAATATCGAAAGTAGGATAAGCAAAACTGAAGTCCATACACAAACCCTGCAGAAACATATAATAACAAACTCTTAGAAAACAGATTACATTCACTAACAAGACTATTTATTTTATCTGATCATTACCATGCAACCCAAGCTAGGTAAAGTTCTCGACCGATATCCGGTCTACTAATGCAGAAACTGTAAAGATAAGTATACATAATGATGGTTGGCTCTGCAACTCCAAGTATCAACAATGGTTGTCCACCAAATATCGCATGGATGATTCCGCATATCGAAGTAGAAGCTAATGTTTCCACTGCACTTAGAGCTCCGCCTTTTAACCACAAGTTAAATAAAAATCATCAAAGGTAATTCTCTAGGAGATTCATAAAAAAATAGCAACATGAAAAAGAAATATTCATATATATACCTGTATGTTTACTTAATTGTTCACCAAAGGCAACTACAGGAAGAGACGATGCAAAGAAAATATAGCAAGTCGGAGCCAAGATTCTAGTGAAACATTTTCAATGTTTAGCATCAATATACATTTCAAGAAAATATTGAAATTTAATTAACCTTACCTTATACCGGTTTTTATGCCACGAATCCAATCTTGTTTGTAACATTTTCGTCTACCTTCGATATCTCGAAGAATTCCCTGAAATGGACCTCCTTCTCCTTCACTCTCCATTGCTGCATCAATCCAGAGTACCTAGCGTGTTACACACGCATTCACAATTACAACCTAAAACAGCATAATTCTAGAGAAATTGAAAGTTCAATAGACCATTAGAAATAAGTTTCTAAACATATATTGACGAATCCACTTTGACATACCTGGAAAGCTCAAGAAATCAAAGGAAATTCAAAAAGACAAGACAGAGAAACTTGTATTGGTAAAAATAAAAACATGATTAATAGTAAACCGCGTAATTTTTCCACACATGATTCTAACTTCTAACAGTTTCAACAATAATGGTGTTATGAAAACTAATTAAACTCCATGACACGTTAGCCTGTTTAGTTAGTTTTGTTGATAAATAGTTTGACCTTTATTTGGTTGATAAAACCTAATTAGATTTTCTAAATTAATACTAAGTATTAGTGTTTTCTAAATTAGCGTTCTTTGTCAAAACGTTCACTCAAATACGTTTTGAGTATGTGACCTAAACGTTTTCATCCATTGAGTAGAGAATCTATTAGTGGAAATGACAAAATTAAATTTTAATTAGAAAATGTTGATGTGTAATTTTTCTTGGCCAGTTGATGAACGGGTTTTGAAATTCTTAAACACTTAACTTAACCATTGAAATCTTAAGTAATAATAACAAATTGTAACTTTATATATTCTTATGAATATTCCATATGCATTACACAATCTTTTTTATTTTACATTACATTATCTTAATAAATATTACACAAACAGACAAACTAGAGCAATTATTGTAATAACTAATGTGAGAACTTTGGACGTCCATATTGATTTCTTGATTTGTCATTGGAGCTACTTGTAGATTCACCCTTTTTTCGGTAACGTATTATGCACCGGTAGATAACTCCGACGACAATAATTAGTAAGACTATAACCAAAAGTATAACATAGAATCAATGTTGAAGAATGCACTAGGCGCTAAACAGGCATTCGTGACCTGACGTTTAACGCTTGGAACGCTTAATCGGAGTCTAGGCGATTTTAAGCGGTTTAAACATTTACAATATGACACATTATAAATATGATACCTTATTATATAACATACCCAGTATTTAGCCTCCTTTAAAAAGACAGTGCAATACCACTTTTGATTTGTCCAAATTACAGTAAGATGTTTAAAAATTAAAAGTTATTTATCATTTCTAACATGTCAACTTAATACATAGAGAGATGTTTCTTTGTTTCCTTCTAGAAACATAGTTTGAGTCTTTGACGATGTCACGTGCTTGTAAATTGTTTAGACAAAAAAAGTAAACAAATGGTTTAATGATGCTCCTACAAGACTATTTGCTTTCTAAAATCCATTAAAAGTTCAAATATATCTAAGAAACTCTCTTTAAATTAAAATTCTAATAAATACTAATTAACTCTACGAAACCAAAAATAATCCGACCGAAGCCGATAATAAACCTAACCAACCGAAACCACACCTTGGCCTTCCAAGATTCCGGCTACCGCTTGAACGATGGTGGTGCGACATACCCGAAAAAAACGGATACCCGCCTAGCCCACCGCGAGATTGCCTTAGACGGTCGTATCCGCCACCACGTCCTCCTCCTACCTTACCGCCACCACGTCCTCCTCCTCCCTTACCGCCACCGCCTTTTCGGATAAAGACTGCTAATTTCGACGTCTTCCCACCGTAGCCAATAACACCTTCTGGCTTGGAAACATGGCTGGTGTCAACGGAGGCTAGACGTAAGGATCGTGAGTCTACAACGGAAACAAAGTTGTGATGCAAATAAAGAACGAAGAGAAAATAGAAAAGCAACGACGTTTTTGTCAAACCCATGTTTATGCTTGTGCCTTCTCAGCCCCTCTTTTTTTTTGACGTTTTACATTTATATAAGGGTCATAGAAAATAGTTGCCAATTTTATTTATATGTTAATTTTTGATAATAATAGTTATTTCTACAATTTATATACTGAATTCATCAAGTTTTATTTTGTCATTTTGGTGTTTTTTTTCTTATTTTTAGAGAATAATTATTATTTTCACTTAAAACCCAAGAGTGGTGGAAAAAAAGCCAAAACGAAATTACATGCTTTAGATAATCTGACTAATATTTTATTCATGGATTGGTGAACAAATTTTAAAATGTGAGGTATAAACGTTTTTAAATACGATGTGGTTGGGTTGCATACAATGTAAAAATGATTTTTTGGTTTTACATTCATTCAAAAAAAAAATATCAATGAAATTGCAAAAACTCAATCATTGATCTGTTGAAAGTTAAACTTGATGTACAATTATAGCCGTTCGCCAGGATTCTACGCAGAGAAGGAAGTGTCGCCAGGTCGTGGATCATTGAAGGTATTCATCAAGATCACGAAGAAGGAAGTGTAGTCTGTCGTGGATCTAGTAAGGGTCGGAAGGAATTGTCAGTTGTAGAATCGTCTATGTAACAGTTCTCATAATTTGCAATTAATAATAAATCTAGACGACAAAAAAAAAAAAAACATGGCAATTCAATTATTTAGTTACTGATCAGACTAAATCATCAAGTAACAAGTTTTCTATACTTTATATATCAATTAGTCAAGTCATATACAATATATTTGCATTATTTGCTACAACGCTGAAAATTAGAGAAAATAGTTTCCCAATTACATTTATATCACAACAATATTTTTTAAAAATTTTGATCTCAAATTACAGAATCTCGTTGACGTCAATTTAATCTCTAAAGATTTCTATTTCAAATTTCATATATCAAAAACTGACAATATTTAGACTTTTATGACTACATTAATTGTATAAAATGTCATTTATTGATTCAAATAATAAAAGCTGGAAAGGTTACAACATATAATCCCCAAGTCTCTTTGACTTCTTCTCCAATCATTCACTTCTCCAATCATTCACTTCTTTCGAAAGTCTCTCATTACCTCTCACTTGACTTGTATCTAACGAAGCTTCTTTGCTCTAAAAGTAAGTTTTCTCTGCCGCCTCTATCTCCTCTTTTTCGTTGGTACTTTGTTTTGATATCTCTACACATTTAGTTTTGTATTGGTATTGGTGAGGATGACTTGTGCAAAACTCGCAGTCTCCTTTTGTTTCTTAATATTTTCATTGATTTTTTTTTTTGTCTATATATAGATTTTCTGGAGTTGTATACCGAATTGCCGATCACCATAAACTTTTTAGGAGTATGTAATGAAAAGATTTGAGTAAAAAGTTCACTAAAGGTTCAGCGATCCGTTTATTGATTAAATTGTTTACTTTGAATGAAGGAAAAAAATATACTAATTACAATCATGACAAATGGTGGTGGTGGCGGCAACGGTGGTGGCGGAAACAACGGAGCAGCAAACCGGACGGAGGAGTTACAACCCCACCCGGTGAAAGAACAACTCCCCGGAATCCAATACTGCGTCAACAGTCCTCCTCCTTGGTGTAAGTTTTGTTTTATTGAATTTTGGTTTTCATTTTGTATCTTATTTTTATGTGTGTGTGTGGAAATGTAATATGTTCGGTGTTTGCAGTTGAAGCCGTAGTGTTGGGTTTCCAGCATTATTTGTTGAGTCTTGGCATCACAGTTCTCATTCCAAGTCTATTAGTTCCAATCATGGGAGGTGGTGATGTAAGTATATGATTATTTCTTGAGATATTTTTTTTAAAAAAAAATTATAAAAACATCTTACATAACTATTAACAAACCTCAAGACACACAAATATGCTCTTCCAGATTTTGATTTTAAAAATATGATTTTGTTTTTTTAGTTACTATTTCAATTTATTTGTGGGAGTTGGTTAATTACTATATTTTAAAATTTTGGGTTATGATACTCTTTCGGTTAGACAAACAAAATTTCTATATAAATTCTTGTAAATATTAAATTTTCTATACATACATTTTAATTTTGTTTTTCTATATATGTTTCGACATTTTCAGGCAGAAAAGGTTAAAGTAATACAAACATTACTATTTGTGTCTGGATTAACAACATTGTTCCAGTCTTTCTTTGGAACTCGATTGCCTGTGATAGCTGCGGCTTCTTATGCCTATATCATACCTATCACTTCCATCATTTATTCGACCCGATTCACTTACTACACTGATCCTTTTGAAGTAAGTCTAATTACAACATTAGTATTATTATCATTAATATTACAAACTATATTGTACTAATAATAAATTGTTTCATGTAAATAACATAACTAATCAGAGGTTTGTGAGAACAATGAGAAGCATACAAGGAGCTTTGATTATAACCGGATGTTTCCAAGTTCTTGTCTGTTTTCTAGGCGTATGGAGAAATATTGTTAGGTACGTAAATTACTTAACATTATTTTGCCAAAGAAGACATACCTTATTATGTTTCTAACATTAAACATGAATGTATTTTTGATTTGCGCTCATTAGATTTCTAAGCCCACTCTCCATTGCTCCTTTGGCAACATTTACCGGATTGGGACTCTACCACATTGGCTTCCCTTTGGTATGTGTATATCCAAATGTTTTTATTGATTATTGAATAATTATGTAGAGTTATATTATGTTATAATATGATGCAAAAATCTTTCATTTTTCAGTTAGCAAGATGCGTTGAAGTAGGACTTCCCGGGTTGATCTTACTTGTTTTTGTCACTCAGGTAAAGTTCTAACCGTTGTTTCTTAGCTTTCTTTTGTTTTAAATCCATACACGATTAGACAAAATAAAATATAGATCATCGAAAAACACTAATTTAGCCAACGCGAATTATTTTGGTTACGTGTACATTTTACATGTCACTTTTTAATTTTTAAGTTTACGTAAACTATTTTTGTTAAGAGTATTTTTATTTTATGCTTGGCTTTGGCATTTACAATTAACAAATAATTTTTTTTGTCGGGTGCAGTACTTACCGCGTTTTTTGAAGATGAAGAAAGGGACGATGATTTGGGATGGAAACAGATGTGACCGCTATGGGATGATGTTATGCATTCCAGTGGTATGGCTGTTCGCTCAGCTACTCACATCGAGTGGTGTTTATGACCATAAGTCTCAGACTACTCAAACCAGCTGTCGTACAGATCGTACTGGTCTCATCACCAACACTCCTTGGTCAGTTCTTCTATTTGAAATGTTCATTTTTTTCCATGTAAAGATTTCACTATTTTGATATTCATAATTTATATTTATTCTTTCTATGTGAATAATAGGATATACATACCATATCCTTTTCAATGGGGAAGCCCAACTTTCGACATCACTGATTCTTTTGCGATGATGGCTGCGTCTTTCGTCACTCTCTTCGAGGTTAAACTTTATTCTTATACATAAATTGATACTAAAAATCATGGAAAATACTATTTAGCGTACTATGATTAAGTATGAAGAGTGATAAGTTTTATGTACTATTGTAGTCAACTGGTTTGTTCTATGCATCAGCAAGATATGGAAGTGCGACGCCGATTCCACCATCGGTTGTTAGTCGTGGTACTGGCTGGCTGGTTAGTCTAACAAAAACTTAATCAAGTCATATTTTAAAAAACATACTTTTTAATACCGTTTATTAACTATTTATTTCATCATCTTATGAATATTTGAATAAATATCTTGTAGGGAGTTGGAGTATTACTCAATGGCATGCTTGGAGGCATCACGGGGATCACAACATCAACGTAACGAAACTTATCTCTAAATTACAAATTTTTAATTTTTTGAGCATTTATCTTTAGTATATAATATATAAAGTATACTAACTAAAGACTAATGATATGATTTTGATATGGGTGTACCTTAATACTCAGAGAAAATGTTGGACTTTTGGCAATGACTAAGATTGGGAGTAGAAGAGTGATACAAATATCAGCAACCTTCATGCTTTTTTTCTCTATTTTTGGTAAAAGAATTTGTTATAACCTATTATAATCTTTAAATGATTTATTGAATTGTTTACTGATATGATAACTTATTTATTTTAATCAAAATGCAGGAAAGTTTGGAGCGTTTTTCGCGTCAATACCGTTACCAATCATGGCATCTCTTTATTGCATCGTCTTGTGTTTTGTATGTAAGTCTCTTTATCTATTACACTTATAATTTCTTTAAAGTGTAAAATTACATTTTATATTAATATATGTATTTATTACTAAAAATAAAATAAAATTTAATTGGTTGCAGCTTCCGCGGGACTTAGTTTTCTACAATTCTGCAACCTCAATAGCTTCAACACCAAATTCATTGTAGGATTTTCTTTTTTCATGGCTATTTCAATCCCTCAATATTTCAGAGAATATTACAATGGAGGTTGGCGGTCTGATCATCGCTCGAATTGGGTAAATTACATCTTCTTATATACTTTAAAGCACATTTTTTAAATTACAAATACTTTTTTATAACTTAACAAATTGAAAATTATTTTATGTAAATACAAAACAGTTGGAAGATGTGATAAGAGTGATATTCATGTCCCACACAACGGTTGCGGCAATAATAGCAATAGTGCTTGATTGCACATTGTGTCGTGAAAGCGATGAAGCCAAGAAAGATTGCGGACTGAAATGGTGGGATAAGTTTCGACTATTCAATCTTGACGTGCGAAACGAAGAGTTTTACGGTCTACCTTGCAACCTCAACAAATTCTTCCCATCTCATTGAAACTTTCACTAATATCTTCTTCTATTCTTTTGTATTTTTGAATGTTTTCTTTTTCTTTATGTCTATCTAGAAGTTTACAGTGCTAATGTATTTTCTTACAATTTATTCATCTAGTTACATATATATCTTTAAATATTTTTTAAGAAGCTTTAATAGTTTGTTCGATTATTGAAAGTTGTTAAACGCTAAATATAAGTTTTAGTATTGCATATATGGAGCTTAAATTGTTTGAATTATTTAAGCCGTAATTTCTCATTTTTTAATTTATATATTTATATAGTTAGATTAACCAACTTCTTAGAGTATCTCCAATGGTTGGACTCATATTAGGAGTCAAAACCATATTTCTATTTGTAAATAATGCAAAATTTAAAATTTAGACACTTATTGTTTTTTCATTTTTTTTCACACTCCAATAGTAGAACCAAAATTGAGGATCCAAAATTTAAATTTTTGAAAAAAAGTGTAAAAGTCTTTTACAAAACTTGAGATAATGCTACTGTGCTGAAGCCTACTGTTTCATTGACAGAGTCTGATCTCATTTTTAGAAGCCTTTTACGTTTCAGAAATGTGATTGACCTACCTGTCCTTGCTCTTCTACATTGCTTCATCTTTATAATATCAAATTTGTGAGCCTATGAAATCTGAAACAGAATTTAAAGTTTCAGTCTCAAGACATGACAATAAGAATAGAAATTTGGATCTTTGAAACTCAATAAAGATGCAAAGCAAAGTAAGAACAAGAAACTGTAAATCGGTTAGACAATATGAAAAAAAAACAAAGAAGTAGAAGACACAAAGTGTAGTATCATTATAATTTATATTTATATTGTAGAGAATCAACGGTTCTAAGTGATGAATCATGGAAGAAGATGAGCCATGAGGAAAATGTAAGGATCAATGGCACATATAAGTGGATCATGGAGATAGATCAGCCGTTGATCTGATAAATGGTATATGTAGACCCCAATTATTTTCCTCTAACAAAGAGATTTGGCCCATACCTTTTTAAGATGACCAAGACAACTTGAAAGCTTTATATTTGAAGTTTTCAAGGCTGAAGAACCAAAACCATAAATAAAAAAATTAATTAGTGTTAATCTGCAAATTTTATTCATTTTGTTTTCTAAGAACTTATTTTAGGATAGTTTGTTATTTACATTTTAGAATAAGTTTATTAGATACCAAATCTAAAGATCACCCGAGCTGATTCCACAAGAATTTCCTTCTGAACCATCATAATTGAAAAAATAACTGAGTCGAGTACGATAAAATCGTTTTACTGTACCAATTCTTATTCCATAATATTTTGGACTATCTATCAAATTCTCGGTAGGAAAAGAATTGATTCTACGTTTGTTCATAGTTAGAGAATTCAAGCATGAGAAAATTTTGATTCCAGTTTTTATAATATCATGCCATAAGTATCTCGTGGGGGTCGGAAACACTTGTTGATCTTTTCTTTGTCGATGCTTTATTATGCACCAATACAAGATCCCTCCCGCCATGATAAAAAGGACTAGAAGTAAAGTAAAATAATTATGGAGATACAGGATTCTCCCCATTTGGTCCTTGTAGAATCATCTGCTGGCGAAAAAAATAAAAAAAAAAATAAGAATCATCTGCAATAATTTGTTTTTCTTAAAAACAAATATTTTTCACAATTGATGGTGCAATTTTAAAAATATTAACAAAAACTTGTTACAAAAATAATTATGTTTTACCGAAAAGAAAAAAAACTATACATACTTTGTTTCTTTCTTTGTCCTTATGATATCTCTTATGTATTTTTCTATTTTTTACTCTAAAATATAGTAATATTTCTCTTCGGTGTATCTTTCTATTTAAACTATAAAAAATAGAGTTGAAAATAGAGTTTCTCCAAATATTGAAACCATTAAGATTGATACTATCTCTTGTAAAGAATATGAAAAACATAATATATTTTTGACAATAATTCTAAATGTAAATTTTACATTCTAAAAAGATATGAGAAAAAATAAAAGTGGAGAGAAGAGAACGAAATTGCCTTTTTTCTTAGCAAATTTGAAGAGTGTTTTTAAAAAAAAATCTTTACTCATTATTTTTTAATTAATTTTTATATAACTATAGACTATCTCTATATTCTAAATTAAGTTGTTAGCAGACAAAATAGAATTTAACCTTGAGAACAAGAAGTAACTTAATTGTATAATAGTTTAATATGATTAATTCAGAATAATATTATTATTTATTAAATACCGAGTCTAAAGATTACAATGTAAAATATTCAACTCAACAAGAGTTTCCGCCCGGACCACCATAATTGAAAAAGAAACCGAGTCGAGTTCGATGAAATGGTTTCACCTTACCAATTCTTACCCCATAACATTTTGGACTATCTACCATAATCTCAGTAGGAAAAGAATTCATTTTACGATTGTTATAGTTGGAATCCAAAACTTCAATATTTGTAACCAATGCTGAGTCTAAGCGGCCTCCCACTGGAAAATTACCATTACCCATCGGGGGACTTTCACCTGAACCAGAAGCTTGTACTGCACCTCCAACTCCAACCGTAGTAGCACCATTGTCAATAAGATTAAATAGCTCTTTTGGCCAATATCCAATATCTTCGTTAGGTCCATTTGATAAAATTTGAGTAAGCCACCAATTTCCAGTTCCTTTATCCTTTTTCATACATTAAAAAATGAAACAAATGCATTTTGTTAAAAAAAACAAAAAAGAATATGCTAATACATTACTTTAAAAGCTTAAAGTGTTGTTATATAATCAAATACATCGATCATTAATATTATTCATAATGAGAAATAAATAAATAAAATGAGGAAATATAATACCTGATGGATGGACCAACGCGACCAATCAGGGACTCCTGGCTTAAGGGCTATTGGTTGGACTATGGGAATTGTTTTCGAAACCTGAATAAACCCATCACATGCTGTATTGTAACATCCTTTTCCATCTTTACCCTATTAAAATCATGTTTAATATTTACATTTTTTTTAGTATTAAGAATAAATAATTTTAAGAAAAAAAAAATGTTCACATGCATACCTTCCAAAATGCATACGTCCAAAGTTGTCCGGTGCGAAAGAAACCTGGATTTATCTGTCAAAATGATTTGCAATACTTTAATACAATGAAATATTAATAATAAATATTTTTTTTTAAAACCTATAAAATAAAAACCTACAATATAACCCGCTTGGATAAAATTGTCTTGGTTATTCAATCGACTGCCTATAAATATTTGGCTATATGAAATCTGATATCGTCCAACGTTTAGCGCATATCCATCATACCAAGCTTCTACACCATGAAATGGACCAGCACGTGACCTTACTCCAGCAATCTACCAAGAGCCAGTTATATTGACATTACCACTTGAAATACACAAAAATAATTAGATCTAGTGTATAAGGAGAAAATTGAATGTTTACATGTGCTCCAGAACTATGGGTAGATAGCGGATGGAAATATTTTTCGGCGAAAAGTTGTGCCTTGATGTTGTATTCATTTGTTGTTCTCAATATAGTCATCATATTCACGTCAAACACGCCAGAGCCCTTACTCATCAGCCCTTACTCACAAATATTAAAAACTTTTATTATCTAACAATGTATTTACGTTAAAAACAAACACTTAATCATAGAAACTAAATTGATGATCAAAGTGACATATTGTACAAAATAATCCTGCTATATTGTACAATCTGAAATCTATGTGAAAGGTATGAAGCTATAATACCGAAATGATGTTTGTTTAAAATGTATTAAGCTTGTAAACACTCGTGTTGTTGATGGATATGCTTAAGTGGTGAAGTGTTGGTGATGTTGAGAGGTAACCGAGCTGAGTTTCACTTGGAACTTGGATGGGCACGACGAAGGAGAACCTCACAAATCTGATTCTCAAAGGTGAAATCTTTGTATAATCTTAAATTATTTTCTCTATTTTGAATTAAGATTAATTGGTAGCAATCAAATTAGACAGTAACCTTGAGAGAAAAAAAAAAGAAAGAGAACTTTATAACAATTTCATATTTATTAATTTATAATAACTTTATGAAAAGCCATTTTTAAAAGACTACATTGGCAAATGTCAAACTCCGCAAGAATTTCCTCCTGGACCACCATAATTAAAAGTAAAATCGAGTAGTTTTACTTTATCGGTTCTTATGCCATAACATTTTGGACTATCTAGCAACTTCTCCATAGGAAAAGAATCGATTCTACGTTGTTCATAGTTGGAATTCAAGACTTCAATATTTGTAAACATTGCTGATTCTTTTCGGTCTCCAGTCGGAAATTTACCATTACCCATTGGAGGACTTGAACCTTGATGAGAAGCTTGAACTGCACCTCCAACTCCAACCATATTTGCACCAGTACCTATTAGGTTAAATAATTCTTTTGGCCAATATCCGACATCTATGTTAGGTGCATTTAGTATCAGTTTTGTAATCCACCAGTTTCCTGTTTGTTTATCCTATTAGTGTATAAGATAAAAAAAAATCATTAAAAATTGAAGAACGAAATAATGTGCTAATCAAATTACTTTAAGAGTAGTGTGTTCGAACAACACAGGTTATAGTCACTATATATTTCACTCATAAAGTTAATTTTAAAATTCATAGATCCTCCAAAACTAAGTGGGAATGACATATGTGAAAAAAAAAATCATTCATTCTTAAGCATGTTTTAGCTTAAAAATCTAACATTTAAACATTGCAGATTTAATATATCATTATTTACACTAAAAAATAACTATAAAAAAGTTTACAAAATGTAAAATTAATTTTAAATTTTGCATAGTAATATAAGAATCAAAGAAAATGAAAAAAAATCCTTAAAACAGTTTATAAAAATAACATAATGACTATTTAAATGCTTTACAAAATAAATGAATTGTATTAAAGACTTGAAAAATCACCTGGTGGATGGAGTAATGCAACAAATGTTCGTGTGGCTGGTCCAAGGGCTGGGCTATGGGAACCTCCTGTGATACTTGAACAAACCCTGGACATGCCGTATTATAACATCCTTTTCCATTTTCACCCTATAAAAATATTTAATATTTCAATGATATTTGATTTAACAATTTTTGCTTATATAGAAACCATAAATAATTTCTTTCACATGCACACCTTCCAAAATCCATATGACCAAACATCTCCATCGCCAAATAGACTTGGATTTTTCTAAAAAAAAAACTTTGATATACTTTAAGACTCTACCTAGAGAATTAACGAGTGGATAAAGCAAAAAAAAAAAACAATAAAAAATGTAAAACTTACCATCCAACCCGCTTGGATAAAATTGACCTGATTGTTCAAACCACTGCCTACATATAATTGAGCATATGAGGCTTGATCTCTTTCGATGTTTATGTTATGTATACTAAATGAAGCTTCTACACCATGATATGGACCATTTTGTGACTTTACTCCAGCAATCTACCAAAAAACCGGTTATAGTGACATATATACACATAACTAATACTTGAAATATACATACAAAAATGTATCATAGCTAAGCAAATAAGAACAAAAATTGAAAGCTTACATGTGTTCCAGGACTATCGCCTGATAGCGGATAGACATACTTCTCGGCAAAAAGTTGTGCATTGGTGATATATTCTTTTGAATTTCTTAATATAGGAACGGTGCCATGTGGACAGCCCATTTTATTCTTATATGTTTTAGTGTTGTCAGTTTGATTCTTTAATTCATGTCTTGCAACTGATGGTTTCATCTATTCAAAAAATAAATTATATAGTCAAATTTAAATTCAATTTTTATAAGAGTAAAATGTTCATAGGAGACAAATTTCTGAAACGTCCATGAACCTGGATTTTGTGATTTTGGAGCAAGGGATGCTCAAGTCCCGGTTGCTTATAAATGTTAATGCAGTCATATGTTACATTTTCACGTATCTGCCAATAACAAAAAAAAATAGAAAAATTTATAACGAAAATATAGAAGGCGATGTTGAACTCCGTCTATGACATATCCGACTATAGATACGATGATGTTGGACTAATTTCGTTTGTTTCAAAACTGACCTTGAAGGTTCTGAGAGGCACCATATTTGGATCCGAACGAATTAGGGCTGGTGAGAACAAAAAAGGTAAGAGATTCATAACAAGAGCAATCCTAACTCCTGTAGACATTTTTTAGTTTTGTTTCCTCAAGACTGAAAACACTATATATATATATATATATATTACGATGTCAAGAAGAGAAAATCAACAATATGAAAATCAACAATACGATAAAGTAAATATAAATGTTTGACTGAACTTATTATGGAAACGTTATATACGAAAATTATGGAGCCTCATATTATAAACAAAATTTAGAAGAAGAACAAGATCATTAAATGAGATGGGAAATGGTAGAACTTTGACCGTAAACAAAAAAAACAAAAGGCATCTTTTATCATAATGCCCTTACTACTAACAAAAAGAATTAGAATAGGAATATATTATAATTGTATTTCAAGATAATTAATTGAAGAAGTAATTAATATTTAAGATTTAGTTTTTATAAAATCTTTTAATAAGATTTTGAAGATTACAAACCAATTTCTAAAAGATAAAATTAACTTATTTATGACAATATTGATTAATATTATATATATATGTATATATATATATATATAAATCAAAATTTTTATTCATTTTATAGATATTATATATTAACCCTTATAGATATCAATATTTTGATTTTTCACAATATAAATTATATAGAAATCTCCACTATTAATTGAAAATATTAAAAATAATAATTATATATATAAGTTATTTAAGTAAATAAATTTAAAATTATAAATATTACATAAAATAAAATCATAAAAATTCTCTAAAATAATAAATTAAGTAAAGTCATTAATGACAAAAAGATCAAATTAAAAGTTTGGCAATCTAATTAGTTTTCAAAACAATTAATAAAATCTGAAAACATTTAGTAGCTAATCAAATGGGTTAATTGAATAAAGAAGATTTCATATCAAAGTATGTCAAGTTAATTATTTTTAATCATTATATTTCAAATTTCTTCATTGTTTGATTTTATTTTTCTGAGAAAATTAAATTATCACATCATCCATATAATAATAAAAACTATGTAGATTTTGTTGTTGCGTATACTATAATTTGAATTTTGAAAACCGATTATAAATTCTTCAACATGTGAAAAAATATTCAATAGTCATACAACTTAAGGAAGACCAAAATGGTTAATTAGAGTAAAAACTTAAGGAAGACCAAAATGTTGGAAAAAAAAATCATAAGCGTATGAAACCTCACTTAATCGAGTAAAATAGTCAATAAAGTCATACATCGGAATGGAGATGAGTGGTAGTCCAAAAACTTAAGGACGGCCAAAATTGTTAATTAGAGTAAAATAGAATATCATACAATATAACTAATATTTTATTTTTTGCCAACTCTTTATGCTAATAATTGTACGTATTGGGTAAAACGGCAAAAATCAACCCAAACATTTTGCAAAATATCTTTCCATATATACTCAAAAATGATACCATGCATTTTTAAACATGAACCAACAGAAAATTTAAATGACCTACTTGAACCGTAAGTCCTTTAACCGTTTCCTCCTTTGGCCTATACGGTGTTAGTCAACCGTCTAACGATACTGAGTTAGACGTGTGACATGAAGTGTGGCTAAACAAAACGATGTAGTTTTTGTCAGTTTAGTTGTATTGTGTACTCAAAAATGATGTTGTTTTGGTATTAAAGATAAAATCGATATTGGAGATAAAACAACCAAATATTGATTTTATCCCTAATTTCAAAACAACATCATTTTTTGGTTCAGATATAAAACATTTGGTGGATGTCTTGCGTAGGAGTCTTAACTAATAATGCAATTATTATTGTTTAATATATTCAAAAATATATGATACTTTGATATATTCCATAAGAAAATTGAAAATATGTAACTAAATTGAATTAAATTATTTCTTGAAAAATATTAGTATTATATATTTCATAAATTTTAAATTACAAGTTTAAGAGAGAAAATTTAACTAGAAAATAAGGACCCAGTAGATACTTTAGTATTCTACCTCATACTCCTTATTGTCATTGTCTTGATCGTCGTAGCTGGCATTTCTTATTGGTGTTGCCTCTGATAAAAAGGGACTGACGCTCACGTTCAGGTCTCTGCGATAGCCAATACTAAAAGAGATGTGTAATGTGTTTTTTTTTTTAAAACAATGTTCTAATTTGTAATTGAAACAATGATTAGTTACAATATAAGATTTTTAATTATTCTATTATATTTGATTAAATTAAATAGTATTTTTTCTCTATTATTTATACTTGTACTAAATCGTATTGATGTTGTTGAATGAGTATATTTGTTCTACTTATGATATATACGTATATAGGAAGTGAGAACATTGGTTCATACGATAAATTACAAGTTTAAGAGAAAATATTTTCACTAAAAAAATACGTTCTAAAAACAAAGTAAAAATTTCATATTTACTTTCAGAAAATTTGACCTTCACAAATTGAATGAGACCCGACCCAAATCATTTTGAATCTTTTATTAAATTTACGCTATAAAGTTTTTATTTTGTTTTGCCATTATTACTAGAAATAAAGTTTTGGACCTTTTCCCAAATTTTTCCTATAAACAAATTTATAAAATGAAGATGGACCTTGGCCGTTACACTTCAACCCATCGCAGTTGGATCGGGTCTGCCAATGATTGGGTGATAATGTATCTCTTTCGGTATGTGATTATGTAGATCATATACATGCAGTCATGCACTACTTTATTTTAAATTAATGGCTTCCAAATAATTCTTGTTCAGATTTTTGTGCTTCTCGCATTGTTACATATGTGGGTGTAATTAGTAATTAATAATCATATACTACTTTTTTTTTTTTTACTTATGTTTTGCTCATTTTTTGTCAATTTTTTTCTTATATTATTTTCCTTTTCTGAATAATCATAGTATATTGATAACGAATACAGTAAGAAATAACTTATCATCAAGAGGTGCATTAAGAACTTAATTTGATGTTTTGAAAAATGATTGAAATGATTATATGTATTTTCATCTACCATGTTGCAGCATCTTCGTCGTGGATATCATCATAACCAACGATCATCATAACCAACGCGTTATGATAGTATGTCGATTGTAGAGGTAATTTAGTTTTTCAAATAAACAAAAAATTTTATTTCCTATTTTGTAATCGTAAAGTGTTTATTTTTAAAAATATATAAATGTCTAATATTCTATTTTCTATTAAGTTTGATTTCAAAATTGCTAACTCACGTAATCGCGACATGTGTCATCTTTATCATCAGAGATTTTACCGTGTATAAGAAAAATTATTGAAGAAATTATACAATAGATTATTAATTCTAAAAAAAATAAGAAAAAATTATGCGGTAGATTACTAATTCTAAAAGAAACAAAGATTATTTGTAAGAAAAATAATATTTACTTCTATAGTTAAGGAAAAATATACTTCAACAATTCATGAAATTATATAATTAATTATTGATCCTTGGTGGACTTGACGTGAGAGACCCAATTCCAGTGGGAACTTTCTATTTGATCCTCCTCGTCGTTTTTATCCTACTCTTCATAGGCTCCTCCGTTTACTGCTGCATCAAGAGACGGCAAATAAAGAACGTTCTCCAAATGAGGCCCGAGATTGAACTCGTCTAAAAAATATTATATAGTATTTAAAATAAGGGAATTTATAGTATTTCTACTGTTATATATACATTAATGTCACTCAAATCCTCATGTATTTACGTCAATGCCATTTACAATATACATTAATTAAATAATTAAAAAGAAAATTAATTTATCTCTCTCCTTCAAAATTAACTTGCTTTTTTTTTTTTTCATCTCTCTGTATTTCGTCATTTATGTTTCTCAAAACCCAAAATCCAGACAACCCTAAGAGGATTGGGTGACTAATTTTCATAATTGGACGATTTATGTTTCTCCAATATATGCTTCATATCTACATGAATATAACTCTCGTTGATGAAATTGTGGGCAATTCTGCATACACAGAGCTAGACATCGATCAATCTCAGCGATTCCAAATTGAAATCACTATTTTAATGATTGGGTGATAATGTATCTCTTTCGGTATGTGATTATTTAGATCATATAAACGCACTACTTTATTTTAAACTAATGGCTTCCAAATAATTCTTGTTCAGAGTTTTGTGCTTCTCGCATTGTTACATATGTGGGTGTAATTAGTAATTAATGATCATCTACTTTTTTTTTTTTTTTACTTATGTTTTGCTCATTTTTGTCAAAAATATTTTTAATATTATTTTCCTTTTCTGAATAATCATAGTCTATTTATTGATAACATATACAGTAAGAAATAACTTATCATCAATAGATTAAAAACTTAATTTGATGTTTTGAAACATGATTGAAATGATTATATGTATTTTCATCTATCATGTTGCAGCATTTTCTCGTGGGTATTATCATAACCAACAGATTATGATAATATGCCGATTGTATAGGTAATTTAGTTTTTCAAATAAATGTCATTTATATATTTTTAAAAAAATATTTTATATTTTCTAATCGTAAAGTGTTTATTTTAAAACATATATAAATATCTAATATTCTATTTTCGATTATGTAAAGTTTGATTTCAAAATTGCTAAATCACGTAATCGCGACATGTGTCATCTTTATCATCAAAGATTTTACCATGTATAAAAAAAATTATTGAAGAAATTATACAATAGATTTGTAAAAAAACAAATATTTACTTCTATAGTTAAGGAAAAATATACTTCAACAATTCATGAAATTATACAATTAATTATTGATTCTTAAAGAAAAAAAATATTCAACTCTATTTTTTTTATAATATAAAGCTTGGTGTCAAATTTAGTATTAACATTATTGTCACACTTGTCAAGTCTATCAATTAGATGTTGAAACGTGTCAGAAAGGATTTATTAACCCAAAACGAAAACTAAGAGAAAAATTAAAAAAAATTACATATGCTAATTTTACGTGTGTTATTGGTCAATTAGATTTCAACATGTATCAATTTTAAAAAAATCATTTAGCATGGTTATTAACCCACTACTGTTAATATTGAAGTTCAAAATAATAATATAACTTTGAAAAGATAATGCACATGAATAAAGTACAACAATTTAAAATTCAAATGATTCTATTTATAATTTTATATTCAAAGATTCGTATTAATAAACGTTTTAAAGTAATATCTCGCGCAACGCGCGGATACACAAACTAGTTACATATAATTTTATAAAAATATCCTATATTGTTGTTGTATGTATTCATGATGGTGAAAAAATATTTGGATCTTAGAAATATAAATAATCATATATAAACATGAAAATGTATAGATCGATATTTCAAGCCAAAAATAAATCTAATCATAAAAAAAACAAAAATTAGCAACATTATAATATAAACAAAATCATTGGAAAATATACTTATATTATCAATTCAAATATTTTGATCGTTTAATCTACCTAATAAGTTATATTTATCAGAGTTTCTTACAAGATATCTTTTTGATAATAAAAAAAAAAAAGTTTCTTACAAGATATCTTTATGAAGCAAACACCATTTTTTTTTTTGTGACGCTGTTCATGTTCCTCTTCAATATTAGGAACAATATTGTAACAAACATAGATTGGGTTTTTGTTAGAGTGAAGAGTTTGTGGTAAATGTCCAATGGGCTTTTAGGTTATGAAACGGTTTAAGCATGGGACACTCGAATAGTGTAAGTAGGAACAGATGCAATAGAATAGAGCAATTTACCACAACAACAAGACCAGACGTCAAAGTGTCAGAAAAACCACTCTGTCACTTACTTCCCAATAAAAATCCAAAAGTTTATCATTTGTCCAAATCCCAAAGTCTCTTTCTCTTTTTTTTCAACTTAAAAAAAAAAACAAAAAGTTTAATATCTGAAATTCGAAACGAGACCACAAAAATCCCGCTCACACTCACGCTCCTCCTATTTCAACACACTCTCTCTTCACCATTGTAGATCATTCTCAATCTCTCAATTCGATTTTCTGAGATTAAGGTATCACATCATTTGTCTCTCGTTTTCGATGAATTATTTTATTTTTTTCGTTCATAATTTGAGGTTTTTGGTTTGTAGATATGTTTTTATTTTTCTAAGTGTTTGTGTTTTTTTTTTGGTATGTTGATGTTTTACTGAATTCAGACAATGATTTGATCTCTTGTGTGTGTGTGCTTTGTTTCTTGTTATTGTCACGGAAACATTTAAGAAAAATGATCAATAATATGATCGGGGAGGTTAATTTTTGTATAGAATTTTTGTTTTAAGCATAGATGAAATTTGATGTTAGAAACTTGATTTACTTGTTAAGTTCTTCCACTTAATTTCTCTCAAGTTTATGACGTTGAGATCTGATCTCACTAAGTGAGCATGCGAGTTTTATTGAAAATGAATTTTGCTATTCCATTTTTTAACACTGATTGATTTTGTTTACTGTAATAAAATTTTTGAAGACTAGATTCTGTTGACTCTGCAGGTTTTGACTTGGCGAGTTCCAGTTTAAAATTATTTATAGAGTCTCTTTTAAGCACTCTAATGCGACGAAAGAAGCAATCACTACTACGAAAATTCGAGATAACAATGTGAGAGTCACTAGATCAAGAGCTAAGGCCTTAGGAGTGTTAATGTCTCCATCAAAACCCGCTTTTAAACAAGAACCGAAGCGTGTTGCTAGACCGAGTAATAAACGAATGGCAACAGATAATTCCACAGTTTGTAATCATAAAAGACGGGCGGTGCTCAAGGATGTGACTAACACTTTGGCAGAAAGTATAATTTCTACACAAGGCAATGTTAAGGTAGCAAATTCTTATGCTCTCTTTGCATTTTCTTGATTAGTATGTATATGTTTTCTTTAGCATTTGTTCTTAATGATACAATGTGGCAGGCTTGCAAGCGAGGTCGAAAAGAGACTCAGCAAATATCAGAAGATGGTTTGGTAGATGTGGATGCCGAAAAATCGAAATTAGCAGAAGATTTGTCAAAGATTAGAATGGTTGAATCTTTAGATGCCTCTGCTCCAAAGCAAAGTAAGAAACTTCACTACTAAAGAATGCAATGATAAAATTCAAAAATGCTGGAAAAAAAATAGTATCATATTTCAAACCTCTCAGAGAATCTTGTTAAATGAAGCATATACCAAAATGTTGTTACTAAAATTTACTGGATTGTGCAGAAGAAGATGGATCGGATGTCGCGGATTGTCTTCAGATTGTAGATATAGATTCCAATGTCCAAGATCCCCAGTTTTGTAGCTTATATGCTGCAAGTATATATGATAGCATTCATGTTGCTGAGGTTTGCATTACATAATCCCAATACTTGGTCTTATTCTATCTTCCCAAAAGATGATTACATTTTGAGATTTTGAGTTATTTATATCACCACTACTTTTTGTTACAGCTTGAACAAAGACCTTCAACTAGCTATATGGTGCAAGTGCAGCGAGATATCGATCCAACAATGCGTGGGATTCTGGTGGATTGGCTTGTGGAGGTAGGAATACTATATTTGCTATGCATAGTTTTACTTGAAGTTGTGGAGCAAATTTAAAATTGCAAGTGTGTTCTTTTTTTTCAAAGCATTTGTTAAACTAAGAAACTCTATTGATGTTATTTCTTTCAGGTTTCTGAAGAGTACAAGCTGACTTCAGATACACTTTACCTTACCGTGAATCTAATTGATCGGTTCATGTCTCATAATTACATTGAAAAGCAGAGGCTTCAGCTACTTGGTGTCACTTGTATGCTAATAGCCTCGTAAGTTCCCATTTATATTCTTTCCTCAATTTCAAGTTATAGAAGGAAATTTCATTTAGTAGCATTCACAATGCAATGAGTGTAAAACTGAAGTATATGTGGATGAAGATGAACACATGTTTGGAGCTCTGAAATGCATTCTCGGAATAAAAATTCCAAGTTTCACTCTGGAATTTATGTTAATTATAGATTAGTACTTCTCCATTAACTAAGACATTCTTCCTTGTAACTTGTTGTTGAAGAAAATACGAAGAGATTTGTGCACCGCGGTTGGAGGAGTTTTGCTTCATTACTGACAATACATACACAAGACTAGAAGTAATTAACTAACATGCAGACTCCATCTATATTAGTGTCATCTAAGATGATTCACTTTTGTTAAAAATATTTTTGTAAACACCATTATTTTCAGGTACTAAGTATGGAGATTCAAGTTTTAAACTTTCTGCATTTTCGGTTATCAGTTCCCACCACCAAAACGTTTCTCAGGTAAAACACTAAACACATCAAAATGTACCATTACTCAAACATTGTCTGTCTCTTTAACGTTTTCAAAACATTATAAATTCAATTTCTTCTTCTGTGTTTAAGGCGGTTCATTCACGCAGCTCAAGCGTCTGATAAGGTTGGTTACATTGATTCATTTCACAAATCATTGTCAGAATTTTAAATAACTTGGATATATAACAGTAGATATAATATAAATACATGAGAATTTAGGCCAGTTCAATTTCTGGCCTAATTTGAAAAATCTGTTTTGTCTGGCGCCTCTTGATGAAGCAGTAGACGGAGGCGCCAATGAAGAGTACAAGGAAAACCCCAAGGAGGATGAGGTAGAAAACGCCCACCGGAACTGGGTCGCTCACGTCCGGTCCGCCATCGTGCTTCTAGCATACTATTATGCTTCTAGCATTAAGCATTGCATAAAATTATAATAGAAATAAAGTTTTGGGTCTTTTCCCAAATTTTTCCTATAAACAAATTAATAAAATGAAGATGGACCTTGGCCGTTACACTTCTACCCATCGCAGTTGGATCGGGTCTGCCAATGATTGGGTGATAATGTATTTCTTTCGGTATGTGATTATGTAGATCATATACATGCACTACTTTATTTAAAATTAATGGCTTCCAAATAATTTTTGGTCAGATTTTTGCGCTTCTCGCATTGTTACATATGTGGGTGTAATTAGTAATTAATAATCATCTACTTTTTTTTTTTTACTTATGTTTTGCTCATTTTTTATCAATTTTTTTTATTATATTATTTTCCTTTTCTGAATAATCATAGTATATTGATAACGAATACAGTAAGAAATAACTTATCATCAAGAGGTGCATTAAGAACTTAATTTGATGTTTTGAAAAATGATTGAAATGATTATATGTATTTTCATCTACCATGTTGCAGCATCTTCGTCGTGGATATCATCATAACCAACGATCATCATAACCAACGGGTTATGATAATATGCCGATTGTAGAGGTAATTTAGTTTTTCAAATAAACAAAAAATTTTATTTCCTATTTTCTAATCGTAAAGTGTTTATTTTTAAAAATATATAAATGTCTAATATTCTATTTTCTATTATATTAAGTTTGATTTGAAAATTGCTAACTCACGTAATCGCGACATGTGTCATCTTTATCATCAGAGATTTTACCATGTATAAGAAAAATTATTGAAGAAATTATACAATAGATTATTAATTCTAAAAAAAATAAGAAAAAATTATGCGGTAGATTACTAATTCTAAAAGAAACAAAGATTATTTGTAAAAAAAAAATATTTACTTCTATAGTTAAGGAAAAATATACTTCAACAATTCATGAAATTATACAATTAATTATTGATCCTTAAAGAAAAATAATATTCAACTTCTTCTTCTTCTTCTTGCTCCGTTTCGTCGTGTTTAATTTTTTTTCTTTACTTTTCTTTTTAGATGGGTATGCAGCATGGTGGACTTGACGTGAGAGACCCAATTCCAGTGGGAACTTTCTATTTGATCCTCCTCGGCGTTTTTATCCTACTCTTCATAGGCTCCTCCGTTTACTGCTGCATCAAGAGGCGGCAAATAAAGAACGTTCTCCAAATGAGGCCCGCGATTGAACTCGTCTAAAAAATATTATATAGTATTTAAAATAAGGGAATTTATAGTGTTTCTACTGTTATAGATACATTAATGTCCCTCAAATCTTCATGTATTTACGTCAATGTTATTTACAATATACATTAATTAAATAATTAAAAAGAAAATTAATTTATCTCTCTCCTTCAAAATTAACTTAATTTTTGTTTTTTTTAATCTCTCTCTGTATTTCGTCATTTATGTTTCTCAAAACCGAAAATCCAGACAACCCTAAGAGGATTGGGTGACTAATTTTCATAATTGGACGATTTATGTTTCTCCAATATATGCTTCATTTCTACATGAATATAACTCTCGTTGATGAAATTTTGGGCAATTCTGCATAGACAGAGCTAGACATCGATCAATCTCAGCGATTCCAAATTGAAATCACTATTTTAATGATTGGGTGATAATGTATTTCTTTCGGTATGTGATTATCTAATATACGCACTACTTTATTTTAAACTAATGGCTTCCAAATAATTCTTATTCAGAGTTTTGTGCTTCTCGCATTGTTACATATGTGGGTGTAATTAGTAATTAATGATCATCTACTTTTTTTTTTTTTTACTTATGTTTTGCTCATTTTTGTCAAAAATATTTTTAATATTATTTTCCTTTTCTGAATAATCATAGTCTATTTATTGATAACATATACAGTAAGAAATAACTTATCATCAATAGATTAAAAACTTGTGCTTCATATTCCACTCCATAAAAGCATTCCATCTAGCCTCAGAAACAAATACCAATACAGCATCCTTGTCGTTTTTGCCCACGTCAGGAATATGTTTACCTTCGCTTTCAATTTCGATCAGGCTCTGGATTTTATTGCGATTCAAATTTTGTGTGGAATTAAATTTGGGTAGCTGTGATGGTTGAGATAAGTGTCCCATGGATTTATCTAAGAAGTCTTGTGTACCAAAACTAAAGTCTAAAAAGTCATCATCTAAAGACGTCATTTCATCCTGCCATTGAAAAAGATAAACGAAAACATTAAAATACAACAAAAACCAAAAAGAGCATGTTATAATAAACAAAGTAGGTGAACAAAATAAAGATTTATCTCTTACGTACATACCACAACTTTTCTAGGCTGATCTGTTCGATTGGACGGTTGCGAGGTTGTGGATCTCGTTGTGATACTTGCAGTTGCAGATGTGGAGACCAATTTCTTCACTAGTGCTATATCATCCTCTAGTTTTCCAATTGTGCTTTAATCGTCTCAAAAGAAGAATCAAACAATGCTTTAAGAAAGGACTTCATTTCGTCATTTAAAGCTCCATGTGTTGCTGCTGCTGCTCGTTGACAAAGCAACTTCTTTTTGCGTGTCTCTGCACCGTGATCAGATTGTTTCTTCTTACTCCTCTTCATACCAGAGACATGGTTCTCTTCATTCCCATCTTCAACTAGCTCACTCAGATGATCGACCTCATTCATGTCTTCAGTTGCAACATCCTTATCTGCGACATCATTCTCTTGCACATTCTCAATATTGTCGCCTTCTATATTATCATCTACAACACTTCCCCAAACATGGTCTCCAAAATCATTCCCAGATTTGATCATTTCAATCATATTATCCACTTCACCATCTCTGATTTCATCAGGCCATACAAATTCTTTGTCATCAATGAACTCATTTCCTGAATAAGAAATGAATGGATAAAAGACAGCCTACAAAACAAAACAAAAAAATATTAAAGAAACACTGGAACCCTACGAGGCATAATAGTTTCATATGCAAATAATTGTCTGCATCACGTTAACTACCAATAAGACACACATGTTTAAAACCCCTAGATCTTTAAACTCTTAAACTTAAAATAGAGAATTGTAAACTCACATGTGATGTAAATGACATCTCCACCGAGATGATGTCCTCATATGATACCTTTGCAGCGCCTTTCCAATTAGAACATCGAGGAGCTGCAGTCAATTCAGTGCTAATCTTTTCTCCCACCAATGTTCCAATGTCTGGAATTGCTTCCATCACCCTGTTGGTTTATTGAGACTATGAAGAAACAGAGTAAGAGATAGTATCTCTTCTCCTTTGAAGAAGACAAAGAACGAAATATAAACTATTATTCAATCTGAAACTTGTTGTTTTGTTAAGAAAAGACATACACACTTATATACATGTTTACATAACTACTCCACGTAACCGTTGGTAACAGTTGTAACTTCTCCGACAAGTTATGTCTCTTACTCACACCCGTTCGTGGTAAGTCACATGTAACACATTAATCCGTTGACTTTACATACAAACTAATACATATGCTATTAGAAGATTTAATCATGGACTCAATTCTAACACACCCATATCTGAAGTGCATATGAGAATCCATCTAGAACATAGCTTTTGGTTTTCTTCAAAGCAGATCTTGCTTTCATGATACATTGTAGTAGATAATCATAAGCTTTAAGACCCCAAGGATAATTACGAACGTTACGAAGATCCATCACCATCTTGATGTATAAATGATCGATCTTTTTTGTCTCACCCGTAGCCATGACCAACCCAGCTATCACACAAATATACACGAAACGAATTCTGTCGTCCTTCTCCCTCCACTTCTTAACATCTTCAATGCTAGTCATCAATTTATTTATGCATATATCTCCACCTCTTTTCAGCAATTTACTCCAAAATCCTTTATCATCTTTCCATTTCTCATAATCACAGCTCCCATCATCAATGTACTTGAGACCAGTAACTGCATAAAATTCTTGGAGTGAAAATCTAAGTGGCTTTCCTCCAAACACAAACCATAGCTCATGTTTTTTTTTTTGTAACCAATTGTCTACACATGATGCTGTGTATCAAGCGAGCTGAATAACCTATTTTATTTTCGTGTATTGCAAAGACATGTGCGAATACTAGATCTCTCTTAACTTCATCATACTCCGATGGCAACGTTTCCTTTATTTTGGTCAGAAGAGACATTTTGCAGCTGTTATTTATCTTCTCCACTTGTGGCTCATTTCCATCTGTGAATAGGCGTTTTGGACACTCGTTTTCCATGTCTACACAAAAGCAAAAACAATCTTAAAATATGTAAATATCAACATTCATGGAATTTTTGTAGCAAAGTTCTTTGTAAATGTCAACAATCAACAGAATAAGTTCAAAAGGCCCAAAATTATGTTATCAAATTAAGGTTTAGTAACAAAAGAAGATAATGGAAGCAAGTCAAGTGATCAAAGTGTTAGATTTTGCTTCTTACGTTACTTAGTGCAAAAGAAAAAAAAACAACAAATTAACGTTTATGTTATAACCAAAATTGCTTTGTTTTAGAATGACTTAGAAATAGTCATATGTACGAGATCAAGAGACAAAGAGACAAAGTAACAGAGGACTTGGACAAGAGAGAGACACACACAAGAGATGAAAACTGAAACTTGTTTTATTAGACTTTTAGAAACAACACATCACTACAAATCAATAATCCAACACATGCAAAGAAATCTAGAATTTTACCTGGATATACAAGCTCCGAAGAATTGAAGAAATCCAAAAAACTACCAAAAGAGAAAATCAAAGAAGAAGTTGTCGTCAAAAGAATTGATGAGGAAGTTAACGTAAAAAAAAAATCAAATAAGAAGAAGATTTGGAATTATCTTGGCAAGAATATATGGAAAGTAAATAAATATTGTTTTTGTCATATATTTTCTCCAAATTGTTTTTAGAAAGAAATCTAATTAATTTTGGAAATTTTTTTATAGTTTAGCAAGATTTAAAGAAACTAGGGATAAAATGGGATTTTAATTATATTAAAGCATAGATGACCAATATTAAATCATATATGATCAATTATGAATATAGAATGCATAGATGGACAATAATTAAATTATTTATCCTTTATATCCAATTTTTCCAAAACTTACTTAATTTGATGTTTTGAAACATGATTGAAATGATTATATGTATTTTCATCTATCATGTTGCAGCATCTTTGTCGTGGGTATCATCATAACCAACAGATTATGATAATATGCCGATTGTATAGGTAATTTAGTTTTTCAAATAAATATCATTTATATATTTTTAAAATTTTATTTTATATTTTCTAATCGTAAAGTGTTTATTTTAAAAAATATATAAATGTCTAATATTCTATTTTCTATTATGTAAAGTTTGATTTCAAAATTGCTAAATCACGTAATCGCGACATGTGTCATCTTTATCATCAAAGATTTTACCATGTATAAAAAAATTATTGAAGAAATTATACAATATATTTGTAAAAAAAACAAATATTTACTTCTATAGTTAAGGAAAAATATACTTCAACAATTCATGAAATTATACAATTAATTATTGATCCTTAAAGAAAAATAATATTCAACTCTATTTTTTTTTTTTAATATAAAGCTTGGTGTCAAATTTAGTATTAACATTACTGTCACACTTGTCAAGTCTATCAATTAGATGTTGAAACGTATCAGAAAGGATTTAACCTCCTTTCCAAAACAAAAAAAATATATATATTTACATATAATGATTTACATGTTATATCTACATCTTTTTTTAACTTTTATTTCCTTAACCCAAAAAGAAAACTAAGAGAAAAAATAAAATAAAAATACTTATATTATCAATTGAAATATTTTGATCGGTTAATCTACCTAATAAGTTAAATTTATAAGAGTTTCTTACAAGATATCTTTTTGAAGCAAACACCATTTTTTTGTTTTTTTGTGACGATGTTCATGTTTCTCTTCAATATTAGAAAAAAAAATTGTAACAAAACATAGATTGGCTTTTGTTAAGAGTGAAGAGTTTGTGGTAAATGTCCAATGGGCTTTTAGGTTATGAAACGGTTTAATCATGGGACACACGAATAGTGTAAGTAGGAACAGATGCAATAGAATAGAGCTGATTAAATCTCGGATTAAAAAAAAAAGAGAATTTACCACAACAACAAGACCAGACGTCAAAGTGTCAGAAAAACCACTCTGTCACTTACTTCCCAATAAAAATCCAAAAGTTTATCATTTGTCCAAATCCCAAAGTCTCTTTCTCTTTTCTTTTTCAACTTAAAAAATAACAAAAAGTTTAATATCTTAAATTCGAAACGAGACCACAAAAATCCCGCTCACACTCACGCTCCTCCTATTTCAACACACTCTCTCTTCGCCATTGTAGATCATTCTCAATCTCTAAAGGTATCACATCATTTTACACGTCTCTCATTTCGATCGATGATTTATTTTATTTTTTTCGTTCATAATTTGAGGTGTTTGGTTTGTAGATCTGTTTTTTTCTCTGTTTTTATTTTTCTAAGTGTTTTTTTTTGTTATGTTTTACTGAATTCAGACAATGATTTGATCTCTTGTGTGTGTGTTTTTTGTTTCTTGTTATTGTCACCGAAACATATAAGAAAAATGATCAATAATTTGATGTTACATATGATCCGGGAGGTTAATTTTTGTATAGAATTTTTTTTTTGGGGCATAGATGAAATTTGATGTTAGAAACTCGATTTACTTGTTTGAAGTTCTTCCACTCAATTTCTCTCAAGTTTATGACGTTGAGATCTGATCTCACTAAGTGAGCATGCGAGTTTTATTGAAATTGAATTTTGCTATTCATTTATTCCATTTTTTAATACTGATTGATTTTGTTTAATGTAATAAAATTTTGAAGACTAGATTCTGTTGACTCTGCAGGTTTTGACTTGGCGAGTTCCAGTTTAAGATTATGTATAGAGTTTCTTCTAAGCACCGTAATGCGACGAAAGAAGCAATCACTACTACGAAAATTCGAGATAATAATGTGAGAGTCACTAGATCAAAAGCTAAAGCCTTAGGAGTGTCAATGTCTCCCTCAAAACCCGCTTTTAAACAAGAACCGAAGCGTGTTGCTAGACCGAGTAATAAACGAGTGGCATCAGATAATTCCACAGTCTGTAATCATAAAAGACGGGCGGTGCTCAAGGATGTGACTAACACTTTGGCAGAAAGTATAATTTCTACACAAGGCAATGTTAAGGTAGCAAATTCTTAAGCTCTCTTTGCATTTTCTTGATTAGTAAATGTTTTCATTTAGAATTTGTTCTTAATGATACAATGTGGCAGGCTTGCAAACGAGGTCGAAAAGAGACTAAGCAAATAAGAGAAGATGGTTTGGTAGATGTGGATGCCGAAAAATCGAAATTAGCAGAAGATTTGTCAAAGATTAGAATGGTTGAATCTTTAGATGCCTCTGCTCCAAAGCAAAGTAAGAAACTTCACTACTAAAGAATGCAATGATAGAATTCAAAAATAGAGAATCTTGTTAAATGAAGCATATACCAAAATGTTTGTTACTAAAATTTACTGGATTGTGCAGAAGAAGATGGATCGGATGTCGCGGATTATCTTCAGATTGTAGATATAGATTCCAATGTCCAAGATCCCCAGTTTTGTAGCTTATATGCTGCAACTATATATGATAGCATTCATGTTGCAGAGGTTTGCATTGCATAATCCCAATACTCTGTCTTATTCCATCTTCCCAAAAGATGATTACATTTTGAGATTTTGAGTTATTTATATTACCACTACTTTTTGTTACAGCTTGAACAAAGACCTTCAACTAGCTATATGGTACAAGTGCAGCGAGATATCGATCCAAATATGCGCGGAATTCTGATTGATTGGCTTGTGGAGGTAGGAATACAATATTTGCTATGCATAGTTTTACTTGAAGTTGTGGAGCTAATTTAAATTTGAATTGTTAAACTAAGAAACTCTGTTGATGTTATTTCTTTCAGGTTTCTGAAGAGTACAAGCTGACTTCAGATACACTTTACCTTACCGTGAATCTAATTGATCGATTCATGTCTCATAATTACATTGAAAAGTAGAGGCTTCAGCTACTTGGTATCACTTGCATGCTAATAGCCTCGTAAGTTCCCATTTCACTCTTTCTACAATTTCAAGTTTTTGAAGCAAGATTCTATTTAATAGCATTCACAATGCAATGAGTGTAAACCTGAAGTATAAGTGGATGCTGAGGAACACATGTTTGATTCCAAGTTTCACTCTGGAAGATTTGTACGTCTCCATAAACTAAGACATTTTTCCTTGTAACTTGTTGTTGAAGAAAATACGAAGAGATTTGTGCACCGCGGTTGGAGGAGTTTTGCTTCATTACAGACAATACATACACAAGACTAGAAGTAATTAACATGCAGAATCCATCTATATTAGTGTCATCTAAGATGATTCACTTTTGTTAAAAATATTTTTTTCTTAAAAACACCATTATTTTCAGGTACTAAGTATGGAGATTCAAGTTTTAAACTTTCTGCATTTTCGGTTATCAGTTCCCACCACAAAAACGTTTCTCAGGTAAACACTAAACACATCAAAATGCACCAATACTTAACATTGTCTCTTTTAACGTTTTGAAAATATTATAGTCATTTTCTTCTTCTGTGTTGCAGGCGGTTCATTCACGCAGCTCAAGCGTCTGATAAGGTTGGTTACATTGATTCATTTCACTAATCATTCTCAGAATTTCAAATAACTTGGAATTAGTAAACTGATTTTTTTTGTTCACAGGTTCCCCTCATTGAGATGGAGTTCTTAGCAAACTATTTCGCGGAGCTAACTCTTACAGAATATACTTTCTTAAGGTTCCTTCCATCCCTAATTGCCGCATCAGCGGTTTTCTTAGCAAGATGGACACTCGACCAATCTAACCATCCTTGGGTGAGTGAGCTCACATTTCTTCATATTCTTCAGAGAGAAAACAGTTTTTGTGATTTGAACGTTATTGCTTACAGAACCCAACTCTACAACACTATACAAGATATGAGACATGCGCTCTAAAAAATGCGGTACTTGCAATGGAGGATCTGCAGCTCAACACCAGTGGAAGCACCCTTATCGCTATACGCACCAAATACAACCAACAAAAGGTACAATGAACTTAATCTAAGAAAGTGGACACTGAATTTGGTTTCTAATTCTTTATGAATTTTGACAGTTTAAAAGAGTGGCAACACTAACATCTCCTGAACGTGTCACAACACTCTTCTCAAGATGAAACCGCGGATTTTGGATTTTGGATTCTCCTGATATGACCAAGTCAGCACAACTCTCTGGCTTCAGCAGTTTGCATCAGGTGGATAAATCCTAGTTTCAGACATCAATTTTGGTCTCTACAGTTATGGAATAGTTGTCTGTCTATTTTACCTGTAACTGTTGTTAGTGTCAGGTCATGGGAAATTGTATAAACCAAAACACAATTTTGACACATTGAGATTGTCCTTTTACGGTAAAAAAAATGTTATAGAATTTTGTAGACTCATTAATAAAGCAAGTGTTCATGAGCCATTGTAAAAATCAGTACAAAGTCATGTCTGTTCTGATCTTACACTTCTATATTCAAAAGATAAAATGTTTATATTTATTTAGTTTTGGTTATCAAGTGATGTTCCAGTGGTAATTACATACCATTGGGCTTCTTGCTAACGAGAGGCCCAAAAAACTTCACATTAATAAACAAATATGTAAACCCTTTTGTTTCTTGTTCAAGAAACTCGACCTAAGCAATAACAGATTCTCAAATCACAATCTACAGCCCAAATCTCCTTAACCTCGATCACCAGTTCACAACGATTTCACAAACTTCGATTCCCGAAACTCTAACTCAACAAGCAATTAGAAGCTATTGATACTTTGATTATAGTTTGGAAGCATGGTGACTCTCTGGTCGGAGATCCCTATGGACATCTTGAGATCTGTGTTCGAACGTTTGAGTTTTGTTGATTTCCACCGCGCTAAGATCGTGTGTTCGAATTGGTATTCGTGTTCGAAACAAACTTTGCCTCGAAAAAACACATCTCCATGGCTGATTCTCTTTCCAGAGGAGGATAGTAATTGTGCTTTGTATAACCCGGAGGAAGCTAGGGTTTACAAAACCAAGAGAGACTTATCAAGATTTCGATTCTTGGCAAACTCAGGTAACTGGTTCTTAGTTCTAGATTCTAAATCCAATCTCTATATCATAGATTTGTTTAGCGAGAAAAAGATCGATCTTCCACCTCTAGAGTCATTCAAAGGTAACAAGTATAATCTTAAGAGAGTCGGAGATAAAAAGATCAAGGAAGTAAGATTAGAAATCGGATACACCTCTTTTGTCATCCTAAAAGCGAAATATCTGAGAGGTCTTTTGTGGGTAGACGAGAAGAAGGAAGAGTACGTTGTTGTTTGGTACTTCAGTGACAAGTATAAGATTGATTATTCAGCCTTTTGCAAGAATGGGGAAGATCATTACCATGAGATTCCAACATGCTTTGGCATATCTGATATGGTACTTACATCTTGTGGTGACAGTCTTTACATCTTAAACACTAGTGATTACATTGAAAAACTTGATTTGTCTGGACAAGAAGGTTTCAAGGATGTGTCCAAGAATGAGGCTATATTTTTACGATTTCGTTTGCCAGGTCCTTCGAGGGATTTTAAATTCACATATGATGCAAAGTGTAGCAATAGCATTGCTGTTACATCATCAGGAGAAGTTTTGTTAGTCATGAACATCTTTTCCGAGTCAACAAGGCGTAGGATCTTCTTTCTCTACAAGGATCCTAATTTAGGCCCGAGTGAGAGCATTTACAACAAGCTTGTTGAGGTAGATTCTTTAGGTGATGAGGCTTTGCTTCTGGATTTGGGTATAACCGTTCCTGCTGATCGTGACCTTGGTATCGAACCAAACTCTATCTATTTCACCCGTCATGATCGTGTCCGTTACCAGAAACTTTCATGCCCGGACATCTGTGTGTTCAATCTTGAAACAAAGACCCTCAAACGTTTCCCCGGTCTCTCCAACTTAAAGCTCAAGGATGCTCGATGGTTTCTCATGTCTTGATTTGTTTCTTTTTACTGCAATTTGGTGTTCTTGAGAAATGAACCACACTTTTGGTGCTTTAAAAATATTCTCAGGACCTGAAGGCTTTGTAGTTAGCAGTCTTGACATAAAATATAGTTAGACATCATAAGTCAAGGGTCTTCATAGACACTGAAAACCATACAAATTGTGTTTTCTCTTATGCCAACCTTTTCCTGTGTTGAGTGACCAAAAACTTTTGGAATAATGTGAAAAGCCTATTGGATATGGCCACATAGGGTAGTGCAAACCCCATCGAATATATGAAAAACCCATTTAAACAAAGATCTTTCACAATATATATTCACGGTATTTCACACGATGAATTATACGTATTTTTTCGTAAATAAACGAGAGTAATTTATAATAAAGAAATACCCTAAAATAATATTAAAACAAGGTCTATATAAAATTAAAATACATATTCCACAAATTTTCAAAATTAGCATTTAGTAAATTTACACAATAACTATTTCACTTTTATCTATTATGTAAAATAATAAGATTAATTACAATTTGAAATTGCGATAATTTACAATCCTTTGAAACGTCAATCAAATGTTTATATTAGTCATTTTAATATTGAATTTGTGTTATATTTTGGAACTATAGAAATTTTGTGATAAATTTGATAATAAACCTTCTTTTCGTACTATTTGTGAGAATTGGTCATTTCTAAACCAAAAATTTATTATGAATAAATATAATTAATTTTTTATTAAAATAATTTAGCTCTAACCAATATAATGAAATTTAGAATTGTTGTATAAATTTTAAATCACTCAAAACTGATATTTGTTAAACATCTAAATATTGAAAAACAAAAGGATTACCACCGCACCTTTCCTGCATCGCCTTGTACCATTTGCATTCATAGACTCATTACTCATATATTCATGTGGCTGTCACATCCTTATATATATTTCAACTTATTCATTTAATTTTGTACGTTTAGCATATGTTGGTGAATTCATTTATTCAAGCTTAAGGTTTAAATCGTTCTTGTCTCCTTTTACGTTCATAACATTTAATGGACAACTACTACTCCAAATATCCGTGGACTTTACCACGCGACGCACCGACAATTCTCTAGCCTTTTCATTAATTGATCAGTAATACTTCTACAATTTTGTTTAGTTATTCTCAGATATATTTACCGATAGTAACATAAACGTAGATGATAAAAAAAAAATATAGGTGAGGGTGTGTCTGTGTGTATATATAACTGAGGTCTGTTTTGTATCGAATTAGTAGATCTACAAGAAATCAAACAATGAAAATTAAATAGATGAATGAACCTTGTTTTGGCATAGTTTTCAAGTCATTGTTTAGGTTATCCGTTAGTAAAATTTAATAGCATAAAATTTGAATTGCTATGTAACTCGGAATAAATTCGAAGGAAAGAGGTTTGGGATGTGATCAGTCTTCTATAATCTTTACAAAAATCAGTATGAGTTAATATAGGTTTATAAATAGAAAGACATCTATGAATAATTGAATACACATGGGACATCATTATAATTATAGTACAGTTTTATGCATTTGGTTACCAAAATCCACTATACTTCGTAATTGGTTGTATTCAGTCGGTAGTTTTTTTTTTTTTTTGTTAACTAGGAGGGGGCTTGGGCCTAGGCCTTAATCCCTCCATGGCCAAGGCCAACCTTTTCTCATACTTTATAACATGGCGTAAAGCACCATTCCCACCGGAAATCGAACTAAAGAGCATATAGATCCAACTTCTGCACTTAAACCACTAGCCCAACGCACCGTTGGTATTCAGTCGGTAGTTTGCATTAGCGTTTAAACGCTAACAATAAAACGTGATCTATTTAAAAAACAATAACATTTCTTCTTATCAAATATTCACATAATTAATGAAGAAAGGAGACGAATTGATAGATTTTTACGTTCCTTAGGCAATTGATAGATCACTTGGTACCATTTTATGGTATGGACTATGGACTGACATCAAGTATTTTTACGTTGTAGATTAATCATTAACATTGTAGAATGACAAGTATAATCAAATGGAAAAAGATTAATTATGTGTAGCAAAACAAGTATTCGTACTTGGACTATCTTGTCATGTAGTTTTTTTAACGTTATATATAACCAATAATCCCATGACACGGGAAAGAGAGAGAGAACAGACAATAAATACCATAAAAATAGCAGAGAGTTAAGTGAGTAGTTGGAGGTAGAAAGATAAGAGACGAGGAATCTCTCTCCCTCTCTTTCTCTTTCTCTCCTATTCTTAGTTCGTGTCAGAAACACACAGAGAAATTAAGAACCCTAATTTAAAACAACAGAATGGTACATTCGAAGAAGTTCCGAGGTGTCCGCCAACGTCAGTGGGGTTCTTGGGTCTCTGAGATTCGTCATCCTCTCTTGTCAGTTCTCTCTCCCTCTATCTATAAACAGAGACAACATTATAAATATGTTTAAGCAATAACTAAATACTGATATACAAGTCCATGCTATGTGTAGACTAGAGTTTACATTTTTGGTGTACGTGTAGGGCAAATTTTCTGATCTTTTACGAATGACTATCATTGATTATATTTCCGAAGATTCTTGCAATAACTCTTATTGTTTAAGTCGTTTTCCTTATTTTTGTCCAATTAAAAAAACGTTTATTAACGTATACATATGTTAAGTATTTGTAGCTTTGAACCTTTGGTGTGTTGTATTTGAAATTTTGAGTGTACGTAAATAAATGCTTTGTCATATAATTGATACTGATGTATTTTCTATGTCTTAAGCTTATACATGTATTTAGGGGCAATCGTGAATCATATATATTGGTATTTGTGATTCGTACTTTTTCATCCAAATAGACATTTTTTAAAATCCATATATGCTCTGCCTCTTCAACTAGCCCGCTATCAATTTGACCTGATATATATATGTATATATATTCTTTGGTTAAATCTGTTTCATCTATACTGTATATAGTAATAAAACACATTAGCTATACCATTTTATTAAAAACTGAAAAGTGAAAAACCTTAATTACTAGCAAAGAATTGGGAAGGAAAGAATACTACTCAGTACTCACTAGTATAAACTTTCCTCAAAAAGAAAACGAATTTAACATTATATAACAAATTTGTTGTGTGTTTGTTTTAAAACTTAGAAATTTGAATATAATGTGTGTTTTGTGCTTATGTAACTAATGTGCGTTTATGTGAGCTATCAGGAAGAGAAGAGTGTGGCTAGGAACATTCGACACGGCGGAAACAGCGGCTAGAGCCTATGACCAAGCCGCGATTCTAATGAACGGTCAGAACGCGAAGACTAACTTCCCCGTCATCAAATCCAACGGTTCAGATTCCTTGGAGGTTAACTCTACGTTAAGGTCTCCCAAATCATTATCGGAACTATTGAATGCTAAGCTAAGGAAGAACTGTAAAGACCAGACACCGTATCTAACGTGTCTCCGCCTCGACAACGACAGCTCACACATCGGGGTCTGGCAGAACCGCGCCGGGTCGAAAACGAGTCCAAACTGGGTCAAGCTTGTTGAACTAGGTGACAGTGTTAACGCACGTCCCGGTGGTGATATTAGGACTAATAAGATGAAGGAACGAAACGACAACGTTCAGGAAGATGATCAAGTGGCGATGCAGATGATCGAGGAGTTACTTAACTGGACCTGTCCTGGTTCTGGATCCATTGCACAGGTCTAAAGGAGAATCATTGAATTATATGATCAAGATAATATAGTAGAGAGTTAATAATAATCGAGGGTATAAGTTTATTTACGTACCTATTTAATTAATAATTTTCGAACATATATATGATAGCTCTATAGATAGAAATAAGTACGTATATATACGTAAACATTTTTCTTTGAAAATATATGTTGTGGTTTTAAACTGATGGCTACTTTTTAATTTAATTATTTATGGAGTAGTTGATATTTTCTGTTGAATTTGTCGACAAGATTTAATTACAGGAGACTAGTCATGATGATAAGAACTTAATACAAAGAATAATGAACATTAAATGTGAAAGAGATTTGTCACTTTTGTTAAACACATCTGCGAATCAGATTCTTATGATTAAGAAATGAGTACTATTTTAACATGATTACCTGGGTTGGGTAAAGTTCATGTCCTGTCCTATTCCGTTTTGTCCCATTTCTGTTTCAGAATTTTTATACGCATTTTCATATCTTAATTCCCATTTAGAAATAGGATTATTAATTCCCTAAGTCTCATTTGGAACGAAATAAATCTTTTTATTATGTACATATACAGTACATATATTCCTCCAAAGTGTCCTTATAAACTTTAGCAATGTTTTGGCGAAAAAAAAAAAAAAACTTTAGCAATGTTCTATTGTGGTTGGTTTTGTTCTACATGGTTGTTGCGAGTGATTTTAGCACGTCGTGGTTCTTTAGATGTCTTCGTTCAGACCTTATCATTTGTTTTGTTTATTGTGATTTATAACCTTTCCCTTTGATAGTTTCCATGTAATTTACGGCTTTTGTTTCCGTCTTTTGGGTTAAGTTTCTTGGGATATATTGTTTTTTCTGTTTGCTGTTGTAATTCAAACTTGCATCCTTCTTTGGTTATTCTAATTAAAACAGATGAAAAAAAAAACTTTAGCAATGTAGCATTGCTTATAGAATTTTATTTTAAAACAATGATTATGATATTTGATTTTTTTTTTTACTTAATTAGGCATGTATGTGATGATAATAAAGGCGATTTTGACTTAGGCTTTGAATGGTTACTAGTTTTTAAGTGGTTTTTGGTTTTTGTTTATGAAAAAATCTATTTTTTCACCATTCAAGATTTTAAAAAATTAGATTCCCTAAAATTTAGGAAAATTAGTTTTTGAGTGGTTTCTCCAAATTTCAAAGAGAAACTAAAAACCACAATTTTGAGGATTTTGGGGAAAATTTTAGTTTTCAACGTAATCATGTTTCTTTTTTTGATTTTTGATTTTTTTTAAATTAATTTTTATATTTATAACAAAAAACCAAAAACCAAAATTTTAAAAACCAAAATCCAAAAACCAAAATCTAAAAACCAAAAACCACTTAAAAACTAGTAAACATTCAGGGCCTTAGTTTCACAGACAAGTTTAAGTAAATCATCTTAACATAAAAAAGAGGTTCAAGTTAAATAAATGTAAGCGGACTAAAATAAATCAACTAGCTCAAGTTGAAACATTTTATCAAGTGCTGAAGTGCACCTCCTCCAAGTCTAGCTAGCATCTCAAGTTCATATATGATGGAGACACTTGGATTACCTGAGATTTTTTTTGAAAATTTTATTTTATATAAGATGCTGTAGGCTCTAGCTATTTCTGGATATTTTATATTAGAGATCTAGTAAGTTTTACAAGTACATCCTATACTATTATTTGGGAAATACATCCTATAAGTTGTAACGTTGATTTTGTAATAAATTACAATATATGCCATTAGAGATCTCTAATCATAATCATTTTAGTTCCATGTCACTAATATATATTAACGGGTCAACGGGTTTAAAGATATTAAAGAGATTTTGTTTAGATTTTATAATTGTTATAAATAAAATTTATAAAGAAAATGTTGTTATTCACGTATGATAAAAGTATTTACTAATCAAAAAATATAAATAGATCGTTTTTATTTACCTTAATCACGCATCAAAAAAATTTATGTTATTCAGTTTCCATAAAATCCTTTGAAAATATTGTTGGTAGTTATAATTTGTTTAGATTTAGATATAAATTTGTGCTATTAAAATATTTTCTGTTATTCAGTTTCTATAAAATCCTTTGAAAATATTGTTGGTAGTTATAATTTGTTTAGATTTAGATCTAAATTCGTGCTATTAAAATTTATTTAATAAAAATTTTACGAATTTTGTGGTGTACATCTAAAATTTTAAAACTAAACTGCTAACTAATCCGAGTTTGGTAACTATATTTTCGTTTGTTATTTTTAGTATTTATTAAAATTTTAAAAAATAAATGCTACATAATATATTTTTTCATTTATTTTCTACAAATGTAAAAGAAATTTCTAAGATTTTCATAATAAATACAAAATTTCTAAATATATTTAATGCTGAATATTCTATAAGTCGAGATCATATTCAAATCTTTTTATTTTCTTAAATAAGGCTTTTTTGTTAAAAAAAATATATTTTATCTTTAGTTAATTATTTTAGTTTGAATATGTAAATATTAAAAGATTTAATCAAATGATTATCATTCAATTTATTAAGATTGTTCTGCAAGCTAAAAGAATATTCCACTAGAAGATTTCAATTTCTTAACCCTAAATAGACATCTCCTCTTCATTATATAAGATCATCCATTTCTCTTAACAAGACTTCTATTTTTTTCTTCCCAGTTTTATATGATTTTTTTATCTTTCTAATTTTGCTCAGTCAAATTTATTTGTTTCAGTTTAGCTTTCTTATTATCAGATTATATATAATTTCATATACATTGATTTTAATATCCTTCTCTAATATAAATTTGTTTCTACATTATGCAGGTGCAGATTATATTTGATAATGGAAAAGCAAAATTCACATTTGATTGGGATGTGATTTTTAAAGTTCAAGGTACATTACTTTTAATTTTCTATTGATGCTACTTTGATATATGGTTTAACCAGATTTCAAGATTGAAAACTATAAAATTACAATGAAAAAATGATAAGATTTGTAAGCTTAGATTTTTACTTTCAAATATATTAAAACTTGCTAACAAAAATATATTTGAAAGACTAGCTAACAAAAATTCCTTTTAATTGATATTTGCGTTTTATCCTGCGTCTTAACGTTGTCAATTCGTAGATTTATTCCGTAATCAAGGAAGAAGAGATAAAAATTTTATCAAATATTCTTTTTCTTTTTCTTTAAACAACATGATACTGGGTCAAACAAAACCCAATATAGCCCACGTAAAAACTTAGATCCAATACAACTTTTTTTTTTGCTCTCAATGACACAATGCAATTATGAATACCTAATTGAACCAAATAAATTGGTAATCTCATATAAACAAAAATACAAATCTAATGCAGCTAAATATATTTGATATACAATACAATATTCTCTCCTTCTTTATTACCTAGTCATGTTTTTCAACCAAGTTAAAATTAAACAATATTTAATTCCTACAATAAAATAACTCAATATGATATAGAATATAGATTTAAAATTTATCATATACTATTATTTAATTCTACAAACAAAATATATAACCATTTTCAAATGAAATATATAACATTATATCAAAATAGTAATAAAATTAAAATATTATGATATATTCCCTTTTATATTATACTATTATACTATATTATTTCTTATTTTTTCGAACAAAATATATAATTTAATTCATAAAAATATTAAATCCCGTGCTGTATAGCACGGACCACGATCTAGTAAACATGTAATTGGTTTGGTCGTTTTAACATATAATTGGTTTCGTTACTTTTTTTGACGTAATTTAGTTCATTACTTTTATGATTTTATCAATTTGTGGATTCTTTTTTGAGAAATACTTGAGAACTCTTATATTCACTCCCTTTATTTCAGCCAATCAGAATCTACCATCTTATAATAATAAAAAAAATATTTAATTATAAAATTTAATTTGCCACTAAAACGAAATTATGAATCGGTTTGTGTTTATTAGAAAGGGTTAGAGTTTAGATTTTATGATTAAACGAGGTTAAATATCGGTTTGGGTTTATAAACGGACTTTTAGATTTTACAATTAAACGAGGTAAAATATCGGTTTGGGTTTAGAAAGTACGATTATGGTTTAGACTTTTTACGATTAAACGAGTTTAAATGGCGGTTTGGGTTTACAAAGGAGAATTAGGATTTAGATTTTATAATTAAACGAGATTATATATCGGTTAGGATTTATAAAATAGTGGTTAGGGATTAGATTTAATAATTAAATGAGTAATTTTTTTTATTATATAGCGAATTCTAATTGATTAAAATAAATAAAAAAGGTGAATAAAAGGATGCACCCCTAAGTATTGCTCTTTTTTTTTCTATAACATGTATATCACTAATGAATATTGTTAAGTTTCTTTTTCCAGATGAAATATTGCTAATTATATCACTCTATTATTTCCTACTGCATTGAATATATACTTTACCTTCAGATTCAATAAATTGAAGTTAAACAACGACTCGAAACTATTTTTATTTTTTTTTATAACCGAAAACAATTATAAATTGGTGAATCACTTCCGTTACGTGTGACTCTCTCTCTCTCTCTCTCTCTCTTTTAGTAAACTCTGAAAACGTTTTTTCAGGATCTCACCAAAATTCACAAACTTCGGAGAAACCACCACCGTCTCCGCCGCAGAACCACCGTCGTAAGAGAGGCAAAAACATCACAAATATGGGGAAAGGTGGATCACTAAGCGAAGGTGTGATTAAGAACATAATCATCTCCTACACATACGTAGCAATATGGATCTTCCTAAGCTTCACCGTCATCGTCTACAACAAATATATCCTCGACAAGAAGATGTACGATTGGCCATTCCCGATCTCACTCACAATGATCCACATGTCCTTTTGCTCAACCCTAGCTTTTCTTCTCATCAAGGTCTTCAAATTTGTCGAACCGGTCTCAATGTCACGTGACACTTACCTCAGATCTGTCGTCCCGATCGGCGCGTTGTATTCACTCTCTCTTTGGCTCTCTAACTCAGCTTACATTTACCTCTCTGTCTCCTTCATTCAGATGCTCAAAGCGTTAATGCCAGTCGCGGTTTATTCAATTGGCGTGCTCTTCAAGAAAGAGGGTTTCAAATCTGAGACAATGATTAACATGCTTTCGATCTCATTTGGTGTAGCCATTGCTGCTTATGGTGAAGCTAGATTCGATGTTTGGGGTGTGATTCTCCAGCTTGGTGCTGTTGCTTTCGAGGCGACACGGTTGGTAATGATTCAGATCTTGCTTACTTCTAAAGGAATCACGTTGAATCCAATCACTTCTCTTTATTACGTTGCTCCTTGTTGCTTAGCTTTCTTGTTTATCCCTTGGATTGTCGTGGAGTTTCCGATCTTGAGAGATACCTCTAGCTTCCATTTCGATTACCTCATTTTCGGGACGAACTCTTTCTGTGCGTTTGCTCTGAATCTAGCTGTGTTTCTTTTGGTTGGGAAAACCTCTGCTTTGACCATGAATGTTGCTGGTGTGGTTAAGGATTGGCTCTTGATCGCCTTTTCGTGGTCGGTTATTAAGGACACTGTGACTCCTATTAATCTTTTTGGTTATGGGATTGCTTTCTTGGGTGTTGCATACTATAATCACGCGAAGTTACAAGCATTGAAGGCTAAAGATGCTCAGAAGACTGCTCAGCAAGTTGATGAAGAGACTGGTCGGCTTTTGGAAGAAAGGGAAGGAAATGAAGGTGGGAGGAAGAATGAGCTAGAGGATTAAAAGGTGAAGAAGTGGATTTTGGTAAAACTTCAGATTTTTGTTTTTGTTTTTTTTGCTTAACATACATTTGTTGGAATAAGAGCTTGAAGGTTATAGTAGATGCCAACATTTTTTTTGATTATGATAATGAGACCTAAGAATGGCATTTGGTCTAACGGGTCTTGTTTTGTTCTTCCTATGTTACTACAATTTGCCTTAGTGGTGAATCCGAGTTAGGTTCTGATCTATCGATACCCGTATGAGAGTATCCTAGATAGTGAATTGTCTTCATCTTCTGATTTTTTTTGGTTATTTATGATTATGATTCTGTTGTTATTTACCAATATTTTTCAATGAAGTTTGAGGTTTACGAGTTACTTCCATCTAGTTTTGGCTACCAATTTTGCAGCTGGAACATTTTGGATATTCATTGAATTTTTTTTTAAAAAAGCTTATAAGTTGATCGTTATGGAATGAAATTGGAATAAAGTGTATCCCTAATACATCAAGAAATGTAGACGTGAGTAGTAAGATTAATTTCCAACGAATATTCCGTTTTGGACCTCCCTTGTCTTGGGTTTGGCCTACAAGAAAAGTTTTACTTATTTCTTTCTTTCTTGTAATCCTATGTAGTCTCCTCAAGTAATCAACAACCCTAATGGCCTAATCCAAACGTTTTGTATTCAAAATTCGTTTCTCTCCTTAAATTCTAACTTTACGTTTACATAACTCTAATTGCTAAAGCCGTTTTGAGCCTTTCCAAAAATATCCTCAAAAGGCACATTTTCTCGACCCATTGAGGTTTGTTCTTTTTTTATTAATACACAATTTTTTTTTCTTATTATTATTAGTCTTCATCCACTAAAAATATAGACATCCACTTTCGACGAAATACATAAAATATATTTTTAAATTTGCAGGTGAAATAATGACGGAACAGTTGCTCCTTCATGGAACTCTTGAAGTGAAGATTTATAGGATCGATAAATTACATCAACGTTCAAGATTCAATTTATGCGGCAAGGTAATATTTAATTTCAACATGCTCTATTAGTATTTTTTCTTTAGTAGAGATGCGATTTATCAAGATTTAAACAAATAAGAAATATTTAGACGTGTAAAATAAAACTCAAAATATTTAATAGGGGAACAAGGAACCAACGGGTAAAAAGACTCAATCCCAAATCAAGAGACTAACGGACTCATGCACAAATTTGTTTGGAGGAAATCTCTACGCAACCATTGACCTAGATAGGTCAAGGGTGGCTCGAACCATGATGAGGCGTCATCCTAAATGGTTACAATCTTTCCATGTCTACACGGCACATTCAATCTCCAAAATCATATTCACAGTCAAAGAAGATGAACCGGTCAGTGCTAGTTTGATAGGTCGAGCTTATTTACCTGTCACCGAAGTCATCACCGGACAACCTATAGACCGATGGCTCGATATTTTAGACGAGAACAGGAGACCAATCCAAGGAGGTTCCAAACTCCATGTCCGTGTCAAGTTCAATCACGTGACACAGGACGTGAATTGGAACAAAGGAATTATATTACCTTCCTTCAAGGGAGTTCCTAACGCTTATTTCAATCAAAGAGAAGGTTGCAAAGTTACACTTTACCAAGACGCTCACGTTATTCCCGAGTACCCTGATATTCTCGCGGAAGGACAAGTTATTTACAAGCATCATCGGTGTTGGGAAGAGATTTTCGATGCGATATGGGATGCAAAACATTTGATATACATTGCTGGTTGGTCGGTAAACACCGACATAACATTGGTCAGGGATCCTAAACGGACGAGACCGGGAGGGGATTTGAAGTTAGGGGAATTGCTTAAGAAGAAAGCGGAAGAAAACGTGACCGTGTTGATGCTTGTGTGGGACGATAGAACATCTAACGAAATTTTTAAGAGAGACGGTTTGATGATGACTCATGATCAAGAAACTTATGATTACTTCAAGAACACGAAAGTGCGTTGTGTTCTCTGTCCGCGGAATCCGGATAACGGTGATAGCATTGTGCAAGGGTTCGAGGTTGCTACGATGTTTTCTCACCATCAAAAAACGATTGTGGTGGACGGTGAAGTGGACGGGTCAATAACCAAGAGAAGGATAGTGAGTTTTCTTGGAGGGATTGATCTTTGTGATGGGAGATACGACACTGAGGAGCATCCTCTGTTTGGTACTTTAAATAGTGTTCATGCTAATGACTTTCACCAGCCGAACTTTGATGGTGCATCGATTAAAAAGGGCGGCCCACGTGAGCCGTGGCACGATATTCACTGCAAGCTGGATGGTCCTGCAGCGTGGGATGTTTTATACAATTTTGAGCAGAGGTGGATGAAACAAGGTATTGAAACAAAATCACTAGGCTTCAACGGTTTATTTTTGCGTTTACATATTACAATAATTGGTAGTTTTTCATATACATTTTTTCTTAGTTGTAAATGCTAACGAAAATTAAGAAATTTTTTGTTTGAATTTGGCATTTGCATTAACATTTTTAATCAAAGAATCCAATCATTAATTCATTAGAAACTTATTTTGTGTTTTAGGTAGTGGTAGAAGGTACCTCAAATCAATGGCACAACTCGCAGAGATCACGGTTCCGCCACTTCCGATTGTACAACCAGACAATGAAGAAGGCTGGACGGTCCAAGTCTTCCGGTCGATAGATGATGGTGCAGTTGAAGGGTTTCCAGAGGATCCACGTGAAGCTGCAAGCATAGGACTTATTAGTGGAAAAGATAACGTGATTGAAAGAAGCATACAAGACGCTTACGTTAATGCCATAAGGAGAGCCAAGCACTTCATCTACATTGAGAACCAATATTTTCTAGGAAGTTCCTTTGGATGGAACTCTAGAGACATTGATTTAAATGAGATCAATGCACTACAACTCATTCCCAAAGAGATTTCTCTAAAAATCGTGAGTAAGATCGAGGCAGGCGAGCGGTTTTCGGTGTATATAGTTATTCCGTTATGGCCTGAAGGTAAACCTGGTTCTGCATCGGTTCAAGCAATACTAGACTGGCAAAGGAGAACAATGGAGATGATGTATACTGATATAATCATTGCACTACGTAAGAAAGGTTTAGATGCTAACCCTAGAGACTACCTAACGTTTTTCTGCCTCGGGAATCGGGAAGTTGGCAAGGCGGGTGAATACGTGCCTCCGGAGAAACCAGAGCCTTATTCTGACTACGCAAGAGCTCAAGAATCTCGTCGGTTCATGATATATGTCCACTCTAAAATGATGATTGGTAAGTCAAAAATCTATCTTTCATAACTCATCATAACTAGGATTGTTGTGGTGGTACAAAAGCCTATGGACCAGGTCCATTTAGACAGAAGTGATCTCGTTAGGCCCATAGCAACAAACCTATTGAGAACAATCAAAAAGCTTTTAACATCATAACATAAGGTTCATATGTATATTTGTATGCAGTTGATGATGAGTACCTAATAATAGGATCAGCCAATATAAACCAAAGGTCAATGGACGGAGGTCGAGACACAGAGATCGCGATGGGAGCATACCAACCTAGCCATCTGCTATCTACTCATAACAGGAGGCCGGGGGGCCAAGTATTTAGCTTCAGGATATCACTATGGCTTGAGCATATACGAATAACAACCCATAAGTTTCAGAGCCCCGAAAGCGAAGAGTGTATAAGATTGGTTAATGCAACGGCAGACGAGCTATGGGGACTATACTCAGCACAAGAGTATCCTCGAAATGACGATTTACCGGGGCATTTGCTTAGTTATCCGATTAGCATTGGTAGCAACGGGGAAGTAACAAATCTTGCTGGGACTGAGTTCTTTCCTGATACTAACGCAAAGGTTGTAGGCGAAAAATCTAATTATCTTCCTCCAATCCTCACTTCTTAGATGATGTAACACTTTCATAACATAATCTTGAAATGTGTAATTTCGGTTTATAGTTGTGCTATTCATACTCATAATTGCATGTCATTCAACAAACCTCAGAGTTAAACCTATTTTCACAGAATAAATAAACAACAAAATAAGAAACTAACGGTGGGTTCTTAACTTTAGTTCTTAAAATTGTTTAAGATTAAAATTTTGGTTTTTGTAAGTTAAGAGTCAAATCTTAGCTCTTAACACTCCCAAAAACTCTTAGCTAAGAGTCAAATCTTAGCATTATAATATGTTTTTTTTTTATTTTTCAATGTTTAATTCTAAGATAATAAGCTAAGAACCATCTAAGATACCACCAATAATAATGGTTCTTTAAGAACCCCACTAAAACAACAAAATCTATATAAGTGATTTTGTCCAAATTGGCTTATTTTAAATATAGTTGGTTAGTTATTTACCTCTAGACTTTTCATTAACCTTTTTTGATCAAAACATAGCTCTTAACACTCCCAAAAACTCTTAGCTAAGAGTCAAATCTTAGCATTATAATATGTTTTTTTTTTATTTTTCAATGTTTAATTCTAAGATAATAAGCTAAGAACCATCTAAGATACCACCAATAATAATGGTTCTTTAAGAACCCCACTAAAACAACAAAATCTATATAAGTGATTTTGTCCAAATAGGCTTATTTTAAATATAGTTGGTTAGTTATTTACCTCTAGACTTTTCATTAACCTTTTTTGATCAAAACATACGGATAACAACACTACAACACCTAACGAAAAACTCTCCACACTTTTCATATTCTCAATAATTGAGATGGCGACACAATTCAACTTATCTATTTACATTGCCGACACAAAATATCCATATACCATATTCACTCATTAATGTTTATTGTTCATTGTATATATAAGAATTCTAAAATCCGACCATACCATAAGGCCACATTGGCTCTAGTCAAATTGATCAACGCAAAATCAATAATTTTTCTAGTCTAAACAGCCGATTAATCTTTTTATAATGTTTGTTCTAGTTTCCATTAAAAAATTATTAAAAATGAAAAAAAAGTCTTTTTGCCATTTCATTAATTGTTATAGAAACAAGAATACTAGAAAACAAATTTTAAATTAGTTGGGTAGATGCTAAATCGTATTCTAACATCCGATTAACGTCTAACGATTTTTTAGATATCTATAACTTTCAATTTGTTTTACTATCCAATCCACCAAACCAACCAAAAGGGGAACAAAACAAAACAACATCGTCTCTTCCACTCGAGAGGATTACTTGTATTTATGAAATCGTGACAGTAACAAAAGGAAACAAAAATGTGCGTTGACAGAAACAAAAGTGTGTGTGTGCCTAATCACAATGGCTGCCACATGAACGAATATCTTTCTTTTCTGTATTATTAAAGAAAAATATAAAGAGGAAAACTTTTGGAATCAATTAAAGTCATAATGCTTTTATATTTGGATATTTCATTTTTCTAATCTATAAATTTACAGATTAATGAAAAAGAGGATGGATCATGGAAAGGAAGTGACAAGTTCTCCGGTACAGAGTGGTTCTGTATATCGTCAAATGGAGAGCCGCCAACCATGGGAGCTGCGAACCTCCGTAGAAGTCTATCTCCACTACATGCCGAAGTCGAGGCCCTTTTCTGGGCGATGAAGTGTATGATTGGTGCAGATAATCAAGGCCCTTTACAGACTGTTCAGACCTGGTGAAGATGGTGTCTTCTCCAACCGAATGGCCGGCGTTTTCAGTGTACTTGGAAGAATTTCAGAGCGACAAGGAGGAGTTTTTATCTTTTTCTTTATCTTTAATTTCTCGTAGGGCTAATGTTAAAGCGGATAATCTGGCACGAAAAGTTCGTACAAAACCGTTTCATATCACCTATGTAAACAACATTCATCAGGAATGACTCTTTTGAGCTCTAATTAATTTCAGATAACAAAAAAAAAAGAATATTTTGATTTTTAAAAAATCAGATTAATACTTTTTTTTATTCCTAATATGGTCCATAACTTGTAAACTTTTTATTTATTTATTATTGAAGTACAATTAATAGGAATAAAAGTAACAGACAATTTTCTTTATTAAAAAAAAAACGGAATTTTTCTATTCCTTATTTTTGGGGAGTTGCAGAACCACCACACACGCATAACTAAAGGAAGAAGAAGACGAAGAAAAAAAAAACCGAACAAAGAAGACGAAGAAACAAAGATAAAGGCTTTAGATTTAGCTGCAAGGGAGGTGGCGGAACAAAACCCTAATCCCAATTTTCCTCGAATATGCCATTTTTGAGGTTCTTTTTTCTCATCACCAGAAAAAAAAAAGTGTTCGATTTCAGTGATTTTGATTTAAGGGTAAAAATGGATTTGGGTTTTTTTTGGAAATTGCAGGATTGTGAGACTTCTCTTACCTGGAATCAGGGTTTTGATTAGAAGATCTCTAATTTGGTTGTTGTAGATGCATCTCTGTGAAATTATTCCCTCTTGGATCTACCAGTTATTTGGTTGCATGGGGTAAGTGAGGATCTTTCTCTTCAATTTCTTGTTTTTGGATTTGAAAGTTTCAATCTTTTTGTGTTGTGTTGTGTGTGTATGACTGAGAGAAAGGAAGAGGAATCTTATGAAACTGAAGTGTAAAAACTTTGACTTTAAAGTCTGAGTTTGATATGTTTCTTACTTAAATTTTAGGTTAGGTTATTGCTTATGTGTTTGTTGCTTGCATTTTAAGCAAAAAAATGGAATCAAAGCATCTCTCAAGTTTTAGTTCTGCTCTAGATCTTTTATCTCACTCAATATTGAAATCGTTCGAGTGTTGGGAGCGTCGGATCGCTAAAATTCTCTTAATGTCAATACCTTTTGGTTAAGAGCATCAAAGAAACTTCACTTCATAATATTTAGAGGATCAAAGAACTTTCTTGTGTCCCTTTGTTGTTTGTTCGATAAAAAGAAAAACCATCACTTGATCTCTTTATGTGGAATCTACGGTTGTAGTTGCAAAGAGTCTTCCAAATCAAATTCCTTAGTTCTTGCATTTCTTCTCACTGGCGTTTTTGTTGTTGTTGTGGTTTTGCAACAGTACAGAGGTTGTTTTGGATGCTGCAATAAACCACCGCTTATAGTTGCAGTGGATGAGCCGTCTAAAGGGTTAAGGATTCAAGGTCGTTTAGTGAAGAAGCCAAGCGTATCAGACGACTTTTGGAGCACAAGCACTTGCGAGATGGATAACAGCACACTTCAGTCACAGAGAAGCATGTCTTCTATCAGCTTCACTAACAACACTTCTACTTCTGCAAGTACAAGCAACCCCACAGAATTTGTAAACCACGGTGAGTTGACATTTCCACACATTGTTGTTGATCCTTTCTTGCATTTTAGATGCTTGAATTGTTGCCTAATAAGTGAAAGACCATTTATTCAACTTTGAAAGTATCTACTTATGATGTTAGCTTACTCATTCGGATGGTCGACCCGCTTTTAATATATGTAGGCAGGTGTTGGCTTACATTATTGTTTATATTTATTTCATCTCAATCAGTGGAAGATCCCTAGTTTGTGACTGACTAGATAAAATACATTTGGGGGCACATTTCTGTAGAGTATACTATGTATTTGTTGGTTCAACATGAAAATCTTTCGTCTCATGGCACGTAGATGTTGGCTACTGATGGATATTCTCTATCAAACCTACGTTGAATTAAACCTGACTTGTATATAATAAGCTTTCACACCTATATGGATTTCTCTATGCCGAAAAGTTAAATATTTTTTCCTCCACTTTCTTCTGTAATGGTATGTTTTGGCCTGCATCTTCAGATATTAGTTCTTTGACTTTCGGGGTGCTATAATTCCATTACTTCATGATTCTTCGCTCTGTTTATTCGTATTTTTGTTCTTCAGTGCAGTCATTTTCCTTAAAAGTTTGTGTCTGTTCTTTCTTCCTGTTCAGGATTGAACCTCTGGAACCAAACTAGGCAACAATGGCTTGCAAATGGAACTTCTCATAAAAAGGCCAAACTTCGAGAACCTACAATAAGGTTGGTGAAAGTTAGATTTCCCTTTCTTTCTCTTCAACCTCTACATCAATTCCTTATGAATAAGAATCAAGTGTTGAAAACAATTTGATTGCGATATTCATTAATGTGCATTAACAGATGAACAAAGTTACAAGTTTGAGATAGTTAAATTGTCATTTTACTTTTCTAAATCATTTGTTAGCTCTATTAGTGCTTCCATCAGTAGTAATCTTTTTGGTAATAAAGCAAAGGCACAACTTGACTTTCTCATCCACCTAACTGGAAGACTCGGATTCTTGGATTAAACTTCTTAATCCAAGAATAGTAAGAATCAATTCTTATCTAAAAGCCTTGGGATTGATGAGTACAAAAATTGCGTGATTCATCTAGCATTTTCTTCAAATTTGCTTCCATCAATAAACATGCATCAGCAAGTCATCCAAAGATCGACAAGAGCTTCATGTTCAAAAAGCTGTTACATGGTGTCTTGTGATTCTTCTCTTTAGTCCTTTAGGCTTTTAGGTTAATATAAGATAAGGGTTCTTACAGTTTTGAAGTCAGATAAGTTCATGGATGATTCTTTAGTCATCAAAGTTATCGCCTATTCGAACTTGCTGATTTAAAGTATCGTTTTCTGCAGCTGGAATGCAACATATGAGAGCTTGTTGGGTATGAACAAGCGGTTTTCTCGTCCAATACCTCTCCCTGTAAGCATTTTTCTCTCAGCGAAATTACACATTCTATAAACGTGATTAAGGATTTTGTTGATTTATGGTTATTGTGGCAGGAAATGGTCGATTTTCTGGTGGATGTGTGGGAGCAAGAAGGCTTGTATGATTGATTTGCAACTCTTGAAACTTAATTGGTTTCATCTTTTTTTCTTTCTTTAATGTGTGTAATCAAAAATTTCCGGAACTTGGATTTTTAAACCTGGCTTCCTGATGAAAGTAAAAACTCTCAAGGAACAAAAAATTATTTTACTTTCAATTTCAAAGGAAAATACCGAACTAGACTTTTTTTTCGTTTTTGTTATCGTGTAACAATAATCATTGTGTTACTTCGATTTTTGTTACACTGGGAATTGTATTATTATACGTTAGGCCTGGGCAAATTCATTGAACCGGAACCGAAGCAAAAAGAACCGAACCGAATTGAAAATTTGAAAATATATGAATGGATAATAAAATCTAGAATCAAAAGAACTAGACCGAACTGAAATATTTCGGGTATCCGAAAATACCCGAAATACAATTAGATATTCAAAAGTATACTGTACTAAATAATCTAAAATACCTGAAATATATATAAATACTAAAAATGCTCAACAATAATAAAAAAAAAATATCCAAAAATATCCGAAAATACCCAAAGATAACCGAAATATCCGAAGCAAAATACTTGAATGGATACTAAATTTTAAAACAGAAAAAATCGGAACCGAACCGAAATTTCAAAATACCTGAATGGATACTAAACTTTAGAACCGAAATAACCGAAATCGAATGGAACCAAATTGAAACCGATTGGATAACGGAACGTTCAGGACTAATTATGACCAAGTGGCTCAGCTATTTTCTAAGTTGGTTGGTTATATGTATTTAGTTAGAATTGTGGATTATATATTCCGATGTTTTGATAAAGTTAAGATCTGATTATGACTTTTTGGATGTTATGTACGGTACATTGTACCTAAAAATGGTTAATGGTGTGCTACAAAATTCGACCAAATTCAATTATCCGCGAGAAAGTGAATTCTTTTTCGAATTGTAGACTTCTGACTATTATCAAGATGACTTTTTTTTTTCATGTGTATAAATAACGTCATTTTCAGCTTCATCTTATGTTGTCGTAGCTAGATAGAATAAGTACTGAATAACTTATTAACATTAAACATTTATATCATATCGAATGTTATGATCTCACAATGAGAATAATATATATAAAAAGACTGGTTAATTCACTCAAATGGCACTTGTTGGTTTTGAGTTAGAAGTCGAAAACTTAATATGATTCATCATATCAATCAAAATAATTTAGTAAAAAAAAAAAAACAATGAACAACGTATATAAGCATGCAATAGACTTCCATTTATAGGGAAAATAATGACTTTCGTTATAGACGTTCATTTTTTGAGTGATACTTCTTATTTTCAATAAAACCCTCAAAATTCGTTTTAGTATCTCAAACAAACAAATAATTTTATGTCTGTCGCAATCATGTTATACGAATAATTCTTTCTTCAATCTGAAAATAAATAAAAATTCAACGAACTTAACCTCCCGTACGGTTTTGTCAACAATTTTTATCAAAAAAAAAAAAATGGTACGTCAACAATGCATGTATTCAAACATTTTTGCCTCTTTCAATGTATTCAGCCACTTTGTCAACTTTTAACTCTCACCTTCATTGCATTCTAAGTTCTAACAATTATATTCTTTGCTTTCCTTTTGAAACCTCACCAGCATTTGCTTTTATTTTTTCTGACAACTTGTAAAATGATGATGCAACAAGTGATCATAATATACATATATATCAATATATCAAGTAATCAAAAGCATAACATATAAATCAAGAGCATAACTCTATTTTTTATAGACGATTTTGATACGACGTGTGCATTAAAATATTAAATTGAACTCGAAAATAAAAATATTATGAATTTCATCTAGAGAGCCTCATGAAATGTTGAATTCTTTAATTATCAATAATAATATTAATTTAAATATAAATTATGTTTATAGATATAAAAAATCATACTTAAAAACATATATAAAATCACATGTACATTTAACTTTAAGTATATTTTATAATATATACTACTTATTTTTTTTGGAGATATAAAACAATTTTTTGCTTCTTTCATTTCTTAAATTACGATTAGAAATATATTTGTTCAATCATTCTTTATGGAAAAATAATTCGAAAGCTTGGAGTGAAAAAAAAACATAATGAATGTTGAAAAAAAACACAAATATTTAATGGTGTTTTTCATAATTATACTACTTAAATGATGTTTTAAGAAGAAAATCTAGAAAAATTATCATATCCACCACACTATTTAATTTTTCAAATGATACACGAATCAAAAGCCAAGAGCTTTTAAAAGACTTCTAAAATATATAATTAACATTGGATTTTGACTATGTTATCCATCCCCTACATCATTAAAATAAACATGTCACGATATTTCCCAACACTTGCTCTTATTTCTCAAATAAACTATTGCCCATGTTGCTAGTGTCATGGTTTTAAAATTCCAAAATTTCAACGAAATCAACATCTCTCAAATGTTTTTGTCAACAATGCATGTAACTCGACATATCTTTTTCTCTTCCTTCAATGTATTCAGTCTTTTTCAAAACTTTATGAATTTATATTATATCTTTTTTATAATAATGTTTTTATGAAATAAAAATGATTACAAAAATATAACAATTGGGCTCGGTGTGGGAACAAAGAAGGTGGAGAAGAAATCGACTTTTTCGCGTGTATTCATTGAACTTGAGGGTTTTTATTCTCTACATCAACTTCCACCATACACCTCTCTCACCATTAAAGACGTTTCTCAATTTCTTCTTCTTCTTCTCCATATCTCTCTAAATTTCTTCTGTAAAAATCTTCTCTTTTTGCCCTAATCTTCTAGGGTTCTTCTCGTTTTCATGAATCTTAGTCTTCAATCTCTATTATTCTTCGTCTTTGTTCTTCAAATCGTCTTCGAATTATGTCTGGAATCTTCAGATTTAGTGGTATGCTTCCTCAAATCCTTTAATTTGGTGTAGTAGTTTCTTGATTTAGAATCTTGATTTAGGGTTCTTTAGTTTTCTAGGGTTTGATCTGCTTTAGACTCTGTTTTTGGTTCCATTTCGTGGATTTGCTTTGTTATGTTACATTAGGTTTGTTTTGAAGTGTTCTTATGAATTTTGTGTCTCTGTTTAGTGTGGAAGAGTCTTGATTTATGAATCTTGATTTAGGGTTCTTTAGGGTTCTAGGGTTTGATCTGCTTTAGACTCTCTTTTGGTTTCATTTCGTGGATTTGCTTTGTTATGTTACATTAGGTTTGTTTTTAGGTTTTTTCAGGAGTTATGTTGTCTCTGTTTAGTGTGGAAGAGTCTTGAGATTGAAATTGAGAATAATGGAGTTGTTACTTGTTTGATTTATAGGTGATGAAGATTTTTTTCTTGGGGGATCATCTATGTATCTATCGCCAGGGAGCTGTCCCAGCGTGTATTTCCCAGCAAAGAAGAGGTTACGTATCGCTGCGCCGTCGGTTTTCAGCGGTTTTGAGGAGAAGCAAACGTCGATCGATGTATTGCCAGATGAGTGTTTATTTGAGATTCTCAGACGTTTACCTTCTGGAGAAGAGAGGAGTGCTTGCGCTTGTGTTTCCAAGCATTGGCTTAATCTTTTGAGTAGTATCACTAGGAGTGAAGTGAATGAGTCAGTTCAAGATGTTGAGGGTGAAGGGTTTTTGTCAAGAAGTTTGGAGGGTAAGAAGGCGACGGATTTGAGGTTGGCAGCGATTGCGGTTGGGACATCGAGTCGAGGAGGGTTGGGGAAGCTTCAGATTCGTGGGAGTGGTTTTGATAGTAAAGTGACTGATGCTGGTCTTGGAGCTGTTGCTCATGGTTGTCCATCTCTTAGGGTTCTTTCTCTATGGAACTTGCCTGCTGTTAGTGATATGGGTTTGTCTGAGATCGCACGGTCATGCCCGATGATTGAAAAACTTGACCTTTCTCGATGTCCAGGAATAACTGACAATGGTTTGGTTGCAATTGCTGAGAATTGCGTGAATCTGAGTGATCTGACCATTGATTCGTGCTCTGGTGTTGGGAATGAGGGTTTAAGGGCTATTGCTAGACGTTGTATCAATCTGAGATCTATCTCCATCAGGAGCTGCCCACGTATTGGAGATCAAGGTGTTGCCTTCCTCTTGGCCCAAGCTGGTTCTTACTTGACGAAAGTGAAACTCCAGATGCTGAACATATCTGGTCTGTCTCTTGCTGTTATTGGTCACTATGGAGCAGCTGTTACTGATCTTGTGCTTCATGGCCTTCAAGGTGTGAACGAGAAAGGCTTCTGGGTTATGGGAAATGCAAAAGGGCTGAAGAAACTGAAGTCCCTCTCAGTAATGTCGTGCAGAGGTATGACCGATGTTGGGCTTGAAGCTGTTGGAAATGGTTGCCCTGATCTGAAGCATGTATCTTTGAACAAATGCTTGCTTGTTTCTGGTAAAGGACTTGTCGCTTTGGCCAAATCTGCATTGTCACTGGAAAGTTTGAAACTTGAAGAATGCCACAGGATCAACCAGTTTGGTGTTATGGGTTTTCTCATGAACTGTGGGTCAAAGTTGAAGGCTTTCTCTTTGGCAAACTGTCTGGGCATCAGTGACTTCAACTCTGAATCCTCTCTGCCATCACCCAGTTGCAGCTCTTTACGTTCTCTGTCAATCCGATGCTGCCCTGGGTTTGGGGATGCAAGTCTCACTTTCTTGGGAAATTTCTGCCATCAGCTTCAGGATGTTGAACTTTGTGGACTGAATGGAGTGACAGATGCAGGTGTACGCGAGTTGCTTCAGAGCAACAATGTTGGTCTAGTAAAGGTGAACCTGAGCGGATGTATCAATGTTTCAGACAACACAGTCTCTGCAATTTCCGTTTGCCACGGACGCACATTGGAGTCTCTTAACCTTGACGGCTGCAAGAACATCACTGACGCAAGCCTTGTCACAGTAGCCAAGAACTGCTACTCAGTCAATGACCTTGACATCTCAAATACTTTGGTCTCAGATCACGGAATCAAGGCTTTGGCATCTTCTCCCAACCATCTGAATCTTCAGGTTCTCTCTGTTGGCGGCTGCTCAGCTATTACAGACAAAAGCAAGGCATGCATACAAAAACTCGGCCGCACGCTTTTGGGACTAAACATCCAACGTTGTGGCAGAATCAGCAGCAGCACTGTGGATACTCTTCTCGAAAATCTATGGAGGTGTGATATACTCTACTAAATCCCACTTTTTCTACAAAACCTTAGTATCATTATCATCATCAGTCCAAGTCTTTTTCCTAGGTTTTGGTCACTAAAACCCATAGTTTCCACCTAGAACTTAGTTTCTTTCCCAGGACGCAGCGGTTGTTTTTTAAATTTTTTGGCAGGCTCCTTCTAAACAAAGGAGTCTGCTTCTACAACCGTTAGTGTTCCTGTGAATCCTGTCACTAAGTTCTGGTAATCTAGTTTAGGGTTTAGTCTTGACCGTCTTTTTGGAGTTGTTGTCTCTCTATGTTCAGTCAAGTTCTTGTAGAAGTCCTTCGTTCTTTGGTTTAGGTTCGTGATAGTGCCTTTTATCTTCTTCCACTGTAGAGCTTTTGGCAATGGCGGTGTAACTTATTAGTCCGCCATTACGACTCTTTCGGAGTTGTTTTTTTGTGTTTTGTATCTCTGCCAAAAGCTCTGTTTTTTCCCACTTTTTTGTTTAAGGCACTATCTTGTACTTCTGAATCATTGTAACTATGTACTCTATATAAGCTTTTCTCTGAACATAATACTACCCTTTGTAATATAACTTGATCCTTAGTTGGATCATTTTGTTGTGTGATTACAAAATCTTACGAAACAAAAATTGGACAAAGAAACAAGAAATTCAATCGTCTCTCCAAGTATCTCTTAAAGAGTAATAAGCTCTGTCATTACCAAACCCAAGAAGCTCCTTTAAACCCAAAGCAAAACAGCAACCTCGTACACTGGATAGACAAGACCTGCTGCTTTCATTTGAAGAAGTTTCCATGTCATCATCTTTGTACCTCACGAAGCCTCCTTTCTCGAGATCATCCCAAGTGTCATCAATCTCTTCAATTCTATTCATTACTTCATCTACATCCTTTGGCAAAACTCTCTCTCTGTACTCGTTCGAAAATCGTTTATTAGGAATGATATATCAATGTGTTACCACTAACGAGAAAATGTTATGAGAAAGGAAAAAATGAGACTTACAAATTCTTTTGTTTGGATTTCCTAGAATATCCCTTGCTCAATACCGCATTGCCTGACACATGGTTTTTGAATCTTACCTGAAACATGTATGTAACAACGTCTTGTTATTTACCAATCTCATTCATGCCTAAACCTCTATCACTACTCATGAAATGAGATTAAATATTTGTCTATGAAACCTCATCACCGTCCTTCAGCCCATAACTTCCGATGCAATCCGTATCGGTAATTAACTTCTGACCTCCGAAACACAAACAAAAATGCCCCCACACGTGTGACCTAACACCATTAACTTGGGTCAAATTTTCAGTAACCATAATTAGAGAGAAGAATGTATAAGTTGAGAAATGTACCAAGATATTTTGGAGGGTCCCTTCTTGGGGACATGGCTGAAGGCAGCCTCTATGGCAACCTTAAGATCCCCAACAGTCGCCGAGGTCAATAGGTAAACATCTTCACATAGTAAATAAAATCAAAATTGAAGTTAACAAAGGAGAACTAATAAGTAGTGACCAAAACAAAAAAAAAATGATATTATGATGAAGCATTTACCAAAGGAAGAGCCATCTAGTTTGAGAACAGAGAGCCTAATGGGTTCGGTTGGAAGTTTATCATAAGAAAATGTCCGGCGATGAAAGCTTCCCATTATCTTAAAACAAGATCAATGAAAATCTAGAAACCATGGAATCAGGGTTTCAAGAGATTGATGACTCGGACGAGACTCAAATGAATTTTAGGGTTTAAAAAAGTGTTGGATTCGAATCAATTCAAAGGATGAAGTTTGGTATATTCCAGGCAGTGTCTCTTGCTATTGTCTGATTCGTATGAATCAGACGACGAAACTTGGTGTTGATAGAGGTTTTTACGCTTCCTTACTTTTGTTGTTATTGCCTAGATTCCTTGTTGATGAAGTTAGGGTCGGCCGCGTTTCTTGTGATTTCTTCTTCTCTCTTTCAATCATTCGTTTACTAATTTTACCATTTCCATTTGCTAATTATATCGAATCTTGTAATATTTAGTCTTCGTACAAAAGCTTTCCTCCTTAATAAAGTACTCCCTCTGGTTTTGTATACATGTCGTTTTCCATTTTTTCAACAAATTAAGGAAAGTAAGATAATACCTATTATAACCTCCCTCATCAGTCTTTAATGTTTACTTAATCAATTGAAAATGTTACGGCAAGTCATTATTACTGAGGGCAAAAAGTCATTTTATAGCAATATTGATCTAGATATGCGAGAACGTCAATTATTTCAAAACAAGAAAAACACTCTTAAACGACATTTAAATAAATACGGAGGGAGTAGCTTTTAGACCTATAGCAAAAGCTGCAAAACCATAACATTATTGGAATCTTTTCATATATAACACTAATTGTACGTCCACGCATACATGTTTAAACATAAGAAAAATCTTAAAATGAAACCAAATCAAGTCCCCTAAATTCTAAACATATATAACGTACTCTATACTTTACACGAGAGCCGAATCGTTGAAGATGACATTTCGAGTTATGTTCATCAACTGACTGATCCCGGCCGGAGAAAATTTCCGAGCGAAAAGAAATGGATCTTTCCTCGTTCGGTTTCCGTCCCCATACCTAGGCCGTGCACTTCTAAGCTTTTGTATAAGCTCAGCCCTAACCTCCGACGGTTTATACGTCCGAGGATGACCATGTTCGTTGACGCTCCAATCAACGTGCGTGACCGTAGCGGACACACACCCTTGTGGGTCTCGCATGTGGAGGAGAGTAGGGAAGTAATGTTCCTCGGGGTAACATGTTTCTTTTCTTATGCAATACTTGTTGAACTTGGACCATATCTCCACGTCACTCACCACCATCCGCGCATGGGCGCGTGTCAATGTCCAGAACTGTGAGCCTATTCGAAACTCCTCGGGTGGTACCTCAGGGAACATCGCGTAGGGTCCACGCGCTGCCCACCTTTCGTACCACCCTGGTTCGTCTTTAAGAATCTCGATGAAGCTCTTTGTGGATGAGACTAGTGTCTTGTAAGTGAAGTTAAAGGAGTGCAAAGGAATGCAAGAAGGGGAGAGAAGGATAAACATGTAATTTGACGGGTCGTCGAGAAGCGCATGAGCTAGTAAACGACGTGCGGCTGAGATAAGTGTTGCGGTATGCCGGTAAGCCGGTTTTGAGGAAGGTATGATCCGGTTATGAAACGTGCCAAAGAAACCCGGTTCGTGTTTTTGAGTCGGGTCTACATGGACGTAGACATTGTAAAGAGACTGGTGATGAGAGCTTTGGTTGAAAAAAAGCTCCCAAATCGGTGCAAGTGGAAGAGAGTTCGTTGTTAAGAACATGAAAGCTAGTTTTTTGGGAAATTTAGGTAAAGGGTTTGGGTCGACTTTAGAAGCTTGACGAAGAAGTAACTCATCGTGATCCAGTGGTTGAGAAGTAATTACTCGAGGAGATGTAAGGGTATTATTGGAATTTTGTATTACTAAGACCGCCGGCTGAGTGACGGCCACAGTGATGGCTAGTCGAGGACTCGTAAAGGTCATGATGACACCTAAAGGCACGCATACGAGTAGAATGAAATATAAGGCTAACATTTTTATGTATCATCTCACAATGTATCATCAAGTTTTAACTATGAAGATTAAGAGTTAGAATTTATATAGGTATAGCTAAATTTCTTTTATAACATTATGCTTCTCTGACAAAAGAAAAAGGGAAACGTAGATGGTATTGGCTTCACATTGTTTGTATGGTAAGAAGATTTTATTTGTTTTGTGTTATTTTATGGCCCATTTTGTTACCGAAACGTGATCCTTGGTTCTTGTTACATACTCTTTTACGATGCTTTAATCACATTTTGTTTTCTTGTCTATTTTTTTCTAAATTTAAATATTTTGAGTTCAGCATTTTATAAAATGAGTTGTTGTGATCTTCAAATCTAATTTTGTCAGATTTAAACATTGTCTATATGAAAATTGTAAAATTGTTAGTCGAAACCTTATAATATAGTTCGATTTGAAAGCTTGATATTTGTATGCAAATCTGAAATCCTAGCGTAGTTCGAGATTTGTTTGTGGTGACAGATTTACTTTTGTTTGATTTTCTTTCTTCATTAATCTGCGTCGGTAGATAATCCCATCTCTTGATTTCTTGGTTAATGCCTTGCAGATTAATATTGTTTAAGTGCTGATTACACGTTTTCTCACCATGTGGGTGTAAGTATTAAATAGTAAATTAGAATATCAATTTTGTGGTATTTAGTATTTTACTAAATCTTGGGAGGGAAAATGTTCTTTTTTTGGTGAAGTTTGGAGACCGTTTCAAAGATCACACGATTTTGTGGATGTGGTTTCTGAATTATTCACATGGAGTTAAATGCTTTCAATTCTACTTAACTTTAGGAAAATAATATTTAGTATTATTACAAAACAGAGATTTTGCAACTTTAATTTCTCCAAAAACTTAGGAAAACATGTGGAGGTTAACAAAATAAAAAGAGAGGAACAAGCAAGAAAACAAGGAACACCTTATTTTCACTAAGTCTCTTTACCATTTCTTAGTTTTTGACTTTGACAAGTTCTTGACCTATACTACCACTCTACACTATATTCGAATCGTTTCTACAATGATTTTATCATTATTTGTTTATAAAAAAAATGATTTTATCATTATTCGAATATATATCTGTAATAGAATTTCTATTAGATTTTCTTTTAAAAAATTTTATCTTCTCTAAAACTAACTTCTTCCACACGTTATGACACACTTATTCCCCAAGCTAAACTTAGTAAATGCCTACCTTGTTAAATCCTCTGTATTATAGGTGGAAATCTCTTCTTCATTCATCGCCCTCCTCTGTCTTAAACACCAATCTAATCTTTCTCTTCCCTTCACACTTTTTTGCCAAAACGGTTTCTTATATACACACAAAAAAAAACTCAAATTTGTGGAGAATTGTTTACTCTTCTTTCATGTATCTCTTACCCTAATTCTAATCACAGATCTTGCGGTAGAGACGATGCAAAAAGTTTGCTGGCCTTACTTTGATCCTGATTTTGACAATCTTGGTGAACGCATATACGGTCCACCGTAAGCTCTTTTCTCTCCTCCTATGTAAATTCGTTGAACAACAATGTGAATCCATAAACATTTTTCATCATGATCTTCTTCTTTTTTTGTGTGTGTGTAATTTACAGATGCAGGGTCTATATTGACAATGACAGCATTCAAGATTGCACCGTTGTGAAGGTAACGCAAACAAGATTGTATGATCATTTAACGACATTTTAGGAAAACAAAATTGGATCTAACGGTGTTCTTTGCGCAAATAGGTCTTGTGTTTTGTGATTTAGGTTGTCCTCTAATGTGAAACGTTTAATAATGAAGGTGAATAGTGAGAACAAACAAGGGCTTCTTTTAGAAGTGGTGCAAATCTTGACGGATATGAATCTTATTATCACCAAGAGTTATATCTCTTCCGATGGTGGATGGTTCATGGATGGTACATACATATCCACATTTTTCATTCTTTTGTTATTATATAGATCAGATTAATTTTAAGAGCTTGTGAAACTTACGTGTATGCAGTTTTCCATGTTAAAGACGAGTATGGCAATAAACTCACTGATAAAAGTGTCATCAACCACATCAAACATGTTTGTCATAAACTTTAATCCTTGAATAAACCATGATTTGAGTGTAGTATTGACTAGGTTAAATTGAAAATGTAGGCCATTGGTACGAGTAGGCGAGAATCCGATTTTATAAAGGCTAGTGAAGCAAATAACAACCCAAATAACAATTCCTTGGAACCTCCATTGAGTGATCACGGCGAACACACAGCGATAGAGATGACCGGGACAGACAGACCGGGCCTCTTCTCGGAGATATTCGCTGCTTTTGCTGACTTACATTGCAACGTCATGGAAGCTCATGCTTGGAGCCACAACGCTCGTTTAGCTTGCATTGCCTATGTTTCTGACGACAATACTCACACTCCCATTGATGACCCGAGCCGCTTGGCTTCCATTGAGGACCATCTCAGTACTGTGATCCGTGCAACATCGGATCCTGCCTCCAACTCTACACACGTGGGTCACAAGGAAAACGAAACGGATGGGTTTCTTGCGGGACAAGGCAAAGGGTGTATGAATAGCAACGTTGAAAGACGGTTGCATCAACTAATGCTATCAGTGAGAGACTTTGACGAACCGTTTTGTGAGCCTTCGTCATTGTCCTTATTGTCGTCCAAGTTGGAGTACTGTGATCAGAAGGAGAGGAAGACAACTATAGTTTCGATTGGGAATTGTGAAGAGAGAGGATACTCTATTGTCACAGTGAAGTCTAAGGATCGAAGAAGGCTCATGTTTGATACAATCTGCACTTTGGTTGATATGCAATACGTTATCTTTCATGCCGCTCTACGGTCAGATGGAGCTGATGCTTTTCAGGTAGGCCAAAAATATATATAGTTGTCTTGAAACCATTAGGTTTTTTAGGGTTCAATGTTGATTTCTTGTTTTGAAACTTGTAGGAATACTTCATAAGACACATAGATGGAAGGGCATTGAACACGGAAGGCGAGAAAGAACGGGTGATTAAATGCTTGGAGGCTGCAATAGAACGGCGGGTTTGCGAGGTATGTTAACATTTCTCTGTGTTAACCAGAAGAGATCAATCCACAATCACTAACTTTGGGATGTCTCAGACAGAAGAAAATTAGAGGAACATTCACCAAACTGTTGGATTCTATTTAAGAATGGTAAACAATTTGGGTGTGTGGTCTATGGCTTAATGCAGGGCGTGAAGTTGGAGGTATGCGCCGAGAACAGAGTAGGCTTACTCTCTGACATAACTCGTGTACTCCGTGAGAACGGTTTAACGGTTGTCCGCGCAGACGTGGAGACACAAGGCCAGAAGTCGCTCAATGCTTTTTACGTCAGAGATATTTCCGGCAACAAAATCGATATGGAGTTTGTGGAATCAGTGAAGAAAGAGATGAGACCGATCCACCTTGAGGTCAGGAATGAAGACAGAACAACAGACACAGTTGGATCGGATGAAACACCGCCCTCAGCCGCACCGCAACCGCAACCACAACCTCAGCGTTTCTCGCTTGGTGACATCCTTCGGTCACAGATCGAACGCCTTTCTCTCAACTTCGTCCCAACCAAATGATTAATAGGTAGTAATTATGAGTATGGTATAAAGATTTACATCTTTTTTATTGCTTAGAATGTTGCAATTCATTATTCTTTTAACTAATAACATAACATATATCGATTCAATCTAGACTTTAAGGTTTACTACACTTCTGAGATATGAGTAACAAATTCTAACAGAACTTTACCTATGAGTAGTCCTCCTTACGTAAGCCTCAAGTTAAGTCTACGTAGCCAAATGGAGTGAAGAGTCAAATGAAACGCATCAAACCTCTTAGGAGGATCGTTAAGCTCGAAATGTCTCCTCACATACCGCAAGTTACGTTTAAGCCATTCGTATTTCTCATCAGAGATCGACATGAGAATCTCCTTCAACCTCGGAATCTCTGAAACATCGACCAGTACAGAGAAAGTCTCCCAACGAAGAACATCAGTGAACGGCAACACGAAGTTAACAGAGAGAATGACGGGGATACACTCGGAGTAGATGGCTTCAATGACTCTAGGGCTAGCTACCTCATAGCCACTGGGACAGAAACAGAACTTTGAACTTCTCATGAAATCATAGTAGTTTAAGTGTTTAGGAAGGTATTCGTATACAGGCATTTCCGGGTCACGCTGTTTCCAGTGGTTCAAAAGGATCGGTCTCACTGGACCGTGAACACCGCCTGCAAAGAACCCGAGGTAAGGCCGCGGAGAGGCAGATAAGGTTTTAGATAACCTGAGTTTGGGATCAACTTCACCGCCATAGAGTTTAATCTCAGGAAGAGTCACATCTTTTGTAGGATTAAACCCTTCTGATGAATTAGCATTACACATAACTCGAATCGATGTGTTGAACAAATCTTTATCAGCTTGTGAAGTCAGAGGTCCCTGCATTAGAAAAACAAAAACCCATTTATACAAAATTCTGGCTTATATAAGCAAACAAAAAAAACAGATACTGAAATGTTAATTTACCCAATCATGACAAGCAAGCATGAAGTGATCAGCTCCATTAGTTCGATTCCAAAACGGATGATTAGTAGATACCAATCTGATATAATCAGAAACAAATGTTCTCAAAGGCTTAGCATCAGAATTTCCTTCGTATAAGTATCGAACCAGCCAAGTAACACTAAACGGCAAGAAGTAAACATAAGCTTGGTTAGGATCATAAGTACGAAACTTCGTCCTCCTTTTCTCAATCTCCGTTATAAATCTCCCTTCAACCGCGTAAACACTCTTACACGGTCCATCGTGTACTAACGGTGGCTCTCCTTCTTCATATACATAAACCTTAAACCTCTTCTCCATTTCTAAGTAACTCCTGCAATAGTAACAATCTTCACAACTTCAGATAAAAACAGTAACTAAAATCATTGTTTATAGTTCTCTGTGACACTTGGTAAGTAAGTAAGTAACTTTTTTATAAGAATTAAATAAGCAGATTATGACAAAAGGTAATAGTGTAACTGTACGCTATATAGCTTGAGCCGTAAGTGACATAATTAGTGAAAATGACACATATAACATACATTAAATTATAGCAGACTTTACCTTAATTACACCACCTAGTACATATATTTCACAATTAACATAATCTTATGATCTTCATGAAAAGAGTTTCTACAAAAAAATCATCATATTGAATACAATAAAGCAGAGTTCATCATTTCAAATATGCTTTTTGCAGAGACTATGATACAAAACCAGTGGTGTGTACATGAAAAAAGTATCAAATTGAGTTTAATTTGTTACGAATTTCATAAATTCGTTAGCGTATATTAGAAGAATCTACTAAAATCCACGCTAATTTAGCCGTGTGCAGTGACTTTAAAGCTAAGTAGTATCAACAAAGTTAAAACTCAAACTTTTGGAATCTGAGATTTGCATGAAACTTAGAACTTACCGATATAAAGCTGATGGATTACGATAAATTTCTGGGTTTGGAAGATCAGATTTGAACAATGTAGTGTTGCGATTCGAAGAAGCTTCTAGAATCGTAGCTCTTGCTTTCGCTAATCCTTGCTCCACCAAATTTCTCCGGTTTCGTTTTTCCGGTTTACTCTGTAACTGTTTTCACAAACAACAAAATTCCGATGATGATTAGCCAAAAATGCAGGATCATCAGATTTTCGATGATGATGATGATGATTCAAATTTTGAAGATCAAGCTAATTTTACCCAGAGGAAGCGATGAATTTCAATTTACGGTTACAGAGAAAATTTTGAAATTCGAATTTCGAAAAACTGAGAAACAAAGCTTACAGTGGAATTTGTAGATCGGATAGTGAGGATCTGTTGAGAAACATGACGAGAATCAACGACGACACTGTTTTCTTCACCGGAACTAGTGTAAACGTTTCTTCGAAGCTCAGATTCTGGGAACGAGAATTCAAATTTCTCAAGAGTGTAATCGAAGAACGAAATTGAACAACGAGAGATCAATAATACAAGTGCGATAGATCCGAGACAAATCGAGATGAATCCGAATCTCGTGAATCTGTTTTGAAACTTATCCATTAATTTTCTCGAGAGAATACTTTCCCGGGAAAATTTTGAGAGAGAAAATTTGAGAGAGGAAGAGAAAATTAGTTAAGAGGAGAGTGACGAAATGAAAAGGCGCGGAGAGAAGGAACGTTTGCGAAGTTTGTTTTAATGGAGTTTTTATTTTTTATTTTAAATGAGAATTTTAATAATTATATAAAACTTAATTTGTTTAGTTTTTTCATGATTCATTTAATTTGTAATGTATTTTAATTTAATTTTTGTTTTACATACAATGGATAATGAGTAATTATACCATTTTTTACCGATTTTTTACCATTTGACTTCTTTAATAATCTACATGTAGAGATTGTATGTTTAGAAGGAAAAGAATTCGATAAATTCTTATTCAACAATTTTCCTTCTTTTAAAAAAGGATATCAATGAATTTTTTAAAATTTCTGTAATTATTTTGGAAATTTTCCATATTATTATTTACTAATATAGTTTTCTTTATGGGCTATTACTCTTGTACTTGGGCTTGGTGCAACTAGGCATTGAGCTTTTAGAGACTGTACATGCCATTGAATTTTAGCCTTTTTAAGAAAATAATTTCATTAAAGGGATAATTTTAATCAATAATGAAGATAATATAAAAGAAAAATCGGTATATATTCTTAGATTTCAATACATCTAATCACCCATGATTATTCCTACAATTTTAAACCAAATACGGTTTATGACATCTACATTTTATAACAACTCCAATTAAAAATTGAAAAACACAGTAAATGAATAAGAAAATAATTAACACGATTCATGGGTCTTATTTTTTGGAATTTGATATTCTATATTGTATTTGCATTATACATTGAACTTGAGAATCTTCACCATTAATAAGAACAAAAACAGACGCTGCCAAAAAAAATTTAAACAATAATAAGAACAAAAACAGACGTTCAATTTAAGAGCAAACTGTAATTAACTTCATTTTTAACAAAAAAAATTTTAATATATTAACTACAAACGAATTATCAGTTTCTCATAAACAAATGAAAGTACAATTATCAGTTTCAGATATAGACATTTCTTTCTTTAGTAAGTTGTAACTACCATTCTAAAATCTTAACTACAAACAAATTTTAACTCCTGCACTCTAAGACGCATTATTAACAAGATTTTTTTTTTCTAAATCTAAATAAGAATCAACTACAGAAATCCTATGAGAAATCAACTGGAGAAGCTGACCACCTCCATATTCATCCCTCAAATAACCTCGTATTTGAAAGACTTACTAATAGCTTTTTTCAGCAATATGATCAAATCATGATTTTTCTTGGGTAAAGTATATTTTTGAACTATTGAAAAAATACAACTAAAATTTCAACCAAAATTTAAGTAAATTATTATTATTATTTATATCTTCATCAGTGACATTTTGTTTTCAATTGCCTCAATAAATATACAAATATACCAATGAATAGGAAAAACCAACAAAAACAAAAAAATAAAACACATTGCTAAACGACAATCAAGGTCGGTTAACACTTTTATGAGAGAACAATATGAGCTAGTTATTACAAACTAATACTTTCTTCATGCGTCTATCATCCCACTCAAATATCTTAGTGAAAACAGTTGAATAGTGTTAGAAGACGAGTCAGAGATTACAACTTTGCGTACGAAAATCCATAAAAAGACATTGGAGAACAAATCTTACAATTCATACTAATTAATGAAAACTGGAAGACTGAAAGAGCTTCCATTTATGAAGCTTACTCAAAAAAATCTAAATGAAGCCATCTTCATAAATGAATCACCTAATTAGATTTAGTATGTAATTAGGTGATTTGGTTTCGTTGTACTATAATTATGAAAAATATCCCAGTTTTGATTCGGTTCTGTTTTAAACTATAGATTTATTCGAGTTTTTTTGGGTTTCTAATGTTTTAGACGGAAAAGAAATCCATAAATTCTTATCCATTATGTAATTTTCACTTAATATGTAATTTTTTTGAAAATATTCATATTACTCTTTAGTATTTACCAATATTATACTAGCGAGACCAACCTGGATACCCTCATGTGTCCCTCGTGCAGGACGATTGTGACGCACTTGGATCCTGACGAGAATGTAGGAGAGAAAGGTCTGACCATTTCTCACCTTGCCGAGATTTATAGTGAGCTCAACGGCGGACACCCTCGCCTACTGGTTAATGCAAGGGTATATCAAATACCCTTGTTAACATGTATCTGTGATATTATGATTGAGCTTGGTCGATCGATTGTCCGCATCCAGGAAAGAATAGATGGTCTTACTCTCATGGGTGAAGAGCATCAGATCGATGTGCTTATGGGTCACTCGGTGAGGGATGCTTGGTACCAGATTGTGATTGCTTCTATGGCCGTTTTTGGTTTTTATTTGTCGAGACAGTAAAAATGAAGAGTAGCATTGATTTCTAATTGTAGTAGAAATTTTGAATATTATGTGTCCCCGGCCCTGGCAAAATCTATTTTTGTTGGTTTGTTAAACGCAAAGATTGACAAGTTTAATATTTTATTCGTTGAACAAGAATAACATTTGATCATCCACCACAAGGTATGATGTAAAAAAGAAAAACAGAGTTTGTTCTTGGGGATTGAGTTTTACCAATACACAATTTTTTACGTAACCTAGTGAGAAAATATAGGTTGCCGTTCTTGTACTCGGGCCTGATTCAACTGTTTTTTTTTTGTTATATATATTCTGAAGTGTTTTCTAAAAGTAGTGATTTTTAAAATTTAATAATTATGTATCATATATAAAAGTTTGCAAATTATATCATTTTATAAGATATTTATATTATATAGTTTACATCTGTTATTAACTAACGGTATACCACATGACAATTTTTGTTTTATACAATCTTATCTAAATAAGGTTGATTTGATATGTCTAACATTAGTGGTGTTAAAAATAATAAAATGAAGATTTAACCAATATTAAAGCGACGGGTTAATGAAATTTTAAATTTTTATTAATGTTGATTCAAACCCGTCCCATCATATAAACCCGTCTCGCAAAATAACATGTCCCGTGTCTTTTATATGTTGTTCAAAATATTATAAAATTTTTATAGATTTTAATTATATCAATTATAATAAAACTTTTAAAACGTATAAAATTTGATGTTTTCGGTAAAATTAAACAGTTTAACTAAAAACCGAATTAAACCGTATACAAAGTTTTAAATTTGGATGCTTGTTAAGTTAAGCTTTATGCTCATTTGGATTTTGATTCATTTTGATCTTATCTGTAATATGACTCTGAATCATTCTCTAAACATTTTATCCGATGTGGGACGTTGAACACACACTTTTTTCATTAATTGAGTAATATATGTCCATTTTTAAAATTTTGAATCACAATCTACGCTGAATTTTTTTTGAGAATTTTGTTTTAATTTTATGTATTATATAATGTTTCAAAACAGTAAAAAAATCAAACAAAGATGATAGCAGAATCATAATTTTAAATCTTAACCAAATGTTTTAAATATCTATATTATTAAATATGGAATATTATATGGATATCCGGTTCACAATTTCGGATATGCTTCGACCTGACTCTAGTACAAAATGTACTTAAAAATACTAATAGAGATGAATGATTGCTTATGTTCATTTGCCAAAGTGTATAAGTTCTATGTTATAGAACAAAATAACTAGGTTTATTGGTTTGATGGCAAAAAAAAAACTAGGTTTATTGTTTTCAAACAATTTGCTAATTATATAGAGAAGATTATCTGTTCTACTTTATAAATAAAAAATCAAGCATTTTGTCGTGCGACTATGTCTATGAAGAGATGACTTGATTTGTGATATTTCATTCACCATGTTCAAGACTGCTAATTAAGTAAAGAGCTTACAGGTCCATGATGTGCTTTCAAAGCAAATAAGGAAATTAACAGAAGACAATAAGTGTGGAAATCTCTCAAGATCACCAAATGTAATGAGCCAAAAGCCTTACACTTAGATCTTGTAACCGGACCCATTGCCAAAGCATGAAAGTAGAAAGAGATTAAAACAAAGCTTTCTCATAACCCAAGTGCCAAGTCTCTCTTAGAGAATTAAGTTAATCGTTGGAAGTTGAGTTTTTATTAAAACCAAAGACCCTTATATAGGACCACGAGACATTCCAAAACTCTAACACTTATCACCAAAATGCGGAGAGAAACAACAAAGAAAGATGGGAGAAGATGAATACCATTTCAAACACACGATCTTAGCGTGTTGGAAATCAACAAAACTTAAACGTTTAAACACAGATCTTAATATGTCACCAGGGAGCTCGGACCAGCAGGGGCTAGAATTTGGTGTTTCCATGCTTTTATCTGTTTCTTTGACATTTGCTTCTCCACCTACTGATACAGAAGAAGTTAGGCGTCTCTTACGTTTAGCTTGAGTTTCATCACTTTGATCATGTTCTTGAATTTTTGTCTCTTTCTCATTGATCTCAATTTGAGAATCTTCCTCATTCATATCTACAAATTCACTCTGTGCAGTTAATTGTTGAGATTCAGAATCCATATCTGCAAATGAAAATTCCAACAATTTAGTATCAATGATCTATTTTAAAAAATTATCCATTATCTGAATCATGTGTTGAGTTTTATCAAATAAATAATGTAACGCAATTCGCTATGTATAAGCTTCTAACATGTAATAGATCATTGTTGGCTTGTTGCCGATGCTTATAATTATTCCGATCGAAACAAACCCCCTAAAATATCAAAACACGAATTTAGTGAAACGAAAAAAAACTAACCTCGGAAACACAGGACAGAAGCTTGAAGACCTCGAAAATTGTTGCCAAATGCTTGTCGTAGTACTAAAGTGAACCTAAAACGGCGCCGTTTGTAAAACGGGCCGGCCCATTTACGTTTTTGTACGATAGTGTGGAACGATTTGGTGCAAAAGCTCTAGAGCATAATTCATGGTCTGAATTCCAACAATAACACACCATAACAAAATGGTGATACCAAAAGAAACAATATGGTTTTCAAAGAGAAGGTTAGTATAATGCTTTATTTATGTTTGAGTAACGGTTTTTTGGAAATAATCTATTGTTATAACTTGCTAACACGTAAACCGAGTTCCAACAACAATAATTTTGGCACAAAAGAAAACCCAATTTGACTTCTCTTCAAGTTTGGTGCTATAGGGTTAGTTGTAAACTTTTGGAGCCGACTAGATATAGAAATAAAAAGAAAAATAGGAGAAAAGATGTGGAGATTCTCAAGAACACCAAAATGTTCAAGATGGGAGAAACCATCGAGCATCCTTGAGCATTAAATTGTTGGAGAGATCGAGACCAAGACCGGGGAAGCGTTTGAGAGTCTTTGTTGCAAGATTATACACACATATGTCCGGGCATAAAGGTTCTCGGCCATGGTAACAAGCACGGTCATGACGGGTGAAATAGATGGAGTTTGGTTCGATACCAAGGTTACGGTCATCAGGCACAGTGATACCCAAATCCATAAGCAGGGCCTCATCACCTAGAGACTAGAGAGTATACCTCAAGGACCTCAACAGGCGGGTCCCTACTGTAGGTAAAATAGCATATTCCTTGTAGAGACGGAAAATCCTATCCCTTGTTGTCTCGTCAAAAATGCTTTGGACCATCAAAACATCTCCTGATGTGGTAACAGCATGCAATGTTGTTAAATGTTGTTCCATTTGTGAGATAATATCTGCACTCATACATGTAACCTATTCTAGACAAGTACAGTTGTTGAATGAATTGACATGTCGATGAGACGTAAAGACTGTTACGACCATCACTAAAGCTGTCAATAGATGTGCAGTGGTTCAAACGCAACAAGATTTTTGAACGATAAGGTGGAACGATTTTGTGCTTAGTTTTGAAGGGTGAACTAAGGTTAGTCGTAAACTTTTTGGAAAACAAAGGGAAGAATAATAGACACAGCAATAAAAAGAATATAACATGAGAAAAAAGTGTGGAAATCCCCCTCAAGAACACCAAAAATCAAGACGGGAGAAACCATCGAGCATCCTTGAGACTCAAGTCGTCGTTACTGAGGCTTAGACCGGGGAAGCGTTTGAGTTTCTTTGTTGCAATATTGAACACACAGATATCCAGGCATGAATGTTGCGGTCCATAGACACGGTCATCACAGGTGAAATAGATGGAGTTTGGTTCGATACCAAGGGTACTGCCGGCAGGCACGGTGATACCCAAATCCATAAGCAGTGCCTCATCACCTAGAGAATATACCTCAACAAGCGGGTTTTGGTCTGTATTAGGATCCTTCTTGTAGAGACGAAAGCGTCTATATCTTGTTGTCTCGTAAAAGAAGTTTTGGACCAATAAAACCTCTCCTGCTGTTGTAACAGCAATGTTATTGCTTAGTATAGCTCCACTTATGTGATCATATGTGGTTTGACGAAATGTATCACTGAACTTGGCCACGTCCACGAAACCTTCTTGTTTAGAAAATGCAAGTTTTCTAATGACTCGACGTTTCGTTAAGATGTAAAGAGTACTGTCACCTCCATGGAGTACCATATCAGATAACTCTTTGCAAACATCGATTTGTGTTGGAATGTCACGGTAATGATCTTCTCCGTTCTTGCAAAAGGCTATATATCTGGCACCTCTGTCGAAAAACCACACGACAACGTATTCTTCTTTCTTCTCGTCTACCCACAAAAGACCTCTCAGATCTTCAGCATTCTTGATGAACTCTTCGCTACCATAAGTAAACCTCTCGCTGAATTTTTTATCTCCTACTCGTGAAAGAGTAACAAAGCCACCTTTGATGGACTCTAGAGGTGGAAGATCAATCTTCTTCTCGCTAAACACATCCATGATATAGAGATTGGATCGAGAATCTCGCACCAAGAACCAGTTTCTTGAATTTGCCAAGAATCTAATCCTTGAGAAGTCTCTATTCGTTTCGTATATGCTATCTTCCTCCGGGTTATATAGACCACAACCACCTCTTTCTTGAAACAGAATCAGCCATGGAGATTCCGGTTTTCTGAGGATCAGCGAATGTTTCGAACATGAATACCAATTCGAACACACGATCTTAGCGCGGTGAAAATCAACAAAACTCAAACGTTCTAACACAGATCTCAAGATGTCTATAGGAAGCTCCGACCAGTAACCAGAATTACGAGTCTCCATGGTTTTATCTGTCACAGTACGAAGCAAAGGTATATAATCGATATAATAGCAAGGGACAAGGACTCGATGTATATAAGCTTAAACCCTAAATTTGAGTGAAGCTAGCAAAAACCGAGAACCCTAAATATCAATCGAAACCAAGTAACAACACAAGCTGTGAGAAGAACTAACCTAGAAACTCTAGGGAATCGGCAATAATTGTAATGAAGTGAAGATCAAAGTACTTAAACTTGTCTATGCTTGACGTCCTTAAGTATGCTTAAAACGGTGCGTTACGTTTTTGCCAAGAAAAAAGGAAAACCCCTGGATGAAAAAGTAAAGGCTTAACTTAAAGGGAAGTACAAACGTTCTATGATTTTATTTTTCCTGATAAAAATGATTATATGATTATTATTATTTGAAGAAAATGTAAAATTTATTCGGAAAAAAACTTTTTTTCATCAAGTTCAGCGTTTGTTTAAGCGATTTTAGAATACAAAGTTCAAAATAAAAACAAAGATGAATGTGTCTTTAGTCTTTCTTATCTGTCGTATCTCTTATCGCCATGTTCTCGAATGGAGGATATTATGTTTCGGACTTGCTTGAGCTGAGGGAGTTGGTACTTCTCCATGTCTACGACTGTTCCATCCTTCCCATAGCGAATGTACTGTGAGCTGAAATGTGTATCTCGTCAAGAACAAGCACTCATTCCCAAGAGACGTATCTGTGAGGAGCTTGATGATAGTTTTCCAAGTTGTTGAGAAGTGTCGAGAGAGGAGCTTAGTAGTTAGTCCCGACCAAACCTCTGCCGAGTATTAACATGTGAAGAACAAGTGGCTGCGATTTTCCAAGGGTTCATGATAGAAAACACATGAAAGATCTACTCCGAAATTACAACTTAGCATTTTATCTCTCGTTGTTAAACGATTCTTTATTGCAAACCAAGCTAGAAGTGAGTATTTGGGTGTAGCCTGTGAGCTATGATTACAACTTACAACTAATAGTTTTGTGATAACTCTCGTCTCTTTATGAAGGTTGGCACAAAAGAAAACCAAATTTGTATTGGTGATGAAATGATAATACTACTTATTCACATTTTCCAAACATAGTCCGACACGTAGAGTACTTAGGGTAAAATTGTATGAAGTTCACAACCTTTCTTCTCCAAATTCTTCCGATCACGGTTCTGAGTGTGAATTTCACCATCATTTCATACACATAACAACGAAACGGAACTGAAGATGTCGGACTCAACGAAAAGTCTTCAAATTTACCCTAAGGTTTGCAATTTTTGTCAATGGTTTTCTGTTCTTAAGTAGTCTTTAAGTATTCTTAATATTCTTCTTCTTCTTTAGATGGAACAGCTGCAATCAGAGAGGTCAGACTCAAAGAAAAGTTGAGAAGGAGAAGAAACCGAAACCCAACCTAAGAAGAAGAAGTCTTAGGGTGGAGAAGAGGGGCAGAGAGCATTAATCAGCTGGTCTTGAAGGTACAATTTTACTGTTTCTTAAACGGTGTCTATTCGTTTTGCCCAAAAAAAGAAGTTAAACCCTATAAATGAAAAAAGTAAAGGCTTAACTGTCTAATAGCATTCTGGTTAATAAACTGTTTTCAAAAGAAAACTAAACATAAAAATAATGCGTGGAAACTCTCAAGAACACCACAAAGGATGAAAAAGAAACAAATCAAGACGGGATAAACCATCGAGCATCCGTGAGCTTTAAGTTGGAGAGACCCGGGAAGCGTTTGAGTTTCTTTGTTGCAAGATTGAACACACAGATGTCCAGACATGAATGTTTCCGGCCACTACGGACACGGTCATGACGGGTGAAGTAGATGGAGTTCCGTTCGATACCAAGTACTGTACCGTCCGCAGACACGGTGATACCCAAATCTAGAAGCAGAGCCTCATCACCTAGAGAATATACCTCAACCATCGGGTACGGGTTGTTGATAATAGTATTCAAGTCTGGATTAGGATCTTTCTGTACAGACGGAAGCTCCTATATCTTGTTGCCTCGTAAAAGAAGTTCTGAACCAACAAAACCTCTCCTGATGTTGTAACAGCAATGTTATTGCTAAATCTTGCTCCATCTGGGAGATAAAATGAGATTTTACGAAATGGTAATATCTCACTGTTGGAGACATCAATGAAACCTTCTTGTCCAAAAAATTTAAGCTTTCGAATCGATTGACGAGTCGTTGAGATGTAAAGACTGTCACCACCATAAAGTACCATATCATATAAGCCTTGTAACTCTTTACCAACATTTTTTCGTATCGGAATGTCGCGGTAATGATCTTCCCCGTTCTTGCAAAAGGCTAAATATTCGGTACCTTTGTCGAAAAACCACACAACAACGAATTCTTTCTTCTTCTCGTCTACCCACAAAAGACCTCTCAGATCTTCGGCATTATGGATGGAATATGCACTACCATTATTTAATCTCGCCTTGAATGCCGTGTCTCCTACTTGCTCAAGACTAAAAAGGCCACCCTTCATTGACTCTAGAGGTGGAAGATCGATCTTTTTCTCGCTAAACACATCTATGATATAGAGATTGGATTTAGAATCTAGCACCAAGAACCAGTTTCCTGAGTTTGCCAAGAATCGAATCCCGGAAAAGCCTCTCTTCGTTCTGTAAATTCTTGCTTCATCCGGGTTGTACATAGCACAACCACCATCGTTTAAAAACAGAATCAACCACGGAGATCCGGTTTTTCGTAGCAACGATTGTTTGGAACACGAACACCAATTCGAACACACGATCTTAGCGCGGTGGAAATCAACAAAACTCAAACGTTCGAACACAGATCTCAATATGTCTATAGGAATCTCCGACCAGCGGCCGGAATTAGTAGTCTCCATGCTTTTCTTTGTTTCTAGAAATATCATATTGATCAAAAGTTAAACTTTGTTAGTAGAAAGATCAAAACTTTAGAGATAGAATTGAGAAATGGACAATGAGAAGGTATCACAAAAAAGTAACAAACAAGCAAGAGAATGTAATTTTTGGTATCACTGATGAATTTAGTTACACCAGCCAAGTAAAATCTGCAGCAGAACATCAAAAACAAGAATCTGTCTAAAAATTACAATACCACATCTAACAGATTAAAGAATGTAATCTTCAAATTGGATAGAGAACCACCATTAAAATCAAAGATCGTCGCTCCATTGATTATAATCTCCATTGATTATACTCTCCATTACACTTGAGTTTTATTAAAGAATCGTTATATAGAAGCTTCTAACATGTAATTTCGGAATCAATGGAGTCAGCTATGATAGTTCCGATGAAAAAAAGTGAACCCTAATTCAATCAGTGGAAACCTAGAAACACAAGCTAGAAGAAGAACTAACCTCGGAACTCTTTAGAAACCTCGACACAGAAGATTCGAGGTGCAAATGTACTGATTCCGAAATTACTGAAGTCTGTAATGAAGTGAAGAACGAACGAAGAAGTGAACTCAAATGTCAAAAAGTGCCTCGGCTTTTGTTAGTGAAGAAGCGATACCTAAAACGGCAACGTTTTGGCAAAAAGTAAATCCCCTCAAATTAAACGAAGTCGTTTTCGGCCAACCCGTTTTACTATATACAGTAAAACCTCTACAAATTAATAATGTTAAAAGTTAAAACCATAATATTTTATAAATTTATGAGGTTTTACTGTATAATATGTTTGAAGATCATGCTGGTCCCAAAACATTTTTCAATTGAAAAAAGGCGACTAGATAGAAAAATAAAGAGTGTAGAAATCTCTTAAGAATACTGAGAGGGATGCAGAAAGAAACAAATCAAGACGGGAGAAACCATCGAGCATCCGTGAGCTTTAACTTGGAGAGAGCGGAGAAGCGTTTGACGGTAGTTGTTGCAAGATTGAACACACAGATGTCCAGGCATGAATGTTCCCAGCAATCTTTACAAGCATGGTCATGGCGGGTAAAATAGGCGGAGTTTGGTTTGATACCAAAGGTAGTGTCATCAGGCACGGTGATACCCAAATCCAAAAGCAGGGGCTCATCACCTAGAGAATCTAATTCAACAAACGGGTTCGATACCAAGGGCTAACTGTTGTTTCACTATTAAGACATGGTACTAATATTTGAATCTTGGACACAACCTAGCTTCGTCCAGGTTATACAGAGCACAAAAATCATTCTCTGGAAACAGAATCAGCCAGGGAGATTCGTTTTTTCTAGGCGACGTTTGTTTCAAACACAATTACCAATTCGGACACACGATTTTAGCGCGGTGGAAATCCACAAACCTCAATCGTTGGAACACAGATCTCAAGATGTCGTTAGGGAGCTCTAACCAGCGGCTACAAGTAGGAGTCTCCATACGTAATGGAAAAATGGAAAAAGTAGGTAAACTGCAAAGTGCTATGAGATATTATATGATACTCATTATAAGCTAATCTCATCTCTGGACTATTGTACCCTATAACCCGAACATATAAATCACTCCCGTATATTTACGGCAAAAATACGTATAATTCATCTTCAATATGATATTGTGAAATACATATATATATACATGTTAATGGAAAAGCCAAGTTTTCAACAAATTTTGTCTTGATAAATCTTTTTTAAATGGGGTTTTCATATTCGATGGGGTTTGACAAATACCCCATATGGCTATATCCAATAGGAATTTCACATTAACAAAAGTTTTAGTCACTCAACACAGGAAAAGGTTGGCACAAGAGAAAACACAATTTTTATTGTTTGAAACAAACTTTGTAAAATTTCTAGAACCAAAAAGAAAAACATTGGGTGAGTTTGAATGTGTTCTAAACTGATATGTTTTTGTCCGGAAACATGTTCAGTGTCTATGAAGTGATGACTTGATTTTATGATATTTAATTCACCATGTCAAGACTGCTAACTACAAGCCTGAAAATATTTTGAAGTGTGATTCATCTATCTCAAGAACACCAAATTGCAGATAAAAAGAAACAAATCAAGACGGGAGAAACCATCGAGCATCCATGAGATTTAAATTGGATATACCAGGGAAGCGTTTGAGGGTCTTTGTTGCAAGATTGAACACACAAATGTCCGGGCATGAACGTTTCCGGTAACGGATACGATCATGACGAGTGAAATAGATAGAGTTTGGTTCGATACCAAGGTCACCATCAGCAGGAACGGTGATACCCAAATCCAGAAGCAGGGCCTCATCACCTAAAGAATCCACCTTAACAAGCTTGTTGTAAATAATCTTACCCGGGGCTGGCGGAACCTTCTTGTAGAGAAGGAAGATCCTACTCCTTGTTGACTCGGAAAAGATGCTCATGATAAACAAAACTTCTCCTGATACTGTAACAGCAATGTTATTTCTACACTTTTCATCATATGTGAATTTAAAATACCCCAGAGGACATTGCATATGAACTCGTGATAATATATCACTCTTGGATTCTTGTCCAGACAAATCAAGTTTTCGAATGTAATCACCAGTCGTTAAGACGTAAACACTGTCACCACAACGTAGTACCATATCAACTATGCCAAAGTGTATTGGAATGTCATGGTAATGATCTTCCCCATTCTTGCAAAAGGCTAGATAATCAATCGTATTCTTGTAACTGAAGTACCAAACAACAACGTACACCTCTTTCTTCTCGTCTACCCACAAAAGACCTCTCAGATCTTTCGCATTTTGTATAACACAAGAGGTATATACGGTTCCTACCTCCTTGAACTTTTTATCTCCGACTCTCTTAAGATTATACTTGTCCCCTTTGATTGACTCTAGAGGTGGAAGATCGATCTTCTTCTCGCTAAACACATCTATGATATAGAGGTTGGATCGAGAATCAAGCACCAAGAACCATCTACCTGAGTTTGCTAAGAATCGAGTCCCTGAGAAGTTTCTCTTGGTTTTGTAAACCCTAGCTTCCTCCGGGTTATACAAAGCACAATTACCATCCTCCTCTGGAAAGAGAATCACCCATGGAGATGTGGTTTTTCGAGGCAAAGTTTGTTTCGAACACGAATACCAATTCGAACACACGATCTTAGCGCGGTGGAAATCCACAAAACTCAAACGTTCGAACACAGATCTCAAGATGTCCATAGGGATCTCCGACCAGAGAGTCACCATGCTTCCAAACTTTAATCAAAGTATCAATCGCGTCTAATTACTTCTAGAGTTAGAGTTTCGGGAATCGAAGCTTGCTTGTGAACTGGAGATCGGGAATCGAAGCTTGTTCGTAGATTGTGATCTTAGTTTTTTTTTTTTTTTTTTTTTTTTTTTTTTTGTGAACTGTGATCTTAGTTTCTTGAACAAGAAACAAAGGGTTTTCAACTTTATTTATTGGGCCTCTCGTTCTCAAAGAAGCCCAATGGCATGTACTGGTTTAAAATTTTAAATTTTAGTTTTAAAACTTCATTGATGAAGAAAAATTATGCAGGGCTAAAAATTTTTGTTTCTATTCTCGTTCTTTAAACTTAAAGTTGATTGTTTAGTTTGTAGATCCATTTTTTTTTTATATTATTTCACTGATGCATCTTTGTTTTTCCATATATTCGATGGATTTGTACTACTCCAATGGGTCTTCACATTATTCAAAATATTTTTTGTTAAAACGATTAGTATATCTTATTTGATATAAGGGAAAATTCTATTATAACATATTTGTAATAAGTATCAAATTTACTTTTTTTTTTTTACATTTAACTATTGAAGAACACATGGGTGAGATAGGATTTAGGAATCTATTTACCATAAACGATAAGTTATTAAGAAAAAATGGGCCTTATTCTCAACCAACTTGATGCAAGTAGTCAAGATTAACCAAGACGGATCCCCTCGCACGCAAAAGCTCGTCATAGAAATATAATTATTTTCCATGTTTAGTAGCACATTATGTTCTTTATTTGTTAGTTGTTGATGCGTTGTATAATGAGTAAAAGCAGAGTGTTTGTCGAAATCTTTTTCTAAACGAATTTAATTTCAATTAATTTATAGTATAACCTCTATAAATTAATACTCGATAAATTAATACCTCGATAAATCAATACATTTTTTCGGTCCTAAATTTGGTTTTCGAAGTAATTAGTATATCTATAAATTAATAACTCGATAAATTAATAAAATATCATAGTCCCAACTGTATTAATTTATAGTTTTTCACTTTTTATGAACGTGACTTCCATACTTTTTTCTCCCACAAAACTAGCTAATCCATAGCTAAAACCTCACTATAAATTAGGACTTCCAATGAAAGAGCATATAGATATGGATGCAAGATCGGGTTATAGTTTTTCACTTTTTATGAACGTGTCTTCCATACTTTTTTCTCCCACAAAACTAGCTAATCCATAGCTAAAACCTCACTATAAATTAGGACTTCCAATGAAAGAGCATATAGATATGGATGCAAGATCGGGTTACGTGACCGAATATTAATTTGAACAACTTAATTAATAGGTGAGGAAAATGTTAAAACCTTATCATATATCTATGTGTGGGTCATACATGTGAAAGGGTTCTAACTTCTAACGATAAAAAACCTTAAAGTATTGCCTCCAAGAAAATGAAAATCGTAAACTTCAAAAGGATTTGACATTTGGTGATGCAAATGGCCAAAACACAAAACAACACAAAAACAGAAAACCTTATCTCTTTTGTGGTCTTATCAGACATCACATGTGGTGTCATAAAATTGTTGTGGCTTGTGGGTCAAGAGTCCTTTCACATCCCAACACCTATTTCTTTGTCACAAAAACCTAATGAATTTGTTTTTTTGCTTTGCTTTTTGTTAGATAAATCATAAAGTGCATGAATGTATATGTAAATAATCATAGCCTGACATCATAATCCAAAGACATTATCCGATCGTTTCTCTTTAGCTTTATCTTTATTTCCTAAAATATAGATACACATTCGGATAATAACATGTTGACAAAATTGATAGCAACATCAACATAGATAAAGTAAGCTAAAAACCTTAGCATTTTGGATACTTTTTGTTTTAAAAAAATCATTTTTAATAAATTATTGGGACAAATAGTAGTTGCTTAGTTCGTGATGAGCTGTTATCGAGTGGATGAGAAATTGATAGCCCCCATTGTACATCGTGTATTGAATTTTGTTTTATCTGAAAATTCCATTTTAATACGAAAGAGAATCAACTCAGTCTTCTTTTCTTTTTTTTGTTGATCAAGTATTTGGTAGCTAGTTTTCTTTAAAAAGAAAATAAGATCTCAAAGATAAAATGATCTTATGTTCTCAAGGACGTCTCAGAGTTCATGTTTGAAGAAGATTTGCAAGTCTGCTTCCACGAAAAGGTGAAGATTTTTGTGTAGATGTAAACTTCTTCTCTAGTATGACACGAATACGAATACTCAGCCACGGTTCACTAGTCGACGAACCACCACTACAAATAGATTGAGTTGTTGTAATAACTTGTAACCGAAAAGTCTTGGATGATCATGTATTATATATATACTAGATCGTTACCCGTGCTATACAGCACGGGATTTAATATTTTGTATGAATCAAATTGTTTATTTTGTTTGAAGAATTAAATAATAATATAATATAATACTTCTTCCGTTTCATAATATAAGGCGTTTTGGAAAAAGTGTTTTGTTTCACAATATAAGTCGTTTTTGAGTTTCGATGCAAATTATATATTATTTTAATATTTTATGATTATATAGATTATGCAGTCACTTTTATGATTGGTTAAACTTTTTAAAAGTAGATCTCCTTAATTAGCGTGTTTTTAACTAAAACGACTTATATTATGAAACGGAGGGAGTAGTATAAAAGGAAATATATTATAATGTTTCATTTTTATTACTACATGGTTGTATATTTTGTTAGTAGAAATAAATAATAATATAGATAATAAATTTTAAATCTATATTCCATATCATATTGGATTATATATTATAGGAATTAAATATTGTTTAATCTAACTTGGTTGAAAAACATGACTTGGTAATAGAGAAAAAAAAAATATTGTATTGTATATAAAATATATTTAGCTGCATTAAAATTCTATTTTTGTCTATATGAGATTAACAATTTATTTGGTTCAATTAGATATTCATAATTGCATTGTGTCATTGAGGATAGAAACAAAATTTGTATTGTGTTGAAGTTTTTACGTGGGCTATATTGGGTTTTGTTTGCTCAGTTCTAACTGTATTTGGCCCAGTATCATGTTGTTTTTAAAAAACCACATAAATTCAATTATTTGGCCCAATATTACCAGATTTTACCCCGCGGTATACCGCGGGTCAATTTATTTAACTTAAAAATTAAATTTTTATTTGTATTTTTTAATATTGTTTATTTTGTTAAATATTTAAGATTATTTTGATTATTAATTTTAAGATTTTACCCGTGATATATATACCGTCCCGTATTAATATAAATTTTAATCCGTTCCACCATATAAATCCATTCCGTGAAATTAAACATCATTTTGTTATTTTTCTTTTTAATAATACTTTTATAATTTTAGTCAATTTAAAAGTTTTTTTTAAATGGTTTCCATAATATATATATATATATATATTTAAATTTTATAGAATTCAAATATTATTCATAATATATATATATATATATATTTAAATTTTATAGAATACGAATACGAATACGAATACTCAGCCACGGTTCACTAGTCGACGAACCACCACTACAAATAGATTGAGTTGTTGTAATAACTTGTAACCGAAAAGTCTTGGATGATCATGTATTTTATATATATATATATATATATATATATATATATATATATTTGAGGGCCAGTTGGACTTTTTTTTTTTTTATAGAAAACATTAAACTTGGAGAAGACGATTTTAGCAAAATTACAACTTAAGATAGAAAATTGGAAGCCAAAGGAAGACCCACAAGTGACAAATAATTTGGGAAGAAATAATTAAAATATGAAATTATGAGGTCCAGCCAAGAAGCTCATATCTTGCAGTTTGCTTATTTTAGGAGGTCGGCTGGAACTTACAAAATATCTTATCTTGCAAACAACTCTCATGTCGATAATGATTACATCATACGCAAAAACAAATATCATGATTACATCATTATAATCCTGAAGTAGATCATCACCCGTACTACAGTACAGTTAAATTTTATTTATTACAAAATTTATATATTATAAATTTTAGAATAAACTTGTGATATATTATAATAGTAATTGAAAAAATATAATTAGATTTTTGTCAGTTCCTATATATAATATTAGAATGAATATATTTTCTTTTTTTAATTATACTCAATTATGAATATATTTTCTTTAGATATGAAAACGGAAAATAAAATTATTTTAATAAATTAATATGGTCTGAACAATGAGTTAATTTATATTAACAACCACAAAATGAGATTGCATATAATTCAGTTATATCAAAAATCAAAATATTATAAATGAATCGCTTCTAAATATTTAACCCACTGTCTATTATAAATATTTGTTTTAAAAAAATAAAATTAGAGTATTTATTGATGATATTCTTTAAATATTGATTATATTCTTGAAAAATATCAAGTAAAACTAATTTTATATGTTGCAGATTAAAATATTTAAAAATCCTATTGTAGTATATAAAATAGGGAGACTCACAAAAATGCCCATTTTTCAATACCCCTTTTCAAAAATGCTCCCTTTAGCTGTCCATTTTTAAAAATACCCTTTTTATGTACAAAATGACTAAATTACCCTTCTTTTAGTAAAAGACATCACAAATATATAAGGAAAACACGAGAATGTGCACATATCAAAATTAAAAATTTGATTTTGTAAAAACTTGTAAAACCTTTAAAATACCTTGTAAAATGTTCCCGCAAAAAATTTTCCCGCCAAAATTTTTTTTTGCGGGAAAAGTGATTCCGCAATAATTTTTGGCGGGAACATTTTACAAGGTATTTTAAAGGTTGTAAAGGGTATTTATAAGGTTTTACAATGTATTTTAAAAGGTTTTACAACGTATTTATAAGGTATTTATAAGATATTATAAGATTTTACAAGCTATTTTATAAGGTTTTACAAGTTTTTTATAAGGTTTTACAAGTTATAAATACCTTATAAAACCTAATAAGTATCTTGTAAAACCTTTTAAAATACATTGTAAAAACCTTACAAAACACTTGTAAATAGTCTGTAAAACCTTTAAAATACCTTGTAAATTTTTCCCGCCAAAAAAATTGCGGAATCACTTTTCCCGCAAAAAAAAAATTTTGGCGGGAAAATTACGGGATCACGTTTCCCGCCAAAAATTTGCGGGATCACTTTTCCCGCCAAAAAATATTTTGTATTTTGTGGACCTAATTTTGTTTCAAATAAGGGTAAAATGGTCATTAAAAATTAAAAGAGGGCAAACTTAAAAATGGACTCTCAAAAGGGGTATTTTTGAAAAGGGGTATCTCAAAAGGGGTATTATTAACAATTTCTCTATAAAATAATACATTTCAAAAAATAAATGTATGAAATTGAATATAAATATTCAAATTCTAACCCGTTACTCAGTCGAAATTTTTGTTGAACTTATTTTTGGTTAAAAGAAATATATTACACAAATGTTAATTTTTGACCCGTTAAATTTTTTTCTTCATAGATTTAACAATTTATATGCGTTTCTAAAAATTCAAATCTTGGCATATGCAGAAAAAATTTACTTTTTTATTATATGGATGATATGATGATTTATTTGTTTCATAAAAATATAATCATATAAAGATGAGAGGTGAAGTATAATGATTAATAACAAATTAAGAGGCTGTTGCCTTTTTTCCAAGCCTATTGTCACGGCTCTGCTCGTTTGATGGACAAGTTTAAATATTTTTAACTAAAATCAAATTTAACAAAATAAATTAGATTAAAATTCTAGTTGTAACTAGAAAATATTTTTAAAATATATATAATTTTTTAGTTAAAGAAAAAATTTATTTATATATTCATTTTTTATTTAATAAACTATTTGTATTTGTATATTTTAAATTTATTGTAATGTTTATTACAATAATCCAGTAAAATTAAATTATCAACCACCAAAACTTTTTTCAAAATTTTATCAATATTATTATTGCCAAAATTGCGTAGTTTTATGATCTCGCCTACAATATTCAACGTTTTTAGAAAATATTTTAGATGCAAACCACTAGTTAAAACATCATCTTATTTACATCTATTACCAAATTTACCATTTATTTTACCATTATAAAAGGTGTTTTTACATCCATGTATTTTTTAAATGTTAAAGTATGCTCTTTACGATTACCTACAAAATGTCTCTATGAACACATTAAACCAAAGTATATGTCTCTTTACTTTCAATTTTGCATAGCTTCTTTAACTAATAAAATTGTTGGCTCAAAAATATATTTTAAGATTAGTAATTTGCTATATTATCTTCATTTTATATATATACGTTTTAAAAAAAAAATTTACTTTTAGGATTTGTTATTTATTGTATAATTTTTATAAGAAATATTTTGTTTTACATGTGTCAAAATCTGAGATCAATAAAGATATCACGTGTCACAATCCTCCGCCGTAGTCTAGTGAAATTGGTGGGAAAATGATGACGACATGTCGTAAAAAGGCATCAGAGTTTATCATCGCCGCAGTCTGATCTTCACTCTTCTTCTAATTTAGAGTTACTCTATATTTACTTCTTCTATGTTGTTCTTAACATATGAATTTGGGTGAAACATTTTTCCAGATGAATGATGGCAGTCTAAACATTTTCAATTTTTTTGTCTACATAAAGAATAAAAACTATCTAAACTGTAACTAAAATCAGCAGAAAATGTTATATCAAAAAATTCAACACAAATTTTAGTATAGACAATCGATCAACATATGAATACTTATTAGTGCTATTTTTTTGGAATTCTTCTATAAAAAATTACATCATTAACTTATTTTGCACAAATTTTGTAGCACCACGTTAATTATAGTTTTTATCAGTTAGAGTATTGAATGTATTGTTGTCCAAGGCGTCTGTAAACTTTAGCAACAAGTGATGTTTGAAATAAGTATTTTCTTAAAATATGCATCCATAGATCCAAAAATATGATATTAAAATATAGTTTAACAATTTGTAAAGGTATAATTAATTGAAACTAAGACCTAACATGAAAACCAAAACCGAATGCAAATTTTATTTCCCGAATTCTTGATTTTTGTTTGATAAACGAAAATATTAATTTTTAAATCAGATCATACTAATTATTTCTAAAATAACGAAACGCCCAAAATTCATAATGTCAGAATCAAACAAATAAATAATATTCAGCATAATTGGCTTATACATCTGGTGGTCTTAGATGAACTCTAAGAAAATCATAATTTTTGCCTAAGTTTAGATTATTTCAGATTATGACATAAATTATCTGAATAAGAATATCATACCGCCGAAAAAATGTTGATTCAGTTGTTTTTTTTTTCTCACAATAAAAGTGACTGAAAGGTCCTGAGTTTGATAGTCTCTATTTAGTATCATCTGTTGTTTCATAAAATAGCGGATCTAAAAACTAATTTTCCCAAAGGCAAAAATATTATAAGATCATGTTTTATTAAACGTGTAATAGAGTTAACCAACTAAAGATCTCTTTTAATATAAGATAGTAGACAATCACTTGATTTCTATATCAGATTGTATGATGTTATCTTCACTAATTTTATTGTAAAAATTACCTTTTATCACTTACAAATAGCATGTCGAAACAAAAAAAACTACTACATCGATTAAAGAATTTATATTTGATGATGTCGAACGCAATCAAAGTTTGACTAGAAATTATTGAAACACATTAAGTTGAGAAAACAATATTAGAAAAGAGGGTTTTTTGAAAAAAAAAAAAAATCTTAATATTAATTAAGAAAGACACATCTTCTAAATCATTAAAAGTATTTAATTAATTCTTTTAAAGTATGTTTATTAAACTAAATGGATATGGACTTGTATACAAAAGATGAAAAACTAATTAGGCTTTTAGTTTGTGCATTTTCAGTTTTTAATCTATAATTTTATTTTTTTAAACGTGTTTGAACAAATTTAAAATTAGAGGGGCCATAAAATAGTTTATCAAGAGAGACTAAATCAAACCTAAGCAAGGGATCTATAAAATCGACCTATGCATAAGACAGTATAATCCAACTTTAATCCCTCGAGATAAGGAGATAAGGTAGACGTTGAATCCCCAACGTAATATTCTTTTTCCCGATTTGTTTCTTTATTAAATTTTGATGCCCAAAGAAAAAATTAATGATTTCATGTTGGGCTGTTCTCCATTCATCAGCCAGCTTGTCCTTTTCTCAAATGTACCCCTTGAGAATCTTTTACTTTCCGAACTTACCCTCAAGAATTTCATCATTTACCATATCAATCATCTACTTCTTGAGATATTTATGGTAAAAATATGATTCCATTGAATCTTTCACTTTAACCTCAACCGTTTCAGGAATCCAACTCTCTGATTCACAAATTCGTTCAAAGAATCTTTTATTTCTAAATTCCCTCCAACCGGTTTAGGAATTTCATCATTTACCATCATCTCGGTTAGGAAAAATCTGATTCCTTTGAATCTTTCACATTCTCTAGCTCCAAAATCAACCTTAATCGTTTCAGGAATCAAAATCTCTCTCATTCACATATTTTGGTTCCAAAATGTAATCGTCCTCTATTCTCCTTCTCTCATAAAATCTTTCAGTTCAAATATTTAATTTTTCTCTTAGTCCAATTTCATTTCTTCAAAGTCCAAAAAAAATATTCCAAAGTTGAACGTAACGGTTAGTGTAAGTAACGTTCTTCTCCTCATTGTACGAAACCTGAAAAAGAGAAAAACAAAAAACAAAAAACAAATCAAACGTTCACAAAAAAAAAAACGAAATTAACCAAATAAATAAAAAACGGAAAATACATACCTGACACGACGAACAACACATACCTGGAGAAAATTAACGGAACACACATAACACACGACGACGGTTAACGGCAAACGGAACGGATCAACGGCGAATGGAGAACGTTGACTTGACGGAACAAACTAACGGTAAAGGCAACGAACAATGGAGAGAGAATTGCAAAATTGGATCCAAAAAATATTTACTACTAAGTCCTTTTCCAGATTTTAATTACCCAATTCGTCACTACTATTTTCCAATTTTAGATTTCTAGTTACTTTCGACTTGCGAAATTTTTTCTCTGCTTCAATAAGCAAATATGTGTATGTACAATGCATCATCATCATCTCATCTCCCACCCAACAAAACAAAAACGGTGTCGTCTTTGGTCACCGTTTACATAACTCGGTCCGGTTTAACTCAGCTCCGAATTTCACTCGGTCCGGTATGACTCAGCTCCGAATTTGACTCCTTCCATGGCAGATCTGAGTATTTTTTCCCCTGTGGCCGATTTCAAAAACAAGAACAAACCTGAAAGATTCAAAGATCTTCTGCTTTAGACATAGAAGCAAGTCTACTACGACGAGGCTCATAAGCAGATCTTCTCTTGAGTTGATGTGACGATGGTCGAATCAAAGTAGTCAAAGCTCTTCTCACCCATTCACCTTCAACACCACCAATTCTCACAAGCGAATTCGTCATCGCAGATCTACGCATATTCAAACTATTCGTCGGATACGTTCCTGTACCTTGACCGTGTGGATTCGCGACGTTCTTGTGTAGACTACACCGGAAAGAGCCAGGATGCGTCGTCGGAGAACACATACATCTCCTTCTCGAATCCGGAATCTTATGATGATTACTAGGTTTGTTAGAAGAAACAGCGATAGATCGATTCGGTGATATAGATCTGTTATCGATCGAGTAACGAAACGATTGCGTCATCGGAGCTGATGTGAATAGATTCACACGCGTCGGAGATGCAGATCTGTGTTGGTGGTTATGGTGGTGGTTGTTCTGATTGTGGCTGCTGAAAAACGCTGTAGACGGTGACGAGAAACTTGAGCTTGTGGAAGAAGCGAAACCTGACGACGACGGAGATGATGATGATGAGTATACGCCGCAGAATCGACCGGACGGTGATTTGGATCGGAGAGCAGATCCGTTTGATCTGGTGGTTCTAGAAGATGTAATCGCCATTGGAGAAGCTTCGAGAAGAAGATTGAAGAAGGATTTTGTTGTTTCTCTCTTAAGTGTCCCCTAAGGGTGATTGGTTCGGCAAACCTAGCGAGTCTCAGAAGACGAATTTATAGCTAAACCTCTAAATGGCATTTTATGTAATTATTAAGAAAGTTCGTGACCTTTTTGGTGATTTTAGGAGATTTCTGTGTATTGGGTTAATTGACTTAACCATGGTTAAGCATGATGGGTTTGGGGATCTCAACTTGCCGTATTGAAAAGAATTGGATTCTGATCTAACGGCTGAGATTTAGTTTCAGCGAAGTGCTTTTGTGGGCATTTGTGATGACTGCCACGTAATCAGATTCGAGAAACGGTCAAGTGGTGATTTACGAAAGTACCCTGACATAAATGTGAATAATTACGGATTGCCATTTGTCTCTGTTTTCATTTTCATTGACCCTAGTCGCCCACTGGGATAATCTTTTTCTTGAAGGAGATTGTTTTATCACTTTTTCTATATTTATCGACTCGCTATTTATTAATTGATGTAATGGGACCAATTAGATAATTATTTTTGTTATTTATGATTATGCATGGTTAGTGAACAATATTAAACCAGATGGTTAGTGAACAATATTAAACCAGATGGTTAGTGAACAATTGTTAGATAAACCACTTCTTTTTATAACTCAACTTTAATTTTTACTGATACTTAATTATCAAACAGGATATATCTTTAGTTAAGTGGTTAAGTCCATTTGACTCCACTTTCTCCATCGGAGTTCGATTTCACTAAGTCGCGTTATCCCATGTAGTATAAATTAGTTATAGATCGGGCCTTATCGATCCAAATATGTTAAAAATTATCAAAAAAAATAATATTGATACTGATAATTTTTCATCGAAGAAATAAAGAAAAAATATTTACTCATCGTAAAATTTATAGTTTTTTACGATCAAAGACTGACTAATAATTTTTTTCACGATCAAAGACTGACTAATAATTCTTTTATACATTTGTAAATTTTCAGAGTAATTTTTGGCTATTTCAGGATAGTTAACCATTAAATAATACAAATATAAAAGAGAAAGGATTTGTTTTATGTTTTGCGGATGCTTTCTCCTATAAAACATATCCTGAAAATTGTGTCGGGTTGCAATTTGATAAAGAACAATGTTAATTATATACAAATTTCTATACTTGATAAAATATAATTGACCATAAAAATATTATCATAAATACATTGAAATACATCGCATGATATCTAAACTTTGATTGGAATCAAACTAAAACAGATAATATTTTTCATCAAAGAACATAGACTTTAAAAGTCATTTCAGAGTTCAAAATTCTCACCAAACTTCGAGAAGCAAATCAAGTTAAGCATAAAGAAACTAAAACTAAAACCAAAACGCACGAATTAGGATCATTTGGAGGCATATGTTTTAGCTTCCTAAATCCGTCCACACTTTAACGTTAATAAACTTAGAAAGTGATTACTCACAGTCCATATAGCAAAGGCTCGTTGTTTTGTAATTTAATTATTCACAAATTGTCAATTATTCGCATTCTTTTGGATTTTTATTTTTCTTGTTGGACAAGGGATGCTTACAATTAGCGTCCGCCATAAACACATTAAAATATAATGAACCAAGTACGACGTAGGATGTTTATTAAATAATTTAAATAAACCGGCTTTTTAGAATTCAAAACTCGATTAAAACTTAATTAATCGGTCTTCATAATAGTGCTATCGACTTCTTTTGGTTTGAAAGGTCGGCGAACCATCTACCTGTTTACATAAATATTGCTTGTTAAACGTATATAATTATTGGAGGAAAAAAAAAAAACGTATATAATTATTTTGTTGTCAACATAGGACCCCTAACATATAACAAAAAAAAATACAAAAATAAGAAATGTATTTATAAGATGGTAAAAGGATATCACAATCTATATTCAAATCCAGTAAAATGTTTCTTATTGACAAAAAAAAAGAAAAGATTAATTTATTTTATGTGAATGTGACCATCTTCAAAATTGTGTTCATTCGTACTTGTTAGACATCGAATTACGGATATAAAATTTTGTTGGAATGATGAAATTTAATTACATCCAAAATTTTGTTATTTTTTTAGTTTGGTTTTGATGATTAACATTTTTTTTTATTGTTACTATTAAATTTTTAATGTTTTTTTCGTTTATAAATTTATAACATTCAAAAATGATTAAAAAATAATAATTAATTTTAAGTACCGTTTTCAATAACGTTGGACCGGTTCTGATTTGATGCAATCTAATACTATGTGGTTAATTAGCGACGAATTGTTATCTAATTTTTATAGTAGTAATAAGGTATAGAGTTGACTATGCAATATGTGCAAGTGGTCATTATAAATCATTGGCTGACATATTTTCCGTCGCACTTGGTAAAATTTTAGAAATTAACTTCCAACGTCGTCTATTCCATTGACTATGAAATAAACTTCCAACGTTATGTGGCAATTGGCGACAAAGACGCATGAAGTTTCCGCAGCCAAACATGGGTTCGACTTTGCTGACTTTGAACAAAATTAACTTGGAAAAATAATCAAAATAATCACTTTTAATACGCGTTTACAAATGGTCCGTTTATACTTTATTTCACAATTATATGCAATCTCTTATGAAAAGAATATTCTGATGTTATTAAAAGTAAACTTATTCATTGTAATTAACTAATTTATTCATCATTTTCTTAATAATACAATGTTTTGGAGAATATTAAATGTAAAAATAGGTGATGAGCACATAAATGCACATGGTGGTGATGAATGATAATGTTCCCAGCTGTGAGGGAGCGTGACTTCAACACAATTATGTGTCAGCCTGTTCAGATTTGGGTCGCAGTCTTCTTGCCAAAATCTATGGGAAAATAAATTCCTTTACACTCACTTTTTTTCTAGCTTTTTAACCGTCATCTTTTTTTTGGCTTTTGAATTTTATGAGATTCAGTCATATTATCATTTTTGTAAATGTTTTTATTCTCTTCTTTTGGGTAAAAAAAGATACACGAATGAGTAAAGTTTTATTCTCGGTTTCAGTTGCTTTATTTTTTTTTTATACACAAATCCATTATAATTCAGTGAAAGATGTAGAAGTGTGATCACGATGATTTGTTATGACATTTATGAAAAATGTATATTTTCAAGGTACAGTGGAAATAAAAACTTTATTAAAGTTATAATGGAAATTGATAATTTTGTCACCATTCAAAAAACAAAAGCTCTAACGGTAACATATAATGAATCCAAGGAAAAAATTGTTTTGCAAAATATCAAGAATAGTTGAATTTGAAAACTTTACATTTTTATAATATGATAAGAAATGATTAATTTCATAATCAACTTATTTATTGCTTTAGCAAAATCGTTGTACTATAAACTAGAAAGAAACTGTTGTCCTTAGATGACTACTGTTTAATACTATGTGTTAAAGGCTATTTCCTTGGAAATATGTAAGCAGTAAATTGTAACATCAGTTTGATGGATTCGATGAAATTTTTGGTATAGCTAAAACAATCGCAACATCATTTAACCATAGTTTCGTGATTTGTTTAAAAAAAGGTAGAATTGGTTACACTTATTGTTGCAATTTACACACAAAGAAAAGGTTACACTAATTATTGCAAGTTACACTTGTATAAACTTTGAATATATGCAAGTTAGACATATTTATAGTCCAATGAGAATACAGTCATCTTTTAAAATGTACGAATCATGGAGTTTTAAAAATTTGTGGTAAGTACAATATTACCTACCAATATTTGAATTTGTTTTCTTCAAAAAAAAAATATATATATATATTTGAATTTGTAATAGTTGCATACTTGCATTAATTAACGTAGACTTGTAAATAGTTCTTTTAGCATATGTAATCCGGTTTCCTTTATCCGGTTTACTGTATTTATGTATCTTGGTTTACTTCGGTTATTAGACTGTATATAAACAGACATTGTACCACATTTTACATCTAATGAGAAGAAACATTATTTAGATATTTTGTCTAATATGGTATCAGAGCGACTCCGTAACAAACTTTCGCCGGCGATGTATCTTTCTTTTCTCCGGTGACTTGTACGGTGCGATCTTCTCTTTTCCGGTTAATTCACGATCGGATTCTTCTTCCGCATTCGTTTCTCTTCTCAATTTCTCTTTTCATCGGTTCGTTGTTCTTTCATTTCAATGGCGAAGAAAGGAATGAAAACGCGAGCTAGATCTTCTTCTACGCCTCCGACTTCTCCGAGTACGTCTAAGCGAGCTCAATCTCTTATTTCTCGAGCTGTTAATGATGATCGAAGAACTATTGGAAGCTATGTGACTCGTGACTCAGCTGAAAGGATCTCCTCTGGACTTGAATCCTTCGACAGCTCTCACAGTCCCTTTTTCTTGCACTCCAGTGATAATCCAGGTTTATCTCTTGTTTCTCACAACCTCGATGGATCTAATTACAACAGTTGGAGTGTTGCGATGACGATTGCTTTAGAATCTAAGAATAAATGGAGTTTTATTGATGGATCGTTGCCTAGACCAGCCGAATCTGAACCTATATTCAAAATCTGGAATCGATGTAATAGTATGGTGAAATCTTGGCTTCTCAATGTTGTTAATCAAGAAATATATGATAGTATCTTGTACTTCAATGATGCTGCTGAAGTTTGGACTGATTTGATGAAGAGATTCCATATCAGTAATCTACCAAGAAAGTATCAGTTGGAACAAGATATACTAACTCTACGCCAAGGTTCTTTGGATTTATCAACATACTATACAAAGATGAAGACATTATGGCAGAAGTTAGCCAGTACAAAGTCACAGAAGATATGCAAATGTAATTGTGGGAAGGTTGAAGAACTTTTGGAGGATGCAGAAACTAGCAGAGTTATACAATTTCTTATGGGGCTGAATGATTCCTATGCAAATATTCGAGGTCAAATCATCAACAAGAAGAATAGGCCTAGTCTCAGTGATATATACAACATGTTGGATCAAGATCAGAGTCAAAGGAATGTTAATTCTGCAACTAAAGGTTTTGTTGGTGCATCTCCTACTCCTTCCGCATTTCAAGTTTCTGAAGGGAGCATTAATGCAGCTGGTTATACTCAGAGACCTCGTCACCTTTGTAGTTACTGTGGAGCTGTTGGTCATCTCAAAGACAGGTGCTATCGTCTTCATGGATATCCACCTGGGTGGACAGGGAAGAAGAAGTCCTCTCCACCATCGCCACAGTCTTCTCAGTCTCCAGTGGTTCATGTTCCTGCACCTTCTATGCAGAAGTCTACTCTTATGACCACTCCTAGTACAAATGTGACATCTCTGAGTCTTCCCAGCGCTCCTACTTCAGCATGTAAAGGTTCAGATCTCATTGGAAAAGCTTTGAGTTCAACTCAACTTCAGGATATCATTTCTTACTGTAGTGGACAGCTTCACACTACTAGCATTACTCCTACTCTAGCAGTGTCTCAAGCCTCTACTTCTACTTCTGTGCCAAATATCACACCGATATCTGGTACATTTCTGTCACTCTATCCTTCTACCTATTATGACATGCTTACTTCTTCCAAATCTGAAATTGGTATCTCTAGTAGTTCATGGGTTATAGATTCGGGAGCCACTCATCATGTGTCTAACAACAGAGATAGGTTCTTAGATTTCCTAGAACTAGTTAATACCTTTGTGAATTTGCCTAATGGAACTACAGTGAGCATTGTCGGAGTAGGTTCTGTGCAGCTTAGTAGTACTATCCTTTTGCATGATGTATTGTTTATACCTGTTTTTCGGTTCAATTTGCTTAGTGTCAGCATGTTAACAAAACAATTAGGATCGATTGTTAGTTTCACTTCCACTTCTTGCTTTATTCAGGATCTTACTCAGGAATTGATGCTTGGAAAGGGTAGTGAAGTGTCCAATCTTTACATTCTGCAGTCTGATACTACACATGTCACTTTTGAAATTCAAGGTAGCATTGATTCTTCTATTTCACCATCATGTTCATCTGTTTCTGTTGTTAATGCAAATCTATGGCATACTAGACTAGGACATCCTTCTCAGTCTAGGATTGATATACTTTCTGATGTATTAAAAATTCCAAAATCAAATAATAAAAATAAAAATCATCTTTGTTATATTTGCCCTTTGGCTAAACAAAAACATTTACCCTTTAATTCAAATCAAAATATTTGTTCTTCTCCTTTTGACTTGTTGCATATTGATACTTGGGGTCCATTCTCTGAAACTACTTATGATGGATATAGATATTTCTTAACAATAGTAGATGATCATAGTAGGGCCACATGGATTTATTTGTTAAAGTCAAAATCTGATGTCTTGCATGTTTTCCCTGGTTTCTTACAATTAGTTGAAAACCAGTATAATGTGAAAGTTAAGGCTGTTAGGTCTGACAATGCTCCAGAATTAAAATTCACAGAACTCTATCTAGCTAAGGGAATAAAAGCCTATCATTCTTGTCCTGAAACACCACAACAGAATTCTGTTGTGGAACGCAAACACCAACATATCCTGAATGTAGCTAGAGCCTTGATGTTTCAATCTCAAATTCCTTTAGCATATTGGGGGGAGTGTGTTATGACTGCTGTCTTCTTAATCAATAGGTTACCAACTCCGGTTCTAGCCAATAAGACTCCTTATCAGCTTCTTACCAAAACTGAACCTGATTATAGTCAGCTTAGAACCTTTGGATGCCTTTGTTATGTGTCAACTTCTCCTAAGCAAAGAACAAAATTTGATCCTAGAGCTAGAGCTTGTGTCTTTATAGGTTATCCTTCTGGTTTTAAAGGTTACAAAGTTCTTGATTTAGAGAGCAATGCCATTTCAATCTCTAGGCATGTCACTTTTCATGAGGACTTTTTCCCGTTTGTGTCTTCTACATTGACAGAAGGCACTCGGACTTTCTTTCCTCATATTCCTTCTCCTGCAAACCCCGATGATTCACCTTTGCATTCTGCAAACTCATCTCCAGATACACCTCTTCATTCTGATGTGATATCTTCTGAGAATTCTTTGCCTTTGGCATTAGATTCTCGACGACCTACCAAACTCCCAGCTCATTTGCAGGATTATTATATGTATAATACTTCATTTTCTACTCCTTATCCTATATCTAACTATATCTCTTATAATAAACTCAGCGTTTCCTTTTGCTCTTTTATTCAAAATATTTCACTTACTCTTGAACCCCGTACTTATTATGAGGCTAAGAAACTAAAGGAGTGGTGTGATGCTATTGGTGAAGAGCTGAAAGCTATGGAACGGACTGGTACTTGGTTGGTTTGTCCTCTTCCATCTGGTAAGAAGGCAATAGGATGCAAATATGTTTTCAAAATTAAACATAATGCAGATGGTTCCATTGAGAGATATAAGGCTAGATTGGTAGCTAAAGGCTACACTCAAGAGGAGGGAATTGATTTTGTGGACACTTTCTCACCAGTTGCCAAGATGGCCACAGTGAAGATTCTTTTAGCTTTTGCAGCAAAGTTGAATTGGCATCTTAATCAACTGGATGTGTCTAATGCTTTTCTAAATGGGGAGTTAGATGAAGAAATTTATATGGAGTTACCTCCTGGATATGAAGTTCCTGAAACAGAGAATTCTGAAGGAAAATTGGTATGTAAGCTACAGAAATCCATTTATGGCTTGAAGCAAGCTTCTCGTCAATGGTTTCTCAAGTTTTCAAGCACTATTTGTGCAATGGGGTTTCAGTCTATTCATAGTGATCATACTCTTTTCACACGCTTAGCTGATGGTGTTTTTGTGGTCATTCTGGTGTATGTTGACGACATCATTATTGCTAGCAGTTGTGACAGTGTGGTTCCTGTTCTTATTTCTCAACTTGAACAGGCCTTTAAACTCAGAAACATTGGTGCTCCTCAATATTTTCTTGGCTTAGAGATTGCCAGATCATCTAAAGGTATTTCTATTTGTCAAAGGAAATATGTGTTGGAGTTGTTGGTGGAAACAGGATTTCTTGGATGCAAGCCCTCTTCTATACCAATGGAGCCTAATCATTCTTTACACAAAGATGATACTCCTCTGATTCCGGATCCAGAACACTATAGAAAGTTGATTGGTAAATTGCTATATCTTTGCACAACACGACCTGACATTTCATTTGCTGTTGGGAAATTATGTCAATTCTCTTCTGCTCCAAGAGAAGTTCATCTCCAAGCAGTCTACAAAGTGTTGCGCTATCTGAAGGGAAGTGTTGGCAAAGGCCTCTTTTATTCATCTGATCCGGATCTTACTTTAAAAGGTTTTACTGATGCTGACTGGAATACTTGTCCAGAATCAAGACGATCAGTTACAGGATATTGTATGTACATTGGTGATTCTCTGGTTTCTTGGAAGTCAAAGAAGCAGGATGTATGTTCTAGTAGTTCTGCAGAGTCAGAATACAGAGCCATGTATGTTGGCACAAAGGAGCTGATTTGGATTGCAAAGATCATGAAGGATCTTGGAGTTAAAGAACCAATCTCTGCTCTTCTTTATTGTGATAACATGGCTGCTTTACACATTGCCAAGAATTCAGTTTTTCACGAGAGGACCAAGCACATAGAAAATGATTGTCACATTGTGCGGGATAAGGTGATGTCTGGTTTTCTCAAAACTATGCATGTACGTTCAGAACATCAGCTGGCCGATGCATTGACAAAGCCTTTGTATCCTACACAGTTTCATACTCTCATTTCCAAGATGGGACTTTTCAATCTCTATGAAGCTCCATCTTGAGGGGGGGGTTTTAGCATATGTAATCCGGTTTCCTTTATCCGGTTTACTGTATTTATGTATCTTGGTTTACTTCGGTTATTAGACTGTATATAAACAGACATTGTACCACATTTTACATCTAATGAGAAGAAACATTATTTAGATATTTTGTCTAATAAGTTCTCATGTTGGCCATAAGAAAGAAGAATATATCACGAAGTGGTTGAGCCTTTATACATTGCTTCGATACTTCCCAACAGACTAGTCTTAAAGCAAGTCTTCTAGGCCTCGGAGTCAAGTCATACGCTTTTAGACTTTTTCATTATAAGATTATATTATATCTAAGATTTGTCTTCGAGTAATTAATTTTGGTATATTGACTAGATTGGGGCGATGGCAGAAAAAGCATCACACAAATATCTTTCTAGTAGGGTAACAAAAAAAACAGATATTATTTTTGTTAAAGGTAAACTTATGAAGAAATATCTTTTTTAATAGTGTGACAAACATAAAGAAATATCTTTTTAATACTGGTAAAGAATAAGGATAAAGGTAATAAAGATAAGAAAAATTAGAGAAAAATTGTCAAATGACCACATATAACTAAAATGAAGTAAATGACATTATGATATCGAAAAAAATAACAAATAGCAAAATGATGAACATTACATGAATGAAATATTAAAAAAAAAGGTACGAATACATAAAAAGTTAAAAATATAGAAAATTTTGTGTTAATTTTTTTATCAACAATATATAAAGCTATATTCTATCGATTTTGATCACTTTATCTCAGTTTTTTTATTGTTATTATTTCAATCATCATTTTGCTAGCTTGTTTTATTGGATAACAAAACTTTTTTTTTGGCAATTTTTTTTGTTTATTATGTATATTAATCTTTACCTTTTTTCGATTGATAATATTTTTTACAAGATTTTGCTGCTATCGAAAATTGCCACCTATCAAAACCATTACGTTCAAGTTGCTTTGAGCCTTCTACTACTACTAAAGACGAATAATTTGTCCACACTAATTTCATGGCGTTCAGAAAACTTTTAGAATATTAAACTATAATGTACGCATTTATTAAATATGTGATTCATTGCATCCATTGTAACGGTTAATTCCGACGAATCTACAAAAACTTAAATTAAACTATAAATTAGGCTAATAAATAATGATAGTAGTCACAAAGCACATCACAACGTTGTGTCATGTTGGGTAAAGTTAAGAGACAAGCAAATCTTTTAAGCAACGGCCTAACTATTAAACAATTTTACAAGTATGTAATCCATCAAGACACATGTATCCACTGCATCATGACATGTCTAATTAGTGACTTAAGATTGCAATAAATTATATTAAAACAAGTAGCAAAATAGTTATAAATGGTAAGAGATAAATTATGGTATATCTCTAATTTTTTTTAATAATTTCGGAATTAATAACAATCAAAACCGAATATTTCTTCTATGCAGCAAAAAATTATCAAAAGAGTTATCAATCTAACTCCGACAATGGAGTAGAGATATAACATGCGTCATGTGATTATATATCCTCATTATTATCAAAATTTACAATTAAAATATTCCTGCTTGTGAAGTGTTTCTACGGCACATGATCAAGGGTTCCAAATTATGATTAAGGACGAATATTATTCGAATAATATAGTATTGATAATACTAAAGTATGATTGATGATGATTGAATAAGAGTTCCAATAATTAATAATATGGTAGAGAGTGGACAGTAGACTCCAGCTAAGCGATAAAGCCAATTAGGTGCGCCTAATTATTTGATTAGTGCAACCCAAAGCCTCCGCTCTCGGGAGTCTATTCATTTCTCTATTTATTATTCATCGAAATTCGTATTCTCAACAATAATATCATAACGTTACTCTTATTTATAATCTATAAACTAATCATACTTTGTTCTTAAATAGTGAGTTTGATTTCGTCCTATGTCGTATCCTAAATCTATACTCTTTTTTTCTTTTCAAGTTATTAAAATGAATATTACCACCATTTCCTTATTGATGGCTTGATGTCTTTAATAGCTATTATGACCAGTTTTTCGTTATATTAAATAATAATTTAAGTTACGTTTAGGTATATATTTGATAACTAATACTCTTTTCGTTTCATAATATAAGTCGTTTTACCTAAAAACACGCAGATTAAGAATATTTACTTTTAAAAAGTTCAGCCAATCATAAAAGAAACTGCATATTATAAATAATTATAAAATATTAAAGTAATTATATATAATTTGCATAGGAACTTGAAAACGACTTATATTGTGAAACAAATTTTTTCCTCCAAAACGACTTATACTTTGAAACGGAGAGAGTAGTATTTTTAAAGTAATTTGTTAAGACAGAATTGTTTTGCTCTATTTGGGAGAACACGAGTTCAGAATCGTAAATATTGCAAAAATTGTTGAAATATATGAAAGTGGCTTAAACGTTTTGTAAGAGTGAAGTAAGAAATGGAGCATCAACTTCATTTTTGTATGGCAACTGGTCGAATCTTCGGTGTGTAATGGATATGGATGGTTCTACAGGTGTCATTGACTTGGGGATTGGAAGGAATGCTTCTCTGGCTAATGCATGGAGAACTCGAAGAAAAAAAGACACCAGGTCAAAATCTGAACTTGGTAGAGAATGCACTAGAGCAGAAGTGGCAAAGTAGAGATATGTTAGCTGAGGGTCTCTATTTATGGCGAGGTAAAGGGGATTCTTATAAAGCTACATTCGCAACAAAAGACATTTGGAACCGCATTCGAATAACATCATACTCATGCGACGACACCACATCCGCAATTAACTCTCAACGATTCTGGCTACAAGCTATAAGAGATACGAGCTATATCTCCAAGTTTGGTTTGCCTCTAGAAGTTAATTGTCATCTTCATGTGTTATTACCTACTCAATTTTATTCAAAAATATTGGCATTTGATGTAACAGACGCTAATTTTTCTTGATAATAACTTATTTTTAAACTAAAAAATGTATGCGTTATTATTAATTATATATTCATTTTATATATCATTTTCATTGTAAGTTATATTTACAAATTTAAATTAAATTTTTACTTTTAATTGGTATGTATATTAATGCCATTAACGGATGCTTATTGTTTTCTGTCGAGCTTGCACATCAAAAGTGTGATTCTATTTCATACAAACCATGAAGGTCTTTTATTTAACAATAAGAAAAGCAACAAAGGTTTTTTTTAATGTCAAAAGGTAGTTGTCATGTAAATATAGCACTTGAATCATGTAACCCATTCAAGAAATGAAAATTTATATGCTTAACGCTTCATGCCACCCATGACAATTGTAACAAAGATTGGTTCGTAATTAGTAGAATATTACAACACATGATTTAACTTTAAATAGTATTTCCCTACCACAAAAATTAAACTTGAAAAAAACGTTAAAGAAATTTCTTATGCAAAGCGTTTTGCTGGCAAAAGAATTTAATTTGGGTTGTTGCTAATTTAGCCCACCAATAGTTTTATTTAGCCCATTTGTATTTTGCTATCATGATATGATTTTAGAAAACGTTATTTGCTGATGTGGATCAGTGGATGGCTAGTGTTAACCAAAAATAATAATAAAAGATTAGTTGATCCTATTGGTTAACCATACTTTTAGACACTAAACTCTCCTTTGACCAACACCATAAATAGTTTGTTTGTTTATAAATATTCTACATTGATTCCTTTATTACTCCAAAAACAATCTTTATTTCAACAACAATGAATTACTTTATAGATTTTATGGTGGTCATTGCTATGTTTTTTTGGTTGAATGAAGCTTGCAGGTATAATCGTATAGAAATTCAAAACCACCTTCCTCCTGGTACAATTCTACAAGTTCACTGTCGTTCCAAGAATCCGAACGGTGATGTAGGAGTAAAACAATTAAAAGATGCTATTGTCCCAATTATCATGGAATTCCAGGATAAATCCATCGATCACAAAAAGAAAGCATGGATGTGTCGTTTATCGTATATATCTAAAAAATATAAACTAGAATATTATTATGATATTCAAGTATATAGAGCAGCTACTTTTCGTCGATGTGGCCAGCTACGTCGATGGATTGCAAAAAAAGATGGAATTTACTTTACCAAAAATCACGATAAACCACCAGGATTTGTACTTTCATGGATGGTAAGGGACCCTAATAACCCCCCTAAATAATAAAACATTATAGGCTATCAGCCGCTTCTTTGTAGAACTAATATTAATTTAAGTTCTCTTTGTATTCATGTCGTATGAACTAAGTCATAAGAACCATGACACCGTTCTAATTTTGTGTTAGAGCATTGTAATAAAATTATGAGTTCATCTCTTATCTACATATATATTTAATACTTTAAAGAAGCCCTCAACAATCATCATAAACCGTTTAAACCAATCTGACCAAACTAGTAATATTGGTTTTTGGCTTCAATTTGGTTCAGAGTTATAAACCGATCGACGAAGTTCTAAATTAATTTTGGTTTTCGGTTATTTTTGGTTCGACACATCAAAACTGGTCATTTTTATCAGTTTAGCGAACACCATATAAAAGTAAAAAACCCTAGATTTATAATCATCATTCACCTCCCTTATTTTCAGTCTCTTCTCCTCAGCCCGAGATCCTCCTTCTTCGTTCTTTTCTTATCTTCTTCTTCACCACCTCTTTTTTTATTTTTAATCTTCTTAGTCTCTTTCACGACATGGTTGGCGAAAACCATAAATTTTGACGATTTTGAATTTGTTATTTAAGTTGGGTTTGTATTTTATTGGGAGTAGCCCATTATTTTATTGATTTGTACCGTAAATTTGTTAGATTAGGCCCATTATCTTCACTTTCATTTTTGTCTAATTCGATTTGAATTAACCAAATTATCAAAAATTTGGTTTATTTAAGAATTGATTTTAAACCCTATTAGGCTATTACTGAACAAAAAAAAACAAGTTTCAAACCAAACCAAACCGAATAAAAATTCAGAAATTCAAAAAACCTGAAAACAAAAAAATCGAACCTATTTAATTGATTAACCGAGTGCCCATTGTTACTTTAAAGAACAACATGACATCATATTAAGATCATTTGTATAGAGGCTTAGACCATCTTCATATTCACTTCCCAAACTTTATTTTGGGGTAAGAGTTTCTTCAACCTATCTCCATTTTCAACTACAAAATAGAGAATTTTTTTAAATATATTTGAAGTTCTCTATTTTTAATCTACACTAAAATTTAGAAATCACTATTTTAGGGATCGAAGAAAAATTGAACTCCAAAATGGAGTTACTCAAATTTAAGGAAAAATGGACTAATTTTACATTTATTTAACAAAAAAAAAAGAAAAAAAGAAAAAATGGACATCTCTAAAAGCATCTCAAACTCATTTTTATATTTTGGAGTTGGATTTTCCTCCAATCCATTTCTCCGTTTTTTAATTCTAAAAAGAATATTTTAGATATATTTTCTTCATATTTAGTTACTAATATTTGTAATGAGCATCTATTTATTAAAATTATAAACTCAAAGCAATTATTTTATTTTAAACGATAAGCAACAAAATAACATATTATTTTTATTTAAAACTTCTTATATAAAAATTACATTACACAATATTAAAAAATAATAAAAAACATAGAAAATATGTCTTCGTTCTCTTTAAATTTAGATGATGGTGAAAATATTATTCGTAAATCTCCATCTCTAGGGTCAATTGAGGTGAAAAAAATCCAAAATGAAAAGAAAAAGTGATGATCTAATTATTTGTTATCAACACATTTTAAGGGTGTTCCTTTTCAAAATTGTCCAATTCAGTTGTTTATTTTTTATTTTCAAAAATACCTCTCTTTAAATCTTATAATTTTATAAAGTTTTATAAAGTACTTAATAATGGTAACTACTATTCGTGTCAATATAGTTTGTGTATGTTTTTATAACGTTACACACCTATTTGAGTATATTTCAAATTTTTAGGGACATTTTTTATAAGGTGTTAGAGACGGTATATTTTTAAAAGATGGTATTTAAAAGAAGGATATACACAAGTTTTGGAAAAATTAAAGAAGACAAGTACCCAAAGAAAACATCACTTGGAGCTTGAAAATAAAATCAATTCATTGAAAGAACTTAGGGAATAAAACAAGATTCTATTTCTAGACTTGAATTTGATACAAGATCCGAATATTTGCACATATATGCAGACTAAACAAACACAAATTTTGCAAAAATCCAACGACTAAATCTAGTTTGCGACTTTACAAGAAACAAATTCTTAAATAACCCAAACATATTTTCACCATATAAAAAATTTGTCTCAACATCTCGCATGGATCCCATCCACCCTTCTAAATATGTCGTCTTTCCTCTCCGGAATCTCACTGTAACATTTATCGATTACGAAAATATTTTGAAAAATCATTTTTAGTTTAATGTTTAACATAAACTTGATTTATATGAAAATTAAAAATATACCACATCTGTATAAATTATTAAATTAATAGCCTCTTTACTAATTTGATGAAAATCAAAGATATTTTTCTTTAAGTACCTCTCATATTTTGAAAAAACCAAAATTTATTTGCATTATTCACCAAATTAATGAAGTTCACATTCACCAAAATGATTTTTTCCGAACCATTTTCATATAAATAAAGTTTACATTTACAACTCATTTACTTCTAGAAAAAAATTTTCTTTTTTTTTTTAACGTAGAAAAAAATCTTTCATAAATCACGACAATGCTTAAAAAAATCATTGCTTTATTTCTAAAATAATATTGATAGAAAATTCCTTTACATGAAAATACAAAAAATACCAAATCTGAATAAATTAATATCCTCTTTACTAATCTGCAAAAGTCAAAGATATTTTTACTTTATAAACCTCTCCTATTATGCAAAACACCAAAATTTATTTCTTATAATTCAGCAAAATTAAAATTACTTGCCTAAAAATTAAAATCATCAAATTTGAAATTACTTTAAAAATTATTATCACTCACGTGATAATAATAATAAGAAAGGCAAAATTCAGAAAAATCGTTTTTTTTTTTCCAGGCTTCTCTTCTCTCACTCTCCTTCGCCGCGGAATCGTCTCTCGGAGCCGCGAAAGGACTCTTAGGGTTACAGATTCTTCCCCAAATCTCCTTCTCTCTTCCTCAGCTGATTTCAACTCCGATCAATTTTCTAGGTTTTGATTCCTCTTTGTTACTAAATTTCATTATGATTTTTCTTCTTGATTGCTTTTTGTTCGTTTTTCTAGGGTTTTAGATCGATTCTTCTGTTTTTCTTCACCGGGAAAGCTTAGAACTCTGCTGGTGTTTTGATTGAATTAGATGATTATGTTTTGCTATTTATTAAGAGTTCTCGAAGTTGAGATTGCGTTGCGTGTTTATTGGTTATGATCACATCTTTCTTCTTTGGAGTTGGAGAAGCTAAAGACATGATTTTCCTCTTGAATTTGATTAAAAAGTGTCCAGCTTTACGAATTTTCAGAGATTTTAGGGTTTTGGATGAAAAATTTCTTCGATAGTCGCGAAAAAGTGTTGAGTTTTGTCTCAGTGTTTGATGAGTCATTTTTAACACCACCAGTTTGATCAAAGGTTGTTTTTTGCATGCAGCTGATATAAGCTAAATGTAAGATGATACTTTTTTTTTGTTTCCAGGTGTTTGAAGGCATTTGAAAGGATGGGAGACAATGGGAAAGATGAAATTATGGTCGAGGCATCTCAATGCGCCAGTGCTATGGTTGAGATAAAGATAAAGACGTTGGATTCTCAAACGTACACCTTACGCGTAGATAAATGCGTAAGAAAAACGAGCCTTAGTAGTTTACATTTCTTTGATGTTTCATTTTGTCTATTGTGAATTCTTGTCACTGTATTATACAATTCGGTTCCATGAACTGAGACTACTACCTGTAAGGTCTGTCTTTCGTCGCATGCATGTGTTGCATAATGAAGTTTCTAATTACTAATATCAATCCTTTGACTAAAATCGTGGAACTAATGCCTTATTTCAGTCCTCACTTATTTATTTGTGTCCTAGATAGCCTTTCATATATTTGCTTTCTGTTTTCTTGTTTCATTTCAGGTCCCTGTTCCTGCATTGAAGGAGCAGGTTGCTTCAGTTACTGGTGTTGTTACGGAACAACAACGCTTGATATGTCGTGGAAAAGTTATGAAGGATGATCAACTCCTATCAGCCTATCGTATCCTTTTTGTTCTTTCCAGCATATTGCATCGGTTCTTTCTTAGAGCTTTCCTTTTCAGTTGTGATTTGTGAACCCTAGTTTGCTGATGTTGTTTGTCAAGACCTTGGTTTTGACTTCCTTGTTAACAATTCCAGTGTCGTATGATAGCCAGTAATTTCTTTTCCTTTTACCGGTAAAATTCTTTAACGGTTCCATCTTAGATGTTGAAGATGGCCACACTCTGCATTTGGTAGTCAGACAACCTGTATCAGAGAGTTCAACTAGTAATGCAGGTAGTCTCAAGTTCCCTTACAAATTTGTGGTCCCAAAAAACTGCTCCTAAACATCTTTGAATTTCAACATACCAATTTGTGAGACTATATTTCAACATGCTAAGTGGAGAACTTGTTTTCTTAGCGGCTGATCCTGCTTTGAGTGCTGGTGACAGCCAGGGCAGTCAACGATCACGAGTTGTAGTAGGATCCTTCAACATTGCTGAACAAGCAGATGGAGTCTATTCAGATCTTGGTCAGGTATACCCTCTTTTATCTGTTTGATCTGTTTTTATTTTTGTGTGTTGGATTAGATGTGATCCTTTTCATGAGCTTTGTTTTATGTCTGGCAGATAGTTTCAGCAGTTCTGGGTTCACTTGGGATCTCTAATCCAGAAGGTGGTATTGAAGGGATTGATACTATGGTAATTGCCTATAATTTGCTGCGTATTTCTATATATCGGTTTTGGATGTAAGAGAGTTCCCTTTGTTTTTCAGGGTCCTCTTCATGAGAGACTGTCTCGGAGTTCTGGTCCTAGCACTGTAAGAGATTCTTCCGGAGGGCGAGCTGCCACACCAAATGCTGTGGACCAGACGTCTACCCCCTTGACATCTTCACAACCAGCAGTACGAGCTCCCTTGTTTCCATGATTACTCATGTTACATAATTTTTGTAAGGCACATCATGTTTTTGTTCATGAGAAAGCTATACTTTTTACCACTGCAGGCGATTCCAGATTCATTGACAACCTTATCTGAATATCTGAATCATCTGAGACAAGAATTTGCTGCTAATGGTTAGACTAATTTTTAAATGTTTGGTTCTGTGTTGAAAACAAGTCTCGAGAGTCTGACAGTGGTACTGTGATTTTTGCAGGTAGCAATGCTAATAACTTGCAAGATTCTGAAAATTCAATGGGCAATGTGCAAGATTCTGCTTCTACTACTGGAGAGAGTCGGATTCCAAGACCATCTCATTTGGCAGAAGTGCTGCAATCGACAAGGCAATTGTTGATCGGTGAAGTAGCAGATTGCTTAACTGTATGCTCTTTTACTTTTGCTTCATACATTCTTTTTGAGAAAGCTACTTGTGTCTTTGCTTTGACAGTCTTAACCAATGCGGAAATTATTACATCAATTTATGGGACTCAGATAAACTTTTAACAGAAACCTCCAAGCCCTGTAGACTCATTGTTTCCGACTTTTGTGCCATGGGAATAACTGTTTCTTTTTTGTGAATGTTGCAATGTGAGAAACATTGAAGTTAGCAAGGCTAGTTCAACATTAGTGACATGCAGTGTTTTTGTTATCTTTTTACTGACTGACTTGAGCTGGAATTGGTTACTCAAATCCAGGGAAACAAGAATAACCGTTTCATATCTCTCTTCTGCAGAATCTTTCGAGGCAGCTCGTGGATCATGTAAATGTGACCGATCCGCCAACCCGAAGGTTGTGCCAGTCAAACATGCTTCAATCAGGATCCCTCTTGGAGAGTTTAGGCATTTCACTCCTGGAGCTTGGCCGTGCCACGATGATGCTTCGTTTGGGACAAACACCTGTGCGTATTCTTTTCCTACATATCGTGGATCTGAATCTTACAATTTTTTTAATGATGCATTAGTTTGCATATGATTTTGTTCACAGAATATGATATACCCGTACATCTATATGACACTTGGTATGTTACATGTCAGGATGATGCTGTTGTTAATGCTGGGCCTGCAGTGTTCATATCCCCTACAGGGAGAAATCCCTTGCCTGTCTGTCTCTTTGTTTCTTTCTCTCATCATTACCAGTGTGTCCACTTGTCCTGCTCATCATTACCTTTGTCTCTACCTTTAATTTTTGTAGTCACACTCCTCTCGGCTGGGGACGAGTATTGGAGGCTTACAAGCAGGAACCGCACATTCTAACCCTTTTGCTGGACAATCACTTGCCTCTGCCCCAAGAAATATTGAGATAAGAATACGTACAGGTGCTATTCATACACTTAATTTCTAAGTATAAACTGTTCTTTCCTGCTATATTGAAAATCTTCAGCTTAAGTTCCTTTTTTAATCTTGAAAAATGGACGTTATATTAGGATCTTGGGTGCCCGCCAGTGGGACCAACCAGAGAGAAGAAAGTACTACACAACAAACCCCTGGGCAGTCAATCCCTTCAGCACCTAGTAGCACTACTGATTCTGCCCCCTCAACAAGAGGTTCGGCTGAACCTCCTCGTAACCCTGTGGCCTTAGTTATACCAGTTGTTGCTCGATATCAGCAGATATCTCTTGGTGAACGCAGCTCTACTGGATTGGATGGTGTACATCAGCCTGTTACTGAATCTTCTAGGCAGCCACAGAGCGCCAGTACTCCAGGAAGAGAAGGTTAGTTTTAGCATAACTTCCCTACAGTATTGTACTGATTTATTTGTTGAATTGTCGATAAGAGAAAGCTTCACGTCTGTTGCCTCTTATTACTGGGTTGTCTCAAATTATGTTTGATTTGATGTTTCCCTTTGCTGTAGATGAAGTTTTACCTTAAGGCAGGCTATGTCATAAATCTTTGCTTCTCTGAAATATGTAGGTGATAGCAGTGCTTCTCCTGGCGGTCGGGGTTTGTCTGAATTGAGAAACAGAATCCATCAGTTTTTGAGGCCCTTATCTCGTCGAGAACACCAAGCCGGGAGCACGGAGTCTCAGGGTGCAGCAAATCCCTCTGCCACAGCGTCCACAGAAACAAACGAAGCAGTTGCAAATGCACAAGCAGAGCCGGCAACTACGATGGATGAAGGGAATTTCATATCAAGTGTTCTTCAGCAGATCATGCCCTTTATATCTCAAAACGTAGCCTCGTCAAGCTCAGGTGAAGCTGCTACAGGCAGAGGCAGCAACAGCAGTAGACAAGCCTCTTCAAGAGAGGTACATCGTTATCTCCACCATTTTTTTCACCTTTTAACATGTTACATATATAGTTATTTCCTTAGAAGCCTTATGCAACATGTCATTGACTTGTGGGGAATTCGTATTGGAGTAATTGGATAGCGAAAGATCGTAGAGCTTTGGGTTGTGTATAGAATTATACAGATGTGTAGGAGTAGAAGTGGTAAACCTTATCAAAGCCGGTGCTTAGGGGTTACTAAAATCTGATAAATGGTAACTGGTGAGAATATACAAATGTGTGAATGAGTGTTGGTTGCGGATAAATACGAGGTGCAGGAGGAGGAAGGTACAGCGCGAGGGGATTCAAATCGGAGACCTGAACCACCGTCACCTCCAGAGTCGAAACGTCAGAGGGTAAATATGAAGATTGATTTGGTTTGTGTTCATTTGGTTTGTGTTTACTTAAACATGTGATGATGTTAATGCAGAGAGAGTGAGAGATTGTTGGCGCAAAAGCGAAGAGTGGGGAAGCACACTTTTTGAAGAACAATAGTTTTTTTTTTTTTTTTTTTTTAACTTATGTGGTAATTTATTCTAAGCTTTTGATTGTTCTTTCAATGGTATTGGTGGTGTTAACCAAAACATCTCCATTTTTTTTATGTTTTTTTATGTTACTTTCTCTCACCCAAAACATTTTCAGATCTTGTACTCGAATAATAAACATAAGTGCATATATAGATTAGTACCGAATTATAGAGGAGGGGATGCTAAGGCATGAGAGTATTAAAGAGGGAGAGTCAAAAGTGAAGTTTGGTAGCCAAATAATAGAGTTGGTGTTTGAGGACCACAAGGACAAGTATCTGCAATGGAACTCTTTAGCTTAATGTTTACAATAAATGTGGTCGAGGTTAATTTTTCGGTGGACACCAAAATTGGTTTTGAGCACTTTAAAATTACAGGTTACTTTGTAACCTACAAAGTATTTGGTAGTCCATAGTTTTTTAAACACATTTGAAAAAATTTACTCCCTCGAGTTCTCCGAATCTCAAAAGAGAACAAATATTAACCAAGAACCGAACCAAATTTCTTTTCGCTTAATTTGGCAACCCTCTAGAAATAGTTTGGTTAACCAAAAAACCGGCACGATTCGGTTCGGTCAACAGAAGTAGCAGCCCTGCTTAATACAATAAAGCGATACTATACATTGATGCAAACTTTGTGTTTCATGAACGAACAAAATACATGGAAATCGATATCGGGAGGCTAATAAATCAAAGATAAAACAATATGTACTTGGAAGGTGGACAATAGCGAGCAATTTCTCGATGTGTTTAACAAACCATTCGGTAGTCGATAGTTTGTTAACACATTTGAAAATTTTTACTCCCTTGAATTGTAATTATGAAAAAACTAAAATTCTCAAAACCAGAATTAACGGAGAGCCGAACCCAATTTTTTAATTTTGGTAACCATCCAAAAACAGTTATGTTAACCAAAAAAACCAGCACGGTTTGGTTCGGTTAACCGTAGTCACAGTCCTAGTTAATACCTTTGGTAAATTAGTAAGTTCTCAGTTGAAATGATGACTTTTATTTTCAAGATCTTGTAAATCTCTCTACATATTGCAATCTTAGAGCATAAACCTTGTAGTATACCAAACCAAAATAATATTGGTTGGCATTCTTATAGAACCGAACTAAACCAAAAAACCGAAGAAAACCGAAATGTTTTCACTAATAGTAACAATAGTCAAATTTATAAAACAGAAACAAAATAAAGAGTAAAACTGTAAAAGCAATATAGAACTTATAAAAAGGTAAGCCAATTCTTCGGCATCTTCTTCTTCACCAACTGGCATAGGCATAGGCATTAGGCAGCAGAAGAAGAAGACAAAGACAAAGACGACGACTTTGAAGAAACAATCTCTTCCTTCAATTCTAAATCTCAATCTCTCTCAAATGGGTTGTGGTGGAACTTTGTTCTACCCACTTCTCATAACTCTCTCCGTTGCTCTAATCACTTACAACATCATCATCTCCGCTAATGCTCCTCTCAAACAAGGCTTCCCCGGCCGATCTTCATCTTCCGATATCTCCATTGACCCAGTCATCGAATTACCTCGTGGCGGCGGATCCAGAAACCGCAACGATGGTAAAAGGACGAGACTTTTCCACACGGCGGTGACTGCGTCTGATTCCGTCTACAACACTTGGCAATGTAGAGTTATGTACTATTGGTTCAAAAAGGTTCAAGCTTCTGCTGGACCCGGTTCTGAAATGGGTGGGTTTACTCGGATCTTGCATTCTGGTAAACCTGATCAGTATATGGATGAGATTCCTACTTTTGTTGCTCAGCCTTTACCTTCTGGGATGGATCAGGTAATGTGTATTGATTTTGGTTCTTTTGAGGAATTGAACATTGATTTGAGTGTGGTTTTGGTTAATTTTGTAGGGTTATGTTGTGTTGAATAGGCCATGGGCTTTTGTACAATGGCTTCAACAAACAGATATTAAAGAAGAGTTAAGATGCTTTTGATTTTGAACTTGTTTTGGTGATTAAGTGAGGGAGATTTGTTGTTGTGCTGATATGTTGTTTTGGTTGTGTGCAGTTATATTTTGATGTCTGAGCCTGATCATATCATTGTTAAACCTATACCAAATTTAGCTAAAGATGGGCTTGGAGCTGCATTTCCTTTCTTTTACATTGAACCGAAAAAGTATGAGAAGGTGTTGAGGAAGTATTATCCAGAAGAGAGAGGACCGGTTACTAATATCGACCCGATAGGAAACTCTCCTGTCATTGTGGGGAAGGTTTGTTCTTGTTGCGTAGAGAGAACGATTTGGGATCAGTTTTTTTATTAAAGGGTGTCTCTCGCTAAAGCTTTTTGATGTTATGTTTTTTTAGGATGCTTTAAAGAAGATTGCTCCAACTTGGATGAATGTTTCTTTGGCTATGAAGAAGGATCCTGAAGCAGACAAGGCTTTTGGATGGGTTCTTGAAATGTAAAAATTGATATGAATAGTTTTTTTATATGGAATGTGTTGTTTAGATTTTCGATTGGGTAGACTTGATGACAACTTTTTGTTATCTTTTGTGGAAGTATAGGTATGCTTATGCTGTCTCATCTGCGTTGCATGGTGTTAGCAATATTCTACACAAAGACTTCATGATTCAGGTAACCATATACACACATTTTGGCTTTTTTCAAATTTGTATATCGTTTTTAAGCGCTTGGCGGTTATTAATGGAGGCAAAAGTGTATCACCATGTCCATTTGCGTGAGCTAGTACAATATAAAATGAATGATTAGTTGCAGTATTCCAAGAAATTGTTAATCTAGAGTACGTCGTCGTGGCCAAGGGTGGATAATGTTCCATGAACTTTGTTGAATATCCATTATTAACATGAGTTTTAGGAGAGTTATGGCCTGGCTATATGTTGTTGCTTGTTACGTGGATACGAATTTTCCGATGCATTTATGAAAGAGATGATGGACTTTTGGTTTGGTTGTGTTTGTTGTAATGATCAGCCTCCATGGGATATAGAGGTTGGTGACAAGTACATCATACACTACACTTATGGATGTGACTACGATATGAAGGTAAGATTTCAAATTCTGATTATGATTTATGAACAATAGGACAAAAATGATAAATACAAACTTGAGAACTTTATAATGAGATTAGCATATGAATTGAAAATGAGAAGAGAGGGTGGAAAAGAATGATTATGGTGATTTCAGGGTAAATTAACCTATGGGAAAATCGGGCAATGGAGATTTGACAAAAGATCGTATGATAGCTCACCACCACCGAGGAACCTTACAATGCCTCCACCCGGTGTTTCACAAAGTGTGGTATGTTTACATGTCCTGCCTTCATTTTTCTGAAAACACATTACCTTTTTCTGTTCCAGTCCATGGGCCGAATTTTTAGGGCGAGACTGGCCAATCCGGCTTATGATTACACCGTAACTTCCCTGCTAATGATTACAAACACAGCTCAGTTCTCTTCATTAATGTATTGACAGGTAACACTAGTGAAGATGATAAATGAAGCCACGGCCAACATACCAAACTGGGGATCATAGACAGACAAAGAGAGAGAGAGAAACCGTAATCTATATGTACCTGTGAGTTGCTCATTTCTTTTCAAAATACGTTGTCCTGCTCTTTAGTTTCTCCTTTGGTTGTGGCTAGGTTTGTAACATATATAGTTTTTCAAACAAGCTTGTCTTTGGCATTTTACTTCTCTAGTTCAGTCTGGTCTCTACTAGACTTTGATGTTCTCGAGCATCGTAAATGATAATTTACAATAAGCCTAGACTCAATATGTACAGACATACATACTACAAAACAACCTTCATGGTCTCTGCAAATTCCTAAAAATGTTATATTTGTCTCTCATTTTTATTCTCTTTTTACATACATGAAAACGATAAAATTAAAAAATACAACTTCAAACGAATAAGCCAAGGTTTCCTACGGGATTAAAATTGAAAAATTTACATTTTCATGGATGTATCTTCAATCACAAGCAAACGACCAAACCATGGTCTCAACCTTTTAGCTGTCGAGGCAGCGTCACTTGCTTAGAGTACCGATCCAAGCTGGTGGCTGCATCCCAGTCTGGTGGTAAACCGTATCGAGAACCGGAGGCAGCATCTTGTAAAGTCCAGCTATATCCTTCATAGCATTCCCACTCCCACCAGCACCACCAATCCCCTGTTCTCCACCGTGGTTCCAAACGCTAATCTTGGGCTGCAAGTCTCTGACCGCAAGCGCGTTAATCTTAGCAATCTCCTGATAAGTGCCATTGTTAATCATCAAGAAGTCTCTAAGGCAAGAATAGTCATTCTGAACTGCGTCTAGGAGGGTTTTGAGATATGTTCCTTGAGCACTGGCTAGAGCAACAAGTCCCTCTGCTTCTCTCTGCTTTGAGTAGAACGTTGCGTCTGCTTCAGCTTTCTGTGCCTCGGCTTGCTTTTGTTTCTCGTATAGAACTGCCTCTGCTTGCTTCTGTTTGTTATATAATTCCCAATTCGCTTCTTGAACCTTGGTTTCATACTCAACACTGGCTTTGCTAAGGAACTCGGCCTTGAGCTTCTCTGTTCGAGTCAAAGCGTTCATTTTTTCAACTTGAGTCTGAAGCTCAGCTTCTCTCAAAGCCACTGCCTTGGTTGCTTCAACCTCAGCAACCTTAGCATCCTTGGTCCAAGCAGCTTTTTTCATGGCAAGCTCGGAGTTGGCCTTAGCTACATCAGCTTCCTTCTGATTCTCAAACACTTTTACCTCAGTCTTCACTTTGATCTCCGCCTTCGTCCCTTCTCCTTGCCTCTGCATCGATATGATCTTTGACTCCGCGTCAATTTTCGCTGCGTTCTGTAGCGTAAGCCCCGTCCGTTCCTTGGCACCGATCTCTCCCTTCATCTTGGCCTCAGCCACATCGATCCTGGCCTGATTGGCCGCTTCCATTTGGGTTTTCTGACCCAAGTAAGAGAAGTACTCATGCCCGGGCACATCAACCAGCTGTTTGACATTGGCATTGTAGATTACGAGACCAAACTGGTCCAATTCTAGTTGAACCTTATCAAACACCTCCTTCTTAAACTCCTTTGTCCCTTCAGATTCATAAAATGTGTTTAGAAAACTGTTTCTACGGAACACAAATATTTACGCCTAAAAACTTTATATCTAAACCTTATTTTGAAAATGAATAGACCATGACATATAGCCTAATAACTTTGTAATGCAACCACTAGATTTCAAACCCAATGTTTTTTTTAACAAAACAATAATAGAAATAAATCTTTGGGTTACCTTTGAAGATCTCTTCCATGGTCATGGAAGCAGCAAGAACACGAGTCTCTCCCTCGATAACACCTTCAACAAGCTCATTGACATGATTTGACTGTTTGTCGTGAGGCGAAATCAGCCTAGCGTACAGAATAAGGGCTTCAGTGTCATCAACACGAGGGCCAATAGTGAAGACAGCAGGGAGAACGAAAGGGAGCTTCTCTGCACTCATGGCTTGGACTTTGAAAGTGTAGTTCACCGGAGAAACGTCGAAGACGGTGCACTTTTGCCATGGAAGCACCCATGATTTCTTCGAAAGCTTGATGTCTTCGATCCCACCACCGGTGATGGCCAAATATTGTGATGCTCTTGCAACCTTGAACATGTCTAAGATCTAAGAATTTGATGGTTTTTGTTTTTCGACGAAATGGTTTTGAACTTTGAAAACGAAGAATGAGGGGAGCTATACTTGTTTTTTTGTTTCGTGAGATCAAGTGGTTATATATTACATATAGTCGTCGACATGTTAGAAGACTTTGTCTGTTACTGTCAGAGAAATGTTTATGAAATTTCACAAACGAGTAATATATATCAGAAAAATTAAAAGAAGAATGATTGTGTAGAATATTTCGTTCTTGACTTTCTATGTAGATTTTGTCAAGCTGCAAAATTGTTATTGCAAGTTTTGTCATTTTTTGTTAAAATTTGTTGAAACTATCTTTGATAGAATAATGTAGATGTATGCAAAACAAAACTCTAAATCACAAATTTTAAACTATAAATAAGTACACCATATATAAACCAAAAAAGTTAAATCACAATTCATACAACTTTTAATCTTTTGAACCAAAAATTCTAGATCCTAATCACAAATGTTTACGTATATCATATAGCTTGATATATGGTATACATACATATTATATTGAATGTTGACCATGACCAAGTTTATATATATATACATTTACAATTATTGAATTTCATTAAACGCATTTTGTAATAAGACGTTGAGTTTGCCAAAACCTCTCCAAACTTGTTGACTTTGACAAATGATATTAGAATGAAAAGGAGATTCTTTGAAAATTCTTACAAAATAAAACTTCAACCCACTTCCAAGAAACTACACATTTTAGAATACATCAACAATGAAGAAGAAGAAGACTTCATATAGTCAGCTAGTAACTGCTCCGGTCCCTGGTAGATGACCGAAGCACGTCGCAATTAGCTAATGACTACTCCTACCTTCACCTTCCGTTAGACTTCACCCATAATACTTCCTAGTCAGTCAGTTACTAGAGCATCTCCCATCAGACTATATGCATAGCACATTTCAGTCTCATGATGTGTTTTTTCCACCAAAACCGCGGAATTATGTTTTTTTGTAGCCACCTCCGAACCAATTTTCGATCATTTAGAAGTTTACCCCGCAATTCGGAAGGTATGGGTTTTAGACTTTTAGTTGTTCCCCAAAGTACGAACTATCATTCCTTGGATTTGAAACTGTTCGGGACTCCAAAGCCAAAAAATCTCATTTCAAACAAGTGTCGAATACCCTCTTATATTTGTCCCTCATTTTATTTTATTTTCAACATATAAGAATACGAATACGATTGAATTAAGAAAGACAAAAAAACACACTAAAGAATAAGCCAAATAAACATTCTCATGGATGTATCTTCAACCACAAGTAAACGACCAAACAATGCCACACTCAACCTCTTAGTTGTTCGTCACTTGCTTCGGTTCCGCACCACGTAGAGTACCGATCCAAGCCGGTGGCTGCATCCCAGTCTGCTCATAAACCGTATCAAGAACCGGAGGCAACATCTTGTAAAGTCCAGCTATATCCTTCATAGCATTCCCACTACCACCACCTTGTTCTCCACCATGGTTCCAAACACTAATCTTAGGTTGCAAGTCTCTAACCGCCATCGCATTAGTCTTAGCGATCTCCTGATAAATACCATTGTTAATCATCAAGAAGTCCCTAAGACAAGAATAGTCATTCTGTACAGCGTCTAAGAGGGTTCTTAGATAAGTCCCTTGAGCACTAGCTAAGGCAACAAGTCCCTCTGCTTCTTTCTGCTTTGAGTAGAATGCTGCGTCTGCTTGCGCTTTCTGTGCCTCGGCTTGCTTTTGTTTCTCGTATAGAACCGCCTCTGCTTGCTTCTGCTTGTTGTATAGTTCCCAATTTGCTTCTTGAACCTTGGTTTCATACTCAACACTTGCTTTGCTAAGGAACTCCGCCTTGAGCTTCTCCGTGCGAGTCAATGCATTCATTTTCTCGACCTGAGTCTGAAGCTCAGCTTCTCTCAAAGCCACTGCTTTGGTTGCTTCAACCTCAGCCACCTGAGCATCCTTGGTCCAAGCAGCTTTTTTCATCGCTAGCTCGGCATTGGCCTTAGCTACATCAGCCTCCTTCTGATTCTCAAACACTTTAACCTCAGTCTTCACTTTAATCTCTTCTTTTGTCCCTTCTCCTTGCCTCTGCATCGATATGATCTTTGATTCCGCATCTATTTTCGCTGCGTTCTGGAGGGTAAGACCAGTCCGTTCCTTCGCACCGATCTCTCCCTTCATCTTCGCCTCAGAAACATCGATCCTTGCTTGATTTGCTGCTTCCATTTGGGTTTTCTGACCCAAGTAAGAGAAGTATTCATGTCCAGGCACATCAACGAGCTGCTTCACATTAGCATTGTAGATTACGAGACCAAACTGGTTTAGTTCCAGTTGAACCTTATCAAACACCTCCTTCTTAAACTCCTTTGTCCCTTCAAATTCATAAAACCATAAACTCTATTAACCAAAAGTTTCACAAAATATATCTAAAAAACATTATAAAGTGTTTAGTGTGCGTTTCTAATGAAAAGAGAGAACTCCAAATATGATAATTTCAACAAAACTTAAACCAATAATTCCTTATTTTACCAATTGATACTGTTTCTATAACTTATAAGCAGTGTTCAAGAAAGCGCTAGGCGCTAAGCGGGCGGTGACCCAGTGCCTAGCGCCTAGAACGCCTAATCGGGGTCTAGGCGATTTTTAGGCGGTTTAGACGTTTATAACTTAAAATATTATAAGTATGATATTATATATAAAAGTTATACAAAATATCTATATAAAACTAAAAATTATGAAATTATAAACAAAAACTAGATAAAATATTTATTTATATTTATATTAAACAATATATGAATATTTATAACTATAGATATATAAATAAAACTCTAATTAAAAAAACACATTAAATAAGATCTATGTAATATTAGGCGGTCAAAGCGGTTATCTAGGCGTCGCATGAGAGCCTAACGACTAGTCGGGGCCTAGGCGACCGCCTAGACCGCTTTTTAGAACACTGCTTATAAGTTATAACCACTCAATCTAACATTTAATCAAGGACTTAGCCAAATTGTTCAGAAATTGCGTTTAGTAAACAGAGATTACGGATTCTCAAATTTGAAGCTCTCTGGTTATTAAATCATTTAGAAATGCGATTGGTAACCATTTACCGATGCAGTAAGGGGTGTACAGCTAGTCCGCTATTACTTATTGGTTACAAATTTACAATAGTAGCGGACTAGCTGTACAAAACCCTAGTCTTACCGTTCATTTACCTATTCCGCAATAGCTTACCGTTCTCTCCTACGACTAAGAAACTCTTACCGCTTTATGTCACCAATCAAACCCGAAAACTACTTCTAGGCTACACAAATTCTAACTTACTTTTCAACATCCTCATATTCACCAAAAAACTTAACATCTAAAACCCTGAAATTTGGGGTTTAATTACCTTTAAAGATCTCTTCCATGGTCATGGAAGCAGCAAGAACACGAGTCTCTCCTTCAATAACACCTTCAACAAGCTCATGAACATGATTCGATTCTTTATCATGAGGAGAAATCAACCTAGCGTAAAGAATCAGCGCTTCATCGTCATCGACACGAGGACCAATCGTAAAAACAGCAGGGAGAACAAAAGGAAGCTTCTCTGCACTCATGGCTTGGACTTTGAAAGTATAGTTCACCGGAGAAACATCGAAGACGGTGCAAGATTGCCATGGAAACACCCATGACTTCTTTGAAAGCTTTATGTCTTCGATACCAGCACCGGTGATCGCTAAATATTGTGACGCTCTTGCAACTTTGAACATCTTTAGGATTTGATTTGATGATTTGGGACTTTTCTACCAAATGATTTAGAAGACTTTGTTTTGAGTTCTTAAGACTGATTATTATATATATATAGTTGTCGATATGTAACAAGACTTGGTCTTAGAGAAAAATCAACGCATTTCCAAGAAACTACATATTTAAGAAGAAAACAAAATTAAACTTATAAATTAATAAATCAACATTTAAATAAAACCAGCTAAATTACCAAATTAGCAAAGCCATCGCCTATGGCGGCGAGATACTTTAGGTTTATTTTGAAATTAAATATGGGGTCCTTTAATTACACCTTTTTAATGATTTTTTTCTCTTTTTGGTTTTTGGTTTAAGTGGCTAAATTGGTAAGTTTTGCAATTTAAAATCATATGTGTCGGATTTTCTATTTTGGCAACTTATTTTTATTTGATTTGTTTTGTTATGATATCTTCCCTTATTTTCTCTACGCGGTTACTGAATTTATTGTTGTAGATTTTGTTTTTCTTCTACAAATCTCGTCATACCATTTCTTGTGCAAAATCTCGTCATACCATATAAATCTTAACTTTTCTCATTTTGCCATTATTTTCAAAACAATTATTTATTTCTGTATACTTAAATATTCATAAGAACAATTTAATCTTAATTTTTCGTAAGAATAATTTTTTTTCATAAGAACAATTTATTCATGAAACAAAATGCATAATATAATTTTTAACCAAATCGCCTTGACATAATGTTAAATGAGAGAAAAGTCTCTGCCATCTGGGTTTGGGTTTGAGTAGCATTGGCCGAGGTTCGAATTCTAATATGGTTTCTTCAGACCCCATGATTAATATTTCAAAATGCATAATTTACATAAAATATTTGTTACTGGAAAACATTTAAAATTTTCATGAAATCTCTAAAATTGAAAGATATCAAAGCCCAAACTGTAGATAGACAATTAGGCCCATCTAAAAGCCTCAAAAACTGAAGATAGCACTGAAATTGTTGGACTAATAATTCTTTTTAGAAGACCACAGTTTCTCAGTTTGGTCAAGTCTTGTTTGAATCTATCTCATGCTACATGCCTTACATGTGAGATAGAACTGCGTACTCTAGATTGGATCGAGTATTATTTATTTAAACAAAAAAATTCCACAATGCAATCTTTGTTATGATGATTAGGACAAAAACATAATGATCAGTGAGTCATTGTTATAATAATGAGATAAGTTTAGGCAACATGGACAGCCTTTTTTAACATTGTGAGTTGGTTTAGCAAATCTCTTACACCAGTTTTGCTTTTTAACCCAACGGCTAATCATCATTTGCCAGGCTGCTTACTTCTAATCTTTTTGTCTTACTTAACACTTTTTAATCTTACTTATTTATCACTTATCACTGTTCTTACTTCTTAGCGACTTATTTAATAGTAGATGATAAAGTTTAATATAACTAAATCAAGTCATACTCTAGAATTATACGAGATTTGATTGTAAAATATACCTTACAAGATTCAAAGAATTTCACACGTAAATAGTCAATACAAGAATTTACCAAAACAATATGATGGAAATATTAAAATTATGGAAGTGCATTCCAAAACTAGTACAAAATATTTTGGTAATTCAACGTTTTTAGAATCATGTTTTGGTCAAGATTTTTCTCTTCTATATTGACTATATATGAAAATGAAAGTTGCAAGCAACCCTCAATTATTCTATGAACAATCCAAAATAAATAAAAAACAAAATAAAAATATCAATCAGTTATTATCATCATCATCATCATCATCAATCAGTTCTTAAAATAATAATTGTAAACACTTTTCACTTTTTTTTTTCAGATATCCTCTAAAGTTTTAATATTTACTCAATATTTATCAATAAATCGTTTCATAATTATCCTTAAAGACAAAAAAGAAAAAGAAAGCAACCGTTTCGCTCCCGCCTTCACAGCTGTATTTCATCATTAGCCAGCGAATCCTAATCTCGCTCCACTCACATCACTGTCACACTATTCGCATAACAGTCCAATAACAGAGCCCATCACTACAATCACCTAACGGTCGATACGCCACGTGTCATAATCTCATTCACCTATATATATACATGTATCGAGTCTCTTCTATTAATCAAAACTCTCTGTTTTTTTTTTTTTATCATGGCCACTGATAGAGAGAATCTGCTCGCTGATGATTATGAAGAAACGGCGACGTTTTGTGGATGTGGGTTTTTTCGTAAATTATGTGTAGTCCGGTGGCGAAGAGGAGAAGAGGAGCGTCTTGAGTCGCGAAGTCGCAGTGGTTGGAGTGGTTGTTTGCAGGAAGAAAGAGGAGGAAAGTGGGGGAGTGAGAAACTTAAGGGGTTAAAAGAGATATCTGAGAAAATTGCGGGGCCAAAGTGGAAAAACTTTATAAGAAGTTTTAGTAGTGGCAGAAAGAAGATGAGGAGAGATGTTGATTTTACTTATGATCTGAAAAACTATAGTCTTAATTTCGATGACGGCGACGGCGAAGATTCTTCACCAGAGAGGTTTGTAGCTCCGGTTGTCATAAAAATTTAATTTCTTTTTACTTATCTTTTTGTATAATTTTTTATTATTGGTTTTTATGTTAATACAAACATATAAGGAGTTACAATTAATTTCGTATTAAATTAGGTCTAACTTTGATGTTCGATCGTCACTAATTAGATTCGTGATTGGGTAAATTATAGTTTAAAGAGTTATTAGCACAAAACTATAAAATTGCTTCAGATTTTTTACTGATTCACTTTGGTTCATATGTTTATCCCGAATATATTAGTACTTATCTCAAATATACGTGTGCTTATCTAACTAAGATACACATACTATAAAAGTTTTATTGGTGCGTGTAAATTTACAAATGTGAAATGTCCAATTTAGACGATAGATATTCAAAACTCGAACATGCTAGATTATATGAATGGCAATATTTGTAGTCCGCTTACAAAAATTTGGATTAGTCTTAGTATACGTAGCAACTTTTTTTTTTTTGAAACAATAACTTCATCAGACCATTTTGTGGAGCTTCGAATCCGCAAGTACTTGAACTTGCATAAGTTGTGAGGGAGGACATGGTCGTTGTAGTTAAGTATTAGTTGTGTGTAAGTTTTTGTCATGGATTAGTATTATTGCTAAAAATGTGCTTGTGGTTTTGTTTCACGGAAACAATAGAAGGTTTTGCGCACAAATGTCATGTTTCATATAAGTAAGATCTAGTCCATATGTCATTTGTGAAGAAAAAACAAACATGAAACATCTAAGTTTCGATTTTGCTTCTCATTGTACCCATGTCGTACCCGTTCCTATAAATTTTTGATTTTGCCCTTTCCCGTCCCCGTTTCCTGTTCCCGTATCCATCTCGGTGCTACTTAGGCTAGAATAGAGCTACTTTAGAGAAGAATATTTATTTTTTTTTTTTTTTTGATGGCTAAGCCAACGAATTAGGAGGCCTCCATATTTACCAGTTAATACGGTTGCGAATGACTTGGTCGATAGTGCAGGTCAGGTGGAGTGGTGGGTGGCCGCTTGGGGTTTCTACCTCATAGTGGATTTATGGGCTTTTCTAGGGTGTAGGTCCAATTTATTCCAAACAAACCGGACCGGTTTTGTGGGCTTGGGGTAGGGTGTTACATATATTGTATGATAAGTCGATTGAAAGGTCTTTTTACTGTGTCATCTTTTAGGATCATGATCTTTTAGGTAAAATTTGGAAAAATGCGTGGTTATTTATCTGTTTTCGCAATTCGCTTACTCTAGATACATATTTTTGACTCAAGAACTTATGAAAAGCATGCTAATAACAAAAAACTTATGAAAAAAAAAAACAAAAAAAAACAAAAAAAAAACAAAAACTTATGAAAAACAGATATATGTACGTTTCTGTATATGGTTTGGAAATGTCTAAATTCAGTCGAATCATCCATGAAAGCAACTAATAATTTTATGTAAAAATTAAACTATTAACTGCTTGATTTTGATATAAACAGAAACTCCACATCCATAGTTTTAACTTCATGTAACCTAGTGGCATGAAGATAATGTTTTCCTCGAATCTCCCAAGAATACAAGAAAATCGTCACCAATGATATTTGACTGATTAGAGCTGAACCAGAAATCATTCAACAAGCCCATTTCCAAATTTGATGATCACGTTGTTCGTCCTTGCACTTTGACTATCTTTGACAGGCGGCCAAAATAACTAAGGACACTCTAATTATATTGTTCATGTGTGCAGAAACTCCCATTGAAAAAACTCTCGAAAACGTTCTTGTAACTTGTAGCTATCAGTCACAAACGTAACAGACGAAACAACAAGATGAGGATAAACAATTGACTAGAAAAGAAACACGTTTCAGAATATTAAATTACAAAAGTACGCAGCAAGCTACATTATCTAAGATAGGGTATGTTATATATTTGTCTTCATCTACCATGTATATGTCTTTTACTTCTCTAGCCAATATCACGAGTTGGAATGTGACATCGCAATAAATACTGCGAAATAAACAGATAAAATGGAATAAGTACGGTTAATGCGAAACATAATAAGGGTTTGAATGGCTACGGCAGTTGGATAGACAAATCCGTTTGTGGATTGGATCGCTTTTTATTTACCATTCATAAATTATAATCTGTAGTGGTACGGTCTAAAGAAAATAGAAGAAATCCGCAGCAAACTAACTACACACCACTTTTACATACAAATAAATTTGGTCTGCGGCAAATTGTTGTCCACCCTAAAAATAAAATGTACTAAACCCCTGACAAACTAGACCGCTTTGTCCGTAACATCCATTCAAAAAAAACGAATCAAATGGTGCAATACAATTAAAACAAAATGGAAAACTTATGCATAGAAAGTCAGTATTTAAGAAATAAAAAATCTAGAAAACTTGTGCATCCCAATGTTCTCCTCTTACTAACTTTATTCACAAGATATATTACGATGATGATGATGATTATCTGATGGTTCATAACTAATAATAACTCATGCAGACAAACAAACAAAAAACATTAAACAAAAGCCTGAATCTTCTTTTTTTCATCCTTTTCTTTTTGGTTTGTGTACTACTTAATAAAATATATGGGCATCACATAACCAAACTACGTACTATGTAATTGCACAAAAAGTTACTTTCTAATACTGTCCCCTCTCTCTTTGTATAACCCAAACTCCTCCATAAATTTCTCAAACTTTAAACCCCTAAACCCTGCATTTGAATCCCATCTTCCACCTCCCAATTCACATCATATGTTCGTTCTCTCTACGCGAACCGCTCTCTTCCGCTATTGTCACCTGCATTGCTTTCATCATCCAAACAAAAGTTTCAGTCTTTGAGTCCAATCGATAAGTTTTCGGTTATATAGTATATATACCTTTTACGTTTGTTCTTCAAGACAGTGGAAGAAGATGGATTGCTATGCCAATTCCTCTTTCTCTGATTGATGAACCAATTGTTTATCTGCTTTAGCTGCAAACCAGTCTCTTGCACCAACCTCGCCTTATCTTCCTCCTGCAAACCAATATTTGATATGGCTTACTGAGTGAATTAGAAGAAGTTATAAAGAGATTTTAGATGAGTGAAAGAGAGTGAGAACTCACAGTAGGATAAGGCCACTTAGAATGAGATTGCCACCATGCTTTAAGAACAGAGGTAGTGTCTCCTGGTAATTTCCCAGCTCTTCTCTTCCTCAATATCTCCTCTCTAATGTCTACTATCTTCTCCTTGTAACCCTTTTCACCAAAACAAATCCTCTACATTGTTAGATCATGAACTTCGCATCGCAAATAGTTCAATCCATATACTACTACTCAAAGAACAAGTTCTTGATTACCTGTTTGAGTTCATGTTTAAGTTCTTGTCGGACTCTTTCCATCAATGATCTCTCACTCTCAGTAGGAACCAAAGGACCAAACCCCAACACATCTAAGCTCCCATCGAACAAATTAGCATCACTCTCTACTTGTTCATCTTCATCATCCGACATTGTTGCTCCCATCCCTTCACCAGGAGACACACCTATCTCACCAAAAATGTCAAAACTTGTCAATGTGATAATCACTAGTGAATTCCTAAACACACATATAAGAGCTCAAAAGATTCATTTTCTCACCTGTTAAGCTTTGAAGAGACTGCTCAATCTCCCAACAAGCCATCACAGCTTCCATTGCATGAACACGAACGTGTTGTTGCAATTGCTCTTTGAATGAACACAGAAGTAACACATAATGTGTCTGTATAATTTACACCACAAGAAAAACATTAAATCAAACACACAATAATAACCATTGACATAGAACAAAATTTGTATTTTCTTCACCATTTTCATATCTTTTTCAAAAAAAAAACCATTAATATATGATATATTATATATCATAAGCTCTTTTTTGGGATTTTAATCTTGTTTATCCCCAAACAACACAAATCTTGATTTTAAGATTTCAAAATCAAGAAATATAATTCGTAAATTTAACAAATTTGTGCTAAATAATAAATTATGTACTACTTAAAATTTGTGTTAAATAATAAATTATGAAATCGTTAATTATAAATTATAAGAAGAAGAAAAGAGATAAAACTGTGTGGTACCATGAACTGGTCAAGTTCTTTGTCGTCACCGACGAGTCCTTGAGCGGCGGCGCCTAAAGCAGAGTATTTAGCGACGACATGTTGCGACTGAGCAAGCTGAGCATCGATTCTCGGAAGCTGATCAACCGGAGTTGCGATTCTTAAACAAGCAACGTGCGCCGACAAAAGCTGCTCGTAAAGAGGATGAGAGAGGATCTCCGCCTTGTGTCTCGCATTTTGCCAGCTCACAACTCCATCCGCCGCCGCAGTTCCTCCGCCGTCGTTTTTGTTTTCACCACCGCCGCTTTTCATCTCTCCCTGAATCATAGTCTCTGCTCCTCCAGTAACATCATCGATTCCTTCTCCGACAACGGTGGAGGCTGTTGCGTTGTTGTTTCGTTGGAGGAAGGAGGAGGAGCGAGAGAGCCACTGGTTAGCAGCGGCGGCGGCGGAGGAAGGAGAATCGGAGCTGCTTGCGGTGGTGGTGTTAGCTGTAGCTGTGTGGAGGTTAAGGAAATTGTTGTTATCTGAGGAACGAAGAAGCGCCGTGTTGAGCCAATTAGGAGGCGGAGCTTCTTGAAAATGTTGTTGTTGCGGCGGAGGAGGAGGCGGTTGCGGAGGAGGAGGTTGGTGTTGGTCGGTGAAATGATTGAAGGAGAGGTCTTGTGAGAGATGATTGTGATGAAACGCCATCGTTTTGGCTTGACTTTTTTTTTTTTTTGAAATTATTTTCCTGTTTCTGAGAGGGAAAGATAAAGAAAGAAAGAGAAGAAGGTGAATCTCTGCTGCTTCTGCTTCTATGACGATTGTTTCTTAGACCATCTCCAATGTATTTCCCTATTTTTAGCTCTATTTCTATAATAGAGGTAAGTTTTCTCTATTTTTACTCCAATGTGTTTCTCTATTTTTTACTCTAAAATGTTTAACTCTATTTATAGAGAAAAAAATAGAGATTCTCTATTCTTACCTCTATATATAGAGAAAAAAATAGAGATCTCTATTTTAGAGATGAGAATAGAGGTGGGTTGGAGCAAATTTGCCTCTAAAATAGAGTTTAGAGGCAAATATAGAGGTGGGTTGGAGATGCTCTTATGTTTCTATTATCAAAAAAAAAAAAAAAAAAACACAGAAACTTTTTTGTTTTTTTTTTAATTAATTGGTTTTTGTGGTGTGTATGTATATCTGAGTATATATGTGTGGGTGTGTTCAGACTTGCACAGAGCTGAGAGATCGAGAGATGACCATTTATTCCGATATTTATTCTTTCTTATTTTTGTCCAACCTATTATCAAAATATTATATGGAATTAAATATAAAAAATACTACTAGGGAAAATTGATTTTTCTTTTATCAAATAAGACAACAAATTTTTAAAAATAATTAATTTTGCTTACGGGAAGTTTTATTTGTTAAACAATTTGTTCAAATGCTAATTAAGTACAGAAGAATATTTAATTAATAGACTATTAAGAGTTTGGAAACTATTTAACAAGTCGCAAAAATATAAATTTTCACTTTAGATTAACTTTTGTATCAGGAAAATAAAATACAATCATATAACAAAAATTGATGTCACCTCGTGTTATCAAATCAACTGATAAAATGTTTTGATTTAACAAAAAAGAAACCCATGATTTATAAACTTTCTTCTATAGTGATATTGTGGGAAAAATAAAAAACCCGACATCATAAATTAACCATACAATATTTCGGGAAATATTCAAAAGCAAAAAGTATTTAATAAATCAATACGCTACAAACAATGCGTTTGAAAAAATAAGTAAATTATTTATGGTTGACAAAAATGTTTTTTTTTTCTTTTCCAATCACTGTGGTCCACATAGACCTAAAAAATAAATATAAAAAATAAGTGACTAATGAACAACAAATAGAAGATTAGGTCACGACAAAAAAACAATTAAAGAAAGTAGGTCGACATGGATTAATCTAAGTCGTTCATTATTAGTGGCGACTGTATTCATTGAGATCTGACGGCTGAGAAAGGTCGTTGCCTTCTTCGGCTGTGTTTTTATTTTATTGTTGAGAAATAATAAATGTATTTCCTTTTTAAAAAGAGTTGCTACGTGTTGTGTTTTAAGACGCAACGTATCTAAGGTGGCGCGTGCGTCTCACCCACAGATTTTACTGTATTTTATGGCACTTAAACAAATTAACTTATTTCGTTTATACTTTATAGTTTATACCCATTTATTTATTTTTGCTTCACGCCTTCACCTATTATTATTATAAATCCTACTCATTTTATTTAATGAAATTACGAGAAGTTATTAAAAAATTAAAATTAAATTTTTAAGTTTTATACTTTTTAAGATTTAAAATTTAATTTTTAAGAATTCAATTGTGTGAATTTTATAAGTCTATGTCATCTATTTTCTAAAGTTTAGATTTTAGATTTGATATTATGTTTAAGAATCTATTTGTGTGAATTTCAAAATTTTTGGAGTATATTTTAGATTTTGATTTTAGTAATTTATTTATGAAACTCCAAATTTTTTTTATTTCGAATGACTTAATGTACAAAAATTTTAAAATTCTTTTATTTTTGAATAACACTTTATTTAAATAAACTTTTTAAAAATTTAGTTGAATAACACCAAACTTTTAAATCTATTAAGAATGATTTTCAAATAGAAGATCCAATAACACCAGGTTTTAAAGCATGATTCAGAATCATTAATTGAATAACAGTTGATTAGTATTGAATTTCAATTCTATTAAAATACATGATGAATAACACACATTTATTTATTTATACACACTTATTTTTTTGTATCACACCTTCATCTTTTATAAATCCTACTCGTTTTATATAATGGGATTATGAAAATTTACGAATTTTTTGTAATCACATAATTTTCTATAAAAAAAAAATTTGTAAAAAAACTTTTTGATTTTTTGGACATAAATGACTAATCTTTAGAGCAGTGTATTTTCGTATTTGCTATTAAAGAGAAAAATGGTATAAAATTTGGGAGTGGTATATGAGAATGCGATCATCACCCTGTAAATTATCGCCTAGTTTAATACAAGGATTAGGTTTAAGGATTTTTGAATTGTAGTTAAAAAACAAAATTTATATGAGTTTGGATGAAACTGAAAACATCAATTAGAGTTTATATATTTAAATTTAAAACGTGATGAATAGTGTCCACTGGTAATTTTTAGCGTTTAATAAGAAGTGATAAGCAAATAAGTCTACGTTAACTCATAGTATAAATGTGTGTTAACTGTTAACATAGTCACATAGATAACTTCATCTTTGGGATGGTTCATCAAAACCGTCTTTGTGCTTGATGATATAATTTCAAGAAACAACTTCATCAAATGTGTCTACTAATCATCCAATGATTACATAAATCAATTTATTTTATTCAAAATTGTTACCAATGTCGAGCCACATGTAATCTTACTCGACCAAAAAAGCCGAGGTTGTCCCAAACTACACGTGTGAAACGCTGAACTGAAGCATGCACGATCATATACATAACATATTATACAGATTTAATAAAACTTATGTCTTTTTTTTTTTCTTTGTCAACTGGAATGTTATTATTATTAAAGTTTGATGTGGAACCATACAAGAACACAAAGCCCAAACAAGGGAAACTAAAGCCGACGGACGACGAAATGTCCTCGGAGACAAAGCCCAAACAAGGAAAACGATAGAAGCTAGAGATACAAAACAGAACTCTTAAGCCCAAACTCGAAAGAGATTGTAACCTTAAACAAAGAACAAAAGCTAAAACGACTTAAAACCGAAAGGAAGAACAAAAGTCTCAAGAAAGCAAAGAGACCTCTTCACAAGGATGACCTACGAATGTGATTATCACAAATGCCCCCGGCCAAACCAATGATAACATCTACCTTCTCCTATCCATTGAGAGTCAATCTCTCGAAACAAAGAACCAAGACTTCATAACCCGACAAGCAAGACACCTAAATGAAACTCCAAAGTGCTTTCAGATGCGACGACGACGACATCAACACCAATTCACGCATAGATAAAAGTCTTCAAAAAGCAATCAGACCTAAACAGATCTCGAAAGCAGAGACAATGAGAGAAGTCTAACCCCTCGATACACACCATCCTCAGAACCGAGAACAGACCGAGCCAGCAAACAACCATAGCGACCATCACTAAGAAAAAAGACCACCTGCAAACTAAGAAACTAAAGCCAATTTCAGAAAAAGCGAAGCCTCCGGTTGAAAAGGGATCAAGCCATAAAAGATCCGATGACAGATCCGAAGAGATAAAGAGAGCGCAGAAAGGCAAGGGGTGGAATGACGAGAACCCACATCCAACCATCACCCGGCGGCATAGAATCAGTTCGCAAGAACCACCAAACCACACAGATCTGGCCACTCGACCGCTTCCGCAAAAACTCATAATCACCACTCGAAAAAGATAAAACTTATGTCTATGTAGCCTCTTACAAAAATAAAGTTTTATGTAATATCATGTCCAAGCACATGCCTACTCAAGCATGCATGATCAATTGATCATACAATGCACTGAATTTATATGCAAAGTACAATGGTAAAAGTAATAAGATTAATGGTAAAATCGACAATCTAAATACAAATTTCATAGCTGGAAAAATAGAAAAAATTTCTTATTTACATGATTAGTATATAATTGTATTTTTTAACATGGTTTAATTTATATTACTTATTTTGTTATCTCTGAATCTATGATACTTTGGTATGTAAGAAAGCTTAATATTCATTTTCAATCTGTATATTCATTTTGATTTTCTGTCACATCTTTCTAAAACTCAGCATTATAGTTTCACAATCCAAAAATTTTAGTCCCGATGACAAGTAAATTACTTGGGTTCGAATGTCTTAATTTTCTTTAATATCGATCGTCATTTCTTTGACATTGGGTTCGAATGTCTTAATTTTTTTATAGCAAAAAAAAAAAAAAAATGACAAGAAAATTAAAACACGAAAATGAGGGGTCTCATATTTCTAATGATTTTTAGTCCTTCTATTGATTTATTTTTATTTTAGTCTGAAATGGTTTAAATGTTGAAATATTCTCCATCATCGACTGAATATCCTACAATACAAGTGACTCATATTGCCCACACAGCTGTGGTCTACTGGTAAGAGAGAACTGGGGAAAGGTTGGAAGGAACTAACCCAAGTTCGATCCACCCTGAAAACAAAAATCACATATGTGTGAGAAGTCTGGGTTTGGGCCAAACAGTTTACGTGGTAGTCAGTAACAGGCGATTTGGCTACCCCTAACATTAGTCGGAAAGCATTCCAAACTCGAGACAGACACGTGGTGGCCCTTCGGAGAGAAGTCCACTCTGAAGCACTTCGGTGCATTTCTACCGGGGCTTACCGGATCAGCCGATAAGGTTTATAAATTAAAAAAAAAAAGTGACTCATATTTAGGTTTTTTTTTTGTTAACTCATGACTCATACTTAGGTTTTTTTTTTTTTGTGAACAACTCATACTTAGGTTTATGGATTTCTTTTATACAAATGGATAATGACAGAAGAAAAAAAAACATGAAATATATGTATAATAACAATATTCGCAGAAACTTCAGAAGTAGAAGATCGATTTGGTTATTTTGACTTAGTGTTTATCTTCTTGTTTATTTTTAGTTTGCCTCTTTTCTTAGTTTTTGGTTTCGTTCTCTTTCGATTTCGGCTTTAAAAGTTTATGTTGTTTTTAGCGTAGACTTAGATTTGGGGGAATTCTCTTTTTTTCTCCGACTTTGTCTCCGGGGACTTTTCCTTTGTCCGCCGGCTTAGCTTCCCTCTTTTGGGCTTTAGACTCCGGGGATATCTTTGTTTTCCGCCGGCTTAAGTATTTCACCTTGTATCCTATCTTGAAGTTTTAATAAAAATCAGATGACAAAAAAAAAATATGTATAATAACAATAAGCAACCACAAATCTTAAAGCGACGCGATACGTACGTAGCAAACCCCGTAAAGGTTGGAGCGTGAGAAAGTCACAACCTCAATTAAACTAAAAAATATCATAAACTAAATAAAACTCAATTGCTTGTTGGGCAAAATATGACGAATGTATTTTTTTGTAAGGTTAAAATTTTCTAATCATTCATTAAAATTTAAATATACGAGATCATCGAAGAATTTAAACATGAGAAAATACAAACACAACTAAAGAAGATAACAAATCAAATATAACTACATATAAGAATGAAAGAAAAAAACAAGGAATTGTATTTGTGAAGAACAATGCAACAATCATCGAAAAGGAGAAGTATTGATTGAAGTCGAAAAAAGAACCAATCAGCTTCCAAGTTTTCTTATCTCTTAATCACTTTTGACATCCCTCTCTAAGACTCTAACCTTTTTAAATTTTGTCATACAAATCTTTACTTGTTTTTCTCTCACAAAAAATATTTATAAAAACATGTCACGAGTTATGTTTCCCTTACATCAATCTATAACACATAACATACAGTTTTATCTACATTACATTCACCATAAACATATATATGTTATACACGTAAATACAACAAAAATCTCATCATATAAAACGTTAGGATCAGATCTCTAATATGCATTGTATCCATAATATTTTAAAAATAAAATATTTTCTAAGAATAAAACCTATCAACCAAACTTATTTGTTTTTGTCATGTATCAACGCCAATAATAATTCTACTTAACCAGATAAATTAGTGCGAAGCTAATCACAATTATTACAGAACTAGGCAACTAGCTTCCCTCTAGTTAACGGCGACGGAGGATAAAACCGGTTAGCATAAACCAATAAACCGGAAATAGCCGGTAATGAAGAAAAAATTAGAGAGAGAGAGGAGGGGACCATAAATCACGTCGCTACTCGCGCGGGCCAAAAAAGACAGAGGACACGCGTCAAGACGATATAGTTTGGACCATTTGTGGTCCCCTCAACAAAGCAATAGCATGCGTTTGGGATAAGAGAATCCCAACCGTACATTTGGATTGATGCAACCCCGAATAAAGAAAAAAGATGATAAAATAAAAAGTTAATTAATTATAAAAATTAGGAAAATCAATAGATACGACAAAAGATTGAAAAAGCAAATTAAAAATAAATAAACGTGGGGACCAATCCTAGATTTTTCAGACTTTAGCCTGACAGCCGCCGGCTTAATTAAAGTAGAAGGACTGATTTAACCCAAACAAAGAAAAAAGAAAATTAAAATGTTCAAACCGGGTTTTAGATTCGGTTTAGTTTTCCATTTAGGATTTAATTTTGGTTTAGATTTTTTTTCTGACAATAACTTTATTAGATTAAAGCCAATGTTAGATAATATTGTTTATATATGTAATAATGTACGGTTGGGGACAAAAATTTTGTGTCAATTTATCTATTTTTCAAACGCATCTTTATCGTTTTCAAATACGTAAAAAAAGTTGGCCATTATGTCCGGGTAAAACACTATTTTCACTAAATCAAATAGTTTTGATTCGAATTTTACTTAAATATAATCTAATTTTATATAAAAAAAAGTTTTAGATTTTTTTTTTTTTTTTTTTCAGCTCGAAGTATAAGAAAAATGAATCCATTTAAACCATAAACCATATTAAGATATAGTTCGGTTTTAGAATCGAATATTTTGGTTTAGATCAAATTGATTTATCTGGAATAATTGTATCCAAACTAAAATCTGATATAGTGATTTGATATGATTTCAGTTTTGGTTCAAATTCTGGTTTTAGTCAAGTATATTCTTAGTTTACAAAAAAAACTTATGGTTTTAAATTATAATCTATTAAATTTTTCTTAATTTAATTCGATTTCTCAGAAAAAAAAAAGTTTAATTCATTCAAACTATATTCAGATAAAATAAAATTTTCTGATTGTATATTTCGATTTGAATTGGATCAGTTTATCCGGATTGATTACTTTTTAAAATACTCCATCAAAATTAAGAAAAATAATAGTAATAATTATTATTAAAAGGAAAAATATGGGTGTGGGGAGAAGATAGCGCGTGGGTTCCAGTTGTTGGTGAGAAGAAGGTGTGATAAATAGCCAACTGTTTAGCTATCACCAAATGGTCCCCTGCCTACTACTCCACATAATTCTCAATATAACCATTTTATTTCTTTAAGGTAAAATCAATTTTGGTTCTGACAAAAAAACATTTTCAAATTTTATATCTGTCGTATTCTGACATAAAGGAAAATCCATTATATTATTACCGACCTTCCAAGACATTATAAAATTATTTAGTGTTTCGTTTGGTTCGTACTTTAAATCGAATTTAGATCTCCAATCAAGACATTGTGTTCGTTAGTATATTTAAAAAAAAAAAAAATACTTTCCCTGCTACATTTGGGATGAATGATTAATGTTCGACTTGGACCTAAGGAAACATAAACATTTTGATTGTTTTAAAAATATCATAGATCTAACATTTTGTAACATCACGTTTTTTATGCGACGTTATTTTTTTTCGAGCGGCTCAAATGAACTAATTCTGAAAAATATTGTTTATATATGTGATATAATATAGTTTGGTACGAACTTTTCGTGTCAAATTATCCGTTTAACATTTGCACTACAAAAAAACAAATATAAAGAAAAAGAGTAGAATTATTTCTTATCGATATGTATTTCCTTCAAGTACGTAGAAAATATCATGTTTTTCTTGTTAACCTCATTTTGTGGTTTATTGCAATTTCATCTTGTTTGTAATTTAAAATTATTTGGTGAATGATCTTGAGTACATAACGATAACGAGTTGTTTTTCTTAACTACAAACTTTTTCTGTTTTTGTAAGTTGATCACAAAATTATCCATAGTGACTAAAGAACTCAAAACTGAAAATTATGAAGAAAAAGAACTGCTTAAAATTCTACTCGGCGTAATAGAACTACTATGTTTCTGATCATCTTATTTTCGGTCTAGCTCACCAATATACATTTATCCATATCATCACTATTCGGTTAACTACAAAACAAAGTGGTTCGAACCTAAATTGTCGTTACCAAGAATCAACTTCACACTATTTTTTAATCTACTCTTATGTAATATACACTAAGACTAATATCTTAAGCTCCAAATCAAGCATGATCATCGATATAATTTATGTTATAGAAAACGTGAGATTATCGAACAGTGAATATGTTGTTATAGACTTATAGGTCAGTGACTAAACAATAAAATGTGTTTGCCTTTGGGTCATCGTTATCGAGAGAGGCTTATAAGTCGTTTACTAATTTTAATGGAAGTGTGTCCTTTTCACAAACTTTTGATCTTCGCTTGCGTCCTTTTCTTTAAAGCCTGAACACAACCATCCAAATTTCTCACAAGGCTGTCAAAGCCATAACGAAAAATAAATAAACTTTGATATATTGGGTTCCTAATTTATATAACGTATAATATAATATTTTAGTTACGACTTACGAGAATAAAATTATAAAAAGCAAAAGCGGGAAATAATATCTATGCTTTTTTATGACACACTACTGTTTTACTTACTATGCAACAGTAAAATACTAAATAGGATGTGTCGCATATATATAAGAAAATAAACACTTTGTTTTTTTAATTTTGTTAATATATATAAACACTTTGTTAAGTTTATTTTGTAGAACAGACAGTTTTTGAGGAGTAGACAAAATTTGAAATTGTGCAAAAATTATAATTAGAAATGCATTCCCATTTTACTATACTTAATGAGACTCACACTTCTTTTAGAATCTGAAATGACTAGAAAGACATATAAGGGACACTAAAAACACATTTAGGTTTGATAAAATACACAAATAAAAAGAAAACAAAAACTTAAAACCGATAAAAATACATGAAATCCTATTCATGTTTTTTTTTTGTGTAACTTAAAAATATAATGCCACAAATTATTGTTTTAATTAGAAAAATTAGATATGAACCGAAAACAAAACATCATGAAAATCATATTTTAAACTGTTTAATAGTGTATGTGTTGAAATGCAAGAAAATAAAATGAAATTTATAAAGATCTCAATTAATTTGCCGACAGTGGAGTACTTAAAAGATTTTGTCAAACGGGTTAGTTAGAATTGTGGGGTAGAGATGGAAACGAAATGTAGCTAATTGACAAAGATTTTCATTAAACCTTGTTGATAATCTATACTAATCAGAAACATTAATGTAATTTGATGGGTTTAAACGACCGTACTCGCAGAAAGTCATATACACTTTGTCAAAGTCAAGTCTCATTACTTTGTCTATCTTCATTGCCAAATAGTGTACGTCATGACAACATAAATATTTCATTCTTACACAACAAATATATACTGCCGACAAGATACACATCTCAAAAGTATGTTATAGAACACTAAAAGGAACAATTTATTTGCAATGGAATATTAAACGCTAATATATAAAACACTTCTGTGATTAAAGTTATTTTTATCATAGTTTTATCGCTAAATAGTAAGATCTTTACAACCGTGAGAATGATTTTCGATTTGCATTTAGATTCCTAACAAAGTTGATATCACATATGCTACAAGAAACTTTAATAATTCCTACACGAGACCGTGAAATCATACTCCACAATCTCTTCTTTTGAAGTCTAGAAATTTTAGCGCACTGCTAGCATAAAACGCAACCACCTTCCAAGCAAAGCCATGGAGACAACCTAGTAGTAGTTGGGAAATTTCGATTTCAGAAGGAAAAAGAGGGATCCAAGGGGAAGATAAACTTTCAGCAAGTAAGGTGAAAAAGTTTAACCAAAAAGAGAGAGAAACTTTTAGATCTGCACCAGATTAATACATATGTAGGAAAGGAAAAAACATGGGTGAGAAGAGGAAGGCCAAAGGAGCTCGGATCTGGTCTCGGATAATTAGGCTTTTAAAATAGTTAGTTCAGTTTTTCTTGGCGATCGTTTGGTAGACAAGCATTAGAAATCCAAAAATGCATATTGTCAATATAGTAGTTTTTGAAGCCCTTCAACAATCAAAAAGGTATTGTCACACACTCCTAGATTTATAGAATCAAGGTTATAGCGATCGAAAATAACGAGAAGTTAGTTTGGATTATATATATATGCTAATCAACAAATTCATGTAAATTCTATGATTGGGGATATTGTTTCAGAAGAAGATGATGAGAACTTTTGGTCTCATGAGAAGGGTGATGCCAAAGTTGACTACATGATCAAGATATTAGATAGTCGTAATTTATGTTTTACATTTTGAAAAATTAAATACTTATGCGCATGATTATAAAGATCAATCTTAATTTATGTTTTAGCTGTAGATAGTGTATGATACGTCTTTGTGCGAACTATGTACCTAAAGTCATAACATTTCCACAAAAATATCTTAATATCCAAGAACTCAAAGTATATTGGATACACATACCCTACTTTTAATCAATAATACTCGGTCCCCATATATTCAAATTGATTGAAGTGTTCAAATTTCTTCTATATTAGATCAAATTGTAACGTAAAATAGTTATGTTAAAAACTGCAAAAAAAAACTCATGCCACATAAAGATCTTTTAGAATTATTTCTTACATTTAGTCTTTTTATTTTATTTTTCTTTCTCATTGGTTATGGTTAATCCGCAACAAAGATGTGAATTTGTGAACCATTGAACCATGACAGACAATATTGATTCGAAATATCAACATTATTGATATTTTGATTCAACTTTTTCATATTTAGGTTGTTTCCAAAAAGCTAAATGCAACATTTTTATGGTTCTACTTTATCATTGTATATTAATTTGTATAAAATATATTTAGTCAACAAAAAAAAAGTCCAATTTGGGGCCCTACTAATCTTCTTGGCCGGCTCTAGTAAAAGTTTTTCAGTCCGAGCAAATTAAACTGAATCTACAATAGACTTTGATGAGACATATAGCACATAAATCATGTAATAATCCAAAATTAAATTCAACAGAAATTAATCAGCTTTCAAAGTAACTAATCAATAAAAACAATAGGGACAGAAAGAGGAACACAAACTATATTGATCTTAAATTTTCTAACTAGTGGAACTCAAAGAAACATGTAGGAATGTAAAAAAAAAAAGAACTAAAGGAGCATGAAAGTCAAGAGGAATAAGACATATAGTATGCTCCTCAAAGTTAAAAACTCCCAAATTAGACTGTTCACCATGAAAAGTGGACCACCCAAAATAGAGAAAAGCAAAGAGAAGTAAGTATTTTTTTCATTTTCAAATCAATTCTTTTATGGACCACTCTTCCACTCTCCTCTTCTTTCATTCTCAATTCTTCTGCGTTTGGCCATACCACACCCACATTGCTTGCTCACTTTTGGTTATGAATTCGACACATTTGAGTATCTTAGGCCATCTTTCTCCACCCAATATCGAAAAGACGATAAGCAATAATCTATTCTTGAAAGATTCCAGCTGGTTCTTCTGTTCTCATTTAGGATTTGAAAGCATAATTTTGATATCCATAAAGACTTTTTTCATTACAGTTTTATTCCGCAGATGTAGGATTAGTCTTAAGTCTTTGGTCATAAGACTTGGTGTTTGCTCAAAATATCAAACCCATCGGGCTAGGCCTAGAAGAAGATATTTACCATCTCAACTACTAAATTTGTACGACAATGTGGCCCATAAGTCCATAACCTTGGTCCTTGTATGTATCATAAAGCTAAAAGCACCAAGAAAAATGATACGCTTATTAAACATATTTTAAGTCGGTTAAAATTACGGAAAGCATACCATAATATTCAAGATCCATTTTTTATCGACAATATTCAAGATTCTAAATTGGATAAATATTGTCAAAAAATGTGAATGAACTGTACGTGAGGCGGTGACTACGTGAGGGTATAAAACTTCAAATTGCACCAGGATGAATTTGAACGATGTAAATCATGTAGCTAATCAAGATTACGCGTAATAATACTTTAATCGTAAAATAGTGGTGCTTGAACTTGGGATTAGGTAGCTAGCAACTCTTGAATTTGGGTCGTAGGCATATGCCGTAGATGGTTCATTTTCCAAATATGTTACTTATTAGTTATTATGGCTTTATGATACATCTCTACATGCATGATGCATGGTAACTTGTAAAAACTATGCATTCTCTTATTGATACATAAGAGTTTGCTGAGTATTAATACTACAAGAAAAACTGTCCAAAGCCACAAAATAGTCACAAAAAGTTTGTAGCTAGTTTATTTTAGCCACAAATCAGACACAAAACTATGTCGTGGCCAGTTCGTAGCCATGTTGTGGCTAAACCGTAGCTATTTAGCCACAAAAAAAAAATCGTGGCTAAATTGTAGCTATTAATGCCACGAATGTAATTCGTGGCTAAGTCGTGGCTTGATAGCTACGGATAATCCACAAATTTGTAGTGGCTATTTCATTTTTTTTTTATTAAGATAGCCACAAATTTACCACAGATTTATCCATGGCTATACGAAACTCTAAACCCAAAGACAAGCCCTAAAACCCTAAACTCACCAAAAATAAATTAATTACTATGGTGTATAGTAATGTACCCTAAAACTAAGATGTAATAATTATGAAAAATCTTATTTTCAAAACGTAACCATAACCTTAAATCTTAACTCTAAACCCTATACCACAAACCTGACCTAACTCCAAACTCTAAACTTTAAACCTTAAATTTTTAATCATAGAAATTAAATCATAAACCATAAAATGAAATTATAAACATTATATATATATGCATAAAAATAATATTTAAAATTATTTACATAGGTACTTTACATAAAATACTTCTAGAAATTATTTCCTTTTAAATTTAAATCTCTAAACCAACAATTCTATTATTACATATATTCAAAATTAAAATTCCAATTCCAAATTACTAAAACTTAAGTTTGAAACCTTGTATTATAAAGTCAAAACCTTTAACTTAATAATACACATACTTAAAAAATAAATCAAAACTGTAAAACCAAAATTTACCAAAACAAAGAAGTGAAGGCTTCTTATTGGGTAATCCATAGGGACAAGGATTAGACTTTGTCTTATTATCTACCATTGATTAGATTAAATCCAACGGATGAAATCTTTTCTTTCTTTTCTCTTTTGTTGGTCAAAAGTTCTCCTCTTTTTTCTCTTTCTCTTTCTCTTTCTCTTTCTCTTTCTCCTTCTCCTTCTCCTTCTCCTTCTCCTTCTCCTTCGTTCACTTCATTAGATCCCAGCAGCGACAAGCGAGACCATTGCAGCAAGCGACGAATAAGATTTTCTAGTGTGTTTTTGGAGAAGCTGAGAACTCACTTCAAAAACATCAAAGAGAAGTATCAAACAAACATTATGATTACAAGATCTACGGTAAGATGTTATTCAAAGATTTTTGTTTTCCTACAATCTAACTCGTAGATAAGTAAACTAACCTATTGCTTCTTCTTCTTAGGCCGTATGGGCAGTATTTAAGGCTGGATCTGGGCTGAGCTTCTGTTTCAGGGCGGCGGAAGTCTTAGGAGAAGGTTAGATGAAAAGCCACTGTAGCTATCTAAAGTCTAGATCCGTGGGGGAAATCGTCTGGCGGTTCGGTGAGTAGTGCCGCTAGTGGAGTGCCGGTTCTTCCCTTCCACAGGTTGACGCCGACGTCGAGGCTTGTCGGCGAACAGATTCTGGTTGCGGCGGCGAGGACCTCCTTTGTTGTGATTAGGGTTTTTTTTTTGTTGATTTTAGCTTCCGGTTGAACCGGCATGTTGTTACCGGTTCAATTCTGTAACTCTTAACCAATTAATACAAATATTCATTTTTAATTAATTAAAAATAATTTGTTTTTTTTTGTTTTTCTTTTTTTAGTAGCCACGGAAAACCACCATATAAATTAGCTACAAATCTATATAGATACAAATTTTGTGTGTGGTTATTCGTGGCAATCCATAGTTATTAGACACAACAAAGTTTCTGGCATTTCGTGGCTATAATAGACACAAATTTGATTGTGGTAAGTTAGTGGCTATATGCCACAAAGTTTATTGTGACTAATTTGTGGCTACGAGTCCACGAATAGCAACGAAGAAAAATAGCTACAACGCTATAGACACAAGTTTTTTTTGTGGCTTTCCGAAGCTATAATCAAAATAGCCACGGAATTTGGGGCATAGATACAAAAAAAATTGTAGCCAGGGGCGGACCTACGTTGGGACTAGGTGGGGCACGTGCCCCATACTGATTGATAAAAAGTTTTATTATTTACCATTACTCGTTGAGATCTCCTAGCTCAGTTGCACTTAGTGCCCCATGTTAAGTCCAGTGTGTCAAGTTCGAAGCCTCCTCGTACCCATTCTTTTTGCTTTTATTCCTTTTTTGTACTTTTTTTTTTATGTGTCCACGTCCCCCTCTTTTGGTGACTTCCTAGTTCCTACATGTTTTAATTCTTCTTTATATTTAGCTGCATTTCCTTTATTTATTTTATTGTTTTGGTTATATAAAAGTAAAACCATGTTATTTCAGTTATAGTTATCTTTTCTAATTCAAGTCTAACTTTTAACAAATTTTAAGCCATCAATTTCTACTGTAAACTATAGTATTATTGATAGTTTACATTTTCTATCATGAGTTGTAACTGTGCTTTTTTTATTTAACACATTAAAAATATATATTTTAAATATATCTAATATATGTACCTAAGTATATTTAGATGCATTTTGATTATAAATAGTGTCTTTTTAGATTTCAAATTTAAATATATTAAGGGTAGAAATTATATTTATTTAATATTTTATTATTATATAAATTTAATATTTTTAATTATAATATGTGCCCCATATAAATTTTGTTTCTAGATCCGCCACTGATTGTAGCTATAGACAGTTTTTCTTGTAGTGATATATACTACAATTTTCCCAAGTTAATTTTTAGACATGTTTTCGCTCGTAAAATGTGTTTCAGATTTTTTTAAATCCTCATTTTCGTTCCTAAAATCCTTGTTTTTTTACGATTGAGTTTATCTCTTTATATGCTTAGGCTAAAAAGCCTAAAACCAATGCCATTTTTGTTATTAACGTAAGAAGTTGGTGGAAGTTTAAAATAATAATAATTAGTTGTTTCAGCCCTAAGGCCCATAGCCAATAGGCTTCTTTTGTGGGTCGAAATATGAATCTTATTGAGCCAATTTGGACATATATTTGGGTTTGATTTGTTTCAAGGTTAAATCTTTCTTAGGTTTTTAGTTTTTACAAATGGATAATGTGGTTGAAAGTGACATTTTAGGTTTTGTGTTACTCCTTTGTTTTTGTTTTCTTCTTGAAAAATAGACATTTATCCCTTGTGATAATATAGACAATCAATACAAAATATCTACTTTTGTTCTTGCTACAAAGAAATAATCAGAAATTATATTCTTCTCTTTGTTTTATCTATCTTACACATTGCTGATGATCTTTATAGAAAATTAGATACCACCCCATAATGGAAACTTCCTTGAGGAATTTATACACAGAAGATCTTTTGTCTTTTCGAGCTCCTGCGTGGCGCAAACCCTTTTCAAAAGCCGAGCCAAAGATGATCAAATCAGCTTACTCTGATCAAACCAGATTCTCAAAACCACTTCTCATGATTAAGTGAGTTTCTTTCAACTTATAATCCTTATCCCATATAGTGTTGTTTCCACACCCAAAGATGCATAATGATCACTATTTTCGTCACATGGCATTATATTCAAATCTGGTAGCAAGAAATTGCCATCCGCATTGCGATTCTCATTCTCTGCCAAATTCTGACTATGATTCATCTGAAATAAAAAGAACCAACCAAAGGATTTTAGTTGTTCTTAAGTATAGTCACCAAGTCATACAACAAAAGTTAGAGAAAGAGATTAAAGTAGAAAAATATGTGTGTTCACCTTCATTCTCTTCAAGTTATTGTTTTCGACGCCTCGCTCGCTGAATGGTGATCTAAGTGATGCAATGTTCTGCTTATCAAAAACACAATCAAAGTTCAGTAATTCAAGTTAATGCTGAAAAGAGTTGTCGATATGATCAAGAACCGAAAATTGCTTGCAAAATACTCCAGAATAGTTCAAGAATTGGGTACCTTTTTCCTCTGTAATCTCTTGACATCAAAATCCAAATCTGAAGTTACAAGAACCTGCGAAAAGTAAGAACAAGAACGTTCAATAAATGAAGAATAATAAAGTTGAGTCACAAGAAACAGAAGTAAAATTAAAGTCCCCACACACACAAATTCAATGTTGAGAAAATGGTCCCATATGTGACCCATCACCCATAAAAACATTAAACAACGCGTCATTGAGGTTGATAACCTAACAAAACTTCACACAAACTAATCCTTAAACTCTTCAGTAGCAAATTATAAACACAACTAATCCCAAATAATATCAAACTATACCAAATATAACCCAAAACTAATGATATTCCTCTGCTTATTTCAAATGTTATACATACCTTAAAACAATCTATGCATATAATGTAATCACTAAAATCAATCTCTTCTTTCTTCAAACCATCCACTTGCTACCACTCAAATTCACAAACGAACAAAAACAGTAAAACGACGACGTATCACACGGCCACCTTAAGAAAATGACCATAATAACCCTCTCTAGTTAAAACACTGAGTGGTTTTGTTTTTTACTCGAAGGATGATGCTTTTGGTTTTGGTCAATGAGCTTCTTGAAAGCAAAAAACAAAAAAGACGTATGGAATCTTGTAGCAGAGGAACATTTACAAAAGTTGGCTCAAATCTTGAATCTTTGGTATGTTGTATAACTGAGAGAATCTTGTGTTCCACGATTCAAATCAAGAATTAGGTCGAATTAAGAGATCAACGAGTCTACGTCATGAATTCAAAACAGAGAAGTGGAACAAACAGATCAGCTAAAAACGAGAGAGAATAAAGACACGAACAAACCTTGGATCTAGATCCAACGGCACTGATTTGACGACTAGTGGCTTCGTAACCATCGACATAACAAGATGGAGAAGAAGAAGAACCACCACAACCACCACTCCAAGATAGTGGTGTACTTGGACTACATCTAGACTCAGCTTCTTTTCTCGGACACCGAGACCGTGGCTGCCGGATTCCCCACCGGAGTGCTGCTACAATCGGATTCTTGATTACTTTGGCTTCTTTAAGCTTTACCAAAAGCTCTGCTACTACTTCTCCATCTCTCATCGCACACTTCGTCCAATCATCTGATGAAACCATTCTCTGAATCCAAGAAGAAGAAGAAGAAGAAGAAGAAGAAGAAGTAGATAGAGACAAAGCGTAAAGGTACTGAGATACTAACTTTGAGAGAGAGAGAGAGAAAGAAAGAAGATGGTGAGATTTTACAAAAATTCGTTTTTATTTGTTTTAATTCTTTTTTTTTGGTAAGGTTATTTGTTTTAATTCTTTATTTCTGATATTTTATTTTATTGAGATATATGTATAATATATTAGTACGTGTGAAGATGTGGGAGAATTAAGTGGGACATAAGCAATTAATACTTTAGTCTTATTCAAATTTTGACTAGTTTAATTAGATTGGATCGAAAACAAATTTACTTGAAATATTATGAGAATAGCTACGATTAAAGAGGTGTATTATATAGATTTTGGGATTTTTGTTTGCCTTCTAAAATCAACAACAACAAAAAAGAATAACTAACTAAACACATGAAAAAATGTAAGTGAAATGGAAAAAATAACAATATATATTAACTGAACTGTTTCAAATCATTATTAATGCACATAAATTTAGGTTGTAAGTTACTGGGTACATGTTAATAGTAAAACATTTGCACCGATTGTGCTCTTGATTAATACAATCGATTATCCAAGATACATCAATAGTTCTTTACTTTGAAAAAGTGTCTATCCATTCGAAGATACATCAATATTTCTCTAGACAAAAAAAAATAGACTACAGAATATTTAAATTGTTAAAACGAAAAATATATGGTTATTAATACAAATCCTATCATACATTTTCATAAAACGTGTCTATTCATATGAGGATACAATATTATTTTTCTAGACAAGTACTTCTAATTTTTTTGTGTGTTAATACTTAATAATCTTATGTACAATTTTCTTTTTGACAGTTTAAATATTCAAATCAACATAAACGCTCATCACATATAAAACATCGATATTGAATGTCTACACATAAAAACGTGGCACTAAACCATTTTGAAAACAACATATTCACATGGCTATATTAATGATATATAAACCAATATTATGATTATATTTTACTATTACAAGTAATTTTGGAAGAGTATATTATATGCAATAACCTAAACTTCATCATTATCCAAAGGATCTTGTCTAAAGTTTCAACAAGTTGGAAAGACCAATATAGGATTTTTGGATTCAGATTATAGGAGGTGCAAAGAAGACATAAAAACTACAATTCATCTTTATAGTATTTATTTGATATTTTCAGTTTAGATTGGTGGTATTAATGATATGTGACAGTAATTTTTTCTAGTTTTGCGTTGTTGATTAATCTTAGGAGTACATTGGAAGCAAATATTGCAATAAACTAATCTCTCAAATTTTTTGGTAATGATCTACTTAGGTTGATTTTCGTAAGGATAGCTAGGTTGTTCTTGATGGTCGCGTTTTGATAATGATGTTGATGTTTTTTTTTTTTTTACAGATTATATATGGCTAATACTTTTGAGCCTTGAAAGGAGAAGTCAATGATATTAAAACAAGTTAATTTTGGTTTGAAATTGAAGGAATTTGCACATCTTCAATCAATTTTGAGAATCAGTTATTGTTTTACCCTTGGATATGGAGTGTTTTCATAAAAAACTCAAAAACAAAAAATGATAGCAAAATCTTTTTACAAAAACATAATATATAACTCTAAATGATGTAACAAATCAAGTAGTATGGTTGAGAATGTTATTAGTTAAGCTAGGATTCGAAGAGAAAGAACTAGTACCTATATTGATGAAAAAATAGAGCTAATACCTTTGTTTTCCTATAGCTTCTCCTGAAACCTCTCAATCTTTTTTTTTATAGCATTTGCTCAGAAACAATGCCGAGTAATTGACAAATAAAAAGGTTCTCCGCAATTGCAACTTATTGAAACTCAATTTATCACAAACGCACGAAACATTTACTCATCGAACATCACTTGGTGGGAGAATTGTAAGCGAACAAAGTGATTGATCTACATATTGTTTAAGCAAAGAACAAAGAGCAAATTATAATTATCAAATCTCATATACCAAAACTCTTGTAAAATTACATAATACAAGCTTTTAGGGAGTATTGAATTAAACTTGTATTATTTGATTGGACACAAAAGAATAAATTAAGTGATGTGTATATGTGTGATTATGTGAACGTCTTCATAAATAAGTAGAACTCTTTCTATATTTTTTCATTGTCATATATATAGAAATAAGTTCAGGTTTTGTGGAGGATTAATCATTTCACCTGTTTTTTTAGGTCTACATCGCCACCCAAGCTCTTTTTTTTTTTTCTAATTTTAATTTGCTTTTAGGATTACTGCAAGGAAACAAGAAAATGAATAAAATTAGAGAAAATACGAACAAGGTTAACAAAAGATTAATGATTTGAGATCTAGTTAATGCGCACAAATCATAATCACTTGGGCGTGGGAGCGGTGAACAATAGCAGCCTTAGTCAATTCAGAGAGAATGGTGTTGAAATTGGATTTCAAAGTACCCACATCCGATTGTAGCACATCAACCACTGACGCAGACTTCTTTACTTCTTTCAAAAAAGTCCCAAAAAAGTACATGATGCCCAAATCAACGACTCTGCTCACCAAATTATTTATGAGTTTTTTTTTTTTCTTATCTTTTACAATTTGTTGTCTCTAATGGGTTTAACATGATACATTCATTCATCATTCATTAACTCGAATTAATAATTGCTTTAGGGGTGGCAACCAACGAATTATTTAGACCACGATGAATGCCACCAAAAGATTCAGCTAGGCCTGTGAAATTTTAGTTGTAGCCCATTTACAAATTATTGGTACACAATATATTCAAACTATTCAAAATTTCAAATAATGCTTTATGACATGAATCCAAAAATGCTTCATGACATGAACCCAAAAAAAAAACTTTAAATATATTATTGGTGATGAATAATATACTATAATATAGATTGGCCGGTTTAAGATGTTGGATTGCGTAAATCAATTCGTGGGCTAGGCCCATTTAAGACGTATTGATTTTTATTGACCCATTCTCACCAATACGTCAAATACATGAAACCTTTTCTTCTAGTTGTGTGGTTTTTGGTCGGTCAAAGAGTTTAGTTCAACCTAATTTTTTTTTTTTGTATTTGTTAATGTCGATTAGAATTGTTAAGTCGTAATTATCTATTTTTTTTTATATGAATCATTCATTTTATTCAATTGGTTAATGGTTACATAATTCATGTTTGTTACATTATATAATAACATGTATATGTGAAATTGGTTAACGATTACATAGTTCAGGTTTATTATTTGAAATTTATGTGGATTCGGATTGATAACTACAGGAAATCAGAGTTTGGATTAAAAAAGGCCGCATGAAAATAGTTGGGGTTGATTTTGGCCGGTTTCCCGATTTATATAGTGTGTTAGATATGGACGTACATGTGCTGGTGCTGCTATGGGATGAGACTCATGAGAGTGACAGGAGAAAATAAAATCGTAACGTGAAAACTGAAAGAACAAACACTATCTAACGACAAAGTCAATAGTTTCTTCTTCCATTGGGAGATTCAAACCTTGTTCCAAAGCTCACATCAAAATATCACATGGCCTAGTGAATCCAATTTCCCCTTCCATTCACTGTATACTATATCTTGTATAAAATAATACTTTTTGAATACGCAAATAACAAAAAAACGTCTCTAAAGATTTTTAATATGAATATAAATCATATAGTTACTGAAACAAAATAATTGTTTTAATTGACCAGTAAAGACAGTTTAAATGAACAAAAACAGTATAAATCATTTTTTTGGAGAGTCTTTTATTGAAAGACTACAAATAAAAATGCTCTTAGGTTAAAATTTTTGCATAACACTATAATCTCAATTTCAAGCTTAGAGAAAATCAATTTTCTAAGATATCTTATTTCGATGAATAACAAAATAAAAAAAATGATGTAAAACTGAAAAAAAGAAGGGAAGAGACAATGGCATCAATCACAATTTTATTTTATTTTTCATTTTACAAAATTACGAGATGTTCTTTTATTATATATAATCAAAATAACTTTTTTTTGTGTGGCCAAGATATACTAGAAGCATTTTGTATTTATGTCTATAAGAACAAAAGAACTTCAACGAATTAAGAGATAAGGAGGGAACAGAGATCCCATGGAGTGCGGTTAATGGAAATGACAAAAAGTCACACTTCAATTTTCTCTGTCTTTTTGGAGTCAAATGTAACATTTACTTGCTCTCACTTTGCTCCAAAACCGCGTTCTCTTGGAGAGCTTTTAATTATTTTCTTCTCTCCAAACTTTCACTTCTACTTCTATTCTTTAAAGTCCTAGGTTTTAACTCATTGATGAGAATTTGTACTAGTGTTGTCGTTTAATTGCAATCTAGATTTATTCGGTTATGCATGTGAGAGTTATAGGAGTCAAATGATGTTTTATTTGATTAGTAATAAAATGACTGACCATTAAAATACGAGTAATATAAAAACTATAGAATAAACCACTAGTACAAATGAATGAATCAGTGTTATACAAAACGCTCTACGGATCGTTTAGGCGTTAGGTATCTATAAATCATGGAGATTATTTTGTAGGTGTTGAAGTTGGACGTTTTGTTTACTAAACGGTATAATACGGTTATAAGCGATCTTAAACGCTTCTAAGCGGTTCGAGGCGATCATACAAAGTCTTTAATCAATTGTTAATTTTTTTTTGTTTGTTTCACTATATTTTTCAGTTTTCTATCATAGATTTCATTTGTAAATTTTATTTTCATATATATGGTTATTAAATCTCATATTGTTTAATATGAGTTATAAGAATGTTTTTGTGTAATTCTTATGTATGATTTGATAATTTTTTTATTTCTTAAAAGGATTTTTTGTCTAAATTTCATATATGATTTTTTTTTTATGTTTTAGTTCTGATATTTATATTATATCTTTAAATAAATTATGTCGTTTTAGCTTAAAATCTATATTGAAGGTTTATGATATATGAAATTTATTGTTTATGAAGTATGATATTTTATATATTTCTACTATATATATATATATATTATATAATGTTTTATGTTGTCAATGTTTAAACCGTTTGAAATCGTTTAAGCCACGATTGAACGTTTTAGGTATTAGCGTAATAGCGTTAGGTTCTCTCTTATTTAGGATCTAGCGTTTTCTTAAATACTTGACTGAACAATTTTTTTTTTTTTTGGACTGAACATTAAAACTCAATTTTTTTTTTGCATATTACGCATCATAGACTTTCTGTTATGTGGTGTACAAAAATAAACTTGATTTTCTTCTATACGAATATCTTGTATCTATCACAAAATTTTGACATTTTTAACCAGATAGATTAAATGAATTTTAACAATTTAAGCGTAAACTACACGATCCATTGGTTAACGTAACTTATAAATCTTGATCTTTATAGTCATACCTAAGCTTATTCATCGAAAACCGATCTAAATTTTGAGCAGTTACATTTTGCGGAATTAGTTGCTTTTAGTGCCAACAATTAGCAACATTCAAACCATATAACTGAAATGACAAGAGTCACCAGTAAGTACTTGTGGTTTTATGTTTGTGAGATTTTTGATCTTCCGACATAATATACAAAAAGGCAAACAAACTTGATAATATTTTGTTTTCTTTCAGTTTTCGAAATTTAAATAAGAAAATTTTGTCAATATAGATTAGATTCTCTTGTACCAAGAACATCAAAATGCATAGATAACACCAAAAGATACTGCATGTGTGTATGCAAGCTGAGGAACAATGTCTCTGAAACCTCCAAAGTCCATGTTGAATTAACTCCAATCCATTATAATAAAATAAGCACATATATATATTTAATATGAGTAAAACTACATTTGTTCTATAGAATATTAGTCTTGTTGTGACCTTTTGTTGAGGATTCAATGGACCCTCCATATTTGCATGTGACTGAGTGTGGAATGGGACGAGAGAATGGCGGTCTTTGATATGGACGTCACCTTATTATTTCACATTTATCTACAAATTAAATCACATGCATAGTTAATATTTTTGTCAAAATTCTTTTTGCAATTAAATAAGTCCAAAATAAGTAGTAATTACAATTTTTTTTTAGTAATTACATTTTATATTTTTAATAAAAGATTACAATTTATCTTTAATTTTGGTAACTCAAAATTATCTATATTTATAATCTTGATATGAAACTTTATTTTTAGCTTAAGTTTATTCCCTCCAATCTTTGCATATCTATCTTAGGAGACTTTATTTAGTCATAATTTTTAACCGAATATGAATTCAATCATAATCTATCGTTGTTCATTCGGTATGGTTTCGCCTAATTTTAGCGTTAGAGCCAGCGCAAATAGTGTGACTAGAGAAAGTCATTTTCAATCATCTATAACATTTAAAGGACTGGTTAAGTTTGACTTCACAAACAAGTGTTGGAGGAAGTTGGTTTTTTTTTTTTTTTTTTTTTGGTAAAAGGTTAAGTTAAAAGTTGGTTTTTTTGTTTAATAGTTTTAATATTGATGATCATAAAACATAAAGAAGTGACCTCAAATAATCATTCAAATAGTTACTCTTTAAACTAACTGGTCTAAAATGTGAATGCTAACATATCCCATTTCTTCATATGGTAAGTCACTAGAATGCAACGCACAAAACTATATGTTCGAACAAATGTATTCTTCGAGAAAATATATATTACTCCTGAATGCAGAGCCGTAGTGGAATAGAAGCGGATGAGGCAAGGGCTGCGGCCCTTGTTATGTTTAAAACAATTTTCGGCCCTCAAAACAACAAGAATTACTTTAGCCTAGTGGCTTTGCTAGGTATCTTCTAGTAAATAAACCTGAGTTCGAGTCTCTATTAGTGCGTTATGTAACTTTTTTTTTTTTTTAATGTTTAACTTAAAAAAATAATTAAAATACGTGACCCAAAATAATTAGAGCGGCCTTTTTTTTTTTTGCTCGTGTGTGGCCCTCAAAATCGTTGCTACGGCTCTGCCTGAATGGATACTGGTTTTGGTTTGTATAGTTAATTTACAGCTGAATGAAGAAAAAGACATGAATCACAATCAAAACCATTTCATCACCCATGTTTATCTATGTCGTTATGGGTCCCATGTCACGCGTTTACGACCTAGGCCCTACTTATATTTATTCATAATTCTTGTCTGATTTTCCCATAACTTTGTATGTAGTCCCAAAACACTAATTGTTTTATGTTTTTTTTTAGTTAAAGATAATTGTAATATGTTCAAGTTTCTCATTAGCTCCAAGTCGACAAAAAGAAAAAAACCAATTAAGATAAGCTAATAATATGACTCACCAAACATATGATGACCCTCTATGCTATAAAGATAAACAATCTAGACATATTAGCGTATGATCTAATTGTTAAAGTCATATTTATAAAATTTTGCAAAATTGGAACTCGTTTCGTGGGTGTACATCTTACATATTTGTATCATTTACAATTTATAAGACGGTTTTTCTTGTACAAGCTTGTTTAATCTATTTTAATGAACCTTGTTTAATCTCTTTGTCCATGCCATGCATTTGGAGATAGATATTGAGTACTCTCTTTCTCTTTCAGAAGTATGGTACTAATTGAAACTTGGAAAATTAGTCATATCTACTCACACGTGCCAAAAATAGTAACAAAGAGACAAAATCCGCAATACAACTTAAGATAAAAACAGTCTTTGTTTGAGCTTCTCACTCTCACATGCTTTGCTTTATTGTTTGATCGACCCATACGATTAAACCACGTATCAAACAAAGACTCAGTTAACTAAGTAAAAATGATTATACTAGACATATTAACATATTTTTTTGTCTAATTAATAAAGTTACAGTAGTAGTAATGTTATTATCTCAAAGGTACATATATTTCCACTATGTAACTTACTGATATGTACACGAGAGAGATAAACTAATCACTTCTGTTTTGCTCTTACATATACTTTTAACTTTTATTTATTATCAAAAAAAAAAAAAATCATTAGGGTATAAAATGATTATTAGTAGGGTTAAAATGATCAGTTATTTGATAAAAAGTTAATGACCTTCTCTAGTGTTTTTTCTTGTTGTCATAATTGCGGTCTAAGATTCTTTCATCAATATGTTACTGGAATCAACCAATAATATTTGGCACTTGTCATTTTGATGTATCCATTCTACCTGCACACTCTTTTGCCCAACATATTCTTCTATTATCTCTTATTCCAATTATTATTGACTCTAAAAGGATATATTGTCTGAATTGAAAACTTTGTTTTACAGAAAATCTATGTTTTTATTTTGACGCGAACAAAATATAAATTGAAGAAAAACAAAATTCATATATAAAAAGACAACCCACTGAAGCAGAAGTGGTTACAATGTGACATTCCCTATACAAGTATCATATACTACTATAAACAAATCGTGGATAAGTTTATGTATATCCTTATTTATTTTCCAAGTTTTAGTAATGGTCATAGACTCATAATCACCCATTTATTTATATATTAGTAAAGCTATATTGTTTTAATTGACAAATAATGCATTCAGAGTTTTTTTAATAGGTCGCAGACTCGTAGGTAAACGAACTGTGCACTCAGAAATCATGGGTATGATGACAATACATTAAGGTTTGTTTCAATAATAACATAACAAAATAATATTAAAGAAGAAAAAAAAAAGGATGGTTTTGGGTGTTTGATTGAGTCATTATCGAAGGCTCACATGGGTGAAGAATGGTGATGAAAGAGTCCTACTAGTTATCAAACTATTTATATTCCAATTATTAATCGTTATTATTAATTAGTTGGGGAAAAATCTAGAAAAATTTGGCAGTATCTAAGATATAGAGACATGTTGTGATGATCAAACCCATGTGAAAATTGGTACAGTGGGTTTGAAGTTTCACCGCAGCCAAAATCTCTTTGGATCCAACTTGTTCACAATTGGAAAATAAAGATAATTGATACATATATATAATATATATATATGCTATTTAAGTAGGGTTGTCAATATGTAGATATATAGCTATCTGTTAATTTACCTTAAAAATAACCCCATAACTTAGGAATTAGGATATATATAAAACTATTTTTTGTTAAATATAATATATGTAACTTAGGACAAAACAAAAAAAAAGGAACTTGAGTAAGATTAAGAAAAATAATTTATCCCCGGTTTGGATTTTGTAAACCGTATTAATTAACTTATATATGTTGATATTATTTTTTGGAAAAAATTCTTATGAAACTAATACTGAACATATGCACTCTTACAATAGTTGTAATAAATTTTTTGCTCATAAATTTGATTCTATTTTAAGTTTGTAGATAAATGACGAAAATACTTTCCAAAAATATCTCTAAATAAAAAAAATATTCTCCGACAGATTAGCATGTAGTTTTCGAAGCTTTCAATTTTCACTATAAAATATGTGACAGAATTAGATAATCCATTTGCCCATGTCGCAGCAACTTCGAATACAACAAATGAAGTAAATTTAAGGATTTTAAATTAAAGAAATTAATTAATATAGCTCTCTCTCTCACATCAAACAAAATCCATGAGATTTTCTGGGTCGTATTGGTAATGGTGTGGGTCCAATTTAGGACCAAATTGATTGCCAGTTAATTGCCAAAGAAAATTTTAACACAAAAACATTTCTCTCTCTTTCTCATGAAGCTAAAGCCAACACTACTTATAGCCACCCTTCACTCTTCCTAAAACGCTCCTTCACTCTCATCATTCTTTCTTCACTCTCTTCTTTCAAAACATTTCCACAAACACACTAAACTCACCTGAACTCAATTCACACTAATGGCACGACCACAACAACGGTTTCGAGGCGTTAGACAAAGGCATTGGGGCTCTTGGGTCTCCGAAATTCGTCACCCACTCTTGTAAACCCTCCCTCCCTCTCTAAAATTCCAAAATTACCCTCGGTCGCATTTTTTAATTAACTAAGAAGTTCTGGACTTAGACCTATAATCGTCTCATAATATTTAGTAGTGCTAACTTTTTTTTTTTACTTTTTAGGAAAACAAGAATCTGGCTAGGGACGTTTGAGACCGCGGAGGATGCAGCAAGGGCCTACGACGAGGCTGCGAGGCTAATGTGCGGCCCGAGAGCTCGGACTAATTTCCCATACAACCCTAATGCCATTCCTACTTCCTCTTCCAAGCTTCTTTCAGCTACACTGACAGCTAAACTCCACAAATGCTACATGGCTTCTCTTCAAATGACCAAACAAACGCAAACACAAACGCAAACGCAGACCGCAAGATCACAATCTCCGGACACTGATTGTGTGACGGCCAATGGAAATCAGTTTAACAGGGGAGGAGGAGTAACGGAGACGACGGAGATCAAGTGGGAAGATGGAAACGCGAATATGCAACAGAATTTTAGGCCATTGGAGGAAGATCATATTGAGCAAATGATTGAGGAGCTGCTTCACTACGGTTCCATTGAGCTTTGCTCTGTTTTACCAACTCAGACGCTGTGAGAAATGGCCCTGTCGTTTTAGCGTATTCTTTTTATTTTATTTTATTTTTACTTCCACAAAACGGCGTCGTAAGTGATGATGAGAGTAGTAGTGAGAGGAGGAGGAAAAAAAGGCTAATTAATTTCAAGACATTTTGATCTGAATTGGCCTCTTTTGAAACATTGATTCTAGTTTCTATAAGAGCAATCGATCATATGCTATGTAATGTATAGTACTTTTATGATATAAAAAAATGTTATCAATTTCTTTGTCTCGTTTTCTGATGTCTCTATGTAAACCAATTGAACACTAAACCAAAACTAAATATTACACGTGTTCGTGTGTGAAAAAGTGGGGATTGAATGTAGTGAAAAGATACAACAATGAGAAGAAATATATCTAAAGTAGAGAAGAGAGATGAGTGTTTGAATATTTTGAGTTAGCTTTTGGTTTTGTTCCATGCATGTTCTCATTTTTCAACGGTGGGCCTTATTTTTTATAATTTGTTTTTTGGTAATTTGGGATTGCTGCTAAGTAGAAAAAGAGTGTCCCTAGCTGTGGCTTGACGACCATAAAATCCAACTTTTAAATTAGAGGGATTTGTGTTTTCCAGCACCTTATATTAAAATAGAAAAAATAATTGTTAGCTACATAAAATATCCGTCAAATATATACAAATTGAAAAATAGATGTTTGACTGCAAGTACTTTAATTCCTTAGAACAGTCGTTCTTCGAGTAGTCCAAACTTAGCAGAATCGTTAAGCATCCATCCCCTCAACATCGTTTTTTGATATATGATTTGGTTTCTCATAGCACTTAATTATGCAAGTCTCCTTTTGTAATTTTTATTTTTTGGGTTTCAGTAAAAAAAAAAAACTAGTGTTTTCCGACCAGTACTTTTTTTTTGGTAACAAAATACATTTACATTTACCACCACGAGTTAAATACGAAATAAATATTGTATAACAAGAATGAAAAACATAACATGAGCAGGCTTTGAATATCCTTGACGATCGGTTGATTCTTCTTGCATGCATATACACGATATCAGTTGTTAGCAATAAGCCAAAACAACACAAAAAATAACTATAATGGAAAATTCAACATGGTTAAGCTCGTTGCGATATAACCAGTACACATGCAATGCATCTAAATTGCAGCAGACAAATGATTTGACGTTAGGAATTATTTGGATTTTAAGATTTTCTTGTCCCTTTAATTATTCGCATGCAATATATTTATTTGTCGAAACTATAAATTTGATAATCCTTAAAGAAAAAAAAATGTACCGCAAATCTGATCATCCTCAAATTAAATTAGCTATATTACTCAAATTATAAACACAAAATTTTATGTCCACTTATATTTGAAAAGGTTTCTTGTCAAATCGTGAAAAACTATATATCCTCTATTAAATCTACAGATGATTTATTTGCATGGTACAGATTATTTGTTTGTCGATATAAATTTCATTTTTTTTCAAATTTAAGATTACATAATCTCAAATTCTGAAATATGATCATACATAAATGGTACAATTTATTTCCAAAAGTAAATTTTTAAGGTAAAAGAAATACATTTTTTAAAGATGTTTTAAACTATTTTATTCAAAGTTCCGTAGGCATGCATGCGATCACAGTTGATTTGGTAACAACCGGAAATTGACTACGTGACTATGTATACTACTCTCTGAGATCCATCAACAACAAATAAAAGAAAAGAAGAAAAAAACCAGTTATATGAGACAAAATATGTCGAACAATATTATTTGATACAGATTAGAATCTCAACGTGATATTATTTTTTGGATCGAGGTCTCTATCGAATAAAACTTATAATGATTATTCGACGTACCTGTTTGGAAATTGATTTTGTTTCCCCACAACCTTTCTAAAAAAGTAAATAAATAAAGAAGAGGAAATTATAAAAGTGTAGTTTTATTCTCATTATTCTGTTTCTTTAAAGCATTTTGAAGCAGCAAAGGTGAGATTTAAAATAATGGGCATGCTTGTGAGTTCTTCATCATTACTTCTTTGAACTTCTGTGACCCTTTTTTCCTTTAAGGAAGTTCCCTTTCTATTGTCCCAATAAAAATTTCATTGCACTAACCAAATAAAGATAAATGTGTAAAAAGTAGCGATTCAGATTCACATGAAAACGTATGTTTTCCATTCTTGTTAATTACAGAATATTTATTTTCGTATTTAACTCGTGGTAGTAAATGTAAATGTATATTGCTCACCCTTGTTTTACTAAAAAGTATTGCACATATATGTTCTTGAGCTTATTTCTAAAACATTTTCAGTAATTAATTGTGTTAGTTTTTTTTGATAAATGTGTTAGTTGTGCATCTATTTTACACTTTTACTTATCATATTTTATAGAGATTATGAGTTCGAACATGTTTAAGTTAATTATCTTCATTTTTTTAAAAAGAGTTGACAAATCGATGATCCTGCAAATTAAAACATACTCTAGGATTCAGTGGAATATCAATAATCTGAATATGCAATTTTTGTGATTTGACTTCTTTTTAGATAAAGAAATATAAGGTTAGAATGATATATAGATTAATTTTTTTCTAAGAAATAAGTGAATGAAAGCATTTTTATTCAGTATGTAAAGAAAAACTATTATGATAGGGTTCACGTATGATTTCCCCAAATAAATAAAGACTTAAGAAAATCTATCTTATATACACATTGACGAGAACTAGAGACGTCGATCTCCCAATACACTTTCTTCTAGCTCTCATGTTGGAGCATGCAAATTCATAACTTCCAACTTGTCATAAAAAAAATGAAACTCTTTTGATTAGAACAATCAATTGATTAAACAAAATGAATCAAGAAAAGGAGAGTTAATAAGCAATTAATTGATACGCTAAAGACTTGGATCATAATTCATACAGAATTAACCTAAGTTAAGCCTGCCTATTGAATTGATTGAGATGCAAGAGGATAATTCAAGGAAAATTTTAAATTATAAATCGATAATTTGAGACTAATCATATTTTAAAACTTTAAAATCATATGTTAACTATGTAAAGTTGCTAACCTCCCGTTTGTAATATAAGTGATTTACAAACATTAAGAATCAAGTCAAATAACTTCATATTTTTCTGAACATCAATTCACATAGTTTTTTCTTTGAACAAAACATAACTTTTATCATTAATTTAGGGTTCAATACAAGACTGTGCGAGTGCTTCTTATTTTTATTTAGTTTTCTCATAGTTAAGATCTATTTTTATAAATAAATAAATAAAAGCAAATAATAAAGAGAACACTGAGTCTAGGAAAATCATCGGGGAATTCATTTAAAAATATTTAAATTAATTAAGGAAAGCATTAAGATTCGTTCTTGAAATTAATTAATTTATTTGTAGTATCCTGTTTCCGCATGTAATAAAAACTATGAGAGATATTTCCTAAGAACTAAACTTTCGTTTGTTTCAGAAAATTCTAACAAGCATTAAAATCCTAATTCAATCGATACATATAGCACAATAACGTCAATTGTCGGTTGGCTAAGGAAGCTTTGTCCTTCTAATGATAGATCAATAGATTCAACACTACTTTTGATGGTTTGAAGAATTCGATTATAGAACAATAGTTAAATTGGCCTAATTCGACTAAATAATTAAGAACAATCAAAGATAAAGAACTAAAAGAAAAATCTCATCAATAAAATAACTGGTAAATTAAATAAACCTACCCTTTGAAATCCCCAAACTCAATGATAATTGGATTACTCACACATGACCAATGTATATGTGATCACAGTAGAAAAAGAGATCATAGAGTTTATATAGAGAGTTGCAAAGGATTTTAGGAATTTTATACAAAACTATGAAAGAAGAACAACCTTAGGAAACTAGAAAAATCGCACAAAATGTCATACATCTGCAGCCACAAATATTAGAATAGTTATAGGTAATGAGTCGAAGCCCTAAAACTTAAAAAAAATGAAGTTTTAAAAAATACAAACTGATCGGTACAAGAGTATAACCGATCGGTTTCTAGGATCTTTGGTACTGACTGGTACAAATGTCCAATCGGTCGGTCTTGATTTTCAATCTTCTCTCCACTTAACGCATTTTACACCTCTCATAATCTCTTCGTTTTACCCAAACAGGTCTAGAAACCTGAAAAATACTAAATATACCAAAAACTAATTGTTTTCGACAAAAAAAAAAATCAAGAATAAACACTAAAACGACTCCTAAAAACCGTTGAAAATATGACTTAACATCTACCATGCAACATTTACAAAGGTTTACATAAGTTCCTCTCTAACATGTGATTTGAGAAACATATAACGCAAACTAGAATATAACTCAATCAATGGCTCAAGTCTCTCTCTCTCTCGATCTTTTGAAAACACTAAACGCTTGTCCGCGTATCTTCGTGAGATCGGCATGTCTAAAGGACCCGTTGTTTTTTTTTTTTTTTTAACAACACTACTGTCTGCTGAACGGTTGTTTGTCTATGTCTGCATGCCCGTTAGATGTGCATGTCTAAAACACTAAATGCCATGTTTCTCTATAGATACTGGCATATATATCGAACGTTAGCCCATGCATACATAAGTGAGATCATTTCCTTTTCATGACCACACTTAATTAAGATAAACGAAATGAAAATATTTTTTTTGTTTTTTTATCTTTGTGGTTGTGTTATCATATCTTTGTGGTCATATCATAATAAGAATAAATGATATATGATCGATTAGCCCTCTCCTCAATTTTGATTTTCATTAGAAACTTTCTCATTTTCACACGACTAGTCGAAATGGTGTCACACTTCAAGTCCACTAGAAAATCCGGTGAGCTTGCAACTCGACGACTACACTAATCTCAGTTATATCCAGACATGACATGAGCGACAAAAGAATCAAGAACCATGATCGGTCACCTCACTCAGTTAGATGGAAACAGAACATGAGAAAGCCTAATTATTTGAAGACTGTAACCTGCCATACTTATCGCCGTGAATTGTCACATTCTAGCCGAGCCATTTTTACAAAGACACTCCAGCTATCACATTTAGCAACTCACTCGGCAAGCACCCACCAAATTAACCGAGTGTCAATGATCAATGATATCCATTTAATCCAGAAACTCAATCCAACTTATCTTGGATCCGATCCGATTATCAATGATTTTGTATATCAAAAATTCTAAACTTTCTAAACCTTAGTTTGATTTACTAAGCATCTTTTGGATCTAATAACCTCTTTTGTAAGAGATTAGTGAAGATGATGATCTCTCCTTTAGAAACATTTTTTACATGTATGCTATAAATTATGCGTCTTTCTTCATTTCTTCTTGTTTCGTTCTAAGTATATGTGAGTCAATAGGATAATGACAAAGGCTAAATCTTTCATGCATGGTATTGGTTCCTTCATCCCTAGTTGTTTTTCATGTTTGAATATGGTTGATCAATGTTTTCTAAAACATATGAACTAAGAATCTTGTTTGTGAAAATGTCTTAACCACTGATCTAAAGCCCAACAAGTAAATACAATCTCCTTTATTTAAGTCTAATTTTGCTAAGTTCAAATTAATCTTGTTAATACAAAATTTTCATAAGAATTATACTTCAAATTATTTAAGGCCAATGCCAATAGGAATTGATTCCAAGGTGGTTTGTGAGTTTAATATACTTTACATTAATTAGTATTTGTTAGTTATATGATTTACAAATGATGGGCTTAGAAATCGTGAGCATTTAACAAACAAGATTAGTGTGCCTTGCAAGATACTCCCTTTGTTTCAAATTATATGATAGTTTAGACATTTTATTTTAATTTCACAATATTAGATGTTTAAAAAAAAATCAAATTTCCATGCAAAACATTAAATTAAACAATTGTGTGACTATTTCTATTATGCATTAAATTTTATCATTGGTCAAATTATTTTTATTTAGAGATTAAGTTATATATTTAATGTAAAACACAGAACAAATGAAATTAAATAGTTCTTAAAATTTGTGCTTTTAGCCAAAACATTTTATATTTTGAAACAGAGGAAATAATAAATTGTCTTAATTTGGTGATATATACGTAAAAAAGATTATTAATTATTTACCCATGCAAACTTTATTTCCCTAGTCCCTATGATAAATCTCTAATCTTCTTTAGTTAATCTTGTTTAACTTTAAACTTTTTTTTTTTTTTTTTTTTTGAATACCAGGAGGTTCTGGGCCAAAGCCCGTAATCCCCCCAGGCCCGAAACCACAGCATATAATATTAGTTTCGTCCCAAGCGTCACTCGAACCGGCGACCTCTAAGCTTTAAACTTTAGTTAATCTTCTTGTTTCGTTTTGTTGAGTTAATGTCTTTTTTCTTGTTTGCTATTGCATGATGAAAACATTCCCTTAGGGCACACGCAATGGTATACCCGAACATGGGGTGTGAGTAATTTAAAATTGAGAAATAATGCAAATGTTGCTTTAGAACCAACACACGAGTGTTAAGTTACACTCGGATGTGAGAGGGGTGTGAGAGCCACGTGTCATGAAGGGGTTGGTCGGCGGAGAGAGAGAGGAGAGAGAGAGATTTATTTTTTTTAATTTTTCCAGCCACTCAAGCCTCGCCACCTGTGCCTTACACCCGACGAACACAAGTTGATATCTCACATCCGTTTCTTGTATCCTCACCCTCAATTCTATTATTTTGGTTTTTTTAAATACTCACACCCAAGCTACACATGCGCCATTGTGTATGGTCTTAGTATATGTTTGACGATTTGGTTTTCATTTTTATCTAACGAAAAATTAATTTTTTTATGAAAATCAGAAAATTTCAGAAGAATATATATATATATGAACTTACGTTCTTTTTTTTTTTCTTATTAGTAAAAGCCTTTATTCTGAATTTTATACGACACTGAATCGAACAAACTATCCTAACTCAAAATATGCCCCTAGCTGAAAAGTAAATTGAGAGACGAAGATTTTTAGTCGCAGAATTGATTTAACATCTACATGAGAGTAAGAACATACTAATGATCTGTTTTCATCTCCACAGTTCTTACAATGCATGAATGATTGACAAGTAATTTAAAACTTTTATTGTACGTAAAATTTTCTTTATTGATAGGTTAAAACAAAAAGTACGACACTCAAAAGATCTATCGAAGTTGCTGACAACTATTTTACCCCAAATTGTACCCCGTTGAATATTGTGAGTGAGGTAGATATCTTTTAATTTTATCTTTCTACGTGTATATGTATAAATACCTATACAGAAAAATAAAATAAAAAATAAGGAGGAAAGTGGTCAAAGGCAATAATGGGGAAGAGAATGATGGTGTTTGAGCAATGTAGAATCTCATGTGAAGGTGCTGGTTTGAAAGACAACCAAACATGGACTTATATGGTGAAACTCCTTTTCACTAAAATCCAATTACTCTTTTTTTTTTTTTTTTTTTTTTTTTGTTTGTGTTGATGTAGCTCATGCTATACTTGTCAAGGTGCCTTTGATCAAGTGTGTATTCTAAATAGTTATTTCCAAAGCAAAGAAAATCTTACACCAAAGGGAAGTTAGCATGTCTTAATGATTTGATCAAGTTAGCTCGTGTGATATCGGGAGATATGAAAACTTTTTTTTCACATTCTTTGGTTTATCTATTTGACCATTTCTAGTAAAACTATTTTTAATTCTTTTCAGTTGTAACCGTCACTCTTAAAATATGATTCTCCACCATAAATAAAACAAAAAATGACCTCGCGTAAATATATGGGTGATTGTCTATTTTGTTGTATTGAAAACACACATACATCTTTAGTGTATATTTGTAACGATACATTTTCTTTTAAAATTAATGAAATCGTTTAAATTTTATTTTACATATTATAATCTTAGTAGATAATTCTTTAGAATCTGCCACTATATCCACATATATGTGAATTGTTTCCTTTCTCATAATTCGAATATACATTCATATACGCTGCATTTTTGTGTTAAATACCACATGTGCATTACCTTCCTATCTATTTCGATAAAAACAAAAATGCATGGGGCAAATTTTACGTTCATATTAAATGTGAATATGACAAGTTTTTTCTGTCTACCATCCGATAACTCGAATGTTTGTCCTGATGTATTATTGTAAGATATATATACCATGTACATAAAATGGAAGACTGGGCATCAATCTGAATTAGTGTCAGTGATCTAAGGTTCTAAACGTTTCTAATATTTCAAAAAATTTCTTTATATGATATTAATAATTACTTTAAATGTGTAATATATATATGGGATCGGTATGCCAAAGCACAATTTTTTTTTTGGATGAATGTAAAATTTATTCAACTAAAAATTTTTGTTTACAATGAATGCATCTTTTAGTAGAGTTTTATATGAGACCACAAAAAATAGTTGAGTCAAAACCGAACTGTTTTTTGGAGCTCTTTAAGCTTTTGCCAAATTTCTCGAGCCAAACCAAATTTGCAACCCATCCTTGAACTTAGAGTTAGCTTGTCGCGTAAAGCAGTGAAGTCGATTACGCACCTGCCCATCTATTAGTTTGTTAAGCTTCTCCGGAGGAGTCGGGATATCGCCATGCCTTCTACAGTTCCGTTCACACCAAATAGAGTGAACTGAAACAATTAACCAAAGCACAATTAACCAAAACAGACGCTTGGGCTCGCCTCAGTTTTGTTTAAATATTACATTATCGTAAAATTGTGTGAAATAAATAGTCAAAAATTTTTCCCCTTTTTCGAAATAGCAACTTTAATGTATAACTTGTAAGTTTTATTTTAAGTTGTCACAAAAAATTCATTTATCCTACTAATCCAGAAGTTATACATTTATAAAATTAAACTAGCATTAAATTTTGTCAATATTTTATAAGAATAAAATAATATTTTTCATTATAACTAAACAGGTCTAATTATTAAAGTCATACTTATTAAAAAGCCAAACAAGTTTTAAAATTTTTATACTACTATTTTGATAGCCAAACAACACTTATACACTATATATCCAAACAAGTCTTCTACAATATCTTCTTAATATCTTTAATTATTTATATATATTATTTATATATATATATATATATATATATATATTTCTTTTTTTATAAAAATAAATTCTTCACAATGAGTATTTTTAATAAAAAATTAAAACTTTTATTCACACATTTGATTAAAAATATATTAAAAATTAATTTTTTTTTAATATAATATTAAATTAGATTCAAAAGAAAAGTATCGTTTTTACAACAAAGTGCAACTTTTGTTTGAAAAAAACTTAGATACAAAAACTCAAAATGCTTTGAAACTTAACTTCTAGATTCAAACCAGACCAAATTTGGAGACTCTTGTCGTAGTGTCTATCTCCCCTAACTTGGATTGATGAGAATTGATTTCTCCATGCATTCTCTCAATTTTTCTCGCGCTAGATGGTATGTATCATAATGTATCGTAATTTTAAACTCTTTTGACCATATGTACCCAACGTTTTCCCTAAATTTGATGTTATCTTTTGAAAATTTCAAATTTTAATGCGGCCTCTATTAATATTTGCCACAACTATACTTCCAGTTTTTGGACTAAAGCCCAATAGGCCAAAAATAAACCAAACCCATTTTTTTTCTAAACTTTTACTCTCTTATATATAATCAATCTATGATGCTGTTCGTTTGTTGCGACTGCGACTGAAAATTATTCTTTTGACAGTCGCAGAATCCTGCAATTGATCACGTGACTAGTCGCTGCGACTTACGGCTAAAATTTCTGATTGCAGAAAAAATTAGCGATACGACTTTTTAAATGGCGATTAGTGACAGCGACCAGTCGCGCGATTGGTAAACGAACAACATCCCGCGATTTTAAAATCACAGTCACAACTGCCTACGATTATAAAACGAACATGGCCATATGTTTAATTGTATTGTAAGTCAAGTCAAAATTTATCTCAGTTAAAGGATTTCTGTGATTATATCTGTAAATAGTTTTTATTCAGCTATTTGGCAGATCAGTGATATGTGTAAAACCACAACCCATAGATCCGTTAATACAACTATGAGCTGTTACATATAGTGGTATTCACAAAATAATAATTCTTATTTTCCTCTTTATTTGTTCTTTGGCCTGTAAAAGAGATCATCACAATCCTTTCACCAAGTAGATATTTAAACATGAAATATCATAAATTTCTGTGGGTTCTCTGTATCTGGTTTGAAATTATGATATTTCAACTATTTCGTTGCTTTGCACTAGCCTATTAGAAAAAAGGACGTACAAAAGTAATGTTACAATCTTATCTTTAAAAAAAATCTAAAAAAGATTTTTGTGTACATATATTTCAATAGATATATTTTGGCTTCATTACAAAAGTGAACTTATCTTCATTCTTCAAAGCATTCCACGCAGCCTCATACTTGGAACCAGTCCACGCAGCCACATCTCCTACGTCTCTTCTTAATTCTCACAATCCCAAAAAAGATCAATAATAAGTCATTTCTTCTCTACCTCTCTCTCTCTCCCTCCCACAGTGTAAACTCTTTCGCCACAAAAGTTTAAGGTAAATCTACGGATCTCTCTTTGTCTCTAGATGTTTCTCTTATAATTTATTTTTAGTTACTAGTAAATATTTTCTCTAATCATTCAATTTAAGAATGTATTCTTGTCTACTTTATCAAAAGAAAAAGAAGTGTTCTTGTCTTGGCTTACAGAGTGATCGATGACTCTTCTTTCTTTTAGAATTGCCTTTTTTTTTAATTGATGTATGAATACTCTAAAATCTAAACATTATGTGAAACTAAAAATTACATTAATCTATCAATAATGGAAATATGGTTCATAGTTTGTTTTAGTGAAAATTTATTCCCAACAACAATACTAAAAGAGAAATATTAGGTTGAATTATTGATTTTACGTAATATAAGGTAGATAATTCAGAATAGTAAACACTATAAACAAGTCAATAAACAAAGTATAAATTTTCTCAGACTATATAGGTTTGCAAATCTGAAAATAATTAAGTAGATAGCTCAAATAGCTAGGTCTAAGAGCATCATTATAGGTAGTTTCTTAGAGATAGATCTTAGTAATATTTAAATAATTTATTTGTAAAAGTGATTGTTAAGAAATAGTATTTTTGAGTTAAGATTTTTGTGTGATTAATGGTAGGCTCTTAACATGTGGTTTTTAGAAAAAATAATATTAATATAAAAATAATATTTATAATTATAGAAAATTTTATAATTGTTGCAAATTAAAAAAATTAAAACATACATGAGATAAAATTTATAACATAAATCACAAATATTTTAAACTTAATTTCTTCTATATTTTGTCCATATATGCTCGACCAAATAATTCTTCAATTGTTGATGCATACGTCGATCACGAACTCGAGCTCTATTATCGAAGAAATTAGAAGGCGTATCCGTAGAATATGTGAAATCCGCCCAATCAAAACGTGACACGTGGCACCTCTTAGGTATTAAAGTGATTTAAATTAAATAGTTAATACCTTAATAAGCTAAGGAACGTTCCTTAGCTTATTAAGGTATTAACTATTTAATTTAAATCACTTTAATACCTAAGATTCAGCTAACATCCCCCCTATAATGATGCTCTAATGCTTTAAGAACTTTTTTTTTTTACTCCCTCTCTTTCATAAAGAGTGTCATTCTAGAGTTTGATTTCCTGATTTACCCTTAATTTAAAGCTACTTTTCATTGAATTTGAATCATTAATCACTTATTAAATAGGAGCATATATGTATAATTTAATGTTTTCTTAATTTGTGTGAAATATGTCAAAATGACACTCTTTGTGAAACGGAGGGAGTATTACTTTGAGCCAGTCAAAAACTAATTAACTTTAAATACTCTCTTCTTTTTCTTTTTACCATAGGGAGACAAAATGAGTTGGTGGTTTATCATTGGTGCATCTTTTTTCTTTGCATTTATACTCATTGCAAAGAACACGAGAAAGACAAAGAAGAATCTACCTCCAGGACCACCAAGACTTCCTATAATTGGAAACTTGCACCAATTGGGATCAAAACCTCAGCGTTCTCTATTCAAATTATCTGAAAAGTATGGATCTCTAATGTCGCTAAAGTTTGGAAATGTGTCTGCTGTTGTGGCGTCAACTCCAGAGACGGTGAAGGATGTTTTGAAAACGTTTGACGCAGATTGTTGTTCGCGACCTTATATGACTTATCCTGCAAGAGTCACATACAATTTAAACGATCTCGCGTTTTCTCCGTATAGCAAGTATTGGAGGGAAGTACGAAAGATGACGGTCCTTGAACTCTACACTGCGAAAAGGGTAAAATCGTTTCAAAATGTAAGACAAGAAGAAGTTGCCTCATTCGTCGATTTCATCAAACAATCTGCTTCATTGGAGCAACCAGTTAATATGAAACAGAAGTTAGTGAAACTCTCTGGGAGTGTGATTTGTAGAGTTGGATTTGGCATAAGTCTCGAAGGGAGCAAACTTGCGAATACTTATGAGGAAGTTATTCAAGGAACCATGGAGGTGCTGGGGAGTTTCGCAGCAGCGGATTACTTCCCGATTATTGGAAAAATGATTGATAGGATCACGGGGTTACATAGCAAATGCGAGAAGGTTTTTAAGTCAATGGATTCGTTTTTCGATCAATCTATAAAGCGTCACCTAGAAGATGCTAATATTAAAGATGATATCATTGACTTGCTCCTAAAGATGGAAAGGGGAGAGATGGGACTTGGAGAGTTTCAACTTACACGAAACCACACCAAAGGAATTCTTCTGGTAAGTGATGGGAGCCTCTTAATCCATAATTCATTCGTAACATGTTGCATAGTGTTTCATTCTTGTCTTTGATTATTGCAGAATGTTCTTATCGCTGGAGTGGACACTTCTGGCCACACTGTGACATGGGTGATGACACATTTGATTAAAAATCCAAGAGTTCTGAAGAAAGCGCAAGCCGAGGTGAGAGAAGTGATCAAAAACAAAGATGATATCACAGAAGAAGATATAGAACGACTCGAGTATTTGAAAATGGTGATTAAAGAAACATTAAGGATAAACCCACTTGTGCCACTTCTGATTCCAAGAGAGGCTTCAAAAGATATGAAGATTGGAAGTTATGACATACCAAAGAAAACATGGATTTATGTCAACATATGGGCTCTTCAAAGGAATTCAAACGTTTGGAAAGATCCAGAAGCTTTCATCCCCGAGAGGTTTATGGATAGCGAGATTGACTACAAAGGTCTAGACTTTGAGTTGTTGCCATTTGGTAGTGGAAGGAGAATGTGCCCTGGTATGGGAATGGGTATGGCTTTGGTACACTTAACTCTTATCAATCTTCTTTACCGATTCGATTGGAAGCTTCCGGAAGGAATGAACGTAGAAGATGTTGATCTTGAAGAATCATATGGACTTGTTTGTCCTAAGAAAGTCCCACTTCAACTTATCCCGGTCCTTACGCAATGGACTTGACTTCACTTCACTTTCCTTTTTCGGACTTTACTTCACTTAATAATGTTATAGTTCAAAAATATGTAATGTGAAGATCTTATACCACTACTACCATCAATAAAATATTTGTCCGATCCATATCTTGTAGCTTAAACACAACTTCTTGAGACCATTACTACCGAATCAAATTGCGAAACAAAAAGGCGGGGTATAATATTACTAGGACTAGAGCTAAACACTCACAGTTGGTGATGGAGGAAGACACTGTCTTCTCCTTTCCCCTCTTCTGCTTCGGTTTAAAGAACCCGATGAAGAAAGCGAAGGTTCAGGTGGAAATCTACTTGATCTACTCCGAAGTTTCTTCTTCTCTGCTTCAGGAATCTTCTCTTCCTTTGATCTCACCTGCCTCACCTTTGTCTCATTCAGCTCCGCCGGCAGAACACAGTTGCAAAACAAACCTAAAGACCAAAACAAACCTAAAACTTATGAGCTTTTACTAAAACAGAGTAAAAGCCAATGTTCTGTTTTATAGCTTCTTACCGAACCGAGCAAGACGATTAACCCAACTAGGGATCGATCTTCGAGTCAGTTGCACACAAACATCATTGCAAAAGTGATTGCAATTCTTAGTGATCAAATGGTAAGTATTTCCACTATATTCTTCTGCAAGTTTCTCCATAAAAGCACGAACGTTTTCAGGATCCAAATCAGTTCTTCCAATCAATATAGACTTCCTGAATGTAAAACCCGGACATTGCTTCGGTTCCACCTCGAAAATCCCCGTTGTCGAATGCTCGTGAGCTCCGAAACCATATTCAACCCCATGAACTAAACCAAAAACATTGATAACACAATATCAAAAACAACAACTAGATCTCAATATTAAACATACTTCATTTTTGGACATACATATCTATTATTATCTAATAAGATAATATACAATTCAATTAAAAAGTCACATAAAACCAGGTTCTGATTATTATTATTATTCCTCATAGAAAATCAAAAGAGTTAAATCCAAAAATGGGTCAAGAAAAGTTTCCAGTTTTGGAATCTATTGAAAACGAAACCAGTCTATTTCAATTTCTACAAACAAACAAAACAAACCAACAAACTAAAAAAGTCTCTTACTTCAACTAAAACAGAATCATATCAACCAAATTTTCCACTCAAAGATGAGAAATTTTCAATCCCCAATTCAAAAGTTTTAAGCTTTAACCAAAACCCATCAACAATTTTCCAAGAAACTTCAGAAATATGGTAGAGAGAAGAGAAAGGAGAAACCTTCAACACCAGAGTGATAGATCCCAAGTCCTAACCAGTAAGCATAGCCATTGATGGGTGTGAGATCGTATACATTCAGATAAACCGGAACCGAACCGGGTTTCTTTTTCCGGCCGGTAACCACCACCATTCTACACAACATCTTTCTTTAACAGAAGAAAGATGAGCTTCGAATCTTATTCTTGTGTCAATCTGAGAGAGAAGCTTCTGATGATGTTTCCTTCTTTCTTTAAAGTTACATTCTTTTTGGGGTTCTGCTTTCTGTCATTCTTCTCTCATTTTGTTTAGGGTATAAATTGCTTTTTGGTCCTTATAATTTATGTTTTTTACGTTTTGCCCCTAATGTTATTAATTGGAGTTTTTTGACGTCGACGACGCCAACGAGGACTACTTGAGAGCTGAGAAGTGTGTACTTTGTCTTTCTACGAATCAACTTTGACAATGTAATAGTTTGTACTTTGTAGTAGTCTAGAGCGAATTAACCGAACCGAAAATATTCAATTAGAATCGTACCAAACTGGAAAGAAATGAACCAAAATCAAATAGAATTGTAAAATATTTGAGTGGATTCTAAATGAGAACTAAACTGAAATATTTTGGATATCCGAAATATAATTATATACTAAAAAATATTAGTTACGTTTAGACCAAAATATAAATAGAAAAAAAACCGACGAAAATATTCAAAAATACCCAAAATACCTAAAACAAATACTTAAAAATACCCAAAATACCTAAAAATACCTGAAAAACTACTCGTTTGGATCTTAAACTTTAGAATTAAGGGAACCGGATCTGAACCAAAGTGAAACCAAATTTTTTTCGGTATCTATATAGATCTTTAATTCCAGAACCAGAACCGACCCTAATTATCCGAACTCCGAGGGATATGTTTTTTTGGTTCTAGAGTTTATGATCCATATAGGTTTATAGAAAAATTCGGTTCAGTTCCGGTTGGATCTGGTTATTTCGGTTCCGGAGTGATGCATTTGGATATTTTTGAATATTTTCGTGTATGTTAGATTTTTTTTTTTTTTGAACAAACTCGTGTATGTTAGATTATGTTCGAATATTTTAGATATTTATGGTATTTCGAATATTTTGATTATTCGATCTAAAAGTAACTAATATTTTTCTCAAAATATTTTGGTTTGATTCTGAAATTTATGATTCATTCTAATATTTTAGAATTATGGTTCGATTTTGGTTCGGTTCTGAATCCGATCCAGTACTATTAATTCAGTTAATTTTCCCCGGACGAGAGAAAGCAATGGAAATCAGCCTTGTATGTTAAATAAAACGTTTCATCGACGGACGCAAAGAATCACTCGTGGAAGTGGGTGGTAGATTTTGTAATAAAATGAGGAAGAGCAGGATAAAACAGGTAAATTATATTAAATAAATAGAAATCGACAAAGCCACGAGCCATGTCTCAGGAGTTGTGTCTTTGTGTGCGTTCTAAGCAAAACGATGACTAGCTGTTAAGGCGTGAAGTTGGCAACATAATTACGTTTTTTAATCTTTGACCAAACAAAACAACAAAAAGAAATTACACTGACTTACTTGATAATTATAGACTGATTCTTTGTTTTATGTGATTAATGTATTATATGGTACTTAGTTCAAATCTCTTTTACGAATAGCAAAACATAATTCACGGATACGCAATTATCAAATATTATAAAGTTGTTAGATACGAATTTATTTTTCAATATGAGCTTAAGATCATTTGTTCAATACTTTCATTAAAAATTGTAAAGAAAAGGCATATAATTTCATGTAAGATAATGGACAAAAAATATTATCATTAACGGACTTGGCATAGGGGTTAGCACAAGATATCATATAATGGACTCTTCACAAATGCCTTTTTTTTTTAATAATAACTCTTCAAAAATGGTTTAGCCGTCTTTTAAAGATTGTATAATATATTAGTGGAATGATCATTAGACTCAGAAGAAAACATATTAAATTGGTACTTGATCATTCTTCATTTCTTCTAAGTTCTAAACATATTAGGATTTTTTTTCCAATGAATACTAAAGATAAGTTATACGATATTAGAAAGCTAATTTAATGTTAAATCAGATATTAACTTCTTTATTAATCGATATACTAATTTTGAAAAGGTGGCTTTTAAAAGGTCAACAAAAAACAAACTATTTATATTTAATGAATTCGACAATTAATTAGCCATGGCCATTTGTAGAACGACTTTGGAAACCAACAAGTTGTGTACGTAATTATTATATACAACTTCTCGTGATGATAATATAAGTTACTAGTATTATATTCAAGTGATTATTTTGTCAATTACCATGTTTATCAATTATCTAAAATAAATTTTTATTTGGTTATGATTGGCAATAATAGTCAGAGACTCATAAATGAAAGGAGGTCAAAGTGACGACGGCGTTATGGGCCGATCACTTCTATTTGCAACTTCCTTAGTCTTTTCGATAACGTTGTTCGGTGGACGGTGGACCTCATGAAAATGAAATTCATTTATGCTTTTCCATAAATTTTACAAGTCCATATAGAAAGACACCGGTATATATATTCATATTAATTAGTAGAAATTGTGGTTCCTCTAAAGCAAAAGGGAGAGCACTTATCTTCCAAACAATATAGGGACAAGTAAATAACGTATGATTAGTTATCTTTTCTTCCAATTAGAATCTCCAAAAACTCTCTTAAGTCCATAATTTTCCACCTTGCACAATGAAAGAGATCCAAATATATATTGATATTAGTTAAGTCTTGGTCATCACACTTTTCTAGCGTATCAAATTATTCTTATTGTTCAAACCCTTTTCCTTTGATTATCCTTCCGAGAGAACTTCAATGTTCTTCCGGAGAAGTCTTTCTTCAGTATCTCGCTTCTTTTATAGATCACATACAACATATGGATCATACAACATATATTTAATAATATCTTCATTTATGAAGAGCAAAAACACTCTGCATTCAATATAACATATCATCCAAAAGAATTTTTTTATCTTACTTTCATATATAAATGAACGGTCTACAACGGTCATATCCCACTAACAAAGAACGATTGAGCTGCATTCCTTGATTTTACCGGCAACTACAAATATCTGTAAATTCATCCCTCTGATAAAAAAAATTTGGAATCTAGTGATTCAACATCCATTGGCCCTCACTGGACCTTCAAAACTGTCGGAGAATGTCGTTTTCAGCTGGCCCAAGAAAGGAGATTCATTTTGCTCTATTTATTTTTTAATTTTTGTATATATCCGATCAGCTGATTCGGTCAGCTCTGGGGAGAACGCACCGAAGTGCTATCATGTGGACTCGTCGCCAACACTTAGGTGTTGGACTACCACACTGCCTAACCCCGAGTTTGGAATGCTTTCCGACTAATGCCCGGGGTATCCAGTTAGCATAATTCCAGATACAATGTGAATTATTTGGACCAAAGCCCAAGCTCAGACTTCCCACACAAATGTGATTTTCGTTTCCAGGGTGGATCAACATTTTGCTCTATTTAGGTAACCAATAATAAATCCTATTTCCTAATTTGATGAGGCTTAACTTATATATATGTCATGTCTTCAGGCAAGTGTATGTAGGAAATGTTTTGGGGCCAAACTTATGAAGATAACTTGAAGGGCTCATCAGGTTGGTTACACTACATGGTCTGCATGGCAGCATGCATGTGTGATTGTCTAACTTTGTTCTTGGATTTATTCATGGAGCTTTGTCACTTTTGGTTCAGTATCTGAAGATTTTTTTTCTTTCTTTATGGATACAAACAAGCATGCATATCTTTCTTCGCTCAATATAGTGGTTAATTAAGCAGCTGGTTAAGGCCTTAAGGGAGAGTAAAGAGATGTGTGTATGTGTGTGTTTTCACTTGTGAGAGTTTGTAAAAAAAAATCTTCTATGTTTCAAGAGCCAAGATTGTCTCGATAGATGACGATGATTTTGTATTCAATTATATTGTAACTCTCAAAGATTCCCGTGAATTGTCAGGGAAAAATCTTCTGACAGGGAGCTAGGTAATGTTGATCATTCGGGTCCATCAGACAAAACTCCCGTGTTCATAGTTTACTTCGGTTTATACTTACGATCTTAGCTTGTTCTTCGATTGGTTGGTTTGTCGATTAGTCGAGAAGTTCTCGGTTGTTTGTTCGACCATTTGTGGAAATAACGCGTGAAATGTTTGGTGATGAAAGCAACATCTATGACAAGTTTTTTCTTTTAATGCCTTCTTACATATGGAATATTGTGATGGCCTTCTAATAATCTATTTCGTTGTCTAGTGTACACCAATTTTGGGTCTAACAAAGAGAACCCATTGGATGCTATAGTTAACGTTACATGGTTTTTTAGTATAGAAGAAATGTATATGATTTTGTGTTTCAAATTTCTTCTACTACTCTTTTGCTTTTAGTGTCACAATCATCCTACACAGCAACTATCTTCTTATTCTTTTTTTATTTCTATCTGTTTTGTTCTGTTTAAATGTCTTGTTAGCAACTTTTAAATAAATAGAATGATTGTTCTAACTTTTAGGTAACCCAACTTTGAATTATAATATTAATTCCTTTTTCTTGTGACTATGAAACCAAATCTTCCCACAGATCTCAATACTCTCCTTTTGTTCCTTTACTCTATATTTTATACGGTTGTTGGGTGTCTACCTGAGATCCATTATTGTATAGTCTACAAATCTCAGACTAAAGTAGATATGTGAAAATATGTACATTAGATATCTAGCTTCACTAGACAAAAATATACACAAAATAGTACTAACAATCACATGAAAAAGCAGTAAAAAAACACTAAATTCAAGAATCAAGAAAAAGAATCTCAAAGCTTGAGGGACAAGTCAAGCTTCTGCTGCTCTTCATGATGATTAGTGCCTAACAACAATCCTCTGTATCCGTGCCATTGTTCAAGAGTCGGTGACCCTTCTAGAATCCGTCCTGTGTTGCTCGGTCTATCGATGTTATTGGTCCGAGAATTTACTGAAGGAGCCATCATCATCATATGATGTTGATGATGATGAAAATTCTCCATTGAAGGCAATTTACCTATGGCTGGTTGTTGATCAAATGGGAGTCTTGACCAGTTGACCTGACCGTAGTGACCACCAAACCCGCTATATGAACTTAGCTTGTGGCTCATCGAATGCGCTTGAATCCCCAAAGACCTATTGTTGTTGTATAGTCCGTGGAAAGGAAGTGGAGAGAAACCGTAAGGATGTCCAAAAGCTGAGGCTGACGCTGCCATACGTTGTCCTCTCTTCGCCAACGTTCTCTCTCTTTTGTGTGCGTTTTGGTGACCACCAAGGGCTTGTGAGCTATAGAAAGTTCTTTGACAGTAGTTGCATGAGAAAAGCTTTTGTTCTGTAGATGTTGTAGATCCGTTAACGATACTCGTTGTGTCTTCTATGCAGTCGATGAGATTGAGTTCTTGACTAGAATCATGAACGTCTCTTTCTTCATCTTTGATACTATGTTCTAGGCTATAGTTTGGAGAATCTTGATATGGAAAAGCAGTGGATGAGGAAACTATTGAAGCGTCCATGAGAGCTAAAAAGGGAAAAGATTTGTTCAGGTGATGATTTATTCTCTCTCTTTCTCTATCTCTATCTATTATTAATAGCTATGGAAGAGGTTTATATCAGTGAATGGGAGCAGAAGTAGATGGTATTAGAAAGGAATAGAGAAAGAAAATAATACCCTACACTAGAACATTTTCTTAGGTTTTTGTAATAAGTGGACCAAAGTACTATGATGAGAGCGATAGGTAGGTTTGGATTGCTGTCACACCCTTCTCACAAAACACTTTAAAGCTAGTTGATTGGAACTCCACCATCTAAATACCTCTCTGTCTATAATATATGACCCTTTCCCTTTTTGGCTTCTTCCTCCTTCAATAATCCAACCAATACATTAAGGGTGTAGAATCCAAATTTCGGTTCGGTTCCGGTTCAAAATTTTTGGGTTTTTAGATTTTCAGTTTATGAATGATAAAATATCTAACGTAAATTCAACCAAATAAATTATGACTACTTTACCATTGGTAATAGTTAAATTTTTTTGTTTGTTAAGGAACCCTTAATAATTGAGTATGAACCTTTCTTTTGTTAAGAGACAAAGAAGTTAAGGGATATAAAACGAAGTTAATTGAGTATGAAAACGAAGCAGTTTCTCAAAATAGTAAAGAAACTGGTACATCATGATTCATAATGAAATGACAGAATAGAAAGATGACAATAAATTGAAAAGGAAGAGTACTGTTTATGGACCATGCATCCAAATTTGTTCAGGTCTGTTTATGTCTACTTTTTGTAACTCCACGAGGTAAGTGACCATTTCTGTCTCCTTTGGCTTTTCGTGTGGTCCTCTCCTTCATCTATTCTTTCTTTTGTCCTCTATTGAGACCAAACCAAAGCTCAAACTAATCACAAAGTAAAATAACTGGTTGTTTGGACTTTGTAACAATCAAGCACGTAAGAATAGATCGTTGATTTTGACAAACCACTTGGTTCACTTAGAACTTAGAACATATCAATTAGAGGGTCTAATAATACGAAAAACTCTTTCGTTATTATACTTATCGATTTTATTTTGTATCTTAGTGAGAAATTGTAGACCATGTATATGACTTAAAGAATAGTTTGTCTTTATGAGAGATCAACCTTTTTCTTTTTTTGTGTAATCGTGAAGGAAAGGATATTTGAAACTTCCACACGCTCTTCTTCTTTATCATCTAAAGAGTTTAGTGGATTTGTCAATATGAATTTTGGTTTCCCACTTAATTTCACATCATGACATACAACTAGGTTGCATGACAAAAGTCACTTTCTTCAACCAATTGAAACTTTTCTTTTGGGAGCCACATCGGCAAAATCAAACCCACTTGAGCGACGAGTAAAAGTTATTCTATTGAGCATATGATATTATGATATAATAATTCCTAACAATCTAACCACTTAACATTTCCAAAGTTTTAGCTTAAATTTATTTAGCTAAATTTGATTTACTTAGCTTGTAATGAAATAGAAAAGATCTAATGGTTTAAACTTTTGTATATTTGTCGTATGTGAATTGCGACCTAGTTGATGGGTCCAAGGTTACATATGGCCGACACAAAAATGGGAAAAAGCTGATTCAGAGTTTTCAGTTTCTAATCGCTAATTATTTTCATAAGAAATTAATTTTAATTAATGTATTGGTGGAGTTATTTCTGAGTTATATGATACCTCCATTTAAGTACACCCTCGTTCTTTGTATCCTCGATAAATTGATCATAAATTGTTACATTAATGAGTAATGTGAAATTGTGAATTGGCAAAGTGTATTATTGGTTAGCTTAGTGAGTATACTAATTTTCTACGTAAAAGTATTATTATAGTACTAGAAATTAACCCGCGGTACACCGCGGGCCTATACTTTTATTAAATAGATTTTTTGTATTTTTATTTTAAAGCTTTTCTTTTACATATATGATATTGTTTTTTTAATTTAAATGTATACATATACAAATATGTATATATCTATATATTGTAGGATTAGTCAATTTTCAGTTCATTTTTGAAAATATAGAGATAGAGCAAATTAAATAGTTCATTACGCACTAATGGATAATTTGCTGAAAATAAAAGTTTATTATCTTGTTAACATAATACATAAGTTTAGATTTTGTTTGTAAATTTTTATTCAGCAAATAAATATTAAAAATTATAGTATCTATATATGTCTTTTGTGCAAATAAAATTTAAGTGTTGAATGTGTGTATCCATTACAAATAAAATCGATATTGTATATGATTGTTGTTATGTAACAAAAAACAAAATGTGTATTTGGAATTTGACCCGCGGTATACAACGGGTTTATGTTTTTTTGTCATGTTTTATATAATTTACTTAAAAATATTATATTGGATAAAATATAAAATTTTAGATTTGTTTAGTTTTGTAGAATAATATAAAGATATTTATAATTTTATTTGATGTGATCATTTTCAGTCTAGGTTTATACCCGTAGATTAATACTTTTTTTATATATAGTATTTTGAATTAAAAATAACAGAAAAGTACCGTTTAAAATTCATTTAAAATATATAAATATAAATTGTGGATATTATTTCAATATGTTTTATGATTGTCATATTGTTAAACATTATATGGTCAAATCTGGCATTTCTTTACCGATTAGTAAGAGACTAATGTTCAATTAGAACTTTGATTAGTAAGAACTGATACCAAAAAGAGAAGGAGAATACAAAAACTTGGAAATTGTGGTTTATGATTATGTATATTTTTGATACTTCGAACATTAGCACTAAAAACCTTTTTATGTTTTGTCACAAATGGGACCCAAAATCAGTATGATGTAGTAGTAATTTATGTATCCTATTCCTAATAAATATTCTAAGTGAAGAGATGATATTAAAGTTAAGAAGATTCCTCCGAAGATCAATAATTGGCTGACGAAAAAAAAAATGAACAATATAAACAAAGATCAAGAAAATATATTTATTCCACAAACGTTTTTGGGGAATATATATAATGCGCCTAGTGTAAATATATTATTTACACAATTATAGAAAAGGACAGGACGTGTACCTTCTTCTTCTTTGCTTAACCAAGTTATCCATTTAACTTTCAATGCCACAACATGCTCACTGACGAATTCTACTCTATCGATTTTCCTCTTTTGGGTGCTATCTGCCATGTTTCTCCTGTCAATACAACTTAATCAAGTCAAAATCATACATTCATCAAAATCCTAATGAAACCCCAGAATTATACTATCAATCCAACGATTAGCAATCATCAAGCAAGCAATGCAATAATCAAAGGGATATACACCTAAAAGACCTAGATAATATGGAGAAACGGATAAAAACTTTGGCACCTATATAGAGAAAAGATCTCAAAAAGCATATATATATAGATTCAGCCTTTAGGGCGAATTAAGAACCTTTTTCTAATTATTTTTTAGATTTAAAATTCTAATTTCGATATGTTGACATATAAGGAAATTAGATCCCCCATTATTAGGGACTATTCAAACTAATTACCGTAATTTGTGTGATAAATATTCTTCACAATAGGTACTATGTACTACTTAAAAAATTGCATATTACAATGGATATGTGTAAGTCGAAGATTTGATTCCGATATTACAATTATTGTTAGCATTTAATTTTAATATCGTTTTTTTTTTTTTTGCAGAAATATCTTACCAAAAAGATTTGCGTAGCAAATATACTATGTACTTTAGGAATATGCTATGATTTCGGTTTGAAGAGTAGTAATTGTTTTATTTATAATTGATTATTCGAATATTTGAAGCAATGAATTATAGTAAATTGTAAATGAAATCTACTAAAATCACAACAAAATTAGATCTTAGGTAAGGAAACAACAATATTTAGTATTAATTAGTTGGGATTAGGTAGAATTGGAAACATTAAATTGAGAATATACACTCGAAAATATAGCAACATACTCGAGATTTAGTTAACTTAATATCTTTATTAAATTTTGCAAATTTAAATAATAAATGCTATGCCGATTAATATGTGGGAATAAGTTAAGGAAACAAAGTTAAATGGGTAATTAAAGAATTAATTTCGTTTTTATTACAAACTTCCTAAAATCTCTTATTCTAGATCCGAACAACTTAAAACCGGGTAAAACCCGGATCCAAAAGACTTTATGCAAAAATCCCCTGTAAAAATGTATATGTAGATGTTATAGTTAACATCAATCAGGTCAAAAGATACAGAACATTGGATCTTACTTTAAACAGATGGTGACATGTATCTATTCATAATTTTCCCTGTATGTAGAGAGATTTGATTCGTCTTTCAAAATTTTTTAGTTTGGTAAAGCTTTTGTGTATTTTTTAAATCTGACAATGCTATAGGTAAGTATCATATAGTAAAAGTACTAAACAGTAACTGGGTTCATCTAAGTTTTTTTGGGCCTTATTATAATCTAATAGTTTACATGATTAGCTAAATTTACTCAATTCAATAAAAGTTTTTAAAGCGACAGGTTACAAATTTCCAATGATTATTTTCTAAAAGTGGAATTGTTTTTTTTTTTTTTTGTCAACCATACATTTATTAAAAAACTCCTTGATCGGTTACCCAATTAGGAGGAGAAACGTTTACAAAAGTAGCTTCAGAAAATAAAAGTCTAGAAGAGCGGGTTAAGCAGTCCGCTTTTAAATTACAAGAACGAGGAATAAGGGAGAGTGAGAAATAGGGAATGGAACCACGGAGCAAACCAAACTCTTCAAGTAGGTTGGAGAAAGCTGGCCATTCATCAGGTGACTGTACCATCGAGACCAATTCTGAACAGTCTGTTTCAAACGCCTGACAATCAATCCTTCTTGAAAGGAAAGTGGAATTGTTTTATTGGTTAAAAAAACTAAAAAATAACTAACCAAAGTTTGCCATACTATCACTTGCAGAAATAATATCCACTATGAGTACTTACCTCGTGGAGTACTTATGCACACTATTGCCACAAAAACTCTTTGGAAATTTTTGTATGATAGATGAGAAGTGATGAATTGTTTCTTTTTTTTTTTACTGTGGTGTAGCAGTGAATGTGTCATTTGAATTGATAAAAAAGTTTTTTTGTTGTTGGTTTCCCACAGAAGGTTGTGTATATTACATAATTATAAAGTTCTGAGTCTGTCCAAGATTATTAGAGCTCATAAGATTTATAAAAAAAAATCGGAAAATTTAACCCAATTTTCTACATTATGATGATTAGTTTGGATATGGTTTCGGCTCCTTCAGCCATAAAAAAAAAATTCTACATTAGTACATAGTAATTTATTATATTTTTCCACTAATTGGATATTTTTTCTATAGCTACTATGGTGTTATACACTGAAATTTTAGATTTTTTTTTTTGTGAGAAAGTTTAGAAAATGGATTAGATATGCATCATGTTATAACTTTATTTGTTTCTGAAAAAGTAATGAGAAAACTGACTGGGAGAGATCATATAAGATAACGAGTAACACATGCCCCCACATATAATTCCAAATGTAGACAATTGTCTAGTCACATAAACAACCAAATCTACTTTTGGTAGATTTTCATGTCTCATCCAAAATTTTGAAGCCAATGTCTTTCAAAACATAATTTTTTTTTCTTCAGTTATATTTATTTAAGTACCGTCTCTAGAAATTACGAGAATAAATGTTTAAAATATGTTAGTATCTAAAAAATTTGTTTATTAGGACTGATTTTTATCTCTCTAAGAAAAACCATAATTCACAGCATGCCACATAACCACCATGTCTTAAAAAAGATTTCTATCAACACACGATGTCCTTTTTGGGAGATAACATTCTCATTTTACACCTCTCGGAAACCCTTATGCTAACCATTAACTTGGCTATCAAACTAGTTTCGTGGTCATATTTATATCATAAACGTTATAAGAATTTTGAGTATAGTTGGTGGGTCTTATTTGTGTTATTGACTTTGAGTAGGTTTGAAAGGGCTGGGCGTTGGGGTCTCGTTCGGGTTCTGATAGAGTTTTTTTTCGGGTTTTCGGTACCAGGCTCGTAAGCCCCAGCCCCACCAATCTACATTTCCCAATGACTACCATCGTCATGAATCAACCATGAACCATCAAACAATTACCAAAAAATTAGTCCCGAATACACATATATTGGATCATACATAGCAATATGAATCTTATTTCTTTACCAAAAAATAAAAAAGATGAATCTTGTTTGGTTATTAGCTATATGTTTCACTCTACAAAATTATAATTTAAATTTTATCTTGATTATTGTGAAAGCTAGAAAATGGATGTTTTGATGGGGTTCGATCAACGAGTAAAATTATTCCTAGTTAACCAAAACGAAAACCCGATCAAACTTTTTTTTTTATATAAAAGTAAATATCATTAGAAAATAATAAAAGTTTAGGAATTACAGAGTATTAGGACTCATATGGCATATATAAGCAGGAGTAGTTACTTAAAGAATCTCAACATCTTTGTGATTTAGAAATGAGAAACAAAAGCCACAAACAAATAATCTTTGGAGATAACTATTCTACACCTGATTTCTTCTGATCTACAACAGCTTGTATGAATGTTTAAGTATCAAATATCCGATACCATTGTTTTGATCAGCTTGCGGGTTTAGAGAGTGCTCCTGCAGCAAACAACAAATTTCTCCGAGAAAACTGCATCGATGTAAAACCAGAGTTTTAGTGTATGCTTGATCAACGAGCTTTGCAATTCTAGGGGTTAAGAGGAAAGGTTCTATATGATGAATCAATTATTTGGCACACAACCTGAAACTTTGGTTCTAATTAATTTTTGGAAAGAGTTGATTTATTCACAAGCACAAGATGATAAACTTAGCAGGGAATCCAGCGATGAGAAATATATTACGGTATTTCGAGAATGGTGGAACTAATTCTAGTAAAGAAAGAAAGCATAACTTACTCTGAGAGCGTGCACTGGTGTGGACTTGGTGGGGAAAGTCCTGAGTGAGCGCAACCTGTTGGTGTTCCCATTCCTGATCGACAAATGATAAGTCGTTTTAACAAAACAATCTACTATTCAAAGAGAACAATGATACAACTTTGGAAGGAGCAAACTCACTTTTCCTCGGCCTTTGTTGATTTGGTACTTGAGGTGACGTCCCACAGTTTCACTGTGCAGTCTGCAGATCCAGAAGCCAGAAGAGAGCCCTCGCCGCTGAAACAGAAAAACTAGTTAGTCATAAATTGTAGTAGCTCTATGATTATCGAAGTGGAGTTTGCGGTTTCAATATTCCAAGCAAGTGGACTTGACCAACCAAAACCAGTCATCCCTCTAACGACCCAACACATTAGGCCTATACAACTTACCACAACCCATGACAAGAACTCCTATGCGTGGATATAGAAAAATCTACCGGTTCAGTAGTAAGCCACTGTGGAATCAATAGAAATAGCCACACCACCCCACTCTAGTTCATAACCCTGAACTACCCTTAAAACAATTTTGCCCTAGAAGAAACCCAGAGATTATAAGCATTTTAATCAAAATCAATACTTGGCTGACCAGGGTTTCACTAACTCAATAAAAATTGAATGATCAAATAAAACTATATGCTTCCTGTCTCGATCTCTCACCTGTAAGAGAGACTCCAGACACATGAATTATGGCCCATGAGAGGAGTGATGCAGCGAGCTGATAAGAGGTCCCACATCATTATGGTGCCATCTTCATCACCGGAGGCCATATATCTCCCATCTGGAGACATCGCCAATGATAAGACCATACTCCTGTGCCCAATGAATATCCGGACACACTCCCCAGTTTGCACATCCCAGAGTCTAACCGTCTTATCACTAGAACCGGTTGCAATGAAGTTACAATTGGGATGCCACTGTACACACTGAAATCAAATGCATTTGACAAGTACAAAGAAAGTCACATCAATATGTATCCAAATAAAAATTGAAGTTACTCATCCAAAAAGTTAACTAATCCACCGTTAAGCTTATGATTTATAAATAATGGCTGTCAGGGTCTCGTTAAAATAAAAAGTGGGTACTAATCTAAGTCAATAAACAATGCAAAATGTTAGCTAAACCACTGTAAACTGTGAAGCGGTAAATTAACGACTTCAATTGCATACTAAACCGTTAGAGAAATTTATCCATTCATTAATTAACAACTCAAATGATCTAACCTTTGCAAGATAAAACCCAAACAATGAAGATGAGGGAGACACTCACATCAACATCAGATAGATGCCCTGCCATTATCCGAAGAGGTTGAATTCGGTCCATTGACCAAATCCGTGCAGTACGATCATGAGAACAGCTTGCAAAGTAATGACCAAAAGGGCTAAACTGCACCATAAAACGAGTATACATAAATGTCCAGCCACCATAGATTGCAGGTTATGTAAGTAATGTGTAAAATTGAATAATTATACCTTGACATCCCATACAGGGTAATTATGACCCTTGTAGCACACGAGATTGGCATTTAGTTTTGTGCTCCACAGTCGAACTGCACTTATGAATACATGGTGGGTAACTAAAAAAAAGTCTGAACTAATGAGCCAGTGTATGGATTGGTAGAGTGATGGACAGATACATACTTGTTGTATCTGCTGAAGAAGATAGAACAAAATCTCCAGGGGGACTGAAAGTGGCCGAGTAAACTGGCCCTGAATGACCCAGTAATAATGTATAACTTCTTCTGCCATTTGGTCCCATGATTTGATCATTTGTATCATTTTCACCCTGCAAAACACCTGGAACCAGACAGCTTAGTGTCTATAACTCTCATGGAAACACAAACAATCAAAATGAAATATCAACAAAAACAACAAGCGAAACATATGAGATAAATATCATTCTTAATTGTGGACGTCATTTATATATCTTTCAGAATGAAGGTCATTACAAAAATCATTGTTTCAGTGAAAAAACATACCACTGCCAGCTTGTCCTGTCTTAGCCATGTCCCAGACCTGAACACCATAATTGTCACTTAGGCATGACTTTAAAAAGGATGAGAAAAAAGAGGAAACATATCACAGCCATCACAGAATTACATACCTTTATTGATGAATCTGAGAACCCACCAGCAACCAGAGATCCATCATGAGATATAGATGAACAGTTTAACCTGGGGGACAATAAGAGAGTGAGAAACAAGTTGTAAATAAGTAGTTAAAATTAGGAGGAGAGGTGGACATTACCCGTTATGAGTATTCACAAATGTATAAAAGCTGACTGAAGGCATTGCGACACTGCTCAACTGCACACGGTTTCTCAGGTCTTCAAGGATAGATTGCTCTACGTCTGTAGACCTGACAGAGAAGAAAAGGAGATGGAAAACACTTAATCTATGTTAAAGGAGGTTGAGTCTTTGACAGCTTCTATATTCATTTCTCCTAATCAATCATGCATCACCCATAGATATCACATGTTCATTCCTTTTTCATCAAATACCAACACAAAAAAATGGGCAAGGGATTCGAAAGTACATTACTGGCAAGGCAAGTTCTGGTTTTACACGTGGCGCCGGTGGCACCGTAATGGTCTCCAGACGTGCAACTTTTGCTGTTGCATTTCCCGCTTTGTCCTTCTTTAACTTTTTTAAGGAAGAGCCTTGCTTTCCAATTTCAGTGGATCTTTTCTGAACACAGTATCAATTGATGAGTAAAAATGGGATTTCCAATTCAGTAATTATTGATCTAAGTTGAAGCTATGTATCACCTTACTATCATCTGCATCCCCGTCTTTACTTTCTCCTTGTCCCTTCTCAGAATCAGACAGCAGACCTCCTGTCTTCTCAAGGCGATCTTCTAGCGAGTCTTCAAGCAACTGTAAAAGAAAAACACATATGTAGCTAATGACTTCGCATATATATTATCTTCCCTGGGATGAGGCATCAACACCGGAAAAAACAAAAGAGAAGAGCTTTGGGAAAAATACGTACTCCCCACTGTATTTCTTTTTGATTAATGTGATTAGCTGTGTCCTGAAAACTCCCGAAAATGGTGACAGCTTCTATGTCATCGGATGAGGAAGTAGGTTGTCCTGAGTAGACTTCAACAATTTACCCATGACCAATCAGTGGATTCAATCTTCTACTGAAAAAACTACTACAAGCTATTGCATATATATGAGAAAGAAACACATTTACCTTGGAAATTGATGTGTTCGTTAATAATTCCAAGCATTAAAGTCGATTTTGTCCTTTGTAGATACTGAATTAACAGATCATATGAATACTGCAACATTCAGTAAGTATATTAGAGGTCTGCAGTCACGGAATTCAGTTAATCAGACCAGAAACCTTGAAGCATTTGCCTGTTACAGCTACAGTGACTAGTAAATTTTCACTGAAGTCTACCTTAGAAATCTTGATGTTGACCTTGCTTTTTCTAAGAGAACGAGCAAACTCCATCTCCTGATAAGAAACAAGATCATAAGAAAGTCAATAACCAAACAAAAAAAAAAAATCTAGTATCAACATTATACAACCACATAAGGTTTAGCTTAAACCTCTAGATGAGATGGAGCAAGAACGCCTTCCAATTTCTGAAGATCCCGTAAGTGTACCATCTCATGATCTTTACGGAAGCTGTTAAAAAAGCCTCTCGCTGGCATACAAAAAAGTATAGCTTATCAGATAAGTAGCATAAGTCACTCTTTACTCATTACATCTAATTGCTATATCGAAAAGTACCTTCTTGAGTGTGCCCTTTTCCAACAAGATCCATGTAACAATGAATAAACACAGGATACATAACTCGAAGCAATTCATGCTACAAATTAGAATCATCTTGTCAGTTCCATACAAAATATGGCTACACAAAACAACCAAGGGAAAAAAAAAAAAATCCCACCTTATATAAATCCAGTGAGTTATAAGCCCATGACCTTAGATTGCTATAACCCTCACGGTACCGAGTAGGATCATCTTCTTGTCTGGAAAAACAAAAGAAACCACATTTCTTAAACCATTAGCTCTACATAAGCAACATTATAAACCCTAATTTGAGTTACGACACAAAGAAACAAATGCATAAACACAGTAATATAAACCCTAATTTCGAATTAAAAACAGAAAGGAGAGAGATTGTGAAAGAGATTGATTACTGGGAAAAGGAGCGGATGAGTTTGGTGAGGTCAGGATCGTTATGATAATCGGTAGAAGTGAAACTGCTACCATTGTTGTTGTGGTGATGATAAGATTCAAGGTCTTTAGCAGCGCTATTGAATCCTTTCTTCTTCAAGTAACCCACAACGAACTCGTTGATTTGCTCTGGATCCATTATTGTTCTCGCTTCTCTCTCTCGATTCAAATCCCTCTCCTCAGAAACTTGTATCTCGTCGTCTCATGTTTTAGATTCACTCTCTCTCCCAAAACTGGGCCTCTTTAAATGGGCCTAATTGTGGCCCAACTAAAAACTATCTGCCAAATAAGCTGAGAGTGTGCATGGACCAAGCCTACTAAATCCGTTTTGATCACTTCACGTATGCACCTGATATCAAGTGACATGAATAAGAATTATAAGTGAGTGCTCTTTGATTTTCTAAGTTGAATCTATGTGTGTATAATGTAACAGACAATCAAATAGTAAAACTATACCCGAGAGCGAATTACAAGGTCAACCCAAAGAAATCATAAATGTACATTCAAGAAAGGAAACTAAACCTTAAGGTCTACAACAAATGGAACCTAAATGGGGACAATAAGACACATAAGATGAATATTGAAGTGAATAATGCCACAAACATTGAAAAATGTAACGGCCAATGAATTAGTAAAACTAAACTCTGAATCCAATTACAAGTGTAAACTTAAGGGAATCATACAAATTTACATAAACCCTAAAGTCTGGACTGACAGGAAAACCCTATGGGCAAGATAAAACAAGCTAAATGAGATCTAAGTTTCATGAAACAAAAGAAGAGGATATTACCAGAGAAAACATTACTTGAATCTTCATCGCATGAACTAACCAAAAAATATGACTGAAATCAGTTACAAATTTAATATCAGAAACACAATTACGAACACAAAATTTGTATCTAAATGTACAATTTGTGAACTAAGTATACGGAGAAAAAAATGAAACATTAAAAGTCTATCCTCTTCTTAAAAAATTTTCATACTCCATCAAAGAAATTTATCTTCGACTTCCAAGCAACCTTCGGCCATAGTCTTGGATCTTTTAGGGATCCTCCATTTTTGCCTGCAAAAGAAGTGATTAACCACACAAATAAATAATTTGAAATAAATGAAAAGTAAAAAATGAGTTGATAAAAAACATACATTCCTTGCGTACATCGGTAAAAAACTTCACTGTTTTGGGATTTGTCTTCTTCCAATGAAGTACTCTATTTCCTCCACAAAGGGTGATAAGACCCATCAAAGCAATTGTGTTCATGTACTTCCACAAATATCTAGGGACTAATAAATAAATAAAAAAGTTATAAAAAGAGTAGAAATAAGATTTGAATCACACACCTATTAGAAGCGGATTTGGTTTGGAAGTGAGAACTGTGGTTGAAATCTTAGGAGAAGAATGCTACTTACCTTGTTGACATCCTTGATTCTTTCGGCCACTTTGTCAGCTTTCTCTTGATGACTCATGTCGACGAGAGATAAACTTAAAAGAGTTTAGGCTTACATATAGGAAGTGGTCTGCGCCGCAGTATAAAGCTATTGGATTAATTTGATTGTATACCTTGTATCTCATAAAAATTTTGCAATCTATTCTAAAAAATTTTAGTATTTGAATTATACCTTATATATTAAACAAAATGACATTTTTGTCCTTACTTAATAATAAAAATTCAGAAACAATAAAATAATTTAAATAATTCGTTTTAGAAATATTATTTTAAAATTAAAATAAAACTGTTTATATTAAAAAACTTAGATACTCAAAATTTATTTTTAGGATTTTTGATAATGATGAAATAATTTACTATGGTTAATAATAATCAATAATTAAAACTAAAATTCAGATTTAAGAAAAATTCAACTAATAAAATCAAGTAACATAAATGATACCAAAAAAAAACTCAGAATTCATATAATTACAAAAAAATAAATTTTGAATTTTAGTTGTATAAGAAAAAATTATATAGATATGGAATGATTTGGTAAAACTTTTATATAATAATTCACTTTAAAATTAATCACAAATTTTAATTAAATATAATTCAAATTAATTTTTCTAATATTTTTCATTTAGTAGAAAATTTCAAAAATATATTTATATTCGAATAAACTATAATTATTTTAACCTAATTACAAATATAAGTTAAATAATTTAGATAAAAAAATATTAATTTAGATATAATTACCAAAAATAATTAGCTCCGTTTAAAAGAAAATAAGTCAACAGTTCAAAAAAGTCGACAATGTAAAAAATCAATTAACCAAAATATAAGTCAACTCTTTTAATATAAGTCAATAGAAAGAAAAAAAAGTAGACATAAATAAAATATAAGTCGACAGTTCAAAAAATCAACATTATTAATAAATCAACGTGAAATAAAATAAGTTTACCAAATATAAACAAATCGACAAAAAAAATATATATAAATCAACAAACAAAAAAATAAGTCAACAGTTTTAAAAAGTCGACTACATAAAAAAATAATCAAACAAAATATAAGTCGATTTTTTAAAAATAAATCAAAAGAAATAAATTTAGTCAACGAAAATAAAATTTAAGTCGTCAGTTTTAAAAATCGACCTTATAATAAGTCAACGTAGAATGAAGTAAATCCACCATGAATAAACAAGTCTACAGATTAAATTAAAAGTCGATGAACAAAAAAAAAGTCAAAAGTTCAAAAAATTGACTATGTTATAAATCAACTAGCCATAACATAAGTCAACTGTTTTAAATCAAGTCGACAGAGAATAAAATTAAATCAACAAAAGTGAAAAATAAATCAATAGTTCAAAATATCAACCTTAAAAATAAATCTATATAGAATAAAATAAGACTACAAAAATTTATCAAAAATATATCTACACAGATTTTTAGTTTATTTATTACAAATTATATAATTTTGAATTACTTATTCTTGAATAATTTAGAAATCTAAATAATATTATCAACTTATATATAAATTTTTAAACGAGATAATGAATACTTTAAATATAGTAAATTAATTTTCTTAAGTATTTATTATTAAATTAAATAAATACGAATCTTAGTTAAAATATTAAATTTTCATTTTTAGTTAATTTATTTAAATAATATTTAAATAAATAAAAAGGGTATTATGGTCAATTTTCCATTAAAAATAAGTCGTTTTCAAAATAGTGTAAAATTGAGTGTAGTTTTCAAAATTCTAATATAATTTAGAGTATTTATAAAAATTTCCCAAAGCTATTCCAGCTCGGAGACGATCACAATCCCACTGCGAACACGCTTCGTCTTCAAACATCGAGTGTGTGACGCAGTCTACGTTTTGACCAGCCATGTTTTTTAAATCGAGAGATCACATCACCCGAAAATCACCGCCTAAAACTGCGACGAGAGGAGAGAAAACTAGAAAATGAGAATAAGATAATGAAATTGCATAACGTGATTTGATAAGAAAAATTCATCCTCCTTTTTTTAATAGAAAACTAACCTTTTTATATGTGATCAGATAATTTTTTCTTGATTTGAATTAAAAGTTTCGATATTAATAAATCAAACTAAATTTGAAATAAATATAGTTATTATTTAGTAGCATTTTATAAACATCTAAAATTTTTCAAATTTCTGGTGAAAATACTTTTTGATATGTTTTTCTTGACTTGTCAAACTATTATGATATATGTTTATTTTTTTTTTTCAGATTTTTTCTAATGCACTTATCTGAACACTAATTGTATGGATTTAAATATAAATTAAACTAAAATGTATAATATGTAAAATATTTTTCAACGACAAAAAAATTGAATATAATAATAACGATAGTTCTAATAATACAGAGCATAAAAATCAGAAGCCACAAAGCCTAAGTTTAGTTAGTAGAATCAGCTGAGTAATCTTCTTTTTCCTAAGTTTTCCGATGTTTGGATCATAATTGTTTTTAATATTTATCAAAAATTCTCTAAATTTTGTTAAATATCCAAATTTGCCAAAATAACTATTCCAAATTGGATGGGCCGTACCCGTTCCTAAATCCACTTTTATTAATATTTGAGCGTTAGAGAATTGAATTTAGCCATCTGAATTTTCCATTACCGTTTTATTACCCAAAATTCTCGTCTTGTATTTATCAGAAATCATTTGGGTAATAGTTTTTATTATTTGAAGTACTTGTTTCCAAAAATGGATATGCCTACTCTTTTTAATTGTCATGATGAAAACATATTAAGAAATATTTTGAAACATTTATTCTTATACAACATTTAGAGTTTTTGTATTAGGATTTCTATCTTTATATACAACTAAAAGTTTAAAACCATTTTTAGAAGTTACTCTTAAATGTGCCAATTAAATTTGTATGTAAAAAAACCCGGTTTAGGTACGAATAAACATTTTTATTTAGTCATGTCCATTCCTTTTAAAAAGCGACGGATTTCAATCGGAATTTTCTCGGCTAGAACCGTTCCTTTTAAAATTTCTCGCTTTGGATTGTTTATTTCAACTTAAAGATTAGGACATGATACCAATATATTGTTTGGGTGATTAATTCTTATAAAATTATTGAAAATTATCCAAATTATCTTTATATTCTAAAAAAATTTCTCTTTTTTTTTTAAATATTCAAACTTTTTGATATACCCATCTCACAATGTATCTTTACCAGTTTCATCTTTGTGTCTCTTCAAATATTTTTTTTGTTTACTGATTTTAGCTCGTTCTATTTACCTTCAATTATTTCCCACAAAAAATATTCTAAAAACAAAAATTATAACAGTTCATCAAATATATTAAAAGTTGCAACGAGTAATCAAATAAATTAAATTTTGCAATGGTTCTTCAAATATACTAGCGGTTGCGATGGTTCATCAAATAAGTTAGTTGTTACAATGATTTATAAAATTACAATGGTTCGTCAAATAAACCAAATGTTACAATAGTTCAATTAAACTATAACAATAATTCATTAAAATATATTTTATTAATAGTTCGAAGAGTTTTGACCAAGAGACACGAATTTAGATATCAAATATACCAATGGTTGCAACAGTTCGTCAAATAAAATAAATGTTACAACGGTTCATAAAATAACCAAATTAAAAATACGATGGTTCTTCAAATAAACCAAATGTTTTAATGATTACTTTAAACGGTTGCAAAAATTGATTTTTATATATCTAAGTAATTAAAAATAAGAACTAAAATTTATGAAAATTTATACTAAGAGACGCGACCATAGATATCAAATATACTAAAGGTTGCAACAGTTCGTCAATTAAAGTAAAAGTTACAACGGTTCGTAAAAAAAAAACTAAAAACTGCTATATATGATTCATCAAATAAATCAAATATTGCAACAATTTAATTTAACGGTTGCAAAATTCATTTAAATCAATAAAAAATATTTTTTATGAAGAGTTATAGCGAGAGACGAGATTGTAGATAGCAAATATAGCTAAACGTTGCAACAGTTTATCAAATAAACTAAGGGTTATAACGGTATATTAAATAAATTAAATATTGTGATGGTTAGTCAAGTAACCTAAATATTTTTAATGGTTCATCTAAACGGTTATAAAAATTTATTTAATATTTTGATAGTTAAAAAATAAATCAAATATATTTTGAAAAATTATAATCAAAAGACGCGATTGTAGAAGTCATTTTTTTATCAATCTATAAAGCACCACCTGAACGATGAGTGTATGAAGCCCTCACCTTTTTTTTGTGGATTTTTAAATCCTCATATGGTAAAATAAACTCTATTATTAATAAATCCTTATATTAAACATAATAAATACTCCATCCGTTTCACAAAAAGTGTCGTTTTAAGGTTTTAATTTTGTTTCACATAGAGTGTCGTTTTATGTTTTCAATGCAGTTTTTAAGACTAATTCTCTTTTTTTTATCCCTACTATATCAGCTTATTAATTATATTGAGGGTATTATCTAGTGTATTAATAAGGAGTAGAAATGAAATTTGTTTAGTTTTCTTAATTTGTGTGAAAACTGGTAGAATGACACTTTTTGTGAAACAGAGGGAGTATAAAAAATTTGATTTAGGATTTTTCTTCTAAAATTCTATTTACAATCTTTTTTCTAAATTGAAATTTTTTAAGTCATAATGTAAAAAAGTTAATTGTATTCCGTTGTGTTACAAAAATTCATCGTGAAACCAAACAGATTTTGTTACGAATAATACATAAATTCTTATATTGAACCGAATATGATTTTATGTTAATAAATGTTTATTCGGTTCGATCACATAAATTTGCTAACGTAAAACCAAACCAAATTTTATAATACTACGAAAAATACATGAATTTCTAAATCAAAATATTTTCATCGGACAAACTAAATAAGATTTACTAACAGTTAATATTTCTATATACATATTAGGATATATTTAAAAAATAATATAAATTACATATAGTTAATAATTATTTAGCTATATTTTTATCCAAAATCTGAAAACTCGAACAAAAAAAAATCACGTGCTATCCTATAAATTTTTTTAGTTTATATAACGTAACTTCTAATTGTAACAAAAATGATTTGCCTAATCTCAACGAAATTGTGAATGAATTTTTTTAGCGCAAAAACCTTAATTTTAGAAAGAAAAATTGTAAACTCGAATTTAAAAAAATCATAAATAAATTATTTTTGTTTCTTATTGTTTTAATATAACTATTTTTTTTAAAAAAATAAGTTGGGTTTATTAATATTAGTATATATTTTACCACTTATGAAAAGGTAAGGGTTTAAAAACCCACAAAAAAAAGTTGAGGGTTTCTTACATGTTTTTAGGAAAGGTGAAGATTTTATACCCATTTGTTTTTATTAAATACATCTTTATACTTTTAGACTTAATATTTACTAATATGTATTTAAATTATTTATTCAAGTGTTTTAAAATTTTAAATTTTATATGTAAGCAAATGAAAAATATTAGATGAGTTAAAATTATAAATATATTATGATAAATACAATCACAACAATTAATAAAATTGAAAACAAAATAATAGGACGAACTTATAATTTATTATTTTCCAGAAAAATAGGAAGACATAGAAAAAATTCAAACAAATTCAAACAAATATAAAAATATGGAAATTGAAGAATTTTATTCTCTTCAAGGTTTTTGGTTTGTTTTTTTTTTATATAAAAATAACTTTTTTAATAATTTTTTCCTCTGTTAATTTTTCTTGTGCAATCATGAACGTTTTTTTTTTTTTTGTTAAAGCAATCATGAACGTTACATGAGGAAGTTAACGGAGACTGGGTGGAGATCAAACCAAAGATGATAGTTGAGCCAAGAGACGTTGGAGAAGACTCAAGCGAAGTGACATTTTGTCGCAAGTGGTCTTTTACATCTTCATTTCCGATGGGGACCTCAGTGATTAAAGTAAACAATAACAGTATCGTGTTTCCATGTGTGAGCGCTGTTAGAAGAGAAATAAAAGAGAAGTAAGTATATAGAGAGAACTTGAAAAACAATATCATGTTCTTAAATTACTCTTTATAAGAAAGAATATAATTGCCATGGGAAATTTGTTTAAACGTTAAAAATGGGAAGATGAAAGAAGAAACATGAAAGTGTATTGGAGGGATCGGAGAAGGGAGACAAAAAGAGTAAAGGAGAAGTCTTGGAAAAAATATAGCTCATTGTATCTTTTGATAAATTAGATTATGTGGGACCTTGAGCATTTTTGTGTGTAAAATAGAGATTGACAAACTTTTAACAGGTTCAGAGTTATATATATATATGCATATAAAATTTTGAATCAAAGAATTGCAAACTCATTGATTTTTCAAATGAACCAATATACTTGATTTTTCTTTTAAGCATAACTCCAAGTCATAATTACATTTATATTGTCTGTTTTTAATAGTCTTTCAAGTAATACATTTAGCTATATTAAAAATAATATATTCTATAAAAAATGAGATTATATAAACTAATTTTAAAATACTAAAATAAACATAAACTCGCGCGCTGGTATTCACCTCGTCCATATTAAATCTCTGATTCTGTGTATTTTCTATAAATTGTGTCCATATGAAATATCTAAATAATTAGTGTGTTTTTTTGAAGATTTTGAAATATCTAAAAAATGGTACGAGAGGATCCCTAACTACATTAATTTGGTAGACTAAAAAGTTGAGGTTACGTTACCAGAGAAAATGAGCTAAAAGTTGTTTCATCAAACAATTTCCTTATTGATAAACGATAATGATAAGACCTTTAAGATAATTCCAAAGGATTACATTTTGAACTATGATAATATAAAATCAAGTCCATTGGGTAAGGACCGGGATAAGCTGAAGTGGGACTTTCTTAGGACATACAAGTCCATATGATTCTTCAAGATCAACATCTTCTACCTTCATTCCTTCTGGAAGCTTCCAATCAAATCGGTAGAGAAGATTGATAAGAGTCAAATGTACCAAAGCCATACCCATTCCTATACCAGGGCACGTTCTCCTTCCACTACCAAACGGCAACAGCTCAAAGTTCAAACCTTTGTAGTCAATCTCGCTATCCATAAACCTTTCGGGGATGAAAGCTTCTGGATCTTTCCAAACGTTTGGATTCCTCTGAAGAGCCCATATGTTGACATAAATCCATGTTTTCTTTGGTATGTCATAACCTCCAATCTTCATATCTTTTGAAGCCTCTCTTGGAATCAGAAGTGGCAGAGGTGGGTTTATCCTTAATGTTTCTTTAATCACCATTTTCAAATACTCGAGTCGTTCTATATCTTCTTCTGTGATATCATCTTTGTTTTTGATCACTTCTCTCACCTCGGCCTGCGCTTTCTTCAGAATTCTTGGGTTTTTAATCAAATGTGTCATCACCCATGCCATGACTTGTGCAGTAGTGTCTATTCCAGCGTTAAGAATATTCTGTAATAATCAAAGTCAGTACATATTTTTACAATTTATGCAACATGAAGAATGAAAGTATATTCTAGATTGAGAGGTTCACATTACTTACAGAAAGAATTCCTTTGGTGTGGTCTCGAGTAAGTTGAAACTTCCCAAGTCCAATCTCTCCCCTTTCCATCTTGAGGAGCAAGTCAATGATATCATCTTTAATACTCTCATCTTCTAGGTGATGCTTTATAGATTCATCAAAAAATGCATCCATTGCCTTGAAATTCTTCTCACATTTGCTATGTAACCCTGTGATCCTATCGATAATTCTACCAATGACCGGAAAGTAATCTGCTGCTGCGAAACTCCCCACCACCTCTATAGTTCCTTGAATGACTTCCTCGTAAGTATTCTCAAGTTTACTTCCTTTAAGATTGATACCAAATGCAACTCTACAAATCACACTTCCTGATAGTTTCATAAACTTATTGTTCAAGTTAACCGATTTCTCCAATGACGCAGCTTGTTTGAAGAAATCAACGAGGGAAGCAACTTCTTCTTTTCTTGTGTGTTGAAATGATTTCACTCTTTTTGCGGTGTAGAGTTCAACAACTGTCATCTTTCGTACCTCCCTCCAATATTTGCTATAGGGAGAAAAGCCGAGATCTTTTAAATTGTATGTAAATCTTGCAGGATAAGTCATATATGGTCGCGAACAACATTCTAGGTCAAATGTTTTTAAGACTTCCTTCACTGTCTCTGGTGTAGATGCCACAACAGTAGACACATTCCCAAACTTCAAAGACATTAACGATCCATACTTTTCGGATAATTTGAACATCGAGCGATGAGGTTTAGATCCCAATTGGTGTAAGTTACCAATTAAAGGAAGTCTTGGTGGTCCTCGAGGTAGATTTTTCTTTGTCTTTTTCGTGTTCTTTGCAATAAGTATAGATGCAAAGAAGACGAATGCAACAATGATATACCACAAACTCATTTTGCAACCTGCATAAAACGGATAGTTTATACAAAACCTCAATTAGTTACTAGTTTGCTCAATATATATTTGTTAGTTAAAGAAAAACATTATATATATATATATATATATGTACTAGATAACAACCCGCACTATGTGCGGGATGAAGTGATCCAAGTAAAATTAATATGATTAAATTTTTTATTAATTTTTTATCTGGGATCCAAGATCCGTTTGTGTAAAACGAAACATGTAATAATTTTTTTTTTTTTTTATTATTCAAATTTGGGACTATTTGTATATGAATACGTTTTACCCGTGAAATATTTGAATCTAGAATAAAGCTTCAACGTGATAAAGAAAGTATTGACGAAATGTTACCATTTATGTCAATATGCCTTTCTATATGTTTTAAAGATGTCGAGAATGATAAAAAAAAAAAAAGATGTCGAGATTTAAGTATAAGAAATCCAAAAATTTATCAAAGATGAGATTTGATAGTTTCCAAGTTAAGATTTTGTAGTGTTTCAAATTAAGATTCTTAGATTATGAATGGATTACTTTGAAATGGTTATAATAGGGCCAGATTTTAGTTTATAAATAAATGTGGTTAGTTTTTCTTCGAAAAATTAGAATCCCTCCAAAAAAATCGGATTTTAAGTATTCGTAACATATATTGAAAAGAGATTATCTTATGTATTTAAGTACAATAGATTTCTAAATTTATGAAAGATGTGGAGATTTTGTAGTTTTAAATTCGAGATTCTTGAACTAAATGTATATATTTATTATTTAAATGTAAACATAATATAAATATAAATTAAATATAAAGATTGTTTACCCATCGGCTTGAGAAGATTTATATAAATATATATAAAGAAAAATATAAACATAAAGATTTATTAATATAAGATAAACAAAAAGTGTATGTTTTTTAATTAATAAAAAATAGGTCACTAATATAAATAAACAAAGCTCTCGTGAATTGTTGTTAAATATAAATATGAAAATTAGTTGCCTAATTATTTATTTTTACTTATAATTTCGTTTTTTATTTGTGTGATATATGTATGTATTAAGACTAATGACAAAATCTGTAAATAGTCTAGTAAAATTTGGGTAATAATTTAAATGGATGGAAAATCACTTTGAAAACGACACGTCAGCATGGCAGTTTAATTAATAACACGTAAAAGTAAGGTTTATTTTTTAGAGTGCTTCTCTATTAATATATAAGGGATATGTGTGTATATATATATATATATATATATATATATGTATGTTTGATAGTTTTAAGATAATATATATGTAGCACCAGATGATTACCAGTGTTGTCCGCGGAAACAATTACGTTAAGTTTTCTAAGTTTTATTTACTACTAGGGGTTAGTCCGGGCTACGCCCGGTATATATTTGACAATTGTAAATTTTCAAGTATTGTTTGACAATTGTTATATTGTATCTAAAAGTTTAGTATCACCGTTGAAGCTTCTAACTCCACAAAGTGTGAAATTTGAATGGTTAAGATGCTTTTGAACTTGTAAAACATATGATGACTAACTAAGTATTAGGTAGCTAAGAAAATAATCAGAACTTATAAAACTTGTTTCCCAAAACAAATTATAAAACTTCCGAACTTAGAAGTCGAGATCTTATAGTTATAGTGTACGTTAGAAATAGTCTCAATTAATTATATATATATATATATATATATATATATATATATATAATAATTTGAGCTTCTAATAAACACCAATAACTATAATATTTTTGATTGTTTGTTTATTGAATAATGCATAGGGCTTTAAATTTTTTTTACTATTGTTTGATTTGGCACCTATTCCTGCATTTAGGTAGAAGCTTTCAATCATAGAATCAACAAATTAGTGTACTGAAAGATGATCTAACTCATTGTATTAAGAAGCAATTATGTAAGTAGTTTTTCTCCCTACGGCTCCTTACATATCAGTGTTCCAAATAAACCCCCTAAGCTTCCTCTGCTCTATCTCACAAAGTTTTTTTTTGTGAACTTTCTCTCAGAAGTGTTTTTTGTTAGCCTTCATTAATTAGCTCCAAAAGCTTAAACTTCCTCTGGTTTTCATCATGTTCCTTGGGAAAAAGAAAAGATATTGCCAATAAATAAGAGTAACATGCAAACCTTTGTATGAAGTCCCTAAGAACTGCTTACTACCCAATCAAAATAAAAACAGTATGAAGGGAAAACCCATTAAGATATGGTGAGACACTTTTTGAAGTTGCATATGACAATTTAACTCATACATTTTATGATTTTCTGGAAACCTTTACGAAGTAAAATTTATATCCAAATAGAAGAGAGAGATACATGTGCTAGAAAAGCACTGAACCAAAACTTACGTAACATAAACACACACGCTTTCTACAATTGTGACTCTAATATTAATTGTAAAATAGATTAACAAATGCTCGTAATGGAAGTGATCGTGAATGATCAAATGGTGTAATAGCACACGGAAATCTACCCACAAAAACCCAAATGATGTTTCTTTGTCCTTGCATCAAAAATGAAGCGGAAACTGAAAATAATACAAACCTATAGGTACTCCAGATAAGAGAATCATAGGAAGAATGTGAAGGGGCACAAATTAAACTTTCAGGAAGTTATCAACTGAAAAAGATGAGGTAACCCTAATTGGCAGTCGATGGTACATCATCACCACACCAAACCATCGATTGATGCCTCTACATGAAAAAACAACATGTATTTAACATGTAGACTGATGTGAAACCCCAATAAAATTGAAGAGTAATAAGCAAAAGAGAAGACGAATAGCTAAATCTTACCTATCGTCTGCCCGAAGAGGTTGGAGATGTTTAGAAAATCATACCACGCTATCCCGTCTCGAATCACAAAACAATTGTATGTTGAGTAGAGAAAACTGAAGAGATCATGAATTCTATCGTGGGTGATGAGTTATAACGCCAGTTTAGGCTAAGCGTCGCTTGAATTTTATTTTTTTGGCCTTTCATTATTGGTTATTAAAGTCTCGCAATAGACTATGCATGATGACGTGGATAAGCTGAATGATTCTGATGACGTGGCAATTGATAAGGTAGTAGTTGAGAAAGCTGATGTGGCTAGGCTGAGAAGCCTCAAACTATCCCTTTTATTAGTAAGAGATGTATTTATTCTGTTTGAGAAATTGAGTACTCAAAAAGGTAATAATTAAAAATTTTATTTTTATTAACCATGTGTTTATACTTTTAGAATGAATACTACTACTATGTATTTAAATTATATATTCAAGTGTTTTAAAATGTTATTTATTTATTATGTATTTGTTAAATTTCAAATGGAAGCAAATGACTAATATTTGATGAGTTACAGTTATAAAAAGATTTTAATAAATACTCACCAAAAAAAAAAATTTAATAAATAAAATCACGAAAATTAATATAATTGAAAACAAAATAATAGAACGATTTTATAATTATTATTTGCCAGAATTCTGAGGAAATAGAAAAAAAACTTAAACAAATATGAAGAAATAGAAAAATAATTAAACTATAAGAAAATATGGAAATTGAAGAATTTTACTTTATTCAAGGTTTTTTGTTTTTTTTTTCATATTAAAAATGATTTTTTAAATATATATTCCGCAAAGTGGGTTTAATAAAATAATAATAACCACTAAGATATGAAGTCAATTATGCTTGTATCACTTACTTTTTAAGACCGGTAATTATTTAGAAAATAATTATCTAATGAGTAATGAGTAATGACATAGGATATAAATATTGTATAAGCAAATAAATGTTATTAAAACGGACTGACATTCGGAGTCTAAGTGGACAGTTAACCCAAAAAAAAAAAAAAAAAAATGGTCAGATGGAAAATACAGAACCACGCTAACTAAAATTCTAAATCACCAAAGCACCCTAATTAAGGCAAAACAAGAAGAAGAAGCATCCAAATAATTTCTTTATACACGATCAAAGTACATGCAACAAGTCACAAATATATAGTTAAAAGTTTATTCTACAACATTGAAACATAAACATAGTACGTATAGAACAATTTTGGTAAGATTAGTTACCTTTCAAGTCTGAAGATTTTAGAGAGGTCAAAAGTGGAGATGAGATTTTTTGTTTTGTTTAAGTTTGTGTTGTGGAATTATTGTGTGAAACTCAGCCAGTGATAATTCCATATTTATACAGGGTTTGGCGGTGATATGACGTTTCAATTACATAAGCATCCTCTAGAAATTATTACATTTGAGGTCGTTTTCTGAGATAATATATTTTAGGACAAATGCAAGATTTGGACAAGAAGAGTAATATCATTCCGTAATCTAGGCCTGGGCGTTCGGATATTCGGGTCGGATTCGGGTCGGGATTTTCGGGTTCGGGTTTTTCGGGTTTAAAAAATTTAGACCCGTTCGGGTATTTTCAAACTTCGGGTTCGGATCGGGTTTGGATCGGATATTTCGGGTTCGGATTCGGGTTTAGCCGAAGTATCTAAATATTAAAAAATTTGTATCCGATTCTATGCAAAGTATTAAAAATACTCAAAAAATCTATCAATTTTAAGTATTTTATACTCGAATCTAACCAAAAGTAGCTAAAACACCCAAAATATCTTAACATACGAAAAATTTGGACACTTAGGTTATTACAAGTATAAATATTACTAATATATTATAACTATGTATTTATATTTCGGATATGTTCGGGTACTTGTTCGAGTTCGGGTTTGGGTCGGATTCGGGTTCGGATGTTCGGGTTGTGAAGTTTAGAACCCGTTCGGGTATTTTAAAACTTCGGGTTCGGATTCGGATCGGATTTTTCAGGTCAGGTTCGGTTCGGTTCTTCAGGTTCGAATATTATGTCCAGGCCTACCGTAATCCCAAAAATAAGGAGGCCATTCGTATATTTATAGAAATTACACATACTACATAATAAAAAATCAAGATTTCTTTTTAATCTTCAAAATACATGTATGCGCCATATATAAATAGTTTTATTCGAATTTTAAAATTATGATATTCGGATCCAACAGTTCATGATTTTTATTCGGATCCTTATCAAGATTTCGGATATCGAATAGTCAAGATATACAATTTCTAATTCTAAATCTGTGTATGAGATAATGGATTAAATTGATGAGTTGGATAATTGGACTTTTCTTTTTACTTTTCAAACGGATATCTAACCCCAAATGAACCAACTTGTCTTATATATTGAAAAACTAGTACCTATTGTTGTTAGAGTTTTCAATCAAACGTTTTGCACGAAACTTCTTCGTGATAAGTTCATTTTGCAATAAGTCATAATATAGATGTCCCACAAACCAATAATGCTAACTTTTTCAACATAAGGTGATATAAGTTCGTTTGAATATTCGTGTGTCTGTAATTAATTTAACGTTCATGTATCAAAAGTGAGTTCAAACGCTTGTTCGGGAGGTAGATTTTTCTTTGTTGTTCTTGTGGTCCTTACAATGATTATAGATGAAAAGAAGACGAATGCAACAATGATATACCACAAACTCATTTTGCTTCCTACACGAAAAGGGATAATTATTCAATGTAAATTAATTTCAGGTTGACTCAGTTTATATTTGACAATCCTAAAAGAAAAAGAATTAGCATGCTTAGTGGATCATACCAAAAAGAAAGAGAGAGTATGGGGTTCATTAGTTGGGATTGTGACAATAAATTAATAATTTTAAAATGTTTGTTGCATTAATTTTGACTTTAAAAAGAAAATAAAATACAATTCAAAAACCAAAAACAAATGGGCTACGAGAAAATTAAAAGATTCTTTATGGCTGTATATGAGAGTGTTAAGTTTGATTCAAAAGAATTTGATTTTTTTTTAAATGTAAAAATTTATTCAACAAAAATAAACCTTAAATCAAATATTGTTTTATAGAATCAAAAGGGTACTAGGAATTCAGTTTGGCGAGTTGAACCAAATTTATCGTAGCCCATCTTCCATTTTGCGTGAATCAATAAGCTGAAATGAGGAGGCTTTTTTTTCGCGCCAACCGGTTTAGAGATTCGATTTTAAAGACTTAACAAAAGTAAATTATCTGGAGTCATAAAGTTTTTGTAATCAATCACCTATAGATGAAAAATATAGAACCCCATAAACTAAACCCACCTAAACATCATCACTATGTCATAATTAGGCAACCTATGAAGAATCCTAAATTTCTTTACACGATCAAGAGACATGCAACATTCGAACAAGTAAAGAACACATAGTTAAAAAGATTGAAGAATTTTGGAGAATATAAGAGTTACCTTTAAGTCTTATGCTTTGTCCCCGAGGAATTAGAGAGATAGAGAGAGGGAGACGGATTTGTCCCCGAAGAATTTTCTGTTTTATCTTCTTACTTTGTGTTGTGTAATTGTGACTATTTGCTTTTTTTGAGCAATAATGATTGTGTTTATATTATAAGTTTATTTAGCATAGCATTCTTCAAGCCAATAATTGCATCTTTATCTTTTGTGGACAGAAGAAGTAATGTAAAACAAGTAAAACAAAAACTGATAGATGGCTACAAAAAAAAGGTGGGTAACGAAGACGATTGAAGTTGGCTTGTGGGAAACCAATTGTATAATAAATTCTATTTCGTGTCAATGAAATAAAATTTACAAAAATTCAAAATTCTTAGAGAAATTATTTATTGATTTAAGTTTAAATTTTTAGATAACAAAATACCATAGTTTGAGTTTGGGTTCTTTTACCAAACTTCCACTAAAATCTAAAATTTACAAATATGAAGAGTATATATATATATATATATATATATATATTTTTTTTTTGATAAACCCTATCGGCTATCCGGTCGGCCCCGGTAGGAATGCACTGAGGTGCTACATAGTGGACTGGTCCACCGTGTTAACGGCTAGGCCCTTCGGGCTACCACTCTGCCTATCCCGAGTTTGGAATGCCTTCCGACTAAGTGCCAGGGGGTAGTCAGGCCGCCTGCATTTCTGACTACCAGGTAAACCAATTGGACCAAAGCCCAACTGACAGACTTCCCACAATAATGTTGATAACAGCTAGCAGGAGGAATCGAACCATGGAGAGGAGGGAGTTGCACCCAACCACCCTGGGCCCGCCAAGCCACCTACTGCCCACATGATAGTATATATATTTTTTCTTTATAGCTCATGTTTTAAGTGATGATTTGAAATGTGTTTATTGCCATGTAATATGCGACTTTGAATTCGGATAGTAACACATCTGTGACAGTAGCTTAAATCACTAATCTTATGTTTTTGTTAAAGGACTTCCAAATCACTAATGATGTCTTCTCAAATGTATTGTTAGTGAACTTGAAATTTTTCAAATTTAATTTTAAATCTCTCGTTATACGATTAATTATATGAAAATTCATAGAAAAGATTATGCTAATAGGAATATAGCAATTTGAGAAAACATCTAATGAAAAACTATTTTATGAAACTTCGTATATATATATATACATTATTTTCTTAAATAGACATATATAGTTAAAACATGAAATTTGAAGTGACTGACTTCAAACATATTAAAAATATGAAATCTCCCCATTTTTTCAACATAAAAACTCCTTCATGCCTCGTCATCGTCGGATTGCATCGTATTGATCTCATGGTTGTCTCCGTCCTTCATCTTGACTATTCGTTGGTCTCATGTTTCTCTTAATGTCCGGTCAGTGCCGTGCTTAATGGGAAGAGGAAAGGGCATTTACCCATGGCCACAAAAAAAATTTTGAATTTCGTAGGTCACATATTTTTTTTAGGCTTATGTATATAAGTTGTATAGTGGGTATTTGTTTTAGAAGCCCATGACACTAGAATAATATCAATACGTATACGTTATGTATTAGGAAATTTCTGCACATGCTTTAGACTTTACTCTTTAGTTTATAAATATAACACTAATGAGAGAGAATTTTAATTAAAGATAACTAAGAATAAAGAAAATCTGTTTTGGAATAATCTGCATATTTAAAAGAAAAAAAATAAGGAAATTGATTTTGAGTATTCCTTCTTCAAATAATTATCAATCGACCACTTAAAAATATAAAAATAAAAAAACAAAATTAGTTGTAGGGTTAACAAACCTAAGGTTTTCCATGCCATAAGCGAAACTGAAAATATAATTCAATGTTTAAATAATAATTTATAACACATATAAATCTTAAATATTTTTAAAATATAACACAACTTCTATGCGAAATAATTCATAAGATCATTTGTTAAAAACAAATTACAAAAAAAAAACTGTTATAATTTTTTTTATCTAGTGGTTTACGATAATACCGTTGCTGTGTTATCATAATGCATGTTACTAAAAAAACTAGAATAAAAACGAGGATATAACAAATACGGTATATAATTAAAAAATTGTATTTTTAAATGGTAAAATAAGTATTGAACAAAAATATATTGGATAAAACGACTAACTAAAAGAATTTGGTAACAAATAAGAAATTTAGTTTGACAATTGACCTCTAACTATGCTTTCTTACAAATTTCAGAAGATGCCTACCGTACCAATAAGAAAAAAAAAGTGAATGATTATGTGAATTTAGTGAATGATTTTTTACGCTATCATATCTATAAAGAGGGAATTGGTTCGACAACTCGATTATGTGAGTTTCGTGAATGATTTTTAGGAAAAAAGGATAGAAAAATAGTGGTTAAGAAATTTTCTTTTCTTTCATCTTATCACTATTGTGTATGCTTTGAAACAATATTTTCGTTATTTTGATTTTTTTTTGTAATAAAGGCCACATTTTTTTATTCGCCCTAAGCTACAATTGTCCTTAGCACGGCACTGTGTCCGGTTAAGCTCTGATTCTCACTTTAATCTCTTGTTCGATCTTTCTACTATTACTGCATTTAGTATTTAAAATTTTAAAGTCTCTTATTAACAAATTATTGACTTTAATCTTACACATTATGTGCTGTGAAACAGTCTTCTTTCACAGTTGTATGGGAAGGAGAAATTGTGACAAATAAACCAAGAATTTGGTTCATCAAACTCTCCGTAATCAGTAAATAATTTGTTTATTTGGGTTCTAAAGATACCTTAAATTTTACTCTACAAGACAAGTAAAGTGAATATATAGATCTATAGGATTTTTTTCGAGAAAGAATAAACCTATATGAAATTTTCATCTCTAAACCGCATCACTGGTTGATGAGAGTCGCTTTTCTCCAAGTAATCTCTTAATTATCAATCCATCAACTTCATCAAATCTCAAACTTCCTCTATGTCCTTTGCTTCGTTTCTTATAACTGAACCCACCTTCAAGCTTCATCATTTATCACCACTTTCTTTTTCAATATCTCTTGTTCTCTCTTTGTATAGAATTGTGAAATCCAAACTTAAAATCATGGTTCAACCATTTTTAATGTACGTTAACAAGATGTTCGGATTTTGTGTATTTTCTTTAATTTGAAAATATTTAGCATACTTTTATATACATTGTTATTGAGTTAGGAGAGTAACGCCCCAAGCGAATGTCTCATATTTGCCATATAACGAGAGAATCCCTAACCACATTAATTTAGACTAGTTTAAAACAATAGCAATGTTTATTAAAAGTTGAGGTTAAGCTACCAAAGAAAATGAGCTAAAAGTTTATGCATCAAACAAATTCCTTATTCATAAATTATAATGATAATACCTTTAAGATGCTTCCAAAGGATTACATTTTAAACTATGAAAATATAAAATCAAGTCCATTGGGTAAGGACCGGGATAAGCTGAAGTGGGACTTTCTTAGGACATACAAGTCCATATGATTCTTCAAGATCAACATCTTCAACCTCCATTCCTTCTGGAAGCTTCCAATCAAATCGGTAAAGAAGATTGATAAGAGTCAAGTGTATCAAAGCCATACCCATTCCTATACCAGGGCACATTCTCCTTCCACTACCAAACGGCAACAGCTCAAAGTTCAAACCTTTGTAGTCAATCTCGCTATCCATAAACCTTTCGGGGATGAAAGCTTCTGGATCTTTCCAAACGTTTGGATTCCTCTGAAGAGCCCATATGTTGACATAAATCCATGTTTTCTTTGGTATGTCATAGCCTCCAATCTCTATATCTTTTGAAGCCTCTCTTGGAATCAGAAGTGGCGCAAGTGGGTTTATCCTTAATGTTTCTTTAATCACCATTTTCAAATACTCGAGTCGTTCTATATCTTCTTCTGTGATATCATCTTTGTTTTTGATCACTTCTCTCACCTCGGCCTGCGCTTTCTTCAGAATTCTTGGGTTTTTAATCAAATGTGTCATCACCCATGTCATGACTTGTGCAGAAGTGTCTATTCCAGCATTAAGAATATTCTGTAATAATCAAAGTCAGTACATATTTTTACAAAAAATGAAAGTAAATTCTAGATTGAGAGGTTCACATTACTTACGGCAAGAATTCCTTTGGTGTGGTCTCGAGTAAGTTGAAACTCCCCAAGTCCAATCTCTCCCCTTTCCATCTTGAGGAGCAAGTCAATGATATCATCTTTAATACTCTCATCTTCTAGGTGATGCTTTATAGATTGATCAAAAAATGCATCCATTGCCTTGAAATTCTTCTCACATTTGCTATGTAACCCTGTGATCCTATCGATAATGCTACCAATGACCGGGAAGTAATCTGCTGCTGCGAAACTCCCCACCACCTCTATAGTTCCTTGAATGACTTCCTCATAAGTATTCTCAAGTTTACTTCCTTTAAGATTGATACCAAATGCAACTCTACAAATCACACTTCCTGATAGTTTCATTAACTTATTGTTCAAGTTAACCGGTTTCTCCAATGACGCAGCTTGTTTGAAGAAATCAACGAGGGAAGCAACTTCTTCTTTTCTTGTGTGTTGAAATGATTTCACTCTTTTTGCGGTGTAGAGTTCAACAACTGTCATCTTTCGTACCTCTCTCCAATATTTGCTATAGGGAGAAAAAGCGAGATCTTTTAAATTGTATGTAAATCTTGCAGGATAAGTCATATATGGTCGCGAACAACATTCTGTGTCAAATGTTTTTAAGACTTCCTTCACAATCTCTGGTGTAGATGCCACAACAGTAGACACATTCCCAAACTTCAAAGACATTAACGATCCATACTTTTCGGATAATTTGAACATCGAGCGATGAGGTTTAGATCCCAGTTGGTGCAAGTTACCAATTATAGGAAGTCTTGGTGGTCCAGGAGGTAGATTCGTCTTTGTCGTTCTCGTGTTCCTTACAATGATTATAGAAGAAAAGAAGACGAAGGCAACAATGATATACCACAAACTCATTTTGCTTCCTACACAAAAAAGGGATAGGATATGCAAAGTAAATTAATTTCAAGTTGGATCAATTGATAGTTGACAATCCTAAAAGAAATATGAATATATAGAAAAAAGAGTATGGGTTTCATTAGTTGGGATTGGGGCAATATATTCTTATTTTAAAATGTTTGACTTAAAAGAAGAAAAAAATTCTAGAGTCTTCAAGTTTTTGTAATCAATCACCCATAGATGAAAATAAACTAAAACCACCAAAGCATCACCATTGTGTCGTAATTAGGCAACCTATGAAGAATCCTAAATTTTCAACACGATCAAGGTACATGCAACATTCGAACAAGTAAAGAACACATATAGTTAGAAGTATTCGAGAATTTAAGAGTTTCTTCTACAATTGAAACATCAGAGAGGCCGAGATCGGTAGGATTACCTTCAAGTCTTATGCTTTGTGCCGAAGAATGAGAGAGGGAGAGATGGATAGAAGGAGATATGGGTAGAAGGAGGGATATTATATTTCGTGTTGTGGGTATTTTTTTTTTTTTTTACTTTGAGCAATAATTGTAACGAATTCATATTTAATTATCAATACATCATTTGGCGCTGAGATGACGTTTGAATTAAATAAGCTTGCACTAGCAAATATTGACATTTGAACTCTATTTTTAGGGTAATTAATATATTCAAGTATGTAGAGAAAATGAAATTTAGAATTGGACAAGAGTAATTAATATAAGTAATTCCAAAAAAAAAGGCAGGTAATTCGTATATTAATTGGAATAATTCAAAAAATGTGGGTAGCATGGAATGCTTCATGATAAGTTTATTTAATAAAGAATAATATTTGTGTCCACACAAACGAATAATGCCAACATTTTTCAAGATAATGTAATGTATACTCGTTTGAATACATGTGTATCAAAAGTTTGAATCGTGGCAGCAAAATATATGGTGTATAAGTATAATAAACAATCAATAATATAAGTGTGGTTTAGTGACTTAAAACAAGAGCATCTCTTACTAATAAAAGATTTAATTTGAGGCTTCTCAGCCTATCCACCTCAGCTTCTTAATATTTCCTCTCAAGCTGCCATGTCAGCATCATTAGAATCTTTTCAAAACAGCCACATCATAATTGTAATTCGAGTTTCTCTTAGTAATTATGATCAGACCTCTTCCTCTTCCCAAGGCTTTTCGTTACAAATTTATCTCAACTAAATTGGATTTCAACAGCCACACCTCTCCATCGCAATCACGATTACTATCCCCTTGATCGTTTACCTCATGTGTGGCGTACACAATTTCAATCTCATAAAAACAATGTCGTCATGATCGGTTTTTGGGTTTAAGCAAGGAGAAGGAGAGATATATAGATTTGACGAGAAGGTTGAGGAAGAGAGTAAACAACGGTAAATCTTTAGAAATCGCTTTTGTGGGCTTATGAAGGTTCATATTTTGCCGTAGAAATAGTTTTGACAGTTTTCATGATGGCTTAGACTTAGATTGTCTTTGAATCCTGTTAACATGCCCCCGATATTCACCTTCGGACATAATTCTTAATACCAAGTGACAAAGGCAAGGCAGGAGGACAAACTACTCTTCAATGTTTTGGTCTTTGATAAATCCAAATTGATGGAGACCATGACTCCTGCAATTTCAAGAGATGAACCAGCCTATCCACCTCTCTTATTTTTTCCACTAAAGGTACATGTCTTCTCTCTTTAATCTTACACTTCAAGAGACCATATATTTTTTGGTTCGTTTTTGGTTTGTAATTTTATTTTAAACTCACAAGGTTACAACATTACATGGTTGTTTCAATTGATTAAAGGCTTTGTGTTTCTTTCCATGGATTTAGGATGCTATTAAAATTGAAGAAATTATGAAAGTGTAAGACGCCTAATTTACACTTTTTTTGTTTATTGAAGAGGTCAACACTATTAGATGGAAAACAGAGACTATCCCGCTCTTATACTATTGCCATTTTGCTTATGTTATTTAAATGAAGTTGTCTTTGTGCTTGATGCAATTCTTTAGTCAAAAGACAAATATAGTGTTTGGTAATAGATTCGAGCGAATCTAAAGGTATGGTAATTAACTGCTGAAATCTTAATTGTAAAAAAAAATTGTGAGAGTTTTCAGAGATTTCTTCTTCTGTCGTGACGATCTAACAAGTTTAACTCACTTAGTATGTTCTCATTTTGTGAGTTAAAACATTACTTTAAAGAACAAAGCATAGCTTATTGGGAAGCATAAAATGACTCCAAGCATAAAATGCCTTTCTCTCATAGACAAAGAGTATATAAATAAAAAGAATATACGATTAGAAAATAAATTATGAGAGTGATATATAGATGAGAAAAATACTATATAGACTATATATATATATATATATATATATATATATATATATTTTAATAAATTACAATGACGAAAATATTAATAGATCAGATCAGACAATTAAAAATACCATATATGATTAATTAAAATGATAAATAGAACATCACATACATTTTTTTCATGTATAGTTAAGAAACTAAAAAGGAAACTAAAACCAACTAAGCTCAACGTTATAGTGCAACTGTGCAATGCTTGATGGGTTCGAAGCTAGAGCAAATGCATGAAAGAAAGATATGAAATTAAAACTAACTTAATTAACTTAAAATTTTAATCCTTAAATATATACCGGGCGTAGCCCGGACTAACCCCTAGTAATGAGTAAAAGTTTATGCTTTAGCTGCGCTTCAAAAATTCTAGTTTTTATGCATTTATTCCTTTATAAATTTTTTTAAAAAAACTTTAGTTTATTAATTAACATATGTATTTGCTGTTTATAGTCATAATGTCGGGTTTGAGTCTATAATTGAATCTTTATAGCTTGTGGACAGAAGAAGTAGTAGTGTAAGCAAGTAAAACAAAAATTGCATGATGAATGCAAAAAAAATGGTGGGTGACAATTGAAGTTGACTGGTGGGAGAAGAGTTGCATATAAGAGCCCACTCAATCTAAAAGCCTTTTATTATCAATAGAATATCTTTGAAGATTATAAGAGCCCACTTAATCTAAATGCCTTTTATTATCATTAAAATATCTTTGAACTTCATTAAAAAGCCCACCAATTCTAAAATCCACCAAACTAATCAAAATCCTTAATGCAATACACCCCTAGATGATTAAGAAACTAACTAATTTTTTTTTTTTTTTAGGTTCATCATAAAGTTAAAGTTTGTAATGTTTTTGTTTATTTTTCCAAAAGTTTTAGTATCTCTTAAGCTAAATATTTTTTAATGATATTTTAGGATCTTTCTGTAAATATATTTGATTTGTGTAAGTTGTTTATGTTTTTACTGGCCATTGTTTAATAAGTCCAGATATGTTTTGTAAATATTTTACTAGTCATGTAGTTAACTCAAAAAAAAAATCTATTTATGTAGTGTTTATTTAGTTTATGTAAGTTTCTAAATATGCAAACAGGGTCGACCCATGGCTTAAGCCCAACAAGCAAATGTTTTACGCAATAAAGTTTATAAATAATTTTAGGTAGATCTGGGCACAAGGCAAGTACTTGCTAATTTTCAAGTACTTGTGACTCGTCTTGGCCCGTTCAAGCAAGTACTTGCTCTAGCAAGTACTCGTCCAAAATCTGATTACTTGCAAGTAACTTGACTCGCTTTGTTACTTGCAAAATAATTTGATTCGACTTGTTACTTGTAAGAGACTTGCTACTTGAACTAAAATACTTGAATATAAGAACAATCTCATACAATACAAATCTCAAAACATTCAAAGTTTTTATTTTTTTATCTTTTCAATTTTGGTTTTTGTAAGTTAATATAAATTCAAATAAGTTATTAAAACTTTTTCTATATTAAAGCAAGTAACGAGTCAAACAAGTTGAATAATGATTTTTTTTAAGACTTGATACTTGGCTTGTACTTGCAAGTAATAAAATTTTGATACTTGTTACCCTGCTTGCCAATGACAAATATTTGTTTTTTCAAAGCGAGTATGAGGCAAGTAACAGATACGAGACAAGTAACGAGTATTTATGTCTAGCCTAATTTTAGAGGCATCACCTCCCTAACTCAGGTTCGAGTCCCTTCTCTTCTTTTCTTCTCAAAAACGAATATTTTTCTTATTTATTAAAAACTAGTTTCTCCTTTTATCTTCAATCTCTGAATTTTTGTTTAGTCTCATATATGTCGTCTTCTGTATTTTTTTTAGTTTTCTTTATCAAGTTTGTTGACTATGAAGCAATAATTTTTGGTTTGCTTTAGCTATCAAATAACTTTGGACCGGCACTGAATGCAAATATACTCTACAAGTGGATTCAAAGTTCTCTGAAGTTTTCGTACATGTTTAGTCATCAGCCTTTGTTGTGTGTAGTGCATATTAAATTGCTCATTTACAAAACGACAATTGATGATTATCAAGATATCATACTGGCCCACACAGCTGTGGTCCAGTGGTAGTTGAGAATTGGGGAAAGGTTGGAAGGAACTAACCCAGGTTCGATTCACGCTGGAAACAAAAAGCACATTTGTGTGGGAAGTCTGGGCTTGGGCCAAAAGGCCCAAGCAGTTTACATGGTAGTCCAGTAACAAGCGATCTAGCTACCCCCTGGCATTAGTCGGAAAGCATTCCAAACTCGGGACAGACAGTGTGGTGGCCCTTCGGGGAGTAGTCAACTCTGAAGCACTTCGGTGCGTTTCTACCGGGGCTGACCGGATCTGCCGATAGGGTTTATCAAAAAAAAAAGATATCATACTGTAGATGGAATGTTAACGACGTCTCTGTATATTTTTGCACGCAACGGTAAAATTAAATAGTAAATTTGTTTGTTTGCTTAGTTGAGGTACAGTAACAACTCAAACAAAAAAAACTTACTCGATTGATTAGTATAAATATGATACAAATAACACAATTAACAAAATGATACTAGTGAAATGAACCAATCAACATCATAACAGATCAATTTTTTTTTTTTTTTTTTTTCATAACAGATCAATTCTTAGCCTCAAAAACAAAGATCCAAAACAACATGACGAAATTGACTTCCATATCGTGTCCTTTCCCGTCGACATAAAAACTTTAATATATAGATGCATGTATATTACAGTCATTATTTGTGTCATTAGTGTTATTATTTTTAGATACTTGGAGCTAATGACAAAAATTTAATAATTCGAGCGAGAAATATCTTCTCCAACTATAGCTACAAACCAATACTACCATTGCGTCATCATCATTTATTTTTATTCGAAATTTCAGTCAACAACACTAATCTCTTTCACCAAAATCTTTGGACTATTGTTACAAATGAATAAATTTTCCTTAAAAAACTTGGACCCTTATAAGTATTTGTTTTATTAAATCTACACAACTGTTATTGAAAATGATATTTATAAAAACCAATAATTAATCCAAATTAAGGTAGGCTCTAGACGATTGCATCATTTGCCCACCCATGTTAAGTCTGATTATAGGGTGAAAGATGAGGGGAAGTTACAAACTTACAGTTACTATTAACATTAACATGTATAAATAATACGCAATATAACCCGTCGTAGTCACCTATTGTGATAAATAATATAGCAAATCGAAGATCTCTCAAGAATGATTACAAATCTATCTTTCTGAAGTTCAAAAATCTAATTGATTTGAAATTTTTAGAAATAAAGGGTTAAATTACAAAAAAAAAAAAAATGGCTACTTGGAGGATTTGTTTTTGCAGAAAATCCTACTAAAAAAAAAAACTCAATGCATCAATAAATTTAATTATTTACATTTAAGATTAATTCAATAAAAAAAATTCAAAGCAGAAAAGTGTAACCGAAAGAGTGACATTAAATTTATCTAATACTGTAATACTAATATGTACTATAAATTTAAAACAGCTTTAAAAAGAAGACTTAAATAATAAATATCTGGTAACTCATAACTCATGTTACCAATGATACCCATAGAAAAAAAGAACAACCCATTAACCCATATAAAAACTTGCATCTCTAAACCGCAGCATTGATAAGAGTCTCTTTCGTCTTGACTAGTATCTCTTAATTAACCCACAGAATAAATTTACAAGTGACCGTCTCAAAAAATTTCCTTATAAGTCCTTTCAAGCTTCTTCATCATTCATCACCAATCTCTCTTTCATATTGGTATGTTGTATATACTCAATATGAAATCATTCTTCTTCTGTATATACTCATGGGATCCAAACTTAAACTCCTAAATCACTCACCCGTTTTTCTTACAGCGACACAGTCCTTACCAATCGGCCCCTACGATGGAAGAAGAACAACAACAACTTCGAGTTCTGTTCGGAAAATACGAGATGGGAAGGTTACTAGGCAAAGGAACATTCGCAAAAGTCTATTATGGCAAAGAGATAACCACCGGAGAAAGCGTTGCAATCAAAATCATCAACAAAGATCAAGTCATCAAACGTGAAGGTATGATGGAACAAATCAAACGAGAGATCTCAATCATGAGACTTGTTCGTCATCCAAACATCGTCGAATTAAAAGAAGTCATGGCAACAAAAACAAAGATCTTCTTCATCATGGAATACGTTAAAGGCGGTGAACTTTTCTCCAAGATCGTTAAAGGAAAGCTTAAAGAAGACTCTGCTCGTAAGTATTTCCAACAATTAATCTCAGCCGTTGATTTTTGTCATAGTAGAGGCGTTTCTCACCGAGATCTAAAACCGGAGAATCTCTTAGTCGACGAGAACGGTGATCTTAAGGTTTCCGATTTCGGTCTTTCCGCTTTACCGGAACAGATTTTACAAGACGGTTTGCTTCATACTCAGTGTGGAACTCCGGCGTATGTTGCGCCGGAGGTTTTAAGGAAGAAAGGTTACGACGGAGCTAAAGCTGATATTTGGTCTTGTGGTGTGATCTTGTACGTACTTCTCGCCGGTTTTTTACCGTTTCAAGATGAGAACGTAATGAAAATGTATCGGAAGATCTTCAAATCGGAGTTTGACTTTCCGCCGTGGTTTTCACCGGAGTCCAAGAGATTGATTTCGAAGCTTTTAGTTGTTGATCCTAATAAACGGATCTCGATACCGGCTATTATGAGAACACCGTGGTTTCGTAAAAACTTCAACTCTCCGATCGCTTTCAAGATCGATGAGCTCGAGAACCAGAACGTAGAAGAAGAATCAACAACAACAACAACACCGGTCTCGCCGAAGTTCTTTAACGCGTTTGAATTCATTTCCTCGATGTCATCAGGATTTGATTTGTCGAGTTTGTTCGAGAGCAAGAGGAAGCTGAGCTCTATGTTTACGTCACGGTGTTCGGCGTCGGAGATAATGGCGAAGCTTGAAAGGATAGGGAAAGAGATGAACATGAAGGTGAAGAGGACTAAAGATTTTAAAGTGAAGATGTTGGGGGAAACGGAAGGGAGGAAAGGACAGATCGCGGTGACGGCGGAGGTTTTCGAGGTTGCGCCGGAGGTTGCGGTCGTTGAGTTATGTAAATCGGCGGGAGATACTTTGGAGTATAATAGGTTATATGAAGAACAAGTCCGACCGGCGTTGGAGGAGATAGTTTGGTCGTGGCACGGTGATAATCATAATAACAATATTGTTAGTAATAAGAATAATAATGTTAATTATGTTAGTGATGATAATTCTGGTAGTGACTGTTGAGAGAATGTAATGATAGTTATGTAAATTAAACTGTTTATTTTTGTTAATCAGTTGTTAGATTCAAGGAAGTTTTTGTAAATTGTGTATATAGATGTTGAGGTTTATTATTATTCTCTTTGAGCAATTTATTTTGATCATTTAGATTATTTACTAAAAGTAGATATTGTTTCGCTTTATGCGTCACGATGATGAAATTTGTTAGAATCCGATTTATGGCCTAATCTCGTTGATGTTAGGATAACGGTCGATTTTTGGATCGAACTGATAAGAATTATTTACGCGATAAGTGTTTTATGTCGTCTTCGAAAAAGTTTTAAAAGATGTTAATCACTTTTTTTACCTGGATACTAGATGTTTTAGTTCCGGGAGCCCCGGAGCCATTACCAAACATGTACAAGTATGTAGGACATTTTACGCTTAACTGACCAACCATTAATTGTAATCGCATAAAAACATACATTCATTGTTGTCATGCCATCCATGCTTTTTTCGACAATTATACCGTGTTACATAAACTATTTGATCATATCATATCCGCCAAAAAGATATTATATTAATCGATCGTCTGTTCTACGGACGAACCAAATCAACCATTCAACAAGTCGGTCTACAAATCGAGATAAGATATTCTCCAGTCTATACATATCATTTTAGCACATTTAGTATAAAAAAGTGGACTAATAGAGGTTAACTAATAAAAGTTCGCTATTGAAAATTGTCATCTTGTACTCATATCTCACACCCATACCACATATAAGCCAGTACAAAACCTTACACCATCTCTTTAATCTTCCGAATATACTAATTCTCCCTCTAGGAAAAAAAACACACATTGTTGGAACATGTGTTAACGTTAATAACAAGAACCACTTGAAAGATATATTTTCTTAATAAGTTTTAATATAGAATGATTACAAATAAACTATTATCCTTAGAAGATAATTTGTCAGTTTAGCTACAGATTAGTGATTTAGTGACATATACCTGTTTGACAAGTGGCCACGATAACGTTGCTTGCGTGATAGAGAAAAAAGTAACGGACAAAACTTGTAACATAATTGGAGAGCTTTGAGAAGAACAGGGCACGTGTTCGTGTCGTATAGATTCTGAAACGACCCAACTTTTCTCGTTTCCAAAGTCACAAAACAATTAAAGAGTAATTTACTAAGGACAAAGACACGACAAAAAGGCTAATTAAGTTTTAAAACCGCCTTATAGGAAGATATTCATTGTGAAACTTCGACGAGTCCGTGTTTTTAGTTGTCGTTGCATTAATGTTGCGTAATGCAAACATTCCGGGAAACGTGAGTATGTATATGTCAAATGATAAGTATTTTGTTCACAGATATTTCCGGCAGAGATATTTCCTTGTGTTTTCATTTTCTTCCAACAGCTGGATTATTCAAAAAGGATTATAACTTGGAAGAATTTTTCAAATTACCAAAAAGTAGTAATAATGAATAAAGTGATACTATAATATATAAAGATTAACAGGCAACCATTTAAAATTAGAAAATATACATAAAATAGCCAAATTTTTGAGGATAATTAACAAACTAACCATATGCTACAGTAACTTGTCGGAACTATGTCTGAGAGCTTGCATAATTACGTAAATGTCTTTTGTAACACGTTTTTTTCTCGAATTACATGTAATAGCATACTATATCTCTTTTTATCATGTATTTTTCTCGTATTACACGTTATTTATAAAGAACATATGGTATTTCATGAAAAAACATTCTATTCAGTTTGATATCTCTCTTTATCATGTTATTTTGTAATAATACACGTTTTTTTATTAATATCACATGTGATTTCTTTATTAAAAAATGATTATTTTTTAGTATTACATCATTTTTATTAAAATTACATGTGATTTCTTTTAAAAAAGATTCTATTCAGATTAAATTTTCCATAACAATGTTTTGCTTTAAAAAAAACACTACGTAACAATGTTTTTTCTTAAAAAATCACTATGTTTTTGAAATATCATGTCTTTTAGTTAAATATAACATGTGAAATTTAAATGGTACATGCTATTTTGAAAAATCTCACGAAACTGTCTCACATATCGTTGATCTTGCAACAAACAAAAGATAGTTTTAGTATTTCACTTCTTCTGACAACATGGGTACATAGCTATTTTGTAACAAAAACATTTTTCTCTGCTATTTTCTTAGTTTAAATGTTTTTGTTTGGCTATTCATTAATATTACTCTTAAAATTACAAGTAGACAAATTTACCTCTAAAGTTATAAGCAGACAATACTGCAGATAGACATAAAATATTCGTTCTTTGTATTGTAAAATAAAAACATAAATTCGTACTAAAAGAAAATAGAATTCTACCGAAAAATAGTATTTCACACCTTGAATACCATTGTCTAAAATGATTTTATCTTATCACATAAGTTCTTCGAATGTTATGCTACAATTGTAAGTTTGAAAAAATAGAACTAAATATGTATTACTCGAAACTGATAACAAACAAAACATTAAATCTTGATACCAGTTAAAAATTATTGATGACTCAAAAAGTTAACCCTATCATGTAAATATTGCTGTCACAGAAATTCATAACCATGCATGGGCATAAATCACAAATTAAAAAGGGGAAATGAGTAGATAGGAAAAACTTTAGATAGAAACAAAAAGAGAAAGATAATGTTTGTAGGTCCTATTAATAATTCGTGCATTATTTAGCCTAGGATGCGTAGAATACTAGAATGTATTATGTAGGTCGAGCTGAAATCGATGGAATTGGAATCTGCACCAACATTATCACTGGGTCACCAAACTCTATCCGTAACATGGTTATTTTTGGCCAAACAACGATAATATTCTTACAACAAAACAAAACCCACGAATCAACTCTATGTATAGGCTAATCCCTATAGGATTAAAATATTTAACATTGTCTAATCTGTAAAAGTTCATTACAACATCCAGAGAAAATTGGACTCGGATTTGGTCCTGACTTTTTAGTGTCCAAGCTAAGTCTAGTCCGATCCGGTTCCATGCATCATGTTGTTGTGCGCTGATTTCCGATTACTTGTATCATTTACAAAAAGTAACACACGGGTTTTAAGAGTTTTGATCGGCGGGTTTGATCATGGACCCAATCAAACCAAAAACACGAGAAAAAAACTAAGTCACTTCCTTCTAGTCTGAACAAACCTATATTGAAACGGTCCACAAAGTTTTGGTGGTATCCTAGATTCTAACCGGTGGGTGTGGGGAAGGGTGTGGTGTCAGACCAAGGGATAGTGACATATAACTGATGCAATATAATAGAGTAATTATACCCAATAACAACAAAAATGGATTGTGAATTTAGAAAATAGTCAAGAGAGCAAGCGAAATACTCTTTGGTTAATTGTTGCACGATTTTAAACGATTTTGCATTTTCTATAATTGGTATGAAATAGATGAAACTTTTTTTAGTAACATGTTATTTTCTAATGTGAATATCTAACTTATTAAAAATAAATTAATATCTATTCTGATTCATTGTTATTAACCAAAGACAAAGTAGACACCCATCAATTGTATTGTAGTCTATTTAATTTGTCTTCCACTTTACTTATGCCACCATCTCTACTAATAGAGATAGAAGTCAATCAGTGAGGGGTTCCACTTTGGCACAACCTAACTGCTTACCCATCTGATGTTGGCCCCAATACATGTCCAACTCCAACGACCTTCCTTCTTCGGCCCTACTCCAACCAAATTCCTACACTAATGCTCCTTTCAAAATTCTTTTATTCTACTAAATAATATCCTTAAGTAGTCACAGATCCTTTATCATTGTGTATAACCGAGTCGAAAAGTGAGAAACAATCAAGAAGGCCAAGCCGTCAAAAAAATAATTTAGAAGGCCAATATAGTGAGAAACAATTAAGAAGGGCAATATAATATTTTGACTCAATATAACAAAAGTTATAGGCAAATTATCAGTTAGATCCGTTTTGATTCGATTCGAAAAATCTAGATATTCATAATTCGTAAAAATTCCCATGATAAAATGTAGTATTAGTTAAGTGAATTTTTTTTTACAAATACCAGTTTTAGAAAGCCTGGATATATGTGGGAAAACCAAACCAAGAATGGTTTATGCTCAAATGAGCTTATTAACATAGAAATCTAAGATTGAAAATAAGATAGTTTATTGGAGCTTTATTAGGTGCAAGAATAAAGAAAGGAAGAAGTTTTAGGTTGCCACTAACATCAAAATTATTCAAAATTGATACTTTGATCAAGATGAAGAAGGAGAGTTGTTTTGAGTCGAGACAACTCTCAAAGTTAATACCTTGATGTTCATTAAAAGAGACTACATATACGAATCTCCTTAGACCTAATTACATGGGCTTGTGTTGGGCTTCTCCAATGTCATAACTTCATAATATTGGTCTTGTTATGAATGCACTAACAATATATAGGCATGAAAAATAGTTTACTATCATAAAATTGTAATGTTTATTTACATTTTATATTTTTTATGTAAGTTATAAATAAAAAGGATTAAAGAAAAAATGCATAGTAAAAATATATTTGAAAAGTTTATATGAATTGATAAATATTAATAAGAAATCTGTAAAGCTTCCACAATACTATTAGTTGAAAAGCTTTTAGTTGTTATTATTTTCTTCAATACGAAACACCGTTTTCCCCTTTGATAACCATTTTAATCTTTCAGTTTTCCAATTTTTTCCTATTTTCTTACAAAGAATCTAAGATGTTTTGACATATTTTTTCACTTATTAATTCTTACTAAATCAAAGTTTTGATGTTTTCTTTGAAGTATATGGTTTTTTTTCAGATATTTCTTAAAGGAAACGCTTTAAATATCGTAGATATTTGGATTTATTGGTTGACGTTGATGGATTCTGATCAAACAAGTAAGTTAGAGTAAGATATTCTATAGGGTGATCATTTAGTTGTCGAAAGCTTATTACTGCAGAAAAAAGTGTCGACAAATAAGAACTCATCCTCCAATATATTCGAACAATCCATAATTGCAACTCAATCAATTGATAAACTAAGTTCTATGTTAATCTTGCAGGCACATTGTTATAAGGTAATGCTCAAAAAATTACAAATAAATAATTAACTTTTACTATCTTGAAACATATTTATTTTAGCTGAGTCTACTCTAAGTTTGAAATCTGATAGTATATATTAAGGATTTATAAGAAGGATTAGTTAAACATCTTGTCCAAACTATTGAACTGGAACTACATATGGAGAGTTCCAATCTGCATCAAAAATCTCCTGAAGCTTCAACACAATCTTAGTGTTGTAAGTTCCAAAGCTCACACCACTTGTAACAAAGAAGTAATCCCAAACAAGATTGCTGGTTCCTATGTGAGCTCTCACGTCGCTGACCGCGTATTTCCCGTGATTCACCCTCGTGTAAGCTGGATAACTGTTTCCGGTTTTAGTCCCGTTTATAACCGCAGGTCCCGTCTTGTTAAAACCAAGAACCATGTAGTATCTGATCTCCACTTGGCCAAAACATTTGTTAAGCACAGAGGAGGAAGATGAACAAAGAACATTGGAGTAGAGCAACGACCTCAAGTATCCATCAGTGGCCTCGATGAAATGACCCCAATATGCTACTAGGATCTTTACTTTAGCATTCTTAGAGAAGACAACCTGTGATGTCAGTGTACGTGTTTCAAATTATAGCATTTTACGCGTGTAAGATCATCACGAATAGCATTAAGTTTCATGAGCTTCTAACTCGATTTTGCGAGTAGATTGACACATGTCTCTTATATATTACTTGATCCTAACAAATAGGTAAGTACCTCGGAAACCGCGGAAGAAAAGGATGACCAGTAAACCTTAGGATTAGTATATTGAGACTGACCAAGCCAATCCATTGTATTGATCCTCACTGTTCCTCCTTCCACCACAGATTTTATTGTATCTATCCATCCTTGTTCATCAGATTGATGCTTCCCAAACAACAACTACATATTTTCGAGATGTCAAAACCATATCATACACATTCAAAGAGGTCTAAAATGTTCTTAAGTTTATTCTTTTTTCACCTCTGGTGGTGCAAAGGATAGATAGCTCGGTTGCGGTTCTGGGCAAGAACGGTTTCGAGGTAGAGTTTCGATATCGACTTTGAACATCTCAGGATCAGATAGTGAAGGATAACCTGGTGACACATTAGGTGTCTCTATGTAACTTGGAAGAGGTGACCTGAAAAGAGAAACAAAAGTTTTTCCTCCAAGAACCATTGATGTAAAAGTAAAGAAGAAAGAGTATTGTTTTTAGTTCTCAATTCCATTACCTGCACCTTGCTTTCTTAGAAACAAAATGGGACCAGCAAGGAACAGTTCTATTGATTAGCCATTGTTGATCTGATACACTTCTTGTGTGAGTTAAAGTATCAAGAGAAGCCAATCTCCATAAGTTATTGAAATAAGTTTTAATCTCTCGGGCCATTCGCGAACACCCACTCAAGTAAATCCCAACTTCTTTCACCTGTAAAAAATCCATCCAAACAGCTGATTCATCGCAGCCAATGTTCTACGTGATTCTCATGTGTGTGTATATTCAAAGACATACCTGAGTTAGAGATTTCCAATCATTGTTAGCAGAACCGATATACACGTCGCGATCATCAGAAATCCAAACCTTGGCATGAACAATTCCTGAGCCCCACCATTTGCTTAGTAGCAAAGTCACATTCTTCACATTTGATCTTCCATAAGCAAGATCAGATGGTTCTTTTGTATACTCTGGGTATACTCCTGAATGAGACAATAGTCTATGCACAAACATTTATCATTCTAATACAAAATAGCTTCACACTAAGAAAATGCGTGTGTTTGTAGTGATATATACCTGATACTAACATTGCGGTTAGCAGCATTGTCAATAGATTTGTAAACTAGAGCACCAAGATTAGCTCCAAATCGCTGTAATTCTGAATCTGAATAACCGAAATCGCCCGAGCGAGGATCTTTCGGATTAGCAAGAAGCTGCCAATTCTGTGCTATGATGTCTAGTGATCTTGTTGAATTGTTTGCTAGCCACTGAAACACATCCCCTGTACACACCAACAATTCCCTCTAACAAATTGTCTTTGTAACAATCTAACTAAATTACCGAACTCTTCCTATTAAATCAACAAAAACAGAGCTAACATAGAAAACAGAGGAAATAATGCTCAATAAGCAGATTTTCGTGGAACGAAAACAGAGCAAATAGTAATAAAGCTGTTGGAAAGCAAGTAACAATGAAGAACCTGTAGAGAGAACACCAGAGATGCGAGGAAGTTCAGGCATGTCGGTGGGGATGGATTGAACCAGCCAAGCTTTACATCGGTCTGAAGATTCGACGACACGTGTAAGGTATAAGCAAGCTAAGAGCCAAACGACGACATATACAAGTTCTCTCTTCATCATCCTCCGAGTCGAGAGATGATTATGAGAATCTATAATAGTTATGTGGACCAACCAAATCTTCTTTACGGATAGATTTAGTCTTCAAAAGTCAATGCACTTTTTCTGTCTTCTACTGTTTCACATCATCAATTTGCAAATTCATGAATATATTTTCCAAATAGATGAATTCATAAATATATAAAAATCCACTTAGGGCATCATCAATGGGGGATCATGTGAGGGTGTTCTTATAGAGAATATAATGTTAAAATAATGTAAGATCATGTGTTTAGATCTTTTGTTTAGAAGTTGATTAGTGGGAGAACATGTGTAAGATCTTAAGACTTAATAATATAATAATCTAAATTAAATTAAGATTTTACAATTATTAAAACATTTAAAAATAACATATAAATTGCAAATGCCAAATTTATGAAAAACTGAAAATAAAAGTGAAAATACAATACTAAATATTTATGAAAAAAACATTAAAAATATAAATAACAATAAACAAACAAACATATTACTTAATAAAGGCACAAAAACATTTTATCTAATTAATACATAGTTTATTATCCAAATTTATTCCAAATATGTTGAATATTCCAACCAATGCCCAAATGCCACGTCACCCCGCAACACCCACAAGAACAGATCCAGGTCAAGAGCCCAGTTCCTGATCTTAAGCCCATTAACTCATTTTTTTGGATTTAAATAATGCTTAGATCAGGCGGGGTGATCCCCCAATGCAGATGGTCTTATACTAAATATAGATGAATTCTTTTCTTCTTCTTCATAAATTCCCTAGCTAGAGAATAATAAACGAAACAAAACCAAAGATGAACATTTGTGAAAACTAATTCTCATTCTTCACAAAAACTCAAAGCCTAGACTCTTTTCTTCTTATGCTTCTTCTTCACGTCATCCTTCACAGTGATAAAATCCAAGTAAATATCGAAAAAAATCAAGAAGATTCTCCCATTCATTATCATAAGCAAACACATTCATTCTTGTAATCTTGAAATCTTTCCCAGTTTTCTCAAGAGAATATAGAACATTTCCTGATTTCAACGCGCTCTCTCTCTCGCAAAATCTTTCCCTTGTAATGAGTCTTGATCATCACCATCACCACCAACATACACTTCCTTGATTTGTTTTGAGTCAAGTTTCACGTTACGCTATTCTTCAAAGACAGATAATGAAGGAAAGTGTAAAACTCTTAACAAGCATATTAATTAAACTCAATTATCTAAACAAGCGACTAAACTCAATTATCCACTAACAAGCTATGGAGTTTTATAGAAGTTCTAGAAGATTACAAATCCTTGGATCTGTGATTCTTCTTCTTTTCATTCATGGTGTTCACTCTTTTTACCTTCCTGGTGTCGCTCCTTTAGGATTTCGAAAGGGTAACGTTTCAATTTCTAATCTTATGGATTTGGATCTGATTTGCTTCAAAATAATATAATTTACCTTTTCTTGTATTTTTTTCTTGGCTTTTCTTTCCAATTTTTATTTTGTTTATGTGGCAACATTATGGCTAAGAAGATTCTTCTTCCACTTCTGTTTCATTTCCGGAACTTCCTTCTCCTGCCTCTTTCTCCTTCTCCTCCTTCAATTATATATCTAAAATGCTCACCATGAGCTTGACTCACCATCAGATATTTTCTTTTTGTTAAAAAAAAAAAAAATCTGATGATGAGTCCAAACACGTGGTGAGTTTTTTGAAGAAATCTCTAGACGCTGTTAAAGCTTATCATCATGAGCATCATCACCATCTTCATCATCAGTATTGTTACTCTTAATCTTTTTGAAGGAAGCCCTCGGTTTTTTTCCCTTTCACAATGTCATCCTCTAATGAAGATGAAGAGCACCTTTTCTGCTTACGATTGTTTAATTCAAAAACTTTCTTGCCCGATTTCAAGGTCTTTGACATCTCTTTTTCCTGACCATTCTCCTTGCTTGGACTCATCTCCATCAAAGGCTTGGACTCCTCATCAGATGTATCGTTTTCAGCATCCTTACCATCCTCAGAGATAGCCACCAAAGATCTTGAAATCCAGCAAGAAAGTTTTTGAATCAAAGAATCCAAAACAGAAAAGGCCTTCATCTTCATCAGGGGTTGCCTATGAGGAAGTGAAAAAACCGAGGACTTCTACCAAAAAGATCAAGAACAACTAAACTGATGAGGAAGAAGGTGGTGGTGATGGTGAGTCTAAGACCTTGTAATCCACATATTTATATTTAGCGATCGAGATGATGTAAATGTTATAGTAACGTTTTTAATTAATAAAAGTATACTGTTTCGTTTTCTCATCGATATGGTTTCTTTATTTAGAAGCATTAATCATAATTAGGACGAAAAGTAACGTCTTTTGAATTGCTTTAACGTTTACGTAAAGATGGTTCATTAAGACACATTTTACTTCAACCTGACCAAAATACTGTAGCCTGTAAGAGGAAAATTAAGAAAGTAGTCATTTGAAGATTTTATTCCATAAATACGAGTGAATTGGTACAATTAACCAAAATTTCTAACTCGATATTCCAAACGTATGAATATTTTGTACTACTCGTTTTGTGGTATTAATATAGCTGAATAATCAAATTGTTTTTACTGGACATCAAAATGTAGCCATACCATAATTGACGGATCAATCTGAATATAAAATTTATAAATGGGCTTAAGAAATGTGGCCCATTTACAGTATCTCGACGGGGTTAGACACGTGGCGGAATATGAATGGAGAAGAATGATGTTACAGAAACGAAGCAATAACGGAGAGAGAAACAAGGATCTATCAAATTCACAGTGCTTTGTTTCTTCTCTCTGACTCTCTCACAAATAGAAACTAAAAATCGTTTAAAGCTTTTAAGCTCCAGATCTGTGGAACCGCCATAGCTATGGAGTTTTATAGAAGTTCTAGAAGATTACAAATTCTCGGATCTGTGATTCTTCTTCTCTTTATCCATGGCGCTTACTCTTTTTACCTTCCTGGTGTTGCTCCTCAGGATTTCGAAAAGGTAAACACGTTTCAATTTTTCGATTCTTATCGATTTGGATCTGATTTAGATCTCTCGGATCTGGTTTTAGGATTGAGTTAGCGAATCGTAGTTTTGATGCCACCGACACTTTAGTCTCCAATTTCGTATTCTCATTACGATCTCTTGATCTGTAACAATGTCGCATTTTTAGTTATTTATATCTAATTGTCATGATTAGGTTCTAATTGATACAAATCTCTGTAAATTATAGCTAATTCAAGAAGATTCAAGTTAAAATGATTATACTCGAATTTCGAAGTTTTGATCTTGGTGTTTTGGTCTATGTAGGGAGATGAATTGAAAGTGAAAGTAAACAAGTTGACATCTATTAAGACTCAGCTTCCGTATTCGTATTACTCTCTTCCTTTTTGCCGTCCTAAGAAGATTGTGGACAGTACTGAGAATCTTGGTGAAGTGCTTCGTGGTGACCGAATCGAAAATGCTCCTTATTCGGTATAACTCTGTTTTGATTTTGGAGTTGATACATTTTTATGTCTTCTCCTTTACTTGACTGCTAACTTGTGGAAATTGGAATAATGAAGTTTAAAATGCGTGAGGCGCAAATGTGTAATATTCTCGGCCGTGTTACGCTTGATGCAAAGTCTGCCAAGGCGTTCAAAGAGAAGATTGATGATGAGTATCGGGTCAACATGTAGGATATTGAATATGGATTTAATGAATTGCATGTACTCTCTCTGTTACTGTTCTTATGATGTGCTTGTGTTGTGTTTGTGTGGGTTAGGATCCTTGATAATCTTCCTCTAGTGGTTCCAATCGAAAGAATTGATCCGGGTCAGGGTTCTCCATCTGTTGTGTATCAGCTAGGCTATCATGTCGGTCTTAAAGGCCAGTATGAGGGGGTAAGTAGGTTTGGGTTATTCACTATTTGCATTGCACGTTATAGCACGATTTTCTAAGCAGTCTTTTGAATTAACAGAGCAAAGAGCAAAAGTACTTTATGCACAATCACTTGGCATTCACTGTCCGGTATCATAGAGATATGCAAACCGATGCTGCAAGGATTGTGGGATTTGAGGTCAAACCATACAGGTGCAGTTCTTGTTAACAAATTGGACTCTTGGGATCTCCTCTATTTTTCAGAACTAATTATTATTATTTCCTTTTTTTGCAGTGTCAAGCATGAATACGAGGGACAATGGAGCGAGAAGACCCGTTTGACTACCTGTGATCCCCACACAAAGCGCCTTGTTGTTAGCTCGGCTACCCCTCAAGAAGTCGAAAATAAGAAGGAAATCATTTTCACATATGACGTTGACTTTCAGGCAAGTTCTTGTTCGACTAATCAGTTTATCACCTGATAGTTTCGTCTTAGTGAGATACTATTGTGTTCCTGTTCTCACTCTTTTGATTTTTGCGCTGCTGTGTCTTCAGGAAAGTGAAGTGAAGTGGGCGTCTAGATGGGATGCTTATCTTCTGATGAGCGACAATCAAATTCACTGGTTTTCTATTGTCAACTCTCTGATGATCGTCCTTTTCCTTTCTGGTATGGTAGCGATGATTATGTTAAGGACCCTTTACCGTGACATTTCGCGGTACAACGAGCTTGAGACTCAAGAGGAAGCTCAAGAAGAGACTGGGTGGAAACTCGTCCATGGCGATGTTTTCAGGCCTCCAACCAATTCAGATCTTCTCTGTGTCTATGTTGGCACAGGTGTCCAGTGTTTAGGCATGGTACTTGTCACTATGATCTTCGCCATGCTCGGATTTCTATCACCTTCCAACCGTGGAGGTCTTATGACAGCCATGCTCCTTCTCTGGGTCTTCATGGGCCTCTTTGCCGGTTATGCCTCTTCACGTCTCTACAAAATGTTCAAAGGAACAGAATGGAAGAGAATTGCCTTCAGAACAGCCTTCTTGTTCCCTGCAGTAGTCTCAGCCATCTTCTTTGTCCTAAACGCTCTCATCTGGGGACAAAAATCATCCGGAGCTGTTCCCTTTGGAACAATGTTTGCTCTGATCTTCCTCTGGTTTGGAATCTCGGTCCCTCTTGTTTTTGTTGGTGCTTACCTCGGATTCAAGAAGCCACCACTCGATGACCCCGTGAAAACCAACAAAATCCCACGTCAAATCCCAGAGCAAGCTTGGTACATGAACCCAGTTTTCTCAATCCTCATTGGAGGAATCTTACCGTTCGGTGCAGTCTTCATCGAGCTCTTCTTCATCCTAACATCCATCTGGCTCAACCAGTTCTACTACATCTTCGGATTCCTCTTCCTCGTCTTTGTGATCCTTATGGTCACATGCGCTGAGATCACCATTGTTCTCTGCTACTTCCAGCTTTGCAGTGAAGACTATCTCTGGTGGTGGAGGTCTTACCTCACCTCAGGTTCTTCTGCGGTCTATCTCTTCCTCTACGCAGCCTTCTATTTCTTCACAAAGCTCCAGATCACTAAGCTCGTCTCAGCTATGCTCTACTTCGGATACATGCTTATCGCCTCTTACGCGTTTTTCGTGCTGACCGGAACAATCGGGTTCTACGCTTGTCTCTGGTTCACAAGGCTCATCTATTCCTCGGTAAAGATCGATTGATTCAGAAAAACATTCAAGAGAAGAAAGAAAGAAAGAAAGAAAGAAAGAAGAAGGTAATATAGTTTATGATTTTCACAAGTTTGTTTTTTGCTCAATAGGGGTCTTCTTCTTGTTTCGCTCTGGTTTTGGTTACAAGTAACAAAAGAAAGGTTTTATATGTAAACCTTTTTTTTTAGAGTGTATTCTGTTTGATTTTCCCAAATGACACTTTGGATTATCTTTCTTAATTGACAATATGTGATTCTTTCATTTCTATTTATATTTTTATACTCTCTTTTAAACTTTTAAGTTTAGCATTTTCTTGGTTACATCAAATTCCAAGTATCTAATAAGCACACTCTATTCGCGTTAATTGTGGTTGCGGACATCAATAAATTCTGTCTCCGACCGTTATTAAGAAAATGGATTTATATCTAATTTCTTGGAACCTGAGTCTCAATGGTAGGGACTTGACGCGTTTAAAATAACAACCGTTGGGACCAACAGAGAGTATTAGCAAACATCATTCACTTCCAACGGCTAGTTTCTTCTTCCTCTATATATATATAAAGACCCAATCAATCACAACAGAGCCAAAATAAGCCACAAAAATCTCTCTTTATCTCTCTCACTTTCTCTTTCCCTCCATATCTCTCTTACACAAACTTAATTCTAATGGCTCAGAGAACTCTTATCGAAGCTACTTTTCTATTCTTCTTCTTCTTCTTGGCTAATTTTGCATGTTGCAAAGAGATTCTCGTTGGAGGCAAAACCAGCGCCTGGAAAATCCCTTCTTCGCCTTCCGAGTCCCTAAACAAATGGGCTGAGAGTTTACGGTTTCACGTTGGCGATTCTCTTGGTGAGTTTTCTTTCCCCAAAAGTCAAATCCAAAAAACCAGCACTTTCCTTGGACTTGTAAATTTCTGATACTGTTGTATGTGAACAGTGTGGAAGTACGATGGGGAAAAGGACTCGGTTTTGCAAGTGACAAAAGATGCATACATTAACTGCAACACTACAAACCCAGCAGCTAATTACAGCAATGGAGACACTAAAGTGAAGCTAGAAAGATCTGGTCCTTACTTCTTCATCAGCGGCTCCAAAAGTAACTGTGTTGAAGGTGAGAAGCTTCACATTGTAGTCATGTCCACTCGTGGTGGCCACACCGGTGGTTTCTTTACCGGCTATGCTCCTTCTCCCGCACCTTCTCCGGCTTTGGGAGCTCCTGCTGTTGCTCCTGCCACTGGTGCTGCTTCTTCTTTGACTCGCCAAGTTGGGGTTTTGGGATTTGTTGGATTATTAGGGGTTGTTTTGCTCTGATTTTAACCTGCTTTGTTCTAATTCTATCTCTGCTATTTGATTCTTTGATCCACAAGATTTGTTGAATTCTTTTGCCTTTTGGAGATTAATGTTATTTCCGAATACAAATTCACCAACACAATGCAATGTACAAACAGCATACACCACAACACTAACTAGGTCCAAAAATTTAAAAACGCTATCAAAGATGAGTTGACAAAACCACCTTCTCTGCAATGGCAACGATGAAGAATGCCACAACTACGATCCAGAAAATGTAGCAGCAGCTGCAAAAGATGAAGAAGAGAGTGTTGAAGGACTGAGAATTTGCAAAGTAACACGGATGCAATGTTGCACAAAGAGAACTGAAACATTGATACTATTCTGGCATGTAGAGACAGAAATGATGCTGAAGATCTCAATACTGAAGATAAGTAACGGATACAATGATTTACATGAAGAGAACCAAAGAAACTGATACTATTATGGTATTGTAGCCTAGGAGAATTCACTACAATGAACAATACTTCCTTATTGGTCCATCCTTTATATGACTTCATAGAATAGTGTCTCAAAGATATTAAAAATCATACCACCAGGAGAAGCAAATAGATCCCTAAGGAAAACTCGTAAAGAGACTACAGTTTTCAAAAGAAATGGAAAGAAACAGTGTTTTCATTATGGGATAACAATCGATAAGTATTAGGAGATTTGCTTTCAGGTGTCAAAGATAATCAGAAGAGAACATTACCATGATATATTGGTAGTAAATCAGGCTATACCAACTTCAACATCATCTGAACCATCAGCTGCCGCCATTAAAGGTCCCTTCAAACCATTTTCATTGTTACCGATAATCTCACGAGCTGCCTTTTCAAGAAAGTCCTTCGCGGCTGATTGAACAGTTGATTGGTATTTCCTCTTTCTCGCAGTTGTTTCCGAATTCCTGAACCTTGATTTCTCTCCTCTACTGAGGTCTCTAATGTTTTGCTTTTGGGCTAGATTCATTTAGCAATGACTGTTAGAGAAACAAGGATATAAAGTAAAAGAGAAAGGTGGAAACAAAAACTGTACAAAAGCTCACTCGATGTAAGATCAGGTAGAGAATGTTCGATGAAGCGGGTTGCTGCCTGACGGTTTAAGACAGTAGTCGGGCGCAATGGTTCTACGATAAAGAAGAGAAACAGATAAGAGATCATTTAGTGGATAAGATATTGAATTAAAGGTAGCAATTCAATGTCTAACAAAATCGAAATAGATACAAAATTTCCTAATCAGATAAACCAAACATCAATTAGACAATTTAAAAATGAAACGATGCGCATGAAAAGAAATACTTTCGAGTAACTAAGTAGAACTAGTCGGCCCATTAGTATCCGGTAGCATATCGACAAAACGGTTCTAGCCTGAAAGGCCCACGAGTCATTTCATAAAACGCAGCGCAAAAGCGTTACCAATTGAGTAAACACCTTCTAAACGGAATATATTGGTTTGATAAACAAAAATAAGAGACTAGCCGCTCCCAATTTGAGATAGTAGAAAAGAACAAACGGATCTTCCACAATAAGAAAAAAACTTCGAAAAACATTGCGATGTTCGCAAAGCATTATAGTCAACAATCAGCCACTAATCAATTCAAATCAAATAAGTTGTCTAAATGGAAGTACATCTTGACAAAAACAAAGTTGATATTACTCCACTTTGATTGAAAAGATATTAAAGGGACAAGCAAATACAGAGAAACTAGAACACGAATCAGTCTCCCTAATTTCAATAGACTAAGAGATTTTCCAAATGGAAATGACGACATTTCTTTTTTAAAAATTGAGAATAATCTCCCTTCAATTTAAGATGATAGGTAGATGCAATAGTAAGGTGACAAAAAGATAAGTCCAGAAAAATGGATTAGGCGCGAGACATTATGATAAAGCCTTCCAATGGAAACACTACTTCCCTGCATATAAGATGGGTACATGCAATAAAGAGTCTTTTAACGAAAATCATCATATCTACGAAAAAAAAGAATCAACACTAACCATAGAACAAAACCAAGAAAACTATCTAAGGCAGATACATAATCTCAACAAACAAAGGATCAGAAACTCAAGTCCTCGAAAATGTACTACTCAACAAAAAGGTACACATAAAATATCATTTACTGCTTGAGAAATAGTTAGCCTCTAAAATTATAAGCTGAAGAGCATAATTCTTGAACATGGTTAATAGATGCAGCAATTCTCCAATGAAAAGAGAAAGCCAAAAAAAACTCTATCCACGAGACTATACATTGGCCAATTCAAACTGAAACAAATAGTTTCCCACCAGAGAACATTTCAATACTTGTCCCCTCGATTCAATACACAGAACAAACAAGTTTTGATCTCTCCACAAATCATTTCAGGCACCAGAAAATCAATCTTTACCTTTACTTTGATCCAAGCACTTCTGAAACTTCTCTCTGTACACATTTATCCGCTCCTACAAATCCAACACTACCATCAATAAAACAACAAAAGGTACCATTTTGATTAAGCTAACAAAGATAATAAGAGAACTTTAAACATCCAAAGACACATACAATTTCAGATTTCACACGATGATCATCAGGATCAACACCAGTACACCTCAACCTCACTGACAAAACACAAAACCACAAACAATTTCAACAGTATTACAAATAAACAAACTTCAATGAAAACAGATTCAAGAAGAAGAAAGAGAGTTACGTTCGTAAAGAGTAGTGGTGGCTCCAGCTAGCAAATACATAGTCTTAGCTCGCTGCAATGGCTGCATTGCAGCAAGAACTTCTGGCTCAGCTAAAGTCAGCATCTGCTCAAGCTGTGGTTTCAGCTCCTTGAGGTACGCAAGTGTTTGATTCACCGCTTCAATCGCTGATTCCGGCACCACTCCTCCAGCTCCCGCCGTCGCGCCGCCGCTACTTCCCCCACCTCCTTCCATCTTCAATCGAATCGAGAAATTGAAAAAATCCGGCGTGGATTTTGAGGTAATGAGTTTAGGTTTCCGGTTAGATTCTCTGAGTCGCCGACAAGTGTTGAAATTTTTATCTTTATGAAGAGATGAAGAGGCGCTAATACAATCGGGAAAGAATGACGTCAGCATTATCATAGATGGGCCGTTAATAGGCCCAATAAAGGCCCAGTAAACTGGTGAATTTTAATGTTTTTTTTTTTTTTTTTTTTTGGATCAACGGTGAATTTTAATGTTATTAATGGAAATGTAGATCAGATCGGTGATTGATCAGATCGGCGGCGATGGATGGTGGCGACGATATGGATTCTCTGTTCGAAGGGATGGAGCTTTTTACGCCGGTGGCTGAGCTCGCCGGAGATAACAAGGTAAGCTCACCGCCTCAATCTGGAGATAATGAAACCAAGGCGGCGGAGGCGACACTGATCACGGCTCCTTCTCAGCCAGATATGACGGAGGCTTTGGACGAGAATCTGTTTTCAGACTTAACGATTGTGACTCCGGTTCAACATCAACCTGAGACGATCGAGGCAGTTACTGCTCATCAATCTCCGGCGAAGAATTATGGACGTCAGGTTTCACGGAGGAAGAAAAGAGCAGCTGGATTAAGAATTGGATACGGTAGGCACGAAACCAACAATCTCGAGGAAGATGAAGATGATTCCGTTAGTCAACAGTCCGATTCCGTTAGTCAAGTATCGGATTCCGTTAGTCAGGTATCGGATTCCGTCGCGCAAGTTATTGATTCCGGTAATCAATCTTTGGACTCTCCTGTTGTTAGTGTTGTTGTTGGTAATGGTAGCTCAAAGTTGGAACTAGTCAAGGCTCAGATCGAAGCGAAGCTAAATCGAGCTCATGAATTGGCTGCTTCGGTTACTTCTGCTCGCAAGAATGCGATTAGGAAGAGAAGGCAAGCATCTGAGAATCTCCGATTAGCTTCTACGACTCACGAAGAGCTCGAGAAGCAGCTTGAGGAAGCGATTGAGGCTGAGGATTTCGATGCGGCTGAGAGGATTAGCGAAAGCCTCGCGGCTAAGGAAAGAGATAGGCTAGCTCTGTTGGCATTGCTTCGCCAAGCAGAATCTGATTGTGACGCTATCGAGTCGAAAATGGAGGAGGTTCTTCTTTCTCAGATTGCAGCTGAAGAAGAATCCGCATCTCTGCTTCGGAGGTTTTGCACGGATGCTGAGAATGATGCTGGATCGATTCTGGAGAAGGCGGAAGCGTTTTATTCAGATGAAATGGAGAAATGGCATTCTTGTTCTGAAGATGTGGAGGTTAGAAAAGTTGAATTGGATATAGAATCTGTTGTTGTTGATAATGTTCGGTTGTCGTTGAATGGTACTCTTGAGGGATCCGTCGAACAAGATATGAAAGAGAAGGAGATGCTGCGGAAGAAGAAAGAACATTTGTCAAATGAACTTGAGGAGTTGCTTGCTCTGGTGAAGGCAAAGGAGAAGGAGATTGACGAGAACGATTTGCAAATAGAGGCAGTTGAGGAAAGAATTAACAATGTGGTGACTGGCTACAAGGAATTGCAAACAAGCATGGATAAAATGGTAAACGATGTGCAAGCTGGCCTCACCCAGATTGATAGGGAAACTGAAGATTTAGCAAGGAAAAAGAAAGACGTGGACGAGTTCATGACATCTGAGAAGGAGAGAGGAGCCAAACTCCGTGATCTTGCCCGTGTTTCAGCAGATGAAGCATGTGAATATGAGGAAGTTATTAAGTTGCGAAAAGGTCTGATGTCATATGTGTCTAAAACTAGAGAAGAGAGAGCCAAGCTTGTAAATATCGAAGAGAAACTTTCTGAGGAAGTACAGAAGCTACAAGAGGAGGTTTCTAGTACCCGAGAGTCACTAAAGGAGCGATCTTCTAAAAAGTCGATCATCCAACAGAATATTACATCTTTCATGGATAAAATTATGTTCATAGAGAAAAGGATGCCGGAGCTTGAAGCAGAGAAGAAAGTTGCCGCATCAACGAGAAATTTCAAAGAAGCTGGAAGAATAGCTGCAGAAGCCAAGTCCTTAAACTTAGAAAAGGATAAGATACAGATGGAAACAGGAAAAGCTAACACTGAGCTCGAAAAAGCAGAACATGAGATTGAAGAAACCATCAAGAGGCTACAAGAGATAGAGAGGTTGATTTTGTCAAAAGAAAAAGAATTGGCTATCAGTAGATTCCAGAGGTTGCGGATTGACAGTGGCACTGCAAAAGCCGAGAGATCAGCTGCTCTGGAACTGAGCGACCTTGAAGAAGCTAATCTTCTACTTGAGGAAGCGCAAGAAGCAGAATCCGAGGCAGAGAAGCTTAAACTCACATGCGGTCTCAAAGAAGTGGAAGAAGAAGAAGGCGAGGCAAAGTCTTACGAAGTTTTTGTCTCGATGGAACTCATAGCCACTGTTGGGCTGATAAAATTACAAGAACTGGCGGAATCTGTTCCATCTTAACTCTGAAGCTGCTTCAGGTTCAATCCTAGGGACTACAGGAATGTCCTGAATCATCAAGGAAAATAACCAAATGGTTGGTTTTGTAGATCTATCGAAAACATAGCTCCATAACGCAGTCCACATATATGTTTTTTGTTTGTTTTTGGTTTTGGGATCCATGTTTGATTGATAGGTTGTTCAAAGAAAAGACTGCAGGCTTATTCGATTCAAAATGTTATGGATACATGAGGAAGATAGATATACACCATGATTTTTTTTTGTTGGAATGTACTTTCTTTGTTTCTCTGTTTACTTAGATCAAATTGTTGATTTGGTAGGTAGACATTGTTGTCTCATTGTAATTTAAAAATTGTAAAATTGGCTCGTTCTATGGTAATTCTGTTTGAAATTTTATTTGTATTGGACTAAGTAGTCTTATGACACATCTCCGTCGAAATGTCTGGCTATCGCCATCACAAAGTGGGATGTTTTCGGATGCAATGATTTATACACAAATAGAATTTGAATGCTCGTCTTTACATCCATTGTAGATTGGCTGACTAGCAGCGTTTAACGTATCATAGAATTGTTTTGCATCTAAGTTTGGTTCTTCATGAATATTATACATATGATGTGCAATATTTGTGGTGGTTTCATGAAATGCATCAGTAACCATTTCATGATCATGGTCTAGAGCATGATAATCAAATTAATGCAAATTATTTGGAGTTTACGACAACGAGATAGTTCTTGAAGGAATTTTCAAAACTTGGGGAAGATTAAAAATTATTTTGTTGACTCGGCAAAATGGTACATGGAGCCAAGTAGAAGCCTCTGCGCTGGATTTTTTTTCAAAGGTATCAGCCAGGGGCAGACGTAGGTAGAGGAGAGGTGGGGCACGTGCCCCACACTCATTTCTCAATTTTTATTTGTTTTTTTTTTCATTTTCCAAACTAATAAATGTGTTAAAATTAATAAATTTTAAAAAATTTATTAGTTTATGTCCATGTAAAAATAATTTCTTAAAATTTATCAAATTCATTAAGGTTGTGTTTAAGCTTATGCTTTCGGGTTTTTGATCGGATTTGATTCTGATTTTTTGGATTTAGATAATTCGGGTAGAATAGTCTATTATCCGTTCGGGTTTTATGACTATTCGGTTCAGGTATGTGTTGGATTTGGAACGGTCGGAAAAAAATCTAAAAATTGTTCAATTTTAATAAAAATTATTTCAATTTAAATAAATTTTGCAAACAGTTATACATTTTTGACAAATAAAACTAATGATTTTTGGATATCTAGGTTATTTTAGATATTTTTGTTCATTTGGTATTTTTAGTTATAAAATTATAACTAATATTTTTAGATATATAATTTTATTCGAGTTTTCAGATATAATATTCGATTTTCGATTCAGTACGGGTAATTCCAGTAGAAATATTTAGATTATGTTTCGAATTTTATGAATATATGTTTTGGTTTCGGAACTGGTATTTTTAGATTGTTTTTGAATTTTGATTTTAATGCCTAAATCTAAGTGTGCCCCATGTAAAAGTAGTTTCTGGATCCGCCAGCTACAAATTTGTTGATAGGAGAGAAATTCTATTGTCCTGGACAGAGAACGAATATGAGTCAGGCATTATTGTCAACAGACATAACATATTTAGATAAAAATCTAATCTAAATGGTGAACAAAAATATTTTGTTTTGATATGATAAAAGTTATCAGATATTAATTCTTACTCTTAGATTGATCTTGCAATTATCTATCTAAGTAATTAAAAAAAAAAAGTCATACGATATTTTTCATGTTTAGCTCTAATAAGCAATTAATATACCCTTGAGTTTGTAATTTAGTCTATTTACACTTAGACCGACAAAAAAAGATATACACTCAATCAAATTTTGCTTAAGGAGATTTAAAAATTACTTAAGTGGGAGACAAGTAATATAAAAATAACTATTATGTCTGTAACAATTAAAATATATATATTACAAGATGCATTTAAAGCAAACTTTTCAATTGACTCGAATTATATGTTTTTTTAATAAAAATATTATAAAAAGAACACATGAAATTTTTGAGTGTCGGGATTACAAGAGTTTAAAATAGAAAGAGAATGGAGAGCGGAGGCGATGCTAGGGTTTTGAGTGTCGGGATTCAGGATGACGCGATGATGGATGTGGGAGATAGGGATCGGCCGCCAGGGGATCCGCCGGATGTCCGCGGGTCATGGGTGGAGAAGGTGGCAGGAAGTGTGGCTGGCGGACGGATGAGACCGGAGCTTGCGTTGAGTGATGAGTTTGTTGAAGCGAAGATGGGGTTAGAGTTTCCGGATGGTGAAGATGGTGAGCCTGTAATAACAATCGGACAGGAGGTTTTGGAGGTGATGAACGGGCTGTGGAAGAACTGTATGATTGTTAAGGTGCTAGGGCGCAATATCTCACTCTCGGCAGTGAGTAGAAAGTTGAGAGAATTGTGGAAACCAAAAGGGGCTATGCATGTGATCTACCTTCCACGTCAATTTTTCATGGTAAGATTTGGTATGGAAGAGGAGTACATGGAGGCGCTAACGGGAGGACCATGGAGAGTCTTTGGGAGTTATCTTATGGTACAAGGTTGGACTCCGGAGTTTGATCCATTGCAGGATGAAATTACAACAACACCTGTTTGGGTGAGACTTGCGAATTTACCGGTGAATTTCTACCACAGATCAATTTTGTTGGGAATTGCTCGGGGGTTAGGGAAACCAATCAAAGTTGATCATACAACGCTGAATTTTGAGAGGGCTCGCTTTGCAAGGGTTTGTGTGGAGGTGAATTTGAAGAAACCGCTAAAGGGTACGGTGTTGGTAAATGGTGAGAGATACTTTGTCTCATACGAAGGGTTACCGAACATCTGTTCAATTTGTGGCATTTACGGACATCTAGTGCATTCGTGTCCTAGAAGAGTTCAGGAGACAGTTGCTGAGACAAGATCGCAGCCAATGATGGAGAAATCATTGACAGTTCAGGAGGGGCAGCAGTCTGATGGATTCACTTTGGTCAGGAGGAATAATAGGAGGGCGGGGAAGTCGGGGGACGCTACGGTGGTGCAGCCGGAGGTGATGGCGGGGCGTAATCTCCGGGAAATCGTTGTTAGAGAAGATTCCGCGAATATTGCCATTGCGAACAGATTTGGAAGTTTAGGAGAAGATATGGTAGTTGCTAATTTGGGGGTGAATCAGGGAAGATCGGAGGAGAATAAGGAAAATGAAATTATCGGAATTAACAGCTTGCGGGAGAAGAATGTGACGCAAAATACGGGTATAAGATTTGGTGCAGGTTCGAATAAATCAAGCGGCGGAAATGGGGGAAATCAAAACAAAAGGCCTGGGAATGATAGGCCCATGGAGAAAAGTGTGGGTAAGCCAAAAACCGTGAGACCAAACAGGCCCGCAAAAGGTTTAATTTTTGGGCCCATTAGAGGTGAGAGGGAGGTGTCGTCCACAGGGAAACGTTTACGTATGGATACAGAGAGTTTAATACGCTCAGAAGGAGGCTTTGAGGTTGGAAGGAAAACTGGAAGTGACGAGTCGAGAACTGTGCAAGATCGAAGGGAAGATGATCAAATCACAAACTCGAGCTCGATGGAGGTTTCGGCGTTGATGGAGGCTGCTAAGCAGATTGTTCCGGTGAATCATACACCGGAAAGCATGAATGCATAGCAAGTGTCCCCGGCTTTTTCACTTTTTTATTGTGAATTAATGATGAATTGCATCCTATGGAATTGCCGGGGGGCGAATAAACCCAATTTTAGAAGAGCAGTTCGATACATTCTTAAGAAACATAAGACGGATCTCTTGGCTTTGTTTGAAACACACGCTAGTGGAGATAGAGCAAGTCGCATTTGTCAGGGTCTCGGTTTCGATAATTCGTTCCGTGTGGATGCTGTAGGACAGAGCGGTGGTTTATGGCTTTTATGGAAATCGGCGGTGGGAACAGTTACTGTTGTAGCGTCGTCGGATCAGTTCATACATGCAACGATTGAAACAGAGGTGGAGGTAGTGAATTTGATCGTTGTATATGCGGCTCCAACAGTTAGTAGGAGAAGTGGGCTGTGGGGAGATTTAAAGACGGTAATTGAGGGTATCTCAGGTCCTCTAATCATCGGTGGCGATTTCAACACGATTCTGCGAGTTGATGAGAGAACAGGTGGAAATGGACGTCTCTCGCCGGACTCTTTGGCTTTCGGGGATTGGATAAATGAGTTGTCGCTAGTGGATATGGGTTTTAAAGGGAGTCGATTCACTTGGAGAAGAGGAAGGATGGAGCAAACCTTTGTGGCGAAAAGGTTGGATCGTATCCTTTGTTGTGCCCATGCGAGACTAAAGTGGCACGAGGCGGTAGTCACACATTTACCAATTGTAGCGTCGGACCATGCACCTCTTTACTTGCAGCTGTGCCCTGAGGTGAGAGGTAATCCAAGCCGCAGACCATTTCGGTTTGAAGCAGCATGGATTAAGCATCCTAGCTTCAAAGAATTGGTCGCAACGTCATGGAATTGTGAGCTAAAGACTCCGGAGGCTCTGTTTGGTTTGCAGATGAAGTTGAAAGAGTGGAATAAGGAGATATTTGGGGATATCCAGAAGCGAAAAGATCAGTTAACCAGTGATATCAAGAGAATACAAGATGTATTAGAGAATCACCAGACGGATGATCTAATTAATCAAGAGGACTTGTTGATTAAAGAACTTGACATAGTTCTTGAACAAGAAGAGGTTTTGTGGTTTCAAAAATCAAGGGAGAAATGGATTGCTTTGGGAGATAGGAACACAAAATATTTCCACACCTCTACGATTATTAGAAGACGGAGGAATCGGATTGAAATGTTAAAAAATGAGACGGGTACTTGGATCTCGGATACAAAGGAATTGGAGAAGGTGGCAATTGAGTACTATAACCGTTTATACTCTTTGGAGGATGTGGATCCAGTAGTGGAGCGGCTACCACAATTTGGTTTCACAGTTTTCACCAGAGAGGAAGTTACACTCTTAAATAGGACGTTCTCGGGGCTGGAGATAGAGAGTTCTGTTCGGAGTATGGGGAAGTTTAAGGCCCCTGGGCCAGATGGTTATCAACCTGTGTTTTATCATGAATGTTGGGACGTAGTTGGACAATCGGTTGTTCAATTTGCACTCGATTTTTTTGAGACTGGTGACTTACCTTGCGGGACGAATGATGCTCTTCTCGTTCTGATTGCGAAAGTCGCTAAACCGGAGAGAATTATGCAGTTTCGGCCAATTAGTCTTTGTAATGTTCTCTTTAAAACAATTACAAAGGCTATGGTGTTGAGACTTAAGTCATTAATGCCAAAGTTGATTGGCCCGGCACAATCGAGCTTTATACCAGGAAGGCTTAGCACGGATAACATCATAGTTGTGCAAGAAGCGGTTCATTCTATGCGCCGAAAGAAAGGAAAAAAAGGGTGGATGCTTTTGAAATTGGATCTTGAAAAAGCATATGATCGAATAAGATGGGATTTTTTGGAGGATACGTTATATGCGGCACGTTTACCGGATAAGTGGGTCAAGTGGATTATGGCTTGTGTAACGGGACCGTCAATGACTCTCTTGTGGAATGGTGAACAAACGGAGCCGTTTAAACCGGCGAGAGGTTTACGACAAGGAGACCCTTTGTCTCCATATTTATTTGTTCTTTGCCTAGAGAGATTGTGTCATTTAATTGATATCTCTGTGGCAGCAAAAGACTGGAAACCCATCCACTTATCGAGAGGTGGACCGACGTTGTCTCACATCTGCTTTGCGGATGATCTTATTCTTTTCGCAGAAGCTTCTGTTGCTCAGATTCGTGTTATCAGAAGAGTGTTGGAGAGATTCTGTAACGCTTCTGGGCAAAAAGTGAGCTTAGAAAAGTCGAAAATATTTTTCTCGGAGAATGTTCATCGGGATTTAGCGGGACAGATAAGTGCTGTGAGTGGGATTAAAGCTACAAAAGATTTGGGGAAGTATCTTGGTATGCCTGTCCTTCATAAGCGGATTAACAAAGAGACTTTTGGTGATGTTATTGAGAAGGTTTCTTCACGCCTAGCGGGATGGAGAGGTCGGTTTTTGAGTTTTGCGGGAAGAATAACTCTTACAAAATCAGTCCTTTCTTCAATCCCTGTTCATTCGATGAGTACGATATCTTTGCCAGCTAGTATACTTGAGACATTGGATAAATTGTCAAGAGCATTTTTATGGGGCAGTACTATTGAGAAAAAGAGACAACACTTAATTTCTTGGAAACGAGTTTGCTCACCGAAGCCTGCGGGAGGGCTGGGTATCCGAGAAGCTAAACACATGAACACAGCTCTTTTGGCTAAAGTCGGGTGGAGAGTCATTAGAGACGAGACTAGCCTTTGGGCGAGAGTGCTGCGAGGAAAGTACAGAGTTGGTAATGTTCATGACAAGTCTTGGACTCTAACTAAGAGCAACTGGTCATCCACTTGGAGAAGTATAGGTCGTGGTATACGGGAAGTGGTGCTCCCTGGATTGGGATGGGTGCTTGGTGACGGAAGGGAGATTAGATTCTGGTACGATAAGTGGTTAACTGATGAACCATTGTGTGACTTGGCAAACCGGGATCTACCTGCAAATTTTCAAGAGGTCAGGGTTAATGACTTATGGCGGAATGGTTACGGGTGGGATTTTGCTCATGTGAAGCAGTTCACTTCGGAGAGTGTTAATTTGCGGCTTGCATCGATGGTTGTGGATAATGTTACGGGAGCTAGGGATCGATACTCATGGGGGGAGAGTGTCAATGGTGAGTTTACGGTCAAATCAGCCTACTCCTTTCTTACCCGCGACAGCTCACCAAAACAGAACATGGGTAAGTTTTTTGATCGTGTGTGGCGAGTGGTGGCACCGGAACGTGTGCGAGCTTTCATTTGGTTGGTAGTACATCAGGTGATCATGACAAATGCTGAGAGACACCGACGCCACTTGAGTGACACAAGTCTCTGTTCGGTTTGTAAGAGTGGTGATGAAACTATATTGCATATCCTGCGGGATTGTGAAGCTATGATGGGGATTTGGCGGAGAACAGTGGCTGTACGAAGAATCCAGCCGTTTACTGCGCAGTCTGTGCTTGAATGGCTCTATAGTAACTTGGGTAATGATGCGGATACGGAGGGTAGTCCCTGGTCGACGATGTTTGCTATGGGAATTTGGTGGGCTTGGAAATGGCGTTGCGGTAATGTCTTTGGTACTGATTGGAAATGTAGGGATAGAGTGCGCTTTCTTAAGGACCAAACCAAAGAAGTATATACAGCGAGCTTGCGTGTGATGGAAGGTACTAGTCGGGCAGCACGGGAGGAGAGGCTGATCCAATGGGTACCGCCGAGTGAAGGTTGGATGAAACTCAATACCGACGGAGCTTCACGTGGCAATCCAGGCCTGGCCACGGCAGGAGGAGTGCTGCGAGACGGTAATGGAAGTTGGGGAGGTGGATTCGCTTTGAACATTGGTATATGCTCGGCACCTTTAGCGGAGTTATGGGGTGTGTATTACGGGTTATATATAGCTTGGGAGAAGCGTATCACGAGATTGGAGTTGGAGGTTGATTCAGAGATAGTGGTGAGTTTCCTAAAGCACGGGATTAGTGACTCTCACCCGCTATCGTTCCTAGTACGTTTGTGCTATGGCTTTTTATCGAGGGACTGGATAGTCCGCATTTCGCATGTGTATAGGGAGGCTAACCGTCTAGCCGACGGGTTAGCAAACTATGCGTTTACTTTGCCTTTAGGGTTTCATATGTTTGAGTCTAGACCGGATGTGGTCAATTCTATTGTTTTTGAAGACGTGAACGGGTCTGCGCACCCACGTTTTGTTCGCGTGTAACTCTTTATTTCAGTTTTAATAAATCATAGGGGACTTGTCCCCCTTTGTTTACCAAAAAAAAAAAAAATATTATAAAAAGAAAAATAACAAAATGATGTCTAATCTCACGTGAAGGGGTTATATGGTGAGACGAGTTTGGATCGATATTAATATGGAATGATATACATCGATGAAATCCTAGAATTAACAATCAAAATACAATCATATAATCTTTTTTTTTTATCACAATCAAAATACAATCATTATATAATCTTAAACACTCAACAAAACAAATAATATTAACAAAACAAATACAACTTTAAATTTAAAGTTTTTAGTTATAATAAATCAACATGTGGTATACCGTGAGCCGTGAGGTAAAATCGAATAATCATATACTCTTTTATTATCATCTTGTCATTAACCAAAACCCAGAAAAATAATGGTTCGTTAAACAAAGACAAAACCAAACTAAAGGAAACTTAAATGCGGTCTTACTTAAAATATGCATATTCGACACATTTCAAACACTACAAACTGATATTTAGTATGTGGTATTTGACAAATTTGTATAAAGTTTGCACGTCTCACTGGATTCTAAAAACCAATTCGACAAATTTGCGTAAAGTAAATTTTTACATAACTCGGAAACTACCTTAACTACAATATATAAAGATTTAAGTAAAACTTAAACTTACTCCAAATCATGGTCTAAATCTCAATTTTCTTATTTATATCACTTTCTAAATCTCAATTTTCTTATTTATTGTATTAAAGAGAGGAACTTAACTCTTCAATCTCAAATTGCAATTCTTCTTGTTATTTCAAAAGTTTTTATATTTTGAAACAATATATTCATATATTCATTCCATTTAACATTTAATATCACTTTAGAATTTAAATTTTGTTTATTATCATTTTGTATCTGTAACATTTTTTTTTATATATATAAAATTTATGCATACGCAATAATTAATTTGAAATTCGGCAAATTCATAAAAGACGACTGAAAATACAAATATTTTATCCTAATTATTATTTTCCCTATCTCCCGTTTTTAGCTCTGTCTTGTGTTCTCTCCTCGAGCCCTAGCTTCCTGATCAATCGTCACCCTTGTCGATTTCTCCAAACCCTAATTCTGAATCAGAAGAGAAGTTGGATGCTGAAAATATGAGTTCATTCTCGATCACTCGAAAGAAAACGCCATTCCAGAAACACAGAGAAGAAGAAGAAGCTCGGAAGAAGGTGAGTTCAAATCTTCAATCGATTCATCGCTGTTTTCGGTAGAATTTGAGAAATTTGTTCATCGGAGATTGATTTGATTAATCGATCTTAATCGCAGAAAGCGGAGGATGAAACGGCTCGTTTGTATCAAGAATTCGTGGAATCGTTTCAAGGGGATAATGCAACTACTAAGACTTTTGTTCGAGGTGGGACGATAAATCCTGGTGACAAGCCTAAAGTTGATTCTGAAGGTTAGTCTTTGAAAGGCTTTTAAGTGTTGTTACCTCTTGCTTCTCTCTTTGTGTGTATTTTGTTCTTCTTTTTTTTTGATGGTGTCAAATGGTTAGAGCAATGCTTTGATTTATATTGGGAACACATTAATAAGTGTATGGACCTTTTTTCTATGCGTTCGCGGATGGCAGGTGAAAAGTCCAAAGATGGGGGTTCGATTTCAAAGAAGGGGAGTAGGTAAAACTGATTGCTTTTGATTGAATCAATCTTGCGTTGCTATCGTAAACAGAACGAGTTTGGCCGCTCGTTGATTTTGCTTACACTTGATATGGTTGTTACGAGACTTGAGCAAATATTATATAAGTTTATTGGTAAAAGTTTTGGGTCTTAGGAATGATGTTCTTGGGTATTGCTTGATAAGTTGATCGCTATTCATATTTTCTTGTTATATAGAAGATTATCGTCCACTTAATCTCTGTAGGTATGTTCCCTCTTTCCTTCCACCACCACTGGCATCTAAGGGTAAAGAACCAGAGAAGAAGGTCAGTAGCATGGATTTTGTCACTGTATTTCTTTTACTGTAATTGGTTTTTTCGTTTGAAGCGACAATAGTTTAGTTATACGCTCATTTATTTCTTTATAGAGGGAGGAAGAGAGGCCTAAGGAAAGAGAAAAGGGAAAGACTCGAAATATAGACCATTTCATGGAGGAGTTGAAACGTGAACAAGAAATGAGAGAAAGACGAAACCAGGATCGTGATCGTCAGGGCGATAACTCGGTTAGTTCATCATACTATTTCGCTCTCTTCATCGGTGTTCTGCTCTCAGATTAACTCTGGACTCTCTGCTTTCTGTATTTAACTTATTCTGTTTTCAGCCATCTAGCCGCTTTGATGAGCTACCTGATGATTTTGATCCCAGTGGAAGGCCAGGATCGTTTGACGATGGTGACCCACAAACTACGAATCTATATGTTGGTAATCTGTCCCCAAAGGTGTGTTTTCTTTTCTTACTTGGATTCGTGTGTTGTTTTCCCTCGCCAATGTTTTCTTAATATTCATAAGATATGATCTTTATGCTCACGTAGGTTGATGAGAATTTCCTTCTGCGCACTTTCGGAAGATTTGGACCCATAGCTAGTGTCAAGATTATGTGGCCAAGAACAGATGAGGAGAAGAGGCGACAAAGAAACTGTGGCTTTGTTTCCTTCATGAATAGGGCTGATGGACAAGCTGCAAAAGATGAAATGCAAGGTAAGCTAGCCGCTAGCCTCTCTTCTCTCTAGGACTATCTTTGTAGCCTGGGCTAGAAAGCGTTCGCTAGGTAGAGGCAACATGTGTGATGCATGATATACAAGATTAAAATGGATAATTGAACAGGAAACGTCTTTACGCTCTATACTTTGTAATAGTATATTAGTTTGAGTACTTCAGCTCAACAAAATTTGAGTGGATTAATATGTGCAAAGCCTGTTTCAGTGTCAAAGACATATGTAACCAATATTCAATACAAGGCATGCATTGGCGTTAAGTTTTAGTCACCAGTACTGCCTTACTCTAGAACTTTGTCTTTTGTTTCTTCATTGATGCAGTTTCTTCCGTCTCTTCTTTCTTCACAATTACTGCTTTCTGTTGGTACCTTTTTCTTTTCTTTTTTGATCGATACATATACCCCGTGGTTGATCAATGTTGGAAGCTAATGACCTTTCTGGCATTATTGACTAGTCTATCTGTCTATGGTCGACTGGTTTTGTACTAACTATACATCCTGATTGCATGTGACAATGTTAAAGAAAGTTAAAAAGGAAATTTTCCAATTTTACAGGGATCATTGTGTACGAGTATGAACTGAAAATTGGATGGGGTAAAGCAGTTTCTCTACCTTCACAAGCATTACCTGCTCCTCCACCTGGACATATGGCTATTCGGAGTAAAGAGGTTTGTGATGCATCCTGTGCTGCTCTTCTAGATACATTTCTTCTTTAATTCTATTAACTAACCTATGAATGGGCCTGATCTCTGAATTTATTGGTATTTCCTTGCCACTTTTTGCACAAAAAGTTCTTGACTGCCAGTTTTATATCTGTTTAGTTTAACTCTAAAACTTCATATATTTTCATTGGCAGGGCTGCAACTTGGTTTTTTCTGGTCAAACGGGTCCACCAATTATAACTTCTGTTCCAAATCAAAATTCTGAGCTGGTATGTAAACTTGGTTCCACATGGCTTGAATTGGTTCTTTATTATGTTCTATATGATATTCATGGAGGGCTTTGAATTACTTTATAGTCAGAAATGTTACTGTTAAGTTTCAGAATTGATTGTCTTTATTTCTTAAAGTAATGAAAGACAGAAGCAGACCTAAAAAAAAAACTTGGGTATAATTCTATTTATAGTGCATGCTCTACTTTCCCAAACCCCGAATGGCACTAAACCAGTCCCCAGATACTCGAAACGTCTCAGTACTTAATGCTTCTCTTGTTTGTAATGATCCTGGTTCGACTAACTTACTGATGTGGCACCTGTAGTTGACGACACTCTTATCAGCTGCCCGTCTTTAATAATCTTATTCCAAATGTACTTCTTTTGCGTTGAACAGGTTCTTACCCCTAATGTTCCGGATATCACTGTTGTTACCCCTGAGGACGAGCACCTCAGACATGTGATTGATACATTGGCTCTCTATGTTCTGGATGGTGAATGTGCTCTTGAACAAGCTATCATGGAGAGGGGCCGTGGGAATCCACTGTTTAAGTTTTTGTTCGAGCTTGGCTCAAAGGAGCATACTTACTACGTCTGGAGACTCTATTCCTTCGCTCAGGTACATTTTGATTGCTTAGTAAGTAGGCATATCTTAGATTCTCCTTGAGCTTTACATTGTCATAAGCTGATTGCATATTTTTGCATTGTTTAGGGTGATACACTTCAAAGGTGGAGAACAGAGCCGTATATCATGATAACTGGTAGTGGAAGGTATTGACCTTGCCAACTTTGAAACTGATCCGGGTGTTCGGTTGGGTTTACTTTTGCATATGACATCTGTTGTATTAACACTGTCTATGTGCTCTTATTGCAGATGGATACCGCCACCACTGCCTGTAACTAGGACCCAGGAGCACGAAAAAGAGTCTGCCAGCACATATGCAGCGGGAAGAACCAGGGTAATCTTCTTGCAGTATCACTTCTGATTTATTTATTTCTGTTCTTTTGTTCACTAAGTTGTTCTTTTGGTGCGCGGGATACCTTACACTGGTAAATTTTACAGCGTGCGGAAGTTGAGAGGACTCTGACCGATCCTCAGAGGGATGAGTTCGAGGACATGTTGCGTGCTCTTACTTTAGAAAGGAGTCAGATAAAAGAAGCTATGGGTTTCGCTTTAGATAATGCAGATGCAGCTGGAGAGGTATTATATGTTCTGACTTATATTTCGGTAGATTTAGTTTTATTGAAGATCCTATACTTCATAGATACCATTCCGAAGCTTTTGATTTAATCCTGATTTGTTATGGAAATATCTGAAGATTGGTTCGTTTGTATGCAGTAGTAAAAAATGCATTATACGCCTAAAGCATATTTAGAAAGATAACTTGTTATTGGACCAAAATCAGATGGTTTTTTCTAGACACCACAAAAAATCTGAACAGAATTACTCATTAATAAAATAGATATTCAAATGCCTCTTCCTACTTATATATGTGTACTTATTCCACAGGTTGTTGAAGTTTTGACGGAGTCCCTGACTCTAAAAGAGACATCAATTCCAACTAAAGTTGCTAGACTCATGCTTGTGTCTGATATCCTTTTTAACAGCAGTGCACGTGTAAAAAATGCATCTGCATACCGAACCAAATTCGAAGCAACTCTACCCGATATAATGGAAAGCTTCAATGATCTGTATCGAAGCATAACTGGAAGAATTACTGCTGAGGCTCTAAAAGTACTGTCAGAAAGAAAATTGATCTATGATGGTTTTCCTTCCCTTAGAAATATACTGTTCTAAACTCATTCTGACTTTTTGCAGGAACGGGTTCTCAAAGTACTGCAAGTATGGGCAGATTGGTTTCTCTTTTCAGACGCATACATATATGGACTACGTTCCACATTTCTCCGATCAGGAGTCTCTGGTGTTACCTCATTTCATTCTATCTGCGGTGATGCACCTGAAATAGAGAACAAAAGTTACACTGACAATATGAGTGATATTGGGAAGATCAATCCAGATGCTGCACTGGCAATAGGCAAAGGAGCTGCAAGGCAAGAGCTGATGAATTTACCAATTGCTGAGCTTGAGAGACGTTGCCGGCACAACGGACTGTCTCTTGTAGGAGGTAGAGTAATGATGGTTGCCCGGCTACTAAGCCTTGAAGACACAGAGAAACTACGTGGCTATGAAGCAGTGGATGAAATTTCAAAGCATCCGCAATACCATTCAACTTGGGAAGAAGTTAAGAGTGAGCGGGAGCATATCAAGAACAGCTACGCAGAGGTTGAAATGAAAGAGCCTGTGAATCTGGCCACGAAAATACCAATCCCACAGCCTGAGCTGAAAGCCTTTGTGGTAAAAGAGAAGAATGACCTCATATTGCCAGCCTCAAAATGGGCGAGAGACGATGACGAAGCTGATGATGAGCAAAAGAGGAGCTCCTCTTCAGGAAGTGACAATACTGGTGGGATAACTTTCAAGGCCGATGACGAGGATCTCAAGGGAAATGATGGTGTCCGTGCCCAACCTGACAATGGAATGGACGAGGAACAAAGGTATGATCAATGCATCTCCTTATGAAAAGATATAAGGAAAGTAACTTAAGCAGGCAAAATATGGATTAAAAACACCAATTTGCATTATTGCTTCTTGTTGGTGCTTGATCATTAAAAACAACAAAGAATACCTCGAAATAGTTCGAGAAAAAAGTAACATCAGGGTAGTCTATGTTAGTGAGGGAGGTGTGTTCTTGTGAAATTCAATTGATTTAGTCTTTATAGAGTACACATTATTTGGTATTTTGGCTCTTACCTGGTTAAGGTGGATAACTGAGAGCCATAGAAAGCTTTTGGGCATATGCATCGATTGTATGTACCCAAATGTGTCTAACCCATACATGAGCTTGCACCAATACTGTAAAGTTTACAAGAAAATATGAGAACTTACTTTCACTAGAAGTTGCTATTCAATTGTATAATTTGAAACTCAATAGACTTCTCCCTTGCTCTGTTTTTTGTTACTGCAGACAAAAGCGTAGACGCATAGAAGTTGCTTTGATAGAGTATCGTGAAACTCTTGAGGAACAGGGGATGAAAAACTCCGAGGAGATAGAGAGAAAAGTAGAAATCAACAGAAAGAGGCTTGAAGTTGATTATGGCTTATCCAAACCTAACGAGGGCAACAGAAATCGTAAGTTTTTACTTCACACCCAACATATACTCTTCTTTTGTTTTGGGAAAGGTTGTTAATTTGATTCATGTCCATTTGATGCAACAATGGGCGAAACTTGGCCACCTTTTTGCAAATTCTTTAACTCAGTTTCTTATACTCACGTGTAACTTAGGCATTACACATCTGTGAGTGCGTCTCAAACACTATTGGTGTTTCCAACTTAAATTTAGGGCGGGCAAGTATTTGAATTTAAGTTATTTCCAAAAACCTGTTCTGTAGTTTGCCTTTCTTTTTGTGTTGGTGATTAAAAAAACTGGAAATTTGAATTACTAGTTCCAGTGAATGTATTCTTGGATAAAAACTTCTGAAGTCCAGAAGTTTGACAATGATAGCTAACAACTAAGAACTAAATGCCTCCTTTCATAAGTATTATTTTGCTCTCTTGGACTTTTGTTGGTTTTGACCTTCGTGTGCCATGTTTTTTTATGTAGCTTTGATTTTTATTAAAAGACGTTCTTTTAGGTTTAGAGGGTCCTTTTTTGTTTTTTGTTGTCTTCATCACGGACACTGGCAGCACCTGTGTATCCATGATACGGCCATGTTCATGTTGATCCAACTGACCCTTCATATAAATTTACACATTGATTTTAACTGCAGAGAAATCAATCATAGAGCGGAAAGAGAAGCGTGAAGATTCACAAGAATCTTCTAAAAAGCGGCACCGTGGGGAAAACCAGAGCCAAAGTCCGCCACGGAAATCATCAACCAGGGAGAGGGAGAGAGATCATGACTTGGAGAGAGACAGGGACAGAGAGAGACACAGAGACAGAGATAGGCAACATGATTTGAACAGGGACCGAGACCGACGTGAAAAGAGTTCAAGCCACGATCGAGACGATCATGATAGAAGCAAAGAGAGAGACAGGGATTGGCGCAGACGAGGCACGAGATGATGATGATGGTGATTAGACTTGTTCTCACCTCATGGTTTGTTCTCTGCATGACTGGAAGATTTTAACCTTTTGTGTTTCTAAATCCAGAAGATATGTAGAACTTGTTCTCAGACACAGCTTGTAATTGTGTATCCCAATTTCTGAAAGATTTCTCACTCATTGTTTCTTCTGCAGGATACATATGGTTTTTTTTCTTACGAAACTTCCTTAGATACGGAAGTAAATAGGGTCCCGATATCACAAGAGATGTTTCTTCTATACCAAAAAAAAAACACAAACTTATGTATTCAGTAAAATTGCTCTTTGCAGCAGTACAAGTGAAGTTCGTATAAACTGCTGGAAAAACTGAAGCATTTGCTTCAAACACTATAATAAGAGAATACTGTTGCTATCTTCTATCAACAGCCTGAACAAGAGATGCCAATTCCAAATTCCGAGTTCCTTCTTTTTCGTCTTCCGAATCTTCTGATTCTCCGCCCATTATCTCATCCGGGAGCTTGAATGTGTTCTGATCTCCTTTGGGCACAAGAAACAGAAAACAGAGCGGCAAAAGTCTCATGACATTCCTGATCAAAACCGCAAGCCAGAGGTTACCAAACTCAGTCCGAGTCACCTTGAGGACGTGCAACAATATTCCTCCGAGCCAAGACGAGGTCATGAGGCCTGCATTGTCAATTGACATTAGCAATGCAAAGAACGTCCCTTCAATTCCGTGAGGACAAAGCTTTGAAGTGAGGACGAGTAGCGGCATCCATTTCAGGCGTCCAATCATTTGAGAAACTATCTCATCCACTACTATGAAGAGATAATCCGGTAAACCAAATTTTAAGTTGAGACGTAGCACAAGAATGAGGTCAAGCATTCCGGATAAAGCAAAGAGAAGTTGAGTCCACAAACAAAGGCCACGGAACGGATGATCCTTTAGGACTAGTTGGTACAGCGTTGCTCCTAGAATCGATCCGATTGAACCAATTGAGAGAATGAAACCAACCGTTTCCTAAAACAGACCAGAAAGGTTCTCAACATATTACGCATTTTCGATTAAATTTTGAAAATAGAAACTACTTGTTTTGGAAATACCTGAGCAAACAAAGGACCATCCTTTGAATCCGTGAACCAATAGAAGAGACCTTCATGAATGTTCAAACCAAGAGTAAGGGAAATGTACATATACAAACTCGGCCGCCACACATCTGAGCACTTCATTGTCCTCCACATCGCTTTCCCTGCATCGGTAAATTTCTGGTTTACCTGAAATGATACAACAAGAGTCAATACTCTCATGTTGGTAAGAATTCAAGAGAGAATAGAATTACCTGTTTGTAAGAAAAACCAGGAACATGGGGCTCACTAAACACAATCCCGACTACCGATACTAATGCGAATGGGAATGTCAACAAGCCGAACACGCCCTAATGTCCAAAAAGTTTAAACACAGCATTAGAGAGGAATCATAAATGACAGAGAGATCACAGTAGACAGATGATTCACTAACCTTAGAGCCAACAATATGAACTAAGATTCCACTCATAAAGAAACCAAGAAGTGCTCCAATGGAAGAGCTTAAGCTACATAAGCTCTGCATATCCGAAGCAAGAGAAGGGTGTTTGATACTATTGTAAGCAGTGCAAGCATCAATGGTTACATCAGCAATCGCCATTGCAGCACTTGATATTGTCATCCACAACAGTGCCAAGTAAAGGTGTAGATTACTATGCAGTGAAATAAACAACAATGATACCACTCCAAGCACCCCTGCAAAACACACAGTATAATCAATGAGAACATTGCAGAGAGTTTGATCCGATTTCTAGCGAGTGACATTTACCAGCTAAAATGAAGTAAGGACGCCTATGGAAACCAAAGATAGGAAGAACATCAGTGAGAATGCCCCAAAGAGGCTTAATGATCCATGGAATCTTAGTGATTGCAGTGAGAGCTTGAGATTCAGAAGGCTGAACTTTTTGAACATCTTTCATATAATACTCTGTAGCAACACGACCCAATGAGCCACCAAGCCCTTGGTTTATTCCATACAGTGAGACCACACCAAACACAAAGCTCCAGTGAAGCTCTGAAGACAACATCTTTAGCCACCGCACAGGACCACACACCACATTACGGAAATTACTTTCTCCTTTGACCACATGTACGGATCCACCGTTTTCAAGGTTTTGCTCTTCTTCTACTACCATAACTGGTTCTAGGGAAAGATTCAAGATTTGGCTCAGTTTCGAGCTCAAATGTTGAAACTTTTGATGTGGGTTTGGTCTGAACTCTGAAAAACAGATCCGAGGACAAGACTTGTTTGAAGTTGGTATCTCTTGGATTGGATTGAGCTCAGATTATAAAAAAAGGATGAATCTTTTTGATGTAAGCAAGTCAAAAAACAAAGATTTAAGAATCAAAAATGATGAATCTTGAATTAAAGCTCAAGAAATAAGAATGGAATCGGCAGACATTAAGGTTCGTTGACCTGTTTTCGTATGAACAACAAATGCCCATTGAAGAAGAAGAAGAAGAAGAAAGAAATGAAAGGATAAAACTCAGATCAAGAGAGACGAAAGGAAAAGGTCAAAGCTTTTGCTGCTAAATGTTTGACCAAACACACATCTCTGTTTTGTTTCTTCCTAAGAACATTCTTGTCTATTTTCTTCCCCAGTTTTTATTTTTGCAATTTTACCTCAACAATAGAAACTATTTTATTTCATTTATTCATTAGAAGAAATTGTATGATTTGTTGATAATATTAATTCAACAAAGATGAAATGAAATTAAGCTTGGTTTTGCATCAAAGTCACCTAATACTTTTGACTTTTCTTTCTTTACATAAGAATTTGTTTTGTTTTTCTCTTGTTGAAGTCATACGTAAGAATTTGTAGATCTGTAATTAAAATTACGTAAACTTAAAATACAATGTATCTGAAAGAATTTAAGTTATGTATATATGCATTGCATTATTTGTCTTCTAAAGTTCTAATTCAGCATTTCCCAAAAAAAGAAAGAAAGAAAAAAATCTAAAGCTTTTCAAGATAAAGCAAACAAAGGAACAGCTACAAGTAGTTTTGTTTTTTTTTTTATATAACATAGGAGCTTCTCTTTTAATACGTGTTAGGAAATAGTTGGATCAAAAATAGATCTTGTCACCACTACTTCTTCTCCACTGATTATGAAATACCAAAAAGCCCATTTTCATTTCTTTATAGCATAAGAAATATATCCCAGCATCTTTGGGATGCTGTCAACTTTATTGATAATTTATATAGAAATAGACAAAAGCTTGCCACCAACTACTAACTGTTGTTACTCATTATTATATTTTTATGTTATGAAATACTTGAAATTGATAATGATATTTAACTTTTGGAAGTTATTGTAGTGGTTGTCATTGATAAACCTATTACAAAAATATTTTTAAAAAAACTTCTAGGTATTTTTAGAAACTATGAATCTTTTTTTTTTCGCAAATATGAATCTTTTATTAAGAAGGTTTTTTATAAATACAATAATTTCATTACTAGAAAAAGAATGTAAAACGAGCAAGTCACTCTCACTCTTTCGTAAGTGTCTGATATTCTTCTTTATTAGGTCCAACATTAAATTATGATACTAAACTAATATAAACCCGTCGTAAAAGAAAAATTTGAACAAAAAAAAAGAAATATGAATGGTCTTCAACGTACATAAATGATCACAAAGTTGTTCGAAGAGACATTACCAAACATTTAACACTAGTTCTCGTAATTTGACTCATGCATCCATATGTGTTGTTAATGAGAGTTAGAGAGAGCTTGCTGAGTTTATCAAGTTTTCGTTTTCCGAATCTTCACCCATTACCGCATCCGGGAGCTTGAACGTTTTCTGATCTCCTTTGGGCACAAGAAACAGAAAACAGAGCGGTAAAAGTCTCATAACATTCCTGACCAAAACCGCAAGCCAGAGGTTACTAAACTCAGTCCGATTCACCTTGAGGACATGCAACAATATTCCTCCAAGCCAAGACGAGGTCATGAGGCCGGCATTGTCAATTGACATTAGCAACGCAAAAAAGGTCCCTTCGATTCCGTGAGGACAAAGCTTTGTATTGAAGACGAGCAGCGGCATCCATTTTAGGCGTTCAATCATCTGAGAAACTATCTCGTCCACTACTATGAATAGATAATCCGGTAAACCAAATTTTAAGTTGAGACGTAGCACAAGAATGAGGTCAAACATTCCGGATAAAGCAAAGAGAAGTTGAGTCCACAATATAGGCTACGGAACGGATGATCCTTTAGGACTAGGTTGTACAACAATACTCCTAGAATCGACGCTATTGGACCAATTGAGAGAATGAAACCAACCGTTTCCTGAAACAAACTAGAAAGGCTCACAACATATTACGAATTTTTGGGTGGATTTTGAAAATAGAAGCTGCTTGTTTTGGGATTACCTGAGCAAACAAAGGACCATCCTTAGAATCTGTGAACCAATAGAAAAGACCTTCTTGAATGTCAAAACCAAGAGCAAGGGAAATGTACATATACAGACTCGGCCGCCACACATCTGAGCACTTCATTGTCCTCCACATCGCTTTCCCTGCATCGGTAAATTTCTTGTTTACCAGAAATGATACAACAAGAGTCAATAATCTCATGTTAGTAAGTATTCAAGATAGAATATAACTACCTGTTTGTAAGAGAAACCATGAACATGGGGCTCACTAAACACAATCCCGACTACCGATACTAATGCGAATGGGAATGTCAACAAACCGAACACGCCCTAATGTCCAAAAAGTGAAACACAACATTAGAGAGGAATCATAAATGAGAGAGAGATCACAGCAAACGATTCGTTAACCTTGGAGCCAACAAGATGAACTAAGATTCCACTCATGAAGAAACCAAGAAGTGCTCCAATGGAGGAGATTAAGAGGCATAAGGTCTGCATATCCGATGCAAGAGAAGGGTGTTTGATACTATTGTAAGCAGTGCAGGCATCAATAGTTACATCCGCAATCGCCATTGCAGCACTTGATATTGTCATCCACCACAATGCCAAGTAAAGGTGTAGATTACTACGAAGCGATATGAACAATAAAGAAACCACTCCAAACACCCCTGCAACAATACAGGACAACACAATATAAATTTGTATAGTTAAAGAGACAATTGCAGAGACTTTGTTCTGGTTTCGAGCGAGATTTACCGGCTAAAATGAAGTAAGGGCGTCTATGGAAACCATTGATAGGAACAACATCAGTGAGATTGCCCTAAAGAGGCTTAATGATCCATGGAATCCTAGTGATTGTATTGAGAGCTTGAGACTTAGAAGGCTGAACCTTTTGAACATCTTTCATGTAATAATCTGTAGCTACACGACCCAATGAGTAACCAAACCCTTGATTTATTCCATAAACTGAGACCACACCAAACACATAGCTCCAGCCTCCAGTGAAGCTGTGAAGCCAACATCTTTAGCCACCGCACTGAACCACACACCACATTACGTAAATTACTTTCTCTTTCGACCCCATTAACGGATCCGCTGTTTCCAAGGTTTGGCCCTTCTATTTCCATAACTGGTCCTGTAAGAAGTTAAAGATTCAAGATTTGGTTCCGTTTTGAGCTCAAAACTTTTGATATATATAGGTTTGGTCTGAAAAACAGATCCGAAGACAAGAGTTGTCTGAAGTGGGTATTTCTAGGATTGATCTCAGATCTTAAAAAAGATGAATCTTTTGACGTAGGAAAGTTATAAGTCAAGCTTCGTTGACATGCTTTCGTATGAACAACAAAATGAAGAAAAAGAATATTAAAATATAAAGAAATGAAAGTATAAAGGGAAAAAGATAGCCGACTTATATATGACCACATATCTCAAATATATTATAATACAATGTATTTGAAATTTTTTAATTTGTGTATATATATATATATGCATCGCGTTTTTGTCTTCTAATTCAGTATTTCCCAAAAAAAGAAAAATCTAAGCATTTTCAAGATAAGTCACCTAACAAAAGAACATAAATACTTTTGTATTCCCTCTTTTAAATATGTGTTCGGAAATCGTTGGATCAAAAGTAGATCTTGTCACCACTACACTTCTCCACTGATTTTAATATACCAAAAAGCCCATTTTCATTTCTTTATAACAAAAGAGAAATATATCCCAGCAACTTTGGGATGTTGTCACCTTTATTGATAATTTATATAGAAATACTTGAAAATGATAATGATATTTAACTTTTGAAGATGCTGTTATTTATAAACATATTACTAAATGATACTCCCTCTGTCCCAAATTATAAGATGTTTTAGCATTTTTTCCTTGTTCCATTTTATAAGATTTTCCCAGTTTTCTATGCATAATTTATGTTTATTTAGTATATTATGACCATTTAAATTCTGCAGTCTTTTTTTCTATTGGCTGAATTTCTATAAAAAGGTAAACATTAACTATATCTTAATCTTTGTGCTTTTACACAAAACATCTTATAAAATGGGACAGAGGGAGTAATATTTATCAAATATGATTTCATCATTAGATAAAGAATGTAAAACGAGCTAGTCACTCTTCTTCCTAAGTATTATTACTACTACAGTATATGATAATCATATTTAATAGGGCCATTCATGATCTTAAACTAAAACTAATCCGTGACCGTGATAGAAATTATTTTTGAACCAAGAAAAACAAAACAAGAAGTTTGACTCTGATCTTCTTTATAGAATATGAATGGTTCTTCCTTTAACAAAAAAAAAAAAAGAATATGATCATGGTTTTCAACGACGAAAAATAAATGAATAGTTTTTCAAAAGTACATAAAATGATCACCAAATTCGAAGAGACGAATTACAAATTCCAACATTTAAGATTCTCTAAAATTTGACTCATGCATGCATCCGTATGATGTGTATATACATGTGTATAAAAGGACATGGTGTGAATTGACTAAACATGCAATTGATGAAATGGATGTTCAGGAATCTAAAAGGTTATGTCGATATAGCAACGAGCAAAAAATACTCGTGGTCGGAGAAGGAGAGTTTTCATTTTCTTTATCTTTAGCCAAAGCCTTTGGTTCTGCCACCAACATCACTGCATTATCGCTTGATATTCGAGGTATAGTAGTATATCTAAAACTGTCAATCATTTTATAATTTTTGTATTGTCAAATATAGAGAACAATAGCTTATCAAGTTTGGCGATTATGTTATGTATGGTAGAGGAGCTAGGGCGTAACTACAACAATGGAAAAGTGAACGTGGAAGAGTTGGAGAGACTTGGGTGACCCGTGGTCCGCGGTGTTAACATACACTCCATGACCTCAGACGATCGCTTAGCTCATTACGACATAATCATCTTTAATTTTCCTCATGCAGGGTAAGGTTTTGATGAGTTTATTTCATATCTTATCAAAAATAAGATATTTGGAGATTTTATAACAAGATCTCCATATTTGATTTGAAACTCTGGATTTAATTTATGTTTGGAACCACTTTTATATACTGTATAGTTTTAAATATATATGTATAATATTTAAAACAAGATTATATAACAAATAGAGGAAAACCTCAAAATATGACATTTTTTACAAAAATTTAAATTTTTTATATTGTAGAAAAAAAAAATTAATTGTTACAAAACAATATGAAACTTTTATATAGTATTTAGTTATTTACTTTTTCTATGTATCTGGATACATACGGATAACATGATTTAATTTCTAGGTGGATATGTAGTTATATATATATGTACCATGGATTCAAATTTCCTGAAATTCCATAGTATCCGAAATGAGTCCCATGCATCCCTTATTGTAAGTTCGTAACATATTATTCTTGTATGTTTATCCTCGGTGTATATTCAACATTTTAGTTTTCTATTCGCAGGAAACGTGATAAGGTATTTGGAGGATTTATGGAGAGTGCGAGAGAGATGATGAAAGACGAAGATGGAGAGATTCATATCACTCTAAATACACTACCTCCATTTAACAAGTGGGATATAAAGGCTCTAGCTGAAGAAAAGGGTTTGCGTTTAATCCAGAGAATGCAATTCACTAAATGGGCATTCCCAACTTACTCCAACAAGAGAGAAAGTGGAAGTAACTGTGATTTTATATATCCTATCGGATCAGCTATTACTTACATGTTTAAGAAATATATAGCTTCTCTTTTTTTTCTTTTTTTATGTTTGGTTAAGTTTTTAAATTTCATTCTTAATAAAATGTCAAACCGTAAACTGTAAATCTCTTGAACCTTAAGCATATGTTGCATTTATCAAGTGTCAAATCTACATTTGAAAGCAATTTGTAATATTTTAAGGTATTCGCCTAAGTTGAGGCCCGTCTCTACCCCTAGGCAAGGTAGGCAAATGCCAAGGGTCCAAAATTAATTTCAAAAATTTTCTTAAAGGAAAAAGGCCCAAAATAATTTTTTTTTTAAATTACTAAGAGATTTAAAAAAAAATTTGGTTTTGCCATAGGTCTCATGATATATTGAGACGGTTAGGCGGCCTAACATACATGATACATTTGCTAAAACACTTATCATAGTTGCCAATGTCAGGAGAATGCCTAATGTATATGAAGTAGTAGGTCAAGCTCTACGCTTTCATGAGCACATGGATTCTTGCATCAAGATACTCTTCAGTTCAATAAATCGTCATAGCTTACGGTGACGACAAGCAAGAATTGTTACACACGCAATAGTACGGATTAAGAACAATCCACCATTATTCGATGGATCTTAATTTTAATGATCATACAATCGTTGATTTCGTCGCCTTTGCTCGGAAGGATTCGTCGTCCGTGGGATTTATATTATAGGCGTTCTTGAAAAGTTGAATATATACCACATGATGCGAAACAATCCGAATAAATATGGTTGGTAGATGATAGACTCATCTTTACCAGTATTTTTTTTTGTTTTTGATTAGGATTCCGAATCAAAGTAACTTATCCGTTTTAATCTTTAAAATTTATTAGTAAACATAATCAAAACAAACTACATAAAATTTTCACTCTTTTTCTATGTTTTAAACAAACTCTTCTCGTCTTTTATTTTCAGAAGTTACTTTTGTAAGCATTTCTCCTCCTAATTGGGCAACCAATCAATGATTTTTTTAATATTTAATGTGTGGTTGACAAAAAAAAAAAAAAACTCAATATTCCAGTATTAATCTTTAAAATTTTCGTATTACGACCCCAATCGACAATGGGTCGACAAAACAAAGTAAACAAAAACAGAATCTCAAATCTTGTCGTATTCGTGGAAATAAAATACTATAATTAATTATTTCTAAACTCAGATTAAAACACTAATTATTTTTCTATAACCCAAAAAAAAAAAAAGTAAACGTTGACCTAACTTTTTTTGTTCTGACGTACCCTTCTTCTTCGTTTCAAATCTCAAATCTCATCCTCATCGTCGTGTTCTTCCGCCGCACCCATCATTCTCCGCCGTCGCTGCAAACTCTTCTTCTCATCATCATCAACCAAAAACGCCGACGATAACTCCATAGAACAAATCCTAGCACCACCAATCAATCTCTCCGGCAACTCCTCCTCCGTTTTCGCTTCCACAACAAAACAAACATCAACCATCAAACTCGTAATATACCCCAACATAAACCTCACAAGCGCCGCCAAAATCGCCGAGCTACTAACATCAACATCAATCTCAAAATAATCAACTCCTCTATAATAACTACATTTCACAGTCTTCCCAACAACAAACGCACCAAATTTCCCAGCCGCTGCTTTAACAACCCAAGGACCTTTCACAACATTGCTAACGATTTTGAATCTCTCGTCGCGAAATGAATCGTCTTCTACATTGATGAATTTGTGGAGGAGTGAATCGGATGGTATTGGTTTTTGTGTTGCGTAGTAGAAGACTAAGCTGTAATGTTCTTTTCCTGGGATCTGGAAATTGACGGCGAAGATGAAGCTATTAGATTTGGAGGTTTTCATTGCGTGGAGTACACGGTTATCGGGACGAGAGAGGATGTGATCGAGTTTATTTGTGGTGGATTTGAGCCAGTCTACGGCGGCGAGAGAGAGGAGGTAATCGCGGCCGGGAGATTTTTGTTTTGTGGTGAAGTAGTTATGTGAGCGGAGAGAGAAGACGTTGCCTGGTGGTGAAGACCAGCCGTTGGTTCCGGTTTCGAGATCTACGTGGCGGAATGATCCACCGTTGATTGTTTTGGTTATCCATTCCGGTACGGTGGTGATTGATTCGGTTTTGGCCGGTTTGGAGTTTTTGTTGTTATCGTCGGTGGTGGTTTTGCTTTGGTTCATGGCGTGTGGTGATTCGTTGATCTCTCTCTGTGGTTGATTCCAAGTGGTGGGATCTGATCTGATCCCTAAAAATGGGATTTTAACACGAGCTCTCACTGTCACTGGACCGTTTTGATTTATGAATGTCAGACTATTATTTCTATTAAATTCTGAGACTATTATTTCTAACTACTAGTAACATTTTTTTTAGTTTTTGAGAGGGTTGGTTTCTCTTTTAATAAGGGGTGTTATTGAATGAGTTTGTATCTAATTTGTAAATATCACAATCTTAAATTTTATGGTTTTCAATTTTATCACACTCTCACAAATTGACAATTTTATCGTCTATTTCGAACCGACTTTTGATTTTAGAATCGGTAATAAATTATGTTTAATTTTATTTTGTTTAGGTCAACAAATTGAACTACGATCATAAGTTTTATAGGTTTTCAACTCAAAGCCAATTAATCTTTAGGATATTTGTTGCATATAGTATTAAAAACATGATATTTAATATCAAAAATCACTAAGATAGTATATTGGTATAGAGGCTATTAGAATGTTTTAATATCATTAACTTTGTTTGAATAGACATATGTTGAACACAAATGTGTCTATAAATTATGGTTCCCTTCATTAAATCTCAGGGAGATCAAGAAAAAGTTTCAAATTTAACTATGGTTGAACATAAGTGGAATAGTGGGTCTTGCTCTTATGAGCTATCAGAGAGTATTAATGACTTTTAATGGTGATAACTCTTTGATCTTCAACCCTACATCGGGCAAGGTGCATGCCTCTACCCATCCTTGAATCAAAATTTTCATTTCTCTAATTACTTATCAATTACAGTAATTGTCTAACTGTTCAAATTATTTGTAATTATAGGTTAAATGTCCCCCATTAATGGTGAAAAATTATATTCATAAATCATAAATTATACGCTATTCGAAAGTAATGCAATATTTAGAAAAATGTGGTGTAACGATCATCACAAGAAGTCAAGAAGCACCCTGATGTCGATCTCCGGCAACTCTTCAAACAACTAAGTTGTTTCTTATAGTAACAATTGAATAACACAATAAACTCTTTTGAATTTTAAACCGAAAATCCAACGTCCAATAGCTCCCCCTAAATTTAGAGTTGACTTTTGACTATAAATCTTTAAGTCTGTGTTTGAGAAAGAAAAAAAAAATCTAAAGTCTGTAATTCTGTATCCTTCACTCAAAACTCCATTGAAAAAAACATGACCAATCTAACAACCACACCTTCTGGTCTTTCTTTACGTCGACTTAAGTTATATCATATCTTACATGGCTTCTCCTTAATTTGGCCACTCATCAACAATCAAAATTTTCACCTTTCTTTGAGGTTCATAAGTTTGGACTTAGTCTCAGAAAAAAATGTCACTGTCTCCCCCAAAACTTACCGGCAAGGCGGCTCTAAGAAACCAAAATCCCTACCTTAATAGAGGGTAACATCTAAGACTAAAACTTAGACAGAAAAGAAGACTGTAGTAATAGGCTCTTTGAAACCAACCAATAATCAATCAATCAATGGTGTTGCAGGAACATAGGAAATTGAGAAAGTGTTGGATGAGACCAAGAACAAAGAACACATCCCTCTTTAGCAATAAGTGCAAAAAAATCATGATGCTAATGATCACTTCCCATAAACACAAGAAACTACAAGTTCAATTCCAAATAAAATACTCAGTGACAAAGTCATCATCAAAACTTAACATTCACAAAAACGCCAATAAACGCAAAATCAGATCGGAAACGATAACGCACCAATCGATGAATCGCACGACGTTTCCTCACTGAGATTTTTTTCTCTGAGGTGGACGATCAGAGGCCAATCTATAAATCCAGTAAACCTAAAAAATCACATAATCCGAAAACAGATCAACGATCGTATTATAAACAGAGAGGCACAAGGAAATAAGTAAAACGATGAGAAACAAGTGAAAGTACCAAGGCGATAACGTGAACTGCGGCGAGAAATACAACCATCGCCGGTACTAGATCCACAGAATTCTCCATCTCTCAATCGGATTCGATCTTTGCTCTTTACTTCACCGAAATTTCTCTGCCGGAGACGACGACTAAGGTTAGTCTATGTGAGAGAAACAGTCGTCGTCGATTTATCCCTTCTCCGATTTGAAAATTTTGCAATTCTGTTTGGGAACACAAGCAATGTTATCCTTATGGGCCTAAGACTTATGGGCCTGGTACGGCCCAGATAGTTTATACGACTCCGAGTAAACAGTAACGCCGACTGTCTCGGAATTTGCCACGTGTCATGGACGTGGCGACTAATTCTCGGTGTCTTTGCTCTCTGTTGCTTCCTTTGGCTCTTACGTGGAGAGAGAGATACTCAAAACTTTCTTCATCTTCTTCTTCTTCTTCTTCTTCTTCTTCGGACGGACGATCTCGTTTACGCATTTTATCGAACAGTTTCTGTGCATAAAAGCTACGAGTGGTGAATCAAACGGACTATGGGATTTTCGCTTGATTTTGGACTGAATAGATCGTCGTCTCGTTCTTGTTGTTAGCCGATGAGGAATGTCGTTGTTGCTCTCCGCCATCATCGCCGTGTTTGGCTGCTCCGGAGAAGTACGCTTTTCTTCTCTTTATAGGTCTTGCATTTGAAGGAAATTTTGATGTGATTCGGTAGAAATTGTGGGTGTGGATGATTTTTGTGTTGAAATTCTGGATTTCTGACTCGAGAATCCACTTGATTTACTGGAATTGTGATTATAAAATCTCTGCGTTTGGGGAATTTGGAAACTGGGCTGTTAGTTTTGTAATGCTGATTACTCTTTGCTTTGTAATTCCATCGTTGCTCAAGCTCAGCTTCAGTGAAGTTTTCAGTGTTATCTTTGCTAGATCAGCCCAAGGGTGTAGAAGACGTGTAATATGCTAAAATAGTGATGAATGTTGCTACTTAGATTTTCTATTTTCCTTTTGGGGATTGAACTTTATGTTGATGAGGTTGTTGTTGTTGTTATAGTTGTAGCGTTACGTGATGATAAAACTATTGACTTCAAGCTTGGGGAGTACATATCGAGAGGGAAGGATAATGGGCTCTCAAGACAGACAAATACATGGGTTTCACCATTTTGCTTGCAACAGAGAACGTGAGTTCTTGATCATGCTGAGTAATTTGTGGATACACAACCTATCAGGATTTTGGGCTAATCGTCTTTTTTGAAAATGGGTTTGCAGGTATTCGACGGGTTTCACCAGCGTACATGGTGGAATACCTACGGCAGAGTATGCAAAGTTGCGGAGAGAATCCCTTGAAACTGAATTTGGACATGCCCTAGGAGCATATAGCTCGAAAAGTTTTTCTGCAGTGTATCGTTTTGGCCCCTTTTTGGCTTTGTATAGAGCTGCAATCATTTCGTACCATGTGGTGAAGCTTGCCTTTTGGCAGTTGTTTGTTCAGGATATGAGGAAACGGGCTGTAAAGGTCTGTAAGTTCGCGACCTATGAAAATTTGTTGTTTGCTAATACTTGTTTAATATGTTAACATGAAGAGTACTTTTTGGATACATGGCTCGGCCAATAATTTATTTGATAGTACTTTATCATATTTTGGATGCAGTTCCGTGAGACTCTTATCAGCTTGGGGCCTTTCTACATTAAGGTATGTTGCTTATTCGCCATTGTAATACTCCCCTAAATATACTAATCTTGGTCTTTTCTTTTAAAATCCTCGTTAAAATAATACATCATTTGATTTGCAGCTTGGACAGGCACTGAGCACGAGACCAGACATATTACCATCTATATATTGTCAGGAACTTTCAAAGTTGCAGGTGGGCAATCTTTCTTTCTTTCTTTCTTTCAAATTATCCATATGGCTATGCTTGAATAATTGGATAATGTATTTTTTCTTGATGATTATAGGACCAGATTCCTCCGTTTCCAACTACTGTTGCCATGCGATGCATTGAAGAGCAACTGGGTGCTCCAGTGTCAAAACTTTTTGCAGATATTAGTCTTAAACCTGTTGCTGCCGCATCCCTGGGTCAGGTATACAAAGGTTAGATACCTTTTAACTGTGGTCGACTATTTTCTTTTGGTCTCTACCGTTATTCTCCTTTCCATTTTTCTCAGTTTAGAGTTACTAGAAGCTAACTGTTTCATTTTTTCCCATAAGTATTGCAGCTCATCTGCATTCTGGACAATTGGTAGCCGTTAAGGTTCAGAGACCTGGAATGTCAATCATTCTAACACGTGATGCCCTCTTATTCAAAATGATTGGGGGACAACTAAAACGATTTGCGAAAGCCCGTAAGGATCTTTTGGTAGCTGTGAATGAGATGGTCAGTCATTTATTTGAAATGTTCGAACTAGTTTTCTGCTCACCTATATTATACGAACATCTTCATGTCTCTCTTGGATAAACAGGTCAGGCATATGTTTGACGAAATAGATTACGTTCTCGAGGCAAAAAATGCAGAACGATTTGCTTCTCTATACAGTTTTGACTCAGGTAGGTTCGCTTGTATTAATTTGTCCATTCTCTTTTGAAATATCATTATCAAATAAAATGTATCTTTCAACATTGGCAGGGAATGAGCAGATTAATGTTAACGATGGACCTAGGAATAAGTCCAGAAATCACAGAGCAGAGAACATCAAAGTCCCTAAAATTTACTGGAAGTTTACACGCACAGCAGTGCTCACAATGGAATGGATCGATGGCATAAAACTAACAGATGAAATTAAGCTGAAAGGGGCTTCCCTTGATAGAAGGGACTTGATCGATCAGGTAACAAAATTACTGATACCTAATTATAAATTAACGTCCATTTGTCACAAAGTGGCAAATGAATCTGTGGATTGAACTTTGTGATTCTGAGAGATAGATGTGGACTTAGTATGGTGTGAATGTTCCATTAAGAACTTTGTATTGGTCTGGTTCGTAGGGCTTATCCTGCTCACTAAAACAGCTTCTTGAGGTTGGGTTCTTTCATGCTGATCCGCACCCAGGAAATCTTGTCGCTACTAAAGAAGGGTCTCTTGTTTACTTTGACTTTGGAATGATGGGAAATATTCCACGCCATTACCGTGTTGGACTTATTCAAATTGTAAGCTCTACTTCAGTTTATCATTGCCTTTTCTATGTCTTATATATGCTTGCAGTCTTTCTTGCTTCTTTTCGATTTTGCTATATGCGGCTTAAGAATAACTTTTCCTACTGAGATTGTGTTTCCATCACTTTGTCAATTTTGATTAGTTCTATTGCTATTACAGCTGGTGCATTTTGTCAACCGTGATTCATTAAGTTTGGCAAATGATTTCCTGTCCTTGGGATTTTTGCCTGAAGGGGTCGATATACAAGCAGTTTCAAATGCTTTGCGTTCTTCATTTGGTTCTACTACGAGAATATCACAAGATTTCCAGGTATCTTCATCTTGTGGTGAAAATTACATTAAACCCTAAAGGCACATTCACTGAAAGATACGATTGTGGCAAAGCCTTTATTAGCATTTCTAATATTATTTCTTATAGCTGACATGTTTCAACTAAACACGCAAGTCAGAAGAGGCACATTTTAAAATGATTTCCTTAGAACCTTATGCTATTGAAAAGCCACAAAGGTGGAGAAAACTTAATAGGAGTAACAGTAGGAGCCTGGTTGTTTTACAAAGATAGTAATTGGACCGACCTCATTAGCATTTTCTTTGCTTCTGCTAGAATGACTTATGTTTGGAAGCTATCTCATGCATCAAACTAAAATCTCAGCATCATGATAGTCCAAAACATTGGATGGCTACTAAAAATTTGAGAAAGGAATTTGGATTTCTGAGAGATATGTATTATTCTGTACTGATGATTTCCTACTGTTAGTAACCCAATCAGCAACTGACATTGTCATAGTTGAGTTAATTTCTTGTTTGGTGAGATTCCATCGACAGGATTCTTCACCGTGATTATAGTTTTACCGTGTCCTATCATTGTGAGTTTACCCAAACTCATCGTGGTGACATCTACCATAATCCTTACTTTTTGCTGTACAGGGGGTAATGGAACAATTATATGATGTTATGTACGAGTTCAACTTTTCGCTGCCTCCAGATTATGCTCTTGTCATAAGATCTCTTGGTTCACTGGAAGGCACAGCTAAGATTCTTGATCCAGAGTTTAAAGTGATCGAGAGCGCATATCCATTTGTTATCGGGAGGCTATTAGCAGATCCAAGCCCAGATATGAGGAAAATTCTTAGGGAACTTGTCATTTGTAATGATGGATCAATAAGGTGGAATCGTCTTGAACGCCTGGTACTGTCATATAGCTCTTCTCATTAGGATTATTGAATAATCTAAAGAATGAGCAGCTAACTAGCTCTATTTCCAGGTAGCAGCTATATCCGAACAGGCATCTGCGACTTCAGGAGACTCTCCAGAAGATAAAACGTTGAAGAAATCATCGGAACTGAAATCATTCGACATGCATTCAGTAGTTTCCGCCACAGAAGATCTGCTACTGTTCATATTATCAGAGAAAGGGCAGAGAGTTCGAGTCTTCCTTCTACAGGACATAATCAGAGTGGTTGACATATTCCTGGAAGAAGAGGCTCTTGACCTTAACACGAAGAAGAAGCAGACCATCAATCTTAAGAGGGTCAGTAAAATTGTGAATCAAAACCTTCTCTTTTTCTTTCTTTCGCAACGGAATCTTCTAAAACAAACTTGTTAATTCAAATCTGCAGGAAGAAAGGACAATGAATAGAGTGAGCAATGGATTCAAGTGTCTGAATGAAGCGGTGAAGCTTGCACCTGGAATGTGGATATCAATGCTTCTTCGGATGTCAAAAAAGTCTGAGGTTCATAGTTATGCTTTAGATATTGTTTCTGCATTGTCTACTCATTTTGGCCACAAAGTGCCTCACACTTGTTGGATCCTTTTCTCCAAATTGCTCCATGACAAAAAGAGCCAATAATCAAACGTTTTGGTCTTTCCATCTTCCTAAAGGTCTTACCGATTATACTTTGAAAATCATATTTAGCAGCGGCCTTAAGACGGAAAAGAAAAAAAAAAGAAAAGCACATTTACGTGTTGTTTTGTTTATTCCGAAAAACAAAGATATTAAAAGCTATAGCATATTCTGAGTTATTTTGCATTTGATCTCTGCTTAAATGATCTGTAATCTGTTCATTCATAGGCATTTTACAGTTTGTAACCAATTGTATCTATGCTTAATCACTTAATTCTAAAACTTAGATTATTTTGATAAAATGTCTAATCCAATTTGAAATGAGCAATACTTATCTACCCAACTAGTGTTGATGTTAAGAAGTGTTGTGAACCAATTGGACTTGAATTTAATATTAATTTTACTTTCATAATTATAAATGAAAGTTTAGTAATTGTTGATTTCGTGATACATGTGTTAAAACGGTTCTTAATTGATTAATTTTGAGTTTATCATTATTTATTCTATTGCTTTACTTGATAACCAAAAAAAAAACTATATATTCTGCACTTTAGTTTTAAATTATTTTCAAAAAATCGATCTCTCTAACGTCCATAAGGGTAAAATCTATCGAATTATTATTCGAACAATCACTACTTATCATCACATCTCCTTAGTCTAACTAAGGTTCAAATTTTTCATACAAAAAAAAAGAGTAAATAACCCAACTGGTAAGTATTAAATGATTCCAAAATAGTAAATCATCAATACAATAAAAACACTAAGGGGGGTGTATTGGACTTAGTATTTTTGGTGATTTGCTGGAATTTATAAATTTTAGATTTTTGAGAGATTTGAGTAAGTTTTTAGGGGATTTGGTTATTTGTTAGAGTTTTTAGATTTAAAAAGTAAAAATGATTGGTAATTTGGTGAGATTTTATAATTAAATTTTGGGTGATTTTAGAAACAAATGAAAATTTTAGCAGTTCCATGACTCATTTCTCTTACTAGTTTTTCTCTTCAAAGTTCGTAGAACATAACCCAAACAGATAAAAAGAAAAGAAAACTTCATTACTTTGTGAAATCATACATGTCTGACATGAGTAGTTCTTCCAAGCTCTTACATGTACTAACCTAATTCTACAGACAGAACTGAACAATCTTAAAGAATGCTAATTGCAGTTTGATGCGGCTAAAACAAAACATAAAATCATGCCTGAGATAATGTAGAAAATATTTGAGTTTTTTTAAGCTTGAAATCGTGTCTGTTTTTTTCACGGTTTGCCATGTAAGTCATATAGATTGTCCATACATTCCAAAAGCTCTCCATGAGTTAAAAAGTTCTCTGAAAAACAGAACGGAAGAGTGTCAAGAGTTCAATGGGGCTATGATTTGCTGTGACTTACAAAGAAAATGAGCAGATGAGTTTAACCAAAAACAGAAGTAAGAAGACACATAAACCGCTTTTGTAAACAAGAACAACATATAAGACATAAAAACCACCATTTTCTATGTTTAGAGGATGCATAAAATATAAAGTGACGACATAAATAACTAGTTGCAGTCACAAACTCTACAAACATTCACTCTTTCTCTATAAACAAAACGCTTCCTAAGTTACTTGCAGCAAAGTTTTAACCACACGTGCATTAAACCAAGAACCAAACCAACAGACACTATCCCATCAAAATTCCCATAAAACTCAATATGCTATGACAACGTTCAAGAGCATAACATTAAATCATTTGTTCTAGCATGTAAACATGATCAAGAAATAAAGGAAGATGAAGGGATACACATTTTCTCAAAGGGAGTCCACAGATGATGTCATGTCATGATGACTTTCTTCCCCTGAAATCACAAACATTAAAATTGAAATTCCCATATGAATCGAAATTGTCAGAAAAGAGAGATTCTAACCTTGAAGATATCTGTCAATGGTGTGTTGAAGAATTTGGAGGAAACCCCTTCGTCCCAGCTGCGAGTTTTCTGGAGAGAAACGCCATGCGCAGCCGAGCTTATGTCAATAACCTCCGAAAGCTTTGAGAAACCCCTCGAGGCAACTTCGATCTGGCCACTATTTGCGGTCGATCTTAAAGCCGATACATTTGTTAGCTTAGAATTGACTTCGACTTTTGCAATAAATGAACATGAGAAATGAGAAGGAAGCTCACAAGTTGGGAAATTGGTTTCGTCGATGATCCCTTCAAGCGTGTTGTAAACCAATTTACCGTCCATAAGAAACTGTAAAGTATCCTTTCACTGTTGGCTCCCATTTAGCCACCGGACCTTCCTCCGCAGATTTATAATTCTTTCTCTCTTTCTTAGCCTGATCTTTTGTGTGCAATCTCATCGCCACAAACCTCATATCTTCCACAAAACCCTTTGATTCTCCCGGATACTTTAGTGTTTTGTTTCTCCGTTGTTGTAGTTGCCGCAACCACCAACGAAGCTTGACATTTGTTTCTTATGAATTTATCCGGGCACCATCGCCATCGATGAAAAAGATATCGAGACCACTTCATGGTTGCTTCGATTATTGTTTTACGAGACAGTATTTTTTTTCCTACAAATTCTTCACAATTCGACCTTTAGAGGTGTGATTCTTTGAGTCATATTTTATAACTAAAAAAGTATAAAAAGTCTCCTAGAATCCGTTCTTATAACTTTTTATCAAAAACTTGTGATATTTTGAATAACAGTAGATTTGATATAAGTTTTAAAAATTGTTGATTGAATAACAAGAGATTGTAAACTCTTTTAGATGATTTTATACAAATTTCAAGTTCAATAACACAGGATTTGAAGAGAGATTTTAAAATCATCAGTTGGATAACAGGTAATTTTAAGAATAGCCCAAAATCTCCTAAAATATCAAGTCCAATACACCCCCCTAAGAGTTTCTCCATACTTGACACCTCAGCTTTTTAAGTTATTCTCATGTTGACACCTCATTAAAATTATCACCCAATAAAAACATTTCGATTAATACAACTCATCATATCTCGGCCAATAACAATTTTTCTATGTTCCACATCATTTTTTTGTTAAAACTTATTTATTATCTTGGGCTTATTGTTTGAGAAAAAATGGGCTTATTGTTTGATAAGAAGTGGGTTTATTATTATTTAGATGTCATTAAAATATTGGATAATTATATCATTATGTCTTTGCTCCTTTGACTAAGGGCCTTACTCTTATTATTCGAACTCCTAACAATTTGACAAAGATCACATTGCCCTAACTCTTACATGGTAACTAGATATGAAATTGCAGATATGTACATGTTTATTTTTCTTTACGAATTTTAGTATAAATTGTATAGAAGAATCATAAAAAATGATGAGGATGATGATGATGATACAATTATCTAGGGACTTGTGTGGTGGTGGCGGTACAATTAATGGGTAACAAACCATCAGTTAAGTCGTTACCAAAGGTACAATTAATGGTTAACAAACCATCCCCTCTATGCCGGGATAGTTTTTTTAAAAAAAATTTGTGAATATTGAATTGTTAAAATTATGACTTTTATTGTTTTGAATTGGATTAATCATAAAAGTATGGGTTACACCATCATAACTTTATAAGATATAGGAATGCAGTAAAAGAATCAAAATAGAGAAAAATCTATGATGATTAGTATTATTGTTATTAGAAGTGTTCACATTTAAATCAAGTAGAGTTAATTATATTTGTGGAGCTAAACAAGATTTTATAATCGTCTGCTTAATCTACATAGGACAATTGCAGTGTTGCATAATTGATATAATTTGAGTTGAGTTAAAAAGTAACTTTGAACGATGCTTAAAACATATTCAATTTGGTAATAATGAAAGTAATGTAAATAAAGTAACATCCAATAGCTAGGAAATATATGGTTATCGTATTTAAATAGTTTTGTTAGAGTTTTCTATATTAGTTTAATTACAAAATTTGCGATCCTTATCTTTCTTCATCGGTATAAGTTTGCATCATTAGAAACCTATTTCAATGAAAATATATGTTATTAACTTTATGATAAGTGATTTTAATAACCATATCCTTAAATGATAAGTCATGTTAATAAATTCTATATGTTTTATTTAATTATAATTACAAACTATATGATTAAATTATTACAAATAATATATTAAATAAAAAATATTTCAAAAGTATCCCGCAGCGTAGCGCGGGTTTCGATCTAGTATATATAAAAGTTGGACAACTCTCTCCATATGAGTGCCACATCATCACACAAGAAAATGACATGTGTCATTCAACATTATTTAAATTAAAAATCAGCAAAATAAATTGAGGAAAAATCAAAAGTCTCATATTGTGTTAAATCCTCCATTAATTCCTTTGTTAAATAATTTCTTCAAAATAAAAATAAAATTATAAAATTATTTTAATAAATGAATTACTATTTTTATTTTACTTATATTATTTTTTTAATTTTTTAAATTTAATGGTCAATGGTCATCACTCGATAATGACTAAATAATCATTTGTATTGTACTTTAGTTGTTTGCTACATAATATCTTATTAGTTTAGTAGTTTTACCTTGAATATTTTCTTATTATTACGTTATGGTTCATATCTTATCATATGGCATTCTCTCTTTTCATTTTTGTATCTTATGGTAAGTTCGTAACATTGACATGCAAATTTTTTCAAGTAATGAGCTTTTGAGACGTTAGACATACCACAAAATTCAAGACAAATCAATTTCTCTTATATGGCTATATGCAATAGCATAAATTCTAAAAGTATTACTTAAATAACTCTTTAATTTTTGCTTTCCTTTTCTTCTTTTCATACGAAAATTCTTGTGATCAAAATATCTTATATTCTTGTTATGTGTATTCATGATAGTGAACAAATATTAGAATCTTAGATATAAAAATAATCATGTTACAGTATATACAAAAAAGTATAAATTGATATTTAGAGTCAAAAACGAATCTAACAATAAAAATTGTAAGTACATAATATGAGTCTAATTTTATTAACTAAACAATAACTAACAAAAAAATAAACATAAATTATCGACAAAAACAATTAATATATTTTTATCTTAACAATTTTTTAAAAAAACCCACGCGTAGCGTGGGAATTCATCTAGTATACAATAATTTCTCTACTTGATAATTTCTATTGTTTGCTTGTGTAATGTGTTGGTAGTCCTGTTCTAAAACTTTTCGTCTACCCCGATTACTTTCCGCTTAATCGTTAGACCCACGCTATCCGCCTCAAATAATGATTAATCCCTTAAAAAAATTAGTCACCCGATTACTCTCCGCTTAATCCGATTACTTTTCGCCTAATCCGATTATTTTCCGCCTAATCTTACATATCCCGATTATTTTTAGATTGCAAGTATAAAACAACTTTCTTTTTGTTATTCACACATTTGAATTAGGAGTTTGTGATATTTTAGAATAACTTATATTCAAATTTTAATAAAAAATTATAAATTGTTTTAATAAAATCATAAAAATTTGTCTTAAAATACATTTTTATATGTTTACTGCAATTTTGAAAACAATATTAGATTAATATATTTTAAAAATATTAAAATAACCTTAAAACTAATTTTTGATTAATCTCCGATTTTAATATAATTTTCCGATTAATTGCTAGATTCATACCGAACGTCAGACTAGCGCCTAGCGATTTTTCAAAAAAGAGTTGGTACTAAATAAAGGGCACCATTCAATTCTTATGGTAGGACGCGAGAAACCAAACCAATATGGTATCCCATATGGCTAAGCTTATGAGAGAGTTAGAGACAAGTGTCGCATTAGGTGTCATATGGAGGATGCATGCGATGTATATATATACACCTTTTAACAACGTGTCTATTTGTAATGATCACCCATTGTCTTGATAGCTTTGTTTGCTTCCTCGCTTAATAGAATTCCTTTTATATAAACGTATACATGCAAGGATGCAATTTAGTGCATGTGATGCATTCCTCCATATCTATGACAATCTTGTGAAACATTTTGTCTATAACTCTCTCATAAGCTAACAACTCATGCGTAAGGTGGTAAGTGGTAACAAAGCTTCTCTACAGACAAGTACGAGTGAGAGAAATTGGTTCAAAGTAAGAAATGGAAATTATAATCATCTCTCTCTGCCTAGCAACAATCCTAGCTTTTCTTCTCCTAAAACCACTTCTGAATCGAACCGCTGCCAAAGTCAACCTACCACCGTCTCCGTGGCGAGTTCCGGTAATCGGAAACCTCCACCAGCTAAGCCTCCACCCTCACCGCTCCCTTCGTTCCCTCAGCCACCGCTACGGGCCACTCATGCTCCTTCATTTTGGCCGTGTCCCGATCCTCGTAGTCTCTTCCTCTGACGTAGCTCATGACCTCTTGAAAACACACGACCTTAAGGTTGCGAACCGCCCGCGATCAAAAGTGATTGAAACAATCCTCAACGGTGGGAGAGAAGTGGTTTTTTCCCCTTATGGAGACTATTGGAGGCAGATTAAGGTATTTTCGCAAAGTCATTAATTTATTATATATACAGTATAACAATTGGTTGGTGTTAGCTCTCTGGATTTGCTATTTGTGGCCTATTACATAATTTCCGAAGTTTATATTTGATTTAATTTTATCAGTTGAGACAGTTACATGTGAATACTCCGTACGTGAGTTTGAGTATCTATATATATTAATTTTTTCATTAAGAAACTGATGAAAATAGTAAATCTGTTTTTGTGAGGAAGACTGTATGCGTCGTCCATCTACTCAACAAAAAAATGGTACAGTCCTTTGCAAAGGTAAGAGAAGAAGAGATAAGTGTAATGATGGAGAAGGTGGAGAAAGCAAGTTCCGATTCTTCACCACTAAATTTAAGCAAGCTTCTTATAACACTTACAAGCGATGTGACAAGTAGAGTTTCTTTTGGAAGAAAACATAGCAACGATGCAAGCATGAGCGATTTCAAGAATCAAGTGAGGAAAATCACGGAGCTGGTAGGCGGATTTCCTGTTAGCGAATATATCCCGTGTTTGGCGTGGATCGATCATATAAATGGTCTGTATGATAGAGCGGAGCAAGTGAGTAAAACTTTTGGAGATCTTATGGACAAAGTGGTGCAAGAGCATTTAGATTCCAGAGATAAACCAACAATGGATTTAGTCGATATATTGCTATCATTGGAAAGACAGAATAAAGATGGAATAGAAATTCGACGAAGCGACATTAAGTTCATAATCTTGGTAAGATCATATATAAGCCTTGAGTTCGGGATAGTTTTCTGTATTAATTTGGTTGGAACAATATGAACCAACGAATTTTTTCATTCTCCAGAATATGTTTTTAGGAGGAACGACAAGTACTAGCTCAGTACTAGAATGGACAATGACGGAGCTGATTAGACATCCAGAATGCATGAAGAAACTCCAAGACGAGATTCGCGGTGACGCAACAAAGCTTAATATATATAGATCACAAGAAGAAGTTGAAGATATGAAGTACTTAAAAGCGGTTATTAAGGAGGGGCTTCGGTTGCATCCTCCTTTTCCAGTAATAGTTAGACAACTAACTGAAGATGTCAAACTAAAAGAATATGACATACCCGCAGGCCCACAGGTGATGTTGTTTTAAAATTTTGTTTTGTAATCATAGATCATAAATACGCATCTAAAATTCTACTGATAATATAGGTAATAATCAATGTTTGGGCTATTCAACGAGACATTGTGACATGGGGGATGGATGCAGAAGAGTTTAGGCCAGAGAGGCACTTAGATTCACCTTTAGACTTTCGAGGAACAAATTTTGAATTCATTCCATTTGGATCTGGAAGAAGGATTTGTCCTGGAATCGGATTTGCTACGGCTTTGTTTGAGGTGACACTAGCCAACCTTGTGAACCGATTTAACTGGAGAATGGATGTTCGGTTTTCAGGGGATGAATATGATCTAGCTGAAGCATCGGGAATCGAAGTTGGCCGCAAATTTCCTCTTATTGTCTTTCCATCTACGGCCTAATCTTGCCCCTATGTTGTCATGATGCAGTTCTTCAAATGGATTTTCTCTTATGTTTGAATAAGTGTTGTATGGTTGATTAATTAGCTGTTGATTATCGAATAAATGAAATCTAGCTAGAACTTCCAAGGTTTTTTTTTATAACTATTTTAGAAGTCTCAAAATCATCTATCTTTGACCATCCTTTTAATTACCATGTCTTGTTAGTCCGCATTTTGTATAACCCTTGAGATATGTGGCGGGCACACTCCATTCCTGCTAAGTGCTAAGCACTCCAAGTGGCTCGATGCAAAGAACATTGCTTAGTCCAAAATATCCTCCGTGGCCGTACCCAGTTGTGCGGCTTCATACAAACTTAGCAAAACTTTGACATTCTATAAAGACATTCTTAAACTTCCCCTCCTTCCCATTAAATCTCCTAAACACATCGATTCAAAAATGGACCATGTTGTTTACATACAATCATTTAATCTTTAAAAAAGGGACACGTACTTATTATCACATCACCTTAGTCTAACCATGGTGTCACTGCCTCACTTGATTACTGAAATCAATCATACCTTCGGAAACATAGCAAGGACGAAGGTATATTGACTTCAATAATCAAGTGACGCAAGTGATGGAGCTTGAAGGTCATGTATCAAAATTTTGAAAATTATATGGAAAAATTGGTGCAAGAGCTTCTATATACCGCAAATAAACCAACACTGGGTTTAGTCGATATACAATTTTTTTTCCTTGATAACTCAGGTAATTCGGTTCAATGGACACCATAAGCTATGAGCTACGTCGCGAGGACTTTTTCCCTAGCTGGTTCTCGGGTCAACTGGCCATGAGATCTGACTAATCCCGAGGCCAGGCGCCATATGAAAACCCCCGACACCCACACGTTTGGGGTAGTTTCTAAGGTGGATCTAATATGGGGTAGCTCATTACAACTTCCCCTAGTCTCACTACCCGTGTGGGAGTCGATATACAATTTTGATATCCATCTACGGCTTAATCTAGTCCCCACATGTTACCATGATGCAGCGAGATCTTCAAATGGGCTTTATCTTATGTTTTAAAAATTGTTGGATCTTGGCTTAACACCGCATAAAATCATAAAATCATCGCTTGACATGTCATTTTCATAGGTCCAAACTTTTGACTTCTAAAAGTCAATAAAAGCTTTCTATAATTAGCAAGAACATTTGACCCCGGAAAATGCTAAATACCATTGCTTCCGGAACACGTAACACCGCTCACTGCTTTCTGTTTCCTTTTTTGGTTTCTTACACTATTTCTCTCCCACCATCAATGAGAAAATCTCTCAATCTTCTTCCCCTTATGCTTCTCTCCAATCATCTTCCTCAGGTTTCCTTTGACTTTTCTCCTTAATCTCGTCGCGGCCTCTGTATGTTTCTGAAATTCTTGTATGTTGTTTAAATTTCAGATTAGCTCTATACTGTGTTCTGAAGAGTAGTATTTGTAATTTCTGCAAAAATGGGATATATGGACCTGGCGTTATCGTATTCGAATCAAATGCGGATTGTTGAAGCTCCCGCAAGCGGAGGTGGTCTCAGGTTACTTACCTCTCTACATGATTGAATACTTAACTTTTATTGCTTTTGAAATTTAGGGCTTAGGATTTATCAGTTTTGTTTCTATTTGTTTTGATCTTGCGTGGTTCTCTGTTTTTGATCTAGTTTAGGTTACTTGAATCACAAGCCATGTAGAACTTGTTCCATGATATCTGTTTTTTTTTGCTAGCTACAATGTTTGATTCGTCTCTAGATTGATTCGATTTTTCGTTCGCCTTAACATTAACTTCTCACTCACAATGTTCATGATTTCTCTTAACTACAGTCAGAATGGAAAATTCAGCTATGGATATGCAAGCTCAGCTGGGAAGAGATCATCTATGGAAGACTTTTTTGAGACGAGGATCGACGGTATCGATGGAGAAATCGTCGGTCTTTTTGGAGTCTTTGATGGTATTATTGGTCCCTTTCTTAACAAGAATTTATACATTATGTCTCAATGACATTGATATGATTAGGTTTGCTTATAAGAAAGAGCAAAGTATTAATCTTTTCTTACTATTTTTGCAGGCCATGGTGGAGCAAGAGCAGCTGAGTATGTGAAGCGTCATCTTTTCAGCAATCTTATTACTCATCCTAAGTTCATCTCTGACACCAAATCTGCAATAGGTTTATTTCCAAGTTCTTTTGGTGACAGAGTTATTCTTGTTGACCCGTATATTCTAACTCTGCATTGTATGTTTCTTTTGTCCAGCTGATGCATATACTCATACAGACTCTGAACTTCTCAAGTCAGAAAATAGTCACACTAGAGATGCTGGTTCTACTGCTTCCACAGCTATTCTTGTTGGTGATCGTTTACTTGTTGCTAATGTTGGTGATTCCAGAGCTGTTATATGTCGAGGCGGAAATGGTATTTTATATATTGAGATTTTTGATAAGTCATCATGACTCTTGGTACTATCTCTTGATATCTTCTGAAATGACTTTATGTGCTCTTGTAGCCTTTGCTGTGTCAAGAGACCATAAACCTGACCAAAGTGATGAACGTGAACGGATTGAGAATGCTGGTGGTTTTGTGATGTGGGCAGGTAAACAAGAAACTGTAGATTTTTTTATCCGCTTTTTGCGCATATTCCTAAATATCTTACATTGAATAGGGACTTGGAGAGTTGGAGGAGTTCTTGCAGTTTCTCGCGCCTTTGGTGATCGATTGCTGAAACAGTATGTTGTTGCTGATCCAGAAATTCAGGTATATAATACCTTCACTTGCATATGTACTCTATCTAGTATCTACCACATGTACTTATGTTTTAAGGTCATGTCTTCAACTTCAGGAAGAGAAGATTGATGATTCTCTTGAGTTTCTGATTCTTGCTAGCGATGGACTATGGGATGTTTTCTCCAATGAGGTTTGTGAATTAAGTTTTTCGTCTTTATAAGATGACTAACAAAGTTCATCAATTCCCATTCAACATAAGTCTCAATGATTTGAGATCTTTATGGTGTTTCAGGAAGCGGTTGCAGTGGTGAAAGAAGTTGAAGATCCGGAAGAGTCCACCAAGAAACTTGTGGGCGAAGCAATTCGGAGAGGAAGTGCAGACAATATTACATGTGTAGTTGTACGTTTCTTGGAGAGCAAGACTGCTAACAACAACGGTTCCAGCTCATCCGAGGAAGCAAATCAAGTTCAAACCGCTGATAGAAATGACTCCGACCACAAGAACTCAACCAAAGAAACCAATCAAGACCATATTGTAGTACACAGAGACTTGGACTACAGCAACACGGACAATGAAAACCTGAACCAAAAGCCAATCGCGGTTACAGCAAGAGGACGCAGCGCTTCTTCAGAACAGAGTGGTTTAACCGGAGAAAATATTCACATACCAATCGCAATTCGCAGCGGCTCAGAGCCCAAGAGTTCAGCCAAGGTACCTAATCAAGGGAAAATCACAGTACACAACGATTCGCCGGTCGCAGCAACACACACAACTTCCTTAGAACAGAGCGGATCAACCGGAGAAAAGAATCGAAAACCAATCCAAGTTCATAGTGATTCCACCGAAAGCAAGACAAGTAGCACTCCCTCTATCTTTAACTGAAACGTCCACTGACTTCAGAATCATCTTTTGGTAAATGAATGTATCGTCTCCATTTAACTTTGAACTAATTAGTGTCCAAAGATTTTTGCCTCGACTGATTTGTGTCGTTCATGTAAAAGTTTCTTTTCTTTGACATCTTTTTTTGTGAGGTTTTAACTTCAATAATGTAATTTTTCTTTTGTAAATTTTAAACTTGTTGATTCTAAATAGTAGAGTATATTTTTTTCGTCCAAATGTGATTAAATTATCCATCACAAACCCTAAAACGTTATTGATGCACATTACATAAACAAAACATAACTCAAAATCACATGATATATACAAACACAGGTTACTTATAAACACCACCACCACTCACTTCTCTTCCTCTCTCCCACACCAACTAATTAAAAAACTCATCAACAAAAACAAACAACTCGTTATAAATAAAACGTTCGTTAAGACCTTATTACTAAAACAAACACCAAACCAACTTCCATTTTTAGAGTCTTATCTCTCTCTCTCTCTCTCTCGATATCTAAAACGTAGGTACAAGTCCGAACCCACTAAAGATACCACCATGACCAACAACATCATTGCTCTCACTTGTATCCGTCCGCTTCGCAAACCGTCCCTTGATTCTCGGTCTCATTTCCGCATACGCTTTCCTTGAAGCATACCTTATCGTCTTCTCAAACTTCCTGTTCTTCCTCTTCTCTCGGTACCTCATCACCCTCGCCTCTCTCTCAGCTGAAGTCAGCGGAACAGCCCGCTGGCTTCCAGGATCTGCTCCACTGGTTGCAGGACCACCGTAAGGATACGAAACATCGGCCACAGAGCCACCATCTGGCACCACTCCCACTTCCATCGACGATGATGAGACCTGCAATAACCAACCAACCATTGGATCAAAAACAACTCTTTGACTTGCCAATAAAATAAGTGACAAATACTATAGTTTAAAAGTCAATACATACTTATATGATTACATAATTAAATTGAGGATTACTATTATATGATTAGACTACCTTATGCATGTTACCACAAAGATCTAAACTTTGATTAAACAAAACAGATCCAAAAGAAAAGACAAAAAATTCTTCGATTAATATATATAATTAGATACTTAAATTTAGGATTATCATGGTATATCTTCTAATTACAGATTAATTAACACTTGTTACTCTCCTATAACCCTAAATTTTAGTCACCCAATAATTACTTCCCATTAAATTAATAATTTAGCTCTCATCAAAAGTCTAAACCCTAAAGATTTTTGGATAAATAATTGTTTTATCAACAGAATCAATTAAATTAATCACTATGATTAAACAAAATTAATTAATTAAGAAGCTTACGCTGTGACTGATGCAATTGTAACCACCATAAGCAAAACCTTTAGATCCACCGGTAAAATCCATTTCATAGCAATTCTCGTTCACCGTCGGAACCCTAGTTCGATTCTCCACCGGAACAACACCATCGGTACCGGAGCTATTCTGCTCCAACGATTCCACTTTCGGATCAACACTCCCGTAATCCAGATCCAGATACGGATCCGGATCCGAGAACAAATACTGTTGACCCGTGTTCATCTCCGGACTATCTCCCGGAACTTCCTCAGCTGCAGTAACAGCAACCATCCCCGCAGTCGCTGCCGTCGTAGTCTTCGGATTCGGAAGCAGCCACGAAGCAGCTTCTTCCTCCTCTTCTTCACGGCTTCCGTTACCATCTATATCGGAGAAGTAACAGTCGTCAAGGAAATTAACGGCGGTATGTTTAACGGAACCGTCACTAGAGACGGAATCGTAAAACGGAGTAACGGGAACGCGTTCGTGACGGCGAGCTAACGGATTAGCAGAGTGAATATCACGGTCGCACGTGACGCATAACGCGGCCGCGTCTGCTTTGCACGTGACGTGTGCCGGTGCTTGCTCGCACACCTCACACATCCACACGCGCGCGTGTCGTGACGCGAGTTTGTTCGCCGCGTGGACTTTTGAATCGCAGCTTAAGCATAGAAACGCTGCGTCTGGTCGGCAGTATAACGCCGCCGTCGCCGATTTGCACGAATCGCAGAGCTTAGACGCCATTTTTCTCTCTCTAGGTTCTTCTCTCTAAGTTTCAGTGTTTCTCTCTCTTTCTCTTTCTTTTGTGGTTGGTGTTACTATGTCTTCACATGAGCGTGTCAATGAGTCTATCCATGTGGGGTCCATGGGTATCCATCTAGATCGAATGAAATGTTGACACGTGGTGAAATCTTAGCCAAACAACGTAATTTTATTTTGAGATGAAATTACTTGGCATTATAGTTCTGACTATTGCATAAATTTGAGTTTTGTAATCATTTCTAGTTTATTGATACATGTAATCATAATTCTGGATCGTCGACATTTGGCAACAGGTGTTTTATTTTGCCAAATAATGCGTAGCAAATTTGTCTATGGTTTTCAATATGATTTATAAGCTGTCACAGAAAGTTGTTCTTTTGCAAAATAAAGTTGAAAAAATGGTGAAGAAGTATGGGTAGATGAGTTTTAGGAATTAGGACCACCACCACGAGGAACAAACTTAGACCATCACAATGGTGTATGTTTTGGTGGGGTGTGAGTATTATTAAAAAGGAAAATAATAGAATAGTGTAACACATGGGTGTGAGATAACACTTGGGTGTGGGTATTATTTTAATGTTTTATGTTTCATCTATCTCTTTCTCTCTCATCTCTCTTTCTCCACTAACCAAATCTCTCTCTCTCTCTCTTAAAAAAAATATAAAACATATATTGTTAACACACACCCACCCACATGCACCATTGTGGGTGCTCTTAAATGGAGACGATACTGTGAGTCTGTGACTGAGGAGGATAAAGTAAATGGCCGGTGGGTAGGTCGGTAACTAGTGGGCTGAATATGGGCCTTCGTTGGACCATGGGTATTAGTTATTACTGATATATTCTGCATGTTTTTTGTTGTTCCCTAATTTGCTTATTTCAGCCCAGTAAAATTATTTTCTCAGTTTGCTAAAGTCACAAAACCACTATCATCAACAAACTCACTGGTTTCACAGAAAATTATTTCTTTTATATCAACAAAGAAATCAACGCGCCGTAGATATTCATCAAAATTACCTCTTCAGAATTAGATGGTTATTTGTGCTTGTAACTATTCCACACATAACTCATGGATAAGACTTTATAGTTTTTTACTATTTTATTGTATAAAATTTGGTCATTGACATACGTAAAAAGAAATATGTAAGATCAATATATGTTTCTTCTTTTTCTGCTAATATTTTAATTTAAATTTCGATTATTTATTTGAATTTTTATTTTTGAATTATCTAAAACTCGTTTATAATTATATTATTTTCTTTTAATTGTGTCAAATCAAATTTTTCTTTGAATTTTTAAAATTCTATTGGTTGGTCAAAACCATTTTTGGGTGCCTTTGGTACTACTCTTATTTCACACGATCCAGGAACTTATTTTTAATTTTGAAATTATCTAAGATTCATTTGGATGTATTCCTAGTGTTAGTTTTAAAGCTCAAACATAAGTCATAAAGCACAAATATCCAATATAAAAATAGTACAGACTTTAGTCACTTTTAAACTCAAAAAAATAGTTGTCTAAAATAAGTCCACACCCAAATTATTAAATTTTCATTATAGAGTTTATTCACTTACTTAATGTTGCCTTGTTAATTGTTTCTAAAGGTGCATGTAATCAAACTTGTATTTGACAAAGGCAACACCATCAATGTAAGGTGTCTTAGAGTTTTTCTCCTTAGAACCCAGCCTTCAACCATCTCTACGTCCATAATGATATATATCGTAGTCATCATCAAATGCATACAAGCCGGTCGCAATTCTAACATTGAAGGACATCACTCCATTTCTGATTCTTTATTATTTGCTTGTCTCAGACTCTTGTTCTACATCTGGTTCTACTGGGAATAAATCTTGAATTGGGGCTGTCGGTTGTGGTGATCGTCCACCTTGATACTCAAATTGTAAGACAAAGTGTTGTTGACCCGAAAACGATGATGGATGAAGTGAAGCAAATGGAGACTGCTTCTAGGCAACCAAATTATCTGGCACTGAACACGTACAAAAAAAAATTCTATGGCAAGAGTAGTTATCATTGATCTTGCTATCGGGAGAGAAAAAGAGACAAGTATAATTGTATGTATTCTTTTAAAAAATATAATAAAAGTTACAATGTATTAGTTGGCCATCTAGGTGTTAGAAAAATTGTTCTTGTATATATATACATAGAAACTTTTCAATGTGTTTAAAAAAAAAAAAAACCTTTCAATGTTCAAGTTATTATCAAAGTTAGATCATTTAACAAAATGTTAATTATTTAATTTTTTATTTATTTTTAAACTAAAATATTATTTATTATCTATGTAGAAGTATAAATTGTCAAACCAAAAAAAAAAAAATTGCATTGAAAATTGAAAACATCATTTAGTTTTAAATATTTCTCTTAAAACATTATAAAAACGGAGAGAATATTATTGAAGTTAACGGATACGATCATATGAATCTAACCATGGAACATTGGCATATTGCGCGTCTCTAACGAGCTTGAGCGATGGAACACACATTTGACATTACCTACAAAACTCATCATTAGAAAAAGAAAAACAAAAGTTAAATTTAAAGAGAAAATGAAATAACAATATTGAAAACGGTCAGAATCATATATCATGAAAAATGTGTAATTTGTATTGATTAGTGAAAGTTTGATTCAAATGAACGTTGCATTAAATATGATGTTGCAGAGTCGCATCGCCGCGTCAGGTAGTTGCAGCAAATAGACCAAACTCATACAACTGTTCCAAAGTCAAACATATTGAAACTCTTCGAAGCCAATCTATGAACTGACACATGTCCATATTATGACGTCATTCTCAAAGTGCTGTTTTTTTTTCCGCCAACCGATAAAAGCATGCCGGTGGCAAAAACCATGGGAGTCGATCAGTCGAGTCATCATCAATAAATATGAGTTACGAGCAAAACTATGAAGTAAAATAAAATCAATAAACTGATCGTATCGTACTTGCTCTTGTACTATTCTTAAACTAGCTGACTTGAAAGATACGAAAATCAGTTCTAACAAAGTTTAAACATTGCATAAATTTATATAAACAAATTAAAGGAGTGGATTATTTATTTCGGATTAAAAAGAGGCAAATGATTGAGTTAGAAACTTAGAATTATGATTACTTTTACAAAAAAAAAATGACATGATGGTAAATAAAATGTTACTTGTCTAGGTTTAACAAAAAAAAATTAGTTATATCATGTAAAATAAAATGTCGTCAGGTAAAATTATAGTTGTATCATATTTTTTTTTTCTTAACTCGGGTCACGCAGATTAATTTTAGGTCCAATAAAAATCAAGTATTTTTACCATCAAAGACATCTTCAATAGAAATCATCAATCTCTGGCCTCGACCAAAAATATGATCCATCTAACTTAGAGTGGTAGCCACTCGGCTATGAAAATGTGGTTTAACTTCTTAGCTTTAACAAATAATCTATAGAATTTGGCTGTCTCAGGTGCATATACCCTTAAAACTAAGTTGGAATAATGATCAAAACAATGATAACTTCAATTTAGCTTATAGCAAAATATTTTAACAAACCAACATTTATACATAGAAACCCGAAAATTTCTCATCTTTTTTTTTTTTCACATTTACTACTCTAATGAAGATTTACAATCTCAAGGTCGATTAAAACAGAGGAAAACTACTTCCCCAACAAACAAACAAACAAACCGACAAAAACAGAGAATCCAAGAACCAAAAAACAAAAAAAGTACACTCTTGAGAACAGAGAGTTCATAGGTTTTCTTCTGTTTCTGTAGATTCCCCATTTTGCCCTACTTTCTTCTCCATATTTACACATTCAAGGCAAATCTTGGCGGCGACTGGAGTGGCCAAGAAGGTAGGGTTGTTTTGTCCAGCCATGATCACAAGAATCTTCTCCTCAAAAACCTTAGCCACCACTTTCTCACCGGACTCCGTCTGTTTCTCTTCATCTTCTGTCCCCCGCGAGAGCTTCCAGTAGGAGCAAGCGAGCAACAAGAGAGCAAAGGCTATGAGTCCAAGCATGGCGGCTAAACCACCGAATAGGTAAGGAACCGGTGTATGCCACGGAGACCGTGTCTGAGACTCCACCATTCTTGTCATCATCTTCTCATCTATGTTTCCTCTTATGCTTGGAAATTGCCTCATAGTTTTTGTTTTTCTTGGGTTTGTTAACGAACAGAGTAGAAGAAGCTTGAATATTGTGGAGCTTATACTTTGAGATTTTTTTTTTTTTTTTGTGAAGCTAGTTTGATTTTCTTAGAGTGTTTGAGAGTTTATATATAGTACTGGCAGAGAACAATAGAGAGAGATGTTATAAATATTTCACAAAGTGTTATTTCTGTTCCTTTTTTATTATTATTATAAAACTAATTTGAAGGTAAGTGGGTCACGGAATCTCCATGATACGTTACATTGCTTTGATCATGCACCTTGATTTTCATAATGTTTCGAAGATATTTAATAATGTTTTTATTTGCATTTACATGATATATACCTTGATTTTCTTATTTTTATTTTTATAAAATCTTTTTTGGATAATCAAATTTTCTTGGATCTTAGTTTCATAATCCATTCGGATCAGAAATTATAACATGCTAAAAAAAATTTTATGCGGTCGATATTTGAGCAAGTAATCTTGATATGGAATTTTATGTCATTGGAGTTGAATTTTTGTGGTAAAAAAGTATTTATCAAGATAATTTCAATTTTGGTGGAAAAAGACAACTATAAGAATTGATAAATTTATTGATTTGTTTAGAAAGTTATTTTGGCCAATCTCTAGTAAAAATCATAGAAACTACAAAATAATATTGATAAAACAACAAGCGGTTTGGAATAAGCATTTTACCCACAAAATAGTTTGGTGATTTATCAGAATTCCAAGGGAATAAGCATTTTACCCACAAAACATCTCGAGTGGTTGACAAGGGTTTGATGTTTATAAGTTATATACTAGGTATGAGATTCAATTGCCAAATTATGGGTATAAATTTATAGGAAATTTTAGTGAATGGTAAAAACGATAGTGAATTTATGTTTTGCGAGAAGTTGGAGAACATCAAAATACCTCTAAATTATGATGTTACAAATGAAAAGTGAAATTAAAAGGAACTTACAAATCAAAATATTTTATCAAGCGTCTGTCTCTGAAAAGAAATCCAAATTAGTGATGATCAAAATTTCAAACTATATACAAAGACCACTTCAAAGAGAAACAAAAAAAACAAACAATGACAAATGAAATTAGGTTGGATCAATCATCCAAATTATCTTGAGAGTTCACTATTGAGCAACAAACTATTGATATTTCACAAGAACTTCACACGACTTTCCAAAAAAGATAAACAATAAAAGTTGTAAGCTTTTTACAAACAACACTATTACAATATAACTGTCCCATATTGGAAATTTGAAGATTTTATGAATAATTTAAAAGTTTATGGTAATCTTCCATTCATGAGGTAGTTTTTGGTGTGAGTTACGCCCACACTTACTAATAAACACGAAATATTATGGTTAGGGACTTAGGGGTACCATACTCTAATCCGAACGTTTTTGACAACATCAAGGTAGATCCTTAGAAACGATAAGCCTAACTTCCAGACACCACTGCACATCTCATTTTTAGATTAGAACACTGCAACGAAAATACTCAAAACTCTGGCCTTATGTAAATGGTTATAAACTTATAATTTGATCGACATCATATTTGGGAGAGACAAAAAGAAAACATAATTATTTGATTATTTGGAATTAGGAATATTAAGAGGGCCCATGAATTTCACATGGCCATTTCTTATTACGCTGAGCCAGGGGTATATGTGTCTTTTAGAAGGTGCTATTTGGATAATGATTTGCCGTTAACAGTAAATTATATATGGGTTTACTTTTTAATATTCCACAACTAGATTTTATTTGTATCCATAGTTGGAAGAGAATATATTTCTTTTTTTAATCATGTCAATTGCCAAAATTGTTAGATTAATATTTGAACATTTATATAAACCCGTGTTCAAAAAATCGCTAGGCGCTAGTCGGGCGGTGAGGGTGCGCCTAGCGCCTAGCAAGAAAATCGGGGATTACACGGGGATTAATCGGGGACTAGTTTTAGGGCTATTTAATATTTTAAAAACATATTAATCCATTATAATTAAGTAATTTATATAATATTGTTTTTAAAATTGTATTAAACACATGAAAACAAGATTTTAATTTCAAATTTATGATTTTTATACAAATTACGAACATAAGTAGGACGTTTTGAATTTTAGATGAAAAAAAAAAGTAAAAACAAAAAAAAACAAAAAAAAAAAAATGGCCTAGGCGCCGTCTAGGCGGGCTAGGCGGTCCAGGCGGACAAAAATCGGATCTCCGATTTTTCTCACCGATTTGGACAAAATCGCCGCGGTGCTCCTCCGATCAGCGCCTAGGCGGCCGATTTTTAGAACAAGGATATAAACCACATCTACAATCTTTAAATGAATAAAGTATTACTAAACCATATAAGATGGATTCGTTCTTATTCTTGGATTAGGTTAATTTTCTTTCTCATTTATGAGTAATTTTTTTAATTCAAATGCGTTGTAATATCCGAAAATCGAGAATTTGCTTTCTAAATTATCGAAAGAATTCTGCTTGTATTGAACTTTGTTTTTCATACATCTTCTTTATTATGATGAGATTTTGGCAAAGCTTTCATGATGATTTAATTATTGGCATTTTTAATTTTTTTAAACCCTAATCAGGCTTCTTTATGCTGAATGTATAGTCATAAGCAATTATAAATTCAATTGCAACTTATTACTTAAATTAGATCTTTCATATTAATATAGCCACCACATACATAATTTTAGAAGCATACACATTCATTTTCTATTACGACAGAAATCAATAATATTTACTCGTGAGTACTTGTTAACGATCGCTTCAACTGATAGAGGAAAGATAAGTTTTAATTTTAAGCTGAGTACTTGTTTCAAAGCATTATTTGAGTTGTGTGACAATACATGAAGGAGATTATGAGAATATTTTGATGGAGTTGGAGGAGACATGACAACTTGAAAAGAGAATTATGATTGTTCTTTATAAAATATAAAATTTATGCATTGTCAACTTGTGGATATTTTTTCCCTTGATATTATTATTAGGCAAGTAAAGTAAACATGCACTTTCAAAACCTTGGACCCATATAAAGATATTCATGCATATCTATAACATTGACATACACACAAAAAAAATGTATAACAGAGGTGCATCAATGCATACTATAAATATACAATTTATAAATATCAATTTAATTATTATTATTTTCACGACCATTTAATTTTTCTAACTAGGAAATTCGAGTTAATAAAATCAAAATTCTGACGAAATAAAACTAGGAAATTTGAGTCTATTATTTCTCAATGTGTCTAGGTTTTGTGATCTGCCATGTTGGTTTATCTTAGTCACATTGGCTAAGGAGGCAATGCTTTCGTAGGGGTGTCAACAGACCCCCATAATTTTTCAAAAATCCATTATTTGTCATTAGTAATAATTGTAATGACCCCAAACTAAAATAAATGCTGACCCAATACAAAATTAATATTGAAACATGAAACAAAAAATACTCCAAATACTTGAAAACTCGTCTTTCCATTAGAATTTTAAACCCTTTATGTTAAATGAAATAAATTCACCAAATATTATTTAACTTTTTACAAAACATACAAATAGAAAAAATGAAATATCTAATGTATTTTTTATATTAAAAAAATTCTGACCCCCATAAAATAAATTTCCAGCTCCGTCACTGCTAACAGTTAATTAAATTCCTATGACGAATATGCATTTTGATTTTTCAACCGATTTATTTTACAGACTAGATGATGTTTTTCAGTAAAAAGCTAAAACTAAAACTAGTTTAAGTATTAGTTTTGGCAATTGGTTAAAAGCTGTATATTAGTTCCCACATGGCTAGCCGCTTCCAGTAACAAGATTATGTTCTACTTCCAATCTAGTATGTTGGCTTGAACGGAATTGAAGACGTCACCCGCAAGGCTGCCACCCATTGCTCCGCTTGACCAACACTATGCGACCAAGCAGAGCTGGCTTGAGTTTTAAAAGGTCGTAAGCTAAAAATAGGCCGCTTTAGTTTATTGAAAAAACGTTTAAAATGAAGGGAAAAAAATCTGCAGGATTATGGTTTCAAACCCTTGTATCGTAGCATTTACCACATACATCATTTGACACTACACTAAGTTATTGTGGTAGAGTAGTTAAGTCCTTGTTTTTTTCTCATAGTGTTACGAGTTTGATTCTCAAACCTTCCATTTTTTTGAATTTGTTTTTCAATTTTGTTTTATGATGGACCAAAAATTTATTTTTGTTTTAGACATCGTCATATCACGTTAGGCCGGTCATGCGTATATGGCATATGCATGCTGCACACACACACAAGGTACCCTAATCATCTCAAACTTCTTAGATTTTTTGTGTCAATATAAAACAGTAATAAAAAAATGTTTAACATGTTGGCTTTGAGAAGGTTAGTGTCACCCAATTCTGAATGTACCTTTTAATGAATATCTCTCTATCCCGGATGAATTATATCTACCATGTAATGGATTAATTTTCTTGTACTAAATGGGTTGACAAAAAAAGTTCCCATGATAACATGTTAGCAAAGTTTTTTTTGTTCATAAATCATATATAATGTATAGATGATTAATCCCACAAATTAAATCTACTTAATCTAGAAAAAATAATTCGATAAGCAAGTTAAATTATTATTTTAAAAAGATTCTTCTAAGTTGGAAATCATGTGCAAGTAATCCACTTAGATCGTATGAATAAAAGTACACTCTTGTAAAATATATATTCTATTTTCCACCATCGCAAAAGCATCTCAAGTTTACTCTCTCCTTTCACTGATCGTAAACAACCTGTTGGTTAAGCCAAAGGGTCATCTCTTGTTCATCACGACTCCATCACGTGAAGAATATATATACAATATGCATGATGATGATGCATGCACATATATACATATATGGTAATTGAACCCTTTTTTTTTTGGCATAAAATGTCGAACGTACATGCATGCACATATTATACATAATAGTTGTAAGTTGTAACATGTGGATGTGAAAGTGATTGATGTACGCAAGCCATTGATAGAGAGAGATATTGATTTGTGCTTGCCGGAGAGATTCGTTCGCTTCCATGTACGTGGGAGAGGCTTATACATTTAAAGTGAAGCCAGAGAATATATTTATTTATTCATACAACAAAAAAAGTCATGAAATTATTCGAGATCTGGTTGTGAATCAATGTTAGATACGAATATATTTCTGTCTTCATTGATGTATCGATCTGTTTATATATGATTTTGTGAGACATCTACGAATCATATCTAGCTTCGTTTTCTTTACTTATATTTTATTATATTGATTTTGATGCTTTGTTGGATATAATTAGTGCTCATCATATAAGTCTAGTAGTACTCTAAAGATTCCTTTAGGTATCTGTGTGCACATTTTGTTTATGGAACAAAAAGAAAGAGATAAGGTTGGAGGTTAATTTCGCGGAAAAATATATGCAATTTTATATCAATCAATTAATATTTTAAACGGTAAAATCTGAATTCAGTCATTGATAAAGCAAAACAGTTAAAAGTAAAAAAAAATACTTAAAAACAAAAAAAAACAGTTTTGATCTAGGGTGATTTGCAGAAATGACCATTTTTGATAATCTATTTAAGAATATAGCACCTTAATGTGCAAAATTGAGTAAATAACACTAGAGAGGGATGAAAAGTCAAGAAACTCCTCGTTAAGACATGAGAACGCGCGCGTGAAGAGGAGAGGGACGTGATCCTTCACACTCCTTTCGGTTTGTGGACACACATGAAGAGAGAGAAGCGTGGGCTAGCGTGATGGTGGCGGTGATGGTAACAACAACAGTGGCGGTGACGGTGGCGATGGTGACGACAACAGTGGCGGTGCCGGTGGCGATGGTGGCGGCAACAGTGGCGGTGCCGGTGGCGATGGTGACGACAACAGTGGCGGTGCCGGTGGCGATGGTGGCGGCAACAATGGCAGTGCCGGTGGCGATAGTGACGACAGCAGTGGCGGTGCCGGTGGCGGCAACAATGGCAGTGCCGGTGGCGATGGTGACGGCAACAGTGGCAGTGCCGGTGGCGATGGTGACGACAACAACATCGGTAGCGTTAGTGATGGTGGTCAAGTGGTGGTGGCGACTTCAGCTTCGTAAGCTTCATCATCATTGATTTGGTGGTTTATAATTCATAATTTTATTCTCATGGATCTATGAATCTAAAAATCCTCAAAATTATATTAGTGGGAAAGTGAAGATTATTAGACATAATCCGGCAAATATGTTGTTAGTGGTGGTGAAACTGTGAGGTGAGTAGCAAGTGAAATTGAGAAGTTTATGTAATGTTTGTTTTTGTCCGAGTGTGAAACTGAGTTTTGGTGTGCATCAGGAAATAGAAATGGGCATGTACTACTTATATCGTGTATGCGTTTAGAAAGAAAAAAGGGTAAAAGTGTCTGATTTACAGTTTATACACACAATGGGGGTGATTGGAAGAGGCTGTTATTTTTGGCTGTAAAGACTTTGGCTTTAAGAACTTTGGCTGTAGAAACTTTGGCTGCAGAGACTTTGGCTGTAGAAACTTTGGCTGTTAAAATCTGATTGGTAGAACAAAGCTGTAGAAGCTGTGACTGTTATTTTTTTTAGGATTATATATATTCATAATAAATATAAATAATGTTATAAATGAATTTATGTGACAATATAATTTTATTAATGATAAGAATTTAGAAAAATACAAAAATTCATAAATAAATGTATAGAATAATATTCTCAATAAATAAACGAAATACGTATTATTCATTCATGTTTAATAACCAAATATGTATTGCATTAAAAAGTGGATAAACTAAAAATCAAATTATTAATAATAAAATATTTATTTAAAAGAAATGACTAATAATAGTGTTTTGAATGTTTCTTTTTTGTTGAGTAGTTGTATAATTTTGAGTAATCAAAAATCAATAAAATTATTAATGATGAAGCAATTTATGAAATAATTGAATGGGTATATAAAGTATATGTTTTATTAAAAATACTATTCTATAAACTCTTTTATACCAATATTAATGGTGATTATGAAAATAAAATGAATATTATTGAAATGGATCTTAAAAGAAAGATTGAAAAATGATAATAATTAATTTATCAAAAAAAATATGTGAAACAATATATATAAACATGTAGAAAGATTCTAATTATTATGAGGAGAAGAAAAGAGAAAGTTTTTAATTATTATTTATTTTAAAGTTTATTATTTGTTTGAAAGCCTCATATTTGAGACTTTAGAAATTTGTACGTAAAAAAGAAAAAAGTTGGCAGTTGGACTTTAAGAACTTTAAAAAAAATCTAAAGTCATAAAATGGTGATTGGCAAATATTTGGCTTTTAAGACTTTAAAAAAATTCTAAAGCCTTGAAAGTCTCTTCCAATCACCCCCAATATCACCCTTCTTTTTTTGTTAGGTTACTTACCTAATTTATAAATTTTTGTGCGTTACTTTTCCAAATTTCCCTTTGATCTATGTTGCTAGGTGGAATCGAAAAAAAGAAAAAAAAAAAAAAAACAATATTTTCCTTTGTAACAACTATCATCGAACAACTTATCTGGAAAACAATAAGGCTCTAGGCCGTGTCAAATATATGACACCATATATATGTAATATGTCGATGCTAAAGCTCTAAAACATTGGCGAAAAAAAAACAGCTCTAGAACATCATTTGTGTAATTGTGTTCATAGAAAAAAAATTATTGAATGCGCTGAATTAAGATAATTACTGAGTGTATGAAAACGTTGGAACAAAAAGGATATGAACTAAAAATTTAAACTGTTTTTTTGTGTATGTATAACATATGATAAAAATACACAAAAAAAAGCCATCAAACATATGATGATATAAACAAGAGATAAGTAAATGATAAATTAACTAATTGATTAAAGATTACAAGAATTTCACCACACCACTAATAATCCGTGTTAATTTTCAATTTTTTGCCACTACCACACCACTATTAGTTATGGGAAAAGAAAAGAGGTCTCAACAAGCATTAACTAGTTGATGCTGATCGGACCCTTAGTTCGAAACTCTTCCCCAACATGTTACGAGGCCTCTTGACTTAGCTTATAAAGGCGGAACATCTAAGCAAGGGAAAGCGCAGCTCGTCTGGTCCTGTTGGACCAGTTTTTATAAACCTGGTGCAAATGGCTTTCGATATATAGTTGCATCATAAACGGGCATGATTGACCCAAAGCAAAGAGTATGTTCATGGTATAAGTACTTTTCACAAAGAATGCCGACTTTCCTAAAACGATTGGAACGACAACTTTTTGATGTTGGGACAGCTGCTCCTGAGCTACTTTCACCTAATAGAGGCTCCACGGACTGCTTCAGCTTTGGTTAGGGTCGAGAGTTAGTCGCTAATTATAAAGGTTGTGTGCTCTGTTTTGATCATTTCAATGCTCTGTTTTGCCTAAGCTTTGGACTGTTTTACTTAAGTTTTTTGCTTTTTTACTTTCAAACTCTCTATATATAATTTCTAGTTGATTAATCAATTTCACATTTCAACAAAAAATAATAATACATGGCTAACGATGAAATTTATTGTTAATATCTAAACATGCGTATGTAGATTGGTTTTGACCATCAAATGAGTGATTATTACATATACATTTCAAAACAAATATACTAGAAATATCATGATGAGAAGAAAAAATCTCCTAGTATATGCATTGATGAAAAACTACATCTTCAAAACAATTTTAACACACTTTTTGTCAATTAATATACGCATTATTAACATCATTTTGTTACCTATTTTTCTGGTGCTCTTTTTATTCTTAACGTTCATAATTTATTTCGGTTCGAAAACTTCTATTTAAACGACACATCTTCACCGTCATAAGTTTGTTGCTAATAGCGACAAATTGAATACAATTATACTTTACCACTAAATTGCAACTAAGAGCTATAGATAGTGACAAATCTCATGTTTTCGATCCATATATTATCCCTTGGTCTATCGTCATTTATCTCTTGCTATTAATATGCTTATGTATGTTTTCATCATTGTGACTGTTATATAGATTTTAAATAACTAATTTTTTTTTCAAATTATTCTTCAATCTAGACCACAATTGTGAAAAATATATATAATAGCAGAATAGCTGATTGATCGAATAAGGGAAAGCACTAAATTAGATAAAGTTAACCCAAAACAATCACTATAGACTATAGTAATGACGTTTCTTTTATTTTTTTTCTTACTTCTAGTTATATACATTAATATGTTCATAATATATATAGCAGAATGTTTTCCAAAAACATAAAAACATGATGAATACTTTGAATCTTAAAAAATAATGAAATCATGTTTTTTAAACGTGAAAATATGGTATATATAAATCTTTTTAAGATCTCAATTATCTTAAAAAAGATATTAGTTTTGTAAGCCCTTTAGGCCTTTAACAAAAAAAAAACTAATTTTGCGTTTTTATTTATTATTTCAAATATTTTTAATGCAACTAAAATAAACTACTTTAACACTAATTAAAAATTCAATTTTGCATAATATGTTTAAGATTGTAGTTTCCTTCCAAACAACGAAAATGTAAATGTAATCATAGGCAACGTAAAACAATCCATTAACAATGAAATTCTAGGCTTTTGTTCTATAATTTCTTTTGGTCCGGAACAACCTTTTTGTAATATTTATTAAAGCATAAATCATCCCTCCCAAACAGAAATTCGAATTTGAATTCAAAAACTCAATCTCTCTCCCAAGAAAATCTTTAAAACCAAGTAAATTATAAGTTAACTATTTGTCAAAAAAACATTACTAGTGCCTCAAGATCTTTAAAGCACTAGAGGCATGCTAAATTTCAAAGTTCATTAAAGAGAGGCATTGTATTAGTATCTGTTATTTGATATTCTTTTCATCTACTTTCTTTTACATTTTTGACATATAATTGATCATTTCATGCTTAGTTACCAATACATCTTTCATATACTCAGTAGATTAAAACCAATACACAAAAGAAAGATATATATCTTTATTTATTTTTTATTTTGTATTAAACGCACAAGACCCCAAGTATCATTGAACTAGCCCTTCTACGTCTATATAATGCAGTGATACAAATCAAACAATTCTTTTGCGAAAACAAATTATAATTACGATCACGTTCGTCACCCAAGAGTTTGTCATAAATTTGAGTTTGTGCTTTCCCATATTTTTCATAAAGTTCCAAATACGTGACGCTGGAACGTCCCTAGTTGCTATCTTCAATTAGTGTAATCTGTATCTAGTCGCACCTCCCACGTTATATATAATAATTATACATAATTATTCGTAAGACCCCAAAATAATATACTTCAAATAGCAATTAAAGAAGCATTATCGTGTACGTATATATATTTAAACTAATCCTTCTTTTTTTATTTGAAAAGCATAATTTAAGTGTAAGTCGTAGCAAATCAAAAAGAAAAATTACTATAAAATGTCTGTAGCTGAATCTGATATGCATAATGCTTTTTATGGCTATATATGACTAATTGAATTATGCATATCAGATTCAAATACATAAATTTTATACACATCTAAAATATAATATTACAAAATTTTATACACAATTAATTGACAAGAAATTGTGATTCTCTCTTAGTAAAATATTACAAAAAATAATGTTGATGAATTACTTAATTAATGTTAATACAAATCATGTTTCTTCACTTAAGACATAGTCACAGAACAATTCCATAAATAAATAATTTGGTTTTTTCTCGGGAGATATCTGATCCGAACCTATGAATTCGATCATTATCCCAACTTTTATTTATTTTTTCTTTTGCAAAAAAACAATTGTACTCCTCCGCATTAATTACACCAGACACACAATAAGAGGGACCGAAAGATAGAAAAAGAGTACATATACACGAGATTCCATATTTTTCATGTTTTTATTACGTACGTAACTCTATATATATGTACCATATATAGATAACGGACCATTAATTATTTGAACATTTACCTCAAAAAGCAAAGTACTATCTACTTCATTCCAACTCTATGCGTATGTATCCTAGTGTATGGACCGATAGACAAATTAAATGTATAGGTAGACACATGGGCTACAGTTATGAATGTTACAATTATTTCATCAAAAGCAAAGTACTCTCCATCGTTACATATACATATATACATTTATTATAATGATTTAAAACCTCTTTGGTCAATAAGAATGTGGTCGACTATATATATAGCCAAAGAAGAGCAAAAAAATCAAAGTCGTGAGTTCAGAACCTATAAGTCTATAACCATTAAAAAAAGAGAGGAAAATGGAGAGTTTGATGGTAGAGATGGCCAAGACCATTTCGTGGATAGTTGTTATAGGAGTGTTATGTTTAGGGATTCGTGTTTACGGTAAAGTGATGGCGGAGCAATGGAGGGTGCGGAGAAAGCTGACGATGCAAGGCGTGAAGGGTCCTCCGCCGTCGATATTTCGTGGAAATGTGCCGGAGATGCAAAAAATTCAATCACAAATGATGAGTAACTCTAAACACTACTCCGGTGATAATATCATCGCCCATGACTACACTTCCTCTCTCTTTCCGTACCTTGACCTTTGGCGAAAACAATACGGTATGCTCTCTAATCTCATAATTTCAACAATTTTTTAGACTCATAATTTTGGGTTTTATGGCAAATGTTTTTTTGTCGACAAAGACAAAGTAGATACGCCTCTGATTTTGAATAAAGATAGCACACAAGGCAGATTAGTCCCTTTTGGTCGTTTTGAGTTAGACGGCTCCATTTTTGGACCAATGATGAAGCAGACAAAATAAACTTATATCTCTTCATTACATCTAGTAAATCTTGTAATAGTTAACGAAAGGACTTCTATCAATACATATATATATACACACTATTTTACATGCATACGTGATTTTTAGTTTTTTGATAAAAACATGCGTGAATTTTAATTCATACATATATGTTTTTATAAAAAAAAAATCATACATATGTGCAAACTGATTGACAGATAAGTCGTATATAATATATGAGTGTCAGTGTGTGATTATGTATATGTAACGAATGCATGGATTGACATGACACCTAATGACAACTAAGTAACTAACGCCGCAGAATTTAAAATTTATGAAAAGCCAATAAGGTTTTGTACGATCGGGTCTACGTGATCAAAAGTTAGGAGAGCTTCAATTATATGATATCTTCTCAATGATTCATTTGGATTCCCTTCTTTTTTTTCCTAGTAATAATCTTAAGATATATTTTAAATTTAATTTCTAAAAACCAAAATATTTGTCACTTCGGTAGCACGCGTGGATCGTTAATAATCAATTATGTTGATTGAGGGGAACAAAGTTTTTTTTTTGGTGCGCGAGAGGGAGGCAATGCCTCCCCCGATTTATTAAACTAAATAAAAGAATTACAACCGAACATAACGTGGAAGTTCCGTCCCATGAACATCCTCCAACAAAACATCGTGGATAACATCAGGACATGAATCAAGAAAAAGAAAGCCTAATTCTAACGTGAACGCATAGTTTGCTAATCCGTCTGCAAGACGATTAGCCTCCCTATACACATGAGTAACCCGGACTAACCAGTCCCTTGCGATAAAGCCATGGCACAAACGCACCAGGAAAGATAGCGGATGAGCATCGCTGACCCCCATCTTGATAAAACCTACCACCAACTCCGAGTCCACCTCCAACTCCACCCGTCTAAAGCCCCGCTCCCAGGCAATAACCAGGCCATAATACACTCCCCACAACTCCGCCAACGGTGCTGAACATACCCCGATATTCAACGCGAAGCCACCTAGCCATTCCCCCGCCATACCTCGGATCACTCCCCCGGCCGTTGACGGGCCCGGATTACCATGAGAAGCTCCGTCTGTTGATAGCTTCACCCATCCCTCCGGTGGTTTCTTCCACCCTACCATTCGTTCAACCCGAGTCCCCGATCGTGTGTTTCCACGAGCCAACACATGAGACCTTGTTACTTCGTCCGCCAACTCCCTTAAAAAGCGAACACGATCTCTACACTTCCCGGTTTCCCCAAACACATTCCCACACCGCCACTTCCATCCCCACCAAACCGCCATACTAAACAAAGTAGACCACTCCACTTCACCTACCTTCCTGCCACTGCCCAAGTTCTCCTGTAACCACTCCAATAATGTCAAAGTAAAGAAAGCTTGCCTCCTAGTTGGTGGAACTAGCCGTACCCAAACTCCTGACATCGCGGGGCAATCCCGCAAAACATGTAAAATCGACTCAACCGCCCCTTTACACACCTGACAAACCTCCGAGTCTCCCAAATGACGGCGTACTCTCTCCACATTCGTCATAATCACTTGATTTGCCACCAACCATAAGAACACCCGCACCCTCTCTGGTGCCACCACTGTCCAAATCTCCTTGTAAAACCTCTCCATACATGGTCCCGGTGCCTCCTCCTTAGTGATGATAGCATAGGCTGAACTTACACTAAAAGCCCCGTTTGAGTTTCCTAGCCAAGACACCCGATCTTTGATACCAATCTCTCCATTCACCACCACCGCCAGCAACCTATGTATAACACTTACAGGTGGGTATAACCCCAACCGCGCTATATCCCACCCGACTCCCACACACCAATAATCACTCACCTTTCTTCCCCTCTCATCCTCTGGTAAAGGAACCACAGCCCTCTCTACCAACATCTCCGGTAACAGCCATTTATCCAACCAAAACCGTATTGTCCGTCCATCCCCTGGTACCCAAGCCAACCCTCTCGACACAACTTCCCGTAGACCAACTCCCACACTCCTCCAGGTTGACGACCAATTACTCTTCGGGACAACCCATGTATGGTCCTGAGCAGCACCCACTTTATACTTACTCCTCAAAACCCGGGCCCATAGGCTTGTCTCATCATTCAATAACCTCCAGCCCACCTTTGCAACAAGCGCTTTATTCATAAGCTTAGCTCCTCTAATCCCCAACCCTCCTTCAGCTTTAGGCCGACACACCTTTTTCCAAGAGAGCAAATGCATCTTTTTCTTATCCGGCTTACCACCCCATAAAAACGTTCTTGACATTTTATCCAACCGGTCCAACGTTGCCGCCGGTAAGATAATAGAGCTCATAGTATGAATCGGGATCGAGGATAATACCGCTTTCGTAAGAGTAATCCTCCCTGCAAAGCTCAGCGTCTGACTTTTCCACCCTGCCAAACGAGATGCTACTCTCTCCAAAACCTCCCCATACGTCTCCTTATTAATCCGCTTCTGTAAAATCGGCATACCCAAATACTTGCCCAGCTCCCTCGTCGACTCAATGCCACTCTCCGCACTGATCAGTCTCTCCAACTCTCGACTAACGTTGTTGGAGAAAAAAATCTTTGACTTCTCCAGACTTACTTTCTGCCCCGATGCTAAACAGAACTTCTCTAGAACTGTCCGGATCACTCTAACCTGTGCCACAGATGCTTCCGCAAATAAAATGAGATCATCTGCAAAACAAATATGAGACAGTTTCGGTCCTCCTTGTGACAAACTGATCGGTTTCCAGAGCTTCTGACCCACCGAGTCCTCAATTAAGTGACATAACCGCTCGAGACAAAGTACAAACAGGTATGGTGACAGCGGATCTCCTTGCCGCAACCCCCGAGCTGGGCTAAACGAATCCGTCTTCTCGCCGTTCCAGAGGAGACTCATCGACGGATTAGACACACATTCCATAATTCTCCCTGTCCACTCCTCTGATAAACCCGCAGCCCCGAGCGTCTCCTTTAAGAAATCCCACCTTATTCGATCATAAGCCTTCTCAAGATCCAACTTCAACAACATCCAACCCTTACGACCCTTCTTCCGCCTCATAGAATGCACTGCCTCCTGAACCAAAGTTTTGGTTCTAAAAAAAAAAATTTTAAAAATTAAAAAAATTTGGTTCTCACCGTTTTCTAAGTTGGCTTTGATAATTTATTGTATATTTGTTTTGTATGAGTAATTTTATTGGAAAAAAAATGATGTTTAGGGAGAGTGTACACGTACTCGACGGGGGTGAAGCAACACTTGTACATGAACCACCCGGATTTGGTGAAAGAACTTAACCAAGCCAACACTCTTAACCTTGGCAAAGTCTCTTACGTCACCAAACGCCTTAAATCCATTCTAGGCCGTGGTGTTATCACTTCTAATGGGCCTCACTGGGCCCATCAACGTCGTATCATCGCCCCCGAGTTCTTCCTTGACAAAGTGAAGGGAATGGTGGGATTGGTGGTGGAATCGGCGATGCCAATGCTGAGCAAATGGGAAGAGATGGTGAAAGAAGGAGAAATGGCGTGTGACATAAGAGTGGACGAAGACCTAAGAGCTGTTTCTGCTGATGTTATCTCTAGAGCTTGCTTTGGGAGCTCCTTCACCAAGGGCAAAGAGATTTTCTCTAAGCTTAGATGTCTTCAAAAGGCCATCACTCACAACAACATCCTCTTCAGCCTCAATGGCTTCACGTAAGTGGATTCAAAATAATTTTTCTATATTACTATATAATATATTAATTAAGTTTTGGGAATGTATGTAATGTTGTTGAATATTGTGGTTGCAAGTGATGTTGTGTTCGGGACTAAGAAGCATGGGAACGGGAAGATAGATGAGTTAGAGAGGCATATTGAGTCTTTGATATGGGAAACCGTTAAGGAAAGAGAAAGGGAATGTGTGGGAGGTCACAAGAAGGATCTAATGCAGTTGATACTAGAAGGGGCTATGAGTAGTTGTGATGGTAGCTTGGAGGACAAGACACAATCTTACAAAAGTTTCGTGGTGGACAATTGCAAGAGCATCTATTTTGCCGGCCATGAGACTAGTGCGGTTGCTGTCTCTTGGTGTCTTATGCTCCTTGCTCTCAACCCTTCCTGGCAAACTCGGATTCGCGATGAAGTCTTTCTTTATTGCAAGAACGGTATTCCTGACGCAGACTCTATTTCCAACCTCAAAACGGTAATTTATAACCTTACCTCTCATGTCAAGTTTCTTGACCTCCAAGTATGACCAATTTCAGAACCTAACATCACTTGCATATATGTAGGTGACAATGGTTATCCAAGAAACGTTGAGGCTATACCCACCAGCAGCATTCGTGTCAAGAGAAGCCCTTGCGGACACAAAAATCGGAAGCTTTGTTGTGCCAAAGGGAGTGTGCATCTGGACATTGATCCCTACATTGCACAGAGACCCTGAGATATGGGGAGCTGGCGCGAATGAGTTCAAGCCAGAAAGATTTAGTGAAGGAGTCTCTAAAGCCTGCAAACACCCTCAGTCCTTCGTCCCATTTGGCTTAGGGACAAGGTTGTGTTTAGGAAAAAACTTTGGTATGATGGAGCTCAAGGTTCTTGTGTCACTTATTGTGTCAAGGTTTAGTTTTACTCTCTCTCCCACATATCAACACTCTCCAGTGTTCAGAATGCTTGTAGAGCCTCAACATGGTGTTGTCATTAGAGTTCTGAGACAATAAGATCTTATAGCTTATGATTTTAGTTTTTACTCCTGTGTAATATCTTATTACATTATAGTAATAGTTTTTTTTTTGTAAATAAAGAAAGGCTTTACCAATATTCATCAAAAATAAAATAATGATTAGCACTTGTGAAAAAATTACTGCTAGTAACTAAAACAAACTATTAAAGTTAACAAATTGTGTATACACCCTACTACATACTTGTGGTGATGATTTTCGATGCGTTGATATAGTTATAGATCTTGAATCTACTTAGATTTATCTGGTAGTCCTAGGCATTAGTCGAAAATCATTCTAAATTCGGGATAGGCAGTGTGGTAGTCTTTCGGAAAAAAGTCCACTCTATAGCATTTCGGTGCATTTCTAATTGACCGGATCAGTAGATAGGGTTTATCAAAAAAAAAATTATTGTGTTTTTAATCGTTTTTACGTACTTTTTTATTTTAAATTTTATATGTGCTTGGTTTACACTATTAGAGATTAGAGAGAATAACTTGGATTTGCTAAAATCATATTGATTGGTGATTGGTGAGTGTTTGAAATCTATATTGTTTTAAAAAGAAAACAGAGGTTATTATTCTATAGCTTTGTTTGGGTCGTGTTAAGTTTTCAAATATAAGTCCAAGAACAATTGGACAGCCAAGGTCGTGCTAAAACTATGTGGGCTTTTCAAGCTTTATTTGGACCGAGCGTCCCAAGATTGTTCCCTGCTGTGTACTATTTCTAATATTTAACAAAATAATAAATATCTGAATTTATATTGTTACATTAGTCTGAAATAAATAATATTGTTATAAAATAGAATTTTGGACTTATTTGTTCAAAGTAGTAATGATTTAATAAAATAACAATTTGGACTTATTTGTTCAAAACGAATCTGCTTGACTATATATGGGTCAAGAAGAGAAGAGTAAGCAAATAAAAAAAAAGTAAAAAATCTTGAATAGACAAAAAAAGTTAAAATGGAGAGTTTGGCTGTTCCTACGGTAAATGCAGTTTGGTGCATAGTTATTGTCGGAATCGTCAGCTTAGGTTATCATGTGTATGGAAGAGCGGTGGTGGAGCAGTGGAGGATGCGTAGGAGTCTAAAGATGCAAGGCGTGAAGGGTCCTCCACCGTCGATCTTTAACGGCAATGTGTCGGAGATGCAACGGATTCAGTCGGAGGCTAAACACTGTTCCGGTGATAATATCATTTCTCATGACTATTCTTCTTCTCTCTTTCCTCACTTTGATCACTGGCGAAAACAATACGGTTTGTCTTCTCAAATTTTCGTTTAGTACAAAATGCATATATATTAGATAGTCTATAGTATAACAATAACAAAAACCACATTTATAAATCTATCAATTACATATGAGATCTCATCTAAATGAAATCAGTTTTTTTAGTTTATGGATTTGATTTTCCAGCTACATCATCGCATTACAAAGAAAAATATCTGAAAGTGTTATTTTCTTGCTAAGAATGAAAATATTTCATTGAAAATGAAAAAAGTTTAAAAATACAATCAAAGATTATAAACCTATGCGATGGTCCCATGGTAAAAAAGATAAAAACATAACATGGAAGCATAATTTAGAAAACCACAAATTTCAGTCCATTATTTTCTTCCGCAACTAATGCGAAGTCTTTTGAACTATTTTTGTAACATCGTCGCTTACAAAAATAGTTCTATGAATTTCAAAGGATTTATCTCGAGTTTGATTAAGGATTTTTCTGGTTAACAAAAACAAAATCGTATATTTTCATTAAAAATCAATGTACTATAGTAGGGTCCATCCCAATTAAAAGGCATTGAACGTTTCACTTGCATTCACAAAAAGACAGCTTTGCAAGCTTTTTCTCAATTAACGTTACACGAAGAAAAATCCATTACACCAGATAGAAAAAATAAAAATATCCCATAAAAGACAACACATAGATCCAAAAAAAAAATATAAAACGTCTTCTGCATAAATGAATATGTTATATATAAGCCATATCTAAATCAATTAGAGATATATCATATATAGTATGGTCCACGTACATATTTACTTTATTTAATTTAATACAAATAGAAATTATGCATGAGCATGATGATTGTGATTTGCGCGTGGCTAAACTTGAACTAAGTTTCATATTGGTTTGGAGTAATTTATCTTTTATACAAAACGGTAATGAAGGGAGGATTTACACATACTCAACGGGGTTAAAGCAGCACCTTTACATAAACCATCCTGAAATGGTGAAGGAGCTTAGCCAAACCAACACACTTAACCTTGGCAGAATCACTCACATCACCAAACGCCTTAACCCCATTCTTGGCAATGGCATCATCACCTCTAATGGGCCTCATTGGGCCCATCAACGTCGTATCATTGCCCATGAGTTTACCCACGACAAAATCAAGGTCCTACTCTTAGTGTGAACTAATTCAAGATATGGATATTAGAAATCTTTATATGAATTTATTTGAAATATTGTTGTGATTGGTGAAGGGAATGGTTGGTTTAATGGTGGAATCTGCGATGCCAATGTTGAACAAATGGGAAGAGATGGTGAAAAGAGGAGGAGAAATGGGGTGTGACATAAGAGTAGACGAACACCTTAAGGATGTGTCGGCTGATGTCATCGCTAGGGCTTGCTTTGGGAGCTCTTTTTCAAAAGGCAAAGCAATATTCTCTATGATTAGGGATCTTTTAACGGCCATTACTAAACGAAGCGTCCTCTTCAGATTCAATGGCTTCACGTAAGTTTCGATATATTTATGCTTTCTACTTGTTCAATCCATGGAAAAGTATTTCTCTATATAATATAATTGAGTATATGGTGGCAAGTGATTTGGTGTTTGGAAGTAAGAAGAAGCATGGTGATGTGAATATCGATGCGCTTGAGATGGAATTAGAATCTTCGATATGGGAAACGGTTAAGGAGAGGGAAATTGAATGTGAGGAAGCTCACAAGAAGGATCTAATGCAGCTGATACTTGAGGGAGCGATGCGTAGTTGCGATGGTAACTTGTGGGACAAGTCAGCCTATAGACGTTTTGTGGTGGACAATTGTAAGAGCATCTATTTCGCCGGCCATGATTCAACCGCAGTCTCCGTGTCTTGGTGCCTTATGCTCCTCGCTCTCAATCCTAGTTGGCAGATTAAAATACGCGATGAAATCTTGAGTTCTTGCAAGAATGGCATTCCCGACGCAGAATCAATTCCTAATCTAAAAACGGTAATCTTTTATACATAATCATAAAGAAACGTTAGAGAAGTATACATTGAATAAGTTGGGGCATAATATAGAATACACAAAATCATTGTATATATACATGTAGCTTTTTTTGAAACCTAACAACATTTTCTTGTTTATATACACAAATATAAAATAGGTGACAATGGTAATACAAGAAACAATGAGACTATACCCACCAGCACCAATCGTGGGAAGAGAAGCATCCACAGACATAAGACTCGGAGACCTTGTGGTACCAAAAGGAGTGTGCATTTGGACACTCATTCCTGCCTTACACCGAGACCCCGAGATCTGGGGACCAGACGCAAACGACTTCAAGCCAGAGAGGTTTAGTGATGGAATCTCCAAAGCTTGCAAATACCCTCAGTCATACATCCCATTTGGCCTCGGACCAAGAATATGCTTAGGCAAAAACTTTGCTATGATGGAAGTCAAAGTACTTGTTTCACTTATTGTCTCAAAGTTTAGTTTTACTCTATCTCCGACTTATCAACACTCTCCAAGCCATAAACTACTTGTAGAGCCTCAACATGGTGTTGTCATTAGGGTTGTTTGACAGTGGGATGTTGTGTTATGTGATGCGTAGACTTTGATAATGATTTCTTTTGCTTTGTGATATATATATATACTTTGTGTGTTTCATTGTCTAAAATCTCTTACATTTTCTCTCTTTTATCTATTTAGCAACTCAAATCTGTAAACTAAAAAAAAAAACATATACTGAATGCAAAAACTAATATAACGATATTAGTTTACATAGTTTTTCTACAATATAATTGTTACACAACTGACTGGCAGTCAATTGTTACCTATATTTCAGACCTTCATCTTGATTGAATTGAGAGTTTCCTCGCAAGATACGTCTTCCAAGCTGCTATACATACTCTATGGAGAGAGAGAAACTGACGAAAGCATTGGAGAAAATCCACAACAAGCAGCTCAGCTTATCCGCTGGATCGATAAATAAATCATAGACAAGTTCTCATCAATACGAGCGATTGGTGATAAGAGATACGAAAAGGGCTTTTAAGTTTGGTTTGCTTCAAGAAGCTAAAATTTTAAACTATTAGAATTCTCCGTAGAGTTTTCGAAAGAATTTCACACTTGTTGTAAAAACAATATTTTTCTTATATTAAAAAAATCTACAATTTATATAGGTAGACGTATAAAAATTGTTTCTTGAGCGACAAGCAATTGCTTTCTTTTAAATGGTTCGGGATGTTGTTATTGGCTCCACCATAAAATACGCTTTTAGTCAATTGGGTTTCAATGGGAATCGATTCAAAAGGACTAATTAGTAAAACAATATGCAAATAAGCTTAGCTCCATTGAATAGTGCCAAAAGTCATAAGATCCGAGAGCTAGGATGATTGTTGATGTGGCGGATTTCAATTGGTCGACACATAGTCCAATTTAGTGTGGGTCCCAATAACTAACGGCAAAAGTTAAAAAAAAAAACGTTACTGTGGTAACTGGTAAATATTAAGAAGCAAAGTATAGGCTCTAGTAGTCTATACTATAGGCTGTCAAAAACAAACAAAATACAGTACGAGTCACAAAAACGGCATTTCCTCTCCTTTTTAATTTGTTTAATTTTAAATATATTTGCTTCTTTAAGCTTTCAACATTTCAAAGCGAAGAAGAAGAAGAGACCAGAGAGAAACAGAGAGAGAAGCGAGTCAACATTTTGAATATGGACGTGTTTCCGGCGGAGAAGAACCAAGCTCTTCCGGCGGAAGAAACTGACAAAGACGACGACGACGACGGAGTTGATTTGTGCCGGATTTGTCGATCACCGGAGACACCAGACAATCCGTTGAGGTATCCATGTGCGTGTAGAGGCTCCATCAAGTACGTTCACCAACAATGTCTCCTTCTCTGGCTCAACCGCCGTGGATTCAAGCAGTGCGAGGTTTTGATTTCGATTTTAACCTTGTTTATAGTAGAATCGTGGTGATTCAGTATCTAAATCTATCTTCCGATGTAGGTATGTGGGATTAGCTACTCCTTTGTCCCTGTTTATTCAGAGAACGCACCACAGAAGCTTCCATGGCATGAGTTTTTGATAGGACTGTTGTTGAGAGCGATACGCGTCGTTGTTTGGGGTTTTGTGATTCTCTTCAATGCTTATTGTTATTCTTTGCATCCTTGGGGAAGAGAAGTTGCGATTGAAAACCAGAGAGTTTTTCGAGTTTCTGAGAAATTTGCTTTTCTTTTGGCTGGTTGCATTTACAGTGGTTTTATTGGTTATGTTATGGCAGTGATGGTGCTTCTTAGGTTTATTGTTGATCATCTCTTTGGAATTTACTTAGTGAATGGTCTAGGATTTGGAGTTGTTGCTAGATTTGGTGTTGTGTTGTGGAAATACATGGGGATTTTGAGTGATTGGTGGCATGATCATCTCATACGCTTTCGATTGTTCCACGCCATTATGGTTGGACCTCGTGAAGAAGTAATTCTTCCTCGAAACGCACGACTTCATGAATTTGGAGCTATCAGGAGTTTTCTCTTCTTTCTTGATGACAATTCATTTGCTGTAAGTTCCAACACTCGTTTGTGAATCTTAGTTATCCGGATTTTGGAACCTGTTAACAATATTTCTGTTTTCCAGGTTCTTGCCATCAGCTTTTGTGTTTCATTCTTCTTCGTTCTTCTTCCATTTATTATGGGGAAACTTGTCTTGGCACTTCTACTTCTTTTCCAACGTATGGAGGTAGCTATGCAGCTTCTTTCAGGATACTCACTTGGCCAAGAACCTGTCACTGTTGGATATATGACTATGCTCTCACTCTCCTTTGCTTATCTTGGAAGTTTTGTTACTCCGAGTCGAAAGTCCATTCAAACCATTGCTAGAAGATTATCATTGGGGTTTCTCTTGGTAGCAGTGGCACCCCCATTCTTGCTATGGATACTTGCAGTAAAAGTGTGGAAAAATCTATCAGTGGTTAAGGATGGTTTCATCTTGTGTTTGAAAATTGGTGTTTTACCTTTGGCACTTGGCTGCTGGTTAGATTTTTGCACCCTCCCTATATTTGGAACGCGAATTTCCAAGAGGCTTGAGCTGCTTTCAAACTATCCCATAATCATGATCATACATTGGGCGTTTGGACAAATTTGCTTGATGTTGGCTTTCAATTCCATGGAGCTTATCCAGAAGGTAACAGTTTTCTTTTGTTTTACTGTTATCCACAAATGACCCTATTTTCATTTGACTTACCGCGCATTTTTCTTGTGACAGCTCGTTAAGAAACGACTTTTTTGGTTTCTCCTAGATGTTACTGATCCCAACTACACAATCACTAAACTACACATTCGCCAAATTCTATTTGCCTTGGCTTTCCACGGGTCAATGATGGTGATTGTGGTTCACTTACCTATAATGACCATCTTTCTCATCAGCCCCTCATTTTTCCCCATCCAATTCTGGTATAGCTCCTCTGTCTTACCTTGTATCACTTGTAGTTTCATGTTATTTGGACATTTTTATATATAATAAAAACGCTTGAATATGATGTAGGATCTATGACGAAAGGATTATGTTTGGCTCAATGGCTGCTTATGTATTCTTAGTGAAACTAGGACCTATCGAGTGGTTAGCCGAGCTTATTAAAGAAGCTGTAGAACCCATAGTTCACAAGTGGATTATCACTATCAGTTCTTGGCTCAAGTTGAGCGAGTTCTTGCTCGAAAACCATGCAGATCAGAATGTGAGACCGTTGCAGAACCTTGATGAATGGTTTCTAATGTATTCCATAGCCGAAGGCTCTGTAGTCTGTTTCCATGGATCACAGAGTGATACCAATTTTGAAGAGGATATTGGCGACAATAGGTAATAAACAACGTGCTTTAAATAAAAACTTATTCATGTATAAAATTTACAATTCTAATAAGTTGAAGTTGCAGGTTTATACTAAGGATCGGAGTGATATTGGTTCTAGCTGCTTTGAGCATGTTTCTCATTAGCACAATCTCCATGGTTTTTCCAATTCTGATGGGAAGGGTGTTCTTCCACTCTATCTCTTTCATCATACCTTTCGAACTCAAATACGACGGTATGTTGTAACTTTCATCATCTTGCTTCATAACTTTTCTCCTTATGGTTTCATTGCAAATGGCGGTTTTTGTTTTAAGCTTCAAATGTTATCATTTTAGATCTTTACGGTTTCTGGATTGGATGTTATATCCTGCGAGCAATCTATATCGGTACTTGCTTCGTATTTAATCATATCATGATTGGAAGAACCGATTTGCTTCTCAACCTTGTTCTGTTGTGGATACGGAATGCTTTACTCTTCTCCATCTGGGTAAGTAAACTCAAAATTCAGGTCCCTTTCTTCCAAACGCTTGAAACTTTTTGTCTTTTGCTGTGAAAATGTTGTATAACTTGTAAATTCCAATGAACAGATCTCTGTCATTCCGGCGTTACTTGGTATCCTTATCGACCTTATGATCATCATCCCCTTACAAGTGCCGTTAAACGAACCACCAGTTTATTCATTTCTCCGAGATTGGTTGATTGGATTAGTTGTCCTTCACATCTGGACATATCTGGTAAGAATTTCATCTTGAGTTTTTTTTTTTTCTACAATCACAAACTTGCTTTCTTGCGCAATAAGTAATATCTCTCTTTTTCTTTCGCACAGACTATGTTCACGTGTATCAACTGTTTCGCAACTGTAGCTTGGCGGGAGAAGCTCGAGAGAATCAGAAATGTTGGAATCAACTGGCTTCCCTTTACGTGGCTGCTTCAAGATATCATTTGTTCCATCATGATCACTCTTTCAACAACTCTCGGCTTCCCTTTCTTGGTGGCATACTCTCTACTCCCTTGTCTTGGAGTTTCTGTTGCAGTCAACTTAGCCGTACAGAGGCTCATATGGCCGGTGTTATTAGCCATCATCATCCTAGGATTCGTAGCCAAGCTCACCCTCGATCTCTTCGTTTATATTCATCGAGTGGAATACAATGATCGGTATATGGTGGGCGACAGAGTGACTGATTTCACTGAAGATCTTGAGTAAGGGATCAACTCATCAGGACTATGACACAGTAGACAGATATTGCAGAAACAACTTTTTTGATTTTAGACTTTTCTCAGATTTCCTTTGCTAAATCTTTAATCTCTTGAATCTTGTTTCATCATCTTTTTACTTCTTTAGCAATGATCAGGTTAAAAACTCAGTTTGATTTTGGATATTACGAAACGAACTTACGATATGCAATTTACAAGGTCGATTAGTATCAATTAATATGTGGTTTAGTTTTTTATTAGGCTAGACAACACAATGTACAACAGAGGTTATATTCTCGAGAATAAATGTAGCCAAACTTGAAACTGGAATTGGAGTAGTCTTGTTTGGTGCTACTGAGAAAAGGAGCTTTAGAATCTAACAAAGACTTGATGCTAAGTAAAATTCTACATTTAGGCACACTTGTGATAAAGACTGAGTTACAATTCTCCTTCCTTATATTACTCAAGAACAGAGCACACACGCTCTTCCTCTACCAGTCTCACGCAGGAGAAACACAATCAACATTAAGCATCCAAGACTGGAACAGCAAACTCTCTGCAACGCTCGGAGACTTTGCTCTCCTTTTCCAGCTCATCACAAAGTCAATGCTCCGTTGACTTATCTGCTTCCTTCTTCTCTACTTGCTTCTCATGTTTTATCAACTTGCCTCATCTGTTTTTGCTTCTTCTCAACTTGAGCTCTTAAAGAAAGGATGGTCAAGAGCTTCGTCTATTGTGAGGCACTTGGACGGGTCAGATGTTCAGGCAAATTAAGGTCCCAATGCCCTCTCCATCATAGCTACATGTTCATGGCTATCATGCGTCTGAAAGAGAGCCTCACCAGTGTAAAAACGTTGACAATAATAGTAAGCAAAACAACTCAAAACACAGAGATAAGAGTTAATACAACAAGTGAGAGAGAGTTTACCGTGCATAGTTCAAATAGTATAAAACCTACAGTCCATAAGTCACAATTGGTAACTCCATCCTAGACCTGCAATGATATGCCACTGGTTAACTACAAAGTACAAAAATTATGTTCATTCGTTTGGAAGCGTCAACATCGTATTGTCATTTTTTTTTTAGATGAATGTTAAATTTTATATAAAAAAAAAATACCTTTAGTTGAAAGAAAACTTCAAAAAATTAGAGTGGAAAACAGAGCACTTAGTTGGTCTAAAATAGATCATTCAAAGCGGTTTTACCAAATAATGTAGTCAGTAAAACCACATAAAAATGCACTTATCAGAAGATAATATAGCAAGACACTCTAAAAACCTACGTATTTTTCACTAAAAAAAAATATTTGTAAATATTTTTCTTACAAATATGTATAAGGCGGCAAAGAAAGACTAATTTTTGTTGCTCAGTTAAGGTAAAAATATTACTAAATTGGAAAGCATGAAACTTAAGGACTAGAATAATGTTTACTATGACTTAGCCTACATAAAAGTCATGATCGTATTATGTGAAAATCGTAAGTGAGTATCAGCGTTTTCACGCCCGATCCGAACCTATAAGAGATTTCGTATAACCCAAAGTTTAAGAAGGGTAAAAATTGAAAAATACGTTTTAAGGAAAATGATTTTATAAGTTATTGTGAGATGAAATTGTACGAAATCCAAATATTAATATATATTTTTTTCTATAATATTTTGAGACGAAGATTGAAATTAGGATGGATAAAATGATTTCACTTTTGAGAAACACATCTTCTCTAATACGGAAAGACAAAACTTTATAATCCAACAAGCCACAAGGCCCACAAGGCTACAACCATATTTAGCTTCGGAACTTTGCCTCATTCTATGGCTCCATACACTGTACATAAAGGCCATTAAATCTTTTTCTACAATTTTTATTATTCTAAAATTCTCGTATTGGTTTTTATTTTTGGTTTATTTGGGTTTGAGCTAGCTGGTTTGCTTGTTGACAAAAAAACCAAAAAAACTATAACCATAGTAAATGAATAAGAGATTGATGTTCTTAGGGTTTAATTAATCTATAGATTTTTTTTGATAAAGTAGTTTTAATCTATAGTTTAATCTCATCATCGCACAGATTTGAGCTTTCAATCAAATCTTAAGATCCTTCGTTAGAAGAAGTTGTTTATAATTATTTAAAGTTAATATTTATGGAATATGCCAAGAAACTTGTGTCTGAATGATTGTTTTGTATTGTTCATAACATGAGGTTCTGGGTGGAAGCATGATAATTAACCTTTCTATAAAGTTTAGCCAACCAAACCCAACACACCTTTTCTTTGTTTTTTCTCTCGTTAATAATCAATAACAAAAACAAAACATTTAATTCCTAAAATATAAAACATTTTAAAAAAATCAACAATTAAATTGAAAGGAGACGATAATAAGAGAGTGAGAGGTGTGGGGACATATGTGTGCCACCCACGAAGAGCAAATGTTAAGATTAAAATTAAGTCAGAAAAAAATAAGATTAGATGCTGTTTTTTCAGACCTTAACTTCATCCCATTGGCCAGTTTGCTTTGACCTATATAATTATTACTTTTGAGTTTTGACTAATAGTAATCTTTTACTTAATTGTTAATCATTTTTATCAACCTCATCCTTTCTACAATTCTACTCTTAAAACCTAGTTGTATAGTTGTGAATTCCATAAATATTTGCACCATATCCTTTTCGCTAAAATATTTCTTCACAATTTTGTTAATAACTAAATATTTTTATTTTTTCTTTGCTTTTGGAAATCAGAGTTTAGAAATGTACCATTTTATATAAATTTCATGCTAAGCTGCTCTTGTTGAACATAAAAATTTCATGCGGTGAAAAAATATAACACATATATTACTTGATAGTTTATAAAAACCAGTATATCATTACCATAATACTATTTATCCTCCATTAACTTTGAGTCTTTGACATTGTAATTAATTGTCAATCTTTTGTTTTTCCTATTCATTTATATATTAATTTTGACAATCATATTTTAGTAAAAATGCTAACATGTATTCAACACCACTAATGCAATCTATTACATTACATGTTTTTTTCTTCTGATTGTCTTTTTTTTTTTGACGTCTAGATTTTTATTTATTGCAAATTATGAGAACTGTTACATAGACGATTCTACAACGGACAATTCCTTCCGACCCTTATTAGATCCACGACAGACGACACTTCCTTCTCCATGCTCTTGACGGACACCTTCAATGATCCACGACCTGACGACACTTCTCTCTCTGCGTAGAATCCTGGCGAACGGCTATAATTGTACTTTCTTCTGATTGTCTTAGAAACATTTTTATTTCATTATTGTGTTTGAAATGAAAAAGAAAAGGGATTATCGTTCAGCTTTATTCATCTTTATTTTTTTGTTAAGGCGTTGTACTTTTTTTATACAAAAACAAAAGAGGGTAAAGATATGAATATTCAAGGATGGCACGAAACTAGTAATGCCTTATATTGGCATTATACCATAAATAGATCTAAAACGTGTGTAGGGTCAGGGTTAAGTATATAGATTTGGACATTTATAAGAAGATTCTATATCTTTTCATGTAAGCGAAGAATTATATTATCTGGACTTTGGAGTAAGAAAATTGCAAGTTAGATTTATAAATATCCAAAATTAGTTATAAATTGGCAATTTGAAACAAAAGAAATGACATTTTCAACCTGCATAAAGAGAATTGTATGGCAACAAAAGATTAGTTCAAAATATGATGTAATTATCTCCCATTGGTTTGATATGATATGTATATACTATATAGTTAAATTCAAAAAAAAAAATTGCCATCTATTAATATTTTAAAGGAATATTCCTTTCCTTTATCTATTCTTAGTTGAGTTGTGTGACCCACTCACCCACTCTATAGTTTGTTTCTCAAATACTAAATAATCGAACCAAACCGAATTAGCTAAACCAAAATTGATTTTTAAACAGTTTCATTTAATTATATAAAATCTACTGGAAACTAGAATTGAAACCAAACTAAAACCTTTCTATAACCTTTAACGAAATAAATATAAATTCTTTAAAAAGTATTTTAATTAAAAAACTATTAATTTATTATTTTTATTTACTCATATATTTAGGATGTCATCGGTAATATTTTTTTTTGTCAACCGCACATTAATTAAATTATAAATTCATCATTGGTTGTCCAATCAGAATGATAAGTGTTTACAAAAGTAACTTCAGAAAAAAAAAGTCTAGAGGATCTAGCTAAACAATCCGCATTAAAATTACATAAACGAGAAATGAAAGAGAGCAAAAATTCGGGCAAAGAGGCTCGGAGGGCTACAAACTCATCCAACTAATTGGAGAAGGCGAGCCAATCTTTCGGGTACTATACCATCGAGACTAACTCTGAACAATCTGTTTTAAACGCCTGAAAATCTGTTTTAAACGTCTGACAATCTGTTTCAAACGCCTGACAATCAATCCTTCTTATAAGGATATTCTTCATGGCCCAAATTAATGCTTCCAACTCCGAATGAAGGGGAAAGAGACACCTACAAAGGCGCTTTGCACCAAGCAATATTGTATGATCGTTTCGAATGGACACCTCTGAAGTCACCGGTAATATGTTAGGAGAAAAAAAGCTAAAAAAAATTATTAGAAAAATTGGCAAAAATTCGTAGAATTTTGTTTTTACCATGTACTTATAGTTAGAAGTTTTCCACATTTTACTTCATTTGTTGGGGAATTGAAAAAAAAGAAAATATTCCATGTTTTACTTGATTGGTTAAAGTGCTATCAATCACACTTTAAATTATTTTATAACTAAAACCAAATCAAAACTGAACAAAATTCAAATTGTATCAATCACACTTTACCATATACATTTTTTTTAGAATGTCACTTTAGACTTAAATACTCATATTCTCTATTTTAAGCATTTTAATGATTTTCTTCAGAAAACATGTAGATATACAAGAATATAGATGTTTTGTAAAAACAAAATTGGTGATTTAGTTGAATTTTTTTTTTATAGATAAAATTTTGTTGAATATTGTTAGAATACGTTTTATAATGTTCTACGAATATGAGAGTTTCCATTCTAAATTTTTGTATATGTTCTACGAGTTTTATACTAGTTTTTCGCTCTAACAAATTCCGAAGTCTGGATTACAAATTTCTAAAAACAATATAACATGTATTCTACGCTTCCTTGTGTTCTAATTTTTGTTGGAAAATTTATTCTATGATTTGCACTATGTTCCGAAAACATTTTCTAATGTTTTCTTATTTTAAAATATGTATTCTAAAATAATATAAATTTATTAATTTCTGAAAGGTTTAGAATTTCTAAATTTAGAAAGTGTATCTTTTAAAAAAGAAACTGAATATTTATTATATTACGTTTTAAATATTTATCTGAATTTTGTAAATAAATTAGGAAATATAATATTTTTTTTTAAAAAAAAAATTCAAAATAATAGGGGTAAATTTGGGTTTTGATTTTTAAAAAACCTATTTTACCAAACCTTTTATATAAAGATACTTAGGGACATTTATCCTTTAAAATGTCTTTATTTCCAAGTTTTTTTTTCTAGGATCTATTTAATAAAGTCTCTAAAGAACATATTATAAAATTTGTTCATAAAATCACCAAAAAAAAGAAAAATCAGTCAGATATAATTTTATTTACTTATAAATAAATATATTCCACATACGAAGAATATACGAATAGATTTATACACATTTAAAGATGGTAGTTTTAGTTGACTTTGTCAAGTGTATCATTACCACAACCCTAAAGATACTTCTTTCCTTTTTGTACAAACATTTTCTAATTCTAAATCTTGTAAATTATTTTTTTTTAAAAAAAATACAGAAGTGAGAAGCAAGGACTATCCTCTCTCGACAAATACCCTAGCCGCCGCCCAACCTTCAATTTCTCCGATTAGACCTCCCCGGCGGCCGGGCTTCTCGCCGGAGCTGTGGGAGGGTGTAGATCTTTGTCTTGATTTAGTTTGGTTGTTAATTAGTTTGCGTTTTCTTTTGTTTCAAGGGTAATTTCAAAGATGGATTTTGGTTGGTGAGGGATTCGGTGGTTGGTGGGTGACGGAGTTTTCGTTGCCTCCTATGTCGAGTTCTTTGCTTCATCTCCTTCGTTTTCTTTGGATTGCTTGGTTTAGATCTGTGGCTTTTGGTGTTGTTGCGTTTTTGTCGGCAAAATCCTATTTGCGGTGATAGACGATTGAAGGAGGGGAAGCCACCGGTGATGAGGATTGGTTGTGGTCAGTGACGGGTCTGTTTGGTCTGCGGGTTTGTCGAGGTTGTGGTTCAGTTTTGGTGGTGGTCCTGTGGCTGGTGGGTTCTAGGAGACGGGCACGTTTCGTCTATTGGTCGGGTATTTGTTCTCTCTCGTCTATCATTTGTTTGGATTGTGTTTTCGACAAGGCTTTGTTGGTGTTGGTGTTTGTGTGGCATAAACCGAGGGTTTGTGCTTGTTTTGTGAAGTTTGTGGTGTGAGCTGATTTTGGGTTTGGCTTTGTGACCTTTGCTCTTCTGCTCTTTTGGGCTCTCTTGGCGTTTCGTGGTTCTGGTGTTGGCTGGGTTTCGGTTTGTGCTTGTCTTTGGGATGGTGTTTTGTTGCGGAGTCATCTACTAGCCCTCCCTTTGGCTACTTTGTGGTTTGAAGTTGGGTTCTAGGCGTCGCAGTGGAACGATCTCCTGTTCTTCTCTTGCGAGGAGGTTACCAGTTTTTTGTCTGTAGATGGCTTAAACTGGGTCGACGAGTGTCCGCGTGTAAGTGCTGTTGATCTTCCTTGACTTGTCTCAAGCCGAATCTCAAGGTTATTTCTTTGTTCCTAGCCGGTCTCTTTTTCCTCGTATGCCTTAGTGTGGTTTGGCTGTTGTGGTTCTTATTTCCCTGGTATCGGTGAAGCTTGCTTTCTTGCCTGTTGGTGTTGCGGTTGGAGACTTCGGTCGTATTTCATTACCGGTCTCCATGATGCTATCCGACGTCTACAGTTTCTATAGGAAAGCTTGGTGGGTTTCTCTTTGGAACAGGGGGTCAAGTGTAGTGCTTTGGTCTTAGCTTTTCCTTTATAAGCTTTTTATGTTGGTTATCTCGTCTTTTCTATGTTGCTTCCCTGTTGTTTAGGGCTATGCTTCCCTTGTTTGGGCTTTCGTCTCCGGGGATATCTCGTTGTTCCGCCGGCTTTGCTTCCCTCTTTTGGGCTAATGTCTCTGGGGACATTTCTGTTGTCCGCCGGCATATGTAATTTCAACTTGTATCCGTTCTTGGTTTAATAATAAAATTCAGACGACAAAAAAAAAAAAAAAAAGAGAAGCAAGGACTAGAACAAGCATTAATTAAAAGTAATTAATTACCAAAATCACGCATTCACATACACACATTATATATATTAATCTCCCAAAAGCCAAGAGTATATATTTTATCCAATTATCGTCCTTATCGTCATCTTCCTTCAATTTAATTTTATATTAAAACACAAAAAAAAAAAAACCTTATCCCTTCTCTCTCTCTCTCTTCTTTCCTCTATTGTCTGCCATGGCGATTTCTACTATTCTCTGAGTCTGTGATCTAAAAGATTTGATGAGACAGAAACCCAGAAAGTGAAAAAAACTCAAACCGTAATATTCCGTTCCGACCAAATCTGTCTGATTTGTGATCTGTAACAAGTACGGTTATGGAGTTGATGGCTAAACCAACCTTCTCCATCGAATACGGCACCGATCTACCGGCGACGGAGAAAGCTTCATCTTCCTCTTCCTCTTTCGAGACAACAAACGAAGAAGGAGTAGAAGAATCTGGTCTAAGTCGTCCCGGAAGTGGAATCTGGTCAGGACAAACGGCGGATTATTCATCGGATAGTTCTTCAATCGGAACTCCAGGAGATAGCGAAGAAGAAAGTGAAGAAGAAAACGAAAACAAAAACGATGACGTTTCTTCTAAGGAGCTAGGGCTTCGAGGGTTAGCTTCAATGAGCTCTCTTGAAGATTCTCTTCCCTCAAAGTAAACTTCATTCTCTGTTTTTCTAAAAATCGTTTTTTTTTTCTTTTATTAAATTTTTTTAGGGTTCTTGAATTTACTTGCAGGAGAGGGTTATCGAATCATTACAAAGGGAAATCAAAATCATTTGGGAATTTAGGAGAGATTGGAAGTGTTAAAGAAGTAGCAAAACAAGAGAATCCATTGAATAAAAGAAGAAGATTACAGATCTGTAATAAATTAGCAAGAAAATCGTTTTATTCATGGCAAAACCCTAAATCTATGCCTCTGTTACCAGTGAACGAAGATGAAGATGATGATGATGATGAAGATGAAGAAGATCTGAAATCTGGGTTTGATGAGAATAAATCATCGAGTGATGAAGAAGGAGTGAAGAAAGTTGTTGTAAGGAAAGGATCTTTCAAGAACAGAGCTTACAAGTCTCGGAGTTGTTTTGCACTTTCAGATCTGATTGAGGAAGAAGATGATGATGATGATGATGATCAATAATTGCAATGAAGAATGAATTTTTTTTTTCTTTGTTCATAAGTTTTTTTTTTTTCGTTCTAAAAAAAATATAATTTTAATTTTTCGTCGCGCGAATTAATGTTTATTTTTTTTGCTTTTAATTCGGGAAAATTAATGATATTTTTTTAATCGAATGGAGAAAAAGTAAGTGTTTTGTTCCTTTCTTTTAGCTTATCTGTTTGTTGTCCTTTTTCTATTTCGATTCTCTGTTTTTATTTTATTTTTTATTTAGTGAAAGGTCAAGTCAATATTGTTTAGATATTTTCTAGAATAGTGAGAATATATGTAGATGGGGCAGTAATATTATACCACTAGTCTAAAAATGGTGTTGTAAATTAATTGACTTAGTTGAAAGAATTAAGAAATGAGCAATTATATCATATAATGTGGAAAAATATTAAGCATAGATATACATTTTAAGGGTTAATTTGGTAGATGGCCAAAATATTAGGATGAAACTAGCAATATGAAGTTGGTCACAAACTTTTTTTTTTGGTAAATGATGTTTTCTTTTTGTGTATGGGTATGTATTGTAGTATTTTCAGTACAAAGTTGGAGGCTTTTTTTGGATGCGGAGTTGTCGAGGGAAGGCGGAAAAATATTTTCGAATATTTGTAACGGAAATAATGATTACCTAGAATAAATAGAACAAAAACTTGAATGTATTATTATATGTTGGAAATGAAAGTATATCATGTCATTCATGTTAATTTTAAAATATTTTTAACGCATTAACTCAATTTAAACCGGAAATTAAGAATTGGGAGACGTGATGTTTTTGTGTGAATTATGTTTAAATAAAACATGTAACGTATGTAATAAATACTTTATACTCATTCTGTTTCAATTTAAGTGTGTTTAAAGTTTTTTTACACAAACTAAATTTTTTTGTTTAACCACTTATTACTATATTTTATAAGTCAAAACACAAAAACAGAGTGGGGATAAAACTATACTCCCTCTGTTTCACAAAGAGTGTCATTCTAGAGTTTGATTTTTGTTTCACAAAGAGTGTCATTCTACATTTTCAATGTGATTTTTACACAGAATTTCCTGATTTACCCTTAACAAAAGCTACTTTTCATTGAATTTAAATAATTAATCACTTATTAAATAGGGACATATATGTATAATTCAATGTTTTCTTAATTTGTGTGAAATGTGTCAAAATGACACTCTTTGTAAAACGGAGGGAGTAGTAGTTTTTATCAAAAATCTGCACGGAAAACCTAAAACGATATTAATTATAGAACAAAATTGATATTTATTATAAAACAAAATTTAATTCTAAAGCTACACTTAAATTAAAACAAGGAAAGTGTTATCATTTGTTGGAAAATGGAAATATATTTTGTTTTCTGACAATTCAGAATAACGTATTGACTTATATAAAATCGAAACAGAAAATTTGATGGAAGCAACGTCATTTGTGTAGGTATAAGTATAAGATTACATGTGTTCTAAAAAAACGAAACGGGTGTAATGATTAGTTAATATTATTATTTGTTGGAAAATAAAAAATATATCATGCCCTTCATGCCACTTCAGAATAACGCATTGATTCAAACTAAATCGGAAATAGAGAGTTCAGTGAATCGAGTTATCGTGCGAATTATTTTTAAAAACCCTATGTTTGTAATATATGATGATGCATTGATGCATAATAAAATATAAATGTAGCATTACCAAAACACATACTTTCACTAGAAATATAAAAACAAAATATTTTGATAGCTCATAAGGTTTAAGTGTTTAACCCAAAAGCAAACTGCTAATGCATAGTAAAATCGTAATAGAACAAGAGAGGTGGAATCCATGAAAACCGAAAAATCAGACGAAAAGTATGTGAACGTTGAGATTAATAATATGAAAGATTATTTCATGGTTTTCTAAATTAAAACAAAAGTAAATTGCAAGTGAATAAAAGAAATAAAGAGAATAAATGATTTGCATAAAGGCATTTGACATTAAAAAAAAAGTTTTTGCATGAATTCAAGAATTTTAATTAAAAAGAAAGATAAACAGGAGAACAGTTAAACACTGTTCTAAAACTCAATTCACAAAAATCAAACTAACTTTTTTAAAAAAAAATCTATTGTTACGTTTAAATTCTTAAAACTCTAAATTGTGGTTTGATACCAAAAAATTAAAAATAATTAAGTCAAATGTTATATGTTCACAAATATCCTAACATAAACTTTAATTGATTAGAGAAGCTTTTTATGCTCATGTAAGTTTATTTATACAATTCAAAAAACACTTGTGATGAGCAAAATAGTCTAAAATCAAGAATATGTGGACCAGTCAAGTTTCAACGTAAATATCAACAATAAAAAAAGCATTATAGTTAAACTTTTAATATTCGATAAATTAATAATCACTAAAAATTAATAAATTTCTTCAGTCCTTAGTCAAGTATTGTGTAATATTTGACAACAATTCGATAAAATATTAAAATAATTAAAAACAATTGATATAAATATATGGTCACATCAATATCATAAATTAATAATTATATTAACTTATCATATATAAATATTCTAAATTTTCTTACTTATAAATGTTATATGTAAGAAATTTAGTGAAATATACTCTAATAACTTTTTTTTTTTCTTAAATTTGCATTATTTTTAGTAAAAAAAGAATCATTTTGTTTAGAAAACAATAAAAAATTTGATATATGAAAATATTAGAAATGAACTAGTAATGAAATTGATTATAACGAGTTTTAAATAATTACAAATTTATTCAAATCTCTCTATCAATCAATAACTATTAATTTATCGATAAATTAATATTTTATAAATTAATAGAATTTCATGGTCTCTAGATTATTAATTTATAAAGATTTTACTGTGTATCATAAATCGATAATGTAAACCTAATCTAAAATTTCCTTCATTTTATCCTTGAAAACCGTAAATCCAATTGGTAAGTATTCATATATATCATCATAAGACACATGTAACAAAATTTTATTTAGAAAAAAAAAGATAATGCAATTAATACTAATAAAAATGGGGTTCATAAATAAGTATAATTTTAAAATATCACAAAGTCAAAAATTTGTCTTCCTAAAACTTACAATAGCGAACATGAAGTTTAATAAATACATAACCTTTACAAAATTTGAATCTAAGTCTATGTAAACATTAACAATTAGAATGGATCGGCCTAAAACAAACTAGTCATAAGAATACTGCTCTGGACCGGTCTTCCTGATATTGGTCATAAAATTATGTCTATAAATTTGTATGTTTAACTATACCGTGGATTTTAACCAAAAAAAAAAAACTATACCGTGGATCAATCAGTACTTAACCAATCTTCTTATTTTTGTAAAACAATTTGATATCTCACATTAAATTTGGAATTCTGAATATTTGTAACTGATTTTTTTAGTACCTTTAGTGTATCCATTTTTTTTTTTTTTGACAATCAGTACTTGACCAATCTTCTTATGATTTTTTTAGTACCTTTAGTCTATCCATTATGTTTGGATTTTAAGTATTTGCAACTGTTTTTTTAGTAGATAATGTTTGGATTTTTAAAAATCACTCAATCACTAAAATTCAGTTTGAAGAATACCCTTTTAGTAATTGCGTGGAGAAAAAAAAAATGTTGTTGAGGAAACAAGACGTGTAGCAACAACGATTGCTCATTTGATCTCTTCTTCTCTTTCTGACAAATTTTGGGAGAAAAAAGGAAAAAAAAAAAGGAGTCTATGGAGCTACGAACACGTGTCACTCAATGTCACTAAATTTGTGTCGTGCCATTTGTGTTTTGCTTTGTTACAATAAAATGTCAAAATTGATAGGAACTCTCATGTGCGTGGGACAAACTTCCACATTGGAAAGGAACAAAACACTTGTATCCTTCTATTTTATTATGTAATAAATTGATTTTGTTAAATAAAATTAGTACAAATAGGATATATCCATTAGGTTAATTACTTATTTAGTATTTTTTTATGTTTTAAAATATAAAATATTTTTTAAGTTTCTTTTTTGACAAAATATGATATCTTAGTTAAAATACATATTTTGGTATTAAAAATAGACAAACAATTATTTAATATTCTCCCTGTAAGATATTTTGCATAAAATTACAAAGTTTAAGAGATTAATTCATGTTTTTTGTTTTCTTTTACTTTTTTACTTTTTGACCAAAAAAATATTTTGACAAATAAAAACTTCACTTCGAAATATAAATAGTCATAAATTATATAAATTTATTTTTGTGCATAAAAACTTGAATTTCTTTTTCAAAACATCTTATATTGTGAAACAAGACAAAATATCTAAAACATCTTATAATACGAAATAGAAGAATTACTTGGTTTAAAAAAAATAAATATCTTTGAAACAATATAAAGAATTATATAACAAAAAAAAAGTTTAGAGTTATTTGTCTGAAAACCACAAGAAAGTTGAATTTTTTTTTAAACGAGCATATTCGTAAAAGGTTTACAAATATATGTGCTATTGTCCTTGCGAAATGACGCATCTACCCTCATCTACCCTAACTAAAGAAAAACTAAATCTTAGCCAGAGAAACACTCACAAACAACCACTTGTGAGCAAGGTCGACGGATCCTAGATCTTTTCTATTCACAAAGCAATGGTGGGCAGAGCAACGAAAAAAGTGAAAAGAAAGACAATGAAAAATCATCAATAGAAGAGCCGAGAGGGAACAAAAAGCGACGGAAGCTAACAACATCTCGACGCTGGCGAGCAGCGGCTCTATCTGCTCTGAAGCTCATCTGCTTCTTTTTTTTTACTATCACAAAATTAGAACCAATCAATCATAAAATTTACAAAATTTGTTGCTTGGGTTTCTTTTATACTATTTTTTCTTAAGGTTTAATTTTCTCTAATTAAAATGATTTAAATTTTATAGAAATAGGCTATTTCTATTAGCTCATTAGACAAACGCTCCATTTAAATATTTTGGACTAAAAAATGTTCATATCTACGATAATCCCAAAAGTTTGTTTATATATATTTTTAAGTCACTTTCGACTTGTAGACAAATTTAGATTTTGAAATTATAGTAGTACTACCATGAGCCCACCCGGCCACTATATGATGACCCCTCTTCCACGTGACATTTTTCTGTACCACAACAAAAGCTTCTCTAGTGGATGGATGTGACGACTAATTATCCTTCTTTCTATCTTTTTTCTCATCAAACTATAAAGTTTTGCTGCATATTAAAAGTAGGTAGCTTAGCTAGTCTCATGGGTCATGGCATTAGCATGCATATATACACCAAAATACATCCAATCCATTCACAAACATATGATTAGGTGCATGTAACTTTGTTCATTCGAAAAAACATACAATTCACGAGAGAAAAATTATAACAATGGCAAAATGATAATTAGTACAGAAAGAAAAAAAATTAACATGGAAAAAGCTAAAGATGACATTGTTTTTGTTGTAGTTGTACGATTTATATCACTTAGATGCAGCAGTTTCATAGTCAATAACGGTTTGAAAAGCTCCAGCTAGAGCCAAAACTTTGTTCTTCCTCGGGTTCTCTTGCATCTTACTTGCTATTACATCGTTGTAAGCTGATGGAGATTCCTTCTTCCCTTTCACTACTTCTTTCTTCTTTCCCTCTCTTGATTCTTCTTCTTTAACCTTCTCCTTTTCCTCATCCTTAACCTTTTCCTTCTCCTTTCCATCTTCTTTAACCTTTTCCTTCTCCTCCTCTTTCACTTTCTCCTTCTCCTCTTCTTCTTTCAGTTCTTCTTCTTTTTCTTGTGTAGTTTCTTCAACACTTTCAACTTCTTTGCTTTCAATATCAACCTTCTCCGGTGTCTCATTCTCATCGATCTTCTTCTTAGCGTCTTCCTCTTCTTCACCCTTGTTATCTTGGTTATTATCTTGCTCTTTTGTTTCCTCTATTTTCTCCTCGATTTCTTCTTCATTATTGATCAATTTTTCTTCTAGTTCTTTGATGACAGCATTGCAATCTTTCCCAATAGGAGAAGCAACCGGTGTTGGTTCACCACTCTTAGTCTTCTCTTCAACGGATTCATTGGCTTGCACAACCGTTTCTTGCACCTCTTTATCTTCTTTTTCATCTTTTGGTTCTTCTATATCATGATCAGCAACTTGTACATGATCACTCTCAACCTTGAGAATCTCATCTTGATGATCCTCCTGAGCAGACGACATAGAAGCAGAATCGAAGGCAATCTCTTTATCAGATGCTTTCTTATTTGTTACATTTTCAGAACCTTCCCTTTTGCTCTTCGATGAAGTGCTGCTACTGCTCAAACCGCTCTTCTTTGGCACCACAGGAGGCGATTTCACACTAGTACCTCCTCTTGGAACGCCTCTACTTCCATGGAAAGACGAAGAGCGTTGAGCTGTAACAGGCTTCTCTCTAGGAACCGCTGGTCTATCTCGTGAGCGAGAAGGAGAGACGTTGAGGGATTTTTGGATACGCGGAGAAGCAGAAGTAGAAGGAGAAGTCAAAGAAGAAGGAGGTCGATCAAAGGATCTTCTACGAAGAAGCTTCTGGTTATCATCAAGACTACTGTTGTTCTTCTTCAATAACTTGACCGGGTCGGGTCTCGAACTGATTGTTGGTTTCAAATAGTTTGGCAAAGGCTTCTCCGGTTTCTGATCAGACCCATCTTCTGATGACCCCGTGGACGAAGGTAGCTTTGGTTTTCTACCGAGAGATTTGGTTCTGGTTAGGTTTTGGTTGTCCGGTTTTGCTTTTGTCGTGCTTGACGTCGTTGCCATAACCACAAGAAATATAGATCAAAGGGGAGAAAGAACAAACCAAACAATTCTTTTTTTTTTTAACGAAAAGAAAATAAGAAACGTGTATATCAAGGAAAAGAATCTCCTTGGAAGAAAATTAGGGTTTGCTATAAAATGAGAATCGATTACTTATGTGATTGTAAAACGGAGCTTAAATCTCGCAATTTCTTGGGTGTTAATGGTGGTGGAGGCCATCAATCTCCTAACAAATTTAAAATCAAAAACTAAATTAACATTATAAAAACGATTCCGGTCGTTATGGAAAACCGTTGACCTTTTGTTTGAGCCGTTTCTATTTATATACAAAAAGACACCAACTGTGTTTTGTCTCTCTTTTTGGTTTTGGACCGTTTCAATGTCAGTAATAAGATAATTGTCCCCACGTCATTAGCATGATTAAATAAACACCACGTAATTGCGACTTACGAGTTAAACTAAAACACCAGAAATAGAAATTAAACTAATTTAAGACGAATAATATAAAGAAAGAGAAATTGGGCTTGCTCAACTCTGATGGAGCCCATTTGTGAACTGTTCCACCATTATTCTACATGCCAACCACTCATTCCAATTCCTTGCTCATTCACTCTCTCCTTTTCAATCATTTTCTTCTCGTCGACATATACGGATATTACTTTTCAATCACTTAAATTAAAGAAAAATAAAGTTAATTATAAGCAAAAACTACAGATTCTATGTTAAATCTCATGCCACATGGCGATAGTTGATTGTGCTAAAAAAGATGGCGACGGTCGATTCAACTTGCTTGAGTTTAATGATGAAAAATCTAATTATATGCAACAAAACAACATCACCAAAAATTATGTTATGAATGGCTAATTTTGTCGCTTTTAGCTAAGAAAAATTATGTAGCTACTAATAGTTTTTTTTGTGTGTGTGTGTGTGCGCGCGCGTGTCTAAAGGTTTAAATTTGTGGCAGTGTGGTGTGATAAGGTTCGTCTGTATTTAGACACGAAAGGGACCAAATGTGTTTGGCTTGCTTTTGCCACGTACCACCTTCCCTTGTTTGTGCATTTTTCTTCTTCTTTTGGTCCGAATTCCTTTAACTAAAGTATTAATAATTGAGTTGTAGTGATGTGTAGACTTTATCTTTTAATATGTTTTAGTACAATGAGGTAATGGGCCAAATTGAAAATAAGAGTCTAAGAGCATCAATAACGTTGGTATGCTATGAGATTTCTTAAAAGACAAAAAGTAATAATATTTTAATTTAAAAAAAAAAAAAATATTTTAATTTTGCAATTATATTCTAATATTTTAATGACAGAGCTATACATGTTTTTAGTTTGTAAGAATGTCTCTTATCTAAGAGCTTTTAGACATTCTCTCTCTTCCTTCTCTTAACTTTTTATTATTTTTCTTTATTTTTATTGCTAAGAGTTATACTAAGAAACTAACGTTAATGGTGCTAGACCAACTAAATTTCGGTGATAAAGTTAAAAACCTAACTCGACTAAAAACCATTCGAGTTGTAGTGATGTGTTAGACTTTCTTTTCCTACTCTGATGGGTAAAGTACTATGTCATAGACAGTACACTATAGTACTTGTACACGGGGAAAAAAAAAAGTACTTGTACACATCAGTCTCGTGCAATCACCAGTCATAACATTCTCTCTTTCATGAAAATGGTGCGATAAGTAAAGATTGCATTTTATCAAAAAACGAAAAAGAAGTAAAAGATTGCTGAATTTGAGGTTATGCTTCCACAGCATGATTTGTGTTAGGTTGCATAAAATGGTTTGTAGTTCCGTAAGTGTTTGATCCGTTTCATCTAATGAATCATTGAAGCTCTTGCATTTTTCAGGAACGCACAAACTTGTACACGCCATGTTTACTAGTTGTTGGGAGCTGTGAGTTGTTGATATAGATAAAAGCATTTTTTGGATCAAGAGCTATTAATGCGAATTTTAGATTCAGATTGTGATCGCTTAAAAAAATGTTAGGGATTTAGGTTTAGATTATAGTTCTTATACTCCATCAATATCACTTTAAGTGATGTTTTGGAGAATTTTGTTGTTTCATTTTAAGTGATTTTTTTAACTTTTTATGCAAAAATTAAATACATTTAATTTTTTACCAATTATATTTTAGACCATATTTTCTAATTAGTTGAATTTATTTTACTTAATGATGTTTTTATTTAAAAGAGGTGTATTAAATGAAAATTATGCGATTTCTTAATTTATGTGTATTAACTGTAAGCATCAATTAAAATGATACAGAGGAAGTACTATATCTATGTTATGTGATTTTGTTATGGGATTATTGTTGATTTTGCCATTTTTTATAGAAATCTTTTGAAATTGCCATTTTTAATAAAATCTTACGGATATGCCATTTTTTAATACTTAAAAATGTACGTATTTCGGTTTTTTTTTGGTAAAAATACGTAGTTTATACAAAATACTAAACCCTAAGAACAACCACAACCGACTAAACCCAAACATAACGAATAAAACGCATGTTAAATCATATTTCCGTAGCCTGAAAAAGGGCAAAATCCATAAACTATTCAAAAAAAGGCAAAATCCACAAATGCCATCCAAAAAAATGGCAAATCCATAATTGATTCTTTTGTTATTATTGATTCTCCTTTGTATTGAAATAGCAGTTCTTTAGCAATAAATATTTTACAAATATTTTCCAAATTAATATATAACTAACTATATATGGTTCATAACTCTTAAAGAAAAAATCTCTTTTATAATTCTAATAAATAAAAAAAAAACAGTTAAAAAGTGCATTCAAAGTAACATATGAATATGACTATATAACTCGATAGATAGAGTTCGTGGGAAACATCTCTTCACATGCATGTTGTATTATATTAATTTTGCAACAAATTAAAGAGTGGCATATGACCCCATGGAATTGTTCGTAACGTATCTTTACAAAATCAAACTATGTTGTTTGTAGCGAAACCATGTTTTTTTTTGTTAACCCTACCTACATTTTTATATATTAATTTTGTATGATTATGTATTGCTTGCTTGCATGCTTCTCTCGATGTTAGGTACGAGACTACGAGAGAACAATAGAGAAGTATAATATATAATTTCATAAATGTATGCAAATGCAACACATACTGATAGAAAAAGACGTATGACGTAGAAAAGCAGCTTTAAGATGATTCCAAAAATTGTTTCTTCAAGTTGACATTTTTGCAGATAAGTGTTAACCCTATCACGTCTGGTCGTGATGGTGCGTGGTCCTCACACTCTCTTAATCTCCTGTGTTTTCTGAAAATAGTAGGCCCATTTAGCTTTGACTTGGGCCCATTTAACCCTCTCCTCATCTTTCAATCTTCCAATGAACAAGTTTCATTTTTTCATAAAGTTTATTTAATTAAGGAAGCAATGACTTTGATGTCTTTAATTAGTATTTTATTCTGATTTTTGAAGTTTAATATTATAATTGGTTTCGTTTGTATCATGGATGTGGATCTTATTTGTTTCTTCTCTTCACGTCGTCTTTCCTTTAATAGTTACATATTTATTTAAGTTATATAAGAAATATGGACTCCTTTTCACATTGAGACCAAATAGATATTATTTGATTATTATTACCTCAACAATAAAATTTGTCAAGTTTTTTGGTTGAGAATGACGTTTTTATAACAAAAAGACCAAAAAACGTTTGTCCATATTACACTCTTCTTATCATCTTTCTAATTCTTTGTATTTTCATACGATTTTGTTTTAATTACATATATATATGTTAAAAACCTTAATTTAAAATAGAACCTAATTTATATTCAAACTTATAGAATTTTCTTAAAATTTGTGTTATTATGTATATTGCTCGATTGCATATGTTAATAGTACGTTTCAATATCATTTTACGCATATTAATCGGTGTTTAGAAAAAAAAAAAAGTTTTACAAAAAATCGTCGCTCGCTTAACAGTTTCTTAAATATTTCTATTAACAATTAATAATATCAGTACGATTAATTATCTAATCTAATATTTTCACGTAGTTACAAAAAGAAATAGAAAATTAGTATAAATTAAAACATATATCATTCCGTGTTTACGAGACCCTAATCAGCAACGGTGTCGTTTCAAAAACCCTCTCATGTCCTTCCGTACTATATATCTAAACCGTTAATCTCAGGCTTCACGCAACGAAACCCAAAATCAACGGCTTAGATCACTCCGACTTCTGTTTCGCCTTTGCTACGCCACTTCTTCTTCTTCTTCTCCTCCGATTTTAAATTAAAACCCCTCACAAAATTACTAATTCCGAATATTTCTTCTTCTTCTTCTTCATCGCATCTCTCTCACTCCACGTTTCCTTCGGTGAGGAGATAGCCTCCGGAAAAAGTTATCATCGCCGGAAATTTCAGATTTTCTCCTCCCGCCTCTGGTTTCGTTGTTTCGCTACGGTAATTTACGAGAACGAAAAAAAAAAAACCCATAAATCTTTTTTTCTTTTGGATTCAATTTGTAAAACTTTGTTGTATTTTTGGTTGATTAATAACGTAAATTCGATGAAAAGTTTCTTCCTTTGGATTGAATTTTTCGTGTGGTTCTTGTGATTTCTTGAATTTGATTGAGAGAGAGTTTATGAAAGTTTATATCTTTTGGTTAAGAGTTTTGTGTACGTTTTTTAATTCATGGAGAAGCTTGAATCACGGAGAAACTAAGTCGTATTAATGGAAAGTCCGTGTTAATCGAATGATTCTTCTTTTGGATGGTTGGTCTTCTCTTTAGCTTTCCTTTTTTCTCTCTTTTGGTTTCTTTAACAACAATCACTCAATTTTTCTTTTTGAATCCTCTTGTGATGTTTTATATGTTCTTCTCGTAAGCTTCTCTGTTCTTGTTTATGTGTTTTTGTTCTAAAAATTTCTAAAGATTGAATCTTTAATGGTAAAAGATTATTCTTTGATGACCCTTTTAAAAATTGTAGAATTTGTTACTAAATGTATCCTTAGGCTTGATGCTAATCTGATATTGAACTTTGTTTCTCTGTTGCAGTGTTTAAGGGTGTGTGTTTATGTATGGATGGATTGAAGGGTAAAAGAACATTTTAGACCGATTATGCAGCGGAAAGCTAGTGGTCTTGTTTTACATGAGAATATGAAGAAGAAAGATGATAAGAGTGTTGTCCCTATTTGCAGTCGGATTGGTTGTAGTTCTAGGATTAGTTCTACTAAGGGAGCTTTGATTGATCACAAAGCAAAATCTACTGTGTCTTCGTTTCGATCTTTTTCAAATGGAAAGGAATCCGTTGGGAGTTCATCTCGAAGTATGAGTGGATTTGGTGGTACAAAAAAGGCTTCCAAAGTTGGTTGTAGGAGACAACTCTCTTCTCTTTTGGATATGGATTCTTCAGAGAGTAGCAGTGTTAATGAAGAGTCACCCACGAGTGAGCGTGTCCTTTCACGTGGAAAGACCAAAGAAAGCACTATGGTTAATGTCTCTGGAGAAGTTGTGACAGAGGCAGGAAGCTCAAGTAGAGGAACTGGCAGAAGCGTTCATCAGAGACCTGATTTGGTCTCCCGAGAGGCTCATATGGTTAATAGTGAGCAAAATGCAAGAGCTAGTGTGAACAAGAATGGATTGAAAGACTTGAGGAGCAAATCTGGTTCTGATGTTCTTCCATCTAATTCAAATCCGGCAAGAAAAAGTAACATATTTAGAAAGAAAAACTCTGATGGAGAGAGCAGCTCTTCGAATAGAGGGAATAAGACTGAAGGATCAGTGATTGGGGGAAGGAGTTTAAGTTCCCCTCAGGGCAATGGCATCACCATATCTGAATCTAGGAGGAACAGAAATATACCAAGTGTTAGGGACAACAGTGTTGTTTCAAGTAGTACTAGGAGATCAACTGGTAATTATGGTAGAACAGGACGTGCTGGAGCGGTTGCAACTCTACAAGCACCTCGGCCTGCAACACGAGCTGATCTCAATCCTTCTAGATCTGCAGAAGTTTCGCGTAGTCCTTTAAATAGTTACAGTAGGCCAATCAGTAGTAATGGCAGGTTACGTAGCCTGATGATGCCTGGTAGCCCTTCAGAAGCCGGCCTTTCTCGCTCTTTAATGAACCGTGATGGTTTCAGACGGTATAACATGAATGGAGTTGCAGAGGTAGTCATCATATCCTGTGTTGTGTGTGATGGTGTTCCAGCGTCTTGATAACACAACTCAAATACTTTTTCACAATGTTGCAGGTATTGTTGGCACTGGAAAGGATTGAACAAGACGCAGAGCTTACATACGAGGTGATTTTATCATCTTGGACACTTTGAAATGCAAAGGTTTTGGCTGACTTCAGAGTTTTATTTTGATACTTCTTCTGCTTTTTTATTTCCCTTGCAGCAATTGGCTGTTTTAGAGACCAATCTGTTCTTAAATGGTATGAGCAGCTTCCATGATCAGCATAGAGATATGAGGCTTGACATTGATAACATGTCGTATGAGGTCAGTCTTATCTTTTGTGTATTTTGGTTGATGACAGTCAAAGATGACACTCAATTTTTAGCTTATTCGGATGTGAAAGCTAAAATTCTCAAAATCATGCAGGAATTATTAGCATTGGAGGAGAAAATGGGTACAGTGAGCACTGCTCTAAGCGAAGAAGCGCTTCTGAAAAGCCTGAAGTCAAGTATTTACCGTCCAAATGAAGAATCCGGCGACATGTGCCTGAACAAAGATGATGATGTAAAGTGCAGCATTTGTCAGGTACTAATTCTCTCTGATCTCTGAGTCTACTTTCAATGTTAAGGTATTAGAGAAACTCAACCAAAAGAGGGTTTTGTTATATATATAGGAAGAGTATGTTGATGGAGATGAAATCGGGACTTTGCCTTGCCAACATAAATACCACGTGAGCTGCGCGCAACAATGGCTTCGAATGAAGAATTGGTGTCCTATTTGCAAAACCTCTGCAGAATCTCAGCCACAGCCATTTTCATGATGATGGGATTTGCAGAGACATCACCAAAGTGTTTGTCTCTCTACTTCCACCACATTGCTCTCTTTTTTTTGTACATAAAAGGTTTCTTTTTTACTTACACACAATTGGGAACAAATAGAAAATAAGATCAGGTGGACAAATTCCTTTCTTTCACCTGTATAAAGATTTAACATTTCAGTTGAAATTACGAACCAATATTTGGTTTAATTCCATATGTAGTTTTATACTTTTATTGCAGTCTTCATGTTCTTCCGCATACGACTCCCGTTAAAAGCAAATAAAGAATTAGCCGTTAGTTCATAGACATGTCAATTAGGCCAAAGTCCGCGGGCTAATCTGGTCTAATCCTAGAAAATAGCGGATTCAGATTTAAAAATATATATCCAAAAAGATTGGACCTTCGAACAAAAGGGTTTTTATTTTTAGGGTTCAGCCCGGTCGGGCTCCGACCGTCCTGAAAATCCCGTAAAAAATATTTTGACTTTTTGTTTTGCTAACATTTGCGTTTAATTGAGAGATTTGTATAAGAATTGTTTTTAATAGAGTTGAAGACCCTACACCTAGTTTTCTTATTGTGTCTTACTACAAATCTAAAACAAATTTTGGCTCTACTACCTAGTTTGAAGACTTCTGATTTTATATTTTATTTGGAGTGAGTTTAAACAATATTTTTGGATTATTTATTTGATTTAAAATAAATTTTTTTAAAAAAAATTGGCTTTAGTAGTTATTTAAATTTCGATTGACTCGTTTCATACATATTTTTTTTTTCAAGAGATAATAATAAGTTGTTTTTTTCTCAAAAGAAAAGTTCGGAAGAGCCCTATAGCCCTGTTAGGACCGGACCGAGCTTTAAAATATAGACTCGAAACTTTTACGGATCGAACCGGACCGGACTCAAACATATGCGGGTTTTGTGGACTTCGGACCAGACCGGATTAGCCCGATTGATATGCCTTTTGTTTCTAGCAACCACAATATGTCAATATTCGGTAACTTTGTCATAGGCCCAAAAGCCCTTGTTTATATACTAATTCCATGTTCTTTTTTTGGGTCAAACTATTTCATGTTCTCTTATATATATGATAGGAGAAGCAAATGTTTTTTTTTTCTCTAATGTGTTGTATGAGAAAAGATTTTAAAGGAAATAAGGGATCCTTAGAAAGGCTAAATCTTCTCTTCTCTTTTCTCTCTTCTAGTCTAATGTCTACTCTTCTTCAAAGATTCAGTTTTAGAAGCATCTCACTGTAATTTTTTTTTTTTGCAATAGTTTTACATTTCAAAAAAAAAACGAATAATTGTTCAAAGAAGACAAACACGCTATCTGTGATAGATTGAAATATACTGCCACTCACTAGTCTAATGTTTAATTATTTATGTCTATAATCATATCAACAGTAATAAATAAATAAAATACGTGAGATTTATTATAACTGCTGATTATTGACTACTATTGTATATCGAAAAAAGTAAATAATGTTATCCAACACAACATGATCATTTGTCAAAATATTATGTTAATTTTAAAATATGATGGATTGATGGATCTTTAAGCTACTGAAAGTGGGACCAATGGGGGCGGGATGGGTCATTCAGGTTCAAGATACAATTTACTAAACATTTTATTGTGACTTCAAGAAAATCATCGGAGATCTCAATGCTCCATGAAGAACATTTCTAATTTGGGTAATGCGATGTGTCATGCATAATCATTCTAGTATTCCCATTTTATATCATATCCAACAAATTTAGGTCGTATCAACTCTCGTCCAGAAGAGTGACCAGCTTTTGTACCAAAACTACATGATTTTGAGTCCAAAACATTAAAGCTCATCAGTTCTCTTAACAAATAGTTCATGCATGTAAACTGAAGTAGCAATTCTAAAATATATTTCATTGCTCGTAAGACTCGTAGTATGAATTTTGTCTTCTCGTTTGTAAGCATGTCTCTGCTAAATTGGTTGGTTATGGATGAAAGTATATATTATAACCAGATATACGAATCACACTTCATATTACTGAATATATAGTACATCAAATTAATATTCCGAATGGAGATATGCGGGGTGGACAAATTAGGGTGCGGATGGACGGAATGGAATAATATTAAAGTTCAAATCCGCCCGACCCGCACGTATCTTTATGGAACATGTAAGTAACTCTGTGAAAGATTTGATGAGTTAAACTTAGGCTCTAAATAGAGACAGTGTGCAATATTGCCTCGCTCTAGCTACCATTTTTATTGGGTGCCTTTTTTTTGACATCCTTCATTTGGTGCCTTAAAATGCAATAGACTACAACATTTTCAAAAAGGAAAAATAGATATCAAAGTAATCACATTCTATCAAATAAAATGGATTCTGTAGTAATACTGAATAAGAAAAAAGAAGTCATGTATGACAATCATATATCATTATGTGTATGAAATTTTCATTTTGGTAATATATATACAAGCATTTACACAAATGTTCATGGTATAGATTAGACAGCTAAACATTCAAATGTAGTATTGATAGCTGTTTTAAACGTATAAATAAAATGGAAGTTAATTGAATAATGTTTTAGTAATGACATGTCCAATCGTCAATCAGTACATGTAGTAAGAAGGCAGAGTGAGATGTGATGTCTCCTAAACTAGTTTTTTCAAAGTATAGCCTATGTACTAGCCTAGCCTAGCCCTATCTTCTTATGGACGACGACATAACACGTCGACAATATATCAAGAGCTACCACAAATCCATGACTCTCACTAATTAATGCCATTGAAAGTTTTTCATATAACAGCAACGTACGAATACTTGTCATCGACGCTCACTCGTACACACACATATATATATAAAGAGTTATTGTGTGTGTCCATGATATTAAAGCTCAGGCCACGTGAGCAATGCTCCTAGGGCGTGGGAAGTGTTTCTAAGAGCAATGTCTCTGTATACACGTTTCAAACTCTCATTGGTTTAACGAGAAGCGGACAATGCTTGTTCACGTGATACACTGTGGTGAGTGTGGTCTATATGGCTTTCGTTTATGTGTATGTTTTTGACAAGCCTTGTCAATCATGAGTTCAAGTTCGACGATGGGATTACAAATCATATGGAAGTGTAGCTGGTTAAACCAATACGGCATAATCATGACATGCATTTCGATGTTTTCATTGTAGGGATACAAAGCAGGACCTACTATTGATATTATTATTTTTTTTTTTTATGATAATGAACCTACAGTGTTCGTTTTTTTGTTTTGGTTTTAATGAACCTACTGTTGATATATCTCCTTCAATGTTTTCCGACAAAAATCTCTTGTAATACATATAGCACAGTCAGAACATATATATATATATATGTATACACGTGGGATACGTATAAATTTCAAAATACTATATATACACGATACATCAGTTACATCAGTACATGTTAGTGTTTCTAATTTTCTTAGATCTCAATGATAATAAACATGGTTGGTTTACATAACATTATGGTTATTTTAAAATTTGCAAAGAAAGTATTAAAAACACAAATTAAAAGTTATCTTTTCAGGAACAAATTATCATATAGAGCATAAAAGGTTTTGCTCAAAAATAAAATAAAAGAGAGAGCCTAAAAGGTCAGAAAAGTACCAGAAAGTGTAAGAAAACCCTAATGGTAGATGTGTATAGGTGCTCGGTGACTGCCAGTGCCACAACCAATTGGTTGTGAAAGTTTTTACGTAATGTCCTTTCGACGCTCTATCTTTTTTTTTTTTACATCAAATTTCGACGCTCTATCACAAAAGCCAAATAGATATAATAAAAAATATTTATATATAGGTCTTCAACTTAATTTTTAAAATCTTTGGAATGGGAAAACATATTAGAGACCAACTATAAGTTAAGAACTCTTTAGTATGAACAACAACAAATTTAAAGAGTATTAGAGCAGCAGCCACCCATTAATGATGTTACTCGATCACCAGCTAATTTGTAACTTTTATGATAGACTAGGTGAGTTCCCACGCTACGCGCCGGCTTATGTTTAACTATAATGTTTTACTGTATTATCTTTACTTTTTCATTCATTCTAAAAGATTGTAGATTTTTGAAATTATATTCATATGAAATTAAACTACTAAATTTTATATCATAATAATTAATAAAATTCGTAAAATTCACAAGTCCAAATTATAGATGAAAATAGAGTTCTTAAATTTGTGAGAGAAATAAGAGAATTAGAAATAAACAAAGTTCATCAATGTGAGATACGTGCTTATCATCATGTTGTTAATATTGCGATTCGTAGAAGGATTTGTTTTTTTTTTTCTTGTGCGCTTTAGATTGAGGTAAATCAACATCACAACTTAATTTCTCTTTCACCAAAATAATTTGAACCTCATCTACAACCAAAAAGAAGAATAATATTGTTCATTGGTTGTGTTTCTATTAAACCCTCTGCTAACTTTGTCTCCAAACCCAAGAACTCAGCTTCATGTGCGAGCCAATTCATGAAACTACTATTTGCCACGTAGAACGTACAATCATTCACTTTGTTCAATTTAACTCCAACAAACATACACACAATTTTGTATTTTGTATGGACAAGAAGGTGTAAGAACAAAAATGAATGACGTTGTGTGCTACCATTTATTCTGTTCATGTTTTTTTTTTTTCCTTCTGCAGTTTGCTCAGTTAAGTGTGAGAACAATATTAAAGTTAGTAAAAAAAATGTAGATATAAATGTTTATAATAACCTTAATTATAAACTCTGATCCTTGATAAACTTACCTTTAACTATTTGGTGCATATAAAGCTAGCTATGAGGTAATGGAGTCTAAATACTATTTTAGCTTTGAGAATGATAGCTTATGAAGAGTCGATGCATTAAAATGTTAGAGGAGAAGTTTAAGGGTCAATTATAATCCGAAATCTAAGTGGTAAAAAACAATAATTAATGGAAGGTAAAACTTAACTTTAGTTTTTTAGCTTTAAATTCTATGGATATGTGGTACTCTTTAGATGCTGACGTGTCACTCATATGGAGAGAGTTAGCCAACGTTCATATATATTATTATTTTTTTATGCTCTGAATTTGAGATAGATTACGTCACCAATTCATGAGTAACACGAGGATCGAAAAAAAAAATCATCACTAAATTTGGCTTTAGATTAAAAATAGAAAACAATTTGGGATCCACTCAGCCAAGAGAATATCTTTCAGTTACAACCAGTCATCATAGAATCGAATCATGCTAAGGAAGAGAACAATTAATGTTGAGATTGAGTTCTCCCTAATTCATGTTCCTTCTTAATCTCAACTTTTATCAAACCACAATTACGTAACACAACTTCCAACGTCCACAACAAATAAAACATGCACATGCAACTAAAAACAAAACCCAACAAACTCTAAATTATTAAACAACCGAACAACACACATAAAACATACAAAAGAAGAATCAATGGGAGTCTCGGACATGGAAGTAATTAGGGTTCTTGACGACAATATCGTACATGTAAACCGAGTTGAATTTGTTGAAATCTCTAGGGAGAGAAATGAGATCAATGGAGGAGCGTTTGTGGAATTGGAGGAGATCTGTGTCGCCGCCAAAGTACCTCTCCCATCCAAGACTCTGGAGGATCTGCTCGAGCGTCGAGTAAGATGAGACAACTTCTCCTGTCGGTAAATAGACCATCACTTTCCTTCGGTTGTGTGTGTCGGATCCTGACTGGTTAGGGTTCTCCACAAGTCTTATCACTCCGTTCTTGAACACCCACACGCCTGACATGATCTTCTTCTTCCTCTCCTTAGTTTTGTTTTCTTGAGAGAGAAATAGAGAGTATGGAATGATTTTGTGTTTTTGAGAAGAGACTTGTGTGTGGAACTGATATTATATAGAAGAGTGTCTAACCACATCAAGACAAAAAAATATCTTTTTGACGTGACAAATAGAATTTGTTTTAAAATATAACCAGCAATGATTTTTTTTGGTGAAATAACTAAAAGATGAATAAAATTAGTGAAATGACGTGTTGATTCTTGAATTATGGTCTTGTGGTGTTGGAGTGTCGGAAAATATAAGCCGCACATAATTGATATCTTAGTTTTTTTTTTATAAACCCTATGGGCTGATCCGGTCAGTTTCGGTAGGAACACGCCGAGGTGTTACAGAGTGGACTACTCATGCGGTTCAACGGTTCAACGATTCAACGGACACCATGAGCTCCGAGCAGACTCGGGTCGAACGGGCCATGAGATTCATGAGATTCATGAGATCCAGAATTGGGCCACCACACTGCCTGATCCGAGTTTGGAGTGTCTTCCGACTAATGTCAGGGGATAGTCAGGCCGCCTGCATTTCTGACTATGAGGTAAACCAATTAGGCCAAGGTCCAACTGACAGACTTGCCAAACAAATGTGTTTTTTTTTGTTTCTAGCGAGAATCGAACTCAAGTTTGAGAGTTTTACCCTTTCCCAAAGCTTCCTCTACCACTAGACCACATATGCTTGGGCAAAGATATTTGGTGTTGATTTGATATATAAAACAATTAAATCGACTTTTGGTCAAATGTTTCATGAAAAAATGCTTGTTATTTGCCTAAGTTAGTTCATCAATAGGTTATAGAAAATGAAAATGCATTAGTTTATGAAAAACATAGGACAAACCGTTATATAGGTGAATATATTACTATAACATTTTTGTTCATTAGTTTCAAATAGAAATATAGAATAACACGTCAAGTCTAGATATTGTAGCTTGGTGAAGGTTGTTTCTATGTCGCTCGCCTGGATAATTTGGATATTATAGGTTAATCTACTTTCACTATTTAAAAAAATTTGGAATGCCATATCATATTCCTCAATCTTTAAAATAATACTAGTATTTTATACGTTTTGCAAGAATTGGTTCGAATTCTGATTTTGTTTTCTAGGAATCTTTAAAGATTTTAAGCACTAGAATAAATCTTATGGTAGGTATTTTTTATTCTATTATTCGATAATTTATTTCCCTCAAATGTTTTCATGGAGTAATACGTTATGTTTTGGTAGCGCCAAATGTTGTCTTTTGTTCTTCGGTAATATTGATAAAACATAAGAAATGCTTCATCTAATCCGTACGATCAAGATTAGAAAATTAAATTAGCTCATGTCTTGTAGATTTAAATAATTGAAAACGTTGATGAAATTTGGTTTGTACTCGAGTGGTTTGTCCTAATGTCGATTCCAACTCGAAAATTTGTGTGTAAGTTATAGATTAAAAAGGATCACTAAAGAGCTAGTTCTATAGAGAATTAACTAAATTATACAATTTGGTTGTAACATTTCACGCATGTGGTAAACACATTATGAAGATTTAGAGAAACTAGGAGCAGTAACAATAACATAAAATAAGCCCAATGACCATAAAGTTTATATGATCACAATCCTCCATATTACTACCCCAAAAAGACAGAAAATCCTTCTCAAATATACCATTTCACCTTTCTATTTCCTCCTTCTTTTCTTAGGTTTCATCCAAAACTTTGAGCTTACTCTCATATATTTTTGTATCAATCTCTTCATATAGTTTGATAAAATCTTGTGATCCTACTAAAAAAAACTATATTTTCACATATGTCATGATTTTAAATTTTAAAACTAAATAAACATAATGGAGAATGCATATATCGTATATAATATGACAAGGTTTTTTCTAACTTTGCCTACTAATGCAACACTTGGCGCTCCATTTTTGTGACACATGTCCTCTTCATTAAGTTTTAGTTTGACATTCTAAAATTCTTTTGGTGAAAGTTTTTATTTTTTTATTTTATTTTTACTTATAATTTTAAACTTTTATACAAAGTGTAAATTAAATAGTTTTACAAAATATTATTCTAGAAATATGAGTTAGACTGTTTATAGAAATATTTCTAGAATTAATTTTTTTGAACGTTTATTTTCTTTGTATTTAATTATCATTTGAAAATGTTTATATAAAATGTAATTAAAATATATTATTATTTATAAGTTAAAAATTTAATATAAATGTTAATTAACGTTTATTTGGTTTATTTTTAATTATAATTTCAAAATGTTCATATAAAGTGTAATTTAAATAGTTTTGAAGTATGAGTTAAACTATTTATAGCCTTCAAAAGCACGTGAACGTTTTTTTATTTTATTTTAATTATATTTTAAAAAAAATCAAATAAAGTGTAATTTAAATAGTTGAAAATTTTCATTTTCTTCTTAATTAAATACTTGCCAATTAATTTTTAAATTTTTCTTTTTTTTTTTGCAATACTTAAATTTTTTAATGAAAACAATAAACCACCCAAATTAATATAATTTGTTATTAATTTGGGACACGTAAATACACTCTCCACTAACTTTAGAATTAATAGCATTGATTTGTTTACTTCTTTGTAGTTTATTGTGTTGTAGAAAACGTTACAAAATTACATTCCAATATACTCTTTTTTTTGGTTTATTGTTTTGGTTTGATTTTACCTAACGTGTTTTAAATTAATAGCATTAAATTTGTTTCATTTGTGGGTTTATTAAATTAATAGCATTAAGTTTCTTTCATATGTGAATAATCACACGTTATAAAAAAAATACACACATGATTGATCCCCACTAAGCTTTCTTACATCTATGTAATTTTCACACTTCAAATTGAAATCAATATTATTTCTGCATCAATTAATTGAGCGTTAAATTTTCATAATAACTTCCTAAAGAAAAAGTAACGTCTATTAAAATTTTGTGTCAATATATATAGACGTTTACTTACATATTGAACTCATATTAGCATGAACACTTTTTACATCTTGTGTCAATAATGTGTCATGTTCCATATTCCTAAAAATCATCTATTTTAATTTACCGAATATGGCGACTTTGTATTTATAAGTTTCATTCCAGCAAATATTTTCCATGGTCTCTTTTATTTCTGGTTATTAAGTTTCTAAAAAAAAAAAAAAAAAGTTTCTAAAGTGGTTTCTCTATCTTTCCGGTTATATGTGTTGGGAGGAGTGAAATGTTTTGCGTGGGTTCGGAGACGGAGAGTTGGCCGTACGTCTAGGTGATGAATCAGCTCATGATATGAGTTTTCCAATTAGCCATATCATTCTCGTCAATTCTTCGGATTTCAGTTTTTATTTAGTTACACAATTTAGTTTGAATTGGTTCTTTTATACTTGAATATTATTTCCATGTTTTTTTCTTCTGCTTTTGCTTTGTTCCAAATATTATTGAAATTTTTTTAACATCTTCAAAAGAAAGAAATTATTGTCTCACATCATAAGATGAAGCAGATTCTATTTTAGAAGATGATTATTTTCTATCATGATGTGGTTGAAATAAAGAAAATGATTGAGACACATCAAATGACCTTTAAACGATTGAATAGATACTAAAAAATGGAGCTGACCATGGGAAGTAAATTCAATTGCAAGAGCAAGCAATGACCAAGGAACAAAATTGGACTCTTATAAATTAGTTTTAGAACTGAACCACCAAGTTTTAGCATACTAAATTCTCTTACCAATAGCTTTTACCGTTTCAAAATGTATTATCATCTCTTCATGATATTCTTTATTTGCTAAAAATTTTTTTTTTTTTTCAACAATCAAGGAACCTATGTATTTTGGTCATACACCAAGAAAATGGAAGAATTATACATTTGAATAGAAATATATCAAAAATATCATACTTCTTTGCAAAGTGCCATATTTGGTTTAAAGTGATTACCAATAATTAGTTAGGTTTATTAAGAGTTTGACACGATTATTGATGGTATCCGTTTTTCGTTGCAAATACTAAATGAAGTGGCTAAGATCCTGTGAGAAAAAGGAAACTACAAATCTAATGAATCCATATCTTTTTCTTTTTATTAATTTTTGTTGAATAACTTTTTGTATAAATTTTCTTCTTAATGAAATAAATTGTAAAAAGAAAAATCATATGCACCATATCACCTATATAACACTGCTACATTGACATACAAAGATTATCACTACAAAACTTGAAAACAAGATAGTCAAAAGATAAAAGTCACAACTCATTTAGGAAAATTTGTTATATATACCATGAGTAACCAAAGAGTAGTACTCACCTCACAATAAATTCGTTGTCATAATTTTAGAATTAGTGTTCAATCAACACTGAGATAAGTGATTAATTTTTTCTAACATGCATTATTTTAAATTTATCGAAAAATAAACAACATAAGTTTTTTGTTATTCATATAGAACAATACTCAGATAGAATTGTTTTATATAATACGTAAATTTAAATTTATATACACCCGTTGAGCAAAAACGAAAAAATTATATACACCAAACCAACTATATTTATACAAAACTTTTTTTTCCTGGAAAAAAACTTAAATTTTAAAATTAATTTATACAAAACCTTAAATTTTAAAATAATTAGGACAAAAAAAACTGAACTAAAAAACCCACGCATCGCGTGGGCAATTTTCTAGTATATATATATATATAACATTATTTCCTTCTATGAAACGATTAAACAAACTTTCTTTTTGTCGACAACTTTTGATAATTCGAGAGCTTTTTGTTTTTAAGATGGAAAATCTTTCGCCTGATCCATGGCTATATTTCGCATATATCTTATACTCCCTCTGTTTCACAAAGAGTGTCATTTTGACACATTTCACACATATTAAGAAATGAGTTAAATATATACAAACATACCCTTATTCAATATACCCCTAATAACTTAAATACAAATGATTTTAGTTTTGGATAAGGGGCAAATATAGAAATTAGTTACAAAAGTTACATTGAAAATGTAAAACGACAGTCTTTTTAAAACAAAGAAATAACTCCAAAACGACACTCTTTGTGAAACGGAGGGAGTAGTTAATTAAGATTGGTTCAATCGAAACTTCGAACGTATCAACAAAAACTTAACTCCTCCCCAATGTTTTATTCTCAACCAAGTAAACTATAGTTATCTAGATATTACAATCGTACAATTCATTGTTTTTTTTTAACACTATTCATTGTTTAATTAATGTATTATTCCATAATGTCATCTCATTATGCGTGCAATCTTTTTTTCTCTATCATAAATCCGACGATTAATCTTACTTTAGCATCCTTTTCGATTCGAGCAATTATAAGCACACTTTTTCTGATTAAACATTGTCATATCCTTCACTCTAGCTCACCTTTTAAACGACAAATCAGTAATAAAAAAAAATATGGACAATGACCCTAATGGTGGAGGCGAAGCTACATATATCGTGACGAATCACACATGTAAGAGAATCATGCATACAATAATGGTAGGCGAATCTCTATCTCTTAATTTGATTCTTTAGAAATAATAACTAATGATTCGATATTAAGCCACTTAACAGCATTTACTTCCCTAACATAGAAATATGATTCTCGCATAGCCAATAGATCATTGTATTAGTGCACGCACACAATAACCTTATGCTTCATCGGTCGAATGCATTTTTTATGTTGCACTAGATTAGTTTTTGTTCGATGCGTAGAATTTTAGTAACATTTGTTTATACATTTATAAAATTAATTGTAATACAATCACAAGATTTAATGGAAGTATAACTAATTGAAAATTTAGAGATGCGGGAAAATGTACAAGGGAGCGCATATATATAGATGCTCCTTGTTAATTATAAAATTCTTAAATGTTTTGGATTATATGAAAGAATAAAAGCATGTAATTGTGTCTAGGTACATATGGTTTAGCAGTAGTTAGATTTGGGACAAGACGTCAAGACGTATAATCGTTTTTTAGTTTAATTTTTATTATGAATAAAATCGGATCACGTACATTGAGATATAGGGGTTGAGACCATTTATATTGCCGATTTGTTGTGTTACATGGTTTTGCAAAACAAATTCAACTATGTCTCTTCAACAAATTACTTAGCTACAAATTGTTGTTAGTTTTCAATTGGATATAGATCTTAAATCTCCCTTACTCGAATTACCCGACAACCGAGAAAACCGATCCAAACTGATCTGAAAACCCGAATATTCAAGCCTAGTTAAAAGTTAAAGAAGCAAGAGTAGCCACCATAAGAAAATCCACAAAATAAGTCTTTTGTCAAACTCTTCTTTCAAAGGCACTCTCGGTTTCATTCTCAGACTGCTACTCCAAGCAACTGTCCATTCGATTTGGTTGGAAAGGAATAAGCGCAGACATGGCGACCCCCCAAGAGCTGCAGATCAATTAATCACATTTATGGATCGTTTGATACGTAACAAAGTCTCCTCCATTCGTCTCCTTGATCCCCGCAAATATGAAGATGGGTTAAGGATATGGTTCAATTCAAGAAGCTAATGTTCAAGGCTTTCTAAAAAATTTCGAACTCGTTTCAAACCAACATTCAATTTAGGGATGCATTTACTATAACAAAGGTTTTTTGGCTGAATAAATTTAACATTCATTAAAAAAAAAAAAAAAATCCACAATATAAGATTAGTTTCTACCCAAAGAAAGAACCCAACTCGAACCAACGATGTTCCAAGAAATAGAAGCCCATAACCTAGATATAGAGCCCAATTGCCTGATTCTTCTTCATCGACATGCAACAAAATGACAAATTTGGAGCTGGTCGTGCTCGTTAGATCTCTCGTCCAAGTCCCAGTTTCTCCATAAAGATGAAAGACTAGCAGTGAGTTGAGAAGAGGAGCATCCAAAATAGTTTCAGATCACAAGTTGGATTCCCAAACTAATCAAGTGTTTTTCGACCCCAGATCCAGACAAAAGGCTAGACATCCGCCACGTCACACTTCCCACCACAATTCCACGTGTCGACTTCACAACTCGTCAAAACAAAGTAGATGACGTTACACAAAGCATCATCCGTAAATGGCGGCTTCCTCTCTCTCGCTCTCTTCTCCTCTCTCTCGCTCTCTTCTCCTCTCTCAAACCCACTTCGCAGATTTACTCTTCACCATCTTCACCTCTCGAACAAACCCTTTTCTTCTTCTTCTCTGTTCCTCTGCTCCGCCGCAACAATGAACGACCATATCCACCGTGTTCCAGCTCTCAACGAGGAAGAAATTGACTCCATCGCCAGAAAAACATTTGAGAGATACGCATTACCTTCTTCTTCTTCCACGAAAAGAAACGGCAAAGGAATCGCGATTCTTTGGTTTAGAAACGATCTTAGAGTTCTTGATAATGACGCATTGTACAAAGCTTGGTCTTCCTCTGATACCCTTTTGCCTGTTTACTGTCTTGATCCTCGTCTCTTTCACACTACTCATTTCTTTAACTTCCCTAAAACCGGAGGTAATGGCTCCAATCTTAAAAATCAATCCTTTTTGTGTTCTTTATCACTCAATGTTTTGTGGCAATGTTTTCAGCTTTAAGAGGTGGTTTTCTTATGGAATGTTTGGTTGATTTGAGAAAGAATCTTATGAAAAGAGGATTGAATCTTCTTATTCGAAGTGGTAAACCTGAAGAGATTCTTCCTTCTCTTGTTAAAGATTTTGGAGCTCATACAGTTAAGTTCTGTTTTTATTGCTTGTGTTGAAGAAACTTATCAGAGTTTTGTGAGGGAATGTGAAACAAACATGTGATTTATGTTTTCCAGGTGTTTGCTCATAAAGAAACGTGTAGTGAAGAGCTAGTTGTTGAAAGACTTGTGAATCAAGGTTTGAAAGGAGTTGGAAATGGTACTAAGCTTGAGCTCATTTGGGGAAGTACTATGTATCACAAGGATGATCTTCCTTTTGATGTTTTTGATTTGCCTGATGTCTACACTCAGTTTCGTAAGGTATGATTCTTGTTTCGGTTGGTGTGTTTCTTGACACATTAGGAGTGAATATTGGAAATGTTTAGGATATAAGTAGTGCCATATTTGTATCTTGTTGATACAAATGTTTGTTTCTGGTTAAAAATTCGCTTGTAGTCCGTGGAAGCCAAGTGTAGTATCAGAAGCTCAACTCGCATTCCACTTTCTCTAGGGCCAATACCTTCTGTTGATAATTGGGGAGATGTTCCAACTCTTGAGCAACTTGGAATTGAACCACAAGAGGTGTGTTTTTCTGAGAAGCTCTTTAGATGAGGCGAGAGAAAATGAAAGTAAAATAATTCTTTATTAGGTTAAGTCTTTGTATGTATGTTGATACAGGTGACCCGAGGAATGCGATTCGTGGGTGGTGAAAGTGCAGGAGTAGGCAGAGTATTTGAGTACTTGTGGAAGAAGGCAAGATGATAATGAGCTCTTCATGCATCTACTATGCTGTTGCTTGTGTGTATTCATAATGTTCTTTGTCTCTTTTTTCATGCAGGATCTATTGAAAGTATATAAAGATACGAGAAACGGAATGTTAGGACCTGATTATTCGACGAAATTCTCACCATGGCTTGCCTTTGGGTGTATCTCTCCTCGTTTTATTTATGAAGAGGTCAGATCTTTCAAAACCTTAATTCGTTATCCCAAAACATATAGCAGTTTCTCACTTATGTGGCAACTGAAAAAAATATTTCAGGTCCAAAGATATGAAAAGGAAAGAGTAGCAAACAATTCAACATACTGGTATGTCTTCATTTCTGAGTATTGAATCTCTGTTGCATTCTCTTCACTCAGAGTCCTTATTGGTTTAATATATCTGTTTACAGGGTGTTGTTTGAATTAATATGGAGGGACTACTTTAGGTTTCTTTCAATTAAGTGTGGAAACTCCCTCTTTCATCTAGGTACCGATGTTTTCGGATTAAAGCTCAATGCAATTTGGTTACAGTGAAGTTTTTAAACAGCGCATTTTCTTCGTAGGTGGCCCGAGAAATGTGCAAGGGAAGTGGAGTCAAGATCAGAAACTATTTGAGTCTTGGAGAGATGGCAAGACAGGGTAATTTTTCTCTAATAGCATCAATCAAAGTTATGCTTGAGGCTTTAAAGTCTTAAACTTTAGTGACTGCTCATGAATGGCATTAGGTATCCTCTTATAGATGCAAACATGAAGGAGTTATACACTACAGGTTTCATGTCAAATCGAGGACGACAGATTGTTTGTTCGTTTCTTGTCCGGGACATGGGGTTGGATTGGCGTATGGGTGCAGAATGGTTTGAGACATGTTTATTAGACTATGATCCATGTTCTAATTACGGTAACTGGACCTATGGAGCAGGTACTACTCATGACACAGTTTGTAACTTGTTTAACATTGAGAATGAGATTGGTATGGAAACTTTAGATGATGAAAATTTGGTTTTGTCCATTGAAGGAGTCGGAAATGATCCCCGAGAAGACCGGTACTTCAGCATTCCCAAGCAAGTGAGTAAATTTTAACATCAAGTCATTAGAAATAGTCATGAAGAAGAGACTGAAAATGTGTGTTTGGTTTGTTCAGGCACAAAACTATGATCCAGAAGGAGAATACGTTGTGTTTTGGCTGCAGCAGCTACGCCGGCTTCCGAAAGATAAAAGACATTGGCCAGGGAGATTGATGTATATGGACACAGTTGTGCCTTTGAAGCATGGTCAAATGGCTGGAGGGTCCAAGTCTGGTGGTGGCTTCAGAGGGAGTCACAGTGGGAGACGTTCTAGACACAATGGTCCTTAGAGAAATTATTCTTTACACGAATTTGTATTTTATTTTTATTTCTGTGATTCTTGTGCACATGAATCACTGATTCTCTCGGTCTAAATTATTCTAAAACATTATGTAACCTACCAAAAAATTCAGTCAGTTTGTGACAACTGACAATACCATTTGGTGTACAGTCAGTGATTGTAATGGGCTAGAACAAAGCCCATTAATAATAAATTATGGGTTTGGGTCCATTTAGAACATAGGAACCCTAATTCTTAGGTAAGCTCTTCTTCTTCTTCTCTCCGCTTCTCTCGGAAGGTTAGTTTCGAAGAACGAAGGGCTCGAGATTTTTGATTTCAAGTAGAGATTGAATCAGGTAAATTCACTTGAAATCTGCACTTAGTCTATTTCTTGTGTTCGTATTGTATTATGTAACTATGAATCCATGCTTTTAGTTTTCTCTTAGCCATGCTTGCTCTCGATCTTCTCAGTGAACAGAGACTTTAGAAAGTTAGGGTTTAGGGTTTATGCATTTACTGGGTTTTTCAGATTTGGTCTCAGTTTATTCAAAGTTTGTTTCTTTTTACAATATTTAAGCTAGATTAGATCTCGGATGAACAAAATATACATTTGTTAATCGTGAGATTATGTTTTGGTTATTGTCACTCACTGTTATTGTTACCTTTGTGTGGCTTAGTGATAATGGATAGTGAGACGAAAGCAACCACCTTCAGCAAATCTACGGGACTTCCTCGGAAGAGATTCTACAGAGCAAGAGCTCATAGTAACCCACTTAGTGATTCTCACTTTCCGATTCCGATTTCTCCGGCTCATGTCGATTATTCGCTTCACTTCCCCAAATTCGTTGAAGCTGACAACAAAATCTCCAAGAAGGTTGAGTTTGCGGATATCGGATGCGGGTTTGGTGGTTTGCTAATTTCCCTTGCGACGCTGTTTCCTGATACGCTAATGATTGGTATGGAGTTGAGAGATAAAGTGACGGAATACGTTAAGGAACGGATCTTAGCTTTAAGGAGAACGAGTTCGGAAGGGCAGTACGAGAACATCTCTGTTGTTAGGACAAACTCGATGAAGTACATTCCGAATTATTTTGAGAAAGGACAGCTTTCGAAGATGTTTTTCCTCTTCCCTGATCCACATTTCAAGGAGAAGAATCACAGGAGGAGAGTGATTAGTACTCATTTGTTAGATGAGTATGCTTATGTTCTTAGAGCTGGTGGGATTATTTACACAATCACTGATGTGGAGGAGCTTGGAGAGTGGATGAAGGCTTGCTTAGAGAAACATCCGATGTTTGAATCACTTACACAAGAAGAGCTTGATTCGGATCCTGTCGTCGAGCTTCTATGCAGTGCTACTGAGGAAGGACAGAAAGTTGCCAGAAATGGAGGACAGACTTTCAGAGCTGTTTTTAGACGCATTGCCTATGTTTCTTGAATTCAGTCTTTCTCTTGGTAGTAATCTTATTGTTGTAACAAAAGCTTCTTTCTTAATCTTAAAATTTTGGGATAGTGTTTACAGAAATTTAGAAGTTATTCCTCTATGAAGACAACAGAATGGAAATTTATGTTAGCTTCTTATTGTACATGAACCAATCTTCATGGCAAGATTGTCAACTACACTACCAATAGAAAGTTCTAATGCTATAAGCCAAGATGATAGATGACTCAAGAATCATGCGCAAAGGAATTATATTCACATTTTTCTTGCAAATTGTAATGTTTTCATGTTTCAGACAAGAAAGTATATTGGGAGTTTTTGAAGAAACAGCCCTGTGCACGCCCCGAACCGCCAAATCATCTATCAAAACCTGAATGTAACTATTTCGTGAGAGATAGGAAGAAAATATATATCATGTTTCCCATGGAAAGGAAAAGAGGAATACCATTTGAGGATTCCTCGCATGCAACAAAGTGATTTCTTGTGACTCTACCAAGATCGATATCTGGAACCAGGTTCTGTCGTTCCTCATGTCGGATTCTCTATGTTCTCAAAAGAAAGTGAACTTAGCTCAGGTGTCCATGAAACAACTACCGACGAGGCCATAGGCATTTTGGGAAGGATAGACTTGCTCTGTTTCTTGAATACACCAGCACATTACTGCTCTTCTGTAGGCAATGTGATTTAGGATGCTTGGACAGAAATTCCTCTGTTCCTCGTCACTATCCACTTTTTGTAAACTAGATACGCCTCGTCTGGTCGCTGCAATCTCGTATATTTCTTTACTAGTATCAAAAATGGAACATGATCCATTGTTATACCAGATACTTGCATTCTCGACAAAAGGCTTTCGGCCTCCTTCAATCGACCCTTCCAACAGAGCCCTCTAACCAGCTCAGTATAAGTAATGATATCAGGTTGACATCCCCTTTTCAGCATTTCATCATACAACTGAAATGCCAACCGCAAGTGACCCAATGTACAAGCAGCACCTACTAGCAGATTATAGGTGGTTGTATCTGGGTGGATTTTGGTAGATCGCATTTCATTTTTAACCCACCAAGCATCAATTAATCTTCCCCCTTTCACATACCCATGAATCAAAGCATTGTTTGTGTAAACATTTGGTTTAACACCGTAAGAAAGCATTAGATTTAGAACAGATAAAGCACTGCTAGTATCTCCATATCTTCCATAACCATCAATAACCACATTCCACAGCAGAACCTCTGGAAGCAGAGACCTTTTTAGCATGCTTAGAAGGAACTCGTTCGCCCTGTCCACATCTCCCTGTATACATAGACCTTGAATAATAACTTTGTATGAGATCTGATCAGGAGCAACACCAACATTTTGCATGTTACCATGGAGATCACATGCCTCATCAAACTTTCCCGCTTTGCACAATGCGCTTATGAGAGTGTTGTAAGTGAAAACATCAGGATTTACTCCTCTCTTTACCATGTCACACATGAACCCATAAGCAGCTACCATGTTTCCACTCGAACACAACCCCCGAATAATGACATTGTACACAACTGAATCAGCAGGGACATTTTGCTGTGACATCTCCTTCCAAACCTCAAGGGCTTGAACCACATTTCCGTTCTTAAAACTACTATCCATCAGAATGGTACAGGTGACTATATCCAATGGTGCATTCTTCACCTGGCTACTATCTAAGATCTCTTCAAGAAGCTGTGTGTGGTTGTTTCCTATAACACCTTTCTGGCAAAGTGCATGCACGATTATGTTGCAAGTCACTCTATTTGGTTTAATACCATATTTATTCAGAGTACTGAAGAGATATAGAGCTTTATCTACATTGTTAACACTGCACAGACCCTTGATTAAGGTGTTATAAGAGACACAGTTGGGAGAAGGACCCATCTCCCTCATCTCTCTAACAAGCCCATCCGCCTTCTCGATATAACCTAATTTACACAACCCATTTAAAAGATGATTGTGCGTGATCAAACCTGGAATAAATCCACTACGTATCATTTTTTCCCGTAGCCAGAGAGCAGCGTCCAACTTCCCTTGTAAACAGAGATCCCTCATTATAGACGAGTGAATAGATAACGAATCATCGTAATCGAAACTCTTTGTCTGACATACACTCTCCCTACAAGAGAAACAAGTTGTATAGGCCTCATCAGAAGCAGTTTGCAAATATAACTACCTGAAGTTAATAGTGAAAACACAAACCTCAACGAAGCCAGACGATCCAAGCTGCTTTTCAAGATATAATCAAGCACATTGAAAATAGCTTCCGGGTCTCTCTTTTGATCATAATCTTTTTGATCCGAAAACCATTTCTGAGTGCAAAAATGAGAATGTTTGCCAGATGGAGGACGTTCAATACAATAAAGACGCATTTCAAAGTCCCTAACAAATCCATAAAGCAGAGAATCATCAGCAAAGAGATTAGATGGTCATGGAAAACCAATAAAATGAATCAAATCAATGTACCTTAGGTTGGTGAATATAGGAGCTAAGATTCTAGAGACATTGTCACTAACAAAATCAAGGCTTTGGTTGAGTAAGCGAAGTAGAGTGAATTGAGAAGATGAAACTTCCCCACAAGAAATGAAAAGCTGCATTCGAATTTAAAGCAGTAAAAATCAACACTTTTGTATAACCCAGTACACAAAAACACATAGTTCTTCAAAAAAAAACTTACAGCCATGGATTTAATCAGATAAGCTATGCAAAAACATCAACTTTATCACAAAGGAGACACGAAGCTAGCGATTGAATTGAGAGTGTATATACGCGTGAATGGTACACATAATTTCGATTGATTAGAAATTCTCGAGTAATGGAGTGTGAATCATCAGAATTTGGATCCAGATTGTAAAATGGCATCAGATGCTGAGGTAAGCTCTTGGTTTCTGGGCAAGTTTGACGAAGATGACGAAAATTAGGGTTCTTGCTTGTTATGGGCTATGGCCCATTAACTATCCTTAATAGGCTTAGGCTTAAGACGGGCCTTAGTTTCATATTTCTTTTTTTTACTTGTTTTCAGGTTTATATTTTACAAGTAACAGTTATGTTCAATAAAAATCACTAACAGTTGTCACTGTTCACTATCAGTAATAGATAGTAGAAAATGTTTGGTTAATTTTTTTATATAATGTAAAAAAAAAATCTAACAAATTGAAACGAAACTATCTAGGATATAGTAGATTCCATGATAGATATGCTTTTGTTCGAATTGAAAACCAGATGTGGGCAAAACTACGATGCATTTTTTTTAAGGTCCAGATTTTAAAAATAACAGCAATCCACTCATATTTAATTTATGGTGATCTAGTGTTTGAAAGTTTCATCTCCAATTGAAAGATCATAGTTTGAGTATTTCTACTACGATCTCATGCTATAGTTTGCTAGAAACTAACGACATCATGTGACGTGAAATGAACTCTTAATTCATACGAATCAATTACGAATTTGCCATTTTTTTTAATAACATTTGTAGATTTTATCTTTTTTTGAATAGTTTGTAGATTTTACCATTTTTCAGGTTATAAAAATGTGATTTAACATTCGTTTTATCCGTTATATTTGAGTTTAGTCGGTTTCATTTGTTCTTAGAGTTTAGTATTTGATATAAGGTACATATATTTGCAAAAAAAAGTCTTAAATACGTTTGTTTTTAAGTGTCAAAAAATGGCAAATCGTAAAATTTTAGTCAAAATTGTATTTTTAAAAGATTTTGATGAAAAGGCCAAAATCAACAATAATGCCTAATTCATACCCTTAAGAGAAGAAATAAAATCAAGAGCAACTAAAAAATCAAGAACAAAATTATGATTTAACACGTACAAACGGAAGTTTATGTTTTTTTCAACCATATTTTCTTTGACATTTTTCTCCTAAAAGATTTGTGCATTAATATATATGTATGCCGACCTACAATTATATTCACATATGTCTCATAAGTGTGTGTCAAGTAGTCAACTTGCAAAACAAAAAAAAAGGTAACGCAAGAGAAGAATCAATCAATCATAGTTTTTCTTATGTTAAATAAATTGTTATATATAACACACTTATACATTCATATATATCCTTCGTATTCGTAGGCTCGAATCTTTTAATGGCCTTATCCATTTTAGGTAAGACCGCCACCTATTTTAGGTAAGACCGCCACCTTCTCGTTCTCATAACTTTCCTCAATTTCCAACTTTCCTATTCAGAATCTTTGGATTTTATATCGACCACTACTTCATGAGTATTAAATGGATATTTATTTTACTTAATGGAGACCATGATAGACCCGCCCGACATATACAACAGTACTACTAGTTATTGTTTTTTGGTGCTATCTTTGTATCGTAGGCCTGGTCTCGATCAACTTGCTCTACTGTCATTTGCCCCACAGAAAAAGTGCAAATCATACGTATATACATAAAGTTTGACGCGTAAAGATTTTATGTAATCGTAAGTATAGGTCAAAATTGGGTACGTATCATATATGGAAACATATATGATATATAATTCACACGCTAAAAAAAAAAAATTATCGACTGAAATTATACTGAAGTGTGGTATTACAAATTCCTTGTGATTGAACGGACCCATATTAAATTCACTGGTAGAGACGAAAGTATATCAGACACTACTATAGCCGTCTCAAATTACTTAGAGATCCTATTCAATAAAAGTTATTAAAGATATATAAAATGTGTTGGAGGAAAAAAAATTTAGACGTTTCATGTTCAATCGTTTTATTCGCATGTACTAAAAGACGGCCAATTCGAATAATGTTCTTCCTCTCAATCCATATCAGGATACATACATACATGGGTTTATCAAAAAAAAAAAAAAAAAATATCAGGATACATATAACGTGCATTGCAATATGCTAGACACTTGTAAAAACGTGCATTGCAAATGCAATATGTGAGATGCATTCTTCCTCTTCTATATATGTACTTTGATTAATTCTTACAATGAGTTTTACTTCTTTTTTCTGTAAGTAGGTGACGTATGCATATCTTAAAAACAAAAATCAAGTTAACCTACAAACTTTTAAAACTAAAATGTTAATTTAAGAAGAAAAAAAAAACAACTTAAACTTAAATTATTTTTCTAAGGTATAAATATGTCATTTATCACCAGAGAAATTCATAAAATTGGCGATGAATTTTTTTTCTAAATTGTTATGTTTCATAGATTTCTAACTCAAAATCAGTTGGCGATGAATGAGATTGGCATGTGCATTATTTTTGATGCTTTATATTTTCCAATATAAACGGTGACGTTTTGTTCTTGTCCTATCCGGTTCTTTATATGCTCCGCAGATTGTTAAATAAACAAAAGAGAGAGAGAGGATACGATATTACGATATAGGAACATGATGATAACGCACGTAACTAAAAGCTGAGACATATTAAAAGAGGAAAGTGATGATGAGTGTCATTGTTAATTAAAATGCACAAAGATTTGGATTTATGATTGCCTGACCAAATATCTTTATTCCATCTCTACTTTTGTCGGCTCACAGTACCTTAGATTCTAAAAACCGACAACGCACATTTCAACATATTCCACAAATTTCGGCTTCTTTTCTCTTTTCTTCATCGCTTTTATATACTATTCCTTGATTTTTACGTAAAATTACATCTGAGTTGATCACTAATTGAAAACAACCTACGAGTGGTTCATGAATGAGAATGCCAAAAACGACAGTGTGTTGGCTTCGTATGTTCCCATCCGCTTTGGTCCGTGTGTTGTAACCTTTCGGAACTTTTGTTTAGATTAGGTTAATGCAAGCCAACGAGAAGTTAGAATCATCCTATTGTAAACCTAAGGTTTTTTTGTTTTTGGCTCCCAAAACCTGCGCAGGACAATCATATAATTTCCTATATTGTGACCTTTGTTTAGAAAATAATCTTAAACATGTGAAATGATTTATGCAGATAATAACCGCCAACCCATTTGTCCACAGATTTTAATTCCGCAAAACCCGTTGCATTTTTTAAAATTTTGAAGGTCAAATCCGCTCCGCCGCTTGAATTCATTATAATAGCTCTAATATCAATATGTTGATCATCAGCACATATATAGTGTACATGTACATTTAAAAGGTTTTTTTCGAAAATACATATCGTCTTTTAAATAGAGAAACCCCCTTTAGTTTAGATTTGTTAAGCTTGAATTAAATAAAATAAACGTTTTAATAAAAAAATATGTATTCATGTATATATGGATATCTATGTATAAATTTACTATCATACCGTCGATGGAGTTCTGATCATTACCAGCGTCGTCTTGTTATTCCGATTCACATCGTCAATTAGAAAGAATGAAAAAGTAGAATATACCAAGGAGAGTTTGCATGAGAAGAAGAGAGCAAAATGTAGCCGAAGGACAACTTGCCAGAAATATGTTCATCACATACTTATCAAAAAAAAAATATGTTCATCACATAATTTATACGTATGATTAACAACGTTCCGGCAAGTCATCCTTGGCTGCATTATACTCTACTCCACTTCATGCAATTCTACTCCGTTGGGCACGCATGTACATCAATATGAGTGTGTGTATGTGTGTGTTTGTGATGGGTTTAGGGAGTGGAGTCAGAGGAAGTATTTATAAGAGAGAGAGACGTATAAACTATACAACCTCTCGGGTCCAGTATAATATACAATTAGATATTTGGTGATATAAATATTCGACCATCAGCTAAAGATTCCTATAGCAAGTGGCTCTAGTGCTTAACATAAAGACACTTAATGTTATAATGTCAAAAGACTTGGCCTTTCTCAGGCCTTTCCACCACCCACTCATAAAATCTTGTACATTTCTCAAAATCTTTACATCAATCGATTCTCTGAGTCTAACTTATTATATGGGTATATATTTTGTTATTACGCGCTAAATCAATTACATAATATTTAGCAAGTTTTTTTATCCAAATTTAACAACACTACATATTTAGAAGAAAACTCATTTGTTATAATATCTTTCATAGTCTTTGTCCCGGAGAGATATGCGGACCACAAGTTCATAACTCCATAGATATCCAAAAATAGAAATAATAGCAAGAGTCAATTTTTTTTCCAGATCAAAATACAGATGAATCTAAAGAATTTAAATCTTTTTGCATCTTAATATATGATAATGTAGCAAAACGAAATTGATGTCGCGTGAAGTATATCAACTAAGTTAGGTGGATGAATTTATTGGTGACAAAAGATGTAGGATAAGGTATTTAATTTATACATATCTCATATGTAAAATTTGTAAACAACTTCATATTGCATACAAATTTAAATGTCAACCGACCTAAATTATAATAATTCGATATCATTAATGATAGTTTTTTCCGAAAGGGATAGGAATAAAAAATCTGGTGCGCGGATTGGTCCTACTAAATTTTACTTGTTTAGAAAAATATTGAGGTCAAAGAATTATTGCATTAGTGGTGATTGGCCTCCATGCTAAATAAGAATCAAGAAAAAACGAAAAGGAGAGAATATATAAAGAAACATTACAGATATGAGACTGAGAGATATACTTTTATTTTACAGATTTGTGCAAACAGTAAAAGATTTATTCATTTATTCATGTTTCTAAATCTCTACATATTAATGTGCATAGCAATTAGCAACATATATACATATATGGTGTGTTGTCAATTACTCTTACCTCCAATACCTTTTGGTGTCTTCTTAACTCACACAATCCTCACTTTCAAATTCAAGCAATAATGGTTATATATTTCTTTGTTTGAAATAAGGCTTAAGACTGTGACAAGGAAAACTTGAATTCAAGCATGGGTCTAGTGACCTTCCTTACTGATCAAAGAAAACATATATACACACATATATATATATATATATCATAAACTGGTGTTTTCAGTTTTAGTGGATTCGATTGGTTAATTACTCGATGATGTATAGTTATAAATTTATAATCAATTAATACAATGATTATAGATCTCAAAATTAGTTTTAAATTTAATTAATAAGATTCGACTGATATAAACCAGGATTGTTATAGGGAATTAGTATGGCTTAATTAGGCAATAAACGACTTTTCTAACTTTTTTTTTTCTTCTGAGAACTTCTATTGGTGGTATAGCTTAGTTGTTAAATAAATGGAAAACCAAAAATGGAACCTAAAAGGTGTGGCGCCGCCAACAAATGCACCGCCCCTATCTCGTTGTGTTGGTCGGGACATGTAAATATCCAAACCTCAAAGCTAAGATAATGTTTTTGAAATGACTTTTTCATCATTAGATAGGGAAGTGATTTTGTTGCTTTAGTGTATTCTTAGATTTAGTGACATTTGTCAACTCTTTGGCATATCAACAACTTATTCTACAAATTTACTAGTAGCTGATAATAGTTTTTTTTTAATGTCAAAAACATATCCATTAGATTTTTTTTTTGTCCATTAATTAATGGTTGGGAACCCAGGCTTCTATCAATATTGCTAAAGTCTTGTCTATCCAGGAGTTAATGAATTCCACGCCGAGGCATTATTACGATGAACACGGTGTAGTTGGTCCTTTTATAGATAATGAAGTTAGAATTTTAAATGTTTATGCTCTTGCCCATCATTTTAGAGAGAGTGGAACAGTATACGAAGAAGATTGTCCTATCACTGAGGAGCAGGTTTTCCTGGATGAGAGCACAACGACTGAGGTAAAATGTTCTCTCTCCTTCATTCTCTTCTCTCTTTGTTAAATTAACCTTTAATTAATGTTGTTTTCCCTTGATACAGGGATGTGAGAGAATTATCCCAAGCATTTGTGACGTTCATTCTATCTATGAATACATAGCGGACTATGGTGGTGAGGATGGTGTATCAATGTTTCATCAAGAGTTGGAGTATCAGCTCAGGGAGGGAGGACCACTCAGTATTCAATTCGAAGTGTATCCTTCTTATTACACCACTCATGTCAGGAATTGTATTTTAATTCTGCTTCTTAGTTTACTTTCATATATTTTCTAAAGCATTTGATTTCCCATCTTTGTTTTTGTGGATTAATACTTGATCTCAGAATCCCACTAATTTTTAACTTTTTGCTTTTTTTTTAGGGAAACCTCTATAATCCTTCTAATTCTGAACTTGAGTTCATTCCTCTTGGTGGACACTATGTCATCGCCACTGCATTAGGCACACTTGATAGATTCCTCGCCTTGGAGTGTCAAGATACACAACTAGAAAACAAATATTTTGTTAGAATTTTCCAACAACTTAAAAGTTATTGCTTCTATCCAACAATATATAATATTTGTTGGAAAATTCCAATAATATTCATACAAATTATACAACGTTACCACAACTAAAATTTGTAATGAATTTCCAACGATATAATATTTCTTGGAGATTTTCAACGACTTTCCTACAAAGTATGCAATGTAATTGTCACAATTATAATTTGTTGCAAATTTGCACTGAATTTCCAACAATATAGTATTTGTTGGAAAATTTCCACAATTTTTCTATAAATTATGTGATGTACTTGCCACAACTTAAATTTGTTGGAAATTTACAATAGATTTCTAACAAATATAATACTAAACGTAATTTTATTGGATATTCATTGGAAATTTCCAACAAAATTCGATTGTTAGAAACATTTGTTGGAATATGCCATGTTTTCTCGTAGTGTATAATTTGATGATTAAGTTGTTGCGTCTTTCTTATAAAAAGTCTAATAGATTTTAATTGTTACTTCACAATTTTTGTTTTTGTTTTTGTTTTGTTTTTGTTTTTTGTTTTTTGTAATCATCTTCGAGGTAACGAAAAACTAAATTTATTGCATTAGAACCTTTAAAAACGTGAATAAATAGTTGCATGATAGAATACTTACTCTGTGGTATATATGAACCTACGACTTAGTGATATTTGGCAAATTGACCATTATGAATTTTTTAATGGTAAAAATACAACTTTTTAGAATATTAGTCTCTAAAAATGTTTTAATGTTTTAATATCTCTAAACCATAGAGACACATGTCGTGATCCATGGTTTATGGTTCTACAGGGTTACGTTGTTTACTTGTCCGGTAAATATTTTTTCAAGTGTCAACTTCGATATTTATGAAAATTTGCTATTTTTAATATGTGCCAATATATATAAGTTGCAATGCTAGCTCTACGTCAAAAGCTGGAATAATAAAATAACCATGAACATTGTCATCTAATGATAAGTCCACAAATATTTTCATAACAATTATTTGGATAATAAAAAACTAATGAAAACTCAAAAAAGTTTATTACATACCATCTACGAAATCGGATAAACAATCCCTTTGTTGAAAGGCAAGCATCCTCTGTGAAGTGTCGTACCCAACTGCATGATCAACAAGAGCTGATGCTCCAATCACATTAATCCTTTCCTCATCTTTCATCGATGATCTGACCAAAGCCGTGCAAAGAGAAGATGGGCTGTCTCGGATATAGAGTCCTTTGTTTGAGATTGTGTAATCGTATCCTTGGAAATGAAGAGTGAGTTTGGGCAATGAATCTATATCTAACCCAACCTCGGTTGTGAAACACATTAGTTCGTTCACTTCGTATGCGACTGTTGGTCCAATCTGCGCCATTAGCTCTTCTTTCACCTCCTCGTAGAGTGATGGCTCTAGACTCGTGTAGTAGGTTCCGATATCTATTGCTATTCCACTAGTCTCATTGCTTCTCATTCTATTAAAAAAAACAAAGTTCTTGAGAAACAATATAATGTATATTTACGTTTAGAGAAAGAAAAAAACAGAGCTTGATTGTATTAAACACTAATTAACTTCCACGTTTGCGTTTTTATGTTAAACGTTAAAATATCATTTTCTTAAAATACAAAATATTTTTCAAACAATTAACAAAAAATGTTAGTTAGGTTTAGTGGACTAGTTTTAGTTCTATTCTATGGTATTTCTTATAAAAAAAATCAACAAGCTGTTAGGGTTATACCTCTGTTGGGCAAGACTGATCCCGAAGAGAGCAACGTGGTACGAGTAAGCTTCCGTCCCCGTCGTGTTTAACATCGGAACCAACACCATATCGCCGCCGTAGGAAGCCGCTGATCCGAGACGGATGTAGTTACGCGACCCGGCGGAGGATGGCCATAGACAATGTGAAAATCTTGTGAGACGAAGCTGAGAGAGGAAAGAGAAACGATGAGTTGTTAGACTCAATCTCCCATCGACGCCTCCTCCGTCTTCCTCCGGCGTCGCACGGTTACTAGCCCCGCAGCCAAAGACAAACCCTCGAACTATAGAGAGAGAGTTTTCTTGGTCGGTGATTGAGGAAGTTAACTGAAGTGTGTCGGAGACAAGGTAGCCGGAGCTAGAGGGAGAGGCCTCGTAGCGGCAGAAATCGGAAGGAGTGCAGAGAAGAGATAGAGAAGTTGTTGTTTTCGTTGTTGTTGCGTTATAATGGTTAGTGATGTTGGGGGAAATATGAGGACAAAGAGAAGAGTTATTGCAAGAGATTGTAGAGAAAGTGTTGGAAGATTTGTCTGAGAGGGAGCATTGATGGTCATCATCATTATCAAGGCATGTGAGATGTGTAGAAGAGTCTAGTTTGAGGTTAAAGGTTCGTGTTGGGGTTCCAATGGTGATCTCAACGTAAAGATTAGATTCGAAAGGTAAGTAGAAGCCGTTTGGTATATCATTCGGGAGATCATCTTCAAGGCTAGAGTTATGAGTTAGTACAGTGAAGAGGAGAAGAAGAAGAAAAATGAGTGGATTTGGTGAAACCATGTTCTTAGGTTTTGTATAGTTTAAAGCTCCCAAAACATTCTAAGTTATTAGCTACATTTTATATGAGATACATATTGTATTTTAATTATGATACAATTAATTACTTAACTGAAGACATAATCCTTGTTTTTACGACAGTGTTGCACCTTGGCTTGCATGAAATAATGTTTTACGCTATAAAAAAAAAAAATAATAATGTTTTACATGTTTATTAGTATGAAAATTGCTAGGCATTTTTATAAAATTAGTTACACCTTATAATTGACACTAATTTTATATGTATGACTAAAGAATATATTTTACAACTATGATTTTAAAATTAATTTAGTTAATTGTTTGCTCAAAACAACTAAATGATATAGTAGTATTTTTCTTTGTTGTTTCTTCATGTGGCATGTGTGGTTTTATATATGCAGGTGGGTTGGTTACTAAACGCATCTACCGTGAGTCCGTGACAAGCATATACATTAGATGACGTGGCCCATTTAGGATCGCAAAAACTTAGGCTTATTGGGCCATAACGTGTAGAAAATAAAAAGCCCAAAAGAATCAGAAAAAGAGATATGTGGGTCCCATAGGAATCTGCGGTATAGATTCATTTCGTTCGCGGGGGTTTTACTTTTCGTCGTTTCATCGCAAAACGCATGACGCGTTTTTCTTGTAGATCTTTGTTTTCGTTTTCGTCTTCGTCTTTCTTCTAGATGAAATTCTTACGTTAAGCTCTCACCTAACCCAAAAGCTGCGAACTTTTCCTGAAAAGCTAATTCAATCGTAGAATTTTCTAATTCAACTCTTTATTTTATATATGCGGAATTCGCGATTTCGTGGAATCAATTCTGGTTCATTCCAGGTGAAATTTTTGCTTCCAAAAATCTGATTTTGACGATCTGGGTCCTCTTTTTTTTTCCATAATTCTTTTTTGTGATTTCCCAAATCGTCATTTTACGATCTGGGTTCTCTGTGTTGTTTTGATTGATAACTGAAAAACCCTCTCTTTTTTTTTTTTTTTGGTTTTAAAAATCCTCTCTTTTTGATCTGACTTTTGTAGAATAACCGGTGGTGGTCACTAGTGGTTGATTCTCTCCTATCGTTTTTCGTTAGAGTATCAGAAATTATTAAGAGACTCTTTCAAAAATTTGTATCAATGGGTTTGGGAAATATTTATAGAAGACGAATGAAAGTCTTCTCAGTAGCTATACTTATTTACCTCGATTATAAGGTAAGCTTTTGATTCTTTTTGTCTTTAATCTCTTTCTCGACTCTTATAATCTTTTAGAGTTTTTTCCTAAAGTCAGAATTTTGGTATTTGTGAGTGAAGGGTGTTCAACAAAAGGAGAAGTGGATTAAGAAGTCTAAAGTTCCTGCTTTATGGGATAAAGCTCATGATCGTAATGCTAAGCGGGTTTTGAATTTGATTGTGGAATTGGAAGGGTTATGGGTGAAACTTGGGCAGTATCTATCTACCCGTGCTGATGTTTTACCTCAGGCTTATATTTCTCTTCTCACACAGTTGCAAGACTCGCTACCTCCTCGTCCGTTGCAGGAGGTTTGTAAAATTCTACCTTAATGTCAACATAGCAAGGTTTTTTTTTTGATATTATGTCAATGTAGTATGATTTTGAAGTTCTGTGATATGGGGCTGCTCTTTCTTTATAATATGGTATCCTTGTTGATATACTAATAGGCTCTATATGTCACCTTCTTCTACTCAGGTTTGTCGAACCATTGAAAGAGAACTGGGGCATTCCATGGATGTTCTGTTTACTGATTTTGTTGACGAGCCTTTGGCAACCGCTTCGGTAACATTCTGAATCTTTCCAAACCTGGGATGCACACATACCTTCTAGCCAATAGAAACCAAATGCTTCTAGGCCACTGAATGGCTAGAAATTCGTATACTTTGTTTTATAGTGAGCTCTCTGTTTTGTAGATAGCTCAGGTTCATCGTGCAACTCTAGCTAACGGCCAAGATGTGGTTGTTAAAGTTCAGCATGATGGCATTAGGGCGATTATTTTGGAGGTCTGGTCTTAGTTTCTTTTTGAAGCTTTTGATATGAACAATAAGAGCTATTAGCTATTATATGACTGTTGACACTTCTTTCAACCTGTCTTCTCTTTTCATTTCTTAACAGGACTTAAAGAATGCAAAGTCCATTGTTGACTGGATTGCGTGGGCAGAACCACAGTACAACTTTAACCCCATGATAGATGAATGGTGCAAGGAAGCTCCAAGAGAACTAGACTTCAATATTGAAGCTGGTATGCTTCACTTGCATCCATAATAAATAGTCGTAAATTTCATTCTATGATAAAAATATAATTGCACCAAAGCATGTGATTGATTTCCATGATCAAGTTCGTGGGCTGAGCTAGTTATTCTGAGATAGATAGACTTTGCTGGATTGATACCCTTCTCTATCAATTTTTCTTGCGTTGGCAATTTTCGAGTTTAGATTATGCTTGCTCTTACCTTTCTAATCACATGTTCATTTTAATTCTCAAACATGGCTATGATCGAGATAACACGGTAAAAATAGGCAGAATTCTGTGTCTTTGAATTCCTTCCCTAGAGACTGAGCATTCTTAAGGTTCATATGCTTACAAGTCACTGAGAACTGTATTTCCTGAGTTTTCCCCTTTTTGTTTTGTTTCTCAATATGTAGAAAATACTAGAGCAGTATCCAAGAATCTCGGGTGCAAGAAGACAAATGACGAAGTTAGAAGTGACAATCGGGTTGATGTTTTGATTCCAGATATAATTCAGGTTCTTATCTCTAGTGCTCTCGTCCTAATCTGAAGCATACAGACATAATTGATCTCATATACAGTTTTTAAGGCTAGGATGGAAACATCAATTCCCTTAGTGAAAATCACAATAGGCATCCAAATGCTAAAAGAAATATTATATAGATGGATCAGTCATGTTTATTGATGGTATTGCTGTATCATGGCATCTCTGATGTTGCACGTTTTCTATATTTGGTATTGCTTAGAAGATGCGTTAGAAGTAGTGGACAAATGCACCTAATGTGTAACACAGATTGTCTCAGATATTCCGAGTAGACTTAAACTCAGCATTAGAAATTTAATGACTTAAGAAGCTGAAAGATGTTTATTCCTTTTTTGTTTTACTGCTACTTATCTCGTACACCTCCTTCGTTGCTCTAAAATGACAGTCGTCTGAGAGTGTCCTCATTCTTGAGTACATGGATGGAATTCGTTTGAATGATGTGGAATCTCTAGATGCTTTTGGTGTGGATAAACAAAAGATCGTTGAAGAGATCACTCGTGCATATGCCCATCAGATATTTGTTGATGGATTTTTTAATGGCGACCCTCATCCAGGTATGGTCTGAAACATGATCGTTTTTTCTGGAGTTCGCCAATTTTTATCTGTCTTGTAACTACCATGCTTGCTTAGACATAGTTTTCATCTAATACAAAGTATACATCTACTCTGTTTTGCAGGAAATTTTCTTGTTAGTAAGGAATCACAACATCGTCCTATTTTACTTGATTTCGGGCTTACAAAGAAAATCTCACACTCCTTGAAACAAGCACTAGCCAAGATGTTTCTAGCATCGGCAGAGGTTTGTGAAAGTTTATAACCCTGTCTTACCCAAGCCATTAGTCGATTATTTTGTAAAATGTTAGAATGATGAGTTTGTTCATTAACAGAATTGAAATGCTTTAAACAGTTGAACAAACTTCCAAAAAAAAAAAAAAAAAACCAACTGAGCCAACTGCACTCTGGTCATGTGAATATTATATGCATGTAGAATCATAGGCCATAGCTTGGATTTTTAACTGCTTAATGTCACAGGGAGATCAAGTGGCGCTTTTGTCTGCCTTTGCAGAAATGGGACTGAAGCTGCGGCTAGACATGCCAGATCAGGCAATGAGTGTGGCAGGTCTCTTCTTCCGATCTTCAACTCCATCAAACGAAGCTACGGTAAGTAAATTTACTTCTTTCTGTCATGCCTCGCTTTCTCTATTGGGGTAACTTTAGTGGATCCGCTCTTACAGATTCCTCTCTTAATAGAAAACGTTAAAAACCCTGAACGATCAAAGAGTGCAAAATATGAAAGTTATACAGGAGAAGATGCAGCTCAACCAGAAAGAAGTTAAACGCTTCAATCCGGTAAGCACAAATTTCTTTCAAGTATTGCCTTCTTAGTGACCATATATACCTCAATGAAAATATTTGATGCAGATAGATGCATTTCCTGGTGATATTGTTATTTTTGCAAGGGTCATTAATCTACTCAGAGGTATACTTTATGAATCATACTAATTTACCTCATTATATCAAAGGATTTGCTCATTCATAGTACTTTACTTTTTTTTACTTATTTATTTTGTCGACTGTTTAGGACTGTCATCTACTATGAATGTTCGGATCGTTTATCTGGATATCATGAGACCATTTGCCGAATCTGTTTTGTTGGGGTAAGCCTCCTTGGAATTTGGCAGCTCATTTTATTATCTCCTTGTGTTATATCCCCGATACGACCATTATGTGGTTTTCAGGAGTATCAGTCGAGGACCGACTGTGGATGCTCATTGGATACATGACTCGCCAATCCATTCTGATGTAGAGTCCAAAGTGAGGAAGCTGCTTGCTGAACTTGGGAGTATCCAGAAAATACTTGGAATTCAGGTGGGCAACACTCTTTTATTTTTTGGCTTGCAGGCAGCTTTCGTTTCATTTTACATTTGGTTTAACGCGGCCATGTTCGTTTAGGTATGTGCATATAAAGATGGGAAAGTCATTATTGACACTGCTGCTGGAGTGCTTGGAAGATATGACCCTCGTCCAGTTCAACCCGATAGTTTATTTCCTGTTTTCTCTGTGACAAAGGGTGTCACTGCCGGAATGATACATTGGCTTGTCGACAAAAGGTGAGTAACAACATTATAAGCTTTCAGAAAGTTTCATGTATACATTTCACACACCCTGACATTCTGAATCAGCTTCAAGTCTTACATATTGGTCTCTTTGTTAGTTCCATGATCTCGTTTGCAGAACACATGCTTAGTCATATTTTAGTAATGTTTAGTATTTAATGATACAGGAAACTCCAGCTCGACCAGACTGTGGCAAATATATGGCCAGGGTTCGGATCAAATGGAAAAGACACCATAAAGGTATAAGGAGCTACACTGTCACGTAACCATTTTGCAATCTATTGTGAGATATTTCCTTTCATGTTAATACCTTGGTTCTGTGTTTCAGGTCCATCATGTGCTTAACCATACATCTGGGATGCACAATGCCTTTGACCCTGTAGGGGAAAATCCTCTGCTTATTTGTGACTGGGATGAATGTTTGAAACGGATTGCTAACTCATCACCTGAAACAGAGCCTGGCAATCAGCAGTTCTATCACTATCTCACGTTTGGATGGCTATGTGGTGGAATCCTCGAGGTAAACTAATCATATCATTCATTGTTTAAGCATAAAATTTATATAATTTTTCTCTTACCTCTACTATGTTGATGCCAATCTTGCTTGCATGAATCTTGAACAGTATGCTTCTGGAAAGAAATTCCAGGAGATCCTTGAAGAGTCCATTGTTAAACCCCTAAAGATTGATGGAGAACTGTACATTGGAATCCCCCCAGGTAAATAGTAACAGACGTTGTAAATTACGCTAGCTTTATTAAGAATCATCTAACATCTTAATTATAGGTGTTGAATCTAGGCTTGCCACATTGACGTTCGACACTGATGAAATGAGCAAGCTTTCGTCCATTGCCAGTCAACCTGAGCTTCCTTCCACATTTCAGCCTGACAAAATCATACAAATGGCAACCAATTTGCCAGTCTTATTTAACACATTGAATGTGCGCAGAGCCATAATCCCTGCGGCTAATGGACATTGCTCTGCTCGTGCTCTTTCACGGTACTATGCAACCCTAGCAGATGGTGGCGTAGTGCCACCTCCACATTCATCTTTATCCCAGCCACCACTAGGTAGCCACACCCATGTTCCGAAATTCACATCGTTGAAAGACACAACAAAAAAGAGAAAGGGTAAGGAGATGGCAGCTACAGAAAAGCGTAAACCAAAAGATCATCAAGAGAGGAAGCTGTATGATGAGACTCAGTTTATGAGTGCTAGTAGCAGCAGAGAGTCAAATACAGAAAGTTTAGCCAGGCTAGTTGATACTAGCAGTTCTGCTGGCAAAACTGAGATCAATAGCGATGATCATCAAGATGATATTCATAATATGTTTAGCAACCCGAGGATCCATGATGCTTTCATGGGTGCCGGAGATTACAGTGGCTTAGTAGTGCCTGATGGGAAGTTTGGACTTGGTTTTAAGCGCGTCTTTTCACAAGATGGGTCTCTGATTGGCTTTGGACATTCAGGGTTAGGAGGATCAACAGGCTTCTGTGACATCAAAAACAGATTTTCCATTGCAGTAACACTAAACAAGATGTCTATGGGAGGTGTGACGGCTAATATTATCCAGCTTGTTTGCTCAGAGTTAAATATCCCATTGCCTAAGGACTTCTCCCTTTCAACTGCTATGGGTCCAGATTCAGAGATGGGTACGCCTCTAATCAACTAAGGTTGGTTTTCTACCTAAGTTTTGCCTGCTCATGTTACAACATACATAGCGCTCGCCTTAAATAGCTAATAGACATTGCTGGAAAGTAAAGTGTAATGATCAGTGTTTTTGTTTGTTTGTCTGTATACTCAAGGAACATATTCGAGCAATTCCCTTGTGAGAATGTAATTTATTGGCTTATACATGCTTCAATTTCCAGTTTTACCATTTGCAGGATTTCGAGCAATAAAGTATATGTTAAAAGACACAGACCTATAGTTTCTAGTTGATTATATATAACAGGGGACAAAAGAAGGTGTCCTAGTTAACGAAACTTGAGTTTATTTAATGAACATGCTGCTTTCATTATATGTTTCTAGTTCTATAGTGAAACACATAGAGGAAATTCGCTGATTACATGTTTTATAGAAAGAGAGTCATGGCCAGATGTCTGAGACGCAGCTAACAGCTTCACTGGATACATTACCAAGTCCAGAGCTTGAGTTCTGCCCAGAAAGTGTCATTCCAGGGAACAAAGATTGGTCACTGTGGACTGTAATGGCGGGTGAGGTATTTCCTGTGTAGTGCAGACTGTTGATGGAGTGTGATGGTGGACTTAGATGAGTTTGTAGAAGTTGGTTCAATCTGCTAGTGAGGGACCCTCTAGCTACCAAATCTTCTGCTAGTTTCACCTATAAGTTACATAACTTAGCACATTCCAGTTATTACCTTAGCAAATTGAAAGAGCAAGTGATAAATGATACCTTGACTCTCAGAGTTTCAACATCTGATTTGAGAACTCTGTTATTTGTTCCAGCGCTACGAAACTGTTGTGTTGCGTCTATGAGCTGCTTGTACAGTGTTGAGTTATCGCCTTTCAAAGAATCAACCTTGAAGAAAACACAAGGTCACCATCAAAACATTAATCTCGAAATCAAATCACCGAACAAGCTATTTGTTAACCGTACCTGAGTCTCAAGATCTACCAAGTACTCTTGCTTCCTTCTCCTCGACCGCTTTGCTGATTCTCTGTTTGAGTTCATCCTGAATTCACATCACAAAAAAGATTAAAAGAAATGGTGATTCTCTATCTCAGTTTCTTATATCGAACTTTTTATCGGTACCTAACATACCTTCTAATACGTTTTAGATCATTGGGATCATTAGTCATTTCAGATTGGCCAGCTTCTGTCTCTGCATCTTCTTCATCAGAGTTAACATGAGAAGATCCACTTGCGGTTCTCCTAACTCCCTCTCTTACCTCAGGTTTATTGGCTGACACTGGACTATCAGCTGACAGATTCTCTTTGCAGATAAGATCCATACAAGTGAACATTAATATCAACTACAACAAAACTTATTACATGGAGTCAAATCAAAGAGACATGCACATACCGCAGATTGAGGACTGTGCATCACGAAAAGTTCCAGCCGGAATCAAGCCCTCAGACCACAAAAGAATATCTCTTAACTCACAAGTGTAATCCTGCAACCAAAAAAAAACAAGACTCTCATACTATATAATCTCTGGATCTTGATATAGACACAAGCAACAAAGATACTAACTAGAGAGACAACAGAAGGAAGAAACCAAAGACTAACCCGGTTCATGAGATCAAAACAAGGCTCTACAGGGCTTGTAGTGAGATACTCTTGTAGAGCCAACTCAGAAGCACTTCTCTTCATACCAATGTCTTTAGCTGTGTGACCATCCATTTTTTTTTGTTTGTGAACACACAAGAAAGAAGAAAATTGGTAAGAAAAAGAGAGGAGGGGAAGAGTAAGTTATGATAGACATCTTCTTTATATAACCCTCTCTTCTTTACTAAAGTTGTGTAAAGCTTCTTAATGGCTAAGCAAAATTGAATTTGCTTTGTCAATGCAACGTCCTCATTTCCAACTTTTTTTCTTTAATGACAACAATAACAAAAGAGACTAGAAAAGCAAAGCCACAGAGATATTAGGCTCTGTAGTTTTATTGAATATTATGGTACCAATTATATGCTAATGATAACCTTAAATCCTTTAACTAGAGAGCTAGACTATCTAATGTAGCTGGAGACTCTTTCAATATATTCATATCTGAATTCGAACATTAAGTTGTTTGTCAACAGCATTCATTATGCGGATTTGAATTTGAGTATTGATGCAACGAAATCAGACACATTAATATATTGGACCTTGCAGATTTATAATGAATGTTATAGGCATATAAAACAGATTATATTCATGAAAGCTAAGGATCCTATAATAGTTAGAAAAATACCCTTAAATTTTGAAAAATATTTGGATAAAATATTGTCACTCATGTACATTTGCAATCTTGGCACATGTCAAGAACCTTACACTAACATAAACTACTTTACTACATATCCTGGTTGAATTCGAATTTGAAGTACGTACACGACTAATTTAAGATTAATTTACTGACAAATTAGATTTAAATGTTAATCAAAAGTAATATACAAGTGATTATACGTATATAAGAAGAATATTGCAATAGTAGCATGCATAGTCAATGATCATGGAACTATAAAAACATTGGAAATGAATAAAACTTTTACCTTATAATTTCATAAAACACGAAAAACTAATCTTAATAAATAATTGATAATATTGAAGGAAAAAAAATTCAATAACATTGTTTAATATTTTTTAGACATTTGTAATATACAATGTCAAAATATATAGTAAAAAATTTAAAAAAATAATTTTATAATTCATTACGAATTTACCACTATACCAAAAAAAAGAATTTTCCGGTCATGAACAACACAAAATGCTTCTCTCTTTGTTTTCTCTTACTTTTCGTCGTATGCTTTTGGAAAGCAGATCTAAAAGACGTTTCTTTTCTCCAGCACCGGAAATACTTTTTATTTCTCTAACTTTTTGTGCGTAAACCAACTTTTCTTTTTCTTTTGATCTGCACTTCCTTTAAAAAGTTAAAATATTTCACAACAAAACAATAAAAAGAAACAAACTAGGTAATGTGTCTTTAAAAAATCAAAAGTTATTTAGATCCGAAAATAGAATCCAAAAGCATTTTAAAATAGCTTTTGTAACTTTTATTTTTATTAAACTAGAATTTTCGAACCTAGTGGACTACAATGTTTACGATTACCGACTACCGAACAATTTAGTAACTATAGTAACTAGTAAAACTTGAATTGAGGATCTTGTTAATCCTTTGCATTAGGAATAAGTAAATAATTAGTGATGTTTAAAATCACCATGTTTTATAATTTAGATGATGATTGATATTCAATTTTGTAAGAACCGAATTTCGACTAGAGGCTCATGCTAAATTTGTAAATTAAAATACAGAAAATATGAATGAAAAATTAAATTATGAACACAAAAAGTATTTTCTCTGTTTCTACAAACACTAATTGTAATCTCCAAACGATGTTTTGCAAAGAAAAATAAAAGAAGAGGAAAGAAAATATAAGTGATTAATAAAGGAAAAAAAAAACAAAAGATATGACGTTCTATGTCTAGTGATCACTAGAGTAGTTGGAGTGATTAAGTTTTCCGAAATTACTTTTCAAATCATACAGCTGTGTTATTATATTTTGCGGTCATGGGTGGATAAATATGATTATAGAACAAAAATTCTCATTTAAAATTCAAGACAAAAACAAGAATTCTCGTGACCAAATGAATTTTTATTGAATTTTATGTAAAAGGGTTATGACGACAAAACACAAGTATCTTTAGTTATAGTTTTGAGGGACCAAATGAATGTTCTTAACAAACTTCAATTATCTTTTGATGTTATAATATTTAGTGTAGTAATTATATTTAGAATCTTTTTGTTTACAAAACGGAATTTATTATATTATTCCAATAAAAGATCATGTATGACGTGAACGACATTGAAACCAGAGGTTATAGAGCACAAATAATAAAAGGTTATAAAACCAAGGCCACAACAAGAGAAAATCTCCAAGTGCATTTATTAACAATCCGGAGGATATGACATCATCGTCATGTACTATCATAAGCACCATCCTTTAACAAAAAATCATCATGCGTCGTCATCACCATTCGAGAGATCAGAAGCGCGACGGCAATCCACAATACGTGGTTTCTCTTTATTGTTGTTGCGTGACACGAAATCGAGGTTATAAAGAACAAGAACCATCACCATAACGGTTAAGAACACGAGGATGGGACCAAAGATCCATAGCATTAGAGAAAAACCAGCGTAGAACAACCTGTTACCTACCGTGTTGAGAAAGATACCCTTTTCGAACATCTCGCTTACGTGCTCAGACGTGAGGAAGAAGCAACCAGAAGGATTAAGGTCTAAATTAGGGATGTTAACGAGAATGGCGACTTGGTTTAGGAAACGGATGGAGAGGGAGTGGAAGAAGAAGGAGAAGATAAAGATTGTGAGAATTGTTAGGTATTTGATGGATATGGCAAAATCTCCATGAGCGCCAAAAACGGCGTCGGTTAGAGGCTTCTTGATGCTGTAAGTGCTGCTTAACACTGCGGCTAGACCCGCGCAGAGAAGTACGCAGGTCGTGGCCATTAGTGTAGCTCCCATTATTATGTTACGCAGTGTTTGTACCGCCAATATGTTTGTCTTCTGATTCTCCTGTAAAATTAAACAACAAACAATCTATATAATTGATTTCTTTAATCATAGATATAGCTTATAGACTTCCTTTTATGAGAGGATTTCGGAGCAACCAAGACTAGTTTCCCATACCATCTAAACTTATTAATCCTCAAACCAAAGCTCTAAGCGATGCGAGCGATAATGACTAATTTATAACATAATATTGTTATAAAATTTTACATTTTGGATAAGAAGAATGCAATGGAGATGAATATAAAAAACCTTGATCATAGCTGAAATCCACATCCGGCGGCCGTGAGAGTTAATGCCGAGGAGGGTGGAGAAGGGATTGGTTCGAACCATGAAGGACAAGTAGATGTGGTAGCAAATCATCATCAATAGAGCTAAGGGCACAAGAATCGCGTCTAAGTACCATTTCTTCCACTCCATTTGCGCTCTCTTTCCTTCTCTTTTTTTTTTTTTCTTTTTTTTTCCAACCTCTTCAACTTTAATGATTTCTTTTGTCTCCATATATATATTTATATATATATATATATATATATAGAACGATGAAAAAATAATCTTGCTTTTAACATAAAATTTTCAACCACATAAAATATAAGTATACAATACCTTAATTCTCATGTCAATTAATATACATATTTTCCCATAGTACATATATTATCAAAACACTTCCGAAATTCCTATATTTATCAAAACTTTCGAAAAAGATTATCTAGAATTTTAAATGGTGTGTACATAGATGTACATATTGTTGACTTGTTGTGTATCAGTATATATTTGGAGTAAATCTATTTATTCCATGTATTGTATAAAAAATGATGTACGTTTTCGTGTTTTAAGAAAATACAATAATAAACCATTAAATATTCCAATTAACCTTTTACGTGGTACTTAATATACTAATGTAGTATCATATCAATCTTCATCCTAAACCTTTAATCACCATGTCCATTGATTCGATCGATCACCGTTGCCAACACATCAAACCCAAGCAACCCTCTTGTCACGATGAATATGTTTTTTTCTTTTTCTTTTTGATATATCCGATCGGCTGATCTGGTCATTCCCGGTAAAAACGTGACAAATTATCCTCTATGAACCACCTTAAATGAACTTTACATATCAAATCTCTTCTAAAGGTTTATATGTAATCAAATACATTGAAGAATCTGCGTCTCCACCTCTGCCAACAATCATACTCAGCACTAGAGATAATGACTTTGAATCCAGAGGTACCAAACATCAGCACTAGCATTGGTTGACTAAAACTTCTTTTTGCATCCAGAAATCGCGAGTTTAAGCTGCGCTTAAGATGAGACGATATTACATGTTCTGGTTCCGGCCATAAGTCCAAAATCTCTTAGTTCGAAAGTTTTTCAATTAAAGGTAATATCTTATATAATTCATTAGTACAATAGATCAACCATTAAAAGATTTCTATCAAGTAAATACCGGAACCTATAACAAAAGTAATTAGTAAGCTAGTGATAGAGAGGGCTCACTAATTGTTGACATAAAAAAAAATGAGGGCTCACTAATTAGTAGCTAAAACTCTTTTTCTCCGTTTAGTAAGCTAAATTAGTTAAAGAAACAGATCCAGACCGTCAAGACGTGTGATGAAGCAAGGCGTGTTATTATGGAAAGAACATTAACTTTGGAAGGCGACATGCAATATGCACATATCTTTCTTTTTGAGTCATTTGAATCGTGTGTGTATGTAATTATTGAGTACTTACGCAACTTAAAATTCCTTTAGGACTTTTAAATATAAATATATATTATACCATTTTTTCACGTTTTTATAACGTACGCACTACAAGAAAACATGATTAAATCCTACAAAATTTAATCATAAACTTCGACACTGTGCCCGCAAATTGCAAAGACTATGTCGAAGACTACTTGACCACTTCACAACAGTATCGTTACGACTCCAAAACGGTGTGCAAAGAAGCTTATTTCTACGCTTAAGGACTTTCCTTAAAGAACGACACCTACAATGTTTGGATCTTTGACCTTGACGACACCCTCCTCTCTAATGTTCCCTTGTATTATTACTTACCTAACCACCATACTTTGTATTCACACATAATCTCTAAGTTTTCATGAAATTCTATCAAATTTTCTTGTGAACATCATTTCCGTATATTTTAAAATGCTTAGATGTCAACATAATTTCGATATTTGTGTATTGATGAATTTCACATCTCTGACCTCAGTCTATTTTTTTCTTTAACTACATGGGATTTCATGTAAAACTACATTTTATATGTTTGGTTTCTTAGGACAAAGAAGCACGGCCCGGGGACATTCAGGAAGTGGTTGGAGGTCGGAGAAGCTCCAGTGCTCCCCGAGACCTTGCATCTTTACCAAAACATCGTTGAAATTGGGATTAGCCCTGTCTTACTCACTGAACGATTCCAAGATTTGGAGGAAGTCACTCTAAAGAATCTCAAAGCTGCTGGCTTCACCTATTGGAACATGTCTTTTTCAAGTAAGGATAGTTAAAAATAGCTTTAATCATATACAATTATTAAGTATTTTAGTTAAAGTAGCTTAATCATATACAAACAGTAATTAATATTTGAGTGAATCGAAAGATATATGTATATGTGGAAACAAAGGCCAACAGGCTCAAACAAAAAGATATCGAGCTTCAAGTCAGAGGAGAGGAAGAAGCTAGAGAGGAGTGGCCACACGATCATTGGGAATATTGGAGACCAATGGGCTGATTTGACTAAGGACTTTCAAACTCACTAATCCACTATACTACAAGATCTAATTTAGCATCTTCTTCATGTCTTTCTCCCCATGCATGCACCACCTCATATGTCTTTTCGTTTATCTTTGTAACCACGCACTTACCACTGCTCAAATAAAATGTCCATCTTCTGAGAACTCAATAAATAATATATTTTCTTATTAAGTGTAGTTGCTTTAAAAATAAGGGATGTTCAATTTGGAATTTTGTTAGGATTATTTACATTTTTGATTTTGCGGTTTTTTGAATAATTGTATATAAACTAATACATAATCTATTATGAATGGTTTGATACGGTTTTGGTTTTGGTTTCGGTTTTGGATTCAGATATTAGTCAAACAGATCTTCAATTTTCGAAAAACTTTTGGCTTAAATCAATATTTTTTTCTGGTTCAATTTGGGTTAAGAATAATAAAAAAAACTGATTCTATTACAATTATATTAAAATATGGTTCAATTTACAGATTAATTTTTTGAATCATGTCAGATCGATTTACCATGATTGAATATCCTCTTTTTTTGGGCAACGAATACTCTTGCTTAAAATGATAAAAGTAAAACAATGTTAAATTAACAAAATGAGATGCGAGAGTGTTGACTTGCCCCTTCATGTGTGATACATACTAGCTGCAAGTTTTGGTTTATTTGACTAATCATTGTAACATTTAGTCTATGTGAAAGCTTTGTGTGGGCATTAATCAAATCAGAGAAAACCATTATATAATAAAATCTTGTTTTTAGAGAGAATAAAAAGCATCGAAACACTAGAAACTCTTATGTATATCTCTTGTATCTTAGTCAAAAAAAAAAAAGAACTTTTGCTGTCTAATCTTACAAGGGATTTCATGTAACCTAATGCTTGAAAAGGATCAAAATACTTTATTTTAAAATGCATGATTCAGTTATGGGGCACATACAAATTATATGTATAACTAACATTATTAAATTGCTTAATAAAAAAATTATAAGATAATATATTTTTAGCTTTAATAATTTTAAATTTTAAAATCCTAAAAGACACCAAAGATTTTGAAAGTACTACATCTATCGTTTTCTAAATAAACTAAATTACATATATTAGATATTGAAAATATATCATTTTAATTTATTAAATAATACACAGTTATGATTAACGACAAAACTGTAATATATATATATAAAATATCATTTAAATTTACATGTATAAAAATTTACACAAAATACTCTAAATATTAAATAAACTATAAAGATAGATGATATTGAATAAATTTACACAAAATACTTTTATATTTACTACTTTACTAAAAATATATATAATTTAAATGTAGGTATTAGTTTTTTATAGTAGAGAAACATATCTTAATTTGTTAAGAGTTAAACTGGACTAAGAAAGAACAATAAAACAACAAAAAAGAGAGAGCATAGCTTTAGACTTCTAGTTAAGAAAATAATAAAAAGGAACAAGGAAAATGCAACCAATTAAGCATAAAGAAGGAACAAAAATGTAAGAAGACAATTAAGAAAAAATGATGTGAAAGGAATAGAACTCGACATTTTAAATATTGCATGGGGCACTTATTACCAAATAAGCTAAAGTAATTAAATGCATATTAAACAATTAAATTATTAAACTTTAGCATGGGGCACGTGCCCCACCCCCTCTTGTAGTAGATCCGCCCCTGTCTTTCAGAATCCATGTTTGACTTTGTGATGAGATTTCATCTCTTTCTTAATTGCAACACTCCGTTCTGGCCAATCTAGTATCTTTCATGCTTTGTTATAAAAGTTTGGTTCCTCTGGTTTAATTATCTAGCATCAGAAAGACTCATTTCTATATACAATGTCAGAGGGTTTAAAGTCGTTTGTTATTTTGTTATAATACAATTTTAATCATATACCGAACCGACAGAAGCATGTGGCAAATAAAATCCATTAATATTCTGAGAGCATCTTTATTAAGAGGGTCTCACTCCTTATTAATAGTCAAATTGGTAACATATACAAAAAAAACATTCAGCCGAATTCAGCTAGATTCATCAATTATGTAGTCACTATTTGCATAAAACTAAATTTAGTTGCATTCAACCAGATTCAATAGTTTTTCTTACACCAACAGATACGTAGTTATGTTCATTTCTTGTAAAAATTCGGATAATAACGAGTACACACGACCTGGATTAAAATATTTTGGATATCATAAATTACACATCAATTTTATATTTTAGAATAAATCATATTATACGGATACAATATATCAATAATTCAGATACATAAAATCACTACCAGAGTAGAGAAGAATTCATGTTTAGATAACTATAGATAATTTTGGATAATTTTAATAACTTTTAGATAATTTAAAATAAATTTTATAAATTTCGCAAAAATAACTCATACCTATGCTAAAATATTATTTAAAATATCAAAATTATTCTAATAATTTTCTTAATCATCATGGTCATATTATTGATTGAACTACTTGAGAACAAAAAAAAAAGATAATCTATATTAGATTGTCATGTTAATTTTTGAAATTAATTTTTCAATAATGCTTTGACAAAACTTTTCATTAATTATTTACATACTTTTAATAGTTTAAAAATTAAATATAAAAGAATAACCCGATTTTGCTGCTCTTATCACCATTAGATAATGCTGTAAAAAAAATCACCATTAGATAATTTTCATATTTATTTATTAGTATAATAGTTAATTAGACAATTATATAATTTATCTATTTTATTTAGATATTTCTTAGTTATTTTATTAATTTAATTATTATTTGACGATATTTTTCAATTAAAGTTTTAAATGTTTTGATAGATTCTGTCAAAAAATCACAAAATAATTTAGCTAGGTTTAGCGGCTACCTTTTAAAATTGTAAAAATTCAGCAATATTCAGCTGAAAATCACCAAAAATTTAGAAAGATTCAACAATGTATCCAGATTTAGTTAGGCTCCCTCGATTACCAATGTATCTATTAATAATTTCCCTAAGTAGTAATTTAATAAATCTTATCCTTTTCCCTCCCATTTTTTTCGGATCTCATCATAACTCAACACAATCCATGAATTTTTTATATTAATTTTATTGTAAACCCATCATTAAATAGTACAACTTCACCATGGAGACTGGGATTCGACGAGAAAGCTTTAGAAAGAAAATACATCAAACATAACGAAAAGGAACAACGCAGACACTATCTCTCGAGAGTGATACAAACAATGGACGCAACAAGAATGGGCTTTGGTGCTAAAACTCTCCCTCACCTTGGCAACTTTACTCGTCTTCCTCTTAAGACCAAACTCTCGCTCCTTCCTCTGAATTTGCTTCCCAAATACATGACTCTTTCCCTTAGATCGACAAAACAGAACTTATGTGTTAAGGCTTCTACTGAGAGTAATGGTGATGTTGAGAGTAGTCGTCCCTTGCCTCATTTTTCTCCCGATCTTTGGGGAGATCAGATCTTCTCTGTTCCAACCGAAAACTCCGTAAGTAAACAAAAGAAACACATGATCATATAGATGTGTTTGATAACCAGTCTTTGTTGCAATGTTGCTCAACATTATTTTTGCGCATTGATATTTTTTCAGGAATTTGATGCACTAGCAACAGAGATTGAATCATTTATGAAGCCGAAAGTGAGAAATATGCTAATTTCTTCTCGCAACACTGACAAAGAGAGAATAGTTCTCATTCACTCTCTTGTCTGTCTTGGTATTTCCCATTACTATGAAATGGAAATCGTAGAGATTCTAGACCATGCTTTTCGAAAGTTGGACAGATTAATTGCAGATGAAGATAATTTGGAAACAATGGCCATCATGTTTGAGGTTTTCAGATTATATGGACACCAGATTTCCTTTGGTAAGAAATATCAGTTTCCATAATTCATATCTTTGAATACATGCATATTTATAACATGACATATGAATACATGCATATTTAATTAACGTGATACATGCATGGGAAAATCCTTAGATGGGATCTTGGTGCCATTGATGAACTACCGAGCTGTTTGAGAATCGTCATTAGAACTGTAGTAGAAACTTTAGAGGATATTGGAAGAGAAATGAAGTCGCGAGGAAGATCCTCTAGTATGCAATATACGATAGAAGAGGTACGAAAACCGATTAAGTGTTTAACTAGTTCTATAACTGTATAAAAATATTGTTTATATTTTATTTCTAATCGGCATAGATATTTTTTTTGTGTATATTGACAATTATGCAGGTTAAACGCCTTGGGAGAGCTAATATAACCTTATCAAAATGGGCACGAGCAGGTCACGTTCCAACTTTTGATGACTACATTGAGGTTGGGATTGTCTCGGGAGGGATTAGTTGCTATTCAATGTACAGCTTTATGGCGATGGAAGATTGTGATGAGGATCAAACTAACGAGTGGTTCAAATCCAAACCCAAAATGTTACGAGCTTTAGAAGTTATATTTCGTCTAGAAAATGATATAGCTAGCTTCGAGTATGAGATGAGCAGAGGAGAGGTGGTTAATGGGGTGAATTGTTACATTAAGCAACATGGTGTTACTAAAGAATTGGCGGTTCACGAAATGAAGAAGATGATTAGAGATAATGTTAAGATAGTGATGGAGGAGTTCTTGACGATGAAAGGTGTGCAGCGTCCGATTCTGGTACGGGGTCTAAACACTGCACGATTGATCAAGATATATTACGACGAGGGTGATGGATACACCAACACGCATGCAAAGATCAAAGACCTCTACACCTCTTTGTTATTCCATCCTCTTCTGCTTTGAAAACCTCGCTCCATTATATCTTCAGAGTGTTGGAATGTGACAGTTGCATTTTTTTCCCTTATCTATGTTTTTTCCAATGGATTTTCCTAAATTCAAGGCAATAATACACTTTTTCTATTATTCTTCATTAAGCAAAATCACTAAGAAATATGATATTTGTGTTTTTGTTGGTTTAATAGTTTCGTTTCTCTTAGTTTCTTATCTTTTTGCATTCATGTTTAGGTCTTTAGGTGTATATTTGCATTGTATTTCTTACTTCTAGGTCTATAGAATGAATTTTGGAGTTTTGATGGCATTTGGAGCAAAAAAAAGGAGTAAAAGGAAGTGAATCAAGCAAAGAGGAACTAAATAAGTGAGAAGGGAAGGAGATGGAGACACATCAGGTTTCCACATCGACGTATGCACCCTAATGCAAGCTGCCTTGAAGACTCAAAGCTGCCCTGAAGACTCCAGATTCATCAGCGGATACAGCAGCCATCTACATCGTCGTATGGAACCGGTTACGAGCCGATTTTTCCCATGACCCGAATTCAAAAACCGGATCTGATCCGGTTCATTTTAGTCTTCTACTTAAGTAATTTTAGACCTAATTTCTAATCTTATGCTACCTAAGCCTAGTTTCTTGATTTCTCTTGGTTATCAACTCTAAACTCTTGTGATTTTTGCTTTTATATAAATTTTTCTTTAAAATTTTGTGTTTTATTTAGTAGGGTTTAATCTCTAATGTCCAGTCTACACATGACTTATGTAAAAGTATCTTCCCACTCTGAGTGAAATATGGATACAATTAGTAAATTTAGCTAGAAATTATCCCCCGTGCATAAGTTATACTTAAAGTTATCATATTCTATAGTGTGAAACAACCCCATAATTAGTTTTTTCAAAAAATTCTTGGATTCACCCCTAGGGGTGAACCTCTCTTATTCACCCCTTCTTAATTAACTAATCAAAATACATTAATATGTCGTGTAATTATATTTAAAAATAAATCAAACTTAAAATCACATAAAATAAATATTAAGGAAACAAAATATGTATGCTTTTAATTAAACAAGGATAACTATAAACCCAAACTGACATATAATTAGCGGTCAAAACGTGCTCCAGAAAAACAAACGGTGCAAGTGAAAAATCTCATCTATTCTCTTAAACATTATGGGATCAATAATTATTTGCATCACCCGAAGCTAGACATAGTGTCTAATTTTTAATGAAATTCTAAAAATATTTCTTGTACACATCATTTCCGTATATTTTAAAATGTTTAGATGTCAACATAATTTCGATTTTATTGTATTGGAACTAAATTTGGTTTGTTTGGTTTCTTAGAACAGAGAAGCACGACCCGGAGACATTCAAGAAGTGGTTGGAGGTCGGAGAAGCTCCCGGGCTCCCTGAGACCTTGCATCTTTACCAAAACAACCTTGAAATCGGGATTAGCCCTGTCTTACTCACTGAACGATTCCAATATTTGGAGGAAATCAAATTAAACATATTAGTTAAAGTAGCTTAATCATATGTGTGACTGAATCGAAAGATATATGTATATGCGGAAACACAGGCCAACAGGCTCAAACAAGAAGATAGCAAGCTTAAAGTCAGAGTAGAGGAAGAAGCTAGAGAGGAGTGGCCACACTATCATTGGGAATATTGGAGACCAATGGGCTGATTTGACTAAGGATAGTCCTGGGATAAGGACTTTCAAGCTCCCTAATCCACTCTACTACAAGACCTAATAAGCATTTTGTAGTACCAAATTAGGCGACTAAGTAGCTTCTGAATATATAGTCTCTAAACTGGGCTACTAATTAGCCACTTTATAGCGACTATAATTTCTTATTGGGCCTTTTAATTGGTCTCGGTCCATTAGATATTCTGCGTTTGGCCCATAGTATAAATTCCCTATTTCTAACCGCGGAAACCCTAATTCCGCATTTCTCTAACCCTAGATCCCCAATTCTCTCTCTCTCGACGAACCCTAACCCTAACCCTTGATTTCTCTCCGATTCGACCCATTTCTTCTCAAATGCGGGCTTGAAGCTGGAGTTTGTTGGAAAGTGCGGGCGATCGACTCCTAATCCCTCTCAGTCTCTCTGATTCTCTCTCAATCTCTTCAAATCTCCTTGAACTCTCTCCGATTATCTCCGATTCTCTACAAATCTACTTCTTTTAGGTCTAATCGATGGCTCCTCGTGTTCGTGGTGGAAATCCATGAGGCATATATATCTCAAGAACAAGGCAGCTAAGTTGGCTGCCCTGCATGAGAATGATGAACAGTTTGATTGTACTTCGCGTCGGACTGAGCTGTCTCATGAGGAGGATGATGAGATATTTCTTCAGGTAGTAGTCTTTTCTTTTGCTCTGTAGTCTACTTTTATCTGTTAAGCACTAATGTTTTTACTTTGTTTTGCAGTCTACTGTCACAAATGATAGAGGGGGTTACTTTGGAATTGGCAGCTTAGGGGTTTACATCAACGGGAAGCGCAAGTACGCAGGAAGCAGCTCTTCTTTCACAACCCTGCAGTCAAAGCTTGAGGATGCTAACCGCAAGATAGAGGAACAAGCAGCTCTACAAGCAGCACGTGAAGCAGAGGCATTGTGGGTCGCAGCATCACAAGCAGCTGAGATCAAGCATTTGTCGATGGTGAAGAAGTACCTGAGTGAAACTGACCCTAATTTCCTGGCCTTCCTCAATTCCCAATCAACTCCTGCTGCGGATGATCATTCAGAGGTCCAACCAACTCCAACTCCTGCTGCTAATGCGGATGGTACTACTCCTGCTACTTAGCTTTCTCTCCTCTTAACTCAAAAACTTGAACTTGATCTTTTGGTCTTGTACTTATGGTACAAGTATGTTTGTATTTATGTCTTGTGAACTTGATATTTTGGTCTTGTACTTTTGGTCTTGTGAACTTGATATTTTGTTGTACCTTGTATGTTTTTTTGTTTATTAAGAACTTCTTCTTTTAATTCAAAAGTTGTTTTTGTATGTTTGGTTTTAATTAGTAAATGCAAACGTAATTGGAATCAAAATAAGCAGGCAAACTCGATAAATAAACCTCCAATAAATCGCAAAATGATAGCAATTCAGTCACTAAAACATTCATAAAACAGTCGCCTTATAGTGACATTTTTGTCGATTCCTCAGTCACCTATTAGTCGCCAAACCAGTCGCCAATTAGTGACCTATTGGTAGCCAAACAGTCGCCCATTTAGCGACTCAGAAGCGATGTACAGGCGACTTAAAATAGTTGTCGCAGAATGGTCGCTATTTAGCGACCATTAGGCTACTATTAATTTTAGCGACACAGTGTTCGGCGACAACATTTATTAGTCGCTAATTAGTTGTTATTATGGGTTTACCGACTCTTTAGTTACGTTTTTTGTAGTCGGTAAATCCATGTTTTCTTGTAGTATATAATTACTACGTACCTTCTTAAGCATCTATCTATCTTCATGGCTTTGTCCTCTTGTATCCACTTAATATCTATGTCTTTCCGTTTATCTTTGTAGCCGTTTTGGCACCAAATAAATTAAAATGCCTATCCTACGGTAACTTAATAAGTACAAAGACTTCGTACTAAATGTTGTTTTTCTTTATAGGATAATTTAATCAAGTGGCCATGACAAGTTGAATTTAATAAAAAAAAAAAAAAGTGAATTGGAAATTAATTTAGCACTTAATAGTTAAATAAAAGTATAAATTAATTTTGAAAAATTTGGAACAAAAATATTGCTATAGTTATTACAAATTTGATGGTTAACCATTTAATTAATCCGGTTACTAAAGAATGACACCTTCCCATTTTACAAAAGTTTATGGATCCAGTGGATATTCAGCTTATTAGGGGACTCGCTATTAGCCAAGTTTATAAGCCAGATAGGCTTATCTGGCATCATACAAAATCAGGAAGATATACAGTTAAATCAGGCTATCGGGTTGCTAGAGAGATGACAAAAACGATCGAATGGGGCCCTAATTATAAGACTTTACAAGCACAAGCTTGGAAAGTCAAAGCTCCTCCAAAAATAAAACATTTTTTATGGCAAATTGCATCGGGATCCCTAGCAGTTACTTCAAAGTTAGCACATCAAGGGATACAATGTGATATTCTCTGTAAAAAGTGTGAGATGGCAGAGAAAACAATAAATCATGCTTTATTTGAGTGCACTCACTCTCAGAAAATATGGGAATTATCTGATATACCTACGGCACCAGGTAGTTTTCCTCTAACCTCGGAATTCTCAAATCTCGATTATGTTTATTGGAGGCTACCTTCTAGTCTAAATGGGGGAGAGAAAAACTACAGTTATGCTTGGATTTTGTGGTTCATATGAAAAAATAGGAATAAAAAGGTTTTCAAAGGTTTACAATCGGAACCCACAGATATTTTAAATCATGCTTTAAGTGAAAAATTATTGTGGGAAGAAGCACAAATGGATACGATCGAAACTAATCCTATCACGAAAACTTTGGAACGACCAGTTCAGTCTAGTAGATGTCGGATTGATGGCTCTTGGAAAAGTTCAGACCCAACTATGGGTATAGGATGGTGGTGTTTTCAAGGAAATGATCAAACGATATTGCTCGGTGCAAAGTGCCTTCGGAGGGGCTCCTCCCCTCTTCACTCGGAGTTGGAAGCTTTAATTTGGGCTATGAAGAATATCCTTTCAAGAAGGATCGATTGTCAGGCATTTGAAACAAATTGTTCGGAGTTAGTCTTGATGATACAGTCACCTGATGAATGGCCCGCTTTCCCCAATCTGCTAGACGAATTTGTTTTACTCCGTGTCTTTTTCCCTTTCTTTTCGCTCTCCCTTATTTCTCGTTTATGTAATGTAAGAGCGGACTGCTTATCCCGTTCCTCTAGACTATTATTTTCCGAAGTTACTTTTGTAAACTCAATTCCTCCTAATTGGGCAACCAATCAAGGAGTTACTTTTTAATTAATGTGAGGTTTTAAAAAAAAAAATTGCTATAGTTTTACATTATGAGATGTAAAATATGTTTATGATATATATAGCATAATGTCACATTCTCGTAAATTTTTTTTTTTTTTTCACATTCTCGTAAATTAAGTTTAACATGTGCCTTCATGTATACTTTTTAATTATCTGATTTACAACAGAAGAATGAGTTTTTCGGGCATTCATTTTTCTCAAATTGTTTTCAATTTGTGGTAAAAATTCCAGTTTGTCTCCATCGTGATCTGTAACAACGCGCTTATTAGTACCCATTTTCTTTCATGTTTCAATTTGTGTTGATCTTGAAGTAGATTGATTGCTTAGCATAATTGAATGTTACTTTTGTAGGTTTTGATTTCGTGAAAATGCAATGATTTGTACTCCAATGACGTTTAGATTCTGATTTCATGAACAATATGTTGATTACTTTTGTTTGTGATACTGTATTAAACATAGCCACATTTGTTTATAGAGGAGATTAGTTTTTAAATATCACGATTATTAGACTTGTTTGTTTGCTTATCTTTAGTTTATATATTAAGCTTTAGATGACTATTGATTGAGATCAAACTCTGCTCTCATGTGCCATATTGTACGTTGACGCTCATTTTATCACTCTCAAGTCTCAATTATTGTTATTGTTTCCAATACTCTTATTCTGAATCAGTCCTTTTCTCTTGCAAATGAACGCAGGTATGCTCAGTACTACAAAGAACAAGAGAAGCTGGAGCACAGGTTCTAAGCATGGAGATATCCTGATTCTACAAGATTTCTTTTCTTTCTTCGTTTTTTATTCTCCAAAATGTTGTTTATTGACAGTTTTGTAATCGTATACTCAAAATAGAAGCGGAAAAGTTGCTTCCTTGCATTTTTTGTTGAATAAAATTGTGGGTTTCATGCATAACATGTGGAAGGTTTGATCTATATATTCAGAAAGTAAATGCTCTAGGAAGATAAGTCTAAATCGCATTTGATTGTCGTGTATACCAAATCCTCATGAATCATGCAGCACATGCATAAAAGATCAATTGAGCATACATTACATATAGACCTAACTATTGTGAAGGAGAAGATATAAATCTGAGGAAAGCAAAAAGACTCTAGTTCGCAAAGAGAGTTTGATTGTCTTGGTCTCATTTAACAGCAGCTTTCCTCACCTATTGAAGAACCCTAATCACTTGTTCCTCTGTTACATTCCCTGTGACTGTCACTTTGTTGAGCTGTGTGTCCACATCGTATGTCTCTATATCTGTAATTTTCATCACATATAATTATTTAGAGATATAAACCATAATAATTATTAGTTTCTCTCAGATTGAGATTGAGAGAGAAACAGAATTGTAAAATATCTTCATTCAATCGTAAAAGATGTACAAAGAAAACCTTAAATACTAAGACTCTTAACCAGAGTTGATAACCAAGCTGTACATAAATCACTAACCAACTAAACCAATGTAGTGATATCTAATAATAATCTTACAAGGTATATATATTTAAGGAGAAAATTTATACAAATGTTACCTTCTATTTTCTTGATGGCTTTAAGTATTTTCCTGATGCATTTGTCGCAATGCAAATTCACTTTCAGCTCCACAACCTGACCATAGAGAATATTCTATCATTTTTGGGGTTATCTCTAATTCGTAAGACTTGTCAGAAAATGAAAACCAATCACCGATTGTTGTGAGCCGGAGGAAGGAGGAAGCCTAAGAAGTTGCCGTCGTCATGGCCGTGAAGGCTTCGGGATTCATTGGGAAATCAGCAGTCTCAGTTCATCTAGAGTTCTCATTGTTTCCTGTAAAATTACTTATTAAAGCTAGGTCATTAGTTATAAGTTTATAACGAAAAAAAAAATATTTTTGTGATGATATCAATTTTTTCTGAATTTATGTTGATTTGCGAACACAAATGTCCTTTGAAGGTTTAAAATAACAAAATTGTTATTTTGATTGTTTATTGTGAGAGTTCAAAACTTTGAAGGTTTATAGTGTAAGTGGTTGCTACTTTCAAGTTTTGTTACGAGAATTTCTCATCTATACTAGTATTTTTGCAACACTTTGGTCACGGGTGGGTAAAAATACTTCCGGGTATATCGGATACCCGGCCCGTTTTTAAAATTTCTTTACAAAAAAATTTGTTGGGTCGGGTTATATGTAACCCAACTCATACACTGGATATTCCATATTTAATAATTTAGATATTTAGAAGATTTGATTAAGATTTAAAATTATGATTCTCCTATCATCTTTGTTTGATTTGTTTTTAACTGTTTTGAATCATCATATAATACATAAAGTAAAAAGAAATCAATTTTTTTTCTTCATATACTGTGATTCGAAATTTTAAATACGTACATATATTATCCAATTGACGAAAATGTGTGTTCAACGTTCTACATCGATTAAAATATTTAGACAATCATTCAGAATCATATCATAAATAAGAACATTAATAAAATAAATGAGTTTTTTGGCGGGACGGGTTTTTGAATCAAAAATAATAAAAGATTAAAATATCATTAATCTGCTGCTTCAATACGGATTAAATCCTTATTTTTTAATACCACAAATATTACACATATTAAATCAGTCTCATTTAGAAAAGATTGTATAAAACCAAAAATTGTTCCGTGGTATAATGTTACTTAATAACAATATTTATAAAATTTTAAAATATCATTAACATGCAGCTTTAATACATATTAAATCTTTAGTTTAAAAAAAAAAAAAAAAAAAAAAAAAAAAAAATCTTTAGTTTTTTAAAATAAAAAATGTCTTAAGAGAATGATATGATTTGTAAACTTTTATTTATAATAAATAATTATTAAATTTTAAAATAAAAACAAATCACGGGACGGGTTATATTTCGGAAAGGATTTATATGGCGGACGAATTTGAATCAATATTTATATACCGCTTTAATACGAGTTAAATCCTCGGTTTATTAATAATTGTCTCGTGGACTCGTGGTATACCGTTACTTAATAACAATTGTAAACTATAATATAAATAAATATGTTATAAGGATATACAATTTACAAAATATTTTTATACTAACTTTAAAATTAAATCATCCCGCGGTGTACCGCGGGTTAAAATCTAGTTAAAAAAAGCATAAAAACAAAAAGAAGTCGTTCACAAACACATCAAATATTAGTTGGTAACGATCATTGCGTTATGCTCGAATTGGACCTCGCTCTTATGCTATATTTTGAATGTTCTTATATTGAACTTTTTTGGGTAAGATACTGAAATATATATACATATCGAAGATAATAATAACAGCACATGAAGTGAATCTTTCGTAAGTTTCTTCTCTTAGGGAAACTGGATTCCAGCTGGAGAATTACGCCTAACAATCTCTTGCAAAAGAGGCAACCTTCTTTTCGTTTTTTTCGGGTAAATAGTCGAAGCAGTTGAATATAAAGATGACTATACAAGAGAAAGATAAATTGAATTCATTATTAACCAAAAAAAAAGATGAATAATTCATGAGATTCGTACGTAGGAGAAAAATACCCTAATTCTTGTAAAATAAGCAACATCATATAGAAATCGATATTTAAATTAAATCATCCATCATCAATAAAAATAAACATTGTTTTTTTCTTTTACTACTATTATTGTATTTATTTTTAAATCGATATTTAAATTAAATCATCCATCATCAATAAAAATAAACTTTGATTTTGTCTTTTACTACTATTATTATCCATCATCGAAAGATAATAGACATGCATGAGGTCTCGTGCTGTTGCTGCTTCACTCCGAAAGCACTATCACCGATGTTGATAAACGCCCGGCATCTAACGTAGAGATGATATTTTCCGGTGATGAATGTACCTACTTTCCAACGAACTCTGCCGTCAAGATGAAGCATCAACATGATCGTGCCCTGCTCGAGATTCAAGGCATTGTACGGAGCGAGGTGAACGGAGTTTCCACCGACGAAAGGAGACCAATCTTTGACTTCTTTATGTCCTTGATAAGTCGTAGGCATAGCAGTCGGAGAAGTGATCTGTTGGTTCCCGTAAGAAGCGTAGACGTCAAGACGGTCGTAGTAGATTCCGATCTTGTCGTTAGGGTTACGAGAGGAGAGAGTGATTTTGAAACTTGAGGTGAGGTGCGGTCGATTGCCGGAGACGTTGAAGGATAAAGCGTGGTTTTGATGGTTGAAGGATTGCCCAAACTAGGAAAATTACGAGAAAGATTAAGAAGAGGATTATTATTATTGACCAGATTACACGGCGGATATTTTACGGTTGCATGATGATGAGTGGCTGTGGTGAGCGCCACAGTCTTTTGTGGTCATGTCGGAGCTCCGGTGACGGTGGTATGGGAGGTTTGGTGGTAGAGAGAAAGTATATCTTAAAGTACTCTCTCGGTGGCCTTTATATAAAAGATGTGTATATAGTATACCCTAGTCTTTGTAGAAACATTATTTTAATAACGATAAACTATAGAAAGTATAGTAATGTTAAGTATTACGATTTTGGTAATGAAATATTATGAATGGATTATGTATACTTAAAAAACTGATATGATAATAGTATATTGTGCGATAGAAAAGGAATTTAACGAACATTTAAACAAAAAAAGGAAAGTAATGCTACAATAGAAGAGGAACGAACTAATACATAGGGATTATTGTTGATTTTGCCTTTATTCATCAAATTTTTTTGAAAATGTTATTTTTACTTAAAGCTTACGAATTTGCCATTTTTGGTTTAATTAGTACATTATTGATATTTTGTTTCTTTTACTTGCATATGTAACATCTAACATATATAGCAGAATTGTTTTCAAAAACTTGAAAACATGAAAACTTTATGAATATTGTAAATGTAAAAACATTAGTGGCTTCGCTGAATCTAACCTAAGTGGCTTCGTTGTCTGCTGTTTATGAAAGAGACGGCGATTCTACGTCTAAGTAAATTAGGGCTTTTTTATTTATAGAGAAAATTCTTGGGTCGTCAAAAGTAAACCATTATTAGCCTTGAAGCCTTAAAGCTTATTAGTGGGCTAATATGGGCTTAATTTCTTATTAATCCATGTGATTTCTGATACATGCAGCTAAACCCTAATCCATGTTATTTTTTTTTTCTTAAATACATGAACTAATCCATGTAAAGATTGTGGTCGCTCAAAATCTAATCAGTCGATCCAATTTCTCCTCGTTAGGTTTTGAAAAAAATTAACGTTTCATTTTGTTTTGGATTATCGTGTCAGAGTCGGAGAGATTGACGTGTAAATAGCGTTTCTTTTTTAATTGGTGGTCAATCATATTCAAAATCAGTGATCAACCACCATTGTCTTGTGAAAACAATTTTCGTGACAGCTTTCTACGAATCATTTTGGTTTGAAAATAAACACGTGAACAAAATCGGCTTCACAAGTATTACAAGAAAAAAAAAAAGGCTTTTAACGTCAGTTATTTTCCTTGTTTAAGTCAGTGCCCGAATCAATTTTATTTATACTAATTATGAATTAAGCTGACTAAGATTTTGAATAATGGACCATATAAAATTTCAAGTAGCTGTCAATAAATAAATAAATTCAATTAGTGTATTTTAGCAGTTCGCATTCTCATATACCATACACAGAATATAATATTATTTGAAAGATCACTTTTAGAACAAATTTTGAAATTAGCATAAGATTATTTAAAAAATAAAAAATATATTATAAAATAAACTTGCAGTCTATTAATATTAGTTTTATAGAAATAAATATCAACCTATTAAAATTCAAGTCTGTAGAGTTTAAAAATTAATTAAGCGATGTAAATCGTGAGATTTTCTAAGTTTAATCTAGAATTCAGACCATCATTCTAGATGAATTTTAGTTTATTTATGTATCTAGTTGAGATACGGGATAGTTCTGTACATCATCACCTCTTGGAAGCAAGTCTTTTTCAAGTAAGAATAATTCAAGTAGCTTTAATCATATATAATAATTAAATATATTAGTTAAAGTAGCTTAATCATATGTTTGACTGAATCGAAAGATATATGTATATGTGGAAACACAGGCCAACAGGCTCAAACAAGAAGATATCGAGCTTCAAGTCAGAAGAGAGAAAGAAGCTAGAGAGGAGTGGCCACACTATCATTGGGAATATTGGAGACCAGTGGGCTGATTTGACTAAGGAAGGTCCTGGGAGAAGGACTTTCAAGCTCCCTAATCCACTCTACTACAAGACCTAATTAGGCATCTTGTAGTACACTTTCATGTCTTTAATTTGTTCCCATGCATGCATCACCTCATACATATGCCACTCCTCAAATAAAGTGTCCATCTTATCACAAATCAATAAATAAAAGGTCTCCGTATTAAGTGTATAATTGATATAAAGATCAGGGATGTTCAATTTGGAGTTTTGTTAGGGTTATTTACATTTTTGATTTTGCGTTTTATGAATAATGGTATCCAAATTAAAACATATTCTCTTATATATTATGGTTTGATACGGTTTTCGTTTCGGTTTGGAATAAGGTTTTAGTCAAAGAAGTCTTTAAATTTCGAAAAACTTTTAGGCTTACATCAATATTTTTTTCTAGATCTACTAGATATTAACCCGCGGTACACCGCGGGTCTATAATTTTATTAAATAATAATAAAAATTTTTTTTTAAAAGATGATCTATAGATATATTCTATTGTTTTGTTTGATTTAAATGTATGGTACACTGTATGACGATATTTATAACTAAAGATTTAAAATTTGAAGTTTTAGTTGTTTTGTTAATATTATTTGTTTAGTTTTGTTTAGCGTTTAAGATTGTATAGTTATATTTTGATTGTTAATTATAGGATTTTACCCGTAGTATATCATACTGTATTAATATCGACCACAAACCCGTCCGACCATATAACTCTGTCCCGTAAAATCTACATCATTTTGTCATTTTCCAATAAAATTCAAATATTTCTAATATTTGAAACTTCATTTAATATCGACCCAAAATTCATAATAGTATTTTGATTGTTATATCTAGGATTTCACCCGTAATATACCGTCCCGTATCTTTTGTAAATATTTATAATGTTTAAATTTCTTACAAATTATTATAAAATTCAACTATTTAATATTTGAAACTTTAGAAAATTCCTAATATTATAAATATTTAAAACGTTTTATAAAATTAAACTTTTTAAAAAGTTTAAATAATTATAATATTTTACTTTTAATAAAGTTTAATAGATTAAATTAAGAACTTATATTGAAAATGTTTTCTTTGGAAACTTTAATTGATTAAATTAAGAACTTAAATATAAAATTAGTCAAAACCAAAATATACATAAAAAAGTATTAGAAAACATTAAACATGAAATACATTGGATAAGAAAATAAAATATATATGATGTGATTTTTAACCATATAAAACATGTAATTGTTATAAAAGGTTTTAAAATATTAGAAAATTACACTTACCATCCAAAACTCGGATCCACAGGTTTTTGTAAAAGTATATATCATAAAAACAATTAAAATACATAACATTAGAATAATGAAAATTAAGAATAAGAACTTTATTTTATTAACAAAGAAAATGAATTAATAGAATGGACTTGTTATGTTAGCCTATAAAAGAAAATCATTTACAAACATTATGAGGAAACATGAAATTCTGAAAATGTAAAAAAATACTGGACATTAAAAAATTCGTATCTGAAGATAAGAAGAAGGACTAACTAACCTTTTAATGCATACCTTATTTGATAGTTTCTTTGGAGACGGAGTTGATGGTGTCCATAGTTTCCAAAGATCTTAAAATCGAAAGCTGCAACATAAGAAAAGTAGGTGACAATTAATTTTTTAAAAGAAAACAAACGTGAAATATAAAATGTACTAAGAACATTGTTTAAAAGAAGCCATATAAATCTCTATTACGAAAACGTTTAGTAGTGTGGATCAATGGTTGAAAAGATCTTCTTTATATAGATGAATGAAAAGTACTCGAGAAGTTTAGGTTTGACCTACAAATTAAAACAATTTTGCAAATATTCGAAAATTAAATATTTGATTCCTAATATATTCGATATTGTATTATCAACTGAATAACGTCTATATGCATGGTGGGATTTATGAATGAGGAAAGCTAATTAAAGATATTTCCATTTGTTTTAGGAAGTTTGTTGAATAATATCTAAACGAAACAAAAAAAATCTTTAAAAGATATTTTATGAGAAATAATATATTCGCCAATTTGGGTTGGGGATCAAGTATATGAAAATCTCGTAAATATCTACTTAACATTTTTGAAGTACAAATTTGCTCCTCTAATCGGGTCGGGTTTTTTTATGATTTTGACCCGGAAATCTTCAATCGGATCTTTCTTTAAATTATGCAAAATTTAAAAACGAAAATACCTAATAAAATCTAAATTATATATATTTTCTCAACTAATTACTATATCTAAACTATTTATTTATGGTATATTCTTTACAATTTTTATAGATTAGGAAATCCAACATGATAATTTAATGATAATATAAAAAATTTGAGCTAATTTCCTAAAACCTCTCTACCTAATTTAAACATAAATAAATGATTCTCATTTCACTTTTATTTGATCTTATATTTATATTATTTTGAATTATTATAAAATATATATAGTTAATAAATTTAAGTTTTTTTTTTCTACATATGTTATGATTCAAATTTTTTAAAACAGACATATCTTACTCAATCGATGAAGAAAAAAAGTATGTGTGTAATCTATATTAACATTTTTTTAAGAACAAATTGCACATTTAATCAGGTCGTTTTTTTTATTCTGACCCAAAATTGAGTCATTCAGATCTTTTCTTAATTTCTACAATTATCTAAAACGGGACAGTATACCACGGGTGAGATCCTAAAATTAACAAATCAAAATACAATTATTTAGTATTTTAAGATACAATTATAAAATGTTTTTACGGGTTGGTCTAAAAACACATACTAATTTTAAAATACTATTTGAAAATAAACTTTTAAATTGACTCGAATTATATATCTTTTAAATAAAAGTGTTATTAAAAAAATAACAAAATGATGTTTAATTCCACAGGACAGGAGTATATGGTAGGACGAGTTTGAATCGATATTAATACGGGACAATATACCACGGGTGAAATCCTAGAATTAACAAATCAAAATTTAATTATACAATCTTAAACAGTAAACAAAACATATACAACTTAAAAATTTTATTTTTTTATATATAACGCATGTGATCCGCGATGTACAACAAAAAAATATCATACACAACAAATTCATCAGTTTATAAAAAAATAAAAAAAAATCAAATAATTAACCCGCGGTGTACCGCGGGTCATATCCTAGTGATATGTTATATTTATTACATATACTAATTTTGAAATTGTAGTTATTTAAATCAAAGATTTTAATGAGTTAATTATGGAATACAAAATATCTATGTAAATCAAAAAGTTTAAAGAACCAATAGCGCTGGAATTAATTTTTTTGCTATAACGATTACTAAAACATTTAAGTAAATAAAGATATTTCGTTATGATTTTTCAGCATATTCGAATTGTTGATTATTTCGAAATTTAAGGATGTTTAAGAAATCATTATTGATTTCCGATTTCATAAATTTTGATTAGAATTAAAAATAAAAGATTTAGTATTTAGATAAGGAATATACTATAATAAGGATTATTAGTACTCGAATATATTAGGAATATTCGTATTGTTAGTTTATTTAATTCAAAAATTATAATTTGCGGATTTAAAGGAAGATCTTCTCGAGATTTTAGGAATATAATCGAGATTTTAGTAACAAATGTGATCACATTAAAGATTTGAAAGATTTGTGTCTAAATTGTTAGAAACAAATAAGGATAGATAATTTTTGGTTAGTATTTTTTTAATATTTTCAAATCTTTAGAATTAAACCCATCGACATTATATTGTTGATTTTTTTTTTTAAATTACGTAATATTAAATAAAAAAATTAAATAACTAACTATTTTCATTTGATGGTGTAGACAAATTATTATTATTATTTATGTAATTTAATTACAAATAACAAATATTAATTTTTATAACAAAACAAATTATTTTCGTAAGAACAATTTTTCCCAAATCAATATTTTACAAAATATTTATTTTAATCACATATTCTTTCTATATAGAAATAAATAGTTAAATAATTATGGTTAGGAGTAGTTAAGGTAAATAACAAATATGGTTAGTTTAGATATATTATATATATTTCCAATTTAGGTGTTATTTAAGAATTAATGTGGTTTTAAGACAACATTCCTAAAATTCCTTATCCAAGATCCGGATAGAGTTAAACCCGGGTAAAACCCGGATCCATAAGACTTTATGCAAAAATCCCCTGTAAAAATGTATATGTAGATTCGAATTTAGATTTTGTTTCTCAAATATATATAAACTGATTCTATTAAAATGTGGTTCAATTTTCGGAATAAATACTAGGTATTAACCCCCGCTACGCGGGGGTTTACATTTATCGATTGTTTTAATAAATTTTTGGGGTTAGTATTTAAGTAGCTGAATAGAATCAAACCGGAATCGATCGGATGACCGAACGCCCAGGACTACTCTCGATTGTATACCATGTTTTTAAAATTTTTTTAACATACCTCTTGATTGATCATTCTATTCAAATTTAGTGAGACGAATATGACTTTTTATATTTATTGATCCCAGTAATAAAATATTTACTTTTCTTGCTTCAATTTATTGTCATTCTTTGAATTTTATAAATAATTTCTTTTAAATAGCAAACCTAATTAAGTCCAACCAAACTAAGCCAAACCAAATTGAACCAAACTGAACTGAATTTAGTTAGAGCCTTAATGTGTTTTTAAAATGGAAATAACCGAATCATATTTAACTCGAAATCAAACCAAAATACCGACCTTTAATTGTGATTAAGATGAGATAATGGTAAATTTAATGAGACTAATAATGATAATATTTTATATATTATAATATAACATCTTATATTTTTCTTTTTAATATATTTTTTAGTTGACATTTTTCTTGTTTCCATATATATTATTTTTTTAATCTTTTTTATAAGTATCTTAATATTCTAATGATTTTACATTATATATTTTAATAAAAAAATTTTACATACGTTCTTATTTCCATAATTTTTTTTTTAGTTTATATTTTTCTTGTTACTTATATATCATATGGTTTACTAAAACAATATCATTTCTTCTTTCTTCTTAAGAAATGTATATAGAAAATGTTTGTTCTCAACTAAGTCAATAATATTTTAAAAGTCTAGATACTTGTTTGTTTCTTAATGCAAAAATATAAACTTCAAACATATTAAAGGCTTGCCAAGAAAAATTGAATTATATTTGTTTTATATATAAGTAAAAATCGTCGTTTTTTAAATAAATATATTTTATTTACAATAGTTAAATTTTATATTTTTCCTTCCTAAAATATGAATGATAATTTTTTGATGTATTCTAATAAATAAATTTTACATTTTTCATCTTTTCATATGTTTTTTGTTTTAAATTTACATTTTCTTGTTTCCATACTATTTTTTTTCTTTTTATAAGTATCTTAATATAGAAAATTTATATAATTTTAAACTGTTAATTAATCAGATGTCCAACTGTGATTAGTCGTTTTAAATCCTACGTGGACAGTTATAGAGGGAAAAAAATCTTGTTTGAACTATGGAGCTTCCGGTCAAAATGGATGAGAAGAAACGTTGCAGGAGCTCCGAAATACCAAGAACCCAAGCTATTTTAGGGTTACCGGTTCGAGACGGTTTAATCCAATTTCACCAATTGGTTTGTTCCGGTTAAAATTAATAACGATGGTTAAATTGAACTATTTGTAATTTTTGAAGCTTACGATGATTATCAAATTTGCAGAGAGCTTTTCATGCAACAGCTTTAGAGCAATCATGGATCTGGTTGGGAATGTTATTAGTTTTAGGGGCCAATATTTTAGTGTGAAGTTAAATTAGTCAAGTGGTAAAAGTGTTTGGTTGGAACCTTTATTATCATGAGGACCGGCTCTGCTATGTTCAAATTTGCTTCTTTTACTACCGAAGTAAAGAGTGTCTTCTACCAATTAGCCATTCATCACTTTTCTTGTAACTTCTTTGTCTATATTATGTACTACTAAATTAAAAACTGGACAGCTTCATTGACGAACAGTAATAGAATTCAGGCACAAACTTACCGGTAGGTCAGAACATCAGAGTTTTTGTTGTTCTTTAGTTGTCTAAATATTTGATTAAATGACAATGATTTCTAGGTTAAAACATATCAGAGTTTTTGTTGTATTTTCGTCGCAAACTTTAAACTAAAAAAATATACACCTTTTTTGAATCTAAAACAATATATACCTTTTCTGAATCTGTTACCATTTCAACGGACTCAATAGAGATTAGCGTGAACAGAAGCAAACTCAAGAAACTTTCCATCTTTGATCTCTTTCTCCATAACTTTTTTTAATCAGCAAAGTGATAATGAACACCATCTCTTTCCATAGATCGAAGTTCGAGTTGTGTGGCTAACTGAAAACCCAAACATTGAAGAACTCCTTATAACACATATAACTTATAAGAGTTCCTTTTCCCGCACCACAAGGACCGCTTATAACTCATGATTATTGGAGATCCTTCTTTCAAAGCATTGAGAGTCTCATCCCATAAGATGACACCAGTTTTGTAGACTATTCCGCAAGCATAGAATGTGCCATAGTAACTTAATAAGCTCTTTATTTGCACACTTTGATCTCTCAGGTACCAATTGTCCATAGATGGTTATTTATACATAAATCACTACTAATTTAGATTCTAGAAACTTTCTTATTTGTTATGGTTTGTTAAGAAGAAGTTTTCCTTTAGGTTATTAATCTTTTCCTTTTCGTTTACATTTTAACTTTCTCACACTTTGGAAATTTTCTTTTATGTTGTTTGATTATATATTTTACAAACTAAAACATACACTTTTTAACATTTACTTAATTACTTTTTCTTGGTTATTGAAAATCTTCCTTTATTCAAGAAAAGTAAATGTGTCTATGTGAGTTTAATTTTCATGTTGATATGGACTCTTTCTAATTATTTATTCTTTACAAATAAATAAATAAAAAATTCCAATTTTTTTTCCTTTTCCTAAACATTTTAATATATAATATATTATAATTTAAAAAATGTTAATTAACGTGGTGTGTAAAAATGTTAATTAGCGAGGTGTCTAACCGCGATTGGTCGTTTAAAATCCTACGTGGACAGCTTCAAAAGCTTATGGCCTCGACTTTTAGATAGTATAGAAAAATGTTAATTAATGTGGTGTGTAAAAATGTTAATTAGCGAGGTGTCTAACCGCGATTGGTCGTTTAAAATCCTACGTGGACAGCTTCAAAAGCTTATGGCCTCGACTTTTATATAGTATAGATTCCAGATTCATTTTTTGAATCAAATCGGATTACCAAAATTGAATACCTTTCTTAAAATGATAAAATAATGTAAAATTAACAAAATGACATGTGAGAGTGTTGACTTTGGTCCACTCGGGTTTACAGGTTATTTGGGCTGCGCTTGGCTGAATCAATAAATTGGGCACAAGTACTTAACCAGGATCAAATCAAAAGAGTGTAAACATAAGAGCAGATTCACTATTACAAAATTTACGCAAAGTGTAGCTTGATAAATCATTGAACTTGAGTTCGATGACTAAATAGTTCGGTAAAAATTTGATAACCTACTTTTGATTTGTGGTACATTCTAGCAGCAACTTTCAATTTATTTGATTAATCACTGTTACATTTGGTTTATATATAAACTTTTTGTGGGCATTAATCAGGGGAAATCATTATTTTAAATTTTTTTCTGGAGAGAATAGAAAACATCAAAATACTAGAAACTCTATGTATATCTCTTGTATCTTAGTCTAGAACACTTCTTTTTTTATTATTATTATTGTTTTAAGGGATTTCGTGTAACTCAATGCTTGAAAATGGTCAAAATGCTTATAAAAAAATACACGATTCACTTATTATGTAAGTTCATCATTCATCAATATCCTTCCCGGTATATCAGAATAACCTTCATGTTGTATGGCTAAGTCTTTCATAATCCATGTTTGATTTTATGACAATATTTCATCTCTTCTTTCATATTGCAACTCTCCGTTCTGGCCAATCTAATATCCTATGTGCTTTGCTATAAAAGTTTGGTTCCTCTGGTTTAGTTATTTTGCATCAGAAAGAGTCATTTCTATATAGTATATACAATGTCAGATGGTTAATGGTTCTTCCAATCTTCATGTTTTTTTTAAAAAAAAATTCAACTATCTATAAGTATATGAATCTCAATTCTTATGTTGAGACTGCATGCATGTTACATGTGATTACCACAGCGATTAAAGTTTTCTTACTGTAGGACTGCATGTTACATGTGTTAACACAATATTATACCAATCTCGTTAATCATGTCTAAAGTATAAACTATCTTTTCTCATGAATAATTGACTATCTCTCACCATTTAATTACGTTCTCTGACCTACATCGACGTAAAGATTCTATATTTCATGCGGAAACTACTATTCCAGCACAACTTAATTTGCAAACTTTGCTTTAATATATAAAAATTCTATTAAACTAATCTAAAATATATCGTCACGAGGTGGTATGCATTAAAAAAAACTATATTGTTGGAAGACTGCACAATCTTCTTTGAAACCATAGCTATCACCAAGATACAATTTTATGTGGAAAATCTTTCTGACAAAGAAAGTGTTCCTAATCTCGGGCACGAAAATTATTATTCAATCTTTATCAAGAACTAGTGAAATAATCTTTACATTAAACCAAAAAAAAAAAAAAAAAAAAACTAGTGAATATAGTGATACAGCTATATATGTATGTTTGCTAATTTATTGAATTCTAGTTAATTAAGCACACAATCTCAACGTGCTCTAAAAACGAGTGGTGCTATGTAAGTGAAATGTATCGTCGATTATAAACATTATCGGACCAGTAGCATTTGTTGCACCAATCGAAAACACACACATACACTTATCGCCTCATTTCCCATCTGTCGTCATAAGTATAATTTTTAATTAGCATTTCCCAACAGAAGAATGAGCTTTTCGGGCTTTCATTTTTCTCAAACTGTTTTCAATTTGTGGTAAAAATTCCAGTTTGTCTCCATCGTGATCTGTAACAAAGCGCTTATTAGTACCCATTTTCTTTCATCTCTCATTTTGTGTTGATCTTAAAATAGATTGATTGTGATAAATTGATGAAAGTAAAGAACACAAAAGTGTTTAGGAAGAATTAGAATAGACTCTCATAAGAATAATTGTACAAGATACATTCTCTTATATAGAGATGAGATTTCCTAATCTGAGATAAATATAAATGTAAATAATATTTTAGAGATAAATGTAAATATTCCTAACTAAGATATGATAATCTTGTAGATCCTTCTCGATCTTCATGATTTCCATAATCTTGGGCGATCATCTCGACCGTCGATTTCGGTCGATCTCCGGTTCTCCCAATACCCCCCGGCAAGCTCATACGTGGTAACACGTGTGAGATTGGACAAGTCTTCAGAATAGCGGCTTTTATACCCGGCCGTCGGGTCATCATCAACGTTTATACCCGATCGTAGGGTTCAAAGAGGCTACAATACCCAGCCGTTAGGTCATCGACGTTTATACCCGATCGTAGGGTTCAAAGCGGCTACAAAACCCAGCCGTTAGGTCATCGACGTTTATACCCGATCGTAGGGTTCAAGTAATAAAAATAACACCCGCGATTGCGAAGTTCGGATGTAGCTCGCGATGGCGAGACTAAAAAAAAACAACTCACGAGGACGAGAAGTTTAATCAAAAGGAGATGTCAAACTCGCGAGGGCGAGTAAAAACATCATTATCACTGAAAATGAATAAATCCCATAGATTCATGTTCATAAACCAATATCTTGGTCTTCAAGAAACTAGCAACTTTGCTAGAATATCAACGTGGCCAATCAATGACTAGATCATCAAACGTAATCCTCTCTCGGAATCACCTTCTTCTTCTTCTTTCTTTCTTTTTTTTTTTTTTTTTTTTTTACGGAACTAGCAAACTTGCTAGCCTAATTAAGTAATTAGAATCAAACGAGGCCAAACAATTGACCAAACCAAACGACATGAATCACTAAGAGGATCACGTACGTAGCTCTTCTTCTCTTTTTTTTTTTTTTTTTATTTTAGTAGTAGCGGAAGCAAAACAAAACCTTAACCCATAGGAATAGGATCAAAGCTCTGATACCATGATAAATTGATGAGAGTAAAGAACACAAAAGTGTTTAGGAAGAATTAGAATAGACTCTCATAAGAATAATTGTACAAGATACATTCTCTTATATAGAGATGAGATTTCCTAATCTGAGATAAATATAAATGTAAATAATATTTTAGAGATAAATGTAAATATTCCTAACTAAGATATGATAATCTTGTAGATCCTTCTCGATCTTCATGATTTCCATAATCTTGGGCGATCATCTCGACCGTCGATTTCGGTCGATCTCCGGTTCTCCCAATAGATTGCTTAGCATAATTGAATGTTACTTTTATAGGTTTTGATTTCATGAAAATGCAATGGTTTGTACTCCAATGACGTTTAGATTCTGATTTCATGAACAATAATATTGATTACTTTTGTTTGTGATACTGTATTAAACGTAGTCACATTTGCTTATAGAGGAGATTAGCTTATACATATCACGGTTATTAGACTTGTTCGTTTGCAGGGTAAAACATTGGAGATTCTTTTAATCTAATAGTTCTATTGCCAAAAAAGTTATATGAGTGTGGGAAAGGTCTGAATTGTAAATCAAACATTTAGGTTGAAACAATTTATTTAATAACTTGGAAGAAAAATGGGTCTAAATCAAACATTTAGAAAGGATTTGTCGAATTTCAGGAAAGTCTCGTCAACAAAAAAAAAAAAAGCTATGTGATATATAACAATGTAAAACATTCAGACATTATTTAACGTCTATACTTCTATACCTCACATTTCTTATCTTATCGACATATTTCATCTCGTATGATTCAACCTACACAGTACACGTACGTACCTATCTCTTGATGCTCACTGCGGAAGCTGCTGCCAATTTACTCGTTTATTAAATATCACGTTTTGCATTATTGGCTTTGCCAATTACTCTATCAATTATTTATCATTTTACTCTATAAATTATTTCCGCAAACACAAGTTATACTCACATCAACAATTCAACATATTCAGATATATTTTTCTAGTAATGTAGAACAACTTCACAGTATTCTCTAAAACGAAACTCTAATTCAAAATTTACAAGCATAAAAGCCAAAGATAATAATAAAAATAAAACAAGAAAACGCCAATTTCTAGTTTAGCACACAGTCTCAACGTGCTCTAAAAACGAGTGGTGTAAGTGAAAAATATCGTCGATTATAAACATTATGGGACCAGTAGCATTTATTGCACCAATCGAAAACATACACGTACACTTATCTCCTAACCCTTCCTCATTATAAATACCACCCTTTGTGTCACACAAATAAGCATCACAAACAAAACATAAACCATAACACAAAACAAAACATGAAAATCCTCTCACTTTCACTCCTCTTGCTCTTGGCCGCTACGGTCTCCCACGCCCGGTCTTCAGCAACCGTTCCAGGGCTCATCGAACTCCTCGAATCGAACACCATCTTTGGGGACGAAGCCGAACTCTTAGAGAAAGAGGGACTTACCATCAACTACCACAACTGCAGAAGCTGGCACCTTGGTGTTGAGACCTCTAACATCATAGACTTCGACACCGTGCCCGCAAATTGCAAAGACTATGTTGAAGACTACTTGATCACTTCCAAACAATATCAATCTGACTCCAAAACGGTGTGCAAAGAGGCTTATTTCTACGCCAAAGGACTTGCCCTAAAGAACGATACCGTCAATGTTTGGATATTTGACCTAGACGACACTCTCCTCTCTAGTATCCCCTACTACGCCAAATATGGATACGGGTATACATATTATTGTTATTAGTTCTACCTACACCATCTCCATTGCATTAACAATATTATCTTCATTTGAAAATGTCATACATGGAAAAACACGTTTCATTTGACAACTCTAAATAGTTTGATACTAAATGTGTTTCTTTTGTCCATATCTACTTTGTGATTTCATTTAAAAGTATATTTGTTTTTTTTTTTTGGGGATTCTTAGGACACAGAACACAGCCCCGGGGGCGTACTGGTCGTGGTTAGAGTCCGGAGAATCAACTCCAGGACTCCCGGAGACATTGCATCTATACGAAAACCTCTTAGAACTCGGGATTGAACCCATCATAATCTCTGACCGATGGAAGAAGTTGCAGGAAGTCACTGTCGAGAATCTCAAGGCTGCTGGTGTGACAAAATGGAAGCATCTCATACTCAAGTAAGAATCTAGTAGCTTAATAATTTACAGTAAGTAAGTATGATATATATGTGATTTAATCGAGGACTAATTAAATATGGCAACGCAGGCCAAACGGTTCGAAATTGACTCAAGTGGTGTACAAGTCAAAGGTGAGGAAGAGCCTTGTGAAGAAAGGATACAACATCGTTGGGAATATTGGAGACCAATGGGCTGATTTGGTTGAGGATACTCCTGGAAGGGTCTTTAAGCTCCCAAATCCACTCTACTACGTACCTTCTTAAGCATCTATCTATCTTCATGGCTTTGTCCCCTTGTAGTATCCACTTCATATCTGTCTTTCCGTTTATCTTTATAGCCGTTTTGGCACCGCTGCATAAATAAAATGTCTATCCTATCGTAACTTAATAAGAACAAAGACTTCGTACTAATTAAATGTTGTTTTTCGTTATAGGGATAATTAATCAAATGGCCATGAAATGATACGTACAATTTGAATTTAATTAAGAAAAAGGAATTGGAAACTAATTTAGCACTTAACAGTTAAACAAAAGTAAAAAATGAGTTTTGAAAATTTTGGAACAAAAATATTGCTATAGTTTTACATTATGAGATGTAAAATATGTTTATGAATTATGATATATAGCATAATGTCACAATCTCGTAGATAAAGTTTAATGTGTCTTCATGTTTTAAGACACGTTTAATTATTATATACAGTATAAAAAATTAGATTATCACTCGTTAATGTTGCAAAATAATTTGATTATCAACAGCACACTGGAAGTATATAATCCGACAAAAAGTAAATATGGTACAAATCAGATAATTACAAAAATATATATACAACCAAAAGAAAAGATATAATATTGCCATTACATAATGAATACAATTTTTTTTTGGATTGTGGTTTTTGTTTAACTTTTGTGGAAATATGGTTACTTTTTTAAAAATATGGTTACTTTTTCGCAACATATTACTTTTTCTTCATAACATTTTTTTGAATGAAATTATATATAAGAATATGGTTATTTTTCATATTACTTTTTATGTAAATATTTAATTTATTACTTAACGTCGTAACACTGATAAATCTTAAAGCCGAAATACTAAACTCTAATATTATATTCAAAAATAATTTCTTACGCGAAAAAAATCTAATGACACTTATATAAAACGTAACTTCTTAAGCTCCCAAATCCACTCTACTACGTACCTTCTTAAGTATCTATCTATCTTCATGGCTTTGTCCCCTTGTATCCGCTTCATATATATCTATGTCGTTTTGTTTATCTTTGTAGCCGTTTTGGCACTGATGCATAAATAAAATGTCTATGCTATCGTAACTTAATAAGAGCAAAGACTTCGTACTAAATGTTGTTTTTCTTTATAGGGATAATTTAATCCAAGGGGCCATGACAATTTGAATTTAATAAAAAGAAAAAAAAAAAAAGTGAATTGGAAACTAATTTAGCACTTAATAGTTAAATAAAAATAAAAATGAATTTTGAAAAATTGGAACAAAAATATTGCTATAGTTTTACGTTATGAGATGTATACTAAAATATGTTTATGATATATAGCATAATGTCACAATCTCGTAGATTAAAGTTTAATATGTGTCTTCATGTTGTAAGACACGTTTAATTATTGTACAGTATAAAAAATTAAATTATTACTCGTTAAATCATCAGCACAGAAGTATAATCCGACAAAAAGTAAATATGGTATAGAAAAAGTAAATCAGATAATTAAAAAAATATATGCAACCAAAAAAGATATATTAATTATTTAAATTATTAATGAATGAATTTTGTTTTTTTGGATAATTGACAATAATAGCCCAATATTATATTTTATTTTCAATTTTAGCACTAAATTTCTGAAATTCCACAAATAGCACAAGCTTATATCTAATGGACAATTGTCAAGGATGCGTTATTGAGCCACAAAGACCACACGGGCCACAATAGACGAAATTGCCATAACATATCTTAAACCCTCGTCGTTGACATAACAATTGACCTAAAAATCGTCGGATTCTCGTTCTCGCTGTTCTCGTTACCATTTCATGTTCTCGCCAGATTCTTGTAATCTTCATCTTTTCTACACAAAACCTAAAAATCTTTGTCACCTTCTCTCGCTGCAACCTAATCACTTCATCGATCTTGGATTTAAAACTCAAAGTAAGCTCGATTCCATAGTAAGATTTTCTAAACATACAGGAATGGTATGAATTGTCTAGTCGCGTACATCCCCTCATGCTTAAAATCAAATATTTAGATAGGATATAAATCAAAGGCTTTCATAAAAAAGCTTGTTTAATAACTTCAAACAAAAATGGATCTAACTCAAACATTTAGGAAATTTTTCTCGAATTTCAGAAAAGCCTTCGTCAACAGAAAAAAGCTATGTAATGTATAACAATGTAAAACATTCAGACGTATTATTTAACGTCTTACTTGTATACCTCACATTTCTTATCTTACCGACATATTTCATCTGGTATGATTCAACCTACACGATACACGTACCTATCTCTTGTTGCCCACTGCGGAAGCTGCTGCCAATTACTCGTCTATTAAATATCACGTTTTGCACTATTGGCTTTGCCAATTATTTATCAAAAAAAAAAAAAAGTTTACTCTAAATTATTTCCGCAAACACGAGTTATACTCACAACAATTCAACATATTCAGATATAATTTTCTAGTAATGTAGAACAACTTCACAGTATTCTCTAAAACGAAACTCTAATTCAAAATTTACAAGCACAAAAGCCAAAGATAATAATAAAAAACAAAACAAGAAAACGCCAAATTCTAGTTTAGCACACAGTCTCAACGTGCTCTAAAAACGAGTGGTGTAAGTGAAAAATATCGTCGATTATAAACATTATGGGACCAGTAGCATTTGTTGCACCAATCTAAAACATACACCTACACTTATCTCCTAATTTCCCATCTGTCGTCATAAGTAACCATACCTAACCCTACCTCATTATAAATACCACCCTTTGTGTCACACAAATAAACATCACAAACCAAACATAAACCATACCACAAAAAAAGAAACATGAAAATCCTCTCACTCTCACTCCTCTTGCTCTTGGCCGCTACGGTCTCCCACGCCCGGTCTTCGGCTTCCGTTCCAGGGCTCATCGAACTCCTCGAATCGAACACCATCTTTGGGGACGAAGCCGAACTCTTAGAGAAAGAGGGACTTACCATCAACTACCACAACTGCAGAAGCTGGCACCTTGGTGTTGAGACCTCTAACATCATAGACTTCGACACCGTGCCAGCAAATTGCAAAGACTATGTTGAAGACTACTTGATCACTTCCAAACAATATCAATCTGACTCCAAAACGGTGTGCAAAGAGGCTTATTTCTACGCCAAAGGACTTGCCCTAAAGAACGACACCGTTAATGTTTGGATCTTTGATCTAGACGACACTCTCCTCTCTAGTATCCCCTACTACGCCAAATATGGATACGGGTATACATATTATTGTTATTAGTTCTACCTACGCCATCTCCATTATATTAACAATATATATTATCTTCATTTAAAAAAAAAAAAATCATATATGGAAAAACACGTTTCATTTGACAACTCTAAATAGTTTGATACAAACTGTTTTTCTTTTGTCCATATCTACTTTGTGATTTCATTTTAATGTAGATTTGTTTTTTTTTTTTGGGATTCTTAGGACACAGAACACAGCCCCGGGGGCGTACTGGTCGTGGTTAAGGTCCGGAGAATCAACTCCAGGACTCCCGGAGACTTTGCATCTATACACAAACCTCTTAGAACTCGGGATTGAACCCGTCATAATCTCTGACCGATGGAAGAGGTTGTCAGAAGTCACTCTCGAGAATCTCAAGGCTGCTGGTGTGACAAAATGGAAGCATCTCATATTCAAGTAAGCTTAATAATATACAGTAAGTAAGTATGATGTATATGCAATTTAATCGAGGATTAATTAAATATGGCAACGCAGGCCAAACCATTCGAAATTGCCGGAAGTAGTGTACAAGTCAGCGGTGAGGAAGAGCCTGGTGGAGAAAGGATACAACATCGTTGGGAATATTGGAGACCAATGGGCTGATTTGGTTGAGGATACTCCTGGAAGGGTCTTTAAGCTCCCAAATCCACTCTACTACGTACCTTCTTAAGCATCTATCATCATGTCTTTGTCCCCTTGTATCCACTTCATATCTATGTCTTTCCGTTTATGTTTGTAGCCGTTTAGGCACGGCTGCATAAATAAAATGTCTATCCTATCGTAACTTAATAAGAACAAAGACTTCGTACTAAATGTTGTTATTCTTTATAGGGATAATTAATCAAGTGGCCATGAAATGAAATGATACGTACAATTTGAATTTAATAAAAAAAAAATTGAATGTATTGGAAACTAATTTAGCACTTATTATTTAAATAAAAGTAAAAATGAATTTTGAAAAATTTGGAACAAAAACATTGCTATAGTTTTACATTATGAGATGTAAAATATGTTTATGATATATAGCATAATGTCACAATCTCGTAGATTAAAGTTTAATATGTGTCTTTATGTTGTAAGACACGTTTAATTATTGTACTGTATAATCACTCGTTAATGTTGCAAAATAATTTGGTTTCATCAGCACACGAAAAGTATATTTATAATCCGACAAAAAGTAAATATGGTACAAAAAACTATCCAACCAAAAAAAAGATATAGTTATTTAAATTATTGCCATTAAATAATGAATATTTTTTTTTGGATTGTGGTTTTTGTTTAAGTTTTATGGAAATATGGTTACTTTTTCGTAACATATTACTTTTTATTCGTTTTCGTAACATATTACTTTTTATGTAAATATTTAATTTATTACTTAACGTCGTAACACCAAAATACTAAACTCTAATATTACATTAAAAATAAGTTGTTACGAGAAAAAAGATCAAATGACACTTATATAAAACATAAACTCGTCTTCTAAAAATATTTAGGTTCAAATGCGTATTTTTTCAATACCTCGTAGTTCATTGTTATATATGCCAATTATACAAGAAAATATTCCCGCCAACACAAGTTATACCCAAGTCCATCATAGGCTCAAACATTTTTTTTTTTGCTAGTAATGTGAAACAGCTTCACAGAATTAGTATTCTATAAACCGAAACTCTGATTCAAAATTCACAAGAATAAAAGCCTATGATAATAATAAAAATGAAACAACAAAAAGCCGAATTCTAAATTTAGCACGGTCACAACGTGATCAAGAAACGAGTGGTGTAAGTGAAATATCTCTTCGGTTATAAAACATAATGGGACCAGAAAGCATTTGCATCACTCGAAGCCATTCACGTACACTTATTATCTGAGTTATCTCCTCGTTGCCCATATTATCGTCATAAGACGAGACCACACAGTAAACTAGCTTCACTTCACTATAAATACCACCCTTTGCATCACATAAAAGATCATACTCTTAATTATCACCACTAATTTTCAAAGCCGGTGTGTGAATATTATACGCTATTTTTATTATATGTTGAGTAATTTATGTCCTTTTCAAAAATTCGAATCATAATATATGCAAAAAGTATATATATATATATATATATATACTTTAATTAGTCTATATCTATGTTTGATATGATTTAAATTTTTAAAATGAACATAAATTAATCAACATATAAAGAACTTTAAAATTTTGATGGCATAGTATTATGCATGCATTAAAAAATAAATTGTTGGTCAAAATGATATGGTATTCGTTTAGTGATTTCTAAATATTAGTTAAAATCTAATGTTATTACTCCAGTTAAAATTGATTCACAATTCATAAACCAGTTAAAATATACAAGACCATTTTGCAAATTACTAAAAACCAATTTTTTGTTGTTGTTATATATTATTATTAGGACCAGTTATGGTTACAAGATACGTTGAACCTAGACACGAACAAATAGAACACGTGTGTCTATGCGTGGGACCAGCCTATGCGTGGTATTATATGATTGCATGTGTCTCTGTTTCTATTGATCGTTGTCCATTTTCTGCGTAATTGAAGTGAGATTGTCTTTCATCGTATCATTATCAATTTATCACCCGATTAAGTACCAATGCGATGAGCCAATTACTCAAATCATGGTCAAAAGAAATTAATGAATATACAATTTAACAATGATTCAATTTGTTCAAGTAGCTAGGAGCCTAGGAATTTATAATTTTTGTGGTTTGCATGATCTAACAATTAAAACCATCTCTTTTGGTCCCTTATTTAGAGAGGAAATATTTAAAAAATGAGGATTTTTTTTACTTACATCATTTTCTAGGAAAAAAGTAAAATTGTGAATATTAAATTAATACATAAAACTAATCTTTTTCTTTTCAAAATGATGTACCATTGGAAAATAATTTCCCTAATTTTTTATGTTTCTTTTCTCAAAACATGGGACTATTAAAAATTAAATGGTTTTTTAAAAATTAAAAATAAATAGTAAGTGAGAATATACTTGAAATAATATTTTTTTCGAAGAAAAACTCAAACTCATTTTAGTGTAATCGTTTAGAATGAAAAAAATGATCGTAATCATTAGAGATGTACTAAGGTATTTGAGACGTTTTGAAAGATAAACTATGAAAAAAAAAAAAATGGTGGCAAGTGTGGAAGTCTCTTTCTCCAATTCTCCTTGTAATTCGTCTTCTTTTTTTTTGTTGGGTCTGTATGGCTGTATCAATGGAAAAGTTGTTAAAGAAAAAAATAATATGAAAACATTATTTTTTTTAAGTAAAACAATAAACTTATAGTAAGCTCTCCCATATTGTACCCAAATCATTTGTTACTTTGTTCTTATTCTTTTTTGCCAAGATCTCAAATATATAGGTAAAATGCTCTTTTGTAATACCTAAACTTTTTATTTCTTAATGATATTTATATCCATAGCAAAAAAAAAAAAAACAAAAATAGTAATACAGGACAATTAACAATGTGCTAAGGTGTGAGAATATTCATTCATGATATAGGATATTCGGTTTTTCAATTTAACCTATCATGAACATTATGAAGTATGATAAGCCCAAACGAGCCCACTATAAGCCCAATAATATTCTTCTCCCTGTCTGCCTTAACTAACCCAAAAAATTGCTCTCCCTTATCACTCATGACATGTCATCGTTTGTTTTCTTCATTTTTCTTGTAATTACGGCGTGACAAATTCCACCAGAATGTCGAACGCAGAAGAAACTAAGGGGGTGTTATTGGTTTGGGATTTAGAAAGACTTTTAGTGACTTGATAATAAAGGATTTTAAAAGATTGTTAAAAAGTTTTATATTATCTTGATGATTTATTTTCCAAAATCTTGTAAAGTCTTTAAAACTTTTTTCCATAATCTTGTATACTCTTGATGACTTTTCCAAACTTGGTTCTAATTTGGTTCTTCGATTTTGCGGTTTTGAGTCTTGATAGTCTTGTTTTTGCTTCATCTTCTTCCTTTGATATCTTCTGATTCAGACCTCGGTTTGGAGATCTAAAAGTTGTTCTGAAATCTTGAGATCAAGATATTTCCAACCGTATAAAGATGAGCTTCTGATTCCTTGTGAGTCGACTTGAGAAAAAGTTTGAAGTTGGTGCACTTCAGCTTCGTCGCTCTGTTCTTCGGTCTTGGTAGATTGGTCATAACTTTCAGACCGTGACAGCAAATCACGTTCCGCTTTTTCCTGTAGCTTCGTATATCTCTCTACTATTTTTCAACAAAGTTTCATATTTTTCTGGGTTGTTTTGATAACCCTTTCAGTCTTTGAACCAGAACACGTCTGTTCTGTTATCCTTCTTCTTCTTTTTTGGTTTTCTTGTTTTTTGTCTTTGTCTTTGTCATCTATTTGTCCACCGCTTCATCCTCTTGAATATTCGCAATTTGGTCCATTCATTCACCAATCAAACACAAACCCAACAAATAGAAAACTGTTTATTAAGCGAAGACAAATAGATGACCAAGACAAAGACAAAAAACACAAACAGATCATATCATCTCATAAACAGATGTCTTTGTCTCCTCCATTCCCCAATTTTGGAACTTGAAATTGCTGGAGAACAGGAGAAGCAGCGACGGAGACGATTCCGGTGTCAAAGATTGCTGACACATACAAAGTCATGGACTCTATTCACAATCTCTCTATTTTATGGGGGAGTTTTCATGACTTTTTTTATGAAGAAAATTATATAAAATCCTAAACCAATAACATAATATTTTAATTTATCAACAATCCAAGATTCTTTTGTTTTAATTGAATAACACAAAACTTTTAATGACTCTATAAAACTCTTAATCCAATAACACTAGATTTATAAAGATTTTAGATTACTTTTTATAAATCTCAAACCAATAACACCAAATTGTAATAGAGTTTTTAAAAGTCTTGATTGAATAACAACATATTCTACATAACTTTTAAACTCATTAAAAGTCTTTCTAAATCCCAAACCAATAACACCCCCTAAAGTAGAAATGTTTGAATCCATTGCAAGATTAGTATGGAATTTCGGATTAATTAACGAAAAGGGTTGGTAGCGAGAATAACTTGCATCTAACGTGGGACCTCTAAAGCTGTAAAGTCACCATTTTTAATTTTTTCTTGGATCACTTAAGCTCAATGGTGGTTGGTGATTTCGGTGTTAGGTGAAGAAGCTCTGTTTCTTCCTCTTCTTCTTCTTCTTCAGGGTCGGTGTTAGGTGAAGAAGCTCTGTTTCTTCGTCTTTTTCTTCTTCAGGGTTTCTTCATTTTGTTCTTGAAGTAAGAAAATTTGGGATAACAATGTCGTCTTCTTCTTCTTCCTTGGAACAACCTCAAGTCATAACCTGCAAAGGTAAAGCAAAAAAGGGTTTTTGTTTTTGTCCTCGTTTACGAAAGATTAGGTTTTTGATTGACAAATTCTGTAGCGGCGGTGGCATGGCGTGCTGGTGAGCCATTGGTTATGGAGGAAGTTGAAGTGAGTCCACCTCAACCTCTTGAGATCAGAATTAAAGTTGTCTGTACATCTCTTTGTCGTAGTGATCTTTCTGCTTGGGAATCTCAGGTTTGTAGTTTCTCTTCTTTACTCTATAACCTGTTCATGAGTTTTGCTTTATAAGTGTGTGTCTCTGATTAAGTCTCCATTTGTTGGTACAGTCTCTTTTGCCTCGAATATTTGGCCATGAAGCTGCAGGGTACGTTACACTTTGTCTATAACCTCATTTTTTTAGATTAGGCAAGCATAGGAACAAGTTAAGAAAATTTGCTTCATTTCGGATATGTAGAATGTGATAAGGTATATTGAGTGTTCTAATGTTGTTCTTAGTGTGTGATTTAGTAGCGTTGTTGCGGTGTTTAGTATAGGACTATTGTAGCTAGCTTTGTCAGCTTAGGATCAGACCTTACCAGTTAATTGAGAGGTGATGGTTTATAGAAGAGCGAAGAGACTATGCTGGGGGCATTCTGGATTTGTCTAGAGTCTTGGTTTAGGCATTGCGGCATCAGTCGAGAGTTGGAGAATTCTATTGTTAACAGTAGCTTCTATGGTGTACTTCTTTGTGAATTGAGTAAAGAAAGAGTTTACTGGTTTGAATCCTAGCATTGTGTCTATGGATGTTACTGCAGTATAGTAGAGAGCACTGGGGAAGGCGTAACCGAGTTTGAAAAAGGAGATCACGTGCTCGCTGTATTCACTGGAGAATGCGGGTCATGTCGGCATTGCATCTCTGGGAAAAGTAACATGTGTCAGGTTCTTGGAATGGAGAGGAGAGGTTTGATGCATAGTGATCAGAAGACACGCTTCTCAATTAAAGGCAAACCTGTTTACCATTACTGCGCGGTTTCAAGTTTCAGCGAGTACACTGTGGTTCACTCTGGTTGTGCTGTTAAAGTCGATCCTGTGGCACCTCTGCACAAAATTTGTCTGCTAAGCTGTGGAGTAGCTGCAGGTAGTAAAAAATAATTTCTTAGAATGATAAAATTCTAATAGTTATTTACAGTCAATACTGAGTATATTGGGTGTAATCTTAGGTCTTGGTGCAGCGTGGAATGTTGCTGATGTACAAAAAGGTTCAAGTGTTGTAATATTTGGTCTTGGAACTGTCGGTCTTTCGGTAAGTATAGATACAGAAGTTTTGATGATTCTGTGTTAATGGAGTTTGATGTGGGATTAATCTCTTATGAGCAGGTTGCTCAAGGTGCCAAACTTAGAGGAGCAACTCAAATAATTGGGGTTGATATAAATCCAGCTAAGGCTGAACAAGGTAATATCATAGAATTAAGATATAAGCGTTTCTGGACTGGTTTTGAGTGTTTCTTATCTGTTGCAGCAAAGACATTTGGCGTCACAGATTTCATCAATTCGAATGACCTCTCTGAACCTATACCCCAGGTAACTACAGTATCTTCCAGTTTGTGCTTATAATAGCATAACTAACGCTGGTGTTTTCTATAAAATGTTGTTCCCATGTTGGTTACATTGTAATTGCCGGTGTAATAATTTGAACCAATGTGTTGGGATTTTAGGTGATCAAAAGAATGACAGGAGGAGGTGCCGATTTCTCATTTGAATGTGTCGGTGATACAGGAATAGCTACAACTGCTTTACAATCGTGCTCGGATGTAAGATTTCTGTTCTATTTGTACTCAGCTCGCCTAACTCTTGCTTACTATATTGTATACAAAGGCCTTTTCTAAAACCTTTCAATGTGGATAACTCAGGGATGGGGAATGACGGTTACGCTAGGTGTACCGAAAGTGAAGCCTGAAGTTTCAGCTCATTACGGACTTTTCCTTTCTGGAAAATCTTTAAAAGGGACTCTATTTGGTGGTTGGAAGCCTAAATCTGATATTCCTTCACTCATTGAAAAGTACATGAACAAGGTATATAAGCGCGCAGCTACATTAGCAAAATCACTTTTAGTCGATGAAACAGTTTGTTTACGTTTTCACTCTTCCGTGGCGCAGGAGATTATGATCGATGAATTGGTTACGCATAACCTGGCATTTGATGAAATCAACAAAGCTTTTGATCTTATGAGAGATGGAAAGTGTCTGCGTTGTGTTCTTCACATGCCAAAGTAATGTCTTGGAAAAACATATGTACAGTTTCAAGAAAGATCAAGAAATAATCTGTTTTTTTTTTTTTGAGCAACATTGGTTTCACTCTGTCACATGATGATTTCAAACTAGTGTCTAGAAACAATCATTCTTATTTTTGAACCGCTATTTCTTACTGCTTTAGTTATTTCGGTAATGCGTTACCGCTAAATAATTCATGCCGCTTTGTATTACCAATCAAACCCGCAATCTTTACTTAAGCCGAATATGATAGTCCGAACCATTTGAAACGCTTTTACTGAATAGGTGAGTCGCCCAAATGTCTTTAAAACACGATTTGAAAGTTGCAAACGCGTTTTATTGGTATTAGACGCGGTAGCTGCGGTGAACACTTGATCATTCAGAGCATTGAGCACCATGGAGGAGGAATCGGAGAGAAGGAAAGCCATCGCTCTCTTCATAGCTTTCGGTACCAAAGGCGATGTCTACCCTCTCGCTGTAATTCTCAGAATCTCTATTCGGATTTTGGGTTCTTTTAGGAAACGAAACCAAAGAAGTGTTTTTTTCTTTTCGCAGGCCATTGCCGCAGCTTTCGCTCGTGTTCAGCAACACTACTCTGTGGTTTTGATGTCACATTTGGCTCATGAGGTTGGTTTTTTTTTTCTTCTCTTAAAGTTCTCGACTTTCAGAAACTACGTTCTCGAATCAAAGATATAGAGGTTGATTTGTTGCAGAACCTAAGCTCTCACTTGATCAAAGCAAACGTTTCCTATGTTCCTATCAATTCTCCTCCTGCTCTGTCTAGTGAACCTCATGATACTCAAAACGGAACAGGTCAATACTCTCATGTTAGTTTCTTCTTCAATATGGTTTTCTTCTTCTTACTTAGCTTTAACCATTCATCAATTCTGGTTTCAATCAGAGAAACCATTTTTGGAGGAAAAAGAAAGGATAAAAAGGGTACACAGACAAGAGTGTCATTCTGCATTCAGAAGCATTTTCGGAAAGGATTCTTGTATGGAGGGTGATTTCGTTGTCATAAATTTCTTTGCATTGGTACATCTGCTTAATACTCTCTCCTTTGTACCAGGATTGATTGTGTCTGCTTTATCTCGAGTTACTAACTGTGGTTCATCTGCTTGTACATTTAGGAAGGATGGAGCCTTGCAGAACTTTTCCAAATCCGTTGTGTGGTAGCGGCTCCTTATGTTGTTCCGTATAGGTAACTTTGTAGCTTACAATTATGAGTGTGACATCCTGGAAATGGAAGATGATCACTTGCAATTCTTCTTTTGTACAGTCCACCATCAGGCTTTGAAAGACAGTTTAGGAAGGAACTCCCAGGTTTGTACAAGTACTTGAAAGAAGCCCCCATCGGCAAGGTATTCCATATGATTGTGATACAAACATGCAATTGGTGTTATTTTCTCCTGAAATTTTATAGTTTCTGTGTAATTTGCAGGTTAGCTGGAGTGATGTAACTCATTGGATGTGGCCTCTTTTTACTGAAGAATGGGGATCATGGCGCTACGAGGAACTCAACCTAAGTTGTTACCCTTTTTCAGTATGTATTTTCTAAACATAGACACCTAGAGGGATACATTTTATTGTGAAAAATGATAGTGTGAACTGTCACCTGATTTACTCATTGGATGCAGGATCCAGTAACAGACCTTCCAATTTGGCATAGCCGACCGCCATCACCCTTGGTCTTGTGAGTTGTGTATTTGCTTGGTGGTAAAATCTGATCAACTTTGCAATCTATCTTGCCATCACGATTTTATCTTCATATCCTAAGTATTTTCTAATTACTTGATCTATCTAATGTACTGTCTCACTTTATATGTCCAACACGGGCTGATATCTGATTAAATACTAAGAACTTTGAAATTTTAAGTTATTTAGTTGTAAAACCCAGATGAAACTGCATAAATTTGTAAGTGACCTGTTACGTAATTTCCTTGTGACAGATATGGTTTCAGCAAAGAAATCGTCGAATGCCCTGGTATGTGGGACATTTGTCGCTTCTACCGAATATTTTTCTGTGCTTTGCTAGCATCTTCTTTACAAAAAGTTATCTGGGTAGTAGTTTTTTCTTTCTTTTGGGTATATTTTTGCAGCTATATTCTTACCATTTATGAATTCTTGAGAAAATAAGTGAGTGGAAAGAAAAAGGTTAAAACAGACCCAAATTTAAAAGGATGTCAGTTTTACAATTGATAGAATGGGGTATAAACTAATTGAATGTAACAGATTCATAGTTAAAGATGAATCATGTTTGACGCGCAGTTGTTTTTATTCCTTGACTCCTTGAGAGCACGTTATAAAATCTCAGTGTAAATCGTCATTGACTTGAAAAAGCTTCGTTCTCTGCGTTTCACTGCATTCATTTATTCTTATTAACAGATTACTGGCCATTGAGCGTTCGAGTTTGCGGCTTTTGGTTTCTGCCCAATGCATGGCAGTTTTCATGCAACAAGTGTGGAGACAATCCTTTTACAGGGCGCCTGGGTACAGACGATTCCCGTACATGCTCAAACCACTCTGAGTTGTATACTTTTATATCGTCTTGTGAGCCAGCTCTGCCTATCTTTGTAGGGTTGAGTTCTGTTGGAAGGTCTAAATTTAAGTTGATCCCTCTGAATCAGTTCTGATTATGTTTTCAACACCTCTTGTTTCAGAAGAAGACTGAGATTTATTCTGTCAGATATTTAACCCATGCTGAATTAGTGTACGGTAGTAATGTTTCTCTTTGCTTTTGCAGCATGGGCTTTGTAAGGGATCCCATAGCCTTTCTTCGAGTTCTCCAATCTGTTATCCAGATTACAGGTTACAGATTTATCATTTTCACAGCAGGTTATGGACCTTTAGATGCAGCAATATGGACCATTGCTAATAGATCACATTCAAGTGAGAAACAACCGTTACATGCGGGAATCTCTATTTTCAACGGCAAGCTTTTCTGCTTCTTTGGGTGAGCACAAATTTGCCCAATATTTCGTTGGCGATTACTTACCTAAAAAATAAAAGATCATTGTGTATTTGGACATGGCAAAACCTAAATTACACTGTGGCCATATAACCTACTTCATTCTTTGTCTCTCTGAATTAGTATGGTGCCATACAATTGGATGTTTCAAAGATGCGCTGCAGCAATTCATCATGGTGGCAGGTGAAAATGTCAGCTGGATGCCTTTTCCTGGTGAACATGGACACACATAGTTAGACATGAACTGATTTTTTCTTGTCTTGTGTATGAATTATCCCCTGTGGAAATCAGTGGTTCTGTTGCTGCAGCATTACAGGCTGGAATCCCGCAGGTTTGTGTTTGTATGTTAGTTTATTAGATCTTTGATAGATAATGGTAAAAGTAATTGTTTGTCTAGAAGGATCAGTAGAAATTTAGCTGTACATCAGAAGAACATGTCATGGTCCTTCAAAAATGTATGCTATATTATTACTCTGGCACAAAATTTACTAGTACTTGCTCATAAACCATTGTTTTGTGCACTGCTTGGTTACAAATGATGATTGACGTTCTTAAAGCTTTTATCAGTTTCAAGTTGTAATGCCAAAAAGTGACCACATAATGTGTGTGTATGCCGTTCTACAGATCATATGCCCATTTATGCTGGATCAGTTCTATTGGGCAGAAAAGATGTCTTGGCTTGGAGTTGCTCCTCAACCATTGAAAAGAAACCACCTGCTTATAGAGGAACCAAATGATGAAAACATCATGGAAGCTGCACAAGTGGTAGCAAAAGCCATATACGATGCACTGTCTGCAAAAAGTAGGGCTCGTGCCATGGAAATTGCTGAAATATTATCTCTTGAGGTACCTAGTTACGATCAGTTTATTATTCTCTCCTATTGATGCATTTCCCCAGAATCGACGTATCATTTCTTCCCATATCGTCTTCTATATCATAGTTCGAGTATTTTGTGGCAACTGATAGTTTTAGGGTATCCGAAAAATTGATGATTTCAGGATGGAGTCACAGAAGCTGTGAGAGTGCTTAAAGAAGAGGTGTGTGTAGTTTCAGGCAGCAACCGAATGTTTGGATGAGCATCGTCATATACAACCTAAAGCTTAGATCAAGTGATGGTGATCAATGCATACCGATTGTTGGCAACCATAAAAGAACGTCTACTTTCCTTTTCTACTATTAATGTTGCCAAGTCTCCAAGACTCAAACCAAGGCATATAGCTGATTGTCATATAGTTGAGCTTCTTTTGATAGTGCTATATTTGGATCAATTTTTTTATGAAAATTTCATCTGCTCACAAAAGAATAATATCCGAATAAAATTCGAAAAACCAAGATAACATAAACTAGAACAAAATAAAAATCAACTTGATCGTGGAGCCAGGCCGCTGGCCCTCAAAGTGCCATATACAGCAGAACCTCTATAAATTAATATACACGATAAATTAATAAATTTTTCCGGTCCCGAGTCGGGTCAATGTAAAAATTAACTAAATTCGATAAGATAATAAGATAATAAATTTTTTGAAATCTCTATTTAAAAACATGGTCCCAATAATATCATAAATTAATAATCATGTAAATTTGTATAAATATATATATACAAAAATGCCAAAGTTTACTCTAAGTTTTCAAATTTTGAATATGCATCATTTTTGTTTGAATAGTCGTATAGGTTTTTCAAGTACAACTATATATGTAATTATTTATAAATTTTAGTTTATGTATATCATTTATATATGTAAATTTTATAATCTTTGTTACTCATTTTCAAACAAAAAAAATTGTTTTCTCTTCGAAATATTAAATGTTTAAGTCTAAAACTATAAAATTTATAACATCCAAACCTTATTTTTATTTAGATCACATCGTTTTCCCTCATATTTTTAAATTTTTTTTAAAACAATTAAAACAAATTTTTTATAAATTAATATCACTATAAATTAATAAAATATCATGGTCCCAACATTATTAATTTATAGAGGTTTTACTGTATAGATGAAACCGACCATCCTTTGTCACACTTTTTAGCAATCGAAGAAGGCCGAAATTGCCACCACACGAAACTCACATTCTCCCCAGGAGTCTGCAACATCAAGAATTCAATTCAAGAGGTTACGGTATTTAGATCCAAAAGTTTTAAGACATGATTTTATTGTTTTCCATTTAACTAAAATTAGTTTTAGGGATTTGAATGTTGAGTAACTTTGCTTAAAAATAAATAAATTCTCACACGTTCTTAAAGTGTTAGTAGAAAACAAACTCTTTTTTTTTTAAAAAAAGGTAAATAAAAATTTTCTCAGTCACATTTTTCTAGTACGACTTCTTTATGTGCATGACGAAGAATGAGAAGAAGTCGGGATAAGATCCGACGGTGATGATGGTTAGATTTGAAAATTTTGGCTTTAGGGTTTAAATCTTGCGGGTTTATAAGTTAGACGAAGTTTATAGAATGGTTAAGTTTTTTTTTTTTTTTTTTTTTTTTTGAACAAAAGACTGGTTAAGGTTTAGAATGGGTTTAAAACCAATCTTTGCACAAAAGAAAAAGAAATATAAAACCAATCATTCAACTGAGAAAATGAATAATGTTTGTCTTAAACTTGTTTAGAAAAATCTTAGGAAAAAATGGTAGAAAATAAACCAAATTACGTTTTAGCCGGTTAGCGTAATCAAATTTGTAAACATTAGGCACGTTTGGTCCGGTCCGGTTAGTCTTGTGAAGAAGAAGAAGGAAAAAGAGAGAAGACAAGTCTTTGTTACGACGGGAAAAAAACCCTACGATATTCCTCGACTCGTTCGCACTACTCCGACCACCGTCTATTTTCTTCTTCTCCCGGCGGAGTAAAATTCGATACTGGATTATGAAATAGCGATTGAAAGATGTTTGAAGGAATTGTGCAAGGAGTTGTTCAACTGTTGTTAGGGTACTTAGGTCGCTACATCAAAGACATTAAAAAAGACCAGCTCAAGATCACACTCTGGAATGGTATTTGCACGTCTTCTCTCCTTCTCTTTCGCTCTATTCTCACTCTATTGGATGATTTACGCACAATTTCGTGCTTCTAACTGTAGGGGAAGTCTTATTGGAGAACGTGGAACTGATTCTCGAGGCGTTTGAGTATTTGCAGCTTCCAATTGCTCTCAAGCAAGGTGATATAGTTACTCGATTGAAGTTTCGATTCTGTTAGCTTTTTCGTTTTCTCTGTATCAAATCGTTTGTTGTTTATCTAGGCCGTGTTGGGAAATTGAGCATTAAGATTCCATGGAAGAAACTTGGTAGGGATCCTATAATCATTATGCTTGAAGATGTCTTTATATGCGCATCACAACGGAATGATCAAGAGGTGAATTCCTTGTATAGTAGCCTTTTTTGCTATACATGACAAGTGTTTGCCTCTAAACCCATATATATTGCAGTGGAGTTCAGATGTCGTTGAGAAAAGAGAGTTTGCTGGTAAGCAAGCTAAGCTTGCTGCTGCAGAATTAGCAAAATTGTCCAGGCGCGTCGGTGAGCAAATATCCTTCTTATTTATCTTTAAGATTGCTCCTATTCAACATTTGTCCAACCCCTTCAATCTTTACTTTTTCCAGACAGTCCAGCGGGGAAGTCTTTTTTCTCATTTATTGCTGCCAAGGTGACATTATGTTCCGCAAGTCTCCTTTTGCAACCTTAGTTTTAGCATCTTACATTTTTCATATTATGATTGGTCTGTTGCCGGTTTTTAAGGATGCGTAGATCTTCCTGCTTTTGGATGAGGTTATCATTCTTGTCTTTGTTTTTTTGTACTATGTTAACTTTCCTTCTTTATTGGCTTAGGTTCTTGATAACATTCAAGTGTCCATCAGAAACTTTCACATCTTATACTCCGATGCACAACCTGAATCAGTAAGTCTTCTGCTTGTTCTGTTTAATTAGTTTGCTAGAAAATAGGCTTGTATTTTTTTATTCTCCCATTGCAGTTGTAGAAACTTATATACATCGATAATCGTTCTGTGATCTTGGTTTATTTGTGAGAGCATAACATTTATCATGGAGGATATGAATCTAGATAGATTTAAATATTTGAGCATTGTGATGCTAAATTACTATCAGTCTTTCTTGCGATTCACTAGAGTACAATTTGAACAATCGTTTGGTGTTGTCTACTTTCCCACTTTCATATGTTTTACTCTAAACTGCTGTCGCAGGTGCAAGTTGTATTAGGATTGCGGTTTTCAAGCTTGACAGTTACTAAACAAAACTCAGTTGGGTAATCTCTTTATGCACCTTCTCTGGCACTTTAAAATATATTCCACTTTGTGTTTGATTCTGAGCTTTGCTTTATTTTTATGTCAAGGATATGTTCTTTGAATTATATTGTGAGACAGCAGAGAGCATACCCCACATTAATTTCTTTCCAGTTGCCTTGTTTCTTCTATATCACTTAAAAATATATTCCACTTTCGTATTTGATTCCTTGTAGCTTTGCTTTACTCTATGGTAAGGTGATGTGTTTTGAATCACATTGTGAGACAGCATAGAGTATACCCCATTATAACTTTCTTCCAACTGTCTCTTTTCTTACTGTAAAATTTCCTTAATACTTCTTCCATAAGCTAAATTGTTGTTGCTAAGATAAGATCATGGTGGATATATGTGCACCCTGAAATATTTGACATGATGTCTCTGTTGAATATCAGGCCATCAGTTGGTAGGGTGAGAGGGGGGCAAGTGAATATACTTGTGGAGATTGAAGGTTTGGAAATATATTGTGACATGTATGAGGGAAACATGGACTTTCCAAGTGTTAATGAAAAAAGAAGTTTTGACAACTGGTGCCAGTCAAGATTGCAAAGCAATAGATTTGGTTATTTACTGAAGCCAGTCCATGTTTCTGTAACGCTATTGGTAATGGATCTAAAACAGCGTCATTGGTTTGCTGTCTTTTAACATCTTTTGTTAGCATCTAATCTTTGTTGCTGCTTCAAGGCGCTGCATCCTTGCTCTAGCTTTACGGTTATGTTAAAAATGAGATGTACACATTTATATGTTATATCTGCTGTACTGAGTCTATTTCTTGATTTACCCGATGGCCTACACAATTTTGATGGCATTTTAATCAGTCAATGTTACTAGAAATGATTTACATTGCCGTTTTTGCCAATTCGTTTAATTGTCACCATCAGCTCCATATGGACATTGTATTTGGTGAAAGATTTTTACAGCTATCAGATCAATGATACAATATTTATACAGAAAGCACATCGGTGTGCATCAGCTATTGTTTGAGTGCATTTTTGTGCTGTATGTGCATTCTTCATTTTGCCTGATACACTTCTTTGCATAGGTCAATCGATCTGGAGAGATTTTTGACGATCTTCCTCAGTATTCTATCAGCGCTGAGTTGACTGATGTGGTTAGTTCTCAGAAATTGCTAAACTAGGTTCAGAGCCAAGATTTATTTTCATGACTCACTCTAACTTCCACTTATGCGTTTCAGGTCATGACTCTGAATGAATTTCAATTGCAGCAGATTCTTATTCTGTTAGATTACTTGCAAACCAGCCAATTGCGTGAGAGGTAAGCCTTTCATTAGGGTAGCGATAACTTTTCCTCAATTCGTATTTTTTTTTTCTCCTGAGTTTTAGCTCTACTATTTGACACTACAGAACGTTTCGAAGAACTACTGATTTAAGAACATTTGAAATGGTTTAGGTATGGGCGGTATCGTCCCTGCTCCACTTCCTTATTGAGGAAACCACCAGGATGGCAGAAACTTTGGTGGCACTATGCCCAAAAATCAATTTTATCTGATGTACGTAAGAAACTGTGGAAAACTTCATGGAGATTTCTTGAACAGCGAATGTAAGTTTACTTTTCTGACATCATTTCTTTTATTTTAATTAGATGATGCTTAATCACATAGCTATTACAATTTTGATTCTCTTAAAATTTCTGTATACTTTACTTCCACGCAAATAACTTACTGTTTCATGGCATAAGTAGAAAAATACTCCCGGAATATATTCAAGCGGTCTGCTTAATTTTTAGATTTTTGTTTCGGGAAAAAATACAGGAGAATGCGCAGGAGGTATATCAACTTCTACAAGATAAAGCTAGATTTCCTTCTCAGAGAACAGGCAAGGATCTTATTTTCCTCCTTATCTGATTAGAAGTGTCAGGGTTTGTTCATTATGTTGCTCTGTGTCCTCCTATTTGTTTAACTGCATGAAATTGCCTAACCCAACCCGTTGGATTCTATGTAGATATAGAAGCCTCATTATTTTTAGGTGATTTTACATAATTAGGGAGCATCTCATGAGGTGGTTTTTCATTTCAATGTGTTTTGTCCTCTTAACTACTGCAGCAGCATGTATATGAATGGGTAGTGGTAAGGAGATGGTTTAGAAGCACATTTCACACCATATAAGTCCATCAGGGAGCATAGTATGAGGTGATTAATCATCTGGTTGTGTTCTAAGAATGCGTAGTGGTAAGGAGAAGATGATTTAGAAGCATATATCAATAAGGGCTGCCATTTTTGAAAATCTTATATCTTAGCATGTGCTTCCATATAAATGATTTATTCTGGTTTATTGCATAGGTAGCTGTAGCAGTGAAGGGAACTTTTAAACTTGTTGGAATGTTGGAATCAGAGGTAGAAATTGCATAATATACTTGGTTTAAGCGTCATCATACATTTCAAAAAACGGAAATTGAAGAAACACTTAATCTTCTTCTAACATCAATAACATACTCTATAGGAGCTTATCATCGTAAAAATGTAGTTGTTCTGAAATTGCTGACTGAAAGAAATACATATGTTCATTGTCTCTTCCCTAAACTTTTTGTTGCTTTGCCTTAGTCTCCAACATATGTTACTAAGATGCTTTACGTTGGACATATTTGTTCAACTAATTCGTGTAACCTTCATATCTAATCATCTATAACATTTTAAAACCTGAGTTTTTCTTGTCAAGTGACTTCTCTACTAATATGGCTGTGCTTTATGCCTCTGGCTACAGTCAATCGATGAGTCTATCCGTTTGGGTTTGGAAGAAGTGGAGAAGAAGTCTGATATTGATGATATCTTAAGTTATAGGTCTGCAGCGGAAGGTGAGATGCAGGTATGGTAAATTAGGTTGCTGTTGTAGCATTTTATACTTTGGCTGAGATACCAAAGGCTGTTCAGATATCTATCAGAAGTTGATGTCCTAGCAATGGCAATTTATTATCTGTCCTTTTACCTTTGGATCTTATTATGCAGGAAGCTTGTTCAGAATTGACAGTGAACATGGGAGCGACTGGTGCCACTGGCTCCGGAAAGGAACAGAGCGCCCCTGAAAAGGAACCGAGTGACGATCCTACATTAAATAAGTCGCGTGGGTGGTTGAACTGGTTGTCACGGGGAATGCTTGGTGCCGGAGGCACAGAGGATTCAAGTCAGTTTTCTGGTGTTGTTTCTGATGAAGTTGTCAAGGTATTTTAAGTACCATTTAGTAGCAATGGAGTTTCAGAATTCTTTGAAACATCGTAGTAACTGTTCATCCATTGCAGGATATACACAAGGCAACAAAGTTTCACCCTCTTTCGTCATCTCCTAGAAATACAAGTGCAACTGGTAAGATCTGTACGTGCTCCATTCGACTCAACGTACCCAAAATTTCTGGTACTTTGCAACAGATTACTGGGTAAGTTACAATTTCTCAGTTACTTCATCTTGGCCTCTGCCTTTTAGAGTTTGTATTTTCATTCTTTTTTATCTTATTTATTCCACAGGAGTTCTTCTCAAGTTATTTCAGAGTTGGACATTTTGGGGGTGATTGTTGAATGCAAGTCTTGGAAAGATTCTACAGCCATGATTGTATCTGTTATTTCTGGAAGGCTGCTCTATCCTCACAATGGGAAAGAAATTTTAACCATGAAAGGGGTTTGTGTCCTAATATTGTGTTACCCCTATGCCATATTGTTAATAACTGCTAATATCTGAAATCATGAACATTATCAAACTAGTACTTGTTTACTAAGGTGATATGAACCATCTAGGTGTAACTTATGCTCCGTAGTCTGTTATAAAAATCGATTTTAGCGCTTTTCATAATGTTTACAGGAAAAATAATTTAATTGTTTCATGCAGGTCTGTTCTCAGAGTGATACACTAGAAACGAAACCCTCATATGGAGCACGATTGAAGTTGTCTAAAGATCATGATGTTGCATTGTCATTAAAGGTGAACTAACTGCACCTTGCATCAGTGGACAACACAATGTTTGCTCCTCTCAGGAGTCTTGGTCTTTTTTCATAGCTTACTATTAGGATTGACTTTGTTATAGATTTTTGCATCTTGATTCTGTAGGTCACCCTTCAACCACTTGAAGCTGCTTATGATGTAGACTTCTTTCTAGCTGTCAGTAAATTTTTCATGGGTTCAAGATACTTCAAACTCCAACATGAAAGGGTGAGCTCTTATTTTACTACATGCTCGTAATGTTTGTTCTGAAATAATTAGTGATTTGAAAAACAAGTTTTAAGCAAGTGTGGTTATAAGTAGAATATAATGTCAGTTTGTCTCTGTGATTGTACTGGACTTATGAATTCTATAGATTGTATTTATGAATTGACAAAGGAACCCAATAACAATTCTCTTTTGTGGCTCAGATTTTATCATCACTCAATGGCCTTGAAAGTGAAACGCGATTGGTAGCGAAAGCTGAGTAAGTGTTTCCTCTATCGAAATGTTAGGGATAAATTCATATCCTAACTGATCGTGATACTTATTTGTGTCGTGGTTTGTTTCATAGATACCTCTTATCAAGCCGAAATAAAGTTAAGTGGGACCTGGACATAAAAGATCTTACCTTAAGTTTCCCTGGACGATTGGTTGAATCAGAAAGCTATAATCTGGTATTTCGCTTATATAAACATATAAGTGTCTGTGTTTTCTTATTTGTATCCTTCTCAGTATTTATTCTATCTTTCTGTGCATTTCCTTGTACAGGTTCTGGTATTGGAATCTCTTTCTATCACATCTAGTAGCACAGATGCTCTTAGCCCAAGTCCAAGATTGGAGTCTGATGCGGACCATGTGGTCAATAGCTTACAAAGTTCCGTTGCAGCCTTAGATGTTTTTCAAGTCAAAGATCTCTATGACCATTTTGATATCAAAATCTGTAACCTTGAGGTAAGATATGTTTATGTTAATTTTCTTTTTCTTTTTGATTGGAGTTGTTTAAGCAATCACATATGTTCTTACATGTGCATCTTGTGCAGATGAAGCTCATGAAGATTCATCCTTTCCAAGAACTTCCCCTTGTGGAGAAATCATCTTTACTTATCAAGTTTGCGTCTTGTATAATTCCGGAGGAGTCGATTTTGAAGCAGTTGGAGGTATTAAAATTTATCTCAGGTTTGAGGTGGCTGTGTCTAAGTTTAGCTGAGTGAATGATAAACTTACTTATTTCTTGTACTTTAATAGAGGCGTCGACCACATTTTGGAATTGATTTTTGCCATTCCATTCATTTTCAGGTTGAAGCTACTCTGCCTATGTTCAATGTCCATTTCTCTCCGTCAATATTTAAAGGAGTCATGTCTGTGATTGCATATCTTGATATTCAGGATCATGGAGCTCGAAATGCTCCACCTTCCCCTGCTCCCATCTTTCACTTCACCATAAAAACCAACTTGGCATTTTTCAGGTTGCACGTCAATCTCGAAAATGAAGGAGAAAATAGCACAGTGCTTGTTCTTTCTATACAGCAGCTGGATCTCTGGTAGGTAATTTTTGCAACGGTAAAAGTAGCCCATTTTGTGTCTTTATACAGTATCAGTCGAAATTTAACCTTTAGCTATTAAACAAGCATGAATTTAGCGTTTTTGTTGTTGTATATCTGTATTTACCATGGTGATGTCTCCTTGTTCACATGCTTCTTATCACACATATTTGGTCTTACGATCACTACCTATAACTCATCTACTGATGTCATTGTCAAAACCACGTCCATTCAATTCTTTTTCTCTTGGTTCTCAATTGTTAAATATTGTATCACTGGGGGTTCCTGACAAGTTCCCTTGTACAATCGTCATTTTCAGGTATTCGCTTACCAAATTTGAAGAGTGGTCAGTCCGTGCGAAAACACTGGAAATGACAGCTTGCTCCTCTAAAGATGCAGCTGACAGTCATATTTTATGTTCATCTGGAAATCTACTCAAATCTTCTTCCCATGGACATGGGATGGATGCTCATACTAGCGATCAAACCAACATTATTGATTACGGAACAACTCCTGAAGCTGCTATCAGCTTAAATTGCAAGGTTTCCCAAAGTAAAAGTTTTGTTTTTCACAAGTATACAGTCTATTGGAGGGGCGCTGAACTCCATTGCTACCCATACATATTTGGTTTGCTGACAAATTTTTTGGATAAGATAGCCTCCTATAAGATCTCGTCTAGCGATACAAATCCATCTAGCCTTACTACAGATACCAGTGCTCCAGCAGAAATTCCTCAGTTTGATTTTGAAAGGTTTGGATTCTCAAACTTCATTGAAAGTAGATCTTGTGGCTGCATTCCTCTGGACAAATATCCATTTGTAACCATTTACAATTCGGGTTCTCTTGATAGCCTAGAAAGTTCTCTGTGTTATTCGACTTCTGACTGGAGGAAGTTATTTATATTAAGGAATAAAAAGGATGGGGCACAAATAGGTTTGAACTGCGAATGTACCAGCTGTACTTTTCAACCAAAACGTGATTGCCCTCTGAATGGGCTTGCGTCATCCAGTGATCTTGGTCAGACCAATCACTTTACAGTTGATATGCATGTCTTCAACACCAATGTGCATTTTCATGATTCTTCAAGTGTTTTTGGAACTATTATACTGCCAGTATCCAGATACTTTCTTACCATTTCAGATGATCATCTCGATTTGGTTGCCTCTGCTGAAGACTTGATGCTGGAGTCATCTTTGTTCACCAACTATTCTGGTGGGTTTCTTTGGAAACATTCATCAACAGATGTCTCGCAGGTCTTGAACCTACGTGTAAGGAAGAAGGATTTGGAGCCTTCTGGTTCTGAACTTGAAGTGAGCATAGGTATTCAACACACATGCTGCATTTTACCTCCGGAATATCTGGCCATTATAATTGGCTACTTCTCTCTTTCTGACTGGACTTCGAAGTGTGGCCTGCAGTCATTGCCACAAGCTACTGAGTTGACCAAGGCTCCTTCTGAGTTTGCCATTGCTTATAAAATTGAGATACTGGACTCCTCTATAGTTCTTCCTGTGGAAGATGATGACCGCCGACAACTGAAAGTTGACATTCAGCAGTTATATATTAGCTTTGTTCCAGAGTGTGCTTTGAGCAATGTGGTGCAGCACATACCACAGGAATGTGTTATTCCGCTTAATCAAGTAGCGGAGCGAGCTGACTGTTTAAACATATTTGGGCGGGACTTATCGGTATCATTGCTGCTTTCTGAGAGTGGCATATCAACATTCGAGAAGGACACCATGTGCAGAAGTATCACTCTAGCTGCTAGCATTATTGCTGATGCGTGGATTAGCTTCCCTTGTGATCGCAATCCGTTAACGGATTTGGCATGTGTTATGTCAAGGGTTGACGTTTGTGAAATTGTTGTGGATGGTAGGTGGTGTTTCCCTCCATGTTAACTTTTTCTCCTCAACCCTCTCTGTTTTTCTACAGTGATCATGTATTTCAAGTAATGCTTACATGTGTTATCTTTTTTCTTTTTCTTTACAGATTCAGATGCCTTGGATGGGTTTAAGGCATTTCTTGATGTGGTTGATCAGCTTTCCTTAGTCGATGAGGAATCAAAACTTTTTGTGTCTGATGTTCCTCAGTTTCTTCGTACGAAGATGCGTCTAAAGCAAGAGTTGTCAGTTGCCCCCCTGGGATCTTCCACAAGCTTTATAAAATTCAGAATTTTTGTCAATCTTTTGACATCAAAACTGCATCGGTTAAGGAAAGATCCTGGAACACTGCTATCCGAACCAGTGCTCCAAGCTGATATGAAATTTGTTTGCTCTGGAGAATTTAAAAATAATTTCCCTATGAGCTTGGATGTTCAATTTTTCGAAATCGGGATTTATTCATTGCTGAGCTCAGTCATGTTAGCTAGATGCATCAATGCATATGGGGATCCTTCTGCACTGAAAGTCAGATTTACGGAACAGGCTGAAAATGAATACGATCTCTGTTTTTCTCTTCCATCTCTAGACATCTGGTTACACTCTTTTGATTGGATTGAAGTTATTGAACTTCTGAAATCTTATTCCCAGATACTGGAAGACCCTTTTTTGTCAAAAGGTTCAAACTTGGATATGGATGAATCTATTGGAGTGGTAAGGACTATTTGTGACAATACTGATCGGGTTTTGAATGTTCTGCAAACTGAGGTATCAGAGAACTCTAGTGAGGTAATGGCATTTTCCGCAAGATCAGAGACTATTGGGGTCCAAATCCATTTTCCTCTTTGCACAAGCCATACAGAATTTCCAGGGTTCATGGCAACTGATGTTCATGAGATATCTGAGGAAGAGCACACAACTTTTTTTAAAGGGAATTACTGTAAATATGTTTCTGTTACAGCGCGTAGTAGGAGCGGCGAACTCTCTATTCTTGGGAGAGATGTCAAACTGAGCTATAAGATTGAAAAGCTCAATGGGATTCTTGCAATATCTGGGGTTGACACTGTCAGGTCTTGCTCTCTATTTGGGGCGGCACAACTACTTGTAGAAGCTAGTATTCAGATGGATCAGAACAAAATCATGAGCATAGATGTGGGGATATTGTCTGACAATGTAGAGATGCATGCATCTCATCAAGTATTATCTTTCTGGCATGGAATTACGTTTGATGCACCTGAGACACCATCTTCACCAAATTCGCAAGGAAACATGAGTATAAAAGTCCAGATAAGAGATGTGTCTCTTCTTATATCTGATGGAAAGGTACGCTTGTGCTTTATATACTAAATAATACATCTCTCAATGTTATTTCACACAGAATTGGCCTCACAATTATTCACTTTTGCTGCTTATGTGTATATCATTGTTATTGTGTTGCCACTTCTGTTGTGCCAGTCCATGTCTTTGTTTGGCAGTTCACATCTCTTTGCTCGATTTCTACATGCTAATGTAATTTTTTAAGAATACACTGCACCATTGATCTCACTTTTATATTCATCAAGTGCTGCATTAGCATATACCTTGTACTGCGTGTGTTTGTCTTCGTGATCAGTTAATGTATGAATTTAATGGTACTTCTTTGTAATTAGTGCTTAAGATGACGATTTTAATATTTCTTCACCGACGAGCTTGATTTGATGGGTGAATTTTGGTTGGTAAGGGTCTGCGTTCTGTTGTCTAGAACATATTTTCTTCCATGATTGTCTGTGAGCTCCTTGTCTATTAGCTTTTGCACTATATAAGCCACTGGTCAGCTTGAAATTTTTGAGCTACTTCTGCTGAAGACTTCTCCTGTCTCTATATTCTCATGCAGTGGGGATGTAGCGGTATGCTTCTTGAAATTCTTATGAGAAACTTTCTCCTGCAAGCTAATCTGACCGAAAAGAATATGGAGAGTTTGGTTTCATGTGATCTTGAAGTGAATTATAATAATATGCACAAGGTACAAGGCAGAAACAGAATCCTGCTGTCATTTTTATCTTTGTTTTGGTAGTATGCTGATAACCACCTGTGGATCTATGTTGAAGGTCTTGTGGGAGCCTTTTATTGAGCCTTGGAATTTTGATATCAAATTATCCCGAAAATTTGATGCAAATTCTTTGCTGAACAATGCTGGGCTCACTGAAGTAATTGTTGCATCATCAAATCATCTCAATTTGAACATAACAGAATCTCTTTTTGAGGTAAGATAGATATAATTTCTTCCCTGTTAAAATCTTCTGTAGTAATTAATATTGGCAGGGACTGGTTAGTTTCAGTCAGCTTGGTTTAATACTGTGATTTTGGTGCTAAATCCTATAATCATATTTCTCACTAGTTTTCAGATAGGATGAGTAGCTTCCAACTTTCTGTCTACTTGTATTATTGATAAGACTCTGGGTATTCAAATAATCTCACATCGGATGGGAGGGAACCAAATCAAAACTTTAGAAAACCTCAGGGCACCAAAACCCTTAACTAGTTTTTGTTGTCAGTTCTACCCAATGGTCTTTGTGGGCTTGGTTTGGCTCACTCCTTATCAATCATCAACGGAAATATGTTTGGCAAACTCATTATCTGTAAACCCTAAGTTCCATATATGTTAATTTTGTCCTTTCTCTGCTGAAGTGCATTTTCAGGATAATTGAGATGTCGAACACTTTGGAATTGATGGAAACAGATGTCATTCCTGATGATAAGGGATTGTCAGTTTACTGCACCAAAAGTACCAGGACAGAACGATATTCCCCATATGTACTTCAAAATTTAACTTCTCTTCCTTTGGGGTACCAAGTTTTTCAAGGACATGATTCAGATGTGCTAAATATGTCAGCTCCAGTGGCTCAGAACTTTGTGCAACCCGGTTCTTCTGTTCCCATCTATATCGATAATAGTGACACACTACTTATTCCTGATAGACGTCGAAGTCAATTTGGTTGTTTCAGCAGTGAATCTGGTGATGCCATACATCATTATATGAAGGTCCAACTTGATGGAACATCTTTTGCTTCTCCTCCTCATTCAATGGATCGAATTGGCCTTTCCTATTTTGAGGTTGATTTTTCCAAAACATCGAACTCCAGTGATAATGTTGAGAAAGCAAGTAAATCTGGTTCTGGAAGCAGCTTTGTTGTTCCTGTTGTGTACGAGGTTTCATTGCAGCAGCAGAGCAAGTTGATACGAGTATACTCTACTGTATGTATGACGTCATTACAATGTATATTTGTTCTTATAAATGTTGATTCTGCGTTTGACCTTTCCCTTATTTCAGGTTATAATTTTGAACTCCACATCCATGCCATTGGAACTTCGCTTTGATATTCCGTTTGGCATCTCCCCAAAGGTTATTGAATTCTAATATGCCAGTTTGTTCTATCTGTACCAGACACTGTTTCTGTGCTTCTTAAGAAAATTAAGCTTTGTTTCTTTTCTTTTCTAGTTGCCTTACCTGGTTGATCTTAACACCATCTTTTATTCTTCTTATGTCAATTCTATTTCAGATCCTAGATCCTATTTTTCCTGGTCAAGAATTTCCACTGCCTCTACACTTGGCTAAATCTGGCCGGCTTCGGTGGCGTCCCCTCGGAGATTCTTATTTGTGGAGTGAAGCTCATAGCATCTCCAAAGTTCTTTCTCAAGATAGCAGGATAGGATTTCGCCGATCTTTTGCTTGTTATCCTTGTCACCCTAGCCATGAACCATTTCGGTGTTGCATATCTGTTCAGGGCACTAGCTTGCCGGCATCCTTTCATCTTAATGATTTGCCAGATGGAAATTTTGGTCAGCAGTTGCACGATCTTGACCAATCAAGAGAGCGATTCATTCATCAAGTAACTTTAAGCACTCCATTTGTTGTGAGCAACTGTCTTCCAGAACCAATATCACTTTCTATCGAAAGTGGTGGCATCACTCAGACTGCATCCCTTCCTGAGGTCTGAGAGATATTTCCATACAATTTCCTTCTGGAAGATAGAGTTGAATCATGTTTTTATATGGTTGATATGGTATTATATATGTGACAAGAAAATGTATCTTTTTAGGGGGAGACGCCATTCCATCACATTGATCCTTCACATGATCTGGTCCTTGAGTTCAAATTAAATGGCTATAGATCATCATCTTTGAAGTTTTCACGCTCAGAAACTTTTAGCACAGCGGCTAAGTTCAGTGGAGGGAAGTTCTCTCAGATTGAAACTATTTCCTTTGATTCTTACGTTGGTGGTGGTAAGGTTTATCTCTTTATGTTTAAAATTGGCTACTCATTTTGAGACAATTTTAATATTGATTATCTTATAGGTTCTGTTTATGTATCGTGTGAGAAAACAATGGATGCAACATGTGGGGCTCGGGAAGTATTCATCTTTGTCCCATTTCTATTGTACAACTGCACTGGAACTCCTCTGATTGTTTCGGACTGCACCAATGAAACTAAAGCGATGTACAGCGTAATTCCCTCCTGCTACAACCTGATTGAGCAGCATTTTGTTCAAAGTCGAAAAGTTGGTCTTGGGATTTTGACCTCTGAGAAAGATTTGCTAGATAAAGTTCTAATGGAGGATATCCCTTCTAGTCCTTCCTCATCGGAGTGCAGCAACACGGCTTCCAGTACTGAGAGATTTTTGGATAGGCATGCGACTCAGTCAACTCGCCAAGTCCCTTTTGCAGCATATCCAAAAGACTCACCAATTGTTCGCAAGAGGAGTCTTTCTTCAAAAAGTTTAAGAGAGGTGTGCTTCCAAGGTAATGAGTCTGGCAAAGTAAAGGCATGCATTTATTCACCTTGCCCTATTTCCAGGGCCAGTGACACCATGATCCGAGTCAAAAGGGACCTGCCAGAGTGGGATAATTCAAGTAGCCCATACCCCCTGTGGTCTGCTCCATTTCCTCTTGTTCCACCCAGTGGTTCTACCAATGTAATTGTCCCACAACCATCGCCTGGTGAATCATCTTTATTATCTGTTACGTGTTCTATTCTTGGTGGTGCATTAGCAGGGAGAACGCAAGCAATTACTTTCCAACCTAGGTGATAGACAGTTTCACCAAATGCTCTTTTTTTTCTCCTGAACCATTATCCCTATGTATCCACTAAACAAATTCCCATGTTGCAGATATGTCATCTGTAATTCATGCAGCCATAACTTGTGTTACAAGCAGAAGGGAACCAATTTAGTTTCTCATCTGGCTGTTGGACAGCATTGTCAGCTTCAATGGACAGATACTGCGAGGTTCGTTCATTACTTATTTAAGTCTTATAACACATTCTTCGTATTAAGGCGTGAATAATTCCGTTTCTCATCCCTCAAAATCTGGAAATCATTTGGAAACCACCACTGTTGCTATATTTACCTTACCTTGTACTGAGAGAATTTACAGTTAAAAGATTCTACCTATACACCACTTACTCTTCTATATAAACAGGGAGTTACTTGTTTCAATCCGTTTAAATGAGCCTGGATGGCAATGGTCAGGCAGCTTCTTGCCAGATCATTTAGGGGATACTCAACTGAAGATTTGGAACTATGTTAATAAAGCTTTCAACATGGTGCGGGTGGAAGTTCAGAATGCCAATATGTCAAGCGGAGATGAAAAGATTGTAGGGAGTGTTCATGGACATGTCGGGACAAACTTTATTCTATTATCAGATGACGACATGGGTTATATGCCTTACAGGATTGATAATTTCTCGAATGAGGTCAGTATTGTTACGATTGATGGTTCTTTAAATCCAACTAAAGAGTTTTAGTTATTCTTCCTGTCAGTTCACAGGTCGTTCAACTCTACAAATTTAAGTAGCATTGTCTGTATACTTCAAAGCATTCAGAACATTAAATTGAGTAATCGATATCTATCAGACCTAAAGTTGTACTTGATTCTCTTTGGTATCAATTGTGTGAGCTATGCTAGTTGTCTTTACTGTAGCATGTAATTTTGGGACCAAGTGTAATTGTTGGTGAAAACATTTTCCTACTGGAAAACTTGCTTTCTGAATCGCCGATGTGTGATATCATATTGATTTTGTAATCCTTACTTACTCCCACAAGGAACTGAATATGGATTTTTCTTTTGTGGTGATAGAGACTGAGGGTTTATCAACAAAAATGTGAAACTTTTGATACCATAGTTCATCCTTACACATCTTGCCCTTATGCTTGGGATGAACCCTGTTATCCACATCGTTTGACTATTGAGGTATGGTGATTACATTTTCTGCTTAATAACAAATCAGTCCTTTGTATCTATTGAAGTTTATCATTGCCGCTGTTCTCGTCCTTTCCCTTTCTTACGTTGTTTTCTCTTGTTGATGTATATAGGTGCCTGGAGATCGTGTCATAGGCTCTTATGCATTTGAGATAACAAAACAACCTATTGCAGTGCACTTGCGCTCCACCTCTGAGGTATATATCACAAACAACTTTGTTATGTATATATTTGTGGTTATCATTGCTTTTGCTGAGTGGTTCGTACATTCTAGACGCATCTATATATTGGAATGTCTTACCAGCATACTTTCGTTGTGCATTGGTTATGAACAAAAAAATACTAGCCAATCTCTCGTTAGTCTAATTTAGGATAATATTCGCATGAAATTTGAGTGAGTTAGGTCCTCGAGTCTTTTAGCCTAATGTAGAGATGGCTAAAAGAAGTTTGAACTCGAACAGTATAGGCTTTCTGGGCCTGCTAAAATGATGAGATGGAGTGGATTAAACTTTTCAATATCCAGTCGCATGCAGCTCTGGACGATATGAATGCATGCTTTGTTTTTTTTTTTTTTGTATGTATGCAGAAATTCAAGTCAGTATCATCATCCTGGCTAAATAAATATCTTCTGTTGCTAGACCTTAAGTTACACTGATACTGAATGAATCTAAAAACGAAAACATATGTCAGCTAATCACATGAAAATAAAGCATATAATCAATAAGATCAACCAACTTCATTCACTTTTTCCTTCTTATAATACTCTCTTTTGAGTTTCACATAATAAATGCAAAGATGCGCTTAGAGGACGAGATATATCCTTGTTCAGTTGTATGTAGCCACTCTATCAGTGAGTCTCAGGTATTCTTATCTACTTAATTTTATTAATTGACCTGCTGCAGAAACCTGAAAGGACGCTGTTGCTATCTATCTGTGCTGAAGGAGCTACAAAGGTATAATTTCTCTGATACCAATATCTTTAACTAAGCTAACTTTCTGAGGACAACTACTTCTCTCTCTGTTGCTGATGCAACTTGTTAATTTTGTCTTTCCCCATTCCAGGTTTTCAGTGTTGTAGATTCAGGTTATCACACTATGAAAGATATAAAGGAAACGTTTGACTCCAGATTCCATGTGAAGGGAAAGCAAAAGCTTCAAACTGATAATGTCATCCGTTACACAGAAACGTTCTTGCTTGTCCTGCCAAGCATTGGTATATCTTTGGTTAATTCTTATCCACAGGTAAATATCCCCTGAAAATATAAAGCACGTCCATATTACATCCCAATATTTTGTAATGCTCCAATCTTCCTCCTCACAGGAATTGGTTTATGCTTGTGCATCAAATGTTGTGTTAGAGTTAAGTCAGAGTGTAGATCAGCAGAAGCTTTCCTTTCAGATCTCTTCACTACAGATAGACAACCCACTTCACAATTCTTCGTATCCTGTCATATTGTCATTCAATCATGACCACAAAGGCATTCCTCCTGATTGGGGAGTTAAGAATAAAAAAGCAATACTTTTAAGTGAAACTGTTCAGCAAGTTAGGGGTAATTCCCGTGATGCAGTAGTCTATGTTGGCCTAGCAAAGTGGCGGAAAAAAGATGTTTCACTAGTTTCTTTTGAGTACATAAATATTAGGTATGATTCATGGTCTACATTCTCCTTAGTATTCACTCAGTTCATTGTATTATAAATATATACATTTTGTTCCCAATTCTCAGTTTGCTTTAAACAAATGCAGGATTGGTGAATTTGGACTTGAGCTCGAGCTACAAACACTTTTATCCTTACTAGAGTTTGTAAAAGCAGTGCTTCCCAATTCTCAGGCTAGACTCCTGCCACTCTCAGATCCAACGCTACGTCCTCTGATTTATGACACTGGTTCCAAGGATATAAGTTCAGAAGATACTCCACATGCAAGAAACATTCCTGTATTTAACAAAAGCCAGAGAAGCATTGTAGCTCTGCCTATAGTGGTTCCAATAGGAGCTCCTTGGCAGCATATTCACTTGTTGGCTCGAAGACACAGGAAAATTTATGTTGAATCATTCGACTTGGCCCCTATTCAGTTTACGTTAAGGTGAGCTATAAATTGTCCTTTCAGGATAAATATACTTTTGGTAACCTATCTACCTGTAGATTTGACATGGGTCCTTTGTGTGTCGCAATATTGACAGCTTCTGCAGTGCTCCCTGGATGCTTAGGAATGGCATTCTTACTTCAGGAGAGTCCCTTATCCATGTAATGTACCTTCACTTTTCTTGCAACATTCCTTAGATATATTGCATAGTTTTATTTTTGTTGAAATTCAATGCATAAATGATTTATGACGTTAAATTTTGAATAGTCTTCTTCCTTCTTTTTCTTGGCCAAATACCCATTTTGACATTTTTTACCATATTCTCTTTGTTTCAACTCTGGGATTACCTGATAGACTATTCATAGAAGGCCGGAGAACAGATTAGTGTTCTTTGACCAATGGTTTAGTTAGGAGCTCTTATGACTTTGGCAGTAATTAGGGACTCCAAAGCAAACCGTTTTCTGGTTTTGCTTTGGCTATTGATACTCAAGTACTATTTTCCGTGTTCTTCGTTTCTTGAGAAACAAAGAGAGTTTTGATCTTGAATCTCATCATTACTTTGTAATTTCATCTCTCCTTGGACCCGATTGTAAGGATTATAACATAATATTGATTCATTGTTGCATCTTAGAGCGCCGTGTTAATTCTAAATTGAAGGATCTTGTATTTAATATGGTTAACTGAATCGTTATTATTCGATTTCAGAGAGGTCTAATGGCTCTTGCCGATGTCGAGGGTGCTCGAATACATCTCAAGCAATTGACAATTGCTCATCAAATCACTAGTTGGGAATCATTTCAGGAGATCCTCGTTGGGCACTATACCCGCCAAATTCTTCATGAGATTTACAAGGTAAGAACTGGTAAAATGTCATTTTTTCACTACCTGTTTTGATTTCCTATAGCAGTCATACTATTCACTATATACCTGCTGGACGCATTTCTGCAATCTAATATAACCTGTTTTCCCTTGTTTAAACACACAGGTCTTCGGCTCTGCTGGTGTTATTGGAAATCCCATGGGATTTGCGAGGAATGTTGCATTTGGAATTAAAGATTTCCTGTCAGCTCCCAGCAGGAGTATCTCAAAGGTTTTGATTAATTTTTTTTTTTGTTGACTAACGTTTTCCTGTAATTTCTGGTTTAGTTACTTTTTACTTATATGCTAAACTAGATTACTTGAACAGAGCCCAGCAGGAATTATTCAAGGAATGGCTCACGGAACCACAAGCCTCTTTAGTAGCACTGTTTATGCTTTAAGTGATGCTGCCACTCAATTTAGTAAAGCTGCACACAAGGTACGATGCATATGTTTGCTTAAAAATCTATGGTGCAAACTCCACCTTCAAGAAATATTCACAGAATTTCCAAATCGCTGCAGGGTATTGTTGCATTTACATTCAATGACCATGATGTTGCAAGGATGGAGAAGCAGCAATTGGGCGAAGGATCGCGTAGCAAAGGAGTTATAGGTGAAGTGTTTGAGGTATATTATTTGCACTTTCTTTGGAAATATGTCGTTAATACTGATTTGATGTTCACTTAGTCTTGAATTCACTGACTTCTGTCAGATATTTTGCCATATTAGTCATCAATTCCATTGCCCTTTGAACTTGCATAAAGAATTAAGTATGTTTGTGATGGCCTGAGAAAACAACAGCTGAAACGTGAACATTGCACTGTTTCTTGCAAATATAATTTGATTGGTTATACATGAGATGAAAATATCTGCTTGGTTTATACTTTACTTAAAAATAGTCCATCACAATGTTCATCACAGGGACTCACTGGTCTCCTTCAATCACCAATAAGAGGAGCTGAGAAACATGGTCTTCCAGGCGTCATCTCAGGTATTTAACCGAGAACCAACTTAAGTCATTTATAAATATTCAAGACATTTCATGTTTGTGTACATGCTGTCCTTTTGTTTCTGGCTTTTTCTAATTTTATGCATGTTAACTGGGTGCCTCTATATGGTTCAGGAGTGGCCATGGGGATTACCGGACTTGTGGCCAGACCAACGGCTAGTATCCTTGAGGTAACTGGAAAAACCGCACAGAGTATCAGAAACCGAAGCAGGATTCATAACATAAGATCCCAAAGGCATAGGCTTCGTCTTCCCAGGCCTCTGAGTAGAGAACAACCTCTCAGGCCTTACTCATGGGAAGAAGCAGTCGGGACAGCAGTACTTATGGAGGTTGGAGATTCCCTGAAGTTCAAGGGCGAGAAGCTGGTGAAGTGCAAAGCCCTGAAGCAAGAAGGAGCTTTCGTTGTAATCACAGGGAGACTGGTATTGGTTTTAAGCAGCCCCAGCTTGGTAGATTTCAGAAAACAGGGATTTCTCGGAGTTCCAATAGATTTGGTATGGAATATCGAAAGAGAAATCGGTTTGGAGAGTGTAATACATACAGATTGCAGCGGCGGAGTTGTCCGCATCATAGGAAGCAATTCAGATGGTGTATGGAACTGGAGACAGGACCAGCAAAAGAAGAGCAGCCCGACCAAAAAACGATGGAACAATCCTTCAGCACAGCCGCTTCTTCAGACTAATTTAGAGTTTCCATCGGAGGAAGAAGCAGAGGACTTGTTGAGTGTGTTGTTATCGACTATTGAAACTGGGAAAAGCCGGAGCTGGCACAGTCGATTTGTTTTAAGTCGAAGTAACATTAGTTGAACCCAGATAGTTATGTGTATAGAATACAGGATTCAAAATTCTTTACTTTTCTTAGGCAGTGTACTAATGAGGGGTTCTGTGAAACTAGTTTTAGAATATGTGGTCCGATATGTTTGGACGATAATAATAATATGTTATAAAAGTTGGGTTCCATTATTGGTGTAAGGAATTTGTGTCTGTTAGTTTTAGAATATGTGGTCCGAATTGTTATTTTTTTTTTCTCTATCTTTATGGTTGATAAATATAACTTTTTTTTTTATTTTTGTAAATATGATAATTTTATAAATTAATTTCTTTATATTACCACATATTTTACATATTATATTTTCATAATTAAGTTCAAATATTTATTTATACTTATTATTTATTTATTTTTATTAACATTTGTAGTTCGCTGGCTGATCCGCCATCGCGGATAAAATTCACAAAAACTTACAATCCAAACCCATCGGACTATCGTACTATTAAGGCCAAGTTAGAAGTTTTTTTTTTTCGCCATCTGATATTATATTAAATTAAAAGCCAAAACAGAGTACATAGCAGACATCCACAAAATAAAAAACAGAGCATGATATCTCTACTCAATAACCAAAGATAAGAAGAGAAAGTTCCACAATGTCATCTCAGCTTGTCCTCTTCAATTCTGGAACGTAACCAACCAGGGCCTCCTCTAGCTAAATAAGATCTTGAACGTCCATCCCTTGTCACACTTATAGCAATGTCTCTTGCGATTGAATTCGCTTTTGAGGATGAAACCTTGAAAATGACTCGAAAGAAACGTGGAATGAGTCTGTGAATCCTGTCGAGGTACGTTGAGTATCGTGGCCACAGTCTGACCACACCTCAATGTTGTCCAAATGCAAATCATGAAGACTTTGTAAAGCCCAAAGGATTCCTCTCAATTCTGCTGCAATGCGATTTGAGGCTGGTAAAAACATCTCCCTTGCATGAAACAAAACGTCATCTTGAGCATTCCTGACCAACCAAGCACCACCACATCGCCCTCCTTCACTTAACCAAGAAATATGTAAATTACACTTCAACACACCTAAACTCGGTTTGGACCATCTATTCTCCCTCCTAATAATCTGCGAGTTAATGAGATTGTCCTGCGACTGCCTATGCCTTAACTTGTTCCAAACGTCTGCTTCCTCAATAACATGTTGAACCAGCCTAATCAAGTCTCCTTGTTTAGGAATTTGTTTATAATTCAATTTTTGTTAAGATCATTTAAATATGTTAATTATCTATATAACTTATTATTTATCTTTTAACGTCAAAAATAGCTTAATGAGAAAGGATATAGTCCTCTCTGTTTTTAGCCTTCGTTTCTCTGTTTTTCTGCTTTTGCGATTTGGTTTGGAGGAGTTTCTCGCCGTTTTTGGTCCATTTTCGATTCTGGCCGACGGTGGTGGCTGAGTTTGTTCGGTGACGGCGTCTCTCCACTCTTCCTCTGGTCCCTGTTCCCGAATCTGTGATTGGCGGTTTATTTCGGTGAGTTTGCTCTCTCCCTTCCTGTGAGCTTATCTTCGTGGCTCTCTTTCCTTGGTGGTTGTGGTTTTGCAGAACTTTTGGCCTTCGTTTGGGGAATTCTCTTGGTTGTTTCGAGTGTTTGATTTGGTGTGTGTGTTTGGATGCGGGTGGAGCGGACAGATCTTTTGGTTTTGTGGGTTAAGCAAAGATGATGATTCCGGATCTTTGATTTACGGTGTGGTTTGAATAATAATGTCATTGTGGTTTGTTGCTCGTGACCTAGATCTTGTAGTCGTTCAAGTGGTCTCAATGTCTCTATGCCGCCTTTGTTTGTGTGGGCTTGGGTCCTCGGTGTGTTTCTTCCCAGCCCTTGCCCTTCCTTTCGCCGCTGGTCTACTTGTTTCAGCCTTGGGTTCCCTTTTGGTTCGCTCCCTTCCTATACAAAAGTTTCGTTTTGTTTGTTGTCGCATTAGTCATCTAAGTGTGCAGTTGTTTCTTCTTCTTGGTGTTGCTCGCTGTGGATGATAGCTTTCTTGTTCCTTCGTCGTGCTTGTTTGAGTTCGGTGTTTTGCAAGAGGTTTAGCTTCGCTCCTTGTACTTGCGTTTCAGATTCGTTTGGATCTGATCGCGTTTTGAAGTCTTCTACCTAGACGTTAATGGTTATGGGCGCTTTGGTCGCCGTCGTCGCATCCGGAAGTGTGTTTTGAGTTTCTCTAGTGTTCTTGCTTGCCGGGTTATGAAGTACTTGGTTCGGTTTCCGAGAGATCGGCTCTCATCTTGATAGGAAGTTGTTGATGTTATCTTCGGGCGGGCCGTGGGCAGCCGTGGTAAATCTCATTCGCATGTGCAACAGAAGAAGAGGTCTCCTTGCTTCTTAAGTCTAATGTATTTTGTTTGGTTTTAGCCTTGTTGCTTTTGTTGTTAGTGTAAGGGTTCGTCCTCTTTCGATTGGGTTTCGAGTTTTTCTGCTCTTTGTTCTTAGTGTTTTTAGTTTCCCTTCCATAGGGCTTTGGTTCCGGGGAAATCTTTTTTTCCTCCGGCTATGACTCCGGGGACATTTATGTTGTCCGCCGGCTTAAGTTTCCCTCTTTTGGGCTTTCGGTTCCGGGGATATTCAGTTTTTCCGCCGGCTTATGTAATCTCAAAATGTATCCTTCGAGTTTTATAAATAAAATCAGATGACAAAAAAAAAGAGAAAGGATATAGTCACAATATAGAGCAGCACTAGATATCACGCGATCCTCAGGAATGTGGTACTTAGCCAAAATGGCAATACTCTTATAAGTCATAACCACTTCGTCTGAATTGAGCCATCTCTAACTTTTCTTACCACTTTTTTAACTTTCCGAATCCAATTATGAACCGCAAATTTTTCACATACCTTCTTATATCATTTACTCCAAACATTTTGCATAGTGAATAAGTGAAAATCAAAGCCTGTAGTTCACTCTCAAGAGCATTGCTAGTACAATCACCTTCTTTTTATTAGTCCGATCCAATGTAATTAAATACCACCACTATCTCTACTTCTCTAGTAACCAACACATTTTTTCCTTGGTACGTACTTTGATTCACAAATGTTCCTTCAAATTGCATTTTATCAAACCTTGAGTTGGTCTTGTCCAGTGAGGAAACAGAGGCACTAGCTACAAGCCTATAGGATTCGGATGACTGATGAACTCTGTGTATTCCATATTCCTACAAACCACTAATAATCCAAAACAAGACAAATAAGGACGGTGAGAAAGTTATTACAAGGACTTTCACGTGTGGAATCTTTAATCAAGTAAAGACAATAGGTAAAAGATTTGAAGTCCTACCACTAAATCATAGTACATAATATATGGTCCAACAATTTAGATTTAGTTTTTGTTTTCTATGTTTTTTTCTGGAAAAAAAAAAACAAAACTAGTTAGCTGTCTTAAGTTGACTAAAATTTTCCACACGTGAAATTCATTATAACAACTTTACTTCACCAGACGGACAGACTCTCAGCCCCAACTCCCTCCTCAAAATGCTCCTTAATTAAAACTTTTTGTAGCATATAAATCCAGTATATCATAAATCCAGTATAATTTTTTTTTGATGAAAACTAATGAAAATGGAATCAATTCTAAACTTAGTTTTACCTATAGAAATTTCAGATTCTATTATTATGGCGGCTAAAACTACCAATATCGACGTTTGACGAATATCTCTATAATATGTGGCGTTTTAGAGTATCTAGAGTACCACAAATGGGTTATTGATTTCATCCAATCAGTTTGATAGAAAAAGTTTTTTTTGTGGTCGGGGATGGAAGACAATGGTCTCCCACAATTTATTCAAGAAAAAAATAAAACACTATATTTGAATATGTGGTGGGCGCTCTGACCTACTAACATTCTCCGACTTAATCAAATTAACAAAATTCGGTCTGGAATGAGAAAAAAACCTAATAGTAATAAAAACGTATAGTTTGCTAATTTATCTTACGTACGATAAAAAATACGAACTATAAAGTCTTTTGCCGGATCCGGTTAGAAATGTCTAGGTCTAGTCGATGGACGTTAGTGAGTAACGTATCTCGGCTATCAAGATGATTATAAATGTGAAGAGTGTAAGAAGTAAATTAGTAAAATGTGAAAAGTAAAAAAGGAGTGTCAATAAATAGGGAGTAGCATTACTCCAAATTCCATAGCTCGTAACACAAACTTGAGTACTCTCTCTCTTTCATAATTTGCCTTCATTTTTCTCGATTCTCTATTAACATCTTTTGTCGACATTTTCTTATGATATTATACAGAGAAGGAGAAGTACGTTAAAAAAAAAGTCTCAGTGTCCTCCTTGGAAGATATTTAGAATACAATTAATTTATCTCATATATAGTAGAAGTGGAGATGAATATAAAAGATATATAAACTTATTTTCTCACTAGTGATAAGTAAAAAACAGTTTGTGACTTCTTCTTCCATTTCTTTACCAAGTAACCATTATGTTTGTTGTTTCTTCTTTCTTAGTGTATATTTAATTGAATCTTTCAGGTTTTTATCACTAAAATTAAGAGATGGAAGCAATGTCGTCTGAGAAGATGGGACCGGTTGGTGGTGACACGGGAGGTGCATTCAATGATGGTGTTTTCGACGGTGTGAAGAAAATAACTGTCGTAACAGACGGTACAGACATTGACTGTGTATCTTATATCAAGATCGAATATGTAAAGGATGACAAAATTGAAACCCGTGTACACGGGACGATTGTTGGTGGATTAGCATTTCAACTAAACGAGGTAAATATCGTGTTGTTGTTATTTTTCAATGAGTTGTTATCAACTCTTTAAAAGCTTATAAATTGTTTGTTAATTTCTAATGGAAAATAAAATCCAGTTTGAGCCTTTGAGGTGGATTATCCAAGTGAATGTTTCATAGCCGTTGGTGGAAGCTACGGTCATGTTGACCTCTATAAGACAGTGCTGATCAAATCACTAATCTTCAAAACCTCTTATGGATCGGAAGAACCTCTCCGATACTCGGTGAGGCGAATTCATCTGGTTCTCCAAATGATAAAGAATTCATGTTCGAGGGAAAAAATGGAGAAAAGCTTCTTGGATTCCATGGACGCTCTGGTGAGGCTATTGATGCCATTGGAGTTTACTTTGGAACCGCTTCTGGTGGTGGTGGATCCCAAAAGTTGGAACTACGCATAGGTGAGGGATGTGGTAACGGAGGAACTTAAGGAGGAAGGTTAATTAATTACAAGATCGTTAAAAAGTTGGTGATTTGGTTCATCAGATCGAAGTCCATGTCGTACGTGTCTATCTATTATCACCAATAAAAGACTTGCTCTTTAGTTTTCTTTTTCTCTTTGATTCCGTAAAATAAGGTCCACGCTTTGGATTTGTGTCACTCGACGTACGTCTTGAGTAAGCATTTCAGCTTTTCTTGTGTTTATGAGTCAAATAAGGTCCATGCTTTTGGATCATGTGATGTTCTGTGCTTTGAAGGTGTGTGTGTCGATTTTAATAAATGATGTTTATTTCCATTATCATTTTCGATCTTGGTTCGAAATCTTGTCATTATTTTACTTGTGAAAATTTTTCGAAACAAAATAAAATAAAATTTCTTATATATTACGACTTTACGAGAGAGTAAATATTAAGGTGAGCTCTTCACAGCCCATTAAGGTCCAAATGCGAAATGAGAATGAAGCAGTGGGCCGTCAACAAACTCAGCCCATGAAGCAAACAAAAGCTTCAACGGTCAAAAGCAGAACACAGCTTGTACGTGAGAGAGGTACGGAAATGCAACCACAACAAATCCCGCTAAAGAACAGTTTTGATGCGCTCCTATCCATTGAGCAATGAGGTGTCACTGCCACCTGTCTAGTCTCTAGATTGTTCTTGTCAGTGTATAAATATCCCCTTTGTATTCATGACCTAATCAAGTATCAAAGTATGAAGCTTTAAGCCGCTCTCTATGATCTTCAAAGTTATTTCTTTCTAAGTTTGACTTCTACTTTCATGGTATCAGAGCCATGGAAGGCTCTTCTGATTCTCTTACTCCTGTGACTCTGTCGATCTCGCAATGTGTCACTCTGAAGTTGAATGAGAAAAATTATTTCTCATGGAAGCTTCAGTTCGAGCAGTTCCTTAACAGTCAGATGCTGCTTGGCTATGTTACCGGTGCTACTCCACGTCCTCAGCCGCTGGTTCAAGTCAGAAATGGAGATCTTGTTACTGAATCCAGCAATCCTGAGTTTCTGAAGTGGGTAAAAACGGATCAGCTCATCATGGCTTGGTTGTTTGGTTCACTGTTTGAAGAAGCCTTGAAGAGTATCTATGGCCTTCGTTCTTCTCAAGAGGTATGGCTCTACCTTGCTAAAAAGTACAATAGGGTTTCATCCTCTCGGAAGCTAGATTTACAGAGAAAGATTCAAACTACTGTCAAGGGATCTAGTACTCTAGCTAAGTATCTGGCTGAAATAAAAACCTTGTGTGATCAGTTAGACTCTATAGGCTCTCCTATTTCTGAGCAAGAAAAGATTTTTGGTGTGTTAAGAAGTTTAGGAAGGGAATATGAGTCTATTACTACAGTCATTGAAGATTCTATGGATAAATCTTACCCTGGTCTCACTTTTGATGATGTGGTGTATAAGTTGACCTGTTTTGATGATAAGCTGCAAGGGTATGAGGTATCCACTGAGGTTACTCCTCACCAGGCGTTTTATACTGATCGTGGTGGTTACTATGGTCGTGGTCGTGGACAAAACAGAGGTGGAAACAGTAACAGAGGCAGAGGTTCCGGTTCTTATTCGACTCAAGGTCGTGGTTTTCCGCAACAATTTGGTCAAGGTAGTGGAGGCAGACAACCCTTTTCAGACAATGGTCAGAAACCTACCTGTCAGATCTGTGGAAAGTATGGTCATCCTGCATATCGTTGCTACAAGCGTTTTGATCATTCATATCAGGTCGATGAAACAACGCAGGCTCTTGCAGTGATGAGAATGTCAGATACCAATGAGTATTCAGGCAGAGAATGGCATCCATGGCATCCAGATACTGCAGCAACTCATCATGTGACTAATTCAGTTCAGAATCTGCAATCTTCTCACTCATATGATGGCTCAGATGCAGTTATGGTGGGAAATGGTGAGTTTCTACCTATTACACATATAGGTTCTGCAAACATTCCTACAGTGACAGGTAACCTTCCACTTAAAGATGTATTAGTTTGTCCGGAAATTGCGAAATGTTTACTCTCAGTCTCCAAATTAACTGATGATTATCCCTGTGCATTCATCTTTGATTCTCGTGCTGTCTCTGTTATCGACAAGCAGACAAATCAGCTGCTCACTCAGGGAACAAAGAGTAATGGACTGTATCAGTTGGACAACCCCAATTTCCAAGCTTTCTACTCCTCAAGACAACAAAGCACCAGTGGTGATATATGGCACAGGAGGTTGGGACATCCAAACCATCAAGTTCTTCAACATTTATCTTCTGTTCAAGCTATTTCATTCAATAAGAACACATTGTCTATGTGTGAACCATGTCAGTTAGGGAAGAGTTGCAAACTTCCTTTTTCTAGTTCTGATTTTCAGTCTTCTAAGCCTCTTGAGAGGATACATTGTGATGTCTGGGGACCTGCTCCTGTTATGTCTGTTCAGGGATTCCGGTTTTATGTTATATTCATTGATAATTTCTCGAGATTCTGCTGGTTCTATCCTCTCAAACAAAAGTCTGAAGTTTTCACAATTTTTAAAAGCTTTCAACAGTTGGCAGAGAATCAATTAAATCAGAAAATCAAGATTTTTCAGAGTGATGGTGGGGGTGAATTTGTGAATAAGCATTTTCAGAGTCACTTTACAGCAAATGGGATCAAACACTTTATCTCTTGTCCTCACACTCCACAGCAGAATGGATTAGCAGAGAGGAAACACAGGCATATTGTTGAACTTGGTATGTCAATGTTATTTCAAAGCTCTTTACCACAAAATCTATGGGTTGAAGCTTTGTTTACTGCCAACTTTCTTGCTAATCTTCTTCCTACATCAACTCATGAGAAGATGATCAGCCCATTTGAAAAGCTTCATGGTCAAGCTCCATGTTATACTGCTCTAAGGGTGTTTGGTTGTGCCTGTTTTCCTTACTTGAGGCCCTATGCAGAAAATAAATTTGATCCAAAGTCTCTTCTATGTGTTTTTCTTGGCTACAATGAGAAGTATAAGGGCTATCGTTGTCTTCATCCTCCTACTGGACGGGTTTACATCTCAAGGCATGTTCTATTTGATGAGAAAAGATTCCCGTTTATGGACAGCTACAAAGACCTGCTTCCACCTGCCAGAACTCCTCTTCTCTCAGCATGGCTGTCAGGTACTCAGTCTCAGGGGTCTGTTTCAGAGTCAGTTAATACCAATATTGTTACAGAGGAAGAATCATCTCCAATCTTAGTCTCAGTTGCTCCTGGTTCAGTTCAAACTACAGTCTCAAATAATATTGATCCTGCACCAGCTTTAGCAACACAGTCTCCAGTACACAACAGTGAGGCTACAACGACATCAGAAACGACTACAGGATCAGAATCTTCGACTGAGAATGATACATCACAGGGTTTGTTCACTCAAGATGACTTTCCTCCGTTAAATTCTCAGGTTCAAGGTCCAAATGATCATGAAATGATAACAAGAGGAAAGTCAGGCATTCGTAAGCCTAATCCAAGATATGCTCTTATTACAATCAAAGGTATTCCTGAAGAACCAAAGTCAGTAGCAGCAGCTCTTAAACACTCAGGGTGGACTGCAGCTATGGAAGAAGAAATAACCACTTGTCATGAAACAGATACATGGGATTTAGAGCCTCTCCCACCAAATGTTCATCTCATTGGATGCAGATGGATATTTAAAACTAAGTTGAATGCAGACGGGACACTTGATAAACTGCGAGCTCGTCTTGTTGCTAAGGGAAATGAACAAGAAGCAGGGATTGATTTGTTGGAAACTTATAGTCCAGTTGTGAGGACTGCAACAGTGAGAATGGTGTTGCACTTTGCTGTGGTTGAAAGATGGGATATAAAACAGCTTGATGTCAAGAACGCGTTTCTACATGGAGATTTACATGAAGTAGTGTATATGAAGCAACCACCGGGATTTGAAGATAAAGAACACCCGGAGTATGTTTGCAAATTGAAGAAAGCAATCTACGGCCTAAAGCAGGCTCCTAGAGCATGGTTTGACAAATTCAGTTCATACTTGATTGAATTTGGTTTCCTTTGCAGTACAGATGATCCATCTCTCTTTGTTTATCAAAAGGGAAACAGTATTCTTCTGTTGCTTCTATATGTGGATGACATGATTCTTACAGGGAATGATAAGTCTCTGGTTCAAAGACTGTTGCAGTCACTGAATGAAAAGTTTAGAATGAAAGATATGGGAGCTATGAGTTATTTTCTGGGCATTCAAGCTACATATACTCCTACTGGTATGTTTCTAAATCAAGAAAAATATGCTATGGATTTGTTGAAGGTTGCAGGCATGTTAGATTGTGCTCCAATGCCTACTCCATTGCCGTTACAACTTAACAAGGTGCCTCATCAAGATGAAGTCTTCTCAGATCCAACTTATTTTCGAAGCCTCGCAGGTAAACTCCAGTATCTGACACTTACAAGACCGGATGTTCAATTTGCAGTCAATTATGTGTGTCAGAAAATGCACAAGCCCATGTTGTCAGATTTTCATTTGCTAAAAAGAATTCTGCGGTACATCAAAGGCACATTGAAGATGGGTGTTTCATTGACTTCAGATACAGACTCAACAGTTAGAGCATATTGTGACAGCAGTTGGTCAGATTGTCAAGAAACTCTGCGTTCTACAGGCGGTTTTTGTACATTTTTGGGATCAAACATCATTTCTTGGTCAGCCAAAAGACAGGAATCAGTTTCTCGCTCTTCTACTGAAGCAGAATACAGAACAGTCTCTGATACTGCAGCTGAACTGACTTGGATCTCTTCTATGCTCAAGACAATTGGTCACAAGCAGACCAAACCTGCAGAAATATATTGTGACAACTTGTCAGCAGTCTATCTTGCAGCTAATCCAGTTCTTCACACAAGGTCAAAGCATTTCCTTACTCATTATCATTATGCGCGTGAACAGGTTGCAATGGGGACTCTGATAGTAAAGCATATACCAGCAACACATCAACTTGCAGACATTTTTACGAAATCTCTACCTCAAGCAAGTTTTTTCTCTCTGTGTTTCAAACTCGGTGTGGATTATCCACCCACCTCGAGTTTGCAGGGGGGTATTAAGGTGAGCTCTTCACAGCCCATTAAGGTCCAAATGCGAAATGAGAATGAAGCAGTGGGCCGTCAACAAACTCAGCCCATGAAGCAAACAAAAGCTTCAACGGTCAAAAGCAGAACACAGCTTGTACGTGAGAGAGGTACGGAAATGCAACCACAACAAATCCCGCTAAAGAACAGTTTTGATGCGCTCCTATCCATTGAGCAATGAGGTGTCACTGCCACCTGTCTAGTCTCTAGATTGTTCTTGTCAGTGTATAAATATCCCCTTTGTATTCATGACCTAATCAAGTATCAAAGTATGAAGCTTTAAGCCGCTCTCTATGATCTTCAAAGTTATTTCTTTCTAAGTTTGACTTCTACTTTCAGTAAAAACATCCCCTAAGTTTTGTTTGACTTTCTTTTGTGATGAAGAAATAAATTAAAACGATCTAACATGTCACTCTGGTTCATATTTTATATAATTCCTGAATACAACAATATATATATCCCAAAAACATAAACAACCACAACAAAATATATAGTTCCCTTCACACATTTTCATCATAATACGGAACCGGAAAGAGTTTACAAATGTGACTTCTCAAAATAATCATCTAGGGGATCGAGTTAAGAATCCGCTTTAAAATTACATAACCGAGAAATAGAAGAAATCCAAAATGGGGAAAGAAGACACAGAGCATTCCAAATTTATTTAGCAGATTGGAAAAACAGGTCATTCTTCAAGAGGCTATACCATCGAGACTAGTCATGTCTATTAGGACCAAAGCATGCGGGCTGGCCCTGAAAATAGCGGGTTCGGACTTTAAAATATATATCCAGAAAAAATCGGGCTTTTCAGGCTAAGGTCATTCGGGCAAAAATGATATTTTGGGTTTAGACTGCTCGGGCTCAGACTAGTTCAAAAAACCTTTAGAAAGAAATTTTTATTTTTTTTGTTAATATTTTCGTTTAGTTGAGAAATTTGTTTAAAATTTTTTTAACAGAGTTGAAAACCCTAAACCTATTTTTCAAATTTGTGCATTACTATAAATAAATAAAAAGCAAATATTGGCTTAATAACTAGTTTGAAGTCTTCTAATTTTATATTTTATTTGGTATGAGTTTCAACAATTTTTGTATTTAAATTGGCGTTAGTGGTTGTCTAAATTTTGATTGACTCGTTTTATACACATGTTTCTCTATAAGATCTTATAAATGATAACTTTGTCTCTTTTATCGAAAAAAACGCCCAAAAAAGCTCGGAAGAGCCAAGTAGCCTTGTTAGGACTAGGCCGGGCTTTAAAATATATGCTCCAAACTTTCACGGGCTGGACCTGGCTCAAATATATGCGGATTTGCGGGCTTTTGGCCGGACTGGGCCGGGCTAGCTTGATTGACATGCTTAATCGAGACTAACTGTGTAAAATTTGTTTAAACGTCTGACGATAAATCCTTCTTGAAAAGATATTCTTCATAGCCCATAATAAATCTTCCATCTCCGAATGAATTGGGGAGGGACACCTCAGAAGAAACTTTGCACGGTTTGATCATTTCTTTCAAAACACGAACATCCTAGACCCGTAGTTGGATTGGAAGATTTCCATGAGCCATACATCAATCCGACATCTTAGAGATTGTGTAGGATTATTCAATGTTTCTTATTAACACTAGATACAATTAGGTCTAGTTGAGCTTCTTTCCACAATAATTGTTCATGCAAAGAGTGATTTAAAATATATGAGAGTTTGGATTATATTCCTTTGAGAATTTTTGTATTCATATCTTGCCATATGAACCACAAAATCAAACCAAACAATCGTTTATTTACTTATAATTCTATTTGTATTACTAATATTTAAATGTGTTAATTATCTATATAACTTATTCTTTCTTTTTTAACGTCAAACAATAGCTTTAATAATGAGAAAGGATATAGTCGTCACAATATAGAGCATTAGTTATCACATTTGGAACATAAGTAAATGGATCGATCCTCAGGAATGTGGTGCTTAGCCAAAATGTCAATACTCTTATTACCACTTCGTCTGAATTGATACTTGAACAATTAAATAGATTCATGACTTGTCTATAATCTCCTTCAAAACATACATTCTTATATCCTTTACTCCAAACATTTTGCATAGTGAAAATCAAAGCCTGTAGTTCACTCTCAAGAGCATTGCTAGTACAATCACCTTCTGCTTAGTCCGATCCAATGGAAATACCACCACTACTATCTCTAGTAACCGACACGCCTTCCCTTTCCTTGGTAGTTTGATTCACAAATGTTCTTTCAAATTGCATTTTATCAAACCCTGATCGAGTTGGTGTTGTCCAGTGAGGTACCGATGCATCTCATACAGAGGCACCAGGATTCGGATTAGTGATTAAGTCTGTGTACTCCATATTGCTACTAATAATCCAAAACAAGACAAATAAGGACGGTGAGAAACTTATTACAAGGAGTTTCACGTGTGGAATCTTTAATCAAGTAAAGACAAACAGTAGAAGATTTAAAGTCCTACCATTAAATCATCGTACATATGGTCCAACAATTTAGATTTAGTTTAGGTTTTCTGAATCAAAAAAAACAAAACTAGTTAGCTGTCTTAACTTGACTAAAACTTTCCACACGTGAAATTCATTATAACAACTTTACTTCATCAGACGTATACCACCTCACCCTCTTCGATTGAGCACAGTCCATCTTCTTCTTCCTTTTGTAATTCAAAGTTCTATCACCAGTTGCTTCAGATCAACGAGAGATAAGAGATGAGAGAGATCATAAGAGAGATTACAAATTAGTTTATTATTCTTGTTGGTTTTCTTAATGTTTGATTAGGTCAAATTTAGGGTTTAGTTAGGTCAAAATCGGCAATCACAATATAGTAAAATACGATTACTAGTTTTACTAAACAAAAAACAACATTTCAATTAGATATGTCGAAGTGTATAGTCACTGATTGTTTGTGATGGTTAATGAAGAACTGCAACATTCTGGGTTTTTCTTGAGAAGGTCTGCTACAGTCAATTATCTAATTATTGAGAATTCGACTAAAAGAAACAATATAACTAAAGATAATAAAAATCATAATATTTGTTTAGCACGTTATAACAAAGGCAATGTTTATATTTACATCTAGATTATGACCCATGTGATACATAATATATGTTGAACACGTTAAAAATCATAATATTTGTTTACCCGCAAGCTCTTTCATCGTCATTACACCAACAGATTCTCGGAGATCATATCACTCCTCTCAGGCTCCACGTTCAATGGATTAATTTACTTTATCATGAAACTCACTTTCCAAGCCACAGTACATTCACTTTGGCGAGAGAGGAACAAACGTCGACATGGCGAGCTTCCTACCTCATCAACTCAGTTAATCAAGTGTCTAGATCGGGTAATACGGAACAAGATTTCCTCGCTTCAACTCACATCTCCGCAAAATTTTACGTTCATTCAAAAAAAATAAAAATCATAATGTTTGTTGAAAAGTTTTTTGGAGGATAATTTAATAACAAAAACATAAATAGTAGAAGAAATATAATTGGTTTTCTATAATCAATGTAAAATTAAGATTAATAATCAGAAACTTAGTTACAAATTTGCTAAAATGGTTATCAATCTAACGGAATTGGTTTCACAATTCTTTTAGATACTAGATCATCACCCGTACTAAAGTACGGGTTGAATTTCATTTATTACAAAATTTATATAATATATATATTAGAACTAAGTTTTAATATATTATAATAGTAAGTGAAAAAATATTAATTTTTTTGTCAGTCCCTATATACAATATTAGAATAAATATTGAATTTTTTCTATAATACCCAGTTATGGATAATTTTTTTTTAAGATATGAAAACGGAAAATAATTTTATTTTTTAAAAAGTAATATTTTTTGAACAATGAGTTAATTTATGTTAACAACCACAAAATAGGATTGCATATATTTCAGTTAGATCAAAAATTAAAATATCATAAATGAATCGCATATAAAACATAGATTATTTTGAATTAATTAAGAAAATTAGCTATTATTAATTTAGAAAATTCTTTTTCAATTTATAATTCTTTGGTTGTTTAAATAGAGATTTGTTTGAGCTAATCCAATTACAGAATTTGTTTGAGATTTATAATTACAGAATTTACCAATTATTCGCATAATCGATTATGTTATAAACATATATTTAGTATATAATAATACCAAAATCAACCCGTGCATGGAGTCTATATTTTTATTTTAGAATCTCAATATTTTATTTTAAAATATTGCGTGCACAATCTATTATTCGTTAATTCTAAAATTGCTTGCGGAATCAAATTTTCAAATATTTAGAGGTGTCAAACCATATTTAAATGTTCTACACTATTTTTAAATATTCCAAATTAAAATCTTTAATTTTTTTTTGTAGTTTATATAATTATGAATTTCAAAAAACAAATTATATGAAATTAAATATAACTATTCAAATAGTTAGAAGGATCAAAACTCATTGCATCATATAATATATTATATTTAACCCGCTACCTATTATAAATATTTTTAAAAATAATCAAATTAGAGTATTTATAAGTTTTAACTTTTTGAACTATTAAGTATTGATGATATTCTCTAAAAATATCAAGTAAAACTTATTTTAAATGTTGCAAATTAAAATATTTAAATTTTTATTATAGTATATAAAATTATACATTTCAAAAAAATAAATGTATGAAATCGAATATAAATATTCAAATTCTGACCCCTCAGTCGGAATTTTGGTTGACTTTATTTTTGTGTAAAAGAAATATATTACTCAAGTCTAAATTTTTGACCCGTTTAATTGTTTCCTTTATAGATTGAACAATTTATATGCGTTTTTAAAAATTCAAATCTTGGCATATGCAGAAAAAAAATTACTTTTTTTTATTATGTAGATGATATGATGATTTATTTGTTTCATATTAATATAATCATATTAAGATGAGAGGTGAAGTTTAATGATTAATAACAAATTAATATGGTAAGTTAGATATCAAATCTTATATGTTCATTTTGATTGGTCATTTAAAAAATAAAAAAACAGATTTTCGTTTTATAATTTAATTAAATTAATTAAATGACATAAATTAGTATTTTACTTGTTTATCCTTAATAAATTGAATGAAATTTGTTCTAAAAGAAGATTTTTGTAATGGCATTCTTAAGTAAATTCTTACAAAAGGAAAGGTTAGTTAAGGGCATCTTATAAAGTGTACTCCCCAAATAATAGTATAGGATAAACCTTAACCACATATTGAAAATAATAAAACTACATTCTAGTTAATATATGAGAACAATTGAACACAATATTTAATAATTGTAGTGTTATAACCATTATCTTATTTTATAATCCAATTATTCTATTTCAAAATAAAATATTTCTATAAAAATCATAATATAGTTTTCTTTATTAAATTATCGGAGCCCATTTGAAATGTCTTGGCCTAGTCGATGGACCTTAGTGACTAACGTATCTCGGGTATCAAGATAATTAAAAATTTATAGAGTGTAAAAAGTAAATTAGTAAAATGTAAAAAGTAAAAAAGAGGTGTCAATAAATAGGGAGTAGCATTACTCCAAATCCCATAGCTCTTCTCCAATCAAAGAGTAACACAAACGTGAGGACTCTCTCTCTCTCTCTCTCCCTCTCTCACTCTTAATTTGCCTTCATTTTTTCTCGATTCTCTCTATTCACATCTTTAATTAGTCGACATTTTCTATTCACATTATGATAATCTAATTTATATGATTTCTTCCTTGCTAATGTATTGTGCATAGTTTTGTCATGCATCCATTGTTGTTGTTTGAACTTATTGAAGTTATACCAATACAAATATATTAATGGTTTTTTAATGTAATTTTCAATTATAGAGAGATAAGGAGAAGTACGTAAAAAAAAAAAATTCTCAGTATCCTCCTTAGCAGATATAGAATACAATTAAACTATCTCATAGTAGAAGTGGAATTGAATATAAAAGATATATTAACTTATTTTATCATTAGTGATAAGTAAAAAACAGTTTGTGGTACTTCTTCTTCCATTTAATTTCTTTACCAAGTAACCATTCTGTTTGTTGTTTCTTCTTTCTATATGTATTTTTTAAGAAAAGAATTTGAATCTTTCAGGTTTCTATCACTAAAGTTAAGAGATCGAAGCAATGTCGTCTGAGAAGATGGGACCGGTTGGTGGTAACATGGGAGATGCATTCACTGATGGTGCTTTCGACGGTGTGAAGAAAATAACTGTCGGAAAAGACCTTGACTGTGTATCTTATATCAAGATCGAATACGAAAAGGATGGAAAATTTGAAACCCGTGAACACGGGACTATTCGCGGGGAACTAAAAGAGGTAAAAAAATACCAAATCGTGATGTTGTTATTTTTCAATGAGTTCTTATATCAAGTGGAAAATAAAAAGCTTATAAATTGTTTGTTTCTAATGGATGAAAATAAAAATCCAGTTTGCGGTGGATTATCCAAGTGAATGTATCATAGCCGTTGGTGGAAGCTACGGTAATGTTGACCGCTATAAGGCAGTGCTAATCAAATCGCTATTCTTCAAAACCTCTTACGGAAGAACCTCTCCGATATTCGGTGAGACGAATTCATCTGGAAAAGAATTCATGTTGGAGGGTAAAAATGAAGGAAAGCTTCTTGGATTCCACGGACGTTCTGGTCAGGCTATTGATGCCATTGGTGCATATTTTTCGCCAGTTCCTGAACCTGAAAAGCAGGAAGCAATCGGTGGTAACATGGGAGATGTATTCGACGATGGTGTTTTTGAAGGTGTGAAGAAAATAACTGTGGGAAAAGACCTTGGCTGTGTGTCCTATATCAAGATTGAATACGAAAAGGACGGAAAATCTGAAACCCGTGAACATGGGACGATTCGTGGGGAACTAAAAGAGGTAATAAAAATACCGTGACTTTTGATTTTCTTCATTCGGTTCTTATACATGCACCCTTTAAAAGCTTATAAATTATTTGTTTCTAATGGAAAAAAAAAAATCCAGTTTGCGGTGGATTATCCGAAAGAATGTGTCATAGCCGTTGGTGGAAGCTACGGTCAGGTTGACCTCTATAAGGCAGTGCTGATCAAATCGCTATTCTTCAAAACCTCTTATGGAAGAACCTCTCCAATATTCGGTGAGACGAATTCCTCTGGGAAAGAATTTTTGCTCGAGGGTAGAAATGGAGGAAAGCTTCTTGGGTTCCACGGACGCTCTGGTCAGGCTATTGATGCCATTGGTGCATATTTTTGGCCATTCCCCGCACCCGTACCCGAAAAGCGGGAAGCAGTGGGTGGTAACATGGGAGATGCATTTGACGATGGTGTTTTCGACAGTGTGAAGAAAATAATTGTCGGAAAAGACCTTGATTGTGTGTCTTATATCAAGATCGAATACGTAAAGGACGGAAAAACTGAAACCCGTGAACACGGGACGATTCGCGGAGAACTAAAAGAGGTAATATATATAGATAACGTGAATTTCCTATTCTTCTTTCCAACTCTTTTAAAATGTGTATAAAGATATAAATTGTTTGTTTCTAATGGAAAATGAAATCCAGTTTGCGGTGGACTATCCGAATGAATGTATCACATCTGTTGGTGGAAGCTACGGTCATGTTAACCTCTATAAAGCAGTGCTGATCGAATCGCTGTTCTTTAAGACTTCTTATGGAAGAACCTCTCCAATATTCGGTTCATCTGGAAATGTAGCTGGGAAAGAATTCTTGCTCGAGGGTAAAAATGGAGGAAAGCTTCTTGGGCTCCATGGACGCTCTGGTCAGGCTATTGATGCCATTGGTGCATATTTTTGGTCAGTTCCGGCACCCGAAAAAATTGAAGCAATGGGTGGTAACATGGGAGTTGCATTCGACGATGGTGTTTTCGACGGTGTGAAGAAAATAATTGTTGGAAAAGATCTTGGCTGTGTGTCTTATATCAAGATCGAATATGAAAAGAACAAAAAAATTGAAACCCGTGAACACGGGACGATTCGCGGGGAACTGAAAGAGGTAATAAAAATAGCCTACTTGGCTTTGTTTTTCTTCAGTTGGTTCTTAATTATCCACCCGTTTGCAAGTTTATAAATTGTTTGTTTTTGATGGAACAAATTGAAATACAGTTTGCGGTGGATTATCCGTATGAATGTATCACATCCGTTGGTGGAAGCTACGATCATGTTGACCTCTATAAGGCAGTGCTGATCAAATCGCTATTCTTCAAAACCTCTTACGGAAGAACCTCTCCGATATTCGGTGAGACGAATTCATCTGGAAATCAACTCATGCTCGAGGGTAAAAATGGAGGAAAGCTTCTTGGATTCCACGGACGCTCTGGTCAGGCAATTGATGCCATTGGAGCTTACTTTGGATGTGGTAACGGAGGAACTTAAGGAGGAAGGTTGAAAAGCTGGTGATTTGGTTCATCAGATCGAAGTCCATGTCGTGTCTATCTATTATCACCAATAAAAGACTTGCTCTTTAGTTTTCTTTTTCTCTTTGATTCCGTAAAATAAGGTCCACGCTTTGGATTTGTGTCACTCGAAGCATTTCAGCTTTTCTTGTGTTTATGAGTCAAATAAGGTCCATGCTTTTGGATCATGTGATGGTCTGTGCTTTGAACGTGTGTGTTTCGATTTTAATAAATGATGTTTAATTATTTCCAATAGTATAATTTTCGATCTTGGTTCATTTTCTTGTCATTATTTTACTTGTGAAAGGTTTTCGAAACAAAAAAAATACAAAATTCCTTATATATTACGAGAGAGTAAGAACATCCCCTAAGTTTTGTTTGACTTTCTTTTGTTGTCAAGAAGATAAATTAAAACGATCTAACATGTCACTCTGGTTCATATTTTATATAATTCCTGAATACAACAATATATATATCCCAAAAACATAAACAACCACAACAAAATATATAGTTCCCTTCACACATTTTCATCATAATACGGAACCGAAAAGAGTTTACAAATGTGATTTCTCAAAATAATAATCTATGGGATCACGCTAAGAATCCGCTTTAAAATTACATAAACGAGAAATAGAAGAAATCCAAAAAGGAAAATAAGACACGGAGCATTCAAATTTATCTAGCAGATTGGAAAAAGCGGATCAGTCTTCAAGAGACTGCACCATCGAGACTAGTCATGTCAATTAGGACCAAAGCATGCGGGGTAGCCCGGCCCAGCCCTAAAAACAACAGGCTCAGACTTAAAAATATATGTCCAAAAACAATCGGGCCTTTCAGGTTAAGCCCATTCGGGCAAAAAGGATATTTTGGGTTTAGACCGGTCGGGCTCGGACTAGTTCAAAAAATCTTTAGAAAGATATTCTGACTTTTTTTTGTTAATATTTTCGTTTAGTTGAGAAATTTGTTTAAGAAATTTTTTAACAGAGTTGAAAACCCTAAACCTAGTTTTCAAAATTGTGCCTTACTGTAAATATAAAAAGCAAATATTAGCTTTACTACCTAGTTTGAAGTCTTCCGATTTTATATTTTATTTGGTATAAGATAAATGTTATAAATTCATGCAATTCCTAAATTCACGAGACAACCATAGATTTTGTAAAAAAATGAAAGTGGAAAAAAATAAACATAGTATTGAAAATCACAGAAAACTTTAATTTTAATAATTAAATAGTATAAGCAGTTTTTAACAAATTTACTGAAACAAACTATCAAAATAGTCTATACAATATATCAAATATAGTTATTTGTAGCATATGAATTTTTATCCATAAATTATAAATCGACATCGAATTCCAGATTTACGAGAAGAAATGTTTTGTTTGAGATGATGATACATTTCGAATTCGAAAGAAAAAAAAAACTGTAAATAATTTTCTACCAGGTTCGGTTATGGCTCGTTTATCCATTTTCTTACCATTTATTTGAGTTGTGAGTTGGTGCTTGGAATCGTATGCCTCATTCAATGTATATGTGTTCCAATGTTGGTCACGTTTGACTCTTTGAGTGCGTTGGTAGTTAACAAGGCTATGATGGTTCATTTCCCTTGGATGTGGTCTCATGATTACTCCTTTATGGAGTTTTATGTTTTATCAAATTCCCCTTTCTGTGGAATAAGTTGTATTGCAGGGAAGAAGATTTTCTTTGATGTTGGTAGGTGCACCTTCTCATCTCTTCGTGTCATGGGCTGGTGGTTTTCCAATGTCTTTGATTTTCCCCTACTTGACGGCCATGCCCGTCATCGTTCTGTCACCTTCACAAGGTCAGTGGAAGGTTTCGTCTTGAAGGCCTCCTTAGAAGCAATCGTTGGAGCTGATCTCACTCTCGATTACTTTTGGTTGGATTCTACTTTGGTTGAGCGTTTTGGCTCTCATCTATCTACTTTGGTTGAGCGTTTTAGCTCACATCTATCCTTTTATCTCTGTTTAGCTTTTGTTGATGTTGTTGCTTTACCATTTGCTCGTTTGGCATGGTTTGATTGGGCTCCTAGTAGCCTTTTATATCCTCTTTATGTGGAGGTTGAACTCTTTTAAGTGAATGAAAGCTTAGTTTGTGCAAAAAAGAAAAAAGATGATGATACATTTCGAATTCGAAAGAAAAAAAAAAAAACTGTAAATAATTTTCAACTTTTATCCCCCAATTAATTCCGTAAATGGAATATCCATGCGACAAAGGAAAGGGCTAAAAAAATGTTATTGGGCCTTTTTTGTTAATCAGAGTGGCCTTCGTAGTTCGCGCTTTACGCGATTCGCGTCTGAAGATCACACTACCGGAGTTTTTGTTCGGCGATTGTAGTGGTGGTGGTGGATCCGGCCGTTTTCTTTGATAACCGCGGTGGATCTAATCGATCTGGATCTGATAATAGCTTTTTTCTGAAATTTTGAGTCTCTTTAGGAGTTCTCGTGAATCCAAATCGTCTTTGCGGATGCAATTGTGCTCAGATTTTGGGTTGTTTCATTGATCTTGGAGAACTGATATAGAGAGCGAGAGAGAGATCGAAATGTTGCGGGCGAGAGCATTTCGGCAGACAAATGGTAAGATTGTGAAGATACAGGTACATCCCACGCATCCATGGCTTGTCACAGCCGATGATTCAGATCACGTTTCCGTCTGGAATTGGGAGCATCGTCAGGTTTGGTTTTTATCGAGATTCTGATTTGGTTTTCGTTTCGCTTCTGATCCTGAATCGTGGATCTTTCAACGTCTATGGCTATTTTCTAGGTAATTTATGAATTGAAAGCCGGCGGAGTTGACGAGCGCCGTTTAGTTGGTGCTAAGTTAGAGAAGCTCGCCGAGGGAGAATCCGGTGAGCAGCTATGAATAATTTGTTCCTGTTGAATGAGTATACGTTTAGATGCTTTCTGTTCTTACTGACATTCATGTATTGCTCAGACTATAAAGCCAAGCCCACTGAAGCCATTAGAGGAGGAAGGTAGTAGATCTTTCCCGCTGCTTTTCAATTGATCCTTTTGATATGAGGAAAATGACTTATCCGCTCAATGTTTGCACCTACAAGTGTTAAGCAGGTGAAGTTTTATGACGATGATGTGCGTTATTGGCAACTTTGGCGCAATCGTTCTGCAGCTGCTGAATCTCCATCAGCTGTCAATCATCTCACATCTGCTTTCACTTCTCCTGCTCCATCGACTAAAGGCCGGCATTTTCTGGTCATCTGTTGTGAGAATAAAGCCATTTTCTTGGATTTGGTAACAATGCGTGGTCGTGATGTGCCAAAGCAAGAGCTTGATAACAAGTCACTTCTCTGGTATGTTCATTGCTTTTTCTCTAGTTTTAGAATATGGGTTTGCTTGAGACCTGGACCCCGGGGAAGATGCTCTATAACTGTAGGCTTCCTATCTTTAAATCACTTGAATGCTGGAACAACCTCCATTAGTTACTACAGTGGAAATATTTATGTCAAATGTAGAATATGCATAAGTTGATATGTGTGTGTTTTAAGTGTAATGGATACCTGACCACCTTGATGTTTAATGTTCAGTCAATTTTCAAACAGTCTTTCTACTTTTCCAATTTCTACTGCTCCGTAAAGTTGCTAGAATTCTTCATTTCTTTGCAGCATGGAGTTTCTTACCAGATCATCTGGTGGTGAAGGCCCTTTAGTTGCATTTGGTTCAACTGATGGTGTTATTCGGGTTTTATCAATGATAACATGGAAGGTATGTTTGTTCCAAAATTAGAATATCTGTTTTGTTTCTCTGATGGGTTTAGGGTGAGGGCTTTTGATACTGATCTGTGTTAATTTCCTTAAATGTTTACTTCCTTTCAGCTTGCACGTAGATATACAGGTGGCCATAAAGGATCCATATATTGCTTGATGAATTTCATGGCATCATCTGGCGAAGTAACTACATATTCTCTCCATATGCTCTGAATTTATTTCGAGTTATTTACTTAACACTATCTGATAGATGAAAGTGTCATGTAATTTAGAAAACCATATGCAAGATCACCTACTAAGATTGACTGATATATTAAATGAAAACGAGGTCTTGGGCATATCGTCTTGGAAGTTTCCTACATGTATTTTTTTCTTCTTTCTGACGTCAAAATCTCACATTTTAATAAGTGGGGAGTCCAGACCGCAACAGGCCTTACTATACGGATACCTGTTGTACAATCCAAATATCTAGCCTTAGTTTCTTAGATCATCTGTGCTCCTAATATGTTTGGGTTAAATTTCATGCATAGCCTAGCATTATGAGCAGGAATTTTAAACATTGGCATCTTTTTTCCCAATTGCTTGTTTAGGTTGTTATTAGCGAATTTCTACTAGTACTGGGCCTTCTTCCCTTTTATATAATTTGACATTTTTTAATGAACGCTTATCAAGTATTTTCTCTCCGTTATTCATGTCCAATACATGATACTAGCCATTCTCTCTCTAATTGCAATTGCAGGCACTCCTTGTTTCAGGTGGCAGTGATGGCTTACTTGTACTGTGGAGTGCCGATAATGGCACTGACTCAAGGGAACTTGTACCCAAGCTTAGCTTAAAGGTATTCTTCTCATGCCTACTCTTTCATAAAAAGTTCAAGAGAAGATATTGCTGTGGCCGTTCAAGTCTTAGGCCTGGAAAGATTGGCCAGATTTTGTTACAGCTGAGACTAAGGCACCATTTTTCTTAGTTCCATTGAACCTTCTGAGTTGATTTCTGTGTCTATTTCTGAATGTTGGCCTATTAGCATTTAGATTTTTTCTTTCATTTTGTGAAAAAGGCTGAGTAATGATTAGGGGAGTATAACATGCTTGTGATGTTTTTTTTTCTTGGTGTAATAGACATGCTCTTGTTTGCTTAATTGAGTCATAATTTCCACTTCTCTGTTATAATGTTTTTTCTCTTCCAGATATGGCGTTGTAAAAGCTTTTGCTCACCTTCTTGGTTTCTTCTGATTTTTTTTTTCTGATTGTATTAGGCACATGATGGTGGGGTGGTGGCTGTTGAGTTGTCAAGGGTAAGTGGGAGTGCTCCACAATTGATTACAATTGGGGCTGACAAGACATTAGCCATATGGGACACAATGACATTTAAGGTAATGGTGTATCTCATGTATAGATTTTTCATATTTTACCTCATTTTTTAACATGCATATCTACTTTTTCTCTACAGGAGCTGCGTAGAATTAAACCTGTCCCGAAGCTAGCTTGCCACAGTGTTGCATCTTGGTGTCACCCTCGAGCGCCAAACCTTGATATTTTGACTTGCGTTAAAGATTCGCACATATGGTATCTTTGTTTAACATTTGGTAGTGTATATGGTAAAAAACTTTTGTATATTAGATGAGTGTCTAATTGTTTGGCTTTTCGCAGGTCTATTGAGCATCCAACTTATTCGGCCCTAACAAGGCCATTATGTGAACTTTCTTCCTTGGTTCCGCCTCAAGTACTTGCAACCCACAGAAAACTTAGGGTAATTAGCTCTTGCTTCTTTCTTTTTTTGAGTTTGACAAAGCAAAATCAGCACAATTGGTTGTTGATTTGTTTTCATTGTTGATTAAATCCTCGGAATCTACCACGTATCATATCATTTCTTTCTGCTTGCTAGTTGTATACTTTGTCAATAACTCATGCACAAGCCTGGGCATGAGAATTGCTCTCTTATTCTTCATTCTATGTGCCCCACAAAACATTAGTTTCTCTTCATATCTCCTAAAATGCATCTATTATGGTTGAAATGATGAAGTTGGTTAGCTGTATGATATTGCACGTGGCAGTGCAAAGATATTCCGACTCAAGTAGACTAGGAATAAGAATAGAATAGATTACAACTGTTTGATAGTTTGTTACTTCTTGCAGAAAAGTTTTGTATATAGCAGACTTTAGATTGCTAGCTGTTTGAACACTGAATGTACCTAAAAGAATATTACAATGGAGAAGATACGTAATCTTTATGTCAGATGGTTATAGAGAAAGCACGTGCTGCACCCAAAGTTGGAAGTTTCAGAATTTGCAGATGATATTCGGTGTTCATTTTCTACTTGAAAACGCCAGTTGATAAATTTCAATGATTGCTAGTTCCTTTATTACATAATTATAATAGCATTGCTTCTGTACTTCTTTCGCTTTAGTGGCTTCCATATATTGGTAGTAACCCTCATTAGTTACTTATTAATTTCATTTTTTAGGTCTATTGTATGGTTGCACATCCTCTACAACCACATCTCGTCGCAACTGGTACCAATGTTGGTATTATAGTTAGTGAATTTGATCCTCGTGCCATCCCGTCCGCAGCTCCTCTACCAGCACTGCCTGGAAGTCGGGAAAATTCAGCTATATATATCCTTGGAAGAGAATTAAAGCTCTTGAACTTTCAACTATCCAACTCAGCCAACCCATCCCTTGGAAATAATAGTGCCTTGTCCGAGTCAGGGCTGTCTAAGGGAGACCCAGGTGAACAGTTGACTGTAAAGCAGACCAAAAAGCAGATCGTGGCACCTGTTCCACATGATTCATACTCAGTTCTATCTGTGAGCAGTTCAGGGAAGTAAGTTTCTTAGCTAATTTTTTTTTATGAATATAATTTTCTTCATAACTCAGCTAATTTGTTGAATGTTGTTTTTTTAGCCAACTAACTTTATTTTCTGGTTGTAGGTATGTGGCTGTTGTATGGCCTGATATTCTGTACTTCTCTATCTACAAGGTTAGTGACTGGTCCATTGTTGACTCTGGAAGTGCAAGACTGTTGGCTTGGGATACATGTCGAGACAGATTTGCCATTCTAGAATCTGTGTTACCTCAAAGGATGCCTATAATCCCTAAGGGTGGTTCATCGAGAAAGGCAAAAGAAGCTGCTGCAGCTGCAGCTCAAGCTGCGGCTGCTGCCAGTGCAGCTTCATCGGCTAGTGTCCAAGTTCGTATTCTCTTGGATGATGGTACCTCAAACATACTCATGAGATCTGTAGGAGGTCGCTCTGAACCGGTATGTGTCTCTCTTTCATTTATATCAGATCATCTGCATGTATTCTAGAGCAGTTCTATTGAATATTTAATCTAATCATGCTCCTAAGAATTTGTGTGCCTTGGTTTGCATTGAAAATACAGTAAAATTAGTGCAAAAAAATGTCATACTTGGAACACAGTAATTTATTAATTGACGTCTGACCAAAAGGAAAGGTTGCTAAACATGAGAATCTTACGCAGTAATTCTACTTGACTTCAAGTGGTGGTTTATCTTTGTTACTTTGGAAAAATGATCAAAGAGCAGTATGTCAATGCTTGACATCTAGGTTAAGCAACATTCTTATGCTTCATAATTCTCCTTGCAGGTCATTGGTCTGCATGGTGGTGCTCTACTTGGTATAGGCTACCGCACATCCCGAAGGATTAGTCCTGTTGCTGCAACAGCTATTTCAACCATTCAGTCGATGCCACTCTCGGGATTTGGAAACAGCAATGTTTCTTCGTTTTCTAGCTATGATGATGGGTTTTCTTCGCAGAAGTCTGCTGAGTCTGCACCCCTAAACTACCAGCTCTACAGGTGATTAGGGTTGTCTTTCTTATTTTTTTATGCAAGGCTCATTTCTGTTAGCACTCTTTGTTACTAAACTAGTGTGCAGGCAGCTGGCTGTTGGGCATATTTTATTACATTTCATTTTCTTTAGTTAGCTATATTGACCAAATCAGAATCTCATTTCCTCCTCTGAGATGTCTGGGAAAATAGTTACTCTTGTTTGATGGAATAATAAGCACTGTTCATCGATCTGTACTGATTCCCATAGTTACATTTTGGTTAGCTCTAATTTTGTTGCATTGTATCATGTTAAAGTATTTCAGTTCTATATTATCTAAATGGAATTTTTAATGTGTAGTTGGGAAAATTTTGAGCCAGTAGGTGGTATGCTACCTCAGCCAGAATGGACGGCATGGGACCAAACAGTTGAGTACTGTGCTTTTGCTTATCAACAATACATGGTCATATCGTCCTTACGCCCTCAGTATAGATATCTTGGTGATGTTGCCATTGCACATGCTACTGGAGCTGTTTGGCATCGCAGACAGCTGTTTGTGGCTACACCAACCACGATTGAGTAAGATTATTGCTCTATATATGATACATGGCCAAATTTTCTGTTTTGTGCCAGTTAGCTTCAATGCTACTTCCACTTGGGTGAAACAAACTAAAAATCGAATCTAAGTGTTTTTGTGGTGGATGTGTATCAACAGTTATTGATTATTCAGATGGTGCATAATCCAACTTCTCAGAGATTACTATGTTTTGAAAAGAATTGCTCTAATTCTGACTCTGTTAAGGACATGGCTACCTTGATTTGCTACATACTAAAACAAAATTTCTGGGAGTAATGCTAATACTTTCTTCCATGCCTGGATTTCCAGATGTGTTTTTGTGGACGCGGGAGTTTCTGAAATTGATATAGAGACTAGGAAGATGAAGGAAGAAATGAAACTTAAGGAGGCACAGGCTAGAGCAGTTGCAGAGCATGGAGAGTTAGCCTTAATCACAGTAGAAGGTTCCCAGGCTGCAAAGCAAGAAAGGATATCTTTAAGGCCCCCCATGCTGCAGGTGGATTTTTTGTCCTTTTACTTGAAATATATTGTAACTATTGTGAAGCTTAATTTTTCAGGTCTAAGCTTGTGTTTTTGTACTGCATATGTGTCGACATATATGTCAATTCATGTCAAACTAGCAATAATCTTCCTTATGTTTATACTTTTTAATTCTAGGTGGTGCGCTTAGCTTCTTTCCAAAATGCTCCATCTGTTCCACCATTCTTATCATTGCCAAGACAATCTAGAGGTGATAGCGATGACGTAATGGATGAAAGAAGGATCAATGAGGTAGCTGTGGGTGGTGGAGGAGTCTCAGTTGCTGTTACTCGTTTCCCAGTGGAGCAAAAACGACCAGTGGGGCCTCTTGTTGTTGCCGGTGTACGGGATGGAGTTCTTTGGCTCATTGACAGGTACTAAGAGTCTCCTGTTTCTTACCTTAAGAAAAGACTGACTCTTATTAAAACATTCCTTGTTGGATGCTGACTGTATGAATTGGTGATTCTTTATCTTTATCTACGTTGGAGATATGTATATTCAATCAGATTATGAATTTTCCTTTTCATTTATGTTACGCACTAGGTAGGCACATTGACATCTGACATTTTGCATTCCAAAGTTTCCATTCCAAAGTTTCCTTGAGCACCAAAAATGTTTGTAATCTTGAATACAATATCTTGCCATGGTCGTCATTTTAGTTGCTTGAATGATTAAATAAATATCAGACAGAAGATAGAAATTATTGTCTGACTCCTCCATTTCTTGGTAGGTACATGTGTGCCCATGCCATATCACTTAATCATCCTGGTATCCGCTGTCGCTGTCTTGCTGCTTACGGGGATGCTGTTAGTGCAGTTAAATGGTATGGATATGTTTCTCATAATCTCGTGTTTATGTGAGTAGTAAAGTAGCTGGAATGCTTATACAACATTTCTTTTTGCGCAGGGCAAGTAGGCTTGGGAGAGAACATCACGACGATCTGGCACAGTTTATGCTAGGGATGGGATACGCAACAGAAGCTCTTCATTTGCCTGGAATATCTAAGAGGTAAATAAAACAAAATGTTTTGGTGCCGCTATTCCTTCAATTTGGCTCTACTATATACAGTCTTTTCTAGTCTCTGAATTGCTTATGCTAGACAGTGAACAGAATTCAGTGTTTCACTAATGTATTGCATCCTTCATCCTAGCTGTCAATTCAAAGTTTCAAACCAAAATGCCAGCATTGATTATTTTCACTTTAACCTAGGTTCCGAGTTTGACTTAGCTTTATGTTTTCTTAGGCTGGAGTTTGATCTAGCAATGCAGAGCAATGATCTTAAGAGGGCTCTTCATTGTCTTCTCACAATGAGTAATAGCAAGGACATTGGACAGGACGGTGTAGGCCTTGATTTGAGTGACATTCTCTCTTTGACAGCTACTAAAAAAGAAGATGTTGTTGAAGCTGTGGAGGGAATAGTGAAATTTGCAAAGGAGTTTCTTGACCTTATAGATGCTGCTGATGCCACAGGGCACGCTGACATTGCTCGCGAAGCTCTCAAAAGACTGGCAACTGCAGGTTCAGTCAAAGGCGCTTTACAAGGTCATGAGTTGCGAGGCCTTTCATTACGCCTAGCAAACCATGGAGAATTGACACGCCTAAGCGTATGTCTGCAGTTTCTCTTTCTTTTGGTTTCTATCTTGGTTTCTCTTATTTTAGGATACCTACAGAAATCTAAAGACTGTTGTGTTGTTCACTCAATAGGATCTACATAACTAACTGTAAACGAATTTATGCTTTTGATTTTGTACTTTGTATCTGCAGGTTCCTAATTGAAATACTATTTTTTTTTGGTTACAGGGACTTATAAACAATCTGATCTCCATAGGCCTCGGGCGAGAATCAGCATTTTCTGCTGCAGTTCTGGGTGACAATGCGCTCATGGAGAAGGCATGGCAAGACACGGGAATGCTCGCAGAAGCCGTGCTTCATGCCCATGTAAGATTGTTTTTTATTGTCGGTTTTCTTTTTGTAATTTATAAATTAAATTTGTATTGTTTCTGACTTCACCTACTGTAATTATTCCCACAGGCACATGGTCGTCCAACTCTAAAGAACTTGGTCCAGGCTTGGAATAAAACGCTGCAGAAGGAAGTTGAGCAAGCTCCATCTTCTAAAACTGATGCTGCAAGTGCGTTTCTGGCTTCTCTCGAGGATCCAAAGCTCACGAGTTTATCTGATGCATCCAGAAAACCTCCTATCGAGATTCTTCCTCCTGGAATGTCTTCAATCTTTGCTTCCATTACTGCTCCCAAAAAACCTTTACTCACACAGAAGACTGCACAGCCAGAAGTAGCTAAGCCATTGGCGATCGAAGAACCTGCAAAACCATTGGCTATTGAAGCTCCTCCATCTTCTGAGGCACCACAGACTGAATCAGCGCCTGAAACTGCAGCTGCTGCTGAGTCACCAGCACCTGAAACCACACCCGTTGCTGAGTCACCAGCGCCTGAAACCGCAGCTGTTGCTGAGTCACCAGCATCTGAAACTGCAGCAGCACCTGTGGATGGACCCGTGACGGAGACAGTGTCTGAGCCGCTTCCCGTGGAGAAGGAGGAAACTTCTTTGGAAGACAAAAGTGATCCGTCTTCAACTCCAAACACTGAAACAGCTGCAGGCACAGAAGATACTAGCCAAACAACAACAACGCCTGAAACTGTTACAAGAGCGCCACCAGAAACTGTTACAACAGCCCCTCCACCTGAAACTGTTACGACAACAGTGAAACCAACAGAGAATGCAGCAACCGAGAGACGAGTAACCAATTATCCTCCAATAAGAAGCCAGCCAATTGACTTTGATTTCTTAAATGGCTAAACTAAGTTTGCACAGAAGATCCCAAAACGAAGACAGCAGAGTATATATCTTTCAGATATATTCATAATCAAAGCTTTGTGGCCAAATTGAGTAGAGGAAGAGAACAAGGACGATGATGTTCATGATATTCTATTGTGTTTGATGTGTTTAGTTCTTTTTTGTATTGTGTCATTTTTTTTTTTTTTGGCATTAAATGATTTGTATTATTATTATCAAACAAACTACTCTCTGCGTGTAAACTGATTGAAGGAGAATTGATTTTTCTTAGGTTAGTATCAAAAAAAGGAAAATCCTAAATCGACAGGAATGAAGTTTTACTTTTTTCACGAAAAGGCTTTGGATTTAGTTTCCATTTGACACATGACAGTAACCAAACCATGGAACTTCGAATTGGACGTATATGCAGATGCTACCAAAAAAAAAAGTGTGAAATGTAAAGATTTGGCCATTTAGTCATTTACGACCGACTTGAGAGAGACCTTGCTTGTTGTGTTAAAAACATTTTAAAACCGACTTGAAACCCTCTGACTCATTCAGAAGTATTAAGCATTTGAGTTGGTGCAAAAAGAGAAAAGCGAGATTGGGTTGTTTCTGTAATCGTCTGATTGGCGATAAATCCTCTCTTCCTTCTCAATCTCTTTCTTCCTCTCTTTCTCTCTCTCAGCCCTAAGAGAGAAGAAGGCTCTGTGCCTTTTCTTCAAGAAAATCACCTCAAAGCTTGAATCTTTATCGGAATCAAAGCTTGGGTTTTTAATCCTGGTGAAGCCATGTCGCATATGGTGTTTCAGAGCGTTGTCGCTCCCAAACCCTTATCTCCTCTCAAACCCTGTTTACCTATCCCTCGTCCACTCGTTACTCTGCCTTGTAAGCTCCGTCGCGGCTTCGTTAGAGCTTCGTCCGCTTTTCTTGTCGATGACTCAGTATCAGGTCTCGAGCGTTGCTTACAGTTACCTTCAGGAGTTGAGTTAAGCCCATCTTCCTCTGGCTCTTTCTCTGCAAGTACTCAGATGTGTCCTGTGATGAAAGGAAAATTTGGTTCGGTAGGAGCTGTTACTTTGGAAAAAGGGAAGCTTGATATGACCCAGAAGATATCTGAGATCAGCCCTGAGGTAATTTGATGAATTGCAAGAAATTTCATTCTTTTTCTTGACTGTATCAATCCCCAATCCAAGAATTTAGAATGGTTTGGTGAATTTCTCTCTAAAGGATGTGCCTTTTATCTTTTGTCTGGCTACATGAGCATGTCGTTGCTTGTTTTATCCTCTCTGTTTTGATTTTGTTGTGGTCATTCTATTTAGAGCTTCAGAATTTGTTCTTCTTACAATCCTCTACTAATGAGGAACTATGAGTAGCACTCGACTCAGTCTCTAGCACTGTTTGTGAGCTACTAGATTTTAGTCCTGCTTCTTTGTTCGATGTAAAAGTAACTTGACTCTGGATCAGACATGTGTTATGATAATGGGCGGATGCAAGTTCTTGGATTAGTGTTTTTCCAGAGAATCTTAGGAATGATATCTTCCTTGGAGAGAAGAGTTTGCAGTGAATCTATTTTCCACCGAGTAGCTTTGTGAATTTCTATATCATGCTTCATTACAGATTGCTACTGGAGGAGGTGGTGGAAACATTGGAAAGAGTATCAATAACGGTGGTGGCGATGGAGGTGACGATAATGGTGATGATGATGATTACTTTGATGAATTTGATGATGGCGATGAGGGGGATGATGATGGACTTTTTAGGCGTAGGATGTTCCTCGCAGAGGTAAGAGATCTTTACTTTACGCTTGTGTTTTGTTGATTTTTTTGTTCATGTATTTTATTGTCGTGGTGTCACGCAGTAACAGCATTTATGTTATTGTCCAGATTTTTGATAAGAAATTTGTTGATGCTGTGTTGAACGAATGGCAAAAAACAATGATGGATTTACCTGCCGGTCTCCGTCAAGCATATGAAATGGTGAGATATCCTTTATGCTTTCTGTTATTATGAAATGGTGATTTTGCGATGCTGACATACTTGAGCTTACGGAAACTTGTATGCAGGGTTTGGTCAGCTCAGCACAAATGGTGAAATTCCTTGCCATAAATGCCCGTCCTACAACAACTAGAATGATCTCCCGTGCTCTTCCTCAGGGATTGTCGAGGGCCTTTGTTGGCAGGTAATTTTTTGGGTTTCTTCTGAGAATCCATCTGTCCATGTAAACTTCATTGTCTCTAAGTTATAAGTTTCTATAATGTCAGACTATATGCAGTCTTGACTAAGGTGACTGTCTTGTGTAGGATGTTGGCGGATCCTGCATTTCTCTATAAACTTCTTTTGGAGCAAGCTGCCACGATTGGATGCTCGGTTTGGTGGGAGGTGAAGAATCGTAAGAATAGGTATGTTCCTTTCCATCTACCTAAACTTTGAAGGTTTTGTAGCTTCTAGTTTAGTGTCCTAAATTGTATTCTCTATGCTTTGCAGACTAAAAGAGGAATGGGATCTTGCACTTATAAATGTTCTTACTGTATCAGCATGCAATGCAGCTGCTGTTTGGTTGCTAGCTCCATGTCGTTCCTATGGAAACACATTCCGGTTTGACCTGCAAAATACACTACAAAAGCTACCAAATAATTTATTTGAAATGAGCTATCCTCTTAGAGAGTTCGACTTGCAAAAGAGATTTCATTCTCTTTTCTACAAGGCTGCAGAGTTGTCCATTCTTGGACTCGCAGCAGGAACTCTCCAGGGTTCGTTGTCAAACTTTCTGGCAGGAAAGAAGAAGAACAGGTCATCACATATCTTCTGTTTCTATCCTAGGATTACAAACCTCTTGATTCACTCGGGCAGCATGTCTGCTTTTTTTCCAGCTCATGCTTAACTTGTTGTACCTTTGTTCTGACAGAGTATCTGTGACGGTCCCATCTATCAGCACAAATGCTCTTGGTTATGGTGCATTTCTTGGAATATATGCGAACTTGAGATATCAGCTGTTATGTGGATTTGAAAGAGGAGTGAGCAGCCACTTTGATGTCATAGGAGTTGCACTCTTCTTCGGCACTGCCTTGAGGTATTCCTCTCTTTCTCCCACCCTCCTCTCTCACATATGTACATAACATACGTAAACAGGACATGTGGGAAGTTTGGATGTTGTATTGTGAAACTGTCTTAGGACTTAGGAAACCTTTAATCTGGGGATCAAGAACGTTGATGAATATGGATGGATGTGGTACAGGATTATGAATGTTCAATTAGGGGAAAAGTCAAGACAGGTATGGCTAGGTGTGGAGGCAGACCCACTGGCGCAGTCAGATGATCTGCTGGCCAAAGCATACAACCGACCCTCAGAGGAAGCAGTATCAAAGCCATCTTCAAGATGGTTCATCTCAAAGAATGCAATTGTCTCAGGGCTACTGGGGAAGAAGCAAGAGGACTCAGTTTCAGATCCTCCACCTCCAAAGGCTAGGCGAAAAAGGATTGTGAGGAAGAAGGTGGCTGCATCTGCCTCTTAAATAACCAACAAAACCTCTAAAATGTCACAATTTTCAGAGTCCATGGAAGAGCAACAGTGAGGTTATGTTGTTCATTTGAGGCACACATGAAAAAGTTTTGTTGCCAGAGGAAGAAGGGATCACCAAACTTGGGGAATTGGAAAAAGCTCTGTAGCCTTTTTTTTTTCTTTATGACTCATTCTCTCTAGTTTTAAGTGCTTTTGGAAAAAGACATTTCTATTTTTAGGTGTGGTGATGATGCAATCTCTGGTTAAAAATCTCAAATTGCCATTCTGTATTTTCACCTTTTATTTTCTCTCTCAATGTTTCTAATAAATAGCCACATCTTACATGTTCTTAGTACTTTTCACAATAATCCAAAGTTGGTATATCATATTATGTTAAAGAAAGTCTGAATATCTCAAAGCAAAAAATTGAATGTTGAAACTTGTTGTTTATCATACAAGCCATAATAATCTTTCATCTGGAAAGCATAGTAGTAGTAACTCCTAAGTCCTAACATATTCTTGAAAAAAAAGAGAAATGCTAATGAATTGTATTAACAATGCACTCTAATGCATACTATATTACTATATATAAAATGCCAATGTTATATGAGCTTTTTCATAGCAGTTACACAATGTTGCATATGATATAGAAGTATACAATTGCAATCAATCTAAGAATCTCGAAGAACCATTATTCAATTTTTAGGAAGCCATTAGAACTCAACAAAGTGACTATCAATGGTCTTGAGCTTCTCCAACTCCTCTCCATCAGCAATTCCATTATCAACGTACAACATCTGTATGTATTTATAATTTTAACATTTCCCAATCACACTCAGATCAAATCACTCAACTTTTTGCCAAATAACAAAGCAATGATGGATATCAGAGTTCGAAGCTGAGACCTGATACTCGGGACACGTCAATGTGTGAGCTCCTCTTTTAAGATATCCCTCCCATCCTCTCTTCTCTATAAGCGCTTTCTCTATAGCTCTAGTAAACTGCATTCACATTCAAGTCTCACAATCATTAATCACATTCAAGTACAAGCTGATGTTCATGCATAGACATGTCGTCACTACGTTCCCTAATCATTAAAAAGAACAGTATACTAACATCAGCCGGGTCCAAAATCAGGAGATTGTACTGAGGAGTAAATGTAGTTCCTAGCAACCGTCTCTGAATCCCAACAATTGTCCTCGAGTGCCCTTCATGTTGGAAATACAAGGGCCTGCAGTACACACGATAACATCAACTCACTAACCTTATATGTAATGTGTTTTGAAGTTATAAAAGACATTCCAAGACCAAGAACTGAAACAGAACAACCTACCCTTTGTTCGTCATATGAACACCGGAAGCAACATTTAATTTGTTATCTGAGAAGTAATTCCAAACCCATTCCATTAATACCGCTCCTTTGCTAATCCTAGAAGAATTAGAACTATGAGAGTCAACTGCTTTTCCCTTCCCACTTCCTCCCTTTTTAACCACATATCTGTCCATGGGACCATATGACTTTACCTTGGGAGCAATAGCAGAACCAGGAACTGAAAGATACATAGACTTAGACTTCTTAGGAGCAAAATCAACAATACTTGCTTTTAACCCGAAAGAACGTAACAACGCAGCACATTCAGTAGTTCCAATCCATCTCTTGGAACCACAGATTCGATTATCAAAATGGAGAGCTCCAGAGACATCAAACCCCTTGCTCCAAGCTAACTCAAGCCATCGCTGGAGCGAAGGAATATCAGGAACAAAATCAGAGCCACCAAAGAGAACTCTTTTAGCTTCTTCTCTATAAGAAAGCAAATGAGAACATTGCATTTGAATATTCCTCCATCCACATCCCCAACCTTTATCCTCTTTTGAAGATTGAAAATGATCAACAAAGCCTGATAGTAAACTAGTACTACACTCTAAAGGTTTCGATTTCGATTTCAGTTCAGATTCCAGACAGTTTCTCAGCAAACAAATCAAACCACCATGACCTACACTGTAGAATTGACTCTTGGTCTGTAAATGCACCAAAGAGGCAACGTTGTTCTGCAGAAATGAAACAACTTTGTCAAATGGGTTTTCTTTACTCAACCTAACGCAGGAGAGGAAAGAAGATTCAAGGGTTTTAAGAAAGCATTACAGATGATGACGCAGAGCAAGACGGAGAAGGATCAGAAGAAGAAGAAGCGAGTTGCAGAGCCAAATGGTGGTCACTTTCGATTTGTGGATCGATTTTATCGTCTTCGAAGTGGGAATTCACATGGCTGAGTCAAATCCTCCGCCATAACCAGACAGACACATCAAGACCATGATGGATGAAACTAAGAAGCATTTAGAAAAGAGAGAGAAAATTAGGGATTGTTGCTACCTTTGGATTAGAGAGAGAGGAAGCGTGAGATTGCAGACTGGACACAAAGCTGACATTTTTTCTATTCGCGGACGAAAAAAGATGACACTTTTTTTTTTCCTCTGTTTGTGTTTTCTCGCCGGAGGAAATGACATACATTGATCTTCTCCGACGTTGGTTAATTAGAATGCGTGCGGTGATTAATTAACTCTCTTTTTTTTGGAATTTAATTCTTAATGATTTTGACCTATTAATTAAGCATATGAAATTTGATTTTTTTTTTTTGTGTTAAAAAATAAATTGAAAGGAGAGAAAGTAGAAAATAAAGAATCTTATAAAAAGATATAAGAAAAGTTAGAGATAATATCTTACCAAAAAAAAGGTTAGAGATAATATCTCACCCTAAACCCTCATATGTGTAAAATAAATATTAACGAGAGAAAGAAGAAAACATTGGTGTAGTTTCAGGTAGAAAAGATGTTGGGACGACTTTTGTTAATTTTCAGCTCAGTGCATGTTGCCTATGCGATATCGATACAATTACAACAAACACGGCTTCGATTTGTGAAGAAAAGAGCCAAAGGTCGGAGAATTGTAGGTGAAGACAAGATCAGTGCATTGCCGGATGATTTGCTCGTGCATATATTGTTGTTTCTCCCGGGCACGAAAGATGTAGTGGCCACTATGATTTTGTCAAAACGATGGCGGTCTATTTGGACGATGGTGCCAAGACTCGGGTACTATGATGATACTCACAAAGTATTTAGTGGTGGTTTATTTGGTCGTTTACTTGGCCGTTTATTTGACAAAAGTGAGCAGCAACAACGGTGTTTATGGCGGTTTATTGACAAGTCATTACAACTCCACAAGGCACATGTATTAGAATCATTACTGATAAAACTCGGTCCTTCTGGAGATCATGTTGATGTGGGAAAGTGGATTGCAATTGCTGTTGCTCGTAGGGTGCGCGAGCTAACGTTGATGATCACATGGTCCGCGGAACCTGCCAGTTTGTCTAAGAGCCTTTACACATGTGATACACTTGTTGAACTACATCTTTCCAACAATATTATCGTGGATGTTCCTTCTCGGGTTTGCCTCTCATCCCTTAAAAGCATTTCCCTTTACTGTGTGGTGTATAAAGATGAAGATTCTCTTGTTAGGCTTTTATCGAATTGTCCTATTCTCAAACTTTTGTGGGTAAAACGACATCACCAGGACAACGTTAGAAATTTCAATATAAAAGTCACATCTTTGGAATGCTTGATATATGTTAATGTTAATTTTTTTGGAGTGCACAACGAAGGAATAGGAGGATCTTTGGTTATAGATTCCCCGGCTTTAAAGAAATTTTTCTACAGAGATTATTCGGAAGATTCTTGCTCGATTGAGAACAAGCCTTGTTTTGATAAAGCAAATATCGGTTTTTTAAGTTACCCTGATGATAAGTTTATGAGATCTATTTCCTCAGTCATGAATTTCGAACTAGATTTGAGAACTGCAACGGTGTGTAACTTTATTTCAACCTCACTCTTTTTTTTATTGTCCCATTATATAACTAGCGCTTATCTATGTGTTATTGCTTTCATTGTAGGTTGTTTGGTGTAACGCTATTAAGTTTTCCAAGCTAATGGAGTGTAAAGTAACACTTTTAGCTGAGTTAGAGTACTGGTTGGAATCACTAATGGGATTGCTACAAAATTGTCCTAATCTTAAAGTTCTTTTTATCGACCAAGTTTGTAGTTTCTTTCATGTCAATTTTGATAAACCAATAAAATAAAGAGAAAATAATAACTAAGTGTTTACTTTATATCTTTTGTTGTTGCTTCACAGACATTAATTCGACTTGATGAGAATTTCTCACTTTCATGGAAGGAACCGAGTTCTGTTCCCGGATGTTTCTCAGCTCATCTCGAGATCTTTGCGTGGAAAGGATATATAGGACGAAGCAAGGAGAAAGAAGCCATAAAATATATCTTTGCCAACACTAAGTGTTTAAAGAGAGCTGGAATTTCTATGAAATCAACCTGCAAGCTTGAAGCTAAAGAGAAGATGATGAAAGAGTTAGAATCTATGTCTAGGGTTTCGACATCATCCCAACTACTCTTCTCCTCTCAGTTGGAATTTCCGAAGGTTGGATATGAATGACTATGACTAATCTATATCATGGATCATATATATATGTCCCATTAGTCAAGCTATTATTTTTTTTAAAATATTTTAGTTACTCGAGTTATTTGAATCCATGATTCATGAAACTGTTGTTTTGAACATAAATTGTTGTTCAAATATTATATTTTTTTAGAGATTAACTACCATCTATTTTAGAGATTACACATGTCAATAGTTCATGTAGATATTGTAAGTTTCTTCTTGAATTATTTTTGTTTTCACCCTTTTTATGGTGATCTTGCAATATTACAAAACTGGAAATTATTTTCTACATGTATACCGATGTTGCTCACGTAACATAGTTGGTGACGTAATTGGGTGTTTTAAAATCTATTTGGGATATTTTTGGATGAATGATGATTATTTTTTTAATTAATTAGATATTATGGAGATAGTGATCACTGATCAGCATCCATAGAGCATATTCCAACTAAAAGATTTCAACAGTTGGTGACCGGCCCCTCTGTGTTTTGCCATATTAATTTTCTAATTCGATTTTCAAGATTTAACCAATATTATATTTTCAAAATTAAACCCCACCGCATTATTTTATTATCTTCATGATCATGACACCATTGTTCCATTCATAACCAAAGACTTCTTAGTTTTCCCCATATACAGACCGATAAAGAAATAGCCAATAAGTAATTTAAGAACTAACAATCGGAGCCGTAACTTTAACTATACAAGAATAGTTGTATAATTGTGACAGCCCTTGACTTTGGGAGATATTGTCCAATTAAGAGAAAGAAGTGGGAATGTGGGTTACATCGACAAAGGCTTTGTGCTCCAAGTTAATGGCTATAATTGGCGGAGTATATTAGTGGAAAAGATAAAGGTGAGAAAATGATTTCCAACATTCCTTTTAGCAATTAAGAGAAATAGTGGAAAACAAATAATTTCTCCATTTGTGAAACTAACCTGTGTGCTACAGCGGATTCTATGAAATAATTTCTCCATATTCTATGAAATAGTAAAAGAGAAAAAAAAAAAAAAAAAAAAAAAAAGGAAGTTTAAAGAGGGTTTCTCCAATGAAATAAGTGGGGTTTCATTGAAAATTCAAATACTCTTTCATTTTTTTAGTGTCCAGTCAACGTTTTCGCCAAGAAAATATATTCAACGATTAGTTTGGTGGTTTCTGAAAATTAATTTAGTTTTGAAAACACAAACCCATGAGTTTTTTGAATTAATTTTTTTTAATGAATATATTAAATATTTAAATCTTGAAAATTGGATGCTTCAAAAGCAAGTTTCGAAATTTTTGTTCAATTCATGGTAATAAAAAGTTCAATTAAAGTCATTTTTCAAGTGCAAAAATGAATGTTAGTCATAATACATACGATTGATCAAATTAATAAGAATAGTGGTCCGAACTTGCTTTACAAAAAAAAATTTGCAGCGGATATATATTTTCTTTACAGATATATATCTTCTTTGCGGATAAAAAGTTGGTGGATAGAAATATAAATATCGTTTAAATCATCACAATCTTTATTTTCTTACATTCGTATATGAAAACATATTTGCACATCTTAATCCTGAGTTTAGGACCACTTTCGAGAGATGATGTATTATTATGATCTATCAACATACGGTATATAGTTAGTTTTGATGAAATTGACAGCTCAGTGGGGCTATAATGTAACAATTGTTCATTACTTACTTATGAGCTATGGTTTAGACTTGTATAAATTGATTGAATCATTATCAATTATGGTCCAGTAAACATGGAAAGCGTTAATTAACTAGATACAAGACTAAACCATAGCTCGACAGTAAATAAATGAATCTCTCTTATGATAAAACTATCCACGTGCACGATTTCCAATTGATAACTTAGATGTCCACATAAATAATAAAATGTTATGAAATATTCATTACTTTATATGTATAGCAATTAAATAAAAGTAAATGGCCCAAAATATTTATGTTTTAATCCATTTTGTTGATTGGACTAAGAAAATCTATTGTCATTGATTTAAATATTTGCAAATACTCCATTTTTAAAAATGTATCAATTTAGATAAATATTTTTCATTTTTCTAAATTTTTTTGGCATTTGTAATATTGAAATAACTAGAATCATATAACTGAACACATATATTTTACTAGGGGTGGGCATTTCGGTTTAATTTCGGGTTCGGTTTGGGTTCGGTTCGTTTGGGTTTATTTGGGTTTCGTAATACTCTAACCAAATTCAACCGAAGTTAGTTTGGTTCGGTTTGTGTTTGGGTCAGTTTATGTTTGGTTCGGTTTGGTTCGGTTCGGTTTTACTTCGGTTCGGTTTAAATTCGGTACAAAAAATCAATTAACGTAACAAAACAAAAAAAATCATTGTCTTTGAAGTTTGAACATTGAAATTGATAAAGTAATTAAATATCAAGTTTAAGTTGTAAGTTTTTTAGAAGGAGAACCCTAAGTTTTTTAGGGTTAGAGTTTTAGAGATAATTAAATCTATTTTACATTTATTCAAATTATTATAAAAGTAAAAATAAACACATATTTAGTTATTTATAATATTATTAATATAATTAAATAATTAATTAAATAAACACATTGGGTTGTCGGTTCGGTTCGGTTTTAAACCGACCCATTTGGGTTGAGAATAAACCCAACCGAATGGTTTGAGTCTAAGTTTGGGTTCGGTTTAGGTCGGTTTGAGTTCGGTTGGGTCGGTTCGGTTCGGTTCGGTTTAAATGCCCACCCCTATATTTTACTGTATTGATTAATAATTTTTATTGTAACTTATCTTTTGTCTTCTCCAAAAACATATTTGTCTCTAACCAATAAAACAATTGTATGGTACCACTAAAATATTCCAAAATATTAATTGGATCCAACGTGTATATCGGAAAATAATTTTTAAAAAAATGTTCTAGATGAAGAAAATAACACACCAGAAATAAAAAGAAGAACAGGAGATATAGATACATTGAACCTAGACATAAACCCACCCAAACCCCAGCCTCAAAGACGCCTATTAATAAGGAACATTCAAGAACCAAAACAAAACACAAAGCAACCAAAAAAAAAACACAACTCAAAGTAACAAAAAAAGAAGATAGAGAAATCTTTAAAATGGGGAAAGGAGGAAACTATGTGACGGTGGCGGCTTCGGAGGTGGAGGAGCTACGACGGAAGAACGGAGAGATGGAAAAAGCGGTGGAGGAAATGAGGAAAGAGATGTTGCAGTTGTGGCGGCGGACACAGGTGGCGGAGGAAGCGGAGGAGCGTCTCTGCTCTCAGCTAGCCGAGCTTGAAGCTGAATCTTTAGACCAGGCTCGTGATTACCACTCTCGTATCATCTTCCTCATGAACGAGCTCTCTCGTCTTTCTTCAGACTCTGTCTCTGCCTCTCCGTAGAAAAGATAGATATATAGGTTTTTTAGATTGTTTGATGTATCCTCTTATTGGCTCTATCAATGCCAATATGTAGAAATGTCTTTTTTTTTTTTTTTAATGGAATTTCTCCATGGAAATTTCAATAAAAAAAAAAATCGATGTTGTTATCGATTGATTTTTGCGATTAGTCGGGCGTTTAGCGAAATTCGAATACCATATGGTAAATCTTTAGAGAAATGGATTTTGTTGGAAAAAAAGTGATGAATGAAAAGTCTTTGAAAATATAAAGTAAATGATATTCGATGTTTGGTTTGAAATAAATCGAATGTTGTTTATAAGACGTGTTAATTACTTAAACAAAAGAAATAGAATTTGAAAGAAATTTTAAAAACAATTATGTTCAGGTTTCGTATTTCTCTTCTTTTATTTTTCATATGTGAAATGATGACCAATTACTAATAAAGATTTTGCTTTTAAGTTTTTGGGACTACTTTAATCCATGCGTATATGAACAAGTGTTTTTGACTTCTACTCAGTCATTGACATTGCAACAATGGTTTTGGTCTTTGTAGATTTTATTAAAGTTTTTTTTTTTTTTTGGTAAAAGTTGATGAAGTTTATTGCAAGAAAACAGATAGTAAAATCGGAGAACAGGGAAACGAATTTAGGGATCCAACGTCAGTGTACTATGTACTATTATTAACAAAGGGTTTGTTTTTGAACAAATCTAGTTTCTGACAGAATCAGGTGACCTGACCTGGGCAAACAAGTCTAGTCTAGGGTTTTCTTTTTTTTTTGTTAACCAAAACCCTTTAATTCTTCATATAAAGTGATGCAATTAAAACAACCAAATATATATAATGGTTTTTCTGAAGGATAAGTAGAAGTGTTTTGAGAGAAACTTGGAAACTGATCCGAGAGCAGATGAGATCTCTTTGAATTATGAGAATGATAATACTTATCTTGGTAGTATTTCTTTCTAACCATATAATTAAAACGGATTTTCTGACAAAAAGTTTTGTGTTTTTAAGTGCGCTTTTGTAACACCAATTTAATTTATATAAGCAAGTTGTGAACAAAAAAAAACAAATATGTGCAATTCATGTTTAAATTAATAATTTATTAGCAAAAAAAAAGAGAGAGGCTTGAAGAAAATGTGTCTTTATTTAAAAGATTCGGCGACCTATTGGATGGTGGAGCTAATGTCATGTGATATTTTTCCTGAAATAATTGGGAAGCTACTCCCTTAAGAGAAGGATTTGCTAATCGGTAGGCAAATAAAAAGATCACATATATGATATATGGCCTCATATCACATGCCTTGGAGTCATTTTCATTAGTATGTGTTTTATATTAATTGGTTTAGATGTCGATGTGATACCTAACATAAACAAAATAGAAAATAAACAATTATCCATTTTTCTAACTACAAGTAAAGTTTTGAATGGTGAAACGCAATCGGTCTCTTTAGGAAATTTAGGATGGCAAAACTGCATCTTTTCACTGATAATGTTTTTACCGTCGTGATATAACGTATACTACTTCTTGTACAACCACTCAGTGAGACGGTAAGAAAATGCTACTTCTTTTACCATTAGTTTTACCGCTTGTAAATATATCGTCATCTTTTATTGATATCTTATAGTCTTAAAAGTATCTATTGGTTTGTGTCACTAATTAGACTATTAGCTTTTCTTTTGGAAAACATTTTATATGCTATATGTTTATGTAAAATATTTGAGTGAAACAAAATAGAGAACGTCATGAATATAAGATGAAACATTTGTATAACCGAAACACTACAAATTTTTCTTTTCTTCTTTTTTTTTTTTCTTTCAAACACAACCACCACTCACGAGCCACCGTCAATGGCATTTCATATGATTTATTACGTTATCTTTGGAGTATTATTTAGTGTGAAGATATTTTGATTAACATCTAGTCATTAAGCTTAAGGAGATGTGAAAATAAGAAATACAAGGAGATTCATTACTCTAAACTATAATAAAGTAACATGATAGTCAAAATTAGCAAATACTACACAATAATTTAATACTTCAACCCACAATGATCAAAATAGTCCCTCGGTTTTTTTATTTATTTGATGTTTTAGAAGAAAATATTTGTTTTAAAATAGATGATGTTTTCAATGCAAAACTAATTGGTTTCTTTTTTTTATTAGTTATGAATTTATGACGATTTATATTATACAAATTTTTTTATTGGTTAAATTGTGTGTATGTAAATAATAAATGATATTTTAGTTTAGAAATACACAAAAATTAAATAATTATTTAATTTAATCGATATACAAAAACTTTAAACGTCAAATCTAAAAAAAATGGAAGAAGTACATTTTATGGCCTCCCTACTATTAAAGCCTACAATAGATTCAATAGTAATATAGTCTCCCGTAAAAGGATTGGTCTAAAGTTTTCGAATATCCTAACTCAAATCTACAAAATAGTTTTGCTAAAAAGAATTCACATGTTGTATTATTGGATCCAACGTGTATATCGGAACAAAATTAAAAAAGAAAATGTTCTAGAGGAAGGAAAATAACTAACCATAAATAAGAACGAAAAACAAGAGATATCAATGAATCTAGACATATACCCACCACCCAAAGACCAGTCGCAGAGACGCCTATATAAGGAACAATCAATAACCAAAAGAATAAGAAGAACAACAAACAAAAACTAAAGACACAAAACGAAAGAAAAGAGAAATCATCAAAAAAAACATAAAATAAAAATAGAGAAAATCGGGAAAGGAGGCAACTATGTGATGGTGGCGGCTTCGGAGGTGGAGGAGCTACGACAGAAGAACGGAGAGATGGAAAAAGCGGTGGAGGAGATGAGGAAAGAGATGTTGCAGTTGTGGCGGAGGACACAGGTGGCTGAGGAAGCTGAGGAGCATCTCTGCTCTCAGCTAGCCGAGCTTGAAGCCGAATCTTTAGACCAGGCTCGTGATTACCACTCTCGCATCATCTTCCTTACGAACGAGCTCTCTCGTTTCTCCTCCGACTCTGCCTCTCCCTAGAATAGATATTTGTGTAAAGGATAGGTTCTTAGATTGTTGGATCATGGATGTATCCTCAAACTGGTTTATATCATTGCCAATATGTAGAGGTTTTTATTTTTGTCTAAATCTTGAATTTCTCCTTGGAAATTTCTATATAAACAAAGATTCAATGTTGTTACTGGCTCATCTTGGGGGCTTAGTCGGGTGCTTCAACGATATTCAAATATCATATCGTAAATCTAAAAGAAAATTTGATGATCTTGTTGAAAAAAGGTGATGGATGAAAGTCATTGAATATAAAGCAGAAGATATTTTATTTTTGGTTAGAAATAACTCAAACTTTATCAAAAGAGTTCTAAATTTATTTCAGAATTTTGAAAGCAATTAATAAAACAATTTTGTTTCTTTTCCCTTATGTTTCTTTTTTTTTCATATCCAATTGTAAGATAATCTAGAGTAATTGAAATAAAAAGTTTGATAAAAGTTTATTTACAAATAGAGATTTTTGTTTTCCTAGATTACTTGGGGACTATTTTCATCCATGCGTCTATGAAGAAGTTTTTGGCTACCGTTGAATCGTTGACTTCTCTGTCCATGCAACATTGGTTTTGGTCTTTGTAGAGTTTGATGAAGTTTAAATAAAACAAAAGATATGCATTTTATTTTGAAATAATTCTAAATTCTCTTAAGAAGGAGCTTGACATCGAGCTTGAAGCCTGTTTCTAATCTTGAAAAACAATGTGTCTTTATCAAAAGATTCGGTGACCTATAAGGATGGTGTAGCTAATGTGATCTTTACCAGAAAAAAAATCGAAAGGTAATTGTATATATGCTAATTCGTGGGCAAATGAAAATGTCCCATATATGACATATGACCTCACATCTACATGCCTTCAATTTGAGTCATTTTCATGAATATGTGTTTATATCAAATGTTTTTAGATGTCGATGTGATACCTAACATAAATAAAATAGAAAATAAACAATACTATTTTCTAACTACAACCAAAATTTTGAATGGTGAAACGCAATCGATCTTTTTAGGGAATTCAGGATGGTCACAACTCAAATATGTGAAACTACATGCGGTTTGTTCATCTTTATATTTTTCTTGAAAGAATTATTATATGTATATGTTAACCTGCTTGAACCAACTTTATAAAGAAGACGTCATAAATATAAGGGAAAGCATATCCAATTAAGAATATATGATTCTTTTTAAAGCCAAGTACTTTCTTTCTTTCTTTTTTCTTAAAAACACAATGACCACCATTCACGAGCCACCGACGATAATGACATTTCATATGGTTTGTTACGTGATTTTTGCTTATTATTTTAGTGAAGATATTTTAATTAACATAGTCATTAAGCACAAGTAAATGTGAAAAGGAAGTACAAGGAGGTTCGTTACACTAACTAAACTATAATTAGGAAACAAGAGATTCAACATGAGCAAAATGCTAAAGTATTCTGAGTAATAATAACAAGTTTCTTAACAAACGCGTTCAAGTTCATGGTTACAACACTTAAATTGGATATATTCTTTTCCCTTTTCAGATGTTTAGCTTGAGTAAGAAAGATGATGCAAATTAAAGTTATACAGAATTTTGATAACCACACAAATGTTGGGTTTCTAAAAGACTAAAACCCATCAGAAATTAGTTAAAAACTCAAAATCCACGTGTTCAGGTTTCTCTTAAATATTGAATTAATAACATGATCATTTAGAATTGGGATTTAAGTGATCACATTACTGCTTGCTTGATTAAGAGTTTCTGTTGGGTTATGCATTTCAACCATTGCTAGGTTCATATAGAAAGTTGATGTGAATTTTTAGCTATTGAGACTATAAATTTCGTAAAGAACAATTTTTTAGTTCATCTCTAGAGGTGAACCTCTCTTATCCACCCCATCTTAATTAACCAATCCGAAATTGCTATAAAATCTAATTAAACAATTTAAGAATTAAATTAACCACTACGGATTCTCCAAAAAAAAACAAGATTCATATATTATATCATATAAATTTTGCCAATAAGACGAAAAAGTAGCAATATGATACGATCTAACAACAAGAAAATTGAGTTCAATCTTCTATTTCCGGATTCAAAGCCCGGCAGCAGAATATATATTTTTGAAATTAATAAAACATTTACATAATTATATATATACACTATAAATTCACATTTAAACAAAAGATCCGCTGTAGCACAAAGGTTAAAATTGAGGTCAATCTTCTATTTCCGGGTTCAAAACCCGGCAGCGGAATACATTTTTGAAATTAATAAAACATTTACATAATTCTATATATACACTATAAATTCACATCTAAACAAAAAATCCGTTGTAGCACAAAGGTTAAAATTGAGGTCACGATGAAGAATGTCCCTCACTCGATGTATTCTTGGGAGGGTCTCGGGTTTCTCTCTAGTCCAGTGGGGAACCCTATACGGCTTCATCCGGAAACTGAATTGTGTAGTAATTTTGAAGAGGCCAAGGTGTTCGTCGAAGTTAATCTAACACAGTCCCTCCCACGTAAGTTCTGTTTTAAGTTGAATCAAGTGGAAGACGTCACGGTTGAGTTTAGTTACCCGTGGCTTCCTCCTCGTTGCTCACGCTGTGGTAAATGGGGCCACAGCGAGGATGTTTGTGTGACAAAACAAGTGTCTCCTGTTAAAGCTAAAGAGGATGATTTAGAAGAAGGTGAGGTGGTTGCAGATAATGATTTCACAAAAACAGAGGCCTCTGCTCCATTTGTTGAGTCAGAGAAGCAAACACTAATTCTGGTTAATTCCGAAATCAGTAAACAAAACAATTCAAATGAGGAAGTCGGAAAGCAAGTTGAAGTAGCTGCTGACAAGGACGGTTGGTCTTTGGTTTCCCCAGGGAAAGGCTGCAAGAGTAATGAGAAAACTCAGAGTTCTCTTGCCTATGGTCAAGTTACTATCCTCTCTGCTTCTCGGTTCTCTGTTTTAGACAATGTCGATGATTCAAAGGTTGAGGAATCCGCTCCTGTTGTGGCTGTTGATAACAAAGACTTGAACGGATGTGAAGTTAGTGGTCAAGACATTAATGTCACTCAGCAGAAGCCAACAATGGTAGCCGAGATCGCAAGTTCAGTACGAGCTACCCGAAAATCAAAAAATTCTCAGAAAGCAACTTCGGAGTCTCTTTCTCAGCAAGCTAGGGTTCTCCCTAGTGTCTCGGGCAAAAGAAACTCCAAAAAACATCATTAATGTCAGGTTTCTTCTGGAATGTGCGCGGTTTCAATAAATCAAAAAAACATTCCGTAGTAAGTGACTGGTTACGAGAAGAAAATCTACAATTCGGGTGTCTACTAGAAACACGAGTTCAAGAAAAAAGGGCTACTCGGATTCTATCTTCAGTTTTTCGGGACTGGTATTCGATAACTAACTATGAATTTAATCGTTTGGGAAGAATTTGGGTTGTGTGGAGGAATAATGTTCGAGTTACACCGGTCTACAAGAGCGGCCAGCTTATAACATGTTCTGTTTTGATGGATGGAGCTCCAGCAGAGTTTTTTGTTTCGTTTGTGTATGCAGCTAACCTACCAGAAGATAGGAAAGAGTTGTGGGAAGATCTCAAACATCACTTTGATACTCCATTGTTCCAGAACAAGCCTTGGCTAATCATGGGCGATTTCAATGAAATCCTAGATGGAGAAGAACATTCAACTTATGAAAACTCTCCTTCCATACCTTGCGGGATGCGGGATTTCCAAGAGACTGTGAGATACTGTTCGCTAGTGGACATGAGTTCCCATGGACCTTTATTTACTTGGAGTAACAAGCGAGAAGAAGGACTGATTTGTAAAAAGTTGGATCGGGTTTTGGTAAATGAGGAGTGGACCAGACTATTTACTGAGGCTTATAGTGTTTTTGAATCTGGAGGCTGTTCTGATCATTTGAGATGCCGATTTAAACTAGGGGAAGCTGCTCGTCGTCCGCGTGGCCCTTTCAAATTCTCGAATGTTACCACGTCTTTACCGGAGTTCCTGCCTACGGTACAACAGTTCTGGGACAGTACGCCTGTTCTTTATCATTCCACATCAGCAATATTTAGATTTGCAAAAAAGCTTAAAGCCCTTAAGCCAATCTTACGTTCTTTGGGACGCAAAGAGCTACACCAGCTCTCGACAAGAGTAGAGGAAGCACATAAGGAACTTTGTGACAAGCAGCTAGCCACTCTAGCAAATCCTTCCACAACTATGATGGCAGAGGAAGCAGAAGCTTTCAAAACTTGGGATCATGTAGCAGAACTTGAAGAGGGTTTTTTGAAACAGAAATCTAAGCTTCATTGGTTGCAGGTAGGAGACAAAAATAATAAATACTTTCACAATGCAGTCAAAGCGAGATTAGCTCAGAATGCTATCCGGGAAATAAAATGCAAGGACGGTTCTATAGCTACAGAGCAAGTTGATATTAAGACCGAAGCGGTACGGTTTTTTGAAGAGTTTTTAACTCATAAACCTGTGGACTATGAAGGTGCGTCTACTGCTGAGATTCAAGACCTGCTGGAATTTCGATGTTCAATGTCAGAACAGAATGTGTTGGTGAGTCAGGTTACAGAGGAAGAGATTCGAACAGTGCTTTTCAAGATGCCGGTGAATAAAGCCCCTGGTCCGGACGGTTACACTGTCGAGTTTTTCAAGCAAGCTTGGTCTATAGTGGGTAATGATTTTGTTACAGCTATTCAGTCTTTCTTCCTTATGGGGTTCTTACCTAAAGGGGTAAATACAACGATTCTGGCCCTTATTCCGAAAAAGAACGAAGCCACAGAGATGAAAGATTATCGACCCATATCTTGTTGCAATGTCATGTACAAGGTCATATCGAAAATCCTTGCTAATAGATTGAAGAAAATTCTGCCAGCCTCAATAGCTCCTAATCAGTCCGCTTTCATTAAAGACCGACTTATGATGGAGAATTTGCAGTTAGCTTCGGAATTAGTAAAGGATTACCATAAAGTTTCAATCTCTGGAAGATGTGCTCTAAAGTTAGACATTTCCAAGGCTTTCGACTCGGTACAATGGCCTTTCTTGCTCACTATTCTAAAGGCTATCAATCTCCCGGATAATTTTATCCATTGGATTGAACTTTGTATTAGTACAGCTTCCTTCTCTGTCCAAGTCAATGGGGAGCTGGCTGGTTTCTTCCGCAGTGAACGGGGCTTGCGACAAGGATGCTCTCTCTCACCATACCTTTTCGTCATTTGTATGAACGTTCTCTCCTGTATGTTGGATAAAGCGGCTGAAGCTCGGAAAATTGGTTATCACCCTCGTTGTAAAAAATTAAAACTCACCCACTTGTGTTTTGCGGATGACATTTTGGTTTTTTCTGATGGCAGTGCACGTTCAATAGCCGGTATTCTTCAGGTTTTCGACAAATTTGCGGAAGTATCGGGGTTAAAAATCAGCCTAGAAAAATCGACACTGTTCATGGCCGGTTTCTCCCGCGATCATGTCCAAGAGATTCTTCAGCGGTTCCCTTTTGAAGCAGGATCACTTCCAGTCCGGTATCTAGGCCTCCCATTACTCACTAAAAGTATGTCACGTTCTGATTATCTTCCTCTCCTTGAGAAAATACGAGCACGTATAACTTCCTGGACAGGCCGGTTTCTCTCTTTTGCGGGACGTTTACAGTTGATAAAATCTGTCCTTTCAAGCATCACTAGTTTCTGGTTTTCGGCTTTTCGGTTGCCAAGTAAGTGCATCAAGGAACTTGAAAGCCTCTTCTCTGCTTTTTTGTGGTCTGGACCGGTTTTAAACACAAACAAGGCGAAAGTTGCTTGGGTTGATGTTTGTAAACCAATAAAGGAAGGTGGGCTGGGATTAAGAATGTTATCAGAAACAAACACTGTGAGTATATTGAAGCTTATATGGAGACTTGTTTCAGCTAAAGACTCTCTTTGGGTAAAGTGGGTAAGCGCAAACTTGTTACGGAATGCATCGTTATGGTCAGCTCGAGAAACCAGTAACACAGGTTCCTGGATGTGGAAGAAAATTCTTAAGTATCGTGATAAGGCAAAATCTTTCCATAAAATGGAGGTGAGATCAGGTTTGGGAACCTCTTTTTGGTTTGATACTTGGTGCTCACTTGGGAGACTGGTTGAAGTTTTAGGTCCACGAGGTTGTATTGACTTTGGTATCACGTCTACTTGCTCAGTTGCAGCAGCCCTCTCAACACATCGCCGTCGTCGACATCGTAATGACATGCTGAACCGGATAGAGGATGAATTGGACTCCCTGAGATCACGGAATCCTCAAACTGGTAATGATATTTCATTTTGGAAAAGAAACAATGGCTCTTTCAAGAGTAAATTCAACTCACAAGAAACTTGGCAAGCGATACGACAAACTAATCCAGTATGTGATTGGTACAAGGGTGTATGGTTTCCCAACTCCACACCTAAGTATTCTTTCATTACTTGGATAGCCTTCCGGGATCGCTTAGCCACAGGTGACAGGTTGGTGAAGTGGAATGCTGCTGCTAATGGAGGTTGTGTTTTTTGCGATGAAGATATAGAGACGAGAAATCATTTATTCTTCTCTTGTTCTTACTCGGCACAAGTCTGGTCAGCTCTCGCGAGTGGTCTTCTTGGACATCGATTCACAACAAGTTGGGAGGCCTTGGTTCCCTTACTCACGTCTCTTTCTACTCCAAAACTTCACTTATTTGTCTTGAGATATGCGTTTCAGTCTTCCATTTATAGTTTATGGACAGAACGGAACGGGAGACGACACGGGGAGCCACCAACTCCAGCCTCCAAACTAGCTAAGCTGATTGATAAGAATGTTCGAAACCGGTTGAGCACCTTAATAATGACGGGCTCTCCTATCTACGAAGGTGGATTGCGATATTGGTTCCAATCTCATTCTTGCTAAGCTCTTTATTGTAATCTTTGCAAAAATTTCTCTCGATTATTCGGCATGATGTTGCATTTATTGTAAAACAGTTTTTTTTGGTGAATACAATTTTACATTCATACAAAAAAAAAAAAAAAAAAAATTGAGGTCAATCTTCTATTTCTGGGTCCAAAGCTCGACAGCACAAAGCTTATATACACTTTTTTCATGAAAGATGATACAACTTGTGTGTTTTGGTTTCTGTTAAACTGAATAATTAATAACATGGTTACTTAATGTTTGGCTTTAAATGATCACATTACTGATTAAGAGTTTTTATTATGTTATCCATTTCAACCATTTCCAAGTTCATATAGAAATCTTTGAACTTTTAGATATGGCGACCATATTTAAGGTTGTATTCAAAGTTTCTTGCTAGCAACATCAACCAATAATAATAATTAAGAATAATAGTGCTTGAAATCCTTATAACATATTACAAAGAAAGACAGAGATTCTACAGAAGAAACAGAGAGGCTCTCAAGTCTCAACCACGACTTCCCCGTTTGCCCTTTAGCTCAGGATCCCTGTATAATCACCACAATTCAATTCACTTCAGTGATTTCACAGATTCATGTCTCTCAAAATAGAGAGATAAGATTCGAACCTTTGGATGTGATCAAGTATCAGTAGCCTTGGTCCAGGCGGGATGCTCACGTCTCTTAGCGCACTGGACACAAACAAAGTTTAGCAGGTATATACGATTTCGATATAGACAGTTAGCTTTAGTTGAAACAGATTATGAAACCTCAAAAGCTCAAGATAATATAGTACCTATCAGTGAGTAACGGCAGAGTTGGGTCTGCTAATAAACCCTTCTTGAAGTTCTTCTCGTACTTCTCTAGACCCAGTTTCAACAACATAGATCTGCCCCGGGTGTAATATGGATCTTCAACACTTGGTTTAGAGAATCTTTCACCCAACTGACCACGACCGAAAAGAAGAGAATATAAACTTATGACTAATGACGTGCCTGTCTAGTTTCAAGAAGAGTCTTATCTCCTATATGATCACTTACCTTGAAAAATACTCCTTGAAAAAGAGCGAAACCAGCAGCAGTGGTGATTGCATTCATAGGCTGTCCTTGTAATCCTGCGCTCACAAGAGAATACGCAACTCCTGATCCGAATGCTGCGACCACACTACACAATTCAACCATAATCGAGTTTTAACAAACAAATAAGCCACTGAGAATCTTCACCCATCAAAGATTGTATTTAATAAGTTGTTTCAAAAGTAAACACACACAAGTAGTCAAAGCCCTACAAAAACAGTGAATCATTTTAAGTATCAGAATAATCATTTTAAGTATCAGGATTGATTAAGACCTGTAACTTGTGTCAGCTATATTCAAAACCTAACTGTTGATCAGAAAAATGACAATTGCAAAACATAAACACTACTTGCAGACACTAATTGTCTCTAACAACAGCTCCAAAATTGAGTTTCTAGGATTCGTTAAGTCCTAGATTACTGATGAAAAAGTCAGAACCAAGAAACAATAATTCACACACACAACACAAGCTTTAAGATTTTTTTTTTTTTGTCAAAACACAAGCTTTTAAGATTAAAAATGAAAACTTACGCAGATTCTAAATCCTCCTTGCCTCTAATCCGTCTCATAACACAAGCAATACCAGCATTAACACCAGTTATAGCAGCAAAGTTCCGAGCTTGAACCAAAGGCCCACCAACAAGAGCCTACCATTAAAATACAAAACTTCAAAAAATAGCAATAAATAGCTGAAAGTGACATAACCAGTGAATCAAAATTAGGGTTTAAAACCTGAGTTTGCTTTAACGAAGCCATAGCTTGAGGGTCAATACCAGCCTGAGGCATTTCAGGGGAGAGAGTACCCATTAGACCACCGATAAAAGCTCCCTGAACACCACCCATGGCGGTGACTACGGCGGCTTCCACCGGTAACTTCTGTTTTGATAACCAAGACTTGAAACCAGTCTCAATCTCCTTGAATTTGATCTGAAACTTTTGAATTGGATTCTGTTGATCCTTCATTAGGCTCATCACCGCCATTGTTTCTCGCTTCTTGTCTACTCCGTCTCTCCCCATTTTTCTTCTTTGTCACACTTTTCTTGTTTCGCTTCTTCTTCTCCTTATCTCCCTCCTTTTGCCAGTTCCGTGTTTCTTACAGATGTATTATTGGGCCTTAATAGGCCCATAAGATACTGCTTTATTGGCCCCAAAGATAATAGCTACATGTTTTTTTACAGATGCCAACACCATGGTATCACTGATGGGTTATTATCGTAAAACAAGCAGGCCCATACATTGATTTTAGGGTTTATGTTAATTTCCCGCAAGGCCTATTGGGCTTTTAGTTAAATTCTACGTCCACGTTGGGGATAGTAATGCTCTTGTGACCAAACATTTGGAAACCACGAACAATCAGTTTCTGCCCAATCTTCCCGCGTTTTTCACACACTTCAATATCGCCGCCGGCGAAATCTTTGCTTCTTCTCTCAGTCACATCAGATTTCTTTTCTAGATCTCGTCGCCGGGAATTAGATTCGTTGATCACTCAATTTCGTCTTCTTCTTCTGGTGAGCTTCGATTTCATGAGATTTTCAATCGAATTTATAGCTTTTAAGGTCTCTTTTTAGGGTTTTGATTTTGCGAAGTAGTTCCTGAATCTACGAGCTGATTTTGTTGTAATTGAGTGGAGATTGAAGTTGGGAAGAAGCTTAGATTGTTGTTTTGAGCTCTGAAGAAGTGAAATTATGAGCAGTAGCTCTAGAGAGGGATCTCCAGATTGGCTTCGCTCTTACGAGGTTTCAGATTCAATCTGATTTCTGTTTCTATTTGATTTACTTGTTTTGAATTCTGTAGAAATTCACAATTGAAAAGTGGATGGTTTTGTTACGCAGGCACCCATGACTACTTCATTGTTGTCACTATCATCTTCAGATGATGATAGTCCTTATAGGGTATCTGAAGCCGTTTCGTCTCTTCCTGTGCCTGATGATGACGGTGACGACACCACGATTCTTGAGAAAGAATCTGTCGAGTCTCAAGAATCTGTCGAGTTACTGTCTAAGAAGAATTCTGAAACGAATGTTGTGATGAAGCAAGTGAGTATCGAGCAGGTGTTTTCTAGAAAGAAGAAAGCAGATGCTAGTCTCATCCTTGAAGGTATGGATGATTTTGTTTCTGATGCTGCACCAAAACTATCTTGTTTTGCTCGGAGATTAAAAGAACAAACATTATGAGTCATTTCCTTCTTGGGGAGCGAGGAGCGAGGGAGAGACTATCAATTTCTGACTTTGGGGGAGTATTGTTTGTTCAACTGTTGAGCTCTTATAAGCATGTATTTGACTCGGGGAGAATCATTTGCAGGGAAGCAGAATGGGAACAACATTGATGGGGAAAAACTCTCTAGCAAGCATAAGGATGCTCAAGTAAGAAACTTTTGGACACTGTCTTCATCGTACTCCTTAGTGTTTTGGTTGCATCTACTTTCTTTAGTGGGTAGATATTGTGATTTAAGCTATTCTTGTGAGCTTGAGAAATAGATTGTATTGTCTTCAAAAATGGAAAAAGGATAGAAAGAGTGATATACTAGTTATAAACTAACTCTAGAACAGCTTTGGATTGCTATGAGCTATGATGAAATTAGTTGGTGATCTATCGTCCCACTCTAATCTGTCTTAGTTTTATACTATTTTCAAGGTTTTGTGCCTGCATGGAATATAATATCCTAGGGGTGTAAAAATACTAACTCTTAATTTGGTATAGTGTTGACTGTTGAGAAGATGTGATAACACTGTTTAATTTTATCTTCAGCAGGGTGGAGATGATTCTGTATGGCTTGTCTCATCTGATTCTGAACCATCCTCTAGTGCTCCGATAAAACAGGAAGTGACAGTGTCAACTGAAAAGGACGAGGATATTGTTCCTGAAGCTACAGAGGAAGAACCTGCAGTTAAGAAAGTTCGAAAAGAAAAATCTCCAAAAACAAAGTCAAAGAGCGGTCGCAAGACACCCAAGGAAGGAAATAGTGCACAGGAAATTTTAAAAAGTGAAGGTAAGAATTGTATCAATGTTTTTATTTAGTTTAGGATTTTTCTAAAGAAATGTAATGGTTCTTCTATCATGCAGATAAAGATACAGATACCACTATAGCCGAGGAAGTAACAACGGAAAGATCTCCAAAAACAAAGTCAAAAAGTGGTCGCAAAACACCCAAGGAAGAAATTAGTGCACAGGAAATTTTAAAAAGTGAAGGTAAGAATTGTCTCAATGTTTTCTTAGTTTAGGATGTTCATAAAGCAACGTAACGGTTCCTTTATCATGCAGATAAAGATACAGATACCACTATAGCCGATGAAGTAACAACGGATCAGAAGATCAAGCCTTCTTCTGTAAGTTCCTTTGTGCGAGGACCACTATTGTTGTTACTTCTATGGTTCTACCTAATGACCAGATTTAAATATTGCAGGGCTCAAGTTCAAGATTGCCTTTGGTACTTTCTGAGAAGGTGAATCGTACAAAGGTAATACAACTATGTTTCTTTGCACATGGTTTTACACTCGACGTTTATATATCTTTGTTATGGAAGCTGGTGACATTTATGTTCTGGAAAGGCCAAACTACGTCTATTTTTAGAGTTTTATTAGTTGATAAAGCACAGTGGTTAACAAAACCAGTGAACAATATTTACAGGTACTTGTTGAATGTGAAGGTGACTCGATAGATTTGAGTGGAGACATGGGGGCTGTTGGACGAGTGGTTGTTTCAGACACAACCGGAGACATGTACTTGGACTTGAAAGGCATGTTCACTCATATATACATATCGCTGGCTTCACTCTTTATGCTTTTGATTTTCGATTTCTCCCATTGAAACTCCAAAATGGTTCTCTTTTTATTTTGCAAAACATGTAGCAGAATCAGCTATGCCTCTTGAGTGTAACGGAACTGATTCGTTACAAGTAACAGGTTACATAATTAGTTCATGACTGGAGTTTCTTTAGTAACACGTTGTCATTTCATGTTTCAGGAACCATATATAAATCAACAATCATTCCATCCAGAACATTTTGCGTAGTACGTTTTCTGTTCTCCTTGTACCTTTCGAATTGCAAGGGCACTTGTGGTATACAATTATTCACAACAGTGATCTTGTATTTCAGGTTAACGTAGGTCAGACAGAGGCAAAGGTTGGTAATTTCTATTGCGCTTTCTTGTTTGAATGCCGATACCATGTTAAGTTGTATATATTATTGCTCAAAGATCTCGACTCTGTGTGCACTCTGAACTTTTGTGAAGCTAATTTTAGCATTTGGTTGGGAAACTAAAACAGAAATTGGAGCGATAGCCTAATTTTTGCATTATATGTTCCCTTGTCAGATTGAAGCTATTATGAATGACTTCATACAGCTGACACCACAATCTAATGTCTACGAGGCAGAAACAATGGTAGAAGGTCAGCTCGTTTTCTCTGTCTCTGTTAAAAGTGAAGACATTCTTGCTAACTTTTCTTCTTGTAGAACTATTCTGGATATGGTAAACTGATTTTACACAAATGTCTACTTCTCCGGCTAATACAATTACCCATTTAGGCACTCTGGAGGGATTTTCATTCGAATCAGATGATGAAACTAACAAAAACGCCAAGACTGCTTCAAAGCCAGCTGATCAAAGTGGAGGCACAGAGGAAGAAACCAACACAAAAGCCAAACCCAAAGCCAAAGCAAAAGGCGAAACTGTAGGATGACAAAACTCAGAATTTCCTCCTATGAAATCGACATAAATCCCTTACAGTAAAAGAATATTTGTTACATGTGGAATTTTTGCAGGTTATAGGAAAAAAGAGAGGAAGACCATCTAAAGAGAAGCAGCCACCAGCAAAGAAGGCTAGAAATTCTGCCCCTAAGAAGCCAAAAACCAAGAAATGAGTTGTGATTTTGATTTCTCTCACTCCTTTTTAAACGTAACATTTCATTTATTCAGTTGAGACAACATTATATACACATGAGATAGAGTTTTTACATGTCAATTCAAACAATTCAAGGTAAATCTAAGGACTTTGGTGAATGGACTATAAAATCTCTGAGAAGACATTAAACGTGGTCTGTCTGATTCCTCCACACAGTTATGTATCAATTCTCGATAAAAAGGAAGAATGATGATGATTCATGTCGTGCCTGATTGTCTCAAAGCAGTTAGACTGAAGCCAAGAAGCAAGAAGACAGGGTAAGGTCGAAGAATATTGGATGAGGATTGACTCTGATCCTGAATTGGGGGATTCATATACTGGTCGTTTGGAACTTGGTTCACAGTGGGAGGAGGCATGAACTGCCCATTCCGGTTTTGATTCTGAGGTGGGGGAGCCATTGATTCCCCGTTTGGTCCAGGTGGGTTCTGAGTGAGAGGAGCCATAGGTGGACCGTACTGATTCTGAGTCGGTGGAGCCATAGGTTGATTGTATTGATTCTGAGTGGGAGGAGCCATAGGTTGACCATACGGATTTTGAGTCGGTGGAGCCATAGGCTGACCGTACTGATTCTGAGGTGGAGGAGCCATAGGTTGCCCGAACTGATTCTGAGGTGGGCTAGGAGGATCCGAGCTCTGACTGTCCGGTCTTTTTACCCTGGATTGTTACGGGGATAATAATCAATCAGAATCTGCAAACTTTTATAAAAAGTTGCAGACAGCATTGTAACAAACTCAAAAGTGAAAAGGCATATGATATAATACCTGACAGGGCAGAAGATAATGGCATATTGAGAAGCCTTGCAAGTGAAAGTACTGGTTCCATCATCAAATGCATAGCTATAAGCTCTGGGACAAGCTCTCTTGAAGATGGAAGAGTAAAAAGACGGTCGGCATGTGGTCGGGTTAGCAAACTGACCGCTGCAACAGTACTGGTCCAACCCAAAGGCCTCACAAGCGCTCTTGCATGCAACAACTCCTCTCTCTGCCTCTCCTACCACTTGAAGCTCCTTTGGACAGCTTATGTTGATATCAGCAACACATCCTGTAGCATTACAAGCTCCAATCAGTCCACCACCGGTCGGAAGAGCAACTATGGGAAGGTTATACCCATCAACGAGACTCACATCGTAGAAATCTTTGTCATCAGCACCATGACCGAGCGTGATCTCGAAAAGTGATGTCGGCGGAGCAGCGCCATTACCGGCGCACTCAAGCTTCCCGCCACAGTCTCCAGTCATACATTTTCCCGCGCCGTTAGCATCAAAGTTGCAGCCAGTCCTAGCCCAAATACGACCTGACCAGCCTAGAGCCGAGGGAATCCTAACAGACTGTCCCACATCAAGCCTGAACCCTGTGGTGGGTAATGGCTGGGTGCCAGAGCCTGCAAGAGTTCCGGGCCATATAGTAAAAGGACAGTTATTTGTGATGACGAACGTTGAGGAATAAGAAACAGAGAACAGTAGAGAAACATAAACAAGAACAGCCATGGGAACCATTGGTGATCTTCCCATTATGGTAAAAATGTTTTAAGATTTTGGAAATATGAATTTGGCTGGGAGGTCCCTGGACAAGGGTTTATACCAAATAAAATGTTGAAGCCGTGAAGTTGCTTTAGACAGCTTCAAGCCGCAAGACAATGAATAAGGGTTTAGCATTACTCTTAGGAAACTGGCCTCTCCGACAAGGCAATTCTTTGCCTTACTTCCCCAACCTCTTTCAATCCGTATTATTATATGATTATAGAACTAATGAAACGATGTATCATGTAAGAGAATCTACACTAATTCCTTTTCAAACAAAATTAAAGTAAAAAGCTTATTTCAGATCCAGGTTCCTTGATAATGGAGTTGATATAGTTATGAAAAGTTGAATAAGTAACCAAATATTATCTTTGGTAAAGGTATAAATGATAAAAATATTTATTTTTAAAAAATCCTAGCAATCAAATTTATATTTCTCAATTTTTATTTTTAATATGAAATTCAATAATGAATAGTGGAAAAAATAACAAAAAAAAAAATAGTGATTGTTACTCATTAAGTAATTATTATCATTAGCTATTAGGGAGAAATATTCCCGTACCGTTATCTTATCGTAGCGGCTGAGTCAACATTTGATACTTTGCCAACTTCTTCAGAAGAGAATCTTTCACGATCCCAGGAAACTATCGAATACCTAGACATCCACCTTTCTGTCAGCTAAACTATTGTATTAAAATCCACGTTGAAAAGAAAAAAACAACTTGAAGTAATTAAGCAAACCATTGAGGATTTTTACAAAGCTCTCTATGTTTCTATCTTCTTCTTTTTTCTGAATTTAATGTTAAATTATATTCAAAAGAAAATTAAATGTTTTCTACAAATCAATGTGATGCAATTCAAAACATTTTTGAAACATTGAAAAGAAAAACAGAGTCGTAGAAGCCGCTTGAGTCTCCTCCCCCTCTGATTGTGCTCAATCGATTGCGGACATTTTTATCGATCAACTTGACAAGTATTTCCGTCGGTGAAGGCTGTTCACCATGTCTTCTTCTGTTCCTTTAACTCCAGATTTAAGTGAATAGAGTTTTGAAACGTGTACTTTAGCAGGAAAGTCTTTGTCTTGTCAATGCCCTCCCATTTGAGAAGTTTCATGATCTCTCGCCAACTTTCCGAATACTTATCTAACAGAAGCCCCATAACCAAGTCTTTCCAAACTGTCTTCGAGTACGGGCACATGAAGAACAGATGATCTCTTGTTTCTATGGGCACCCCACAGAAAACACAGCTCGAGTTTGCGTTTTGCTTCCATGCCAACATTCTTTCCCCTGTTGCTACCTGTTTTTAACAACTAGCCAAGTGATGAAAGCATATTTTGTTGCTGCAAACAAGTATATTCTATATGACGATTACTTAGTTTTTTATTATGTTTGAGTTAATTCAGATCATCATTGTACATATACTTCAGAGTAGGGTATTTTGTAAGGCTGCAGCCTAGGACTACAACAAACAGTTAGGAACGAGAAGGGTGTAAGTACGCTATGACTTACCAAGACTGCGATTTAGGTGGGACTCATGGGGGCAACATAAGAGCGCAGATTCCATCCGGGCCTCAGATATTACATAAAAGCTATCTTCATCAGCAACTTAACAGTCTAAAGAGATTGTACCTGGTCATAGATATTGGACAAATATCAGAACCTCAGATATAGCCACGACAAAGTTACATGGCAGATGATAAGAAACATGAAAGTAAGGCAGGTACTGGTACAAAAGCAGAGCCCACATGTAAATGGAAAATGAAAGGTAACGGTAACAATTCTTTAAACATCATATCACATAATTACCATGTTTAGCTGATAGTTTTGAACACAGTTGGCCGGCCACATCCTCACTGGGGAGTTCATCATAACTATGTAATGCCCTCCTCCTTCTCACAGTTAAGGAGTAACAGCTAATGTTGCCAATGAATTTAAACCGAGCTTGTTGTTTCCTGCTGAGCACAAACACAAGAGGACCTGCAAAGCAAGGTTTAAACTTCCATCAGTTAGATTTACTCCTCGGATAAAGAAAATTCAAACAAGCAAATCAGTGTACATAAAAGAAGCACAATTAAACTCTCCTGAATTGCAACATTTGAAACCTGCACAAACAGAAAACATTTTCAGAACCCCAAATACTCATCGATCAAGGAAAGGAAAGTTGGAAAGAACACATAAATTTGTTAGAATTAGGTTTCGATCAGAAAGGATCAAGGGGAATTTTCTACAAGATAACAAACCAGAAAGTAACTTCAGGAATTGGTTAGCAATGTGTAAAAACCCTGTAGCAGTAGGCTAATAGCACCACACTTACAGAAATCACCCATGGTGTGTCAGGCTCTGCGTAATGGTAGACAAAACAAGATACATAGCTGAATAAAAGCCTGCCTATCGTGTCCAATCACAAGAAAAAACTAAAGGTGCACAAGAAGAGATATCAAACATCAAGAACCTAAATGCAACAGCAGTAAGATCCAGAATAAATCATTAGAATTATAAAGTCTTTCCTACATAAGTACTACATAAAGTTCAACAATACTAAGATAGAAGCTCTTTTCAAGGCAGGGAGGATATGCCTAGACCTCCCTGCGAGAGCAATAGCACAATGTCTCTTATCCATAGTTGTCCAAAAGAAAGAGAAAAGGGAAGTTATTCTACGTAAGATAAAGAAGCCTCTCAGTCTCAGGATTTGAGGAAGAGATCAACACGGATCTAAATCAACTCCATTCCGTCTCCAGCTGGGCTGCAGATGGGGCTCACAGCAGTAAAAGACCTCTCGAAAGGAGAAGCATGGAACTGAGCATCACGACGACGACGCTTAAACGAACAACTCTCAGAAGGATGACTCTCAGCAACGTCAAGCTTCCTCCGAACCCCTTTAACCGCCTGCTCCTCAACCGATGAGAGAGGGAAAATCCTCCCGCTGGCACGGCACAAAGAGCTATGGTTATCATAGAGAATCCGCTGGTTACAGTTCTTGTCGCAGACATGAGTCAGCCCAGTTAGTTTGCAGCGATACATATTCCCACAAACAATTTCATTCTCACATTTCCAATCACATTTGTGACACTGATTGGGTCCATCGCAATCGCGACCCAGAATTGCAGACAAGTAAATAACATTGGCAGATGTAACCATGGGAGATTTTCCAAATACCTCCATCTTTTTCTTTGAATCTGATTAAAGCTCCACAACAACCTTTTATATACTCTGCAGAAACCGAAGAAAGCCGAAGAAGAAACCATCAATATCAACGTAGATCACTCCACATTTTAGCTAATCAATTCTTCAAAATCACATCAAATCTCGAATCTACTTGAACGCAATTAAGCTATATAGATTACAGATTCCACGCTTATCCATCTCTAAGAACGATATTTGACATCCAAAATTCGAATCAAAGTGCAAGCTACAACACATAGCTACCAGATCCGATGGTAAGATAAAGAAGATTCTCCAAATTTCAGAAGCAAATTACACAGAGAAGAGAGATACTCGAGAGAGAGAGAGAGAGAGAGAGAGAGAGAGAGAGAGAGAGAGAGAGATACCTGGATACAACGAAACCCTAATTTTGACTCGAGAGAGAGAGAGCAAAGAGGAAGAAGAACAAAGTGAGGGAAGAAGAAGATGGTGAAGATATTTATAGATTAGAGAGAAGAACTAACACTGTCTTCTTACGGATAATATGATCTTAACTCCGTTAATTAACGGTCCCATTAAACGGGTCCCACTAGTGATTTTTTTCTATTTTATATTAATTGTTTATTCATTTTTCAGGACATGTATGTACTTAATTAAAGTTTAAATTCGTCGACTTATTTCGTTTTTTGTTTTGTCTTATCGAGAGAAAGAGATTATATATCACGTGTCAGTTATTCAATGGTAATATTTTAAACCAAACCCGCGCGGAACAAAATAATACAAAAAAATCGGAAATCCCCACCCAAATTTCACCTATTTTATTTTCTATCTTTTTATAATTACCTATTTGACTCTATGCGATATTTAAAGTTTGAAACTATTTTATTGGTTAAAATAGTAATTATGATCATGAGATAACCATGTTAAATGAAGTGGATAAACGGTAATTTTTTTGCTGAATAACTAATTCAAAACGAAATTAATACTAATTAACTAATAGAAAAAATAAGTGATGCCGTAAAATTAATACTAATTAATTCATAGAAAAAAATATGAAAACGAAAGAAAAGGAGAAACGGTAAGAAGAGTGCGATGACTTTGGCCTACCTAACCCGTCTTCTTTGCTCCTTCACATCCTTTTTCACTTTTTTTAACGTATAACAAAGTTTTGACTTTATTATGGTCAATGTTTATCTGATTTGGGCTTTAATAAAGCCCACTTGTGTAACTCTACAAAATTAGGACCTCGAATCGGGAGGATCACGTCCTCCTATTTCACCTTATCATTTGTTTTGTCAACTGATGTCAAAAAACCTTAAAACTGACAGAATTTAGAAATCACAATACAGTAAATAAAGACTTAACCTGTGAATAATTTTTAAAACACATGCTATTTTAAGAAAGAAATTTCTATAATCGTTTTGATAGGTAACCTAAATTTCAAAAAAAAAAATATATATATATATATACATATATATATTCTAACATCGTTTTGATAGGTAATAACTGAATCTATATGTAAACATTTTTAGTGGTTATTACTTATTAGTACTCTAAATTATGTACCTACACAGACACTCATGTATGTATAAACCACGTGTAAACGTAATAGATAAACCCACGTGAAGAGAGGTACGCGTATGCTAACTTCAAGACAGATCCAATAATAGTTGAAAATAACACAAGACTGATTTAATTTCATTTTCATAACAAGTCAACGAAAGTCTTTATTAATGGTAACGGTAATGTCACACGCTCCCAATTAAATGCTAATCTTACTAAGCTGTTTTTTTTTCTTAGCTAGCTAGCTCCCCTAGCCTCCCATAGGACTACTACTCTCAGGACTTGGTGGTAGTAGTTGCGGAAACTTGATGAACATGCAAGTGACACATAAACGACTCTACTTTCTACCAAGTGGTACCACAACGTACACAAATAAGAAAATTTAACAAATAAAAGTACACAAATGAGTTATTAAAAGAAAATTTCCTCCAAGTCAAAGAAAAAACAAATTTTTTCTTCTTTTAACGTCCGGGTTATATATTATTAGTTATTGCTAAAAGCCTAGAACTTTGTGTTTTAGAAGAACAAACAGATTTCTTAAGATGGTAAAGGGCAAAAATGCCAAAAAAAAATAAGTTGGACTCTAATGAATAGGATTGGTACAAGACAAATTGAGTGTTTGTCTATCATAAAATGAAATTTAGTTTGGGATGAGGATACTTACAAAGAACTTAATTTCCTATTCCATTGCAATTTTGAACTTGAAGTGTTAACGACTTACTAGCACTCTGCATGCATTGAAATCTAGGACCATGATGCATTGATGCTTGTAGTTGTGGGATTTTCAGAATCTTACATTTTCTTAATGCCGTGACAACTTTTGATCACCATAACTTTCTGTCTTTTTAGAAAATTTATATAAGTGAGTTTATTGTTGTTCTAATAATAATAAGAAAAATGGCAACATTGTTACGGTGGGGAACCCTCGAGGAATATACCGATGCCAATTCAGCTGTGAAATGAAGATAGACGTCATAGAAAGTAGGGCCTCTAGTGGGCCGTGCATGTTCTTAAAAGTTTTCCACTTTCCTCACATTTTTCCCCTTTTTGGTCCTTTTCAATTTAAAGCCACATTCATTTTTAATCGGTCCAAAATCAGCTATTTTAAAATTTACATTTTAAAATCTATTCCAGAGTATTATAAAATTTAATTTTGTATTATGATAGATCAATGGTTTATAAAATAATTTAAAAAAATCATGATAAATAGTATGTTGTTATTATAACAAATATATCTTTTGCAAATGAAGGTCTGTAGTTTAAAATTTTAAATTATTATTTCATTATGTCATAGTACTAATAGATATCTTTTGCAATTTTTTGAAAATAGTTAAAGAAAATTTTTCGCATGCTTTAAGTTGTGAGTTGTTGAAAGAAAAAAACTTTTGGAGTGTGAGTTGTTGACAAAAAAAATTAAATACATCTTTTGCATGCTTTTTTTTAGTTAATTCACCAATGGACCTTTAGATTTAAAAATGGTCTGCATAAATAAATAATAAGGTCGTGGATACGAAATTAATTATTAATTTAATATTGTTTACATCAATATTTTAAATAATTTAGACTAAATCAATAAAATTCATATTTTTAATACTTTAAATATATTTTTTCTAAGAATTCCTACAAATGATTTAGGAATTATCAATAAAAGCTTTGAAGATGTTTTTTAATTATATTTTCTGGTAATTTTGAATTAAAAAAAAATCAATGGTATGTTTAAGAATACCTCTATTTATTGGTTATAAGGTTAAATATGGAAGATCCAAGACAACCATATTAACAAATTCTGACTATTTCTTTTTGATTTGTAAAATAAAAAAATTTATAGTTTTCTAGTCCTTATAATTTATAAGTGTTTCGGAATTCCCGTGAATTGCAACTGAACTTTTAGTATTAGTGGTTCTAGGCCTAGCAATTGGAGTATTTGTAAAGTGCAACACTAGATTTTTGCATCCAATAGTAAAGGGTAATTAAAACTTAAAATGATGAAAGATTTTCGAAATTTCAACTAGATGTCAAATACAATTTCAGTTAATTAGTCAATTACAACAATTTTAAATATAGTACAGTATATATGTTTGGTAACAAAAACATTGGTAAATCCGAATGACAAATGGCAACGGCTGGTCCAAACTTAACAGCTAGGATTTGTATACATATTTAATAACACACACACGTTTATATATAAAGACTCAAATCTATAAATAGAGGTATAGAGTGAGAGGAAACGCCTAAGAATCCGGGAAGCTCAAAACAAAATTTGAGAGAAAGAGATAGCATTAGATACGCGAAGGTCCACGTAAGACCCGTGCTTCACTTTGATTCTCTCAATCTCCTTCAATATATTTTTTTATTATTACTCTTTGATCTAAGAAGATGAAGCGTGAGTATTTAGATTACACACTTGTGCCTTTAGGGCTTGCTTTGATGGTGTTTTATCATCTTTGGCTTCTCTACCGTATCATTCACCGTCCTTCTTCGACTGTCGTTGGCCTCAACGCCTTCAATCGCCGCCTTTGGGTCCAAGCCATGATGGAGGTCTTTTTCTTTTTCTCTTTTTTTTTTTTTTTTTTATCATATTTATTTGCTTTTGGTTCTAAATTTATATGTATATGTAGATTTGTTTTTTTTGATCGAATATGTAGACCTCTCTCCATATAATTTTGCATGAGTTGATGATCATTTTTTCCTGGAAAATGCAAAGTTATTTCAGTTGATTTGGTTTTATATTTTGAGGGTTGTACTTGTTGCCTTGTTGGAGATATCTAAGGAGAATCTTCTGTTGTGTATATCATGTATGGATGTGTATGTGTTTTATATAAATTGCTTATAGTGTTAATTATTTACACATAACGATAAAGATGAGTTAATTGAATACGATGTGATAAATGATAAGTGTATGCATGTGTAGAGATTTTCCTGGGAAAGAAAATTCTGTCAACGGTTTCAGTTCCTTCTGCGTTGGAGGATGTGAGGTTGAGATTTTATGTCACTATATAAAAAGTAGAATAAGTTTTACATAAATATGAGTATAAGTATAATCATCATGCATGCACCTCACAAATTGATTATTGATATATTGAAAATAGAAACATTATCAAGTTGTTTTTCTTTCTTTTTTGCTCAGATATTTTCTTTTCTCATATGTGAACATAATTATGTTAAAGTTCTTTACATAAATGCCAGATTCTGGAAATTTCCTTATTAAATGAGTCCTCAAGTGTGAAAGCTAGATAACACTCAAAAGATGCTTTGCATTTCTGGGAAACTTTTTTTGAAAAAATGTTAATAACTTATATTATTTTCTCCACCAATTTTTTGCCTTTTTTGTTGATTCAGATTTCTTGTACTAATAGATAACAACTAGCTTATGTATCTGTTTACAACCATTGTAAACAGGACTCATCAAAAAATGGCGTTTTAGCGGTTCAAACGCTAAGGAACAACATAATGGCGTCAACTCTATTGGCATCAACCGCAATAATGTTGTGTTCACTAATCGCGGTACTAATGACAAGTGCTACAGGAGAGCGATCTGTCTGGTTTGTGTTTGGTGACAAAAGTGACCGAGCCTTCTCGCTCAAGTTCTTCGCAATTCTCGTGTGTTTCCTAGTCGCGTTTCTCCTCAATGTGCAATCAATTCGTTATTACAGCCATGCTAGCATCCTCATCAATGTCCCCTTTAAACAGCTGATGGCTGTTTCTTCAGGTGGTCGTGGTAACGGTAGTCTTATGATAAACCAAGATTATGTGGCTGCAACGGTTAACCGTGGGAGTTACTTCTGGTCGTTAGGACTAAGAGCGTTCTACTTCTCATCGCCTTTGTTCCTATGGATCTTCGGTCCCATCCCAATGTTCATCACTTGTTGTGTTCTTGTTTGTTCGTTGTACTTTCTTGATTTAACATTTGACTCGATGAAATGTAGCGTTGGAGCCGCAGACGCGGAGGAGCCCGAGGTTAGAAGCTTAGCTCAGAATGTTTAGTAGTTTTATGAGTAACAATGGTTAGGGATTCAGAAATATTGAGGAGAGTTTTGTTCAATGGAACATATAAATTTTAAGTTGTATTGATTCAGGTTCAATGGTATAGTTGAACCGTGTCAAAGAGTCACTTTGTAACTAAGTGAATAAAACTGTTGTCATTTAACCGTAAAATTGTCAATTTGGTGATGCCAAAAGAAAAGAAAAAAATTGTCAATTTGGTCATTTTGCATATGGTGAACTGCTGGATCTTATCTCTTCGTTGGAACCAATATAGTTGATGCTTGCTGTAAAAATCATATATGTTCCTTTGGAGTACCATACCATGTTTATTTTCAACCATTTACTTCACAATTATGGAGAATTTAGAACCAATTACAACTTAGTTAAATATTTTAAAATTCAATTGGACATGCATCAAAAAAAATTTATAACTTCTACTTATGTAGCTTTTTCTTTTTCCGTTTATAAAATAGTTCTAGGAGGTCACGTTTTAATTATTTGTCTGGCAACCACATTAATTGTTTGAGATCTCCTTAAAAGCTTTTTATAAATAGGACATTTGTTTTTAATAAAATTTACGATGACAAAATAAAAATCAAAAATAGGACAAATGTTAAATCCATAAAAGTCAAACTAAATATTTAATTTTGGAGATTTTCATTGTTTTAGAAATCTTTCTTTACATTTTTCAAAAAATACTATATATATATATATATAGTGGATATTTTTTTTCTTTCTCTAACTAAACATTGAATCTATTTATTTATATTTATATTTAAAAAAAAAATTTTGGCGGGAAAAAATTTTACGGGAAAATTTTACAAGGTTTTTTAAAGGTTTTTTACAAGTTTTTACAAGTGTTTTGGCGGGAAAAATTGCGGGATCACTTTTCCCGCCAAAAAATATTTTGTATTTTGTGGACCTAATTTTGTTATTTTCCTTATATATTTGTGATATCTTTTATTAAAAGAAGGGTAATTTAGTCATTTTGTACATAAAAAGGGGTATTTTTAAAAATGGACAGCCAAATGGGGCATTTTTGAAAAGGGGTATTAAAAAAGGGGCATTTTTGTGAGTCTCCCAAATCACAATTAGGAGTCGACATTTTATTTAAAACATCAAGTCTCTAATCAAATTCATTTTGGTTCATTTTAATCCGGTTTGGATTAATTTGGTCTGGCTTGATTCGGTTTGTTATTTAAAATAAATTATTTATCAATTTGAAAGAATAGCAATAAATTGAAGCAAGAAAAATAAATTTTTTATAATTGGGATAAATAAATAAAAAATTTGAATAGAATAATCAATCAAGAGGTATGTGAAAAAAATAAAAATAAAAAGGTATACAATATATACATATAACATGTGTAAGTTTCTTCATTTGTTTCTTTTCATTTAAATGTTGATTGGTAATTTTTAATGTTTCAAATTTGATGTTCGAATATTATATCATTTTAATTACTAAAATTTTGAAGTCTTTTTTATATACTTGAGTAAAATATGACACATAAGAGGGCGATTTTGGAGGCGATAGGGTTTTCAATTTCCCGGCAAGCCGCCACCATCTTCTTCAACCTCCGATGGAGGGGGTGGTTCCAGCAGTGGATAAGGAGGGCATCCCTCCTCTGACTCCAATCGTTAAAGCTCCAGTGGGTTCTTGGGTGAAAGTGGTTAAACATGAAAAGAAGAGTCTTACCAAATATGATCTGAAGGTTTCGATGCAAGATGGTGTGGGTTCGGTGATGGTTCCAGATGAAGTTTTCGAAGACTCCTCGCCGTTATGGGAGGATTTTCTAATTGGCAAATTTCTAGATACGGCGCCTCATGTAGCAAAGGTGCACGCAATTGTCAACAAAATCTGGGCAATGGGAGATAAGTCTCAAATGATTGATGTTCATGCCTTAAATTCAACAACACTGAAGTTTAGGATTGTTAATCCAATAACAAGAAATCGGATTTTGAGAAGAGGGATGTGGAATCTAGCCGAGGTGCCAGTGGTAATGTCAAAGTGGACTCCGTTCATTGAAGATAATTCACCGGAGGTTACGTCGGTGCCTCTTTGGGTTCATCTCAAAAATGTCCCCATTGATATGTTTTCTTGGAAGGGCTTAAGTTTTGTTACGAGTGCAGTTGGTGAACCAGATCGATTGCACCCGGAGACGGCACAATGTTTGGACTTTAAATTAGCAAAAGTTTTTGTTAAGGCGGATCTGTCAAAGGAGTTGCCAAAATTAATGAAGTTCAATCACAATGGAAAGGAAACTCTGATTGAATACTCATACCCGTGGCTGCCGCCTAGATGTTCTAATTGTCAAAAATGGGGACATCTACATACGGCATGTGTGGCAAACAAGAGTGAGAAAAAAGGCAGCGAACAGATTCCCAAACAGATTTCTGAAAAGTCTCCAGAGAAAGAAAAAGACACTCAGTTAGTACATGTGGAACCAGAACAGGTCAAAGTATCAGTGGGAGAACATGGCTCTCAGAACAGTGGTTCAAATGATGAAGATAAAGAAACAGGTTGGTCCACTGTTACACCGGGTAAAGCTGGTCGTAGTCCACTTGGGTTGACAAAGACTCTTGAATATGGTGAGGTTTCCATTCTATCAAATTCTAGATTTTCAGTTTTAAATGTTGAGGAGGAAGAAACTCTGGAGCTAGAGGAAGAAACTGTGGTGGATAAGGTTGTAAATATTCAGGTACAAGAACCAGAGAATCAAAATGAGGAGAAAAAAACAGTTGAGGACAGTCAGACGGTGGAAGAGGCAAAGGAGCCAACTCTACCGTTACGACAAACTCTACAGCGTGCGTCAAAGGCAAATCATAAAGTGATTCCCGATCTATCAACTCAGAAAGTTCAGGACGCCAATCCTAGCTTTTTGAATAGGAAAAAGAACACTCGGAAGAATAATTGATGTCGGGTTTTTTTTGGAATATCCGAGGTTTTAATAAGTCAACAAAACATTCAGTTGTTCAAGGTTGGATAAATAAGTGCTCAATGCAGTTTGGAGGTCTAATGGAGACTCGGGTCAAGGAGAATAAAGCAGAGAGAATTGTTTCCAAGGTTTTTAAGGATTGGTCAGTCTTGTCAAACTATGAGTTCAATAGATTGGGAAGGATATGGGTAGTTTGGAGCCCAAGAGTACGACTCACACCGTGTTTCACAAGCGGGCAGATGATAACATGTTCTGTTTTACTGGATGGTTCAGAAGAGGAATTTTTTTGCTCTTTTGTCTATGCTTCAAATTTTGTTGAAGAGAGGAAGGTACTTTGGGAAGATCTCAAGACTCATCAAAACTCTCCACTGTTTAGGAATAAACCTTGGATGATTTTTGGTGACTTCAATGAAATAATTGATGTTGTAGAGCACTCAAATTATGTGATATCTCCCTCTGTCACAACAGGAATGAGAGATTTTCAAGACGTCATTAGATATTGCTCTCTTTTAGATATGACAACTCACGGCCCAAGTTTTACATGGTGCAACAAAAGAGAAGAAGGTTTAATATGCAAGAAACTAGACCGCGTTATTGTCAATGATTCGTGGCTTCTTACTTACCCACAATCACATTGTGTGTTTGAAGCTGGAGGATGTTCCGATCATATGAGGTGCCGTATTCAGATAAAGGATGCAATCACCAAGCCTAGACGTCCTTTCAAGTTTACGAATGCATTGGCAAAACTTCCCGGATTTTTGCCAATGATACAAGACTTTTGGGCTGGAACGGAAGAGCTTATACCTTCTACCTCTGCACTGTTTCGCCTCTCAAAAAAGCTAAAAGCTTTAAAACCAAAGATCAGGGAATTAAGCAAGGATAAGCTCAGTGATTTGCAACGAAGAACAAAGACAGCATACGAAGACTTGTGTGAGTGTCAGAAACAAACACTTTTGAACCCGTCCCAAGATTTAATGGTGAGAGAGTCTCATGCTTTTAATAAGTGGCAGCATTTGTCAGATTTGGAAGAACGTTTTCTGCGTCAACGATCAAAAATGCATTGGTTACAAGTTGGAGATGGTAACAATCGCTACTTTCATCAAGCAGCAAAGAAACGAGAAGTACGGAACTCGATAAGAGCTATAAAGAGAGCAGATGGAACTATTGCTGAAACTCAAGACGAGATAAAGACTGAAACAGAACATTTTTTCCATTCTTTCTTGACACTATCTGGGTTGGAAGGCAATGGAATCATAGAGGAGGAGTTACAAGGGTTATTGGGTTTTTCTTGTGAAGAGGATGATGGTGCAAAGTTAATACAGGAAGTGACAGAGGAAGAAATAAAGAAGACACTGTTTGCCATGCCGGAAAATAAATCTCCGGGTCCGGATGGTTTTACTTGTGAATTCTTTAAAGAAGCCTGGGAAGTGGTAGGAAAGGATTTTGTTGTGGCTATTCAATCTTTTTTTGTGAAGGGCTTTCTTCCAAAGGGTTTAAATACAACGATACTGGCGCTCATTCCTAAGAAAACAGAGGCACAAGAGATGAAAGATTACCGTCCGATCTCCTGCTGTAATGTTATCTACAAGGTAATTTCTAAAATTCTGGCTAATCGTTTGAAGCAGGTGTTGCCAAAGTTCATCTCACCAAACCAGTCAGCATTTGTTAAGGATCGACTTTTGATGGAGAATGTATTGCTCGCTTCGGAATTGGTAAAGAACTATCATAAAGACACGGTCTCGGCTCGTTGTGCAGTTAAAATAGACATCTCAAAGGCATTTGATTCTGTCCACTGGCCATTCCTACTATCCACTTTAAAGGCGTTGGCCATTCCAGAAAAATTCATTCATTGGCTTCAATTATGCATCACCACGGCATCATTCTCTGTACAGGTAAATGGTGAGTTGGCTGGTTTTTTCAGAAGTACAAGAGGGCTTCGTCAAGGCTGTTCATTGTCGCCATATCTGTTTGTGATCTGTATGCACGTTTTATCAAAAATGTTGGACAAGGAGGCTAGAGAACGACGAATTGGATACCATCCTTATTGTCAGAATATTAGTCTCACGCATTTATGCTTTGCTGATGACCTGTTAGTGTTTTCCGATGGAAAAAAACAGTCAATTGAGGGCATACTTCAAGTGTTTCAGAATTTCGCGGCTGTCTCGGGTCTGAATATCAGTCTGGAAAAATCAACACTTTACATGGCGGGAGTTTCAGCAAGAACAAGGGATGACATCCTTGAGCAATTTCCATTCGATAGTGGCTCCCTTCCGGTTAGGTATTTGGGACTGCCTCTATTGACTAAGCGAATGACTGTGAATGACTACACACCTTTATTAGAAAAAATTCGATCAAGAATAAGATGTTGGACAGCGAGATATCTCTCCTTTGCTGGTCGCCTTCAACTTATTGGATCAGTCATTCATAGCCTCACCAATTTCTGGATTTCACCTTTCCGCCTACCTAAAGCTTGCATTGACGAAATAGACAAACTATGTGCTGCGTTCCTATGGTCTGGGCCTGATTTGAATACAAAAAAAGCCAAGGTTGCTTGGAAAGATGTTTGCAAACCAAAGAAAGAAGGGGGTTTGGGATTACGTTCGATCTCTGAAGCTAATAAGGTGAGTTGCTTGAAACTTCTTTGGCGAATTTTATCTGCTCACTCTTCTCTATGGGTCAACTGGGTTCGAAGGTATTTAATACGCAAAGGATCCTTATGGTCGGTTAAAGAAACATCATCTCTTGGTTCTTGGACATGGAAGAAGCTGTTGAAATACAGAGATATTGCTGCATCTTTGAATAGAATAGAAGTCTACAATGGTGCATCCACGTCATTTTGGTTTGATAACTGGTCACCAATGGGTAGATTACTTGACCTCACAGGTTCACGAGGCAGCAGAGATTTGGGGATACCTATCTTTTCGACCGTCGAAAGTGTGCTGGCCACACATAGACGCCGAACTCATAGAGTTGAATTTTTGAATAATATTGAAGCAGCAATTGATTCTCAACGTCAACGAGGCTCTCTGGAAGAAGAGGACGTGGTTTTATGGAAACATAAAGGGGACAAATTCAGACCCAGATTCAGCTCTAAGGACACATGGTATCTAACTCGAGAATTGCAGCCCATAAAAGAATGGTATAAGGGAATATGGTTCACACATTCAACTCCCAAATACTCATTCATGGCATGGCTTGCAATTCAAAATAGATTATCGACTGGTGATCGAATGGTTGGTTGGAACATGGGTGCTCCAACAGCTTGTACATTCTGTCCGGAGCCAATGGAAACTCGGAACCACATATTTTTTGAGTGTCCATACTCAGCAAAGGTTTGGCGAAGTCTTACTCATAAGCTCCTTGATTCGATGTTTACGATACAATGGGATTGCATTCTTGGGTTCCTGGTTGATAATGCTCAAGATGCTCTCCGCCTTTTCCTCTTGAGGTATGTATTTCAAATCTCAATACATACAATTTGGCGGGAGAGAAATGGTAGGCGACATGGACAACCGGCGACTCACCACTCGAAGCTAATCCAGTTCATTGACAAGCAAGTCCGTAATAGACTTTTGACGATTCGAACCATGGGAGATACTCGATTCGACAACGGATTGTCGACATGGTTTGCAACACGATAGAATAATTTTTCAAAATAGTCATAGAAATTCTTTAAACTAGCTGCAATTCTTTGTACAAAACGTTTTCTTTTTGAATAAATTTTACATTCTATTCAAAAAAAAAAAAAAAAAAATATGACACATAATATTTGTAATATGTTTTATACCAACTTTTATCCTATAAACTTTTCTTTTATTAAAACAAATTTAACTAACATAAATTATACTAAAATATAAATAAAACAATATTTATGCTAAAAAGAATTTTTAAAAATGAAACATTATTGTAATTATATGATTACTAAACCCAAAATTATATTAAAACAATCAATAAAAGTAAACTCCCGCGTAGCGGGGGTTATAACCTAGTATAAAGATAGAAGAAAATTATTCATAACTCCGAATTAAGCACAAATCAACTAGAAAACATTAAAGATTATGACATAGGACAATGCCGGATAGATTGATAGGGGATCCATGAACAATCGATTAAGAAAAGCCAGATGCTTTGAAACAACATACTCGAACGAAACAAAATGTTGAAACTTTGTCACCTTGAAATGTGACTTTGAGACCCTAAACCTCTGATTATTGTAACTTCACGGTCCCGTAATAACAACTACAGAAAATAATAAATCGGTATAGGATTTAAAATGTTTTCTCAGTTGGGGAAGAACCAGTTAAACCTAAATATGCAATGTCTCAATTGCAAGTCATAACAAAGTTCAAGATGACGGCAAGTTTGACCCAAAATTGAGGAACTTTATTGAAAGGAAATCCAAATTTGGACTCGTCCTGATTCTCCAAAAAGTGTTGAAATGGAAACGAAAACAAAAATTGGATAGGGCCAGGTCGTCATCAGATACTTAGTAATCTAAAACTTTGTAATTTTGTTGACTACATAAATTTGGATCAGATAGAACAGAGCGACTCAATCGGTTCCACATGTTTTATAGTTATAACTTATAAGCTATGTTTAAGACGAATTCAAATGTTCAATACATTTAAATCCTTTTTCCGTCTAAAAGATTTTTATTGAATTTCATATAAAAAAACTAAAAAAGCCGATGGATTTAAATTCTCTGGAAATTAAGGTCTTGATCGTTTGTAAATTCTACAAAAAAAAACTGATTTATTATCCATTCAATATTTTTCAAAAATGGTTTTCCTAAGACATAGGGAACATAGATTTTTATAATTTCTACCAATTATTAAAACCGAAGCCAAAAACCATATTCTACTGATTTTTGGGGAAAAAATGGTGTGATTTATTTTCAATTTTAATTCTTTTTCGTTGTTTAAAGCTAAAAACTAAAATCTACATCAATTACCATTCAAATTTTCAAATCAACTAAAATCAAAAACTAAACCAAAAACCATTATAAAAAATAAAAAATTACAAATATTCATGACCTAAAGCGGGCAAAAAAAAAAAAAAAATTGGTTCAATTGGGTTCGCATTTGTTGGGCTTAAACAACAAACTATAGTAAAGATGGGCTGGGCCACTTGTGTAATTATTTTCTAACCAGACCCACTGGCTCTTCTTTTTAACCTCCTCATGCAGAGAAGCTCATTCACTTCTTGATCAGACAACCTCGATTGAAATCACTGACACTTGTCTTTCTGTATAATAAATGACTCCGTACAACTTCCACGAAGCTTCCTTAATAACATCCACGTGTCAATATATGATTCGCTAACTGACATCTCTCGTTCAGACATCCTCACTTTACTCATGTACCCTTCTTTCCATTTCTATTTTACTCCTCTCCTCTAGGGGTAAAATAGGTATTCCAAGTTTTTTGCCTTTACGCGTAACGAACGTGGTTTTGTGTTTTTGACTTTCTGGGAAGCAGTGGGTACGTGTATACACGCGCCGCTTTTTCATCTCTTTGATTGATAAACTCTCTCTTTGTCTGACCAAATCGTGTCACATCTCCTTCTTCTCCACTTTACCAAATCGTGTCCAATTTTTTCGTATTTGATCAAATTCTGGAATCTGGGGTCTTCTCGATACCTTTGAATCGCATCTTTGATCCAATCTTGTATACTAATCCCTCTCGAATTCTCAAAGTCTCACGTTACCTATGAAAGAAGACATGGAAGTATTATCGCTCGCTTCACTACCGGTAGGGTTCAGATTTAGTCCAACAGACGAAGAGTTAGTCCGTTACTATCTCCGACTCAAGATCAACGGTCACGATGACGACGTTAGAGTAATCCGTGAGATCGATATCTGCAAATGGGAGCCTTGGGATTTACCTGGTACATATATTCACTTTATCCTTTCTTCATCAACACGATTTGTGATACATCTTTAGCTCTTAAGTCTCGGTTTAGCAATTCCGGTTTATGCAAGTTTGATTTCGTATGAATTTGGAACAACAATATAACCTCTATAAATTAATACCTCGATAAATCAATACATTTCTTCGGTCTCAAATTTGGTTTTCGTGGTAATTAGTATATCGATAAATTAATAAAATATCATAGTTCCAACTCTATTAATTTATAGAGGTTTTACTGAATATGATCAATAACTTCTTAGTTTAGGTAATGGAATTAGTGAATTTGAGTAAAGATTTATACTTTAGTATTGTGTTGTAGATTTTTCTGTGGTGAAGACAACAGATGCAGAGTGGCTCTTCTTTTGTCCATTAGACCGGAAGTATCCGAGTGGAAGTAGGATGAATCGAGCTACTGTGGCTGGTTACTGGAAGGCGACGGGAAAAGATCGTAAGATTAAATCAGGAAAGACTAAGATTATAGGTGTTAAGAGGACTCTAGTCTTCTATACTGGTCGTGCTCCTAAAGGGACACGAACTTGTTGGATTATGCATGAGTACCGCGCTACCGAGAAGGATCTTGATGGAACAAAGTCTGGCCAGGTAACAAACCAACTTGGCAAATGACGGTATCACTTGTGTGTTTTGATGTTTTGTGTTTTTGATTGTGTTTGTTTGTTTGTTTTGGTTGCAGAATCCGTTTGTTGTTTGTAAGTTGTTTAAGAAGCAAGACATTGTTAACGGAGCTGGGGCAGAGGAGTCGAAGTCATGTGAAGTTGAACCAGCGGTCTCGTCTCCAACTGTTGTGGATGAGATGAAATCTGAGGTTGAAATGTCTGAGGTATCTCCGGTTTTAGAAGAGACAAAGCCTTGTGACGTCGCTGAATCTTCTTTTGTAGTCTCCAGCGAATGTCGTAGCGAAAACTCTGCCCCTGAGGTTACAACCACCGGGGTAAGGATGAACAGAATACCGTCTTTTTTTATTACGGGAGGCGGTTTGTAAACTTACAAATTTTGTTTTACTCAACAGCTTGACGATATCGATTGGCTCTCATTTATGGAGTTTGATTCCGTGAATCAGAATCTGTTCTCTCCGTTGCACACTCAGGTGCAATCTGAGCTCTGTTCCTCTTTCAATGGTTTTCAATCTGGAACAAGCCAACTGTTCAATGAGGATCACATTCAGACTCAATATGGTACAAATGATGCCGATGAATATATGTCCAAGTTCTTGGATTCTCTTCTTGAGATTCCCTATGAGCTTCCAGGGAGGAAAGAGTTCGTGCAACAGACGCCAGAACACATCACATACGAGCCACAGAATCTTAGCACATGCAACAAAATCAATGATGTAACTGAGACAGGAATTAAGATTAGAGCTCGACGAGCACAAGCCCCGGGTTGTGCTGAGCAGTTTGTAATGCAGGGCGATGCCTCAAGAAGGTTGCGTCTTCAGGTTAACCTTAATAGCCACAAGTCAGAAACCGACTGTATCAAGAAAGAGGTGAGAAAAAGTTTGTTTTCATATGTTCAAATGAGAACACCTTCTCATGCATTCTGATCCTTACTATTACGCGATAAAATGTATACAGGTTAAGGACACAACAACGGAAACTATAAAGAAAGGATGTGGAAATTTCACCAGATCAAAGAGCAGGACTAGTTTCATATTCAAGAAAATTGCAGCTATGGGATGTTCATACAGAGGGGTTTTCAGAGCAGGTGTGGTAGCGGCTGTGTTTGTGATGTCGGTTTGCAGTCTGGTCGCATAAGTCCGCTGGATGTGATGTTTGTTCGACCCGTAGTATGGTGAGAATAAAGAAAGTGGTTTTTACGGGTTGAGAGGGCGGATTTGTGTGTATAATAGGGGTCTTGGCCGGGTTCTGCGTTTGTTGTTGTTGTTGTTTTTGTTGGCTTAAGCTTAACTAAGGCCGGTTTAGGAGGGTAGTAGACTTGTAGTTAACATGTACGACTGATAACGTAAAACAGGGTAAATGATTTTGAAAAGAACTTCTGAATATTATTACGATAAATGGATTACAACGTTCATGGCAAACGCGGCACCACTTCTCATCTGCAAGAGTCTCTCAGAGAGATCCGGCAAAATGATGAGGAAAAGCTTGAGAACAAGCAGAGAACAAAATGAAGAAGAAGATTACAATCTCAGATTTAGCATAATGATGAAAAGAAGCAGAGACTGCGTTTTAAAGAATCTTCATAACACCTTTCTCCAGCTTCGACCAATGTTATTTTGCCACGTGTCTCACCAGCCTCGACCAGTCTTTGTCCTCCACGTAGCCTTCTCATTTGCAGCTCATTTCCTACATCAAATCTCCCCTCTTCGAAAAACCTTGACCACAAGGTTAGTCTGGAAATTGTCATTGCAAAACAAAGGCAACTCCTATGTAGTTTCCTCCATAGTGTCATGAATCCATTTGATAAAAACCATTGAAGCAGTTGTGCTTGGAATAGACTTCTTAGAATCTCTTGTGACTTGAGTCCGATCCCCGGGTCAAAGGTTTGGCTCTGTATGACTTCAATCTTTTGTTCTTCTTTGGCAAATTTCAGTTTAACAAGCCGATATACACGCTGATACATTTCTACAACACTCGTGGCCTCACTGCCAAGCTTGTAAATAACCAATCTCCTGCTGCATAAGAACTGCGTCCCTTTGTCACTCTGTTTCCAAATAGAATATTCATAACGACCAACACCAAATGCTGAAACTGAATGTAGGAACTTAAATCTCCATTTATGCTTGATTAGGAACAGCACAACACCAATTGTAAACTTTTGCAGGTCTTGTAGAGTTTGTCTCTGTAATTTAATAGAGAGGCCAGTGGAGTGCTGAAACAACACATTCACAACAACGCCATCAACGACCTGTAGCTTTTCCTCATGATGATCAAACCCCATTTCAATGCCACTAGATACTTTCAGATTTACATCACTTGTATCTTCTTTCCAAGAGAGATTGTTACGTTGCTGAACCCTCATCTTTGTCCAATTTATTGAAACATGTTGATCTTGGAGGTAGACAAACCATTGCATCGACAAAGCAAAATGATTTAGCAGCACCGAACCCCTCAATACCATGATCAACGAAAAGCTCATGTGATTCCCAATCCAATCTTCGGTTTTGTCCACTATCACGAGATGATCTGTTGAGTGATTCAACACTTCCCTTTGCAGCAGATCAATGAGACGACTCAAGCATAGCTTGAACTTCATTTTCCAACAATGCCACACAGAAAAGTATAAGAGGAGAAGAGACCCTTTAGAAGTTCTCAAGGCCCTGTATCTAAACTTAAAGTTCCAAGACTTGGGACACTTCAGTTTCTTCATCTTCCATTCTAAGTTTTTACCTCTTAGAATCTCTTGTGAGTTAGGTCTAAACAGTAGTCCCAGTGTCATTCTACTGCTCCAGCTTTTAAATCCTTCTCCGATGTGATCAGGTAGCTTTTCCTCATGATGAAATAACCACATAGCAATGCGAAAATCCGAGACATAGAAAACCTGATTATGTTGTTGCTTTATGTCCTCTTTTTCAGGTTTGAACTTAAATTTCCAACTCTTCAAACTTTTTTCCTTCTTCATCTTTTGTTGTACCATTGGAGGTCGTACATCAAATATTTGGTGCGCACAATGCGTGACCTTCATGCCTGTTGATTGCTCACACCCATCAACCATTTCTAAGACAAAACCTGTGATTTGTCCTCTTGAAAAACGAACAGCCTCTTGTAATTCCAGTTTTAAAACACTCCTTGCATAAAGAGGAAGCACATGTGTAACATCTCTTCTTGATTGATCAATTGCTTGGCACAACAACTTTGGAACTTGCATCATGTTTTCTTTCACCATTCGTGAGACTTCAAACCCTCTGCTACTCTGAAAACTATCTATAAAAAACAGTTTACCTTGTGAAACAAACTGCAATTTCGTAGTCTTGTTCTTCCTCCAACTCATTTTTCTTCTCCAAGTGTGGAACCAGCCCTTATTGTCTTGTTTCCTTATATTTCCCTTAGTAGCTTTGAATTTGAACATCCACGATTTAAACCCTTTCGCTTTCTTCTTTATTCCCAGCTTTTCTTCATGTTGAGACATTTTACCGAACACTTGGTGTGCAGAGCAAATTTTCGTAATACTTACCACTTTCTGCCCCCTATCAACATCATCTACAACCTCAAATCTCTTATTAATGTTCTGTTTAACCCAATCTTGCTCCAGATTCTCGTTCATCGCCAGAGATTCTAGAGTTTCTAACCCTAAATTTACTTCCGTAGGTTCAATACTCTCCAAAATCTCAGAATTAGCAATTGGTACCTGAAACTGTGGAGTTGATTTATCATCCGAGAACGCTTCATGTACCAACTTTTCCATCGATTCTGTCGCAACCTCAGTTTTGACCTCAATTTCAACCACTTCGTTAACCTTTGCTTTCAGATCACTATCTCGCTTAAGATCTTCAAGATCAACCAATGAAGTATACGCAAGGTCCACCATGACAAGCCGTAACCTCTTGTGCTTCAAGTGATGATCAGGAGTCTCTCGCTCGTCACAAAATATACACAAACCAGCCTCTCGTCGTGTATTTATCTCCTCCCATGAATACTTCATAGGAATTAGCTTGTTGTGGCTTGTCGATCTTTCTTCCGCCATCGATCCCAACGATTTCGCCGTTTCATGAGCCATCGCTTCCGAGGACACGCTTGGCTCTGATACCAGTGATAACGTAAAACAGGGTAAATGATTTTGAAAAGAACTTCTGAATATTATTACGATAAATGGATTACAACGTTCATGGCAAACGCGGCACCACTTCTCATCTGCAAGAGTCTCTCAGAGAGATCCGGCAAAATGATGAGGAAAAGCTTGAGAACAAGCAGAGAACAAAATGAAGAAGAAGATTACAATCTCAGATTTAGCATAATGATGAAAAGAAGCAGAGACTGCGTTTTAAAGAATCTTCATAACACCTTTCTCCAGCTTCGACCAATGTTATTTTGCCATGTGTCTCACCAGCCTCGACCAGTCTTTGTCCTCCACGTAGCCTTCTCATTTGCAGCTCATTTCCTACATCAACGACTTATAAATTACCGAGGGTAATGCTTAGAGACATATTGGGTTCCGAATTTTAATGTGAATCGTTTTTTGACATTTTGTGTTCTCGGATGCTAGTAGCCTTGTACGATTGGGAAATACTGAATTATGATCAGGATACTTGACGATTATTGATTATGCTGCATAAAATTGTGGAATTACTCTTGATTTGGTGCCAATAGTATATTCTAGAAATTTAGGGGTTTATTGGTTCATGGATTTTAGTTGATTTAGATACCCAAAGTAAAATCAGGTGTTATTGGATCTTTGATTTTGAAATCTTTATCGAAATCACGTCTTATTTTTTTCGATGATTTCTAAATACTAGTTAAAATCATGTGTTATTTTGTTTACTAATTTATTATTGGATTTCCAAATCCACATTAGATTTTAAATGGATTTGAAAGTGAAAGATAAAAAAATTCAGGGTAAACCATGTTATTTCAAAATCCATATGTATGATTTCAAAATTAATGAAGATTTCTAAATCCAACATAGATTTATAAATCAATGAACCAAAAAAGGCCCTAATAGGTCAGTTATCAACACCCGATTTCTTTTAAGAATTCTTCTACATATTGTTGAATTTGATATAGTAGCATAAATCAATTGGCGAAAAAAAAGAGTAGCATAAATCAATAAAAAACAAACTAAAGGTTCAAATGGTAACAACATAATGAAAAGTGAAAACGGTGTCAAACATGCAGAACACATGTAATTAGTAGGAAGTGGGTAGGAATTTAGAGGTTTTCATTTCGTATATTTGGATAGGATGGTTTGATTGCGGGTATGGACTGAAAACATGTCATTTGGGTAATAATACCCAATATATCACTACTCGAAGTATACCCAATAATATATGAGATAGGAAATTTTGGAAAACAATGCATATTTGAATAGTTCAAAACACCTAAAATCAATTCTTTCAAAAAAACACACCTAAGATCAAAAATACAAACTCTCACTATTAATCTAAGGTAAATGGTTAAATCTAAGGTAAGATATTTCGAATAACTAAAAAGTAAAAAAAATTTTGGATGTGCTAGAATATTTTCTAATCATGTATATGAAAGTTGGTTAACAATTTCTAGTTGTCTACTATTACAAATTGTATTTACATTTCTAATAGTATATTTGAATATTTCTAATATTTGAACTTACTTAAACGAATAATTGGGGCATCATCATATGTAGATTTTAGCCAATAAATAGTGATATACCAAAACAATTAGACTTTTGTAATCGAGTAGTTGATATCAGTACTATCAACGTTGTGTCATACTTTGAATAAAACCCAAAAATATGTGTGAGTAGGAAAAAGAAATACAATTCTTTCCAATATATTAACATCGTAAATGCGTAAAATATGTGCATTCGAATCTTAACGCCATTGCAGTTGGACTCATGTCTCCACATGCGATGCACCGAACACCAACTAACTTATCTCAACTATTTTTAGAATTCACGTATTATGTTATTTAATCAATTCAATATTCCAATTATAAGGCCAAAAAAAGGTGACGCTTTTAAAGCGTAAATATAAAATTGTGGATATGAATGACTCGATGCTAGAAACCATTAACATGGCACATTACATAAAACAATAGTCTATTTTATTCAAGCATTAAAAAGTAATTCGGTTGTGACATAGAGTAAATTAGTCAATATGGCTTTTTCTTTTTTTGACTTTTTGGATACACTTTTGAATCAGATTAAAGTCGCATATTGCCGGTTGGTATAATAGGAACTTCATGTTAATTCCAGAACGATGTACAAAATTTTTCAAAAATCATCTTTAAATATGTGTATCATATATCAACAAATACAAGAACGATCTGTAAAAAAGAAATACAAAGCCAGAGATTCTTGTCTTGATTTTTGATTCGTGATAACATCTGATGAGGTTAACAAATCACTCAACAATGAGAATTGTTTCCAGTCCATTCGGCTAAAACAATACTTGAAACATAAAAAATATCGCGCGTCAAACGCAAATTTAATTAAGACTCAAAATATGAAAACGATAGGATACAAACTATGTCAATTATTCCTAAAAGTTCATTTATAGGTATACCAAAAAGTTTTTGCACAAAAAAAAAAAAAGGTATACCAAAAAGTTAAGTCCAAATTCACAGTTTTAAAGGAAATTCTTATTACAATTAAGTGATATATCAGCAATTTTATCAAAAGGTTGAGACAAATTTTAGTTTACAGAATAATATAGAAAGTAGAAATTAATTTAGAGATGGACACAAGGTAAAATACAAGTGATTAATTTTTTTTGGCTATTATATGTTTTCAGCCGTTCTGTATGAATTCGTTCGAAACGGATGTTCACATTTTAAGTACACTTTAAAAAATTTAGTTGTGGGTTATTTTATCTGATAATTGCTACTTGTTAAATTATTTTCAAATTATATGTAAATTTAATTTTCCTATCCTTCATCTTACTAAGTTCAATTTTAAATGTAAATTAAGTTCTAATTATTTTTGCTAAAGCAAGATGTAAAATAAAAAAGAAGAGTAATTGTACTAAATAACAAAATTTGAGAGGATAAGTAAGTATATGGAAAAGCATTATTTTCCACTAAACAAGAGTGATTTTTGAGTCTTTTAGACAGTGTTATCTCTTTTATATAACAGTATAATAGATTTAAAATTTTGTAACTCTAAAGACTTACTAAAAATTCTTGCCAAACTCACCAAGAAATATGGAAATAAAAGTACTTTTGTTAAATCATATTTGGATAAAAGATGGACACATAGATACGCACAAAAATGTATACATTCAGCATGTCGTAAGCTGAGTCAGCTCCAGGTGTTTGGGCACATGTAAACATGGACCTGAACTTTTTACCTTTTTTTTTCTGTATAATTTCAGAAAATAAAATTAGATTACTTCACAAAGACTATCTTTTTGATGTTCACTAAAATGGATTCTAATTCCAAAAACAAAACAAAATTATAAAAGTAAATAAGAAATAGTTAATTAGAAAATTACCAAACATGGATTATAAACCGGTCAACTACATATATTAAGAATCTGAGTGAATTTTTCTGAACACTTTCTTCTATCATTTTCTTATAGCTAACTTTGTCTTAGTGGTTAACCGCAAATGCCTCTAAAGGATCACTTTAATTTCTAATTAGTTCTTCCAACTATGTAGCTTCTTTGTTATATACTTTATATAATATGTATAATATGTCACAATGTCTGAGTTGCGATATATCAAATAGGGCAAAACTGATAGAACACACATTGATAGTGATATCGACCAGAAGATATAATCTACGTGTTGTCCATAGCACGCCCCTAATTTATTCATTAACTTCACATAATCACGTAAATTGACATTAGTCGCATAATTGAGTAACAAAACAGCTATTGGTCTACAAGAGTTGTCTTAAGTCTCAATTGTCAAACAAGAATAAGTTATTCTCTCATTAGTCCAAATTTAATCTAAAGCATCCCACGTGATTTCTACTTTCCACCATGCCAAAAGCTCTTACAAAAATTTGAATCCACAAATAATTTTTAATAGTTTTCATTTTATTGGGCACCCCACGTTGCATCCATCCCCAAAAATTGCTTTTGAAGAAATGGGAATGCTATTTTTCTAGTTTTATGATATATAACACATTGTTTAATTAGTGACTTTACTGATTATAGATTGTTCTTAGTATCGAGAATACAAGTAACCGAAACTTGTGGTTAAAGGATTTTGATGTTTCTTCTAAAAGGCGATAAATCAAATCAACCAAACCCGCTTTAACGAACGAAGAAAAACTATTTAATAGTTTCGTACAATGTATACAACCATACTTGATTTGTCTTTTCTAACCACTTCGAACTGTAGAAATTACTTGGACGAATGAGAAATAAATAAATATTTTCTGAACTATTCTTATTATTATGAGATACACATTACAAATATCACATGGAGCTTTTAGAATTAACATACTATTTGTAAATTTAGGCCATAGTTTGCGTGGGATTTAGCTTTCAACTTTGTAATGTAAGTACGTAATAAGTATTTTCTTAATAAATAAAAATTAGCTGACAACAAAATGTTGGGTAGAGATGATGACACGTCATCTAATCATCTTTATCTCTAACTAACATTGGGTTATATAACTTTTAGTATTAGATTAAGAATAGGAAATATTGGAAGAAATTTACTGTAGAAAATAAAGGATGAACAATATATCTGTAATCAATAAAGTCGGTGAGTATGATGCAAAGTATTGTCATTTTCGATGCCTAAAATTATTTTCTCATATGGTCCCATTCCTCGTTATCAAAAAAATATACGTTTCTCCCATGAAAATATAAATAAAAATATACTCCTACTAATTAAGCCAAAACCTCTGTACCAATTTAAATTCCATAACATGAAAAGAAAAGGAACAAGTGGAAGGAATTTACAAATAATCTATTGTTGTGTTTGAATATAATAACATATGTGGTTCGTTATATCAAACTTAGAATTTGAATTTTGTTGTTGAGTCATAAAAACTAGATTTTGATATATCTTTGCTGAGATTATACTTTAATATAAATGACATGCCACATTTTTAGGTGCTGAAATTGCAGAACCTTAAATTTGTGCCCAAGTGCATATTCTGCAATTTTATTATAACTTCTTACAACTAAAATAATTAATATTAAATTCTATTATATTTCAGAATCCTATCTGAAAAAACTGACTCAATAAAACGAACAACATTCGGGAATAATTTCTAAATTTGAATTTCATCAGGGCTCACCATCCATATTATATAATTCAATAACTAATACAATGACATTACAAAACCATTCAAGGTACATGTTCAAGAACACCCACATTCTATGCCTATAAAACCTACCGACCTCGGACCATTTTGTTGCCGGTCCTTTTTTAAAAAATAGTAAATTTCAAAAGAAAAAAAAAAGTCGAAAAAGTTGTTTGTAAAAGAATTACAAAACATAATTAGTGGTGAGAATAAATCTATATATAAGGTAACAAAGGTGAAGGGGTGTGTCTATATATGTTGGATGATTAGTTTCTGCCATGTGCTATGGAATCAACCTCTTATGCTTTATGTTCTGTTTAGCTCCTACCTTATATTATAACTTTAATTATTCATCAATAATTCCATTCCTCCTTCATCTTTTTATATATTAGTGTTTCATATAAATACTCGCTCTCTCTACTCATTCCCTCCATAACATATCTCTTTTCTTCGTTTCATTTGTAACCATATCGTCGTGTAACCACAGATTCTAAAACATGGGTGAAGAAGTAAAACCAGTGAGATCTTAAGTTCCTTCAATATTTTTAAACCGCAACAAAAATTAAATGTCTATTTGTGATTTAGTGATTGATGTTTTCATTATTAGGAGGCAAAGGAGGCAATCTCTGCTCCAGAGGCCGTCCCCGCGGAGGAGAAGGAGAAGAAGAAAGATGTGGCGGAGGAGAAGAAAGTGGCGGCTGAGGAGGAGAAACCAACGGAGGAGGAGGAGCCGCAACCACCACCACCGCCTCCACCCTTCATACTCTACGTCGACTTGCATTGTGTTGGATGTGCTAAGAAGATTGAAAGATCTATTCTAAAAATTAGAGGTAAACAAATATATAAATGGATAGAGAATTAGATTCAGGTAAGAATAATTTGTTCAACACTTTTAAGTTTTAATTAACAAAAGATAATTTCTTTTTAAAATAATAAAAACCAATAGCTTCATTCTCAAAATCCCAACTACCTAAGTATTATTTTATAAAGCTCCAAAAGTGAAATAAATAATCACATTTTTTGTATATAATAAATGTTGTAGGTGTGGAAGAAGTGGTGATGGATATGAATGAGAACCAAGTGACGATAAAAGGAGTGTTGGATCCGCAAGCAGTGTGCAACAAAATCAAGAAGAAGACTAAAAGAATGGCCAAAGTACTCTCCCCGCTTCCGGCAGCCGAGGGAGAGCCTCTACCACCAATCATAACCTCTCAGGTCTCCGGCGGTCTCACCACCGTCGAGCTCAACGTCAACATGCACTGCCAAGCTTGTGCTGACCAGCTCAAGAAGAAGATTCTCAAAATGAGAGGTACATATACATTTCTGGATCTAGTCAATAGCAAAATACTCCTTTTGAATGTAAAATTTAGAATAATGATTTTAAGAATGGGCAAGTCCAAAAAAGTTTTTGGTTATATTGAAAAATGGTATTTTCTTTTATAATTTGTTGTTTTGAATGAATCGCAATACTCGTTAAATAAAAAATCTAATATATATATTTCTCACTGTTTAAACATACGTATCCATATTAAAATAATATATCATTCTCTATAGATGTCACCCTCAAATTCATTATATATCATGTCAAAAAAGAAGAAGTTACTATATATCTCGTTATGCATCACGTCACATGCATGTTTAAAAAATTTGTAATATTGAATTACATGAGGTTGGTTCTATTTGGACTAACTAATATATATTGTCTGGTTAGGGGTCCAAACAACTGTGACGGAGCACACCACTGGAAAAGTAATAGTGACTGGAACAATGGACGCTGAGAAGCTTGTGGATTACGTCTACCGTCGGACCAAAAAGCAAGCCCGAATCGTACCCCAACCTGACCCGGAACCTGAAACCCCGGCCGCGGAGGAAGAGAAGAAGGAGGAGAATGGTGACGGCGATGAAAAACCGCCAGAAACCGGAGAGGAGAAAAAGAAGGAGGGAGAGGTAAATGAAGAGGAAGGTGGTGGAGAAGACGCGGCAGATACGGAGGAAGAGAGAAGAGACGATGAAATGGCGGCGATGGCGGAAGTGGAAGGGATGAAGAGGATGATGTATTACTATCAGCCTTCATACGTCATAGAGAGGATTCCTCCGCCGCAGCTTTTTAGTGACGAGAACCCTAACGCATGTTGCATTTCTTAATTAATTTGGTTTTCGTATATGTCTTTGGAATATATATAATTAGGGGAATTAATTAGGTAAGAAAATGAAGAAAAGAAAAGAAAGAAAATAGGTAAAGAACTTGTAAACTATTTTTTTTTATATAAATTGTGTGTTTGGTATCTTTGTTTATCGATGGATATATACGTTACGCTTTGGTATATACGTAATGGCAACTATAACAACGATCGATACGGAATCTACTTAAATTCATGTAAGAATACAAAGTGTGTCACGAATTTGTTTTGTATATATATTCTAGAGGAAACTTTTAATTTCATAATGAAGAAAGGATTTAAAAAGACAAAGAGATTCTAGTGGGTTAATGGGAGATCTACGTGGGTCTGCACATGGTATGCTTCTTTTTTTCTTTTGCTACGTCAATCTCCATTTTTCGGACGTGGCAGGCTTTTCCAGCCTACCATGTCTATTTCTTCTCAACCTCTCAAATTTTTTGAATGTCTTTTTTTTCCTTTTTAAGATAGAAATTAAATATAAAAATTGACTTGTGCTAAATAGATGGAACTAACGAGTGTGTTACGTGAGAAAGAGATAGTTAGATCGAGTTAGTGAAGTAAGTTGGGCGATTCGAGTAGAGAGAACAATAGAATTTTCAACGTGTTAGTGGAATTTATAGGAAGAGATTCTCCGGTGAGATGTAGGGGATTTCGGTTTGTATCCCGAATTCAAATTCTTGTTGTTCTTTATGTTTTTTTTCAGCTTAGTCGTTGATATATTAATCTCAAGTGTTCGTGAGCTAGCGTAGCTGGAATTGAGGATTAAAACTTCGCAAAAATAAACTCTTTGATAAAAGTTGTGTTTAAAGTAAATCTTGGATTTGGACTTTTTTTATGAATTATATTAGAGATTAAAATATAGTTTGAACACATTTTTTTTTCTTTTTTATTTTATTTATAACAGCGAAGTTCGAAGTCGAGACCCCTAATCTTTATGGATTCAGAGTATGTATGTCATCCATTTCTTCGGTAATCACACTCTTCCCAAACATGATTCGAACTAGGAAACCTAGGTAACACATTCTTTGGATAAATATATGTTTGATACTAGACTACCACACACTTAGTATCAAAAATAAATTTAATATTATAGAAGAGATTTAGTTCCATTTTATTAAAAAACTGTGAATTTATTTCTTTTTCACCATTTCTACCTTTTCTTCTTTACAAAAAAATCCGAAAATTAAAAAGAATTTTTGAGAAAGGTATTTTTTTGGTGTGCCTTTTTCAAAAAAAATCTTTCAGCTGTTCATTTTAAAAAATGTCCCTCTATCTAAGAACTTAATAAAGTTTATAAGGTTTATAAGCTACTTCTGGATGGTAACTCCTACTCGGAGACTCGATCCAATTAGTTATAAAGTTTTATAAGGTATTTTATAAGGTTTTACAAGGTATTTATAAAGTTTTATAATGTACTTATAAAGTTTTATAAGGTATTTATAATGTATTTAGAATTTATTTCTAAAGTATTTCTAAGGTTTTACACATGTATAAAGATAATTTTTGTATGCTTTTATAAGGTTACACACATATTTGGGTAGATCTTAGATTTTTAGAGTATTTTTGATAAGTTTTTAATGATAGAACAATTTTGATAAGTGCTATTAGAAAATGGGCATTTTTCAAATTCCCGAAAATTAAAATAGCTTCTAAAACTTTTGTCTATGCGACAACAAAGAATTCTAGAGGTTTTTAATCATCTTTTCCTAGATTTTATTTTCTTCATTTCTCGTCATTTGTTTTTGTATTAAATACATGTCTTATGTGTTTTCATTGATTTCACTATTTTCTACATTGGGAAAAAAATTAGAGATCTAAAATAGTGTCTTTAAACAAGAATCTCCGAAGTTAAGGACGAACATTGGTATCCTAATGTGTGTTTTTCCGTAAGCACAATTTGCAAGGTTTGTTTGGATAGTGGAAATTACTTCCGGCGCGAGGTTAACATATATGCGAACTACGAAGAATTGGTCTTCGCCCATTATTTAGAAGTTAGATTAGTTTTGGCTTAGATATTGTTCCTAAACCAACGATAGTTAATGTACATGAACAAGCTTCCTATCCTGCATCAAACAAATTCTCATATATATTTGAAGTTTTGAACTAAATGTTCCTAAAATAGTTCATGTGCATAAAAAGAACAAGGCTACTACCAAAGCATCAAAGTTGCGCAAAACTAAAATTCTTGTAGAAGTTAATCTTGTCACATGGGCATGCTTACTCTCGTTGTTGAAATCTATATCAATCACATTCCTCATGTGAAACCAGACATTTCATTTCTTATAGACTTGTCATAAAAATATTTGTGAATTTAACTACCTCTTTTTAGATTCTTTAGTCTTGTCTTAAAATTATTCAAATTCCATAATAAATAGATTTGGAAGATGTGTACACACACCAAAAAAAAAAATTAGATTCTCTCTGTTTCATATTAATCTAAATTTTAGAAAAACAAATTGTTGCTGAAAGATACAAAGTCTAGGTTTTTCTATGCATTTTAATGATAAATTGTATACTTCAACAAAAACAAATTGAATACTACTCTTGATTTAAAGCTGTGGAAAATTGTTTATCACAAAGGTGATGTATTTCTAATTAAATTTTAATGCTTTTTAATATGTGTAAAAAACCTAGAATTTGGATTAATAAGGAACAAAGTAATAAAAAATCAAAAATTGTGAAATTGATTTTTGCTTTGGCAAAGGTTTAGAGGTGCACTTGATTTTGGTTTTGCAGTGAACTGGAAGGTAGGGTATCGAGTGAGGTGATGATTACATGAGATGGGCCATGGATCGAGTAAATTAAGCCCATGAGAGATTTAAGATTGTCCAATGAAAATTCCGTAATTTGTAGATACCGTCATAACAGGATTTATCTGTTTTATCTTCTCAGTTTAGGTTAAGAATTTGTTTGTATGTATCAATTTTCAACAAAGTGTTTATAAATATAATTATTTCCGTTATTAAAGTTACTTGTAGCATAACATCTATATATTTAACAACATATGTATGGCCATTGGCCGAGATAATATTATATATACACAAATATTATATAACAAACAATTAATTAATGCCGTTAATCTTCGACAGATAATTAGCATGAATTTGTTATAATTTGTAAGTTGACCTATTAATTTATTAGATGGGTTGTTTTTGCTAGAAACTTAAAGAAACCCAAAACCTTAAAGCAAACTTGATCAAGTTACTAGAATCAATACTACCAATAGAAGCATGTTTAAATCTTCACAGAACATTTCATTAATTTGTTAAGTCTATCAAAGCCCCCATGATGTCCTATTAATATCATGTTGAAGGAAGTAGTTTTACTCGATCGAGTTTGGCAAATTACAAACATTACAAAGCAAGAAGGCTTAACTTAGTGATTCTTTGCTAGATCCAACTACCCACACCTTGAAAGTTAGCTTTCCAAACATTTTTTTCGACGAATCTAGAGACCCATAAAGAACCGCTGCCTACAAAGAGATCCCAATTTGGCTTCAAACCAAACACTTTGTTCCAATCCAATAACCTTATAAGCCCTAAATGGCCTGCTAATTTAGGGGCACAAAGCCCACTCCACGCCACTTTAGCTTTTGTAGCCGAATTAGGTGTTCCACTCCACAAGAAAGCGCAAGATTATTCTCTCTAGAATTGATAAATACTTGTTCGGCAAAGGGAAGACAACAAATTAAAAATTAATGGTGTTGTGAATAATGATAGACTGAAACAACTGAAAATGTCCAACGACCAAGAGATGACGCACAGTCCAAAGACGAGATTCTTTTTGGTGATTCTGTCAATAAGAGGTTGGTAGTCGCTAGGTCAGAGTTTGTGAGACAATAAAGAAGGCCCAAGTATCTAACCGACAGTGACGAAGACTAGTTGCAGCCTAATATGGTTCTTTTGCCTTAGTAATAAATGGGAAAACAGTGTGTCTGATTCATTAATCATTATCAACCGTGTCAAATGGAAAATCCGACAATACAAATTAGAAAGAGTAGTGTGTTATGAAAATATGCTACTTACCCTCTTCTTCATGCATTCAATCGGTAGTTTTATTTCAGTTGGGGGATGAAAACATAGAAATGGGAGATGTATTATGATTATGATTATTTTACGAACATATTAAATGTGTTACAGCTGTATGTGATAACTCCCCAAACCTTCCATGTATTCTTGTTATAACATAAAGTCTGAAGTTTTTATATATAAAATTATAAAATTATCTTTTAATATTTTTTAATTATTAAACTAATATTACTTGGCCCAAAAGAAATCAATTTACGATAGATTTTCCCCATACCATATTTAAAGCTCTACATAATTTAGATTAAATATAAAATTGGCTAAAATATCATCTAAGATTCATTTTCAACCAATTTTTGTTTGTCAACTCCTTTTCATCTTGAGATTTGAGAAGTACTACAATTTAAAGAATATGTATTAAATAGCCAAATTTTAATATTTTTATTGGTAAAAACTACGGACAGTAATATCGTAACTCAATTGGTTCTTTTATCACATGTACATGTTTTCTAAAATCAATTTCACACAACTTTTATAAAAAGTTATATTGATTTTGGTAACACCCTATTTTAGTATTTTATAGGATATCGAACTATATATTAGTTTAAATTACACTATTTATTATCGGTTTTGTTATCACATTTTTTAGCCAAACTTTTGTAAGGCTATAATTTTTTTTTTTGTTTTGTTAAAGGGTAATAATGTTATAACTTGAACCTGACGGATTGTGAAAGAGGATTTTTCATAAACACTCTTATCTATCCACCAACACAAACATTGAAAAAAAACATATAAGTAAAATTATCAAATGTCTTAAAATATATCAATTTGAGCATAAATACTACGTTCATGGTCTTCCAACTACTTAGAAACCCATCATTCAAACTAAAAGTAATCGTTGTCAGAAAAGAAAAGAAAAAAAAAAAACTAAAAGAAATCACTCACACACAAAAAAATTCCAATACTTCGATGATAACAATTCTCAACGAATAAATGTAAGCGAATAAGCCGACAAAAAATGTAAGCAAATACCAAGCCTTTTGGACAAATTTTGGGAATTGATAAATTAAGGGATAGTCTGAAGTTTTTTCTTTAATAACTGGAAATTTTGTCCTTTTGATCAAAAATCTTTCTAAGTTTTGAACTAGCTTTTGATAATATTTATGACGGATCAACAAACATAAATCATACGCCTTCAGATATAGTTTACAGGATTCTATCTTAAATTTAATAGCACTGTAACAACAATTTTTTTAACTGTTTGGACCAACCATGTTTGGGTCGATAATATGTGTAGATATTGCCTGTGCTAATCGGCTTCTACGCCAACAATTAGAACTAAACAACGAATCTCTGTTTGCTAAATTTGACAACAACTTTTTTTTTTTTTGTTAAAGAATTTGACAAAACTTGACTCTTTATCATTTTATTATTGTTATTTTAGTTGAGAGTTTGAATATTGATGGTACACGTTTTACTTTTACCAAAAGAAGTTAAAACCAATACTAAAACAAAGAACATTTGTTATTTTCCTTCAAAAACAAATAACATCATGAGCATTAAGTTATATAATACTTGAACATCACGCAGGATGTCTTTATTTTCTAGGGTCTACACTACAATCATACAAGTCCTTGGACTAATTATTGGCAAATATTTATTCAAATAGACTATTTTCAATTATTTGTTTACCGGTAACGATTAATGTCGCAAGATATTTTCTTACTATACGCAACTATTTCATCATTTTTACCACTTCAGATTCTATCAAACATAATTAACTAATACTAGATATTTTGCCATGCAATCAGCACAACAAGTCAACAATTACCTTCCCTTGGTTGAAATGTAAATGCCACAAGCTCCATAATCTTTGCTCCAAAGTTCTGACTGCCGTGATGTAAATGCGCAACTTCAAATGTTCTTAGTCATCATCATGTAGCTCTGTATCCACATTATTGCCCAAATCAACGCGTCGCAGTCAGACTCTTCTGGAGTTAGTCTCCCCTGCTTCTTGCCCATTCAGCTCTAATAAAATCACCATTCAAAATCTTGCCCATCCCAACCTCTTTGTCACCTATTTAATGAAGCACATTATATAGTTTTAATAACTAGCATTTGTTATCTGAGACTGATAGGCTTATCATTTTTGAAAAATATCTTAGTCATCCATTTCTTTTATTTAGTTTACAATTAAAATTGACTGATATATGTTCATACCAATTAAATTTAAATAGATATAATTGTCTGTTGTAATTCAAAAAGAATCCGAGATCAAAAAAACTGCATAAAAAGTACTAGAAATAAAATTAATTTTAATAAAGTCGGTAGATCTGACGGCTAGAATAATTTATGACCAGAACCTACCAAAATTTATGGCCACTAGCTTCAAGAGCCCGGGCTCTATAAATACAATGCCGTCTCATAAAAGGTAACTACATTGTCCTGTCTTGCAAGCAAATTAAGATCATAAAAAGGTTTAGAGATTTTTTAACAAACGTCAAGGCAAAATCATCATTAGAGCAATCTTCAAATCGTCATGATAACAGTAGCCATCGCCGCTGAGTTGCTTGAAGAATACACGGCGGCGCTTACACGCATCACCGCCACACTCCTCCCTCCACCACCAACAAGTCGCCGTCGAAGTGTCCGAGCTCCTACTAGCGGCCGAGCTGACTCTTCCTTGCCTCGTAACGATAACTCATCATCTCGCGCTCCAAATTACACCGCTTTTCTCTTAAATTTCTGAGTATTTTTTAGATAGACGAAGTGATTTTCGAATTTTCTTCGTCTTGACTGTAATAATGTTATTAAATTGGAATTTTCTATTTATTTTCGAGTTGATTTTATTAATGTTTTTTCTACAGTAATCATTTGAAAATTAAAACACGAAAGCGTATACATTTATTTCGTTAATTAAAAATTTATATATATATAAGAGTTCAAAGATTCATATAGTATCATGTTTTTCCTCATTCATGATATAGATAAAAACATTGTGGATAAGTATGAAGCTATATTCAATGGGCGGAATATACATAACAAATCATTTCAAAAAAAAACAAAAATATGGATATTTCATTTCTTTTTGTAGTTTTGTATATTTTCAGTCATTGGGGTTTATTTTTCTTTTGATGGATAATTGATATTATCCAGCATCATATGAAAAAGGTAATTAATTTAAAATAAAAAGTGTATACCATATTCAATGAAAGTCGTCACGCAAACTCAAAATGATAATTTCGGTATTGAGAGATTAACTGATTAAAAAAACAAAAATATATTGATTTTGTGTCTTGGAGGGACCCTAAACTAAAGATGCCCCATTTTGTTTTTCATGAAAAAGGATATTATTGCGATTACTTTCTGATAAAAGAGCGTTTTCTATTACATTGATTTCTGAAAATAATTTTGGGGTTTTGTATCTTGTGAAAAAGGAAACCGACATGATGTAAAGGGGACCGAATCACATGACAGTTCATTTAAAAACAAACTAGATAACAACCCGCACTATATGCGGGATGAAGTGATTTAAGTAAAATTATTATGAATAAAATTATTATCCGGGATCCAAGATCCGTTTGTGTAAAACGAAACATGTAATTATTTTATTTTATATTTAATCAAATTTGGGACTATTTCGTATAAGAATACGTTTTACCCGTGAAATATTTGAACCTAGAATAAAGCTTCAACGTGAAAAAGAAAGTATTGACGAAATGTTACCATTTATGACAATATGTTTTTCTGTATGTTTAAAGATGTCGAGAATGATGAAAAAAAAAAAAGATGTCGAGATTTAAGTATAAGAAATCCAAAAATTTATCAAAGATGAGATTTGATAGTTTTCAAGTTAAGATTTTGTAGTGTTCCAAATTAAGATTCTTAGATTATGAATGAATTACTACTAAATGGTTATAATGTGGCCAGATTTTGGTTTATATATAATTGTGGTTAGTTTTTCTTGAAAAAGTTAGAATCCGTCCAAAAAATTCGGATTTAAAATATTCGTAACCTATATATAAAAGAGATTATCTGATTTATTTAAGTACAATAGATATAAAAATTTATGAAAGATGTAGAGATTTTGTAGTTTTGAATTCGAAATTCTTGAACCAAATTTATATATTTTATTATTTAAATATTAATATAAATACAAAGATTGTTACCCATCGGTTTGAAAAGATTTATAGAAATACATATAAAGAAAATAGAGAAATAAAGATTTATTAATATAAGATAAACTAAAAGTGTATGTTTTTTAATTATAAAAAAATAGATCATTAATATTTTTGTTTTCGTCAAAAAATAGATCATTAATATAAATAAACAAAGCTAGATGTATGAGACTAATAGCAAATTCTGTAAATAGTCTAATAAATCTTGGGTAATTATCTAAATAGAAGCCAAATCATTGTGAGAACGACACATCAGCGTGGCAATCTTGTTAATAACACATGATGGTAAGGTTTTTTTAAAAGAATGTTTCTCTATTAATATATAGGGGATGATATAACAGAGACGTAGAAACAAGGAAATATTACTGTGACGAACCCAAAAATAAATACGTTTTCTTTTGGTGCGACGAATCTAAAGAAAAAATTATTTTGCTTTGATTTCATTTTGTTTGTATACATTAAAATATACATAAAATATTAGTACATCGATTATAATTCAACCGTGATTGTTTTCTTATAACCTATTCATTACATATAATGGATTCTGACCCATAACATAAAACAATCCATAATTTTTAATAGATAGAAAAAATAATTAACGGTAATTAAATGATTAAAAAACAATTTAAAGTAGCTGATAGAAGGTAACATTGCAAAAAGGCTTAAAATAATTTATTTATTTTCGTATGAAGAAGAATAGTTTGTATTTGTAATCGTTTTTCTAGTTAATTACTTCGTATCGTAGCGATATAGAATTATATATCAGTCACATTCAATAAGAGTTCAACAAGTATAATTTCTTTGATCGACCAGAAAAAAAAAAAAAAAAAAAAAAACAAGTATAATTCACCCGTGAACCGTCGTCACGTGGGTGAGAAGCTTGCTGTTGGGCTGACTCTGCCTGGGTTATTTGTAACCTTATTGAATTCACGAAGAACATATATTTATCGACATTGTTGTATTTGTGTAAAATTAGATACTCCATAACATTATAATGTCTATCAGTTGTTGAAAATATCTTTCCATTATAAACAGATTGACGACGGTCACTTCATTTATTCACAATTTAATAATTATGCTTTTTTTTTGTTACATAAAATAATGGGTAAATTGCATGGCAGGGCATAAGACCATGTTTTAATTTCATGTTTTGGCAAAGTGAGAATTGGTTTTCAAGTTTTGACAATTTAGCCAAAATTTGACCATTTTACCCCTGCCAGCGTAACGATGTACTGTTCACTGTACGGTTCAGTTATGCGGTTCAGTTACGTACACTATTCCGGTTAGGCAATATATTTTCGTTTTTAATTGATTTCTGCGGCTGTACAGTGAAAAATGGGGATTAATAACATTAAAAAACAATGAGACATCAAGATTTAATGCCCAAAAAGTTTAGACATGACTCATGTCACAATTAATGCAAAAGTCATCATTACTTTTTCTAATATTAGTTTATATGTGTGAATAGTTGTAAGAGATAAACATGATCCATCAAACAAACAAATTATTCTGAACGAATGTGATGCTGGAGAAGTTTTGATCTTCTTGATTTACAAAGTTTGGAGCCAAGACAAGCATTGATCGTGTAAGTAATGAAATTGGTTAAGAAGTTTTTTGTTATAACACACTAGGGTCTTGATTGTGTTCGAAATCAACATTTTTTTTATATAAAAACCCAGAATATTTTTATTTCCAATTTTTTTTAGTTGAAAATGTTAAATGAGGATAGATTTATGTATATAAGTGTGTAGTTGGGAACTCTTTTTGTTTTTTGTAGATATAATCATGCTTTCATTTGCATTTAATGCGGTTCTGCTGAATTTATGATGCAGGTGGGTAATGGATATTCCCGTATTTACTATGGTGGGTGAGTGGAGATGCAAAGAAGAAAAATGGAAATTTGAACCATGGGAAGGCTGGTTTGGTCGTTGTGTACGTGTTAAGGAAAACATGACGTACACGGAATTTGTACGTACATTATGCGAGGTTTTCAGTTTGAAGTCCACCGAATGCAATCCAATAATTAGTTACTGGATGCCGGGAAAGATGACCGTGTGTGTGGGAGTGCAAAGACACCAAATCCTATCGTAGCGGCTTCAAATGTGGATGCAAATAATGAGGCCGTAGATGAACAAGACGACGTACAAGAAGATAAAACAGATGAGGATGAAGAGGAGGAGGACACCGAAGATGGTGATGGGTATGATGATCATCAGGGCGACGATGGATTTTTTAGTTGAGGAAGAAAAGTATGGTAGATATGTACGTGTTAAAGAAAATATGACGTACACGAATCTGACGTGTACGTTATGTGTGGTGTTTAGCTTGAAGTCTACTAAATTTCATCCAAAAATTAATTACTGGATACTTGTAATAATGTCGATGATGATTGAACATAAACGCCCCTATGTCTACATTGACAATCAAATGAGGTTGGATACATTTTATTTTATTCTTAGTGGAGGTTCAAGTGTAAATATATTTGTGTCCTTTTATCCAACACTTCGAGAAAGGTGTGAATAGTGTTTGCATGATAGAAAGCCAACATTGATGAAACCAATCATTGGTTAGAGGTGAAAACACAACAAAAACCATATCGGAGGCTCCAAATGTGAAAAAAACAATAAGAACGTAGACGAGAAAGAAGAAGTAGATGACAATAAAGATGTTGAAAAGAATGATAAAATGACGAAAAAGAGGAGGATGGGGATGAGGAGGACGACGAAAACGTCGATGAAGATGACGAGGGCAATGACGGATCAAGTGGATGGGAAGAATGTCTTAGAACCGACTATAGACGCTAATAATGAAGATTGCGATTATAACAAGTGGACTAATTTTGTTATTGATAAATATTCAATAGGACATGTCGGGGAAAATGGTAACACCATCCGACTATGAAACTAATAGGGAAATTCATATCATATACTAGAAACGAGTACGTACACTACTGAACATGTATGTGATAGAAAAAGCATCGATGATTTTAAAAAGATGGTGACATTCAACCATCTTTTAGTCCTAACTGGGAGATATGACATGATTTGGAAGATTGTAAGTACACTAATTACTGTGTAGACGAGGCATTATATGAAGGTAAATATTTGACCTACACGAATACATATGGACATGGTAGAGGTGAAGTGCATGGTAATGGTTTGGTATTGGAGGATCATCAAAGGGGATATTACTTGAATCAAAGTACAGTTTAGTGAATGTGAATGAGTCTTACGAAGTGTATATTTGTTTTTCTACAATGCTAAGCACTAAACCGAAGAGACTCGATGATGATTTTTCTCTTTTCTTCGACAATTTAATCAATGTCTAACTGATAAGAAAGAAGTAAAATAGTACAATATGGAAAGACAATTTTTTGCGGGAAATCCCTATACTCTAAATACCCGGTACCAAATGAGTCCCATGGAAACCAAACCGAATATCATAATGTTTAGGGCTAGTATGAATTATCATGATGACTATGTATATTAAGGACGATACAAATATCATTGTTGAGACAATGTACTAGCGTAAATAGGTGCATACACATGCATATTAGGAAAGTTAACGTACACAAGTACATCCATTGGAGACTATGTACGTAAACATGTAATACTGTGTACGTGAGAAACGAGGTAGTGATCATGATAGAGAGAATGGTGTTATTACCACCATGTGTAGCGTCTTGCCAGGAGAGAAGTAAAACTATCACAAACAAGTGAGATTGGAAGATTCTTTTTATTCATAGTAGCAATCTAAGTGTAAATTGTATCGTTTTTTCCAACCCGTTAAGGATAGTGTGAATAGTGTATGCATGATGAATAGCATTGCTGATGAAACTAACCATGGGTCAGAGGTGGAAACAATGAAGAAGTAGATGAGGAAGAAAAAATAGAGGGCGATAAAGAGGATGAAAAGAAAGAAGATGAGGATGACGAAGAGAAGAAAGAGGACGATAAAGATGACGACTATGAACAATAGTAAAGGTAATGGCGAAAATTACATTACAACAAGTGGACTGATTTTTTTGTTGAGAAATATGGGATAAGATATGTCAGGAATGTCGGTGACACTCAACTTACTGTGGGGCTAGCATAAAAATTCAGTTGATTATTAGAAACATGTACGTATATTAATTAACGTGTACGTGATTTATAAAGCATCATTGGTTTACGTAATTAAAGTTGATTATTCGACACATGTACGTATACTACTTCACATGTACGTACACAGAAGAAATTCGCTGAAGGGTATAATTGTAATTGTGCAGTCATCTTCCACCTGAGTATTATCTACTTCTGCAACCCTAAATTTACAGCCGTCATTAATCTTCCACCTGAGTATCTACTTCGTCGTTTGTTTTTTTCCTAGCCATCTCGAAGGTTGCTATCTCGCCGGAGGTTTCTCAGTTCCTCTTCGCCGGAAAACCTGCAACTTTCTCTTCGCCGGTTTTTGGAGTTCAATGCGATGCCTCAAATCAAGTAGCGGACAATTCGAACGGGGATATCGAAAACGAAGATGGATGAATGAATTCAGAACTGATTTCTACTTCTCTCTCGAATCTCTCCGTCTCTCTGTCGTTGTTCTTCTTCGTTTTCTTGAAAATTTTGTTTTTTTTTTTTAATTCAAAACCAAAAGAAACTAAACCGCAAAGTAACTGTGTCGTTTGGTTTAACTCGTTAGGGGCATTTTCGTCATAAATTGGCTTAAATGTCAAAACGTGAGAAGCAAATCTCACTTTGCCAAACGGTGAGAACAAATCTTTTTTTCAACACAAACGTGAAAATTTCTTTAAAATAATTGTGTTGATTGGTGTGACACCTCGTACACAAATATGAGGTTTATGCAGCTGATGTGACTTGTTTATTGATTGTACACACACAAATTTATGGGATCATTACTCTTTCTTTTACTTCACGTATGTACATTTTCCTGGATGCATTACTGAACATAATTCATCAATTTCTATTCAGACACATGCGGATGCATTGATAGAGATCTGTTTTTCATTTGCATCTTTTCATATAAACAATTCAATTTCACTTTAATTAATGTTTTAAGATTTAGGCGCACCAATGAAGAAACTATTTAAACTATCATTTTTTCTTATCTTTTTATATTAAAATAGTGTATGTTAACTCAAATTATTGAACCAATAAGAAAACACTTTTGAAAATACAAATGGTCAAATAAAAGTTTAAGATCAACACTCTAGGTAACAATATACACATTCCAATATCATGCATCATCTATGCATGATTGTTACAATGATATGAGAAAGCGAATGCAGATGTCCATACATTGCATAGACTTAATTCCTATTTTCTATTTTACACAAAAAAACTAGAAATCACTTGGGAAAGGAGTTACCTAATCACAACACTTCTTTTGGCCTAATCTCGATCCTTTGCACGATGATTCCGCCTTTCCAACCGCCTTCTCTTGTCTCCAAGACGCTCATTTTAAGCTCCTCATCATCGGAACCAACATAATAGTCACCAAGTTCAATCTTCAACCACCCATCTTCTCTACACCATTGCGTTCCTTGCTTAAGAAACATTCTTCTATCTTTATAAACTTGAGTTCTTGTAGAACGAAAGCTCACCTCCAAAGGCAGAGACTCAAATCCAAAGGATCCCATTTCTTGTTCTTTGAAAACAAGGTAAGCTCCATACATGGTGGCTTTGGATAAAAGGGATGTGCTTATTTTTCCTCGGATTTCGAGCGGGTTTAAAAAGTATTCACTATATTACTACTATAAAATTAAAATTTCCAAATCTTTTGAAAAAGTTAATTTTTCCACAAATTTATATAGATATAACGTAAATATATTATTTGCATATTGCATTCGTAATTACAGTATAAACATATAAATATGGCTCTCTTACGGTCTCATTCATTTCACTTATTAATCTTTTCTTCAAAAAAAATCTTAATTGATTTGTAAAAACAAAATATCTAATCCTATACCAGAAAAAAAAAAATGAAGATTAATGATTTTAACAAACAAAAAAAAACACTACGTTCAATGATCGCACGAAGTTAATAATCTCATGTTTTTGTACGTTTCTGTATCAGAAAGGTAGCAAGGTAGCAACTATTGATGATATGGCTCAAATTGCTCATGCGTCACAATTTGTGGATGAGATAACAAACACTCTAAATACATCCATGGGTCTATTCGCTAATGAACCTATCATGACTTTGCCGTATGCTATTCACATCAGGGAGCATTTGGTTGCATATCACCCTTTGGTTCAGCAAACAATCAATGAGCTAAATCAATGAGTTCCTTTAGGGTTCCTTTCCTTTAGTATCTTGCACTGAACAAAGCTTTAATAAGCTATGAGAAGAAAATTGGTGTTTCGCAGAACAATAACCACATATTCCAAATAACTTAGCATACTCAAAATAAAATTGGTGTTTCGCAGAACAATAACCAAAAATCTCAAACAAAAGGGCATATCTACCTTTCTAAACATTCATACTCTGGTCCAGATAAGAAATAAAACGCATCTACAATAAGAACATAACAATTTAGCGTTTAAACAAAAGAGATTCTCAAAGTTTAGTAGTGGATCTTAATCTGAGGTACATACGTAACTAGAAATGGTTGTGAAGTTGGAGTCATTGATCAAGCTGCACCAACCTTGCTAAAGAGTGACTTTCAGATCTACGCACATTTCAAGAAAAGATCATTTAGAACAAAAGCTAAAATGCTTTAGGCAAGACAAAAGAGATTTCAAGAGTTTTGAAACTAGTAAGAAGATATTAGCTTAGGATATGGTAGAGCAAATTTAAGAGAACAAATGGTGATTGTTATTAAACCTCGGGAAGTTTATTGCGGAACGCAACTTCCAACCTGGTTTTTTTTAACAACTTTCGCTTTACGTTAATATTTTTATCAGTAGATATATATATAGTCTTTGAATTCTCAAATCAACAAGGATTTCTAAATCCATTAAAATTCTTTTATCAGTAAAACCCCCCTTAGAAGATGATACATATGGTAACAGAGATGCTTATTAATCAAGCTGATTAAAAACTATATACAATAACTTCTCTATATCATCACTTCTATTTAGTATAAATAAAGAAAGATAGTTAGATATATATATATATATATATATACAATTTATTATATATATATATATATATATATATATAATAAATTGCAAGTAATTAATTGTAATATACTGTAATTAAAAAATATACCAAATTACAATTACATTATGGCACATCTGACTGGATGAAATTAATAATATTTTCTTTTCTCTTCTTGTTTAGTACTAGATTTATAGTGCGCCAACGCGATCAACTGGTTGCGTTTTTAGAGAAATACAACATGTTGAATAAAAGATCCGGCTGAAAGTTTTACTATTTTAAAGTATAACTTGTCGAAAAAGAAAATAATTATGCTAAAAAAAGAGATAAAAAGATAACGTTCATCTACCAAATTGGAGAGAAATGAATATATTGAAAAAATTTCTTCTAATTCCACCTCACATTCAATAACTTTTCATTGATCTTAATATAGTTTTTCTCATGTTTACCATTTCCCCTTCATGATTAAGTTTTTTTAACAAGTTTCATGTTTTTCAAAACAATTACAACATGTTCTCTCCACTTTCATGTTTAAATTGTTCATCTTGTTTAACATAATGAACAAAAATAATTTAAATATTTATGTACTAGCACTAATATAAGAACACAATTAAATTTTCCCAAAAACCGCAGTAAAAATTTGAAAATATTAAATGATTAAACGAATCAGAAAGCTTGAATAATCTATGTTTTGGCAATAATTGAGGTAATATATTTAACAAAAACATAACTAAGTCAAGAACATGCTACATCTTATGTTGTCGGGCGGGAATCTAGGGGTTCGTAAGAAATAATTGAGGAATCCTATTTAGGTTTTCAGAAAGTATTTAAATCATTACCAATCACCAATCTTGAAATACAGTCAAAATTGAACATCGTATTGATTTATTTTTTAAGAGTGATGCTTTTTATATGATTGTATACGGTTTTACATAGGTGCTTTAGTTAGGATCAAGAGTCCAAGATTAGGCATAAACTGTTTCACCATAACGTGTTAGGATTACGATTTTAGATGCAAAAAAAAAGAGGTTTTGATTATTAGTTTACTGAGTTCTGTATATAGCGGTTTAAAAAGGTTAAATCGGTGCGGATAGTAAGCTGATCCGTGAATATGATATTTTAATTAAAAATATATATATATTTTTTTTAAATATAAATGTTTTGAAAATTTTATATCCAATTAACTAAGTATATGATATTGACTACTTTAAAAACCGACTCTATAGAAACTATTATATTTAATAAATTTGAAAAATATTTTACTTTTTAAAGTACTAAACAGAAAAAAAAAAACTATAATTAAGTTTAAAGAACTTTTCAACTCGCAAAACCACGATTATAAGACATAAGACATGTTAAGTTTAGTGGTTTTATGACCTTGATATGCGACGGAGAGTAAAAATATATGCGTTATGGATAATATAGAGCAGAATATGTGTTGGAAAGAAATTTATTTTTTAAAAGGATGTTTTGGTTTAATTTTTGAAAATACAGTACTTATTCATGTTTTGAAAATAATGTACATAAGAATTTGTTTTTAATTGTTTTCATTTTGATAGTTTAGAAACCATAGAAGAATAAAAATAATACTTATTGACTGAAGTTGTGTGTATGTTAAAAAAACATATTTGAAAACACTTGTTTTGTGTTTAATTACGGACTTAAACGCGATATGTTGTAATTGGTCTTATTTTATAACGCGATGGGAATAACCGTTTGAATAATTCCAGTCTAAGTTTGTTTAGTCATGAGACTCACGACGATCATCTTCCTTACCAAAAAATCATCTAATTAATTAAACAAAAGTCATCAAAAGGCAACCGGTTCAGTCAAAATTAGGATTATTTAATAATAAACAAAAAATATTCGTAAGATTCCATAAATGGACGCGTATGCCCTAGCTATCTTTCTCTCTATATAAGAGGAAATGGATGCATTAAAATTTCTCACAATACTCTAAACATCTTCAGTCTCAAATCAAAGTACAATCTTAAAATTTGTCTTAACTAATTAACGTCCAAAAAATGGCAATTAAGCTAATTGCACTAGTAATCACACTATGTGTAGCATCATGGGATGCTACAGAAGGAAGAGCTTTAAGATTTTCTACGACACCTCTAAATCGTTATAGCTTTCCTCCTCATTTTAATTTTGGAGTTGCTTCTTCTGCTTATCAGGTTTGTTTGTAATGTACTTATTATAACATGTTTCACAAGTGTAACTTAATGTCGGAGTGGTTTTAGGGTTAAAAGCTTTAGTTAAAACCGTATTGAATTATATTTACGTACGTATATGAAATGCAGTATGAAGGTGCAGTAGAAGAAGGAGGGAGGAGTCCAAGCATATGGGACAATTTCACACATGCATTTCCAGGTACACTTTTTTATTCATCCACGTTATTAATTACTATTATTTTTATTGATGTATATCCCAATAGTTTTCTATATTTATACGTAACATTTTAAATATTTTTTCAGAAAGGACAAGCATGGACAATGGAGATGTTGCTGTAGACTTTTATCACCGTTATAAGGTTTGTGCATGACTTCTTTTATTTATATTTTTTGCTTTGTAAGTGACTGTGTATTAGTTGAAATAAAGAAGTGCTTACTTTTCAGCATTTTTTGGTCATCTAAAACGTGACTTAATTGTGAAATATTATCTTAAGAAGTGGGTAGACATATCTGAATAATCAATGCTTTAAGTAATGCTTTTCTTATTTTCTTAATGCAACAACTTATTTAATGTAAATGGACGATATGACAGGATGACATCAAACTAATAAAGGAAATGAATATGGATAGTTTCAGATTTTCTCTGTCATGGTCAAGAATACTACCAAGTAAGTATACAATTTTAGATTTTTTCATTTTATAGATTGAACTAATACTTTTTTTTTAACCTTTTCTAATTAGAAAGTCTTTCTATCTTTCAAATTTTTTTAATTTTCAGGTGGAAAACTAAGTGATGGGGTCAATAAAGAAGGTGTTCAATTCTACAAGAATCTTATTGATGAACTTATCGAGAACGGTCAGAATCATATGCAGATATGCTTAATTAGTTTACATATCAACTCTTAAGTTTTGTGTTTGGAATTAAAGTTTCTCATCACACTATATACTTAAACATACATGCAGGTATAAAACCTTTTGTAACAATTTATCATTGGGATATCCCTCAAGCTCTTGATGATGAGTATGGTAGCTTTTTAAGCCCTCGTATCATGTAAGTAAAAAGCTTAGATCGATACATGATATGTATATAAGTTTAAAAAATTGTTCTTTTGACATTTTGTTGTTGTTTGGTTTCATACAGAGATGATTTTCGAAACTACGCCAGATTTTGTTTCCAAGAGTTTGGAGACAAGGTCAGTATGTGGACAACATTCAACGAGCCATATGTTTATAGTGTTTCGGGTTATGACGCGGGCAATAAAGCAATTGGTCGATGTTCAAAATGGGTAAACAGTTTGTGTATAGCCGGTAATTCGGGCACGGAGCCTTATTTAGTCTCTCACCACCTTCTTCTTGCCCACGCTGCTGCCGTTGAAGAGTTCAGGAAATGTGACAAGGTAAATAAGATATAACTATGTTTTCCTAAATTATTTGCTTTTAATTTTCAAGATTTTTCAACAAAAAAAAAAAACGGATTAGTTCGTATCATTTAATCTATCAAAAAGGATTTGAACGCAAAAGATAACATTTTGATTTAGGGTATTTTTGACGCAGATTTCACAAGATGCTAAGATAGGCATAGTGTTGTCGCCTTATTGGTTTGAGCCTTACGACATTGATTCTGAATCTGATAAAGAAGCAGTTGAACGAGCTCTTGTTTTCAACATTGGTTGGTAAGTTGTGTTTTATGTGATCCATTTCGTGTTATTAAATCAGTATCTAAAGTCAGAAAAAAAAAATGATTATCTAATCTTCTTTATATCTAGGCATCTCAGCCCTTTAGTCTTTGGAGACTACCCAGAGACCATTAAGACAACAGCTGGAAATAGATTGCCTTCTTTCACCAAAAAGCAATCTATGATGGTAAAAAATTCATTTGATTTTATCGGAATAAATTACTACACGGCACGGTTTGTCGCTCACGATCTTCACGTCGATCTTTCCCGGCCTCGCTTCACAACTGACCAACATCTCCAATACAAATGTAAGTACCCATAACCGAGTTTTGCTGTCTAGTTTTCTTATTAAGAAAAAATTAATGAACCTACAACTAATGACATTACATTTATCACTTTTATTAGTGACAAATCGTAGCGGCAACCACATCTCATCAGAATCGGTATGAACTTTAATACCTCACAAATTATTCCTCCTACTTTGTTTTGAAGTTTAGTATGTTAAACAATGCTTATCCATAACCATTTTTTCATTCGATTTCAGGATGGAACAAAAATTCTCTGGTCATATCCGGAAGGCCTACGAAAGCTTCTTAGTTATATTAAAAATAAATATAACAATCCAACTATTTACATAACTGAAAACGGTAAGAACGACAGAAATAAAATCTTGAATATTTCAATCATGTCTAACTAATCATCAATAAATATTTATCTATACTCTTCGTTTAATAAATGTAACCTCGTAAAAATGTATAGGTTTCGATGACTACGAAGATGGAACAGTGACATGTGAAGAGATAATAGAAGACACAAAGAGAATAGAGTACCACCAAAAACATCTTCAACAACTCCAAAAAGCGATCATGTATGAGAACTTCACTATACATGAATAAAAACAGATTAGTATTTGATTAACTAATAAAAATTAGAGAAAAATTAACTGATTAATTTTGTATATAAATATGCAGTGAGGATGGGTGTGACGTGAAAGGCTACTTCACATGGTCGTTGTTAGATAATTTTGAATGGGAACATGGATATGCAGTGAGATTTGGTCTATACTACGTTGACTATTCAGATGGTCTAAAAAGATATGCTAAAAACTCAGCCAAGTGGTTCAAACATTTTCTTGAGAGATCCGGAAAACCAATGCCGATGGATCTGTTTAAAAGTGTCAAGAATTGGTGGTCTGCATTACAGATGATTTAAGCTCATTTGGTGGGGAAATTAAATTCAATTATGAGAAGTAACTGATTCGTGATTTATTTTTTTGATAAATTTATCGGGATTAGATTAAAAATATGTTAATATTTAGATATACCATATACATTCGTGAATACTTGTATATTGTTACGTTTCCTTTTTTTATCTTAAGGTTATTTTGACCTAATTCTTGTATTATCTATATATGTATTTTTTGGTCAAAAATATTTTGTATTATCTATATATAGTTTGTCCTTTTCATGAATAAAAGATCATGATTCCATTTGAAATTGTTTTAGCATTTATCCAGTGCACATTTTGGCTTGCAATTGTTGAGACTAGACTATGTAACACTTATCACAACTAGAACAACAATTACAAAACACCATAGCCTTTATTATGGTTTATTATTAGAGATTTACTTAATCGATTGTCTCAGGTGAGAGCTAAAAATATTTTTGTAGTTTTTTTTGTCATATGAAATATATTAAAAGGGGATGAAATTGTATGATTTTCTTTGTCCGGTAAAAGACAATTTCTTTGTTGCTTTTTTTTTCTTGTCCGGATCGTCCCACTGGCCGAGAGTTTCATTTTTTTGGGGTGTTTTTCTATTGTGGTCCCATCCATGTACATAAGTTATATATGATTTTCATGCAAATAAATTTTAAGTGAATAGTGTAGTCGTGCAACAGTTCGAGGGTGTGAAAATTATGAAAACTCCTAATTATAAAGTATATATACATATAGTGGAAGCCCCCTTGGTCCATTGGTTGACCAAGGGTTAATTAATGCTTCTACACCAAGAGGTATGGGGTTCGAGTCCCAGATATTACGATTTATTAATAAATTTGCAGATTAAAGGAGGCAAGTGCAGGAGATCTCCAGCGATGTACAATTATAGCCGTTCGCCAGGATTCTACGCAGAGAGAGAAGTGTCGTCAGGTCGTAAATCATTAAAGGTGTCCGTCAAGAGCATGGAGAAGGAAGTGTCGTCTCTCGTAGATCTAATAAGGGTCGGAAGGAATTGTCCGTTGTAGAATCGTCTATGTAACAGTTCTCATAATTTGCAATAAATAATAAATCTAGACGTCAAAAAAAAAAAAAAAAAAAGTATATATACATATAAGCAAATCTAATTTTGCTTTTATCATATATCAAAGATGGAAGATGTAAACTTTTGTTAGGTTTTATAAGTTAATTACTGTTAATTAAACGTATTTATTGATGCAAATAACACCATGATAATACAAAATGTTGGAAAAATTGCTTAGACCGAGAAACGGTCAAGAAAACTTATTTGAAAATGGACCAAGAATACCTATGTATATTTGGTAGTTTTGATATACCTAAGTTCAAGTAAATTTAGGTGTGAATGGGTAATTCATTCAAAGGGAGAAAAAAGGAGAGACTGGAAAATTTTAACATTAGAGCCCACAGGAAAATAGATTTATTTTTAATCAAAAGTTTTTTTTTCTGGGAGATAAACATCTTTGACCCAAGAAAAATGATTAAAAAAAAAATCATATTTGGAGAATCAGAATGGTAAGCTAGAGATGAGTGGTACTTCAATAAAAAAAAAACATTTATTGTAATACACTAATTACTTTTTCAGTCAAAGAAATATCTTCCTCTTTCTTTTTTTTGAGAAGCAAAGAAATATCTTACGAAACTATATCCTTATCTCATGTGAGTTTCCTTGTCCGTATGAGGCAATTTCCTTGTCAACACTCAAAGAGTTTCATTTTTTTCGGTGGTCTTCTATTGGGTGAAGCATGTTTAATGATCCTGAGAAACGATTTACATGGAACTCTTATGTATCGATTGGCATCGATATTTACCAATGGAAACGATAAACAAAAATGACAGAAAGTTAGCTTAATTTAGATTTAAGTCTCCAAGTCCTTCGAAAATACTAGATCATTTGGGCAAGAAAATTAATAGAAATTTAAAATATGGTAATTTGAAAAAAAAAATCTTAGCTAGTGAGTAGTGACCAATCATAAATTAAAATAAAATAATGCGGACAATTTTATCAATATGATTGAAACGCTAAATTCCATGTTAGTTCCACTTTACTATTTAGCATATGAAAAAAATCGCGTCTTTAATTTAGTCCTATTTCTTTTTTGTTTTTTAGCTATCTTTCATTTGCTAACAGAAACTTACCAAATTCCCATTTAATCATAAAAAACTACAATTGACCCAGTGACCATGTAGTGCATAGATGGTCACAGGAAAATGAGTATAATAGACTTAAGACTGACGTCCTCTTTTACACATCATCTTCGTTTTCTTTCTCTTTTGTTTTTTTCGTTTTTCCTCTATGTTTAAAACGTTTTTTCCTTTATTTTATCCTGAACGTCAAATAAAATATTTTAGCTTTGATCTTTTCATATAAATTGAATTATTTCCACGATTCGACTAAATAACATATTCATATTTTTGCATATTACATATATTTTGGTTTATCTTTTTTGAATATATTTTGGTTTATTTATTAAAACAAACGCAAAATAATTTTGAGTGATTTTGAATGAGAATGGGTCCTTCTACTTATAAATTTTTTTAAAAATGAATGGTATGTATTTTAACTATAACATATATAACATGTTAGTCTATTAAGAAACATTAATAATATCTTTTTCAACTTACCCACATAACATTTTATTTAAATAACAAAGAATACATGATATTTTTTGTTAGTGTAATTAGAACAAATAACATTCCATCACATGTTTATATTGATGGATGTGTTCTCAGTTAAGATTGCAAATTTTTTTTTAATGAATGTGTTGACCAGTGACTTTCAAACTTAATTAACTTTATTTATGATTCATTATTTTGATCTCTTAACAAGTAAATTATTTATATAATAGTATTATTAGTGTTTTTATACAATATTTTAGTGTCTGATCTTATGTTATTATTTAATTTTCATTATATTATTACTTTAATTTTCTTTAACTTTTTCAACTAGTAAAACTTCAAGAATATTGTTTTGTTGACAAATCTCGTACACGTTTTCTAATATGGGCGACCGAGACATTTTGAAACACACCACCTTGGTAAGTCTTCTAAAATAAGATTTTCCTCTTATTGATGTTGTGTAATAAAATAATTGTTCTGTGTTTACGTACTTGGAGTTGGCGCGATATGTTGCAATAGTGTTTTCTCAAAAAGCACCAACACAAAATGGAAATAACCGTTTGAATCATTCTACTTGAACTTCATTTAGTCGTTAAAAGGCAACCGGTTCAGTCAAGAAATGCTTATTTAATAGCTAACGCCAAAAAAAAAATTTAAAAAAAAATATAATCTATTTTAAAGATTCAATGGTACGCGTGTGCCCTAGCTACCTCTCTCTATATAAGAGGAAATGGATGCATTAACATTTCTCACAAACTTCTACATATCTTCAGTCTCAAATAAAAGCAAAAAACTAAGAATTTGTTATAACTAATTAACATCCAAGGAAATGGCAATTAAGCTAATTGCACTAGTAATCACACTATGTGTAGTATCATGGGATACTGCAGAAGGAAGATCTTTAAGATTTTCTACAACTCCTCTAAATCGTTATAGCTTTCCTCCTCATTTTGATTTTGGTGTTGCCTCTTCCGCTTATCAGGTTCGTTAGTTATATTTTATGTAATGTACAAAGATTGCCTCACTTACCCTTTTTAATTATTTTATTAATTTTAAATTTAGTATTATGTTTATAGATTACATTTTTCTTTTTCTTTTTTGCATCATAAATTACATAGTTTAGAAATATTTAAAATCTTATCTAATTATATTTATTTACGTAAATGGAATGCAGTATGAAGGTGCAGTAGAAGAAGGAGGGAGGAGTCTAAGCATATGGGACAATTTCACACATGAATTTCCAGGTTTACTCTCGATTACTTCCTGATGTTGTTAATTTTTTCTTTTAATTTTTTCTCTTCAAAAGTTATATATATATATATATATATAAATAGTAAGTAATATTTTTGCAGAAAGGACGAACATGGACAATGGAGATGTTGCCGTTGATTTTTACCATCGTTATAAGGTTCGTGCATGCTTATATAAGTGGGAAAAAAAAATTGCATACTTTTTAGCATTTTTGGTATGTGTAACGTGATTTAATTGTGAAATATCTTCTTAAGAAATATAATGTGTGGGGCATATCTGAATAATCAAGCTTTACGTTTGTTTTTATTATTTTCTAATTAATGCAACAACTTATATTAATGTAAATGGACGAAATGAGCAGGAAGACATCAAACTAATAAAGGAAATGAATATGGATAGTTTCAGATTTTCCCTGTCCTGGTCAAGAATATTACCGAGTAAGTACAATTTTATATTTATGTCAACCTTTTAGAATGGACTAATAATTTTATAAGAATTTATAATTTACCTTTTCGAATTTTTAATTTTCAGGTGGAAAAGTAAGTGATGGGGTCAATAAAGAAGGTGTTCAATTCTACAAGAATCTTATTGATGAACTTATCGAGAACGGTCAGAATCATATGCTTAATTAGTTTACACAACAACTCTTAAGTTTTGTGTTTGGAATGTTTCTAATTACACCATATTTAAACATACATGCAGGTATCAAACCTTTTGTGACAATTTATCATTGGGATATCCCTCAAGCTCTTGATGATGAGTATGGTAGCTTTTTAAGTCCTCGAATCATGTAAGTTAGAAGCCTAGATCCATCCATGATATGTATACCATGTATACGTTTAAAAAGTTGTTCTTTTGACATTTTTGTTGCTGTGGTTTTATACAGAGATGATTTTCGAAACTACGCCAGATTTTGTTTTCAAGAGTTTGGGGACAAGGTCAGTATGTGGACAACGTTCAACGAGCCATATGTTTATAGCGTTTCGGGTTATGATGCGGGAAATAAGGCAATGGGTCGATGTTCCAAGTGGGTAAACAGTTTGTGTATAGCCGGTGATTCGGGCACAGAGCCTTATTTAGTCTCTCACAACCTTCTTCTTGCTCACGCTGCTGCCGTTGAAGAGTTCAGAAAATGTGACAAGGTACTAAAACGTAACTATGTCTTTCTAAAATACTAGTTTTAAAATTGTTTTTGACAAAAAAAAAAATCATTTTCGAGTTGGAAATTCATAAAAAAAAAATTAAAAAGAGAGGAAATTTTAATTAGTTGGTTCATATGACCTAATCTAATAAAAAAGATTTAAATGCAAAAGAAAGGAAATTTTAATTAATTGTGTATTTATGAAACAGATTTCAAAAGATTCCAAGATAGGCATAGTGCTGTCTCCTTATTGGTTTGAGCCATATGACATTGCTTCTAATGCTGATAAAGAAGCAGTTGAAAGAGCTCTTGCTTTCAATATTGGTTGGTAAGTTGTCATCTATATAACTCATTCTGTTATTAATTCGTTATCTAAAGGCAAAACAAAAACAAAAGAAAATGATTATCTAATCTCTTTTATCTTGCAATTTCGTCTAGGCATCTTAGCCCTCTGGTTTTCGGAGACTATCCAGAGATAATAAAGACAAGCGCTGGAAATAGACTGCCATCTTTCACCAAAGAGCAATCTATGATGGTTAAAAATTCATTTGATTTTATTGGTGTAAATTACTACACTGCACGGTTTGTCGCTCACGACCTTAATGTCGATATTTCAAGGCCTCGCTTCACGACCGACCAACACCTCCAATACAAATGTAACATATTATGCAACTTTATTTGGCTTTCAAATTTTCTTATCAAGAAAAGACTAATGACATTACATTTATCACATTTTTTTTAGTGACAAATCGTAGCGGCGACACCATCTCATTAGAATCGGTATGAACTTTATAGTGTTGCACAAATGATTTCTGCAACTTTATTTTGAGTTTTAGTATGTTTAACGATTAATGTATAACAATAATCATCCTTTTCATTTATTTTTTCCTTAAATTTCAGGATGGGACCAAAATTCTCTGGTCATATCCAGAAGGGTTACGAAAGATTCTTAATTTCATCAAAAATAAATACAATAATCCAACTATTTACATAACAGAAAATGGTAAGAACTTTAAAAAACAGTTCGATAATGTCTTACTAATCATCAATAATAATTCTATATCTATTTCTTTGTTTAATAAAAAAATACCACGTAAAAAAATATAGGTTTCGATGACTACGAAGATGGAACAGTGACACGTGAAGAGATAATAGAAGACACAAAGAGAATAGAGTACCACCAAAAACATCTTCAACAACTCCAGAAAGCGATCATGTAAGAGAATTTCACTATACATAAATAAAAACTGTTTAATTAATATTAAGTTCGAGGAAAAGTAATTAATTCTATCTATACAAATATGTAGTGAGGATGGGTGTAACGTGAAAGGCTATTTCACATGGTCGTTGTTGGATAATTTTGAGTGGGAACATGGATATGCAGTGAGATTTGGTCTGTACTACGTTGACTATAAAAATGGTTTACAACGACATGCTAAAAACTCAGCCATATGGTTCAAGCATTTTCTACAGAGATCCGGAAAACCAATGCCGATGGAACTGTTTAAAAGTGTCAAGAGATGGTGGTATGGATTACAGATGATTTAGGCTCGTTCAAAGAAGATCAAAATTTAATTATGAAAAGTAACTGATTAATTCTTTGGATGCCTTAATTCTTCATCTAGTTGTTGGTAAACTTATGGGATAAAAGTTTGTTCATATTGAAATATACCATATATAAATTTGTATACTGTAAAGTTTTCTAATTTCTTTCTTTTGACATAATTCTTGTATGAATAAATGATTAAAGATCATCATTTTTCGATTTTTGCTTTTCCGAGAGTTATCGTCTTACCCATAAGGGAAATATTATTAATATGGTATGAAGAATATATTAAAAAAAAAAACAAGTTTTCTTTTCAACAATTTTTGGGTTTATTCTTAGGAGTGAACTTTTTTATTCACTCTTTCTTTTTCTACCTAATCAAAATTTGCTATCTAATAAAAAAATTAAACGCATTTAATTGTATAATCAATCCCTAATCATTCTTTTATAAAACCGAAACAATCATGTAACAACATTTAATTGTACAATTGAAACTCTGACCATTTTTTTAGTAAACCAAAACCGACATATAATCTCGTTTAATTGTAAAATCTAAACCCTACTCCTTTTTATAAATCCAAAGCGACATATATTCTCTTTTAATTGTAAAATATAAACTCCTAACTGTTTTTTATAAACCCAACTGACATATAACCTCGTTTAATTGTAAAATTTAAACTTAAACTCTTTTTTTAAATCTAAACCGACAGTTAATCTCGTTTAATTGTAAAATTTAAACTCTAACCTTCCCTTATAAACTCAAATCAATATATAACTTTGTTTATAATTGTAACATTAAATCTTAATATTTTTCTTATAAACCCAAACCAACATATAAACTCTAATACCAATGGTATATTGTTATATGATTTATTTTAATGATTGAACTTTTTTATATAGATAATATTAAAAAAAAATATTTTGTTTATTGTTATATAGTGGCAAATTCTGATTAGTTATAAAAAGAATGAGTGAATAAAAGGGTTCATTCCTAAAAATGTATTTAAAAAAAATTGCTGACCGGTTTTACATTTTTATGCAATAATATATAAATGGATGCATGTGCAGTCAAAGCAGAGGCCTTACAAGATTTAATATAGAAGAAAAGTAGAATTCGAACAAACCAAGAAACCAAAATGAAAAAAAAATACTAGTTGATAGAGTACTATAGGGACGCCATACATGACAACGAAACGCTAGTTCTTCTGTTGTCGGACGAGAATCTAAGGTTTTGGAATAAATATATTTTAATTCATAAATTGTTTGATCATTAGTTGTCAACAATTTTAAAAATACAGTCAAAATCGAACAACATATTGATTTGTTTTTCAAGAGTGCTCTGCATACCGTGTACGTTTTCTTCCTTTGTTAAATATTGTTGTGGACTGTTTAAAATAGGGATATATATAAAACTAATTTTAAGAAAATCAAATGGAAACAAAAATTTGAGTAGTAATTTTCATATGCAGTGAGATTTGGTATGTACTACGTTGACTATGCAGATGGTCTAAAAAGACATGTGCTAATAATTCAACCAAATGGTTCAAGCATTTTCTTGAGAGATCCTGAAAGCCAATGCCGTTGGATTTGTTTAAGGGTATCAAGAATTGGTGGTCTATGTTACAAATGATTTATGCTTGTTTTGTGGGGAAATTAAATTTAGATAAAAAGACGACAGACAGAAAATTGAAAATAGTTCTGGTCCTGATCTGTATCTCATTTTATTTTGTTATCGCTATTCCAAGACATATATATCTTCAGTTTTGTTTTAAGTTTCCTTCATTTTCATTATTTGTTATTAGGTTTAACTTTTAAAATACTGGCTGCATTAATATATATAATATCAACAAAGAAAAAAAACCGTTATTGCTAATTTCTCCTCCAGTAATTACATAATGACTTAAAAATTTGTTCAGTGTAATCATCAGAATCGGAGCCTGTTTGAGTGTATTCAATCTGCAATTTTCCTCTGATTTATTAGTGGAAAAGCTATTTGTATATAAATCTCATTAGTAGACTTTCACGTACGAAATCCATCAATTATATATAGATAGTCTCATTTTGGAATAAGATATTTTGTTGGGCCTTAACCGGGCTGTTTTGGAACCAAGTTTGTTATATATTCTCGCCATTGAAGAAGACCGAAGCATTTTCTAAAGTTAAAAAATTATTAATTCACAAACAAATTTTCCCATGGTAGTTACGATCAAGACATTTATCAGTCTAGCTAGACTAGAAGGTTAAAGTTTATAACTAATAAATTATTAATATTATTATTATATGTTCTAGAACAAAATGTGGGTAGAAGTGTCCAACCAAAGGAGTATACAATCGAACATCAATGTTGCTACATAGATTTATTTGTATATATATATAGCCTACTTGGCAAACATGAAGGCCAGAGACATAAGTATCTTAGTTGTTTCGAAAATTCTCGAGGCAATGTTCTTGGTCCAGATTCCTACTCCAAAACTTCTTGTAGTACTCTGCATAAGTGAAGTCTCGGTAAATTGGTTTTGTTTCGTTGTCCTCGGCTTCCCACAAGGGCTTGGCCGGGCTCATGACAGCACAGTCAGCTGGGCATAGAAACGACGCAACTGATAGTCTCGGATTTTCGGTGTTTGTTACAGCTCGATGCCAAACACTTTTGTATACTCCATTACTTAATGCCTGAAAACACACAATTAATTAAGATCTTATTCTCTGATGATTCTCTAATCCTTTCACCAATATGTTATTTTTTAATTGGCCAGAAACTTTGTGAGATACTGTGGATGGAGATAGTCTAAGAGCATCAGTATCATTGAGAAACTCATTGGATGTCTTTAATATAGTATTTTATTCATTTTGATTATTATTCAATTTTTAAATCATAAATCAAATCTAGACCAATTAAATAATGATATCTGTCAAAAAAGTAAGTCAAAAACTGAGAAACTTTTCTCAAATGAGAAATGTATCTCAATATCTCTCCTACTTTTTGATTATATTTACTTTTTTTAATCATGAGAAATCTATCAAAAAACCCTTGATGGAGATGGTCTAAGTATCTAACCGACAGTGACCCCCTGAATAAAACCCCATTTCTTTGCCGATTATCGAGTCATTCTGAAAATTATTTTCATCAAAGACTGTTAAAGATATATGTTCAATTTTACGTTAGCTGTTGCTAGAAAAATGCTACTAAATTAGAAGTTTTTTTTTCTTTTACATGTCAGCCTATTTGGAAACAATACTGATTTTGTTGCGAAGACTAGTTGCAGCCTAATATGGTTCTTTTGCCATGGAAAAACAGTGTGTCTGATTCATTAATCATTATCAACCGTGTCAAATGGAAAAAAATCCGACAATACAAATTAGAAAGAGTAGTTGCTAAACGAAAAGTGTGTTATGAAGATATGAGAAAAGTGTGTAATGAAAATATGCTACTTACCCGCTTCTTCATGCATTCAATCGGTTGTTTTATTTCAGTTGGGGGATGAAAACATAGAAATGGGAGATGTATTATGAATGTGATTATTTTAGGAACATATTAAATGTGTTACAGCTGTGTGTGATAACTCCAAAACCTTCCATGTATTCTTGTTATAACATAAAGTCTAAGTTTTTATATTATAAATTACAAAATTACTTTTAATACTTTTTATTATTAAACTAATATTACTTGGCCCAAAAAAAACTACTTTACGATAGATTTTCCCCATACCATATTTAAAACTCTACATAATTTAGATTAAATTTAAAATTGGAAAAAATATCATGAACACGTTACCAATTGATATTTTTTTATCCAATATTTTTCAACTGTCGTTTTACCACTATTTTAATTCCTAACCTCACTCTAATGTCATCATGATCGGCAAACACAAACTTCCTACAATGCTTAAACGTTAAAACGTTTGTCCATAGTCGAATACTTAATTACATATTTTAATATCACACGTCATATTAAACTTTATCCATGAAACAAATATATATAGTAATGTAAATGTATCTCTGAATAAGTAATTAGTTATTAATCAATAACTAGGTTTTTGTAAATAAATTAGGAAGTTTTTTTTAAAATGAAATTTGAGAGAAAATGAGGGTAAAATTGGGTTTTGATGTTTAAAAAACCTATTTGACCAATCTGCACAAAAAGGAGATATATATGGACAAATTTTTAAGTAGATATCCTTTTATTCCAATTTTTCCTTTTTTTCAACTCCGTTTCATCTTGAGATTTGAGAAGTACTACAATTTAAAGAATATGTACTATTAAATAGCCAAATTTTAATATTTTTATTGGTAAAAACTACGGACAGTAATATCGTAACTCAATTGGTTATTTTATCACATGTGTTTTCTAAAATCGATTTCACACAACTTTTAAACAATATTATATTGATTTTGGTAACACCCTAGTTTTATAGGATATCGAACTATATATTAGTTTAAATTACACTATTTATTAGCGGTTTTGTTATCACATTTTTTGCACAACTTTGCCAAATTTTTGAAAGGCTGTAAATAAATATATATTTTTTTTGTTAAAGGGTGATATATAATGCTATTATTTGAACCTGACGGATTGCGAAAAAGGATTTTTCATAAACACCCTTATCTATCCACCAACACAAACATTGAAAAAAAATATAAGTAAGATTATCAAATGTCTTACATCAATTTGAACACAAATAATACGTTCATGGTCTCCCAACTAATTAGAAACCCATCATTCAAACTAAAAGAAATCGTTGTCAGAAAAGAAAAGAAAAGAAACAAAAAAAAACTAAAAGAAATCACTCACACACAAAAAATTTCCAATAATTCGATGATAACAATTTCCAACGAATAAATGTAAGCGAATCAGCCGACAAAAAATGTAAGCAAATACCAAGCCTTTTGGATAAATTTTGGGAATTGATAGATAAATTAAGGGATAGTGTGGAGTTTTATTTTTTTTGTTTTTTTTTGTCAAACGTGGAATTTTTTCTTTAATAACTGGAAATTTTGTCCTTTTGATCAAAAATCTTTCTAAGTTTGGAACTAGCTTTTGATAATATTTATGACGGATCAACAATCATACGTTTTCAGATATAGTTTACAGGATTCTATCTTAAATTTAATAGCACTGTAACAACAATTTTTTTAACTGTTTGGACCAACCATGTTTGGGTCGATAATATGTAGATGTTGCTTGTGCTAATCGGCTTCTTCGCCAACAATTAGAACTAAACAACGAATCTCTGTTTGCTAAATTTGACAACAACTTTTTTTTTTTTTTTGTTAAAGAATTTGACAAAACTTGACTCTTTTTCATTTTATTATTGTTATTTTAGTGAAGAGTTTGAATATGAACGGTACACGTTTTACTTTTACCAAAAGAAGTAAAAACCAATACTAAAACAAAGAACATTTGTTATTTTCCTTCACAACAAATAACATCATCATGAGCATTAAGTTATAAAATACTTGAACATCACGCAGGATGTCTTTATTTTCTAGGGTCTACACTACAATCATACAAGTCGTTGGACTAATTATTGGCAAATATTTATTCAAATAGACTATTTTCAATTATTTGTTTACCGGTAACGATTAATGCCGCAAGATAGTTCCTTACTATACGCAACTATTTCATCAGTTTTACCACTTCAGATTCTATCAAACATAACTAACTAGTAGATAGATATTTTGTCTTGCAATCAGCACAACAGTTACCTTCCCTTGGTTAAAATGTAAATGCCACAAGCTCCTTAAGGCAAATCTTTGCTCCCAAGTTCTGATTGCCGTGATGTTCTTAGTCATCATCATGTAGCTCTGTATCCACATTGATTGCATTGCCCAAATCAACGCGTCGCAGTCAGACTCTTCTGGAGTTAGTCTCCCCTGCTTCTTGCCCATTCAGCTCTAATAAAATCACCATTCACAATCTTGCCCATCCCACACTCTTTGTCACCTATTTAATGAACAACATTATATATAGTCTTAATATATTATAACTAGCATTTGTTATCTGAGACTGATAGTCTTATCATTTTTGAAAAATATCTTATTCATCCATTTCTTTTATTTAGTTTACAATTAAAATTGACTAATATATGTTGATACCAATTAAAATTTAATTTGATATAATTGTCTGTTGTAATGCTAAATGAAGAAAGAAAAAAAACACTTGTATGATCTTTTTATGGTGAAAATAATCCGAGATCCAAAAAACTGCATAAAAAGTACTAGAAATAAAATTAAAATCAATAAAGTCGGTAGATCTGACGGCTAGAATAATTTATGACTAGAACCTACCAAAATTTATGGCCACTAGCTTCAAGAGCCCGGGCTCTATAAATACGATGACGTCTCATTAAAGGTAACCACATTGTCCTGTCTTGCAAGCAAATTAAGATCATCAAAAAAGGTTTAGAGATTTTCTAACAAACGTCAAGGCAAAATCATCATTAGAGCAATCTTCAAATCGTCATGATAACAGTAGCCATCGCCGCTGAGTTGCTTGAAGAATACACGGCGGCGCTTACACGCATCACCGCCACACTCCTCCCTCCACCACCAACAAGTCGCCGTCGAAGTGTCCGAGCTCCTACCAGCGGCCGAGCTGACTCTTCCTTGCCTTGTAACGATAACTCATCATCTCGCGCTCCAAATTACACCGCTTTTCTTTTAAATTTCTGAGTATTTTTTGAATAGGCGAAGTGATTTTCGAATTTTCTTCGTCTTGACTGTAATAATGTAATTAAATTTTCTATTTTCTTCGTCTTGACTGGAATTTTCTATTTATTTTCGAGTTGATTTTATTGATGTTTTTTTCTACAGTAATCATTGGAAAATTGAAACACGAAAGCGTATAAATTTATTTCGTTAAAACTTTTTATATATATAATATAGAGTTCAAAGATTGTATATCATTTATGATATAGATAAAAAAAACATTGTGGATAAGTATGAAGATACTTAACAAATCATTTCCTGACGTTAAAAAATACAAAAATATGGATATTTCATTTCTTTTTGTAGTTTTGTATATTTTCAGTCATTTTGGTTTATTTTTCTTTTGTTAGATAATTGATATTATCCAGGAAAAAGGTAATTAATTTAAAATAAAAAGTGTATACGATATTCAATGAAAGTCGTCACGCAAACTCAAAATGATAATTTTCGTATTGAGAGATTAACTGATTAAAAAAACAAAAATATATTGATTTTGTGTCTTGGAGGGACCCTAAACTAAAGATGCCCCATTTTGTTTTTCATGAAAAGGGATATTATTTCGATTACTTTCTGATAAAAGAGCGTTTTTTATTACATTGATTTCTGGAAATAATTTTGGGGTTTTGTATCTTGTGAAAAAGGAAACCGACATGATGGAAAGGGGACCGAATCTGACAGTTCATTTAAAAACGAAGGATAGAGACGTAGAAACAAGGGATGGTTACTGTGACGAACTGAAAAATACATACGTTTTCTTTTGGTGCGACGAATCTAAAGAAAAAAATATTTGCTTTTATTTCATTTTGTTTGTATAAATTAAAATATTCATATACTATCAGTACACCGATTATAATTAATTCGTGATTGCTTTCTTATAACCTATTCATTAAATATAATGGATTCTGACTGATAACATACAACAATCTATAATTTTGAATTGATAGGAAAATAATTAACGGTACGTACGTAGATAATTAAAAACAATATAAAGTAGCTGATCGAAGATAACATCACAAAAAAGCTTAAAATATTTTCTTTCGTATAATGAAGAAGAGTTTGTTTTTTAATCATTTTTGATATCGTTTTTGTAGTTAATTACTTCGTACCATAGCGATATAGAATTATTAGTCTAGTCACATTCAATAAGAGTTCAACAAGTATAAGTTTTTTGATCGACCAGAAAAAAAGAAAAGAAAAATAACAAGTATAATTCACCCGTGACCGTCACGTGGGTGAGAAGCTTGCTGCTGGGCTGACTCTGCCTGGTTATTTGTATGTAACCTTATTGAATTCACGAAGAACATATATTTATCGACATTGTTGTATTTGTGTAAAATTAGATACTCCACAACATTATAAAGTCTATCAGTTGTTGAAAATCTCTTTCCATTATAAACAGATTGACGACGGTCACTTCATTTATTCACAATTTAATAATTATGCTTTTTTTTGTTACATAAAATAATTGTGTTGATTGGTGTGACACCTCGTACACAAATATGAGGTTTATGCATGCAGCTGATGTGACTTGTTTATTGATTGTACACACACAGATTTATGGGATCATTACTCTTTCTTTTACTTCACGTATGTACATTTTCTTGGATGCATTAGTGAACATAATTCATCAATTTCTATTCAGATACATAGCGGATGCATTGATAGAGATCTGTTTTTCATTTGCATCTTTTCATATAAACAACTCAATTTCACTTTAATTAATGTTTTAAGATTTAGGCGCACCAATGAAGAAACTATTTTAACTATCATTTTTTTCTTATCTTTTTATATTAAAATAGTGTATGTTAAGTAACTAAAATTATTGAACCAATAAGAAAACACTTCCGAAAATACAAATGGTCAAATAAAAGTTCAAGATCAACACTCTAGGTAACAATATACACATTCCAATATCATGCATCATCTATGCATGATTGTTACAATGATATGAGAAAGCGAATGCAGATGTCCATACATTGCATAGACTTAATTCCTATTTTCTATATTACACAAAAAACTAGAAATCACTTGGGAAAGGAGTTACCTAATCACAACACTTCTTTTGGCCTAATCTCGATCCTTTGCACGATGATTCCGCCTTTCCAACCGCCTTCTCTTGTCTCCAAGACGCTCATTTTAAGCTCCTCATCATCGGAACCAACATAATATTCACCAAGTTCAATCTCCAACCACCCATCTTCTCTACACCATTGCGTTCCTTGCTTAAGAAACACTCTTCTATCATTATAAACCTGAGTTCTTGTAGAACGAAAGCTCACCTCCAAAGGCAGAGACTCAAATCCAAAGGATCCCATTTCTTGTTCTTTGAAAACAAGGTAAGCTCCATACATGGTGGCTTTGGATAGAAGGGATGTGCTTATTTTTCCTCGGATTTCGAGCGGGTTTAAAAAGTAATCACTATATTACTACTATAAAATTAAAATTTCCAAATCTTTTGAAAAAGTTAATTATTCCACAAATTTATATAGATATAACGTAAATATATTATTTGCATATTGCATTCGTAATTACAGTATAAACATATAAATGTGGCTCTCTTACGGTCTCATTCATTTCACTTAATAATCTTTTCTTCAAAAAAAATCTAAATTGATTTGTAAAAACAAAATATCTAATCCTATACCAGAATAAAAAAAATGAAGATTAATGATTTTAACAAACAAAAAAAAACACTACGTTCAATGATCGCACGAAGTTAATAATCTCATGTTTTTGTACGTTTTTATATCAGAAAGGTAGCAAGGTAGCAACTATTGATGATATGACTCAAATTGCTCATGCGTCACAATTTGTGGATGAGATAACAAACACTCTAAATACATCCATGGGTCTATTCGCTAATGAACCTATCATGACTTTGCTGTATGCTATTCACATCAGGGAGCATTTGGTTGCATATCACCCTTTGGTTCAGCAAACAATCAATGAGCTAAATCAATGAGTTCATTTAAGGTTCCTTAAAATTGGTGTTTCGTAGAACAATAACCACATATTCCAAATAACTTAGCATACTCAAAATAAAATTGGTGTTTTGCAGAACAATAACCAAAAATCTCAAACAAAAGGGCATATCCACCTTTCTAAACATTCATACTCTGGTCCAGATAAGAAACAAAACGCATCTACAATAAGAACATAACAATTTAGCGTTTAAACAAAAGAGATTCTCAAAGTTTAGTAGTGGATCTTAATCTAAGGTACAGACGTAACTAGAAATGGTTGTGAAGTTGGAGTCATTGATCAAGCTGCACCAACCTTGCTAAAGAGCGACTTTCGGATCTACGCACATTTCAAGAAAAGATCATTTAGAACAAAAGCTAAAATGCTTTAGGCAAGACAAAAGAGATTTCAAGAGTTTTGAAACCAGTAAAAAGATATTAGCTTAGGATATGGTAGAGCAAATTTAAGAGAACAAATGGTGATTGTTATTAAACTTTGGGAAGTTTATTGCGGAACGCAACTTCCAACCTGGTTTTTTCTTAACAACTTTTGCTTAACGTTAATATTTTTATCAGTAGATATATATATAGTCGTTGAATTCTCAAATCAACAAGGATTTCTAAATCCATTAAAATTCTTTTATCAGTAAAACCCCCCTTAGAAGATGATATATATGGTAACAGAGATGTTAATTAATCAAGCTGATTAAAAACTATATACAATAACTTCTCTATATCATCACTTCTATTTAGTATAAATAAAGAAAGATAGTTAGATAGATATATAATAAATTGCAAGTAATTAATTGTAATATACTGTAATTAAAAAATATACCAAATTACAATTACATTATGGCACATCTGACTGGATGAAATTAATAATATTTTCTTTTCTCTTCTTGTTTAGTATATAAGATTTATAGTGCGCCAACGCGATCAACTGGTTGCGTTTTTAGAGAAATACAACATGTTGAATAAAAGATCCAGCTGAAAGTTTTACTATTTTAAAGTATAACTTGTCGAAAAAGAAAATAATTATGCTAAAAAAAGAGATAAAAAGATAACGTTCATCTACCAAATTGGAGAGAAATGAATATATTGAAAAAATTTCTTCTAATTTCCACCTCACATTCAATAACTTTTCATTGATCTTAATATAGTTTTTCTCATGTTTACCATTTCCCCTTTATGATTAAGTTTTTTTTAACAAGTTTCATGTTTTTCAAAACAATGACAACATGTTCTCTCCACTTTCATGTTTAAATTGTTCATCTTGTTTAACATAATGAACAAAAATAATTTAAATATTTATGTACTAGCACTAATATAAGAACACAAATAAATTTTCCCAAAACCCGCAGTAAAAATTTGAAACTATTAAATGATTAAACGAATCAAAAAGGTTGAATAATCTATGTTTTGGCAATAATTGAGGTAATATATTTAACAAAAACATAACTAAGTCAAGAACATGCTACATCTTATGTTGTCGGGCGGGAATCTAGGGGTACATAAGAAATAATTGAGGAATCCTATTTAGGTTTTCAGAAAGTATTTAAATCATTACTAATCACCAATCTTTAAAAAATACAGTCAAAATTGAACATCGTTTTGATTTATTTTTTAAGAGTGATGTTTTTTATATGATTGTATACGGTTTTAAATAGGTGGTGCGTTAGTTATAGGATCAAGAGTCCAAGATTAGGCATAAACTGTTTCACCATAACGTGTTAGGATTTCGATTTTTATTTTAGATGCAAAAAAAGAGAGGTTTTGATTATTAGTTTACTGAGTTCTGTATATAGCGGTTTCAAAAAAGTTAAATCGGTGCAAATAGTAAGCTGATCCGCGAATATGGTATTTAATTAAAAATATTTATTTTTAGTTTTAAATATAAATTTTTTGAATTTTTATATCCAATTAACTAAGTATATAATATTGACTACTTTAAAAACTGACTCGATAGAAACTATTATATTAAATAAATTTGAAAAATATTTTACTTTTTTAAAGAACTAAACAGAAAAAAAAGTTTAAAGAACTTTTCAACTCTCAAAACCACGATTATAAGACATAAGACATGTTAAGGTTAGTGGTTTTATGACCTTGATATGTGACGGACAGCAAAATTTATGCGTTGTGGATAATATAGAGTGGAATATGTCTTATGTCGTATAAATTTATGTGACGGACAGCAAAATTTATGCGTTGTGGATAATATAGAGAGAAATTTATTTTTAAAAAGGATATTTTGGTTTAATTTTTGAAAATACAGTACTTATTCATGTTTTTAGAATAATGTACATAAGAATTCTTTTTTTATTGTTTTCATTTTGATAGTTTAGAAACCATAGAAGAATAAAAATAATAGTTATTGATTGAAGTTATGTGTGTATGTTAAAAAAACATATTTCAAAACACTTGTTTTGTGTTTAATTACGGACTTAAACGCGATATGTTGTAATTGGTCTTATTTTATAACGCGATGGGAATAACCGTTTGAATAATTCCAGTCTAAGTTTGTTTAGTCATGAGACTCACGACGATCATCCAATTAATTAAACAAAAGTCATCAAAAGGCAACCAGTTCAGTCAAAATTAGGATTATTTAATAATTAACAAAAACTATTCGTAAGATTCCATAAATGGACGCGTGTGCCCTAGCTATCTTTCTCTCTATATAAGAGGAAATGGATGCATTAAAATTTCTCACAGTACTCTAAACATCTTCAGTCTCAAATAAAAGTACAATCTAAAAATTTGTCTTAACTAATTAACGTCCAAAAAATGGCAATTAAGCTAATTGCACTAGTAATCACACTATGTGTAGCATCATGGGATGCTACAGAAGGAAGAGCTTTAAGATTTTCTACGACACCTCTAAATCGTTATAGTTTTCCTCCTCATTTCAATTTTGGAGTTGCTTCTTCTGCTTATCAGGTTTGTTTGTAATGTACTAATTATAACATGTTTCACAAGTGTAACTTAATGTCGGAATAGTTTTAGGGTTTAAGGCTTTAGTTAAAACCGTAATGAATTATATTTACGTACGTATACGAAATGCAGTATGAAGGTGCAGTAGAAGAAGGAGGGAGGAGTCCAAGCATATGGGACAATTTCACACATGCATTTCCAGGTACACTTTTTTATTCATCCACGTTGTTAATTACTATTAGTTTTATTAATATATATCCTAATCGTTTTCTATATTTGTACGTAACATTTTAAATATTTTTTTCAGAAAGGACAAGCATGGACAATGGAGATGTTGCTGTAGACTTTTATCACCGTTATAAGGTTTGTGCATGACTTCTTTTATTTATATTTTTTGCTTTGTAAGTGACTGTGTATTAGTTGAAATAAAGAAGTGCTTACTTTTCAGCATTTTTTGGTCATCTAAAACGTGACTTAATTGTGAAATATTATCTTAAGAAGTGGGTAGACATATCTGAATAATCAATGCTTTAAGTAATGCTTTTCTTATTTTCTTAATGCAACAACTTATTTAATGTAAATGCATGGACGAAATGACAGGATGACATCAAACTAATAAAGGAAATGAATATGGATAGTTTCAGATTTTCTCTGTCATGGTCAAGAATACTACCAAGTAAGTATACAATTTTAGTTTTTTTTTCATTTTATAGATTGAACTAATACTTTTTTTTTTTAACCTTTTCTAATTAGAAAATCTTTCTATCTTTCAAAACATTTTAATTTCAGGTGGAAAACTAAGTGATGGGGTAAATAAAGAAGGTGTTCAGTTCTACAAGAATCTTATAGATGAACTTATCAAGAATGGTCAGCATCGATCATATGCTTAATTAGTTAACTATAACGCCACCTATTAATTTACACGTTAACTCTTTGATTTTAACATTTTAAAGAGAATTCACATAAATTGTTAAGTTTTGTGTTTGAAATAATGTTTCTCATCACACTATATATTTAAACCTACACGCAGGTATAAAACCATTTGTAACAATTTATCATTGGGATATCCCTCAAGCCCTTGATGATGAGTATGGTAGCTTTTTAAGCCCTCGAATCATGTAAGTAAAAAGCGTAGATCCATACATGATATGTATAAGTTTAAAAAATTGTACTTTTGACATTTTCTTGTTGTTTGGTTTCATACAGAGATGATTTTCGAAACTACGCCAGATTGTGTTTCCAAGAGTTTGGAGACAAGGTCAATATGTGGACAACGTTCAACGAGCCATATGTTTATAGTGTTTCGGGTTATGACGCGGGCAATAAAGCAATTGGTCGATGTTCAAAATGGGTAAACAGTTTGTGTATAGCCGGTGATTCGGGCACGGAGCCTTATTTAGTCTCTCACCACCTTCTTCTTGCTCACGCTGCTGCCGTTGAAGAGTTCAGGAAATGTGACAAGGTAAATAAGATATAACTATGTTTTCCTAAATTATTTGCTTTTAATTTTCAAGATTTTTCAACATAAAAAAAAAAACGGATTATCATTTAATCTATCAAAAAGGATTTGAACGCAAAAAATAACATTTTGATTTATGGTGTTTTTGACACAGATTTCACAAGATGCTAAGATAGGCATAGTGTTGTCGCCTTATTGGTTTGAGCCTTATGACATTGATTCTGAATCTGATAAAGAAGCAGTTGAACGAGCTCTTGTTTTCAATATTGGTTGGTAAGTTGTGATATATGTGATCCATTTCGTGTTATTAAATCAGTATCTAAAATCAGAAAAAATGATTATCTAATCTTCTTTATCTTACAACTATATCTAGGCATCTCAGCCCTTTAGTCATTGGAGACTACCCTGAGACGATTAAGACAACAGCTGGAAATAGATTGCCTTCTTTCACCAAAGAGCAATCTATGATGGTAAAAAATTCATTTGATTTTATCGGAATAAATTACTACACGGCACGGTTTGTCGCTCACGATCTTCACGTCGATCTTTCCCGGCCTCGCTTCACAACCGACCAACATCTCCAATACAAATGTAAGTACCCATAACCTAGTTATGTAGCTTTTATTTGGCTGTCTAGTTTTCTTATTAAGAAAGTAATAATGAACCTACAACTAATGACATTACATTTATCACTTTTATTAGCGACAAATCGTAGCGGCAACCACATCTCATCAGAATCGGTATGAACTCTAATTCCTCACAAATTATTCCTCATACTTTGTTTTGAATTTTAGTATGTTAAACAATGCTTATCAATAACCATTTTTCATTCGATTTCAGGATGGAACCAAAATTCTATGGTCATATCCGGAAGGCCTACGAAAGCTTCTTAATTATATTAAAAATAAATATAACAATCCAACTATTTACATAACTGAAAACGGTAAGAACGACAGAAATAAAATCTTGAATATTTCAATCATGTCTAACTAATCATCAATAAATATTTATCTATACTCTTCGTTTAATAAATGTAACCTCGTAATAATGTATAGGTTTCGATGACTACGAAGATGGAACAGTGACACGTGAAGAGATAATAGAAGACACGAAGAGAATAGAGTACCACCAAAAACATCTTCAACAACTCCAGAAAGCGATCATGTACGAGAACTTCACTATACATGAATAAAAACTGATTAGTATTTGATTAACTAATAAAATTCGAGAATAATTAACTGATTAATTTTGTTTATAAATATGCAGTGAGGATGGGTGTGACGTGAAAGGCTACTTCACATGGTCGTTGTTAGATAATTTTGAATGGGAACATGGATATGCAGTGAGATTTGGTCTATACTACGTTGACTATTCAGATGGTCTAAAACGGCATGCTAAAAACTCAGCCAAGTGGTTCAAACATTTTCTTGAGAGATCCGGAAAACCAACACCGATGGATCTATTCAAAAGTGTCAAGAATTGGTGGTCTACATTACAAATGATTTAAGCTCATTTGGTGGGGAAATTAATTCAATTATGAGAAGTAACTGATTCGTTACTTATTTTTTGATAAATATTTCGGGATTAGATTAAGAATATGTTAATATATAGATATACTATATACATTCGTGTATACTTGTGCATTGTTAAGTTTCCTTCTTTTTTTTCTTAAGGTTCTTTTGACCTAATTCTTGTATTATCTATATATGTATTTTTTGGTCAAAATAATTTTGGATTATCGATATATAGTTTGTCCTTTTCATGAGTTATAGATCAGGATTCCATTTGAAATTGTTTTAGCATTTATCCAGTGCACATTTTGGCTTGCAATTGTTGAGACTAGATCCTATGTAACACTTATCACAACTAGAACAACAATTACAAAACACCATAGCCTTTATTATGGTTTATTATTTTAGGATTTTACTTACTCGATTTTCTCAGGTGAGAGCTAAAAATATTTTGGTAGTTTTTTTGTCATATGAAATATATTAAAAAGGGATGAAATTGTCTGAGTTTCCTTGTCCGGTAGAAGACAATTTCTTTGTTGCTTCTTTTTTCTTGTCCGGATAGTCCCACTGGCCGAGAGTTTCATTTTTTTGGGGTGACTTTCTATTGTGGTCCCATCCATGTACATAAGTTATGATTTTCATGCAAATAAATTCTAAGTGAATACTGTAGTCGTGCAACAGTTCGAGGGTGTGAAAATTATAAAAATTCCTAATTATAAGTATCCTATACTATTATTTGGGGAGTACATTTTATAAGATACCCTAAACTAACCTTCCCTTTTGTAAGAATTTACTTAAGAATGCCAATAGAAATAAAATTTTATAGAGTAAATTAATTCAACTCATTAAGGATAAACAAGTCAAATACTATTTTATGCAATTTAATTATAAAAACGAAAATCTATTATTAATTTTTTAAAAAAGAATGACCAATCAAAATGAACATATAAGATTTGATATCTAACTTATCATATTAATTTGTTATTAATCACTATACTTCACCTCTCATCTTTATATTATTCTATTTCTATAAAATAAATAAATTATTATATCATCTACATAATAAAAAAAAGTAAATTTTTTTCCGCATATACAAAGATTTGAATTTTTAAAAACGACTATAAATTGTTCAATGTATGAAAAAACAAATTTAACGGATCAAAAATTCATATTTGAGTAATATATTCCTTTTTTTAATATCATCAATACTTAATAGATCAAAAAGTTAAGAAATATAAATACTCTAATTTGATTTTTTGAAACAAATATTTATAATAGGCGGCGGGTTAAATATAATGTATTATATGATGAAATGAGTTATGATCCTTATAACTATTTGAATATTTATATTTAATTTCATATATATATATTTTTAAATTCATAATTTTACATACTACAATAAAAATTTCAAAGATTTTAATTTGGAACATTTAAAAAAGTTTAATTTAATATATTAAAGAATATCATAATATTTAATAGATTAAATAAGGTTTGACACTTCTAAATATTTGAAAATTTAATTCTGCAAGCAATTTTAGAAATAATGAATAATAGATTGTGCCACAATATTTTCATAGGGATTGTAAAATGAAAATATAGACTCCACACACGGATCGAGTTTGGTATTATTATATACCAAATATATGTTCATAACATATTCGATTATGTGAATAATTGGTAAATTCCGTAATTAGCTCAAACAAATCTCTATTGCAACAACCAATGAATTAGAATTTGAAAAAATAATTTCCTAAATTAATTCAAAATAATAGCTAACTTTTTTAACTAATTCAAAATAATCTACGTTTTAGATGCGATTCATTTATGATATTTTGATTTTTGATCTAACTAAATTTTATGCACTCTCATTTTGTGGTTGTTAACATAAATTAACTCATTGTTCAAACAATATTATTTTTTTTGAAAATAATATTATTTTCCGTTTTCATATCTTTAAAAAATATATCCATAATTGAGGATTACGGAAAAATAAAAATATATTCATTCTAATATGATATATATATGGACTGACATAAAAAATTAATATTTTTTACTTACTATTATAATATATCACTATTTTATTCTACAACTATATAACATATAAATTTTGTAATAAATGAAATTCAACCCGTACTGTAGTACGGGTGATGATCTAGTATATACATATAAGCAAATCTAATTTTGTTTATCATATATCAAAGATGGAAGATGTAAACTTTGGTTAGGTTTTATAAGTTAATTACTGTTAATTAAACGTATTTATTGATGCAAATAACACCATGATAATACAAAAATGTTGGAAAATTTGCTTAGACCGAGAAACGGTCAATAAAACTTATTTGAAAATGGACCAAGAAACCTATGTATATTTGGTAGTTTTGATATACCTAAGTTCAAGTAAATTTAGGTGTGAATGGGTAATTCATTCAAAGGGAGAAAAAAGGAGAGACTGGAAAATTTTAACATTAGAGCCCACAGGAAAATAGATTTATTTTTAATCAAAAGGTTTTTTTTAGGAGATAAACATTTTTGACCCAAGAAAAATGATTAAAAAGAAAATCATATTTGGAGAATCAGAATGGTAAGAGATGACTGGTACTTCAATCAAAAAAAACATTTATTGTAATACACTAATTACTTTTTCAGTCAAAGAAATATCTCCCTCTTTCATTTTTTTGAGCAGCAAAGAAATATCTTAAGAAACCATATCCTTATCTCATGTGAGTTTCCTTGTCCGTATGAGGCAGTTTCCTTGTCAACACTCAAGAGTTTCATTTTTTTCGGTGGTCTTCTATTGGGTGAAGCATGTTTAATGATCCTGCAGGCTCTGTTCTAAGGCAGACGATGTAATAATTTTTTTGGGACAAATGTAAGAAATTGTTAGTTTGTTGATTAAAATAATATTTTCAGTATTAAAAATTTAAAATGTGCCGTCAACCCATCATATTACATATTGACTATTCTACTCGACGACCTTGCATGGAAAGTGGGAGACTTGTGCTCACAATTATCTAAATCCAAAATGATTACTTATTACTATTGACTAACTATTGTATCTTATTTGACGACCGTGTATACTGTATATGCATCAATATTAACGCTGCTATATAGTAATGCAAAACGTATATCATTGTATTTTTTTTTTTGGAGGCGCCTAAGAAACGATTTACATGGAACTCTTATGTATCGATTGGCATCGATATTTACCAATGGAAACGATAAACAAAAATGACAGAAAGTTAGCTTAATTTAGATTTAAGTCTCCAAGTCCTTCGAAAATACTAGATCATTTGGGCAAGAAAATTAATAGAAATTTAAAATATGGTAATTTGAAAAAAAAAATCTTAGCTAGTGAGTAGTGACCAATCATAAATTAAAATAAAATAATGCGGACAATTTTATCAATATGATTGAAACGCTAAATTCCATGTTAGTTCCACTTTACTATTTAGCATATGAAAAAAATCGCGTCTTTAATTTAGTCCTATTTCTTTTTTGTTTTTTAGCTATCTTTCATTTGCTAACAGAAACTTACCAAATTCCCATTTAATCATAAAAAACTACAATTGACCCAGTGACCATGTAGTGCATAGATGGTCACAGGAAAATGAGTATAATAGACTTAAGACTGACGTCCTCTTTTACACATCATCTTCGTTTTCTTTCTCTTTTGTTTTTTTCGTTTTTCCTCTATGTTTAAAACGTTTTTTCCTTTATTTTATCCTGAACGTCAAATAAAATATTTTAGCTTTGATCTTTTCATATAAATTGAATTATTTCCACGATTCGACTAAATAACATATTCATATTTTTGCATATTACATATATTTTGGTTTATCTTTTTTGAATATATTTTGGTTTATTTATTAAAACAAACGCAAAATAATTTTGAGTGATTTTGAATGAGAATGGGTCCTTCTACTTATAAATTTTTTTAAAAATGAATGGTATGTATTTTAACTATAACATATATAACATGTTAGTCTATTAAGAAACATTAATAATATCTTTTTCAACTTACCCACATAACATTTTATTTAAATAACAAAGAATACATGATATTTTTTGTTAGTGTAATTAGAACAAATAACATTCCATCACATGTTTATATTGATGGATGTGTTCTCAGTTAAGATTGCAAATTTTTTTTTAATGAATGTGTTGACCAGTGACTTTCAAACTTAATTAACTTTATTTATGATTCATTATTTTGATCTCTTAACAAGTAAATTATTTATATAATAGTATTATTAGTGTTTTTATACAATATTTTAGTGTCTGATCTTATGTTATTATTTAATTTTCATTATATTATTACTTTAATTTTCTTTAACTTTTTCAACTAGTAAAACTTCAAGAATATTGTTTTGTTGACAAATCTCGTACACGTTTTCTAATATGGGCGACCGAGACATTTTGAAACACACCACCTTGGTAAGTCTTCTAAAATAAGATTTTCCTCTTATTGATGTTGTGTAATAAAATAATTGTTCTGTGTTTACGTACTTGGAGTTGGCGCGATATGTTGCAATAGTGTTTTCTCAAAAAGCACCAACACAAAATGGAAATAACCGTTTGAATCATTCTACTTGAACTTCATTTAGTCGTTAAAAGGCAACCGGTTCAGTCAAGAAATGCTTATTTAATAGCTAACGCCAAAAAAAAAATTTAAAAAAAAATATAATCTATTTTAAAGATTCAATGGTACGCGTGTGCCCTAGCTACCTCTCTCTATATAAGAGGAAATGGATGCATTAACATTTCTCACAAACTTCTACATATCTTCAGTCTCAAATAAAAGCAAAAAACTAAGAATTTGTTATAACTAATTAACATCCAAGGAAATGGCAATTAAGCTAATTGCACTAGTAATCACACTATGTGTAGTATCATGGGATACTGCAGAAGGAAGATCTTTAAGATTTTCTACAACTCCTCTAAATCGTTATAGCTTTCCTCCTCATTTTGATTTTGGTGTTGCCTCTTCCGCTTATCAGGTTCGTTAGTTATATTTTATGTAATGTACAAAGATTGCCTCACTTACCCTTTTTAATTATTTTATTAATTTTAAATTTAGTATTATGTTTATAGATTACATTTTTCTTTTTCTTTTTTGCATCATAAATTACATAGTTTAGAAATATTTAAAATCTTATCTAATTATATTTATTTACGTAAATGGAATGCAGTATGAAGGTGCAGTAGAAGAAGGAGGGAGGAGTCTAAGCATATGGGACAATTTCACACATGAATTTCCAGGTTTACTCTCGATTACTTCCTGATGTTGTTAATTTTTTCTTTTAATTTTTTCTCTTCAAAAGTTATATATATATATATATATATAAATAGTAAGTAATATTTTTGCAGAAAGGACGAACATGGACAATGGAGATGTTGCCGTTGATTTTTACCATCGTTATAAGGTTCGTGCATGCTTATATAAGTGGGAAAAAAAAATTGCATACTTTTTAGCATTTTTGGTATGTGTAACGTGATTTAATTGTGAAATATCTTCTTAAGAAATATAATGTGTGGGGCATATCTGAATAATCAAGCTTTACGTTTGTTTTTATTATTTTCTAATTAATGCAACAACTTATATTAATGTAAATGGACGAAATGAGCAGGAAGACATCAAACTAATAAAGGAAATGAATATGGATAGTTTCAGATTTTCCCTGTCCTGGTCAAGAATATTACCGAGTAAGTACAATTTTATATTTATGTCAACCTTTTAGAATGGACTAATAATTTTATAAGAATTTATAATTTACCTTTTCGAATTTTTAATTTTCAGGTGGAAAAGTAAGTGATGGGGTCAATAAAGAAGGTGTTCAATTCTACAAGAATCTTATTGATGAACTTATCGAGAACGGTCAGAATCATATGCTTAATTAGTTTACACAACAACTCTTAAGTTTTGTGTTTGGAATGTTTCTAATTACACCATATTTAAACATACATGCAGGTATCAAACCTTTTGTGACAATTTATCATTGGGATATCCCTCAAGCTCTTGATGATGAGTATGGTAGCTTTTTAAGTCCTCGAATCATGTAAGTTAGAAGCCTAGATCCATCCATGATATGTATACCATGTATACGTTTAAAAAGTTGTTCTTTTGACATTTTTGTTGCTGTGGTTTTATACAGAGATGATTTTCGAAACTACGCCAGATTTTGTTTTCAAGAGTTTGGGGACAAGGTCAGTATGTGGACAACGTTCAACGAGCCATATGTTTATAGCGTTTCGGGTTATGATGCGGGAAATAAGGCAATGGGTCGATGTTCCAAGTGGGTAAACAGTTTGTGTATAGCCGGTGATTCGGGCACAGAGCCTTATTTAGTCTCTCACAACCTTCTTCTTGCTCACGCTGCTGCCGTTGAAGAGTTCAGAAAATGTGACAAGGTACTAAAACGTAACTATGTCTTTCTAAAATACTAGTTTTAAAATTGTTTTTGACAAAAAAAAAAATCATTTTCGAGTTGGAAATTCATAAAAAAAAAATTAAAAAGAGAGGAAATTTTAATTAGTTGGTTCATATGACCTAATCTAATAAAAAAGATTTAAATGCAAAAGAAAGGAAATTTTAATTAATTGTGTATTTATGAAACAGATTTCAAAAGATTCCAAGATAGGCATAGTGCTGTCTCCTTATTGGTTTGAGCCATATGACATTGCTTCTAATGCTGATAAAGAAGCAGTTGAAAGAGCTCTTGCTTTCAATATTGGTTGGTAAGTTGTCATCTATATAACTCATTCTGTTATTAATTCGTTATCTAAAGGCAAAACAAAAACAAAAGAAAATGATTATCTAATCTCTTTTATCTTGCAATTTCGTCTAGGCATCTTAGCCCTCTGGTTTTCGGAGACTATCCAGAGATAATAAAGACAAGCGCTGGAAATAGACTGCCATCTTTCACCAAAGAGCAATCTATGATGGTTAAAAATTCATTTGATTTTATTGGTGTAAATTACTACACTGCACGGTTTGTCGCTCACGACCTTAATGTCGATATTTCAAGGCCTCGCTTCACGACCGACCAACACCTCCAATACAAATGTAACATATTATGCAACTTTATTTGGCTTTCAAATTTTCTTATCAAGAAAAGACTAATGACATTACATTTATCACATTTTTTTTAGTGACAAATCGTAGCGGCGACACCATCTCATTAGAATCGGTATGAACTTTATAGTGTTGCACAAATGATTTCTGCAACTTTATTTTGAGTTTTAGTATGTTTAACGATTAATGTATAACAATAATCATCCTTTTCATTTATTTTTTCCTTAAATTTCAGGATGGGACCAAAATTCTCTGGTCATATCCAGAAGGGTTACGAAAGATTCTTAATTTCATCAAAAATAAATACAATAATCCAACTATTTACATAACAGAAAATGGTAAGAACTTTAAAAAACAGTTCGATAATGTCTTACTAATCATCAATAATAATTCTATATCTATTTCTTTGTTTAATAAAAAAATACCACGTAAAAAAATATAGGTTTCGATGACTACGAAGATGGAACAGTGACACGTGAAGAGATAATAGAAGACACAAAGAGAATAGAGTACCACCAAAAACATCTTCAACAACTCCAGAAAGCGATCATGTAAGAGAATTTCACTATACATAAATAAAAACTGTTTAATTAATATTAAGTTCGAGGAAAAGTAATTAATTCTATCTATACAAATATGTAGTGAGGATGGGTGTAACGTGAAAGGCTATTTCACATGGTCGTTGTTGGATAATTTTGAGTGGGAACATGGATATGCAGTGAGATTTGGTCTTTACTACGTTGACTATAAAAATGGTCTACAACGACATGCTAAAAACTCAGCCATATGGTTCAAGCATTTTCTTCAGAGATCCGGAAAACCAATGCCGATGGAACTGTTTAAAAGTGTCAAGAGATGGTGGTATGGATTACAGATGATTTAGGCTCGTTCAAAGAAGATCAAAATTTAATTATGAAAAGTAACTGATTAATTCTTGGGATGCCTTAATTCTTTATCTAGTTGTTGGTAAACTTATGGGATAAAAGTTTGTTCATATTGAAATATACCATATATAAATTTGTATACTGTAAAGTTTTCTAATTTCTTTCTTTTGACATAATTCTTGTATGAATAAATGATTAAAGATCATCATTTTTCGATTTTTGCTTTTCTGAGAGTTATCGTCTTACCCATAAGGGAAATATTATCAATATGGTATGAAGAATATTAAAAAAAAAAACTAGTTTTCTTTTCAACAATTTTTGGGTTTATTCTTAGGAGTGAACTTTTTTATTCACTCTTTCTTTTTCTACCTAATCAAAATTTGCTATCTAATAAAAAAATTAAACGCATTTAATTGTATAATCAATCCCTAATCATTCTTTTATAAAACTGAAACAATCATGTAACAACATTTAATTGTACAATTGAAACTCTGACCATTTTTTTAGTAAACCAAAACCGACATATAATCTCGTTTAATTGTAAAATCTAAACCCTACTCCTTTTTATAAATCCAAAGCGACATATATTCTCTTTTAATTGTAAAATATAAACTCCTAACTGTTTTTTATAAACCCAACTGACATATAACCTCGTTTAATTGTAAAATTTAAACTTAAACTCTTTTTTTAAATCTAAACCGACAGTTAATCTCGTTTAATTGTAAAATTTAAACTCTAACCTTCCCTTATAAACTCAAATCAATATATAACTTTGTTTATAATTGTAACATTAAATCTTAATATTTTTCTTATAAACCCAAACCAACATATAAACTCTAATACCAATGGTATATTGTTATATGATTTATTTTAATGATTTAACTTTTTTATATAGATAATATTAAAAAAATATATTTTGTTTATTGTTATATAGTGGCAAATTCTGATTAGTTATAAAAAGAATGAGTGAATAAAAGGGTTCATTCCTAAAAATGTATTTAAAAAAAATTGCTGACCGGTTTTACATTTTTATGCAATAATATATAAATGGATGCATGTGCAGTCAAAGCAGAGGCCTTACAAGATTTAATATAGAAGAAAAGTAGAATTCGAACAAACCAAGAAACCAAAATGAAAAAAAAATACTAGTTGATAGAGTACTATAGGGACGCCATACATGACAACGAAACGCTGGGTCTGATTGGTAACAAGCTGTTAGCTGTTAGCTGGAGCGGTTAGCTGGAGCTGTTAGCTGTTAGGGAATAGTGCAAAGCTGTACAAAAGAATAAAACACGAAAGCTGTACAAAAAAATAACGCAGAACAAATTTTAAAAATTTATTCTGATTGGAAACATCATAGCGGTACACATAATAAATAATATTAAGAATTTAGAAAGAAAGAAAAAATTATATAGAAATATACTTTAGTATATAATTACATATGAAAATTAAGATTATATAGAATGAACAATATTTTATTGTTAGAATAATAATATGAATTTACTAGTCCTATAATAAATAAAATTTTCTTTATTATGAGCAATATAACATTTCAAAATAATTGTTTGAGAAAAAAATAATTATTTCTAATGAGATTTTTTCATAGGCTGTATCATTTACTTTTTCGGAAATCTTTATCTGAACATTCCAGATTTTTTTTTGCATTATACATAGTTACAATTATATTTTATAAAGTTTAATTATGCGGTTAATAATACGGTTAACCGTGCGGCTAATCGTACTGTTAAATAACGGTTTTGATACGTTTCCGGTATATTAACGGTTACGGTTAGTATATTTTTTTAACCGTAACTAATTTAGTTTTACGGTGAATGGTTATGGTTTTTAACCGTTTTATACAGTTACGGTTGAAAAACGGTCCAGTTACGATCCAAAATACGGTTATGGTTAGCTTTTGGTCATGCTTACTAGGCATGACCAAAAGCTAACCGTAACCATATGTTGTACCGTAACCGGACCGTTTCTCAACCGTAACCGTATAAAATGGTTAAAAACCGTAACCGTAAAAAATAATTAGTTACAGTTAAAAAATATATTAACCGTAACCGTTAATTAACGGTAAACATATGAAAACCGTTATTTAACCATATGATTAACCGCATAGTTAAAACTTTAAAATATAATTGTAACTCCATATAATGCAAAAAAAATTATCGAATATTCAGATTAAGATTTTCAAAAAATTAAATGATACTGCATATGAAAAAATCTACGTTATAAAAAATGGTCTTTTTCTCAAACAAATATGTTATACTGTTATTTTGCTCGAAATGAAGAAAATTTGGTTTGTAACATATTTTTTGATTTTATGAAAAGTATTATAATAAGTTAGGTAACTCGTAAGATTTCGCCTCCGATATTAACCGTATTGTAGTCATCAAATAACTATAACCATAATTATCCGTAACCGTTGTAACCGTAACTGTAACCGTATTTAACCATAACCGTTATAACCGTATTTAACCGTAAACGTTATAACCGTATTTAATCGAACCGTATTTAACCGTAACCGTATTAATTTATTTTTGTTTTTGTCCAAAAAAACAGTTTTTTTTTTTTTTTATAGTGTACCGCTTTTCATAAAGTTTTTGTGATTGGTAACTGTCAAAGCTGTACAAAGCTGTACAGCTTTAAAATTGGTTACCAATCATAGCCGCTAGTTCTTCTGTTGTCGGACGAGAATCTAAGGTTTTGGAATAAATATATTTTAATTCATAAAATTGTTTGATCATTAGTTGTCAACAATTTTAAAAATACAGTCAAAATCGAACAACATATTGATTTGTTTTTCAAGAGTGCTCTGCATACCGTGTACGTTTTCTTCCTTTGTTAAATATTGTTGTGGACTGTTTAAAATAGGGATATTTATAAAACTAATTTTTTTAGAAAATCAAAAGGAAACAAAAATTTGAGTAGTAGTTTTCATATGCAGTGAGATTTGGTATGTACTACGTTGACTATGCAGATGGTCTAAAAAGACATGTGCTAATAATTCAACCAAATGGTTCAAGCATTTTCTTGAGAGATCTTGAAAGCCAATGCCGTTGGATTTGTTTAAGGGTATCAAGAATTGGTGGTCTATGTTACAAATGATTTATGCTTGTTTTGTGGGGAAATTAAATTTAGATAAAAAGACGACAGACAGAAAATTGAAAATAGTTCTGGTCCTGATCTGTATCTCATTTTATTTTGTTATCGCTATTCCAAGACATATATATCTTCAGTTTTGTTTTAAGTTTCCTTCATTTTCATTATTTGTTATTAGGTTTAACTTTTAAAATACTGGCTGCATTAATATATATAATATCAACAAAGAAAAAAAACCGTTATTGCTAATTTCTCCTCCAGTAATTACATAATGACTTAAAAATTTGTTCAGTGTAATCATCAGAATCGGAGCCTGTTTGAGTGTATTCAATCTGCAATTTTCCTCTGATTTATTAGTGGAAAAGCTATTTGTATATAAATCTCATTAGTAGACTTTCACGTACGAAATCCATCAATTATATATAGATAGTCTCATTTTGGACTAAGATATTTTGTTGGGCCTTAACCGGGCTGTTTTGGAACCAAGTTTGTTATATATTCTCGCCATTGAAGAAGACCGAAGCATTTTCTAAAGTTAAAAAATTATTAATTCACAAACAAATTTTCCCATGGTAGTTACGATCAAGACATTTATCAGTCTAGCTAGACTAGAAGGTTAAAGTTTATAACTAATAAATTATTAATATTATTATTATATGTTCTAGAACAAAATGTGGGTAGAAGTGTGCAACCAAAGGAGTATACAATCGAACATCAATGTTGCTACATAGATTTATTTGTATATATATATAGCCTACTTGGCAAACATGAAGGCCAGAGACATAAGTATCTTAGTTGTTTCGAAAATTCTCGAGGCAATGTTCTTGGTCCAGATTCCTACTCCAAAACTTCTTGTAGTACTCTGCATAAGTGAAGTCTCTGTAAACTGGTTTTGTTTCGTTGTCCTCGGCTTCCCACAAGGGCTTGGCCGGGCTCATGACAGCACAGTCAGCTGGGCATAGAAACGACGCAACTGATAGTCTCGGATTTTCAGTATTTGTTACAGCTCGATGCCAAACACTTTTGTATACTCCATTACTTAATGCCTGAAAACACACAATTAATTAAGATCTTATTCTCTAATCCTTTCACCAATATGTTAATTGTACTAAAATTTAAATAATGATTTTTCTTAACAGTATTTATATCTTATAAGAATAAAAAATCGTATTTTAAATCAATGTTAAACTTTCTATAAATAAAAGTACCAAAAACACTTTTTAAGGAAATATTTAGAAAAGTTTAAACAGTCTTCCTTCCTGAATTCTTTTCTTTTTGTCAAACCCTTCCTAAATTCTTTTGTGGTTTTTTTGAAACTTACAATAGAACCAACTTATAAATGATAAATCACTAACCCACCACTCTTTTGGTAAATGATTGGTATCTTATTAGTGCAAACTCTATAAATTTTAATATCACAAGTCACATGGAGGATTAAAGGGAATCGATAAGTACCTGTAACTGGTCACCAATGTTGATGACAAAAGCATCAGGATGTGGATTAACGGCGAACCATTGGCCGTCGATCAAAATCTGGAGACCACAAACGGTAGAGTCTTGGAGAAGAATGGTTAGGGCATTTGGATCAGTGTGAGCAGGTAAACCATAAGTGAGCTCAGGTTCAGGACAGGGAGGATAATAGTTGACTGCCATGTGTTGACCTTGTTCACCAAGCACTTTCTTCATGTAATCTTTTTCTAAACCTAAGCTCTCTGATATTAATTCCTCTATTTTAAATCCCACTTCTCGTACTTCTCTACTGTATTTACTTACAATTTCTCTGCAATAACAAATCAACATTATATAGAGTTAATTATTAGAACAACACCATTGTTTAGAAACGGTGACAGTCTCTTCAATCTATTTTTTAAACAGAATTTAGTTATTTAAAAAAAAAAAACAATCAGATAAATACATATGTCAAGTAGGTATCTTGATTAGAGATGAGAGTTTCTCAAATGTTATTTTAATACAAGGTATCTACATTAGATATTTTGATGGAGATGCTCTTACCTACTCAAATCGTTTGAATTGGTCAATAACTAATATAAGATACAATTTGTAACACAAAACGGTACAAAATTTTTAGCGGATAGAAAAATTGTTAGTACTATATAAATATATATATAAACGATATAAAATATCGAATATAAAAAATAATACAAAAAAGTTAAGAATAATATTTTTTTTATCTATTTTGATATCGTTTTTAAGAATTGTTACAATGAAAACGATATATTCAGTATCACTGCGTTACCCATTACTTATTTTCTAAGCGTTTATGATATATTGTCAAGTTCATAAAATTTTAATATTATTATATCATATACTTAAGATTTAAAAATGTAACACATATGTGGACACTGGTTCGTTAAAATATTAGGCCCTGTACTAAAACATATTTTAAAACCTGTATTAAAGATTATTTTTAAAAGGGTCCTAAAATAATTTTAAAAGGCCCTAAATTATTTAAAAAAATATTGCAAAACTATTTTGGACCCTGTACATATGCTTCTCTAGAACACCCCAAGAACTGGCCCTGTGTGGACAGATCTGCATTATTATACTTATATATGTTTTAAATGAACAGTGGAGCACGTAACTCACGTTGTCATCTTCGAACTTACCCAAAGAAATTGTGGCAAAAAATTATAAAAGTATACAGAAATAGTAATAAAAAAGAGCATCGATAAAATCGAAGACCGAGTCAATGAAAATGAAAATTAAAAAATAATTTAAAAACTATTAAAAGAGATTGGTATGATATCACGACGCTGACGCCAACGCGGTTAACAGTGACGTCTCTTCCCGTAACCACACAAATATTTATATTTTATAAGAGTTATGATTTAACCATTTTACATATAAAAATATTTTAACGCGTAGTGATATTTAACCATGTCCACGTTCTTAAAATATTCAAGAATTAGTCGTTCCATTCAAATAAGTCTTTAAGCTGAAAGCAAATATCGAAACTACCCTCGTATACGTATTCACTTGCAGTGATATAAAATATAAATTACGTTGCGATTGAAGACAATTTAATATTCTTTCTATTTCATTATATAGGACGTTATAAATATTTTTTTGTTTTTTTATAAAATATTTTATAAATTTCTATGTATTTTTATGATATTTATGACTATTTGTATTCTACATTATTTTACATTATTCATTTTCTTTAATTATATATTACTAATAAATTTTAAAAGAAAAATAAACAGTATGTTTTAACTAAAACATCTTGTATTTTGAAATAGAAAGAATAGAAAAATATTTATATTTAAGTGCTAGTTAGTTAAAAAAGCAACATCTTTAACATAAATTAGAAAATAGTACCAATGATGAGACAACAAAATAATTTTTGAACAATTTCATAAGTTTTATCCCTCATTTAAGTATCATAAACGTGGTTTATCTCTCTACTGTATATTATTATTTTATATGGATGTTTAGTAAAATAGTATTCTTTCTTTTCATAAATTAATGATGTTTTAGTTTTTACAAAAACTAAGAAAAGTAATTTTTACATTTTTCATTATTTTTTATTACTTTAATAATATTAATTTTATTTTTCTCTTTTCTCTATTAATAAAAAATAAAAGTAAAAATGATGTTTATACAAAACATTAATCGTTATACAACAACAAAAATCTAAAACATCAATCTATTAAGAATAAAAAGAGTACTTATTTTAAATAATGCAAATAATTTATAGGTAATATAGATGTCCTCATTGAAAAATACTAATGACACATGAAGAAAATTACACGTTCTGCAACAATTAAACGACAAAATAAATATAATTAGATGTGTAATAATTAAGAAAAGCAAAAATCATTTATGATAAATTGTTGTCACGTCATTATTATTGTACTAATTTATGTTAATTGTCGTCTAGCTAACTAACCCTTGAATTAAAATATTACAAGAATGATGCCGGGTTTTGGCCGGTGTTGACTCTTTATTTTGTAATAGTTCAGATGGAGATTTGTCGGAATGACAGAGTTTAAAGAGTTTGGAAGTTTTCATGATACTTTTTTGATCGTGCGGTTCTGCTTTAAATCTCTGCTTATCCTTTTTCACCAACACATCTTTATCGAATCTTTCTTTGTCGAAATGTAATTGTGTAATAAAATACATGCACTATATAACACAAACACGTTGCCCTTCATAATCAGTTCTATTGTCCACCGAACAAGTCGGTTGAAGTAGTTCACACGGTTGTGTAAAAGATAAAAATATCGTGAACACTTTATTCCCAATACCCATATTATTTATATGTCCAACAGCTACAAGTAAGTACATATATACTAGCAGTGAATATATATGCATGTAAAGATTTTATAAATCTTAGCAACCATGTGATCACATGGCGAACCAAATCAGAAAAACATTAACCAAATGGGACCACAAGTGAACTTATCTTTTACTATTTTTTTTCCTTTTTAAAGTCAGTTTCCAAAAAAAAAAAAAAACCGTTGACTCAAATGAAAAGTCGAATTTTCTTTTAAAGAAATCGGAATCGAACATATTCATATGAATATTCCAATATTCTAGTTATTAAAAACAGAATAGTAAATAGTTCAGTGATGATTTAGGTTAGTATCTATCGAAACGTAAATTTTCATAGATATGTTGATAAGAAAAAGAAATAAAAATATTCTTGTGCTAAGAGATCACATGTTTCGGTGTCTTATAATGTTATACATGATAGACAATAGATATGAGAAAAATGCATCACATTAAAGTTTTTTCCTTCTTCAGATATATCTAAAGAGAAAGGGCTCTAGTTTTGTTTTGTTGTGTTTTTGGAAATCATGACAAACAGAAAATGTTAAGAAGACATACCTCACCGGTATGTTCTTTTTTGATAGGTAGTCTAGAGGTTTTAAAAGCATTTAGGGGATGTTATTAATTTGTGATTTAAATAAAGTTTTGATGAATTTAATAAAATTATAAAAAGTAAATAAATAAACTAAGAATCTAAACGATTGATAGAGTATTCTATAATCTTGTTGATTAGTTTTACTATAATCTTGTAAAGTTTTCTAAAAAAATCTCTATTTGATGATACTTTGCATGATTTTATTTTGTAAAGAAAAGTGTATAAAATCTTAAATCAATAACATAATAATTTAATTCATTAACGATCAGAGATTGAATATGATTATATACAGAGGGGTTATGATGGAATCTAAATCTATTCAGGTAAAGATTTTTTTGTTAAAGCTATTCAGGTAAAGATAGTCTAAAAATAGCTAATAATATGCCTATTTTTGGCAATTCTGACACATCAAAAATCAACAATTATATTAAATAAAGACATGAGATATACCATAAAACCTGATAGATCGTTTTACCTATTTAAGCACACGCAAATTTATGTTGTATTCACTATGGAACAATATAAATCAATAGAATGGTTACTAGAAAATAGTATAGAAAGAAAATGCAAAATAAAATTTATCAAAAAGAAAACTAGAATTATAAGTTTGAGTGACTTACTTGAAAGAAGGAGGATTTGAAGGCCACTCATGGACATACTTGTGGATAGGATGACAATGGAGTCTAAGATAGTCTCTCCAATTGTTGACTTCTTCTTTCTTTACATTGAAGCTCGTTGATAATCTTATCGTCTTCGTTGGATCGTCTGAATATAGCTTCATTTTTTCTTCCATAGACATGCTAAAGAACTCATGCGCAACACTCACCATCTCGTCAATTAATTGTTTACTTACTCCGTGATTTATGACCTCGAAAGATTAACCGCCAAAAAAAAAATTAACCAAAATGTTTTTGTATATGTTCCAAATGATAATAGTCAGCATAGAACAAGTCAAATATCAAGAAACATTTTTTTCTTCATTTTTTTGGTCACATATAATCTATTTGATTATAGGAGCTCCATGCTAATGATGTAATATAGTATATATTCGATTAACCAAATACAAAAAAAATGAATACAAACATATTTTCCTTAGTTTATGCAAAAAGCTCATACGTGATAATTTTTTTTTTTTTTTGGTTTTATAAAATTAAAATTATGTATAATTATAATTAGGTACCTGAAAAAACCCGAATCGAGCACAAGCTTGGTGGATTTGTTGGACGAGAACAGATCGATCAGTGGAAGAAAGATCGATAAGAGGGAAATCTTCGAGTTGAGAGACTTCAGAGAGACGTGGACGGTCGGAGATTGGCCGGACATAGTTTCCCGGCAAAGTAGTGTGACGGAGACCGGTGGATATCAGCTTTGCCGCCATTTGATGTCAGAAAATTGAAGAAGAAGCAAAAAGGTGTATAAGAGATAAAATGAAGGCTTGACTTTGAGTAATGCGATGTGCATCGATCGTATATATAAAAACAATTCAGTATACTCGGTCCTACCAATTGATTATGTTTTTAAAGTGGAAAATTTTGCTATATCAGTATGTATATTATTCGAATGATTTTTTTATTAATTCTTAATCCACCGAATATAGTGGGGTTTAAGGGATTTTCAAAAAGGACAACTGTGGGTTTTTATAAGATTTATGATCAAAACATTATATGCTTGAATACTTTTTTCATAGTTTTTTTAAAATAATTACGAAAAAGTCATAGACTTAGGTAGTATATCTTTTCAGACCGGAAAATTCTCAATTATTATTCAGTGACTTAATTTTGTCTAAGAAGTTTTGTCAATTAAGTTAAAAATAGGTCTTTTTTAGTTGTTTTTTTTGGTACTATTTATTTGGATTTTTTCTTGTTAACTAATTTGCAGAACAAAACCCATATTAGTTTCCGAAATCTACAAAAATTTAAATTCTTTAGTATTAAAAATGTGTAGGAATGGACAAGCTATAAAGTGCACTAACTTTCTTAAAACATCTAGAAAAAAAGTTAATCTCTAATCTAGATACATAAAAAAACTTCACACTTTACCTCAAATAAAAACAATTAACCCATCGACAGTTAACTCTTTCGATTTTCTTATAAACTAACTTTAAAATACTCTAAACATCTTATTTATCAAAAGGAAAATACTCTGACCTCTACACGAGTTAAAAAATATTTTAAGGTATAGCTTAGCAAAAATACTATATTAGAAACTCAATTTAGAGTTAATAAATTAAGAAATTAATTAACGGCTCAGGATTCGGATGCAGGTAGTTTACTTTAAAAAGAAATTCAAATAAGCAATCTACAATTTTAATAATTTTTGAGTAGTAGTTAGTATATATCATAATACATGACCATACATCCTAAGAATAAAAATATATAACCGATTATACGAACTAAATGTATTATATATTCACATGTACCAATTAAATAATGATATTTGGTCAACATCATAATTATCTTAATTCGGTATATTTTTCGAAATCTGGCGTTGATCCGCATTGACTAAATAATATTAAAAAAAAAAAAAAATTTTATTAAGAAAAATACATATTAAGAAAAACAAAAATAAATAATCCATAAATTGTGCTTTTAAACACGGTTTAGTCCGATTTAAACAACAAAACGATATTATTATAAAAGAAAAATAATTTTCTAATATTAATTAGATAAAGGAAGAATATTGAAAAATAAACTGGACTCCGACGAACGATGTATTGAATTAAAATAGTTGTGATTGATGTTGATTATATATCGTCATATCGGGTCTGATTGGTAACAAGCTGTTAGCTGTTAGCTGTTAGGGAATAGTGCAAAGCTGTACAAAAAAATAATACACGAAAGCTGTACAAAAAAATAAAGCAGAACAAATTTTTAAAATTTATCCTGATTGGAAACATTATAGCGGTACAAATAATAGATAATATTAAGAGTTAGAAAAAAAAATTACATAGAAATGTATTTTAATATATAATTACATATGAAAATTTAAAATTATGTGATGACAATTAAATGGGTATGAAAAAATTAAAATTATACAAAAACGGTCCGGTTATGGTCCAAAATACGGTTATGGTTAGCTTTTGGTCATGCCTAGTCGAAGATAGTAGGCATGACCAAAAGCTAATCGTAACCGTATTTCAGACCATAAGCGGACCGTAACCGTATAAAACGGTTAGAAACCGTAACCGTTAACTGTAAAAAATAATTAGTTACGGTTAAAAAATATATTAACTGTAACCGTTAATTAACCGTAACCGTATTTAACCGTAACCGTTGTAACCGTAACCGTATTTAACCGTAACCGTTTTAACCGTATATATAATAGTTAATGTTACATTTAAAAAAATAATATAATCGTAACCGGTGATTAATTAACTGTAACCGTAATAACCGTAACCGTGGTCATGCCTAAAAAATAGTGAAAAGCTAATTTTAGTTTGATATAGTTTTTATTATTTTAATCTGTTTTTATTTTTGTCCAAAAAAAAACATGTTTTTGTACCGTTGTAACCGTAACCGTAACCGTAACCGTTATAACCGTATTTAACCGTAACCGTTATAACTGTATTTAACCGTAACCGTATTTAATCGTAACCGTATATAAGCATAACCGTTTTAATTTGTTTTTGTTTTTGTCCAAAAAAAACTGTTTATGTTATTGTGTACCGCTTTTCATAAAGCTATTGTGATTGGTAACTATCAAAGCTGTACAAAGCTGTACAGCTTTAAAATTGTTCACCAATCAAACCCATCATTAGTATATGTTGGTATGCTATGCATTTAATTAGTATAGCTGGCTATAAATTTTTTAGAATGTGTGGTATATACTAGAAGCTGAATATTATTTTTATTTTTTTTTGTCATAACAAAACCCTCAAAGTCTATATTCATATAATCAAATCATATTTAGAAAAAGTGCAATTGATATAATGTCATCATCCCAGCGTCACAGCAATGACGTCATGAATGATTGTTGTCGAAGGCGTACGACTATGTCATATCAGCAGTAATTGGTGTTGTCGAAGGCGTACGACTATGTCATATCAGCAGTAATTGGTACGTCGAAGGAGATTGTTTTTTCTTTTTTGTTCGTCGACTTCGGAAGAAAAAAATATGAGATTTAAAAACACACCGGCATTGATTATTCATTATTGATAACCATTACAAAAAAGTAAAATAATATTCTTTTTGACATTAAGGATTTTGATTAACCATCTTTCCTCTTCTTTTGACCTTTTCAAATTTTATTTACGAATAAACATTATGATAATTGATAAGTGACAAGACAACTAACGAACCCCAATAGTTCGATATTGACCTTTAAAGTATATAATATAAAATATTAGCAGGGTTGTGTCTAATGTTTATAAAACCTAAAACGAATTAAGAAATGAGACGTTATATGTACAGTAATGAATGCATTGTAAACAAAATTTAAAGTTGTTGTTAATGTATAATAAAAACAATTTAACTCAAGAACTAGTATTAAAAATGTATCAAATAGATTTTTAAAAATTGGAGCTTTAGAATTGACATAATATCAGAAGATCTAAAGCATATGTTTTTCTTTTAGTTCTTTAAAAAAGTAGGTTCGAGAATTCGAGTATTCGAACAGTTCGGTTTAGTTCTTTTAGTTCGAATACATAATTTATTCATATATATATAAACAATATTTTTTAATATTAACTTATTTGAATTAATCTAATATAATTGTTAACAAAACAAATAAAATAAAAAATAATTTACGGATCGTTTAAATAAAGTACTTAAAATCTATAAGAACAAAGCAACTTAGATAGTTAGGATATATCTAGACTCGAATTAGTTTGAGTAATATAATTAAAAATAGACATAGAACCGAAATTTATTCGAGTTTGGTGGTTCAAATTTTATTATATGAACTACCCAAAATATCCATAAAAACAAAAAAAATGGTTAAATTTTGCAAAAGAACACTATCTAGTTTTAACAAATATAACTAGGCATACAAATTTGAACTGATAGGTTCAATTCGGTTCAGGTAACTCGGTTGTGAATATTAATTCAGTGTAGGGCTAAGGTTGCCAAAATTAACCAAACAAAAATTTGGTTCAGGTCGGTTCGGTTATCTCTTAGTTTGGTTTGGTTATTTGATTAATATATGTACAAAAATCGTGAGGAAGAACTGGTAAGAGACATAAAACCATCCATTTATTTGGAACGGTTCGGTTCAGTTAGCAATTTTATGGGATTTTAGGTATAAATTTGGTTCAATATGGTTTAGTTTGGTTAGAAATTTTTTTGGAAAAAAAAAAAACCCAAAAACAGTTTATTAATTGGTTCCATGAACCAAATAGAACCAGACCAATGACCAACCCCATTTAAAATGTTGTTGATCGGTTCATTCTAGTTAACCGATTCCGAACCAGAACCTTCAAATCTCGGTTCAGTTTGGAAAAACCTTTTCCGTTATTAGTCGCAACCCTAAATATAATTAAAGACATTCATGTATTTTTGTTATTACGAGTACAATATATTTTATAAAAATATATATTTATTTATTTGAATAATTGTGAGTCGTATAATTAGAAAATCTTCCATGCAAAGTATGTATTTTGGTACAAGAGGTTGGGGATAAAGCAGAACACGTGTGGTTGAGATATAAGGTATTCGTGTATTTTTGATACAAAGAGATAAAGCAGAACACGTGTCCAAATGAAAACCACTGTCCGTATTCTATCCAAAATACGGGCACGACCTCATGGAAGTGGTGTCAATGTGTCATTATGGTTGGGACTTGGGAGTTGGGACTTCAGACTTCAGAGTCAATCTTGATAAGTACGTAGACTCATGTGACTCTTGTGTCGTGTAAAACACTTCTAAATTTTTTTTTTTTTTTTAATTCTAGTTATCGATCGAAGCTTTTACCGTCCCACTAATTCTCTGCTTTTACCGTCCCACTAATTCTCTGTATCGATCGAAGCTTTTACCGTCCCACTAATTCTCTGTAGCTATCGAATAGTCGATATATACCGCCGGTTTCTCTACAGAATTTTCTGATAGATCTAAAAGTATGATATATTTCGACTAATTAATTAGAGTAAACTTAATAAATTTCATATTTGAATAAAATCGATTCTTATGGATCTATATGATAATTCCTTCTCAAATGAAAACCACTAAACCATTATTATTGATTTGGTTAATAGAACACTTCTAATTAATAGCACGTTATAACGTTAGTAGCACGTTATGACGTTTAAATGCAATATCTTTTGTTTTCAAACACTTGTCAAAATTTAACTAACAAACTAATTAGAATTTTATAAAATTAATTATATTATGCTACAAATATTTTTAGTATATGTTCCTTATCTTCATACTAATGTAAATTTTAAAATATAATTTTATAAACTAAATAGGTTTATGATTAGGATACAATAAATGAAAAGATATTGAAACTTACTGTTATAAAATTGAATATTAATTTAAAACTCTATCTTTAATCATTTTTAAATGTTAAATATAAAATATCTATTACTATTCTATTCTCCAAAATCCAAATGATCGGTTTATCATCTCGCGTCGGTCGAAAACGAAAATCGTGTTTTCATAATCATCAACCAATTAACCAAAACTGATATCTATCAAGATGCATGAATGTTTGGTGAGTAAACGAGACATCTGGATATTAATATATTCTTTTTCCGTTTTTCTGAATCGTACGTGATTCATGTGTTAAACTTTCTCTTCTTTTTTTTTTTTTTTGTCTTTTTTGGTGTGTTGTTAAATTTTATCTTCTCGATTTTAATACATTAGATTTTGGAATAGGCTTAATTATAATTACATTGCACAACCCAAGAATCACAAATCGTGCTCTACTAAGAAACTACATGTAATCAAATAATATATTTTCTTTCTGATGGTTAACTAAAATTAAGTTTTCAACTATAAGGTGGATTACTTTGTTCATTTCGGTTCGATTATCTAATTTTTCATATATAATAAAGTTATTTCTTGTTAACTTTTTTAAAAAATGGATGAGGACAATGTATATGAACATGCGTATGATGAGGGCAACTCACGCACGATCGAGAACAACTTTTAGTTTTATTTTATTCCTTATGTTTCATATTATAAAAGACTTTAACCATTTTATTTTGTTTAATAATATAAGATATTTTGGACAAAAAATTCAAATTTTTCTACAAAAGTCAAATTTATACAATTTTGTAATTATTTATATTATGCAGTAAAAAATTTTGCTGGCCAAACTCTCTTTCACAAAATATTAAATTATGTTTTTAATGTACAAAAATAAAAAATAATAATTAAGTTTTTAAACTTTGTTCTTTTAGCCAAAACATCTTATATTTTGAAATACATAAAATATAATTTTAGTTGCTAAATAACAATATTTCTTATAAGTGAATTATTTAAAAAAAAAAGCACAAGTATTAATAAAATTTCAATTATCAAATATAAAAACGTGAACGAGTTACTGAAAACGAGAAAAATAATAAACAATTCATGCGTAAATGATCATATAAATGGGCACCAAAGCTTGTGATTTCTTAAACTTTTTAATTTTGGGTGGTCACTTAGTACACTAGTTGAATTACCAACATTGGATCAAAATAATATACTATCTATAATGATTCAATGAGCTCATTATTAATTACAGTAATCTCAATAATATGGATGCGAACAAAAAAAAGAAAAAAAGTATGAACGATTGACTATTATCTGAATATCACGGGTCATGAGTATGTACGAATTATTGGAAGTATCTATTTGTATTGGTTGATGTATATACAAAATATGAAATGGGAGTAAACGTGGGTTTCGGGTTGAAGAAGGTAGGCCATTTAAAGTTATGTCCCTTTCCTCTAAATTATGACCTCTGTCACTGTTTACAGAAAAAGTAACTACCCATTGTAATATAATTTCCAAATCGTTGAAATAAATAAATTATTTGGACACATAATATAGCATTTTACATCAATGTAATGCGATCTTAAATTTTGATGTTTATATTTAAAATAGAATAAGATATATAGACAATGTTTAAAAATGAGCTAGACGCTAAGCGGGCGGTGACTCTTCATCTAACACTCCGTCTAGCGCCTCGAACGCTTAGTCGGAGCTTGGGTAATTCTAGGCGATTTTAGAAGAAAACAATATATATTTATATAATAATATATAGAATATTGAAGAAAACATTATAAAAAACTTAAACTTGTCAAATTTTTGAAAATGAATTTAATTCATTTCAAAATAAAATAAAACAAAACAAGAAAAAGTATAGGTGTCTTTAAACACAATTTTCAATGTATTTTTTAAACTTCAAAAATATTAAGACACATTTAAATCCGCATACTCTGTCCAAACCTGTCTAATGGCCGTCTAGTCCATTTAATGGCCATAGTGTCCGCCAAATCTACCCCACCGCTTAATAGTACCGATTTTAAGAAAATTAAAGCGGCCTAAAAGCGTCTAGAGCCTAGATGACGCCTAGACAGCCGCCTACCCTACTTCCTTGAACATTGTATATAGTAAATATATTTTAACATAATGTCACTTATGGCTTATGTTTATCTTTTTTTTATAACCTATTATGTTTGCAATGTTTAAAATATTACAAAAAATAAAAATAAAAATTTGTTATCTTATTTTATTCAATTAGATATTGTTGTATCATACTATTATACAGTTTATATATATCAATTAAATTGTATATAAAGATAATTATAAAAAATGTATGTATAAATAAACAAATGTTCCAAACCTCTTTAAAATACTTCTAATTAGTTAAACCTGATTAATTAAAAATTATATTTTTCATTTTTAACTATTATAATTTTTGACGTCTAAAAATATATGCTGAATTTTTTTTTCCTTTTTTTTTTTTCTTTTTCTAAATTCTTATGTGTTTTTAGAGGTTTTGTTTTAAAGCTAATGAAAGAGACCCTTAACCAACATGTTAACTAATCGATTACGATAAATTGGATCGGATTTTACAGTTTTTTCTTATGCAGTACTAATAGGCTTCCGATTTGACTTTGATCGTTCTGGTTAGTACCATGATCAATGTCTAAGTTCCTGCAGTGGTTGTCCCTGTCTGGGCTAAGCGGAGTTTAGCTTTGGCCATTAATAAGAGCTTCCCTCCATTCCTTAGTTAGTCACGCTTTTCTTTTCAGCTTTTGCTTCAATCTCTTCTTTTCGTCCGTTCAGGTGGCATTTCGCGGCACCTATAGTAGGCCAGAGGACTTATCGCGATGTTCGCGGACTCAGTGTAATATATTTATCTAATCTTACTTGAGTTGGAGTAGCAAGCCCTTCAACTGACACAACACAAGGAAAAGGAAAGAGACAAGTCTGCTATCTTCGCCTCATTGTCTGCCTTAACTTAGTCTTTCTTTCCGAACAGAAATCCGGGTTTCATCGAAAAGATCACAAAAATTAATCCACTGAAAAACTTTTACGAGAAGGCTTTTTTCTTAGCATTTAATGGCATATTTATGAGCCGGTTGTCCCAACTAATATACGAACATTCCTCTCCATAGGTCTATGCCAAGGCTGGCAAATCGAACAACTTTATGTTAATAACACTTTTAACTTATGACATTTTCATGAATGAGGTGCGGGCAGCAGGCGGGAATAACAAGACTCTATGGCTTAATTCATTCCCCACCAAAATCCTTACTCGGGCCTCGACAAGGTGAGAGTAGTTGGAAATGAGCGTCTCCTTTGCTTGCGAGGAGGTTGCGTTGCTCTCTCGTGAAAAGGACCTGCAGACGGCATAATTTGCTTATGTTAATAAGGATATGAGGTGGTGGGATACCGAATGGTAGTCTTATTCTTCGGTTTAAATCTCTGAACCGTTGACAAAAAAAAAAAATTAACCTCGTCTGAGTGTTTCATGCCATCCTAGCGATGAGTGGTCCATTATTTTACGCCGTTCTTAACTTCTTATTATAGCATAAGAGTTAAAAGAAAAGGCCCACTAACTTAAGACTCAAAGCCCAAACACACTAAAAAGCCCATTATTAATCCAGAGGGTTTATCTACGCCGTCTCCATTGATTCTTTCTCCGTCTCTTCAAAAAAAATCCGACTAACACTGACCTCAAAACTCTCCTCTCACTTTCGTCGTGAAGAAGCCAAATCTCGAATCGAATCAGAATCACTCATTTCCATGGATAACTCAGCTCCAGATTCGTTATCCAGATCGGAAACCGCCGTCACATACGACTCACCTTATCCACTCTACGCCATGGCTTTCTCTTCTCTCCGTTCATCTTCCGGTCACAGAATCGCCGTCGGAAGCTTCCTCGAAGATTACAACAACCGCATCGATATTCTCTCTTTCGATTCCGATTCCATGACCGTTAAGCCTCATCCAAATCTCTCCTTCGAACATCCTTATCCTCCAACAAAGCTAATGTTTAGTCCTCCTTCTCTCCGTCGTCCTTCCGCCGGAGATCTACTCGCTTCCTCCGGCGATTTCCTCCGTCTTTGGGAAATTAACGAAGATTCTTCCACCGTTGAGCCGATCTCGGTTCTCAACAACAGCAAGACGAGTGAGTTTTGTGCTCCGTTGACCTCTTTTGATTGGAACGATGTTGAGCCGAAACGGCTTGGAACTTGTAGTATTGATACGACTTGTACGATTTGGGATATTGAGAAGTCTGTCGTTGAGACTCAGCTTATAGCTCATGATAAAGAGGTTCATGATATTGCTTGGGGAGAAGCTAGGGTTTTCGCATCGGTCTCGGCTGATGGATCCGTTAGGATCTTTGATTTACGCGATAAGGAACATTCTACAATCATCTACGAGAGTCCTCAGCCTGATACGCCTTTGTTAAGACTAGCTTGGAACAAGCAAGATCTTAGGTATATGGCGACGATTCTGATGGATTCTAATAAGGTTGTGATTCTCGATATTCGTTCGCCGACTATGCCTGTTGCGGAGCTTGAAAGGCACCAGGCTAGTGTTAATGCTATAGCTTGGGCGCCACAGAGCTGTAAACATATTTGCTCTGGTGGTGATGATACACAGGCTCTTATTTGGGAGCTTCCTACTGTAGCTGGACCTAATGGGATTGATCCGATGTCGGTTTATTCAGCTGGCTCGGAGATAAATCAGTTGCAATGGTCTTCTTCGCAGCCTGATTGGATTGGCATTGCTTTCGCTAACAAAATGCAGCTCCTTAGAGTTTGAGGTTAGAGTTTATCTTTCGCTAGATAACTATGAAATCGATCATATCATTTGCTAGGCTGAGGAAGCATTGATTATTGGTTTAGATTGTGTTGCATTTGCTTGCATAGCCATTACATATAGTCTTTTAGCTAAACTTGGTCCGATTCTTGATTGCAAAGCCACTAGAGATTTGACGGGTTTTAGGTGGACTATAATCCATTTCTGGCTAACCTTATTCAACATCTTTGTTGAAATCAGTTACTTTCTGATGCATATATAAACCACAGTTTAGTAGTCATATACTGACTCTTATTAGCATTAGGTCTCACACTCGCTGTAATGGCTGATAGTTTAGTAGTCATATATTGACTTTTACTTAAGTTGATGTATAATATGATGGACTTGTTGTAAATTCATCGGAATCTAACCATGATTCTTCAGTATTCTAGATGAGCCACGAGCTACATAACAAATACAAATATCGGTTAGGATAACCAAGGATCTGAGAATTGTTTCCGGCAAACTCTGCTGTATGTCCTCATAGTCATATAATTGGAATTGGAAACTACAACCAATGAAATGCTGGTTCGAACATCTTTGTATGTGTGCTTCAGGTTTTTGTAACGAATTTAGAGAATTTAGACAACAACATTGCATATGTATTCACACATGCAACCTAGAAAGTCAAATAACACTTCTTTATAATTACTATCCATTTCACTTAATGTCAGGTGCAGATGTGAAGTGATCAAACGGATTTTAGCATAGACCCGTATAATCGTCATGTGCGTAAAATAATAGGTTTGGTGCATGCGCACTCTCGCTTCTTGGTTCGCAATGCATCTATGTATCTATTCTGATTGTAACAAAAACTGAATTCATTTGATGAACCAAATGCTATTATGATCTCATGTTGTGTATAAACCCAACCAGAATATATTGCGGTTTCTGGTGTTTTGAATCGGTAAGCTTAGTACAATGCACCCTGTCTTACCTTATTGGACGTCTTTAAGATAAATCAGCTTACTTTTCAGCGGCTAAAGCGTTTCTCTGGCTTTTTCTTTTGTCAATGGATCTGAAATTAACTTATTTGCATATTTTACACAAAGATTTGAAGTTAATTCCAATGAAGTTTAAATAAACTTCTTTTCATATTTGACACAAAGATTTGAAGTTAGTTTCAGTGGAAGACTTATTTGTATATTTGCCACAAAGAGTTGAATTGACTTATTCATCTATTTGACATAAAGATTTAATGAATAATAATGAAATTTGATGAATAAATTATTATAAACAAAATCCAAGGTATGACACAAATATTTTTTAGAATCTTTACACATGAGGTCTTATAAATCTTAGCAAGATTTTCATCTTGAAAATTATAAAAGTGGGAATTAACTTTAAATCATTGATCTACTAATCTCCTCTAGAAATATAAGAATCTCTAAACCAATAATTGTAGAATCCCAAAATGTTAAAAATCTATCTACCAATAAAAGCAAAACTTACTCTTTAACTTTTGTGTCCATGATATCATTACCATACTTAAAGATTTTATTTATTTATTCTAATAATCACAATGTGTTTGTTTATATTTTTTCTAGTTATGGTTTGAGCATTGATTTGGAAAACATAATACTCATATTTTCAATTTATAAAATGAGTAATATATAAAAAATTTAGCTTATGAAATCTCTTAGATTTAGGAAAATATATATAATCTAAAATGTAACTTTTTGACATGTGTGAGTTTTATATTTGTTGTGATCTAGTTACAATTAAGATTAAGTTACTTGTCAGATTTTTATGAGATGGGTTTCATTTTACAAAATCCTAACCCCAAGTATAAATAGCTAAAACCTCAAAACATTAAAATGCAAGCGATAATAGTACAAGCTATAGTGCAAAGAGGTTGAAGGTAAATAATGTCGACCAGTGAGCTCGCCTGCACTTACGCAGCTCTAATCCTCCACGATGATGGGATCGAGATCACTGTTAGTTTTCTTTTCTTCTCTCTTTCTTCAAGTTTGTTTTGTAGCTATTATGAGACTCTTAAGCCTATGTTTTAGTCTCTAGAATCGTCTTCTCTCTTTTCTTGCTGTGTACTTTTACACTGATCTCGTTGAGTTAGCAGATTAAATTTTGTAATTTCATCTCACTCAAGTGTTGTAATTGGGTAATATTATTAGGCTGAGAACATATCAAAACTGGTGAAAACAGCCAACGTGAATGTTGAGTCATACTGGCCTAGCCTCTTTGCTAAGCTTTGCGAGAAGAAGAACATCGACGATCTCATCATGAATGTAGGAGCTGGTGGTTGTGGTTCTGTTGGTCCAGATACCGCTGCTGCTCCTGCCGCTTCTCAATCAGCCTCTTCTCCTAAGGAGAAAAAGAATGAGAAGGTATTAATTATCACATAATGAATTACATCTATTTAGAACAAACTAATAATCCATACTAAATTGTTTTGTAATCTTAGGAGGAGATCAAAGAAGAGAGTGAAGATGACATGATAATCGGATTGTTTGACTAGAAGAGCTTCTTCTTCTTTCTATTGAATTCTTTTTCTTTTGTACGTTCTAAGCGAAACCTTTGTCTTGTCTGCTTGAAAAGCTTTTATTTGCTACCAAATTTTATGATGCCTCATATGAAGCTTTTATTTGCTTCCAAATTTTATGAATTTTGCCTCATATGAAGATTTGATTATTTACAAAATATTTGATTGTTGGTGAGACAACAGAAATAAATCAGATTTAATATTGGTTATTGCTTATATAAATTAATAACGTTGGGACTATGCTATTTTATTAATTTATTATAGAAGGTCTACTGTAGATGATTTTTTTTTTCAATTTTTTTGGTTTGGTATTTTTGGACTTATGAAAACAAAACCATATGAAGACCATTTGTAATTCGATTTGACAAAATTTTGAATTGGTTATGTTTTTTTTTCTTTTCAACCACACATTAATTAAAAAATTATTTTATGATTGATAACCTAATACGAAGAAAAAGAGTTTACAAATAAAAATTTTAAACCAACGGGTTAGACAATCTGCCTTAGCATTAGAAGAACGAAAAATACTAGAAAGTGAGAAAGAACGAAAAACGAAACAAACCAATCTCATCTAAATTTGGTCTTTGTTTTTTAAATGTAATAAGAAGACGACGCGTAGTTGGACGCAGAATGTGTCAATTGTAGTTTTCCTGTAATCCAAACGGCGCACTGTTTTAAATTCACAGCAGACCAAAAAAAAGACGAGCCAAGATTTGTATCTGTCGTCGTCTCCGATGCTCAGCTCCATCATCGACGACAAGCCCGTCGCTTCCACTTGGCTCAACCGCCTCCGTTTAAACAGAGGACTCTCCACCACCGAAGATGACGATGCTTCTGGCAATCCACTTACTCTCGACGACTTTCTCCGCCGCAACCACCACACCGAAATCACCGCCACTAGTTCCGCCTCCGATTCACCTCCATCTGCTCCAGTTCCATCAGATCCAGAATTAGCTGAAAGTCCATCGGAAGAGCCAAATCCTGGAGAATGGTACGGCGTGATGAGCGATGTTCTCTCCGAGCTATTCAATTTCAGCGGCTCATCTAAATCTTCCACAATTCCCGGGAAGAAGAAGCTCCCAAGGAAACAATCAAACCCTAGGCATTGCTCTTTAGACACTCCTAACGACGTTGTTCCGTTGGTAAATCAGAAAAGCAACGACGCGAATTGTCTCCCTATTGTTCGTGAATTCGCTACTTCGTCGTCGCGTAGTTCATACAATAAGAAAACTCCGGCGACGGAGATTAGGGAAAGAAGAAGATGTGTAGCGGAAGGTGAGGATGTGGATGAGGAAGAAGAGAAAGGAGAGAAGGATTTAGTTGGATTTTCGAGGAGTGAAGTGACGGTGATTGATACAAGCTTTAAGATTTGGAAATCTGAGAAACTTGTTTTCAGGAGGAGAAATGTGTGGAAAGTGAGGGAGAAGAAAGGTAAATCAAGAGTTGTTTCGAAGACGAAGAAGATGATGAAGAAGAAGAAGAAGAAAAAGAGGAAATGTGACGTTGGTGATGATGATGGTGAAATTGCTCGGAAAAGCAAGAAGATGAAGATTTCAACATCAGTTTCAGACAATGTGAGTATCATTTTCATATCCTTACGTTATGTGATTCAAATGGCATTGATAGTCATAGTGTATTAGGTTATTACGAGCAGTAGAATTGGATTAGGTCTCTGCGGTGTTCATCGATGCGATGCGAATCGAACTGAGTTGCTAATAACATGTGTCATGTCTCATCTTCATTGCAGAATCCACGATATGATGTCGAAGAGATTCATGATGAACCAGAAAGCAGTAATGCCAGCCGAAGGCAAGTTCAGTAGCTGTGTTTTCATCTCACTTTAATCTATGGCTCTTAGTTCTACTGTATAGTAATGGCATCTCTTCTTCTCTAATCCAGGTTGCCCTCTAAACCTAGAAAAGAAGGTTCTTTTGGTATACATACAAGTAAGAAGAACAGCGAAGCAGAGGCTCGAGGTTATCGGTCCTTGGCATAACAGTGTCACTAAACCATACCAAGTTTCGCATTTATGTATATGATGATGATTGTTGTATGATTATTATGTAACATTCTTGTTTATGAAAAATGTATTGCTATCATCTGATTTAAAGAGAATTAAGATCTTTAGATTCAATTTCTTATTACCGCAAAAGTATACAAAGAGTGGTCGGCCTTTTTTTATGTACACTGACTTCTACAATCTTTGTTTCATTGTTTTCTCAAGAACCCTAACTCCTACACAAGCAACTGTAAGGAGAGATGAACTGATCTGTTTTGGTGTGAGCAGAGACAGTCTACTCGGCAAAAGAGTGTTCATTCAGTTGCTCGGTTGGAAGCGGCTCAACCTTCTCGGCCTTCCCGTCTTTCTTTGGGATTATCAGACCGTAACCTCCTTCTTTTCTCTTGTACACTATGTTAATCTCACCTACCAACCAAAAAACGATATCAAAATGTAAGTATTCCTCTCGATCTTCATCTGACTCCTCTGCGGTTTAAGCAATTGAGCATTTATGGAAGAAAATAAAATATGTCGCATGCATACCAGTTTCTTCATTTTGAAAGCCATAGAAGTCATGGGCGACTAATTCCAGCTGTTCAACTGCCTCAGCGACAGTCAATGGTGGCATCTCAAAAGTCTTGGTACGGACAATCTGTAGATAACCGCAATAAAAAAGAACCATCATCATAAGATCAGCAAACACCAATGATAAGGTATTAGGTAAGTGTGGACTAACCTCCTTGATCAAATCATCCTCTTCTTCTTCTTCTCCTATGCTCGAGTCAGTACTATCCTCAACATCCTCCACAACCGGCTCAATCACTGGTTCTCTTACCTTCAATCTGTTGAAACCTTTCATATGCCTTCCATGGTCTGAGTCCTTCTCCTTGATCTTCCTCAGCTTCCTCTGTATTATCGTTGATACCAAGTCGATACAAGCATATACCGTCTCAGCATCTTCCTCAGCACGCACAACACCATGCTTCTTTGTAAACAATGTCACCTTAAGTACCAGAAGAACTACATGTTAGCTTCTAAAATAACAGTTTGTGGATATGGACGTGAAAGAAAGGGTTTCAATATCGAGATCAAGACACAACAAATCGATAATTAACACATGTTTACCTCGCATCTACGGATCCTTGGGCCTTTACCAAACTCTCCGCCTCGAACAGAGAGTCTTACATCAACTTCTCTCACAAGATGACTGTGTTTCTGAACAGATTTCCCTACTTTCTCCTCAACATGCTGCTTGATTGGCTCTGATAACTGTCACAACAACGTCACAATTAACCAAATGATTGAAGACAACAAACTTCTACTACCAAAACCAAAATGTTGAACACATAAATTCCACTGACTAACAATCAGTATCCACTAAAACCATAATTTCAACAAGACCCGAGTTTTCTATTCCAATGTATAGTAACCTAACACGAAACATCTCCCGAAAGTTTAAAACTTTCCTAATTGCAACTTCTTAATAATCAAACCCAGAAAAAAATTCAACATTTTTGTTCAGAATCCAATCAAATTCAAGCGTGTAGTAGCAGAATCCAAACCTCGAGGTTTTTTCCTTGGATGATCAACTTGACGGAAGCAAGAGGACCGTCCCACGACATTTTCACAGCTAATGAGTTTTTACAGGAACTGGGTCTTACTTGTCTCCGATCGTCGTAACCAATATGGCCGAGGAAATCTGACCGGAGCTTTTTCGAATCAGTCCGGGTCGAGCCAACCATTGAGACCACCGTGGAAGAAGATGAGCACGGCGGCGTAGAAATCGAGACGCCGCAATGGTGAAACTTCGTTTGAGAGAAACCTAAAAGCGTCGACATTTGAGAGTGAGAGAGATTCACAGATCCTTCTTTCGTTTGTGAAGTGAAGACTGAAGTAGTGAGGAAGTGGAAAAATTTGGATAAGGAGAAAAAATGGATAAGGATGATGACAGATGCAAAACGAGAAGATTTCTATTTATGAAATGAACCCCTTTCTTTACATTTCCTACAAATTAGTCCCTTTTATTTTCAGATGTGCATTAGCGGTCCATTCTATTGGCATTCATTACTGTTACATGAAGGTGTGAGATTTACTTATAAGATTAATTTAGTTTTTTTTTTTTTTTTTGACAGCAAGATTAATAGAAAATTTATAAGTGATATTGCAACAATATATCGACCAAGATATCTTCATTAAATGTTATACGCACCCAAATGATGTTAAGCATAAATGAGGTGTTCCAAAACTAAATGAAGTTTTGATGAAACTAAAAAATGATTCGTAGAGATTCTAAGTGTTCAATCCCATTTCTCATATAGAAGTATATTGAGAAAAATGAAAGAATATTGTGACCATGTTGGTAAAGAAACAAAGATTCAACCGCTAGTGAAGGTCGATAAAAAGAAATGAAAGAGTCAAATCAAGAAAAAAAAGAAGAAAAATCAAAGAAATTTAAAGAGATTGTGCCCAATTTCACAAAATAACAACATTTAGGAAATTCAAGAAAGATTAGTATGAATACAACTTATTGAAATAAGTAGTGTAGAGATTATTTTCCTATTTGTGTTCGAATACATATTAAGATTGAATTTCCCGTTAATAATAGAGATAACATGTGTGGAAAAACTTTTTCTTACTATCTTACACTTTACTTTATGTTGTATATGCATGTAATTTAGTCATTAATTAGCTAACAAAATAACTGATCATGCTTACTAATTCAATTTGGAACACATTTGTCTACTATGTTGTCATTAATCTTTTAATCAAAATTATAAGGAAGAAACACATTTTATGTGTCAAATATACTAATTACAGTAAAACTAAAACCTCTCTAAATTAATCAAATTGGGAGTTCAATATGTTATCAGTTTAAAGTGAATTTTAAAAAAAAATTCATTGTAAGACATTTCACTATGAAAACTTTAAAATAGACAATACAAATCATGTAATATTAATGTTTTGGGTATTATCAATCTTGCAATATCGGTTTAGACGAATTATATTCAGAATAAATAATAACAAATTTAACTTGACTGTACAAAATTCGAGATTAATGATACATTGTACTTAGATGAATTTTATCGTGAGAATGACATCATCAATTTGAGATAACAATTAGTGATCTTAATCATCGTAAGAAATAGGTAACTCAATAACTCAACTTAACGCAATGACAAATGACAATTCATGTTGCCAATCAAAGAGCAAAGATGGAATGGACTAAAAAAATAAGTTCATAACCTAAAACATCCGGTTGACATTGTACTCATGTAACTCAACAAAATTAATTTGCAGTTTTTTTATCTACCATGATATCGCTATTCCTTCATCTACATACTGTATATTCTTTCGTCTCGCTCAATTAACCGATTGGTTAAAATTATCTAACTTAGATATGTGAGATTGTATCTGTGGATGTTTCGAAGCCCATTAATACCAACTAGCTTAACTTTTTTGGAATAAAATGGACAAAGCCATTAGCCATATATGATATTTTAACATTGAAATATCTCAAGTGGCATAAAAAATGAAGAAAAATATCATAAACAGACTGTAAAGAACAAAAAAGAAATGAAATATCAAAGTTGGCCACACAAAAAAGAGAGGCCATGGAAATATCATGCAGACAAAAAAATATCTGTTTGAAAAAAGATGGAGCATGTTCAGTGTAAGTTAGGCCAAAATATCTTTAGATTTTATTCCTTAAACCAAAAGTCATGGATCCACTACACTTCAACACTAGTGCGTGGAGTATCATCCAACCAAATCAAACATTTTTCTTTTTTTTTGTATTTAGTTATAAATGTCGTTGAGTTATTAGTCAATTGTGGTTATCTACCTGTCTGAGTATCATAGGTTCGAGTTAAAGTAGTTTTAAGTTTGATCGACAACAGTAAAAAGTTTGTCTCAAAATATTGGTTCTGGTTGGTAACACAAAAATTTACAAATTTTTTAGCTGTAAACTGGAGCGGTAAATTTTTACGGAATAATGCAAAATTGTATAAAACAGTGATAGATGAAAGCTGTAAACAAAAATTGAAAATAACGTTTTTTAAAAAAAATTTGATATCGCTTTTGTAATTGATAACTGTCAAAGCAATACACATTATATTAAAACGATACAAAGTTACCATTCAAACCCATTAGTATTTAGTTGTAATTTTAATTTTTAATATAATTTTCATTTTAATTTTGCCCCCATATATTTTCTTTATGATTAATAAAATGCAAACACTTTCAAATAGTTGTAGGCTGTGATTGGTTAAAATAGCAGAAGAAATGAAAAGCAAAAGTAGAAGAAAAGAAATGTCACATCAGGAGGAAATATGAATTCTATTGGTTTTGAGGGTGGAAGAATTCATCTCGTTTAGTTACTTTTTGATATTTTCATCTGATATAATTTTCTTCTGATTTTTTTATGACTGGTACATGTGAAGAAAAGAAAAAAATCTTCCTTTTTCATTTCTTCTATAAAAGGCAACCAGTCACACCCGTAATTTATCAAATAAGCATTATAGAGTAGTGATTACTTTTTTTGTTTCTTGTTTAAGGGCTTGCAAATATAATGATTACTTTGCACAGTGTACTTGCAATTATGTTTAAAAAATGGAACTTCTTGCCGATTTTCATTGTTATATATTACAAAAAAATAAGCTTATTATTTGTCATTACACAAAAATAAGCTTATCATAGTTATAAATTACACAAAAATGGAACTTCCGCTAGAATTATTTGACATTATTATATATGGGTTATATCATATGCATATAATGTTTTCTTAATGAATATAATGTTCTTTTATTTTTCAATTCACTATGCATATTTAAAACATATTGAAACATATACTCCACGTTTTTTTTTATCAAAAAAAGCATATACTATACGTAAAAAAAAAACCTTATTGATTAATTCACTAGTAGAAATTTTATCTACTGTTAAAATAATAATACAAAAAACGATATCATATATTATATCATTTCTATTTTATATTAATTGACAATTATGTGACCAGCAACAATATAGTAAAAAAATGTTAAACTCGTCCAACAACAAACCAGCCAAAACCTAGTTACAATTTTTTTCAAACTTTTAACGCATAAAGTGCTAGCATAAGGAACTAAACCACCTGGCTATGAAGTTCTCGGCAATTTCATTATTTGTTGATTAATGGTCATCACACTAATTGTCCCTTTTTATATAATACCTACTAGTAATTTACTAAGTTTGATTAGGAGAAGAATAAACCAAAGTAGGTCAATAAAAAAGAAAAGTCATAGGGAAATAGAGCGAGTATGATCTATCTGTCCAACTCGCGGGCGCGTGAAGAGACAGCGAAAAAAGAAGATATTTAGTCTCTGACAGCTACCATTTAAAGATGAAAGACTGTGTCAGATAAGAACCATACACGTGTCATATTCCTATCCACCAAAGACCACGAGGTTTTAAACAAGTGTCTCTTCTTATCCCACCCAACAAAATATCTAGTCCCGGAAAATAACTTTAAAACTCAATCACCCTTGTGTCCCTACTCTTGACTCGTGCATGTTCCATTTGATTTTATTTCAATCCACCACGCAACCAAAATAGTAGCAACAGAAAAAAAACCAAAATGCTGATAAAATTTGGTGAACTATGAATGTATGATCGATAATCATTTGTTTGATTGTTCCATTTCTTTTCTAATGAAACCAATATTACGTGTTATTATTTTGTGACTAAAAATATTGATTTTATATGGCTGGCCGAAAAAAAAATAAAAATAAAACCCATCTGCCTTTGATTTCTTTTGTGAAAGAATAAATTTAAATAATCTTATTATTTTCAAAATAAATAAATTGCAAACCTATATACCAAACAGACAATACAATAGTTTTTTGGATAAATTGTATAGATACTTTTTTGCCACTAGCATTAGATATTTTCGGCTTTGATATTATCCCAAAAGTCACAAGTTGGGATTTTTTAGGTCTATTAGTTCACTAAAAAACTAAAATGTTGAATACAATAAAACACAATTTTTTTTTAAGTAGTTTATAAGAATCAAATAAGTAATAGCTTCAATTTTTAATGATTTCATATAATAAAACAAGCAACTCACTAAATATTTCTACATCACAAATACATACACATCAATAATGCAATAAATATTTCGGTATAAGTATACTTTTTTTTTTTAATTCCAACTTTAAATATGAACCACAGAGCAAAACCAAAGGCTAGCCACCACACCAATTAAAAATAAAAAAGGTTATTTGGCGTTTTGGATCTCTTTGTCTCGTATACAGTATTTTGCTGATGTGGCAAACGTGGCCACGTCAGCCAATTCTACTAGATATTTTTCAAACCCCTTTACCCTTTTCACAACCGTTAGATCATGGTCGGTTCACCGCCCAAATCCAATCTCAACCGTTAAAACATTCGCTAGATTTTTTCTAGATATTTGTTTTTCCCTCACAATATTTTTATAGAAGAATAAAGATTTTTATTTTCTCTCTTTTATCTCTCCACTCACAAATTTTTTGGTTTGTTTTGTAACTGTTTCTCTTTCTCTGGAAGCTTTCTTCTTCTTCAATCGATTTAGGTTTTTCAAGTGTTTGTGTTGTGATAATGAGTAGCGAGGAAGTAGTTGAAGTGACGGTGGTGAAAGCAGCTGAGGCTAGCGGAGGAAAGTTATCACGGCGGAAGATGCGGAAGAAAGACGCCGTTGATGGCGGCGGCGATGGTTTGGTGAAGTGGGAGAGGTTTCTCCCGAAAATCGCGTTAAGAGTTTTGCTTGTTGAAGCTGATGATTCGACTAGACAGATTATCTCTGCTCTTCTCAGGAAATGTAGTTACAGAGGTCAGTTTCTGGTTTCATTGCCTGAGATTGATGTTTTGTTCGAACATCGGAAGTTTTACTGGAATCTGAGAACTATGAATTTGATTAAGTTGCTAATGGCGTGAATCTGATTTTGCGTGGGGCTAAATTATGCTTTGGAGTTTGGAATATTACAATTCAAAGTCAACGATTTTTGTCGGTTTTGCATCTGATGTTATTCGGACACGAACAAAGATTGTTGTCTAAGTAACGAAATTGTTGCTATTTTTAGCATGTGAAAGATTTTTCCTAGAATAGATCAAGAACCATGTTTTTTTGGGGTCAATCTGAGTTTGTGTTCATATATAAATCTTTGAGTCTTCATCAACACTTAGTTTCTATAACAAGCTTAAAGGATTTATTAATGTGGTTGGTTTTGGTGTGTATTATCAGTTGCTGCAGTACCTGATGGCTTAAAAGCTTGGGAGATGCTTAAAGGAAAACCCGAAAGCGTTGATCTGATATTAACAGAGGTTGATCTACCTTCGATCTCTGGATATGCTCTGCTAACACTTATCATGGAGCATGATATCTGCAAGAACATTCCTGTTATAAGTAAGTTGATAATTACATCGTTTTTTCCATTGTTTTGAAATGATTTTTGGCTCATTATCGCGTTCTTGTATTGTTTTTTTTTCAGTGATGTCGACACAGGACTCGGTGAATACTGTGTATAAGTGTATGTTGAAAGGTGCGGCTGATTATCTTGTTAAGCCGTTGAGGAGGAATGAGCTGAGAAATCTTTGGCAACATGTCTGGAGAAGACAAACTGTATGTTTCATATCCATCTTTTTTTAAGCTTTTAGTGTCTTGAGCAATCGACAACTTGAACCCGTTCTTATATAAGTTCTGGGAAATTTCGTTGTCTTGAAAAGATGATTGATTTCTCAGATTTGTTTTGTTTGGTTTTGTTTTTGATTTTCTTTACAGTCACTCGCTCCTGATAGCTTTCCGTTGGATGAGAGTGTTGGACAGCAGAAAGCCGAGGGTGCGTCTGCAAACAATTCAAACGGAAAGAGAGACGAGCATGTTGTAATTGGGAATGGTGGTGATGCTCAGGTTAGTTTCTGACTATGGACTATTCTTATTTTCAACGATGGATTCTCCACATGTGAATTTGGTTCTGTTTCTTGGTGTTTATTCCTAAACTTTTAGTTATTTTTGCGCTTGTAGAGCTCGTGTACAAGACCAGAGATGGAAGGCGAGAGCGCAGACGTGGAGGTCAGCGCGAGAGACGCAGTACAGATGGAGTGCGCAAAGTCTCAGTTCAATGAGACACGACTTCTAGCAAATGAGATGCAGAGTAAGCAAGCTTTTTTTTTTCTTTTGGCAAGCTATCTGGCTCTTAAAAAGTTCATTAGAATCATTGATTGACCTACATGTTTTTCTTAATTCTATAGATTCATCGAAAGAAGCCATTGACTTCATGGGAGCATCGTTTAGAAGAACTGGACAACGTAACAGAGAAGAAAGTGTTGCCCAATACGAATCTCGGATAGAGCTTGATCTCTCTCTGAGAAGACCTATCGCTTCCGAGAACCAATCTTCTGGAGACCGGCCTTCTCTTCATCCTTCTAGTGCCTCAGCTTTCACACGGTGAGTTGTCTGATTTCTGAATTCCTCTTTCTATTAATCTTTCAATATTTGTCGTTCTTTCTGCTGATTGTGTGTGCTATGTTCTTGTTTCAGGTACGTTCACAGGCCATTGCAGACACAATGTTCGGCCTCCCCGGTGGTTCCTGATCAAAGAAAGAATTTTGCGGCAAGTCAAGATGATAACATTGTGCTAATCAACCAATACAATACATCTGAACCACCTCCAAGTGCTCCAAGAAGAAACGACACCAGCTTTTACACTGGAGCTGACTCACCGGGTCCACCGTTTAGTAATCAGATGAATTCTTGGCCAGGACAGGGTTCTTACCCAACGCCAACCCCCATCAATAATATACAGTTCAGGGGTCCCAACACAGCTTATGCATCTGCAATGGCTCCTGCTTCAGTCTCCCCAAGCCCTAGTTCCGTTAGCCCGCATGAGTACAGTTCGATGTTTCACCCATTCAACGGTAAACCCGAGGGTTTGCAAGAGCGGGATGGTTCCATGGATGTAGAGGAGAGGAGATACGTCTCTTCTGCAACCGAACATAGTGCAATAGGCAATCACATTGATCAGCCTATTGAGAAGAAGAACGAAGATGGATATTCATCGTCTGTCGGGAAATTTCAGCAATCTCTTCAACGGGAAGCTGCTTTAACCAAATTCCGGATGAAGCGTAAGGACAGATGTTTTGAGAAAAAGGTAAACACTAACTTTGATGTTTCCAACACATAGATGACATGAACTCATAACGGAATGATACTAAAGAAACCTTTGAATGACTTTACAGGTTCGTTATGAGAGCCGTAAGAAACTGGCAGAGCAACGACCGCGAATCAAAGGCCAATTCGTTCGTCAAGTCCAATCCACACAAGCTCAACAGTGATCCAACAAATTGATATATTAATACAGTTCAATTTTGTATCATCAACTAGGGGATTTTGTTTTCTCCGATGCAGGAGCTGTTCTTGTACTACTAATTCCACATACGTAGTGGGTGTTAGATTTGGTGACACTTTTGTTTGTACATACAGCTTTGGAGCTTGTTGTTGAGTTTTAGTTAGAATCTACTTTAGATCTGTAATTACATACATTTCAATTGCGTTTCTGTAACTTGCAAGAAGAGCTAACAAGATTGACAAAAGCTCAACTAAAGAAATCGAAGAAGATAAGCTACAGTGACGATCATAAAAGAAGTTTGATGTATCTTACTTCTCAAAGGACAAAGGACCAGAATCTATAGAACCTACGGAGTGATTCACACCACCAACTAGTTGATTTAATCGATGTCATAACCTGATGCGATGATATCCATCACCAGACAAGCGAGTTTGCAGAGGTCCAAGTAATCCATACGAAGCGGGAAGACAATTGAGTCGCCGACAAGCTTTCGAAAATCGGAAAAACACAACAGTCTCAATGTCTTATTAACAATTTCCCTCCTATGTGTATTCATGAACTTTTATATTCAGTGATCTAAGTATCAACTTTCTAAATCCAGTGAATCATAAATCAACTTTCTCACATAAGCTATAGTGAGATCAAAACTTCTGAAAATAGTAACCATTAGCACAATACAAACATAGCCAAACGAAGAAGATGATTATGAACATATATAAATGTGTATATGTATCTCTACATGGCTCTGATTATTCATGTATCTTCAAGATTGATAAAACTGTGAAAAAGCTTGTTGAGTTTTAGGATCGAATCGAATCAGGACTAACCCATTTCCAGTAATGCCGTTTCACAGTTACAGCTTTTCCGGCGGCGCGTGTTTCCACCGTATCTTCCATCGTCGAGTCTCCACCGTCGTACTCTTTCTCTTCCGTGCAGAAATCTTCCTCCGGTAGTCCCTCCACCGTCGCATCCACCGAGTGGAGAGCGTAACGCGCCGGTAATCCTGGATAAGACAGCGAGTTCCTTTCCTCCACTCTTCTGCTGTAACTTCCAGGAAGAATCTTAATTCTCTGTCCAACGTCATCACCACCGCCATTGAAGATAGATCCGAGCTCTTCTTTTATGGCGCGAAAAACTGCTTCATCGGGAGATTCTTCAGGCTTCATCTTCTCCGATAACGGACGAAATCTCTCTCTAATACTCCCATCGGATAATTCCTGATGAGCTTCCACTAGGATTCGTCCGTTTTTTCCGATTACTCGAACGGTGACGACGTTGACGGTGCGAACCGGAGGAGTTGAATCAGCGAGAGAAGTTTCGCCGTCGGAGAGTTCAAGCCAGAGGTTATGAACGTTTTTAGTTCCCGGTTTGACTCCCCAAGCGGCGAATGAATCGGAAGGTAATCGCGATTCGAGCCAATCGGAGAGAGATTGAGGATTAGCGAAGCGTTGAGAAGGAGGAGGAGGAGATCGGCGAGACATGGCGGTGATTCGACGGCGAGGATTTAGAGGGAAAGAGAATCTGTTAGGAGGGAGAGAGAGTAGAGGTTTAGGAGATGACCAGAGGAAGAGAAGAGAAACTGCCGCGAGAAATAGATCAGGTAAAGCGGAGGTGACGATTGCGTTACGAGGCCGGTGGTTGTTGTTACGGCGGTTAACGAGTGGTGTGTGCGGCGGAGATGGGCCAACGAACATGTCAATTGACCAAAATACCCCTAACGAACTAGTTATCAAAATCGTGGCTCATACTCATTCTCAAGATTCAGAGAGGGTATAATAACAATTTTATAGGAGACCAGATAAATAAATATGAGGAAGAGATTGTGACGATTATTCGCATATCTAATCTTTTAATATAACTAGATTCTCTTTAATTGCATAATGGATCTTATGTTTTTCTAATTTAACTTTTTAACCCTTTAATTTTAATTTTTTACTAGATTCTCTTTAATTCCACAATGAAATTACAATTCATCCTTATGTTATCACTTTACATTAGTTACACAAACCGAGTTTCGTAATTACATTGCAAATACACTATATTCAAACTTCTTCACTCATCATCGTCGTCTTCGTCATGGTCGTCTTCATCATCGTTGGATTCTTGCTCGTAAATCGGATACTCTCCATCGCTACCATCATTGGCATTACCATACAAAGCTGGTAAGCTGCTTGGAAAACTATTGAACAAACCTTGCAGATAGGTTCTGGAGTTGTTCTCCATGTCACCATCTTATCATTGTTTAAGAAAAACTTAAACCAAACCAGATCAAGCTCTAAATTGTCTCCTAATCCCCTATAATCTGCATGTACTAGTTATTCGGTGCTTATGTTATGAAAATTTATGCTTTTAAAGGATACATTCATGAGAACTAATCGATATCTCATCATCATTTGCAGCCTGCAAATGAGCACATTAGAGTAACAGAGAAACGATGAAATGGCCTTCGGGAAAACTAACGGGTGAAAGTAAAAAAGTCCGTAATCATGATTACCACATTGAGTTCCTCGTCTTCATCATCTATGTCTTCAGTATCGTCATCTGCATTAACATCACTATCTTTCTCTTTGTTTGTGATTTTACACTTCTTCATATCTGCGGATTATTTTACAGCAATACTCTTGTAAGGAGAATGTGTTTGATGACAAATGATAATAAGCATAGCATGAGATGTATGACAATATATAATGCCTGCAGCATTCGATTTTGGCTGGCACAATCACTTGTGCCCCCTTATATATTTACTTACAAATTCGCCGTAAGTAAATATATAATGCCATGCTTTATCAGATTTTTTTTAGACCATTGAGATTTGAGAAAGAAGCACTTGGCTCCACGCATGTCAACAATCACTAACTAGACTGCCTAACATGTAAAGATGAAAAGAACAGAAATTGCTTTGTCTATCTTACCTTTAGTTGTTTCCTGATTCCGTTGATATGGTTTCAGTGCATCTTTCTGAATTCGTGTCTTTTCTGACCTCTCAAACTCTTCTTGAATAGATTTAAAAACGTCTTCGAAACCTGGCTCAGGAAACACAGATACAAACCTCACAGCTACACGAAGTCTCAAATTGTCAAGCAGCGCTTCGGAAAACCATCCTGTTTTATACTAGCAACAAAACACATTAAATCAGATAATCAAGGCCTCACATAAAAGTATAAAACAATCTCTCAGTTCATAAAATTTAAGAGCTAGTCAAAATTACTTCAAATACTCGATATATATTGTGTGATTGGTGAGGCGTGTTTTGGTAGTGGTATTTTTTGCAAGTGTATATATAGGTTTGATCTGTAACTTATTTGTAATAAAGCAACATGTCATATCTACCTGTCATTGTTAACACAATTAGCAAGAGGCTAGATATTTTGGTATCTACTTTATTAACAAAAAGCTAAGCTGAGAACTCACATTACAAGTAGTCTGCTTGGGAGGCTTTCTTATCTCTTGTTGAATGTACTCATCGTCAAGTTCAAATAACTGTAGAAATGTTTGGCACTTGAAAGGAAATACTTTAAACGAACAAATGTCATCCCAGCTTGGCTTTGACCTGTCACAAATAAGAAAAAAAAAATCATCTTATAATTGTACCGTTTCTCCAAAAATAAACCCAATGATTCATTTGCAATTTCTCCATTTAATATCATGATATGTTCCCTGAGAAACTATCTAGAAATTGCTATCCTCGGAAAATGTCTGAAAATCGTAAAATAACACATTAGTTTCTAGAGAATACAGACACACCTTCCCATTGATTTCAAAATTATCATGTTCTCATACAATTGACAATAGACCAATACTTGCAAAGAAATGCTATCATGATATATGTTTTTCTGTCCATATATATTAGCAAATCGAGAATCTTGAGTAGAAAGTTGATTTGAGTTTACAAGGAAAATGGAAAAGCTTACTTGTTAGTTGCATTGGAATCACAATAACCCTTTAATTCAGGTGGAACCCTGAATTCCATTCTCTGGAATCTGAAAAAATATACAAAAAGGGGATAGATATGAAGAGCTTTGACATACATCTGCAGACTGGATACAAGAAAATATGAACTACAGAAGAAAATTTCATGTCAAGTAAGTTTCCAAAACCCGGACAATGTCACCACCAATACTTTCTTCATTGGAAGATAAATACGCTCTCAAATGAGCCAAGTAGAATATGTATCATTCACGAAACACTTTGCAGAAGACGAGGAAGTTCGAAGGTGTAAAACCGACCTATTTCTGTTCTATTTTGAGGTGTACAAAACGCGAATTCTACATTACCGTGTCACAGACCATGCATTTGTAATATGAAAAAACTTATAGAGATAGAACTCACACGCGAGATTCAGGATCTTTCCGTGGATCATAGCCTCTTTTAATCCAGAACCTAAGAAATGGACCACCCGAAAAATAATATGCAGCCCTAAGAAGAAACCTGCAGACAAAACTCCAGAAAGTTAGTTATTGCAGTACTAAGAAAACTAATACACATAAGAAACACATAAAATCTGTTCACCTGTTTAGCATATGATGTGTGCATTTAAGACCTTTATCAAGTAGTCGTTGGACTATGGAATCTCTTGTCCACACAGGTCGCTCTTCAAACAATGCAGACACTGCTACTTGCCATTTCCATTGGTTGGAGCTGGGAACAATAAAGTCTTCCCATTTTAATATCTTCGGGATATGTATGAATGCTAAGGACTGATCAAAGATATCCAAAATGTCAAAAAAATCAACAAATAAACATGGCCTCATACTCGACAATAATAAGATTTGGAAGATTAGTAAAACGGAGAAAAGGATATCTTTGACATTGAAATCTATTGCAAATACTGGCCCAATATCTATCTGCAGCATCAGTAAATCAATTAGCAAATGGAGAAGTAACAACTGTAAGTAAACTCTCATGGAATCTTTAATAATCAATATAAACAGAACAGCCGTGCCCCTGATGTTTTAAAAGTGTGAAATGCGAGCTTTTACAGGCCTCAGAATCGTTGACTCTGCAATTGCAGGCTTTAGATAATAAATTTGTAAACTAACGACTGTTCTATAAGAAAAAATAAAGCAGAATCCACCGTTTCAGAGCACCCCAAATCCAAATCAGGTCTGGCTCAGAGAGGCCAATCCGTCAAGAAAGTCTCAAACCATACCGTTATAAAAATTAATAACTCCTCCCAGTCTATTAGTTACAGAAAGACAATATGGCTTGCCATATCAGTAGATTATATGTTTGAGTCAATTTTTCCCAACAGTCTGTTTTCAATTTATCCACAAACGTCAAACGGTTTCATTTCTTTTTTTACCTCATAAAGATTCTGAGTTAGCTCCTCATCTTTCTTTTTTGGGCTTGATGTTACTGGAAGTCTCAGCCTGTGAATCAAACAACGTAAGTAGAATTAACAATAGAACTTCAAAAATTTCTAATCAACTATGTTCTCCTTCATCGTTTGCCAATAACTAAAATACTCCAGACAAAACATCCTATAACTAAAGTACTCCAGAATAAACATCGTGCTCTCCTAACTAAGATTCAAATGAAAACATATAACTTCACTAGGACAAAATTTGTGTTTCCAGGTAAGAATGTTAAAATTGTAGGGACATAAGACAGTGTAATCTTACACCAAGTTGTCTGGCATATCTTTGGGTGAAAAGAACTGTGGCAATAACATCATTACATCTTCATCAGCCATGTCCATTAGATCATTTTTTCCTGCATGATATTAGAGAGGATTCATTTTAATTTATGTTCACACCTAAAGATATGCAATATAATGAAAACACAAAATGAATGGAGACAAATCACCTGCAAGAGACTTCACCTCCATCCATTTTCTCTTCTTCTTCTGTGCAATATCAGCGTGAATAGGAACTACATGCTGGTAGTCGGCCATGCCTTCGCAATACCCACATGATTAAGAGTGAAACAAAACTCAATATAACTGGAAACTTTAAGCCAAGGCTCACTTTATAAGACAGATTAAGATGTACAAGACCCCATAAATTGGAGAGCTAGGTTCTTACCATCAAAGCAATACGATTCAGACACACGAGCTACAATATCAGCACACAGGGCTGGGCAATCTTCTGGTAAGCATGCATTGCTAGTGGCAAGAACAGGTTGACTTTCAGACAGAGAATCTTTCTTAACGACCTCCTTCGAAATTTTTAACAGAAAACCATGACAAGGACGTTGTTCTCCCAAGACAGGATGTGCATAAAGGTCTTCAGGACGGAAATTCAGCTCAAGCTTGTTTGACGTTGATTCTCTTGCCTACAAAAAAACTTTCAAAGTGATTTAACTTTCCAACACTTGTTGAACGTTTTTGAAATGTGACCAATTTGCTAAATCTTGGAATGCACCAAGCAAAAGATACCCAAACAATGCTACAAACTAGCTATATGGATAACTGCCCCACGATGATATCAGCATACAAAGTAGGGATTATATTCCTAGTAATAACTAGCATGCAAAGAAACAACTCAGTGAAAAGAAAGTCTCGGGCAAAGGCTTTACGGTTGTGATCCCTTGGATTCCCCCAAGAGTCTCCAGTGCTCGGGAAATAGATGATGGGTAGCCAGGATAGTGAACCACAAACGCCTCCTTGCTCGGCAAGTTACCCGATATTGTTCCGTTTTCAATGATTCCCATTGTTTCTTTCCAAGTTGAAACTTGCTGTGATACAAGAAACAAAAAAGAGATACATGAGATGAGTTATATTATTACCTAAAGTGATAGAAGTTTATTCCTTTCATAAATCAGCAAACGTAACACGAACTGAGATTGAAAGATTTCACCAAGACGATCCAAATTCCCAGAGAATACAATGACAAAGCAAATAATTTGTTAGAGCAGATTCTGGTAGAGAAGGAAAACACTGAGCAAATTGAAACACGAAACTTATGAGATAGTTAAAAGGGGTTTGAACAATAGAGCTGAAACTAGTTTAAAACCATGGAAGAGAGAACGATGCAAGTATAAGGGAAGACTCTACTCTAGTCAATACGATCCAAATACGCAGAGGTTAGAGAGAGAAAACGATGGTATACCAGAAGTAGCTGTTAGGGATCGGAATTGATCTCAAATTAGAGTCGGACCAGACGGCCGTTCGGAGCGCCGGAAAAACATACGGCGGTGGGAGAAGAACCACCGGAGCTTTTGCACGGAATCTGTTTCCTGCCCTTAATGACGAAACTAGATCCTGACCCGCACATACGTGCGGGATTTCATATTTAAAAATATGTTTTAAATAAAATTTAATTCAATATAGATTTTTTTGTTATTTTGGTCATATATATAGATTCGGATCCGCGCGTACGTGCAGAGTAATGTTTGTATATTTATTTGGTATACCATTCATAATTTGAATTCATATCAGTTTGGTATTTTGTTTGGTTTCATTTCGGTGTAAACAGAATGAGTGAGTTGATTTGATTTTGTTATTAGACAATTACATAGAAAAGACAATGAGAAAAAATAGTCTCGTCCCGTCCCGTTGCCTATCTTAAAATTTTTCGTCACATAATTGTTGTTTTAAAAATAATTACCTATCTGAGAATGTTTAATCTAGTTCAACATATAAGAGAACGGGTAAGAGAATGTTTTCTCGTACTTTCCCTTTCGAGATTTAATTTTTACAAAATAAATAGAACCTATTGAAATTTTTTTATTTTCTAAACATTCTCTAATTGTTTAAAACGTTGGTTCGGGATTATATTTAAACACATATTTATTTGTATAATATTCATAATTTGAATTTATACCAAGTGCAGTTTGATTCAGTTTCTGAAGTATAAAATAGTTAAATATTTAAAATAACAAAATTTTGACCAGTACTTTGAAACCGGACTGATATGTAGATGGACTGGAAATAACCATGAAGCGGATTAGTGATCAGTAAATTTTTTATTAAACTTGTGAATGATTAAAGATCTGTGAACGGATGACATAAACTAATCGGTTGACTTGGGTTCAATAATTAATTTTCCAAACTTCGGAACATATTTTCAATAATGTTACCGTTTCTAGACAATTTTTTCTTGTATTAAGATTCTATAATGAAACAAAAGATAACACTTAAATCAGAGAAGCTAGCACGAAACTATGAGCAACTTGTAGGATTGAACAAAGTTCATTAGCATCAAGTAGTGTACTAATAACTCAATTAAAATATTTGGTTTCTTTACTATATAACTCACCCATTACAAAAGTGGAATCTCAACTTATATAAAACTATTTGTTGGATCAGATTCATAAGCTGAGTGTGACCGTCTTTTGACCCAACTCCAGTAGAAGGCATGCCTCGATAAATCTATGTAGTTAATTTATAAGTTGTAGAAACATAGCCTAACTGAAAGTATAATGTTCTATTTTGTAATTATCATCACATGAATAAAAGAAAATGTATCCAAGAGTCACATGTATAAACAGAGGACAAAATTTAGTTATGACTTACATTCGGAATGGTGGCTACGATTACTTGCAGCTGAATATATAATGGTGTAAATTTATAAAAACGGATATTGTTCTTTGTTAATTAGGTAAGCCGAAACAAATTATAACAAATAATATATTATTTACCATATTTCTATATCAATTTAAATCAGTAATTATATGCATTTAATTCGGATCATATTTTTAAAGAATATTTTAACTTTCGTGTAATAGTAAAATTTTGATTTTATAGTATTTTCTATATATTTTCTTTTTTTTTTTTTTTTTTCCAGCAAATAATTTCATTGACATCAAATCAAAATTACAAAGTCTAACAGAACTTTCGAAAACAAATTATTACATAAGCAGATATATGCGCCAAGTAGTGAGAAAAATACACAATAGAAAAGTGAAATTGACGATGCTTTCCGTAGATAAGTCTTATTCGCTAATGAATCATTCAATCCATTATTTTCCTTCACCATTTCTGATCTTCCTCTAATGCGAAATGTGTGCGTGAGTAGCATCTCTTTGCTGAACCTCCATAATGCACACCGCATGATAAAACCCGATGCTTCCGAAAATAATTCTGAAATGTTGACATGATACCTAGGATTCCGTATCAATGTCATTCTGAAATAATTTGACTTCCATTTCCTCTCGATTCGATCCCACGTACTTTTGTTTGTAGCCACCACAATCAAGCGGTCATATATCCCAGCCATCATTACGCTTTCCTCCTTGTCTTCCCATGGTTTGTTGAAACTATCAAGCCAATATTTGATCACGTTCACGTGTAATCTCCAAATCACAATCCAACAGTAGCGAAGTGGATGAAGCCATAATCCGCTAGTCGACTTGTTGAGAATGAGAGACAACCTCTCCAAATTATCATGATCCTGACCACGGGAAGTAACCCACTGTGTATGACTCTTCTTCTTTGTTTCCATTAAGCAGGCTGGGATGATTCTTTCGATCACCAATTTGACTATTTCCTCATCTTCTGCCAATACTCTATTAATGCCGGGATCAAATACCCAAGTGAAACCTCCATACCCTTGGGTAAGAGGACAATCACCGGTTGATAACCGGAAAATCCACCGGCAGCGAAAGAAAGCACCGGAAACAAACCTTCTCCATGGAAGGACATCACGATTCCAACGAATCGACATTACAAGGAAAGAGCGACATTGTAGAGGGGATAAATCTGTCATGTCTATCGAAGGCCTTTGGTTGAATTGATCCATAAACCACAACAGTGACAGATCCTGTAACGAGACCAGATTCTGATTTGGAAACGACAAACTCGATCCCTTACTCATCATCATCGCAAAGAGACAAAGAGCGTGGATTTGATAGCAATGATTTGCCATGATTAAGTATTTAAAACCTAAGATTATGTAAGAATTAGAGAGATATAAACCAACAGAGAATGAAAATGACGGTGGCCGACGCCGGAGAAGCCGACGCCGGCCGGGAACGGTGAAAAAAGTGAAACGCTGTCTTTGTCTCGTTGAAGTCGCTCAAGAGAGAAAAAGCAGTTTTTCTACACCGTGCATTCTATTTCTATATATTTTCTAAATTATTAAAAATCTTACTTAATTACCAAGAATATGAATTTAATCTTCAAAAAAAACAATAATTGAATAAAAATAAAGAAAACTAATGAATATAACGTTGGTTGAATTTCAAATCATTATTTAATTTTAAATAATGCTCTTAAATAATTTTGAAAAAATAAATCCAAAAATATTTTTTTCTAAATTAATTCAAATTAACTCAGTTTGAATTAATTTATCTTGCAGGTTAAGTTTGGATTTCCTATATTTTGCTAAAACTATTAATAACTGTTTTAAAAAAAATCACGATTTTTGAGGCAATATATTTGATTTTCCTATTTTATATATTTTTATTCTCTAAATTTAAAAAACCTAATGGCCATCTAAGTAATATTCCATAAACTAAAGGTTACTTAATATTTTGTGCTTCCCAATTAATAGTATAGATGCTAAACGCAGCCGTTTTTAGGATATCTGATCGACCGGTATCAACTGGATTAACCGGTTCGATATTTATTATTTATTTTTACATTAGTACAAATCATTAAATTACATGTTTTAGTTTTTCAATATCTAATTTATTCGTTGATATTAAATCGATACAAGAGTTCGTAAATTACATGTATTAGTCACGTTTTAATTTTTTTTTCTAAAAAAAACTATTACCGAAAAAAAGGAAAAAAAATGCTCGGTAATTAACACTTGAAATTCAATGTTTTGACTCGAATGAAAAATATATAAATAGTTTGACCAAAAGTCCAATATTTACGAACTAAATACTAGAAACTAAATATAAATATTATAAATTAAATACTACACCATATACTATTTTCTATAAAATAATAAAAATTACGATATTCGTTAACTGTATTTATTTATTTTTTTAACAGAAACATTTTTTTGTTAAAAAATAAAATGTGTGCACTTATAGTGAGTATTTATTCTCGTATTCATATATTTATCTTTGTCTATTTATGAAAATGGTTAAAATATGTTGCCAAAAATAAAATAAAATAAAATAAGAAAATTGACCCTAAAATTATTTTATCAAAATGAAAAAAAGAGATGTAAAGTATATTGATAAAAAATAATTATGAAAAGTAAAGCTACATAAATAAGAGAGAGAAGAAGAAGAAGAAAAACCAGAGAAGGCACAATCGTTGCCTCGAGAAAGGAGTTTTCTCTCTCTATTGTAGAAGATTTTCTATATCTCGATCTAGTTTTCTCGGGTAGCAGATTTTCATCGCAGGCCGAAGTCCTTTTACAGTAGTCCAAGAGAGAGCTCGCTATTCTTTGCCGTTAGCGGTGAAGAGGATAATCCCCATCGATATGGTCGTTACTCCGGTTTGACGGTGGAGGAGTTCTGCAGCCTTGGTTCCACGGATGAGGACGCCGAAAAATGCTCTGGAGTTCCTCTTGCTCACCCGTCGATCTGGTGGTTGCGGCTACGACGGAAGTTGGTGGTGATTCGGTGGGTTTCATTTGTTCGACGAGATGGTTAATTGTAGATCCAGTCGGATCTTAGATGGTTGATGCGGGGGCAAGGGTTCAGAGTGTTTGGGTGACCACCATCTTATGGATCCGCCGTGTTTGGCTTCCATCGGAGAAGTCACAGACAGCGAAGAAAGGGGTTAAACCCTAGTGTATGGGTTGCTAGGCATGGAACAGATACCGTAGAACCGGTGAGTCGGAGTGGCTAGTTTTCTGGGAGAGTTGTGGTGGGTTGGTGCGGCAGCAGAGAGTTTGCAGACGGAAGCCGAAATCTTCCGGCTGCGTTTCTCGATCCTTCGTATACGTCCGCAAAGCTGTGACTCTTGAGTACGCCATTTGCTTCCGATCGAACCTTTCCACTTTTCCGACCGTTTTTTCCGGTTAACCTATTTTGTAACTGGTTTTCATACGTGTAATGGGCCTTAACCCAAGCCCGTTTATGGGAAGTTTATTAATAAAAATCTTATATTAAACAAAAAAAAAAACAGAATCCTATTAATGTAATAACTTTAAATGTAGTAAGAAAAAATGAAGAAATTGTGTTGACACAAAGAAAAATAAAATAATTATAATTTATTGTATTTTGCCTATTTTCTTGACTAATGTCAAAAAAATTAAATAAAAATCTTGACTAGAAAATATTGTTTAGCTATAAAGGGCATAATAATGTTTCCTCTATTTTAATCAACTCCTAAAATCTTCAAACGTTTCTTCAGTTCAAGAATTGTTTCTGATAATCTTATTACCATCCGAAAGATTCATCGATCTTTTGGTTTGATCATGGCTGTCGCAGAAAATGTTGGCGTGAAGGTGGATTCTTCTGATGATCAAAATTTAAACAACAATACTACTTCATTAGCAGAGACAAAACCGTCATGTCCTGATGATCAGACACCTAAATCCAATTCCTCTGTTCTCACAAACGAATTGATCCAAAGAACCAGTGAAGTGAATCTCAAGAGTGAGATAAGTCGTTTGAATCCGATGGCTAAAGAATTTGTCCCTTCTTTTTTTGCTCAAACCCACTCTGAGTTTTTGAGAAATAGATTATGGTTCACTAACAATTTTCCAATGCAAGCTATTACTACAATGGTATATTTCATCTTTTATGTTTTCTTTGAATTATGATCTCTTTTTGTTGGATTTGTTATGTGTTCATGAAATGTCTACTCAATGTTTGGTCGAAATGGCCTGTTAGGATCAGCTTTTCAATTTGCATGTTTGAAAAATGTGATCGTAATGCTTGCTCTCTAAGTCTTGTACAAATTAACACAGAGATGGAACTTTGGCCAAGGGAGGCGATGGATTAACAAAAAAAAAAACTTGGTTCAGAATGAAGATGTAATCAAGAGAACTGTATATGTCTCAGACATCGATCAACAAGTATAAAACAGAGAAATCTTGTCTCAAGAAAGCACTTTTCCATAAAGAATCTAATCATATATATAACAAACACCCTCTTGTTCTTTTTTTAGGTTACTGAGGAGCAACTTGCAAGTCTCTTTCTTTCTTGTGGCCAGGTACTTACTTAATGATCTTTAACCAGTTTATTTTGATATCATGCAAACTCAATTCTCATACGTTTTCTTGACAATTGTTGGTTCTAAAGGTTGTTGATTGTCGTATATGCGGTGACCATAAGTCCATTCTTCGTTTCGCCTTCATTGAGTTCACCGAAGCAGGTACTTAACTACGCTCCAACTTTCTTATGAGTTGAAATGTTCTTGTTGTTTTTATTAATAAGTGAAGTAATGTCTCAGAGGGAGCTAGGTCTGCTTTACGAAAATCGGGTACTGTGTTTGGTTCTCATCCTATTAGGGTTCTTATTTCCAAAACAGCTATCGCGCCTGTTAACCCGTCTTTCCTTCCACGGGTAAGTTGAGATAATTATGTCTAAACCAATCTTCAATCTTGTTCTTATCTATAATGTGGTATGCATAAACGACGTTTTCTTCCTTCAGTCCAAGGACGAGCTAGAGAAGTGTGGAAAGACTGTTTATTGTACCAACATTGACAAGCAGGTAACTTATTATGTCATGTTTCAGACATTGGTGAATATTTAACTTTTATCCATCTTATTTTTCGGGTTTTTAATTGTAGGTCACTAAGATGGAGTTGGAAAATTTCTTTAAAACTGTTTGTGGGGAGGTATAGATTTGGTTTTGACTGTGGTCGATTGTTTATACTTATGAAGATGTTGTGTTTTCCCATTTGACATCACTATTGTGTCCTTTTAGGTTCACCATCTGAGGTTGCTTGGAGACTTTTACCACCAAACCCGCATTGCGTTTGTCGAATTTAAGCTGGTGATTTTCTATTGCCTGTTTCCATATATACATGAATTTTCATTATAGTATTGATTATTCTTGATAAGCAAAGACTAGCTATTCTATCTTGATAAGTTACATCATGTGACAAAGATTTTGATTTCCAATATTCTTGGGCAAAATATAGGTTTGATCATAAATGTGATATACACACTGAAATAATGAGCATGGTCCACTATATATTGAATTTGTTTGCCTTAAGAGGCAAATTTGGCCCCAATCAACTTTATATACATACAATAAAGTGGAAAATGATTATTTTTGCTTGTGTTTCAGGCAGAAAGTGCATTTTCTGCTCTTAATTACAGTGGTGTTGTCTTGGGAGAGCTCCCAATAAGGTAAGCTCAAGAAAAAGAAAAAAAATTCGTTATTGTGGTCTTCTTTTGTCCTTTTTTGTGTTTAGTCTCTTAGTTTATTAGAAATCTAATTACCCGTCTGTGTTTCGGGTTTTGAGCTATTTATGAAGAAAATGTAACAACTTTGGTGTTCTTAAGGATTGATAAAACTCACTTGTGAGATTAATATTTGCTTTGTCTATGTGTGTGAAGGATAAGCCCGTCAAAGACGCCAGTGAGGCCACACCGCTCTGATTTAAACTAAAGCTAATCGCAATCCGATGAAAGAGATCTATCTATTCAAATAAATACAGAGAGATCAAAAGTCATTTCGAGATACTTGAGGCGTTTTCTTTTCATAGAAACATCATTTTGTTTCTTCGCTTCGCAGGCTGCCCGGCCGGTATCTTTGAACCCTCAGTAACTTAGGCTAGCTAAAACTTTGTTCTTTGGAACCAAATTGATTTTTTTCATATAATAATTTGGAAACATCATTTTGGTCATCTTTATGGATCATTTTAAGACCCTTTTGGACAAATCCTCTCCTACTCTCTGACTGATTCTCCATGCATTTCTGTTTGGTATGATTATTCAGTGTTTGATTTGATGACAGTGAAAGTTGTTGGACTTAGAAAGAAAAAAAGTTGTTGGATTTCTTTACAAATAGTTTCACTGATCTCTTTTTTTGGGTGTCGTTTTTATTAGTTTTTAGGAGAGTCTTTGCTTTGACAAAAAATATCTAATATCTCTCTTTTTAGTTATGCTCATCCATTTCCTTGAATTTTAGTTGCATATTTGTCTGATATAGGAGATTTAGTTCGGTACTCTAGACACTAGGTTATGAGCCCCTGCGATATCACGGATGAACTTATTTTCAACAAAACATTGTATTAATAAAAATTAGTATGGTTGCTCACGAGAATACCTTGTAAAGCAAAACTAGTCTACTAACCAAAGGCCCCATATTTTGATAGTATATTCATTAAACCCTGAAATTTCTTTTATATAGAACAACGTAACTTTCTAAATTGAATTTGACTGACTCGGTTTGGTTTGTTTGATATGATTACAAAACTACACTCAAATGTGAACCCACAACAAAAATTAGGCACAGTAAATATGGAAGGTTTAGTTGACTTTGTGTTTGTAATTAAAATATAAACCATGTTTAAAAAAGAATAGATTATCTATCTATTTGACCAAGTCCTCCTGTGTAAGACTTATAACTTTTTCAAATTTGGGACACTAACCTGTTTTATATATTGAATAAAAAATATATACAAAGGTTGAAAAAACGGAGAAACAAATTATACAAATGGGGAACTAAAATGTCAACTGATAAGACCATTGTCGGCTAACTAACCGGTCAAGATAGGTTACGTATACGAAAAGTTACGAGCAAACAGAACGTGTGATATTTCTTGAGACACAAGTCAACTATCGAACCAGATCGTTTGGTTAAGAGACGATTGATTCTCGTACTATTGAAGGCAGCAAACTCATGTCTTAGCCAATTTGGTTGAGATTAACCAATTGAACCGGTGGGGTTATCGACTTTAGGCCTTGAATGGTTACTAGTTTTTAAGTTGTTTTTGGTTTTTGTTTATGGAAAAATCTATTTTTTCACCATTCAAGATTTTAAAAAATTAGATTCCCTAAAATTTAGGAAAACTAGTTTTTGAGTGGTTTCTCCAAATTTCAAAGAGAAACTAAAAACCACAATTTTGAGGATTTTGGGGAAAATTTTAGTTTTCAACGTAATCATGTTTTTTTTTCTGATTTTTTGATTTTTTTAAAATTAATTTTTATATTTATAACAAAAAACCAAAAACCAAAATCCAAAAACCAAAATCTAAAAACCAAAAACCACTTAAAAACTAGTAAACATTCAGGGCCTTAATATTTTTCGTCCTAAAACAATTTGACCCACGAGCGGACCGGACCAGACCGGTGAGATGTTGAATGAGACTATGAGAGACTTGCTTACCAAATTGTACCAAAGCGGTTTAAACCGGTTAATATTAAAAGATGTAAAAAAGTGGCCTTTTGTTGTCTTTTTCAGTACTTGAGGGTGGAGAAGTAGTAGTAGGTGACCGTATTAACTCGTCTAAGCGTTTTTCATGCATATGGCTGTGACAGATCAAAATCACCGTGTTCCATCTTTTGAAAAATCTTATTTTTCTTATGAGGTCTTTAATTAATACTATTATTTATTTATTTTGAAATCTTAGGTCTTTAATTATTGTAAGAAAGAAACAAAGAGAATTGTTGAACAATTTATTAAGTAGAGATTGTGTATATCTTGGTAATTTTCTGTTTAATTTGCTATCAAATATATTGTCTTTTTTTTTTTTTTCTCATTATCAAATATATTCTCTAACATTCGAAAATATTTTGTAAACACAATGTTTTTCCAAGTTCTATACTATTTAAAAAGTTTATATAATCCATAGTTAAAAATAATTAAAATCAACAAATATAAGATAAGCACATGTCACTTATGTTTATGACATGTGTCATTTGAACTTAAAAATTAAATTAGCATTAAATTATATAAGAAATCTCTAAACTAGAATAAATAAATTATTTGATCTTAACTTAAATTTTTTTTTATAATTCAAATAACGCGGGAATTCTTCTAGTTATTCTTTAAAAAAAGTAAAATATTTTTACAAAGCATCGCCGCCTTATATCATTTTAAATTAACATATATAGTTTCTTACCTCACAAGATAACGATTTCGATATTAAATTAAAAAAGTGATAGTTAAGATCAACCTCTTCGTGTTTACAAAATACACAAAAAAATACCAAACCCTCATGGTTTTTCTTTTTATTCTTCTATATACTCACAATGCAAAAAAAAAAAAAAACTCACCAAGTTTTATAGAAAAATAATCAATGTAGAAGTTATTTTTCACCTTATTTAAGAAAATATATAATTTTCAAAAATTCTAGCTAATTTCAGTATTTTTTTAGGTCAGAAATTTTCTTTCTTCGTTACTTTCAATTCAACAATTAACATCAGTAGATGTGAAAGTCATTAAATGAAATTAACATACAATTAAAAGTGATTAATGCCACTACGCGCTCTTGCCTCGTTCTTAGTAGTCTTCATTTATCAAACGCCTTCTCTCTTTTTTTCCTTTAAATCTCTGAGCTCTTTTTTCTTGTTTTTCTTTATTTTTTTCTAAAAAAAAAAATTGAAAATCTTCATTTTTTCTTTTGATTTAAAACAAATTTATTTTCCCTATTCAACTTCGGTTCTTCACCGTCCGATGCTTTGACTCTGACCGATCAGTCAATTTGAGCTTCACAATCAACGGTCATGGGTCATTGTTACAGCCGGAACATCTCCGCCGTCGAAGATGACGAGATCCCCACCGGAAACGGCGAGGTTTCGAATCAACCATCTCAATCGACGCAAAATCACCGGCATGCTTCGATTCCTCAGTCTCCGGTTGCTTCTGGTGCTTCTGAAGTCAACTCATATAACATTAGCCCTTTCCAAAGTCCGTTACCGGCGGGAGTAGCTCCATCACCGGCGAGAACTCCGGGAAGAAAGTTCAAATGGCCGTTTCCTCCACCGTCACCTGCCAAACCGATTATGGCGGCTTTGAGACGGCGACGTGGCGCTCCGCCGCAGCCTAGAGATGAACCGATCCCGGAGGATAGCGAAGATGTAGCAGATCACGGTGGTGAAAACGGCGGAGGCGGCGGAGAGAGGTTAGATAAGAATTTCGGGTTTGGGAAGAACTTTGAAGGGAAGTATGAGCTAGGGAAAGAAGTAGGGCGAGGGCATTTTGGTCATACTTGTTGGGCAAAGGCAAAGAAAGGGAAGATGAAGAACCAAACCGTGGCTGTCAAAATCATCTCTAAAGCTAAGGTGTGTTCTTCTCTTTTGTTTGGTTTCAGAATGTAGGGACTCTTGTTGTTACTATTTGAGATTCTCTAAAGATTCAGGAATGTAGAATGATATAGCTAGGTTCTTTGATCAATGGTTTAGGTTATGAATTGGCGTTTTTTGTTATCAGATGACGTCGACGCTATCGATTGAAGATGTTCGTCGAGAAGTGAAATTGCTGAAAGCTTTATCTGGGCATAGGCATATGGTTAAGTTCTATGATGTATATGAGGATGCTGATAATGTCTTTGTTGTTATGGAGTAAGTATTTTAGCTTTATATGGTTTGTTCTTAATTATGTCATTGTGTTTGGATTTGGAAGATTCATCAAGGATTTGATATATAACAACTAAACTAAAAGTTGTACTAGTTTATTAAATGAGTCGACCGTTAGATATTCAATCTTCTTCTCCGATATGCTTTCAGGTTATGCGAAGGTGGAGAGCTATTGGATAGAATTTTGGCGAGGTAAATCCAAAGTTACCTTTCTTAGTCTGACTTTATATTAGTGCTTAGATTTTCGGCCTACTTAGGCTAGTTAGCTTTGGAATAGATATGGTTCTAACTTGTATTATTGTCTTATATTTTACTGCAGAGGTGGACGATACCCTGAAGTCGATGCCAAACGTATTCTTGTGCAGATTTTGTCTGCAACAGCATTTTTCCACCTTCAAGGTGTTGTGCACCGTGATCTGAAGCCGGAGGTACACAGTCTGCTTCTATAAGTTGCTGATATTTCAATTAATGCTACATATTCCCTCTTCTTTGCTATTTATGGTTGCTTAAACTTATGGTACAATTGTGTGTCCAGAATTTTCTCTTTACCAGCAGAAATGAGGATGCGATACTCAAGGTCATAGATTTTGGCTTGTCTGATTTCATTAGATACGGTAATGATCTATTTCTTTGTTCCCCTTTCTTATTACATGATTCTGCATATTATAAGTCTAGCTTTGACATTAAAGTTATCTGATGAGTTTAGCTGCAACGTGTAGTGGTCATATACGATATTGTAACCGTTACTCTTATTCTGTGTCCCTTTTGCATTATTAGTGCTCCCAAACCTCATATATATAAGTTTCCGCTCACATTTAATTATTTTACTTGTATCTTCCTTATTGCCTTTTATATTTGCAGATCAGCGTCTCAATGATGTTGTAGGGAGTGCATACTATGTTGCACCTGAAGTACTCCATAGGTCTTACAGCACTGAAGCAGATATGTGGAGCATCGGTGTCATAAGTTACATACTTCTCTGTGGAAGCAGACCTTTCTATGGAAGAACTGAATCTGCAATATTCCGCTGTGTGCTTAGAGCAAACCCTAATTTTGAGGATATGCCCTGGCCTTCAATATCTCCTACTGCCAAGAACTTCGTGAAAAGGCTTTTGAACAAGGACCATAGGAAACGAATGACAGCTGCTCAAGCTCTAGGTAAGTTCTTTTTCCGTCGTTCAAAAATGGACACTGATCTTGAAATGTAAATAAGAATATGGCTTCAAGTTAACAGGGGTTGCTTTGCTTTCCATAAGCGGTAATATTGTATTATGTGTTTGCAGCTCATCCGTGGTTACGTGATGAAAACCCCGGTTTACTTCTTGATTTCTCGGTCTACAAGTTGGTCAAGTCCTATATCCGTGCCTCACCTTTCAGACGGTCAGCACTTAAGGTAGTTTTTTTATATCCTCATATTACTATCAAGTGCATTGATCTTTTCTCTTTCTACTCAAACATAGCTGATTTACTCATGATGATACTCGGACTATTTATGCTACAAACAGAATGTTACTCGTCTTTTTGGCACTCAGTGAATAATTTCCTGATACACATTCATTTCAGAACATCTTTTCTTATGGTTGTCTGTTTCTTATCTTGATCGATTTTTCATTTGTTAATCTTTATGATAGGCTCTCTCGAAAGCTATACCCGATGAAGAACTTGTGTTCCTTAAGGCACAGTTCATGCTCCTGGACCCTAAAGACGGAGGCCTATCCCTTAACTGTTTCACCACGGTCAGTGTGTCTTTCCTGATTTAGCTATAGCATTTTGACTCGGTCTTTGATTTGTGAATCTATATCCAGTATATGTATCCCTTATTGATCTCTAGATTTCATTTTCTGAATGTTTAGAGCTAAGAATCACAAAAAAAATAAAAAAAAATTCAGAACTAAAACACCGAAAAAGAGTTCTCTAGCTTGGATGAGTGTTACAACCAAGACTGCATCTCTTAATATAGTAAAATCTAAAAGCAAAGCCGTCTGGGAAAAAGAAAATGAAGAATTAGAAATAGAAATAGTTTAATAACGCAAGAATTTTTTTTTTTTGAAATATAATACGTATCAAATTTAAATTGTTGAGTGTAACTGCAGGCCTTAACAAGATATGCTACTGATGCTATGATGGAATCAAGGCTTCCTGACATTTTAAACACGGTAAGTCGGTAACACATCTATATATATATGGGTGGATCAATTATGAATGTAAGATATGGTTTCATGGTGGTGCTAGTTGAAAATGATTATAGATTTTCTCTAGGGTGGAAAACATTGAGAAAAGATTGTGACTCTGAGCGTTAGTGGTCACTGTTTTCATCGTAATACCTCAATTTAAATTCCAGTTTCACCTCTTTGCCATTGTGCTTGCAAGAACAGACCATTATCATTGATTTTTTAGATTTAGCATGTTGGAGTCATCAAATTATCGCCAGAGTTTTCTCCCAATTTTGAGATTGATCTTTCTTTGCTGATTTTCATACTCTTATGAATGTAGAACTGTGCATTGAATCCACTATTTTTTTACCTTTTTTTTCTATGAAGATGCAACCGCTGGCGCAAAAGAAACTCGACTTTGATGAGTTCTGTGCGGCTGCGGTCAGCGTTTACCAACTGGAGGCTCTTGAAGAATGGGAACAGATTGCAACCTCAGCATTTGAGCACTTTGAACATGAAGGAAACCGAATCATATCGGTCCAAGAACTCGCGGGGGTATGGTCCTAATTTAAGCTTCTATGAGATCGTGTAATCACCATCTCTTTCTTAAGATTAAAAACAATTTTCTTATGTTGGGGCGTGATTTGAAGCAGGAGATGAGCCTGGGACCGAGTGCATATCCTCTGCTCAAGGATTGGATCCGGAGTTCAGATGGAAAGCTGAGTTTCTTGGGCTACGCTAAGTTCTTGCATGGTGTGACTGTACGGAGCTCAAGCTCGAGACCTAGGTGACACATCATGATGTAAAGTCTTCTAACATGTGAATTGAGTTTCAAGAAACATCCTAAACAATGTCGTCATCAGAGACCTTGGATTCAAAGATAAAAACATGAAATGGAAGTTAAGTCAGGTAGGTATTTCCTTTGTAAATGATTCTTTGAGCATTTTGTTTTTCAGAGGAACCAAACCCAAAACAAACTCAAAAGGAAAACATATTATATATATATTATAGAAGGAATTGGATTGGTATTGTTCTGGTTTTATTCTCGGCTTTAAGTTTCGTTAGTCTGATAAAATGTTGTGGACACAAGGCGATATAAGTTTTTTAGCGGTAACCGATTGTTGAAGCAAGTGTCGTTTTAGTGTCTAAGAATGATGATGCTTTGTTTCTTATGATAAAGTCTGTCTCTCTAAAAATTGTGAGTACGAGTCCTTCGGTGTGAATGATTCCGGTTTTTGGTTCACGTCAAACTTCATATATTGTGGAGTGCCCCATGCTAGTGAGAGGAGCTAGCTTTGTGGCTTGGGCAAACCCTATTGGAAAGCAAAGAAGAGATGGTTTCTTGAATCGTTCTCTGAGATTACATATTGCAAAGAAAGGGGATTGACTTGTAGTTCCCATCCGGCCATCCTGCCTCACGATGAAATTAACACAAAAGTTAAAATTTATCGATTGTTTTAACTACGGTGATACTAAGCACAGTTGATATATACATACATTTATATACATCATCAATAATTTTTCGCATTTGGTAACTGAATCGTTGCTATTGTAATTAGAGCCACATTTAGTTTATCCATTGCTAAATTATGTCATTGAGAAGAATGTCTTCTTGCATGTATAGTGTAAAACATGTATTTACCTCACATGTCAAGTGAGTGTAACCAAAAATGCGGAGTTTGGTAGAGAAAATTTTTACCAGGACAATAAAATTATGGTAGAGAATATTGAAGTGGGTAGTTTGAAATTGATGAAAAAAACTCATGTTGTAACTACTTGTTATTTGGCAGTGTTAATTCCTGCAGAGTTAGTTACACTCGTTTTACATGTGTGAGAACCATTGTTTGATTTTTGTTATTGTTAATCTGGTAGAAAAACCTTTTTTACATTAATTGAGAAACATTTTGGAAAACTAACATTTATTGAATATATTAGCTTTTTCATACTGTATAAAAGTAGAATTATATTTAACAAACAAATCCAAAAAAATAAAATTAAAATAAACACATCATGGGTTTGGTAAAGAATAAGTTTTCATACCACACAGTAATTTTAACCACATTGAAATTATATAAGTTTTTAACACTATTAAAACTTAAGTATGAAATCTAAATTGTACTGTATAAATTATTTTAGTGATTACAAAAAAAAAACAATTAGATGAACATAAAACACGTGTCTCTCCTAAGTCCTAAGTCCTAACTAATCCCTTATATATTAATTGAGAAGCATTGTTAATAAATAACCTTACTCTTATGTGTGATTAACGAAAATGCCATGCTGATGTGTCGTTCTCACAAAGCTTTTCAATCCATTTAATTAAAGACTCAATATTTATTAGGATATTTACAGATTTTGCCAATAGTTTTACTTCTGTTTATTTTTTCCCAATTAATTTATGCCTTTTATTTTACCCAATTAATTAAAACGAAAATACAATTAAAATATGTAATTAAGAAATACAAAATGGGATACCAAATATTTTGTATATCTATTAATATAACAAGATATATATTATAAAACATGATAAACATAAATATTAATACATAAATTAAAATATATTTAATAATCGTTTTGTCCCGCACATAGTGCGGGTTTTTATCTAGTTGGTATTAAGTCACGAGCCTCCTTTATCCACGCGGTCTCCTTCACTATAAAAAGCAAAGAAACCCCAAAACACTTGTAACACCACATCAACACTTGTAACACCACATCAACAATATCCACATTCTTCTTCCTTTGAGTTCTTACATCAAATTCTCTCTCTCTTTCTCTCTTATAGTATAGGCAACAATGGCGCAAAGGAAGATGATTGTGTTTCCCACCAAGAATGAATTGTCTCAAGCAATGGCTGAGTACACTGCCAATCTCTCGGCCAAGTTCATCAAGGAGAAAGGTCTTTTCACCGTTGTTCTCTCCGGTGGTGACCTCATTGATTGGCTCTGGTTTCTAAAATCTCACTCTTCTCTCATTTAATGTTGTTATATAGTAAAAGAAAAAGTCTAATTATTAATGGTCTAATTAATCAAATGTTGCAGCAAGTTGGTGCAACCTCCTTACATTGATTCAATCGAATGGTCAAAATGGCACGTCTTTTGGGTCGACGAGAGGGTTTGTGCATGGGAAGATCCAGACAGTAACTACAAACTCGCCATGGAGGGTTTTCTCTCTAAGGTTTCATAACATTATTATATATTCGAAGAAAATTTATCAAAATGTTAATTTTCATATTCATTGCATGTCTTTTGTGTGTTTTTCTTGTAATGAAAACCTTTTTTTCTAAAGGTTCCGATTCCGGATAAGAACATCTACGCGATCGACAAGCACTGGGCGGCTGATGGTAACGCTGAGCACTGCGCGGCACTCTACGAGGAGTGTCTTAAAAACCTGGTGAAGGAAAAGATAATCCCAATATCGAAAAAGACAGGATATCCTGAGTTTGATCTACAACTTCTAGGGATGGGTCCTGATGGCCATATGGCGTCTCTCTTTCCAAACCATCCACAGATCAATGAGAAGCAGAAATGGGTCACTCACATTACCGACTCTCCAAAACCACCACCAAAGAGAATCACATTCACTTTACCGGTCATCAACTCTTCTTTGTACAATCTTATGGCCATTTGTGACAAAGCACCGGCAAAATCAGTGGCTGAGATCATGAAGCGCAACAACCTCTCGTTACCTTCTGCTCATCTTAGTGCGCAAGTCGAAAATGTTTGGTACCTTGACCAAGCAGCTGCTTCCGAGCTTTAGAGAGCCTAAACACATTGATATCGGTGTTTTGTTTTTAGTCTCTACGTTGCTTTGTGTTAAATAACCGGTTAATACATTTTGCGTACGTCGTTTACTCCGTACCAAATGTATTGAATCGTCGAGTTTCTGTTTCTTGTAGTTGTGTCTGAGTCCCTGGCTATGACTATGGGTTTTATTTAATCTTTCAAGTCATGAATAATGGTGTTTAATTTTACTTTTGTTTATCATTAAGTACTCCAATACATAAATAAGATATAGTAATAATGTAATGCATTTTATACGAATAAAGAGGAGACTAAAAGAATATTATTCGTTTCAAATTTCACTTCAAAATGGTAGTTTTGTTCGCCAATAGTAGTTGGTACGCAAGACACACATTGTGTTAGTTTTAATATGTACACACACAAAAAACATGGACAGAGAATGCGAACACTGTATATATCAATTAAGCGAGAATTTGTGGATATTGTGTCAAGGACAAACATAACAAATCAACACACTCTTCCAAATATGAGTAGACAATACCAAACAAATACTTAAGATTGGAACATTCTTTGACAATTCCGTATAGATTTAAGATGGATATGATTTCAGCTTATTTTTGGTCTTGATGATAATAAAAAAATTATTTTGTAGATGCAAAATCCTAAAGTTCCACAAGCAATCATATATGTTCTGTTTCCGATAGTTCGTATCAAACTAAAAATGATCTAAAAACATGAGTGTTTATAATTTTAATAGAACTCCTTCGTAATAGTAAAACCATAACCAAGTTCTTTGTAATAGACTAATAGTAGACTCAAAAATCATATTAAACGTAGCATAAATCTCAATAAAATAAAATGATATGAAGGCCACAAACCCATATAAACCTGTTTTCAGAGAATCTCCCAAATAATTCTTGTACCAATAACCAATATTTAACCTTAAATAAACACTAAATCATTAAATTGAAACTCTCGCTTATTATAGAAAAAATGTACCAGAAGAGAAAATAGGTAGCTTGGCCTTTACTTTTGCTTTATTTTCTGTTTTCAAGTGAGACAGATTTGCTAAATATTTATCAAGTATGACCAAAAAGAGAAAAAAAGTAGATTGAGATTTTAATACGGTCGTTGAACCATTTAGAAAAGGGAGTCCATTAATTAATTATATATTCAAGAGAATGGTAGTTTTCTGTCGATTTGTTAGTCAATAAACTACTGCTTTAATCTTACAATAGGACTAGATAAGGACCCGTGCTATACAGCACGGGATTAAATATTTTGTATGAATCAAATTGTATAATTTGTTTGAAGATATAATATGATAAAATAATATAATAATATAGTTTGCAAGTGATGCGAGATAATAGTATAGGATTTTTAATACTATTTGGATATAATGTTGTATTAGATTGACTTGGTGTGGAAGCCCCCTTGACCCATTGGTTGACCAAGTGTTATATCTAGGATTTCACCCGTATTATATCTTCTCATATTAATATCGACCCAAACCCGTCCTACCATCTAACCCCGTCTCGTTCGTGAAGTTAAACATTATTTTGTTATTTTTGTTTTAATAATACTTTTATTTAAAAGACAAATTCAAATCAATTTAAAAGTTTGATTTCAAATAGTTTCCATAATATATATATTCTTAATTATTATAAAATTATAAATATTTTTAACGTTTTATAAACTTTTAAAAATTATAATATTTACCTTTCAATAAAGTACAAATATTTATAATAATTGATTTTTAATTTTTAAAATATTTCTTATATTTTGAAACTTTTTAAAAGTAAGAAATATAAATTATTATATAATAAATAACAATAACAAATAACCCGTCACCACTAAAACCATCCGCTTTGCCGCATGTATGGTTGCACCACCATAACCTTTCGAAGTTGTGATTAAATAATTAACGCTAATTAACGCCATGAAATCGATCAAATGTTTTTTGGTAACACTAATTATTCAATAGTAGATTAAAATGACTCATCTAATATAGTTTGAATATTCGAGACAATCAATACCTTAATTTTTTAGCATAATAATTTCAAAAAAATTAAAAAATGCTCAACGACGACAAAGAATCGATTACATGCAGTTGATTACATGTTACACACCTTAGGTTTGAAGGGAGAGCAACGCATCACCACCACCAGTGCACCATGGCTACTCCGTTTCTTTAAAAGCTGTACACAAACATTATTCAACATTAGTTATCATCGATATTTATAGAGATTATGTAAACAATGAACAATGCAATAATGAAACTACTTTGATAGAAATCGAGCTTTTATTTATAGAGAAAAAATGGTGTTACACAATTTAGGTTTAGACGCAAAAAAATCTAAACAAATAAATGATATCACGGTGAGAATATTCACAAATAATTATTTTATTTATCTCATTACGATTTTGGTATTATTTATTTAAGTATATCAATTTATATTTTTTAATATATGGTTGTTTTTCTTATCTACCTATAGTCTATAATATATATATGGTTGTTTTGTTTAATTACGTTTTAGTGGATTAAATATTTACCAAGAAAATCTAAATCTTAATTGCATATTTAATTTATGATGATGAAATATTAGAAAATATTAATTTTTTATAATCTTAACAATTTTTTATTTATTCATTAAAAATATTTTTACGCATTATCACAATTACGATAATTGTAGTAGTGCAAAATCTAATTAATATTTGTTTCCAAAACAAAAAATATTTATTAGTTTACACTCATTAATAAAAAATGCAAAGCTTGAATTTGTCCTATAAATACAAAATTTAATGTATTACTTTTCTATATTAGTAATTTTTAAATATTTTACTCCTTTGCACCGGAAATATTAAATCGAATCTTCACCTAACTTTTCATTTTATATATTCCATATTGCTATGTAAATCTTTTTTGGTAAGATACTTCTGCAAAAAAAAAGGACATTAAAACTTAAATGCTAACAATAATTGTAATATCATAATCAAATCTTCGATTAATACATATAGTAATATGCAATCTATTAAGTAGTAGATAACACAGATTGTGAAGAATAATTCTCACATAAGTTACGGTAATTAGTTTAAAGAGTCCTGATTCATGTAGGATCTGATTTTCTTTTGCCAACATAATGAAATTTGAATTTTAAATTCCAAAAATAATTTTAAAAAATATCATTGCATATTCTCAACCAAGACTTTTTGTTGTTGTTCTTCATAATAAAACGAAGATGGTTTAAGGAAACGGTCTAATCCACATCATCAAAAATAAAGACAAATTATATTATTGGATGATCTCTAGTTTAGTTACCTGTAAACCAAGCGGGATAAACTTTGGGTAGTGACGTGGAATGGACGTAGGGGAATCAATGGCGATGTGGTTGCTAATTGTTGTACTGAAATCCTGAACCGGGTCAAACGAATTCCTTAAATGAACCGGGTCAAAACCCGATCCAAACGAATTAAAAATCAAAATTCCCTTCAAAATGGTTATATATATAGTTATGATGCGTTATTGTGTAGGTAAACATTCAATTCTTATTTTATTCGAATGAATATTCATTATTATTGTTTACGAAATCATTTTTAATTAATCTATTACAAAATTATTTGATTATATTGTTTAGGTAATTTTTGAAAATACGTTTGATGACCCATTGACCCGTATGACCTATTGACCTGTTAATTACGAAATTGATGATAAAAGATATTTAGGAAACTGAAAATATTGTCAAAGATTACGAATTGTAGTTGAAAATAACTTTTGTTTAGATATAAGTTGACTAATATATTTTGCTTAACTGTACACGTGAATAATAACATTTTTAATATAAATTCGAATTATATAAAAAATTCAATGATATAAAAATATTTTGAATTTTCGATAACATTCACAAATTTCCATTTTCAATAACATTTTCGATAACATTTTCAAATTTTAAAAACATTTTCAAATAATGGATTAGTATATAACATTTTCAATAACATTTTCGAACTATATGAGTATTATAATTCAAAATAGCATTTTTTATAAATTGGATTGATATAAAATGTTTTCAATAATGGATTATTATATAACATTTTCAATAACATTTTTGATGACATGTTCGAATAATGGATTTCTATATAACATTTTCAATAACATTTTCGATCACATTTTCGAATAATATATTAGTATATAACATTTTTACTAATTGTGTTACATTTTCAAATTGATTATTATATAACATTTTCGAATTATATTAATTGTGTAATCGTTTGAAGAATTTTTTTTCCGAATTATATGTATTATATAAACAAAATCTTTTAATATCTTTAAACCCGTTGACCCGTTTGACCCGTTTATATATATTAGTGACATGGAATAAAATTTTATAATTAGAATTCTCTAATGGCATATATTGTAATTTCTTACAAAATCAACATTATGATCCTTAGGATGTACTTCCCAAATATTAGTATAGGATATAATATTCAAATTTCTTACCGCTTGTGGATGTAAAATTTTCAATGGTTTCGTAGAATGATGCAAATGAGTTGTTCACTGTGGTGGTCTTGCGTGTTGGAGATGAATTTGCCCGTTGAGCTAATTAGGTCCGTCTGGTGAAACAATATATTGTCATTTGTAAGATGTTCAATGAATGTATAATCATATAATATAAAAGCTAAAGTATTCAACTATGCATTCTTCTATAGAAGAGTTGAATGATATTTTCCTTTGAATTTTGTTCATCTTTAGAAAATAAAAATTGATATAGTTTCTAAACCCAAATGAAAAGACTAAATTTAGAATATCGATTTAATTAGGAAAAGTTGTTACTAAATGATGACTAACTCTAACTTATGATTTTTTTTCGGTCAAACTCTTACTTACGAACAAGAATGTATTTGTTGTGCGTTTTAAAAAATACTATGAATATATAAGTACCATGTGTTATTTACATTTTATTCACCTTAAACATTATAAACAATATTGAAAAAATTAACACTTTCAGCAACGATATGGACTATGGAGTATATACCAATCTAACACTTTAAAATGTTTTTTTTTTTTATCTTTAAATGGGTGGCTTAGAATTAAAGTTGTACGCATATCTGATGTAGGCATGTAGCTATTTAATGCAGAGTTCAATTGGTAACTATATTAGTTGTTGTAGGTAATCTATCACGTAATTTCTGTAATAGTTTATAAATTTTAGATTGCTATTTTTATTATATCAATTCCTTTTGGAACCAAACCTCGTAAATATATGAAATTATGAATGGTCAAATAACTTACACAACGGTATTATCAAATTCCAAAGATATAAATTACAAACAAAATGAATATATGTATATTGTATGTAAAAATAAGTATATATATCTACTCTAATTTCCTGCCTAAGAGTATATATGTATATTGTATGTACTATTGAATCTCGTTTCTGTCGACAGTGTCGAATCATGTGCAAGCAAGCTAAGCGTGGAGTGGAGACAAAACAATATTCTTGTAAACTTTGTTTAATTTATCGTTATCCAATGTAATATATATATAAATTTAGTTTATCATTTGAAGAGAGTGTACTAAACTAATATTGAAGTGGTTTATCATTTGAAGAGAGTGTACTATTTTATTTTCTTATTGTAATTAAATAAAGTCGACGTTCCAACGACAACTCTGGACAGCTCAAGTATTATGTGATTGGTAGTTAGGTTTTTGTTTGAATTTTTCTTTGCAGAAAATTTGGTTTCAAAATTATGGTTGTGACTTCATATAAGTTACATATCTACGGCCTTTAAAATCATGCATCCAGTCAACAACCCTTGTATGCTTTACGGATCATTTTACTAGGGATCAACTAACCAGCCCCAAATACGAACCAGATGAACTAAACAGAAATCGAACTCAAAAAAAGTGTGATGCTCAAGATCACTAGTTCAACTCCATTTAAAAGGGGTGATTTACGTTTTAAATATGGTATTATCAACAGCTAGTTTAGATACTGGAAGAGATTATGTACCAAAAGTTTGGAATTCTTATGGTTTATCAAAAAAAAAAAAAGTGCTAAATTTACAAGATGTGCTTTTAGGTTCCGAATGGTCACGTTTGTACCTTAATTAAACAACATAATGTGCCAAAAATGACAATGCATTTTTGTGTTATATATTTTTTGGTATGAGCTGTTTTTTTCTGCTTTATACGTTGTACCTATAGTTTAGGTACAAATTACCATTAGTTTAAGAGATATATCATCAATCATGTGGGTGTCTTTTAGACTAATAATTTCCAGTTATTTGTAATCGTTTCATAACTATGATCAACATTCCTTTCCATCCTACTCGATGAGCTGCTGTGAGATATAAAACTGTTCATGTTTTGATGGGTTTCTTATAAGCATAACTAAATAAAGAAATCTAGAAACTTAACAAAACTTAAGAAGCTATTTATGGAAAAAAAAAGTTGAATACTCTTGGAAAGTGAAAACCCTAAAACTACTCATAATTAAAATACGATAAGCATTAAAATACATAATTAAAAAAATTACAAATAATGCGTGTTTATCCTAATTATACGTTCATCACTTCATCATCAACATTCAACACCACTTCTTCTTCTTTTCTAACTATTACATCTCCTTGATCAAATTCTCTTACAGAGAACCATTATGGCGAAAACGAAGAGGAAGAAGATTATATTTCCCACAAAGAAAGAATTGTCGGAGGCTATGGCCGAGTACACGGCCAATCTCTCCGCCAAGTTCTGCAAGGCGAGAGGTTATTTCACCGTAGTTCTTTCCGGTGGCGACCTCATCTCTTGGCTCAGGTATACTATATATAAGAAAATCTTTAAACCTTATTCTTCTTTCTTGATCACCAATCTTTGAATCTTATTAATTTATTTAGTCTGATTTTGTAAAAAGATTAAAATTTAATTAACCTTTGCAGTGAATTGTTGGAACCAATGTATCAAGAAAGCATCGAATGGTCAAAGTGGCACATTTTTTGGGTGGACGAGAGAGTTGTTCCATTAGACCATAAGGACAGCAATTACAAACTCGCTTTTGATGGTTTTCTCTCCAAGGTATTGTTTCTTCTCACCTCATAACAACTTATCAAACTATTCATATATAGATGAAGATGATGCCTTGAAACAAACTTTGTATCAAACAAATATTTATGTTGTAAATATATATTAAAATCAAGAAAAAATAGAAATAGAAATTCTATGCAAACACTAAGTTAATGAGTTTGCAACACAAAGTCATTTGGCATTAGTTAAAATGATGATGTGATTTATACTTGTGTAGGTCTCTTCTCAATTTCAATATGAAATTGTTAGTAAAGTGTCTTGTTAGATGATTTTGATATACATATAAGTAACTCTATGTAGGTTCCAATTCCAATTGCGAACATCTATGCAATCGACAAAGACTGTGCAGCCCTTGGTGATGCCAAAGGCGCCGCAATACTCTACGAAGAATGCCTCAAAAGACTGGTGAACCGAGACATCATCCGCACATACAAATCCTCGGGCTTCCCTCAATTCGATCTCCAACTCCTAGGGATGGGTCCAGATGGTCACATGGCATCTTTGTTCCCGGGACATTATCAGATCAAGGAGAAGGCAGATTTGGTAACTTATATCACCGATTCCCCAAAACCGCCACCAAAGAGAATCACCTTCACTTTACCGGTCATTAACTGTGCTTCCTATAACCTCATGGCCGTATGTGATGAGGCTCAAGCTGATGCTGTAGCTAAGGTTTTCAACGATAACTTCGACTTGCCTGCTGCTTGGCTCACAGCTGACGTAGAAGCCATCTGGTTTCTTGACCAAGCCGCTGCTTCCAAGATCCCGAAAGGACATTGAGGTTTGGTTCAGAATTTGGGTTCTCTTCTATTTGTATCTTATGTTACTGGTTTCTATTTGATGGTTTTCAATAAAAGCTGTGTGTTTGGAATGTAAGATCTAGTTGGTTTGGTTTATTCTTTCAAATCAGTTACTACATTTAGCCTTTGTGCTTTGTGGTGTGTGTATTCACTTGTACTTTGATAAAATCACATAATTGATTTACAAATTTACAAACTCAGTTAAAATTGCATGCCTTATGGTTTGAGTCTTTTAGAACAGTTGGACAGTCCAATTCATCAGTCATACACTAATATATCCAATCCAACAATTAGCTAGTCCCGGACAAAATACCCGAACCAAACAGAACCAAACCGAATTAGGTGATTCAGTTCCAGATATTGCAAATTAACCGAAGAGATCTTTTCTTACAGAATCATAGATATCGGTTCGGTTCAGATATAATCCGGGAACCGATCGGATAATCGAACTATTCAAATTCTTATTTTTGTTCGATTAGTTCAAATATTTCGGATAATTTATAACCTAACCGAAGGATATTCGAACCAAAGTATCCTAAACCTCCTATCCAAATCACCCGAAACCTGAAAAATCCGAACCAGAACCAAGCCGAAAACACGAACGCCCAATTCTACGATTAGTTAATAAGCTACACCAGAGAGTAATTACACAACTAATAAAACAGGTTTGGTCGGAGAAGGCTTATGAATCCACTTGTCCTCCTCTCATACTCTACAAAGTCAAAGTTGTTCACTTTCACCTATAAAAACGCTCTCTCACTTTCTTTCCATGGCTTCTTCTTCTTCTTGTTTCCTTCGCTCGATTCTCTTCTCTTCTCCCACTAACCTCCGTTCAAATTATTCTCTCCCCACTTTCTTCCCCAAGAATCATCTCACTTGCTCTTCTTCTCGTTTCCAATCATTCTCGGTTTCATCGATCGGAACTGGATCTAGCAAGAGAGTACCCGATACTCGGATAAAAGTGAAGAGCATGGCTACGACGGATATAGGCAAGGAGGAGAAGAAAAGAGTTGAGATTTACGATCTCGAGGAGAATTTGGCGATTGATTTGGCTAAATTCACAGCTAATCTCTCCGATAAGTTTTGTAAAGAGAGAGGTGCTTTCACTGTCGTTGTCTCCGGTGGCTCTCTCATCAAATCTCTCCGGTGAGATTTTTAGATTTCAGATTTGGCTTTGTGAAGATTTTACTAGATATATAATTTGGATTTAGGGGTTGTTGCAAAGTCTTGATTTAGGGTTTAGTATCTGCAAATTTGAGATTTGAACTTAGCTTGTGTATGGAGATGCACTATTCAAGAACATAGCTTTACACATTTTCTTGAAAATGTTTCTTCTAATGCAAATGCTTTGCTTAAAATTTGCAGGAAATTAGTAGAATCTCCTTATGTTGACTCTATAGATTGGGCAAGATGGCATTTTTTCTGGGTCGACGAGCGGGTTGTTCCTAAGAATCACGAGGATAGCAACTACAAACTTGCTTATGATAGTTTTCTGTCCAAGGTATTGATTAAACACATTCTGTCTCGCCATTGTTGGTCTCACATGATCAATCAATGCAGGTTTCTTGAAACATCTTCGTTACTCGTTATAGTCATCTTTGTTTCCTTCAATTCTTCTCTATCAAATTGCTACGGAAAAATGAGGGATTTAGCGTTCGGATTTTAGTATAATCATCGGTTGGTTGATATTTCGCCGGATTTTTCAGCTGTCCACAAACTTTTGTAAAAGGGATTGTAGATACTTTTGTAATGAACTGAAAAGAGTCAGGTAAAACTTCTTCACAGTTTAATCATTTTCTCTTCAGGTTCCAATTCCGCCTGGAAACGTATATGCAATCAACGAATCCCTCTCCGCCGAGGCTGCAGCGGATGATTACGAGACCTGCCTCAAACATTTGGTGAAGACCAACATCCTCCGCGTATCTGAATCAACCGGCTTCCCCAAATTTGATCTCATGCTTCTAGGTATGGGTCCTGATGGCCATGTGGCATCCTTATTCCCAGGACATGGTCTCTGCAACGAGAGCAAGAAATGGGTAGTTTCAATCTCTGACTCTCCAAAACCCCCGTCTGAAAGAATCACATTCACATTCCCGGTCATCAACTCATCTGCACATGTAGCTCTAGTCGTTTGCGGTTCAGGAAAAGCCGAAGCTGTGCAGGCAGCTTTAAAGAAGACTGGGGATGTACCACCTGCGGGTTCCGTTTCTGCTGAAGATGAGCTGGTTTGGTTCCTTGATAAACCAGCCTCTTCCAAGCTCTAAAGCAGTGATATGCTTCCATTCCAGTGAACTCACCAATGTGACTAGTCCAGTTTGGTTTTTGGATTTTTACTCGCCCGTTCTTTCCATTTATGTTTTGGGAAGAGACTGTTGTAATAAAAGCGTACTTGACATGGAAATAATGAATCAAATTAATGGTTTCTTTAATTTGTTTTTGTATTTTGGTTCAAATCTATCGGAACCAACATTCTCTCCAATGGTTGTTTTGAGTATCGGCTATGAATAGTTGTGTTGTATACTCCGGACCGGATTAAAGTCGGACCAGTCCGCACTTAATTCATCATTCACCATTGCAGACCAATATGCACTATTGCGGACTAAAAATCTCCATACTAGTACGCACTTTAGCATAAAACTCCATACCATCATAAATTCATTGATAATCTGCTTTTTACATTCCACTCCCCAAAAGGCTCATACTATAAGTCCGATCCACAATGTATGAACCAACCATTGCTTTAGTTTGTGTAGCCAGAGATTTGAGAGTTACAAAAAGATAGTACATGAAGTTGTAGTGAATGAGGGAAGATATTTTTCCTAAAGTTAAACATGTATCAATTATAACAGAACTAGAAATAAATAGAATGGTTGTTGAAGTGAGATCTGATTCATCTGAATGAGGAATAAATGGTATCTGATTCATATTATTAGATTTGTTGATGAAAAGACTTATAGTTGGAAACATATATGGTAATAGATCGACCTTAATTTTCCATTTTATTTGTGGTTTCACATTAATTTACATGTCTAGTTTTTATATCTAGTAATAAATAAATCAAAAATCTTTAGATACTATATTAAATTTATAGACTTTTTATGAGATTTTTTTGTTAAATTCAAGTATTCGTATTTAAAAAGAATGAAAAAGGAAAATACATATAAATTATGTGAGAAAAGATAAGGCCAGATAAATAAATAAGAAAAGTAAAAGGACTAAAAGTGTAAATATCGGGTATTTGGCTACGTGGTGGTGGTGGGGTACTGTAACGAACTTTTATAAAAAGCCAAAGAAAAAGGCTTTAATGGCTCCAATGAGACCATCTCTTTACTCTGATTTTGACTTCTCTTTCAGATTCTAGAGAGAGAGAGAAGGAAAAATCCCAACTTTCTACAAAGAAGCGGAAGCTAGTTTCTTCAACGACGCGGCTAAGACGGAGAAGGAGGAGGTCGTATGGTTTTCGCCGGAGTTTTGGATCAAATCTGTTACCGATTTGTACGGACATTTTCAGATTTTTGGAGGTTTCACAAGTTTGGACCTTTAAATTGTGGAAGAGGAAGATAGAGAGACAAAGGATTCTGGGTTTCGATGAAAGCTCTTAGAAGAATTCAAACGAAGTCTTCGTTTCCTAATCCTTCTTCTCCGTCATCTCCGTGGACTCATTTGCGTTCTGCTTTCGTCATTGTTACTTCTTCTTCTCCTGCTTCTTGTTCTTCTTCTGATCCGTGAGTCTCTTTTTGATTCTCAGTTTCTAGATGATTTTATTTGGCATGTGTTATTGGTAAATTGCTTCAAAGGTTTGATCTTTATTACAGGATCAAAGATTGGATTTGTTTTTAGTTTTTGTCCTAATTGACCCTTTACTTCGTTTCCATAAATAGGATCAACATATCTTTGGATATCTCCATTTTCTGGAAATATATATAAATGCTTTTAGTATCATTTTAGCTCAAGTTGAATAAATTCTTATGTAATTTGCTAGTGTTAAATTTGTTTGTATTAGATGTCTTTGAGGTATTGAAGTGTAGTGTTGTTTGTGCTTTATGGTTTGTGCTCAAAATCAGAATAAGCATGGCTTATTTTGAAACAATCTCAATTTCTGTTTTATGTTCAGGCATCGGCTAAAATCGCCATGGTCCCGAAGAAAACGAAAGAAACCCCTCACACTTCGCCGGTGGAGAAGGTTTTTCACTCCCGAGGGTAGACTTCGGAATGGGGGAGTAGATTTATTGAAGAAAGTCCGGAGTAGAGTGAGTCAAAGCGTCACAGCTTTATGAAATTGTTAGTGTGTTCTATAAATGTTAGGGAATATTCATTTTTTGTTTGTGTTTTCGTGTAGGGCATTGATCCTAGCATTCGTTCGGAGGTTTGGCCATTTCTTCTTGGAGTGTAAGTATACATCTAAACTCTTATTAGTTGCAACAATGCACTTATGGCAGTTCATATGTGATATAATGAAATCTCGATCGAGTTGCTTGTGGTGTTTCGAAATCGAGGACATTGTCTTGTTATAGAGCTCATGTTTACTAATATGTCGCAACAGACTTATATACTCACAGAACCATAGTGTTCTTGCTTCGTTTTCCTCACCTTTGTTTATTTTCCTCTCTGCAAAACAGGTGCGATTTGAATAGTTCTGAAGAAGAGAGAGGTGCTACAAGAACTTGGAGAAGGTGAGAAAAAGATGAATCGCCGCTCGAGGATCTTTTTTATATCTTTTGTTCTTCTGTGTCTTGATTTTACTTAACCTTACAATCTCAGAAAAGTGTATGAGAGACTCCGCAGGCAGTGCAAAAGGCTACAAAGACAAGACAGTGGGACTTTTAAGTTAAACAAGATCAATAAAACTTCTCAAGATGAGCATGATAGTTGGTCTCTTGCGCAAGACTCTGACAGTTCATGTTCTGATGATGCTTGCAGCGCCCACGAGTCTCTTACTAGCCTCAAAGACAACACGGAAGATATTGGCTACATGAGTGATGTCTCATGTACGCTTGACAGAGACTACAATGGTTCAAGACACCTGAATTCTGAGTCGTCAGACTCAGATTCGTCTGATGAGAATGATTCTGTTCATGTCGCTCCTTCTTCTGAAGGGAGGGATGAAAATAGTACTTCTCCATCCAGCATATATATTTCTCGTACCAAAGAGGATTTCGTGACCTGGCAGCGTATTATCCGTCTTGACGCTCTTCGTGCTGATACAGAGTGGACTCCATATTCCTCATCCCAAGCTATGGTATCAGAGAATAGGGCACGTCGTGCTGCTGACGCAGTTGTTTTAAAGGATTACAGTCATTTGGAACCTTCGAAAATCTTTCACGCTGCACGGCTTGTTGCTGTTCTTGAAGCCTATGCCTTATATGATCCTGAAATTGGCTATTGCCAAGGAATGAGTGATCTTCTCTCCCCTATACTCTCTGTCATACCTGATGACTACGAGGCATTTTGGTGTTTCGTTGGGTTCATGAAGAAAGCTCGTCAGAATTTCAGACTCGACGAGGTTGGGATCACTAGACAACTGAACATAGTATCAAAGATTATTAAATCCAAAGACTCACAGCTCTACAAGCATCTAGAGAAAGTGAAGGCAGAAGACTGTTTCTTTGTTTACAGAATGGTGCTTGTGATGTTTAGAAGAGAGCTGACTCTGGAACAAACACTGTATCTCTGGGAAGTGATTTGGGCAGACCAAGCTGCAATAAGAGCTGGAATGGGGAAATCTTCCTGGAGCCGTCGAATAAAGCAGCGGGCTCCTCCCACAGAGGATTTGTTGCTGTACGCAGTAGCTGCCTCCGTGTTGCAAAGGAGGAAAGTCATAATAGAGAAGTACTATAGCATGGAGGAGATTCTCCGGGAGTGCCACAATATGGTAGGGAAACTAGACGTGTGGAAGCTCTTAGACGATGCACACGACCTTATTGTCACTCTCCATGCCAAGATCGAACATTCGAATCCCAAAATCGTTTAATGTGTTATGGCTATTTATAAGAACTGCTGGTGCTTGTGTTTGAACAACTATGAAATGTGGCTTCCTGGCAAGCTATCAGGGGATAGTAGCTGGTGTTGGAACAGAATCGAACCGATGATTTGATTTACCACTATCTAAATCCCGGTTTAACATATCTCAAGGCCAGAATCAAGATAGGCATGATTTGTGTGGTGTGTTGTGAAACTTTCAGAGGTGAGTTTCTCTGCCTCCATTTTTAATTTTGTATATGAAACAATTTTTTTTGTGCCGGGAAAGAGAATCTTCCGCCGGTAAAAGAATAAACCAACTCTTTCTGTTCATTCTTATTCCAAAATTATTAATATCATATCATATAAGACATATGTATATGTGGTTTAATCCCACTTTAACTGTCTACTCCTAACCTAACCACATCTAGTATACATTCATTTCTCCGGCAATGAGTTCGGGTTTTGTCTGAAAAATCTCTCCGCCTTAATGAGCCGCAGTGAAGTTCATACAGATAGGAGGTCTAACCTTAGCCAGAGCCAGCAAAGAAGAAGGCAGAATCCAGAGACCATCTCCACATATCAAACCTGATGCAACAGCCGGAACCATCACATCTGCCTTCTTACGGTTCACCTTCTTCCAAACGTATACCACTAAACTCCCGATACACATATCGATTGCGAACGACCCACCCACCAGGAACGGTACAGCCATTGCCATCGGGAGTGGGATCCACTTCCCCGGCCTCTCTGGCAAGAGGTCTCTTGCCAGGTTGGCAACAACCGCAAAGGCAAAGAATCCGTAGCAAAGCTCCAGGCAATGCTGGGGAAGAGCCGAGAGACCTTGAACACCGATAATGGCCATGTTTCTGTAAATCATAGCATAAGGAGCCTTGTATTCACCATTTTGGTTTCCAACATCAAACGCCTTGTAGAAGAGGAAGAAGGTGAGTGGTGCGACTACGCAGCCTATCGCTGTCCCGATGGCTTGTGCAACAAGCATCGAGCGAGGCGAGGTTTGCGTTAGATGTCCCGTCTTGAAATCATGCATCAGGTCAGCCGAGACAGAGACAATTGATTTGATGAGACCACAAGCAACCATCCCAGCCACCACTCCATCGTTTTCTCCTGCCAGTGCCGCCATCACAAAGAGCGCTGCTTTACCGTAGTTGTAAGCCATGTTCATATCCGTTAACCCGGCTCCATACGCGTTACAGAAGCTGAGAGACGGGGCAAGGAGGTAAGCTACGAGGACAAAGTACCATTTCAACTGAGGGAACATCAGAGGGATCACAATGATTGAGACAAGGGAGAAGAATAAGTATCCCACACAAGCCATCCATAGCGGGATACTCTCTCGAACAAAAACTTCATTCTCTCGTTTCAGGTTATCGGATTCTTTTGTGCTATCTTCTGGAGCTTCTACCACTGCCAATCAATCAGTCAATTGGTTATTACTTATACATCGAAACAAATGCAAGACACGGTTAGCTAGATCTTTCCTCATAACTTACATGTGCTGATGCTGTTGGTTTTGGAGAGTCTTGAGTGGAAGCTTCTTCCAGTGAAGAAGAGTATCTTGAGGAAGTTATAAAGTCCATCTCCTAAGATCAATGCAATGCATATAAACACCTAATAACAACACAAAAGGAAACATATCGCATCATTTTGCTTCCACAGCTCGCAACTCATAAAATATATAAAACTAATATGAATCAAACCTTGTAGCCATTTAAGCCCTGCATGCTAGTCTTTTCCAATGTTGCAGGGAACCATTCGCCTTTAAGCCGGGCTATGAGAGGCCACATGATTCCCCATGAGAGGATGGCACCGAAGAGCAACGATAGATTCACCAAATGCGAACAAATCATCCCAGCTCCAACATATGTCATACTGAAGTCAAAGTAGAATCTGCATCACACAAAGAGATAAAGCTTCTTTAATCAAAACATGTTTAAACATAAGCAACAAAAAAATTCGAAAGGTTATAAGAAAAACAGAGGAAACTCACGATTTTTCCAAAGCTTGTAACCCAAATGTAGGGAACTGAGAGAATCCGCATTTTTCACCACCTGAATAAAACCATCCAAAGAATGCCCAAAAGAAACTCAAACCAAACGATTTTATAAACCCGCGAATCTGCTTCCTGTATCAAAAACGACGAAAAATATCGATATATATCCCCATTCAATTCATAAACAAGTAAAGGAAAACAAGATTATCAAGACCATAAATATATAAACATACTTGGCTGTCTTATTTCCTTTGCTAGTATGAAATCCATTTATAAGAACAGCTGTTGCTGTTCCACTCGGATACGTTAGCTTGTAGTCTATAATCATCACCTGAAATTTACATCATTCATTCTCAGAACGTAATCACACCATTGAAATCAAAAATCTGCTCTGTTTCATAATTGCTTAAAATCATTACCTTTCGAAGAGGTACCAATACAACTAGTCCAATGAAGCTAGTAACAAAGAGGAATGATGTCATCCATCCAACACCAGGCTCTTTTATACCACGAGGATTGTTTCCTTCAATGTTCACTCCCGTAAGCTCGTAAGTTCGTCTATTCAAACCCAACAAATACGAAGCAAATCCACCTGCGATATCAAAACTTCATCGTTTTAAATCGATTTTCTTATTCTTGTATAAGTAAAACCTTAATAACCATTCCTCTGTGTGCAAACTCTGCATGTAGGTCACTTAGTAAGGCATGCTCTGGCCCGATTAGTCGAGGCCTCGGGGTTTGGCGAAACTAATAAAGACATGGTTTGTTTATAGAAATTACCTGCAAGAGAGATGCTGTAACAAGCAACAGCACAAGTTTGAGCAATAGTGTTCTCTTGACGTGTGAAAGGCGTCGTGGCGATTCCGGCTTTTTGAAGAACTTTGGTCCAAGATTTGAGAAAGACAAAAGCCAAGAGAGCTGATGAGATGTTTAGATTCGGTACGAGTCCTGTCGTTAGATTCAGCTTCAGACAGATCACACTGTAGACAATCCCTATCAATAAACTCGCGACGATGGCTCGAACCGTGATCTGTTTCCTCCATGGTGGTGGTTTTCTCGAATCGATAAACTCGTCTTCTTGAAATTGGTTCTGTTCTCTCTCAACCCTCTCGTTCTCCATTTGTGAAAACAAATCTCAATAACCTAGAGATCTCTGGAATTCAAGAAAATGAAATTGTAATCTTGATCGGTGTGATAAATTCGTATTAAATAAAATAAGCTCACCTGCCCCTAATCGTTAGGTTGCTTCTTGTACACGGTACAATGTTTTGATCCGGCAATTCGTGGAAAAGATGCGAATCTGAGAATCGAATGATTCGCAGACTCGAGGTTTGGCGTAAGATGGAAGAAGAAGAAGAAGAAGAAGAAGAAGCAGAGAGAATTCGCATAGTAAGTGATGTTGAATTGAGAAAATTTTTTATAGAAGATGAGAAATGAATGAAGAGAGAGAGAGAAAGTGTACTGCACAGAAGTACAAATTAGGGTTTCCATATTATGGAAAGTACATATTTTGTGATTCAGATTCAACCAAATATGGAAGGAACACGCGTTTTTCAGTTAAAAGACAGAGCAAGGAGATATATGGTTGTTGGTCTGAAACTCACTAACCGTGCATATTTTTTTATTTTATTTTAATATATGAGAGAATTAAAAAAGAATAATAAGAAGATGGTAGTACGAATTTTGAAAAAGTTGATTTTGGTGTAATTATAAAAATAGGAAAAAAATGGAGTCCCTTGGAAGTGTCGATAGTAAACAAACCCCACAAAGAGAAAGAGCACTGACTTTTGAAAAAGAGTGGGTTTTGTTGAGTTTGGTGTATACGTTTGACTTCAGTTACTACCTGATGTGTCCCAATTTTTGATGTGTTGTCAGCTTCTATTCTCATTATATTTTGAACCATATTCTGTTAAAAAGATTCCATCCATTTGTAAAACAAAAACACTATTGCTTTAAGAATACTAGGGCGAAACCCGCGCTACGCTGCGGGTATTTTTTTTAATGTAGTTTTTTTAATTGATATGTATCTTATGCATCAAATATTAACTGAATTTTCATATCAGTATGATTTTTATTACTTTTTTTATAAAACTATTGTATAAGATTAATCTTCAACAATAATGATTGAAACGAAAGTAGAGTTTCTATGTCTATGAATACAATTGCTTTAGTAGCATTTTATATAAGTAATTGGTGGATTTAGGTTGATGAACTAATCCCAAGTCCAATTTTATAATATCAAGTCAGTAATAATCCAAAGCACCTTTTCGTCAAACCCACAACCTGTAAAACGGTTAGCACGATACTAATTTGGATTTAATTTAATTTAAGTCTCTTGGTTTAGTTGGTTTAGAGGGTCGGTTCCATAATTAAGAAAAGCAGTGTTGGAAAATCGAATTATCTTTCATGGTCTACTATTACCAAACTGCCGCACGAATGATCGTTTCGTCGGAGATCTACTCACACGTCTGCTACCACCACCGCCGCCATTTCCTCTTTCTCTGCTTCCCGATCAATAACTCTTCTTATTATCCCTTTCTCTGCTCGGAGTTCGTCTTCTCTGTTCTCTAGGCGAAACCATTCAGTTTCTCGACTCCACAGTGATGATTCCGGTGAGTCTGCATCTCCGCTATCTCGTTCTGGTCTAAATCAAAGATTTTTTTATCTGATTTCAATTTCTCAGCCACTGGAGAATCTTTATCTGATTCATTCTCATTTTCAAGATTTTGGTGTGATATGTTTGTGAAGCAATGTACAATAGCTTAATCCAAAGTATTAGATATGATGTGATTTGGTTAAACATTGCTATGGTATGTTACCATTGAGGTTCTTTGAGGGAGAATAATCGTACAAATGGTTTTCTAAAATCTGATACTCATTTCCATATGAAGTTCGGAGACTGATTGCTAATAAACTCAAATAAGTTTCACTTTGGAAAAAAACATTTATAAGTGGTCTATATATGTATTAGTATTACTACAATGCAAACAAATGAACAATCGAAAGAAAATAACTAAAACTCATTATAACTATTCCCAAAAAAAAAGCTCTGAAAATCTAAATTTAACCATGGAGCAACTTACAACTACTCACTTCCAAGGAAGAAGATTTTACTACTTAATATTGGCATCGTAAGGTCAAACCATCCACTCATATTAAAATGCCCTATCCATAAAAAGGAATCTAATTCCCACCTAACAAAGTGATATAAGATCAATCGATCCCTGAATCAAGCAACATGTCAGAAGTTACACTAAAAAAAATATCAGGCACACAGAGTTGTGTTTAGATAAAACAAACCCAAATCCTCTCCTGAAGCGACGCTTCCAAACTTAACATCATGTCACCCATAGTAACGATATCAACACAAGCTAAAGAACCCAAATTTAAGCACAAAAAGTAATTTCAATGAATAACTCAATTTCTTCTATATACTTTACTCATACAATCAAACAAACTTCAAATTACAAGTCCGTTAATTTACACTAAAATTCTCGTTTCTTCTCAAATTAGAAGACAGCCAAAATCATAAACCAAAATCAAATATTAGATATAAGACCTTGCGCCATGAGATTTCAGGAGCTTGTAATAACCAGCATGATGACCGAAATCCGCCGAGACCTCGAGGTGTGGTGAGAGAAATCGCAATTGAGCTTCCAAAAAGCTATTGATAGCTACAGTTGAAATCCGATGATTCATCGATTAGAACGCCAAACCCAGAAGCCTATTTTAACAAAACAAAGAGAAACCACGTTTGGGGTTTGTGGTTATTAACCAAATATTTAAAAAGCCCAAAAATTAAAAAGATCAAGATGGACATTTAAAAAGCCCAAGATAATGTTATGAGAAAATGAGGTGGAACATAGGAGGATTTTTAGTGGACGAAAATGTTGAGCTGTATTAATGTTATAATTTGATTGGACAATTTTTTTAATGATGTGTCAGGCTGAGAACAGCTGAAAAAGCTGAGGTGTCAAACCTGGAGAGACTCTTAGTAGTTTTATTGTATTGATATATATATATATCAAAGTGACTTACATTGTTATAGTACAACAACAGTATTTATATCAAAGTGACTTACATTGTTATAGTACAACAACAGTATTTAATAAGTATTTCTTTTAATTTTATAAATGTTGAATTTAATTACTGTTTGAATTAGTAGTGGAATAAATAAGACAAGAATTTTATTATAATAATGTTTTCTGAATAAAGTTTTGTTTTTTTGTCTAATTCGTGTCGATTACGTAACATACAAAACTTTACGAATGAAATTTATTTTGGGAAGTATATGTTCAGAGGTAACATAAAATTATGACTTGCAGACTTTACCTTCAAGTTAATTAAATACTAACTACTATTATATATCCTACCAAATAATGTCATAAATTAAAATTTTACTTTAAGCATCAACAAACGTATAAACCATTCCACTTTTCCAGATGTGGTACTCTTTTTATCGTATTGCAATACATAGTTTTAGATAAATATTACTTTGAAATAGAGTATATTTGTTTGTCTAATGAACACTCATAAAAGAGAAAGAGTGACATGGTTCACTCAGAAAGAACCGCCTAAAGTAGGCAATTGGATTAGGCCGACGTGGACGTCGGAGCTTAAAATGGCGGGTATTGGAGGAAATAGGCAAAACTATCACCTAGTAAACTAAAAAAAATAAAAAAGAACACAGATTGGAAAGGAAAAAGAATAACAAATGGTTAATAAGTTTTTTTTTTTTTTCACAAAGGTAGGATTTTATTAAGCTTGACTGCTTGAATATCATACAAGGGCTTAAACCCTAACTTTAGATTTACAGAAATAAGAGACCCAAGAAAGGCCCATCAGATAACTGACTTCGGCAGAAAAAATTCCATCTGAACTCCATCCATGAACACGTGTCGACAACCGGATATACCACGTCACACGCCGGATGAGTAAAAAAAAGTTTTCCGGCAACAACCTTCGCCGTTGAGCGCCGATTCCGGTAAGAAATCCTCGCCGATATGAAATCGATCGATGATTCTTGTGCTTTGCACCAAATTGAAAACACCGAAGCTCCAAATTAAAGATAACGGCTTAAAGAATCGTGATAAGCGACAGAAGAATCTTTTATCCTTCAACAAAAGAGTGAAATCTCTTTGAAACCATTATGCAAATCCTGAGTTCAAAAGATTACGATCCGGCGAACCCATCTTGAAGAGACAAGAATCAATCCAGATCTAAGAGAAAACTCAAAGGACAGAGGCGGAGGGGAACCACCGTGGATATGAGGGATCGTCATCCCCAACATAGATCCAATGAGATTAATAGCAAAACTAAAACAAAATTCAGAAATTAAATAAGAAACAGAAACCGGCCATGGCCGCTAGAATAGCCGGTCAATGCCGGCTAATAAAAAAAACAAAAAATATTTACAACATATCCAAAAAATACAAAAACATACGATTTTCAAACTAAAAATATTGGAAAAAATTATGAAAAAATCTCATTTATTTTTTATTTGACTCTTTAATATCCAAATTTTTTTTGTTGGAATAAAAATACATCGATATATACTATGTTTTATGAGACATTACCAATGGATTTTCTAGGTCTAGTGGTCAAATGGAGGATTTTTAAAAAATCAAAGGTTGATGGATTCGAACCCACATACATAAAACCCACATGTGACCACTAGACCATGACAATACATTTATAATATAAAGTAAGAACATTGTATATATAGATTCAAACATGTGGGGTTCAAATTTAACATCATTAAATAATTTTGTAACGTCTATTAAGTCGCGGGTTCGATTTCACCAATTTCCTAAAATGAAGTATTTTAAACTAAATATATTTAAAGAAGGTACCCATTTTAATTCCAATTTTAAAAATCTTGAATATTAAATGGTCAAATAAAAAATAGATGGGGTTTTCTTAGAGATTTTTCCCTGAAAATATTACAATGTTACTCTATCTAATGTTTTCTTTTTGTTAATAGCCACGTTTACAATAATACACTGAAAAATGGCAAAAACGATCGTACGCTCCAAAATTATCCACAATACTCTTTATTTTTTCACTAAAGATTTCAAAACTCCATTTTTATTATTTTGTACTGTTTGTTCTGTTACTCACTTTCTTGCACACAACGAATCTTATCTTAATAACCACATCATGCATATAAAACTTAATGGACTGAATACTACAAATTTCTGCAATGCTAAATTTCGTGGTTTGTTTTGTTTCTATGAAAAGATTTCGAAAATTAATTAAAAAAATTATTGTTGAATCGAAACGAGGTTCTCTTACAAAATATTATTTTGTTCACGGGACGTGGACAGGGTCGTACAAGGAGCAAGGATCTGGCCTGCAATGGAAGCAATCTTCACCATCAACCTCACGTAATAGTTGACTGCTACAATCGGAGTCCGGTGAAAGAAGTTAGTCCTCTTCTCACACACATCAATATACCTAAGTGCTTGATTCTGCTGTGCCTTCATCGCCACGTAATCACGTTTGTTTACCGACGTATAAGCACTTTGAAGACTAGAAACCACGGCTTTGTAAGCGACCTCGCAAGCCGAGAAAACGGCTTTGTCATCAGGATCTGTAGCATTTGGGAGAAGATAGTCTTGGATTTGAGAAACCGTCTCCGTAGCAAAAGTCAGAGCTCTTTTTGTCGTCACATTCGTTATGGTCGCGATGTTTGCGTGCGGCGAATTTAGCTGTGACGTGACAATCAATTTGCAGTCATTGAAGTTCACTGTTTGGTGGCAGATTCTGTCGATTATATAGACTTTGTTGGTTTGTCTGGATTCACAGTTGAGGAAAAAGGCAAATGTGAAATGATCATCACAAGACTAGTACTGATGATGAGATTCATATTCATATAGTGAGCCATTTTGGTGTGTGATATATGATTATGAAGACGTACAAAAGCATATAAATTTATACTCAGATTACTATACATTTTAAGACTATATATATTCTAGGTATAATCTATCATTTCCTTTTTTCAATATTTGAAAATGCATAAGCTTTTTGCAACTATACATTACGGTCGATGATATTATACCAAAAACTGAAAATACTGTCAACGATTATCTATTCATAATTAAAGGAAATAAAAGGAGCAAATTTTGTAAGCCAAATCGAAATCAATAACTATATATATCTTAAAGTAAATAAAAGGAGTGAATTTTGTAAACCAAATCGAAATCAATAACTATGTGTATATATATATATATATATATATATATATATATATATATATATATATATCTTAAAGGAAATAAAAGGAGCAAATTTTATAACTAAACGGCCATTTTTTTTTGTTAGATGAAACATCCAATTTTTTCCTGCATTAATCTGATAGAAAGCCCTAAAGAAGAAGAGTGAATATCTATATGATAAATTCTGAAGTATATATTAACTACAAATACGTATATGAGAAAAAAACATAGTAAAACTTTTACTAGTTAAAGAAAAATAATGATATGTGGTGTAAATTAATCATTATATTTTTCATTTGTTTTTAGCTTTAAGTCACAAATTATTTTTAAATGGTTATGCTGGTTTGCTAGATAAACTACATCAAAAATTTTTAGTAAGTTAGTTAGAAAAAAAAAAACTAAAATATGTATGCTTTTAAATATATGGCTGAAACATAAGAGTTTTTTCCCCATAATAGTTAATTACTGTAAAATTATAGCATTTAAGAGTTACAATAACATATCAACAACAAATGTTTCTTTGATCCGATCAATTATTGTTGAAGTCGTGAATCCTAGATTAAATCCTGCAAGAATAAAAGTTTCAAGTAAGAAGAAGATGAAGAACAAGAGATGAAGCTCCAAGCGTTGGAGAAGAAAAGGAAGAAGAATAAGAAGAAGATGTATCGTGATTCGTGAACAAGGTCAACGACAACAAGAAGAAAGCAAAGTCAACATAATTCGTGGTTTTGTAATAATTATACCATTGGGCTAAAGGATCAAATTAGGAGGCCCAATGAGTAAAATATTGTTTAAGTTAGTGAAGTCTAGCTAAGAGTAGTTGTAAGTTGTAGTTGTAAGTGTTGTTAAGAGTTCCAATACAAGTAGGAGGCTTGTGTAAGAGTGTCTAGAACCTAGGAGTATGGTTTAGTGTGTAAGAGTTATGATTAGGTCTAAGTGCAAGTGTGCAAGTGCGTCAAGTAGAAGTAGTATATGCATGTGTTGTGCTGTAAGAATCTATCAAGAATGTTATCAATGTGACAATGTAGAAAATCAAAGTAAAATGTGTTCTTGTTTTCTCTCTAGAACAAGTGAACACAAACGAGTAAAAGGAGTGTAAGAGATAGAGAGAACTAACTTCTGAAAGTGAAACAGAGGTTAGATAGGTGAGAATACAATTATTATATAGCTCTTTATTAGTAAATCCCTATTATACAGAGAGAGTCAACAGAAGAAAAGAATCCTAGAATACGGTGGTCTTAGAGTACTTGAAAAAGAACTCTTCATTGTTACAGTAATCAAATAAAACTGTATAAACCTGAATCAACAGTTTTGGGAACCTGCTTGAGAAGTACCTCTCAAACCCTTCAGGTACACTCCCAAGTAGTTCCTGTAATTCTTTTGGAAGCTCTCTATAGTGATTCAGTTTGTTCCTTATGACCCGTAACAAATCGCGGATGCTATCAAACTTGTACCGCCTGTAACGCCCGATATTGTCTAGGAATATGCTATCCAGTTTCTCATCCCACCGCCCGTTTAATGTAACCGCTGCTGTGCTTTCAAGTGCAGCCAAGAGCTGTGAGCCTTCCTCTCGGTTTTCCAATTCGACTCTATCACTTGCATCCCGGAGGAAAGACAGTCTCATGTCAGAGTTCCAGAACAATGGATGATGCAGAACTTCTTGTGCTCTCGGTCTGCATTTTCAAAAATTGAAAATAGCTTTCGTTAGCGGGAAGGAGAAAGTCTAATCGACAAGCTCAAAGAAAGATGCCAGATATTACTAGTTGCTATACCCATATCTTTACAATTAGCACTAACACTAAAACTAAACTTTAGTGCTAACAGATAGATATTTAAACTTGTGTGTAGTTTTGATAGCAATAATATCATCAACCATAAGTGCCATCCGTACCTCAAATTTGGATCCGGGTTCAGGAGACCAGAGAGAAGATGAACAGCTTCTGGAAGACTCTCGATCAAGAAAAGATCTTTTCGATCATTCAAAACATTTACGTCCCTCTCATAATTGTCTCCGTAAGGATGTTTACCTGCAGTCATACAGAAAAATAGAACACACCCTAAACTGAAGAGGTCAACAGCTCTTGTTTGTCGTTCATTGCGAAGTTGTTCAGGTGCTTGCCACCCAGAACTTCCAGAACCTACCATTAAAAACAACAATTTTAATAAGAGAAGACTTTATCAATTTTTATTTCCTTTACTACATTGTATCATGTAAATTTTCAAGATTCTTACCAGTTGAGTTTCTAGTCAAGGCACTTGTGTCGGCTGGCAAGCGCTTGCTAATACCCATATCTGATAGCTTTGCACATACAGATGAGTTCTTAACAATCAACACATTTTGAGGTTTTAGATCTCGATGTACGATTCCAATATCATGCAAATGAACTAGACCAGCAACTATATCACTGTCACACAAACATACAATGATCAGAAAGATGTATGCAACCGTTGATCTAAGTGTGAAAGATGAGAGACTAAACAAACCTCATTAACTTCAACAAAACAGGGGACGGATGTCCGTTTTCCTTCCATAGCTCAACTCCCTTGCCATTCTCAAAGATTGGGTTTATCTGAATCGGTTGTATACTACTTGAAGCCACTGGACTCTCAAGCAGTGCAGAGGATGCATAGATGAGATCGTTTAAGCTACAAGCACACCGTTCCAGTGAAATATAGATAAAATGTTCGTCCTGGTCAACCCCGTACCAGCGGACAATATTTGGATGTTTGTCCGAGGCCATGAGATTCAAAATCTCCTTCTGTGCCACATCATGATGTGATTGTACTAGACGCTTAACCGCTACAAGACGACCTTCATAGGATCCCTCAAGCACAACAGTTCCATTGCTCCCTTTAGCAATCTCCTTGTTGGAGACAAACAGTTTACCAACCCTATATCCTTCCGCTGAACTATTATTATTGAGGCCAGGGAAAGCAGTAAGTAATCTCTTATCATTCTCTTCATTAGAGAGATCTTTGTTCCCTCCGGATATAAGCCCGTTCGTTTTCTTGTGAGCAGCCTTTATAGTCCCATTTTTCTTGGACTTTTTCTTCTTTGGTATCGCGATTGGCACTTCCGATACATAAGGATCCTTGATCCGCATGCTCTGTCTTAATCGGCAAAAGAAAAGGCCGCAAACAGAAAGCATAGTAACACAAAAGCCAAAAAGTAGAACAATCAAACCAGAAAATTTGCTAGCAAAGCCTGTCTGTGTAGTGCTTCCATCAATAATATCTGTGATCTGAGATATTACAGTCTCAGGCAGAGGAAGGGAGAGGAATTCTTCAGTCTCTTCATTGCTTGGAAGTGCCAACTGATTCCCATCTCCAGGAGCCAACCGATTAGGTTTTCTATCTTGAAATGGAAGATACAACGCATCGTCTAGAAAACCAAGTCTCGGAAACAGTGTTTCATAGTTAACATTACGTAACTGGACCACAGGAACACTTGTCGTATAGGATAGCGGCAAATGGTTTTTGCCCCAAGAAGTTCTAATAGGAATACCATCTGATGATGATAACCCACCCATGAGGTGTACACTCTCATGGTTTTGTAGTTTAGCTTCCATTTTAGCATAAGAAACACTCCACAAAACATCTCCAAACTTTGATATACATTGGATTTTAAAATCTTTTCTCTCAATGTAAACCAGCTCAGGAAGATCTTCCGATTCCTTAAACCCCGATCCAAATAGTATTGGAGCTTCTTTAGACAAAACAATAGCCTTCTCTTTATCATTTTCAACAACTGTATTAGAATACAGCTCGTCCATTCTATACCTCTTAACTAATTTCCCAGTCTTCCAATCCAAGAGAAATACAGATGTATCTTTTTTACCCAAAACAATCCTATCCATCGATGTATATGGCAATGTTCCAATGAACTCCGAAGCATCCACTATCTAAAACAGAAAAAAGATACACACTTCAATATCTTAAAGACTCATATGAGAAACAGCCTTAACGCATATACCTCATTTACGCGTTTTCCTTTCCGCATAGTGGAATTGAAAAGACGCCAATCCTTATCACAATCCATGAAAAAGTCATCACCAAGCGCCGAGGCACGTTCCTCATCAGTGGTATAATGATAATGAGGAGCTTGGTATGACGAATATATCGGCTCATTGGTATGGAAAGTCCAATCCAGCTTCTGAGAGGACATATCCACCAAAGATATTGACCCATCTACCGTAGAAACCAATACATAACCAGATTCTCTGTAGAAATCACAATCATTATAGCTTTGTTAAAACTCTTGACTTGAACAAAAAGGTGTCAACTTTGAGACCAAATCAAATAGATGTTGACATTTCCGAATAAATTAGGTTCAATCAAATCAAATCCTTTATAAAGAAAGCTTCCAATAGAAGAAATTCAAATGCAAAGGAAATGGATCGATGAAGAACACTAACCGATCGGGCTGAGAGATTTGATTGGAAATGGATTTGTCATAGAATTTGGAGATTTCAGATCCTTTGAAACTTTGTGCTAATGGAGATACGAGCAGGAACAAAATCAAATCAAGTAGTGCAGATCCTCTCATCTCTTTAGAAAACCATGAAATTTCTTCTTTGAATAGAGAAAAACACAATCGGATTTTGGCTGCACCTTGAGGGGTTTATGGAGATCTCCTATACGAAATCGAGAACGGAACAAAACTGAACTAGATTACGCGATTTTGACTTCGCAAAGTTGCTGTCGGAAATAAAATGTCGACGGCTCTCTCTAGATTTCTTCATCTTCAAGCTCGATAAATATGGATAATAACGAGCAATAACCGGACCGGTTTAAGATTTTTTTTGTTTTGACTCTCGGTTTAAACCGGTGATTTCAATTTAGTCAATAATTGGTTCGGTACAATCTCAAATTAGATTATTTGCTACAGTGAAGACATTTTTTCTTCTTTTGTATCGTCTTCTTCGTTCTCTCTCTCTCTCTCTCTGTGGCTCTGAGGAAGAAGCAACATCAACAGTGGAGGTTTTCTACTACTTGGTGTTTCTACTCTTTTATCTCAGAATTGACATTCATTACGAGTCTGGTGATCATGTATAGTATAGTCAGTTATTTATGGATTTGGTATCTTGAGAGTATCAATTGACTTCAATTTTTCAACATGTCAAATACATTTGCAATCTCAAAATGTCAGTGAGAGCCATTTTTCTAACGAAAAAAGGTACGCAATGAATTAACATTTCAACGTGAAATCACAAAACAGATTTTCTAAGGTGCACTTGGATTATTATTAAAACTTGAAACATAAAAGGCTCATTACGAGCCTAACGAAAGGTTTACCACAAGAAAATAACGAAAACAGAAAATGAAACCTAACAAACGCAACTCTTTTTTTTCTGCAGAAATCACCTCCCAAGTGCATGAGGCTCAATCGATTAACACAACTTTTGACCACAGATCATAAAGCTCAGAAGCTTCCACCACGAAGACGAAGAACCAAGTGAAGAGTCGACTCCTTCTGGATATTGTAATCCGCAAGAGTCCGACCATCCTCAAGCTGTTTCCCAGCGAAGATGAGTCTCTGTTGGTCCGGAGGGATCCCTTCCTTGTCCTGAATCTTGGCCTTGACGTTATCAATCGTGTCTGAGCTCTCAACCTCCAAAGTAATAGTCTTTCCTGTCAAAGTCTTCACAAAGATTTGCATACCACCACGAAGACGCAACACAAGGTGAAGGGTTGATTCCTTCTGAATATTGTAATCCGCAAGAGTCCGACCATCCTCAAGCTGTTTCCCAGCGAAGATGAGTCTCTGCTGGTCCGGAGGGATCCCTTCCTTGTCCTGAATCTTTGCCTTGACATTATCTATTGTGTCTGAACTCTCAACCTCCAAAGTAATGGTTTTTCCAGTAAGGGTCTTCACAAAGATTTGCATACCACCACGGAGACGAAGTACAAGATGGAGTGTAGACTCTTTTTGGATGTTGTAGTCAGCGAGTGTACGACCATCCTCAAGCTGTTTCCCAGCGAAGATAAGTCTCTGCTGGTCCGGTGGGATCCCTTCCTTGTCTTGAATCTTAGCCTTGACATTATCAATCGTGTCTGAGCTCTCAACCTCCAAAGTGATGGTCTTGCCGGTCAGGGTCTTCACGAAAATCTGCATACCACCTCTGAGACGAAGCACCAAATGAAGAGTGGACTCTTTCTGGATATTGTAGTCAGCGAGTGTACGACCATCCTCAAGCTGTTTCCCAGCAAAGATAAGCCTCTGCTGGTCCGGTGGGATTCCCTCTTTATCTTGGATCTTAGCTTTAACATTGTCAATAGTATCTGAACTCTCAACCTCAAGAGTGATTGTTTTGCCAGTCAAAGTCTTCACAAAGATCTGCATACCACCTCTTAACCGAAGAACCAAGTGAAGGGTTGATTCTTTCTGGATGTTGTAATCGGCCAAAGTACGACCATCTTCTAGCTGTTTACCGGCGAAGATTAATCTTTGCTGGTCTGGAGGAATCCCTTCCTTGTCCTGAATCTTTGCCTTAACATTGTCAATGGTGTCAGAGCTTTCGACCTCCAGAGTAATGGTCTTGCCAGTGAGTGTTTTCACGAAAATTTGCATCTGCAAACAAAAAACAGAGCAACAAGTAATCTATCAGATAACATAAACCAAATTCAAAGCCGTTAATGAAATCAAAACCAAAAAATTAATCAAGCTAACATAAACCCTAAACAAAAGAGAATCGCACAAAGAAAACCTAAAATTGAATTATCGTCTTCGAAAACCCAAATTTTTTCTCTGAGAATCTCACAATTAAGCAGTAGATTAAACAGATCTAAGCAGTAATTTTGTTCTCATCCAACAGCTAAAAACGAAAGATAAAAACCACAAAATTCGAACAATATGCAAATCTGACGAACTACGAATAGAGATCGATCAGACGTAACGAAAGCAAAAACTCAGAAACAAAATCAAAACAAAAGAATCAGAAGAAACGTATGGTACCTTCAAAGAGCGAATCGTAAGAGATTTGCAGAGATCGATTTTAGGGTTTTGGGAGAGATTGAGAATCAGAGAAGGAAGAGATTATAATAAGATCTTTAGCATGAAGGTCTTGTTTATATAGCCATCACTAGGCCCAAAGCCCTTTTAGTTAATTAATAAAAAACAAATAATGTATTCAAACTTTGTTTATTTAGGAAAAGTTTTTTTTAATTAAAAAAGAAAAGAAAAATAAACTAAATTGGTAAATGCTTCTACACCAAGAGGTCTGGGGTTCGAACCCCAGATACTACAATTTATTAACAAATATGCAGATTAATGGAGGCAAGTGTGCAGAAGATCTCCAGCGATGTACAATTATAGCCGTTCGCCAGGATTCTACGCAGAGAGGGAAGTGCAGTCGTTCGCCAGGACTCTACGCAGAGAGGAATGTGTCGTCATGTCGTGTATCATTGAAGGTGTCCATCAAGAGCATGAAGAAGGAAGTCTAGCTGTCGTGGATCTAATAAGGGTCGGAAGGAATTGTCAGTTGTAGAATCGTCTATGTAACAGTTCTCATAATTTGCAATTAATAATAAATCAAGAGGAAAAAAAAAAACTAAATTGGTAAATTTAGTTGTTGAGATTTTTTTCCATTAATTAGGATGACATCAATGGTAATAACTAATAACTGATATTCTAAACAAAAGTAAAATAATACTCCATATCATTTTTTTAATCAAATGTGTGATCCAAATTTATTTAAAAGTTCTAAAATTTATCCAAACATATCTAGCAATTTTCATAACAAATCACAAAAAAATAAAATAAAAAAATAAATTAAATACTACAATTAGATATGAACAAAGAGGATATGGGATAAAAAGAAAAAACACCATAAATAGGTTTTTTTTTTTTAAGTACATCATAAATATGTCCATATGTAAAGACATTGCATACACAAATGCATAGAGACGTGACAATTTCATTAAGAAAGAAATCTTGGTGTCCAATTATAGTTAGACCACTCCCTATAGTATAAATAATTTACTAAAGTTTTTTACAATCTTCCTGCACATATATATTGATTTGATTAACCTATATCACCAGACTCCACCACCCTCTCATCCTCCTTTGTCACAAGACTCTACCATCATTCCCGATATTCGACTTCCGCGAGTATCAACATGACGCATGATGTTGCTGTTGGGGATAACTCCATCACGGATGTTAACGAACGGACCTTGTTTATAACGTTTGCTCGTGGAGTTCCTATGTAGCAGGAAGAGGTGAAGCAATTTTTCACCGAACAATATGGAGAAAATTGTGTTCAAGGCATTGACATGGAAAATAGAGATGGTCAAGAGCAATCACTATATGCGAACTTGTACTTGGACTCGGTTGCTACCATGAATCGCGTACTCAACGACTGGCAAACAGTAAAATTGTGGTCTTTATCGATAAATAAATCAGTAAAGTTGAGGGTCAACGGGAAGTTCTTTTGGGCTCGTAAGTACGAGAGGAAGAATGTATCTATAATTAATTAAGTAAATCCCAAATGAGATTTCTGGTTTTGTTGCTCCTCAAATGCAAAAGTCTTTATCTTATGTTATGATGTAGTTTATAATAACTAGAAAAAATAAATATATATGTACCATTAATTATTCTTATTGAATCGTAAGAGATTTAAGCTCTTGCTCATGTTTATATAGAGATCACTAGGCCCAAAGACCTAAACCAACTTACATAGAAAACAAATTATTCAACCCTATCTAGGATTTTGGGGTAAACTTGATCTTGCAGGTTCTCAACATTGGGGTTTCTATAGAAAGAGTTGGGATGTTTATATAGTTGGGATTGGAACCGCGATTTTGTGCTACAGGATAATTAATATTACCCGGTTTACCTATCCGGTTTATCTATGCTTTTAATTAAAGTTTGCTATGTTGGTACAATCTCGGTTTACAACCAAGTATGTAAGGAATGTTGCCACTTTCGGCTAAACCTAATCAATCAAAAATAACAAAAACCTTCTCAATCTCTATTCTCTATCATCATCAACACTTCCACTATTGAATCTCTGTTCTTCGAGATGATCCTTCTTCCCTCGTGATCGTCTTCTAGGCTTTGATTCGCCAACTCCCGGATTCTCGGTGAATCTCTGGGTTGGGTTTTATCTATCCTAAATTTACTGTCGCATTGGTATCAGAGCTTGGAGGAACCAAACGGTACGATCCTTGAGGACAAGAGCTCTACCAAGTTTTTCGCTTATCATCCTTGAGGATAAGGATGTTCTCAACAGGGGAGTATTTGTAACAGGATAAACCGGTTAGCCTCTTGGTTTAATCTTTAGATTTCTGGTTTAGTTGTCTGGTTCAATAATTTTATCTATCGCTTTTATATGTAAGGCATTTAGCCCTTTTGAGAAAGGTAATCAATCAAACAAACAATTATCTTCTTCAATCTCCTTTATTCTATCGATCATCATTATCTTCCATCAACACCAAATCTTAGATCTTCGAGGTGATCCTTCACCTTCTGGGCTTTGATTTGCCTTTATCTCGTGCTCTCGGTGAGTGCTGATTCGGGATTTATCATACCGTTACATTGGTATCAGAGCCCATTTTCCATTCTCTCACTATGAATGCGACAGTAAATTTAGGATAGATAAAACCCAACCCAGAGATTCACCGAGAATCCGGGAGTTGGCGAATCAAAGCCTAGAAGACGATCACGAGGGAAGAAGGATCATCTCGAAGAACAGAGATTCAATGGTGGAAGTGTTGATGATGATAGAGAATAGAGATTGAGAAGGTTTTTGTTATTTTTGATTGATTAGGTTTAGCCGAAAGTGGCAACATTCCTTACATACTTGGTTGTAAACCGAGATTGTACCAACATAGCAAACTTTAATTAAAAGCATAGATAAACCGGATAGGTAAACCGGGTAATATTAATTATCCTGTAGCAATACTCCCCTCTTCAGAACATCCTTGTCCTCAAGGATGAAAACTTAGTTGTAGATTCTTCATCTTCTTTGCAGCATGATAGTTCTGGTGGCCTTGGTAAATGAAACCATTCATAAGAAAGGATCGTAATCAAAGGCTTCTCAGATTGCTCCATTGTGAACTTGACAAACTTACATCCTTTGAGAGAGTCTTCAATTCTTAGGGTATAGCTCTTCACCAAGAATTTAAGAGAATTGAAAAACTTGGTGTTGTTAGGGACTTTGATCATGTCAAATCTAGCTTCATGTCTCTTTAAGAACTCCAGAAGAGAGCCACCTTTACAGCTTTCCGGGTTGAGTTTTACCCAAGTCTCTTTGTCCCAATGAGTGTCCTCTATCATAGGAGAAAATGTCTGCATGATCTTCACAAAACCAGTGTGGTGAAGCTCCTGAGTTAATCCCAGCATACTACCGTAACGTCTATACCTCTTTTGCAGGAATGGAGAAATCACCTTGGTTTTCCACCCATACCATACATGAGAAGCTGGTAGGTTAGTCTCATGTACCACACAATGGCATGCCTTTCGAGTCTTGTAAATCAGTTCACACACCATATCTCCTGAAGCTCTCTGCATTTTCTCATATTTTCTCTTCCTCCAGAAATGAAGAGCTTCACTAAACCATGTGTTGAGCTTGTACTTAAACCACCAATTCTTGCAAAGCTTTCTCTTCCTTGAAGCTTTGTCCTTGATCAGTTCCAGAACCCCTAGAGAGATATAATCATGTGCACAAGCCTTGTAAGAAACTTCCAATGGGTTTTTGAATGTGTCTCTATCAATTAAAGTTGTTTCTATCTCAGCATCCCTTGTGTTAGCCTGAAAATTGACTAGTTCCAACGACATACGTTCTGAGTTCTTCATGTCAAATTGCACCTCAATAAAGAGAGACTGCTTAATTCTTCTTAAAACCTCCATCTTCCTCATTTTACATTTAATGTTCCTTCCTTGCAAGAGTTTATGTTGTTCATTCTATAGTAGAACACTCAACATAAACCTTTGTGCATACTTGAATTTCCAGGCCTTGTTGTACGTCCTCTGCTTCTCTGACCGTTTCCACCGAGCACGTTCCCATAACGATATCTCATTGGCTTTATGCAGAGAAGAGAACTGAGTCCAGCAACTCATACCCATTATACCAAGCAGACAAACAATACTTAACTGCCTTTTATTCTTCGATAACTTCCCAAGTTTGAGCCCTTTAAATTCTTCTTCATCAAAAGAATTATCTTGACCAAGCTCAGAATCACAAATACTTCCAATAGTCTTACCAATGACACATCCATGATCATATGACAAGTCGTTAACAACAACCAGTGATTCCTTATGACGTCTACGGCTAGGTTCTATGGAAGAGAGTACCTGAAATTGTGAGAGCATTTTCTGATGGTATAAAGACGTTTCAATCTGATGCAATTCTTCACGTGACTTCGGTTGTGTCTCTGGCCAGTCCCATAGATAAAGTTTGACTTGTAGACCGCCTGGTTCCCATACACGACCAGCTCGCAATAATTTATATCGGTCAACTCGTTTCTTCCCATGAGCCGTCATAGTCTCTTTGAACTCTTTGTAGACACAATCCCAAATTATCTGTTCATGATCTTCATTAAGCAAAGCAGTTTCAACCTCAGATGATAACTTATCATTCATCGATTTTCGTCTCTTTGAATTGGCCTTGAACTTGAATTTCCATCCCTTAAGATACTTCCTCTGTTTCTCCTTACTTGTTACTCTAAGAGGGATTTTATCAAACACTTGGTGTGCATCGATTTTGCCATTACCAATTGTTGATTGTTGAGGTAATTCTTCCACTTCCTTGACATGTAAATCCATTTTATTGACCATCAACACATCAGAAACGGAGCCTAGAACCTGTAGACCTGAGGCACACTCCAACGGTTCGATTAAAGGGTTTGAAGTCTTCATAGCTTCCATGAACGGGTTTGGATTCTTCACAGCTTTCTGGATTTGATGAACTTGTTCTACATCATGACAAGCTAAATCATCTTCACGTTCTATCATCACAATTCGGAATCTCTTGTGCTTCAACTGATGATCAGGGGTATCGTGTTCTTCACAAAAGATACACAGCCCATTTTCCATTCTCTCATATATCTCCTCACATGAATACTTAAGAGGAATCATGTTTGTGCGTAAGAGTTTGGTCCGATGAGATCGATGGCTCTGATACCAATGCGACAGTAAATTTAGGATAGATAAAACCCAACCCAGAGATTCACCGAGAATCCGGGAGTTGGCGAATCAAAGCCTAGAAGACGATCACGAGGGAAGAAGGATCATCTCGAAGAACAGAGATTCAATGGTGGAAGTGTTGATGATGATAGAGAATAGAGATTGAGAAGGTTTTTGTTATTTTTGATTGATTAGGTTTAGCCGAAAGTGGCAACATTCCTTACATACTTGGTTGTAAACCGAGATTGTACCAACATAGCAAACTTTAATTAAAAGCATAGATAAACCGGATAGGTAAACCGGGTAATATTAATTATCCTGTAGCAATACTCCCCTCTTCAGAACATCCTTGTCCTCAAGGATGAAAACTTAGTTGTAGATTCTTCATCTTCTTTGCAGCATGATAGTTCTGGTGGCCTTGGTAAATGAAACCATTCATAAGAAAGGATCGTAATCAAAGGCTTCTCAGATTGCTCCATTGTGAACTTGACAAACTTACATCCTTTGAGAGAGTCTTCAATTCTTAGGGTATAGCTCTTCACCAAGAATTTAAGAGAATTGAAAAACTTGGTGTTGTTAGGGACTTTGATCATGTCAAATCTAGCTTCATGTCTCTTTAAGAACTCCAGAAGAGAGCCACCTTTACAGCTTTCCGGGTTGAGTTTTACCCAAGTCTCTTTGTCCCAATGAGTGTCCTCTATCATAGGAGAAAATGTCTGCATGATCTTCACAAAACCAGTGTGGTGAAGCTCCTGAGTTAATCCCAGCATACTACCGTAACGTCTATACCTCTTTTGCAGGAATGGAGAAATCACCTTGGTTTTCCACCCATACCATACATGAGAAGCTGGTAGGTTAGTCTCATGTACCACACAATGGCATGCCTTTCGAGTCTTGTAAATCAGTTCACACACCATATCTCCTGAAGCTCTCTGCATTTTCTCATATTTTCTCTTCCTCCAGAAATGAAGAGCTTCACTAAACCATGTGTTGAGCTTGTACTTAAACCACCAATTCTTGCAAAGCTTTCTCTTCCTTGAAGCTTTGTCCTTGATCAGTTCCAGAACCCCTAGAGAGATATAATCATGTGCACAAGCCTTGTAAGAAACTTCCAATGGGTTTTTGAATGTGTCTCTATCAATTAAAGTTGTTTCTATCTCAGCATCCCTTGTGTTAGCCTGAAAATTGACTAGTTCCAACGACATACGTTCTGAGTTCTTCATGTCAAATTGCACCTCAATAAAGAGAGACTGCTTAATTCTTCTTAAAACCTCCATCTTCCTCATTTTACATTTAATGTTCCTTCCTTGCAAGAGTTTATGTTGTTCATTCTATAGTAGAACACTCAACATAAACCTTTGTGCATACTTGAATTTCCAGGCCTTGTTGTACGTCCTCTGCTTCTCTGACCGTTTCCACCGAGCACGTTCCCATAACGACATCTCATTGGCTTTATGCAGAGAAGAGAACTGAGTCCAGCAACTCATACCCATTATACCAAGCAGACAAACAATACTTAACTGCCTTTTATTCTTCGATAACTTCCCAAGTTTGAGCCCTTTAAATTCTTCTTCATCAAAAGAATTATCTTGACCAAGCTCAGAATCACAAATACTTCCAATAGTCTTACCAATGACACATCCATGATCATATGACAAGTCGTTAACAACAACCAGTGATTCCTTATGACGTCTACGGCTAGGTTCTATGGAAGAGAGTACCTGAAATTGTGAGAGCATTTTCTGATGGTATAAAGACGTTTCAATCTGATGCAATTCTTCACGTGACTTCGGTTGTGTCTCTGGCCAGTCCCATAGATAAAGTTTGACTTGTAGACCGCCTGGTTCCCATACACGACCAGCTCGCAATAATTTATATCGGTCAACTCGTTTCTTCCCATGAGCCGTCATAGTCTCTTTGAACTCTTTGTAGACACAATCCCAAATTATCTGTTCATGATCTTCATTAAGCAAAGCAGTTTCAACCTCAGATGATAACTTATCATTCATCGATTTTCGTCTCTTTGAATTGGCCTTGAACTTGAATTTCCATCCCTTAAGATACTTCCTCTGTTTCTCCTTACTTGTTACTCTAAGAGGGATTTTATCAAACACTTGGTGTGCATCGATTTTGCCATTACCAATTGTTGATTGTTGAGGTAATTCTTCCACTTCCTTGACATGTAAATCCATTTTATTGACCATCAACACATCAGAAACGGAGCCTAGAACCTGTAGACCTGAGGCACACTCCAACGGTTCGATTAAAGGGTTTGAAGTCTTCATAGCTTCCATGAACGGGTTTGGATTCTTCACAGCTTTCTGGATTTGATGAACTTGTTCTACATCATGACAAGCTAAATCATCTTCACGTTCTATCATCACAATTCGGAATCTCTTGTGCTTCAACTGATGATCAGGGGTATCGTGTTCTTCACAAAAGATACACAGCCCATTTTCCATTCTCTCATATATCTCCTCACATGAATACTTAAGAGGAATCATGTTTGTGCGTAAGAGTTTGGTCCGATGAGATCGATGGCTCTGATACCAATGCGACAGTAAATTTAGGATAGATAAAACCCAACCCAGAGATTCACCGAGAATCCGGGAGTTGGCGAATCAAAGCCTAGAAGACGATCACGAGGGAAGAAGGATCATCTCGAAGAACAGAGATTCAATGGTGGAAGTGTTGATGATGATAGAGAATAGAGATTGAGAAGGTTTTTGTTATTTTTGATTGATTAGGTTTAGCCGAAAGTGGCAACATTCCTTACATACTTGGTTGTAAACCGAGATTGTACCAACATAGCAAACTTTAATTAAAAGCATAGATAAACCGGATAGGTAAACCGGGTAATATTAATTATCCTGTAGCAATACTCCCCTCTTCAGAACATCCTTGTCCTCAAGGATGAAAACTTAGTTGTAGATTCTTCATCTTCTTTGCAGCATGATAGTTCTGGTGGCCTTGGTAAATGAAACCATTCATAAGAAAGGATCGTAATCAAAGGCTTCTCAGATTGCTCCATTGTGAACTTGACAAACTTACATCCTTTGAGAGAGTCGTCAATTCTTAGGGTATAGCTCTTCACCAAGAATTTAAGAGAATTGAAAAACTTGGTGTTGTTAGGGACTTTGATCATGTCAAATCTAGCTTCATGTCTCTTTAAGAACTCCAGAAGAGAGCCACCTTTACAGCTTTCCGGGTTGAGTTTTACCCAAGTCTCTTTGTCCCAATGAGTGTCCTCTATCATAGGAGAAAATGTCTGCATGATCTTCACAAAACCAGTGTGGTGAAGCTCCTGAGTTAATCCCAGCATACTACCGTAACGTCTATACCTCTTTTGCAGGAATGGAGAAATCACCTTGGTTTTCCACCCATACCATACATGAGAAGCTGGTAGGTTAGTCTCATGTACCACACAATGGCATGCCTTTCGAGTCTTGTAAATCAGTTCACACACCATATCTCCTGAAGCTCTCTGCATTTTCTCATATTTTCTCTTCCTCCAGAAATGAAGAGCTTCACTAAACCATGTGTTGAGCTTGTACTTAAACCACCAATTCTTGCAAAGCTTTCTCTTCCTTGAAGCTTTGTCCTTGATCAGTTCCAGAACCCCTAGAGAGATATAATCATGTGCACAAGCCTTGTAAGAAACTTCCAATGGGTTTTTGAATGTGTCTCTATCAATTAAAGTTGTTTCTATCTCAGCATCCCTTGTGTTAGCCTGAAAATTGACTAGTTCCAACGACATACGTTCTGAGTTCTTCATGTCAAATTGCACCTCAATAAAGAGAGACTGCTTAATTCTTCTTAAAACCTCCATCTTCCTCATTTTACATTTAATGTTCCTTCCTTGCAAGAGTTTATGTTGTTCATTCTATAGTAGAACACTCAACATAAACCTTTGTGCATACTTGAATTTCCAGGCCTTGTTGTACGTCCTCTGCTTCTCTGACCGTTTCCACCGAGCACGTTCCCATAACGACATCTCATTGGCTTTATGCAGAGAAGAGAACTGAGTCCAGCAACTCATACCCATTATACCAAGCAGACAAACAATACTTAACTGCCTTTTATTCTTCGATAACTTCCCAAGTTTGAGCCCTTTAAATTCTTCTTCATCAAAAGAATTATCTTGACCAAGCTCAGAATCACAAATACTTCCAATAGTCTTACCAATGACACATCCATGATCATATGACAAGTCGTTAACAACAACCAGTGATTCCTTATGACGTCTACGGCTAGGTTCTATGGAAGAGAGTACCTGAAATTGTGAGAGCATTTTCTGATGGTATAAAGACGTTTCAATCTGATGCAATTCTTCACGTGACTTCGGTTGTGTCTCTGGCCAGTCCCATAGATAAAGTTTGACTTGTAGACCGCCTGGTTCCCATACACGACCAGCTCGCAATAATTTATATCGGTCAACTCGTTTCTTCCCATGAGCCGTCATAGTCTCTTTGAACTCTTTGTAGACACAATCCCAAATTATCTGTTCATGATCTTCATTAAGCAAAGCAGTTTCAACCTCAGATGATAACTTATCATTCATCGATTTTCGTCTCTTTGAATTGGCCTTGAACTTGAATTTCCATCCCTTAAGATACTTCCTCTGTTTCTCCTTACTTGTTACTCTAAGAGGGATTTTATCAAACACTTGGTGTGCATCGATTTTGCCATTACCAATTGTTGATTGTTGAGGTAATTCTTCCACTTCCTTGACATGTAAATCCATTTTATTGACCATCAACACATCAGAAACGGAGCCTAGAACCTGTAGACCTGAGGCACACTCCAACGGTTCGATTAAAGGGTTTGAAGTCTTCATAGCTTCCATGAACGGGTTTGGATTCTTCACAGCTTTCTGGATTTGATGAACTTGTTCTACATCATGACAAGCTAAATCATCTTCACGTTCTATCATCACAATTCGGAATCTCTTGTGCTTCAACTGATGATCAGGGGTATCGTGTTCTTCACAAAAGATACACAGCCCATTTTCCATTCTCTCATATATCTCCTCACATGAATACTTAAGAGGAATCATGTTTGTGCGTAAGAGTTTGGTCCGATGAGATCGATGGCTCTGATACCAATGCGACAGTAAATTTAGGATAGATAAAACCCAACCCAGAGATTCACCGAGAATCCGGGAGTTGGCGAATCAAAGCCTAGAAGACGATCACGAGGGAAGAAGGATCATCTCGAAGAACAGAGATTCAATGGTGGAAGTGTTGATGATGATAGAGAATAGAGATTGAGAAGGTTTTTGTTATTTTTGATTGATTAGGTTTAGCCGAAAGTGGCAACATTCCTTACATACTTGGTTGTAAACCGAGATTGTACCAACATAGCAAACTTTAATTAAAAGCATAGATAAACCGGATAGGTAAACCGGGTAATATTAATTATCCTGTAGCAATACTCCCCTCTTCAGAACATCCTTGTCCTCAAGGATGAAAACTTAGTTGTAGATTCTTCATCTTCTTTGCAGCATGATAGTTCTGGTGGCCTTGGTAAATGAAACCATTCATAAGAAAGGATCGTAATCAAAGGCTTCTCAGATTGCTCCATTGTGAACTTGACAAACTTACATCCTTTGAGAGAGTCTTCAATTCTTAGGGTATAGCTCTTCACCAAGAATTTAAGAGAATTGAAAAACTTGGTGTTGTTAGGGACTTTGATCATGTCAAATCTAGCTTCATGTCTCTTTAAGAACTCCAGAAGAGAGCCACCTTTACAGCTTTCCGGGTTGAGTTTTACCCAAGTCTCTTTGTCCCAATGAGTGTCCTCTATCATAGGAGAAAATGTCTGCATGATCTTCACAAAACCAGTGTGGTGAAGCTCCTGAGTTAATCCCAGCATACTACCGTAACGTCTATACCTCTTTTGCAGGAATGGAGAAATCACCTTGGTTTTCCACCCATACCATACATGAGAAGCTGGTAGGTTAGTCTCATGTACCACACAATGGCATGCCTTTCGAGTCTTGTAAATCAGTTCACACACCATATCTCCTGAAGCTCTCTGCATTTTCTCATATTTTCTCTTCCTCCAGAAATGAAGAGCTTCACTAAACCATGTGTTGAGCTTGTACTTAAACCACCAATTCTTGCAAAGCTTTCTCTTCCTTGAAGCTTTGTCCTTGATCAGTTCCAGAACCCCTAGAGAGATATAATCATGTGCACAAGCCTTGTAAGAAACTTCCAATGGGTTTTTGAATGTGTCTCTATCAATTAAAGTTGTTTCTATCTCAGCATCCCTTGTGTTAGCCTGAAAATTGACTAGTTCCAACGACATACGTTCTGAGTTCTTCATGTCAAATTGCACCTCAATAAAGAGAGACTGCTTAATTCTTCTTAAAACCTCCATCTTCCTCATTTTACATTTAATGTTCCTTCCTTGCAAGAGTTTATGTTGTTCATTCTATAGTAGAACACTCAACATAAACCTTTGTGCATACTTGAATTTCCAGGCCTTGTTGTACGTCCTCTGCTTCTCTGACCGTTTCCACCGAGCACGTTCCCATAACGACATCTCATTGGCTTTATGCAGAGAAGAGAACTGAGTCCAGCAACTCATACCCATTATACCAAGCAGACAAACAATACTTAACTGCCTTTTATTCTTCGATAACTTCCCAAGTTTGAGCCCTTTAAATTCTTCTTCATCAAAAGAATTATCTTGACCAAGCTCAGAATCACAAATACTTCCAATAGTCTTACCAATGACACATCCATGATCATATGACAAGTCGTTAACAACAACCAGTGATTCCTTATGACGTCTACGGCTAGGTTCTATGGAAGAGAGTACCTGAAATTGTGAGAGCATTTTCTGATGGTATAAAGACGTTTCAATCTGATGCAATTCTTCACGTGACTTCGGTTGTGTCTCTGGCCAGTCCCATAGATAAAGTTTGACTTGTAGACCGCCTGGTTCCCATACACGACCAGCTCGCAATAATTTATATCGGTCAACTCGTTTCTTCCCATGAGCCGTCATAGTCTCTTTGAACTCTTTGTAGACACAATCCCAAATTATCTGTTCATGATCTTCATTAAGCAAAGCAGTTTCAACCTCAGATGATAACTTATCATTCATCGATTTTCGTCTCTTTGAATTGGCCTTGAACTTGAATTTCCATCCCTTAAGATACTTCCTCTGTTTCTCCTTACTTGTTACTCTAAGAGGGATTTTATCAAACACTTGGTGTGCATCGATTTTGCCATTACCAATTGTTGATTGTTGAGGTAATTCTTCCACTTCCTTGACATGTAAATCCATTTTATTGACCATCAACACATCAGAAACGGAGCCTAGAACCTGTAGACCTGAGGCACACTCCAACGGTTCGATTAAAGGGTTTGAAGTCTTCATAGCTTCCATGAACGGGTTTGGATTCTTCACAGCTTTCTGGATTTGATGAACTTGTTCTACATCATGACAAGCTAAATCATCTTCACGTTCTATCATCACAATTCGGAATCTCTTGTGCTTCAACTGATGATCAGGGGTATCGTGTTCTTCACAAAAGATACACAGCCCATTTTCCATTCTCTCATATATCTCCTCACATGAATACTTAAGAGGAATCATGTTTGTGCGTAAGAGTTTGGTCCGATGAGATCGATGGCTCTGATACCAATGCGACAGTAAATTTAGGATAGATAAAACCCAACCCAGAGATTCACCGAGAATCCGGGAGTTGGCGAATCAAAGCCTAGAAGACGATCACGAGGGAAGAAGGATCATCTCGAAGAACAGAGATTCAATGGTGGAAGTGTTGATGATGATAGAGAATAGAGATTGAGAAGGTTTTTGTTATTTTTGATTGATTAGGTTTAGCCGAAAGTGGCAACATTCCTTACATACTTGGTTGTAAACCGAGATTGTACCAACATAGCAAACTTTAATTAAAAGCATAGATAAACCGGATAGGTAAACCGGGTAATATTAATTATCCTGTAGCATTTTGGTAGTTCCCTTGACCACCAATGTAGTTTATCTCTTCGGTTCCTTCACACCCCATCTCCGTCTTGGCAAGCATCGACATCCTCAAACATATTCACCTCTTAGGCTCTTACTTCAGTTTTTCAACAAGAAATCAACCTTCTCTAGGGCGAAGAAGCGACCTTCAAAAGAACACTAATGATGAGAAACGATCCCGGTCTTTTTAGAAACTGAGCCGGTCAATCTCTTAATCATTCATTCATTCGTTAATGAAGGAAGAAATAACAATGCTTTTTCATGTTTGACTGAGAATGCTTATCATGTGATTGAGAAGGCTTAAAAATAACAACTTGAAATCACAAAACAGTTTTTCTAACGTGCACTTATTATTAAGACTTGAAACATAAAGGCTTACGAACCCAACTGAAAGGTTTACCACAAATTGAAAATAACGAAAACCGAAAATGAAACATAACAAGTAAGAAACGATAGACAAAGTCGTTTTCTTTTCCACAAATCACTTCCCAAGCGCATGAGGCTCAATCAAACAACACCACTTTTGACCACAGATCACAAAGTTCGAAGAACCAAGAGACCTTCTGGATGTTGTAATCTGCAAGAGTCCGACCATTCTCTCAAGCTGTTTCCCAACGAAAATGAGTCTTGGTCCGGAGGGATCCCTTCCTTGTCCTGAATCTTAGGCTTGACATTATCGATTGTTAGCCACTTGGTTTTCCAAGTATGATAAATTCGTGCTCTCTGTCTCTTGCAGAGAAAAGCCAACGGTACAGATAACTTATTATCTTGCCAATGAGTGTTTTCACGAAAATGTTCATCTGAGAAAAAAAAAAAAGAGAGCAACAAGTAAATCCCTCTAAAACATAAACCAGTTTCAAAGCCGGAATAAGAAATCAAAACAACACCGCACACGAGAACCCTAAAAAAGAAAAAGGAAAAAAAATCACAAAATTTGCCAAATCTGACGAACTACGAATAGAGATCGATCAGAAGCAAAAGCTCAGACGAAACGAACCGAACCAAAAGCACAGAAGCATGGTACCTTGAATTGAAAGAGAGAATCTTAAGAGATTTGCAGAGCTGCGATTTTAGGGTTTTGGGAGAGAAGGAAGAGATGATAATAACTTCTTTCACATGAAGGTCTTGTTATATAGCAATCACTAGGCCCAAAGGCCTAAACCGACTTATATAGAAAACCCTATCTAGCCTCCCCCGTATATATAAAATATCATCGCGTGGACGCCAAGGCAGCGTTGCTATCCTTTTTTTTTTCTTCAATCAAAGGATTTCGAAACCCTAGCTAGACAATTTCGAGATTCAACCAACTTCTTCGTGCGTATCTCTCAGGTTCTTGAAAGATGAAGAAGGCTACGGCGGAGGAGGCAGTGGCTGAAACATGTGTCTTTTGGGACATCAATACGTTTCCACCTCCCCGTGGCTTTGATCCTCATCGGGTCAGTCCGTGCATTAAACGGTTTTTGGAGAAATATAGCTAATGTGGTCCTCTCACCATCTACGTCGTTGGCTAATATGGTATTTTGGAGAAAATGACAAAACTGATCATTGACATTGCATTTCACTTCGGTCAATGTCTCCAATTTCCATACTTTTACTTGTTGATTTTAAAAGATAAAATGTAAATGGACAATTTGTATGAATACCTCAAAAACAGTTTTCCTGTCGAAAATAAAGTTAAAAAAAAAACTATATATTAACTATATAAAAAAGGCATAAACAGATTTATCCTCTCCTAATTACTCCTTTTTTGTTACCATGTCACCTCAGAAGAAGCTTCCATTTCCATATCATCTGCTGTTTGTACAAGAAGAAAGAGACGCTAACGCAGATACTATAACTTCCTTTGAATTGCCTTTTAAGCTTGAGACTGTATTCTTCAGCGTTTCAAGTTCTGAGCTCTCCGCAAACGAATCCTCCAAATGCTCCAAAGACTCAAGCTGCTTCTCCAAGTATCTCCGCAGACTTGCCTCTGCAACATTAATCAGACTAAGAGATGGGTTACTGTGCATGAACTTGGTCACCAGAAACCCGGCTAATATCTGCTGATCCGCCTTTACAAGCCCCGAGACAAAATACGGGAACATGAGTTGCCCAAAACACGAGATAAACCGACTATCAGAACTTGCATTTGATTCTCTGTTGTCAGCTTGTGTTATCCGCTCTTCTTGGAACTCTCGAGATAGCTTTCCAATCAGATAACAGAGGAAGGAGAAGACTGAGCCATAGCAAGAATTGGAGATGATCGTTGAGAGAGTCCCAGAATATATAACCAGGAGAAGAACTTCATGATGACTCTGACTTGATAACTCCGGAATGCCTTCTTGCTTCAATTGTTCTTCAACAACACTGAGACACTGAGATCTGATCTGTTCGTAGGGTAATAAAAGAGAAATCTTTAGTGCGAGAAATGGGTCGGTCTTGGCTAAAATCCCGGTCAGGCTTTCTGCTTCATTTTCTTCAATTATGACCTCTTCGGGCTTCTGAAGCGATCCATCTATGAGTTGTAGTACATTTTCGGGCATGGACAATGCAATGTACTTTCTGAAAATATCCAGCCAGCACGAATGTAAAGGATGAGCTGAGACTACGCATTCCTTTTTTACTTTCTCCACGGGTTCTGATTCCTGCAGTGTTTCCCATCCATCATTCCAATCATCATCACCCCAGTCGTTTCCTTGGTCGGTTGCCTCATTAGACGGCAATAGTTCGGCTTTCTTAGCTTCAAACAGCTCTTCCCATCCTTCTAAAACAGCCAGAAGAGCTTCAGCTTGTGAAGCTGTAGTAACAGCAGCAGAGAGTTTAGAGAAGCAGGAAACAGATGTCTCAACAGTAGATAAATCCTCCGGGGAGATCTCTAGGCCTGGAGAGATGGCCGCTACAGCGATCTGAGATGATTTAAGTGCGACCAGAGTGTTTGTGAGCCTGCTAGAGCCATCAGCCTGGTCAGGCAATGCTTGGTTAAGCGTGGCTTCAGTCTTCTGCATAGATGATAGTAACTCAGCCGAACCGTCCCATGGCAAAACGTTTGATTGTAGCTCAGACGATGAGCCCTTGATATTCTTACCTGAGATGAACTGCATAAGCTCTAAGGAGTAGACGCGAACTTGACTTGGCAACTCCAGGTTCTCAGAAAATATTACGAGTTGTTCCCAGACTACAAGCCTAACACGCTTCAGTTCTTCTAGGTTGCCTTCTAAGTTACTAAGAGAAGAGAGCAACCGGTAAAGATTCTGTGTTTCGTGAGCCCCAGATACCAAATCTTGTAAAATAGGTTCAAGTACACTCAAATAAAGATGTGGAAGATCCTGCAAAGCTGTTGGATACCGAGAGGACAAATCTGAGAAGACATCAGAAATGGGCCCGAATCCACAACCAGAGAAGACCATGCCTCTGCAGAAATTGAAGATTTCAGTGGCACAATCACCAACCAAGCCAGATCTAAGGTAGACAAGTATTGCAGCCCAAGCCTGACTTGGGGACAGACTGTCATCCATCACTAGTTTTATGAGAACAGTAAGACAGCTGCTAATGCATTCAGGGCTTAAGATGAGATTCTCCACCAAACTTGGACTAGATGATTTTACTTCCTGCATCTCATCAGCTAATCGTATCCAAAAGTTAATCAGTAAGATAAGACATTCTTGCCATGTAGAACTATCAGGGATGTGCATGTAGGAACCATTTGGTGGTAGAACTAAGGTGAAATGCCGTTTCAGAATTTCCACAGCCTGCAAAGGTTCCAAGATCCTGACATATACTCTACAGTGTTCATATGTCTGCTCAAGGTAACCGAGGAAACCTTGGAAACTCTCTGCACTTCCAAAATCAAGATCTCTTCTACTCTCCAATGTATCTAACAAATTCATAATATATTGCTTGTAGACATCTTGCCAGGAAATGAGACCCTTGGAGGAATTTTCAATAAATAAGCCAGTGAGAGTTTCTACCATTTTGGCCAAAGCTTCCAAGTTCATCTCATTGATGTGCGCATGGACTTCATTGTTGAAGCTGTCAAAGTTCAAACCTCCCAATCCCGCAATATTTTTGAAATCCAAATCTTTGATAAATGACACTCTACTGCACTCCTGCTGAAGAACGTTATACAAATTTGATAACCCAGCAAAGGAACCATGCGGTTGAACCAACAATGATGCTTCCTTGCTTTCTACCAAATGGCAACAGCATTCACAAAGGAGACTATATATGTAAGCAAGGCGTTGTTTGTTAAGACCACTAACTGCTGGGTACACGATTGTGCTTATGGTTTGTATGGTCTCTGAGGCAAAGGTAAGTATTTCTTCCTTGACTTGTAAAATTTCAGCTGTGATGTCCTCATTTGTCCAAATCTCAGAGCAAAGGATAGAGCTTAAATACCTTAATATCACCTGGAGAGAAGACAAAGACAGGGATATAGTAGTTGCAATTGAGGAAAGGATAAACGTTAATGAGATGTATACTAAGTGAAATTTACCTCCGATTGCTTCAAGCCATATGTGTCCGCCAATTTTAGTACATCCTTCAAAATCTGCTTCTTCTCTAATTTCACAGATTCAATGAGAGAGAAAACAGCAACCTTAATGTATTCAATATCATGTGACAAAAACCTTTCAGTCTCAACCCCAGGAATGATTCTCTCCAGCATTCTAGAACGGTCAGCATCATGCATTTTTTCCTCTAATTTATGTTTCCAGTCCTTCCAAAAAGTTGATTGAAGTTTGTCGATCCTGCTCATATCATCTGGACATATAAAAAACAGTACCTAGAGGTCAAAAACAGTCAAAGAAAACAGGTAATTTGAGAAAATAATAGACCCAGAAACCCTTACCAGAGAGACTTTCTGTTTCCTTTCTCTCAAAGTTCTTCCGTAGCAGTTCTCTCCTCTGGATGGGAGCTGTGCACTCTACTCCAGAGTCATGTAGCAAACTATAAATCATCCCTAGACTCATGATACTTCGAATTTCTTGGTAATTGCCCCTTATTCTCAACTGCTTCTCAATAACTTCTACTGCATTAGATGCATCTACCAGATTCAACAGAAAGGAGCATCCTATAATGTCTTCCTCTTTTGTAACCGGATGTTCTATGATTGAGTCTGTAATCATGGCTATCAGCTCATCTTTTGGAGCAAAACCATTCTTCGCCAGCCAGGAAAGAATGGTAACAAGAGCAGTTGCTTTAATGCTGACAAACTGCTTTCCAGGAATTGAATCAAGCACTAGACTTTTATCCAGTTTCCTATTTCTACCCAGCTTAAGCAACCAAGGAAGATGTGAAGCAGCAAATGAAAGAAGCTTCCCATTTTCCTTTAGAAGAGATTCCAAGTCCATGCTATTATCAACCGGCAATTCCTTAGCAACACAAGAAAGTGTATCTTTGACTCGATCCAAATCTAATTGTTGATCACTGCTAAGCCCATCAAGCATCTGAGGGAAATCTCTAAGACAAGAAACTCCGTCCATCTTGTGAAACTCAGGAGAATCCGACTCAGATAACATTCCGAGAGTCTCGCATTGGCCTTGCAGGTCAAGATCTTTCCATGCATGCAATAACTCACTGATCGATTCATCATCACAGTGAGCCAAAGCAAAGCCAAGCAACTGCTTTCTAGAACTTATATCCATGTGCTCAAGTGCAGGACCTCTTGCTATTGCAGCACCTAAATCCCAAATGGGACCATGCCCCTTTTTTGTTAGAACAAGGCATAGATCAAAAGCCAGCTGCAGATTCCCTGCAACTGCAGCTTCTCTAGCAATAGCTTCTTCAACAGATGATATCTCTTCTGAAGAATTCAACCCAAGAAGTTTAGCAACCTCAATAAGTTCTTCACGTTCTTCAACATGTAAATAATCCCAAGGATGCCCCGTGATTGCCATCTTCATAATCTCCATTGGATCTTTTACTTGTTTGAACTGCACTGGTAAGAGACGAACCCCAAGATTTGGAAGCCTAACAGTAACTGCATGAATGATATCAACCTCGGCTTTAACAGTCCGGCTACTAGAAAATATATTCAGGCACTCCCTTGCTTTCCATATCTGAAAAGTATAATTTTCAAAAATGCAAATGAAATTTATCGAAGCACAAAGAGAATTGTTGCTAAAAAAAAATCTACTGCACCAGAAGAAAGAATTAACAGGATTTAAAGTTGCATAAATATATTTAGCATAGACAAAAGCTTTATACACAAACATAGAAACACCACTTACTTCTTCAGAATCAAGGCTCGGAGCAGAGAAGAAGTATTCCTTTGCCGCATTAATAACAAGACTTTCTGCCTTCTCTGATGGCAGAGCAACTGAGCCTGTACCCTTGAGATAATTTCTAGCCAGAGAAAACTTCTCAGCCTTTAAAAGTCCTCTACAGAACTCTGTCAGCACAAATTCAAGATCAAGGAAATAAAAGGCTTTCTCTTGCAACTGTCGCAGATCACGCCACATGCATGCCCAGTCATTATCAGATCGTCCAGGTTGACTACGAACAAATTTCGAAAGCATGAGTCGAAGAATCTGCTTTACACCTTTTTCATCCAAATGAACCTCAAGAAAATAATTAATTGGTTTGGGGACCTGTGGAGAAAGAGAAGGTAGCATTAGAACTTCCATAATTTCAATTTTCAAACATAAGATCCCTTCGTACTTCTACAGAGGCAGAGAACCAATCCAGTGCACATGGAACAGGCTACATAATTTTTTGCTAAGACACCAACTTAATTAATTCAAGATGCAGAAACATTTCAAACCTGATAAAACTCCAAAAGCCTCCCTGCTTCTATATGACCTTCCGCCCGTTTGAGTCTTTTCTGAATGTCTTCACCAGCATTATCTGCATTTGCATTGATGTCAGTTTCATACAGTAATGACTTGATAAGACATCTGATAATTTAGTTACATAGACTTTTGGGTTGGAATACATTGGATCTGGACAACTAACCATTTATCTTCGGTAGCTTTGATAACATTGTTGCCATGACATTCCACTTATCTGTAACTTTGCACAGATACAGACATTGCAGAGCACAATCAACAACTTCAAACTCATCCTTAAAAAAACAAACAGTATGTAAATCCATGCACCCTTCCTCTATAACTTTTGAGCATAAATCCATATCATTTTTTGCTGCCATCTCCTTCAGCCATTTAACTAGAAAGGACTCCACATTACGGTCGTTTGTCCCCAAAAACCTTTTCTGCATAAATGGAATTGCCTTGTCATGCAATCTTCTAACCACAGTATCAGCTTTAACCCCTTCAAGCATTATTTTAAATTTCTCATAATCAGATAAATGCTCCCACCCAACAAGGCTTAAGCTGAAGCAGATTTCGCCTCCAATTTCGTCAGAATAAATTATCTGGTGCAAGTATGATAGATCCTCATGGAACTGTTCCAACTCAGATATGCCTTTTCGACATGCAATATCAATCAAGCAAATGCAGTTGTCTAACAGCCCAGTGGACGAATCAATATCTCTAGCTCTACTTTTGTACCAGGCAGCAAGTTCTTGTGATGATGGCCAATTATACCCCAAACACCTTCTAACAATTGGCTCAGTTTGAATCAGAGAATCATTCTTGCCATTCTCTGGCAGGTTATTAATAAATCTAACCATCTTCTCACATTCAACCCAGTCTTCTTCTCTCACTGCCATACTCGTTGGAGGAGATTTTCCCGGAAGAAGATGTGCATACGTTTCAACGGGGACTGTTTCAGGAATAGCTGCCAAAATTTTCAGCATGAACGAAGCAAGTGAATAAGGATGCCGCTTAAATAGCAGGTTTAGGGCTCCTATTCTCCCGCTCTCGGCAAGTGAAATAGCAGCCTGATTGATAGGAATACTCCGAAATTTTCTGTAATCCTGCACTGAATATCTGTGGAGACAATGTCATTAACCATTAGTAACTGGACAGTGTAGTTTAACAGTAGATAAAAAGGAACCGGAAATTCTGAAATGCAGAACCCATATGCAAAGAGCTTGGAGATATCAGATGAAAATTGCCTGAGTGGGTATCTAAGGATGTCAAAAGAGGGTTCTAAGTTTTCAAGTTGCAATCAAACCCACGAAAACACTTTAAACTCTAGAATCGATGTCAAATTCTAAACGACACTCATCCTGTGTTGGATAACCATAGAATCTACTGGATATGCAAGACCTAATTAGTACTATATGGCATACCAGGTTGCCTATCTGCAGAAAGGAAAAGAAGATAGCAAGCGTAAAGATATATACCTGCCCATGCTTATCCCCAAATATGTGTCGAGCCTTTCATTAAACTGTAATAGACGAAGCCTAGCCAAACGAAATTCCCAAAGTTGTTGGGATTCTTGATCTTCAGATTTAGTAAATACATAGTGATTAGTTAGATAAAGTCCATGCGCAAGTAAGGCCTTCATGGAATCTTCTGTTGGCCCAATTCTATCTAAGCATTCGGAGAGTACAAAAGCTTTATCTTTTATCTTTGATAGAATCGTGCTCACATCACTGACTCCTTTTTCTGAGTTCAACCATCTTGACTTGAAAACTTCATCTCTGTCCAAGCCATGACTATCAGCAAAATCTAATGCTTCTTGATACTGGCATTTCTCAACTAAGATTTTATACATTTCAGGAATTGTTTTCTCAGTAAAAGATATTAGCCTCCATAACATACTATGCTCACTAGTATGATGCAATTCACTTGGGTCCTTCTCAACCTTGGCCAGGGCTGATTTTGCTTCCTGTGTTGAACTTTCTAAAAGAAAAATGTGTCCCTCATATCTCTGAACTCTTTCCACGACAGGCATAGAATAAATGGTAGCATCCTCTTGAACTATAACACACCTATTGATGTCAAATATACTAATGTTACCGCTCCTTTTCAAAATTGTAAGGGCGTGATCAGACCACCAAGTAAAATCTACGACATTTCTTAAACTTTCTTTCCAACTTTGTAGTGACTTATCTGGCTTCAGTGAATCAGAACTGTCTTCAGAAGGACAGCACGAAAGTGTCAATCTTGCTTTATCTAACTGAAAAAGATGCACGCACCCATTGCTATCAAGACTTGCAACATGTGACCCTTGAGGTGAGATTAAAGTCTTTGGATATGCCAACTGATCATCTTTGTTCTCACAATACTCGCCTTCAAACTTTGTGGTGGACAACAGTTCCAGACCTAAATTCTGACACTTACGCCAAAGTGAGATACATGATGAACCTGGAAGTAAGTAAATAAAAACATTAATTAACCCAGAATCATAACCTAACATCTCTGCCCATCGGAAATATTTCAACAACCACACTTTTCATTCAACTATCACAAACACTGATAAATTATAGGTAGCATTCCCATATAATAGTACACAGCTATGGTTTGCCAAATTTAATGATTTCAAGCAACTGTAGCTTTCAAGTCTTCTTTACAAGAGTTTTAACAATAAGTACTCCTAATTCCAAACTTCTTCAACTAAAATAAGTTGTATAAAACTTACCAGAACTCCCTGTCGATGATATGCCTGCAGCACTACCAACAATAAGAAGAAAAGAAAGATTTGGATGGTAATCAAAGCAAAAAACGTGGTTGGGGAATTGCTTTCTCAAAGCTGAGACACTATTTGAAGCATGTTTGGAAAAGGCAGAAGCACTTGGCTCCCTACTGATCTCGACATGATGAATAAGTCCATCTGATGTAAGTACACTGAATGAACACCTGCAGGAAAATTGTCATTAGGACAGACCACCAGTCAAAAAATTTCATATCAGCGTTAGGCCTTAAGCAGACAAGTATATTGTAATGCTCAAGGGCACATTAGGATCCCAGTACTCTTTAAGTCTTAATCAATAACAAATAGGGACAGAAGGAAACGTACAAACATGATGGTTGCAAATCACAGTTGTCCTCCATCAATCCTAATACTGATGCAGAAACCTTCAAGTTTCTTTTTGTGACTTGACTTATTTCTTCACCATTAGCTCTGATGAAAAAGAGGGTCTCACGATCATCCACAAGACCAAGAACATCATGTTTTTCGGACCACACTCCAGAAGTAAATGATCCTGATATGTTGGCTGATGCAGTGAACAGAAGTTAGAGGACCATGACAAAGGCATGAAAGGACCATGAGTTAAGGAAACAGAAAGAAGGAAAACGGTATTGTGAGGAGAGCATATTTTTAAAATGAACAGAATAACTGACTGGTACAGTAAGGTTTCAAAAGGATGGTTCCACATACCAAACTTGGAGAAAAAAAATGCATTTATAAAGTATTACAGGCATTTGCTATCACAGTAAATCAAGTACATAGTATTTGACAAGATAAATGCAGTATTCTACAACTTCTTTTATTTGACTGTGCTACGGCAGTGATCCCCGGAAAACATTATCAGGCAAACATTTGTGAAAGCAAGAGAAGATATGTCAGAATTTCTTACATGTAAAATTGCCACAAGGTTTCCTGTAATCATCATCCTTTCGTAAGATAGTAACATGATTTCCGGAAGTGACAGCCACAAGTTCTCCTCTTGGTGAAATAAATAACGACACCGGTTTATTAGTCTTTCTCGGATTCCAATATCCACTCCACTTTTCCTTGATTTGACTAAAACCTTAATACCATAAGAGAATAGAAATGAAGAAGCCTGTATCAACGAACGGTCTATAATGCTAATTAAACAAAATGCGATGTACACAAACATGATTCACAGATCTTTGAATTATTCAACAACTAGAGAATCAACCATCTGCGACTAACCTCTAACGGAGACAAGAGACCTAAGCCCTCCTTTCGAATCAGTTCCATCTGCCTAAACTTCGACAACAGATCAAACCGCAATGTAAGATATAAATAAACACTATACACAAAGCAATTAGTTAAACTCCACAAGTATGATGAATCTTGTACCTGAGGAAGAGGAGGATATCTAGGAACATAAGGCAATGAAGCATGATGACGTATCTCATACAAAACTTTTCTTCCAGGAGTTTCCATGATCAATCGTCTAAGGAGAGTGAAAGATCGAGATCGATCTAATTAGCAGGAGAAAGAATCAGTATAATTTTCTTCACACCCTAACCCCAAAACATCAGCATTCTCATCGATTTAACCACAAAGTTTTAAATTGATTCAAGAAAACCCTTGACTAATTACTTAATTAGCTGCATGAAGATGAATTGGAAGATATATGAGACAAGAGTCTATAACATACCTAAGCACGATTTGGTAATTACGCTCAGAGAGGGAGATCGGCGGCGAATTGAACAGAGAAGACGCAGTATTTACTGACGTGGCGAAGATCCGGCGGTGCGATCTCCGATGAAATTGTGATGAAATTCAAATTTCACGAGGAAGAAGACGAAGACACTGTATGCCGGTGAATGTGAACTTCGCCGACGAGCAGAGAAAATAGTGGACTCTGTGAAAAAATTATACCTTTTCAATTGGTAATGTTCAATTTTGCCAAAAACCGCCCGGTTCAACCGAAAGTTCCGGTTCAACCGTGAAACTAATGTTCTCTTGTCTTCTTTTCTTTATACGACTGATAAGCAATCCAACCGGTCGGTCCAAATTTAAGAGTGAACAACCCCACTAATTCCCAAATGTTATACAATCATATTTGTCCAACATAAATTTAAAATATTATGTAACCATATTTTACAATCTAACAGGTAGTAGAGCAATGGCAAAGTGAAATCAGTTAGATGATCCTTTTTTGAAATCTTTCTTATATTTATTTCCAGGTTCAACTTCAATAGTATAGTGTTTGCTTCTTTGTTTTAGAGTTTGGTATGAATAAAGAGATCTGCCACCGAGAATGTAACATCATATAGTATAGTGTTTGCTTGTGTGCCATATAGTACAAACATGATATCGGGGTTAATGAAACTAATAAAGATGAACACCACCGAGAATCCAAATGCGAGAGAGATCCCTCACATTCAAAGAGAAAATATGTATAGAGAATTGATGTGTGTATATTCACCTCAAAGTTTCACTTTAGAGACCACGGTTAAACCACAAGTGCACAATAATCAATTTGTATGTTTTGCTTCACAAGAATCAAAGCGGGCATGAGGCATTTTAGATACTAAAATTTTTATATCGTTTATTTAACTAATACATTTTTAAGGAATTACTAGATTTGCCATTGCAATCAAGAATAAACAAACAAAATATTATTAAGGATAACTAGGGTAAAAACCCGCGCTCCACTGCGGGATATCTTTTATAAATTATTTTTGTTACTAATGACTTTTGCTTAAACTAAGATTATGTAGTACAAAGTTCACAATGAAATTTGTATTTTTTGGTTTAGACAATGAAAGTTGTCTTCCTTTTTTTGTAATACAAACAAAAGAGTATCCAAACTTGAATTTAAACAATACACAAATACGAAACTTGAATTTAATATAAATATGATTTGTAAAACTTAAATAAAATTTTAGAATTTGATGGTTGACAAATCATTTTCACCACTTCATCTCATTTAAAAACTTTATTTTAAATTTCAAATCAAATAAAACAAATTAATACACAGATATGAGAAGGTGACCGTGACACATTACTTAAGAAATCAATGCACAAAATTCTTCTTCTCTTCGTCTACCCGCCTTGGATTCATTAACTTCAACATCTTTAGAAAATTGCTCCACCTTCATCTTTAATCAACATTAACTAAATTGACCAAACGAACAATAGTGTATATATATGTACGGAAGAAGTGTATAAGCAGAGGTAGATGAGAAATTCCGACAAGTTTTCGGTAGATCCCATGGTACGTGCACAATCTCTCCTTCATTCTTTAGATAGATACAAATACAATTGTGGATGTATTAATATTATACAATTGTCCAACCATCTCAAGAGATTCAATATGCATTACACGCTTGATACTTGATTGATTTAACTATTCCTAAGACCAATAGAATATATTACGTAAAGATCATCTATGGTCTCACAAGTCACAATACATGCATTCAAACTTTGGGGTGGACAACAATAGTTCCAGACCTAAATTATGACATTTAGGCAAAGTGAAATACACGGAAAATCTGAAGTGTAAGTAAATAAAACATTAATAATTCTAGAATCATTAATCTATATCTCTGTCCACATGAAATATTTTAACAACCATATTTTCCATTAAACGACTGCAAACACTGATAAAGTATAGGTAGCACTCCAATATATAAAGTACGCAGCTGTTATTTGCTAATTAAATGATTGATTTCGAGCAATTGTGTACTTTTGAAGTCTTCTTTACACGAGTCTCAACAATAAGTACTACCAATTCAAAACTTCCATAACTAAAATAAGTTGTATAAACCTACCATAACTCCATGTCGATGAAATGCCTACAACACTACCAACAATGACAAGGAAAGAAAGATCTAGATGGTAATGAAAGCAAAAAACAATGTTGGGGAAGGACACTATTTTTTTTTTTGGTAAAAGGGAAGGACACTATTTGAATCATGTTTGGAAAATAAGATGGTACTCCCAGTACTCTTTAAATCTTAATCAATAACAAATTTTGTCGGTGATTTTTCTGGTAGTTTACGGTGGTTATTAGAGCTCCTTCCGATGGCAAATCGATTCGACAACCAACCTTGTCGGCGAAGGCAAGACAAAAAAATAATCTTCGTCTCTCCACGTTTTCAAAGCAAACAGCGAAGGCACTTTCTTTAAAGAGGTAAACGGCGAGCACCGGCGGTTGGGGTAGGAGTAGCGGCTGAAGGAGTGGAGGAAGAGTGGTGCTGAGAGTGACGAGGAGATGAAGGATGGTGGATCTTGATGTTAGGGAGATGTAGATAATCAGATTATGGATTCATGATCTCTTTTTCTTCTTCTTCTCTGCTTGATTCAACAGATTTATAGAAACTTTTATTTTTTTTCCGATCGAGAGGAAGATGATGACGAAGAAGAAGAGACAGCCGTGTTTTGTCAATTTTAATTAGTCTCTCCATGTTTTCAATACTACTTTATCAAGTGGGCTTTTACTTTTGGGCTTTGTTATTTTATTTTTTTCGTCATACTTTTGGGCTTTGTTACTTTTTTTTGTTTTTGTTTGTTTTTAATAATATGAAACAACAGAAAAAGGGGAGAGAAAGAGTGACGTGGCAGAATAGAAGATTATTATTGGCAAATAAAGTTGAGCTGTATTATTTAAAATGTTTTTATTAGAGTTTCTTTTTAATGATGTGTCATAACCAGGAAAGTTGAAAATGCTGATGTGTTAGATTAGGAGAGAATCCAATTGTTATTATTGTATTAATCCTATTGTTATTTTGAAATTTTTTATTTAATATAACTAAATAAAATTTTATAATTTAATGTTTTATTTGTATTTAAATTGTAATTATTTTTACTTCTAGGGATTAGTTTTTTATTTATGTAATTAGACTTTGTAATTATAATTATAGTCTCTATTACCAATATTAATATCTAATGAAAAGATAATGTTTCAAAAGTAAAATTCTAGTATATTTTTCAGTTAATAATTTATTTTCGTAGCAAAGGTTATTTTTTGAATTTTTTCTTTAGTGATTTGCTATAATTAAATAAAATTTTTGAACTTAATGGTTTACCTTTATACCACTCGGAACCAACTAAATAACTTTATTTTTAAAAAACTATCTTTATTTTCAATGCCAGTTTTCAAAAATGTCACATTTTTAAACCTTATAAAAAATGCTCCAAACAATATGAAATTTACCCAAATACATATGTAACATTATTAAAACATATACAAACTATCTTTATATGTATCTAAAATCTTATAAATACCGTATAAAACCTTTAAAAACCTTTAAAGAATATAAATTAATTTATATAATTTAAATCTTATTAATTATTTTATATCTTTTGCAACTTTAAAGAATTAATAATTAGAATTTTTAAAAATCGTATTAGCTAGAGACACTGAATTAATTACCATGTTCAGTTTTGTTTCGTACTTATATTTTGATTAGATATCAATTCTAATGATGTGTTACTCTGAGAATAGCCTAAAAAGCTAATGTATAAACACCATCAATTTTTTTTTAATATTATCCTTTTTATAATAAAAATTTTATATTATCACATATTTTACATATTATCTTTACAAAAATATATAAACTATTTAATTATATATATGATATATTTATTTTTATTATATATATGCAGTCCGCGGGGCAATCCGCCAATCTCCGGCATAACCTGCTAAACCCCGTAATCCGAGTGGGATTGCCCGCAAAATCTACTTTTTAACGGATTTAATATTTTGTGTTCATACCTGGATCGGACTGGGCTAAGCCCACGATTTTAGGGCCATTTTGATATTTCTATAAGAGATGATGATGTGGAAAAAAGAAAGGTTCTTATTGGATATTAAAAATGAGTTGTATTATTTAGAATGTTTTCATTGGTTATTCATTTTAAATGAGGTGTCAACTCCACAAAGCTTTAAAAAGCTGAGGTGTCAACCTCTGGAGAGTTTCAAGGGTTTTTATTGTATTGATATTAATCTCTATATCCAAACAAATTTCATAAATAAAAAAAAATTATGGTGATTAAAATATATTCAATTTTTGATTAAAATATTTTTACATTAATCCCAAATCTCCAGCAAAATCTTGATTTTCCTAAAAATTTTGTAAAATTTAAAAACAATTTTCAGTCAAATCGTATAGGTTTAAATCAAAAGTATTTATATAATTGTATTTAATTTTTTAGTTTATCTTTTGATAAGATTAATAAGATCATTTAGCTTTATCATTTTTATTTTTTTTGCTATCATTCCCAAGTACTTTCTTTTGTGTGGAACACACCAATTTCAAACTCCCTCTATTACATTTTAAATGTCATTTAAGGATTTCTCACACATATTAAAAAAAAAACTATTAAAATTTCTAATATACCCCTTGTTAATACACTATATAATTTTCTCTTTCTTATTAATACACTAAAGTGCAAAGTTTAAAAATGGAACTTTGTCTAAATTTCTGTATTTAAAATCTAAAATGATATTTAAATTAAAAATAACGATGTTAAAACGACACTTAATTAAAAACAGATGGGTAATAAATGTAATATACACGCCTTTTAACACATAACATGACTTTTTTAATTATTTGGTTATTGGATGCCTTTAAATGCTACTCCCTCTGTCCCAAATTATAGGATGTTTTAGCATTTTTTCCTTGTTCCATTTTATAAGATTTTCCCAGTTTTCTATGCATAATTTATGTTTATTTAGTATGTTATAACCATTTAAATTCTGCAGTCTTTTTTTCTATTGGCTGAATTCCTATAAAAAGGTAGACATTAACTATTTCTTAATCTTTGTGCTTTTACACAAAACATCTTATAAAATGGGACAGAGGGAGTAGTAAATAAAGAACTCGCAAATGAATTGTATTTAATATAAAATTTGGATACAAAAACCATAATTAAAAATAAATAACAAATCCACATACTGTTTTGGATGCAATATACAGATGCAACATAATGATTTGAACTATAATTAATTATTTTCATAAAAAAATGTTGTTCGAACAAACATATTTAAGTCGGAAACCTCACAAACATATACGTGTAAGACGAAAATATCACAAATGTGCATATCTTTGTAAGAACTGATGAAAATATTTTTAAAAGAAACAATAATTGTGTTTTGGCATATATGCAGGAGTGGATGCAAAGATTAAATTTATGGGGGACAACATTAAAATTGTTCAAAGAGTTGGAAGGACAGAACTGCAAATTAATATCAAGGGACATAATTACAATTGTTTGAAATTTGCACTAAAATTTCAAAATTATCAGGGATATATGCATCCTCTTATACTACATGGATCCGCCACTGCGTATAAGTACGTGATAGAGAAGATACTAACCAGCAGTGATGGTGATAGGTCCTGTGTAGTTATAAAGAGAGATCCATGTGGAAGAGACCGCTTCAACGATGTCGAGAGGGACCTCTAACAAACCAATGGAGTTAACTTCGGTCTCTTTGTTCCTGTTCCACCAAGAAGGTTCTGAAAATTCTCGTTGTCCATCCTTAAACAAGGTCTTTTACCTTCTCGAGCATCTCCTCCACCTCGTCTTTTACCCCCATATCCTCCTCTTCCTCCACCCTCATCTCCATATCCTTCTACAAACTCATCTCCATTTACCGCACACCGAAGTAAAGTTTCCCAACCTATGCATCCCTGTGTCTACAGTAAAAAGAGTCAATTTTTCATGGGTTGCAGATTCTGGAAATATGACGACAACATCATGGCCTGCTTCTTGAGGTGGAGGAGATGCTCGAGGAGGAGGATATGGGGGTAAAAGACGAGGTGGAGGAGATGCTCGAAGAGGAGGACATGGGGATAAAAGACGAGGTGGAGGTCCTGGAGGAGATGCTCGAGGAGGTAAAAAACCTCGTTTAAGGACGGGCAATGAGAATTTTCAGAACCTTCTTGGTGGAAGAGGAACAAAGAGACCAAAGTTTAACTCCATTGGTCTGTCAGAGGTCCCTCTTGACATCGTTGAAGCGGTCTTTTCTACTGGGATCTCTTTTTATAACTACACTTGACCTATAACCATCACTGCCGGTAGGCCTGTAAACGGAGCAGATATCCAGCTTTTTTAAGATATTCGTATCCGTATCCGTATCTGTATCCTCATTATCCGCCAATTTAGTATATATATCCGGATCCAGAAATTCCGGATATCCGGATCGGATATTCGTTAAAAATCCGGATATTCGCAAATATTCGGAAATAGTGTTTTAAAATCCTAAATTCATTAATATCATACATAAAAAGCTTAAAAAATTCATAAAATAGCTAGAAGTTGATTTTATATACAAAACATTACAAAAACAAAAAATTTATAAAAGTAGCAAAAAGTTTAAAAAATTCAAGTGATAGTTCTTAAAAAAAGAGACATTAATCAACCTTTTAAATTCTTCTTAGAAATTTATTTTTATTTTTTCGTCATATGATTTAACCCTTTATTTATTAACATTGAAAATAAAATAAAAACAATTCAAAAAGTTCGGCTTACAAGTTTTTTTGGGTTTTAACGCTTGAATAATGGAGTCATAAGGCTTTTTAAGTTACCAAATATATATATATATATTTTTTTTACCAGATATCCGTTATCCGGCCCAAATTTTAGGATTATTCGTATCCGTATCCGGGATATCCGTCATTTTACTATCCGTATCCGTTTGGCCGGCTATCCGTTTTTTCGAATCAAAAACCAGATACGGATACGGATATCCATATATAAATCTCAGGCCTAACTGCCGGTCACCAAAAATCTAAAACATTACACAAGACTTAACTATGAGTTCAACTTCGTAAAACAATCTAAAACATTACACATCTTGTTTCCTCAGAGACAAGATAAAAGCAATTGAGGAACTGACATCACGTGAGAGTGATCTGAAACACTTCACGTGAATCACTCACTCAACTTGCATACTTCCATGAACTTCTGGACTGCGTTATGATACTGAGTTCCCTGAAACCACACAACAAACATTAAGTATCTCGACACTGACTATTAGAGACAGAACAGATCAGAGCTATAGGAAATTCTGAATCTTGTGGAGATGATTTCTGCTCTAAGACATGAACACATGAAGAAGTTCTAAATATATCAAGATTCAAATTCACCAATTATGTATCTTCATACAATTATTAATTGTGTATTACTGATTTGATAAATATCCTTGGGCAACTAAAAATGGTTTAGACTGAATTGACTGTTCAATCAGCAAAACAAACAATTTATTCCGTATCAAATAAATAGATGGACCAGATGATATTGACATAAGGTATACTCATTCGGGAACTAGAATGCACAGCGGTAAAAGATGGTATAGGTGACTTACCTCCCAGTATAGCTGATGGCAGTTCATGCATTGCCAAAACTCTAAATTTTTGTTAAATAAGCAGTTGGGTATTCTTTGGAAACCCTTTGCTGCTTCAATAGCTTCTTCAATGCTCAGAGGTTTCTGAATAAATTTCCCATTGCACTTCGTACATCTTGACATCAGCTGATTTCCGCTGATCTTTAGCTGGAAAGTCTCTATCACCTGTGCAGCTGATTGTTTCAGTAACTCTGTAGAAATCCATAATCATTCTACTGAAATGGTTGCACAATGAGTTAATGAGGTTATTTTGAAATGTTACACCAAGGAAGTTTAGTTAAACATAAACCCATTCACTAGAAATCCAGTAAACCAAATCATGCCACATCATAGATCTTGCATTATAGCTCATACGCTGAGAATTAATTTTTTTTGTACCTCAAGTAGCTGCTCATTTTTTAGAAGGCTCTTGACTCTATATATTTGATGTTTTGCCAAATCCTGGTGTCTCAACAATTTTGTATCTCTTGTCAATAGAACTCTGTTCTCTTTAAAGGCTTGATCAAGCAACTCCCTGGCATTTGTGTCAACATCACAATTAGAAAACCTAAACAGATATTGTGATCAACCCCATGTCACAGAAATAGTCTAATAGCAGCTTTAGGACAAAATACCTTGAATCTGGCTTCTTTGAGTGTGGAATTGCAGCATCAATCCCCACACAACGTAGATGTTTCGCCAAACCTTCAACCTAGAGAGTATTTTATAAGCAACTGATATGATACAACATGGATTCTACTGAAAAATGGTTAGATTCAAGAACAAAGATACTAACTAGGTGAAGTCAAATTATTGATTTTCTTCAATTACATAAAATAAAACTACCCTTGTCATATTTCAAATTATACCAAATAAACGAACCTAACAACAAAGAAGTATTTGGTAATCAGCCAACAAATTTAACCGCAATCTTTTTTCAAGATCAGGAAACTGAAATACCAATTCAAGAAAACTGTTTTCCCTCCCATTTTGTGAGAAAATCTAAGATCAGTGATTCAAGAAACAAAAGATCGACAGAAATTGATTCAATTACCATCACATCCAAAAGAAACTTAGGGCAGCCATCACCACCTAAAGATAGGTCCCATGGCGGTGGGCCTTGCCAGTCCGCAGAACAGACCAACTGCTTATTTGTGTTCATAGTGCTTGAGGAGACACGTCTTCTTGTTTTCTTCTTTAGTTTCTTTGGTAGAAGATCAGATTCCTTCAACAGGATCCTTTCTCCATACTTCCTGACAATCTTCAACAGATTCTCATCCATCGGCATCGTGTTTAGTGTTGTTTTTCTAGAGACCACTCCATTAGCTATGTTTTGACCATTTTCCGACATTGATCTGATTACATCTGTAGCCTTGCAAAGTTTGGCCGTGACAATCTTACTGGTATAATCTGATCCAGTAAGAAGTTCTTTTAAACCAACATTAATCTCTCTAGTATCTTGCACTGTGATTCCTTCAACAAGATGCGCCTTAAATACATCGAATATTTGAAGCAAGCAGTGAGCATCTGTGGCAGCGTATAGTTTCTGTTCTTCTGTAAGAGGACGATATGACCAATCACTACATTGAAGTTCCTAAAGAATAAAAACCTGTTAAGAAAATCCTTATTAACAGTACGTTTCTCAACCTACCTACCACCAACCTTATAAAAGCATTGAAGCCTGAATCACCACTAGATAAACGTCAAAAGAACCGAGGACATTATTTTCCTTAAGATATATGTGATGTAAAATGACATAACTAAAGAGACAGAGTGATTTACCATGGTATTAAGATCTACACTAAACAATCAAAACTAAAGTCTAAACATCCCATAGCATAAGGTATCAAAGAGTAATCCCTCCATCTTGCTTACATTATTTACTTATACAGCTATATAGGACAGTCCTAAAGCGTAATAACACATCTAACAGAAAGATAAAGCTACTCTGAATTCTCCAGCATTGATATTTAACAAAAAATAATTCACTCTCATAAAGCCAAGTTCTTTCAGAAAATCACCGACAAACCTTTGAGAGAGAGATGTCCAGCATTTCCTTGCATATAGCTGCCAAGCTCTTGATATCCTTTGGCGCCTTTCTCCCAAACCGCTTATGTTGCAGATAATTGTATATGCTTGTAATATCCAAGTATTGTTTCACCTATTCACATCAACAAATCACATAAGAAAAACACAATTCAACAACCCCATTTCAACAGAAGTCAATAAACACACAAATCTACTAAGAAAAGTTTGATAAACACCACACATGATCCAAACACAAGAAATTTAAGTCCAATAGCAAATAACAGAGCTAAAGGTAAAAACTTTGATAACAATTTGACTACAATCCAAACTACTAAGAAAAGTTTCAACAAAAATTCCAAACTTTTCACAGATTAAACTAAAACTACGAAGCAAAGTTCAAAACTTTCACAAGCAAATCACCTCTTGGAATCCACCTTCACAACCATGTTGAGTAAATGTCGAAGACAAGTAAACCAAATCCTGTTTAAACCGAAACCCTAATTTCAACACATCCGGCGACACGAACATTTCATTCAACAGCTCCCACACAGACGGAAGATGAATCGAAGTCAAATCAATAAGGAAAACATCGGAGACTTCATAATCATCATCCGTGGGATGACTAAGTCGGCATGCGACTTGGAGGAGAGTGACGGTTGGAAACGACGACGTAATGGAGTGTTGTGGCTTCCACTCGGCGTCTAAGGCGATGATCGTAGAACGAGTGAAAGACCATTTCAGGTGAGTGAACTCGGACGAGTCGGTGGACGAAACTAGATAGATCTTTAGATTGGTTTCCATTGTAACAAAGCAAAAACAAAATTAATTGAAAGATGATGCATTAAAGTAGAGTCTTTGTGTCGGTTTTGGTTAGTCCGGTTTGAACCGAACCGAACAACCAACCCTAACCAAACCGAAATTCGTTTTTATCTGAACCGAATCTGAATTGAGTAGTACTCAAAATGAATTAACAAAATATATTCAGAATTAATTAACTAAATATATAGAAAAAATCTGCTTAAATATAGTGAAATTAATAAGTTATCTAGTTTTTATTTATAATTTTTATTTGGATTGAACCCGAAATAAATCGAAATAAACTTCGGTTCTATGTGAGATACATTTTTCAAAGTCCGGAAACACAAAAACCGAAATTTTGAACCGAACCGATCGGAATAAATGCCCACCCTAGTCCTAATTCCTCAAAACCGGATGGATAAACCAGACTAAACCGGTCTGCAAATCGGAAACCGTAACAGTGGCGCCAAATTAAAATTCCCCGGGAAAAATCCGGTGAAATCAGAGCGCGAACTCTTCTACTCACATCGGTCAAATCTCACATTTATAATCTCTCACTCTCTTTTTCTCTGGTAAATCAAAAAGTATAACAATGGTAGCTGTTCGACGAAGAAGAACCCAAGCGTCAAACCCTAGATCCGAACCACCGCAGCAATACATGGCGGATGATTCCGATTCCGATCGGGATACAGTCTGCGAAGAATGCAGCTCCGGGAAACAACCTTCAAAGCTACTTCTTTGCGACAAATGCGATAAAGGGTTTCATTTATTTTGTCTCAGACCAATCCTCGTTTCAGTTCCCAAAGGCTCTTGGTTCTGCCCTTCTTGTTCCAAACACCAGATCCCTAAATGTAAGCTTTTTCACAGTACCCACATGTCTCTAATCTCAAAGCTTCATTCTTTACTATTCTGGGTTTCTTGATCTCTGTCTTTGATTTGATTTTGTAAATCTGCAGCTTTCCCTCTTGTTCAGACTAAGATTATAGATTTCTTCCGGATTAAGCGGTCACCAGACTCATCTCAAATCTCAAGTTCTTCAGGTATGTAATTTTTGCAGATTTAGAAATCTAAATCCCTAGAAATGTGTGTGTGTGTTGTGTTAGGAAATGTTTATCTAAAGAGGAAGATGTTTGCAGATAGTATTGGGAAGAAACGGAAAAAGACTAGCTTGGTGATGTCAAAGAAGAAGAGGAAGCTTCTACCATATAATCCTAGCAATGATCCTCAAAGGAGACTTGAGCAAATGGCGTCTCTTGCTACTGCGTTGAGAGCTTCCAACACTAAGTTTAGTAATGAGCTTACTTATGTATCTGGCAAGGCTCCAAGATCTGCAAATCAAGCTGCTTTTGAGAAAGGAGGCATGCAGGTATCTATTTTAAGTTGATATGAATTGCTCTTCCATCGATTCTTGGTCTTCTTGAAAATATTCATTTCGGTTTAGTATCAACAGAAAAGTTGATTTTATGTTCAATTTCATACAGGTTTTATCTAAAGAAGGCGTAGAGACGTTAGCCTTGTGCAAGAAAATGATGGACCTTGGTGAATGCCCGCCTCTTATGGTCGTCTTCGATCCATACGAAGGGTACATGACCTTCTTTTTAGCTTCTTTTTGGCCTTTTATAAGCTAAAAGAGAGTGACTAGAGAAGAATTGCATTTAGCAATCTAGAATTATATTGAATCAGATGTTTTTATGCCTGAACAGGTTCACGGTAGAGGCGGATAGGTTTATAAAAGACTGGACCATAATCACAGAGTACGTTGGAGATGTTGATTATTTGAGCAACAGAGAAGATGACTATGATGGAGACAGCATGATGACTCTACTTCATGCCTCTGATCCTTCGCAATGTCTAGTAATTTGCCCTGACAAACGCAGTAACATTGCACGGTTCATCAGTGGCATCAACAATCACTCTCCGTGAGTTTTTCTCCCCTTCTTTTTGGTTCTTAAAGTCCACTGTCATTTGACCAAAAAAAAAAAAGTCCACTGTCTGGGCACAACACTTGAGCTCCTTGTTCTGGTCCTGCTTCTGAATTAGTTGGAAACATTCTAGTATTGCTGGTTCTAATTTGTGTTTGTTGACATTTTGTGAATTGCAGAGAAGGAAGGAAGAAGCAGAATCTGAAGTGTGTGAGATTCAACATCAACGGAGAAGCTAGGGTTCTTCTCGTAGCTAATAGAGACATATCTAAAGGGGAAAGATTGTATTATGATTACAACGGATATGAACATGAGTATCCAACTGAACATTTTGTATAACCCTGTGAAATACAAAAGAAAATTCATTTAACCTATTCAATGTTGCTTGTTCATCAAGAAAAACCAAAATGGTGTTAGTGTTTTTGTCTTTGTTCATGCTTTAGCTGGGCTTTTAGACCATGAAGCAAAGCCTTACTTCAAGTTAGATCAAAATGTGAAATCTTATTGTAATAATTGATGTTCTACTATTTGTAAAAAAAATACAAAAATGGAAATATATTGAAGAAAATAAAGATTGTTGGTACGCAAGGAAAAGAGAGAAAGAGATAGTAGGAATAATGAATGAAATAGAATGGTCCAAAGAGCCTAAGTCTAAAGAGTCTGACAGTACCTTCAAGCGACTTTGAGAGTTTGCATCCAAAAAAAAAACTTTCTTTCTGATTTCTTGAGATCACTGTGGGACACATTCTTCCTTTTAGACCACACAACTTACATTTTTCATTTTTTTTGCATCCTCCAACAAATTTATTCAATTTTGATGGATCGTACATACCTATGAGACAATTTGATAAATAATATCTCCACATATATTTATCTTTTTATTTATTCTTTTTTTATTGGAGAACCGTTTCTCCTTCTCTCTTTGATAGATGTCTAAATTTCAATTTTTTTTTTTTTGGAATATCTGGAAGTTCAAGCCCGAAGGCTCTACATCTCCCAGAGGCGGGACCCACACCAAGTTAAATTCATCTCCTTTGGAGAAGAGATCTCTCCTAACGGGCGTCGAACCCAGTACCTCCACCTGGGAGATTTACCACTGGACCAACACAACATTGGTCTAAATTTCAATTTGACGTAACAAGCATTCAAACACGACGAATGCATTAAAAATGCCAATACAACCAAGCTGATATATAAACCTTGGATCTCTTAACATACGCCTCAAAATAAGTTAATCTATGACCAAACTTTGGCTGGTAGCATTATGATCATAAAATGTTCGATAGACTTTACATACTTTAGAATCTCAAGAAAAACATAAAGTTTTTTTCAGTTCTTATTACGGATTATTAATTTAAACAGATTCGGAGAAATTTACGGGTTTTAACTCATTTAGACATATTTAAGCATAGTAAGTATGCCCAAGTACTATCCACCAATGATATATAGTTGAAACCATATCTATCCACCAAACTCTTTTTAATAGATCGATCATTATCAATGATTTGTCTAATTGTACGTACATATATTGTAAATCATATCACCATTTCGAATCTAACTTACAAGGTTGGTGCCTTTCACATGTTTTTTTTTGGGGTGAGATTCAATGAAGTTCCATATAAATTGCTTTCAATCCTTTTTCTTAGGTATTAGTTAGTAGGGGGTATTGTTGATTGTACGTAAAAGAAAGGGTGTAAATTTTAATATCTGAAGAGTTTGGTGCCTTTAACAGTAACAATAAAATATGTGAGAATATGGAAAAACCACACAAAAGAGAAAACCATATTTGCATGCTTGGTCCCTAAGATAGAAATGATTATTATTTGTGTGGATGTCGGATTCGCACACTTGAATATTTGTTTAATTAGTGGGAATGATTATTCTTGAGGACAAAAATATGATGAAAAAGCTATGAATTGAGATGGAAAAATGACTATAGTGTATTTGCTAGAAAAATTGCGTATCCTTTACATGGCTATTAGCCCTCCTATTTATATTGACAAACAACATTAATCTCTCAATTAAACATAATTATTTTCTCTTAAATGCGTCCGTTTTGGTCTCCGAGTTTTAATGCCCAACGTTTGAATTTGAATTGACTCCGATCTTCATGGGCTTCGCCTTTTGGCCCAAGTCATCCGACTTCGATTCCGAGTCATATCCCGAGGTGTGACCACTCCGGGCTCTCTTTATGGTGATGCCCACTTCGATTATATCTTGTGATCCATGGGCTTAATGGGCCTTATCCTTTGCGGGCCTTCATCTTGATTACGTGGCAATCTTTGGTTGGTCCCGGTCCACTGGTGCGGGATCCGACACCAACAATTAGCCCCCCAAGTCTTTCGAAGTGCTTATTCCAATTCGGAAGGCTTAATCGTCTTAATGACCAAAGATTGCGCCTGTGGGATCTTTTGGTTTTCCCGCCAAGATTTTGTCAATCCTTTAATTTTGGTATTACCCATATTCGATCGCGTGACATCTGTCACCATCATGACCGTATCTTAATTATTTACTATTAAAATGGGGAAAAACCTTTCCACTTCCCCCACGACTACCGAGGCGGTTCCATCATTACCACTTAGTTTGCGTGAGGTAACCTTTCTTTTCATCTTTGTCTTTTGGTAAAAATTTCCTTTGCTTTTTCTCTTTTCCTGCCAAGCCTTTCCGTTTCTTTCGTCAAACTTTCTCTTCTGGAACTTGAGTTTTCCCATTTCCTTCGATGTCTTCCGACTCCGATAGACCTGAGTCTCCGTCTTATGACGGGAAACGTTCTAGCCTTGACGATTGCACTCGTCCTAACGATATCGCCGGACCTCACTACAGATCTACTTGTACCATTCAATCCCTTCAACGATTGAAAGAACTCTGCCGACTTCCACCTGACGTGATGGCGGAATCGAAGATGGCCGATCCTACGGAGTCCCCGGAGGATCACCGTGATGGTTACTTTTGCGTTTATGAAATTTATTTCAAGGGCTGTGGATTGACCTTCCCTCTTCCCGAAGCCTTAGTCCGGTATCTGGCGGCCCTTGAAATTGCTTTGCCTCAGCTAACCCCCAACCTCCTCCGAACCATCCTTGGAATCATAACTGTTGCGGCGGAAGCTGGCTACATTATTGGGGTTCCCGAACTGAATGAACTTCTAAGTGTGAGAAGTTCGTCAAAGAAGGCAGGGTACTTCTCGGCGTACCCGAACGCTAATAGGAACATCATCTCGCATCTCCCGAACAAGGACGAGAACTGGCACCATCCCTGGTTTCTGATTAAGAAAACTCCCGCTTCGATTGGAAGTCTTTCTGATGTACTTCCATCGAAGTGGTCTGCAAAACCTGGTAGAAAAATAGGTTACGAACATTTTCTTAATCACCCTATTCTTTTACTAACCAAATCTGTTGTTTCATTTTCGCAGCCTTTATTGCTCCAATTCTCCCAACTGAGGAATTCGTCAACTTCTTCAAGACAGTCCTTAGAGGGGAAACCCTTTGGAATTCCTTTACTCTCGATCGGTTCATTGAAGCCAATCGAAAACTCAGGATGAGTCCACCAAATCTCCTTCATCGTCTTCCGCCTCCTCCTTCAACTCAAGGATTGTCAGCTCGGGCCCTCACTGCCCAGCGTAAGAAACTCTCCAAACCAATAGCAGATGCTTGTGACGAGAACAAGGCGTTCCTTGCGGCCGCTATTGACAAGAAAGACTACAGCAGGACCTTACTGGTCGACGATAACAGCACCGAGGGAAACAGATCTGTTGCTGCTTACAGATTAACACCTCGCCGTGAACGTCGTCATGATCGTTCTCCTCGGAGAGATCGATCTCCTCGTCGTGACTCTCCTCGACCTCCCCGAGATGACTTTAGCAACGCACCGCTTAAAGATTTGATTCGTAGGAAAAGAGACAAGTCATCTCGTAGCGATTCTTCTCCGCATAGGGAGAAATCGAGGGCCCGGACTGACCGTTCACCTCGATCGTCTCCTCCATCTAGAACAATGGGTCCTCCTGCGCCGGTTGGCATGTCTTCTCTCCCCGAGCATGATGGCGAGAAGACCACTCGGAGCGTATCTCCTCAGAAGGAGGGTTCTGGGCCTCAAGATGCTTCTCCGAAGTCGAAACCTGCTCTTGTCCCTCAAATCAGATCGCTTACAGGTAACGATTTACGCATTCCTAAGGGTTTTCACTTCTCCTTGATTCAAAATATTACAAATTCCCTTCTTCTTCCTTTACAGCTATGGAGAAAGAAGGTAGCGTTTTTCGATGCTTTAAGACCCGGTCGGGTCTAATCCTGCCGGAATTCGACAAGTGGCGCCCTGCAATCCGCGAACGCTATTTGCTTCATGCGCATCACTCATCTCGGGTTAGTTTTACTTCATTCATCTTTTGCGTTAGTCTTCCAACTGACTCATCATCTCGAGTTTTATACGAAATGCCAGGCGAACAGCGAACTTAACGACATGGTTGAACACTATGAGGGACTGTTACTTAGCCAGCAACAGGAGGTTGAATCGTGGAGAAGCAAGCTTACTACCCTTGAAACTGACCTTCACTCATCCTCGGGCTCTAAGCAACAGCTTGAAGATCAAGTAGACGGGCTCAAATCTGAGCTTGAGAAGATAAAGGGGGATCTGAAGGACCAGTATGACCAGAATTACCAACTACAGAACGAGCTTTCTGGTGTTCAGGGTAGGCTTCACGAATCCGAATCATCCGCCGACGCCCTGAACAACCAACTCATTGAACTTCAAGCGAAGTACAACGCGATTACCAAGTTGCGTGATTCCGAATTGGCAAGGTCGGCGTCGAAGGCCAGAAAAGAGGTAAAGGGACGAGGGATGGAGTTGATTCAAGGAGCTATCCGTTTTATTCAAACTGAGAAGGTTAAGTCGGATCTGGAGTCAGACATCAAGGAGCATGAGAGCAACCTAATCTTGCTGGATCAAATCCACGATGACGATTTCTCCGAGGTGAAAGAGAGATCCGAACTGTCGTCTAGTTTAGCTGAAAAGAAAAATCGTCTGTCAGCTCTTCCCGCTTCGTCCTTCAACCCTCAGGATTTCGCGGAGTTTTTCACTGAATCTCCTCCTCTAAGTGAATCAGGTCTAGACTGGGCAGGTAAACACTAGTTCTTGATGCTTACTACCTTCTTCTTGCCCTTTGTTTGACCCGAACTATCTTTTATAGGTTCAAATGAGACGGAGGGCGTTGTCTTATCCGAAGTCCCTGCTGCTCCCAAGGTCATCCCAGGAGATGTTTGTGCCGCAGTGAGTGAACAAGGAACTTCCTCTGAACAAGTCCCGGCCAAGGAGGTGGATGGAAACCCGACAACCGAAACGGAAGCCGAAGTGTCTGCTGACCCGTAGTGGCTGCGTCCACTCCGAATTGGGGCCGGTCCCATTATTATATATATATTTTTTTTTGAGACTTAAATCTTTATGTTTTTGCTTTTGCCCTAGGGGGCTTTATTACCAGTTTCTTCTGAACAAGATATTCGCCTGAGGAGGCTTTTAAACCTTTTTTGTTTTAGGTTTAGATCCCAAGGGGGTTTGGTTAAAATTATATGCGGGTTTGCAAGGTCCGCTTTTAACACTTCTTGGCCTTGTGGCTATGTTTTTTCGAGATTTTTAGGCTGATCAGACCTTTCTCTTGGAATGCGAGAGCTGAGCTCGGCTTAACACGAGTTCCCCACTTCGGGTTTAGTCAACTCAGTGAATTTGTTGGGCTTGGGCCTTAAAACTTTGTGTTTAATGGGCTTCTTGCCTTAAATGAGACGGTTGCTTTTTCCCTTGGGAAATAGGGAAAGCCGCACGCCTTTAAGGCAATAACTGCTTTTCCCGATTTCCAAAAATAGTTTATCCACCCGGGCACACTATCATCATTGATTTTACGGTTTCAAGATAAACCCTAGGCTCGTTATAAATAGTGGCAAGTTTGCTTCTAGCTTTTAAAAGAACTCCAAAATTTCTTTAAACAATAATGGAGAACGAAAAAGTGATCCCCACCGATCCTGGCAGCCCCCTATTTCTGTCCGGCGATGGCTTCGAGCCAGCCGGCGTTCTCTTTCCTCACGCCGTGTTTCACTTTCCTTCGAGGGAGAAGAAAGAGGCCTACGACTTTATGGACAAGGTTAAGATTCGCTTCTTTCACCTAAATTCCTATGCTTTTCACTTTAATTTATTCTTTTTGGCGACAGGTTGTCGACAAACACCGCCGTTTGTGCGACGAAAGGCAGCGGCTGGGACTCAAGAGGCAGACACTCGAGGCTCGTATTGCTCGAGTGGAGAGGAAAGTAAGAGCTCTGGAGAGTGACCCCTTTCAGTGGGAGTGGAGGAACTTCGACTCCATCACAGAGATCCCGAGGATGCTCCGGATGTATCTCCGTGCTAAAGGTCAAGTTCAGGGACCGGTGAGTGCCCCGACTGAAGCCGCTCTTGTTGATAGCGAAGAGGAAGACGAGGAGAATGACGACAATCCTTGGAAACGTGTCCGGAATGAGCCCGAAGTGGAAGGCAGGAACGGTGCTTCCACTTCGAATTCCACATCGGCGATGAGGGAGCCTGTTCCTGAGCCCCTTCCATAAATGTTCCCTAATTCTGCTCTCTTTTCTTTATTTTTCCTTTTGTTTTGAACTCATAATGGGCCTCGGCCCCTTTTATTTATGGAAATATTTGCTACTCCTTTAATTCCCATATCATTCTTGGTGATACGTTTTTTAATGCAGGATCGATTTTAAGGGCACAAATCTTTCCGCGAATTACTCTGTCTCCACGCTGAATCCGCAGTCTGCTAGGGATACGACATCCCTATAAATTACGGCTTTAACTTCTCCTCACCCCTCACCATTCTTCTTACTTCTGCAGATATGGATTTTAACCTTCGATGTTCAGAGTCTATGCCGGACTTCTCCAGGATCGGAGTGATAGATGAAGATGTTCCGGATGTTCCAAGTAGACGATCTCCTCCACCTCGTGGCTTCTTTAGATCCCAGATCCGAGATCCATGTGCTTTGATCAGGAACCTCCCAATCAGGGACCAAGGCACAACGATGGCATTCATAGAGGCGCTTGCGCTTCAACACCGGAAGCTTACCTTGGAAAGAAAAGGCTTCGGAAAAGGATTAACCGAATGCAACGTAGGCTTACTACGGTGTCAAGAGATCTTCACATCCTTGGCTCTCACCCCGGAGATTGGATTGAACTCGGGATCTCTGACTTTGCTCGAATCCCGGATTGTATGATGCCAGTTCTAGACCTCGCAGGTCAAGGGGTTCAAGCGTTCTGTTCTCCGGGAGGGTTTTCCTAATCCGAAGTGTGCGAAGATCGACACTTTGTCTTGCTCGTTTGAATAAATGTTTTACTTTCGATTTCTTGTATGTTCGCACAGCCGAACTTCTTCATCTTGTATGTTCGCATAGTCGAACTCTTTTCTTAAGAAATAAAACGAATTTTTATTATTAGTAGCTGAACTCTTTTTCGAGCTGCCTACGTACCCATTTCGGGATCAAGCCACACCGTAGTTCATGTACATAACAAAATGCGTATTAAACATAAAACTTCTTTAGATTGATCACGTTCCAAGGTCGCTGGACTGGACTGCCTTCCAAGTCTTTCAACCTATAAACACCATTTCGAACCACTTCAGTAACAATATAAGGTCCTTCCCAATTAATGCCGAGTTTGCCCGCGCCTTCTTCTTTTTTATTATCAAAAACTCGCCTTAGCACATAATCGCCTACAAAGAATGGTCTGCTTTTGACTTTGGAATTGTAGTACCGAGCTGCTGCTTGCTGGTAATTCTGTATCCGGATTAAGGCTTGATCTCGTCTTTCATTAATGGTATCCAGCGAGTCATCGAGCATTGCTGAATTCTCCTCTTCGTTCAATGGTGCTTCTGTTCGGCGAAGACCGGGCACATTGAGTTCAGCTGGTACTACTGCTTCCATGCCATAAACTAGGGAAAACGGAGTCTCTCCGGTAGGTCGCCTTGGGGTTGTTCGATAAGCCCATAGGACGGGCTGGAGTTCATCATACCATCCTCCTTTTAAGTGACTCAAGCGTTTTTTGAGATTGCTCAAAATTGTTTTGTTCGCAGCTTCAGCTTGACCATTTCCTTGTGGATAGCGTGGAGTGGAATAACTGACCTTGATCCCCCATTCTGAGCAAAAGGCTTCGAATTCGTGCGAAATGAACTATGGCCCATTATCAGTAACTATCTCGTATGGAACCCCATGTCGGCATATGATGTTCTTCCAAATGAAAGTATTCACCGCCGAATCTTTGATGCTAGCATATGCTTCAGCTTCGATCCACTTTGAAAAATAATCCGTTAAGACCAACAGGTATTGTGCTCCTCGGGTTGATCTATGCAATGGTCCAATGATATCCATCGACCACCTCATAAACGGGTACGGGGCGGAAATGGAGGAGAATAACTCTGAAGGTTGATGGATCTTTGGCGCATGGAGTTGACAACGTTTGCACCTTTGAGCGAACTTGACACAATCCGTGATCATAGCAGGCCAATAATAGCCCATTCTTTTTATTTTAAAAGCCATGGCCCTTCCGGACGCATGACTCCCACATAGACCTTCGTGTACTTCTCTCACGACGATTTCGACTTCGGGCCCAAAGATGCACAATAGGTAGGGGTCGCTAACACCTCGCTTATATAATGTATCCTTTGATAGACAAAATTTCGCGCTAACGACTCTCATTTTCCTGGCTTGCCACTTGTTTTTCGGGAGCTCGCCTGTCATGATGTAGTGCTTTATTGGCTCCCTCCAATCAGCCCCCCAGTCTTTAGCCGGAATTTGGTCGATCTCATGAAATACTCGTGGTTCCGGTTCGGGATGTTCATTTGGTTCAAGGTCTGGTTCGGGATGGTCGTCCTCGATTACCGGTTCCGACTCTATAATAGTTTCTGGAAGTATATCGGGCTCCTTGTTGTGCTTTTTCGACTTCCTCCGTTTAACAGGCGGCAACTCGATTTCAGGCTCGCCACGTTCACGCGCTGCTGCTCGAGATCTTGTAACAGCAAGGATTTCTTTGTCAGTTCTAATGCTTCGCTCCGTGATACATTCAACCGGAATGATTCTTTTTAGCTCAGGATCTGATGTTGATGCTAATGCGGCAAGTGCATCCGCGGTTGTATTTTCTCCTCGAGGAATGCGAATTAGTTCAAATTTCTTGAAGTCTTTGGAAAGACCCTTTACTACTTCGAGGTATGCTTCCATTCTTAGGTCTTTCGCTTCATAATCGCCATTGAACTGATTAACTACTAATTGTGAATCGCAATAAGCAACCACCTCTTCGGCTCCAACCCCTTGTGCCAATCGAAGTCCGGCAATTAGCGCCTCGTATTCTGCTTCATTGTTAGAAGCATTAAACAACAAACGGAATGACTGTTCAAGAATTTCCGATGTTGGAGATTCCAGCTTGATTCCTACTCCAGATCCTTGTTTTGATGAAGATCCATCTACATACAATTTCCAAGTCTGATTCTCTGGTTGCTCCGATGTACCCAGCACTGGTAGTTCGGTTAGAAAATCTGCCAAAACTTGAGCCTTCATGCTGACCCTGCTTTTATACTCTATATCATACTCACTTAGTTCCACTGCCCACTTCGCCAATCGTCCGGATTGATTTGGACTATGAAGTATTGTTCGGAGTGGCTGGTTGGTTAATACTTCGACTGGATGAGATTGGAAGTATGGGCGTAGCTTCCGGGCTGAAGTTACTACTGCAAGTGCGAGTTTTTCCATCATTGTGTACCTTGTTTCTGGATCTGTCATTGACTTACTTATGTAGTAAATTGGCTTTTGCTCTCCGCGGTCTTCCCGGATCAAGACTCCGCTAACTGCATGCTTTGATACTGAAACATACAGGTAGAGTTTCTCGTCCATTTCGGGTTTAGACAATACTGGCGGTGTGGTGAGGTATGCTTTAAGTTGCCCGAAAGCTTCTTCACACTTCTCATCCCAAAGGAACCCTTTGTTTCCCTTAAGAATTTGATAAAAGGGAAGAGATTTGTCCGTTGATCTCGAAATAAATCTGTTTAGGGCTGCAATTCGACCGGTCAAACGCTGTACTTCCTTGAAGTTCTTCGGGGATGGCATATTTAAAAAGGCATTAATTTGATTTGGATTAGCTTCAATTCCTCTTTTTGTCACGATATAACCAAGGAATTCTCCGGATGGAACTCCGAAAGTGCACTTCGCCGGGTTCAGCTTCATTTGATATCGGTTGAGAATTTCGAAACACTCTTCCAAATGCTTAATGTGATCCTCTTTCTTCAAAGACTTAACCAACATATCGTCTATGTAGACTTCCATTGTCTTCCCGAGATGCTCATGGAACATTTTGTTGACCAATCGTTGATAAGTGGCACCTGCGTTTTTTAAACCAAAAGGCATTACTTTATAACAGTAGGTACCTCTGTCTGTGATGAATGACGTCTTTTCTTGGTCTTCGGGATCCATCATTATTTGATTATAACCCGAGAAAGCATCCATGAAAGTTAATAACTCATTTCCAGCGGTGGATTCTACGAGCCGGTCTATATGCGGGAGCGGAAAACTATCTTTTGGACATGCCTTATTGAGATCGGTGAAGTCGATACACACCCTGTCCTTTCCATTTTTCTTTTTGACCACGACAGTGTTTGCTACCCACTCCGGGTATTGTACTTCCCTTATAGATCCTATTTTTAATAGTTTGTCCACTTCATCATTTACTGCCTTTGCTCGCTCTACTCCGAGTTTTCTTCTCTTTTGTTTCACAGGCTTAAAACTTGGATCTACGTTCAATTTGTGGCAGATTATGCTTGGATCTATGCCAGGCATATCGGCCGCTGACCATGCAAATGACGTCTTGTTTTTCCTTAGAAGTTCAATCAAAGCTTCTTTTATTTCGCCAGTCAAAGTGACTCCAATTCGGACTTTCCGATCTGGTTTATCTTCTTCCAATACTACTTCGATTACCACATCGTCTTCTTTTTGCCCACTAGGAAATCTTGGAATTTCCTTCTTCGCAGGTTTCGTTAATTGCTATTGGATCTTCAGTCGATGACTGGTCAGATAACACGTTCGTGAAGCTTCTTGACTTCCTCGAATTGTTCCCACTCCACTAGGAGTTGGAAATTTGATGCACTGATGATACGTCGAGGGAACTGCCTTCATTTGATAAATCCATGGAGTCCCAAGGATGATGTTGTAGGCTGCTGGTTTATCAAAAACAACAAAATCTACTATCTTTGACACGTTTTTGGCAAGAACTGGTAGCTTGATCGTCCCGAGAGACATGGCCGATTCGCTTGTGAATGCCACCAAAGGAGACGGCGGTCCTACAATATCTGCCCGACTGATTCCCATTCTTTCCAGGGTACCTAAAAAGATTAAGTCGACCGAACTGCCCGTATCAATGAGAATTCTCGAAACTTCGAAGTTGGCAACGTCTAAGGTAATGACTAGGGCGTCATCATGAGGCCTTTCGAGGTGACATGTTTCTTCTTCGTCAAATGATATTGACGTGCCTTGAAAGTCCATTTCTTCACCTAAATTTGCTTTAAATAAAACATTTCGCCTATGCTTCTTTATGGCATTGATCGTATCCCGACAAAGCTTGGAACCTCCAATGATCACATTGATTTTTCCTTTAGAACTTCTAGGTTCTTCTTCGTTGGATTGCCTAGGTCTTTTTAAATTCTGATCTTTAGGGGTATCTTTCGCCTCGTGATATTCTTTCACGAAATCTTCTATCTTGAATTTAGAAAGATCTCCACTGGCCCACAGCTCTGCGAGGTGCTTTTTGAGGACACTACAATCTTTGGTTAAGTGTCCGGTTACCTTATGGATGTCACAATGCAAACTTTCGTCACGGACCCAAGTGTTCGACCTTCCTTTTCCTTGAAATTGTTTCCCGACGGTATTGTTGAGGGGTTGCGATCCGAACTTTTTAGGTCCTTGGTTCTCTCTGGGCTCAAATTTTTTGGTAGGGAAAGTGACCGCTGGTTTTGCTTGTTTGTTCCTTTTCGCAAAACTCTCTTTTTCGTCTTCTACTTCCATCCAGTTATTTGCACGGAAAAGTGCGTCTTGAATTGTGTCCGGTTTGTGAAGTATTAGATCTTCTTTAAACCTCGAATCATGCCATAAACCTTTTCGTAGGGCAGATAGAGCTGACTGCTGCGAGATTCTTGGGAGTTTTGACAGCACCCCCTTGAATTTGGTGATGAAAGTTCTAAGTGACTCATTTGGCCCTTGTGTTAGATTCCAGAGGTCAGCATCCGAAACGCTTTTATCCATGAGGATAGAATATTGTTTCAGGAAAACAGCCGACAACTCGTCGAAGTTATTGATTGAGCCTGGTTCCAGCTGAGTGAACCACATTAGTGCTTGACCGCAAAGATTTTCCGAAAAGAGTTTGCAGTATCCTGCATCCTCATCAGCTTCATCCAATTCGACTCTTCCGGCGGCAATCAGAAAAGCTGCGAGATAGCTTTTTGGGTCTTCTAATCCACTGTACGGATCCAGTTTGAGTTTCCGAGAATCTTTGATTCTCAAATTTGCAATTCGCGGAATGAAAGGAGTTCGCCTAGCTTCCTCGATGACTCGGTTAATGTCCGGCTCCGAACTGGTGGCCTGGTGGAACTTTGACTTCATTTCTTTTAGTTCCTGGCTAACCTTCCTCATGGTTTCGAGCTGATCAAAGCTCTCTTGATCATACTGATCCACAAGCTGATCTTCATCTCCGAGCTGCGTCTCTTCTTCCACATCCGGTTGGATTGTCGGGTTAGAAGTTGTTTGTTCGTTGGTCTCACTTCGCACACGGGAGTTTGGCGTACTGAACATGCTTCTTCGGACTCCCACGGTACTTCCTGCACCTAGAGAACGAACACGAGATTGAACAGCATTGATGTTTTGACCAAGAGATACCTGGGTTGTTTTAAGCGTGTCCACAGCTTTTTCCACATCCGAGAACTTCTGCGACATTTCTGTTATGGCTTGCTGCATGGTCTTGAGAGCCTCGGCTACTGTCGAATCAGGGATGCTTGTTCCAGACATTGCTGCTTATCTCGGAAATGAGAGGAATCTGACAACTCAAGAATCTTCTAGATCCCCACAGACGGCGCCAAAATGTGGATGTCGGATTCGCACACTTGAATATTTGTTTAATTAGTGGGAATGATTATTCTTGAGGACAAAAATATGATGAAAAAGCTATGAATTGAGATGGAAAAATGACTATAGTGTATTTGCTAGAAAAATTGCGTATCCTTTACATGGCTATTAGCCCTCCTATTTATATTGACAAACAACATTAATCTCTCAATTAAACATAATTATTTTCTCTTAAATGCGTCCGTTTTGGTCTCCGAGTTTTAATGCCCAACGTTTGAATTTGAATTGACTCCGATCTTCATGGGCTTCGCCTTTTGGCCCAAGTCATCCGACTTCGATTCCGAGTCATATCCCGAGGTGTGACCACTCCGGGCTCTCTTTATGGTGATGCCCACTTCGATTATATCTTGTGATCCATGGGCTTAATGGGCCTTATCCTTTGCGGGCCTTCATCTTGATTACGTGGCAATCTTTGGTTGGTCCCGGTCCACTGGTGCGGGATCCGACACCAACAATTTGCAAAAGCTACTTTTAACCCCCCACCATTTTTTGTCTCCTTAGTATTTGGCACTCGTAACTAATAACTACTTAACTAGTACACCATCACAAAATTTACAAATCCTAATTTTATACAAAATAAAACATACTCATTACTAATACTTTTTCCTTAACATCAAACGGATTAATTTGTTTATTTTGGAAAAGTGTAGTTTCTTCTCAATGCAATTAAAATTATTTATGTTCATAGGCTTTGATTGGTGAACAAAAATAAAGCTGTACAGCTTTGTACAGCTTTGACAGTTACCAATCACAAAAACTTTATGAAAAGCGGTACACTATAACATAAACAGTTTTTTTTGGACAAAAACAAAAACAAATTAAAACGGTTACGGTTAAATACGGTTATGGTTAAATACGGTTACGATTAAATACGGTTATAACGGTTACGGATAAATACAGGTATAATGGTTACAGTTAAATACGGTTATAACGATTACGGTTAAATACGGTTATAACGGTTACGGTTAAATACGGTTACAGTTACAACGGTTACGGATAATTACGGTTATAGTTATTTGATGACTACAATACGGTTAATATCGGAGGCGAAATCTTACGAGTTACCTAACTTATTATAATACTTTTCATAAAATCAAAAAGTATGTTACAAACCAAATTTTCTTCATTTCGAGCAAAATAACAATATAACATATTTGTTTGAGAAAAGGACCATTTTTTATAACGTAGATTTTTTCATATGCGGTATCATTTACTTTTTTGAAAATCTTAATCTGAACATTCGATAATTGTTTTTGCATTATATGGAGTTGCAATTATATTTTTAAAGTTTTAACTATGCGGTTAACTATATGGTTAAATAACGGTTTTCATATGTTTACCGTTAATTAACGGTTACGGTTAATATATTTTTTAACTGTAACTAATTATTTTTTACGGTTAACGGTTACGGTTTTTAACCGTTTTATACGGTTACGGTTGAGAAACGGTCCGGGTACGGTACAACATATGGTTACGGTAAGCATGACCAAAAGCTAACCGTAACCGTATTTTGGATCGTAACTGGACCGTTTTTCAACCATAACTGTATAAAACGGTTAAAAACCATAACCATTCACCGTAAAACTAGATTAGTTACCAGTGGCGGAGCTAGAAATATGTTTTGTTGGGGTCATAATTGTATGCATAAAAACCGTCATAGCGTGTATACGATAAAAAAAATTAAAAACTCAACTACAAATGTGTTATTTGTTTGTTTCTTTAACCCTAGAAAAAATCATTTATTAGATTTTCTGTATTTGCTGATTTTTTTAGTAAATTACATATAGTTTTTTTTTTTTTTTAACGTCTTGCATTATAACGAAGAAAGAGGTTCATAATAAAACAAGGAAATAAGAAAACAGAGCACAGCCCAGCAAACTACAAACAAAGCAATAATTGCAGATATAGTTACTATACATAATGTTAAAGAAGAGTGTATAAATAATTTCATATAGTTACTATACATAATGTTAAAGAAGAGTGTATAAATAATTTCAAAAAGGTAAGTACGAAAAGAAATCCTTCTAGTAAAAGGAAAACTATCGTAAGAAAAAGAAACCCAAGTAAAATAAAGGAAACAAATCATTATAGGAAACTAGGAATATGAGAAAATTTACATTTACTAATGATAATATTCAAAGTAAATTGTAATCAATGCATGATTAATAAATAAGGGAGTTAAATTGAACTAAAAAAAAAAAAAAAATGAACGGTGATGGGTGCAGTCATCCTCACGGGATGGGGTCAAATACGGTAGACCAAACCAAGTTATCAAACAAATGCTTAATAGTACTTATTATTTCAGAAATTCTATTGGGGTCAAGTGACCCCATTATCATGCATGTGGCTCCGCCCCTGTTAGTTACGGTTAAAAAAAATATACTAACCGTAACCGTTAATATACCGAAAACGTATCAAAACCGTTATTTAACCGTACGATTAGCCACACGGTTAACCGTATTATTAACCGCATAATTAAACTTTATAAAATATAATTGTAACTATGTATAATGCAAAAAAAAAAGTCTCGAATGTTCAGATAAAGATTTCCAAAAAAGTAAATAATACAGCCTATGAAAAAATCTCATTAGAAATAATGGTTTTTTCTCAAACAATTATTTTGGAATGTTATATTGCTCAAAATGAAGAAATTTTTTATTTATTATAGGACTAGTAAATTCATATTATTATTCTAACAATAAAATATTGTTCATTCTATATAATCTTAATTTTCATATGTAATTATATACTAAAGTACATTTCTATGTAATTTTTTTTCTTTCTAAATTCTTAATATTATTTATTATGTGTACCGCTATGATGTTTCCAATCAGAGTAAATTTTTAAAATTTGTTCTGCGTTATTTTTTTGTACAGCTTTCGTGTTTTATTCTTTTGTACAGCTTTGCACTATTCCCTAACAGCTAACAGCTCCAGCTAACAGCTAACAGCTTGTTACCAATCAGACCCATAATTTTATGGAGCCCATTGAAAAGAAGAAAGAAAAAGGGTAAATAATTGTAGGCTTATTATCAAGTAAGTAAATAATAATATCTAAAAGGCTTGTTCCTCAATTTATTGGATATAAGTCCTCACGTGATTTACGCCACTCTTTCTCTAATCGACATGATGTCATGAGTAAATAATATCATTTCATAGTGGTTTTCTTGTGTACTAATTGTAATTTATTTTCTTTGGCTCACTTCAATTTCTTTTTGGTAGAGCAAAACTATTTTGTCTTCCAATCTTTTGTGACTTTTGCCCTTTTCTTTTCACAAATATTTATTTACATTCAGATGGGCTCCATAATATTATAAACATAAATACAACAAAATTTTCATATTATTACTAAGATAGTAGTTACTAATAAGATTTTAATTCTAATTATTAAAAAGGGAATTTAATATATGTTTCGTAAATTGGTTTCTTGACATAGATAAGAGAAAAAACAGTGTTACAATAGATAATTAAGTCTATACTTTAAGCTATTGAAAAATGATACTATATCAAAGTTTTCCATAATAATATGAAACTTTTGTTGTATTTGATTGCTTTTGTTAGAATGATTGCATTAAATTTATTTTTCTATCTTAAGTTTGATCCTATATTATCCTTCATTTGTAGTATTTTCCTTACATCTGCCTTTTGTTTACATCGGAAAATTGAACGTTTTGTTCTTTATCTCTGATTATACAACTGTATAACCCACCCACAGTCCACAGAAGTGAAGACAAATGGCCAACATTTTTTGGTTTCAAATCGTAAAGTAAAGCAAAGTATAAATAGAATTTGTCGTTAGGACTTAGGTTATCAGACTAACCAACTATTACCGACATCATTATTTTCTCTTGTTCCCTTAACAAAAAGCCAAATATCATTATCACATTGAAAACAATATATATCCGTGCAAATTTGATTAATTAATAATTAATGTCGGGCTGTCTTTTAATTAGGGTTATAATAGCTAATCAGTGTCGCCCCTCTTTGTCCCTACGTTAGGGTTTCTAATTGGGATCATAATCATTTCGTTCTCTTTAGAAAAGTGAAAGTTATGCTACATACGACACCACTTTTCTAGATGACTTAGCGATCCAAAGTATTGGACACAAACTTTAAACCTTAGCAAAAATACATAAATAATTGTACCCAAAAAAAAAAAAAAAAATTAATGTCCTTATATTGGTCTAACGACTGAACCGATTAATCCACATTATTGTTTTTGCCAATAATCCATCTTACATCTTCTAATACATTTTTAACATTTTTATTATTTATTGATGTATTTGTGTTTATTTGTATTATTTATATTACACCGGATCTAGACTTAGAGAACTATATATTTTTCTCAAAATCAATTTGTTGTCAATTTGACAGTATAATATATAAAATAGTTTGATTTCTTAACTAATAATTTAAAGAATTAGTCATCAAACGGAGTCAATAGTTACAAATAAAAAGCAAATATAAGATACAACAATTAACAAGCAAAAAATGGATAATTGAAATCAACTGAAAAACAATTTAGGTAAGTATATTTAGTTAAGTGGTTAACGGTGCATTTCTACATCTTTCTTCACTAGAGTTTAACTCTATCAAATTGTGTTATCCCGTGTAGTCGGGATTGAGTTATAGAGAGAACGAGTATTGTTAAAACAAAGAGAGAACTAGTTTTGTGGAAATATCCAAATTGCAAGTTCTTAGGCTCGTGCCACAAAGGATGAATTATCATCAATATGCTTTTATTTTAGTGAGTCATGTAAAAATGGTTGGCATATTACTCAATAACTTATCCTTTTTACTGTTATTTTAAATTTCATTTTGCTTTTAACTCACACTCCTTTTGATTCCTTGTGTGTAATTGTCGTTGATTAAGGGTTAAATGATGACAATAATGTTGGCACGGGTAGGATCTGCATTTGGTTACCGACGTTTACTATTTCTCTACTTTTAATTTAATCTTTAAACCGTTTGATCAAAGAAACTTATTTGAATTGATCTTTGAAACAAATCGCCAACGTTGGTTTTGTAATCATATATCAAAAAGCATTATAGTTGTGTTTGAAATGTAGACATAGTTTAATGGACTTCGGCCAAATTGATAAGAAGCTTACTTAGAATAATTTAATATAATTTGACACAATTGACAGTGGTTTTGACTTTTAAGACTAGAAACAAAAGTTTGAGTTAGCCAGATGATTTTCATAGGGAACCACTTTTCATAAAGTATCGGAACATTACTATGATTCCATACATTAAACTTAATATTAATTTGCTTTTTTTTTCCCCACTTAAAGCATAAATGTTACAGCTGACTTTTCTGTTATTTAAAAACAATTATACATATCGGTAGGTACAATAGTTAACAAACTTCTGAATTTATTTTTTCAATATGCTTTTTACTATAAATGATGAAATTAAAAATATATATATATATATATAATATACGAATCTACCAAATTTTATTATTTTTCAATATTTACAAACATTTGTGTTATTTTAATATAAAATGCTTTAAGTATAAAAAGTCTATACTAACTAAGTTTAAGTTTATCTATTATCGAGGTGGTAACAAGAATTTGTGAAAGATGATAGTATTGCTTACCGCTTACGATCCACTTTCATTTGTTGCCTAGGAGTCCACTACTAGTAATGATTTTGTCTATTTTTGTTACCGTAATTACCCGAACAAAAAATCTAAAGAAACTTGTCAGAAAATAGAAAAAAAAAATCTGAAGGAGTTGTGTCGGGCTCCAATATATGGAGACAAAAACTAATTTTACTAATATAGTAAAATGGACAAAATTTGTGATCTCATCTTGCATCAATTTTATAATTGGTTTTGTTTCGCTCTAAATGCTCATATTTGTCTCTTACCTAATCTTTAAAATAGACACACACACGCACGCAACGCGTAAATAATTAATTAGTTCAAGAAGTGATTTTCAAAGACTTTAGAACCAGTAATTATAGTAAGAAAAATCTGATTGGTCGTTAAGTTTTCTTTATGAAAAGACGAATCCGAGGCTGCTATATGCATGTATGCTGTCACAGGATTAACATACAATCTGAATTAAGCTTGGGTACATTATGTTTTGTAGGAACAAATTAAAGTGAATTCCAATCCAACAACATGTTTGTAAATATTGATAAATATATAATAAAATATGGTAAAATCAAATATTTTCTGAAGTTTCATTATTTAAAGTAAAACATATTGAAACATTTAGTGGGGAAATCAAGGTATACTTTGAAAAAGAAAAAAAAAACTAATTTTAGACTTATCGGATCATTATAGTTATGTTTCGATACTTTAAGAAAATTAAAGTGGTTCCATATGAAAATTATTTGGCTAACTCAAGTTTTTGTTTCTAGTCTTGACATTGTTATGGAATTGAAGAGAGATTCTACATCAATCTTTAATTAAGCAAATTTCATTACCGACAAAAAAAAACAAGTTTTATTGAGAGTATTCGTGAAAGAAAAAGGACATTTGATTCTCCCTCATCACTTCCTCCGATCATATCCTTTATGATCGAGTATATGTGTATATTGATTTAGTACATCAAATTTCATTACTCGAGTATATGTATTCATGTATATACAATAAATGGTCTATATAGTAACAAAGTTTATCGGTATCTAAATCTAGTAAGCACTTTTAATTAGATTCTTCTTTTGACAAGTTGTTGTTTGTTTTTTGTTTTGTATAAGCTTGGAAAAAACGCATTCTATTATAAATAAGTCGTACATGCAAGCATGAGCACCTAATCCACCATGCTTACTTTTCCTATGCACTTTTCTTATTAAACCTTAGATGTTTTTTTTTAAATTATACATTAGATGTTATGTTTGACCGTTCACAAATACTACTAATTAACGTACGTAAAACAATACCCTCTCTGTTTCAAAATATAGAATGCTTTGTCTAAAAGCACAACGTTTAAGAAACTAATTAATTCTTTTAGTTTTTAGATATTTTACATTAAAACATAATTTAATAAATAGTTAAAGATAATTTGGCCAATGATATGCTTTACTGCGGAATCTAAATAGTCACAAATTATACAAATTAATTTTTTGCATAGAAACTTGAACTGTTTTTCCTAAACATTATATATTGTGAAACAAAATAAAATGCCTCAAATATCCTATAATATGAAACAGAGGGAGTATTTTTTTTCTTCTAAAACTAAACGATGGTAATTAATAGCTTCGAATATCCAATATTCTTTCGTAAGATCTCAAATTAGAAAAATAAGTCATTAATACTTTCCGATATTTCGGTACTTACAATGTCCGATTGTTAGTGTCAAATTTTCATTTGAGACTTTGGCATCATAAGTGTCAATTACCAGCATCTCTCTTATTTGAGAGTTTATACCTCATGTAAGATGTTACTATCGTTTGACAAGTTTGTGCAACATTTGATGAGTTTTTTTTTTTCTTTTTTTTTTTAATGTACTTCATATAAATGAAAATATGCAATCGATAGCAAAAAAGGTTACTAGATTGATTGATAAGATTATTTGATAAAACAGTATATTTATTTTTGAAATTTGGAAACTACACTAATGATCGACCGATCGGTCTACTACCGCTACATATACAAGTTGATCTTTTCTGTTTCTTTGGATGGTTTGTATTCTTAGATATCAACCAGAACTGTGTTTTTGAGTGTTTAGTAACCTGTGGGCAGTTTTTGGGATTTGCTTGCAAAAAATTATTGCAAGATGAAATCATCCATGTGACATGTGAGCGATGAAGATGGAAAAGAGAGTTGGTTAGAGATTAATTATTACCAATTCTCTCTGTGGTTATAAACTTTTTTTTTTTTTTTTGGTTATGTCAAAGTTCTCTGTTACTATAGTTCTTTGAAATTTATGCAGTATCTCATTTACCTCTATATTGATTATAACGAATATTTTAAATTAGATATCAGAGTTTTTTCTTTTTAAAATTATTCATCAAAATACTAAACCATCATTTTTTCTTCTACTAATTGTGATGAGTAAGTTGATTTGGTCACCAAATTCATTTTTTCAGTTATCTTATAGCACATGAGAATGACAGATCTTTAGATAAGAGCAATACAGTATTACAAATTTTCCTTAATTATTTTACCTATCTAACACATTCAAAGTCTATTATTTTAAAATCAACACATTCTATTCTATGGTTCTATTTTGAATGTTGAACCCATATTTCTTCTTTTTGTCAACAATAAACATTTTTAACTGCAACAAAATAACAATATTTATAATCTTATATATGTGTTAGAGTAAAGAAAACTTCAAACCTTTTACAAAATCAACTTGCGAGTAGAACGAGTAATCATCTAATAATCAATAATAAAAACTCAAAAATATACAATGACACATTATTTTTATTTTTTTGTTTGTTCAACCATATAATGACACATCTTAAATTTATTTTATCAATAGCAATTCCAGCTGTTTCAATTATTAAATTGGTTTTAAAAATATAAACAAATTTAATAGTATAACATTCTAGTGATAATCTAAGGAAGTACTTACACATAAGTATGCTAATCCTAATTCTTTTCTCTTAAATTAATGTTAATTTGGGTGTTTTCTATTAGGAAACAAATAAAGAAACTCATTATAGTATTGAGAAGAATTCAACAGTCTCTCGTGTGCTAAATTTGTTGTTACTTGTTTGACTAGATTATTACCCTTACTATACTATTCTTTATAATATTCCACATTTCCGACTAATCTTGTATGCTTGTATTGGGAAAAATAATAAACATATGATAAAAAAAAAAGTAGAGTAGAATAATAATTAAAATGACGGTAGAGAGGATAAAAATTAGAAAAAAAGGAAGATAACATAATTAATGTGTCCGCACAGTATTATTAATAAAAGGAAATTAAATGTCCTCCCAAAATCAGATTCGGACAATCTTCCAAACTATAATTATTTCTCTTCCTTCTTCTTCTTCCTCTGTGCCACAAATTCTCTCTTTCCTTCAATCTACGCTCAGACAAAAAGAAAAATATCCAAATCAACTCTTTTTTTTTTTTAATTCCAAAATCTGTAATAAAAACCAGAAAAAAATGAAATAAAAAAAGAGAGAGAAGAGTGAAAAGAACCCACATGGTTTCTTCTAGATGTTGTTGTCTCATGGTTTCTTCGTTTTTCTGAGCTCTCCAACATCATAAATCTCCACATGTAAGAAAATTAATAATAATGAAAAAAAAATCTGCATGTGTTGTTGGATTAGTTTGTTTTTATAGTTTCTGAATTTTGTATGATTTTGATTTCTTCTAAATTTTTATGGCTTCAATTTTTCGATTCAGATTTGTTTTTTTTTTTTACCTTGTCGATTATTTAACATTTTGATCGGGATCTATGTTTGTTCGATCGATTCTAGGTATATTTATTTTTATTTTTTATTTTTCCATTTTTCAATGTTCTTATCTTCCTCTGATTATTTTACTAATTTCTTAATTTTAAAATTTTCTCGGTTGGTTTAAATTCTGCAGGCAGCTTTGAGAATTGAGACCAAAAGGAGAAATGGAATCTCTAATTGAAGAAGAAGAAGAAGAGTCACGATTTTTCGATGCTCGCGAAGAAATCGCATCTTGTTCAAGTACAAGTCCTTGTAAAATCGAGTACGACGAATCACCATCATCGATTTCTGGGGAATTTCGTTACGATATTTGGATGAAAAGCCCAGGAAACACTGAGGAGCGTCGTGAGAAGTTTTTGAACTGGATGGGTTTAAGTAGTACTGTGAAGGAAGATAAATCAGGTAATGTGAATCGTTTATCGAGCACGGTTAACGAATCAGTGGTTTTGATGAGTTTGAAATCTGATGATGATGATGAGTTTAGCTCTTGTCGTTGTGATTCTTCTGTGTTTAGTCCAAGTGAGAGTGTAGATAGAATTATGAAAGAGGAAGAAGTAGATAGTGGAATGGTTTTGAGGAATTTGGGTTTTGGTGATGATGATGATGATGATGATGATGATATTAGCTCTAGTCTTTGTTCTGGATCGTCGTCTGTATCGGGTTTAACGGATAGGATTGTGAAGGAAAATGGTGAAGCGTTACCAGACCCGATGGTAGCTGCGGAGGTAAGGGATGTAGGTGGGATTATGAAGAGGGTTAAGGAGAAATGGTTGAGTCGGTTGTACAAAGTCCGGAGTAAGCGAAGTGCGGGAGATGATAATGGTGGTGAAGTTGCGGTTTGCGGGAGTAGGATTGAGAGAGTTAAGGTGAAAGAGTATAAAAAAGAGGCTAAGGAGCTTTCTGCTCTTTTTAAAGGTCAAGAGATACAAGCTCATGAGGGAGCGATTCTCGCTATGAAGTTTAGTCCTGATGGGAGGTATCTTGCGAGTGCTGGTGAAGACGGGGTTTTGCGGGTTTGGAGTGTTGTTGAAGATGAAAGATGTGAAGAACATGACGTTCCTAAGATTGATCCTTCTTGTATATACTTTGAAGTGAGCAAACTCTCTGAGTTGAGACCTGTGGCTGTAGAAAAGGATGGGATTACTGGTTCATTGATGAGTCCAAGGAAGACAACAGAGTCTGCTTGTGTTATTATTCCCCCAAAGATTTTCCGGGTTCTTGATAAACCACTTCACGAGTTTCTCGGTCACAATGGTGATATCCTTGATATCTCATGGTCCAAGAACAATGTGAGTTTGCTTTCTTGAACTTCCTTTTATTTCTTACATTGATGCTTTGAACCGAATTCTAGGTTAACGTCCCTCGTCTTAAACTTGATTTTAGAATCATAAGGAGCTGCTTTTAGAACTACCTAGACACCTTTTTTTTATGCCTATTTCGTTATGTTTTGAGATCTGTAACACACAAGAACGTAGATTCAGTCCCTGTATGTGTAATCTTGAACAGAAAACTAGACCGAGTTGCTCATTCTGTGATATTGGTGGCAGCGTCTGTTGTCAGCTTCGGTAGACAATAGTGTTCGGCTTTGGCAGATCGGCCATGAGGACTGTCTTGGCATCTTTTCTCACAGTAACTACGGTAATGTTCTTCCCCGTCTGTAAAATGGCATTGTTGTGTATTGTTTTCCTTTCCTCCCTTGTTAGTTGATCATTCTATTGTTTTTTGCATATTTGCAGTTACATCTGTTCAGTTTAACCCGGTTGATGATGATCACTTCATCAGTGGTTCGATAGATGGAAAAGTTCGTATCTGGTCCGCTTCTCAGTGCCAAGTTGTAGATTGGGCCGACGCTAGAGGCATTGTAACCGCAGTTTGTTATCGCCCGGATGGGCAGGTGTGACTCAGAACCAAAAATCCTTTTTTTTATCGACTAGACTCAGACTCAGGTTTTTTTCTAAAACAAGAATACTTTTTCTGTTTCAGGCAGTAATTATCGGAACTTTGACAAGCGATTGTCGCTTCTACAATGTATCAGGTAATGCTCATAAGTTACACCCAGCTACATGGGCTTGTCTTAAAAAACTCCAGAGTTTGAGTAAATGTTTCTAAGAAACCTGATTTCTAACATTGTTCTCTCGCTTTCTGGTTCAGGCCACTGCCTTCAACTCGATGGTCATATATGTCTGCACAACAAAAAGAAGTCGTCGAATAAACGAATAATCGGCTTTCAGGTGCATATTTCTTCTCAAATCAGACGAATTTGTCTCTCAAGATTTTGAATATTTTATAATGAAGCTCTGCTAGTTTCTTCTGCAGTTTGATTCTACCGACCCAAGCAGAGTCATGGTGGCATCCGCAGATTCACAAGTGAGGATCATCAGCGGTCGTAGCGTTGTCCACAAATACAAAGGTAATGCTTCTAAAGAGATACTACGTACATTAGTGGAACAGAAATATGCAAATTCTGAAATGTGTTTATCTTCTAGGATCTCGAAATGCTGGAAACCAGATATCAGCATCTTTTACAGCAGACGGGAAGCATATAGTATCAGCGTGTGACGACTCCTCAGTCTACGTCTGGAACTGCGTTGGACACGACCCTGAACAGCCGTCTCCTGGTTTTTTCTCTCACACCAAACGACTTAAAATCCGATCATTCGAAAAATTCTCTGCAGATGTCTCAGTCGCTATCCCGTGGTGTGGATTTACGCCTGTACTCTCCGGTGGATCCGAGCTATCACCATCTCTCTTCTCATTGGGGCGAGAGTACGTTCTTGATTCTCCTAAGGGATCTGCGACTTGGCCAGAGGAGAAGCTAACGAGCTCATTTTCTCCAGTTAAAGCGATCCGTAGATCTCATTACAAATTCCTCCGATCGTCGTGCCGGAGAACGTCGGAGTCATCACATCTATGGGGATTGGTTATAGTCACCGGCGGGTGGGATGGACGGATCAAATTGTTTCACAACTATGGTTTGCCTGTTCCCATTTGAAATCCAACGACTACTAAACGCTCCTTCTCAAACGTCGCCGTATAAACTCGGCATCCACGTGTTTCAAGAAGTGGTGAAGTTAGAAGCCATTGATTTTGGAGTTTTATACGGGCCTAAGTTTGGGCCCTAACTCGTTGGCCCGGTTTTTGACCGGGTGGTTCGGAGCTAGCCTGAGCATAAGGTTCGGAATTGCTTCAGGGGTAGGGAAAACGAAAAGAAGAAGGGGTTACTCAGAATTTTGCCTTTTTTAATCGTAAAAATTATTAGTATTATACTTGTCTGTGTTTTTTGTTTTGTTTTGTAAGTAAATAATATATAGGGAAATGTAACTGAGGCCCGTTTTTTTCGTGTATATACCATGGTTTTCTCTCCATTACAATATATTTTGGTACATAATACACTGGTCGTAGACTCGTAGAAAACCTTGGATCATGGTTTGAATCTTTTTTTTTTTTTTTTTGCTAATCATGTAAATATCATATAAATGAAATTAAGGTTTTACAAAGGTAATACCTAAAGAAGAGTAGCCAAGGCAAAAAAAATAAAACAAGGCTACAATAAAAGAGGAAAAGAGAAGAGAAACTAAGAAAACCAAAGGAGCATTAGGTTGCGCCAACGCTTCTTTCTCCTTCTCGAAGTGATAATATTACGCAGCTCGCGGTCGAGCATCTTGAAGATAAGGTGCGGAGCAAGCCGCTGAGAGTTGTGGAGCACATTGTTCCGCTGTCGCCAAATGGTGTAGACCATTACCTGAGCCACCACCTTTCTGAGCAGAGAAGGTGCAGAGGAAGAAGACAACCGTGTCCAAGAGAGGAGCTCAGCCCATGAGCAGAAAAGCCTCTGTCGAGGGCATAGGCGATTGAAGACCATTCTCCAAATCTGGGAAGAGAACTCACAAGCGAGGAAAAGATGATCCCTGGTTTCAGTTTCAATAGTGCAAAGGCAGCATTCCGAGGTTTGAATCTGTCCCCAAGCAGCTAGCCTCTGACGAGTTGGAAGCCTATTTAGATGGCACACCCACATGGTAAATGCATGCTTTGGTACAGCTCCTTTGAACCAGACCGAGCTAGTCCACTCCTTTATAGAATCTCTTGGCCTCAAAACTTCCCAAGTCCTTGCAGTTGAGAAGCCATTACACACATCATTTCCGACGCACCAAGAGTAGGAATCAGCTAATAAATCATCTGCTGGGGGGGCTAAGGCATTGATGTGATCAAAGATGGTAAGCGCCGCAGCCGATCTGGAAAGAGGAAGCCTCCAACCCGCAGGAGAGTAAGCATCAGCGACAGTAGCAGTTAAAGGAATGCGGAGAGGCCTAGAACCATAGTCACCCAAAATCTTTATCAATGGCCCAAGAGCAGTCCAACTGTCATGCCAAAAAGAAGCTCTTTGCCCATTTCCCACATTGCATTTTACAAAATTTTCTGCCAACGGCCTTAAGTTCAGTAACATTCTCCACGTCCAAGGGTGATTAGGGGAGGCATCAGCCATCCAAAAAGAAGTATTTCTGAGATGATGATGGTGATGCCACTTTGCCCACAAAGAGCCATTATTTTCGAATAACAACCAAATAAGCCGCAAGCAAAGAGTCTTATTCCAATCTGAAAACCGTCTTAGCCCCAGCCCACCTTCATTTTTGGGTAAGCAAAGTGCAACCCACGAGATCTTAGCTCCTTTCCCCTCCACAATATTTCCCGACCACAAAAACCTTGAGCAAAGAGCCTCAATCCTGTTGATACAGCCCTTAGGTAAGATAAAAGTGGACATCCAGAAATTAACCAGGCCATAAATTACCGAAGCGATTAACTGAACCCGACCAGCAAAAGATAAACACTTGAATGCCCAGGAATTAAACTTTCTGGTAACTTTCTCCAAAAGAGGCTCGTATTCGGCAATACGTAACTTTCTACACATTAGAGGGAGGCCCAAATACCGGATTGGTAGGGTGCCAACAGGAAACCCGTACTCCACCAAAGTGCTGCTCTCAATCAAGTCTAACCCAGCGTGGAAGAGCTGACTTTTGTCTTTGTTTACATTCAGCCCGGACCAAGAAGCAAAGTCGTCAAGCGTTTCACAGATTCCATGCAAAGAGGAGGATCCACCATCGAAAAAGATCATGACGTCATCGGCAAACATTAGGTGGGAGATTGAGATATCTGATGCGTTGGGGTGGTAGTGAATATATCCCGAAGCAAATCTTGAGTGAAGAAGCTTAGAGAAGACTTCCATAGAAAGCACAAAGAGATAAGGGGATAAAGGGTCCCCTTGTCTTAGCCCCTTAGTACTTTTGAAAAAACCACCATTACTGCCATTGACCGAGACTGTAAAGGAAGGCGTGGAAATGCATTGGTGAATCCAGTTGATGAATCTGTCCGGAATTGCAAGGGCACGCAAAGCAGACATAATGAAGACCCATCTTACCGAATCAAAAGCCTTCCGTAAATCAACCTTAAGCATTCCGCTTGGGGAAATATTCCTCCTGTTGTAACCATGGACCATTTCTGTTGCTAGCAGAACATTTTCAGAAGGAGCCTACCGGGAAGAAAAGCAGACTGAGAGGAGGAGATGACAACAGAGAGCACCTTTTGCAGCCTATTAGTGAGAAGCTTAGCGATGACTTTGATGAATTTTAGGCCCACCATGGTTTGAATCTCCCTTGCACATTATAAACGAAACTTATAAAAATCATGTAAATTTGAGTTTGCTGAGAACAGTTGCGGTCGTTAGATTCATATTGTGTTGTTTGTATGTATTAGTTTGGTTTTATTTTAGAATGGAGTAATTTTTGAAAAAAGAATTAAGTCTGCCACGACCAGTAACTAGGTTATGCTTATGCAAGACTCTTTCTTTAAGATATCTCTCTATTATGTTTTTTGTTTCTAGTGTGAGCAAGAAACTTGCATAGTTCTTTTCTTCCATTCCAAGAAATTATTATTCCTATCTAGATAAGAAGGAAACCAAGTATTTTTGGCTTATAGACTCATAGTGCATATCACCGCAGATTATATTTCACTTTAACAAATAGTTAAAAAACATTTTAAAGTAAAACTGGAACCGAACCAAAATGTAAATTATCTTTGCTGCCAAAATGCTGACGCATCCGACCGCTGGTAATCTCCCGAAGACAAAGCAAAGCATATTTTGGTGAGCACATAAACACATAGTAGTATACCAGCGTTATCCATTTATCCTTCTTTCTCCAATTTGATGTTTTGATTCTTTAACTTAACCATGAATTACGTGCTACCATTTTTCTCCATTTCATCCATTACTATGTTTACTATGGCTGGACTTCTAATAATCTTCTCAACAGGTATTTTTCTTTTACCATTTTAAATCTTTTTACTTCACTTTTTTTTTCATAATCATTCTGAAATAGTGAAATCTATTATCTTGTGTTAGTCATCCAAATATTTGTTATTTTTTTTATTCTTTGCATGTAGATGTTAATATTTGAAATCAACGGTTATTTTTGGTCACGATCAGGAGCAGAAGCTAGCATTGGTGGGAACTACGGCACAATAGCTAACAACCTCCCTCCACCACAACAAGTAGCGGACTTCCTCCTCCATTCAACCGTCATTAACCGCATCCGCCTCTTCGACACCGATCCTCAAATCCTCCAAGCCTTTGCTAACACCGGTATCGCCATCACCGTAACCGTCCCCAACGACCAAATCCCACACTTAACCAACCTCTCCTCCGCCAAAAAATGGATCTCCGATCAAATCCAACCTCACTTCCCATCCACAAACATAATCCGTATCCTCGTCGGAAACGAAGTCATCTCCACCGCCAATCACCTCCTCATCAGAACCTTAATCCCAGCAATGCAATCTCTCCACACCGCCTTAGTCTCCGCTTCTCTCCACCGTCGAATCCAAATCTCAACGCCACATTCTTTAGGAATCCTCACTAACACAACCCCACCTTCTTCCGCTAAATTCCGGCGAGGCTACGACACAAATGTCCTCAAGCCTCTCCTTAGCTTCCTCCGATCTACTTCTTCGCCGTTCGTCGTGAATCCTTACCCGTTCTTCGGTTACTCAATCGAAACTCTCGATTTCGCTCTCTTTAGACCTAATCCAGGCTTATTCGATCAACACACGAAGCTTCTTTACACTAACATGCTCGATGCTCAGCTTGATTCGGTTTATTCCGCCATGGATAAGCTAGGGTTTTCAGATGTTGAGATCGTGATTGGCGAAATTGGATGGCCATCGGAGGGAGATATAGATCAGATCGGCGTTGATGTTGCTACAGCGGCTGAATTTAACAAGAATCTGGTGGCGCGTGTAGATTCCGGTAGCGGAACTCCTTTGATGCCAAATCGGACTTTTGAAACTTACATTTTCGCGATATTCAATGAAAATCTCAAATCAGGACCAACGTCGGAGCGTAATTTCGGCATCTTCCGATCTGATTTGACTCCGATCTATGACATCGGAATCCTCCGGCCAACGGTAATCAATCGCCGCCACATTCCAAAACACGATTTAGTATCATTTCTTTATGAATTTGGTTTTGTGAACTGACAGTTTAGATCGTCGAATCCGGAGAACAGTCCTCGATCACCGGTTAGAGGATCGCCGGAGAAGCGGTGGTGCGTTACAAAGCCCGGTGCTGATACGGTGGCTTTACAAAGGAACATTGACTACGTATGTGGGATGGGCTTGGATTGTAGGCCCATTAATGAAGGTGGGCTTTGTTACTTACCGAACACTGTGAAAGCCCATTCGGAGTACGCAATGAACTTGTATTACCAAACTATGGAGAAACACGAGTTCGATTGCGATTTCGATGACACTGGAGAGATAACTACGATTGATCCAAGTATGTTTCATTAATTAAAATATAGTTTAGGAAAATTAACTAATTTTGATTAATTGATTTTTCTTGTTTTACATAATATTTGCAGGCTATGGAAATTGTGAATATCAGGCTTAGTAAGTTTACCTTCTTATAAAAACGTACAAAGTGTTTCATCACATCTAGCTGACTAGCTGGTTTTAGTTTTTATTTTGTAAATATTGAAGTGGAATTATCAAAATCTACACATATATGCATATGATTTTATACAATTTTTCTGAAGAAAGTTTAAAAGATATTTTAGAATGCAAAGAAACTGATCATGTTGATGTGATGATGTTCAATGAGTTAATGATATATGTTTATTTGATGATGATACATTGATACTATGCTGATAATTGCAACTGAATATCACATTTTATTTTCTTCTCAACTCAATAAACACAAACCTCCCTCTTCCTTTGGATAACAAACGTCCTCCCATGCAGTTTTAGCTTTATGATGGTTGTTTGGTGAACCGGACCAAAGATATGCGTCTCAAATTTGGTCTCAACAGTTACAAGATATTCCTTCCGATTTATTTTATTTATCGTTATAAAGATAAAATTTTGTTTTATATTTACTTGTTATTTTGTATTTTCTCGTCGTATCTATATTTTTTAGCTTATTAATTACTTATATCAAACAAAATAGTGTATTAATTAGGGATAAAACAATAAATTTGTGTAAACTGAACTAAACCGACAAGTAATATGAAACTGATGGAATAGCGTTTTAAATTTGGTCTCTATAGTTACAAGATAGCGTTTTAAATTCCTTTTTTTTTGTCTCAATATTTAATATAAGTGGCTTGATGCAAAATGTCATATGATTGGAATTTAGTCAAAAGTTAACTAATAAAGACGAAAAAACAAATCTCAGTTTTCTAAAATTGTTTTTATTAAAATCATATATATTTCTTTCAAAATATAGGATGTTTAAGTTAAAAGCATATATAGTTTAAGAAATTTAATTTTCTTTTTAAAAGTATCATTTAATATTTGATTTTTTAAAAATACCAACTATAAAAAAGACTGCAGAATATAAATAGTCAAAAATATCAGCTACATTTAATATTTACATTGAAAGTTGTAAAACATCCTATATTTTGAAACAAAAAAAAAATTCATAAAACATCATATAATTTAAAACAGAGGAATATTTAAAAATCTATAACTATTAATTATTATTTTAATTTTTCTAGATTTAGTTATTGAATACACCTCCTAAATTGAAACATATGGACCCTGTCAAGAGATGAAAGAATAATAGGGAGGATTCACATATTCGTTTTTGCTTTGACTATATTGATTGTCCATAATTTAGATAATAACGGATTCATCTAGTCAGTGTGATGCGTTACCTTCATAATTACGATTGACTAATATATATATGTATCTCAACTCAAAGAAATTATAAAAACCAATTCACAATATCACCAAAACAAATATTTTTTATAGAGAATCTGACTTAAAGATGAAGCTGGTGATACTAGTATCCCTTTTGCTCGTTCTCCCAATGTTTTCTTCAGGTATATAGATCAACTAACATATGCATGGATACTTGCGTAGCTCTACATTTTATATAAATCAATATATAACTCAGATTTGAATAAATATGCTTCATCATATTTTGTTAGGGATCGTTAAGAATTTGCATCTTCACAACGTCAACCGTAAGGTATTAACAATCACGGTTCTAAAAGCGTTATATATTGATTACAAATATGCATAAAAAAAAAAAAGATATAGTATTAACTTGTTGATTTAAAAAAGGTGAAAGAGGTGGTCATGAATGGAAGAAGAATCGATCTAGAGATGGACTACGATGGGCCTCATCTAAGGCCGCCCATGCCATCCGACCCTATACATCCGAGAACACAAGTACGTGCCTATAGCAAAAAACATCTCAAAAATAGAAAAGTATTCTTTAAAAATCATGAATAATTCCGTTAAATTCAATAACAAAAATTATTATTACATTTCCAAGAACTTATAAAAAGATGTTGTGTCCTTAAGTAAATAGTGTTTTCTTTTTTTTGATAGTGTATGGTTTTTTTTTTTATGATAAATTAAAAACAATTGAGTTTGGTTTTAAAAGGTTGATGAGGTTGTGACAAAGGAACTAACGGTCTACGACTATGGGGACTTTTCTCCACGTCCAGTCCTAAGACGACCGATGCCATATGTACCTCCTCCTCCTCCTCCTCCCTCACGACGACCTCCATTCACCATCAATCACTAGACCATTAATTTTACTAAACAACTCTTGTCATTAGACATTCGTCTTCATCGATGTAGTAAATTCTAAATAAATAAAACGAAATTTGGCAAAAAAAAAACATCAAAGCTGTGAATGCATTGATTTGGTTTGGTAATACAACAATAAAGGTGTGAAGTACATTGAAACTCTTGTTATAAGATCTCATGTGTAATACTCCAACAAATAGCCAGGACCGGGCTTGTAAGGATCAGCTTTACATAAGCCTCAGGGCGATCAAAACCGAGATCGTTCACACGGTTGCTCAGAACATGAAAGATGGCTTTTTTGGAACCTCCATATTCGTCTCTGTTCTTTTCCACGTACTCTGTTGCTTCAGCTGCTACACTATTGACAAATTCAAACCGATTGTCTTCCCTCAAAAGAAGCTGCTCTATGTCCATTGTCATTACTTTCCCAACTTCTCTTATCTTCCTTACTTGTTCTTCCACAAATGGAACTCTTTGCATTTTGTAACGCAACATATCGTCCTTCTTCGTCTGCAGACAAAACAGGACAAAGACATGTTAATGTAGAGGTTAAAAGGGATTGATATGGATTGCAAACCTACACAACTGTTTGATCTCTGACTATAATCTATGGGATTGGAAAAGAATCCAGACAACGGTTTGAGAAACTTTAGAGCAAAAATATAAACAAAAACTTTGCATTGTTCTGGCCTTGGTAATTATGAAACCTCACGAACCTGATACGATCAAACTACAGAAACTCATAGTTTGTAGAATATAAGAACAAACTATTTTATATAATGTGTAACTCCCACCTAAAAATCCCAGTATCTCAGAAAAGACAAGACAATCTCCATTTTCTTGCATGTACCATATAGATAAAACCATGGTTACTTGAATATACACTAAGTGAACACTAACTAGAGCTAAAAGCCGTGTGTCTTTAAGTTCATCTACAGTATAAGAACTAAGCTAGTGTCTGAAATGAGCAAAGTTCAACAAAGACACTGATGAAACCAAGGTGTGTTAAAGCTAATTTGGAATCAAGAAGGGTAAACTAGAAATCCCAAAAACTCAGAAAAGACAATCTCCATCTCTCCTTGTATGCATCATATCGACTACTGTGACTAAGTAAAGACTAACTAGAATTAAAATTCACTGATTTTTCTTCAAGTTCATCTACTGCATCACAGAAATGAGACAAATTTCAAACTCAGAAACTCATCGTCAGTGTGTTAAAGCTAATTTGGAATCAAGAACAATGCTTTCTTCTTGCAGCTTTTTCGTAATGTCGTCTCCAAGCAAAGCAAAACCCTAATTTTATTTTGGTCATAACATGGAACTGGAAAATGACCAAAATCTCAAGTTTAGTTCTTACCAATGTTCTCCTCCGCCAAACACGGCGTCCATTATCATCCCTCTGAATCCCACAAGAAACCTGAAAAATTCAACCAGATTCACTCAAAATTCTTCCCAAAATATCACATTTTATTTTCTTCTCAACTCAATAAACACAAAATTCAACAAACGTCCTCCCATGCAGTTTTAGCTTTATGATGGTTGTTTGGTGAACCGGACCAAAGATATGCGTCTCAAATTTGTTCTTAATTGTTACAAGATATTCCTTTCATTTCGTTTTATTTATCGTTATAAAGTTAAAATTTTGTTTCATATTTACTTGTCGTTTTGTATTTACTATACATATTTATAATAAATTTTCTCGTTTTGTCTATAATTTTTTAGCTTATTAATTACTTATCTCAAACAAAATAGTGTGTATTAATTAGAGATAAAACAATAAATTTATTTGTTTTTAATTTGTGTGAAATGAACTAAAACGATATTTAATATGAAACGGATGGAATAGCGTCTTAAATTCCTTTTAGTTTGGTCTCTATAGTTACAAGATAGCGTTTTAAATTCCTTTTTAATTTGGTCTCAATATTTAATATAAATGGCTTGATGCCAAATGTCATTAGATTGGAATTTAATCAAAAGTTAACTGATAAAGGCGAAAAACCAGATCTCATTTTTCTAAAACAAAATTTATTAAACAAACATATATTTTAAAATCTTTTTATTCTTATTTTAATTTTTCTAGATTTAGTTATTAATACACCTCCTAAATTGAAACATATGGACCCTCTCAAGAGAGAAAAGAATAATAGGGAGGATTCACATATTCGTTTTTGCTTTGACTATATTGATTGTCCATAATCTAGTTAATTACTGATTCATCAAGTCAGTGTGATGCGTTACCTTCATAATTACGATTCACTACTATATATATATATCTCTGTCTACATATATATATATATATGTGTATCTCAACTCATAGAAATTATAAAAATCAATTCACATATCACCAAAACAATTTTTTTTAGAGAATCTGACTTCAAGATGAAGTTGGTGATACTAGTATCATTCTTGCTCGTTCTCCCAATGTTTTCTTCAGGTATAAAGATCAACTAACATATGCATACTCAAGTAGCTTTAATATTTTATAAAGATCAATATATAACTCTAATTTGAATAAATATGCTTCATATTTTGTTAGGGATCGTTGAGACTTTGCATCTTGACAACGTCAACCGCAAGGTATTAACAATCACGGTTCTAAAAGCGTTATATATTGATTACAAATATGCATCAAAAAAAAAAAAGATACACTATAACTTGTTGATTTAAAAAGGTTAAAGAGTTGGTCATGATTGGAAGAAGAATCGATCTGGAGATGGACTACACTGGGCCGCATCTAAGACCGCCTGGTCCGCCCAAGCCAGCCGGCCCTACAAATCCGAGAACACAAGTACGTGCCTATAGAAAAAATAATAGTTAGTAGAACATCACAAAAATATAAAAATATTCTTTGAAAATCATGAATAATTCAGTTAAATTGAATTAAAAAATTATTATTACATTTCCAAGAAATTATAAAAAGATGTTGTGTCCTTAAGTAAATAGAGTTTTCCTTTTTTTGATAGTGTATGTTTTTTTTTTATGATAAATTAAAAACAATTGAGTTTTATTTTAAAAGGTTGATGAGGTTGTGACAAAGGAACCAACGGAGTATATCATAGACTATGGGGACTGGTCCCCACGTCCAGTCACACCACGACCGAGGCCATATGTACCTCCTCCTCCTCCTCCTCCTTCACGACGACCTCCCTTCACCACAAATCACTAGACCATTAATTTTACTAAACAACTCTTGTCATTAGACATTCGTCTTCATCGATGTAGTAAATTCTAAATAAATAAAAGGAAATTTGGCTAAAAAAAAAAAAAACATCAAAGCTGTGAATGCATTGATTTGGTTTGGTAATACAACAATAAAGGTGTGAAGTACATTGAAACTCTTGTTATAAGATCTCATGTGTAATACTCCAACAAATAGCCAGGACCGGGCTTGTAAGGATCAGCTTCTACATAAGCCTCAGGGCGATCAAACCCGAGATCGTTCACACGGTTGCTCAGAACATGAAAGATGGCTTTTTTAGAACCTCCATATTCGTCTCTGTTCTTTTCCACGTACTCTGTTGCTTCAGCTGCTACACTATTGACAAATTCAAACCGATTGTCTTCCCTCAAAAGCAGCTGCTCTATGTCCATTGTCATTACTTTCCCAACTTCTCTTATCTTTCTTACTTGTTCTTCCACAAATGGAACTCTTTGCATTTTGTAACGCAACATATCGTCCTTCTTCGTCTGCAGACAAAACAGGACAAAGACATATAGAGGTTAAAAGCAGATTGCAAACCTACACAACTGTTTGATCTCTGACTTTAATTTATGGGATCGGACAGTGTATCTTTTGATTTATATGGTCAATGCAAAAGATTTGAGAAACTAAGAATTCAGACAATGGTTTAAAAAACATTGGAGCTAAATATAACAAAGATTATGCATCGTTCTGGCATTGGTACTTATGAATACTCAAAACCTCATGAAACTGATACGATCAAACTACAGAAACTGATAGTTTACAAGAGACCAAGATCCAGAGTATAATGTACCACCTAGAAATCCTAAAAACGCAGAAAAGACAATCTCCATCTCCATCTATGCATCATATCGATTACTATGACCATGGTTACTTGAACATATATACTAAGAAAAGACTAGCTAGAAGTAAAAGTCTTGTTTTTTCAAAAGTTCATCTACAGTATCACAGAAATGAGACAAAGTTCAAACTCAGACAGTCACCCTCAGTGTGTTAAAGCTAATCTGGAATCAAGAAAAATGCTTTCTTCTGTGATCCTACTAAAATTTGCAGATTTTTAGCAAAATGTCGTCTCCAAGCAAAGCAAAACCCTAATTTTTGATTCCTGATTCCACTTAGGTCATAACATGGAACTGGAAAATAACCAAAATCTCAAAGTTTTGCTCTTACCAATGTTCTCCTCCGCCAAACACGGCGTCCATTATCATCTCTCTGAATCCCACAAGAAACCTAATAAATCAACCAGATTCACTCAATATTCTTCCCAAAAACCTAAAAATTCGTAGCGAAAAATCAACCATACAAAACCTGAGAGTGAAATGTGCAGCGCCAATTCCCGCTTCTTGTATCAGCAATCTGAATATACAAAATTCGAAAATGAGCAATCACATCGAAATCAAAGGATGATATGTTGTCGATATGAGAGAAACAAAGGAGAGATTTTTACAGGTAAAATCGAAGATGGAGAAGAACAGGTGAATGAAGCCATGACTACACTACACAGCTTCTTTCAGCAAAACAGATAGAACCGGAATCTGTTTTATATGTAGCCTCTCCGGTTCGGTTTAATGGTTTATCTTTGGTCGTGTTCTTATTTGGACAAATCATCCTTACCCGAACCGGACATTACAAGTTTCATGTGGAATGGTTATTTTTCTCTGTAAATTATCGGATAAAATTCAACAACTTACGCACACGACGAAACATTTCTTAGACCATCAAAACCAAAAGAAATCTAAAATCATAAATCCAATAATAATACTTTGTGCAGTTTTTATGTGTGAGAAATCGAAAATCGTATCTCCACAAATAATTTTTTTTTAAGAAAACCAATCTAATAATAGTTAGTGGGAACCCTCTATTGTGACTTTGTGAGCTATATACATAGACATTACAAGATGGAACTTCACAATAGTTGATGAGCAAAGAAGTTAACTCTATCGATCACCAGATAAAAAAATGGCTTTTAGGAAGAATCATCTCTTAATATGTTGTATTCTCCTAGCTATGATCATGATCGGGCAGGCGCAAACCAACCGGAAACTTCTTGACGATAATGTACCATCCTCTTATTTTCCATCGATGGAATCTCGTCAAGCATACTTTCCTTCTTCTCACCGTTCACTTGGTGCTGAGCATTATGAGAGATCACCACCTCCACCACCACCAAAAAGATCATCAGAAGTTGAACCCCAAACTAATGGTGTCTAGACCATTGAGTTATGATGACATTGATGAGCATCGGTCGTGAAGAAGACTTCGTAAGTTATGACATGTTTGGAAATACCATATATGTTCCTATGTTGGTTTTATGTTTTTAAGAGCTACGCAATTTTTCAAGGCTTGATTTGATTTAGTTTTTGTTTTGTAATATCTCCGTTTTCTTTTATATTTATTTTTATCTTAGTATGTATTACTTTTCATTCTTGGTGACAATAAATGTCGTTTCTTCCATATGTATTTGGTAATTTAATACAATGGAAACATCGATGATACTAACCTTTTCGAATAGAATGATTCGTTGAACAAATATCATTGATAAAAAAAAAGAATAAGGAGAATAATCTCAATGTTAGTAATCAATTTCAAAAATTGAATAAAAGCGAAAGTTTGAAATATTTATCCTTGCAACACTAATTGAAACAAAATATAAATTAAAGTAATTTTGGTAACGTATGTATTTGCTCTCTTTTCACTTATCATCCATACCAACCAAGTAAAAAATTCTACTAGTGCAAACGTTGAACATAAACTACACTATTATTAATATTTTATTTTGTATATTATATTAACAAGTTTCAAATACCGTAAAATCATTGTTTCTATCTCTTCTAACAATGCATAGTATGTATGAGGATAAATTATAAAACTAATAAGTATATTAGATGTAAAGGGATGCATAGACTTTTATGAGTTCAAATTCCTTTACGGAATCCTCCACTATGATCTCGTCAAAGAAATTGATTTGGAATCTACTAGAGTAAAGTGGTTGTCTCTCTATGAGTGTTGACACTCCCAATCTAGAATTTTGTTAGCTATATTTTGATACAAAAAAGATATACAAGTTGATCTCATACATAATTTGTTTGAGGAACTGGAACCGGCTGCTCTTGCTGCAAATTGTTCAACAAGTTGATCTTGCCGATCTTGTTCATCATGATCATCCTTCAACACTACCAACTACTCATGTGATTTACTTCTTCTGTTGCTGCTTCGTTTACTACTACTTCCTTTTCTACTACTGTTAAAACTAAGTTTAAAGCGCAGATGAAAGGGCAGATGCTCACCAATTTGGTAGCTGATGTTGAAGACTATGGTGGTCTAACAGTTGTGGCCTAGATTTAAAGAGGCTTAAGGCAAAAATAAAAATTATAGCCTTTTATATATAATGAATTTAAGATCAAATTCATTTTTAGAGTACAATCTTAACAATCCATTGTATCTCTACAACTTATTGAGTTATAATATAGTGAAATCATTTCCAGGTATGTGAATTTTGAACAATTATCATTCAAAAATACTAAACAATAATATAATGAAAACTTATAATATCAAAATTCTATTCATGAATTTTTTGTTTGTTTTTGTTATTTAATTCTCAAAACTCACATCTTATAGTTTTCTAACCAATATTTTCACTATAACTATGATTTTGAACAAAATGTGGCTTTTAAATATTTATTTTTCAGTGTATCCTTAGGCAATTGCCTATTTTATTAAGCACAGACACGGCTTTGTGGTCTAACCAATGTTGAGCTCAACTTGAATAAGGTGCATGAGAAGATGCTTAGTAAGTACCCTCAAATGTCTACCAAGGAAATCGCAGACAAGCTGAACACTTTGAGGAAGGAAAACAAGGACTTTTTGAAAACTTTCAACTCGTTTTTGTAAAACTCCTCTCTTGGACTTTGGTTTTTCTAAAACTTCCTCTGATGTTTATGTGGCAACTTTTTTCTCTTAAGAAAAAAATCCATCGCAAGGAGAGGGAAACCTGGACTTTAAAATAACTGTATAATATATATTTTGGTAAATCTGATTATTACATTACTTTATTGTTTTTATGCGCCTAAATTCTGTCTTCGCTGTCTTCTTATAACTTTCTGCGCCAGAGTTCACGCGACTATTCCATGTTTCTTTGTCAGAGATATACATTGCAATCGTAAAATCGATGTTAAATTTTCCTCTAAGCATAACTTGTTGTTAGAGATCAATATCTTCGAATTGGATTTTGTTTTCGGATTTCGTTAGTGGGATATTTTATGAATCACCTTTGTCATTGAATTAGAAAAGCTTGAAATTTTAGACATAACAGAGACATGATTTGATCTTAAAATTTACAAAATGTTTTTTTTTAAAAAACATCCAACACTATCATTGATAAAAAAAAATATGAGTTCAAAGGATTATTCAAAGAAAATGGCCAAGATGAATTAAGAAAAATATCCAAGAATAAAAGGAGATTAAATTACACGTAGAGCTTATTTAGTCACCTCTTTTACTTTTGTCACCGGCCCGCCCGATTCAAACCACCAAGAGATGCTCGAAGATAAATTAAATTCACAAAAAAGAAAAAGATAGGTTTCAGAGGCTTATAAGCCAAAAAAGATTTAGCTCTCTTTGACTCTCTTCGCACATGTAACACGTATGCCGCTGAGTCCTTAATAAAACACTCACTTGAAACCTTCATTCTCTCTAGTCTCTAAAGTATTTTTGAGGCCATTCTTCTTCATTTAGCAACCACATGCACCGAATCTCCCACTCTTTCCCATATGTAATTATATATTATTACCCTTTTTCTCCAACCAAATTTTACAATTAGTTGGTTAGTTTCTTTATCTTGAATCTATATTGTTGAAATCGTCGTTATTTTTATAAAGATTTCATATGACATGAACAAACACCTCGTATGACATTTTATATTTATTAATAACATGTATTGTGTAAACTCGGATTTAGATGATGATGATGATGCAACGACGTTTTTTTTTTTTCGTTAAAATTTTTTTTTTTTCAAATAGAAGAATTATAAAGAATCGAAACTTTTTGTAAAGTCTTATTATTATCTTAAAAGGTTCACGAACGACGATATTAGCACAAATCATTATATTCATATCTTAAAAAAGTTCAACATCTGTTCTTAGTATAGAGTTTTATTACTATCTTTATGGATATTTTGAGGTTTGACTCCTTAATATGACGATTGTCGATCAATCACTATTAAAAGTTCTCCTAAATTAAACAAAAACACAGGTTGATCATTAATTATTAACAAATGATCTAAAGAAACAATCTAATAAGTTGATGGGAACCCGAACCAGCTTTCGGTTTAATATTCGTCCAAATAAGTGTAGAGCGTATCGTCTTTCTTGGTTTTGCGTCGGCTAAGCAACGCCTTAAGCAGCCGTTTGCTCTTGCTCGGTTGTTGTTGATGCTCTGGTTCTTTCTGAGCTTCTTTCTCGAACGCAACCCGAACCGAAGCTGATCTTCTTGGTTCTGACGGATACTGAGCCAGAAAATATCAAGAATCAAAACCGGTAAAGCACAAAACGTTCGGAACCGCTAGAGATAGAGCCTAAAAGTGAGTGTTTGAAATGTAACCGAAGCTTACCCGTTTAGGAGTAGGAGTTACTGCTCTACTCTTGCTCGGGGTTGTTGGCCGGCTGATTGATGAAGGTCGAATAGCAACCGAACCAGATCTTAGAAGCGGAAACCGACGTGGCGATACTGATCGCTTATCTGGTTTATCAAGCACAGAGTTAAAGGTTCTGTATTCACATTAAGCCAAAGAGGCAATTTCAAGCTGAAGTTGTTTTTACCTTGTTCTTTCTTTGGTGCCGTGGCGATAGAGGAGAACGAAAAGGTTGCTGACCGTTGAGGTTTCCGTTGAGAGGGAGACTGAAGTACCGGTTTTCTGCAAAAAAGCAATAAACCGTAACATCAAAGTTTAATACTTTTCAGTCAATTAACAAGGGAACTCACTATGAATACTGGACTTTACCTAACGGGTGGTGGAGGCGTTTCACGAATTGTAGAACGAACAGCTTTAGGAAAGAAGAAACATATGAAATCAAGAATCAGTTTTGGAACAAATCTTAAATCTTGGACATGTAGATGTAATGGAAATTTATACCATTTCTGAATTGGTTCCAGTCCTCTTCTCCATCAAAACTACTTTCAACATTCTTTAGCTTTGCGAGATTGCCACCCCTCTTGATTTCGCCCGCTGATAGAGAATGTAGATTTTTTAAAGTGAGTCTCAAAACCGACATATAAGAGAACAAAAGTTTGCAGAAACATAGAGGGAGATAGAGAGAGAAACTTACAAGGCAAGATGTATCGCTTGTGGAACTTTGGAGTGTCGATCACGAGTGATTGCTGTGAACGACCTTCATGATCCATATACTCTTGGCACATCCGTAGCCTCTATACATATATAAAAAAACTCAGTAAACCAAAACAAGAAATCAACCTCAAAATGCCTTAGAAAAAAACACTAAAGCAAACAACGGTCCACTTAATTGAACTTTTCGAACACCATTTCAAAGACAAGTTTATGAGGAATAATGGATACCTGTTCAATACAAGACACTCGTAGTTCAGTTCCGGCTACTTCATCAACTTTTTCATCGACAAAGTCATTGACTTTGTATGTAACAGATCCCAAATGGTCAACTGTATTCACCAGAGCTTTTAACGCGTAATCTTTCAGTGTCTCCACGACTCTGCATAAACACCGAAAATTTCATGAAAATGAAGAAAAAAAAGGAAGTATGACAATCAATCAGAGATGTAAGCCAAGAGCATTGGAAAAGAACATGGTAATACTAAGAGTAATAAAATCACTCACATCTGTTTTTGTTCATCGTTTGTGTAGGATAGTTCGAAATACTCAGCTGCTGAATACAATTGTGTTCTCAGATTTTTCAGATCCTGTAAAACAAAGATGTTATAGCAAAAAGATCAGACTAGTTAGTTTTAAAGATTACATCAATGGTCACAAGAAACACTCAAGACTATTCAACATCAAAATTTAGAATCTACCTTAAGACTATCAGAAAAGAGCATGCTCTGTCGCATAGAGATCTCATCGTAGTTAGATGCTTCTCGGGGCATGGGCATGGTAGCCGCTGCACTCATTTTGATTCAAGAGATTAACAATGGATCAAACACTGTTGTCTCTTTCACTGCGGAAATGAAATGATCAAATAAGAATGAGGAAAACAACTCAAATATTTCGGTGGTAAGAATACTTGAAAGCCACAATTTTAAAAAAGTTATCTTTGATGCTTAAAGGCTTTGTATTATCAGCTACAATTTGAAATTTCATTTGTTCACACACTGCTAGCAAAAATTAAATTAAAGCACAAGTAAAATTAGGGAATTGGACAAGCTGTTGAGTGTTTTGGATGACAGATCTCAAATTTCTAACATTTTAAAGTTGTTTTAAGGAATCTCTAAACCAAAAGATTATATGATTCTGAGGATGTTTAAGGTAAACAACAACACGCCAACTAAATCTAATAAAGAATAACAAACAGACAAGAAGTAGAATCCACAGCTCTAAAGCAACCAAACAATTTGATCTGAAACAGAACAGATTTTTTTGTCTGAATCTTCAACAATACTCTTTTTAAGACTAAAAGAAATTAACAAAATCTAGCAGAAAGGAAGCAAAATATTTCCAAATAAAAGAGTAAAGAATTAGAATTTTTCAACCAACCCAGATCAATATATCAATCAAGAACTGCAACTTTATCCAAAGCATAGGAACAGAAACACAAAGAGCAGTTCAAGTTAATAATCTAAAACCCTAAAAGAAGGAATTGTCATCCAAAATCAAACCCTATAAACATTCACCCTAAAACCCTTAATCAAGAACATTGAAAGGTTCCAACTTGTCCTACCAAATGAACACAGCTCTCAAATTTATACCAATTATGACCTCAAAATGGTTTATAAGAGAACCAGGTCGTGTAAAGTCTCAACCTTTGTGAACTGAATTTTGCAGACAACACGAATGAGAACAAACAGATAATGAGAATACAGAGAAGAATACAAGAAATTAACCTGAGATTTTTCTTCTCTCACTCCAAGTCTCCAGCTTTTGGTTTCCTCCCGCTAAATTGCTTGAAAAACAGATTGACGAAAATGGAGATTCAAACACCAAAAAGGACTCTTGATTTTTCAAGGTTTAACACGTACGAGACGAAAGAGGAAAGGGAGAGAGACAAGACAAGAGAGTAAATAGAGGGAAGAAAGTGAAGAAAAAGGGAAGCGTTTGGTATTCACAGACCTTCAATTCCCACTCACTTACCCACTTTTGTCCATCATTTCCGGAGTAACGAACGCTCGCTCTTTTTTTTTTTTTGTTGCTGTTCATTATTTCTTTCTTTTGCTCAAATTAAACTATTTTAGTATCTAAAAATATATATATTCAAGTATTCAACATTTCAACTATAAACATAAATAATTGCTGACAAAAAAAGACAAAAAAACAAAACAAAATCATAAACAATTTTTTAAAATTATTAACATAGAGTTGAATGATAAAAAAAAATTATATAGCAAATGACTGAATACTTAGATTTTCAACGAAATTCGTTTTAGGTTCTGAATAGAGAGAGACATGTGAAAGGAACAGAATAAAAGAGTCTTATCATGCCTTGGAGTTCCACACGTCTTCATTTGAAATATTATGTGATTAATATTTTTTGACATATCTTTAGTTCAAAATGTTTAATTTCGTTTATGTTTCAGTATACATTTTATTGTTCTAACCGTTTCTGTACTTTTTAAACAAAATTAATTAGATAAACTTATATACTCAATTTTGTCTATGAGAAGAAGATATCAGTATCCAAGATGTCAAAAAAAATTATTAAAGAAAATGTCATAATTTCAAATGGTTGTTGATGTAATTAATCACCGAAAAAAATAAATACAAGCACCACTATACATTCAATTATATTTCACTAAATATTTTTTTGGACATTTAAGGTGATTCACTTATCAACTATTATGAATACTGTTTTTTTCATCAAATAATTATTAGGCGTTTGGTATTGTTTTCGGTTCAAATTTAATATTTTATTAGAGATATCTTCATTATTTATTATTTTGTTTTTTTTTGTGCAAAATTACTTTTGTTTTGTAAGAAAGAAAAAAACAGTGTAAACGAAACGATCATTGTCATATACACTTTTCAGTGTAAACTGGTTGGTCAACTTTAGGAAAGCTTTTTTGAATGTGAACTACAAATATAGTATTCTTCATATATACTAATAGTAATAGACAATAGTAGAGAATTTAGGATCGTGCGTGGCTCTAACGATAACGTTTTCATTTCAGCAAAACATTATTATAAAAAATAAACAAACAGAGAATAATTTTTGATTTACTTGTTATCAATAACAAATAAGTTTGTATGATTCATATGAATATGGTAAGCACGTCTAATGGACTCAATTATATTACACGTTTCATTCATTTGTGTGTTACTGCTCTCCTACTCATTCACATCTATCATTAAGGTTGATCAAATTATTTGTTTTAAGGAATTAAGCCCACCAATCTGGTATGAAATCATCACTATTAACTTATTAATTCATCATTGCTAATTGGTTTTCTCATAATAGCTATCAAATCATATATATATATATATATATGATAAATAAATCTCTCCGGCAATGACACATCGACGTCTCTTAACTAATCAAATTGTATTCTCTTCATAGAAAATAAACCAAAATAATAGAGTTTAATTTGATGAATAAAACATTTGGTAAAATATTTAGATTCTTTCTATTATACCAAAATTTTTGATGTTTTATTTTATTTATAAATACGAGTATCACAATAGACCTATGATTTATTCATTTGTTTAGGTAACTTTGAATCATTTCCACAATTTTATCATAGTCTCTTTATTACTTATTACTTATTTAATGATATATTTCAACAATCCACAATTTTAGTATAGTTTCTTTAAACTTTATTTTGGTATTTTTATTAAGATAATAAAATTAATTAACTATGAGATGATGATGTTCATCGTTGGAGAACTCTATTACTCCCTCCGTCCCACAAAGATGAATGTTTTAGAAAAAAAAATTGTCCCACATAGATAGAAGTTTTGGGTTTCCAATGCCAAATTTAATACAGTTTACCTATTTTACCCTCATTAAACAACAATAAATAATATATTTTTTAAAATGTATTAAATGATTAAAAAGTTAAAATTGTCATTATACATTATTTCTTAAAGAATGAAAAATTTCTAAAAAATCTATCTTTGTGGGACGGAGGGAGTAGTTTAGTAGTATTTCTTTTTCTATGAAGTAGATAAAATTAATTAATTAAGACTTTAAGAGATATTGATATGTTATCTTTAAAGAGACTCTTTTCATTTTCTTATATATAGGATATCATACTTACTTTTAAATGTTCTTACATATTTTATTCTGTTAATAAATATTATTATTATTATTATTATTTCTCTTTATGTTCTTGGAAACCTTTGATATATATATATATATATATATATATATATATATATAATATTTTATTTTGTTTTTTTGTTTTTGTTTTTCTTAAGACATGTTTTGGTTTTACTGTTTTAAACATATGTCAGGAGCTAAATTATAATATTAATATGTGTCACATTGTTGTAAGACTACATAAACATATCAAAACTATGTATTATAAGAATCCAATATAAATAGATATTATAACCAAGACAGTAAGTTGGAAACTTGTAATCACATTGTTTTTATCATCTCTACCGAAATTCTGAACTTTTTTAAGTTTTTAAACAATGGTTAGTCAATATTTTAGGACGCATGTTAAACAAATATATAAAATTTTACACATTCAAAATTTTGTATTGCTTATATAATGAATTCGTTAGAACTTTAATTTAATTCTCTGTAGGAAGAATTTACATTCGAGTTTCAATCTACTGATGAAATTGCCAGGCAAAAAGCTCTAAATTATATCTATCTTCTTCAAGGTACACTATCACAATCTATGAATCTAATGGTTATGTTGAGCCAAAATAAACTATTTGTTATATATACAACAGCTAATATACCATATATAGATCATTTCAGTTGGGCTTTAAATTTTTAAACAATGTTTAATAATGTGTATATATATTATATTTTGTTAGGAGTTAGTTCTGTGACATTTAGTGAACGAAGCAACTTACTAACCGTGAAGGGAGAAGGAATTGATAAGGCTAAAATTATGAGGAAAATAGATAAGTTTTTTCAACCGAAGAAATCGTTCTTTTCGTGTTTTAGCTAAAAATTTTACCGTGCATGTCTTTTTTTTTTTTTTTTTTGTTGTCCTGCATTGTGCATGTTTTATGTATTCATATTCTATAGAAGTGTTTGGATTTTTCTTTGATTATTGATTAAACTTAGGGGGTGTTATTGGTTTATGATTTCAAAAGAGTTTTAGTGACTTAAAGAGTCATGTAGAATATGTTCTTATTCAATCAAGATTTTTTAAAAGTATGTTAAAATTTTGTGTTATTCATTTAAGATTTGTAAAAAGTAATCTAAAATCATCGTAAATTTAGGGTTATTAGATTCATACTCTTATAAAGTCAGTAAAAATTTTGTGTTATTCAATTAAAACAAAAGAATCTCTGACTGTTAATGAATTAAATTATTATGTTATTGGTTCATGACTTTGTACACTTTTCTTCACAAAATAAAGTCATAGAAAGTCATGAAAAGTATTATCAAAATAGAGAGATTGTTTGAGAAAGTTTACAAGATTATGAAAAACTAATCAACAAGATTATAAAAAACTCTCTATCAATAGTTTAAAATCTTTTATTTATTGACTTCGTAGGATTTGATTGAAGTCATCAAAATTCCTTGGAAATTAGGAACCAATAACACCCCCTTAAATTATTAGTCTACTCATATAATGTCTTATCAAAAAAAAATCTAGTCCAGATAATTAGGAAAAAACACACATGTCATAACCGACAGAATCATATAATAAATAGCCTCATAACTAAAATTCAACACCTCCCCAAAATAAATATCATACGAGTTCATATAATTAAGATAGTAACATAGATATACACGGTTTAATGTGGAAACGTTGAAAACCATAGATTTTCGATAACCGGAAGAGGAGGTTCCACATTCTCCATCTGATTGGTCAGGTCTGGTCTGGTCCGGTCTGGTCTGATCCGGTCCAACTCGGTTTGATTCGGTCTGTGTTTGGTCTAGCTGACGTAGGGAGGGTCCATGAAAACCCACTGAAAAACTTGCTCATACTGAACGGCAGCGTTTTCCCAAGAATAGTTTCGTGTCATTCCTCTTCTCATCAATCCTTCCCATGACTCCTTATACTCTCTGTACGTTGCTGCAGCCAACCTCAATGCCTGAGAAGTATGTAACAGAACAAGGTCATATACCCACACTATCAAACCATAAACCACAAATCCTCTTGAGAAATGGGGAGTTCGATAAACTTGCCGACACCATGCTATCCTTCGACAAGGGAGTGAATACCCACCTGAAACATTAAACCCACAAAAGAAAGATTCATAAGATCACAAATCATTTGAATTTGATGATTTTTTTTTTCTCAAAAGCTGAATTGTTTATTACCCTGTACCAGCACCAGCTCCACCTTCTGCATAAGGGTTGAAATTCTCAACCGTATCCTGAAAACAATTATGATCCAATTATATATCATAACCCCTTTAGTTACCACAAAATTCTCTCATTCTGAACACAATTTGATTCTGTATTTTTATCCAGGTTCTTGAAGATTTAAAGAAACTTACTCTGAGCCCTCCTGTGCCATGAACAACTGGAATGGTTCCGTATCTCATTGCGTATAACTGATTCAAACCGCAGGGCTCGAATCTCGACGGCATGAGAAGAATGTCACAGCTGTTTATAGATTTCAAAACAAAAAAAAATATCCAATGAGATATTTGTGGCAATGTTAAGGGTTTCTATAGATCTCCCTGTATAAAGCAAAGATTCTCGGACGGGTTTTATCATGTCTTCTAGAATTTTGAAAAATTAAGCTAGAGTGATTTGTTTTTACCCGGCTGTGATTCGATGAGAGATGGGAACATTGAACCCAACCCAACCGCGGAATTTGTCTCTGTATGTTTCCTCCATACTTCTCATCCAGCTTTCATATTTTGGGTCACCCGAACCAAGCATGACCTGCAAGCAACCAAACCACATTAAAACATATCAATTAAGATATCTCATCAAAAGAAACAAGTCTTTCACTGAAAAAGGATATTAAAATGTGGAAAACCACTACAAATGCCAGTAAAAATTTCCAAATTCTGCATCAGGTTTAAGAAATGTGCGAAAACAGCTGCTAAACAGGAGATGAGAAATGTGTATCACACATGTCACTGGTACTGCATGTGTTCCAGTTAACCGCTCAAATTCAATAGACTCACTTACGAATTGAATGTCATCCACCATGAGATCAGGACCCGCGGTTTGGATCAGATCAATGCCCTTCTGGTAATCAAGTCTTCCTATAAACCCAATCTGTGTAAAGTTTTAAAATATTCAAGCTACATGAGTGATTATAAAGACAAGACAGAACAATTCTTTAAAAAATATAAGTGGCTCTGAAATCTCACCATAGGACATTCAGGCCTAATGGGGAGACCCAATTCCTTTTGTAGTGCCATCTTGCATTTGATCTGCGATCCCAAAGCAGACACAAAAAGTGAATTCACCATAACAAAGCATTGGATTTTGGCACCTTTACTCAAGAGAACTTTACATCACCTTCTCGGAGAAATCATCAGCAGAGTAATGGAAAGGAATGTGTTCATCCGTGGATGGATTCCATTCATCAACATTAATTCCATTCGTGATCCCTGATAAACATCACCGGAATATCAGCTCACAAACATGTTTTAAGTGAAAGATCATAAAAGTCGGGGTTTATAGAAACAGTACCATTTATAACACTTTTCCGACTAGAAAGCAAATCTTGAAGACCATAACCACCTTCAACAGTAGTGATTTCCCATGCATAGCCCTGAAAATACGGAAAACAAATCCCATTCAGAATACCAACCCACAGAACTGATAATTTCAGAATCACTACCGTAAGTAAATGTGGTCATTAATAACTAGGAATTATGTTTACAAAAGATTCATCACCTGGCTCACAGTAATGATACGGTCAGAGGTCACAATAGCACCCTTGAGAACATTAACCGCTTCACCGGTGTCAAGGGCATGAGTTCTTGCCCACGTTGGAAATACCCACCCGACAGCTCCATACCACTCTGAAGGCAATCCCAAGTTGGTGTATGTAGCTGCTGGCTCCACTCCCTTTTAAAAAAAGAACCAATTTATGACATGCAAAATAACCTTTCAACTTAATCAAACACAACACAAATAATTTACTGATTACGGTAAGCTAACTATGGGGCATTATACGAAACTTACAACTATATATAAACCACAAGAAGAGATATTACAGGTGTGGTGAAATGCTTTATGATTTTTACCTGATGGGCGAGGTTATGTATAATTAGAATGCTTCTTGCATCCTTATAAACTCCATATGGGCGATACTTTGCGGCCACAAGTCTGGAATCAAAGGGGATACACAATATAAGTTTCAAAGTACACAATTTAAAATCCACAAATCAAAAGCGCGATTCTGCACATTTGTTCAAAGTTAAATCCTAAAGTATATAAGGTAAAGAGAACAAGAAAGGTTACATGGGGACAAGGCCAGCATGCCAGTCATTGACAAGGAAGAGAGATTTCTCTCCGTAAGTAAACCCTCCAAGAGGCAGCACGAGAGGGGCTTCACATGCGGCATGGCAAAGTAACGTGAACCGAAACTGTAATCACAAAATGTGTGAGACGAGGCACTTTCGTCGTTTTTAGTAGACCACGTGACTTAAAACACAACATTCACACAATAAAAGAAAAGTTACAATTATAAACCAAATCCTTTCTTTGGACAATGTCAACGGTATTCCCGTCAACAGTACCTGATTGTCACCAAAGGCTCCTTTACTATCTCCGTACGGATTACCAGGTCTATGGTAGGATTTGTGATCAACAAAAACCTAAACACAGAACAAAAAAAGAAAATTGTTAAGCAATCAACACCATCTCTATATCTATGCAAGAAGAGATTAGTGGTTACCCAATCAACACCATCTCTATATTCATGATAGAAGGAAACTTCTTGAGAACCACCAAAGCAATTTACTGTGATACGTATCCCCAAATCCTTAGCCCGGGCATAGTTATTGTCTGCAGCAGTTCCATTCAGGTACCGAGGAGAAACAACCATAACACGGTGCCCCCTTCCGGCCAAAGCTATTGGCAAAGAACCACAAACATCTCCTAATCCTCCTGTTTTCGAGTAAGGAGCTGCCTCGGATGTCACAAAAACAAGGTTATTGACAACTTCAGCTTTCCCACTCGGAATTCCAACCTCTGCAGCTACTTCTTCAACAGCTCTATTTCCAGGTACACCAAAATCCGCCATTACTGTTTCATCAATAGCCTCTTTCTTCTCTTCTTGATGCGTTATTTCTCCTGTGCTAGTGTTAAAGATTTCCTGATCACCTGTACAAGGAAAAAATCGAGTTCATCTTCCACATTCTGAACAAATTGTCCTACTCCATTTCAGAAATTGAATCCCTAAATTATACTGAATAAATCACTGTTTCTAAATAAACCATTTGAGGAAGATTCAACGAAACTCAATCACGAAATTTACCAGGAGGAGTGAGCTGAAATCCAAGAACGGAGCCAGAACCATCTCTCTCTGCGTCAGTGATAAATCCTTTTTCATCACCATCAGACTCACCGATTTTATCGCCGGAGAAGGAAGAAAAACTGCGAAGCAACAATGGACGTCCGATACTGAATCTCCGGCGAAAACGAGGGAATCCGAGACTGCTGATCGGACGGAAATGGCGGATCCGGTTGAATCCAACGAGCGGCTCGAATTTAACGGAGCCACTGATCTGAAGAGACGCCATTGATGGATTGAAGAGTGAGGGTTTCTATGATTGTAACAGATTTATGTCGATTTCGTCTGGTTGTTGGGGAAGATTGAAACCACCGGTGGCCTATCTACTACGTAAAGAATCTCCTTCGAGCTTCGCCGACATGCTTCCAAAACTTTAGGTGGTGTTATTCAAGGATGGATTTTAATAGAATTGAAATCCAACACTAATCCAGTGTTATTAACCTAATGATTCTAAATCTAACTCTAATAGATTTTAAAGTTTGGTGTTATTCAACTAAGATTTAAAATGCTTCATTAAAATCCAGTGTTATTCAAAACTAAAAGACTTGTAAAATCTTTGTATATCAAATCATTTGAAATGAAACATCTTTGGATTTCATGAGTAAATTATTAGAATCATAATCCAAGATATACTGCAGAGATTTTGAACTCCACACAAACAAATTGTTAAAAACAATATCAGAAATCAAATCTAAACCTTTAAGAATTGACTTTAACTCCATGAATGAATAACACCCCCTTAAACCACAGAGTACACTTAAAACCTTTATTCTTTGTTGGCAAACAATTTTTTTTTTCCTTCAAATTTTGGATCTTTTAGGAAACCGAATCAATTTTAGTTTTATTCCTTAAACATTTTCTTTTTTTGTTCAAACCAGAATAAATTAAAAAAAATTGAACCAACAAAAACAATTTGCAACAAACATTTTCCGATCTATGCAATTTTTGGCTTTGATTTTATAAAATTTAACTCTGATATTTTAATGGTTTTATTGTCCCAAGAGGATCTATCAGGAAAGCGCGAAAATTAAGAACGAGTTTACGAGTAAAAAAAAGATCACACACTTCTTGCCGAAATTGAAGCCTCACATTGTGCCACGTGGAAATTAGTGGGCTCCAGCTTTATTGGGATTGGGCTGAACTTTTGGTTTCATTTCAATATGGGCCGATTTTTGAAATATAAAAAGGCCTCGCAAGTAGCAAATGTTTAATGGGCTTCATAATTAAGAAGTCATTAATTATACACGTTTTGAATATGGTTCGTTATTTTCCAACCAACTGTAACGTTTCCCACTTTCCTCGTCATAATGAGTTGTGTAAAAGAGTTGACCATACTAAGATTATTTTATTATGTGAGATTCATTTTTTGTTTGTGTAATAATTATTTTACGTGGGTAATGAATGTTGTGGAACTCTCATAGTTTGTATTTAATCAATATAGCACCTTCCGTATTATATTTCTAATTATCTTGAATCATTTTTCTAAAACTATATGGATCAACTCATGACTCCTATAACACTCTTTTTTTTTTTTCTGAAACTGACACTAACATGTTTAAAGAAGCAAATAGAGTGCTAATTAACTTTGACACCTTCCCTAATTACCAAAATCCAAAAGTAATCCTCGTTACGAATATTTAACCCCTCGTGCTTCCCTCGTGGGTATTATTTATGTATATATAAACGATCATATGATTGGAGACGATAATTAGGCACAACTAGCTGTGTCTTTTTGAATTAAAAAAAAAAGAAAAAAAAAGAGAGAGATAGAGGAGAGAGATTCACAAATCAGAAATCTCCTTCATAACTCAGAATCTCTGTAAAGAACATTGGCATTAGTTTCATTACATTGGGATTGATATGGAAAAGTCAAACCAACCAGTTAATGTAACCTTGTCCGAATTGAAGGACGGAGATAAAGAAGTCGTCGATGCAGAATTTTTGGTTGATCTTCTCGAGGCCTATAGATATGGTAAGGATAATGTTCCCGCCCGAGAATTTCGATTCAAAGCGGCAGCGACGGCGCCGGCGCCGGTCAACACCACCGAGATAGAGGTGGAAGAGGACAATGATGGATCTCAAGCTCAAGGTACATTAGTCAACTTGTCATTTTCATACATGTTTTTTCGTCTTTATTTTTCAATACCTCTATATCTCTTAAATTTTAATTGCGTCTACTACTTTTAGGATTCTCAAATTACCCCAAATTCTTTTAACCGGACACAATCTTGCATAACCGGTGTAGATCAATCTCTCGTTTATTTTGGTCTTAGTTGTTCTCGTAGGATTAGGAAACACGTCTGTTCGTGAAAGCACATCCTCGCTATTTTCCAGTTCAGGTCCAATAATACTCGAGATTACTGTAAGCGAAACCGGTTCAAACGAAGAATCTGCATCAAACCAAGAAACCGGTTCAAACGAAGAAAATGGTAATAATTGGTTAGAGTCGAGCTCCACAAACTTACCAAATGTAGAGAGCGAAAGGCAACAGAACGGAGAAGATTGTGAGATGGAAGAAGAAGAAGAGGAAGAAGAAAGGAAGGAGAGATCTTCATCGGTTTCAGAAGAGAAGTTGCTTGCAACACAAGAAAACTACGAGCTTGGAGAAGGGGATGAAGAAAAGAATGAGAGATCAACATCGGATTCAGAAGAGAAGTCAAACCTAGAGAAGTTGCTTGCGACACAAGAAAACTACGAGCTCTACTGTCCAAGCTGTAGCTCATGTATCACCAGAAAAGTGATTCTCAAGAAAAGAAAACGTGGGAAGCACGTTGATTCGTCTCCGGATCTGAAACCCGATGTACCCGTCGTTGAACCAAGCCACATTGAGGAGATGGAGCCACCAGTTAAGGTTAATGTCCCTGAGACTCGTATTGAGGATGATAATCAAGAAGATAAAGAGGAGGGAATTATCTTCAATTGCTTGGCTTGTCTAAAGTACTTCATCCGGTTAGGTAAATCAAACTTTTTCTTAACCGGTTCTGAATCAATTCTATCCGCGGTTGCTTGATCTTATAAATTTGATTCTAAATTTCAGGAACAAGGTTCTTACAACTTGATTATATCACGGGAAAACCAGTTGAGGAACCAGGTATGTTATCGTGAATTGAAACAAAAATATTACTTAATTAAGATAGTTCTCTCACCTAAACCGGACTAGACAAATTGATTCCGAATTGGGAAAACTCAACAGCGGTTTTAATGAAAACATGCATAAAAATGTTTATAGGCTTAGCTTTGGTATTTGAATATTTGATAGATCTATATTTATTTTGTATTCAAAGAAAATTTGCAAATTATATGCAGTTAAAGAATATACAGAGGTGAGGAATAGTATAAACACCACACAATCACAGCCACAAATTCATCCGGACCGAGAAAGATTCGTCGTTGAGTTGTTGAAGAGCACCGTCTACGGCGGTCTCACGGAGACCATCACCAGCCTCGGCGTTGTATCCTCAGCCTCTGCCTCTGGTTCCTCCACCAGTAAGTCTCCAATCGTCATTTTCTTTTTAATTAGCAAACAAATGCGAGATTAGTTTATTGGCTAACCATCAGATTGGTCCTTGTTATAAAAATAATAACACTAAATAATGATTTTGTCTATTAAATTTTTTGTTGTTTCAGTGAATATCTTGGCTCTTGCGGTCGCAAATTTGGCCGGTGGGCTCATCGTCCTCGCTCAAAACGTAATTACTTGAACCGAAAAACGTTTTCTCGTGCCACAGATTGCGTCTGCGGTTTCTTGTTTTAACCGGTTCAGTTTTTTCTTGCAGCTTCAAGACCTACAAAACAGTTCAGATCAAGAGAAAGATCGGTACGAGGAATTGTTAGGGAGCCGTGCTAATTTCCGGATACATATCTTAGTAGCGGTCATGTCTTACATTTTCTTCGGCCTAATTCCTCCATTAGTTTATGCATTTTCCTTCTACGAAACCGGAATCAAGAACTACAAGCTCATCTCTGTTTTCTCGGTTTCTCTACTTTGCGTGATTTTGCTCGGTTTGATCAAGGTCTATGTCCGAAAACCGCCAAACTCACGTGAATCGACTAAAGCTTATCTCAAATCTGCGGCTTATTATACGTCTACTGTTGTTGCTTCTTGCGGAATTTCATACGTTGTCGGAGATATTATGGGAGAGTATACCGGTAAGCTCAGTTTGGTTGGTTTAGACCAGATCAGTATAACTTCTCCATGTGATGGAATTATTAAACCCGAGGAGTGCCGGTTTACTTCCTTTTAATGTAGTGAAAGGTGGAACTAAGAACCGGTCAGACCAGCGTCGTATATTATATTTCTGTTCTAATTTACTTACTAAATCTCTTTTCCGTTATCTTGGTATACGCAGAGTGGACTTTGTAAAGAGTTAAAGGTTAAAATTAAAACCGATGCTTTCTTGGAATAAAGGTGTTTGAGGTTTTTCTTTGATGATGGATTCTCTTTGAGTTTAGTTTTTTTTTTTTTTTTTTTTTTTTGGCTCAACATCAACTATTCATTCACCAAATCGAGATTACAAATCATTTGACCTCGACAAACTTCACTCACATACAATGATTTAGTCAAGTAAAACCCTGAAACACTAACGGATCCAACGCTACCCAACTGAAGATCATTGTATTTTTCAACCACTGCGAGATGAAACACACCACGACTCGGAGTGAAATCATCTCTTAAACCACTAAAAAAAACTCTAATGACACGAAAACAACTACTAGCCCGGAGAAGGCCAAAACCTAAGCTGACTAACCAATGAATTCCAATCTATTGGTCCCTCATGATCGGAGTGCAGCACTTGTCCCAATAGCAATAACACACGAATGCGCAACATCAGAAAAGATTGGTTTCCCCGTCTTTTGTTGTTCCGGTCTTAAACCTAAAACGGACCACATGTCCGACTGAACCGGTCAAGAAACCCAAGATAAACTCAGCAGACCCAGCAACTTCTCCAAGGTTACCTAATAATATCAGATGCTAATCACCTAATAATCAGAGTGTAGAGCACGGATTAGTATTCTTCACCTCATGGTGCATTCCCGGATTAGCCACTTCGTCTCCATCTTGTTATCTCGCTCTTTAACCGGACTGAACCAGCAGATTGAAGAATCTCTCGAACTAGCGGCTTGAGGTATCCCTCAAACTCGGCACCGACGAGCGCGGATCTTCTCAATCGCCGGAAGACTCCAAGACCTAACCCGGCTGCTTTTCTCCGGCAAGCTATGGTCTCCAGATAACGAACAGGGGAACTCAGGGGAGCCAGACGGCGCAGCAACACGCCCCAACCGGACTCCCGGAGAAGACAGCGAGCCGAGCTCTCGCTTCATCGCTTTCGCCGGAGGGAGAGCGGCCGAATCAACTACTTACCTACAACAAAGAGAAAATAACAAAAACAGAAGGAGCATAGCCCTCTCACACCGCCGGCAGAGCGCCTCGGGCGGCGGAGAGGCGACGGCGACACGATTTGGGGTGACGGCGGCTAGATCTAGGGTTTGGCGAGAGAGATTTCGTGGGATTATTTAAACCATATAGTAACTAACAGTTTTTTTTGTAGTTGTTGGATCATCATATCATCATGTATCTTTAAACCTAGAAGATTTTGACAAAGCCTATATGAGGTTTGGGAGGATATCAAATATGAGGAATTTAAACCAAAAAAAAAAATATGAGGAATGATGTTAGGACTCACGGTGATCATCTAGAGATTTGGTTTTTCTTTGTAGAATTATATATTTGAATCTCTTTCATGATGGGAGATTATAGAAGTATTTTATAGAGAATATTTTAGGAAAATATCAATGGATATGCTCAGAAGATCAAATAATTAAGTATGTATGCATGATTTTCTTTTAATTAAGTGGACAAGAGAGAGATTGATCTTTTGACAATTTTACCCTTTTATTCTACACACCTAATTACTTATCCGGTTATTATTTTTGTTAGCGTTTACATAAAATATACATATTTCTTCTACACACCTAATTACTTATCTGGTTATTATTTTTGTTAGCATTTACATAAAATAAAGTAAAAATGGAGAAGACGAAGAAGACGGAGTGAAAATGGAGAGGACAAAGAGGTGGGCAAAGAATTTAGGGATAAAAATTATTGTTTAGTAGTTTAAAGTAAAAATGGAGAAGACGAAGAGGTGGGGAAAGAAGAACAAGAAGAGAGAAAGTGATGAGGTGAACTTGGGATGGAGTTGCAGGTGATAATGGAAGAAGAAAAAAATCTGGGAGACATGATGACAGAGGAAGATACTCGAGAAGAGAAGAAGATTTTTTTTAACATCCATGATACCATATAAGTTAACCGTGATAAACAAATTATCATGATAAATAAATATGCTAATGCATAAGCTAACGGGAATGAATAAATTATCAAAATAAATAAACATATTATTATATAAGTTTGTTGATAACAATCATATAATAAATATATTAGCACGATAAATATAATTTTACCATACAACATGTAAAGTTATCATGATATAATATAATTTATATTACTAAATTACATAAATAATCACCAAAATCATTATTTTTTATTACATCTCGTGATGAATAAAGTTTTCGATATTTGGCTGAACAGTGTTTTTACTTTTTAGTTATCGCGATACAATTTGATTTACATTGTTAATCAAAAAGATAACCACACAAATCATTATTTCTTTATTTCTTCCAATGACGAATAGTATTTTCGACGATAATAACAATGTTATTTTTACTGTTAGAACTAAACTATTTATCTGGTTATTATTTTTGTTAGTGCTTTTACAAAATAAAGGGTAGTTTTGGTATTAATTGAGTCAGAGGAAAGAGAACTAATAAAAAGAAAAGCATGGATAGATTTTTAATTTTTCAGTCTTCTATGCATATCAATTAATATAGCCCCAATATTTTATCCGGTATAGATTTTGATAGGTCTGTCTGACAAGAAGGACTTTCCATTGGATAGCTATTGACAGTGATTGTTACATCAATATTAGGAGGTGGAAATGTTTTAGGTTCGAGGCCTCATAAATCAAATACTATGGCTTTGATTGGTGAACAAAAATAAAACACTACAAGTGGTACAACAACCAAACTCCCCATTTCCTTGTTAAAACTATGATTACCAATCAAACTCTGAAAAATTCCAAAGAATATGATAAACTGATAGTTGTGATTTGTCATGGTTGCATATACATAGTATTGGACATAAATACTCGCTACTTGCCTAGTATCCGCTACTTACCTCGTACTCGCCTTGAAAAAACAAGTACTTGTCGTTGGCAAGTCGGATAACAAGTATCAAAATTTTCTTACTTGCAAGTACAAGCAAACTATCAAGTCTTGAAAAAAAAATCATTACCCGGCTTGTTTGGCTCGTTACTTGCTTTAATATAGAAAAAACTTTAATAACTTATTTGAATTTATCTATTTATAGTTTATAACTTACAAAAATACAAATTGAAAAGATAAAAAAAAATTTGAACTTTGAATGTTTTGAGAATTTTATTGTATGTGATTGTTTTTATATTCAAGTATTTTAGTTCAAGTAGCAAGTTTCTCACAAGTAACAAGCCGGATCAAATTATTTTGCAAGTAACAAGGCGAGTCAAATTATTTGTATGTAGTCAGATTTTTGGACCAGTACTTGCTTCGGACAAGGCAAATATCAAGTCCAAAAATCAGTTACTTAAACGGACCAAAGCGAATCACAAGTACTTGAAAATTAGTAAGCACTTGTCTTGTATGTAACAACTTTTACATATTTAAACCATTGGTTCCACTAAAACCATTTTTTTTTTATGCGACAAAAAAATAAAGATATTTTTGATCAATAAACACGGTCCACATATATCATGTCAGTAAAATAGGTTAATAACACGATTATACTCTGGACTGCAAACTGTTTTCATTTATCAAAAAAAAAAAAGCAGAGCGAGAGAGAAAAAAAAAGAGAAAGCTTCGAGGGTTCCTTCGGTCGCCGCCGTCCTTCCGACGGTGGCACCGGTAGTGTAGTTTAGCTTGTTTTTTTTTGCTTCCTTCTCTCTTATCTCTCATGTGTTTCCTTCTACTCGAGCAAGGGTTGGATTTTATCTCAGATCTACAATTCTAGATTTAGATCTATCCTAAATCTATGTCTATTTTGGGGTTTGATGTTCGTTTCCTCCCTCTAGTTGTTGCTGTCTCCGGTGGTTGGTATTCAAGAAATCAACGGCGTGCCGTTTTGGTGAGTCAACAATCTGGAATTTGCTTGCCGACGAGGAGATGCGGGTTTGAGAAGGCTTTAGTTTGTTTTTGCTCTGTAATTTTATGAGATTATGTCTTTTCTGTTCATTCCTCTTTGTTGGCCTTTCCCGGGGACTTAATCGAATCGCATCCGTCACCATTCCTTCCCTCTGAAGGCTTTGGTGAGTCGATTAAGCGGCTGTTTAGTCTCCTCCACACGAAGTTAATTTCAGGTTTGGTCGAGACCTGTTTGTTTGTGCTGCCCCCTAACCGGTTCGACATATGTTTCGATTTCTCCGGCCCCTGGCAGTTTCGTCGGTCTTGTCAATTATCTTTTGAAAGATTCGTCTTGCCATCCCAAGGAAGCACAAGTTTCAAATTTCTGAACTCTACCTACATCAAGCGAGGACAAGTAGAGTTGAAGCCACGGTTGGTTATTGTCGGTGTTCCAACATGTCTAATCGTTTTCCGCTCTCGGGTTTGGACCAGTTTTTGAGTTTTGAATAGTAGTGTTTGCATATCTCATTTAAGAGCTTTTGTTTGTATAAGAAGTTGCTTCCGAGCTTAGTGTAGTCGGGCTTTGTCTCTCGAGATTCCGAGCTTAGTTTAGTCGGAATCTGCGGGCTTTGTCTCTCGAAATTTCAAGCTTAGTTTAGTTGGAGTTTGCGAGCTATGTCTCTCGAAGTTCCGAGCTTAGTTTAGTCGGAATTTGCGAGCTTTGATTCCGGTGTGTCCGGCCTTGTATTCTTCCTATGTATCCTTCCCTTGTTTTTAATATTACCAGATGACAAAAAAAAAAAAAAAAACACGATTATACTCCCAACTTTTACTCAAAAAAATATCAAATTAAATGCTAAAGATATAAATGTAAATAGAATGTTTTGGGTAATTTGATGTGACGACAAATAAAAAAAAGAAGAAAAAGTATTGTGATGACGTGTGATAAAGAAACTGCGTGTGCCCGAAGCTTTCACACCCATTAATCCCATCTCTCTCTCTCTCTCACACATACACACTGTCTCTTCCTCTTCTCTACTCTTTCTTCTTCTTCCTCTTAAACGTTTCTCTGTTGTTTCTTCCAAACAAAAAAACACACTTTTTTTTCTGGGTTTTAGAAACAGAGAGTAACTCTGAAGGTAAATTATCACTCCCATTGTTTCTTTTCAATAAGGATTTCCGAGATTTTTATTTCCTAAAAAGGTCGACTTTTGTTTTTCCTTGTTTCGTTTTTTTTTTCTTTGATTTCAGAGAAATGTGTTGTGAATTTTAATGGTCCTTCCTGATTTTTCGCAATACTATGATTTGAAAAAGAAAAAAATCTAAACTTTTCTCGTCTACAGCTTCTCAAAAGAAAAAAAGTGAACTTTATACTTTGATCGCCACTATAACTACAAATATTTGGCTCCATCCATAGGGTTTTGTTCTTGGTCGTTTCCGCTTCTTAGTTCTGATTCACTCTCATCTTCTTCTTTCTTCTGTCAGATTTTGTCTCCTGGGTTTTGTCGGAGAGAAATCAGTCACCGAACCTACGGTATACACTCTCTCTTTCTCTCTCTGATCTCTGTGTTGTTGTTGCTGGGTCTAGCTTTCTCTGAAAATCGAAGCTTGGTTGGGAATTGTTTGGCAACTAAACCCTAAGAATTCATTTGTCTTAGATTTGAATAAAGTCTCTGTTTTGCAAATACCCAATTTCTTTTTTGGTCTTCTTCCATGTCCTTGCAGTGTATATAAATGCGAGTACTTTACTTACCATTACTCGATAGCTGTGTGACTAATTCCATTAGTGTTCTTAGGAATCAATGATTTCCATGTTTAGCTTCTACTGTAATCCGTATAGTGCCTAAATTGTAATTCAAAGCTATTCAGTTTCATGTTGTTTCTGTCTTTGCATTTCAGATGAGCAACAGAAGATCAGTGAAGAGATCATTGATTCTTGATGATGATGAAGATGAAGATATATTCTACACCTTCAAGGTCCTTCTACCTAACGGCACTAGTGTGAAACTCACAGTTAATAACCCAGACCCTGAGATGTCGATGCAGAATTTTGTCAACCTGGTGAAGAAGGAGTACGATAATGCGCGTAAAGATTGTGTTTTGTTGTCTAAGAGGACGAAGGTTGATTGGAACTCAGGCGGAAAGTTTCATCTCGAGTCAAATGGTGAAAAGATGAAAGGCTTTGTTCGCTTTGCTGCGTTTAAGCCCAACTTGTGCCATATAATACGTCTTGATGTGAGTTGTTCTCTTTTTGTCCCAGTCTTTGACAATTGGTTTCAAATTTGTTCATAATATCTTTTTTATATGAGAATGACCGGAGGAAACTGAGATATGTGCCTGAACTATTTCTATCTTTTTATTTCTGATATCTCTGCCTCAATTTCTATCTCTGGATCAGGACGGCTCTGGTATAGCTTTCACCATGTATGAGGTTAGTATTTTTATTCTGAAACATATATGCTTGCCATCTCATTGTCTCCTTAAGTCGGTCTGTGATGATGGTTCACACTTATTTTGCAGAACTTATGGGATTTGACACCTGATACTGATCTTCTTAAAGAACTACCTGAAAATTATAGCTTTGAGACAGCTCTCGCTGATCTAATAGTAAGTGTTTCAGTAAAATTACATGAAAAGATAGAATGCCTGATGGGAAATTTATGTGTTTTGTGTTGGTTCGGAGTGCACATTTTGCCTTGTTGTAAACTTGATGCACACTATCTTATCCTTGTTGTATAAACTTGCGTACATTATTTGACCTTGATATTCTGAAAGTTTTACATGGAAAATTTACTTCTAGGGTTGTTCTTGCGGATGTTGTCTAGCTATTTCCCCAAGGGATAAAAAAAGAAGATATTTCTTCTGATTTATGTTTGCAACCAACAGTTATGATTATCTAGGGATTCACATTGTTGTATTTGCTTGTTTGATTTCTGAAATAAAATACAGTGTTTCACATTAAACGGCAATTTTCGCCAATGGATTCACTTACTCACAATTACTAACGATTTTTGACATTATTTCTCTGTATCTGTTATTGTGATTGGGTTTTGCATCTGTTAACTTTCTCGTTTATTCCTAATATGGCATCCTGATTTTTCTGTTGCTTGATTCACAGGACAATTCCTTGCAAGCTGTCTGGCCTTTTCGTGAAGGAGCTCGAAAACTGATTAGGTTTGTTCTTATCATAGGAGCTTAGATGACCAAAATTTCGTGTAGTCCTTCAATTCATGTGATTATCTTGCAGTGTGGATATTTCTGGTGACCGGATTACAGTCTTTGATACTGGGAGAGGAATGGACAGTAGCGAGGAAAGTTCTATTGATAAATGGTGAGATGATTTCTTCAGTTTCATTCAAATTCTCACAAAACATGGAAGATATTGATAACCCATACGATCGCTAGGGTCGGCTAATGGGTTATGATTATGAACTGAGAAAATTGTTCTATAGAAAAAACAACTTCACATATTTTACGTATTGAGATTGATATTGCAATCAAGTGTTCTTTACTCCAATTGATACTGCAGGTTTGATTTTTTGGTGAACATTCTTCACATTTGGTTTAAATTGTGCAGGGGTAAAATAGGGGCCTCAATACATAGATCTCAAAAAACCGGTGCTATTGGAGGCAAACCACCATACCTTAAGGTAATTCATTAGTCGCAAAGAGATTAGGTTCTTGCAATTTATAACTTTTGTGTTTAAAATATTAGACGGATAATTATGTACCGTTAGTCAAAATATGGACAACTCCGTAGGCATGTTTCAGTTTGGAATGTTCTTTCTGTATAACTACCTGTTATTTTACTGATTTGAAGAAAGATTCACTCTTTTTCTATGTAGCCATACTTTGGGATGTTTGGATACGGAGGTCCTTATGCTTCTATGTTCTTGGGAAGGTGCGACTTCAGCTTCTGTTTACTCATAAATGTTGAGGTCAACCTATGATTGTCTGCATTGTCTTGTTACGTCTAACTCTCTTCTCTGTCAGGCGTACTTTGGTGTCTTCTAAGACAAAAGATTCCAAGAAAGTGTTCACTTTGCAATTCAAGAAAGAAGCCTTGATTGACAATCGGTCTATCTTGGGAAAAAACTGGAAGGTAATATGATTCTTCATCTGTAAGTTTAAGCTCATTTGTTTTTTTCTTGTTCTCGTCAATGTTTCATAAACAATGAATTCTGAATATCTTGTATAGACTGATGGTGGCATGAGGGACCCGTCGGAGGAGGAAATGAAGTTATCGCCTCATGGAAGCTTTACAAAGGTCCACCCTTTTTCAAAATTTTCTGCCCTTGTTCCCATATGACGTGAAAAATAACCTTCTATATATATACTATCATAGATGCAGAAACAAATAACCTTCTATATATATATATATACTATCATAGATGCAGAAACAAATCAATTTGAAAATGTTTTCCACTGAAAAAGTTTCTGCCAATCAATTCTTAACCCTCAGATTCCTGCTGTTAGAAATGGATATATTTTTGTTGTGACTTGTGAGTAGTTCACTTTCTTTGGGAAAACTTTCTTATGTCTGAAATATTTTGAATTCTTGAATTTTATCGCTTTTAAGTGAGGTTATGTTGATGGTTTGTTTACTCATCTACTTCAATGATATCTATTATAATTTAAACTGGTAATCAATAATGTTCATCTTGGATTATATCGGAAGTATTATGTGTGTTCTATATATTGTGCAGAAACCTCATGGTGTTGTTCTCAACTCATATGACAGTTTGATCTTCATATTTTCATATTTATTCTCATATATCAACTGCTTATCTAAAACTGCTGGTCTATATTCTTTTTAGGTCGAGATATTTGAATCAGAATTTGACATCTCAAAAATATATCAACTCCAGTGCAGGCTTAAGGATATTTACTTTCCTTACATCCAGGTATACTTAGGGTATTTATAATACAATATATCATAATCCATGTTTATTGCTAGGATTTTTAATGGCTTTAACTAGTTCTTAAAGCATGCTAACCTTAACCAGAGTACATTATTGTCTACATGGATCCAGTGATGCCTGAAACAATGCTATAAATATGGAAAAAATGATGAGTTTCTGATCGCTAATATATGTTTTCTAACAGTTCTGCCCTTCGACCATTTTCTTGGTGAGTCTTTTTTTTGGTTCTGATAATATGTGACTGATTTAATTTGCTTTATCAACCTGTAGTGTGATGAACTCTCCAAAACTGGGAGGACTGAAAGGCCTGTAGAGTTTCAGGTTTGTTATTATCATCATTGGCTAATCAGTTGTGTTTCTCGTTTGATATATGCTTAGATTATCACTAGTAAGTTAATTATGTTTTAGGTTTGTTATTATTATTCCAAGATAAATTACTTCGAGTGGTCTTGGTTATACTCTTATCCTTATCCTGGTCTTCTTTCACTTTTTCAGGTCAATGGGGAAGATTTAGCTGAGATAACAGGTGGAGAGGTTGCCATTACCAACCTACACTCCAAGGGTCAAGTATATTCATTTCAGATTCGATTCACTCTTACCGGTGGGAAAAGAAAAGGTAAAAACCCCTCTTCAGATCAAGACGTTTCCTATCAGTTAAGCTCCTGGCTGATTTTGCCTCAGTATCTGGTAGCTAGTCTATTTAAATATACGGCTGGTATCTTCCAATGAAGAGATATTTTTGTTTGGGTGAGTTGGAGAAATTGCTCAATCCCCTTATAATGAAAATGTGGTTGTTTTTTGGTCCGCCAACACATACGTAATCTTCTTGCACTGGAATTTTTAGAGAGCCCATATCATGTTTGTACACAGAAACACTTAAAGAAGTACAACAATTGCAATCCCAAGAGTTTATCATCATTGGATTCTGATTAGATATGTGTTTACAGGGACAAATCAAGAGGCAAATGCTCGCCTTAAGTTTGTCTATTTTCCAATTGTCCAGGTATAACAATCCTTTTTAAAGAAGCAATCATTACCTTTGGTTACCTTCTCGAACTGAACACTTTAGAAGCTTTGCAGGGAAAAGAAAGCATTGATAAAATTTTGGAGAGTTTAGAAGAGGAAGGATGCAAAGTTTCTGAAAGCTTCCAGACTTTTGGTCGTGTTTCAGTAAGAAGGCTTGGTCGTTTACTTCCAGAAGTCCGTTGGGTTAGTCATCTCTTGTCACCGTTATCATGCTATTTAGGGTGTAGAGGGCTTGCAAGTTCTCTGAATATGCTTGAAAACAAGATTTTAACTCTTGTGTTGTTTGTGTTATCAATAAATATGTAGGATTCAATACCGTTTATGCAAAGAGGAAACAGAGCGTCTACTTTGCAGAAAGGCTGCCGAAGAGTAATATGCTTTGTTGGTATGAAGTGCTCATACATTGTCAGTTGTATATGTACAGCTGTTTTATTTTTTATTTAAGAATGTGCACTCTTTGTGGTTGCAGATTTGGATGCTGGTTTTAGCCCAACGCCTTCCAAAGTGAGCTAAACAATCCTAGATTATTAAACACATTTAGTACATTATCATCTGATCACTGAACAAGCTTTTTACAGACTGACCTTGCGAGCCAAAATCCTTTCTCAGTGGCTTTAAGAAACTTTGGTAGTAAATCGACAGAGAAAGAGAAGGATGATGGTCGGTTTAAAATCCTTTTGCAATCATGTTTTTCCACTTCTTTTCGTAATTAGATTATAATGAATTCTTGTTTTTACAGATGTCACTATTGTGACTCATAGAGAAGGAAAATCTGTCAGCTATGCGCATCTGGATGAAAAATATCAAGAATGGGTTTTGGAGATGCATAATACCCATGATGAAGAAGCTGCATCGGGTGCAGATGAAGCTGTCCTCATTGTTGGATCCTTGGATAAAAAAGCCCTTGGCATTTTGCGTGATGGTATGTACTAGATTATCGTGGAAGATAAATAAACTTTGTTTGGAAAGCTATCGCCTCAAAATGCATGTTTTCTAAGCATTTTCATATATCCAAATATTTTTACTAACATTGATGTTGTAGTAGAAACACACTTGAGGATTTCGTTAAATGGATTTTTCCATATATTTCAAGTTTATCTCCTTGTATGGATTGGGTGCTCATACCTCCAATGCTTGAGCTGTAGCTGTGAGGGTGCACAAGGAAGTTACGAGAAAAGGAATGTCATGGAAACGTGGTCAGAATATAAAGATTCTGAGAGGAGCTTATGCTGGGGTTCACAATAACAATGTGTACGCCACCATTGACTATTTCCTAATAGAAGGGTTTGAGGACGAAGCAGGCGGTTAGTACTATCACACCATCATTTACACTACAAATAGAATATTTTTTTGTAGTCGCTACAGCTGAGATGACGGTTTTTATGTGTCTTCTGCGCAGGGGATACTCGGATTTTATGCAGGTAATTTTCTTTTTTCATAACTAGTTTCTGTATACTCAATGCTAGTTATGTATCTTATAGCTTTAATTTTAGGCCAATCGATCGCCCTGAGAATGAGGGATGCAAGCTTTCAATCATCGACGGAATTTCGAAACTGGAAGTTCGGAGTTCTTTATCTTTACCTATCACTATAATCGACTCTGGAAAGGTCAATCACTTAACTATTACCATTTTCTTTTTATTTTTATTCTCCTATTCTGTATTCAGCAAATGGTTTCAATCTGAGAATTTTTTTGGTACAGTGCCTACATGTAGATGCAAACGAATGGAATAGAAAACTTGATAAGCAACAGGAAAAGGCACCGTCAAAAATTGATTTGCTGGATGAGAGAGATTGCAGAGAATTGAAAATTGATGGGGTATGAACGTTTCTTTATTTAGTATAAACTATAGTCAGTTTAAGTGATAGAGTTTGGTGTCAAGTGTCAACTGCCTTTGCGTGCAAACAAACAAATATAACGAGCAGTAAGCACTTTCGTCTCCAAATTGTTGCCACAAAACTAAGCACCTTTGTATTTCATACACGCTTATCACAGATAGTAACATTATGTATCAATATGTTACAGGAACTACCGGTTGGTGATTCTGTGCGTGCTGGGAAAGCTACCCCGAAACAGATTGTTGCAGTTGTCCGACCTGCATGCTTCACGTCTTCAACTCCCTCAAAGAAGTTGGACCAGAAACATATTGTTAAGATGGATGGGGAAGAAATGGTCATGGTAGTAAAATTGAAATCGAGTGATAAGAATGTCAAACCTGTGTGTTCGCAGCGCATGTTTCCTACATCCCGTAAAGGGATTAGTGGTCTTTACATCTTCCCACTTGGGTCCAAGTTTCCAAACCTTTTCAAGAAAGCTGGCTCTTACAAATTTTCTTTCTCCATTGTAAGTAACTTTCTATGCTCTTCTTTTTGTATCTGAAATTTTGTTCTAAAGAGTTGTCCGATAAATTTAAACTGACTGCCAGTTATTTTTTCAAGTAATCTTATAATGTAATTGCCCAAACACTTTATCTTCAGGGCAACTCAATTAAGTGCAACAAAACGGTGGTTGTTAGACCTTCTTCTAAGGCAGCAAGGTGGGAACTTGACGATAATCTGGAGTCCCTTCCGTGCAATGTTCGGTAAGACCATAATCTTCTTAGAAATGGAATTTATATACCTCCGACCTTTCTCATTTTCCTTCACACTAAATCTTAGATTGTCGAATTTGATCAATATATGGTGTTTCTACAGGGTGGGTTCTTCTCTTCCACCTTTCCGTATAGCTTGCTTTGATGAGTACAAAAACCAGATTCAGTTCTCTTCTGTTCCAAGCCTGGAAGTTGAACTGGAAGCTAACCCTGGATTCTTAATCAAAATTGATAAAATTGAGACCAACCTGATAAACGATGGATCAATTCTGAAAATCGAGGTATATTGTTACTTCCATGGTTGGTTTAAGCACTGACGTTATGATTATATTTTGTTTAATGTCAAGCGAGGATAGATACTAAATACAGTCCATAGTGTAGGCAGTTGAAAATTTCCATCCACGGTAGGTTTTTTTTTTGGTAACGATACATAATTTCTTGATTTTCTGAATCTAATGCAGAATATGCTCGTTGAGACTGATGGGTTAGACCAGATCCGACCTAATTATGAAGCAACACTAGAGATACGAGCAATGGACAAGCCTTTCTCTGTCTCGGTTCCTTGTAAAGGTAAGCTTTAATTCTAGTATTGGTCTTTATAAGGTTACATGCAAACGCCCTTCTTAAATTTCACAAAAGACTCATCAGAGATATTCTTATACCCGAAATAAAATCAGAGCCACAGTGTATCGTTCAGTTATGTTACTTTAACTTAGGGAGCTTTCCTTCTTAAATTTCACAAAAGACTCATCAGAGATGTTCTTACACCCGAAATAAAATCAGAGCCAGAGTGTATCGTTCAGTTATGTTACTTTAACTTAGGGAGCTTTCTGTAATTTCTGCTCTCTTTATAGAACTGAGAAAATTGAAGATTTCTGATAGCTATGTAATTAGGGAGTTTAGTCTACGCTTTGTAATCTATTTGTCAAAGGGACATCATAAGGACATGCAAAATCAACCATTAATGTTTATATTATGTAGAAACTGTTTTCCCTAACGGAATTTTCTTTTTCAGTTAATCCTGGGCCTCTAAAACGAGTTGCTGTGAATAATCCCGAGGCTTTGGAAAATTTGCTTCCAGATTCCACTGTCGAAGATTTGATCCTGGAGGTATATAATATCGGTTTATGCATGTTGTTAAACAGAAATCAGTTTTTTTCCTTCGAATCAAGTTGACCATAATTTTTATGCAGATGTTCGATGGATATAATAACCATGTTGCAGAGGGGTCCGATGTTCTGATACATATTGATGGTTATCGTATTGAAGACTGGATGGGCATCAACCGTAAGGTGTGAGAAGTTTATTCTAGTAAAGCATAGGAGCCTCTGTCTGACTTATTGAGTGCATTTACATAGTATATCGTATTCTCGCCATTGTATCACTATTTGGATGACGCAGTTTCTTAAATGGTGTGGGTTTGGTTTTATTGAATCTTAAAGTTCTTTCATTATTTGATAGGTTGATGGTCGTGGCTGCATTGATCTCTCTGGCATTCTTAAGGTCACAGAAGGCTATGGGAAATCTGGTAACATGATCTTTTCACTTTCTATATTTTCCGGTGTCATTCCCTTTTTGATGATTTGCTGATTGTCTAGCGTCTTTGTTTCTCTACAGTATCACTCTCTGTAATGTCTGGTAATGAAGTGATCTTCAGGAAAGAGTCTCAAATTGAGGAACGAGAGCTAAGACTTGTAACCGAGGTAAAGATTCATTTGGTGCAGTTTGGTTTTGTTTCTTGCCACCAAGCTTTTGTCAGGAACTTGTCTCTCTACTCTCTTCTGATCCTGAAATTGTTTGCATTGATCAGCTGCCCGACTGCTGTGCTGCTGGTTCAAATCTCGTGAACCTCATCTTCCAAGTGACGGATTCAGATGGTTCTTTGGATACTCACATCCATCATGACGAAAAATCCGGGTGTTTCCATACAATGTGCATTGAATCTGATTCAAGAAGCGTTGAGAGTGCAATCAGATATGCCTTTGTCCACGGTTCCTGCAAAGTGCCTTCTCTTTCCCTACCTGAGAACGAGGGTGTCTTTTCTTACAGGGTGTTCCATTCTCGATATCCCGAGCTGCATATGAGCGTAAAGGTAGTAATTTACTAATTGTGAATTGGGTAGATACTGCAATATGTTTCTACTATGGGTAGAATTTTCAGTTCAAGTTCGTGCTAACTCACTATGTCGCTCTGATTCTGTTGTATTCAATTTTCGGATTTAGGTAACATGTGCTCCCACATTTGACAGAGATGAGATTGGGTATTCGACACCGCATTCAAGAGCAACTCCACCACCTGAATCAGGGATGCCTTCAATTACAAATCCACCGGCGACTCCATGTTCACAGTTTGGAGTTTTGGCCATTAGGTCATCATCATTGGCTCTCAGTAGCCAAACTGGCCTGATGGATATAGCACAGTACACTGAGGTATGGCCATCACCCTTTAAGCGGCAAATATTGATATTTCTCTGTCATTAATACCTTAGTGCAAGCAAAAAAATCATCTAGAATGATCTAGCTTTTGTATTCCGAGTTCATCTCAGCCGCATGTTTGAAAATTTTCCTTTCTTACTGCAGAGTTTAAAAGAAACAATCAATAGTGACGAAGAACTCCGAGTTGAATTAGATAAGCGCCTAAAATGTTTGCAGGATCAACATGAACATGTTGAGCAAGAGTGTAGTAGACTGCAAGGTAACTATTATCTTGATTTGTCAACGTTTGATAACTATGATGCATTGGTGCTATACTGCTATTTATTCATTTGCTTTCTGTTTTTGAAACACTATCCCTAAATTTGGTGTCTAAAACATTGCCCACATCTTTAGTTCTGAGATGCTTCATATTTCATGAAGAGTTTCACAAAATGTTTCTTAGAATATGTCTTATTTCAACAATTTTCTAATTCAAAAGAATGGCGGATCATAGCATAAACTGGCAAATCTTACCTGTTCATGTGAATTTCATCTCAGCTTCTCTGGAACCTCTTGGCGCATCATTTCCAGAATGCCTATCTACCAAAGAATTAATGATGAAGCAAATCGAAGATAAGCATCATGACACTGCAGCATCAGTGTTCTGTTGTCTGTACAGAAAGGCTCCGCCTCCACAGTCTCTGTTGCTGTCAAAGAAAGGAATGTTTGGCCTAGTAGCGCTTCTCGGTTCAGTTGCCTCCACGTCACTAAGCAGGTGACATCGATTTTATAGCCACAGTTTTTCTGACCATATTCATAGTTTATACATTTGGGGGCAAATCTTTAATTTCCTAAGTTATTTGGTATGACAGGGTTTTGTCTGAATATTTGGGGAAAGACACAATGCTTTCGTTGGTGTGCAAATCATCACAATTTGGACCCAAAAGCGATGAGTATCGCAAGCTTCAATCTGAAGCAGCTAGCCTCGGACGATCTATCACCAATCGGTTTCTTGTTATTTGTCTTGATGCAATTAGGTATTTTTGTCCTCTTCCTTTGATATTGGATTTCCTGTTACTCTATTGCTTAGCCAAATGTTTTCTGGTTCAAAACATGCAGACCTTGGAGGAACGGACTTGTGAAGAATGATCCTCAGAAGAGATTAGCCATGGATAACCCATTCCTGCCGAATGGAGATCCTATACCGGGCTTCAAAGGCTATGCCGTGAACATGATAGATTTAGCTTCAGAGGAGCTGAATATACTATCAAGCTCGGGTTTCGGGCTTAGGGAGACGCTGTTCTATGGAGTTTTTGGAGAGTTGCAGGTATATGAGACTGGAGAGCACCTTGAAGCAGCTCTTCCTCACATCAATGGTGGAGATGCCGTGTCTCTAGATGGTGTGATCGCCAGAGAAAATGGTTTCATATACTCCGGTTGCTGGTACATGCAGTTTCTCTTTATCCTTAAAAACTCATTTCAATTATTAAGTTTGGAACTTTAAAGCTTGGAAGCCTAGAAACTCATTTCAGTTTTTTTTTTTAATCTGTCTTGGTTATTGTGAGTGTTGATGATTGTTTTTTGGGCTTATGTCAGTACACCGGAAGTTCATTTTCCAATAACCGTAACGGAGAGGCAAGAGAAGACATTGGTGCAACTGGAAATAACAAGAGACAAGAAGAGAAAGGTTGAGCAGATGATGACTGAGGAGAATTGTAAGTTGCGTAAGGTGGTGAAAAAGTTGAAGAAGGCAAATGAGAAATACCAACATTTTACAGCTATGGCAGACTCTTCTTATTCTTAGGTTCTATTTTTAAAATTTACTTTTGTAAATAGCTAAAAATTTGGAGCAATTCGGTAGTTACTAAACGTTCTGGATATTTTGGTAAATATAAAAAGGTTTGGTGTTTTGCCAACAATATCAAAAGCTCTGGGTACTTCTGTGAATATCTAAAGTTATGGGTACTTCAGTAAACTTTTAAATCTGCATAGAGTGAAAGATATCATAGAAAAGATTCAAGTAATAAATCTGCTAATGTTGATGATCACACATAACATCGTCACTATTTATCCAAAACACACAAAAATTCTTCGTTTAAGTTTTCTTGAACATTACACATCTACTTTTGCTCGTCTTGGGTAATGGAGCCCAAAAATAACCAACTAAACTCATTTTATGCCCATTTTATAATTTTCCGACTCTTCATTACTCACCTCACACCTTGACTCTTCCTCTTCCTATTTTCCCAACACTCTCACTTCTCTTCTTCTTCTCAGTTCTCTCTGATTTTTCTCTTCTTAGCATTTGGTGGGTTACTGAAAAAGAAACCAGTCTGCAAAATCTAAGGTATCGGAAGTTAATTTCACTGCCAAAACCTAAGAATTGTTCATCTGAAGGTTGTAATTAAGTCTATAAATATATTCATGTGGTCTATTGTTGTTGAAAATCTTCTTCTCTTATGAATCCATGGATGGTAATGTATGTGAATGTGTAGATAATGCTATTAAGTAATATATTGTCTTCTTCTTCTTCTTCACCGCTACCTACTCTCTGAGTAAAGTAAAACTTGTTATTTGGAAACAATTTAGTGTTCCCATTTTGGCTTGTTTTACTGAATATATAACATGCAAATCAATCTACATAGATTCTGTTTATTTCTTTCTCACAAATATTCGACCTTTTTTTCTTCTAAGTGTGGTGTTTATAGGCACTTGAATTTAGTAGATGTAGCTTTTAGTTACTTGCTTTCTAAGTCACCAAACATTTGTTAACACAATTACTAAAAAAACTTATTATGAAATGATAAAAATCGTATCCATGAGTTTTCTTTTTGGTAGCTTCTCTTCTGAATCATGTCTTTTGAATTTCAGATGGGTAAAAAGAGACCGGCTGAGAGAGTATTGAGTCTAGATGATGATGAAGATAAGTCTTACAGGCTCAAGATTCTTTTACCAAACAGCACAAGTGTGACACTCACACTTACCAACCCTGAACCTAAAATATCAATGAAGAATTTTGTTAATCTGGTGAAAGAGGAATATGAGAAAACCCGTAAAAATTGTATCTTGTCCGGTAAGACGAGGAAGCGGATTGATTGGAATTTGGCTGCTAAATCATATCTCGAGTTTAACGGTGAAAAGATTAAAGAAATCGTTCGATTTGATAAGTTTAAGCCTGATTTCTGCAATATAATACGTCTCGATGTGAGTTAGTTTTTAATATTTTCATTCTGCTACTTGCTTTGCTTTTATGTATCGATTTAGCTAATTATGATGTTCTTTGATTAATCTCTGGATCAGGATGGGTCTGGAGAGGCTTCTATTATGTATGAGGTTAGTTTTATTATATAGTTTTTGCTATGTATAATTGTCTCCTTAAGTTGGTTTAATGATGGTCTTGTTCTTGGTATTTGCAGAACATGTGGGATTTAACACCTGATACTGATTTGCTTAAGGAACTACCACAAACTTATAGCTTTGAGACAGCTATTGCGGATCTCATTGTAAGTTTCTCAATAAAATTACCTGTAAAGTTAAAACATATAATTACAATTTTATGTGTTTTGTGTTGGTTATTGTGGACTTAATACAAGTTCTTTAAAAAAAATTACATTAAGAGGTTTTGTAGTAGATTGTAGCTGTTTTGACAGCTCAGCAACAATCTGGTAAGTTAGTTAGCTGAGTCAGCTTTCGGTTTAATAAGATTTGGTTTGGCAATTGGTTCGAGAGAAGAGATTTTACTCGTTAACCGGTTTGGGGTCTTTTTCAAATCGGTATCAGAGGTTCGTCTTTCTCCATCAATGGTGACTTTTGGAAGGATCTCTCGGAGGAGTTGGTGCGTACTGATTCTGAGTTTCAGAAGAAGATTTCGAAACTCATCACAAGAACGGAGCAGCTGTGAAACTTGTGTGTGAAAAATAGTGCTGAGGAGTTGGAAAAGTTGAAGATTTGTGTCAAGATAAAAGACACCCTCCAGGTGCTCGATGAAATCTCTCAAAGACAATACAGTGAAGAGGAGGAGGCAGAAAAGACAGAACTTTATATAAGTATAAGCGGTCCTGTGTGAACCGTATGGACAGAATGAATTTGTTGTAGTAGACATCAGGCTGTTGCTCGCTTGAGTTTATGTTGTGGTCCTTAGTCTTTAGGATGAGGATACAGAAAGAAGAAGAAGGATATGGCATTTGGAGTTGTTAAGTTGTATTAAAATAGGCAAACAGAAAGTTGAGTCCATAAGCAGTACTTCTTGCAGAAAATGAGCCGGAGGTGAAGGCTTATTCCGTTGGCATTGGTGGTAGGTTTTAGGTACTTAGTTTGGGGTTACTGCCTACTAATTCGCAGTGGGCATAGTTACACATATAAATTTGTATACCATGGCTGCTCCAAAGACGAACATAGAGACTCTGATAAAGCGGAGGTTGGTTAGCAGTTATGGAAGGAGATTCACAAGACGTAACCTCATTCTCCAGCTTGAGGACAAGATCAAATTCAGGCTGGCGGTATTGTATTAGTCTGGTGCATGAGCCTATGGGGTCTGTACTCTGTAGTAGTCTGTAGCTGTGTTAACAACTTAGCAACAATTGATTTGTCAGTTGGTTGAGAGCTAACACGCTGAAATGTAGTTGGGAAGAACCAGTTGGACAGTCTTGGTTTTACACTTGGAATTAGATTTGCGATTCTCTCGTTAATCAAATTCTCTTTATGGTGCAGTGGTTTGGTGAAATGAATAAAACTATAAAAGTAGTTTACTGGTTTTGTTATTTCATTGTTGCGATCTTTGCTTGGTTTCTTAGTAAAATCAAACTCCATGTTGTCTGGACCATCCTTTCTTGTTCTGTAAATTAATTATGTTAGTTTGACTGTGTTAGTTCTCTTGTTTATGAACTTCAATTTTCATTTTGCTTATATCACAGGATAATTCCTTGCAAGCTGTGTGGTCTTGTTCACGGGGAGATCGAAGACTGATTAGGTTTGTTCTTTTCCTACAAGGTCATATACTTAAAATGAGTTTTATCTTGATTTCATGTAACTGCTTTTGCAGTGTCGATGTTCTCGAAGATCGGATTTCAATTTTCGATTCTGGTCCTGGAATGGACAGTAGCGAAGCAAATTCTATCGATAAATGGTGAGGTTCTTAAAACATGGAATGTATTGGTAAAAAATATTAATTTTACTGTGAAAGCTTTATAACATAAATAACTTCATACTTCAATCAAATTTTCTTTACTCAAGTTGTTACCGCGAGTTTGATCTTTAAGCAGTCTTCATTTTTAAACACTGCGCAGGGGGAAAATAGGGGCTTCATTACATAGGTCTCAAAAATCCAAAGCTATTGGAAGTGAACCACCATACCTTATGGTAGTTATCTCTGCCTAAAGAATCTTAGAACATTTTTTGCTTGCAGTTTATAAATTATCATGCATCATTCTACATAACGAGAAATGCATCTTTGAATTTATTAGTAATGAACTCGACAAGACTAATACATTATTCTATGTGCCAAAATTATGTACTTTCTTAATCTGAGGAAGATTCACTCTTTTTCCATGTAGCCATTCTTTGGGATGTTTGGATGTGGAGGTCCTTATGCTTGTATGCATTTGGGAAGGTGAGATATCATTCTCTGTTTACCCATTTATGTTGACATCAACCAATGATTGTCTGCCTTCTATGATTAGGCGTACTTTGGTGTCTTCAAAGACGAAACAGTCTAAGAAAGTATTCACGTTGCAACTCAATCGAGAAGCTTTGATTGACAACTGTTCTATCTTAGGAAAAAAGTGGAAGGTAATGATACATGCATCTTCCTTTATTGCTTGTCATTGTCTATATCATTAAATGGTGGATTTAAAAAATTTGAAAGGCTGATGGTGGAATGAGAGATCCTTTGGAGAAGGAAATCAAGTTATCACCTCATGGAAGCTTCACCAAGGTACAAACCATATTTTATGTTGCTACTTTCTTGGGGACAAATGTTCTCCTAAATTCTGAGCCAGTTGGATTTCTTGAGTTTATCACTTTTAACAAAATTATCTCCATGTTTGTTTATTCACCATCACCTTCAGTGATACTTTTTTTTATTGAATCCTTATGCTCTCATTATAAGATTGTGCATAAATTAAAGTTTTTGGTGATGTTCTAGAGTCCTATAACCATATGATCACCTTCTCCTGCGTGCCCTTAATATATGGTCCTCTATTTTCATGAAACAGCGAGTTATAATATGCATCTGCTTATCTGAAACTGCTATTCTGTTTTATCTCCAGGTTGAGATATTTGAATCGGAATGTAAGATTCCAGAAATATATCAACTTCAGTGCAGACTCAAGGATATATATTTTCCTTACATCCAGGTTTTCGTTGGCTAATAACAATATGTGGTGATCTCTTTATTATGGTACTGTTTCTTTGTCGGGAGGTTTCATTTTTCTTTTGTCAACCTGTAGTGCGATGAAATCTCTAAAACTGGGAGGACTGAAAGGCCTGTAGAGTTTCAGGTTTGTTATTATCATTCTAATAAAAATTAGTTTAGTGCTCTTAGTTTCAATCTTTTCTAATTTCCTTGGTTGTTTTTTCATATACATTGTCCAGGTCAATGGAGAGGATTTAGCTGAGTTAACAGGTGGAGAGGTTGCCACTACCAACCTAAACTTCAAGGGTCGAGAATTTTGGTTTCAGATTCGTTTCGTTCATAGTGAAATGAAAAAAGGTACCCTTCGACAGTTCAAGATGCTTCCTCTCAGTTAAGCGTCTGACTGCTTTTGCTCCAGCATTTGGTAGCAAACTGAAAGAGCTATCTATCTGAAAATATGATTGTTAGATATCTTCAAATGAACATATATTCAGATTGAGATGGAAAAAGTTTATGTCCCTCGTAACAAAACTGCAGTCGTGTGTGTGTGTGTGGATAGAAACAGATAAGTAATATTTTTTCATATTCCCAAAGAACATATGTCATTTTTTTGTGTAGCAACAGTGAAAGCAAATGTAACTTACATGGAGATACTAAAACTAGGGCTCAATATACGTTTTCTGTCGAACGATGAATCCAAATATTGATCTCATTGTTTGGAGTCTGACTATATATTTTTTTCATCCAGGGTCATTGACATCCCAGGAGGCAAACGCTCGCCTCAAGTTTGCTTATTTTCCAATCGTACGGGTATGACTATCCTTTCCAAAGAAGCGAACTTGACCTTTGGTTACCTTCTTGAACTGAACACTTTAAGTTCTGATCTATTTATGTGACAGGAAACTGAGAGCATTTATAAAGAGAGCATTGATATTATTTTGGAAAGCTTAGGAAAGGAAGGATACAAAGCTTCTGAAAGCTTCGAAACTTTTAGTCGTCTTTCTGTTAGAAGACTTGGTCGTCTACTCCCAGAAGTCCCTTGGGTTAGTCTTCTTTGGTCACAATTTTCTGGTCTTCCTGTAGTACTCACAGTTCCTGTTGCCAGACAATGTTTTAAGTGTGCCCAGGATTTAATATGTTTATGACTGTGGGTGAATCCTTGTTTGTGTTTCCAATAACTGTGTGTAGGCATCAATTCCGTTTATGGAAAAGGGAGACAGAGCCACTACTTTGCAGAAATGTTGTCGAAGGGTGATATGCTTCGTCGGTATGATGCCCTCGCACATAGTCAACTGTATATGTATCTGTTTTAAATTGTTTAATGAGAGCATGTTTCATGTACACTCTTGGTTTCAGATTTGGATGCTGGTTTTAGCCCAACGCCCTCAAAAGTGAGCTAACACTATCCTTGATTAGTTAATGATAGTAGTACCATTTTATTTGATTATTTTACATGCTTTTTGCAGACTGATCTTGCAAGTCAAAACCCCTTCTCTTTGGCTCTGAAAAACTTCGGTAGTAAATCAAAGGAGAAGGATAACGGTCAGTTTAAAACCCATGTGGAGTCTTGTTTTGGTCTTCTTCTAGTAACTAGAATATATTTAATTCTCGTTAATTTTTACAGATGTCAATATTGCGCTTCATAGAAAAGGAGAAGCTTTAGTTTTTGGGCAAGTGGAGCGGGATTATCAGAACTGGATTACTGAGATGCATAAGACTTATGATGAAGAAGATGCGTCGGGCGAAGATGACGCAATCATTATTTTGGATTCCTTGGATAACAAAGCTCTTTGCATTTCGCCTGATTGTAAAGGTATGCAGCCGCAAACTACTATAACCATCAAGATAAAAAATAATTGTTTGGAATAACCATCAAATGAATAACCGGAAATGTTCTGTAAAAACTTATGAATTCGTGAGTGATATTATAAAATGGTTATTTGTAATTGCAATGCTTTTGAGCTCTAGCTGTGAGGGTGCACAATGCTATGAAGAGAAAAGGAATGTCATGGAAACGTGGACAGAAGATCAGGATTCTGAAAGGCGCATGTGGAGGGGTTCACAAGAACGACGTCTATGCGACAATTGACTATTTTCTCATCGAAGGTTTCGATGACGAAGCAGGCGGTAAGTACCGTCTCACTCATTTAAACTACCAATTAGAACAATGTTGGATTGATCTGTCTTTATGTGTTTTCTGAGCAGGTGATGCCCGGATTATATGCAGGTAATTTTTTTTCATTTAACTAGTTCTGTATATATGACGAGTTCACTATCTCTAATTCTCGAATACTGAATCTGAATTTTCGATCTAGGCAAATCAATTACTCTGAAGATGAGGGATGCATGCTTTCAATCACTAATGGAGTTTCAAGATTGGAAATACGAAGTTCTTCATCTTTTCCAATCAGTATTATTGACTCTGGAAAGGTCAACTGCGGAACCCTTAATCATATTCTTTTTCTTTTTTGTACTCTCTTAACATCACTCTGAGAGATGTTTTTGAACAGTGTCTACTTCTAGATGCAATTGAATGGAATAGAAAAATTGAGAAGCAACGGGAAAAGAATCCATCGAGAATTGATTTGCTGGATGAGGAAGATTGCAGAGCATTGAACATTAATGGGGTAGGAACGTTTCTTTTCTTACTAAAAAGGAGTCAGATGTAGTAATAGCGTTTGCTGCTATAATTCAGGACATGACTGTCTTTAAGTGTTTACTCACTTTCCTCGTCTTTTTTTTCATGTATGTGCCTTCATCTGCATATGCGTCCATACAAAGATATATTAAATATCGTTCACACTGATGTTTCCCAAACTTTTTCCATGAAAACAAGCACTTGTCTTAAAATCATTAACTACCAGATAACGTTTTATTAATGAATATGCTATAGGAATCATCAGTTGGTGATTCAGTGCGTGCTGGAGAAATTCCGCCGCAACAGATTGTTGCAGTTGTTCGACCAGCTAGCTTTGAATCTTCGAAAGTGTCGAAAAGTTGGATCAGAAACATATTGTGAAGATGGATGGGAACATGCTCATGGAAGTAGAATTTCAAGACACGAATACAAAATCAAGGGATAAGAATACCAAACTTTTGTATTCACATCACTGTTCACCAACATCCTGTAGCGGATTCCATGGTCTCTACATCTTTCCACTTGAGTCGAAGCTCCCGAACATGTTCAATAAAGCTGGCATTTACAACTTTTGTTTCTCTATTGTAAGTAATGTTATAATCTTTATCTGCCATTTAAGTTTTTTGAGTAATCATATAACCAATTGTTCGAACACTTTCCTTTCAGGGAAAATCAATTACTACTAACAAAAAGGTGGTTGTTGAACCTTCTTCGAAGGTGGGAAGTTGGAAACTTGCTTCTAATATTGAGTCCACGCGGCAGTATAATGTTCAGTAAGACTCTTATTCGCTTCAGAATGGCACATACATGTGACCTTTCTCTTGTTCCTGCACATAAGATCTCAAATTTGATCAATTTAATGGTGTGTCTACAGGGTGGGTTCTTCACTTCCTCCTTGCTCTATTGCTTGCTTTGATGAATATGAAAATCAGATAGCATTCACTTCTGTTCCAACACTGGAAGTTGAACTAAAAGCCAGCCCTGGATTCCAAATAAAGATTGATATGATTGAGGCCAACCTGGTAGATCATGGGCTTCTCAAAGTCGAGGTATTTAACATTTTCAAGCACTAATGTTATGACTATAATTTTTTCATCGAGAGAGGGTAGATACCAGATTAGACCCCTGGTGGTAGCTGAAGAAGACCTTTGATGGCTGTTAATTTACTGGCAAAGTCTATAACTTTCCAATTTTCTGAAACTAATGCAGAATATGCTCGTTGAGACTGATAAGTTAGATATTATCAGGCCAGATTATGAGGCAACCTTAGAGATATGCTCAAAGGACGAACCATTTTCCATCTCAGTTGCTTGTAAAGGTATGCTTTAATTTTGTATAGGAACAGTCTTTATATGTCTGTGCTGCAAAAGCTTGTAGTAAGATACACAAAATAGTTATCTAGATATACTTAAAACGTAGAACAAAATAAGAGCTGGAGTGTATCAATCTCACCTTTTGTAATTTCTACTTTGTTTATGGAACCGAGAAAATTGACAGCAGTAGGAAATGTTTTTGAGACACAAACTAAGCGGATTTAGAATTTACGTCACAAGCTTTTCATATTTCAGTTAATCCTGGGCCTCTGAAGCATGTTGTTGAGATGTGTCCAGAGGCTTTGGAAAATTTGCTTCCAGGTTCTACTGTTCAAAATTATATCTTGGAGGTATATGTAATAAAAGGTCTATTCATTTAATTGTTTAGTAATGAATAATTACATCAAATCAAGCTGAGTACACTGTTTTTTATGCAGGTGTTCGATGGATATAATAACCATGTTGCAGAAGATACTAATGTTCTGATATGTATTGAGGGCTATTGTATGAAAGACTCGATGGGCTTTAACCGAAAGGTGAGAGGAGCTTATGTGCTTACGATTATTTCAATGAACTTCTAGGATACCATATTATATGCTTAGTTCTCTATTAACTGGTCTTTTTGGTGACTGTGTTAACCAATGATCTATTTACACTTTAAGTTTATTGATCATGTCATAGGTTAATAGTTGTGGCTGCGTTGATCTGTCTGGAATTCTCCAAGTTACAGCCAGCTATGGGAAATCTAGTAACATCTGCTACAATTCTTTTGTAAGATGTAACAATTAATATCTTCTTATTTTCTAATGTCTTGTTTTTTCTCTGTAGTATCACTCTCTGTTATGTCTGGTATTGATGAGATCTTTAAGAAAGAGTCTCTGATTGAGAGACGAGAGCTCAGGCTCTTAACAAAGGTAAGTATCAGTAACATAGGTTGATTGTTTCAACGCCGTCTTAGTTTGTTTCTCTTGTTCTGGAGTTCTGTCTTTCATCTTCTCTACCTACTCATTCTGAAATTGTTTGTTTTAATCAGCTGCCTGACTGCTGTGCTGCTGGTTCAACTCTTACAAACCTCATTTTCGAAGTGACGGATTCAGATGGTGCTATTGATACTAGTATCCATCATGACGAAAAATCAGGATGTTTCCATACCATGAGCATTGAATCTGATTCAAGCAGCGTTGAGAGTGCAATCAGATATGCCTTTGTCCACGGGTCCTGCAAAGTTCCTACTCTTTCCCTACCCGAGAGCGAGGGTGTCTTTTCTTTCAGGGTTTTCCATTCTCGATTTCCAGAGCTTCATCTGACCTTAAAGGTAGTAATTTGTCGAATGGGTTATCTTACAATATGTTTTTACCTTGAGGTTGTTGATAACATGCCCTCTTAATTTACAGATTCAGCTAACGCCTGCTCAAATATATGAAAGATATGAGATTGGGTGTTCTACACCTTATTCAAGGATGAATTTAACACCTCAATCAAAGATGGCTTCAACCACAAATTCACCGGTGGCTCCAACTAAACAAACTCCATGTTCACAGTTTAGAGTTTTGGCCATTAGGGCATCGTCATCGGCTCTCAGTAGCCAAACTGGCCTGATGGATATGGCACAGTTCACTGAGGTATGGCCATCACCATTTAAAAGCAAAACAATTTCTAAAATGATCTAACTTTTATCTTGTGGGTTAAAGTCTCAACCATATATTTGAAAATGCTCCATTTTCCTGCAGAGCTTAAAAGAAAAACTTATTAGATACAGTGAAGACAGAGTAGAAGTAGATGAGCGCCTAAAATGTTTGGAAGCTGAACGAAACCAGGCTAAGGAAGAGTTGAGTACCTTGCAAGGTAACTGTTAGTTTACATTCTTGGTTAAGATCAGATATTGTTTTTTTTTTAATATACATATTTGCAGAAGTTTGATAACTATGATGGGGGTTGAAGTTGCATTGATGCTAATTTTTCACATTTTTGTTGTTAACTGTGCCCTGTATTTGGTGTCTACAACAATGCCCGCATCTTTAATTCTGAAAACACTTTTAAGCTTAATTTAAGAGTTTCAGAAAATCGTTATTAGAACATAGTCTTATTGCAATAATTTTCTAAGACAAAAGAATGGCGAATGATTGCACAAACCGGAAATTCTTACCTGTTCATGTTGCCTTCATCTCAGCTTCTCTGGAACCTCTCGGTACTAAGTTCTCAGACTGCCTATCCACCAAAGAATCAATGATGTAACAGATTGAAGAGAAGCATCATGACACTGCAGCATCGGTTTTCTGTTGTTTGTACAGAAAGGCCCCTCCTCCACAGTCTCTGTTTCTGTCAAAGAAAGGAGTGTCTGGCCTTGTAGCGCTTCTTGGTTCAGTTGCTTCCACCTCCCTTAGCAGGTGACATCAATTTAAAGCCAGTGTTACTGATCATAGTGTTTATACTTGGGCCAAAACTTTTGTATCTGAAGTAATTTGGTATGCAGGGTGTTGTCTGAATATTTGGGAGAAGACATGATGCTCGCTTTGGTATGCAAATCGGCAAAAATTGGACCGAATAATGCTGAGTATCTCAGGCTTCAATCCAATCATCGGTTTCATGTTCTATGTCTTGATGCAATCAGGTTTCTTTCAACTTTTGGATAGCTAAACCTTAGAATCATTTCTGACAGAATTATAAAAGTTTTCTGGTGGTCCTTTCCAAACAACAGACCTTGGAAGGATGGACTTTTGGAGAACGATCCTCAGAAGAAATTAGCCATGGATGACCCCAAGCTGCCCGATGGAGATCACATACCGGGTTTCAAAGGCTATGCCGTGAACATGATTGATTTGGCTCCAGAGGAGCTCACTATTCAAACATATTCTGGATACGGACTTAGAGAGTCGTTGTTCTATAACCTCTTTGGGAATTTACAGGTATATGAGACCCAAAAGCAAGTTGAAGCAGCTCTTCCACACATCAATGGTGGTGGTGCAGTCTCTTTAGATGGTTTTATCGCAAAAGAAAACGGATTTATATATTCCGGGTGCAGGTACTTGACTTTTTCTTGATCCATATCCATTTTAGTTCTTGCATTTTAACCGTAACTCAAGTTTTATTCCTTGCATCTGTGTGTAACTGCTGATGATATGATCTTTGGTTTTTGGATCAGCAAACCGGAAATTCATTTCCCGATTACAGTAAAGGAGAATGAAGAAGGGAAGCTGAGAAAATTGGAAGCAGCAAAAGACAGAGTGAGAATGGCAGCGAAGAAGATAGAGGAAGAGAAGTGTTCATTGCGTAAGTTAGAGAAAAAAATGAAGAAAACAAATGAAAAATATCACAATGTAACAAACTCTCTAGAGCTAGTCCAGTCTCTGTCTTTAGATTAGAGTTAAACTGGACCTAAAACGGTTCAAACAGTTGGTTATCGGTTTGGTTTTGGTGTTTTTTGGGTTTAGTCACTTTGTTCTGAAAATTTCTTTTCTTATTTCGGTTAAGGGAATTTTGTTCACCAATTTTCTATTTCAAGAGTTTGTTTTTGATCTTGTGATATGATCATTTTTAATAAATAGATAATTCTGAACTAAAATAAACAAATTATACTCCTTCCGTTTCATAATATAAGGCGTTTTAGATAAAGTTTTTTGTTTCACAATATAAGTCGTTTTCGAGTTTCAATGCAAATTATATATTACTTTAATATTTTATGATTATTTATATTATGCAGTCTCTTTTATGATTGGTTGAACTTTTAAAAAGTAGATCTTCTTAATCGGCGTAATTTTACCTAAAACGACTTGTATTATGAAACGGAGGGAGTATATAAGAAAATATCCATGGTAGCAAAACCAAACTTTTAAAAGAGCACCAATCCAACAGACAAAAAAGGAAAGGTTAGTGGGAAAAAGAGCGAAGAGACGTATATAAAGGAAGATTTATCATTTCACAACGTAATTTTTTGTTTGATTGAAAAAGTGCAAATGAAAAGATAGTCAACTATAAATGAAATAAATATTTTCAATTAAACTCAGACTCAGACAATAAAAACTATATGTTCAAGAAAGCAAAGAGAAATTGATCATGACGAAAATTAGAAAGGTTAGGCACATGTAGTTTCAATGTTGTCATGTCCTATTGATACATGTAGTTTTGATGTTGTCATGTCCTATTGATGCAAGAGTAGGATTATAGGAATGTGGATTTGAGCCAAATCTCGACGGGTACGAGCTGACAAGTTCCAAACCCTATAAAAGCGATGTATATTGTGTAATCTGGTTGCTTGACGATGATGAATGTGAGACATCCAAATTTTTCATAGTTACGTTTTCATGGTATTTGTTCAAATTTCATAAACAAACGAGTTCATTCCTATCGAAAACATAGTAATTATTACAAAAATGAGTACCCGTATAAATGTAATTATCAATCATCCGTCAAAATATTTTGATAAATTAATTTAAAAAATATATAAACTACGAATTTTTCTTATACTAATCTACTTTAAAAATATTAAAACTGCGGGTGTATATTCAAAAGTTAATACTAACATTTTAGGTTATTTTGATGTTAAAAGAATGCGTCTCTTATTTGTAATTTTTGTTTCCAAAATTATTTGTCAACAACTACAAGCAGGGGCGGACGTACGTAGTTATAGGGAGGGGCAGTTGCCAAGGGTAAATTTTTCAAAATTAGTGTTATTTTATAATAGTTTTTAATTATGCCACTGTTAATATATGATTTAGTGCCCCTGTTATTCTGTTTTTTTCTTATAACACACGTTTTTTCTTTTTATTGTATACTTTTATGTAATTATAGTACAATTGAAAGTATATTTTATAAAAATACAAGACAAAAGCCCAATTTATTTATATCTTTTTGTTAATAAGCCCATATTTTTTTTAATAACAGTATAACCCTACGCTAAATCACATTTTGTTCTTATTTTGCGATTTTTAGTTTTTTTGTTGCCTGAGGTAAAATTAATTTCTGTATCGGCTACTGACCACAAGTGTCAACAAAATGAAATTAAAAAGGTGAGGTGGGACTCGTGGGACTTGAAAACAGTACTACTTTATATTTTGTCATAAACGGAATGGTTGAGGAAACTATAATTTATATTTTGTCATTACACTAGTTTTATATACAAAATATAAAAAAGATTTTGAAAACCGACATCGCGATCCATCTGCGCATGGATGGACACAAACCAAACCGATGTTGGGAAGCTCGTCACAGTTTGTTCTTCTATTTAATTAAATCTCATTTTGCCCTTTTCATCTTCCAACCAACACCAATACACCATTATTCAAGACCGAGAGAAGTGAAGAGTCGACAAGAACATAGAGAGATTGATTACACACTTCTCGATCGGTTAGTTCTTTTTTCTTTTGTTCTCTCTTATTATTCATTTTGTTCGATTCACCATTGCTGAGAAAATCGTTCATAGCTCTTTCCAATGGTTTTTTTTTTGTCACATCCAGTTTTTGGCTTTCTATTTCGTACTTTTATTAGTCCACACTCAAAATATAAAAAAGAAAGGAATTCGCTGTTTTTTTCTTTCTTCTTTTCAAAATGGAAGTTTAAGAGCTTGAAGTTTATCTTCAAGAAAGAGTCAAAATGTGTCCAGGTTTCAAGGAATCTAGTGATAAGATTTAGTATAATTCGGTTAAATATTTAAAACACACAAACCAAACCTAAACCATTCTTTAAACCGGCTATATCAAGTTCTGTGGTAACATAGACTGAATTCTAATTGAGTGTATAGTTTCCATTAATGGAATTTGGCTTTGGTTTCAGTCCGATTCTACCGAAATCAAATTACTTCAGATTAGAGATTACAAATTGGATCATATCCGGTTTGGTCCATCTCGGTTCGATTTTGGTGGGTGTTCAATTAGTTCGTCGTAGCCATTAGAACTGTTTTTGTTGTTGTTGTTGTTGTAGTTGTTGTTGTTGTTGTTGAGTGTTTTGTGTTGCCAAACATGACACTTTGTGTTTTGGATTTTGAGAATTAGACACTTTGGGTGTTTTAGGGTCAAAGGAGAGATGACAAATTTGATTTCTTACTAAAAAATCAAAGACCAGTACCTAATAAACTTATATATAACAAACAAATTATAAAAGTCAATACCTGCTAGTTGTTTTTCATTCACTATTTAAATACTTATTAGAGAAAATAATTAACACACAAACGTTATCTTTTCGTTGCTACATGGCCGGTTTGATTGAAGCAACTTTTTTGTTATTACTGATAAATTGATGAGAGTAAGAACACAATTGTGTTTAGGAAGAATTATAATAGATTTTTATAGAATTAATGTTCCAAGATATATCTATATATATATAAATAAATATTAAACATATTTTTTTTTTGCCCAAAAAAAAAACTTAATTTTTTAAATTAAAATAAAGATAAATGTAAATTATATTTTAGATATATATATATATATATGTATATATGTATATTCCTATATATATATTCCTAAACTAACATATGATAATCTTTTACATCCTTCTCGATCTTTATGAATTCCATATTTTTGACAATACACAAAGAGATTGCGAGAAGTAAACAACGAGATGAAAATACTGCATCTAAATTAGGTATGTCTAAGTTGGTTTACACGATAACGTATATTGAGTATGATTATGTATAGATCTAAAAAAACAGGTCATGAGAAGTTGGAGGCTCCGCACACATAAAAATGGTCCATAAATTAATACATTAAATAGAAATTTCGTATAAAAGTCAAATACACCAACACCAACAGAAGTTGATAAGTTATTAATTAACCAACTAGCTAGGGTCTTGTCGTTTTCAAATATTTTTATTAGATTAGAGGTCCCAAGTTCAAGATTTGCTTGCCTGGTCGAAGACAGGCTCTGCGTAGAGATATGAACCAAATGCCCGTATGGTTAAGGATTTTACTTGGCATGTTTTTGAATAAATAAATAGAGATTTAAATATACTATAGTCTATAGATAGTAGTGTAAGTGTAATTAAACCCTTTTTGTTTTATTTATTAGTGAAACACATATAAATTGCCTACAATTATTGAATAAAGCCAAAAAGTTGGTCTCAATCTCGTGATTTTTAATAAAGCATCACTTAATTGTATTATTGCACTAATGTGGTCCCATTCATATTGGAACTCTTCTTTATCCTATTTGTCCAAAATCCATTCTAGCCTCTCTTCCCTTAAAAATGTATGAACCAAAAACTTCAATCATGCAATTAATTTAACCTATATATTATATGTTCCTAAATTAATTTAAAGACATGGTTGTATTAATTTAGTATATTACTTCTAGAGACCTTGAAACGCTATTTTGGTCGCTTAATTAGTTAAATGTGTTATTGTGATTGTGTTGGACATAGGTTCATGTTTATTTGATTACTTTGTATCTATTTACTATATTCCATTGACTGATTCATGCATTTTGTATATACGTGGACCAACGTCGATTAGATTTTATCCGGTATTTGTATTTATGTATTATCTATATGTATGCATATATCATAGGAGACTTTGATAAGTTATCTCTGTTATTAGGAATAATATAATTAGAAGTAAACTAAAGCTCTCTCTTATCTGTACACCTAGATATACGTCATTGGCGTGGCTATTACGGCGAGTTACATAAATCTTCTATGAATTATATAACTTTTGGTTTCATATTCTTTATTGTGAATCATCATTACTAATTTATAGATTAAATAGGGCAAAGGCTGTTTTTGTTCTAATTTTGGCTATTTCGGTTAATGAAGTGATGTTTAGGGAGAGCTTAATGTAGGTGACTAGCTGTCGTGAAAGCTACAACTATTTTAATGGGTAACTTGGCCACATATATATCTTATGTATTTATTATGTATAAACCAATGACATAATCGTTCGTATAGCCGTCGATGTTTGTCAAACTCTTGCTGATTTTGATGACTTCGACGCTAGATTGCCTTTAACAAAATTCAAATATTACATATACGTAGACGATATATAATTGCAGAGGTACATGATCATCATGATTAGTGTTCATCTACATTAACAGTTTATGTATGTATATGTAAATTTCATTAGAAACATTTTGGCAATCTTTTGTGAGTTTACCAAAACATGTATACTTTTTTTGAGTTTGACAAAAAGAAAAAAAAGAAAAAAAACTAGAAAAGTCAATAACGTGACAAATTAAACAAGTTGCCTATTATTAATTGCACTCGATCTTAATTGGTTTGTTCTTGACCTTTTTTTGGTAGATCCAACGGATACCAAAGTAGGAATTGATCGAAGGGTGTTATTAATAAGGAATAATGAAATATCTGTAAACCAAGATTATTTATGTTTGGTTGTAGAGTGAGAAAAGCAAAGACGAGTAACAGTTGAGAGAAGGTGTGTTTGTATGGGCTGCTCTGTGTCGAAGAAGAAGAACAAGAATGCAATGCAACCGCCCGGATATGAGGATCCCGAGCTTCTTGCCTCCATTACGCCATGTTAGTTTTTAGTTTTTTTTTTTTTTTTTTTTTTTTTTTTTTTTTTTTTTTTTTTTTTTTTTTTTTTTTTTTTTTTTTTTGTTAGTTAGTTTTTAGTTTTATATCTTATTAGTAAGATAATCTCAAAATGTTACAATATAACAAGTTCTAGCTAGAGTTTAGATAAAACTAATTTTATTTAACTTTTAATGGGAGGGACAATAGTTACGGTAGCTGAAGTGGAGGCTTTGTATGAACTGTTCAAGAAGCTAAGCAGCTCAATTATTGACGACGGTCTTATTCATAAGGTTTCTTCTTTCATTCTAAAATGACCATATTAGACAACCAATAGGTCGTCTAATTAAATGGCTTAATTAGAGTTTAAAAGTGTGATGTTGCAGGAAGAATTTCAGCTGGCTTTATTCAGAAATAGGAACCGGAGGAATCTCTTCGCTGATCGGGTACATATATTAACTACCTAGCTAGTACAAGTTACATTATAGCAAACATATGTATATTTTAAACAAAGTTCTGTTTTATAATACGCAGATATTTGATGTATTTGATGTGAAGCGAAATGGAGTGATTGAGTTTGGGGAATTTGTCCGGTCCTTAGGCGTCTTCCATCCAAGCGCACCGGTCCATGATAAAATTAAATGTCATTCTTCTAATCCCAAAAATTGTTTCACATTCATTCTATGTGAAGTACTTAATACTGTTTTCTTATTAGGCTAACTAACAATGAACTTTATCATGAATTTGCAGTTGCTTTCAAATTGTATGATTTACGACAAACTGGATTCATCGAGCGAGAAGAAGTGAGTCCATTTACGGCTTTTGTTTTGGTACCCTTCAGATTAAACAGTTTTACTCCAATAACTTTATGTGTGTTGATCTAACATGTATATACCATAATGACCAAAACTGCGGAATTATGTTTTGATTAGTTGAAAGAGATGGTAATCGCGCTTCTTCACGAATCTGAACTAGTTCTTTCCGAAGATATGATCGAAGTAATGGTGGATAAGGTAATGCTTCCACACCAATGCATATATGTATATTTTCAACATATTAAATCTAATACTGAAGATTAAAATCTTAGTGACAAATCATTTATAAGGGAATGGTGGTATATATTTGCAGGCTTTTGTGGAAGCAGACCGCAAAAACGACGGAAAAATTGATATAGATGAATGGAAAGATTTTGTATCCTTGAATCCGTCGCTCATCAAGAACATGACTTTGCCATATCTAAAGTGAGTTTTATATTGGCTATTAATTTATATAGAAAGTCTAATCTCATATGTTGTTCCAGGCCGTGAACAATTTTGAACCAAACCGGACCGGTTTGATTGTTGCATTGAATCAAATTGATTAATCGTAAGATTCTTGGTAAATGTAGGGACATAAAGGGGACGTTTCCAAGTTTTGTTTCATCTTGTGAAGACGAAGAATTGGAATTGCAAAACGTATCTTTCTAATAGAAGCCATGCAAGAAAGATAAATATATATAAATGAATACTTTTGTACAAAAAATCTTAAAGAGGACGATAGAGATGTAAGTTAGGATTTGGAAATAAACCGATCTTGATAAGGATCTTGGACTTGTCTTGTGTACATATTTAGTTATTTACATAGTTTTAATGCTTCATTTTATTCGGAACAAGTGATTCTCCATCTCACATACAAAATTAAATATTTTTTTAAAAAAATATAGTCTATTATTGCTTCAATGTTGTTCATACTAAAATAGGATCCACCTATTGCGGTTATTAATATTATTGCTTCAACCTTTTTCTTTCTTTACTAAATCTATAGCAATAATCCACTTGTCTGCACCTTTTCTACTGGAGTTCGATTCCACTAAACCGCATAATCCCGTGTAATAGAGATTAATTATGTATCATACAAAAAAAAAAAAAAAAAAAAATTATGTATCATACATTGTCTATCCAAAAATGTCAAAAAAAAAATCTAAAAAAAATTTCAATATCTTATTTGAAACTAGATTAGGATATATCAAACGAGACTTTTAAAACTAAATTTGAAATAAAATAGATGATTTATGAATGTTGTTTAACTTCTAATTAATAATTAGGTCTTGAATAAAATTATTTATACATTCTAGATTATGTTGAATTTTTTTATTGAATAATACTTTAAATATTAAAAAATTGAAAAGAAAAAAAAAACAAAGCTAGCCGAGTCATTTCACCGAGTAGGAAGAATCTCTCTCTCTCTATCTCCAAGACCAAAAGATAGCTGAATCAGTTTATCTCTCTCAATCTCTCTGATCAGCTCCATTTCCAATGTAAGCCCACCAACTTTCCTTCAATTTCGTTTAGATCAACAATTTGCCCATTTGAATCGACGATTCTTGTCTCCGTTAATACGCATGAATTTGTACCCATTGATGTCAAATTCAAGATGTGACTTCTGTTTGTTAATCTTGATTGATTTGTAGAATTTTATATAATCCTTCGAGAGAAAGTTGACTCCTTTTTGTGTATGTAACAAAATGTAGTGCAATTCAAAGGTTTTTGATTTACATTGACCATTTTAGTTTTGTGATAAAAAAAGCTAATAAAGATTCTTGTTCATGGTTATTTTGTAGTTTGTTGAAAGTAGATACCTTTGAGAATCTAAAGGATCTTCCTTTATGGCGGATAAGGACGTTCCTTTCGCTGTTGAAGATATTGTTCAGACGCCTTTACCTGGTTATGTTGCCCCAACTGCTGTTAGCTTTAGTCCTGATGATTCTTTGATCACTTATTTGTTTAGCCCTGAAAAGAATTTGAATAGGAGGGTGTATGCGTTTGATGTGAATAAAGGTGAATCTAATTTGGTTTTTAGTCCTCCTAATGGTGGAGTTGATGAGAGCAATATTTCACCGGAAGAAAAGTTGAGAAGGGAGAGGTTGCGGGAGCGTGGTTTAGGAGTAACTCGGTATGAATGGGTTAAGACTAACTCGAAGATGAGATTCATTGTCGTGCCTTTACCTGCCGGGGTTTGTTCTGTTATTCCCTTGCTTCTATATCAACACTACTTTCTTTGTTAGGATCTTAAAACCTTTGGACAATCTTATTGGAATTGAGATGGATTTAGAAAGCTGCTGATAGGTACTAGAATGTGGTGGAAGGAGAAAGTATTAGGGGCATTTGACCAAGTTGTTTGTTGGTAGCCTTTTAAAAGGCTTGGGAGGGTTAGGAGATCTCTTTGGGTTTGGTCACCGGTTCTTGATTGTAATCGTTGATCCAAAGTCATTAAAGAGGATTTGTTCTTGTTCGTCATAATTCAGAGTCTGAATCTTATCAGCTGGATCAAATCTTTCTTACATATAGCATTTTTTTTTTTTAGAATCTTGAAATAATCTTAACTCGGATTGGGTTACTTTGTTGTTTGTTTTGTGTTGTGACCATTGTTAGGTGTATATGAAGGATCTTTCTTCATCACCAAATCCGGAGCTCATAGTTCCAAGTTCACCCACTTCTCCAATTATTGATCCTCGACTTTCTCCTAATGGTTTATTTCTTGCATACGTAAGAGACTCCGAGTTGCGTGTCCTCAATTTGTTAAAAAACCAGACACAACAGTTAACAACCGGTGCCAATGGAAGTACTCTGGTAAGTAAAGCTTTTGCTACATGACTGTTCTTGTGGTCTTATTAACATACTCTCGGGAGAATAATCATTTGTTTTGTTGTTGCAGACTCATGGTCTTGCTGAGTACATAGCTCAGGAGGAGATGGATCGGAGAAATGGGTATTGGTGGTCATTAGATAGCAAGTTTATCGCCTATACAGAAGTCGACTCCTCACAGATTCCTTTGTTCAGAATAATGCATCAGGGAAAACGCTCGGTTGGTTCAGAGGCGCAAGAAGATCATGCTTATCCTTTTGCAGGAGCTCTCAATTCTACACTTCGTCTCGGGGTAGTTTCTTCAGCTGGTGGTGGGAAGACGACTTGGATGAATCTTGTGTGCGGAGGAAGAACCAATACAGAGGACGAGTATCTTGGTAGAGTCAATTGGTTGCCCGGGAATGTTCTCACGGTGCAGGTTCTAAATAGGTCGCAGAGTAAACTGAAAATCATCAGCTTTGACATCAACACTGGTCAAGGAAACGTACTGTTGACAGAAGAGTCCGACGTGTGGGTGACTTTACATGACTGCTTTACCCCTCTGGAGAAAGTCCCTTTGTCGAGAGGTTCAGGAGGATTCATTTGGGCCAGCGAGAGGACTGGTTTCAGACATTTGTATCTTTATGAGTCTGATGGGACATGTCTTGGAGCTATTACTAGCGGTGAATGGATGGTTGAGCAAATTGCAGGTGTAAATGAGCCCATGAGTCTGGTGTATTTCACTGGAACCCTCGATGGACCACTTGAAACTAATCTTTACTGCACAAAACTGGAAGCTGGGGATGCATCTCAGTGTCAACCGATGAGACTTACACATGGGAAAGGAAAACATATCGTTGTGCTTGATCACCAGATGAAGAACTTCGTTGACATTCATGATTCAGTTGATTCGCCTCCGCGGGTTTCTCTTTGCTCTCTGAGCGACGGAACCGTACTCAAGATTCTCTACGAGCAGACATCTCCTATACAGATACTGAAAAGCCTTAAACTCGAGCCTCCAGAGTTTGTTCAAATACAAGCGAATGACGGAAAGACAACGCTGTATGGCGCGGTTTACAAACCGGACAGTTCGAAATTTGGTCCTCCTCCATATAAAACAATGATCAACGTTTATGGAGGTCCCAGCGTTCAGTTGGTCCATGATTCTTGGATTAATACAGTCGACATGCGGACACAGTACCTGAGAAGCAGAGGCATCTTAGTTTGGAAGGTTCTACAAATTCTTTATATTCTCTCTTTTTTTTTCTCAGGAAAATGTTGAATAAGGTTCACTCAAAGCTGAGGCTTTAGAATTGATATACGTTCACTGATTTTGCAGCTTGATAACAGAGGAACTGCACGGCGCGGTTTGAAATTTGAATCTTGGATGAAGCATAACTGTGGATATGTTGATGCAGAAGATCAAGTAACCGGGGCCAAATGGCTAATCGAGCAAGGTCTGGCTAAACCTGATCACATTGGGGTATATGGTTGGAGTTACGGTGGGTACCTTTCAGCTACACTCTTGACCCGATACCCTGAGATCTTTAACTGCGCTGTCTCGGGTGCTCCTGTTACATCTTGGGATGGCTATGACTCATTCTACACCGAAAAGTACATGGGCCTTCCCACGGAGGAGGAGCGCTACCTAAAGAGCTCGGTAATGCACCATGTCGGGAACCTGACGGATAAGCAGAAGCTGATGTTAGTACACGGAATGATCGACGAGAATGTGCATTTCAGACACACGGCTAGGCTCGTGAACGCGCTTGTCGAAGCAGGAAAGCGGTATGAATTGTTGATATTTCCCGATGAACGGCATATGCCACGGAAGAAGAAGGACCGGATATATATGGAACAGAGGATTTGGGAGTTTATAGAGAAGAACTTATGAAGGGTATATTCACAGAACCTGTTGGTTTTGCTTCTTTTTTTTTCACATTCTTTTTCATTTCTTTACATGATGAATCTATACTATTAATTGGGAAGAATTACCTGAAAAATAACCTTACAATCTGTAAATAATTATAAGAGAATGCCATTACAATTAAAGTTTTGAAGACAAAATAAAAAATTTCGTGGAGGGGTAAAATTGTAAATTTCACGCTGTTGGGACGCGGATCCTGGATCCTACAGCCGGATCCTGTTTTTTAAAATAGGGCTGACCCGATTAGAATGAAGCTTCCGGTTGGGCTTACGATGATATTAGGCCCATACTGAATCTGTTCCTTTAATGTGTTGAATCTGCAGTACTTAATATGGAAGAAAAACATTAGCAATACAATTCAAGCATTACCATAACTATTTATTCGGAACAATTATACTAATCTATAGATTGCCTTAACAAACAAATCTCTAAATATACACTTCCTAAAATAAAACTTATTTATTTCTATTCCATATAATAACAAATCAAGCATATTCTTTACTTATTCTAAATCGGAAATAAGTTAGCAATTAATTTTTTTAATAATTACACTCAAATCTCGCAAAAATCTTACCATATAAACGCAAACTATTAATGCCAATTTATAAATATCGCTTTACACAACAATCAATTTCGGATCTAAACAACAAACAAGAAAATAGAAAATACTTACTCATGCAAGTTCGTATAATCACAGTGATAGTCTGAGATCTCTGTTGAAACATACAATTACAAAGATTGTAAAATGAATCGACAGATTATAGTTACTTGATTGATTGAAGAAGAATATCTAAAAACCTTACCTCTTTGAAGAAATACCGAATCTTATATGGAATTTGATATACAGAGACATTGTTTGAGAAATCGGAAAATCTTCTGAGTTTTAGGGTTATGTTTATCGATTGATTATCTAAACTTTTGACATTGTTTGAGAAATCGGAAAATATTATGAGTTTTAGGGTTGCATTACTTTGAAGAGGATAAGAAAAAAAATGTTTCGATCATCTTCTGAATCAAAACAAAAAAAACGAAAACATGGATCATAAATGGGCCATTATCTACTTCTTAATGGGTCTATGAAACTTCCAGCCCAATCCAAAATAAAAGGTTCATATTTCATTGGCCATAATCTTTTAAATAATCATTTATATTTATGAAAATTGTATCAAATTACAAACAATAATTTTATATAACCAAACAAATAATTTTATACTTTAAGAAATAAAAATATACAGTATAAATCAAAATAATAATTTGGTTTCACAAATATTATAACCAATTTTGCAACTTTGTAAATAATTCAACGAAAGCAAACAAAGATATCCAATCATTCACCAATCAAAATTACTAAAATCTTTATAATTTTTTCTTTCCAAACTTTTAAACAAATCAAACAAAAAAAAACCCCACAAGTACGTTATACAACACTATATGTTATACCCGTTTCACTATATGTCATACAACTCATAATCAACCTTCTTACTAATTTTTTATTCCAAACTTTTAAACCAATCAAACAAAAAAATACGCACGTACATTATACAACACTATATGTTATACCCGTTTCACTATATGTTATACCCGTTTCACTATATGTTATACAACAAATATTAAACCCGCATATTTCAAAATATAAAAACCCGCACGTATGTGCGGGTCCGGACCTAGTAAATGATAATATATCATGCCTATTGAATTGGTTATACTTTCTATTTTACTACTCCCTCTGTTCCTAGATATTTGATGTTTTGAGATTTTTTCTTGTTCCACAAAGATTGATGTTTTGTAATAGCATCATTACTATTTTTATTTGTGACCAATAGAAAAAGGAGAGAAGTGAGATTAATATTATTAAACTAATAATAAAACAATAAACAATTATAAAAGTGACTTTTTCTTAATTAGAGTGTAAAACTCAAAACATCACTCTTCTAGGAACAGAGGGAGTATCATTTATGGTTTAATATGGTTTAATTTGGTCCTAATAATTTTAATCATCGGTTCTTCGAACAATTTGGTAAAAAAATTTGTGTTGGATTTGTGTTTAGAACTTTGGAGGATGGTCAATTTTCATCCTGAGGCTTGTTACCGGCTTATTTCATGTTAAAATATCTCCGGTTATGTTAGGTTATCAGGAATTAGTAGAAACCAAAGCAAGCCAAACTTAACCGATATAGCGGTTTTATATATCGGTTCGTATCAATTAACTGATCCCAACAAAACGCCGTTAATTATGACGGATTTCGATTTTTCCAATGGCGCCACGTTGACCATTGCCATGGTGAAGATTTGACTTTAATGGTAATAAAATCTGCATTTTATGCTAAATATTCCATTGACCAAAAAACAAAATGCTAAATATTCCATTTACACACACAATGGTAACGATATGGTATGACTTTCACGCTATGTTTTCACAATAATGTATACTATATAACAAAAATGTTAAAAACGAAAAACTAAATAAAGAAAAATTGGACAAATCTACCAATTTTAAATAAAAATTTTCAGGAATTTTCCCAATTTTAACGATCAATATCAATTTTTATTGAACACTGGCAAAAAAGTGTTCTTATTGAATTTGGGAATTTCTAGATTAGTCTGAAACGGTAAAGATTAGCGTCCGTTACGGAAACGGTATTTGCCGTGGGGAACAGTTCACGGCGTTAAAGATCTCAATTAAAACTTCCGTCAAAAGTCAGCAAGGTCAAACCCTATAAATACATCCCCTAAAAATTCGCCGCTGTTCAAAGAAGACTTGTCACTGTTTCTCTCTCTTCTCTTCTTTTCTTTTTTCTGGGGGAACGATAAAATTTTCTCGGAAAAAAAATTGAAGAGAAAGGATTTCGAATTCTCTGAAACTTGGCGAGTAAGTTTTATCGAACACCAGTTCCGATCTCACCAAGAAGAATCGCTTCACAGATTTTTATTCCAAGGTACGACCATTTTTTTTTCTAGGTTTTTCGATCTCCCTGAAGAATCGATTAATTGTGAATGGTGAATTGTATCGGTGTCGATGATCGGGAAATGTGTGTAGAAATTCGAATTCAATTTTTGATTTTGGGAGATTTATGTCGCGCTTTTCTCTGGAGAAATACTCGTTAGATGATGCGAGACTTATCTTAAGTGATTAAGAATTGAATTATTGGTTTTGTGTTTTGTGATTAGTGATTTACTTCGTCTTTGATTATGTAAAAGTGTGAGAATTAGTATCAAAATCTTAATTTTCATAAACCTAAATTAAGATTAGTAATTGGATAGAGTTTTAAGACTTAGGCCAGCCTGTTTGGTTTTGTGATGATAAAATCCGATTAAGACGTTGACTTAAAACTAATTTTGTGGCTGTTTTTTGGTTATGCTTTTTAAGCTAATTTTAGCTTTGAAGAATTCTAATTATATATAGATGTGAACAAAAGTTTTTAAGGTTATATAGTTTGCTTATGTTCTTAAAAAAAAGGTTATATAGTTTGCTAAGATCAAAGTAGACGCATGTTCATCATCTATACAAAGAGGTTTGTGTTTTTGGAATCTTTTTTTTTGTGTTTGATCCGAATTTTTAACATTTGTAATACTCTGAGGTTAATTAGAAAATGATGATTGATGTTGTTGCTGTTCCATGACTAATTCCTGTGATCATTGTTTCTCATTCAGATTCTTATGCGATTGATGCGATTACGAGAGACATTACAGCTACGGTAATTCGAACGAAAGCCTAATCATAGGTGGTTTAGGATTGTATTAACTTCGATATGAACATTTGGAAAATATTGCTTGGCAAGATGTGAGTTAGAAAGCTCTTCAGTTCCAGAGTTCCTGAATCCGTGCAGGAACTTGGGTCTTTCTAAAGCTCACAGGAGAAGAATAAGGGTTGATTCCTGGGATTTCAGCCTTTATTCCTGTTGAGCTCTCTTCATTCCCAGGAATTTAGGATAGAAGTGTACAGTTGGAATGTCAGTTGCTAGTGTAGCGTTGAGTCCAGCCCTGGAGGAACTTGTCAACTTTCCAGGTATTATTGGACGGTTTGGTTTGAACTTAGACGACCCAATCCTGGTTTTTCTGACTATTGCTGGATCTGTGATCCCTAAGCGGGTTATGGAGTCAGATTCAATAGCATCTGTGAAGCTAAGGATTCAGAGTATCAAGGGGTTTTTTGTGAAAAAGCAGAAACTTCTATATGATGGTAGAGAGCCAACTCGAAATGATTCCCAAATTCGAGATTATGGCCTTGCTGATGGGAAACTGTTGCATTTGGTTATTAGACTTTCAGATCTTCAAGCCATTTCTGTAAGAACTGTTGATGGGAAAGAGTTTGAGCTCGTTGTTGAGAGGAGTAGAAATGTTGGTTACGTGAAGCAGCAAATTGCTTCAAAGGAAAAAGAGCTCGGAATCCCCAGGGATCATGAACTCACATTAGATGGTGAAGAGCTGGATGACCAGAGACTCATCACTGATCTCTGTAAAAGTGGAGAGAATGTGATTCACTTGCTAATTAGGAAATCCGTTAAAGTCAGAGCTAAACCAGTGGGGAAGGATTTTGAGGTGTTTATCGAAGATGTAAATCACAAGCACAATGTGGATGGTAGAAGAGGAAAAAACATATTATCACAAGCGAAGCCTAAAGAGTTCTTTGTGGAGCCTGTTATTGTTAATCCTGATATTAAACTGCCTTTATTGCTCAAAGAACTTATCAGCTCCACTTTAGAAGGCTTGGAGAAGGGAAATGGCCCGATTCAATCATCTGATGGATCAGGAGGAGCTTATTTTATGCAAGATCCATCCGGACACAAGTATGTCTCTGTCTTCAAGCCCATTGACGAGGAGCCAATGGCTGTGAACAATCCGCGTGGACAGGCTGTTTCAGTTGATGGCGAGGGACTAAAGAAAGGTACACAGGTAGGTGAAGGAGCTATGAGAGAAGTAGCAGCCTACATTTTGGACTATCCCATGGCTGGACCACGAACTTTTACTCATGACCAAACCGGTTTCGCTGGAGTTCCGCCAACAACAATGGTCAAATGCTTGCACAAGGATTTCAACCATCCCAATGGTTACAGTTTCGCTCCTGAGAACACAAAAATCGGTTCACTGCAGATGTTTGTGAGTAATGTTGGAAGTTGTGAAGATATGGGATACCGAGTATTCCCTGTCGATCAGGTTCACAAGATATCGGTTCTAGACATTAGGCTGGCTAATGCAGATCGACATGCTGGCAACATTTTGGTCAGCCGAGACGGAAAAGATGGCCAGATGGTGCTTACTCCAATAGACCACGGCTATTGCTTTCCCAATAAGGTAAAATGACTACTATATACAAACACAAGGATCTACAATATTCACAGTTTGTTTTCTTAATTTCATAATTGTTCTTGTGCAGTTTGAAGATTGCACATTCGAATGGCTATACTGGCCTCAAGCAAAAGAGCCATATTCTTCAGAGACAGTGGAATACATCAAATCCTTGGACCCCGAGCAAGACATCGAACTTCTGAGATTCCACGGTTGGGAGATTCCGCCTTCATGCGCCCGTGTCCTCCGTATTTCAACCATGCTTCTAAAGAAAGGTTCTGCAAAGGGTCTCACACCTTTTACCATCGGAAGCATAATGTGCAGAGAAACACTCAAGGAAGAATCTGTGATCGAACAAATCATACATGATGCAGAAGCCATAGTGCCTACAGAGACAACCGAAGATGAGTTTATCAGCACCGTCTCTGCCATTATGGACAACCGTCTCGACCAGTATGTTTGGAACTGAAAAAAATATCGTTATCGTTCCTTCACTCCAATCTATGTTTCTGATTGTTCAACAGATGTATGTATATCCAGTGTCCGTAACAATAAATAAGTGTCACTGTCTTTGAACTAATCCTTGGCTTTTGGAAACAGTGGTTTGATAATGAATATGATGATTGGATTACAATATAGTCTTTTGTGTTATGCAAACTCATACATGTATATTATTTGGACCCTATATCACTTATATTTTCCATCAAAACCACTGCGCAAATTTGATCATTCACAGATTACAGTTATAAACAAAATGGAAGAAATTAAAAAGGTTTCAAAGCATTTGAAGCAACGAAAGTAGAAGAGGTCAGTGATTAAACTGATGCAAAACATATTCAGCATTAAACATGGGATCCCACCATTGATGAATCCCATGAGCTCTCTTAAAATTCGGCGATTTGCTAGTGTTTATCGTCATATACGCCGATGGTAAAAGATGAAGAGGCTCCGAACAAGAATCTGAAGACGAACCTCCTCCTCCTCCTCCTGACAACAGACTCCTAAGTGAGTTCCTTGTAGCAATTCTTTCAATTTTAGCGGCTCCAATCTCAAACATTTTGTTTCTGTGCTTGAAGTAACCAATGTATTCTGAGCATATTGTATCTAACGGATTCACATACAAATATGGCATCCATGATGCTAACTTCATAAAGGAATCGTCTTCTAGACCCTGTAAATAAATTTAAATTCAATTTCTTGTAAGGTTCGAACCATAACCTCTGAGTATAGTTTTATTAAGTTGAATTAGATAGTAAATAATATTTGTAGGTATATCTTTCAAAAAAAAAAATTTCTAGATTTTTTTTTTATCAAAGCTTCATAAAAAACCAAACATTATTTTTTCTAGCTAATTAATATGGATATTCTGCCAAATATATATAGGGATATAGAATTAGAATTTTGGTTATTAATATTACAAAATAATTTTTTAAAAATTATTAAATGGATGAGTACGTACCTTATGATGGTGGCGACCCTTGACGGCGATGGCTACTCCGGCTTTGACAAGACTTCCAGCGAATCGAACTCCATGTTTAAGCTTTTCACTCTTCAATAGCTTCTCTATCGGAATCGACGAGAAAGGAGGATTAAATAGGTAACTCTCAAGAGGAAAACCAGACCTCGTCATAATCTTCCCGGCAAGCAAAGCCACGGCAGCTCCAAGAGAATGTCCGGCAAGCCACACTGCTGCATTACCAGTTTTAGCCACCGCACTTTGAATCACCTGAACCGCATGCACGAACCTAAAGCTGTCGTGGAGACTGTCTCGAATGCAACGTAGGTCGAGCCTAAGGTCACGTGACCGAGAGTGCCGTTTCAAGATCGTGCCACGGAAAGCGATCACGTGACGAGGAGGTGGTTTCAAGTGAGGGGTATTATGGTAATTGTAGGAGAAGAAATGTTTGTATTCGAAAACGGCGCCGTATATGGATCCGTCTGAGTCGTCGATTAGGGTTTCGGCTAAAGTGAAGTTGAAAACTCCCACCAATGATTGGCTTGTGACTTTAGACCAATCCTGTTTTGTTGTCTGTCTCGTTCCAATGTGTACACTGCCTGTACCAAACATGATGCCACCGAGGTTCTATGGTAAGAATTATTCCTATCATAAGACACAAAGTTGACTTTTAGTTTTTTTGTTTGTTTGAATGTAATATTATAATGCAACTTGTTGTAGAAATGAACGATTAGAGAATTCTAGAGTTGACTATGGCTAAACTCTTTGACTTAGCAAAAATAGGTGATGAATTTTTTTTTTCTTTTTTTTTTTGTAAAATGGTTTTTGCAAGAAGATATGTGATTGAAAATGGAAGAGATGAAATAGAAAATATACCAATCAATGGAAGTTAAATGGATAGGACCAGAAATGCTGAAGATTTCTCTTTGAGAGGCCATTATCCCCTCTTTCACCATAACTTCATCATCTTCTTCTTCCATGTTTTCTCTACCTGATCATCTAAAACAGATTGTAGAGAAACATCATCAATTGTTTTTGAATTTATCACCATCAATCACTTTATTGGATGCATGATTGCACGAAAATGTGGAAAAGACAAAAAAAGAACTCCAACAAAATTGGTGAATTTGTTGTAGTAACGCTACAAAAAGAATAGAAAACGGAAAATCAATTAAGAAAAGAGAAAACAACATACCTTTTTTTTTTCGGCAACAGTTCTATCAGAATGAGTCGAATCTGAAAACGAATCCGATGAAAGAAACTAATTATAGAGTTTTCTACAGATGAAATGGCTTTTCTTCTTGGGGGTATTAAATTTTTATGGATGCGGAGACATAAATGGGACCATCTCTTTAGCATTGAAACGTGCAAAAGTGTATCAACAATTACTTTATTTACAAATTGTCAATAAAAAATATTTTGGTTTTAATTGTTGAATACTCTTAAGGAAAAGAATAAGGAGAAAATCTATTATCTACAAGTATTTTTCTAAAAAAATACTTAGATATATGGATCCTACACTCCTCAGTATTTTTTTTTTTTCATCTCCTCAACATACCTCTTATTATGAGTAACATATTTTAAAATAATTAAAAAAATATTTATGACAAAATTTACATACAGATATTCTGAATTTACATATGTTTATAGAATGTTTTTTTGATAAAAATAAGAAATTTGTTTTAGACGTTGATTTATTAAGTTAATAGAATTTTTTTTTTACAGCAAAATGATTGGAAGAGGTACAAAACATGCTCACGTAAACATAGGATCTCACCAAGACCGGCTTAGACCACCATTAACAAGGGTATCTTAAAGAGTTCTTAAGTAAGAAATGTGGCTTAGCTAAGACCCAAAACTAAGAAAAGTGGCTTAGCTAAGACCCAAAACTAAGAGTTCTTAACTTTAATACTTCTAAGAACCATTTTTAAGATACCATTGTTAATCATGCTCTTAGTATATGAGAGGCCTAAAACTAATTATTTAAATATGGTCAATTCTTTGATTAATATATATTAAATATATAAATGGTATGGTTTTAATTAATCACTGATATTTTTGTTAGTTATATGGTATGTTTTAATTAATTAATCATACGGTACTATATAACAACAGATTTCAGTTATATATTATCTTTGTTAAAACTTAAAAGTTGTTTCTTTTAGCCAAAAAAAAACATAAAACTAGTTTTAAGTAAATTATTATAAACAATTACATGGACAACAAACCAGACAAAAAAAAAACAACTAAAAGAAGCAATATAAAGGGAAAAAGTTATAAAACACAATGGGGACATAGAGACAAACACGAAATGGAAGATATAAAAGGCATAAAGCCATATAACCAAACCAAATGTGACATTCATTTTTATTGTTTATTGTATGGTCAGTTGCTGCAATTTGTCTTCATAGTAAGGCCTAATGCAACAGCTTTCCCAATTTTCCCTCATGGCCGAGTCTGGCTCCCACCATTGATGAAGTCCATGAGCTGTCATAGACTTAGTCGGTTTGTTCTTGTTTACAATCATATCTGCTGATGGAAGAAGGTGAAGAGGTTCCGTTGACAAATCCGATGATGATGATTTTCCCATCAATAGACTCCTAACTGACTTTCCAGCACCGGCTTTCTCGATTTTGCTTGCACCGATCTTAGACATGAAGGTTTTGTGTTTGAAGTAATCGATGTATCCTGCACATATTGGATCTGCTGGGTTCACATATAAATAAGGTATCCATGATGCTGTTTTTGGATCGTCTTCTTGAACCTGTAATAATTTAAGACAAACACGGTTTCATTTGTAAGAAAATCAACTTGAAACATGGAATCAACATGGAATCGCAAGCGGATGAAACTTGATATTTTAGCCTTTGACTAACACGATAAGAGGTTCTGGTCTGTACTTCTCTAAAGCCGGGGACAAGAGCATTTACTATGGTATCCTCCTAAGTGTCACTCGAACCAATAACCTCTAAACTTTGCTTGAAATACTTTACCAATTGAGTTATTGACACTTGATTAACACAACAATGAGTCTTAATTAATGAATGAACCATCCTAATTAATTATGAAAACTAGTTATCTTAAGTTGATCAAACATTTTTAACTTTTTATAAAGATTATTTATTTACCTGTAGATCGGTTAAGACCATGGCTACGGTGGCTTTGACGACAGTCTTGGTGAATTGAAACACACCTTTAATCTTTTTTCCCCCAGGTAACTGCTCTAGAGGAATACACGAGATGGGTGGGTTGAATATGTAACTTTCGAGGAGGAATCCAAAACTTGTCATGGTCTTTCCAGCCAACAACACTAGGGCGGCTCCCAAAGAGTGTCCAGCGAGCCATATAGCTGAATGGTTGTGTTTTTCCACCATATCGCGTATTGCTCGTATGGCCTGCAAAGACCTACCACCTTCATGGAGGGTGTTGAAGCTGAATTTGAGGTTATGTTTCACATCAGTCATCCAAGTTTCTGACTCTAGGATCGTGCCGCGGAATGCAATCACATAACGTGGAGGTACTTTCACATGAGAATTATTTTGGCAAAGGTTGGAGAGCTTGTATTCAAAAACAGCACCGTATATGGAGCCGTCGTAGTCGTCGATCAAGGTTTCGACTAAAGAGAAGTTGAAAAAATCCCACCAGGGCATGGCTCGTGATTCGGAACCTACCCGTTTCTCTTGCTTGTCCCGTTCCATTGTGTACACTCCATTTACCAAACTTGATGCTACTGACGTTCGATGGTACGAATTGGTCCTATTAAAGAAATAGAAACCAATTCTTTTTAGATAATATATTATTTTTAATTTTAAATGAGTAATTAAGTATCGATATTCGATTTCCAAAGGTCAACTTTTACTAAGAAACTCATGCACGGCACATGAATTCATATAGCAAAAATAAAAACTTCCAGCGTCTATCATAAAAAAAAATATAACTTTGTAACGCTTTAAGTTATATAGTTTGGTTATTGAAAAGTTTTGTTTGAGCCAGAAAAAAAAAAGTTCCCTAATTTATTATTTCCTACATCAATTTTCAAACTCGTTTCATATACCACCTCAATCAATAGTAAATTTAAAACCATTTTTTAAAAGTTGGTTTACCAATCAATAGATGTAAGATGGAAGGGGCCAAAGATGCTGAAAACGTCTCTATCTGAGTCTGAGGCCATCGCTCCTCCTCCTCCTATCAATTTCCTGAGAGAACCTCGTCCCATTTTTACTTCTTCTTGTTCCTATAATCTAAGATATTACATTGCGCCAGTTAGTAATCAAACTAATTTTAAGTAAAACGGTGAAGAACAACATGCAAATGTATGATTACCAAAAATTAGGACTAAAGAAAGAAAAGTTCATAGTTATGTGTTTTCTACTCTCTCTTTTTGGGCTTTTTCATGACTATATATCAGTCATTCTTTTACATAAAATGCAGTTTTTTGATTAAAAAAAATGTAAAGATATTTTTTTAAAAGGAAAGAAAATAAGAGAAAATGGTGAAAATTAATAAGGAAAATAAAAGTAAAAAAAAAAACCTTTTCCGTGGTCAATCAGGAGAGAACTTAATCGAATGAAGTAATCTGTTAAAGAAAACAAACTAATTAAAGAGTTCCTCCATTTTTTTTTTTTTTTGGGTTTGAGTTTACACAGATAAACATATTGCGATCTATATAGATGCTGAAAATAAGAAGACTTTTCGGATCCGTAGACTTTGAGATTGTTTCTTTAACACTGACACAAACACACTGACATGAGCCAGACCGTATCAACTACTTCTTTATTTACAAATTGACAAAATTTCTACAAATTAGCAATTAAAAACATACTTAGATGTGTGAATTAATCTTTGAGACCGTGTACTACTGTTTCGATTTATCAAATCATATCTATATGTGTTTGGAAAACAAATCTTCTTTCTTCTTATTGGGACACATAATCAAACTAATTAAAATAGTCATAAAAACCCTAAAACAAAATTTTGATTATGGAGTCAAACAATCTTCCTCACGCCATTTCCAAGATTTGTTAGTAAAAGATTGGAGTCACATACGACGCTCCATCATGAAGAGCATGTTTTTATATATTACATGTTGTATCCTGACTATTCACTAACCGATAAGATCAAACATAAACTCTGGATTAAAATCATACGCTATGATTTCCTAACATTGTATTAAAACCATATATACACTATGATATATTAACGCTGGATTAGTGAAAATTAACTCACAATCATGGTTTCCTTAATTGATAACCTTTCCAAATTACCAATATAATTAGAAGTTGGAATTTTATAATTTATGTCAACGCTACAATATTCACTTAACCCAAATTCATGTACTGTCAAAATAATCAAATGTTGAACATCAAGTATCATCATATCTCCTAAAACTAAAAAAATATACGGCATCTTTTTCATTTCTTAGGTTTTTTCATACAAATTAATAAGTTTTCTGAAATGACAACTATAATCTTGTTTTTTACTAAATGTTACGCAAGTTTTTTTGTTTAAATAATAAATATCATAAAGGTAAATTGAGCAAAACAACAATGACTACACTTAGAAAATTGAAAACATGTAACCTTTGAAACAGTTTTTTTCTTTTAAAACATGGATTAATTAGAAATAGAGGAGTATATATATATACATATATATATATATATATATATTTAACAAAAAAATAATAAAGGAATATTGCTGCTTATCATTTGACCTTATCTACACATTGTTATAAGTGAAATTAAATGGGATTATTACGGGTTTTGTCATTTTTTGGAGTATCGTTTATGGATTTTGCCATTTTCTCTAAAAATTTACGGATTACCATTTTTGAAGATTTAAAAAATTTCAATTTCAATTTTTTTTTTGCTAAAATACATATTTTTTTATTTATTCACATGAAAAGTCAAGATGAATATTTTAGATACACACGCACGTATATGCATATTCAAAATAATGTATTTACGTTCCCTTTTTCATCTTAAATCTTATGTGGCTGATAAAAAATTTCAAAAATAATATCTTCCTAATGTTTTCAAATCGTGTTCAAAAACGGTTGTTCTATCTCGTGGTTTAGCAAACAAATATATACGATTTGGATGCATGGAACATAACCTCTATCTTCATCGGAATAGTTCCAACATGTATTTTAAAACACTCTAGTAGTCTGTACAATTACAAACATTTGAAATTTTGAACATATTTTTATTATGAAAAAAACATTTGAAGATATACAGTTTAACAAATTATTCAGTTGACAAAAAAGAAAAGCGTTGAAACCCATGAATGAAACTAGTATGAATTTTAACATTAAACCAAAAAAAAAGAAACTAGCTAGTTTCTATAGATAATTCATACTATAGTATGAATTAAACGTTGCAGATTGTTTAAGCATATGATTCCACCATTGATGAATCCCGTGGTTATCGTAAAACTCCGATGATTCAGTCTTGTTTACCATCATAAAGGCCGACGGAAGAAAATGAAGATGATCTGGTGAAGAAGACGACGACCAATTTTCTCCATCTCCGATTAACATACGCCTAACTGAGTATCCACTAGCCAACCTCGAAATCTCACCGAGTCCCGCCTCCGTCATATTGACTACGTGATTGAAATAACCAATATATTCTGAGCATATTACATCAGATTGGTTCACAAACAAATGAGGTCTCCAAGAAACTAAATTCTTATATCGTGGACCTTCTTGACCCTGTAACAATTGGAGGTAAGAATTGAGTATAACATTTTAAATATTGTTAAGGATTATCTATATAAAGCTTTTCATGTTATGGGAGAGATTATTTTTGAAGTACCACAAGTATAATGAAAAGTTTCTTAAAGACTAAAATTAGCATTGCCAAAAAGAAAACTTTATAGATACCTCATCAAGGTCTAGGACTTTGGCTATGCCAGCTTTGATGATATCCCTGGTAAATCGATACACACAATTAAGTGTGTGATTGTAACCGTACTGCTCTATAGGCATCAAGGAGATAGGTGGGTTGAAGATGTAAGCCTCAACAGGGAGTCCAGACATGGCCATGTTCTTTCCGGCGAGTAGTGCCAGGCCAGCTCCTAGAGAGTGTCCAGCGATCCAGACAGCTGTGTTTCCGTGTTTGGCCACAAAATAACGGATTTCTTCAATGACATGCTTATACCTACCTCCGTGATGGAGGGTCTCGAATGGTACACGGATGTTATGTAACACATCATTCATAGTTGGGGCAGTTCCGCGTAATGCAATCACGTAACGCGGAGGTACTATCGAGTCGGGGGTATTCTCATAATTGATCACGTTTTGGAAGACAGCACCGTATATGGAGCCGTCACGTGCGTCATATAGGGTTTCACTTTCAACTAAAGTGAAGTTGAAACTCTTCCACCAAGGTGTGGCTAATGACTCGGAACCATTTCGTTTTTTTTTCCTGTCTCTTTCCATTGCGTAAACTCCTTGCACCAAACATGACACCAATGAGGTTCGGTGGTACAAATCGTTCCTATCAGAAACCAACCAATTTAGACCATACAAACGATCGAGTAGATATGGATATTATTTCTTTCTTTTATGAAATGTTATTTATATATAAATTCAACTAGATAACAACCCGCACTATGTGCGGGATGAAGTGATTCAAGTAAAATTATTATGATTAAAATTATTATCCGGGATCCAAGATCCGTTTGTGTAAAACGTAACATGCAATAATTTTTTTTTGTTTTATTCAAACTTGGGACTATTTATATAAGAATACGTTTTACCCGTGGAATATTTGAACCTTGAATAAAGCTTCAACGTGATAAAGAAATTATTGACAAAATGTTACCATTTATGGCAATATGTCTTTCCGTATGTTTTAAAGATTTCGAGATTTTGTAGTATAAAAATAATTTTTTTATTATTATTTAAGTATAAGAAATCCAAAAATTTAGCAAAGATGATATTTGATAGTTTCCGAGTTAAGATTTTGTAGTGTTCCAAATATAAGATTCTTATATTATGAATGGATTATTTACGAAATGGTTATAATGTGACCGTTTGACAAAAAAAAAGAGGTTATAATGTGGCCAGGTTTTGGTTTATATATAAATGTGGTTATAATGTTTTTCTTCGAAAAGTTAGAACCACTCCAAAAAAATCGGATTTTAAGTATCCGTAACATGTATAGAAAAGAGATGATCTTATTTATTTAAGTACAATAGATATAAAATTTTATGAAAGATTTAGAGATTTTGTAGTTTTGAATTCGAGATTCTTGAACAAAATGTATATCTTTTATCATTTAAATATAAGCATAAATATATATATATATATATATATATATATATATATATATATATAAATAAAAAGATTTTTTACCCATCGGCTAGAGAAGATTTATATAAATGTATATAAAGAAAAATATAAATATAAAAATTTATTAATATAAGATAAACACAATTTTTTTCCTTTTTAATTATTGAAAATATATTATTAATATAAATAAACAAAGATCCCGTGATTTGTTGTTAAATATAAATATGATATCAGTTGCCTAATTATTTGCTTTTTAATTATAATTTCGTTTTTTTGTTATTTGTATGATATATGTATGTATTAAGACTAATGGCAAAATCTGTAAATAGTCTAGTAAAATTTGGGTGATAATTTAAATGGGTGAAAATTCACTCTGAGAGCGACATGTCAGCATGGCAGTTTAGTTAATAGCAGGTCAAGATAATGTTTATTTTATAAAGTGCTTCTCTATTAATATATAAGGGATATGCACATGCAAATATACGTTAAAGGCAAAAGAAAAAACAAAACAGTACGCAATAGTGGAAATGTCGTTCCTAGGACATGGCTGGTATCAAAAACATCGGGACCAAAAGAAAAATTGATGAGGTAAAGATTTTCTGTTTGATGACGTAAACTCTTTTTGTTTCCGAAAACAGTTACGTATTATAGTTTCGTTTTTTACATTAGTTAATAATATTTCATAATCAATATTATTAATTTTGAAGCGGAAGGTATTGATGAAACGAAATTTACCAGTCCAGAGATGGAATTTGAGGGGGACCAGAACGGCTTAAATCGTCACTGTGTGTATTTTTTTTTAAGATTCCCATCAGCTCCTCCGCACTTTCGTCTTCAATTCTTCTTATCGCTTATATGTAAGAATTAATAGAGATAACTTAAAACATAACTGGGAAAAGAAAAGAAAAAACTTAAAAAACACATATTTTAAAATAATAGAATGTGTAGATTAGATGACGTTTTAAAACAGTACCCAAAAATTTAGAGTAAAATTGAATTTAATGGGATCATACGTACCTTTTTCATGGTCTGGATTCTTGAAGTTCGATCATAATCGCATTTAACTGGATCTGATGAGTACACTAAAAAAGTATTTCCATCAAACAAGAAATAGAGTACACACTTATATATAGGAGTAGGTATCGTGTAAGCATAAAAGAGATGTCATAAATAGGTAATACTAGTTTTAGTTTGAGGAATGGTCGAGGAAGTTTCAAATTGTGGAATTTTCTTAGAAGACCTTATAAGTCAAGTAGTCAACAACTCGCAGAAAATAAAAGACATAATACGGATGATATTGGTTTGGTTTGTAAATAAAATTATTAAATGAATTTTGTTTTATGTAAATTTATTAACAGTATTAGTAGAAAGGATAATTCATATATCTTGGTTCGTATTTGACATGAGTGTCCGCTATGATAAATTAAAATATAAAACTATACAAATATCTTACTTTTAATACACACCTAACCAATTCTTCGAAACATGTTACGATAGCACATTTCAAATGAACGTTTGTCCTTTTATAATATTCAATAGTATAAGTTAGTATTAAAAATTTGTGAATAAAGAGTAAAACGAATTTTGGCTATTTAAAAAATTCAAGTTTAAGATTTCATATGATAATTATGCTTTATAAATGATAATATTTTACATGTTTAGCTATAGTTTTCTAATGTTACTATCAAGTATTTGCCATAAATTTAAGGATCTTAAGATTATTTTCAAGTATTTTTGGTGTTAAGTAGTCTTTACATAATTTTGAGTAGTTTGACAAAAAAAAAAAAAAAAGTTTTGCGTAAAAAATATCAAAAGATGAAAAACACATTTTAAACAATTTCGAAACATTTGAAGACTTGAAGTTTCATATCTGTTAAAGACCTTACCGTGCACCAAATTTGATGATTTTAGAACTTTCGGAAAGTCAGAAGAATCACCTTCACCTCCAAGTATAATCAGACTAAAATAGATCGGATCAGAAGTTATATTACCGATATACAAAAGAGAAACAAGAAGAGAAGTAAAAAACGACCAACCAATGAAAGTCCCCCGGTCGTAGAGCTAAAATGGCCTGGTTGTGAACGTGGAAACACAACTTTCTCTTATCCTTATCCAAAATGCTGAGTTTTTGCTGATAAAATTCCTATTGATTTGTGAATTTTTATTAATTTTGAAACTAGACATATAGATTTTTAAGATAACATGGTTTATCCATAAATTAAATCATTCTATTCTCTACTTTTAAATCCATTTAACATCTAATGTAGATTTTGAAATCCAGCATTAAATCATGATTTGAACTAGTATTTAGAAATCAATTAATGAATAATACATTATATTGACAAAGTTTTTAAATCAATGATCTAATAAAACATAATTTTGCTTTGAATTACTAAATTAATCAAAATCCATAAATCAATAAACTCCTTTACTGATTTTATTTTTCTTCTAATTTTATTCGTATTCATGGTAAGCAAGACGAGAGATGTCCACGTCTCATTTTATGGGATCACATGGGTTGGTTTGTATATTACTTTCCCCAAGTGGGCAATGAATTCGACTACAAAACACGGTTACAAAAGGCGAGGGAAAAAATATATGGTTGTGCTTTTTGTAGAAGGATATATAGATTATCATTAGAAATATATTCAAAAATAAAATGTATTATCATTGCAAGTTGCAACACAAAGTCCAGTGTGGTGGTGCATGCATATTTTCTAGGAGGGTCCATATATATGTTAGAGACATATTTTTGGGAAGTAGTAATAAGTTCATAGAACTTTCTTCCTTCTATGTAGTTCTCTCTTTTCTATGGTCACGTACTCTTGCTAACACACTTGTATGACGCCATCGACTTGACGACGGACGAGGATTTATGGTTTGCCCAAAGACAAATCCAAATCATTATTTGCTTTTGTTTTCTATATTACATAGCTATATTCTTAATTGCTTTACCAATTTTGTTTATTCACCAAATTAAAAGAAAAAGAAAAAGGAACATTTATATCAAGAGATGTGAATAATCTTTTAAAATAAATAAATTCAACATAACCATTTTTCTCACATGCAAATAGATTAGTAAAGCGACTGAACATGGTTTTATTTTTATTTATTTATAATCTCTTTAACGTCTTTTTAAAATGTGTATATTAGTGAACCGATGTTTGTATAGAAGATTTAACTGACAAGAAAATAACTGAAGCGATGAAAACACAAGTCATACAATAATTTGGTATGAAAAATTTCCAAGCATAGGATTCCACCATTGATGAATCCCATGATCTGTCTGAAGATCTGGTGATATGATCGGTGTTCACCATCACAATGGCCGACGGAAGAAAATGAAAATATCTCCAAAGTTTTTTTTGGGATTCTAACCAAATATCTCCAAAGCGGGAAACACAATTTTGAAAATAATGCCGTTCGATCATAAACGCATAAGGGCATAATCGTAAATCTACGTGCTCTTTGTTTCGAAGAATCATATAAATAGCTGCTTCACTTCTCTAAACCTTTCGTAATTTCGCAACGTAAACAAACTCTTCTTCCACAAATAAACGGTCAGCGATTATTGAAATTTCAAAATTCAAATCCATTTCGAATTCTCGTGGAGAAGCGATTTTGTTCGTTGATCTTCTTCTGGTTCTTTTCTCCGATCAATTGAATTTCAAAATTCATTTCTAATTTCTTCAAATCGAGTTTCGAATTCTCGTGGAGAAGCGATCTTGTTCGTTGATCTTCTTCTGTTTCTTTTCTCCGATCAATTGAATTTCATGTTCAGTGGCGTCTGATTCGTTGGGTTAGTTCAAATCGGGATCCAAGGGTTTCGATTTTGGGTCGGTGTTAATCTAACGATGGATACGCGGATTGGATTCGGATCGTGTGATAGTACTACCAAATCGAAGAAGGTGCGCAAGATTTCGATCAGTGTGTATGTTGATTTGGGAATTTAGGGTTTTAGTTTTGAAATTGTTTGCTTGATTTCTGTTGGTATTTAGTTGTTTTTGATGGTTATGAGATCTTCCAATTAGGATACTCGCGTACATGGATTTTAATTTGGTGATCATAAGAATTTAGTTGTTTCACGAAGTATTCATCAAACTTCTCTGTTATTTGTGGAAGTAGATGGATTTAATTAAATGGTTTCATTTCGTTGTAAGAGAGTAACGATTTAGAGAATTGTCGTCATGTCCAGGTTTTTGATTGCATCGTTTTTGGCTATGGCTTGGATTTTAAGGTTAATTACGTTGTTGATATCTTATGATTTTAACGATTTTTGAGCCTTGTTTTACCTTTAAGTTCTTGCATTTTCATGTCATTTAGGTTGTTTAGATTGCATTTGCATCAAGTTATTTGTCTTTAGGTGTTTGGAGTAGAGACATGAAGAATGGAGTTAAAAGAGGAGTTTTGGACCATAAGAACCCAAGAATTGATCAAGAGAGAAGAAGAAGAAAAGAGCCATAGCGACCAATTGTAGCAGGATGTCTTGCTTGCTACGGATTCCCCTGAAGATGAACACGTTTCCAGAGATTATATCAGGCATCCATATGGACGTCTGCTCCTTGCTACGAATTCCCCTGAAGATGAACACCTTTCCAGAGTTTATATCAGGCAACCATATGGACGTCTGCTCCTTGCTACGAATCATTTAAGCAGTCAAAACCCGGTTTGTTCCGGGTTGACCCGCTTCATTCATGTTTTCCTATAAATACTCTTAACCTAATCTTAGGTATTTTTTTTATGCTTTTGTTTAGAGATCAAAAACTTCTCTTAAGGTTTCTTTCTAAGTTTTTGTATGAATCTTTGGTTCTTAAGCTTAAATATCAAGTACTTCTTTTAAATTCTCTTATCTACCTTCTCTAATTATGATTTCACAAAGATCAAACCTATTGCTTTGTGTGATCATGATCATGAGTGAGTAGTCATTTAGAGTTCTTGGGTTAAGGTAGATTAGGATGGTTTAGTTGTTGGGTTATGGAGTTTAGGGCTAGATTACTTAAGATCCTTACTTATTGGTTGTTTATAATGCTAGATTAGCCTTGATCATGTTGATTTAGACTTTAGGGATTTCATGCCCGGAAGGTGTTCGATGAAATTCCCGAACCAAAACCTTTAAGTGCTTTACATTCCTTACCTTTGGAAATTGTTGACTAGGGTGTTAAGTGGCTAGATAGACTTGTTTATAATGCTTGTTAGTCAATTGATTGCCTTTGGAAGAAGTTGATGATTAATTGATTAGTAAATGGACTAATGTCATGGAAATGTGTTAGTGTTGCTTAGTGTTCTATGGCCTAGGGATCATTGCTTATTAGAAGTTGTTTGAAGCTCCATAATCCACTTCTTAATCATTCCTAATCAATTCCCTTTAACCCGAGAATTCGCCTTTAGTTATCGTTTAGTAACTCGTTAATTTTCCGCTTTGTTTACTTTCGAAACTTGTTAGTCTTTTGCATTTTGCTTTCATTTGTTTTGTTTTGCATTGTTTGATTGTTATTTACTTTGTTAGTCATGTTTACAAAACCAAATCATTTTATTAGCCTAGATTAAGCTTTTGCGTGTATTCCTAGTGAGTTGATCAATTGCAAATTGTGGTTCGATATTTAATTGAGTAAAAATACTACATCAATTTGGCGCCGTTGCCGATTTGCAATCGAAATTAGCCATTAGGATTTCGTTGTGTTGCTTGAGACTAGGCACTTTCTTTATATTGTTTCTTAACCTTCTTGTCTTGGTGTTTTGATCTTTCTCTTGCTAAGGTGTATGCATTTGAGGAGTCACGGTCAAGAACATTTGGTTGAGCGGGTTGACGACATAGGACGGTTTGAGAGAGAGAATTCACGGGCAAGACGAGAAAGGGAACGCATTGAACATCTAGACTGGTTAAGAATGGATCAACAACCTCCACCGGTTGTTGATGGAGATAACGGTCATAATGGAAATGACCAACACAATGGTGCGCAAGTTCCTAACCATGCACCACGAGCTCTTCATCCGATCGGAGCATTTGATGTACCGAACATACATGGAAATAGGAACGGTATTCGAGCTCCTCCGGTTGAGAACAACAACTTCGAAATCAAGTCAAGCCTCATCAACATGGTTCAAGGCTCTAAGTTTCATGGGTTATCAATGGAGGACCCTTTAGATCATCTCGACCAATTTGATATGTTGTGTAGCACGGTGAAGATCAATGGAATCTCGGAAGATGCATTCAAACTTAGACTCTTCCCGTTTTCTCTTGGAGACCGAGCTCGTATTTGGGAGAAGAATTTACCTCAAGGCTCTATTACCTCTTGGGATCAATGCAAAAAAGCCTTCCTCAAAAAGTTTTTCTCCACAACAAGAACGGCAAGGTTGAGAAATGAGATATCTAGCTTCACACAAAAGAACAATGAAAGTTTTTGTGAAGCTTGGGAAAGGTTCAAGGGATACAAAATGCAATGTCCTCATCATGGTTTCTCTAATGAGTCTCTACTAAGCACCTTGTATAGAGGAGTTCTCCCTAAATTTCGGATGTTGTTAGACACGGCGAGCAATGGAAACTTCTTGGGCCAAGATGTTGAGGATGGTATGTCTTTGGTAGAGAATCTAGCTCAAAGTGATGGTAATTATGGTGAAGATTATGACCGCACTTCAAGGGAACGTAATGAGATGAGTGATCTAAACCGCAAAGAAATCAAAGCTTTGAATGACAAGATAGACAAGATGATTCTTACTAATCAAAAACCGGTCCACTTCGTATCCGAGAGTGATGTCTACCAAGGCTATCAAGAAAACATGGAAGGTTGTCTTGAGGGACAAGAAGAAGTCAATTATGTTGGAGGACAAGGCTACAATAAGTTCAACCCCAACTATAGAAACCATCCAAACCTCTCTTATCGAAGCACTAATGTGGAGAACCCACAAGATCAAAGCTACCCACCCTTAAAACCTCCCGGTTTCACCCAACAACCCAACTATCAACCTAAACCTCAAGGGAACTACCAACCAAAACCTCAAGCCTACCACCAACACCAAAACCAAGGGAGTTCATCGAATCCTCAACCTCAAGCGGATGATACAAACGCTCTTCTTAGACAACTTCTAGATGGGCAAGGAAGAGGAGCAATCGAACTCGCTACACAAATGAAAGGCATGCACACCAAGGTTGATGACATGTATGGTGATCTCAATGCCAAAATCGAGCGTTTGAATGCCCATGTTTATAATCAATCATCATCTACTTCCAAGCGTCCAATGGGAACTTTACCGAGTAAACCGGAACCAAATCCCAAAGAGTATATCAATGCCATAACGCTTAGAAGTGGTAAAGAATTGCCTAGTGGAGAGCTCAATAGGGACATTGAGCCTAAAGAAGGGGAGATAGTGATTGAGATTGAAGAGGATGAGGTATTGAATGAGAAAGTTTGTGAACAAGAAGTTGACGTTGAAGAGGTTGTTGTTGATAAAGGAAAGGGTAAAGTGGTTGAAGAGTCTAACGAAGATAAGGTCCAAGAGGGAAGCACCAAAAAGGGTAAGAATTTTGCTAAGAAGGAGACTCTCTTTGTGCCTCCACCTTATGAACCAAAGCTACCATTTCCGGGCCGTTTTAAGAAGCAACAATTGGAGAAGTATAGAGCAATGTTTGATGAGCAAATGAAAGAAGTTACTATCACAATGCCTATCATAGATGCATTCTTGTTAAATCCGACTTACAACAAGTTTCTTAAAGATTCGGTATTAGAGAAGAAGAAAACATTGCAAGGTATGGTTCTTTTGACTCATGAATGTAGCGCTATCATCCAAAACAAGATAGTAGCGAAAAAGCTTGATGATCCGGGTAGTTTCACACTTCCATGTGCTCTTGGTCCTCTTTCTTTTGGACATTGTTTATGTGATCTCGGCGCTAGTGTGAGCTTGATGCCTCTTTCGGTTGCCAAACGGTTAGGCTTCACAAGATACAAGGATTGTAGAATCTCACTTGTCCTTGCGGACCGCTCTATTAGAACTCCGGTTGGTTTGCTTGAGGATCTTCCCGTGATGATTGGTCATTTTGAGATACCAACGGACTTTGTAGTCCTTGAGATGGATGAAGAACCGAAAGATCCACTTATATTGGGACGTCCGTTCTTGAGAACCGCGGGAGCAATGATTGATGTTCGAAGAGGAAGAATTAATTTGAATTTGGGTAAGGAGGTCTTAACCTTTGATATCAACAAGGTAATGAAGAAACCTACCATTGAGGGTCAAGTATTCTACATTGAAGAGATGGATGCCTTAGCGGATGAGCTTTTGGAAGAACTCGCCTTAGAAGACTCACTCCAAAGCACTTTGACGGTTAAACAAGGAGAGTTTGGTTTGCTAGAAAGTGATAGTGAAGGCTATGAGAAGATACTTGATTCTCACAAGCCTTCTAATGAAGATGAAACTTTCCTTGAGTTGAAAGAGGCTAGTCATGTGATCAACATTGTTGAGGTTGAAGAAGTGACTAACGAGGAGGAAGCTAGCAATGGTAAGTCTAGCATTGATGGAGATTGGAGTGAACTAAAGGCTCCAAAAGTGGAACTCAAACCTCTACCAAAAGGGCTAAGGTACGCTTTCTTGGGAACAAGCTCTACTTATCCGGTAATAATTAATGAAGAGCTCAATGACTTAGAAACCGCCACCCTCTTAGGTGAATTGAAAAAATATAGAAAGGCTATAGGTTATTCTCTAGATGATATAAGAGGAATTTCGGAAGCCTTATGTGTCCATAGAATCCACCTTGATAATGAATCAATGACCTCGGTAGAACATCAAAGGCGGTTAAATCCTAACTTAAGAGATGTTGTACGGAAGGAGATTCTTAAGTTATTGGACGCGGGAATAATCTATCCAATTTCGGATAGTACTTGGGTCTCACCGGTCCATGTAGTCCCGAAAAAGGGTGGTGTTACGGTAGTCAAGAATGAAAATGATGAGTTAATCCCGACTAGGACTATCACGGGCCATAGAATGTGTATAGATTATCGTAAATTAAACGCCGCCTCTAGAAAAGACCATTTTCCTCTACCATTTATTGATCAAATGTTAGAAAGGTTGGCTAATCACACCCACTATTGTTTTCTAGATGGATATTCGGGATTCTTTCAAATCCCGATTCATCCAAATGACCAAGAGAAAACAACTTTCACATGCCCCTATGGCACATTTGCATATAGAAGAATGCCATTTGGTTTGTGTAATGCACCCGCTACTTTCCAAAGATGCATGATGTCTATATTCTCGGATCTAATTGAAAATGTGGTTGAAGTGTTTATGGATGACTTCTCCGTCTATGGAGATTCTTTTTCTTCTTGTCTTTCTAATTTGTGTAGGGTCTTGAAGCGTTGTGAGGAGACTAACCTTGTGTTGAATTGGGAGAAATGCCACTTCATGGTTCAAGATGGGATAGTGTTGGGTCACAAGATCTCCGAAAAGGGTATAGAGGTTGATAGAGCTAAGATTGATGTGATGACCAATCTAGCACCACCAAATTCGGTTAAGGGGATTAGAAGTTTCTTAGGCCATGCCGGTTTCTATAGAAGATTCATCAAAGATTTCTCTATGATAGCAAGACCACTCACAAGACTATTGTGTAAGGAAGTTGCTTTTGTGTTTGATGAAGAATGTCTAGAAGCTTTCGAGAAGATAAAGAGAGAGTTGGTTAGCGCCCCGATTGTGCAAGCACCGGATTGGACCTTACCATTTGAGATCATGTGCGATGCTAGTGATTATGCGGTTGGAGCGGTTCTTGGTCAAAGAAAGGATAAGAAGCTTCATGTCATCTACTATGCAAGTAGGACTCTTGATGATGCACAAGTTAAGTATGCAACAACCGAGAAAGAGCTTCTAGCTATAGTGTTTGCATTTGAGAAGTTTAGATCATATTTGGTTGGGTCTAAAGTAATAGTATACACGGATCATGCGGCATTAAGACATCTATTGGCAAAGAAGGATGCTAAGCCAAGGCTTTTGAGATGGATTTTGCTCCTTCAAGAATTTGACTTGGAAATTAAAGACAAGAAAGGGATTGAAAATGGTGTAGCGGATCATCTTTCTCGGTTGAGGATTGAAAATGATATACCAATAGATGACTCTCTTCCCGAGGAGCAATTATTGGCATTTCGACTTTTGGATGCAAGTCATGACACCTACATGAAGCTTGAGGAAATCAAGGCGTTGAAAGAAGATGGTCCATGGTATGCGGATTATGTTAACTATTTGGCGTGTGGTAAAGAACCCCCGAATTTGACAAGCTATGATAAGAAAAAGTTCTTCAAGGATATAAACCATTTTTATTGGGATGAGCCTTACCTCTACACTCTTTGTAAGGATAAAATCTATAGGAGATGTGTCTCGGAAGACGAAGTTGAAGGGATTTTAGCACATTGCCACGGTTCAAGCTATGGAGGTCACTTTGCTACTTTCAAGACGGTCTCCAAGGTTCTACAAGCGGGTTTATGGTGGCCCACGATGTTCAAAGACGCGCAAGGGTTTATCTCGAAGTGTGACTCATGCCAACGAAAGGGTAATATTAGTAGACGGAACGAGATGCCGCAAAATCCAATCTTAGAAGTGGAGGTCTTTGATGTATGGGGAATAGATTTCATGGGACCATTCCCCTCTTCACATGGGAACAAGTATATCTTAGTTGCGGTAGACTATGTATCAAAATGGGTCGAAGCCATAGCGAGTCCTACAAATGATGCAAGGGTTGTGATAAAACTATTTAAGACCATCATTTTCCCAAGGTTTGGTGTTCCTAGAGTGGTCATAAGTGATGGAGGGAAGCATTTCATCAACAAAGTCTTTGAGAGTTTACTTAAGAAGCACGGAGTAAAACATAAAGTTGCTACACCTTATCATCCGCAAACAAGTGGTCAAGTTGAGATTTCTAACCGGGAAATCAAAGCTATTCTAGAGAAGACGGTTGGGACTACAAGAAAAGATTGGTCGGCAAAGCTTGATGATGCGTTGTGGGCTTATAGAACCGCTTTTAAGACTCCAATTGGTACTACTCCGTTCAACCTTCTCTATGGAAAATCATGTCACTTGCCGGTTGAACTCGAGTATAAGGCTATGTGGGCGGTAAAGCTTTTGAATTTCGATATCAAAACCGCCGAAGAGAAGCGGTTGATTCAATTAAATGACCTTGATGAGATCCGCCTTGAAGCTTATGAGAACTCAAAGATCTACAAGGAGCGGACTAAGGCGTTTCACGACAAGAGGATCATTCCAAGAGATTTTAAAGTAGGTGATCAAGTGTTGTTGTTCAATTCTCGTTTGAGATTATTCCCCGGAAAGCTCAAATCTCGTTGGTCGGGTCCATTTAAGATCAAAGAAGTGAGACCCTATGGAGCTTTGGTGCTATGGAACAAGGTTGGAGGAGAGTTTGTGGTGAATGGTCAACGCTTGAAGCCTTACTTGGCAAATGATAACATCGAGGAAGGAACCACGGTTTCTCTCTCGGAACCTCAAACCGCCTAAATGGCGTGGAAACGTCAAGCTTAGTGACTTTAAACAAGCGCACTTGGGAGGCAATCCCATGGTATCCTTCTATATATCATCTTTATTTTCTAGTAATCTTATGTTTTGAGTAATTTTGTTTTTAAATTTTGAGTCAAGGAAGATTCTTGAAGTTTGAAGAATTTTGGTGAGGAGCCTTGGAGATATCCCATATAGCAAGATTTCATAGCAAGGTCTACACGTCGGTATGGCATTCTTCAAAAATGAAAATTTGTCCAGATTCTATAGCAAGGTCACATATCGAGGTCTCTATCTTGATACAGATTTTCTAGGTAAGTCCACTTTCCCTTTGAAAAAAAAAAAAAAAAAAAAAAAAAAAAAAAAAAAAGGTTTAAACCAAAAACGTTTTTTTTTTCTTCTCTCTCTCACTCCCACTCTTCTTTTGCCTTTCACGATTCAAATCAACAGCACCTCTTTCTTATACGATTCTTACTCGTTTTTGAAGCTTTTTGGTTCTTTGAAATCATTTTTGCAAGTGCTTTTATTTAATTCCTACTCTAGTCCTTAATTCCAAGTCTTACTCAAACGAAACCCAAGGTATGTACTTATTTATCCCTTTTCACTTGAAGAAGATTGAACCATCTTTGAAAATTCTTCAATTAGCTCTTGATATGGATCGATTATGAGCATGAATATGGTTTAATTGGTGTTTGTTGTTGCTTTAATCGTTTCCTTTGTTGAGATTGAAGAATATTTATGAAAATTTTGAAATTTTTTAAAATTAGGGTTCTTGAGTAAAGGCAAAATCAAAATTTTTGGGGAAAGTTAAGGATTTTGGTTTCATTAGAATTTATTGGGTTCATAGAGTCTAAATATGAGAGACTAGCATGTTTGGGATTGGTTTGATCATGTTTCATGATTTAAGGAGTTGAAAGTGATGCATTTAGGACACTTTGATAGCTTATTCTTGATCATGCACGAAATTGTCAATGGTTAAACTTGGTAATCCTGTCATTAGGTGGTTGAATTCATAGAAATTCTAAGAATGTACTTCATTTTAAATCCAAGTTTTGATATATGGCTTCTTGAAATTGAATTTTTTGTATTGATGATTAGCTTCTTAGTGTTGTTCTTTTAGATTGCTCTTGGTAAATCAATTGACAAGGTGTGGCTCCTCGTGAGCATCACTAATTTTGTTCACGTGTTTTTGTTTGTTTTTAGAGAAATGACGAAAACCAAGCAAACACCCGGTGAAAAGGCACAAGAGCAAGTTGCAAAAGCCAAATCTCAAAAGAAGAAAGAAGGGAAGAGACCGGTTCATGAAACAAGTGGTAGTGAGAGCGGTAGTGAAAGTGGAAGTGGTAGTCCCAAAGTTGGTAAAAAGAAAGCACCACCGCCAACGTTTACTTATAACGACTACTACAAGTTATTGAAGGCCGTTGAATTCTTGCCAACTAAGTATGCGGATCATAAGCTCCTCTCCGAACTTGGAATTCATGAAGACGTCCACCAAATCTTCAAGAACATCGGGTTAGGAAACTTTTTCCTTATGGAATTCCCCGCCTACAAAATCCCCACTTGCCAATTCCTCGCTTCCCTTACGGTGCACTTGGACCCGATAAACCCCACTAGTGAGACTCTTGGCTATATCGAGTTTAGAGTTGGCGGAAAACTCTTTCAAGTCAAGTTTCACGATCTTGACTCCATCTTTGGCTTTCCGGGAGGGACTACCATCAACCTTCCCCTTAATCGCCTTGAGCAAAAACATGTGTGGGAAACTATTGCCATTGGGGACTATAAGAAAGGAGCGGTAAAAGGAAGCGACATTCGAAATCCGGCTATACGGTACGCTCACAAGGTACTTGCTCACACGTTATATGCAAGAAAGGAGACGGCAATTGTTAAAATGGATGAGATGTCTCTCCTAATCGGGGGGATCAAACCAATGCTACAAACGTGTAGAAATGGTGTGGAGATACATGGTAGATATGAAGCAATTAGCAACGCCTACTTCTTGGCTAAGCAATTGCTTTATTACAAGCGGTGGGTGACGACTACTAACCTTTCATCGGCTCAACTAAGCATTGGCGGGATTATAACCCCTATCTTGATATTTTGTGGAGTCAAATTGGGAGGAGATAAGAAGGAACTAACTCGAATTGACGCTCCCTATCTTTCCAAGATAGACTACCTCATTGGCCGTTTGGGTTCGAGCTATGCTTATAGCTATCATGTGTCACTTAAGGTGCAAAAGAATGTCCTTCTTCCAAATCGCGACATCACTACACTCATGACAAGGGACAATGTGATCTTTCTTCCTAATGATGATGTCCTTTACAACGCCAAAATTCATCCACTTCTTGATCCTATTTGTGGGTTGCAAACGAATAAGCAAGTTGATGTGGGTTATTCGAGAGATGCTCTACCCGCTCCACGGGTCATTGGACGTGAACGATACAACTTCCAACCATATGATGGACCCATCCAAAACAAAGCTCTACGCCATGCTCACAATAGCATTAACCTTCTTCAACGATTCGTCAAATGGCAAGGGCGGTCGATAAAGAAACTATTACGGAAAGTGAAGAGCTTAGAAGGAGAAGTAAAGAGTCTCAAGGGAAAGCCCAATGGTGGTGAACCTTCACACCATGAAGAGGAAATGGTGGAGGAAACGGAAGGCAATGAAGGGACTAACAATGGGATGGATATGGATGGTAGACACTCTTATCATGCGCCATCGAGTTCTTTCATAGAACACCAAGAACCACCGCGTCCATCTTCCTATGAACAAAGGCCACGAAGAAAACGTCGAGCGATTCGTTCCCCGACTCCAAGTTCAAGTAATCCACCATTTTCATTCGATTCAACGGAGTCCATTGACTCTACTCACCAAAACTAAGGTACCCTCCAAAACTCTTGTAAATAGTTTCTTAATTTGCATTTTATGTTAGTCTTTCTTGTTAGTCTTTTTCTCGGATTTATTCTCACACCGAGACGGAGTGAAATAAGTTTGGGGGAGAGACTAACCGTCTAACATTGTGTTCTATTTTGATTTCTTCCTTTTGAGTCTTGCATTGTCAATAGTTATGTTTTGAGAAAAATCAAAAAAATTTGAAAATTTTGAAAAATCCAAAAAGAATCATGTAGTTTTGCATATTCATTTTCTTTTTTAGGATTAAGTCTAGTAGAATCTAGTTTGCATTTGCATATGCATAGGGGATAATGATTTAATCACCTTGTAGAAATTCAAGCTTAGGATTGAACTTAAAGCCCTTAATCATAGTTAATCGTTGCTTGATCATCTTGGAAAAAATGGAAAATCCATGCTTAGACCTTTGCGTTTTTCAAAAGCAATTTCTACTTGTGTGAAGCTTACATGACTTTGAAACATCTCTATGAATTTGAACTTAATTTGATTTTAATCTTCTCGCTTATGGATTTTAAATGCATTCTCATGGTTGTCTAAAAGACTCATTCGGGTTTTCTTATCCACTTCGCCACTCTTTTGTAAACCCGAATGGCCATTCTCACCTTTAGAATGGTTTCCCTACCCTCAACCTCAAACCTTTTCCTTCAAGCCTATGATTGATTGTGAGTGAGGCCTCTTGTTTGAAAATGCTATAGATTTTGAAATCTTGAGAGTATTGAGAACGACAAGGTTTTAGCTCTTGTTTTAGCTAGCTTTCGGAACATCTTTGGACTAGCTACTAGGGTGGAAATGAAAGATTAAGTGGTTAGATTGTATATTTAGGATTGGGTTTGGGAAAAAGAAAAAGAAAGAATGGAAATAAAGGTTTGATCAATGGTTTCAAAAGAGTCCCTAGGGAAGAAAATCATAAGTAAAGAAGCTCTAAGTCTCTAAATAAAAAGAGAAAGATAAGTGTCAAGTTTAGTTCCTCAAAAAGAAAAGAAAGTTGCAAAGTTAAAATATTGGGAACAAAGAAAAGCTTAGAAAAAGAGATAGAAAAGAGCTAAGTGTCAAAAGTATAAGTCTTCCTTAGGTGACTAACAAGAAGAGTTTGATCATGAGGGTTGTGGTTTAAAAAGACCAAAGTGTCTAGTGTTTGGGGTTGAAAAGAAGAAGAAAAGAATATGTAAAAAGGGTAGAAATAGGAGTTTACATCTAAGGCGGGTAGAACAACAAGAGCTAAACTTTGTATGCATAAATTGTTCTTGGTCTTAGATGGATTTCATGATTGTCTAGCATTCCTTTTCTTGAGATAAACCCACCAAAGTGTGAATCTTTTGAAGCCACCTCCAAAATCCTTTACCAAAACCGATTGAGAATGATTTATCTTCCATTTGCGAGACCGCGCCAAACACTTGAATGAATGTTAAGGAGATGTTTCAACTTGATTGTGAGTCTTTACTAATAGTTGGAGATTGAAATAGAATCATGCATTGAAATGAGTATGGAAAAGTACGAAAGAGTATGATGATTGATTCAAGCAAATTTGAACTTTTTTTAAGGACTTTGAGTTGAATCCTTTGTTTGATATTTTGTGGCTATGAATCCCCACCTTCAAACTTCTTTCTCACCTTATCTCTTAGTTCTTGCTTGAGGACTAGCAAGAGACAAGTATGGGGGAGTTGATATCTTATGATTTTAACGATTTTTGAGCCTTGTTTTACCTTTAAGTTCTTGCATTTTCATGTCATTTAGGTTGTTTAGATTGCATTTGCATCAAGTTATTTGTCTTTAGGTGTTTGGAGTAGAGACATGAAGAATGGAGTTAAAAGAGGAGTTTTGGACCATAAGAACCCAAGAATTGATCAAGAGAGAAGAAGAAGAAAAGAGCCATAGCGACCAATTGTAGCAGGATGTCTTGCTTGCTACGGATTCCCCTGAAGATGAACACGTTTCCAGAGATTATATCAGGCATCCATATGGACGTCTGCTCCTTGCTACGAATTCCCCTGAAGATGAACACCTTTCCAGAGTTTATATCAGGCAACCATATGGACGTCTGCTCCTTGCTACGAATCATTTAAGCAGTCAAAACCCGGTTTGTTCCGGGTTGACCCGCTTCATTCATGTTTTCCTATAAATACTCTTAACCTAATCTTAGGTATTTTTTTATGCTTTTGTTTAGAGATCAAAAACTTCTCTTAAGGTTTCTTTCTAAGTTTTTGTATGAATCTTTGGTTCTTAAGCTTAAATATCAAGTACTTCTTTTAAATTCTCTTATCTACCTTCTCTAATTATGATTTCACAAAGATCAAACCTATTGCTTTGTGTGATCATGATCATGAGTGAGTAGTCATTTAGAGTTCTTGGGTTAAGGTAGATTAGGATGGTTTAGTTGTTGGGTTATGGAGTTTAGGGCTAGATTACTTAAGATCCTTACTTATTGGTTGTTTATAATGCTAGATTAGCCTTGATCATGTTGATTTAGACTTTAGGGATTTCATGCCCGGAAGGTGTTCGATGAAATTCCCGAACCAAAACCTTTAAGTGCTTTACATTCCTTACCTTTGGAAATTGTTGACTAGGGTGTTAAGTGGCTAGATAGACTTGTTTATAATGCTTGTTAGTCAATTGATTGCCTTTGGAAGAAGTTGATGATTAATTGATTAGTAAATGGACTAATGTCATGGAAATGTGTTAGTGTTGCTTAGTGTTCTATGGCCTAGGGATCATTGCTTATTAGAAGTTGTTTGAAGCTCCATAATCCACTTCTTAATCATTCCTAATCAATTCCCTTTAACCCGAGAATTCGCCTTTAGTTATCGTTTAGTAACTCGTTAATTTTCCGCTTTGTTTACTTTCGAAACTTGTTAGTCTTTTGCATTTTGCTTTCATTTGTTTTGTTTTGCATTGTTTGATTGTTATTTACTTTGTTAGTCATGTTTACAAAACCAAATCATTTTATTAGCCTAGATTAAGCTTTTGCGTGTATTCCTAGTGAGTTGATCAATTGCAAATTGTGGTTCGATATTTAATTGAGTAAAAATACTACATCAGTTGTCATCATCAGTCTATCACTGTCTGTATCTGTGATTCTATATCAATTGTTATGTTCATCGTAAGTTTTAATACACTGTTTCAATTATATTTTGTTGCCTAGATGAAGCATGGGAGTCTCTTTTTATTATCTTAATGTGTTCTTTGCCGTTTTGTTCCTCATGCGTGAGATTGTTTTCCTAACTTTGATAGTTATGTTTCTCAGTGGGATTCTTCGTCATATATACAGCATGATCCGTCAAGATTGAAAGTAAAAAGATTAGCAAGTAGTAAGATTTTCGCTCTGTACTCAGTTTTCTTCTTCTTGGCAATGATTTAGTGGTTTCATTTTATGGTTTATGTGTTGTATTTTCAGGTGAAATTTTGGCTCAGTAGTAAGTGAAAACAAAGGGTCGTGTTTCTTGCCTCATGCTGATATCTTTGAGGATATGACAGGTCAGATATCTCTCACACTATTCTCATGTTTATTGTGTCATCTCGGCAGGTTATTTGCATTTGAAGAGCCGAGTCTTGGCTTGTTTGGGTTACTCACACTATCTGAAAACACACGTTATCTAGAAACAGACACGTTCACAGACACGAAAATCACTCAAACATAAACATAAACATAAACATAAACACACAAAACTCAAACACTACCAACAACAAATCACATCTCACGCAACAAACCTCCAAACACACTCAAAGGTAACAAAACTCAACCAGAACATAACAAAAGAAATAAAATACAGCACAACACAAAACTAGACACAAGAAAACAAAAAAAACACTAACGTCACGATTAAAATTTTCTTTTTTTTATTGGTAAGAACTTTGAGATTCTGTTGCCAAGTCAATTTCAGGTAAGTATCTTTATCTTCCTTTTCTTTGTCTCTTACAACTTACAAGTTACAACTATTAATCTTTTTTTTTAACAATTTTGTACTTTGTATGCTATTCCAGAAGAGAAATTCAAGCCACTTCAAGCGGTGTCTTGCATACAAAAGTAAAGAGGTAACCAATGTATTTACTTAGATATGTTTCGTCCTGTGATTTTAAGTGAAGGGGTATCGGTGATGATTCAAAATCCAAGAAAAACACTAAAGTGTTAGGGTAAAGCTTCCTGATTTCTTCTCATTTAGTTACCTTTGCTTCATATTTTCTTATGAATACATACTTGAGAAAGGACAAAACCAATCGTAAAAGCTGGTTTTTGTCATACTTAATAAACATGTTCAACATTTCAGCTATGGACATTGTTTCATTGTCAAGATTAATAGAAACAACAGAAGCAAATCAGTCGAATCTCGGAATGGATCAGACTTCGTAAGATTTCCTTCCTCATTAGCATTATTTTTGTGGTTTTATTTTATAGTCTTGTGTGATTTATCGTCTTGTATTAAGTATACCGCTAATAGAATGGTTTTGTATCAAGGTGGAGGACTCTTAGGCTGAAAATAATCTAACAAGAAAGTGATTCAGTCGACTCAGAAAAAGGAAGTGTCAGGTAGATAAACTATCTTTGTCTCTTTTCATAGTTTTTATAGTTTTTTTTTATGGTCCTGTGTATTTAGTATACTGCTAATATAATGGTTTTATAACAAGGTAGACGGATCTTAAGCGGAAAAGAACCTAATTTAAGAAAGCCATTCAGTCTCCCGTAAGAAGAAGGGTCAGGTTGACGTGTTTAAGTGATCTATAATTTGTAAGAACTAATTAAACATCATATTTCTCTATTAGATCTTGATTCCCAATCTATAATATGTTGAGACTTGACATGAGATAGTTTTTTTGTTTCTTGATGCAGAACGTTTGCGGTGTTTATGAAGCTTTGTTTGGATGAGTATGCACTGATTTTTATATAACTGTAGGAAAATATTTGTTGTGTTTAGGCCACTTGTAACTTGATGAAAGAAATTAAAATTTATTTGATTTTGACTTTTTTAGGTAAAATACTAAAGATGGTAGAGATCAGATTTTAGTTGTGGACACGAGACGACCAAATATTCCATCGGTACTTCCTCTTAAGGTAATTCAATCTCTTTGTCTTCTTGTAGTGTGTATAGTCTTTCTTTAGTACATAAACATATATAAGGAATCATATGATAGTTTCCTCTATTATATTCAACTTAGCATATACCAAATGAGTATATTCAAGATCAGCTACATTAATTCATGTTGTTTAGTTATTTTTAGTGAGTCCTTTTATAATGCCTTTAGTAACAATATGATTTTGTCATGTTGGGTTTAGAAATTTTCTTTTTGATATAACCAGTTGACGTTGGTTTTTCTTTTCAGTTGATGGCTTCATAATACTGCATTATCTGCCAACACTAAAAGGAAAAAAAATACGAGCTAACTCGAATCTCGCATTAGAGTAGACTCTGCACAATTCGTGGTAAGTTTCTTTCTTCTCATAAATTTTGTAGTTTTATTTACTGTTTCGTATTTTCAGTTGAACAATTAGTATTCTCATTACTCTGCTTATATAGTTCAGTGCTAACAAAATAGGTTTCTTTCAAGAAAGAGGATTTTGAGGCTGAGACACATAACTTCAAGACGAGATTTATCTGCCTATGAGAAAATAAAAGGTTAGGTAAACAAATAAACTCTGTTTTTCTTTCTTCTCATGGTTCTTGCTTTATGCATATGTTCTGAGCAACAAAAACCTTAATTTCAGGAGATGTTCAGTCACCAAGAACGAATGATGGTAAAAAAAGGAGATATTGTCTTCTTCTCGTGTCTTTTACCTTATGCAAAGATCTCTGAGCAACAAGCAACAAGATAAAAGGTAAGGTAAAGTAACCCTCTTACCCTACTGTCATGTGCCTTTTAATAGGTCCATTGGGTCAAATAAATCGTTTTGGTTGCTCATACTCGAACACAATTAAGAACACTGGGAATATGTTGTTGCTTAATGTTTCACGAAGTATTCATCAAACTTCTCTGTTATTTGTTGAAGTAGATGAGTTTATGGTTTCGTTTGGTAATTATGTTGTCATCATCAGTCGATCACTGTCTTTATCTGTGATTCTATATCAATTGTTATGTTCATCGTTTATCTCGAATATCCTGTCTTTCTTGCTTTTCATGTTTATGTCGCCATTTATATACAAGCTCTAATGAGTTTTGTGGTCATATGATTCAGCAATCAAGTGGCAATTTATATCTCAATTTGGAGACGGGAACAAATGTAAGTTTTAATACACTGTTTAAATTTATATTTTGTTGCCTAGATGATGCATTGGAGGCTCTTTTTATTATCTTAATGTGTTCTCTGCCTTTTTGTTCCTCATGCGTGAGATTGTTTTCCTAACTTTGATAGTTATGTTTCTCAGTGGGATTCTTCTTCCTACGATCCGTCAAGATTGAAAGTAAAAAGATTATAAGAATTTTGGCTCTGTAAGACTCTTACCAAGTTTTCTTTTTCCTGGCAATGATTTTGTGGTTTCATTTTTTTGGTTGTGTGTTGTACTTTCAGGTGAAATTTTGGCTCAGTAGTAAGTGCAAATAAGGGGTCATGTTTCTTGCCTCATGCTGCTGTCTTTGAGCATATGACAGGTCAGATATCTCTCACTCTATTCTCATGTTTATTGTGTCATCTCGACAGGTTATTTGCATTTGAAGAGCCGATTCTTGGCTGGTTTGGGTTACTCACACTATCTGAAAACACACGTTATCTAGAAACAGACACGTTCACAGACACGAAAATCACTCAAACACAATGCTCTCAAACTCAAAACACATCCAAAGACTACAAAACTCAAACATAAACATAAACAGAACATAACAAAAGAAATAAAATACAGCACAACACAAAACGAGACACAAGAAAAAAAAACAATAACGTCACGATTAAAATCTTTTTTTTTTCTTGGTAAGAGCTTTGAGATTCTGTTGCCAAGTCAATTTCAGGTAAGTATCTTTATCTTCCTTTTCTGTCTCTTACAACTACTAATCTTTTTGTTAACAATTTTGTACTTTTTATGTTATTCCAAAAGAGAAATTCAAGCCACTACAAGCGAAAATGGTGTCTTGCATACAAAAGTAAAGAGGTAACCAATGTATTTACTTAGATATGTTTCGTCCTGTGATTTTAAGTGAAGGCGTATGGTGATGATTCAAAATCCAAGAAAAACACCAAAGTTTTAGGGTAAAGCTTCTTAATTTCTTCTCATTTAATTACTTTTGCTTCATATTTTCTTCTGAATACATACTTGAGAAGGACAAAACCAATGCTGGTTTTGTCATACTTAATAAACATGTTCAACATTTCAGCTATGGACATTGTTTCATTGTCAAGATTAATAGAAACAACAGGAGCAAATCAGTCGAATCCCGGAATGGATCAGACTTCGTAAGATTTTCTTCTTCATTAGCATTAATTTTGTGGTTTTATTTTATAGTCTTGTATTAAATATACCGCTAATAGAATGGTTTTGTCTCAAGATGGTGAACTCTTAGGCTGAAAATAATTTAACAAGAAAGTGACTCAGTCGACTCAGAAAAAGGAATTGCAGGTAGATAAACTATCTTTGTCTCTTTTCATAGTTTTTATAGTCTTTTTTACAGTCCTGTGTATTTAGTATACTGCTAATATAATGGTTTTATAACAAGGTAGACGGATCTTAAGCGGAAAAGAACCTAATTTAAGAAAGCCATTCAGTCTCCCCGAAAGAAGAAGGGTCAGGTAGATAAAACATCTATCACTTGTAAGAACTAATAAAACATCATATTTCTCTATTAGGTCTTGATTCCCAAGGTACAATATTAACAATATCAGGGATGGGTTTTAGTTGTTGGAGAATCCTTTGCCAATGAGACAACCAAATATTTCCACAGTGCTAAGTTGACTGATTTTCTTCATCTCCTCGTACACCAATCCTGACTTGGATCAGACTTAGTAAAATTTTCAGTAAGTTTCTACATTATCATTGTTTTTGTGGTTTTATTTTATAGTGTTTTGTATTTACTTTATTGCTTATAGAATGTTTTTTTTTTTAATCAATTCAAGATAGAAGATTCTTAAGCTGAAAATAACCAAACATAAGAAATTGATTCAGTCTACTCGGAAAAGGGAAGGGTCAGGTAGGTAAACATCTTCTTCTCATTTCTTTGTTTGTATTTTTTATGTTCTTGCTATCTAGTAGACTGCTAACATAATTGTTTTGTGCTAAGATACATGATACTTGAGCGGAAATCAATCAAATTTAAGAAGGCCTTCAACATCCATGAAAAAAGAATGGTCAGGTAGTAAAAATACATTGATAAAATCTTTTGCTGGATATGTCTGATGTGTTAAAGTGATTTTTAACTTGCAGGAACTAATAAAGCACAACATATTTCTCTATTAGATCTTGATTTCCAAGATAAAATACTAACGATGTCATGGATCGGATTTCAGTTGTGGGAGAGTCTTTTACACATGAGGCAACCAAATGTTTCCTGATCAGTACTAAGGTGACTAATGTTTTTCATCTCCTCTTACACCACTAATTTTGGTAGCAGAATGATTTTTCTAACTTTATTTGTGTGTCCGTTTTTTTTTCCATTGCATCATTTTGGTTGTGGCTTGGATTTGAAGGAAACCATCATATTTACATGATCCGGATTAATGGGATTTGGACTAATGGCGGCTGTGGTGTCACTTTTCGTTGTATCTGTGAAGAAGAAATTCATGCAAGAAGAATCTATGGTTATACCGCTTTGTTTATTTTGCTATCACTACAAAAAAAGTCCACATTGATAGCACTAGACGATAGCGCATTTTCCTGATCTGCTATAATAGATGAGTTCGTGATTTTGGTTACTTTTTAATAGCACCTGATAAATGCTAAGACCAAAAATCCTTAAGCGGGAAACAAAAATGACCTATTCCGCCAACACTTAGCAAAAATTATTCACTTAAGCGCCTTTTGCCTTTTATTTTTCCCTCTATTGTCGCGAAACATAACCAGTTCAGTCTACTGAGTTTACCTCTCAGATCTAAGAGTTCTATCGAATCCCAGTGAGTTCTATCAAAACAAAATCGATTCCAAGCCTAGCCAAAACCACAAAGAGATTTCTTCGTGTGAAGCTCCGCCTACCTCCACCGTAAAGCTCGTCGCCGGCCTCCACCGTGAAGCTCGTCACCAGCCTTCACCGTGAAGCTCGTCGCCAGCCTCCACCGTGAAACTCGTCGTCGGCCTCCCCCGTGAAGCTCGTCGTCGGTCCGTTTTAGTTTTGGAAACACAATTGAGTTCGTCGGCGACCGTGTTAAGAGGTATTCTCGCACACTTTCTCCACTTGCATCAATGGTGTTCTCGATCCTTGTTTTAATCTCTTCTCTGTTCTCAATCTTCAATTTCCTATGAATTAGATTCTGGAATTCGATTAGGGTTTCACGAAAGTTAGGATTTTGATTACAAAGAGCTTATGAATTAGGTTTAGGACAAGTCATTGTGTCTTTTTTGGAGAAGAGAGATTTGATCTAGTTTATATGAATTTATAGTTCCAGTATGATTTTGTTCATCAAATTTCTCTGTTTTGGATCAAAGTTGAAGTTATTAGAGGAGATGTGCTACAAAAACCAGAGCTTATGCTTCTGTTCCTTTCAAGTTCCTTAACAAATTGACACATAGTTTTGTCCTTTTATGTATTTTCATATGATTTTTACTTAGATTGTATTGGTTGTTCAATGCCCATTTGTGATTAATATGTTCTCTCATTCTTGTCGGCAGATCAATGTTCTCTTCACATATATAAAAATCATTTTTCAGTCATAGGTATATGGAGAATACCAATAATCAAGGAACCGTACTCTCTCTGAATAATCATGTTTCATAAGTTTGACCATTAGACCTATTTCATGGTTGTGTTTGTTCCTCCCTCCTCTTTTCCTTATCATAATTTTCCTATCCATTCTCAACATCTTTTGCAGTCTTGTTAACAAGAACACATACACTGAGTTGATATACTCCATCTAAATCAGTTCATATTCTCTTTTGTTTTTCAGAATAAAGCAAAACTGCCATTGGAGCCGCAGGGATGTATTTGGGGTTAATCCGTTGTTAATTTTTGGGGCTGTTAATTTCACATTTCCTCAGGTTTTTGCATTTGATTATTCGTTGGGTTATACAAAAGATTTTGAAAGTGAAGTAATAATCTTTCTTTATAGTAAAGAGTCTCTTTGTTTTTATTTACAAGGTTTCATTGGGTATAGTAACTGAGAATGTATTATCCTAAGTAGATGAAAGTGTAATAATCTGCCTCTATGGACCATTAAGCTGATGATGAAAGTATGATCCTAAGTAGAGTAGACTGTTATGTTTAATTGGCATAAAGTGTTGTCTCTGTATGTGTTTCAAATTGATTGTTGTGTTGGTCTATGATTTCGGATTGCTAGAGTTTTAACTCTTATACAAAACTTTAACTTTATCTTGCTCTTTGATATAACTTTAACTTTACAAAACTGATTGTTTCCTTGGTCAACGGTTAACAGTATATGGTATGGCTGGTATACATTGTCATTGCAACTAAACGACCATAGTCACATTCTTTGTCTTTGATTGCAACTTTGTATTTGATCAGTGCTCTTAAAGAGATAGAAAGTGGAGGTCGGGCAGCCAAAGAAAAAGACTAACGGAAGCACTCAAGACAAAGACATTGTAGAGGATACCAAGGTGAAAGAGGAGCGAATAGAAAGAATTGAGAGATGGATGATAGTGAAGGTAACTCATTTTCTTGGAATCTGTTTTCTGAATTTGCTTGGTTGGTTGGGAAGATCTGTATATCTTGTTGTTTTAACTGCATTGATTTTACTTATGTGGTTCTTTTTCACTTATGTTTTCAGAATTCTCAGAAGTTCCTGATCTAAGTAAGTGGTTCTCGAGTTATGTCTATGAGTCACCGATGTTGGATACAAGTGATGGTCTTGAGTTTCTTGGAGAAAGTAAAGGTACAAAGGAAATGGAATTAGTCTCTTCTCAGGCTAAAGATATGTCTCAGTCGCAGGTTGAGTTTTCAGGTAAGTAAAGAGATTTGTTTACTAATAAAGTGACTCAATAAGTTTGTGGTCAAGAAGCCTGAATTTTACTTGTTTTATTTCATGTTCTAACAGAAGATATAATGAATCTCGTCGTTGAGGACAGTGAGATAGATGAAGACTGCAGTATTTGGGGAAAACCTAAGAGAAAAGGTAGCAGTATTTTTCGAAAACCTAAGAGAGAGGAAGAGACTACAACAACCTATGAAGCTGAGTTAACTTCCTTGAAGAATCGAGTCCAGTATCTAGAAAACGAAGTAAGGATTTTGCATGATCTCATCAATAACTTCCTTGGCAAAAGTAGTATATAGAAGTTAGGATATTAGTTTAAGTACTGGATTGAGACTTGTGTTATGTATGAATTGATTTTTGGTTTAAGAAATGATGTATATCTTTTAGATGTTTATTATTATTATTATATATATATATATATATATATATTGGATATTTTGAAAATTAAACAGGTTCCACCAAATGCAAATAGCTTAAAACAACTGCATAAAATTAGAGTTATGGCACTGAATATTATAGCATCATAAAAATTATAGATCATAGCTTATATATATCGCTATTATAAGTCGATATATGAAAGCGTTTCACTAATGCTATGGTAGAATACTCTATCATAACATACGAAAAAAACGCTATCGTATATAGGGGGTCTACCATAACAGGGGCATAAGACAGCGTTTATGAAAACGCTATTGATGACATATAATAGCTCTTCTCTCTTGCTAATAATGTAGATATTTCTTGTAGTGTATCTTTCTTTATATCTTTATACGTTTATGTCTCCATTTCCGAGCTCTAACATAATCAATCTGATTGGTAAATGATTTAGCAATCAGGTGACAACTCTTATCTCAATTCCGTGTCGGGAGCAAGTGTGAGTGTTGAAACACTGTTTGAATCATATTTGCTGCCTAGATGATTTGGGTTATCTTTTTTTGTTATCTTAATGCCGTCTCAAACGTTTCACAGTTTATACTCCTATTGAGTGAGATTGTTTTCCTAACTTGATGATTTCTGTTTTTCAGTCGGGTTCTTCATTACACAGCAAAACCCGTCAAGCTTAAATAACAGAAAATGAACAACCAGTCAGGCTCTGTAAGATTCTTACCATGTTTTGTAGTTTCATTTTCTTGTTTGTATGTCGTACTAGTCTGTGCCCATAATAATTGCTGACAAAATGTTTTGGATACTAGAGAGTGGATCTACAAAGAACAAAAGTTCAAGAAAGTGATTCAGTAGCCAAGAGCAAATGAGAGGTCATGTATCTTTGAGCTGTACATAACCTAATTTCCAGAGGCGATTCAGTAGCCAAGAGCATATGAGAGGTCAGGTAAAGTAAATCTTTCCCTCTAATCTCGTGCATTCTTCCCTACAGGTTATTTGAATTTGACGAGCCTAGGTGGCTTGGCTTGTTCGTGTTACTAAACTATTTAGAAACACATAACTTCACGAACACAAAGACACTGAAACACAATCCACCCAAACTCAAAACACACCCAGAGATAACAAAATTCAAACATAAATAAACACACAAAACTCAAACACGATACAAAATAAAAATCATATCACATGCAAATAAACTCAAAACACCAATACAAGAAATAAAATTCAACACAACTTCACGAACACAAAGACACACGAAGACAATTCACCCAAACTCAAAACACACCCAAAGACAACAAAATTCAAACACTATACAAAAAAAAAGAAAAAGAAAGATATCACATACATGCAAAGATACTCAAAATACTCTCAAACGCAACACAAAAATAGACACAAAACAAGACAGAAAAATAAAACTTCATCATGATTAATATTTTTCTTTATTGGTAAGAACTTTGCGATTCTATTTGCCAAGTCAATTTTTGGCACTCTTCCCATTTCTGTTTCTTTTTTTAGTCTCTTACAGCTATCAATCATTTTGTTGGTCATATTGAAGTTAAGTATGTTGTCTAACAATTTCGTACTTTTTATGCTACTTTGAAAGAAAAATTCAAGTCACTACAAGTAATAGAAGAATAATGTTATTCAAATAGAGTATATTCGGAAAGTAATACAATTGAAAATAAAATGCTGAGAAAAAGTCTGATGTGACATGAAAGGAAAAACCCCTTACAATATTTGTATAGAAGATTCAATTGAAAAGAAAATAACTGAAGCGATGAAAGCACAAGTCATACTATAATTTGGTATGAAAACTGTCCAAGCATAGGATTCCACCATTGATGAATCCCATGATCTGTCTGAAAATCCGGTGATATGACCGTGTTCACCATCACAATGGCCGACGGAAGAAAATGAAGATGTTCTTCTGAAGTATACAAAGACGAACTTTCCCCTCCTCCGAACAATATTCTCCTAATTGAGTATCTAGCCAACCTCTCGATCCTACTCAGTTGCAGCTCATTCATATCGCCTCTATGATTGAAATAGCCAATATATTCTGAGCAGATTGGATCTGATTGGTTCACAAACAAATGAGGTCTCCAGGAAGCTAAATTCATAAATAGATGGCTTTCATGACCCTGTATATGATTCAAGATAAGTGTAAGTTTCTTGTAAGAAAAGACAAAACCTAATATTCTACTATTAACAATTTCAATATCTTTAATGATTATTTTATAGAAAGTTTTATATGTTTGGGAGATATTATTTGGGAGATAGTACTATTTGTGAAGTACCACAAGTATTATGAAGATTTGATACCTCATTAAGGTCTAGGACTCTTGCTATGCCGGCTTTGACGATATCTCTAATGAGTCGGACCGCACATTTAAGATCCTCACTCTCAACTAGCTGCTCTAGAGGAATCAAGGAGATAGGTGGGTTGAAGATGTAAGCCTCCACGGGGTGTCCGTACATGGCCATGATCTTCCCCGCGAGTAGTGCCAGGCCAGCTCCTAGAGAGTGTCCAGCGATCCAGACAGCTGTGTTTCCATATGTGGCCACAAAATATTGTATTGCTTGAATGGCCTGCACAAATCTACCCCCGCGGTGGAGGTTCTCGAAGGCGAAACGAATGTTAAGTTGAACATCACAAGCCATAGTTTGTGGCCTGAGGATCGTTCCACGTAACGCAATAATGTAACGTGGAGGTACTATCGAGTTGGGAGTATTCTGGTAACTGATGTCGTTCTGGAAAACGGCCCCGTATATGGAGTCGTCTGATGCGTCCCTAAGTTGTTGGTATAAAGTGAACCTGTAAAACGCCCACCAAGGTCTAGCCTGTGAGTCAGAACCACACCGGTTTTGTTGCCTGTCTCGTTCCATTGTGTACACTCCTTGTACCAAACATGATACCAATGACGCTCGGTGGTACAAATTGTTCCTATTAAAAAATAAACCAATTACATTATACCACAGAATCATCGAGTAGATATATGGATATTATTTTATTTTCGTGTCATCATTATGAAATATTACTTAGATTTAAATTTGAAACGCACATGCAAAATTTATGTCGAAGTCAAAAGATATTAGGAATGTGGCCTAACTTAACCCAAAAGCTAGCTCAAGAGTTAAGGATTGCCACATCCTTTATATACTACCCAAAGATCTTAATCCCAAGCAATGTGGGACATTCTAATAGGCCTCCTCGAGATGTGGGTGGGAAACGGTCCAACGGGAAACTGCCCAAACCCAACATCTCGGAAATACAACAAGACATGCCACTTATATGGGCCACATAGGTGGGAAACCATATTTGTGGGAATTTGCTTGTTGGGCCAACCTTGGGCTCTGATATCATATTAGGAATGTGGCCTAACTTAACCCAAAAGCTAGCTCAAGAGTTAAGGATTGCCACATCCTTTATATACTACCCAAAGATCTTAATCCCAAGCAATGTGGGACATTCTAATAAAAGAAAAAAAGAACCAAAAAAAAAACATCGGATGAAGTGGTATCAATATATTGTGAAGTCATTTTTTTTTGGTTAAAAATTTAAGAATATCCAAATCGAATTTACGATATTTGAGAATCAAAGCAAGCAAAAAGTTTGGCCATGAAAGCTTTTTAACAAAAAAAAAAGAAAAAAAGCTTTAAGGTATGATTGGAACTTGGAAAGAACATATATATATGACGTTTTTCCTCTTTTTAGAACATTTTTGTAGCACTTGTTTTCTAATATATTTAAAGTTCGTCATGAGTTGATATCCCATATAGATATAATACCCCGAGTCTCTACTATTAACTATACTTGTTTTGGTTTGATCATGTTATATTTTTTGTTTCTGAAGCAGTTACTTTAATTATAAAGTTTCGTTTTTACATTAGTTGAAGAGTTTGCCCCTCATTTTAAGATTTTACATGTGTTTCCAACATTTGGGTAATATTATTCGTAACCAATATTGTAATCATCTACTCTTTGTTAAATAACAAAAAAATATTTCATAATATTTTGAAAGGGGAAGATATAAAATGAAACGAAAAAATTACCAGTCAAACGAGGGAATTGGAGGGGGACCAGAAAAGCTAAAAATCTCTCTGCGTGAGGCCATCAGCAGCTCCTCCTAATTCACAATTTCGCCGTCTTCTCTTCTTCTTCTTATCACTTACATGTTAGAATAGTAACCACCCATACTACATACGAAAAAGGTAATGTAACTAATCAATAAAAGTATATAGTAATTAACTAGAAACATACTTTAAAATAATAAAAAGTGTATAATAGATACAATGATATAGCTGTAAATACAAAAATATCAAGTACTAAGTGGTTTCACTTTAGTGAGTTAAGTGAGAGAGCTACCGAAGAAACCTACCAAACAAACACATGTTGATGATCGGCCTTAAGAGAAAGACATATCAGCCAGTGTTAGAAAAAAAAAAAGAGAAATAAAAATTGTCAAGATATACATAAAGAAAGAAGGAAGATAACTATTTAAATATGTCTTGTGTATCTCCATGGGGAATTTAGCCACAAACTTCCACAACAATTTCCTCTTTTTTTTTCTAACAAAAATAAGAGGAATATAAATTATTGTTGAAATTGAAGGTTAATTTCCCATGAAGATATTTGAGTTGAAATAAAGCTAAGGTGATTGAGAAAGCTTATGTCAAATTGTCAACTGGTAAATATTTTGGGAAAGTACGTGGAAAGATAATTTAATGTGTTATTATCTAAAACTACGATAATTTCCTAAAACATTTCAACAATAATTACTTTTAAAATCTTTGAAACAAATATGATTTGGAAAGACTTTCCAGGCGCCTTCGTAATGAAACCTAAAAGTATCATTTGGGAAGACTTCATAAAGTCTTGCAATGTAATTTGTATATAAGTAGAGTTTTCCTAAACAAAATAAAACAAAATATACGTGCATCATCTTCATATATGCTTTTAGTAAAACAAAATAAAAATAACCGAGAATTAACAAATATATACCAAACACAAACAGTCACACACTACAGAAAGAAAACGATTTCTGTGGACGACCTCGTCTACTTTTATTCCCTTTGCAAATTTTATATAACACTTATTTACATGTTTTAAAAACTAGTATGAATTTTGACTAGATCCTCGATTAGAAAAAACCTAGACAGAGATAAAAACCAGTTTATATGTGAACGAAAAATTATGGAAACATTCTTGGCTCTAGCTATCAGACTAATGTATCGCTCATATCTCTTAGAGGGCAACATAGACTTCAAGACTTTTTGTTAAAAGGAAAGAAAATAATATCCTATATTGGAAATGATAAGGGATATTAACTAGTATAAAAGATATATGAGCCAATCCACTCACTGCCAATTGGTTTTGAGTTGGAAACCCATATCCGAATACGTAACATACATCACATACAAGTGAGCGGATCTTTATTCTTCATACAGCATGTTGCTTTAACTATGTATTCCTTTTTTAAAAATCATTTATGTATGTCTAGTTTGTGAAATTGACCATATATCCTACATAATAAGTTATGCAATTGACTACAAAATTATCGAAAGAGGTACAAAAACAGATCACCATTAAGTGTCGGATATGTCACCAAAACCGGCTTTAATAGAATTGAAATCCAACCACAATCAGTTTTTATTCAATTAGTGATTCCAAAACATGGAAAAGACAGGCAAACACAAAATAGACGAAAACGAACCATAGTGCGCCATGAAAAAGGGTAAATAAAGTGTTCCAAACTAAAGATCAGCAGAACATATATTAGAGGCATATATCATTTGATGCATCCCTTCAAGATTTGCCTTCAGGGTCGGGCCTAATTAAGCAGCTTTTCCAATTTTCCCGTAGGACCGAATCTTGCTCCCACCATTGGTGAAGCCCATGAGCTACCATAGACGAACATGATTTGTTCTTGTTGACAGTCATATCTGCTGATTGAAGAAGGTGAAGAGGTTCCATTGACAAATTGGGCAGTGGTGATGATGATGTTCCTATTCCTCGTTTCCATTGAGTTCTAAATGAGTGTCTAGAACCGGTTTTCTCGATTTTACTTGCTCCGATCTTAGACATGAAGGTTTTGTGTCTGAAGTAATCGATGTATCCTGCACAAATTGGATCTGCTGGATTCACATACAAATAAGGTATCCACGATGCTGTTTTAGAATCTTCTTGAACCTGTAATAACAGTTAAAGACAAACATATTGGTTTACAAAGAAAAAGAAAGACAAACATATCAAAAGAATATATAGTTTCTTGTAAGAAAATAAACTATAAACTAGTACTAGATATTTTAAACAATAATTTTCTTATTTTGGCCAACATGGAAAACTTTATATCTTGGCCTCGACAAACAAGATAAGATGTTAATGACTAAACCACCATAGTTAATTGAATCAGTTATCAAAAAAAAAAAAAAAAAATTGAACCAGTTATCTTGATGTAGATCAAACATTTGAATTTCGTAAAAAGATTATTTATTTACCCGTTTATTGGTTAAGGCCATATCTACAGAAGCTTTGACGAGACTCTCGGCGATTCGAAACGCACCTTTAAGTAGAACGCCGCCAGGTAGCTGCTCTAGAGGAACAGATATGATGGGTGGGTTGAATATGTAACTCTCGAGGAGGAATCCAGAAATTTTCATGGTCTTCCCGGCCAACAACACTAGGGCGGCTCCCAAAGAGTGTCCAGCAAGCCAGATAGCTGATTCACTATGTTTGTCAATCATAGCGCGGATAGCTTGTATAGCGTGGATAGTCCGGCCGCCTCGATGGAGGTTATCTAAGATGCATCGGATGTCAAGTTTCACATCAGGCATCCAAGTTTCTCCCTTTAGAACCGTGCCGCGGAAGGCAATCACATAATGTGGAGGTAATTTCAAATTAGGGGTGTTTTTGTAAAGGTTGTAGTGGTTGTATTCGAAAATGGCGCCATATATGGTGCAATCGTCGTCGATCAAGGTTTCGAGTAAAGTGAAGTGGAAAAATTCCCACCAAGCCGTGGCTCGTGAATCGGGACGACCTACCCTTTTCTTAAGCCTGTCCCCTTCCAATAAGTACACTCCATTTACCAAACATGATGCCACTGAAGTTCGATGGTACGAATTGTTCCTATTTAACAAAATCATTATATTTTTAGAAGCTAAAATGAGTAGATATTGATATTTATTCTCAAAAGGCTATTTTCATTAATTAAAACTCCTATTGGTGGTGACCATCAAAGAATTAATAAGAATGAAATGAAAAGAAACAAACAGAAAATGAAATAATCAAAATGAGAAAGGCATATATACCAATCAATAGAGGTAAGATGGAAGGGGCCAGAAACGCTGAAAGCATCTCTATCTGAGGCCATTGCTTCTTCTTCCTCTTCTTCTTCTTCCTATGAGGGAAGAATTTCACAAGTGAAAACAACAAAATCAATTTCAATGGATGCACTCTTTTTGGCCAATGCCAACACTTTCATAGTAAATGCATATTGTGTTAATTAAATTTAATTTCGATCAAGATCTCTAATTAGCAAAAAGTAAAACTACAGAAAGAATAAGCTTATACTTATGTGTTTTAAAAGACAGGTTATACAAAAACATGGTAGGAACTTTTTTTTGGCTTTTTTCATGGCACTCTTTACAATAAATACAAAGATTCTTTCTAATAGGAAAGAAAATAACAGAAAATGGTGAAAACATAATGAAATAGAAAACGTTTTGAAAAATACCTTTGTCCGTGGTCTTATAGGTCAATCAGAATAGAATACAATCGAATCTGATTAAGGAAGAGATCTTCTGTTTTTTTGTTTTCTTTCAAGAGTTTCTTAAAAGAACTGAATTTATAGATGCTAAAATATATATGAAGACTTTTTTGATCCGGAGGTATTAAGACCTCTCTGGGAACCACCTATCCCTTTAACATCAACACGAGCACTAACGCGAGCCAGAATGTATCAACAACTTCTTTATTTACATTTGACAAGGTTCCTTGTTCCTACAAATTGGCAATTAAAAACATATTAAGAAGTGGACTAGTAGTACTCACTTTTGCTGCCAATTTCAGCAAAACTAGATTTAAACAAGTGGTACTCATTCTGCTGCTATTCTCATCAAAAACTAGATTCGAATGGTTTCTCACATATAGAGGAATAAAATATGGCCACTAAACCACGATGACCAAAATAAACATATAAATAAGTGTGAATAAAGTCTTTGTGGATGTGTAAAACTATTATGGTTTTTCAAATCTTACTTTTCGGTAGAATTACGAATTTTCTCATATAGTATTGGCTAAAGGATACACACAAAAGGAAGGTTTAGACTATGGAGACACTTTTTCACCAGTGGCAAAAATGACAACAGTGAAAGTCTTACTTTCTGTTTCAGCTGCAAGGAATTGGAGTCTTCATCAACTAGACATTTCAAATGCTTTCTTGAATGGGGATTTAGAAGAGGAGATTTACATGAGTTTACCTCCAGGATATTCACCAAGAAAGGGAGGCTCTTTACCTGACAATGCTGTGCTTAAACTGGAAAAATCCTTGTATGGATTAAAACAGGCGTCCCGACAGTGGTACCTGAAGTTTAGCACAACTTTGATGAATCTTGGGTTCAAGAAGTCTCAAGCGGATCATACACTCTTCACTCGCAAAACTGGTAATGTCTTCACTGCACTTTTAGTGTATGTAGATGATATTGTTATTGCTGGGAATAATGAAGAAGTTATAGATCAGTTAAAGAAAGATTTGGCACAAGCTTTTAAGCTCAGGGATTTAGGTCCTTTGAAGTATTTCTTAGGCTTGGAAATTGCTAGATCTGAGGAAGGTATTTCAGTGTGTCAGAGGAAATACACATTGGAACTCTTAGAAGAAACTGGTTTGTTAGGTTGTAGACCGTCTTCAATACCAATGGAACCTAGCATTAAGTTGACGCAACACAACAATGAACCTGAGTTGGAGAATCCAGAAGTTTACAGGCGTTTGGTTGGCAAGTTGATGTACCTTACCATCACTAGGCCTGATATTACATATGCTGTGAATAAGCTATGTCAATTCTCTTCATCTCCTAAGAAGTCTCATCTTAATGCAGCCTACAAAGTGGTTCATTACCTCAAAGGAACTGCTGGATTGGGCTTATTCTATTCATCCAAGTCAGATTTATGTTTAACAGCATACACTGATGCAGACTGGGGTTCTTGTATTGATTCTAGGAGGTCCACTTCTGGTTACTGTATGTTTCTGGGTGATTCTCTCGTTTCCTGGAAGTCAAAGAAACAGGACATGGCCTCTGCTTCTTCAGCTGAATCGGAATACAGAGCAATGGCCATGGCGAGTAAGGAGATTGCTTGGTTGGATAAATTGGTTGCAGAGTTCCAGATTCATCGTACAAAACCAGTGCCTATGTTTTGTGACTCAACAGCTGCTATACATATAGCTAATAACTCAGTTTTTCATGAAAGAACGAAGCACATTGAGAACGATTGCCACATTACCAGAGATCGCATTGAACAAGGTTTATTGAAGACGCTGCATGTCACAACGACTACTCAACTTGCAGATATTTTAACAAAACCTTTGTTCCCTGCTTTGTTCAACTCTCTTTTGAGCAAGATGAGTCTTCTTTCAATTTACGTCTCATCTTGAGGGAGGCTATTGGTATAGTAGTATGGTTAGTGTAAACCGGGAAATCATGTGTGATAACCGGAACACTCCACTATAAATAGAGTCTCTCATTGTAATCAACACTTAAGAGAAATAACAGAATTATTCATCATCTTCTTCGTCTGTCACTCAGTTTTCTCTTCAACTATTATATAGTTAAATTTGTTTTTTCGGTGGAAGATTTTAGATGCTGGGAAAAACCGGAGATCTTAATTTTAGGGTGTGAGATAGATTTGAGAATTTGGGTTTTCGGTTTGGTTTGGATCGGATTAGATTATTTGAATTTCGGATAATTTGGGTAGGTATGTTTTGGACCCCATTTAGAATGTGAAATTTTTTTGTTCGGGTTGGTTCTCAAATTTTATTTGAAATTCGACATACAATCGAAGCATACTATTTAGGTTTAGTTCTGGTTCAGTCTCCAAACCTAAATAACCCAATAAACTCGAATAACCTTATCAAACCTGAATTATCCAAAAAAAATTACAAAACCAAAAAGGCCACACAAATTCAAATTTCTAAGTTCAGAAGACAAACAAATACAAATTACAAACACTGTGAAAAATTAAGATAACAAATACAACGCAAAATCAGTTCTAACTTCCAAAATATTCAAAACACAGATAGTCAAAAGCAACACACAACATAACTAAAATTTCAAAATCAATTCCAAACTAGCAAACACAAAATAGAGTTTCCATCCAAAATCTGAACTCTGAAGTATTCCTCTCATAAATATAAACTCTGAAGTATTCCACAATAAAATATTCCAAATAGCACATTATGTTAATTTTGAATTTGCATCGTCATGAAAACTAATAAAATTGTGCATGTTCCGTTGATATGACTTTAAATATGTTTTAAAATTAATTATTATCTTTGTTTATTACAGCTAACAAATTCTGTTTTAAAAAATAAAACAAATATTGCTATTGAAGAGTGAAGAATAGTCCAAACTTGCAATGTACAGAAAATAGACTTTTCAACGAGTGATTAAAAAATCTTCCCTGGCTTTACTCGCCATCAGCTTTGGCATTTCGCCATTGAAAAAGTTATAATTTGTCCAAATATGCCAAATAACCCATAGAATTGAGTATCTAATTTTGGAACTGTTTTAGTTCGAAAAGGAACACTCTATAGCTTTCCATATTAAATGTTTAATTTTAGAACTGTTTTAATTCCTATAATTTCGAGCAAAGGTTATGTTCCGTTGTCGGAAGAGTAGGCGACACAATTTGATTTATACTGTCCATTCTATGACAATCTTCAAATATAGGAATCACTCATATTCTGCAATACTTGTAAAGATAAGATGTAGTTCGCATCATCGGCATAGTTCAAATAATTATCAACAATTACATGGAAAAAAAAAGGAACTAAAACATGGGAAAGAGAGGCACACATGAAATAGAAGACAACAAAAAAAGTAGAAGAAATGAAAAAGGTTAGACAGAGGGTTCGGAACTAAAAGATCACATGACTAAGATATAAATTATAAAGCAATTTAACCAAACCAAATAACTATTATAGATATATGACCCTCCTTTGTATTATTGTTTATTGGAGGGTCAATTGCTCCAATTTGCCTTCAGGGTAAGGCCTAATACAACAGCTTTCCCAATTTGCCCTCAGTGTCGAGTCTCGCTCCCACCATTGGTGAAGTCCATGAGCTGTAGTAGACTTAGTCGGTTTGTTCTTGTTTACAGTCATATCCGCTGATGGAAGAAGGTGAAGAGGTTCCGATGACAAATCCGACGATAATGTTTTTCCTTTTCTTCCCACCAATAGACTCCTAACTGACTTTCTAGCACCGGTTCTCTCGATGTTGCTTGCTCCGATCTCAGACATGAAGGTTTTGTGTCTGAAGTAATCGATGTATCCTGCACAAATTGGATCTGCTGGATTCACATATAAATATGGTATCCATGATGCTGTCTTTGGATCGTCTTTTGGAACCTGTATAATAATTTAAGACAAACAGTTTCTCGTAAGAAAATCAACTTGAATATAGTACTCAGTTTGGAGTGGCCAACAAGGAATCGCAAATGAATGAAACTTGATATATTTATGTAATCGCATGTGAATGAAACTTGTTATATTGACTCTTAAGTAGATCAAACATTTTTAATTTCTTATACAGATTATTTATTTACCTGTAGATCGGTTAAGGCCATGGCTACGGTGGCTTTGACGACACTCTTGGCGATTTGAAACACACCTTTAATTATATCGCCCCCGGGTAGCTGCTCTAGAGGAATAGACGAGATGGGTGGGTTGAATATGTAACTTTCGAGGAGGAATCCAACCCTTGTCATGGTCTTTCCAGCCAGCAACACTAGGGCGGCTCCCAAAGAGTGTCCAGCAAGCCAGATAGCTGAATGGTTGTGGTTGTCCACCATACGGCGGACTGCGTTTAGGGCGTACATAGACCTGCCACCTTGATGGAGCGTGTTGAAGATGCACTTGAGGTCAAGTTTCAAATCAAACTTCCAAGTTTTTCCCCTTAAAACCGTGCCGCGGAAGGCAATCACATAGCGTGGAACTTTCACATTAGGGGTATTTTGGTGAAGGTTGTATAGCTCGTATTCGAAAATGGCACCATATATGGAGCTGTCATCGTCGAGCAAGGTCTCGAGTAAAGTGAAGTGGAAAAATTCCCACCATGGCTTGGCTAGTGCTTCAGAACCTACCCGTTCCTCAAGCCTGTCCGCTTCCAATGTGTACACTCCATTTACCAAACTTGATGCCACTGAAGTTCGATGGTACGGATTGGTCCTATTAGAGAAAAAAAAAAAAAAAAAACTCAATTATTTTAAGACTACGAGTAGATAGATATGGGATATTGTTTTTCATTTTCATTAGTTGGTATCGATATTGATTGTCAAAGGTCAACTTTTACTAATTCATACTCCCTCTGTATTTTAATAAGTGTCGTTTTAGGATTTTATTTTTTTAAAAATTAGATGTCGTTTTCAAATTTCAATGCAAAATTTCTTACTTTTTAATGTTTTATGATGTCATAAAACATTAAAAAGTAATAAATTTTGCATAGAAATTTGAAAACGACATCCAATTCAAAAAAATAAAAATTCTAAAACGACAATTATTAAAATACGGAGGGAGTATAAAATATACTAATCAAAATATAAAATATTACCAGTCAATAGATGTAAGATGGAAGGGGCCAAAAATGCTGAAAGTATCTGTATCTTCTGAAGCTATTGCTTCTCCTCCCAATCGTTTTCTGAGGCCTCGTCCCATTTTTTCTTCCTATATTAGATTGCCAGTTAGTAATCAAATGGCTAAGAACAAAATACAAATGTACTACAAATTTATACATATATCATCTTTACATATATTTAATTTTAGTAATGTACATTTATTTGGCACCGTGAGGATAATTAAACTACTCAACAAAATCAATTTCAATGGATGCACTATTCTTTTCGGCCATTGCCAAAACTTTCATATAAATGCATGTTGTGTAAATTAGTTAGATAAATCCTGATAAGTGATTACCAAAAATTAAAACTGCAAAAAGAAAAAGCTGAATTTATCGTTTTTAAACGACAGATTATACAAAAACATTGTAGGATATTACATGATGTGGTTTTAGGCATGGGAGGATTACAAGTTTTGCCCCAGAACCTCCTCGTATTAAAAAAAAAAAAAAAAAAAAAACATTGTAGGAAGTCTTTCTAGGCTTTGTTATGACTAATCATTCACTCATTACATAAAGTACAGAGATTTCTTTTTAAAAGAAAAGAACAAAATCAGAAAATGTTAAAATAAAATAAAAACAAAATTTTTTAAAGAATACCTTTTTCGTGGTCTTACTGGTCAATCAGACTCGAATTTAATCGAATATGGTTTAAGTAAACTTAAGAGTTCGAGAACTTCTTTCTAACTCTCTAGCTTAGATGCACGTAAGGTTAACAAAAAAATTTGAGATCATAGAGTTCTTCTGTTCTTCTGTTTATTCTTTCTTTCAAGAGGAGAAAAAACTAATGAGTTACTACACAGATAAGCACTTGCTATTTATAGATGGTAAAAATATGAAGACTTTTTGAATCCGGAGACTTTGAGACCTATCCCTTTAACACTGAGCCAGACTATGAATTACTTCTTAATTAGTTACAAATTGACAAATTTTCTACAATTTGGCAATTAAAAAACACATTTAATAAGTTTGAATCAGTCTCTGACAGCATATACAACTGGTTCGATTTATCATATATAAACAAAACAAGACTTCTTTATTCATCCATCATCAAACCAATAGTCCCACATGATAAAACTCAATAAAGAAAAAAAAAAATTGGTTTAACAACAAATTGGTTTTAAACTAAAGTAAAAGGTGAGTTACAAGAAATTAAATCCAACACATATATAACTATATATCTAAACTAAATCATTGTATTAATATATATACAAAAATTTAAATTTGTATGGTGATATACATAAATTTTTGCCCAAAAAAAAAAGTATGGTGATATACAATTATACATATATAATAGACTCACATCATGACACAAAGTCAACCGAATATGTTTAAAGCATATATTCTACATTGAAATCATATATTGTATTACTAACGTTAACGTTGTATTAAAATCATACACTAATAACGTTGGATAAGTCCAAAATGAACTCATAATCATTCCTTTACTAACTCCTTTCGAAATTACCAAAATGATTTTGCGTTTGAATTATTTATAAAGTTATAGTAATAGATTGTTTTTTTTTGATAAAAAATGAAAATTTTGGGGATTGTAAATTTATTCATGTTGCACATACTCTAAATAGATAAAGACTATAACAATATTTTGTATTCAAGTTGTATTTACTCTCCAGCATAGTTAACACTATGTTTGTACCATGACACGCAACGTTAATTAATAATAGGGTTATATATTTCTGTCGGAAAAAGTTTTGCGATTGAATTTTATACTTTAGGTCAACGATACTCTACACTACTCTATTCGCTTAACCCAAATTCATGTAATGCCATTGGAGGCTTAAGAATAAGGGTGGGAAATAAAAAATATCAAATGTTAAGCATCAAGATATTACTATATATTCTAAAAATTTATGGTCAACACTTTTTTGATTGTTGCTTATCAATTTGGTTTCTTATAAGTTCTAAGTGGCCGCAGTGTTATTATAATCGTTTGACTTTAGCTATCGTTACAATAATCGAAAATAAAATTGCATTCATAATTCTTTTTAGCATTTTTAAATCCAAGACCTATGGACCAAGTGGCAAGAAGATAAATTTATATACAGTATACTGTATACCTCACCATTTAAGGGATTATTATCGATTTTGCCATTTTTCACCAAAAATCTTTTGAAAATGCCGTTTGCTTAATGGCTTTGTGGATTATGGCTTTTTTGCCATTTTTAAAAACTTAACATTTGAGATTTTTTTTTTTGAAATAAATATTAAACCCTAAACTCTACATCTTACAAAAAAATTGAAATTTAATAATTATGATTTAATAATTAGTATAACATAACTATAAATAATATTTTATATTACGCACTATACTAATAAATCTATGTTTAGAAATAATTATGTTGCATTTTCTCAAATATATATGTTTATAGAATTTTAATTAAGCTTATAAAAACAAAATAAAAATATTAAAAATGATAATCTCGACCGGCAACTCGTGCAACGCACAGATCATATCTAGTTATGTCATAAACTTTAGACGTATTGATTTTAATGGCCATATATATATATTCTATGGACACAAAATTATATTTCATAGCATAATAAAATAATTTAACTGTCTAATTGAACTATTATAATGAGAAATACAACACTAATTACATATCGATGACAAAAAAAAAAAAAAAAACACTAATTACATATCAGCAAGTGACTTGCTGCAAGTCCTACCTTACCTTTACTTATTGAATTTGGGCTTAACGTGGCCCAGAGTTGACACAATTGCATTCACTTCAATAATTATTCTCCGATCATCGGAAAAAGCAGTAATCGAGATGCAGAAGCTCAACGACTTCTTCTCCGGTGGCGGAGACGGCGAAGAAACAACCGATAATTTCCTTGAAGAAGGATCGGAGGGTCTCTGTGCTCTCTCCACTACCCAGGTTTCTCCTCGATGTCGATTTCGCTAGTGTTTTCTTTTGTTTTCTGTTTACTTAACCAATCCTCTTCGATTTTGCAGAGAATGTACGGATTCGCTGCTTCTTTAGCCACTGGTTTGCTGCTTATGTTTCTGGTAAAATATCAAATTTCATTGATAGAATGAGAAATTTGCGATTGATTTAGAATCAAAAGTCCGATTTATTGTTCTTATAGGCTTTGTTAGTGATTGATGTTCTTGTTAATCACATTTTATTGATTTAATTGGGATGATCTTATTCAGCATTAGACCGTATAGAAGAAGTAATTTCATTTATCTGTTTGTTCTTCTGCAGTCTATGATTGTATTTGGTATCCCCATCAAATTTGCATTGCTCTTCACATTTGGAAATGTTTTAGCTATTGGAAGGTATGTTTTTGCCTCAATGTTGCGGTTAGAGAACTTTCTGTTGACTAACATTTGGTCATTCCATGGAATTTCAACTCTTAATATTTCATAGATTTGAATGGTTCTCTGCTCATATCTAAATCCAGTTCTTTTTGTGCTTAGGATGGATTTCAGTTAGACTTAGTCATTTTGATTTTTGGTGCTAATTGGTTCCCATAATGGCACGGTTCGTTTGCTTCTACTTCTTGATAGTTGATATTGTATAGGTGAAAATTTCATTAAGAGATTGTAGATAGAACATTCATCATTCATCGTGTCTAGCTAACAGAAGTATTTCATAGCGTTTCTTCATGATTCCTGCCGTGGAAATTTTGTTTGGCTTCTGGAATTCTGTTTGAAAGATCAAAATTTAGAGCTATAGATATGTTCCCATTTTAAGCTTGCTTGCTTGTGTAACTTCAATTAAAGCTGTTTTCCATTGGTATAAATGTGATGATATTGTCTTCTATCTAACAATATCTCTCTTGCCATTTCTACCTCCACAATGTTATTCTTTTTTAAACCACAAGAGATCACTGTTTCTTTGGCAGCACAGCTTTCCTCATGGGACCTGAGCAACAGATGAATATGATGTTTGACCCTGTTCGTTTCTTAGCTACATCCATTTATATCGGATGTGTCGTTGTTGCACTCATTTGTGCTCTCCTGGTATGTTCTTGCTCTCTCATATAACAACCAATAACTATGTGTTAGTTCCAAAATTAGATCTTTAGAGTAATTGCAAGATCCTATCCGAGTAATGTTCAAAACCAGCAATTTGTTTGCCCCAATATTTGTCAGCTTGAAATTTCAGTCTTTTTAAATTCTCTCTCACTCATGTAGATCCACAGCAAAATTTTAACGGTCCTTGCGATCCTATGCGAGATTTGTGCACTAATATGGTAAGTTACATGCTAATCTTTAACTCAAAACAGGGTTTGTTTCTATAAGGACACGAAGTATTCTTAAGCCTTTATTGGATTGAACATCTTCTTATAATCATCGTAATGACAGGTACAGCCTCAGTTATATTCCATTCGCACGGAGAATGGTCTCTGAAATAATGATCCGCCTCTGCGACACCGAGCTATAGTCAGTCATCTGGCAGCAAGATACAAAGCACATAAATTGTTTTATACTGGTCTCAAGAACTTGAGATCTGATTATTTCTTAAACGAAATTTGTTTGTTTGTTGACCTGACCGTGTGAGGCAGAAGTAATACAGAATGAGTTTGTTTTGTTGGGGTCGTGAAGCTCTTGTGTGTATTTTGTTGCTTCAAGCTCTTTTGTTGCTTCAGTCTTTAAACGTTGTTTGGCATTTTGTGTGATCAAATACAAAGATTTCTTTTATGCAAATAACATCTTAGAGCTCTCAATCTCACAAGTAAGATTGCTTACCCATGAGAATGTACTCTACCACAGCAATAACAACTTTGCATCATCAGTGATGCAGTTGCAACTGCAAATTGCATCATCAGTGACACAATCGTTTGCCACTATGTTTAGTTGGAAAGAGACATGAGAATAAGAGGAATTAATTAATCAATTTTTTTATTTACCTAATTTTGTATATTCGTTTAATTGGCTCTCAAAATTGTTACCAAGTGGCTTAATAAAAAATTGTGAAGACAATAATGCAGAAACTCGAAAGAGGCATTTTATCTTTTAATACTAATAACGAGAAAGAGTATCATTCATACAAAATCATATTCTCTACATTATTAGTTATTTCTTTACATTTAAAAACAGCATAATAAACTTCACCAGCCGACAAGACAAGAACACCAAAGTGTTCAATCAAATCTTCGTAACTCCCAAATGTCAAATGCAACCACCCAACTGCAAAAATTCACAAGTACCAAAAAAAAAAATCAGAGTTCAGTTACTAGTTGTTTGATATTAAAAAAAAATTTCCCCATGCAAGTGTTTGTTAGCAAATTATATAATCTCTCACCATAATAGATTCGATTTCTTTGTCGGAGACAGGTGTACGTTTCGGCTGCAGAGATGCTTTTCCTCCATCAGCAGTGTTCTTCGGAGCCGCCGGAACATCTGAACTCGCCGTCACATTTTTCTTACCGCCGGTAACAGATCCCGTCGCCGGACCAGAACCTTAGAAAATTCACAAAAATAAAGGAGACGTTAAGAACAAGAATAAAGGTAGTGCTGAGCTTTTAGTAAAGCAAGAATTAAAGAAAATCTTAGGAACAAAGAAAAAATGTAAAACCTGATGAAATAGAATGTCTCTGAGGAAATTTGATACGAGGAATTCTCTTCATCTTCAGCTTCCTATGGATTCTTGAAATAATTGCTTTGTTTTCTTTCTCTGGTTTTTCTGACCATAGAGATGAACGTAGCTCTTATCTTTATCCTAAACTTAATGGGCTAATGGGCTGAAGAAGATTGTTCGTTGGATGGGCTTTTTGTAAAATAACATAATTGGGTTACGGCAAAAAAGAAAAAGTATAATTTTTCCTTCCATAATTTGAAGTTTTGAACTGTGAAAAAAAAGTTTACGAGATATTAAATACATAATTGGCTATTTTAATTTTCTAATTAATTAAGTGATTATTTGATGAGAAATACTCTTGAATAGTAAAAAAATAAGTTTTTTGGACAATTATATCACTCACTCCACAAATTTCTAAAATTAGCATTAGTGAGTTTAGACAATAATTATTTTACCCTTATCTAACTATGTAAAATAATAAAAATAGTTACAATTTGAAATCACGATTATAATACGATAATATTTTTATCCTTAATTTGATATTTTCAACTTTTCTCTTATTTTCATGTGCATTTTATGTCCCTATCTTCATATTCTTTTTAAGAGTATATAATCTTGTTTTATTTCACACTACAAAAAAAGGGCATATTGTATCATTTATTTTAAATTTTTGCATTACTTATAAATGATACAAAGGAGTTTTACATCACTTATAAAAATGACTATGAATATAGTGATGCAAATAATTAACATCGTTTTATTAGAAACTGATGCAAATTTATTTTATTTTGGCATCAATTGTTAGAATAGATTTCAATCTGTGTCAATTACCAAAAAAAAAAAAAATGTGTCAATTACCAAAAAATGATACTACATTTTCTATCAATTTGTTGAAGTGATGTAAGTATTTGTTCCGGTTATAGTTAGCGATGTTAAATATTTCTGTCAGTTGTAAATATTAATTTTTGTATCAATTATTAATAAGTAATTTAAAACAGTATCATTTAATTTTCTGATTTAATTTAAGTGATTCAATTCCGCCATTTTTTTGTAGTGTCATATGTTGAAACTTTACATTCATTCACTGACTCATTATTTAAGAAGCTCTTTTCTTTCATTTTGGTTATGAGTTCTTTTTATTTCTATGGAAAATAGAAGTTTTGTCTTGCAGTCTAATGATTTCTTTTAAGACGGTGGTCATATAAAAACGCTTCTCGCTGGAGACTCGGGTGGGGCGCTTGGTGGACTGGACGATGAGAAAAATCAGAGGGTGATGGTGATGCAACAAGTCTAGTAGTCTGCCACCGTACCGTCTGACGTTATTAAAGATATATTGCATGTAGGAAACTATATTTATTTTCTTAAGAACAATGTCTAATTTCTTATCTTTTGTGTTTTGACTTCTCTCCCCACATATATATATTTCCAAGAAAGAGTAAATTTGAAGAAGAAAACTTCAAGACGATAGTGAATTTATGTGTAGATAAGATATATACGAAGAAAATGTGAACACCGAAGATAACATATTAGCATAGTCGTCGTCCCAAATCCCAATCATTGATAAAGTTATGTGGTGAGGATTACATTGACTTGTTCATGGAAAGCAACTAAGAAATGAATTAGTATCTAACGATTTATGGCAAAACAACCTTTTACGTCGACCTTTGACAAAAACGAAAACAACATTTTACGGAGCACGGAACAATAAGTGACATCATCCATTGGCCTTTAAACTCATCTTTCAGCTATCATGTTGAGGTTTTTCCAAGTAGCCAACCGGAGCAAGAAAACCACTGACTTGTGGATTTAGTGTTATATGAAAATAGACGGTGGTACTGACATCATCATCGTTGGAGCCGGTGTTGGCGGCTCGGCTCTCGCCTATGCACTTCCTAAGGTTCGTAATCGGTTCAAATATAGAATCTGCATCGTTCTTCTAAATGTTTGTCTTTGTATACTCATATGAACACAAAATGAATCATGCATATTTATAGAAATCACTAATTAAACAGTTGGTAGATTTTATTTGATTTTTTCTACATATGGTTAATAGTTTACATAATATATACATATACATGCATGATGTAAAAAGCCAGCCATCCTTTATCGAGTAGCCTTGATTATTCAAACCTCTTGCTGATTCGATAGCCTGTAAAAGATTTAAGTTTAGTTACCAAATGCAGAGTTTTGGCAATTGGCAGTATGCATAATTATGTTACTTTAATTAAATTGCCACGTATGTTGGTTTGTACATAACATACATGCAACAAAAATAGAAACATCATTTCTAAAAGGGTTATAGATAAAGGATCTGCTAAAAATGAAAGTTGATATGTATCCAAAATTAAAGTCGTGGATTACGAATATATGTGTGAAAACTAATTTGAAAAATCTATACTGTTACCTAAAATATCAATTCTATTATAAAAAAAAACATTGATTGACACATTACCTTCAAAAATGTCAATAACTTGAGTGGTACGTACCTTTTATTTGTTTGTTCAATTTCTATATAGTAACAAACTCATTAACTAGGGTTGTCAATATCTTCTGTTTGTATCTGATATAAATTTATCGTCTCTTTTATGTCAACTTTGACAGCTCATAAATGATAACGAAATATGTGGACAACATAAAAGATCAATTTATTGCTTTCTAAATTATTATAAAAATTTAGCATGTGGTGATACCACGTCCAAACTGGCATATCTTTGTACTATATATATATGTTATTCCTCTTTCTCAATTCTTTCATACACCACATTAAGAACTAATAGATATGGATATCGCTTTTACACACGTTTTTGTATGGACGCTACTCTCCTTGGTGCTGACTTGAACGGTGTTCTACGTTACAAACAGGGGGAAGAAGGCAACGAAGTCGGCGGATGCGGTGGTGGAAGAGCGAAAAGATGGTGCTGCTGCCGACGTTATCATCGTTGGGGCTGGAGTTGGCGGCTCGGCTCTCGCATATGCTCTTGCTAAGGTATGTAAAGTGGCGTTAGAATATTAAATCTGCATGGCACTTTTGTTTACTATTTTCTTGTACTAATATCTGCGTATAAAGTCGACAAGAACGTTTTAGTCAAAAAGAAGCCGATAGATTAATATAGAAAAGTCCACTATGTAGCACTTCGGTGCGTTCCTACCGGGGCCGACCGGACAGCCGATAGGGTATATCAAAAAAAAAATTAATATAGAAAAAAACAAGTAAAATTTGGTCTTATGGCCGGCTTTGAATACAATCATATATTCCTATGCTAATTTCCGGTTATAGGACGGACGTCGAGTACATATAATAGAGAGGGACATGAGAGAACCAGAGAGAATGATGGGTGAGTTTATGCAACCAGGTGGACGACTCATGCTTTCTAAGCTTGGCCTTGAAGGTTTGTGTCCGCTTTACTTTCATTTACATTTATGTAAACCAATCAAGGAAGAGAAATTGCGTCTTAGTTTCATGGTCTCATGAGTTTATAACATATACAGATTGTTTGGAAGACATAGATGCACAGAAAGCCACGGGCTTCGCGGTTTATAAGGATGGAAAAGAAGCAGTCGCACCTTTTCCAGTGGAAAACAACAACTTTTCTTATGAACCTTCTGCTCGATCTTTTCACAATGGCCGATTTGTCCAGCAATTGCGTCGAAAGGCTTCTTCTCTACCCAAGTACGTTTCTCTGTTCACTAAACTTACTATATATATAATTCATTGATTTATTGTATTTAATGGAAAATCATGATTACATCTTACATAGTATTACATAGTGGATCGAAGTGATCTAATCGATATCAAACAAAAGTCAAAAGATACTTTATATATTTTTGTGTAAATTAGTTAGACAGTCAATTAATATATCTTTACTTATTATTATTAAAAAGGGAAAATATACATATATTTAAAAGCTAGTAATATCATATTTTATTTTTACACTAATTATAGATAGATGGTAGCCCCCTCTTGAAAGTTCAAACATCCAATTATAGCATCTAATTATTTTTTGTTTAGAAAATATTACTGATCTTGACAATAGCAATAATTTTGTTTACACCAATCGTTAATTGGTAGTGTGCGTCTCGAAGAAGGAACAGTGAAGTCTTTAATAGAAGAAAAAGGAGTGATCAAAGGAGTGACATACAAGAATAAAGAAGGAGAAGAAACAAGAGCCTTGGCACCTCTTACTGTAGTATGCGACGGTTGCTACTCAAACCTTCGTAGGTCTCTTAATGACAACAATGTAAGTAGGCTCCTTAAAACAAAAAGACTACAATCTTTTCTTATAAACGCTAATGGCATAGAACTGGTGTTACTTACTCTGATTTACTCAGTTACTTAATAAGTATCAATGTGCTATGACTATCATATAGGCGGAGATTCTGTCGTACCTAGTTGGTTTCATCTCCAAGAATTGTCGACTTGAAGAACCCGAAAACTTACATTTAATATTGTCTAAACCTTCTTTCACCATGGTATATCAAATAAGCAGCACTGACGTTCGTTGTGGTTTTGAGGTTCTCCCCGAAAATTTTCCTTCTATTGCAAATGGTGAAATGTCTACTTTCATGAAGAATACTATAGTTCCTCAGGTACGCATTGGGCTGATTAATCTTTGATCGATTGAAAAAGAGCTAAACTTATAAATCTTTAACTAAATTGGTGTTACTAGCTTGTACATAAATAAGTCATACATAGACACATTCTAACATGTGCAAGAGGTCCATAAATCCATTGACAATATGCATTTAATATCTCTTATACTTATTTTGCAGGTACCTCCAAAACTCCGCAAAATATTTTTGAAAGGTATAGATGACGGAGCACCCATAAAAGTGGTGCCGGCAAAGCGCATGTCAGCTAGTTTAAGCAAGAAGAAAGGTGTGATTGTATTGGGAGATGCATTCAACATGCGTCATCCAGCAATCGCATCCGGAATGATGGTTTTACTGTCTGACATTCTCATTCTACGCCGTCTTCTCCAGCCATTAAGCAACCTCGGCGATGCTAACAAAGTCTCAGAAGTTATCAATTCTTTTTATAATATCCGCAAGGTGAGCATATGTACATTTAATCTAAAACATAAAAATTTAATCAAAAGTGATTTACAACTTTTTTTTTTATAACTAATACATGATTTTTTATGGTGAAGCCAATGTCAGCGACGGTGAACACATTAGGAAATGCATTTTCCCAAGTGCTAATTGGATCAACGGACGAAGCAAAAGAGGCAATGAGACAGGGTGTCTATGATTACCTTTGTAGTGGCGGGTTTCGCACGTCAGGGATGATGGCTCTGCTCGGCGGCATGAATCCTCGTCCGCTCTCTCTCATCTATCACCTATGTGCTATCACTCTATCCTCCATTGGCCATCTGCTCTCCCCATTTCCCTCTCCCCTTCGCATTTGGCATAGTCTCAAGCTTTTTGGTGTAAGTCAATATATCTCTCTTTATATCAAATTATTTATTTTTACTTTTCAAGCGCTTTTTTATTTGCTATTACTATTTGGCATTGATTTTTTTTTTGTTTATGTATTTTTTATGTGAATCACTAGTTGGCCTTGAAAATGTTGGTTCCTAATCTCAAAGCTGAAGGAGTTAGCCAAATGTTGTTTCCAGCAAATGCAGCCGCGTATCACAAAAGCTATATGGCCGCAACCGCTCTCTAAACAATAACATGGAGCACGAATCTTTGTGATTGTGTATTTGTGAAACCTGTATTGTAGTGCTTATAAAATTATTAGTATGGAACAGGGGAAATTTCTAAATATAAATAAATAAATAAACATTTGAATGTGAGATGTGTGAATTAATTTTGTTGTTACAAGTAATGCTCCTTTTTTTATTTAGCTTCACCCATGTATTTATGGAGCTAATTGTTTGTTGTTGTGTCCTTTTTTTTAAGGCGATGGTGTTTATTACTTTGAAAAGTTTTTTTTATACGTATTCGACATTTTTTAGTCATCCGGTATTCATATACATTAGCACGGCTCTGGCTAAACGTGTAAATGAAACTGTAACGAAGAAATACATGGTAATCCTGAGAGCAAATCAAATGCAGTCAATTCCTAATTTTCATGTAGGTGATTAGAGTAAGCTGAGAATTCGAATGGTAAACCTACTGATGCCAATCATTTCTCTCTCACCAGAGCTGTGTCATTGTGACTGTGATGCAAACGGTGTAGGAATATAGGCACATAATCATTATTTGAGTCTCATCTGGTTCTCCATATAAGACACAAGTTTGATTAACGCCCCAACCTCTCATATAGTCACCAATTGGTAATTGATCTCGATTAAAAACATTAAGAACTCATCCATTTATTTATGAGAAAATGTACATAATTGTTTTTTTCATTTTTTCCTGAATATATATATAAAATCGTTTACTTAAAAAATTAGATATAATGCGATAAAATAATGTTCGTGCCCACTGAAGATACTACAGATCTAATATTTCTATATATATCACTAAACTTTTCTGAATTTTCTTATAAATTCTATCAAAGACTATCACGCAATTAATATACAAAACCGTAATGAATATGGCTTTGCCATACTTCTTGTGGTTACGGACGCTACTCGCTTTCGTGTTGAGGTGGATGTTGTTCCACGTCGCCAATCGGTCCTATCTTTCGATCTTATTTAATTAGCATCAAATTTGAAGCATTGCATTAATGGTCTTTCTTGCTAAAAATCCCACCTAGAAGCAGGGGAATCTTAAATTGCATTAAATTGTCTCTCAGTCCACAAGGAAACTGTTAATTAACCCATAATTTTTGTAAAGCCTCCTCATTTTTATTTATATATTCAACTTTTCACAAAAGAAATATATATATATATTGCTTTGTATAGAATCTATTCGCTCTTTTATGTTCTTTGTTTTTGTATATTCATTCATACAAACCCAAAAATAGACTCATGTGTCTTTATAGAAATGATAAATATAGTTGGTGGATTTTTAAGTGATCTTCCTATATATAAATAACTAGAAAGCTGCCCACGCATCGCGTGGGTTACATATTTAATATTAATTCTGAATAAAAATAAAATTTGTATTAAAGTAATATGTTCGATTATTAATATAGTTTTTTGAAAAGAATTTTTTAAAATATTAACTTTTATGTTCCTTTTCGAAGTACTTTTGTGAATTGCTAAAAAATAAATTTTGTTCTTTTTTATTCATGGTGGTATGACATAAATATACGCCACTACTTTTTCTTAATTTACATAAAATATTTTATTCTGGAAATATATATATCATACCTCATCATAGAGTCTCTTGTTTGCTGATTCACGATCCTTGGATCGGGAAAACGGCCAAAATCAACTCCAACTATTTTTCTGAAGCTTTTTTCAACCCAAACTCTGACCCCAGCACTTATCAACCCGAACTCAGACCATTTTTAAAAAACAAACCTAAACTATCTAACTGTTATCCAATTTCAACATAGTTTTTTTTTGTATTTGTTAATGTCGATTAGAATTGTAAAGTCGTAATTATCTGTTCTTTTATATTTGAATCATTCCTTTTATTCAATTGGCTAAAGGTTAAATAATTCAGGTTTGTTACATTATTTAATAACAGATATATGTTAAAATTGGCTTACGATTACATAGTTCAGGTTTGTTATTTAAAATTTATGTGGGTTCGAGTTGATAATTGGGGTTGATATCGGCCTTGGATCTCATCAGAAGGTAGATCTTCCCAATCTCATGACTTTCCCTCGACAATAAGCTTTACATATTATATCCATATAATCCATAATAAAATTAGGAGATCAAAGGTAAAACATATTCATATTTATTAATTTTTTTGCTTAATTATATCTATATATGTTAAAAAATTAAAGAGAAATTTAAATAATTAGTGATAATGATTAAATTTAATAAAATAGCAAGGTGGTCCAAATGAGCAAAAACATATTTTATATATGTTAATCTGGGTTTTTCACATATCTTTCTCGCTTCTGACTTAGCACAGCTAGTCAAAGCTTTAAAATCGGAGCTTCATGGGATTCTCTTCGATATCCTGAATTTATCTTATACCTTTGATGTTATTTTGTTTAGTTTCATTCCCCGTTTGCAGAATTCTGATGCGGATTCATTGGCAAAACAGTCTCTTGTAATAGACCTGGCCCAAACCTAAGTTCAATTGAATCAGCCTTTTTTTTTTGTCATCCGAAATTACTTAGAGCTCAAAAGAGCCATTCCTGAGGAATATTGTTTACATATGTGACATGAAGCGGTTCGGTACGAAATTTTCGTGCCAGATTATCTGCTTTTACATCTGCTCGACGAGAAATTAAAGATAAAGAAAAGTTTGTAAACTTCACCTTGTCGCTCTGAAATTCCTCCATATACACTGAGAAGGCCGGCCATTCAGTTGGCGAAGACACCATCTTCACCAGGTCAGAACAGTCTGTAAAGAAAGCTACGTCTTGGTTGTTTGCACCGATCATACACTTCATCGCCCAAAGAAGGGCTTCGACCTCTGTATGTAGGGGGGATAGACTTCTACGAAGGTTGGCAGCTCCCATGGTTGGCGGCTCTCCATTTGATGATGTACAAAACCATCATGTGCCGGAGAACTTATCACTCTCTTTCCACGGTCCATCCACAAAACACCGGTAACCTGAGTAATTCGAATCAAGTGAGATATCCCTCCCTTGCGATCGATTTACCACATCCACAGAACCCAGTTGTTCATTATGAAGCACGATTTGGGCAGAGTGCCAAAATTGTGCCTCTTTTTCCGCTAAACGTAAAACCTCTAAAGGATCTTTGTCTATATTATCAAAGATTTTTTTATTCCTTGCTTTCCAAATATACCAAATGATCCATGGAAAAGCTGAAGAATCAAATTCCGAAGGTATTCTCCAAAATAAATGATCCAAATTTGCATAAACAGAATCTGTGGGAAGAGCACCCATAACCATTGGAATCTGTGAAAGTGCCCAGGTCTGTCTTGCTGGGTGACATTGAAAGAGTGTATGATTGATTGTTTCCTCTGAGGCGCCGCACCTTGCGCATTCTTTGTCACAATCAATTCCTCTTTTCCTCAAAATTTCCGTGACCGGCACACAACCCGCTAGAATTTGCCACAGAAAATGACGAACCTTAGGTGGGCACTGCACCTGCCACGACTGTGCTTTTAGGGCTTTGGTTTCCGGGCCAATAAAAGGTAAATGATTCAGCCTTTGCACAAAAAAAAATATACGTTACACTTAATTATAATCATATTTAATTTAGGAAAATGATTTCAGATGATATAATAAAAATTTTATTTTTGAAAGTTTATATTAAAAAAAATTAGTTCAGTTTAAAACTAACAATGCCAGGAACAGAACTTAAAACTTCACTGACATGCGTAAATAGAACAAAACTACTTTAATAAATAGTGAAATAAAAATGTGTATATATGTAGGTCATAAGAGAACAAAACTTTAATAAATATAATGTAATGCCGTTTACCTAAATACTTTAATGACATGTTAGATTTTAACTGAATAAGTTAATTATGATATTCTATGCAATTACCCTTATCAAACATAATTCTTTTCAAAAATCCCATGAGCATAGAAAAAAAAAAAACCTTTGGTGGAACTTTTTAAATTTTTTCGTTGAATTTCATTGGGTTGGTTTTATGGACTTTGATAAAAATAAATACAAATTTTATATTCTTTCATATGATCTTTATTTCTTACTTAATTTGTATGATTAACTAAAACAAATTGAATTCAAAACATAATCATGTCTTATATATGTTATACAATATTAAAAATCAGAAAACTATTTACTCGAGATATACGAAACTCAAACGTCGATCCCTCTCAAACGTTGAGTAATTATGTAAAAGAAATAAAGAATGGCATAAACTATTTGATTTTTGGGATTATTGTTGATTTTGCCATTTTTCATAGAAATCTTTTGAAATTGCCATTTTTACTAAAATCTTACGGATATGCCATTTTCTAACACTTAAAAATGTACGTACAGTAAAACCTCTATAAATTAATAATGTTGGGACTAGAAAATTTTATTAATTTAGAGAGGTATTAATTTATCGATAAATTAATAATTATTAATTTATAGAGAGATTTTATTAATTTTGTAATTTCTTAAAAAATTTCTATCTAAAATTAAATTTTTTCTTTAAGCAAAATCTTTAAAAAAATAATTACAAGTCAAAAATCAATAATTAAGCTTAAAAACAACACAAACTTATTTCGAATAATAGAGTCATATTTCATTAAAATTTTTACATATAATATTTTAAATATATATCATAGGAATTCATATATGACATATATAAATTTATATATATATATATTAAATTAAATATACATATATATATATATATATATTATAAGTTTATACAATTATTAATTTATGATATAGATGGGACCATATGTTTACATAGGATTTTTTAAAAAATTATTATCTTATTAATTTATCGAATTATGTCATATTTTACACTGGTCCCAACTCGGGACCGGAAGAATTTATTAATTTAGAGAGGTTATTAATTTATAGAGTATTAATTTATAGAGGTTTAACTGTATTTTGGATTTTTTTTTTTGTAAAAATACGTAGTTTATACAAAATACTAAACCCTAAGAACAACCACAACCGACTAAACCCAAACATAACTAATAAAACGCATGTTAAATCATATTTCCGTAACCTGAAAAAGGGCAAAATCCATAAACTATTCAAAAAAGGGCAAAATCCACAAATGCCATCCAAAAAATGGCAAATCCATAATTGATTCTTGAATTTTTTTTTGACTCATGGTCCCATTAGTTTTACGTATTCAAGAACAAAATCATCTTGAAAAAACTTTACGTATTAAAAAAAAAAGAAAACAAACTCTTAACTTTTTGATAAGTGATGTTGAGAATAATTACATAAATGGTTTTTCAATTTATATCATAAATTTTTTAACAAACTTATGGTTTTCAAATTTATGAATACATATAGATCATAAGAGTAAAAAAATTTAATAAATATAATGTACTGCCATTTATCTAAATACTTAAATTTATAATTACACTTTAACTGACCATAATAATAGATATAAATTTTCTCAATGTATGTATATAAATCTTATTGGTGAGTTGAAAAATAGAGAAATAATTAAAAATAGAACTTAAAAATAGAGCACTTTTATGTATAACTAATGGTGTTGGTGAAGCTAACTTGAACACCATATGAAATCACAAACCTAATTAACTTGAACACCAAATGAGAAAACTTTTGTAGATATTTTTATTATGTGGATGATAGCCTGAAATAAAGAGAAAACAACTAAAAGTCAATAAAAATAAAAGAACGGACTGGAAAAAGCAAAAACTCTACAAGAGTTTTTTTAGCTTCACATGTGGATAATATATACAAGAATTAATTGGATTTAATGTTTTTAATTAATTGGAGTTATTGTGGTTATCTGTTAGCCTAATGCATCAATTTAGAGTTGTTTGACGTTACATATGTTTTAATAAGTTCATTTGTGGGTTTTACTTTGGGTAACTCATTCCAGAACAAAAAAAAACACTAATATATTTCGGTATTAGAAGCCACATGAAAAGCGTTACTGATGAAGAAAACTCTTCACAAACATTTATTTTGAGAAAAGGCGTTTCACATGGAGCAATACATTAATATAATGCATGTTACTATATTTCTTTATTAAAATTACATTGACTGTTACATAAGTTAGAATTTTATTTAATATATGGGATGACATATTAAATTTAATAATTCCTGTAAATTATATTATACTATATAAATACATTAAATGTATTGTGTAATAAAAATTGTAAATAAATACTCCAACTTGGAGTTGTAACATGTGAGAATAAATTGGTGTTATAAAAATTAAAACAAAAAAAGAAGTGAAATTGGAAAGAAGAAAAAAAAAAGACAAATTAGAAAAGATTAGAAATGTATTTTATGGAGATAATAAAATATTATGTAAAAAAAAAAAAAAAAATATTATGTAAGATAGAAAAATGAGGAAAACAATTAAATTTAAAAATAGATGCCAAATGTACTAATATTATGAGAAGTTTTAAAAATGTACTATTATACCAATAGGATAAGTGGTGATTTTAAGTAGATAATAATTTTGGTAAAATAAATTAGATACAATTTCAATTTAAATACATGTCAAATGTACCAATAGGATAAGAGAAATATATTTTTTGGAATTAAATTGTAGGCACAAACTTTCAAAACTAAAGATTTTAAATAAATTAAAACAAACATTGATGCATTGAAGGAGGACACATGTCACCAAAAGAGAGTGCCAAATGTCGCAATGGTAGGAAAAGTTAGAAGAAAACCTTCTCATATTATATAAGATAGTGTACCCATATGGCTATATCTACATAATTACATATACACAAGCACGATGTAAAACATGTATGTTGACCATGGAAGAGTTTTGCCAGTACGCATACATTAATTTATAGGTATGTTACTTTTATTCCCATGAATGTTTGTTTGTGACATCGTGTGCATAACATACATGCAACAAGAATATATGCATCATATCTTAAAAGGTTAAAGAAACCAGCATTAGCTAAAATGAAAGTTGATTTGTGTCCGCATGCATATAAACTGGGGGACTACAGTTTGTCTATGTTCTGGACCGATTAAATACATTGTGCAAAATAATATGAAAAATCTTAATATACCTAAAATATCATTTCAGTTCGGACTGAGGCCGGTCGAATGTTTCCAAAAGAATTTTCGATGTTTCATTCACAATGTGATTCTCTAAGTGATGACTTATTTTGTCTATGTTCTGGACTGACCCTCTGTTATCAAAAACATTGATTTATACATACAGATTTAGCAAAATTCTTTACTATTTTAATCGCTATTTACTACTTTCAAAGATATCAATAATTTGAGTGGTACCTTTAATTCGCTTGCTCTATATACTGACAAAATCATTAATTAGGGTGGCCAATCTCTTTGTGTTTGTATGTGAAATATAAATATGATTTGTTTATGTCAATGTAGACAGCTAGAACTGATAACGAATTATATGTGGACAACACAAAAGATCAATTTATTGCTTTTAAAAAAATCATAATTAACCATATGTGGTGATGCCACGTCCAAACTGACATAACTTTGCATTATATATGCATGTTACTTCTTTTATAGTAATCTAAAAACCATATTGAGAACTAGTTAATAGATTTGGGATATGGCCTTTACGCACGTTTGTTTATGGACGCTAATCGCCTTCGCACTGACCTGGACGGTGTTCTACGTTACCAACAGGAAGAAAAAGGCGACGGAATTGGCGGATGCGGCAGCAGAGGAGAGAAGAGATGGTGCTGCTGACGTCATCATTGTCGGGGCTGGTGTCGGCGGCTCGGCTCTTGCATATGCTCTTGCTAAGGTATGTAAAGTGGCGTCATAGTTTTTTTTTTTTTTTTTTTTTTTTTTTTTTTTTTGATATGCATTTGAATATCATTAAAGAATAATGAACGGGTTTGTAGAATATACAAAAGATTAACCTAGTAGCTATTTCTTGCCAAAAAAAAAGAAAAAAACAAGAAAGAGCTAAAGCAGCAACAAAATCCGATTGGGAAGGTTACTCATTAGTGAGCCAATTTTGCATTAGGCCACCAATGCCCTTGTGTGTTTTCCTAGCCAGAATTGAGTCCTTGATCTGCCTGTCCACTCTCTTGAAAATTTCATGCGGAGTTGAAGAGATACTTGAGTGAAGTCTGTTGTTTCTTTCGAACCAAATGGCATAGATAATGGCTTGACAGACTAGCCGACGGAGAGGTCTCGATGAAACATTATCAAAAGCTCCAAGCCATGTCGAAAAAGCAGTCCATGTGTGAAATAGAAGAGGTCTATATCCCAGCCTTTTAATTGCTAGGCTCCAAAGCTCTTCACTTACTTCACATCTTAGAAAAAGATGATCTCTTTCCTCAACATACTTTCCACATAAACAACAAGATGGCTGAACTTGCATTCCCCACTTAACCAATCTTGATCTAGTAGGCAGTCTATTCAGATGTGTGATCCACATGTGGAAAGCTTGACGAGGTATTGCTCCTTTGAACCAAACATTTGCAGTCCATGCTTGGGGCTCCCTACGTTGTCTTAGTGATTCCCAAGTCTTCTTTGTGGAGAACGAGTCTAGATCAACACCATCAACGTGCCACAAGTATAAATCCGGACCTGCAGATTCAATAGGTAGAGGGATGGTTGTTAATAAAAAATGAAGGTTTTCTGCCTCCATTGATCTAGCTGGTCGCAAATTCCATCCTGTGGCTGAGCACACCGAAGCTATAGTAGCATTTAAGGGCACCCCTGTTTGCCTAGGGCCATCATTTCCAAATATGTGAAAAAGAGGGCCAACTTCTAACCAAGAATCAAACCAGAAGCTAGTCGATCTCCCATTTCCCACTTTAGCTTTGATGAACCGTGAAGCAAGAGTTCTCAAATTGAGTAATGCTTTCCAAGTCCATGATGTTTGCTGTTTCTCATTAGAATTCCACATAAAACTAGTCTTCATTCTGTTTTTCTTCATCCAAAGAACCCAAAGTGAATTACCACCAGCATGAAGCAACCAAATCAGCTTGAGACAAAGAGTTTTATTCCATGTGTGGAAATTTCTCAGTCCTAAGCCACCTTCCTGTTTAGGCAAACAAACAACATCCCATGATACCTTTGCTTTTGGTTGTGAAGAAATGTCTCCATTCCATAGAAACCTAGAGCATAGACTTTCAATCTTCTTTAAGCACCCCTTAGGCAAAATAAGAGCTTGTAACCAGAAGTTTACGGTGCTAAAAATAACTGAAGCTATCAATTGTCTTCTGCCTGCATATGATAGTGCACGAGAAGACCAACTTGAGAATCTGCTTGAAATCTTATCAAGGAGTGGTCTGTAGTCTTGAATTTTCAACTTCCGATGCAAGAGAGGGAGACCTAAGTATCTTATTGGCATTGAACCTAACTGGAAACCAAGGCTAGAGATACCATCAACTTCCACCTGGTTCAAACCTGCTGTGAACAACTCTGTCTTACTCTTATTCATCTCAAGTCCAGACCATTTTGCAAAATCATCGATCACTCCAGAAATGTTTCTCAGAGAGCTCTCCTTTCCATCAAAAAAAATCATGATATCATCAGCAAAAGCTAAATGAGATACCTGAGGATTCGATGCCATAGGATGATAACCAATTCTCTTGATTTGATAATCTGCATCACACTTTTATTAACTATTACTTGTACTACTATTTGTGAAACTATATATACACTATATATTATTGTTTTTATTTTTGCATAGTAGAATTCTATTGCAATATTTTGTTTTAATTTTTTCATAATACAACCTTATGTTAATTTCTGATTATATAGGACGGGCGACGCGTACATGTGATAGAAAGGGATATGAGAGAACCAGAGAGAATGATGGGTGAGTTTATGCAGCCAGGAGGACGACTCATGCTTTCTAAGCTTGGCCTTGAAGGTAGGTCTCTTTTAATTTTACTTTCATTAATTAACATTTACATGTACCTTTTATTTTTAATGAGAGAAGCTAGAACCAAATACTTGAGAAAATATCGAATTATTTTGTTATTTAAAGCGGCTATAGTGTCCGACTATGATTTAAATCGCAGTAGAACTCGAACCAAGGTCATCCAACTTCTTGATGAAATCTTTAGCTACTAGACCATGAGTTGGTTTACATTTGCGTTTACAAAAGTAAATGAATATGTCTTAGTTAGATGATGATCGAATTTGTGCGTTTTTCTATATAGATTGTCTAAATGAAATAGATGCCCAAAAAGCCACGGGCATGGCAGTTTATAAGGACGGAAAAGAAGCAGTCGCATCTTTTCCGGTGGACAACAACAATTTTCCTTATGATCCTTCTGCTCGATCTTTTCATAATGGCCGATTCGTCCAACGTCTGCGCCAAAAGGCTTCTTCTCTTCCTAGGTACGTATCTCTCTGCTCACCAAATTATAATTACTAAGAATTTTGCATCAAAAAGGTTAAGAGATTTTGTAGACCATTAAGAAACATAAGCCATAATACTCAATGGAAAATCAAGATTTTGATATAGTATTAGAATCAGATTGATCCAAAATAAGTATTATGTGGAAGTGATCTAATAGACTATACAAAAGATATAAACCTTATTCATTGCTAATTAGAGGAAGCCAATAAACTTTGATAAAATGAACTTACTCTATATAATAAATTAGTTAGCAGACCCTCGAAACGTCCAGTTAACTCCTAATAAAATTTTGAACATTGGAAAATACTACCAAACTTGACAATAGCAATGATTTTGTTTACACCAATCTTAAATTGGCAGTGTGCGCCTCGAAGAAGGAACGGTGAAGTCGTTAATAGAAGAAAAAGGAGTGATCAAAGGAGTGATATATAAAAATAAAGCAGGTGAAGAAACAAGAGCCTTGGCACCTCTCACTGTGGTATGCGACGGTTGCTACTCAAACCTTCGTCGGTCTCTAAACGACAACAATGTGAGTATATAATTATATAGTCTCATTTAAATGGAAAAAAAAAAACAAAACTTCAATTGTTACATAAACGCTAATGACGTATAATTTCTGTTACTTACTTTGATTTATTCAAGTTAGTTTAACAAGCATTAATCTATTATAACTTGATATAGGCGGAAGTTCTGTCTTACCAAGTTGGTTACATCTCGAAGAATTGTCGTCTTGATGATCCCGAAAACCTTCATTTGATAATGTCTAAACCCTCCTCTATCATGTTGTACCAAATAAGCAGCACTGATGTTCGTTGCGGTTTTGAGCTTTTCCCCGACAATTTTCCTTCTATTGCAAAAGGTGAAATGGCTACTTTCGCGAAGAACACTCTAGCTCCTCAGGTACGCAATGTGCTGATTAATTAAAAAAGGAACTAAACATATGATTCAACTAAGTTGGTGTTACTGGTACATAGATAAGTCACACGTACGTACATATATTATTACATTTGCAAAAAATCCATAACTCCATGTATATAACACCTACTTACACATTTTTTGAAGGTACCTCCAAAACTTCGCAAAATATTCTTGAAAGGTCTAGATGAGGGAGCACACATAAAAGCGGTTCCAGCAAAGCGCATGACAGCAACTTTAAGCAATAAAAAAGGAGTGATTGTGTTGGGAGATGCATTCAACATGCGTCATCCATCAGTCGCAGCTGGAATGATGGTTTTATTGTCTGACATTCTCATTCTGCGTCGTCTTCTCCAGCCACTAAGCAACCTCGGTGATGCAAACAAAGTCTCAGAAGTCATTAAGTCCTTTTATAGCATCCGCAAGGTAAGCCTACGTCACATACTAATCATTCAAGGCTAAAATATGAACATTCTAAATTTTTAAACCTATTAACAACTTCAAAAATCTAAGAAAGCTTGTTTTCTTATGGTAAAGCCAATGTCAGCGACGGTGAACACATTAGGAAATGCATTTTCTCAAGTGCTAATTGCATCAACCGACGAAGCAAAAGAAGCAATGAGACAAGGTTGCTATGATTACCTTTGTAGTGGTGGATTTCGCACATCAGGGATGATGGCTCTGCTTGGCGGCATGAACCCTCGTCCAATCTCTCTCATCTATCATCTCTGCGCAATCACACTACATTCCATTGGCCATCTTCTATCTCCATTTCCTTCCCCTCTTCGCATTTGGCATAGCCTCAGGCTTTTTGGTGTAAGTCATTTTATTTCGATAGAAAACTTTTTCTTTGACGCTCTTTTTGGTTTACTAATTACAATTTGACATTGAATTATTTTTTTAATTATATGTTTTATGTGAATCACCAGTTAGCTACGAAAATGTTGGTTCCCCATCTGAAGGCTGAGGGAGTTAGCCAGATGTTGTTTCCTGCAAACGCAGCCGCATATCGCAAAAGCTATATGGCCGCGTCTGTTTTTTAAACAGTGATGCTCTAAACCGAAAAATATATATATCATATATGGGCTACGAATCTTTGTGATTGTTAAATTGTTGAAATGTTATTGTAATGCTTCTCTTACAATTAGTAGTATATGAGTTATTTCTTTCTAACCCACTGGTTAAAAACATCAGATGAATTTATCCCTTCTAATTGTGTAAAATGCATCCTCTTTCTGTTTGTCCAAAAAAAAATAAAAAATATATATATATATTTAAAACAATCATTAATTTTTTTATTTAATTTTAACCATGCATAAACCAAAAATAATAATTTTAGTACATAACAACAGGGAAATAGTCTACGGAAAGAAGAAAGTTTAATAATAAAACAAGTTTTCGTTTTTTTTTTCGTGTGAATCAAATATTATATTGAATTAACAAATCATACATAACTGTTCTTCTGGCCATAATGGCAGATTAACATATTATCAGAACATAATCTGTTTTATGTTGAACGTTTGTGTACAATTGGTGGCTTTGATTTTTTTTTTTTTTTTTTTGTGAATTTCATTAAAACTTTAAATTCAGTTGTGGAATTCTTAATTATTCCTAATATATATATATATATATATATACCCAAGAAAAATTTATGGACGTCGATAACAACTTCAAACTGCAGCTGTCCCAATAATTGATGAAATTTTGTGGTGAGGTTTTTGTTGTCGTATACATAGAAAACAGCCAAAAAGAGTAAAGTCTCGTCTCTATACTTCTATTTATAGAAAAAACAAAATTAGATGAATGACATAATAAGATGCATCATTTAACAATGAATGACATAATAAGATGCATCATTTAACGATGAATGACATAATTTATTGGCCTTTCAATATCTTTGAAGTCGACCTTTTGAGGGGTTATGCGGATAAAGATAATTCCCACCTTTACTGACATTTGTGTTATTTTTCTATTTTGAAATGTGATTAAGAAGTCTGATGAACTTATCGTTGTAACTTTACTTACAAAGAACTAGACTTTTGATGCACTAACGAATAGGCGTTAAACATTCATCAAGTTTGTTAATGGCCTAGTTTAGGACATCTCCAACCCATCTATTTTCTCTTTTAAACTTTATTATAGAGTAAAATTATCTCTAATCCTACTCTATATTTCACTCTAAAATAAAGTAAATTTTAGTACACTATATTTAGAGTAATTATGTTTCTTATTCTATTTTTTACTCTATTTCTTTTGTAATAAAAATAGAGTGACACATTAGAAAGTACTCTACTTTACTATAGAAAAAATAGAAGAATTCATTGGAAATGGTTTTAGATCAACTAGACTCTATTGTATTCGAAATCAACTACATATTTGATTGTTGATATACATTTGTGTTTGATTTTACATATAGATATATAGTAGTAACAAATTATTATTTTACTTGAGTTCAATTTGTTTAGTTTGATCAAAATGTTTTTTTTGTTCATTCTGAAAAAGGTAAATACAGACGGTAACGGAAAGATAAATTTCTTTTGTATATTACTTTTTTTTTCTTTTTTTCGTATTTTTTTTCTATAAGTGAGTAAATATCATATAAAATGAAGAAAATTTGGATTTACATGTTGATAATTTAAGCTTTTAGTTTCTGAAAAAAAAAAAATAAGGAAGGAAATCACGTGTTCATCTATATGAGCCATAAGCCCACATGATTTGTTTCTTTACTCTTTTTTTTTAGACTGCAAAACTATGTATCAAAAGATTAAAAATATATAGGTAAAAGTAAATGTCGTCATTTGAAAGTAGTTACATGTATGTAAACCACAAAAACAATGCAAAATTTGGCGTTTGGTATCATGAGCCCGATCGAGACCTCAACGGTACCCTATGAGTAAACTCTATTCACATCTCTTTATCAAAAAAAAACTCTAATCACATCCTCTTTATTTTATTTTTTTTCCTATCCCAGTCGTTGGTCGCCACGTGGTTGTCTCGTCACCTAACATCAAATACTACTCGAAATAAACCCTATGATTACAAATTAAAATACCTTACCATTAAAAAAAAATTATATATACCAATTTAACGACACAAATTTGTTCTATCCAATTTCACAACTAATTTATAATATAGTTTTGATTATATTATTATATTATTTGAAAATTAAATTTTGAACAAAGTTACTGCATGTACAAATTTAAAATACTTTATATTCAATTGAAAAAATTCGCTACAAAAATATGTAGCATTTCTTTGTTCTTTACATTTATTTTTCCCACATCAAAAATTTCATGGATTTTTTATTGTTAAACATGCAAACTGCTGATAAAGAGATAACCAATTTATGGACCTGGATAAGCCGTTTGACAGCCTAACTTATATGCCACATGTTGTTTTAGTATTAAAGATGCAGATCAAGACACATACACAAATACGTTCATTTTATTGAATAGATAACAAGTACAAAAACAATTGTTACAAAATTGAAATTCACTTTGATGATTTTTTCTCTTTGTCACTAACAAAGTATAGATTGATAGAGGGTTGCAATAAGCAATTTCTTAAAACATAATTTTGCTCCTACGGTGGTGTACATATCTTTTTATGAGTGTCTATCTTGCATGATATAACTACCAATATCTACAAAAACTAACAAATTTTATTTTGAGATTTTCAAAAATCGATTTCGAGATGAAGATTATTAGAATCAATCTCAGTCTCTCTCTACCATTTGTCTCTCTTGTATTGTTCTTCTCTCTAGTTCCCCTTCTCTACATCGTGACGTTTTTAGATATTAATCCAAACGGTTCTTCCAAACGGTACTTGATCAAAACTATGCTTCTCTTATATCAATCGGTGTTTTTTTAGTCGGTATATACGTAACCAAGATCTAGTGGTTTTTTAATTATTTAACGCACCACATAAATATAAATCCGAAACTACCAAACCATTATTTAATATTTTTATTGTATCTGAGTTATTGTTTGAGCGAAATCTTTCTTCAAAAGTCATCGTTCTTTATAGATTTTTTTTTTTTTGGTCAAAATCGTTCTTTATAGATAAAATCATCATTGCTATACATTTTAACTTGATTACTTTAATTAGTTTGATTTATGTAGTATACAAATTTGTTGAATATTTAGTATTAAAATAATATGAAAATAGTAACTAGTTTAGAGGGAGAAAGAAAGACAGAAAAAAAAAAACAAATTCTTTTGTGGTCCACAAAGAGTGGGAGGATTTTTTTTTTTTAAAGCTTTTTATTTTAGATGGAAAACATCCTTTTAGTGAATTTCAAAAATGTATTTTCGTTCTTTCTCCCACTCATTCTCGTTCTCTTTCTCGCAATTACATAACATTCACACCATTCATTAGTAGTTACCTAAGAAACCAATTGAATACGATACTCCATTGTCAAAAGCATGGCCGACTTATTAGCTAACGTCTTGACTAGGAGTATAATTCATCATTTAGGCGTCTAAAAAATTGTCAGTAATTTAAGTGGTGCCTTTTATTCGCTTGTTCTAAATAGAAACATATTCATTAACTAGGGTGGACAATATTTTCTGTTTGTATCTAGGAGTATAAAAATATCGTTTGTTTTTTGTCATCTTACAGCTTATAAATGATAAACAAAATATGTGGACAACAGAAACGATCAATTTATTGCTTTCTAATATAATAATTTAGCATGTGGTGATACCACGTCCAAACTGAGATATCTTTGCACTATATATATGTTACTCCTCTTTCTCAGTTCTCTCATAAACCACATTTTTTTTTGTTAAAAGATATTATAAACCACATTGAGAACTGATAAATATGGATATGGCTTTTACACAAGTTTGTGTATGGACTCTACTCGCCTTCGTGCTGACTTGGACACTGTTCTACGTCACAAACAGGGGGAAGAAGGCGACGAAGTTAGCAGATGCGGTGGTGGAAGAGCGAAAAGACGGTGCTGCTGACGTTATCATCGTTGGGGCTGGAGTTGGTGGCTCGGCTCTCGCATATGCTCTTGCTAAGGTATGTAAAGTGGCATCAGAGATTTGCGTCTTAGTCTTACATTGATTCTTGTTGATTTTGTATAAAATTTGTGCTTGAATGATAAAGTAAGGGCATCTCTATTCATGAGAAACCCAAAAAATCTATCTTAAAAGAGTCCTTGACTGTATTGGAAAAACAAAAAGTTCAATATGGCAATATTTAAATAAATTTTAGTCATATAATTAAATTTTAGTTATAAAAATAAAATTGAACCAATGTACAAGACAAAAAATCTCTAATGAGTATTTTATATTCTCATGGATCTCTTAAAATCTCTTTCTTATTTTTTGATTATTTTTTATATATTTAAGAATCTCTCATTGAGAGACCCTTAATGGAAATGGTCTAACAACTATATACGCTATTGTTGTTGCTTTTGCATGATATATATACACTTCTATTGCAATATTTTTGGGTTGGAACGAATAATCTATATATATGCTAATTTTCGATAATATATAGGACGGGCGTCGAGTACATATAATAGAGAGGGACATGAGAGAACCAGAGAGAATGATGGGTGAGTTTATGCAACCAGGAGGACGATTCATGCTCTCTAAGCTTGGCCTTCAAGGTCTGTCTCTATCTCACTTTCATTTATGTAATTGAATCAGAAAGTCATACTTAGTCTCATGATCAAATTTGTGCATTTATTATAGATTGTTTGGAAGGAATAGATGCCCAAAAAGCCACGGGCATGGCAGTTTATAAGGACGGAAAAGAAGCAGACGTATCTTTTCCGGTGGACAACAACAATTTTCCTTATGATCCTTCTGCTCGATCTTTTCACAATGGTCGATTCGTCCAACGTTTGCGCCAAAAAGCTTCTTCTCTTCCCAAGTACGTATCTTTATTTGTTAGTTTTTTTACCAAGTATAAGAATTCTACATCAAAGAGTGTAAAAGGATTAATTTATAGAACATTTAGAAATCATGAACCACTCACTATTTGTTTGAGATGGGGAATCATGAATATGAATATGATGTGTTAGCTATTTGTTTGAGATGGGGAATCATGAATATGATTTGGTCTATATTAGATTCAGATTGATAGGAAATCGATTATAAAAAAGATATTAACCGTACCCTATTCATTGCCCACTAATTTCAAGATGCAAACTAATAAGTTTTGAAAAAAAAAAAAAATTTCTATGATTTTTTTTTTTTTTGAAACTCAAACTGATCACCAGTCTTTTGGAATTGTGTTTCTACATTCATAATTATTTGCAACATTTTGGAAAGTCAATATTTGTGTCTAGCCCATCAATATATCTATTAGAAACTAAATCAAGATAGAAAACCTCACACCATACATTTATCTATATATTAATGAATATATATGAAACAATAATCCCTTCAATTAGCACCTAATAATTTTTTGAACATTGGACAATAATACTAAGCTTGACAATAGCAATGGTTTTGTTTCTAATACTAATCAATACACCAAAAATTAATTGGTAGTGTGCGGCTCGAAGAAGGAACGGTGAGGTCTTTAATAGAAGAAAAAGGAGTGACATACAAAAATAGCGCAGGCGAAGAAACAACAGCTTTTGCACCTCTCACTGTGGTATGCGACGGTTGCTACTCAAACCTTCGTCGGTCTCTAAACGACAACAATGTGAGTATATAACTATATAGGCTCATTAAATGGAAATGTCATCAATCTTTTGCTAATGACATAGAATTGAAGTTACTTACATGGATGTAGCCAATTAGTTAATAAGCATCAATGTACTTTAATGTGATGTAGGCGGAGGTTCTGTCATACCAAGTTGGTTACATCTCAAGAAACTGTCAGCTTGAAGAACCGGAAAAGTTAAAATTGATAATGTCTAAACCCTCCTTCACCATGTTGTATCAAATCGGCAGCACCGACGTTCGTTGTGTTTTTGAGCTTTTCCCCAACAACATTCCTTCTATTTCAAATGGTGAAATGGTTAATTTCGTGAAGAACACTATTGCTCCTCAGGTACACATTGGGCTGATTATTCTTTGTTCAATAAGAAAATAACTCAATATGTAGATATATTACTATCTTGGTGTGCATATATAATTAAGTCATGCATACACCCATTCTAATATTTGTACGAAGTCCATGCAGATATTTCTAACATCTTTTAACATTTATTAATTTTCTAGGTACCTTCAAAACTCCGTAAAATATTTTTGAAAGGGATCGATGAAGGAGCACATATAAAAGTCATGCCAACAAAGAAAATGTCAGCTACTTTGAGCGATAAGAAAGGAGTACTTGTATTGGGAGATGCATTCAACATGCGTCATCCAGCAATCGCATCTGGAATGATGGTTTTACTGTCTGACATTCTCATTCTACGCCGTCTAATCCAGCCATTAAGCAACCTTGGCGATGCGCAAAAAATCTCAGAAGTTATCAAGTCCTTTTATGATATCCGCAAGGTGAGCATATGTCACATACTAATCTAGAACATGAAAATTTGACCAAAATAGATTTACAACCTCAAAATTTTAAAAAGAATACATGATTTTTTATGGTGAAGCCAATGTCAGCGACAGTCAACACATTAGGAAATGCATTTTCTCAAGTGCTAATTGCATCGACGGACGAAGCAAAAGAAGCAATGAGACAGGGTTGCTATGATTACCTCTGTAGTGGTGGGTTTCGCACGTCAGGGATGATGGCTCTGCTCGGCGGCATGAACCCTCGTCCGATCTCTCTCATCTATCATCTATGTGCTATCACTCTATCCTCCATTGGCCACCTACTCTCTCCATTTCCCTCTCCCATTCGCATTTGGCATAGCCTCAGACTTTTTGGAGTAAGTCACTCTCCTTATATTAAAACTTTTCTACAGAACTGTTTTCATTTTTGTTAATCCTCTTTTTGGTTTACCATTACTATTTGACATTATTTTTTATTTTTTTTGTATCTGTGTTTTATGTGAATCACCAGTTAGCTACGAAAATGTTGGTTCCCCATCTGAAGGCTGAAGGAGTTAGCCAAATGTTGTTCCCAGTCAACGCAGCCGCGTATCGCAAAAGCTATATGGCCGCAACGGCTCTCTAAGTACTGATGATTTAAACTGCAAAATATATCACACATATTGAAATCACGAATCTTTGTGATTCTGCATCTATTATGTTCTACAATTGTTAGCATAGAAATGAGAATTATTCTATGTATAAGAATAAAGAAGCAATTGTTATTCTAATAAAACGAGTTTTTCGTTCTGTTGAGTGTTTGTGTACATTGGTGACTTCTGATATTCTTGCACAATATACCTTTATTTTTATATATACTAAAATATAAATTATAAGAAAGAATTTACGAAAATACAATCTAATCAAAATTTAAACGTAATATCATTTAAATATATTTTAAACGTAAAATCTTATATTAAATAATTAAAAGATTTTAAGAAAACGGGAGTTTTCAAAGGAAGTATTTCTATAAATTGTAGCAAAACTCGTAAGATGTTACGTTATCAAATATAATGCAATCATAATATTTCACAACACATTTTTCGTTTTTAATTATAATTTTAACTTTTAAACACAATAATAAGTTCCTTTTATAAACAAATATATTATAATCAATTTAAAATAATTGAAACTCGACATAGTTGGGTATGTCATCTAGTATTTACAACAAAACAGATTACGAGATATATAATGTTTGTAAAAAACATTTTAATCACATTACTACCTCATATTTTAGTTAGTTTTATAGTTTTGATATATCTATTAGTTTCAGTATTAATTTAATTTTTATTTCTAAACTTAGATAAACTACTGATGAAAAATTTATGGACATCAATATCATCTTAGCTAGCGCAGTCGTCCCAATAGATGATGAAGTTTGTGGTGATATTTTTGTCGTCGTCGTGTTCATGAAAAGCAGCCACAAAAGAGATAGTTTCGTCACTATACACTTAATGATGAATGACATAATTCATTGGCCTTTAAATCATCTATGAAGTCGACCTTTCAGGGAAGATAAACCATTCCACCTTTCCATTCGGTTTTGTGGATGATGTGATAGAGAAAACGCATAAAAAGTTTGTAAACAAAAACATGAATGAAGGTAAACAAAATTTGGTTTAAATATGTCTTTTTCCATAGTTCTTAATTGTGTATTAAAATATCTCGATATTTTCTGGCTTTCTAAATATTGGAGAACTAGTATAGATGCTTCAGGTTTTTATCAATCAATGTCAATAAAAGATATATTTTTGGGGGGTTGACATACGGTTTGATTTGGTTATCTCTGACATTTTCCTTTTTTCTGGCTATGATATTTGATCATTTTCGTTTTATTTATCATATCACTCAATCACGCTTGTCACTTTATGATTTTTCTAATTAATATGTCCGGCGCCATACAAATATTATTTATTATTAAAAAAAATTTGATTAATAGAGCATATGCAAGGGTATATCTTTGAAGATTGATCTTAAGGGGAAAATAATATTAAAATATTATAAGAGCTTTAATTAAGATCTTTTATAAAGTAAGTGATTATTGGTAGAACATGATTAGATCTTATAAATTAATAATTTAATAATCAAAAACTTTAAATGTTTTTTAAAAATTACAAAATTTTTTTTTTTTTTTTTTGGTCAACATTTGGGCCACAACTGGCCGGCCCATTAGCCTAATTTCTACAATTAAATTGTAGAGTCGGGGACTCGATCCCTGGTGTGATGGTGTCTGTCTTCTGTGGACTTATCATTTGCCACTAGACCAAGATCACTTCACTACAAAAATTATTTTTAAAATTGAAAACATTAAAAACTAAACTTATATTAAAATTGATTGAAAAAAAAAAAAAAAAATGAAACACAAAATACAATTGTTCTGGGTTTTTAGATTCTCGAATTGGTTTTTTTTTTTTCCGATTGATACTAGTACTGGTCTCTGTGTTTCAATCAAATATGTGTTTCGATTTTGGTCCAAATAAAAAAAGATTTTCGATATCAAAAATGATACCCAATCCGCGACTAACACGTCACCCCGAGAACAGGCTTAAAACTGATCTAGCCCAAGACCACTTCACCTGTTCTAAACCTTCTAAACCCAATATTTATTATTTTAATATTCTAAGAACAGGGCCATAGTTGGCCCGATAAATATGGTCTTAAGGAGCTAACTGGTATATCTCTAAAATAAAAGAGAGTAAATGGACTGATACAAAAAGATCACATCCAACGCAAAAGTTTTTACTCCACTTAGTAGGTGGAAAAATTCTCGTCATTTTTAATAGTTTCGGAAAAAGTGAGCAGAATTATTTTTCTTCTTTTTTTATTTGATTGGTAAGTTTTGAACTGAAGTAAGAGTAAAATGTTTCAACCTGTGTTATTTTTACTCTGAAATGTATAAACGATCATATTCATAGTCTAAGTATTTTCCATGCTTGTTTAGCTAAGAGAGCTTGATTGAATTCTCCTCAAAACCCCATATTTTCATTATTAATTATAATTGACTGTTCAACCCAAAGAAAAAGATTTTACATGAACAAAATTACTATCTCTACTACAAACTAAACAAGATTTATAAGATATATATGATATAGAAATAAGAAAAGACGAGAAATATATTAAGTCGGTTTCTGAAAAATTTGAACCATCCAAAAATTTAAAGAAATTAGCTAATCATCAAGAAATTGCATTAATGTGATCAATTACGTGCAATTCGTCTTCAAATCAAAATTAACAACTCCTCGAGAAAACATATGATTGCCATGACATATAGTAAGTTTTCTATTTGGAGTTAAGGAGAAACAAACTTTTTGTCTAACATTTTGCTCCTAGCTAGGAACCCATGATAATTTGATTGTTTATAAGTATAAATTTAATATCTTATTAATATACTATTTTGGAAGTTGATATAATTATTAATTACAACATGTCCATAGTTCTAACTTCTAACTAATGAGACTTATGATTACAAAAGAAATACTAGTATATTATTGATAGCTTAACACGTTCTTATTAATTAATTCAAGATATGATAGATAGGCCATGCTGTTGATTCCAAAATTCGTGATCGAACTTTGCGGAACTGAAAGAAATATTATTTTCTTTGCCCTTTTTAGTCCATTTAAAGTTCTGGATGGAGCAAACACTCTGGGAGTATTTCTTATAGATTTTATGACGCATAAGAAGTTAAAATAGGTGTGGTTGTCGATAGATGTCTATGCACAAAATATATCGATCCCGTTATGCGCTTGTAATTTGTTTGTGTGGTGGCCACTTCTTGTTCGATATTACCTTAGTTATATCTTTAATTAATAATTATAGGAGACTATGCTTAGCAAATTAATACGAATTATTTTTGTTTTGTCAACGAAGATATGATAACTAACTATAAACCATATAGAATGAGTAATTATTGATTTATTTAGAAAGCTGGCTTACAAATATCATGTCATGTGAATATATTTGATCCCATGTCGACCTGTAACTGATTCATATTGATTTGCCAAGCTGTAGAACTCTAGTTTATTGCATTTTTTAAATTTTATATTAAGGGTTTGTTGCATATTTTTTGCTTGTTTTGACATTGTGGGTTTCTCCTATTTAACGATCACTTCAGGTACAAACGCATAGAAATTATTACTAAGTAGTAATGGCAATGACTTACGCGTGGTTATGGACGCTTCTCGCCTTCGTTCTGACATGGATGGTTTTTTACCTCATCAAGATGAAGAAGGCGGCAACCGAAGATGTAGAGGCAGAGGCAGAAGAGAGATCAGATGGTGCCACTGATGTCATCATTGTTGGAGCGGGTGTTGCAGGCGCTTCTCTTGCTTATGCTCTTGCTAAGGTATATATTTGTACATGTGACGGTCTTTTGCATAAGTTGGTCTTTGAGAAATTAAGATCCGCCATGTTATTAATTGCAGTGATCAGTAGAGATGATTAGAGTTCAAATTTTCTTGATGTTTTGGACCGGATGAACTAGGATTTTTGTAGTTTTCGTGTGTTTTGCATAGCTTCATTAATCAAAGTAGAAACTTCTTCTTTTTTTGTTGCATCGGCTATATAATGTGGTTCATGGCGGTGTTATCTTAACCGTTGTAACAAGTTTCGTGGGTTCAATTTCTTTTTGGTATGGATTAGAGATAGATCTTAAATAATAAATTTAGAAAGATTACAGATCGTTAATGAAAAAAGTTATCTATCAAAACTAGTGTTCTTATTAACCTAAAATTAAATAATTACGTGATTAAAAAAAAAAGATATGACCCTTCATTGATACGAATACTATGAACTTTTTACCATGTTCATTGATTTAATTTAGTCCATAGGTAGAATGGTAAAAAGGTAGAATGGTCTATCTTTGCATTGATGTTCCTTTCTTGGTAAATCAATGAAATTAAATCAATGAACATGGTAAAAAGTTCCTTTAGGGACTAAAAACGTAATGAACATCGTGGCGAACGCAAGAAGGGAGAGGGTGTGGCATGTGCCCCACTCTAAATTTTCTATTTTCTTAGATAATTAGTGTAAAATATATATAAATATCCCCTAATTTAATTATTAATTATAAGTTTATAACAATGCCCCATACTAAATCTATTTTTGGATCCATCATGGTAAAAAGTTTTTTTTTTTTTTTAAGAAATCGTTTATTACGCTTTTAGTCCAACATTAAATTCCTAAAAGAATTCGGTAGCGGATTCAACAACTTTTTACAGAAAATGTTGTTTTCTATTTTGTCCCTATTGGTTACTAAATATGTGTAATTAATTGAATGCGGATGAAGGATGGACGACGAGTACATGTGATAGAGAGGGACTTGAAAGAGCCACAAAGATTCATGGGAGAGCTTATGCAAGCGGGAGGCCGCTTCATGTTAGCTCAGCTTGGCCTCGAAGGTCTCTTTCTCCACTTCATCTTTACATTCATTGCTACACATTGCTTGACTTGTTGCCACAAACATATGTTATATGTCGTTAATTTGCGATTTTGGGGTTCTATATGTATTAGATTGTTTGGAGGAGATAGACGCTCAAGAAGCCAAGTCTTTGGCAATTTACAAGGACGGAAAACACGCGACACTGCCTTTTCCAGATGACAAGAAGTTTCCTCATGAACCAGTCGGTCGACTTTTACGTAATGGTCGTCTGGTACAACGTTTACGCCAAAAAGCAGCTTCTCTTACCAAGTACGTACATGAATTATACAATTCTTTTTTTTTTTTTGTATCCGAAATCAAAATTATTTCTTGTAACTTGTAGTCAAGATCATTCATCTAGTGGAAATTGATTTTTACTGACGATTTGTAGCAAAAAAATGTATATGATGGTTCTTTACCTATCTATAATTGTTTTGAATCTAATATGTGTCAAAAGTTTTAATGAGCTCTAATATATTTCATGGCTTTTTGATAAATTGATGAGAGTCAAGAACACAAAAGTGTTTAGGAAGAATTATAATAGACTCTCATAAAAATAATTGTACAAGATACATTCTCTTATATAGAGATGAGATTTCTTAATCTAAGATAAATATAAATGTAAATAATATATTTAGAGATAATGTTAAACTTTCTAAACTTAAGATAAGATAACTTCTAGATCCTTCTCGATCTTCATGATTTCCATAATCTTGGGCGATCATCTCGACCGTCGATCTCGGTCGATCTTCGGTTCTCCCAATATGGGTGTTAATGAGAGAAAGTCCCACATCGGAAGTTGGAGAAATTATCAAGTGATATATAAAGGGTTAGGGTCAATCCACTCATTGCCAATTGGTTTTGAGTTGGAAGCCCATGTTAAAGCCCAAATCTATCATGGTATCAGAGCCACCCGATCGTTGGGCCACCCTGTGGATGTTGTTCCCACATATGCCCACGCTTCAGATGTTCATGCCTGAGCGTGAGGGAGGGTGTTATTGAAGTCCCATATCGGGCCACCCCGTGGATGTTGTTCCCACATATGCCCACGCTTCAGAGCCAACGATGCCTGAGCGTGAGAGGGGGTGTTAATGAGAGAAAGTCCCACATCGGAAGTTGGAGAAATTATCAAGTGATATATAAAGGGTTAGGGCCAATCCACTCATTGCCAATTGGTTTTGAGTTGGAAGCCCATGTTAAAGCCCAAATCTATCATGTTTCATCTCAAAATCAATTGAAAATGAACAGAATAATCTTACGACTTATATACTAGATTTCGGTTTCATCTTCTTAATAAAATATGCAATGAACCTTGGCAGTGTACAGTTAGAAGAAGGAACGGTGAAATCTTTAATTGAAGAACAAGGAGTGGTTAAAGGAGTGACATACAAGAACATCGCAGGCGAGGAAACAACGGCCTTTGCACCTCTCACTGTGGTATGCGACGGTTGTTATTCAAACCTTCGCCGGTCACTCGTGGATAATACTGTGAGTACATTATATCTTCTAACCATTGTAGACTTTCATTTTCGTTATATATAAACTACAATGAAAGATTGGTCTCGTCGCTAACTGGAGTTTAAGGATCATATATAATTATATATTTATATATAGGAGGAAGCGAAATCGTACATGGTGGGTTACGTAACGAAGAATAGCCGACTTGAAGATCCACATAGTCTACATATGATATTTTCTAAACCGATTGTCTGTCTTATATATCAAATAACCAGTGATGAAATTCGTTGTATTGCCGAAATTCCCGCTGATAGTATTCCTTCTATTGCGAATGGCGAAATGTCTACCTTCCTCAAGAATTCAATGGCTCCTCAGGTACGTAGCAAAGTATTGATAGTAAAAGTAAAAGTTTTTAGGTATGTTTTAACATTTTCATGGTGTTCAAATGGTATTCTTTTGATTCAAGTGGTATTATTATGTTCAAATGACTTTGTTTATATCATCGATCCCTTTGGTTTTGTAGATACCTGAAACTGGAAATCTTCGTGAGATATTTTTGAAAGGCATAGAGGAAGGATTACCAGAGATAAAATCAACAGCGACAAAAAGTATGTCAGCGAAATTGTGTGATAAGAGAGGAGTGATTGTGTTGGGAGATGCATTCAATATGCGTCACCCTATAGTCGCGTCAGGGATGATGGTTGCTCTCTCGGACATTTGCATTCTACGCAATCTACTCAGACCATTGCCTAACCTCAGCAATACTAAGAGGGTCTCTGATATTGTCAAGTCCTTTTACATCATCCGTAAGGTTAGTTATAACATAGTTTTTACTAGAGAAGTATACTACTTTGGTTTTGGTTTAATTAAATGGAGTGACTCGATATTTATATATGCTAGAATGTCATATATATATCCTATTATCAAGTTGTGTTGGACTAGTGGTCTGACTCTTACTTTTTATTTGTTGATTTTGAATGGCAAAAGCCAATGTCAGCGACCGTGAACACGCTGGCTAGTATCTTTTCACAAGTGCTTGTTGCTACAACGGACGAAGCAAGAGAGGGAATGAGACAAGGCTGCTTCAATTACCTAGCTCGTGGAGATTTTAAAGCAGCCGGATTGATGACTATTCTCGGAGGCATGAACCCTCACCCCCTTACTCTAGTCCTTCATCTTGTAGCCATCACCCTTACGTCCATGGGCCACTTGCTTTCTCCCTTTCCTTCGCCTTGTCGCTTTTGGCATAGCCTCAGACTTTTTGTGGTAAGGCTTTCTATTTTCTTGGCTATTTTAACACAATGTATACCTTTTTAACGGTTATAATTTATAAACTTGTTTCTTATGATGACTTTTTCTATGTGAATCAACAGTGGGCTTTGCAAATGTTGGGTGCACATTTAGTGGATGAAGGATTCAAGGAGATGTTGATTCCAACAAACGCAGCTCGTTATCGAAGAACCTATATCGCCACAACCACTGTTTGAGCGTTGACTGATTGATCAATCCATAACATGAAGACTGTTTACTCGGAGATGAAAAATAACAACAAATAATTGTGTGTATATGAAGTTGAGCCTTTGGTTAAGCTCTACTGAATTATCTTGTAACCAAACATGGATATGTTACGTGCTGATTTGTTATATTCTATATATTGATTTTTGATTCTCTGCTTATAAATTTCTCTCGTGTTTACTCCAGCTTCTCTGCTGATTTTTAGGGTCCCCATAATTTTACATTTCTCAGCTTCTCAGACCATCTCCATCAAGGATGTCTTCAGGAGACATTTATTAATAAAATATTATAAAAAGAAGAGAGAGAAGAGAAATAAAGCAGACACGTTTCTCTGCACAGACATTTTGAGAAACTGTTTCTATGATGTCACTGCCACATGTCATAGTCTTAGTGGTCCAATTAATAGAAAAAAATAAAAATCAAATTACAATCTTAAAATAATATTTTTTTTTTTTTTGAGAAACTTTCAGGGTTTCTACCCGATGGAAATGCTCTCACTACAACCAAATTATTAATCTTCTTTGCTTTAGGCTGCAGGACTTTTTTGGTTAAACCAGTTTCAAAGAGAGAACTGAACCAGGTTTCTCTAATCCGGTGCAATGCATGGTAAGTGGCTCTGAATCTCAAATAGGTATAAAGATTAAAGTCTTGATGTATTGTAACATATTTCAATATTCATAAAGGCTGACCAACAAGGAAACGAATCATAGCTTGTGGTGAACGGCAACATCTGTTGTCTTCGTAGATAAAAACGAATATAGAGTACAAATTAAACAACATTTAAACAAGAATAATCTTCCTCAGCTCTGTCCAACGAGAACATCCTTGTATGGTGTCGGAGATGATACTACCACGGTCTCTGTAGCTCCCGCTCCGGCGGCTTTGGAGGTTAAGTGGACCCGGGGTTTGGCTCTACTAGAAGCTTCGTCAGCTTCCATTTTCCTTATTCTTTCTTCTTCAGCAACAAGAGGGAGATATCCTTCTCTCCCTTCAAGAAGCCGGTCTTGAGCTCCGCCCCGTAGTTTCTCGAGGCGGAGCCCAGTGATCTGAACGAAGTTAAAAACCTTAACAACGTTCATCAATCCTCCCACAAACAAACATATAGCCCCGGAAATCCCAAGCCAAACCCATCTTTCCCCCTGAAATTTTATTATTTACGGTAAGAAGCGGATTTTGAAAACCAATTATTATGCGATAAATTTGGTTTTCCAGTACTTACAAGAAGCTTCAAGCCACTGTGAGATGACCCGGATTGGTCGAGGCTATTGAGAACTGCCGAAACCAAGAATAGAAGAGATCCAACCAAGAAAGGAATGTGAACACACTGCTGTAAAATTTGGACATGACTGTCTGCTCTCTGGTAGATTTGGCATGAGTTGTGAATCGATCCTATCACCCAAAGTAACGGACCCGCAATAAGCAAGTTTAATGCATGATGCTCTCTTCCGCTATATCCACGTTTTGTCTCAGCCTAAATACTCCAGAGAAAAAAAACACATCGGAATGTGACTACGTGTGATTAGTCCGACACATATCAAAAGTTGTCATTCACAACATTTTACTCTATTACTTATGTTTTGTGACATGAATCACAATGAACATAATGGACAATCTCAGATTAATATACCACAAGCACTTGGCTTTATCTTCTCAACGCTTATGACCTCTTCAAATACTAGCTATAATTGTTATAAATGTGATATCACCGAAACCTAACCGATTTAGTTCTCTTTTCGTAGGAGGCATATATGTAAAATTTGATGAACAATATAAGTTATACCTGATGGAAGACGAAAAAGATTCCCAAGAAAAACACTATCGAACCCGCTATCTGAACCAGAGGGACTACAAATTCCACAAGCCCCAGTTGCAAATCATACTCCATTAACCTTAACCTTAAATCACATAAACAATAAGCTCATAACTAAAACGTTCTTCATAATCCCACGACAGTGGTGATTGTAAAGTTATATATATCACACGTAGTCATATTCGAGCTTACAAATTATGGTAAATTTAACTCTTTTTTTTTTGTTAAAAAAGGTAACTTTAACTATTAAGATTACTAAATTAAGCAAGCTTCTTGAGATCATTTACCTGTAATCGATTCCGGCTAAATGAGCCACGAGATCATGAACATTGACGGCGGTTATAAGAACGAGAGCTAGGAGAATAAGGACGAGGCCGGATCTTGGTTCCCACGAGAATCCTGTCGCCGTGAAACCGCCGATGAGCACTACGGTTGCAAACAAGTATAGACCTGCGTTGATGTACTCGGCTCTGCTCCTCCCTAGCCGAGGGCCGTACGTTCTAATCTCACGCGCCGTCGCGAGTTTCACCATTTGATTGAAGATTATGTGTCTAGAGAGAGACTGAGAGATCTGGGAAAGACTCAGAGAGAGAGAGAGAGCGGTTTACGTGGCCTTGTGCATGGAGTTCTATTAGGAAAGTGTAACGTGGCAGATTGTAGAAAATAGCTGACTTTTGTATAAGACGTTGTCGTTTTATCCTCTAGGTACAATTTTGAATTTGGGCTTTTTATTGGGCCAATCTTAGGCTATCTTATAGCTAAAATAAAGGACTCAAAAGTAAAAGTTTAGGATATTATTGGGTCATGAGCCTAATCAAATATATATCTACACATAGTTTTTTTTTTTTTTTTTTTTAAATCTAAGCATAGTTTATTGTTTATTAATTTTGATATCTGTAAATTATGTTTTAAACTTTTTAAAATTTATTACTATTCAGCTAAAATTTTGAATATTTTTTTTTTAAAAGAAGATTTTAAATATTTTATTAAAATTTAATGTGATCTAAAATAGAAATGCCATTAACATTTCTTCAACTCTGTAACTCCGACTCTTGCGCTATACCAAAAGCCACAAAACCAATAAGGAAAAAAGCAAATGGAAATCAAAGTATCTAAACAATAGGAGTTTTGGCGTAATGTTTAAGATTAATATATTTGACTTTTAAAAGTTCAAAAAAATATGTTAATCGGTTTATAATATGGCTACGTAAATGCTTCTGAAGCCACCACTTTATTTTGGGTCCGACTGCTGCTGAGAAGACCATCCACGTGTATATTACCTGATCCACAACCACAAGACTTGACCCTTAAGCAAATATCTTCTCCTCCAATATAAATTGGCCACGTCGTCTCTCTCGCCATCTCCGCTTGTGCATTCTCGCAACCGTAGTTTTTTTTGTAAAGCCTCTTTGGCCGTTGGATCTTCCTGAGATGCTAGACTTAATAGTTTATTTTATTGACATCTTTACTCTTATTTTTTAGTTATTTGCACATTTAGGTAAATAGTTCTAGATTTACATTTATATTTACGCAAGCTTTTAAAAAAAAACAAACTAACCCATAGATTTAAAACAAACTAAAAGTAGATTGTGACAAAGAATTTTTAAAACAATTAATCTGGTAGAAGTGTTAATTAATACTCCCTATGTTTTCTTAAGTTTAATGTATTTGTTTTATTTATATTAATTAATGATAAAAAGTAGAGTGGAGTGTGTTTTTAGATAAGAAAATGAAACGTGTGAAGCTTTCCATTCCATTTACGAACAGTCATTGATTACTTACATTTAAATAATCCGATATTTTAATTAAACAATAGAGAACTTTTGTTCCTTAATTTATGTGCAATACTCTGAACATTTATGTAAATAGTTCATCAAACTTGAAGAACAGAGGAAGTATTAATGATCGATGTTAAAATATTTTATACATTAAATTTTGAAAAAAATTAAGTGAATTTACAATTCAACCGAATCGGTACACTAAACGTTTGATTATCTTCGATTAATTATTAACAGTCGTCGTACAAACCATTAATGAAAATAATTGAATTTGCGGTGCAAACATACTCAATAGAGGTGGTGCAAAGGTTAAAAATCTGAATCCAATGATTTAAAATCTTAAATTTTGGATTTGATTATGCTTGTGAGACAAAATTATTGTTGTTAGACAGTTATCACACCACGTACAATCACACCCCTACCAACTCGACACTACTTTGTCTTTCAAGCTCGGATATTTTACGTGGTGTGATTATCTTTCAAGCTCGGATGTTTTACATGGTGTGATTGTCTTTCAAGCTCAGATATTAACACACCCATCGAATTAGTTTAGCTAGATCTAGATCAACAACAAGGAAGAGGCTATTCGGAAACGAATTGTCTAGCAAAAAAAAGTGTTTAAATTGATAAATATAAACTTTATGGGGTTTATAAATAGATTCCGGAAAAATAAGGAGTCACATTGTCATTAATCTGTGGACACCATAATTTACGTAGTTCATTGAGACACATATTTTCGTATTCCTCTCCAATTTTATTTTTTTCTCTTTATATTTAAAATTCGTGAACCAGAATCTAAACTCGAACGAAGATTCTCTCTCGCTCGAAGAAATATTTCTCTCCGCGATACTTTCAAAGGTATGCTATAAGCGATTTGCTTTCAATAAGATCTTACTTAGTGCGTAATGATTTCTGAGTTAGATTTATTTGATCTTCCTGTGTGAAATTTCTTACAATTTGTTGATCACTGATTCTGCTCACGAAAGATTTCGACTTTGCATTTAGATTCTCTGTAATTTGAAGGAATCTGAATTTGGGTTTTCATGATCGCTCTTAAATTTTTCAGTTTTATGTTGAAATGACGATTCTTTCAAATTCTAGTTTTGGTTCGTCTCTGTATATCATCGCTTGTTCTGTAGTAAAATTGCTGTAAGTTATAATGAGACATGTTTCTGCTTGCAGCACAAGTGAGCTAGCTTTTCGAAAGATTCAATTTTTCAGCCTTAAAATTGTGATGGGAGTTGTGTTTATTTCAAGTTCAGCTGCAAGATCTCCGCTTGGGTTAAGCAGTGATCTTTTGACACATCGGTCTTCACTTAAGAAGCCATCAATTGTTGCGTTTAAAGCCGATGATTCGAGCAATTCAGCTTTGATCATTCCTCCTCGAGAACAAGTTTTGATTCCTGCGGAAAAGCATAATGAGAAGAAGAGAGTAGTAACGAGGAGGAAGCCGTGTAAAACTCCGAAAAAACCGAGTTCGTTGGAACATAATTCGGCTCCTTCGTGTTCATTAGGAGTTGATTACTATGAAGCTGCTGCTAGACTTGAAAGCATATACAAGCTTAGTCCTGCAACAACCACATTAGTCGAAGAGGATGTTGAAGATGGCGGTTCCAAAACGAAAGTTTCACCGAGGAGAAAAAGGAAACAGAGTGGTGTGGAGAAGAAAGTTGTTGTGAGGAATAATGTGAAGAAGGAAAAGCGTTTGAGTCTTGATAAACGGATCGCTTTGAAGAGAAATGTTCAGGAGAAACCAGTTGTTGTTTCTGCTGAGAAGAAAGTAACAAAGAGGCAGCAAGAAGAAGAGAAGATCGAGAGGCTTGTGCGGGACTATTCAGCTTCTAATGATATAGTGAGCTTGGACTGGAAAAAAATGAAGATACCTCCTGTTCTTTCTTCTACTGAACATGCTTGGTTGTTTAAGTTGATGCAACCTATGAAGGTATTCTTCTTTTTTCTTGAAAATAGCATGTAGTCTATAGATTGATGATGATTCTCTAGGAAGCTGGAATCGGGTTTTCATTGCAATATATGCTTAAATAGTTTGGGGCTTTAACGTTACAGGCTCTTCTTGAGGTGAAAGATGAACTGCAAAAGAGCTTGGGAAGAGAGCCTAGGGAAGCTGAAATAGCCGGGGAGATCAATATGACTGCGGGTGAAGTAAAAAAGAAAATCGAAATAGGTAGAGCTGCAAGAAACAAACTTATTAAGGTGAGTGTATAAAAAGGTTTTAACCATTACCTTTCTTAGAAAGACTATTCTTTTAGCTTATTGTTTTTTTTTCCTTCATTGCAGCACAATCTCCGGCTTGTCTTGTTTGTTATGAACAAATATTTTCATGATTTTACCAACGGACCGAAATTCCAAGACCTCTGTCAAGCGGGTATGAGAGGGCTTATCACAGCAATTGACCGCTTTGAGCCAAAAAGGAAGTTTCGTCTTTCAACTTATGGTTTGTTTTGGATTAGACATGCCATCATAAGGTCTATGACAACTTCAAACTTCACCCGTGTCCCATTTGGACTTGAATCGGTATGTTACCCTCGTTGGCTCTTTATTCAGAAATAGATTGTTTTGCTGAGACCTTACGCATTTTCTCTTTGTTGAAACCATTCAGGTTAGAGTGGAGATTTTCAAAGCAAAGACTGAGCTATTGTTTGAGCTGGGAAGACTTCCAACCGAGGACGAGGTAATTGAGAGACTCAAGATAACACCTGAGAGATACCGTGAAGTATTGAGGGCTGCAAAACCGGTTTTGTCACTAAATTCAAAACATTCAGTTACTCAAGAAGAATTCATCAACGGAATCACAGATGTTGATGGTGTTGGAGCGAATAACAGCAGACAGCCTGCTCTTCTTAGGCTCGCTCTCGACGACGTGGTGAGTTTCAATTCTCCATCTCACTTATGTTAGTTAATTAGCTCATCTTTATCAGTTATGTGAATACCGAAATAATGATTACATTTCATTTTTAGCTCGATTCATTGAAGCCGAAAGAGAGTCTGGTTATTCGACAGAGGTACGGTCTTGATGGAAAAGGCGACAGGACTCTAGGAGAGATAGCTGGAAATCTCAACATCTCTAGAGAAATGGTTAGGAAACATGAAGTCAAGGCCTTGATGAAGCTTAAACATCAGGCCCGAGTTGATTACCTTCGTCAATACATTGTCTGAAACCAAACCAAACCGAACCGAGCCGAATTGAGCCGCCTCACTCAACCATTTGTGCATACTTGGTATGATTTCTTGAATGTACGAGATACTTCAAACCCTCTTATAACCGTTGTATAGTTGTGTATGTAATATCAGAGTTACTTATAGCTGCGTTAAATCGATCAGTGAATCAAAATCGTTGTATTATATCATTAGTATACTCATACTGAAAAGTTATACATGTAAAGTTTGAGACATGGTATGCATTATCTTCGCATAATTGAACCGATTGTTTCCTAAAAAAACGGAATCAATAGTCCGGTTTGTATAATAATTTTACTCAAGAATATTGCAGGAACACTGAACCGGTGTGAAATAAAGATACAATTCAACTAGTTTTCAGTCCGGTTAGATTGAACTTTGATTAGCTTAAAACCGGTTTAGAGCGGTGCTAAAGATTCTGAGAAGAGTTTACAATAATGTTTCACCGTTGATTCTTGCCTTCTTGAAGTCTATTACACGGCAACGAACAAACTTTTTGGTCTTCGCCATTAATGTCTAATCATAATATTTCTGCCGTATTCTATAGATCATGATTGGTTTTATATAATCTATAGTTCTCACTTCTAATTATATATCTTCATATAAAGTTGAATTATCCGAGTCATGGTGAATATTGAATATTAAATGTGAAATGTGCCTTAAAATCAATTTAATATTTAGGTCTGTCCATTTAACATGGAATTTTTGATACAAAGAATTTTCAGTGGCTGACACTAGAGAATGGTCAAGCCATTATCATCACAAAACCTTAGTCACACTTCCAATTTTCATTCTAATGACTGTGATGTCATTGAGTCGTCATAACATGTTAATGTGGTATCTTTTTTTCTTTAGGTTAGCGTTTGTATTTAGTGTGTGGTAGCGTTTGTGTTTTTAGTATTAACGTTTGTGTTTGTGTTTAATTTTTTGTTTCTTTTAAGTTAGATTTTAGCGTTTGTGACAAACCTCAAACGTTTTTGTTTGAAGTTTTGCATTTGCATTTAGAGTAGAAGCAGTGCAAAAGAATAGTGTTTAGGCCCAAGGCAAGGCCATATCTAAATATATTTTCATACGAAAAGGTCTATATACCTAAATTTTGTTTTGAATAAGACCAAAAAAAATTGAAATTTATTTTCATATTTTCTCTAAAATTATACAGTATTTATTTTTATACAAAATGGCAAATAAATTTATTTTACCTGGAATTTCTATGTACTTTAGATTGTCCCTAGTTTATTAGAGTTTGCGTTTGGATTAGCATTTCTGCTGGATTTATTTTGCATATTTTAAGAGTTTAAAATTTGAATCTATTTTTAAGATTTATTATGTATGAATTTTATTATTTATGAATTATGATATTTCATATATTATCCTATATTTCTAATGTATATTGTTTAATCTCATAAATATTTAAACCGCCTGATATCGTCTAAACTTCGATTATATGTTATAGATATACTAGGCGATGAATTGTCACTCGTTTATTGTGTAGCGTTTTCTTAAACACTTTAGAGAAATTCTAGAAATTGGATCTTATATTGAATTTGGTTCCATTAAAGATAATTAGTTAATTACATCATCTATCTACAATTAAACTTGATCCAAAACAAAATGAATATTCCAACATAGTGACCAATATATTTGATATTTCTCTTGGAATTTCTAAACTCAATATTGTAATTTATAGCAAAATCAAAATTTACAATAGAAAATCATATTTCTTAATAATAATGAAAAATACTAACAAAATAATTTTACGAATAAGAATTACATGATTGTGACCCTAATATAAAAACAAAACCAGATCATGTAAAATCAAACTTCAAAAATATGAGATCCAATAAACCAAAAATAAAGGATCGAGAAGCAGAGAACTGGTCAGCATGTTGGACTTTCCAAATTCATTGACCAAAGACCGGTCTCACTTCTCCAAAAATCCATATCAGCTTTCTTCGTTCTTCAGTCAAAAAGTCAAACTATCTCTCTCACACAATCCTCTTTAAATTCTCTTCTTTCTCAGTTTCCAGAAGCCATGCAAAAATAAACATAGTATAACAATACTTTAAACTATTTTACACCACTTTAATCTTATTCTCCACTCTTTGAACGTAATGGAGAAGAACCATAGTAGTGGAGAGTGGGAGAAGATGAAGAAGGAGATCAACGAGCTAATGACTGAAGGAAGAGACTATGCACACCAGTTTGGATCGGCTTCATCTCAAGAAACACGTGAACATTTGGCCAAGAAGATTCTTGAATCTTACCACAAGTCTCTCACTATCATGAACTACTCCGGTGAACTCGACCAAGTTTCTCACGGTGGAGGAAGCCCCAAGAGCGATGATTCAGATCAAGAACCACTTGCCATCAAGAGGTACCAACATATCTATAACCTGCCATAACGTATTTTGCTTTGTTTTGTATAAACTCATAATTATTTGAAAATGTAATATAGTTCAAAGAAGTCAATGCCAAGGTGGACTTCAAAAGTCAGAATTGCCCCTGGAGCTGGTATTGATAGAACGCTTGACGATGGATTTTGTTGGAGAAAGTACGGCCAGAAAGATATCCTCGGAGCCAAATTTCCAAGGTTAGTCTCGTCATTTAAACTAAAAAAAAAAACTAATTAGGAAAGGAAGAATTTTCTAATTTTAGCCCTTCACTGAAAATATGACAGACACATATAGTCCTCTGTTTTATGACTTAATGTAGAATTTTGTACTTTAAATGTAGAATTTTAACTATCATTCTAGTTTATTAATTTAAAAGATAAAATCATAGTGTATTAATAAGAGATGTAATATAAATTTTCTAGTTTTTGAATATGTAATAATAATTCTTAATGATATACAAGAAAAGAAAGTTCAACTAATGCTTTTTTTTTTGTTTTTGGGTACAGAGGATACTATAGATGCACGTATAGAAAGTCTCAAGGATGTGAAGCCACTAGACAAGTCCAAAGATCTGACGAAAATCAGATGCTCATTGAGATCAGTTACCGAGGAATACATTCTTGCTCTCAAGCTGCAAATGTCGGTACAACCATGCCGATACAAAACCTCGAAACGAACCAGACGCAAGAACACGAAAATCATGACATTATGAAGGAAAGTTTAGGCAACTACAATCATCAAGCACATTTGCATCACAATCTTCACTATCCTTTGTCCTCTACCCCAAATCTAGAGAATAACAATGCGTATATGCTTCAACTGAGAGATCACAATACTGAGTTTTTCGGATCTACGAGTTTCTCTAGTGATCTAGGAACTAATATCAACTACAATTTTCCGGCATCTGGCTCGGCTTCTCACTCTACATCAAACTCTCCATCCACCGTTCCTTTGGAATCCCCGTTTGAAAGCTTTGATCCAAATCATCCATACGGAGGGTTTGGTGGGTTCTATTCTTAGTTATCCACTTAAGGGAGGGACTGAACTTTTACATGATCTCTTAATTAAAGAGATATTATGGTTATTCATAATAGCTAATCAATTTCCAATTTCAAATATCCTAATTATTTTTCTAGTCATGTTTATCAATTTTGCTTATATTCAGGTCTATGTTGAAATAAATGGATTTTTACTAGTACGTATGATCCTTGTTATCTAAGCTTATGGTCCATGGTTTACTTTTTACCATATGTTGTTGTAACACATTTGAATCTTTATATTGCAAATTTGAGTCTTCCTTTAGCTATAGGAATTTTAGATTATTTCACTAAGCGGTTCCATAAAAAATCGTTACGAATTTTAAAATGATATTTTTATAGTTTGAGTTTAAAAGTTACATATGAACCGTAGCATAGTTGTTTGTATTGTTGTTACTGATGTGTCACAAGTTTGATTTAAATCTAGTATAATGCATGGTGTCGATATAAAATAACAAAACAAAAAATGTTGAACCAAAAAATGTCATTTGAGATAATGAATGTGTGTGAATAAGAAAGACGCAATAAGGAAATGTAAATCGATGAAATTATATTTCCAACAATTGAACTCACATCGACTTTTACAAATGAACTTCAAAAATGTATCCTCCAAAAATTAGAAAACCTCTTTAATTTTCTCTACCACACATACAAACTTTTCTGGTCTCTATATAGTTATAATCAAAATGCAAAAATATAATTAAACTAAATAGAGACCAAAATTAAATTGACAAAAGGATCAATGGATGAGATATGTGAGGACCAAAGCCACCAACATAAGGACATATGCTATGCCTTGGTCTATCGTTGTTCCTGCAATATTTTGTTCCAAAATTAACCATCCGAACAAATATAAAATAATTGCATTATCCATAAAGAAATTAGCAATTTTACGTTACAGCTTCATGGTTGTTTGATTTAACTTTTCCTGTTACCTAGAGAAATCCGAATTATTATGGACATGGCATTATTTTATCTAAAGCATTAGAGGGTAGACCTACATGTCATTGGTTAAGAGATAACTAATTACCTACTCTCTTATTTTTCTTACGACAAAAGGCATAGATTAATTAGATAATTTTGTGAACATGCATGTATTGAGAAATTTAAGATACTCACACATTAACAAATTTCAAGAATCATCTGTAGTTAACCATTGATTATAATTATATAAACTCACCGTCACTTGTTGGAGCCGGAGCAGGAGCCGCGGATTGAGCCTGTGCCATCGGCAACAAAATGGCGAAAATTATCGATACAATTGTAGAAACTCCGAAGAAAAGCCTTGAGCTCGACATTTCAATTATTTTTCCTCCCTCTTTAGTTCTTAAATTATTTTGTTAAAGCTCTTCCCTCTCTTAACTCCTTAGTTTCTTGGAGAAGGATTTTAGAGAGGGAAGAACAAAGAGAGAGAGGAAAATGAAAAGAAGAAATCAAAAGAAAAAGCTAGGCAGAGCGATAGATGAGGTAATGAGAATTATGAGAGATTCTTTTGGCATTTTATTGAACAATTATTTTCTACTTTGTGGTCGACCCGCATCTCTCGGAACAACTCATTTTGCCCCACAATAATTGATGCTTTTGGAAATAGGAAACTGAAACTTGTGAATGTGAAAAAACTGCTATAATTTCAAATACGTTTTAAGTATAATTGAATTGATCCCGTACTCACAAATTGTGGTTGGTCCAAAAGAGAGGTTATTAGGCTGTTTTCTAGCTTCTTGTGTCTAGCTTGGACACATACAATATTCCCCCTATTATTGCCATTAATCCAAAAACATAATTGTTGATTGAAAAGTTCCATAATGATACTCTAACTATTTTTAGATTTCCATAATAACACACGAACTTTTTTCTTATCTAGAAAAATATATAATACATGAACTATTTCTTAATCATTTCATTACTTAAAGCCTTAACAATGCATCCATTTTAGGACATCTCGTAAAATCCAAATTTCAACAAAGCATTTCAATAGAATTTCTTCTTTGAACATCATAAAAGATAAAATCCAAATCTAAAAAAAAACATTTCAAAACCCACACAAATATCCTTATGAATAGTATCTGTTGATGCACGAAATCACACTAGTACGGAAGTTATGGATCTCAAAGGAAGTAAAGAGAATCTTCTTAATAGGACGAGCTTAAGTAACTTTAACTAAAAGAGCTACAGATGACGATCTAAGTACAAATGGCGAGCTAGTACGTGTTCGGATCGAATTCCTTCGTTGGGCGAGCTGAATGTAGCGCGGGGTGAAATCTCTGTTGCACGGAGCGAGCTGGAGACCTTGTGGCGACTTAAGTGTACTCTCTGCGTGTCAGCGGAAATTGTGGATGGATGTGACAGGACTCCACATCCCCTATTTATAGTGAACAGTGTAGGGCATCCCGGGACGTATCTTGACGATTTTACCCCTCCGTGCGCCTACGTGGCATAGTGATGGCGGTGATTGCGATTGGGCCGGGCCGGACATCTTTCCTTAAACCTTCTAGAAGGTTTTGTATACTTTCGGGCTTTTACTGGTAAATGGGCTGAAGGTCCATTTTCTCCCTTAACAGTTGCCCCCCAATCCTGGCCCACTATTTCGTGGGTCGGGATTGTTTCTGGGCTTTGATTGAAGCGTGAGAGGTCGCGGAATACGGATCGTCTGGTCGCTGAGTTCCGAGGCGCGCGTGGGAGAAACGCTCGCTTGTGAGTCGTCGGCTGGCGTTTTCGATGCGAAGAGATCGAAGCGTCGCGCGTGTCAGGAGTTAGGGTAATGATTATGTCGCTTCGTAGACCTAATTATTACCCTTAATCGAACCGCCCCCCCTTCTCCTATAAATAGAGGGGCTTCCGCTGCTCTCTATTCATTTCTCTCCATCCGCGAAGGTATAATCTCTCTCTCTTCTCTCCCTTCTCTCTAGCTTTTAGCTCGTCGTTTACTAGCTCTTTTCTGATTACGATGTCTTCCGGTATGAGTTTCGACTCCGTTTCCGACTACTTACGCTCCCGTACTTCCGATGGTTCTACGACCCGTTCGCTTAATGCTGACCGGTTCCTGGCCGAGTCTCTAGATGACGAGACGCGGGGCGATCCGATTTCGCCATTTTCTTCTACGGCTGATTCTCGAGCGGCCGCCGCCGAACTCCGACGTCGCGACTCGTCTTCTCAGAGGGATGCTGTTGGAATGAGCTCGATGCGGACTGAGTTCGTCATCCCTCGTTTAGAAGACGAGGAGGTCGGGGAGGTCAAGCCGGATGAACTGGGGCTATACGACGAGCCAGAGCTTATGCCTTTCGGTGTGGCGGGACCGGCTCCTTTCGTACCAGATTATTTCGGTCCGACTTTGACGACGTCGATCACTATGAGGGATACTCTTCTGGCGGTCGGCGCGTCATCTCTAATTGAGGCTCGGGTTCCAGATACTTTTGAGAGACCATGGACCGCTCCGGAGGGTTATATCTGTGTGTACGAGAAGTTCTTTACTGAGTGCGGCCTCTTCTTCCCGCTCCCGAAGTTCCTGCTCGAGTATGCGTCAAACCGTAAAATGGCCTTCTCGCAGTTGTCGGTTGCAGCGATCCGGAATGGGATCGGTCTTCTTCGTCTTGGGCTTCGGTGCGGAGTGAAGGTCACTTGTGCCCATTACGAAGAGACGACCCAATTCAAAAGTTTTGGGAAGAAGAAGCCGGGCTTGTTTTACGTTCAGTCCTCCGGTACTCCGAAGTTGGTTGAGGAGGCAAAGAGTAAAACCAATGCCTGGTCGGCGCACTACTTCTTTGTCAAGATATCGCGGGATTCCGTTGAGGATCCTCGACTTCCGAACTATACGGAGTGGAAACTTTCACCCGGTAGCGCGAGCCGGTCAATTTTTACCAACTACCGAGGTCGGCATCGTTATTTTTACTAATTTTACTCTCTGCTTTTGCAGAACATTATCCGAAGTTTTTGAACCCGTATCCGGAGCAACTTCACGCGGATATTGTGAAGATTCGAGCAGTTGGACCATACGTCTGGCCTGTTACCAAAAAGGTTTCCCGTCGTCGCCCGCGAAGATCGAACCAACCTCGCCGCGCACCCGCTAGACGAACCCGTCCTTCCCAATTAGGTACTCTTTCGTATTCCGAACTCATTTTTTTTTTTTTCTTTTTTTTTTTTTTTTGGGATCGTTTTCTTTATTCCGGTTCGTTTCTTTGGTAGCGATGGGCAAGGTGGATCTTACTGTTATTCCCGATCTGTCGAAGAAATTCGATAAGAGGCCGGCTCGTGAACCTGAAAAGCCATCCAACTCAGAGGAGCAGCAGATCGAGGAAGCTCGTCGGAGGAGCCTTTTGGATCGAGGAGGGCGTCACGCCCATGCCGCAGGGAGTTCCAGGCCGTTGAGTCCCCGGTCTGAGAAAGAGAAGAAGAGGGAGGCAGCGGCGGCGCGCCTTGCTGCTCAGGCTACCGAGACCCTTCAGGTCCCCCCTCCTGCACTGGTTGGTTCGCAGGCGGCCGCTCCGATGACAACGGGACCCGGTACGTTGGTCGTTCCTTCGGACTTAACTCCTGTTGGTCGGAAGAGGGCGGCGAGTGCTGGAGAGGATCGTTCGACTCCTGGTGCGAAACGATCTCGGGTTGCTGACCATCGTTGGTCATATCGGTACGTCGAGCGGGACGTGCCCTTTGCGTCTAACGCCTTAGCCTGTGCGGAGCTCTTCCGCGAGGTCGGATATGGTCCAGGGACTTTTCCCTTGATCGAAGATCTCAAGGAGAGGGAGGCCTATATCGAGGCGGCTCGTCACTCCTGTGAGGTACGCATAATGGTCCTTTTCTTTTAAGTGTTACCTATTTGTTTGGGGTTTTGACAAGAGCTCGTATTTGTTTATTTAGGCGACTTCGGCGATGAACCGTCTGGTTTATTCGTACGAACGCCGACTTCGAAGACTGCCTGCTGATCATTCCTACTCTGGCGATTACGAGGCGGCCCTTGCCGTGGAGAGGGAGAAGTCCGAGCGCGTAGCTCAGGAGCTGGTGACGGCTAAGGACCAGATCGGACGTCTCCAGCGCGAGGTTGCCAAAGTTACTCATCACCGCACGGGCCTTACTGAAGATCGCGATCGTCTTATTGCTGAGGTGGAGAGCGTCAAGGGCCAGTACAATGACTTGGTTTCCTATGTTCGGGCTGAGAAGAAGAGACTCCGAGAGCGAAGGGAGGAGTACGGCCATTACCTTCGGAGTCGTGGCTTGGCTAAGCTAGCGCGGCTCGTTGATACTCGCTTGACCCGAATCAGGGCTCATGTCGATGATACGAGCGCTGTGCAGCCCAAGCTTTTGGAGTACAACCAGGCGTTAGGGAACGTTCGTCTACTGAGGGCGCTTGAGGAGAGCGGCGAGATCGTCATCAAGTCCCCGTCTGTAATGTCTCAGCTGGTAACTGCTGTTGCCGAGCTCGAGACTTGTGTTAGGGCTTTCAACATCACTGATCTCATGGATGGTGATTTTGACGTGCGTACTTTATTCGACGTCCCGCCTGTCACTCCTCCAAGTTTTCAGGCCTCGGATCCAAGTGAGCAGGAGGGAGATGGTGATCGGGGCGACGATCAGACGGTGGACCAGCCTGCTGGTGTAGCGTCTACCCTGCAGGCGGGAGTTGTTCAGGATCAAGGGGTTGAGGTCGCTGCTGTTCAAGAGGGTCAACAGGAGGAGGAAGTTGATATTGTCGGATGATGGGAGCGCGGCTCCTTTCTTTTGACCCAGCCGCTGCGTCGGTTTAATTATTGTAAAAACTTTTCTGCCGCTTATGTCGGCCTTTTGTTTTGTCTTGAACTCGTTCGCCGTTTATTCGGCTTTAATGGTTGCCGCAGCTGATGGCTTTGTTTCAGATGATTTTTTTTTATACGTTTTGGATTTGTTCGATTGTCGTTTTGTTCGTGCGGGATCGAGTCTTAATCCTTGCAGGTTAAGGGTGAAATTCAGGTGCGAAGTTTGACTTCGGCTTTCGATTTTGCGAAGTTAGACTTCGGCTTTTGATTTTGCGAAGTTAGACTTCGGCTTTTGATTTATTAGATTGTTCGAGACGGACTCGAGACATGGTGAGGTGCGACGCGCGCTGGTCGGCTTATCCTGTTTTGGTTTTGGCGATTCAGAAGTGCAAGTTCGGCCTTGGCTTATGTTCTGTTCGTCAAAACGGCGCGAGTGCAGGGCTCGGCTTTCAAACCCTTAAGTGTAGGTTTTTTCCAAGAACGTTTTACCGATTTTGGCAGACTTAAGTAAGGGTGTGTGTTCTCGGTTGAACATATTCGATCGAGTGCCGGGCCAGGGCGTCGATGTACTTTTTCGACTCGTGTTCATACGGATAAAATATAAATTTTATTAATATTGCAGCTGCGCCCCGTAAACGGGGCTGCCTACGTACCCTCTGATCGGAGGGATCAAGCCGATCGTAGTTCGTTTTACATAGAGAGGCATCGATAAGGCCGAGCTACCTTTTTTTTTTTTTTTTTTTTTTTTTTTTTTTTTTGAAGAGCATTAGGCTCGTTAGTAGTAGAAACGTTTAAGATGCATAGAATTCCATGTGCGTGGTACTTCTGTGCCGTCCATTGTGAGCAGTTCGTAGTCTCCGGGCCGCACGATTCTTGAGATTTGGTAAGGACCTTCCCAATTGGCGCCTAGTTTTCCAGCGTTGAGTTCGGCCGTATTTTCGAAGACCTTCCGAAGTACGAGATCGCCGACGTCGAAGTGTCGATTATGTACCTTCTTGTTGTAATATTTCGCCGCGGCACGTTGATAGTTTTCAATTCGGCAGAGCGCTGTGTTGCGCTTTTCTTCGAGGTCGTCAAGGCATTCGAGCATTCTCTGGTTGTTCAAATCAGGGTCTTTGACCATCAGGGATCGTCTGAGGCTGGTATAGCCGACTTCGGCGGGTGCCATTGCTTCCACTCCGTAGGCGAGTGCGAACGGGGTTTGTTCGGTTGCACTGCGGGGTGTCGTCCGATATGACCAGAGTACTCCGTCGAGTTCGTCGGCCCAGGTGCTTTTCTTTTCGTCAAGTCGTTTCTTGAGTCCAGCGAGGATTGTTTTGTTCGTTGCTTCAGCTTGCCCGTTGCTTTGAGGGTATCGGGGTGTTGACTTGTTAAGGCGGATTTTCCAACTTGCGCAGAAGTTCTCGAAAGTTAGTGAAATGAACTGTGAGCCGTTGTCTGTGACGATCTCGTATGGCAGCCCGTGCCTGCAGATGATGAATTTCCATACGAAGTTCTGTACGTCGTTTGCGCGGATTGTTGCGTAGGATTCGGCTTCTACCCACTTTGTGAAGTAGTCCGTCATTATGAGCATGAATCGCTTTTGCCTGGAAGCTGGCAACGGTCCGACGATGTCCATCGACCATCGCATGAATGGATATGGCGAGACTCCTGCTTTCAATTGTTCTGTCGGTTGATGTATTGTGGGTGCGTGTCGCTGGCATTGTTCGCACTTGGCCGTGAAGTCTTTGCAATCGGATATCATGGTCGGCCAATAGAACCCTAACTTTTTGATCTGGAGGGCCAGAGCTCGTCCTCCAGAGTGGCTGCCCCCGGCTCCCATGTGTGTTTCCTTCATAATTTCGGCGGCGTCTTTGCTATGTAGACAGCTTAGCCAGGCTCCTGTTGCACTAAGCTTTAGGATGAAATTCTCCATTAGCGTATATTTAGTTGCCTTGATGCGTAAGCGACGCGCTGCCCACTTGTCTGCTGGGATCGTCCCGTCTGCGAGGAAATCTCGTATTTCGACTCTCCAATCGGTCGGGTCTGTATGGTCGGGGTCGGAATAGGCTGCGACAAAGTTAACCGTGTCGATCGGATCGATACTTGGCTGGTCGATGCTTTCGACTGGGATAATCCGACGTAGATTGGGATCCGACGTTGACGCGAGCGCGGCCAGAGCATCAGCTGGTGCGTTATCCCCACGTGGAATCTTGTTGAGCTCGAAGCTTTCGAACGGTTTTGAAAGTTGCTTGACGATTTTGAGGTAGGAGCCCATAGTGTCGCTTTTTGTTTCGTATTCTCCTGCGAACTGGCTAACGACGAGTTGCGAGTCGACATAGGCTCGGACCCGTTTTATCTTCATTCCGCTAGCGAGGCGAAGACTAGCGATGAGCGCTTCGTACTCTGCCGCATTGTTCGTTGCGTTAAATCGGAGACGAAAGGACTGTTCTAGTATCTCACCCGTTGGCGAGACGAGACGAATTCCGACTCCAGATCCGTGTGAAGAAGACGAGCCGTCTGCGTATATTGTCCATGGATCGTCCTTGGTACTGGTGTCGCTGCCGAGGGCGATGGGTGGCAGTTCGACGAGGAAATCTGCGAGAACCTGGGACTTCATCGCAGGGCGTGATCTGTAATCGATATCGTACTCGCTGAGTTCGACTGCCCATTTCGCCATTCTTCCGGATTGGCTTGGGCTATGGAGGGCGGTGCGTAGTGGTTGATCTGTCAGGACGGCAATTGTATGAGATTGGAAGTAAGGTCTTAACTTCCTTGCTGATGTGACGATGGCCAAAGCTGCCTTTTCCATAGTGGGGTAACGTGTTTCGGCTTCTATTAAAGATTTGCTAATATAGAAAATCGGTTTCTGATCGCCGCGGTCGTCTCTGACGAGCACACCACTGACCGCTGAGCTGGAGACTGCGATGTACAGGAAGAGTGTTTCGCCGTCTTCTGGTTTGGCTAGGACCGGTGGGGTCGTAAGGTATATCTTGAGTTCGGCAAAAGCTTTTTCACTCGCCTCGTCCCATTCGAACTTTTCTCTTCGTTTTAACAGATTGTAGAACGGTAGGCACTTGTCGGTGGATCTTGCTATAAATCGATTTAGCGCGGCGATTCGGCCCGTCAGTCGTTGGACTTCTTTCGCATTTTTTGGCGAGGGGAGTTCTAAGATTGCTCGTATCTGTTTGGGATTTGCTTCTATTCCTCTCCGAGTGACAACGTATCCGAGAAACTCGCCAGAGGTTACGCCAAAAGTGCATTTTGCCGGATTCAATTTCATTTTGTAGTCGTTCAGGACGTCGAAGCATCGCCGAAGATGTTGTACGTGATCCGAAGCCTTGAGGGATTTTACCAGCATGTCGTCGATGTAAACTTCGACGGTCCTTCCGAGCTGCTCGGCGAACATTTTGTTTACTAGTCGCTGATAGGTGGCGCCGGCATTTTTCAGCCCGAAGGGCATGACCTTATAGCAGTACGTTCCCCGGTCTGTGATGAACGATGTTTTCTCCTGGTCGTCCTTGTGCATGAGGATTTGATTATAACCTGAGAAGGCGTCCATAAATGAGAGGAGATCGTTACCTGCCGTGGCTTCGACGAGGCGGTCGATGTGTGGGAGCGGGTAGCTGTCTTTTGGGCATGCCTTGTTTAAATCTGTGAAATCGACACATACGCGCCACTTCCCATTTTTCTTTTTGACCACGACTGGGTTGGCCAGCCATTCTGGGTACTTAACCTCGGTGATTGAACCGGCGCTGAGCAGTTTGTCTACCTCGTCGTTTACAGCTTTAGCTCGCTCGGGGCCTAACTTGCGGCGCTTCTGCTTAACAGGTTTGAATGTTGGGTCAACATTTAGCTCGTGGGACGCGATAGTCGGGTCTATCCCTGGCATATCCTCAATTCTCCATGCAAAAGTTGTCGCATTTTGCTTAAGGAATGCGACGAGCTGTTCTTTTAAGTTTGCTTCGATCTCCGCTCCGATAGCCACGCATCTGGTTGCGTCGGTTTCATCGATGTTAATTTGCTCGGTTCGACACAGCTGGGGTTCTTCGAAGGACTTGCTTGGTTTCACGTCGCCCTTCGCGGGTACCGCCGAGATCGTTAATTGCTATAACTTCTTAGCGAGTCGGTTTTTATGCTCGATGAGGAAGCACGTTCGAGCGATCTGTTGGTTTCCCCTTAAGGTAAAGACTCCGTCGTGGGTTGGGAATTTTACGCACTGGTGATAAGTTGACGGAATGGCTTGCATTTGATGGATCCAGGGCGTCCCGAGGATAACGTTGTAGATGGCTGGTTTATCGATTATGACGAACTTGACCCATGCTATGGTTCCACCGACAAACACCGGTAACTTTATCGTTCCGATGGTCATCACGAAGTCACCGTCGAATCCGGCTAAGGGTCGCGAGACTGGCTTTATTTGACGATCTGTTACACCCATGATAGCGAGGACATCCTTAAATATGAGATCCACCGAGCTCCCGGTGTCAATCAGGACTCTTGTTACGCGGCTGTCTCCGATAATTAGCTCGACGACTAATGGGTCGTTATGCGGCGTGTCGACTCCTTTCAGATCGTCTCCTGTGAAAACGATTGGTTCATCTTTATGCTCGACGAGCGGCCCGGGTGTCGACGACCAAGTTTCTGCAAGTTCGGCTTTCTTTCGGTATTGCTTGATCGAACGGACCGAGTCGTTGCAGTGTTGTAACCCTCCCATGATCATCCGAACCTGTCGGACTACTACGGGTGCGTCGGCGATGGCTTTTCCGGTACGTTGCCTTTTGGCCGGATCGTTAACTGGTTCGGTCTGTGCTTTAGCTTCCTCGGCTTGAACGGGATTTTGTCGTTGATTCTTGTTTTCTGCGACGCGGTCGCACTCGATATTGATCCCTCCGCTTTTATACTTTGCCATGAGCAGGCTTTGTAAGTAACGACACTCCTCGGTCGCGTGGGCTTTACTTTTATGATATTCGCAAAATACCGAGGTCGGTGCTGGCGAGTCGACGTCCCTTAGGTATTTATTCCAGGGCTTTGGTCGCGGTGTTGTACCATCGGCGTTTACGACGAAAGTTGCCGGTTTCCGCGCCGGATTGGTTCGTTGCTGGGCCCCCAACTGTTGGTTGTAATATTGCCTGGGCTCGGTGCTTGCTTCTTCCGCCGCTTTGACCGGGGTCGGTTCTTTTGCGGTTGTTTTAGTTGGATTGTGCTTTTTGGCTAAGATGATTTTTTCCTCTTCCAGCTCGATGTACCTCGAAGCTCGGTGCAACGCGTCCTCTAATGTGCTCGGCGCGTGCAGGGTGATATCGTCTCTAAATCTTGAGTCGTACCAGACAGCGTTTCGAAGTGCAACTATAGCGGCCTCGTCGGGCACAGTGATTTTTGTTATGATATTTTTGAATCGGTCGATGAAGAGTCGAAGTGGCTCCTTGGGTCCTTGCGATAGAGACCACAGGTCGGCGTTCGTCGTTTGATTTTCGATTAGGGGCGAATAATGCTTAAGAAACGACGTGGACAGTTGGTGGAAGCTGCTTATGGTGTTCGGCTTAAGGCGAGAGAACCAATTGAGCGCTGGTCCAGTTAGGTGCTCGCTGAATATCTGACATCTTCCGGCCTCGAAGTTTTCCGGTGTTAGTGCTGCCCTGTTCACCGCTACGTTGAATGAAGTCAGAAATTCCTTTGGGTCGCCCTTTCCGTTGTAGCTTTCCAACTTGATCTTCTGATATTTTCGGATCGTGACGCTTGTTATCCTTCTGGTGAAAGGGGTTTGCTGCGTTTCTTCGAGGACGCGGTCGAGTTCTGGGGCCGTGCTAGTGGCACGGTGAATCTTCGAGCTCATTTCGAGGACGGCGCGTCTTAACTCAGCTATCTCCGTATCTCGTGGTTGAGCGTTTCCTGCTGTGGGAACGTGTTGGATCGGTTGAGGACGTCCCGGTAACTCCGAGTCATGGGCGGCATTTGCGCTTCGGCTTGTTTGTAGGTGGTTGATTTCATCCATGGAGAATGCCTGCGCGGCAGCTAAGGATGCGAATCGCGCGTCTGTTCGTGCATCTTGCCGTCCTAGATGGTCTAGGATACTCTGGAGCACCCTGTTAGGTTCCGTCGGGTTTGGTGCCGCAACGTGCTCTCCTGCTCGGGCCGTAGCCTCGAGGTTTGTCGGGCGTCTTCTACTTGGTGAGGCCGGATCGTTGTCTTCTTGCGCCGCTGGAGGCGTTCCGATCCTTACTCCCACCGCTGGTCCCTCGGGTGTCTGAGGTAACGACGCGGGAGTGCCTTCTGGGAGCGGTGGCTTTGCTGGTGGCGTCCCTAGTGGGATCGGAGTCACCGTTTCTCCTCCTGTTGAGGATGCGTTGTCGTCTCGGATACCCGCGCTGGTACCTGGATTTCCATCTGTTGCCATTTTGCTATCGTGGGCTCGTTCTATTGACTGGAGAAATCTCTGAGCTATCCCCCTACCTGGCGCGCCAACTGTTGATGCACGAAATCACACTAGTACGGAAGTTATGGATCTCAAAGGAAGTAAAGAGAATCTTCTTAATAGGACGAGCTTAAGTAACTTTAACTAAAAGAGCTACAGATGACGATCTAAGTACAAATGGCGAGCTAGTACGTGTTCGGATCGAATTCCTTCGTTGGGCGAGCTGAATGTAGCGCGGGGTGAAATCTCTGTTGCACGGAGCGAGCTGGAGACCTTGTGGCGACTTAAGTGTACTCTCTGCGTGTCAGCGGAAATTGTGGATGGATGTGACAGGACTCCACATCCCCTATTTATAGTGAACAGTGTAGGGCATCCCGGGACGTATCTTGACGATTTTACCCCTCCGTGCGCCTACGTGGCATAGTGATGGCGGTGATTGCGATTGGGCCGGGCCGGACATCTTTCCTTAAACCTTCTAGAAGGTTTTGTATACTTTCGGGCTTTTACTGGTAAATGGGCTGAAGGTCCATTTTCTCCCTTAACAGTATCGAAGTTTAAATATCCAAGATTATAAAACTTTATGGAATTAAATTATTGATGGAGTAAGTTCTCCTATGCTTCATCTAAATGTTAAACACCGTTTTAATATTAAAATTATCTAAATGTAAAGAACTGTCGCTAAAATTTGATATATCTGCCACTGATGATACATTTTAAATCATAATGCCAAAACCCGTAAAATAAAAATTCAAGAATGTATTAATCAGTCCCTCTCAATCTCCTCCAAAGTCTCAATCACTTTCACCATCTCCGGTCTCTTTGCCGGAACCCTAGCCGCACAACTTGTCCCTAACTGCAACATCTGAAGCAACTTTTCTTCAACGTTAGGAGTCTTGACAAGCTCCATATCAAACACTTCACCTGTCCATTGTTTTGCAATAACGTCATTCACCCATACCACCAGATCTATCCCTTCCTTTCTATCATCCATACTCGATCTTCCGGTTAGAGTCTCCAACATCAAGATTCCAAAACTGTATACGTCTGATTCCGGAGTAGATCTCCTTGTGTCGGTTACTTCTGAGGCACGGTAACGTAGTATCGATCTGGCTGATGAATCTGCCCTCACAACCGGGTTGGTTAACAGAGGTAAACCGGCTTCCGATATACATCCATATCCTTCTGAGTTCAGGAATACGTTAGAAGATTTGATGTTTCCATGTGCGAGCTTTTGTTTGTGTATGTGACCTAATCCTTTTGCTACTCCGATCATGAACCTCAATCGTGTTTCCCAGTTCAACGGGACATGGCCCTCGTCGGTGTTCTTGCCTGCCCGAAAAAGAAAAAAAAAAACTTTCTTCAGATGCAAGAAACTAACATTATCAAATAAGGTTTCAATTTTTTGTTTGCGTTTACCATTTGCGTTTGCAAGAATAAACTGAAAATTGTGGAACGTACCATGGAGACGAAGAGAAAGACTGCCATCAGAGTAGTAATCATACACTATAAGTTTCTCTTCCTTGGAACACACGTAAGCCCTTAAGGGAGCAACGTTCTCGTGCTTAATGTTTCCTACAATCTCCATTTGTTGTTTAAAGTCCTTCCGGGACACCACTATGTCCTTCAACCGCTTAACCGCGATGACCTTGGAATCTTCTAGAATCGCCTTATACGTCATCCCGAAAGTGCCCTTCCCTAGAAACTCTGCAGAAGCTATCAACAAGTCTTCCAAGTTAAAAGCTAGATTGCTTCCTTCAAAGAACATAACTTTGTTAATTTCGCTCTTATCCTCCATATCTTCTATATTCTTCTCTTTTCCTAATTTAGAAACTTCCTTCTCACTTGGCATCTTTTGAGCTGGTTTCAACTTCTCTGGTTTTGGTTCTGTCTCTGTCTCTGTCTTTTGCTTCTTCTGCCTTTTAACATAGCAAACGATTATCAGAACCGCGATTACAAAGAATATCACGAAGCAAACGCTAATCGCTATTCCGAGAATCGCCGGTTCAGAGATATAGATCCCGTTTTTTTTTTTTTCTTCGGGTGAAACTGCCGGAGGAGGGGCATTTTCGTAAACTAAGTTGTTGCCGGAAAAAGCCGAGTTTCCGAATCTTCTAAGAGAGTTTGGAATTGATCCGGTGAGATTGTTGTTAGAAAGGTTAAGTCTGCGTAGACCTGGAAGATTTAGATCCGGAATCTCACCGGAAAATGAGTTTTTAGCTAGGTTAAGCGAGACGAGTCCGGTAAGATTAGCAAATCCCACCGGAATACTACCGTTAAACCGGTTACCGTACAGATCAAGAACGGTGAGATTCGTCCACGTGGCGTAATTGGACGGTAATGGGCCAGAGAATCTGTTGTTGCTGAGACTAATTGCTTTGAGTTTCTTAAGCTGCAAGAAATCAATTGGGAACGGCCCTCGTAGGCCGTTGGATCGGAGACTGAGGATCTGAAGCTCCGATAGTCGGCTGATAGTTCGAGGCGGGATCACTCCTAGAAGACTTGCTCCGGGCAAGTGAAGGGCAGTGACACGTGTGCCATCTATGTCGCACGTGACCCCTGGCCACGTGGTGCATACCGGGCTGCTTGCGTTCCACGCTAGAGACCGTGGGTGAGCGATGTTGTTGAGGAAGTCGAGAAGGGCTTGTCTGTCGCCGGCTAGGTCACCGGTGACCGGAGAAAACAGAGCCGTTGATCCAAAGAAGAGAAGTAAAACAACATAGAAGATGGAAAATCTTCTACTCATCTTCTTAATAATTTCTCTGGTTATGTGATGGAGACTTTTATATCTGCATTAGATAATATTATTTGATGAGAAAATGTAGATTTTAACGATTTTCATCATTTTGTTTATAATTTTATGTTATCTTGTCAAATCAAGTCTATACACTCGGCCTGACATGGTTCCACAAAAAAAAATAAACTACACTTATTCATGGCTAAAATGACATTTGAATAGAAATATTCCAAAAGTTTAACTTATCAAATGTATAAGCCAAACAGATTCTTCAGATGTGATTGCAAAGAAAGTGAAGATAAAGAACAACTTACAGTTCAAATGCGGAATCTCATTAAGGACTGGTTGAGACTTTAGTTTGAATTGGGAAGAGAGACTGTAAGAGATAGTTATGAGAATTTAGAAAGCAGAGAAGAGAGAAAGAACAAAGAAGTTCGGTCTGCAAAAACTATAGGCAATGGAAGCCATAAAAGATAAATATGGTTAGGAAAGTCAAACCACACAAATGATTTGGTTAATCACATACCGGCAATACACAAACGCTAATAAACGTTTAGTTTGGGCAAATTTCCGGTTTAAGGAGCTTCAGTGTTTTAGATTAAAGATATGGAAGTTGGTTTACTAAAAGTACAATTAGTTGGGGCGTGATGGTGACAAATATTGATTGTTATAACTTAGAAATCATTAAAGGGAATATGAGCTGTTAATTTATTTTTCTTTGATTTTTAATTAACATAAAACCCCTCAGATTTTTTGTTTCTCAACTTCTCCCACTAAAACTAATTTGAATCCTAAATAATATACGTAGTTTGAGTTTTGCATGCATTCATAATTAGCAATATTGTTTCATAGATATCATTTTTCGAAAACATTGTGTGTTAATAGAGGTTTTAGAAGATAAAATAGTCAATTTTTTATATATCCAAGTTTCTAAAATTGCTTTGTTTCTGTTAACAAGATATATTATGTGCATGAGTTTGAATTCATGTATAAGTGTATAACTCAAGAGTCAAGAACAATTTTAACTCTTCATAAAAAAAAGAGAACAACAATTTTAACAACTTTATGTCTTAACCCTAAAATTGCAATGCTTTTCCAACCTAAAATTAGGGGGTGGGGAGTAGAAAACTTTCTAAGGTAAAGGACCTTTTATGCTATATGAGCCTATATATGAGTATATTTAATGTGTATATACGGTACCCACATGCAACTGCATGAATAATTTGTATATCAAGTGATTACTATAACATATTAATAAATTAAAATCATATCTTATGTGTGTTTGGCAATGTAACTTCACATGATCTGCGAGCATCTTATAATCATTGACGTAAAGTTTTTGCCTTGATTAATAGTTGTTGATATATTTTACTAATTTATGTTGTTTGTTGTGCATATATTATTATAGCTGCATGTGCGGCCAAGGAACAATGACGAACCATGATAAATGGGAAAATGGTTTTTTGCAGCTTAATTTATTGTCTCCATTACCAACAAATTTAGATTTTTTTCTATTCCCAATTGCTTAACATAGCCGTCTCACACAATTAGAGAAAGCGAAAACATTAATTATCCCAATACAACAATGAATTATCAAATGCCTAAGGGAATGTGACAAGAGTTGCTACGACTATAGCCTCTAGGCAAAGGCAATGTTATTAACTTTAGAAAATGGGCCATTCCGGCCTAAATATTTATCAACATTTGGGTTACGAATTTTTGCCCTGAACTTATATGGATCAACAATCTCCCCGAATATATGTATCAATTTTTCTTTTTGTTTTAGTGGGTTTAATCAACAAAAATATTCTACATTCCACCAAAACACTATGATCCGCAATTTTCGATAATATGTGGAGATTAGTTTGGATTAATCATGTGAAATTTATGATTAATTATATGTATCTTTCCGGTAACAAATGATGTAATTAGGACTACTAATTTGTGTTTATGATTATTTTATATTGTCCATACATTATACAAGTCAAGGTAAGATACTATTGTACCTAGGTTAGGGTTATTGGATAATTTGCTTACAAAACTTTGACTGGTGTTTGTTTTTAGCAGAATGATAATCAGATTAATAGATAACCTTTCATTTTGTATACATAATTTATATCTCAAAAGAAAAACAATACTTTGTATAAAACTTAAAACTATATAGGCATGTGCATTTTCAATTGGTCATCCGACTTTCTACGTTTGCCCAATCTGTATCCAAATTTCATTAGGTATTTGGCAGCTAAAATTTTCACTGGGTATAGTCGTATAGATATGGATCGCCTGTTGGTACGAATACCTACAAAATTAGCTGTTTGATAGTTATTCTTTATAAAAAAAAAAGCAAAAAAAAAAAAACTATATAGTAATTCAAAATTATCTAAAAAATTTATTCAAATTTTACCTAAACAATTACTAGAAATACGTGAATATGATTCCGATCTATGAAAATTTTGACGACATATTATATACCTAGACGACCCAAAAAAAACATATTATATACCTAAATTACATACATCATATACTTGAATTATTCTTACATGCATATTTAAAAATATGTAGCATTTAATATTTCCTATATCCAATATATTTGTCGGATATTTCATAAATAAATGGAGAGGCCTAATAAAATATACTCGGAGTATATCATTTGATTTTGAAACTTTATCGAGTCAAATCAATGATTGTATTTTTGATGAAAATATTATGAAGACTTTTGAAAGTATTATATGATTTTAATTTCAAAAATTAGTAAATGCGTAGGTCATCCATTGATTGGAAGAGAGCATAAGACCTTTTCAAAGCTAGTTGATAGAAATACTTCTCGGTCTTATCTCTAATCTTACAAAGAAATTATAAATACTTTTAGTGGGTTTAGTTGACAATAAAATTTACCATAGATATGTAATAGACAAAATATGATAATACCATAATTATGGTTCAACTACAATTTCGATTTCTAATTTGGAATAATGCAAATTTAGATCAAAATAGTTTCGACTCTATAGATAAATTGAAATGTGCCAAATGGCAAGTAAACCAGCAAGAGGACAAAGTCAACACCACAAAAGACGACAACGAGCACAATGTGAGGTTCATGATCTACCCTCTGTTACTGCTTTTACTAATTTGATCGCAAGTTTTTTGTTTTTAATTTATTTTTCTTTATTTCCTTAGACAATTACAGTTAGTGGTCAGAGATTCTAGATGGTTTCTTAATGTTTGAGATCTATATCTAGTTTCAAGTCGCAAAGCGTTATAATTTGACGGAAGAAAAAACAACCAATTAAAGTCATGCAATGTGTGTGAGACATTATAACATACATAGATAAGATATAAAAATTAAAGCAAACAAAAGTCATCTTTTACTTTGGGGACATAAGTCTTTTATAATAAAAAGAAGTTAAGCAATAACAAACAAACACATAACCACAAAGAAGACAAAAAAACATGACTAACATTAATCTTATCAAGCATGTTATATACTTTCTCTTCTTCATAAGCTGCTTTCTTACCAAACCCTCCGATGCATCCAGAGGTGGCATAGCCATATATTGGGGCCAAAACGGCAACGAAGGTAATCTCTCGGCCACGTGTGCGACCGGCCGGTATGCTTACGTCAACGTCGCCTTTCTTGTGAAATTCGGAAATGGTCAAACACCGGAGCTCAACCTTGCCGGCCACTGCAACCCTGCGGCCAACACTTGCACCCATTTTGGCTCTCAGGTCAAAGATTGTCAGTCTCGTGGCATCAAGGTTGGTTCATTCACATATCCGAGATCCTTTAGGTCTAGATGATTATTTTATTTTTTGAGATAAAAATAATTAATTTTTGTTTCTTTCTCAGGTTTTGATTCTATAAATTAATTAACTAGTTCTTTATTTTGATACTTATGTCAAAAAAGGTTATGTTGTCTCTCGGCGGCGGGATCGGAAACTACTCGATTGGGTCCAGGGAGGACGCAAAAGTTGTCGCGGATTACCTGTGGAACAACTTCTTGGGAGGAAAATCATCATCACGTCCCTTAGGTGATGCTGTTCTTGATGGTATCGATTTCAATATCGAGCTTGGCTCTCCTCAACACTGGGATGATCTCGCCAGGTAGTAATTAAGAAAACATATTGAATAAATGTTTTATGACAAATATTATCGTGATTGAAAAATACTATTTATCAAAAGAAGATGTCAAACACCAGCAACGATATGGGTGACTAATTTAACTATTTTAGTTCCGGTCCAAAAAGATAACGAGATTCGAACTTTTTGGTTATACTATATATAAAGTTTTATTTAGGTGTTTAAATTCCTTCTTTGTGTTGACATTTTTTTTTTTTTGTGAAAATAACAAACTAAATTTGGAAAACAAAATTATGCATGTGGACAGGTCTCTCTCAAAGCTTAGCCACAGAGGCAGAAAAGTATATTTAACAGGAGCTCCTCAATGTCCATTTCCAGACAGATTAATGGGAAGTGCTCTTAACACTAGACGTTTTGACTATGTTTGGATTCAATTCTACAATAATCCACCGTGTTCATACACTTCAGGTAATACTCAAAACCTCTTTGATTCGTGGAGCAAGTGGACCACTTCAATCACAGCCCAGAAAATCTTCTTGGGTCTTCCGGCAGCTCCTGAAGCTGCCGGAAGTGGCTATATCCCGCCAGATGTACTGACTTCACAGATACTTCCGACTTTAAAGAAGTCTAGGAAGTATGGAGGTGTAATGCTTTGGTCTAAATTTTGGGATGATAAAAATGGATACAGTTCATCTATATTGGCTAATGTGTGAAAAGAATAGTAATGACCAATGTATGTATATCAATTCTCTCGTGTTTGGTTTTTGAAGAATTGTTGTGTGTGTGTGATGTTAGTATTCTAATTTAAATTGTTTGTTTATATCAATATACTTAATCAACCTTCATTAATGAAATTAAGGATTTGCTTTTAGTATGCACGGATACAGCAGTAGCTGCATTGAAATATCTTTTCAGAGGTACGATGTCTACTTTGGAAATATAATTGAAACTGAAAATTCTTAGAACCGCAAAAAACTACATGAATCACGATTCCGAAAAGAAAAAGAAAAAAGGGAAACTTATGTTTTCTATGAGAAAATAACAATATCTCACATTGGAATGATATACTAGATCTTGACTAACGTACGAAAATAAGATTTTGATGTGCTTTTAAAATAAAAATATTGAAAATAAAAATATCTCACATTGAAGAAGGATAAAAGCTCTTTGTTAGTATATAAGAGATATGGGTTACTCGATGATGGGTTTCTTATTCTGAACAAATCTTCAATAAATAGAATGACACATATCTCTTATAAAATAGTGAAAAGCTCTTACCCTTTTTCGATGTGGGATATTATTATTTTCAAAATTTCTATTTTGAAAGGACATCAAAAACTTGTTTATGTTTTGTAACTATTGAAAACAGAAATAATTCGAGAAATAACCTACTTGGATCAGCAAATTAGGTTTCGATGCCATGTTAAAGAAACTGTGAAAAGGTTTTGTGTGAATTTAATAGAAGAAACTATTCATATACATATACAAAGGATTGATCTAATTAATATATCTAATCTAATTGAGTTGTGAACGGTTTAACATGCAATGCACCAATCCATTTCATTTGTTCTTTTACATACAAACAGGGGTTAATCCAGGCTTTTACTACTATAGAATGAGTATAGTCATCGAGTACATCGGTAAACAAACGGATCTAAACTGGTCAAGTAAAAACAGTTAGATAAATTCACATTAAATTTGTTGCCATGATGCCATCATTCAAATTTTTAATAAATGAAATGAGTATACATAAACATTAGTTGATTTTTTCTGATTTATGCGACACTATAAAATCTTCGGTACCATGAACACACATTTCACAAATTATAAATTATATATTGGTATGAAAAGTAAAGTTTATGATTACATCTTTCATCATAGCTGGAGTTTTGATACTATTAAAAAATATTTAATAAAAAAAACAAAAAGGAACAAAACAGGTGCCGCCATATCCAATATCCAACATAGTCAATTATTCAGAACCGACCATTTACGAAAACGAAGACCTTTTGTCAAAATTTAGTTCAACCACAAAAACACGTGCCACAATCTCATTCTTCAGAATTCTCCCACCGATCCATCTCTCTAAATGCGTTCAAATTATAAGTGAGTGATATATAAAGAATACTAAAGCATATGGTATAACGATTTTTTAGCCTCATTCTCTTTTGTTACAAGATTCTACCATGTCTTTATTTCATTTTTATTTTCCTTCTTATAGTCTCTTCTTCTCATTCTTATGCTTCTTCTTAGTTAGCTCCGTAGTTCAAGTTGGCTTGGCCACTGAATCACACATTGGTTTGGGTTCAAAGTTAAAAGCTAGTGAACCGAACCGGGCATGGGTTTCCTCCAACGGCTCTTTTGCAATCGGGTTTACTCGGTTTAAGCCAACCGACCGGTTCTTACTGAGCATTTGGTTCGCACAACTTCCTGGTGATCCAACCATCGTCTGGTCTCCCAACAGGTACACATAATCCTTTAAATGTTAGTTATTACAATCATCTATATTAGTAGTATATATAGAAATTTTATTTTTAAACTAATAATTTCTTTTCATATAGTCAGAAATTTTCACATTATTTTCACTTAAATATCCAAATATCTAAAATATAGAAACTCCCCAGTCACAAAAGAAGCTGTGTTGGAGCTAGAAGCCACCGGAAACCTCGTACTCTCCGACAAAAACACTGTTGTCTGGACCTCAAACACCTCAAACCATGGTGTTGAAGCAGCGGTTATGTCCGAATCCGGAAACTTTCTTCTCCTTGGAACCGAAGTTACCACCGGTCCAGCCATTTGGCAGAGCTTTTCGCAACCTTCCGACACTCTCCTCCCAAACCAACCTTTAACCGTTTCCTTAGAACTAACCTCTAACCCTTCACCATCTCGACACGGCCATTACTCGCTGAAAATGCTACAGCAACACACTTCGCTTAGCCTCGGCCTAACCTACAACATCAATCTTGACCCTCACGCAAACTACTCCTACTGGTCAGGACCAGAGATTTCAAATGTCACCGGAGATGTTACCGCAGTTCTTGACGATACCGGAAGCTTCAAGATCGTTTATGGAGAATCCTCAACAGGAGCTGTGTACGTCTACAAGAACCCGGTAGATGATAACCGGAACTACAACAACAGTAGTAATTTTCGGTTATCAAAAAATCCGGTTCTACGGAGATTGGTATTAGAGAACAACGGTAATCTCCGGTTGTACCGATGGGACAACGACATGAACGGTTCAAGCCAATGGGTCCCTGAATGGGCAGCTGTATCAAACCCGTGTGATATAGCTGGAATTTGCGGTAACGGAGTCTGCAATCTAGGCCGGACCAAGAAAAACGCCGACTGTTTATGTTTGCCCGGTTCGGTTAAGCTTCCTGATCAAGAAAACGCTAAACTCTGTTCAGACAACTCATCTTTGGTCCAAGAATGTGAGAGTAACATCAATCGTAATGGCACCTTCAAGATCTCGACGGTCCAAGAGACCAACTATTATTTCTCTGAACGTTCTGTCATCGAGAATATCAGCGATATGAGCGTGAGGAGATGCGGTGAGATGTGTTTGTCGGATTGCAAGTGTGTGGCTTCAGTTTACGGTTTAGATGAAGAGACGCCTTATTGTTGGATTCTAAAGAGTCTGAATTTTGGCGGGTTTCGAGATCCTGGCTCGACCCTTTTCGTGAAGACTAGAGCTAATGAATCTTATCCCTCAAACTCGAATAATAATGATTCTAAATCGCGTAAGAGCCACGGATTAAGACAAAAGGTTCTGGTGATTCCTATAGTCGTGGGGATGCTTGTGCTTGTGTCACTACTAGGGATGTTGTTATACTATAATGTAGATAGGAAGAGAACACTAAAGAGAGCTGCAAAGAACTCGCTTATCCTTTGTGACTCTCCTGTGAGTTTCACTTACCGCGATCTCCAGAACTGTACCAACAACTTCTCACAACTTCTTGGATCAGGTCAGTATCAAGAATCTTCATGTGTGGATTATATAACAAGTTTTAATTTAGAAATGTTTAAAATCTTATTTTCTTTGTTTTATGATGTGTTAGGTGGATTTGGGACAGTATACAAAGGAAGAGTAGCGGGTGAAACGCTGGTCGCGGTGAAGAGATTAGACAGAGCATTATCTCATGGTGAGAGAGAGTTCATCACTGAAGTCAATACCATTGGTTCAACGCATCACATGAACCTCGTTCGCTTGTGCGGTTACTGCTCGGAAGACTCTCACCGGTAAGCTAAAAACAATAACCTTATAAGACTTTTACAATAAAATTTACTCTGTTTCTTATGCAAAAAGATTGGAAGATGATCTGTTTTTGGGGGACATTACAGGCTGCTAGTTTATGAGTACATGATAAATGGGTCATTAGACAAATGGATATTCTCTTCAGAACAGACAGCCAATCTACTTGATTGGCGAACACGTTTTGAGATAGCGGTTGCGACTGCACAAGGAATCGCGTATTTTCATGAGCAGTGTCGGAACAGGATTATTCACTGCGACATTAAACCTGAAAACATCTTGTTGGATGAGAATTTTTGTCCTAAGGTATCAGATTTTGGGTTGGCCAAAATGATGGGGAGAGAGCATTCACATGTAGTTACGATGATTAGGGGTACGAGAGGCTATCTAGCGCCCGAATGGGTGAGTAACCGCCCGATCACGGTGAAGGCCGATGTGTATAGTTATGGAATGCTTCTTCTTGAGATCGTTGGTGGTAGGAGAAATCTTGATATGTCCTTTGGCACTGATGATTTCTTTTACCCTGGATGGGCCTACAAGGTAATACTAAGAAATGATTCAAATAGTTTTTTATTTTATTTTTTATAATAAAAATGATTCAAATAGTTATAAACATAAAGATATTTAAACGATGAAAACTTATCAGAGTCTAGATGACCAGCTCTGATTAGAACCTAACGATTTTGTGAAAATTAATGTATAGGAACTAACGAATGGGACAGCTTTGAAAGCTGTGGATAAGAGGCTACAAGGAGTAGCAGAGGAAGAAGAAGTATTGAAAGCTCTTAAAGTGGCTTTCTGGTGCATACAAGACGAAGTATCGTTGAGGCCTTCGATGGGTGAGGTGGTGAAGCTTTTAGAAGGTTCTTCGGACGAGATAAATCTGCCACCGATGCCGCAGACGATTCTAGAACTTATAGAGGAAGGATTGGAGGATGTGTATAGAGCGATGAGGAGAGAGTTCAATAACCAGCTTAGCTCTTTGACTGTTAATACCATCACAACCTCTCAGAGTTATCGTTCCTCCTCTCGGTCTCATGCTACTTGTAGTTATTCTTCAATGTCTCCTAGGTAGTTTTTGTTTTCTTTTTTTGCATCATTTCTCTATTCTTGGACTAAGAAAAAATATGATAGTTATTGGAAATAACTTAAGAAACAAGATGTATATCTTGCGGACCAATAACAATAAACCGTTAAAACTCTTAAACACCGGTGAAGTCAGAAAGGAATATCGATCTAGCTCCCTAATATTATTCTTTTACAAACAAATCTTTCCTTAGCTTTATTCATTTTATTTGTTAGATTTAAAAAAATTTATATTGTGTATCTACAACATTATGTTAATGATACTAACGACATATATGTACGCTGAGATCTCATATTAAACACAACTTAGTTAATATTATTCCATAAGATTAATCAAAATTTACTCTCTTCAGCATTTTGTGTTTTAATTGATTAAAATACATTGATGGTATGATAGAGTGCTAGTCAGGTGGATATTAAAAATTGTTTTTGACACTCTAATGTATTCTATACTCAAATACTTGTAGGTAACATTTTCCTATATAGCAAGCACCTGATCAGAGCCGACCCTGATATATTTGAACCATCCACCTATATAGCAAGCACCTGGCACTACAAAACCAAATGAATTTTCATAACAAAAGTTTGTCCCCTACGATTTGAAAATAAAAATAAAAATAATAATTAAAGGTTAGAAGCTCATGTTTGATGGACTTCTATTCAAAACCGGCTCTGCACCCAACACAAATCATGGATTGGACCAACTTGCATTAACTTTATAATATCTTATTGGGTTCACAGAAAAGGCAACAAATGATAAGAAATAGTGTTCGACGGAAAATGGTTAAAAAAATCAGAAGTCCCATGCTTAGAGAAGGCAAACGATATAACTCTTATCTTAATCATCGGATCTTGCTCTAGCGGTATCTATCCCGCTAAAAACGGACTTGGGACGGTCAAATCCTATTTCATTTTTAAATCATCAACTATGATGAGAACGTTTCTAACGTTGACGTCTTGAAAGATAGTACAATAGCCAACACAAAACGAATTTATTTTCATCTCCTATCTACTTTTTAAATTTTGAATTTTTATAATACTTAAATAATACATTTGATTATGAGTATGATTGGAAAAAAAAAAGAGTATGATTGATAAACAGTGTCGAAATTTTCCTTCACTCTGCATCAATTTTCACTACCACTTTTTCCCAAAGCAATTATGGTAGAGTTGAGAGGTTAAAGATTCTTCCGTGGATCAAGAACATGGTTCAAATCTTTTGTAGATTTTATTATTATTTAATTTTAAGCTACAAAGTAGTTTTAAACTAGATCATGAATTTTACTTTTTTTAATCTACATATATTTTTGATCGGATCTTCTAGCACAATTTGCAATGGTAACTCTGAAGATCCTTGCACACGGGAGTTTTGACTTCAGTTTATTCACCAAAGGTGGAGAAAAGTCTAGTAGACCGTTGACCCAGAAAAAAAAAATCTAACATATTGTTTTATCGAATCACCCAAGACATTTCTAATTTAAGCAAAATTACAAAAATTTAATGCACAAGTTAGTAAGTGAGCTTTTAATATTTTAACCCTTGTTGATATGAAAGTTGGAAAAAAATAAACCATGTTGACATGGAAAATTCAACAAAAGTAACATAGTTGGATTATAAAGTAACCATTTACACAAATTCCTTAGAAATGAAATACTTAGTTTTCGATTAATTGACGCTTAAGAAAGGACGACAAGTTTTCAGCAATGCGTTGGTGTAGGATTGTTATTCAGTCCTTACTCTTACAGCTAGATTTTGGTGTCAGGTTTTGTTTTCTCGTGTAGTGCGAATTAGCTTACTTATTTATACATCCATAACGAGAGCAAGCGAAATGTTTAATTATGAATATTTCTCGCCGACCAGTTTGGCTCACAAGACGTTGATTGCAAATTTTAAAACACAACTATAATTAGTAAGCTAATTTTAAAACATAAGCTAATAAAATATCTAATTGTAACTGAAGAATATAAAAATATTAATGGGACTCACTTTCTAATGTGTGATAACTTGAATCTCTACATACATATTCAGTACTTTTGAAATTATAAGAGGTATTTCATTACAATATTTTAAAGTGTGAACTCAAAATTTGTGGTATACCAATTACCAAGCAACCCACATAATTAGCCGGACAAAACAAAAGGACTAATCAAAATTTCGAACGTGGAAGAATATCGTTTCATTTCATGTGAATCCGCGTTTGTCCTACACGCGCTTCCTTGTACTGTACATCAAACCGATCAAAAGTCAGAACGTAATAATAGTTTTTTATATCGACATTACCGGTTCACTCACGTGGACTTGCCACCCAAGTCAAACCTTATATATAACTTTCATCATCTAGCACTAATCCATATCTCTTAATTCATTACATTTATTTTCCCCTCTACCTATTTCTTTCTCTTATACACAAATAATAAGAATCTAGCTACTTTGATCTTTTAATCAAGAAAGCAAAAAAGAAAATTAGGGCTTTTTTGTGGTGGAAGAGTTTTTCGTCTTTTATAATTATGAGGCAGTTTGTGAAATTTTTCCCACTATTGGCCATCGTAGTCATAAGCTTAGCCGGAACGGCGACGGTAGAGGCTGCGACGGGATTGAACCCTCCGGTGAAGCTGGTTTGGCATTATTACAAAGTTACTAACACTTGTGATGATGCAGAGACTTATATTAGATACCAAGTTGAAAAGTTTTATAAGAATGATAGTAGCATTGCCCCAAAGCTTCTTCGTCTCCTCTACTCAGATTGTATGGTTAATGTAAGTAAAAAAAACTAGAACATCAACATTATATACCTTCATTATTCTTTTTTACGACCTATGTTTTTGATTTATGTATATACTGTATAATGTGTATGTAGGGATGTGATGCTTCAGTTCTTTTGCAAGGACCAAACTCGGAGAGGACAGCTCCACAGAATCGAGGGCTTGGAGGTTTTGTGATAATCGATAAAATAAAGCAAGTTCTTGAATCACGCTGTCCTGGTGTTGTTTCTTGCGCTGATATCCTCAATCTTGCCACTAGAGATGCTGTTCACATGGTACATATATATACATATACTTGAATGTTCTTATAAACGTAGATGTATCGATATGGATTAATGTGAATTTTATTGATTGGTGTTGTTTTGACGGTTTCGGTGATTTGATGATTAGGCCGGAGCACCGTCTTATCCTGTGTTTACCGGGAGAAGGGACGGTGGGAGATTAAATGCAGACGCCGTAGATCTTCCATCACCGTCCATCTCAGTCGATGAGTCATTGGCATACTTCAAGTCCAAAGGTCTTGACGTTTTGGATATGACTACTCTTCTAGGTATCTCATCGTTTTCTATTTTTTTCTTTCCTTTAGACACAAGCATCTTTTTTATCAGTTCATAAAGGGAAACGTAATCCCAATGCTATTACTAAAACGTGATTTATTTGTTTACGTTTGTGTTTATATATATTACTAAATTAACTTTTTTGAAAAATCAATCCCCATACGTATTTTAATCAGAATCATTAAGAAGTTATTAAAGTATACATCAAATGAACTGTACCGTTACCTTTTGGCCGTTGCGTGGGAATTTGCAAAAATATTTTATGAAAATCTTAAAATGTTTAATATTTGTTATATATAAAAAAAAGCTGAGATTGTAATTCAATGGTCAAGTTAGTAGGTATGCTTAGTTAATACTCCATCCGTTTCACTTTAGTTGTCGTTTTAACACTTAAATTTTGTTTATAATACTTATCGTTTTAGATTTTCAATGCAAATGTTTTGTAAAAATTTTAACTTTATACTCACTGTTTTAATGTCTTGGCCAATTGAAAAATTAGAGAATATATTAAATAAAAGTAAAGTAGAAAATTTAATTGTTTTCTTAATTTTTGTGCAAAAACTTTAAACGACAAGTAATTTAAAACGGAATGAGTAGTAAAATAACTTACTATAAACAATTAATTCTCATTGTATGCAATACTTAAAAATACTAAGGTTTACAAGATGTTTCACATCCTAGAAGATTATCCAAATAATAAACTAGTAATCTAATATACAAGCGAAGTGGAGCTAAATAAGTACTATATTTTCACATTAAAACCAAAAAAAAAATAAGTACTATTGGGTGAATATCAACAACCTCTAATTGTGTAATGGAACAGGAGCACACTCGATGGGGAAGACACATTGCAGCTACATAGTGGACAGACTATACAACTTCAAGAACACAGGGAAACCAGATCCGACCATGAACTCAACATTGGTTTCACAACTTCGATATCTTTGTCCTCCAAGAACACAAAAGGGTCAAACCGATCCATTGGTTTACCTAAACCCAGACTCAGGCTCGAGCAACAGATTCACCAGCTCCTACTACTCTCGTGTCTTGTCTCATAACGCTGTTTTGAAGGTGGACCAAGAGTTGCTCAACAACGATGACTCAAAGGAGATCACGCAAGAGTTTGCTTCGGGTTTTGAAGATTTCAGAAAGTCATTTGCTTTGTCAATGTCGAGGATGGGATCTATCAATGTTTTGACGGGAACAGCTGGAGAGATTCGTCGAGACTGCAGAGTTACCAACGCTAATTACGGGGCTTAAACTATATTTATATCTGATCTAATTTATGTGTGTTTTTTTTTTGTATAATATAAATATAAATTATTTTGATAAAAATATTATCAATAAGGATGTGAAATAAAAAATATAAATGGCATTCTATGAGATGGAAAATTTCTGAAGCAACACAAAGACTATTTGACATGTATTATTATTTATTATATGTATATAAAACAACGGCAACACTCTTGAATTTTGATTATCATTTATCAACACATCGTTGTGTTTTCTCTCTTTTTTCTCCCATGAAACGAAATCACGATTATAACGACGAAGAGATGAAAATAAAATCGAAAAAAACGCATAGTTATAGAGTGAAAACAAAAATCCCATATAGAGTGAAAGTCAAGTGTTTGGTTACTCTGACAAAAACGCATCGTTTCAAAGATTGATTAACCTTTTTGGCGCATTCCTCATCCCGGGTAAGAAAGGACACGTCATCACCATTTAGCAAAATCCCAAAAGAGATAGATATTTGCTACATTGGCTTCGCCTTGAGGGTCTCCTCTCCTCAGCTTTGAGTCGCTTGCTCATGGCCGTCCCCGGATTCTTCTCTTCGACGGCGCTTCTCCGTAATCTCTCTCTCTCTCTCTCTCTGAATCTCAACTTTTCAATTTTATCTCTGAACTTTGATAAATTGAATCGAACAAATACTTGCAGGGCATTGTCCTGTATCAAACGCAGAGGATGGAGGAAGCTACTTCCATGTCGCTCCTCGCCCAATTTTTCATCCCCACCTCCTCAAAACTAGTTCTGGGTACTTTCTATTACCAATACTTGTGTTGTGTTTGATTCAAAGTTGAGATTTTTTTTGCTTTTCAAAGTAAATTTGTTGGATTTCTTCTCGAATTGAATAGGATTTAAGTGTTTCTTGGTGTTGAATTTTGAATGGACTTGTATGCATATTATTACTAGGTGTGGCTTTCTCAAGTGTAACAGTGACTATCTTACAAGAAAACACCTAGGGAGGAATAGAACTCAAGCCATAGCAGAGTATTTAGGTTCAGCTTCAGATCCTAAGAAGCCAACTGGGAAGTCAAGTTATCATCCTTCTGAAGAAATCAGAGCTTATGTGCCAGAGAAGAATCCTGGAGATTCTAGGCTTTCACCTCCAGAAACTGCTAGAACCATCATTGAGGTATTATTATATATGGCATCTTTCAGTCAACCATTTCATTAGTAAAACAATCCTACGACTGATGTCTTAATGTATATTAAAGTTACATGTTAGTGTGAAGAGTTCTGCTTGCTACCTTATTGTGGTTTCTTTAGTATTCATCTATCGGAAATTTCTGGAGAAACCTTATCTATTCCAGCATGTCTAGTTTGACTCTACTTGTTTGTTTTTCCAGAACTGGTTTTGCGGATCTGAAATTTCCCGTAGTGTGTCTTGTTCAGGTGAACAAAAAAGGAACCCTGATGCTCTCAGGTTTACTTGGTATTGGAGTTCATGAGAATATTCTCTGGCCGGATATACCATATGTAACAGATCAGCATGGAAGTAAGAGTTCTTATTTTTCTGCTTCGTATATATTCAGTTGGTTTATAACTGTCAATAATTTAATTGAGTTACCCTTATGATCTGCACTCTGCAGATATATATTTTCAAGTAAAGGAAAATGAGGACATAATGCAGACTGTTGTTGCCTCTGATAATAATTATGTGGTATGTTGTCTTTTTCATATATATTGTCTTGTTACATACATGAACCTTTATAGACGATTCATTAAAGAATGGATGCATTGAGTTATTTTAAGCCTAGCTTTCTTCGTGGACATATTTGCTTTTGCCCTTTTTTTTTTGCTAACTTTACAATCTTCTGAATCTAACGTGCAAAAGCATGCTTCAATAGTAATCATCTAGGTTTGTGCCACTGCTTTATATCCTTGTGTATATGTCTATATGTTTTTCTTTAGTTTAAATGATTCTGCTGCATGGTGTTTTCTTTACAGTTGCTATTGTTTTTTCTCTATTCACTTGTATGGAGATAAAGCTGAGATAAGTTACATATGCAATGCAGCAAGTAATAGTAGGTTTTGATACAATGGAGATGATCAAAGACATGGAGCTGAGCAGTCCATCTGGTATTGGTTTCGGGATTGAAGAAATCGAAGATGGTGAAAGTGAAGTCGAGGATGAAAACAAGGGGGATGATGATGAAGGAGAAGACAAAGATGACGAGGTTTGAAAGTTTTGTTTCAGCTTTCGTTCTCAATTATTGAGGAACTTCACATGGAAAAAACCTATGTTATGCATAGCATGCTTCACAAGATATTGTGATCTTGACTCCAGGAATGGGTTGCTGTTCTAGAAGATGGAGATGATGAGGATAATTATGTCTCAGATTCTGATGAATCACTTGGAGACTGGGCAAACTTGGAAACGATGCGGTATTGCCATCCTATGTATTTTGCCACGAGGATGGCCGAGGTTACTTACAGTCCCAAAATTGATTTGTGATTTATTAAATATTCACCATGTGAAAGACTATAAAACTTAGTTTCTTTATTTGAATTTAGGTTGCTTCAACTGATCCTGTAAATTGGATGGAGCAGCCGTCCGCTGGCCTTGCTATCCAGGGGCTCTTGAGTCGTGTTGTTGTGGAAGATCACTCAGATATCCAAAAACATATCTCTGGTTGCAAATCTACAGGCACTGACAAAAACAAGAAGGGAGAAAACTCAGAAGAGAAATTTGAAGGCATTGGTGAGAATGAATCTGAGATATTGCAGGTTGAAAATTCGAGAAATGCCATATCGTACTACAAGCTGGAGATAATAAGAATCCAGCTCATCACGGCACAGGGACATCAGGCAAGATACTCTCTCCTTGTCTTATTTTGGTAATTATGAGATCAAACAATATTAGACACCTAAGTTAGTCCATGTTCTCAAGCTTGTACTATTTGGTTCATAAGTCGTAAACCTGATGGTTCCCATTTTTGGAGTGGCAATTATTATCTATGCTCATGCTTTTGGTTGTTTGTGTATTTTTGCTTTGAACAGACTGAAGTGAAAGTGGAAGACGTCAGGAAAGTACAACCTGATGCTATTGCTCGTGCATCAGATGGTATATTGACTCGTCTAGAAGAAGATGGCGATAAACTAACTGAAGCTCTCAAATCTCTTTGCTGGAGACATAATGGGATTCAAGCAGAGGTAAATAAAAAACCTGGAACTTTACTGTACATACTGGAATTTCAAAACGAAATTGTTGTATAGCTTTCACGACTATAAGCGATGATAATGGATATATCGATATGGTATTACAATGTAGGAAGTGAAGCTCATCGGGATAGATTCACTTGGTTTCGACCTCAGGATTTGCTCAGGAATGCAAATTGAGACATTACGGTTTGCATTCTCGATAAGGGTATGTCGATTTTCGTCTTCTATCTTCTAGACTCTGTTTAGTGATCGATGATACATACGCTTATCACAAGACTAAAACAAACCTGTGAACTGACATAACAAATTAACAATATCACTTGGATTAATGTGGCCTGGGAACTTTATATTGCAGGCAACATCAGTACACAAAGCTGAGGGACAGTTGAGAGAATTATTATTCACTTCGACACCTCCCAAGCCACAGAAACCAAAACAAACTAGTCAAAAGGAATCTTGATGATGTACCAACAAGAAACAATTTCAACCGCAATTTTATACAGAGAAACTGTATCTAATTCAAACACAAACCATTTTCAAGGATAAACCAAATATGTGTTCATAAAACACCGATTTGCTTCTCACGTGTTAAGCTCCGGTGAAGAGCTTCAACAAACAATGAGGGAAACACTCCGATTACAGAGAACAAAAGAAAATAAGAAGTTTCTCAGATTTTTAGCATAATGAATGAATAAAGCGTCTTCAGCTTCTTATTAACATCATTCTTATTAACCTTCAGAACATCTTGGCCATTGCTTTTAATCTTCAATTACCACCGTCCACGTGTCATTGATTTATCACCATCTTTTTCCTATATCACAATTTCTCGTGTCAATGAAAGTTGCCCTCACCAGTGAGACATGAACTAACTCCTGCTAACGTTAAAGACCGTTTGTGGTCGACAAGCAACTTCAAGGTTGGCTTATTGGAGATTGGTGGGTGGAGTCTCTTGTTGTTTGATCGTTTTTCAATTGATTATTGACGCTGTATCTTTGTGTTACGTGCCTTCAAGTTTCTAGGTTAATAGAGCGTTGATATTTAACCCAATTTATACATAAATATATTATGATCTGTAACTGTAGCAATATACTAGAAAATTATCACTTTTCAAACATCACAATCTGTTACACACAATTCAACATATCAAATTCAAATTTTGGTTTTCATTTAAGAAAATGGTAGTTATGTTTTACTGTGTAATGTCTAAACATGTAAATTTTGGCTTCGTGCATATGGTTTGTTGGTCTGTTTGGTCATGTTGTAGGTAAAAACTCTTTTTTGGACAATTCTTTTACAAAAAGGGTTTTTGATTCACCTAAATAAGGTTGTGACAACTTCGTTGGTCTATTTCTTGGTTCAGTAGTAATGGTTATTCCCGGAATCATTATTACCAACGAAACAAAAATCCATGGTGGTATCAGTCTGAAGAGTGATCCGATGATAGAGGCTATGGTAAAAGTCTGAATACAGACATTAAGTACGTTGTTAATTAGGTATAAGAACGAAAGTTCTCAGTTTTGATCTATGATGTAGAAATTTTTCTTTCAAAACTCTAATGTGAATATATATTGTAATTTCAAAAAGTTTTCCTTGTTCCATAAATAGTAGAAAGTTTTAGGTCTGTGTTTCTTTTTTTTTCTTAAACTTAAATTGTTTTAATTTTAACTTGATGCATTATATTAACAAAATGGTAGAAGAGAAGATGAAAAACCACATGAAACTTGAGAACTTGCATATCATATTAGTACAAAAAGATGTTTTTTTAATAAACTAACAAAATGCTAACTTGTCAATAATTTTTTTTTGTTCGAAAAGTCCTTTTCATATGTTATAAAAACACATACCTAATCATTTTTTATTTCTGTTTTGCTTATGTTTTACAATTTTTTTGCTCATTTTTTTGTCAAATTTTTCTTCGTATTAAGAAAATTAATTAAGAAGATATTTTTACTATTGAAGTAATGAAAATAATGAATCAATTTTATTTTTTTGAATAACTAAGAGGTTATGGGCCTATGCCCGTACATTTATTTAGGTCAGGGATCAGAACATTTTATATAGTCCCCTCCCAAATGTCATTCGAACCGGTGACTTCTAAACTTTCCCTGAGAATTTTAACCTTTATGGAAGTCTTCATTACACCAACGACTTCAAGTACTTTGATGAAGCCGCGTAATTCTCTAAATTTGCTATGTGTTTATGGCTGGTGCTGGAACTTTATTCCACGAGACCGTAGCTCGCTTGGCCGTCTTTACATTTTGGTTTTTCATCGCATTTGTCTTTATGATCATCTCTGTCTCAATCGGCTACATGTGTTTTTTTTTTTTTAGGACGAAATCAGCTACATACATATGCTATAGTACAATACTATATCGTTATCTAGTTATCTATACTTATTGTTTGTGCCTGGAATGCGAGTTATATATAGAAACACCTATTAACAAAATTTACTTCAGAAAAAAGAAAATTCTCTATATCATCCGAAATCAATAAATTATCAATCATTCAAAACATTTCTCACGGCTGACATCTGGAACCAGCTAGTTTACATTAAAATAAAGTACATCAAAATAACCAATATATCTATATCTTTATTTTTATTCTATTCCACAATGAAAGAACTCTATAGACCTAAAGTTATACTATTGACATTAATGTCATCCCAGCGTCATAGCAAATAAGTACTTACTTCCGAAGAGTGTAAAATATTATAACCTTTTGTAATATTGAAGTAATCGAAAAAATTATCTTGTTTATCATTTTTCTCTTTATCATCTCATATTACTCATTTTTACATTTTATATTAGTTTTCTTTCGATAAAGAACATTTTATATATAGTTAAAAGAAAAAAGACAATGATCACTTTGCTAAGATTATATATCAAACTAATAATCTGTAATTATCTGTTTTTCTTCTCTCTAAAAATGAAACATTGCAATATTCTTATTAAAAGTTTTAGAATATATTGACTTGTCAGTATTTGATTAATGTAGAAATTCTGAAATTACAGTACGAAAATACAAATCCGAGGTGAATTATAGTTTTGATTATCCCTATTAAAGAAAAACATCAATCCATAGATTGAATATTTATATTTAAAATACATCAATCAAGTGTTGGTTATTTTCGCATTTTGAAAAGAAAAAAAAGTTAGGCAATTTGTAAGCAAAAAAAAAAAGTCTCCGTAGAACTTCACACTTCTCTGCTACAACCCATTGAGCCTCTCTTACCAGTGTCTGCTCCGCCCACAGTGTAAGCTTAAAGTTAACCTTTACAAGGTTGAAAATTTCTAATTAACAATAATTAAATCCATTTAACAGTTTTTTTGTTCAGGGAGGAATTGCAACGACGGTGGGACAAATTAAATGAGGCTTGTCACAATGTGATCAACACACTGCTTTTTTCAGTGGTTGTGGGAATTCCCGACGTACTTAGTTTCAGCCAAGCTGTTGGGACGAAAACTGATCAAAGGCCGGCATGGGGGTCCAACTATTTACTACATTTCAACGTCTTCAATAGCAATTTATATATTGGGTCAGTTTTGGCTTACGCTTTATGTTACATCGCGTCTAAGGGTGTTGAATCTGTGGTTTTAGCTGCTTATTTTGATATAATTTATATTTTTGCTGGGGTTTTCGCAATTTTTCTCGGGATTTATCACGTATCAATCAAACTATCCATCATCGGCGGTCTTCTCTTTGCCGTGGTCCTGGTAACGGTCTTCTATCGACTGTTTCCGAGAGCTCGTGGCTGAGGATCGAGAAGAAATAGTACTCCCTCTGTTTTAAAATATAAGATGTTTTAGATATTTTATTTTCTCTCATATTATAAGATGTTTTGCAAGTTTCTATACAAATTTAAATGCATTTGATTATTTATGACCATTTATATTCTGCAGTATTTTTTATGATTGGTGAGATTTTTTTTTATTAAATACAAATCATATTTTTTAAAGAAAAACAAACTACCTAAATATGTGTGTTTTTATTGTAAACATCTTATAATTTGAAACAGAAATAATATTTTAATAATAACTTGTATCAGATTATATGTTGATACAATGTCCCGGTTTACTATTCTCACTTGGTTTACCTATTTTATCTTGGTTTAGATGTTTGTATTTAAGGAACAAACAATGTTTATTTATGAAGCATAAACATAATCAAAATGAAAAGTTTATTAGATCTGAAATGACTTGAACAATGTTTAGAATTGACTTCTCCCTCAATACCCAATTATCCACATCAATCTAAGAAACATTGTAATACTCTTATTAAAAGTTTAGGATAAATTGACTTGTCAGTTTATGATTAATGTAGAAATTCTGAAATTACAGTACAAAAATACAAATCCTAGGTGAATTATAGTTTTGAAAATCCCTATTAAAAAAAACATTAATCCATATAGATTGAATATTTGTATTTAAAATACATTAATCAAGTGTTGGTTATTTTCGCATTTTGAAAAAAAAAACGATAGGCAATTTGGAAGCAAAACAAAAGCAAAAAAGTCTCTGTAGTCTCTCTTTCCCTCTCTGAATAGTCTCCATAGTTATATTTATGCCTTCTTCGTGTTGTAATTGCTATTCTATTCCATTAAATTTTGATTGGGAGCTTTCTTCTTCGCATTTCATTATGATTATATAAATAAATGATCCCTTTAATCATTCACTCATTCGACTTTCTCCTCAATTTTGCAATTTACTTTCATAAAACTGAATCGAAAGAATACTTGCAGGGCATTGTTACAGCTTGTAGTACACGTCAAGTAATAAAGTCAACGCATTCCTCAACCAAGAGAACAACAGAGAAAGTCACACGTTTTAGTTTTTGGGTTATTCTTCTCAGATCAAGTCTATTATCATTCAGAGAAGAAAATGGTAAAATGGTCGGAGTTGCCACCGGAGATTCTCCACTCGATCTCCCTAAAAATCGACAATCCCTTTGATCTGATCCACTTTCGGTCAGTTTGTTCCTTTTGGCGATCTTCTAGTCTCCTCAAATTCAGATACATGACATCACTTAGATGTCCTCTTCCCCTTGATCCCGGCGGTTGTGGTGATGATTGTCATATCTTGAGCAGCCGTGTTTACCTTGTCAAGTCTCCTAATCGCGACCGTCCCCAATACTGGTAATAAAATCTGTTTCTTGAATTGATTCTTGAATCTTGATGATACTTAAATGAGAATATGATCCTGTCAGGTTATTTAAGCTACAAGAAAAAGGGAATGGAGAAGTTGTTCTACATAGTTTGTTCTTAAGAAGAAACTCCTCTGCATATGGATGCTTGTATCCAAGTCTGTCACTTGATTTGCTCAACTGTCAAGTCTTTGAGCTAGCGCAAGAACATGTGGCTTGTTACAGCGAATGGTCTGAATTATTCGAATGTATTTCAAAATGTGAAGAACGTATCGGCTTTATGGGTTTAATCAAAGAGAACAACGAATATATGATTCTAGGGAAGCTCTCATTCAATGGTCTCGCAATGTTTAGGTCAGTCGATAAGCGTTGGACTGAGCTTGAAATAGTCTATGATTCATTTTTTGAAGGGATAGTTCCATTTAAAGGTAAGTTTTACGCAATAGATCGCACTGGGAAAACAACAGTGGTAGAGCCAACTCTAGAAGTGAATACATTTCAGCGGTCAAGACCTTGTGATAAGACAAGGAAACGTTGGGTAAATAGACTAACATTTATATATCTTGTGTTTCACGCAACTTGGAACAATACTAAAACTTAAAAGTGCATCTTTTTTTTTTGTTTCATTCGTTGTCTCCAACAGCTTGTAATGTCAGGGGACAAACTCATACTCGTAGAGATGTGCACAAAGAGCCGATACGATTTTCACATACCAAACATCCGTGAGAAAAAGATATGGTTCGAAATATCAGAGTTAAACGAGGAGAGAAACGATTGGGATCAAGTGGAAGATGTAAATGGTCGCGTGTTGTTCTTGGAGCACTATTGCACATTTTCATGCTTGGCTACTGAAATTCCAGGGTTTAGGGCTAATTCTATAATCTTCATGGACTTGTGGGGAGGATCTAACTCGTATGAACATGAAAGCATTCTTGTGTATGAATTTGATAAGCAAGGAGTAAGATCTTTAAGAGATAAACCGGAGTATATAGAGCTGTTTCCATCTCCCCCTGGTTGGGTAATCTCCAACGGATGATCAATTTATTCTCTGTAAGGAAGATTTGTTTCTTCACTTCGATTTTTCTTTTTTGTAAAATTAGACTAAAACAATGATATTGATATAGGATAAAGTGAGTTCACCACGTTATAAATTCTAACTTGGTTTTGGATAAATTATAAATCCTTAATATTTCGTTGACTTTTTCAAATTAGACATAACATTAACAAAACCAAAAACTCTGTCACAAATTGTTAAATCTGACTAGCGTAATTCTGTCAAGTGAACTAATACGTCTTTTATTTCGGATAAAATTAAACAGTTTAACTAAAAATCGAATTAAAGCATATAAAAATAAAATATTACGAATAATTGTAGGCTTGCCACATCAGCACAAAAACTTATATTTTACATTATAGAGGATAATAAACAAACTATATTCATATGGTAACAAATATCTTTTCAAAATCATTTATCAAATATCTTAAATATATTTGTATACAAAATCAAATTTCTGACATCAATAGATATTTGAACAAAAAGAACTTTAAAAAGTATAAACCATGAAAAATATTTATTTGTGATATTTAAAATATTAAATTAAATCTTTCAGAAGTTCTTAACAAGTAGTAAATATTTGATTAAAGAAAATTTTTCTCAAACTTATCATTGTTATTAAAAACATATATTTTAAGATATTTGATTACAGAAAAAGTTAAGACATTTGTAATTACTTCTAACTATAGTGGACTATTAAATCAAACAAAATTTATTATAAGTTAATCAATTTATGCTTATTAACAACTAGCTAGTACTCGTACATATATATGCTCTTAAGTAATATTCTTTGTTATCAAATCCAAGCGATCACAACATAAAAGATTAATTTAGCCTTTTCACCGACGCACGGGTTCACCTCTTCCATCGTTATGGCTGAAGCTATCCCCAAACTCTCGCCGGTTTGTTGTTAACTCTTGTCTTTTATTTGGATTCCGTTTTTTCCTTGCCTAATTAAGCGGAAATAAGATTTGTAAAAAAGAAATCTCTGATAGAGTTCGATCCATGTACAAGGAATTGATTGATTCTTAAGTCAGATAGAACGAATATTTTTGTTGTAGATGGAAGAACCGCTCATAACAAAAGACATGTTGAAAATTACACTTGCATTTATCATCAAGTGAGTGTATTCTACTAAGCACATCAAATTGGACTACATGTTTAGAAGCAAGCTTGGTTTTCATTAACCCATGTCTCAATTTTTGGCTAAATGGCAGGATGACCTCGGGAATTGTCTACTCGATATTGATGCACTTCTTGATCATCACAGCATATACTTTTTTGATTTTTCAGCTTTTTGGCCTTACAAGTGATCAGTTTTTTAAAGACCCGCATAGCTTTGTGAGGGACTGGCTCATGTTGCCTTGCTTTTGGTATTGTGGGTATGAACTTGTCTTAAGGAAATTGGATCGGCGGCTTGTGCATTTTTGTCATAGCTTGTTATATATGTTCATCTACACCACCTGCTTGGCACCATATAATCCCACCAAGGCTTTAAACTGTTTTTACGTTGGGGGATCACTTATGTGTTGGACATTTTTCGTTTCAATCGCCTTTGTTATTCATCTTGCTTTTCGGGAAACGATGGATCCTCCAAAGTCAATACCAATCACCCCCATAGAGACATTTATGTATATTATTATGATAAAACTCTTTTTATTATATTATAAATATTAATATTAATACTATTGGTGGTCATAAGTAGATAACTTATATATATTAATAAAATGATTTTTAAAAATAAAATAAAAAACATCAAAATGTTTGTTGAATACCATTTATCCTATACTATTATTTGGGGAGTACAATTTATAATTACCATTTAATAACATTCCCCTTTGTAAGTTATTACATTAGAATGTCATTAGAGATAAAAATTTAAAGAGTAAATTAATCAGCTCATTAAGGATAAACAAGTCAAATACTAATTTATGCAATTTAATTAATTTAATTATTAAAAACGAAAATATAATATTAACTTAAAAAAAGAGAATGACCAGTCAAAATGAACATATAAGATTTGATATCTAACTTACCATATTAATTTTTTATTAATCATTATACTTCACCTCTCATCTTTATATGATTCTATTTTTATGAAACAAATAAAGCATCATATCATCCATATAACAAAAAAAAAAAGTAAATTTTTTCTGCATATGCCAAGATTTGAATTTTTTAAAATAGTTTAATTTAATATACTAAATAAATATATAGAATCTACGCACGGGTTGAATTTGATATATTATATACTAAATATATGTTCATAACATATTCGATTACGCGAATAATTGATAAATTCCGTAGTTACCTCAAACAAATCTCTATTTCAACAACCAAAGAATTAGAAATTGAAAAAAGAATTTCCTAAATTAATTCAAAATAATAGCTAACTTTCTTAATTAATTAAAAATAATCTACGTTTTAGAAGCGATTCATTTATAATATTTTGATTTTTGATCTAACTGAATTATATGCAATCTCATTTTGTGGTTGTTAATATAAATTAATTCATTGTTCAGACCATATTAATTTATTAAAATAATTTTATTTTCCGTTTTCATATCTTAAAAAAATATATGCATAATTGAGTATAATTAAAATATATATATATTCATTCTAATATTATATATAGGGACTGACAAAAATCTAATTATATTTTTTCAATTACCATTATAATATATCACAATTTTATTCTAAAATATATAATATATAAATTTTGTAATAAATAAAATTTAACCCGTACTGTAGTACGGGTGATGATCTAGTAATTATGTACAATAGAAACCTTTAGACTAAACTCAAACAATTTCTTTAAAACTTTTTTCTCTTCACTTGTGTTTTCAAAGATATATGATGATTAATTTGTTTATTCATCATAACGTTTTTGACTTAATTTTTGTTTTCAAAACTTCTTTCTCTTAAAGTTTTAGATATCAATTCATTAATTTTTTTATTCAATTAAACTTAATATAGAGAAATCCCTGAAATAAGACAGGGACACAAGTTTTTGAAATGCAATTGCCTACGTGATTATTGTCATATCTTGAACAGCCGTGTTTCTCAAGTCTCCTAATCGCGACCGTCCCCAATATTGGTAATAAAATCTGTTTTTTGAATTGATTCTTGAATATTGATGATACTTAAACGAGAATTTTACTTCAATGGCTTCAAATGAGAGTATAAGTTTTTGATTTTTCTTCTACACACTTTCAGCTTTGATTTCTTAAAACATGTGTTGCACAAGTTGTAAAAACGTATATATTTTTTTGAATCTAATTTAACATTAAATTCAAAAAGATAAACGAGAATTTGTTAAATGAAAGGTTGTTTAAGCTGCAAGCAAAAGAGAATGGAAAAGTTGTTCTACATAGTTTGTTTTTAAGAAGAAACTCCTCTGCATATGGATGCTTGTATCCTAGTCTGTCGCTTGATTTTCTCAATTGTCAAATCTTTGAGCTAGCGCAAGAACATGTGGCTTGTTACAGCGAATGGTCTGAATTATTTGAATGCATTTCAAAATGTGAAGAACGTATCGGCTTTATCGGTTTTGATAAAGAGAATAACGAATATATGATTGTAGGGAAGCTCTCATTTGTTAGATTATAATTGAGTTTGGTCGATATTATTTAATTATACAAGTAATTATGTATGTTAAGTTAAAGTGTGTATGTGTTCAAGAGACGTGTCTGTTAAGTCTTAAGTAGTTATGGTTGTTGTGTCACAGGAAAGAAGAATTACAACTCTTGTCTTTCATGTCTATTGGATTCTATTTAAGGTTGTTGTTGTAAACCTTGAAACATCGTCGTTGGTTTTCACTTTTATCTAATGAAAAGAGAAGTTCTTTTCTTCATTGTTTCAAATAGATTGTGATACAAAGTCTGATTCTCTCTCATGTTATACTCTGTTCTGTCTTGGAGACTTCAGTTTCTAACATCATTCAGTGGTCTCGCAATATATAGGCAGTCGGCCGTAACCGTTGGGCCGAGCTCGAGATAACACCCGATTCATTTCTTGAAGGGATAGTTCCGTTTTAAGGTAAGTTTTACGCGATAGATCGCACTGGAAAACAACAGTGGTAGAGCCAACTCTAGAAGTGAATACATTTCAGCGGTCAAGACCTTATGATAAGACAAGGAAACGTTGGGTAAGGAGACTAACATTTTTATATGTTGTGCTTCATGCAACTTGGAACAAAACTAAAACTTAAATGTGTTTTTATTTCATTCATTGTCTCCAACAGCTTGTAATGTCAGGGGAAAAACTCATTCTCGTAGAGATGTGCACAAAGAGTCGATACGATTTTCACATACCTAACATCCGTGAGAAAAGATATGGTTCGAAAAAGTTAAACGAGGAAAGAAACGATTGGGATCAAGTGGAAGATATGGATGGTCACGTGTCGTTCTTGGAGCACTATTGCACATTCTCATGCTTGGCTACTGAAATTCCAGAATTTAGGGCTAACTCTATAATCTTCATGGACTTGTGGGGAGGATCTAGCTCGTATGAACATGAAAGCATTCTCGTGTTTGAATCCAATGAGCAAGGCGTAAGATCTTGGAGAGATAAACCGGAGTATATAGAGCTGTTTCCATTTCCCCCTGGTTGGGTAATCTCCAACGGATGATCATATATATCTTGAAATCAGTTTATTCTATGTAGCGAAAGATTTTGTCTTCACCTTTCCTTTTGTAAACCTAGTCTAAAACAATGATACTGATATAGATTAAAGTGAGTTCACACCTACATATATACTCGGTAGTCCAGACAAAGAGAAATGTTTTCGTTTTTTTTTTTTAAGAAAAATTACTTGATCTGGCTAAATTATAAATCCTTACTATTTCGTTGACTTTTCCAAATTAGACATAACGTTAATTAAAACCAAAAACTCTGTCACAAAATGTTAAATCTGACTAGCCTAATTCAGTCAAGTGAACCCAAAGGTGAAAATTTATTTGTCTAGTGAGGTATTTGAAAAAACCAAAATTAGCCAAAAAGCGATTATGATGGATTAGTGTTTTGTTCTGTTATATTTTATATATGATTCGGAACAAGAATAATGAGTTCAACTTGTTAATAATTTACCCTATTTACAGCTTGGTTTGCACGGCAAGTAAGAAAGTCAACGCATTTCCTCAACCCAAGAAAACAAAACAATAGAGAACATTAAACATGTACAGTATATTATAGTATAACGCTCCATATCTTCTTATTCTCATATATAATCTATTTCCAAGTCAAGAGAAGAAGAAAGAAATGGGGAACTGGTCGGAGTTGCCACTAGAGATCATCCTCATGATATCTGTGAGAATTGACAACCCCTTCGATCTGATCCATTACCGATCGGTATGTTCCTCGTGGCGATCCTCGAGCCTTCTCACATTCCGACCAGTTCCATCACTTAGATGTCCTGTTCCACCAGATGCCGGGGGAGATGATTGTTATATCTCGAGGAGTCGTGTTTATCTGATCAAGTCTCTTTCTAGCGTACCTTTCCAATTTTGGTAACTAAATCCTCTTTAAACTGTTTTTTTGGATCCAAAAGTTACCATAATAATTGGTCTTTCTTTTTCATTTTGAAATTATTCTTAAATCTTAATGAATGTGTAGTTAGAAATTTTACATCAATCAAAAAATTGCAAACTAATGTAATATATTAATTAGAAATACGGCTTAATCAATCCACTCGTTTTTAAATTGCATTTTGTTCTCTCTGGACCGATACTTTTTCAAATTATATTGTTTTGAAAGCTAACCGGAAATTTGGTGTTCAGATATTCGCTAAACGCGGATATTTAACCGTTATCCGTATGGTTCCTACAAATTAAATAGTGTTCCTCGCAGGTTGTTTAAGCTACTAGAAGAGGAGAATGGAGAACTTGCTCTGCACATTTTGTTCAGTACAAGAACCTCCTCTGTGTGGGGATGTTCATATCCAAGTTTGTCACTTGACTTGCTCAACTCTCAAGTCGTTGAGCTAGCTCAAGAACATGTTGCTTGTTACACCTCTTGGTGCGACCTTTTCGATGATGATTTTGCGAATAAAGAAGGAAAAAATATTGGCTTTATGCAGTTAGATGCAGAGAACAAGGAATTTATGATTATGCGAAGAATCTCAATCCAGGGACTTGGCATGTATAGGTCATTTGATAAGTGTTGGACCGAGATCGAGATAGAACCTGATCGTTTTCTAGAAGCAGTAGCGTCGTATAACGGACTATTTTATGCCATCGATTCTACTGGAGTAATGATAGTGGTAAAGCCATCTCTAGAAGTGAACTCGTTTCAGCGGTCGAGGCCTTGTGATAAGACAAGGAAACGTTGGGTAAGACGAACAAAACTTTTTTGTAAAATACTAAGCATTTTTTCATCTAGTTACAAGTTACAACTTTCTTCCTACGGCGAAAAATAAAAATATTCACACTTTTTTTAGTGAACCAACTAAGTTGTGATGAGTCTAAGATAAGATTTTTAAGTCCCTAGCTTGTACATTTTAACCCCTTAATCATAAACACCTTTTAAAATTCTCTCTTTATATTATTGTCTATATCCAGCTTGCCAAGTTGGAGGAGAAACTCCTACTAGTAGAGATCTGCACCGAAAGCCAAAAGGAGTATCTCACACCAAAACTCCTAGCGGAAAAGGGATGGTTCGAGATTTCGGAGTTAGACGAGAAGAGAAACGATTGGATTCAATTGGAAGATGTGGGTGGTCACGTCTTGTTCTTGGACTGCCATTGCTCTTTCTCTTGCCTGCCTACTCAAATTCCGGGTTTTAGACCCAACTCTATAATTTTCGAGTGTCTTTATGGATCTTATAGACATAAAGATTTTCAGGTGTTTGAATTTGGTGAGCAAGGTATTAGATCTTTTGAAGATATCTCCGAGTATGCTCAACTTAAGTCGTCTCCCCAATGGATAATTTCTAATGGATGATTGATAATCGATCACAAAACATAATTGAAACAAAAAATGTTTGTCGTCACCTTTCAATTTTTTTTTTTTTGTTCAACACAAATTGGTTGTATTTAAAACATTTTTGTATATTAACTAATTGTATATGGTTTTGTATTATATCATGTATTAGCAATTTAGCATTGATAATGTACCAATTTTTTGACTTTATTTATCAGCCAACTTTTTCTATCTTTTATAATTTAAGGTTGCATAAGGGATTTTAAATGGGCCAGCTACTAGAAGATGCCAGCACTTATCAAGTCACATGAGTCCATGGCCGATCAAATTGCAGCTCCATAATTTATCAAAAATTTATTCACTTTTTCACCAAATTTTGTCGTTCACTCCTTTTAAATTTCCTATTCTAGTTTTGTCTGCTTGCATCAATCCATCCATCCAAAAAAAAAATCTTTTTACATAAAAGTTATAATAATTGATTCAGCTAAACAAAATGGATAAAAAAAAAAAAACAATTCAGCTTATTCATATGAACAACTACTAGCTAGATTATGTTCTAGTCCGGATTTGTACTCATTCTTTGTTAGTTTTCTCTTTTTTTTCTTTTTTTTTCTTTGTTAGTTTTCTCTTTTGTTTGTTATTTTAATTTTTTTCGTAATTTACAGAGTGAAAAACAAATTGTATAAATTCTCAAATAATGCTAAGAAGCGACTGAAAATGGATGTGACTGTCATATTGAAGGTAAAACCACTGTAAAACTTATCTACGTGTTGAGGGTAAAATTACGAATATTCTAAGATATAATCTAGCCATTAATAATAATTAAAAAGATAATAATTGAAGAATATAAATAAGTGTATTATTATGAACTCTAATACGATAAGTTTTTCAAAAAAAAACTTTGATAGATCAGTTTTATAATTTACATCAACCAAATAAACCAACCTATAGATGATAAATTACTTTAATCAAAAACCCTTAAATTAAGCAATATAGAAAACGCTTGCCGGTGAGTAATTTATGTTTATTATTGTTTTTCTCGTTAAGTTTATTATCATCGTCATTATCAATCTGCTTTATAGCAGCGCATGTACAGCGCATGTAGATAGGAACAAAAAACTATTATATTTATGATTAACTAAGATATAACTGGACAAAATATAAAAACAATTCGGTGACAGCTAAAATCCTAACTCAAACAATTAACCAAATACGTACCTAACGACACAATCTATGCGAAGGGTTTTGTGAACCAACTTGGTTTCTTCCTCTTTCCTACTTCTTTGTGTAATTTACCCCAAAAAATGCGGGTTACTCGTTTTATGTACTCGGTTTCTTAAAAACAGTTTTGTATTCTTCCACCCACAATTTGGCTATACACCTAATTAGCCCATAATTCTTTATAGATAACTTGTTGGCAAATGATTTCAAAAAAAAAAAAAAAAAAAAAAACAGAGACATAATTAAACCGCCAACTCTAATACCGCAACATAAAACTCTATACAAAACTAGAATCCATGCATATATATACCAGAAATAGACGCGAAAATTTATGAGTAAGAAAACCATAGAACTTTGAAAAAACAGTATTGTAGAACACAGACATTTTGTAGTAATATATAAAAACATTATCTTGTACAAGAAAATGGGTGGTTGAAACATAAGGTGCATTGGCTATGCAATTGTTAGTCTTGTGTAGCAACTACATCGAAGCATGCATACTGATTAAGTTTGTGCAATAATGCCTTTTATACGTCCACTTCGATAGATATGCATGCTACGCGGCCGATGTGTTATCTAGCTATTTTTGCATTGGGGTCATCCTCGGATACGTTTGATAGACAAATAGTGAAAAAATCGTTTTTCGAAAACTTGAAGATGGGTCTAATTTGTCTACCTGTCTCATCGTAATTGGCAAATACTTAATAACTAAAATTTACTCCTAAATTAAATTGTATTCTTCTTTAGTTCCATAAAAACCTTGGCGATAAGCTTATAAGAAAATAATATTTCTCATAAAAATCATATAAACAACATTTTATTTATTTGTTAAATAACATATCAACTTCAATTTCATAAATTAATATGAAAATCTTCCAAATTACTTTTGTTTCTTTTTTTGTCCGTTTTCATATAATGTGGTCCACCACCAATGCTTAATAAACTATCACTGCGACTAAAAATAAAATAAAATTTACTTGAGATTGTCAATGACGTGAACCATCATGACTAGTTGATCAACAAAAAGACGGCCACGTTGAAAGCTTTGAATTACAGCTATACATTTAACAATTACATACTCTATAGATTTCCGTAACTGTACTTACGTGAACACTTATTTATAGTACGAAGACGTGTTTTGTTTTCGCCCAAACCAACTCGATCATTTTTTGTTCTATTTCCTCCTAATTCTTCTTCGCTTCTTTCCCAACCAAAAACACCATTCTTATCTCTACAAGAATTAGAGAAGATCTGTAGATTTCAAACACCATTTCTACGACTGCAAATTTCAAAATCGCCGGGTTAGTGTTTTATTTCATTTGTACTTTATTTTTTAGGCCTGGGCAAAATATTCGTTAGATCCGCTTCGACTCGGTATTCGTTTTGATTCGATTCGAAAAATCCGAATATCCGTAATATTTTGGAGCAAATCAAATAGGAAAATGTAGTATTCGTAAAAACCGAAGCAAATAACAAATATTGTTTTTTTTAAAGTCGGATATCCGCTTCGATCCGTATTTTTCGATATATATTATAAATATATATATATATGTATATCGTAATATATTTTTGGCTTGTATTTGTAAACTCAATTTTTTATCCTTCGGACCTATATTTGTGACACAATTTAATAGTTTTTATTAGTGAAGTGGAATTTATTATAAAAAAAAATCAATATCCCTTAAAAATAAGAAGTTGGAATCCTGTGACGACTTCTTTTTCCCAAATTTTATATTTTTCTTCGTAGTTTTACATACGAGCGCTTAGCTTTTTAGGGTTTTAATAAGTGCAGAAGTATCGAAGCGGATATCCGCAAATATCACAAAAAAATCCGGATATTCGATATTCCGAATATCCGGAAATTTTCGGATCAAAGCAAATCACAAAATCAAGTATTCGGTTAAATCGAATCGAATAACGAATATCCCAAATTTTCCGGATATCCGCTTCGTGCCCAGGCCTATTATTTTTTGTTCTTGGGTTCGTGTAGTTGACAAAGTCCATTACATCACAAACAATAGTTTTATGAATCCTTGCTTGAGAACATGCATAGGCTACATGTGATTCTTTATTTGCATTAATATGATCTTAGGGTTCCTATTACGAACTAATAAATTTAAGAATTGATTTTTTTTTTCCTTTTTTTTCTCTTGGTTCTTTCTTTCCTAAACCCAAATTGATTCCAGAAACAAAAATTAGCTTATTAAACCCCAAATGCCAATTGATATAGTTACAAAGGTTCCTGGTTTACAAGTATATGTTTGTGATTTTTATAAGATTAAACCGGTTGTCACAAGCGATGGAGCATGATCAAATATTGGTTACCAGTAAAACGCGTAAATATGCATAAGCGTTGTTGGCCGGTCGAGCCATAACTTTGAAGTGGACCCGATGACTTGATGGGCACATAGCACCACACCATACATTTGAGATCTTTTGTTATTTTGTTTTTTTTTTCTTTTAAAGTTTTTTTTTTAAACAAAAGAAACATTGACGGCCAAAAAAAGATAAAGAAGAAGTTTATTTTCTTTTTGTTTCGTTAAAATTAAAACCAATGTCGTAAGATTTTTGTATATTTTTTAATTATGGAAGTCTCGATATTACTGTTGAAAAACTACGATGTTTTAAATTGGTTTAGCTTAGATCATTGACGTGGAACACCTCAAATAAGATAATTAACCACGTAACAATCGGAATATATAAGGATTTATTAATGCAGTTCTAAAATTACAGTTTTGTTGGTTTCCTAAAATTACAGTTTCTCTTAGGTAAATAATTATTCAAAGAATTTACCCAACTCAAATTTAGAAACCAAAAGGAAAATTTAATATTCGAAAAGGAGAAAATAATGAAAACTGAATTTTTGGTTCTCTTCTGTCCTTGATTGTGTTTCTTGTTTGCTTATGATTGTTTAGTTTGAGGAGAATTTTCATGGGCTACCCAAGTCCCAAATGCACATTTACATTTATAGGTTTTTTGGTTCTTTTTTTTTTAATAAAGAAAATTATTGGTATTAAGTGCAATTGTAAAAAAAAAAAAAAGTGCAGTTGTTCCTGATTAACAAACAATAGTGGTCTATATTTTATTTCTAGCCAATAACATCATTTTCCAATATATATGGGGTAAGTGACTAAGTATAGTCGAATTCCATTCAGCTGGGAAACCAGCTTAGTGGCAAAACCACCAGACTTTGCATATTAGTGATATATTAGGTAGATGTTTATATGTGGATAGTTTAGGTCAGATTGATTTAATTAGTGGTCTAAACCACTAGAATTTTCGTATCAGTTTATGATTTTAGAAAATGTAAAACCTAAATTAAATCATGCAATAGAGAATTAAAAAGGTGAAAATTCTAATGAATCAAGAACCCACTAGAACTCCTTTTCCCTAGCCAATATTTTATTGTGAATATTCTGTTTTCCCTTGCATATGCTTTCAACAATCTAAAGAAATTATAAATGCAATTAAATTGACTATAAGGGTTAATACTAAGTCAAGACAGAAGATTAATTAACTATAGATTTAAAGGTAACGAAAATTAATTTAAATCTTATAGGTGTCAACTAATTAGTATGTAATCAATTTGATTGTTTTCTTTCTTTTTTTTTGCTACAGGGGAAATTAAAAAATGGAGGAGAAACCAAACTTTGTGATACAAGTAGAAGAAGAGCTTCCAAGTTTACTGAGAAAAGCCACAACAGAAGATATGGTTGGGTTTGACAATTACAAAGAGAATGGTCATCCTTTTCCTCACTTAATCAGTCGTTTTCATCCTTCTCATGCCTCCACGACTACTTTGGTATGTTACTTATTTTATTTATCACTTTCCACAAAAATTAGGTTATAAACTTATTATATAACTAAATCGGATCAAATTATTTTACATATATTTATGTGGAAAGAATGGTCAAGAAGCATCAAGATCAATAGACACAATGGAAGCTCATCATAACTACAATGAGACACCACCATGGACTCATCAAAGAAAACCATCAATTTCAATGCCAACTTCACCAAATGTTCTCATGATCTCCGACCCGACAACATCTTTATCTTCCGAAAACAACAAGAACAGTGGGTCGACTGGCAAATCTGTCAAGTTTCTCTCTCAGCCAATGACCAAAGTCTCATCTCTCTACATAGAAACCGGTAACGATGATAATGATCGTCATCGTAGCCATGATAATCATCATCATCGTCAACAACAACATCAGAATGGTCATCATCAAACTCAAAATCCTGCGGCGAACAAGCTTAAAGACAACAGGTACAACTCGTTCAAGACTTGGTCGGGGAAACTCGAGAGACAATTTACAAGAAAGCCAGCTTCTGTTGAACCGGAGGCACCAAACCGGAATAACCAAAATTTGAATACCAATGAAGCCATGCCTGTGGACCGATACTATGATGCCTTAGAAGGTCCTGAATTAGAGACTCTCCGGGTACGTACCTACTTTTGTTTTTCTATTACATGCATTGATGTGGTAAATTGTTTTAATGATCTTTTAGCGAAAGTATAAGATTACTAGAAACATGCCGAATCATTTTTTCATTCAAAAATATTACCAAAAATACTTATATTTAGGAGTGTGACATGTTTTATAACTCTCTTTTATTTTCTCTACGTCACAGCCTCAAGAAGAGATCGTTCTACCAAATGATAAAAAATGGCCGTTTCTTCTCCGTTACCCGATCTCCACCTTCGGTATGTGCCTCGGAGTGAGCAGCCAAGCCATAATGTGGAAAACTCTAGCCACCGCGGAGCCAACCAAGTTCCTCCATGTACCCCTTTGGATCAACCAGGGTCTCTGGTTCATCTCAGTCGCCTTGGTCCTCACTATCGCCACCATCTACCTCCTCAAGATAATCCTTTATTTCGAAGCCGTACGCCGCGAATACTACCATCCAATTAGAATCAACTTCTTCTTTGCTCCTTTCATTTCTTTACTCTTCCTGGCCCTCGGTGTCCCACCTTCCATAATTACAGATTTGCCGCATTTCCTTTGGTACCTCCTCATGTTTCCTTTCATCTGTCTTGAGCTTAAGATCTACGGTCAATGGATGTCTGGTGGTCAACGCCGGCTCTCTCGAGTCGCCAACCCGACCAACCATCTCTCAGTCGTCGGGAACTTTGTTGGTGCCTTGCTTGGTGCGTCCATGGGACTTAGAGAAGGCCCTATATTCTTCTACGCCGTTGGGATGGCTCATTACTTGGTTCTTTTTGTGACTCTCTACCAAAGGCTACCGACCAACGAGACTTTGCCTAAAGATCTTCACCCTGTATTCTTCCTCTTCGTTGCAGCTCCAAGTGTTGCTTCCATGGCTTGGGCTAAGGTCACTGGCTCCTTCGATTACGGCTCCAAAGTGTGTTACTTTATCGCCATTTTCCTCTATTTCTCATTGGTACGTTTCACATATAACTTTAGCTCATACATATTTCTTTCTTCAGAAAAGTTTATTCACTAATACCAATCTTCCCTTTCTTTGATTTATAGGCTGTTCGGATTAATTTCTTCCGTGGAATCAAGTAAGTTCAAGAAAATTACTTTTATTACTGTTTGATGTTTTGGTTATTCGGTAGCTTAACTTTCTCATACACTTTTCTTATAGATTTTCGCTGTCTTGGTGGGCGTACACATTTCCGATGACCGGAGCTGCGATTGCAACCATCAGATATGCAACAGTGGTTAGGAGCACTATGACTCAAATCATGTGTGTGGTCCTCTGTGCCATTGCAACGTTAGTAGTATTCGCACTGCTTGTGACCACCATCATACATGCCTTTGTTCTCCGGGATCTTTTTCCCAATGACCTCGCAATAGCCATCAGCAACCGCCCGAGACCCAAACAGAATAGCCATCACCGGTGGCTAGACCAACTGAGAAATGTAAGCTCAGAGAACATCGAGAATTACTTGAAATTCACAGACTCCGACAGCACTCATAGTAATGATTTAGAAGCTTGCAACGGCAAAACTCAAGAGAGTGATTCATCATAAATTGGAAAATCATAAAAAAAAGTTTTCATAACCCCTGGTACAGAGTCGTATCCGAAGTTTTGGTTTTTATTTGTTGTCAGTGTCTCTGACACAAGTGAGGAACCTAGTAACGGTAATGTTGCTGTGGTTCTAATGAGCATGTGTGTAAAAGTAGTAGTAAGCAAACGATAGGGGTTGTCTACAATGGTGAGCCAATCCAAACGACCCAGTATCTCCTAAACCGGAACTGTTAACAGTTATCATAATACTTCAAAGAGCATGTAAACTTGTTTTGTTCCAATAAATAAAAAGTTTTGAGGGGTTATCATTGTATCAATAGCATCAGAAATGATGATACGCAATCATGTTGGTTCTACTCAGATCAGCTAAGCCTGATAAGAGCTTCAGTTTCACATAATCATTTCTATTTCGGTAACTTAATGGATACCGCCATTTCGAAATATCAAGATATAAACAGAAATCAAGAAGATAGAGAATCAAATGGCATAAGACCAAGCTAAGCACTAGTACTCGAGCCTATATACTACAAAAGGGACAACAAAAGCATCATCGTACTTATTAGCTAATGAATGCGTACAGGGGAAAAGCTCTGATCAGATCAGCTAAGCTATTGAAGTTCTCATAACCAGTTGACATAAGAACTTGAGATATATTGTAAAATCTAAATTTTAACATAAACAGATTACAGAAACAGAAATCAAGACCCTCAAGAAACAAAAGGCATAAGAATCAAAGCTTGAACTCAGCAACAAACTAGCAGTAGAATTCCATATTGTCCTAGGAACAAATCTAAATTCTCAAGCAAAAGAGACAAAATCTTCAAAAATCTCTAGTTCCTGTACAAAAGATTTCGATGCATACATACCCGAGGAAGTTCATTTCAATTCAGTTCAGTCCGGTTCGCTTCTTATGCCATTTAGCCGCCAAAGAAAGAGAAGAAGCCGCGTTTCTTAGGCTCTTCCTCCACCATAACAGCCTTCATACTATCTTGCTCCACGAGTCTCCAAGCTGCCTGCTCAAATGCCAATCCCGCAAGCGTAGGAGGCTTGTTCAGAACAAGCGGAAACCCTCGATTCGTGCTTCGAATAACCTCAGAATCTTCAGGAATCACGCCAAGCAACGACAATCCCAACATCTCCTGCACATCTAACACTGACATCATATCCTCTCCTTTGATCATATCAGTTCTCACTCGGTTCACAATCATCTTTATATCTCGGATTCCGTCGCATTCTAACAAACCTGTAACCCTATCTGCGTCTCTTAGCGCTGTTATATCCGGAGTTGTAACCAGAACTGCTTCATTCGCCGGAGTAATGGCGGTTATAAACCCGGCATCGATTCCTGCAGGACAATCAATGATGATGAAGTCCGGCGAACCTTCCGGTCTCGTTTTCAACGCATCAACAAGCCATTCCAATGCTTTTCCACCAAATCCCATCGGAAGTTTCGATCTAGGTTTCGAAATACATAGCAATTCGAAATTCGACCAACGCTTATCACGTACCAGAGCTTGATCGAGACGACAATCTCCGTTTATAACCTCGACGCAAGTGTAATTGACTCGATTCTCTAACCCTAGAAGGAGATCGAGGTTACGAAGTCCAAGGTCAGCGTCAATAGCAACAACTGAGAAGCCGTAACGAGCTAGAGAGAGACCAACATTTGCGGTGGTTGTCGTCTTTCCAACACCGCCTTTCCCGGAGGTGATAACAACGATACGCGGCGTTTCTCCGGCGAGTTCCGGTTTGCGATTAAACTGAAGAACGGATCGTATTGGACTCCGTCTGCTAGGGTTATTGACGAATCGTGGTGAAGATAGTAGAGGTTTGTGTGAGAGAGACGATGGAAGGAGAAGAGATTGATGATTCGTCGAGAACAATCTCAGAGACGCCATTGATAGAGCTGCTTCTTCAGCTGTCTCTACAGAGACAGAAATGTTTCTGAGCGTTGTGGCTTCAGAGGGTTTACGGTTTATCAACAACTTTTGAGACTCCGGTTTATATTTCTCCAACGTAAACCGGTTTTATATTTAACCAAATAATTTGTTGGTTTTACCGGTTTATGATTCATCTCTATTACGAATGATTAATGAACAATCATAGTATACAACCAAACTTTCGACAAAAAAAAAAAAAAAGTATACAACCAAACAAAATTATACCAAACACAAACCGAATCTGAATACCGGTACACCGCTTTGGTTTCCCGGTTTATGTATTGTCCCTCTATGACTATGAATACTTGCTCTATATAGCAATGAGTTTCTTTTTTATCTGCCAGCGTTGGTCATTAGCTGAGAGAAGACTTGGCTGCTACTGATTATGCCTGAAGTTCCATCTCCATAGTCCCTATCTGTGTTTGAGCCACTAGACGGACCTTGCCGAGCTGTTCCCGAGTCGGTAACGTCTCCATAAACTTCTTCAGGATTGTTCAATGGTCCTGATTCTTGAAGCTGAAGTACATGTTCTAAATTCCACAGAACATCGCCAATTGTCGGTCTATCTACACCGTAATCCGCACAGCATTTCTCTGCGGTTTCTGCGAATTTCTTCAACGAGCACGGTTTGATTTCATCCGCGATATTCGGATCAACGATCTGATCGAGCATCCCTTTCCTTTGCCACTCGATTGCCCATTCTGCTAAATTTACTTGCTCCCTAACAAGCAACGGATCAACAGCGGGTCTAGCGCAAAGAACTTCGAAAAGAACAACGCCAAAAGAATAAACATCGGATTTATCCGTGAGCTGTTGTCTCCTGAAGTATTCAGGATCAAGATATCCAAAGCTTCCTTTTACGCCGGTGCTCACATGTGTCTCATCAATACAAGGACCGGATCTTGAGAGTCCAAAGTCTGCAACTTTGGCTACATAGTTGTTATCTAGTAAGATATTGGTGGATTTGATATCCCGGTGGATGATTCCTTGCGAAGAACCGGTGTGAAGGTAATGAAGACCTCTGGCTGCACCAATGCAGACCTCAAGCCGTTGTTTCCAAGACAAAGGCGGGTTGGTGGATCCGTATAAGTGACTTTTGAGGGGTCCTTTATCCATGTACTCATATACAAGAATCATCTCAGACTGTTCTTCGCAATACCCAACAAGCGAAACCAGATGGCGATGACGGATCTTAGAGAGGATGGTTATCTCAGAGAGAAACTCCGGTAAGCCCTGTCTTGAACCAGGCGAGCCTCTCTTTACAGCTACTTTGGTGTTGTCTTTGAGAGACCCTTTAAAAACCATCCCAAATCCGCCTACTCCGATTACTAAACTTTTATCAAAGTTATTGGTTCCGGATTGTAATTCCGCGAAAGAGATTCTCAGAGTATGGTAGCCACTAGAACTAACAGTTCTTTCAGTTGTTCTACTGTTGGAACTGCCTCTAAACCTCCTCAAAGGTGTCCAGCCCGTGCTTTCCGAACTCCTCGTCTTGTTGTTCTTGCGCCTGCACAAGCACAAAACGCACAAGAAGAACAGTGACAAGAACACAAAACCTCCCAAAACCGAGCCAACCACGATCCAGACAACATTCCTCTTTCCAGATACCACTTCAGAACTCACAGGGCTTAAAATCCTCATGATCTCAACTCCATTCAATAGAGCATTAACTCTCGCCGGATTACTAAGATCAGACGGTCCAACACTAATCCTCAACATTCCAGAACGATCAGACTCCGCAACAAAATCAATGTACAACGGAGACGCAAGCACATGGAAAGTAAGCGTGGAAAGATCAACATCTTTATACGCAAGATACTCATTGATAAACACATTGAAATAGAGCTGATTAAGCGACGAACTAACGATATCGCAGAAATGCAAACGAACCAAATGAAGAACTCGTTTCTCAACAACCTGAAATCCCCAACTAATGTTAAACCTTGCCTGCAACTCCTGATTATCTCGATCCATCTCCTGAGCAGTCATATAAACATTATCCGGAGCAATCTCTCTCGTGGCACCACCGTTTTGATAATTCGGAGAATGAGTAGTCCAAGCACGTCTCGCAGCAGCTCTCAACAGGAGATAGTTGTCATCAACAACCCAAGTCCTCCACAATGTATCATTAAACGGCGTCAATTTCGAACCACCAACGTTGATTCTATGAACAGTCTCAAGAACTTGAGATGACAAGTTACTAAAGATTTGAGCAGAGTTAGGGATTACAAGCTTAGTTCCTTGATCCATTATATAATCATTAGGTGCTGAAAACACTTCAACCGCATTTACAAACCCAAATCCAGAAGCTTTAGAAGGCAAAAACGAAATCTCTAAAACAGGGTCATCGATTTTGAGTATAAATTCTTTAACAACGACGGAGCTAGTACTGAAACTGTTAATCACAGAGAACCCATTAATCAAAACTCGAAATTTCGCAGACCTTAAGTTAAAGCTTGAAGCTTTAAAAGGCGCGAAATGGAGACGGATAAAGTGAGTGCCTTTGGTAGTGACTTGGAATTTATATGATCCTCCGATGGGGAAAACACGAGCTGTGTTGTATAAAACGGGTGAATCTGGAGATGGGTTTGGGTCAGAAATCGAAATGGATCGATCGGTGGAGAGAAAAGACGAGCCAGGTTTTGAAGAGTCGCTGAGAAACGAACGGATTGTGAAGAAAGATGTGTTGGTGTTAGAACCGGAATTGATAAGGTAATTATCAGTTGGAGTGAAAGCAGCGAAAGAGAGATGAAGAAGAGAGGGGAAAAAGAAGAAGAGAAGGGTTTGGATTAGATTTAGTGAAAACGCCATTAGAGTGAAGCTTTTTGGGGAAGGTTTGAGAAAGTTTTTGTTTGGGTTGATATTAAAGAGAAGAAGAGATGGAGAAACTAGAAAGTGGGTTTTTGCTGTCACTTCTCTGTATTTGTATTTTTTTCCCACTAAAGGGTGAGTGAAAGAGAAAGTGTTGTTTGTGAAATCATTAGGGAAGCGAATTTTGTCAACAGCAATGGGAAAACAAAGGAAGCTTAACCTGCTTTGTTTGTGATTCGGTGGCAATCATTTTCAAAAAGTTTTGTTTGTTTTAAATATAGTTGGTTTTTACTGATTTGGTAATGAGTAAGGAAATTTTTAGTTAATCATTTTTGTACGCTATTAGTAGGGATGTTTTATTCATTTTTGGATTAGATATAAACAGTTTTGAGATATGTTTTTGACGGAAAAAAATGAGGGTCATATGGATTAACTCATTCGTAGGTGGTGTGATTATTGTTGTTTTAATTGAGTAACTAACAAGGTTTGGACCGACACATTATTAATAAACTTTAATAAATTAACAAGATACAGTGTAGGCAAGTTAAATAATTCACTCGTTAATTCAATAGACCTAAACATACTAATTTAATAATTAGAAGGAAAAATAAGGAAAGAAACTGTCACCAAATTTAGAAGTACTCTTTTTATGGTTTTATGGGCATCCATGATCCATCATTTTTTTTTTAATCAACCACACATTAATTAAAAAATAACTATTTGATTGGTTGTCCAACTAAGAGGAGAAGAGTTTACAAAAGTAACATCAGAAAATAAAAGTCTTGAAGAACGGGCTAAACAGTCCGCTTAAACATTACATAAACGAGAGATAAGAGTAAGCGAGAAGAATGAGAATGATCCATCATTTTTTACAAAGTCTAGATTAAATTTTTCTTTTTTTTGATCAACTCAAACTCTAGATAAACAAGGCGACAATAAAATACAATAAAACACTAAAAAAGAGAATTCCAATCGATGCTAATCATAAAATCCTTTAAACAAAAAAAAATTCTCTTCATAACTATTCATTATGTTTTCTTCTAATATTTTTTTGTCTTTCTATGCTATGTTTCTTTCATAAATTTTTTTATTTTTTTGTTATTTTTTTTCTGTATCAAAAAATCGATTACGAAAAATTAAAAATAGAGTAAAGTTGTAGAAAAAAACATTGTTAAATTTATTTTAAATTTTTATCATATTCATTATGTGGTATATTTATGCTTATCATTGATTTTTTTTGTAAGAAATTTGTAAACTCATTTTGTTATCAGTAAATTTGTTTACCCGAAAAAGGAAAATAAATAAAAAAAAAAAGCTTCCAAAACTATAATATGGGACTTCAGACATTAATTGGCATCTAAAAGTGGTATGGCTCTTCTATTCACAGTGGTATCACCAAATCCACTGTCACCCACAATCTCATCGCTCCACGTGTCTCCTTCCCGCCACCACTTATCATCAATAACCACCCGCCGTAACAAATCGCCGCCGGTAACACTCCCTCCACCGCGGCCTGTTTCATCTCGACGCCGGCGCGTGAAGGTCTTCTCACAACTACGATTCCCTCTAATCTCCCCCGACGATCACTGGTCTCAATGGGCCGCTCTATTCGCCTCCGGAGCTTTCGGTGTCTGGTAAATCACCTCAATCCTCTCTGTCACATTCGAGTTCTTATGGTACTGATTATGTGAAATCACCGACTTCTTTAGGTCGGAGAAGACGAAAATTGGAAGCATGGTGAGTGGTGCGTTGACAAGCACGTTACTTGGGCTCGCCGCGAGCAATTTAGGGTTAATTCCGTTTGAAACGCCGTCGTATGACTTCTTCATGGAGTTTCTCTTGCCGCATACGATTCCATTGTTGTTGTTTAGAGCTGATCTTCGTCGTATTATCCGATCCACTGGGTCATTGCTTCTTGCATTCTTAATTGGATCTGGTAAAGATTTTGTCTTTGCTTAGTTTAAGATAGTTAGGTCTTTGATAATCAAGAATTGCCCTACTGTTGTAGTGAAGTGACATTTCTATTGATGATGTGGTTGATTAGTGGTTTATTAATCTATGAGTTGGTTTGTGGTAGTTGCGACGATTGTTGGGACTGTGGTGGCTTTTATGTTGGTACCGATGAGATCGCTTGGTCCGGATAACTGGAAAATAGCAGCTGCTCTTATGGGGAGTTATATTGGTGGATGTAAGTTTGTCTGGAGCCTCTTCATTGCTTCTTTGGCTTGTTAACAGACAGAGGTACTCAATGTTGATCTTCATCGGTTAAAAAGTTTCTAGCTTTACTTGATTCTCGCCTATCGGAAAAAAGAGGAAAATCTTGCTAAATTGGCTAGTAAGATGTTTCTCACAACTTGGGACTTCTTCATGAGAAATGAGAACAAAACTGTTGGTTTTTGTTTTTTGTTCTGCAGCCCTTAATTTCGTTGCGATATCGGAGGCTCTACAGATATCTCCATCTGTTATAGCAGCGGGTGTAGCTGTGGACAATGTCATATGTGCTCTTTATTTCATGGTTTTGTTTGCATTGGCCTCAAAGATACCCCCTGAGACCACCTCAGCATCTTCCCCTGGTAAAGTTTCGTCTTGATTACATTTTATATTTTCTTGTATTATAAAGTTATGTTACAATGCTAAAGGTTACTTAAGAACTTGGGCCTTGGGGTAGATATTATCGTACCAGCGTCTATGGCTAACAGTTGGACCAATTGAAGATGTGGTGACACTTGGTTAGAGGTTGTCAAACTGATCTAAGTGAATATTGGTAAAAATAGTTATTATGAATATTGGCAAATTATGTTCTGATAATAAATACTCAATAGTTTGAAATTATTACATACATAACTATTCTCATCTTCTAACTGCATTTGCATCCAACATATTAATGCATTTGTCAAAATATGTATTGAAGAAAGATTCTCATTACTTGTGAATTTTGACATTGTTACAAAATCATTTTCAACTTCTGGTCGTGGTTGCATCCAAATATAAACACAATTACTACTATTCAAGTACTTCTTGTGATCTCTGGCAGATGCTGACATGACTAAAGATGACGAGCTCAAGGACAAGAACAGAGTGGTTTCAACGTCGATTGCGCTATCAATTTCATTCCTGATATGCAAAGCTGCTATTTCGATGACGACGCTATTTAAGATCCAAGGAGGCATGCTTCCTGCAGTAACAGCCATCACCATCGTCTTGGCAACTTCCTTCCCTGATTTCTTCAATTCTCTGGCACCTTCTGCTGAAACCATCTCTCTCATTCTCATGCAGGTATCTCTTTCTTTACACTTTTATCCATTAGAACAAATGAGGGATGTGTATGATCATTTTCCAAACGGATCCGTTTTGAACCTCTTTATTCAATGTTCCCATCCCTGATGAAGCCCACGGTTTGGCCCGCCGTTAACATGGACCGGGTCTGTAATGGCGGCAAATTAGTAGTTCATTTCACCTTCTTTTTTTTTAATATTGAATCTTTTTTGTTCAGGTATTTTTCACAATTCTAGGAGCAACAGGGAGTGTATGGAATGTAATCAACACTGCCCCAAGTATCTTCCTATTTGCTGCAATTCAAGTAATGGTTCATCTAGCAGTGACATTGGTTCTAGGAAAGCTATTCTGTATCGACATGAAGCTACTGCTTCTTGCATCAAACGCTAACATCGGAGGCCCAACCACTGCTTGTGCCATGGCAACCGCAAAAGGATGGACTTCTCTAGTCGTTCCCGGGATTCTCTCGGGCGTTTTCGGGGTCTCCATAGCAACTTTTCTCGGCATTGGATGTGGAGTTTTTGTCCTCAAACGATTATAGATTTCAAAACAATTCTAATCATTGGAGGATTCCGAAGCCACACTCCTTGTAAATTGTTAATTGTTCTCGAGTCTCATTAGTTTTCATCTATTTATTTTTCTAATAACCTTTTTCCGTGTTAAAATATTGGGAAAATTAGTCTCAGTACCACTTTTTTCAAAAAGTTTAGGCCCAGTACCACTTTCTGAGTCCACTTAGCATCCATACCACATTCGTCATCTGGAAAGACGAAACTACCCTTCTGGCTGCGTCAGGAATGTGTCAGGGGAAGGAGCTACAGTCTGCCGTCCTTTTTCTCTCTCCTGGCGCATTGGTAACCGTTTTCGTCCCTCTGGTTGGTAAAACAAAGTTGTCCCCGAATAAATCCAGATCTTCGTAGTCTCCAAATTTTATGCCGTCCACAGTCTCTCTCCTAACGCATTGGTAACCGTTTTCGTCCCTCTGGTAAAACAAAGTTGTCCCCGAGTAAATCCAGATCTTCGTCTTCGGCTCTTTGGCGGAATAAAATAAAGATCAAGTTGTCTCCAAGTAAATTCAGATCTCTGGCTGGTAAAACCACATCATCTGGCGATGGACAATCAAGAGAAGTTGTCCCCGAGTAAATCCAGATCTCTGGCTGGTAAAACCACATCATCTGGCGATGGACAATCAAGAGATCTGGACTTATTCTTGGGGGACATCATTCACTCTATTTCATAATTATTGTTCATGGTAAATGTAAACTGCATTTAATGCAATGTTTTGTCCTTCTTCTCTGACACAAAGTTGTCTTTCAGACAAAGTTGTCCTTCTCTGACACAAAGTTGTCCCCGTTTCCCAACCGGCGTCTACTGTAGCTTCTTCCCCTGACACATACCTGACGCACAGAGAAGGGTAAAATCGTCCAAGAGTTGCCACACAAACACCAAATGTGGTATGGATGCTAAATCCATTTCAAATGTGGTACATTTGCTAGGATTTTCCCAAAATGTGGTACATTTGGCAAAATTCCCTAAAATATTTTTTAAAAAAATTGTCAACTATATATTACCTCACCATCTTTTACTTATAAAAAAAAAAAAAAAAAAACTATATATGACCTATAATTATTGTATTTTAGTTGACTAATATGTGGTACGCCTTAGATTTGTTGTACTACTGTACCGCTCTTTCAATATTAGTCAACTGTACTTGTGTTCTTAAGTTTAAAGTCAACTGTACTTCCTATTTGGATTTGTAAAGTCAACTGTGCCAGATCAATAAGATTCTCTTGATTCCAAATTTTAGTATTTTGTAACCAAAAGCAGTGCTAGATTCATCCTTTTGTTTGATTTATCCTATAAACCTTGATAGATTAACGTTGTTAAAATTTTACGTACGTGTTTAATTGTAACTTTTCGATTCCAAAAAATCACATGACTTGGATTTGAGGTTCGAACTAAGTCTTTATTAATATTGATGCACCTGCTCTTTTCATAATATTGATATGCCTATATACGAACAGCACAATTTTAGCCAATAAAAATAATTGTTAGTATACTAACATAATCTTTTTTAATGCAGAGATAAATTATTAGCTAAGAATAAGTAAAGATGTAGTACAACAAGTACCAATTTGTAAATGCATGAATCATGCCTTTTTGTCCCTTTGCCTTATAGAAATGTTCTCAAATCTCAACTCTTTACGCACGAAACCCTAGCTAATACAGTATTTTATAAGTATTAATTTGTAATATTTGTACTTCTCGTTTCTCTCCATATTATAGCTATATAGATATTTTTACTCAATCATATAAGCCTTTTTCAACGAGATTTCACTCCTACATTAAAGTATCATACAGTTGGTAATTTCTTTCTTTCTTTTTATTTGCCAAGATTTGTTGTAGATTAGGAATATATATACTATATATATTAAAATAATAATCGAACCATTGCTCTCAACTCACAAACTTTTCTATTCGCAAATATGTGTTACACGTTTAGACCAAGGGGCAAATCTAAGAGCATGATTATCCAAGGGCTCTTAATAATACTTCTTAAAAATATTTAAATAATATTTTTTTTGTTTCACCTCTTAACTTTTTTTTTTTTGTTCCTTAGCTAAGAATCACTTCTTAGCTTAAAGGCACTTTTGAGAATAAATATAATCAATTAAATGATAACATAATCCTAAGATTTTCTTAAGAGACTACATATAATCATGCTCTAAGAAACTGTCCTAGACATGTATTAAGAGATTGTTAAGAGAGTTTCGCACAAGTTCACGTCTAAAGTCATGTTTGTTTTTGTATCTGGATGCTTCCAGGTTAACCATTCAGTTTCAATATTTACATATTTTTTGTTTTTAAAATTAACTTTTGCAGATAGATGTTGTATTTATATGAAATTTTGTTCGTATGTGAATTTGTAAAGAAATTTTGAATGCTAATTCATAAATAAAAATGTCTAAAAATGATATAGATTTGTTAATAAGTTTTTGTAATGATTAAATTAAATTTTTGATAAAATAAATTCCAAAATAAAATGATTTTTGATTCCAAACACGAGTAAAAAATTTGATGCCAAAATTTGATTATTTAACCATTCCACAATTCTGTCACAAAATTTTCACTATTATGGAGTCAAAATAGAAATTCTGCAATATAATTTTGGCGTTAAACATGTTTCCATAGTTTTGGCTGTTTAAGTTTGACACCAAAACGAATTATTATAATTTTGACGAGAAAATGAGATTTTCAATTTTCATGTCAAAAAGTGAATTGTACCAAATATATTGCACAGTTCATAAAGAACTAAATTTATAGAAACCGAATACAAAATATGATCAAAAGAAAGCTTTCAATTGCATAAACCGATGATCCATGTTTGGCTAACATGTATTTATATAAAAAATTTATACAAATTGTTGACCATACGTTTATGATATATGATTTATGTATATGTCAATATAGATATATATTTATATGATTTATTTATACATAGTGTATATTCTCTGCAGGCAAATAATTGTTGGGAGATAAGATTAAATTAAAAGCAGGGGAAACATTCTCACGTCTTAGACAAACACACATAGTTATTACATATTAAATGTAACAAGGACGATATTACCCTTTTAATCTGCTATAAATAACTAAACCAAAACACTTTCCATATATAAAACACAAACTTACATCAATATATTGTGGATAAATAGTTAAATTTAAAAGAGAAAATGGGAAATATGAGAAGCTTAGTGAAGATGTTAATGGTGGTTCTATTTCTTGGATGGATTTTTGTTTGGATTATGATTTCAACTGATCTTTACAAAAGTAAATGGACTCCAAAACTCGCCAAGAATCTCAATACTACTTATTTTGGTCCTCAAGGTATTAATTTCTCTATCTATTCTCGCATTAAATTTAAATTTTCGATTCCTTAATTTCTGAGTATTCAAGAAGTATCACGTATGTGTATAGGCATGAATCTTGTGCTACTCACGGTTCCAATGATGTTCATTGCGGTTCTGAGTTGTGTTTATTTGCATACCCAGAAGAAACCAACCCAACCTCAAAGGTTCGACTTGTTTGTTATAGTTTCATTGTTGTTGGCTATTTATACTTTCATGCATGTTGTAACAAATTATATAAGTGCAGAGAATGGAAAATTAAAGGGAGAATGGGAAGGGTGATGATGGTGATGAACCCATTGGGGATAGTAACGGCCACAGAGTTGATATTTTCTCTGTTGTTCGTGGCTCTTTTGGTTTGGGCTCTCTCTAGTCATCTATACCTTAGCTATCACGTCCACCTTCATAACCACGACAACGCCAAAATGTAAGCTTCTTAATTTGTTTCTACTTCTAACTTTATATGATCGAATGGTTTGTTGGAATATCACACATCAGAAATAGACACCACTCATAACTCATTGATAATTGTTTCAAGTTAGAAGTTCATGTTTGCTCACATGGTCTATACTATGTGAAACAACAGATGGAACATACCAAAACCGATAATGCATTTTTTTGCACTGCCATTTTTCATATACGTTGATGATTTGTTTCGCTCCCTAGTAACCATTTGGAGTATAACCAAATCCGTAGGGGAGTTGATTTAACATTGACTAAAATGGTGCAGATGGCAGGCAAAGTTTAGGGCTTTTGGACTGAGAATAGGATACGTTGGCCACTACTGCTGGGCCTTTTTGTTCTTCCCAGTAACAAGAGCCTCTACGATTCTGCCACTTGTTGGGTTGACTTCGGAGTCAAGCATCAAATATCATATTTGGCTCGGACATGTCTCAAACTTTCTCTTCCTTGTTCACACCGTCGTTTTCCTTATCTACTGGGCCATGACCAATCAGTTGATGGAGGTTCGTTACTACTAAATTAAATCTTGTATTGAGTTAAATTTTAAATATTGAGCCCTAGCTAGATTCGATTTGCAAACATTGTTTACCAAGGAATATATTCAATCACAGATTATTCGGGATATTTCAGCGAAACTCGATCGATTGCTCGATGCTACATCTAATAATAATAATAATAAAAAACATTCCCTATATTCCAAAACTGACATATTTTTACGTTTACTTATATATGTGAAGACGTTTGCATGGAATCCGACATATGTGTCTAATCTAGCCGGAACAATAGCGATGGTGATTGGAATAGCGATGTGGGTGACGAGTTTACCATCTTTTAGAAGAAAGAAGTTCGAGCTTTTCTTCTACACTCACCAACTCTACGGTCTCTACATAATCTTCTACGTAATGCATGTGGGAGACTCGTGGTTCTGCATGATCTTGCCAAACATCTTCCTCTTCTTCATCGACCGCTACTTGAGATTCTTACAATCCACCAAGAGATCCAGACTTGTTTCTGCTAAGATCTTACCTTCAGACAACCTCGAACTCACTTTCGCCAAAACTTCAGGTTTATAATAATTCCTTCAAAAAAAAAAAAAAAGAGTTTATTCCTCCATTTACGTTTACATGTTCAAATGAAACGACAGAAATTTAGGGTTTTTCTTTCAAACGCAAAACGCAAACGAAATGATAAATTCGTTTGGTATATATTTTTAGGCGTACATTATACCCCAACAAGCATATTGTTTCTACATGTGCCAAGCATTTCCAAGCTTCAATGGCATCCATTCACAATAACTTCTAGCAGCAACTTGGAGAAAGATACGCTAAGTGTTGTAATCAGAAGACAAGGAAGTTGGACTCAAAAGCTTTACACACATCTCTCTTCTTCCATTGATTCTCTCGAAGTTTCTACTGAAGGTCCTTATGGCCCTAACTCTTTTGATGTCTCGAGGTACAAATTTCAAAAGTCTTATTTTAGTTTTTTACTCAGCTAATTTATCTTAAGTTTGACTAATTGTTATAGTTCTCATCATATATAGGCATGACTCTCTAATACTAGTGGGCGGTGGCAGCGGAGTTACACCTTTCATTTCAGTGATCAGAGAGCTCATATTTCAGAGCCAAAACCCGAGCGCAAAGCTACCAAATGTTCTCCTTGTTTGTGCCTTTAAACATTACCATGATCTTGCGTTTTTAGACTTAATCTTCCCATCAGATATATCAGTCTCGGACATTTCTAAGCTAAATCTCCGAATTGAGGCCTATATTACAAGAGAAGACAAGAAGCCCGAGACAACAGATGATCACAGACTTCTTCAGACAAAATGGTTCAAACCGCAGCCTCTAGACTGCCCTATCTCACCTGTTCTTGGATCCAACAACTTCCTCTGGCTCGGAGTCGTGATTTTATCATCATTCTTCATGTTTCTCTTGCTCATAGGGATTGTCACACGTTACTATGTATACCCTGTTGATCATAACACAGGAAAGATCTACAATTTCTCATATAGAGCGCTTTGGGACATGTTCCTAGGATGTGTGTGCATTTTCATCTCCTCCAGCGTAGTTTTCTTATGGCGCAAGAAACAGAACAAAGAAGGAGATAAGGAGTCCAAGAACCAGGTACAGAGCGTAGAGTTTCAGACACCCACGTCTTCTCCAGGTTCATGGTTCCACGGCCACGAGAGAGAGCTCGAGAGCGTTCCGTATCAATCTATAGTACAAGCCACTTCAGTTCACTTCGGCTCCAAACCTAATCTGAAAAGTACGTAATCTATTACCACTATAATCCATGGGCATCACTTACATAACATAAATGATATAAGTGAATGTACATGCATGAAGCTGATACTTTAACCTTATCGTTTTGCAGAGATTCTTTTTGAGGCAGAGGGTTCAGAAGACGTTGGGGTGATGGTTTGCGGACCAAGAAAGATGAGACATGAAGTTGCAAAGATATGTTCATCTGGTTTGGCTAAGAACCTTCATTTTGAGGCAATTAGTTTCAACTGGTGATCGATTCAATGTTCTAAACTATTTTTTTTCTTTTTTTTTTATTATATTCATCGTAATGACCGTTGATGTTTATAAGGTTTGCTGTTTTTATTTTGTTGGTTAAATGATAATATGAAGCTTTTATTTGAAAGAAACAAGTATGTTTAAATAGAATTCTATAGAAAAATAAATAGCAGTTAAAATAAAAAGAAATAAAAGAGCGCTGATGTAGCAAAGCAGTATCAAGGTAGTGAGCTTGCCACGAACCAAAGTGTAGATCCATTGCTGGAGTCCTTCTGATCAAACCATCTCTTTCAGTCTAACGCATGTATCTCTTTTTCTATAGTTTTTAGTAACAAGAAAGTTTTGGGCCAAAGCCTGAAGCCTCCAAGAACCCACAAGAAAAAGTTTTTCAATCCTTTTGAAGGATTTAGCCTACTACAAGACTAAAGGCCTCTTGGTTACATGTATTTCTTTCTTTATACTTTATCCAAATAGAGCCAGTTACGAATGCATCATTGGCCAAATATCCTTTTTTCAATGTTAAAGCACATCGTTCATAACTGCGGACCATGGTTTGTCTGGCTACAAATTAGTTCTTTTAATTAAAAAATGGTTGGAGGATTCTCAGGCACACTCCTTGTTAAATTGTAATGTTGTTGTCTCATTAGTTTACATTTTTTACTTTCCAAAATTTAAGTGTATTCATACGATACAGTTGTTTTTATGCATTTCACTTCCATTGGTTGCAATTTACGTGTTTTAATATAGAAAATTTGTCGACTATGAATATTATATACAAATCGGTATGTGTTTTTATATAAAAATATAACGAATCAAGCTTAGATTGTACTAATGTACTGCTCTTTCAATATCAGTCCACTGTACTTGAGAGTTCGATCGAATTGAAAATGTCAACAGTACTTACCCTTTTCGATCTTGAAGGTCAACTCTACTAGATAAATAAGATTCTGTTGGTACATTATTAAAACTATTTATTTGTTTTCTTATCATGTAAAACTTAAATTGAAGGTTGCCGAAAATGTGTATGCGTTTAAATGAAACTTTCTGTTCCCAAAAAATACTCGGAGTACCGAAATTAGTCATTAGTCTAAGTTTGACGCACTTGCTCATTCCAAAGAAAAATAGATATGGATAACACAACTAACATATAAAATACTCTGATCTCTGGTATGGAAAGATATACAAGCGCTTAGAGCAACAGCAATGACAGATCTTAAAGGGCTCTAAGCCTAGTTTCTTAAAATTTCTTAGTAATTTAAGAAATATATATACTTAACTCAATATTTTTTTAGTATATAAATTATTAGCTAAGAATATGTAAAAGATGTAGTACAAAAATGCTAATTTGCCCGCGTAACGAATCAAGTTAATAACGTGTAAAACTGATGTTTAAGAAATTCTTAACAAAAAGAAGTGCATATGTTTTGAAAAAAAATCTTCAGTCTAGTTATTTCAAGATCATTTGGAAGTTAATCAGAATGCTGAAACATCTTTCGATTGACCAGGTTTCTTTACTAGAGTTTAATTTTTTTTAATATTTTGTTAGTTTATTTCTCAAATCAATTAATATTCGTTTAGCTGTTTCTTCTCCCATGTATGCACGTTTGTATGGATTGACGTTCCCACATCGTTAGCTTATTCATAACTAATTAGTTAATATATTATTTGATTTCGAAACAAACTTTAAGAAGATTAGCTAAGTTTTTTATAGAAATATATTTAGCTAGGGTTTCATGCGTAAGAATTGATAGAGTTGGAAACATTCTACAAAGAGAGAGGGCCAAGAAAGGCATGATTCATGCGCGGACAAATTAGCGTTTCTTGTACTACATCTTTACTTATTCTTAGCTAATAATTTATACATTAAGTTTCTAACTATCCAAATCTCACACACAATTTGTTTTTAACACTAACAATTGTGTAGATCATTCAATCACTCACCAAGAACTCTAAATATTTTTAGCATTCTAGATCTTGAATCTGATAAACGGCTAACCCTAAACCTAGGTCACAGCCGAGTATCTCATCAAGTTGTGAAATCTTTCATTTCCTTTGATGATATCATTTGCTTTTCCAATCGCATTAGAAAAAAAAAAAAAGACACGACATCAAATATATATGTTCAAAGTGCCTAAGCTGCGGTCAGCCTGCAGATTTAACTAATTAAAACTTCTTTCCCGTATTTCAAAAGGAGTTTGGTCGACCAAGTGTTTAGGCAACTTGGTATCGTATCTTTTAATTTACAAATGCAAAGAGGTTGTTCTTGGGTTCTTAGATATTTTCTAAGAGACCCAATTATAACTCCCTCTAACAACATTATAATCATCTCTTCTTGGCTCTGTCATTTAAAAGAACTAATCTCATCGCTCAAAGTGTTACGCATGACCTAAAACTATAATCTTATGTAGCCTCAAGTCACAAGTAAACAAAATTTCCCAGTCTAAAGTGAAATCATCCATGAGCTTCCATGAATTTAGAGTTTAAGCTGTACTTCTGGAACTCAAAAATTCGATACTTGACACTTGTGTCTAAGTCATTCACAAATCTCAAGACTTTGTGGTTCTTCTTCTTCTCATATCCGAGAGCTTATCTCACTACAAGAAAAATATGTATTGATAGTACATTACACTACCACAGTGTTTATAACTGCCATTAAAAACTAATATGCTGGTCTATGTTATTTTATAATAGCATTTTAAAAACTTTAAGCCGAAAAATTTTTAAGCGCTAAATTAGAAATGACTTGGCAAACTCAATTATACAAGATTCATCACAAAAGATTCACACAAGGAGAATGTTCTTGAAATGCTGAAAGTTTAACATGTCACAGACAAGCCAATGGACAACATTTAAAAAAATTTTGCCTTTCTCTTTCACATCATTTTCTTGCAAATTCATCAGTACTCCTTGTGTTCGATATCTATGTTCCGGATGAAACATCGAAAATTAAATCACATAAATGATTTCTACATGTTTGTTTTTAAATCTATCTAACCACTAATCTATACTACTTTAATTTTATATAGGTAATTAAGTGAAATAAAATTAAATATTGCATAGAAAAATGAAAAGCTCATATAATATGAAATAAAAATAGTTCGTTAAAACATCTTATAAAATGAAAACAGATCAAAGTAGTATAACAAATGCCATTTTTTATTCTATAACACAAGTCCATTTTTGAGCCGGTCTGTTTAGACTTGTTTGATAAACATAATTATTACTAGATGAGGACACTAGGACTTGGAGTAGCGTAAACGAGGAGCTCATCATCATGCTCAAACTCAGCCATGTCGGTTTCAGGTAGTGTAACCCATGCCTCAATCCCTTCACTGTCCTTTGCATCCATTAACACGACCTGTGTTTTATCAACCGAACCTGGGGCAACCCAAACCGGCTTTCCCCATCCAAAATCCGCCTCGTAGAACGACATCCTGCACCAACTAGACACAGCATATGTCTCGGTCTCAGGACTTACCTCGCACAAAGAACTCAGCATCGCCCTTGCGATTCTCCCTTTGGCTTCAACGCTACTCTTTGCGTCGTCAGGATCGTTTCTGATAAGCTCATTGAGCTCCTCTTTAGTTTTCTGCAGCTTAGACACAATTTCTTCGATTTCCATCTTACTCTCTGAGCTTTCCTTAAGTAATGGTAAAAAGAAGAAGTTTCCAATTGCCTTGTGCGGCAAGAGAGAAGAAGAAACTCTAGGTCGCAAGTTCATGGTCTGTGTTATAGCAAATTTTATTACCTTACCCGCCTTTGAATGCCCTGCCTTTGTCATGCATCTTAACAGCAGCGCCGTGATGGACTCAATACGGGTGACTTGTGGCACAAGATTGCCACTAGAAGCTCTTTTTTTTAGCTTTTCAATCATCAAAGAACCAAAGACAAACCTTTTTGTCTTAGATTTTGTTTCGCGTACCAGTAATGGAGGAAACTCGAGAGAAATATCAGCTGGAGGGTAGAAATCGGGCCCCGGAAATTCAGGATTCACTGTGTCAGCGTTCCCTTTTGAAGCGTTTGTCCAGCTGCAAACAAACGTTGACAACGAGGCCGCATCGCATATCTTGTGAGACACGCTAACTGCAACCGCAAATCCTCTGTCTTTAAAGAAAATGACCTTGACATGCAACAACGGCCAGGTTTCTGGATCTGCATGGTCCGGAGAGACAATGAACTCGTGAACCAAATCAGCATCTGATGGATTTCTCAGGAAATCAGAGAGAAATATATCAGCCCGTGCCTCTGTAAACAAAGCTCCTTGGTCGTGGCAATGAACAGTGACACCATCTTTGATTTGTCCAGCGAGTGGATAAAAAAGAGACAGAGTCTGAGAGAGTGAGCTCTTGAGCCTCTGGACGATTATGTCTTCTTGGTTTGCTTGTTCATCGTAGAAGAAAATGGCGGAAACGTAAGTTGAAGGAAGAAACTGGTCGAAGAAAGAAAGAGAAAGGGTTTGGGGATGATTAGGTGAAGTGGGTTTGATTATTTCTTTGCTTAAGAGTTCTAGCTTCATTGCCACTTCGTCTCTTTCAACAAAATATTCAAAAGAGGTTTAAGAGTTGCTCCTATCGGCACTTTGTGTATGCATATATATAGACATAGATATGTGAATTTGACACGACATATAGGTCGACGATATTATACTCCCATTCAAAGATTTTTTATATATAAGTCGTATTCATTAGCTAAAAATATATAAATTTTTTAACGAATTGGTACAATTTGAAAAAACTTTAGTTAACTTTTGATTATATAACTAATATTTTTTAATTTTTCAGATATTTTGGTTATTTTGGATATTTTAGTTATTTGGACCTAAAAAATAATTGATATTTTTGGATTCATAATTGTAATATTGGATAATTGGGTTACATCAATTATTGTAATATTCATACTCAAAATTTGAATTATTCATAATTGTAATATATTCAGACTCAAAATTTATATTAATTATTTTATACTCTATTTAACCCAATTATCCAATATCATGAACCCAATTATCCAACACCCCATATGATGTAAATATGCGAGTGCGACCCAACATTACTTGAGTTCGCAAAGATAGATTTTAATTTGCTGCAAATATTGCACCGTTCACGGGTTTACTATGCGGTTTTACTACATTCCAATTCAGGGGGTTTTCTTTTGGATATTTCCGTCACATGGGGTGTTAAGACGTAATCACATGTAATTCCAAAAGGTTGCCAGGACGATGGTGCTCTATATATACATATAGAACCAAATTAAGGAGTCTTTCACGATTTAGTCATGGGATAAGTATCCACCATATACTCAATAAGTGGTCGTTCTTTTTCTCCTGCATAATCTTTGGACAATATATATTCCATTACCATGACTATTGACTAGTGGGATGACAACAAAAACTCAGTTTGGCCGTGAACTTATCATATACCATCTTTGACAAAAAAAAAAAAAAAAACTTATCATATACCATACATATGCTTCCAATCAATCATATTTTACATATCACTGTCCAAAAAGAACAGAACCATCTCATTTTACGTTGCAAGTTAAACAAGTGATGGATTAATTTTAAGACAAAAAAAAATGCTTGGATAAGTGTTACCATCCACATAGGTGAATTAATTTGAGTTTCAGGAGCCCAATTATTAATTTTTAATGGATCAAAACATGAATTTGGGCTTGATAGTTGATACGTATCAGTCCAGTGATACTTCTGATACTGAGTATCGGGTGACGTGGCAACATGGTGAGCAAAAACGCGTTTTGGCTGAAGCCGAGAAAAAAAAAAAAAAATTTCCTTCTCGTTTCTTCTCCTCTCTTCTCTCGCTGCGATTCGCGAAAACCTCTCCTTTCGTTCTCTTCTACAATCCGCCATGGGTAAGGGTTTCCTTGCTCTCTCTTTCTCTCTTCATCGCTCTATGTTTCTTCTTTCTCTCTCGATTTCTAGATTGTGCGCTTTTGGATTAGAAATCGGATTAGGGTTTAGCTGATTTGTTGGTTTTAATTGTGAGGGATTGTGTATTTAACTCTCAGATAATCCTAGCTTGATTGGTTTGATGTAAGCGAATGCGAGTAGTTTAGGAATGTATGCTTGCTTTATTTTTTCTTTCTTTCCTTTCATCGGAAAATCAACAACCTAAGCTTGCACTTACGTTTTACAGCATTGAGAACTTCGTGAGGGATTGTGTATTTAGTGGAATTCTTTGCTAAATTTATCTGGTTTATCTAACTTTGCCATAACTTTAATATCTTTTTTTGGACTTTGGTGATTTCAGCTTCTGAGGATCATGGTGAATGTAAGTTGAATTTGTGGATTGAGATCTCCACTGGAATTAATTGAGTAGCAAAAGGGGTTTTCTAGGGTTTGGTAAGAGGATGGATAGGATTAGTAATCTACCAAATGAGATTCTTTGCCACATTGTATCTTTCCTTTCTGCAAAGGACGCTGCTTTTGCATTGGTTCTGTCAAAGAGGTGGCAGAATCTCTTTACCATTGTACCAAATCTTGAGTTTGATGCCTCAGTCAAGAATCAAGGGAGTTTGATAGAGTTTGCGGATGGAGTATTGGCTCTGCCGGCCAGTTCTCGGGTTAGGACTTCCTCTCTAAAGTGTCGAAGAGGTGTTGATCCGACTCATTATGATGATTTCATCCTAGTATTGGAATCGATACAAGATTTCAGTTTCGAATTCTCCAACCAATTGAATCGTTCATTAAAAAAACTTTCTAGTATTCTCTTTGGTTCAAAGCTTTATCTTGAATTATCTTTGTCCTCGGATCTGTTCTCTGTTGTTTTTTTCTTTTGACAAGTTTGTTTGTTAATGGTGATTATTGGCATATATGCAGCTAAAGTTTTTCTGTTTCTCTTATGATGTTTCATTCTTGTTTATGCAGAGAAAGAGAACTTGTGCATCTATGACCTTTCTCTTATGATGTTTCACTCTTGTTTATGCATATAAAGAGACTTGTGTCTCTATAAGCTTCCGAATGAGGCATGAGAGGGGAATCTTCCTGTACATAGTTCATAGTGATTTATGACTGCATCAATTTCGCAAGAGACGCTTTGGTCACACAATTCATAGTGATTCATGATTGTTTTCTGTTGCAATTTCTTACTTTGGTGCACGTAAGATGAGACACAAAGCTTAATTAATCGGGTTACAAAGAGAAATTGGCAATCTTTTTACCACATCAAAATCTAGCAAAACATCTTTTGAACAGATGTCAAGCAAGATGAAAGAAAAATGGTTTTGTGTCACAGCTTTGTTGACGTGGGGCGGGGGCATAAACCCAGTTTTTCCTTTACTTGTTCTAAAATAACCCAAAGTTTCATAATAAACTCCCCTAAATCACCTTCCTAAATCTCACCAAATAAACCATTTATTTAAATAAAAAATCTAACAAATCAACCCAAATATCCTACAAATTTACTCAAATTTTTCGAAAACCTAAAATATGAAAATTCCACCAAATCTTCTAAAATTCTTATTCCAATACACTTCCCTACGTTTTTTTGGATTGCAATATTACCTTTTGTAATCCTATGCTTTTATATATTTATTTTCGATTTTTATAAATATTTTTTTTTTTATGATACTTAAACCGGTCTCACCGATGGAAACATATTTAGTACTAATATCATAAACAATCTCAAACAATAAACAAACATTAAAATTAATACTAAAATATTATTAATGATACTCATAAAATATCACCTATGTGCACATGTTCATTAGTTGAAGGTTCAACTCTAGATGGCCTCAGGTTTGGGCTTATCTATTTTGCTAGTAATACAAGATAAGTAACTATACAAAATAAGTAAAGCGGTAATAAAAAGTTTCTATGACTCTAGTTATGTTTGTGGTTACTACATAAACGGATAAACCGAACTTTTATGTGATTTAGATTTACTTGTTTATTTTAATCGAATTTATTAGGCTTTTTCTGTTGCAACACATACATTCAGGACTTAATCAACACATTTATTATGATTTAGCGGGAAAACTAAAAGTCTCAGTCGTCGTCTTCGTCATAGTCGTCGTCATCCTCATCGCCGCCATCAAAATAGTCTTCTCCGGCATCGAGATCATCCTCCACCTTCTCTGCTGCTTCTTCAGCGATGTTGTCCTCCACAGCCTCCAGTCCCTCCGCTAACGCCACCCCACCCAAAACTCCGGCCACAGCCCCCACCGCCAGTCCCGTCCCCATCCCACCGAACTTGCTCCCCTTCTCCGGTGCGTAACTATACCCCGGTTGTACGTACGAATGAGACGGCGCGTATGGATCACCATAAACAGGTGGTTGCTGCGCGTATGGTTCACCATAAACAGTTTGTGGCGGCGCGTGGTATGATCCGGGAGCCGGATGACACCGAGGCTCTCGAACGGTGACGGTGACTTCGAGTTTGCCGTGAGGTCGGCCGGAGGGACGTTTGAGCTTGAGGGTTTTCACGGCGGGGATGTCGAAGCCGACGTCATCAATAACATCACGGAGGCTGAGATGGGCGGAGCCGATGAGGGGCTTTGTGTTCTTTTCACCTCCTGCGTGTACGATGTTGATGTATACCTTGTCGTCATCGTCGTCGTTGGCCGGAGGCAAAGGGATGACAAATGTCTCGTTCCATGTTGGACACGTGTCGCCGTCTTCGTCAACTCTTGTGGAGGATTTGTACTTCGGATCGACCCATACGACGGCGTATGGCTTGTTTGGGCCGTTGCGCCAGTTCACGTTCTTGATATCCTTCGCCGATGAGATGGTCACCTCCACTTCTCGGCCACGAGACGACATTTTCTTGAGGGTATAATTGGAATTTTACTTGAACAACCTAAGAAAAAAAAACTTAGAAAATTGGGGGATAATAATTAGTGTGTCGGGCAATGTATAATATGAGGATTGATCAAGAACATTCGATTGATTTTGGTCTAGATATTTCTCTTCGTTGTTTTACGATTTTGTCCTAAGTATTTTGCACGACGAAAATAACATAATAATGCTGTTTTTATTATTTTTTTATTTTTTATTTTGTCCTAACTTTTTTTTATAAACTTTAAAAGAATACTTGGTCCAATCAAAGAAATTAAATAGTTTACACTAAAAAATAAAAACAAATTATATTAATAGTTGTCTTGACTCTTGAGATATGCTTATGAGAATAATATTCTAGCCAACACGTCCATTTAGTCGGTCCAAGCAATCTATTGTCTATGCGTATACATTATTGCCGACCAAAATTTTTAAATCGGGCCATACATTCGAAATGGGCTCTTTCAGACATGAACCAAGGATTCCTTAGGAGGTTTGGTACAACAATCTACTGATAAATCTAATGCCAATATTTAGAACCATGTGAGTCTTCACTTAAAAATCCAAACTCTTCATTGCGAGGAGCTGGTTTTAACGGTGACACAATAATTTTCCCCCATTGAACGTTTGAGTATAATAGACTAGTTCCAGGCGAGATTCTTCATTTATTTATCCAAAAATTACATAAGAGATGGACATTTATCATTGGTTCCTCCCTCTGTCTTTCTTCGCAGCATGTACTGTCTCCCATCTATTATTTTCCATCGACTTTAAAGAGATCAGCTGGATCATCAATGACCCATAAGCTCGTGTGGGTAGATAAAATGTAATATTTTTTTTGTTGTAGATTGTTGGTTGGGTAGAGATTGTGAATTTTGAGTATATAATCAAGAACAACTAAAAAAAAATTTAATATATAAATTGAAGATCATAAATGTTAGTTACCTAGCATCGGTGCAATGAGCTAGCTAGCCTCTTTAAAAAAATTAAGATTCTGGTGAAACGCAAGCGCTTAGATTTGTGTGGATGCATGAGAAGATCCTCCATAAACCTACATTTAATTTATGGTACGTATTTTAGAGTGTTTCTAAAATAATAGTTTTTATTTTTGACAAAAACTTGTTTTTGTAGTATTTTAAGATATTTCTTTGTATTTGAGAATCTTAAACAAAAATGTTTTAATGGTTACTTTCTTGAATTGTTAGGCGAAGTAGGTTCTGCTATGCAAACTTCATCGATGATGATGATGATGATTAGTTAGAAATGACACTATGTGGTAATTAGCACTATATAGCTACAAATAACGTTAACGGCGAATCATTCGTAACTATAATTAGACAATTATGTTATAATTTGACAAATTCTGAAATAAAGCCAAGCCTTTGCAACATAGCGGCAAATAGCTATGAGTGATCCACGCTATGTGAATACGGAATAACCGTTGTCATCTATCACTATATATATATCATCCAACATAGCAAGTTAACGTCTTCTTTCCATATTCATTTGTATTCATTTCTCTTGCTACAAAACTTCTGTCGATACGTCCATATCGACAATTCTTATGGTTATATCAGCAATTCACTAGATACAAAATACAAAATAACTCGAGAGACTAGAATAGCGGCAATTCTTATGATCTCCTAACCAACAATAAGATCTGTAAAATTTAAGAGAGACTAGATATAGAAATTAGATAGCAGAAACGATTTAAACAATAAGACAATAAAAAAGACGACAAGAGATTTAACGAAGTATCGATTGGTTTTCTTTCAAACCAACCGCTAGTCCTCGGCTGCAAACAAGTTTATTAGATAACTTTAAGAAAACAATACAAGAGAGAAATAACATTTACTCCCCCTTAATCATGGATGTCTTCTTCTTGATGAAGTTCTTGCTTCGTGCTCCTCACAACGGTAACAATCTCTTTCCAAGGTTATCTCTCTCAAACTCAACAACCACACAACACTTGAATAATGAATTATGTTTTCTGTTTCGAAGCGCGTCTCTTGCAATTAATCCAGCAGCGTCTCTTTCCTTATCTCAAATAAGGAAACAAACCAAAGACAACTTGCACAAAAACGTTAGAGAATAAAATCACACAGAAGAAAGAAGGTTAAATTTTCACTTAATCAAGATTTTCAAAGAAACAAATATGCCAAATTCGCAATTGATAAGAAGACATAATTATATCATAAGTCAAATTAAGATCCTTAGATAAGGATTCTACAAGATCAATCAACATTTGCTTTCCAGGTTGTTTTTTTGGTTACAACAAAAATCTAACAACTTGGTTTCCTTTTTTAATCGAAAACAAACTAGAATTTGTCAAACTTTTGGATTTATTTACGGTTTAATTAACCAACACAACTTTCTAAACCAATTCGGTTTTCAGCTTAATACTAATTTGTTCATCGTCTCAAGATAACAACACTTTACAATGTTACGGTCGAGTGTCGAAACTACACTCCTTGCGCTATTGGTAGACATCTTATTTGTAATACACAACACGTCACACTTGTTAATTGTTATCACTGTTTCTTTATTTGATTTTTTTAGTCGGCTATTATTGATTTTTCTAAAGCTACGCATTCTTGATTTGGGTAATTTATATACAATCAGTACGTAGAAACCATAAGATTTATTAGCTGCAGAAGTCGCTGTCCAACCTCCACAGTTCCACTTACCCACTAACTAAATATGGGAAGTAGAGTCCTTGAAATCCAATAAAGTTTTGTTTTCCATGTATAAAATATATATAGAGATTAGAGAGTGTATGTAAAATAGAAATCATTAAAGAAAACCCACCAACTTCATCTAATCCATATACAAATTCTTAATTATTATTTCAGAAATTGAAACACTAATTTTGTTTCATTAATTAACAAAATCACCCATTTATTTACACAACGTTGATATATCTATTTCCAAAAAAAAAGAATTCTCTAAAATAAAGTTTTCTCTAAAAATATTTTAAAAACTATTGGAATGAAAACATATGTCTTTAGAAATTATTGAAAAAAAGGTAAAGATCATGCACGTAATTAAAAGTATATATAGGATCTTTTAAATCTAGGTACGATCCAAAATGATACAATTTGCTTTGGTTTGAGCTTTGTTACCATCTTTATCGGCATTTATAGTGTCCTACAAATGTAGCATCATTACAATATTTACTTTCGTATCTCAATTCTCAACATTAAACTAAAACTTAAAACGTAACTTAACAATTCATGCAAATAAATTTACAGAAGAAGAGTTTAATTGAGTCATTAATTGAATCACAACTACTTCCATGAAACCTTAAATGCCTAACCCAACTACACACTGCACATCTCTATAAAACACAGCCTTTAGTTCTTTCTTTACCACTCCACACTACACTCTAGTCTCACACCAAAAAAAAAAAAAAAAAAACATTGCTAATCAATATCTTCTTGTGAGCATCACAAAAACACATTGATCCAAGGCCACTTAAAATCTCTTTCACCATGAAGATAAAGATAATGAGCAAAACACATGTGAAACCAACAAAACCAGTACTAGGGAAGAAACAATTCCAGCTCACCACATTTGACCTTCCTTACCTTGCTTTCTACTACAACCAGAAGTTTCTGCTCTACAAGTTCCAGAACCTTCTAGATCTCGAGGAACCCACTTTCCAAAACGACGTAGTGGAGAAGCTCAAAGATGGTTTGGGTTTGGTTCTTGAAGACTTCTATCAACTCGCCGGTAAGCTAGCCAAGGACGACGAAGGAGTCTTCCGTGTTGAGTACGACGCCGACGACACAGAGATCAACGGCGTAGAGTTCTCGGTTTCTCATGCTGCTGACGTTACCGTCGATGATCTAACGGCTGAGGACGGGACGGCTAAGTTCAAGGAGTTGGTTCCTTACAATGGGATCTTGAACTTGGAAGGACTTACCAGACCTCTACTTGCTGTCCAGGTATAGCTTCTTTTAATGTTTATATATTTTATATATTACACTACTTCCATGCATGTCAGTATCTTTGTCGTCCAACTTGTTTATCTTCACGTAAAATAATATTGAATTAGAAAAAAAAATATTGAATTAGATATTCAATCGTAGTGACGAAAGAAAACATAACTAGCTGACTAGTACTACTGAATTATCCACACAAATATATGATTATGTAATCATATCTATGTGGTTATGTTTACTGAATCTTGTCATCTTGATGCATGTTATGTAATAAATATCTATTGAACTACCCGTCAATAAATATTACCATTTGGAGGCAAACATCACGTAACATCCAAAACTCTATTAGCTATAAAGAAAAACAAAATTAACTACAAAAATAATAAAATAACGCATAAATCAGTATATAAAGTACAAGCATATCTTTCCAGCAAGAAAAGGAAGGCACTGCACGTACTTCAGAAAATGTTGACTTTAATTTTCATCCAACAAAAATTTAAGTATTAGTATGAAAATATTGACATCTAGTATTAGCTATAACCACTGTATAGTACACTTACGTATTAACTACTAATAAAAACACTCTACACGACTTAAATGGTAACAGAAACTCAGCTTGGCATGCATATATCAAAAACACTCTTAATTTTTATATAAAAATTTATTGTTACCAATAAAATTAGCTTTAAGAAGTTTGACATGCATATTTTATGTGCATTAGTTTATTGTTATGAATACACACTAACACACACACACATATATATATATATATATAATGTGTATGTGCATTAGTTTATACAGTAATTGGAGTCCATGATTTGAGAAACTCGGTTTTCGATTGTAACTTTTTTGTAAAAGAAAAAAAAAAACTGACACAACGATAAATACTACATTCAATGACTGACCAATAACATGTTATGGATACAAACGCCATGTATAAAATAAGTAAATAGATTAAATTTGTATATATCACTCAACAAATAGTACTAAGTTAACATTAGTACATATTGGAGAGTTTCATATGGGCTTTATCTCCAACTAAATCATATGAGTTTCATATATTCATTTTTCTTTATCATCGACCCACGTTGACTATAACTATAGAAATATTGTACAAGAAAATAACAACGTCGTGGAATTTTTAGATTGTGGGGATAAACACTTTCACCTAACTAGTTGTTCAAAAATAAAATACCTTAAGCACATGTATAGTTAAATTATTTATATATACATAAATACATACCTCGTATATTTGTATTCATACGTATAAAAACGTGTGTATAATAAACATACGTAACTTCATTCATTATACAATACTTTCATTTTCGTCGGATGCTCAATTAAATTCTCAACGGCATTAATGTGCATTGAATGTAATGGCTTTAGAAAACAGGTGTAGTCGTTGGAGGAGTCATTGTTTATGTTTGTCTCGAAACTATCGTCCAATCAAACACAACCATTAACAAAATTCGATTATACTATATTCACATTAAAAAAAAAAACATTATGTAAATATAAATTTAAATTTTAAAAAATTAAAAAGAACGAATTTCACAAGTAATCAACATATGATTTAGAAGACCTAAAATAAATAAATAAATATCAACATTTTCATAAGTACTATAAAATTAACCATCATTTTTCGTTTCTCAACAGGTGACCAAGCTAAAAGATGGGCTTGCAATGGGCCTAGCTTTTAACCACGCAGTTTTAGACGGAACTTCCACGTGGCATTTCATGAGTTCATGGGCCGAGATCTGCCGTGGAGCCCAATCTATCTCGACCCAACCATTCCTTGACCGATCGAAGGCGCGTGACACGCGCGTGAAGCTCGACCTCACTGCTCCTAAGGACCCCAACGAGACCTCCAACGGCGAAGACGCCGCCAATCCCACGGCGGAACCGCCGCAGCTTGTTGAGAAGATCTTCAGGTTCTCGGACTCTGCTGTCCACACGATCAAGTCGAGAGCCAATTCAGTAATCCCATCCGACGGTTCAAAACCATTCTCCACTTTCCAATCACTCACATCACACATCTGGCGCCACGTCACCTTAGCGCGTGGACTCAAACCCGAGGACATAACGATCTTCACCGTCTTCGCCGATTGCCGCCGCCGCGTTGATCCTCCAATGCCGGAAGAATATTTCGGAAACTTAATTCAGGCGATCTTCACCGGAACCGCGGCGGGGCTACTAGCAGCACACGGACCGGAATTCGGAGCTTCAGTGATCCAAAAAGCGATCGCGGCACACGACGCGCGTGCGATAGACGCGCGTAACGACGAGTGGGAGAAATCGCCGAAGATATTTCAATTCAAAGACGCCGGAGTGAATTGTGTTGCGGTGGGAAGCTCGCCGAGGTTTCAGGTTTACGAAGTTGATTTCGGTTGGGGTAAACCGGAAATTGTGAGGAGCGGGTCGAATAACCGGTTTAATGGGATGATGTATCTGTACCAAGGTAAAGCTGGTGGTATAAGTATTGATGTGGAGATTACTCTTGAAGCTTCTGTTATGGAGAAGCTTCAGGAGAGCAAAGAGTTTTTACTTAGTGAGGAGGAAGAAGAAGATGATGTTAAGAAGCTCACCAATGGTAATGGCCATGTCAATGGTAATGGCCATGTCAATGGCAATGGAAACGGGTTTGTTTAGTTTAAGGTTAATTAGTTAATTAATCAAACTACATATTTTGGTTAATTAGCTAATTAATTTTATTAAGGAGAAAAAAACCTTATGGGTTTTTAAGTATGGTAATAATTTCTCTTGTGGTGGTTATAATAATCAGCAGAATGCTGGCGTGTGTGGTAAGGATTTGTATGATTATGTAGTGTGTTTGGTTTGGAATTTGTAGTATTTGTTGGACCATGGTTTTTTTTTTGTGGTTTTGTTGTTTAAATTTTCATGTACTGTTGGCAATAAAAATGAAAAATTAGTTAAAATGCAATTGTTATCAAATCTCTTTAAGTGAAAGGTGTCGCATAACTTCTGTTTATTTGCTACTATTGGGAGTGCAAAGTTGTTTAATGTTATCAAATTAATTTGCTTATCTCTAAAGCCAATTACTCTGTGGAAATGAAAGATTGGCCTTCAATGGTGATTGCTAAAGCTAAACCACTAAAACTAAAATCAGACCAAATTGGTGTTAGTACTTAGGACACAACTTTGGTTTGAATAAAGTTTGTGTGCTAACTTGTATTGATGATTTTTTTTTTTTTTTTAAATGATTTTCCTTAAACCTAAATCAAAACCGTCTCTTTTTCTGCCGCCGTTCTTTATCTTCACCATCTCCGTTAAAACAGAGGCATTTTCAGATTGATCGATACATTCTTTCTCTTCTCTCCATAACTCTCTTCTCATGTTTTCATTGATGCTCCAAGGTGGAAGAAGGTCACGCGAGTTACATCAATGGCGGAATCTGAATCTTCTTCTCCAAAACGGCTCTGCTTTTACTGAATCGTTCTCCTCTGTTGTTGCTACTGCTAAAGATCTAAGTCTTGAAGATGACAGAAAGAGGAAGACTTTCACAGTCTCTTACCTTATTGATTCATTAGGGTTAACTACAAAACTCGCTGAATCAATCTCAATGAAAGCTAATTTCGATGAAAAAGGTAATCCAGATTCAGTCTTGAAACTTCTAAGAAGCTATGGATTTAAAGATTCTCAAATCTCAAGTATCATTGCTACTTACCCTCGATTTCTCGTTGAGAGTCCTGAGAAATCTCTTCGTGCTAAGCTTCATTTCTTGAAGCTAAATGGAGCTTCAAGCTCTGAGCTTACTGAGATTGTTTCGAAAGTACCTAAAATCTTGGGGAAGAGAGGAGGGAAATGGATTATTCATTACTATGATTATGTCAAAGAGATCTTGCAAGATCAAGATACGAGTTCTTCTTCCAAGAGAAAGCAGACGAATCGAAATAGAAATGTATCGGTTTTGAGAGAATTGGGAGTGCCTCAGAGACTGTTATTGAACTTGTTGATATCTAGAGCTAAACCAGTTTGTGGGAAAGAAAGATTTGAAGAATCGGTTAAGAAGATTGTTGAGATGGGTTTTGATCCAAAAAGTCCAAAGTTTGTTAATGCTTTGTATGTTTTCTATGAGCTTAGTGATAAGACGATAGAGGAGAAAGTGAATGCTTATAAAAGGTTAGGACTTTCTTTGGATGAAGTTTGGGCAGTTTTCAAGAAATGGCCTTTCTCTTTGAAATACTCGGAGAAGAAGATAATTCAGACGTTTGAGACTTTGAAACGGGTTGGTCTAACGGGTGACGAGGTATGCTTAATGGTTAAGAGGTACCCTGAATGTGTAGGGACTTCAGAGGAGAAGATAGTGAAGTCAGTTGAAACTTTTCTTGAGTTAGGATTCACGAAAGACGAGTTTGTGATGATCATCAAAAGACATCCTCAGTGCATTGGATTAGCTGCGGATTCGGTGAAGAGGAAGACCGAGTTTCTTGTGAAGACAATGGGCTGGCCTTTAAAGGTTGTAGCTTCAACTCCCATTGTACTTGGATTCAGCTTGGAGAAGTTTGTTTTACCGCGGTGTAATGTAATCAAAGCTCTTTTGTCGAATGGGCTGATCGGTGAAATCCCTGCGATATCGTCTGTTTTGACGAGTCCTAAGCTGAAGTTTTTGAAGCTTTTTGTGGAGAACCACCAAGATGTATTGCCTGAGTTGAACTCCATCTTCACCGGAGATATAATGTGACCTTTTTGTTGTAAGGAAACATTTTAGGGTATAAAAACAACAAATGAGAACACTTAAGATATTGTGAATGTCAGGCTGTCACTGTCTACTAAAATTTGGTGATTTGGGCAATTAAGGATGTGTTTAGTATTTGTCTCTAAATTAGTCTTCTAATTTGTTTTATTAACCATTTTTGTGTGGTCACAAAATCTATCAAAACATGAGATTTCAAGTAAAACACTTGTCATATTCGACACATCACAACAACTAATCTCTTCAAACTTTTTTTTCTTCTCATTTATTGTATAAAAGAAAAATAATTGTAAGGCCCAGAAATAGATAAGAAGACAGAGAAGGTTAACCACTCCATATCTACACTCTTTTCTTACCTCACCAAACCAAAAAAATCTCTCAAATTTCTTATTCAACTTTCAAAGCTTCTAAACAACTCTTGAAACTCCAAAAACTTTTTCTAATGTCTGAAGAAATAAGAGAGCATGATCTTACAGACTCTAAACCTTCTCCACCACAAACACCACCAAAACGCGGTCTCATCAGCCGCAAAAGACAGCTGGTGTTTCTCTCCTTCATGATATTACTAGCCGCAAAAGGACTCGTCGGAATCGGAGAGATAGCGTTTGTAATCTTGTGTTATATCTACTTGTATGAGTTTCTCTCAAGATTTGCCTTCCCTCGCAAGCAAACAGAGCAGAAGAAGAGACTCTCAAACCCTAAAAACAAACTCTTTCAAGCTTACTTCCTCGCCACTGCAATCATAGGTTACTAATCTTTCCTCATCTGATTTTTTTCTTTTGTAAATATTTTTCTTTACTTATAAAAATAATCAAAATCTTTCTCAGGCCTACTCTTCCCTATTTGTTACATCGGAGATGGAATATACCGGGGAGACATTCACGGTGCTGGAGCCGCCGCACCACATCTATTCCTCCTCTCAGGTCAAGCTTTCACAGAACCTATAGGTTTCTCCGACAAGTTTTCGATGCCAATAGGTATTCTTGGACCAGTCTTCTACAACGCTCGTCGCATTTTCGCTCTTCTGGATTGGGTTAAAGCAGAATTCTCCGATACTCAACGTCCTGGTGGTCCGGTAAGATTATACGCAGGAAGAGTGATTGCATCGGTTAACACGGTGATGTGGTTTTATAATCTGTTTGGTCTCTTGTTGCCTGTGTTTCTTCCTCGGTCTTGTGAGATTTACTTCGGTGATAACAAAGATGATTGAATGATATGTGTATTTGTCTCATTTAGAACAAAAATGTTGAGTTGTTCGTTTAGTGCTTTGTACTGTGTCTTATGTCTCGATCGGGTAAAAGTTTTGTGTCTAATGGATTATTAACGTTATAACTTTTTTTTAATATATAAAACAAGATATCTCGTCGAGAAAAATAAAACAAATTAAGAAAAATTTAATGCTACAAGATTATGAAAAACAAATTTTGTTTTTGTTGTAGCTAGATAAAGTTGAAAGTGAGGCATAAATTGAAAGTTTATTCTCCACTAAGCAAATATTATATTGGAATGAAAAGGTTGTTCACATCCATTTCACAAAATGTCATGATTGATATTCCTAAAGATGATGTAACCGGTGAAAAATATGAAAAAGAAATTTGATGCTACTTCACATTGCCTTTGAAATACCCAAATCTTTGGACAGTACGACACAAATTCAATTTAAAGTATTGAAACCACAAATTAAGTTCTCATAATAACACGCATTACACATTCAACAACTTAGAAATCTTAGAAGCAACATCGTGTTGCCTCGCAATCTCTAGAAACCTTCATAAATATTTTCAGATACATTTGTTGTGAACCGTAGAGAATGTCCTTCGACTACTCGAAAATCTCCCCGATTTCTTTTTTCAGCAATCCCTTAACCTGTCAATGCAAAAGTTCAATCATTACACAAACTCTCTGAGAGATTAAGAAAGATACAATTAAACAGAGTTTGTGTAATTATGAAATGATATTTTGCTAGTTTCTTGTTTTAAGGGAGATAAGCTAACCTGTTTTGCTGAGAGTCCGATACTTTTCAAATCATCAACCTGCAATAGAAAATACAAGAAGCTTACATACAAACCAAAAGAACATTGAACTTCACATTGAAAAACTAAATTTGAAGACATGATCAATATTACTTCACATTGCTATACAAAAAGCTTACATATAAACCAAAAGAACATTGAACTTCACATTGAAAAACTATATAACTTAAGGCATGCTATTTAAAGTCATATTTGCTAATGAATATATGCTACAAAAATCAACAGTTTATTGTTAGTCCATCGTGACAGAGATGCAACTTCTCGTTTGTAAAACTTTATGGCACTTACTGTTTTAAATGGAGATTCTTCGCGGAGCTCAACTATGTACGCTGCTCTCTTGTCGCCGATACCCTGTCATTCATCAATGGAGGCCATAAACAAGTTAAGTACTAAACTATAAACAAGCATTTAAATTATAAAAAAAATTTGATCAATCTAGTCATCTCACCTTTAACTTCTTGAGATCTTCCCTGTAAACACAACATGAGAAGAGAAAAGCCAAATTTAGTTTCACTTCCTTATCATACCAATATAGACATGATTTTCTAAAATATTAATACTAATGACCCAAACAACCATGTAACTTCAACTGAGTTATACCCGGAAACATTATATCATGGATTGGAAAGTTCTAATACTCACTCAAAAAGAAAGTTGATTTATGTATATTCTGTGTTCACCTAGAAAGAAAACAACTTACTTTCCAGCTGTGTTTATGAACTTGAGGTATTCTCCAACGGCAGAGTTCTGCAACATTTCCGGAAAACAAGATAAGTATTATGTCAATCTTCGACATTTTAAACCACAATTAAGGTACTACTCACTGTCTCAGAGGTTTATGGTACTTGTAATGAAAAGTCAATTTTAATCAAACTTGTTAACTCTTTTTACCTTCAATTTAGAGCTGTGTGCGCTATATGCCTTCCAAGGACTGCAGCCAATGTTTGAAGGCATAGTTCTCTCCGGTGTTCTTAGTTCTACATTGACAGCAGCTTCAGTAGTAATATCGCTGTGCTCTGATGCTTCTTCCGCCTGTAATATAGTTAAGGGACTTTGATATTTCTCAGGTACTGATAGTTGGTTTGAGATTTTGCATATCGACTTCAAATTGTTTGATAGTTCTTGAAGTCGCATGCTAAGCGGTGGTGATGCAGTTTCATTGGCTAGCAAACTGTTGTTCTCTTTGTCCAGGTTTTCACCTACCATAAAGAGAAAGACCATAAATTGAGCAAAAGGTTTCATTATATTACTTTCTTAGATTAACGTCACAAGACTCACAACCTACCTTCATTAATAACCAGAGTCAGATCTTCTTCAATGACTGAATTGTTTTCATCTCTCTCTACTATTTGTGCTGCCATACAACAACAACAAAAAAAGAAAAACAAATAAGATCAAAGTTAACCTTTCCTTTAAACCAGACCCTTTTTTAATCAACTTTCCAATCTCACCTTTGTCTGCAAAAGCATCATCACAATGAGTGGCTCCTGAAAAAATTTCCTCATGTTTCCGGGGTGTCTCCTGAAGATTAATGGAAGAATTATCAGTACTATTGATATCCAGATGTTGAAACAAAACATAAATCTACACAAATTACCTTATCTGTAATGTAAACAGCTTCTGAGCTTAAAGATGCATTAGTTGAATAGCCCTATAAATGACAAGAAGCAATGTTAGATATGCTGAGCAAGCTGTAACAAAACAAAGGAAACAGCTACGATTCCTTAAAATTTATTGGCATCTGCTTGAGATACAGAGAAGTTGCAGATGGAAAATTTACCGGTTCCATGGCTACTGCAGAACTTGAGAAAGCCAGAGAATATTCCTGAAAAGAAAAACCACTGAATGTAAGTAATGCCTTGATGATTTTCATTTAGCATTAACGTTGATATAAAATATTACCTCTTCTACCAAAGAAGATTGAGAATCTGTAACAGTAAACGACGAACAGATTTCCTACATTATAGAACATTAGACTTTGTAAGTAATTCCTTAGTAATAAATAACCACGCAGCTCCATTTAGTTCATGCTCGCAAGGATTTACTTCTTTAGGTGAAGAGGCCTGAACGCTCAAGACAACCTTCGAAGTGGAGATTCCCTGCATCAAAATAAACACAAATGTCATTCAAGGTATTGAAGAACATTACTCAAATATTCAGAAATTAGAATGAAGATGCTTTACATTTTTCAGAGCCATTCTTGCTTTGCCTTCCATCTACAAAATCCAAAACAAGTCTAACTAAACTATTTCTGAATTCATGAGGATAAGAACAAAAGATGAATTACCTTCTTAGAGCTATTTTTACATTTCACCGAATCGTTTGCTTCACCGAACAGTTTCCTTCAAACATTGAGAAAAAAAATCATCATTATTTGATGTTATAAAACTGAACAACAGAGAAGATGCAGGTATAGCATGGATATTGAGGGTTAGAGTTGATAGAAAGCTGGTTCTGAATGATTTACCTTGCTTTAATTGCAGAAGCAGCAGTGTTGATTTTAGTCTTTCTCTCTGTCACACTTCCCCTTAGCACTGTCTGTTTTCTAGAAGTAGCAGACACAGTCAAAGGTGTCTGTCTCCTTTGAGCGGCAGATGATAATGAAATAGATCTTTCAAGACCGTTGATCTTCTTCTTAGTAGGATTAGTCATGGCTCGGTTACTACCTAGACAGATCCGTGATGCTAAGTTTAGCATGTAAAAGGAGTCTTGGCTAAATTCCCGGGGCTGAAACGATAAACAAAATGGTTAGCATCGCCTGCAGTTACATTCAGTGAATATAAACTTAAATACAACAGCAAGAAAAGTATACCAAGCATGTGATCAGCAACGTCCTGTTGCATCCTTTTAAACAATCTTTCAGCATTCGAGTGAGTTTGCTCTCCCGATATGGGACATGGGGTTCATTTGCGTTGAGAGCATACATGACATTCTGTAAAGCATATATCGACTTATTAATTCTGGCAATCTCTAGAGGAGCTAGAGCACTGTTTTGTTTCCTGGAATCCTCATATCCTGTCAGAGAAAGACAACACCCATCACATGCTGAAATATAAGATCATTACACAGACAAGACAATTAAAATGTGATATTAGAATACTCAACCTGCCATATCAAGAAAGTTCATTCTCCCAAGTGAGCCTGAAATGGCGTTGCCAGTGGTAACATGTATCATCACACCTTTATGACTCCTAACTGTAGGGTCACTGGTCAGCTTCTGGGATTTCTTGAGACCAAAGTATAAGTTCTGGAATTCTGAGAGTGACTTCACAGGTACCTGAATGCAGAAACTCTAAAATATTAACGATGCTGCAAAATACGCATGATGTCCCACGACTTAATGCTCAAGAACGCTAAATAACTTGCCTGAGAAAGTCCCTTCAATTGAATTTTCCCTTGTGCACCTTCCAGTACAGCAACCACTCGCTTCTCTTGGTCTAACAGGTCATACACGGTTTCTTGAGACACCTCGTAGACCGATACAGAAACTGAGCCTCCTCTTTCCTCAGCCATGGATAGCATCTCAGACATTGTAAGAACGGTTAAACCAAGCTCCCTCTCATTTCCCTGCAAACCATGTGATACATCAATTAGCATTTCTCATCTATAATAATAATCTGATAATCAATACCTTGTAGGGACTGCTTTCAATACCTGTATTAGATGTGTTTTTCCGCCACTTCTAGCTCCATGGGCGATAACATTAGCATCTTTACCCTCAAAGACAGTAGAAATAAGAGGCTTTATCTCCTTTGTGAGAATTGAACCAGTGGTTTCATTTTCTTCGTAGCAATAGTCCAATTTATATGAATCTTTCGAACTGCCACAACACACTAGTTAATATGGCTTGAAACATTGCTAATACACAACAGACTGAGAAAGATTTAACTCAAAAGTACATTCTTTGTGAAACTTTTTTTGCAAAATTCATGTCCCCATCAGTAATTATCGCGTCTAATAATGTCAAATCTCCATAAGAAAACACTAATTTTAGATCAAATTAAACCATTTGCATGGAAAATCATTTAAATCCCAAATCAATTCTCAGAAACTTTTCATTTCCCCACAATTCCCAACAACAAAACAACACATCTAGACAAAGTAATCGAAGAAAAGAGGTAAATTGTAGTCGAAATCTCCAGATGCAAACTCTTTATGCGAATTCTAATCAACCAATCAGAAACTAACAATAGAATCAGAGAGGAAAGAAGAGAAATTACCAAGCGAATTGAGCTCCAAACGAAATCGAAACAGTCTCTGAATCTTCACCCATCGGCTTGTGAACCGATATTGATCTCGTTGATACCAGATCCGTCGATGGCTTGACTCTAGCCACCACCCGAACCACTTTCCGGCCATGGCTCGTCATTTTAGTCTCCATAACTTAACCCTAGATCTTCTCACCGATCGAATCGAATAGAACCACAGGGAATCTCTCTAGAAAAGGGAAAAAAACGTTTGAATTTGAAGATTTTTGTTTCCTTTCTCTTTTAAGGTTTGGGAGATAAAGAGAGAGAAATGAAAGTGAGTGAGAGCCGTTAAGTTAAAAATTTCAAATTCTCCAAGTCTGGCTCCTTCGATGATGACTCAGAACGTGTCCCTACCTAGGCGTATCTAAGAAGCTTACATATAAAACACTGTCGTTTTGTGTGGATATAAACGCACCGTTTTGGAAGGAGGATAAAGTTTCTCGGGCCTAAATTCGCTTTCGTCTCCGTTTAATTGAGATTGGCCCATCTCTATTTTGAAGCCCAATAGTAAGAAACGCTCTTCTTATGCAGTTAGAGATTTTGACATCAATGTAAAGTGTGTAACATTAAAATCTTTTTTTTTTTTTTAAATCTATGAATGTTAATATTGTATCATATAAAATGAAAAATAGAGAGATCACTTTTCTAGATGAGAACACTTATCTATAATTTATAGTAATTTTGGTAAAAAGAAATAAAAACAAGATTACAATACCATTTGAGTTAAGATCAAAACATACTCATTGAATCCATAGAAGCAAAAGGTTTCGAAATCGCTTCAGATGTCTTATGGAAGATGTGGTCTTATGAATTTTACGGTCAATGTTCTTGAAGATGATGGAAAAAGGTATTGACTTTTGAGTTGTGGTGGATGTATTCATCTGTTTCAGCTATTAATAGTGAGTCTCCCTTTCTTTATATTAACTATATATGTTCTTTCGTCTCTTTTTGTAGATTATGGATCCGGTGACAAAGTAACAAGAAAAGATAAAGATATAAATAAAAATAAACTAGTTATAAGGTAAGCCAAAATAGTATTTTTATTTTATATCAATAAGTTAAAGATATGTCTTTAACTAACTAGTTTATGGTTAAGGAGTGTTTTGAGTATAGTATTTGTAATCAATCTTAGTTTTTTTTTTTTGGACAAATCACTCCTAGTTTATTTCTCTTACCCTTACCTTATGACTAAGACATACTGTATATAGCTCATGAATAAAATCAGTGAATTTTTTTTTCCGCCAATCAGTGACTTCCATATTGTAATAGTTAATTAGCTTGTAGTAGAATTGTCTTTCTTCCAAGTTTTGAGTTAACCTAAGAATGTATATATCTTTATTGCTTCGTGTGAATTGAAAATTTGTTTCTTTTTATCATTGTTGATATTGCCTTGAAGTGATTAAACGCATTGTTTTCTCTATGGGACAATCGAACTGTAAACAATTTTCAGTTTCGAATTTGTAAAACATTGGGGGTTTGCAGTTTTTTTATGTTGATTAATTTTGAGACCAAAATATAAAAAAAAATCTCCAATTTATTCTTATGTAGAAAACAATGCAAACAAAATAGACTGACGAGATAAAATTCAAACCAACCAAAAAAAATTACGTAGCAGAATTGTAAACACACAATTAGCATGATAAACGAAAAATGTCGTTTATCCATACTTGTGATGGATCAAACTTGGTAATTGGGATCTCCCTTTTGGACGGTGTTGGTTCCCGGATAAGACTTGAGATCAGTTCCATGAACCACCTGAGCTCCTACCACTTCACCTATAATAAAAATTATCATTATATACTTAAATTCCAAATCGTTACCATCACAAATTATTTATTTCTTATTTACATATTACTAACCAGAAACATTATTGAGATTGGCTGCGTTTATAGCCTGTTGTCTCCGGATACACGCGAGACATATCACAATGGGGGCACCAAAAATAAAGAAAAGAATGAAGAATCCAAGAATGGTATCACCAACAGTGTAGTTCGTGTTGCCTGAACCACCTGTGTACCCTTGGGGTTCACACTCCAAACCAATCCTTCCCATTCGATCTGCTGATTCGTCAGCCCTTTCCATTTGTTTTTGGGCGTCGATGATCCACATGATCGTCCTGCAAATTTTCTTGTTATATCAAAAATTTATATATCTTGACATGCATTTATATTTTGTATATCAACTGTTGAGTATGAAAGGAATTGGGTTTGATGTAATAAGATCGTTACCATTGATTGATCCAACCAAAACCGACAAAGAAAAGATGAACAAAAGGAGGACACGAGACATGGCTATTATTCGTGCAAGCTGATAACTGATACTTGTCTTTATGTTTTCTTGTAATGTCTTGATGTTAAAATATAAGTGTATGTTTGCAAGTTAATGGTTTTTATAGAATTATACTACCAAGTCTTTGCTTGCAACAATGAACAATGTATTTAAAAAGTTTTCATACATATGGATCGTGGCCTAATGGGTGCATACTAAAATTGGCATTCCAGCAAAGAAAGAATCTCTTTTACCGATTCTTATTTGGGAAATAAACATATTTTTGTTCATTTGATTATAAAAATTAGTTACAAACTCACCTTAATTTTATAAAATTTATATTATATTAGTTTTTTGTTGATTCCAAACTATTTTGGGTATTCATCTACATATAATCCCACTAGCACACTAATGTGTGGCTTCACACTAATTACTTTTCTTGATTTCTAGTTTAGAACATCGCACGTCGGTCGTGAAGAAGGTTTACTTTATACCAACGATAAGTCAAGTCAACCAATGACAGTGTCATTTTCCGACGCTCTCATTAAGCCTAATTAAAATTACAACTAGTACTTGACTAAGTTGGCTTTTGTTGTAGTAATTCCAACCTTAATGTGCTCTTGTGTATTTTCCGACTCGTTTTAGGAAGCACCATGTATTCTGTGGCAGGTTTCAAGAGTTTCTTGGACTCGATTTCAATGGCAAAAAAAAAAAAGGCTTTGTTACATTTTGCTACTACATTCTTTTGGGTGTCAATACTTCAGGACTTTCTTATTTCGGAAAAACGGTCTATTTCCACACGAGAACTATCGCATCATAACAGATAGAGCCCAAAGTATGACCTCGATCTATGTATCTCTAAAACTAAAGTTGTATACCTATTTCCCCCTGAAATATAAGTTCTATATCTAAATCTACCCGAATTATTAGTTCGAGATCTATTAACCCACAATCCTGGGTTTTGTCGGTTTACTATTTACTTAACCGATTAGTAAAAAACTAAACCCAATTAAACCAAAAAAAAACCAGATTTTCTAATTTCTTTCTCTCTTTCTCTTCAATCACTGTTAAACACTCAAAAACAGCAATTTTAACATATAAATTCGTAGATTATATACATTCACATTGATTTTGTTCCAAAAAAAAAAATGCATTCACATTGATTAATTGTCTGGGCAAGTTCACGTTTGTTTTTAATTTGAACAATTTGTGTTTTTAATTCACATTGATTGAAGAATGCATCAGATTTGTTTATATGGATAGATGATTATTGGGTTTCAATAAATCTCAAGTTCATATGAGAAACACATACAACAATGTTAACCAGATCTGGCAAACTCTAAAAAGCTTCAACTTTTAACGAACTTATTATAATAAACCTGTTTCAGTTTTTGTTTTTGTTTTTTCTTTTTTTTTTGTGGAATCTCCTGGGGACTTTGTCTGGTTTCTAACAATACAGAGATGATTGTATTCAAATTGAAAATTTTGTAAGGGAAACAAATAAGGAAGAAGAAGCATAAAGGTTGGAGCTTGGGACCTTCAATGGTGTCTTTTGACTTGTGAGCGAAAACCCATCAACAAGAATCTGGAGGGGCTTCAAATGGATAGTAGTATTATGAATGTGTGTTCTTTTAGCAACCCATCACTGCGCAATTGTATACAAAATTAGGAGAATATTTCCTGTCAAGCAATGTCCACTGAGGTGGACCACCATCGCTCGGTATCCACGAATTCAGCTCTATGAACCCACCTCCCGAGTACTTCGGTCCACCAATAACGATTAACTGCTCCCCGCAAGCTCTAAAAGCAAGCCCCCATCCATTAACCGAGCCAACTCTTTAGAATCAGCACCACCAATTCCTCCAATTACATAGAACTTCCCATCCATAAATTAATCAATGTGACATACACATACCACTGAAACAAATTGTTCAAATTAAAAACAAACGTGAACTTGCCCAGAAAATTAATCAATGTGAATGCATATTTTTTTTTTGGAACAAAATCAATGTGAATGTATATAATCTACGAATTTATATGTTAAAATTGCTGTTTTTGAGTGTTTAACAGTGATTGAAGAGAAAGAGAGAAAGATATTAGAAAAATCTGGTTTTTTCTGGTTTAATTGGGTTTAGTTTATTTCATAATCGGTTAAGTAAATAGTAAACCGACGAAACCCATGATTGTGGGTTAATAGATCTCGAACTAATAATTCGGAGAGATTTAGATATAGAACTTATATTTCAGGGGGAAATAGGTATACAACTTTAGTTTTAGAGATACATAGATCGAGGTCATACTTTGGGCTCTATCTGTTATGATGCGATAGTTCTCGTGGGGAAATAGACCGTTTTTCCTCTTATTTGATATAGTAGTGAGTAGAAAGTTCTCAACTTAATTGGGAAAATGGCCGATTCCGGTACGAATTATGGCCAATTAATTATTGAGATATGTATGTATATAAATATCATTACTATGTGCATTTTCCTAATGACCTATCCTGCACAAACGAAACTAACCGAGTCAAGAATTCAAGAAGAAAAAAAACACTCGTTTAAAAAGCACTAATCTAAACTCATTTTTAATATATTTAGCTAGAAAACTAAAGAATACATATATAGAAGACAAAGTAATCGAAGAAAATTCAACATTTTATTTTTTTTGGGCAAACATTCAATATCCCAACCTAAGGTAGTAGAAAACTTTATCGGGTCGAATTCGCCTCGTCTCCATTTAATTGAGACAAGGCCCATTATACAAAAAAGCCCAATATCCTTTGTCAACAATTAGGGCTTCGTTTTTTTTTTTTTTTTTAATCAACAGAGCTTCGTTTAGGCCTGGGAGTTCGGTAAAATCGGGTTATTCGGGTCGGGTTATTCGGTTTTGGGAAAATTCGGTTTTTGAAAAATCCTCCCGAATTGAACCGAAATTAAATTCGGTTCGGGTCAATCGGTATTCGGGTTATTCAGTTCGGTTATAAGATTTAAAAATAATTCCGAATTAAATTGATTTTTTTCTATTTCGGTTTATTTTAACCGAATTACAAAAAATATATGAATAATGGGCTAAAAACAAAGCCCAAACCCATTACAATCATTTAAAGCATTTAAAAATTACAGCCCAATTAAAATTAACAAATTTACAGCCCAACCCACTAAAAATTAGGGTTTTCCACACATTTGTGGACAGTGACGAAGCAGCGACCGGCGGAGACGGACGGCGACGGCTGATCTCTCCAACTGCAAAAAAATACATCACCGACCAGATCTATTAGATATCATAACTATAACCACATGTAATCTATCATCTAAATTGAGAAAATTAGGAAAATAAAAGTATAAAAAATTGAAATTCCAAAGAAGATTAGTAAGATCTAGAGAGTTACCCGTAAATCCGGCTGAGATTTTGGTGATATGGAAGAGTTTAGCGAGCAAACAACAAAGAATCACACGAAGAAACGATTAAAGAGAAAAAAGAAGAGAATAATAAAGCATGTAGAAGATGATGAATTGATGAAGAAGAAGAAACGTTATACTGATTATGGATTAGGTCGAAGAAGAAGATGAACTCTCTGTTTGAGTTTTGGAAGAAGTAGAGCCGCAGAGGCAGATCCAAAGAAGAAAATGAAACTAAATTAGGGTTATTGACTCATTAGCCTTATATATGGCTGCAGATTCTCGGTTTAGATAAAACCGATCGGCCCGAATACCGAACCGAACCGAACCGACTTCCGAATCCCCAAATTAATTTCGCCGAACGGTTTGGAGTTCTCTCTTCGGTTTACGCCGATAACCGTAATTGTCGGTTTGATCGGGTCGGTTTGATCGGTTTATTCCGAACTCCCAGGCCTATTATATATCATTATCTTGAGATTAACTTCTTGGAGAGAAGCCCTAGAATTTTTTCGCTCAGCCGCAGTGAGTCACCTTCTCTCTCAATCGATCTCTCTGAGCTTTCCTCGTCTCTCTTCGTAGTCAGTGTTAGGTGTCTAACAAATCTGCATCATCGTATTATCTCAGAATTTAAATTTTGCCATTACATCATTCAATTGAAGCTTTGGTGTGTGTTGATTAAGTTGAAAGTAGTTTTTCTTTGTTCATTTCTAGCTTTGCTTTGAAGATTATTAGGATTTTGTAAAGCATTTGGTTCTGCAATTTTTTTTGGTTGATCATTGCTTTATTAATTTAGATTAGTACTTTAATCTGTATCACTTGTAATGTAGTTTGTGTAATGTTGAATTCTCCTAATTTTTAAACATGATTAGGATTGAAATCTATGATTATTTTACTTCTCTGTGTAATTATTGTCATGTTGTAACTTTTGTTAGGAAAATGAAGCACAACAACGTTATCCCGAGCTCACACTTTCGCAAGCATTGGCAAAACTATGTCAAGACTTGGTTTAACCAACCTGCCAGGAAAACAAGGAGACGTGTTGGTTAGTTAACTCTCTCATAATCTTTCTACTTAATCATTTGCTTACTTAAGTTTTTAGTTATGTAATAAAGTTTCTCCCTTTGTGTGATGTGATTTCTCAGCTAGACAGAAGAAGGCTGTGAAGATCTTCCCTCGTCCCACCTCTGGTCCTCTCCGACCTGTTGTTCATGGTCAAACTCTTAAGTACAACATGAAAGTTAGAGCTGGAAAAGGATTCACTCTTGAAGAGCTCAAGGTTTGGATTCTGGAATTTTTCATTCTTTTAACTGTTCTCTGTTTTATAGATATAAAGATGATGAAAGCTTATAGTTGCTCGCTGTTTTTGGGTTTAATTAGGCTGCTGGTATCCCAAAGAAGTTGGCTCCAACAATCGGAATTTCAGTTGATCACCGTCGCAAGAACCGTTCTTTGGAGGGTCTTCAATCCAATGTTCAAAGGTTGAAGACTTACAAGGCTAAGTTGGTTGTGTTCCCTCGCCGTTCCCGTAAAGTCAAGGTATCATCCATTTGAAATCTTAGTTAGAGATGTACATTGAGATTTGAGATACCCTCCAGATTCTTGAGTTCTCTTGGTATATATATTTAACAATTTGGTATCTTTGGTTTTCAGGCTGGTGATTCTACTCCAGAGGAGCTTGCTAATGCTACTCAAGTACAAGGTGATTACATGCCTATTGCTAGTGAGAAGACAGCCATGGAGCTTGTTAAGCTGACTGCAGATTTGAAGGCGTTCAAGGCTTACGATAAGATTCGTTTGGAGCGCACAAACGCACGTCATGCTGGTGCCAGAGCCAAGAGGGCCGCAGAGGCTGAGAAAGAAGAGAAGAAGTAAACATCTTTGCTTTACAGCTTATATCATTCTTGAATTCTTCCTCCTCTGGTTTTTGATTTTGTGACTCTGTTTTCTTTTTGGTGCGGTTTATCAATACTTAGATCTCGACTGTTTTTGGTACTTGGGTTTTCTGAAGTCTATGGAAGCAATTATAACGAGTTTCTATATACTTGAATCTTATATTACAACGGTACAACCACTGTTCCAAGTAAAAAACTTAATAGTCTATTCGGGTGGATGATTGTATTGATTATAACCTTAATTAGATTGAATAGACATAACAAATGGTTTAAACTAGAAAATTTGTAGTGAAGAGTGCCTATGAGTACCTAGGAAACTATAAAGAAGTGTAACCACACAACAAAGATTACAAAATAATACAATTTTGAATTCCGATCAACACTGACCAATACTGTAAATGTAATGGCCATCCCATTATTCTCTTTTATTTTTATCATAAAGAAACAAGATACAAAAAGTTAAAAGACTGTTACTTTAGGTCTTGAACCTCTGAGAGATCTTCCCAACTCCATCTCTACACTCCTCAGCCATTTTCTTCACCTTATCGCTCACCTGAACTGTCCCTTTCTCAACCTCTGTCGCGGCTACTTTCGCCTTAACTATGGCCGCATCTCTCATTTCCCCGGCTCGCTTCCCTAAATTCACTGCGTATTCCTTCAAAATTGTAATCCATAAACGTATTTTCTCCATCACAATGAAGATCACTTCCCGGGATTTTCCACTCACGGTTCCAGCCATCTCCTTAAGCTTATCCATCAGGGTTTTGGCTCTCTCCTCGGTTTCTTCAACTGAGGATCTCTCCATTTCGTTTAGTACTATGCTTTGTTCTGTCTCTCCGCTGCTCGTCTCTTGAAGGTCTTTGTCAACAACAACTCTCAGTCCATTTGTTTCCCATCGCTTTCTAGCCTCCTCTAAGGCTTTTCCTTGTTCTCTAGCTCTCTTTGCTTCCTCCTCGGCCCACGATCTGAACAAACAACATATGATGGGTCGTAATAAGGTTATGGACAGACTGAAAGATTCTTTGACATTATAAACATAATGTAGCTCGGACTGTAGAAGAAGTACCTGGCCATGGACAAGGCTTTTCGTTCAACTTCCAATTCATACTGCAACTTTGAAATCCGTTGGCTCTCTTCTTCAGCCTCTTTCCGAAGGTTGAAAACCCTCTCTTTCTCAAAGGATATTTCTGCTTTGTTACTCATCAAATCCTCCAGCTTTTCTTCCGCATCACGTCTTAACCGTGAGAGTACCTCCATTTCTGACTCAACCGCAGCTCGTTCTTTCACCAACGCCAGATTCTCTTCCTCTCTCTTCTCCCTAAGCTGCTCCAACTCCACTTTCGCCAGTTCCGCCATTTTCTCGACTGCTTCAATCTTTTCTCGTTCCATGGAAAGCTCCTTCTCGAAACTGGCATTGACATCCTTTTCGACCTCTGCAACGAGGGCGTTATGCGCAGACACGGCTTTTTCAGCCATGGATTCTGCTTCAATACGTGCCAATTCCTCACTGACAATGTCAGATGCCTCACCACTTGAAAGAGCAATGGCAGCTTGCCCTTTAGTGACTGGTTTCTGAGGCTGAAACAATCTTGTACAACCTAAAAATCGCGTGTGCGTTAAACATGAGGTAATGGTTGTGCAAGAAGACAAATATAGATGTAAAATCTGCGCATACCAAATGCAAGAGCAGCAATTCCTTGTTCCCCAGTAGATAAATCTGCGATGATGGCAGGCCATGCATCTGGGTTTATCTTATCGATGTCAATGAAACCCGAGAGTTTATACAGCATCTGCATGATGAAGCAAATTAATGATTACCGGCAATATTACGAGAAGTGAACAAAAGTACAAAAACCAAGCTTGATATGCAACCTTTTTATCAGCTTCTGGAAGCTGTCGTTTCTCCAAGGCCATTTTCCAGCTTATAAGATCCTGACGTGAAAGAAGGCTGCGTCGGACAAGAAACAAGCTTAATTTGTAGAAATAAGCTAAGTATTAAACGCAAAGGCATTGTCAAAGACTCAAAGTACAAAATTCCATGATATTCTAAAAACAGAAAGAATGATGATTTTATGCCATTTTGTTTCATGAGAATATTGCAAATCTTACTGATGTCTTAAAAGAGAAAGTAAGGCAGCTGTACCAGTATAAGATTATTTATATGTTTCTGTCAATGCGGTATACAAATGCAGAAATTCTTTGGGACAAGTTCGATGAGTTACAGCAACATAAATACCTTTCAGGGGAAAATAAGAATGTGCTCTCAACATCGTCAAGCAAATCACGGTTAGAAAGCTTGCTCGCAATAAGTCCTGCTTCTGCCAACCCTGAAAAGAGTAAACAGAATTTAGCTTCATATGTTATCTTCTTTTTGGGTAGAATCAAATTCAGAGTTCACTTTAACCTTGAATGGAAGAAAAATCAGGGTCTTCAGGAGTAATATCATCGAAAGCAAGCTCAGTAACATTCTCTATATACATAGCAGGATACACTTTTGAGGTTGTGTTTCTGCAAAGAGTTAAAGAACACACATAAATGTATGAATTTCACTTTCTAATACCAACGAAGGACATTTTAACCCACCAGATACAATAACAAAATCACGAAAGTATACCTTGATAACGCACTGCTGGCAGAAACCAGCCACCTGGCATATTCTCTGCGAGTGCATAGATCACTGGGTTGGGTGTCAGTTTCAATGACCTGAAAGATGGAACAAACTGAACTATAAGCTGCAAGCTATAAAGTGCCAGAACAAATCACAAGTACAAGATATACATAGTGAGGATCTATACAACATTAGAAAATAATCTTACCTTCAGAACTTGCAGAGCTGCAAATGCTTGACACTGAACCTGATCCGCAGCTGCGGGGACAAGAATCTTTCCAGGATTAACTAGAACAGACATAAAAGGTGCAGGAATTCCTGCAGAGGAAAATGCAGTTCCACCACTCGGTGTTTCCAAAAGTGTTCCATTGTCGTCAAGCTCATCTTGACTATATATGTCTAGTTCATCTTTTGACCCATCTGTTGATTCTTGCACAGGAGATTTTGAAGCTTCAGTTTCTTTCGCTGTATCTATGTCCGATATAGATGACATACTTCCCGCGGCCAAGTACTCCGGTGTTCCGTTAACCTCAGAAAGCTCTTCAGCAGTCGAGTATGCTGTTTCCGTGTCATTTAGTGGCACAATCTGAGGATTCGAAGTCGAATCCGATTGTGAAGAAACCTCAGGAAGCTCCTCAGTTACAATCCCGGTTGGTTCAGTGTTCGGAAGACTCTCTGGATCTTCGGAAGTTGGATTTTCCACGCCCGCAAGATTACTACTTTCTGAATCTAGAAGAATAGGCTCGGTGGATGAGTCTAACAGAGACTTAGATTCAGAGATTATCTCACTTTCTGCTGTCTCAGGATCAGTTTCCACATTGATACTTTGGGGGATACTTTCGGCGGCATCCGCTTCATCAAGCATTACACCATCAAATGACGACGTCTCCTTACCAAGTAGTGTATCTTCACCAGACCCTTCATCACTTCGCTGAGCTACATCATTGCTTTCTATACTCTTATCCTCGTCCTTAAGATTGTTTTCCTCACTGTTAGCTACCTTAATCTCATCACTAGAAATTTCATCAGATGACTGAATCATGCTTTCCTGCTGAGAAATCAACGAATGCATTTCCTGTTTTTTTGTTCCTGCACTCAAAAGATGATTCCCCTATAATAAATCAGTACAAACAATTCCGAAAGAAGCACTAGAACGAGCTTGAATACTTTAGAGGAGTATTACGCTTGCTAAAAGAAGCTGCTGCATAGCTTAGCCCAAGAAACAAAATGATTCCAGCGACTCCAGCACCAACTACACCTGAAAGCAAACTAGTTCCATATTGTTATTAGTCCACCAGAAAACCGGTAAACTAAACAGCTTCAGAACAGAGAAATCAAAATGGTAAAGAGTCTTAAACCAAGCTCCATGGTAACATACATTGAACCATTTGAGAATGTGCACTGGTTAAACAACCTCTCAACAACAATTGACATGTTCATCAACTCAAATCTAAAGATTATGAGTACATCTCCATAAGAACAAAACACTCATGGCTCCTACAATTATACTTCACTGTACAAGCATTTTCAATGTGTAATCAAACATTTCACCAGCTGAATTTAACGAATTCTTACGTAACCTCGAAAACTCCGAATCTCACTTCAAAATCAAAAACGATTGTTCATTCGCATATACCTTCAATCAAACTCTTCTTCTTAGCTCTAGAAGACTTCTTATCATCATTATCGGAATCATCCCACCCAGCCAAATTATCAGCCGACGACTTTGACGAAACTGATCCAGTCCACGCATCAACTTCAGGCTTCTGCGAAACACAGACAATTCCATAACCGGATTTCCTAGCTAATCGCGATGGTCGTAAGTAACCAGCGCGTGAATTCCGGCGAACGTTGGAGCTCAAAGCGAGACGGAGCTGGAGGGAGGAAGGTGTCCACGTGGCGGTCGCAGAAGCCATGGTTTGTTTGTAGAGAGGATAAGAAGATGTGGAGAGAATCGGTAGAAGAAGAAGAAGAAGAAGGATTAGGGTTTAGAATTTGGAATTAGAGTAATTAGTATCAAATATCTGTGTTGGTTGGCTTCGTTACAGAATAATGGAAAAAAGAAAGCGAGAGCGTTGGACAGTGATGAGCCTCACACAAACTCACCACACCTAACTAAATCATTCACCTAATAACTTAGAAATTGCTTTCTTTTATCTTTTCCATGTTTAACACAAATGGTTTAACAAGTAAACAAAAGCTAAATGCCACGTCAGCACAAAGCCCAGGTGTTGAAACTTAGACGTCTTCACTAGAAAGAGTTATCGTTTTGCTTTTATCCCGTTTTACTGTTTTAGTTTACCGTTTTACCGAAACAGGAGTGGTCTATATGACTATATCCAATGACACCTTAAGCTTTTGGTAATAACCATGGTTATATCATTTCTCAGTTTTCTTCTACTAAGATGACAAAGGACAAAAAGATTACAAACATCTATTGCCATTTTTAACACATTAATCTATAAGATTGGGGGTTAAAAGCAAGGCAATAACTATACGAGATTACATGTTGAGTGGTCGAAATGTGTTGAGAAAAAATGAGAAGAAGCTTCATTTTTTTCTATATCATATGCTCAGAGGAGGTAGAACTGAGAATAGAGATAATCCCTGATTTTGTAATAGTCTTCACACAACGGTCCTTCTATCAGAATTTGCTGTGGACCTGATGCTCCCCCCTGAACAACCCCCAATAACATTAAACTTATATAAGTCATTCTTTGATTTGCTTAATGCTTTTGTTAAAAGATTTGTAAGAAATGCAGTATTTTGCTTTGAATTACCTTTTGACCAGTCGGGCCAACCTTTCGTAGAGTGACATATTCTCCACAACGTAAAGCTCCTCCACCTGCAAATTCTACTTGAACACCCTTGCTTGACAGAAACTGCTTGAAGTCTGCAATTTTCAGATCACCTACTAGAACAGGTTTGTGTGGAGAAGCAGCGCCTGGCATTGGTAGTAGAGATCTCATGTCGCTCTCTGTCTTCCCTACTTCAGAATCCACCCAAGCTACTTCTGAATCTCCCAGCTGAGATATTATTTCATCATTCATTATTCAGACATTGGAACCGACTCTGGAAAAAAATATATATAACCACGGAAATAAAAGGTACCTTCTTGAAGATCACATTGCTCATCAGCTTTTCAGAAAGTTGGACCTGATGTATTACCATACAGGGGTTAATTCAATCTAACAACTCAAAGCTCATGTGTTAAAAGAATCTTCCTAATAAGTTTGAGATTTCTACCTTGTAAGCACATAAATCAGAAGTCACATCCACAGTTTCCTCTATTTGAGGAGCGTACACGTATGGAGAGATATTGTTCAAGCAGTGTTGCTTCAAATGCTCTGTAGCCTCAGCTATTGCGTGCACCAAAACCTTCATATGATATATAGTATTAGGTCACCACAAGTTTACAGTTCAGTGCTTGACACTATATAAGACGAGAGAGAAAAGAAACTGCAACGTACAAGTTTAAGAGGAGAAACATGTGCAATCATAGACTTGATTGAGCGGCCATCTGACCGACCTTCATAGTCCATTTTAACAAGTGAACAACTAACAGTCACCTGGGCAAAAGCATACGAACAAACTAAATCATTTATCAGGGAAAGTAGACAGCAGTTAGGTGTAGACAGAAGACTAAATGAGCCATCTTGTTTTGTATATCAGGCAAGGCCTACATTATGATAATAGCCTTCTGAAACTTCTACATGACATAAGATCAAGTGAGTAAAAGTAAGGACACACAAGTTGCTCTATAACAAGAAGAAAAATTAGTCCAGACAACAAACTATCTATAAGTTGAATGATCGTGCTAAAGATCTGATTAGCAAGGTCTCCTGTGATAATTAACTAGAACGTCAATTTATAAATCATCAGATCAAGATAAATTTGATAGGTCCAACGCGATGTCAATGAGAATTCCTATCTCTCTATTTCTAAAGAGGATTAGCTGAGACCAAATATCTACCGATATCTTGTTCTTTAGATGGTTAGTGAGCTCTTATGAAGTTTGTATTAGAGTCTCCTTACAATGAGCTCATTGGAAATGACTTTCGAAGGTCTTGTATCAAGCATGAGACTAGCAGTTGCCTCATCAAGCCTTCCGTCCACATCACCTCCGTTCTGAAATGGAATTTTATATCACAAATTTAATAAGCAACAAAAGACTCTACATAGAATGATCCTAAACCTTTACTAGTAAGCAATCAGTTGTAAAAGAGAAAATAAAGATGCAACTGTAGAACCAGTGCACACATCATGGAAATTAAGAGGTCTAGTTTGCAAATATAACAAGAGCTAAATAAAGACCAAGACCAAACGTACATGCATTGCTCCTCGGTCCATGTCTTCATCCTTGATCACGTAATCATCTGGATTGATAATCTCCCCAAAGTCGTCCCATTCAGATGTGTTATCATAAAATGGAAACATTGGAGCTACGCTGCTGGATGTGGGAACAAATCCATCAATCAATATATCTTTATATGCAGGCCCGTGAGAACCAACAACTGCAAGTGTGGTCAGAAATGTGAAAGGTCAGTTGCAGACCACTATGTAGTGGAAAGAACAGCAATCAACAACTGTAACAGGAGGTTTAATTGAAAAAGACACATATTTTGGGACTGTGAAAAAACTAAACAAATTTAGCCAGAAATATATTGTGAGACTTCTAAATGTAGCTTCTACCTCACTCCAAGGTAACCACATAAATGCCTCCTAAAACCAACTACCAGTACATTACAGAGAGTACCATATGCATAGCCATTTTCTGTACTAGACACTTCGATTTAAGTTGAAGTTAACGTGAAAAATAAGAAGTTACAGGCCACATAATATTCAAGGCTACTAAAATGTTTTATAATATAAGACAAAAATACCATCGTGAGTAGTCTTGGTATCTATGACCATAGGTTCACTTGAATTATCATCGGATCCATGGGAAGCTTTTGTTTCCTCCTCTTTGACGAGGCTAGCTCGCAAAGCTTCTTCCCTTTTCAGTCTGTTTTGCTCTTCTTCATATGCAATCAACTCTTCCCCAGCCAAAGGAACCCTCTTAGACATGGTGACTTTCACAAATTTGGGAGGTGGGGCTGACTGAAGCATGCGAGCTAAAGTGCCAAACTGCAAATAGAGGCACATGACAAGAAAAAAATCAAACAAACAGCAGTTTAGTTTTATATGATTGATTACAAACCGAAACATCTTGCAAATCTTAGATCACGTAAAATGTGAATGGCCACATGGAAAGTATAATCGCCATTGCGACTAAGGAACATGACAAATGACTACGGTAACAAGTTGGATGAAGGACTTCAATAATTTCACTTGGATTTTACGCTGTCATTGGTAGTACAAACTTAATAATTCAGTAGTGCTCTGTTTTCTGGATGGATTGACATGGACAAGAAAGCATTGACATACAGAACTGAGAAGGGCGTAAAATAACTAACTAAAGCTTCCATTTGTTTCCAAACTGTTTATTTGAATAAATTTACTTTTGTCTAGCTTATATTTCAATTAAAAAGAAAGCAGTGCTAATACATTTTAGTTCCTCAACGTATAAGGGTTCTAAAAACATACCTGGCCTGTTTCAGTAAAGAGGACTAAATTTCTGGGATCATTTGCCCACTCCACGAATATCTCACGAGCAAAACCTGCTTCGAGACTGGCCATGGAAGCAAGAACAACCTATATAATGAGGTTCAGTCACTCCAACATACAATAAGAAAAGTATAATTCTATCATCAGCTGAAAAGAAAGGAAATAAAATAAAAAATCCACCAAGTTCTATGTACTAACAAACATTACTGAGTTACATAATAATTTTATAAACTAACCTTTGGACCAGGTGGAGCATTATCCAGATCAGTCTTGTTTATCAAGAGAGTGACATGCCTGCATGTGTTTAAATTTCATTTGATGTCTTCTGTATTGTATACAAACGAAATAAGGCATTCTTATAAGAAAATCTACCTCAATAGAAAGGCATTATCACGTGAAGTCTCAAAGGACTTTGAAATGGAGTCACTCATCCACTCGAGGAAACTCTTAACATAGTCAATTGTGCTAGATGACACGTATGTGAGAAAGTAAATGGGAAAGCTGAAACCTCTTTGTGACCAATGCTGCAGGTTTGATCAATATCCAGTCTTTAAGTAAATCGCTGAAGATTGACTAAGAACATAATACATTCAAAGCAAATCTATTACCTGTTCAAGTATCAAGAGAAGTTCCAGGACTCTACCCGCAGTATCTACGGGTAATAGAACATTGCCCCCAACTTCAAGATGTTTTGAAATGGTATCTGATTAATAAATGGGGACATGCACACGTGTTTCTGGCAGTTAGAAGCGGGCTGTTTTCAAAATACAATAGAAGAGATACAACACATATAGAGATACAAGCCCACCTAGAAATTCTTTGTCCCTTTGCTGTCTTGCGGTTTGATTGGTATAAAGAGCATGATATGCATCGGTTATCAGAACAGCAGGCCGAACAAAAGACTGTAAAACAGTTCCATTTAAATGCCTGAATTAAGATATACAATTCAGTATCTCGATTCTGCTTCTTTATTTACTGTTATAAACAATACTCGAACCCCAAATAAGGTGAAAGCTGAACATGTGTACCTTTCTTTCCGATGATTGTAGTCAACAGCATATATAACATCCTCCCCATCCTTCGTTATCCTCCAAATGCTACCTCCCAGCATATGTCCAGCAACATGAGGAGCAATTACAATACCCTCTCCCTTTCCTAACAGGGCAAAGATAAAACATTTGAGGCATCCTAACAATCTTTGAAGTCATAACTTATGCGTTCAACAACCAAATACTCAATGAGTGTCAGTGAACTCATTCCCGATATGAGATACATAAAAATAATGCAGATGAAACTTGCTTCAGATAAGTGTTTGCTATTAAAGACCGAGAATTACTAAAACCACATACCAGAAAGATGGTAATTTTGAGAGTAAGTCAATCTGATCACATTCTGGAAAGCAGAATCAATGTCATCCAATGTAAACAGATCAAAGTCGGATACTTGCTGCAACAGTAAAAATCATAGTGTTACAATGACGCAAATTGTGCAAAATAACCAATCCTGCAGATAACAAACAAAAAATTGAAAATCTAACCTTCCTGGATAAAAACTGATCATACATTGTAAGGAGACCTAATCTGTGAACAGGCTCAGTAGCATAAACAGGAGCAGAGAGTCCAAGCTGCTTCATAGCATAAGGAAGAGCACCAAGATGAAGTGTATCTGGATGAGAAAGCAAAACTGCATCTATACTAGAAGCAACCCTGAAAACCACAAGAATCGAAACCACACATTGTAATTCAAAATCAAAACGAAACTAGATTGCTGATTCCGGAAATGGAGATAGTAAGGAGAGAAACCTGGAGAGAGGTTCGAGGAGGGATGTGTCAAAGAGATCGTTCCAACCACAGTCGATGAGGAAGTTAAAACCATCAATGGAGACTAAGTAGGAAAGAGGATTCTCGTTGTAAACTCCGCAGAGAGGAGTAACTTGCACCGAAGTACCCATTTTTTCCGTTCGCCGATATAAACCCTAAAATTTCTCCGATGAACTAAAGAAGAAGAAGCCACCGTGAAAGAGGGTTTTTAATCTGTAGTAATTACATCCCTGGTCCATATAATTCCTTTTAATTTTTAAATAACCCCTTTCTTTTCAAATTGTTCATTTTCTATAATGTTTGAATATTTATTTTATCTCTTTTCCAGTTTCCTTGATTTTTTTCACCTACACAAAGAGAGTTTATTGAATCTTTTACCAAAAAAATGTTGTGGTAGCAGTGAAACATAGATGGTGAGTTCATTATTATATAAGCATACGAGTCAATTTTCTTATATATTCAAAATAGATCCGTTCGGTTACGATTGAATTCATTCATTCGAAAGATTCAGTGCTATACTCCAATTTTTTTTACGTAATGGTCTAAATATTTAACATTTTAAAAACTAGACCCTAATTTGCAATTATTTGAAAATTTTGGACCCTAAAATACAAGAAAAAAAAAAAAAGTGGGACCCGGTGCACTGGCACACCCAGCACACCCCTTGAGCCGGGCCTGGAAAGATTACATGAAAAAAATTAACTTTCTTTAAAATCCAAATTCAAAATCAAAACATTAAACAATGCCAAAAGAAAACAGAAAAGATGAGATGAGTAAACACAACCTATAGGGAAAATAGGCAAATCTTGATGAAATATACATCAAAATTTTAATCAGTTGCCAATACACTAGATCTATGTGAGTTTGTGTTGCAACTAAAACACCATTACAAGTTAGCATATCTTGCAAGTAAAAGATCATTACAAATCAACTACGATTTCGTTGTTAGTAGTCACAGAATATTAGAAATCTCTTATTTGAAATAAGAGGCATGAATTAATGTATCCACTTTCAATTGATTTTGAATTAAAAGTCTTTAGATTTTGATATAGTATCAAAGTTCAAATAACTTGATATGGGTGTGTTGTGTAATACTTAATTATTCAATAGTTCGAGGAAACTGGAAAAGATTGTGTTAGTGAAGCTGGTATGTTGATTGTGACGAATAATAAGTTCTTCTTGATTTTATTGATTTTATTGATTCACGTTTGAAATTAAGCCAACCAATAAATTGACTTAAATTTGGGATAGCTTCACTTCAAAGGCAAAAAAGAAAAAAAAACATGCATTTGGTGAACGAGGACCCGTTAGGACCAAACCAAAACCATAATGGCTGAGGATAACAACCATAACTAACTATCAAACTTTTCTTTCTTGATATGAATACGAAAGTTGTAGTTAGGTTGATTAATATAACATAATTGATTAGTCAACAAGTGTTAAAAAATGAAATTATATCCTTGTTTGTATAAGAAAATGACCAAAGATCGTAGACAATTGATTGATATAAGAAGATTCGGTGAACCTAAACCAAAAGACACCTAAGAATGTAGATTTTCGATTCTAATCCATCGGCTGGTGACCCACCCATCAAGACCCATCTCCATATCTAAAAATAATATAATTTTTGATAAATAAAAAATGAATAAACTTTTTTTATCATTTTAATTTTTTTGGCCTTATCTACACCCTATGCTCTGTCTATTCTGTACATAACTAAACTCAACTCTCGTGTGAAACTGGGACCCCACGAGAAGTATCACATCATACCAGATAGAGCCCAATCTATGACCACGTGCTAGATATCCCCGGAAAAATATTTCGCAACCTATATCTCCCCGAATCTATAGTTTTCATCTATTTCCCCGTAAATTTGGGTTTAATCGGTTTAGGTCCTAAACCAGATACTAAACCACTAAACTCACTATCTAACCGAATTAAAGCCTGACCCGACCCAATATCTTCTACTTCACTCGATATATCATGTATGTAATTGACCCGATCCACAAATCTCTCCCAATCTCCGCTAAATTGAAATTGACTGTCCCATTGAAATTGAAATCTTTCAAATATGTACTTGTACGAGATCGCTACTTCGCCATTGTTGCAGAAATGAAAAACTTGGTGAAGAACTTGGTGAAGGTGAAGTTAGATTAGAAGATCAAAAGTCGCTTCAGTGTTTTATGTGTTTTTGAAATTGAAATCGAAATCTTCTTCCTCTCTTCTTCTCCAATTATGCTTTTGATCTACAAAATTAAATAATTGAAATAATCTGTATCTTCTCTTACATTTCTGGATTTTTCAAGCTCTAATGCAAAACCCAAATCAATCGTAAAAGTTACCAAAATCGATAACTGAATCCAAAAATTATAATAATCCTCACACTTAATTTTGATGCGGGGAGAAGACGAAGTGGGTTGACTTTACAATCCTACTCACCAAAACCATCTTTAAAGATTCCAAATCCATTTCAAAAATTTAGATTAAGTCGTCTCCTTTATCTTCAACATTCGAAACCCATGAATCCTGAATGAATCTTAGGTTTAGGAGAGTGAGAGTCAAACCAATTTATATTCTAGATTCAGGAATTACAGAAATTGCTACATTATTATTCTTCAAGAACATAAGCGCTAAGGATGGAAACGTTTTAGTGGTTGTTGATTCAACTGGATACATAGGTATGTTATTGTTACGGGTGATGACGAATTGGTATGTTACGGGTGAAGAAGAATGGTGGGTTTGCTTGGGTCAGGTTCATTTAGTTGTAATTGGGTTAGAATTGGTTTAATCCGGTTTACTGTTTTCGTTAGTTTGGTAAGCAAACATTAAACCGAATAAAACCAATGTTTGTGTGTAAATTAGATGAGAACTTTTATTTTAGGGAGAAATAGGATTCCAACTATGAATTTATGGGGATATAACTTGAGAAATATTTTTTCGGGGATATCTAGCACGTGGTCATAGATTGGGCTCTATCTGGTATGATGTGATACTTCTCGTGGAGAAATAGACCGTTTTTCCGTGAAACTGATAAGAAGAACTGTCTTTGTGAGTATGTGACTGTCACTGAAATTGGGTTTTAATACAAATACAGAAATTGGATTTTAATACATTTACAGATTGAGAATTCTTACAAAACCAGAAACAATGAATTTTCAGTGGTTGACTACAGTAGAATTACAGGGAAATATTGACAAAACGAAAATAGAAATTCTGAATGTAGAGGGAAATGAATCTTTTAAAGCTAAAGTTCTTAAGGAAGAAAATATCATGTGGACTTTAACTTTCTAAGAAATAAATTAATGTAAACAATAACAAATCAACATAAAAAGCATTTTTTTTTTGTCACATATGTCTCTCTTTACACACACACACACATGAAAAATAAGTGAGTCTCTCCATATTATATATAATATATCATATATGCATTATATATATATTAATATGTTTGTTAAAGATGATAAGAGATTTTTAACAAGTAACAATCAATCTTTTTCATACAAAGGAAAACAAATTGTAAGATGGCAAAAGCTTCTTTGTGCCTATCAATATCATAAATCTCTCTATTTCTCTTACCTCTTTGCCAACTTGGCCTCTCCTTTCCCTTTCTTCTACAAATGAATTACTTTCTATAAAATCTTTATTATCTATAAATACATAAACGTTTCCATTTCCCTCTTAAATCCCCAAATCAATTATTTTTTCTTTGATACAAGATAACAAATAAAAGGCATAGAACTCAACGACACCGTTTTCATCGCTCTGTCTTCTTCATTCACCATTAAAGCGTCAAAAACTGTAACAATGAAGACGACGACGCAGCTTCTCGATCTAACGGTGGCTATGGTTCTTCTCATCTACGTGGCTTTCTCTCCGCCGCTCGTTTCCGGCGACCCAGGGCGGCGCGTTAGCATGACTCTGGTTCGAGACGCCGCTGCTCTCGGTGCTTGTATGTCTTCCTCCTTTTCTTTTGGTTAATAGAATTATATTATTTTCTTGATATACTTTTCTTTCTGATAAAACATTTTCTTGATATATATTTTCTTGATATAGTAGATTGAAAATTCAGTTAGATTGATGTTTCTCTATAGGTTTATTAATTTTTGTCGCTGAGTTTCACTATTTTAACCTCATGTCACGCAACATAAACCACTCTTTATTAGCTATCATTTTCTTATGTTGAAAATATGATTTTACATATGTCACATTTTTAATAAAGATTTGGATATATATATATATATATATAACATTGTTCTTTTGTAGTTTGCTTGGACGGGAGCTTACCGGCGTATCATTTAGACAGAGGCTTTGGTGCTGGATCAAACAATTGGCTTTTGCAGTTTGAGGTAATTAATTATTATTACATTTACTCTAACTCTCTAATTAACTTTTTTTTGTTTGTAAAAGTAAGTCTCTAATTCATTCGAAAATGATTAAAACACAAAACGATTATTGTTCTTAAAAATGGTTGTGATTACGTACTAAAATAATCAGCCAACCATTTGCCAAGTGAATTATCTTCTTTTTTTTTTATTGGTCACTGCATAGTTAAAGTATTGCTGTTGTTACCAACTCCATGACCATGTGTACGCAAAAATAATTGAATCCAGCTAGTCTTATTCATAGGAAGAATAAATATCCACTGCGTATTAATCATCTATGAAATATTAATCAAAATAAATCTTGATAACGATTCGAAATCAATTAGTACTGTTCATAAAATTATACACTATGCATCATTACGAAACTCTATCAAGTGATTAAAAATTAAAATGTGACAGCTGGTAGATGGTAGTACTTCTTTTTCTAGTAATGTACACTAGAAACTAGTACTAATTACGGCGCCGTTTTAGAAACGTTAGAGAACCATCGTGTCTCGAGCTAGTTGGATCGTGTCTCACGCCTTTCACTTTATGACGCGCATTTATAACATTCTCTCTATAGTTCTTTTCTACTACACAGAAACACATTTATTTTTATTCACTCGACCACTCATTTGTCTATAAAGTATCAAAGATTATTTGAATATTTACTACAAGTAATTAATAGTAAAAAAAAATGGTTCTAGGGAGGAGGATGGTGCAATGATATAGCATCATGTGTGGATAGAGCAAAGACCCGTCGAGGCTCGACACGTTATATGAGCAAGACCGTCGTCTTCACCGGAGTCTTGAGCAATAACGCCTCTCAAAATCCAGGTCATTCTTAATATATTACATTTTTCTCAAATACAAAAGTAACAAAACCATGCATTATGAGTAAAATGGCAACATTACCTAATAATAATTTATTAATTGGAATTGGAACATCTTTGCTTGTGGTTGTGGACTCTCTTTCACGTGATGGTTCAAATGTTTCTGTTAAAATTCAGCTTTTTTTCAATAAAATAAATAAATCGTTAGAAATAATAATTTTGGCTCTATCTCTTTCTATTTATTAATTATTATGGCTTTGCTTCTTTCTTTTTTTTTTTTTGTCCTTGTCCCCTTCCTAACGAGCACACGCTATCGATCTACCTTGAGCCATGTCAAATTACACATTTATCCTACCTTGCTCGACTTAGAGTCTTTAGATATTATTTTCTTGAGGGTAAAACTGTCATTTACAGCTGGACATGTGAAGTCCAGTTTTAAGTCTGTCTTGAGTCACAATTTGCTGTGACTTTATTAGAACATCATTCACAATAATACGTCATAGGACTTGGACTGAACAATTATTGTTTTTTTTTTGTTTTAATATAAAGTTTTAAAATAAATATTTTGTAATCAGATTTTTACAACTGGAACAAAGTCAGGCTAAGGTATTGCGACGGAGCTTCATTTGCGGGAGATTCACAGTATGGCAACGGGGTAAGTAACTACTCGTTTCTTTCGTAAACCGTTTCCAATAACCGGAACAACGTACCGAACGATCTGGTTTATGATTTATTTTTAACTGACTGATTTAATGAATGACAGACGTCATTGCTTTATTTCAGAGGACAACGAATATGGAATGCCATTATTCTTGATCTTCTCCCCAAAGGTTTAGCAAAAGCCCACAAGGTATAAACAATTTCTTTTGTCCTGGTTTGGTTTGGTATTTCGGTTTAGTTTCACTACCCAAATCAATTTTTTTACTAGTAATCATCAATTAAGTAAAAGAATTGTGGTCTTAGCTCTCAAGATTATCGTATAAATTTGCTTGGCTTATTGGTGCGTTGATACTAAACCGATCAATTTTATGAAATTAACCGGTATGCAGGCTCTTCTAACCGGTTGTTCAGCTGGTGGTTTGTCTACATTTTTGCATTGTGACAATTTCACGAGCTATTTGCCCCAAAACGCAAGCGTTAAGTGCATGAGCGACGCTGGATTCTTTCTTGACGCGTAAGTTATCTCTTGAATTAAATGTTTTGATCTTTGGTTTCGGTTTACCAACATATACGGTTTATATTGGTTTAACAGAATCGATATAGCAGCAAACCGGACAATGAGAGCTTTTTACACACAGCTTGTGTCTCTACAGGTACCATTACTTGAGATATCCAACAATTAGAATTATCAATTGTTACCAACAAATTTATGATTTTCTTACATTCGGAAAATAATTTTTTCAGGGTATACAAAAAAACCTCGATCCAAGTTGCACACACGCATTTTTTCCCGAACCATCTCTGGTACAATCTCAAATCTTTAAATATTTTTTAAACTATTTCTTAACAAATTAATTATAAATCTCTAAAATATTTGAAATCATTTTGCAGTGCTTCTTCCCGCAATACGTATTGCGATTTATTAAAATGCCATTTTTCATCTTAAATTCAGCTTACGACGTATTCCAGGTTAGCTTTCGTTAATTATACCGGTTCGATTTTATTTAAACCGGCGGTTTGGTACGTCTAACGCTTTGTTTTTACAATCAGTTTCATCATGGATTGGTTCCACCTTCTGCTGATCGAACCGGTCGTTGGAACCGTTGTAAGCTTAATGTGACATCATGTAATCCACACCAACTCGATGTACTCCAAGGTTCAAATCCAAATTGATTCAGTACAAATGAGAAAACCGGTTTAAAAAATATCATAACTGAACCGAAACTCCGGTTTTCTTTGTGTAGGGTTTAGGAAAGATATGTTGGGAGCTTTAATGAATTTCTTCAGAAATTCTACAAGAGGAGGAATGTTTATAAACTCATGCTTCGATCATTGTCAAAGTGCTTTAGAGGAGACTTGGCTCTCTCCCACATCACCAAGAATCAACAATAAGGTATAAACCGGAACTTAATTCTCAGTCATTTTCAATTATCCGGTTTTAAATGGTTTTAAATCGGATCCGGTTTTTGGATTTCAGTCAATTGCTGAGACGGTCGGAGATTGGTATTTTGGGAGAGGAGAAGAAACGAAAGAAATTGGTTGTCCATATCCATGTGATAAAACGTGTCATAATCTCATTCCAGCTTCTACTTCAGATTTTTTGGTAAATCTAGAAATTTAACATCTTTTTAATTACAGTTTGTTATAGTTAATTAATTACATTTTTTTCCACTATAACTCACTGTAAAGATTCGATTAATTGCAAATTGAGTTGTGTAGTTATATGTTTTTCTTTTTTCTGTTGTTATTCAAGGCTTCTAATGCTTCAGGCTCAGGCCATAACTATCGCGGTACACAATTGACTTTTCTTTTTCTTCTCTTTATTTTTTTTTTTTGTAATTAGTAAACTTAGCAACGTTTTTTTGAAGATGATTTTGTTATGTAGCATCACGCTAGAACAAATAAACCAACTCTCATTTTTCTGGTTATGTTTCTATAATCAGGTACCTTGAGTCGAAGCCAAGTTGATCTAAATGATCTTATGTAATGATTTTAGAAGTTGAGAATAGTTAAAATTGCAGTGGTAAAAATATGTCCAAATGTGACAAATGATATAATAACTACAATAATTCACATGATGATTATAGTATTACAATGTTTTTGTTTTCACAATCTATTCGGAGTTCACATACACCCATTAAACCGAGAGACAATATAATCTGTAACGAACAAACGATTAACAAACTGACACATATATTTCCTAAGTTCTAGATGTTTAAGTACAAGAGGAAACTTAGAGTGTGTAGAGATTATCAACAAATCTCAACTCACCACAACTCGAATCAAACTTGCAGCCTGGGCATTCGGATTTCAAATCGGATTCGGATCGGATATATTCGGATTCGGATAATTCGGGTATGAGAGTTTATTATCCGTTCGGATTTTATGATTTTTCGGTTCGGTTTCGGTTCGGATATATTCGGATTCGGATAATTTGGGTAGGAGAATTTATTATCCGTTCGGATTTTATGAGTCATCGGTTCGGATAGGTGTCGGATTCGGATCGGTTTTCGAGAAAAAAAACTTAAAAATAGTTCAATTTAAATAAAAATTGGTTTAATCTTACTAAAATTTGGTTAAATTTGCAAAAATATGTATAATTTTAACAAATATAACTAAAATTTTTTCGAAATCTAGGATATTTTTGTTATTTGCTATAAAATTACAACTAAATATAACTAATATTTTTGGATATATAATTTTTATTTCCGGTTTTCGGATATCCTTTCGGTTTTCGGTTCGGATCGAATTCGGTTCGGGTAATTCGGATAGGAGAATTCATTATCCGTTCGGATTTTGTGACTATTCGGTTCGGGTGCGGTTCCGGATTTTTCGGATCGGTTTCGGATCGGTTTTCGGATTTCGGGTTTTATGCCCAGGCCTAAGATTACCGATTGAATCAAAACACTTGAAAGAAATCAAAAGAAAAGCAAGACACGAGCAATTAACGAGTTCACGTTTCCGGTGTGGAAACGCTACGTCTTGCCGGAGTCTCTCCTCCGGAAAATCCACTTAGACCTTGTGAAAAACTGTTGTTACAATCAGTCAAGCTTTCTCTCTCTCACTACTTTCTCCGATTCAATCTCTCTCTCTCTAACTCTCGTAACAAACTCATAACAAGAGGAAGAAGAAGATAAAGATGTAGAAGAGACTTATCGAAATGACTAAATTGCCCTCATGTTATGTTGCAACTTGCCAAACGATCACACATGCAACTCACGTGCTTGTTCCTTGTGAGACTTGAGTCAAACACTCTCTTTCCCTGAGAGTTTCTTCCACACTTAGGCTATACTTGAAGACCAAATCAGAGACACTTCCTTCAGAGTGCTTGGTAGATTTGGTGACTCTACTGCAAAGCAAGGCTGGAAAATAGAGTTCTTACCATAAACCAAACTGCTCTAATACATGTTTCTGTCTCTACATATGAAAAACTGCTATGGCAAGTGACTGGTTTGGAGCTTGTGAAGTTGGAATGCAGCAGCTCCTACGGCTGGAATATATGTGAACGTTGGTGTGCACAGTGAGTAATAATTGAAAAAATTAGATTTATATTTTTGAAAAAACAATAATAACATAATTAAAGTTATATTTCATAATATTTGCATTAAAAATAACATATTGGACCCACACACATTTAACCCTTTTTTGTTTTCTGGTCAATCACATTAACCCATTTAAAATTCTATGAATAAGCATATATCTAACATAAACACTTATATATGTACGTTTTGGCTCTAAAATTTTTGATTTTTTTTTTTTTTAACATGAGACCAAAAGTACCAAAATTGCATCTTGGAGTTGAACCTATACGCAAATCAAAGACCAACCAAATCCATCGCTTTTTCCGCCGTGTGACAAAAAACAGATGGATTCGGTTGGCCGTGGATTCGCTGTGGCGCCGCGTCTATAGGTCCAACTCCAAGATGCAATTTTTGTACTTTCAATCTTATGTTAATTTTTTTAATATAAATTCTAGAGATAAAACGTACATATTTCTAAGCATTTAAAGTTTATATTTGACATAGGCTTATTCATGGGGTTTTAAGTGGGATAAATGTGATATACAAAAAAAAAATGGTTAAAATTGGTCCAATACGTTATTTTTAATGCAAATATTTACGATTTTTATGTAATATAACTTAAATTCTGTTATTATTATTATTTTAAAATAGCAATCTATTGTTTTCATCCAAATATATCAAACAACTTTTCTATATCACTTCTACTCTAAGTCTCGTTCCAACCTCTTGAGGAACAAGACACTTAGATTTCGATAAGAAGCCACATAATCATACGTTAAAATTTAAAGACTTTGAAAGGGACTGTCCTCGTCATGGTTTAACCGAAGATAATATGATGAACACTTTTTTCATAGGAGTTCAAAATCGTTACAGTTTAGCTTTTGATATATGGAGATTTCTCAACAAAGATGATTAAAAAAAAAAGGATGTAAACCAATAAACAATGAGCGGTGAAGTTCAAAAACACAATATAAGTTATTTAACATTAATTTAGTTGGATAAAAAATTTATATAGTTGTATTGTAATTTTATTTAATAAATTTTAACGCATTTAAAAAACAAATTATTTAAGAGACTACAACATACAAAAAATATATTTAAAATAATATTGGTTTTCCAAAATGATTTTGGACTAATCATTTATGTTTTTTCTGTAAATGTGTTTTGTAAAAAATTTAATTAGATATATATATATATATCTCACATCCTTCTTTTGATATAAAAACTTTAGTTGTTAACCATTAAGATAAAGTTCTTAGAAGTGAAATCCAATTTATTATGATTGAATAGATAGTTAAATGTTATTGCAAGACGTGATGTCTGAAGTTCAAATCCGATTTTTTAAAAAAACCTATCAAATAAAATATAAAAACAATGTGTGAATTACCACCTAAAATTTAAATATTATAAATAACATTTAATATTTCTTACACGAGCGTAAAGAAATATATAAATAACTCTTATACTAACTAAAAACATTTCTACTTTTTTTCTAAAAAGATTTCTAAATAACATTTTACTAGTTAAATTTTTAGTTCAGGTGTTTGTTAAATAATATTATCATAAAAATAAAAAACCTGCACATGAGACCAGTCATAACTATAGTATAACTAGATTTGCACATTAGTCTTCTAGTTCTTGAAAGTTACGATTCTAAAATCAGAAGAAATACCTATGACCAAACTTAGATTTCTTCAGTAAACCAAAATTACATTTTTATTAGTTCAGCGATTTCGTGAATCAGTAGAAATATTAATATTGTAATGATTTTTACTTCTAACTATTTGATGAAAGAAACTACAAAACTTGGTCGATGATACTGGATTCAAATAAGTTGAATAACTAAAACAATTATACAATAATAGCTTGACTAATGGCATCACACATAAATAAATGATCCATGATATAGATTAGTCATTCAGATCTATTTCATCTAGAAAGCTCGGAAATTTCAATTGAGTGGAGAAGAGTAGTTGGGATGATGTAGAAACCCTAGACATAGATTCTAACTCTTTCATCATCTTCTCTCTATCTTTAAGCTTGCAGGTTGATTTAATAGAAATTCGAGCTCTCTTTAAACACTTGGAGTTGGCAAAGATATATTTTATGGCTTCTTTCTCCTTACGTCGTCCTATATATCCTTTCCACTCAAAGATCTTGAGATGGGTTGCAAAACATCCGGGAACAGAACTGGGTTCGTTCCATGAAAGTGTGAAATCCTCTTCAAGTCGAGTGAATGTCTGTGAAAAACAACAAAAGGATTTAAAGTAAACACTTACTTTTTTATTAGTCCATCAAAACTAACATGAAAGAAACTACAAACCTTTTTTGAAACTACAAACCTGGTCGATGAAAAGAACTTCAAGAATAGGAGAATTTTGTAGCAATCCCATTAGTGATTCCAACCAGTCTAACTCAGCTAAAAGTGTTACATTACACTCCATTAGCTGGGAGAAGTTAATAACGTTACACCATGTAGCCTACAATAATGAAGGAAAAAACACAGAGATAAGCGCTAGTAATATAATCATAATTAACAATAAGAAAAAGAGTGACGTTGAAATAATGCTACACACCGTTGCAACACTCAAATCTAGTTCGAGATTCGTGACTGAGGAAATCGATCTCATAAACTTGTCATCAGGATAACTAATAAAGTCGATACCTGCTTTATCAAAACAAGTCTTGTTATCAATCGAGCAAGAATCTCCCGAATAATCTCTGTAGAAGATTTTCTTTAAAGTCGGGGAATCTATAACCAAGGATCCTCCTATTCCTTCATTGTGCACTCCAAAATAATCAATATTATCATATAACAAGCATTCCAAAGATGGGACTGTTATATTGAAATTTTTCACATTGTCGTGGTGATGTCGTTTTACCCACAAAATTTTGAGAATAGGACAATTCGATAAAAGCCTAACAAGAGAATCTTCATCTTTATACACCACACAGTAAAGGACAATACTTTTAAGTGATGGGAGGCAAACCCGAGAAGGAACATCCATAAGAATCTTGCTGGACAGATATAGTCTAACAAGCGTATCACATGTGTAAAGGCTCTTAGACAAACTGGCAGGTCCCGCGGACCATGCGATTTTCAACCCTAGCTCGCGCACCCTACGATCAACAGCATTTGCAATCCACTTTTCCACATCAACATGACCTCTTGAAGGACCGAGTTCTATCATTAATTCTTCTAATACAGGTGCCTTGTGGAGTTGTAATGATTTGTCAATAAACCGCCATAAACACCGTTGTTGCTGCTCACTTTTGTCAAATAAACGGCCAAGTAAACGACTAAATAAACCGCCAATAAATACTTTGTGAGTATCACCATTGATCTTTCGGTACCCATACCCAAGTCTTGGTACCATCGTCCAAATATACCGCCATCGTTTTGACAAAATCATAGTGGACACTACATCTTTCGTGTGGAGAAACAACAATATATGCACCAACAAATCGTCCGGCAATGCACTGATCTTGTCTTCACCTCCAATTCTCTGACCACGACGACGTTTGGCTCTTTTCTTCACAAATCGTGTCGAGATAGCATACGCAACATGCAGTGAGCTGATAATTAACAAAAGCCGTCCTAACATCTTTTTCCACCTGCAACTATCTTACAATGTTTCTTCTTTCTCTCGTTAATATTATACACGCATGAGGGGGTTTAGGGTTAAGGGAGTTATTAATATTATCTCTTAATTTTTTTTAATATATTTTGGAAGATTCTTTATTATCTACTTTCTCTCGTTTCAATTATCTTTTTACATCAAAAAAAAAACAACAATATTTTCATTTTATGCTTCCTACATAACAGTTCCGAAACTCAAATTGTTAACGAACGTACAATCGGCAGACTGTCAGAAACTGTAGTCACCCCGGCAATGAGATTTGAGGGGACCTACGATTAATTTCCTAACTACATAACTTTAACATCAAATATACCAAATATTAGAGAGTTTTAAGGATCTACCACAAGAAATATTTGTGTTTACTAAACAAAGCAGCAACGAAACACAAAACAAACTCATAAAAGGGAATCCAAATAGGAATTAAACAATTTCTGCCAACATAGATGCCATAATGGCGTAAATAATACCGTATTGCAAACAGAGGGAATCTCAAAACGTAACAAACAATATCTCAAATCCAATCACATGAAAAGACATATAAACATATATTTTCCTAAGCCTTAAACCTAAAAGCACCATCACACATAGCCAAATGTCAATACAAGAAATCCATAACCAGAAAAGAAAAAAATAAACCAAGCCAACAACATGAGAAATAAGAACGACACTAACTCACACAAACGAGCCAAAAAAAAAAAAGAAGATCTTAAGAAAAATAGAGAAGCTGTTGTTATTGCTCCTCCTGCACTTCCACTTCATCTTCTTCATACTCATACCCTTCTTCCTCATCAGCGGTTGCGTCTTGGTACTGTTGATACTCTGATACCAAATCATTCATGTTGCTCTCTGCCTCTGTGAACTCCATCTCGTCCATTCCTTCACCTGTGTACCAATGCAAGAAAGCTTTTCTTCTGAACATCGCTGTGAACTGTTCGCTCACACGCCTAAACATCTCCTGGATCGAAGTCGAGTTCCCGATGAAAGTCGAAGCCATTTTCAGACCCGTTGGTGGAATGTCACACACGGTTGATTTCACATTGTTTGGGATCCATTCCACAAAGTAAGATGAGTTCTTGTTCTGAACGTTGATCATCTGTTCGTCAACTTCTTTGGTACTCATTTTGCCTCTAAACATGGCTGAGGCTGTCAAGTACCTGCCGTGACGCGGATCAGCTGCACACATCATGTTCTTGGCATCCCACATCTGTTGTGTAAGCTCAGGAACAGTTAAAGCTCTGTATTGCTGTGATCCACGAGATGTGAGCGGTGCAAACCCAACCATGAAGAAATGGAGACGAGGGAATGGGATTAAGTTCACTGCAAGCTTACGCAGGTCAGAGTTTAGCTGACCCGGGAAACGAAGGCAGCAAGTGACACCACTCATGGTTGCAGAGATGAGGTGATTCAAGTCTCCAAAGCTAGGAGTGGTAAGCTTAAGAGTTCTGAAGCAAATATCATAAAGAGCTTCATTGTCAAGAACCATACACTCATCTGCATTCTCCACAAGCTGATGAACAGAGAGAGTTGCATTGTAAGGCTCAACAACAGTGTCTGACACTTTCGGAGATGGGAATACCGAAAACGTCAGCATCATCCTATCTGGATACTCTTCCCTAATCTTTGATATCAACAAAGTTCCCATTCCAGATCCAGTTCCTCCTCCCAATGAGTGACATACTTGGAATCCTACACATCATTAACATCAACACACACAAATCTTAACCATGTCCAGTAACTAAGACCACAAATCCCTAAAATTTCCAGAATTACATAAGAAATCGACAAATCTAGAAGTTTCTACATAACCATGAAACAAATTGAAACTACGAGATCGAAGAGAGCGATTTCTGACCTTGTAAGCAGTCACAATTCTCAGCTTCTTTACGAACAACATCGAGAACGGAATCGATAAGCTCAGCACCTTCAGTGTAATGTCCTTTAGCCCAATTGTTACCGGCACCGGATTGACCAAAGACGAAGTTATCAGGACGGAAGATCTGACCGTACGGACCGGATCTGACACTATCCATAGTACCAGGCTCCAGATCCATGAGGACGGCGCGTGGGACGAATCTTCCGCAACTTGCTTCGTTGTAATAGACATTGACTCGTTCGAGTTGCAAATCGTTCTCTCCTTGGTATCTTCCCGTTGAATCGATCCCGTGCTCGGCGCAAACTACTTCCCAGAACTTAGCTCCGATCTGGTTTCCACATTGACCACCTTGAATGTGAAGAATCTCTCGCATTTTCGATTACTAAGCTAAAGTAGGAAACTAACAAAAATTGAGAGAGAAAGAGAGAGAGAATTTGAACGGTTACGACTTGTGAAGAAATGAAGAAGACGAAGTGGTTGGTTTTATACTGCATAGATAACGGAGACGGATTTTCATTTGGGTTCTTTAGCCGGTTCTAACTGTACTGGTTTACGTAAACCGTAACCATACTTAACCAGAAAAATCAACGATTGAATTTTCAAAATACGTTACTTTTTTCGTTTTTAAATTCGATTGAATTTTACTATACATGATTAAATTGTTTTGAGTTTAGTGAATTTTTTTTTTTTATGATTATGAATAAATTTTAATTTTAACCAATTGAACCCAATCGATAAACTGAAACCGGTAACGTTGGTATACTTCTTTATTGCCGCTATGAATGACGGAGGTAAGTAACGGCTTTTAGGTCCGTTGGCCCACGACATAAATTAATATTCTGGAAATTAATATTAAATTTGGAATAAATAACAAATGAAGAATTCTTTCCACTCTGTAAATAATTGTGGAATTTTTTTTTATCAAAGCAAGACATTCTGTATATTTTTTGTCAGGATGTGAAGAAAAAGTTAATTCTACTGCAAAAAGTCCCTGGAAAATAGAACAAAACAGTGTATTTATTTTTATTAAGGTTATTATTCTATTAAAATGCAAAATTATTTGTACAAGAAGCAAATGAAGAACAACATTATTATGAGCAAAATTAAAGTAAGAGAGCAAAGGATACGGGATAATAGGGAAACTATTTTTCTTTTGCAAATATAAATATTTCAGACTAAATTTGATCTTTTTATAACTTCCTCAAACATATTAGAAAAAACATTTATTGATTTTGGGCTGCATTAAATGCTATAAACATGTGCATTATCTTGATTTGAAACAAAACAGTGAGGGTGTTGTACAGGTAGATCCAGAGTGTGTGTGGATCAGGTATTAATTCTCACGCACTACGTGATGCATGTGAAGACTCTGAACCTTGAAGATAAAAAGGCTGCGAGATCTGACCATATTCCTTTTTTTTTGTTCTCCCACTTTTTTTAATTCTTCTTGCACATGAAGGTCGAACCGTGACAGACACGTGATGCCAACGGAAAAGCACGTGACTGAATTACTGTGATCTGATTAGCGTAAACTAATCAAGAATACAAACACTATTCGTTTTTGCGGTGATTATGATCAATTCATATATGGTAAACACGTAATGCATCGTATGATATACAAGGTAATATAATATATCCCCCAGGATGACTATAGCCTAGTTTGAGATTTGGATAAAGCAATCATCAAGAAATTGTTAAAGGCAAATGAAGTAATAACAAAAGATGCGCACGATCAGCAAGTAGATTTTCTTTGTTCAGTGTGCATTCGACTTTAAGATTTATCATAATTTAATTGTTATTCTGACGAAATTGTTATTCCACTTCGCTGTTCATGGTTCAACCTATTTAATTTACCTGACGAAAAGTGGAATGAATTCTGTCAGTATAAAAAGTTCAGAAATTGTTATTCTGACGAAAAAAAAAAAAATTGTTATTCTGACGGCAATCTAGTTTTGTGTGGATGTATTTGATACTTGAACTAAAAAAAACATAATTTAGTTGTTATTTTGACGGCAATCTAGTTTTGTGTGGATGTATTTGATAGCTTAAGCTTTTTTTATATATTATTATAATTATACAGTATTGTAGTGCGATGGGTGGGTCTATTCTGAACAGTAACGTGCAAATCACTCTATGATCAACTAGAAATATAAAATAGGTGAAATTTTGGACCCTACCGTGACGTGAAAATTAGAGAGAAAGACAGCAAAAACAGCTTTTAAATGATTATGGCCTATATCAGAAGCAATGTATCAATCTAAAAGAAATGTATCAGTCTCAAAGTTAGAGCAACTTGTGGTGTCAGTGAGTAGTACCCATCAAGTTACACCATCAGTTTCACAACCAACTTTTAATCTTATACAGTAAGTTAGAACTCAGTAAGTTATAACTTTTGCCACAATATTGTCTTAAAGTGATGGTTATCGTTTACCAAATTTAAACTAATCTCAAACTCACTTTTTTAGGTTGGTGATTTAGGTAATTAGCTCATAATTCTTTTGAATTTGACATATAGAGAAAGACTCTTGTTAAAAGAAGAGTATAAAATAAAATAAAAAAGAAAAAAAGAAGAAGAAGAAGAGTAATCATGAAATATATGTAGAGAATGAGTTTTTAAGTCGCAAATTCGAAGCATCAGATTACAAACACACGAATCAGATACCATGTGAAATGGTTCAACCTATTTAATTTACTTGATAATTCTATTCATACTATATCAACATAATATATGGCATGGAAACCTAAAAAACGACATCAGCTCATAAATATTTCATCTTTCCAATCACAAAAAGAAAAAGCTAGAACATTATAAGATCTTTTTTTTCTTTCATTTTGAGTTTCGTGTGAAATAAGTTAATTCAAATAACCTAAACTTGAAACATAAATCTAGTAATCTACAACAGCATCGGGTTATACGTGTATATATATATTATCTTCTCTACACAACCAAAACCGAAATGAAGCATCAAAAATTCAAGAGCCGGTTTGATTCTGCTTGCTCCAGTACTTCATCTCCCACTGTAGGATTCTCATATTAGTACTCTGTTTCCTCTTCACAACCCCATAAAGAGATGCCGGATTATACGGAGGCGGCATGGCACACGGACCAGACTCCGCAGGGTGCTTTACAAATGATTCCGTCATGAACTTCCGCTCATTCCCGCTTCTCGGACATGCCATTGTTTCCGAACAAATCTCCACGGCATTCTGAGGAATCTCGGGTTTAAACCGGAGGAATTTAGAGTATTCGGTTAAAAGATGGTACATGTAATCATACACATACTCCATCTTGAGTTCTTGTTCTGGCAGCCTTTCCAATATCCTGTGCCTGTGTCAAAAGTTTTGTGTTTTCATCATAGATTAACAATGTACCTATTGAAGACCAAGACCCTCACAACCGAAGCTCTGGTGCTGTGGATTTCAACATAGATTAACAATGTACCTTTTGAATGTGAGAGTTCCCCCAATCAACAGCGAACTTGATAGAGCGGCACTTATCGTGCTCCCTAACGGGCCAATAATGGTGAGCCGGAAGCAGGCCTCGGGTGAAGAAATCATAGTAATGTGGTTTTACCAGCATAGTCCCAGAGTCACACGCCAACAAGATACACTAAAACGTTAGCGAGAAGTACATTTTGGCGTGTGACTCTGGGATTGTAGGAGTGTATCCAATCCTACAAGATACACTAAAACGTTAAAAAAACTGTTGCTCTCTTCAATGATTTTGGCCATCTCAACATTGATTTATATTTTTAATTTAATAAAGACTTTCGAATAACGTGCGGGAGAAATAAAAGAGTTATAGCCTTAGTGTTTGTTGGGTCTAGCCCAAAGTAGGGAACTAGCCCATATTACACATCAAAGATCCAATATTATGATATTAGAGTTTAAAATCTTATTTTGGTACGACTTCAACTTCAATTTTTAAGCAAGTATATATTTGTTTTTTAGATACTAAAAGAGCAAAACCTTACTTTGAAATGGATCGAAATAGGCCTATAAATATAACACAAAGTAAATTTCATTATAGATAAGCTTGCATTCAAATTCAAAACGGGAATGCAAAGACGAGTTGGTTTAAACTTTATTTTTGGTTAATAGCAACCAGTAAATCAAAGAAAAGACATGCTGGTTCATATTAACCAAGCCAAGATTTTATTTTATTTGTTGGACAACACATAAAAAGGGAAAAAAAGGAAATGCAAGTTGCGAGAGAGACTCATATAATCAAAGACTTGGAAACATCTTTTCATCAACCAACTTGACTAGATAGAGACCAATGCAGGAGCTGGGGAAGGTACTTTGAATTCGACACACATATTTGGTATTGGATTTTCCTGATCTAAGGTCTGTAGGCGAAAAGATACATCATACTTGATTTCCTGCCAAGTTAAAAAAGAAGATGAAGTGGAAAAGTGAATCAAGTCAGATCGGGTTTGAGTATTTATATCTATTTAATTTTCAGTATTAGTATAATACATAACATGTTTTTTTTATATACTTATCAAAAATAAAGCCAAATCTTGAAAAATATAAAAATAAATAAACCATTGTCAACCGGTTTTATTGGTTCATCGGTTATTGGTTTTAGGGTTTTTTTTTCCGGTCAATTACTGTTATTTAATCAGTCCAACCTAGCTGTCCATTAGGTTCATGTTTGAACATGCAGGCCCGGCCCGTCCATAAAGCAGGTGAAGCACCTGCTTTAGGCCACAACATATAAGTAAAATTTGAAAGGCCACATTGCTAAATTTATCAGTTTCGTCTAGTGGTAAGAATGCCCATTTTTAGATCCAAGGTCCTAGGTTCAAGCCTTCCCGTCCACTTTATATGTTTTTCTTTTCTTCCTGGCATTCTTTTTCATATTTTTTTCCTACTTTCTCATCTAATTTTGTAACTATTAAGTGTTGTTTTTTTCCCAAACCAAACTAACAACTAATAAAGTGAAATTTAAAAAAGATTATTTTACTTTATTAAAATATTTAATGAAAACATTGACTATATGTCTATATTTCATAAAAAAATTATATTATGTATTTCTAATACTTTAATATTTTTTTTTCTGTTCATCTATACTATTAATTGGGAAGCACTCAAACATAAATAACCTTATAAAATGTAAAGTATTACAAAAATGCCATTGGTTTTAGTTTTTAAATAAATTCATTAAAGATACAATAATAATCACAAAATAATATATTTAAATGAAAATAATAAAATTCTTTAAAATAATTATTAGTTTCCAAAAAATTAAACTCACTTTCTCTCTCTTATTAATTATGGACGAAAATTTTAAAAAAATTTCTAAAAAGTTCTTAACCAATGGGAATTGAAAAACTATGACTTGATATCCACTAAAATTTTATATAAACCAATCCTAATAAAATATTCTATATCAAAATTAAAAAGAAAAATAATACCATTTTAATTCAAAAATAAAAACACAATAGTTTAAAATTTTTTATCAATGGAGGATTTTAAGATTGAATTTGAAATTTCGTAAAAAATTAAATATAAATATTTAAGACTCAGTTTTGTTATAATATTTTCACAAATTTTGAAATATAAAACAAAATTTTATTTCACAATTTCTAAAAAAACAATATTGGGCATTTATTTAGAGCAAGTTTCGGAAATATCTAAACAATAGATTGTACATATTAATTTCGAAATATTTTGTGTTTTTTTTTTCTTCTCAACCGGATCTTCCTTAAACCAATCCATAATATATTGCACACAGTTTTCGAAATAAAGTGAACTAATTATATATTTTGCATTCAAAATTAATTATGCAGCAATAGCATATCCCTTTTATAGATATATTTCAAATTTTAATTTTAGTCCAAAAAATCGAATTAATTATGATTAAACAATGAAAAGAAAAATATGCAAAATTTAGCTAGAAATATTAATAAATTTGTTAAAATATATTTATAACTTTAACAGCATACATATTAATCCGCAAAATTCACAGTATATATTGTAATATTGTATGGTATTTAAAGGTAAGCAAACAAGAATTTGGAACATAATTTTAATGGAATAAAATAGAAATAGAAATTACGAGACGAGATGGATGGGGAACATATATTAAAAATCAAACTAAATACCCAACTGGTATGAGTTCGGGTTATGAACACTATATAAAATAAATTTGTTTACACACATAACCATGTATATACGTTTTCAGTTACACATACTCTATTTATGACAGATACGGGACCGTAATATTTTTATTTTACGTGTACTTGACAGGTTATGGGACAAAGAATTTATGACGGATACCAGACGGGATATGTTTCATGTTCCAAAATAGTTACGTCTTGCTAATATACATGAAATAACCCAAACTTAAACCGAATTCATATCCTATTTAACAAATATAATCAAACTGTTAGAACTGTTTTGATTAGTTAAGAAAATAAAAATGTAACACCATTTAACTTTTGCAACTAAATTAGTCCGGATCTTAAAATATAATTATGCATTAACGCAACTGAATTTTTTGTTCATTACTCTAACTTTATAATATATATATTATTACGAAGTTCACTAATACAACAAAATATTTTATATTTTTAAAATCTATATAACAATTTCTATAAAAATATTTCTACACGCACGTGGATCTAGATCTAATACACTAAAATATATATCATAAAACAACAAAATAATCTATATTGAATTAAATTTTGTTAAAAAAATTTTAAAATATGAAACCCCGCACGTACGTGCGGGTCATGATCTAGTAATATTTAAAGTATAAGAATATCACATTTTTAATTGTGCTTTAGGCCACTAAAAGCTTAGGACCGGCCCTGTGAACATGGTCCAAGGATTAAGGAAACCTTACATTCATTCAAGCTTCTTTTTTTCTTTCTAAGCAAAGAGTGTAAAAAATAGTTACCTGAGCAGAACCAACATAAGGAACGTCATCATCAGGAGCGTCAACATAAGGAACGTCGGAAAGAGGTAACTCAAAGTTGGTGCCAGCTTCAATCTCTTTTTCAGGGTCGTTACATGCAATCACCTCACAGATATGGTAAACTTTTAAAAACTCCTCATGACCATCCTTATATCTAATGGTTACATACACATAGATTTCTATGGGGATGTTTTTGCCTAATATATATGAAGGATTTTATGAAGAAATATTAGAAATTATATATAATAAAAAAAGAGTTGAAACTTGGGAAGATCATAAAAATTATTACTTACATGCATAACCGAATAAATTTATGTTGATGGTTTGTTCATCGGGAAGGCCAACAGGGGGAGAGACCTCGATCCGAGAGACGGTAGCATACTCTCTATTTGCTGCGACACTCGCAGAAATTGATCGTGAAAGTTAGAACTTAATTATGAGTTCCGGTAGGTAAAAAAACACTTGGATCTGTACATCTTTTTTACATAAAAAATCCGCTTATTTTATTGAAGTGATATACAAAAAAAAAAAAAAAACAGAGAGATGAATGATTGAATTCATTTATATATGTTTTATATAATTAAACACATGAAAAACATAGAACACTGAAGACTTAACAAATTGATACTTACTGTTGCAGTATTCAAAATCGACGGCGCCGCGTAAAGCCGGTAAGAAGAAGAGTGATGCGAGGAGAAGAAGCACAGGCTGGACATGAGACATCTCCATGGATCTTCAAAGCTCTTTGAATTTTTTTTGTTTTGTTTGACCAACAAGTTTAGTACATGTTATGCTTCTATGCAAGCCTGCTATTTTATAATCTACAGAATAAGTAGATCGGGTAGTGCATAAGTTATGTAATTATAGTTTAATCTCCCACGCTATACACGAGAATCTTAAAATATTAGTATGATCAATGTCAATTATTTATTACCTTACATACCAAATTTTCTCATTCACAATCACGTGGATTCATCTAGGAGACCTATCCGTCTCGAAGAACTATATTATTACAACACATTAAATTTTAAATTTTATTCAAAAGGTTTTAGTTTGACAAAACTTCATGTTCTTTCTATAACGATAACACGAATTGACTACTTTACTGAAGAAAACATTTTTGGGGCCTCGATTTAATATTTTCTATTAAAACTAAGAGAGATCTTTCAATCGATGTTTCCTATAAAAGAAATATGTCCTTTCAGTCTACATATCTATTAAGAGAGACGAAATAAAGTGATTTTCTCATTAATTTTAGAATCAAAGTATATGTGTGTTTATATACAAATATATATATTTTCTAACTAACTATACAAGTATATATGTATCTATATAGTATAAAGTACAATATATGTATAAGATGAAAGAGGCTTGAAGTCGACACACAATCAAGAATATAATGAAACAGTCTTGGATAAAACACCTTTGTCAAGATATCAGCGTGTTGATTCTGACTACAAATATGAAAGAGCTTCACAAAACCATTCTTGACTTAATCTCGGACTGTATGGCAATCAATTTCGATATATTTGCACTCGTGAAACACTGGATTAGTAGCAATGTGAATCACGGATTTGTTATCACATAAAAGTTTTGCAGAAGTAGTAATTGTGACCTTCAAATTCTCGAGAAGCTGACTTCACCATAGAAGCAAAAAAGTGGCAAGTGCCATACTCCGATATTCGGCTTCAGTACTGATGTGGATGACAATATGTTGTCTTTTTGACTTCCAGCTGATTAGAGATTTGCCCACATCAACATTAAAACCAGTCATTGAACGCCTTGAATATGGACAAGTACTTCAATTAACAACTGCATTAGGGCAAAACTCTGAATCAGCTGCAAAAAATAAACCTTGACTAGGATTGGCTTTGATATAACGCAAAACAAGATGATTAGCCTCTAAGTGAATGTCAGTGGTATATGAAACAAACATGTTCAATTTGGTAACCGCATAAGTAATACCTGGCCTGGTGATAGTGAAGTATAACAGACGACCAATAAGTTCTCTGTAGAGAGTTGCATTATCCAACAAAATCTTTTCTCAAATGAACTGTTGAATCCATAGGAACATAACATGGTTTACAAGCGAGCATTCCCACAATTGCAAGTATACCAAGTATCTCTCTTCTCGTCTTAATCGTGGATTTGAACCTTTTTTTTTAATCATTGATTTTTTGCTTATCTTGACTATTAGTAAAGAATTTGTTAGAATATTGATTTTTAAAATTTAATTAACAATTTTATCAACATTAAAAAATGATAATGATGTTTTAGAGATATTTTTTTTTTACTCAAATTTTATTGTTATTTTTTTTTGTCGGAGTGATGTTTAAGAAATAAAACTGAGATTTATTTCTTAAACATCGCCTACGGTCTCTATATCTCTAGGCACGGCTCTGCATTTGACATATAGACTCTTGTGAAAAATAAAAATAAAGACTAATCATATATCAACATAGAATATGGCATGGAAATGTAAGAAACAACATCAGCTCATAAATAATATTTTCATCTTTCTAGAGCTAGAACATAATATTAAATTTTGTCATTTTGAGTTTCCTGTGAAATAACCTAAACTGGAAACATAAATCTAGTAATCTACAACATCATTGGTTATACGTATATATATTTTTTATTTTCTCTACACAACCAAAACCAAAATGAAGATGAAAGATTCAAGAGCCGGTTTGATTCTGCTTGTTCCAATATTTCATCTCCCACTGTAGGATTCTCATATTAGTACTCTGTTTCCTCTTCACAACCCCATAAAGCGATGCTGGATCATACGGAGGCGGCATGGCACACGGACCAGACTCCGCAGGGTGCTTCACGAGTGATTCTGTCATGAACTTGCGCTCGTTCCCGCTTCTCGGACACGCCATTGTTTCCGAGCAAATCTCCAGGGCATTCTGAGGAATCTCGGGTTTAAACCGGAGGAGTTTTGAGTATTCGGTTAAAAGATGGTACATGTAATCATACACGTAGTCCATCTTAAGTTCTTGTTGGATGAAATCGCTCGCCGCCTTTCCAATATCCTGCGCCTGGTTAACAACAGAGGATCATAACTGGAGACTTTAGATTCTGACTGTTAATCCAAACCAAACTCTAGACATCAATTGTTTCAAGCGTCATTATTTGCGTTTCATCATAGATTAACAATGTACCTATTGAAGACCAAAGCCTATAATGGTGTGTATTTTCATCATAGACTAATAATGTACCTTTTGAATGTGAGAGTTTCCCCAATCAACAGCGAACTTGATGGAGCGACACTTATCGTGCTCCCTAACGGGCCAATAATGGTGAGCCGGAAGCAAGCCTCGGGTAAAGAAATCATAGTAATGAGGTTTTACCAACAGAGTCACCGAGTCACATGCCAAAATGTACTTCTCGCTAACTGACCATGCAGACCCTTCTATATATATCTTGTACCTGCTCATTAACGTTGCATAAACCCATACCCTTATTAGTCTTTCATATTTTAACTTTGCATAACCCAAATTTAATTAAATGTCTAGAAAAAATATTACATTACCTGTGATGGCATTGGCTTGCCAAATCTGATTGCTTGTAGCCTTCCTTTGATTCTTTGATCCAATCCTACAAGATACACTAAAAAGTTAAAAAGCTGTTGCTTTCTTCAATGATTTTGGCCATCTCAAAAATGTAAATTGTTCATTATTACCTGAACATATAAACGAGCGTTCCACTCGTGTTCCTCAGAGACATTACATTTCATAAGATCTTGTCGTGTCTCTGCGACCATTGGATTACCTTTCCAATAAGCATAAGGCTCTCTGTTTGTCCAATTGATCCTCTGATTCCCTTCTCTTAGTTCCTTCAACAAACTCTCCCATGGCTTTATATTCACCTCAGCCCTACATCAAATTAACACAAATCTTGGGTTTTACTGATCAATTCAAAACTATTGGGGTATAATTGGGAAAACTTTAAATATCACGGGTGCTTTGTTTATTACCATCCCCAGAAGGACCAATCAGGAAACACGATATCAAGAGTCTCCTCATTCCCACAGTAACGAAACAACGGCGGAGGCGACGGCGCGTTAGTTCCGGCGAATTCCGTTGCTTTAACGACCGGCCAGTCAACACAGTCAAACATTAGCTCGAGATCTGGAATCTTCCCAGGGTACTTTCTTAAAAGCTGTAAGAATCCCCAAATGGTGAACACGTCTCTCGTCTGAAACGCATCTTGAAACTTCTCGACGTAAATTTTCCCGTCGATGATCGCTAGCCGAAAATTCGCCGTCTTTTTGGCTCGTTCCAATGCTTCCCTCGTGATTCCCGTACTCGACCATGGACGGAGATCCTCGTGGATCCAACGGAAGTAATCAGGACACGTGGCGTTCGGAGGATGGTTTGTATCGTCATCTTCTCCGAAGCTCGCCGTCGTCGGGTATTTGTTACTCGGACATGACGCGGTGGTTTCGTTGGCGGAGCAGTGTAGTGTGAACTCCGGTTTAGGGCTTTGTGTAATTACCGTGGTTGGTCGAGGGTATTTTGGGGATATCGTCTGGGTTTGGGTTTTACTCGTCGTCGCGGCTTCTTTCTCTATCAGAACCTAAACCGTGAAAACGATTTGACTAGTGAGCAGATTTGTGCAATAAACCGACCCAAACCGTAATTCACTTAAACTAAACCGATTTAAACCGAAAGAAAATATATGAATCCAATCGAACCGAAATATTAATAAACAGAACCGAATTCTTTAATTTGGATTTTTTTTTCCTTAAACCCCTAAAACCCGAAATTCTTCTCATGGGAGACAGCTAATTGAACTGGAAAAGTCATGTACTGGGGTCCCACAAAGAACACGTGTCATGTTCTACGTGATTCGCCGACAACACCAACCACCAAAAGACTCTTCCGATCAATAATAGAAAATTCTTCCCTCACGTGACAAAAGGCACAAAACTCAAACCCATAAAGACACAAAACACCGAAGAAGTAGATTCAGCTAAAACGACAAGTGTAGTGTGTCGTTTTTGAGGGACTTACGGTGGTGGTGTCGAGGAGGAGGCGCGTGGAGATAAACGCGCCGACTATGAGGAGGATGAAGAGGGAGATTAGGGCGTAGGATCTGTTGGAAGATATTCCGAAACCGGACTTGAAAAAGGGAGACCAGATAGTGTCGATGAAAGTACGAGAATGCCCTCCCGCCGAATTAGTCTTGGAGGGCGAGTTTCTCATCGGAATCTTCCTGATGGAGAAGCCAGAAAAAGTGATTCGAAAGAGTTTATGAGAGAGAACAAAAAAAGAAAGAAAAATAAAGAGGGAAGTGAGAGACAGAGAATCTTGTGAATTAAGGAATATGAACAATTAAGAGTCTCAACTTTTTGTAGTGTCCCCAACACTTGAGGGTTTTAATTTCAAAAAGGTCACAAAAGAAACAACAAACCTTGTAGGTTTGAGAAACGAAAAATTAGAAAGCAAAAAAAACTTCTCGAAATTTCATCAACATTGATTTATATTGTTAGTTTTAATAATAGCTACATGCCTAGTCAAGGCCTTAGTGTTTGTTGGGTCTAGCCCAAAGTATGGAACTAGCCCATATTTCACATCTATATAAGGATTTTATGATATTGGAGTTTTAAATCTTATTTTGGTCCGACTTCAACTTCAATTTTTAAGCAAGTATATATATACTTTTTAGATATTAAAAGATCAAAACCTTACTTTGAAGTTTGAACTGGATCAAAATAGGCATATAACACAAAGTAAATTTCATTATAGATAAGCTTGCATTCAATACGGGAAACCAAAGACGTGTGTTGGTTTAATTAAACTTTATTTTTGATTAATATCAACCAGTATATCAAAGAAAAGACATGCTGGTTCATATTAACATTTAACAGAGCCAAGACCTTAATTTATTTGTTGGACAACACATCACATATAAAGGGAAAAGGAAATGCAAGTTGCGAGAGAGACTCATATAATCAAAGACTTGGAAACATTTTTTCATCTGCCAACTTGACTACATAGAGACCAATGCAAGAGCTGGGGCAGGTACTTTGAAGTCGACACACATTTTTATTATTGGATCCTTCTCCTCTAAGGTCTTTTGGCGCAAAGATACCGAATACTTGATTTCCTGCCAAGTTAAAAAGAAGAAGTATAAATTTTAAAATATGACACCAGGGAAAAAGGTATAAATTTCTTAAAATATAAATAGAAGATGTGATGTACTACAAGAATAAAGCCAAGTCTTGAAAAATATAGAATTAAATAAACCAATGTTAACCGTTTTGTTGGTTCATCGGTTATCCGTTATTGGTTTTAGGGGTTTTTCCGGTCATGTTTAAACATGGTCCCGTTTGGGTTTGAAAACATTGGTCCTAAAATTAAGGAAATTTCACATTCATTCATGCTTTTGTTTTCTATATGCAAAGAGTTTAGATATAGTTACCTCATCAAAACCAACATAAAGAACGTCGGAAAGAGTTAACTCAAAGTTGGTGCCAGCTTCAATCTCAGATTTAGTGTTACATGTACTCACATCACAAAGATTGTAAGTTTTTAAAAGGCCAGTAAAATCCCCAGATCTAAAGGCTACGTACACAAGGGTTACCGGGGAGATGTTTTTGCCTGTATACATGAAAGATTTTATCAAGAAAATATTAGAAACTAAAGAAAATAAATAGAGTTGAAACTTAAGAAGAATATAAAAATTATTACGTACTTGCGGAACCGAATAAATTTATATTGATGGTTGGGTTTCCATGAGACCCAACAGACGGAGAGACCTCGATGCGAGTGACGGTACCGTAATCGTTTCCATTTTCTGCAACAGTCCCATATATTAATTATGGAAGTTATAACATGAGTCCCCTCTTGGTGAAAAAAACTTGGATCTATATATCTTTCTTACAAAAATAAATCCAATTTATATGTCAAACAGTTCAAATATTTGTTTGTTAAAAAAAAAAAACAGAGACATTAGCAAGCCACAATATATGAAATCGAGGTCTATATGAATGACTGAATTGATTTATAACCTTATAAGAATATGTCTTGTATATAATTAAACAAACAGAAAACTGAAAACTTAACAAATCGATACTTACTGGGGCAGTATTCGAAATCGATGGCGCTGCACAAAGTTGGTAAGAAGAAGACTGATGCGAGGATGAGAAGCATGGGCTGGACATGAGACATCGCCATGGCTCTTCAAAGCTCCTTGAAAAGATTTTTGTTTTTTCAAGTTTGACTAATAAGTTTGTAGTACATGTTATGCTTCTTCTATGCAAGCCTTCTATTTTATAATCTACAAGATAAGTGGATGGGATCATAAGCGACATGATGCTCTGGGACCGGACCGGTCCTGCATAAGTTATATTCATATATATTAAACTCCCACGTTATTATGCACGAGAAGCTTAAAATATTAGTATAAATGTCAATTATTTATTACCTTACCTACCAAATTTTTTCATTCATAATCACGTGGATTCATCTCGGAGAGACCGATCCGTCACGAAGAACTATATTATTTTAAAACACATTATATTTTATTTAAAACTTTTTGTTTTGATCACAGGACCACATGTTCTTTCTATAACGACAACACGAATTGACTACCTTACCGTAGAAAACAATTTTGGGGCCTTGATGCTTCATATAGCAATATGTCCGTTGTAACAAACAATATAAGAGGAAGATCCCGTTGTAACACACAATTAAGTTGAATAAACGAGATTACTTTTCTTGATCTCATCTTCTTCGATTCAACTACTAGACTTGGATATCCTATCTATGTATTTCATATTCTTCTATGGATTTTGACGTCACATTGTGTTTCTGTTTCATATGCTTCTATTCTAAATACACAATTTGATGCTTAATAGAAAGTTAGCTCAAAAGTACATAGGCAGTTTTTATATGAATTAAAATCTGCAAATTTGAAAAGAACGTAGAGTTAACATTTTAACGGCTTATCAAAGTCGGCCTATCTCAAGGAGATGTCTTGATTCTTGATGTTGTGTCTTCTTAGCAAGAAAAAGTGGTGGCGTAAGTGCATAACCAGTTATCTAATGTTAGCACACCTGAAATTAAATTTCTTTATGGGCCGGTTCTTTATACCTTGCACTGTATTTAATGATTAGTTTCGCAAGCTAAGAAATGTGATATTTCATCACCAAAAATGGAAAAAAAATGATTAAGTGAAAAAACCATGCAGAATGATAGCATTCATTTAGCTTTAGTCACCAAGGTTGGGGAATTGCAAAATATAAATTGTGTTTATAGAAATATATGATTGGTAAAATCATACAAAATCGCATAATCATCCAACTGGTTAATTACCAATAAGAATCTATATGGTCGTTACGTTTATATAATAGGAAAAAGCTAGCTAAGACAATTGTGAATGTATCCGGACTGATTACGTCAGTGTTAGGAGAATCGATAGGAACTGGACTCCTCCGTCACCCGCCATCGGTCTAAGCTTACTGATCGCTTCTCTAAAGGCTTTGTGTTTGACGTTTTTCCATCCCGACCGCTCCAAAATCGGTTATAACAAACCGCACTATGCTTCCGGCAATTCAATGCTGAATATTCCGATACTGGCTTGCGCCAACTGCGACGGCGGATGCCTCCCTAAGCGGCATACCTAAATGTATCTGTGCATGACTTTTGATGGTCAACCAAATTGATCTTCAATACAAGTGAAATCTATCAAGTTACCAAAACAGAGCATAGGAAATAAAAGTGTGCATTGAATCATATTTTTTTTTTTTTCATATTATAGAAGTACTATCCCAAATTTTCAATAAGAGCATATTCATGTTTCTAGGAAAAATTAAAAGTACCAGATTTTAGAAATAAGAAGTCTTATAAGAATACTACCATTTTTATGTTTTATTTACTAAAATTACAACCAAATCATAAAATTTTAACATTACCACAATTTGTGTTTAGGAACCCTTCTTTATCATTTACAGAAACATTTTCTAAAGTTGTAGGTTTTGTTTTACTCTTATCGCTTCATTACACAGGCAATAGGGCTAATCATCCGAATTTTGCTCCGACAAGTCCATAAATAGATCCAACAAGAGACAATAGACAGACGAGCAAGCAAACAAAGCTAAAACCTCTAAGAAGAAGCCATGGTCGCGTCCAACTTCGTATCTTCTTCTGCAATATACACATCTCCACAGGAAAATACACTGCCAACGGCCAAAATCCAATTGCTCCCAATACTCCTAAAACTTCATTAAAGTAGGGAAACATCACTGCCACTCCCGTTGTGATCAACACATACATAGTTCTTAGACACATCCTCATTGGATTCAATCTCACCGTTCCTCCTCGCAACAATGGCAGATTGAATCCGTAGAATCTGGCAATGAACTTGTTTTGTGGGTATTTCTTAGTTAACCATCTCTCCACAGCCGCGAAAATCGGTTGACTGTACACCTAAAATGCCATTCTATATGTTAGAAATGTATGGAAGATTTTTGACTCTCGATTGTTCGTTTGCTTTTGAACATGTTATATATCAACTCAAACCGATTTTGGTATTTTAAACAACTTTTTTTTATTTGTGATTCGTAAACGCAAACGTTAAAATTAAATAACATATATTAACCAAAATATTTGTCTAAAATACTAGAATAGTAGTTTGTTTTCTAAAATGTGAAATTGTTAATACACATGTAAACGAAAACATAGAAATCAACGAGCATGTTGGTTTGATGGGCAAGGGGTTTTTAAGATACCTGATATCCACCAACTAAATGAAGAACAATGCAAGCGTTGGCGAAATCAACAAGCCAGAATGGCTCATAGAAGCCGGAACCGGTCAAGAGATTTCCCGGGGTTAAATCCCCAAAGGCGGCGTACCCAAAACATCCGCAACAGAAGAAGAAGAATGTTTGGATGAATACCGCAACCGCCGAAGCTTTCTTCATCGTTTGCTTCTCTGCCGGTGGTGATCTCAATGTGTCCTGTCCTTAATTTTCATTTAACCCACGTAAAAAAAGGTTTCTTGATCTCTTACGAGTTAAGAGTGCATAATGTGTTAATTAATCTTACTTAGCGTCATTATGCATGAACGTAAATTATTTACCTGAATCTCAAGAAGTATGATTGAGAAAGGATATGAAAAGGCAATGTTCCCAAGAGCTTGGAACGCTAACAATACTTTTGCACCTCTGTTTTCTGCTGGACTTCCCCTTACACTTCCCTCAATTTTTCCCTTTTCTTCATTTCAAAAACAAAAATACTTATTGGTCTTTCATCTCAAAATCAATTGATAATAAGTGAACTTGACCCAATATCAAAAGCAGCAAAGAATATAATCTTATAATGTGAGATGATTTATCTATATATACCTATGATTTTGCCAAGGGCGAGGCCCATGCCAATGAATGAGTAAGTAAAGGACATAATCGCGGCGACAAGAGAGAGCCATAGCATGTTGTGGAAATTAGGTATTTGTGACATAAAGATCTGAGTCAAACCAAACAAAAGCATGAAGTAGTTGTTGTTGTCTCCAAAAGAACATGTTGCATTGTGTCCTTCTCTATGATAACAATTCGATTTCATAATTGCTCTGTAATGAAATAGAAAAAACTCTACATATCAATATATTGAAAATTCAAAATTAATTCCTAAGAATAAAACAACGGTCTAAATATTTTATTCATATTATTTACCTAATGCATGTTGCTGTAACTATGGTATAAGCAATACCACAACCAAATAGGGAAATGTATACAACAACCCCACATACGATCTCATTCTTCTTCCCTGCAAATAAAATTACCCATCTAAATAAATTAAATTATTACTAAAACAAAAGTATTAGTAATTAGTCATTTTCCATTGGAATGAACTAAAATATGAGTTTTGAAGTTGACCTAAATACAATTTAACGGCTTGAGAGTAAGAATTAAGTCGGAGGGGACCGTTGTCAGGATCAGGGAAACGGTAGCAATCTGAAAGAAGAAAAGCAGAGAGAAGTGTAACTCCGGCGAAGGCTATAAGGGCGGCTGGACCAGCGATCCAGCCGAGCTTCGCCGTGGCCCAAGCCAACGACAACACTCCAGCTCCTATCACTCCTGTTATTATATGTGTCACCGCCGTCCATAACGTTCCTTTATTATTCAAGAAAACACAACTTAATTATTTACCACTAAATGATTAATTACTAATGATTATGATTATATGATTACTGACGGATTTACCTGTTCTTGCAGAAACTGAATCATGAAGTTGAAGTTCGGTTGGTGTTATAACTCGAGACTCGTCATTTTCTTTAATGTCCATATTTTTTTTTTTTGTGGACGAAGATGAAGATTTTTGGTTTGTGTATGTTGGTATCTATTTATTCGGGAACACGATGTGAATTCATTTTATCTTATCGAGGGAAGAAAACTTTGTCTAAGTGAATTGGAAGACAGATGGTTGTCTACTACTACTATTGTAATTGACGTGTACTAATTTATATAATTCGTGTTCATGTGAATAACATAAGATATTTTAGCCGATGGTCACATCTACCATTAGTCATTGATTGGAATGGTTGAAATTGAACAGTTGGGTGGTCCATTTTTTTGCTAAAATGCGTAAAGAATTAATGTGCTTATCTCACTACTTTTAATTTTGTCCATCAACATTAACTTTATATTTTTTTAACAAAAAAAAAACATTATTATGTACATTTTTTAGGGAGGAACATTTTCTTTGATTGGTAATGTGTAATTGACTAATTGGTAATCCCATCTTAGAATAACTTACACATTAAGCATTTTCCGGCAATTTAATCCCACGAAATATGAAATAGTATGATTCATATATATGCTCGTCTATGTACACTTATAATTAATGTTATTGATCAACTCCAACAGGATTTGACAAGGCCAGGTCTACCATACATTAGTTCAAACTTTTAGCTTTTTCTTTTACCCAACTTTTTAAAAGTTAATACATATGAGTATAGATGCATTTTTCTGTAAAACAAACAAGAGAAGAATGCTTTGATTGTTATCGATCGCCCATGTTCACATTTCTTATACATGGCCAACAATGCATATACTTGAATTGAACAACTCTGAAGACCATATCATGTCGATGAGAGAAAATTTAAACTAAGATCTCAAGGAAAGAAAGCACTAAATAGTAGAACCCAGCTCGTTGAACAAAAAAATAAAATAAAATAGAACCAAGCTCTAAATAGAGACATAGAGTTTGGCTTTGGAATTTTATGGTTCAAAAAAAAAAAAATTAGAAGCTAAGAAAATGTTCTATGAAAAAAAACATGGACGGATCTTCTTATTTTTTTAGGTTAGAGCATATGAATATACAAAAATATATGGGCTAGAGGCATTTAAATGAACTAACACTAATTATTCAAAGGAAAAAAAAGGTTGGGGGCACTAGACCTCATAGTGTCATAGGTCTTGCTTTAACTTTGCCTTTAAGAAAGAGCGATAAATTTTTGCTCAAGAAGACGACAAGTATTTAAAGAAGAGTAACATTGTCGTCTGAAGAAAATGGCAAACATAATTCTGTTTTGCTTTTTTATATTTGTTTAATATGTTTGTATATAATTGATAGAATAATTTGTTTGTTAAATTTAAATTTTTTTTAAATCAAATTATCATTCAAACCATGAACAAAATCAAAGACAAAAACAATTTTTTTGCCGTAAAAAAAAACAAACAAAAAGTATAGATTTAATTTCCTGTCAAATAAACAAAAGAAGTATTATTTGATCGTTATCGATCACCCACGTTCACATTTCTTATACATGGCCATAATTCCTATCGATGAGAGAAATTTTAAAGTGACAATTTTTTTTTTATTTTTATTTTTTTTTAATTTATTTTAAAGTGACAACTTTGAAGGCACATAAGTCTCTTATTCACTATTACCTATAGAAAAGTTAGTTTCAAAAAATTCAACACTAACGTTTTTTTTCAAATTTCTAAATATAAATGTTGTGATGGGGACGGCAGTTGTGGTGGTGGTGGTATTGGCGGAGATATGACGGTGGTTAAGGTCAGAGCCGAACGTAGATGTATGAGTAGGAGAATACGTGCTCTAGGTTAAATTTTGAAGTTTGTTATGTAATTTGTAGTGGAGATGGAACAGTTGGTTCATGGCTTTATGCCATCATGGTGCCCACAATTGATTCATGGCTTTATGCCTTCATGGTGCCCCCATGTTTTCTACTGATTTTTTTTAGTTAAATGATTATTACTTTTTATTTTACGGTTTCCAAGAAAAGAAATGTTTCTATATTAGTCTATAATCCATTTTTAATTATTGTTTAAAGGAACTTTATTAATATATTATAACCTATGTTGATGAACGCTACAAATAAAAAAATTCAAGGTAAATATATTTTTTCCAGGTTAATTATGTTTCTAGATCCACCCCCCGTTTGTGATAGTGATGATGGTAGTGATGGTAATGTTGTGGTGAAGTTCTAATGTTATATTTTGAATAGATGATATATATAGAATATGGGTAAAATTGACAATAATATACGTAATACACACAATATTATAATCTTATGATTAGAATAACTACATTAGTTATTGAATTAGAGTTTGTTTTGGTTACTTTTACCAATTTTCTAAATATAATTAGAGTTAAAAACAAATATATAAATTGGTTATTTTCAAAAAAATCCTCAAACTAAAAAAGATCAAAGAAAACAATTCCTCATTTTCCTTTCTTACTAAGCATGACGTCTTCTTCCATTTGTACTTGTGATTACTGCTGATTAGGATGAAATTAAGAAGAGCTGGTTCTTGTAATTTTTCTTGTGCAAATACTTGATTTCATTCCTTCAAATTAAACCAAGGCACAAAGATAAGATGGATACAAAGATCCTAAAGTATAGTACAAAACAAAGAAAGGCATTTCAATGCCACAAAAATAATAATTATGATAGGTCGACAGTAGATCCATGAGAGTTTGAAGACAAAAACGAGGTAGGATCTTGATGCAAGCAATTTCATGGTTAGTCGAGGGTCATCCACGGAAGATGAGAGGATAGTCACAGTCAAAAGATATGGTGACGTTGAAGACGATTCCAAAGCCTTGATTTCCGCCAGCACGAGAAGTTCTATATGAAATAACACAACGACAAGGATGGTCGGATGTTTAATTTACACGGCTTAGAAGCGGGAAGCCAATGACTGTAACTTGTGACAAAAAAACTTTGTTTCCATTTCTAGAACAAATGGTTATACATAGGAAGAGTTTGGCAAACTCAAAGTTTAAATCAACAAAGCTAAACGCAATTGAAACAACAACAATAAGAAAAATAGAGACACCATGCAGGCATGCAGCGCCGGAATCACTGGGTGAACCTCCAGGAGATATCGATTGGAGCCGCCGAGGCTTCTCTCTTTTGGGAGAGAAATCGTCGCGAGTGATATTCGCTCGCGCGACTCTGTTATTTTAAATTTTGTTTTCAAGATTAATAACCGAATTTAATATAAGATCGGGTTTGGTCCGACTTCATCTTCAATTTTTAAGCAAGTATATATATTTTGGTTTGCAGCAATAATAGAGTTCCAGTTTGATGTTGAACCTTTTTATGATTTGTTTTTTTTATATTAAAAGATCCAAACCTTACTTTGATATTAAAAGAGCCATATAACACAAAGTAAACTTCATAATTCATCAACTTGAATTCAATACGGTTGAAGAGGCTTCTCCTTGCCGATGAGCAACTCCAGCTCGTTCTTCTCGTGCCGGCGAGAACCTCGGTTATGGAACCCTTTTCAACGTCACCTCGTCTGTTGACAGTGACCACTTTGTCGTCCATCGATTCGCTCGTGGAAGATCATTCGACTAACCGTGACCTCACATGTGCCAGAACGCTTAATAGCTTTTGTCTCAAAGCTCTCATGGAATCATTGTCGTTTCACCTTATCTATCTTGTTTTGGCGTTGGGGAATGCCTCCTTTATTTATGTTTTAAACTATGTGATCTTTGAATCACTCTCCTTTGTACTTGGTTTGATTTGAATGAATGAAAACAAGTCTTTGTCCAAAAAAAAAAAAAAAAAAAAAGAATTCAATACGGAAAAGCAAAGACGTGTTGGTTTAGAGTTATCGATCCAGCGATCTCTAGAGACAATTATTTAAAAGTCTCCTCATATTTCTCTGTTCTACTCTGCTTTTATTATACTTCTCTGCTACTAGTAAAACTTCCTCTCTTTCTTTTTTTTTTTTTTTTTTTGACTTTATTGTTGATTTATATCAACCAGAAGATCAAAGAAAGACATGCTGGTTCATATTTTTTTTTTTTTTTTTTGATAAACCCTATCGGCTGATCCGGTCAGCCCCGGTAGAAACGCACCGAAGTGCTTCAGAGTGGACTTCTCCCCGAAGGGCCACCACACTGTCTGTCCCGAGTTTGGAATGCTTTCCGACTAATGCCAGGGGGTAGCCAGATCGCCTGTTACTGGACTACCAGGTAAACTGCTTGGGCCTTTTTGGCCCAAACCCAGACTTCCCACACAAATATGTTTTTTGTTTCCAGCGTGGATCGAACCTGGGTTAGTTCCTTCAAACCTTTCCCCAATTCTCAACCACCACTAGACCACAGCTGTGTGGGCATGCTGGTTCATATTAACCAAGCCAAAAATTACATCAAAGAGTTTAATTTATTTGTTGGACAACACATAAAAAGGTAAAAGGAAATGCAAGTTGCGAGAGAGACTCATATAATCAAAGACTTGGAAACACTTTTTCATCTGCCAATTTGACTAAATAGTTACCAATGCAGGAGCTGAAGTAGGTACTTTGAAGTCCACACACATTTTTATTATTGGATCCTGATAGGTTCTTTCGCGCAAAGATACCGAATACGTGATTTCCTGCCAAGTTAAAAAGAAGAAATGCATGAAAACGTGAATCAAGTCAGACCGGGTTTAATTATTTATATTTATTTTCAGTAGAAGTATCATGCATCCAATGTTTTTATACTTATCAAGAATAAAGCCAAGTCTTGAAAATATATAAAAATTATAAATAACCAATGTCAACCGGTTTTTTTGGTTCATTAGTTATTGGTTTTAGGGTTTTTGCTGGTCAATTACGGTTATTTATTCAGTATTTCAGTCCAATGTAGATGTCCATCTGGTTCATGTTTAAACATGGTCCCGTTTGTGTTTGAAAACATTGGTCCTAAAAATAAGGATACTTCACATTCATTCATGCTTTTTTTATTTCCTATGAAAAGAGTAATAGAAATAGTTACCTTAACATAAAGAACTTCGGGAAGAGTTAACTCAAAGTTGGTGCCAGCTTCAATCACAGATTCAGTGTTACATGCAGTCACATCACAGAGGTTGTAAGTTCTTAAAAAGCCAATAAAATCCCCAGATCTATAAGTCACGTACACAAGGGTTCCCGGGAAAATGTTTTTGCCTGTACATATCAAAGATTTTATCAAGAAAATATTAGAAACTAAAGAAAAAAAATTGTTGAAAAAAAAAAGAGAGTTGAAACTTGGGAAGATCATAAAAATTATTACTTACTTGCAGAACAGAATAAATTTATAGTGATGTATGGGTTTTCGCTAAAGCCAATCGACGGAGAGACCTCGATACGAGTAACGTTACCGTAATCGTTTCCATTTTCTGCAACAGTCTCAGAGATTAATTGTGGAAGCTATAAACTTGGATCTATATATCTTTCTTACAAAAATATATCAAATTGATATGTCAAAGTGTCAAACAATTCAAATATTTTCGTTTACTAAAAAAAAAAAACAGAGAGATGGGCAAGCCAGAATTTATAAAATCGATGCCTATGATTGAAATATATAACTAAACACACGAAAAACATATAGAAACTGAAAACTTAACAAGTCGATACTTACTGGCGCAATATTCAAAATCGATGGCACCATGCAAAACCGGTAAGAAGAAGAGTGATGCGAGGAGGAGAAGCATGGGCTGGACATGAGACATCGCCATGGATCTTCAAAGCTCTTTGAAAAGAAAAATTTTCAAGTTTGTAGTACATGTTCTGCTTTTATGCAAGACTTAGATGGGATCATAAGTTGCATAAATTATATCCATATATTTTAATCTCCCACACTATAAGCGAGAATCTTAAAATATTAGTATGATCAATGTCAATTATTTATTACCTTACGTACCAAATTTTTTTATTCACAATCACGTGGATTCATCTCGGAGAGACCGATTCGTCTCGAAGAAGTATTTTATTATAAACACATCAAATTTTATTTAAAACGTTTTATTTCACAAAACCACATGTTCTTTCTATGTCCCCGGCGATTCAATGCTGAATATTCAGTACTGGCTTGTGCAAACTGGGACGGAGGATACCTCCCTAACCGGAATACCTAAGTGTATCCGTGCATGACTCTTGATGGTCAACCAAATTGATCTTCAATACGGTGAAATCTATCAAGTTACCAAAACAGAGCATAGGAAATATAAAAGTGTTTGCATTGAATCATAATTTTTTTTCTTCATATTACTATCCCAAATTTTCAATAAGAGCAAATTCATGTTTCAAGGAAAAATTAAAAGCTTATTTTTCAATGCAGAAATTGTTTAATACATAAAAAAGTTAGTTTTAACTTTTAAGAAAATAAAAATATTTGTAGTATTTCTTAAACGTCTAAACCTAAAAAGGTTTGATAAATAAAGAAGAAGATAAAATATTATTTGGTTAATATTTTTAGAAATCCTCAAAACTAAAAAAAAAACTTACATTTTTCTTTTCCCACTTCCCACATCCCGCCGTCTTCTTCAATTTTTTTTTTAAGGGTTTCTAACTCTCTACAAAAAAGGTTCGATTTTTTTGATTAAACAAGTTAGTTTTTTTTTTCATTGTACTGTGAGTAATCAATCAAAGCATGGAGAGGCAGATTCCGAGTGAAAGTTTATCTCTGAGTGAAGGTTGTGAAATCGAAATCTCTTACAAAAACAATGGCAATGAAAGCATTTGGTACAAAGCCATTATCGAAGCAAAACCGCCAAAGAATTCTACATTCAAAGAACTCTGTGTTCGGTTGCTTAAGGAAGACGTTTCGACTCCTCTCAACGAACTCAGAGACAAAGTCCTGATTCGACCCATTCCTCCAAAAAATGTACAAGCTTGCATCGATCTCGAGATAGGCACTTTCGTCGACGCTGATTACAAAGATGCGTGGTGGGCTGGTTTTGTAGTCAAAGTGATTGATGATGACAAGTTTTGGGTGTATTTTGATTCACCACCTGATATCATTCAGTTTGATAGAAACCATTTGAGGCCTCATCTTGAGTGGGTCGATGAGAAGATATTTTCATGGTGGATCACAAGATCAACACGAAATTCAGAGGTAATTGCTTATCTTTCATGCCATTTCTATCGAAAGTTTTGTTTTTTCTAATGTTTTGGATACTCTGGTGTTGAAAGACTTCAACTTTACTTGTAGTTCTTGAAGCGGTTGGCTGAGGAGCCTAGGTTTAGTCCTGGAACAATGGTGGAATTGTGCTCTAAGAGAGATGAAGGTGAAGTGGTTTGGGTTCCTGCAATGGTTTTTAAAGAGTTTAAAGAGAATGATGTGTATAAATATATTGTCAAGGATAAGCCCTTGATCGGCAGGAGTTATAGGACAAGACCCAACAAAACGGTTGATTTGCGTAGTCTTAGGCCTATACCGCCTTTTATCCGGGTCAAAGAGTATCAATTGGAGGATTACATAGAGGTGTATCATGATGGTATAGGATGGCGTCAAGGACGAGTTATGGAAACTCGGGGAGTGATGGAATCTCTCTCTCAGAGATGGTGTACATTGCTTATAGAGGCTACAAAGGAGCAGATAACATTCAAACAATCGGATCTTAGGCCTTTGAGGGTGTGGGAAGATGGCCTTTGGAAGGTACTTAACGTTTTCTTTTCACTACTTTCTGTGAACGCTAGATTATTGTCAATAATGACTAATCTGTGTGACTGGTTTGCACTGAAAATATGAAATTGCCATTTCAGCTTTAGAACTTCATCAAAAAACTTGCTCCTTTGGCTGCATTTCTTAGATATGTAATGATGGTTTGCATTGCAAGTCTGTGTTATTATTATTATCATCCTGTTGTGGTTTCTGATCCGTGTTAGATGTTGCAGACAAGGGAATCATCGTTAACTCAGGGATCAGGAGATAAGACAGATGATTCTGTGATGAATGGTAAGTTGGTAACACTCTCCAAATCCATTTTCAGTTTCTGTATCATGAAAATTGATCTCATAATGTTTTCCAGCAAATGAATCTGATCCACCTGTAACTCCACCTCCGGGCATAACTACAACACCGTTGAAACAAATAGAGGCTGAATCTCAGAGAACAACATTCCCCAAGAAGACACTTCCAAGGAATGAGAATAGTTCAGGGAACGATTCAACACGAGAGAATGTAATGTTAAATCTTCACTTGAACATTAATTCTCACTTTCTCTGTAGTTGTTTAGCTGGTGGCTTATTATTTTAATCCTCTTGACTGTTATTTATCTATTGATTGATAGTTCACCGTTTAACTTCTATGCAGGAAAATAGCAATCGAAAGAGGAAAAGAGAAGGAAACCTTTGTTCTGTTTCTAGTGTTGAGGAAAACAAAGTCAAGGATACTACAACAGTTTTGCTCTTTGAGAAGAAGTTACCAATTTGGAAGATACTTGAATCAATGGAGGTATTAAAAGCAGTCCCACAAAGTCCTCATTTCAGCCCATTGGCGGAGATTAGAGAAGATTCCCGTGAAATGTTGGCGGTTGGTATGATGCTTACCTTCTCATGTTTACTTGATCAAGTCAAAGCTCTGCAACACGACGAGACCATAAGCTCCTTTATAAACCTCAGTAATTCCTTTACCGAGTTAGAGACACACGGGTTCAATGTACAAGTAGCTCAGTTGCGGATCAATAAGTTGTTGACTCTTAGGGGTATGCAATCAAAGAAACTGGATGAACTCAAAGGTGTCAAGAAAGCTACTGCAGAGAAAGAGAGCGTAAAGGCTGAAAACGAACGCAAGATTCTCGAGCTGCAGAGGCTGAATAAGGAGATGGACAAAGAGATAGCTCAGAGTATATCAAGTGAAGCAAAGATTGTCCAACAGCTTGATGATATGAAGCTTGAGTTTCATGCAACTGCATCGGCTCCATGGTAAAAAAGTTTAATGACCTCTAATCATATCTCTATTTTGCATTTAGATTATGTAAATGAAAAGATTTCGTTGGCCCTTTTGGATAATGAATGGATATTTGTCTCTTTTTTTCTTGGTCCCAACTCCCAAGAGGTTTAAAATCTAAAACATGTTTTTATTAAATTTCTAAGCCCAATTGCCTTATACAATTGGCCTAATCAAGCTAGAACAATTTACACACAAGAAAGACTACAAAGAATTCATAACGAATCATTCAATATATATATGGCAGGCAATACATGGTAATATATGCCATATATATCAAAGATTTAATGCACCCATTTAAATCCAGATGAGTTATTCCCATTTCCATATTTATTAAAAGTTTGGATTCATTTTTCTTTATCCTTGCTTATTTAATCCAAATGCGCAAATAGTATAAATGAATTATCCTCATTTCCATATTTATTCCAATTTTAGATTCATTTTTCTTTATTCTCTCCGATCATTTTTTTGTAGACATTCACTAGCTTTAAAAACGTTACCAAAGAATGAAAATTTCCAATATTCTCTAATTTAATCCATTATTAATTCCGCATCTCATTTAATTCCTCCACTCTCTCTCGCTCCCTTATAAAATAAGATAGTTTCTCTAATCTTTCATTCACTTATCATCGTAACAAAAAAAAAAGTTCTTATCTTCTAAAGAAACTAATCTTCTTTCTATTTGTTTGCGATGGCCCAAATGACGATGATGACTATCGAGAAGGGGATCGAAACTGACGTGGTGAGCCTCGGCGGTGTGAAAAGGGCTTACGTCACTTTCCTCGCCGGAAACAAAGACTACTGGATGGGTGTGGTTGGTCTAGCCAAAGGACTTCGTAAGGTGAAATCAGCTTATCCGCTCGTGGTGGCAACTCTCCCTGACGTGCCTGAGGAACACCGTCAAATCCTGGTGGCTCAAGGATGTATCATCCGTGACATCGAACCCGTTTATCCTCCGGAAAACGAAACCGGTTATTCCATGGCTTATTACGTTATCAACTACTCCAAGCTTCGTATTTGGGAGGTAAATATATTACTTACTATAAATGAATGTATACTTATAATAATTACCGTATCGTTTTTTTGTCAATATGATTACCATTTACCTTGAGCGATACGTGGGTGTAAAAAGCATGATAACGCCATTAACTCACATTGCAAAAACATATATAAATTATACTTCAACCAAAAAATATAGGAGTAAATAATATTTTAAAAGTCTCTGAAACCTTTTAACAAAAAAAAAAAATTTTAAAAGTCTCTGTATATATATTACAGTCACATATATTTAACGACTTATTAACATATAAATACAGTTTGTGGAGTATGAGAAGATGATATATCTAGATGGAGACATACAAGTGTTTAGTAACATTGATCATCTTTTCGATACTCCTCGTGGTTACTTGTATGCCGTCAAAGATTGCTTTTGCGAGGTGTCTTGGTCTAAAACTCCTCAATACAAGATTGGTTACTGCCAACAGTCGCCTAAAAAAGTGACTTGGCCTGTTGAAAGCCTCGGTGCTCCACCGCCAGTATATTTCAACGCCGGTATGTTGGTTTTTGAACCAAATCTTGTCACTTACGAGGATCTCCTTCGTGTTGTTCAAATCACTACTCCAACTTATTTTGCCGAACAGGTCTGATTTTTTTTTCATTATTTGATTTGAGTTTTCTTTATTTTACGATCTGACTCTAATATTGTTGTTTATTTATATTAGGACTTTCTGAACGTGTACTTCAGAGACATTTACAAGCCAATCCCTTCGACCTACAACCTCGTAATGGCTATGCTTTGGCGTCACCCTGAACACATTGACCTTGACCAAATCAGTGTTGTTCATTATTGTGCTAATGTTCGTTTTTTTTTCCTTTTTTTTTTTTCTCTACACATATGTATATACATATATATTCTTATTACTAAAATTTTATAGGGTTCGAAGCCTTGGAAATTCGATGAAGCTGAAGACCACATGGATCGAGATGACATAAAAATGTTGGTGAAGAAGTGGTGGGAGATTTACGAAGATTCGAGTTTAGACTATAAGAATTTTGTCGAGACTGAGTCCAAGCTGAATCCGGTCACTGCAACCTTGGCTTCCAAGGAATCTGTTGGTGATGCCCTCACGAGCCTTGCCCCTTCCGCCGCATAACCAATTCTTTTATGTGGAGGAATCTATGCAACTTTTATCTTCGTTTTGTTATTGTTTTAGTGAAAGGTTGAGCTATATATATATAATTTTATCATAATTATATATAGCAACCTTGTTTGAGTTTTATGTTTGTGAGATTAGATGTGATGAGTGGTTGGTCTTGTGTTTGTGTTTGACTATTTTTTCAATGTCCTTGAGTCCTTGACCACCCTTTATGTCTCTCTTTCTATAATCAATAATAAGAATTTGGCTTTAATTTTTCTATTCGTTCTTTTTTTAAAAAAATAATAAACTTAATTACATTTGTTGATTCGAAAATAACTTTGATATATCAACAATGGTAGTTGATGAATGATGATCAATATTAAGGGATGATGTGAAGTGTGGAGAAGAAAAAAAGTGCCTTTGACTGCATTTCTTAGATGTGTATAATGATTGTTTGCACTGGGAGTCTTTGTATTAGTCTCCTCTGTTGTGGTTTTTGATCTGTGTTAGATGTTGCAGACAAGGGAATCGTTGTTAACTCAGGGGTCAGGAGATAAGACGGGTGAATCTGTGATGAATAGTAAGTTGGTATCACTCTCCAAAATCTAACAGATTATCTTAACCCATATTCAATTTCTGTATCATGAAAATTGATCTTAGAATGTCACTGTTATCCAGCAAATGAATCTGATCCACATGTAACTCCACTCAGGGCATAACTGAAACACCGTTAAACTAAACAGAGGCTGAAACTGAAAGAAAGACACTCCCAAAGAATACACTTCCGAGGAATCAGAATGGCTCGAGAAAAGATTCAAGACGAGAAAATGTAAAGTTAATATTCTTCACTTTAACATTATTATTCTCACTTTCTTGGTAGTTTGTTAGGTGGTGGCTTATTATCTTAATCCTCTTTTTATTTAGTTGAATGATAGTGAACCTTTGGGATTTTAACTTTTTACGCAGGAAAATAGTGAAGATATTAGTCGAAAGAGGAAAAGAGAAGAAAACCTTTGTTCTGATGCTAGTGTTGAGGAAGACAAAGCAAAGGACACAACAATGACTTTGCCATTTGAAACGAAGTTGTCAGTTTGGAAGACATTTAAATCAATAGAGGTGTTTAAAACAGTCCAACAAAGTCCTCATTTCAGCCCATTGGTGGAGACTAGAGAAGATTCCCGTGAAATGTTAGCGGTTGGTATGATGCTTACCTTTCCTCGTTTACTTGAGGAAGTCAAATCTCTGCAACACTACGATTCCATAAGCTCATTGACAAGCCTCAGTAATTACTTTGTCGAGTTAGAGAAACATGGGTTCAATGTAAAAGCACCTCAATTACGGATCACTAAGCTGTTGTCTCTCAAAGATACACAATCAAAGAAAACGGAGGAGCTCAAAGGTGCTGAGAAAGTGACCGCAGAGAAAGAGAGCGTAAAGACTGAGAACGAAAGCAAGATTCTCGAGCTGCAGAGGCTGAATGAAGAGGCGGACAAAGAGATAACTCAAAGTAAGTCATGTGCAGCGAAGATTGTCCAACAGCTTGATGATGTGAAGCTTGAGTTTCAGGCAACTGCATCAGCTCCATGGTAAAAAAGTTCAGGGACCTCTAAACTAATCTCTATTTTGCACTTAGATTATACTATGTAATTGAAAATACGTCGTTGGCTCTTTTGGATGATGAATGGATTGTTATTTGACCCTAGAAGTTTAAAATTTTGTGACCGGGGAAACACTAAATTGTGTCTCAAAAGTGTATGTTACACTTATCAATGTGCATGTCAATTACTAAAAAAAAATAATTCTTGACATACATTAACATATACAACAACCAATATCAACATTCAGTTTCATTGTTTTCGAAGACAACAACTTTAAAAGCATAAATAGTATCTCTATAGAGAAAATTTTAGTTTTCTCAAAATTCAAAACATGTTTAGTTTCAAATTTCTAAACATAAATTAGTTATTTTTCAAAAAAAAAAAAAAAAAAATTCTACAATTTTCTTTTCCCAGCATATTCCGTATTCTTCCATCGGTATTAGTACTGTGAATTTATCTCTTTGGTTTCTGAGTTTCTGAAGAAGAAACCTCTTTCAAATTTAGGGTTTCTACAAAAAGGTTCGATTTTGAACTTGAAGTTAGGGTTTTTATTTGTTTACTGTGAGTAATCAAGCAATGAGGTACTATGGGAGTGGAATGCCTTCCATGGAGGAAGGTTGTGAATTCGAAATCTCTTACAAAAAGGATCCGAGATCTCTTCGTATTATGTCTACAAGTCGAAATATCTTAGAAGACATTTGGTACAAAGCCATTGTCGTGGCAGAACCTCCCAAGAATCCCAAATCTAGACGCAGTGTACTCTATGTTCGGTTGCTTAAGAAGGACTTTTCGACTACTCTTAACGACCACACCTTCAAAGAATTGCGTCGACCGATTCCGCCGAAACATTTGCTAGATAGGATTCCTATCAAGATAGGCTCCATCGTCGAAGCTGATTATAAAGATGCGTGGGTCACTGGTTTTGTGGTCAAAGAGATTGATGATGACAAGTGTTTGGTGTGTTTTGATTCACCACCTGATATTATTCAGTTTGAGAGAAAGCTTTTGAGGCCTTATCTTGAGTGGCTCGGTGAGAGGAGAGACCCAGGTTGGTTCGGAACATCACGGCGTAATGAAAAGGTAAAAAATTGGATTTTGGTCTGAAATTGGGGGCTTCTCAATTCTGTATCTTATTTGCCATTATTATTGAAATTTTTGTTTTTTCTAATGTTTTGGATACTTTGGTTGTGAAAGCATAATGAAAGACTTTTACTTTATTGGTAGTTCTTGGGGCGGTTGGCTGAGGAGCCTATGTTTAGTCCCGGAACAATGGTGGAGGTGAGTTCTAAGATAAATGAAACTGAAGTCGTTTGGCTTCCTGCAATGGTTATTAAAGAGTTCAAAGCAGATGATAATGATAAGGATGATGATAAGGATGATGACGATGATGATGATGATGATGATGATGATAGTAAGGATGATGATGATGATAAGGATGATGATGAGGACGATGATGATGAAAAGAATGATGGTGATAAGGATGACAATAAGGATGATGATGATAAGGATGATGATAAGGATGATGATGGTGATGATTCTGATGATGATGATGAGTATAAGTATATTGTCAGGGTCTGTGATAAGTCCTTGAGCTGCAAGAGTAGTAAGTCAGAACCCAACAGAATCGTTGATTTTCGTAGTCTTAGGCCTACACCGCCTTCTATTTCGGTTGATGAGTATCAATCGGAGGAATACGTAGAGGTGTTTCATGATGGTATGGGATGGCGTCAAGGACGAGTGATGGGAACTCTCTCTCAGAAATTGTATACAGTGCTTTTAGAGGCTACAAAGAAGGAATTGGCATTCAAACACTCGGATCTTAGGCCTTTGAGGGTGTGGGAAGATGGCGTTTGGAAGGTATATAAGGTTTTCTTTTCACTGGTTTCAGTCAACACTAGATTATGGTTAATAATGACTAATCTGTGTGAATTGTTGGCAAGAATCTTAATAATATGAAACTGCCATTTCAGCTTTAGAGCTTTAGCAAAAGACTTCTTTGACTGCATTTCTTAGATGTGTAATGATGGTTTGCATTGGAAGTCTTTGTATTATTATCTTCCTGTTGTGGGTTTTGATCTGTGTTAGATGTTGCAGACAAGGGAATCGCCGCTAACTCAGAAATCAGGATATAAGATGAGTGATTCTGTGATGAATGGTAACACTCTTCAAAATCTAACGGATTCTCCAAATCCATTTTCAATTTCTGTATCATGAAAATTTATCTTATAATGTCCACTGTTTTCCAGCAAATGAATCTGATCCACCTGTAACTCCACCTCCGGGCATAACTATAACACCGTTGAAACAAGAAGAGGTTGAAACTCAAAGAAAGACATTCCCCAAGAAGACACTTCCAAGGAATCAGAATGGTTCAGGAAACGATTCAACACGAGAGAATGTAATGTTAATTCTTCACTTGAACATTATAATTCTCACTTTCTCTGTCGTTTGTTAGCTGGTGATTTATTATTTTAATCCTCATGACTGTTATTTATCTATTGAATGATATTTCACAGTTCACACTTGGGATTTTTAACTTCTATGCAGGAAAATATCGAAGATGTTAATAGAAAGAGGAAAAGAGAAGAAAACCTTTGTTCTGTTGCTAGTGCTGAGGAAGACAAAGCAAAGGATACAAGAATGGTTTTGCCCTTTGAGAAGAAGTTACGAATTTGGAAGACACTAGAATCAATGGAGGTGTTTAAAACAGTCCCACAAAGTCCTCATTTCAGCCCATTGGTGGAGAGTAGAGAAGATACCCGTGAAATGTCTGCGGTTGGTATGATGCTTACCTTTTCTGGTTTACTTGATGAAGTCAAAGCTCTGCAACACGACGATCCCATAAGCTCATTCGATAGCCTTAATGATTCCTTTTCCAAGTTAGAGAAACACGGGTTCAATGTAAAAGTACCTCTGTTACGGCTCAATAAGCTGTTGTCTCTCAGAGATAGACAATCAAAGAAAACAGAGGAACTCAAAGATGCCGAAAAAGTGACCGCAGAGAAAGAGAGCGTAAAGGCTGAGAATGAACGCAAGATTCTTGAGCTGCAGAGGCTGAATGAGGAGATGGACAAAGAGATAGCTCAAAGTAAGTCATGCGCAGGGAAAATTGTCCAACAGCTTGATGATGTGAAGCTTGAGTTTAAGGCAACTGCATCAGCTCCATGGTAAATAAGTTTAATGACCTCTCTAAGCTAGTCTCTGTTTTGGACTTACTGATTGTGAATGATGTTTAGTTTTGACTTGGCTTAATTAACTTGAAAAATCAAGAACCAACCACTTGTGTCTGAGTACTTTTTAAGTGAAGAGAAAGAAACAAAACAACTTTAGAAAAAGTAGGCGAAGTAAGAGTATTGCAGAGCTGTCCATTACATTGAAACATACGTCACATGTTCTCATCCTCTACCAAAAGCCACCACACACACAAACTTTTGTCAATCGGTCAATCTCAATCAATATTCAATACCCATTTTCTTTTTTCTTTATTCCCCACTAAATTATATATTTTCTATATTACAAAAAAAAAAAAAACACATCAAACTCTTTTCTTTTCTCGATCTCTTCTCTTCCTTATTTCTCCAAGATCCCAGACGAAAATGGCTCAGGTATTTTTATTTTCTCAATTAATTCTAAAATTAAATATGATTTATCTCTTTCTCCTAAATGGTATTTACTTTGATTTTATATTTTTTTTATAGAAAGTGGTGTTGAAGGTTTTAACCATGACTGATGATAAAACCAAGCAAAAAGCCATAGAAGCTGCAGCTGATATCTTCGGTGATTATTATTTCTTCTTCTTTTCTTTAACTACTAATCTTGAACTTTTATAGATTTTTTAGGATTTGAAAAAAAAAACGATTAAACAAGTTTGTTGCTGGGTTTTGTCACTCACTAAATTGCCATTTTTTAGCTAAAATTATATGAAACAATCGTTATGAAATCTTCTGGCTCGATTGTATAATTGCGTCAGAATCTCGAGAGTCGAGAGCTTGGATTATTTGACCTTTTTGACACATAGTCAACGAGATGATATTCTTACATTTTGAAAGCCCATATTTTTTATGGGCCAAAAAATCATAGATTAGTTTGGGCCTAGTTTAGGCTGATTCGGTAAAGTCGAAAACGTATTATGGAGTGTGTAAATGTGATCTGCCTGATAGATTGTGGGAGATAGCAACTAGCAAGTGTTCCATTTCCATTAGATTTAAAACGATGAATGTATGACCAAAGATGCTACAATGTAGTTTATGCTAAGAGGTTTGTGTTAAGCAGGAGTTGATTCGATAGCAGCGGATATGAAGGATCAAAAATTGACGGTGATCGGTTTGATGGACGCGGTTGCGGTGGTAAAGAAGTTGAAGAAGGTTGGTAAAGTCGATTTGATATCGGTTGGACCGGCGAAAGAGGAGAAGAAAGAAGAGAAGAAGGAAGAGAAGAAAGAGGAAAAGAAAGAGGAGAAGAAGGAAGAGAAGAAGGAAGAAGAACCTAAGAAATAAGTAAGTAACTCGATTGCTATTGAGACCATAAATTTTTGTCATCTTGATTTCATAATTATAACGCTAAATCATTGAATAATTGAAGCTGTAAAATTAATTGTTCAATATATTGTAATAAAAACTAAGTATTGAAACTTTTATTCTTTAGGGAACACAACCAAACTAGTACATGTATAAGCACAATAAACTGCAAAACGTATCAATACAACAACTGCAAAAACTATAAACGCAAATTCATATACTAAAACCAAAAGCAAAAACGTGATGACTATCGTAAATTACGTACTACCGTTTGACATAAGTAAAAGAGATGTTCCATAATAATTGTGAAACTTTTAACAAATTCATTGCAATTGGTGTATACATATCTGCCTAATCACAAGACTCGATCAAGATTTAATTAAACATTGGATTAATTTCTTACACATAAAAATACTATCATACTGTAAATTTCTTTGAAGACATCTCCTTCCACATATTTAACATACATAATTCCTTCTACTGGTTCGTGAAATGTTAACAAGATTGGTTCGCAACCAACTCTCAACAATCAAATCAACAGGAGATCGACGATACGAAGACGGCTTACAAGCCTAGTTTGCTACGGTGCTACCCGTGGCTATGAAAGATTAGAAAAGTTTCCGCTCTTAAACTCAAACTCTGTTTTTGCTCTCATATTTTCTTTTGAATATAGTTTAATATTTTTTTTTAACACAATTTAATATTTTATATATAAAAAAAAAACAAAAAAAACAAGATTGATTATATGGAGATGTAACTTAAATTATAAATGGATGAAGGGCACTGGAGGTTGGATAATTCGAGATCATTATGGAAGAGCTAAAGCATGGGGATCATCACTTCTACCTCACGTGTCTACACCCTTAGAAGCGGAAACAAAGGCTCTGCTTGTGGCTATTCAACAAACATGGATAAGAGGTTATAGGAACATAATCTTTGAAGGCGATTGTGAGTTACTTGTTAAAGCCTTAAATGGTCTATCTCAGCATCACGAACTGTTCAACCTGCTTCAGGACATAGATTTCTGGACTTCAAAATTTTCTAACGTCAATTTCACATTCGTAAGGCGACAATGTAACACTGCAGCCCATTTTTTAGCATCTTACGTCTGTAATAATGATGTGTTTTACTCAAGTTCGAATAATCAGCCACTGGGGCTTCAAAAACTTCTTTGTAAAGATTTAACTACATGAATGAAATCTCTGTTGCAGCAAAAAAAAAAAAAAATTATAAATGGATGAATACTATGGGAGATCAAAAAATGCAAAGTTATCAGAATATCACTCATGGACGGAAAAAATCAAGTTTTAATTAGTAACCAACTCGTTTAAAAGATTCTTTTTAAAATATATTTTAAGGAAAAAGGAACAACAATGACTTTTCAACCACAAATAATAATAACATTAACGAGTATTTGTAACCTTCTTCTTTTAACAGTAAATAGCAACTAGTATTAGCTACCTTTCAGTTATAGAATCATTAATATACATCATATTCCGAATTTAGTATATACTAAATTACTAATATATTTGATTACTGTCTATGGATTCATTCACTCGACTTTAAAAATTTACATAAACGATCAAACTTTACGGTTTCGATAAGAAACAAGATTCGCGTAAAGAAATGTTACACGTTATAAAGAGTTTCTTTTAGGTTAGGGCTATCTATATAATTAAGTAACGTAACGTAAGTATCCTATCTTTATTTTCTCAGTATTTATTTATCTAACCTTTTTGTTAACCTCATATATATGACGTCCTTTAACTCAAAAAAATATATGACGTCATGGGAGTTGGTGATTCCATTGGTCGCCTAAAGAAGTAGGAAAAACTACAACAACCCAAAAAAAAAAAAAAAGAACATAACTAATAAAAATTCATAATTTGTGGTTCCCATTTATCCGGTTTATTAGATGCTATTTTCGAAATTCTACATAGAACACGACCCGGTTAGATGACATTTGTGCTGAGTAGCGAACCGGTTCTACTCCCTAATTATGGTTCCGTGTAAGTGTTTCTAAGGTCCACTTTAAACAACATTCGAAGGAACCAACTCCAATGAGTACCAAAACTTATTATAAGAAATTATATGTAGAACCATTTCGTAACGATAGCTACATGTTAAATATTAAATTATTAATTAAGTTAAGAAAAGTTAAATGAGAATTATGGGGTTGAATTGTAAATATAAATAACATGTGGAGTGTTTTTAGAAATTATCTAAAGATTAATGATCATTGAATCATTGATAATCGTGCATCAATGATACTAAAAAAAAGAAGAAAATCAAATATATAAAGAAAGAAGGCGAGTCATTTTATGACAACGAGAAACAGAACATCATCACTACCAAACATTTTCCAGCTCAGTTTCTTGAACATACGACAGTTAATCTCTCTAAAACATATTTTTTTTGTTTCCTCTCTCTTAAATAACCAAGAGTTCAGAATCATTCTGATTCTCTTGTAACCTTTAGTTGTTGTACCTAACGTCATGGCTGAAGCGGAACCAAAGAAGGTGACAGAGACCGTGTCAGAACCAACTCCAACACCGGAAGTTCCGGTGGAGAAACCTGTTGCTGCGGCAGATGTTACTCCTCAGGAGAAACCTGTTGTTGCTCCTCAGGAGAAGCCTGTGGCTCCACCTCCCGTTCTTCCATCTCCGGCCGCGGCGGAGGAGAAGCTAGAGGACTCCAAGGCTCTTGTTCCCGTTGTTGCTAGTAGTTACGATCTTATTTTTCAACATAATTAATGATTATATATTACTCAAATTGGCTCAATGATCATGCAAAAACTTTTGACAAAATATTTTTCTATTAATTAACTGATCAGAGTCGTCATATATACCTGATTTTCTTAAAGATTATTACTGATAACGTTGATATTTCAAGATTAAAAACAAGATATTATAAACTTTTTTTTTTTTGATATTGAAAAATGAACAAGTTTCAAATTTCTGAATTTATGTCAGTTTTAAGGTTGAACAAGAAGAATTCAAAGATTTTTGTTCTTCTCTAATGTGTTGTTACTTTTCTTTATCAATACTTACAATTTTTTTTTGTGTGTGGCAGAGGAAGTAGAGGAAGAGAAGAAAGAAGGATCAGTTAATCGAGGTAATTAACGAAATAGATACAAGACTAATAAAATATGGAATTTAAAGGATCGTTGGTGTCATTAATTAATTAGTGTTTTTGTCATATCGGGGAATAATTAATTAGGTGGTTTGGGTGCCGTTTTATCATGAGATGTGCATACAAAGTAAAAACTGAAAGCTGGTTTAATATTCATTAATTTTGGCCTTTTGGGTGATATAAAGGTTAAATATATGGACATTTGTGTTTATCATTGTTTCTTATTGTTCCCACATATTCTGATTAGTGATTGTATTTGCTTAATAATTTTGGGAATGAAGATGCTGTTCTGGCTAGAGTTGAGACAGAGAAGAGGATGTCACTTATCAAAGCTTGGGAAGAGGCTGAGAAATGCAAAGTGGAGAACAAGTAACGTTTTATGTTAACATTTATCCATAAATGTCTATTAACCATATTTGGTAATTTTTATGCAATGAAACCAAGATATTATCATTAAGGTCTTGTTGGACATGTTTTGAAACAGAGCTGAAAAGAAGCTTTCTTCAATTGGGTCATGGGAGAACAACAAAAAAGCAGCTGTGGAAGCCGAGCTCAAGAAAATGGAGGTGTGCATGTTTACCATTCAAAATTATTAGTTTTCTTTCCAATTAATATTTTTACATATTTAGTCAGAAATTTTGAGACATATCTGATTTAGCCTAACTTTTTAAATGATGGAATTGACATCAGGAGCATTTGGAGAAGAAGAAGGCAGAGTATGTGGAGCTGATGAAGAACAAAATAGCTCAAATTCACAAAGAAGCAGAAGAGAAGAGAGCGATGATCGAAGCTAAGCGTGGAGAAGAAGTTCTCAAAGCCGAGGAATTAGCTGCCAAGTACCGTGCCACTGGAACCACTCCCAAAAAGCTTTTCGGATGCATATGATCTAATCGTCTCAATGGGAAACACATGAATATGGTGTTGATGTAATGACGTTTCTAGTTTGCTTAATATGGGTTTAATTTGGCAACATAGAAAATCATAAGGTCATATGCAAACATTACATATTAATTGGGGTGCGTTTGTTAATTTAATTTGTATTTGTACAACTTTTCATTGAAAGGCTTTTTCGTAGCTTTATGAATTGGTAAGTACAATAATGTTTATATTTTTCTTCATGGCGTAATTTATGATCGCATCCCCTGGCCCCTATCATAAATGCGGTAGTAAGTGGTCCGATATGTAAAAACCAGTGTTCAAGAAAGCGCTAGGCGCTAAGCGGGCGGTGACCCAGTGCCTAGCGCTTAGAACGCCTAATCGGGGCCTAGACGATTTATTAGGCGGTTTAGACGTTTATAACATAATACATTATAAATATGATATTATATAAAAAAGTTATATAAAATATCATTATAATACTAAAAATTATGAAATTATAAACAAAAACTAAATAAAATATTTATTTATATTTATATTAAACAATATATGAATATTGATAACTATATATATAAATAAAACTCTAATTGAAATTGAAAAAATACATTAAACAAGATCTATGTAATTTTAGGCGGTCAAAGCGGTTATCTAGGCGTCGAATGAGAGCCTAGCGCCTAGTCGGGGCCTAGGCGACCGCCTAGACCGCTTTTTAGAACACTGGTAAAAACCGAGAACAAGGTCCCATAATTTCTAATGTTTGCATCATACAATGTTATGCTCAACCAAATCAATGTAACATATGATAAAATCAAACATCACTGCAAAAAATAAGTTGTAGCCAGCCACGAACGAGCCATCACAGAACATTATTTAGAAATTTTTGAAATAAATTGTTTAGTAGTTGTGGCGATTTAGTGACAAAGTGGTCATAGATAAATTAGAAGTTGTTCTTCCCTAACCATTTATCCACTATTTGACCACCAATTTATCCGTGACTAAAAACTTTTTTTGTGATTTGTCTACAATTTTTTGTTGGTCGAAAGGGTTCAACATTTCAATAGCCCGATTGACAAAAAACTGAGAGTTGATAAAATGTAAATTACGGCCCATAAAAGGCCCAAACCCAAATAAAAGAGAGATCTTCGAAACTAGGGTTTCTTCGGGAGCTTCACTACTTGAGATTTCAGCCTCTCGCATTTTCTTCATCCTTTTTGCCTCAGAGCTCCGCGGAGAGCAGCAATCAGTAGCCATGGCTGAGCAGGTTCATTTTTATTCCTTTTGTGTACATTTCTATACTCTGATAGATACTCTTTACGATTCTCATTCTCTTCTTTCTTTTGCAGACTGAGAAAGCTTTTCTTAAGCAACCCAAAGTCTTCCTTAGGTAAATTCATCAGAACTAATCTGACAATCTTATTACTTGTATCCATTTCTTTACGAATCGATTCATATGATTGAGGTTTTCGTGTATGTTTCAGCTCGAAGACATCTGGGAAAGGAAAGAGACCTGGAAAAGGTGGAAACCGTTTCTGGAAGAACATTGGTTTGGGTTTCAAGACTCCTCGTGAAGCCATTGAAGGTTTGTTTTTCTTTTCCTTCTGATTATCATTCAAGCAAAACTCTATACTTGTAGATGATGTAGTGTAACTAGTTAGGTGATTAATAGTATAATCTATGGTTTTCTATTTAGAAATCTGCATTTATCTTTTTCATAATAATAGATTTTGTTGTTGGTGTCGAGCTTAATATATCACTGAGTGCTTGCTTTGATTAGATTTGAAGCAAAACCAAAAATTTGAGACATGTTTGGTAATCTTGATTTCGTGGAACAGGAGCTTACATTGACAGTAAATGTCCATTCACTGGAACTGTTTCTATCAGAGGTCGTATCTTAGCTGGTACTTGCCACAGTGCCAAGATGCAGAGAACCATCATTGTTCGTAGGAATTATCTCCACTTTGTGAAGAAGTATCAACGGTAAGAAGATTGTGAGTCTTTGTTCTTGATAGTCCAAAGATTTAACATCAATGCTAAATGAAACTGTATTCTTAAATCTTCATCAGATATGAGAAGAGACATTCCAATATCCCTGCTCATGTCTCACCGTGCTTCCGTGTCAAGGAAGGTGATCATGTCATCATTGGCCAATGCAGGTGAGTATTGTGTTGTCTTTATACTTCTTTTTATGATTTAGGCAATGCAGGGAAAACGATATCTGATTGTTTGTGATTTATTATGCAGGCCGTTGTCGAAGACAGTCAGGTTCAATGTGTTGAAGGTGATCCCAGCTGGCGCATCCGCCTTTGGTAAGAAGGCCTTCACTGGAGTTTAAGAGTTTTGAGAAAGTCTGGAGATTTTTGGTTTGATTTTGGAATGTTTTAATGTTTTGTCTGGTGATCCCTTTTGTTTGAGACTTTGATTATCACAGACGTAATACAAATCTACCCACTTTTCAGTTGACTGACTCTACTACGTTCAACTCTTGAAATTTGCTCTCTCTTGAAATAACTTAATTGTCTACGAAAAAAAGTGTATATTTGTGTTCGTTTGGATTTGGACATTCTATTTCGCAATAAGAACACATTGCATTCAAAATCTATATAGTTGAAGTTGGGATTTTCCATGCTTCGGCAGCCAAGCGCCACCTCTTTGATCTATGAAATAGTGATTTTAATCATGAAATTAGTCCACCTTGAGCTTTTAGGTTTCCTAACCCACCTAAAATGTAGTGATCTTGATGAAGAAAACAAGACATTGAAATGGTAATGCCGGCAAAAACTTATCGATGATCGCTCTTGACCTCCGAATTGTGGCTGCTGGCGAATCTCAGCCTCGAGACTACTCTCCAGAAAAGTCTAATTATTTATGGTTTGTAAGATCTTATTCGGCTGTGTTGTATCATATTTTTTTGTCTGTCTTGAATTGCTCTCACTGCCAGTTTTGTGTTGTTTGCTCCGTTGTCACAATCGGCATATATATTGTTGTTTACTTTTTCTTGGCAAATCTTTACTATTGTATTTTTTTCTGTGCTTGAATACAAATTGTGAACGCTGCCAAAAGAAAGAATACGAATAGTGAATTACAATTATACGAAGAAAGGCGTTACACGTTTGCCTACTATTAGCAAGTAGTTTTGTGTTGGTGTTGTGTTCAATGATATTTAGTGGATAGTGATATATCTAGGAATTAGGAAGTGTACAATTATTATATGGCGTCTAGAAATCCTTGAATTAGATTTGAGTTTTTGTTTAAATGCTATATGCTTATATCTTCTTCTTTTTTTACGTCTTTGGATTGACAATGACAAGACCCGATTCATAGCCAATTTCTACTACGCGACCTAGAGGAGTCAAATTCCGGTGGAAAATGTGAAGTCAAATAGACTTAACCACTTGAATAAAGATACATCCCCTATATGCCTATATCTAGAATGTAGATTAGTATATTCTCTTATGCACTTAATTATTGTTTGGAATCAACAAATGCATGAATTAGGCATTTAGGAGGACAAATCTAAATTATTAGAACTCTTTTAGTCTTTCCACTGCGAATTTAAGTATTTTATAATACGATTTTCAAAGGTGATAAAACCATCATTATGGAAAGATCCGAAGCACCCATGAATATATGATTCTTTAAGAAATGTAGTGCACAGTTAGTGTTGTTATTAACTTTAAAACGATTTCAGTCTTGAGGTTTAGGATTCAACCAAGAACATGGACTTTTTTCTCTCTCTTTTTTTTTTGTTTTCTTGCTAAAAACATGGATTTTTCTTCTTCTTGCAGATATCTGATAAGTAGAATTAAACAAGAGATTAACTCTGATTAAAAAAGACAAGAATCAAATACTAATGACATTCGACTTTATTAGGCTTTTCTCATTTTCATGAATTCATGATGTCAGTTTTTTTCTATTTTGAAGCCCCAAGAAAGCAAAATAACTAATCTCGTGATATATTTACCACTAAATTTATTATATAGTATCTACCAACAAACTTGTAGCTACTAGCTACTTTTGTGATCAAACTTGAAGAAAATTATTTCCCAAATATCGTATAAGAAATAGGAAAAGAAAATTTGTGGATTAAAAACTAAAATTTCTGCGTAACAAAGAAAAAACATAGAACATGTAAAAAATCCTTTATAAATTAAGAAAAAAAAACAGATCAAACACAACTCAATCAAAAATCATCTCAAATAGGAAATCAAATTTGAAAAAAAAAGAAAAAGAAATTAAGAAGCATCATCATCATCATCATCGTAATTCATAAAATATAGTAATGATAAATTAAGAAGATTACTATGGTTTTCTTGTGCCCACGTAAACCTGTAATACTCCATCAGATCCTCCAGCCACTAGGGTGCACTGGTCCACACCTGATTGCCTCCAACAGACGCTACTCACGAACCGCTTATCCGAACCAGAATTCATACCAACCGGTTCAAACCCATCTACCCAAACCGGCTTCCCCCATCTCCTATCGTACACAAACACCCTGTTGTTTTCCGATCCGCAACCAAACAACGCGCCGTTTCTCCACACAGATAACCCCACGAAGTTCCGATTATTCACATGCCCTTCGTACGTGCGAATCACACACCCGTCCTCTACGCTCCACAACTTCAAACAACCGTCCGTACCTGCCGTCACCACCGTACCACCGTCGAGGAACCTCACATACGACACCGTTTTAGTATGACCTTGTAAAGTCAACGCCGGGTCAACGAGTTTCCTTATATCGTACACGTACCCTTTCCGATCAGCGCATCCGACGGCCACGGCTGGTCCACCGGAAGGATCAAACTCGACGCAACAAACGGCGCTCCTGCAAATCCCCGACGGTCGTACAACGCCGACAGATTCCTCCGGCGGACACCTCGGATCCCATACTTGCATAGTCCCGTCGTCGGATCCCGACGCTCCCACCGCGGAAGCACCGCCGTGGCGAGTGTAATCCACGCTCCATACGCGACGGCCACCGTGCTCGTCCCTTTCGAATACCGGCGTTCTCTTCTCAAGATCGTACTCTGTCACTACGCCGTCGTAATCTCCCGACCCAATAACACGACCGCCCGACCCGGGTCTCCACCGGAGACTACTAAGCTTTGCCGGCGTGCAGATGTAATACTCGCAGGCGGTGGCTTGATCGACGAAGGAAACTCCGGTGCCGGAGACGGCGTTGGTACGTAAAAGAGAAGGGAGGCCGTAAAAACGAATCTTTCTAGAAATCCCGGCGGTAGCGACGATGTTATCAGTGGGATCGAATTCAATAGCTCCGATAACGTCGGAGGCGGAGGAGGAGGAGGAAGAGACGACGGTGGAGAGAGAAAGATCCCATTCGTGTTTAGCTTCTTGTTCTTGTTCTTGTTGCTGCTTGTGAGGATGAAGAGTGTTCATATGAAAACAGAGTAATGACTGTTGCTTCTGAGGATTCGGACCAATCGAAAACCAATCCCATTCAAAAGAACTTTTTATTAATAGTTTAATACATTAGAATATAATATTCATTTTAATATGGCTTTTTGTTTTCCTTCAGTAAATAATTGGCTTTATTTACCAATCCACGTATGATTGTTAATTTATGAGTTTATCCATTCCTATGCAATGTCAGAGAAAGGTCCCAATGGAATTCTATTTCAGGCAAGAAAGTGTGAAGTTTGTTGTCGTGGCTACTTATATAGCCAAACATGGCAAATTCTTGTAATAAATTTATTGACTTGTAGTAGGCGAAAGGACGTTATTTAAATGTTGAATAAAAAGATAGTAACATTTCGATTATCACAATAAATCTTCACTGACCATTAGATTGAGAGGTTGTTCGTAAATTACAATGATGACATGATTGATCTTAATGGTGGAACGAACTAATTTAACATTAAAACCAAAAACAAAACGTCTATTTCTATTATTTTTTCCTACACCAAAACTAAGCTGGTAAAGAGTTTCTTATAAACGTTCGAGTTTTGATTCTCTTAATCTCCGGTTAGTTTTACAATGGTAGGCATTTAGTTAGTAATTTTAATTACTTTGTTTTCTTATAAAGGGTTAGTTTTAATTACTTTGTTGTTGTTAGAAAATGTACACCTTTTTTTTTTTTTTTGACAGCTAGAAAATGTACACCTTTTGACGATGTGATTGAAAAAGACGTAGCATTTTTCTAACCGGTTACTTTCAATTGCTTGGTTCACAATCTTTTTTCTCTAGCATTTAATGCACTCATAACAATCTTTTTATTTTACAGCATTTATACAATTTTTCTTTGGTGCTTAAAATTGACATATCATATAAAACGAATCGCGTTATACTAAATTCTAGCTTATTTTTTGTTCATTCGGATCAGTTGTAGAAATGTTTGGACTAATACAATTTATTTCACTTAGTAAATTGGTAATATGATCATTTTATCCGATATAAGAAGTAAGAACCCCTCTAAATGGTCAACATGTTTAAATACGCCATAATCATTCCCAATAGTTGTCCAATTCCTTACAAAATCCGAATTATATTACTTACATTTTTTACGGATTTCGGGGTATTCTAAAGGAGTCTATATTTTGAATTTCTATTATATTATATATATTTATAACGATTCTCTATGACCATATAACCAAAAAAAAAGAAGCATAGATCACGGGGTAAAAATACCGATATGGTACTACGCGTCCGAAGAAGAAGAGTCGGGGCAGATTTTGAGAGAGAGAAAAGAAGAAAATCGGTGGTAGGTTTTAGTTTTATGAGAGAATTTTGTGGACAGCAAAGTAAGGGCGAGTCATACGTGTGTTATGTACCACCTTTGGTCATTGTCCTCTTTTTTTCATGTCTCTTCGTTACTTCTCAGCCTCAAGTCTTTTTATAACACTTGTGCTGCATTTTTGGACCCACTCTTCTTCAAAGAATGGATTCGATTTCCATTTAATGCCCATTTATTAATATTTCTCCAAAAAACATATACGTAACTACCTAAAATATAAAAAATTCACCAACTAAAGCGGAAACATCCGTTACAAAAGTGGTCTTCTACATTTTTTGCTTCTCTTTTTTGATTAAGAAACATATAAATTTTATACATACTAAAATGAATGGTGATGAATTTTTAAAAACAAATTAGCTTATTATTCAAGAAATTGATAATAAACAATAACCAAAACAAAAAAAGATATAGGAGAGAGGAAATCACTTTAGATATAAGAAATGATCATGAAGGAGTTTATTACAAGTTCATTGGTGCTTCTCATGCAATTTTCCCATGAAAAGAAAGCAGAGAACAAAGTGGAGATGCAAAAGCAACTTAAAGGATGACTTAAAGTAGACTAGACGGAGTCATTAACAAAGGAATGGATAATTAATAAGTAGTTGGAATAAAGCTAACACCAAGTTGGTCCACAAAGATGATCAACCGTTATCAAATTTCCCATATAGATTAACATCAAACTAGATTTGCTAGCTATGATACACATACACGTATTCACACCCACAATAATTCTAATTCGTAAGTTCTTTATGAGGCGAAAATACTGTAGGGATAAAAGAAACTTTTGAAAAAAAAATTAGCAAACACTTTTCATAGCCTAACTATAAGTCTATAATTAATCACTGAAATTCAACTTTATGATTAACTAACTAACCATCATCATGAGAAGATGCTTTTTGGTTAGTAACATCATAGATTTGTTACTTGACGGGCTAAAATTACTATTTGCTTATAAGAAAGGAACATGAGCAAGTCAAAGACTTTTAAATCTTGCTAGGAATGATGAATTATATTAGGTGTTAATCTTACATTATGCTAATGGAATTATAAAATGTATCTTTAAATTTTTTGAAATAATGGAATTTGTAAAATTGTTTAATCATGTTCCTAAATCTGGGAAGGCTTGTGAATTGTGATTGAGAGAAACAACAACATATAGCATAGACAAATTTGGCAAACATGATCACAAGTACAAAGCCCACCAAACACGAGACTAGAAAACACAAAAACCATAAAAGAAAGGTACCTTCCATAGCAAGAAACATGTAAATAATTGCCAAAAGAGTGTAACACTTTATAGATGAAGAGAGCTTACTTTCGTCTGCTAACCATAGTCCTTCCTCATACATATACCATCTCATGATTCTGTGGAGAAAGATCCCATATTTGAAAGATGGGAAGGGACTTGAGTAGTATATAAGAGACTTGGACCAATCCACTCATTGCCAATTGGTTTTGAGTTGGAAGCCCATGAAACTTAACAGATTCCTTCATCTTTGTACGTCCTCTGGCATATCACGCACGTCTTGTGCTCCATACAAGTCACAAACCTCTTCAGCTTCGAGGTTTTCTCCAATATCGCCTGGTCAAGCTCCCTCACGATGATCTTCTTCTCAGGATGCTGCTGCGTAACCACTAGGTAAGAATGAGAGATATTGAGAACCTCGAGGCTTTCTAGTTTATCCAAGATTTCTAAGAGGGCGTCTCGGTTTATTTCATTGCATCTGAGGCTAAGGACTTTGAGATTGGGGAGACACTGAACGACGTTCTGCGTGAAGAAGAGATCGATGTGACCCATTACCTTGAGCTCTCTGAACGTCTTTCTATTGACGATCGATGAAAAGACAATATGTGATTCTAGGATGCTTGGCATTGTTAGTGATTCTAGATTCTTACAAAAGCTTAAGGCATTTCATATACCCATATCCTTTATTCTATTCATAGCTGGTAGCACTAAGCGTCTCAAGTTTGGACTCCTACAATAACTGAGTAGAGCAAATTATCAATCGGTTAAACAGAAATATAAAAAGGCCAAAGTAATTAAGTAGATAGTACGAAAAAGTGAATACACCTTTTTGTGGTGTAAGTAAGCATATCATCAGTCAGAAACAAGTTGAAATGAAAAATCAAAGTTCTTGTGTTTCCTTTGCTAAGATTCATGGAGAGTTTCAAGATCCGAGTCAGGTACTTATCAGAGCGGCGCTCCACGTACACATATGGCTCGTTTTTGGTTTTGATGAAAATAGATTTCATACGCGATACGGCGATAGGTCAAGTGTATACCACATAACGGGATCACAACAAACGACACGCCATCCTCTACAGACATGAGCTAATCCAGAGGTCAACTCACCGAAGCTAAAATAGTTCTGAAATATCTGCATCAGGATGTCGGTGTCCAACTTTTCCAATCCCTTGGCTACATTTTCTGTTCTTAGTTTTTTGGTATTCGATACCGTGACTACATTTTCACAGACTTCTTTATCCATTGAAGAAACTTGAAGAGAAAGACAAATTTTATGTCAAAACATATATTATATGAAATGAAACATCTCTACCTACAAGGGAGTGAGCATAGCTCACAATTAGGAATGGCATATAAAGGGTCCTAATTGTGAAAGAAATCACAATCTCAAATCGTTAATGATACACAGAAAATCAATAATTGTGACGAAGATAAACCCTAACATCAAGACTCAATGGGAAACAAAAGTAAGAACGTAAAAACCCCGAGACTGTCGTGATCGATTTCCCCATAGTCATACTATTGCGAACAGAAACCTTGTAACCCACGCAGAGCCGTAGCTGGATAGAAGCAAGAGAAGCGGGAGCTGCGGCCCTCCGAGAAGTTATTAATATTTTCGGCCCTCAAATACCAATGTGTTTTGGTAGCCTAGTGGTATTATGTCATACACCACATATCTTAGGTCATGAGTTCGAATCACCTGAAGCGTGAGAGAAGGTTTTTTTTTGTTTTTTGTTTTTTTTTTTATGGCTAAATTTTTTTATAAGTATACACTTTTCTAGAGCGGCCCTTTTTTTTTTTTCGCGGGCGGCCCTCATAATCGTTGCTACGGCTCTGAACCCACGTATTGATCTCGAAATCCTGTAGCTAAAATTGGCAATCCACAAGAAGGGAAAAGAGTAAAAACCATAGCTTGAAACGACGAGGAAGAAGGGGTTTAAGAGTGAAGAAACTGGTGGCGACTCTTGGGGTTTCTGACTTTTGTCAATGTCTGAATGTTTACTTTAGTTTATATAGTAGAAAATGAATTAGGGAACTTTTGTCTGATATTTATTACCTTTTGTTTGATTATGTTATCAATTTTTTGGTCTTATGACATTTTTAGGCCAAATCTTACTTTCTAAACACAAACCACACAAGAAAAAAGAGATTCATTAGCTTATTGGGACGTTTTCCAGCGACTTCTATTCAACTATTGTTCTCGGAAAATGTCCGGTGATGAAGTAAAATTGCAACCTTTATCTTTTTCTTTTCGGCTTTTTATTTAGTTGTATACCAAGTACAAAGATCAGTTTTTTTAATCAGAAAGTGAAAAGATGTTCGATTAGAGACTTTAACCGGGACAAACCAAAGATAAAACTAAACCGGAATCTCTAACCAGGATGGGATTGGAAAGAATTGGAGCTAGCGCTTGAGCCACGGCCAGTGCTGAGTTTAAGAGCCTCCAAAGCCTTTTGAATCTCCATGTTCATTGCACTGTCAACACTTCCCGAAGACAGTTTCCTGTGAGATTTCTGGAGATGTAGCTTCAGAGAACTGCTGCTCAAACCTGCGTTCTTACCACAAACCGGACACACTTTCATTGTCGGTTTCCTCTGTCTCCACTCCATTGACACTTTCCCGTGACATTTCTTGTCGAGGTTAATTAAGATCCGCGCAAATCCGTCGTTTGGTTGAGCTCGTCTATGAACTTTCCTCAGTTTGCCCCATGCTTCTAATAGTGTTAGGTTCCTGTTTATTATTCCCACCAGTAAACAAATGAGATGAAGAATTCGAGAATTTTTGTACTTTAATTCGTGTTTTCAACAAATTTTAATTGTCCCCTACAACTTACTTTTGGAGCATTAGGTAAGCAAGCACTACTGTTGCGCTTCTACTCCGACCTTCGAAGCAATGAACTAAAATCTTGCCACCTGTTTCTTCGCCATGCTTGATGAAATCGAGAGCTTCTTGAAAGATGCTCTCGATCTTTGAGTCTTCTTCGTCGGTTATCTGGTCAAAGGGAAGACACAAGAAGAGAAGGCTCATCTTTATAGATGCATTTTTTTTTTACCAATTCCTTTTAAGAGACATATAAGACAGGTTCACTTACTGAGAAGTTTTGGTACTTGAAGAGATCCGGGTATTGAGTATCCGATTGACCGATTTCATTAGCGCACAAACATAGAATATGAGTTATACCTAAATGCTGAAGAGTGTAAATCGACCTTGCAGCCAATCCTCCCCCGATAAAAAGATTATCTTGTATCATTGATGGTTTCTCTGTATTAGCAGCTTTGCAAATCAATGATATCCTCTCAAGAATATGCTCAAGTCTAACCTGTTATGAAGGAGAATGCAAACAAGCGAGACAATGTTTGAGTTCAGTTGCCAAAAACCATATTATGAAATGAAGATCACATTATTCAGGAAATAAAAAAAAAAAACTCATGATACCTTTAGCTCGTAAGCATCTGTGCAACTGTTATTATCACTGCCCTCAAAAAAACCAGTGTTGAAACCGTTTTCTTGGCAGAGTTTCATAACTTCATTCCGCAGTGTTTCATTCCACTGGTCTAGTTCTTTATTAGACTCAGCATCAACCTGGACGCACCATGAAAAGATTCAGATTGAAGAAAGAGAAAATGGCTGAGAACTTCCACCCAAGAAGACAATCGGAACCTACTTTACTAATTAGTATATAGTGATCAAAGCTCGAAGCGACAAACCTTGGCAAACTTATGGAAGTCGCGGAGCTTTGATGCCAAACGCTGACTGCTAAGAGATTCTCCACCTTTATTGGATCTTCCATGCCAACTTTCACGTGACTTAGGCGAACTCGCATCTTCTTTGTTTTCTGAATTTGGTGTCCTAGGAACTGATTTTTGCATATCTGACTCACTGTGATCAGAGCTGTTATCACTAGGCACCCGATCTTTTGAGGGAGATGGATAATGATTCACCTCATGCCCATGATTTTGTGAAGGTGACTCAGGAACAGAAAAATCTTCTCTGTCAAAATCTGCACACATTGTTTTGTCCATCATACTAAAAAATGCACGAAGCAACACATCTAATTTCTGATGAAGGGTGACAAGGAAGATGTGAAACTCTTGCAAATCCCTGAGACCAGCACGGAAACCATTTCGGAACTCACGTACAACTGGTGTTACTACAGATCGAACATTAGATGTTTCTTCACCATCTTCTGCCTGTGGATATCCTAAATTTCCTTCTGTTATTTCATGTAACAAATTCGAAGAGTATTGGCTACTATTGAGGAGTAGCTCAACTAATCTTGGATAAATTTCTTGGTCGCTTGCCCGTTTTCCAGCAGGAGGCCGCCGTGGAACACCCGAGTCTATGGCAACAAGGTGAAAATCAGCAGCTACTGATCTATCAGACATTGGACTCATTAAACCAGTGTCATACGATTTAGGTGATTCCGTTATATCGGAAAAACCAGACGACTGTGAGACCAACATTTGATCACTGATACTCAGCCTGGATCTGCTATCTACAGAAGAAGCTCTTCTTTCCCTTTGAATGGATCTGTAGTCCTTTGGATGGTACCGTTTGATGGCGGAATCAAAAGCTTCTTCAAATGAGCATTCAAGGTGTTTTGTAGAAGACAAAATTCTGTCTGTCAGTAACAGATTTGCCGGGTTGCCACGCCATCTCAGCTGACGACAAGGTAATCTGTCTTCGTTCCTAATTACTAGATCTAACACCAAGATTCTCCCTAGAGCTGCTGCAGCTCTCTCTGCTTTTTCTTCAGTTTCAAAACTAGTCATGCTCTCCAGCAGTGGACATCCATGAACATAACTGTAATCACAAATCGAGAATCAAGTGCTTAGAAGAGGGATTCTATACAAACATCACATATTAACAATTGTAAATTTGAAAGAGTGGGATAAGGTTACTGCCTACATGATCCTATTAAGTAAGACTAGATTTCTGTTCAACTATATCTCTCATAGTATTTATTATCATTTAAGGCAAGATTAGATTTCTGTTAAACTATTGTTATCAAATTTTAGCCAATGAAATGATTCCATCTCATATTTGTATTTTAGGTGTTTCTTATTTTATAATGCAATATTTATATCTAATAAATAACATCTTTAAATTTTTTTAAAATATAATATTAAATGGTGTAACCAAATTTTTAAATTTCTTAATTTTAAAATCACCGGACATGGTCAAGTAACTATCTATTAAACACTAAAGCAAAGGAACAGAAACCTGTCAACATTATGTTGCTGGTCGAAGTCTAAAATGGAGAAAAGTTATAAAGGATAAGATGAACTTGTGCTTTCACCTCATTAAGAGAAGACAACGGCTGAGCTCAAGGGCTTCCAGAAGTTCTGAACATGTCATCTCACCAACTTCGTCCCCCTCCAAAGTGGCTTTAGCTTGTGCTTTTTCAGTGGCTTCTTTGATCAGTGTCCATTCAGGATTACAGCTATGAATTACTCTAGCCTGTTGCATGATGATTACTCAATACTCAAAAATTCGTAAAGAAAGAAAGTGAAATGAGCGGACCAATACGACAATTTTTGAAATACAACAAAGAAAAGAAGTACCTGCGGAATCTGCACCCCTAGCCACTTGGAAAACTCATAACCTAGACGTTCTGATTGCGTTGCCATCCTAGATGATGCAAATTTTATAACTGCTGCTTCTTCCTTACGAGAAGCATCATCAGAGCTGGAACTATTGAACAGGGCAAAGAAAACAACTCCCCCAGAATTCACAGTAACCTGTGTATGGAACATACATAAGCCATTCAGCTACGTATAATGTCAAAAGATCCTCCTATGATTTAGTTAGTTAAAGCTTTTTTCAATCTACCAATACTAGATCATAGGGATATATATACCTCAAGCGGTTTACTCTGGTCTTCTTCGGAATGATCAGTGCTACTACTATGTTCAGTATGATGAAGTGAAGACAACATATTCCATGAAAAACAGCTCGAATCGATATCCACAGTAGAAGCTTTACCAAGCCTTTCCCACAAACTAATTTCTGAACTCTGCTTACTTGGTGGACTTTTTGGATCAATATTCCTCTCTCCTGCACTGGACAATACTTCTATCAACTGTCATTTCCTATTGAAAAAACACAAAAACTTCTTCTCATGAAGACTAATGTCCTAATTTAGAAACCTTGTGAATTGTGATGACGATTTCTCTACATACTTTATGCAACAAACCAAATAAGAATGTGGAAACCAGAGAAAGTCTTAACCTAGTAACCATATCATCGATGCGGTGAAGGCGGTGAGGGAAGCCAGAGGATCCGTAAGTAGCACTTCGTTTACGAACTAAATCCAACCATTGAGTAAACCTATGAGCTGGACCAGATGCTATATCTCCTAACATGTACAAAACCTGCAAATTCCAATAGTTTTCCAATTTTAAGACGAAGCTATTTATATAACCTTAAACCTAAACGAATTTAGGATCGGAGAAATTTACACGAGAAGTGACGGTGAGAGGAAGAGGAGAGTCGTGCTCGTCGTGACAAATGTAGAGATCTTTCTCGTCGTCTTTCTCCTGCGATATCACCATTAAATCAGATCTCGAAAATCAGAGAAAAAGGCAAAAGAACAGAATCTGGCTCTCTGCGAAAAGAGAGACAGAGGTGAAGAGAAAATGTGGGGGTAATGATGGTTGCAAAAGGTGGGGGTGATAATGATAGATTATTAAAATTTGGGGGGAGAATAAGGATTACTTGAGAAAATGATTGATCTCGCTTCTTCTCAGGATCCGCCATTGAAAAAGCTTCGTCTGAGAGTTTAATTTTAGAAATCTCTTTTTCTTCAAATGTCAGCTTTGTATCTGAGAAGAGGAAGTCGCAAGGATCTTTAATTAATTAATAAAAGGAACTTCTCGGACGAAGAAAGAAGAAGAATATTTAATTTAAATTTTATTATTGTCTTTCACAAAAAAAAAAAAAAAATTATTATTGTAATAAAGACCCTGATTGTTGTAAAAAAATATAAAAATAAAGACCTCATTTTTATAACTACTTTTTAACTCCTCTTTTTATTTTTTATTTTCTCAGTCATATTTTATAAAAATTTTGGCTAAAAATATGCATATTAAAAAAATAAAAGCTTAACTTTTCTAGAAAAATATGATTTAATATATTAATTTAAAACAATTCCAACCAATCATAAAAATACTATATAACATAAATAATCAGAAAAAATAAATACATTTAAATTTTGCAAAAAAAACTTCCAAATCATCTAATAGAATAAAGCATTAAAAAATCGTAAAACATTTTATAAAATGAAACATGGAAGTATTTACATATTAAATACCAATGTAATTGGACAATTAAAACTTTGATTACCTAATTGGCTAATTGGTAGCACTAATGGGTACATCGTTATTGCTAGTAACCTTACCTAGTATAGTTAACTAGTAAAAAAAATTGTGTAAATTTATTACCAATACAATGATAGTACTAATCTATTTGTAAACCATTGATTTTTACCATTCTTCTTATATTTTAGTTATTATATTATCACTGATTGTTAATTTTTTTAGCGTTTTGTGTTATCAATTGAATCCGTTGTATTTTATGTTCAACTATTTTGATAGACATCAACAATGTTCAAAAAAAAAAATCTTTGTTTTTAAACAAATAGTTAGTGGTTTAGATTTAAACAAAAATATATAATTCACTAAAAGTTCAGGGTTTAATTTGAAATTTTCAGTTCACTAAAATCATTTATGGAATTTTGTCTCTTTTTTTTTTGCTTTCTGAAAATTCCCAAAAAAATAATAAGCATAAATATTGAGCCTAAAATATATATTTACATTCTTCTGGTCTTATAGTTAGCCAAAAACGGACCTAGGGTTTTCGTCTGTTGCAGTCACTGTTTCTGAACTCTCTCCTAAAGCCTCTATATTCGCCGGATTGTTCATCTCCAAGAATCTGTCATCTCCGAATAAACCAATCTCGAGGTAAATTGAATCTGATTTTCACCAAAAAACCTTAGTAATCTCAGAATCATCGATTTAATCACCTTCTTATAGTTTCGTAAATCACACGAATTCTCAATTATCGTTTCACAATTTCGATTGTTTTTTCAGTGTGAATTTGTAACAATGAGTAAACGAAAGCGTCCGGATCCGAAATCATCGGGAAGTAATCTAAACGAACCACACGAGAAGCTTCTTCTCGATCTGATTCGAAGCAGCCAAGAAAAGGGCGCAACGATGAACGAATTGAAACGCGATAAAACTATCCCAGCAACTATGATTTCTCGATTGACTACTTCTCTTAAGAAGAAGAATCTCATCAAAGAAGTAGCAAGCATGAACAACAGAGGTGTCAAACATTTTCTAGCTATGGAGTTTGAGCCTGGTAAGGAACTTACTGGTGGGGAATGGTACATTGATGGAACGCTTAACCTGTCGAAAATCGAAGATTTGAAGGCGAAATGTGTTATGATTTTGGAGAGGCATAGGCATAGAGTTGTTACTTTGGAGGTTATGTGCGGGTATTTTGTTAAAGAGGAGAAGTTGAGTGTAGAGCAGACTAAGGAGATTCTTAAGAACTTGGTTTTGGATAATGTTATCATGGAGGTGAAGAGTAATGGAATGAATGAGTTTGCTTCTACGAGAATCGGAGAAGTTTGCTACAAGTTGACTGGTAAGAAATCCGGTAATGGTGAAGCCAGAGCTGGAGCTTTTGCTTCGGTGCCTTGCGGGGCTTGTCCGCATATAGGGCTTTGTTCACCTGATGGTGTTATCTCTCCGACTACATGTGTTTATTTCCAGAAATGGTTAGACTTTTAGCACTCTCTGTTTTGTTTTTCTGGGTTTAATACTTAAGATTTTACATTATGGTGATTTGTTTTTCGGTTATACAATATGGAATGCTATTGGTAACATAAACTAAGAGTCGAGGTTGTGATTTGAGAGAGTAGAGGTCGGAGAAGAAGATGGAAGAAGCTGATCGGTTTCTTTGCGACAAGCTTCCCATAATTGTTGCTCTACTCCTAGTTTCCTTAGCTCTAACATACCTCGTTCCACTGGAAAGAGATCAAGTTTTAGCCTTAATGTGATGTTAGAATCAGAATTATGACAAAGGTAAATTTCAATTGAATAAGTTTATTACCGTCAACGACATCCTGAGAAGTCGGATTTTTTCCTCCACTACGACTGATCCAAAACTGCAGACGTTCATCCGCAATGTCTTCTTCCACACCATGTAACTTGGCTCTACCCCAGAAGTACATCAGCCACGCCTACAGATATAACCAAACCGCATCAGTTCATCAAGATACAGCATGATAAATTTACTAAGGTTATAAATTATAGGCTAAAGAAACTACCTGCTTAAAGGCAACATCTTCTTGTTCCCCTTCTTTTAGCTCTGAATTTGAGAAATGTGATAGCATAGTAAGGATTTCATCAAGTTTGATTATGCTAATATCATACCTGAATGATCATGGAGACTCTTCTCTTACCATATGTCTCTACAAATCTGAGTTCTCCATGCCCTTTGGAATCTGTATGATGTGAGGAAACAGACTATCAATCAGACTAGTAAAAACAGACTATATTTGTCATTGTATACTAATTGATGATACATCATACATACCTTGACGAACTAAACTGGGTGTTCTCTTCTGGGCGAATGCAAGCATAACCGCATCTTCAACCTAAATTTCATTGTAATATAAATATAAGAACTTTTAAAAATGCTTGAGAGATCTCAAGGGGAACCTCATGATTATAAATGGCGGTAGAAGACACCTTTAAGGATGCTAGCTCTCTCAAACCCATCTCAACTGAAAGCATACTTTCGATATTTCCTTCTCCAGTTAGATCGCTTAATCTATCAGTTTTGCTCTGATCACTCCCACCTGATCAATTCCATGGTAAATAAAGATGATGCAAACAACAGTATCAGGGAAACCTTGGCCAATTTAGAAGTACATGTCAAATATTAAGACTAGCCTTCGTCCTGAGATAACTCTTTCGCCTTTTGTGCTGCAGATATGACCAGCTCAAATGGAAGAGGAGCCAAAGCCGACCACTTTTCATGCCTTGATGATGCTATGTCAGAACAGATGCCTACATACGGAAGCCATAACTATAAGCGTTTCATTAATATTAGATAAAGCTTAATAAGTATATCATGAGAACACATTTTCAAGTTCATAAACTTAGCATTGCAAAGAGCAGCGGATTTATGCTGCGAAAAAATGGATGCATCAGCATCACTTACCATGCTCTACTGCCAAACCCCAATACCGGGCAAGCCAGCATCTCTTCAAGGCTACTTCCTCCTAGATGATCATTTTTTTTTGCATATAATCAGAAATATTTAAACGTGAGTGATAATGAGACTTGAGCTTTCTCAACATACCATTTCGTCCTGTGTTAAAACCATTCTTTGAGTCATTGTACGAAGAGCCTTTGCTTCTGACTCTGCTTCTTGAAGCCGTTCCGCAGCTGTTACAGCCTCATCCTTCAGGCTCTGAAATAAAGTACAGATTAGAATATCACACATATTACGAAACCAGAATAACAATATAACATACCTGAAGTTGTGAACGAAGGGAAACAACTTCCTCCTTTTTGCCATCTTTTTTCTCGTTAGCAGCCTTAAGAGCAGCCTGTAGCAGGCAGGTACAATTATGTTCAGTCAAAAAAATTAGGCATAAAAAATGTCTATCTCTCACTTAATGTGGTATCAGAATAATAGAAAATGTGAGCTTGACCAAAGATACGATAGAAAATATAGTATTCTTCTACACACTAACCTCTCTTTGGCGTAATGCCGCTTCCTTTCTGAAGCAAAACAAATTTAACATGAGCCAGATAACTACTGAAGAAGAGAAAAATAAAAACGAAAAGCATGAGAGGTCAGAGGCTCCCACCTACTTAACAATTTGGCTTCCAAAGACACTCCTTCTCCAAGAGAAGCAACCTTGTGGGACAGGTAAAAAAAAACAAATGAATCTTTCAAGATATACCAGTACCTATGCACAAGTCATTCCAACTAAAATTTCCTTGAAAGTATGAAACTTCAATGAAATCTACTTGTCCTAAATATAGAGTATAAGTTCATTGCATCTCTTCACTTGGTTTGCCACTAAATCTTATAAGACTGATATCATAATAGAACTTCATTTGCATATATGTTTGGTCAATCAAACACACTTCATGTTTCCATGGGGTTACCATAAACTTAAAAATATGAAGCTACTTTTTTTTTTGTCTCTCACTATACAAACCTAAAAAGGCAGGACAAAGGCATAACACAAGAGGCTGTGTTAACATAATAATGAAAGATTGGGGACTCAATTTCAACAACTAGTATCAAGAAAGAGAAATGTAAGCAAGTAGGGAATAGTTTTCTCTCAAAACTCAAGGAACAAATTCAGCAAAGATGGACTAGTGATGACAACTGGATCAAAACCTGTTTCTCCAGCTCTCGAGCCCTGGCTTCTGCTGCCTCGCGGTTTTCTTCTGCACGGTGAAGCTGTAATCCAGTACAATTTTTATGAATGACAGAGGAGAACAGATCATTTATTTTACGAAAAAAATTCCAGTGACAAGACGTACCTTCTCCAATACAATCTCATTCTCCTCTTGTAGCATATCCACCTGCAATTAACATATAGTCAGCAAGGTAAATGGACCAGATAATCCAGAAGGTCACAAGGAAAAGTCCATATACTTCATCACGAAGAGCTGAAGCTTCGCGCTGATACCCTTTATCTCTCGAATTTACTAACGGTACATCACCAAAATACCTGAAAACGTTACATTTATGAAATTAGGCACAACATAATGTTGTCAGACAAAGTGATGACCTAATTGAGGACTGATGAGTGATGACTTAGTTAGACAAAAGTGAATATATTCTTCACCTTTGATCTCTATCCTTAAATGACTGATCAATTGGAGGAATAATCACCGGAGGTTTCAACGACGCCTTAGGCGGCATCCAAATGGGAGACGCATTCGGAGTTGCGGATCTACTAAAAGTTGATGGTCTTCCAGCAGACGAAGAACGCACTGAAGTCACTTGCTCACTGATGTTTCTACCTATCTAATTAAATTTAAAAAAATAACAAAAAAAACAAACAAACACAAATGAGAAAAATCACAGAAGCCAAAAGCTCCACTCATAATCGAAAATCGATCCGAATTACGAAATCTTACCGCAGGTGACTGCGATCGATTGCGGCGAGCGAAGGAACCGTTGATAGCTCCAGAAGAAGGAGGTGCGAATTTGAATTCGTGATCGTCATCATCATCATAGTCTTCTTCATTGTTTTTGTTCTGTAAAGCCATAACCTTCGCTAACCGTTGAGCCGCCGCTTTGGTGGCTACGTTCTGAGTCCGTTTAACGGTGGATAAGCCTCCACCAACACCACCGATTTGATTCCGGTGAGCAGGAGACATGGACGGCGATCTCGATTCCGTAACGTTAGATGATCTGCTCCATTGACGACCGTACACTGGGCTCCCCGCTCTCCTGAGATCCATCAGTATGAAACATAAACTCTGAGAGAAGAGAATTGTTATCGCGGAAAGAAAAAAAGCTAGATTGTGGGAGGGATTTGGTAAGCAGTTTAAAAAATGTGAAAGAGTGGAAACGACGCCGTTTAATGCGGAGAAGAACTGAAGCAGAACACATGGGATTAGATTTGCCGGAGGAAAATATGGGACCCTCAAGTCAACTCCAGATTTGATTTTTATTATATGAATTTATTACATTTATACTATAATTTAATTTCAAAGACAAAAAAAAGTCAATATAATAAGAGATCATTGACAGATAAAATAATTAAAGATATGGCAAAATGTTTTTTGTAATAAGAAATCTTTTTTTTGTCTCAAGAGTATTGATTTATCATTCCACATATTACAAGGACAACGTATAGCCCCATAAAAATTTACAGATGCCAAAAAGGCCCAATAAAAGACCATTAAACAACCGCTTAGAGTAAAAGAGATTTTGATATTGGACTTAATCCAAACCCTCGTGTCATCAAGTGGACATAGCCACAACACGTGTAGGATGAGTAAACAAAAGTTTTCCGATATCAACCTTCGCCGTGAGCATCGTTCCGGTGAGAAATTGTCGTCAAGATACATCAAACGAAATTTCTGGTTATCACCGAATCCAAACGAAACTCCATGATAATCTAACAGCTTAAGGAAATCAGAATATGCATCGGAAGATTCTTCGATTCTTTAATCTAAAACGTCATCTCCAAATAGATTTCTGCAAACTCATATTTTCAATGAAAACCAGTAGGAGAATAATAATTTTAAGCAACAGAGCACCTAAAATTTTCCACCAAACCAGATCCATGGATATTATTGAAAGAAAAACAACAACAAAACTAAAGAGATCGGAAGACGAAACCCGATCTACGGCGGGGTGAAAACGCAAAGCCGGCCAACGTCGCTAGATGAGTCGATCGCTGCCAGACATAAACCAACCATCTCCATAAACGATTGAGAAGATGCTGGACATGGGTAGTCACCGGAAAAATCCGGCCGACTAAAGCAAGAAAAGTTTCAGCTTTCTCTCTCTAAATGATGCGAGAGAGAAGAGAGAGAAAAGCTCTTTTTTTCCATTTTTGTAATAAGAAATCTACGCGTAGATTGTATATATATATTTTTTTATCTATTATTTGATGATTAATTTTTTATTGTAATATAATATGTGTTTTTTTTTTGTATACATAGTGTAGAATTCACACTAACTTATATACCTTGTTATGTACCTTCAAGACAAATTCATTTCAGTGATTTAACCAACGAAATGAATACAAAAATACCACACTAATATCTAATAAATAATCATCATTTTACATCTCCACCATATAAAATAAGATTTATTTGCAACAATTACATCCACATTAAATTATGAAATCCTTTAGAAAAAAAACTATTACAGTACATTGTTTTTTACCATATGCGTTTCGAAATTTACAATACAAAAAACTTGTTGGCAAATTTACCCACACAATTTGGTAAAGAAACAAACGCAAATCATAGGGACAAATATGTCATTTCGGAGGTCAACTCCAACGAACTAACAAACTCTGCGCGCGCCAAAGAGAAGATTCAAAGTGAAAGAAAAGATTCCTGTTAAAACAAAACCGTGGATATTTTCCCCACCTTGTGTCCCAGCTTTGAAGGACTCAAAGATGAGATTTTTACAATTCTTGAGATAGGTTTAACGGAAAAACAGTATCAAACACAACCCTCGCAAATACATGCCGAATTTCCGGAAAATCTCCTGAATATAACGAACCATACTCGATCTTGCTTCCTTGCTTGGCCTCAAATCCCATTTGTGTCTCTTCTTTTTTCACACAATCGAATATTCTGCCTGCTCTAAGGTACAATTGCAGCGGTATAAATACCTTAAAAAACAATATCAACAGATTAGGACATCCATTTCACACATTGAGATTTGTTAAGATTTCTCAAGGGATTATTACCAAATCGGAATACGGTGCTTGAGGGTAAGCTGCCATAGCTTTCGATATAAAATACCCATCAGTCATCTGGTTTAAAGCATCTTTGATAGATGCATCAAGATCCATGACCTCGTCCAACAGGGTTTGGAAGTCGAGATTCTCCTCGGACTCTACTAGCTCGAAGAAGCTTTTATCGTGTGGCCTAGTGATCTTCTTTGTGATTTTCACAGCTTCTAGAATATCTCCACAGTTGTGAACAGCGAGGCTAAACGCAGCTACCACTAGCGGACTTCGAGGTTGATCAGCAAGCGCTTTGTGAAATGCCAAGATAGCTATCCTGTCAAATATCAAGATATTATGTAATACCATAAGATAACAAGAAAAAATGCTCCACTTATAAGATGAGATGAATTCAAATGACGATCTATCTTACCATAAGCTGCTGTGACAAGGTCTATCAGGAGCTAACAATTTATCCAAATTAGCGAAGAGAGACTGCATGACAAAATATTAATTTTCAGTTTCTTCACTCGATGTTCTAAACGACCAACACATCTACAACTATCTAAGAGAAGCTTTCTTTCTGACCAGAAGCATGTTAGTCCTTTTGTCACGTCTCCTGAAACCACTGCGTGCAAAATATGCTGCCTGTGAAATAAAAGTTGGATAGACAAACATTAAAATAACACGCAACAAAGAGACACAAATAAACCCTGATTCCATTTACCTGAATTGGTAGAAGAATTTCAAGTATCCCAAATTTCCACAGCAGTCTCAAAGAAGCTTCTGCTGATCCATAAGCTAACATGTAATTCATTTCCATCAAGATCCTTCCCTGAACATTTGACACAGAATTATTCATGAACACGATATAGGCTAGCACAATATACCAAGAGCCTACCTTGTCAAGTCTTTGCACTAGTAAAGAAAGGTTCTTAATAAAATGAGCTGTTTCCTTGGACATTCTGAAACCTAAACGCGCAGCAATTCTTATTGCACGAAGAATCCGAGCTGGACATATCATAAACGATGAGCTTGATAAAATTTTACTATCTAGAGTCTTAATGGGTTACATAGAAAAATTCTTGTTTCTCTTTTGACAGACTTACCACAGTCCTGTTGAAAAGATGTGCCAGCGTGAATCACTGTTCGAACCTGTGATTGTAGAACCACATTGAGAATACATGTATATCACCAGAAATGGTCTGACATAAATCTGAAAGCAAATTAAAGTAGAATACATTCACACTTTAGCTTTTCTAATATCTTCCATTCCTCCCAGATAGTCATATACAACTTTGGCATATGGATCAAACATCAACCTGAGAGAGGGAAAAAAATGTAAACACACAAAGAGACGTGAGGAAGGAGAAACTATAAGAATCTCCAAACTACTGATGCAAAAGAAAAAAGAAACCAGTGAAGTATTAACAACTACCAAGATTACCCGTTAATTGTGAAATCACGCTGCAAACAGTTATTCAAACGGATACAGTCCTCATCACCATCTGAGCCACTCGATTCTTTGGATTCAGTTCTCGTATTTCTCGGATAATTCTGTGCAGAGGTACTAAAACTTGAGACCTACTCAAATAAAAGAAAGTCAATGAAAACATAACAAAAACATAAGCTTTTCCTTCTGCTATGCATACATTGTACTCGAAAGAAATAAAAAAGACTAGATAAAAAAGAAACCTCTACTAAATCATCTCCAATGTATACGTGACATATAGGAAACCTTCTTCCAACAATTTCACATCTTGGGAAAGTTCGAACCACCTAAACATCATCGATGCCAAACAAAATGTGAAATCAGATTTGGGATAATGTAGACAGTGAGAAAAAGAAAAACAAGCAGGACCAACCTCTCTAAGTTCTGCAGAGGTGAGTATATCGAAGTCTTTCGGTGTCCGCTTCAGAATAAGATCCCGTACACAGCCACCCACAAGGTAAACATCATGTCCTAGAGATTACAGAATCAATATGACACATAGTTGAGAAAAGTTTTGAAACTTTGAGAAATGTAAGGACTTAGAAACTATCAACCTTTGTTTTTAAGGCCATTAAGCACTTTTCTCGTGGATTTTGAAATCATTGAGCTGCTTATTCCAAGATCTTTTGAATTCAGTTGCTTCCACTCACGATCCCCTTCATTTGCCAAATCAATAAAATCAAACTAAAAGATAAAACAAATCAAAATAGTTGTAGCATTGTGATGATCAATCAATAACTCCACAGAAAGGTTTCACACAACAGAGTACCAATACCTCAAAAATTAGTATCTACTCAAATGTTTGACATAAGAACTAGATTGGAGAGAGTCTAGTCCTAACATTATTCAGTTTATACACATTGGGACAATCAATTTCATGACTTAATCCAGTAAAATCATGGACTTAGCTTACGTGTCCCATTAGCAACCTTGTCTTGACTATCACTGTCCTTGGTGAAGAAACCATCGGAGTCATCCACTGTCTCAATTGCAGCAGCAACAGTGTTGAACCGAATCTGAGAGCGAAACAACCGAATCGAATAATTGTATGATTGGGTTCATAACTCCATATAAATAGGTAAAGAGTTCACCTTCCATAAGCAGTGAGAGTGGAGAGTACGAACAGGGAAATAGGATCTGCAAGCGAAACCCACACTTGAAATCGCCATTGAAATTGAAAAGGTTCAACATTTCATCATGAGTAGAACAGAGAGAGTTGCAGAGAAGAAGTTAGGGTTCTAGTTTCTGAGGTTCTCTGGCCGGTCCGGGAAGGGTTTTTGGCCGATACTTGAAACTCTTGTCGTTTCCATGTTACTCCTTAGAACATCTTGCCGTTCTAAGGAGTTAGATTAGTAGGAGTATCTGTCTGTTTAAGTACATATTTTGTTTTTTCCATATTGATCTCCCAACTAGTTACCAAAAATGCTTTGTTGTTTTTTTCCATCAAATACAGTAATTTGTTAAGGTGAAAAATTGGTGAATAAGTCAAATTCTTTAAATTGAGTTGAAAAATCCTCAATTTGTTTTTTATTAATTGGTCTCAAAAGAAATACAAAAAATAGGTGTGGAAATTATAAAGAAGATGGACTGTTGACCAATGAAATTAGCTAAGTCAAAAGGGAAAAGAAATTTTAACAACATTACCTAATTTATAAGAAAAATGAAATATTTATGGAAACAAAATCTATATACAACTACTTATGGATTCTTTACAAATCTATACAACAAGTCAAGATAAATATAGAAACAAATCCGAAATTTTAATGACAAAGATAAACTATGCAATTAAGGATGTGTTTGTTTGGGAAAGAAAAAAAAAAGATAAATTGAAATTATGACAAGAGTAAAGAAATTACAAGAGCTCTACAGACACGTGTCCACTATTTGAACGCCACTCTCTCTTCGTCTTCTCTCTCTCTTCACAATCCAATTTCTCCAGATAAAACCTAATAAATCCCTTTCTGCGCATGTTAGCAAGATATGGTTCCAGAGTAAACTAAAGAAGACAAACACAAAACTCTTTCTCTCCTTCAATTCCTCTCTCTCTCGCTGGCTATGGCCGAGTTACAGTTAGTAGAAGGTCACCAGATTAACGGCGGTTTTATCCCGCCGGCGATAATAAACTCAATCGAAGCACCGGAAACATCCGCCGCAGCCGGCGTTTCAGTCGGATCGAAACGATTGAGAAGACCTAGCGTTAGGTTAGGAGACATCGGCGGTGACCAGTACCACCAACACGTGGTTGCGGCGTACGATTCTCCGCAAGTGCGACGCCCGAAATGGAGACCTAGTGGTGGTGGTGGTGGTAATAGGAAGGAGCCGAATAATCAGAGTGGGAAGACGACGTCTTCGTCGAGGACAAGAACTATGACGAATTTGAGCTCCGGTGGGTATGAGAATACTGGAACCCTAGATGAAGATCCGATTTCGATTGGGAGTTGGCGGGTTAAGAAATGGGTCAAATCATCCGGTGGAGAGACTGCAGCGACGAATACAGTATCGGCGAAGCGGGTTCGGTCGAATTGGGCGAGTAGAAACGATGGAGATGAGAAATTCAGTGGAGGAGAAGAGGGAGAAGAAGAAGAGGAAGAGGAAGAAGAATTGGGAGAAGAAGGGTTTAGGGATTTCAGCAGAGAAGATTCGGAGAGTCCGATGAAAGAACGAAGACGGTACGAGAATAGAGAGGTTGAATTGTTAGGAGATTGGCAGAGTGGAGGAAGAGGAAAAGAAGGAGTGAAGATATGGTTACAAGAGTTAGGGTTAGGAAGATATTGGCCAATGTTTGAGATGCATGAAGTTGATGAACAAGTGTTACCATTGTTGACATTGGAGGATCTTAAAGATATGGGGATTAATGCTGTTGGGTCTAGGAGGAAGATGTATTGTGCAATTCAGAAGCTTGGGAGGGAGTTCTCGTGAAAATGGTGGAAGAATTTTGTTTTTTTGTGACAGCCATTGGCAATGTAAGCTGCAATGTCTGAAAGCTTAATTCTCTCTTTTGATGTTTTTTGTTTGAATGTAACATTTTAGTCATAGTAGTGTTAGTTTGTTGTAATAGTAGAGGAAGATGAAGAAGGATTATTAACTCATTTGTGATCGTGTATCTTTTGGTTTTATGGTTTGGAAAATTATTGACCATTTATCCAAAATCTTTCTTTCCTTTTTTTTTTGTTCAAAATCGGAATCCAAAACCTTTCAATACAAATAATCCAAACATAGATAACAGTTGTTGTTCGGAGTAATAAAAGAACTCTGACATCATTCAACAAGATTACTATACAATTAAACTCGAGAAAAAAACATGGAAGAAGAATCACATAAATGCAGTAGCATCATTGTAAACAAGACTTGAGGAAAGGTGGACTAACTCTGGGTTGGGTTTTACTTAGAGAGGAAATGGCTTGACCTCTGAGAAATCAGATTTGTGTGTAAAGCCGAAGTTAACACTTAACACCGCATTTGCTTGCGTTTTCCTGGATGCATCTCTTATTTCATTGGTTTAGTCTTCAATCCAACTTGATGTCATTTTTTGACTGTTCTATCTTCTTCGGCTCTGCTGGGAAATATTTGATTCCGCTAAGGTCACCTACTTTGCTTATAACCTGTCCAATACAAAACCACACACATTGATTCAAAACTTGTCTTGCATAGAAACCCGAGCTGAAATCAAAGCATATAGATCCTTTCTTAGCTGTTTTGTGCTTTGGGACTTCTGTGGAATTGCACTTACTTGTAAGAAGAAAAAACGCAAGTGGTGAAGAATGCAAGATTTTACCTTGAGGGCTCTTATAAGATCTTCTCTTGAATGGGATGCGGAAATGCAAATACGTGCCCTAGCCAGCAGTAGAGGTGTAGCTGGGAAACCCACGACCACCACTGCCACCTGTTCAGAGTTTCAATTTTCAATTGCACCCACAAATTAATCATTTTTGATGTTGACTTGTGTTGTGTTAATCGTTCTCATATGATACTTGGATTTGAATAATAGAACTTACTTTTTGTCGCAGACATTCTCTTGAGAAAGCTGGGATTTTTGCTGGGTTGTAAAGCATTATGGGCATGACTGGGGAATCATTGTCTCCAAGTACCTCAAATCCCATCTTCTGCAGCTCAGCCCGGAAAAAGTTGCTGTTCTCACGTATTCTTGCTAGCTTTTGTGCCCCTGTTCAGTATTTGAGAAGAATAGGGGGTATTTTAGGTTATGAGTCATGATCGGACAAGATAGAATGTTCTCAGTGATCTAAAAAAGTTCAGTTAATGATACAGTGAAAAAGAATTAGAGTACCTCGGTTTGAACCGTCCTCTCCTAGAATAACTTTAATGGCAGAAATGATTTGTTGTGCGGAAGGAGTTGGTATAGATGTTGCGTAGAGATGAGCTGGGCATTGATGCTTCAAATATTGGATGAGCTCCTATAGAAGTTAAACATAATATTAAATTGATTAGCCTTTTGTTGAATTTGAGAAGCGTACAACTTACCTGAGCATCACATGGTATGTGGTATAGATACCAGAGGCCTTAAGTTTGTCAGCTATATTCTTATTTTGTCATTTCAACAGGTCAAAGTAAGTTCGGACTTTTGAGTGAAAGTTACGGCTATCTAATTGCTTTTTGAGCTTAACTAATAGGTCAGAATCTTGATTCACCAAAACAAGCTTACAGTAAATAAATAAAAATGTAAACACTTGCTAACCTTAGATCCAGCAATATAGCCACCACAAGAGCCAAAAGATTTTGTAAAGGTTCCCATCATTACGTCTACATCAGCTGTGTCAACTCCCAGAAGTTCACAAATACCCTTTCCTGTTTTACCAATTGCCCCAATGCTGTGAGCTTCATCCAAATAAACATATGCCTGTAAAGAGGATATCAGATAAGTAAGGAGAATCTTTTTACGCATCAGAAAATTCCAAATGGGTTTAGAAAATATGGCATTGCAAAGGGAAATTTAGTCAATAAAGTTCCTTAATATCTAGCCGATGTTGAATGTAGCATATAGAACCAAGTTACTTTTTAGGGGGTCTTTGCACAATTGCACACAAAAATGGTTTCAGTTGTCAGCCGATTCTTGCTATCAGTAATTCAGGAATATTGTCTCACCTTATACTTCTTGCATATGGCGACAACTTCAGGCAGATGACAGATCTCCCCTTCCATGCTGTAAATACCTTCAACAACGACAATAATTTTCTTCCATGGTCGATGTGTCCTAGGTTGACCTTCTGCAATTTGTTCTCTCAAAACTCGTTCCAAATGGGAAGGCGCTAAGAAACAAAAGAAAGAGAAAATCGATGTAAGCCATCCAATTATTTGGTAAGAATTTCAGGAGCTAAAAGACAACAAATGCTTACTGTTATGCTGGAAAACACGGATAGTGGCTCCTGAACCTCGAGCACCATTGACAATCGAACTATGGTTCAAAGAATCACTTATTATCAACCCTCCCTGTGTATAAGGCGGAACAGCAAAAATATTCAAAAAAACTTAAGCATGGGTTTAGACAACATAGGCCTCCATCAAAAATGGTAAAACCATTGCATACCTTTCCAATCAAGACTGGAATGATAGCTGAGTTTGTTGCATATCCCATGCCAAAAACAACAGCAGCAGGCTTTCCAACAAACCTAGTAACACATTCCTCAAGTTCTGCATGCACTGATGTAGTTCCTGAAGGCAGAAAACAAGTTTGTCAGGAAACAGAGCCAACAAACGGTTCTAAACTCTATAGGCAAAGACACTGTACCTGCATCAACACGAGAGCTACATGTACTTGCTGAAAATTTCTTCAAGGACTCAATAACACGAGGCGTGCAATATTCATCAAAAGAACCAAACCCAAGATAATTGTAGGACCCCAAATTGAGGCACCTGCTAGTCTTTGTTGTACGCCTGCACAGAGTCAACACCAAAGGTTTACTCAGCAACTCTCTTAATATAGATTTCAAAGCTTTCAATGAGACAATATCACAAGACTATATCAACCATTCGAATTCAGCATTTTCATATTCTCCTAACAGAATCAAAGAAGCTAGTAGAAAAAACACAAGAAGACAGACTCACTTAAGCGTCTTGTTGTTATCATTAGAGTAACGCTCGACGACATCAAACCAAGCATCAGGCGCACTCGATATAGGTCGTTCAAAACAATCCTTGAAGCAAAAGGAAGATAAACAATAGACATCATCAACCAGTAAACTTGTTTGCATAGTTACAATGCCAATAATCAAATCAAATCTTATAGCAGAACCTACGAAAACGAAATGGAATTGATGATGAATTTCACCTGAATCCGATGATACAATCGCCTAATATAAAAATCCTCATGCCCCAAACAGATCGGCGCGTATCCCTGTTGATAGCAAATTTCACCGGAATCAGAAGCATATAAGTTAAACAAACTTGTACATTGATCCACATCTAACTACATTATATAAAATGAAAGATGGAGAAAACAGACAGAGAGACCTGGAGATTGCTAGTGAGCCACCAATCAATGAAGCGGCGGAAGAAATCACGGAGCTGGCCAAAAGCAAAGAGCAATCCGTAGCTGAAGTAGGTCGATACAGCGGTTAGATAAGGGATCGTTATCATTTTTTCCGTCTTCTTCTCCGGTCAATCAACTTACCTCTTCCTCTCTCTTCTCTCTCTCGCCGTCGCTTGGCCGAATCGGAATACGAATTTAGCGAGGAGATCTGGAGAATTTTTCCGACTCTCTCAGAAATTGAAAGTTGAGAGAAAGAGAGAGAGAGATTTGAATTGGAATCTTTTCCCCTCCGTGAGATAGAGAAAGGAATCGGATCACAAAACCATTTCCTTTTTTTTTTTTTTTTTTACATAGGAGTATAGGACTAATATTAAAATATTTAATACAGATAATTCAGAAATATAATTTATTTATTTATTTATCTTTAGAACCTTAAAACGAAATAGCGATTTTACGTAGCTTGGGCCTTGGAGTTCACTAATTAAACCAAATAGAATAAATGGGTTGTATCAGCTTTGGGTTATTGAGATTACTGGACCATAATAATGAAAACAAAGGCCCAAAGGTAATAGATGTTGTATAGAACTTAAAATTTAGCTTGGAGAGAAAAAAGAGGTCCTACCGGGAGTCGAACCCAGGTCGCTGGATTCAAAGTCCAGAGTGCTAACCACTACACCATAGAACCAGATGATTCATTTTACAAAAGAATAATATTTATTGGTGTTAGCATATTTTTGGAACCAACAAAAAAAAAGTTTGGTTGCAACTTTTTTGTCCACTCCCTAAATAGTTGTGTTGAATTGCATTTAATATGCATTAAGTTTTATAAAGTTTCATTTACATACATTTCATCAAACTGTTTCCCATGTGAATATTGCATCAAGGAGTAGATGGGGAATGGCTGCTGGAAAAGAAAAGAAAAAAAATGTATTGTTCCTCTATAGCAGCCATATAAGGATTTCTAAGAATTAGGATATGTCATTGTTACCATCAAAAGAGTCTCTTCTTTATCAAAAGAGGGTTACATAATTTACATCACTCCAAGAGATACAATATATGTCAAGTCGGTTTTTGAGAAACAAATAAAACATTTTCATCGTGCATGTACCAACCAAGAGAAAAGAAAATACAAATCAATTCTTCCTTCTCAAATTTCGATTTCGTTACTAGCTATATATGACTTTTAATTTGATTTTTCTTTGTGTAGATTTATTTGATTTGTACTTTCCATCATGTATTAACCAACCAAAACTGCAACTTGCAATAGAATGAAACGATTTGGAAAAAAACGGTTGGGGTTGAATTTTAGTGTCGTTTAACTTACCGACAAATTTCTGAAGGATGAATTATTAAAATTGGGTTTTTATTTTGATCCGGTTTATAAAGTTATTACACCAAACTGAATTTAGTTTTAAATGAAAAAATAAAATTATTTTCAACAATTTGTTTTCTTTTTTATGGTTTTTAATTAACAACTGAATAAAGACTTCGATAAACAACTAATTAATTAATTTGCATAATTTAATAAAGTTGATGAAGGAATAGATAAACCTTCGTTTAAATACGTCCATACACCTAGAAAGGCATGAAAATGCTTTTATAAAAATATCAAGTCTTTGATGAGATTTATTAAAACATTTTAATGTATATGCATCCCTTAGCACATTCCATTATCATATACAGTACGATATGCAATATGTGAGTATAAATATCTTATAAGTCTGAGCAGATAAACTTAATCAGCAACATAATAATAGAAATTTTGTAAAGAAGAGAGACAATTGTTGTGCACCGGCCAACTCTACTAAAAGCCAAAGGATGGAACCATATTCGAACGTTTTGTCATATAACGGATGAATAAATATCTCATTCATATTTTCAAATTCAATCAAATTTGTTAAAGGCAAGACGATAATGTGAGTTTTATATACATATATATAGAGTCATAGACACATACACACACAAACTAAGCACATATCATTTTTGGTTTAACTAACCAATTTCGATTTTTCATTTATAAATAATAATCTATAACGTAGTTCGTGAACAAGATCACCTATTTACAAAAAAAAAAGGACAAAGAGGAAAAAAAACACAAGAAACTAAAGCGCATGCAACATGATCTAATCAACTGCTAGATGAAATGGTAACGAGCTTATGTAAACTATCTCAAGAACCATGTCTATACTAGCTAGTCTGCTAATAGTAGAGGATGGTGCCATCGTAAACAAAAAATATGCGGTTAATTGTTATTCAACATGGTAATGAAAGTTAAAAAGAAATAATTTTTACATATCATATACATATATATAATTGATAAATAATGAGAATATTAGTATTCCATCATTAAATAATTTTCTTATTACATAAATAATGAGAATATGATTATTTCTATATAATAAAAATAAGTATTAATGTTTGAAGGGAATAAAAGTAATTAAAAGAGTATAAAGCAAAAGATAATAAATAAATATAAGAAATAGACGGTGCAAATACACAATTGGTTCGGATAATATATATATTTGAAATATGTTGGGATTAATTATTGCGAATTTTTTTAAAAATTCTAATATAAGAAAAATAAAAAGACATACAATTGTACAACTACACAAGTTGCCAAGTGTTCTATCAGATTTTGGAAAAGACCAACATCATTGTTCTTAGTGGTTATAAAAAACAAAAGAGAAGCAGATTATTTGTATAACAAAAAAAAAAGTGAAAGAAAAAGAGAAAAAAAAAACAAATAAAAGGGAAAAAAAACAATGTACATGATATTATCTCGTTCTCCTTTACATGGGAGTGGAATCATCACTCATCTATTGTCCAATAAAGCCTTCAATAATTAATTAGAGATATCTCTCTACACTAAAATATCAAATTTGGCACGTTACATGTAAATCTTATCTAGCTCCTGTTTTGTTAAATCGTTTTTATTTTTTAAACGTATTTCTTTTTAATCCCCATAATTGATTTTCTTAAAAACAACGTAGTCGAAATTAGTATGATTTGAAACCATCTTTTAGGTTAAAATCCTCTTTTTCCCGGAAAACCTTGACAGAGAGAAAAACAATGGTGCTTACTAAGTCAGTGAAATTTAGATTGCGAGGTGATTCCGTCGAATGCAACAAGTATTCCAGCGTTGGGTTAAAAATCTCCAACGAGTGTGGACGTTGTTAAGTTTTATTGTTTTCGAACTCAAAATCAATTAGTAATTAATGGAATGACTCATATTCTTTATATTTATCTTAGGTCTTTCCTTCTTCTTCTTTTTTGTGTGTGTTATATACACACTTATATCTTCACACTGAATATGATTCTCACATTTTTTTGATTTCTTTAATTTTCTTTGATCTATGGCGAATCAATTTTCGAATCCAACATCAACATATGCAATTCAAATGCAATTAACAAAACTTCTTGATTTGGTGATTAATGCATATTTAACTCTCGCAAATCATATATATGAAAGGAGGCTATCTCTCTCCATATGGTCGCCACGTCAGCATTTTAGGCTCTTCTGGAGATGCCACATCAACTTTCTTTCCATCCAATCAAAATATTTTATTAATATGAGTCAGCTTTTATTTTTTACACATCATCTTCTAATTATAAATGTCAAATGGGGAAAACACAATAGCCCATGAGGGATGGCCCATATGAATTTGAAAATCTATTTCACAAGTTAATAATATATTTATTATTTAATTATATATATTATTTTTTTACATATTGATTTTTACTAATACTAACTTATTTTGTTATTTTATGTTTTTTTCCATGAAATTATTTTATTGGTTTTATATACTCCAAAGTTTTTTTCCCTAATTTTTGTAATCTTAACTCAAAATATGAGTGAATAATAGTATAGTGGATTAGCTAATGGTTTGAGTAAGTTTTTCTCTTAATTTTTTGATCTATATATGACACTGAGGGTGAAGAGTACGTAAGGTCATCAAATTTTGGAGGTTCTATAATCCCAACATTACCATCTATAAAATTGGTTTAGGAAAGATTGTTTACGGATTGTGTGAGTGATGCATTGTTGTTCATTGTATGAGTAAATGATTAGATAATTAAAAATTATATTTATCAAAATATAACATCAAATAAATCAAAATAGAAAAAAACCGGAAAAAACCGCGGAATAAAGCGGGTGATTAACTACCAACAAGAACAATCAAAATAATTTGTTATTAACAACTTTAAAAACAAACCCACGCGTAGCGTGGGTATTCATCTAGTGATTATATAATTTTTGATGCCTTTTAAAGTTTACCGTTCCTTAGATATGTCAAACTATTTTATAGTTAACTTAAACATTCGTTCCTATTTTGGAAATATACATTCAAATTCATAATTTAAAGAAGAAACATGAACTTTTTTGTAGACGAGAAAAATTTAAGATTATTTAAAAAAAAAAAAAGTTATACTATTTAAGTATTTATCTAGCCAGTAGCAATAACAAATTCGGCCAATCATGTCATATCCTCTTCAATTTATCGTTTACATCTTTCTCTTTTTATATAGGGGCCTCTAGATAAAGCCGACGTACTCGTTATCTTCATGCATGTTTTATTTTTAAACAAAAGAATTTCGTATCTTTTGCATGGAACACAATCCCACGTCACGATTCACAATGGACATGGTTAGCCATGATTTGCCAAAAAGTTTGGAATATAAAGCATTTAATTACCCCATGATGTCATTATATATATATATATTGTTGGAGCAAATTCAGACAAGAAACTAAGAAGAAGGAACTTGAAGAAGTCATGGGTTGCTGAGTCATTTAGAGTCTTTGTTTTGTCCGAGTCTTATGGAAGTGTTTTAGTGGTTTGTTTGAGTCGTGAAGTAGTGAGTAGTTGTTCCTATTATTCTGCATCATTTTAGGAGTCAGTTGTCGTAAGGCTTTATAAGCCATTGTCTTGTTTCAGTAATCAATCAGAGAAGTATTTTCAGATTCCAAAGCAAAGTGTTCTGTTTACAATTACAAATTGGTATCAGAGCTCGGTTTTGGATACTCTGAAAAAAAAAAGAGAGAGAAAAGAAGCCGCAGCTTCAAAGACGAGAGAGATGGGAGATGATAAGATGAAACTGCCGCAGTTCGATGGACATTGGGATCACTGGAGTGAAGTCATGGAGAATTTCTTTCGCTGCAAAGGATTGTGGAGACTGGTCGAGACCGGATTCGAGGAGCCACAGATCACAACGGTTCTGACGCAGGAGCAGAGGCAGCAACTTGATGACGCCAAAACCAACGATCACAAGGTCAAACATTACCTCTACCAATCCATTGATAGAGTAACGTTTGAGCAGATCTTGGACAGGAGAACGTCTAAGATAATCTGGGATTCGTTGAAAAGGAAATTTGGTGGAAACGAGCGTGTGAAGAAGTCGCTGTTGCAGAAACTTCGAAGAGATTTCGAAGTATTGGAGATGAAAGAGTCTGAGAAAGTGGAAGAGTATTTCACTCGTGTGCTGGCTATTGCAAATCAGATGAGGAGCAATGGAGAGACAATGAGTGATTCAAAGGTGGTGGAGAAAATTCTCAGAACTCTGAGTGAGAAGTTCACGTATGTTGTGGTATCCATTGAAGAGTCAAAGGATATTGAAAGCATCTCGCTGGATGAGCTGCAGAGCTCGTTGGTGGTTCACGAGCAAAAATTTAAGAAGATTGAGAGGGGAGATGATCAGGTGCTGAACGTGACTCATGGAAGAGGAATGGGAACCCGTGGAAGAGGCTTCAATGGAAGAGGAAGGGGACGTGGCCGAGGAAGAATCCCTTTCAACAAAAGTACTGTGGAATGCTACCATTGTCATCGACTTGGACACTTCCAGTATGAATGTCCAAAGAAGGAGGAGGAAGCAAATTATGCGGGTATTGAAGAACATGAGGACATGTTACTAATGGCGTTCATTGAGGAAGAAGTGAATAGAGATGAATCAGACATGGAGGAAGTTGCAGAGTTGCTCTCTATGATTGAAAGCTATGAATCAGACACGGAGGAGGTTGCAGAATTGGTGTTAATGGCACATACTGAAGATCTAGAGAAGATGAGGAGAAGAGCATGGTTTCTAGACTCAGGCTGCTCAAACCATATGAGTGGGGACATAAGCTTATTCTCAACCATGGACAGCAATTTCAACCACTCTGTCAAGCTTGGAAACAACAAGAGAATGGAGGTCATTGGAAAGGGAAACGTGAAGCTGATGCTGAATAATGTTGGGTATACAATAAGCGAAGTCTACTACGTACCTGAGCTCAAGAACAATCTGTTAAGCCTGGGCCAACTCCAAGAGAAGAGATTGGCGATCCTCATTCAACAAGGGACATGCAAGATCTATCATGAGGAAAAGGGTCTCTTAGCAGAGAGCAAGATGAGCATGAACAGAATGTTCTTGTTGATTGATCAAACCAGAGATGAAGATAGAGCACAATGTCAGCAACAATGTCTGCAAACAACATCAGATGACTTACCGAAGCTATGGCATGAACGCTACGGATATCTAAGTCATCGTGGAATAAAGACACTACAAAGCAAGAACATGGTACGTGGTCTCCCTGTCTTTGATGCTCAAACGTACACATGCTCAGACTGTTTGGTCGGGAAGCAGCCCCGAAAACCCATCCCTAAGAAAAGTACATGGAGGGCAAAAGAAATCCTTGAGCTGGTACACTCAGACATCTGTGGTCCGATTAACCCCGTATCTACCAGTGGAAAGAGGTATATACTATGCTTTATTGATGATTGCAGCAGGAAAGCGTGGGTATACTTCTTGAAAGAAAAATCTGAAGCCTTCAGCCACTTTAAGCTGTTCAAAAGCAAGGTTGAAACTGAGACGGGAAAGAAAATCAAGTGCTTGAGGACTGATCGGGGAGGGGAGTACACTTCTCATGAGTTCGAAAATTACTGCAAAGAACAAGGAATTCGAAGGCACCTAACCACAGCGTATACTCCGCAACAGAACGGCATCGCAGAGAGAAAGAACCGCACGGTGATGAACATGGTCAGGTCCATGATTTCTGCAAGAAAGGTACCAAAATTTCTCTGGCCTGAAGCAGTAAATTGGACATTTTATGTGCTCAATCGGTGTCCCACAGTTGCTGTGAAAGAGATTACACCACAAGAAGCGTGGAATGGAATAAAACCGAGTGTAGAACATTTTCGGGTTTGGGGAAGTCTTGCCCATGTGCATATACCAGTAGAGAAGCGAGGTAAGCTGGACGATAAAAGCACAACTTGTATTTTTCTTGGTTTTTCAGAAGAATCAAAAGGATACAGATTGTACAATCCCAAAACCAGTAAGATCATGACAAGCAAGGATGTGGTTTTTGAAGAAACGAAAAGTTGGAGTTGGGAAGCAGATCAAAACTCACACAGCAATGTCGAATTGACATGGAGTGATGATGATGTTGTATGGGAAGAGAGTGAAACAGAAGAAGACGATAATGATGGAGATTCAAACGATGAAAATGTCGAAGCTCAACCTGAGAATACCGCAGAAGAGATCCAAACCGGTGAAGTAAGAACAAAACGAGTAACAAGGCCTCCAAGCTATCTCTCTGATTACGTTACAAGGAACGAAGAAGATGATGAAGAAGATGAAGTGAATATGGTCGAAATCAACTCTTCAGATCCTACGACTTTTGAAGAAGCAGAAAAGAGTTTGAAGTGGAGAGAAGCCATGAATGAGGAGATGAATTCAATCATCAAAAATCAGACTTGGGAGTTCACTGACTTGCCGAGAGGAGCAAAGTGCATCGGAGTAAAGTGGATATACAAAACAAAACTGAATGAGCTTGGAGAAGTGAACAAGTACAAGGCGCGTTTAGTGGCAAAAGGGTACTCTCAGGAGCATGGTATCGATTACACGGAAGTGTATGCGCCAGTCGCACGCATGGATACGGTACGAACGCTTCTGGCCACAGCAGCTCGACACGCTTGGGACATCTACCAGTTGGATGTAAAATCGGCTTTTCTCCATGGGGTTCTTCTAGAGGATGTCTACATACAGCAACCCAAAGGTTATGTGGAAGAAGGAAATGACGACAAAGTCTACAAGCTTCATAAGGCGCTGTATGGGTTAAAGCAAGCTCCTAGGGCGTGGTTTAGTCGGATTGAGGAATATTTTCTCAGGGAGGGTTTTCAGAAATCTGAGAATGAAGAAACACTATTCCTCAAGAAAAACAAGCAAGGTAATATTCTTCTTCTAAGCATCTATGTGGACGATCTAATATACACAGGAGATGATGCCACAATGATGAAGGAGTTCAAATTGTCAATGCAAAAAGAGTTTGACATGACAGACCTTGGAAAAATGCGTTTCTTCTTGGGAATTGAGGTGTTGCAGACAACTGAAGGAATTCATATCTCTCAGTCGAAGTATGCACTAGAAGTTTTGAGGCGCTTTGATATGGAGAACTGTAATTCGGTGGTCAATCCGATGGTGCCTGGAAGCAAACTTGACATGGATGAGGGAGGGGAACGAGTTGATGAAACTTTCTATAAGCAAATCATAGGAAGTCTCATGTACATCACAACAACACGGCCAGACCTGCAATTCGCTGTAAGTCTCTTGAGCAGATACATGTCTAAACCCACTATGTTACATTTGCAAGCGGCCAAGAGAGTGTTGAGGTACCTAAGAGGTACCACAGATTTTGGTATTTGGTACAAGAGAGGAGGAAACGGAGAGCGCTTGGTTTACACTGATAGTGACTTTGCCGGAGATGTTGACGGGAGGAGGAGTACTTCTGGTTACGTTTTTCTCATGGATGGTGCAGCAGTAGCTTGGTCCTCAAAGAAGCAACCGATCGTCACACTCTCAACGACTGAAGCAGAATACGTGGCAGCATCAGTGTGCGCTTGTCAGGCTATCTGGTTTATGAGAATTCTGGGAGAGTTGGGGTATGAGGTGAAGGAAAGCATGGTCATTCTCTGTGATAACACTTCAACGATCAAGCTATCCAAAAATCCAGTGTTCCATGGGAGGTGCAAACACATTGGAGTTCACTTTCATTTTCTACGTGAGCTGGTTAAGGATGGAGTGATTCGTCTTGAGCATTGTGGATCGCAGGAAAACGTTGCAGATATTTTCACAAAGCCATTGAAGAGAGAAGCGTTTGAGAATCTGAGAAGCAAACTTGGAATTTGCTCTGTTTCGGATAAGCTAAGCTCTGCTTAGTTTAGGGAGGGTTTGTTGGAGCAAATTCAGACAAGAAACTAAGAAGAAGGAACTTGAAGAAGTCATGGGTTGCTGAGTCATTTAGAGTCTTTGTTTTGTCCGAGTCTTATGGAAGTGTTTTAGTGGTTTGTTTGAGTCGTGAAGTAGTGAGTAGTTGTTCCTATTATTCTGCATCATTTTAGGAGTCAGTTGTCGTAAGGCTTTATAAGCCATTGTCTTGTTTCAGTAATCAATCAGAGAAGTATTTTCAGATTCCAAAGCAAAGTGTTCTGTTTACAATTACATATATATATATGTATCAGTATCGATGGAGATTACTCATGCACCTCTTTTTTTTTTTTTTTTTTTTCTCTTTTGCATCAATCATTGGTCAGATTAAAAAAATAAAAATAATATGGTTATATAACTTTTAATAATCTATTGTTGATGTGAACGTAAATAACTGTTGTCAAAACTGTAAAATCTTTTAAGGTGCTGGACTGTGAAAGAAAATGAATCCAATTTTTTGATGCAGAGAAAATGATTCTACTAAAAAAAAGCATATTATTGCCTTTGGCCAATAAAAAGCGGATTAGGGTCGATGCATTTCCGTACTAAGATATTGAGATTTTAATTTGATGACAAAGTCAGAGTGATGAGGGTTTGCAAAAATGTCTATAAGAATTTAGAAATATTTGGTGATCAAAATTTTAGACATAGAATCAGATGTTTAATAATATAATTAGTAACTAAAAATTAAAGTTTCTACTAATTGAAAACATAATATACAAACAGAAAAAACTTATTTCATTAGCACATTTTGTGTTTACAGTTTATAAGAGTATTTATATTTTATTATAAACAGAATAGTCTAGTATATATATGAGCGTAAATGCAATATGTTTTACCTTTCGAACAATCAAACTTAATAGGAGTATTGGTTATGTATATATACATATATTTATATATATATATATATATATATGAACGTAAATGCAATATGTTTTACCTTTCGAACAATCAAACTTAATAGGAGTATTGGTTATATATATATATATATATATATATATATATATATATATATCAATCTTCCGAACGCAAGTTGATATATATTTTATCACATTTATATTAGGAAAAAAATGAAAGATAAAAGAAGAAACAGAAGAAGAAAAAAAACATTTAACCAAAAAAAAAATGAGAGAAGAAAAAAAAGCATAGAGAGAGGATGATTGGATATAGAAAAGACTGAGAGCAACTTGGTACATTAGAAGAACCACATTTTAGTTCGTCTTTGCTTTGTTGTTTGCTCACCTCTTATTTTTCTATTTTCTTCACTATTTATTTTCTCTTAATCTCTTTCTCCGATTATCTTCTGCCATTCGAATTCTTCAGCCTACATAACAAGTTTGATAACAGCACGTGTATATATAATCATTTCATTTTCAATAGGCTTTGAAGTGATATATATTTGTAACGTACCTTTCATTTTCGTTTGGGTGTATCCAAATATGATATATTTCGAGTTCTTTCTTTATTATCAGTGATAAATATATGCACTATATAAAAGGAAACATACTTAGGCGCATTCATGAGAAGCTATTGTCAATTATTGTTTAGAAAAGCTTGAGGTGGCCAGAAAGATTATATGATCAATTTATAAATTACAAATTAGTTAGGAATGGGATCCGGGAAAATCATTGTTTTCTGTCTTCACGACGATGGTTGATCTCATCGATTAGATATTTGTGTATAGGTTTTAAATCTTTAACAGTAAAAAAAGGAAGTGGATTCTAAAACTATATCGAATGTTATGTAACTAACAAGTGGTCGTTTATTAAAAAAAACTAACAAGTAGCCGGTCGTGCTTTCATGAAGTCAAATTTCCGACGAAACTCGTGTTCCGACTAGAGTATACCAACGAATCCACTATATCGGAAATTTGTTGGAAGTTGAAACTTATTGTTTCCGACGAATTTTCGACAAAACTATTTTCGACAAAACGATCATGGTATTCAATCACAAGAAGCCATTACGTAAATCTTTTTATAACAACAAGTAATTACGTAAACATTTTCACATATAATCATGCTAATAAATAAATGCTTTAAATAAGGTCAAATTAAAGAGAATACCTTGATCAATTTGGAGGAGAAAACGCTTGGTTCAAACCCGGGTTAATATAATCCCTCTTAATGTTTATTTTTTTTAATGCAATGCTAAGTATAAACTTGTGGTTTGTACAAGTTTTACTACTAACTATTGAGTAGTCCAATATGGCTTGTGTACAATCTCTCTTCTCATGCTTTAATTTGAAAACATTTACCAAAAAATAAAAAGGATCCTGAGCTACATGCTTCTGGAACTTACTCTTCTCACCTTCTTAATTTTTTTTTTATATAGGATTAGTCTCACTCCCAAGTCCCAAACCATTATTGCAATAAGAAAGAAAGACAAAACCCCTAATTAACCACATACGAGTTTTACCAACAACAAGATCCAATGATATCTATCGGTTTTGTTTGGGCTTATCTGAAGCCGCATGTCCGACATTTTTATATTAGATAGAATATTGGAGATGGAAGACATATAACGGTAAATTCCGAAACAAGATCAAATGAAACTTCGTTTGTATTAGAGACGATTCATGATTTCGAGTGTTTCTGGCGACATGTGTGGTGATTGCATCCAAATTCTAGCTCAACCGATTAGTTGGAGGAGCAAAACATAAAAACTGTTCCGAGCTTGGGTTTCATTGGTCGCTGCAGCTAGTTAACATAGACATACAATTAATTTTAATCGCAACATACTAACGATACTTTAACACTAAAAGAAAAGGTTAAGTATTTATCATGTGGTGTTTTACAATTAAAAAGGAAAAAAAAAAAAGAAGAAGAAGAAGAAGTAGATTTGTGGTTTAAAATATATGATATCTTCAAAACTGTAATCATAGGAGATCTTCATATCTACTTTAACATGTGTAAATATAAATTTCTTTATTATTCACGTGGTTAATTAACTAAGTATGAAGAATTATATTATTTAACGTTTGATGATATATATATATATATATATTTTTTTTTTTAACCACATATCTTCTTCTTCTTTTCCCACAAAACATCTCTATTCACACTTAGTTAATTAACATCCCTGTATCTCTACTTATCATTTCTCTTGATTATTTCTTGTATTGAATTAATTCTATTAATTTTAGATATAATCCTCACTCTGAGTATCCAAAAAAACGGTTAGTCCATTGTCCAAATAAGTATAGATTTATCTAAATGGTGAACAATCTCGCCATTATATACACTTGAAAAAATATATTTGGATCGATGTCCTTTTCATTTATAACTTTTACTATAAATAAGATCCTACCCAAAATAATGAACTCTTTGAAAAATGAAAATTATGTGAAACAGCATAATAAGTTACTAATTAACCTAAACTCGTGCATTCAAATAACCATAAAAGTCTGCGCTAGATGAAAGTTTTACAAATGCAGTTCATGCTATTGTTATTTTGTCCTATTAGTTATGAATTATTGGAGTTTGGTTCTTCCAAAATTATTATTTAAATAAAATCAATCACTTTATTTATTTTCACCTACTTCATTATCATCTTAATTATAAACATTGATCTACTCTTGAAAACGAGTAAATTTAACTATTTTTGTATAGACAATTTAATACGCAACGCATAAAACTACGAAAGACGGTTTAACCTACTATCAAAATCGGATTTGAAAATATAATGGTTCTAAATAAAATAAAAATTTAGCCATTGATAGTAGTAAATTTCCAGGAAAAAGAAATTGTGGGTGAGTTAAAAAACCCTCGTCTTCTTTGATTTAATAGCACACTTGCCAACTGAACTAATTTTTGGAAAAAGTATTTGTATTCCCTAATAATAACAAATCATATTCGAGGTCCTAACCTTCACTTACTTGTGTGCATGCATGACTAATTTTTGTCTATTTCATGGTGGAGCCTATATAACAAAACAACTCGCATCCATAATCTAGCCAAAATAAAACATGTCTTGAAGTTTAAACTTCATCCGATATACAAGAATTAATTATCGACCAAATGTTAAATAAACACCTTAGTTTAGTTAACATTCAAGCACTGGAATTTTCACTACATTAATCTAAGAGATAATCTAATCTGAGTCTAACCAAATATAAAAAAGAAGAAAAAAAGAGAGCTAAAAACTAAAAATCTTATCCAAATATTAGTTAAGCCGTCTATATCTCTTTCCCTCGGTTTATTTTCCTCTTTAAAAAGTAAGACAAAACGAGAACATTATTAGTTCAAAATATTATCAGTGAAATAAACGTAATTTCAAGAAAAATTGAAATAAACATCTACAAATTATTAAACTTGAGAGTACAGTCGTACATACAAATGTTAATGATTAAGAAACGGCAAAAAGTAATTTTTTTTTCTTAAAATTGAGAAACATAAATTCAGAAAGAAAAGTGGCTAAAAGTGAAAACGGCAAATATATTTGTGTACAACTTCACGTGAACTAATTGTCTAATTTTCTTGGAAACTTAATTTATAATTTAATCCCGTTTTCTTGACAAATGAGGATATAAAGTATAAAACATAGAAATTAAGATTGTAATATATGCAATGTATTCACATATATAGGTATATGTGAAATAGGTAGAATCTAGACATAGAGCCCTTAAAAGAAAGAGTTGGCCTAAACCGAAATCGACATGCATTATTTCTGAAAAAGTTATTTTGGTGTTGGAATTATTTTCCAAGATCATTTTATTTCTGTATAGTACACCTACATAGACTAATACTTTTAGAAATTATATTGTTACTTTTCTAAAAAGATTGAAAATTATTATGACTCACACGAAACATTTATCTTTATTTTCTTTCCCACACACATCCCTTTTCATTCTTAAGACCTCCCCCTCTATATATACTTGAAGTCTCTTGAATGTTAAGGTCGTGCCATTAGCTTTTGATTTCAGAAAAAACACTAACAAAGATCTTTCTTAATTACTTCGTAGAAATCTTCTTCTTCCTTCCATAAAAAAACATCCTAAACCCGGAACCAAAGATCGACATTCATGGCTCTCTTTGACACTCATAACACATGGGCCTTTGTTTTCGGCTTGCTCGGTATGAGTTCTCACGTTCATGATCTATCTCTCACCATAACCTATATCCAGATTTTGATACATATATATTAGTAACACTACTTTCATTTTTATCGTGTAATTTTCAGGAAACCTCATTTCCTTTGCTGTTTTCCTCTCTCCCATGTAAGTATTTTACATCTTTACTTCACTCTGTTCTTGTTTTTCATAATATATGTCAACACATGTTTATGTTATTATCTAACTAGCAAGAACTATGATGATCATATGGTAACCAAATTTTAAACTAAGAGATACATATTGATTCAATATGGATGTGGATGCAGGCCAACGTTCTACAGGATTTGTAAGAAGAAAACCACAGAAGGATTTCAATCTATTCCCTACGTGGTGGCGCTCTTCAGCGCGATGCTTTGGCTCTACTACGCTACTCAGAAGAAAGATGTCTTCCTTCTCGTCACCATCAACAGCTTTGGTTGCTTCATTGAAACAATATACATCTCCATCTTCGTTGCCTTCGCAACCAAGAAAGCTAGAGTATGTTCATTACCAACATATATATGCACACACACATATATATATATGATATTTATTTTATGTGTGATATTTAATGATTCTTTTGGTGCAGATGCTAACAGTGAAGCTGTTGTTGCTTATGAACTTTGGAGGATTCTGTTTGATTCTCCTCCTCTGCCAATTCTTGGCAAAAGGAACCACACGTGCCAAGATCATTGGAGGAATCTGTGTCGGATTCTCTGTCTGCGTTTTCGCTGCGCCGCTTAGCATTATCGTAGGTTTTTAGTCTCTAGCTAGTATTACATAAACTAAATATGAAAAATATGGTTTTGACTAACTAGTTTTGTATTAAAAATACAGAGAACGGTGATAAAGACGAAAAGTGTGGAGTACATGCCATTTAGCTTATCCTTGACTCTTACCATCAGTGCGGTCATATGGCTCCTTTATGGTCTTGCTCTTAAGGATATCTATGTTGCCGTAAGTCATCATCATTATCATAATCATTATCATTATTTGCATGAAGTGGTTGCTTTTGTTCCTATTTTACCTGAGCCTATGATGCTAATCATAGATAAAGAGAGATATGGATTCACAAAAGCAAAACCCATTTTTTTTTTGTCGAAACCCTTTTGTTCGGTATTATTGTCGTTTTACATTTAAATATCCCACTAAACACTAAAGGTACTCCCTTTTTTGTATATTTTAAAAGAAAAACCTTAAAAGATTACATCTTTTACAAAAGAGTTCTATCTACATATATGTTACATTGATTTGTATATTGCACGTAACCTCGATAGACATATATACAAATAATACTGTGCCCAAGTTTTAAGTGTTTGAGCGAGACTAGCTAGTTTAAAGATAACTTTATATATAAGGGGAAAAAACTGATTTTAGTTTATTTTAGTCACTACAATAAAACTGATCTTTGAAATTGGAAACCTCAAAATTTATATATAGTATATATATATATTTATATTCTTTTTTATGCAACCATTTACAAAGTATATATAAATGTTGATATAAATCTATAAAGTGTAATAAATTTCTCCTTTTTATATGTCTGTCAATTTTCGCAGTTCCCTAACGTGATTGGATTTGTTCTCGGTGCACTTCAAATGATACTTTACGTGGTTTACAAATACTGCAAAACGCCGTCGGATTTGGTTGAAAAAGAACTCGAAGCCGCGAAATTGCCAGAAGTGAGCATTGATATGCTGAAGTTAGGTACACTGACATCTCCTGAACCAGCAGCGATCACAGTCGTCCGATCCGTGAACACGTGTAACTGTAAGGCTGAGATTGAAAATGGTCTTGGAGTTAGAAACAGTGCAACTGCTACTTGAGTTAGCCCTATATTATTAAGAAACCTATTTGTTGACTATTTTGACTTTGTACCCTTCTTGATATACCCACCAATCACCATCGTTCACGTGTACTGTTTTCGCTATCGTAGTTTTCTGAGTTTATCAAAGTGTGCGTAGTCGAGGATTAATTAATCGGGAAATACATTTTCCTGAGTTAATTTTTTCTCTTCTTCTTTTAATTATTGGATAATGTAATTAAATTATATGTTGGATATAAATATTTCTTATTTTCCAAGTTCAAAAGAATTTGAAATTTCTCAAGCAAGTGTTTTTCTTTTTCTTTAGCATACAAAAATCAAAAACAAAAACTCGGAGCTATTAGTTTTACTTTAAACATTCTGTGACCGAAAGGACAAAGTCCCAGGTTCAAATCCACTCAATGACGGAGAAATGATTTAAACTTGCTTTGGTCTTTGTTTTTTTTTTTTGATAAATGTCCAATTATATATTCTGAAGTTTCCGAGTGTTTATATATTTCATTAATTATTGAAATTGGCCATCAAATTTGAAATTGTGAAATGTTAATTCACTTTCATCAGTTCTTAGTCTTCTAGTTTTAATGATACATATAATTCTAATCGGAGTTTCAAATATTAGTTTTTATACCATTATTCAACTAAAATTTTCATTGTATGATAAATTATGAGTATTTTTAGTTACACCGATATTTCGTCCCCTTAAAGTATGTATTGCTAACTATGAGTATTTTGAGTTTTAATATGTTTATTGGAATAAAAATAGGTTTATATGTTTAAAAATTAAAATTAAAATAGGTTTATATGTTACACCCTAACCATATGATCCAAGAAAAAACATCAAATAATCCCACACGAAACAACAACAAGATGAAATAAATATACCTCTTACACTTTAAAACAAGCACAAAACATGAAGGTTAAGACCTATCTTTGGGATCTAGTTGTATAAGTCAATGTTGAATGGGATTGAATCTATGTTGAGTGGTGCACTAGGATCCAAGTAGTAAGGTTCTGAATTATGTTGAACTCCAGAAGTCATGTGCGGTGGAGGCAAACGGTTCAGGTTTGTTCCAAAAGGTGAGAGCATTGGTCCAACCATTGGTTGGCTTATGGTAGACGTTCCATACATAGGAATATTGGCTGATGGTTGCAAAGCGGCTTGTGTGTTCCATGTGGTGGATGCACTATATGTAGGATGGTTTAGTGATGGTTGTGAAATGGCTTGAGTAGCTTGTGTATTCCATATGTTGGGTCTGTCATATATAGGAAGGTTTAGTGATGGTTGCAAAGTGGTTTGATTGGCTTGAGTGGTGGAAGTAGTAGCACCACTGATGTTTCTGTTTTGCCATGTGATTGGTCTTTGTTTTGTTGAGATACATTGGTTTTCCGCAACGGTGATGTCATGAATGCTTGGCCTCTTTCTCTTCTTATCCTTTGATGAGTTGATACGTGCAAAGTATTTTTGAGCATGACTTGCAACCTGAGTTGATGTTCTTGTCACCACGCAGTGGCGAGAAATGCTACGCCAATCACCTTTCCCATATTTTTTCAAACCAAGCAGAAATTGTCTATTCGCATTAAAAAAAAACGAAAAAAAAAACAAAATTATTAGCAAAGAAATAATTATGCCACACAGTTTCACTACCAAAACAAAATAAACACAAAACCATATACAAAATATTAAAGACAAGTGAATTTAGTCGAAACCTGTGTTCAATTGGATTCCAAGGAATCCCCTTTCGTCGTTTTTGCTTTAGTTTTGATTTACCTTTGTGCTTAAACTCCCGTTTACGATTGTTGCCACCTTCCAATATGCTTCTTTCTTTATCACTAGCATCGTGATTTGGTTCTTCTGAAAAATCATAATCAGGAAGAGGTATACATCCAGATTCAATCAACATAACATCACGAGCCAAAATATTGTAATGCTCTATAACTTGTTCTAAAGTTTTTCCAGGAACAACTGTAGCAATTTTTTTCCAACGAATCTCTGTTTTATCGTTATAAATTGCAAGTGCTCTCTCGAAAGCAATATCATCATCCTTGTTCCAAGATGAACCAACACTAATTTTCTGTCCCAAAGCCATTTTCCAAACTCTTAGACCAAAAACTATCCGAACAATAAAAAAACAAGACCAAACTACTGACTTGAAATCGTAAATTTTGTTTTACAAAAACCCACAAACTAGTATTGATAGACTAGTAAGAACCCAAACTTTGCTTATTCTAAAGAACTCTATGATATTTCAAGATCTATTGAACGTAAGATGGATAAGGATCAAAACACCAGTTCTATAGTATTTATAGATAAATCCACTTTTTGTTTTTCTTTCTCCAAATATGGTGCTTATACAATGTACCATGCGACAGGTGGTAAACAATATCAATTGTCTCTTTTTATGTTTGCAAAATAATATATAGAAATAAATCTTTTTTTCTTTGCAGCACATAGAAATAAATCTATATATATCAAAATTTCCATTTTATAGTATTAAATATAATTTTGCTGGTGTCAAGCAACAATTGTGCAAGTCCAACACATTTTAAGTCATTATGAGGCAAAATTTAACTTTTAATACATTGCCTATAATCTTAAATAACACTTTGATGTAGGATATTTGTCACACGTCTAGTCTAGTCAGACAAGAATTATAAGAAAATTTTAATACATTGGCCTATATATTTAACTTTTTTTTTAAGGAAAATTTTATCCATTAGAGGCAAAATTTAACTTTTAATACGTACAATGGCCTTTATATCTTATATAAATCAATTAAATTATGGTCTTAAGTGATTTTAAATAACTAAATACATATGTGGTCTCTACACTACAAAAAATACGCTGGATAACGTCGATTTACTAGGGTCACTTTGTTAACCGACGTAAGAAGTTTTAGTTACAAGGAATTTTGCGTCGGTTTACTAACCGACTCAAATATTGGTTAAGAAAATTTGTGTTTTCTTTATTTAGATGTTTAAAATTTGTTTATGAATCATGTGGGGCCATTAAAGAAGGGTCCATTACCCATAATCGTGTCAAAAATGTTTATTTGGTTGATTATCTTATGCTAAAGAATTTTACAAACTTCTTCGTAAAATGACTTTAAAGTCAGATAATATTAACGTCATACAATAATAAGACGGTTTTCAAACCGACGGTAATAGTTTTAAGTCAGTTTATAACTGACGTTACACTCAATATTGAACGACGTAACTTGCCATGTTTTTTGTAGTGCTACATTTTTCTTCAATATGTCTTACTTGATTCAATTATTTGTTTCTCTTTTGAAAAATATGGTTTTTTAACTTATGATGTGGAATATTCAATTATGATGTGGAATATTCTTTACAGTTAGCACTCAATCTTATAATTACTGTTTTATAATATAAGTATATAACACATGCATGTTTTTAGAAATTAGAGACTGCATACTGTAATCAGTTAGTAAAACTAAATAATTAATGTGTAGTTGACAAAAAAAAAAATCAGTCGTAAAACTAAATATATACATAATAATATTTTTTTCTTAAAAATAAAATAAAATATAATAATAATAATAAAATATATATATATATTTTTCTTAATTAATGTTCTCTGAATATGTTTAGAATAATCTTGTTGTGATCTATCTCTCTTCAAACACGTACTCAAAGCTGACGATGATAGCCAAGGACACATTCTCGCTTATTTGTCGACAATCCCGAGTCCACAGACGGCCCACTTGAGAAGTTCAACTTTGATCTTATTAATGAGATTAATGGGCTAATATCGGCCCATATAAACCCAGGAAAAAATTGTAAGAGGAAGTAAAAACTTTTTTAAAAATAGAGAAGTAAAAAGTTATAAATAAAAATTAAGATTAGAGATGTGATAAAATTAACAAAATATAGAAGTCCACGAAAAGAAACCGAAGCGGCTAGAGCTAAACAAAGCCGATTCAATCGTGAGACAAACAAAAGGAGATTCCTTTTGGGGTTTCGTCGTGATTCGATCTTAGCATGTCAATTTGAAAACCCTAGTTTTGATCTCTCTCGATTTCAAATCCTACTCCAAATTTCAAGGTTTGTCTCTTTCCCTCCTCCTCCTTAGATCTGGTTCTAAATTGATTTTTCTCAATAGGGTTAAGGTTTTCTAGGTTATCTTTTGTTCTAATGCGCGATTACAGTGATAGGAACTGGGAAATTTCTTAGCTTTTTGTTTAATTGAACCGTTTTGAGGTTTCGATTTGGTCTTAGTCTGTAATTGTGAATGTTGTGCAGAACTCAAGAAACTTTAGACGATTTGAAGGTGGTGAACTAGGTTTTGGTTTTGAGATGTCGAGCTTTCGTGTGGGAGGAAAGGTAGTGGAGAAGGTTGATTTATGTAGGAAGAAACAGTTGGTGTGGCGCTTGGACGTTTGGCCTTTTGCCATTCTGTATACAGTATGGTTGACTACGATCGTTCCTAGCATAGACTTCACTGATGCTTGCATTGCGCTTGGTGCTCTTTCTGCTTTCCACATCTTAGTCTTGCTTTTCACTGCGTGGTCGGTGGATTTCAAGTGTTTTGTCCAGTTTAGCAAGGTAACCGGGCAGTCTAATCGCTCTTCACACCGAATTTTTAACAGATAAATCCTGAGTTACATGTATTGATCGGTCCTGTTTCTGTGTATTTAATTAACAGGTCAACAGTATCAACCAGGCAGATGCATGTAAAGTTACACCAGCCAAATTTTCTGGTTCTAAAGAAGTTGTGCCTCTTCATTTTCGTAGCCAAGTAAGTTCGTTCATTCACTATTTAGATGCCACTAGCTTTCTGTTTTCTGTGCAACTAGTTGGTTCTTGTGGTATATGTAAAGTTCAGTGTTTTCCCCTTAACAAACCGATACTATGCTTCTGCCATTTCTCTCTGCGTAAAATTTAGTGAATTAAAGCCCTATACTATTTGAATCCTCTTTTGGCCTGGAAATGCTTGATTTTACCAGTACTCTTACTCTCATGTTTTTAAAAGTTTTAAGTCTTTTGTTGTTTGCAGATGACAGATTCGGCATCCTCGGGAGACATGGAAGAAATTTTCTTTGACTTCAGGAAGCAGCGTTTTATATACTCAAGAGAGTTAGGAGCTTTTTCCAAGCTTCCTTACCCCACAAAGGAAACATTTGGTCATTATTTGAAATGTACTGGTCATGGTACAGAAGCTAAAGTTGCCACTGCCACTGAGAAGTGGGGAAGGAATGTGTAAGTCGCCTTGTAATTTTTCCTCTACATTTATCTATCACTTGTTCACGGTAACGTTGATAATTGATGTTGTTTTTTTTTTGGCAATTTTTTTTTGATCATCTCGTAATTTGTGCGTTCTGTTTTTCGTTTGATATACCCAGCCGACCTCTATTAAAACATTGCTCCTGGTGAATATCCTAAGTTTTTTTGTTCTCTTATCTGGTTTGATACCTTTTCTCTGTGCCTTGCAGATTTGATTATCCACAACCTACATTCCAGAAGCTAATGAAAGAAAACTGCATGGAACCCTTTTTTGTATTTCAGGTGTTGTTTACTTGATAATGCATGTATCTAAGAGCTCTTTTTATAGTTATTGTGGCTTTAAGTCTAATTGTGCTTCTTCCTCATTTTGCAGGTTTTCTGTGTGGGTCTTTGGTGCTTGGATGAATTCTGGTACTACAGTGTGTTCACACTATTCATGCTTTTCATGTTCGAGTCAACCATGGCAAAAAGCCGCTTGAAGACATTAACCGACCTAAGACGTGTTAGGGTGGACAGTCAGACCGTGATGGTGTATCGATCCGGAAAGTATGCAATTGAATAACACCAAAGTTAACCTTAAAGGTCGTTTTTGTATTACTGCTCTGTCTAAATAAGTCAAATTTTAGGTGGGTGAGGCTCTTAGGTACAGATCTGCTTCCAGGAGATGTTGTGTCCATTGGGCGACCTTCAACTCAGACTGGAGGAGAGGATAAGACAGTACCAGCGGACATGCTTTTACTGGTAGGAAGTGCTATTGTAAATGAAGCCATTTTGACAGGCGAGTCAACTCCCCAATGGAAGGTACCTTTTTTTCATTAACATCATCTTTGTTTGTTATATGGCTACTCTTTGAAGTTCCGTTCTCTGGACTTTGGTATTTGAAGATTTCTGAATTATAATACTGCAAATAACTTGGTTGTTGTCAGCTTACTTGCCATTCTTATTATTGCATCAACAGCTTCTCTCACAATATGTGTAATAGGTTCTAGTGTCTTTGTTTGACACTAAGAATAATCAGGATTAACTATTGAGCACTGCTTAGTTCATCAAAGGGATCTTGCTTAGACCTTTACATTGTAAGGTCCATATGTGTAGTGACCTATTTTTCACTGAGATTATGTGATGTCCATTATAGGTTCCAATTGTTGGCGAAGGATCTGATGTAAAATTGTCGATCAAAAGGGATAAGAATCATGTTTTATTTGGTGGGACAAAGATCTTGCAACATTCACCTGACAAGGTACTTCTGTCTCAGCAATATCAACCATTTCCTTCTTCCGTGCTTTCTCCAAATCTGTGTTTCATACTAATAAATGTTTGGGTCAGTCCTTCTCTCTGAAAACCCCTGATGGTGGCTGTCTAGCTGTTGTTCTCCGAACTGGATTTGAGACGAGCCAAGGAAAACTAATGAGGACAATTTTATTTTCTACAGAAAGGGTTAGAGACCTTTCCTTTATTTGTTGTCTCATTTCAGCATGCTTGAGAATTTTGATTGTTCTTATCTATTTGGTAAAATTTTAGGTTACTGCAAACAGCTGGGAGAGTGGTTTATTCATATTATTTCTAGTGGTATTTGCCGTGATAGCTGCGGGCTATGTTCTTGTAAAGGTACAATATTTTCTTCAGGTTCTTATTCAATAAATATGTCTATCTATACTAGTGTTGAGGAAACTCCTTTGCAGGGTCTCGAGGATCCTACTAGGAGCAAATATAAGCTTTTGCTAGGCTGTTCACTTATCATCACCTCAGTGATCCCGCCCGAATTGCCTATGGAATTATCCATTGCTGTCAATACGTCATTAATTGCTCTTGCACGACGTGGGATATTTTGCACAGAGCCTTTTAGGATCCCTTTTGCCGGGAAGGTATTATCTATCATGCCTCATTTGACTATTTGTTGGTCTTAAGTACTCTAGATGTTGAGCCTGCGACACTCTCAAAGGAATTAGTATTCATTCTTGATTGTACTGTGGTCTTACTAGTGTCATACTTTCCCTTTGCTGACAGGTTGATTTGTGTTGTTTCGATAAGACTGGTACACTCACGTCAGATGACATGGTAAGGTCAATTAAAAGTTCTGGGTATATGGTTGCTTGATTTTACTTATAATTATTCCCTTATTTTTGCTGCTACATAGGAGTTCCGAGGAGTTGGGGGCTTGTCTAATAGTGAAGAAGCAGAGACTGATATGAGCAAGGTTCCTGTACGCACATTGGAAATTTTGGCTTCTTGTCATGCCTTGGTCTTTGTAGACAACAAGTTGGTATGAACAAGACAATTTCTTTTCCTTTTTGACGTAGGAGAACTCATTTTCCTGGTATTAGTTTTGCTGTTGTTCCTGTTTTTGGGCTGTGAGAAACTTGACTATTGTGACTCTTTTGATCTATGTGCAAATGTTTTCCTATATTTCCGATATGTGATTTCCATGTAGTATACTTCTTACTTCAGCAAGTTTGAAATGAATCTTAATTTAAGAGTCCGCATGTGATACATGTACTAATAGTCATCTTTCTGAAACCGGTTGTGTTTTGCTTTTGCATCACGAATCATCATTAAAAAATCCGTCATGTCTTACTCTGTTTTTCAATACTTACAGGTTGGTGATCCTCTTGAGAAGGCTGCACTTAAAGGAATTGACTGGAGTTACAAAGCTGATGAAAAGGCCTTGCCTAGAAGGTGATTATTGATATTTTATTATTCTCTTGTCCTATTGTTCTGATTCTGTCTATTTTGCTATTTTATTAATTATTTGTTTGAAGAGCGTTCTGCGCACATATGAAGAAGCTATTTCTTATTGTTATGTGTTATCCGCTGCAGAGGAAATGGCAACTCGGTACAGATTATGCAGAGATACCATTTTGCTTCGCATCTGAAGAGAATGTCCGTTATCGTTCGTATTCAGGAGGAATATTTGGTGTTTGTGAAGGTCTGCTTAATAGATCATACTTGTACAAGAAATATTTATCAGTAAATCCCAAATGTTGGATGCTTATATTTTAACTTATTTTTCAGGGTGCGCCAGAGACAATCCAAGAGAGGCTTGTGGATGTGCCAGCACAATATATCGAAACATATAAGAGATACACACGCCAAGGATCTCGGGTTCTAGCCCTTGCGTATAAACGACTTCCTGATATGATGGTAGTTACCCATGCTCTCATGAACCTCTTGGCTTCTTGAAAAAACTTGATTAATGCATTTTACCTAGAAACCTTACAGACTTAGACAATAGAATTTCACTGCTCATCTATTAAGGTCTGTGTGTGAATCTGTATTGTACAACGTAAATTTATGTCAGAAGTCTAAGCTCCTTAAGTTAGCTATCTGCTTTTGCACTTGTTATGCCTCTTAATTTGTTCATTTTGTAGTTAACAATATAAACAGCCAGCATCGTGTTGTTCTGGATTATGCAAGCTTCTGCCCACATGCTTTTAAGTTGTTCTTAACATGTATCATATATAATGATAACCAGGTCAGTGAAGCTAGGGACATGGACAGAGATGCTGTTGAGAGTGACCTTACTTTTGCTGGGTTTGCGGTAATGACATAATGCCTTATGCTCTATGCAGCTTTATTTTCTTTATATGTTTGTACTCGATGGTCTGGTATCAACATTGGTTTGTAATGGGTTAATCATGCATCACAGGTCTTCAACTGCCCCATTAGACCAGATTCAGCCCCCGTTCTCTTGGAGTTGAAGAATTCATCCCATGATTTGGTAAACTCATACTGTGTATCTTGTAATGCGCACACACTAATAGATTATTGGACCTCCTATCACTACCAGTGGTTCATTCAGTTCATTTTCTACTCAGTACAAAATTATCCGTAAAGCAGCTTTCTCATTATTTCATTTAATATAGACACATATATTTGGGGTTCTTTGATTTCTGCTTTCGGTCTTCATGTCTTTGTTTTGCAGGATGCTCATTCAATCTTATATAATTAAATACACAGGATATCTTATCCTTCTTTCATGATTCCAGGTGATGATAACAGGTGATCAAGCTTTGACAGCTTGTCATGTTGCAGGCCAAGTGCATATTGTATCAAACCCAGTGTTAATTCTTGGTCGATCAGGGACTGGTGACGAATACAAGTGGGTGTCACCTGATGAGAAGGAGATCATACCCTACAGGTGCAGTCATATTTTTAACACAGTTACTCTAGAATTAAAGCAAATTCGTGTTCTCACGTTGTATAATTTTAGGTAGTCACATGATACCAGCAGTATATGTTTTCACAATAGTCTCTCTTTCTCCATGCTGCCGTTTTGAACTTTTTGTCTGTCATTGAAGTGTGTGCGCCTCTTGGTGTGGTGTTTTAACGTTGACTCACAATATTTTGCTCTGCATGTAATGATTGCTCAAGTGGAAAAGATCTGACACTTAAGATGGTTTCTTTCATTCTCCTGCTTCTTATTGAGAAAGGATGACCTGGTTTTTTGTTTTCAGTGAAAAAGAGATAGAAACCCTTGCAGAGACCCATGATTTATGCATTGGAGGTGACAGCATTGAAATGCTACAGGCTACATCTGCTGTTTTGCGAGTCATTCCGTTTGTTAAGGTATATACACCTTGTGATCTTTATCTCGTGGTTTAGTATTTCTTAGTAACCTTTAAATAATAGAGACTGAAGCTTTAATCATTTTTCTTTTCAGGTTTTTGCGAGAGTTGCTCCACAGCAGAAGGAGCTGATCTTAACCACCTTTAAAGCGGTAGGCAGAGGGACTCTGATGTGTGGGGACGGGACAAATGATGTCGGAGCATTGAAGCAGGTAGGGCTTATAAGATTTCATTGGAGAGATGCCATGCAAATGATGCCTTCGCTTTATTTTATTTCTTGTGATTAATTTTTTTTTCCAATATTGAAGGCCCATGTTGGAGTTGCCTTACTGAATACTATACCTCCCTCGTCTCCATCGGATTCGTCTAAAGATGACAAGTCAAAGTCGAAAAAGTCCAAACTGCCATTAGAACCAGCAAGCAAAACTATAATTCAGAATGGGGAAGGATCATCAAAAGGAAAGATTCCGCCCCAAAACCGTCACTTAACTGCTGCGGAATTGCAAAGACAAAAGTTGAAGAAGATGATGGATGAACTAAACAGTGATGAAGGTGATGGCCGGTCAGCTCCCCTAGTCAAACTTGGGGATGCATCAATGGCATCCCCCTTCACAGCTAAACATGCGTCGGTTGCCCCAGTGACAGACATAATCCGACAGGGTCGTAGTACACTTGTGACGACTCTTCAGATGTTCAAAATTCTCGGTTTGAACTGTCTCGCCACAGCTTATGTCCTAAGTGTTATGTACTTAGACGGTGTAAAGCTCGGTGATGTCCAGGCTACAATCAGCGGAGTATTAACAGCTGCGTTTTTCCTCTTCATTTCTCATGCCCGACCGCTTCAAACCCTCTCTGCAGAACGACCCCACCCGAGTGTCTTCTCCGTGTACCTCTTCCTCTCTCTGCTAGGACAGTTTGCTGTTCACTTGACCTTCTTGATCTACTCTGTGAAGGAAGCTGAGAAACACATGCCCGAGGAATGCATTGAACCAGACGCAAGTTTCCATCCTAATCTGGTGAATACAGTGTCGTACATGGTGAGCATGATGCTCCAGGTTGCAACATTTGCTGTGAACTACATGGGACATCCCTTTAACCAGAGTATCAGAGAAAACAAACCGTTCTTCTACGCACTGATTGCTGGAGCAGGGTTCTTCACCGTCATCGCCTCTGATCTCTTTAGAGACCTGAACGATTCGCTCAAGTTAGTTCCATTACCTCAAGGTCTGAGGGATAAGCTTCTCCTCTGGGCTTCACTTATGTTCATCATCTGCTACTCGTGGGAGCGGTTACTCAGGTGGGCTTTCCCCGGTAAGATCTCTTCTTGGAAACATAAACAAAGAGCTGTCACTGCAAATCTGGAGAAGAAGAAGAAAGTTTGAAGAGATGCAAACAGGTTAGGTTGAGGTAATAATCATCAATCCATACATTTTTTAGTCGAGAAAGATGTTTGTTTTTGGGGATCTTGTTTTGCAGAAAGCTTCCAAAAAAAAAAACATGAGCATTTTTCCCATAGGTCTCCTCTAATGGTTAGACATTTTGTCTCATTACCTTATTATGTCACTCTCTAAGAACCACATTTTCCATATCCTTTACACTAAATCTAAGGGTTTTCATTATTAGTCTCTGTAATTGTTTCTTTACTTGCTTTCTTTGTATAATTATAGAACTCTTACTTGCTTTCATTTTTCTTGATTTTTTTTTACCAAAAAAAAAAAAAAAAAAAAAAAAAAAGAGCAGAAGACGACAAACAAAAGTAAATTCCATCTTCACCAAAACGTAGTAAATAATCTTCTGTGATAAGGTCCACAGTAGATTTGAAGAGATTGACCACGCGTCAGTATAACATTGGTTTCTACAACTGTTAATTGATGCGATTTAAAAAAAAAACAACTTTAGAAAAAAATACCAATAACGGCAAAATTGATAAGGGGGAAGAAGAGCAGAATTTAGGGATTTTGGCGGCTTTAGGGCTCTTTCTCAGTCTCTCTACTTCCGCTGCTTTTTTTCATTTCCCTCTCTGCTCTCTCGTCTTTGTCTTCTTCTTCCTCTTCTCTATCTCGATTCTACGGTGTCGCTCTGATCCCTAAATTTCTAGGTTTTACCATTTTCTGTTCCCAATTTCAATCGCGATCCGTGCTTTTTCGATGGCGTCGATTTTGATGCTGTGATAAAGAGTTACGCCGTCGTCTCTCAGTGATTTCGGGTGTGTTAAAATGTCGCCTCCTCTCCGAGAAAAAACCCTAGCCGCGATCTATAATCTGTTGAGTTTTGTTTTTTTTTGTCTTCTTCTAAATTTCTTCAATCATTTATAGTTTCTGGGTGATTCTCGAGCTAAAATTTTGACTCTTTGTTTTTGTTGTCGCGTGAAATTTTTTACAGAAACAGAAACCGCCGGAGGCGTTCTGACAAGAAGATTTGTCGGAAGGAGCTGAATGATTCTGCTATGGCTGCTGGTCCGGTGGTTATCAAGCACGAAACTGAAGATACTCCTGGAGAAGGAGAAGAAGGTAACACTTCTGGAAACAACGCCCTTGTTGAAGTCAAGTTAGAGAAGGAAGAAGAACTTGGGCTTCTCGTAACCTGTGGAATACACAAACGAAAACGACTCTCTCGTGGAGGAAGATCTCGAAGATATTCAGACTCCAGCTTCGAGGAGAAGCCGCTTATTATCCTTCCCAAAAACAAGCAGCCGAGAGTATTAACCACTCGATGGAACAATGAAAGGTAGTAAAACGACCAAACCCCTTTAGTTTCATGTCTTGATTTCATGTTTTTGTATGAAGAGAGTAGTTTTTTTATTTATGCAGGATTAAGTTTGCCGAGCAAACATTGGCGGATGTTTTGAAGGAGAAAGGTGCTACTTTGGAAACACCTGTTACGCGACAACTGTTAAGAGTCATTGCTCGAAGCAAGATAGGTGATACTGGGCTCTTGGATCATTGCTTGAAGCACATGGATGGCAAAGTAACACCAGGTGGTGCTGATCGGTTTAGGAGGTGTTACAATACTGATGGATGCATGCAGTATTGGCTAGAGAGTGCTGACCTTGTCAAAATTAAACTTGAATCTGGAATTCCTGATCCTAATTGGGTTCCCCCATCTTGGTGGAAGGTTCAGACTGCATCACATGATCCATCTGCGGTTTCGTCGAAGCTTCTTATGGGAGAGATTGAGCAAATGAAGAGGTACTATGCTTGCAACACTTTGAGATTCGATCTTATTTGCTTTCCTTGAAATGTGCTTGGAATCTCATTTCTTTTGTGGTAAGCAGTGATATTAAAGAACTCGCATCAAAGCAAAAGTTACCAGATCATGCTGATGCAAATGAGGTGACTTTGTGATCTTTTTTATTTCTGTTGGAGGAATGTGTTAAGATAAGCATATTAGAGATTCAAAAACTTTTTTTGTTTGCATTTCTCCCTAGAAACTATGCAAGGATCTTATGAGTTGGAGGGAAAACACTGATAAGCAAATTGTGGAGATCTCGAAATCGTTGACGTCAACTCAGGTCGAGACTATGAGCAAGTTGAAATTATTTGTTTAAAGCTTCTTGACTAGGGATGATTTTAACCTGATAAAGCTTTTGTCTACCATATCTCACTTATTCACAGGTCATGTTCAAGGATTTGATTTCGTGGAAAGATAAAGTAGATCAGCAGTTGGGGGTTATTTCAAGCACGCTGATCAATCTGCAGCCGAATGGTAGCACGTCATTCAGTCCAGCTCCTGAAAATTGGGAAAATTTGTTGAGGAATGCCAATATGGATGATTTTACGGAGTGGGATGACCTTATTGATGGTCTACCAGAGGCTGTCAGGCCGGAAACCTACGCCCTTCCAACAAATCCTTGCAAAAGCTCTTTCCAAGACCATACCTTGGTTGAGGAACAGTCATTGGTCAACATCGATATGCAAATGACAGACAGGTTAGAGCAGTTGTTTGTTTGTTTTGGTCCAAGAGTTGGGTTTTATGGGTTATTATTGTCTAATATATTGTTTCTCTATTTAGCTGCATGACTAGAGGTGAATCCAGAAGCTCCAGTCAGGACAAAGCTGAAATGACTCCGGGTTCTTCGATTACTGCAGGTCCAAAATCAGATATTGACGACCCAACTATCCAGACTCAGGTAAGTTTGTCAAACATATTAGAAGCATTGGTCTGGTGTTTCAGTTGAACTGGATGATCAATTTTGGAAAACCCTCTAGCCTCAAGATCAATCTTGATCAGCACATATTGTCAGAGTCTTTGCTTCGTTCACTACCACTCATTGCATCAGATGTTAACGGGCAATTTTTCCAAAGCTTCACATTACCTTTACGTGATGTTAAGGAATCAATATCTGAGAGTTATACTTGTACAGGAAACCTTGAAGGAGTTGGTGACTTGGAAAGCCAAAGCGGAGCAGCAGCTAACGGAATTGACAAACGCTGTCCTTGCTCTTAAGGGACAGAATCAACCCAACTGGCGTTACCCGTGAAGACTAGGCACAGATTGATCAATGATTTCGCTTTAACTAGTCGATTCCACCTGCATAGAATCCCTTAGAGACATGTACAGGGTTTCTGATAAAACTAAACAAAAAAAAAAAAAAACAAAGAGAGACTAGAGATCAGTAGCATCTGAAAAGCTTAGGAACAGGTAGGACTTAAGTAAGTCATATAGAAGAAGTTTGAAGTGAAATTTGAAGGTAGAGATGCTTTAAATGGTAATTGTTTTGCTGTATATTCTCTCTCGGATGGCCTCTTATTCAACAATGAAGCTTGCTTTTGAGTAATATCTTTTCTTTATCCCTGTTTTGAATTCTTATCATCTAGCTATATAATTATGTTGATGTCATAATACCACCTCCCATCATCGATCTCAGTCTTTGCTTCAACTACCACACATCACATGGCTGCATCTTCTACAAGAGAAACCTTGAAGGAGTTGGTGACTTGGAAAGCCAAAGCAGAACAGCAGCTAACGGAAATATTTACCCGAATACACGAAATCATTGTTGGTCACTTGAACCTTTTACTACTCATTAATCTCTCGTACTTGTTCATTGCAGACACTACAACATATTTATACCACTTGTTAATTGTTTTTACCTTAAACCTAGTATTTAAATTATGAAACCCATCACTATTGGGCTTTAACTAACAACAATGGCCCAAAAACGTTTTCATCTTTCGGTGACACAGAGTCACGACGGGTCTTGTTTCTCCCTTTCTCTTCACCGCCATCAATTGATTTTTCTCTTGTACACCAATTTCCCTCACAAGAATCTACTCTCTCTCCCTTTCTCTCCGATTACTCGATAATTTCCAAGAGAAAGGGAAGCTTTCAGTTTTAGGGTTCGTAGGGATTCACTTTAATCTACCCAAGAGAATTGACATCTATCCCGATAGATAGAATTCGAGGTTAGGAATCGCAAAGGTACGTTAATATTTCGACATAGAGAGTCGATGGTTTTGATTGCCGTAATTGATTTGCAAGTAAAAGAACAAAGCTTTGTATATGATTTTCATTGAGGTTTTTAGGTTTAATTTCCCAAGGGTTTTATCAACGATGTCTAAAGTTTTCTCTTTTTGAATTCCGTTTGTAGAGATCATTGCTAGATGAATTGACTGTTGAGATTTCTTCTTAGATTTTTCCTGCTAGGGTTAAGATCAAGAAAGACCCTGAATTGCTTTCTATGCATACTTGTACATTCTGTGATGCTCTCGAGCCGAGACAAAATTGCATTATCTGTTCTTGTACAGTTGGATTTGTGAGAAGCATTTATCTGTTACTGTGCTTTCGAATTTGTAAAAAAGATTTTTTAGATTACTAACTTGTTTTTGGTTTGGTTTGCCGCAGTAGGTTGATCCGGCTTATTAGAAGAAGAAAGAAATGGAGGGTTTTGTTGATCACTATATAGTTCTAGGTTTACCCTCTGGAGAGGAAGCTCTCAAGCTTACCGAGAAGGAGATTGCAAAAGCATACAAGTTGAAAGCTTTGGACTTGCATCCGGACAAGCGTCCAGATGATCCTGATGCTCATGACAAGTTTCAGAGGCTTAAGACATCTTACGAGGTTCTCAAAGACGAGAAAGCCCGGAAGCTGTTTGATGATCTCCTTAGAATCCAGCGTGAGAAACAACACAAGAAATCGCAAGTAGATTCCAAGAGGCGTAAGATGATGTCAGATCTCGAGGAAAGGGAGCGTTCTGCTTTTTCTCCTCATCCTGCAGCTAGAGCTTATGATGAGGAAGAGAGAATCGCAAGGAAGTTGAAGGAGGAGATAGAGAGGATACGTGCAAGACATGCGAAGAAGAAAAGTGGTTTCGAAACTCCAGAGAGTGGTGTAGATGAAAAGAGAAAAGAAGATAGAAGCGGTACTGGAGCTAGTGTTCAACTCGATAAAGAGAGAATGTTGAAGGTTTCTTGGGAAAAGATTGGTGAAGGGTATACAGCAGGAAGGCTCAGACAAGTGTTTTCAGAGTTTGGTGAGGTTGAAGATGTTGTTATTAGGAGTACTAAGAAGAAATGCTCTGCTCTTATTGTAATGGCTACAAAGGATGGAGCTGTGAGTATTATTACTAACTTAGTTTCTCTCTTTTTTCGTTATATATCAAGAACCTTAATCGAGTATTGATTCAATTTGTTTTTGTCTTATAGGTTGCAGCGACTAGGACATTGTGTGGGGATCTTTCTAATCCATTGCTGGTTGTACCTCTTCAGAAAGCAGCACAAAACGATTTTCTGACCGCTAAGAAATCTGCAGAAGCAGAACCGCAGAGTAACATAGTAGGTGCTGGTCTTCAAGCTTATGAAGACGCTGTCATGCAAAGACTTCGAAAGGTATTTTTCTACTCTCCTCAGATTCTTGTTGATTCTTTCGTTTGTGTTTTTTATTGTCAACAAGTCTCATATATTTACTTTCTTTTATCTTCAACAGGCAGCAATGGACCAGAAAAATCGAGGGGTTAAGCCACATGATCAAGAATAAAGCCTGCTTCAAGACCAAAGTGATCAAGAATTAAGCTCTCTGCTTCATGATTAAGAATTAAGCTCCTTATACATTGTTTGTGTACATCCAATCTCATATCAATTATTGTTGTAGAATCTAAATTTCTAACTCTACCCAGAGTAAAAGCTTCTACCCATGAGAGCTTCAGTTTCTAGTTGTACCGTAAAGTCTTTTTCAATCATTTTTTGTTTTGAAGAAAATTTTGGATGTGTATAATATTCTTTTTTCTTGTGTTTGTGTTGATATCACAAAATATCTTGTTTATTTGCTAATTTAATCACTATACCATCTCTCGTTTGTATTCTCGATGTTATTATATGGAGTGGCAATAGTATAAAAATGTGATGTTTTGAGATATATTGATTTTAAAATGTAATTACGCATATGGTTGTAAACAAAGTGGACATTGACTGACAGAAAGACAGAAACCAAACGAGAGACAAAGACACAAACTAGAATGCGTATGAAAGAGAATGAAATTGTCCTTTTTATTTTGTTTTCAAAATGATTCGAACTCTTCATATTTGCAGAAAATACATGTGATGAAAATAGTTTTCTAATAAAAGTCATTTAGGTTGAGGAAAAAAGGCTATAATTTAAACTTTTTTAAAGAGCTATAGTTTTTCTTTTTGTTAATAAGCTTAAAGAGCTATAGCTCCTTCGTAATTAAGTGAAGAAGACGTTTTTGCCTTTATTTAGTGCCCTACGTAGTAGATACATACATATCCTCACCAAGTAGAAAAACTTTATACATAAAAAAATCTATAAACTAAAATTTGTTTTTTTTAATTACAATTTTAAATTATTTTTTGCAAAAAGAATACAATATAGAATTCAATTAATCAAAAAAAATATAACTATATTAGTCTTTACTTTTAGATATCATCTATACTATTAATTGGGAAGCATTTTGTGAACTACAACATTGTGAGGGTAGTTTAAGATTAACTAAATGAATTTTTACATGGGCAATTTAGTAAATAAACAATTACTACAACTAAATAAATATATTTGATTCAGATCATTCATTAATTTTTTGCAAAAACAAATAACGGGATTAAATGATGCAATATATTCCGAGATTTGCTTCGTCAATATTTTTGGTATGATTTGTCTACAAAAATAAAAAAGGAAACAACATTAAATATTAAATAATAAATGAATATTCAGCATCAATATATATTTATTTCGAATATAAATCGAATTTGTATTTTTCAATTTGTTAGAGATAAAACCAAAAAATTCAACATAAATCGAATGTCATTAATTAAAAAATACAAAATATTTTAACAGTAAAATCTAAGTAATAATATTTATGTTATAAATATATTCCGATATTTTCTCATTTACCAAATATAACAAATTAAGTACATAGCCAAAAAAATATGCGACATACATTCCATCTAATATTTTGTTTTTGTCAAATCGTAATATGTAAACAATTAATAGTATAGATGTAAACGTTAAATTATTAGCAACTAAACTAAATTAATAATAGAAATAATATGTTTTTAAATAAAATTAAATATTTGCGGGTTGGTAAATACTAAAATTATAAATATTTATCAACGATATTACAATTTTGCAACGAGAAATATTTATCAACGATGTTACCAATTTATAAAAGTTTATGATATTAATAGTGTAGATTTATACTATTAATTAGGAAGCATTGGATAAAATATCTATTATATTAAAGCGACAGCACAAAAACGATTTTAGCCTATAGTTTTTCAAAAAACATTCTATTTTTGCCCTTACTATAGAGGGTGTATCCAAACACACCTAATCAGCTTCTAATTTTTTTTTAACGTGAGATTAATAAGGTTTTGTTTGGATAGTGTTCTAATCCGTTCCATTAGCGGTTTACATATTCGGAATCAGGATTGTCTACGTGTATTTATATATTTCGAGAAAATAGTTTTATACATCGGGTATCTTGCAAGATTTAAATTCAAATGCCATGTGTTACGCAAATTTAACAACCAACAAGTTAACAAAATATACTACTTTCCGAAAATGTAGTGTCATTAACTACCATATTTTAAAATAATTTAAGGATAATCCCATAGTTTTTGCAATCTTAACAAAAAAAATTCGGAGTAAAAATCTATTCAAATAATATTATTTCCTTATATTCCTACAAAAAATATAGATTATTTCCTTAAATTACATTTTTTCGTTTCCGTAAATATTCTATATGTTTTAAAATTGAAAAATGATCATATTTACCTAAATTACTAACAAAATCTTTCTTAGCAATTGTAGGAACCATAAATATTGAGAAAATCTTCTATATTTAAATATATGTTTTAATGATGAAATATTTTGTAAAAAAACCTAAATCGTTACAGATTTTTGTGTATAAATAGTTCATATATATTCCGCATTGCTTAATTCACATGTTATCTCTTTTCTGTTTATTGTCTTATAAATTTTTTGATTGATAATGCCTATTTACTTTGTGTGATTGTAGGTATCTAAAATTTAGCTTTGACTGAAACAAGAATATGTGAAGAATATTGGGAGCTTTATGACTAAAAGAGAATGGTCAGATTTTTCTAATCTATTTATTTAGTTCCACTAAAATACTTTTTTTTTTGTTTCTCCTAACATGTGTCAACTTAATGATGATTTTTTTCAGATTTCATTCAGAGAAAATCATCCAATGGGTCGATGTAAAAGTTTTGAGAATCTAGAAGAAAAAAGACATTCAGCGTGAAACATTTGAATTATTATTAACAGATGAAAAGGTACTTCATTAACCAAATGAAAAGCATGTATATAGTCTTTTGTTTATTCGATTTTTTTTGTTCTAATTAAATGACAAATCATTGTGGTGTAAAAATGGTTTTGTTCTTAGATATTGGCGATGCTATGACAAAACTATGATTCTCCACGGCATATGGAAGAACTAATAGCTAGACATCGTAGGCCTTTTAGTTTTTTATTTGTTCGTGTTAAAGTTTGGGTTGTGTTGCTCTGGTTTTTTATTCGGAATAAATGGATTCTTATGCTTCAATAATAAAATTCTTTTAGGTTTGAAACTCCTTTATTCATTTCCTCTAAGTTTAATTAATAAAAATGTGTAATGTAATATTACATTTAAACAAAGATAAAAATGAAAATTAAACAAATGAAATTAAAATAAAATCGTTGACGTTCCGTGACGTCTTCTCATCAATACTCCTTTTCGTTTATATATGTATATATTTTTCAAAAAGAGATTTTTATTAGAGTTTTGGTATTTATCTCTTCGAACATTTTTTTTTTTCTCTTTGAACATTCTTCTAATTAATAATAATGCAAAGGTCAGAAACTAAATTATCCTAAGTTTCAGCATCATCAGAAAATAGAAGAAATTGGTACTTTGTGCTATATGATCAAACTGGTTACCATACGCTCCAAATCAGCAAATGTAAGATATATTACCAACCAAAATAATAGGGGAAGAAATCACTGAACATAAAAACTGATATGAATGAGTCTAATATTGAACATATATATTTATAATCATGATCGATGTATCCCTCTGGATTCAAAAAAATTTTCATTGTTTTTGGCATCCATGGATATATATTCCATGTTTTTGCACGTGAAAGACTTGCTAGCAAAAAATTATTTTTAATTAATATTTGCATTTTATCTTATATTTTGAGGTTGTTAATTTGTAGATTAATTCCAAGATCAAGGAAGAAGAGATCAAATTCTGCAAATTCTATTAATGAAAAATAAGTATTTTACCAAAGAGATTGTCGATCTTTTTTATATAGGAATTCTAATGATATGTTTGACTAAAAAAAAAAAAGATAAACATCAAAACCCTAATCTAAATCAATAAGTAAAACAAAAAATGAGTAGTTGAGCGGGAAGACGACGTTAACAAATATTATCACAGATTTTATTTCCTTACTTTTGTTTTAATTATTTAATTTGAATTTATTATTTCTATTTAAAATATAATATTAGGCCTGAAAAATATGTTACTTAAAGTGAGTTTACTAATCACATAACAAAGTGAGTTTTTTAAAGTTAATGAAAATTTTTATGTAGCATTTTACTTCATTTGATCATCAAAACTAAAAATTATTTATTATCTCAGATGCGAATTTGCTGGTCGTTATTATCTCAACAATGTGATGACAAAAGATAAATAAAATGAAGCATCCACGACTGAGTCTGGAAGAAAAAATGTTTGAGAATCCATTGTACTTACCCGTTTGTTACTTTGGATTTTTATCCAAATTAATGTCTTGCCTATTTCTGTTATTTTTTTAACTCTTGAACTTGTGGTATATCTGGAATTATGCAAGGCAGTTATTTTGCATCTGTGTAATATTCAATTTCTATTCTATATTATTCATTTATTAACTATATCATGCATTATATTTGACAATTGTTTAGGAATATTATTTATTAAAAAAAAAAGACTACATTGTGTTAATATTTCAAACTTCAATTTAGGAAAGAATTAATACGTACAAACAACACATACTACTTTATAAAATCCGCAAGTTACATGGGCTAACATAACATTTGGCCCAACAGTTTTGTTTTCAAAAACATATAATATAAATAACTCGGCCTAACTAACTAAAATTAATTATTTATAGTTTTTTGGGCCTCTATAATTTTTAAATTTGTAATAAGAACGGTACTAAATTATAAATACTTAAGTTATACATAGGAAATACATTTTTAAGATTATCACATTTTTTTAAATTATCTATTATTATCTATTGAATATAATACATCTTTTATTTATTATTACCAAATGTAACCCCTCCAAACCCAATTATTTTTTATACATACTCTACGCACATACATCTTTTAAATACCACTTAGATTGATTTACCATACCATATTATTCAATAATGTCATCTCTCAAATATAATCACATTTACATAGTCATACCAAATTTTGTTTTCCAAACAAACACACACAACCTAATGACATAAATTACTTATTCAGAAAATACTATGTTATCATAACCCCGGACGTACGTCCGGGTCCGATCCTAGTATCATTTTATTTCTAAAAGTTAAAAGAGACAATATCGTAGATTTGTAATGCATTGTGCTTATAATTTACAATCTGGTAATATTTTATAACTTTATTGATTTATCTGTCAGCATATTACATGATTAGTAAATTTGACCAAATTTATATTTTTTGTAAAATATAATATTAATTACTAATTAATTAATATAACTTTTTTTCCTTCATTCAATTAAAAGCATTCTTTGAATTTGTTGTACTTCCCATTTTATGTGGGAAAAATATCTGAAATGGAAAGCTATTATTAGATAATCAATCATTGTCCAAAACTTGGTTTTATTTCTTTCCCAACTCTTGACTTCCCTCTCTCTCTTCTTCAATGCCTTCTTGAAGTCAGTTTCTTTCCTTATTCAACAGTTTCTCTTCTTCTTCCTCTGCTTAAACGAAACCCTCCAAGAAATTAAAAAGCTCTCAAGAATGGCAAACAAACCAAGAACCAGATGGGTTCTTCCTTACAAAACCCAAAACCTTGAAGACAATTACTTTCTTGGTCAAGTTCTCGGACAAGGCCAATTCGGAACCACTTTCCTCTGTACCCATAAACAGACAGGTCAAAAGCTTGCCTGCAAATCCATACCCAAAAGGAAGCTCATTTGCCAAGATGATTACGACGACGTTTTGAGGGAGATCCAGATAATGCATCACTTGTCTGAATACCCCAACGTTGTCCGTATAGAAAGTGCCTACGAGGATACCAAAAGCGTGCATCTTGTGATGGAGCTCTGTGAAGGTGGTGAGTTGTTTGATAGAATTGTGAAGAGAGGTCATTACAGTGAAAGAGAAGCTGCTAAGCTTATTAAGACTATTGTTGGGGTCGTTGAGGCTTGTCACTCTCTTGGTGTTGTTCATAGAGATCTTAAGCCTGAGAATTTCTTGTTTGCTTCTTGTGATGAAGATGCTTCTCTTAAATCTACCGACTTTGGCCTCTCTGTTTTCTGCAAACCAGGTTCGAATTTGTTCTTGTTCTTCTCTAATTTTGTTCCATGATTGTGTTGGTTATGTTTATCAGTATCAATTTCGTGACTTGATGATTTAGTTTGTTCATTTTATTGAATATGATAAATGTGACTTAGCTTAGCAAAGTCTATTAGTATTAGTTTTAAAGAGCACATTGACCACTTGCTTAAGACCCCATCTTTCAAATGCTATGACTGAGTTTGTGTGTGTGATTTCAGTTGAATTAGTTTGATCTGGTTTTGGTTACACAAATCTTTGTCTTTCAGGCGAAGCATTTTCGGAACTCGTTGGTAGTGCCTACTATGTGGCACCTGAGGTTTTACATAAGCATTATGGCCCTGAATGTGACGTATGGAGCGCTGGAGTTATCCTCTACATTCTCCTATGTGGTTTTCCTCCTTTCTGGGCTGGTAGATTCCCAATGCCTTCTTTCTTTTTATAAATGCATTGTTTCCGTCAAGTGCTTACTCTCTCTCGGTGTCTTATTTTGTATCCAGAGAGTGAAATAGGCATCTTCAGAAAGATTTTACAGGGAAAGCTGGAGTTTGAGATCAATCCTTGGCCTACCATTTCAGAGAGTGCCAAAGATCTTATAAAGAAAATGCTCGAAAGCAATCCAAAAAAGAGACTAACTGCTCATCAAGTGTTGTGTAAGTTGTTGGTCTGCGAAAGTAGATGAGTTTTTCTTGTATGCTGATTCAAATGTTCTTCTGTCAGGTCACCCGTGGATTGTGGATGATAAGGTTGCTCCAGATAAACCTTTGGACTGCGCAGTAGTGTCCCGCCTGAAAAAGTTCTCTGCGATGAACAAACTTAAGAAGATGGCTTTGCGGGTGATTGCAGAGAGACTATCTGAGGAAGAAATCGGTGGGCTCAAAGAACTGTTCAAAATGATAGACACAGATAAAAGCGGGACCATTACATTTGAAGAGTTAAAAGACAGTATGAGACGTGTTGGGTCAGAGCTTATGGAATCAGAGATCCAAGAACTCTTGCGTGCGGTAAAACTAACAACTCTTTTCTTATCAACTTTCACGTTTAATATCTTGTTGTGGCTGAAAATAATATCTGCTTCTCATTGTGTGTGTGTGTGTTAGGCTGACGTTGATGAAAGTGGTACAATTGACTATGGAGAGTTCTTAGCTGCAACAATCCACTTGAACAAGCTGGAGAGAGAGGAGAATCTAGTAGCTGCATTCTCTTTCTTTGACAAAGATGCAAGTGGTTACATTACTATCGACGAGCTTCAACAGGCATGGAAGGAGTTTGGTATAAAAGATTCAAATCTTGATGAAATGATCAAAGACATTGATCAAGACAATGTGAGTAGTACACATATAATCTTTACTGTTTCTTTTATGAAGGAGTTTTAGAAGAATGTTTATGTTAGTTGCTTTTTTGTTTTGCTTTCGTAGGATGGACAAATAGACTATGGAGAATTTGTGGCAATGATGAGGAAAGGAAATGGCAATGGAGGATGGATTGGTCGGAGAACTATGAGGAACACTCTCAACTTTGAAACTGCTCTTCCTGATATATGACTCAATGAATGTCTAAAGTACTCATTTTAGTGAAAATATTTTATAGACTTATGTAGCAAACATTTCATATGATAGAGCTTGTTTCTGCTTAATATAATTCTGCTTTTGACAAGTTTTAGTGATTGGAATTATAAAGGTCTTAACAATTTGTAGAGTTTTCCCATGGATTTTATTTTACCATATCTCAGAGCTCTAGAGAAAATGTTTTTTTTTTTTTTTCCTTTTTCACAAAAAAAACCAAAGGAGTTATTTTATAATGTGTCTTGAAAGTTGACATTAAACTTGTAACAAAACAACTAAAGTGAAAACAAAAATAAATTAAGAAACTAGTATAACTGAACTGTTGTAAAATTGGTTTAGAAAGTGAGACCACCAAAAAAAAAGGAAGAAGAGAAGAGATTAGTTTGTTTTCTTGTCTTCTTCTTCTTTCTCAGTGATCAACTTCTTCTCTGCAGTTTCATCCTCACCTCCAAAACCGAACTCGTTAACACGTGTCTTGTCCACAGGGTAAACCCACCTTTGGTATAAGTATATCAAGAATATCACATCTGAAACACACACACAGAGATCCATTATATAAGACTGTTTCTGAAATCTGAAAACAAGTAGAGAGGAATTTGATAGATTTTACTCACCATCTCGGAATACAGAAAGTCGATGTAGAATCGGCATTTTGATGACAAAGGCAAAAAGATCGTCGATAATAGTGTTGAGGAACTTGTAAGTCATCTGTCTCCATGGTAAATGTGCCACTGATTTTAGCTTATAGTTGATGAATAACTGAGGACACATCATGATGAAACCTGCACAAAACAAAACCCCAAACTCAAAACAGTTTCACATTGAGAGATTCTCAACAGTTTTTGAGGATGGTGAAGGCTATTACCGAACATGTAGACACAGCTTGTTAGTGAAGACAGGATCCAAGAATACCAGCTCTTGTGGCGCTCATAGGCGAGAGAATATATGGATAAGCCAATGACAAGGAGGAGGAGCACATAGGATAAGAATTTGATGGCAATGTCATCATACTCCTTGGTTTTATTGCTTGCATAGGACTCACGATCGTGGAACCTCAACCTTGGAATCATTCCACTTCGATCAACCTGTTAAGTTTAAATGTTTAACAAGGTCTATATATGCAAAGCAACAACATCAGAAATGAATGTGTAAAAAATTAATAAGTACCTCTATGCGCATGGCTTTCCCTATTTTCCAGAACTCAATGCAGACACCGACTCCGGAACTAGCCAGTATCATCCATGAAGTGTCGTTGTCAAGCAGGTAGAGGAAGATGACAAACTGACAGATAAAATTCAGTACAACAGACTTTGCAGAAAGTCCTTCCATTGATTTGTTTTTGTTCCAGAATTGGATATCTGCAGGGTAGGTCAGAAATAAGTAAATTTCAACAATCTTTCCTACAATCTTTAGGGAAGATTTCGCTCTTACTTACCATTTTTGAATGCCAGGAAGTCGAACACTGAATGAAGCATCGAAACAAACATCGTGATACCCAAGAGATAGGGATTTCCTTCCAAAAACACCCTCTGTAATAGATAAATTATACAACAAAAGAATACTTACAATCAGCTCCAGGGAGAAACCAATAGCGTCTCTCCACCAACCAGTTTAAAATTTATTAGCACATCATAAGTTCATGGATAGAAGATGCTGATTGACTATGAAGGATCAGATTTACCTTAAGTTCGTCAGATTCACCATCAAGCATGCTTCCATAGCTACGCTGCATCTGGAAAGACTGATCGACTTGCTGAAACAGTTGCCACTTCATCATGCTTATGGGGCTTATTTCCAAATTGAGTGGTAGTTCTGAGACTGTCTCATTGACTGGAATGAACTTGTCCCTCAGCAGCCAAAACTCATTGAAGTAAATTGTAGGATAGTAATTTCCTGTGGTAGGTTCTACCAGTAAGTCTGCAAATCTAAAGTTAAGTACAGCACATAATAAATTGGGCAAGTAGACAATCACAAAGCCAAAATGAAAACCCTTCTATATAATTCCCATTCCACCAATCAAAAGAAAATCAAATAATGGCAAACAAGATTCTATTGTGCACCTTATACACATAAACAAAGTAAGAGACATGACACTACTTTTGACCATTCAAGGACCCAAGAACTTATTGATGCAACCTTTTTATAAAAGTTAGTTTGGTCCAGCTTATGCTAAAAAAGGTATGCAGCAGTCACATGGATAGTGCCTTCAAATGTTACAGAGAACATACGCAGAGAGAGTTGTGTAAGAATCCAAATAACTAATAGGCAGTTAATCCTTTTGTCAAAAGAAATTGAAGGATACGAGGAGCAATGTTTGGTGGTACACCATTCTGTGAATATCTGTCATGAAAGTGAAAGCAGATATTAGTCTACCAGTATGGAGTCATATTAAATTCAATATTGACAGACAGTCAAAGATAAAAGCAGGCACGCCATGCCATCATGTACTACTTGTTTAGATTAATTGTATTTTATGAAGGAAGTCAATGCGTCCCCCTTGCGATTGCTTAAGGTTGTACCCATAGTTGCTAAGTGTGATTAAGTGCCTATGCTTTTCAAGACTCAGCTATTTATTTTTGACAAAAAGTCGAATCATATATACATCAACGTAGAAAGTGAATCTCGATCCATCATATGATTATATCTTTCTTCTTATTTTAGTCTGGATTGAGTGTTTTTATACTACACAAGATAGCAGAACCAACTTACCGAGTAAAATCATCAACCAGGTTAATCGTGACATTAGGTTTCCAGAGGGATATCCATTCTACAGGGACCTCTTCCTTGGGATCCGATTTCTTATCTCCAACTTTCTGCGAAGTGTGGTTGGCGTTAGCTCATTACACATCTATTGAACTCATTAGAGTTCAAGACAATACAATAACATAACTATATGCAAAGTTTCCTCAAAGAAAACTTCCCCAGAGACATACCTCAACTTCTGGCTCGGATTCATCAGAGTCTTTGGGACTTCCCAAGAGACTCTTCTTCTTATTTTTCTTTTGCTTTGGAAAGTAAGTCGCCACAGCTGAAATAAAGAAAAGACCAGTCCAAATCAGCTATTACAGAAACCTAATAGTCAATTGTAGTCCAAAAAAGAGTTTCTTTTGTGTGAAACAAAAGTCTTACGATGTGTCCTGCTAAAACTATTAAGAGGTTGGTATTCAGGATCAGTGGGGTCTATGGGGAATCCAGATCTAGCAAAGAAGACATGAGCATACAGACTTCCATTATTCTGTAGTGTCTGGAAACAAAACAACATTGTAATTCAATGCATCTTATTAATAAAGTGATACTGGAAGAAGATATATGAAGAAACCGAAACAGTCAAGCAAGTGATTTTATACCTCAGATGGATAATACGTCAGTGACTTGGTCCTAATACTCTCTGGTGTCCATACAGCATAAGGTATATTGGTCTCATGCCAATAAAGCGCACGATCATTGCCAAAGTCATTGAACTTCTCATGTTCTGACAGATAAAACCACATATCCTGCAGAAAAAAACAATTGGTTGAATTTAGATTTATGAACAAAAACAAATCTTGAAACCCTAATTCTCTAATCAAACAGTAACCCAATACTAGTCATACACAACTCTAAAGCAGCCAGGAAAAACATGTTTACAGAATTATACACAATTTAAAACTCAGTAGAAAATCCAATTGTAGAAGAAGTATGAATATGAATCGAAGTTCATTCATCATCTATAGATAAAGTTTACCAATGATTCGCCTTTGTTAAAGAGATTGGTCATGAGCTGAGACGGAGCAGAAGGATCCACAGGTTTCTGTTTAGGTGAAAAGAACTTGGAGGCAAAATACCAAAAGACGGCGATTCTAACGATTCCGGAAATCGTGGAACCAAATCCACGCTGCTGCTGCGGTTGAGCACCATCGGCGCCAGCCGCTTCAGCCACCGCCGCCGTTTGTCCTGCCGGCGGGGCCATAGTTCACGAATCGAGAAGGAGGATTGGTTTACGATACGGCGGATTCAAAAGCAGCTGAGATGTGATTGAATTCGCTCTAAGGAGATTGAGATTTGTAAAAGCAGAGAGAGTTCGATAGAGAGATATTTATGGGATTCTTATTTATTTATTATTTTATTTTTTGTATATAAAAATCTGAAAGAAGATTTGAATAAACAAAAGATTGGTGACGATGCTCTTCCAATGCAATTCAAGTAGAAGTGTTTTATGACACCACCACGTCTCTTTAGACTAAGGTCTAATTTTCATATAAAGACCTCTATATTTTAGATATTTACTATTATTTCCCAAACCTTTTGAAAATGCTATTTGTACCCCTATATTTTGTAAGTAGACATAAAGTTGTGGTGGTTCGGTTTGGCTGATTTAGTTTATTACCACGAAACAAAATACTAAGGAAACTTGGTTTTAGACTTTTAGTCACAAGAACTTAACGCTTCCTTCGATCCGTTTACTAAAAATTGGAGAATAATAGTGTATTATCTCCTTAGATTTTTATCCTATTAAAAAGGAGTCTCTCTCAGATCTCCTATTTTCCGACATACCAAAAGCAAAACAAAGAAACTTAGTCTTGTCTTGTGTACCAGACCTCCGTTGTCTCAATCATCTTCATTGTGAAGGCCATGCTTGTACATGAGCTGTTCCAAAGCCTCATCAAACTCTTTCTCCATATCAAGCATCTCCTGGTAATGCCTCGTCTTCATGTCTGCCATCTTCTTCTCTTGCTCTTTTATCAGCATCTCCCTCTCCTCCACAAACTCCTCCATCTCTTTCTCTTGAAACTCGATGAAGCTTGACACTTCCTCAGCTCTGCAGAAGAATCAAGACCAGAATCATTTAGTACTCTTGTGTTTGAAAAACAAAAACGAAAGAGGGATTATGTTAGTATGTATACCTTTTTCGGAAATCGTCGTTGCTAGAGGGATTGGTGTTCTTCTGCTGCTGGTCAACAACCTTGGCACGTTCCTGCTGCTGCAACATCTCGAAATTCTCCTCCTTTGCATCTCTTTTCTTATGTATCTGTTTGATTTCATCCTTGAAAAACCTGTCTTGTGCATCCATCTTCAAACCACCACGGTTTTTTTTTTGGACAAGATAATCAAAAATGTGAATCAGTAGGTAAGCCAAAATGTCAAGTTTGTGATTTTTGAGGAAAAAAACATACCTCTTCTCTGTTCTGTTCATGCTGCATCTTTGTTCTCTGTCTCACTATACGATAATTCTCTGCAGTTTCACGCAGCTTCTCGCTCATAATTTCCAGAGATTCCTCAAGAACCTTGGCGTGCTTGTTCTGTTTTGAGAGCTTGTTCTTAAAGTAGTTCAGCTGCTGATTGTCCTCAGATATCTGCCTCAGCTCCTTTACAACCATCTCTTGGTAAGATTTCATCTCGAATTTCAGCCTTGTTTTGCCTAATGAATCATAGATATATACATAACAGATGCATTCACAAGGACCAACAAAACTTTAAATTACAATGACAAAACTAAAAGCATATATCAAATTTCTGAGAGGGAGAGAACCTTGAGAGTGTTGATTGAATATGTCCAGATCTTGCTTGGTTGCAAGGAAGCCATACAGTTGGCGAACACCTCCAGAAAACATACCGCGCCGACGAGCCCAGGCATTTCTATCTAACCCTGTCTCAGCTAACTCCCGGTGGAGGCGTTCGGCCTCCAAATACCCAGTGGCACTGCTCTCAAACATCAGAACACTCATCCCACGATGGCCCTGTGGACCATAGGAATGGCGTGCTCTTAGAGCCTCATACTTGTCGAAGTATTCCAGCAGCTCTTGGTTGCCCATGCCGAGCCACTTAAATGTAACATTCTAAGATCAGTGGAAAGCAAGAGAAAAATTAAAGAAGTAGAAGACAGAAGAATTTCACCTTATCATTATCGTCCTTGTCCAGTCTAGTATTCATGATGATGACCATTGGAGGCCAGACAATTTCATGATCCTTCTCGTCCTCACCCAAACCCTTCCACTGCCCATAAATCTCACCACAAGGAATGACAGATGCGCCTCTCATCTGTAGATCCTTTTCTAAAACTTCAGCCAATTCTCTATGGAGCTTAACTCGCCTAGCTCCCTTTGTCCTTGCATGAGCTAGTAGAGGGTGCAGGTTATACCAGTCGATGGCACCAGGTCCGTTCTGACAAGCTGGACAATGCCACTGCCTCTGTGGTTCATTTATCTGCTCGATCGACAAGCTATCCAAGCTGTCGAAGAACTTTTTGAACCACTTATTCTGCTTTCGTGATCCATGGCTCTGTTGACTCACATCCGAGTCATAATCATCACTTGCAAGGTCGTCATCAGAATCATCCAAAGCATCGGAATCATTCTCTTCCTCAGAAGCATTATCCAGATCATCCTCCATGTTAGGAACCTCCTGCACAACTGTGTGCTGAGCAGAACCTCCTCTTGCCTGCCAATTCCATCCTCCTTCCAAAGGAGGGCGAGTTACAGGTGGGGGTGCCACAAAGTGGTTATCATACTTTTTGCTCAATGCTCGTCCCCGACCAGATATGTTAGCTTGAGTGCCCCGACCATTGCCATTACCTCTCCCAGACACGTTATTACCTCTCCCTTGTTGCTGACCACCCCAAGCTCTAGGAGGGTTCGAATTCTGAGAAACCCAAGCTTTTCCAGAAGTGTTTCCAGGTTTGTTCTTGTTCTTCTTGGAAATGACCTCCCACTCTCCTCCATCATCTTGTGAAGGAGCCAGTTTCGTCCCTGCCAAACCTTGCACCAACTGTTCAACCTCAGGCTTAGAACCACCCTGAGAAACGTTCTTTCCCTTAGACATTGGACCAGCCCTAGAACTCATTTTCAACCTATAGCCATCAAAGAAACCCACAGTCACTACAAAAATCTCAAAATCCACACATGAACGTGATATTACAACAAGCCAACAACGCGTAGGCTCAACAGACAAACATCAAAGCAAAAAACGGTAGATCAATCCGATAAATATGTAACGAAAACCAAAAAAACGTAGGATTTTTCTCAGTCAAAAACTCCGATCAGCGACTAAACGGTGAAAGCACAACAAAACAAACACAAACAATATAACGCAGGTCTCGTTACCTAAAAGATATGAAAATAGGGAAAAAAGTAACACATAGCACAAAAACCTTCGAAATCGAGAATATTAGGGCAATTTTCCGGCGAATAAAAAGAGAAATCGAGCACAAAATGCATGCGGTGAGGCGATCGACGACTCTAAGGAAGAAACTTACAGAGAAAAACGACGGAGAATGCAAGATTTTAAGCGCCGGAGAGTGAGAGTACTGAGTCAGGACTCAGGGGAAAGGAGAGTGTGAAGAAGAAGAGACAAATGAGAAAGCTTAATTATAATAAGCTCTAAAACGGCTTCGTTTAGTAGTTTGATAGTTTCTCCGAGTCCGGACTCCAAATTTACATTCAATTTGATTTTGTTTTTATTTTTGTACCTTTTTTTTTTTCCTTTTTCGCTAAGCATAATTTTTCCCATTTTTAATTTATTTTGTACGAACATGAGTTGCTTAATTTTTGTTTGTTTGCCAACGTAAACATGTCTTGCTATTTTTGTATTTAATATAACTTTCACCTTCTTTCTAAATGCACAAAAGGTAGAAATAGAATTTTATGTTCAACTTTGTAAAAATTTGAATTTATTGAAAATGTTTACAATGAATCATACTGAAAACTATTGTACTATATTAAAACAAAGGTTACATATAAATTACAAAATTATTTTACAAATTCATCATAATACTATTCATTTGAGTATGAAATTGACAAATTTTATATAATAGAGAAAATATAATTAATTTTTTTTCTTGTATTATATATATGGACATAACAAAAATATACGTTATATATCATTTAAGAGAATAATTTTTTTATTTTATAATTATGACTAAAATATTATTTAGAAAATAATCACGAGATTATCTACTAAAACAAAATCACAAAGTAATTGACCAACTTCTATAGAAAAAACAAACAAAACAAAATGCGTTACGTATCATTTGTGCGAACAGCTGTTAAATTTGACATATATGGCTTAAAAATATTTAGAAACAAACAAATCACGAGATTATTTACTAAAAATAAATCGCAAAGTAGTTGACCAGTTTATATAGAAGAGAAAAAACAAAAATAATACGTTACAAATCATTTGTGCGAATAGCAGTTATGTTTTACATTGATGGTTAAAAAATATTTTAGAAATAAATCACGAGGTCATTTACTAAAACAAATCAAATTGACCAACTTATAAAGAAAAATTCAAAAATAATATGTTGCATATCATATGTGTGAACAACTATTAAGTTTTACATTTATATATAGTTAATAAATATTTTAGAAAAAAATCACCAGGTTAATTACTTTAAATACTGAATATTTGACCAACTTATATATAAAAATAGAAATAAAATATTCTATATACTTTATATGAACAACTATTATATTGGTTAAATTATATTTTAGAAAACAATCACAAGGTTATATACCCAAAGAAAATCATACAGTAATTGAAACTTATAGAATAGTAAAAAAATAAAAATAAAATTTGTTAATGCAAAAAATTGTTTTTGTTTTACATTTATGGTCTGTAAAATATTTTAACATTGTATCACAAAGTAATGGGACCCCAAAGTAATTGCCAAATTCCAAACATTGTATCATATTATCAAAAAAAAAAAATCAACGTTACATACCATTTATGCGAACAATTTTTCATTTTACATTTACTGGTTAAAATATCATTTTATAAACCTCTTTTTGTTGATTAATTAATTTAAAATTAAATAAAAAAATTATAGACATCGAAAACATTAACAAAAATATTAGATTACATGTTAAACATGTTGGATTTGAATATATAGATTTTCTTGTTCAGTTTCGAGGTTAACTAAAAATTATTCCCTAAGAAGAACTAACTAGAAAACAAGAAAATGAAACCTTAATGGATCAAGAGTTGGGCTAAGTTTATTTTGATGTGAAAGAAGCCCAATACTAAAAAGGCCTTTCTTCTTCTCCTCCAACGAACGAGCCACTACGAAGAAAAGCGTCTCTTTCATTTTCCAGTCTCACAAATGGCGTAATTTTGCAGAGAAGATCCAACCATACTTCAGTTCTGCTGTCACAATTTGAGAAGAAGAAGCGTGAGATCTGAGCTCTAAAACTAGGATAAAAGAGCTTAGAGTATACAGAGAGAACTTACGGAGATGGATAAGATGAATCAAGCTATTGAGAAGATGAAGATGTTGGTAGGTATGGAGGTTGAAGACGAGCAACAAGCTGCTGAGGAAGAAGGCTCGCTCTCATTCATGGAAGATCTTAATCGCAGTTGCGCTTTGACTACCAAACAGGTTCTAACTTCCCCAGATTCTTTGTTCGCTTCTGCATTTGTAATTTCACATGAGTACTATGTATATTCGTCCAATTAGAGAAGCTAGGCTCGTAAGCTCACTGAGGTAGATATGTAAATGAGTTCCTACTGAATGTGGATGAAGTGATCGATAATATACAAGAGATTCTGAGATAAGTGTTTAGACAGAAGGATTAGAAAATTCCAGATGATATGATTACAGTTTGATTAATTGGGCTTGCTAGTATAAAAAGTGTAGGATACTACTTTGGATTTATCTCCTCTATGAAGCTCTAGTGTTGTCTTGTTTACAAGAATCTGTTTAATATCTTGAATTGGGTTTATCTCTGGCTAATATCTTGTTGTTTCTCCTCATGAAAACAGAGATTCTATGGGTTTGCAATTTGCTTGTCAGCAGGCTTGACCTGTACACTTTTGGTAAGTAAAAAGCTCTTAAGTCTTAGCAATGTTAGAAAGCACTATCCTGATTTCTGCATTGAAAGGAATCATTTGACTGGTTTAGCTGTATTCTTCTTCTTCTGTCCTTTGGGTAGTCTTAGCTCTTTTACTGGTGATATAACTCTTTATCTTTTACCTGTTTGATGATGCAGTCGATGCTTGTTTTCTTTAATCCGGTCAAGTTTGGCATCACATTCACTCTGGGAAATTTGATGGCACTCGGGAGGTTTGTATTCGATTTTTTAGTTTAGCTTGTAATATTGTATTGTGTTATGTAATTCTGTGTGTACTATTTCTCCACTTTCTTTTCTCTGCTCCTAGAATGTAAGTTTCATGTCATTTTTGTATGGCAGCACAGCATTCCTTATAGGCCCACAGCGGCAGGTGACTATGATGCTTGACCCAGCTCGTATCTACGCTACTGCATTGTATCTAGCAAGCATTATCATTGCCTTGTTTTGTGCTCTTTATGTAAGTGGGGTTTCTCAGTTTCAGTTTACTGGATACACAACATTATTAGGATTTGGTTTAACCTTGGTAGTCGAAACGCCTTGTTGGACTGATTAAAATCTGTCATTATCTTTCTGTACAGGTTCGTAACAAGCTTCTGACACTGCTGGCAATCATTCTTGAGTTCACTGGTCTAATTTGGTATGCTAAAACTTGCTTTCAAGCTCTACATTTATCCTAACTTTCTCGGTATTTATACATGGTCTCTGCATGCAGTAATTCAATTACATGATTTACTCTTTGAATAATATATTAGCCCGAACTAGGAATGAATTGGTGAACCTAATGCTACTTATACGGTTTCTGAGCTGTCAACATTCATCTTGGAGAATGAATCCCTTGTGTTGTTTAAAACTGCAGGTATAGCTTGAGCTACATCCCTTTTGCAAGGACCATGGTCTCAAGGATCTTCATGACTTGTTTTGACACCGAGTTTTAAGCAATACACATCAGGTCAAAGATTTCTTGTTCCAAAACCTTGATGCTCTGGTTGAACGATTGGTCCATCTCTCTCCCAATGTGTTCAAAGCTGGACTTGTTTGATGCACCAAGAACGTGCCATGCCCTATATGGCTTATAATTGGTGCTCGTTTTGGTTTCTACTTACCTCTTTACATCAAGTTCCTGTCTTTACAAATTCTAGCACAGTTTTTTTGTATATTTTGCTGTGAAACTTAACATAGATTTGGAAGTGGTTGCTTCCTCCTTTTTTACCTACTTGTTTGAGTTCCTTCTAGAGGGTACTATATTAACCAGCTAGGTCTTTTGAACATTTGGATTTATGTTTGTTACAAAATTAAGATGTTGTTACCAATGACCATCACTATTTAATTTCATTATTATAACTAAGACTATCCAGGACGGAAACTGCATATTCTTAGCCTGAAGTTGAAGTACTTAACTAGAAGAAAGTTGCAGCATAAAATCTAAAAATGGGAGGAAAATATAATGCAAAGAAATATAAATCAATCCCTGGCCTTAAACGAACGAAATCACATAGTACAATACAACCTTGTAAAATGCCTAGTTAATAAGAGATAAAAAGAGAACATTCAGTAGAAAGAAACCAAGGAGATGCAGAAGAACAAAGCTCAATGATTTGAAGCGCTGAAGAAGCTCTCTAGAAGACAACAGTGTCGAGCATAGTGCCTAGTGTCTGAACAATGTTGGATGACATGAGGTTGGAGACATGTTCTTCCAGATGCTTCTTTGCGTCTTGTCTTCCCACATTCACAATCGCCAGCTTCTCTGGTGACAACTCGTCCTCCTCTTGAACCGCCTTGTTATATTTAGCAGCCAAGCTCAACATCTCCTGTTAAACACCAGATAAAGGTAATGTCAATGAACATGATTGTGAAATATGCTTCAACAGATGAAAACAATAACCCTGTGTTCTTTACCTGGACAGTCTGTTCATTTGTCTTGGAGTGGGTGTCAAAGGGTCTTAGCGTCAGACCATCTGTCCATTTCTTCTTGTGAAGGTTCAGTAACATCTTCTCCTCAAGCTCGTTCTTCCTGTAGTTGATTGCTATAGAGTAATAGTGTCTGTTTAACCCATGAATCAAGGCCTGCATAGTAGTATCCAAAAGTCAGTATCAGAGAAATCCTTTGATTTCGTTTCAACCATTTTTAAAAAAAGGAGACATTCAGTAAGTGATAATCACCTGGATCGATGGTTTGTTCAGGTGCCCAAGGTTCGATGTGGTTTGACGGGGTTCCTGCCCAAGCATAATGGTCTGTGGATTAATGGAGCGGAACGCATCAATCACCACCTTTCCCTTCACACTCTGAATCGGATCTACCACCACTGCTACAGCTCGCTGGTTCAAAGCTTCAAAACTCTACAAAGGCACAAAGATGTTCACAATGAACATACATACATATAGCCCAACTCAAAGTTCCAAACTATAAATTACAAACTCTACAATGCAAAGTGAATCACAACAGAGTATAGTACCATTCTATTTAGTATTTGAGCCATTAATACAGAATGGACGATAGAAAAAACAACAAATTCTCGAGTGCATTCACAAAGAGATGAATAGATAAGTATGCAAACTAAGAAAACAAAAACCTACCTGTTGGGTATTAATGTCAACTCCAGAAAGCCAGCAGCCAAATCCAGGATGTGAATGATACCAACCAACAACCATTTCAGGTCTGAAATAAGATACAAGAAGAATCAGATCCAAAACAGATTCTGAATAGAAAAACTTAAAAGTATAAATGGGTGTAGAAACGAATCAATTAACCTTCCGGTCTGCTTAAGCATGTCAAGCATATTAGTCTGGAAAACATGATCAACAGCTTCAACACTAACACCAGTACCACTCTGAGGCATCGCAAAAACATCCACAACTCTAACAGTGTACTCATCCACGAACTCTCCAAGCATCAATCCCATGACTTCCATAGGAACACCAGCTCTTCCTGCGATTTTCCGATAAATTTCATTAAATCTCTACTCAAATCCACACTTTTAATCTTAGAAACAGATCGAATCATCTTAGAAACCCTAGAATTCAAGAGCAAAGGGGACAAGAGTAAAATCACAGAGAGCGAAACAAATCGCAAACCCTAATCACGAGGAAACTAAATTGGAGCTTAGGATTGGGATGATTACCGTGCTTAAGCATCTTGAGCAGAGCAAGAGAAGAGATGTAGACCTGCTCCGATGTATCGAGAGTCGGAGAATCAGGCGATGCGTGACCTAATCCGCCACCAGCTCCGAAGATTCGCTGTAATCTCTCCATAATCAGATGAATCAATCGGTCGTCTTCTTCGAGAGTTTCTTCTTCTGGGTTTGCTACAACAATGGGATCTTATAAAAACCTTCACAGTTTTCTTTGTTAACAAGACAAGACTGTTTACATTTAAGTCCTTCAATATTTCCTTTTATTTATTGTAGACCACTAATTCACCTAAAGTCCAAATCATCCCCAAAAAAAAAGTTAAAACCAATTTGAATTCCCTTTTTATTCTTTTGTAAAAATTTTAAATTTCATTGCAAAGCACATCAGGTTACTGCGTTAATTTTGTTGGATATATAATATAGATTAATTTTAGTCAATTGAACATGATTATAGATTTATGGGTAGATGTAAATACAATAATTAAACATGTAAATATTGGTATATTTTGTCAGTCAATGTAAGGTAATATTGAACTTTTTTCCCAATGGTTTTTATTTGACACCTTGAAAAGTTCACAAGATCAATGAAATAGAAAAAACGAAAACGACTCCGTTTCTGTCAGGATCAAAGGTTCTTCAACAAAACCTCACACCTTATCTCACAGCTCTTGACCCAAATCAAACTAAAATGGAGGGGACAAAAAGAAGAATCCTTTTTATTAGGCTGTGAAGAGGTTTGCTCAAAGATCAGGCATGCCCTTTCCTGTTTTAGCATCATATGTTTGCTCCCAGACAAACTCCATTGGTGTGTCCTTAGGGCCAGCTGCAAAAAAAGAAAGTATTAATCCTTCTATAGAAAACCGCTACTACTATCCAGTCTGTTTCAACTGTATACCAAAAGAACTATGTTGAGTTTCTATCGTATGATTATGTTTAGAGAGATGTTGAGCTTCTACGTACCAGTAGTGGGTCTTGGAGTAGCCCTTATCTTTAGAATCTCTGGTCGAGGAATTATGGAACCAGATGTGCCTGTGCCTCTGGCTACTCTTACTTTTGTTCCATCCTCTAGGTACTTTACACCAACCTTACAAGGCCTCCTGAGGAAGAAAAGATAACAGACAGATAAGAAATCTATTGCTTGAGCACAAGAGTAATTGGTGACAGTAGTGCAAAGTGTGATCATACCCAGTGACTGGATCAACAACTTGGACATTTGAGGCGTGAAGAGGAGCCTCTACTGTGAAAATTCCACCTTCGTGATCAGGGCCTCCCTTTATATGCTTCTTGATCTGCGAATACAGAAATAAGACATCAGAAAATATATATACAAGCTGTAACAAACATGGACTCAGTAAGTAGACAAAGACTATCCCAGCAGCAAGCTGGAACATCCCAAAACGAAAAGAGTTGAACAATTGAAAATATTATGTTTATGTAGCTAACCCATGTAACTAGACCTGCTATGTGATTTTTGTAACCGACCAATTGATGCTTGAAGCTAACGACAAAAATCAAATGAAGATTGATAACTCCATGATTGGTGTTAAGCTAGTGATATGATCTTGATTCAGTACTAGTTCATACTCCACAAACACAAATCAAGGAAAAAAAACAAAAATGAACTTGTACATTCATTCTCTAAATGCAATGAGACAGAGCAAAAAGATATCCACAGCAAGAAAATTTCAAGACTATCTCACCAAATTCTTTCCTTCAACAATGACACGATTTTGGGATCGGATAACACGCTTTATGGTTCCAGTCTCGCCCTTATCTTTCCCTCGAATTATCATCACCTACATAAAAAAAATCAAACCCCAGAAACACCAGATTAAAAATGAAACCAAACTAATGAACCACGAGAATAACATGAGTGGTGAACAGAGTGTCCTCACATTGTCCCCTCGAAGTATCTTCCAGTGTCTGATGAGTTTCTCAGCAGCTTTCCAACCCATAGCTCCTACACACAACAAAGAAAAAAAAAAGTCTTTCTTTCACATTTTTATTACAAAAATCAGCGTGAAATGGAAATGAAGAACCCAAATCAAAGAAATTGAAAATGGCAGGGCCAAATTCGAGGGTGTTCAAACTTGAGAGACTACACAGAGCCCGCTAAATTAGGGTTTTCTACATCACAACACAGAGACGCAACAAAAACTTTTCAACGAAATCCTGACTAATCTTCGTAAAGTTTCTACTAGCCGTGCATTGCACTAGAACGAGAGCAATTACGTTTATCGATCTCTATAATTAATTGCGATCTACTTTGCGAGTGGCAGTAAACCTTCGAAAATGGAGAAAACTGACGATTAGAAACGAAATCGCCGGAGCGATGCGAAAATTGAAGAAGCTTGCCTGTAAGGAATTAACCGAGAGGTAGAGGAAGAGAAAACCAAGAGCGTTGAAGCTTTGTGTTTATGCCGACGGAGCAGGCGGCGTTAGCGACGGTGGTGAAGAAGTTGGGAGTATTTTGGGATTTTAATCTCGGCAGCCCCCTGTGCTGGAATCATTCTCTACTTAGCCCCCAATATAAAAACATATGTTTACTTAATTATTTTTATTTAGAAAAATAGTAAAAGACAAATAAAACTGGACTTTTCGACTTATTTACTGACCCAACCTTATTTTGGATCTAGATCCATATCAGTTTCGGATTTTTTATCCCCAATTTTGAAACCTAAAAACTCTAATTTTTTTTCTTCTCTCGACACTCATTCATCTTCTTCATCTTCTTCATCTTCTCTCTATTGGAGACCGGAGACTAGAGTCGACAATACGACAAAGACAAAGCTTTCGATCTCTTTTCGTCTTCTTCTTCTCTCTTCTTTCAATTCCGTCGATACTCTTTCGTTTTCTTCTTCTTCCCTCTCTTGTTTCTATCGATCCAAAGATCCATTCTCTTTCTTCTTCTTCGTGAGAAATCCCTCCGTGAATCCGAGGAATCCGCCGTGAGAAATCATCTATGTCTTCTCTTTGTAAGATTTCTCTTGTTTGATCCATTTTTTTCGATTGATTGTTTAATTGGTTTGATTAGGGTTTGATTTTTCTTTGAAGGTTTAATAGGGTTCGATTGATTGTGTTGGGTTTAATTAAGGTTTGGATTTGTTTGAAACAGATTGATTATGGATTGGTTTTCGATTGAATTTGGTATTTTTTTTTCTTTGAGGGTTTAATAGGGTTCGATTGATTGTGTTGTGTTGGGTTTAATTAAGGTTTGATTTTGTTTGAAATAGATTGATTGAATTTTTTTTTTATGATTATAATTCGGATTTAATGTTTACAATTTGGATTTGAATTACAATTCGGATTTGAAATTGTCTATGTTAATACCCATTGTGACTAGTTGTATGATTACAATTTGGATTTGATGAATTTGTTCCGTATAGATGATTTATGAAATGAGTTAAAAACCAAAGATTATGAGATTGTTTATCCTTTGAATGTTTGATATTGAATATCATGTGTTGTTGTAGGTACTAATCACAATGATTAATTAGAGGAGAAGGATATAGTTCTAGAAGGGAAAGATTATCTTCTCCTTGGAGCAAGAGAAGGCGAGAGAATCGGAGCAAGAGAAGGTGAGGAAATTGGAGCAAGAGAAGGCGAAGGAGATGGAGCAAGAGAAGGCGAGGGAACATGAAAAGATTATGAAGAAGTGTTGGTGGTTGGGTTATTAGATACAATTGAGTTCGGCTTGTATTTTGGTTTCTGATTTTGATGTATAAATCTAAACGTTTAGGTACAACTGGTACGATTAGGTACAACTATGTTTCTGGGTTTATGTTTTTTGATTATGTATGAATCATTGAATCTGAATCTAATTATGTATGAATTTTTTAATCTGAATCTTAATATTTTTATGTATGAATCTATGTATTGAATATAATCTAAGAGGTTTTGAACCAAAAAAAAAAAAAATTCTAAATTAATAAAAAAATCTGACAAATATGTAGGTTTGTAAGGGTTTTGGAAAAAAAAAAAAGTGAATCTAGTTGATATTTTGGCATACCTGGCGCCGTTATTTTGAAAAAAATCTGACAAATGGCATACCTAGCGCCGTTATTTTGAAAACAATTATTAAATAATAGCTCAAATTTGTTCATAGTTGTACAGTTGTACTCGGTTGCACATTTTTGCTCATAGGTGTACAATATAGAGATTTTAGTAAATCTAGTTGTTATCAACTCTAATTTAATTTTTGTTGGTGGAACCGATGGTATTGCCTCATAAAAATACCATTACTTTGTATCTGTGCATTTATATTTATCAAAATACAAGTATTTCAAAAATTTATAAAATTTTAGTTCAAATCTACAAAGTAACCACGAAAGTATAAGGTTGTTAGTGTATGAATGTGGGATTTTGAGTAAGAATTTCAGTATTTTTTAAAAATATGAAATTTTTTGTCAAAAACTTGTTGTGTAGTTTCATTGCCATCGTGTATGCAATTTTTAAGTTTTTTTAATTTGGTTTTAAATTTTCATATTATATAAAATTCTGAAAATTGGCTAAGGCATTAGACATTAGTTGTACCTGTGGTACTTAGTTGTACCTAGACTGACAAAATTTGCACAGATACGAGAAGAAAATCAACCATAGTTGTACATGCTAAAACTTAGTTGTACAACACAGAACATATAAGTTTCACAAACAAAACCAATATAAACAACATCGTTTCTTAAATTAACCTAATAAATAGCACTGAGAAATCAACCTTGGTCCCCCGCATCGTCTCCATCATCGTCTCCATCAACGCCCAAACCGCTCGATCCATGCGACCTCTTCTTACGTCCTCTTCCTCTATGTTCTCCAACGGAGGGGAATCTTGTTTCTTGTCTTCTTCCTTGTTTTACCTCATAATCTGGAGGATATGCAAACAGTTGCATTATCTCCTCAGGAAGAACACATTGACTATTATGGGGAACCGGATAAATTGTCCTCGTATACGCCAAAACCTAAAGCTCGATCCAATAATACTTTGAGCACAAATCATGTGCCCGGAGATCGGGAGTATGACTGAATTCCTTTTCATTGTCCCTGAAAAAAACAGAGAGAAAAAAAGGCCTATAATTTCATAACTTTCGTAGCAGACCATCAACATAGTTATACACATTTGTCCCAGTTGCACCAAACTTAGGGTTTCCGTAAATATTCTACTTAGTTGTACCCAGTGGTTTCAGTTGTCCCAAATCTGCAATCCTAAAATATTTCAACAAATAACCCTATTCAAGCTACGAATTCAACTTAATCATACTACACTAAGAAAACAAGTATACTTACCTTACAGTATGGTGGGAATAGAAGAAGAAGAAGAGAAGAGATATGTCTTTGTAGATGCAAGCTTTAATGGTGAGCTTCAATGGTAGATGGAGAAGAAGAAGAAGAAGAACGCCGGAGCTGCAACGTCGGAGCTGCTGAAGAACGTCGGAGCTGCAACGTCGGAGCTGTTGAAGAAGAAGAAGAAGAAAAAGAAGAAGAAGAAGAAGAAGAAGAAGAAGAAGAAGAAGAAGAAGAAGAAGAGAAGAAAGTCTCGTAGGTTTAATGTCGTAAAAGGTGAGACATTTGATAGGTTTGTTTTTTTAATGAGAGAAGAGAGAGAAAGTTTTTGATTGGTTGAATAAAAAATGTGTTGGTATTAAATTAAATGTAGAATTAAAGGGATAAGGGGTAAAGTTGGTTTATGGAAAAATTGGGAAGGAGAGGGGGTAGTGAGAATAAAGAGGGGTTTTCCAAAAATTGATTCACCCCAAAGGGGCTAGAGAGATTAAAATCCAGTATTTTGATTGCGAGTGTTCAATGATAAACCCTGAAAACCACTGATGTCATGGGGACATGAAACGACAGCGCATTTTAGAAATTTATTTAAAAATTTTATTTATAAAACCACCGGGAAAACGGTCTTTTTCGCCCTCAACTATTTGCTGGCGGGTTTTTCCAACCCAAACTATGACCCCCAATCGATTTTAACCTAAACCCAAAAATAATTCAAAATCAAAACCTAAACTAATGTAAATGAGCCGATTTCAACATGACGCGAAACAATGTTAGTTCAGAAGTTAACAGTTCTCAAAGTTATTTGATTTTATTTTCAAGGTTTGATGAATGCTAAGAGAGAAAATTACCCAAGGTTGAGCAACCGTTAACTTTCGAACTAACACCGTTTCGCGTCGTGTTGAAATCGGCTCATTTGCATTAGTTCAGGTTTCGATTTTGAATTATTTTTGGGTTTGGGTTGAAATCGACTAGGGGTCATAGTTTGGGTTGGAAAAACCCGCTAGCAAATAGTTGAGGTTGAAAAATGCTGTTTTCCCTAAAACCACCTCGCATTTTGTTTGCTTTCAGATATTAGAGGGTTGAAGTATGTCTGGTAAGTGGTAACTTTGGTGCTTGGTTCCTTAATTGAATGGTGATGCAACACCATGTGTAGTAGTGGTGATATGTGTTAGAGAAAACAATCATCCTTGGAACCGTATAAGCTTCGTGACGACTCTAATAAATAATTAAATCCGATTCCCCATTAAGAAACGCATATAATTTCTTGACTATATACAAAGTATTGATCAACATACTTATTTTCTTGCCTTGGCTTTGGCTGAAAGCCTGAAAGCAAAATTTATAATACAAAATTTCATCACTTACAATAAGAAGACACGTTTTATGTGGTTAGAAAGGGAACTATAGGATTAAATGCCCGGATTCTATTATATCTAAACATAATGATGTAAATTCGTTCTTGTTTTGCTTTGTTTTTACATATTTGCCCGTGACCAGTGTTGAATTTAACTTACAGAATTGAATGAGATTGAAAATTAGTTGATGCAGGTTTCTGACATTAGAAATTGCTTGCCTCCTGCAACATGTACATTGATTGTGTCTACTTGACTCCATTACGTTGGCCATGTGAGATGACTTCATCAACACTGTAGAAGAAGAAAACTAGTGATAAGCCTTGAGCAATTTCCAAAATATTTGAGATTTTTTTCTTTTTTTCGTTTACGTGTTTCCTTATAAAAACGATAATTTTCAATAGTTGTCCTAACCAAAAACGTCAATAAAAACATAGAAAATTACAGCTGGCAAAATATTCTTTAGCTTATATAGATGAAGTACCAGCTTACAAATTCACTGCACTCTCCACCAAATCCATTCTTCACGGAGAGAAAAAAAAAATGGCGACAGATTCTCAACCAAACCAAAAGCTAACGCTTCCGTTAAAAACAAGAATCGCTCTCACCGTTATCTCCACCATGACCGATAACGCTCAACGTCCTGACGGAACTATCAACCGCCGTTTCCTCCGCCTCTTCGATTTCCGTGCTCCTCCCAATCCTAAACCTGTCAACTCCGTCTCCACCACCGATTTCGTCGTGGATCAATCTCGTGACCTCTGGTTCCGATTATACACTCCACACGTCTCCGGCGATAAAATCCCCGTCGTTGTTTTCTTCCACGGCGGTGGTTTCGCTTTCCTCAGTCCTAATGCGTATCCTTACGATAATGTATGCCGGAGATTCGCTAGGAAATTACCTGCTTACGTCATCTCCGTTAACTACCGTCTCGCTCCGGAGCATCGTTATCCTGCTCAATACGACGACGGATACGATGCTTTGAAGTTTCTCGAGGAGAATCACGGCAAGATTCTTCCGGCGAACGCTGATCTCTCGAGATGCCTCTTCGCCGGAGACAGCGCTGGTGGAAACATCGCTCACAACGTCGCGGTTCGAATTTGCCGCGCGCCGTCGCAATGCTTCACCGCCGTGAAACTCATCGGACTCATCTCGATCCAACCTTTCTTCGGCGGAGAAGAGAGAACAGAGGCGGAGAAACGTCTCGTCGGAGCTCCTCTGGTTTCACCGGACCGAACAGATTGGTGCTGGAAAGCGATGGGATTAAACCGGGATCATGAAGCGGTTAACGTCGGCGGACCAAACGCGGTGGATATATCGGATCTGGATTATCCGGAGACGATGGTGGTTGTTGCTGGGTTTGATCCGTTACAAGATTGGCAAAGAAGTTACTACGAGTGGATAAAGTTATCCGGGAAAAGAGCAACGTTAATCGAGTATCCAAACATGTTTCATGCTTTTTATATTTTCCCTGAATTACCGGAGTCGGGTCAGTTAATTATGCGGATTAAGGATTTTATTGCTGAGCGCGTGGCTTCACTCTCCGCTTAATCACCATCGATAATGATGGAAATTTAAATTAGATCGATTAAATTAATAATAATGTATTAAGCTATGCTTATGTCTTATTAAAATCGTCTAGGCCGATGTATTATTAGTCTATTTTCAATATTAATCAAATGTTCAACTTTAAGTGAATGTGTGTTTTTGTTCTTCAAACTTGTTTTAAAGCTTGAGACGTGGGATTTTTGAACTTGTAGTAAAATACAAATGTTGGTTTCATTATAGTCAGGTTTGTTGTACTTATTATAGGTACGAGTGGAATACAAACAATGGAATTGATTATTTGTACGGTGAGATTGATCAACAATACGGCCGGTAGGTGAGTGAGTGAGTCCATACCTTCAAAAGATAAGTTGCTGTGTTGGTTTGGTGAAAAGTGAGCCACAATTAATGCATTTACTAGCAAAAGATTTAATGCCCATACGACTCTTATTTATTACTTCTATCCAAAGGCTCTTGTTTAATGTAAGTGACTAAATGTAAATGAAATGTATTATACACTTGTTGAGTTTTGTAATCTATATTGAGTCAATTACATTTACATGATTACATCGAAAGTAAAGTAACATGTCCCATTTGTTAAGTGTGAATTTAAACAAAATTTCTTTGTAAATTGTAAATGTAAATGCTAAACCAAAACAGAAAGAAAACCTTTAGTTTGTGTTTTGCGTTTGACGTGCACGTTTTCACACAAATAACCCATTTCTCCGATTAGTACATTGCACCATTACATATTTTACCCGAATAAAATAATCAAGCATTAGTGATCGTTGAAGCCTAGCTCGTGTTTTCACACCTTGTTTGTTTACTACAAAGTGCTTGATGTGAGAACGTTTAAATAATTGTTTATTTAATTAATGATTTCTTAAAGTAAGAAGAAATGCGTAAGTGACTCATTGGATCGTCCGTCTTTTGTCGACAATACATCATCATTCGTGTAGTCTTAATGGTGTGAGAAGACTTATGTTTTTTAAACCATACGTACCTACTGATTTGGTGAACTGTTCTTCTCTTGGAGATACTGACAATTAAATTTTAAAAGTAGAAATGAATAAATATGGTTAGAAATGCAACAATAGTCACGAGTCCAATCTCATAAAAATTATAAGATATGTTATTTTTTCTTCTTTGTAATATCATTACTAGATTTTTCACGTTTAGAAGTTAACCAAATTGTTTTAATGCATTCATTTCCATATGATATTCTTTAATAAAAAAGGTTTGAGTATTAATGCAAACACATGTTACTATTCTTGTTGAATAATGGTAAAAATAATTAGTGAATGTTTGTAAAACTTCGGAGGTCGATTTACGGTGTACCGATTTTAGATCGAACTTTCATTGTTGGTAGAGCTTAAGGATGAGTTATTGAGTTAAGTTGGTTTATGTAACTAGCCTAAAGGCTAAAGGAAAAAAAAAACTTTGTTCTGTTTTTAGATTTGGGTTTTAAAAAGTTGGTGTAGCTATAGAATGTGTTAGTCAAAGAAACAAATCACTATGCTGGTCAAAGAAACATAAATCACTAAAATGGGCCGTAAAGGCCCACTAAGAGTAAGTTTGATGACAATAATGGATGGTTGACCAGTCATACAAAGACAAATAAAAAGGTCAAAATTAACAAAAATCTGACAAAGGTCAATTTCGCAATTAAATGCAAATTTGCAGCGTCTCTTTCTCTCTCTCCGCCGGCGAATTTCTATTGCTTCCTTCTTCTCCGTCAATTTTATCACCGACCGTCTGTACCCTCCGTTCACATTCAAACCGCGACTGGTCGAATCATTGGCCTTAGGTTAGTCAACCCTCTTTATCTGATAAAGTCAATTCATGTTTTGCCGTCAAATTTTGAGCTTAGAATTAAAGGATTTGAATTTATTTTCTCCGGACAGTGCTTTTATCTTATGTTGAATTGCAGAAATGGGTGGATTTGTCTTGTCCAGGTTTTATTTGAATGTAGTAGATAACAACTGGTTGTTGAATGTTGTTCATTGTGAAATGGTTTTGTGTTTTGTTTTATGTTTTTTTGAAGTTCCTGAGTCACCCACTCACCCCTCAAAGACTGAAACTTTAAAGTATCACATTGATGGGAAATGAGAGATGATCACTAGTTCGATACAAAGATGTCATGGATGAAAGGTAAATCATCTGGTTGGACTGCGTTTGATCTCAAGCAGAGACAGAAACAAGGTCTTGAAAGCGAGGTCAAAGAGGATGATCCATTCCCACCTGTCTCAACTAGTGATAATGCATCCTTAGGTGTAAGAGGAAAGTTGAGAAGAGACCATGAACCTTCTGAAAAGTCTTTTTCATCCGTGCTCTTACCTCCTTCGAGATTTCCGGCATTGACAGAGAATAGGGATTGCGGAAACCAAGAACGAGGCGGAGGTTGTAGACGCAAACCGGGCACTTCGATTCTGCCGGTAAACAGTCATGATTCAGCTCTCATGAAGCTGAAGGAAATGAACAGCTGGGCGGATGATAACTTGATAAGGGATGTATTGTTATCCACCGAAGATAATTTTGAGATGGCCTTAGATTTTTTGAAAGGGATGGTTTCTTCTGGTAAGGAAGCTGAGGAGCCAACTTCAAAGATTGAGGGTTATTCATCCAATAACAGAAGATCCGAATATAATACATCTGGGAAAACTGTTACAAGTTCAGTGAAGATGGCTGCAAGGTCCACATGTGAGGATGCTGGCAAGTACGATTTGCAAGAGAGTGATGGAAGTTCGCCTCTGGTGAATGCATCTGACAGTGAAAAATTCTCTGATGATATTTCTGAACTAGATAGTATCATTCAACGGCTTCAGTCCATTCCTATAGAACCTGAATGGGAAGAAGATGATCTCTACTTGAGTCATCGAAAGGATGCACTGAAAATGATGAGGTACACAAAGGCGTGTGTATCCTTTTTATACTGAATTGTTGTCATAGTCAATTTATCACTTGATCGTTTTTGTCTACCCAATCCAGAGATCATATGTTGAACTTAAGTTTCAAACTTTATGCTTGAATTTCAAGCTACGACTAGTCAGTTTCTCATTTCAAACCTGGCTTATCTTTGAAGATGAATATGTATCACCAGCTAACGAGAAATTCTCCGTCTTTGAAAAACAGATCAGCCGCAAACCATTCAAGAGCTGCCCAAAATGCTTTTCAAAGATATGATCATGCTTCTGCCAAGCAGCATTCCGAGAAAGCAAGAGAGGACTGGTTAACAGCTGAGAAGCTAAATGCTGAGGCGGCCAAGAAGATCATAGGTATAACAAATAAGGATAACGACATATGGAAGTTGGACCTGCATGGTCTCCATGCAACAGAAGCTATTCAAGCGTTACAAGAACGTTTGCAAAAGATTGAAGGTCACTTCACCGTGAACCGTTCAGTATCACCAAATAGAGGTAGGTCGAAGAATGCAGCTCTGCGATCTGCATCACAAGAGCCTTTTGGTAGATTAGATGTGGAAGGCATGCACTGTCAAAGAACTTCTTCTAGAGAACTACGAAACTCATTGCAGGTTGTGACAGGTACGTCGATTTTCTGTTTATGAAGCATCCACTGATGTTTCCCTGGTTTAAGTACAATAGAAGGTTCACACAGAAATTATGTGACAGCGATGTTCTATGTATATTGTAGGTATTGGTAAACACAGTCGCGGACATGCTTCACTTCCTCTAGCCGTGAAGACATTCTTTGAAGATAACAGGTGAAGAAAACTCTATGATCTTCCGTTTTATATGTTTATTAATCTTTACTATAAATAAAAAGCTGAGGAATGGGATGTCACTTTGCAGGTATAGGTTTGACGAGACAAGGCCAGGAGTTATCACAGTGCGGCCTAAATTCCGACACTGCTGAAACTTTGATTGATCTCAAGCTTAGCAAATACTTTTGTGTTACTTCATTGTTGTTGTATCATATCTCCTTAAGACTTATCATTCTTCTTTGTAACATAGGCAGGTTGGCCAATTATTTAGTGTAAAAAGGTCAACAAAACAGAATGTAATGTGGCAGGGCAGTGGTATTTGTAGTGAGATCAAATGTAACTTAAGTGGGGCTTTTATATAAACAAAGATTGAGTTTCTCATGATTAAATTGTCACACAGAACAAAACTCAATTTATTTCATATATCCTTTCATCTTCCTTATCTTTTTCTCCTTCCTCCTTAGCTTGCATTAGCTTCAGAGCTTCTGCTCAAAAACCTTATTACCTTAATCATTGTTGTCCAAATACGACAACATACTCAACTAACAGCACATACTTAAGACTTCACCAATCTTAAAACCCTTTTTTCCTCTCTGCAGAGCCTGCAACGAAATAGCAAACCAAAATAATCAGCCACTGCTTCTCTAGATATGAAGCTTGGAGTCTTTGTATCTACTTAACATTGGTCTATGATTTTATGACAGCTATAAATTTGTCTGCTAGAGATTGTAACGAAAGTGATAAAATGATTTTTAATGCGCTGAAGAACATTACCGTCTTGATAAACAATCTCAGGGTGAGTACTATTTCATCTCTTGAGCTGCCAAAGACAACAGAAGATTAAATAAATGCTTACAGTGAAGTATTCAACAGACATATAACAAACACACAAGACCCTATCCTTTATTGAATCAAAGTGTGATATATCCCCTACACTTGTGTGTAATCATACTGAAATTCATAGATTTGGTATTCTGATAAGATCATAGGACCAAGCATATGCTGAATAATCCGGATCGGCTTTTGAACTCACTAAGTAACCTAATCAACTTTTTTCAGGCCCATCAAACTCGAAGCATTCTGATGTTCTACTTCCTTCTTTGAAAGAAAGGTAAGTCGACTTACCCGACAAGGTCTGTCAATCCATTATCTGCATGTAAGCAATGCTCACTACCATCAGAACCAATGATAACAAGTTCTCCAGGTTTCCCAAACGGAATTGTTACCTAGAAATGTATCACAAGAATAAACATTAGTTCAAAGCTTGTTGCCTTCCAGAATTTTCACAGACAAGCGCGATTTATTCTATGACAAAAAAGGACATAAACAAATAAGACATAAGTCTTACAGCAGTAGAAGCTGAGAAATTTTCTGCAATTGTGAGATCGTTATTAGACTTGATGGTGTAACCTTCCCTCTTAATAGATAACGTAGCTGCTTCCCATATATCCTGGAAACCAGTCTGTTCATGGATGTGAAGGATTAATCCAAGAAAAGCCAGAGAATACATAGCCAAAATATACAAGATAAAATGGAAAATGTTATACGGCAAGAGAAACTTTGTATGAAGCATGACCAGTATGAAGAGTCTTGTCTATATTGCTCTGCATCTCTGGATCTGTGAAAATAAAAAGAGGATTACTGTTACATATAGGTCTCACAATAAATATTATTAAGTTCTCACAGCCTACCAGAAACAGCTTAGCGAGCACAAGAGACTTAACATCTTAATATCAAGACGTAAACTGACAACTGGCCTAGTAGTACTCAAGATGGTAATTCTCTCTAAGTATATAGATTAGCTTACGGCAAGCGATCTTGCGATTATCATTGGCAAAAACCTTCACAAGCTCCCCCTGAAATCAGAAAGTAGCTAATGAATATTGCAATCCACATGAAAAAAGTAAAAAACTATACCACAAACTCATAATCCTCGCTTTCCACAGAAAAGAAGTACTCTAACATATAATCTGATTCATACAAAAAGATACTATTAACCTTTCGGTTCTGGTCATCCAAAGGCTGAACTTGAATAGCAAGATATGAATCAACATCATCAGCAGTGACAAGGTAATTTGGCTGCTTTGCTCCTGCATTAGAAAGAATTTGGTAAACGCCTAGATTCTTACTTGCATATAAAGAAATAAGAATCAGCAGGAGGGGAATGTACCATCAATGTAATTCACAGATCTATCTTCTAGACGAAATTGACATACCCACTTTGGAGAAGAGAAGAAGATAGGATGAGATACAATTCAACATAAGTAAGTAAGGAAGCGATTCTGTTATCTGTTTAGTACGACGAACCTCAAAATTACAACTTGTAGTTCCATTAATGGAGTAACCACAAGTCTGAAGTTCATGTCCAGGATAAGGTTCTCCTGAAATTTGGAGGTCCTCTATAGCTGGTAAAAGGTCATCACCCTTAAAAAAGAAGAAATTTTTGGTATGGGTGTTGCTGATAAGTGGAGTTTCGTCTGCTTGCTTCAGGGCAGGAGATTCGTCCACACTCGTACCTGGTTGCTGCATCTCAAAGGTCGATTACGCAGTTATTTGCAGCGTCTCTTTCTCTCTCTCTCTCTCTCCGCCGGCGAATTTCTTCTAATGCTTCCTTCTCCGTCAAGTTTATCACCGGCACTTTATACACTGGTCAAACTGTGACTGCTTGACTAATTGGGGGCGTTAGGTAAGTCAACCATTTTTTTCTTTTAAAGTCATTTCCTTTTTCCCGACAAGTGGACACTGCTTTTGTCTTATGTGTTGACTTGTAGAAATGGGTTGGTCTGTCTTGACTAGGTTTAGTTTGAATGTGGATTTGAACTCCATGTGGAAGGCATCCACTGTTAAAGAAGTTATTCTAGAGAACTAGGAAATACTTTTGTGTTACTTCATTGTTGTTGTATCATATCTCCTTAAGACTTATCATTCTTCTTTGTGACATAGTCCTTGTGGCCAATTGTTTAGTGTACGCAGACAGGTCAATAAAATAGAATGTAGTGCGACTGCAGAGGAGTCATATTTGTAGTGAGATCAAATGTTAACTTAAGTGGGGCTTTTATACAAACAAAGATTGATTTTTCTCATGAATAAATTGTGTCATAAGTCCTCTTCTCTAATTGATTTGCAGCTGACAAAAGCCACAGAGCCAAAAAAATATTATATACGAAGCCTCATTTGTTAAACAAAAATACTCTCTTCTTTCCCTTCTTTCTCTGTAGAGCCTGCAACGAAATATCAAACCAAAATAATCAGCCATTGCTTCTCTAGAAATGAAGCTTGAAGTCTTCTAGAGATTGTAACGAGAGTGATAAAATGAATTTAATGCTTTGAAGAACAACATTACCCTCTTGATAAATAATCTCAGGGTGAGTACTATTTCATCTCTTGAGCTGCCAAAGATAAACAGACGATTAAATGCTTACAGTGGACTATTCAACACACATATAACAAACAATATGAACACACAAGACCCTATCCTTTATTGAATCAAATGTGTGATATATCCCCTACACTTGTGTGTCTAATCATACTGAAATTCATAGATTTGGTATTCTGATAGGATCCTAGGACCAAGCATATGCTGATTGATCCGGATCGGCTTTTAAACTTACTAAGTACTTAGAACCTAATTAACTTTTGTCAGGATCATCAAACTCGAAGCATTCTTATGGTCTACTTCCCTCTTTGAAATAAAGTTAAGTTCTACTTACCCGATAAGGTCTGGCGATCCATTATCTGCTCGTAAGGAATGCTCACTACCATCAGAACCAATGATAACAAGTTCTGCCGGTTGCCCAAACGGAATTGTTACCTAGAGAGGTATCACAAGAATGATTTAAATATTAGTTCAAAGCTCGTTGCCTTTCCTACATCAAACATTTACTTACAACAATATGAAAAAATCAGCTGAAAACAAAAAATACGGTTTCGCTACATGCTCTTGTAGAGAAGACGTTTAAATCAGTAAACTACAGTATGCTCAGTGAACATGCATGTAAGACGCACATCTGTTTAGGAAGTAACAAAACGTTGAAAACTATTTATTCAGCGACTCTAAAATTCAACTTATAAAATGGGACAAGCCTTATTGCTTACAGAAGCATTCCTATTGCTTAGTATTGAAATACAATATGTATGCATCATAAGTTCAGAACCTATCTAAGAACTCTTCAAACATGCAAAGCTACCTCCATACCCACACCGCCACACGTTTCGCAGACAAGCGCGATTTAGTTTATGACAAAAAAGGACAGAAACAGATAAGGCAGAAGTCTTACAGCAGTAGAAGCTGAGAACTTTTCTGCAATTGTGAGATCATTATTACACTTGATGCTGTAACCTTCTCTCTTAATAGATAACGTAGCTGCTTCCCATATATTCAGGAAACCAGTCTGGTCAAAGCCACATGCATGTGAAGGATTAATCCAAGAAAAGCCAGAGAAAACATAGCCAAAATATACGAGTTGAAATGGCAAATGTTATACCCCATGAGAAACTTTGTATGAAGCATGACCAGTATGAAGAGTCTTCTCTATATTGCTTTGCATCTCTGGAACTGTGAAAATAAAAAGAGGATTACTGTTTCTATATAGGTCTGCGAATAAAAATTATTAAGTTCTCGAAGAATCCTCCAGATTTAAAGGAACCACTCTCTTACACAACCAACCAGAAACAGCTCAGCGAGCATAAAAGATGTAACATCTTAATATCAAGACGTAAACTGACAAGTGGCCCAGTACTCAAGAGAGTGATTCTCTAAGTAAATAGATTAACTTACGGCAAGTGATCTTGCGATTATCATTGGCAAAAACCTTCACAAGCTCCCCCTAAAATCAGAAAGTACCAAATGAATATTGCAAACCACATGAAAAAAACAGAAAAACAATCAGCAGGAAACAAAAGTGTAAGGACATCTAACAAAACTGTTAAATCGTATCTGTACTTTCCAACAGCAAATCTTTTCCCCTACAAGATTTTTGCATGAAATCTAGCCCACGAAACAAAATGCTGAGGTAAATACTGGAAACTAAAATCCATATCAAGATTCCAGTATACCACAAAATCCTAATCCTCGCTTTCCACAGAAAAAAACTATTCAACATATAATCTCATTCATACAAAAAGATATTAACCTTTCGGTTTCTGTCATCCAAAGGCTGAACCTCAATAGCAAGATATAAATCAACATCATCAGCAGTGACAAGGTAATTTGGCTGCTTTGCTCCTGCATTAGAAGTTCGTTAGCGACTACATTCTTATTTCCGTATAAAGAAATAAGAAAGAAAATTCAGCAGGAGGGGAATGTACCATCAATGTAATTCACAGATCCATCTTCTAGATGACATACCCACTGAAAATTGAAGAATAGAAGAAGATAGATTAGATGCAATTCAACATAAGTAAGGAAGCGATTATGTTTTTTATTTAGTACGCACCTCAAAATTACAACTTGTCGTTCCATTAATGGAGTAACCACAAGCCTGAAGTTCATATCCAGGATAAGGTTCTCCTGAAATTTGGAGGTCCTCTATAGCTGGTAACGGGTCATCATCCCCATCTGTCAACGGTGGTTCAAAATATTGAGACAAGTGATAGACCATAATGGAGTTAGTATTATTAATCATTACCCTCAGACAAGGAGGAAGGATGTTCTTCAAAAACTGGGGACAAAGGAGGAGAATTTGAGGAGCTTGGGTCATCAAACGCAGACTTATATGATGGATTTTGGGCATCGTCGACCACCGTCTTGCTGATAGGCTCAAGAAACTGAACATGCTTAGGTGGAGTTTCGTCTACTTTCTTCAGAGCAGGAGATTCGTCTACACTCGTACCTGGTTGCACATGCATCTCAAAGGCTGCCGACGGACTGGTACACACGAACGCATTTAATCATCAAACTATGTTCAACATTGCAGACAATTATCCACCAATAACTACAGTGCATACAATCAAGTGAGCACTACGAAATTGATCATAATCGTAACAGGACGAAGTTAGATGATCTGGCACATCATGACAGATCAAGACATAAGATACATAAAGAAGAACAGCACCTTATTTGGCATACGACTAATCTGATACTTTTGAGAATTGAAAGCATCATATTGCCCAGAGCGAACAGGAAGTTAGAAAATATAAGCATAGGAAAAAAGTCGATGAACACTCAGAGTCAGAAGAGGGATACTAACTATTGGCTTAGAACAAGGAATTCTCGAGCGCAAACATTCATTGCCAAATCAAATCAAATACTTTTCAGCGTGTTTTACAAGGCAAGAGAAAGCAGTCAGAGTCAAGAGTCATAGCCAAATTAAATCAAATAACTCGTAAGACAAACTTAAGAGTCAACAACAAACAAAGGGCCAAGATGTCACGGACTTGTTCCTACCTAACATGAACATGTGGCTTTAACTCCCTTTTTTTCCGCGGTAGCTAAGTTAAGACCCAACCCTAAGAAAGAGAAAGAAACTAAATGCTTCGGTTGTAGTTTCTTGGATGATTTACAAATGAAGGATCCCCAGTGCCCACCCTATTACATCCATTGGGATAGATATATACAATGCTCTAGCAACTACATGTGTATATTTCATAAATATTGAGTGGGTGCACGTAGTTTTCATCATACAGTTTGGAATATCAACCTTTGCAGGGACAAACTCACCTGTTCACAAGAGGTGAAAACGTACTAGAATCATCAAGATGGTAATTCCTCACAGCTGAGCTACTTGGCTCATCTTGCTGCTGGCGCTCCAAATTCCAGTCTATGGCTGTGTGATCATGAGAATACACGGAATCCTTTGTCTGGTGAAAACACAAGAAGTAATTTAAGATTCAATTCACTCAAGCTTATGATAGAACACTGAGGAATATGAACATACGGAGTGGGTTAATGCTACACCAGCTGAGCGCGATGGAGCCAAAGGGGAATCATTTGAGTTGTTCACATCTGACTGCCAAGGTGCTAATTGATATTCTGACTCCTTCAACTTTGTCTAGTACAAGAAAAAGATCAGAAACAATCATCTATCATGGGTCTGTAAGAAATACAGTCAATTCAATGCTAGGAAAAAACTGCAGTCGAAAATGAAGCAGACACTGAGATTTAACACCAGATAAGCCCATACCCGGATAACATACCTCAGTAAGAAGAAGCTTTTCTTGTAGATGCTTAAACAGAACCTGAAAAGAAAAGAAAGTAGCTGTAAACGCCAATCACTAGTTTTAACATAAAAACTGCAAGAAAAACTTCACTTCCAAATATAATGACGCAGGGTATAATATATAATCGGTCATTTAACTTCTTATCCAAAATTTCTATGTTCTCTGGTTCTCCATGACTCCACATAAATTTCACAGATAAGACAACAAATGCTTATGCTTCCTTATCCATGGAGCTCAAAATTATGTCAACCAAGCTCCGTTAATCATCGATATAGGATACCCCAATTTCACTGAAAGAGATCTCAAGTCATGGCCATTACTTAATAGATCTTCTACAAGAAATATTTTTTTACATTATTGGTTCATGAATTTCAAAGGATGTGAATTTGAAACATTTCCAGGGTAGGGTGCTGTACGGCTCTTTTGAAGTCAAGTCTAATGCAGTGCAACAAAACCTCTCAAATTAATAGGCTACAGTATACAGTTAAAGTCAAAAGATAGGAGCTAGAGATGGTCCGAACTTACAACAGAATAACAAAACAAGAAACGCAAGATTCCAACACAAGTTATAATAAAAAGATAAAAGATAGCGAGAGACAGCACTTCAGATTTTGGATCTGACCTTCACGTTGCTAACAATAGACTGAGCATCAGAAACCTGTGGTTGCAGAGAATACTCCGATAACAGAGGTAACAAGTATGATACAAACGTAGATCTTTCTTGATGTGTAGCCTGGAAAAAAATCCGAAAAAAGCACATTGCTTCGATTTAAATTAACCAGATTTCGCGTGGATATATATATACCAGTTGCAGTATGTAGTTATCCAAAAACATGATGAAAGGGAAGGGCCAGAGAAAAATCTTAGTTTGAAAACTGGAGTGGAAACTGAAATAATTCATGGTGTCCAGCCAAAAAGGGTTACCAAAGAAAAAGGAAATGAGGAATTAAAGCGTATACCAAAAGACAGACAGTTATTGCTGTATTCCCACACACACAAAATGATAGTACCTGTAAGGCGTATGTTAGGCGTATATTTTCCTCAATTATCTCTTGTCTGTAAGAGAGAGCTTTTGATGAAGTATCAACAAGATCTTGTTGCTGTTGATCAAATGCCTGGTTACAACAGCAACAATCTTTGAGCTTTCAAACAAATAAATTAAATAGATTTAGTATAAAATAGATAAGTAAAAAAAAAAAACAAGAAAGGCCGACCAGACGCATGTAGGCAATTCGCTTTTCCAGAACATATTTTTCATTGCGAATTTGGGCTTCCTAAAAAATAACTAAAATGTTAGTCATCTAATTTAGCATAAAATTAACAAAGAATGCAAGGGATGAACCAACAGAAAGCATAAATGACTACATATTTTATTATGCCATTTACTCTTATGGTCGCCTGGGCTTTATTTGTGGTTGAGCTGATTGTTTCGGGTTTTGCTCTTGTTTTGTGCCCTTTCGAAGTGAACATATAAATCATTGAAGAGATTATCTTTGGTTTGGAAGGAGTTTGCCGTTTCTCCGATGAAAGAGAGTAAGATATTTGCAGGTCTTTCTAAGTAGCAGAAAATCTATCTTTTCCCATGAATATTATACTCTGTTTATGACAAACTTTTATTGATCCAAACCATAGATGATTTTCAATGCTTGTTATGTTCACTTATAAAGGGCAAACAAGAAGAGAAAAACCATAAGCAACCAAAGAAACCTGACTCAATCACAAACAAATTCCAAGGAACCACAAAAGTTAGTAACATAAAAGCCCAATAATGACTAGAAATCTCCCATGTCGAACAGGACTCACCTTAACAGAACAGTCAGTAAGATATTTCCTCAAGTGCGAAATTTCTTGTTCCTGCTCCTGGACCTTGTGAATGAGGTCCTGCATAGGTACATAGTCAGGTAAACAGTTTTTCATTTACACCAGGAAAACCAGGCGTAGTAAGTATGATGAAGACCTGCTTCCATGCATTGCCTGAATGATTTACTTCATCAACTGGCATAGATCCATGAGTAGACGAACTGACGTGTGCGACATGCTCTCCTTCCAACCGCATTCTAGCAGATATCAGATCTTGAGAATTATTCAAATTCATCTAAGCCATAAGATTGACAAGTACAATCAGCACACACCAGAGTGGTAGTTTGTGTTCCAGTACCTCATAGGAGATAATGACGAATCAAATTGAGAGGGACCAGCACCATCTATAGCTCCTCTGACAATGCCATTAATTATATTTCCTTCAGAGTGGCTTTCAAAACGATTACTCACAGTAGCTTCTGCACCATTAGCATTCACATGGGGGTGAACAACCAGCAAGCCTGATGAATCAGCATATGAAGCTTTGACCACCACACTTTTCTTCCAGTCAACTGGCTGGTGAACCAGGCTTGACACAGTGGTAGAATTTGAGTGATCTCCGAGATTAGAAGTTTGGGGCAAGGATTCATCTGATTTCTAGGCAAGATAACAAGAGCAAGACTACCAATCAAAAATATACCAAATATGATCTATGAGCTACTAAACGCATACCATGGAAGTATCACTATAACTAAAGAAAAGGATCCTCACTAATTGTGAAATACTGAAATACTGATATCCGATAAAGACTGCGCAAAAGTAATCAGAGATCCTCTCTTATCCTTTAACTAGACAATTACTTACATATTTAGCCAGTTCCAGAGCACTTCTCTGAAGTTCAGCTTTTAAACGGCTATTCTCCTCCACCTGCTTAGAGGATAAAAACACAGTCTTAGATGCCCAAAACACTTAACAAAAACCATCATCTTGCAGTGGCAAATGCTAAAAAAACGAGAAACAGATCCTACACTCCAGATACTTAATTATCCCCTATGCATCAACAAGACTTAATAAACCTTGCATTTCACAGCTATTTCTCCATTAAAGCAGACATGTCAATACAGAATTTAACACAGAACTACCGGAAATGAATTGATGGAGGAAGTTCTTCTAACCCCACAAATTAATTTCAAATAGAGAGACATAGAGCAAACCAGACCTGCTCCTTGATGGTGGTTTCTGCTGCTTCAACCGCTTTGATGACCTGAAACAAGTTGTCGTTCTTAAACTCGTTCTCAGCCGAACGAGAAGAATCTTCAAGACCCAATCCTGAAAATCTCTCGGCCAATCTCTCCTCATGGCCGTTCTCCATCTTCAGCTCCTCACTTCGAAGCTGACTAAATCCCAATCAAATCCCCAAAAACTTGACCAAAGAACTCCTCTAATTTCCTCTCTCTTGTGCTTCTTAATTATCATGACTTCATCTGAGCGTTTTAAGTAATCAAATCTCACACGAATGAAACAGGAACAACCAAAATTTTCCGAGGAAATTTCTAAGAAAAAACGGAAATTGAGCGTGTTGATTTGGAAGAAATGGTAATGATTGCGAGAAAACGATAAGAACCAATTGCGCAATCACATGAGAAAGAAAAACCCAGAGAAAAAAAATGGGTTTTTTAATTGAAATGAGAAGAAAGTTTCCTCCTTTGTCTTCGTCTTCTTCAAGCAATCTTTCTCTCTGTCTCAATCAGTTTTTAATTCTAGACTGGTAAGTGTTGTGCTGACTTCTGGGTTTTATATATGATTTCACTTTCTTTTATTTAAAATAAATATTGCACTAGTTATTTTTGTTACCTACTAATAATATCTGCAAAAGATTCATGATTATTCAAATAATTTTAAGGAATCTTCAATTTAACAATAATGTCTTCATTAGGTTTTAAGAGGAGACTTTTTTTATAACAAAAGTCAGAATCTTTGCATTATGTGCACTAAATTCAGCAACAACTGTTTTAGAGAAATAAACAAACTACACACTTTTCAGACTTAATTCTAAGCTTTTTGCAAGTTCTTCAATTATGTTTTGATATGAGATAGAAGTTTGGTCAGTAACACTGCAGTCTCTCCTGTCTTCCATACTTTGAAATCTGGAACTCCAACAAAGTACTCTTCGTCACTCCACGTTTTGAGATCTGTGAGAGAGAATGGTCCATGTGTTTTTCCTTTAGGGAATTCATAGAACCACAACACCTTCTTTGGATCATAGTTCTGGTAAGCTTGATCGTCTTTGTCCTTGTCGTCATCACTATCATCATCGCTCAATTCAATAATCTCAAGTGGAATTGATTGAGCTTGAGGTTGGTTAGAGAGATCAATCACTGGAGTACTTGACTGATGCTGACTGACTTTGGTATTCATTTCTCCTTCAGTGATGGAGTCCTTGTTCTGTGTGATGTCATTTGTTGGCGGCTCGTACACATCTTCATGGAGATCCTTGTTACCTGGAATTTACACAAACAAAGATATGGGTCCAGAACAATTTCAGAATATTTCACTTCTTGGACACCACCTAGTTAACTATGAAGAACAAACAAGGCAAGAGGAAATGGGTCAATCCAGATGATGTTAAATCCATCTCTTTAGAGTAAGGACATATTCATCTACATCGGTTGGAAAAAGCAAGGATGAATAGGATTCATTGATCCAACCAAATTAAGTCCTATCGATGAATTGAAGTTACAAAAAGGATGGGACGCACCTGCAGAAGCAGTCTGTATTGGCTGGTCTTCTCCATCACGGAGCTCGGAATTTTCTAGAGTTTTATGGATACTAGAATCTGGTGAATCACTTAGTTGTTTTTCTTCATCACTTTGATGAGCCTCAGTGAAGGCCTCAGGGTTTGGTTCAATGAAGTCATTTTCTATTTTCCCATCATCATCTACAAACTCGGGTTCAGGTTCTTCTGCAACAACTTTGGGAACTTCACGCAACAGCCTCAACTGTTCTTCTGGATTCTTAAGAAGCTTGGAAATTTCTAGGCTTTTCTTGACACTAGAATAAACTGGTGAATCTCTTCGTCGTTGTTCTTCATCACTTTGATGAGCCTCAGGGTTTGGTACAATGAGGTCATTTTCTATTTTCCTATCATCATCTTCACATTCAGGTTCAAGTTCTTCTGCAACAATTTCTGGAACTTCATCCAATAGCCTCGACTGCTCTTCCGGATTCTGAAGAAGCTCCCTTTTTTCCAGATACTGGGATAGCGTGATAGCTAGGAAGTCAAGAAAATAAAATAAAAGAAAGAGTCTCATTCTCACTTCTCCACTAGTTACTCTTCAAAGAAAAACAATATATTAATACTGATAATGCTATATAAAAGGATATTCTCTTCGCCAACCCTTTTCATTGGCCTGATTAATAAGCCTTTGTAACACTACAAGTTCTCTTGCAATCCACTAAAAGACATTCGCAAAAGTTGAGAGTTAGTTCTGCAAATCAGTTTTTTTTTCTGAATAACAGTTTGCAGCTTCATACACAATCTGACATAACAACCAGGATTTTGATTTTCTTAAAAGTACTATGAAGCATAAGTGATCTTGGAATTCACTGTCAGATGTGAGATAAATAGGAGATGCAACAATGATTGGGGAAGATATTTAATATCATACCAAATATAGAGTAAGTTAGCAAACATACATGTTTTGTCACATCTTCATGCAAACTTCGAGCCTTTTCTTCCATATCCACCTGTCAATGGTTAGAGTAGATTAGATTAGAGAACTGAAATAAATCAGAACCACTATAATAAACAGAGTATGGGAGCCACTAGCAAGAGTAAATGTTAGTAGAGAAAGCTCTTAAGACAACAAGGCAAGAAACTAAGGTACCATTAGCTACTTAATAGATTAAGAAACTTACAACTGTAAGTCTCTTAGCAAAGCCATTATTTATTCTTTGATGCAGTTCTTCACATTCCTCCTGCCAAAGTTAACATGAAGCTATTATAAATCATAAACAGGAAGCACTCTATATGTCAAGTAAAACCAAAGTTGTGACTAGCCGTTATCTAAACAAGAAAGATTGCATAAGATAGTACATCTTCAGATAACTAGTAAATTTGATCAGTCCATAGCCACTTCTCAAGACACAGGGCTACCTGATGACTTATGGTCTGAAATCACAAACAATCAAAATTACGCTCAAAGGGGGGAACAAAGATCTTGTGCACTATCAATATCATAGAGAAAAGGTTACGGATATTGAGGACTAACTTTTAGCCTTGATTGTCATTGATAAGAAGCACAAAAACGGAACAGGCATAGTTCTAGGAACATTACCTGAGAGAAATCATCATCTGATAGGGAAGAGGTCGTAACATCTTTTAGATAATACGAATAATTTGTAACCTGAAGAAGATTACCATCAATCAGATTTCCCTCCTTCACACCTAGTTAACAGAAAAACAAAAGACAAAAGACAACTTAGCCTCCTACAGCAGACCAAATATATTTGATGAAGCTGACTATATAAGAGATGTGATTAGTGATAAAGTAGTTAAAAGAAGTCACAAATGAATGAGAATCAAGTCTCAGCAAAAATATAAGAAGTTACAGAATTTAGTCCTTGGAGTGAAAACACTGCATGTTGATGTTTTGACTTGTCCAACTAGGCTATGTACAGAATCCAGATGGAAATTACCTGTCACGTGAACAAGCTGACAGGGATTCTTGATCCTCACAAAAGTCCCCACCACTTTGCTCTCAAAAGTTTCAGGTGACTTTGCTAGTTCCTGGACTAAACTCTTTCTTAAATACAGAAGCTTTACATTATCGCGCACTATCGCCGCAAAAGTACCTTTAGGCTTTGAAACAACCTGTTTCGTCTGTTTAGCCACCTTATCTGATGGAGACAATCTCTGTTGTTTATCATCCTCTGGAGAGTATAGATAATCAAAGTATGAGTCCTCCTGATTCTCTACATAATGCTTCTCTACCAAATCAGGGACTTTGATTACATTTATCTTCTGAGTCCCGAAAAGCAAACGCAACTTCTCATCACAAGCTACTGTCTTTCTCCTCTTCTTGTTCTTGGAAGGAGTTTCACGGTTTTTCTCGCGGATATAGTTCATTATAATCGCTGTAACATCATTCTCAGATATCTTGTTGGTAGTATCTCTACCAAGTGACTGAAGAAACTCAATGAGATTTTTCGAACCCCATCCAACAAATTCCAAACTTTTAGGTTTTCTCAACCTCTTTTTACTCGAACCTTTCACTTTTCCATTGTCATCCTCCATTCTAAGTTAGACCCTGTGATATTTCAACCAAACAAACAAATAAAGGTCAGACCTTTCGATCGCCATTTATAGAAACATTTAACCTAAAAACCATCCTTGTTACGACAAACTTTCCATTAAAGAGAAGTACAAGCTTCTAAAACTAAGAGAGAACACATTACAGTGATGAAATGCAAAACCTTGACGGGTATATGAAACGGCACGAACTAAAAGACGGAAACTTTCGAATGTAAGAGTGAGAATCGTCGAATTCGGTGACGACCCTCGAGAATGTATGATCCGGAGGAGTCGCAGGACGTTGACGAGAGAGAGAGAGAACACACACTCGATAGCGACTGCTAGAGACAAAGGACACTGTTTCATTTGATTTTATCCAATTTTGTTGAGTAATAGTGTTGGCCTCTGCGACTCTGCGTTGTCGGGTCACCCACCCAGCCCTACCCGATCCGCAGTATCAGAACTTTCTAGACACAAATCAAAATTTATAAATTTTTCAATTACTAAAAAATTTCAAATTATCCTATTGAATAAAATTAATAATTTTAGAATAATAAAATTTATAAATTTTTTCAATTACCAAAAAAATTATCGAAACTCATTCATTCTTAATTTCCCAAAATCATTCGAAATGATCTGGACATGAATCCGTAACCACCATTGGGTGTAACATCTTTAATCCGAAAAAAAAAAGGGTCTAGCTCTTTGAGTATGAGCCTTATTCTTCTTCTTTGTTCCTCTTTATCATATCCATTTATGTTTCTTGTTCTTGTTTTTGTTACAAAACGACTAACACAAACTCTCATCTTAGCTACAAGCCTACAAATGCTCATACATCAAAGATTCGATACAATATAAGTGATACATAGAACCATAGATGAGTATGTTGTTCACTCAATTAAGACAACATGATTGCAACGTAACGTAAGCACTTAAAACCTACTGGATTGAATCTGCATGTACAAAGCTTTTGTTAAGAATTGAGATGCTTATGGAAAGAAAGAAGCTGCAAGAGGAAGTTGTAGCTAAGACTGCTTCATGCCTATTATAAGAGCTCAAAAGGAAACTCATCAAGACTAAAATTCAGTTTCATGATAACTCTTTTCTCTATCCATGTTTGTTGTTTACTCGTCTGTTACTGTTACAGGACAAGGACTGTTTCCAAATCAGAGATGTTTCAAGTACATACATTGAGGAAAACACAAACATCATTAATCATTGTACTCAAGGATGAAACACAAAGGTGCTCTTTGTCTTTTGGGAAGTTGACTGAGCAGAGAGCTGCATCACTTTTCAATTTCAAGTTTTAATCTCATTATATGTTTCTTGTCTCACTAAATGTTGTTAGAACTAGAAACATCGATCCTTATTGTGATTCCATAAGAACGGCATACATTTTTCAGTGAAGCATTAATATATTGCATTAATTATAGATTGAATCTGAATCAAAAGTCATATCTCATTACATTTTCTAAACGCCTAAATGTACACCCTTAACAATAAACTACCAATATCAATATCTAATATAATAAACAAAACTTAGAAACATAAACAATGAATCAACATTTAAATTTCAAACCACAACCTAGGCTTTGTGCTTCCATCTCGAAGAAATCTCTTTTAGCAACGGCCTCACATCCACTGAATCCAAGTCTTTCCTCGACCAGTCACAGAAGAATTCATTGTGAACATCCTTGAGGAATCTCAAAACAATATCCAATGGTCCTTTCTCCTCACTCTCATCTCTCTTCTTCTTACATTCTGAAAATGAACAAGATTGGTCTCCAAAATACTTGTACTTAGCAATCTGCAGCAAGTTTTTCTTGTCATGAGGCCAAACACTACACTTATCATCAACAATCACAACCCCACGTTCATCAGCCAACACAAGATCAAGCGTCTTCAAACCAGGACTCTCTCTTCTCGTTATAACACGATTTCCAAAGTAAATCTTCTCCGGATCAATCAACTCCAACACAACCTGAGCATAATCACAACCACCCTTTGTGTAAACATACATAGAGAACATCTCACTGCATTCTTTCAGAAACTGGTGAACAAAAGGTCTCAGCTTTATCAATGATTCTTCAGGAAACCCACTGTTGAATCTCCATAAATCTTTCCTCGATCCAACCTCTTCTGTTAAATACTTTTCAGATTCATAAAGCTGTGAAGATTTAATGGTGTGGACAAGCGTGTGGTCCAAGTCAAGTACTAAATGAAGCTTCTTGTCTTCAAGCCAAGAGGTTTGAGAGATGACCCGTTTTGTAAAAACTAAAGCTTCGTGACTCATATGCATTACTTTGTAGAGATAATCAAAAGATCTTCCTTCGTAATTGTCCAGTGTTGTATTGCAGGAGATACAGATTCTGTTGCGGACGAACCAGTGTTGGCAATTACGAGATGTAGTCTCTTTGATCTCTGTATGACTGTATCGATCTTACGTGTTTTGGATTGTGGTTCAAGAGAAGGGTTTTCAACTAGAGACATGGTTTCGAATCGGAATCTACGAGAACTAATCGAGACCCACAGCGAAGAATCACCTGAAAAGCTTATGAAATCGAGTCAAAAAAAAAACAGATTTTTGTTATAACCCTAGAGAGAAAAGAGTGAAAGAAAGCTGAGAAATTTGTTGAACACTCAGAAAAACTCTGCCTTTGGGTTTTATAGAGAGAGTGGCGAATCAATGGAAATTTCCTTTTTTCTACGAAAGCTCCGTCTCTCTCGACGCGCCAAAACCCTCGTCCTGCGAATTGACGATTATACCCTCGTTACTTACTAGATGCAATGAGGCCTTGAATCTCAATGGGCCTATAGTTTCACATAAGATCCTTAAATATTCAGCTCAAAATCTCTTAACAAAAATAATATACAGAAAATATTTTAACTAAACATCAAAAGTCAAAACTATGTTTTAAAATTTATCGTTCATTTCTCACTTATGCTAAATATTTTGTCGCATTGTATCCATATATAAGAGTTTTCCAACATCTTTCAAAAATAATTCATTGTTTCAAGTTTGTTATTTCATGTAAAAGACATGTGAAACATTATATGCATATCTCGTGAATTATCCCAACTAGCTGATAATTGCTTGCAACCGAGAGTATAAACTTTTCTACATCATACGGTCTAAGCTTTAAAATCAGTATTAACATTTTTAGTTTCCAATCACTACAAAAAAAATGCACATTCTTAACACGACAGAAGTGCTATAATATGTCATTTATAGCGTTTTCATAAATGCTATTTTATGCCCCTGTTATGGTAGGTGCCACACATACGATAGCATTTTTTTAGTATGCTATTGTAAGTCGTTTTATTATAGCATTAACCAAATGTTTTAATATACTTTCTTGTAACACATGTTTTGTGCTGTTTTATATTATGTTGTAGCATTTTTGTTTCGCTATACGAATATATTAATTTGTTTCATATAAATTTATAATTGAATCCTATTTTGCATAATTTTTTAAATTGGATTTATATACTATTTATATATTACGTAAATCATCAAAATACATAACATTAATATCAAATTAACCAAAACAAGTTTTACATAACATCATACCAAGTCTTATACTAACATCGTAAGTGCCACCAAGTCTTACACAAAATAAACTAACATTAGACAAACTTCTTAAGCTAAGATAGCTACTTGCACTTCGTACATCAGTTTACCTTCATTCCTCCCATGGCCATACCCATCGTAAGCTTGACTTCAGTCTCTTTGCATCTTTCAGTCTTTTAGTGTAAATATATCTCCCTGGAAACATTATGTATTGGCATCCACCAACCTATTCAGTTCAAAAAACAATACTAAAGTAAATTAGAGATGGCTTTTCAATAGTCTATCCAAGAAAGCAAAACAATTCAGCTAGTTAAGCACCTGCATTCCAAAATGCACGTCTCTAGATATGTATATAAAACTTAAGAAGAAGCTAGTCCCCAAGTATACTAACACTATGATTGATACCAGATCTGCTCCAGTTTCTCTGATCACATGCTCCACGTAATCTCAGACAAGAACATATGATTTGATGTTCATTGCAAGATGGTAACATGATTGTGCATACACAAATCTGAAGCTAGATAAGAAATAAAGACCTGAACTTTAAGCTCCACAACTGCAAGCTCATTTTTGATGTTAGTTATCGCATCTTCATGTGTTTTAAGCTGCAAAATATTTCAGTAGTCAACAAACAAGTTAAATTACTCGTTTTGATACAATGGATGTTTTTACAAAGAAAATAGATGAAGTAAAGTAGCATGTTTCTGTGCCCTAAAATTCACTTATACCTAGGTGATTTATCTTACTTTCATCAAGAATACTTCCATGTGAGTACTAATTAGTATGCAAGAAGCAAAACGAATAAGTAAAACCAACGCCCATTCCAAACACACAAGCCACACTCCAACAAAAATATCCAAAAGAAAAGAGAACCCGTTAGACCCATTAGCTAACTGACAACAAACTTGATCATCGACAACCATTTCACTGTTTCAGTGATACTATTAATTTAAAGAGAATATGAGTTCATAATTGTACCTGGAGACCAACTGATTCGAATCTTAAGCACCCACCAAAGATAAACTATACCTCTTCTCTACCCTTATACGTGTTAATGACTTGGAAGGTAGAATCTTAAGGACCTGCAAGTTTCAACAGCAACACCACAAACCAAAATCAACACAAAACAGTTCAAAACTCTAATTTTTATTCACAACAATGAGATTTTTATTCACAAAACTGTTCTAGTAATACTAATATCAAATGAGATATGTAAATCTAATAGGAATAAGCTTACAGAACACCAAACAATGTTAAGTAACAAGCAAGCCAATAATGAGGCAATTCGTCGAACACCTGGAGGGCATGAAAAGCATCATCAGTTTTTCGTCCAAAAGCTTATAAGATTTTAATCTAACCCAAATCGATCAACTGAACCCTAACAAAATCTAACCCAAGTGCTCATAAATCTATTGAACCCTAACAAAATCGTACATGCGGATGCAAAAGAGAAGGATAAAGAGGGAGGAGGCTGACGCAATTGAAGAACCGAGCGTCGAAGATGGTTTGGGGCTTCAAGCCAACGAAATCGAAAGCTATGGTTTAGGGTATCTGAGACAAGCGACGAAGATGGAAAATGAATCATTTATAGAATTTAAGAAGAAGAAGAATTTGGGGATGAAATTGATAGAATCCAATAGATCCAGGGGTGTATAATCATATGGAGAGAGTGAAGAGGTAAAGGAGAGCTAAGGAGAAGTGAATAATCTAGGAAGAAAGGAAGAATCGAGGAAGAGAGCAGAGAGGTAAAGGAGAGAAAGATGATGGAGAAGATATATAGAAATTAGGGTTTGGTTTTTAATTTGAGCGTTTTCTTATTTTTTTGGCTAAGTGTTGGTGCTCTAGGCAAATTTTCGTTAAATATTTAGCAGTTATAAGTGATTTTAGTTTCGGCTCTGTTATTATAGGGCTTAGCGTTTCTGAAATGCTATAATATACTGTAGTTACCAAAATTCGAGTACCATCTTTAATAGCAGACTAGATAACAACCCGCACGATGTGCGGGATGAAGGGATTCAAGTAAAATTATTATGATTAAAATAATTATCCGGGATCCAAGATCCGTTTGTGTAAAACGAAACATGTTACAAAATTTTTTTTGTTTTATTCAAATTTGGGACTATTTCATATAAGAATATGTTTTACCCGTGAAATATTTGAACCTTGAATAAAGCTTTAACGTGATAAAAATGTATTGACGAAATGTTACCATTTATGGCAATATATCTTTCCGTATGTTTTAAAGATTTCGAGATTTTGTAGTATAAAAAGATTTTTTTTTTTAATAAGTATAAGAAATCCAAAATTTAGCAAAGATGAGATTTGATAGTTTCCAAGCTAAGATTTTGTAGTGTTCCAAATCTAAGATTCTTAGATTATGAATGGATTATTTACCAAAATGGTTATAATGTGGCCAGATTTTGGTTTATATACAAATGTGGTTATAATGTTTTTCTTCGAAAAGTTAGAACTCCTCCAAAAAATAGGATTTTAAGTATTCGTAACATATATAGAAAGGAGATTATCTTATTTATTTAAGTAAAAAATTTATGAGAGATGTAAAGATTTTGTAGTTTTGAATTCGAGATTCTTGAACCAAATGTATATATTTTATCATTTAAATATAAACAGAAATAAAATGTAAATAAAAAGATTGTTTACCCATCCGCTAAAGAAAATTTATATAAATGTATATAATGAAAAATATAAATATAAAAATATATTAATATAAGATAAACAAAAAGTGTATGTTTTTAATTATTAATGGGATATATGGATGTATGAGACTAATGGCAAATTCTGTAAATAGTCTAATAAATCTTGGATAATTAACTAAATAGAAGCCAAATCGTTGTGAGAGCGACACATCAGCGTGGCAATCTTGTTAATAACACATGATGGTAAGGTTTTTTTTTTAAAATGTTTCTCTATTAATATATAGGGGATGGGATATATGGATGTATGAGACTAATGGCAAATTCTGTAAATAGTCTAATAAATCTTGGATAATTATCTAAATAGAAGCCAAATCGTTGTGAGAGCGACACATCAGCGTGGCAATCTTGTTAATAACACATGATGGTAAGGTTTTTTTAAAAAAATGTTTCTCTATTAATATATAGGGGATTCGTAACATATATAGAAAGGAGATTATCTTATTTATTTAAGTAAAAATTTTATGAGAGATGTAAAGATTTTGTAGTTTTGAATTCGAGATTCTTGAACCAAATGTATATATTTTATCATTTAAATATAAACAGAAATATAAATGTAAATAAAAAGATTGTTTACCCATCCGCTAAAGAAAATTTATATAAATGTATATAATGAAAAATATAAATATAAAAATATATTAATATAAGATAAACAAAATGTGTATGTTTTTAATTATTAATGGGATATATGGATGTATGAGACTAATGGCAAATTCTGTAAATAGTCTAATAAATCTTGGATAATTATCTAAATAGAAGCCAAATCGCTATGAGAGCGACACATCAGCGTGGCAATCTTGTTAATAACACATGATGATAAGGTTTTTTTTTTTAAATGTTTCTCTATTAATATATAGGGGATGCGAAAAATGCGCTATCGTAATGTGCTATCAATGCTCATATTTTTTGTAGTGGATCCAAGAAATATATTCATAATTTTTGTCTAAGAGTTGAAATATGCGTATTTCTCAATTCTCCATAAAGTTAAGCTAATCCTCATTATGTTAACAAAAAGAAAGAAGAAGCTAATCCTCTTTATAACTTTTCAAAAGATATGTGTGTTTTTTTTGTTGTTGTCAAAAGATTTGCACAAGACGTGTTACAATCTACCATGACACTACAATGAATATTCGACAAAGAATTAATTGCATCATTATCGTTATCATTCCAAACTTTATTTAAGTAATACAAAAACATAAAGCAATAATGGCTTTAGATGTCCCAAGCTTTTATAATAAGAAGAAGATGCTCTTTTAACAATTCTTCTTAACGAAGCATCACTTGTCTGTTGGTCGCCACTTCAAAAAAAATTCTAAATTGAATGAACCAAACCAATATATGTAACATTTTCCACTTTATTAAGTTTTATTTGACTTGTTTATGCAACAATGGTCGGGACCATCTTACCATTTACCAACTTCTTCCACTAATCCTTCCTAATCACACTTTTAATTATAAGGTCATTACTTAAGCTAAACCATACTAACATAGCATCATCGTTTTCTGAAAGCTAATTATTTAATCAAGCTAGGAAAATATTGACAGCTAAGCTATACAATTTTAGGAAATTTGTTTTGTTATTTTCGGAATATTCGGCATCTAGTATAGTGAGAAAACATGGTAAACTACAAATCGTAGTAGTAGTTCGTCACCAATATATATATATCATATCTAAATTTGGTGTAACGGTGGTTGACTTTCTTATTAATTTTGAAATTGTTTATTTGAAAAAAAATAGCTGTTTCTTTTTGTAAAGAATATGAGAAAATTATTTATCAAATATACGGATAATGTGAAAGTCGGTGATTTTAGGTGTTGAATTTTTCTTTTAATAGAATTAGGTTATATCATGGCAATTTCTAAATTATGTTTAGGTAGTTTCTACACTTAGAAAGTTAGAATTATGATTTATGTCACCAGTCACTTAGATTTTTTTTTTGAGATAATTAGCTGAGAGACATAGATTCAGAAGGAAATAAAATTTTCGGTATAATCTTGTCGGGTCCAAGACATCATAAATATTTAGCCCACTATTTGCCCTCTTATGCCCTTACGCGCCTCTGGATTTCGATCCAAGAATTAGCCCATTACTTGAGACATTGTAACCAATTATGTTGTTCTCGAGGCAATAAAGTTGCCGTCTGACTCTTGGTTTCCATTTCATTATCTCTCTTCTTTTCACTCTTAAAACCCTAAGACAACTCTCTCTCTCCATTCTCTTCTACAATCCAGTGATTATCTTCTCCGACGGCTCCGGCAACGCCGTTGTTGTTACTGTTAAAGCGTAGATGGTGCAGTGTGTTACTACTTTGTACGGTGAGCCGGCGATTACGGAGACCGACGTCTTGGGGATTAGAATCTCACCGTTCTTTTGTTTTTGCTCTCCGACGATACGCCAACTTTTTAATCAAAAAAAATTTCCTTGTTTTGCTTTTTATATATTCAGAGTTTTTTTGTCTTCCGGTTCTGATTCTTCGTCTTCCCACAACCGATTTGCGTAGATCTCTTTGTAAATGTGTTTATCGATTCGTATTTTACTAGTATCTTACTAATAAATCCTAATTTTATCTTTTTATTTTTGTTTTCCATAACTGTTTCTATATCAAAAACACTTTTCCATACTAAATTCGGTTCTGGTTCTTCGTCATCCCACATGGGTACCCCTTAGATCTCTCTTTCGATGCATAAACTGATTCGTCTTTTACATATTTTTTAGATCTCTATTTTATATTCATATATCTTTATACTCATTCATATCTTTTTATAGATCTGTATTTCTTCATCCTAGATCTGCATGGTCCTTCACATATTTTTATAGATATGTATTTCATATTTATAGATCTGCATGGTTGTTCACAAATTTTTTTAGATCGTTTTTTTCCTTTGTAGATCTCAAACCTGACTCTGTTTTGGTGCATGAATCTCCGCAGGAACATGGAAAATGTCGATCTGCCTTCCTTTCTGCTAGGGAGTTTAAGGTATAGTTACCTAAATAAATAACGATCTAACATTTAATATAGCAGACTACATGTGTTAATTTTTGAATACTTTGGATTTAAAGCAGAGACCCACGAAGAAGGCAAAGAGGACCTGCATGCGTTACCGTGGGCTTGGGCATAATCGAGCAACATGCAAGATGCCTATATAAACAAGTACCTATGTATGGTAAGCTAGTTATCCCTAGCCTGCGGTGGTTAACATTGTGAAGTTATATAAGTTGTCCATGTTGAGGGATCTAACACATGGTGGTTTACATGATGCAGTTAAATAAGCTGTCCCTTTTGAATGTGAAAGAATAGCTCGGCGGTTTAAGTTGGAATGGGAATCGAAAGAAATCAAGTGGCCAATTTTCTTTGTAAAATATTAGTGCCGCATGTTAAAGACTTGCTAATGCTTTGTTAAATGTTGTTGAACTTGTCAAAAACGGTGTATTGCGTCGATCTTGTGAGTCTGCACACCTTCGAATGTAAAATATCTAATTTTATGTTTATCTATCTATTTATCCTTCTAAAATTATAGATTCAATTACACAAGTGGTGGCCTAATAAATGTCTCTGAAAACGCAAAAACGAAATAATGATGAAAAACCAGAATTGTTACTTTTGGAAAAAAGTTTAAGACTTGAATAATGTAGATGACATAAACATTATATGAACATCTAAACGATAATATCTCGTTACGATAAGGCTACACCGTAAGACACCATGTAGACGGAGAAGATAGATGTGACGACACCAACTAGGGAACCTAGTTTAGTAGAGCTCCCAGCTACGTGGGGTCCGCCACGTTGAATTAGGAGGCCCTCTATTTCTTAAGTTATTAGGTAGTTTGGGAAAAAATTCATAAAAAGAAAACGAATCCCACGCGCATGTTGATGATTGTAGCCGGTTATTTCGTAAATAAGTAACAAGCATGAGTCTAGTTTGGACGCCTTTTGTATCGTTGTCTTGGACGTCCAACCCTATTGTCTCTCAGCTAATTTCCTCCCCCATTTTTACTTCTGAGCAAATTCTCTCTTTTTTTTTTTTTGGTTGGTATCAAGTCAGTCACTTAGCTAGAGTTACATATATCATTTCTAAATCATGTTTTGTATTCTAAAATGTGTGTTTCATTTATCTACAAGTTCTTTTAATTTGATTATAAGTAAACTTGTCATCGTTTTTACATCTCTGTAAATATAAATCCACATATTTGATGTTCTTTTTTTTTTTTAATGCATAATACATAGCAATAGCATCACAAAAATGGTTTATTTTTATTCAAATGCCAAGATAAAAAAATAATTACGTTTGATGTTTGTATCTAATTGATAAATAACCTCGAATATCACATTTTTAAAAACAATTAGAATTTTAATATATATATATATATATATGGTTCATGATCCTAGCCTTGTTATATATGAAATTTTCTTAAATCATTTCCTTAAAACAGATATATATCAAAATTATAGTTGATATGATTTATCTTAGATGGATCTTTATAGTTTCTGGATGATAAATCGAATTTGTTACTTATTAAGGTTTCTATAGAAATCTTTTTAAATATTTAAATATAGCTAAATTTTAAATTTACACTAGAATAATAGATATAATCTTAATAACATTTTTTTCATTTTAGAAACAAGGAAACAAATTCAAATCTAATTACTATAAATTTTCTCTGAAAATTCAAATTTACCTACTAAATATAGAAATATAATGTTAGGACTAAAAAACAATATTAAAAGTGAGGAGATTTAAAAAAAAAATCTTGCGAATAAAGCAATTGCAAGAATAAATTATTGAAATATAAAAAGTTAAAATTAATTTTAAAAACATAGCCACTAAAGTAACAAATATAATAACAAAATTAAAATAACAATAAAAATATGGAAAATAGAAGTCCAAAAAAAGGTTCTGTAGTGGAAATAAATCCGAAAGGAGGGGGCCATAGGTTTCTGCTGTCGAGTCGAATCCAATCGAAAATCGAATCGAATTGAGTCGAGTCATCATCTCCTCCGCCATTATCGTCTTCTTCTTCTTCTTCTTCTCTCTCTCTCTCTCCGCCACCTCTCTTCAATTCTGACGCTTCTCAGATCCTCCGATCCGGCGGCGTTACTTTCGCTACACTTCCGTCTCCATTTTTGTTCGCCGTGAAGCTAGGTAAGACGAATAATAGCTAAAGCAAGCTCTGACGACGATTTGTTTTCAGATTCGTTTATCATTTGCTTCCGATTCCTCATGATCTGTTGAATAGTGTTCTTATTTTGATTGAATTTCGATCAAATGCTGCATATAAATCGATCCATGCCATGAATTTTGTTACAGGAAAGTTTTCTGAAAAACGCGTTGACGGATCTGATATATAGCTACGGATTAGAAATGGCTTTGCTGCGTAATTCTCTCTGAAATCTGTTCGTTGACCAGCTCGAACAAGGTTGATTGGGTTTGTGCTCATCAGGAGTTTTTAGGGGTTTTTGTTTTGTGTATGCCTCCCGATCACTGTTTGTCGTCTGTTTCGTCCGCGGAACTCAAGAGCAGAGAGATTATTAGCTTACGGATATGCAGAAGAGTGGTGTAAATCGGAATCCTTCTTTAAGAGTAGCCATTCCTCAGGCACAACAGTCGCTTAGGCGTTTAGGTTTTTGCTCTCAAATAGCTACGGGTGGATCTCAGCAGTCATCTCCTGTGGTATTCCCTGAAAAGAGAAGCAAGAAGGTGAAGGCATCTTCGAGACGTGGTGAGGTTACTAATGATCCACAGGTGAAACCGAAACCTGATGAGCATCGGATTGATATTGGTGGAGGAGATGAGAAATCAGATTTGTTAGGTAGTCTTGTTTACGCCGGGAAGCTTGTATTGGATAAGAGGAAATCTGCGAGTGGGAAAGATGCTACAGAGATACAGCAACCATCTGCCACAGACGTCTCTAATAAAAAGGCAGTTGATGCAAAGCTTACAAGCAGCGCTTTGGTTTGGGGTTCTGACATGCTACAGCTTAACGATGTTGTCTCGGTAGGTTTTTGTTGGCCTTGCAATGAACTAATTAACTCTGTGTATTGAAGAACTGAATCAACAAACTTATCTATGTTTTCCAGGTGACATACAATGTTGGTCTTAGGCATTTCACTGTGCATGCTTATCCAATGGGAAAGGTTTCTTGTGGCCTGTCTTGCTTCACGAAACCAAAGAGAAGCCGCAAGGATTTCCGCTTTGTCGCACCTACAGTTGAAGAAGCAGTTCAATGGGTGGCCAGTTTTGGAGACCAACAATGTTTTATCAACTGTTTACCACATCCTTTAGTCTCAAAGAAACAGGCTTCATCTGAGTTATTTTCGGTCCCCGTCGATACTCCTCCCGAGTTGGTCTTCAGGTGTAAGAGTGCACCCAAAATGCTTGTCATATTGAACCCTAGGTCAGGGCATGGACGATCTATTAAAGTGTTCCACAATGTAGTGGAGCCAATTTTCAAGGTACCATTTCCATCCTTTTGTTCTTTTTGGATGTCGTAGTCCTACATCATCACATTATTTTTCACTTTTAGGTACCCTAGAGAACAAATCCATTTCTCCGATCCCATTATGCATTTTCTTATTATCTTGTCTATGATTTTGTAAACTGTCACAGCTGGCCGGGGTTAAGATGGAGGTTGTCAAAACAACTAAAGCAGGTCACGCGAGAGAGTTGGCTTCCACTGTCGACATTAACTTGTGCTCAGACGGTATCACTGCTTGTTCCACCACTTAATGATATGTTTAACATATCTAGCTTCTAGTATTTACGAGGTCTTAAACTTCTTTCAGGTATAATTTGTGTTGGAGGTGATGGAATCATCAATGAGGTATGATAATCAGCCTTCCTAAACTATACTCATTTTCTTCCGTATTTTCTTTGGGAGTTGAGCTCAAGAACTGATGTTCCTGTTATACCATACTTCCTGTTTCTTATCTGCTTACAACCCTGGTGCCTTAATGTACTTCTGAATCAATTTTAGTATTATAATAGAACTTTATTGGCTTATTTCAGCGTGCTCACACCACTTTGCAAGCATGCTGAATAATTTAAGAGTTTAGTAACTCTTATCCTCTTGAGCGAGGACTTTGGGATGCATCTTATAGGGAAATACTTGCTCGAGTTGAAACACATGAGAGCTTGCACTATTGATTTTCGATTGATGTAGAACTCTTTAGGTAGACTAAGATGCATGCAAAAGACAGCTTTCGATGTTAACATCTCCTAGATTCTATTTACTTGCAATGAACTCTCATCTCGTGGCCTGCCTTATTTCAATGTCGCAGGTTCTTAATGGTCTACTTACTCGAAGCAATCAGAAAGAAGGAGTTTCTATCCCAATTGGAATAGTACCTGCTGGTTCTGATAACTCGTTAGTTTGGACTGTCCTTGGTGTACGAGATCCTATTTCTGCAGCACTATCTATTGTGAAGGTACTCCTGCCTAAAATCCTATTTGTCCCTGCTTTGTTTTATCCTGCCACCAAAATTAATTAGCTTCTGCTTAGTTAATATGTTTTCTCAGCTTAAATGAATATTTTTTTGGTTTAGGGTGGCCTAACAGCTACTGATGTCTTTGCTGTTGAATGGATTCATACCGGTGTTATACACTTTGGAATGACTGTATCCTACTATGGTTTTGTTAGCGATGGTAAGTGAGAGTACCTGTGTGCTTTGTCTTGTATGATTTTCCAATGATAAACAGTTTCTCAAATGTAGTTAATTTTGATTCTGTATTCCTCCTAGCTTCTTTGTTTCATTCACCGTTTCTGCAACTGTTTAGATCTTTCATGCATTCTAGAGGAGATTTTTTTTAATCTTCCTCACTATAGTTTTTCAGTTTATCTTTTATATATTTCAATTGTCACAGTGTGAACACTATGTTGAGTTGTTGACTCCCAATACACTTGATTTCATAGCATATTGCAGAAATATGCACTCTTCTGAAGATGAGTTAGAAGCTGCAAATAGCCTAGTTATTCAAACATATTATGGATTAAATATAATACATTGAACTTGTGCAAAAGGCTGGAAATCTCTCTCCATTTCTTTAACAGTTCCAATGTGTGTTTGATGTATTAGTTTGAGCTATGGATGCTGTCTCGTGTTTGACGATCAGGATTTTTGCTGTGAAGTATTTCTTTTGCACACAATAGTACCTTCATGAATACTGTATAATTTGTGTGGCATTCACTTGCTATAACTGAATTCATGGTTTTAAACTGTGTTTGCAGTTTTGGAGCTCTCTGAAAAATACCAAAAACGGTTTGGTCCTTTGCGTTACTTTGTTGCTGGATTCCTCAAGTTCATGTGTTTGCCAAAGTATAGCTATGAAGTGGAATATCTTCCGGCACAAAAAGAGGATGCGGAAGGCAAAATTCGACTTGAAAAGGAAGCGATGGATATGCAAGATCTCTACACGGATGTAATGAGGAGATCAAGCAGAGAAGGATTTCCTAGAGCCTCTAGTTTATCAAGTATTGACTCCATAATGACCCCAAGCGTAGGCGAAGTAGACACGTGTAGCAGCACTCATGCCAGCACTGAGCCGTCTGAATATGTCCGTGGAATAGATCCTAAAATGAAACGCATGTCCTCTGGAAGAAAAGATGTTACGGCTGAGCCAGAGGTTATTCATCCTCAAGCACAGTCAACAACCCCTAATTGGCCAAGGACAAGGTCAAAGTCAAGAATGGATAAAGGATGGATGGGGTTAACATCTGTGCAGGATCCTCCAACTCGATGTTCATGGGGAAATACCGGTGGTCATGACAGGGAAGATATATCATCTACTGTATCTGATCCAGGTCCGATCTGGGATGCAGGACCCAAATGGGACACTGAACCGTCTGCTTGGGATGTAGAAAACTCGATCGAGCTGCCTGGTCCTCCTGAGGATATAGAGACTGGACTGAGGAAGCAGAGCATCACACCAATATTTGAGGATAAATGGGTTTCGAGAAAGGGGCATTTCCTCGGCATCATGGTCTGTAACCATGCTTGTCGGACTGTGCAGAGTTCTCAAGTTGTGGCTCCCAATTCAGAACATGACGATGGTACAATGGACATGCTCTTGGTTCACGGGTGTGGAAGACTGAGGTTGCTGAGGTTTTTCATACTTCTGCAAACAGGTCGACACCTTTCTCTTCCGTATGTCGAGTGTGTAAAGGTAAATTGTCTTTCCTATTTTCTTATTTTACGGTTTCCGCAGCTTGGGATGTGTTAGGAAATGCTAATCAAACGGTCAAACTCAATGCAAATATTATGTCTAGAATATAATGTAGTTGATGAAAATGCATGACAATTGCAGGTGAAATCGGTGAAGATAAAAGCGGGAAAAAACACGCATGACAGTTGTGGTATAGACGGAGAGCTGTTTGCGTTGCATGGAGAAGTGATATCAACAATGCTACCTGAACAATGCAGACTGATCGGTAATGCTCCAGGACGACATTCATAGTTAATTAATCTCATCCAAATTGTGAGGATGGAGAATGAGAGAGAGTTTGGATGTTTATATATCTTGAATTCTTTTAATTGTTTTTTGTTTTTGTCGGCGTCAAGTTTACGGGTAAGTATTATTGTCTCATCTATGTGATAAGAGAAGTAACATGAGAGAGTATACCAGTACATCCTTATGTGCCATAAGTTCCCTAAAACTCTAAAACCCTTTGTATATTCTTTTGCCCTTTTTTTTGTGTGTTTTGAATTATATATGTACTGTGTATGTGTTTCCTACAAGGATTTATGCTTTTCCACTTTTTTTTTTTTTTAGCTTGAATTTGTCGATCAGTAACGAAATAGATGATGTGGAATAAAGAATATGATGTTTAAAGATATTTAACTGATACAGATTCTCTGTGTCTGACTCGGAACTTTCAAGCATCACACTTGGATTTAGTAGAAGCCGCACGTTCCTTTCCTCATCCCGTGAAAGGAACGACACACGTACATCTGACTTCTTTCTCTCGCTGTCTTCTTCTCCCTTTCCTTTTCACTTCTTAGTATTCACTCTTATCCTTTTAATTTCGTAAACCTTACTTATTTGTTTCATTCACATGTTTTTCTTTGTATATATCATTCACACGTTTCTTGATTTGTTTCATTTGGAAAAAAAAATCATATTCAAATAGCCTCCAGATAAATATGTAAATGTAGATCTTAACATAAAAAGGAAAAAAAATGCATATTTTGGCATCAATTTATGTTCTTTTATTTGATTTTCACTCTGTAATCTTTCATTCTCATTTGATCAGTCAAAATGATAACACGCTTTAACTCTAGTGATGAATTCGGTGGATAACCCATCAATAACTATACGCCTATACTAATTAAAAAAAATATTCGTATTAATTATTAACAAAATAAAAATAAAATAGAACGTATATCAATGGTCAAATTTTAATAATTTTAAAAATTGTGAAGCAAAATACTGTTAAGGTCGTAACTCGTAACAATAGAATATTTAAATAAACGGAACAAAAAAATTTTTAAGGAAACAGAGTATTTTCCACTTGCCCAATAATCTTCAAAGCACATTTTCTTCTCTAGACTCAGACTGAGATGAGTAGCCCCATCGCACCGGCCATCGCCGCCGCCGTTCGACCTCCATCCTCTCACGACGGTCTCTCCGCTTCCGCCACAACTGCTACCACCCCCATGGCACTTAAATCTTGCATCGTTGCACCTCTCTCGCTATTCACCTCTCAATCACGAATCAAACACTCAAGCTCAAGAAAAACTTCTCGAATAATCACGATTCGATGCGATGTAGCGATAAAATCCGCTGATTCTGTAAACGCAGACGCCAATCCATCACCCTCACCGTCAACAGAGGAAGAAATCGAAGCGGAAGCGAAGGCGAAGATAGGATCTAGGGTTAAAGTAACAGCTCCGTTGAAGGTTTATCATGTAAATCGAGTACCGGAGGTTGATTTGGAAGGTATGGAAGGTAAACTCAATGATTACGTCGCTGTTTGGAAAGGGAAACGAATCTCAGCTAATCTTCCTTATAAGATTGAGTTCTTCAAAGATATTGAAGGTCGTGGTCCTGTTAAATTTGTTGCTCATCTTAAGGAAGATGAGTTTGATTTCATTGATCAGTAGTGATTAAACCAACAAAAGGCAAATATTTGTCTTTGTTGTGGTTACTGGAATCTGGGAATGGAGAATGATTTGTATGTAGTGTGATGTGTATACCTTTAGCAAATCATATACATAAGGGTTTCTTCACTTCCTATTGATGTTGATTTGATCTTGTTATTGGTTTCTTACTGTTAGATAAGATTGGAAGAAACGATAAGTTGGATCTTGATGTGGTTTCTTGATTCGTAAGGGTAATTTTAGGCTGCGATTGTTTGAAACTCTTCCATGTCAAGATCAAGATCCATCTTGGGATAACTAGGTTTGGAGTTTGAGACTAGCATCAATGAAGTATCTTGAATCGAATAGGTTGGATCTTGATCACGGTAGTAAGGTGATTAGGGATTGGAGCTCAGACTTTCTACGAGATTTTTAGTTGCACTTGAGATGTTACATAGTGTCAATGTGGCTTGTATTTTCATGAGTCTTAGGGAATCAGTTCCGTAGGTATTCAGATGATTTCCGATGCAAATCCGTGTTGTCTCTGTTTGGTTCAGGTGTCTTTGGCATATATAATGTTTGATTTGAAATCAAAGGTTAACTATTGTCATTCCACTCTTCTGTCTTTTCTAGTAATTGTGAATTCAGCAGCCTCGTGGTTGTGGAATTAGTAGTGATCTTTATGCTACTTCATATTGTGGTCGCATTTGTCCTAGCGGGATAGGGGAGAATGCAATCTAGATTTGTAGTCGTCATCAATCGCATTTGATCTAGCTATGATTGTTAGTCTTTGAAACCTTATAACCAATGAAAGTGGTTATGAATTTGTTGGCGGTCAAAAATCAGTACGAGAGAAAACGATTTGATTGAAACGTTCATATGGTAGACATGTGATTGTAAACCATATATTTTATGTAGTATGCAACCATTTGCTTCAATTTTTACCGCGTGAATCAACCGTCTAGTTGAATTGTTTGTTTTGATTGTACGTTCCACCCGTTTGTCCAATTGATCGTCCCGGAAGCGGTTCACCTCTAATTAGCGCCTCAAACAGGTTTACTAATCAAACTGAAAATTAGCTGGTCGAAATGTATGTAGGAGGAGAAAATATAAATACAAAATAGTAAATACATATAAAGTGGATTCGTAATGTACTTGTAACATTTCGCCCGTTTGACGTTCGTGGGTCAGATCTCTCGGCCCGTTTTGGTTTTGCTATTTTCATAAACTCGAAACTTGAAACTTGAAACTTGAAACTTGAAAGACAAGATATTTTAGGTAGAGAGCATAGTCAAAGTGAGATGTCGTAAGGTAAACAAGTTCATCATAGATATAACGAGTTTGTCATTACTCTTTAGAGGAAAAATAAACAAAACTTATTAGTAATATGTTTAGATTTTGTGAGGAATATTATGGTTGCTTGATCGAGTCTAACGTACTAACACGTCCATGTATCACGTCTTCCAAAGTTCAACGTTTTATAAAAAGATTTGTATAAAAATTGGAGTGGATGGAGATTCGAGCTTGCATATGAATAATAAAATAATTGGATTACAAAACTCAGATTTAGTGACAGCACATCTAGGCCAAGGCCAGGCAAGACCATGGTGGCAATGATTGATTTAGCTTTTTAATTAGCGAGTGAGTGCATTGTGCACTTTCAAAAGCAAGCAGCCAAATTTATAACGAGGGACAAAGTAATTTCAACTTTAAAAATTAAAAATACCACTGTACCAATAACCCCTCCTAAAAGTCAAAACGCTTATATTTCCCCGTAATTGTAGGTTTCTATTTCAAAATTTAGGCTGACGTTTTTATTTTCTAGTTACTGTAATCTTGTCTTTAAAAGTTGTTACAATCATCTTCCAAATTAAAAACTTTATCATACCGAATGTTTATTTAATTAACATCTATGCATAAAGTAGTTTTCTTGATGTTACGTTAATTGATTTCTACCACCTAATGAATTTCTTCTTTAACAAAATAAAAAAAAAGTAACATTATTTTTAATTAGGTTTTCCTAATAATATTTTAAGTAGGTAATGTAACATGTCAATTCTACTTAATTAAACTTTGCAACACTAAATCAAGGTCCCTAGTTCTAGAAAATCAATGACGGAGAAAGGAGTAAACAAATCCGTTCCAAAGAGATTATGAGTTTAATTTTGGTTAATATTAAAAACATTACAACAATAAAACAATCTTTTGAAAATATAAATTAAAACACTATAAATTAACTCCTTTACTAACTAAATTAATGTTATTATTTTATTTATATTTTTAATGCTGCCAAAAATAAAGCCCTTCAACAAAAAAAATATTTTGTTTTTAGAGTTTGAGTTTGTGTACTTGTATTGTATGGGATCGCTCATGGCCCCCATGAAATTAGGTAGTCCGTTATAATCAAGCCAAACCTTTCACCATTATTTTTTGTCTATCCAACGTTGGTCTATCCAATGTCACTATTTCATTATGTACAAAGTTTTACTTTGCTATTGGATCGCTCACTTATTTATCGCCCACACTACGTGATCAATAAAATTGTTTTAGATACCTTGGAAAATAAAATAGTTGATGTAATACGTAAACCGATAAGTTATGATAATTGTATAATTGCTTTTGACGAATTTTTCCTATGTTAAGACATGAGATCGACAAAACGAAATAGTATAAAATTTTAGAAACATATATTTACATAAATTTTAGAACTTTTCGACAAGGGTCCATGATAATAAATTATTTAACATCTAAGCAATAATCACCTATTAATGATTACATCGCCATTTTCCATTATAGCACCGACAGTAGTTTCACAATTCAATTATATAAAATTCGGTCAATACTTTTTCTTAAGGATTTAATTTGCAAACCGGGAATTCAGTTGTGCAATGTCTCCCCTTTTTAAGTCTTTTATTGATTAAAAAACTATTTTTGGATATGCAGAAGTACAATATTTTGTTCATACAATCTATTTTCTTTTCCACTGAATATACTTTATGTACAACAATTAATTGATAACCAAACAATTCTTGCATAACCTCTCCAGTAGGATCGAAGTCTTCCATTTTCATTACCCATTCTCAAAATGTTCATTTTAACTTTTAAGTATCGATTTTCACCATATGATTCGAATGCCAATTTGATTGATAATTTATAGAACGTCTCATATGATACCATGAATTCACAAAATTTGTCGATTGATGAACACTTAAAGAGTTGATTTGATTTATATCACAAAATGCATATGTCTTTTTTTTTGGAAATCTCTACTAAAACAGTTATACAATGAACATACTTAGTCTTTAGTCTATATTGATTTTAAAAACTAAGAAGAGTAAACATATTGAAAAATGATTATCATCACCACTCAAAGAAAGATCAAAGCATGAGAAGTTTTTATAAAAGTATTTTGGTAACAATAAAATAAATTTGCTATTTAACAAAATCTAAAATTATATATAAAAAAACATTATTTGGTAAAATACGTCAAATTGTATCAAAAATTTATAATCCAAGAATAAATGAAAAAAAGAATAGATATTCAAGTTTGGTGTCTAGTGGTGCAAAATATAAAACATCATGGTTTCAATTTCTGACAATCCAAAAATGAGGAATCAATAATGGTAAAGTTTAATAATTTGTTTTCTTCCTAGTAAATGTAAATAGTTAGTAGCAAGATGCATGAAAAATGAGGAACCCAAAAATTTAATGAAAAATGTTATTGGAATTTGAAATAGAGAGAAGAGGGAGAAACTTAAAAGAAAGAAGAAGACGTAGAAGAAATAGCCAAAGGTTAAAAAAGACTCTCTCTCTTTCTCTCTGCGCCTCCCTTTTTGCTTCTCTCTCTCTTCTTCTTCTTCCTTGTGCTCTGCTCTCTGTCAATCTCTCTCTCTCCTTTTTTACTTCGCCATTGGAGAAAAGAGAAATCACTTTCAACTTCTCCTCAGATTTTCTTCTTTTCTAATAAGAGAACAACCAAGTTCCGAGTCAGATTTTTCTCTCACTATTCCTTACAAAAAACTCCTCCTTTCTCATTTCTTTACTTCACCAAATTCGTTTTTTGAATTTTTCGTGGAGTAGAGTGAGATTGGCGTTGTTGGAAGAAGAAAGTTAAGACCTTTTTTGCTGGGTACGGCCTCCATTTCCTAAAGGCTTCATTTTTGTATCTTTCCCAGAAATGATTTCTGGGTTTTTGATCTGTTACCCGTTTGAGATTTCAGATTGCTTCAGCGGTTGAGAAAGCGGAGATCTTGAGGGTTTTTTCGTGGTTTTGTTGATGAAAGTGTAATTTGAATGTCCTCCATTTCAAGGGTTTCGTTTCCGTCATGACCACCAAGCGAGCTTATAAGCTTCGTATCCTTTTTGTTACATCAATTTTGATTCTTTTCTTTGGATTCTATTTTTAGGGTTTGTTGTGGGATACAAGTGCCGTGTTTGATCTGCTGCTTTTATTTGATATGCACGAGATCTGTCTGTGTTCATCTTTTTTCAAGTTTGCATTTTTTCCCCGTGGAGTAATTTAAAGACTTGTCTGTTTGAATTTAAGACTTATCATCATCAAGTCAAGTTTGAGTTTTGACTAGCCTTGACTTTGTGTGATTTCAAGAGGAATTTGTGGCACACTCTGCTGCTGTCAATTGTCTTAAGATCGGAAGGAAATCTTCTAGGGTTCTGGTAACAGGTGGTGAAGATCACAAGGTCAATCTTTGGGCTATTGGTAAGCCCAATGCCATTCTGGTCAGTTCTCGGTCTACTGCTTCTATCCACTTCGCTTTCCTTGCTGCATTATGTGGTTATTAGTTAGTAGAGTGGTCTAGGAGATTCTCTCTTTCTGAGTATCTCATCTATTGTGGATGTTTGTTGTCAGAGCTTGTATGGGCACTCAAGTGGAATTGATTCGGTGACGTTTGATGCTTCCGAGATCTTAGTTGCAGCAGGAGCTGCTAGTGGTACTATCAAACTTTGGGATTTAGAGGAGGCAAAGAGTAAGTTTTGTAGTTCCAAAAGACCCTTCTTATTTGACTTAGTTTGACTTCTTGCCTTACTTATGAATTCTTTCTTTGTCTACGATGAGTAGTTGTCAGAACTCTCACTGGTCACAGGTCCAATTGCATCTCAGTGGATTTTCACCCTTTTGGTGAGTTTTTTGCGTCAGGCTCACTAGACACAAATCTTAAGATATGGGATATAAGGAAAAAGGGCTGCATCCATACTTACAAGGGTCACACTCGAGGAGTCAATGTACTCAGATTCACCCCAGATGGTCGCTGGGTTGTATCTGGAGGAGAGGACAACATTGTGAAGGTTGGTAGCTGCTTTCATGTCAGTAGTCATTTTTCATTTCTGGATATGAGATTTAATCTTGTCTACTGTGGAGGGAAACACAGCTGCTGAGTTAGCATGATTAGTTAGGATTTATCTTTGGGAGAATTTGGGGCAATGAAACTGCACTTCTAGAAATAGACTATAAACTGGCTTTCGAGAGTTGGTAGGAATAAGCTTTTGTTCTAATTCTCTTTGTATGTGTCTCATGAATGACGTTATGTAGTAGGCATCGCCCTTTAAGTGTGGAGGAGAACTTGCGACTAGTTAGTGTTACCTCTCTGCACTTGAGCTGAATATGCTATATGAGAGTATGTACGACGTACTATTCTTTTGCATTTTGCTAAAACACACATAGACCACCTGACAAATTATTTTGGATGCTTCATCTCTCTTTGTTATTGCTTCTTTTCCTCTCCCAGCGCACTGTATTGCTATCTTGAAAATCAATTTACCGGGATCCTTTTTAATCTTTCTGTGTGTTAATGGATCTGATATGCAGCTTGTCTTTACCAGGTGTGGGATTTAACAGCTGGAAAACTGCTGACCGAGTTTAAGAGTCATGAAGGGCAAATTCAAAGCCTAGATTTTCATCCTCATGAATTTCTACTGGCAACAGGTTTGTATTACTCTTGAATATTTCTAACACCAACGCTCTCTACTTTTGGGATGACATACATGATACCAACACAAAATAAAACTTCTAGGCTAAGAGTGACTGATCACAAATGTATCCTGCGGTAACCAGCCCAGCCCAACCGGTTATATAGATACCTGTGCATGGCGTCATCTTCTTTTTATGTAATTGAAACTCTTGTGGCCATCTTATCTTTTTAGCTTTGTGATTTGAGATCTCAGAGTACATATGCATGTAAAGTATTTTTCCTTTCTTTGGTGGTCATATTACAGAGGGTGTGTGTAACATATATATTTTCAGGATGGTGCTATATGTTGAGTAGATAACAATGGAATTCAACGTTTTAATATTGACTACTTATCTCTCTCTCTGGCAACGTTCACCTAAATTTTTACATGGACTATGTAAAATTAGTATGATTACAATTATTTAAAGCATTCTGTTGTGGTAACAGGTTCAGCAGATAGGACTGTGAAATTCTGGGATCTGGAAACATTCGAGCTGATTGGTTCTGGTGGACCTGAGGTACTACTTGTTTTACGCTAAGTCAAACTGGTGACATTTTATTTTCACTCTACATTTAATATTCTCATTTTCGTTAGACTGCCGGGGTCCGTTGCTTGAGCTTTAATCCAGATGGAAAGACTGTGCTTTGTGGATTGCAAGAAAGTCTCAAGGTAAATTCTTTTATACTTTGATATGCAGTATGTAGTTTTTTTAGATTAGATATATGTTAATCGAACAAATCATCTTTTGAGGATCCTTCAGTATGTTTACTCCTTTAGTTTAATCCTGTGCAAATTGTAGGTTTTCTCGTGGGAGCCAATTAGATGTCATGATGGGGTGGATGTTGGATGGTCAAGATTGTCAGATATGAATGTTCACGAGGGAAAGCTTCTTGGTTGCTCATACAATCAAAGTTGTGTAGGCGTGTGGGTTGTAGATCTCTCGGTATTCCTCTCTCCCTATATATCTTTTTTTGTTTGTTTAATTATAGCTGGTTGTAAACTTTACGAACCCACTCATTTTCGGATGCATGGTCAGCGTACTGAGCCATGTATGGCTGGAGACACTGCACAATCAAATGGTCATTCAGAGAAAAGATCTTGCTCAGGAAGAGATCCAGTAGTTCTCAATGATAATAACTCAAAGACAGTTCTCGGGAAGCTGTCCGTTTCCCAGAGTGTAGATCCTTTATTGAAGGAAACAAAGTCTCTCGGAAGATTATCTGTTTCTCAGAACTCTGATCCTTCGACAAAAGAAACAAAGTCCATTGGAAGGTCATCGACATCCCAAAATTCAGATTCCTCGATGAAGGAATCAAAGCCTTTAGGGAGGTTGTCAGTTTCTCAAAATTCAGACGTTTCTAAAGAGTCAAGGACTTTGTCATGTATGCTTGCTTCTATTATTTTTTTCTTCTCTTCTTACTTTTATCTTAGCGCTGATTAAATGATATGCCATTTCTGGTTTTGTCTGCTGTTTGAAGCCACAGGAAGTTTACCAGGCACTCCACATAGGGTCAGTTCGACCAATGTGTCAAAAGCCACTTCGGGTGTTTCAACAGCTGTCTCTAATGCTGCAACGTCAAGGAGAAATTTTACGAAAGCTAACCCAAAGGCGAATCCTGTCAATAAGGCAGCAGATTTTGTTCCGGTGATTGTCCCTAGAGCAGACCCTAGAATAGAGCAGGCTACTGAATCCAGAGCAGAACTTGACATAATTGCAAGAACCATGCCTTATTCGTTGCAGGCGGCTGATTCTCGAAGGTCACCTAGCAGCAGAAATAACCCTGATCTGCCAAATGCTTCTGTTTTTGAAATGTCTGAGTCTCAGCCAGTTGAACCAAATAATATACTAGATGGGGGTACACTTCCTGGTGGAAAGGGTGGCATGCGGGGTGCAACTGAACGAAGCATTAATGATTTTAGATACAAGAGATATGGGAGGAGTAATTCAAGGTCACGGATGGGGTCACCTCCACGAAACCACGATGAAAACTGTATGTTTCTGTCCTTTTGAATATTTGCCTATTTCAGTGCTAATATGAATGCCAGCTGATAGTCTTACACTACCCTGGACCCTAAAATGTGGCCTATAGGGTTAATATTTGTGAGATTACTCCAGCGAAACATGCAAATAGTGGAAAGAATCCTGTGTTTAAGATTATAGGTTGCTTTTAGGTGCAACATATCACTTGTTTAGTTGGCCCTTGTAAATTTTACGTAGCTGTGTTGAGTTTGATAGATGATGTTCTCAGTTCTAAGCTTTTGTCGTTGTTTCAGATGACTTGGTAAGCCACAAATCAAATAGAGACCCAAGCCCCACTGAAAGTCAGAAAGGAGGTGATTCTTTCAGCCCAGCTTTCATCTTTTCTTTTGCAAATGAATTGAATCTCATTCATTGTGTCTTATCATATCAGGAAGATTCCAGTCGCTCGTCATAAATAGGGAGAGAAGAGGAAGATTTTCAAATTTCGAGGGTCCTGTTTCGAATTTTTCAAGTGGAAATGTGCCTGCTCCAAACATCCGCCCTTCAAATATGGTATAATAGCCTTAAATATTTTCAGCTTGAGATCTTGATGCAATAACACACTGACTGTAAATTGCAACAAAAGAGGGAAATCAGAATAAGAGTTATGGACAATGAGGAAATTACTGTTTTTTATTTATACAAATTTTAAATGGACATTACTGCCTTCAGAGCATCTTAATAGACATGATTTATTGTGAATAGTAATTTTCAACTACACATCTAGTCATGCTTTTGCTCGTGTTCCTCTGAGATCCAGAGATAATATATATTGTATTTCCTTTCATATAGTTCAAGCAGAGAGGGAACCATATGCCATTAGAACAAGGGATCGATTCTCCTTCTGAAGAAAATATTGTTGAAGACATAATGGGGAAGCACGATCAATTTGTCAGCTCTATGCAGTCTCGTTTGGCTAAGTTACAGGTAACATGGTTAGCCCTCATTAGACTAGTACTTATTAGAGTTTTTCACATGCTTATGCATATCCACGACCGTTTAGCATGCTTAGAATTACTATTTCAACACTTTGCCTGTTTTAGCTGGGAGTAAAACGCTGGATATGGTTCTCCTGTTCTTGACAAATCAGGGAGCTTGATTGAAAATTTTGGTTCTCGCTTACTTATGTTGATTGAGATGTCAGGAGATTCTTAAAGATTTAGGGATTCGAAAGACTCCTAATTTATTCTTTCCTAAATCGTTTCATTAAATTTGCAGGTAGTTCGCAGATATTGGGAAAGGAATGATGTAAAAAACTCGATAGGTTCGATAGAGAAGATGGCTGATAATGCTGTAAGTATCTTCTATTTGTATCAATAGTGAGATATCTGAAAAAACGTTACCTGCTTACGCAAATCGTCTTATTCATTGGTTACAGGTTACTGCAGACGTATTGGGTATAATAACCGAGAGAAATGAGATTTTGACACTGGATAATTGTACCTCCCTTCTTCCCCTTCTAACAGCTCTTCTAGGGAGCAACATGGATCAGTAAGCATTCACTTTTCTTAATAAAAAAACTGGGAGTCTTCCAGCTAAGCTTATCATGTCTCATGGATGCAATGGAATATATACTTAATAGGCTCGATCTTTACAGTCATAGATATAGTACATTAGATTAAGAATTCTTGATTTGTTCTCACAATGTTGGCTATACCATATCTTATATTTAGGCATGTGAGCGTTTCCCTGGATTTGCTGCTGAAGCTTGTCAGACTGTATGGGTCACCAATTTACTCATCACTGTCAGCTCCAGCATCTGTTGGTGTAGATATCGAGGCTGAGCAAAGGTTGGCATTTTTTCAACCTTATGTGCATATCTATAAGCCATTGAGTATGATAATTTTGATAGCATACTCTCTTGTTACTCAACAACACATGTTTACTGCTATATAGGATCGAGCGCTACAGCCGTTGCTTTGTAGAGCTAGAGAAAGTCAAAACCTGCCTTCCCTCCCTAGCAAGGTAAGCGTCTAAAGATTCCATAATTCTCATTAATTGTGTTAGAATCTATGTGGCTCACGTGTTATGTGCTGGACTTTGTGTAGAAGAGGAGGTTTGGTGGCCAAGTCTGTGCTCGAACTCAATCTAGCATTTCAGGAAGTTTCATCATAATCAGTCTGAGTCTTACAAACCCTGGAAACCGCAGAGCAAAGCCTGTCTTCCTCGTGGAAGAACCCGCATCATCCCAAGTCCCAACCCTCTGCTTTTTGATGTGGATTTGGTTCCAAAGGGAGTCTAACAAAAAACTAAAAGCTGATACCTTAGTAAGTTAACCAAAAGAGTTGGAAGGCAAAAATCCTCCCAAGTTAGCTGCTTCTGGTCACTAATCTTGGTCTGCATTGTTCTAACTTTGGTGTGTAGTAGAGAGTGAAAGAGAGAGAGAGCCATTCGGGCTGTGTATTGTTCTTCTAGCTGTTCTGATATGAATACTGCTTGAGTTTCTGCTCTTCTGAAAGAGACATGTTCAGTGTTCTCTCAACACATGAATAGAGTTTTTCGCGGTTTCTTGGATTTCATGTCCTTATGTTCTATGTTATTAATTGTGAGCCAACAAGAGCAAAAAGGAATCAGTACTAGTTACTACATAAAGCAAAGCTGTTTCAACTTAAAAGATCAGATCTTGAAGTTTAATTTGTGTACCATACTCTAGGGTTATCTGAATGTACCAAACATTTTATCAAGGTCGTGAACAATTTTGAATTGGATAATTGTTTCACATAGTAATAGTTTTTCCTTGGCCTATGTTTTAGTATTTTAAAATAGATATTTATTACTTAGAAAATAGAGAAAAATATACTCAACCACCATTAATGCAATCTGTTAACAATAGATCCATTGAGGTATGTGATAGAGGCCAAATCAAATGTACTGCAATTACATTTAAAGAAGAGGAAGAAGAAAGAAAAACTTGTCGAAAGTAGAGACATAATAAAACAAAAACACAAGAAGTAATAAAAAGAAAAGAGAAAAATCTGCAATAAATCCAACAGACTAGAGATTTCTTGAGAAAATGAAATTGCCAAAACGATGTAACGGAATTGTCATCAACTACCTAATAAAAACAAAATAAATAATTTCAACCTCTTTTATTTTTTTTCTGAAATAACTAAAATAAAAAAATGGAAAAATGTGAAATGGACAGTGAAGTAGCTAGCATTATACCATGCCTCTGCTCTGCGTTACGTTAAGAGACAACGACCAAACAGGCTTCTGCTGTACAAACTTACTCTTCTTCACCTTCTACGTACCCCCTCCTTTTTCTCCCCGAGACCAAACTGTTCATTTTCGTTTGTCTCTTTTTGTAGTTTTAGATTCTCTCCTCCATTTTTTATTTATCATCGCATTATTATTGAAAACTCATATGTTTTATAAACTAGTGTTAGTCCCTTATCAACTATCTTTTAATTTGTGTATACTTAGCCTAGTATATTGTATTAATTGTTAGGTATTCGATAATGGTTCCATACCATTGTAGTGGATTTCATAAAGTGTTTATTGTTTGTTGGTCTACTTCAAACTTTACCGTTTCAAAATGCGAAATTTTCTATATAAGAAAAGGAGTGGTTTATAACCACATAATGTATACTTTTTTTTTTTTTTTTTTTTTTTTTTTTTGAATGTATACCTTTGTGAGTTTGTTGTATACATCCTTTTATGGGATACTTATACCTCTCAGTGGGTTTATTCCATTAAACTAATGCAAAAGATATGAGATATATAGTTTGTGATAAACACTTACATTGATCCTGTAAAACTTAAACTCTTAAAATCGAAAAGGAAATTTTTAATTGAAAAAAAAAATTAGTTGGTGGATTAGTAACTATTCAAATCGCCGCATACGTCTCAGTTTTTCCAATGGCTTCTTCTATGTTGCTTGTTTTAATCGCTGTTTTGTGTGGGTTAGTAACTTATTCGACGGTTAAAAATCCAACAACAGAAGATTAGAGAGAGAAAAAAAAAGTCTACACGTGTATATGTATGGATAATCATAATAATAAATAAGAATTTAAAAGTGAGAGGTCAACATCACTTCTCCTCTTGGTAAGTCTCTAACAACAAAGACAGAGATACTGCTCTCTTTTTATAAGTAGTCTTCTTTCTTCTCCCTAGTTTTATTTTTATAACCACATTTTGACTTTATTCACTCTCTTCCTTCTTTGCAGCTCTATACCTCTCTCTCAATTCTAACTCTCTACCAAAAAAGCAAAAGAAAATGGGATGCATAATGGTAATGGAGCTTGGGAAGAAGAAGAAGAAGCTGATAAAGAGCATTTTATGGAGAATCAAAGCCGAGATTAAGAAGATGAAGAAGAAGATGAGATCACGAAGACACAAGAAGAATAAGAGACAAGTCAGTTTCAACTACGATCCTCTCAGCTATTCTCTTAACTTCGACTCTCTTTAAGTAAAAAAAGAACAACATTCTATATTTATGCATGTCTTCTTGTTGTTAATTCTTTTATCAACTTTGTGAAATATGTATGTTTTCTTGGTTTGTTGCTATTCTTCTTCTATGTATTAGGTTATTATTAACAGCTTTTATCTACGTTAATCATCTTCTCTTAATTAGGCTAATGTTTAAGTGTATGAGATAGATTTATGAATCTATCGTTTTACTTCTTTGATGGAGAGAGGAAGTTTATGATATTAAATTGTACTATTCAATTATTTAATTCTTGTTGGAGGTAAAAAAAGTTATTCCATAATCTCCCAATGATAATCATATTGAAAACAAACAAGAGAGAGAGAAAGAAAGTTGATTATATTCGCATCTATCGAATCTCTTTTGTAAGAAGAACAACACAAAACTCTTTTGTAAGTTTAAACAGTTTTAACTATTAGATATTCCCCAAATCCATCCATCATAACTTGGATTATAGACGTCTAATCTTCATTAAAAAAATCCTGAAAATTGTAAAAATGTGTAGAAAAATGAGTAAGAAAAAGAGAGATTTGAAAGAGAGAGAAGAGAAGAGTATTGGAGCTGAGATTCTCTGACGTTGGTGGTGGTGGTGGCACAGTAAGCGAGAGAACTGCTTAATTTTCACCTTCCCATCACCCTAAAACCCTTCAAAAGTCTTCTCACCTCTCTGCACCACACCCACATGCCTATCTATCTTCCTTATAGCCTTTTTCACTTTTACCGTTATCAACTTTTTACTATTCTTTATTTAAAAATCAATCATTTTCTAATTATATGGAAAAATGATTTATATCAGGCCGGACTAATTATGGGTATAATAAAATCTAAGCTTATAAATGGGCCTCAAAACCTAAAAGCCCATTAAAACAAAGAAAAAACCGCGCATAAATGAAATGGTACATGAAAACCATCTCGAGATCTACACCGTTTATTGTAATCGCTTATACAAAATCAACGGTGGATTCGAGCGCCAGCTCAACGATCCGTGTCAAAGCCTAAAAAAACAGTATCGCGGGATCAGATTGGCGCCATAACTTTGAGAAAATAAGTTTCGTTTCCCTCTCAATTTCCTCCCTTTTCTTCTCCACCGAGTCTCTCCAACATTTCTCATCGAATCGAATTCTCGAAAACGAACATTTTTCAATCTTACGAGACCGAGCAAAGGAAGAAATGGCTGGACCATCGACGACTTCAAACGCACCAAAGCAGAGGAAGAGAGTCGAAGCCGAAACTAGCACCAACGCCTCTACTACCTTACGTCGCGCTAAAGATGGAAGCGCTTTCGCTCTCTGGTTTGTTCTTCTACTACTTAATATTTTGAATCGACGGAATGTTCTGATTCGAATTTAGAGATCTAGGTTTTTTTTTCAGATTTAGGGTTTTACAGATTTAGCGATTGGGTTTCTCATAAGTTTTTTTGTGGATTTTTAAACGATTTCAGTGAAGGATGTAACAAGAGTGTAGCTGTAGCGCTTATAAGCATGCACAATTGCAGTCTCGATGCTAAGATCAGAGTCAATCTCGGTAATCAATCATCTCTTTGATTTTTCACCTCCTTGTTGTATTGTGTGTTTCATCGTCTCATAGTCTCTGTGTATTTGGTTGTTGTTGATGTTTAGAAGCTCAAGTTGTTGAGACACAAGCAGAGGCTAAGAAGAAACCTGCAGAGAAGTAAAACTCGTTAAGCCTTTACCTCTGACTTAAATGTATTGGTTTCTATACTATGTGATATTGAATTCTTTGATTGTTTGTTTTGTTACAGGAAGAAGACAACAGCTGATGGACCTAAGCCAAAGAGACTTAAGAAAACCAACGATGAGAAGAAGAGCTCTTCTACTTCAAACAAGCCTAAGCGACCTCTTACCGCTTTCTTTATCTTCATGTAATGTTAATTGTTTCACATTTGCTTTTTGTTGATTGTTGAATACTCTTTAGGGATGATGCTGATGTTGCCTTTCACTTTGCAGGAATGATTTCCGTAAAACTTTTAAAACAGAGCATAATGGTTCATTAGCTAAGGATGTAAGACTTTTAACTGAGCTCATTACTATGCTTTGAGTACTATGTCTAGGGTATATGAGATTTACTAAACTGTGCTATGTATATATATGATTGTAGGCTGCAAAGATCGGTGGTGAGAAGTGGAAGTCTTTGACTGAGGAAGTGAGTTTATTTAGTTTCTTGTTTATTTATTAGTTTCATGGTGAATTTGTTTACTCTGTTCTCACTCTGGTTTGTGTTCTTTGATCATTTAGGAGAAGAAAGTTTATCTGGACAAAGCTGCTGAACTTAAGGCAGAATATAACAAGTCACTGGAAAGCAATGATGCTGATGAGGAAGTATGTGTTTCATAACTAATGGGTAGTCTTTCACTTTTTCTTTTTATTAAATGGAATTTTGGGTGTTAAGATGATTCGATGACTGTTTCAGGAGGAGGATGAGGAGAAGCAATCTGATGATGTTGATGATGCGGAGGAGAAAGAAGCTAATGATGCTGATGAAGCTGAGGAGAAAGAAGTTGAGAAAACAGATGATGACAACAAAGAAGCTGAAGGTAAAGAAGAGGAGGAAGAAGAGATTTTGGATGACTACTAGAAATGTTATGCTTGCTCTTGGGGGTCTAGTCTTATTGAAATGGATTTATCTCTAATCGTTTTGATGCATTGTAAATGAAGCTTTTATTAGCGTGAAAGTAGTTTATCTGAAGGTAAGTTGTGAGCAAGTGGGTTTTTTGTAGTTCACTGAAATGGTAATTTCTTTTGTTTAAACAAGTAATGAAGCTTATGTTTTTCGTTTTACTAATGCTATAGAATCGAAAATTATCGTTTGTGTTTCGATCAAGAATTCAAGATTAGATCAAAGACGCATTTGATTTTTTTCCCCGTAAGTAACAAATGTTATTTTCACAAAAGAAAAAAACAATAGATGGTAAGAAAAGGTAAAAAGATTTACTTGTTTTTTCAAAGTCTCACTCAATTTACATTTTTTTTTATCTGGCCACCAGAGAGTCTCTAAAACCCTATTGTCATCGCATCAATACCTCGAGTCAGAAAGATTTCTCTCTTTTTCGATCTTACGAGACCGAGAGAAAGTAAGATATGGCAGCAGACGCATCGTCTAAAGTTGGCAGTTTTTTCATTCGCTGGTGATTTCTTCTTCTTTAATCTCTTTGAATCGGATTTTTGTTTTGGTTTAGGTTTTTTTTTTTACTCCAGATTTATTTAGCGATTGGGATTTCTTTCTAGGGCTTCTCACAAGTGTTTTTTTTTTTTTTGTTTGGCGTTGAAAATTCAGTGAAGACTGTAACAAGAAAATTCCTGAAGATCTTATAAGTATGCACACTTGTTATGCTAGATACGGATTCGCAGTGTATCAGGGTAATCATCATCTCTTTGGTTGTTTCCCCTCCTTACTGTGTTTTGGTGTTGTCAGTGTTCTCATAATCTCTGTGGATTTTGTTGTTTTTCAGCAGCTCAAGCTGTGGACGCAGAATCTCAGGCTACGAGACGCAGAAAGGCCAAGGACTCAAACAGGCCACCTCTTACCGGCTTCGTTATCTTCATGTAATGTTCATTGTAACCACACTTTCTTTAGGGATGATGCTGATGGATGTTGCCCTTTCACTTTTGCAGGAATGGTTTCCGTAAAAGTTTTAGAACAGATTATAATGGTTCATTGGTGAAGGAGGTAAGACTTTATAACTGAGTTCATTGCTATGCTTTGACTACTGTGTTTAGTGTTTATGAGGTTTACTATAGTTTGCTATGTGTATATATGATTGTAGGTTTCAAAGATCGGTTGGGAAATGTGGAAGTCTATGACTGAGGATGTGAGTTTGCTTTAGTTTCTTCATTAGTTTCATTGTGATTTGCTTACTGTCTTCTTACTTTGTGTTCTTTGATCATTTAGGAGAAGAAAGTTTATGTGGATAAAGCTGCTGAACTTATGGCTAATGATGAAGAAGTAGGAGTTTCATAATCAATGGCTTGTCTTTTAGTTATTCTTTCTATTACATCTTGAGTGTTAAGATGACGATTTGATGATTTTTTTCAGGAAGTGTATTTGGATGAGGAATCTGATGATACTGATGAGGCTGAGGACAAAGAAGTTAGTTAAGGAAACAGATGATGACAACAAAGTAGCTCAAGGTAAAGAAGAAGAGATTTTGGATGACTACTAGAAATGTGATTCTTGTTCTTGTGGGTCTAGTCTTTTAATGAAATGGATTGATCTCTAATCGTTGTGATGCATTGTAAATGAAGCCTTTTAATATCGTGAAAGTAGTTTATTTGATGAGGCTGAGGACAAAGAAGTTAAAACAAACAGATGATGATGACAACAAAGTAGCTGAAGTAAACAAGAGATTTTGTATGACGACTACTAAACATGTATGTTATGCTTGTTCTTGGGTGTCTAGTCTTATTGAAATGGATTAAGGTAGTATATACAAAAAAATAGACTGATACGAATATGGGCTTTAAAAAGCCCATAGGTTCGTAGGTTTGGCCCATTTATGTATAACTAGAAGAAAACAAGTTTCGTTTCCCTCTCCTTTTTCTTCTCTACCAGAGTGAGTCTCTGAAACCTTTCTCATCGAATCGATTCCTCGAGCAAGAAATAATTTTGATCTCATCTTACGAGTCCGAGAAAAAAGTAAAATATGGCTGGATCATCGTCGAGTAAGAGACTCGAAGCGAATACCTTATGTCGCACTAAAGATGGCAGTGTTTTCGCTAGCTGGTGATACTTCTTTTTAAATGGATTTGTGTTTCAAATTTTGTTCGATTTAGGTTTTTTTCTTTTCCAGATTTAGTGATTGAGATTAGGGCTTCTCACTAGTTTCTATGTGATATCTTTAGTTTCTAATATTGTTTGTGTTTTTTTTAGGAAGAAGGCAACATCTGATGAACCTAAGCCTCTTACTTTTACCACAAACAAGCGACAGCGACGACCTCCTACTGCCTTCCTTATCTTCATGTAATGTTAAATTGTCTCATACTTACTTTTGTTGATATTTAATATTACTCTTTAGGGATGATGATGATGATACTGATGTTAGTTTTCCCCGCTTTGCAGGAATGATTTCCGTAAAACTTATACAGATAAGAATCCATATATTAACGTTAGGGATGTAAGACTATATGTTTAACTGGCTTCATTACTGCATTTTGAGTTTTGTGTTTTGTGTTTATGACTGAACTGTTTAACTAGCTTGCAAAGCATGGTGTTGAAAAGTGGAAGTCTTTGACTGAGAAAGTGAGTTGTTGTTATCTTTTTGTTTCTTTTTCTTAGTTTCATGGTGATTTGTTTACTGCGTTTTTAACTCTGGTTTTTGTTCTTTGATCATTTAGAAGAAGAAATTTTATCTGGTTAAAGCTGCTCAACTTAAGGCAGAGTATAACAAGTCACTGGAGAACAATGATGCTAATGAGGACGTATGTTTTTTTTCATAGTTTATGGCTTGTACTCTTTATATTACATGGAATCTTGAGTGTTAAAATGATTTGATGACTCTTTCAGGTGGAGGATGAGGAGAAGGAAGTTGAGAACACAGATGATCAAGGTAAAGAAGAAGAAGAAGAGGTTTTGGATGACTACTAGGAATGTTAAGCTCGTTCTTGTGGGTCTAGACAAGTAATGAAGCTGATGTTTTTTGTTTTACCAATGCTATAGAATCGAAAGTTTCGTTTGGTTTAGAATCCTTTGCTTCTGTGTTTTGCTGGTTGATTAGAAATGATAATAATTTATTTAGATGAAAACAGAATCAGATTGAAATAATAGAATTGTAAGAAAAGAGTAAAAGACAAATAGAAGATATCATCTATTTTGAAGAAATGAGTAAAAGTAATAAGGATTAAGATAAAGTCAGCGTTGGACTGGCCACTTGAGAACGTGTGTTTTGGCTTCACTTCATTGTCTTCCTGCAAGCTGGTAATGGCTTACCACACAAGCAAAGGTTATGCAGATATGCAGCTGCAGGAAAGATGTTGAATGGTCTTCCTTGTGGAATCAGTCCACACAATCTGTTGGCTCTGAAACTCGCATGTTTTATCGTCTTGATGTTCAATAAGCTATCCGGAATTCTTCCTGTGAGTGCATTGATCGAGACATCGAGCCATTTGAGCTGCGCAAGCTGTCCTAGAGTTTGAGGTATGACTCCTGTAATATGATTCCTTGAGATGTCTAGTCTCACAAGTTCAACAAGGTTTGATATTGAACTTGGGATTTGTCCACTGATTTTGTTGCTCCCTATGTTGAGGACTTTCAGGTTCAAGCTTTCTCCGAAATCAGGAATCCTCCCAGAGATTTGGTTGTTGGTGAGATGGACCTCTTCCAAGAAGCTACTTGTCTTGTTGTTTATCAGGCTTGAAAGCGACCCGGTCACTAGATTTGAACTCAGATCAATAGACGCGACTCCTTCTGGCAACTTCAGCTTGGAGAGATCGAACCTGAGCTGGTTCTTTGAGAGCTTCACTTTCTGAAGATTGGTCATGCTTGTGAGGAAAGCTGAAACATCACCTGTGAGAAAGTTGTCAGACAAATCTAGCGAGGTCAAGGCGGTTGGTCTTGTCAGCTTCGGAAAGGTTCCTCTCAGTTTGCAACCAGCTAAATTGATATCTGAGAGTTGCTTGTCTCTGATCCAGCTTGGAATTGCTCCAAGATTAAGGTTGTTGTAGGAAAGATCGATGGACAGTAGAGAAGGGAATCCTCTGCCTACAACAGCAGGCAGAGGATCAGAGAACTGGTTTCTTGAGAGGTTGAGAGACCAAAGATTCTGCAGTTGTGTAATGGATGCTGGTATGTGACCGATGAACTTGTTGCCGCTTAACTGAAGGCTAGTGAGTGACTTCAAATTGCTGATTCGATCCGAGAGTGGTCCGGTCAGACCATTACGCTCCAACGACATCCCCTGAAGCTTCCTTAAGCCGTAAACAGAAACTGGTAACCCCCCGGATAATCTGTTGCTGGAGAGATAAAGATTGGTTAAATTCTGAAACTGGCCTATGAAATCTGGGAATGGTCCAGATAACAAATTGGAGCTGAGATCAAGATTCTCAAGTTTGAGGAGGTTCTTGAAAGTCAATGGGATTGGACCAGAGAAGGAATTTCGAGCCAAATTCATCGTAGTAAGGCTTCTCAAGCTTCCAAAACTCGCCGGGACAAGACCTGAGAAGCGATTCCCAGCTAAAGAGAGAGTCTCCAACAATGGAAGATGGCCTAAAGCAAAAGGAACATTGCCTTGGAGAGAATTATCATCGAGTATGAGCTGACGAAGACTGGTCAGATTAGAGAAGCTGTTGGGGATGGAACCAGCGATGAATTTGTTTCCAGTGATGAACAAAAGCTCAAGAGATCGGAGATTACCCAGTGAAGGTGATAATGTACCTTTCATGTAAAGAGTAGGCTCGTTCACTGGGGATTGTAACACCAAGCCGGTGACTTTTCCGGTGGCCGGATTGCATTGAACACCTTCCCAATCTCCATTGCAACAATCTTTACCAACCCATGAATCAAGAACTCCAGTTGTGTCTTGGATGATATTTGACTTGAAACCCAGAAGTGTTTCTCTGTCTTGGCTTGAACAGATCACTTGTTGTGATGATGAGTGAACAAAATTATGAACAAGAGAAGAAACAAACAAGAGATTCAAAACCCATTTCAGGTTTTGCATTTTGGGATAATGGGTTTTGATCAGTTTAACGAAAAAATGGTTAAAAATAAGATTTTTTCAGACAAAAGGATCTGACAAGAGTTAACTTTGGCTCGAATTGGGATAAAGTAGAGTGAACAGAAACTGTTTTATTATTGTACCTTCACTTAGACAGGAAGGTATTATAATGATATCAAAAAAAAAAAAAAAGAGAGCTGCAAAAAGTTATTTTCTTTTCACTTTAATCAAAAAAAAAATTTGGGAATTGGTGGAAATAAGTCTTTGGTTGGATCTTGAAAAAATTATCCACCTTTACTTATAGCAGTGGTGAAAAAAGAGAATAATTTTGATTTGAAAATTTTACACAAAAAGTCTTGAAGAGATTCACATGGAGAATTGTGACCGTTGGATGGATTCACGAGGATCCCAATTTTGTTTTCGAACGTTGGAGCGCAAATCAGTTTGAAAAAAAATTGTTTACATTTTTTTACATTATAACCATTCTTCTTCTTCTTTTTGTTTCAAGCTCTCAAGAGAGCATCATTAATAAATTCATGTGAATTCGTGATATAGGCAACTATTTGTCTCATAATAAAAGTAATAATCAATAAACCATTCACTATATACAATAATTTCAAATAGAGTTGTTAAATTTGGGTTAGATGTGTTTGTAAAGTATTCATTGATCGACTTTTTAAATATGTTATTGAATAGTAGTCTTACACTTGTGGATATACTGATAAAAATCCACAAAATTAAGTCTAAAAAGGAAATTAATAGACGATAACTAGGCGACTATAGTTTGTTATGTTGGTTGAACTATCAATTTCTATTAAATACTTACTTGATCATTTTTGAATTAACATGAAAATCGTAATTACATGTTATTATTAAGGATTCCTATTGATAGAAAAATAAAATGAGATACATTTATATATTCGGATTTGATCAACCAGTGAACACCAAACCTTTCTTAGCATTTGAGGATGAGGTTGAGATAGGAGATGGGATACTATTTGATCGTTGAAATATTGATGTTAATTTTGCCAACCTGTTGATTTGAGATAAATCTACTTTCATATTAATAAGATAAATTAAGATGGAAATTAGAGATGGGTGGTTGAAAATTTTGGGCAATCAAAGTTATTTGAATATTAGTTATAGCAATGCTAATTTTGGTAACTTGTTGTTTAATCAACTTGGATATTGTTATAAGACAAATCAAGATGGAAATTAAAAATTTAAAACATTAGGTATGGGTCGTCAAAATATGCAACTCATATATATCAAGGATTTAAAACCATCATTCTCAATTTATTGACCTTTTTCCTCTAAAGTAAACAAATCTTTATTAATATAACAATTTTGTTTTAATTGCATTGCTAAAAAATACTACAAAGATTATTTCTGTAATCGACAATAACACAGCTCCCAATCCCAACAATTATGTGGTCACCAAAGTTATAACTTTGTATGCACCAATAAAAATGTTAGAAATGATAAACTCTAAATAATTCATTAACAACTTGACACAATATAACATTGTTGATTATTTATCACTATTACCACTCTTTAGCTTGTGTTGACTTAAAATGATACCTTTCAAAGTGATCTTGATTATTTAAGAACTTTCAATTTAATTCATTAGTCTAATTTCAATTTCTATTCCATAACATTGTTTATAAGTTAGTATCGATCAAGGTTACATTTTGTACTCACTTTCTCATTAAATATTTACTTTCAAATATAAAACATAATTTACTTTTCTAAATATATGATATACATATCAGTCATCAACAATCTACGTACTACTTAGTTTTCACTAAACTATGAGCTCTAACCTCTAAGTCAGCTTCTAATCATTTAGTATGTATATTTGATGGGAGACTCACAAAAATGCCCCTTTTTCAATACCCCTTTTCAAAAATACCCCATTTGGCTGTCCATTTTTAAAAATACCCCTTTTTATGTACAAAATGACTAAATTACCCTTCTTTTAATAAAAGATATCACAAATATATAAGGAAATATAACAAAATTAGGTCCACAAAATACAAAATATTTTTTGGCGGGAAAAGTGATCCCGCAATTTTTCCCGCCAAAACACTTGTAAAAAACCTTTAAAATACCTTGTAAAATTTTCCCGTAAAATTTTTTCCCGACAAAAAATTTTCCCGCCAAAAAATTTTTTTTGCAGGAAAAGTGATTCCGCAATTTTTTTGGCGTTAAATTTTTGGCGGGAAAATTTTTCCCGCCAAAAATTTACAAGGTATTTTAAAGGTTTTTTACAAGGTATTTATAAGGTTTTACAATGTATTTTAAAAGGTTTTACAACGTATTTACAAGGTATTTATAAGATATTATAAGATTTTACAAGCTATTTTATAAGGTTTTTACAAGTTATAAGGTTTTACAAGTTTTTTATAAGGTTTTACAAGTTATAAATACCTTATAAAACCTTATAAGTACCTTGTAAAACCTTTTAAAATACATTGTAAAACCTTATAAAACACTTGTAAAATACTCTGTAAAACCTTTAAAATACCTTGTAAATTTTTCCCGCCAAAAAAAAAAATTGCGGAATCACTTTTCCCGTAAAAAAATTTTTTTGGCGGGAAAATTTTTTGGCGGGAAAATTTTTTACGGGAAAAATTTACAAGATATTTTAAAGGTTTTTTACAAGTGTTTTGGCGGGAAAATTGCGGGATCACTTTTCCCGCCAAAAAATATTTTGTATTTTGTGGACCTAATTTTGTTTCAAATAAGGGTAAAATGGTCATTAAAAATTAAAAGAGGGCAAACTTAAAAATGGACTCTCAAAGGGGGCATTTTTGAAAAGGGATATTGAAAAAGGGGCATTTTTAACAATTTCTCATATTTGATTGATAAACGTTTTTTTTTTTTTTTGGCAGCAAATAAGATATCTTTTATGATCAAGTTCAATTCGTCAAGGCGACAATAGATATGATTATGTCGATCGAAATCTAAAGAACATTAGCTAAATTGAAATATAAAAATTTAATGTTAAAACTTTGTTTTTTTCTTTGGCAAGTTTGTTGTTTTAAGACTTAGTTGCTGTGTCTTTGCTGTAAGGCTTTGATTTCGATTTGTTTAAGTTTTTTCTTTCTCTCAAGTGTATTTTAAAAGCGTCAATTGCGGCTTGATGGAAGAATGGTCCATGTAGGACATAACCAAGCATATACATATATAACTCACATGACATAGACACACAAGCCATTTCGAATTTGAGTTATCTACTACTACAAACTACAAGATTACAAGCTTGATAATATATCCTTTTTTCCGATTTGGAATGCGATATGTTTATATGCTAAATAATTTAATTTTTTGTTTCATCAAATATCTGTGTGAATTGTATAAAAGTTAAAAACTAGCATAATTCGCATAAGAGATAATCCGAAACTATGTCTTCATCGTTTTGAAATCAACGCTATGTTATCATAAAAGATTGAAACTGGCTTTGTTGAGTCTCATATAGTCCTTGGCTAAGTATCATCAACCCGTTATACCAGTAAATTAATATCTTGAAGGCTCTCCGACTAAACGTGAATTTGAATCATGTCCAAACAATTATAATACAAATAATTTCTTGTAGTACTTTAAAATAACTACAAAAAATTTTAATTAAAATTTTTAGTGATCTTCATTTAAAACATTATCTCGTATTTTAAAATCAATAGCCAATAGCCCAATATATTATTAGAAAGAGGAAAAAGAACATTATATTATTTAAAATCTTTTCATTAGTTTTCTAAAAACTCCAACAAAAGTTAATGAAATAGTATGCACTAATCCTTAATCTATAATTAAGAGTACTATTAAGTTACGAAAGGTCTTCAAAATTTGAATGAGAGAAAAGTGTGTCGATATTGACAGCCAGAATTGATGATAATGGGAGTCGTTACTTGTTAATATATGTCGATAGGGTTCCACAAAGCCACCATTTTTGTGTTTCTGGGTTTTATATTATAAAGTTTGACCCTACATTCACTTTGACAACCTAAGATTCAATTCATTATACTTCTTTTTTGCTGTTTGTTTTATCGTCGCCAAAAATTGAACTTTTCTTTCTTTGTGGTTCTTTTGAACATAATTAGTTGACAATAGAAAAATTAACATCTAGTGTACGCCTTTTCAAGATGATGATTCTTCTAACTCATATATTTTAACTGAATTCCACTCTTTTTTCGATCGTTTATATATTCGTTTGGTTTTACTATGTGTTGGTATCAATATAAATTTAGAATTTTCAACTCAAAACTAACTGACAATAAATAAATGGTCTCATCGTACTACTTATATAATAGTATTAATCTCTTAATTAAAACTTCACATATCTCATGTGGAATCTAAGAAAAACTTATTCAAAATTACCACTTCATTAGATGGTTAAATGGTAAAACTATTGTAACTTCAGGAATGTATGGTGGATTACTGGATTTCAATATGGGCTCATCTGGTTTTCTGAAAAAAAGAACTTTGAATAAGAACTTTCATATTCAAGCCCAATAAACCCTAAACAAAATTTAAAGCCCGGCCCGTTTTGACTTATCTGGGCCTTATTTTAATTCCGATTTTTGGGAAATTCAGATTGGAACATATAACGTCGACGCATTTCTTTTGAGGGATCTGCTTTCTCGTCGGCGGCTAACCAAATTCTTCGAGAGGTTTTGCCACAAATTTCTCGAGATGGGTCAAGCTCAGAGTGACGAGAACTCAATTCCAACTACGACGACGACGACGACGACGAACGCTCCTCCTCCTTCTGCGAATTCGCCGCGGGATTCTGAAGATACTTCGTCGCCATCGATGGATTCTCTCCTCGCAGGTTCGTTTTTTTGTGTGTTTTCTGTATCTCGATTGAGAGAGAACAGTATTCGTTTGCATAGGCAAGCTTTGTGAAATTGGAATTGTTTAGTTCTATGCTTGATCGGTGATGATGATGAAATGATATAGTATTGAATTTGCCTTTCTCTATATAGTATCTATTCAAAATCTTGTTCTTGCTTAAAAAGAAGATTCTCAAGTCTTTGTCTATGTAGTTTCTATAGGAATTTAATCTTCTAGTCTAGTTTTGTCAAGAAAGCTTTTGATTCTTTCATTGTATACTCAAGAAACAGTTACTTTATACTGGGATATTTGACATTGTTGTACTCTTTTCGATATCGCAGAAGCTGCAGCATATGGTGAGGATGATAATGAGAATGAGGTTATTCTTTCAACTTTGTTCTTATTCAAGTTAATCGCTAGCTTTTTGAATGACCGAGTTATCTGACAAATACCAAATCCATTAGTCGCTTGAAGCAAAGGCACAGAGAGCTCTCGATTGTCCTTGCATAGCAGATTTGCGTACTGGCTCTTGCGGCTCTCAGTTCTCTGAGGCATTCCTTTGCTTTCTCAAGAGTACTGCTGAAGAAAAGGTAAACCGAAACTGAACATATTAGATTGTTTAGAATGATGTAACCTCAACTGAAATGCTTGAAACATCAGATGTATGATGGAAACGCAACCAAAATGCTCCTAAGATTGACACATTGATGATAGTTGTTTCTCTTTCGTTTATGTTTTTTTCCCTTTAGAAGAGAAACTTCATATTGATATTGGATGTGTTGTTGCTTGGATCAGAGTCATCAGACGGATCATATTAGATTGTTTAGGATAGTTTAACCTTAACTCAAATGCTCATAAACATTGGTGATAGTTGCTTTTTTTCGCTAAAGCGTACGTTTTGGTGCCATGTAGAAGAGGGTTTCACAAGGATATTGTATGTGTTGTTTGTTGTTGCAGGGATCAGACTGTGTGCATCCATTTGTAGCGTTGCAAAGCTGTATCAAAGCCAACCCGGATGCATTCTCTAAATCAGTTACAGAGGATGAAGAGAAAACCGAGAAAAAGGAAGAACATAGAATCATCCCGCCTCTCTGGGCCAAAGACCCGCCTAGCAGCAATTCCAAGCTTTAGAAGATCAACAACAATGGATTCAGTCAGCGTTACAAGTTATTCTCTCCTCTTTTGATTCTTCTCTCTAGGCAACAAAAACAAAAGAAAGTAAAAGAAGAGTGGAAGACCATAGTCAGTGGTCGTGTAGAGATCAACATTGTTCTCTTTTTAATAAAAAAGTTGAGGTTTTTGGTTATTTACCCACATTAACCAAACGGTTTATGTTACAGAGTTGGGTTTAGTTCGGTTTTCATAAAATAATTGAGCGGTTTGATTAGAGACATTAATTAATAATGGCTCTTCGTTAATTAAAAATCGAAGGTTCTTTCTCAATAACGAAAACTGCAAAGCGTGCAGATAAGAGTGATCTCTCTGAATAGAGATACTTCATAGTCTGCGAAAGCTTGAATGGGAAAGAGAAGAATCTGAATCGGAGAGTGTGTCTGAGAAGCAATCTAGGTTTACGATTACCAATTCTGTCTGATCTGATTAATTGTGGTGATTTCCGATGGAAGAAGACGGTGGCGGCGGTGCGAAAGTCGGAGTGCTGGAGAATTTCATGAGGACGCAGCAGAGTTCTTTGAAATCGTTATTCCAGAGGAAGAAATCGTCCTCTGGTCGTGATGGAGATGGTTCTCCGTCGCCTATTGCTTCCCCGAAACCTATTCCTCAGCTCTCTCTTCTCGCCAATTCCGTCGTCTCACGCTGTTCAAAGTACACTCTCTCTCATTCTCAGATTCTTGAACAGTTTCGACATTCATATACGTTTTAGATCCTGGGCTATACTTGCAATTGCATAATCATTATTGTTTGGAATTTACGCGATGTGTGATTATTCCTTATTGTTTAGGGTAATGAGAGCTTGGAATGTCTGTTGTGTTAATTGATTGTTGATTTTTTTTTTGATGGATTAAGTTTTTTTTGGCAATTTCAGGATCCTTAACATTCCAACAGAAGATCTGCAACATCATTTTGATGTAGAGTTGCCTGAGAGTGTTAAACAACTCTTGACATATGCAAGGAACTTTTTAGAGTTCTGCTCTTTTCAGGCACTTCATCAAGTGATGAAAAAACCTGATTACTTAAGTGATCAAGAGTTCCGTCAGCTATTGTTTGACATGATGCTTGCTTGGGAGACTCCCAGTGTCACAAGTGAGCATGAAAACAAAGTGAGAAATCTATCTAATTTTCCATGTTGATAGTTTTGAAAATGGAAATATATGGATTTATGCTTTGTATCTTCTTTGTCTCAAATTTGCCAAGTTTAGGATGCAGCATCTCCCTCCAAGCAGGACTCAGAGGATGAGGATGGGTGGTCGCTATTCTATTCAAGTCCCACAAATATGGCAATGCAGGTTATTACTTATTACCATCTTAGACTTCCTTTGCTTCTGCATTAGTCATAATTGGAAGGACTTAACAGACTTTCCCCCTGAAAAATATGCTTAATAGGTTGATGAAAAAAAGTCTGTAGGACAGGAGGCTTTTGCAAGAATTGCTCCGGTTTGTCCTGCCATTGCAGATGCAATAACTGTACATAATCTTTTTGATGCACTGACTAGCTCGTCAGGCCACAGGCTTCATTTTATCGTATATGACAAATATATCCGCACACTTGACAAGTATGAACTTACTACTACTTTTTTCAGTCCTTTGCTTTTCTTTATTTGTTTACTCGTTTATTGTTTAAGTGTTAGAAATCGTAGGTGATTTTAAAATTTTCCTTTCTTTTTTTGGTACTTTAATACTTGAGTCTACTTACCGTAAAAAAAAAAATACTTGAGTATACATCTCTAGTATCCATTTTACTTATTCTGACGTAAGAGTATTGCTTGCTAATTTATATTAAATGCTAACGTTGAGGATGATAAAAAATATTCTGTGGCTCAGTTAATGTACAAAGCAGGAATGAATTTTTTTTTGGATATCACGGCCTCGATTTAGAATGAAATAAATACACTGAGAGATGTTGTACCCAATTCTTGCGGATGTCTATTTCCTCAAAATATTGGTTTTCTTTTCCTCTTATTGTTTTCCTTTCCCTTCGTATATTTGTAGAATTTTCAAGGCTGCAAAAAGCACTCTAGGACCTTCAGCTGCCAATCTTCAGCTTGCCAAGGGAGAAATAGTGCTTGATATGGATGGTGCAAACCCTGTTTTACCGGTTCTTAAACACGTGGGCATCTCAGCATGGCCTGGTAAACTTCTGGAGAGATCTCTGCATGTAGTCCATCTTCTACATTAGCAGTATATTATACCTTAAGCAAAAGGAGAAACCTGAAAATTGTGGTTTAAGTTGGTTGGTTTTGTTTCCATCTCAATATTTATCAAGCATTTCCTTTTGTAGGTAAACTGACACTTACCAACTATGCTCTATATTTTGATTCAATGGGTGGTGGTGAAAAGGCCATGCGATATGATCTCACTGAAGACACAAAACAGGTCATCAAACCTGAGTTAACAGGGCCATTGGGTGCTCGTATATTTGATAAAGCCATCATGTATAAATCAACTATAGTGTACGTATGCTAGTGGACTATGGTCTTATGTCTGTCTCATTTACGATCCTTAACAAAATCTGTGCTCATGGATTTATATTTTTTGCTCTATCTTGTATTGTTTGTACAGACCAGAGCCAGTATATTTTGAATTCACAGAGTTTAAAGGCAATGCTCGTCGAGACTACTGGTTGGGAATATGTTTGGAGATCCTTCGCGTACAATGGTTCATACGAAGATACAATTTTAAAGGGGTTCAACGATCAGAAATACTTGCAAGAGCAATCCTTGGCATATTCCGGTACCGTGCAATAAGGGAAGCTTTCCAAGTCTTCTCTTCCCAATACAAAACATTGCTTATATTTAACCTGGCAGAAAGTCTCCCCGGTGGAGATATGGTCTTAGAAGCTCTATCCAGTCGTGTCTCTCGTATAACCACTGATGTCCCTTCTGATGTCGGTTCTGTTCAGTATATGAAATGGCCCTCAAAATTATCTCCAGTATCACTCAAATTGCTTGAGCATTTTGGCTTGAATCTAGAAACTGGGACAAATATGGGTGAAGAAATGACAATCGTAGGAGATTTTTGTGTTGGAGAGACGAGTCCATTGGAGATAGCTCTGAAACAGTCAATCCTAGACACAGACAGAGCTGAAGCTGCTCAGGCGACTGTGGAACAAGTGAAAGTAGAAGGAATTGACACTAACCTTGCAGTTATGAAGGTATCAAGTTATAGTCTTATTCTTCTTCATCTTTTTTCCTTTTCTTTGCTCTATAGTTACTATTAACCGATAGTCTCACTGCAGGAGCTATTGTTACCTTTCATCAAACTAGGCTTGCATATAAATCTCTTAGCCTATTGGCAAGATCCTTATAAATCAACGGTGTTCATGATCTTGGTCAGCTATTTGATTATCAGGTAAGATTTCACCTTCAAAGACATGATGACAAAGAATGATGAGAGTTCCATCACAGATAGCTATTTTTTGATTTGTTACATAAAGACATGTGATAAATGTGATGACACCAACAGTCTTGTTATGTTGTGCAGTGAGTGGATCGGTTTCATACTACCGTCCATATTAGTCCTAGTGGCTATTGTAATGCTGTGGCGTAAGCAATTCAACAAAGGGAAAGAACCAAAAGCTGTTCGAGTGAAAGCTCCACCAAGTAAAAACGCAGTGGAGCAGCTACTCGTACTACAAGATGCAATTAGCCAGTTCGAGTCGCTAATCCAAGCTGTTAACGTTGGTCTCCTCAAAATAAGAGCCATTACTCTTGCAATTCTTCCTCAGGTATAATGTTATATCAGAGCATGATGATGGCTAGGATAAATAGGTGTCTGCGGTTAATAGTAACTCTCTTGTCTCTCTAAGAATAGTAACTCTCTTGTCTCTCTAATATGTTTTCAGGCTACAGATACAACGGCTATATCGCTTGTGGTTGTGGCGGTTATATTGGCGGTTGTTCCGGTGAAGTACTTAATTACGATTGCGTTTGTAGAGTGGTTCACGAGGGAAACTGGGTGGAGGAAAGCGAGTAGTGACCGGCTAGAGAGGCGGATAAGAGAGTGGTGGTTTAGGGTACCCGCAGCTCCTGTTCAGCTCATTAGAGCCGAAGATAGCAAGAAGAAGAAGAAATGACACTTTTCAATTCTGTCTCACACGCGCTCTCTCTTTCTAGACATATTCTTTTCATATTAGATTTTTTTTGTTCTTTTTTTTTTTTTTCCATTTTAAGTAAGATTCGTGTTTATTCATAAATATGAGACGAACAAACTCGTTTCATCAAAAGTAAATTGCGTAAAAGTCATGTTTTCTTACTTTTAACTACCCAGTTTGACAAATACAAGTTTGTCATTCTTCATTTGGCAAACGTAAGATCACATATATTAAGGAGTTAAATTTTGTTGTTTCAGTGTTCTAGTTTGAGGTATGTTCACATACCATATACAGTATCCTAATACGTACCATATATGTTCAAGACTTCATTACGAGATGAACAGATGAAAATCTTATAAAATAGAGCCTTTAGTTTTGTTGACCCAAAATATTAGCAAGTAAAATCATCCTCTTGACAAATTTAAAGAAAAATAATCCTCAAAAGTAAAGAACAGCACCAAAGTCAGAGATAGAGAGAGCATGTTTTACAGCAAATGTTTTCATACGATGACAAGACTCCATTGCTAGGCTTAGCATTTCACCAGCAAGATGGCATCAGTAGGGCCCACCGTTAAACTTGTGGGACATGAAGAAGCTGAAATCGCTGTGAGAGAAGCCGCGTGTTTGCAGCCATGAGGAAGCAGATGCTTCATGCATCTGCATCTTCTGATAATCTGATGTCCCAGGCATGAGCCACATATCACCAAAGGCCTTGTAAGTCACTGCTCCGAATGGAGGAAGTAGAACTTCTGCTGTACTTGACCCTCCTTGTTCATTCCCCTTATCATCTTTACCAATTGTTTCTGAGAAATCACAAGCAAAAAACTAGTTTAGATCTAAGAAAATAATGATTAAGAAACATGGAAAATGTAATCAATTAAACACTTGATTATAAAACCAAAAAGCTTATGATATTATTTAACACCAATACGATCACCAGAAGTTGACTAGTTGTACTTACTAAAAAACTGATTCTGCTCTAAGAAAATAATAGAATCAAGATCAGGCTAAAAGGAAGTGTCTGTATAAACAGGAAGATGTACTTAGAAACTCAAGATAAGACTTTTATGCAGAGAAAATAGAGGCTAGGATTGGTAAGACCTTTGCGCCAAAGATGCAACTTCTCCATCTCTTATAATCCACAAGAAATTAATACCATAACAGATGCATGACTTTTATCTATATCCAAGGGACACTGTAATAGAGTAAAGACTTGAAAAGAACATCTACAACTACCTTTGCAGGGTACTTTTTTCTACCAATTATATCTCTCCTTATCGCATATGCATAGAAAAGAGACTACAAGGTAAACTCCCCAAAAGGAACCTCGTTACCATTGGCGTAGCCAACTAGGAAATACCTACTGCTCTTCAATAGCTTATTAAATAAAGAGCCCTAAATAAGTATATACAGTCATAATCCCTAAATTCTTCCATGAATAAAGTAGTACTAGAAATCAACCAATCTCGATACATTTTGCCAAAGTAACATACAACTTAACAAGAACAAAGTACCGGAACTATATGTATAAACATGTCAAAGTATTACTTTACAAAACACTTGAATACTCAAAAGCACATGTAAGATAATTTAGCAGGCACAACTTTATTATAGCTTTTACATATAATTGATTTTTTCATAAACATGCTTGGGTTGAAAAGGTAATGTTAATTCTCAATTGACCAAAGTACCTGGAAAGTTTGGCGTCAATAAATGGTATGTTAGGAAAGCGGCAGATATTCCGTTCATTCTCACTGATGGAATTGGATAAATGGGATACCTACCATAATTCCAAATTCCAATTCAACATTATAGCAGTTACGATTTAAAGTTATTTATTTGGAGTAAGACAACAACTAACATCAAATATACACACATCATGGGAAGAATGCATGAATCATATGAAAGAAAGTTGTGAAATGACAGGCTAATATAGAAATATCTCTCATGGGGGCACAGTGAGCAATTAATTAATCATTCAAGAAATAAGTAAGAACAGGCTAAATCTGAATAAGATAGTAAGAAACTCGACATACCAAGCTATCGAAATCCAGCTATATGGAGAAAGATCTGAACTCGTCAAACTAGACAGTCCAGTGTGCTGCGCAGCTAAATCTTCCATCTACAAAAAACACTTTTCATTAACCAATGAATTTGGAGAACCAATCCAACATCATAAAGGAAATACAGATAATTATAAGATACCTTGAAAGTTAGAGTAGTCCTCTTAAATGGCAATGTTATCTCATCATATTGAAAATAAAGGTACCCCAAGTGATCATCGAAAAACCGAGGCTTAAAGTTGCTGTCAGACTCAGGTTTAGCAGAGCCTGTCTCTGTAGCATCTATCTCAATGGCAGAGCTCCTACATTCAGAATCAAATTACTTGAAAGAACTACACTACAATAGCCAAATTTCTAATCATAAACCAGAAGAAAAACGTTAGCAATGTAAGTAAACACAGAAGACTCTTGAGTAACTCCAAAAAAGGCATAAACTTTCTAGCTCTTAAGCCAAAAGCTAGACCCAACCAAACAAAGGCCTTTGTAATAAAGGCACATACTTTCATATCAAATCTTATTACCCATGAAGCAATAAGACACAAAATGGTGGTGAGAGACAACAGAAATCGAACCTTGGATCATCAGAGAAGGGTTTGATGGTGAAGATCTGAATGGCGGAGAGTGAAGGAAGATAGTGATGTTTAACGACGGAGTCGAAGTTTTCCAGCGAAAGAGAAACTTGGAGACCATCAGCGCTCCAGTCGGCACAGGCAGACCAAATATCTCCGAGCACGATGCGAGGCTTTCTTACTTCTTCTTCAATAGCTCCTAAAGCTACTGATGATGAAGAAGACGATCCCTCTCTCTACATACAGATTTTGAAATTGGGGTTTACATTCTAACCCGACTACACTATTCGGATCCTTAAACCGGGTTGGAATAAGGCATAATTTCGAAAAAGTGCCCCTATTGTTTCTATTGTTTTAAAGTGATCCCTAATATTATAATTTAATCTAAATTAACCATTAAATTTTCATTTATTTATGTTTAACTTTTACGATTTAACATTTGGATAAATAATCCATTAAAGTTATGATTATTAAGGATTATTTATTCAAAGCAAATATTGAAACTGATCCCTAAATTTTATAATTTAATCTAAAATTTTCTTGTTAAAGATAATTTAATCTAAATTACCCCATGTTTGTAACTTTTATTTATTTATTTACTTTTTATGATTTAAATAGAAAAGACAGATTTTTTGAATTGTTTCTGAAAAATATTAGAAATGGATTAATCAAAAACTAATCAAAAAAAAAAAAAAAAAAACTAGTCGATGTTGGCTAAGATCTTATAATTAAAAAAAAAAGCAAAAAGTATACAATCTTGGTAATAATGCCAACGACTAATTAAACGTAATTAATTAGTCTTTTTACCACTGTGGCTATCTTTCAGACTTTGACCAATCTAATTCGTTTTCGTTTATTAGCAAAGAAAGAAAAATCAAAATTACCAGAACACAAGCTAGATCCATCAAGAGAATTGAAACGAGATCTATTACAGTAAACGGGGTACTAACCAGATTACCAGAGAATAATTAACCCAAGAAAATCAGTTGAAGAAATATGTTGGTGTGTCTGATTAATTGTTCCTTTTATCTTTTTGATAATTTATTTTGATTTAATTTTTCTTTGCTTCTTAAAAATGGTTTTTTTTTGTAAATTTTAGTTGTTCCTTCAAATTTCTGTAAGTGAAATTAATTAGATTATTTTTGTTGGATTCGATATGTTCGTTCAAACAACATTTTTGTAGAAAATAGTGAAAAATAAACAAAATAATATATCGATAACATATAATAATGATCTGAGACACGTGGAGATGAACGTTCGAGAAAGTTCTCGAATATAATAGATTCGAGAACTGTTCGTTCAAACAATTTTTTCATAAAAAAAATAAAAACAAATGTTTGAATATAATGTTACCTGAATATAATAATGAACCAAGACACGTGGAGATGAACGTTCGAGAAAGCTCTCGAAATTAGATTCGAGAATATTCGTCCAAACAATTTTTAATATTTGTTCAAACAAATTTATGTAAATATAAGATAAAAACAAACAATTAAATATACATTACCTGAGTATAATATTGAATCGGGACACGTGGAGATGAACATTCGAGAAACCTCTCAAAATTAGTTTTACCTCTCCAAGTCATTTTGTTAATGAAATTTTCCTTTTTGCTTTCTTTTTTATAAATATTTTTGAGAATTTCAAGTTATAAACAAGAGTTTAAGATATATAAGAAATAAATCAATATAAAACTAAGAAGAAAATGAAGATAAAAAAGAAGCCTAGGATAAAAAGCTAAATTTTCTTCTTTTCTTTTTTGGCAACAAAATAAAGTTTTATTATTTAATAATCAATATCTTTCCTAAATATGTCGTTTTAAATAGTGTCCATATTTAATATTGGTCTCCAGTCTATGTGAACGTAATCAATAAATTGCCAATTTTTCAGTGAATAAAAAGTAATAACAATTATACTGGGCCTGATTGGCAAGTGCTTTAGAGTCTTTACAAAGCAAAAAATTTTCTAAAGCATTGAAATAGATCCAATCAAACTTTAGAAGCTTTAGCTTTCCTTTTTTTTCTCACAGCCAAAATATTTCCATAATTATTTTTTTTGGCTGTAGAAAGCCTTTTTTTCTAAAGCATACAATTTTTAACTTTCCAAAATTTTAAATGTTACAGCAAAAATACTACAGCACTAAAATCTACAGTCACAGCCAAAACATCTACAGCCTAAAATCTACAGTAAAAAATCTACAGCTACAGCCGGAACCAATCAGGCCCACTATCTATCTTTTTTACATCATTCAATTTTCAAGGTCTAATCCTTAATCAAATTTTTATTTAAATTTTTACTTTTTTCTAATTTTTGTTATTCGGAATAACGTTTTTAGTAGAGTCAAACTATGATAGAAATATGGTATATATGAACCATTAACCACTTGATTAAATGTACTTCCCCAATTACACTCTCTTATTCTGATAAAAATTTAAATAAGTGAAAAGTTTGTTTTCTATCTATGAGAATGTCTTTAATACATATATTTTTGGTTTCATTATAGTAATACGTGGAAATGACAATGCACATACGAGAGTGGTGAATGGCAAGGCCAACACCATTTACATGCCAGAAAAGCCCTAGAAATCCTCCAATCACCAAATCTTTCTTTAAGGCTAAGGCAAAATGTCTCCCACGTCACATTCTGAACTTTTATTTTATTTTAATTTATACACTTTTTTTGTTAATGTCAAATTTCATCATATTAACGATTAGATAAACTATTTAATTGCATATTTGAATATGATCTGTCGTCATGTCCAACCAATAGACTTTTCTTTTCTTTTTTTCTCTGTAACTTTTCTTTGACCAATCAAACCATTTTGCCAAAGTATTTTTTGACTCATAAATTTTAAATATTGCCCGTATAATAATATAGTCAAAATATCTTATCCGACTAAGGACATGGACCCCAAAAGTGACCAACACTGTATAGCTTGAATCGTTGTGGATGAGTGATGCGTACGCTAGAAACAATATGGTTCATTATAATTGATAATTCTCAGGCTTATTATGGTTTAATACTTTAATGGATGATTGATGCTTAAAAGGTAATGCAAATCAAACATTGAACGATAACTTAAAATAGTATATAATTACTAGATTTTAACTACTGATAGAATAATACATATACAATTGTTTTTTTACAAATTGTTGATCAAGTTACAATGCATACTAGATCTCCTTTACCATTTAGCCTAATCTCTCTATAACATAATTTTTATAGATAAAATATAGCCCATTTATGAAACGTTAAAATATCGTACGTGAATACAATGTAGAATATCACCCTCGATCATTTTAATTTATTACATATTTTGAAAATTTGCGAGTACAAAATTTAACTTAATTATGTAGAATCGACATTTCGGACAAAAATATATGTGCATCAGCATCTTAGTAGTCGTTATGACACATATTCTTTCTTTGAATTTTAATGTCGTCTTAATAACAACTACCGAATCATTTACGTCTTAACAACTATCTAATCATTCACCTTTGTGTACCTATTTGTAAATTACAATCTTCTATATTTAAACACAATGTCCACTAAAATTTTGGTATATACATGTTATAAAATATATCTCCATTAACTATTTATGTATGTGCATATCACATGGGTGACGAATTGATGATACTACATCTAATATTATATGGGATCCATTTCAAATGGATCTCCTTTTTGTGTTTCTATTTAACTATTTGTTTTGCTTCTTTATTGCTTTGTATATTTATATAAATCAAATATAACCGATCTTTCTTATCTTAGCATGACATAAAAGAAATAAAGGCATCAGAAAGTTACACAATGCCAACGCGGAAAGTTCCAAAGCCACGACGTCCCCTTCTGCATGACTCAATTTGCTCTCACATATTGAAAAAAGCGTTACGTAAGATTTGATTTTTTTATTTTCTCTTGTCTCGTGCATGTTCCTTTTAATTAGGAAACATATCTTATCCCCTATACATATTTGTATGTGGAAAACTAAAATCACCCTAAAAATAAAAGGCTTGGTGTTTTGCCAACGTGTAGGTAAAAAAGCTCGGAGTCTAACGTCATTCCGTGTGATAATCTTTTTTTTTAGGCATCTCTCAAATCAACTTTAAAATGTGATTTGATTTTTTATGTCGATCGATGGATCATTAATTTTTGTAAATGGCATCTTCCAAGTTTCAAAGAGAAATATTTAAAACGAATCAAGATATATATTTGAAGAGATCCATATATAGAGACCTTTTTACTCCTTAAGTTTTTTGTTATTTGGAACATTTCGTTAGTTACTGAAGTTACTTTAGACAAAATTGTGTCATAACTCGACACGGATTTGGTAGTTACAAAATCTTTAAAATCTTTTTTTATCTATTTAATTTATCCTTTAACCAAATGATTTTGTTTTCCTTAAGAAAAAAAAAAGGCAAACAGAGTATATGCCCCAAAGAAAGTAGCTTTATCTCTATGACTTGATGACCCATACATGACTCATCACTTTACCACAAATGTCCTCAAGTCTCAACGATTAAGTATTCTGTTTCAACTGCCTCTTGTCTCTTTGTCTTTCCCTTTAAATACCTTCCCACTTACACGGTTTAATCATCAACCATCACTCACAATCTCTCTCTCTTTCTCTTTCACAAAATCAAGAATTAAGAATCAAGAATCAAGATCACTACTCAATCCTCCAAGATGACATTGAGCAGTGTTCACAAACAAGTCATTGCATTTCCTACCGTCAAGACTTCTCCGGCGGGTTACTTGCCTGATCCATCTTCCATCAACAAGCTCCAAATCCCAACTTCTTCAAAGTTTTCTTTTCTAACAGGCAAAGGAAAATCGATGCTGCGAAAGAAGAAAACCGATAGCTTCACAAACGGAGCTAGAGATCAGAGCAAGTTAGGACCAAAACTAACCGAAACAGTCAAGAGAAAGTTATCCTTGGGAGCTAGGATCCTTCAAATGGGAGGCTTAGAGAAGATCTATAAGCGACTCTTTAAGGTCTGCGATGAAGAGAAACTCTTCAAGACGTACCAATGTTACTTATCAACAACCGCAGGTCCCATCGCGGGCCTACTCTTCATCTCATCAAAGAAGATTGCATTCTGCAGCGAGAGATCGATAAAGGTGGCTTCTCCTCAAGGAGATCTCACTAGGGTTCATTACAAAGTCTCAATACCCTTGTGCAAGATCAATGGAGTGAACCAGAGTCAGAACACAAAGAAGCCATCTCAGAAGTACCTTGAAGTAGTCACAGTCGACGGCTTTGACTTCTGGTTCATGGGATTCTTGAGCTACCAAAAAGCTTTCAACTGCCTCGAGCAAGCGCTTTCTCTTAGCTTCGAACAATGATGAGCCAAATATGTATTGCTTCCATTGAGGAGCTAATTAGTGCGGGTTATATAAAGAGGAAATATTTCATTTCACTTTAATTAACCTGCTTCAATCAGATTATGTTAGGAGAAACCATTGACAATATTGTACAAACTCATTTTATATCCCTTTTGTTCTTCATCGTAAACATGAGCAAGAGATTTGAATATATTTAGATGATCTCATCTGTTTTCCCAATTCACAGTCCTTTTTTTGTGCCACAATATATCAAAAGAAGAACAATACATAGGAAAATACATGTACCATGGGAATGAAATATAAGAAATGAAAACATAAAACCATTTCATAATCTTGATTTTAGAAAATTTGAGATCCATTGTCTCAATCTTCCCCTGAGAAACCCAACAATAAATCTCCGGAAGGAGTCTTCTTCAATTTCAACAAATATAAATCAAAGATGAACAAAAACAGTATCTTAATATATTGGTAGTAAAAAGAATGCCATGACTGAATCATCTACAAAAAAACAATTAAGTTACTGAAAATTATCTATGAATTATGCCGCTCAATTTCGTTGTATAGACTAAGTTATTGAATAGGGCTACTGTCTCATTGTAACTTGTAAGCCAAGAAATAGTGATAAAATATAAGAGCCTGATTAAATATCGAAACTTACAATTTTTTTTCTAACATGGGGTAAGAAACTTATAAATTCAAACTAAATATAACACAAAATCTAGACTTGGTAACTTTTAATAAATTGAAAGTTATGTATCTGAGTTACTGTCTCTGAAACAACAAAATAGACAACATATATGTGGTCCGTTGTTAGTTTTCTTATAATAAGTACCATGGCACTTCTTTTGACATGTTTTGGTGCAAAAAAAAAGCTATTAATTAATCAAGGAAAACAGCTGAGATCAGCTAAATATATTCATCTCTTTCTCTTGTCTACAATGAAAAGCAAAAAAATAAAAATAAGAATAAGTTTGTACAAACAATATTGTCAGTCTCTACTAGGCTCTCTCCTAACATTCTCTGAATGAAACAGGTGAAAGTAGAAATGAATTATTTCTTCTTCCACCTTCACTAATTAGCTCCTTAGTTTATTGCTCATCATTGTTTAACGCTTGCTCGAGACAATTGAAAGCTTTCTGGTAGCTCACGAATCCCATGAACCAGAAGTCGAAGTTATCGACCGTGACAACTTCAAGGTACTTCTGAGATGGCTTCTTTGTGTTCTGACTCTGGTTCACTCCATTGATCTTGTACAATGGGATTGAGACTTTGTAGTGAACCCTAGTAAGATCTCCCTGAGGAGAAGTCACCTTGATCGATCTTTCGCTGCAGAATGCTATCTTCTTTGATGAGATGAAGAGTAGGCCCGCGATGGAACCTTCGGTTGTCGATAGGTAACATTGGTACGCCTTGAAGAGTTTCTCATCATTGCAGACCTTGAAGAGTCGCTTATAGATCTTCTCTAGGCCTCCCATTTGAAGGATCTTAGCTCCCAAAGATAGCTTTCTCTTGACTGTTTCAGTTAGCTTGGGTCCTAAGTTGTCCTGATCTCTAGCTCCGTTTGTGAAGCTATCAGTTTTCTTCTTTCGCACCATCGATTTTCCTTTGCCTGATAATAAAGAAAACTTGGAAGAAGTTGGGATTTGGAGCTTGTTGATGGATGCTGGATCAGGCAAGTAACTAGCCGGAGCAGTCTTGACGGCAGGAAATGCAATAACTTGTTGGTGAACTCCACTCAATGTCATCTTAATTGGAGGGTTGAGTGGTGATCTTGATTCTTGAGTTTTGATCTTGTGAGAAAAAGAGAGAGAGAGAGAGATTGTGAGTGATGGTTGATGATGAAACCGTGTTGGTGGGAAGGTATTTAAAGGGAAAGACAAAGAAACAAGAGGCAGTTGAAACAAAGCACTGAATCGTTGAGACTCGAGATCTTTGTGGTAAAGGATGAGTCATGGATGGGTCATCAAGGCAGGGAAAAAGCCACTTTCTTTGGGGTTAAAAGCAAAGAGAAGAAGATAAAGCATATTCTTTGTTTTGCTTTTTGAGAGAAAAATAATCTTCTAGTTAAAGGAGAGATATATAAAAAAAAGGTTTTGCAAGACATTATTTCGAAACTACGTAATTTCACTAACTGATGAAATGTTTTAGCTCAAAAGTTTCTTTATCATTAGTCTTTAATTACCATTTCAAGTTTGTTCTCAAGCATAATCATGTCCATAAACAAACATTCATTTTGGTGTCAAATTAACTAGATGACAAGCGCTCATCAACATGTTTATTTATCATTGTCGGTAGCTTAGTTTTTGTATTATTAGAGATACAGATACTAAAACAAAAGCAAATATATATATATATATATATATGATCACACAGAATGACGATAGAGTTCGACGAACTTATTTACCTACAAGTTGGCAAAACATCAAGCTTTTCTTTTCCTCCTTTTTTGTTAGCCTGATTTTAGTTTAATTTTTCACATAGATGAATAGATGATAGATCTATACTATACATGTATAGAAGATAAGATATGTTTCCTAATTCCTAATCAACTGGAACATGAAACAAGAAAAAAAAAAATGAAATCAAATATTACGTAACGCTTTTTGAATATATGAGACCAAATTGAGTCATGCAGAAGGGAACGTCGTGGCTTTGGAGCTTTCCGCGTTGGCATTGTGACTTTCTGATGCCTTTATTTCTTTTATTTCATGCTAAGATAAGAAATATCGGTTATATTTGATTTATATAATATAAAAGCAATAAAGAAGCCAAAAAAATAACTAATTAAATCAAAACACAAAAAGAAGATCCATTTCATATAGTCCTTGTTCAAAATATCGCTAGGCGTTAGTCGGGCGGTGAGTACGGGCCTAGCGATTAATCGGAAATCGGAATTAAATCGGGGATTAATCGGAGATTAATTTTCAGTATTTTTATCGACATATATGTATATAAACTAAATATTGGAACATAACTTAAAGAATGACTTGGTCCAACCGGGGTTCGAACCCTGAATATGTTTGTTTTAACACTTTTTTTTTTCTGGTTTAGTGAAATGACAAAAATGCCCTCGTCTTCTTCATCATTCTCTGCGACTTCAAACCCTAATCTCAGCCGTTTTCATTTTTTTCTCACGATTATTATCGTTTTCTCTTGTATTTTTTAGTGATTTTTACCCAAATATGATAGATCTATACTTTAAAAACTGATTTATACCTTTATTTTCACTAAAAATAAAAGTTTCTAACATTTCCCGATTTGTTAGCCGAATTGACGAAATCGCGGCGACTCCTGACCGCCGAGCGCCTAGTCGCCGATTATGCGGCCGCGGAGGCCGCGTTTTTGAACAAGGCATATAGTATAGATGGTGTTTCATCAATTCGTCACCCATGTGATATGCACATGGTGTATATATATATATTTTTTTTTGTGTTAAGTGAATATATTTAATTTATGAAATTTATTTATATATGTATACATGATAAAATCTAGTGGACATTGTATTTAAGTATAGATGATTTTAAATAGGTACATGTATTTATGAAAAAACAGAAAAGATTGATTAGTAAGTTGTTAAGACTTGAATGATGATTTGATGGGTAGTTGTTACACCACCTACATTGATAGATTCTTAAGACAACTCTTATAGTAAGAGACATTTTTTATAACTAACAAAAATCTCTTGTTATCAAGACATTAAATTCAAATAAAGAATATAACTATTCTAATAATATATGGCATGATCACTCTTAACAATTCCATAAATAAATAAAAATCCATATTTAATATTATGTTAATTTATCGTTCATTATTTTATTTTTATTTTTGCATTGCCTTAATCATCACCCAATTGGCCATTATCTTAATAAGCATGGGAAATATCAGTTTCATTCGAATAAAGGATTATCAAATTTTATATAAAAATTATGTAACCATATTATTTCTACCGTCACAAACTATTCAAGCTTTATAGTGTTCAACTTTTTCGGGGTCCATGTCCTTAGTCGGATAAGATATTTTGACTATATTATACGAGCAATATTGAATATATATGTCGACACATAAAAATGAGTTTTCTAAAAAAAACTTTTGTGGGTATGGTTGATTAATTGGTCAAAGAAAAGTTACATAAAAAAAGGTTCTACAAATAAAGGGAAAAATAGAAGAGTCCATATCAGTAGGGTACGACGGATCACATTCAAAGATGTAATTTAATACTTTATCCTGTAATCGTTAATATTTTGATTCCGACGTGTGTGATGGAATTTGACATTAAAAGTATATCAACTGAAAATAAAAAGGCAAGAAATATGACGTTAGAAACATCTTTCCTTAGCCTAAAAGAAACATATTTGGTCACTGGAGGATTCCAGACATTCGTGCATGTAAATGGGTTGGCCCTGCCATGCACGCTCATACTTAGGTTTACCCCTGGGGTGAACCTTTAAATTTACCCAACAGATTATAGCCAATCGTTTTGCCCTGTCATTATTAATACTAGAGAATTAAAAAAAAAAGAAACACAATTAAAAAAAAAGGAAATCACAAAATAGATTTAGGGTTTAGGGTTTAGGGTTTAGATTTTACAATTAAAACGAAATTAGATATCGGTTTGGGTTGCCAAATGAGTGGTTAGGGTTTAGATTTTATAATTAAAACTAAATTAGATATCGGTTTGGGTTGACAAATGAGTGGTTAAGGTTTAAATTTTACAATTAAAACGAAATTATATATCTGTTCACCGCTGGGTTTAGGGTTTATGGTTTAGGATTTGGGGTTAGGGTTTATATATCAGTTCACCGCTAGGTTTAGGGTTTATATACTTTAGATATATAATTTCGTTTTAATTGTAAAATTTAAACCCTAACCACTCATTTGTCAACCCAAACCGATATCTAATTTCGTTTTAATTATAAAATCTAAACCCTAACCACTCATTTGGCAACCCAAACCGACATCTAATTTCGTTTTAATTATAAAATCTAAACCCTAAACCCTAAACCCTAAACCCTAAACCCTAACCGATATCTAATTTAGTTTTAATTATAAAATCTAAACTCTAACCACTCATTTGGCAACCCAAACCGACATCTAATTTCGTTTTAATTGTAAAATCTAAACCCTAAACCCTAAACCCTAAACCCTAAACCCTAAACCTTAAACCCTAAATCTATTTTGTGATTTCCTTTTTTTTTTTAATTGTGTTTTTTTTTTTTTTATTCTCTAGTATTAATAATGACATGGCAAAACGATTGGCTATAATCTGTTGGGTGAATTTAAAGGTTCACCCCAGGGGTAAACCTAAGTATGGTTCTTCATGCATTGTCATTTCCACGTAGATACATCAATATTTTTTTTTTTGAAAAAGAAGATACATCAATATTACATTAACAAATAAACTAAAAATAAATAAAACACATATACACAATATATGCTATATACTATGTTTACTTTGTCTTGATCTATCATAAAAATCTTATGTAACGAGTACACGATTATTCTTTTGTGTTCTTACCATCATACGAAAATGGTCTCCATGATTTTTTGAAATTTTGGAATCACTTATCTTTTTTTTTTTTCTTTTTTTTTTTGTTTCACTTATCTTAGTGTAAATATTATCAATGTAAATTATTCAAAGTTGTTGTCCAAGAGATAGATTCTATGGAACTAGAATAATCTCGATATATTTTAAACAATTTCTACAATTTTAACTTGTCGAATCCAGGGAAAACATCCATAAGCTTTTATAAAACCATGCAAATTAAGTATTTTGGTGTTTAGCTCACTAAATATTCACAATGCCAACGCAGAAAAGCTTATAAAGTCACAACCTTCTGTGTGACTCAATTTGCTCTCACCGATTCAAGAAACGTTACGTAATATCTGATTTGATTTCTTCTTATTTCATACATGTTCGGATGTTCCAGTTAGCTAGGAAACATATCTTATCTTCTACTTATACCAATAAACAAAAGCTTGCAATTTTGCCAACTTGTAGCCTTGTAGGTAATAAAGCTTGTCGGAGTCGTCATTCTGTGTGATCTTTATTTACTTTCTTTTTTTTAGTTTTTTTTTTCTTTTTTTTTGTCATCTCTAATACTAATATTATAACTTTAGCCTGTGATTTAACCTTGAAGGCGATTGTTGACCCAAACAAAATAAAAATTTTAAGGTGATCAATTGATCATCAATTTGTAAAAAGCATCTACATTTCATCAGAAATTTGCTTTAGACAAAACTGTGTCCTAACACGGGTTTGGTAGTTGCAAATCTCTATTTATGTGTTTCTCCTAGGCCTGGGCAAAAAACCCGGACCCGATACCCGAACCGATACCCGGACCAAAAAAATCAGGTTGGGGCGGGTTAGGGTATTAGAAAATTACCTCATTGGGTAGAGTATTGGATTACCCGTGGGTATCGGGTCGGGTCGGGGATTACCCGTTACCCATTTAGGGTACCCACAAACCCGAAGAAATACACATGTTTATATATGTATATAGATAATTAGATATATAGTCTTATATAGTTATATACTTATATGTATGTCCTAGATTTTAGGTTTTGTGACTTTTGACGTTTGAGTTTATATATGTATATAGATAATTAGATATATAGTCTTATATAGTTATATACTTATATATATACTTATATATATGCAATACACATATGTTTATATATGTATATAGATAATTAGAATCTACTCTTAACACTTAAGAGTGAAATAGTCATCTTTGTTATTTTGGATTGGATTTAGTATTTAAATGTCATGTTTGATGTTCTATTCTCTTTATTTGATCATTTGAGTATGTAAAGTGATTTTAAACTTCGGGTATTACCCAAACCGACCCGAACCCGACAATACCCGAACCGGACCGGAACCGAAACTATAGGAATACCCGAATGGACCATAAATTCATTACCCATTCAACCCGAACCCGAACGGGTTTTACCCGAACCCGAACGGGTTACCCATATGCCCAGGCCTAGTTTCTCCTTTAATTATATGATTATTTTTCCTTAAAAAAAAAAAAAAAAAAAAAAAGCCAAACAGAGCATATGCCCACAAAGAAAGTAGCTTTATCTATGTGGCTTGATGACCCATCCATGACTCAGCCTTTACCACAAAGGTCTCAATTCAAAGCTTTGTTTCAACTGCCACTTGTCTCTTTGTCTTTCCCTTTAAATACATTCCCACCAACACGGTTTCATCATAGCTTTGTTTCAACTGCCACTTGTCTCTTTGTCTTTCCCTTTAAATACATTCCCACCAACACGGTTTCATCATCAACCATTACTCACAATCTCTCTCTCTCTCTCTCTCTCTCTCTCTCTCTCTCTCTCTCTCTCTCTCTCTCTCTCTCTCTCTCTCTCTCTCTCTCTCTCTCTCTCTCTCTCTCTTTCTCACAAGATCAAGAATCAAGAATCAAGATCACTACTCAATCCTCCAAGATGACATTGAGCAGAGTTCACCAACAAGTTATTGCATTTCCTGCAGCCAAGACTGCTACGATGAGTTACTTGCCTGACCCAGCTTCCATCAACAAGCTCCAAATCCCAACTTCTTCCAAGTTTTCTTTTTTAACAGGCAAAGGAAAATCGATGCTGCGGAAGAAGAAAACCGATAGCTTCACAAACGGAGCCAGAGATCAGGACAAGTTAGGACCAAAGCTAACCGAAACAGTCAAGAGAAAGCTATCCTTGGGAGCTAAGATCCTTCAAATGGGAGGCTTAGAGAAGATCTATAAGAGACTCTTCAAGGTCTGCAATGATGAGAAACTCTTCAAGGCGTACCAATGTTACCTATCAACAACGGCAGGTCCCATCGCGGGCCTACTCTTCATCTCATCAAAGAAGATTGCATTCTGCAGCGAGAGATCGATCAAGGTGGCTTCTCCTCAAGGAGATCTCAATAGGGTTCACTACAAAGTCTCAATCCCATTGTGCAAGATCAATGGAGTAAACCAGAGTCAGAACACAAAGAAGCCATCTCAAAAGTACCTTGACGTTGTCACGGTCGACGGCTTTGACTTCTGGTTCATGGGATTTGTGAGCTACCAGAAAGCTTTCAATTGTCTCGAGCAAGCGCTAAACAATGATGAGCAATAAACCGCAGTGGTTTTCTCTGAGGAGTTAATTAGTGCAGGTTGATGGGGAAATATTTCATTTCTACTTTCACCTGTTTCAATCAGAGAATGTTAGGAGAGAGCCTAGAAGTGACTGACAATATTGTTTGTACAAACTCTTTTTTTTCGCTTTACCCATTGTAGTTTCCATTGTAGCAACGAGAAAGACACGAATATATTCAGCTGATCTCATCTGTTTACCTCAATAGTTCTTTTATGCACCAATATATGTCAAAAGAAGTGTCATGGGATGTATCAGATATAAAGAAATGAGAACATAAGACCATACCATAATCTTGATCTCAAACATTTAGAAGCTTTGAGATCCACAGTATCAATCTTTCCCTAAGAGAAAATAAAACCAACAATGAGGCTCCAGAAGAACGAGTAGTCTTCTTCCGTTTCAACAAAAGAAAATCAAGAGCTTCATTGATCACAACAAAAGCATTAGGGCAACACTGCTCTATTGTATTACATTGAGAATCAGAGTTTACAAATATCAAGTGCTGAACCTTTTTTTACTCTTAAGGAGAAGCAGATCCAGCAATAACTAAACACACTTTGCAAAGCAACTGAAGAATAATCAAGCAGCCGCCACCATCAAATATTTAATGCACAAAAATATACAAGAGCTTTAGAGAGGACTCACTGATGGTCCATAAGCCATGAGAGTGCCCATACACGAGACAGATACAGAGAGATCACAAAGGGTTTAGGATAGACCAGAATCTTTCCTCCAAGTAACAGGATCCCAACATCAATGATCAAAGCAGAACATCTGGCTCGGTTAAACTTCCCGAAAAGTTAACTTTACAACATGTGGGGAACTCCAAACCAGCTTCACTGCATCTCACTTCTGTCACATGTGGGAGAGACCTTACATCTAGATACTCCAAGGAACTGCATTTGTCCAAAAGCTTGCCTATCCCTGTTACTGTGATCTTTGTGCAGTTGCTCACCTTTAAAACCTTCAATCCCAAAACATCGTCGCTCCCCAAATCTCGGAAAGCAGTGTCTGTGACCTCTGCACAGCAACCGATATCAAGAGCCTCCAAGTTCTTGCACTGCTTAAGAATGCAGCTAAGGGAAGCGTCAGATATATTCAAGCACCAATCCATCCTCAAATTCTTCAGACTGTCTTTACAGGAATCTGCCAGTAACATGATAGATTCGTCAGAGATGTCTCTGCATCCACCAATTATCAGAGTTTCCAGATTCTTGCAAAACTGCGCCAGGGACAATATAGATTCGTTCCCGACTTTGTAACAGTCCAGCAATTTGAGCGTCTTGAGGGAAGAAGCACAAGCTTTTGCCAAGCTGGAAACTCCAGCATCTCCCACATTGCTGCATTTATTAATGTCCAAAGATTTAATCTTCCTGCATCCCTTCACAAGATCAGCAAGGCCTGAATCAGTGATATTAGTGCAGCCTTGTAGCCCGAGAGCTTCAAGATCACGGCATCTCTCAGAGAGTGATTTCAGCGATTCATCAGTGATGAAACGACAACCCGCTAGATGCAATGCCCTTAGATCATGGCAGCCTTCTGCAACAGCTGATAATCCTTTATCTGAGAGCTTTCTACAATATGATACATCCAAAAACTGCAGTAAAGAAAGACACCTTCCAATTGAGGCCAACCCAGTATCTGTAATACCTGTTCCCAAAAGACGAAAAGGTAAGCAAAATTCTGACCTTAGGATTGTTCCACCATCACAATAACATATATGAGCTAATCTATTTCTTACTAGAAAGGTCTATGTGTGAAAACAAAGACCCTAGGAAATTTAGACAGAACATTTAGTGCTCAAGAACATTCATACCAATACAATGAGCCAAAGAAGAACTCAATCATAGAAATCTTATTATCCCAGGTCTCTTAAGACGCTCTCAAACTAAAACCCCTTAAAGCTGATGGATTACAGCAAAAATCATACACAAAGGAACAAAACCAAACAACATTGAAGTAAGCAAGAAACCTAAACACCAGAGATCAAAATGTCTCATAAAAACAATAGCAACTGCATCATCTTAAACATCCATAAACAATCCTTCAGATTCAAGTTTAATTAAATCAGAAATGAAACCCAGAGAGATAGGAAAAAAGAAACCCTTTTTGTTGTTTAATCACAAAAAGTAGATACCTTTACAGTTGTGAAGATTAAGAACTCTGAGACACTTGAATCCCTCAGAGATAACAGCGAGGTCAGAATCAGTAACACCTGGATAAAATGACCTAGAAATTGACTGAGACAAATCCAATTCGACGATTTGAGTGAACCTAGAAGCGAGACGGCCGAGCATATGTGGACCAGCACGCGCCGCTAGCTTCTTCCGGTCGGTGCTCTGCAGATTTAGCCACCTCTTGCAGACCAAACCAAACACTTCCTTGTCCTTATCACTGTCTAGTCTCGACAATACCCATCTCAGCTCGTCATCGGTTAATGCTTCGTTAACACAGACCGACGACATGATCGGAGAGATCAAATCAAAAAAAGATTTCGAATTTGGATTAGGGCTACTCTGAAATGAAAACCCCTAATCTATCTTCGTCTTCTCTGGCTGATTAAATGGGCATTAGATGAGCCATAAGGATCGTGTGGTACAAGGAAAGCAACACCGGATTTTGAGAAAATGACACAAAAAGCCTCATCTCTGAAATGACTCCATGTTCGGTGGATGGGCAATTCAGACAATTTGACATTTGGTATAAGGAAATGCGTCCTTATCATTGAGAACACTTCTAATGGCGGTTTGTTGTGTTTGGTCAGTAAGAGACACTCAACAACAAAAGTCAACGACTTTGAGATAGAGAAAGACATTTAATTATCTTCCCACTTTTGCTTCTTGTCTTCTTTCACCTTCTCATCACCGTTTGGCTTTCATTTTCAGTCATATTAACCACTATTTTCAATAATAAACCAAAAGTTTCAGACTTTTTCAAAATTCGGAAGTCTTTTAAGTCGTTACCGCAACGTAGTTGCCAAAAATGGCGTCAAAGTTAAAATCTTTGTTAACCGTTATTATATCTGTTACCAATTCTTGAAATGGTAAATGTGATTCTTTTGATTATCAATGTGTCAATCAACCGAACTCAATCCCTAAGAGTAGAAACTCTTCTTGAGACACATCTGAGTTATGGAAACGTTCTTCCTCTGTTTCTATAAAGAGATTCGATGTATCGACAACAACCTTACACGAGATTGGATACTTATCGCCAACTATAAGCGAGCATGCTTTGTAAACTCCAGTTCCCGGTGGTAAATTCAGTAGCGACGATGTCTGAAGCGTGATCCTCCTTCCTTTGCTCGTAATATCTTGTGTTCTCACCCTTGAGATAACCCTGTGTGGTCTGCCGAGGAGCTCAGTTACATACCTCACATCTCCTGCAGCAAGAGCATGTCGGACTCGTGTGGACGAGACTTGTCCTCTTTCTTTTGACTTTGAGTCCTCTTCTGTGTATGTGTTTCCAGAGACTTGGTTCTTATCCATCACGGAGTTAATGATGTAAGCGCTGATACCAAACTCTTTACATAACCTCACAAGTTCAGAGGCGTCACCAGAAGCCCGGTATCCAAACCTGTAATTTTCGCCTGAGGAAAAGAAATCGTATTTGGAATGAAAATTTTCGGAGAAAGAAAGGAACGTTTGAGACATTCTTTTGGAATTCACCTGCCACAACTCCGCAGACTCTATGCTCTCTTGACAACTTCTCGACAAACTGCTGTGGATTAAGGTGTCGAACGCTGGCAAATTCTATCTCAAACTCCACCGGTGCTATGTCACCACAATACGATGCCCAAGAGGAAAGCACCCGTTTTCTATCGCATTTGGCTACTATGGGTGCTCTGTCCAATAGACGAGAGCACATACAGTTAAAAAAAACAAACTTTATCAGTAGAGTCATGGTCTAATGATGTTAAGTTAATTGGGAAGGTAGACAGAGAAATTACCTAGGTTTCCAACCGAGTACTTCAGCCATTCCAACAAACGACAATAGGTATGGAGTACCAATTCTTGCAGCTTGAATTGCAAGCTCTCGATGACCGATATGCAGGGCATCAAACTTCCCTAGAGCAACAATGCCTCCTACAAATTCAAAGCAAGATGCATAAAGACGGCCATCAAATCCATAATACAGAACCAGAAAGGTCATTACAGGTTGGCCATTGATGGATATGCAATTGAAACTTGAATGATGACAAGCAAACATATACCTGCAACTGGGGAAATCCCTTCAGCTGAAAGCTCAGGATTATCATCTCCCTGGCTTTGTAAGAAGAAATACGGACAGATATTTTAGCAAATACTCCAATTTTGAAAATTTGAGTAGAACAACATAGTGAAGAACATTGAACACAAATCTTTATCATATTCATCCATAAGCTCCAATTAGTCCTTCAATGGTAAAAGAAAAAACCCAAATCTATACACATAATTTCCAAAAGAACAGCTAGATTCAAAAACCTGAAACAATCGAGAGAAGCTGGAGTTTTACAGTGAGACCTAGACGACGACGACTTCATCGGCTGCAGCGACTTAGCCGAACAAGGTCTGAGGACGAATGAAGATTGCCGCAAAACCTTAGCACCGAGCGTAGGAGGATGACGATGGTCCAACAAATGCACGGAGGCACGAGAGCCTCCGCACAACATGGTCTCCGACTCTACTGCTCAAACCCCTAAAAAACCAAACTTGCTCTCCGAAACTCTTCGCCGGAGCTATGCATCACCGGTGACAGGTGTCGCTTAAACAATTAACGCTGTGGTAAATTTCATATCCACGTCAAAACACCTCTCTTTAAGCCAGAGGGTCTTGTATGTGTTTGTGACTTTAAAGTACAACGAACTCATATGTTCAAAAATGACTTTTAATGTCAGTATACAAATGGAACACCAGAAGCAACACTCTCTGCATACTCTAGATACTGTACCCCAAAAAACTGCTTCAGAAAATACTCCTCATACGGTATTCTCTGAGCAAAAAACCGCCACACGACAACCGTGAACACGACCGTTGAAACGGGATTGCATAACATAACTTGTGTCCCGACCGACCAGATGAGAAACCCGCAGTAACTTGGATGCCTCATTAGTCTATACACACCGTGAGTCACAAGCCCGTGATGCTCTTCGTGGTTGATCTTTATAAGGTGTGTGAACGATCTTCCCGCTGTTATTATCGCTGCCTTCCTGATGATTTCCCCAACGATGATCATTATGAGTCCAAAGTTGCTGACCCACCAGTGTTCTTTCAACCCCGGGAAGAGGATAATCTCGGTTAGGTATTCGAGCAGCGACACAAGCATTGCTAAAGCGTAATGCTTACTGATCAAAAGTGAGCTAAGAGTTACGTTTGATGCTCCATGAATGGCGATGGCTAGAATGTATTCGGATGTGTGGAAGAAGATAAGTGATAGTAGCATTTGAGATAACTGTCTGATGCCAGTGTCACTGAAGATCTCTGTCATTATAATTAAATCAAGAAAACTTTTGAGTGATTTTCTCTCCTGCTTTGATCCAAAGCTTAAATTCGTTTCAAGAACTACCACAGACCTGAGAATGAGGCGGATGCATAGTGTATCAGTAATGGAAGTCGGTTTTCGACAACAAACCTGAGGGGATTCAAGAACTGCATAACCTCCTACAAAGGAAATATAGATAAGAGGGAATTCAAGTAAACCTGGAACTTAAATACTCGACTTAAATGAATTAGTTTCAAGGAAACATATGATCTTGATCCAAATAAATCTTGTAATCTCTGAGTTCTCCTAGTATGTATCAGTTTGACCACATTTAGCAACCATACAAATGTAAAAAGGACTAAAACTAGAGTCTTTATGGCACTGAATCCGCCAAAATCCAGGTCCTATATTAACATTGAGATTTTACAGAAAACCACCCAACAACTAACAAAACAATCTCATTGCAAGTTTCATACAAGGATTACTCGAATTTACGGGTATGAAATTTCTCAAACACAAAGCTCGAAATTGTGGGAACGAATCCTAATCAATTGTAGAAAAATCAGAGACGAGGAAATGAACAGAACCTCAGGACTCGAGGATTTTGGACTAGTGTACCCAATCGAAATCGAGAGAATCAGGGAATTACCCGATGCTGACGGAGAGCCACAGAGACGATCGCGTGGAAGTTTGAAGTTAAGGAAGAAGAAAGTTTATACCTTTACGTTGAAGTGAACGATGCTGTCAATCGTATTTTTGAAGGGAAGAAGAAGAAGAAACAGATACTCTCAGTCACGTGCGGGTCACGTGGCCACCGTTTATTAATTGCGTCACTAACATAAGTCTCATTGATCTTAAGCTAGAGAGTCTATGAAAGGCAAAAGAAGAGAAAACTATCGCTAAATTACAGAGAACAAAAAGATGGGTCTCATTGAGAAAGCAGCTCTTGTTTTGTTGGTTGGGACTTGGGACCTCTGTTTGCAAAAATGAGACTGCCCAAGACCCAAGTTTTGAAGGACTTGTTTTTGCTTTCACATATTGGACTCTCAAAAAGAGGCTTTAGCTTAAGCGATTGGGATATTGGGTTCACCAAGATTCACAAACGCTTCTGCACGGGCCATCCGACTCATGGCAGCGTTCCACGACACCAAGTGCTTTAGAAATGTGTTTATATACCTAGCCCTGTCGTTCTAGCAACCGGAGAAAAAACACACACTGATTTAACCCTTTGAACGAACAAAAAGAACACATAATGATCGGAATTGAAGCTAGTTTTTCACCTTGTAGTCCAGATAATAGGAGTGCTGCAAAGTAAGAATAGAAAACAAAAGATGTTAGAAAATTCATTTTTGTTTTGTTTCATAGTGTTTACTGGGAGAATGAGGGAAAAGAGGAGATGGTTTACCTCCCACACATCCAAGCTGATGATTGGCTGTAACAAAAAAAAAGAGATGTGATCAAGAGGTAACATTGAGTTCAACAAGAAAACTAACTAATGAAACTCTTAACATACAATGTCGTCCCACACGAGGGGGTTAATGGCGTTTGAGGTTTTGACCACCTCAAGTCTTCTCTCTTCCCTCTTTACTGAAATTCCAAAAAAAAAAATAGAATCAAGATTTTCCATTTTCAGAGTCATTCTATAGCAAGTGAAAAAGCTAGTCGAGTTTCTCACAGACAAGCCAGACCCATCCAGAACCAAACTGAGTAAGAGCTGCATTAGTGAACTTTTCTCTGAAATTTGTGAAAGAACCGAAATCCTTGTCAATCTGCTCAAGAACACCCTTTTGAGGCAAGTCTCCACCACCAGGTTGCATCGACTCCCAGAAGAAATCATGGTTATAGACCTAAACAACAACACAATCATCATCAATCCTCGCAATACTAGTCTGTGCCTCGGGTGATGATGTACAAGCAACATAGAAATTAAGTACCTGTGCAGCGTTGTTGAACTCGGGCAAAGGATTACCATTGTTGTATGTAGCCTTGATAAGCTCTTCCATGGTGTATCCATAGAGTCTATCATCTTTCCCTAACTGTTTATTCAGATTGTCTACATAACCTCGATGGTGTTTACCCCAATGCACTTCTAGTGTTCTTCGACTCATATACGGTTCCAAAGCATCCTATTCACATTTGTTTTTAACTCTGATTAGAATCTCAACAATAGCATCTTCTTTGACATATCACTAAAGACCATAAGATCAAGACCCATCTACTTTGCAAGAAAGAAGATACACAGATAAAGATACAATTTTTCCTAAAACCAAATGGATTACAGAATCAAGACATAGATACTACACTTAGAATCAGAATGCAACAAGAAGATAAATGCAACTACCAAAGTCTTATTTGCACTTACAAGTGGATAAGGAGGTGTCTTTAGACCGTAGTAAGCTTCAACCTTTAAACCACCACGAGACCTAAGAGAGCGTTTTCTCTGCTGGTTACTCTATAATGAAACGAAATTTGAAAGCTTTAGTGATTAAAAGAGACAGATTCATGTGAAACAGAACCACAGCAATTTCAATGTCTCAAAAGAAACAAAGAAGAATCGAACCTGATTAACGAGCTTGGAGGATTTCAAACGTATACTAGAATCTGAAATTGTACAGAAACAGCTTGTCGTCACAACACAAGAACTCATTGTTCCTCCCACTGTCGTCGTCAAAATCTCTCACTTCTGCTTCGAAAGACAGAGAGCTTCTTCACTCTCTTGGGCTCGCTTTTTCAGAGAAAGGGCCTTATCAATCTGTTTGTTCAATCCGGTTAAAGTATAAGATTTCACTCCGGTTAACCACATTAAACCGGTAAATCGAACCGGAGAGATCAACCTGAAGGAAGCAAGGGTTTTAGCAAAAATACTCAGACGATCCTTTTGTAACCGAACAACAAAAAAGCGTATATTTTCTCTATCAAGATTCAAGCCGTGAGCTAAAAGGCTAAAACCCTCTTCTTATAGATTTCAAAGTAACCTTTTTTCGAACTCCGATTGATTCCACTGTTGATTTAATCATCTTGAGTAATGGCCGGAAGGGCTGCGACGTCGTCGGCGAAATGGGCGAGAGACTTTTTGTTCAGAAGGGTCTCGTCGAATCCTCTTGGAGCTACCCGAAACTGTTCTTCGGTTCCTGGAGCTTCCTCTGCACCTAAAGTCCCTCACTTTTCCAAGAAAGTAAGTAGCTTTGATGAATTTCTTGATATATTAATCTCATTTATGCTTTATTCGAATCATATTGGAATCTTGTTTTGATCTGAACATAGCACTTAATTTGGTGAAGTAGAGTTAGATCATTGATGCTATTTCATTTTACAAGAGAAAAGTGTTTGACTTTGAAAATTTCTAGGGAAGGATATTGACAGGAGCTACCATTGGTCTGGCCATAGCTGGAGGAGCTTATGTGAGTACTGCAGATGAAGCAACCTTCTGGTACTTAATAAGTGCCCTGAATATTTACATGTCTTCTGTCTTTTGTTCTCTTTTTGTTAGTTGACATTGCTAAGGCTGCCTTGTAGTTACTTTGAGGAAGTCACTTTCTTTTTACCTTTTACTTATCTTGTGTGTTGGACAGTGGGTGGCTATTCAACGCAACAAAGGTTGTGAATCCTTTCTTTGCTCTTCTGGATGCTGAGTTTGCACATAAGCTTGCTGTTTCGGCTGCGGCTCGTGGGTGGGTACCTAGAGAAAAGAGGCCTGATCCAGCAATCTTGGGACTTGAAGTTTGGGGAAGGAAATTCTCAAACCCAATTGGGCTTGCTGCTGGATTTGACAAAAACGCTGAGGCTACCGAGGGACTGCTAGGAATGGGATTTGGCTTTGTTGAAGTGGGCTCTGTAACTCCTGTTCCACAAGAAGGCAATCCGAAACCACGTATCTTCAGATTAAGCCAAGAAGGGTGAGAATCTCTTATCTGTTCATGTTTACATCAGTAATTAATGACCTTTAAGGATCGAAGAAGCAAGATAGTTTAAACTAAAAGACTTATATTTTCGTCCTTCCAGAGCTATTATCAATAGGTGTGGATTTAATAGCGAAGGGATTGTTGTCGTTGCAAAGCGGTTGGGTGCTCAACATGGTAAAAGAATGTTGGCGGAAACATCAGGTACTTTGTCATCTCCAAGCGATGATGTAAAACCAGGGGGAAAATCTGGACCTGGTATTCTTGGGGTCAACCTTGGAAAGAACAAGACGAGTGAGGATGCTGCTGCTGACTATGTCCAAGGAGTTCATAACTTATCCCAGTATGCTGATTACTTGGTACAAACTTCTTATCGTGATATATCGAACATTCATTTGATCTAATCTACCATAGAATTCTTTGTTCCTGATTTCCATTTCTCTTCAGGTGATCAATGTTTCATCACCCAACACTGCAGGGCTGCGCATGCTTCAGGGAAGAAAACAGTTGAAGGACCTTGTAAAGAAGGTTCAAGCTGCTCGGGATGAGATGCAATGGGGTGATGAAGGTCCTCCTCCTCTTCTTGTGAAGATTGCTCCTGATCTGTCCAGAGGAGAGCTTGAAGATATTGCAGCGGTGCATAGTACTAAAAACTAAAACTCATTTCTATAGTTTTTCAAGTAATTGGCTCTTACAACATTGTATTGGTTTCTGTAGGTGGCTCTTGCTCTGCACTTGGATGGGCTAGTAAGTTATCTTCTTATGAACTAACTTATGTTTCATCAGTGTCAATCGATGTAGCCTCCAATCTGTATAAAAGTAGTGTAGTAAATGCGATCAAAGTGTTAGAAAAGTCTTTTTTTCCGATTGTAAGTATGGTATGTTGCAAATCATAAAGCTTTCGATGATGATGATACTTTTGTCCTATAGATCATATCAAATACAACAGTCTCAAGGCCAGATCCTGTAAGCAACAACCCCGTGGCAACAGAAGCAGGTGGTTTGAGCGGGAAACCGCTCTTTCCTCTCTCCACCAACATGTTGAGAGATATGTACACTTTGACACGAGTAAGTTCTTAGCCTAATAAAAGATGATCCACTAATCAACCAATGAACTATAAACATTTCTGATGCGTTTTTGGATATTTTCATGATCTCTTCCTTAGGGAAAGATTCCATTGATAGGCTGTGGTGGGGTTAGTAGGTAAACGTCGAACTTTCCTCAGTTGCTTTAGTTGTGCGAACAAAGGAAACACAAAAAATTGAAATTAAGATGAATCTTTGTGTTTTCAGTGGTGAGGATGCTTACAAGAAAATAAGAGCTGGAGCTACTCTTGTTCAGCTGTACACGGGATTTGCTTATGGAGGACCCGCCCTCATCCCACAAATAAAGGTATCTCCTGCCCCACAAATACCGCATTTTTTTTTTCAATCAGGAAAGTTTAGTAAGCATAGAGAAAATCTATAAACTACCTTCACAAAGTTAAAACTCATATCAGACCAAATTCTTGAAGCATTTGGTATCAAAAACTCAAAAACGTATCTGCATTTTGAGGTCAGATTGATACTAATATTTATGTCTTGTTGTTGCAATAGGAGGAACTGGTGAAATGCTTAGAAAGGGATGGCTTCAAGTCTATCCATGAAGCAATTGGTGCGGATCACAGATGATAAAACTCAAAGAGCAATACGCAAGGAGAGATTCCTTTTCTTAAAACAACAAAACAAAGTTGTATTTAGTTTCATTGATTCAGTTGTTTCTTTTTCCCCCAACAATACCATCATGACTTTTGTCTCTTTTCTCACGTTTGATGAGAAATAACTAGGAACACTTTTTGTCTTTCTCATAGTCACTACTGATTACTTAAAATTACAGCACAAATTCTTCTAGCACACTAAACACAAGCCGATTGAGATCAAGAGTCATAACATAACTGACCAGACATAATCATTTGCAATCTCATAATTGTTTCAATAGCAAAAAGCACTAAAGAAAGAATTTTCACGACGTGGTTGCAGCTGTTAGCTGTTTAATTTTGGCCTGTAAGACCATCCCAGCTTCATCTGCCACGCTTTTCTTTTTCGCTGCGACCTACATTGAATGAACATTCTTGGAGTTTATAACTAAAATCCAGGGTAAGCTATAGCAGTATATATAGGTTTTAAAAATAAACTGAGTATTGAAACAACTAGGTACTGATGCATAGTTGATTTTAACAATTATTGAAGCAAATGGAAAGGAGAGATCATAGCATTGGATTCTGCTTTACACGAAAACAATACTCAGCACTAAACTAACAAATACCGGCACAGCAATTAAAATGTGGAGTGAGCGACGTGGAAACTCTACTTAATGTATCATGTTTGGCTCTAGGGAGTGTTTGACAATGTGCGGGAAAGGAACAACCAAAGGGCTTTCTGACTATGTCAATTGCATTACACAGCAGCCATAAAATTTTACGCCCTCAAACATATTTCTACAATGAATCAAGTCACTCTGAAAGAACTCCAAAAAGATTCACCCCTCATAATATAGAATCAGACTCCATTCGATTTTAAAACTTCTTTCAACTTACTCATTTCACAATATTCGTAAATGTTCATAAGAAGTATAAGACAGTTCTAAGGCACACTCAATAAGCCGTATGAAGGAAAAGTGTAGGCTTAATTCTTTATTCTCCCCTCTAAGAATCTATCTAAGAAACCAAATCAGGCATTCGAAAGTTGCTAAGAGAGTTATATCACCTCAAACAGTTGGTCAAAGTTGGATTTGAGCAAGTGAATCTTCCTCTGACAATAATCTTTTCCATCATCCATTGTTTTCTACAAAAAAAAAAAAACACACACACACACACACTTGAGCTACACAAGAACGAGCCTAATTGAACAAGTTCATACATAATCTAATTCTCATTACCTCGATGAAGTAACCAGTGCCAATATCAACTAAAACCTTATCAGCTTCATCAAGTGTCCCAGGCACGTATAGAGAAGCAGTCAGTGGTACAAGCATCTTCTTCCCTACAATTTTCAATTGTTTCAAATTCATCCATCTCTGAAAAGATTAGTTTGAAGAAGGAGAGGTGAAATAAACAAAACCTTGAGGTCGAAGAGAGAGATCGTTGAGAGCTGCGGCGGCGGCATCGAGACGGACGGTGGCTGTACGGATGTTGTTAAGACTATCTTGAAGGAGATTCACTTCCAGATCCGCTTGCTCCTTCAAAGCTTTCAGCTGATCGATTCCCATCTTCTCCATCTCTCCTCTCGATGATGACGACGCCATTCTCTCTCTCACAGTCGAGTCTGCGAATCGCTCAAATCTCTTTGGTCGAAAGCTTGGAGACGAAGTGTGTGTGGCCCGTTAAGTGGAGTTCAGCGTCAGAGATGAAGTCTTAAGGCCCACGTTGGCCCATTTGATCCGTTTCTACCATTTTTGAGGCCTTAAATGATGATTAAAGAAAATATTGTGTGTTATATTTTGATTTAAGATTTAATATCCACTTTAATTCAAATAAAATTTTTAATATCTATTTTAACTAATAAAACTTTATTATTATGGTATTAATAGAATCATAATTTCTAAGTTAAAATTTTGTGGAAGACAAATATAGATTTTCTTTTGACACACCAGAAAATTTAATATCTAGTTTTGATAAATCAATGAATTTACCAACAACATTTTTTGTTCAAATTTCATGAATCATAATTTTTTTTGGTTGTGATATACTTTTATAGATCCCAAAATTGATCATAGTAAAATCTGCAACTGCGAAAAGAAAAAAAATGAACATGCTTTAACGTTGAAAATCAACAACAAATTTATAATTTTTTCTTGCTATACAATCGTATTTATAGTCAGATTTGAAGATAAAATTGTGACACTATCATACTCCCTCCGTTTCAAAATATAAAGCGTTTTGGAGAATTTTTTTTGTTTCACAATATAAGTCATTTTCAAGTTTCTATGCAAATTATATATTACTTTAATATTTTATGATTATTTCTATTATGCAGTCTCTTTTATGATTGGTTGAACTTTAAAAAAGTAGATCTTCTTAATCGGCGTGTTTTTAGCTAAAACGCTTTATATTTTGAACAGAGGGAGTAATGTTTAGTCATCGTTTTTTTTCTGAAACAAAAGATTAAAAGAAAGTATTTGACAGTGCATTTAACACGGCGCAGAGCTAGTAGAGTGAGGTGAATGAGAGGCTATTTACTACTTACATGTGTCGGTCCAAAATGCGAAATATGTATATGAAAAATTAATACTCGTATATGAATTATTTGCCAGCCTATAGAAATTATTTTTCAGTAGAAAATAATTGGGACCATATCAATTATTGGTGTTGGGGTCATTTAGATGATTCGACAATAAAAAGTACGGATGTTTTATTGATACGAGTTGATTACTAAGATCCCCCACCTATAATTATTTGCATTACATTATATAGCTAAGTGTTAATTACTACTAGGACCTAATTAAGAAAGAAAAAAACACCAACTTTTTGTTAAGATCTTTCGGTCTTTCCATTAATGGATTCTTATTTTAATGGCAATATTTGTTTGATTCTTTTGATTGGTTAGTGTGACCTAAATAGTCTAAGAAGCCTATCTAATCACTTTGACATTTATTCATCAAATATAATTATGATAAAGAAATTATTGGTTAAATACATTACTCAGCAGATAGATCTAGAATCGAGATTCGAGAATATGAAACCACAACCGAAATCATTTTCTATGCTATTTGGTAGTCCAAATTATTTTCTTGTCTCTGTCCATTCACCAAGATTGTATTTATATTTTTGCCAAAATCAAAACATGTTCGAGTGTATCCCCCACATTTTTAAATAGCTAATCTCAAACAAGAGAAATTCTAACTCATTTCTTCTTTCAAATAATATCATGAGACAGTTTCTAGAACAAAAATATCGACAATTAATTTAAAAATATCATGTCGCCATATGGTTTTAACAGTAAAACACTAGTATAATTTAATCTTTATCTGACTAACGTGACAAACCAAACTTCCAAAAGGCACAGTACAAAGATTCGTATGAAACAAAAAGGCAACAAAATTGAAGAATTCAGACACAACTGGTTTGTCTCTTTTTTTTACTTAATCCTCTGTTCTTGCATTCAAATACACGAAACCCCAAAAAATAGCCTCTTAAAAATCCACAATACATATATCCAGTTAAAAAAGGATTATATTACTACTCCCTACGTTCAAAATTCGTCATCTGGTTCGATTTCAACGAAACAATCACACTCACTCACATAAAGCTTTTTTTTGTGTCAATAAATGCAGAGAAAGAAGGAACAATCTGAAGTCGAAACATTTATTAAAAAACAAACGTGGTTAACAGCTTACGCAAATGCTTCACCACAATTGTTGTAACACATTACACAAATTAGCAACAACAAACCATATAAAAATATTTAATAGTATATCTGGAATTTTAATCGACGGCTCTCTTTCGCCGGGAAAAAAAAAACCAGACACAAAAAAAGGTGAAAAAGAAACCTCCGCGGTTTCTGAATTTTTCCCTTTTCCTAAAAGTAATCTTGGATCCGATAAGAAATCGAATCTCCCTCCAAAAAAACAAAATCCAGATTCTTAAACCCTAATTTAACCCTAATCAAAAACAACAGTTCTTAACTTACTTAAAGCTAACGAAACTCTCAAATCACTTGCAGAGATTCTGAAACCAAATCAATCTCTAACAACACTAAAACACACACATAGAGAGAAACAATGACAACAATAGAGAAGAGAAGATAATAAATATATATACCAAATTTGCCCTCAAACCTAAAAGGGCTTACTTTAAAGGTGACACCATTAACGTGGATCTTCCTCTCTTCGACCCGACCCGGGAGATCCACCGGATAAAGAAGCAAGCAAATTAAGATGACCCGGAAGATAATTCCCAACTCTAGCAGCAGAAGCTTCACCCATTGCAGCTTGTTGTTGTTGTTGCTGATGAACAAACAATGGTTGTTGTTGATGATGCTGTTGTAAAAACATCTCTTGTGGAGCTCCTGTAAAACTCCAAACTTGTCCAAAATCAGGCCTCGCCGGAACAGCCCAAAACCCAGCTGGTGTTGTCGTAAAGGTCTCATCTTTACCACCAGAATTATGATTATTATTATCCTCATCAGCTCTCACACGTTTCCCAAGTATAAACGGTGACGAACCACCAAGTAAAGAAGTGGGTTTATGATCTAAAGAAGATGATAAAGAAGTTGAATTGGTGCCACGGATTGAGACTGAAGCTGTGGAGAAACTCGCCGGAGTTGTACCAGTCCCTGTTGCAGCTATAATCGAAGGCTCTGCTTGACGAAGTAACCATTCAATTGTTTGACCATCTGATTTGTGACCAAGCTCTCTCGTTAGCTGAAAAACACGAGCTGCGCAAATAATAGGCATACGGATTCTTCTTCCTCTTCCATCGACTTTGCTATGTCGATCTTACGCCGGAGGTTTCTTCACAACGACTGATGATGGTTGTTCGATTAAAGCTCCGTTTGATGAGATCATAACTCCGTCGTTGTTGTTGTTATTGTTAATAGACATGGTTTTTCGATCTGGGTTTTGTGTTTCTTTCTCACTTGGATTATTATTATTACTCTGTGAGAGAAGAGAAGGAGAAGCTAATGATTGAGAAGGAGGGAGCTGGTGGAGACAGGAAGGAGAAGCACATGGGTGTGGTGGGGTCCTTTTTACACAGCTCACCATCTCTGGTTTTTTTTTCTTTTTTTTTTTTGCTTTTTTGAGAGGACATTAGTTTTGTCCCGACGCTGTGGAGCTCACGCGCTTTATACTCCGGTGAAGTAGAGGTCGCGTGGGGACCACGCTCCGGCAGGAGAATTTAACACTAGGTGGGGTCCTTCTCCGGTTGCTGCAGCTGCTACGTCCATTTTTTTTTTTTTTTTTTTTTTTTTTTTTTTGGGCAAAGGCTGCTACGTCCATTTAAGAGGCATTTATCCATGCTTTTTATCCCTGCCACGTCATTATGAACATTATTACTTATAAGTTTGAATTTGTAAAATAACAGGAAGATAAAATTAATCTGTACTTATAAGTTTGTTTTGTTTATCAAAAATATACGAAAATAAGTGTATTGAAGGTGTTCTCTCTGTCTAAAAAAGATTTAGAAAAAAAAAAAATGGGGACCGACCTAATCTGGTTATTAGATTTAGGCTAATGTGAACATTTGTTTTGTAAATACGTGAAAATTAATCTTTTAAAAAGCAAGGTGTTTCCATAAAACAATCGAAAAGATTGAAAAGGGGACAAATCAGTGAGGTAATTGATTGGTAAGTAGACTTTGACATCAAAACTTAATTTAAGTTATAGTTTTTGTTCTTTTTATTTATATTTGGCAATAATATTTGCCACCAGTTTGCAACTCTGCAGTATGCCAGTATCACGTGTTTTACGTGAAATGGCAAAAATCGAAAGCCTTATTTATTCAGAATTCCTTTGTCGACACACCAGAAAAAAAGTTACGTATATAATATGCATTTAGTTGAGTTATTTTTTGTAATAAAAGATTTGCGATTAGTTGAGTTTTAGCTCCATACATATGTTATGTGTAACACAGTAACATCAACAATGTATATATATCGTATAGAAAACGTATAATTTTTATATCAAAAATACTAGCATGTTTCAAATCACTTTCAATAAACTTTTTTTTGTTAGTTTGTTTCAATAAATTTTGTAGTAAGTTATACTCAATTGTGTACTAAATTTTTTTTAAATACTTTAACAAATATTGCAATTTTATTAATTAAGACTTGGGTTAATAATTGGATGACGAAGTTTTGTTTTATGGACTTACCTATTGACTAGTTTTTATTTGGTGCTTGAACCAACGAATCTGTTTTAATTAAGTTCTTGAGGAGAGATCGAAGAACTAAATGTATCTGTTATCTGTATAGTAATTTTTCATAACATTTATGTCCTATATCATTAATTTTGTATCAAAATAACCATAGAAAGTTTGACTAGTTATATAAAGACCACAACATATTAAATAATACACGGTGTGACCTCTATATAATTCTTACAACGTTTTCTTGTGCCAATTCTTACCAATGAAAGCTTTTTTTACTCTTAATATAGGCAAAACGTGTTTGAAATCCATCTTGTTGTATAATTATAATAATATCGACGGACTCTTAATAGGTATTTGGGTTTATATAATATAGGTATGTTTATAAAAAAAAAAAGGTATGTATTAAGACTAAAGTAGTTAATGAACATTTTGCACCAAAAAAAAGAAGTAATTAATGAAAATTAATTTTTAATAATTGCCATTTGAGTCCGACATTGAAAATAAGTGGATTAGTCCACTTGGCAGATACGCAAGATTTTCTTTATGTCGTTCGTCTCAACACAACGAGATATTTTTCTTATATCGTGACAAATTGACAATAATTTTTTTAATGACTTATGCACCGAACGCTAATATTTGTTTTAATTATTTTCGTACTCGTACCCTATTTAAATGGGTTTTCGTAAATCGTATTGTTAATTTAACATTCTCCTAAGCTAATGCAATAATGCAATCATGAGCGATGTTGCATCATGTCGGCATTTTTATAAAAAGAGTGTGTACTTTAAACTTCAAATCTAATCTAATACACAATGTTGTGGAGTGAATAATGCATATAATAATAATAGATTAACTTATATAATCATGAGAATAATATTCACTTGAAACAAAAATAAGTAACTAATATTAGATAATGGATGATAACTAGAATACTTTGTTCGAGATTGACTTGCCTCATACGATGGTTAATAAGTTATTTTAACACATAAAATAATTTTAAAGATTTTGTGAAGTTTTAGAGAATTTGTAGTAATTGAAAACCTTATAATAATTCTAGAGATTTTTAACAATTCAAACGGATAATTTGGATACTTTTGATAATTACCCGACATGTATCTTTATCCGTAAAAATGAATTATTTTAGTCCAAACGGATAATTTATATTATTTTTAACTCAAAAAGTTCGAGTAATTTTAGTTGTTGGGTACGGTCATAAATAGAGTCAAGTAAGGTTTTAATTTGAAAATGAATTGTTTATTATTTTCCACATTTTTGATTTCACACATTGGTCAGCAAAAGCGTTTTCTCAATAAAAATTTATCAAATCCTACCAAATTCTTAAATCCAAATATCTCAATCAAGTTCATCAACTAAACATATAAACATCATCATCAACATCATCACCATTATCATTACGACTATACTTCCCCCAATATCTATGCTCCTTCCACACTCTCCCCATCTCCTCAATTGGAACTCCTTTTGTCTCCGGCAACAAGAAGTAAATGAAAATTGTCATGATCAAGACCATGCCGGCGAAGAAGTAGAACAGACCAAACTTCATATGGCAAAGCATCGTCAAGAAGAATTGTCCAATGAAGAAAGTGAAGAACATGTTCACCGAAACGTTTAACGATTGTCCTGCTGATCTAATTTCCAATGGACATATCTCACTCGGTACTAACCATCCCAACGGTCCCCATGACCACGCAAAACCCGCCACATAGAGACATATCAATGCCAAGATTATATCCGCATCAACCTCTGACAATGTTCCTTCCCCGTTGAATCCAAATTTCCACCCGATCATCGACCCAACCGCGATCTGAAACCAAAGCAAGGCAAAAGAAACCATTGTTACTTACCTGTCTTTGAAAGCAGAGCAAGATACTCTGTTTTTGAAAACAGAGTATTTTCATTGTTTTAGTGTTAGTACGCACCTGGGTCAAGATCATCTGGAAACCTCCTTGAAGAAACAAAGCTCTGCGTCCGAATTTGTCGACGGAGTAGATGGAAACAATGGTGGAGAGGACATTGACAAGACCGGTGATGACTGCGGATATGAGAGAGGCGTCATTTCCAAAACCGATGGTCTTAAACAGAACAGGTGCATAGAACATAATGACGTTGATCCCAGTGAGCTGCTGGAAGAATGGGATGAAGGTACAGAACGTGAGCTGCGGTCGATAACGAGCTTGCATTATGTTCGTCCATGGATGCTTAACTCTCTTCGCGGACTCACACGCGTTGCAAAGTTCATTAAACTCATGGTCGACCTCCATGGTTCCTCTGATCTTCTGCAACATCTCCTTAGCCTTTTCTTTATTTCCACGTTCAAGGATTGAGTTTGGCGTATCTGGCAAGAAAAAGCATCCGAGGAGCATCATAAAGGCCGGAACTCCAGCTAAACCGACAGATAATCTCCATCCGATCCCGTTCTTGAGCTTTGGGGTCACGTAATTGACAACGTTCGCGGCTAAGATCCCGATCGTGACTGCTAACTGAAAACCAATGTTGAGAGCTCCTCTGATCTTAGCAGGAGCCATCTCAGAGAGGTAAAGAGGAACAGATTGGTTAGCAAATCCGACACCTACACCGAGAAATAACCGCCCGATGATCAACATCTCGAGGTTGATAGCTAAACCGTTGAGAAGAGCTCCAGAGAGAAAAGCGAGACCCCCGATAGTCATTGAGACCTTCCGGCCAAAAAGCCTTGTAATGGTTGAGGCAAGGAATGAAGCGAACAAAGCCGCAAGGTAAAGAGAGGAAGTGAAAAGAGTGAGAAGCTCATTATCATATTTACAGTACTCTGTTTCACGCCCTGTTTCGTTTTGCATTTGACGAAGCACGTCGGGGAAGAATTTCATTAGAAACTCCTCCATTGATGTCACTCCTCCTGAAAACATATAATTATATCCGCCATGAAAACAAAGAAGCAGAGAAAAGAATTCTTGTTTACTTGGATGGGAAGAAACAAACCTGAGATACCAATGTCGTAACCAAAGAGGAGACCACCCATTGCAGCTACAATGCAGGTAATCATGACAAATGCGGTTACCCGACCTTCTTCGTAGCCTCCTCCATGGCCACTCTCGTCTATAAATACGCCTCCTGCCATAGATATAGACGATTTAACCCAAAAACCGCAGCTTTTGTTTTTGGGCTCTAGATGCTGATGATGGTTGTTCGAATGATCAAGAACTCAACTTTTCTCCTAGTAATGAAAACAGAGTGACGAGGAGGATGAAGAAGAAGAAGAAGACGAAGAAATTTGTTCTTCTGAAACTCCTTTCTTGCTTCTTGATCGTTCTTGCATTCCTCTGTAATCTTTTCAATCTTGGCTTAGTTTTTTAAAAGAGCTATTTCCGGTATTATGATCCACTCTGTCTGAATCCACAATATCTATTTACAGTCAAACTGTGACCAAACATTACAAAGATCCTCATGTTATTATTGCAGCTAATAGTCTAAGAATAGTTTTGCGGCTAATAATCTATAAGACATTACCGGGATTTTTTGTTTTTCTTGCGGCTAATAATCTAAGAATAGTTTTGCTCATCTCTTTCACTCTGTCTTCGCCAACAGTTCTCCAGGTAATGGCCAGTCTTCACTTCAAAACATCAAAGCAACAGCTTTTGACAGAAACATAACTTGGAACACAAGTTTGTTTACATAAGCAGTTGATCTCTAGTTGGAAAATGTGTAATAATGATGATTAATTATATAACCAGTATCTCAAGTGAATTATACTTCAAACAAGGTTCCATGGCCACACAAAAGAAGACATTGGCTAATAAAAATATAGGTAGTAAAAGTTCATTAATCTGTCTCCAGAAAGAACGAGTAGATATCTATATATTGAGGATTATATTAATCACTCTTGGCCATTTGATCGTTTTGAAGATTAGGCTGAGCAAGCTGGAGATTGTAATTAGGATCAATCTCAGAAGGAAGTGTAGCAAGCTGAAGAACACTGTTTGGTTGTTGTTGCTGCTGCTCTAGAAACGGTTGATACTCCCCTGGTTTATAGTACTGAAGCTGCTCTAGAAACTGTTGATACTCCCCTGGTTTCGTCTCTATCCCAGCTTGCTGAAACTCAATCGCTGCACGATGCTCATGAAGCTGCGATAAACACCGGTATATATAGAAAAATGTCATTCAAATGTAAATGTGATAACATATTTAAAATTCTCTAGTAACCAAACTTACCCAACGGTACATGTTGTTGTTATCTTCTTCTAGCATGCGCCTCTGGTTTATTATATACATAGCGAGAGACACGGTAATGATCATTAAACCCGCGGTATAAATAGATATTATTAGAGGAAATTAGAGTTTAAAAAGAGTGATTAGAGAGTGACCTTTCTGCTTAGATTCTCCAACTGTTGCTGCATTAACTCATTCTTCAATATATTAATAGCAGAGATCAAACAAAAGTGTAACCAATATAGTTTTATGATAATATATATTGATATGGACATATGTTGCATTACCTTACGCTCGCGGACTTTGAGGACAGAATGTTCGAGCTGTCGCTCGAGTCCGTCAAGCTCATGAGGAGGAATGGAGGCTAAGTCATGTCCATGGTAGGGACGCAGATGAAGCTCAAGGTTACATGTCTCTCTTCTTAGTACTTCCATCTCATGGTACAATTGGTCCTACACAAACAAAAAACTCAAACTGAATAACATTTTTCTCAAGAAATGTGTGATTTTCTTCGTTGTTAATAGGTAACACAAAGGAATAAGTATGCGTGTGTATATATACCTGGTCGTCCTGATGATCAGGAAGTCGCAATCCGTTGGTGTGCAGGTATCGGTCAATGAGTTGAGGCATCCTATTCAATAAAAAATGTGATCAAATTAGCATCTTTAATGTTACACGTCAAGACTTCAATAATAATTGGAGGAACACTAAACTCAAATAACAAATGTTTTGGTCAAAAAATGATTTGGAGAAAAGGTGTTTTACCCTTTGTTTTATGTAAATGAGCTTAAACTATTAGCACACCCTTCTTCTCCTATTATGGCTATATGTAAATAAGATTTTCTTCATGGTTCATGACTTAGATTAACACTTCTAATTAGCATACCTTTATAATTGTACTAAATTGAATCATTAACATAGAGACTTATACTTATATAGGTATGTATGTATATGCTGTAAATGACATACATTAAAATACTACATATATTGGGATCTTATTATAAAAAGTTTGATCAAGAAATGTCAAATCTTTGCAGAAAAATCTTTGTTAGGCAGGTGTAAAAAATATAGAATTTGACCCATACGTATTAAATATGATAAGATACTTGCATGTGCACATATATACAAATTAAATACTGCAAGAACAGAAATATTGGATCAAAGATTCTTAACTTCTGGGCCAAATTAAAATCTAAACCAGACTCATGAGTCATGACACCTGCTACTTCAGAAACTAATGATGAAAACTGTCTGTTCACAAGCACGAGTTATATATCTAGCTCATTTCCTCATTAATTAGATGAATACATACATGTGTATGTATAGATCTCTGAAACCCTAATTCAAGAAAGAAGAAGAAGAGAAAGAAGTTAACCTGTTCTGTTCGGAGCAGAACTCGGAGAGCTTTCCAGTGGCAGAGAAGACGATGAGACCGATGTGAGCGTCACAGAGAATAGAGAGCTCACGAGTCTTCTTCATAAGACCAGTTCTTCTCTTGGAGAAGGTCACTTGCCTCGCCGTCTGATTCTCTATCTTCTTTATCTCAATCTTCCCTCTCCCCATCACTCTCTTCTTCCTCTTGTTATTAGTTGCTCCCTCTTCCTCCTGGTTCAAATGTATATGAAAGCTAGATCAACTTAAAAGAAACCCTAATTAAAAAAAAAAAAAACAAGAATCTGAAAACCCTAGATTTAGTTAATTACAAGATTCATTTCAAGGATGGTGTTTGATTCTTGAATCTTGATGTGTGAATTAGAAAGGAGATAGAGAGATAGAAAAGAGAGTGAGTGTGTGTGAAAGAGCTTGTGAGAAATATATATAGAGAGAGAGATAGAGGGAGAAAGAGAGTCGTCTTTTTAAAGTACTTTTTGTTGAGCTGTGTTCTTGGGGATCTGGAAATGGAGTTTGAGGTTGGATGACACAAAAAAGGAGAGAGATTAATGGAGAAGAATATGCTTAATTACTCTTTCTATTTTCTGTATAATTCTGTGTGTGGCGTGTTGTTTCAGCTCACCATTTTCTAATTTCATTTTCTCTTTCTCTGCTTTTCTTATATAATGTTTTTTGTTTTTTTCCTGTAAATTAGGCAGTGAAAATGGTTTACCTATTTAATAATATCAAACATTATTTAGGGTTTCAAATGTTACTATACGTATAGTGGTCATAATTTACTTTCAGCATTATACACCTAGCTAGTACGCATTTATTTGCACGTTTAACCTCTATGTTCTCTTTTATTTTTATTTTTTTAACGAACTATAATTGTAACTTTTTTTTAAAGATACATTTCTTAAAATCTATTTTAATTCTCTCTGCATTTTTTATAGATTATTTTAAATATACAAAATAACTCGTTTAATTTTAGTAAATTAGTTAACAAAGATTATTTATACCCATTTTTAAACTACCAAACGAAAAAGACAAGTTAAGCTATCAAAAATCAAAATAATAACTTAAAATGTCGAATTGTAATTAAACAAGACATGTAATGGCAGTATCTGGTAATTTCTTTAGCAAAGAAGATCCTTTTTAGTAAATCTCGAACATTAGTTTCTTTGATCTGCCATGCATGACGTAATTCGGAGAAAAACCGAAAATGGAAATTTAATGAAAATATGTTTTAAGGAAAACAAAGTTACCACAAAAGGAAAAGGGCAAAAGAGAGAGTAGCCAAATGGGAAAGGACAAAGTGTAACAATACTTGAAAGTGACTTTTTTTCTTACCCACCTCCTCTGCCTACATATGCATAAATATACGAGTCCCATTTGATTTTATATCTATAGTAACATAACATCAATTTACGTGTAATTTAGCTAAATTATTTTTGATAAATTATATCTCTTTTTTCTTATCAATTCGAGTCATAATTAAGTATCCAAAATCGAATTCAAATCCAAGATTGCAAAGCAGTAAAGCACAATCCATAGTAACACTGATTTTGTATAATTTGTCATTAATAAAATGGATTCAAAAATGAGAAGAAAACAAGAAAGGAACATGTGTCTATATACAACAACATCACTATACAGTATACACAAAGCAAGGCAAATAAAGTGTCACGGGTAATATGTTTATTTTCCATTTTCCAATATAGTATAAATTTAAAGTATAGGACGACATTTGATACTTTTTCTTTTGATGATTTACTATAGCTTTTATGCTGAAACTCGAACAATGAATTTTGACAAAAAAAAAAGTAACTCGCACAATGAAATTGTGAAAAGCAAATTGGCATCTAGATCCTCTGAGTTTCTAACAATAGATTTTGTTATTCATAGTTTCTAACAATGTCATGCATAGTAATTAGCAGCTAACATAGTAACATCTGATTGAGAACAAAAAATATTGATGATATGAATATACACTCGAATCATTCTAGTGACATTTTTAACAAATATGCCAAAGAAAATTTGAGGAAATCATATTTGCCATAACGAATAAATATCATGAAAAAGTCATTATAACAAGATGACCCGTAGAATATTTTTACCGCCTATATGTGAAAATGGAAAATGCCTTGCAAAGTGGAAAAACGTGTTGAACGTAATGGTCTAAGCAATATATCATATATGTATCATTAATTCCGTTGAAATTCTAACGTAAAGTCTTTTCCTTTGAATTTTTGGGTCACAGGATTTTTAAGGAAGCAGAGAGAGTAATGGTCAGTCGTCTCGTCTGTTCTGTCAGAAGACTCACAAGAAACATGTTATGGTTTCTAAATTAGGAAACTAATGATCAAAGAGGAAGAGTTGGGTCCAAGGCTATTCTCGTCATTTCCACTATCCCACTCTTCTCTGCTTCCCCTATGTTATGGCTTGTCCTACATAATGTTTGTTCGATTTTATCTTTTGAGAGGCTTATTACGCAAACTTATTACACAGATAGAGTAAAACGTATGACAAATTGCAAATTTGTAATGTGATGGATCGTCTGACGTAATCGTCTTCATGTGAATCGGTGATAACCATTGATTACTATTGTATAATTAATGCCAACGTCCTTATGGATTACCATTAATTACCTAGGACCCAATTAGTCCTCTTTGCTTTTGTTTGTCTTTTTTTGCTTAAAAGTCTTTCACATTTCAATGGTTTTCCAATATTGTAAAACAACTTTATGAATCTTATTCACGAAACTAACAAAATTTATTTTGATGAGCTGTCGGTTTTTTGGTTAATTGTTTGTTAAAATTAAATAGAGGGATTGTTTTACAAACCAATTTTGAATAATAAATAGTAACACAAACACAAACCATTCCATAGCTAAATTAGAAGAGTTTGATTCTTAAAAGAAGAAATTTGTGAAATTGATTCATTCTCTTTTTTGGTAATCTAACCAAAACAAAGACAAAAAAAACAGAGAGGCCCAATTCCAATAAACTGAAAAATAGAAGAATGGCATATATAAAAAGAGACTATTTTTCTCTCTGCAATAATCTTTTTGTGGGAGAAAACAACCCCAAAAACGTTCATATCCATGATAAAAAAATTTTAGGGTTTCCCTTTCTCTCTTCTATTTTTGCAAACTGTTGTTATTTAGAGAGGTTGATTCCTGAAACATCTCATCGCATTATGATATTAATTCATTTTCACTTCAAAAGACCTCTTTCTTGGAAAATCTCAAACATCGCCGCACCAATCTTAGCTGGTGACTCAACCACCTTAACTCCTGCGTCTCTTAGGCTCTTTATCTTGTCTTGAGCTGTGCCCTTACCACCGGAAACAATGGCTTCACCGATCCAAAAAAAACAATACAAGATTTAGTCCTGGGTTCGAGTGGGAAACAGTGAATGAATAAAAGAGCCGAGTAAAGTTTATCTACCTCCAGCATGACCCATACGACGCCCGGGTGGTGCAGTAAGTCCAGCAATGAAAGCAACTACAGGCTTGTCTGTACCACTTTCCTGTTTGATTGAAAACCGATATGTTTTTATGCTCGATCATCTAAAAATGGGAACTCTTGATTCTTTAGAAAGATGCATTGCAATTACCTTTATCAAAGCAGCGGCATCTTCTTCTGCAGTCCCACCGATTTCTCCAATGAGAACGATACCTGAAAGTAAGTCAATAATTTCTTAGTAACAAAAACAATGCTGGATTCTTTCACTGGTCTACAAAACAGAGCGAGATTGGTGAATCACATAGTGTAATATCGATAAACCTGCATCTAATACAGCAAATGTATCACTTTCTTCTACATACTAAAGAACTAGTAGTAGTCTTGGGATATCAACTACGTATTCAAGGTAAGTGACTCAAAGAAAACAATGAATTTAGACAAATGGGAAAAGATAATAAGATGTATGGAATTAAAAAAAAAGCTCAATTATGGTGTGCAGAAACCGAGACCTTCTGTTTGAGGGTCAGCAAAGAACTTCTCCAAGCAGTCAACAAAATTTGTGCCATTAAACGGATCCCCACCAATTCCTACACATGTAGATTGCCCTAAACCTACTGCAGTAGTTTGAAAAACCTGCATGAAAGATTAACCAAACAGCAACCTTTAGAAGAAGTACTTAATAAGCAGGTCTTCCAGTAAACCAAAATCATCCAAAAATTCAAGAAACTGACATCGGTGAAAGCTTAATCTAACAATCGAAGGAGTATCTGTTCTTACGTAAGAAAACTAATAATATTAATTCTTTGATTTTCTCATTGCAATGGAGATTAAAAGTTGAGAAAGACAGAGACAAACATGAAGGCAACACAAAAGAACCTTACAGCTTCATATGTCAATGTTCCAGATCGAGAAACAATCCCTATCTTCCCCGGCTTGTGGATGTATCCCGGCATTATCCCAATCTTGCATTCACCAGGTTTGATAATACCAGGGCAGTTAGGGCCAATTAGCCTAGTTTTTGACTGACTGTTAAGAGCAGCCTTAACGCGAACCTACATTTACAAAAGCCAGATAAATAAGAAGTCCACTCAAACTACTGTGCAAACCTATCAAATAAAGAAGATATCACAAAAATAAATGGAAACCAGTAACGATTATTACCATGTCGTGTTGAGGAATTCCTTCAGTAATGCAGACAATAAGATCTAACTCAGCAGCTAAACCTTCCATGATAGCAGCAGCAGCGAAAGGCGCAGGAACGTAAATCACAGAGGCATTGGCTTTAGTCTCAGCCTTAGCTTCAGCAACAGTATTAAAAACAGGTAGACCCAAATGTTCAGTTCCACCCTTCTTTGGTGTCACTCCTGCTACCTATTAACCAACAACCACAAACCTTAAATTAGCTTATCACAAGCTTTAAAGCAAACACAAAAACAAAAACCATTTCATCTGCACAAATAAACCAATTCCAAGTGAATTGGCAGAGATAAACAAACATTGAAACCGAATTTGCACAAAGACGCTAAGAAGTTATATTGCATTTTGTGTAAATTCGCGAATACAATACCATTTTGGTGCCGTATTCAATGGCTTGTTCAGTGTGGAAGGTCCCATTCTTTCCGGTAATACCTTGGCAGATGACACGGGTGTTTTTGTCGACAAAAACCGCCGCAGGAGGCGGAGGAGTTGTCCCGAAGGAGCGAGACTGTGTTAATGAAGTGAGAGAGCAGACCTCTGAGCTGCCGCCGCCGCCGGAACGGCGAAGAGATCCGAGAAGTCTCGTGACTTGCCTAGACATGGCTGTTTCAATGATCTTAAAATTCTTAAACCTACGGATCCGAATTTTGTACTGAACCCTATTAGCGAAATGGGAAAGGAAATTTTCAGCGATCTTCGTTGTAGAATCAGTGAAAGCTTTTGGGCTTAATTTAATGGATCTATCTTAAGGCCCATTTCGATTTGATATTATTTATAAAGCCCATATAAATTCTTTTGAAGAACTTCTATAGGGATTTTCCCAAAAGGATTTTCCTTTTGATATTAAAAAAAAAAAAAAAGATTGTGAAAAAGACATAACATTTAACAAAGTGTAGAGTGGAATTTTTTGAATTCCAAACCAAAAATTAGGTTATCTAAATATGTAATCGTGAATATAGCTATGAAGGGTAGACTTTTTTCTTTTTTTTTTCCTTATTCGATAATTCACTATGCCATGATCCTCAGCCTTAAACTTTTCATTCGTATAGGTGGATATTATCACAATAGTACAAACTCTTTCTATTGCTACCAATCAACTACTTTTTGTCTGTTTTTAAGAATTTTTTTTTTCTAAGCTTTTTATTCAAATTAATATTCTTCATTTTAGCGTAAAAATTTATAACACAATTTGGAACTTTCTTTGTCCGTCCCAAATTAAATATCTTTCCAAGAGAGATGGAAAAATAGCTTCCTACAGATATTTTTGGTTTTTCAACAAATTGTTGTTCCTCTCTAACAGAGAAGGGGAAAAAATGTCACCGGCTATTTTTACTCCGACGACTCTTCTTCCGTCAACTGCTACATGGCCATGTACCACAACTCAGAAGCTCATCACCATTAGATCACCACTCAAGCTCAAGTGTAGAGCCACTTCTTCATCATCATCTTCATCTATCACAGACTTTGATCTTTATGACCTCTTGGGTGTTGATCGGAGCTCTGATAAGTCTCAGATCAAAGCAGCCTATCGTGCGTTGCAGAAACGGTGTCATCCCGATATCGCAGGAGATCCCGGTCACGACATGGCCATCATCCTTAACGAGGCTTACCAGCTTCTCTCTGATCCGATCTCCCGTCAAGCCTATGACAAGGTTAGCTCTTATATTGATTCTTTGATCTTGTAGTCTCTGTCAAGGGCACACCAAGTAAATATGAAACTATCTTGTTGTAGGAGCAAGCAAAACTGGAAGAACTCAGAGGATACACAGGGAAACCGATTTACTCGGTTTGGTGTGGACCAGAAACAGAGCAACGAGCTGCGTTTGTGGACGAGGTTAAGTGTGTTGGTTGCTTAAAGTGTGCTTTGTGTGCAGAGAAAACATTTGCTATTGAAACTGCTTACGGAAGAGCGAGGGTTGTTGCTCAATGGGCTGATCCTGAATCCAAAATCAAAGAAGCCATCGAAGCTTGCCCTGTAGACTGCATTTCGTAAGCACAAAACTAGTAGATGTGGAAATGGTTTCAATTCTGTCTCTATATGTGAAGTGAAGAGAGACATTTAGAGAAATACATAAAATATGATTCTTTGTGAGATGTGCAGAATGGTGGAGAGATCTGACCTTGCTCCATTGGAGTTCCTTATGTCAAAGCAACCACGAGGCAACGTCAGGATCGGGGTTGGAAACACGGTTGGCGAGCGTGTCTCCAACGTATTTGTTGATGTCAAGAAGTTCCAAGAAAGATATGCCAAAGCCATGAGCAGAACCACAAAAGAAACTGCCCAGGTGAGTTAGCCATTATCCTAAGAAGTAAGAAGTAGTAAACCAAGCTATAAACTTACCTGTCAGATAATAAGTAGTTGTGTTGGGACTTGCAGAGAGAAGTACAAATAAGTGCAGTTGAGGCAATAAGGTCCATTTCCAATTGGCTATACTGGAGATCATCACCGTACACGAAACCATTGAGTCCAGATTCAAACATGAGTCTAACTTTTACCAAACGAAAAAAAACAGTTGATCCAGATATCAGAAAACTTCAAGATGCTGTGGCAGCAATGAAACAAGCAGAACAAAGCGGAAAAACCAAAGAAAAAGGATCAGCTTACATGCTTGGAGAAGACTATTGGACTCCATCAAACGCAGCTCTTCCCTCGTCTGGAAACAACAACAGTTCCAAAGCTAGCTCGAATCCGCAAGTGACTCGTAAGACATTTCCTTCAGAAGAGAAACCTGCTAGTAGAAGAGACAATAGAAGACAGTTCAGGATAAAGAAATTCCCAATTGGGACAGCCATAGTAGCAGTATTCTTGGTTCAGTACCAAGCAAGTTACAGAGCCGCCTCTGAGCTCAACGACCATATCGGAGGCTCGCTGGCTCTATCCATAGTTAACAGCCCATGGCAGCAGATTTTGTTAGCCGGAATTACATGGTACTTCATTGGAGCAATGCTACTCCAACTTGTGGAAGCTGTCCAACACAAGCTAGAAGATGAACAAGTATAGTCTTTGTAGATAAATCTTTATGTACATCATATCCCTCTTTAGAGCAGGTTACTTGTATTCATTCACCTGCAAAAATGTAACAAACAACATTATACTATACAACAAACATATGCTTATTGAATTATGCCTCTATAACCAACATAGGCCAATAACATCATACTTGGGCTAAGCCCAGTTTATATTTCAGTCGGCCCAATAAGTGAGTGACTAATCCTTTCGTTCCTAAAAATCTCTCCACCGATCAAGAACTTCTTCTTCACCGCCAAAAATGGCTTCGTCATCGAGAAAGTACGAGACACGAAAGCGAGATCCAAATCCTAGAATCGCAGCTCTTCTCGTTATCGATATGCAGAATCACTTCTCCTCCATGGCCAAACCCATCCTCAACAACGCTCTCACTACCATCGAACTCTGCCGACGCGCTTCAATCCCCGTATTCTTCACGCGCCACAACCACAAATCCCCAACCGATCACGGCATGCTCGGCGAGTGGTGGAACGGCGATCTCATCCTCGACGGAACTACCGATTCCGAAATCATCCCGGAGATATACCGCCAGGTCACCGGACCAGACGAGATCGTGGAGAAGAGCACGTACAGCGCGTTTAACAACACGCGCCTCCAGGAAAAGCTGGACAAGATCGGGGTTAAGGAGGTGATCGTGATTGGAGTGATGACGAACCTGTGCTGTGAGACGACGGCGCGTGAAGCGTTTGTTAAAGGGTTTAGGGTTTTTTTCTCGACGGACGCGACTGCGACGGTTAATGAAGAGCTTCACGAGGCCACTCTAATGAATCTTGCTTATGGCTTCGCTTATCTCGTCGATTGCGATAGTCTCCGGCGAGGTCTACTCAGTAATAAATAAATGATAACTACACCTTTTGTCATTTCGTTTTCTGTGTGTGAGTGCAGTTAAGTAACAATATTTTCTTGTTCAAAATTCAAAATTCAAAAAAAAAAAAAAAAAAAAAATTCTTGTTCATATTTTCTTCTATTTGTAAAAATTATACTATTTTTTAGACATCAAAAATCTTGCTACAAAGGCAATACTATTATATTTTCTTTCCATGTTTTTTGCGTACTTTTTCCTACTATTATCTATACGTATTTGTGTTTTGTATTTTAATAGTGAGAACTTTGACCCACAAATAAATAAATATTTGAGTGTGTAAATCCGACATCCTCATCTATGTCACACTTGTCGGTTCAAAGCATGCACTTCATTATCCAAACGAGGGCTTCCACTTCTCGGTGTAAGAATCATTGGCTTCAGCGTAGATTGACAGTTTCCATAATTGGCGGCTCTCTATTTGGTAGCGAGCAAAACCATCTAGTTTCTGGAAATTTATTACTTTCCTTCTACGAACCATCCACGAAACATCTATATATATATCTTGAAAAATTTGGTTCATATGATCAGAGTCATCATAAAGCCAAACAAACAAAGCATAGTTTTGCGGTAGCTTATAATATCATTTAGTTTCGGCTGATTTTACCGAAAATTTATATGGTTTAGTGGCTAAAACTTCTGTGGTATAGTCACCAGTTTTACAAGTTCGAGTTTTGGCAGCGTTGCTTAAACATTTTTATTTTTTAACAACGAAGTAATTAAAAAAAAATATGTGGTCTTTTTTCTCGCTTGTAGCCTCGTGAAATTCGGAGACGGCTTTGCATATGATCCAACTCTCACCTGAGTAGTTTCATGTTAAAAGTTCACTGAACCAAAATTTCTACTTAAGCTAGATGCCAAACTTTTTTCATTTTATTTTCTTTAGTTTGGCCCAAAATAAAACGCGGTTCAATTTATTTATTTCATATGTTTTATTTGTATACATCACTTTTTGTTTCTATCCATTTTGGTCTTTCTTTATTTTTCCTTTGGTAATCAAAGTTATCTAAACGACAACTAGGCCAACTATTCCCGATTCCCAAAATTGTTTAACCCTTACAAACAAAAATAGTACAAATAAAAGTATAAAAAAAAGTAAAGAGAAGAATAAAAAAATTTTACTCAATAAATAATTTGCAAGTTAAATTAAAAAAAAAAAAAAAAAATTTGCAAGTTGAAGCAATTAAAAAATGAGCATGTGGGTGTAATTTGGAAGTTGAGGTCCATGTGATTTTTAAAGATTTGTTGTAAATAAACCTTTAGGTTGAAGAAAAGATTATTTATAATTACTTTTTTTTTGTCTTAGTACAGTAGTTTATAATTTTATATTTTAAAATTATTGTAATGTTTATTATAATAATTTAATAATATTAACTTAATAATATTAACTTATCAATCACAAAAGTTTATTTTTTACCAGATATTATTATTATTATATTATTATCAAATTTCACAATTTTTTACTTATAATATAATTTCATAATTTTTTAAAAAACTGTTTTTTTATGCAAACTACATAAAATCTATCTACATCATCTTATTTAAATCTATTTACAAATTTACTAGCTATTTTATAATTATAAATTTTTTATATCCGATCATTTTTACAGTTAAGTATGATTTTCATCATCACTTCTAAAATGTCTTTACAAACATATGAAGCCAACAGTACATATTTTTGCCTTCACTATTGCATACTTTTTTAACCACTAAAATTATTGTCTCAAAAATATTTTTTATTATTTTTAATAAAAAATATATATCATATAGCAATAATTAATTATGTATTTATAAGAAACACTAAGATAAGATTAAAAAAAAATGTGCATTGTTGTATCTTATTCTATAGTTAATTTGGTTTGAAGCAATTCAAAAATTGGGCATGTGCGTGTAATTTGCAAGTTGAGGTCCATGTGATTTTCAAAGACTTGTAATAAGATATAATTAACAAGTTTTTCTTGGTTTAATTTAACTTAATTTTCAGTCCGAGGAAGACCTTCAAGATGTTTTGCTGAATGCACCATATCACTTTGATGGGTGAATAGTAGCTCTGGTTCGCTTGGAGCCTATTGTCTCTAGCACTTATCTGTAAGTTATTAACTTTTGGGTTAAAGTTACTGGAATTCCTATGCATTTATGGAAGAAGCAACTTTGCGGGTAGTGGGGAAAAATGTGGGTTTGGTTAGAGATATTGATGCGAACTCAGAAAGTATCCATGTTATTGTCAATGGTTTTCTATTATTTCAAATGGTGGTTCCATGTGATATTGGTGATGAGGCGGTGGTCTCTCCGGATTACGAGAACCTGGCAAATTTTTGTACTCATTGTCTCTTGTCTTTGGTTTTTTAATTTTTTTTGTTATCCTCGCTCTTGTAATGTTAAGATAGATTGCTTAGACCATGATTATCCATCGTTTCTTAGCTGAATCTTAAGTAAATCTTAAGAATAAAATGGATTAAATTAAACAGCAAAGGGGAATATGAGTTAAGGAACGTTCCTTACCTAAGAGCTAAAATTGGCTGTAAGAGGTGGACACGTGGCATTTGTACATTGGTGGAAGGAGAAATAGAAAAAGACAAAATAAAGACAGACTCGATTCTCTCTTCTCCTCCTCTTTCTCTCTATTTCCACGACAGATCAAATTCCCCAAATTCGATAAGAGAATCACCAGAAACTTTTTCTACAATTTACAAAACAAATAAACAAGAGATTAAAGGTGAAATCGAATCAGAAATGGAGGACAAAAGCACTAAATCAAACCAAAGGGAAACCTTAGATTGAGCAAGAGAGAGCTTAAAGAACACAAATCTAAGAGAAAACTACAGGAATTTTTACAAATGGCTTCTCAGGAATATAAATTTGGGGAAAATCTCAAATCCATGAAAAAGTTTTTATTGTCACTTGTTTTTGCAGAAACATACATTACAGATGGAGAACGCCAAAATCGATTCTTTTTTTTTTTTTAATTTCTTTTTTGACAAATTGCATTCGTCACATTCCCTTTTTTTTAATCTTCACTACACCACTAATCTTGCCGTGATAGGTGCATGTGTTTAAGACATATCTCCTTTGTTTCAGTTGTGGATAGGCCTCGACTTTCGGTTAACCGTTCGGTTATCGGTTGGGTCCATTCGGTTTCGGTTCTTTCGGTTTTAAAATTTAGTATCCATTCGGATATTTTGAAATTTCGGTTCGGTTTGGTTTCAGTTCTTTCGGTTTTAAAATTTAGTATCCATTCGGTTATTTTGCTTAGGATATTTCGGTTATTTTCGAGTATTTTTACTATTTTTATATGTTGTATCTCATGTATGTTTTAATTTTTTTTTTGCAACACTTATTAAATTTTCTATAATTATAAATTTTATTTTTTTATTAATATTTTTTTTTCTAAGAACCATATGTTAAGAGCCTACCATTAATCACACCAAAATCTTAACTCAAAAATACTATCTCTTAACAATCACTTTTACAAATAAATTACTTAAATATTGCTAAGAGATATTTCTAAGAGACTACCTATAATCATGCCCTTACGCCGTTACTCTAAAATTTTATTTTAAAAAGTTTTATTTGTAATTAACTTTTTTCCAGTTTTTAATTAATGTGTGGTTAAAAAAAAAAAAAAATCTACCAAAGCATAAACATATGTTTATTGAATTATGACTGTATAACCAACATACGCCAAGAACATCATACGTGGACTAATCTTTTCGTTCCCACTATATATATCTCTAGTGATCAAGAACTTCATCTTCACACTGCCAAAAATGGCTTCCTCATCAACGAGAAAGTACGAGACAAGAAAGCGAGATCCAAATCCCAAAACCGCAGCTCTTCTCGTTATCGATATGCAGAATCACTTCTCCTCCATGGCTAAACCTATCCTCAACAACGTTCTCACCACCATCGACATCTGCCGACGCGCCTCAATCCCCATATTCTTCACGCGCCACAACCACAAATCCCCTACCGACCACGGCATGCTCGGCGAGTGGTGTAACGGCGATCTAATCTTCGACGGAACCACCGATTCCGAAATCATCCCGGAGATACACCGCCAAGTTACTGCACCAGACGAGATGGTGGAGAAGAGCACGTACAGTGCGTTTAACAACACGTGCCTCCAGGAAAAGCTGGACAAGATCGGAGTGAAGGAGGTGATAGTGGTCGGAGTGATGACAAACCTGTGCTGTGAGACGACTGCGCGTGAAGCGTTTATTAAGGGTTTTAGGGTTTTTTTCTCGATAGACGCTACTGCGACGGTTAATGAGGAGCTTCACGAGGCTACGCTAATGAATCTCGCTTATGGCTTCGCTTATCTCGTCGATTGCGATAGTCTCCGGCGAGGTCTACTCAGTGATTAAAAAATGATAACTACACGCACTGCCGTCGCCGAAAAGCTATCCGACGTTTACATGTTATTTGGAGAAGCAAAGTTGGAGTCTCTATGTGTCTTTGATAAGTATTTTGTCTCACCGTTTTATCTAATATCTTTCATGTCCCTCGGCCTTGTTTCTCTCTTTTGGGTTAAGTTTCAGGGATATCTTGTTTTTTTGCAAGCGTTCATAATTTAAATTTCAACATGTATCCTTTCATAATTTAAAAAAAATAAAAGTCAGTTGATGAAAAATATAAAATTAACAATAATACCCTTGTTAATATTTTCCTCTAAATGTGTGATGTATATACACTAAGTGCTTAGCAGTTACGTTGCATACAAAAAAATTATAACTATACATCCAATATTAAAAAATTGTTTAGGCGGTAAGTAGATGCTCGGTAAAGTATATATTTTTTTTTTTACATCTTTTGATCGACAAGGCCCGATCCATATCCAATCCCTACTACGCGGAGTAACGCGACTTAGTGGAGTCGAACTCCGGTGGGAAAGGCGGAGTCAGGTGGACTTAACCACTTGAATAAAGGCACATCCCCCGCTCGGTAAAGTATTATGATGATGTTATGTTGAATATTTTGCATGTTATGTTATGATGGTGATGTTATGTTGAAGTATATGATAGCTTTATTTTGTTGTCTCTATACTATTATTATCAAATCAGTAGTTAAATGTATGCAAATTTTAAGAAACTGGCCAGATTTATTTTTGAATTTTTTGAGTTTATTTTTGTAGAAAAAGATGGATGTAACATAACTTATTGATAATTTAACAAAGAAAGAAAATACTGTATGTGTTTAGTATCGTGGTACTTAATGGGAATGTCGAGTAAATAGTTAAGACTTTTACACCAATTGGGTAGCACGACCTTGCTTCTATATGTAGTTATAAACTTTTATCTTATGTATATAGTAATAATTAAACCAAAATACCTAGTCAATATATATATGTTGAAGTAAGTATTTCTTGCAAATATATCACGGAACATAGAAAAATGAATATTTTACGACTTTTTAATCAAGCAGAGTTTAATTAAAATTTTTATTTTAATGTAATTCATTATAGTATTTTTGTGATTAAAATTACTAAGAACAAATTTCGTAATTCACGTAGGCAACAAAAAAAACGTGCAATGTTTCTTTTTAATATATAAACATAGAAAATACTGATTTTTATTTTAACAAAAATGATTGTAAATTGGCTTGTATTCTAACGATTCTTCTTGTAGGAAAGAATTTTTCTGATTTAAATATATTAAAAAGTAGAAATGTTTTTATATTTAACTAAATCAGATTAAATGTTAATAATTTTTTAGTTGACAAAGTAAGAAATAAAGAATTACTTCATTGATTATAACAGAAATTTTCCGGCTAGAATTCAAAGAGTAATATCTTAGAAAATAATTATTTAATGATTTTTTTATTAGTTTAATTTTGAAACTTAAAAATAAAGTAACATCAATACCAATGCATTAAATTATAAAAAATAATAATTTTTTGTGGATATTGAATGTGTTTGGAAATTAAATTTAGACTAATTGAGATAGATAAGATTAGGAGATAAGAATGTTTAGTAATAAGTATAGAGTAATTAAAAAAGTGAGAATAATTGTGAGTTTGCCACATCAGCAACAATGACTCTCTTTTAATAGAGGATATATGTTTTTAATAGTTTGATTCTTTTAAATGACTCTCTTTTAATATAGGATATATGTTTTTAATAATAGATCAAAATCAAAATCAAAATCAATTTATTAAAAGCATGCATAAAGTCATTAAAGTTTTAGAAGATAACATTATTTTAAATTATTTCAAAAGTTCAGTATAAAATAACCATAGTTCTTCGTTTATTCAGTGTTGTGAAAAAAAGGATCTTATATCAAATAGTAGAAAAATCAATCGAAAGATGCCATCGATGAAACTTCACATTCTTGCTCTTTTTGTCATCGTTTCCTTCCTTGTTGTTGCTCAATCCACTCGTAAGTATTTGTTTCTTGTCTAATAAAATTATGCTTTTTCTATCATATAAGCATATAGGTTGGAGCCTAGATAGATGTTTGTATTTGTGTGTTATCACTGCGAAACTATCCGAACCAAAATTCTGTATACAATATATATTATCGACAAAAATATATGCATATAAATATGTAATAATTATCATAGGCATTTTATAAAGAGATAACAAAAATATCTATGATGATAACTTAACAAGTATATAATTTTATATTATGATGAATTCAACAGGAATTATGGATGCTTCCTCAGATTGTGAATTCAAAGGACCATGTCATAAGAAAGAAGATTGCTATGACTCATGTGGAGTGAACAAACCACCGTTTAACAATGCTTTGTGCGTACCAGGCAGAGATTCGTTTCAATGTTGTTGTATTTTATCGTGATTCTATTCAAATTTCGTTTACAATTGACTTTAAAAAAAGTTATATCAATAAAAGATACTTATTGAATTATATCAACTAGTGTATAACAATGTTTTTTTGTTCAACATATCAACTGTAACATTGTTTTCATATTCTTGTCTTAAAACCAAATAAATATAATGATAATTCGTTGCCATAACAATGAAGAAAACTCGAAGAGAGAATCGGACAAGAGTCATGTACATTTATTTGGCCTCTTTCTATATATTTTATGACAATCGTTTAGCGGTAAAATCAGACAATATAGAGATAAGTCTCGCTAAAATTTGTTTGGTTTGGATGACTAAATTGTGAAAGAATGGATTATCCAAGAGATGAGAGTTTTAGAGGTCATAGTAACACGAGAAATCATGTAAAACGCGATAAATCATATATACAATTCTAATATAATGGCCAGTTTTGCTCAAATCTGTTTATTATTTTCTTAAGAATTATATAAAGATGATAAAATCTGTGGGTAGAGAAAATATCAAAAGGGAAATGTAGGAAGTTTCTTATTGCCTAGAAAATGATGAACGAGCTGAAGAGCTTCTCTAGGTTTGAATGTCGGAACTTGGTGTCCCGCTCCTCTTACCGTCACAAACATTAACCCGTCATACTCCACCGTCCACCCTCCGACCTAATGGCGAGTGAAAGAAAAATTAGAGTCAATCACACACTTACTTGGAAGAAAAGTTAAAGTGTGTAACTTGGAACCAAACCTGTAGTTTGGTGTACCAAGGTGTCCAGTCTTGGACTATCTTAAGACCAAGCTTCTTTAATGAGTATCTGGTTGCGGTCACTGGGATTCGTCCATCTGTATCCCCACTATTTTACCAAACAATTTAAACCCGTTATATATCGCTTGTTTTCAGTTAAATTACCACATAAAAATGCCAAGGAGTAGGTGTTATACCTGAAAACCTATACGCGTAATCCCGCGGATACAAGTGTTCTTAAGGTTGGAAGCATAGAAGCGGGAGCGTCAGACCAGAATGAGACAGTGTCACTGCATATAGTAAACCATGCATTGGTTTAAGTTCGAACATGAAGTAGTATCCTATCTATCAATCATTACCACTCTTTTGGTTAAACTATGATAGTAAGAGAAGTATTAATATGTAGGTGTGACAATTCATTAACTGATTCAATTTCCTTTGAACAAACCATAACCAAACAACCGGAAAAAAAAACTACTTCCCCAATACCTTAGAATCAATTGAAAACCGAAACTATATGTGCTTCTTATATTTCATGAAAAACAAAATCTGAAAAACCAAACCGAAAAAACCAGATTGAACATCGTAATAATACCTGCAATGAGTCCAAGGGTAAGAGATGTTGGTGACATTAGCGTGAAGTGCCTCCTGAACATCTCTCCTGTTCATATACTTTTCTGTATACTCCGATGCACATGGGTCGTACCCGGCCGCCATCCTCCTCCATCCTTCCTGTATATAATCAATTATAACCGGTTAGTCAAATCCGTTGCAAAAGAAAATTTTTTAAGTGAAAAGATCGATGAAATATTTACGTTGTGAGAGATGAGACGGGGCCGCAAGACGCTTCGGAACGCGGGTAGGGGGCGGTTTCCAGCGACTGAATGAGAAGTAGAAGAGTTCGTGGAGGTGGGGACACACTTGGGAGAGTACAGACTGTACATGTCAAGGATCTTGTATACATCAAAATACTCATCTAAAGCCGCATTGCATTCCTTGGTCACAAGTTTTTGTTTGAAATCGCAGTTTTGATTCACTTTCTTGTACAATGCATCTGATATCACCGCGTGATCCCATGCATATTCTATCATCCCCTTTTGATCCGTTTCGTCATCCAATAACGCGTTTCCTATCTGTATATACAATTCAAATTGTCATCATCAAAACACACTAGATTGCAATTTGCAAGTGCAACTAATGATTATTGGATTAATTTAACTGACCATTAAACCCTTAAGATTAATGAAATCTTTCTTGGACGCAATCTTGTTTTCATTGTAGATGAGCTCCGAAAGTTGAGGAACGTAATGGCCTAATTCCATGCAAACACATTCAATGTTTTGTTTTTTTTTTGGTTTTGTAATAATATCACATGTAGAAAGGACATCGTACTGTTTTTAACTTAAAATAATAATAATTTACCGGCGTAGCTTTCTCCGGCGATGTAGAATTCGTGTGACTTGTATTGAGGGAATCTCTTGAACCAGTTGACAAGGAAATTGTATGAGTCTCTCGCTGGTTAATCAATCCACAATCTTTAGTTTACTTATTACAAAAAAAAAAACTAATAGTTCATTATAATAAAATTAATATTATTATATAACCGAACCTGTGATGGTGTCGCCGAGTTGATTTATATCATGGCTTGTGTTAGTGTAGGAGAATCCAACTCCAACCGGCGATTCCAAGAATAACAAATTCGCCGCTACATAAATCACATTTCAAAAACATTAATTTAATTATATATTAATGATAGAAAGAAAAATATTATTTGAATATTTAGAAAGTTATGTATATCCATACCTTTGTTCCAGCTGTATGGATTTAGCTTGAGTTTAGGCTGACTCGAGTTTTGAGGGAAGAATGGTCCAAGTTCTTCTGCAGCTCCAAATCCGATTGATGAACATCCCGGTCCTATATTCACATTTTCACCATTGAAATCTCAATTTACTATAACTAAGATCGTATTTTACTATACATTATTTGGAAGTACCACCAAATTAAACTTAGGTGATCTAGGCGTACTCTTTTACTCTATGTTACTTTCTATTCAGCATTATTGCATAGGGTCCATTTTATTTAAGGGGTTTGTTGCTTATGATGATAAACTTGCTTTTATCAAGAAACACACGAATAAAAACAAACTTGAGAAACTTTTAGGGCGTGCATATACGTGCATGGACCATGTGTAATGTTTGGAATCATAATGAATTATGGACCGAAGGACCGTTTAAGTTTCATGGAATTGACTTTTCTTGATAGGTGATGATAATATATAGATGCATAACTTTTGTGTCAATAATTACTGTGCCTTAATATTAAAGTAAAGGGCAACATGAGCCCACGGGAGCTATTAAAGCCTAAATATGTGGAGGTAACGTATACATATAATTTTATATTCATCACATGCATATGAATGCAATTAATTATCTTTAATTCTTTCACCATTAAGCGTGTTATGCTAAAAAAAGACTTAAATAATGTATTTAAGTTTTTTTTTTGTTTTATGACTTTTTCATCCAAATTAGATTGTATACCTCGTTTATCTATATGAATAAAAATGACTTGAAAATCAAGTATCTTTTAATATGTGTAAGAAACCATAAACATATTAAAACAAATTAAGCATGGTGGAACGTTGAAATATGTGGATTTTAAATTTAAATATATAGCAAATGAGTCTAGAAGAGAATAAAGGCTAGCATAAATAGGATTATGTAGCAACTATCAAGCATGTGGAATCATTACAAGCTTCCAAAATTACATTAAAGTTTAACCAATCACTTCACAACCAAAAACTCATCATGATGGTGATGATGATACCCTCTAACCACATACTCCTACGTTTCATTGATTTTGACATGGTGCCAAATGAGATACATCTCTTACTATTAGGAAGCTTCACCTAATATTCTCCCCCAGTTACCTTTTTTGTCTCCATGCATACAAAAGTGAAAGGACTACATACATTCCTATTTATTTATGGGTTATTTTAATCCACGTTATATTTAGTTTAGCTGCATTATATATTAATATTACACATGTATATGTACGTGATTTTTTTTTTCCTTCTACATGTAATTAATGTTTTTAAAAGGAAACCTCTTGTTTTTGTAATCCCTTAATAAACAAACCATTAATTAACAAATGTATATGTAATTCTAAAGCTATTTTTAATTATCCGATGCATATTTTTCTCTTTTAAATTGAAGTAGTCTAATTATATCCTCTTATTGATCGGTGTCATGGATACTTAAATTAACTTTCACTAAACACAATGTAGTAAATTTATAGCTGAGTAACACAATTCCTATTTTTTGGGAGGTTTTGGTCCAGAAAACTCGTTACCAAAAAAAACTTATGAAAGTTTCTATATTCAAAATTAAAAAAATCGAATTAAAAGGTTGCGTAAGGATCAACTATATATATTTATTACGAAATCAATATCAAGTAGATGAAATGCACACGAAGCATGATGTTACACCTTATTTTTTTGTGGGTTTTAATCCTTTCACTATGAGTTTTTACACTAATAAATTTACGATTAACCGAGAGACGTACATAGAAGAAAAATGAGTGGATGTGAGTTAGTTTAATTTACCTCCATTGAGCCAAAGGAGGAGAGGTTTTTTGCTTGGATTATGAGTGGCTTCAAAGAACCAATAGAACAATGCTCTTCCATGTGTTTCATTAACCGTCACATAACCAGCGTATTGCCGGAATTTCACCGGTGGCTGTCCCGGAAGCTCCTTTACTCGATCAGCTCGTTGCGCCGCCAAAACCCTAGACCGGAAACAACCGTTGTCGCCGTCGTTGTCACTGCACAGCTTTTCTGCTGATGATGAGCCAAGAAGAAAGGACACAAGAAATAGGACAAGAACAGAGAACTCAACACTATGAGAACCCATTTCTTTTTATTTTAATATAATTTAATAAAATCGAATTTGTGGAAATTGTGAAGTGACTGTGTAAGTTTATATAATGTGGTGAGAGAGAGAGAGAATGGATTCAGAGACAGATAAGAACACTCTGTAGTCTCACTGGGTGGTAACCATATTCATAAGATAAGACACATGAGAAAAATCAAATTCTTGAAAAAGTAAAAAGATTTTGGATTTCTTTCTTTTGATAAAAAGATTTTTATTTATTCTTTCTTTTTATATAAACATTTTAACTTCTTTCTTTTTAATTAGTTTGAATAAATTAATAATTGCAGTTTTATTAATAGAATGGTTTGATAAAAATTGAGCTTCCCTTATTTATATGAATTTCTCTTTTTGTTTACACTAGAGGTGAAATATCTACACACGCAACTTGTGATCTGTCTTTACTCTTTAGTATCGTTTCTATTTGGAATTATATGATTATGATTGTGTTGTAACCATTTCCTTAAGACGAAAACATCTAACAAAATATGAATTGTGAAATAAGGACGAGATTTGTTTCTTTTCATATTAGTAATAATAGTAGCAAATTCTCTTTATAAAAATAGAAAGGTTTGTTAGAAGTTGAGTTTCCCTTTTTATGGGCAATTTCTCTTTTTGTTAGATTTTAGATAAATAGAAAATACGTACAGACAGACGCAACTTGTGTTATGTCTCCAATATCGTTTCTGTATTATGATTGATATAATTTGATATATAAACCAAAAACAAAATAATATATAAAAAAATGTTAGAAAAATTGGAGATAATGAAGTGATTGGTCAATGAATTGGAATAGAAGGATCCAAATAAAAAGCAGAGCAGAGCAGAGCGAAGAAAGTGACGGGACGGTTCATAAGATTATTTCTTAAGAGAGATTTGACCAATCACTGTTTTACTTCTCTCTCATGTTCGTCCCCCTTGAAATTAGCAACGACCGATCTACATAAATACTTATACAGTATTAATGTGTGAATTTGATACAGTATTAATGTGTGAATTTGATGTATGTGTAAAGTAAATACCTGTCATATAACAAAACAGATGTTACGACTTTGATTGCGTAATAAAAGATTCAGTTTCTGTTTATATACGTCATAGAAGTAGTGTAGCTACATCTACATGTACTCATATCATACCTATATTCATTAAGAAGTCACGAGGCATTTATGTTACAATGTGAATGTGAAATGTTTACCAAAAAAATATATATTTATGAACCTTTTGCTTGTACTTTTTTACTCTAAAAATGTTACAAATTTGATCTTACTAAGAGGCAAACTCGTGTGGTGCTTCGTCCATCGATCCTATAGAAACTCAAGGTTCGTACTTCGTAGTGTCCGTGAAGCCTCGGGATCAAATAACAAAGATTTCTGCGCACATTTTTTATGTTACAAGAGAACAACATAAAAGATTAATATAGTAAAGTCTTCCAAAAATAATCGAAAACCAAAATAGTGAAACACTCAGCGAAACGACGTCGCACTGCTAGTCCAAAGAAAACTGAGGAGCATGTTTTGAAACAGAGCCTTTCAAGTTTCAAGAAAATAATAAAAGAGAAGTGGAGAAGTAGTTTAGCTCCATCTTCTTCGATCCTCCTCTTCGTTAACCGGAGTATACCATTCTGGGCGTCTCTTAGAGTTGCTCAGCCTGTAATTCAGTAATAGTTCCTCGTTACACAACGACCTCGTTGCCACCAAAACCAGTGTCTTCAGAACTGGAGCTTCTAACCCGTTTTTACTCCCTGTCTTAAACCAGAAGCTTCCAAATCTCTTCATCTTTATTTCTCCAGAATCGCCAAAAGATATATTTGGGATGTAAGGTCGCAGATCTTTCGCCATCAGGGGGAAGTCATAGGGACATATCATAACGTTTGGAGTCATTTCTTTGGCCGGGTGGTTAGCTAAGTGACCAAGAGCCAACGGATTTCTCCTCTCAAGAATGTCTTTTGCTTTACCTGAACCTTCGAGAGGCTTGCTCAATGCTTTCCATAACCTATCTGACCCGTTTTCTGCGGTTTTGGTGTTTGCTTTAGCCGCAGGTGTGTAGGACCCGTTCCATACTTCTCTAGATCCTCCCCCGAGACCCCAAGGTTGAGCGTTTATCACAGTTCCATCATACCTAGTGATGAGATACGAGTTCTGTGAATCAACCTTCGGGTACCCGGGAATATATCTGTAGAAAGCAGGAGAATAAATAACTCCAGGATAAAAGGCTAAGACGGTTCCAACATCTGCTACGCCTTTGATGAAACAACCTTGACCAGCGTCTTTGTGAGGTATTATAGACGGTTTGATCTCGAGGGTATAGCCCATTTGATCCATTAATCTCTGTGAGACCTCAGCGAGTTCCAAAGGCTTTGTCTCCGGAACAACTGTGCTGAAGAAGAATCAGTGAGAATACTAATTAAGGTGAAAGAATTCTATTGAATAACAATTTCACAAATCGACTCAAGTAACGTAAAACACTTACGGGGCGTATCTGCAGCTGGAAAAGCATTATTACTACCAATGGCGAAAGTAAGACCGCTTCTACGAGGAGGAGGGCTTGTAGATTGTGAACCCGACTCGTTATTCCTAACATCAGGAAGAAGGATTCCATCCATCAAAGAGCAGAAGTTTTCAACTTGGTAGTGAATGTTCTCTTGAACTTGCTTCTGCTGCTCAGATAAAGTGGCTTTACCAGCCATCTCAATGATCTCCTCTGCATCCGTCTCCTCAGCTTCTCGTCCTAACCGATTATAGCTAAACACAACCAGTTTTCATGAGCACAAAAAGTGGATGTAATGTATATATACAAGATTTGAGAACTATTGAGTGTGATGATGGTTCACAAATGCATATAAAAAATCAGTCTTTGACTCTTCTGAGACAAAAGAAAACGAACCTTGTATACATAAAGAGTTTGTTAACGTCTGCTTCAAATTGCAGTTGCCTTGGGTTCTTAGCAAATGTGGTACTCTTGGCAAGAACTCCAACAGCCTGCAAAACACAAACAAATTATACAAGCAGCAGAAGAAAATTCGAAATCTCAATCACAACTGTCTAAAACCACTTCCTAAAACCCTGCAAATCCCTAAGTAAAATGATCCTGTGAATCAACAAAATTGATCAAATGAGCAACTTCAATAGACATTTAACACCAAAAGACGATACTTTACGGTTCTCCTTCAGCCTAATTTAATTTCTTCTAATCTTAATTCTTCCAACAAATTGATGCAAATCGAAAAGACTAAATCCGAACAAAAAATTCATACTTTCTTCATACCCAGTATTAGAAACTCGTGCCAGAGAGGAAAAATTCGAAAGGATCAAACACAGAAGCAAGAGATTCATTAACCTGCTGAAATTTGTTGAAAAGAGTCGCCATTTATAGTTTTTTTTCCTTAGAAACGATTCTTCACCCTCTTTGTTACAAGGATTGCAAGAAATTACTGAAGAACATCAGACAGGAATCACGAGAGGTTGGGTCGAAGAATCAAAAACCTCCATTGACGACGAAGACTGCATCTAGTTCTTACTTACTCGGTAGCATACCTCCATGGGCAGGCTCCAGCACCATGGTTGGGCCCATTTCTTACTAATGGGCCGAAAACAGAGCTTCTAGGGCCTCTTTATATTCTTGTCCCATATTTTTGTCATTTTTTTCTTCCGTTTACTAACTTTCTTATATGAATGTGAATTAGTTATTTAACTTTAGGATTATTGTTGAGCAACCACGTCCTTTGTACGTAAGTTTTGTTTATTCAATCTGGATGAACCGATTCGATTCAAACCAATTGGAACTGAAAAACTCGATCCAAAAACCGGAATAAATGTTTTTGATTCAAAAACCGAAACATAGTTTAACAAATAGATTCATGTTTTCTATGGAAAAAGAAAAAACCAATAACCCGAATTTATTTGAAAAATTAAAGATACATTTGAGTACAACCTGAATTTGAACCGCAAATGTAAAACAATTTATAAAACAATGCGCTAACTGTTAAAACATGTTGCCTATCTTGTATACTTAATAATACACAAATCGCTGAATTTTTAAATACACACGGTACATGGTCACATTGAAATTATGTACAATTGTCACTCTTCAATAATGCAACCAAAGATATCATTACAATTATCCAAAGAAATAGGAGTACCAGTAACCTGAGTTGATCTCTAGCACGACTGAGTAAAGTATGCACAACTTCAACAACGAATTAACATTTTCTATACTAAAGATATTAGATACCTACATTTTATTTGGTTTATTGGGAATATACAATTCATTAATTCCCTCATAAATTTTTTTTTTTTAAAGAAAAGCAAACGTGGACGGAAGCAAAAAAGCTAAATATAGAATGGAGAGAAATTGTATTAACTTAGGTTACCCATCGCCAACAACCTCTCATCTCCTTTCCTAAAACTATTTCACAATTTTGGTCAAAAACACAATCTAAACCCTATTTTTTTTTATTTAAACCCCTAAAAAGATTCGACCTTTGAAATTCCCAAAAACAGAAGCAAAACCCCAAAAGAACCCTACTTATAGTGAAAGAAAAGTAATACTAATATACACGAGAACCAAGAGCCACTTGAATATAAAGTTCACAGTTTTTGTCTGCTCACCAAATCAAACCAATTTCTCCTGAGAGCCAAAGTTTTTTGTCACCCACAAGAAACTCATGCAACATTCTTCACCCACTAGCTAACTAACGACTTCCATTGTTATTAATCCCTCTTCCGATTCTTCATTTCTGAGAACTCATCACTCTCTCTTCTCTTTGTCACAATGAATTTCAATTCTTCTTACAATCTCACTTTCAATGACGTTTTCTTCTCTTCTTCTTCCTCCGGTGACCCTCTGGTTTCACGGAGGCTGTTTCTCTTGAGAGATGTTCAGGTTCTTGAGCTCCTTATTGCCCTTTTTGTCTTTGTCACTATACATTCCTTGCGTCAGAAGAAATACCAAGGTCTTCCTGTGTGGCCGTTTCTCGGGATGCTTCCTTCTCTAGCTTTTGGCCTCCGAGGCAACATCTACGAGTGGCTATCCGATGTTCTCTGTCTCCAAAACGGAACTTTCCAATTCAGAGGTCCTTGGTTTAGCAGCCTCAATAGCACTATTACCTGCGACCCAAGAAACGTTGAGCATCTCCTCAAGAACCGTTTCTCTGTCTTCCCTAAAGGTTCTTACTTCCGAGACAATCTCCGAGACCTCCTAGGCGACGGAATATTCAACGCGGATGATGAAACATGGCAGAGACAAAGGAAAACCGCGAGCATTGAGTTTCACTCAGCCAAATTCAGACAACTAACCACTCAATCTTTGTTTGAGCTCGTGCACAAGAGACTCTTACCTGTTCTTGAGACTTCGGTTAAGAGTTCATCTCCTATCGATCTACAAGACGTCTTGTTGAGGCTAACGTTCGATAACGTATGTATGATTGCTTTTGGAGTCGATCCAGGATGTCTTGGTCCTGATCAACCAGTGATTCCCTTTGCTAAAGCCTTTGAGGACGCAACCGAAGCAGCGGTTGTGAGATTCGTCATGCCTACTTGCGTGTGGAAGTTCATGAGGTATCTTAATTTCGGAACAGAGAAGAAGCTAAAGGAATCAATAAAGGGTGTGGATGATTTCGCTGAAGAAGTTATCAAGACGAGGAAGAAAGAACTGTCTCTTGAGGGTGAAACTACAAAAAGATCGGATCTCTTAACTGTGTTTATGGGTCTGACAGATGAGAAAGGAGAGAGTTTTTCAGACAAGTTTCTTCGTGATATCTGTGTGAACTTCATACTTGCTGGGAGAGATACTTCTTCTGTGGCTCTGAGCTGGTTCTTCTGGTTGCTAGAGAAGAATCCAGAGGTCGAAGAGAAGATCATGGTGGAGATGTGTAAGATTCTGAGGCAGAGAGATGACCATGGAAATGCAGAGAAGAGAGATTATGAACCTGTGTTTGGACCAGAAGAGATTAAGAAGATGGATTATCTACAAGCTGCTTTGTCTGAAGCTCTCAGATTGTATCCTTCAGTTCCTGTGGACCACAAAGAGGTAATTCTTAATTAAATGTGCTCTGTTTTTACCTAATTTTTATTAATTGCTTTCCAAGAAACCCAATTTGATTAAATCTCAAACAAATAACATTTAGAAATTAAACACTTTCTGGTTATAGTTCTTTTTAAGATATAGTATGAACCCTTGGTAAGATAGAATCGTATAAACTAATTAAAAAACCCTATTTCTGGTTGGTTTCTAATACAGATGACCTAATCAGTAAACAGACAAAGTTAATGTAGAAGTTCTTGGGAAGACACCTAATTAATACTTGTATACAAGTATCTTAAAAAATCATTTCTTCAAAAAGGAAAGAAATAACAACCATTTTGACTTCTTGGTAACCAATAAGAATGTCATGTTTTGCTGTTTCCCCATGAAATATCTGACCACGAACTCATTCATACTCCCTCTGTTCCTTGTTATTTGATGTTTTGGGTTTTTAACTTGTTCCACCAAGTTTGATGTTATGTACAAATATTATTATTATTTTTGTTTGTAACCAATAGAGAAAGGAGAGAAGTAAAACTAATATTATTAAATTAAGAAAATAATAATTAAAATATATAAAAGTTACTTTTTCTTAATTTGTATGTAAAACTCAAAACATCATTCTTTTAGGAACAGAGGGAGTATTAAATTTTCTATTACCTGGCGCGTGAAGATACTATAGAGTTGCTGAAATTTATTATCTTGTTATTATTATTCAGGTTCAAGAAGACGACGTATTTCCTGATGGAACAATGTTGAAGAAGGGAGATAAAGTTATATACGCGATTTACGCAATGGGTCGGATGGAAGCTATTTGGGGAAAAGACTGTCGTGAGTTTAGGCCAGAGAGGTGGCTAAGAGACGGACGGTTCATGAGTGAGTCGGCCTATAAATTCACGGCCTTTAACGGCGGTCCACGCCTTTGTCTAGGCAAAGATTTTGCCTATTATCAGATGAAATCTACTGCGGCCGCAATAGTTTACCGGTACAAGGTGAAGGTGGTGAATGGTCACAAGGTGGAGCCGAAGTTGGCACTCACAATGTACATGAAACATGGTTTGATGGTGAATTTGATCAATAGGAGTGTCTCCGAGATAGATCAATACTATGCCAAGTCTTTTGATGAGGGTTATATTAATTAGTGTTTTATTGTTTTGAGATTTGTTAATTGATTAAGTTAATGATCTAATTAAGAAGATTGTGTGCTTATTTTTGGTTTATTTGAATTTTTCAAGTATGTTTTTTTTTTTCTTTTCTTTTTTCGCACTTTGTTATAGATGTGTATAGTCTATGGGTTTATCAGTTTATGTGTACGTGGAAATGTGGAGGAAGTTGAATGGGTTATACTTATATGTGGACCAATTATGGGTTGTTGTTAGGAAATTAGTTGGTGGGGCTTGTAATATGATAATAAATTTATTACTTGGAATTTAAATTTTATTTCTATGAGTATATAATATTTTTATTAGGCACAATGTTGAATTCAATTTGGACACGATCTAACTTTTTTTTTTTTTTGAAATCCTAAAGAATCTAACACTAATCCTTTGTCAAAACACTTTTTTGACGAAATATACTCTATACTTTATTTTGAAAATCAAAATCATAATAGAATTGAAAGTACATCATTACTAGACATATAACAAAACAAAATATACGTATAAGTTTATAAGTATATATAGTTTTTGCAATTGTATACGTCCATGCATTCCGTTGAACGTTTACACATATCGGTGGACGTCCATACCAAATAAAAATACGTTTTCAAATAAGTTAAATAAAGTCACGTCGCAATAACTTTTGCATGTGTCTCTATGAACTCTGCCATTTGCAGAGTTATGAACAGTGTAGAAGTGGTATTTAATTTCACTAAATAAAATCTAAACAGCTCTTTCATTTTGCATGTGTCTCTATGAACTCTGCCATTGTCATCGTCTGTCACAAGGTATTACTTTTCATTCTTAATAGCTTATAAACTTAGTTTGCATCCAATCTCATTGGTCGGCAATTTTAAAGACAAAATTATCTTATTATGAAACCGCGTGTATCTACAACTTTGTCTTTGTTGTTGCTTAATTGCATACAAGTGACCTAATTCGCTTGAAAATCCGATCACACGTGATCTACAACTACAAGACAAGATTGAGTTTTTTGGATGATGTAAATCAACTTTCAATACCCACTCTTGAAGGTTGAGAATCATAAGCACTCCTTTATCTTCTGGTCAAGAGCTCGTCTCTTTCTTGAAGGTTGAGAAGCCAGCTTGCAATCCACTCTGCTTCATCAATCCCCAAACAAGCCGGAAGAAATCGAGAATCCTCCGACGGCATTGGCATCTTCATACAAAGAAGAAGAAGAAGAGTCTGGTTCAGCTGAAAATGAATCCGGTTCTTCTGGTGAAGAGACTGACTCTTCGGATGATGAAGATGAAAAGGCAGAGAAACATGTCATAAGCACTCCTTTATCTTCTAGTCAAGAGCTCGTCTCTTTCTTGAAGGTTGAGAAGCCAGCTTGCAATCCACTCTGCTTCATCAATACCCAAACAAGTCAGATTCTCAACCTTAAACAAGAAGAGCTCTTGACCAGAAGATAAGGGAGTGCTTATGACATGTTTCTCTGCCTCTTCATCTTCATCATCCAAAGAATGAGTCTCTTCACCAGAAGAACCGGATTCATTTTCAGTTGAACCAGACTCTTCTTCTTCTTCGTATGAAGATGCGACGCCGTCGGAGGATTCTCGAATTCTTCCGGCTGCTTGGGTGCCATATTTCAATTTACTTTTCCTCCAGATGCAAGACTCTTATTCTCCTTTTTGTTTGCTTTATGAGGATTATATATAAACTTTGTTCGTCAAATAAAAGTAACGCTTAGGGTTCCAAGTCATATTTAATTCATGTAATTGGTATTAACAAATAATTTTGGAAATGAAAGATTTTTAATGGCTGGGATTAAGTATCTCTTAGGCTACCTTCTAGCACTTTGGAAATGAAGTATTTTATACATTTTTGTGAAAATTATATTGAAATAATGATACTTATTCAAATATTATCTTCTCTATATTGTTGTTGATAATAATATACATTTAACTAAAAGAAAATTATAGTGTTTCCCTTTTCTAACAGTTTACGAAGGCAAATTTTGTTATGATCGACCTAGGAGAGCAGGTACGGTGTATTTAAAACTACGTACTCCTGACATTTTCTTGTGAGTGGAACGCTTGTGGCCATCGTGGAATTCCATTGGTAAACGGTATTTGCTATAGAATAAGTCAATAACTCAACGTAACATAGATTTCATTCTCTGTCTCTTTTTCAATATGTCTTGTTCGTTATATCCATGATAACAGAATGTATGCAGTTTGTTTTAAGTGCTACACAGCTGCAGGACCTTAAAATCTGTTGCATACTTGCAGCCCCGAGAAGAACATGTAATTGTGCGTCTATATAGGGAGACTCTCAATACTATATGAAGTTGAGAGTATTCAAATAAGCTTCTCAGCTAAACATATATAAGAAGACTTGCCGAAGCTTAAAGGTTATTGATGCATATCTGTCAGTCTTTGAGGCTATATATATATAGTCAAAAGACGGTTTCATACTTAGGGACCGGTTAAATACTTAAATATGTTTGTTATTCAGTCTTTATACACTTCTTGATGATCATCAAGTATAGTCTCAAGACGACTCTACAACATATATGAATTTTCATGAGTTCAAATAAGTGTATGCTGTTTCATTCACTTTAACTTTTTTTTTTTTGGTTTGGTAAGAATTCACTTTACTTCTTAATCACTGCGACTCACTTTTATCCGGTAACCTAAACGTACCGGTTAAGGCGGTTAGGCCAACAACATATGAAACAAATTGTTAAACATAGGGGAATCAGCTTTTAACCTTAAACTTTGAACCCAACTATCTCAAAAGCATGAAAAATGTCCGAAAGGAATATGAAAAAAGCACCATTTATCATCATTACTCTATAAAACAATGTTTTAAAAAAAAGAGCTTTATATTCCTTTGTTCCTTTTGCTTTTCTCAATAATTTTCGAATTATATGATTTTTACAACTTTATTCTTTTACACGTATAAACACACACAATCTTATTTCTTTCTCTCTGCAAACTTACCGATGAAGGAGTTTGATTACGACAAGCTTGTCACTGCCACCGATCGATTCTCTCCTTCAAAACTCATCGGTAAAGGAAGCCATGGCTATGTTTATAAAGCCCTTCTTCATCACCATAACCACGACGACAAACATCAAAGAGTCATAGCCATTAAAGCACCATCATCATTATCTCTCTCATCATCATCATCCAAATCAGAACAAACGAAGAAACTAGAAAACGAAATCAACGTTATGTCATCGTTACCATATCACCCACACGTTTTGAGCTTTTTAGGTCACGCCGAGAAAAAGCTCATGGTCGTTGAGTTCATGCCAAACGGATCGTTACACCAGTTATTACACGTGTCAGCTGATCCTCTTCCCACGTGGCTTAAACGTATCGAAATCGCTCTTCAGATCGCGAGTGCGGTTCACTTCCTTCATGAACAAGGTATCATCCACCGTGATATCAAATCGGAAAACGTTTTGTTTGATTCGAATTGGGAAGCGAAGCTTGCGGATTTCGGACTCGCCGTTGATTTGGGAGGTGATAAGATGAGACCAGCGCCGGCGGGAACTATTGGATACTTAGATCCGTGTTACACGTTACCGGAGAATCTGAGTATGAAGACTGATGTTTATAGTTACGGTGTTGTTTTGTTGGAGATTGTTAGTTGTAGAAAAGCTATCGATGTCTCTCGTTCGCCGTCGTCGATAGTGGACTGGGCGGTTCCGTTGATTAAAGAAGGGAGGATCGGAGAAATTTGCGGCGGAGGAGGAGGAGGATCGGCTGTTTTCCGGGGAATGAATTTTCGGTTGTTAAGAATGGCGGCGAGATGCGTTTCCTCCGACGTGGAATCACGTCCGTGTTTCGGGGAGATCACGGCGGAGATAGTGGCGTGTTTGGCGGAACCGTTGAAGAGTTTGCCGTTATGGATTAGCGTTTTGCGTCGAGTTGTTAAACTGAAACGGCGGAAAAAACGGTTGAGGGAAACGCTGACGTGGCCTGGTCAAACTTGCCGCGTTTGGTGAAATTTATGAAAGCCGGGTCAAATGTAGAGTCGGGTCGGGTTTGAAAGGATGGTTACAAAAACAAACATCCAAATCCAAGCAGAAGAACACTCGCGAAAAGAATGATATAGCATTTAATTTTGTTATCCCTTCGGATAATGTAACCATTAATCCATTATTATTAATTCAGTCGTGATCGATTGATATATTTAACCATTGTTGGTCTAGTGAGTTTTGATATTTTCCTAAATTTCATTTCAAACTTGTTAGGATAAAATCAATTTTGATTTTGGGTTCAAACTTTCACTTTCACATGTAAAGTTCATAATGTGGTAAAGTGACAAGAAAAAAGCTAAAGGGATTGGAGCACACATGGGTGATAGCAATATGTTGAATTTCACTACTATTCTTCCCACACTTCACCCAAATTTGTCCCTCACCGCACATCTCTATTCGAAGTCATAGCTAACCTCTTTTGGATTGTTATTTGTGGAGCTAACAAAAAACGTTTTATTTGCTAATCAAAAGTAACCGGTGATTTGCCTACACTCCAACAAAAATATCTTGCATCGATGATCATGAATTTTGGGTAATAACTCTCTCTTTCTCTTATAAACCTTCTCTCCAAATAGCGGTGCATTTGTTTTTGTTAGCAACGGTCTTCATATAAGTCCTCGAAAATAACAACCAAATCTTTGAAATACACAATTGTATAACTTTCTTGCATTAGCTCTTTAGCATTTACTTGGACTCTTGTATCCAGAATCAGAGTAGATATTTATTTACATGTTATTGTCTTGATTTACACTCAAAAGAAAGTCATCCACTAAAATAACCCAACTTCTTTTCTTGTGGCCGAAGATTCAAACCAAAGTTTTTTTTGTTGTTTGTTAAAGTACGAAAGTTATTCATTGTGGTTTAAAATGTAAGTGGGTTTAGGGCCCAGACGAAAAAATAAAAAGACCGCGAAACAATGAGTTTATGTAAACTTGGTTTAGTCAGTACATTGTCTACAAATTTATCAAAGAATTTCAATTTGAACCTTTCAAACATAATAATAAAATAAACTCTTAAGAAAGTAGAAACGTGGACACGACCATAACTCTTAAGAAAGACTTTGGCTGGCCACCAGCAAAATCCTCTATTTTTTGTGTTGATTCTTCTTCCCTAAGATTTTCGTATCAAATATTGTTTGACGAATAAAGGAGAAAGGGACAAGCTGCAATATTATTCTTGAATACTGTAAATGACGATATTTCAATTAGTAATTTTTTGTAATTTAAGTTTCTAAACAAAATTAAAAGCAATAATGGACATAAGAGATGGGTGGATGATAGAAGGGTAAGTTTTATTAGATATTAACAAAATAGAAACCAACTTTCAGTCGATTTGTTTTCCAGACTTCTAGATCGATTAAAAGAGTATGGTTTGGAAAGTTAAACCGTAGCTAGCTTTAGAATTACCTTGTCATCATTTTCATGGACCGATGACGACATATTTATCCAATTTCGATCAAGTTGTACTAAGTTATTTTAGCTAGGGCTAGACACAATTTCATGTCATCCAAGTCTTTGCCATATAAGAATTACCACATATCGTTTGGGTCGGGGATGTCTATACCACGATCCCCAAACAATAGACCAATCGTCCTAATGGACCTTCCGACTTATTGGTCGGGTAGCAAGATTCATGTGCTATCGCAAGCAACGTGTGAACAGATTCAAAATACATGACATCAAATTTTTTGTTGTTGTATATGACATCATATTATACTAGTGTTTATAACACAACTGTCATAACAATCTACAAAATATACTATTCAACTCCTAAGGCACGACCGTAATTATAACTTGGAAGTAGATAAATAATTTAAGTATTTTTTTTTATCGTATATATTTCCGAAAGCGTGCGAACACTATCACAAATATTTTAATTAATAAAAAATGGGACAATTCCAACCGTTCCAAATCATATATTAATCTCCATGTCTTCAAACAAAAGCATCATTTCTGGATATTTCTCTTCAAGTTTTAATGGGCAAGCCGGAGAGGAAAGTCCGAGAGAGAATAAACTCATCGTCTTCTTATTTTCTCCGCTGTTTTGGGGTTTCTCGGAAAATTCACTCAGACAAACCAATAGTAGATGCTGGCCAAGAGACGCAGAAGACGAAGAAGAAGATGAGAACTCGTTGGTTTTCACGGCCAACAAAATTTCGTTTAAAGAACGGTGATATCACACCGGCGACGCCGATTTACGAGTCGGAGAAACAAAACTCGACTGATGAAGATGAGAAGCAAAACTTGTTTCGGGTGATACGTCATGTGACCGATCGGAAAAATGTTGCGAATAGTGGTTACAAGGCCGTTGATCATGACACTAAAGAGGTAATTATTAATTTTCTTACTGAATTAATTTCTTTTTGGTATTGTTACCTAACAAACAGAGAGAAATTTGTTGATCTACGAATGTATTTATGTATCTTACTTACCGTTCTAATTCAGAAAAAAATTACTTGACAATAACATTGTTTTCCCTTCTTTTTACCTTTGGTTTTTTGGTTATAATTGTTTTTTTCTTTTCTGGTTTTCTTTAACATTTCCATTTTTTTTTTTCAGAAAGACACGAACGAACGAAGAGACATAAATCCGGATCCATTGAGTTTCTTAGGGTACGATGACACGTTTCACGAACGGGTATCAACAGACGGGAAACTTGACCCGACTAATATCGTCGGGTCGGGATCCAAGCCGAAGGAAATAAGGGAGAAGTCGTCGTCAAGGGTCAGAAAAGGGTCCCGGGTGGCTAAACTTGACCCGGTAATTGGGATATCAATCATAATGTTAACGCTAATGATAATGTTGACATGGGGACGTTTGTGCGCGATACTTTGTACATCCACTTGGTGCTACATTCTCCCTCGTCTCAAAGAAGCTGCCACTGCGGTTGCGGTGGCCAAACGCAAACGTAGTGGTAGCGGTAAAGGTGAAGAGGGGTTGTTTCCAGGTGATCTGGATTTGAACTCCGAGGCTTATAAGAAGAAAGTCGTTATGGAAGGATTTCTTGTTCGGCAGCACCGCGTTTCGCTGTGACAACGTTTCAATTCTTTTCTATTATTTTAATTTTTTTTCCTCAAATTTTAAAGGTCTAAGTTTCTGTTTATTTGTTGATTTTGTCTGGTCGTATCTTCCATTTTTTTTGACATTGCGAAAATGTGTATGAAAACTATAAATACTAATCACGATTGCTATAAAAACCATAATATTTCGAAACTTGACACTGTGTTGAAGTAATCTGTTGACCACGTTTCTACTATTAGTCAGGATTGTTATTAACTATAAGTCTAGAAGTGATGTTGAATCATGAAGTTTCAGTCGAATTAGGGGCTAATTACTCAATGTTATCTTCTTTTTGTTCAATTAATCAGTAAAATTTGAAGCTAAAAGGACATATGTTGCTTGTAATTAAGTGTAAACAAAAGCTTTTTGTCAGCCTGAGGCTACAGTGAACATACTTCGATTTAAGTATTAGGCTGCAAGATTGGTTATAAACAGTTTGATGTGATTACATTCGTTAAAATAAATGTAATCTTTTTGGCCGTTTCTTAATATCGCATTTGGTGATATGAATCAAGATCTTTGGCAGCGGTATCCAAGACAAGCAGGGCTGACAACATAAACATGTACACATTTCTGTGACAAAACGTTGAATAACTTCGTTAAATTCCTTGTTTCTGTGGTTTTCACTTTCATTGGTGTGAGGATATATGTAAGTCTATTTTTGTCAACTACATATAGAGGTTTAATAATAAGAGTTTGATCAAAGCTTAGACTACACTCTCCAATATTAATATGGGGACCTTTTGGTTGATTAAAATGCCTAAGTTTTTAATAATGAAGTGTAAAAAAACCTATGTTGACGTACGGATTTGTTAATTACAAGCCCTATTAACTAATTTGGTAAAACGACATATCTGGCATAACTAAAAGATATATCAACATTCATAGAACATGATAGTTTCAGAAGCTAAATGATTTGGCTTAACTTAGTTTCCCTATCCCAGAAGAGTTATAATTGAAAAGCTTATGACCTTGTCAGTGATGACAAATACTAACCTCCAAATTCGAGAGACTGAACCATTAAGTCAAGATATCAATCGTCTAAAGCCTAGTCGGTTCCTGAACCAATCTCAGAACTACAACACCTGAAAAACAACCACATAACAAACTAGGATTGCTTGTAGCTATTCCAAGTAAGACAAATCTCCCTAATCCATGTCCATTTTACGTTCTCTTTATGTTCTTTGTTAGTTCACTTTACAGTACAAGTAGGACAGAGAGTAGGCTCAGAACAAGAGAGAAGTTTCTACCTCATGCCTTTGCAAAATCTAATCAGGACCACCTTGCATAGAATCCATCTCTTATGTTTTCGTACAGTTCCTAGCACGACGATTGCCAGCGTTCCAGATGGTTCAGCTCTGTACCAAAGGCCTGTTGCAAGACGCAAGTCACTCAACACCTTTAAGAAGACATTTTCTCGCAGTTGAAGTCAAGACAAACACAAGTACATCCAAACCTATCCCCAAAGGCATTTGATAACACAACACAAATAAAAGCCGACTTAATGCAAATCAAGTAGCTAACTATTATGGCAGTCTGATCTGACGAAACCCTCATACGTATACTTAGCTTGATCGTCTGCTGATGCAAATATGTAATTTCTTTGGTGAATACTCTTAAAAGAAAACATGTCAGTCGACTTAATTAATTCCCTCAAAAAAGTCGATTGTGTAAAAAAAACAAAGATTAAACATCCAATACAGAATCCCTCTCAATCACTGATACTTCTTTATCCACACCAAACGGTTATGTTATTAAGCATACCTCTTGCTGTTCATCATGAAACATGTGATGATGAGACTACGTGTGTGATTCTCAATCTAGTACCTAATCTAACTGTATGCTCCCCACCTTTGAACGTACTTAACAAAACAAGCAAACAGTAGTTTGACAGAATAAAAGGACCAAGAGACCATATACGTTGAGCAAAATAAGCACTGAATCATAACACTCAGACCATAACTGAAGAAAGTAAAGTGTTTTCGAATAAAAGAAATACATACACATACACACATATAGGGGATGCAAAAGAGTGGAGAGTCGGCATAAATGGATTGCTAGAGGAGAGGCTACATGTTTATCTTGACCGTATCTAGTGGTTAAGACAAAGTGCCAAATATCAAACTGTGGTATTAGGGATCGAAACCCAGAGATATATGTCAAAGAGCAAGCAAGAAGCATCTAACGCTACAAACCCAAATATGACAGAAAGGCTGTACCACTTTGAAGATATATGTATGATGACAAACGCTTTTCAAAACCAAAGACTATTAAGCTATCGAGCGCAGCCTAAAAAGTAGCACAATATATTCACGTGTGCAAGCCCCACAACCACTTAAACAGGTATGTTCATGCCAATTGAACAAGACAGGCGTGGGAGGCAGCTGCAAACACATGTTTAATAAAAAAAATTAAGAAGAGTGTTGTTTTAAACACATTATAAGCCAAGCCATGAAGATCATGAGCTCATTATTAGGTAATTCAAATCCTTGCCCAAGTTTCCTCCTCTTTCTTTCTACCTTCTAACATTGGAATATGTACTTAAAAAGGAAAAGAAAAGAAAATGGTCTTCTGAGAAATCGAATGGAGCAAACACTTCATCAAGTGCTCATCATAATTATAAAGCAAAACCTCGTTATGTCACTAGCACACACATGGTTTGAGCGTAGAACATATAATTTCAGACAAACAATAGAAACCAGTACCTCACAAGTCTTCGACATATTTCTTCAGATCAGCAATGCACAGAAAATCAATATGGAGATTCTTGTATAATGGACAGACTGGAGCCACAATTGTTTAGAATTGCATGCTTCTTGTTCCTGCTAAAAATATGAGGCAGCGAGACATGACTTATCTCCAGAAGAGAAAAGACATGAGAACAGAAAACTACGAGAATAAATAAGGAAATATTGAAGCATAGGAGAAAGTAGTTATAGCAAGGTCTACAATTGCAGCTAACATATATATAGACCTAAAGGGACATTACTCATTCAAAGAACAGGATACAGACTAAGCAATAGGTCTCTCTAGTCTAGGAACCGACAAGGGAGAAAACACAGGCGTGCACTAAATATTCTTGCCACCTAAGACTGCTCCACTAGTCAAGTACACTCTTAACAATGTATTCATCAATATGATTTCTCAGATACCAGCAAAGATTACAGAGCTATGTTTGACTATGAAGTTCAAATTTCATTCCAGTAAAAGCTTTGAGCACATTGTGATTGGCATAATTACAGGAACTGAAGTACTAACCAATAAAAAAACAGGAACCTATACTGTTAAGAATATGATCCACAGATACATTTGTCAGGAAAAAATACAATATACAGAATCCTGGCAAAAGCCTGCAGTAGTTTTTGTGCCTCTGGAAGTGGATATATCCGAAAAAGTCCTCCATGGAAGAGAAAGTAGTATAACTGTAACTGTCTGATGACAACACTGATAAAAGACTTGACTTTAGTATTTAGAAAATCAAACCTAGAGGAATAACCTTGTTAATGAGACACTAGCAGCTTCTTTTCCATTGATACTAACAGGAGCAGACCAACAAAATTTTACATTCACTTCAAGCTGGCCTCCAACAATTTACGGTAGGTATATCTGGCCGAGATGGTAGCATCTGGGGAGCAGCATGACCTTAAATGGGTAATTTAAATGGTAAGGCAAGCACAAACGTTTCTGACTGTGTTGAGAGTCTACAATCAGATGAATTGACTAATATAGTCTCACCTGGAATTGCAGGGGCAGCTTGTAAGTTACTAGCAGCAGAAGGTTGATAGTTCATTGTCCCTGAAGGTGGACGTTCTGGAGGTGGCCGAAAGAAACCTGTAGAATTGCAAATAAGACCATCAATTTCAAGGAACTAAGCCATGGCATAAACATACAAGCTAGACAATCATAATCAACAGATGTATCAAAATGATCATAACTACACAAGCAATCACGTAACCTAAGTTAATAAACCACAACAGGTAAAGAATCTATTAGGATTTAAGCATCTACATACCATCTGTGACTCTAGGAAGGCCTGGATGTGAATTTCTTCCACGTATCCAGGCACCACTCTGATTTTCTGCACTATGTCCACTTGAAGGAATCCGCCATGGTTCCTCATTTCTGTATCGCCGTCCATCATCACGTTGAGGTGGGAAAGAGTAAGGATGAGTGTAGGAATGCTGAGATTGTGATTGAACATGGCTTGGATACGAAAAATGACTGGACGGTGCTGAAGGCAGCCTAACCATAGGTCTTTGGGATAGAGGGGTGCTCGGCTGAAACCGATGGTTCTGTGAAGAAGCATCAGGATTAAAAAGTACATCGCTGCTCCCAAATTCTAGTTGTCTGGAGGAAGTAAATGATGAAGGTTCCCTGGAGCTGCACACTCCTGCTGGTGAAAAACTAGATGACTGTTGCACAAAATATTCGGGTTTTCCAGCACCCTCAACATGACTTCCACGTGAAGAATTTCCAGGCCCTTGGACAATTTGATCACCCTGCACATGATGTCCAGGGGGTTTAAACATAAATGATAAAAGATGCATATGTATAGTAAGGAATCATGATGCATAATCATGATGTATATCAGCATGTGTATAGTAAGGAATCATGAGTAACATCAAACAGAATAAATCAAAGAACTTACAGTGAAAATACTACAGCGGTCTTGCTGCATAGATCCTGGGTATGTTTGATGCGATAGAGGATATGCTGGGGGAGGAAATCCTGGTTGAAATGGTAACTGATGGTGGCCAGCTATGGATTGTTGAGTTGTTAATGATGCTGAAAAAGCTATAGATTGTGAAGGAGGTGGAGGTGGAGGCGGCGGTGAAGGCGGAGGTGAAAGGGGCGGTGGTGGTGGAGGCTGAGACTGAGGTGGGAAGTGCGCTGCGGGGGGCGGTGGTGGCAGTAATGGAGGCGAAGATGACGGCGGAGGAGGAGGGGATGGAGGTGGGGGAGAAGGTGGTAGAGGAGGGGTAGATGGAGGTGATTCGTGAGGTAGCGGAGGAGTATCCTCTGGAAGAGGATTGACCTCAGTTGATTTTTCTGCAACTGGTTCCATAACATCCAGTGACTGCTCCTTTGTCTCATTCTCACACAAAGAGGAAGGTGCTACATCTTTCCGCTGGCCAGATACATCTTCCATTTCCAGTTCATGATCTACATCCTCCAAAACTCGATGGCATTTATCACTCGAAATATCTTGTATTTCCAGGTCGTCTAAAACATTGAAACGCTCCCCCGCAGATGTGCTTTTTGCTTTTTGTGACGTTGGAAGATCGTCATCTTCTTCATCATCTTCAAAATTATGAGATGAAAAAAACCCAGGCAGCTGAAATGTTGCATTGCTGCAGAAAAAATGGTAAACAAGTTCATAAACCCTCTACAGAATGGCACTAAACACATCTCTAACAACTCTTCAGTGAAATAAATTTCCTGACTTTGCATGTTCTTTTGTCATCAGTAATATATATAATCCGGAGAGCACACTACTAAGCAAGACACTCGTTTAACATACCTGCCATACTCATCAACAAGCATCCCTTCCATTTCCCTGATAGGATCATCTACAGCGCGCTCAGATCTAGAAGGACGTCGCAGGGAAAATCCAACAGTTGCGTCATCACCAGAAGCTCTAATATCATCGATATAACGCCGCAGAAGAGATTCAGGGAAAACTTTCCTTTCAAGCCACAACTTCAGAACCTAAGAAAGCAAAGAGGTCACTGACTCCAGCCTACAAAAAAGTAAAGATAACCTAGAAACAAGTAAATAGTATGAGTACCTTCAGACATTTACGGCGGTTATCACTAGCACCAGTCCCTGGAGGAGCAGCGGCACCTAAAAGACGTGGCAAAGCAGCTTGCACAGTAGGAACGTAAGAAGCACCAGCAATACCTACAAAAAAAATTCAGATGCATTAGTAATTATTTATCTTGTAGGTAGAAATAATTTCTGATAACAAATATATCAGGTGTCCTCTTTGAATGCAGTCAAAAACAATACAACAAAATCTAAATATAACTAGCATTTCAGGAAGTGAAAATTTGAGAACAGGTATTGCATCTATTCAAGAGGAAAGCTCACCTTTTTGGCTGTGCGAATACTGGGTGATAGAGTCAACGAGAAAGAACAAGTCCACTTTACGATAGAAGTGAGATTCACTTTCCAACTTTCGTATGAGAAGTTCCACCACCTATATAAGAACACAAACAAATTTCCCAACTAAAGCATCTATTGTGAAAGCTGTTAATAATTTTGTGAAAGCAATTTACGTAGCAAGCTAAACATCCAATAAGTTAAGCCGGAATAAGTGCAATTCTAAATTGATTTGATATGTGCAGCCTAACACTAAGTTTGTCGAAGCCTTAAGAAAAAACATAATGAAAAACCAACCAACCATCTTACCTCACTAGCAAGCCCATACTTGGCACAATCAATTGCTAGGCGAGTTGCACGTCCAATACTTTCCCTAGTTCTTGATAAGGTCTCTAGCATGCCTTCAAAAGCATCCCGGGAAACAGCAGCCTCAGTGCTACCACTAAGTGAACCTCCAACTGACTTATGTCCTGAACTAAGTCTTCTCTCTTCATTATCATCAGTCTCAATCTGACTTCTTGATGAGGACTGATGGCCATGGTTTGACGGAGAAGAACCTTGTTGATGTCCTTGAACAACTACTGGCATTGTGATGGCAGCAGAAGCTGAAGCATCCTGAACCATAAATGGGCTATGGCTCCTCACCTGTGTATCACTGATGCTCAAGAAACTAGGGTTCAAATTCCCAAAAATTGAGTTTTGTGAATGTGCGAGTTTTCTTTTTGCCTGCGCAGCTGCAATTAGATCCTTCATAGATGCAGCCGAATCTGGGGTCTTTGCACTGGTAAATGGAGCACTCCACTTTTCTCGATTGAGATCAAGCCTGCAAAAAAATAATAATTATAAGTAATAGACGACGTTTACACAAAAAGACGACAGATAGAATGTGACATACATGCCAACAGACAAGTCCTCAGACATGTCTCTCGAACCAGAGTCATTCAAACGTGATGCAGCTTTTGAAACAACTGTTGGCCTCTCTCCAACTGAAGCTGCTTTGTGTCTCTGATTTGCTGGCTGAGACTGAGAAGAGCTTATTTTATCAGATCCCGCAACTGTCTCCTTACAAGAATCACTCTGAGGCTTCTTTGCCATCACAACATCAGAAACTTTCACAGATGATTTTAAAAGTTTATGCTGTCCTGCAACGTGCTTGTTAGTTAAAACCAGCTGGGGGGACATCTTCGGAGATCGCAAGATCTGTTTGACATCCTTTGGCGGCAATTCATTGATGGGTTTTACCGTGGGTAAGCTGTTAGTCGAATTCTCCACATTGCCTGGTAATACACGTGATGCACCCTCACAATGTTTACGCAGAGGGAACTTCCTTAGTTCAGTATTCTCTGTAGATCCAGCAGACATCTTACCTTTGGTAGAAGTACTTTGACACAGAGTAGCACTTTTAGGACCACCAGCCAAAACTGATGCTGCTTTGGGAACAATGGCTGGTCTGCCATGTAATGGAGTTTTTGGATCTTCATCATCATCTTCGTCATAGATACAAACAGCCCTCCGTTTTTTCAGCGACTGTGCAGCTGGAGCCTTAACATTACTAACAGGAGAGGAACGGTCTTTCTGTTCCAGATGACCTTTCCCGGATCTATCACGAGACCCAGAAAAAGAAGGAGAGATGGCATGCTCCATTGTTTGTCTCCGGCGCTTTGTATATGCAACTACTTCTTTATCATATTGTAAATTTCCACCGCGAGCACTTAATCCTAAAACAATTTCACGCTTAATATCTGATACAGTCCCAGTAGAATCAGATCCATCATCAATTTCACACTTTTCTTTCTTGTCTGCTGCACTTTCACATCGAGGCTTTTTAGCAGCTCGTGAACTTTCATCTACTCTTGGTGCAACCTTTCCTAGTTCACTTTCAAGCCTCCTTTTCTTTCCGGAAACCCCACCCTTGAAGCCAGGTGAATTTTCATGCTTGCCAGCAGACACTTTGGAGCTAGATTTCTCTGTCAACAGACCTTTCAACTTTTTGGAATCAGAGTTACCACTGGCAGTTCGACCACCGGGCACATGTGAGTTATTGCTTCTGTTTCTATGAACTGTATCTTCACCTTTAATATCAGAGCCACCAGCTTCCTTCTTAATTCTCTTACCATTGGCCAGCTTCTTTTGGCCATTACCAAAATGTTCAATGCAAGCACTACCGTCAGTTCCTTTATCAAAATCTTCTTCCTTTATTCTAGGGTCATATGAACCATGCTCCCGTGACTCACTACGAGAGAATGTGGTTGTGATCTTTGATTCCAGAAATGAAGATGAATCTAGCTTCCCTATCTCAGCCTTTGTCTCTTCACCAATATTCTTTTCTAATTTGGGGAAGCAAGGATCCACCCTAGAATCAAAGTTATTAGTTCCATCAGACTCGATGACAATATGATCTGTTCCATCCACTATCTCAGCCTTTGTCAAACCAGGTTCAGCAGCATCCAGAGGATCCTCATCGCCCAAAACATTTGACTTGTGATTCTGCAACTCTTCAAATGCAGTGCAAATTTGCTCTACAGCTTGTGCAAAGTACTTGACTGTTTTACCTTGACATCTTGCTAATAGTTTGCTCTTTGCCTCACTAGTGAAGGCTTGGATATCAGGCGGCGCAACAAAGGCTCTGCAATAAAGGAAGATCGTCAATGATCAGTATGTAAAACACAGAATCAACTCCAAAGATATTGTCAGCCGAAAAAAAAAAACATATGGTGACATGGTGTGGAAAAGGTGAAATTTTAATCAGGGTAAGAAAACACCTGATATCCGAGATCTAATGCCTAATATCTAGTAACATGATAAATTGACTAAAGTTCATATACCTTTCTGGATAAGAAGGTACCGAAATTTAAGAATAGCATGGATATGCATATAAGAGAAGTGAATAACATGAATTGCTTACATTTCCTCTGTTCCAAAGAACTGAACAAAGTACTTCTTTGGGTCTGGCGCACGATCCCAATCTTCAGGCCGGCTGATCTGAAACTCAAAACCAAAGTACTTCACAAGAGAGACTAACTAAAGAAAATTGCTTTAGAGAGATTCTGGCGCTCATTATTTATCGAGATGAAAAACATGTGTATCATGATTCAACCATGGAATCTGACCGAGTAACTATTTAAATCCGGCTCAATCTCAAAAACTATAGTTTAGGTAAATCGTAAACCAGCCTAATTATGAAGCCTAGTATGGTAAGACGCACAACAAAAGAAAGAGAACACACTAGAGCTCATCAACATATGGAATTTTAACTACAAATCACTAGCTACGCACCAAAATAACCAAAAAAAATGCACAAAGTTGAAGTGCCCCATCATCAAATTCTAGAATTCCTAACAATTATAAACAGAAGACCCAACAAGTTAAAGATGACTATGGGCTTAAGAACTTAGAGAAGAAGCCAAAAGAACAAGAATCTGTGGAGAAAAATAAAACCCAAATTGAGGAATGATAACGCACCTTGGCAGGCCAAGCAGGGAAGCCTTTGACTTTGGCAAGAACCAGATCACCGAGAATCAACTGCCCTTTGGTCTTGGCCTTGCTCGCTCCTCTTTTACGCCCAGGAGCCATAGGCGAGACCTCTATAAACCCTAATTTTGAACGCGAAATAGGAAAACCCAACAGAATTACGTAATCCAATCCAACCCAGAGACCCAATTAGAATCTCCCGATTCCTGTCCGAAGATAATTCCACCGGAAGAAGCTCGCTGATTAAGGTAGCAGCGGAGACAGCTACAGATCACGTAACGAGAAACAGCGACGTAGCGAGAGAGAAAGCGCGAGATTGAATCCAGACAAAAAGAGATTGAGGCGGTCGCGAGAGAGAGAGAGACGATGGGCTTAGGGCAGAAAGGTGAAAACTTTCGAAGGAGTTTTTGTGAGAGAACTTTGGTTACTGTTGTCGGCGTTTTTTCCCCTTTCAATTTCCCTTTTTACGAAGGAGAGATCGGAATCGAACAAAGTTTTTCCGTATTTTCCAATTTATTTTGCTTTTAGTTTAATCTTCACTAATCCTAAGTCTTAACCAAATATATTTAAGAAATTGGTCATACAGGTAAATTATATCTCTTTTCTTGTCTACACTTTCCTACATGTTTCCATTTAAAAATAAATAAAACAAATCATCTTAACCAATTATAATTTATAAGTTTCCATTTTTCCCCATTAGAGAACCAATAAACCCATATTAAAATGAAAACTATAAGATAAACAATATAATTCTGCTGGTGTTTAAAACGTTTTATGAGAGTTAGATTGTCCAAAAAATAATTCAGAGCAACAGAAGCAAACACTGGTAATTGAAAGCTCAGCTCAACACAACAAGATGACCCATCCTTAAAGATAGTATGAGACTTGTCACAAAGATCGTAAGATTCTGTCCCTAATTTTCCAAGAGCATAATCAAAGACAAGAATATGATGGTGTTCTAACTTCATCTATATAAAAAAGGTAAATCAGAATAGATGTGGCTTTGACATTATGAGGTAGAGAACATATCAAAGTAAGCGAAACCATGAAACCGAAGTATATTGATCAAGAGCATAAAGAACAGCAAACCACATCATCTAACATAAGCAAATCAACTAGGACTACGATTTCTCAAACTAGACAACAATCTCATCATTCTCAACTTTCTAATCAGTTCCAAAGAATATGCAATAATCAAATATTTGTGTTGCATCAGATGGTGCATGAGATTAAGACCCAAAGCACTCTTTAATCCAATATTCATTTTACTGAATCAGATATGAGACTCTAAACATGCAAGGAAAAGAGTTCCGAAATATAGTCATGATCGATATATGAAAGAATAAAAATAGTTTGAGAGATCATGCCCTCAGAGCATAACTTCATCCATGGAAAAAGTAATCTAATGGGAGCAAAGCAAAACTGGAAAAGGAAAGAAGAAAATTTATTACTTTGATTACCAGTTACTTCCTAACTTGAACTCTTATCTTTGCTTTCATTTCCAACTGCATCTTTCACCAACTCCAACGGTCTTTCATCAATTACTTCATCGATTATTCCAAACGCCTTAGCCTCTTCAGGAGTCATGAAATGATCCCTATCCATGTTATTAGCAACCACGTCAAGAGGTTGACCCGTATGTTTGACATACAGTTCATTTAACGCATCCCACACACGAACAATCTGTTTTGTATGAATCGTTATATCTTTAGCCTGTCCGCTATATCCTCCTGAAGGCTGATGAATCATAACAGTTGCATTTGGAAGCGACCGCCTTTGCCCCTTGGCACCCGCTGCCAAAAGTAGAGAAGCCATTGATGCAGCCTGACCTAAACAAATTGTGCTTATCGGAGAACGAATATACTGCATAGTATCATATATTGCAAGGCCTGTATCAAAGAAAAAGATAAGAAAAAATGGGTCACCGACTCACAAGACACATGAGAAACAATATTTTAGATTGAGAAAGTGTTAACTCGTCACAAACCAGCACTCCTGAGACTGTGAACACTAAAATTACCAGCAATTACTAGTGGCTGACACACATTTCAGCAGCCTCATTGCAGGAATCAAGTCACTAACCACAGATATATACCCAAATCCACAGAGGAACAACTATCAACGAACAATATTAATCTCTTATACCAAGCACCAACTAAGAAAGAAAGGCATATAGCGATCTGATTCCCAATCAACCACTACGAATTTTGACGAAGCTAAACATACAAAAAGTTAGAAAATGGAAAGCGGAAGCGTACCGGCGGTGACATGGCCGCCAGGTGAATTGAGATACATATGGATCGGCTTGGAAGGATTCTCAGACTCGAGGTAAAGAAGCTGAGCGACGACGACGTGCGATGTGTCGTCATTAATGGGACCATTGATGCAGATAATACGCTCCTTGAGCAATCGAGAGAAGATGTCGTAAGCTCTCTCTCCTCGCGATGAGTGCTCAATAACCATCGGAATCAGACTGTAGCTTCTTCTAGCAGTGGCGATGCTCGAAGATGGGGTTGATAGCCTCTTGGCGCCGGAAACAAGACCCCTCATCATCGGAATCTAGGGTTGTTCTGGGAAGAAGCGAATTGCTCGAGAAATGAAAACTCGACTCGAGAGCTTAGGGATTTCAGATTTATTATTAGTACTCTTTTTACTTTATTTTCTTTTTTCCTCGATTTGTTTATTGGAAACAAATTAGTTAGACATCAATTATTTTCAGCTGTTACATTTTTTTTACACAGCTATTATGAATTTGAACATACACCAGTTAAAAAAAAATAGTTTGAATATTTTGATATTCCATTATTCATCTAACATACAAATTAGATTCACCAAAACCTTAATGCCTAATTTGACTCTCAGTGTCACTACCTGTTTGCCTTATTGTTTTTAAGAAATGAAATGAAATGCAATAATACACTTTTTACTTCTATTTACTCCCCAATCTAATAGCCATCGACTTATTGCTTTTGGATTACAAAAACCAAAAGAACGAGACGATGGAACCTAACTAACCTTAGTCCTTAGTCCACAGCCTTTTTGTTTCTCCGACCTGTTAAAGGCTTAGGCAATCCGTCAAAAATAGAACTCGCCATGGCTGCTTGTGTGAGCAAATCAGGTTTCAGGGTCCACTTCGAGGTTGACCATAGCGATGAACCGTTGCTGGTACAATCCGATTCTTGCAGACTAGATGCGCTAAACGATTTCCTCACGTTTGAGAAACTGTCTCCCACTCCCACAGGAGCATCCATCAAACTGATTGGTATGGAATTGACATTACCGTTCTCAGTATCTGTTGATAAATTAGCTCTGCTTGATGCTTTGGATCTCAGTGCTAAATTTTTCCCAGCTATTGCAGAAAACGCGCCATTGCTGCTTCTGTTCTCTTCCTTCAACAGCAATTCTGGAGCTCGTGAACTAAAATCGGCTTCAGATTTTTGGCGTCTTCTCATTGGCTTGTCAGAATTCACTTCTCCTCCTCCTGCTTTTGAAGGGTTGGGTGATTGGTTGACCTCGGCGATAACTGCATCGACCAAGCTTCTTGATTTTCTGTGGTGGGATAAGGGAGTATTGGTGGCTGGGAAGGGAGTGAGGTACTGATCATCGTGTTGGAGATGAGAAGCTTCGTTCTTGTAGACTGCCATCTCAAAACCTTCGGAAGCTCTTCTGTTTTTTGGTTTCAGTCCATAATAACCTTGCAAGGAGTTCATGGCTGGAGAAATCTTCGTTTCTGAAGGCTTCAACCTCAAAGACTGGAAGGAGTCAAATACATCTTGGTGGTTGCCATTGCTTGCTGATGATGAAGCTTGCTCGGAACAATCCTCTCTGCAAGAAGATTTCATATATCAGTCATAGGGATAGAATTACTTTGATATGTGGATGCCCTTTAATGCAAATCAGTAGACTACCATCATGATCATTCAAGGCTCTACTTAACTGTCTCAATTCTCGACATCTTTACTCATTCTCTTACTTGCGTTCTGCTCATCATTCTTATATTGAGGCGAAAAATTTCTAGGATGCAATTAGATGCGGTTGTATGCACTAATCAAGAAACTTAAAGTTCATAGCCCATTATGCACAAACTATGGCGCAGATCTTTTACAAGGACCAGTTGTACCCACTTGGTATGCTATCATGTCTCCCTTAAGCATTTTCCAGCATAAACAACTCTCACTAAGCATTTTCCTGATCTTATGGAAACTTCTTTCTATAATCTGGTCTACGTTTCTTTGAATGAACTTGGGAAATGCACAATAGCACAATTCAAGTAACATATGAATGAACCCATCACTGAAGATAAAAATCAAAGTCACAGACTACAGCCTTGTAATCTAAGATGAGAGGATCAAGAGGTTAAAAGTACCCATGATTTAGGGAGCCGTTAGATAAGCAAGGAGAAGGAGGATGTCTTCCAGGTAGTGGTATACGGAGAGATGTAAGAGCAAACATCTGAAGATCAGTTACAAGCCCATTCAGCTTCGTGATATCTGCAACCTGAAATAGCACTTTTTCAGGACACAAGGAAAAAAAAAACTAATCCAGCATCAAAACTCAGAAACTGGGATAGTGAGTGTCACGAGATGAGAAATGCTTTGTTTCTAACTTCTGAAGTAAAAAATCCATATGAATTTTTTAAAAGAAGCACCTTTATGATACATTCCAGAAAATTCAAATCCTTTACAACTAGATACCATCACACAACAAAAGAGACCTCTATAGGTCAAATTTTATGTAGCCCAATTCATGGCAATCTTAAATTCAAAAAAAAAAATCCAGTAAAAAAGCACAGATACTATAATACCTCAACGCCATACTTGATGGCAATGCCGGCGAGAGTATCGAACTTGGAAACCCGGTGTTCGATATAACCAGCGCCGGTAGAAGACGACGACGGTGGAGACGAGGTCGGTGATGTGATACGCAGGATTTTCGAAACAGAGAATGATCTTGAAGGACTCCTTTCATGGCAACTTTGAGATCGATCTACGAATCCGTAACCATAATCACCACGGAATTTTCTGTTGCTAAATTCAAAACTCCCATTGAAACCAGAAATACGTCTCCCTCGATCCGTCAACATTGTTGTATACAATCTAACCTATTCTGAAACTAGATCTGATCAAAAATTCTCGGATTCCGGTAAAATCGAAGAGGAAAAGGGGAAAAAGCGAAAACGAGAAACGAGAAACGAGGAAGAGACGATGAGAGATTGAAGAAGAGAGGTGAAAACTCGTGGAGTGAAAGGGAACGAATTTTCTCGCCGGAGTTTCCGGGGAAAACGAACGAGAGATCTCTTCTCCGGTTCTCCCTCTCGTCGCCACCGGCAAATGACACAAAATTATATATTTCTTTTTTAATAAACGAAGAATATAATTAATAATTTAATATATTCAAAACAAAAACCGCGTTACAGCTTATCAATAACCAGAAAAAATAATTACTCACACTAAACAAAGTTGATAAATTATAAAATGTTGACAGTGATAAATATAAAAACTCTGGTTAAGATTTCTTGTCATCTTAATTATTCGTTGCCTAAAATTTCTTTGCTGAAAATATATTATAACCATGAACCAAATCCAACTAACAATAGTGAAAGAAAGCTTTTTCAAAATATGCTGTCAAAAAAAAAAATAGTGATAAATATGCTGTCAAAAAAAAAAAAAAAAAAAAAAGATAAATATAAAAACTCTGGTTAAGATTTCTTGTCATCTTAATTTTTCGTTGCCAACGCACAATAAAATTTCTTTGCTGAAAATATATTATAACCACGAACCAAATCCAACTAACAAAAGCTTTTTCAGAAGAAACACAAAATTATATATATTTTATGAAGGGGAATGTATACAATAATAGTGTAATGTAGTATCAAAACGCAGTTAAAGGCTTTACAGAGAAGGGATTGAAACAAAACCATTTCAATTTAACCTCTTTTTTTATTGCCACTCTTTTCATCCAACGTATCGGAGCAAGACTCCATCGTTGCCAAGCACAAATCCTTTCTTGTCATCCACGAATCTGCAAAAATAAAATGAATTTGGAAACTGATTTTGATGTTTGATTTGAGATGAGATGGGGGAGGAACAATGATGTTATTAAAGGACTGTGTTTTGATGTTTGATTTAGAGACTTACTTGACTGCGTAGAGGTTAGCTGCGATATTATCAGCAGCTTTGTCACGGTTCCATGATTTGCCTCCATTTCTTGTTCTCAGTAGTATCCCACTGCCTCCTGCTGCCCATGCTTCTTCCTGCAATAACCAAACAAAGAAAATGGTGTAAAGATCGGAGCAGATTCAGAGTTTTTGAGTGATCATTGCGGAAACTCATTTACCTCTGAGCGATATCCAACATCTAGAATGCCAAAGCCACGGCTTTGTACGGGAACTTCTTCAAAATCCTCTGTGATCTGAGCAATTATAACAGTGGAGATCAGAGTCAGATGTAGTTGGAAGTTGGAACATTTGAAGAGGATTCAAATCACAAGGAAACAGACTAAACAGTGTTTTATTTCCTTGTTTTTGGTCCAGGGAAAATCAGATAACAAAAGAAAAATGTGTTTCTTAGTTCATGGCTGGATTTGGTTTCATCCTCGAAGTGACATAACCCAAAAACTCGCAAGTAAATCTCAAAACGAGTTTTGTTGGTAAGAGAAGAAAAGGAAATGTGAGGAAATAAAACTGCAAAAAGTGAGAGTCTTGTTGCAGTACTTACCCCAGTGCCTTTGCTAAGATAAAGTCCTCCACCACGAACAAGAAGCCACAGACCACCATCAGCTCTCCATCCCATGTTCTGAATTCTTCGGGCAACAGCTCTATTGTGTGGTTGCCAATAAGGCTGCAATGTAAACATATTATAGTGAATCATAGTCTAAAAAGCAACCAAACCACACACAAGAACAAAATTCGGATGATACCGTTTACCTAGACACAGTACTTTACTATTAGCAGTAGTTAGTAGTTACTTAGATCATAATTCGGATGAATGGATTGTTATACCCTTCTTTACGATTATTCCATTGGTGCTAAAAATCAAAATCAGCCATAAGACTGAGCCTAAGCAAGTGCTACAACTTCACACCTAGCTATGTCATAAAAAGGACTAAGAGTTCAAAAGCAAACCATAAGAATAAATGTTATTCATAGCCTTAATTGAGTCTCACCTGCCCAGGCTCCCATGTCAGAAAGAAGTTACCACGGCTCGAAACAGCGACATATCTTCCGTCAGGTGAACGATTAACGGCACTGAAGGTTCCCGTGTAGTAACTAGCACCACTAATTCCACTAGATACCGTTCTGCAAGACCATTGGAAAATACTGAATTAGGATCTACTCTTTGATCTCTATTGAATGTGGACGGGAAAGACAATGCCAATTCCCTATGATAAACCAAAGAGAGGGTAATGAACCGAACCTGTTCAAGGTAGCTGAAACAGTTTCCTGAATAGCAGCTTTCCAGTTATATCCCTTGTTTGAAGTAACATATATAGCACCTTCATCAGTAACCATCTCTGCACTCTAATCTCCTGTCGCTTTTATAAACACCTACAACAACATTCTCTCATAATCAAAACACAACAATAGAAATCTTGGAGGAAACAAAGATATAATACCATATCTCCAGGAAGCTGAGAACTTAGAGGAATCCGATCCCAATTCTCTCCAGCATCAGCAGTATACAATAAAATTGCAGGCTTGCCAATAATCCATCCTTGTTTGCCTTTAAAGCTAATCGAATTGAATCTATAATTGAAATCTTCCTCTTCAGCTGAAGGGATTGAGCGTGGATTCCAAGTGTTTCCACCGTCTTTAGTCTCTAATAGAGTCTGTCTCGTTCCCAGTAAAAACCCTAATTGATAAGCAGAATCAGTACGTGAACACTTCCGAAATTGAGAACAGAAAATTGAAGAAAGAGGAAGTTACCACGGCTAGGTTCGTCAGGGACGAAAGCAATGTCGAGAAGAACAACGCCGGGATCGATTGGGAGAAACACTCTTTCCCATTCAGATAACTGTTCATCAGCTTTCGCTTCTTTTACCGGTCCAACAATGGAAGAAAGCGAGAGTGATACAGCCGCCGATTGGTACAAAAGCTCCCGCCGACTGAAAGATAAGGAGGAGGAAGAAGAAGACGATGATGATGGTGAAGGAGATGGAGGAGGGGAAGCGGAGGCTTTAGGGATGAGACGATGAGAAATGCGTTGAGAGAGTAATCGAGGAGAAACAGAGGGCTTGAAGAGAAGATAACCGTCGCAGAGTTGCAGAGACGCCATTGATGTGTGGAATGTTCGATCTCTCACTCTCTCTCTCTCCCGCCTGGAGAATATACATATCCTTTTGCTGTGGTTATCTAACGTCTACGTAGTGTACACGTGTTGTTTTATTATTGGTGAAATATTGTGCTAATTCTAACTTCTAAGTTTTGAGACAAATCATATGAAGCAGAAGAAAGAAAACAAAGTGTGGACGACTAGATATGACTCCAACTCTCCAATGAACAGTTTTATAAATCCCAAAAATAGTTTGAAATAATTTACTATTTTAGGATTTACGATCAAATATATAAGGTTACATTTTAGTCATTTACTGTTGGGCAGAGACATTATTAGAGCATATAATTAGGAAAAAAAACATTATGGTGCATTGTCATAGACGACAGAAAAACGAAAAACAACGGTTGAAATGGATCTTCAAGCTGCGAATAATTACATGATTACCAGCAATTGTTTTCGTCCTGCGCGTGAAGGAGAAGTTTTTGGCTTTACGAATAACCAAAAGAACAATCTGGCATAACTTAAATGTCCAACAGTTGAACTTAGAGTTATCTGGCACAGACAGAACGAGTTGACTGTCATTTAATGCAGACAGCTTTAATTTGAGTTTTACGAAATTTGAGTGGACCTCCATATAGTATTTACAACAATTTTTGGACCTTCACATATAGATCTACAAAGCATATATGGAGATCTAAGGAGCTTAGATAGACGTTCATGCGTTCTTTTTGGGTAAACATATCTCAATTAATTAAGGAATTAATAGTTATCTATAAATTTATCTACATGTCCATACACTTTCATAGAGTTATATATCGATTTATATAGTGCTAAATTTATTAATAGATATCTACGCAATTAGGTTAGTGGTTTAAAATCCGATTTGGACATTCACAAATAATCATAGATCCGCCATGTTCCTGAATGCCTAAAAAATAACTACCTGCAAGCATAGATCTATGATTATTTGTAAATGTCCAAATCGGATCTAACAAATCAGGTATTAAACACACAAAAGTCAAATAACAAGGAAACGATCATGACCTCGAAAACAACATAAAACACATAAAACATTGCAATTGTCCACCGTAATTGGGCTGATGATTTACTCTAATTCCATCAACGCGTGGGGTTAAATTCGGGATAAACTTGAGCTAATTATTATCAATGTCTTGGACTATTTCGTATAATACGGGAAATTTTATTAGCCCAAAAATGGATGTCTCTCACCCAATTATCTTTTAGTTTAATTATAAGATTGATTTGATATGTAGTATTTTTTTTTTCACAAGAGTAATAATATATTATTATTATTAAACAAAGCAAACTTTACATAGGCAATTTAAAGCCTAGATTACATGTATGTTTTAGGCCTAACAAGTACAAGCCCATCAGAGAAACCTATTGAAGAATAAACTTTAACTTTATCTTGACTTCATCAAAATCCACGTGTCATTAACTAGAGAAAACCAGAATACGTGTTGGATGAGTTACCAAAGTAATCCGACATCAACATTTGCCGTCCGAGCACCGATTCCGGTAACGGAATCATCGCCGATAAACATATCGAGCATGGATTCTTCTGGGTTTTTACCAGGATAAAACCAATGATATGTAGTATCTAATTAATATGTTTTTAGTTACTTAATTTAAAGTAAGTTAGATAGATTTTAAAGTAATTTAAAGTATATATAATATATATGAAGGTTTTTTGTTCAAATTTCCTCTCACTTGTAATGTGAAAAACTACTTAAAAAGATAATAGACTAATAGCTGCTTAAAAAAATATTTTCATAACATAAAAATACAAAGTGAAAACATACCTATACGTATTTACAAATGAATTACTTGCATAGAGGACAAAACCTTTGATAATTGGGTAATTAATTTTATGATTTGGTATTAGTTACGGTCGGAAGATTCGGATGGTTCTATTGACTTGAAGACGACAAAAGGGACATCTAGAGACTGAAGTTGAACAATCCCGACACAAGACATGTCCGCATGGTACAATAGTAATCTCCACCTCCTTCATCTGACATATCTGACACAGCCATTGTGATTTCGCCGTCTCTGCTTCCTTCATGGAAGCCTCTGCTCTCTCCTGCAAGAAAATCAGAGACATACATGTTTTGCTAATCATCATTATGGTCATAATTTGTGTTTTCTAAGTACAAAGGATTTGACTGTATATCGAACCTGCTCAAGTAAGAATGCAACTTTAGAGTCCTTGAGTTCTTCTTGAAGAGTTATGGTCCTTAGTAGTAGAGATTGATTCTCCAGTTCCATGTTGATTCCAGCTGCAGAGAGCATCTCGTGTACTGCCTCGACCAATTCTTTCGCTGTGACTCGACCATACTGCATTTCATTCACAGGCTGCAGGTCACAAAGAACATATCCAATCAATCTTTCCCAGAACACAATTTAAGATCAATCTATCACAAGATGATAAACATTTCGAAGAAAACAGTATCCATTTGTCTATTAGAATCACATAGATTTTAGGTAATACAAATATTGGGGCGAAAAGCAAGCATATATGATTAAATCCAACGATTCACGAGAAATGTAACAAACCTGGCTAGAACTTGTTTTGTTAGTTCTGGAACTTTCTGAAATTTCCTCAGATTTGTTATCAGATACTGCTGGGAGCACCTCAGGCAAAATCGAAGGACCTTCATTTTCGATTGACGTGCCTCGGAAGGAGAAAACTTGAGATGAAAGTAATAAACCAGTCTCTCCAGGTGTCATTTCAACCTTTAATCTGTACAGGGCCTGGCCTGCAGAAGGTCTAACATCTTCTGGGACTCTTCCATATCTCAGCTTGTCTCCTTGTTGGATTTTCCAAGCAACGATCTCCCCTTTGTAGAATGGCCTCAAAGGGTGAAGCTGTACTTGTACAGCATCTTGTGGCATTATCTCTTGGCCAACAGAACTATCAGCTGTACCAGAGTTAGTAAGAGAATAAGAGCATAGTCTCAGGCAAGCGGCAATTTCAGTTTCAGATCCCTCAGGACATGAAAATAAAGATCCGATAGGCAGGGAAGTTGGAAAGCCTAAAACCTCGCTCACCACTGTTGCCATGACATCCAGGAAAGAAATGTATCCAGGCGGTTCAGAAACTAGGATAGACGTTCTCTGATGATTGATAAAATACATTGTTCGATGATGCGATTCATTCTCCCATTCGGGAATCATGGATTCCTTAGACACGAGAGTAACGTCTACGGAATTTGGCAGGAGAAGAAATCGAGTATATATATTTCTGACAAAACCAATTTTCTCTGCCGCGGATTGTAGAGAATGTTGCATAACCTCAAAAGATAAGTCATCCACGGTGGTGGTCTGACGGCTCACCGTCCATAAAGCAGCTTGAAACGACTCGCTCTGCAACTTCCTTCTGATAGCCTTGAGTGATATAGACCCTATGTTGTCTAAGGTTTGAATATGTTCAGCGTTTTCAAGTTCCTAGGTAAAGAAGCAATTGTTTTGAGATTGTTTCACACATAAATATAAGAAAAAGAAAGACGTGATCAAAAGAAACTGATGCCATGCATACCTCAATAACAACATCAGAGAGCTTCCTCACACCCAAATCTAAACAGATCCTCTCCGGAAGACGTGGATGAACAAGTCTTAACCTTGCAGTGTCTATGTATTTCACATAGCGTGACCCAAAGGAATCGACATAGACACAAGATCGTGCGTGAACAAGCCTGCAGCCATCGTCTGGGACAATCACATTTGATTTGATAGTATTTATTTCAGGTGGCTTTGTCTTATTTATTTCATCACAGAGAAAAAGAAGAATTTCCATCACAGCGCGAAGCTCATTCGGGTTCAAACGCCGATAACCACATTCTTTTTGTAATTTGGAGAGGATATCCTTTGCAGCACCAACTGAAAGCACATCGTTAAGTCCCAAATCTTTAAGGATCTTCAGAAAAGGTAGATAGAGACTAGGAAGTTCAAATGCAAAAGGTGATAGGTTGATTGGTAGGCGAACAAAAAGGGAGCTTGCTCCCACCAAGCGTGTCCCATTTGCAGCTGGTAAAAAGGCTACCTTTTGCAACTCCAAAATATCTGGATGATAGAAATTACAAAGCCGGGTAAAAAATACCATCAGAGATTTCAAAATAATAATAGAAAACTCTTACTGCAGTCATATTATCATAAATATCCAAATATTTCTATGCATCAGCAAACATAAATCCATTTTTTCTGGTTCTGGTATTTCACGATGAAATACATTGTGTTGTTGTCCAGAGCAATCCATTATTGCGGCTTGCAAGGCTGGACCACAAACAATGGAGAACTATTTTCACTATTACTACTGCATTTGTTCACACCACCTATTGGTTAAAACTTAAAAGGTTCTTTGTTCTTTCCAGATATTTTGTAATTAAAATTTAGATCGTCGCCAGATTAGGAATCTACAGCTGCAAAAGCTAGAATGTCGATTACACTTTTCTATTAAGTAATGTAAATTGAGTGCTAAGTAGTATACATACCTGAAGAAGTGAGGGAGCCCCAAACCTTTTCCAGGTACTTCAAAACTTCACAAGAAGTAACATCAATGGTCATCACATTTGGATCATTGGGCCAGTGAGCAAGAGTGTCTTCACCACCATTCCGTCCAATTACCTGGGAATATATAATCAGGCCTCTTTCTTCACATGTCCATGACAAGAGTGCACAAATAATCAAAGAGAGAAGAAGAGTGACCTTACCTGTAAGTGTTTAAGAACAGTCGAGAAAATTGGAGGACTTTTTAGGCGTAATGCTGTCCATGAAAATTCAGGTGGAATGAATCTCTGAGTTGAAAGAATAGGAACAGAGCTCCAAGCAAGGGGCCAGTCCCGTAAAAGAACAGCTTCGCTGTAACGTGTAAGGACTCTTTTGCCACCTTTTCTGCCACCAAGACTTGGGAACCCTGATTCAGCAGGTACGCAAGCAATCTGACCAAGGGTGTTGCAGAATGCAGTGCTGTAAAAACCAGCAAAGTTTAAAAATATAGCTTCAATTACAGATCCTGCTAATGTTGATAACTCAACAGAAATATCCTTCTCAGAATGTACAAGATCCGTTTCTAAATCATCTTCTTCGGAAGATCTATTACGCTCGTTACCCAGAAATTCCACCCTTTTGGCACATTCAAGTATGACATCAGCTTCCGCTGCAGTCCGAAGGCCAGCTTTCCGTAGAATGCGAAGCCAGCCTTCTGATGAAAATCTTTCTCCAGGAAATCGTTTTCTCTCACCAAAAAAGACCGACACTAGTAATGTATCAGAAGGATCAAACAAGTCCTTTGGTTTAGACAGCTCAGAGGAAAATTCATCAGAATTTCTGACAAATCTCGCCTCTTTAAGAGCTTCAATCACAGTAGAATCGGCCTCTAAATCCAGCCAATTTCCATATACATAAATTAGTATGTCTTCTCGTTCAGATTGAGATCTACTTTCAAACCCAGCTAACCCAAACCTTACTAAAGTCTGATGATTATGCAACACAGTGACCCCAAGGGCTTGGAGAAAGTGACACTCAACTGAATCTGGTAAATAGCAAAAGCAACATTCATCATATGGTTTAAGGAAGGAATCTCCAGAGATTATACACAAACCGTGCCTTTGCAAATGAGTATAAGACCCAGTGACAGTCTTAAATATAGGAAGTGAACTTAGTACTTCAAGTTCATATGCTTGATATCTTGAACCACTGGAAGAGAAATCATTAGCCAAAAGGGTGAACAGCTCATCACGGCCAAATGTTGGGAAGGAAGCAATATCAGCAATGTAGCCAGCTCGTTTGCCTTCAGCAAGCTTGGAGGCAATAGCTTGGCCAAGTGACACGCTTGGTGAAGGCAGACACTTGCATCTCTCAGCACAATCAATATATGCAGCATCACAAACTGGTATATTGCACTGGTTCAGCAGTAAAATCAGCCAAGGATGCTTGCTCTGTGCTAGGTCGAAACCTGAAACATAGCGCTGTGTTAACTCAGATAAGGGACCGTCACTTACTGATGTTGTGGATATATCACTGTCTCTCTGATGCATATCAGTACCACTTCTAGAGACTGGCTGCAAAGCCGGTGGTGGAAAAAAGATTAAGTGTCTCTCCCTTACACGGCATAAAATTGGTCTGCCAAGGAAGGCAGGAATCAGAGGCCAGTCCGAAAAGAGGGAGAGCTCATCTGCTGATCCATTAAAATTCTTCCAAAAGAGCTGTATCCATTCAGGCGAGGGACCACTATCATCACTAGAACTTGATGTACTCTCCCATGAAAACCATGGCACAGAATTTGATTCTGAGATATAACTAACCCAGTGGTCATGAAAAAGATATTTCATATTACTAGCAAGTAAAGGAAGAGACCAGCTCCTCAACTTTAAAAATGCTTGAACAGAAGACTTCAAAAATATATCAGCCAAGCTCGATCTGTCAAACACTTTTGGATGGATAAATCGTGCAGACACAGGCAACATCAGTGCCTGTTGCTCCTTGTTGCCCAACCATAGCTCAGAAATACCCAAGCGTGCTAAATGATTTGTTGCAGTCGGGCATGGTAATCCTTTAAGTTCATTAACTGCAGATAGAAACCTCGGGTCAGCATTACTATATCTATTATTACTATTTCTTTGACCAATCGAATCTCCAGCACGACCAATATCTTCAACAACAACTCTACCAAAATCAAACAAAGCCTTCCCCAGGCTTGTCATCATTTCAAAAGCATCGCTAGAGCCAGCCTGAGCTTGAGTAGACATCGACGTTGAAGTAGAAGTACTGTTTCCTTCATCCATGTTAGCCTCTTCGGGTTTAAGTGCTTCAATAAATTGAATATCTGATAGACAATATTCAAGTACATCAATAAAAGTATCAACAGATCGAAGATCGATAGAAGCAGATGACTTCCTAAGAAGAACGCGAACCATCTTTGGTTTGACTTCTCGAACTGGAATCCCTACTGCCTGGACTTCAGCCAGCAATTCCCAGGGCACGGAAAACACAGGATAATGCTCCTTCACAAAGCTGCAAACTGTAACAGGAAGCAAATTAACAGCAACCTCACTACCAGGTTGTGTAAGAAACATACCCTCTTCAGCCTTGACCAAATTTCCTGAGTAAAGCTGCCACAGAGGAAGGTCAGCAACACGAACGTAAAACGGCCTTATAACTTGTTCAACCAAGCATTCCCACTCCGGTTTGAGCACTTCTGTTTCTATAGCACCGTCATGTAAGCTAAGCAAAGCATGTTGATTAGATCGTGGCCAGAAGGAATACAACTGATGACCATAGGCTTTAAGAGAAAGGGCCAGCTGACGTGCTGTACTTGACTCAATTGAAGAGCTTGAATGTTCTCGACTTCGCCTTTCCATCTCCACCACTATTTCTATGTAAGAATCACGTACACATGACATTAACTCTTTGTTCCATGCATCAATCAATTTATCTCCAGCATCAAGCTGTGGCTCTGACATAGCTCTCTCATTTTTATTTTTGAAAAGGAATCGACCACAATTATTCCGAATGAGGAAGCATCCAAGGATGGTGACAGGTAGATTCACACTACCAGACAAAGGCAAAGGAGACATTATGGGGCTGGCTGCATGAACATCAACAGGACGACCATTTCGAGATACATGTGCAGCAACTCCAGCAACAGGTGTCAAATTGTACGCTAGATACTTCCTGCAGATAAGTAATATTTCAACAACAAATAGAGACATGAGGACCTCTAGGAAACTCATCACATCTACTAGATTTGAGTAAATGAAATTTAGTGTCTATTTACTCGTGTGAACAGTGACATGTCAATTCTTTGGTTATCAAGTATGAAAAGTGACATACTTGCACAATGAACTGAATGTATTTGCTACTCATGGATTTGATCAGAATTGGTAATATCTTAAATTTAAAAGATAGATTAAACATCTGAAAGAGATTATTGGTATCGCTTTATTCTCTGACATTTCGAGGTGATATGAACATCAAAGCATATAGGTTACTGCCAGAATCTTTTATGTTAAGTAAACAGTAAGTGACTTTGTACCTGTCACGAGCCATGTTTTGTGATTGTCCAGAGCCCTTGCTGAGAACTACAAGCCATCGATCCAGAAGTTTGTTTTCCCTTATATGTAGGTTAACCTCTATTATTTGTGATTTAACAGCAGAGTTTGAGCTACCAAAAAACCTCGAAAATTTAGACGTTTTCAATGTTTTCTCCGCGAAGGGATTCCTCATGATAGCTGATGCGGAATCAATATGCAGCGAGTAATCTTGATGTGGTTGTGCATTTCCTTGCTCCCATGTGGAAAATGAAACCTGAAATTGACAAATAATATTTTCCACGTTTTTAGGTTTGATTTTATAGAATAGACATCAAGTTATTAAAACGAAACACAACATGATAAAACATGAATCATTTTAGAACATACAAAGGTGATTTACCATGACATACGTATAGAGTTCCATACAATCAAGGACAAAAGTCAAACCTCACTCATTCCTCAAATTTGAACTTCAACTTACAATAATTCAAAATATCCAAGTAACTGTCAAAATTCAGTTGAGAGATACATCCAACAGATGGAAGAATGCCAAACACATTTTATTGTTGTGCTTCTGCAAATTCAAACAACATACCTAACAAAATATCCCATCATTGATAACGGCCTCAGAACAATCTAATTAGTTAAATAAATCTTTACTTAACAGTTCGTAACAACAGTATGGTAGACTATGTTCAAGCCCAGATTTTTTCAGTTTCTAAGTTGTATTATCCTATTATGTATTACAGTTTTGAATTTAATAGTGATTTACTGCCACAAAAAAAAAAGAATTCAAAGACGTCCACTATAGTGTAGATATAGATTATAATACCTGTGAAACTGACTTCAAGAAAATAAGGATTCTGGAGGCATTCTCCAGAAATTGGTCAGATATTTGCTTCACTCTATCTAACCCCGCCTCAAGTCCATCTTTCAAGATTTCAGTTGATAAAGGCATCCGAATAATGGTGGAATCTGTCAATGACCATGCCTTATCTTGACCAATTAGCATGGGATTGAATTGATCACTGAATCGCTCTACCAAATTTGTACCTAAAGGAACAGTAGGAAATAATAGAAGGTAAACTTATAGAAGAAACAAGTCAACTGAATAGTATCTAATAATTGCTGAGTTACAGATAACGGTAAGACAAATGTAAATAAAGCTAAAATATGATCCCTCCCTGATACGACCAATGAACCAAAAAATTCAGTTTTAAGGATGAGGTGGTTTATTCCCATCAGGACCAGTTACTGAATAAATATGAGTCATTTAAGATATAAGCTACCATGATAGTGATTATTGTCACACAGTTTTAGCATGGGGAAGACAGGTAGGAAAGCAATACCAGAAGTTCATACCTATCAAGGAGAACATCTTTGCAGCTGGAGCCTGAGTCGTGGGTGCAGAAAGGGTCGCTCCTTGGGGATCAAACATGTAAAAGTAGCCACCAGAAACAATAGACAGAAGATCACACATGAAGTAACAGCTAAGAAGGCCCAACCCATAGTTGAGAGTTTCACCCTTAATTCTCCACTGTGAAAGAAGCTGAAGACTACAAACCTCCTCTCTGGTCAATGTAACCCCTTCTAAAATGGCAACTAGAGCAGGTCCTTGAAATTCACCTGAAAAAGAAGAGTACGTTAATAAGAGGATCAAGGTATACATCCCTACAAATCGACAAAACAAAATACTCAGCACATATTCAAAACCAAGCAACAAAGAAGTCAATATCCAGTAGAAGCTCAAAATATCCTTTCTTGTAGTGAAAATTTTATCCACCTTAGATACTCCGCCATTCTCCAAAATTTGAAAGAGAAAACTTAGGTAAAAACCAAAGATAACACAAAATTTAAAGAATATAATAGAATCAATTGAAAGGCTAGTAATAAGCTCAAAACATTGACTACCTAAATTATGCTGCAGCAAGGTCTTGCGAGAGTGCTCCCTCTTGTCAAAGATGATATGCAGCTTTTTAACCCTGCAGCAATCAGCTAACTCAAGAAGATCGAACAACAAGAAATCTTTGCTGGCATATAGTGATAGAAGCTCCTTCAACTTTGTGAAATCCATACAAGGAAGATCCTGGGTAATATCATTATCCACTAAGGAGATACAACGAAGAGATTGTATCCCCAATCTATTAGCTATGTCACTGTTGATGCTAGGATGTACAAACCTTTTCCCAGAGAGAGAACTGCTGTCTACCCATGGTGCATCATTATAAACAAGATCATCTAACGGGACCAAACATCCTGCGGAATCGGGAACTAGCACTGAATTGTTATCACTATCTGATGACACCTCGGAAAAACAGTCTGCAATGGCTTCAAGAACACAAAGGACAAAATTTATCTGCTCATCTGTTAACTGTGATCCTTTTATATCATTCTGCAAGTGCTGCAGAGTGTTCATATAATCTGCTGCATCAAAACTAAGTCTCACACCCAATTCTAGAAGCAATTCTTTAAAGTCTGATAATTCCGAAGGGACAACATATAGATAAGGGGTAAACTTCACAGGAGAATCAAAAGAAAGAACATCTGCAGAGACAAAATCATCACCAAGCCACACCCAAGGAACACCACTTAGTGCTGATTTAAGGGCAAGAAAGTCATTTTCTCTAGAAAGTTCTTGCAGTCTGGTATAAAGTAGAGGAATTTGGCCTTGTAACATGCTCTCAAAATCAGGATTTATTGAGGAACGAGACTTCTGTTCTTTATAAGATTTTGATATCTCAATTAGTTGTTTGCACAGGATATCAATAGTTAAACAGTCCATCCACCCAAGTTTCTGATGTAGATACGATGACTGGCACTCGCCATCCAGTAAGTGCATTGTGGCCGACACCAAAAACATCTGAGACTTGGGCCTTACTCTATCTGGTGATGCCACCAAGTTACTAGATTCCAGCCATGGAATTCCTTCTATAGGTGGATCAAGACAAATCGGACACCATGGGATAGACCTCAGTTGACACCAAAACTCATCCTCTGATTGTTCAGTGAGCAAGCTCCCAAGATAGCTAGTCTCCGTTTCATATTCAGGATAGGTTTCTTCATCAAGCGAGTCTTCGCTTGTAATGGACATTATATTTTGTGATTCATCATGGTTCGCTTCACCTGTCTTGGATGATAGTTTCACAGAAAGAGTTTTGATATGGAATAATAGTCTTCTTCCATATCTCGATGCTTCTAAATCTCCCGAGTCATGTAACATTGACACACTTCTAGCAGCATCCAAATAGGTAGAACAATCCAGAGTTGTTCTAAGTCCAAGACCAACCAAAGCATCCAGGATCTTAGAATCTGAGAATTTCTCAGAAGGAAAGTAGACTTCTTTGTGAAGAAGCTCCTGTAGCACAGGAACACGAGGATCGTAAAGCCTGAAAAGAGGACAAAACTATGAAGACAGCTATAGAGATATCCAGTTTCTCTATAAAAAGTGTGTAAATGCCAACAACGATAGCTAATATCAGGTTGTTGTATAAAGCGTTTAAATGCAGACAAAAATAGCTAATATCAAGTTGCAGCTGTAGTCTATGATTTAATGTATCAGAATAGGAAAAAGGTAATAAGATAGACAAACCTGGAAGGTTGTTGCCATAATCCATTCGCTGCAAGAACAAAAGGGGTTGTAGATAGTGCACACTGACGAGAAACATCATCGACGACCAGATCATTTAGATCATGCAAAATGGCCAACAGAGCTTCTTGCTGAGAAAGGAACTCCGACATGCGATTAAGTACACAAGCTTTGTAGAATTCCATTTTTGAGGGCTCTTTTATTTGTAAGTATCTTTTGAAGATAGCTCTCTCCCTCTCTGAGTCCAAGCGTACAAAATCATCATCCAACAGATCCTCCCTGATGCCATCAGGTTTGAGCCACTTAACTGGACAGTTCAAACTTACAAGTTTTCTACTTCTGTATGACTCAAATATGGGGAGGTGTTTGATGGTCTCAAAGTGGACCTCATTCATATGTCCACCAGAGAACCACTTTGACTGAAGAATAAAATTCCGAAGCTCATGCAATTCTCCATCTGAAACATTAAGGAAAATCCCCTTTATGTTTTCGTGCCCACCAGAAACCACAAGAAGTGCATTCAATATGCCTGTTGCTGTTGGTGGCTGAACAAATGTATCCAACTGAGGGTGCTCTACTGGAAGCTCACGATTTAAAAACCGGCATCCACATTTCAGTAATAATGAAGACATGTTCTCGCTCCAGCCATCATCTCGAATAACATTAGAATTTACAATAAGTTGCATGAGACAGCCATCTTCAACTGGTAATATGGGCCACTTAGAAAATATTGAGAGGTCATCACAAGATAACTTAAGATAGCTCCACAGTACCCTTATCCATTCTACTGTTGGATGTCCTTGTTGCCCAGGTGTCCAAAGTATCTTTTCTGAGAGATGCCAGTCTGCTGGCAGTAGCTTAAAAAAGAGCTTCTCAAGCAAATTGCAAGAGAGAAGACATATGCATGATTCTTCGCTTTGAGCTACAGCCAACAGCTTACTATAAACTCCTTCCGGCACTTCGCGGTCCACGAGTTGGTGAGGAAGTGAATCCTTCAAAATTTCATACCCAATCTCTTCTGCGAAAAAGATTCTCTCAGCAGTCCCACTCTTGCTAAAGGTTGTAAATGAACCATCAGCAAGAGGTAGCAGGGGTAGACCGTAAAGAAGATCCGCCAGAAAAGGGACTTTTAAATCAAGAAGACAGTATTCTAATGCCAAGGCCAAGCCATTTCTATCCCTAAACTCACGTTTTCGCCGAGTCAACAGAGTCCTTAACAGTTGGGGTGTAATAAAATGCAAGGATGAACAGGCCTCTCCAAATCTTTCCGCAACTGTCTTTGAGATATTAATTACAGGGAGACCAGCGTCTGCTAGGACATCAACTAGCTCCTCTGCCTTAGGAAAGCTGAAATCAGGGTAAATTGCTTGCTTAGTTGAAATCCATTGGCCCCCTCTTGCTTTGGTATATAAGACACGAAGACCGTTATTCGCAATAAAACTGTAGAGCTTCCGAACCAAGGATGCCCAAGGTTCTGTTCCTAGAGTTACTGGCCAGACAGAGAAGAACAAATCACATGGACCAAGTTCAGATGCAATTTTTTCAAGCAAATGACCATAGGCTGGTACGACAACTTCCTCGATCAAGTAAAGATTCCAATCCGAGCGTACTTTTCCATCCCCTGCCATGTCGTTACCAAACCAAAGATCCCTCCTGTTGGATGACAACTCAAAATACGCATTGATATGCGCAGGGAGGCCAGTAGTTATAGGTAGAGGCAGAAAGCAGAATGCACGGCCCCCAAAATTTCTTCTATTCTGAATTGAAATAGTAGATGGCCCAAATATATTAGAATTGCTAGCAGCCAGGTCCTCTACATTATCACTCTTGACAGAATTTATAAGCACGGCAACACTAGCCCATGGTATTAACTTATGGGACATTTCTGGAAGGTTCAAGTTCTTTTTACTTACCCCGGCATTCAGACATTCACCTGTTATCCATCCATGTAAAATACATCCAGATGAATCTTGCTCGGTCACCACAATCTTCTGGCATTTATACGGCAGATCTTTAACTACAGTGTTGCTTAGTTTTTTTAGCAACTGATCTTTATTCATTCCAGCAAAACTATTTTCGTCAAGAAGACTAAACACTTTACTAGATGGCTTTGGTTCAGTATCTTGCCCAACATTGTGAACTTTGCAAACACGATGCAGTAACTGCATTTCATGACCAGCTCCTTCCTTTGTAAAAATTGATACTGTTTTGACATTCCGCAGAAAAACTAAAGCTTCTGAAACTACACCGGAAAAGGAAGTAAAGAGGGATAACACATCTTCAGGAGCATATGTTTCTTTCTTTATGTGGCTTCTGGGAGCAACACTGGCGTTTCTAAGAGGAAATCGAAAGAGTGTACCAGGAAATGTATGCTCTAAGTCACAACCAAAATGCAAGAATGGTGCAAATTGATCAGGAAACTGATCCAATATATTTCTTCCAGCAAATTTAATCCGCAACCCTGGGTGAGTTGGAGAAATACCAGGCAAATGATTGGCATGAGGATCAAACATAACAATGTTTTCTCCAGAAACAAACCCCGGGATATCTGTGAAATGATAAACACAGTTAAATCCCAGCCCAAATCTTCCTATTGCAAAAGGTTTTTCAAGTTTGCTTGCTTGACCAATGCGTGAGATTGCATACATATCTTGTTGAGTAAAAACCGAGTTGTTGAAACAATACAGAGCAGGGCCTTGCCAATCTGCCATTTCAGGAGATAGGAGTGAAGACGTCCCATAATGAGTCTTATCCAAAAGGAATGTCACCTCAGAAGCTCCTGCATCTTCCGCGTTTTGAACCAGCTCAAAAAGAATCCCAGGCCCATCAGCATACATTTCTAGTATGTGTTTAAGTCTGGTGGTCAACGCCTCATGCTGTCCAAAGGCCTCAGCAGCCCCAGATAAACTAAAATTCATTGAATCAGCACTTTCCGCCAGCAAGACTCTACGAAGAGAGCGAACACCAAGCTTCTCCGCTACCTCATTAGATATGTTACCGTGGACAAATTTTTGCATTGTTCTTTTCGCATTCAATAGCATTGTAGACTCTGCACTAAACGAGCTGTTATGATTGTCTGATGCAGTCAACCATGGCGCATCATTATAGACCAAGTCACTTGAAGGGAAGAGTCGACCAGAAACATCAGGTAAATAGATTGTGACTTTGTCAAGAAATTGCGCTTCAGCCAACTGCTGCGCAATCAGCACAGCCGCCCTGATTTCTTGAGGATCAAGAGGTGAAGTACCTTTCCTTACAGCTATTCTACATAAAACATCAGCATAATCAGATGGAGTTAAAAATTCTCGAACACCAAGCTCCACGAATAGTCCCCTAAAAACAGCTAAGTCGGTAGGTATGACACGAATGTAAGGAACAAGATGAAGAGGGCCATCGAGAACAACCTCACTCAAAGTTGCAAATCCATCACCTACCCAGATCCAGCGACTACCTTCAAGTACAGCCTTAACAATGTCCATCTCATCTGAACCTAGTAACCTTGCAAGAATTGAGTATATCTTTGGCATTGCCAAAGCTAGTTCCTGCCGAAGAACCTGATCAATCAGAATCTCATTGTTCTTTCCAAGTTCAAGCAACTGAGCCGCAATTGCACTTCCTCCTGGATGTGATAACCACCCCAAGTTATATGCAAGAGCTGTAGAAGAACATTCACCATCCAGTATCCTCATGGATGCAGATACAAGCCACATATCTGTTTTTGGACGTACAAGCTTCGGAGGAGCAACAGTAGATGTCACAACTGGCCATGGTAAAGTTTGAAATGGAGCAGACACTAAAACGGGGCACCAGCAAATCATTTTAAGTTCACTCCAGAACTTAACAAGGTTACATGTCAGATTTCGTGGTCTGAAAGCCGTCGCAGCTCTTGAAAATATCCTGTTTATAGCTCCATCATCCCCAATCGACTGATCAGGCAGCCACTTCACAGCATTGACTTCTAAAAATGAAAAAAGCACTTTACCTCGTGAATGTGCCTTTTCCAGATCCTTGTGCATCAATCGCTCCACCAATCGTGCACTCTCTAATATTATCTCAGGAGAAACAGTTGTTTTAAGGCCCAAACCTTGAAGCATGTCCAAGATAGCAGATCCCTGGAATCCGCTACCGGGGAAACAATCAGAATCTTCCAACAAAGCATATAACTCTTCATTACGAGGGTCGTGTAAAACAGATGGGCGCTTAAGAGGACCATTTACAGTTGGAACAAACTCTAGGTTCTGCAATTCTTCCCTCAAGAATCTATCCTCCAGACACAGCTGTGGAAGATTCTGCAGAATAGAAATCATTACCCGATCACGAATCTCAGGTTGCAAAACTTCAATTCTGTTGAAAACATTCTGTCTGTAGAAGTTACTTTTCCTCATTCTCTCAATGCCATAGTACCTTGACAATACATCTTCTTCGCTGCCTTGGCAACATATAATAAACTCACATCCTAGAAGACAGGCAGGCACATCTAATGGAGGTAAGTACTTAGGAGGATTAACAAGATCAGAATAATTGGATTCTTGAGCACTGATTTCTCCATAAATGCGATAAATGGGCAAAATCTTGCAGATTCTGAGATATAGGTCACCAGTCTGATGTCCTATGTGCCATTTTGGATCCAAAAGAAAACTACGAAGTTCATCCTTCTCTTGAGCATTCAAATCATAAATTAAATTTTGTACCCCATCCATATCTGATGAAGCAGCATCGAAAATGGACTCTAAGACACCTGTGTAACTTGCATCCGAAACAAAGGAGGACAAGTCTGAATGCTCAACTTTAAAATTGTTGTTTAATATTTTGCCACCAATCTTCTCTAAGACATTTCTGACCGCATCAGGAAGCTTCTCTGCGTTGATTAATTTTGATTGCGGAGAGGCTATATACAAATAGCCAGACGTGGATGGCAATATTGGCCAATCACAGAATAGTGATAGGCTCTGACACTGTTTGTCAAGATACTGCCAGAAGAGAACAAACCATGATGATGATGGATGATCTCGGTTCGATTCTGGATGCCAGGAAATCTTGCTTCTGTGTTTCCATTCAGCAGGTACAAGCCTAGGAAATAACTGAAGTAAGTTGTGGATACTGAAAATTGCAAGATTTGCTGTTTGTGACTCTGCAATGGCAAATATTCTGCTATATAATGGTGGAGGAATATTCCTATCAATTACTCTGTCATAAACTTTCTGTAAAAGCATATGCTCCAATTCGTCACAAATAAAATAGGAGACACTTTCTGTACTTTCAGAAAAGAAGCCAAAGTCACCATTTGCTAATGGAAGCAGCTTCAGGTTGCTGGCTTGTGTGCAAACACTATCATCAGTCAGATCATCCAGGCAATATTCCAATAATACTAGCTTCAAAGATTTCTTCAAAGCTGAAAGCGTTTTGCATTCTTTGAGAAAGTTGCGCACTCTATCTGGAGTAACCACTTTTGGAAGTAAAAAGGAAGGGTGTTTCAAAAGCATATCAAAAACTGGTCTTGGGAGGCACACGATAGGCATTTCAAGCTGCAATAAGGCATCAGCAAGTTCTTTGCTCCGTGAGAATTCCTCATCATGAAGGTAAGCGTCAGCAGGAGACACCCATTTCCCCCCGTCAAGATCCGAAAACAGTACAGGAGCATTGTAGATATTTTTGTAAATTTGCTCAACTAATATGCTCCATGGTCCTTCAAAAGATCCACTTGGCCATAAGGAGAAGTAAGAATCCCTGGAATCAAGCACTTCTCTCAAACAAAGAAGCAATCGTGCAAAAGTGGGAGCTACCACATCTTCCAGGAGAAGCCTATTCCATGCTGAACGAACTTTCCCACTCCTGTCCATGTCTTCTCCATACCAAATACCGCGACGATTTGATGACACCTCAAAGTATCCGTTGACTTGTACTGTCAATCCAGTTCGTACAGGCAAGGGAAGAAAGCAGAAAGCATGCCCAAGCTTTAGGATATTATTCTGTCAAAACCATATGAAGACAGAGTGAATGCAAATGACAAATGACTTCCTTCGCATTACAGATTAATAACATGATAATTGAAAAGAATGCAAATATATGGAATACCAGTAAGCCTGAAGATAGAGGATATTACGATAAAACAGATAAATAAACGAAATTGTATGATCAGTACTGCAAGAATGTACACATGGGAAAAAATATAAACAATTTTAACAGGTTAAAACATGTTATCTGGATGATAGGCACACACACGCAAAAACGAAGGTGCAACATGGGCAAAAATAATTACTGCAGATAGCAAAAAGGCCCAATTAATAAACTATTGCACAGTACCTCTGATGAATCATCTGATGTGCATGCTGCAACTGAAGCCCATGGTAGCAAGTGAATATCATATTCTTTGGATGCAGTGGCAGCAAACAAACCAATTTTGCTGGACGCTGATGCCATTGTCTGAACTATGTAAAACCTGTCTGTTCTCCGTTTACTTTGGCTTCCCTTTTCAGACTCACTCAAGAACTCCAGAGTAAATGCATCCATCTCCCTGTCTCCAGAAATAGATGTCTTCGACAGTCTAAGAACTGCCTGGCGATGCCACACGGTATCATTATTTGGTGAGCTGACCGAACATGAATAAAGCTTTTTGGGCTCTGGTTCTCCATCATCCCATGTGTACATCTCAATAGATAATACACATTTAAGAAATAGCAACGAGAAAACTCCTTCCTCGAAAAGTTGATCAAACATCAAAGAAATGTCATCTTCAAAGTAGGCTTGTCTTGAAAGCCTACTAGAAGCTGCTTGCTCTGGATTCCTCAAAGGAAAACGGAACAACGTACCATGAAAAGGACTTCTCATATCACATCCAAAGGCACAATAAGGAAGAAACTGATCCTTATACTGAGATAGAGCTGAAGAACCAACATAATCAATTCTCTTCCCTGGGTTTGCTGCAGAAATATTCGGAAGATAAGCACCTTGAGGATCAAACAATACCACGTATTTTCCACTCACAAAAGAAGGTATATCAGTTAAATGGTATACCGAATTGAAGCCAACCCTATAATACCAAAGTCAGAACATTTATCAGAAAACAAGGGATTAAAGTCAAATAAAAGATGTTCAAATCTGTGACACACTGAGATTGACTCAAACACATACTCAAGAAGTAAATTGATATCTTCATAAGCAAGAAACAACGAAAAAAAAGAGAGAGAGAGTAATTCACACAGAGAAAGGAATCAAAATTTTACCCAAATCGACCAGTCTTCCAAGCTTGACCATGCTTGCCACTTCCACCAATTCTGGAGATACTAACAAAATCCTCCTCAGTGAAAACAGCATCATTGTAAGCCAATAGAGAAGGACCTTGCCACTGAGCCAAAGAGTCCGAAAGCAAAGAACCCGACCCGTGAACCCGACGGTCAAGACAGAGACGGACTTTAGTAGCTCCGGCGTCATCAGCGTTCTGTATAAGCTCCTTAAGCACGGTGGTTCCTTCCGGATAGTTCAACAAAACCTCCCGAATTCGTCGGGTCAAATCAACCTTCTGCCCAAAATCTTCGAGAAGAAGTGAATCCATCTTCGAAATTAAACGTTATCTCTGTTTCTGCAGAAAGATGATTATAGCCCCATGGATATATGAAGAAGATGAGATTGCGATCTCGAAGAATTTTGATTGCACCGACTCAGGACGAGTTAAGGTTGAAGAAGATCGACTCGAGAAGAATTAAGGGAAGCTTTTACTTTGGAAGGAAATTGCAGAATTAAGACTATTAAATTAATGCCGATTGTTACTAATGTGAAGAAAGTAAGAAACATTATTTTGACATTTTAGTTGGGCCTCTAATTCAAGGCCTGGTAAGGATATTGAAACTTGAAAAAGTATAGAGTAGAAATATGTTCAGATGAGGTATTTATTAAAATTATACAAATTTGTCCACAAAAATTTAAACATATTTATATTACCAAGTTGTTGTTAATCTAAAACATAGATAATTTACCAAGCTAAATAATATAAAAATATTTTTTGATAATGTTAAATCACAGACTTGAAATTAATTAATTAATTAGAGATAAATGAGACACATATCAAATTGATTAATCATTTCATTTAGAGTAAAAAAATATAAATTTTTTACAGATTTAATTGATTTTTATAAAAAAGAAATTAATTTATTTTAAGCTATAAAAATTAATTTTATATTTTTTAATTATATTTATATATAAATAAATAATTAGATAAATAAATATTTAATTAATTATCATTTATAGGGTTTAAAAAAATGGATTTACAAATAAGATCATTTTCAACAAAACTAGCCAAAATATGAATTTTGATTGTTTTCAAAATTCATGCATTTACATGTTGGTCAACTATTAATTTTTGACTTGTTATTTGGTAATTGGTTTATTTCATAATTATGGATTTATCAATTTATTTCAACTTCTTAATATATATATATATATATATATATATATATATATATATATATATATATACAGCAAAAACTTATATTTTCTTTGCGGATATACTATCAGTTTACATATCCATCGATAGTTTATTTGAATTATTAATTTTTTAAAAAATCTAGAAACTAATTGAATAATAAGAAACTGTCAAAGTAAAATAAGAAGTAAAGTGCAAATGTAGAACAATATTAAGTGAGATTTAATATAAAAAAATTCTCACATAAATTTCGTCGTGTTTTGGGATTTCGGGAAGATTATGGAGTTCCAAGAGAAGATTTGGGAGGAAGAGGATAGTTTTACCATATCGTATGTGTTAAATTGTCTTCTAATTTTTGATTATGCAAACACTAGTATCGGAAAAAAGTTTCATGGATTTTTTTTACGCATAATAAAATAAGAAATTTAAAACCATGTCACCAATCACACTTTGTTTATCCAAAAATCACTAAATGTGTGTTAGTTACTACTTATAAAATATTAGAAAATGATTTTAGATAAAAATTACTAAAAATAGTTTTTAACAAAGTGAAAATATAAAACAACGACATAAACCATAAATAAAGATAAACTGAAAATGTCTCTACTCGATAGAATTCCACGTATGAGGTGTTTGCTAGAAAAAGTGGATCCAAGTAAATATCTTTTCCACCATATGAGTTTCTCACTCAATCACCACTTGAAGCTGATTTGAATGAGGTAAATATCTTTTTCACTCTTAGCTTACAAGTTCATTATCATATTCATGTTCATATACATCTTCCATTTTTTATTCGTTCGATTATTCTTTTTTTGTCATAATTATGTGATTGGGTTTAGAGTTTTTAAAGTATAGTAATTCAGGAAATCATTCAAGGGTAGTCTTGTTTTTTTATTTACCGCCGACTAAAGCTTATTTGTCACTAAAGCTTATAGTAATTCATCTCTGACTCGTTCTTCGGATTTCACAGAGTTACGGATCGAAGCTATGAGCAGCAGGTTACGTCCCACCGAAAAGATTTGTTCTGATGAGGAAATTATGTGATTGGGTTTAAGGTTCTTCTAAATAAGTATGATTGAAATTTTTTTAGAAGTTTCTTAAGATTTGAAATCTTGCATTTGCTCATATTTTGGAATTAATATATGTAACTCTCCATCACCAATAAACTTGAAAGTTTTGTTATAACAATCAAAACTTTTATTTTACATATGTGAATTTAAATTGAACATATGAAAATCAAAACTTTTATTTTACATCAAAACTTCTAACCTAATCTTCTTCATCTCTGACTCGTTCTTCGGATTTCACAGAGTTACGGATCGGAGCTATGAGCAGCAGGTTACGTCCCACCGAAAAGATTTGTTCTGATGAGGAAATTCGAGAATGGAGGGTTCATATAGTGTGGGATTTTGAGTACAAGTTGGTAGATGAAACGGGTCCTGAGAATCTGTTTGATAACATTGAAAAATCCTAGCAAACACTTGACTCTAGATATTTCATTTATGGAAACCGACTGGCTACAGAAAAATCAAACAAGATAATAGGGCTCTTGTTCTGGCGCTGAGAAAATGTGGTTTCCAAATGAACAACGTGGTTACCAAAACGGTCATTTGTCCGGGGTGTGGAAAGTATATCCGAAAATCATTCCATTTTCCCAATGATGATCCTCACGACCATAAGACCGATGTTGCCGATATCGAAATCGTGAAAGATATGGTCTTCCACGCGATTGTGGCAACCACAGAGCAAAACATGCCACACAACATCCTTTTGGTGATAAATGATAATGATTTCACCTGCACGCTTGAAGATTTGAGCGATAGAGGTTTTACGGTTATGGCAGCAGTCAATCAATCTACATATAACATGTATGGTAGCATTTGCGGCAATGGTACGTGGAGCTAGATACATCTCCAGAGTATGAAGAGACGATTTTATTTTATGCTTTGTTTAGTCTCGTTTTCTGTATTAGACCTTTTTTACTCTCTCGCGTTATGTATTAGACCGATTAAAAAAAAAAAAAAAAAAGTAGAATCTAGTATGACTTTCTCTTAGAAATATACAAAAATGAATACAATGTTAGATATATATCTATATATATATAAATAAAATACTTTCTAAAATAAAATTAGAATCAAATATTTGATTTTCAATCCATATAACAAAAAAAAAAATAGACACATAAATATAGTAAAGAAGATGAGAGAATGATTACTTATAAGATGATAATCTAAAAAATAAAAACAAAACTAATGTAAAATATATATCATATAGTCTCTAAAATTAAAATTTAGAATTAAGTTTTTATAATTATATTTAAATTGATTCTTTAATCCATATAAGAACAACCACAACAGAAAGAAAAAACACAAAACAAAAAAAAAAAATTGAAGATTTGAGATATAGTAGAAGAAGATGAGGGGATGAGAGAATGAGAGGATGAGACGATGAGAAAATTAGTATTTATAAAAAGAAAAGTGAGAAAAATTACAATTAAAATAAATAAATTATGGGAGTTACAATTCTAATTTATTGTGTGTTGAATAAAATTAAGTGGAGAAATATACTTAATGCATAATTTATATGATTTCAGTTTTATATTAAAGTATGAGTTAAATGTATATGATTAAATGTGTTTTATTTGTGGTTTAATTGAAAAAAAATTTAAGAAACGAAAAAAATATTATATTAATGATAATAAAATTTTACATTATTTTAGATTAAACCCAAGGATACTTCCATTTTAAAAAATCTTCTTTATATTTCACTCAATTTAAATTATAATGCTAGGTTTCATTATAATGATTTCATTTTTGTAGAATTTACATTGATAAGGGTGATTATCAAATTAGTTTAATTAACTTGATTTGTTTTAGAAAAAACTTAAAACTATGGAACTTGAATAAATAAGCATAATGATCTGTGTATAATTATCTATTGGATAAAAAACTAAATGTAATGGTGAGTATATTAAAAATATTACAAAAATATATTTGAGATAATAATGAGTAGTTGTAGAAGAAAAAAACTTTAAACCACAAATCTTGAATAAACTAAAAATTAAAATGATAAGTATATATCTATTGGATCAAAAAATCTAAATGTAATGATGTGTATATTAAAAATACTGCCAAAAAAATTTTGACATAAGAAAAAATAATTTAAGAAGTAATTTGCTTGCCAAGTGGACCAATAAGGGAATAGTGAAATCTTACTTTGATATGTATGATGTCTGTTTTAACAGTCCATCAATATGGTGATTTAACTTTCATGGAATCTAATTTACTCAGCGTCTCAATCACCACATTAGCATCACAGTTAGTTTTCAGTGTTGGAAAGTATTGAGTCCTTATCCTTTTTCCAAAAATTGTGCAAATAACATTAATTTCGTTAGTTGGGTAAAATTTCAAATTCAGTTAATATGTCTTATGTTATTGACTACTTATATCTTTAAAATATAGGGATCATTTCGGTATTGAAGACAATGATGCTACAATTACTGCAACTAGCTCATGAATAAAAAATTCTAATACAAAAGTAGATTGGTGATTTGGTGGGTTATTTCTTGAGTTTTTAGTGTTTATATTAGTTATTAATAATTTGTTTTTTGTTCTTACAAGAAACAAAGATAGTGGAGATACATGATTGATCGAAGAAGACTTGAGTTTTGGACTTTGCATTATCTTTGCAAACTTTTTAATTTGATGGATTTGTTTGTAGTTTTGAGTTTTGAACATCATCATCTCTTCGTATGATCTTAATCAAACATTCAGTTTTAAGTGTCAGCTTCAAGAATATGAAATAAATACTTCATCTATGGATGCATGATAACTTTTTAATTTTATTTCGGAGAATACAAGCCAAATACTATAACAGATTTTATAATCTTAGAGCATCTCCAACACACTTCTATTTTTGTCTCTAAACTCTATTTTAAAGTAAAATTTACTTCAACTCTTCTTTATTTTCACCTTTAAACAGAAATTGCTATTTTTTGCTATATATATATAAAGAAACTCTATTTCTTCCTCTATAATAGAGTTGTATATGTTATAGTTTACAGCAAGCGGAGATTGTATGTTGCTTCCTCATATGTTGTGCGTCGTGATATGTTAGCCGCATACTTGAATCCATGTTTAAGATATGGCGTAAGGATGAGTTTACAGCAAGCAGATGTTATGATTCATGACACGTGCTTAGGAACTCGGGTCCCGAAAAGATGGATGAAGGAGGGCGTCATTTGGGTAGATGTGGGAGTGTGTCCAGTGGAGGACACAAGCTGCAAAGACATGACTATCGTAATGCTGCTCTTCAATGTTTTGAGTGCAACCAAGAAGGTGGCTTTCTGATTGTGAGAACCATAGAGGTATAACACTTTGTAAACTGTTTCAGATTTGTGATGTCTATGCTGATCTGGAACTATTTTAGATTCGTATACCCTTTGAATCTCTAATCTCTCTTGTGCCTTCCAAATCCAGTTTCCTATTACAGTACCATGTTACTATGTTTTCTATTTCCGATTTTTTTTTGTCACAATTCTATGATTGGGTTTACGGATTTTAAGGCAGTAGTAGTAATTCAGGAAACCATACAAAGGTAGTCTCAGTTTTTTCTTTGCAGCTGACTAAAGTTTATGAGCCATTTCTGTCCTAACAGTCAATCGATATGGTGATTTAACTTCCATTGTATCTAATTTGCTCAGCGTCCCAATCACCACATTAGCATCACAGTTAGTTTTCAGTATTGGAGAGTATGAGTCCTTTTTTCAAAAACTATGCAAACATTAATTTGCGCTTGTTAGGTAAAATTTCAAATTCAGTTAATATGTCGTTTGTTATTAACTAACTTATATCTTTAAAATATAGGGATATTGAAGATCATTTTTATATTGAAGACAATGATGCTACAATTACTGCAAGTAGCTCATGAATAAAAAATTCTAACACAAGAGTAGATTGATGATTTGGTGAGTTATTTCTTGAGTTTTTAGTGTTTATATTTCATAATTTGTTTTTGTTATTACAAGAAACAAAGATAGTGGATTGATCGAAGAAGACTTGAGTTTTGGACTTTGCAAACTTTTTGATGCATTTGTTTGTAGTTTTAACTTTTGAACATCATCATCTCTTTGTATGATCTTAATCAAACGTTCAGTTTTTGGTATCAGTTTCAAGGATATGAAACAAATACTTGATCTATGGATGCATGATAACGTTTTAATTTTATTTAAGAGAAAACAAGCCAAATTCTACAATATATTTCATAACCTTAAGCATTTCCAATCCACTTCTATTTTTGTCTCTACTCTATTTTAGAGTAAAATTTACTTCAACTCATCTCTATTTCTCCTCTAAATAGATATTGCTCTTTTTTTACTCTATATATAGACTATAGAAGAACTCTATTTCTTCCTCTATAATAGAGTATATTTTTTTTTCAAAGTACCTTAACTTTCAATTTTTTTTTATTTATGATTAAAATAGATAAACTACTATCATTTGTGGAAAATACACTAATGCCGATGCAATGTATTATTATTTTTATTATTTTTATTTGATGCAACGTATTTAGCATAATAAATTATTATTTTAAATAATATGAAATTTTTGTAAAAGTTATAGTAATTTGTAATTTTTATAAATAAAAGGTATAATACTAAAATAAAAATATTATCTATTTGGAATATTCTTTTTAGAGGAAAAAATGGAAGAGTATATTGGAGTAAAAACCATCTCTATTTTAGAGGCAAAAATAGATAAATATATTGGAGATGGTCTTAGTTAAGAAAGAAAAAAAAAATATGTACTGTCTAAACCCATAAAAATATTGTTAAAAAATAAATTTAAAAATTGAAAAAAAAATGGCAAACTAAAAACGGGTTACAAAAAGGCTTAACCCTATTATGCAAAATTTAGCGGACTAAAAACGAGTTAGAACCAATTTAGGGTCAGGTCGAGATGGTCCTAAACCCTTTTTCAATATCCTTAACTATTACCATTATCAATTTTTAAGAAAATAATTATATTTTGTTCTAAACAAAAAAACACAGGTACAAAACGCCAAAATAAACTGGCGATAACACCGGATCTCACATCTGCCATGAATAGTGAATCGGAAGCAAATGGTTTCATCTACCAAACCCGACATTTACAAGGCCAAATCCTTTGTAGCTATTACACCATATAATCAATTTACTATTATACTATGTTAATTATATATTGTTTCTACAAGGAGAGTCGATCTAGAAGAAATCCACATTATCCATGTATTGGGTTTATTCAGAGTTTAATTTGGTTATTCAACATTTCTTTGAAATAGTCCATATTTTTAGAGCACAAGATATAATCCATGATATCGAATAATTGGACGAAGCATTTACACTTTAATACATTTGAAGTCTATCGATGTTCATTTGCTTCCTTAGCCTTCTGTGTTTTGGCATTGGTTTTTCTTTCGTAGTGTTTGTTGCTTTGTGCCCGTCTCTTTGGGCTTAGTTTCGAGTTTAGTTTCCGGGGATGTTTCGTTTTCTTCCGCCTTGTGTCTTTGGGAACTTTTAGTTGTTCGCCAGCTTTGTTTCCCTCGTTTGGGCGTTTGACTTGTTGTAAGGTTTCATTTCAATTTTAATCAAAATTTCTAGACGAAAAAAAAAAAAAAAAAAAGAAGTCTATCGATGTTCTGCCGTATGGCTAACGTATATGCATATTTTAGAATACATGTAAACCTTAACAAATATGCATATTTTGTAACACTATCTTCTTCGTTTATGCTCTATTACTTTCCAATTAAGATGTTGATAAGAAGAATAAAGTAGAAAACAAAAACTAAACAAAAGAAAGTAAAAAAAAATACGGCTAAAGCCGGCTCTTTAACTAAAGCAAAAGTATAATTACTCATTACTTCATTAGTTGTCTCTCTTTTTTCCTCCACAGCCGTCAATGGTAGGGTGTGAAGCAAATATAAATTGACAAAAATATTAAATTGGGGAAGACAATATTATATGCCTCTTTGAGGAGCATTTGGATATATAGTGATGATGTCGTCGATGTTTATTTGTGGTTGTCTATATTTAATTGGCCCAATTGCAGAAAAATGAGTTTATATTGGGGTTAGACTTAAACCATTGAGCTACCGATTTCTTCTTGACTAATAGATTTCAAAAACTTTTAAATTAATTTTGTTAGTTTAGTATAATTTCTTCATCACTGCACCACACTACCACAACTCCAACTTTTCTTGTTATTGGTGATCAAGAACATATATTTCAAACTATAATAATAAATGACACTGGTAAAACACTACAAGATCACAATAAAAAGAAAGAAAAAGCTTTTCATTGTAGTCAAATTTCGTTTATTAACTGCAGAAAGATACTATAAAGCAATAAAAGACTCAACGTGTTTTTTTTTTTCAGTTCATAATTTTGTTATTATAATCTTAATTGTTGTAGGCATCAGCTTTTGTCTCTTTTGCAAAATTATCATGAAGAAATTTCACTTTCTTGTTGGTAAACATGTTCTTTAAAGAAAAAAAGAAGAAGACATCCTTGAGTATTGTGCAGTGTAAATCTTAATCGGATCTGTGTATGCTTTGTGATTGTACAAGGACCTGCTTTTTTGGGAGAAAGACAATGTTTATATTATGGAAACAATTAAGAAATTTTTACATTATATTTGTTTTTTCGCCAATGTTTATATTTTAAGAATTTTCTTCCTTACATTGTATGTAACTTTTATACCCGAATTATTGTTACAGTTTCATTATAAACTTCATGAAAATGAAAATAAAGCAGAGGCTCCCGGGCATTTAAATAGTAATATAGAGTTTGGTATTTGATAGCTAAAAAAGGTAAAGCCTTAAAACTAGGGAAAAGACATACGACACCAGTAAACATTGTACGTCCAACTGATTCTGTCTTTTAAATGACATTAATGCCCTTACAAGTGTAACTGTTTTTGTTTAACTTTACCTCATTCGGATCGATAAAATCCGACCCATAACCTAATCTCTATTACGCCAAATAACACGATTTATTATTAGAATCTAACTTCGATGGAACAAGCTGCAGAGATAACCGTTAACTACTTGATTAAAAGCATTTCCATGGTAATTAGTTATAAAATGGTATTAAAGAATCTTGTAAGTTAACTTATCACAAACCAAACCATAAACCTAAAAAAAACCAAGAACAAGTATTTATTTATGTGATAAATATTTATCTGTATTTTTTTTATAACTCATCTGAACTTAAAATCTTTTTAGGCCCAAAAACTAATCATAGAATTCAGAAAACCAGGTTAAATTTCTCGAACTGAATTACCTTCTTTTACTACTGGACTAAGAAGACTTGGTTTTATTTGTATTTCAAGTTTCTTTATATTTTCTGAAAAGATAAAGAAAACTCATGGACCAGCCGTAGTCAATTTAATAACTAAGCTATCAGTGAGTGTAAGCCTAGAAATATCCCGAATTAGGTTTAATTTTGAATAGTTAATAGATTGACCCACATGGAAGAATATAGAATTAAAAATAATGCGTAGTTATAGTCGATCCGCGTACTCATAATAACGTATGGTCCAAGTGGTCCATACTTATTCAGTCTAAATTATTCTTGGATCAAAGAAACTCAATGATGAATTTACACTTTAAAATCATAATTTAGTGACCAAAATACACTAATGGAACCGGAACAAAATCAAGACTTTAATCATTATGATTCTACAGGCTCGGTGCCTTCAATTATAACACTAAAACATTAGAAAACAACAAAAGATTACAGAATTTTAAAACGAAATTTATACATTTACAAATCCTTCAGATCCATATACCAACTTTTAAAAACCTCTAAACCCCTCCCAAAAAAAAAAAAAATATATGATCTAATACGAAATCGATTACATTCACATCTAATCCGAATTGCAATAATAGATACGTCGTTTTCGATTTTAAGTATTAGACATCGACTCACTTAACCACTTAACCGACTAATTAAGTAATTAAACCGGAAAATCTTACTAAACCATAAACCTTCCTTTTGACGAAGAGGCTTTGGTTCTTCTCCGATCATCGTCTTCTTCAGATTCTGAGTAGATAGATACTAAGCTCAGGAGCTCCATTACTATCAGGATTCATCATATAGAAAGCTTCTGAATCACGCGACCCAACAATCCTCTCAAATTTCGCCCTCATATACATTATATCTCCTCCTCCTCCTCCGCCGCCACCGCCGCCGCCGTCTGTCTCCTCCGTCTCTGGTAAAACTCCAGCGCCCATAGAAACCATCTCAAGAGCTTTCAAAACCTTTTTCTCTTTCTCACCACACTCTCTCCTCGTCGCAAATCCACACTTTTTCCCATTACAATAAGTCCTCCACATCGGCTCTTCCACCAACCGCCGTGAAACCGCCGTCGTCGTCGTCGTCTTCGTCTTGTCTCCACCGCCGTGACGTAAAGTTACGTTTTTTTCATCTCCTTCTACTTCCTCTTTACCCTTATCACACTCCAAAGCGATTCTAACGAGTCCTGAAGCCATCTCTTTAACTAACCCACTAATCGGAGTAGCGAGTTCGATTAAAAACGCCGGTGGAGAATTAGGATCTTTCTGAATTGAGAAATGCACGTGACCACGACGAGATCCGAAAAGTGTACCCACGACCCGTGACCCGAGTCCGGTGTTGTGGTTACCGGGTCGTGCTCTGCTTAGGGTAGCGATAACTGACCGGAGACGAGAAACGGCGAAAGATTGAAGCTTTCTTTTGGGAGTGATTACATTAGAAGAAGAGGAAGATGAAGAAGAAGAAGAAGTGTGTTTAGTGTTATGAGGAAGAGGTTTGTGAGAAGAAACGTCGTCGTTTTCGTCTGATCCGACTTTTCTTGTCCAGTGGAAACTATTGTGTCTCTTGGAGGTAAAGTCGCCATGTGAGTTTCCTTTGGCCATTGAAAGAGAAGCTAAAAGCTTTAGGGAGATGAGAGATATAGAGAGAATGTGGTAATGATCAAAGTTGTTGGTGTGAATTTAACTTGAGGGTTTGGTCTATTTGGTGACTATAACTCTCTTTTATCTTTCTTCTCTTTGCTTTTGTCTCTCTCTCTCTCTTGTCGTTGTGAGTGTGTTGGTGTGAGAGAGAAGATAATACAATTTGACAGAGAATCCGACTGTGATTTGGACCCACCATTTTCATCTTTGTAGAGGATTTCGGAAAAATTAAAGTAGGAAAAAGAAAAGAGAAATATATTAGTTTCATATAAGTGTAGATTTGGCTTTTGCTTTTTAGTTCAATTTTATAGGTGTCAAGTGATTCGATTTGAGATTTTATTTTAGCTCAAATGGTTGCATAAGTAGATAATTTTTTTAAAAAATGGCTTATGTTCAATTTTTATTAGAGAAAAACTCAAAATGTAAAACAAAATCTCAACTGATTATATCAACTAAAGAGGAGAGGAATAAATTGTTTTCTCTTTCATTTCCATCTTTATCTCTCATTCCTATCAACACCACCACTTAAACCTTTTGTTAATATGATTTTTATATATATGAGAGCCTAGGCTTAATGCATTTATAAAATATGTATAAAGAATACAACAGTGGTTATTTTAAGAAAAAAATTGGTGCTGAAATTTGTAAATGTGGATTTTGTCTATTTTAGTTATATTACTGTTTGGTTGTATTAATATAAAGTTAAGAGAAAAAGTGGAGAGGAGGATTGTGTTTTTGTTGAATACTTTGGGAGAAACACGAGAAATGAGACAAAAGAAAGGAATCTGGGGACAAAGTGTGTGTGTTGTTTCATTTTCTATGTGGGGTAATCTACAAAGAGCCTCAATTTTGTTTGACTCAACCCTTTTTTTGACTTCAAATCCTTTATACAGTAAAAAGTGTGAAGTGTTTACCAAAATATAGTACACTTATATCAAATCCTTCTTCTTTATATCAAATCTTTATTGTACATATATCTCTAATCATATTAAAGATTCGTAGATGATTTCAAACAGTTTTTCAAATCAATGGATAAGAAACAAATGAAAAAAAAAGTAATTTTAGATTTCAAAAGCAACATGGAATAAAAACGTTTCTAATATAAAACAAATGCATGTGAATTGTTGAACCTCTTGTAGTCTCCATTTTCCATCTCACTTCTTGTTCGATTATAAGTTTTTTTTACCATCAAAAGCTTTTTATTGTTGTTGGCAGTAAAGTAAGATTTGTTTTTACTTTTACTGGTAAAAACCACAAGACAATAATTTGACACAAGCGGCTTGACGTCATTATCCTTTTCTTCTTAAGACTCTTAACGACTCAAAAATTATAGTAAAATTTTTTAAAAATATCAACACCATTGGAAACTTAAATCATGCATATTGTTTAGGTCAAGAACATGAACTAATTAAAAAAATTTGCGTATGATTTTTCATGGAATAAAGTTCAATTTCATCACTTTATCATATCGACAATATTGTAATATAATCTATTATCAGACTACAACCACTATAGGTTTCCATCAATCCGTCGTTTCAAGAAGTTAAACATATAACAAGACTCGATATTAATTGGAACATAGGTAGTTAATTTTATGGTTAATAGGTTCAAGTAATTGTCTAATATAACATTAAAACCAAGAAGAAGAAGTAATTGTCTAATACTAATAAAGTATGGTTTATAATGCAAAAATTAATGTATTAAAGTATTCAACTATTCATTGATGTGTGAATTTGTTATTATTGTTTTATATAGTCTCAATTCAGTACAAAATATTCTCGAATAAAGATTGGTGTGACGGGCCATTGAGAGGCATACAACATTCGACAGGCTTTGTCTTTGTATATCCAAGAACAAAACCATCCTGCTATAATAATACAAAGGAATGTATAATAATGTTACAGAATAATAAGAAAGTTATATAGTTGGGATTAATCGACGTCATAAATAGAGATATAATGAAATAGGTCTGTTCTGATTCTCCTCTTATTTAGTTGTCGGGTGCAGAGTAAACAGAAACCTGCGAACTGACACGTCACTCCGGTGATGGTCCTAGTACCTTCTTCCCCTTCTTCGACTCTCCCTCTCACTCCTACCTTTTTTTTGGGGTCAAAACTCCTCCAACCTTTTTTTTTGCTTTAATTAATGATGTCATAATTTATCAGTTTATATACATTTGTGGTAAGAAACTAAATATTTAATGAACAATTCGTCTTTGTTTTGTGAATTATTTAGTTATTTAGTACAAACAGATTTACAATTGAGACTGGGAGAACTATGAGTCTATTAAATAATGTCATCAATTTTATGTTGTTTTTCTATTAATGTAAAATGACAAAACACAAACCAAGTCAGTTTTTTTCGGTTATCAGTTAACCAAAGTATTTCTTGACGGTTACCGAAAAGGAATTCAATTCAATTTGGTTTGGTTCGGTTCTTTTTTCTTTTCTAAAATCGGTTAAATTTGAATATTTTTGGTAATTCTGTCCGATTTCGATTTGTAATCGGGTATTGGTTAAAACCAATCTAATTTTGGTACAATCTGGTTGTTTTAAAAAAAAAAACAATTACATCTAAGAAACCAATGTCGAACCGAACAGAAATTCTCAGGTTACCAAAGCCAAATTGAAAATATGCAGATCAGTTCAGCCTAGAGAACCAAAACCAAGCCGAAAACCAAAAATCTCGGTTCGGCTCAGTTCGGGTCAAAATCGCAGGGCTAAGTGTGCGTATCTATTGGGCAAATGTTAACACTAAACAATGATCGCATTGTGTTTATGGAAAGACAATTACACCAATCACCAAATTTATCCAATCTACAAACATTAGGATTTCTGTAAATCATGGAATCAGATGCTTTGGTGTAGACCTGACACACCGTGCTTAGTCAAGAAGACACAAGTAACACCAAACAAGGAATGCTTACTAATTACATCTGAATCACAAGTGTTTTTAGATCATGAAACACTAACTAACATATATCATACTAAGAGGATATAAACAGAGGACAGACGCATCTGCACTTACAAGGGAATGTTAAAAGGATGTTTTCTTTCTTGCCTATGATTCGAAGAACTCTTACCCTTACGGTTTCAGTTAGCTTTGCGGACTTCTCTGGTCGGTTTCTGGATGTTCAGGTTGAGGAACTGAAACACCTCCATTCATTCTTGCACGCGCTTCTGCAAACATACGTTGTTGCTCAGCTGCTGCTTCCTCCTCAGTCATTTGAGCTCCACTATTCCATTTCACGCTCCTCTGTGTGTCCTGCTATAGAGTTGCAAATTTAGAAGACTGTTAACATTAATCGTTTCTTCGTCTCCTCATTATCAAGAGTAGGAGAAGAAAGTAGAGAATCATTACCATAGTTTCATACTTATGTTGCTCATACGCAGCATAAACTTCTTCAATATATTCTCCAAAACCAAGAACCTGTAATGCCTTGAGAACATGCTCAGGAGCAATCGTCCGTTTATCCTCTTTGTTACAAACGTCATTAGATTCTGAAGATACAAGATTTATAAACTCTGCAAAAATGTTTGAAATATCCATAACTAACCACAATAAGAAAACCAAGAACTCTCATAGATCGATGAACTCGTAGGTAGAGAAACTATATGATCTTACCTACACAACATTCAATGAGAAGATCTTGAGCATCTCTAGCAACACGAACATCTGGTGGTAACATCTCCTTTATAATTTTAGTCATCGTCGCTAAAACAATAAGAGATCAAACATATTCTTAGCTCATGAATATAACCCTCAAGCAGAGTTATGTATAGTTAGATTAACAAATCCTATTCAATAAACGATGAGCCATAACACTAACCTTTTGGAAGAGAAGCGTCTTCCTTGGATTTGCCGACTATATCCATTGGATCCATCGCTTAATCTACAGAATTCATCAGGTTCAAGAGTAAGATGCTTGTACACGAAGATTTGCATACAGAGCAATCAAGGGGCGATCGAAAAAAACGAGAAGATAGAGATAATCGACTCACCGTAACTGAGTCAACACGGTTCAAAGAGAAGATCCAAATCAGAAAGCAGACGAGCCAACCGAGTCGCGGTGAGATCTGGTGCCGGGAAGTCGATCGGATTGTACGGAATCTTATCGGAGGAATTTTCTCTCTCCTTCGCGTTCTCTAGCAGAGTCGATTAGGGCAAACGGAAGACGCAAAAGCGCGTGAATCCCACTTTCTTTTACAACGCTTGGAGAGGGCGCGTGAAGATAACTTTAACTCCTTGTAGAAATTGGAATTTAAAAACCAAAACCAAAATGGGCCGAGAATTGACCCGAGTCAGGCCCATTTATATCCTTCATCATTCTCTTGATTTTGCTTTCTTCTCCGGTACTCGTTTAGAATCTCGAATTGCTGCTGCTGCTTCTCTCGGTGGCGCAGACAATGGGGTCAGACGAGGAAGATTTCGTGTTTCATGGGACACCAATAGAGCGTGAAGAAGAAATCGCGAGCCGGAAGAAGAAAGCAGTCGCTGGGGCTTCGGGCAATCTTAGAACTCTCCCTGCTTGGAAGCAAGAGGTGAATTTTTCTTTGATCTTCTATTTCGTCTATTGAGTTGCTAGTGAATTAGGGAAATAAAGCATCGCGAGACTCGCTTTGGTTATGAACATGGAAGTTTTGTTATTGTGATTTTAACTTAGTGTAGATAGCTTAATAGGTTTTAATGTCAAGTGGAGTTAGAGAGATAGTATATTAATAATTGGAGTAGTGGGAGGGAGCTTAAACATCTTGAATAATTGTGAGTATCTGAGAATTAACCTTAAGCAAGGAAATCGAAGTGAATGTCTCTACTGGAGGTGGTTTAATACTGCAAATCATGTTGGATTGATATGTATCTGAGATTTAGTTATATGCTGTGTTTGTTCTTGCTTGTGAATGTATCTATGAATAGTTATTAGATTGATAATCTATATATAGGTGTTGCCTTGTAGTTATTTTGAAATAAACCTTTATTAGTGTTGGCATCTCCCTTGGTCTATAATTGCAAACTAATTGAAGCAATCTGTGTTGAGAATTTGTCTCCTTACTAATGGATGCGTGATACTGCTTTGGATACTTTGTCCAGGTTCTTTGTGCGGATGCTTTCCACTATGGTTGTTTTACTGGAAATAACGTCTATCTGCATATAGTTATATTATAAGGAAAGCTGCTAACATCTCGAGTTTTACCATACTCAGGTGACTGATGAAGAAGGCCGGAGAAGGTTCCATGGAGCATTTACTGGTGGATATTCTGCTGGGTATTACAATACCGTGGGATCAAAAGAGGGTAAAGTTTACATACCTGATCTATAGGGACTTTTATCTGTGCTTTTCTGTTAACTTTCTAAATCGAACTTCAGGCTGGGCTCCACAGTCATTTACATCTTCAAGGAAGAACAGAGCTGGAGCTAGAAAGCAAAGTATTTCAGACTTTCTAGATGAAGATGAAAAGGCGGTATGTTTCATCTTTATCTCCTTGTTAGATCCGTTAAAGCTTTGTTTCGAGTCATTTTTAAGCTTGTCAAAGTTTGATTACCGCATATGGCATAATTCTTTAACGATGTTACACCATTCTAAATGCTTTTTCATTTCAGGATATGGAGGGCAAGTCACTGTCTGCGAGCTCACAATTTGACACATTTGGGTTTACGGCAGCTGAACATTCCCGCAAGCAAGCTGAGAAAGAACAGCATGAGAGGTCTCTGTGTACTTATGTGTCATATTTTTTTAATTCTTTCTTATCAATCTTTCTAATATGCTTTGCAATCATTTGGAAGCTTGTTAAGAGCTGTATTAGGCTGTATTTTCGGTGGGGCTCCATTTACTTTGGCATTAGTAATAATGTTTCGAAATTGTGTGATAGTCTATTTTTTATAAGAAGTTGCTACAACTTATGGTTCCTTTTCTCTCATTCAAGTTGGCTATGAAGTTGCTATCTATATATTTTATGCTTCGTTTGTAACATATTGTTTCTGTATCACAGGCCATCAGCCATTCCTGGCCCGGTTCCTGATGAACTTGTTGCTCCAGTTTCAGAGTCAATTGGTTAGTTTCTATAAGCCTCTTCAATATTTTGCAAAAGTTCCTTCTCTTTCGTTCTCTTTATTTTCGAATGCATCAAGTGGAGAAATCCTGATCTCACATATATGCTTCTTTATATTGTTCAGGGGTCAAACTTTTGCTAAAGATGGGATGGCGGCGTGGTCATTCAATAAAGGATGTGCGTGCCAGTTCAGGTTTGAACTTGTTTAACATGCACTAATCCATAATCTTCTTTTGTGCACCAATAAAAACCGTCAGTACTTTTTTATTTTGGAAATTCACAGCAAGCTATTTATTTTGTGTCTCTCTCTTTTATACCTTGTTGGTGCAGATGCTCGTAGAGAAGCTAGAAAAGCATTCTTAGCCTTCTCTACTGATGAGATTACAAAGGAAACACCCGACTCACTGGTTTCGGAGACTGAAGCAGAAACTTCTCTGGGTCCACAGTTTAATGAAGATATTAAAAATTCTGAAAGCACTCCTGTGAGTCAATTTTCCAGTTTCTCTTTTCAAACGAGCTTTATATTGTTGATTGTAATTGCTACTGGTGTGATACATCTATTTAGTCATATTTTTCTTGAACTTCTCTTCTACATTTTATTAACATAGGACTATGAATACTGCTTCTAATCTGCTGCCGAGGTTCTTCAGATATTACCCTCAGTTACATTGATTGTGATGATATCCTTTGTTCCTACTTTATCTGTTGCAGGTATATGTTCTGAATCCAAAGCAAGATCTGCATGGATTAGGATATGATCCTTTTAAGCATGCTCCTGAATTTAGAGGTACATAGTTTGGACTTTTTATGATGTTTCTGCTGACAGGGCATTCTTGGTCATTGACTTGCTTCACATTTTTCTGATCTGTAGAAAAGAAAAGATCTCGCTTGTCTGCCAATAAGGAGGTTGGCTTCAGAAAACCTTTATCAATGAAGGAAAGTCTGTTTGGACCCAAATGTAAGATTTTGACTTACCATTTTTTCTTTTCTTGCTTGTTAATTTTCTCTTCATTGCTTAAAGATACTTACTATACTTACATGTATCTATAGTGTATCTCTATGCCAGCTTTTACTTGGCATTCTTGTTGCGTGAAACTACTCATGGGTTTTGTTAGTTACTATTACTAATATGAGTTGAACAATCAGCAGGAAAGATTGCTCCGGGTTTTGGCATTGGAGCACTTGAGGAACTTGATGTTGAGGATGAAGATGTCTATGCTGGTAAGGACAGAAGAGCTATTTCCCTAATCATGGTTTCTTTGTTCATATATGCATAAGTGTCTGTTAAGGTTGAACTATTATTTATTCTAGAGATGACAAACGTTGTCCACAGTCGTTAACTTATAGCTCCTGTATGTTGTAAAAGTAATTTGCTTTTGGAAAAGAATAATATTGGTAATAGGTGCAAAAACTTGCTTGACAGTTTGAAGTGCTAGTTTTGGATTTATCAACCGCCTGTTACTCAGAATATGCTGCAATACCAAAGTGTTTTTATTTTCTTTCAGGTTACGATTTTGATCAGACTTATGTCATAGAAGACGAACAGCCAGCAAGACCGAGCAATGACAATAGACTGAGGTTAACCTCAAAAGAGCATGACGTTCTGCCAGGTTTTGGAGCTGCTAAGAATTCTGACTACAGTATGGAGAGGTAATTCAAACTAATGTTCAATGATTCACAAACATGAGGACATTGTTAAATCAATGTCATCTTGCATGTCCAATAAAGTTCTTGCTCTCAAAATTTTCTGATTATGGCTACTTGCATACAGATAATCTAATTCATAATTCATATCATTGTGTGTTTTGTATATTATATCAGATTTAATCCTCCGAAAATCCCGAAGGATTTTGTGGCCCGGCATAAATTTTCTGGTCCTCTTGAGGCTGAAACTAAGCCAACTGTTTCTGCTCCTCCAGAAGTTCCTCCCCCTGCAGATAATAATCTAAAACTTCTGATCGAGGGGTTTGCAACTTTTGTTTCCCGTTGCGGGAAACTATACGAGGATCTTTCTAGAGAGAAGAACCAATCAAATCAGCTGTTTGATTTTCTTCGGGAAGGTAACGGTCATGACTACTACGCGAGAAGGCTGTGGGAGGAGCAGCAAAAGCGCAAAGATCAAAGTAAGCTGACATTAGATGTTAAGCTGTCTCCAACCGTTCAGAAAATGACTGCAGAAACCCGTGGCAGCTTATTAGGGGAAAAGCCATTGCAGAGAAGTTTGAAAGAAACCGATACTTCTGCTTCTTCTGGAGGCTCCTTCCAGTTCCCGACCAATCTTTCTGACACATTCACCAAATCAGCTTCATCTGTAAGTAAACAACTTCACACCTTATAAGACTTTCTGCTTGATTACACTTGGTAGATGAGTTTCAAGGAAAGGATATGCCTTTGTTTTCCTTGCACTTACATTCTAGACTTATCTTTCTCTCCTTGAAATAGCAAGAGGCAGCAGATGCTGTGAAGCCCTTCAAAGATGATCCGGCTAAACAAGAAAGATTTGAGCAGTTTCTCAAGGAGAAATACAAAGGAGGGTTACGTACAACAGACTCCAACAGAGTTAACAGCATGTCGGAATCAGCTCGTGCTCAAGAGAGGCTGGACTTTGAGGCTGCAGCTGAGGCAATTGAGAAAGGGAAAGCTTACAAGGAGGTCAGACGGGCTACTGAACAGCCTATCGACTTCCTTGCAGGAGGGCTGCAGTTTACTTCTGGCGGAACAGAGGTATGTCTACAGAATCTTCTTTGCAGTTTTCATTTGGAATTTCTATGCTCATACGTAAAACTTTCTTTTACAGCAAATTAATGACACTGGCGTGGTAGACATGAAATCGAGTAAGACGTATCCTAAAAGGGAAGAGTTCCAATGGCGTCCTTCACCTCTTTTGTGCAAGCGTTTTGATCTCCCTGATCCGTTCATGGGAAAGGTAAACAACTGGTTCCTTGGTTCTCCTTCATGAGTCATTTAAAGCTTAAATCCATTGAACACTAGAAAATAGCTTACTCTACACATCAAACGGTTAATATCTTATTCTGGAGAGCACTTGTTAGTGAAGTTTTGCATAATCATGACTTTAATTACATCGAATGTAATTTGCTCAGATATGGTGAGATATGTTAACAATGAATGATGTGCATGTTAAGATAAAAAAAAGACAGTGAGACATGCCTTCTACTTGATCTCTTTTGTTTAGGTGTGCATTATACAATTTTCAGTGCCGTTTTCTTGCTTAGGTGTAAAATTTAGTACTTGATTGATCAATACATTCCCTTAAATTTTACAGCTGCCACCTGCTCCGCGAGCGAGAAACAAAATGGATTCTCTCATATTCTTGCCAGATACAGTGAAAGCTACACGTCAAGTATCTGAGTCGCAAGAACCTAAGAAAGAGACATCAATAGAAGAGCCTGAAGTTGAGGTAGAAGTGGAGAATGTGGAGAGGCCTGTTGATCTTTATAAGGTAAAGCGGGTGTCTTTGTCTGAGAAGGTTTATGCTAGCTCAATTTGATGTTTTCGATCTATTAATATTCGGTCATGTTCACTTGTAGGCCATCTTCTCTGATGATTCTGAAGATGATGAAGATCAACCAATAACTGGAAAGATACAAGAGGGTCAAGAAAAGAAGAATGAAGCAGCTGCAACCACATTAAACCGTCTAATAGCTGGTGACTTTCTTGAATCTCTAGGGAAAGAATTAGGGTTCGAAGTACCTTCGGATGTCCCATACCAAGAAGGAATCAAGCCAATAGAAGAAGAAAGCAAGTCCAGAAGCAAACCCGAAGACTCTTCTGATAAAAGACTTGATCGATCGGGATTGAAAGAGAAAGTGGAGGAGAAGAGAAGCAGCCTCATACTTGGGTCTGAAGAAGAAAAGAGTAGAAAAAAGAGAGAGAAATCGCCAAGAAAACGAAGTGGTGGCAACGATCTATCATCGGGTGAATCCTCAGGAGATGAACGGAGGAGAAAACGATCTAATAGGAAGGATAGACATAGAAACAATAATTCAGAGAGCGATTCATCCAGTGACTACCATAACCAGGATAAGCAAGGTTCAAGATCAAGAAGAAAGCGAAGAGAATCTTCTAGAGAGAAGAGAAGTAGCCACAAGAAACACTCAAAGCATCACAGGACCAAGAAGTCATCTTCTTCTCGGTATAGCTCAGACGAAGAACAAAAAGAGTCAAGGCAAGAAAAGAAGAGGCGACGAGACTGAAACCTAATCAAAGCTGTTGACTGATTAAACTCGGGAGATATCAGAGCAGTTGCATAGATTTTTGTATGAACACTGAAACAGAGTAGTTTCGAGGTATGCAATGAATGATTCTCTGCACTGTCTCGAGATGGTCAGGTTAGATAGCAAATGATGAGATTGTCCTTTACTTTATTTATAATTATCGGTAAAAAATTAGATTATGCGTTTGAAAATATTTTCCATATAGTTTTTTTTTCAAAATTGAAAGATGTTATACAAGAAATTTCAAAATTATGTTTAAAATTCCAATCTCAAAGCTAATACACCAAAATATATCTAAACGACTGTCACAAATCCTACAAACTCTCATCAAAGCAAACTAGCTACAACATCATGCTTATTGCTTGAAGAATCCAAAACGGCACGAGCGGTTTCCAAAACGCTTTGACCACAAACGTAATGACTCCGACACACAGGCATATAAACTTCAGCTCCGCCGATCAACTCCGTCTCTTTCTCCTCCGTCTTCCTCATCGTAAACAAAGCTCTCTTCCCACAAACCTCACACCGTGACGTCAGCTTCGTAACCGTATCCGCAATCGGAATCAAATCAAGAACCGAACCAAACCTCCTCCGCTTAAAATCACCATCCAATCCAGCAACAATTACAGTTTTACCCTCTTTATCAGCAGCTTCACGGCAAAACTCGTATAGATCTCCGAAGAATTGAGCTTCGTCGATTCCTATCACATCTAATCGATTCTCGTAATCGTCGAATCCGAATCTCTCTTTGAAGGACGATAGATCGGGAAGTGACCAGCAAGGGAATTTCTCACCGTCGTGAGTTACTATTGATTCGGTGCAGTATCTTGTGTCTTTGTTTGATTTGATGATTGCGATTTGTTTACCGATTTCTTTTTCGGCAAGGATACGGCGGAGAAGTGTTGTGGTTTTACCGGAGAACATTGGTCCGACGACTACGTGTATTTCGCCGGGAGATGAGGAGAGTGGGTGGGATGACGATGATGATGTTATCGCCGTCGCTTTCGTTTTTAGTTTTCTGGTGGAAATGGCGGAGGGAGGTGAATTTGTGGGGGATTTGTTGTTGATTGCGAAGGTGGAATTGGTGAGGGAGGAGAAGCGAAGAGCGGTGGAGAAAAGAGAAGGTTTAGGGAGATGAAGAGAGAAAGGAGCAAGAGATGGTGAGATTAATGTTCTCATTGAAACACCGAACATTAGATTGCAGAGGAATTGAGGAGGAAGAAGAAGATGAAGAAGAAGCCGCAATGAATTAGGGTTTATTGGGAAAAGGGGTTTATTGGAACGACTCTTTAGTACTTTTTTTTGTATTAATGGATAGCTAAGTTTTGGAGAACAAGCTAAGAATTTTAACAGGTTTCTAAAAAAAATAACACTACTTTGATTATATAAAACATTAAAACCTTAATCATTCGAGCTAGTTTTATGACCAATAAATAGTTTTCAATCGAAAAAAAAACATTTGGAAAGAGAAAAAGAAAAGTAGAAAGAAAAAACAAATTCTTTAGAGGTGAGAATGATAATGTTTAGATGGTATGGAGTGCCTCATCACGGCTTCGATGATGAATTTTGGCTTCATCTCGGATTGTTCTGACTTCTGAGTTAATTTATATTCTAGATAATCGATTTGAGTGGTCTATGTTTGCAATAAAAATTCAACATTTTAAGTTTTTGAAGCTTTTTTTCTAGCTTTCTATATTAGATTCAGTTTATGTTGTAACAATGTCTGTGCCGATTACGTAGCAAAAAGGCAAGAGAACGAAATTTTATATTCTCTCATGTAAGTACATCGGATCCGGGATGGTTCTCTTTAAAAAATACCACTATATTCACCCGATAAATTAATATAGTGGTATTTTTATCGGAAGAAAGAATGATATGAGATCGAAACTAACCCTTCTCTTTGGTCTAGTTTGGAGACTAATAAGGCAATTACACTACGATTGGGCTATGTCTTGTGTGGACAACCTCAAATTCATTGATGTGGTATATGAGAGTGACTAACATTAATTCAAGTAGTAAAAAGACACTAGCTTTGTCAAAGACTAAGTGATCTGACTTATGTCTTTGTCTGATCTATCTAACTTTGCAAAGATCGGACAACACAAATCATCCAGACAATACATAGATAGTCACAGCTTCTGCGTCCCAATATGCATGTGATTTTTGGTCCTAGTAAAATTTGAATCTAGGAAGAGCGAATCTACACATTATCACATATGACATATCTATCTACCACTACGCCCTATATCTAGTTCCTATATCTAGTTCGACCACTAAATTTGAATTATTATTACAAATTTCTTAAATATTCATATTTTAATTTTATTTCTAAACTAAAAATAATAGAAGAAATGAAAAAGTTTACAAAATGTCTTTATCTCGCCTTCCTCGTTGTTCTTATGCTGGGCTTAATTGAGACTATTTTTTTTGCGGTTCTCCTCATTTCCGTAGTTTGTTATATTATCTGTCTATCGGTTTATGTCTCTCTCGTTTGGGTTTATGTCTCCCTCGTTTGAGCTTAGTTTCCGGGAAAATGAAAAAGAATTCTAGATAAAAAAAAAGGAAATGGTTTACAAAATAGAAAGATTAATTTTGACAAAGGAAAAAAAAGAGAGGAAATTATATAAAATGAACAAAGAAGTAAAGAAAAAAAAAACTAGTGTGAGAATCATTAGCCTGTCAATCATAGACTGGATTTTTATTGACCAAAAGGACAAAAGACGAGGATGAGAGAAATATATATGTACGGCAAAACGGTGAGTCATCAGATTCCTCCTTTCAAATTGAAAAATCTCCTCTCCTCCCAGTTATTCTCACATGCATGTATATTGTATCACATGTAACCACACGCTTCTCTCTTTCTATATATATGAGCTCGTCGATTTATAATTACTCTGCATCTATCCACTTCTGTCTAAATTTATATATATGTTTTTATCTTTCTTTTAAGATCAATAATGATTTGTGTTCATCAACCAGATCTGTGAATTATTTTTGTTTGTTTTTTTTTTTTTTTAATTCTCTCCTCATTTTTATGTTTGGATTTAGAGTGAAGTCGCTGGAGGCAGCGGTTCATCGATCAATTCCTGTGAATATTTTTGGTTTGAAAAGCATGAGTCGATCGATAAACCTCTGCATCCAGCGCTTACTCTTCCTCATCTGTTTAATAATCTTTTTGAGAAAACAAAAAAATTAAAATCTTCTCAGCTGAAATTTATCCCAAATCTAATTGAAAGTATTGATTTTTAGCTGTTGTGAAAGTGAGGGAAAACAAAATCAACTCAAATTCTTTTCAAAGGTTTGGTTTGGTTTGTTATTGTTTTGGGTAACAAATGTGTTTTTGTTTTTAGGTGTACTTCATTCCTTCCTAGTCTATCATGTGTTCATAGTTGACTTATAAACCTATCTTAAATCCTAACATGTGTTTCATGACAACTTCGGTTACAAACTTCAGTTTTGTTTTTTTTTAACTTTTTTTTAATGATTTTGTTGGCAGCTTATTTCCTTGTTCTGTTTTTTGTACAATGGTCTTGAATCTGATGACGATGATGATGCAGTTTTACTTTTTGTTTACATGTATCAAGGTTTTAGTTCCATATAGTATTGCTACTTTGCAGCTTAGTAGATCGGCCGCTAATTTTGTTCCTGAATTTTTTGGCCTGAGCATGGCTATGTTTTTATGAGTTCCTTTCTGAAATTTGTTGTGATGACGATGATGATTCAGTTTTACTTTTTGTTTACATGTATTATCAAGGTTTTAGTTCCATATAGTCTTGCTTCATCTAGCAAGTTTTTTTTTTTTGTTGAGCCATAGAATCCAACTACTTCAGCTTTGCAGATTAGTAGATCGGCTGCTAATTTTGTTCCTATTTTTTTGGCATGAGCATGGCTATGTTGTTATGAGTTCCTTCCTGAAATTTGATGTGATCTCTTGGTTTCTTGATGCAATGTGTGCTTTTGCTTGCTTCTCCGGCTCTATTTACCTGGACATTGCATTATTCTAGAACCCTTGCTGTTGCATTACTATGTTGATGTTCATTCTTGTCTATTGATAAGGAATCCACATTAGAATAGTGTAATAATTACTCAAAAACTTTGGTACATTGCGCAATCCAGAGTGTGCGATAACCCTTTAATTAGGATCCAAGTGGTGATATTCAGTGATTATCAGTCTAGAGAGCCATGCTGCTAATTCTTGTTCCTTTGGCATTACTATTTATGAAACTAGCTGTTCAAGAAGAATCAAATTCACTCTTTAAACTTTTGTGTCTCTATCTATCTCTGTTGAAAAAGACACTTTTGTTATTAGTCATTGGTCTTCTTCTTGTGTTCTCTTTTTTTTCCCCTCACCTTTGGCATCACAGAGAAAAGGTGAGGGAATCTTGTGAAGTGAATGGATTCCTAAGCTCGTGGGTTAAATTTTTCTTGGAGCAAACTTCAAATGGTAACATGATTCCATTCTCAAATTAGGTAAGAAAAGGAGAATCTTGTTCTTTTTCAAGATCAAGACTTGTTATCTTTCTTAGATTCCCTCACACAAGAGGGGCTGTAAAATATGAGAAAATACTGTGACTCTCTTTATCTTCTTATAGAGAAGTTGTGATGATGGTGGTTGTGGTACTACTAATAATATGATATGACTTTCTAGGCTGATGCTTTAGCAAACATGAACTTAATAGCATAGTAATGAAATCCATGAACCGGCATCATGCATATCCGGGTTTGAGTTTCTTTACATTGGATTTGGTAGGACTTTTCTAGAAGTTGAAATGGTGAGCTTGTTCCTTTTAAGGTCTAGTGATGGTACTAGTGATCAGGTGTGTATGCTCGTCTTTCTTCAATCATGTGCAAGTTATTAGGAATAGAGAAAAAAACTGATTTTATAAACCGAAGTGAGTCTAGATTTTACTAGTAGACGGTTGAGTAAGTGTAGGTAGGTTACTTCACTTGATCAGCATGCTCAATTCTGTTCAGTTTACAGGAGAAAAAAAAAAGAACCAGAAGAACGGAACCTAAACCAACATCAGTCCAATTTCAGAAGTTTAATCGCAGTTTTCGGTCTTGGTTCATACGAGATGATGTTTATTCTACTATGGCTTTGATTGATAACACAATTGCCGCGTTTGGAGGTTGAACCGCTTCTTCCATAACCAATCGAACGGATGGAACATATTGTTCGAAGAGGCGGCTAAAACAGATAGTTTACCAAATTGGCGGTTGGATTTTTCCTATTTTGATTTGTATGTTTTCTAATGTTTCAATGTATTCATTTTTTTGTTGCTCTTATTATGTAGTACACCTCTGATATTACTGTTACAAAAAAATTCTTGTACGACATATATCAAAGTATTGGATCGGCAACGAATGGCTAAGCTTGAACACAAAATTGCCACGTAGGATAAGTCTGACCAATTAGAACCCATCTTTCAAATCCCCTTTCTTCAATCTTAACCAGAAACTCAATTTATTTATAATCTTTAGAAAAAAGGTAATGAAAGCTGAAGAAACAGTTTGCAGACAAACATTGAAGAGAAGCTCTAAAGATTCTTTGTCTCTTTCTCTGTCGTATTTATTTGAAAAAAGTTTGGCAGAGAAAACCATGGCTATGGCGGAGATGGCTATGAAGTCTTCACTATCTGCAAAACTCACTCTTCCTTCTTCTTCTTCTTCTTCTAAGAAGACACTGAGACAAATCTCTGTATCACTACCAACATCAACTTCAATCTCTCTGTTATCTCTCTTTGCATCTCCTCCTCATGAAGCTAAAGCTGCTGTTTCCATTTCAAAGGACCAAATCGTCTCCTCTATCACTGAAGTAATGATAATCTCACTTAACTCTGTCTTGTAATGACCAAATTGTCTCCTTTTGTTTATAAGTGTTCTTGTGTCTTGAACAGGTGGAGAAAACAATCAATCAAGTTCAAGAAACTGGTTCTAGTGTTTTTGATGCAACGCAGCGTGTGTTCCAAGTAGTAGGAGATGCTCTTAAACCAGCTTTGGATACTGCTTTACCACTCGCAAAGCAAGCTGGTGAAGAAGCTATAAAGCTTGCTTCTCCTGCTTTCTCAGAAGCTTCAAAGAAAGCTCAAGAAGCAATGCAGAGCTCTGGTTTTGATTCAGAGCCTGTCTTTAATGCTGCAAAGGTTAGATTTTTCACATTCAAATTTGTTTGAAAGACTCAGAAATATAGGTTTGGGGTTTAGGGTTTAGAGTGGTTTGTGACACAAACTTTGTGTGTGTTTTGATTGGGATGTAGACAGTAACAGATGTAGCGCAACAGACAACAAAAGCGATTGAAGATGCTAAGCCGATTGCTTCATCGACCATTGAAACAATTTCGTCAGCTGATCCTAATGTCATTGTTGTTGCTGCTGGTGCTGCGTTTCTTGCTTACCTTCTTCTCCCTCCTGTTTGGTCTGCCATCTCTTTTAACTTCCGTGGTTACAAAGGTACCTCATTCTTTTGAGTCTGAAATTTCATATATATCATCTTGAAACAACATAAATGAGATTTTGATTTATGGTGAAAATGTAACAAATGTTATTGGTTATTTGGTTATTAGTGATCTATTTAGTATCTAGAGTTTAATTCACAACATAGCAAAAAGTTGAGAACTTACTCTGTGTTTGTGGTTTTATGTTTTTTAATAAAGGTGATCTCACGCCGGCTCAAACGCTTGATCTTCTTTGCACCAAGAACTACTTGATGGTAGATATAAGATCAGAGAAAGACAAGGAGAAAGCCGGGATTCCACGGCTTCCTTCAAATGCTAAGAACCGTGTGATCTCCATTCCGTACGTGATTGTTTTAACCTGTGATCATTCTTTTTGGATTTTACTATACCCGCAGATTTGAAAGAAACACAAAACTATGTTCTTGTAATCATCAGATTAGAAGAACTACCAAACAAAGTAAAAGGAATAGTGAGGAGCTCGAAACGGGTTGAAGCAGAGATAGCAGCATTAAAGATTTCTTACCTCAAGAGAATCAACAAAGGCTCCAATATCATCATTTTAGACTCGTGAGTTTTGTTAATATCTCTTTACAAGACCTTTTTGTGAATCTTTTGTAATCTTTATTGGTCTTTTTATGGCTTGTAGGTACTCGGATTCGGCTAAAATAGTGGCGAAAACGTTAAAGGTTCTCGGGTTCAAGAATTGTTATATTGTGACAGATGGATTCTCTGGTGGCAGAGGATGGTTACAGAGCCGGTTAGGCACTGATTCTTACAACTTCTCGTTCGCGCAAGTCTTGTCTCCATCGCGTATTATCCCGGCAGCTTCTAGAAGTTTTGGTACTAAATCCGGAACCAAGTTCCTTCCTAGCTCCGACTGAAAAACAAGAGGATACTATATATAGTTTAAAAGTGTTGTTTTATATTCCCTTTTGATAAGATTTTCGAATCATTACTTGTCCTTTTTTACATTGATGATCATTTGTGGAACCAGAGAAAAAAAAAAGAAGATGAAATTGAAACAGTAGTAGCTGATCATTTAAAATAGAAATGAAAATTCATGGAAAAGTTATGAATAAGTTATTATGGACTCTAATTGTAATATCACATGTAGATGCAAAATCATTTTGGACATCTGGTAGGTATGTGTGGCCTTAGCTTTATCTTAAAGTGGGACTGCCAATAACTTTTTGATAAAATCCATTTTAAAATGGTTGAAGATATAAAAATTAGATGAGTTTTTTTGGAGTTTAGTTCAGTGTTTTCAATAATGTGAAAATCAAGATATAAATTTGGTAAAATAAACTTCTATAGTGTAAGATTTCATTGAAATCTTAAACGTTTTTTACTCTACTGATTCATATAATTCAAACTAGTGTATCTAGACTGAAATAAACATCACAACCAAATAAGATGATGATCAAAAGTCGAAAAGAGAAAGAAAGAAGATAAACAAAAAGGGTGTCAGAGGATACAACTACACAATGTATATAGACTGAAACCAATTTGTAGATACATAAAATCATATAAAGTAACCAAATGTAAAGTGTTATCTTCTTATTGGAAAAAAAGTGTTATCTTCTTTTCCTCAATATATCATTCAATCAACTTTGAGAGATCTTTGATCATTACCACATGCTTTTTAATGTTACTCTAACTCTTATCTCACTTCTATTATGATTCCTAACATTTGTTAAAACTAGTTAAAGATAAAAATTTGGTCATACTATCATATACCAACAATATGTATATAGACTGAAATCAATAGAAAGATTTGGTGACTTATGTCTAATATATGCAGCATAGATGATAATACAAGTTCATATTTCATACAATGTATATAGACTGAAATCAATAAAAAGGTTCATAACATGATAATTTTTTTATTAAAAAAGTTATCAAAATGTAACTCCTACTAGGGATTGACCCGCGGTACACCGCGGGACTATATTTTTAAATTAAAAAATAATATATGTTTGTTTGAGAAAAATTTCAATATAGATTTTAAATATAATAAGTCTTTATATAACCTATTTACATGTGTGATTAGAATGTATATAGAAATCTATATAGTGTTAATTGTAAGATTAATATGTTGTATGTTTGAATATTTATAATAATAAAGGAAAATGAGATTACTATTTAGTAAGCGACGATGTACCGCGGCGTGTGCAAATAACGTATCATCTTATTGTGTTTGTTGTATATTTAAATATTTTGAAAGTGTGTAAGGACTTTATTCTGTATATATATGCAAGTATCTGTGTTAGAACGTGGGTATCCAAAACCCAATGTCGTAGGTTCTGGTTCAAAACTTTTGTTTATGGTACGGTACACCGTGGGACGATATTTTTTTGAAAAAAATTTAAATTTTAAGTTGCATTTGTTTTGTAAATATTGTTTGTTTTGTTTAGTATTTAAGATTGTATAATTGTATTTTGATTGTTAATTCTAAAATTCCACCCGTGATATACCGTCCCGTCTCACCATATAACCCCGTCATGTGAAACTAAACATCATTTTGTTATTTTTATTTTTAACAATACTTTTATTTAAAAGATATATAATTTAAGCCAATTTAAAATATGCATTAGACATAACAATTCCAATCATTATTCAATACCAAAATAATCTTTGTATGGTTATAATCACAAAAACAAAACAGAAAATATGAAAGTTCTTATTACAAAAGAAAAGAAACAAAAACTTTGTTAGTACTATTTCTATTGTTTTACCAGAAAAACAAAGTATTGTTTTCAAAATCTTATAATCTTAACCTTTATTTGTACATGTTCTTAAAGGGTTTCAAGTTTGAAAGACTCCTAAAAGATGCCATGAGAAATAAATGATAGATAACTTGAAAAACTTTGAAATTTTTTGAACAGAAATATGTGTAGATGAATGAAATGACTGCTCTTGACATTTCTTATATAGAGATCATATAAGTTTAGGCCTTCTAAATTATTGTTATTTTCTTGGTGGTGAAGTTAAATTTTGATATACACAAATCTTATCGAGGAAACTAATAAATCCAAAATATTATAATTGAATAAATGATTATCTTGTTTTTGTAAAGATTGTGATCTTTACAATATATTGTTGTAATATGCCAATGATTTAGCAAATCTCTAGAAGATATGTTTTTAATTATTTAACCAATCATGATTTGCACATAATATTTATTGTTAGCAATAAATCTTATTCGATTAATCAATCAAGATTATAGTAATAAATAAAAACCACATATCTTTAAAATCGTAAAAAAAAAATTGAATATAGTTAAGGAAAGTTAATATTTAAGCGAGATATGGGGATAATATCTTCTATTAATCTCGTAGTAATATTACACATATTTAAAACGTTTTAAATAATATGGTAATATATTTTTTCTTAAACGTGCATTTTTAAATATGGAATGTGGAATAATTTGTTTTAAAAATCAACTTGTTGAGATATTATCTAGATATCGACTTGAATAGCGTTTGACTTAATGGGAAGAAGTTTAAATAGTAATTTAGATTTGATCACGATTATTTTGTTTTATTAGTTTCCATTTGCTAGATATTCTCGATATTATGTTTAATAGCATTTAAAATTAAATATTTGATTTCCCTATATTTGAAACTCAAATCTCGTAAACAAAAAATTAGGAATGTTTAGTGAGTTAATTTAATGTTTTGTAAAATTTGCTTAAGATAATACTTGTGTCTAACTTTTTTTTTTAGGGAATAAATGTACAATATTGAAATTGTAAAAAGATTTTTGGGCCAAAATCTTCTCCAAAATCAATCTAAACTGTCATGCCATTTTATGTAAATTCTTACTTAAATATAGATTACTCTCAAAATTTCTACTTCAAATTTTTTTAATTTAGATTATAAATGAATTTTTAGTCTAATCATAATTTAAGATAAATAGGGTTTTGGATTATTATTTTTATTGCACGTTTGTTTTTTTAGGGAGATCTTTGCACGCTTTTTAGTAGACTAAATTTGGGCAACCATATTTGAATCAATAATATCAACTTAATACATATGCATTTTCAAAATCAAAGATATTTTTGCGAGAAAAGAACAAAAATTTGGTAAAAATCAAGAAAAAATCAAAGAGAAACCAATTGAGAAAAAACTCTTAACAATTTCAATAAAATCACAACATAGCTCACTGATACAAATTTTTGTTCTTTTCTCCCAAAAATATGGTTGCCCAAATTTAGTTGCCCAAAAATATGGTTGCCCAAAAATATGGTTTCCTAAAATTACTCTCCCAAAAGTTCCGAATCTCACCATAAACACCGTAAATTCTCTACAGAAAACAATGAAAATTCTGGATCCAAGAAGCAAGTGCAAATTTATTCGTATCCAAGAAATATAAAAGATGACCGATTTAGTGAGATTACCAATGAAGATGAGGCATTTGTCGGGCTTCTGAGAACATTTGAGGCGGCGGAGGAGCTCCGACATGAGATCCACCATCTGAACATCTTCCAAATCCGCCGCAGCACCACTGGTCGCCATAGCTAATGGGAAAGCTTATAGATTTCTCAGTAAATCCAAACTATATTTAAATATTAAACATGAAAGCACTAAAGTGAAAAACTCACCAAATATTCCATTGAATCATCAATTAAATTCTCCTGTAGTTGTTTCACGACCTTGAATCCATAACCTATAACAATACATAAACACCATGAATTAATATGTGTAAAGCTAAAAAAAAAACGCAGAACAAAAAAAAAGCAAAAAAAAAGAGGTTAGTTATGATTTGAGTGTAAAATCCACGGAAGGTATTTATATTAAATTGAAAGGCGGCGTAAGATTTTTTTTTCTTTTCGAAGATAATTACAATAACAGAAAAGGAAGATTTATATATTCTTTTAGATCGAATCTTTATCAAAATAATTAAAATTTTCCTTTATTTTATCAGATATGTGAATTTAAGGAATATATCATTAAATATAATTAAACGATTAATTATGAGACAAATTTTTTGTTGAAAAAAAAAACAAAAAGAACCAAAAATTAAAAAAAAAAACCATGAAAAAGGGAGAGAAAAGAAGAAGACACACGACCAATCGTTCTCCGACGTAATTGAACGTGACTCAAGACCATGATTGGATTGGTGGAGACTAATACACCCGTCGACTCTATCTTCATTATTTGTGCATGCTCCAAAACGAATATTCTGAAAATCTTTCCCACGAGACTCATTAGTCTCTCTATTATCTAAGGTAATTTAAAAGAGTAGTTTGTTTTATTGGTTGCAATTGTAGGAATAGGATGCAAGATCATATCAATACGATGGCTTAAAGACAAAGGATGGCTAAGATTAGGAGATATTATGGGTCGATTTTCTATGATTCAACAGATCAAAAGGTGGTTTTCTATCATTAAATTGCCAAATTTCTGTTATTGCTATGAATATATGTTTTATGGTAGGGTAGCATGTTCTTGGTGGTCATTAGATGTTCTTGGTCGAACGATAAACCGTCATAAAAAAAAGGTACGTAAATTACATTTGATCCAAATTTTTTTTTTTTTTTTCAGTTTTTCGTGTTTAAGAATATTATTATATTTTTAGAAAAATGTAAAATATATCGAATATTTAGATATTAGGGTTAGTTTTATAGATTTACTAAATCAATCATTTATTAATAGTTTTTAATTTTGAATATATGATTTCCATATGTTAGGATCTCAAATCTCGTAAAAATAGGAATTGTTAGAAGAGTTTATTAATTGATTTGTAAATTTCATTAAGACAAATATTTTGTCAGATTTTATTTGTAGGGACTAAATGTACAATATTGAAATTGTAAAAGGATTTTTGAGGCCAAATCTTCACCAAAAATAAATGTATATATAGATCATTCTTCTATCAAGAAGATGATAATCACTAATCAGACGTGTAAAGAGGTATCAAAGATCAGAACAGATTGACACGTGGCAATCACGAGCTCTCTTTATATTACGTGGACAATTTCGCCACTCATCTCTGCCACTCTCATTTTTTTGAATCATTCATGCTTTGTTGTTGTTCTTAGCTCTCTTCTCTCTCAAAAATGGCGTACAAATCCCTAAATTCAATCACCAGATCTGATCTCGAAGCTCTAGGAATCTCCGGTGATGTCTCCGAGAAGCTTCTCAAAGACCTCAATGAGATCATTCACAGTTCCTCCACACCGCCGGAGACGTGGATTCAGATTTCTCGGCGAATCCTTCACCCTAATCTCCCTTTCTCTTTTCACCAGATGATGTATTATGGTTGCTACAAGGATTTCGGACCCGACCCACCCGCTTGGTTACCCGACCCGTACGAATTGTTACCATAAATCCGTTTGTTTCAGATTCTTATGATTTTATTGAAGATATGATGATTTGCTTTGTTGTTGTGTATTTTAGGAAAGTTGCTTCTTTAACTAACGTAGGCAAGTTACTAGAAAGGCGTGGCAAAGAGTTTTTAGGTGAAAATTACAAGAATTCAATTTCGAGTTTTTCGAGTTTTCAAGAATTCTCTGTATCAAATCCTGAGGTAACTGAAATTGGTGTTATAATTGTTATTATGCCTAAAATTTTAGTGATTATGTGTTTTTCATGGTGATTCTTTTGATCAGGTGTATTGGAGAACTGTATTGGAGGAGTTGAACATAGTGTTTTCTGTACCTCCTAAATGTATATTAGAGAAAGATACATCTGGAGATAATCCTGGAGGTACTTGGCTTCCTGGAGCTTACTTGAATCCTGCAAGAAATTGTTTGAATAATGGTTTCAAGAGAAGATTGGATGATATTGTGATTCGATGGCGTGACGAAGGAAGCGATGATCTTCCTGTGAATACCATGACACTTTTGGAGTTACGGTCGCAAGTCTGGTATGAATTTCTCATCCTTGTGGCCTTTTGTTAGAAAAAAGATTTTTTTTTTTTTGATTTGGTGAAGAATGCGTAATAAAGTTGTTTCTTTTACTGATTCCATTTTTCATATCAAAATCAAGCAGACGATTGGTATATGTTGTGTAGGTTAGCTGCACATGCTCTTAGTGCCTTGGATTTGGAGGAAGAGTCAGCAATCGCGGTTGATATGCCAATGAATGTTGAGTCTGTGATCATATACCTTGCCATTGTCTTAGCAGGCTACGTAGTTGTTTCAATAGCTGACAGTTTCTCTCCCCGTGAAATATCAACACGGCTTAAAATTTCAAAAGCAAAAGCCATATTCACTCAGGTAAATTTGTCATGATTCTTTGATGGATGGAAAATGAAGGTGTAAATTTTGCTGTTAAGTTATTTTAGAGTGTGATGCGATGGTTTTAGTGATGACCTGTTTGCTTTTTTGCCTTTTGAATTTAGTTCAAGTTGTGGCCAAATTCTGAACGGTTGTTATTTGACCTGTGGATTTTTAAACATAGCCCTAGTAAAAGCCTAGATGGAAAAAACTACTTTGTTTGATTTATTGGAATGGTCACTGTTTGAAAACCAGCATATAACATGGTTTCTACTCATTTTAAATTATGAAAAGCCACTTTATTTGAATTATTGTAATGGTCACTGTATAAAAGCCACTTTTCTTGTTTGCAGGATGTGATCATTCGTGGTGATAAAAGTATTCCCCTCTATAGGTGAAGTTCTAGTAATCCAACAGTGCTGGTTTTATCTCAACGCTGTAACATTGGTCTGACATTACTGTTCCATTCTGCAGAAGAGTCATTGATGCAGAAGCACCTCTGGCTATTGTTGTCCCGGCTAGAGGCTCTAGCTGCAGAATGAAGCTGCGTGAGAAGGATTTGTCTTGGAACAACTTTTTGGGAAAGGCAAGAAATTTGAGGTACACGCAGTGAATTCAATACTGTTGTATTAAACAGAGTCATGAAATGTAACTGTCTGAGAAAAACTTAGAGCTTGCTTGTTCCCGGAGATTTGAGCATGATATATGCTATAATTGTTCCTTCAGAGGTGTGGAATATGTTGCTGTAGAGAAACCAGCGGGAGCTTACACGAACATCCTTTTCTCATCCGGAACCACTGGTAAACCAATGAAAATAAACTGTATCATGGTATGTGGGTGTTGAATTACCAAGTTTTGGTTTTCTGGTGTAGGTGAGCCAAAGGCTATTCCATGGACGAACATTTCTCCTCTGAAATCTGCTGCTGATGCCTGGTGCCACTTGGATGTTCATCGGGGGGATGTTGTTGCTTGGCCGACCAACCTTGGGTGGATGATGGGTCCGTGGCTTGTTTATGCTTCTTTGATAAATGGGGCTTGCATGGCATTATACAATGGATCACCTCTTGGTCCTACCTTTGCCAAGTTTGTGCAGGTACGCCATAAAACTATACATTCTCATCTCATGGTTTAAGCGGAGAGAAAAAAAAACCTTAAAAGAGACAAAGCAAAACATAGTTTGTGCAAATATTTCCAGAAATCAAATCATAAAACATCAAAATGGGATCTATGGATGACTGGATTTCATTGCATGGTTGAGTCTGGGATTTGGGCAGCCTTGAATTTACCATATGTTTATATTCTGGGGTTAGGATGCCGAGGTAACAGTTCTAGGCGTGATACCAAGCATTGTTCGGACATGGCAAAACTCGAACTCTACTTCTGGCTATGATTGGTCACGAATCCGGTAATACAGAAGTGCATCTTCAGAATGTTGTTAAGCCTGAATTTTGTTGTGGCGTGGACCTTATTAAATGTTTTGAGAAAAAGGAAGTAAATTAGTTTTAATTTATTCATGCCACCACTTATTTTTCCATAAATAAATCTATCTGTTTTGGTTTAAGTATTGTAGCTAGTTCTTTAAAAAATGTTCAATAAACATCTTATGTAGTTGGTAAAGTCAAGAAGATTTGTCTATGCAGTAACATTGATGTTTTATATTTGATACTTTTTGGATAGTTGTTTTGGTTCCACTGGTGAAGCTTCAAACATAGACGAGTATCTATGGCTGATGGGCAGAGCACATTACAAACCCGTAATCGAGTATTGTGGCGGAACTGAGATTGGAGGCAGTTTTATCTCAGGTTCTTTGCTTCAGCCTCAGTCGCTGGCTGCTTTTAGCACAGCTGTCATGGGTTGCAAGCTTTTCATTCTCGGTGAAGATGGCAATCCTATTGTAAGAAACTTTATGTAATCGTAGATGATTTCTTTTGTTTTAAATCGAAAAAGCTCGTAATTGGACGTGTGATTTCTTTTGTTTCCTTCCTCGTTTTAGCCTCCATACGCAGCAGGAGTAGGCGAATTGGCTCTTTGTCCTCACATGTTTGGAGCTTCAAGCACCCTCCTGAACGGAAATCACTTCAAAGTTTACTTCCAAGGAATGCCCACCTTCCAAGGACAGGTAATCCAACCCTTGCCATATATATACAGAGGTTTTCATTGGTTTTAAGTCTGTGGCTTGCCTGCTTTTCGATAGATTTTACGAAGACATGGGGATTTATTTGAACGGACTTCAAAAGGATACTACCGTGCTCACGGACGCGCTGATGACACAATGAATCTTGGTGGCATAAAGGTAGCTGTACTGTAGAGATTCTTATATGGTATTGAAATGCACAGGCCTAACACTCTGCATTATCATCATAATCATATTCTGTTGATTGTTCTTGTGCAGGTCGGTTCTATTGAGATCGAACGAGTCTGTAATTCCGTTGATGACAGTGTTCTGGAGACAGCAGCCATCGGTGTTCCACCTCCTAGTGGCGGTCCTGAGCAGCTAGTAATCGCTGTTGTGTTTAAGAGCCCAGAAATATCAAATCACGATTTGAACCTCTTGAAGAAGTCCTTCAACTCTGAGATACAAAAGAAACTAAATCCATTGTTCAAGGTTTATAACAAAAACAAAACACAAGAGAGTTCAAGTTGTTGTGTGGCTAATGTGAATGTTTATGTATGTGTTTTTCATCTGGCAGGTATCATCTGTTGTGACTCTACCTTCTTTACCAAGGACGGCCACAAATAAGGTTATGAGAAGAGTTCTAAGGCAACAACTTACTCAGACTAGTCTAAACTCGAAGCTATGAGGCAATTGCTCTCCAATACCAAATGTTGGTTTTTGCCATTCACAAAAAAAACAACATTTGGTCTTTGTTGTAAAATCCACATCCATGTCTGTATCAATAAATGATTCTCAATTCACATAAATAAAGAGTGGATCTAGTGTACATACATGTATCCTTCCTTACCCTCTCGATGTGAATCTCAACTTTGGTTATGATTTTATTTCGAAACAAAATTAGAAGATAACAAAAACCTGATCATTCAAATTTATAGAAAATGAATAGTAGAAGATTAAATAGGATAAATTTTTTTTATAAATGAAAAAGGTAACAAGATTTTGAGCAATTAAAAAAAAAATTGATGATTGGGGTTGGTGACGAATTAAGAGGTGTACTATTACTTATTTGGGAATTAGGGGTGATATTCGAATATTTTACTAGATACATGGACATAAACGTGAAATTATGAAAGATGAGGGGTAAGTAAATTCTCTAATGTACGCCAGGCAGCGCAAGATAGTACGACTTGCTTATCTTTTCCTTTCCCTTTTTTTTTAAAGTCAGGGGGGGATACACAGAAGAAGCCTAAATAGAACGAAGAACGGCGTCGGATTAGTCCGACGGAGGAACCATGTCCTCTTCTCTTCTTCTCTCCGGTTCTACTGTATCTTCTTCGTTTAACGCTCCATCGAAGCTGTAATATCCTCTCTCTCACTTCATCTTCTTTCTTAGGGAATCTAAATTTGCTCGTGGAATTTGATTTTGGGGGGTTTTCTTTGCGTCTTTGTTCTAGTCGTATTAGGCGGAACATTTGGATTTGCAAAATTTAGGGTTTGTTTCTTGAGAGCTTCTCTTGTAATCGCGTTGTTGTTGTTTTCTGAATTTTCAGTTCTTTGGTACGAAATTCCAACAAGACATCACTGTTACCATTTCGGAATGTTTCAAGAAGCTTCAAAAGCGTCAGGTGCTCCGTTGATTCTTCATATGGAGGTATTGTCACTTCTTCTTCACTCAATTTGTAAAAACCCTTTTCTCAATTTCGTCAGTTTCGATTAGGATTTGGTCCTTTCTTATCCAAAATTTCATCTTGTGTTGAACAATTTGAATGAATCTGGAATATGTGAGGATTGTTTAAGAACGTTTCTTGTCAAAGAAGAATCATAAGGAGATGGTAGAAAGCTGGCTTAGTATGTTTCACTTATCTTTCTCAATTTTGAGCTTTTCGTTGTTAGTTATTATGTTACAAACGAATGAATTTGTATAGGCAACGTCCCCACGTTCCCTCGGACCAGAGTTTGGGACCCGTACAAACGTCTAGGAGTTAGTCCATATGCTTCCGAGGAAGAAATCTGGGCCTCTCGTAACTTTCTCTTACAGCAGTATGCTGGACATGAGAGAAGCGAAGAATCTATAGAAGGCGCCTTTGAGAAGCTTCTTATGTCTAGTTTTATCAGAAGGAAGAAGTCTAAAATCAATCTTAAAACAAGGTTGAAGAAGAAAGTTGAGGAGTCTCCTCCGTGGCTCAAAGCTCTTCTCGATTTTGTTGAAATGCCTCCCATGGACACTATCTTCAGAAGACTGTTCCTCTTTGCCTTCATGGGTGGTTGGAGTATCATGAACTCAGCAGAAGGCGGTCCTGCCTTTCAGGTTTGTTACTTATACAATGGCCTTATAAACTTTAATAGACAATCTAGCATAGCATGTGAGCTCATTTATACTAGACACCTTAGCATAGGATTTACTATTCGACATATAGATAAAGTCAAACGAGTTTCTCTTCTTGTTCTGTTCACATATATGGTTTCTGAAATCTTTGGCTGTACTTGTAGGTGGCGGTATCGTTGGCTGCGTGCGTATATTTCCTGAATGAGAAGACAAAGAGCTTGGGGAGAGCTTGCCTAATCGGGTAAAATACTGGTCCTATCGAATTTGCTGAAACGAAACTTAAAAGCTCATTCGTTTTTTTCATGATCTGTTTGGCTTTTATGATTGCAGAATTGGAGCTTTAGCTGCCGGGTGGTTCTGCGGTTCGATAATCATTCCCATGATTCCGACGTTTCTGATTCACCCGACATGGACACTCGAGCTCCTAACATCATTGGTTGCTTATGTGTTTTTGTTTCTTTCTTGTACTTTCCTCAAGTAAGTTGCGGTTTTATCCAAACAATTTTTGTTCTTTTGCCCAAACATTTACAGAACCTTTCGGAAAAATTAGAGAAAGTTATTAAGTGTTTGATTGGTTTCACAGTTTTCTTTTGTACGAAATCAATTGGGTTAAGTATCTAACCCTTCAAATGAGAAAGAATTCAGTATTCCTCTGAAACTTTGACTATCTTTATATATCAAACTAACAATAAATAATTCTTTTGTGGTCAATTTATCACACTAAAACTTTGACTATCTTTATATATCAAACTAACAATAAAAGAATTCTTGGTCATGCTGTCTGATAGTTGTATTGTGTTAAGAGTTGTGGTGAGTTTGCAATCGTTCCTTTGAAGTTTATCACAAATGAATGGTAAATGACTTCAATGTGTTTGGTGTGTTCATGAAAAACCTAATTTGTGCTAGTTATAGCTGCCACATTATTGCAACAGAAAGGAACAAATTCCGGGTGAAAAAAAGCCAAAACGATGTCACTCGCGGTATCATGGATCGATACTCGTTTCCGGTGTCTACCAAAAAATGTTGTCACCTGGTAATAAATTAATTGTCCAAATCTTAAGAACAATCCTCAAATTCATCATATACATGGAAGAAAAACAATTTCAAAATTATATATATGTAGATAAATATCTATTTCTTATTCGAATACATGAATTTGTTTTTCAAACTGATCTAACCAAGAATTTCCTTCCAAAATTTTGTAAATTCGATAATCTAAATAGGGTATGAGAAATCTTCCAAATCTCTTGCTTTAAACTTGCCGTTGAAATATTGATGTGTATATCACACTAACAAAATAGAAGAGAAAGGAATCAAAATTTATCATAATGGAGAAAATGGTGTTGAGCAAAGTAGTTCTTCTTGCACTCTGTTATCTCTTTCATGTGAGTCCATTTGTCAGCTTATAAATACATCACATTTTCATGTGTATGTGTGTGTTTTTATAACTTTTAAAACATCGTGATTCTAGTATTACAATGTTGTTATAGACTTCTAGTCGATTTATTGTATACCCGTACACAATATTGATATATGTTAGATGAAAAAATGTCCTAGGTTTGTGGGTAGCTAAAGCATCGGAAAGAAGCACGAGAGTTAGTCAAGAAGTGAGAGATACCAAAATTCACAACAAGGAGGGCCTTGCACCGACGACAACACTTGCCACAAGATTTGTCCGGACTGTATAATCGCACAATGTATGTTCAAACAATGTGTTTGCTCTACGTGTTTCTTCCCTCCTTCAAAACCAGCTTTGCGTGTTAAAACATTAATGTAGCTCTCTTTTCTCATTTTTCTTATCCACATGTGACCAAACAATAAAACATTAATTGTTCTTAGAATATTTTCGTATAGTCTTTTGTCTATTTTGCAAATGTCATATATATTTTTGAAGGTTCTTTTCCATCAATGCATTCACACATTAATATAACCAAACCCATGCATTTGCAAACCAATTTTCATGACCTGAGGACAACTTCACTAAAAGAAACATCAAACATCAACTAAATATTTCAAAAACATAAACAATTACAATTATGAAGAATTAATTAATTAATTTGGAAAAGAAATGGAAGGAGTTTTTAAAAGAACCGGCGCTTCCATGGAACACGATTGTTCTTTCTCACACAACAGCCACATGAGTAAAGAAACACGACAAGAAGGATAAGAAGGAGATTGACGACAAGAAGTATCCTCCATCTTTTTCTTATCCCTTTTAAAACTCCAATCTTACACGACTCGCACCCGTAACATAACTGGCTCTGCGTGTTACTCCATGTCTTACAATCCCCTGTGATCGCCGTAGTCGCTGTCGCCGGAACTGTCCACCACGTGGCATTCTTTGATTCGAACCCACATTCTACGGGAGGTCGACAACAACCAAACTAAATAAAAAGAAACATAAAACAAAAACCTCTTTTAATACTATACTTTGTTAAAACCGCTAGTTTGAAAGCAAATTCGTTTCTGATGTCAAAATTTGAATCCAGTTGATGTATAAATATAGAAATGTAACACATACCTGTACATTAGAGAGATGTTTGGAGTCAAAGTCAACGTCACGTGGACCAAACCTTTTACAAGCCCTAGAATCAGACAAACATTTGGTGATCCCTTCCCAGTTCTTCCCACGAAGGAAATGGTTCCCGATCCAGTTCTGGAGATCTCCGGTCTTAACATTGCCTATTCCTTTGCCGGAAAACGCTTTTCCGGCGGTGGGATTCGTGACAAGGAAGATAAAGACGGAGAGGACAAGGAGGAGAAGGATGGAGAGGAAAAGGAAGAAGAGGTAGAGAGTGATGATGATGTGGCTTCCGTAGAGAGCAGCGATAAGGCCTAAGGAAGAGATGAAGAAGAGGAGGGTCGCGGTTACGATGAGAGGGTTTTGAACGAAGCGTTGACACTGTGAAGGGCCTTGAACGTAGACGTAGACGGAGAAAGATAGAGCGGCGAGGCCGATCAATGCGAGGATTGCATTGGTTGTTATTACGGCGGCGTTGCTTAGTCGGAGCATTGTTTATTGGCGGTTATTTGGGACGGAGAGAGGGAAGAGAAGTAAAAGTGGGGTTGTGGAGAAAACCAACGTCTTAAGTGTGATAGATGTTAAATACATGATATGTGTGTATACGAGGAGGTTAAAGAAAATATTGAACTTGTTTTACATAAACAATTTATAGAATGAGTTCTTTTTTCATAGTAAAATGTGAGTATTAAAAATTTGTGAAATTTCACTACTGGTCGGCGACTTATGATTATTTTTTGGTTTTGTTTTCAACTAACGACGATGATACACTTGACAATGATATATAGTATGACTTCAACAAAGTTAAATATATATATTACACGATATGATATTGCAAAAAATGCATTTAGAGAACCAAAAAGGATTAATTAAAGAGAAAAAATGTCTTCTTACCAAAAAAAAAAAGAGAAAAATGTCTCACAAATTTAACTTATATTTTTTACAACCAAACAATGTTTAACATTATAATTGTACATATATATTAACATCATATCATTTTCACAACCGATTACTTTTGGGAATCAAATTTCACAACGTTATTCATTTCAATATAAGTATAGGTATGCCATTTTACACACTAATTATATTAAAAAAAACTAATGAGTTATATTATTGTCTCTCTGTAAAAACATGTAACTTTTAAAAGTTGCATTTTATTTTATTAAAACTTGTGACAAAAACAACTGCATTGACATTTTCTAAGCCATATTTACTTTAAACACACATAATTATTTTAAAACGATTGAAACGTTCGTTCGCTATGTTACTTCTGTTGCTTAAAAAGAAAAACGATTGAAACGGAGAAAACATTTATCTAGGAATGAAAATGTGCCGCACGTGTAAACGAAACTGTAAAAGTAGTTTAGTTGTTGTCTTTGAACGTGGCAAATGTTTCACCCCTGACTTTGGCCATAAATTACGTGATTACCACATCGGCTTCAGCCACTACGTTCTGACGTGGTTTCCACTAATGTGATAATGTTATGGACGGTGTTTAGTGAAGCCCTTTGACTTTGACTTCCATTGCTTCATTCATCAATCAATGTCTCTATTCGTATAGAAAATTGGATAAATAAATATAATATGAAGATGAGTCAAATTTTGCTTCCTATAATCTTAGTTAGACGGAATTCAGATTTACGATATGGGGCAAACAGAAGTTCATTTCATTCCGAGTTCCGAATTTGTGGTTTATACGATTTTCGGTTCTAAAATTGGTTTATTTGGTTATACTATGTAAAATTAACTAGTTTTTTTTGTGGGCTATAATTTTGTAAGTTATTATGTAATGGGCTGTATAAAATTCTTTTGTGGGCTATGTGGAAATGTTATTTTAGGCCCAGAAACCCTTATTTCATTCTTTCTGTTACTTGCTGTGGACTTCATCGAACACAATTTCTCTCTTCGCGATTGCATATTACCCAGTTAGCGAAGATGACAAACTTCACTTCGTTATTCATTCTCAGATTAATCGTTTCCGTTAGAAGTTTTTGGTAACTGAAGGATTCTATACAATAAGCTCTAGTATTTGGCCTTTGCACTGTTAGGATTGTAAGGAGGTTTAATTCAACGGTTAATTTGTATACAATAAGGGCTTAGTTAATTTTAAGAGTCTTTACTGTTTTTCTTTAATATATTCTTCCTTTTCGATTTCCTTTCCTTAAGGAGCCGATTGATAAGAACTTCAAGGTTTGTGATTGTGACCAAACTATTGAATCTTACAAAATCTTTATGTAGATAGATTGAGAGTACAGGATAACTATCCAACGACAACCTCTTGCTAAATTAAATTCTCCGATCCAAGATAGACGACAAAAAAACAATCAATGATAATAACACAAAGAGAGAAAGAAGAAAAGCATAAATGACAAGTACTAGTTGTGCTGGTACCACTCATTAATATTATTTGGCTGGTAGTGGAATCAAAAAGAAACCAATAGTTGAGAGAACATCGTATACTTTTCCATTTAGAATATACCATATGTCCCACATATCAAAGAGAAAATATCTATTAACGACCCCGAAAAGAAAAAGGACTCTTAAATATGACGACACAATTCATGTTTCATATTTTCAAGAGTAAATTATTGAAATCTAGTAATTAAGTAGTTTAAGAGGACACATAAATCACGTGGTGTGTACATCCAGGTAGGTGATATTACATATATATGCTATTTTCTGTGAAGAAGCTCCAGAGTAAACCCATATATAACATACATCATACATGGGCTATTTCGTAATCAATGTTTAAGATTTAGATTACATATCTGAGTTTTATATATATAAAAAAGTTTTTTAAAAAAGGAATGAAAAACTTTATTAGTTAGTGTTACGTCCATACTTGTTGCTGCGGATTTTACCTTAACTTTTTATCAAAATCTGGGAGCTATCTTTTTGTCACTCTACCGCTCTCTGGTTCTCTTATAACTTCGGGGACTATAATCTAAAACCTACAAACAATTTAGTAGATTTTGGATCTCTCTTGAATATCATACCAAAAATTTAACCAATTCTTCATAAACTAACTTCAAATTTAGCCATGTTGATATTTTTTACTTAACTGTAAGAAGGTTCTCGAAAAAAATCATCATTTTCTCGCATTCACCAGGTATATATGATCTTGTGGTATGGAGGCAGCATTCACAGAATGGTCGAAGAGACGATTCTTCTTTCACCACGTATTTTCAAGGGTCTTGCTTTAGCTCCCAATGGCCAGATTATCCACCATATGCTCACCATTATATATTATTTCGCTAAGATTAAAAACTAAATATTTTGGGAATATTATATATTTGGAATTGAAAATGTAAAAATCCATCTATCAAAGGAAATAATTTAATTTAACCTAAAAGAAATTAAGTGCAGATTTCTGTCTGCTAAGAGCGAAACGTGGTAACTGGCTGTGACGTAGCAGCAGATGTGAGATTATCAATGACTTGTGTTTTTTTAAAAGATGTAGTAAATGTTTTTAGTAAAAACTATAAGAGGGTTGGTTATTAGGGGGAGTAGGGTTTTTCCAATATTGAATTTGTTGATTTTAAAAGAGGATACAAATTTATTAAATTTGTAGAAAGTTTTGTATATTTAATAAGTGTAGTTATAAGAACTTGGAATATATGTAGTCATATTCCAATAACAATATATTTTATTAAGTCTAAGAATCTATAAACCAATAACAATGGACTCCCAAAATTTTAAACATCTTTAAAAAGCATTCTATCAATATGCCCCTCCTGAAAATTGCGTTTGATATTTTTCACCTAAGAAAACATGAGAGAGAGAGACACGTTAACGCCCTATAATAGGGGATTGTAATGGTACTCTTAAATTTATTTTTTAAAATTTTACCTAATCTCATTTTTTTTTTCTGTAATACTTACATCATTTAAAACAATATATGTATAACTTACACGTTAACATATCTTTTTTAAGCTTATTCAATATTTATACAATTTTTTCTTTCTACATAACCAACTACCTCATGCCAAATTAAACTCCTAAAGATAGATGGGAAAAAAAATAATTCTCAATGATAATACCACAAAGAGATAAATAATAAAAAGCAGAAATGACTATTACTTTTTACAACGTCAATCACTTAATCCAATCTCAGGGAAGAATATTCTTTGTTTCTAAAACTAGGAATCTTATTCCACAAATAATTTTCCAATTAGAGTAACATGTCCCACATACAGAACGACAATATAGCTATCAACAACCCCAGGAAAAAAAAACGACTTTTAATTTGATGAGGCAAATCATGTTTTATAATTTTAACATATCGAAATCTTAATGCTTGGTTAACAGTAAATTATATATAGCAATTGTCATGTCAGAAACATGTAATTAACAAATTATCGTAGTAGTGAGAGGAAGAATAATGATCAAAACTGAGTTTAACGAAATTTTGATGAATAGTTTTTCAGTTGAATCTTTTTTGTTTTTGGTCGGCAATTGAATCTATTATGTTTTTTTTTCCCAACTAATACTGTTTTTAAACGTTTTATTCATTACATCAACAAGACATGCATAACAAAAGGAACTTGATATCATCGTATTTCAAATACACAACCTCTTTACAAATTAAACTTATATAACAGAGGAAATATGAGGACTTGACATAAGGTTGCTGTTGTTAATTCCTTTACTGTTTGATTTATCTGATGTGATTTCATCACCGTTCACCACTAATGCCTTCAGATCAGCGTCGGTAATTCTCTGTAAAATTTTAAAAAATGAAATCAAATACATGTGAGGGTTTTTAAATATATATATATATATATATACATAATTAAATATTTCGAATTTAATTAACGCATATGTACATGAGAATAAGATACAAAATATAATATGAAAACCTTTTTCTGCTTGGTTAAATCTCTGAATCGTGAGAAGATTTCGTTGAATTTCTCATCATTGATTTCACATCCCAACTGAGAATACAAAAAAACATATAATATGATATATTACTTAAATATTTCTTTCTTATATCATGCATTGGTGTCGTTGTGTGATCATTATATATAAGTAAAGACTAAAAATACTACGAAATGACAAACAGTGTGTGTGTGGTACCTCTTTAAGCCGGTCTTTTACAGCATGACGTCCACTGCATATTTTCATTGTTGTTTAAATGAACTAATTAAACAAAGGTACGTAAGAAACATCAGTTAATAGAACAATTACCTAAGCTTTCCAAGAACAATGCCCGAATTTTGTGATTTTACGATTCCAACATCTTCCGGTGATAAGATCTCATATGTACTTCGATTTTTTAATATTCCATCCTGCAAAATGTTTGAACAATCACCATATATATATATATATATATATATTTAGAGCAAATCAGTCTCATATTTAATGTTTCTTTTGTCATACATAAAATATATAAAAAAATTAAACAAGGAACCTGGTGAATGCCGCTTTCATGAACAAAACAGTTGTCTCCAACTATTGGCTTATGTGGTTGAACATACAAGCCGGTATGCTCTTGAACCTGTTCATGAGCTTACAAACATTAGTCCATTACTATAATTAACGGCAAAAGAAAATTAGCGTTGTTATTTTATTATATACATATCTAAATTTCAGTATGTATATAAGTTACCATCTTGCTAGTAGCCATAATTTGGCGTGTGTCTATTCTTGTGTAAGCACCATCCATAAGATATGCTCCTCGACATTTCAAAGCCATCACGACCTACATACAATCATATAACCAGTTTTTCCATAAAGCACATGAAGCATGTACGCACGAGTCCACTATTTAATTACGTAAGTTAGGTGTCACAAAATTTTCTTTGGTTGTGCGATGGCTATCGTTTTTTTTAGTCTTCTAAATATATAGATAACACTACAGTAGTAAAGTTCTTTACTCTTACCTCTTCAAGTGGCGCATTCCCACTTCTTTCACCAATTCCGTTGATTGTTACTTCGAATTGTCTCACTCCGGCACATACAGCCTATATATAATGTAAACTCATTGTCATGATCTTGAGAGTATATATATAATAAAATTAAAAAAAATTCTTGCAATATATATTTGTATAAGGCGGTTGTGTATAATTATAATTATAAATCTAACACAGAAAAGAGGGAAAGTTAGTTTAGTACGGCGATTGTGTTTGCGGTAGCAAGACCAAGGTCGTTGTGACAATGAACGCTGAAGACAACATCATCAATTCCAGGAGTGTTTGCTTTGACAAAGGTCACGAGTTCTCCGAATTCATGTGGCATGGTGATCCCTACCGTGTCCGCGATGCACACCGAAGTAGCACCGGATTTTATCGCTTCTCCTAGAATCTTACATACAAACTCCTTCTCCGACCTGAATCACATATATACTAGTACTTAAAATCAAGATATGACATGATGAAATGTCATAAATAACGGCTAAAAGTGTTTAGATCATGATCTGGATTGTTTTAGACGTTCAGTTATGTGTTTGTGTGTTGCATGTAAAATATTAACGTGTAAGATTACTAAAACAGATTTTGTAACGCAAAACCAATTAAAAAAAAAAAAAAAAAAATTGGACCTGCAGCCGTCTTCGCAACCAAATTGGATGTCATGGAAGCCTAAGCTTTTAGCGAACCTAATACTACTCAATGACATCTCGATCACTTCTTCTTTAGTCTTTTTCAACTTATAATTCATGTGAATGTCACTAGTAGATGTAAATATGCATATCCTTGGCCTCTTCGCGTACTTCACCGCCTTCCAAGCGGCCTCAATGTCTCTATTTATGCATCGTGCGAGGGTGGATATCACCGGGACATAACCTGTTTCCACATCCACCTAAGGAAACACCACCAATATAATTGTTTCATTAAGTAATTTTTTCTTTATTGCAATTTTTTTTATAATTACTCCATTATATGTTTGTAATATATCTTTGTGTAAGCAGTCATTACAATGAGTTGATTGATCAATATTTTTTTTTTTTGACAATCAATTGATCAATATTTTTTTATACACTAGTGTTTTTCATTACTGACTTCAAATGGAGGATCACTAACACCTTGCATATCAAGTTTTATTAGATGTCACAAAGGAATAAGGTACTTTATATATAGTTTGAACACAAAATCTCTATATTATATCATTTTAAGGTGAAGGAAGTAAAGACACAACCTCATTCCCCACGGTCTTAGCGATAGTTTTTACGGTTTCAAATTCTTCTTCAGATGACCCCGGAAAACCTACTTCCATGATGTCTACTCGGAGTTTAGCGAGTTGCCGGGCAATCTCTAGCTTCGGTGGCGGAGTAAGGGATCCACCTGGAGCTTGTTCTCCCTCACGAAGTGTCGTGTCGAGTACACGTACATAGTTCTTGTCGGGGAGCTTGTTCGGTATGTACTCTGGCCACCGTTCATCGATAGGTTTGAGGTCAGTAGCACTAGTTGTTGACTTTTTTGACTCAGAGGAGCAACATGAGATGAACAAAGTCGGCTTGTTGCACGGGCGGGTCAGGCGGATTGAGGGCAGAGAAGATCCAATGGGTAACACTGACGGGACAACGACGGTGGGACCGGTGGTGGTGATCATACCGAAAGATGTGAGAAGTAACGAAGCCATAATTATGGATCGGAGTACGTAGCAGATAAAAATAAAGATGTTTTAATTTGATTTGGAGGATAAAAATGAGGAAATTGTTTGGTAAATTAATAAGAGGGGGTAAGTGTACAATGATATCATATAGCTATATTTATAGGTACAATTTTTTTTTACTCAAATTTTATATGATTAGCAAACGATTAAGTGGAGCACTTGGTGTCCTAATTTGCTTGTCAATATTTTTGTTTTAATGATTTTTCTAGTAAAGGTTGTACCGTTTTTGGTTTGATAACCAAATAAGTATAATGTTAAGAATTCGAAGAATAATATTTTTATCGATTTTTAGCCGTGTTATATCTATCATTCTTTTGATTATTTTCAATAAAAATTAGATGATTTTTCGATATTATCTTAGTAAATTCAAATTTTGACACGTATCGGAATAAATGAGCGATTTTGGATCAATTTTGTGCGAAAGAAGAGAAGTTATATACTAACGACCGACCGATTAACACATGTGACCGATCGCTTCTCTAAAGATTTTTTAAAAAAACTTATCTAAACCATTGACTGATCAGTCCACACTAGCGACTGATCAGTCCACACTAGCGACTGATCAGTCAACACTAGCGACTGATCAGTCCACACTAGCGACTGATCGGTGCCTTGTGCAATTCAAGTTTTTTTTTTGTTCTAAATCGACAGTTTAGTTTTCTTTTTAGTAATTTAAGTGAGAGGCTCGATTTCCAAATACCTCACTTTATTATCTAAGAGTTTTATTGCTATTGTAAGTCTGGGAGACGAATTTATGACTCCATACCTTTGGAAAAGATTTATGAACCTCTATTTTTTAGATTTAGTTATTTAGTTATGTTTTCTTCATCAATTGTTTCATGTGTTTTTATTTCTAAGTCTGAGTAGTTTTCTAGTCGACTTTAGGATTTCCAAAAGGTTTTCATGATTAATTGATGTTAGATTGTTAGAATTATATTCTTATATTGTTGTTCTTATTGTTGAATTTTTATTGGTTATCTAGATACTAATCTTAGGTTTAATTCACGCACCAAAAGTGTTGTTGAATTGTTTGAAAGAACATAAGTGAGCAAAATGTCTCTAACCAACGGGAGTTGAAGTTACGGCACTTTGTGAATAAATCAAACTCCTCAAACGAGAGTTTAGTGTTTATTTTATTAGTTGCTCGGGGTTATTTTACCCCAATGTTTTGAGTTCAAAAACCGTGTTTAATGCATTTTCACTTAATTATTAGCTTTGTTGTCATGATCCTGATGATTCTCTGTATCCAATGCTTATTATTTACTGATTTACAACCTTTATACTTTGCTTGTGTTTAATTTAGTGAAAAACAGCATAATTACTTATTTTTGCCTTACCTTTACTTGGTGGACATAATTTTAATTTTATAAGCTCATCTCTTAGTGCTTGTGGATTCGACTCCTTATATATATTATTGTGTGATGTGCTTTTGGAGTAATTGACATACGCAAAATAAAAGATGGCTATATATCAATTCAAATGGCTATATAACTTTTTTATTTTTCTGTTCAAAAATATGACAATTATACCATCATAATAATATATAAGACTGCATGTATAACACAATTACGAATAAGTTTACGACATAATAATCAGAATAGATTACATCACAATATCACATCATATTTAAGTTTGCAAAATAACCAAAATAAGTCCATTACACCATCAAAAATAAGTTTACTACACTACCCAACAACTCTGAAAATAATAAAAAACTAGATCGTGACCCGCACGTACGTGCGGGGTTTCATATTTTAAGATATGTGTTGTATAAAATATATAATCAATTTGTTTGTTTTTCAGAAGTATGCTAAATTTGTTTTTTGTTTCTGTTTTGGGAATTAGATAATAGAATAGATACCATAATAATAGAAATTAAATGGATATTTATATTCTATGTGTTTAAATAAAATTTGTTACAATTTTTTTTTTCTGTTTGAATAGAATTAAAAGGAAAAAATTAGTAACTTGTTTTTGGTGAATGATTGGATAGGTTTGCATGGTTTTGGTAAATAATCTATACGTAATTTGGTAAGTTTCAGATTTGGTGTGTTTTAGTTATAATCTTGTTTATAATTTTTTATAGAATATTAGATTTTAATAAAATGTAAAACGATTTATTTGGTAATCCAAAATTATTGTTTATAACTTTATCCAATTTTAAATAAAAACTGTAGACCCAAATTTAAATAAAGTGGCCCATAACTGTTATGTATCAGAATTTTATCTTGTATGGGCCGAAATATTTTTAGACCCAATTAATCTGACTATTGAAATCGATCCATGTTTTCGTTTTTGTTTGTATTTAATATATTACTGGATTTTTGTTTTTTCATTTTGGACAGATAATTGTTAAAATAATTGCCTTATCGGTGAAAAAAAAAACAATACCCTACAAATCTCAAGCGATTGTTCAATCGACGAATCAATTCCAAAATTGTCTGATAATCAAGCTATTACGTCTCCGTTTATCATCTTTTCATCTCAAATTCGGATTACTACAAAGAGGTAAGCTTTTTATTGATTCAGATTTAGGCAACTACTTATTTAAAAGATTTGTCAATTCGATTTCCACTCTGTGAAATTCTCTGTTTGAACAGAGTTCTTTAACTATGATTGTCAAGAACCCAGATCGTTACATATATTCGATTGGGTTTTTATATTAAATATATGTCTTTTTTTTCCGACAGATAATTGTTTTAGAAGAACTCTTGTCTTATAAAAGGAACCGGTTGCAAAGATGTTTGATAATGAAGATAGTACATATCTCTGTTTATCATCTCTTAATCGGAAAATCTGAATTCTACAAAGAGGTAACCTTATAATTGAATCAGATATTGACTTTTTACTATTTTCAAATGTTTCGATTCAAATTCCAATCTTAGAAATCTATATGTTTGAACAGAGGTCTTGGGAAATGATTGTCAAAAAACCGATCTTATATGGGTAAGTATTGTGAATTTCAGATCTAAATTTTGATTTCAAATATTTTTTATCAGCAAATCCCAAATCGTGACAGGTTAATTGGAGTGTGTTAACTATAAAACCAATCTCTTTACATAAATCGTCAGTTGTCCGATATAATATATTTTTAAATTCGCTTTTCTATAGATATTAACTATAGATTTTGTCCATAGTGACTATGGCTAGGCCAATATTCATGTCAGAGTTTAATTCTTATGAAAAAGAGAGGTTTAATGTAATCTTTTAAGCTATTCAGAATCCTGAAGCAATGTAAAAGGTTTGTTAGATGATATATGTTAGCTACTGTTATATTATTTTTGATAGTTGATAAGAACATGTTAGCTACTGTTATACTATTTTAAATTGATACAAACTTTTAGAATACAATTTTTCTAAATTAGAGGTTCTAAATGTTAAATGTATACAAGTTAAGCATAATCTCTGCGTTTAATGCTTATGGAGGTGGCTTCAAATAATGTCGTCTTTGGAGAAGATAGGACAGCCCTATATAATGTTAAAGGTTAGTGAGATGATAAGGATTGACTATTTATTTTTAATTGTTATGAATAGAAAGCTGCTCTTATACATTTAGAATTAGTAGTATTGTTATAATCATGCTTTTTTTGGCATAGTATGTTAAAATGAGTTAACTATAAAGTCTATAATAGCTATTAGCAACACACTAATTTCTATTGTTTGATAATACTTAATCATCCTTACTGATTATGCACATGTAAACGATACCTTCATATAGCCTAATAAGGTATAAGTTTCCTCATTGTTTGATAATGAGTATACACCTTTACTGCTGCTGTAAATGAAATAGTTTACATTTCATCTCCTCAAGATGATTAGGAGAACTCTCTGTTCTTGTCATATTTTCGTCGATCCAATGTTTTAACTGATTCTGCAAAGAAAAATATATAGTTGAAGTAAAACTGAATTAGATGAAAACCAAAATATGATCACAGAGGTGATAAAAATTGTTACCTCTTTTGGTATATCTCTGCTAAAAGGCATAGCTTTATAGGTTTTGAAAAACTTCTTTGAACATATCACCCAAACTAATAACCTGACCAACCACATCTGAAAATATATGAACAGGTATGAGTTAGATTTTTAGATCATGCTTTAAACAATATATACGAAAATAATAGTAATGAAATATACCAATCAAGATGTTTTCATCAAATCCTGAAACATTGAAAATGTCTCAAAGTTAGCCAAATAAGTAAATCTCGTTGGATTGAGAAAGACTGCGACTTATAATAGTCGTGTTCATGAGGGACATCTTAAGCCATGCTTTGTTGCCATGTACTTTCCCATTGATTTAGAGTTCACTTTTTGTTTCTTAATGGTAGAATGAATCAAAGTTCACTGTAAAAAACAACAAAACTGTATTCTGAAGTCGATCTATAGATGATAACTATTAAATTGAAGAAAGAATAAGTAAGTTGAGAATTACGGATGTATCAGCAAGAATCATCTCCATGGTCTCCCCCGTGTATTGGTTGTATTGAGTCCACGGCAATTTTCACTACCCTCTTCCATTTAGTTTTGAAAGGTTTCATGTCATCATGATTGGTAATGGGAAGATTGCAGCCATTTTTTTAAAATGAGTAAGAAAGGTATAGATGTCGTTTGCTAGCTTAAGGAGTCTTGAAGAGGGTATTAGACATCCTATATATTTATAGGAAAAGAGGTCGGCTAGGGTTACAACCTATTAGATGTAATTCATGTAAAGAATATGCTTGCGAATCAATCTTTTGAATATATATTTTAGTTATATTCTTTATTTGAGAGCTAATGAATATCGTGTTTATGTAGAATTTGGATTTTTTTTTGGTAACTGAATGATAACAAAATTAGATATCACCTTAACTATTGGGATACGATTGTTTTGATAATATCTTAACTTTGGTTTTATGGTATTTTTTCCAGATTGCCAAATCTCAACCGTAAGGATCAAACCAAGGATAATTTTGAAGTTTGAAGTAATAAATTGTTATGTTTTCAACCGTCCATTTTGGATCCATAGGATCCGCGTGCCGATTCAAAAAATTAGCCCAGGATCCGCGTGCCTTTCCGATCCAGTCGCCCATGATCCATAGGTATTTTGCTTTTAAATTATGATTTTGCCCTTCAACGATTTTTTTCATTTACTCTTTCATTGTAATTATTCCAATGGCATTTTTTGTAATTCTTTACCCTTCATAAGGTTATTTATTATTCAATGCTTCCCAATTAATAGTATAGATTATGTTTTGATTTTTGTTTGGAAACTGTTTTAGGGTTAGAGACGAAACAACAAACCACGAGATTGGGAGAACTCGACGGTGTTGTAACAACGGCAGAGATAAGAAGACATAGAAGCGTTATTCGAAAGTATAGAAACGAAACGATGCGGCGGGGAAACACAATAAGGCGGCAAATACACAACGACGAGCATTGAATCCGGCGAAGGAATATCGATCATTTGTTTGTAGTCACTTTCAAATATAAATTTTCGAGAAGCCTTACTCCATACATGTTGCATTGCCATGATTAGAGCCTGGAATTCACTGTCAAGAGCACACGATGTGTAGATGCCTCTCGCTTGTCCTGAACCTTTATAGTTGCTCCATTTGTCTCTAATTAATAACCCGGTTTAGAGGGTTGATTTTGGTTAACAAATGAGCCATCATGCATGGTAACATTTTATCCATCCGATTGGTGGTCTCTCCCAGTTGCGTTGTTCCCTATCTCTCTTGGCGTGAATATGTTATTCGTGTATTATCGAACTTTTTTTCAGTGCTTAATTTTCAAATCATTTTAAGGTAAATAACCGTTTGGAACAAAATTGAAATTTTTAAAGCAAACCAAGAATAAGAAGACAAAAGAACTATGATCGATTGATCCCCTAATTGCATCTATCGATATGCACATCATACAAAAAACAAAGAAATCCAACCTAAGAAGTAGATGGATTAACTGACGACTAGATCGATCGATACATTTATGGTGTCGAACTTCTATCTTTTCCGCGACTAAACAAAATTCTGTTTTTCCTTTGTCGCCTTAAAACTCCTTATTAATTTTGAGCAACTTGTTAGGCATTGCTTTATTTTATTTTATAACTTTTTGCTTTAGATCTTGTAATCTTCGAAAAGAAGAATTTCTAACTATACATCATCAGAAAAGATTTTGAACTCCAGTTTTTGACATTCTAATTCAATTATGGAATTCCTTTCATTGATATGCTTTATTGTTCTTTAAATTATATATGAGTAGTTTTATAGTCTAAATGGAACTTTATGCTTTTGTGGATTATGAATTGATTAGGTTTGCGAATTATCGATAGGATTCTTCATATCATATGGTTACCTAGTTTCTTATCTTAGGTTAAACCTACTTATGAAAATGTCAGTGGGTACCTACAACGACATATGGTGGTAAAACTCTCTATGAAAATATCGAACTTAGTCTTTAATGCTTGTATAACCTTGATTTGCATTAATTATATGTTTTCTTGAAAAAATTTCTATTGTCTAACGCGTTTCCATTTTATAAGTTTATATGGTTAGTCCAATTTTTAGCCTACATTCTCCATTTAAAAACCTAAAAATTTATATTGTGCGTCTTAACTTGACTTCATTCATGTGTACTTGACATGTGACTAGTGTTTTCACGCTAACCCAGACCGTCCAGACCGATCGGTTAATCTTCGATCCAAACATTTTCCTAGTTTAAGTTTAGTGTTAATACCCGATAATCTTAAAATCGGAAAACCCATAAAAACTTGCATTTGATCTCCGACCCAGTGAACCAACCGGGTAATGGTTCACGAGAATTCATTTGATTTTAAAAATAAAAGTATAGGATTTTAGTGTATTTAGTTACTTTTAGAATCTTTTCATTCTTCTCAAACGGCGATATACGAATCAACACACCTTTCTCTTTTTCTTTGGCATCTTTCGTTAATTTTAATTTTTTTTTTATGTAAATATCATTATAGTATTGTGAAATTATTGGGCACTTGCAAAGATATTTTTGAGTTCAATTATGAGCTATCATTAGTACATGTTTTTGCTAAAATTTTGAATTAAAGTAGTTATGTCGCTTTACAGGGTGTTAGATAAATAATTAATAAAACGAAAATTTTGAGTCATTTATATTAAATTACAGGGTCACAGCAGCGTATTGTTATTTGTGGAAAACATGCTATTTAATAAAAATATCATGTTATATTGAAATAAAAAGTGTGTTATTTAGAAAAAATGTGTTTTAACATGAAAATAATGTTTTTGGAAGAAATCGTATGTGATCTTAATAAATAACGTGTAATACGAAAAAGTAGCATGTTGAAGAGAGAGATCTTCTACTATGATACAAAAGAAAATGACGGATAATTAAAAAAAAAAACATGACGACGGAGATTCCTAAAAAGATTAAAATCCGACGAAATAAAAAGAAAGTTCGTCTGCAAATTGAGGAAGAGATAACCCATCAATATAGTGCGCGTTTGGCAATTTAGATTTATCGAGAGAAAAAAAAATTGGCGGCATAAAATTTTTTGAAGGGTGGTTGTGGATACTTACAATTTATTGAATTTTATATTTTTGCATCACAAAACCCACAAATATATTATTGCATCTCTTCTTAATTTCATCATAATACATTTGTTGCGTAACTACATAATCTGTATAGATTCAAGCTTTTAATATATTATTGTGAACTATTGTGCACTTGGAGTATATTTTGGGGTTGATTTTAATTTATACTCCAAGTGCACAATAGTTCACAATAATATATTATATCAGGTAGAGTTGGACCATGTAGAGAAAAGAAAAGAAAATGGTAAGATAAGAACGTGTCAATTTAAAACTGTTCTTTAAGAAGAAATAATTACTAGAACACCTCATTATAATATACAAGTTGCAAATGTATGTGATATGTTAGTAACACCTACCTGGAGGTGCCACATGATTTATATGTCCTAATATTGTATTTGCATATAATTTGTGACTATATTCAATAATATTAAGGAAATATGTAGAAACTAACTATAAAAATGAAAAGAATTAACTAACTAATCATGAGTTACACTGATTAGTTAGAAGGGTAAATATGAAATGATCTAAAAACTTTTTTTTTTCTCTTTCTTTCTCTACTTCTATTGTTCATCAACAATCATCTTCTGACAAATTTTATGCCTTCAATCTTTTTCTCTTTCGATATATGTAGGTTGTCAAGCGCTCACCATATAGATGAGCTCTCTCTCCCTTAATTTGCAGAAGATATTTTTTTTATCTCGTCGGATTTCAATTTTTCTTGGAATTTCCGTCCTCATGTTTTTGTTTTAATTGTCCGTCATTTTCTTTTGTAACACACTACTTCTTCGAATTACACGCGATAGCAGAAGAAATCTCTTTTTTCAACATGCTACTTTTTCGTATTATACATTATTTAATGTTAAAACACATTGTGTTTTTAAATAATACGTTTTTTTTTTTGTATAACATGATATTTGTATTACGTGGCATTTTTTCACAAATAACAATACGTTGCTGCATCTTTGTCTTATGTTTGAGGGTGGTTTTGATTTTTTCCCTCTCTCAGAAACATTAATTTCCTAAGTTTTCTTATTCATAATTATTTTCTTAATTCTTTTTAGTTAAAGGTTACTTCCTAATATTACTCTAATTTATAATTTTTTTATTATATCTCCATGGAAATAAAGAAAAGGTATTGTCCATATGATATCTCTGCATAGGGTTGTGAGAAACGTACTAGTTTTCATTCAAAAATCCATTTTTGGGAGAGTTATGTATTGCTTTTGATTTCTTCTAACGGTATCTTCGTCGTTTCTATTTCGACTTCAACAGTTTGACAATTTAGACAGTTTCAATCGTCTCATATATATGATCCTATCTTGGCATTCTAGGAAGCCAAGCTTATAATTTCTGAAATCCACATAAATCAAGTGGTGACAAGTAGTTCAAAAGCTTTAGTTCGAGGTTGATTGTTTTCTGGCGACTTCTATCCAGCTTTGGTTATCAAAAAAGTTCCGGTGATGGAAAGAGGAAATGAATTTGACGTAAAATTGCATCTTTTATCTTATATATGTTTTAATGGTTTCTTTGTTTTATGATTCCCAAAATGTTTACGGTGTTTGTCCTCTAGAAAATTTGCCGTCGGTTGTCTCCTATAAACTTCTCGAGAAAAGTTTGTGGTGTTACCGGTTTATTCTTATCTAGTTTGTAAGTTCTTTGATATAAAAATTTTCTTGTACTGAAAAAAATATAGTGTATAACACATGTCTTAAGCTTATTCATCCGATATATAGGCAATTGTTTTTCTTTCTAAATATCCAACGATAATTTCATGCCAAATTAAACTCTTCCAGATAGACGACAAAAAAAATCTCAGTGATAAAACCACAAAAAGAAAAAGAAGAAAAGCATAAATGACAACTACTGGTTATGCTGGACACTCAGTTAGACCGTTAGTCTACTCTAAAGTAGAACGAAATCAAAAGTGGAATCAACGGGGAAGAATATTTTTTTGGCTCGGTAGTGGAATCTAAAGTCTGTCTCAAGATTCAGACAGGAAAAAGCCAATAGTCTACAAAGGTTGCTAATTAAAGGAATCTTATTCCACAAATAGTTGAAAGAGAAACTCAAATAATTTCCCATTTAGAGTAACATGTCCCACATATAGAAAACGACAATATGGCTATCTATCAACCACCCCAGAAAAAAAAACGACTCTTAATATGATAGGCAAATCATGTTTTAAAATTTTAACAGTAAATGATCGAAATATTATTACTTAGTTAACAGTAAATTATACTCCCTCTGTCCAATATATAAGATGTTTTAGGCCTTTTTATTTGTTCCACTATATAAGATTTTCTCTACTTTCAATGCATGATTTATATTAGTTTAATAGTTTTTAATTATTTTAATTATGCAATATCTTCTTCTATTGGCTGAATTTTCATAAATGAGAATATATTTATTGTTTCTTAATATTTGTGCTTTTAGTTCAAACATCTAATAAAATGGGACAGAGGGAGTTTTATACTTCCTCCGTTTTAAATTAGTTGTCGTTTAAGGGATTTTCATACTTATTAAGAAAACATTCATTTTTTCTGTTTTACCCCTAATTAATGTATTGTTTTATATGATATCATCAATAACCAGCTAAGAGAGTATGAATAAAATTGGAAAATCTGTCAAAAATATGCATTAAAAGTCTATAACTACAACTAATTAAAAACAAAATTTAACTTCTGAAAAAATAACTAATTTAAAATGGAAGGAGTAGTAGTTGTCATGACGAGAACACAAATTATTGTCGTAGTGGAGGAAGAATGATGATCACAACTGAAATAGAACAATACTTTGTTGAATTTTCAATTAAATCTTTTATATTTGTTTTTGGCCTAAAATAAGGAAACGTATAGAATAAAAACACTCCCGTTATTATTATTTTTTATTCATTACAACAACAAGACATTCAAATCAAATGAAACTTGATTTAACATAAAACTAAAAGGTACTTGATATCATCGTACGTAGTACACAAATACACACCGGTAAAACAAAAGGGACTTAATATCTTCGTAGTACATAATTACACAATGTCTTCACAAACTTATACAACAGCGGAAATCTGAGGGCTTGACATAAGGTTGTTAATTCCGTTCACCACTAATGCTTTCAGATCAGCGTCCGTGATTCTCTGTGAAATTTAACAAATTAAAATCAGTTAAGTGTGTAAAGGTTTTTTTTTTTTTGATAGAATTTTTATAAAGCTATTCGTGTTTTATGTTACTATATCATAGTATATAATTAAATATTTCAAGTTTAACGCATTTGTACATGAGAAGATACAAAATATAATATAAAAACCTTTTTCTCCTTGGTTAATTCTCTGTATCGTGAGAAGATGTCGTTGAATTTCTCATCACTGATTTCATATCCCAACTGAGAATACAAAAAGAAAACATACGATTAATCAGATATTTATCTCTAAAAAGTCTCATATCGTGCAATGGTCCCATATTTATGTGTGTGAGATTATTATAAGACTAAAAATACTACGAAATGACAAATAGTGTGTGCGTAAGTACCTCTTTAAGCCGGTCTCTTACAGCATGACGTCCACTGCATATTTTCATTGTTGTTGAAATAAATTTATCAAACAATGATACATAGTTTTAGACTTTAAGTTATCTAAAACTAAGAAACATCACTTAATAGAATAATAATTACCTAAGCTTTCCAAGAACAATGCCAGAATTTTCAGATTTTACGATCCCAACATCTTCTGGTGATAAAATCTCATATGTACTTCGATTTTTCAATATTCCATCCTGCAAAATGTTTGAACAACCGCCATAGATATATACACATATATACAACAAAACAATCTCATATTTAAATTTCATATGTTTTATATATATTAAATATGTGGAAAACCTTACCTGGTGAATGCCGCTCTCATGAACAAAACAGTTGTCTCCAACTATTGGCTTATGTGGTTGAACATACATGCCGGTATGCTCTTGAACCTGCGCAAGAATTTACATATTTTTAGTCAATTATTATAAAGGCCAAAATATTAGCATCATTATTTATTAGATAAATATATAAAGTTACCATCTTGCTTGTAGCCATAATTTGGCGTGAGTCTATTTTCGTGTAAACACCATCCATAAGATATTCTCCTCGACATTTCAAAGCCATCACGACCTACATATATACAATAACAGAACCGATTCCATAAAGCACATGAAACATGCACGTCTGAGTCCACAATTTAAATACGCATTTTAGGGGTTACGTGTGGCATGTGACTCCATTTTCTCTTTTCGCGTCCACTTTTCTTTAGTCTTTTCAATAATTAGAAAATTAGTAGAAAATTTTAAGGCCATTTTTTTTTTTGCTTTAGTGTGTACCCTTCAAAGAAAATAATCACGACGATCATACCTCTTCAAGCGGCGCATTCCCACTTCTTTCACCAATTCCGTTGATCGTTACTTCGATTTGTCTTGCTCCCGCACATATACCCTATACATATCATGTAAACTAATTGTCTTATATGTTTTATAATTCTGTCAGCTCGATCATAGAAAAATTTGAAGGCAGTTTTGTTGATTAATCTAACACAGAAAAAGGGAGAGTAGTTATGTACGGATATTGTGTTGGCGGTAGCAACACCAAGGTCGTTGTGGCAATGAATGGCGAAGACAATATCATCAGCTCCAGGAGTGTTTTCTATGACATAGGCCACGAGTTCTCCGAATTCTGGCGGCATGTTGATCCCGACCGTGTCCGCAAAGCCCACCGTGGTTGCACCCGCTTTTATCGATTCTCCTAGAATCTTACATATAAAATCCTTGTCCGTCCTGAATAGTTTTTAAAAATATTCTTGTAAAAGATAAACGTACATAAATATAAATAAATGTAAGATTACTAACAAAGATTTTGTAACGTAAAACCAAATGGCCGTAAAAAAAGAAAAAACGATATATACTAAGTTTCAAGATATTGACCTGCCGCCATCTTCGCACCCAAATTGGATGTCTTTGAAGCCCAAGCTTTTAGCGTACTTAACACTGTTCACGGCCATCTCGATCACTTCTTCTTTAGTCTTTTTCAACTTATATTTCATGTGAATGTCACTAGTAGATGTGAATAGTATTACCCTCGGCTTCTTCGCATACTTCAGTGCCTCCCAAGCCGCCTCAATGTCTCTATTTTTGCATCGGGCAATGCCGCATATCACAGGGACGTAACCGGTTTCCTCATCCACCTAAGCAAAACAGCAATATAGTAGTTTATTTTCATTGCTGTCAATTGTGGACAATTACTAAATTTGTGTTATTTAAGTTTCTGTAAGCATTCATGAGCTTCCAAGTCAAAATATCATTTAGTATTGTGAGTAGATTGACCCATATCTTTTAAATGCCCGTATTGATTACTATATATATTTCTATTGTGAGATTAATAATAACTACATATATAGTTTGAGGGAAATGAAGAAATAACCTCGTTCCCCACGGTCTTGGCGATGGTTTTAATGGCTTCGAACTCTTCCTCAGACGACACCGGAAAACCAACTTCCATGATGTCTACTCGAAGTTTAGCAAGCTGCCGGGCAATCTCTAGCTTCTGCGGCGGAGTAAGTGCTGCACCGGGAGATTGTTCACCGTCACGGAGCGTCGTGTCTAATACACGAACATAGTTCTTGTGAGGAAGCTTGTTCGGTATGTACTCCGGCCTCCGTTCCACGACAGGTTTGAGATCAGTAGCACTACTTGCCACCTTTTTGGACTCAGAAGAGCAACATGAGGTGAACAAAGTCGCCTTGTTGTATGGACGGGTCAGGCGAAGAGAGGGAAGAGGAGATCCAATAGGTAACCCTGACCGGAGAACCATGGAGGGACATGTGGTGGTTATCATACTGGAAGATGTGAGAAGAAACGAAGCCATTACTATAAGGTACGTAGGAGATTTAAAAAAATATTATATTGATATGGAGGATTGATAGTGGGCAAATTGTTTTGGAATGAGGTGGAATACATGTACAAGAGGATATCTTTATATATATAGGTAAAAAATCTTTTTCTCGAATTTTATATGATTATATAAACATTTATTTTAATGGACCACTTGATAACCTAATAATATCCTTATTTTTGATAAAATATCATAATTAATATCATTTTTTTTGTTATAATTTAGAATGCTTTTTGTTATTATTTATTAAAATTTTGGAAATCCAACATTATGTTTTGAATTTTTAAAATTCATTATCAATTGATTTTGTGTTTAAAATTATAAAGGATAGTTCAAATTGTTTATTCGATGATCCAATTACGGTTTATTGTCGGTTTTAAAAAGGAATTAGGTTCAAGATCAAAGGGAAAAGCCACTATTTTGAAGTGTATTAAGAATCTCACATAGTAAATGTGATGGAACTAAATAATACATAAGTGACATATATCAAATCCACTCATTACCAATTGGTTTTGAGTTATAACTTTTAAAACTTAACATATAACATTATATTGTAAATGAAAATGTTAACACAAGTGGTATTTCTTCTGTTTATTATGTATTTAAATTCATATATCAGATAAAATAATTATATATTTTAGTAGGTATACATACATTTATAAACAAATATATAGTTTTTGCTTTCAAAATAGAGGAAAATAGAGCTACAACCATTCGGATAGAGAAGTGACAACTTTTTTCTTGGTTTTAAGAAGTGATGAAAACTTTTCAAGAGATGTGAGCAATTGGAGTATGCGTACGTGGTTGATGTTATGTGATCGTTAGAGAGGAATCGAAGCAGCATGTCGTGATTCTGAAGACTGCAGTCTAGATTTCCCTTACTTCAAATCACATATAAAGAATTATCCAAAGCAAGCTTCATAATAATGGAGATATTTTCTGTCTGTTGATGAAAAATGTTAAAGCTATACTTGTATATATTGAAACGAATAGAGTAACTTTTAGTTTAAAGAAGCTCTTGAACATATCCTTAGCAGTACTTCAGCAAAACTATTTGGGCCGGGGAGAGATGTGCATGAACAATATGTTCAATAAAAATTATGCATGAACGAGAAGACCTCTTACTGCCAAGACAGTCTTAAAATGTGAAGTTAATCCTTGTTTTGGGATTATCCAAAAAATTATTTAACATATGAAATAAAAATATAATCAATGTTTGTTGTTAATTAAGAGAACTTTAAGATTACGTAAAATTTTATTTTTTATTTTTTAAAATTACGTAACACATTTAAAAAATATATCAATCAGTTTAATTTTTCTTCTTTTTTGGGAACAAACAATTAGTTTCTATTTTATATATCCAATTTTCATACATATATATATATGGATCAACTTCCAAAAGCATTTGAATTTCGATCATATCCTTCTTTTTTACAAAATGAATATGTGATGCTTTCTAAATTCTAATATATAATAACTAACACTTTTTCAAAATTCACTATATTATTGAAAACATATGTATAGTTTAAGATAAAGGTAATCTCAACAAATATTAGTTTTACTACTCCATCCATTTTAATTTATAAGAAGTTTCAGTTAAAATGGAAAATTTAAAAACTACATATATTAAATAGTATATATTCTAATTGAGCTAGGGATAATATACACAGATAATATACACATTATAAAAGAAATGATCGCAAAAATCAAATAAATTGAATTTTTTGCATAAAACTTGAAATGTTTTCTTCTACTAAAAAAACAAATATCATAAAATAAAACAAAATAAATATAATTTCGTAATTACTTTATTATTAATACTAATAGAAAGTATTGTTTGATAAATATTAAATTAACAAGGATTTCGTATATTAATCAAGTTTCATCTAAATTGATATTATACGTCCAGTTTTAACATACATACGTATATCTAGTTTTTTCGTTTATTTTTTGTTATAACTAAGAGGTTCATGGTCCGTGAACCACCAGATCATATAAAACATAGATCGAACTAGTGGCCTTGAAGGTCGATGTGTTTTTCATTATAATGATGTTTTATAAGATTTTATGTTTTATTTTATTCTACGATTTGTGACCATGTGTATTCTACCGTTTTTTTTTTTTGTTTTTTTTCATGATTGATTGAATTTCTTCTTAATTAAATATTGAATTATATATTTTTGAAGAAATTTTATTTAATCTGCGCATTTTTTTGCTTCAAAACATATTTTATGTCGAAACATAAATAGTAGTATTAATTAAGATGATACTTAGTTATTATAATTTAAATAAAAATATAGATATTTTTTATTTTAATTTAGTTTGATTTCTTATAAACATGGGTTTCTCAAAGATAGGTTCGGCAATGTTTTCCCTATAATCTTGGATTTTGTAATGTAGACGACCTGTTTTAGAGACTACCTAGTTCAAGCAATGATATTTTCTTAGATTAGCTGAAAAATATGAAAAACTTGTTATGGAATTTTTTAAAGAAACAAGATAGAGATCAAAATATTATCAAAAAAAAAAAAGAAAAGATAGAAATCATATATAGACAAAAGGTTATTAATTTAGTAGAGAATGAAACATTGACGGAAAAAAAAAAAGTAGAGAATGAAACATTAGCATGGGAACATCCCAAGTTAAAGAATTACATTTAGACAAAATGTATAGAGTCCTTCTTTTTTCACCCTTTGCGTACAGTGGATTTTATTTTTTTTTACTATTTTCTCCGTTTGTTGATTTGATGTTCTTGGGGAAGTTCTTTAAAAATAAATGAATGATATTTTCAATTTTTAATAAAAATTTTTTTTTATAGTTTTATGGATTTATATTATGCATATGGTTTTAAAATTGGTTGAATCATATTTAAATATAAAATAAATGATGTTTTAGTGTAGAAATAACAAAAAAATAAATGATTCTTTAGTTGCTATGCAAAATCCTTAACATCATAATATCAATTTTACCTCTTCAATAATTACACTAAATATAAAAACTGATTTTAATTTGTAGTTGTTAATTAATTATATTCTTTGGTTTTGTATTCAACTAATAAGTGAAAAGAAATGACGTGGAAATATTTTATTGGTCTTGTTCTAAAATTTTCGCCTAACTCTAATTACTCCCCGTTTAGTCACTTGGTCTATCCTATCTGTTTCGATTAATCACTATTCCTTTGAAGAAATCAATCACCCGATTAGTCTCCCCTAATCTGATCACTTCATCCATAATCCGATTACATCCCGCCTAATCTTTCATATCTTGATTATTATTGGATTGTAAGTATAAAACAACTTTTCTTTTTGTTATTCAGACATTTAGATTGAGAGTCGGTGATGTTTTACAATAACTTATGTTAAAGTTTTAATGAAAATTACAAAAAAAAAATCTTAAAACTATATTTTCTGTGTTTATTCAAAATATTTAATTATAGTTAATTAACATGTTTTTAAGACATTAAAACAACCCTAAAACTAATCTCCAAGTAATCTCTAATTTTAATCTAATTTTCCTAAAACCAATCTCTAATTAATCTCCAATTTTAACCTACTTTTTCGAAAACGCCTAATGATTTTTCAAACCGGAGTTATTGGAGATCTGTTTATTATTTTTTCTCTCATACAGCTTAAATGAATCTGGTCGCAAATTAAATGCATATTAGGACATATAAATCACGTGGTATGCACCTCCAGGTAGGTGTCACTGACATATGATATCACGTACGCTAATCTCTATGAAGAAGCTAAGCTATAATTAGATTAAACTGACTTCTTTTTTTTTATATATAACAAGAATAAATAAACTTGCAACTAGTCTACAGTTAGGTGTTCTAGTAATTATTTCTTCCTAAAGAACATTTTATATAGACACGTTCTTATCTTATCTTTCTCTTTAGAACAAAAAGGCACAATCATTTTCATTTTCCCTACAATAACACTCATCTTAATATAATAAATATATTAAACGATAAAATGAATTAATTGAACGAAATTGAAAAAAAATCCTTTCGGTACTACTGTAGTTGACCAATAAATTCAATTTGTACGAGGGTTCCCAAAAGGAAAATTAGTCAGTCATCTCCATAGTCCATACCTGCCTTCCATAATGGATTTTTTTACTCGTACAAGATTAATGTGTTATTCCAAATAGTGAAGCAATTAACGTGTTTTTAGCTTAATTGGTAGAAAATGCCCCATGCTAGTCTCAAGTTCTTAGGTTCTATTTCTCTATTATATCTCTTTATCGATAAATTTTTAATTATCTAATTATAGTTTATATTTTTTGCCTTATATAAATTATGTTTTGGATCTGCCATTGCAAAGCATTAGAAGAAAATTATATGTATTTTTATTCATATAATAATGAAAAATATTTTTTTAATGACTCACACATTCAAAATTTTATTATATCTCAAACGCCCTTAATTATGAAACAATTTGATCAATAGAGAATTAATTGGAGTTTGAAAAAATACACGTTTTGTAACATTCTAACCGCCAGTGACAGTCTCATATTCACTTTCAGTCCATATATTTGATTTTTATCCGATGGTGGTGTTATTCTACAACACTCAAATGTTTTATTCGCGTTTTGTTTTCACTCAGACAATATTAACAAAATTTTATTTTCCAGATGATATCATATATTCTGAAATAACTCATATTCAAACATATATAAAAAAAAATATTTTCAAAAATTAATGCCCTTATATAGCTATCTCTCTGAACATCGTGATTTCTTCACTACCATTTCTTAATTTAAAATCTCCAAAAGTATGCTGAAAAAAAAAAAAATCTCCAAAAGTAGTGGACAAAAAAAACTCCAAAAGTAATTAGGTTAATTTTTTCCCTCAACGTAACTTAACTTCCATAAGGGAATCTGATTATTTTGGTGTGCTATATTCGAATATTAAATTCATTTATTTTATGAGAACACCAAATCTTCATATTTTTGTCGTATTTCTAATTTTTTAAAAATGTAATTAAAAAGAGAGCAAAGAGAGCACGTGGATGGATACTTGCAACTCCAGTTCGGCAGAAGGGTTGTTTTGCACCTCCAGGTTGGTACGTAGGTGGCTTTTGCTTAATTTTACTTGTGCATAACACTATTCACTTTATCTAATCGCTATCCACAATTTTAATTTTGTGTCATACATGAGTGATGAGTAAGTGGCTAAGTAACTAATAATAAAAAAAAAAAAAAAAAAAACTAGATACGCTTTAATTGGTGACTTTCAGTCTTGTTACTATATGTAGTTGGAGCGAGGGTATGAATTACTATATGCTAAAATTGATAATTGAAATTCTACACGCTTATTTTTTTAAACAATATCTCATTTGAAACAGAGGCAATACTTATGTAAAAAAAATAATTCATATACTATATAAAACACTAAAAATAGATGGTGAGACTATTATCAAACCACTAGCTTTTAATATTCTTTGCATTTATAAAATTCTATTTATTAAGAACAAGAAAAAGCAGTTCGTCTTATTTAATACTGTTTTTATTCATTACAACAACACAAGTGACATGGCATTATCAAATGGAACTTGATATTACCATGGTACAAAAGCATACAAACGTACGTGTTTACACATTTATAGCATATTTGATGAAACCTGAGGAACTGGTACATAGCCGTTAGACTTTAAACCGTTAGCGCCGTTTAATTTCTCTAAAGAGATTTCATCGCTAGATGTTACTAATGCCTTCATATCAGCATCCGTGATCCTCTGAAAAATTTAACAAATTGAAATCAATTAAGTGTGAGATTAAAAAAATAAAATAAGAGAGATTTTGTTTTCTAAAATTTTAAAATGAATTCGTATTTTACATTCTTATCTCATGTATATTTGTACGTTAAACCATAAGTCCATAATGCATGTGCAGGAGAAGCTACAAAATAGAAATTGAAAACCTTTTTATGCTTGGTTAAATCTCTGAATCGTGAGAAGACATCGTTCAGTTTCTCATCATCGAGTTCATATCCCAACTGAGAATAGAAAAATAAACACACAAGTATGATTTATTAATACTTCTTTAAAAAGTGTTAGCTGTATCCCATATATGATAATTATATAACCAAAGATTAATGATATTACGAAATCATAAGGAATACCTCGTTCAGCCGATCTTTCACAGCATGACGTCCACTGCACATTTCCATTGTTGTTCAAATAAATAAATTCGACAAATAAAACAATGGTTCATAGTTTTAGTCATGTAAAACAAAAAAAATTATCACTAAATAGAAAATTTACCTAAGCTTTCCAAGAACAAGGCCGGAGTTTTGAGATTTTACGACCCCAATATCTTCTGGTGATAAGATCTCATATGTACTCCGATTTTTCAATATTCCATCCTAAAAAATATTGGAACAGTCATCATGTTAATCAAATCAATATCTATTTATTTTTATTATGTCACACACATATATATATATATGCATATACGGAACCTGGTGAATGCCGCTCTCATGAACAAAACAGTTGGCTCCAACTATGGGCTTATGTGGTTGAACATACAAGCCGGTGTACTCTTGAACCTGCTCAAGAATTTACATATATTTTTGTTAATTAATTATTATGAAGGCCATAATAACTAGCATCATTATATATATATGGCATGTGTATAAAGAATGTTACCATCTTGCTTGTAGCCATAATTTGGCGTGTGTCTATTTTTGTGTAAACACCATCCAAAAGATATTCTCCTCGACATTTCAAAGCCATCACGACCTACATATATACCACATAAATGGTCATGTTGATAATGATGATGATGATGATGATCATGGTAGTGATGAGATTATGATAATAAGAGTGATGAAGAACTGATGATGATACCTCTTCAAGCGACGCATTCCCACTTCTTTCACCGATTCCGTTGATCGTTACTTCCACTTGTCTTGCTCCCGCACGTATACCCTATACATATCATGTAAACTCACTGTTTTATATGTTTATATGTTTTTCACATTGAGAATATATATTAGTAAATAAATGAAAATATATCTAACACACACAAAAAAATGAGAGTTAGTTCCGTACGGCGATTGAGTTGGCGGTAGCAAGACCAAGGTCGTTGTGACAATGAACACTGAAGACGATATCATTAAGTCCAGGAGTGTTTGCTTTGAGATAGGTTACGAGTTCTCCATATTCATGTGGCATGTTGATCCCTACCGTGTCTGCGACATTCACCACCGTAACACCCGCTTTTATCGCTTCTCCTAGAATCTTGCATAGAAAGTCCTTGTCCGACCTGAATCACACTAGTATTTTAAAATCAATAAATGACATGATATATTTAAATCTCACAAGTCGCACAAAATCCATAACATATATCTAGTAACAGCTAAAAATGCTTTTTTGTTTATTATGATCTAGATTGCTTCAGACGTTTAATTTAAGTGTTGTATGTTTACATGTGAAAACCGTTTTATAAAACGTTTCATTGGAAAAGCAGAACATTTTACGATTTTGTTTATGAATTTATTCTTGCCAAATATAAACCCAAACGTCAACGCAAACAAAAGCTTGTTTATCAAAAAAAGAAAATGGTAAAATGTTGAATAATAGTTTGTTAATACAAACTCAACGTAAAACCAAACGAAAGCAAAAAAGATAATCGAGATATATAAAGGTTTTAAGATTTGGACCTGCCGCCATCTTCGCACCCAAGTTGGATGTCATTGAAGCCCAAGTTTTTAGCGAGCCTAATACTACTCACGGCCATCTCAATCACTTCTTCTTTAGTCTTTTTCAACTTATATTTCATGTGAATGTCACTAGTAGATGTGAATATGAGTATCCTTGGCCTCTTCGCGTACTTTACCGCCTCCCAAGCCGCCTCAATGTCTCTATGTTTGCTTCGTGCGATTGCGCATATTACGGGGACGTAACCTGTTTCCTCATCCACCTAAGCAAAATAACAATATAGAAATTAATGTTCATTGTTGTCAACTTTTGACCGTTACTCCATTTGTGTTTTTAATCCTATTGTGAAAACTCATGAGTTTCCAACACAAACCATTTAGTAATGAGTATATTAACTCATATTTTATATACTAGTATTAGTAATTATTCCTGATATATGTGGGATTTTTATTAACACTTTACACATCTAACTTTACCATGTCACAAAATCTGTATATTATCATTTTAAGTGAAGGAAATAAAGAAAAACCTCATTCCCCACGGTCTTAGCGATGGTCTTAACGGTTTCTAACTCTTCTTCAGATGATCCCGGAAAACCGACTTCCATGATGTCTACTCGGAGTTTAGCAAGCTGCCTGGCAATCTCTAGCTTCTGCGGCGGAGTAAGGGATCCACCGGGAGCTTGTTCACCGTCGCGGAGCGTTGTGTCGAATACACGCACATAGTTGTTGTCGGGGAGCTTGTTTGGTATGTACTCCGGCCACCGTTCCACAACGGGTTTGAGATCAGTAGCATTAGTTGCCCCATTTTTGGACACAGAAGAGCAACATGAGATGAACAATGCCTGCTTATTGTAGGGATGGGTGAGGCGGAGAGAGTGCAGGGAAGATTGAAAGGGTAACACTGACCGGCCAACCACGCTGGAACCGGTGGTATGGATCATACCGGAAGATGTCACAAGTGATGAAGCCATAACTATGGAGTATGTAGGAGAAAGAGAGACTTTATTTTGATATGGAGTACAGATAGTGTGGGAATTGTTTTGAGTTGAGATGTAGAAAATGTACAATATAATTTATCTATTTATAGGTAGAATATATTTTATTTATCCAACTTTATATTAATAGAAACATTTTGATGCTAGAAAAAACGAGACATTATTTGAGTTAGCGGAACGTGCCTTAATTAAGTTTATCATTAGTTTTTTTTTTCTAAAGGCTGGTTAATATGAGAAAGTGTTTCGAATATAACGTTGCGCGTTTGGTAATCAAATAAAATTTTAATGTTCTATGAAAAAACGTTCAACGCAAATGGTAACTTCTGTTTAGTTACTCTGTGTTTGATTGTTATTTAAATAGTTCCATATGTATACATTTAGACAGAAATATTAGATATATACACACATATATATATATATATATATATATAAATCATATACATAACTGTAAGCTTGAGATAACAAACAAATCGTAAGTTTAATTACAACGATTTATACACAATAATATAATCATAATAAATTTTGAAAAATGAATTATAAATAATAGACTCTTTTACCAAAAATTGTAGCATAATAGTTTTGGTTACATATATCCCATTCAAACTAGCATATTATTAGAAAAATAAAATAACTGATCGATATGATTGACATCGAAAATGTTATAGTAATTAATCTGTAAAAGAGGCCATAAAATCATGTGGTATGCATCTCCAGGTAGGTGACATATATCACATATGCTATTATCTGTGATATTTGTACGTAGTCTACTATAGTTAAGTTTTCTAGTAATTAGTAAACACAGGCTTGGGATATTATTTGTAATTAGTCGACTATATAATGAAGTTTTCTAGTAATTCTTTGTGATATAATCGACATAACACATTATTGCAAGCTTATGTCAAGCAATATATTCTTTTCTAGGCAAACTGATTTCAAGATATAAGCTTTACTTTTACTAGGAGAATTTGTAACAAAGCAGCACATTTGCTAGCTAAATTTGATTGTACTTATTGTAATTTCTTTTCTGACAATGTTTATTCTTGAATAACTGAAGTTACAGAACAATTGTTCTATGACTTTCTTAATTCTTGATTAATATATCTTACTTTAATTTTGGACGAAAAAAAAAAAAGTCTTACATAACATTCTTCACTTATTCATATATTGCTGACACGATGATGCTTTATGTCTTTATCGGAAAAAAAAAAACTAAAAGGTACGATTCTTCTTTTTCTCTTTTTTTCACATGTTACAAAAAATTATTATTAAAACAGAATATTTATTCATAATAAGAAAATATTTTGTTAGAATATAAATATTATTTCGAATTTGTGATAATTTAGAAATGGTTGCAATATAATTGTCACAAAATTTTTATTTGTGACAAAAAGAGTTACGACAAATATATCTAATAACTATTTCGTTCAAAATAGTTACGATACAAAAAATTACACAAATATTTTAATTACAGATTAAAAAATCATCTCAGAATCATCATAACTAAAATAACGCCTTAATTCTGTAACTCATTATTACAAAATTATAGTCAAATGGTCACAAATGATAATTAAAAATTTATCGCATATTCGTAATAATTACTCAAAAATTATAGTATTTTGTCACTATCAGCATGCTCCAATTCCATTATTTACTATGATGAAATTAGTCTCGAATGGTCAGAAGTTATTACGTACTAAAAAACTATCACATAGAGTCTAAATATTAACTAAAAACATAACCTCAAAACACTATTTTTTAATTAAATTATTGTCATGATCATACACATTTCCTATAATCATAACACACTAGATCTATGTTATAATTTATCTTCATTCTTTCGAGGTAGGTAGATCACGATTTGGACGATAATTAGAGACGAATGTATATATTCGACGATAACTCTCAGATGGTAACCTCTGTAGAGATTATCTCCCTCAATCTCTATGGAAAGCTAAGACTCAGGTCTTTCCAATGGCTGGTAGATCAGTTTTTGTTTACTTCTGTGGCGGCTGTAAACGATTTCATAAGATGAATTATCTGATAGCTTGTGGATTTGCGTATAAAAAATTCAGAAAAATAGGTATAACTTTAAATTTAGAAAAAAGATTGCAAAACCCTTTGGAAAAAACCTATTTCTATGGGTTGGGAAAATACCTACCAAAATTCGTCCATGAAAGAGTCCGTTTGCTCCTCTGTTTGCACCATTTTCCACAACTGTTAAGATTTGTCATTGATTTCACAGGTGGCTCTCCTCTTTTTCTCACACTATTTTTCTCTTTCTAAATTTAAAAAATATAAAACTACGAGGAGGAAAATAAATCAACAAAAATTCCAATAATAATATATTAAAAAATGCACTAGTCCAGTCTTCATAGAAAATTGAACGACAAATTTCATTTAATTTGCATGTCATTTTTTGCTTCTTCTTTTTTCTTTTTTTGAATATTTTTGAACATAACTAATTAAGACATATTAAAAAAATGTTCTGAAAGTACTACCACATATTTGCATTCACTATTTTTTATTTATAACCTAGTATGTCACTGGTTAAATTAAATATTAAAGAAAATTAATATTGGACAAATATAATTTTCTTATCTAATTATAAATGTAAATTTTATTTATGATAACGAGTAAGAGAGTGACAAGGTGTAGGTAAAGAAGGTTCATATAATTGCCTTACGACGTTTGCATCTAGTGCTAGTTCATGGATGTTGTTCGTTTTGTCAAAGTAGAATAGTGAATGCAGATGTTAATCTATGCACAATAAGTTGCGTTAAGAAAAATACAGTAGATAGTTTGGATGCAATTAAATTTAGCGTAGAAAGTTATCTCAGCATCTATTTTATTATATTTTAATATTTGAAAATGATATTTGGAAATTAGAATAGATTGAAAAGTTTTTAATTAGAAATAATAAAGATTTTGTTTTTGAAAAAATAAAATATCTTATGATAAGAAGAAGAGATAAGCATGATAGCATGCATCACGTGTATGTTTGCATAGATAGGTAGGTGAGTTGTGGATAACTTCAGTCGTATATATCTAATGATGTCGGAGATTAGCAGGATACCATCACGTCGCACAAGGCCCAAAACAGTTTAAACCACATTCTAATATTATGATAAATAATAAAAATAGAGAAACTGAATCAAGATATACTCTTATTTTATAAAAATACATAAACTGAATCAAAAACGGTTTTGGTTGTTTGGGTTTTGTTTTATGATTGACGGTACAGTCACCTAAGTTTAATGATAAGCTTAATTAAGCCACATTCTAGTATTATGGGCTCTAAGGAGCTGTTTCATATACTCAAAAAAAGCTAACCAATAGCACCAAATGGCCGACGGCTCGTGTAGTAATTTCTCTACGTAGGAAAATATTTAAAAATATTTTAGACTTTCCTTCGGAATCTAGAGTGCTATTTCCTCCTTTCTAATTAACCAATTCTAGACTTGTTTGTATTAGAAAATCGATGAAATAGACCGAAACTGAATTAAGATCGATCAAAATTATAGATCGAGATCGAGATTTGATATGAAAATTTTAAGGATTTGTTAATATTTTAGTTTAGGATATTTATCTTTATCTATAAAAATATCATTTACATTTAAAAAAGTTCTCTTAATTTAAAAAATTAGATTTAGTCTCTATTTCTATATATCAATGTATCATATAATATTATTTTTATAAAAGTCTAATAATAATTTTTTAAAAATACTTTTGTGTTCTTACTTTCATCATCAGTTTACCAGTTTGGATGATGTTTGATCTCTACTAATAATATACTGACGAGATCTCAGTCTTGTATATTTGAAAATGTAGTGAGATGAACAATTTCCATACAAAGGGTCTATGGGCTTATAAGTCCCAATTCTTTTATGGGTCAAAGCTTAACATATCGGCCCATGGAAAGGTGTCATCACCACAAACTAACGGTCCACTAATACAGCAACGGTTCTTTAACCATCAGAAAGAGAGATCTTGAGCTTGGTGTCAGTGTCATCCCTCCATTTCATTTCAACTCTTCCGTTCGCTTAAATGTTTAGATGAATATGATTTCTTTTTAGATGAATATGATCTCTACTAGTTTTTTCTATTAAACATGCATTAACTTTTTTATTTTTATAAAATCTCAAATAATATATATCCGATTATTTGTATTTATTTTCTCATACATACTAATACGTAACGTTTTATTAGACCGTCGTGTAAAACATTATTGTCCCTACCTTAATTTTTCTTCGTTTAAATAATTTTCTTACAAAATCACTTCGTTGTGATCCAAACAGAAAGAAAAACAGAGAAAACCCTAGATCTACTCCAGCCGCCGCCCCTTCGCCTGAGTCTCGCTGCCTCTCCGCCGCCAGGGGCGTTTCGCCGGCGGTGTGAGAGGGCCCTGCTTTCTTCTTTTTCGTTTCTTGTCTTTCTGTGTAGTAGTAGGACGACTCGCTTGCTGTTTCTTCGGTATGCTGAGGAGTAGCTCACTTGTAATGGCGAGACGATGCGGAGGCTGTAGCTACAGGAGTGAGATCTCGGCTCGATTCCTTCTCCAGAAGTCTGGTGGTGGGTCGGAGCTGCTCCGTGCGGCTTCCCGTTCCCTCTGTCCTCTCTTTGGAGATCCAAGCTGACCGGTGAACAATGGCTGAGTCGGAGTTAGACTCTTCCGGGTGTTGGGAAGGTTATGTGGTCGCCGGTAGCCGAGATTTGAGGTTGTCCTCAAAACCGGAGATCTAGTGTGCCTCCTCAATGTCTGGTTCAGTCCGACGACGGTACGAGGCAACAAGGCATTTGCGATGAGACCTTTCCGGCAATGCACCGTGAGGTGAGGTTATGCTAATCTGTGCTCCAATGTCTTATATTTAGGCGATTAGTATCCTGGCTATTGATTGGTTAGCTCGGAGAAATCTCTGGTCATGCTATTTTGCCTCGCACTCTTGGTCGGGTCAATCGGATGTAGTGTCCGTTTTTGGGTCAAGACCGGAACAATGAAAGCCGGGGATACTGAGCCTTGCTGATGATGCGTCTCCGGGCGGCGTTGCTATTGGGACACGTTCTACACTCCTATTATTAGGGACTAATAGTTTGGTTTTACTTTGTACTTCAGATTAGGTTTTGGTCTTTTCCGTGTTAGTAGTTGTTCTCGTGTCATTTAGGGTCAATTTAGGTGGTTTAAGAGATGATTATACTCTGAGTTGTGGAGTATTATCTATCTCACTGTGGTTAAAAAATGCAAAGGTTTCTTGATCAGGTAGCGTTGGATCCGATAGTGTTTCAGGGTGATACTAGATCGAACCATTGCATTTGGTCCAATTCTATAGAGGTGAATGTCATGTACCTTGAATGTGGATGTAATAATCCTTTGGATAATGAATAGTTGAAGTTGAGCCAAAAAAAAAAAAAATAATAATAATTTTCTTACAAAGAAAAAACAGAGAACAATAGTAATCGAAGGATATGTGCTGAAGGAAAAGATGAACCATCTGGCAAGGGTATATATGTCATTTGAACAGATGAATAGTGACTGTATTTCCATCAATCAATTTCTCCTGGCCGCTCGAGTTACTGACCAAAGGTGATGACTTTTATATACAATCCTTTCCCTCTCTCTATATATATAACTCTAACAAATACTGAAAGTAATAATAAAATTATTTCGTTTATATAATGCTCGTTATTTAATTTAGTTAGGCCTGTCAAAACTTTAGACCGGTTCTCGAAAAGAGAATACAAACAACACAATAACAAATAATACAGATATTTGTATAGACGCCTATATATATTGTAGTGTGTACTCTTTATAATGAATAGATAGTCTAGCGGAAACAAATACTTCTTACAAGTTATCCCATCTAAATACTTTATCTCGTGGAGTTTGAATTCAATGTGTTTTCTTTTTAGTAATTTAAATCGATAATAGAAAATGTAGATGAGTGTTAAAAATACAAACGGCACTAGTGATTGGTACAGAATTCTCGAGCTGCTAGTAGACAATTCACCAACAAGATAGTGCATTATGTGTTTTAGACAACGATCTACACGATTTGGGGAGAACGAAATAAAAGAATCATGGAGAGTCTGCAAGATTAAAGTAGAGACTGATTCAAATCATTGACAGGAAAATTTGGAACCATTATCTTTGATAAGAGCTATGGGAGACAGAAGATATGATTGAGGCATGGAGCGATGGTTTGCTTCAAAATAAACAATTTTAGATTAAATTCTTGTCTAATTTCCTTTAAATCTCGTTAATCACAGTTACACCTGTTGTAAAAAGTTTATTTGGGTTTGAATTAATTTTACATTCGACAAAGAAAAAAAACACAAACGTAGATGAGTACATCCTTTTAGGTAGGAGACTTAGAGATTGACTTCAATGAATATATATTTTTTGAAGAATGTTTAAGTTATTAGAAGACTTTTTTTTTTGTTAAAGGGTGATTGCATAACTTAGAAGGAGTAATAATGTTTCAACAAATTTCAAGAATCTAAGCAACTCCTCCATTGATACGATATTGTTTGTTTTGGGCCAAATAGCCAAATCTAAACGAATTTGTTTTCTAAAAATTTCTTACTAATTAATTATAGTTCGACTTGAGTTATATTTAGATAATTGGTGAATTGTTTTTATATTACACTGGCCAGAGAACTCATTACATATAAAATAGAAAGACCATTCGTTACAAATTATTTATCTATCTTTTTTTTTTTTTTTTTTTTTTTTTTTTTTTTTTTTTTTATTATTTATCTATCTTACATTTCAGTTTGCAAGTTTTTTTCTTTAGCATATTTTGTTCTTAACAATAAAACTCACTTATATATATGTCTTCCAATGGCGTATATATTTGATTTTCTTTGCTATTTATAGCATATACATAAAATGGTAAACAGTCTTATCTAGTTTTAGAAACAATAACAATGCTATATATGTGTGGGGGAGTGTGTATATATATATATTTTGTCCAGGCGTGTATGTATATAGATCACATATTTTGTTTTAAGTTTCAACTAAAAGCTGATATGATATACTCTTTTCGACAAAAAAGAAGATCTACTCTTCAACCATAAATTAAATCTCCATTGTCTCTTCTTAACTAGAAATCCAATAAAGAGAGAATAATAAACAAAAATACAAAATCTCATAAAAGTGATCATAGTTGCTCTCTATCTCATTCTCTCTCCTCCCTTACCCCATCAAATCTTTGATATTAGTAACAGTCAGTCCAAGATATATTTATATAAGAAGATAAGAGAGTCTATAAGAACTAGGAGTAGAAATAGGGCAAGCACTTGTGTTGTAGGAGGCTACTACTGCTTTTGTTCTCAGCTAGGTTGCTTATCGAACTAGAAGATGAACCTGAACAACCCATGTTTATGTTAGAATTAGTGCCTGTTCCACTAATCATTTGCTTCAAATCCCCATGCCCAGTGTAGTAGTTATAATACCCTTGTGTGAAATCCCCATTGTACCCTTTTGTCCTCTGGTCAATGTGGTGGTCTATCATCATCATCATCATTGTTTCTTCCTGCTTCATCATAATCTCTGATCTCTTCCCATTGACGTTTGAGGAGAAACTGGTGTGGTTGTTGTAGTGATCACACATATTGTGGTTGAGCAAGAAACCACTTGCGCACCAGGTGTTGTTGCTGCTGTCCGAGAGAGAGAGATCTTGAGGATAGTTAGGGCTAATATAGGGAAGGATCTGTTTTTCATCAGCTTCAAAGCCATTGATACTGGAGATGAGGGATTTTGTTGGGTAGTAATTAGGGTTTTCAGCATACGGATTGTAAGAAGAAGATGGGATTGTTGTTGATGGGGTTAATGGTCTTTTCACATCCTGAGAATTAGGGTTTAGATAAGGAGAAGCCATGGCTGATGATGAATGAGAGGAAGAAGAAGAAGACAAGAGTTTCTTCCTTAGCTTTGTGTTCCAATAGTTTTTGATGTCGTTGTCTGTTCTTCCCGGTAGATGAGCTGCTATTATTGACCACCTACAAGTTTCAATTGATGTATATTAGTAGTTAATATTGGAGAAAATATTGCACTCTTAGATGAATTAAAGTTGCTCGTAGTTTTTGACTAAATTATGAATAAATGTTGCTCATGGTTTTGACTAAAATTATGAGTAAATTAAGCACGTTTAGAAATATTTTGATCACTAGTTCCAAATTACTCATAAATTCAAAATAGATTTAGGAGAAAATATTTTCTTAGTACAAGATTAGTTTAAGGAGAGTGGAATAATATTTTCTATTAACCTATTTATTTAAGGGACCTTCATAAGCAAGTGGACAAAAAACTTATATCACTTCTACATTTTTAGTAAGGGGTCTTATATAACTAAAGAAGATCATTTTAAAAAGAATTAATTAGAGAACCTGCTTCCAATGGCAGCGAAGAGGCTAAAAATGATCCTGTCTTCTTCCTCAGAGAAGTCACCATGTTTTATGTTTGGTCTCAAATAGTTTAGCCACCTCAATCTACAACTCTTCCCACATCTCCTCAAACCTTAAACCACAACAAAGAATGGCATAAGCACTTGTTTGGGCTTAGAAGCTCGAAAAGGTGATCCATGAAATTGAGTTTAATTAAGAACATGTTTATGAACTTACCGGCTTTGAGGGGGAGAGAGATCCAATTTCCACCATTACCATACTTTTCGATGTAATCTCTAAGTTTAGAGTCTTCCTCAGGCGACCAAGGCCCTCGCTTCACTTTTGTCTTGTCGCAACATGGAGCTCTTCCCATTTCTCTCGTTAGTGAATTGAAGTTTGAAGAAGAGAAAAAAAAAGAGAGAAATGGTTATCTCTTACTTGCTTTTTTCTAGGATGGACCTTTTGTGTTTATGGAGGAGTGGTTGAATTTGTGTCCTTTTAATAAGAGACTTAGATTTAGACACACCCTATCAATTATTATTATTATTATATTTATTATCTGGGGAACCAATAATTTTATATTTCATTTTGTCTCGAAAGCTATGGGTGTGGAGAAGTCAACATGATTGACATGCATGCATATTTATTTTTTCTTGTTTGAAAAAATAGATTTCCAATTATTCATTTTCTCTTTTCGTTTTGATGAAATTACATTAAAACAAAATGACTTTCAAAATATAAAGTTTATTTGGCCGCTCTTGATTTTTTTGTTAGTTTTGGTTTTGGTAAACCCTTCTTTATCTATAGATGGTTATTGCATATGAGGATTTCAATAGTAAATTTGACTAAAATCAATGTGAAAGAGTTTGAATTCTGATATAATGATCGGATCTTATATTTTTTTTTCTCCACCCTAATCTTCTATCGTCAAATACATATAATATTTTCATCTACGTATGTATTTCATATATATATTCAACAATATTAAACATGTGATTTAGAGATTTAACAAATATATAAGGGCTGCCGCTAAAGTATATATGGTACATGATTGTCTTCCATTTTGATTCTTTTTAAGATGTAAAGTTGTAGAGTTGTCAAAATGAATCGAAGTTGTCAGCAAACGCATGGTCGCCCAAACAATTAATATCAAGAGAAATGCAAATATTTAAATCCGGAACAAAAGTCATTAACTAAAATTATCAGCAGGTTTCTTGATTTGATCATTCGTCCAAATGTATTCATCATGAATTTCAAAAGTAAAAAGGAAAACAAAAAAAAAACAGTCCCCAAGTGGTGATGATATTACACGGATAAAAGGAAGAAAACATGTTGGAAGAGGAGACTGCATTGGACGGACCAGTGAAGTATATGGAACTGTCTGATTATAAAGTGACAACAAAACAAAAACTCATTTTTGTGAAGTTCTATTAACCAAAAATTTATCATCACGAGTTGACTTGCCAATATTGTTTTCATTATTACATTTAGTAAAGTGCCAAAAGAACCCTTCATAATTGTTCATTCGTACTACTTTGATGGACACTTGCATGCATGAATAAATCTTTAATTGATTTTACACACACAAACATATAAATAAATATATATATATATATATGAATTTCATGATGATCAGGTGTATTTTTGGACCGACTAATCAACTTCAGAGCTAATGACCCATCGACGAGTATGTATCCCATATATGTACAATTGATAGATCTACTGTTTACATCATTTAAGGTACATGTATTTGATTCACGCAGAAATAGTCACACACTCATTTCCACATATGTGTAAGTATTAACTATTATGGTACAAATGGCCAAACAAAAGATTCCTGATTCGTGGTGTACTCTTTACATTTGCTACATTACATTTACATGTGTTACAAAAGGAACTTAAATGTATGTGTTAGTTACGTTTTTAGTCTTATATGTATTATCAGTAAATGGTAGCTTTTTCTTTTTGTCAAACTGGTAACTTTTTTTTTTGGGTTTAATGTTAAGATTTATACCACATAAAAAATCTTTACATTTTACAACAATGCAAGTTAATCTCGTGAATCAAAAATAATATGTAGTATAACCCATTGTGATCACCACCATAAGTTTTACAAATTATATAATAGGTTCATATATAATATGTCAAATCGAAACCCTCACAAGAAGATGTTCAAATCCACCTTTATAATTAGTTTTCTCAATATTATGCTCTTTTAATGTAAAAAGTATTCATATAAAAAAATGTAAAATAAATTCAAAAGACAATATTCTATTTTGAATGTCTTAATATATGAAATGTTATAGCTAAAGGCAGACAAATTAATAAAATTTATTTAATTTTGTGTTTTGTAAAAAAAAAATTGGGAAAGCGCCTCTTGTCAAATGATTAACTGTCCATCTTTGTGGTTTTCTCTATTGAAGTTCGACTTAAGTAAATAACTTTATTATGTGTATCAAAGACTGAATTATGGGTCGAGACTTGTCGACCAAAATCATGTCAAAAATATTTTTAATTATTTACTTAAAAATACTTAATCAAAATTTTATTTTGGTGACTAATAAAAGTAATAATGATATTGACTACATGAAACTTGGAAGCAATAATAGGTAACTGCAAGTGATCTTTGGCTTTTAAACTTAATTTGTCAATTCAATATTGCATCAATAAATAAAATAAAATAAAGTGTAAATTTTTCCATAGAAATGAGAAGAATCAAATGAATTGAAAAAAAAAAAAATCCTAAAAGTATCTTACATATTAAAATAGAAGGAGTATGTTCAAGAATTCATTCATTTGATTGAGCTAGCCGATTCTAGGGTTAAAGTGGAGTATTGTTTTAGAGATTGTAACTAACTGTTTAATTCTTGGTACTATATGGAAGGTCAAGATAGTGAGCATGTCTTTGGAATCGTTTTCTATCATACGATCCAAAATTTTGATAGCAATCATATTTTCACTTATGTGTTTCTAATTAAAAAAATTGAAATTCGATTTTCTTATTGATGTATATCATAGTCATTTGCATTGATATTTAAATATTTTCTTCAGAGAAAAGCTATTATAACGTATAATTGCACGCTAACAAATCATTTTTCTATTATATCCACGTTGTCGTTGTCTACTATAAACTTTGCAAAAGATATTGATAGTCTACTATTTTCATAAATTATGTGGATTTCGATACCCAAACATTTTGTTTGAAAAAAAAAACAAATTCTAGAAATCTTGGTGGTGAACAAAATCTTGGTGGTGAACAAAATCTCGAGTGGCCTTCAGTGGTAATGTTTAATGCATCTCATCACGATATGGAGAGAAAACAGTATTGTCTCATTGGTGTTCCAGACGCAATTAATAAAGAAACAAATATACTCATTATTGCTTTTAAACATTTTTGCACCATAAAGGCATAAATTATTATCATTGAATATTTCTCATGCGTCACCTCTTAGACAGGCAATTATGGTATTTTTTCTGATCAATATTATAATTGCATCCATATGAATTATTCAAAAAAATAACTACTCATTTCTTATATGCGTAAAAGGGGCAGTAAATAATTTATACTACTATATATTTGTTGACAAAAAGAGAATCGATTTATATTTGTTGACAAAAAGAGAATCGATTTATATTTTATTGAAATTAAACAATTAATTTAGATTATATCTAGTCAAACTATGAGTGATTGGATGCTGAATACCAAAAAGACAAGAGTCTTTTTCTAGTTTGACTCTAAGTGTACATAACTCTGTTTTTCCTCAACGGTTGGCAAACTAAAGTGGACAATCTACTGAAATTTTTTTCCAGGCTGTTAAACCATTGTCTACATATCAATTTCTAAAAGAAATTAAATAGATATTACTTTATTTGTTAAGAGTATACAGATATTTTCAACCTATTATCAAATTTGTTACCTGATACCCACTGTTACAAATAGACATTAATAATTTTATTCCAGCAGTATATATCTTTACTTTATATATGTTAAAAGAGATTTCATGCAAAGGGTAATAAATTTGACCCAATCATAGAGTTTAATCTATATATATTTTGAATAGCTAACTAAATCATATCAAATATAGTATTTTATTATTTTTGCTTAAAGAGAGAGAGCCTATAAGAAAAATATATCCCACAAGAAAAAATATTGTTATTTTTACCCAATCAAATAATTTAGTTTTATCTTTTCCATTTTTCATTTTTAAAATTATTATATGAATTACATTATATCTAATACTTAGAAATTAATTTAATATATATATATATATACATCTAATATTCTATTATTAATAAATAAATTTATCTAAATATTATATATAAATTTTCCATATATTTCATATAAAACTTATTACACTGAAAACAATATTGATGGTAAATATTAAATAAATATTGGAAGAAGAAAAAAAAATCTCGACATAGTGGTGTATTAATTATAATATGTTATATCTTATTAAAAAGTTAAAACTAATAATCATAAATCTACATAAAATTGTCTAAAACATGAGTCATATGTAACCATAAATTCATCAAAACAAACCTCAACTTACTTCATAAACAAAACCAATCTTCGACCTACACAATTTAACATATTTTATCTTCAGAATATATATAAAAAAAAGAAAAAAATATATTGTGTAAGGCACCATGTTTCTCAAATTTTCTGACCACTAGAATTACATCATTAGACAATTACATGGAAATATACTATACTATATCCCAAATGATTTCTAAGAGGTGGAAAATTATATCAATTTAAGAAATATATATAAAAAGATGCTTAAAATTTGAAAATAAAACCTCTATAGTTAAAAGAATTTTTGAATTTATAGTAATTTCAAAACTGGTGATTAAATGCAAAATAAGTTGATACCTTTTTTGAAATAAAAACATAAAATTAAAACGTGGAACAAAAGTGGAGTCAACAAGTATTTAGTGGTTCAAAAACATGCATGGGACACATAAGAGGTTTGCCAGATCATTGCATATATAAAAAGAAATCTAAATTTTTTTACTTTATCAAAATATTATCATCCATATAGAACTTTATTTTGTTAGAATGTAATAATGAATAATTGAAGATTATATGCCTCAAAATATATATTATAATTCAAAATAATAAATTTGGACTAGATTTTTTTCCCTTCGTGTTTAATGTATTTTATTATTATGAAATTCTATGTTTCCTTTACTAATATGTACGTACCAGTATAAAAAGCGACATAGTCAAAAATGTAAAACACACATTGTCGATTTTCAAAATGACTTCAATTCCAAACGGTTTGTACTCTTATGGTGATGATACTATGAATATTCATGGTTTTACTCCCATCGAAATGATGAGTTCCAACCTTAGGAATCACGAGTCTAAGATAGTTCAGTCAATGTTCAATACTTCTGACCATACGAACCATCATGGTTTGTTTTCTTCCTCTCGTGCGTTTAATTGTTATCAAGATTCACATGTTTCTTCATCTTCTTTTGATTTCAGCAATTCACATATGTCTTATCATATGAGAAAAAACATGGTTTCTACTTTTGGGATGCCTTCCATAACTCAAATCTCAAATAACCCTCATCTTTCTCAGATCTCTATCACTCAAACTATCACAAATAGCTATTCTGCTATTGTTCCTACCAATAATCTTATTACTTCCCAAAATGAATATCAACGTGCCATGAATCCCAACATCTTCAATTCTCCACTTTACCCTTCAAATTTTGTTGACAAACATGTTGAAAAAGAGTCCGAGATCTTGAATCCTACACCTCTCAATACCATTTTTCCGCATCAAACTTCTGTATTTCCTAGGAATTTAGACATGTTTTCCTTTACACCAAAACATCATCCTCACCAATATGTTTCCTATCGTCAACCAGTGAAGAAACATTGTGGACCCACCAAACATTTTGAAGAAACTTTTGATGATTTTGATTCTAAAGAAAATGGTGAATACGATGGTCGGACACATAGCTTACCATATAAGAAATATGGTCCATATACATGTCCCAAATGTAACCGTGTGTTTGATACTTCACAAAAGTTTGCTGCACATATTTCATCGATGCACTACAAAAATGAGACCATCGAAGAGAAATTTAAGAGATATAATGCAAGGAACAAAAAGAGATCACGTAGAACTAACCAACTGATCCATGAGGAATCTCGCAACATCCAACCAGAGGAGAGAGTTGCAAAGGAAAATGGAGGCAATAACAACATAGCAAGTAACATTGAAACTTTACAACATCATCAGATTGTTAAGGAAGAACCTATTTATGATTTGTTTTGATTAATATGTACTTTGTTTGTTTTAAGCTTATGCTAAATTTAAATCATAATCTCCTTTTTTTTTGTTTTGGCATTTCCTATCTAAGTTGATGAGTGATTTACTTACTAGGATTGAATCTCCGCTGTAGCTCAAAATTTTATATTATTTCGAGTATTTTTATTGTTCAATTGTGTTAGTTAGTGTATTTCCAAATTGTCAATTAATATCATTGCATGCGAATATTTGCAATTTAAACTGTAGTAAAAACCGGAATTTAATTTTTTAATTTAAATATTATATATATATATATGTATATTGTATATACATATTATTCATTATCAAAACATGAAAAGAGAAACCAAGAAAAATCATAGAATTTTTGTTTTCTATTTCTTAAATGAACACGTGTTTCTCCATTTTAACGAAACGTTTTATTTTATCTTTTTAAAAAACGATTTACAATTTTTAAATCATTAATTATTTTTTATCAAAATCTCTTTCTTTATACTCTTATGTGTTTTGATGAAAGAATTGTATTTGTAAGTTTTCATGGACACACATGAAAATTTTAGGTTTTCAGCTGTAAAGCCATAAATATATGGTAGGATAACCTCGAGAACATATGATAAAAGGGAAGTGAGTTTAAAATATGCAAAATAAATTAAACATATTGTAGATGTTTTTTTTTTTTTTTCTAATCTAACATCACAAATGGCCAAGTTTACTGGCAAACAAGTGTTAAGAACGTTCGCTTCTTTTTGCCAAATGATTCGATAAACATGAAAAATGACTAAAATCATCGCATATTTAGATTAGATATTTAACTTCTTCTTTTTTGACAATTTAGATTTAACTAATTTTCATTTGACAATCCTATACTATTATTTGGGGAGTACACTTTATAAGATACCCTTAACTAACCTTCTCTTTTGTAAGAATTTACTTAAGAATGCCATTACAAAAATCTTCTTTTAGAACAAATTTCATTCAATTTAAAAAGGATAAACAAGTAAAATACTAATTTATGTCATTTAATTAATTTAATTAAATTATAAAACGAAAATCTGTTATTTTTTTTTTTTAATGACCAATCAAAATGAACATACATATAAGATTTGATATCTAACTTACCATATTAATTTGTTATTAATTATTAAACTTCACCTCTCATCTTTATATGATTATATTAATATGAAACAAGTAAATCATCGTATCATCTACATAATTAAAAAAAAAAGTAAATTTTTTCTGCATATGCCAAGATTTGAATTTTTAAAAACGCATATAAATTGTTCAATCTATAAAGGAAACAATTAAACGGGTCAAAAATTCAGACTTGAGTAATATATTTTTTTTACACAAAAATAAAGTCAACAAAAATTCCGTCTGAGCAACGTGTCAGAATTTGAATATTTATATTCGATTTCATACATTTATTTTTTTGAAATGTATAATTTTATATACTACAATAAAAATTTAAATATTTTAATTTGCAACATTTAAAATAAGTTTTACTTGATATTTTTAGAGAATATCATCAATACTTAATAGTTTAAAAAGTTAAAAATTATAAATACTCTAATTTGATTATTTTTAAAAATATTTATAATAGGTAGCGGGTTAAATATAATATATTATATGATGAAATGAGTTTTGATCCTTATAACTATTTGAATAGTTATATTTAATTTCATATAATTTGTTTTTTGAAATTCATAATTTTATAAACTACAAAAAATATTTAAAGATTTTAATTTGGAATATTTAAAAATAGTGTAGAACATTTAATTATGGTTTGACACCTCTAAATATTTGAAAATTTGATTCCGCAAGCAATTTTAGAATTAACGAATAATAGATTGTGTACGCAATATTTTAAAATGAAATATTGAGATTCTAAAATAAAAATATAGACTCCACGCACGGGTTGATTTTGGTATTATTATATACTAAATATATATTTATAACATATTCGATTATGCGAATAATTGGTAAATTCCGTAATTATAAATCTCAAACAAATTCTGTAATTAGATTAGCTCAAACAAATCTCTATTTCAACAACCAAAGAATTATGAATTGAAAAAGAATTTTCTAAATTAATTCAAAATAATACCTAATTTTCTTAATTAATTCAAAATAATCTATGTTTTATATGCGATTTATTTATGATATTTTAATTTTTGATAACTGAAATATATGCAATCCTATTTTGTGGTTGTTAACATAAATTAACTCATTGTTCAAAAAATATTACTTTTTGAAAAATAAAATTATTTTCCGTTTTCATATCTTAAAAAAAATTATCCATAATTGAGTATTATAGAAAAAATTCTATATTTATTCTAATAATGTATATAGGGACTGACAAAAAAATTAATATTTTTTCACTTACTATTATAATATATTAAAACTTAGTTATAATATATATATTATATAAATTTTGTAATAAATAAAATTCAACCCGTACTTTAGTACGGGTGATGATCTAGTCACTTATATAGCGGCAATGACATTAGTCAGTCACCTATAGAGCTTTAGTTTATATAAGCTCTCTTAAAACTATATTTCGTGTATGGTTAGGGGCTGTTTATAAATTTCTAAATTGGAAACGGAAAGATGTTCAAATTTGTGTCTAAGTAAACCGAAAGATGTTGATAGTGAATCGCTCATTCTAAGATGAGTCATCTTTAGCTAGACTTTATATTTTTTTTTTTCAAAGAATCTGTTGAAGTTATTGTTTTGATAGTTTAATATGAGTCTGCGACGTTAAAAAGTAAGAGTTTTGGGGTTTATGGCAACAAATTTCAAAGGATGAGAAATATAAGGTTATGGCAACAGTCCCAAAACAACCAATCAGGGTTAAGCATCGAAAATAGTTTCAAAACTACAAGGACATATATAGTTGTAGATGAAAGCTAATAATATCATATTATTTTGAAATCAAATGTTCTATACATTAGAATCATTGACCAAATCCCCGAACAGTCGGAGTGCTAAGCTTTCCTTGCATCCAATTCTGAAGCATTTGAAGAGAAGCCTTAGGTTGATCCATCGGAACCATGTGTCCAGCGTCATGAACCTTCAAAAAAAAAAGGTTCAGTTTCAATTATATTACACTAATAATATGTTTAGTTCGTCGTCTTTTTTTTTTACCTTAAGAAAAGTGAGAGGACCATAATTTTTCAGTAAACCGGCTTCTTTACCATCTACTAAGAATGGTACGTTTTTTGCTGATCCAAAACCCTTTTGGCCTGACCAGTTCATTTGGTCTACCCACCTCGAGTTTCCTGTATACCCAAGAAAATTAATCAATTAAACTTAGTTGAACAAGAATAAACAAGTAAATACCAAAATGTGAAATAACTATGGCAACCAAAAATTGTAATAAATCTTACCAAGCCAATTGCAAATGAGATCATATTCTCCAGCATAAATTAGAAGATTAATTCCATCGTTGACAAGAGTCGGAATCTTGACCTCAAGATTAAGCATCCAATCCTCTGTCATTGCATCATAAACGGTGCTACTACAAGACACAAATTCAATATCTCCAACTCCTAAGGCTTTCCTTACGTTTTCTTTGTTCAAGAATTTCTCCATCTTCGAAAAGTCATAACACAAGCTTCCCACACATTTCTTCCTAATGTCATAATACTTCAAAACAACCGAGGAAGTCTTGTAAACGAAAGAAATTTTATTGAAAAAACACAATCAATTGTAAGTTTTTTATCCTTACATTTATGCCTCTCTTTTTTGCCGCTATCATGTTGAAGATGTTGTTGCAAACATCAAAAGCAGAATCACAATATAAACCACCATCAAGATCTGATATTAACAAATTATTAGTTTCTTAACAAATTATATATTTTAATTCGAACAATATATCTAAGGAAAATAGAGAAGAAGAGCTTTTTATTGAAAATTACTGCATTTTTTGGTGACATTTTGACACTCAACGTAATCTTGCTTGAGGATCTCGTGATCAGACTCTGAAATCAACTTCATTTGCAGTGCATAATCTCCATAAGCACCATATTGGATCTCCGGGTTGGTTAAACCGTTACCAATCGCAAAACCCTGATTTTAATCGAGATTAAACAAGAAAATTTGGTTTAAAATTCCCCCAAAACAAAACCAGTAATGTCACTTACCTTAAGGTTGATTGGAATTCCTTCTTTCTTTTTGTTTCCACTGTGAACACGTGAAGCCAAAGCCGGAATGTAGTGACCAGCGTAAGATTCACCGGTAATAAAGAAATCGTTCTTTACGAATTTTGGATGCTCTTTAAAAAAAGCCTACCAAAATTCAAAGATAGAACTCAAGTCACTATAATTCAAAGAACAATACAGATAACTAAATTTGGAAGACCAACATCCATCAAACCTGTAAGAAATCATAAAGATCATTACTGACACCAGCCTCGTCATGTCGGAGATCGCTTTCATCAGATGTGTAACTGAAACCGGTCCCAATTGGCTGATCCACGTAGATAAGATTCGATACCTATTAAAACAAGAGTTAAGAAGAAATGAATTTGTCTATGTTTGCTGTAGATAAATATGTTTCTTGGGTGACAAGAAAGACTTTATTTCTACTAAACCAGTTACCTTGTCCCATCCAAAATCGTTCCAAGTGAGAGACAGATCCTCTGAGAGCTTGAAGGGACCGTTCTCGTAGAACATAGCGACACTGCTACTGCAGCCCGGTCCACCGGTTAACCATATCACAACCGGATCGGTATTTTTGTTCCGTGATTCAAAAAAGAAGTAGAACATCCTGCAAAAACCAAAATCAATAAGATTATAAAAGAAAACAGAATCGGTTTAACGTATCCATGTCTATAGTAACTACTAAATTGAACTCCATTAGAGCAAATCATTATTTTGTTAGGATTAATTTGAACCGTTTAAAACTTTACTTGGCTGATTTGGAGTGAGGAAGGCTGTAATAACCAGCGTAGTGGCCAAACTCTTGAACTGATGGACCTTTTGAAGCGTTTTGGGAACCGATTGTCGCTGGAAAATCAATTTGTCTCTCAATGAGTCTTGGAGCATCGGGGCTTCCTTTTGGGATGACATTAACGTCATACTTAGGCATTAGATTGAATGATTTTATAAGTTTCTCTGCATTACTGCTCGACAAACTCGGAGACGATGAGAAAACAGAGGGATTGTTTAGGATCCTTTTAGAAGTTGAGAGCGAAAAGTGAGAAAAGATGAAAATCATGAGGACAAAAGGGAGAAAAAATGTTTTGGTCTCCATTTTTGTCTTTTTTCTGCTTTTTACGAGATTTGGGTGTAGCGTGGAAATGGAGGTATATAAGGACTTGGCAATAAAGTGGGTTCAGAAAAGACAAATGGAAGATATCTTTCCAAAAGTGTTTTTAATATATAAATTTGTTTATTTCTTTATTTATGAGCTGTATGTAATTTTTCTCAAATTATCAAAAAAGAAGATTATGAAAATATTCTAAATTTATATCAAAAATAAGAAAATATTCCAAAAAATTAAAAGCCCAAAAAGTTAACAAATCTTGTATAGTCAAATCCCAAATTTAATATTCTAAGTTCTAAACCCAAAAAACTAAATTTTAAAGTCAAAAAATAAAAAAATTAGAGTCTCAATTCCAAATGCTAAATCCTAAGTCCTAAAACTTAAATTCTAAACCTTATAATTAATATAAACAAAATTGTTTTTTTACTATAATTGATTAATGTTTAGCCAAATTAGTTTTCCTGTCATTACTTATAACTTTTACACTTTGTTAGAAATGAGATAATGATCAAAGTATGTAATTGCTTCAATGTCAATACAATGTTTCTTTAAAATTTTGATGTAGTGTATATAAACATCTAATTCATCTCCTAGAAACCAAAAACTAAGTAAAAAGAATCCAATTCACCAAAATAAAATTTACGTGGAACCATGAATTTACCACATCAAGCGAATCTCTTAGCAGTAATGATATACATACTAGGTTTGGGCGTTTCGTTTAATTAGTAGAATGTGTGTATATACTTAATTAGTTAGGGACTTTGTTTTCTTACAACACAAGTCAGACTATTACAACTTTAATTATATTTTTCTCTCTCTCTCTCTCTAATTGCAAACACACACAAAAATCTATCTCCTTGGGGGACTAGTCGTCTCGTGGTAAAAGTTAGGATCATCTATTGGTTATTGTAAGAAGAAACAAAAATGTTCCAAACTGCAATTGTTTTACTCTAATTGTAACCGTATATATTCACCTATTAATCACGTTAATGTAGAGATTGTTCTTTCTTATCTTTGATAAAAGTATAACGTAGAGATTGTTAATGTTCCAAATTTGAGAAACCGAAGCGAGATCGTGTATATATAGAGACACTCAGACACATATATGAAAGGCCAAGGGAGATACATTTTAATTTGACAATATACTTTCCAACACCGAATCAAAATTATATATGGACACTCTTATAACGGTATCGATCATGGCCCTAATGCTCTTTGCTGGGTCTGGATGCGCACGTGCCGCCACACTTCTCGTATCCAACGAGATGCAAACACAGTCTAATATTCCCGTTTTCGTCACGTGCCGCCCAACCCCTGAGCTGTCCAAATCCGTACCTTTGGGTCAAAAGATGTTGATAGACATCCCAAGCATTGCCGGCGCTAATGAAAACGCGGAGGCATCTAAAGACTTGCCACATACGGAATGTGTAGGAACGTTTTACACTAAGAAAAACTCTGGACCTTACGGGATGTGGTTCGTTTTGTACAATTCAGACAAAGATTACTGCAAAGACTCGTGTTCCATCGTTGTCAAAGACTATGGATTTTATCGTTGGAACAATAACAAAAAAAGCTGGGATCTCATCCCTCCGAGGTTTTGGTTGAACTAGTAAATCTTATATTTCCGTTTTTTTGTTATATTTCCGGATTTATATAAATTTGGAAAATTTGATTATAATTCAAACCCATTAACTTTACTTTCAAATTTTTATAAAATAAACTTTTACAAGCTTATTTAACAATTACAAGTTAACGACTCAACCGAACTGAACTATTAAACCGGATATTATAACTTTATATGTACGAGAATTGGATAATTATAGAGCTTTAGGAGTAATGATGAACACTCCACGAGTCTATGCTTTAAGAGTAATGATGAACACTCCACGAGTATAAGTTTTAGGAGTAAATAAGGTTGGTGTAATGTCCTTATTGATTTCCAATGCAAGAAAAATAAGCTAAAGTAGAATCCTTATTGACTTTCTTTCTTTTTTGTTGTTAGAGATTTTAGAGTGTTATTTATGACAATCATATTCATATGTTTAGAATTGATTTCCTGATCACTAGTTTTATTTATCGAGTATGAGTATATATATATATATTAAAAACATATAATAGTATGAGTAAAGTGCTTTTTAAGTTTTATCATTTCTCTTAAAATTAGAAAAGCCTGGATTTTTTCAAGTTTTTAGGTTTACTATATTCATTTTTCACAAAAATAATATGTGATTTACATATTTATGAACCCCTTATTATTTTCCGACCAAACTACTATGTTTTTTTTTTCTTTTCTCCGTTTTAGTTTTTATTTATTATTTTGAAAAAAAAACTAGGGTGATTTTACATCTTTATTCACAATTTAGTTTGGATACTAAATAAAATTTTAAAATATGGGTTCTCACTTTTTTTTTTGGTCGAAATCTTAAATTTCTTGAATTAACAAAAGAAGTCTATTTACAAAGCAGAAATGAAAAAAAAGTTGAAATTGAGAAAGGAAACAAGAAATCAAGTTTCTATATGAAAGCAAAAACAGAGCAGATCAAAAACAGAGGATAGTATCCAAAGCTTTTTGCATAGCCATGTAGGTTCGCAAACAAGGCATGCGTCTTACGAACCTCTTATTATGGTCCGACCAAAATATCCATTTGTTCATTGCGTTCCTAATCCTAATAACACTCGTTCGAGAATATTGTAGAGTGATTGCAATTATCATAACTCCCGAAATATTGACGTCAAAACATTGCTCGCACTATCATGTCATTGCTTGGAACAAAATTCAGCTAAATGATACGCAGAAGCTAAGATAATAGTGATATATAAAATCCATAGTATTTGGAATTATTACATAGTAGTAGCTAAGTAAACAAGAAAGCGATAACTAAAGCATACGGTTTTTATTTTCTTAATAAAACATATAAAAACTTCGGCTAGACATTAGAATCATTGAAATTATTGATGAAGTGTCGGAGTACTGAACTTTCCTTGCATCCAATTCTGAAGCATTTGCAACGAAGCTTTTGGCTGATCCATCGGAACCATATGCCCAGCATCATGAACCTTTTCCAAAATTAAATTTAGAAAACAAATAAAGTTCAATTTCAATCGTATTAGATATTAATAACTACAATTACCAGTTTGGTTCATTAATTTTATTTGGTTTACCTTAAGAAAGGTGAGAGGACCGTGACTCTTCATTAAACCGGCTTCTTGACCATCTACCAAGAACGGTACGGTCTTTGCTAATCCAAATTCTTTCTGTCCCGACCAATTCATTTGGTCAACCCACCTAGAGTTTCCTGTAATAATGTATATCAAAAAATAATGAAACAATTACTTAGTCGGAATTAAACAGAAAATACCAAAATACTATTCTGGTTTACTAATAAAACATTAACAACTAGCCAGAATTAAAACAAGTTAAACCGAAACCCCAAATGAAACCATCCATGCTCTTGACATTTTGTTCAGTTTTTAGACCAAATAAAATTAAGAACATAACAAGAGACACATAGTGTGGCAAGTATATCTATCTAGTTACCTAGCCAATTGCAGATGAGATCATATTCTCCGGCATAAATGAGTACATTGATCCCATCCTCGACAAGAGTTGGGATCCTAACTTCAAGATTAACCATCCAGTCCCTATTCATTGCAATATGGACTGTTTCATTACACTGCTCAAACTTGATATCTCCGACACCTAACACTCTCCGTACGTCTTCTTGGTTCAACAATCTTTCCATCTTGGAGAAGTCATAGCACGGGTTTTCCAAACAGTGTTTCCTCACATCATAGAACTTTAAAGAGAGCAAGCCTTGTAAGCAAAAGAAAAAGAAAAAAAAAAAAGAATTAGAAAAACATGGTCAAGTTTGGGTTTCAATGCTTACACTTGTGCCTATTATTTTGGACATTATCTGGTTGAAGATGTGGTCGCAAGTCTCCAAAGCAGAATCACAAGCTACACCACCATCAAGGTCTGAAATTCACAAAATGAGATATTTCGTCAACGATAAAAACTTTTGACTAATACCAAATTAATCTAACAAAATTTTAAAGAAAGCTTTTCTATTGAAATTACTGCATTTTTTTGTGGCACTTTGACATTTCACGTAATCTTGCTTGAGGCTCTCGTGGTCAGACTCTGAAATCAGCTTCATTTCCAGAGCATAATCCCCATAAGCTCCATACTGGATCTCGGGGTTCGTTAAACCGTTTCCAATAGCAAAACCCTGATTTTAAAGAAGATTAAAATGCAAATTTCAACACAATTCCCATAAAAACAAAACCAATGAAAGATCAATTACCTTAAGGTTTATTGAAACCCCTTCTTTCTTTTTGTTTTCATTGTGGACTCGCCAAGCCAACGCGGGAATGTAGTGGCCAGCGTATGATTCACCAGTGATGTAGAGGTCGTTTTTTGCTAAGTTTGGATGCTCTTTGAAAAAAGCCTACCAATATATGAAGATAGAACTCAACTCAATATAATTCAAAGAACAATTCTTTCGAAATTAAAGAAGACCAACTACAATCAAATAACCTGTAAGAAGTCGTATAGGTCATTGCTGACACTGTCCTCGTCATGCCTGAGATCGGTGCTGTCGTACGTGTAGCTAAACCCCGTTCCGATTGGTTGGTCCACGTAAATTAAATTGGATATCTATTAGACAAAAAAAACATAGTTAAATTACAGATTAATATGTTTCTTGACGAACAAGAAAGGCATTTTCTTCAGCCAAAGAAAACAAAAACAAACCAACCTTGTCCCAGCCGTGACTGTTCCAAGAAAGTGAAAGATCCTCGGAGATGGTGAACGGACCGTTTTCGAAAAACAGAGCGATACTGCTGCTGCAACCGGGTCCACCGGATAACCATAGCACAACAGGATCATTACTACTGTTGCGTGACTGAAAGAAGAAATAGAACATTCGGGCTGATTTTGAATGGGGCAAGGTGTAATACCCAGCGTGTTGGCCTAAATCCTGCACGGAAGGATCACCGGAGGTGGATGAAAGTTGAGAGAAGATGAAAACCATGAGGAGGAAAGGGAGAGAAAACGTTTTGGTGATCATTTTTTCTTCTTTGTATTAGGAACGAGAGAGAAGATGAAGAAAGTTTGTAAAAGTTTTTGTATTTGATCTTAGAAATGAAACAGAGTGTGCACAAGCTTATATAACAATTACGTAAGTTAAAGACTCAACCGAACTGAACTATTAAACCGGATATTATAACTTTATGTGTACGAGAATTGGATAATTATAGAGCTTTAGGAGTAATGATGAACACTCCACGAGTCTATGCTTTAGGAGTAATGATGAACACTCCACGAGTATACGTTTTAGGAGTAAATAAGGTTTGGTGTAATGTCCTTATTGATTTCCAATGCAAGAAAAATAAGCTAAAACACTGTCCTTATTGACTTTTTTTCTTTTTTGTTGTTAGAGATTTTAGAGTGTTATTTATGACAATCATATTCATGTCTATATGTTTATAACTGATTTCTTTATAACGAGATTAAAAATTATTTCCTGGTAATATTTAATTTGATCAGTCTTTTGTGTAATAGAAGTGGACTTTTGTATAGTATATAGGTCATTAGGATGTGATATATATAGACTAGAGTTTAGGATTTATGGAGGATTAATTCTTCTACGGTCTACCTAGGATCTATCTACCAAATTACGACTAATTTTTTCATTCGGTCTACTAATTTCACAACTGACTTATCATCGTTCTGAATTATTTTATTAGATTTGCATTACGACTTATGAGTATAACAACTTAGTATGATTTGTACATATAACTAAGTTAGTTTATTACAAGTATAGGGTGGAAGGCCTTTTTTTCTCTCTCCTCAAAAACTCTCTCGACTCAAGCCCTCAGATCTAGTTTCACGTTTGCCTCTCCGGTGTCCGGCTTCGTCCGGCGCCGTGAGAGGGCCCCCGTCTACTTGGTTCGTTGCTACCGTGTTTTAGTCTGTCGTTTTCCTCCGTGGTTTGAGTCTTATCGAGATTATCTTCTCGGCGCATGTGGCAGAAGGTCTCGGCGCGTGGCGGTTTCGCGTAGTGGTGTGGTCGATTCCTCTGCTGGTTTTCCTCTGTTAGGGGACGACAAGGTTCACCGGCGGATATTTAGGCTTTTATGCTTCGTAAATCGTTGTTTGCGTTTTGTGGGTCGATCTCGATCTACTTCGATTGGGCCGGCGGAAGTAAAGGTTTCCTGCGGTGGTGTTGCGGCTGCCGTGTTTTCCTCTGCTTTGGCTTCAGGGGCTAAGATCTTCAGGTGCGTGGGGAGATGTCGCCGGAGCGTGTTGTCTTGGCGGCGAGTGGTGATGCAATTCTCGACTCGATCTGACCTGCTTGAGGACGGCAGAGATATCTATTGAGGGTTGCTGCTGTGTCGCCTTTCACGCCTGTGAGTGGACCGGAGTTTGTTTTCTCCGCTTCATCTCATTCCGGTGATTTTCTCGGTTATCGGGTAGCTTTGGGATCTCGTTTTGGCTGCGACTGAGGCGGGTGTGTGTGGCTGAAGTCCGATAGGCTGGAGATGTGTTCTCCTTCTTCGAATTTCTTCGATCCTGCCATGGTTGCTCTTCGAGCCCTTGCTTCTCCGGTTTGTTGCTCTAGCCGCTTTGGTAACGTATAGTCTTGGTTCTGTTGTTATCCTTACTTGTTGCCTCTTAGTGAAGAAGTATATGTGTTGGCTTGTGCTTTGGTTTGTGGATCTGCTAACTAGGTGGATGGAGGAGCTAGTAAGGCCATAGGATTGTTTAGCGCGGATTTGTATTGCTAGCATTTAGCTCTGTGCTAGCCGACCTCGGGAGTGAGCTTGGTAGAGTGAGCTTGCGCTTTATTCTCCTTTGGTTCGTGAGGTTCCGCTCTGAGAGAGCTCATGGAAAGTGCAAAGAGCTACTCTCACTTGACGCGAGAGGAGTTGGTGATCGAGTGCTTTGCGTTCTACGCCGTTGACGGCTCAGTTTTCTCGGGCTTCCGTTGAAAGGCTTCCATTCACTAGGTTTTTAGTTGAATCGGTCTTTGCCGTTTGGTAACTCGTTTCTTGTTCCTTAAGGTGTCTTTTAAGATAATATTTAGAATCGTTTATCACTTCATTGACTCCGAAAGAGTAACTTCTTTTGTTGACGTCGATGGACTGATTGTTCTTTGCTTCCATGTTTTTTATCCTTTTTTTGCCATGGGACCAAAATTGTAGGATTTACTTAGGGCTTGATTGGTTCTTCCGCTAGCACCCGCCTAGCGGTTGTTAGCGGTCGGTTGCGGTTGCTAGCGGTTGGTACCAATCACAGAAACCGCTCCACACCGTTTCGAACCGCTCGAAATCGCTGGATTTCAAAAGCTCCTTCCCGCAAGCGTTTGCGGTTGCGGGCGGTTGCGGGCGGTTGCGGTTGGTTTAAAAAAGGAAAAAAACTAAAAAAGGAAAATAAATAAATTAAAATATATATCATAATCTCTGATTTATAGTCACGTTAATTCTAGAAAAATAATTATTATTTAACTTTAATTTTCTAATATAATTAATTATTTTTGTTTTCAATATAAAAATTTATATGAATAATTATTTATGGTTTTTAATCATTAATCATGTTTAAAAATTTTATACTTTTCATAACTATGGTTTCTGGTGTTTTATAATTTTTTATAATCATATATTAAATTTATTTTGGTAAATTTTGGTTTAACCGCTATCGTACCGCTGATCAACCAGTCGTAAATCTCCCGCAAACGCACCCGTTTTCAACCGCTAAACCAGTCGGTCAAAACGCTAAATAACGCTTGAAACCGCAACCGCCCGCTTCCGCAAACTCCCACAACCGCAACCGCAACCGCTGCGTTTAAACCAGTCAAGCCCTTAATTGTATCTCCTAAACCTTTTTCATTTTTTAATGAAATATTTACATTCTTAGCTTAAAAAAAAAAAAAAAAAAAGTTAGTACTTATCTCGGTGATCTTAAGTAAGCTTACCATATATGTCTTTGTGCATATTTATGTATACACATGCATATATATATGAGAGATTTGAATGAAAGTTCGGCTCCTTGTTTCTTACAAGTTACAACACAAGTCACATTATTACGACTTAAATTCCTTAGACTTTTAACTTTTTTTCCCCTCTCTCTCTCTAATTGTAACAAAACAGAATTAATATCTACCAACATATTGTGTCTCTAATTAATTCTAATTGTAACCGCATTCAACTATATATATTGATCACTTTTAAATACTTAAACGTAGAGATTGTTAATGCAAATTTGAGAAACCGAAGCGAGCTCGTACATATATATAGAGACACATATATGAAAATTACATTTCCACTCGATAATATACTTTCAACACCGAATCAAAATTATGGACACTCTTATAACGGTATCGATCATGGCCCTAATGCTCTTTGCTAGGTCGGGATGCGCACGTGCCGCCACACTTCTCGTATCCAACGAGATGCAAACACATTCTAATATTCCTGTTTTCGTCACGTGCCGCCCAACCCCTGAGCTGTCCAAATCCGTACCTTTGGGTCAAAAGATGTTGATAGACATCCCAAGCATTGCCGGCGCTAATGAAAAAGCGGAGGCATCTAGAGACTTGCCACATACGGAATGTGTAGGAACGTTTTACACTAAGAAAAATTCCGGACCTTACGGGATGTGGTTCGTTTTGTACGATTCAGACAAAGATTACTGCAAAGACTCGTGTTCCATCGTTGTCAAAGACTATGGATTTTATCGTTGGAACAATAACAAGAAAACCTGGGATCTCATCCCTCCGAGGTTTTGGTTGAACTAGTAATTCTTCTATTTCCGTTTTATGTTATATTTCCGGATTCGATCTATATAAATTTGTAGCATTTGATTATAATTCAAACCCATTAACGATTACTTTCAATTTTTTATAATCATTCAAATAAGTCTTTCCAGCCGCTCACAAGTTATCTAGTATTTGAGGTATATGACTAATTTTCGATTTTGTTTATTTATTGAAAGTTTTGTATTTCACCATATCACCTTTCACCACATCAAATATGCTAGTCCTTAATTTTGTCAATCTTGGAACTTGGAACTAAACTCGAGGGTAACATTATCTACATTAAGATACTAGCTACATCTCTAATTAAGGTTTAATAAATTCATTCGAATATCAATTCCTATTGGAGCAAATTGATTCCCTTTGTTGTGTCATTAATAAGGGTAACTTATGGTGAAACAAGAAAATTGCTGAGCCAATAATCATCTAAAAACTCATTCTACTTTGTTTTTGTGTTGGGCAGCTTATGCGTATCACAACATTACTCCATTGTGTTCTTAAACTGAAATTTTACATTTAAATTAAATTCACGTTTTGGTCGGGAAAAAAGAAAGAATGGTTTACTTTTGTAGTTGATCTGACCAAAATCAAACTAATCATGCCACATGTGTTGTGTCAAAGTCTTTTTTCAACAAAGAGAATGATATAAATATTATCGTCCCTATCACCTTCGCTATCAACCGTAGTTAGGGACTTAATGAAATGATCCATCGGCCTTATATTTTGGGATCAAATTCTCAGGAGCTCCTCATCTTCAGTTTTTTTTCTCAAATGCTCTTCTCATAAAAATGAATTTAATTTTGAATTATTTTAAATCGAAAAAGGAGAAAAATACTTTGGCACCCCTTAGAAATTGAATTTATTACCAATCCAACCAAGCAAAACGGGTAAAAAAATATCCGAATTCTATGTAATCGGGTCAAACCTTTAAATAATTAAATTGACAGATTTTTTTTCCTTCTTTCATCGTTGTCTTCCTCCTCTTCTTAGTTTTTTTTTTTTCTTCTTACCATTCTTTGTTGAACTTGGGATAACTACGTACAACTTCCTTATTTGCATAAGTTGGTAAAATTCGAGTCGATCTATTTCTCCAATTTGAGTAATTACTTTCATCATGTTTTTCTTCTATCCTTCTTCGTCAATCCTAATCTAACTTGGTCTAATTTGTTGTTTTATTTTCAATATTGGGTAGAATTAAATTGAAATTAGAGAAATTTTTGGAATCTGTTGTTAATCTAATTGATTTTGTTTGTAGGTTTATGCAAAGGAGTAATGACTCGAACAAAGAACCCAACTCTATCGAATCCTACAGAACCAGATAAAATCCTTGAAGCATCAGAGAGGCACCACCCAAGTGTATTTTGATTCAACAAATTCAATCTCTCGCGGAGATTCAACGGTATAATCTATAAACTTTGGACAACTAGTAGAACTTGGTATAACTATGTTTCTTTTGTAACTTAGAAATTTCTGATACTAAAAGGTAAAACTAAGTATAACTTGGTTAGATGCTCCAGGTATATCTACACACTTTGCGTCTTTGACCAAGAAAAAGCTGACAAGGTTGAAGTAGTCTCTTATTTCAAAACTGGTCGTGTTTTGTGATATTAGACAACAAGCATAAATCTAATCTCATTTTTATGTGGTTGAGATTTAGATGTTTATCTTGTACACAAGTGTGAGACTTACTACATGGACTGTTCTTCTAGATGATATAGATCAAGTTTGATAAAGCTCTAAAAGAGTGTATATCAACCGTTCATAAATTTGCAGTCGCTTGGCTCCACTATCTTTAAGCTAATGTGTTGGGAGGAGTCGAGTTGATTCTCGTTGATATTTGTATGTCAAATTCAGATGTTCAAGGAAGCGGAGAAGAAAAACATGAAGAGAGGATGTACAATAGGCGGAGAACCCGAAATGGGAGAAAATAAAAAGAACGAGAAGGAGAAAAGTTCCAGTAAAGACTTGTGACGATGTAGAAAAACCAAGTGAAGGAGGCAGTAAAAGGGTGAAGCGTACAAGCAAAAATGCAAAGAAGGGGTCTATTGTTGTGTTTATGAGTCCTATTGTAACAAAGCATAAGAAGATTTAAGTACTTTATGAATCAGTTTATGAGAACTCCATGTGTTGTTTTTGTTTTTGTCAAACATGATTTGGTTGTTTTTTAATTTTTGGTATAACTGCGCAGTTTATTAAACTTAGTACAACTTGGTTAGTATGGTTATTTGAAATATTTGTTTAACTAGGTACAACTTGGTACGTAGTTGTACTATCCAGATTTTTGTTCTTTCTCGTCTTCTTTTTCTTTAATAAGTAGAGAATAAAAAATTTAAAAAATTTCAAAATTTTAAAATCTTAAAAAAAACGTGGGTCAAACTGCACGTGGGTCTAACTGCGCCGTCATAAACTGCAAGTGGGAGCCGCAAAACAAGTACATATGCCAGGTGGCACACAAAAATGAACACAGTTGTTCCTAGTTTTCAAGTTGTACTCGCATATACACAGTTGTACTTTTTGTGATTTTTTGTATAATTAGTTGTACTTGGATTAAAACTAATTTTTTTTAGTTGGACCCATGATTTTAGTTATTTGAGGTGCATTCCATATGTTTTCATGCAAAAATATTTGTCAAAACATTATTATTGTGTGTTTTGCAATGTAGTGGGGATAACAATAAGAAAGTCATCTTAAAAGTATAAGGTCTTTCTTGTACAAAAATGAGTTTAATGGAAACTATCCTATAAATTATGTTTAACTAATATTGTTTAAGAAGATTTGTTAAATTATTTGTGAATTTCTAAACTGCATATGAAGATTTTATAAATTGTCTAATAAAATTCAATTTATTAAGTGTATGAAGATTTGTTAAATTGGTCGTAGTTGTACCATTACGATTATCAGTTTTACTAAGTTGTACAAAACGAATTAGATCAAAGAAATACGTAATTGTACCATTACGAAACCAAGTTTTATAAAAACAGATAGTACAAAAAAAAGATAAATACAAACACAAATACATTAATCTTGACATTGATCTTGGCTATATTTCTTGCGGTGTAAGTCTAGTTTCTTGAATTCTTCTCTTTCTTGCGGTGTAATTCTAGTTTCTTGAATTCTTCTCTTTCTTGCGGTGTAATTCAGAGGTTATACATACAATTCTTGGATTTCATGTGGAATAATCAACTCATACAGCTATATCACTTCGAATAACTTTTATTGCTCAAGTAACCGCGAATAAGTAATCTCCTCCATTGATGATGTCCTAAATGATAGACCGTACAAGCCAGGTACCCTTGGATTCCATTGATATGCATCTCCGGTTTCTGAATAATATCCATCATAATCAAAATGTATGTTAATTGGAAGGTTGCTCATTCTCCTGGAAAAAAAAATACATTAACAGTTATACCAATATTACCAGTTATACCACTTCTAACAGTTACCTCAGAAATACCAGATATACTACTTCTAATAGTTATACCACGTTTCTCAGTTATACCCAGGTTTTCTCAAAAATACCAGATATACTACTTCAAATAGTTATACCACGTGTCTTAGTTATACCCAGATTTTCTCAAAAAATACCAGAGATACTACTTCAAACAGTTATACCACGTTTTTAAGTTATACCCAGGTTTACATGTTCTACTCTATTTGCAAATCGATTCTCGGACCAAAAACACTAATCTACCTACTGTTAACAACGAATCAACCACTACAGTCCATTAAAGTGTCTTAATCAACCCAGAATACATGGTTACCAACACAATGTCCATTAATTACCAACACCAATTGAAAACCCTATCAAATCTAATAGAAATCTCCAAATTTCAAACAGTTATACCAAAATAAACTAAAGACTCGATGTTAGAAAGAAGTGGAAGAAGAGAATAGTAACTGACCTAGAGATTAAAGCTTCACTTTCAATGGTGGAAGAACGACGACGACGGCGTGGTGGTGATTTTGAGTTTTGGATTGGATTTGTCCCGATGAATACATGAGCTCGTTTGTGATTGGTCTGAAATCTCTTAGTTTTGATTGGTTAAAAATCTCTCTGTTTTGATTGGTCAAAAATTTCTCTCTTTTGATTGGTCCGTTTAGTAAGGGCAAACATGGGTTTTAAACTTTCATTAAGAGTGTAAGAGTATGACAGAATTTTGGAGAGTAGATAGATCATTAAGTCATGCTTGAGGAGCTCTAGAGATTAGTCTCCTATATTTTGTCATTTTATACCACCAAATTATCCCATAATTTAACTTGCCACGTCAATTTTGCTATAGTTTTAATTTTCGTTTTGCAAGTATGATCTAGAAACAAATACACTATCACAATCTAATTATTCGAATTATTCAAACAAATACCAAGTGATAAATTTACTATATGGCCAATAGTTATATTTCATCATTGTAGTTTAGCAAAAACTAATTATATTTCATCATTTATCACCAAAAAACATGTACGGAATCACATTGTTTCTTCCAACACCGGAATATGTTAAGAAATGTAACCTAAACCGAGAAAAAAAAACAATACACAATGAACCATACTTCTTTAGATTAAGGAAGAGGAAGAGTTTCGGATGAAATCGCCATGAAAAGAAAAGAAAAAAACTTCGTTAACAATAAATAGGTAACTGATGTTTACATGTATTTTGAAGCATGTCATTTATATTATACAATACACGCGATCGCCTTCTGTTCTCATCAAAAGTTGATCATATCAATCAAGAATACCGTTTAAAGAGTCATTGGACTGAGTTAGGATCTAACTTTAGCGAGTCGAGCTCGAATTTCCTCCAATTCTTCCTCATCATCAACACCCTCTGCAATTGCCTCTTCCTGTAAAACAAGAAAACCAACTTTTCTTTCAGAATCTAATCTTGCACAAGTTAAAAAGCGTCAAATATTTGTCATGTTCTTGCAATCATGCCATCAGCTTACCTCGCGGGAAGTGCTCGCCTTCTGTGCAGGTACCTTTATCCTTTCCTTCCTAACAGCTTCTGGGAGCTCTGCAGCGGTTTCTCCTGCAATTGCTGTCAATACTTTATCAACCTCTTCATCGATCTCGTCTTCCATATCCTCTGAATCTAGAGCATTGTCAATGGCCTCATTCACAAACTCTTCAATAACTCCGGCCTACACATATCAAAGTAGCAAAGAACACACTCAGGATTGATTATGTACTACTACATGTAGAGCAGTGAACATAGCTCTGAATCTTCAAACAGAGAACACGCATGACCCTTAAAGGTGTGATTTTTTTCCTCTATATCTCGATAAGCATATATGATCAATAATAATAACGAGAGAAGAAAACCATTAAAGGTACCTTAGTCATCTCTTTGCTAAATTCCTGCATTGTTGCAGCCATTTGTGGAGCCTTCATGAGATTATTAACAAGCTTCATAACCTCCGCACTCTTCGACAAATGCCCAACTGTTCGAGCAATCGCTGCAGATTTCCAATGAAACTTCTTTAAGAAAACCACATCACAAAACATAAGTATAACAAATGATGAAAACGAAAGAAAGGTTTATTTATATACATACCAACACTCTCCCCAAGGTGCATTGATATCGAATTCATCTGCGCCTTATTTTCATATAACCGGTTCACTGTTCTTCTAGAACTCACAATTTCTTTAGCAAGTGCCTAAGAACACCAAATACTCAAATCAGAAGAGAGAGCAAAAGATTCCACAAAGACAAAGACTTTTTAGGTTCTTACCTTAGCAGAGACCATATCATTCCTCTTTGCAGCTTCTTTAATAGCTTTTTGTACATTTCTCTCTTCTTTCTGTATATCTGAACAAAAAAACAAAACTTTCAAAATTCCATAGATTCAAACCCAACCCAGATGATCAAATCGAGAAATTTACATCAGCAGGAATATCTAAATCCATTTATAAAGGATACCCATCAAAATCATCCGATCCAAATCTGATTCAATCCAATTAATCTAAACTAGCATCTTCTAATTTCAATTAGATTTCAAAAACCCTAATTTGACCAATGAAAAAACGCGAGAGAAGATGTGTAAATAGAAGAACCTCGGATTTGGCGTTCGATGTTACGACACTCCTGACGTAATTTGCGTTGCCAATCACGCAAGAGTTGTTTGGGATCAGGCTTTGGCTTTATGATGTTCATCACTCTCTCCATTGTTGCGAGACTTCTCTTTTTTTTACCTTGCTCTGTTCTTAAAACTTTAGGAGAAGAATATTTGTATCTCGCGGACCAAAATTATTAAACTAAAAATAAGCAATTATATGTATTTTTTTTTTTAACTTTAAGGAAGTGTTGGTTTGGAAAAAAACCAAACATAAACAATCAGACCGAACTGAAATGATGTCACAAATAAGACCGAACCGAAGTAAAAACGAGTAATTTTTTAATTTCTTATAAAAATAATGATATAAACAGTAACAAAAAAAACAATTGTATCGAATAAAACTAATTGAACCCGAAATTTTTGGAACACAGTTGATGTAGTTTTTTTTAGTTGATGTACATAGTTTTAAATTTAAACACACAAAAAAAAAAGTAAAAGAAAGTTTTCATTTATAGCAATCTTTGTGTTAAAATGTAAATGTGTATGTATATACTATATAGTAAAAAGGAAGTTAAATAAAAATAGCCCAAGTAACAAAAAAAGAGCGCTTAGGATAAATGTGTGGAGTATGGTCATAGTCGGCCCAACATAATATAGAGCCTAGGATAAACAAAAACACGAAAGGATAGGGCCTTTTAGTAATGTAATCTTTTGGAGGCCCTTTTATATGAATTTTTTATTAAAATTCGATATAGGTCCAGGATGGATCCAGCAGACCCCTCTTAACCAATATTTAGTGCCAAGGATGATGATACTTGACCAATGAGGCAATGACCATACCATTATAGATGAAGCACTGTGTCACTTTCGTTATAAACAAAATTATGTTAATGGTCATTGTTTTTGTTGCGATTTTGGAACAAAACAAACTGTACGACAGATATTTGTTACTTTTCTAATTGTGGGGTTACATCACTATTAAATAAATTGTTTTAAGAAAATAATGCTCACTCAGTCAAGTCACAAGATGTTGCGTTTCATTTCTTTTCAAAAAAAAATCACACAATTTATATTTAAAAAAAAAACGAAACTGATTTCGTTAATCATTATGCGTTCAATATGATCATTTTGCAAGCAGTGCATCAAACACAGACGGATAAGAGACTGTTCTCACTGTTGCAATTTTTTTAATGTCTACTAATTGTAATTAAATGATACTACTCGGCTACTCCATATAGACTAATCTAAGTATTCGATAGATGAAGGAATTAAAGGTAAACATAGATAGATGTGTAAAATAATTTTTTGATTGGTGTACTGTTTTGTGATGTCTACAAGACATAAGATAAGAAAGTAATGTGGGCCTGCAAACATATGTGTAAATAAGAATTTAATAGACAATAAGATTATTAACATTTATTGATATATGCATCTTCTTCTGACACACTAGCTGTCTCTTGCTCACATTGCTCTGTCTTTCATCTTTCCCTATACAAATACCATCCTTTTTATTTTATCTTTATTCATTACTTTTCCAATTATAATAATTTTACTAATTCTTTTTTATTTTATTGGCAAATTATATTTAATTAAGGATGGTCAACTAAATTTTTAGATCCGATCCGAGTTGTGTTAGAGCTTTTGAGTTTGATCTCTGTAGCTAAGTCGTAGTTAGTAAGTAAGTTCGAATAGGAAAAAGTAATTTGATACTATTGGAATGTTAAACTGAAGTTGAGATTTGATTTAACTTTGCATTTCGATCAACTTTATATTCAAAAGAATTTATATGCCTACTCATCAAAAGAATTACACATCAGCAATACTTTACACTTTCACTTCCCTGGGGCACGTTAATCCACTCAATAATCGCCAACTCAGCAAACATCTCACGTGCCCGAGTTAATCCCTTCACGTTGTGGACCCCACTCGAGACATTCCCGGTTTACCAATTCCGAAACAGTCCGAAAAATTCCAGCCTAGCATCCATTCAGACACAGAATCTTACGTGTCGACTTTTCATTGGCTTAAAACCCTTGACCTTCTGTACGACCGATCATCGAGCTTCCTCCACAACGACTCGAGAATATGCCACGTGGCGTCTCCTTCTTTCATCGGCACATTGTACAAGAGGGCCCGCTTAAACACCGGTTCATGTAAGTTTCGTTGAATCACAGACAAATTAGTAGCCGCCACGTGTTCCAAAATCTTTCGTAGACTCCTCACGTCTTTCTCCGCCACCGTTAGTGAAATCTCCGGCCACCGTACCGTCTCCGAGAACGGTAACTTAATCCCATCGGCGATAACAACGGGAACACAACCTAACACGGCGGATTCCACTAGTCTAGGACTCCATGGTGCCCACCCGAGAGGACAGAGACAAAACACCGATCTCACAATTTCTGATCGGTATCCAGCAAACCGGTGCCGGTTAAGATAAAACCGCCTTCTTCCTCCGAATTTCTTTAGAATCGCCGTTCTCACTCCCCTGCACGCCGGAGAAAATGGCAGTTTAGTAAATTAAACGAGAAATCCAAAACACACAAAAGTCAAAGTCAACAAGAAAAAAATGTGAAAGGTTTTCGCTACACAAACGCACTTGCTGTAAAATCGTCCGCTTATATTCTTAGGGTTGACTTCCATTTTTCCCCGGAAAAACGCCCAAATGTCTCGCCGTCCGGTCACCGGAGCTTTTTCAATAGCTCTTTGAACACTCTCCGGCGGAATATACGGCGGGATTACAACATGTTCCACTTCTTGACATGGATGCTTGTATTTAACCCCAAACGTTTGTAGAATTATCGATTTCTTCAGAAATTCTGGAATCCCTTCTTCTATCGCCATATCCTCCTTCACAAACACACAAACATATCAAAAATCAATATCTACTTTAGGCATGTAAGCACTTAAATGGGAAGACTTTGGAGCTTACCATTGCGTGAAAGCACGCACCAAAGTCATGGGAAGCGACAAAGACATGGTCAGAGCCTTGAGTCCTGTTCCAAAACGGGTGACGGACGGAGAGAAAATCGACGGCGGAGCTGAGGAGAGAGCGAGCGTGGCTTAGAGAAGGGAAGCCGTTGGATGTGGAGAAATTGCAAGAAACGTAGACAGGGACAAAGAAGAAATCAGCTTCTTGTGGGTCTAACGTACGGACGTCGGAGGAGAGAAGCGCACGGTGGATGGCTACCTCCGCCGCGAAGAGGTGGCTGGCACAACGGTCTGATGCCGTAACCCAATCCACGTTAAAACTCGCCGGTAAATCGTAAACATATATCTTCATTCCGCTGAATAAACCTTTAATTAGAAGAAAAAAAGATCAATATTGGAGAAATATGAGTGATTTGAAACAGAGAAGAAATAAAAGATCGATGTTTTTTATTTACCAAAGGAGGTGGTTTTAATGGCGGAAGATTCGATGAGAGCACGAGATGGGAGAGACGACGACGTTTTGTGGTTAGACAAGAGACGTATTGACGATGTTGAGGATTGGTCTTCGACGGAGAAGTAAGATGTGAAGAAATAAAGAGAGAGGAAAAACCAGAGGATCCATGTGTAATAATTTTTGAAGAAGAAGAAGATAAAGATGTTTCTTTTATTTCCTCCTCTGTTGTTGTTGTTGTTGTTGTTGTTGTTATTAAGCTGCATTTTCACGACGAAACCTGTCTTCTTCTTCTTCGTCTTGTTGATGTTCGGTCTCTTTATGTCAAGCGACATTGCTTGATTTAGCACAAGAGACAGAGATTTGGGAGAAATGTAGAGAAAGAGTCGTTGAATGTTTAATCAAAACATTTGGAACAAATCGGTGATCTACTTCTCATCATTCTCTCGTGTGGGTTTGGTTTGAATCCAACAAGGTTATAACAAATCATTAAGAAACCAAAAAACTGATTTTTTTTTGTTTCTGTAATAAGAAAAAAGAAACAATTTTTTTCAGAGTACAGAGAGAATTTAGAGAGAGAAGGTCGTCACATGGTGATGGCAATGGAGCAGAATAGAGCTCGGCAATGGTCTCGGGTTCATCGCTCTGGTCAAGTTTCTCGTAACCGTACCAGATAATGTGGAATGACTATAATGCCCTTGTAGGCTCCGTAATAATTACTTTGCGAATTTTGGTAAGTTGGGATGTTTTGATCCCGTGAGGGGCATGTGCTTTTTATATATATGTGTCTCTTGATAAGCTAATTGTTGTTTTTTTGGATTACGTTTATCATTTGTAGTTTAATAATGACAAGTTAGATGGGACTTTTATTTATCTTTAAATATACTATTTTACTTTTCATAATGAAAAAATGAAACTTGACAACAAATTAATGAAATTAAGTTAATTCAAAATTGGATGGATATAAATTGGAAAAAAAAAAGTACCAAACAAAATTGTTGCACCATACGCTCATCACTCATATTCCCTCCCTATTCTAGTTTGATGGTTGTGTAGTTCAATACTGGAATGACTATAAATTAATATTTGAGCTTTGGTAAAAATATTGGTGTTGAATAAAATATATATGTATATTGCACCATAAGTATGTAATGTGCCATAATTTATACAGAAATCAAACTATTAACTCTGAAAAACTAAACTCAAAAGCCTAAAATAAGCTAATCCCACAAAAATAAATTCTAAACCTTAAATCAGAAATTGTATATTTTCATATCAAAAAGTTAGCCTATTTCTTTTAAACTTTTATTAGCCTTTTTCTTAATTTGTCCCTACATAAAATAAAATAATATTTATTTCAGTTAGAAATTGAGCTGCCAAACATACATCGTACTTCATCCCAAACGAGTATTAAAATACCGTTTTTCTCACCTAGTATCTAAAACTCGGATTTAAAATTGAAAATAATAATAAGTGGTAAAATCTAAATTGTAATCGAACAAATCCACTATGCATTATATATTATATATATTTAGAGTGGGGCTTGAGAAAAAAATGCAAAAGGTATCTAAAAAGCTTACAAGAGCACTGGCCACTGGGTTTGTGTGTGGGGAGAAAGAGTGCAACACATTTACACACACAAGAAAAAGATTTTTTAAATCCATTGTTTTTGTAAGATCATTCTAGTTGTTTGTTTATGAAAGTTGGGAAGTGTTTAGTTGTTATTAGAATGTGTCATTGTGCTCATCCATACATGCATGAGCTTTTGTATACATATTTTTTGTTCTCCAAGTATAGTATTCCCCTAGTATTATCTTATAATCTTTGTAGAAAAAAAAAAGAAAAAATTATCTTATAATCTTGACATCTTTTCGTTTTCAAGAATAATATTTGACTTATAAATATGCATGTAACATTATTAGACTTTAAATAGTGAAAGGGAAGGAGTATATGATTATTTAAGCGGTTAGATTTCATTAAAACTATATTTACTTTGTCCTAATTGTACTTCTATTAATGGTCAATTAATCATCACACCAATCAATTCAAGTAGGACAAGTGGTTATAACTTATGAGTAAGACTTAGAAAAGTGGTTATGAGCACGGACATCGCCTATAAGATGATAGAAGTTGGACATCTTCTATCTTTAGGTATAAGTAATGCCCACTTGGTAAGACAACGAAGATGAAATAAAGTTTTTTTTAAGAAGCATATGAATACTAAAATACAACAGCTTTTGTTATGGTCTCTGCTGTGATTTCGAGCAAATAATAGAAGAAGGGTTAAAGAGAAAAGAGTGTTCATGAGGCCAATATCTTTTGTTTAGGCTTTCATTTATTAATGTTCTAATAGTAATAAACTTTGTAAAAACCTATAGTCTCTTTATATAGGTTTCAAAAAACTCGATACAATAAAAATAAGAAATTTTGAAAATTTTCTAAACTTATTGTACCGTCATCCTCCAAAACTAAATCCTAGCCGCCTTTGACCCAATGACCTTCCAAAGCTTTTGGTTCGAAACATTTATGTATTCATTCGAATTGGACCCCTAAAACTTGCATAAATTTAAGTCACTTTAGAATGACAATTATATCTCAGATATTGTTTAAACAAGAAATAAGTTCATAAATTCTTGAATTTTTTAATTTTATTTATTTTTCTACAATACCTTAGAAAAAGTGTTTTTCTTTGTTGTATAACTTAAGAAACATATACGTAAATAACGTGAGTGATTAAGTGATGACTTTGAAACCGTACACAATCTCACACTATAAACCCCCACAAATTTTTGAAAGTTGTAATTGTAACGTCATAAACAAAATCTACCGTCACAACAACATGGATAAAAGAATTCAGCCTTATTTGGAATATCAAAGTGGTTGTACCAATCACAAAATTGTTAATTAATAACGGCATCTGTTAAAATTTGGTGTATTTAATACTTTTTATAAGAATTCAGCTACTGATTGGTCGCTTTAAATAACCTACTAGACTATAGTAAATGCAACATTTAATATTTACAACCAAACGAATTCACACATTTACCCCATCTGGCAATAAAAGGCTACATGTATATTTATATGCATGGAGACAGAACTGGATTTACGTGCATGTATAGGTATTGAAGGAAAATTATACTAGAAATTTACCCATTTTAACGGTTCTGGTCTTCTGGACATGGCTTGATGGATTTGTTTATGGGCTGGATTAACTTAACCGAACTGAACACTCCAAACTTCCGGTATTTTGTGTTGATAGGAAACAACAAATTAAGCATTTTTGAAATATAAATATACACTCATATGACCTAATTTGAATAACGGCGACACTATAATGACACTAATAATTAATCAGTTAATCACAAAGCAAACCTCTATTCTAAATATTCATATGTTAAAAGTATTCGTTGTGACTTGCGACTGTTTATCTCTCTTTGGATGCTGTTTGGTTTGACTATATATAATAAATAGTCTATAGTATTTTCAGTCTCTTATTGTCAATGAATTCACGAGGCATTCATGATTCGGCATTATTATTCTTCACATTAAAATTGTTTCTCTCTCTATATATACTACGTACATATAATTTGATATTTGTTGTAGAAATATTTAATATTACATTACTGTCGAAGCAATATGTTTGGTAAGGGGGTCGCTTAGACTTAAATCAGAAGGAAGAAGCTATAGGCATTATTTTTTATACTCTAAATCTGCCACTCCAACATGGCAACATCTTTTATTAACAAATAGAAAACCCTTTTAACAAAAAACATTTTTATATCAACCGTTTTTTTTGTTCTCTACAAGTGCTTCTAAACCGTGACCTGAAAGCGTGTCCAATGTGGTTAGTCATCAAAACAAATACAATTGAAAGAAAAAAAACACAAAAAGAAAAACAAACTTTCTAAAGATTACTTAAATATCTGATTTTTAATCCAACGCCAACAAATGGGCCTTGGAAGGACTTTGCAACCCATTGTCAATATTTGGACCCAAAGTGTTCTACACATTTTATGTTTCTAAAACTCCAACCAATTGAATTTGAACCAGTAGTCTAGTCAGAATGGTCCTATCGGTTAAGAAGCCCATGAGTTGGGTATTGGGCTTTTAACATCTCTGATATGGCTTAAATACCTTTCAAAGTCTTAAACTAAAGAACGAAAGGGACAAAAACTTCGGCTGAAATGTCACAAAACGGTTTTTAATTTACAAGAGCCTTTTATTTTCCCTTTCCGTAATCCTATACTATTATTAAAGGATTGTGAAGTTATATTTTACGATACAAATAAATGATTGCGCAATGCAATTTATGACATTATCCCTTTTAAAACAAAAAATTTCATCCATTTAACTTCGAGAAAACTGAAACCTTTATATATTCTAAGTTTTTCAACTTTCGTTTTTCATGTTTTCAAACACGAGACGACTAAAATGGTTAGACAATGTGTGATGGGCTAATTAGTCAACAAAATTGTATAAACACATGACACACGTAAGAAAAAAACAAAAACTGAAAGAACTTCTGATGTAATGCGGTCGAATTATTCTGTGTGCTTACTGGGAAACAACTGGATGTTTGATGTTATGTATCAAAAACACTCAGGATCGTCGAAGTCCACATTCTAGAACCATCAAAACAATATACATAGACTTTACACACAAGAAAACAATATTAAGATATAAAGTAAAAGGAAACCTAAATTATTAGATGATATATTGATATGTGTCAATTTATTCATTGTCATTCGAAGATTTTTTTCTTACGTCCAAATAATTATTTTAAACTAAATCGTTTCTATATATTCACAATGAAAAACATGACGGACCGACTTTGACAATAATCTATTGTGGTCCTGCATGCTAAATGTTAAACATACGATTTTTGGAATATTAATTAGGTATAAATTATGATGCCGTGTACGATGAAATTTTAAAAAAATCATATAAAGATTTATAACTTAAATACGTAATTTTCTAAAAGGCATATATGGAGAAATCAGATTGAATCTTTCTTTAACTGCCACAACGGTAAATTCGTTTTTGCTTGTTTCTTACTTTCTCTATCATGAGGAATTGAATTATTGGCCGACAAAATAAATAATCTGGTTTCCCTTAATCTGGAATTTAAGGTTCTTAATTATTTGGATAAAACTAATACGCACACAAACTTGTTCAATTCATAATGACAGTGAAGAATGAAAGCAAAGCATGTCCTGTGCATTTATGGATAGCTCCCATGTTTGTGGCTTCGTATAATTAGCTCTTATCCTGCATTATCTTTGTTGTGAATATTGCCAACACGATCATATTCATAAGGCATAACTAGATATTGGATATTGGGTCATCACTCATCAGTCATCACATTCATAATCATAACTAAATAAGTGATATAGAGATCTATGAATTCAAGTCAATGTTTATTTATTTCTAACTCAAAACTGAAGTTTAGGACTTTTTTTAATTGCGCAACTTAGTTGTACTAACTAACCATCTACTTAATACTATTGGCTCACATAGTCACATATATTTAGTTGGTCTTGTTTTACTTAAGAGTTAAGAGTGATATCTAGTATACATTATATTATACACTAGTACACTACTATTATAAGTTATAAAAATGGCGAGTAAGCACAACGAATCACAATGCTACATTATATATCTTTGTGCGTGACTATGCCCACAGAAAATCGAAGCTCTTAGGGTGTGACTGGTGAAAATTGAAGTAGAATTGAGAAGAAAAATAAGGAGAGAAGAAAATACATTTTTAGAAGAATTATTTATACTTCAGTTTTGTAGAGGGAAAGTTTTCTCTACTTTTTGACTTTTTCAGAGGAATTGAGAAGAAAACATTTTCTTTTTGACTGGTGTAAATGTAGAAGAAAACTAATTCCACTCTTTTCTTTTCTTCTATTGATGTCTTCCAGTCACACCCTTAATATTCAACAGAATAAAAAGTTAAGTAGAAATACAAAGTTTTGCTTGACATGCTCTTAGATTAATGCTGGTGAAAGAGACCATGAAATGATAACTCTTGTCTCCCTACTTTTACTATTGGAAATCCTTTTTTTGCTTTTTCTTTTTGAATATGTATTCATCTGCATATTGTTGAAAGAGAGAATCCTTTACACTCTTTTTAGTGGATAACATTTTCATAATTAGTATATATATTAATATTCGGAGTATCACCATCATGATTATCACTTAACACATGCCCAAGCAGCCCAGCAAACCAAATATGGAGATTCACTTTACTTCCACTTGCAGTAAAAGTCAATAAATCATTTTCAACAAAGTATTTAAGAATATTGATTATAAATTTTTACCCAAGAAATTAAAATTGATTTTTCGCCACCCTAGTAGTCATTTACTTTTTTTTTTTTTTTGGGTGCAAAACCTAGTAGTCAGTCATTTACAATTTTTTCTTTAACACTGAATAAAAAAGTAACGACACAAAACTGTGTTGAGTCCAAATTCAAAATAGACGAATATTTGAAGAAAATATATAAATGATAAAACAAAAACAAAAATCACCAAATATTCATTTTGTTTTGTATTTTATGTTCTTACCTCTTCTTTATATAATTATATCCCATCCACTTTCTAAATCTCAGCCAGAACATTTTCATGCAACTTTTCCATTGCTTACCTCAATTAAAAAAATATTATTTACTGTTATCAACTAAGAAATGTTTATTTAGTTTCGTATTGTAATATTGTATGTTCTTAGCCCAATTACATACATACTAAAGTTTTTTCACGTTAATATTATTACACTAGATCTGATACTTGATCATATCCAAAGATCGATTAGCAACACAAAAGAATATAAACATTGTAACTACAAAAATAATTACCTCCATAACTTTGAACCTAGGTAAGATCTACACTATGGATAATCGATGCTGACCAAAAAGATGAATAATCTATATATTGATCGTAGATTTGATAGTACTGACTATAATATAAAAAAAAACGACGATAGCTATTTCTTTCTCCCGGCTATGATCTAGCGATGTTTATATCATCCACTGAAAAAGAAAAAAAAATAGAGCTGTTTATTTTGTAATTTTCACGTGACATTTGTGAACGAGAATGTGAGTAGTGAGAAATTTTTTTTTTTTTCCACGAGTAGTGATCGATTTAATAATTGAAAAAGGAATTCCATATCAACTTTTCTCAACATTTTGGTGGGAAAAGTTTGGTTACTTGCCTCTTTTGCTGACCATGGAATCCACTTAGCATTGACTCTATGCTTCTTTGATTTATATACACAAAACGAAAAGAAAAACGGTGTTTGAAGAAGCATTCGTTCCCGCTCTTTTCGGTGCTACTCGATTTTTCTTGTATAAAGACAAGATATGTAATTGCACATCCCAAGAAAACCGAAGAAGAAAACAAAATACTTTTAAAGAGTTGAGAGAGACTATAATGTGAGTGAGTGAGACCAAAGTCAGTAAACTACGATATTGGTCTAAGGTCTTCTCTTCCACCAAATACTTACGGCAAAAGAAGAAAAAAAGAAAAAGAAAAAGGCAAAAACTATAGAAATAAATATTAGAAAAAGATACACCCACTTAGAAAATTTAAATATCGTTTAATGTACAAGAATTATACATGAAACAAAGTATAAGAATGATTTGCAAAAAGACCTGAACTATAGTTATATTTTTGAAACTTTTAGTACACGTTTTGGGACAGAAATCACTCTTGATTTATTTCCTACGGTTTATAAAATTATATTTTGACATTGTAAGTTAACATTGCCCTTCATTTTCTTGAGATCTTTTTGTTATATAAATAATTTTCTTAATAGTTTTGCGCGTTGTAAATGATAAAGTGGGGTTAGTTGAAATAATGTAGCAAGATATGATACAATCATGTGGCATCATTTTATATTTCTTTAATTCTTTTTAGTTATTTGCTTAAATTATTGAAAACTCGAAAGAGAGCTACCTGAAAAAGCTCCATCTGCTTTAAGCACAGTCCACTATAAGGTTTACTAATATATAACTCCTTCCCTCCCTAATCCCTCAAGCTAAAACCCATTCTCTTTCTCTCACACACACGAACAGTTTATATTAGAGAATCAAAAGATCTTTTAAGCTCTATTTAGTTGAATTCTATGGATAACCAAAACAATGCTCTTCTTGGATGGCCTTACTACTCTCATGCAAAGGTAAAAATAAAATTTCTTTAGATTTTTCTTTTAAGCTCAATTTTGGTTCCTCTGTTTCCTCTGTTTCTTTGTGTTTATGTGTCTGATTGTGTTTTAAAGTTTTTACAGACAACAGAAGAAATAAGACAGTCTCTACTGTACACAACACTAGAGCTCGACCAAACAAAGATGTTTGCATATGAAGAAATAAGGAAAAGAGATGAGCAATTGATCCATCTCAAAGACATCATAACCAAAACCATCAAAGAAAGAGATGAAGCTCTCGAGAAATGTCAGCGTCTCATGTTCGATAACCACTCGCTACAGCAACAAAAGCATATGACTCCTCCTATATCTGGAGCTTCAAGCATTGAAGACGAGCAAGTGCAGCCTCAACAACTAGGATCCAACAAGAGCTTCTCATCGTCTGATTGCGAGGAGAGCATTATGTCACCCACTGATCATGTCATGAATCCACCACCATCTCAGCTTGAAGAAGTGTCAGGAACTGAGATTATTATGGATCCATTGTTTCCAGACAAACCATTGCCTGAAAAGGGTAAGCTTTTACAGGCTGTTATTAAGGCAGGGCCTTTACTTCAGACACTGCTCTTAGCCGGTCCATTACCTCAATGGCGCCACCCGCCACCGCCTCTCAAGAGCTTCGAGATCCCTCCAGTCACAGTCCAATGCCCAATTGTCAACACTGGGTGTGGGAAATTCAACAGGAAAAGAGTCTTCTCAGATGGATCCTATTCAGAAGCTAAGTATCAGAAAGTTCTTCTCCATTGACCGGAAATCGAAACAGTTCTGGCTACTGATATTTCTTCTTACTCAAGTAGTACTAATAGTCATCTAATATACCATTACTTAGGTCAATTTCATGAGTAATCTCACTTTGGGTTCAAGTGAGAGTGATCTTTTTGTACATTAGGGCTTTTGGTTTTGCTCCATTGTGGGAGACAGAGTCTGATCCATTTAGGGTTTAGATTTAGAGTGATGAGAAAGTAAGAAAGAAAAAAAACTCCCCTGGTTTAACTCTTAAATCAATGGTGAGTTAAAACTAAGTGAGAGAGTTTGCTAGTTTACTTCTTTCTCTACTAGTATGTTTGGTTTCTTTTTCTTTTTTTTTGTTGTTGTTGGGTTTTGTATCTCAAGCCCAAAAACCCAATTTGACATTCATGTTTTGGCTCCATGATTGTAAAACTAAATTAGGGGTTTCTATGATTTCCCTCTACCATCATTTGGGGATGATATTATGTTAAATCTAAAGCTCAAGACTTTAGCTTCATTTTCCTTCTCTCCTAATGTGATGTTATGTTCTTGTCTTCATAATGAAATTTTTTTTCTATAGTAAGTGAAATGTGATAATTAAAGTGTAACTTTTGAGATAATTTATTTAAATATTTTGTTGTTGGAGAAAATGAGTGAGAAGTCGTTGGTAAGCCCAACAACCAAAAGATCCAAAAGCCATTTCTTTGTCGGTTCGGGTAGGTCCTGAAGATCTAGAGCCGGATCTTCTTGTCCATGTAAATAACATAAGTTTAGGAGTGTCAATAAATAGACAGTCTACTCATGGACTGATTTACCTTTTTCAATATAATATTTAGCAGGTTAGAATCAAAATAATGAAGTCGGATGGTTGTTTTGTTTTGGGCTATGTGGCTGTAATGGTCTAGACTTGCGAGTAGGATTGGCTCAAAGCAGCTTTTGAATATGTAATGATATAAACAACCGGAGGCATTGACTGATGATACTTTAAGTATAGAAAGTAGTACAAATAATCTCCTCTTGGGAAATTTGGACACCAAAACCATCTCTGGTTAAAGTATTAATTAACCAGTTGAACCAACAACCTGAAGCATTCCAGAGGAGCAAGAGTGACTATCAGAGCCTCTCTGCGTCTGTCTTGTGTTGTAGGAACCGCAGCTACTGCATTTATGCGCAATCAAATGAAACCGAACATTCGTGTTTGAGCCACAGTCATTGCAAAGAATCCATACCTGACTCAACACATGATGCACATTTCAATCCAAATCAGAAAGTGTACATAACACAAACATACACACGAAAATGAGATATCGAATTTCATTTTGTTTACCATCTTGTTTTCATACAACTTTGGCATTGGGTATGCGGCAACCTGCAAAAGTTTTGAATGTAAGACTTAATGAACATGAGAGAGGCTATATAAGGATATGGAACATGATGTTCAAGAAACCTTACCTCTTCATCAAGTTTCTTCCACAAATTGGACATGTCACATATGGATTTGGAGCATACAGGGCATGTGTATCTACACAAAGCATCAAGAAAATCCTTTAACATTTGTTTATCAATGACTTTCTTCATCAGTTGCAAAAAAGATTTGAGAGTTCTTTTACCGGTTATGTAGCCCCATATCTTTCGTGCATTCTAAATGCATAGTGTGACCACATTGTAGGACCGTGATATCTCTTGTGGAATCAAACAGATACTGAGAACAGATACATCCAAAAAATCAAGTCCAACTGTAAGAAACCTAGTACCAAGACACCATTACGTTGCATTAAGAAATGGGATGAATCTGATTCTTGTACCTCGAAACAAACCGGGCAATTGTGATGCATTGCGCCTTCAACACATCGGTGTTTGTCCTCCATAATTTTGGAGTAGCAACATCCTGTTCCAAGAAATCAAAATAAGATCTCCAAACAAAGAAAGGCACGAAGCATTTGGGGAAACAAGAACATGAAGTTTTGTCTCTTACGACATCTTTTGCAATGGAAAAAGTTTTCTTCTCCTCCAGTCCTATTAAACCAACATCATGAGATAACATATCAATAATTAGTTACCAAAATCAACAGATTCTTTTTTGAATTGGTAAGCACAAATCACAATGCTAGTTTAAAAGTGAATCTATACCGGCAAATCCCACAATCATCGCAGTGATATTGCTTCTTGGAAAGCTGAAACAACCAATATTGAGTCTCATACTCTCATTACTACAAATTCCAGCTATAATCAGAGCGATAACTCGATTACAAAACTTACATCATCGTCGAAGAACTTGCATTTTGAGCAGAAGTACTTCCCCATACATACACCACAGTTGGAGCAGTTTTGCTGGACCTGAAGAAAACAATCACAGCTCTACTACATCAACAACACATGATTCACCAATAAAATTTGTATATCAAAAATGTCGATACTCACGTCTTGTTCTGTCTCACAAAGAGAGCATATGACCTGAAAAAAAAAACAAATCAAGACCAAAAATGTTATTACAATGAACAAACAGAATCAAAATGTTCAGAAACCAGAATGTTCAAACTTTAAAACCTTTGAAACTTCATGCCGAGGAAGTTCATGTCTATGATGCTGTTCAATATGAAGAGAATCCTGTTGAAACAAACAAAAACTTGTTCTTCACAAAAACACAATTTACAAAGCCAGGGAAGTATAAAGTAAAAGTACAAACTTTTAAAATAAAATCGAAGTGAAAAAAGATAAAGACTATTCCTTTAAATATTAGTTAATACCTTAGCTTCGTTGTGGCAATGTCTGCAATCAAAAATCTCATCACAACATGGTGCTCTAATCTTGCATCGTCTTCTATAATGTGAGCACCTAAACATATAGATAATCAAAATCAAATTCAACTAAAAAAGATTGAAACTTTAGCTTCAATACCCAAAAAAAATGTTCTTTACCCGTAATGCCCAGATCCAATCTCCATTAGATTCGAAAATTCTTGATTTTGCTCATTTTCATGGAAACCCATCTCCATTTTTACTTAAAGTTTTGATCTTTCTTACTTCAAAACAAACGCTATCCGATATAGACCCAGAAATGAAATTCTTGGAGAGTGAGAGAGATTAAAAAGAAACGTAATTTGAAGAAATGTATTGACGTTTGGTAATCAGAAACAGGGGAAGAAGTTGCACAGACGAAAAAGCAATCAGGTTTATTTATATGAAGATAGAGTGAGATGACTCGGCTACACGCCAGATTTTTTATTTTGCCTAATCAACAAATCCCACTTGATTATTAAAATTTGATTCTCTTTTTTTTTTGGTAAATATAAACAAGAGGAAGAATATTTATATTTTCTTCTTAATATAGCTAAAATATTTTTGCCACTTGTACAGTAAAACCTCCATAAATTAATACTCTATAAATTAATAACCTCTCTAAATTAATAAATTTTTCCGGTCCCGAGTTGGGACCAATGTAAAATATGACATAAATCGATAAATTAATAAGATAATAATTTTTTTGAAAATCTCATGAAAACATATGGTCCCATCTATATCATAAATTAATAATTGTATTAACTTATCAATATATATATACATTATATAAATTTATATATGTTATATATGAATTACTATGATATATATTTAAAATATTATATGTAAAAATTTTGATGAAATATGATTCTATTATTCGAAAAAAGTTTGTGTTGTTTTTTAAACTTAATAGTTGTTTCTCTACTTGTAATTAGTTTTTAAAAGATATTGTTTATAAAGAAATATTTTTTTTAGATAGAAATTTTTTTAAGAAATTACAAAATTAGGAAAATCTCTCTATAAATTAATAATTATTAATTTATCGATAAATTAATACCTCTCTAAATTAATAAAATTTCTTGGTCCCAACATTATTAATTTATAGAGGTTTTACTGTATATTGTTTACTCCTGAATGAGAATTAACTAGCAGAATACATAATTAAAAATTTTAATTTACTCTAAAATGGTTCTTTAATGATAAAGAGAAAATAAAAAACAAACAATTTTTGGAATAATTAAACTTTTTTGGGGATCGAATGAAGGAAAAAAAAAGCCAAAATATATCAAAATAACTATTATACGGAAGTTTTAGTATCATAATGTCGATATTTTAGAACTATTGTCGAGAACATTGGATGTTGTTTTGGCGGTGTGCAACTTGAAAGTTTAGCCAAAAGATGCTATCTACGCACGGTTCGCATCAGAGCAAAATTAAATTTGGAGGAGAAAATAATAGATTTCAAACCTGTTAGCGAGGTTTATCTACAGAAAACATCGTCAAATTCATTTTTAATGTATCTTTTTTACTATATAGTGCAAAAATTTGTTTTATGTAATAATTTGGTTTCCAAAAGTTTTGTACAATAACTTTGTAATCTCAATTTTATGTCAATGTATTTAGCTGGAAAAAAATATATGAAAATGAAAAAAAAAAACTGAAAAGAGATTGGAATAGTGTTTATGGCCTTGCGAGTTACGATGGATTGAAATATATCAGAGATTTGTGGTTGGACTTTTGTTAAAATATCTCATTTGTATTATGCACTAAAAAAAACCCTCAATATCAGAAATTTCGGAAGAAAGTTATACTATTATTATTTTATTTTTTAGAAAATTATATTATATTAAAAAGATTTATGTAATAATTGAAAGTTAATAACATAGGAAACACTCGGTTTAAGATTCAATTCAGTTGGCGACTTGACGGGTCACCAAGAACATCGTTTTGTGGTGTGTGGGTCAATGTCATGTCCTGTCTCTTAAAAAGCACAAACACGATAGGATTGGATAATGGATATGATCCTCCCACTTGATTACTCAATTTTGGGTCCACTCTTTTATACCCTACTTAAAACACTTTTTTTTTTTTTTTAAGTTTGATTTTAGTATTAGAGTTGTGGGCTAAGTTCTTGTTGTGTTAGATTAGTAGCTAGTGTCAACTCAATATCTGATCTTCAATGGGCTTAGATTGGGCTCATCTTTTGGGTTTGTTACTAAAGATAAGTATTAGGTAAAATGGGTTAGTTTTCCTTTTTTTTTTTTTTTTTTTTTTGGTCAAACAAAATGGCTCAGTTTAAGGAAAGGACTAGAAAACAGGATTAGAGTTGCCTAAGTATCATTTATTTGTTGATAAGTATATATATGTACAGCTCAAAACGTAACAAAATTATTTCAAAAACAAAAACTGGTCAAAGGGGGCAACAACTATTTGAGAAACAACAACTGTTTTTTTTTAAAACAAACAGTTACGTTGTTGAATATTTTTTTGTTAAGAAGAAATTGTCAGGCAAAAAAAAACGAAATCGATCTTTTACAAATTTGACAAATCTTTGTCATCATCATGACCGATTCTCAAGCACTAGCTCCTGCGCCTTCACCGCCTCATAGCAAAGCTGAAATTTGTTACGGAGCGACTTTTTACAACATCTCTTCTTATGGAATCATGGAAAAATATGAAACTCCGACTGTTATCTTCGGATATGCATTGCCTCTCCTTGAGCTGCAAATCATTCTCATCTTCGTTTCCATCGTCTTATCTCATATGTTCCTCAGACGTATTGGCATACCACAGTTCGTCTCCAACATGCTTGTAAGTTAAGAAAATGTTTATATCTTGTATCGCAAGTACTAAGCGCATGGTTTCTTGTATCGCAAGTAACAAGTCTTTTGGTTTTTAAACTAGGCCGGTTTTATTTTGGGACCTCAGCTGATTGATCTTCTGGAGTATTCATCAGACCGGTTATCGTTAGACGTCCCTGGAAACGTAGCGTTGGAAGGTGTGGCCAGGCTTGGGTTGGTAATGTTCACGTTCTTGATGGGCGTGAAGACCAACAAGAGAGCGGTGTATAAAATCGGTAAACGGCCGATAACAATCGCTGTTTCGTCCTTATTAGTGACTATGATCAGTGGATTAGCCTTCAGAAACTTCCGTCTCGACAAGGTCGACCCTCTTTATATGCCTCTGAGGCTGGCCCCAACAGAACGCAGCGTGATTGTATCGGCTCAAGCAGTAACGCTGTTACCGGTCATAACCCACCTCATATATGAGCTCAAGATGTCAAACTCCGAGCTCGGCCGCATCGCCATATCTACCGCTGCCGTCAGCGATTTCCTTGGATTAATCACTCTAGTATGCATCTCCTACGTAGGAACATACAGGTATGCAAGACGTCGATTTATGAATTTAATTGGTGCACTCGCATAAAATTTTGATATCAAGATTATCCTCAATAAAAAAATTACTTACCTCATTAATTAAATCCGGAGACTTAAAAGAAAATATGAACACTCTAAAACTTGTTAAAAAATTAATCAAACAAAAAGTTTACCGTTTTATTGTCTACTTCTTCTAGATGACAAATTAATCGGTCTATTCCATCGCATGATATATTCTAAATACAACTTTACAACAACAAAAAAAACTAATTGTTATCTAAACAATAGACGGAACCGGAGTGTCTGATTAGTAATTTAGTATCTACTATCTAAAGAACATTATTTGCTATAATAGTTTGAAACGGTCTGCAGGTACGCATCACCCAGAATAGCCAACCGCGACTTAGTGGCATTGATCATCTTAGTCCTTGTGATCATATTCATTGTAAAGCCAATGGCACAACGAATAGTCGACATGACTCCAGAAGGCAAGCCCGTCCGGAAAGTCTACTTATACGTAACAATCCTGACCGCAATCTTCGCGAGTATTTACACAAGTGTTTTCAACCAAATGTACGTTCTAGGAGCTTTATTGGTGGGGTTGGCGATCCCAGACGGTCCGCCTCTGGGATCTGCGTTAGAGGCAAGGTTCGAGAGCTTGATTACAAATATATTTTTCCCTATTTCAATCGCGCTCATGACGATGAAAGGTGACATTCTAAGGGCATTGTATTCGTTCGATGACATCTCCTTTAATATATTTCTGCTGGGTCTTACAGTGGTCGTTAAATGGACTGCTTCTTTTGTACCTTGCTTGATCTTTTGCGAGTTACCTACTAGAGAATCCGTTATCATCGCCACTATCATGAACTATAAGGGTTTTGTCGACTTATGCTTCTACGATGTCGCCTTAAAAAGAAGGGTAATGTAATCTTTATCTAACCCACTCTACATGTATATATATTGCATCATGGTTTAGAACTAATGGTTGCATGAATGTTTTTTTCACAGAATTTTTCGAAAGCAACGTACACGGTCATGATTGTTTACGTGCTATTGAACGCGGGGATTTTGCCTACTATTGTGAAAGCACTATATGATCCAAAGAGGAAGTATATTGGATACGTCAAGAGGGACATTATGCATCTGAAAACAAACTCAGATCTCAAGATTCTAACTTGTTTGCACAAACCGGACAACATTTCAGGCGCGATTTCGCTGCTTCAATTGCTTTCCTCGCCGCTAAAAAACGATGACAAAGACAGAGGAGTCATAGCTGTCACAGCGTTACACCTAGTGAAACTCGCCGGACGTACATTTCCTATGTTGATACCGCATGACAAGCGGTCTAAAGCGCGGTTGCTTCAAAACTCTTACATCCAAACAATGATGCTCGCGTTCACCGAGTTTCAACAAGAAAATTGGGAATCTACGACTGTTAGTTCCTACACAGCTTATTCTCATGAGGATCTAATGGATCAAGACATTTGCAATCTTGCTTTAGACCACCTTACATCGATGATCATCGTCCCTTCGGGACGAAAATGGTCACCCGATGGAGTATATGAATCAGACGATTTTATGATCAGACAAGTGAATGATTCTCTCCTCAACCGCGCTCCATGTTCTATCGGCGTACTCAATTACCGAGGATATAATAAAAGTAAGAAAAGGAAAAATAGTACCATTAACGTTGGTGTGATCTTCATTGGTGGTAAAGATGATCGCGAGGCCCTCTCGCTTGCGAAATGGATGGGACAGAACTCGAGAGTATGTCTTACTGTGATCAGATTTTTGTCTGGTAAAGAACTAGATAAGTCCAAGAATTGGGATTACCTTGTTGATGACGAAGTCTTGAATGATTTGAAAGCAACATATTCACTCGCTAACAATTTTAACTACACGGAGAAGATAGTCAACGGTGGACCTGCGGTGGCCACCACCGTTAGATTGGTGGCGGGAGACAATGATTTGATGATTGTAGGAAGAGATCATGAAGAATATTCGCTGGATTTCACAGGATTGGCACAGTGGATTGAGCTCCCGGAGTTAGGAGTCATCGGAGATTTGCTTGCATCCAAAGATTTAAAAACTAGGGTTTCTGTTTTAGTAGTTCAACAACAGCAACAACATGAATGAGTGTAACATATGTCAATGATCTCAACACAAAATTTAAATTATACTCACATAGTCACATCATGGGTAAATGTTAGAATTTCTTACATTTGACGTGGAGATAGATTTGATATAATTTATCTAAAAAACATTGGTTAATCCTAAAATAGTATATATCAAACAATCCATTTCGTATTACTCTGCCCAGTTATTTATCAAAATTATGTTTGCACAGAATTATTTCCAATATCTAAATCTTGACGTACGGTTTGTTGAAGCAAACACCTACTGCTAACAAACAAATTTGCAACATTCACCTGAGCTTTAATGAAAAGAATACGAGTATTGTGCACAATATAGTTCTAATACCATACCTATGAATCATATCCAATGATTTCTAAATACAGGTTATGTAATAAAAAATTCAAAAGTAATATATCTCCATTTTTCACCCGAGCTCAAATAGAACAAAGGTTCCAGTAGTAAATCATATTGAAAATAAGTGAATTGTCTTGTATTTACATCAGTAGATTTCTTACATCAAATAAATATGTTAGTCTTAAATATTTTAACTGGTAAAAAAACTTGATTTTCTATAAGTCTTTGTCTTAAGATTAATATGGTTGTTGGGCCAAACTTTATGCGATTACATATATAACAGAGCTAAGTGAGTTTTCCAAAAAGTTACATTTGAATGGACTAAGCAAAAATTTACAAAAAATTACTCTTCTTACAATAAAATTTCTAAGACTATAATGAAAAGAATGATAAAATTGCAAAATTATTGTGTACATAAGAACCTAAATCATTAGCTGTTGTTGTTGTATAACCAAAACTGAAGCTTGGCAGTTAAAATCCTGTGAAGTCAATAAATCCCCAATAATACCAAGCTCCTTAAACTCACTCCATTCCTCAAGCCCATCTGTGAATACACTCTTCTTTCCTTTCCCTCTTCCCACTATGAACATATCGAAATCGCTTACCATCGATTTCAGCAAACCCGATGTCTCAGACGCGTCTTCAACCGCTTTCTCCGAGTAGAAAATGTCTACTAATGTATTGCTCTTCACTTCTCTAAGTAGTTCATCGTCAAGCATTTTATCCCACTCCGAGTTTTCTCGTGCATTCTCATCGGTAGTGATCATTCGGACAACGGTTATGTTGATTCTCGGGTCTCGGGCCATTCGTGTTGCAAGTGTCACTGCTTCTCTATCGTCTTTACCGCCTAGAAAGATCATACATATATTGTAAGATGATAAGTTTGAAACGGTGTCATTGATGGTTCTCCGTCCGGAACTGCTTCGGTATACAAAGATTCCGACAGAACACGGTGCGACGTCAAGAACACTCTTGTTAAGGTTCCGGATCATGTTGTTGTTTGAGATGAGAGCGGATCCGTCAGCAGACCAAGTTTGGTGAAAAGGAAGGAGTATGAGGGAAGTAGTGTTGTTGAGAGCAAGCATACAGATGTCTCCGTGCATCGTATCGGGCATAGATAAGGCCGTGTAGATACTTACGAAGACCGAACCATAGAAATCTTTGCGGAATTTTTCAAAGGAGACAAGTACATTGTTTGAATAAGATGTCTCCTCTGTTCTGCGAGTTTGCAATTTGTGAGAAATGAAAATCGGATTGGCTTGTCCTATGAGCTCCATCAAGTGGAGGACGTAGGATGCTACTGGAGATTCTCGGGACGGACAAGTAGCTTCGAGAAGATTGATCATTGGACTTATATCTTCGGTTCTGTACATGCAAGACAAAATCCTTAGCTCAGAGTTTTGTTTCAAGTGCTGCATATTCCGCTTCTCGTACCCCGCGTACATCCTCGAAGGATCGTATAAGTACCGCAAGATCGGAGGAATAATTGCGGAGTTCAACGTTATGTAAAGACACGCGACAGTGAAGGTCTCGGGACGGACAGACTGCAATGTTCAAAGCATAGACATGAGATATAGTTTTGATATTGAATAATTATGACTATGAAGTCATTATGTGTGTATACATACCCCTCTTTGGTAGGCCAAGGCGTAGGCACCGAGCTCAAAGATGCCTTTAAAAGACATGATAAGAGATAGAGCGAAGCAATCTTCCATCGGCATACGATAGAACAAAGCAGGAACAGTAGTCAAGATGAATTTGACAACGAAAGATGTTATCATGATGAGAATAATGGCACTGAGATCTTCCCAATCAAATAAAGCCGAAATGTCAATCTCCGTGGAAGATGAAGCAACGAAAAACGGAATAAAAGTGCCGAATATAGCGGACTCGTACTTCTGTATGATTGCAGAACCTAAAGGAGGACCATGAGGAACAGCAAGACCTAAGATGAAAGGTCCCATGAAAATAGATTGCTTGCACCAATTCGCCAGAATGGCTGATCCAGAGACCATGACAATGATTGTAGTTAAGTAGATTGCCTTGACAGGACGACCGGAAGGCGTTTGTTTAACAATGTAGAACATTAACGGTCTGAAAACATAGATGGCAAGACAAACAAAGAGAACCACTATCGCTGCTCGCTTCAAAGGACGATTCCCAGCAATAACATCACCTATAAACACGCTCCCGAGCCGTGTTTGTTCGTCCTTGAGCTCCTTCATAAAGATGAGAGCGGAAGCGAGAACCGAGGTGCTGAAATCACTTATCACAGCAGAAGACATTGCTAAACGACCAAGCTCTGAGTTCTGTAGCCTGAGCTCACAAAGAAGGTTTCCAACAACGGGGAAAGATGAAAGACATTGAATCGAGTAAATCACAACAGTCTCCAATGAATTGAGAGTATGATCCGAGTTCTTGGTTCCAACGTCCCTCAAGTTTCCGAAAAAGATAACGGAACAAACTAACGTCGAAAGTAAAACAGAGGAGATCCCTATGGTAATGGCTTTTCTTCCCGTGGTTCGAATTAAACCCATGTCCATTTTAACTCCCATCAAGAACCAGAACATCATGTAAGAACAAGCACCAGTGAGACGAAACACAATCTCTTTGTAATCCTCTGTAGAAAAGAATCGTCTCGCCGCTGAATTCTCCTTTAGCAAAGACTTGCTCAAAAGAACACCAGTCTACAAAAAACCTCAGATTTCAAATCCAAACAACAAGAAAAGAAAATCGTTTTCGAGATTTTCGAATACTTACAAGCATATGAGAAGTGAAACGGATCATGCCGAGACGCCCAAGGAAGAAATGCAAGAATTGCCAGAGGAAAGAGATGATGAGAAATATCATTTGCAAGTGTGGAAACGTGTAATTCCAGAAATGAACATTAATGTTAGGATCTGAGAATTTTGGTTCCGGCCAAACACCATTGGAGCTAGGGTTGATAGGTAAGACGTCACAGATCATGGTTCCTTGTCTCCATGTGTCTCTCAAGTAAAGCATCTTATTATCTCCAAACTCCTCCATTGATGACAAAACCTCAATGAAACAGATAAAAAAAAAGATTCCAGGAGCAATGTGATCGGAGATGGATTACAAAGATTTGATTCTTTTATATGAATTTATTCTTCTTTTACTGTTTAGGTAACAGAATCTAAGGAACAAGTGATCATCTGGGTTTTAAAACCCTAATAATAGTAAATAATGAATGGGCAAAAGTAAGTAACAAGAAACAGGTTTCGCCGGCGACATAAATATATATATATTTAAAGGATTGTCTGATTATTGTTAGTTTTTACAGGTTATAACTTAATTATGCTAATTTACGGGTAATTGAGCAAACTACAACAGACAAACGTCAAAGGTGAAGAAGGAAACTAGAAACCAACCTACGGCGAAACCATATGCCACTGCTATTTTCTCTGGTGATTCCAATGGCATTTCCGATTATGTCGACGAGTAATCATCTTCGGTCTCGTGTTCTTGCTCATGTCCCGGTGATTAGATTGGAGGAATTTGAATTTGCCAAGCGAAAATCATTCAAAAATAGTTATCTTGGGTAGCAAGCATAATTATCCAACATTCATTAGTGAAATTTTTTTTCTATTTTTTTTTATTCGACAGATTAATAATAAGGAAAGTGGAGTTCGAACCCCCAGCCACACAAGGTCTTGCTACTTTATTTTTTTTCCTTGCATTTTTTTTTGTTACATGTTGGAAACTTGAAAATTAAAGTAGTTGATTTTAAAAAATAGAAGCCGGAGAAAATTAAGAGATCGAGCTACGTAGATTAGTTTAGCTGCATTACAGTTTATCGATTTTTTTTTTTTTTTAAATAGAATGTTAAATTATACTCAAAAGAAAAAATGTTCGTTTTTACATCATGTGCAACGTATGATCGAAAGGAAATTTAGAAACCGAGATTATAGAAACATAAATTGAAATTTATTGAAATTGAGATTACAGTTTATCGATTTTCAATGGAAACAATAAAATTCCACTAGAATCATTCAAACAGAAGCTTGATGGCACGTGAAATACACTTGTCGCTGTAATGGTAGCAGCAACTTATTTTTTGTAAAGCGTAAATTAACGTTACATTCTAAAAGCCAAAAAATAATGTAACTCACCAAAGCTAACCCCAAAAAACAGCATTGATCACCATATAATCACACTTCATAGAAATTTTGATTAGTCATCAATAAAACTACTTCTTTCGAAATTAAAAAATGAAACGCATTAGCAAAAGTTATTTAACATAATTGCAACTCATGCCGATGGCCACATTATAAACATTTCCATGTAAGATCCAATCATATATGCACGCGTATACAATTTGTGTGCATGTAAGCAGATAAGAGAACTGAATGTAGTCGCAATTTGTTTTTTTTTTAAAGGATTGGATATAGATGTGACATAAGATATTATGTGAGCTTGACACTTGACAGTTATATGATTGTATTGTATATCCAAAGAATACATGAAGAAAAGGCCATGAAAGAACACTAACACTTGACTTAGGTTAATCACTATTTAATTACATCGGGATATATTGACCTTCTTCGTTTATTTTAAGAAGTAGCTGACAAAGTCTTGTTAAGGTAATATGCGGGGGAGGATTTATGTGGGGATGGTCCTTTTTGCTCTCTCTAGTTGACTTCCGAGTTAATCCTAATCACATCACATACTTCTATTATTCCATTTTCAGCCTAATGTAAAGAATTCATATACATGACAAATGCATTTAAAGAGAAAAGAAAAACATCATTCATGACGACAAAAACTTAAGTCTAAAGAATTTTTCTAGCGTTGTCTGAGTTCATCAAAATCCTTATGTTGCATATTACTTTTGCAAAAATACATTATTTACAACTTTATATGTATTTCATATTTGTTTTATGTTATAAATATTTTCCATAAACTCATAATTTTAAATATCGTTAGGTATTAAAAAATTTGGGATTTATAAAGAGGTCTAGATGTCAATTTAAATAAAATTTAATATTGTTTGCATCCATCAAAATATCTATTCGATTTTTAAATCACTAATAAACTGCAAGGTTCAAAATATCTTTAGGTTCAATAGCTTATTTTAAAAAAATTCACCGAATTTAGTACTTCTTCGATATCATTTGAAGTGATGTTTAAACTTTTTACACATAAATTAAGATAACAAATAATTTTCATTTCATTTACCTTATTTACATATAAACATCATTAAATAAAATGAATTCAACCAATAAGAAACTATACTATAAAATATGATTAGTAAAAAAATTAAATATAAATTTTCACACAGAAAATTAAAAATATCACTTAAAATGAAACAAATTTTTTGTTTGGCTAAATTATCACTTAACAGAAGTGACACGGTGGAAGTATAATCTTTCTTTTAATAAATGTAATTTTGTAGTTACCAAAAATACTGTTTTACAATAAACGCTTCGTAAAGAACTAAAATTGTTTCTATCTATACAAAATTAACTTCAAGCGTGATTTTGGAAACGAATGAATATTAGTATATGTCACACGTATTTGTTTGTGTGCGTGTGTTATTTTGTGTGTATATAGATCTCTATTTTATACGGTAGAGGCCAGAGGGTAGGGTGTCTTCTTCAATGCATCTCTCTAGAGTCTGGACCGTCTGGCATATATATGAAACAGATATACCGCACAGAATTTAAAGAGTCAACAAAATCAAAAGAAAATTTTAGAACAAAACTCAGGCTAAATTCTTCATATACACATATGATGAATCGAGATGAGCATATTATAACTAAAGGTGAAGGATCAATGTCTAGCTTCTCCGGGACGACCAGTACTTCCTCAAAACAAATCTTCGTTAATCCCGTGACCGCGGCAGGGACAAAATCATTGGAAGAAGACGACGTTTCACTCTCCCTTCTATATAATCTGTCTACCTTACAAGACAAAGTCCATCAGATCCAATCTCTGGTCAGCTTCTACATGATATCTACTAATAACATTAATCAATCCTCGGGGTCAACGTCTTTGGCCGTGGCTAACATTGGAAGTTTGGTTCAAGAGATCATTACGGCTGCTTCATCCATGTTGTACACTTGCCAACAACTCCACATCGGATCTAACAACAGCAACGATATCGATAACGATCACACCGTAGATGCAATGGTTTTGGAGTTTTCCCGACAAGAAACCGACCCGGGTCATGATTTTGTGCAAGAGTCGACCAACCTTTTCGGTGTCCAAGAAAGAGGACAGGTCTCGTTTCCTAACCAGAATCATGACTGGTATGACACAGAAACCCTAAATCCTAAAAAAGAAAAACATCGTTCTAAACCAAAACCCGGGAACTACGAGATATTGGAGCTAGACGTAGCGGACCTACTAGCGAAATACACACATTACTGCCAGATTTGTGGGAAAGGGTTTAAGAGAGACGCGAATCTAAGGATGCACATGAGAGCGCACGGAGATGAGTACAAGACACGCGAGGCCTTGATCAGCCCAACGAGCCAAGAAAAGAAAGGAGAATACACGTTGAAGAAACATTACTACTCGTGCCCTCAACAAGGGTGTAGATGGAACCAGAGGCACGAGAAGTTTCAACCGTTGAAATCTGTGATTTGCGCCAAGAATCATTACAAGAGGAGTCATTGTCCTAAAATGTATATGTGCAGGAGATGTAGTGTGAAGCATTTCTCGGTTCTGTCTGATCTTAGGACGCACGAGAAGCATTGTGGGGATATAAAGTGGGTTTGCTCTTGTGGGACTAAATTTTCTAGGAAAGACAAGCTTATGAGCCACGTTTCTTTGTTCTTGGGCCACGTACCGGCACATGGGTCGTCCCAGCCGCCAACAATCACACTAAAGTAAGATTATAGGAATTCGAGGAAAGAGATTTCATGGACGTATCTCAAAGAAATGACTTGTGCATTCAACTTTCTCTATCTCTCTCTCTCTCTCTTTTTTTTTTTTTTGTCTTCTTTCACGAGTTTCTAAATTCTCTACATTAATGTCACAAAGATACTATACAAAGTTGTATCACAGCGTCCCCGACTTGTGCATTAACGTTATAATGTTACAAATGATTTTGGTTCTGATGATGGGTATAATTAATAGATTTTCACTAATCACAAAAATATGTGGAATCAGTGAGAATCACAATTTATGTTAAACACTTCTCCCACTTCTCAAGATTAATGAACAACTAATATACCATGCAGATTTTTAAGAAAAAACCCCATAATCACAAACTATTTAGCTATAAAACATTTTGCAATACTAAAAATAGAAATGAAAAATCATTTCTTCTAGGTTTTGCATGTATTTTACATCGTCAATATTAACAGATGCTAGAAAAATTAGAAACATATCGTTAACTCTGTTAAAAATAGTGCTTAACGCGGTATATTTGAACATTTATGTAACGGAAAAGAAACAATAAACGTACAAATGCGGGAAAAATAATTTTTCATACCTCAACTACAGAGTTATGTTCGATTCATATATCAAATATAGCTTAGTATCAAGCTAAGCTAAATGTTTATTTTTGTACTTTATACAAATTTTTAAAATTGTGTTTAATATATCAATAAAAATAACTAAAAAGCTGGTGATTTTTGAAGAATTTTCTTATTCTTTTTTTGAAAAGGGTTAAATTATGCATTAATTTTTCATTTCCATCATGTTAAATAGCAAAGACGTAATCGTAGCCGTGCATTATTGGACGGATCAAACGTAGCCACGTCAGCTATCCACGCCAAAAACTTTTTCGCTCTTTTGCCGCTTCATCAACTTATGGCGGATAACAAAAAGCGCAACTGAAAATTTTCGAATTTTCGATATTTGGAAAATCACTTAAAAAATCACTCGCGCATTAAAGTCAAAAATAGATCTAAACCATCCATTCACCAAAACCCCTCATCGAACAGCCATCATATCACCACGTCATCAATCCGCGTCTCAGTATCTCAACCAATCAGATCTCTTCGTATTCTCCTATATAAATAAACACAAGTTTCGTATATTTCAGAATCAAATCAAAACCAACACAGCAAAAAATCTCACACTCTAGAAAATTTTAAGCATTTGAAAATGGCGAAGGCAGACAAGAAACCAGCAGAGAAGAAACCGGCAGAGAAAACTCCGGCAGCCGAAACCGCAGCGGCGGCAGAGAAGAAACCAAAAGCCGGCAAGAAGCTCCCTAAGGAATCAGCAGTCGCCGGAGACAAGAAGAAGAAGAGATCAAAGAAGAACGTCGAGACATACAAGATCTACATCTTCAAGGTGTTGAAGCAAGTTCATCCAGATATCGGAATCTCAAGCAAAGCCATGGGAATCATGAACAGTTTCATCAACGATATCTTTGAGAAACTTGCTGGTGAGTCTTCGAAGCTTGCGAGGTACAACAAGAAGCCGACGATTACTTCTAGGGAGATTCAGACGGCGGTGAGACTTGTGTTGCCTGGTGAGTTGGCGAAACATGCTGTTTCTGAAGGGACTAAGGCGGTTACGAAGTTTACTAGTACTTAGATTTGGAATGTGTTTTGTAATGGAGAAGTAGTAGTAGTAGTTGGAATGTGAAATAGGGTTTATGCTTTTGAGTATCTTGAAGGTTATGTAGTTTGGGAATTATGGTTTTTAACTATGGCTCTGTTATGAAATTCTACTTAATTTACCAGTGTTCTTGGCTATTTCAATCTTCAATTCTCAAATCTGTCGATTTATATTAGACTCTAAAGAACAGTTCTTGAAGTGTAAATCTGAAAAACGAAACTTTATGATTCTCAATTCATAAATTTCCAAACTTTGATAGCAGTTTTGGTTTGAGAAGGTGTTCCAATGTGAAACTTGGTAAAAAAAAGTTGAGATTTTCTTAGAAAATTCGAGGATCATTAACATAATCAGAAGGTTGCAAATTTCGCATTTGTATACGAACCAAATTTTTGTGCTTTCAATATTACATATCAGAACTTGATTGACAAAAAAAAAGAAACTAAGTTATTAAGATATCCGATTTTTCAGTTACATTCAATGGTTAGGTTACATGAAGCATAACGACTTACATGGATTCGAGCACAAACTTCAAAACGATATTGTCTATATGAATGTATACAGGTGACAATGAAAACACCTGCTTAATTATCTTGACTTGATTGGATCATTTCTTTGGGTAAGTTCGATGGTCAGGTCCAACATCGCGTGAACCAGTGTTTATGTAAGGTCCTCTAAAAGTTGCTTGAGGAGGTAACGGTTTTGTTGGATCGATCACTGGTTGTTTCGACGATCTGCAACAAAAGGAGTCAGAGTAAAAAGCAAAATGTCATACATACCACAAGATCAGTCAAGATTTAACATTTGAGAGAGAATATAGTGTTCTTACGCCATGTAAAAGGGGAATGCTAAGCCTGCAGATGCGAAAACAACCAGACCGGTGGCTACAACTATGTTACGTGATGGTGCCATTGTAATCTCGTTTTGGCTTTGAAACCCAAACAAGAAATTCTAGAAAAAAACCAAAATCAGTCTTAGATCATAAGAGAGATACAATGATCAATGAAATCAGACAAAACAAGAACTATGACATTGTGTCAACATCTAGATACAACTACAAGCTCTTCTTCATAATTGATTTACATGAAAATATGAGACACATCTTGTTATTTGACAGACAAGACATGGTTTACAACATCAGTTCCAAAACAACCCTAGATCCAGAATCATCGACAAAAACTACATTTCTACTCTAAACAAACCAATTCGAACTCAAATTAATTACTCCGTCGAGATGTTCATAATCAAGTAAAGAGCAAAATCGAGATTCTTGAACCCAAAATCCAAAAATATCAACCAATCTAATCAATTCGAACAAAATATGTAGCGATAACTGAAGCTATTGCAAGATTAAAACTTTGTAATCACGATTCACGAACCAAACGGATAAAAAAGAAGAAGATCTCACTTTTGGGATATGAGGAGGTCGAGTCGACTCAGTGAAACGTTTGCGAATTTGGGATTGGGGAACCGAGTCGCGGAGGTGTATGAACCGACGATTTGGACGTGACGATCTGGGAAATTATATTGGGCTGTGGGCAACTTAAATGGGCCTAACTTGTAAACTTATCTAATAACTTATTGCACTAAGTTCGTAAATCTGTAATAAAATATTTGCATAGAATTTGTTTAGTAGATTTGTTCAAATAATTAAATATATTTTATTAGTCTTTAATTTTTATTTATTGAAAGGAGTTGTAAATCTCCTTTATCGATACATCGAGATAGAACATAATGATTTGAGATCTGAGCATCAACAATTAAATATGCAGTTTCTTAGACAATCTACGTTATCGCCACATTTGATGTGACAATTCCTTAAGCATATAGGGTTTGGAACTATATGAGGAGGTTGATTAATTACTATTTCCTTCCTGCATAAATCCAGAAATCATGAATAAATATATGTTAACAACTTAACATAAACATATATATTGACGCACATTTGGTTTAAGATTTGTTATGTACGTGAATGTGAGTGTAAGATACGTACGGTGAGGGAGATGTTGATGAGTGATGGTCTTCCTTTGACAAGCTTTCCACTCCATTGCATGATTTTAGATGACATCCTGACATTATCAATGTCATCATCATCATCATCATCATACACAATCTTTGCGCCATTCTTTTACAAACTTTTTTTTGTTAGATTTGGAATTTTAAAATGATGTTTATTGTTTGACCTATGAATTTTGTGTGTGTATATATATGTGTGTATGTGTGTGTTATGAAGGAAATATGTATATAATTAATTTTTTTAACTTTTGTTTTAATTGCATATCTTTTTAACATGGGAAACAATATCCTAATCATTTAATCATTATCATAATTAATCCCTTTTAGGAATATTAAATAATTATTTATACTAGAAATGCACACTAGTCAAACATTTTTTATATTTTTTTTTTTTTTTTTTTTTTTTTTTTTTTTTTTTTTTTTTTTTAACTTAAATTATATTAATAAATCCCATAATGGGCTTGGGCTTTTGGGCCTACAAACGAAACCACAGTTACAAAAAGAAAGAAATCGGAAACCTAACGCCGGCGACTGTTCGAGACTCGGAACTTGCTGACGACCGGAGGCGAAAGAGTCAGCGGCACAAACTCCGGTGGATTCAAAGAGGACAGCTTTGTGGCAGCATCGGAGACATGAAAAACACGGTGGGAGAATCCAGTTCCCTCCGACGATTTCACGCCGCCGACGCACCATACCCACCACACTCTTCCCGGTATGCGCAACTCCCCGACGACCGGCTCCACGTTGTCTGGTCCCGTGCCAAGCAACCGACAAACTGGGATCTAACCTCCCAAACCACCACCGGAAGCTCCGAAATCCTCCGAGACGAAATCCCATCAATCCGGTTTAGTAGACACCACCACGGCGAATCAAGAGGCTTAACGGCTCACTAAGACCCTCTAGACCCGAGATCCGCGGTAGCCAACCAATCTTGCCGGGATTAGCTGTTAACTACCAAACGCAACAATACAACCCACCGCTCCTCCAACGACTTCCGCCGTAGCCGCTCCGTCAAGCTTGTCGGCTGAGCCTTGGGGATCTCCAATACAGCCACCAGCGTCCTTAACCGAGGCCTAGCGCACAGAGATCTCCACCGCCAAACCAGAGGAACGGCTACATCGTCGGAGAAGACACCACACCCATTGACGGAGATGGAATCCGCCTCACCACTGCTTCTCGAAAGGCAAGCCGGCGGCCAGCGATGAAGCTCAGAGAACCCGAAAACCAGATCTAGATCCAAACAATTGTCTTCACGCGAGAGAGAAAGCTCGACTCCCTAGGCAACGATTGGGCCTCCGTATTCAAAACATTTTTTATATTTTGTATTTGATTTGAATACAATTAATTTTGTACATTAATTATTTGAATCTCAATCTCTGGTACTCTTGACCTTTTTATACAGTAATTGGAAACAATGCAAATTTATGACTGAAGATCCTAATCATTTAATTCATTTTTGGAATGTGTTTCCGGTTTCTGAAGGGACCAAGGCGGTTACGAAGTTTACGAGTTCTTAGATTTGGAATGTGTTTTGTAATGGAGGAGTAGTAGTAGTAGTAGTAGTCGGAATGTGAAATAGGGTTTATGCTTTTGAGTATCTTGAAGGTTATGTAGTTTGGGAATTAGGGTTTTTAACTATGGCTCTGTTATGAAATTCTACTTAATTTATCTGTGTTCTTTTGCAACTTCACTATTCTACTTCTTAAATCTGTCAATTTAGATACTAATCTAAAAAAAATCGAAACTTTATGATTCTCTTTGCATAAATTTCTAAACTTTGATAGCAGTTTTGGGTTGAGAAGGTGCTCCAATGTTGAATCTCGGCAAAAAGTTGAGTGTCTTAGAGAATTTTCATTTGTATCTGAATCAAAGTTTTTGACAATACAAAACAAGTTCTTAAGCTGTTTATTAAATCCGATTCTTCAGTTACATTCAATGGTTAGGTTGGATTGGTGTTTATAAAAATATTTTCTGATAGTTTACACTTTACATGAAGCATAACGAGTTACATGGATTCGAGCACAAACTTCAAAACGATATTGTCTATATGAATGTATACAGGCCACAATGAAAACACCTGCTTAATTATCTTGACTTGATTGGATCATTTCTTTGGGTAAGTTCGATGGTCAGGTCCAACATCGCGTGAACCAGTGTTTATGTAAGGTCCTCTAAAAGTTGCTTGAGGAGGTAACGGTTTTGTTGGATCGATCACTGGTTGTTTCGACGATCTGCAACAAAAGGAGTCAGAGTAGAAAGCAAAATGTCATACATACCACAAGATCAGTCAAGATTTAACATTTGAGAGAGAATATAGTGTTCTTACGCCATGTAAAAGGGGAATGCTAAGCCTGCAGATGCGAAAACAACCAGACCGGTGGCTACAACTATGTTACGTGATGGTGCCATTGTAATCTCGTTTTGGCTTTGAAACCCAAACAAAGAAATTCTAGAAAAAAACCAAAATCAGTCTTAGATCATAAGAGAGATACAATGATCAATGAAATCAGACAAAACAAGAACTATGACATTGTGTCAACATCTAGATACAACTACAAGCTCTTCTTCATAATCGATTCACATGAAAATATGATACACATCTTGTTATTTGACAGACAAGACATGGTTTACAACATCAGTTCCAAAACCACCCTAGATCCAGAATCATCGACAAAAACTACATTTCTACTCTAAACAAACCAATTCAAACACAAATTAGTTACTCGTCGAGATGTTCATAATCAAGTAAAGAGCAAAACCGAGATTCTTGAACCCAAAATCCAAAAATATCAACCAATCTAATCAATTCGAACAAAATATGTAGCGATAACTGAACGAGAAGCTATTGCAAGATAAAAACTTTGTAATCACGATTCATGAACCAAACTGATAAAAAAGAAGAAGATCTCACTTTTGGGATATGAGGAGGTCGAGTCGACTCAGTTAAACATTTGGGAATTTGAGATTGGGGAACCGAGTCGCGGAGGTGTATGAACCGATGATTTGGACGTGACGATTTGGGAAATTATTATTGGGCTATGGGCAACTTAAATGGGCCTAACTTGTAAACTTATCTAATAACTTATTGGACAAAGTTCGTAAATCTGTAATAAAATATTTGCATAGAATTTGTTTAGTAGATTTGTTCAAATAATTAAATATATTTTATTAGTCTTTAATTTTTATTTATTGAAAGGAGTTGTAAATCTCCTTTACACATCGAGATAGAACATAATGATTTGAGATCTGAGCATCAACAATGAATTAAGCACTTTCTTGCACAATCTACGTTACTGCCACATTTGACGCGACAATTCCTTATGCATATAGGGTTTGGAACTATTTGAGGAGGTTGATTAATTACTATTTTCTTCCTGCATAAATCCAGAAATCATGAATAAATATATGTTAACATAAACATATATATCAACACACATTTGGTTTAAGATTTGTTATGTACGTGAATGTGAGTGTAAGATACATACGGTGAGGGAGATGTTGATGAGTGATGGTCTTCCTTTGACAAGCTTTCCACTCCATTGCATGATTTTAGATGACATCCTGACATTATCAATGTCATCATCATCATCATCATACACAATCTTTGCGCCATTCTTTTACAAACTTTGTTCGTTAGATTTGGAATTTTAAAATGATGTTTATTGTTTGACCTATGAATTTTGTGTGTGTATATATATATATATATGTGTGTATGTGTGTGTTAGGAAGGAAATATGTATATAATTAATTTTTTTTACTTTTGTTTTAATTGCAATCTTTTTAACAAGGGAAACAATATCCTAATCATTTAATCTTATCATAATTAATCCCTTTTAGGAATATTAAATAATTATTTATACTAGAAATGCACACTAGTCAAACATTTTTTTTATATTTTGTATTTGACTTGAATACAATTAATTTTGTACATTAATTATTTGAATCTCAATCTCTGGTACTCTTAACTTTTTTATACAGTAATTGGAAACAATGCAAATTTTGACTGAAGATCCTAATCATTTAATTAATAAAATAATCATAGATATTATTTTTAATAAAAATAAATATATATAAGATTTGAATGAAAAGTAGTAAAATACATACTACTAATCTATATTTAGTCATATATATTAATATTGGGGTATATTGGGCCTATTGGGTTTAGTTTAATATATGTAAAGATACTTAGGTTAAGCCGTATGACGATTGTGTATAAATGTTCTGTATTTATGAGCAAATAAGAAAGAACCTTCTATATTTCCTACGGTCCTTCCTTCGACACATCAATTATCGATTTATAATCGAGTGGGTTACATATGGGGTTGGTTGAGCACATTAACATAAAACAATACAATGGGATTCTCACATTTTCCTGAAAAAATTCTATTACAGAAGAAAAAACACAAATATTGTTATTTTGGGAAAATTATAATAGGTCCTAGAATTGGTTGATCTGGCTCTGGTTGGTTAGTTGGTATAAGGTCATTATTGCTGAAGGTGCAATAATTAAAACAAACAAACAAATAGAAGCTTCATTGGTTTGAAATTACAAGATCGAATATCTAACGTTTGAAGAAATTATTGGTTTCTTAATAGATTCAAATTTGAATAAAGTCTTGTTATTTGTGTCTAACCTTATATAGATCACGTCACATGCATTATCAACGAATGATGTGTAAGCTAGAGGTAGCTGATAAATCGGTTAGAATATGAAGTAAGCAAGTTGAAGACGTAATCATTCAAAATAGTAAGTTGAACTCATCCACATATAATAATTTGGTCATGTTTACTATAGCTCTCAGCAGTAACCACCAATGGGTGATGGATACATGTTATTAGTAATTATCATGTGACTTACCAACAATATTTTCTGACAGCAGCAATGGTTAATCGTCAATATTTAAAGAAAAAGAATCACTAATCGATTATCAACAAATCTTCAATCTATAGATAATGTGTAGAAAACGTTTTTGATAATTTTTATGACAGGTTCATTCGATGGAATCGTTTATTGGTAACTAAAGTGTTATGTTGTAGTGATTGGGATGGGCTTCCCAACGACTAATTAACCAACTGCTAGTTACCTTCAACTTTCCGCATGGCATGATGGTACTCTTCGAGTTTATAACTGATTTTAGTAAACAGCTGACTAAAAAATTAGCATGCCAATCGCTTTGGTTATCTTTGCATCGATCATCACCGTTTGACAACATGTGTTTTCCGCCTTGTGGTGTCATCTAAGTGAATCATCAAAATTGTTTATCACTTCATTGATTTCGAAAACTTCATTGTTTTTTTGTCGATATCAATTGACTAATTGTTTTTTGTTTCCATGTTTTTTATTCTTTTTTGTCATTGGACCAAATTATAGGTTTTTACTTCACTGTAATTCTTAACTCTTTTCATTTTAATGAAATATTTACATTTGTAGAACAAAAAAAAAGATAAATATTAGCATGCCCTAAAGTTAATTTGTGTCTAGTATAAAATTCACATCTTGATTCAGCATTCAAATTTAGATAGTTTAATTCTTGATTTAAAATTTAAAATTATTTAATTTCTTTTTTAAAAACATTATTCTTGCAAAAGCTAAATTGTAGATCCATGATTCTCGGCTTCCATCACATACTTCCAAGTGATAATTTCAGTAATTCTGATATGCATGGATCTATACACTCAAATTATTATTCTGAGATTTTAAAAGTTCGAGTCACTGTCTTATCGCTACAATTTGTTACTTACACAAAAATGTTAATAGAGTGACGAGAGAATATACTTTTTACTTTTTTTTTTTGAACACAGACGAGAAATATAAACATATCCTAGTTTTAGCAATGAAAAAGCTAGATGGCCGACATCCGTTAAAAAAAAAAAAGGAAGAAGCTAATGGACGGTTCTAATTAATTCCAAAAGAACAAATGAATATGGAGTTTGAAAATATGAGAATATTCACAGACAATAAATATAGGGGCGAGACATCATTACATCAACGTAAACACACACAAAAACCAAACATTCTATTCTCCCCCATACTCTAGTTCCTTGGTCGACAAGCTTCAAACACAACACCGATTGCGAATTAATATCCCTTTGCTGTTTGTGTCTTTTCCCAATACTCAAAATAATGCCACTTCCATCTATCATCCTCCTCCTGCTGGTGATCTTCTCAACTATCTCTTGTACACACTCCAAAGAAGCTCGACTTAGTGTTTTCCCAAAAAAACTAAGGTACACATTTGATGGGGAGAAATTGCACGACAACTTTGCGGACTTGGGTATCGAAATTTTCTTCTTTGAACAAACCCTTGACCATTTCACCTACACTCCGGGAAGTTACAAGAAGTTCCGACAAAGATATGCGGTCAATTCTAAGTATTGGGAAGGTGGAAAATCCAATGCACCTATCCTAGCTTATCTTGGAGCGGAATCTTCAATGGACTCTGAACTGAGCGTTCTTGGCTTCCTCAAAGATAACGCTCCTCATTTCAAAGCCCTCATGGTCTACATAGAGGTTGGTATATGTGTGCCTATATACTAATAGTAATGGTATAATTTTATGTGCATATAAATTCTTCTAACGGTATTCACTATTCAATGTTGTGCAGCATAGGTTTTACGGAGAAACTATGCCATTTGGGTCGGCGGATGAAGCTTTGAAGAACGCCAAAACCTTGGGATATTTAAACGCTGCTCAAGCCCTTGCCGATTATGCTGGCATTCTTCTGCACATTAAGGAGGCATACTCAGCTAAACACAGTCCGGTAATAGTTATTGGAGGGTCCTATGGCGGAAGTAAGTTTACGTTTTACTACGTCTTAATCGTCTACTATTTTACAAACCGTTTGTATTCCATGTATATTTTTACATATAATTATAAACAAAAAAAATCAGAAGTCAGAACGATGGTATATAGTCTTGGTAAAAATAATTGACATATATGTAAAATAGTTTTGGAATGAAATTTGGTCTTCTCACTTTCCCTAATGTTCCATTCCTCTTTCACTATATGGATATTTAGTTTAGCATGATAAAATATTATGCTTCAAATAATTATTAATTTGATTTTATTTTTACTTTCATGGTCTGGCACACAAAGTGTTGGCAGCTTGGTTCAAGCTAAAATACCCACACATAGCGCTCGGGGCTTTAGCATCCTCAGCCCCTCTCCTCTATTTTGAAGACACACTTCCAAAACATGGTTACTTTTATATAGTAACCAAAGTTTTCAAGGTAACAAAAATAGTTCAATAGTTATACTGTCCACAACATGCATTACTCATATTGTTTATCGCTAACATTTGGTCCATAAGGAAACGAGCCAGAAATGTCATAACAAGATACGTAAATCTTGGGATGAAATAGACAGGATTGCTGCCAAACCCAACGGTCTGTCAATCCTCAGCAAAAAATTCAAGCCGTGCAAGTAAAAAGATTCTCCCAATTTTATATACAATATATTTTTTGAACAATATTATCTATCATATTTTACTAATTAAATTTTATCTTTTTATGTGGATCATTAGTCCTTTGAACGACACCATTGAACTCAAAAACTATCTGAGTAACATATACGCCGTGACAGCTCAATACAACAACAATCCGTCTTCGGTTGCCAGCTTGTGCGAGGCTATTAACACCAGCCCACCAAACACTAAGAGTGATCTACTAGACCAAATCTTCGCAGGTAATTTTTTTTTCCTTTTGTTAATAGTTAACTTATATTAAATATTACTGAGGGATAATAGCTCTGCATGATGATGAGGCTTCATAAAAGTTTCTTCTACGCAGGTGTGGTTGCTTCTAGTGGCAATATTTCTTGTTATGGTATGTCGTCGGATCAGATCACAAATGACGTCAGGGCATGGACATGGCAGGTGAATTTTTCTGTCACAAAAATTATTACAACCTAGTAGCTAATATATACATAACAATTGTGTTTTATTAACTCGTCCAACTAGTTTATGAATTAAAAATGCACACTTCAATTATACAGAGTTGCAGCGAAATGGTTATGCCCATAGGATATGAGAAAGAAGATACTATGTTCCAACCGAAACCGTTCAATATGAGCAATTTTACTAAAAACTGCGAATCACATTACGGTGTCTCACCTCGTCCGCATTGGGTCACGACATACTTCGGTAGTCAGGTGCGTATAATTCTATAGATGTTATAATTAGTTTCAATATCTATCTTATTAATAAATTTCAAGTAGCTAGTACTTAATTAAGGTTAATACATTGTATATGTATATTTGTAGGACGTTAAGTTAATTTTTCGACGATTTGGCAACAACATAATCTTCTCCAATGGGTTGTTAGATCCATATAGTGTCGGCGGGTAACTATATTTTTTTTTATAAATTTTTAAATAAGTTATCATATATATCTATATATATATATATATATATATATATATATATATATATATATATATTTAATGTGTTTGCAAAATTATACTAAGTTTGTTCATATATTTCACTATTTCAGCGTATTGGAGGATATATCCGACACTGTGGTTGCCATCACGACAAGAGACGGTAAATTATTAGATATAATTTTTTAATTAAGCGTTTATCCAAAGGGACATGAACTCTCACTAATATTCGATATATATTTTTAATATATGAACATTGAGCAGGCTCTCATTGTCAGGACATTGTCTTGAAGAGCAAGGATGACCCGGAGTGGCTGGTGATGCAAAGAGAGAAAGAAGTTAAAATAATAGATTCTTGGATTTCAACTTATCAAAAAGATCTTAACATATCTAGTTAAAGTTCTTTGGTTGTAATATGATAAAAAAACATATGTGAATCAAAATTGGCTGTAATATAATTAACGTATCGTATTTAGTACTAGAAAGCTGCCCACGCGATGCGTGGGTTATATATTTAATATTAATTCTGGATAATAATGAAATTTGTATTAAAGTAATACGTTCGATTATTAATATAGTTTTTTGAAAAGTCCTTTTCGAAGTACTTTTGTGAATTGCTAAAAAATAAATTCTGTTCTTTTTTTATACAAGATGGTATGACATAAATATATACCACTAATTTATCTTCATTTACATAAAATATTTTATCGTGGAAGAAATATATATATCATACCTCATCGAAGAGTCTCTTGTTTGCTGCTTCATGATCCTTGGATCGGAAAAACGGCCAAAATCAACTCCAACTATTTCTATGCGGCTTTTTTCATCCCAAACTCTGACCCCCGGAACTAATCAACCCGAACTCATACAATTGTAAAAAAACAAACCTAAACTATCTAACCGTTATCCAATTTCAACACAGTTTTTTTTTTTGTATTTGTTAATGTCAATTAAAATTGTTAAGTCGTAATTATATGTTCTTTTGTATCTGAATCATTCTTTTTATTCAATTGGCTAAATGTTAAATAATTCAGGTTTGTTACATTATTTAATAGCAGGTATATGTTAAAATTGGCTAACGATTATATAGTTCAGGTTTGTTATTTGACATTTATGTGGTTTCGAGTTGATAATTGGGGTTGATATTGGCCGTTTTCCCTCGTTGGATCTCATCAGAAGGTAGATCTTCCCAATCTCATGACTTTCCCTCGACAATAAGGTTTAGATATTATATCCATATAATCCATAATAAAATTAGGAGATCAAAGGTAAAACATATTCATATTTATTATATTTTTTTGCTAAATTTTATCTATATATGTTAAAAATTTAAGAAAAATTTAAATAATTTGTGATAATGATTAAATTTAATAAAATAGCAAGGTGGTCCAAATGAGCAAAAACATATTTTATATATGTTAATCTGGGTTTTTCACATCTCTCTCTCCCTTCCGACTCAGCACAGCTAGTCAAAGCTTCAACACAAGGAGCTTCATGGGATTCTCTTCGATATCCTGAATTTATCTTCTACCTTTGATGTTATTTCGTTTAGTTTCATTCCCCGTTTGCAGAACTCAGATGCCGATTCATTGGCAAAACAGTCTCTGGTTTTCTTGTAATGGGCCTGGCACGTTAAATTGAATCAGCCTTTGCACAAAAAACAAATATATATGTTACACTTAATTATAATCATATTTAATTTAGGAAAATGACTTCAGATGATATAATAAAAATTTTATTTTTGAAAGTTTATATTAAAAAAATTTAGTTCAGTTTTAATATATATATATATATATATATATATATATATATATATATATATATATATATTCAATTGTTTGAAAACAAAATAAATATGCCATTTTATAAAATTTATATATATATATATATAGGTCATAAGAGTACAAAAATTTAATAAATATAATGTAATGCCGTTTATCTTTAATGGCATGTTAGGTTTTAACTGAATTAGTCAATTATGATATTCTATGCAAATGCCCTTAGCAAACATAATTCTTTTCAAAAATCCCATGAGGATAGATTAAAAAAAAAAACCTTTGGTGGAACTTTTTAAATTTTTTGGTTGAATTTCATTGGGTTGGTTTTATGGAAACTTTGATAAAAATAAATACAAATATTATATTCTTTCATATGACCTTTATTTCTTACTTAATTTGTATGATAAACTAAAAAAATTGAATTCAAAATATAATCAAGTCAAATGTTATACAATATAAAAATAAAAAAACTATTTACTCGAGATATATGGAACTCAAACGTCGATCCCTCTCGAACGTTGAGTAATTATGTAAAAGAAATAAAGAATGGCATAAACTATCTGTTTTTTTTTTGACTCATGATCCCATGAGTTTTACGTATTCAAGAACAAAATCATCTTGAAACAGCTTTACATATTCATAAATTTGAAAACAAATGATGTTGAGAATAATTACATAAATGGTTTTTTAATTTATATCATCAATTTTTTAACAAACTTATGGTTTTCAAATTTATGAATACATATAGATCATAAGAGTAAAAAAAATTTAATAAATATAATGTAATGTCATTTATCTAAATACTTAAATTTATAATTACACTTTAACTGACCATAATAATAGATATAAATTTTCTCAATGTATGTATATAAATCTTATTGGTGAGTTGAAAAATAGAGAAACAATTAAAAATAGAACTTAAAAAAAAAATAGAACACTTTTATGTAGAACTAATGGTGTTGGTCAACCTAACTTGAACACCATATATGAAATCACAAACCTAACTTGAACACCAAATGATAAAACTTTTGTAGATATTTTTATTATATGGACGATAGCCTGAAATAAAGAGAAAGCAACTAAAAGTCAATAAAAAATAAAAGAACGGACTGGAAAAAGCAAAAACTCTACAATAGTTTTTTAAGCTTCACATGTGGGTAATATATAGAAGTAGACTTAGCATACATGTTTGTGAATTAATTGGATTTAATGTTTTGAATTAATTAGAGTTATTGTGGTTATCTGTTAGCCTAATCACTAATGCATCAATTTAGAGTTATTTGACGTTACATATGTTTTAATAAGTTCATTTGTGGGTTTTACTTTGGGTAACTAATTCCAGAAAAAAAAAAATACTAATATATTTCGGTATTAGAAGCCACATGAAAAGCGTTACTGGAGAAGAAAACTCGTCGCAAACATTTATTTTGAGAGAAGGCGTAACACATGAAGCAATACATTAATATAATGCACGCTACTATATTTCTTTGTTAAAATTACATTGACTGTTATATAAGTTAGAATTTCATTCACCGAGACATTTATAAAACAATAAATGGGATGACATATTAAATTTAATAATTCCTGTAAATTATATTATACTATATAAATACATTAAATGTACTGTGTAATAAAAATTGTAAATAAATACTCCAACTTGGAGTTGTAACGTGTGAGAATAAATTGGTGTTATAAATTTTTTTTTAAAAAAAGTTAGATTGGAAAGAAGAAAAAAAAAGAGACAAATTAGAAAAGATTAGAAATGTATTTTATGGAGATATTAAAATATTATATAAGATAGAAAAATGAGGAAAACAATTAAATTTAAAAATAGATGCCAAATGTACTAATATTATGAGAAGTTTAAAAAATGTACTAATATTAAATGAACACCAAATGATAAAACTTTTGTAGATATTTTTATTATATGGACGATAGCCTGAAATAAAGAGAAAGCAACTAAAAGTCAATAAAAATAAAAGAACGGACTGGAAAAAGCAAAAACTCCAATAGTTTTTTAAGCTTCACATATGGGTAATATATAGAAGTAGACTTAGCATACATGTTTGTGAATTAATTGGATTTAATGTTTTGAATTAATTAGAGTTATTGTGGTTATCTGTTAGCCTAATCATTAATGCATCAATTTAGAGTTATTTGACGTTACATATGTTTTAATAAGTTCATTTGTGGGTTTTACTTTGGGTAACTAATTCCAGAAAAAAAAAAATACTAATAGATTTCGGTATTAGAAGCCACATGAAAAGCGTTACTGGAGAAGAAAACTCGTCGCAAACATTTATTTTGAGAGAAGGCGTAACACATGAAGCAATACATTAATATAATGCACGCTACTATATTTCTTTGTTAAAATTACATTGACTGTTATATAAGTTAGAATTTCATTCACCGAGACATTTATAAAACAATAAATGGGATGACATATTAAATTTAATAATTCCTGTAAATTATATTATACTATATGAATACATTAAATGTACTGTGTAATAAAAATTGTAAATAAATACTCCAACTTGGAGTTGTAACGTGTGAGAATAAATTTGTGTTATAAATTTTTTTTTAAAAAAAAGTTAGATTGGAAAGAAGAAAAAAAAAGAGACAAATTAGAAAAGATTAGAAATGTATTTTATGGAGATATTAAAATATTATATAAGATAGAAAAATGAGGAAAACAATTAAATTTAAAAATAGATGCCAAATGTACTAATATTATGAGAATTTAAAAAATGTACTAATATTTTGTGAAGTTAAAATTTTTCTGATCCATAATTTTGAATCAGATGAATAAGTGGTGATTTTAAGTAGATAATAATTTTGGCAAAACAAATTAGATACAAATTTCAATTTAAATACATGTCAAATGTATGAATAGGATATGAGAAATATATTTTTTGGAATTAAATTGTAGGCACAAACTTTCAAACCTAAGGATTTTAAATAAATTAAAACAAACATTAATGAAATCAAGGAGGACACATGTCACCAAAAGAGAGTGCCAAATGTCGCAATGATAAGAAAAGTTAGAAGAAAACCATTAAATTGTAGGCACAAACTTTCAAACCTAAGGATTTTAAATAAATTAAAACAAACATTAATGAAATCAAGGAGGACACATGTCACCAAAAGAGAGTGCCAAATGTCGCAATGATAAGAAAAGTTAGAAGAAAACCTTCTCATATTATATAAGATTTATTTACTCTTTTTCTTTGTTGGTCAAGGGCTCGGGTTTGGTAATTGGCTTCTAATTAGAGATATGAATTAGGATCGTAAATCTATAATGAAGTGGGTTAAAGACTTAAAGCTATATATAAATCACGCGAGAGGACTTCGTATTATTTATGGGCTCACGCGGAAATGGCCCATTGTGTTTTGAACGATGCAATTTAATTAGTCATACAGTTAATATAAAGCTCAATTTTCTAAGACATGGGCTCAAATTACAAGGTCCAAATGCTTTGAGTGTCTTACCACTCTTTCACGGCCACCACGGCCACCAGATCTACTAGATTACTACTATATTCTTTGATGCATCAAATCTGATAGATAACTTTGGATCTCAGTTTTGAATATCCTGGTTATATAAATAAATAAAAAAAACTATTGATGAACAATCCATAAAGGTTATACTAAGAGATAAAAGATGAACAGCACAAAAAGCAAAAAAACCTAAAATAAAATTATACTAACTGATATAAATATTAGACTAGATTTGAACCCGCGGTATACCGCGGGGCTATAATTTTTTTTAAAAAAATCTAAATATAATTAGTTTTGTTTATTAATAGAGAGTATAATATAATATTTCGACCTATTTTATAAATGTACCATCCATATATCTATATTAATAGTTTTGAGTATATTAATTGTGTTTTAGGTTTAAATGGTATATCTATATATTTGGCTTTCTTCTTCTTCTTGCCTCAGTTTAGGAGAAAGATTTTTCTTGCGGTACACCGCGGAGCTATTATTTTTTAAAAAAGATTTTTCTTCCTTAAACTTCCAAATCTAGATTTTACCCCGTGGTACACCGCGGGTCGATTTTTTTATAACTAAAAAATTATTTTGCAAAATTTTAAATTGTATTTGTTTTGTTAATATTGTTTATTTTGTTTAGTGTTTCTGATTTTATAATTAAATTTTGATTTTTAATTCTAGGATTTCATCCATAGTATATTGTTTAATATTAATATTGATCTAAACCCGTTGCACCATATAACCCCGTCCCGTAAAATTAAACATCATTTGTTATTTTTTTGAATAATATTTTTATCCACTACGGGTCGCAGGTTCATGCGGATAAGCCCGTAGAGAGTTTGCGGGTTTGCGGGTCGACCCGCCAAAAGAGAAGCTATCTTTTGAAACACTTTGTTTTGTTTAGAGGTTTTAAGAAAATATCCCTAAAAAATAATTTTCATTATATGAAAAAAAGAAGTAGAAGAAATTGTAGTATCAACATTCCCGATTTTTACATCACTCGTTACAATTAATTTTTTTTTTTGCAGATAAAAATCAGAAGTTAACTAAGTCGAGATTTTTAAAAAAATTGTGTAGAGATTTTTGGTAAATTGTTGAGAACATATTTGATTTCAAAATCTTTACTTAAATAGATAAGGAAAGATTTTGTAGAGACTTTTGCTAAATATATGAGAAATGAATTTCAATTAAAAATCTTTACTTAAATAAAACAAATCTAAATAATTAATGCTAATGGCATGTCATTGTAAATACTTCTCAACTTTAGGATTTATTTGCTAATTGTGATCCAAAAATGTATATATAGATATATATAATTCGTATATTATTTTTTCTTGACATTTACTGATTTGCGTACTAAAAGTAAAACCCGAACTTATATGCTTGTATTCATCTAGTACTATCAAAGTTTTAAAAGAAAATCACTGAAGTGTCACTCTTATTTATATCCGGTGATTTACTCTACACGAAAATACACAACAACAACAACAACAACTACGAAAAAACAAGCATTTTAATGGGTTTACAAACCAAAATCGTATAGTTCTTTGTTAGAATGGAATGTACAATTTATCATAGTACATAAATTCTACGGTTGCCGGGTTCTCTTTCTACAACCCTTTTGATATGATAGGCCTTTACACTTTTAGAGAGCTCATTGAAATTATATGAACATTATATATGGTTTACACTTTATTCTCCGAATTACATTCTTTTTTGGGTTAGTTTTATAAAAAAAACATGTCCCACCCAGTTTGAGTGTTGTCTTACAATTGCTAATTGTTAAAAGCAAAGTAGATGGGAAAGCGAAGTAAATGTGACAAAAATGTTCCAAAGCGACAATAAAACTTAACTCATCTCTCTAGAGCTGAAGCAAAGAACATCAGAATCCAAGTATCTTGCATCACAAGTATCTACTCTATATATACAAACAAATAAACCAATGTGTGACCACAAGCCCAACCTAGAACCAATGTCGTTGAAAACTTCGCCAGCGCAGCCACTGCGCCGCCCTAGCCTTGTATGCTACATTTTTCTCGTCATACTAACTCTAATCTTCATGGTAGCTGTAGGTTTTCTCATTACCTGGCTTGTAACCAAACCCAAGAAACTTCATTACACTGTTGAAAACGCCTCGGTTAGAAACTTTAACCTTACCAACGACAATCACATGTCAGCTACATTCAAATTCACCATCCAATCGCACAACCCTAACCACAGAATCTCGGTTTACTACAGTTCCGTCGAGGTATTCGTTAAATTCAAGGACCAGACACTTGCGTTCGACACGATGGAGCCGTTTCACCAACCGCGGGTGAACGTTAAGCAGATTGATGAAGCTTTGATTGCGGAAAACGTTGCCGTTTCCAAATCCAATGGTAAGGATTTGAGGTCTCAAACTTCGTTGGGAAAGATTGAGTTTGAAGTTTTTGTTAAGGCGAGGGTTAGGTTTAAAGTGGGGATATGGAAGTCATCACATCGTACGGCTAAGATTGAGTGTTCTCATGTCACGGTCTCTTTGTCGCAGCCAAACCAATCCCAAAATAGTTCGTGTGATGCTGATATATGATTAGTAAGTTTGCATTGTCAGTACATTGATCGTGTCGTCCGTAACAGGTTATGCTCCATCAAGAGTCATGGTATCTCGAATCTTGAAGATGGACTGCGTTTATTTTCAGCTTTAAGATCTACTCAAAGATGCATATAATGTAAAATTGATTTTTTTTTAAAAAGTTAATATTTCATTAAAAAAAATGTTTGCATTGTCACACTAATAATCATATTGTTTTTTTTTTTTTTTGGACATCTTTGGATCGACAAAGCCCGAATCATATTGTTATGTTATGCATGAACATTTACATTTATACGTTTTCTAACGTCTAATCTAAATTTCATTTCAAACAACAGTAGGTATTAAAAAAGAAAAATTTACACCCTGAAGTTTATAATATGTCTATTGATATATATAGAGTACTTTTCATGGGTAGATACTGCTAAATAACGTAAAAGATACTAATTTAACCTGATCTGATCTACTACACAGTTTTATGAGATTATGGACTCCAATTTTTCATTAGTATATATATATATTTTTTAACAATTAGTTTTCTATTTAGGCCCTGTTCGTTTCTCCATTCAGATTGATCATCTGGATGGAGATGAAAAATGATGTTCGTTTTTTACAATTTAACGGATCATTTGGATGAATTAGTTGGATGGATCATCTGAATGAGTTTGTAATTTTAGGCAAATTTGTCAAACTCATCTGGATGAACATGATTGGAGCATTTGGATGGAGATGATTCAGTCAAAAATAACAAATGACAAATATACCCTCATTTATAATCATAAATCAAATAATGTTTATTTTCTATAGATTTTTCATTTTATATTCTAAAAATTACATATTTGCACCAAATAAAATCTCTAAAAATCGTGAAATCAATGATTGTCATTTTTCGTCAAAATCATAAAATCGCGGAATTGTGTTTTTTCCCGCCAAAAAGTAAAATCGTGATTTTTGATAGAAAATTATGGAATTCATCAAAACCGCAAAATCATATTTTCTCGCCAAAAGTGCAAAATCATATTTTTCCGCCAAAACTATAAAATCACGATTTTGGCGGGAAAATTACGGAATTCTGTTTTTTCAGCCAAACCAAAAATATTGAAGAATTGTGTTTTCCACCAAAACCGTAAAATCATATTTTCCCGCCAAAACTATAAAATCACAATTTTGGCGGGAAAATTACGGAATTCTGTTTTCCCGCCAAAACCGAAAATATTGAAGAATTGTGTTTTTCACCAAAACCGTAAAATCATATTTTCCCGCCAAAGCTATAAAATCACGATTTTGGCGGGAAAATTACGGAATTCTGTCTTCCCACCAAAACCGAAAAAATTGCGGAATCATATTTTCCAGCCAAAATCGAAAAATTATGTTTTTCCGCCAAAATTGCGGAATCATTTTTTCTCACCAAAATCGCAAAATCATGGTTTCCCGCCAAAACCGCAAAATAAAATTTTCCCGCCAAAAATTGCAAAATTATGTTTTTCCGCCAAAAATCGCAAAATTATGTTTTCCGCCTAAACCGTAAAATTATCTTTTTTCGTCAAAACCGTAAACTTAATTTATATGTTAAAATAATAATTTAAAAATTATTTAGATGAAAATATATTTTAGAACAATAATTAAATTAATATAGCTTAGATTAAGATTTAAAATATAAGTAAATTAAAGTATGGGTATTTTAGTCATTTTCTTGTTAAAGTCATCTAGATGGAGATAGAGATTTGTAAAAATTAAACAAACAAACAAAAATTCATTCAAATATTCCATCCAAATGAACATCCAAAAATTGAAACGAACAACATTCAGATGGAGCATTTGGATGGAACATTTAAATGGACCATTTGGATGGAAATGGTAAATGATGAAACGAACGGACCCTAATCATATTGTTTTTTTTTTTTTTTGGACATCTTTGGATCGACAAAGCCCGAATCATATTGTTATGTTATGCATGAACATTTACATTTATACGTTTTCTAACGTCTAATCTAAATTTCATTTCAAACAACAGTAGGTATTAAAAAAGAAAAATTTACACCCTGAAGTTTATAATATGTCTATTGATATATATAGAGTACTTTTCATGGGTAGATACTGCTAAATAACGTAAAAGATACTAATTTAACCTGATCTGATCTACTACACAGTTTTATGAGATTATGGACTCCAATTTTTCATTAGTATATATATATATTTTTTAACAATTAGTTTTCTATTTAGTTGTATGAAAATATTACAAGGGTGCTTATGGCCCAAAATTTTGATTTTAAGCATAATTAAACATACATATTTTGGAACTCAAATTTCAAGCCCAATTCAAGATAATGTAAAAGTGGGAAGCCCAAAGCCGAAAGATGAGATTGAAAAGAGCAGTTCGTCGTACAAACCGATTCTCTTGTTTAGTTTGATAAGATAATGTATAAGCTTCTTCGAAGAGTGTTCATACCCAAACCAGATGGTAATCAGGATCTTTAGGTCGGAATATGAACCAGATAGTTGATTTGTTGTATAAAAAAACAAGGACATGTATTTGTTGCATTATCATTTATCACTAATGCAGATTGATAATGACACGTTGATTGCGATTTGCGCAGAACGTCGCCGTTTCCAAATCCAATGGTGGAGCCGTGGAGGAATGGAGGGCTTAAGCTTTGTTGGGAAATAGTGGACAAGCACATCGTACGGCTAAAATTGAGTGTTTTCATGTCACAGTCTCTTTGTCGCATCCAAACATATCCCAAAGTAGTTCATGTGATGCTAATATTTAGTTTATAAGTTGAGCAATGCTAACTATTGACTTATGTTTTTTTTTTTTTGCCAATCCTATTGACTTATGTTATGCATGTATGAACGAGTATTTATATTTACTCCTTTTTAGCGTCTATGTTTATATGTATACTTTTTGTAGTATTTTTCTTGGTTCAAAGAATTCTCTAACAACACTATATATAGGTATTTAAAAGATGTACCCCAGCCCCTGAAATTTATAATATTGGTAATAATAGTTTTGAATGTAGAGTATTTTTAACATTGGCAAAATACTGTTAAATAGAGAGTACGGTGTAAAAGAAACTAAAGTAAACGTGATATGATCTCCATATTTTATGAGATTTTGGACTCCAAATAATTTTTGGTTAAAAAAAGAATGAAAATTTGTTGTTAACCATATAAAAAGTCAGCAATACAATCATGGGCCAAAAGACAGTAAGATGACGTCATATTCGCTCATCATGGGATTTCTAACATTTTCAGCCATTCGATTTATAGATATCCCAAAATTTTAAGAGGGGTCTAAGAAAAATAGTAAAATTTTGGAGCTAACAAAACTTATAGTTTCCCGGTTATCTCTATGATGACGTTTTGAATGTTATATATGTTATCATAAAACCAAAAATTAAGCGTTACTACAAAAATATGCAGAAAAATTCTTTCGAAAATTAGTTAACTCCACAATTTGTAATCTAGGAATGCAAATATGAATATATATGTTCGTTGTTTTTTGACCTGACAAACCATCTTTAGATAGCACCCTGAATTAAACACATTTATAACGATAGAATATAAATTAATATTGATAAAACTCTATTTTAATTTTAGGTCGTGGAAATCTCCTTAGTCTAGTGGTTGATTAAGGGTTTACAGGAAAAGAAAGATAGCTCATTCTGATTAAAAGTGTTGGCATGAAAGAGCATAATAATTACGTGAAATGTGAACATAGACTAGCTGGTCTGAACCTTATAGAAGAATAGCAATACTTTCTCAGTTTCATAAAGAATGTAGTTTTTGTTGAATAAAATATACTATATAATAAAAGTATTATAATAATAAAGAAGAAGAGGGAGACGAGAAATAATAGAGAGCAAAATAACTTCTTATTGACTTCTCTCTCTACGTGTATTGTTTCAACTTCTCAAATGAGAAGTATATATAGTACAACAAAACTTGGTGGCCAAGTTGAGTGAGGAGGAAGTGATAAGATGATAAACATAAATGTAATTATCCTATTTTTAACACTCCCCCTTAATTACATATTATTGCGTACTGCCTCGTTAAAAACTTTATCATGGAAAAACCCATTGGGATAAAAGCCATGATAAAGGAAAAGAGTACAGTTTCACAATCTCCCCCTGGAACAGACGAACCTTGTTTTCTTCATAGGTTTCGTAGATGATGCATATTGATCATTCTCTTCGTTCCTTATGATCTTGTCAATATATAACAAAGATTTTCGAAGAGAGATAGACTTTTACTTTGATGTCTATCTTTTGCGTGTTATTTGCTGCCTCGTTAAAAACCTTGTCATGGAAAACCCAGTGGGATAAAAACCATGAGAAGGGAAAAAGAGTGCAGCCACGCTCATCATCATATGTCTCCCCCTGGAAGCGTCATCTTCAAAAAAAATGCATTTCGATTTGTGAAGATGCTTTCTAAATGTTGTAGCAGGAAGCCCCTTTGAACTGAAACTGCTACATTGTTACTTGGTCGGATGTACTGAACATCAACTTCTTGCTTCTTCTCAGATTCTTGAGTGCATGAGAAGAATCTTGGGAAAACATGTCTTGTCATATCGATCTTGACAGAGCTTCCTTTGAACTTAGCGACACATGCAACATTGTCTTCAAACAATGTTGTTGGCTCTTCACTAGCGACTATATTGCTTGCTTCTTGTATATGTTGAAGCATCAATCTGAGCTATACAGATTCTCAACGTGCTTCATGGAGCGTAATAATTTTGGCATGGCTTGAACAAGCGATGACCAAAATTTCTTGTTGAAAACGCCACGAAGTTGTTGTTTTGCGATATATATTTAGACAGATCTGATATAGATTTTCCATCTGCAAAACCAACTAAACCAAACCCGGGGTTTCTAGATTAAAATAAACCCAAGTTAATCGTACCTTGCAGATATGGTAGACACATTTGAACGCATTCAAGGTCTAGTCGGAGGAGATCAATTATACCTGCAAGTAGATCAGTAACAAATGCTAGGTACAATATATTCACTAGATATATAAATGCTCGTCAACATTTATATATGCTAGCTACAATTCACAAAATATATAAATACTCGTCAGCATTTATATATAGTGCTTCATGATCAAACTATATAAAGTCGACTTCCTTTAGAAGTGACTAATATAACATCTCTTTCTTTAGATGTTTAGTTGGAATATCTGGAGAAACTTTTGTCTTTCCAAGATCTTTTATTCCAAATAACTCTTAAAGAGTTTTGATGATGTTCACAATCATCATACTTATAAGTTCCCGGGAATATAACTATGATATCATATATCGTTCAGGGATTAGTCCTGCAAACATCCCATGAGGCGCAATTCAAGTCATTTATTTATCAACTCAATATCGAGTGATTTTGACAAAACCCGGCGCGACACACCGTCTTGTCTTAAGTATCATAATACTTTTTGATGCTTGGACCATGTGTCCAGGAACTACTCGTTTCTTATACGAGATTAATATAGACTTGGCTGCGTCTTTGTTTATTGGCCAATATATATCTCTTTACGCTCACAGAGCGGAGATTTATGATCCTCATTAATTTTATTTGTGCGCTAGATCATTTTTATTGTCGACATTATGTTGTTTTTGGTTCCATATTTACCGTAATGACATGGTTAATCGAGATCTCTTAATCATTACAAATGATTTTATTCAGGTACCTGATTTCGTTATTAACCATGCCAATTGGTCTTTCTTTACTCCTCTTGAGGAGTCTGTTTACTCTTTTTTTTAGTAGTTTATATGCTCCTCTTTTTAAGAGTTTAATCATCTTTTTAGTAATAATATGCTCTTTTTTTTTTTTTCAAGGATTTTCTTTATATTTGGTACCAAAGTTGTCTATCACGTTTTTTCACGTGTTATAGACAATAATATGTCATCCGCCAGAGACATAATTTTGTAGAGCATTTTTAGCTAGGACAAGAGATTTTCTATGAACTTTAAGTTCATATGTATTTATACGAGGATCAATAATTTATGAAATCTCATCCATCAGCTTTTTGCATTTGATTTGCAATTTATTATGAATAGTGATCTATTTGAACTGTTGAACTCTTAAGTTCATATTTATTATAGTCATTTGTTCAAAGATCTGAATTATTCAACGATTCTCCCATAGTGATGGGAAACTTTATCATCAACAAGATGATATGCAAATAAGATGATATGCAAATCTTGCAATAGGCACATCTCTCATAAGATGGCTCAATATTATAGAGCAGAGACTCATCTCTAGCGTCTATATATTTCATCCTTTTAGGATGTTAGTTTTTAGGCGGTGCAGAGGAGCATTTATATATATCTCACACCCATAAAACTCAAAATGAGAAATATTTGATCTCCGATCATGTATATATAACATGAGAGAAATATTTTTTATAAATCGTTGGTCTTGTATATAATCATTAATACATGCAAAACTGCATGCTCCATGTAAAAACATGGAGATTAAATCACCATGAATCGTTTTGCAATCTCTTGGATTTGCGTTATGAACGATTCGCTTAAAGCTCATTTTGAGAGTGAACATCATTTTTAGATGTTCCACTTTATCAAAAAAATGATGACTTCACCAAAGTTGTCTCGCTCTGGGGTGTCAAACTCACAAAAATTCATCGATTTTTTGTCGATGTGGGATTCTTTTAATTCTCCCCCTCGAGATGATAACTCTTCGAGTTCATTCATCTCGAACTGAATCCCACTTTAGGATCAATAACATATCCAATATGGATCATGTATTTATTCTTAGATCCGTATAAAAATGTGGGACTTGTAATACCCCTTCTCAAGATGATGGCTTTTTAAGCTTATTTATCTTGGACCGAATCTTATTTTTAGATCGGTTATATTCGGGGCTTAATTTGGGGATTATTAGGAAATCAACCAGCATATACAATGAGCTTATTAAATAAAATAATGGTGATTTGGCCAAAAATTATATGATTCTGGAGGCATAGCCTACTACAGAATTAGAGAGAAGGTATACAACCTTCGAATCCATATATAATATAAAATTTAAATAAATTTAAATAAACGTAAATAAATTCAGCATAAATTAAATGTTGCCTCAGAAATGTGGACGGAAGCATGCAGTGCTTGAATAGAATTTTCTTTCTTTACATAAAATTTTAGTGATATTTAATCACTCCTTTTAAGTTCCAATTTAGGTCATCAATATATACAACAATGATCACAAATCTCGATGGAGATTTCTTAATAAAGACGCAAGAGCATATTTCATTATTAACATAATCTTTGTTTAAAAAATAATCGCTTAAGCAATATATCATATGCGTCCGGATTATTTTAATCCGTAAAGTGATCGCTGTAATTTGACCGTACATATTTCATTAGACTTTGAGTCTAATGGCTCAGGAACTTTAAATCCTTCTAGGATTTATATATATATATATATATATATATATATATATATATATATTAAATCCAACGATCCATATAAACATGTTGTCACTACATCCATAAGGTACAATTCTAAATGATAAGAGACCGTTAGGCTCGTTGTGTACCTGAATGTAATTTCATTTATGACTGGAGAATATGTTTCTTCATAATCAACTCCAAGTCTCTGAGAAAAACCTTGTGCAACAAGTCGGGCTTTATATCGTGTGATTTCAACTTTTTCGCACGAAGACTCACTTGCACATAACAGGTTTTAATCTTTAGATGTAGTGACAAGAGATCCAAATGCATCTCTTTTATTAAGGGAGAGCAAGTCAATTTGCATTGCAATTTTCTATTTCTCCCAATCAGGCCCTAGTTGGCACTAATATAGACCCTGGATCTGGATCATCATTATATATTGCATTTTTCTACCGGGATGACTTGACCGGTTATGCTATGTTATAGCAATTAGCAAACCTTTGTTTGCTATCATAAATATTTTGCCATCTTTATTTTGTATGATATAATCATACATATGCGTGTCTCCATTTGTGGTTGGACATTCAATACCACATTTATTTATAATCTCAATATAATAATTATAAAAATAAATGTCTTTGAAACTACACGAGTTTCTTTGAGACTTTGGAGAACACGAAGCATCGATTATTATGAATCTGATGCATTTGGAAGTCGAGAGACTAGCTCATCTAGACCTTCCAATTAATTTGCACTGTCTAAAAATATATTGACCCGTGCTTCATATATTCTCATAAGATAAATATATTTTTGATTTTAAAGACATATTTCAAAGTCTTTAAATCTCATATAACATATATATTTATTCTTTACGAATAAAAGAAATAAAAATAATTAAACACATAAATTTACAAAATAATAATTTATGGACTATAGCCTTTTCATACAAGAATTCAGGAGGCATCGCCTTCCATTAAGAATTCAATAAGCATAGCTTTTATTTGATCGTAGAGAAGGAGGCAGAGCCTACCATATATATCGATCAATCCAGAAAAAATATAAATTTTTATTTGATCGTTTGGAAGGTAAAATCTACCATATGACGATCGATCCGGAAAAAGCATAGCCATTTATTTGATCGTAAAGGAAACATAGCCTACCATATATAACGATCTATCCGGAAAAGACATAGCTTTTTATTTGATCGTAAAGAAGGCATAGCCTACCATTTATAACGATCAAACCGGAAAAAGATATAGTTTCACGATGTCTAAAATAATTATGTTCTATAAACATAAATAAAATTTAAATAATATAAATTTTACTTACCTCGTAAACGCTCTAGCGGTAAAGACATCGTGCTGATAACGTGTTGAATAAAATATATTATATAATAAAAGTATTATAATAATGAAGAAGAAGAAGAGGGAGACGAGAAATAATAGAGAGCAAAATAACTTCTTCTTATTGACTTCTCTCTCTACGTGTATTGTTTCAACTTCTCAAATGAGAAGTATATATAGTACAACAAAACTTGGTGGCCAAGTTGAGTGAGGAGGAAGTGATAAGATGATAAACATAAATGTAATTATCCTATTTTTAACAGTTTTAAGGTTTTAATTTTGTTTAACAAAAAATGTTGTTTTATGTTTTTAATACAGATTTTAAAATCAAATCTCTTTTTATCTATAATATTTTAGTTTATTAATTAGAAAAAAATATAATATAGTGTATCAATAAAAAGTAGAAATGAACTTTTTTACTTTTTTTATTTGTGTGAAAAATGTTAAAATGACACTTTTTATGAAACAAGAAGAATATAACTTAACAAACAAAGTAAAAAAATAACAAAATTCCCTTATGAAGACATATTAAAGACTTTGAAGTTAGTTAACTAACTTCAAAGTCTTGGATGTTTAACTTCATTATTGATATATGTTTTAGATCTTTTAGACATATTAAAGAGTTTTAAGATTTTTCGCACATATTGAATTTTTTTGTGAAATAACAATAATAACTTTGTTTATATTGAATATTTGATAATTTTTTATATTTAAATAATAAATATTACAAAATAAATTGAGAAAAAGAATAATAACTATACACCTAGAAAATTAAAAGCATGCAACTTTTTTTAAAACATAGATTAATTAGAAATAGAGGGATATATGTGGAAGAAAATCGGTTATATTCAAGCTATAGCATGTATGATATTAAAATGATCATTTGTCTTTGAATTTTTTTTGATTATATGTCTCCGATCAAATATTCTCACCTGGACATCGACTGTTTCTCGCAAGTCGCAACTATAACTGCCAATAGCGAACCCATTTGGTACCATGACACTATCAAATATGTTCACTGGCAACATGCTACTAGTAAGAAAATTGAAGCTCTAGAAGTTATCTAATTTGAGCAATAATCTATCGAGAAAAGAATGAGAATATTCAGTTATATATATCCTATTCCTAAATAGACATGGAATTGTTGTGTATTCAATAAAGGCACTCCATTCAAGTCGTTGTTTATTGACATATTAGAAAATTGATATTTGTATATACATCACAATCACATCATGAAAATTATTACTATTTGGTGAATGGTCTTAAAGTTGAAGATTCGATTATTAAAAATAAAGAAAAATGAAAGTGGAAGTCTGGGCAAAGGCACCACTATATGATAAGTCGATAACATTAACAATTATATACATAAAGGATAAAGAAAACATGATTGCAGATTTATAAAGAAAGCTTGTAAATTTTGTGGTGCCAAATGCAATGAATGAAAAAGAAGAAGAAGTACGCAATGAACATATATGCCTATCGCTTTGCACGCACAACCTTTACAACATGACAACATATCGATCTTGTAATGACAGAGAAATTGTATTCAGTTATATTTTGTATATAATTATAAATTCAAGCATATCATAAATTATTTTAACTATAAACAAACATATCATAAATTATCTTCTACACACATTCTTTATTTATCGATTTAAACATTTCTAAATTCTAGATAAGTTGAATATACAACAGCAAAACCATTATTCTTAACCTTGAACCATTAGATCGGCGTGAATTTAAAAACAATATACATATATGCCATATAGAAATCTCGTAATGGCTTGGTATATAAGACATTAATTAAGTGTGATATGATTCTTAACCTCAACTAAAGATGTATTTTCTTTTGACATTTGGTTTCTATACAATAAAGATGTACATATTTTTCTTTCATATATATTTAATTTTAACAAAGTTTTAATTTTTAATCAAAAAACTGTTAATTTCACCTTCAAATTTTAAATTTTACTTATTATACTTTTTTTGCCCAATTTTTTTTTTTAAATTATATATCTTGTTGTTTATGCTAAAATGTCACCCCACGTGAAACAAATTTGGTAGATATATTTAGAGACCTAAGACATGAAAGTTGGCTAATATTTTTTCTTTGGGTTACATAATATCGCAGTTTTAGAATTAAATGATTTGTTTAAAACATCATCATTAGAACGCATAATTTTTCCAAAGTCATCATCTTACATAGATAAGATAGAATTTGGATGATATGAAAAATATCTTGGACCGCCTCGAGGAGAAAATACAACCGCGGATGCACTTGCCGCATTAGCATCAACATCAGATCCTGAGCTAAAAAGAATCATTCCGGTTGAATGTATGACGGAGCGAAGCATTAGAACTGACAAAGAAATCCTTGCTGTTACAAGATCTCGAGCAGCAGCGCGTGAACGTGGCGAGCCTGAAATCGAGTTGCCGCCTGTTAAACGGAGGAAGTCGAAAAAGCACAACAAGGAGCCCGATATACTTCCAGAAACTATTATAGAGTCGGAACCGGTAATCGAGGACGACCATCCCGAACCAGACCTTGAACCAAATGAACATCCCGAACCGGAACCACGAGTATTTCATGAGATCGACCAAATTCCGGCTAAAGACTGGGGGGCTGATTGGAGGGAGCCAATAAAGCACTACATCATGACAGGCGAGCTCCCGAAAAATAAGTGGCAAGCCAGGAAAATGAGAGTCGTTAGCGCGAAATTTTGTCTATCAAAGGATACATTATATAAGCGAGGTGTTAGCGACCCCTACCTATTGTGCATCTTTGGGCCCGAAGTCGAAATCGTCGTGAGAGAAGTACACGAAGGTCTATGTGGGAGTCATGCGTCCGGAAGGGCCATGGCTTTTAAAATAAAAAGAATGGGCTATTATTGGCCTGCTATGATCACGGATTGTGTCAAGTTCGCTCAAAGGTGCAAACGTTGTCAACTCCATGCGCCAAAGATCCATCAACCTTCAGAGTTATTCTCCTCCATTTCCGCCCCGTACCCGTTTATGAGGTGGTCGATGGATATCATTGGACCATTGCATAGATCAACTCGAGGAGCACAATACCTGTTGGTCTTAACGGATTATTTTTCAAAGTGGATCGAAGCTGAAGCATATGCTAGCATCAAAGATTCGGCGGTGAATACTTTCATTTGGAAGAACATCATATGCCGACATGGGGTTCCATACGAGATAGTTACTGATAATGGGCCACAGTTCATTTCGCACGAATTCGAAGCCTTTTGCTCAGAATGGGGGATCAAGGTCAGTTATTCCACTCCACGCTATCCACAAGGAAATGGTCAAGCTGAAGCTGCGAACAAAACAATTTTGAGCAATCTCAAAAAACGCTTGAGTCACTTAAAAGGAGGATGGTATGATGAACTCCAGCCCGTCCTATGGGCTTATCGAACAACCCCAAGGCGACCTACCGGAGAGACTCCGTTTTCCCTAGTTTATGGCATGGAAGCAGTAGTACCAGCTGAACTCAATGTGCCCGGTCTTCGCCGAACAGAAGCACCATTGAACGAAGAGGAGAATTCAGCAATGCTCGATGACTCGCTGGATACCATTAATGAAAGACGAGATCAAGCCTTAATCCGGATACAGAATTACCAGCAAGCAGCAGCTCGGTACTACAATTCCAAAGTCAAAAGCAGACCATTCTTTGTAGGCGATTATGTGCTAAGGCGAGTTTTTGATAATAAAAAAGAAGAAGGCGCGGGCAAACTCGGCATTAATTGGGAAGGACCTTATATTGTTACCGAAGTGGTTCGAAATGGTGTTTATAGGTTGAAAGACTTGGAAGGCAGTCCAGTCCAGCGACCTTGGAACGTGATCAATCTAAAGAAGTTTTATGTTTAATACGCATTTTGTTATGTACATGAACTACGGTGTGGCTTGATCCCGAAATGGGTACGTAGGCAGCTCGAAAAAGAGTTCAGCTACTAATAATAAAAATTCGTTTTATTTCTTAAGAAAAGAGTTCGACTATGCGAACATACAAGATGAAGAAGTTCGGCTGTGCGAACATACAAGAAATCGAAAGTAAAACATTTATTCAAACGAGCAAGACAAAGTGTCGATCTTCGCACACTTCGGATTAGGAAAACCCTCCCGGAGAACAGAACACTTGAACCCCTTGACCTGCGAGGTCTAGAACTGGCATCATACAATCCGGGATTCGAGCAAAGTCAGAGATCCCGAGTTCAATCCAATCTCCGGGGTGAGAGCCAAGGATGTGAAGATCTCTTGACACCGTAGTAAGCCTACGTTGCATTCGGTTAATCCTTTTCCGAAGCCTTTTCTTTTCCAAGGTAAGCTTCCGGTGTTGAAGCGCAAGCGCCTCTATGAATGCCATCGCTGTGCCTTGGTCCCTGATTGGGAGGTTCCTGATCAAAGCACATGGAGCTCGGATCTGGGATCTAAAGAAGCCGCGAGGTGGAGGAGATCGTCTACTTGGAACATCCGGAACATCTTCATCTATCACTCCGATCCTGGAGAAGTCCGGCATAGACTCTGAACATCGAAGGTTAAAATCCATATCTGCAGAAGTAAGAAGAATGGTGAGGGGTGAGGAGAAGTTAAAGCCGTAATTTATAGGGATGTCGTATCCCTAGCAGACTGCGGATTCAGCGTGGAGACAGAGTAATTCGCGGAAAGATTTGTGCCCTTAAAATCGATCCTGCATTAAAAAACGTATCACCAAGAATGATATGGGAATTAAAGGAGTAGCAAATATTTCCATAAATAAAAGGGGCCGAGGCCCATTATGAGTTCAAAACAAAAGGAAAAATAAAGAAAAGAAAGCAGGATTAGGGAACATTTATGGAAGGGGCTCAGGAACAGGCTCCCTCATCGCCGATGTGGAATTCGAAGTGGAAGCACCGTTCCTGCCTTCCACTTCGGGCTCATTCCGGACACGTTTCCAAGGATTGTCGTCATTCTCCTCGTCTTCCTCTTCGCTATCAACAAGAGCGGCTTCAGTCGGGGCACTCACCGGTCCCTGAACTTGACCTTTAGCACGGAGATACATCCGGAGCATCCTCGGGATCTCTGCGATGGAGTCGAAGTTCCTCCACTCCCACTGAAAGGGGTCACTCTCCAGAGCTCTTACTTTCCTCTCCACTCGAGCAATACGAGCCTCGAGTGTCTGCCTCTTGAGTCCCAGCCGCTGCCTTTCGTCGCACAAACGGCGGTGTTTGTCGACAACCTGTCGCCAAAAAGAATAAATTAAAGTGAAAAGCATAAGAATTTGGGTGAAAGAAGCGAATCTTAACCTTGTCCATAAAGTCGTAGGCCTCTTTCTTCTCCCTCGAAGGAAAGTGAAACACGGCGTGAGGAAAGAGAACGCCGGCTGGCTCGAAGCCATCGCCGGACAGAAATAGGGGGCTGCCAGGATCGGTGGGGATCACTTTTTCGTTCTCCATTATTGTTTAAAGAAATTTTGGAGTTCTTTTAAAAGCTAGAAGCAAACTTGCCACTATTTATAACGAGCCTAGGGTTTATCTTGAAACCGTAAAATTAATGATGATAGTGTGCCCGGGTGGATAAACTATTTTTGGAAATCGGGAAAAGCAGTTATTGCCTTAAAGGCGTGCGGCTTTCCCTATTTCCCAAGGGAAAAGGCAACCGTCGCATTTAAGGCAAGAAGCCCATTAAACACAAAGTTTTAAGGCCCAAGCCCAACAAATTCACTGAGTTGACTAAACCCGAAGTGGGGAACTCGTGTTAAGCCGAGCTCAGCTCTCGCATTCCAAGAGAAAGGTCTGATCAGCCTAAAAATCTCGAAAAAACATAGCCACAAGGCCAAGAAGTGTTAAAAGCGGACCTTGCAAACCCGCATATAATTTTAACCAAACCCCCTTGGGATCTAAACCTAAAACAAAAAAGGTTTAAAAGCCTCCTCAGGCGAATATCTTGTTCAGAAGAAACTGGTAATAAAGCCCCCTAGGGCAAAAGCAAAAACATAAAGATTTAAGTCTCAAAAAAAAAAAAAAATATATATATAATAATGGGACAGGCCCCAATTCGGAGTGGACGCAGCCACTACGGGTCAGCAGACACTTCGGCTTCCGTTTCGGTTGTCGGGTTTCCATCCGCCTCCTTGGCCGGGACTTGTTCAGAGGAAGTTCCTTGTTCACTCACTGCGGCACAAACATCTCCTGGGATGACCTTGGGAGCAGCAGGGACTTCGGATAAGACAATGCCCTCCGTCTCATTTGAACCTATAAAAGATAGTTCGGGTCAAACAAAGGGCAAGAAGAAGGTAGTAAGCATCAAGAACTAGTGTTTACCTGCCCAGTCTAGACCTGATTCACTTAGAGGAGGAGATTCAGTGAAAAACTCCGCGAAATCCTGAGGGTTGAAGGACGAAGCGGGAAGAGCTGACAGACGATTTTTCTTTTCAGCTAAACTAGACGACAGTTCGGATCTCTCTTTCACCTCGGAGAAATCGTCATCGTGGATTTGATCCAGCAAGATTAGGTTGCTCTCATGCTCCTTGATGTCTGACTCCAGATCCGACTTAACCTTCTCAGTTTGAATAAAACGGATAGCTCCTTGAATCAACTCCATCCCTCGTCCCTTTACCTCTTTCCTGGCCTTCGACGCCGACCTTGCCAATTCGGAATCACGCAACTTGGTAATCGCGTTGTACTTCGCTTGAAGTTCAATGAGTTGGTTGTTCAGGGCGTCGGCGGATGATTCGGATTCGTGAAGCCTACCCTGAACACCAGAAAGCTCGTTCTGTAGTTGGTAATTCTGGTCATACTGGTCCTTCAGATCCCCCTTTATCTTCTCAAGCTCAGATTTGAGCCCGTCTACTTGATCTTCTAGCTGTTGCTTAGAGCCCGAGGATGAGTGAAGGTCAGTTTCAAGGGTAGTAAGCTTGCTTCTCCACGATTCAACCTCCTGTTGCTGGCTAAGTAACAGTCCCTCATAGTGTTCAACCATGTCGTTAAGTTCGCTGTTCGCCTGGCATTTCGAGATGATGAGTCAGTTGGAAGACTAACGCAAAAGATGAATGAAGTAAAACTAACCCGAGATGAGTGATGCGCATGAAGCAAATAGCGTTCGCGGATTGCAGGGCGCCACTTGTCGAATTCCGGCAGGATTAGACCCGACCGGGTCTTAAAGCATCGAAAAACGCTACCTTCTTTCTCCATAGCTGTAAAGGAAGAAGAAGGGAATTTGTAATATTTTGAATCAAGGTGAAGTGAAAACCCTTAGGAATGCGTGAATCGTTACCTGTAAGCGATTTGATTTGAGGGACAAGAGCAGGTTTCGACTTCGGAGAAGTATCTTGAGGCCCAGAACCCTCCTTCTGAGGAGATACGCTCCGAGTGGTCTTCTCGCCATCATGCTCGGGGAGAGAAGACATGCCAACCGGCGCAGGAGGACCCATTGTTCTAGATGGAGGAGACGATCGAGGTGAACGGTCAGTCCGGGCCCTCGATTTCTCCCTATGCGGAGAAGAATCGCTACGAGATGACTTGTCTCTTTTCCTACGAATCAAATCTTTAAGCGGTGCGTTGCTAAAGTCATCTCGGGGAGGTCGAGGAGAGTCACGACGAGGAGATCGATCTCTCCGAGGAGAACGATCATGACGACGTTCACGACGAGGTGTTAATCTGTAAGCAGCAACAGATCTTTTCCCCTCGGTGCTGTTATCGTCGACCAGTAAGGTCCTGCTGTAGTCTTTCTTGTCAATAGCGGCCGCAAGGAACGCCTTGTTCTCGTCACAAGCATCTGCTATTGGTTTGGAGAGTTTCTTACGCTGGGCAGTGAGGGCCCGAGCTGACAATCCTTGAGTTGAAGGAGGAGGCGGAAGACGATGAAGGAGATTTGGTGGACTCATCCTGAGTTTTCGATTGGCTTCAATGAACCGATCGAGAGTAAAGGAATTCCAAAGGGTTTCCCCTCTAAGGACTGTCTTGAAGAAGTTGACGAATTCCTCAGTTGGGAGAATTGGAGCAATAAAGGCTGCGAAAATGAAACAACAGATTTGGTTAGTAAAAGAATAGGGTGATTAAGAAAATGTCCGTAACCTATTTTTCTACCAGGTTTTGCAGACCACTTCGATGGAAGTACATCAGAAAGACTTCCAATCGAAGCGGGAGTTTTCTTAATCAGAAACCAGGGATGGTGCCAGTTCTCGTCCTTGTTCGGGAGATGCGAGATGATGTTCCTATTAGCGTTCGGGTACGCCGAGAAGTACCCTGCCTTCTTTGACGAACTTCTCACACTTAGAAGTTCATTCAGTTCGGGAACCCCAATAATGTAGCCAGCTTCCGCCGCAACAGTTATGATTCCAAGGATGGTTCGGAGGAGGTTGGGGGTTAGTTGAGGCAAAGCAATTTCAAGGGCCGCCAGATACCGGACTAAGGCTTCGGGAAGAGGGAAGGTCAATCCACAGCCCTTGAAATAAATTTCATAAACGCAAAAGTAACCATCACGGTGATCCTCCGGGGACTCCGTAGGATCGGCCATCTTCGATTCCGCCATCACGTCAGGTGGAAGTCGGCAGAGTTCTTTCAATCGTTGAAGGGATTGAATGGTACAAGTAGATCTGTAGTGAGGTCCGGCGATATCGTTAGGACGAGTGCAATCGTCAAGGCTAGAACGTTTCCCGTCATAAGACGGAGACTCAGGTCTATCGGAGTCGGAAGACATCGAAGGAAATGGGAAAACTCAAGTTCCAGAAGAGAAAGTTTGACGAAAGAAACGGAAAGGCTTGGCAGGAAAAGAGAAAAAGCAAAGGAAATTTTTACCAAAAGACAAAGATGAAAAGAAAGGTTACCTCACGCAAACTAAGTGGTAATGATGGAACCGCCTCGGTAGTCGTGGGGGAAGTGGAAAGGTTTTTCCCCATTTTAATAGTAAATAATTAAGATACGGTCATGATGGTGACAGATGTCACGCGATCGAATATGGGTAATACCAAAATTAAAGGATTGACAAAATCTTGGCGGGAAAACCAAAAGATCCCACAGGCGCAATCTTTGGTCATTAAGACGATTAAGCCTTCCGAATTGGAATAAGCACTTCGAAAGACTTGGGGGGGCTAATTGTTGGTGTCGGATCCCGCACCAGTGGACCGGGACCAACCAAAGATTGCCACGTAATCAAGATGAAGGCCCGCAAAGGATAAGGCCCATTAAGCCCATGGATCACAAGATATAATCGAAGTGGGCATCACCATAAAGAGAGCCCGGAGTGGTCACACCTCGGGATATGACTCGGAATCGAAGTCGGATGACTTGGGCCAAAAGGCGAAGCCCATGAAGATCGGAGTCAATTCAAATTCAAACGTTGGGCATTAAAACTCGGAGACCAAAACGGACGCATTTAAGAGAAAATAATTATGTTTAATTGAGAGATTAATGTCGTTTGTCAATATAAATAGGAGGGCTAATAGCCATGTAAAGCATACGCAATTTTTTCTAGCAAATACACTATAGTCATTTTTCCATCTCAATTCATAGCTTTTTCATCATATTTTTGTCCTCAAGAATAATCATTCCCACTAATTAAACAAATATTCAAGTGTGCGAATCCGACATCCACAATGAGGAGCGCTTTAAAATGAGGACCGTTGTCACTAAGAAAGCTGATGCCAGATAAATCAGATTCTAACGATGATTCTTCTCTAATTATTAATATTTTTCATAATTTAGTCTATGACACAAGCCACTAAATTACCATCGTTTAGAAACACTTTAAAATTGAATTTTTAGAGCTCCTTGTATTTATTGTCTCTAATTTAAATCATAATTTAACTTTTACTATTTTTACATATGTTTTGCTTACTTGGAGGCGATTCAGAGCGACAAGGAGGAGTTTGATTTTTTCTCTTTATCGTTAATTTCTAGAAATTTGAATGTGAAGGCGGATAAATTGGCACGAAATGTTCGTACCCTACCGCAACTATCTACTTATGTAAACAACATTCCTCCACATTGGCTCATTTGAGCCAATCCAATAAAGCTGTTGACAAAAAAAAACATATGTTTTGCTTATATTTTGTTTATTATCTTTTTCGTGAATGCTCCGTCTGCTATATGCGGATACTTTAACCTGAACCATGCCGCTAACACTGTTGTACCATAAAATACTATCATTGAGACTTGTGAGTATGGGAGATAATGACGTAAATAATATACTCCTCCCCATACAGTAATTCGTATATGTATATATTTTTTGGTTATATAGTAATGCGTATAGGAACATGTTCAAGAGTACGTAACTATATACCACATAAGCCATATAAGTTATGCGTACGATAATTTTATATGATGTATAAACTGGACTTACTTCCACCGTATGATCCTCCTATGACAATGATTGGGCTGTGTTTGGCAGAGTACTTCTCCTTAACGTGCAAGAGAATCGCGGCATAGTCTGCTAAGGCCTGTGCTGTGTTAAGATACCCCAATGTACTTGCGTTTTTCAATGCTTCTGCTGATGATCCAAATGGCATCGTCTTCCCATAATACTTATGCTGCATTATATATACGCGTAGTATTTAATAAATAAATTCACAATTACATTCATATATATATATATATATATATATATATATATATATATATATATATTGAAACACACACTTCTATGTAGATGAGGAGCGCTTTAAAACGAGGACCGTTGTCACTAAAAAAGCAGATGCCAGACAAATCAGAGTCTAACGACGATTCTTCTCCAAGATACGCTAAGATTGGCGCGTTGGCTTTAGCACCACCCCAATGCGTGAAATCCATGGCGTATTGAAAAGTCATGTAGCTTGTCGGTGGGAACGAGAAGTGGTCGAGGGTCTGATTAAAATAGTACATTTTAAGACCAGATTCATCTACTTTTTGTGATCCGTCGGGTGAATGTTTTAGCATTTTTGGGGAAATCCCAAGTCGAGCAATTTTGCACTGTGCGAGATAGATGAAATAAGATGAAGATGTTGAAAATATCAACAGAAGGAGAATTGTAAATGGAAGAGACATTTAGAGAGTGTTTCGTTTTATCTTGATAACTTAGTGCAGTATATGGATGCTCACTAAGTTGGCTTCCCAAGCTCATGCACCAATATCTTTATTATATAGATCGCAAAAGTTGTAATGCACTCACTATATTATGTATTAGATGAGTTATCAATTTATCATGTGCGAATCGTATTCTATATTAATATTTATATAGGGAATGCAATATAATTGAAGTTCTAGGGTTTTCAGAAAACATGTCTATTTTGAATTTAACCTCACTAAAAATTCCGTAAATTAGAAAGTCAATTAAATATTCAACTAAAACCAATTTGAAATCATATTTCTGACGAACGATTATCAAACTAGTCTACGTAATCAAGATCTTAAACATACATGCTTTAGTCAACCGCCTAACTAGATTTCTCCTTGCTAGAACTAGGATATGTATATTTCATTATTTCTGGTCACTCTACTAACATTTTTGTGTGGTAGCTAGTAATTTAATGTATACGTTGGTCATTGTATACGATAAGATTGTTGCTCAAATTTTTTTAAATCTCAGACTAAGAAATTTGGTGATGACCATTTAATTTTAATGCGATCATCATTTGTCTTTCTTTAATTTTAATCTTTGTCAGAATTGCTGATTTTTTTTTCTTTTTGATAATGGTTTACAGGAGCTTGGGAAACTGAATAGATAAAGGCTTATACAGGGTGTTAAACTATCCTGAGCAGCTCCCAAAGAGATGGGAGGGAGGAAGTAAAACTTTTACTGAGTAGCGAGATTGAGATGGAGATGGAGGAGGGGCTTTAGGTGGGGTTTGCATTTTCTTGGTCATCGAGAACGAGAAGTCGCTTTTTCTACAGAACCCTTTGTATATTTTCAATTGCTCAAATTTTCACATCAAGTATGTGGTGGAAGCGTCAAATGAAAAATACTCAAAAATTGCATGTTCAGAGTTATTTAAATAATTTTAAAATCAAGAATAAAACTATACTGGAATGCTGAATCAATATATGAATTTTACACTAGATACACACTTTGTGACATGTTATTTTTTTTAAAATCAGTTGTTATTATTCACTACAAGAGATTTATTAGATAACGTTAGTTTAGTAACGACGGTTCAATAAACGACGTAATGATATAAAGTGGGAAGGGATTTAGCGTCGGTTTAATAAACGACGTAATAAACCGACGACAATTTATTAACTCATTTGCAGAGAAAGCTTCGAGACAGAGGCTCGTTTGCCACTGAACCGGAAATTGTAATCACGCCTGCCATTTTGGAGTCTATATGCCACTCTAGTATGTGTTATTTCTATTTTGCCCTTGATAAATATTTTTATTTAATTAAATTTTAGAAAACTAAAACGAAAAAAAAAACAAAAAAGCAAAAAAAAAATTGCTCGCATCCTCACCTCCGATTCTCTCCTCCCAAACCGCAGTTCACCCCGCCGATCTCGCCGCCCGCCGTCTCCGGTATCTCGTCCTTGCAATCGGTTTGTTCTCCTCTCTCCTCCGCCATTGATGAAACTAAGAGATTCTTTCTTAGTTTCTCAATCTTCCGCCATGGATATCAACGACAACCACGCTCCGACGACGAAGACGCTCTCTCAGTTATCAGAGGTTCTGCATCAACGATTCGAAGTTTCTAATAATTGTATAGTTTTCTTCATCCTTTGTCCTTCTTCTCGTTTGATTTGATTTCTCTTCGAAAAGCAAGAATTTTATTATCTAAGATCTCTTGTTGATACGCTTAGATGAGTGTGGTGGGATTCGATGTTGGGAACGAGAACTGTCAATTCCGTAATCATGAGTTCTTATGGCAAATTCTACCTCAAAATTCATACTAGTTGATTAGTTTGAAGTTATTGGGGAATATAAGTTGATTAGTTTACCCTTTTATTGTTGTATCTGTTTTTTCTTAAGACAATGATAACGGCGATGGAAGTGGCACTAGAATGGGAGAGAACTAGCAAATTTGTGATGCAGACCAAGATGAGCCTGTAGATGGTCATGCCATTGATGTTGAGGCCAGTCTTGATCTTATGGGGACAATGGAACAAGGTAAACTGTAGTTTATAACAATTGTTGAATTCTGTGATCCTTTATCTTAGGGTGTTATAGAACTGTAGTTTCTTTGTTAAATAGACCTTCAAAAAGAGGTAGGAAATGCAGATTTAGCCATGAATCATGATTGATGACCAAGAGAAGGATCTTGAGAAAGGTAAACTTTTGTTTTGTTTTTTTTTGTATATGGTTGAAGTTACTGATTCTTATCATCAGTTCTAAATGTTACACACTAGTAAGCCTTGATTAGCTTTAATTGTTGTAAATAATCTTCTAACTGAATTAAACCAAACTACTAATGATGCTGAGAACGAAGGCATCATAGATCTTGTTAATGCTTTGTGAATCAATTGAAAACGGTAATTATTTCAGATTCTTGTTTTTTCTCATCTGTAATGTACGGGACGTATCTATTGATTCGTAATTGCTGAATTTTTGTGTAGAAACTGAGATGGGAACCAAGGAAAAAGATGGTGATGAGGAGGCTAAATCTGAGAAGCCTAAGAAGAAAAAAAGATCAAAGAAAGGCAAGACTCCGGCTAAAGTAGATGCTCTAGTTGCTAACAACGTTGTACTTTGGTTATTTTAATTGCAAAGTAAATATATGATATTATTGATAACCATTTTTACAGATCTATATGTTTTACATCCAAAGTTATTCAATGATTTGGAAAATAAACATGTATTAGTATTTGTCAAATTTATAAAACTAGGTTCGACTGGGTACAACTAAGAACATATCTGTATTTGAATTCGTCGTATTTGTACAACTAGGTTTGACTAAGTACAACTAAGACCATAAATATATACGTAGTTCTATACAACAAATATGAAAACGATAAATTAGAGTTTATATCGATTCCAAAAACATTTTGAACTATAAACAAACAATTTTAAATAAATAAAACTAGAATTTATCATTTTCCAAATATATACTATTAGTTCAACTAAGTTCATTGTATTATGAATTTTATTAAATTATAACAAGGTATAAATTAATAGTTATATAAGAATTCCCTAAAAACATTTTCAAATATAAATAGATTATTTAAAATCAATACAACCATAATTTATCAATTTTGTAAAAAAAAAAATTTATTTTCACATAAGTCATAACACACTTCTTCCAATATAAGGAAGTCTTAGTAAGTTATCACTGCATATGAAGCAAAAGAGGTGAAAATCAAGTTTTTCTGAACATTGTATTATAAAAACCTCCTAAATGATAATTAAAAGTGTAACATCATGTGTCCAACTGGAAATTACTAATTTTTAATAAAGTCCAACTGGAAATACACAAAAATCGCTAAAGTCCAACTATGAATATGAGAGTACAAATGGACAACTAGGTACAACTATGTTTAAAACAAAACAATTTTTTATTAATATCATGTTGTCTTTGGTCCACTTAACCACACGTGTGACGATTTAAAATTAATATCCCGCCGCCAAAATCATGCTTACGTGGATCATATTTAATTTTTTTTTTTTTTTAGAAAAAAATTTATTTTAGTTAAATTTTTTTTTTTAAAAGGTTATTTTTAATTGTCTCAGTTGTACCTAAATGAACTAGTTGTACTTTCTTATAAGTAACCCATACACATAGTTGTACCTAAATAGACTAGTTGTACCTAAAAAACTAATTGAACATAAATATAATCTAAATATTGTACTTTTTTCATCTTTACCATACACAAACAAAAGGTCCAATTTTTTTACACGTAATTATATCCAAATTTATCAGTTGCACCAAAAACAAAAAAACTATCCGAACAATCAAATAGTGTAGTTGCACCAAGTAGTTCAACTTATACCAAAATTGTCTCAGTTGTACCTAAGTTATCTAGTTGTACATAAAACTTCACTTTCACCATATGATTCTATTGTTCAAATCCGCAATCTTTCAGTCTCTGCTGCAACTATTTAATCTTCTGCTCATTATACCTCCAAAGTAGATAAATTTCCATGCTTTCTCAAAGTTGTTGCTTCAAAGTAAGCTCTTGCTTTCGTTATTGGCTAAGATTCCCCTATACAACGAATATATGGAAGTGCCTATACAAATAAACAAGGACAAAATACACAAATAATCACCAATCTGGTTTTCTGAAAACTCAAAACTTGTTCATTTTACTTTGGAAGTCAAGAAATCGAAACTTGTTCATTTTATCCTCTAGATCAAAGCAATGTCAAAGTAAAGCAAAACCCTTGAAGTCTGAAGGCAAATTGAATCATTTTTAGTCGGTTTGTTGTGTTTATGAAGGATATAGTTGGTTTGGGGAAGAATTTTCAGCGGTGGTGAACCTCAAAATTTACAGAGAACTTTAGGTACTCTTCTTACTGAATCTAAGTTTCTTTCGATCTTGAAAACTATGGTGAATTGGTAACAAGATAATTCATATGAATTTGTGGCTAGATTTGTTCTTTCAATCTAAATTTGAATTGAATGATCTGTAAAATGTTCTTGAGAATTGGGATGTGCATTTAGTTGATCCTTGTAGTTGGAGAATGGTCACTTGCAGTGATGGCTATGTCTCTGCACTGTGATTTCTGAGACTGAGACTGTCTTGTTTTCTTAATGAAACAGGGGACTTCCTAGCCAATGCATGTCTGGTACATTGTCTCATAGAACCAGAAACCTCACCTATCTACAAGTTATTATAGCCTTTGCTATGTTTGATTCTTGTTCTGCAATTTTTCTTCTTGCTGAGCTTAAGGTTTTGTGGTATAGGTTGTTGCAAAAAATGCAATCTTTGACCACTTCACTATACAATTGGAGTTGGAGAAGGTTCAGATGTCAATTACACTTGGAGAATACTAGAACTTGTATTACTTGTGATTTGCTGCTTCAGTTGCTCTCTCTCGATGTGGTGAGGAACTTGGTTTTGGTTTTGTTGTAAATGTAACTAAGCAGGCTAACATGGAAAGTGCCTGGTAAGAATGATACACTACTTGGTACCATCTGGTTTTGATGTCTCAGTGGTCAAGATATCTGATTTTGAACCAGATGTTCCATGTAGGGTAATTTTGAAGCTACTGTTACTACGGTACAAAGAAGCTCCGAATAAAACGCTCGTTGGAAAGGAAAATTTAGAAACCACCGAACTGCTGTATGTTCATTTTTCTCGCCTCAAGTGCATGGTAAGTAATGTGTCTTACTCGCAAAGGTTTTTATTTCAGTTATCTGTTAATAACATGTCAAGATTTAGAGCTGTGGGAACTGTTTGGGTTACTTCCTTACCTTCAATGCATCACATCTTTTAGAATTTGTTCATTATCTTATGGTTTTCTTCCGTTTCGTAGATTACAAATAGTGCTTATGATGCAGTTCAGATTCTGATAGAAGGCAATGAGAAAGTTCCTCACTGCAAATTACTTCTTGAGGTGTGTTAATTGGCTGGCAGTTTGAATCCCACATGGAAATCATGTTTTTCCACTGAATTTCTGTAAACATATGTTACCGTCTTTGATATGGAGTCTTGAAGTTGGATACAGTACCTGTCACTGGTGAGGCTTTAATATGTTTTTTGGATTTCGAATTAAATTCTTTTACTGAATTGGAAGATTAAGAGTATGAATGACATAGTAAAAGACTCTGGATTTATTAGTATTATTACTCTTCTTTCCTCATAGTAATGAAGCTAGAGCAAGCTTTTTTTTTTTTTTCCTATTTTGGAATGTATGTTTAAGTACCAGTTAACTATTGTTTCAGGTGCCGTGTCATGGAAGTTGGGTCATTTGAAGATGAAGAAGTGGCAAAACTCATGAACGATTCGTTCGCTAGTATCAAGGTAAACACACTCCTAACATCATAGGAGCATTTGGTTATCTCGATCCCGAATACGTTTCCACAAGAACATTCACCAAGAAAAGCGATGTTTATAGCTTTTGGGTTTTACTCTTTGAACTTAGATCTGGAAGAAATCCTCAACAAGGTCTAGTGGAATTGGTTGAGCTGGTAATGGAATTGGTTCAGCTGGTAATGGAATTGGTTAAGCTGTTAATTGTACCTGTAATAATATGTTTATCTTTTGTAAGACAGAGTTACAAAATTATACAGTATTATTTTGTGTATAAACAAATAAATTTGATAAATGGAATAATACTGGATCAGCTTTTTAAATTATTAGTTGAATTTCGTTTCTTATTATTTTTATTACATTTAATAAATAATTAATATAAATAGAAAATGATGCATACTTGCGTCGGTTGTATAATTGACTCTAAACTAAAATTTTAAGGTAAAACTAAAACCGATGCTAAATTCAAAACAAACCGACGTTATTCTTTTGACGCTAAACATGACGTCATTTATTTAAGTGAAGCCAAAAATGTTTGCGTCATGCAATGTTACGACGTTTAAGAAACTGACGTTAATATGTTCACGTCTGTTTAACACCGACGTAAAGTATTGAAACAAACGACATTAAAAGCCGTGTTTTTTGTAGTGATTACACTTGTACTTTAACAAAGATAAAAAAAGAGAGAGCCAATTTTCAAAAAATTCAATAGGTAAATTTTTTTTCAATATCTATTTAATATTTGAGTTAACAATGTCCTTAGATTATATATATGATGAAGCTATAAAATCATGTTTCTCCAGACAAAATTCCGTATTCAAAGTTAAAGTCTGTTAAGAACGAATCAGTCTCCTACATGTTATACTTTCAGACATTGATATTTCAAGCTGTAGGATATATAAAATAAAAATGAATAGTATGATAATGCACATGCACTCATATACAAAATATATAAAGTTTTTTTTTTTTTGTTAATTGCTTTTTTGAAAGGAAAAAAAAAAGAAAATACACTGAACAATTAGGCATTCAAGAAAATACATAACCTAGAGATTTAAAAAAAAAAAAATACATAACCTAAATTATTTTTGAAAAAGATATAACGAAGATTGTTAACATAATTTAGGCAACCTTGCTATAAGTAATCAAACATTCAATCATATATCTTCCATTTGTTATTATGATTCATTGATTCTTGTTCGCGTGGGGACAGTTTGCAATTGAGTAATCCAACATCTTTTATAAATATTGGTTCGTGACATCGAACCCTCTTTAATAAATAGAAGTACCGACGAAATCTAACGGTTTTCCAAACTTCTTTTTTTTCCCCCAGTTTTCTACTACTGTATTTTATTTTATTTATAGAGTTTTATTGTTTTATATAAAAATAATAAATAAAATACAGTTACCTATATAGTTAATTTAATAAATTTTAGTAACACTTCAATTATTCTAAAAGTAAAACATATAGTAACCAAAATAAAACCGTCCTTTTATATACATCCCAAAATTAGATGAAAATCCCATGTTTTCGGCAGTTAAGCAGAACATTGATTACGAACATCTTGAGAATTTGCTTATCATTAAGTATAAAATTTACCACGACTGTCAAATATATGAAAGAATTGGACATCTAACTTATCTTGGAATACCATTTTGGTTGTACTAGTAGTTTTCGTGGTTTTTCTTATCAGGTAATTCCATATAATAATCTCCTATTGCATAGAACAAACCCTGTCAAAATTATGTGAACAGAACCTAGTGCTTTTTGAGCAACCATTATTCTAATTTTACAACTTTACATATACTCCACTTATTCTTTTCTTTTTTTGAACAAAATACTCCACTTATTCGTGGCCTCACCATTTCGATGTTTTTTTTTTTCTTTTCTTCATAATGTCTCCATTCAATGTTGAAGACAGATATCAGCTACAACACTTACAGGTAATAATGAATATAAGCCACATATTTTTGTCAGGCAAATATATATTCGTTTACGGAAAACTGAATTACTACACAAAATCTCTTAGAAGGAAAAAGGACTCCACTAAAACAAGCTATCTTCAAAGAAACAATGGCGTACATTTTACATCTTAGGGTTTACACTTTACAGGAGCCATATTTACCAACAAATAAAGAAAAATCATGAATTTGTTTGTTAAGCCAAAAGTGAATTTGAATTTGTTTTTGACCTTTCAAATTTTATAAGGATATTTATGTAACTTTGCCATTAAAGAAAATTAGTTTTCCAAGATTTACAATTTTGGCTTTTTTTAATTTCTTTCAAAATACCTTTTTCTTAGGTATAATTCCGCGACTTGTTAACAGGCAAATAGTTGGTCTATGGTTTCTCAAATACTATAGGTTAATATTCGATTAGCAAACAAACTTTTTTTTTTTTGAAAGGGAAAGTCTTTCGGCCAAAGGCACCATTATATGAAAACATATGTTAATTTAAATTTATACATAAAAGAAATAAAGAAATGATAGCAGTTTCATGAAGCAAGCATGTATATTTGTGGTGCCAATAGCCAAATGTGTAATGAACATATATGCCCATCGCTTTGCATGCGCAAACTTTATCAACATGACAACATTAATATGAAATGTAACTTTTTCTTGGTTACTTAGCTTGAATGCAACATCCATTTATAGTCTATTTTTGACATCATTCTAAACATTTAATGCTACAAAATAAAATGAAGAATGAGAAGGTGGCACCCCACATACATCATATTTTACGAGAAAACTTGAACAAAAATATGATGGATGATGAATAGAAAAAGCTAGGCTACACGAACTCATTAGACAAGGAAAAAAAAAAGAAAGATAATCCACTGAAAATATTAGAGTTCTAAATTATTTGATTTTATGATTTATTTTGCAATGCAAATTTTAGAGTTAAAGAATTCTATTTTTGCAGTAGTTAATGGTCACTAGTCAGTAGTCACACTACAATATTGCAACCGTACTGGGTTTTATAAACTTCAAAAGGTTTTGGATCGAACGGAACGGATGCCGCATAAAACCCACACAAACTTAGAAGTTTTGTTGCAAAGAAACCATATTCAGTTTAAATTTATAAATTTTCTAAACATGTTATCTTTTACATGCTTTCTTTACGTATCGATTTAAACTATTCTAAATACTGTAAATGGTGAAGAAAACAAGCCCATGATTCTTTGAACCATTAAATCGTGTGAATTTAAAAATACTGTATATGCACATAGAAACAAGCCCATGATAAAGTAATCATAATTTGTTTGAGGCTGAATAAAAGTTTCGTATGTTTTTTGACTGATTAGACGATTCCGAGGAAAATATGGCTTGATCGGGCAGTGAAGAAATTGATTCAATGACCGGTTAGGAAAATTGAGAGATTAAGCAAATCAACTTCCGCAACAAAGTTCTAAAGTCAATACTCCACTTGAATTCCATGGTGTAACAACTGCCACATGTTTGGAAATTCAGTTTTAATTAAAACTCTTGTGATTGTGATAGAACCGAGTTGGACCAATCCATAGTTGATTTGTAGTCAGATGATTGTGACAGTTAAGTCCAATATTGCTCCAAAATATCTAAGAGCTTGGAAGAGTACAGATCGGTTTATTTTTTATTCTTCTAAACACGTACGTCAAAAGAGTAATAAGTACTTTGTGGTAGTCACGACTCATGTGCAGTGACCAAAGCATGTACGTTTCTTTGATTAAGATCTCGATTAAGTAGACTGGTTTAGAGAATCGTTCGTCACAAATATGATTTCAAATTGGTTTTAGTTGAATATTTAATTGACTTTCTAATTTACGGAATTTTTTGTGATGTTATTAAATTCAAAATAGACGTGTTTTCTGAAAGCTTTAGAACTTATATTATATTGCATTCCCTATATAAGTATTACAAAATTCACACATATACGTATATAATATAGTGCATTACAACTTTTGAGATCTTTTTTTTTTTTGAGCAGATACAACTTTTGGGATCTATATATAAAGGTATTGATTGTTGAACTTGGGAAGCCAACTTAGTGAACATTAATGTATCGCACCAAGTTACTAAGATAAAACGATACACTCTCAAAATGTCTCTTCCACATACAATTCTCCTTTTATTGATATTTTCAACATCGTCATCTTATTTCATCTCTTTCGCACACTCCAAAATCGCTCGGCTCGGGATTTCTTCGAAAACACTAAAGAATGCATCCGATGGATCAACACAAAATGTAGATGAATCTGATCTAAAAATGTACTACTTTAATCAGACGCTCGACCACTTCACATTCACGCCGAAAAGCTACATGACTTTCCAACAAAGATACGCCATCGATTCCACGCACTGGGGTGGTGCTAAAGCCAACGCGCCAATCTTAGCATTTCTTGGAGAGGAATCGTCGTTAGACTCTGATTTGGCTGGCATCGGTTTTCTTCATGACAACGGTCCTCGCCTAAAAGCGCTCCTCGTCTACATAGAGGTGTGTGTTTATATATATATATAATGCGCGGTTAGATTAATCTTTGTAGTAAATTTATATAAATGTATACGTTGATGCAGCATAGATATTATGGGAAGACAATGCCATTTGGATCAGCAGAAGAAGCATTGAAGAACGCAAGTACGTTGGGGTATCTGAACGCAGCACAAGCCCTAGCAGACTACGCCGCGATTCTCTTGCACGTTAAGGAGAAGTACTCCACCAAACATAGCCCTATCATTGTAATAGGAGGATCCTATGGTGGAAGTAAGTCCAGTATATATATGTTAAAATTATCATAACCGTAACTTATTTGGCTTGTGTGATATATAGTTATTCTTGATCTCACAATGAATATCAAATAGCATTATATGATATTAAGGAATTTTAAATAAACAATTTCTTTTTCATGGTACAAAGTGTTAGCGGCATGGTTCAGGCTAAAATATCCACACATAGCACTCGGAGCATTAGCATCTTCAGCTCCTCTTCTATACTTTGAAGATACTCGTCCTAAATTTGGTTATTATTATATTGTAACCAAAGTTTTCAAGGTAAGAATAATTATCCACTCATAGACCATATGTCCATATCAGCATGTAGGAGTTATTTTTTTTTTATCACAATCAGTCCATTTCAACTATTTCGTTCTTCACTAGTTTTTGTTGTTACATGGTGGTCTTAACTAATTAATTAATCACATTCTTCTTCTTCTTTTTTTTTTCTAACAAATATTCCATTAGGAAACAAGTGAAAGATGTTATAACACGATCCGTAAATCTTGGAAAGAAATCGATAGAGTTGCTGCCAAACCCAATGGTCTCTCAATCCTTAGCAAAACATTCAAAACTTGCGCGTAAGAAAGTAATATCTTAATTTCTTATTTTTCAGTTAAGTTATATTTTATGCTTAATTTCTTCTTCAAAATTATTTATCAGTCCATTGAACGGAAGCTTTGATATCAAAGACTTCTTGGACACGATATATGCCGAAGCTGTTCAATACAACCGGGGTCCGAGTTATTGGGTGGCCAACGTGTGCAACGCAATCAACGCCAACACACCAAACCGTAAAAACAATTTACTCGACCGGATTTTTGCTGGTGTTGTCGCTTTAATAGGCAACCGAACTTGCTATGATACCAATATGTTTTCGCAGCCAACAAACAATCACATCGCATGGAGATGGCAGGTATATAAATTTCGCGTTTAAAAACATACTAAACACGATAGAATGTCATATACATTAAAGTGGTGCGAAGCACCATCCATTTTAATTAATTTGGGGATTTTAATTTGGAGAGATTGTAGTCATGAATTCTAAAGATATACTAATGATTTTTGTGGTTTTGTTTCCTAATTCGTCTAATTCATTTAGAAAATAAAATTACATGAATGATTTTATACAGAGCTGCAGCGAGATAGTGATACCCGTGGGATATGACAAACAAGATACAATGTTTCCAACGGCACCGTTTAACATGACCAGTTACATTGATGGATGTGAGTCTTATTATGGTGTCCCTCCTAGGCCACATTGGATCACAACGTACTTCGGCATTCAGGTATATATGATTAATCAACTAATTTTAAAATCATATTAATATTATTAGTAATTAAATATATGACACAAGCCACTACATTACCATCGTTTAGAAACACTTTTAAATTGGATTTTTGGAGTTCCTTGTATTTCTTGTCTCTAAAATTTAAATCACAATTTAACTTTTGTTATTTTTACTTATGTTTTGCTTATATTTTGCTTATTATCTTTTTCATCAATTTTTTTTTTAAATTTCAAGATTTAAAACAAAAACAACATATTGATATATTCGTATAAATATTTTCATATAATTGTATTGATTTTTTACAGGTAATAGTTTGAAGAAAATAATTAGCTACAACTTACTATGAATTATATATTGCAGGATGTCAAGTTAATCCTCCGAAAATTTGGGAGCAACATCATTTTTTCTAATGGATTGTCAGATCCTTACAGCGTTGGCGGGTAATAAACCTAATAACTTTTTCATACATGATTGAACATGTTATTGGTGTGTCAATGTATATAAGGTTTCATGGGATTTCTTTTCATATGTTTTCAGAGTCTTGGAGGATATTTCAGATACTGTAGTCGCAATCACGACAAATGGTAATTTATTAAATTTTCAGTTTTCGTCAAACATTTTATCCAACAAATCGTTTATGAATATGATGATGAACTCTCTCAAAATTTTAATTAAAAAAATTAATATATGAGCAGGTTCACATTGTCAAGATATCAGTTTGAAGAACAAAGAAGATCCGCAGTGGCTGGTGATGCAAAGAGAGAAAGAGATTAAAGTTATTGATTCTTGGATTTCAACGTACCAAAATGATCTACGAGATCTTAACATGTCAATATAAGTTTAGTTATGATATATATAAATATCAATAATTGGTGAGTGATCTTTTTTTTTTGTTTGTGACAACGAGTGATCTATAAAAATCGATGTAAAAGCAAGTTCTATGGAAAAAAAACAAAAGTTTATTGGGATTGGGCTAGAGCTTTGGATCTTGGATTGTGGCCCATTTAGAGTATAGTTTACGAAACCGAACTCCAAAACCAATAAGTGTATGAAACTATGAAGTATATATCCTTCCTAATGGTAATTGTGAATGTCAAATGTCCTCCTTCTTAATGTTTTGCCATAATTTGATTGGATAATATAAGAGTTTTATACTTCCTGAAAGCTGTACTCATTTAGTCCAATGATAAGCGACCACAACATATAATAACATCATTAATATTGCGAAATGAAATTATAAGAGCACCCACCGTGGGGTAAGTGTGAGTGTAAGTGTGAAATTTTTTTTATTATTATAATTTAAAGAGAGAGAAAAAAGAGAGAGAGAAAGAAAGAGAGAGAAAGAGAGAGAGTGTCTTACATCCGAGTGTAAAGTTACACCCGGGTGTGAGGAGAGAGACAACTTTTCTCTTATTTTCGATTACTTTAATGGTCACACCCGGGGAGAAAATGCGCCATTGCGCATGGCCTAAGATTATAGATCATTTGTCTGTACTTTGTTCATTGTTATTATAAGACTAAGATAAGATATTATAAATGTTTTATTGTGTTGAAACCAGTAAATTTATGATCTATTTGTACCAAGTAATTGATATCTAATCATGTACTAGTGTCTAATTTTTTTTTAAAAAAAATTGCAAAAATAAAAACAAGACATGACAAGAGAAAACATTATTTGAAAATGGGACAAATGTTGATGACTAGCCAAAAGTAAAGTAAAGACATAAATTTATAGTTAGTCTTTAAAAATTAATGGGCCTCGAAACAATATAAAAGACATTCCGATGGAATGTGACACCACACTTTCATAACTTAGCCTCAAAGGAAAAAAAGGCATTGCTTTTATTTATCTCAAGAAATATGTTAAATACCCATATATTTGAATGAATTGCTATAATGAAACCGCCTCATTGATCCAAACTACATTATATAGTATGTTGATATTGTCATGAAAAAAGAAAGTTTTTAAAATATACACTAAAACAACGGATCAATGGTCAAAACTATGTATCCAACTGAAAAATATATGTTTTTGGCATATATCAAAGGAAGCCAAAACTCTATATATCCTTTGTGCAAGTTTAACGTATATATACAATATAAGCATTTTCTTTCACAATCATATGGTCCAATATCCTATGTAACACTTTACTATGAGAATGTTGAAAAGATAAAAATAACAAGTTTTTCTATAATACAAACATGTTATACGCTCATCAATTAATGAAAATGTTAATTTAGATTTATATAGTAATTCGAAATGAATTCTTCAAATAAACAAGAAAGATAAGCATGAGATAAATTAGTAGCTAGTATTGCAAATTTGCAAGTAAATCTAAATATCTAATGGAGTATTACATTACATGTGAATTGATTACATTTGAATGATTCCATATAAATGAACGAATGACCTTCGTTTTTTTTTCTTTTAAAGTACCATTTTATAGGCAATAGGATACATTTGACCCGTCAACCAATCGATTCCAAGTAGCCTAATTAAATTCATCACCTTGTTGGAGATATCCAATGTTGTTGAACGCTAGCTAGATCAAAACTCAAAAGTATAACTTGCTTTTTGTTTTGCAATGGATTCTTAGTTTCAACATATACAAACACGTACGTATAAATAAATACACAATTCTGTAAAAACAAATACACACACTTACTTTTTTTAGCAAGTATATTATAGGTGCATACAAGTAAAGCAAGAGGTGCGTCAAAAGTACGCATTATGTGGTTTAGGTAACCAGGGAAAAAAAAGAGAAAAAAAAAGAAGCCAAAGAAGATGATGCCAAGAAAGAACCTTCCATTGACTGGTCTCCATTTTCCTTTTTTTAAGAACCCTAATTCTTATTCACCTACGCAATTATACTTTTTGTATTTGACAAGTAATTACGTGTTTGTTAAGCAACTTTTACCACGCCTGTTCAAAATGTTGAAATTATTGTCTTAAAAGTAGTAAAGAAAAAGTTGTTGATCATTCTACTCTGAGATGAAGCAGAAATTATAACAAAAAAAAATGAAGCAGAAATTACATATAGAAAGATAGATTGATTTCTCTTTTTTTTTTTTCTGTCGACATATGGTAAATATCATCTACAAAATAATATAAAATAAAGATTGATAGATCATAGATCATTGACTTCGCAACGCTTTGACATTATAGAATTTGTATTATCATCAACCAACTTGGAATTCCAATTCAATTTTCAAAACTAGAATATCCAATTTACAAATCAAAACATCAAAGATACGGTTATTTTACCCTTTTTGTTTGTCCAAATCATTTTATTTTGATGCTTAAAAGAATAACAATAAATCGATTAAAAGAAAAAAAATCGAGTAATAAAAAAGTAAATAAATCGAACTAAAACACATGTGAGATTTGGCGTAATCTACACTGGAACATTTTCTGTTTATCCGCTGTTATACTTCTCTCTCTCTCTATATCCCAAAAGACGACACAAGTACAAAACAAATCTGCAAATCTTCTTCTGTCTTCATGAATTTCAAGACTAACGATTCGTAGCCGTTAACAATTTGACGGCTCAATTGTCCATTCTTGTGCTCAGAAGAAAAAAAAAATGATCTTTTTGATTTTTGACGAGATTAAGAGATCGTGTTAACACTTAAAGCAGACCCAACTCGGGAAGCTATGTCGGCTATTCGTTTCGCGGCGGCGATTCTGATTTATTGTTTATTACCGGCGGCGGTTTTATCTTATGGTTTCCCGGCGGCGCTGAAACTTGAAAGAGTAATTCCGGCGAATCACGAGATGGAACTTAGTCAGCTCAAGGCTCGTGATAAAGCTAGACACGGCAGATTGTTACAGTCTTTAGGCGGAGTTATAGATTTTCCCGTCGATGGAACTTTTGATCCTTTCGTTGTTGGGTAATTTAAAGTTTTCATCTTTTTTTGTCTCTCTCTCTTTGTTATTTTTGGTGATTGATCGATTGTTGGTAATGCCTATAAGGTGTTCGATACAATATCTGAGTAAATCTCAGTCGTTGTCTGTCAAAGTTTTGTTTTTTTCTTAAGTCTCAATCAAAAAGTTCTTTCTATGGTTTTGTTATTTTCTGCTTAATTTTGGTGTTTGACTTTGAACAGATTATACTACACGAAAATACGATTAGGATCTCCTCCAAGAGATTTTTATGTACAGGTTGATACAGGAAGTGATGTTTTGTGGGTTAGTTGTGCTTCTTGTAATGGCTGTCCTCAAACCAGTGGACTCCAAGTAAAGCTTTTGAAATCTTTTTCATTATCTTGGTATAGTTTGAATTTCTGTGATTTGAGATTTTCATAATATGCTGCTTCTTTCCTTTTGCAGATTCAGTTGAATTTCTTTGATCCAGGGAGCTCTGTAACAGCAACACCGGTCTCATGTTCTGATCAAAGATGCAGTTGGGGTATTCAGTCTTCTGATTCTGGCTGTTCTGTTCAGAACAACCTTTGTGCTTATACGTTTCAGTATGGGGATGGAAGTGGCACCTCAGGGTTTTACGTCTCGGATGTCTTGCAATTTGACATGATTGTTGGAAGCTCTTTGGTCCCAAACTCAACGGCTCCGGTTGTGTTTGGGTGAGTTTATTTCAGCGAATCCTTTGTTTCATAGTCATCAATATGGGCCATTACTCTTGACTTTGTTGGTTGCTATGTGGGATTGTTTTTCTGAAATCAGTTGCAGCACCTCGCAGACGGGAGATCTAGTGAAGTCTGATAGAGCGGTTGATGGAATTTTCGGGTTTGGGCAGCAAGGAATGTCTGTGATTTCTCAGCTTGCTTCACAGGGATTAGCTCCAAGAGTGTTCTCTCACTGCTTGAAAGGAGAGAATGGAGGCGGAGGCATACTGGTTCTTGGAGAGATTGTGGAGCCAAACATGGTCTTTACTCCTCTTGTCCCCTCGCAGTTAGTTCCATTTATCCATTGAAAACGTTTCATTTCAAAAGAATTGTTCAATAGAGAGTGACTGATAAGCATGATCTTATGGCGTGTGAAAATTTCAGGCCTCATTACAATGTGAATCTTCTGAGCATCTCAGTGAATGGCCAAGCTTTACCTATCAATCCATCGGTCTTCTCTACATCAAACGGTCAGGGAACAATCATTGACACTGGTACAACATTGGCATACCTTTCTGAAGCAGCCTATGTTCCCTTCGTTGAAGCTGTAAGTCATCAAACCTCACGTTGCTATCTCCTTCTGATATTACTGTACTCCATTGACTTGATACTCTGCAATTTTGGTTCGATACATTATTTTAATTGTTATCTGTCTTATGGAATTTTTCAGATTACAAATGCTGTTTCGCAGTCTGTCAGGCCCGTTGTTTCGAAAGGGAACCAATGTTACGTAATAGCCACAAGGTTTACCCTCTTCCCAAATTTTCTTATCCTGAAGCATGTCTTCTGAATTGGTAAACATCTGAACTTATTTATTGTACTGTGATGATCAGTGTCGCAGACCTATTTCCTCCAGTTAGCTTGAACTTTGCTGGTGGAGCATCCATGTTCTTGAATCCTCAGGATTACCTCATACAGCAGAACAACGTCGTAAGCATTTTTAACTCGGAACCTTTTCACAGGAATCTGGTTTCAGAATCTGAACCTAACTTGACATGAAACATTGAGTCTTTTTCGGTTCTTGGTATAACATTTGTCTCTGCACTCTACTTTCTAGGGAGGTACTGCAGTGTGGTGCATCGGTTTTCAAAGAATACAGAATCAAGGGATAACAATCCTTGGAGGTAACCCGAATCGAAAGCTTAAGCCTTTGTTATTTGAAACCTTACGTTTGGTAACACGAAACATCGGTTTTCTCATCTTTTTCTTCAGATTTGGTTCTTAAAGACAAGATCTTTGTCTATGATCTGGTCGGTCAGAGAATTGGATGGGCAAACTACGACTGTAAATCTCACCCCCTTAACTCAAATGACACCCAAAAGCAATGAAATCTTTCCGCACTTAAAAAAACTCTCAACCTTTTTTGTTTTATTCAGGTTCAATGTCGGTAAATGTCTCAGCGACTAGCAGCAGCGGAAGAAGCGAATATGTGAACGCAGGACAGTTTAGTGAAAATTCTGCTGCACCGCAGAAGTTATCTTTGGACATTGTTGGAAACACTCTGATGTTGTTATTAATGGTAATCAACATGTTCTTATAGCACGTACAGCTTTCACAACTTTGCCTAAAATTGTAGTTTCTTCTATACCCTTTTGATGTGGTCGTCGGCGTGTTATTTGTGGTCACCAGAGAGTAAGTTTCTCCCAACCGGCGAATCCCAGCAGAAGTAAAGTTAACTTCTTTGTTGTTTGTTTGTATGTTTTTTTTTTCTCATTTCATTGTTTTAGTTTTGGATGTACATAATTCCTTCTATACATAGTGGTGTCTGTGTGTGTATCATTCTTCTGATCAAGTTTTTTTTTCTCACTATTTTTATATTAAAAAGAAATTCTGCAAAGATAAAAACGAAATCATACTATAGCATCAAAATCTTTAACAAAAGCAAAAAGCAAAGAAAGAACGTTTTCAAATAATGGTACATATGAATATCTAAGGATCAGAGGTAGTTGCATTGATCCAAACACCTATCTCTTAGTCAAATACTGATCAAGGCCCTTCAACAATACTTTTTTGTTCTAAACTTTTTAATTTGATAATTAATTACTCATGATATTATTGTTATAGAGTTATCAAGTATTTCATAACAATCATTTCAAAATAGATGTTTGAAATCATTTAGAAAATGTGTCATAGGTGTAGCAAAAAAAGAATTGATTTACACAGAAAAGAACTAATTAATAAATTTACATTGATGTAATATTATTTAGTTGAACATAATAAGATAAATAAATAATTTTTTAATGAAATAAATTTTTTTTTTGTTGGTCGATTTTACTTCTTCGAATGTTTTAACATTTTTTTAAAAAATTATCTTCTGTCAAATTAGTTAATGTCGTCTTATATTTTGCATTAAATCTCATAATTCTTCTATTTCTCCAGCATACTTGCGTACACTCTTTCTCAGACAGAGTCAACGAAAGCCCTAATCTTTTCATACCTGACTGACACAGACACTAACTATCTTTCTGTGTAATAAACTCATAATCATTAATTTCGTGTTCCAGTTTCAAAGTGTTTATCTGTACTAATGTAATCCTCAAATTAGGAAATTTATCAATTAATCTCTTTTTTTATCTGGTCGTCTCCTAAATCTCCTGCTTTCTCTTCTTCCCTCGAATCTCGAATTTCTAGGGTTTTAGGGGTTTTTCTCAAATTGAATTTTCCAGATCTCATCATCTAATTCCTCTAGGGGATTTCTCATCTGAGTCTCGTGGGGCGATGGCGGATGAGAAGAACGGTGGACGTGTGAGTGACGCTAGTGACTACTCGTCGGAGGACGAAGGAACAGAAGATTACAGAAGAGGAGGTTACCATGAGGTTCGAGTCGGTGATACTTTTAAGAATGGTTCTTATGTCATTCAGAGTAAGCTTGGTTGGGGACATTTCTCCACTGTCTGGCTCGCTTGGGACTCTCTAAAATCTGTAAGTCACTTCTATGCTTCGTTTCTCAGAGAATCAATTTTAGGGTTTTTAGATACCAGTGAAAAGGAATTTGATTGCTGTAGAAGAAAAATGTGATTGTGGAAGTTCTTGTAGTTAGAGATTTGAATCTTGCCATTGTTTTGTAGCGTTACGTAGCTTTGAAAATCCAGAAGAGTGCTCAGCACTACACTGAGGCGGCGATGGATGAGATAAAGATATTGAAACAGATTGCGGAAGGTGACGCAGAAGATAAGAAGTGTGTTGTGAAGCTTCTTGATCATTTCAAGCACGCAGGTCCTAATGGGCAACATGTTTGTATGGTCTTTGAGTATTTGGGAGATAACCTCTTGTCGGTTATCAAGTACAGCGATTACCGAGGGGTTCCTCTTCATATGGTTAAAGAACTCTGTTTTCATATTTTAGTTGGTTTGGATTATCTTCATCGTGAGCTTTCGATTATTCATACTGATATTAAGCCGGAGAACATTCTGCTTTGTTCCACTATTGACCCTGAAGCAGATGCTCGGAAATCGGGGATTCCTCTTGTTCTTCCAACTGCTAAGGACAAGGCTGTTCTTGAGAAACCAGCTGAAAAAGAGAAACCCAAGAGTTACACGTACAGTGCGGATTTGACTAAGAATCAGAAAAAGAAGATTCGTAAGAAAGCTAAGAAAGTGGAAGGTCAAGGATGTGGTGGAGAGGAAGGTTCAGAGGATAATGAGAGAGATTCTAACTCTGAGGCAAGACAAAATGGAAATTCAACCGTGGAGAGGTCGGAAGAGAGTTCTGAAAGAGAAAAAGATGCAGAGAATGTTAGTCAAAAGAGCCGGGGCAATAGGAGAGGAAGTCGATCCACGAGGCAAAAGTTACTTGCGGATGTTGATCGAAAATGCAAGTTAGTGGATTTTGGTAATGCTTGTTGGACTTATAAACAGTTTACAAGCGATATTCAGACAAGACAGTACCGGTGTCCTGAGGTTGTTCTTGGCTCAAAATACTCAACCTCAGCGGATATGTGGTCATTTGCTTGTATTTGTTTTGAGCTTGCCACCGGAGATGTTCTATTTGATCCTCACAGTGGTGAAAATTTTGAGCGGGATGAGGTATATATCTCTTACTTGCTTTCTCATGTTTTGTGAAAAACTAAAATCATTTCATTTCGTCGGTACTCAATTGTAAAACTAATGGACGTTGGTTTCAGGATCACTTGGCATTGATGATGGAGCTTCTCGGGATGATGCCACGAAAGGTAAATCTGAAAAACACAGTGTTCTCATATTTTTCAGTTATCATTTTGAGACGAGAATAGAGCTCTTTTAACGGGATTTTTTTATGTAGATTGCATTAGGTGGACGCCATTCGCGGGATTTCTTCAACCGACAGGGTGAACTAAGGCACATCAGGCGGTTACGGTTTTGGCCACTTAGCAAGGTCTTAACCGATAAATATGACTTCAGTGAGGAAGACGCAATTGCTATGCAAGATTTCATCATTCCCATTCTTGAATTTGTACCTGAGAAGAGACCGACGGCTGCTCAGTGCCTAACGCACCCATGGATGAATCCGGTCCCTAAATCACTGACACCGTCACCGAGTCCACAAAAACCCAAAGATGAAAAAGTAACACATGAGAATAAAACGAAGGAAAATGATGAGAGGGAAGCCATGGAGGTTGGTGTTGGGAATATCGCCATTGATGGCTCAGAACCAAAGACCTCAGCAAGAGAAGGTCGTCAATCTGCTCGTGATCTTCGCACTTAAAGAAACAAAAAAAATTCCTGGAAAAAAGTTTTGTATTTTTCTCTGAATCTCAAAGATTTAGATACTGTATTGTTTTATTCTCCCTTCACTCTTGCACACTAAAAGATTTGAAATTTCATTTGCTTTCGAACCAGCTTTTTAGATGATACATTGGATTGACATTAATAATATAGTGTACAGCATAAGCAATGCGGACATAGCACACAAGTCCCGGGGTTCAAATGGAGACCACACAATAAATTTATATCACATTTTATGAATACACCTCGCTCTAACTACTAGTAGGGGCCTAATGCCACAATGTAACTGTGTGATGAAATTCTCTTTCTTCACGGATTTTCACCTGTAATATATACTTTTATTTTGAGCTCTCTTTATCAGATGTAAAGGAAAACGGAAATGCGAAGAAGAAAAGACGGGTTTACCTCTTGTTCCGTCATTTCGGATTGAAGGTTCAAAAGATTTTTCGTCTACTGAGGTAGGAATACATGAGGAAGAAGCCGACTGCAGCGCCTATGATGATTCCACCCGTAGTTAACCAGAATGCAGACTGCAAAAACCCGAGATGTTAATGGTAAAGTGATGGCACAATAGTTGTAAATATATGGTTACTTGATGAGAGCTTACAGCTTGTTCTTCAAGATAGGACCTCAAGTTCATGCCGAATATACCTACACGCACCCAAAACAAAATAGCCCTTTACGATGACGACGGGAAATAGGAGTTGTTGGCTTTGAGATCATGTTCAATCTGTAGTTAAATTCAAATAGCACACATGGAATGCTGAATGCAGACACTCAGTATCTTGGTAGTTGGTAGTTTAAATGCAGAAATAGAAGTAAGCCTCTACCACAGTTCAAAGTTTTGAGAGAAAAAGGATGCAAACCATAAACAGTTTGCAAATGTACCTGCGATGAGAGCACCAACTGCAACACAAAATGTACCGACCTGAAGAAGCAGCTCGAATCTGCTGACTTCAAGCCTTCGAGAACTGGAAAAAAACAAACAGATCATGGTAAGACTGCCTAGTCATTTAAAGAGAAAGGAGTGTTGTGTTATCTTCAGAACCTTAGATTGACAGCAATTGAGTCTTCCATTTCCTTTGCCGAATCCAGAAGTCTTTCTGCTTGTCCATGGCATGACTCACATCTGCACATACGAAGCCATAGAGTTTCACTACATAACAGTGTAATATCAGAGTGCTTTAAGAGTAAAATTCAAGACCTTTGCAGATAGTTCTCCAAGAGCATTTCAATTTCTTCCTCTTCTTCTGCATGGAACCAGAAAAAGAAAATGAATCTCATTAAATTCTTCTGTTTGTGGTGATTATCATGGAGGAAATGTTTGCAGTCTTACCCTCAGCAATCAGCTTGTCTGAGGGTAACGTACACTCCAAATCATCGTCTCCTCTTCTAAGTGTGCAATTTCTTCCCATGATGCATATGCGGCGTATTTCATGGGGATCCTCTAAAAGATCCAAGAGCATTTGTCTAAGAGCTCCAGCTCTGGAGCCCAATTCAACCTTTAAAAAGTGTAAAAAGGAAAATACAATACAAAGGAACGAACATTGAGTTCTCTGAAGCGAACAAAAAAAAAGAATATACATACATGCACAACTAAAAATGAAGTTTACCAGTCTTTGTTTGCTAATACGAAGTTCCTCCAATATATCAGCAGTTAAGCGATTGGGCAAAACCTCAAGAAGAGCTTGGACCTGAACCAAATGGCATTAATAGAAACATTAAGAGCAATAGAAATGACCTTTAAAAGCTGTAAGCCAATGTTTGGAAAAAAAACTACAAGGTTTCATGTTAGAACATATAAAGGATTTCACGCCTCAGGTCTTTCATTCCATGCTCAGTTCAAACTTAAACTTAAATCAAAAGGAAAATGCATTATGTGTGTCGAAAATGGCAGTTTTATCCTCTATAGCACGACTCAGTTCCTTTTAGGTACGAGAGGCAACTGAGTCATGGAGAAGTCTTAGTCTAGCAGTCTAAGTGAAGAAGATCTAACTGAAATATACTCACTAGCTTTCATACTCACACGGGGTTCAATGTCCATAAGCCTTTGCTCTAATCGTTGTATCCTTGATATAAGCGCTGATTCAACAACCTTCAATAAAGCCAGAGTAATGAAAAGTTAACACCAAAATGATCAAAATTATTACAAACTCAAGTCATGCAGGTCTGAAGAGATGATTTTCATAATCTTTGATCTATTTCTTCTTTTCCTTGAAAATAAGTAACATAAATAAGTCATCATCCAATCAAGTTATTTTATGAGCCAAACCAACCTCTAATTCAAATGGCATAGAGGGTCCTCCATTCATACTTCTTGGGTTAAGCCGAGGCATCAATGTATCTACAAAAGCTCTTCCTCCTCTCCTGAATATATTGTGGAATCACATCAGAAATACTTAAAAATAGAGCAAATGATCTGAAGAAAAAGAGATATACTGCGACAAAGTTTACCGGTTATAATCAAATATAAGGACACGATCTCGCATTGCTATTGCTCTCAGGGAGCCCAAATTTAGCAAAATCGCATGTTCACGGACCTAAATAACATGTAAGAAACGGTTTCATCATTGTCATATAAAAATAAAATACAGGATAATGAGGTAGATCAGATGGTTCATCATTGTCATATTCACATAACTAAAGAGAAATGATAGTTTAAGCTTATACCAATAGAGCTGGCACTGAGTTTGTCATAAACAATGAAGGATCAACGCTTCGAATATCTCTCGGACGAAGACCTGATTAAAAGAGTAGACTTAATCATAGAGAACTACCAACAAAACATCAAAGATCAAATGTATAATTAAACTTTGCTCACTCACCACTGGATTTGAGCAGCTGTCGTCTATTAATCTTCCTTGTAGATATTGCTCCAGTCGCCTTCACTTCCACAACCTTCATAAAGTTTGAAACTTTGATGAGATACAACAAGTGACAGTTTCAACCAAAGCTATTCACAGTTACACAAATTCACCCACAAAAGTGAGCAATGATGCATATAAATGATCAAGATTTTTCAATAGTTGGTGATAACAATTCATTATATCCAGAAGAAACATGAAACCTCATAAACCGGCTCACGAATTCCTAGCGCTGAAGAATCACTTGAAGAAGAAGAAGAAGAATCGATCTTCTTTGAATCATCTCTTCCTCCGTTATCTCCATCACTACTATTACTGTCACTGCCATCATCGTCGCTAACGTTTAGGGTTTCGTAATCGCCGACGAAATCCTCGGCGGTTGTGGGAGACTTGGCGAAACATTTGGATCTCGATAAAACTTTTAGTGCCTCGAAATAGATCGGAGTTCTACTCAGAGCCGATAACTGGAGAGAAAAGGAAGGAGAAGATCCAGGAAGAAGATAATGGAGAGATGGAGAGGGATACGAAGAATGATCGGAGAAATTGAAGAGGGAAGTGAATGTTGAAGGAATTGGAGTTAACGCCATTGTTGGTTTGGTGCTGGTGGAAGGAAGCTTTGGTTATGGAGATTTTAGCTTAAGGATAATTTTACAAAAAAAAAGTAAAAACAATATCCAAATTTGTATATCTGTAGATTTTAGATAAGAAAATATCAAATATGTCTTGTCGTCCCTCCCAAATATTTTTGGCATTTTTACAAATTAGTGTGTGAAATAATGAATTTTTGGACCAAAAAATAAAATGGACCCTAAAGTATCACAATCAAATAATTTGAATAAATCGTATTTCACAATTTTAAACCTCAAATCATCAAATATTACATATTTACGATAAAACATATCTCTATCTAAGTATTTAAATTAACTAGATATCTATTTTTCGGTTAAATCATATAGATATATCACATACTTTATTATTGAAGAATTTATTTTCATAATAAAAATACATGAATTTACACTTGAAGAAAATTTGTTTCTTACATAAATTTCCTCTAATTCTAAATTTTATAATTTTATTCCTAAGAAATACTACTATACTAGTATATAGTATAGGATTTCTTTAAAGAAACTAATTTTTTTGGATTAATGAATAAACAATTTATGGTAGTTGACCGTTAATTTTTGTGGTGGAGGCTTCTTACGAGGAAAACCCACGATATTTTCACCTGTGAATAATCTTTTCGTTGCCATCTGTCACCGAGACTCATGTAACAGTTGGCAGAGTTCGTGTGGTTCATCCAGAAAAGGGGTGTATTTGTTGTATTGTTGTATTGAAAAGGTTAGGGTACTTTAAAAGAAAAGAATATTATGTAGGTCACAAAATGAGATATGACTTATTACAGGGACTATTTTGTAAAACAAGTAAAGAGGTGTTTCGAATTTTCTGGCGAGAGAGAAGAGAAATAAGGGCAAAGGAGAAAAAAAAACCAGAGAGGTTCTTCAATGGAGGACGATGAAGCGAAGCAGCGAAGAAAACTTGAAGAAGAAGAAGCTTTTAATGAACAAAGAGAAGAAAGAGAAAACGATTTTCCTTCGCATCATCCTCCTCCTCCGCCTGATGAGGTAGGAGCTTCACTTTTGAGCTTAATCACTCTTAATTTGCGCACTCGCGTTGTTTAAGGTAGTTCTTAACTTTAGAAATTGAGCTTTGAGGTAGTTTCAATGGTACTTTGTGTAATTTGGGTTTTTCAGCTGGCAATTAAAGAGTAGATTTTGGATTAAAAGTTCTGATTTTTATTTGTATTGACAGTGATTTCTAATTTTCTATGTTCTGCAGTTATTTGACGTTTCGACTACAGTTGATCCTAGCTATGTTATTTCACTGATAAGAAAACTCCTTCCTGTTGTTTCGGGTAGTGACGAACTTGTAGCTATATCTAGAAATGGGGTTGTTGACACTTCCAATGGGGATCCAGAGAGCATGGACATTGAAGATAATCATAATGAATCCACTTCTGAGGTGAGGGACACGGTCAGTTCATGTCGGGAGCCGGGAATGCTAGGGGGGTCATCAGTGGAAGAAGCATGGGAAGATCATGGTTGTGTTTTGTGGGATCTTGCCGCTAGTAGAACTCATGCTGAGCTAATGGTAATGGATTTATACTTTGAAGTAATGCCTTTTAATGTTCTTCTTATTCTTTTCTTTGGATATTGAAATGCCAAGTACTTCAGTTGTTTTAAAGTTGAGTTTAGACCAATAGGAAATTTGGGGCAGAGTTTTTGAAAGAAATAATTGGTTTCCATGTAGACAAAAGAGCAGCTTGGTTCCGTGTAGTGGTTCTGTAAATGTATTACAATGCTCTATCTGTTGACTACATGTACTGGAATTGAGACTTGAAGTTGTGATGCTTTGGCATTGCAGGTACAGAACCTAATTTTAGAAGTCCTTCACGCAAACCTTATGGTTTCAACATCTGCCCGCATTCGAGTAAGAGGCTCAGTATATTTGTTGCTAAGTCTAATCATTTTCTAGTTATTTTCGTCTTCCTGAGTTGATTTTGATGTTTACATTTCTTTTTTTCACTTTGGGGCTTGCAAGGAAATTTGTCTTGGGATTATTGGGAACCTTGCTTGCCATGAAGGTCTGTTGAAACATATAGAGTCTACAGCTGGACTCGTAAATATACTCGTTGGACAGTTGTTTCTTGATGATCCCCAATGCCTAAGTGAAGTTTGCAGGTAAAAAAAATCAATTTGTGCCATCAATTATAGATTCATGCTTGATCAGCTGGTTGGGTTATCTAACTAACTGACATGTATTTCCAATAGGATACTCACCACAGGTATCTCGGGGTCTGGGGGTACTTTTTGGGCCGAGTATTTGCAGCCCGATGATATACTTCGCCGTATTTTGTGGATTGCCGAAAATACCTTGAATCCTCACCTTATCGAAAAGGTACCTTCTGATATTTGTGCTTGTAACTCAGTCATTCTTTCACCGGACGAATTGATGGTTGAAACTTGAAAGGTTGATCTAACTGTTGAATTTTATAGGACTCAGTTTCAGATGGACAATTTTCCATAACTCTCTGCTATATGCCTATTGATGTCCCTCGACCATAATCTTTGCATTTAGGTTTATCATGGCATTTTTTTCAGTTTACTAAATAATTTCTATTTTTCCATAGAGTGTAGGGATATTGTTAGGTATCATCGAAGGTCAACCAGAGGTTGAGCAGCTATTGATCCCTCCACTAATGACTCTGGGCTTGACGAGTCTCTTGATCAATCTTCTCTCCTTTGAAATGAGCAAATTTACTAAAGAAAGAATTCCAGAAAGGTATGTAAGAATAGAAACTCATCTTAAGGATCATCAAGTGTTAGTGAATGGCATTCCTGTTCTTTCAAAAACAACAAACTGTTATGCTTTACTATGTATTATGTACCCTTTTGTGTGTTTTCAGGTACCCCGTCCTTGAAATTATTCTCCGAGCTATTGAAGCCCTTTCTGCTTCAGATAGCCATTCTAAAGAGATTTGCTCTAGCAAAGAACTTTTTCAACTAGTCTGTGATCTTATGAAACTTCAGGACAAAGCTGAGGTAGTTGTAGGTTTATAATTTTATATGTAGCTTTCCATTGAGTAGATCTCAAGTTATACTTTAATAAACTTAACTTCACTGTAGGTCGCAACATCTTGTGTTACTGCTGGAGTTTTAATCGCAAATATGCTGTCTGAAAGAGTCGATTTTATTCCGGAAGTATCGCAAGGTAAACTAATTACTTTAATTTCATGACATGTCTGGTCATAGTTTTCCATTTTGGATTTGCAGAGTGTGGCATGACTCTACTTTACACAGTTCTTAATCCTGGAATTGTGGTGTTACGGAAAAGTTATATTGATCAAAGCATTCAGTAGTTGTTTTTGTAATACATAGTGAGGGCTCGTACTTGACAAATTAGGATGAACAGGGGAAATATTTGCGTAGTGCTCTTGGTTGTTGCTTCATGTCTTCATCTGACACTAAGAATCTGCAAATGCAGATTTTTCTTTCTTGGAAGGTTTATTCAGTACTTTACCAATTGCTTCGGATGACATAGAAGCAAGAAGAGCTCTTTGGAATGTTATTGCGAGATTACTTGCCAGAGTTAATGAATCCCAGATAAACACATTCTGTCTGAGTCAGTACATATTGGTTTTGTTAAGCAAAGCAGATATTATAGAAGATGATCTTCTTGATACCCAACTAGAAGATTCAAACGAGGAGTCCCAAAACTCATTCCCTTCCCAGATAAAGTCAAGCGCGCGAACAATTGCTGTATCCACTTTTATATTCATCTATTTTAGTTGCTTCATTCTAGATTCTACAAAGTTGTCATGTACAGATCTTTTGTGGATCCTTAGCGACAACAGATACGGAAGATTGAATTGATATTGAACAATTGGAATGTTCGCAAGGAGAATTTTCAGGAGGAAACAGTGAACGGGAATTACTCTATAAACCTAGCTGATGTTAAAAGGCTATCCGATTGCTGTCACAGATATATCAAGTAAGCTATTTTTACCATCTCTAGTATAAAAATTGTTAGAATTGTTTGCATTCAACTACTTTTTCAAGTGATCCAGAGAGCCTGAAACTCAAAACAACCTCTCATATTACAATTGGTCTTACAGTTTCATAGAATCTGATCTTGTTTCCATCTTCTTTCAACAGTCATATATTTCTGCTGCATCCACTTCAATTGTTATCCCATTTAGAAACTTGACTCATAATTTTATTCTCTCACAATTGTAGATCGATTTAAGGATCTTTTCATGGGGAATCAATCTCTTGAAAGTATACAATCTTTCAACTGTCACATGAAGTCACAAGCTTCAAGAATTCGCGGAACCAGTAGACTTTTGAAAAGACATGTTCAGGTTAGAACTTTGCTTGTCTCTCCTCTCTTAGGGCACAGTCTGGTGATTGTACACAAGAAGAATAGATGTGCAACAGAAAAAAAAAATCCTCAAATATTCAGAAATAGAAATTTCACCGAGTATCTTTTGACATAAATCTCGACTCAAATGGGCATAACAATAAAACATACTGAAACTTTAAGACTAAAGTAGAGAGAAGATGGATGATCATGAGATGAGAGAGATGCCAGAGAGCAAGAGATTGTCAGCCAGAATCTTGTTAGCAGCTTCTGTTGGATGAAATCCATCCCAAAAGACATACTCCGTTGCATTATTACATGTCCCTACTGATTTTGGGTTACACAGTATTGATGTCTCTAGTAATCCTGTTCCACAACAAGCTCTTCTTGCTTCTGCAAATCCTGAAAATTACATAAAGCACACACGACTATTAGTAGCATGTTAGAAAGAATTGTTTTTACGCTTTGACATGTATGTATAAATACCAAATTCTGATGGCCTGGTGGCGAGATCATAGAGAGGCTGATAGATATCAAAGACGACCAAATTGAGTCCAATGAGGTTTCTCTTGAGATCCTGCGACGTCGTATTGAGTTTGTTGTTGAAGGAAATTGCGTCGTTGTTAAGCTTCTCCGAGCATCCACCCTCGTGTGGACCTGCCACAGTTATGGCTGCCGGTAAACATCCCAGCGGCGGAAGTGTAGTCACTCCGATCCTTCTTGCTCCTAACGAATATAAATTCTATGGTTCCCCAGAAAAAAACAAAAACATAACAAATTTACATTTTTAGTAACCTAAACAACTTAATGATTTGCTACTATAATTTGATCAATCTATTGGATATCTCATTTAAGCATGATTTAAACAATAAAAAAATGGAGAAAAATGAACCTGAATAAAACTGGAGTAGGAGAGGATAAGGAGATCAGAGAAGTCATCAGGTGATTGGACTTTGTAGAGGAGAGGGTTGATATAGTAGTTTTGTATGAAGTCACTGCTCCCTGCACTGACGATATATATGCCATTGGAGATTATGGAACTGGCGTTTGCGTTGTTGTTTGAGGTTGCGATTTCTTGGATTCGGCTAATGTAGTCTTTGTAATGTTCAAGCTGTTGCGGCAACGATATTGCACTCTTTATAATCAACAAAGAAATTCAGTAAGAAGACGTTTTTAATTAGTTATTGAAATTTAGTTTGTTGTTAGACGACAAAATAAGAGAAATTGGTACTAACGTAGAGCTTGGCTGTGCCATCGTAATAACCAGAGGCTGCAGAGGCAAAGTTAGCTCCAATCAAAAGGTTTTTGCCTCTTGCCTTTTTGCTTAGATAAGCTTGTGGGTATGATGTGAACCCAAGATTCTCAGCTACACAAACACACAAAAACTAATTCATTATTTTCTTCATTTCAAAAACAATTTGCACCCCATGCATGCAAATACAACCCAACAATTTCTACTCTAAGTTGAAGAAATCATCATCAAGCCATGGCTCTTATTGTTTTACTCTTACTTAATTAAGCCTTGCTAGAAATCTGAAATTCACAACAACATAGGTGCATGTGGAACAATTACTCTGAAGAATATTTCAACTAATTACTGCATGCATCATTTCACAAAAAATGCCTCTCCTAGATCATCATCTTTGAGTACACATGCAGAGTGGGTATAAGTATATACATATATATACTGTTCAAAAGGTTGTTTAGTTTAAATATTTGGATGTGTGGTGTATATGTATATAATCATGCATGCATGCATGTATATCTTCATGTTGTGTGTCCACTATATATATATCCCTGAAATAAATAACGAAGAAAAGAGCAAAGTACCGGTGAAGTCAGTAGCTAACTTTCCATTGCAGAAGCGTCCGGTGGGATTATGGGTTGTGAAGTCTCTTCCATAAGGAGGGAAATTAGCTTTAACGATTGTGTAGATATCATTGTTGTTTCCCACGTCAACCACTGAATCACCAAATATGAACATCGATGGAACCAGTGGCTGTGCCTCCATCACCACCATTACCTCAAGAACCGTCAAAGATCCAACCACCACATAGAGATTTAACCAAATTCCCGAGAAACCCATCATCTTTTCTATTAAAAAAATGATGATGATGTATATTTGTTTCTGCTTTTGATGCTTATGTGAGTAGCATGAGTTTGGATGTAGTTTTTGCATGCAAGGGTGTTTATATAGAATAGACAAACATCTTGGGGATTGTATTAAATGTGATAAAATTAGTTGGACTCAAATGTTTTTATATATATAATGTGGTAACGTTTATATGTATGTTTATGTCTCTCTGATATACGCACAATGATGTGTCTCTGTTGGCCTGGAAAAGGTAAAAACACTTAGGCGCAGAGAGAGACATTGAAAGAAAGTAGTTGCGAGACTCGGGCATTGATTTGTCTTTCTCATTTATAGTTCACAGTTACGTTATGTGTGCCTTTGGACACTTGTCTTTCCAACGCTCGTACGTTTATACGATTTATGCACAGGTAAATATTTATACAGTCGAATATTTTTTCTTAAAAAAGATGGGCCACAAGGATCTACTCGGCCCGTCAGAGTACGCAGACCAAACCCACGTTATGCAACTTATCGGTTTGGGTTTTAAGAGTTTTGTTTTAGTAGGATAATATCAAATATGTGAGAGGATAGATTCAAATATTCTCTGGTGTTTTTCTTATTTAAAGAGACGAATTAATCAAAGTTAAGGTAGATTTTGAACTACCATTGAAAACTTTGTGTCGTGTTCTTAAGGCTTCTGACTGGGACCTATCAAAGAAGGGTCTATCGAGTCTCCAAGAATGGGACAAGCAATCTCTACCACTAATGAAGGTATTTTTACGGGATTCATAAACTTATTTAACGTGTTAATAGACAATTAAGAAAAAATTGATTAAAAATCGTTTAAACCAAAAGAAGTGGATAAAAAAAGCTTGAAGGCTATTAGTGTGTGTGTCTTCTTCTTCTCCCTGAAACTCTCTCCCTCCTCAATACTCTCTGATGAATTTCTCCAGAGTAAACCTCTTCGATTTTCCTCTTAGACCAATTTTACTCTCGTATCCTTCTTCTATTTTCGTCTCTAAACGTAAGTTTCCCCCCTTGTCGTGGTTTTTATCGGCACTAAAGTAAAGAAATTGAGAAACGTAGTTTACTGTTTGTAATGCACGGCTAGTAGAAACTTAACCTAAGACTAGTGGGCATATAATCTTAAAGGTTTTGTTGCGTAGTAACCATAAATTTGGTCTAGATTTTGTCTAATTTATTTAATTGAATTCTGGGTTTTGTCTTCCGTCGCAGCAGCGAGTTTTTTCCTAATTTTTTTTTTTTCATTACAGAGCTCGTGTCCATGAAATTGTCATTATCTTGGTCTGTTAAAGTATAATTCTTTATGATTGCTTTTATAAAATCTGGTTTTCAGTATCCTCTATAATTCAGAATTTTTGGCATTACCTTTTGCTTTAATAAGTTTTATATAAAACTTGTTTGAGAGCACACTAATTTGATGGATAAGAGCTTTCTTTATTCTCTTCGTGTTGCTTTGATACCAGTATTCTATGCGAGTTTATCTCATGTTGGTGTTAATTATTTGATAATGGGATTTGCAGGTTTTGTTACCAGAACCTCTGCGGGTGTTTCTCCTTCTATCTTGCTTCCCAGATCAACTCAGGCAGCTCAGATTGTTGCCAAGAGCTCATCAGGTTTCTGTTTTTAGGATTATGCATTTTGGTATGTCGAGACATTCTTTATCAGCATTGAATTTGGGGGACTGAAATTATCTTTACTATGTGGATTTCAGTATCAGTACAGCCAGTGTCTGAGGACGCTAAGGAGGATTATCAGTCCAAGGATGTTAGTGGAGATTCAATACGGCGGCGTTTTCTTGAATTCTTTGCCACTCGTGGCCATAAGGTGCTTCCAAGTGCGTCTCTTGTGCCAGAAGATCCTACTGTCCTGCTAACAATTGCAGGAATGCTTCAGTTTAAGCCTATTTTCCTGGGAAAGGTATAATTATTATCTAAGCCAAACATTACTGTTTTCGTAGCATTTAGAGACTTGAAGATAATGTAATGTACGTTGGTGGGACTTTTTCAAATGTTGCAGGTACCTAGACAGGTTCCTTGTGCAACCACTGCACAAAGGTGCATACGTACGAATGATTTGGAGAATGTTGGGAAAACGGCCAGGCACCATACCTTCTTTGAGATGCTTGGGAACTTTAGCTTTGGTGAGTACTTCAAAAAGGAAGCGATAAGATGGGCATGGGAGCTGTCAACTATTGAGTTTGGGCTACCTGCTAATAGAGTTTGGGTTAGCATTTATGAAGATGATGATGAAGCTTTTGAAATCTGGAAGAACGAAGTTGGTGTGCCTGTTGAACGGATAAAGAGAATGGGTGAAGCTGACAACTTTTGGACTAGTGGACCAACTGGTCCTTGTGGTCCATGCTCAGAGTTATACTATGATTTCTATCCTGAGAGAGGTTCTGATGATGATGTTGATCTTGGGGATGATACCAGATTTATTGAGTTCTATAATTTGGTTTTCATGCAGTATAACAAGACCGAAGATGGATTGCTTGAGCCCTTGAAACAGAAGAATATAGACACTGGTCTTGGTTTGGAACGTATAGCTCAAATCCTTCAGAAGGTTCCAAACAACTACGAGACAGATTTGATATATCCAATCATTGCGAAGATCTCAGAGTTGGCGAATATCTCATACGACTCTGCAAATGAAAAGGGAAAGACAAGTCTAAAAGTGATTGCAGATCACATGCGGGCAGTTGTCTATCTCATATCAGACGGTGTTTCGCCTTCAAATATTGGCAGAGGTTATGTTGTAAGGAGGCTAATAAGAAGGGCAGTTCGGAAGGGGAAGTCTCTCGGAATAAATGAGGATAGAAATGGTAATCTAAAGGGAGCGTTTTTGCCAGCAGTTGCTGAAAAGGTGATAGAGTTGAGCACCTATATTGATTCAGATGTTAAACTAAAGGCCCCACGCATCATTGAGGAGATAAGGCAAGAGGAACTTCACTTTAAGAAAACTCTGGAAAGAGGAGAAAAGTTGCTTGACCAAAAGCTTAACGATGCCCTGTCAATTGCTGATAAAACTAAGAATACGCCTTATCTGGATGGAAAAGATGCGTTTCTTCTGTATGACACATACGGCTTCCCTGTGGAGATAACCGCAGAAGTTGCTGAAGAACGTGGAGTCAGTATAGATATGAAAGGTTTTGAAGTAGAAATGGAGAATCAAAGACGTCAATCTCAAGCTGCTCACAATGTTGTAAAACTGACAGTTGAAGACGATGCTGATATCACGAAAAATATTGCAGACACTGAGTTCCTTGGATATGACAGTCTCTCTGCTCGTGCTGTTGTTAAAAGTCTTTTGGTGGATGGGAAGCCTGTGATAAAGGTGTCTGAAGGCAGTAAAGTAGAGATTCTGCTTGACAGAACTCCGTTCTATGCTGAATCAGGAGGTCAAATTGCAGATCATGGTTTTCTTTATGTTAACAGTGATGGGAACCAAGAGAATGCTGTTGTTGAGGTAAGTGATGTGCAGAAGTCTCTTAAAATTTTTGTTCACAAGGGCACTGTAAAAAGTGGAGCTCTAGAAGTTGGCAAAGAGGTGGAAGCAGCAGTAGATGCAGACAAGAGGCAACGAGCGAAGGTACGTTTGAATGTCATTTTGCATCCCAATATCCCAACTGCCAACTGCCTCTTTCCTTTTCAAATTCTTGATCCTTTTTGTCAACTTTCCAGGTTCACCATACAGCCACCCATTTGCTGCAATCGGCACTTAAGAAAGTAGTAGGACAAGAAACATCTCAGGCTGGTTCATTAGTAGCTTTTGACCGCCTGAGATTCGATTTCAATTTTAATCGGTCCCTGCATGATAACGAGCTCGAGGAAATCGAATGCCTGATCAACAGGTGGATTGGGGATGCTACACGTCTTGAAACAAAAGTCCTTCCTCTTGCTGATGCAAAACGAGCTGGAGCCATCGCAATGTTTGGGGAAAAATATGATGAAAACGAGGTAAGAGAGAGATGTCACTATTAATAATTTAAAGATTGTATAAAGTGCTACAGTTTGGTTATAAGTTGATTTTGACTAAGAGGACCCTTACATTAATCGCAGGTTCGTGTAGTAGAAGTTCCTGGTGTCTCCATGGAACTTTGTGGTGGCACTCATGTTGGCAATACTGCAGAAATACGAGCCTTCAAAATTCTCTCAGAACAGGGCATTGCATCTGGAATCAGGCGTATCGAAGCGGTTGCGGGTGAAGCATTCATTGAATACGTAAACTCACTGGATTCTAAAATGACACGCCTATGCTCGACTCTCAAGGTATTCTGCTTTTCCTTTCCATATTTGAATGCGTGTGTAACTGAAAAAAAACAAGCTACCCAGTTGCTGCTTTCAAGGTAGTGGTTACTTATGACGACCAATATGTTGTTTGGTTTAATCTGAAGGTGAAAGCAGAGAAGGTTCCAACTAGAGTGGAGAGACTTCTAGAGGAACTGCGTGCAGCTAGAAAAGAAGCCTCCGACTTGCGTTCAAAAGCAGCGGTCTATAAAGCATCTGTCCTATCGAACAATGCATTTACTGTAGGAACTTCACAGGCGATAAGGTAATTTATTGTTTCCTGCTTAAAATGGTTACTATGATAATAATGTTCCGAAGAATTGATACATGATCTAACACTATAATTTCAACTAAATGTCTTCCTGTGAATGTTTAATTTCTTTAGAGTGCTTGTCGAGTCTATGGATGACACCGATGCTGACTCATTAAAGAGTGCAGCTGAGCATTTGATAAGCACGTTGGAAGATCCAGTGGCTGTGGTACTAGGATCATCTCCAGAGAAAGACAAGGTTAGTTTAGTTGCTGCATTTAGTCCTGGAGTAGTCTCTCTAGGAGTTCAAGCAGGGAAATTCATTGGCCCCATAGCTAAGCTGTGTGGTGGAGGAGGTGGTGGAAAACCCAATTTTGCTCAGGCAGGAGGCAGAAAGCCTGAAAATCTCCCAAGTGCCTTAGAGAAAGCTCGGGAAGATCTCGTGGCAACTCTATCCGAAAAGCTAGGGTGAAGCACAACTTCAAAAGTGAACTGCATGTACAGAGAGAAGGAAGAGCACATTGCTTGATTCTAGAAAAGTGAATTGCATGTATAGATGGATATTAAAGATATTTGATATTTGATGGATATTAAAGTTAATTGGTTTGTGAACATTTCTTTCAATGTGACTAATTGCTTCGATTTACTTAATGAACGTCGTCTCAATGGTTTTTGATGTATTACAAAATGTGTATATTTAACAAGCATTATAGCAACAAACTCATTCTCATTAATTATTAAACCAAAATGTTTACAATATCCTCTCTTATAAAGTATGAGAGTAAACCAGACATTAAACCAATACAACGGTTGACATAAACCGATTTTATTTGATTCTCTACTCTAACAAATCACTTGTGAATACAAAAGCGACTATCGTTTCATCATCAAAATATGTGTATGTAAGCAAACAGTGAAATAAGACACAAAGTTAAGCAATGAAAGACACAAAGAAGGAAAAGTAAACAAGTTAAGCAAAACAATTACAGAAGCAAGGAAACAAGTTAAGCATGTAAGCAAACAGTGAAATAAAAAAAGAATCAAAGAAGCAAAGAAGCACGCAAGTTAAGAAATGAATGAAGCAATTGAGTAAGCAAAGATCAAAGAAACAAGCAGGAAGCATGTAAACAAGCAACCAAGTTAAGCAATGAAATAAGCAAAATAAAAAAAGAAGAGAACCAGTAAAACAAGTTAACGATGTAAATAAAGAAGCAAGCAATGAACTAAGAAGCAAAATATACATGAATGTATGTATGTATGTATGTATGTATGTATGTATATATGTATGTATGTATGTATGTAGTATGTATGTATGTATGTATGTATGTATGTATGTATGTATGTATGCATGTATGTATAAATGTATGCATATGTATGCAAACATGAATATATGCATGTGTACATGAATGGATGCATACATGCAATGTGTTGGGATATCAAGCTGTCAAAGGAAAGACAACATTGCTAAAGTAATTGGTCTATACCTGTTTTACTCACCACATAACTTCTTTTGGTTCACAAAATTCGTTGGCTATGAAATCTGCTACAAAATAAAATAAAAGAGACGATAAATTCAAGTGATAAGAGAAGAAACAAAATACTACTCAGCTAAAACAGATTAAAGACATACATGGGATAATGATTGAACTTAAGAAGCTAGAAGGTAAGGTAAAGATCAAAACCAAGGCCTCCAAGAACATCAATACTCTAGCACTCAGAAACTTCTATTTTCTTATGAATATCGTGATTTCTATGTCAGAGCCAGCTGCATATTTTGTCTCCGTAAGTTTTGATCTAAGATGAACCAAGAGAAGATAAGATGTAAGGCATAACACAGATACTGAAATCTAGACAAATTTGAACATTATAGGCAAACCTTTTGTGTTTTTCAGGAGTTTCAAATGTTCCTTAGGCTTCCCGGACTTGACAGCCTTCTTAAGCCAATATCTCAACCCTGAACAACTGAAACCAACAAGTAAAATATTTAGATAAAAACTAGAATACCTTGTATAACTCTTGGAATGATCATAGATTATCATCCTTTTCTTTCCAGGAATGTTCTTCCTCGATTAGATTAGTTTACAGAGAAACAACTAACTTAGAAGTTCTTCCACATCGAACTCTTGTTCAAAGAGCTGATCTTGTTTTGTGGTTCATCGTCTGACTCATCCACTTCAAGAAGACTCTGGTTCTGAATATACTTGAATCTGTAACATGGCACCAAAAAGTCGATCGAATAGATAGATCCAAAGGCATAGCAAGCCAAAATTATGCCAAAATGTGTATATAACAATCAACCTCAAAGCGATGCCTTAGGTTTCGAAGAAGAGGAAGCCTTGCTATGGCCATACGACTCTGCATCCATATAGTCCCATCGTTGTCCTCATCCAAAATATCTTCCACCTACTAGTCCAAGAAAACAGAAACCAAGAACATCAGTACTTGAGCACTCATAAACTTCTATGAGAGCATTTGTCAATTGAGTTCGAAAGGTACTTTGATGAAGTTTCTTTTGAATGTTGAGATCTATTTATGTTAGAGCCAGCTGCATAAATAGATCTTCTTACGTTCCTTGATCTGAGATGAACCAAGAGATGATGTGAGCTAACAAAAATACTGAAATCTAGACAACTTTGAACATTGTAAGCAAACCTTTCGTGTTTCTCAGGAGTTTCATATGTTTCTTTAGGCTTCACAGACTTGACAGCCTTCTTCATGCCACACTTCTTGATGAGCATCTCCAGCCAAAGCCTCACCTGTAATACTGACACGACTCTTCAAAAGGACAAGTAATCCACATAAACAAAGCCTAATACAGATATATACAACTAGTATGTATGTTTACGGCTAAACGATAAATTTTTACGCTCAACATTTGTAATTGTACGTCTACATGTGTGAGAGAAAGAAAAGTTGTTGAAGCGTGAAATTAAATTCTAGGTACCAAAGATGTTAGTTACACACCTTTGCTTTGAAAAGATTTTTTTGTTTTCTTCTGGAAACTTCAGTAAACAGACCATGCTCTTTAAGTTTTCATGTAGTTCTTCGCGTGGTTTTAACCCACAAACACCTTCAACAAACATAAATATGCAGGTTTTTTAAAAATAGATTGGTTGTAGATTTCAGAAAAAGGAAAACCATTCACCGAGTCTCGTTGATAAACAAGCGAGACAAATGGCTAACTCGCAGCAACATTATGTCGTATCCTCGTTGAAAGGGAAGACCACTAACTTTTGTAATTTCCTTGTTTTTGCTCTGAAGGAGAAGCAATGTTGAAGGAAGCCTTGATATGGCCATATCATCTTTCCATCAAGGCAACCAACCACCTGTTACAATTATAGCAGAGGTCAAAAATCAATCTTGACTCAAGAAAAAAGAAAAACAAAGATCCTGTAAAAAATGTTACAGTGACTTGTTAGGATTGAATTAAACATACCTTATTGAAGTACCTACGTAATTTCTCATTGCCTCCACCATTTTCTTCATCTGCATATGCATGACCAATATGAACAAGCACGCCATAAGCTCAATATCTTTTCTATTTACTTACCTGTAGAAACAGCAGCAAACTGAATATTCTTACACAATTATATTTTGACACAAAACAGTTTCAAGGTGCTTATTACCTCTTTTGAAGCACAAGTAACTTTTGGTAAAAAAACATCACGATCTAGGAGGACCGTTTTCCTAAAAATAAGCCAAATGGTATTTGATTAGTTCTCATATATTGACCCGTCTGCCAAATAGAACCTTTTTTGTTTTTCAGACACACTAAATCACATATACTATAGACTACAGAAGAAAAAAAGAGAAATTTACTGCAAACTATAATAGCAAAATCGAAAGACTACTGCAAAAAAAATTGGAGCAACATACTCGGGAGAAGGAGTCAACCTAAGAATTGATATACGCTAATTATGTCTGAAGTCATTTGCGGTAGACCTGAAAGAAGCATCACGATGCCTGAGAAGTACGCGACATTATGAGTTTCTGATTTGCGAACACAAGAGAAACTTACAGCATATTATATAAGTTCAACCCATCAAAACAAAAGACCCCTATAAGTTCTCATCGAATTACCATGCAAAAGATTTGATGATTTCAACAAGTCTGTTTCTTGATCCAGTTTTTGGCTTTTCTCTAGAATGACATCTCTTATGTTTCTTAGCCACGGATTGCAGTGCTTTAAGCTGCAAAATCCAAAACGATATACAATTGAAATAATGTACCATCAGTGCAAATCTATACAAGATGACCCACCAAGTTATCCGTACGATTAAAAAATTGTCTTATGTATAGTGAATAATCATGAGACGATTAAAAAAATTGTCTTACAAGTGGGAGTTCGTGGCTGGCTGATCGTCTTGTTATAATCGAAGATGAAGTTCTTCTAGAAACCTCTGGCACTGCTTTGGCCATGTGACTCCGCATTCATATAGTCCCCATCTAAAATATCTTCCACCTACTAGTCCTGGAAAACAGAAATCAAGAACATCAGGACTTAAGCACTCAGATACTTCTATGAGAGCATTTGTCAACTGAGTTGGAAAGGTACTTTAATGAAGTTTCTTTTGAATGTTGCGATCTACTTATGTTAGATCCAGCTACATATAGTGTCTCCTTACGATCCTTGATCTGAGATAAACCAAGAGAAGATGTGAGTTAACACAAATACTGAAATCTAGACAACTTTGAACATTGTAAGCAAACCTTTCGTGTTTTTTTCAGAAGTTTCATCTTTTCCTCAGGCTTCACAAACCATATTTGGTTATAAGCATCTCCAACCGAAGCCTCACCTCTAAAACCAACCTGAATCTGAAAGAAGGACAAGAATCCGCAGAAACAAATCTTAATATATATGTTTACAACTAGTATGTATGTTTACGGTAATGCAATAAAGTTAATGTACTAGCTGGAACTCAACATTTACTTGTTTGAGAGAACGTAAAGGTTCGGAAATATGAAATTTAAATTCGAGGCACCAAATACTGTGTTTATAAAACAGGTATTAGACGCAAACCTTTGCTTTGAAAAGGTTATTCCATTCCTTCGAGCAACTTCGGTAAGATTTCGACCATGCACTTTATGTTTGCCAACATTCCTTCTGGCTCTATCACTTGAGCTTTCCAATACACGTCTTTAGCTGCTGTATAGTCCCTTAGTTGCATATAAGCCCATCCAAAGTTCCCCTGTAACACCACATTTATTCAAATCCATTAGTTTATTGATCAAAAGACTTCAGAAATCTAATCAAAACTAAAGACTAGTGAGATTAATCTTACCAATATCCTAGTGGTTTTCTTCTTGACCGTGACCTTAAATTTCTTGCCATGAGATCTCGCAGTATTTGTTGGTTTGACCTGGGTTAATCTTGGCATCCAAATCTACATCAGATATATCCTTCACGAATGATTAGAAGTCCTTCCACATCAAACACTTGTTCAAAGAGGTTGATCATCTAACTCATTTGCAAACCTCACTTGTTCAAAGTGGTTCATCGTCTGGCTCATCCACTTCAAGAAGACTCCGGTTCTGAATATACTTGAATCTGTAATATGGCACCAAAAAGTTGATCGAATAGATAACAACCATAGATAGATCCAAATGCATAACTAGCCAAGACTATGCCAAAATGTGTATATAACAACCAACCTCAAAGCGATGCATTATATATTGGAAAAGAGGAAGTGTTGCTATGGCCCTGCGACTCCGCATCCATATAGTCTCCATCGTTCTCGTCATCCAAAATATCTTCCATCGACTAGTCCTGGAAAACAGAAACCAAGAACATCAATACTTGAGCACTCAGAAACTTCTATGAGAGAACTTGTCAAACGAGTTGGAAAGGTACTTAAATGAAGTTTCTTTGAATGTTCCGATCTACTTATGTTACATCCACCAGCAGCTGCATATATAGTTTCTCGTTACCTTCCTTGGTCTAAGATGAGCCATGAGAGATGTGAGTTAACACAAATACTGAAATCAAGAAAACTTTGAACATTGTAAGCAAACCTTTCATGTGTTTTCAAGATTTTCATCTGTTTCTCAGGCTTAGGCTTTGCAGAGTTGACAATCTTCATGCCACATTTCTTGACAAGCATCTCCAACCGAAGCCTCAAATAAAATACCAACCTGACTCTGAAAAAAGGACAAGAATCCGTAGAAACAAATCTTAATATATATATATATATATATATATTACAATTAGTACGTATGTTTGTTGAAACGTAATAAACTTAATTTACTAGCAGGAGCTCAACATAGAGAAGATAAAGTCGCGAAAATATGAAATTTAGATTTGAGACACCAAAGATGCATATTAGGCATACTGCGTTTATAAAACTGTATTTTATAAACCTTTGCTTTGAAAAGGTTTTTCTCCATTCCTTCTAGCCACTTCAGTAAGACTTCGACCATGGACTTTATGTTTGCCAACTTTTTACAAGCCTTGTTTGCATCTGGCTCTATTACTTGAGTTTTCTGATACACGGCTTCAGCTGTTGTAACATCACATTTAAATCCATCAGTTCATTGACCAAGAGAATTCAGAAATCTAATCAAAACTAAAAACTAGTGAGATTAATCTTACCAAGATCCCAGGGGTTTCCTTCTCGACCGTGACCTGAAATTTCCTGCCATGAGATCTCGTAGTCTTTGTTGGTTTCCCACTGGTTTCCCATTTAATGCTTCTCCTTGATATATCATCCAAAAGTTTTGCTTAAATAGCTCAACTTAATCTTCTGCTCTTCCACATTGCTTCTCAAAATTTCGATCCAATTTTGTCAGTTCTACAATTTAATAACAATAACTGAGAGAAACAAGAGAATGGTCTCGGTTAGAGTTTACTTACCTTATAGAGATCGATGAGTACATTGTCTAATGATTCATGAGCTTGTCTCAGCCACCAACACCTTCAACAAACATAAAATTTGCCTGTTTTTCAAAACAGATTGTTGTTGTTGTTTTTAGAAAAAAAAAAAAAAAAAAAAAAAAACTCATTGAGTCTTAAGAGTTGTAAAACTTACAAGTGGGAGTTCATTGTTGGCGGAATGTATTATTTAACTCCAAGATGAAAATCTTCTAGAAACTTCTGGCACTGCACATTAAATCTTAAAAATGAAAGATAAGAGAGAATCAAATAAACTTTGTCTAGCTTAGTTTATTTGGTCTGACAAATTAAGACAGTTATAACTTAGCTGATTGGTTGCTCTGGAGGACTTTGAAATAGTCCTAGAACTATCTCAAACAAAACACATATTTGATAAACTGAGACAGTGCGTGAGCAAATAAGCAAGCAAGTTAAGGATAGAAAATAAGGAAAAAAAATTCAAGTAGTTAAGGAAAAGACAGTATGTGAGAAATTAAGCACATAAGCAAGTTAAGCATGTAAGCAAGAAAGCAAGAAAGCAAGAAGCTAATGAGGAAGCAAGGAAACAAAGAAGTAAGTAAACAAGGAATCAAGGAAGCAAGCAATCTCACAAGAGAGTAAACAACAAACCATTGAAGCTGGTAATTAAACAAGGAATGGAGAAATAAAAGGAGTATAGCAAAGAATCAGACAAAGAATTAAGGAAGCAAGCAAGCTCACAAGGAAGTAAACAACAAATCTCTGAAGAAGTAAAAGGAGTCAAGCAAGCAAACAATCAGACAAAGAATTAACGAATCAAGTAAGTAAACAACGACTCAAAGAAACAGAGAAGGAATTATGAATGTGTGCAATGTAGATTATGTATGCATTTATGTATGCATTTATGTATGCATGTATGTATGCATGTATGTATGTATGTATGTATGTATGTATGTATGTATGTATGCATGCATGTATGTGTGCCTGAATGACTGCATGTATGTATGTGTATGCATTTGGTTGAGTGATTGCGAACAACCCATAAGAATTCTCTGGCTCCGCAATTTGTTGATGCAGAAGAAAAGTGACACAACATCAAACTCCTTCCAAAGGAGATAGAATCGTCAATTGTTTCCTACACAAAAATTTGAGAAAAGAAAGCACAAGATATCAGAGAAATTAACTCATATATATAGTCTTTTAAGATCAAAATAAATGAGTAAGTCAACACTAAAGATTCTTTCACTTATCTAACGAACAGAACACAAATAATGTAGAAGTTTCTTCTAACATTTGGATAACTATAAACATATGAATGAAAACAACAAACCTGTAAAATTACGAGTGGCAATGACAATCCTTTTCATCGAGTACACAAAATGAAATTTGCTCTCCATTGCTCTTCATAGAAATCAAGTTCACTGAGAGACAAAATAAAACGAAATGAACCAGAATGATTTCTAAAAGTAAGACACAACAAATTATGAAAAAGTAGAGCAAAAATTGATCGGATCGGATGGGAAATTTAACTGGGTTCGCAAAGTTACACGAACGCAAGAAATTTGATTGAAAAAAAAAAAACACAAACCTCTGTCACCGCCCTCACGGCGGCCACCGCCACCAGATCCGTCACGGCGGCTAAGACCACCACGGCCTCATCCACCGTCGCTTCCTTTCAACAAAGTCTTGTTCTCGTTTTTGAAGGTCACGAATCATAATCCTCTCGATTTTCCAGTTTCGCGATCGCTAGTGATCTGTAAAACCCAAATCAAACAAATCATAAATCAGAAATTATTGAAAAAAGCAATGAAATGACAAAATCAATCGATCGCTCATAAAATCAGGAAGATTAACGTAACGATAAGACAAATTAAGTAACAAAGAATGAGAGACATAGTAACAGTAAATCGAATCAAGTAGCGAAGAAACACAGATCCAGAACCATCGGAATTCACACGACCAAATTCGTAATCCAAGAATCTCTAACCTTTGAATCGATAACCTGAGAGAACTCTAGTTGGCGGTGGCTTAAGCAAGGTCATTTCGGAAAAGAGAATTTAGGGTTTCAAAATTATGAGAGAAATCGGAGAATTGTAGACGATCGTCTTCTAACGGACTATTTAACTTTACTTTTGTTTTTGTTATATAAAAAATTCCAATTTGAAGAAAACGAAAATGCCGCCCATTTCGAAAATAGAAATTTGAATTTCATTTTTGTACACGTCACGATTGTAATGTGCGAAATGTTTAACGTAAACGAAAAGTAATCCGAGATTAGTAACGGCCTGACATGTTTTTGGTTAAAGCTTAACCAAGTTGTAATGTCATGATATTTTAGATTGGCTCGGTTTGGTACTAATCGTATTTTGGCTATGCGGTGAGTGTCATACAGTCATAGTATTATTTTCTTTACAGAATTACAATTATAGCAGAAATGTCATGGTATTTTTAATTTTAATATCAACGGTTACGTATTATTTTACAGTTTTTACTATGTCAAATTTGGGATAATCATCTATCTGCCATTCACCTAATAATCCCAACTTAACAAATAGAATTAGTGGTATTTTAGTGATATATGTGCCTTAGTGCCTAAACTTGTTTTAATGGAAACATGCAAAACGAGTTATCTTATTTATGAAAGTCATCAAAAAAATTATTAAACATGGAAATATTCTACTTTAATATATATATATATATATATATATATATATATATATAACTAGATAAGGACCGTTATATGCGGGTTTTGATATTTTTTTTAAACAAAACAAAAATTTAACAAAAAAAACTATATTAAAATTTTGTTGTAAGTAAAAACTATCTTTACGAAGTAACTAGCAACCCTAATAGTTAGAAGAAAATTTATGTATATAATTTTGTTTTTACCTTAATATACTAACTAGCAACCCTAATAGTTCTCGGATCAACGGGCCGTGAGATCCGACAAATCCCAAGGCCATGGAGAGTCATGTGAAAACTCCTGACACCCACACGTTTGTGTAATTTTTTCTAGGATAGATCGAACCTCAACATGGGGTAACTCATTACAATCTTCCTAGTCTCACTACCATTAGACCACCCCCGTGCGGGCTTTTATAAAATTTTCTTGTTTTAACTAAAGTATATCCTTTTTAATTATCTAGTTTAATATATATTTTTTTAAAAAACTTTTATGTTAAAGATTTGTAATTTTCATTTTTGTGATAGAATATGTCAAAATCTAATTAGAATAAGGTTTTTTTTTACATTTGTCAAAATCTCATCAATTTATTGACACATGTCGCGATTATGTTAATTACTAACTCTGAAACATCTAACTTATATAAGAAGATTATTTACTTTAATTATTATTTTTAATGTATAATTTTCTCTTTCTTTTAATATATACTAGATAACAACCCGCACGATGTGCGGGATGAAGTGATTCAAGTAAAATTATTATGATTAAAATTATTATCTGGGATCCAAGATCCGTTTGTGTAAAACGAAACATGTTACAATTTTTTTTTGGTTTATTCAAATTTGGGACTATTTCATATAAGAATATGTTTTACCCGTGAAATATTTGAACCTTGAATAAAGCTTCAACGTGATAAAAAAGTATTGACGAAATGTTACCATTTATGGCAATATGTCTTTCCGTATGTTTTAAAGATTTCGAGATTTTGTAGTATAAAAAGAATTTGTGATTTTTTTCTTTTTATATAGGGGATTTCAAAAAATAATATTTGTGATTTTTTTCTTTTTATAATTAAGAATTTACTATATTATTTTATTTGTATATATATTTTTAGAGAATATTTGTGTTCCTTTTTTGGTATTTATAATTTATTGTATAATTTCCTTTTTATTGATATTTTGTATACTTTTTCATAAAAAGTAATTATAATCATTTTACTTTTAATATTTGTAATTTTTTATATCGTTTTCTTTCTATTGATATATTTCTATATACTTTTCAAAAATATTAAGTGTAATCCTTTTATTTTTAATATTTATAATTTATTATATCACTTTTTCTATTTATATAATATTTTTTATACTTATCAAAATTTGATCGATGGACTCGTGTCAAAAATTATGTGAGTTACTAATTAATATACGTCAAATCACGTTATGACTGTCACAATTTTAAAAGTACAATATTTTTAATTAGAAAAAAAAAATTAGTCTTATGTTTTTTCTATTTTGAAAGAAAATATGTTATTTTAGTGTTATGTTAAGTTATTTGTGCTGGAAAAAAAATATTTTTTCGTAAGATAATGAGGTAAGTGTTTTGTGTTATACGTAGGACTTTTGTGTTTCTAGGGTTATCACTTACCAAGCCGTCATGGAAGATTCACAACCTTCTCCCTCAAGTAACCTAGATCACGCCGGAAACTCCACAACAAACATTCCTCTTGATCTCACCTTCGAGATACTCGCTAGACTTCCGGGGCATTCCATCATCCGATTCCAATACGTGTCAAAGCTCTGGTTCTCAATCATTCGCAGTAAAGATTTCACCGACTCGTTCCTGACTAGGTCAAAGACTCGTCCTCGTCTCCTTTTCACCTTCAAACACTTCGATTCCCGAAAACGTTTCATCTTCTCAGCTCCTGAACACCAAAACAATGACAAATCCTCTACAGTTGTCGCCAGACACGACATGACGATCTCTGATCTCGTCTACTACATCAGATCTCGCCCCGTGAACGGTTTCGTCTGCTGCACGCGAGGCTCTTCGATCGCGGTTTGTAATCCCACCACGGGACAAATAGTGAAATTGCCAGATGTTGTATCCAACGGAAGAGACGTCCATGCTCGTCTAGGATACGATCCAGTCGAAGATCAATACAAAGTGTTGTGTGTGATGATGTTCGATGGCTACGGCCGCGGTGGGAATAAAGACATAGAACAGGAGCATTTCGTTTTCACACTGAGATCTCAACAAAAAGAGTGGAGAAAGATTGAAGTCACCGGAGATTCTTACACAGATGTCCAAGGAGGAATATGCATCGATGGTGCTATATACTATGGAGGTGTTGGACACAAAATGTTAGCTAGATTTGATGTTAGATCCGAGAAAGTGGAGTTTATTAAAACACAGAAAGACCATATGGTAAACGTTTATCATTGGACTTTTATAAACCACCAAGGAAAGTTAGGAGGAATAGAGTGTGATTACTTCTATGAGATGCGTCTTTGGATGCAAGAAAGAGAGGAATATTGGAATTGTATGACTTGTGATGTGCCTTGTGAGTGGAGAGATTTGTTTAGGGACAAGAGACGACTATCTTCTCCGGGAGAGATTCACACTGGAGAAGTTATGTTGGTTTCTGATCGTTTAGAATCATCTAAACCTTTCTCTGTTTTCTATTACGATCCGATCAAAGACAGTTTCAGAAGTGCGGAAGTTGAAGGAATCGCGGACGATGAGTTTAGACGTATCCATGGAATTGGTAAGCGTGCTCGTGAGATGTTGTGTTTTCCAGGTCATATTGAGAATATCATATTCTTGTAACACTACTCTTCCTAGTAATATATGTTTATTTAGAGATTATTTTTTAACTTCCTACAATATTTTCTTTTGTTTGAAGGTTTTGCTTTGGTTCTCGTCTATTTTAATTTCTTTTCAGAGTTTTAATAAAAGTGGATGATATAAGTGAGAAAGTAAATCATGTTTATGTTAATGGTTAACTAATACTTCCCTATATTACATTTGAAAAGAACAAATGGTAAGTGTTGTGTGTGCGGTTGCTGCAAGAACATATTCATATGTAAGCTTCGTAGCAAGAGTTGTGAATTCCGTTTGTCTATTGATTAAAAGAAGTGTCACAATTCGTAACTCCTCTCAAGCGGTGATGTATATCAATCCGTCAGAAAGACTCTAGAACTTTTTGCAATCATTGATCTCGAGATGACAATTAATTAAAGACTCTAGAGTATGATAATTAATTTAGGTGACCATTTTCCTCCATGTGAGTGAGGAACATTATGTCTGAAGCATGTTGAGGAGAAATAGGTACGGTTCACCCAAAATATATAAAGAATCTATAAATCAATAATAGTAAACTCAATGTATCTCAATTTGGTTCTTCGTTCAAATCATGAAGTTCACCAAAGAAATTTAGGAACAATATCTCATCCGTCCGAATATCTCACCAAATTCAAGCCAGTAATATGCTCCAACTTTGGTTCTTCAGTGACATACCAAACTAGCGGCATCAACATCAAAAGCTGCTCAAGAGAATGGGTCATTCAAAGAAAAAATTTCTCACATTAAACTTGATTCCTTGAGTGCGATAAAAAATAATTATATCATGGAGAACTAGGTAAAAAATATCTATTATATCACGGATAAATCATTACAAAATTTTCTCTTTTAATATATAGAGATAGTTTTTTTTTAAATGTAATATGCAAGAGTTTAAGAAATTATATATTTCACCAAGTAGTACGTTAATTTGTATTACGTTATATCATCGACATTCCCTTTTTTGGTCAATATATAGTATACTTTTAATTTGATCATTGATTCATTTCTTATTATCTACACTAGCTTTTTAAAAGTAAAACGTAAAATATGGAGTATTTTTTATTTTTTTTTGTTAAATTTAATCCTTTTTTTGTAGGATGTTAAATTTAAACTTTAAATATAAAAAAGAAACACGAAAGTTAGCAAATTTTAAATTTATAATATTTTCATTTTTTCAGTGTTATTTTAAAGTTATTTTATGGTAAATGAAAACTAACAAAAATATATATATATATTTGTGTACTAAATACAACTAGGAAAAATATATTTATTTTTAGCTTTAATATCATTTTTGTACTTTGTTTTTAGGGTTGTGGATCATCATCACACGATTCACCACCGGCCGCCATGGAAGATTCACAACCTTCTCCGTCAAGTAACCTAAATGACGCCGGAAACTCCACAAAAAACATCCCATTTGATCTAACCTTAGAGATACTCTCTAAACTTCCGGCGAAATCCCTCATCCGTTTCCAAGCCGTGTCAAAGCTCTGGTTCTCAATTATCCGCAGTAAAGATTTCACCGACTCGTTCCTGACTAGGTCAAAGACTCGTCCTCGTCTCCTTTTCACCTTCAAGCACTTCGATTCCCGAAAACGTTTCATCTTCTCAGCTCCTGAACACGACAACAATGACAAATCCTCGACAGTTGTCGCCAGACACGACATGACGATCTCTGATCTCGTCTACTACATCAGATCTCGCCCCGTGAACGGTTTCGTCTGCTGCACGCGTGGTGATTCGATCGCGGTTTGTAATCCCACCACTAGACAAATAGTGAAATTGCCAGATGTTGAATCCAACGGTAGAGACGTGTACGCACGTCTCGGGTATGATCCGGTTGAAGACCAATACAAAGTGTTGTGTGTAATGATGTTCGATGGATACGACGCTGATCAACAAGATATCCAACAGGAGCATTTCGTTTTCACGCTAAGTTCGGGACAACAAGAGTGGAGAAAGATTGACATAACCGAAGAAGAAGATCCTTACCGCCACATGAAAGGTGGGATTTGCATAGATGGTGCTATATACTATGGAGTTTTGTATAGAAAGATAGCTAGGTTTGATGTTAGAACCGAGAAGATTGAGTTTATTCAAGGACCAGATGGTCCAGAAGACTTTAATGCAATCTCATGTTTCTCAACACTTATAAATTACCAAGGAAAATTAGCATGCGTAACGTATGACCCCTACTGTAACACTGAGATGGGTATGTGGATTCTACAAGATGTTGAGAAACAAGAATGGTCAAGCATCATGACTTGCGATGTGCCATGTGAGTGGGGAGATTTTTTTGAGAAAGAGAGATCTTTGTGCACCGGACAGATTCATACCAGCGAGGTTATAATTGTTTCCAGACCTGCGAGGTTAGAGTCATCTAAGCTCTTTTGTGTTTACTATTGTGATATGACCAGGGAGAAAATCAGAAGATGTGAGATTGATGGTATCGCGGATTATGAGTTTAGACGTATCCATGGAATTGGTAAGCGTACTCGTCAATTGTTGTGTTTTCCAGGTCACATTGAGAATATCATGTTCTTTCATTAGCTTCTCCTTTCTTTCTTTATTTTCTTTTGCTTTGGTTCTAAGACTATTTCTCTAGAAGAAGAATCTTGTATACTTCGTTATAACAATAAGATACAGTTTGAAACAAGTGTCACAGCTATATATATTGTTGTTGTCCTTCTATTTTATTCGTCACCGCAATTGTAAAACACAACAGAAGATACATGTTGTATTTTGTAGTGATCGTCTCCACCTTGGATTAACTTATCCTTGAATTCATTCTGCATCCATCCTACTCTTAGCTCCTCTAAAGTAGTAATGTATTTTAATCCATCAGGAAGACTCTTTAACTTTCTGCAGTCATTGATCTCTAAACGACAAAGTAACGGCATTGATTCTTCTTCTACGACCCACTCTTCAAGGTTATCGAGTATCGAAAACTCTAGAGTATGCAATTTAGGGAACCCGGCTTTCGAGCAGACCATTTTCCTTCCTGTGAAAGCATTCAGTTCTAGACTAACAAATTTCAAGTTGTGTAGCTTCTCGAGAATTGGCATTGGATCCTCGGATAGGTCACAAGAAGATAATGAAATAGAGGCGATCCGGGAAGGGAATTGAAGTTCATTAGGTAACTTTTCTATCTTTATATCTAACCTTAACTGATTAAGTCTTTGAAAACCTGAAACAAAGGCTCCTGCATCGATTTTCACGGGTTGGGTCTGGCTGTTTCTTTTATTGTACAACATCAACTCCTCCAACTGTTTCAGTGATGCACCGAGTGACAAAGGTAAAACTTCCTCTCCAGGGCTATCGGAGGCACAACAGATCCACAAAGTTCTGAGTTTGGTCATATTCATGAGATCTTTGACGCTACTGTGCTTTAGTGAGAAGTTCTTGAGGGTCTCCAACTTCAATAAACCACTTAACTCCAACTTTGTTTTCTTGCTTAGTTCGTCTGGTAGCATAAGATATCTCAGCTTCTTCATCTTCTTTAAGACATTTGGTATGTGAACCATAGTCTCGTAAATCTCTAAATCCAAATAAACCAACAGCTCTAGATTCCCCAAAGAAGACGGTAAGACAGACAAGTTTGTCTCTTTCAAACTCAGGTACCTCAAGTGGATGAGCTTCCCTATGCTCTTAGGTAACTTGCGTCTTCTGAATTGAGCTCCAGAGAGATCCAAGACTCTAAGTGATTGTAAACCTCGAAAACTCGAGGATGATAAAATCCAGGGACTGAAATCTCTAGTGATATACAAAAGGGTCCTTGCTTTGGGGTTTTGAATCTGTCTCTGCTGAAATATACTAGGTTCGTTTTCGTCATCATCAACGAAATGTACAGCGAGTCTTCTGGATCTGTTGGTGGACACATCAGGTGAAAGAACTTTAGTAGCATTCAGGACAAGGCTCTGAGCATTGAAAACCTGTATGAAATTCTCTTCTTTGGCTTTAAACAAACATACTTCTCTAACAACGTCATGCAGACGACAAGATTCAATTCTTGATGTCACAGTGTTCCTCTTCCCTACTAAAACCATACTCCTTTTAACCAACTTCTCGAGGTAATCCTCAGCTACATCTACAATAGTAGTCTCTTCACTATGTACCATCACTATTCCTTCTGCGACCCAGTAATTGAACAATGTCTCTGTTTGTATCTCATGATCTTCGGGGAAATGAGCTAGGTAAAGAAAGCAGTGCTTCAAATGAGAAGGTAAATCTTCATAACTCAAAGACAGCACATTGAATACCAAACTACCATTTCCGTCACTTTCACCAATCTCTCCTGCGATATGAGATCCAATATTGTTGTTTACCTTTCTCCACTCAGACGATGTACGTTTTGTAGCTAACAACCCACCAAGAGTTTTCACAGCTAATGGTAACCCTCCACAATGTTTGAGCATTTGTTGGATCTCTTCCATTAAATCATCAACATGAAACTCTACACACAAAACATAAGACTCTTAGTTCATTCTTTTAGCAGTCAGAACTTCCATAAAATGCAAAAAAGACCTTTCAGATTCATCCATGGTTTCCTGTATAAGACATACCTATATTGTTTCTCTCAAATAAAGCTATCTTCTGAAAAACTTCCCAGCTTTCTTCATGACTTAGAAATCTAGGCCTAAAGATGACGGACTTTAGATCTGGATGCAAACCAACACCCTCATTTCGAGAAGTGAGTAAGATCTTGCTTCCTGCAAAAAGTTGACCATGTTTCAACGTTAGACACCAAACGAGACATATGTTTTTGTTTACTAATATTTTATACATAAAACATTATGAATTCATGGTCAAGAGTCACCTGAGCTATGTGGAAATGCAGGCTTTATAAGCTCCCAAGCTGATGTGCTCCACAAATCATCAAGGACAATCGAACATTTCTCGGTTTCAAGTAGTTTAAAGAGCTCATCTTGGAGTCCAGACACTGTCATTTCCACAATTCTCTGTTCCTCATTTTTTGGCCTAAGACTCTGTAATACCGCCCGCCACACATGCTTTTGCCTACAGTCCTGTGAAACAAACACCCAAGCTAATCCACCATGGAAATGACGCCTCACCATCTCATGATGAAAAACTTGTCTAGCAAGAGTGGTTTTCCCAATACCACCCATCCCACATATCGAAACCACTTGAACACAATCCTCTCCCACAAGATGACTCACTAGTTCTTCAACACTACGTTCCACACCAACAATGCTGCTTTCAGAAACACTAGGAAAAGATTGTCGAATCTCCACAGGATGACCCATTACTTCTTCTTCTTTGTCGATGATCTCTCTCACTCCAAATCTCTCCATATTGTCTATAACTTTGGAAATTCTACTGATTATACTTCTGATCTGTGAACCAAACTCCTGGTGAGAAAATGTGATACAAGAAACACTCTTTACGTGCTTCTTGATCCCACTTTCTCTTCCACACTTCTCTTCTTTGATAAGAAAACTCTCGATTATGTCTTCAGCATCATACACAATCTCAACAATCTCATCCACACAATTTTTAACTCTCTCACTCTTACTTTTTTTAGTTTCTGCATCTTTCACAAACGATTTTAGCCGTCGTAGATCGGATTGTAGCTCGTTTGCTTGTTCATGGACTCCTTTAAGCCGATAAGATTCTCGAATTAGAAGCTCCCAAAGCTTTTGCAATCCAAATGCCACCACTGCTTCAGCCATTAATGCTCCCTGCTCAGCTCCTAAATGAATCAAGAGTTAAAACTTAACATATTCATCACCAAATCTAAACTTCAATTTCATCAAATTCCAATGATAGCAAAAAGAAGATGAAACATATAACTCTCCAAGAAATTTTGATTTTTTCGGAGAAATATTTAAACTTCCGATGACTAACCTCAATATCAGCAGCACAGCTCTGATTTCTCAGCTCCTCTTTGCATCTGAGTGATTTTGAGTCTGGAGGACGACGAAACGGATTTTTTATGTCCCAAATGTGCAACTTTTTAAAAGTCAAACATTGTCAATTTTCTTGAATAGTCAACTCTTGCGACCAAAAATAAAAAGGACTAGTCTTAACTTAGATGGGCCTATATAAGCAATTAAGCATAATGGGTTAATAAACAGCTAATAAACCTCTAATTAAAAACTTAAGTAACTACATACAGTATTAGTGTAACTAAGTAAATGAAAACTAACAAAAATATACTTATTTTTTGTCTTTAACAAAAATTTATTTGGGGTACTAAATAACAAGGAAAAAGATTTTTTGTCTTTAATAATATTTTGTATTTTGGTTTTAGGGTTGTGGATTGGATCATCGACGATTCACCACCGGCCGCCATGGAAGATTCACAACCTTCTCCCTCAAGTAACCTAGATCACGCCGGACCAAACATTCCTTTTGATGTCACCTTCGAGATACTCTCTAAACTTCCGGCGAAATCCCTCATCCGATTCCAAGCCGTGTCCAAGCTCTGGTTCTCAATCATCCGCAGTAAAGATTTCACCGATTCGTTCCTGACTAGGTCAAAGACTCGTCCTCGTCTCCTTTTCACCTTCAAACACTTCGATTCCCGAAAACGTTTCATCTTCTCAGCTCCTGAACCCGACAAGGACTATGACAACAAGGACGACGACAAAGTCTCTTCAGTCATAGCCAGACAAGACATGACGATCTCGGGTCTGGTCTACTACATCAGATCTCGTCCCGTGAACGGTTTCGTCTGCTGCATGCGTGGTGATTCGATCGCGGTTTGTAATCCCACCACTAGACAAATAGTGAAACTGCCAGATGTTGAATCCAACGGCAGAGACGTGTACGCACGTCTCGGGTATGATCCGGTTGAAGACCAATACAAAGTGTTGTGTGTAATGATGTTCGATGGTATCGACGCTAATCAAAAAGATATCCAACAAGAGCATTACGTTTTCACGTTAAGCTCTCAACAAAAAGAGTGGAGAAAGATTGAGAACAACACCGGAGATACTTATCGCTCTGTCTATGGAGGGATATGCATCGATGGTGCTATATACTACGGCGTTGGACGACGCTCCGGAATAGTTAGATTCGATGTTAGATCTGAGAAGTGGGCGGTGATTCAAGCACCCGAAGAATCAAGTATCACGTCAACTTATGATTCTACTCTTTTGAATTACAATGGAAAATTGGGCGGTGCAGATTATAATTACACTGGAGAGATAGTATTGTGGATTCTAGAGGATGCTGAGAAAAATGAGTGGTCGAACATGACGTGTGCCCTAGCTTCTGAGTGGGGTGATTTACTTGGGGGTTACGGAAAGTCCAAGGGAGAGATTCATACCGGTGAGCTTATGGTTGTTCATCCACGGTTAGAGTCATCTAAGCCGTTTAGTGTTTGCTATTATGATTTTAATAGAGAGAGTATAAGAAAAGTGGAGATAAAAGGAATTGCAGATGATGAATTTAGACGTGTTCATGGGATTGGTAAGCGAACTCGTGCGATGTTGAGTTTTCCAGGTTATGTTGAGAATATTAGGTTCTTGTGAGGTGTTTTTATGGATTCATATTAGCTTCTTCCATTCAATTTGATCATGGCTTTACTTTGCTGAGTTTTTTTTATTGTTGTTGTTCTTTCTTAAAATTTAATAAGAGAAATTACATAATCGTCAAGTTTATGGACGTCCTCTTATCGAACAATATATATAACTACAAGGAAACATGGTTAAATCCTACAAAATAATTTGTGAAATAGCTTCTATTCAAACAAACAAACAAACAAGAGTGGTTTTCCCAATGCCGCCCATCTCGAATATCGAAACCACTTGAACACCATTCTCTCCCACAAGATGACTCACTAGTTAACTTTAAGTTCTACACCAACAATGCTGCTTTCCCAAACAGTAGGAAAAGATTGTCGTATCTCCACAAGATGACCCACTAGTTTTTGACTCTCTCACTTTTACTCTTCTTTTAGTTTCTCCATTTTTCACAAACGATTTTAGCCGTCTCAGATCGTTTTGTAGCTCGGTCGCTTGTTCATGGACTCCTTTTAGCCGATTAGATTCTCGCATTAGGCATACATTTAGGAATTTTAGTCAAATGTCAAAGTAAATTTGTTTCTTTTTAGTAAAACAAATGTGAGTACAGTTTTGCATCTGGAAGCAGCGGAATAATGTTCTTCACAACCTCTCTGTCATTGATCACCACACCATTTTCAAGTTGATTGATAAAGAGATCCGAACCGTAATTCATGCTCGAAGACAAAGGAAGCATTTTAGAAACTTAATGCAACTTTGGATTAGATGATTTCACTATTGTGACTTCTTAAACATTTGTGGCCTTGTTTTTTATTCTTTTTTGGCAAAGTTCTCAAAAGCCCTAGGTATTATGTTTGTAATTCCTAAACTTTTCATTTCTAATGATATTTACAGTTATATCAAAAAAAAGTACAGTTTTGCATTGGGTCAAAGATTTTCTTTTGGTTAAAAGGTTTTGAATTTAGTCAAAGTTACAATTTATGCTAGAAATTCTGTGACCAAATTCACAAGAGAATTTAACACATATTTATTAATTTCCACCAAATGGTAATTATTGACACTTTCAAACTTATAAATGTCAAAATAGATCAGAAAATTATTTCTCCTAGTATCAACTTTTTATATGAAAAAATTTACTATGGTTATACAAAAACTTTGATGACTTTTTTTCTCCTAACCACAACGTTTTGGCATCAAGTACGTTTGAAATTTCAATAATATATAAGATATTTTTCAATTAGCTACAATCCTTTTAAAGACAATCACTATTCACTAAACAGGTAGAATTGGCACTGATCATGTATATGTTTTTATGTGGGCCTTGTGTAGATGGAGAGATCAAAAAGGTCAAATACAATTGCAAAGCAACATTGTGTACAGACAGTTACGGAGAACATGAATGCTTCTGTGACTGTATTATGGATCATCATAAAGATGGCGATTGTATATCTCCTTTCCCTAAGGCTCCTTTGCGATGTTGTTGCGTTGATTAATGATATAACGATGTTGGAGTATCATTTATAATATAAATGCAAAGAAATACTCTAAATAAACAATCTCATTATAATGCGTGTTTTTCATCAGTACTCACTAATAGTATTCTATTAATCAATATGAAAACAAGTGTTTGATATCTGAGATCGTCAACAACAACAAAATCAGACCTTTAACTAGAGTTACACTTAATTGTCTCTGTTCTCAAATATTTGCATGCAGCTTCTCCCACTCAATCTGGTCTCATATCTGTTCCAATATATATACTTGGATACTCAACTTCTTTCTCCTGGCCCAGTCTACTCGAAGAACTAATCTCGTACTCAGGTAATCCAAAGATTCGATACCTTCTTCTATTAACTTGGCAAATTAAATCTCGATCTATATGAAATATGGAAGGAGATAAACAACCGTCTGTCCGTCTTCACCGCGCCATTGAGATCATTGTCAAGAACGGGGATTTCTTCCTTCCGTACTGAAAATCCAAAATCGTCTAGTGCTCTTATGCAGCAATGACTCTCCCTCTGATTAACTCGCTTCTATCTTTGGATTATTACTAGTAAAAAGTCACTAAAAACTATGGCCTTCTTGCCACCAATTTATTTAATGCAACCAAATTAACAAAAAAGGGAAAATATATTTATTTATTTTAATGTTATTTTGTATATTGGTTTTAGGGTTGGGGATCATCGGCGAATATTCACCAAGAGCAGCCATGGAAAATTCACAAGTACCGTCTTCCCGACGTAACCTAGATGACGCCCGAAACTCCACAAAAAACATCCCTTTTGATCTCACCTTAGAGATACTCTCTAAACTTCCGGTGAAATCCCTCATCCGATTCCAAGCCGTGTCAAAGCTCTGGTTCTCAATCATCCGCAGTAAGGATTTCACCGACTCGTTCTTGACTAGGTCAAAGACTCGTCCTCGTCTCCTTTTCACCTTCAAACACTTCGATTCCCGAAAACGTTTTATCTTCTCAGCTCCTGAACCCGACAATGACTACGACGATAAAGCATCCACAGTTGTCGCCAGACACGACATGACGATCTCGGATCTCGTATACTACATCAGATGTCGCCCCGTGAACGGGTTCAGCTGCTTCACGCGTGGCTCTTCGATCGCGGTTTGTAATCCAACCACTAGACAAATAGTGAAACTGCCAGATGTTGTATCCAATGGAAGACTCGTGTACGCACTTCTCGGGTATGATCCGGTCCAAGACCAATACAAAGTGTTGTGTGTAATGATGTTCAATGGTATTAGCAGAGAAATAAGAGATATAAAACAGGAACATTTCGTTTTCACGCTAAGCTCTCAACAAAAAGAGTGGAGAAAGATTGAAATCACCCAAGGTCTTACTTATGGCACGGTAGATGGAGGAATATGCATCGATGGTGTTATATACTATGGAGATGGATACTCAAAAATAGTTAGATTCGATGTTAGATCTGAGACGCTGGAGCTAATTCAAGCACCCGAAGACTCAGGTATCGCGTCAACATACGTTTCTACTCTTATAAATTACAATGGAAAATTGGCTGGTGTAGATTACCATGAGATGATACTGTGGATTTTAGTAGATGCTGAGAAACAAGAATGGTCGGAAATGACGTGTGCCCTATCTTATGAGCTAGATGATTTAATTGGGGAATACGTTAGGTCTGAGGGAGAGATTTATACCGGTGAGCTTATGATTCCTGATTCACGGTTAAACTCATCTAAGCCGTTAAGTGTTTGCTATTATGATTTTAGTAGAGAGAGTTTAAGAAAAGTGGACGTTGAAGGAATTGCGGATGATGAGTTTAGACGTGTTTATGGGATTGGTAAGCGAACTCGTACGATTTTGAGTTTTCCAGGTTATGTTGAGAACATTAGGTTCTTGTGAGTGATGAGTTTTTATAGTTTCATATTAATTTGCTTCTTCCATTCAATATTAACTGATGGGGAATTGGTTTGCTGAGTTTGTTATTTTGTTCTTCCTTAAAACTTAATTAGAGAGAGTAATTTAGCAAAAAAAAAAAAAATTAGAGAGAGTAAGTAATGAAGTTTATGTATACAAATTTTGTTTTGAGGATTTCATTTCTTTTCGGTAGATAACCTTTACGATGGGTAATAATTTATAATCACATTGCAAACTGCATGTAGTTAGGCTCATGCTTGTCTAGCTTCCAGTCAGGCAGAGCCTGCTCTGATTTTGTTGCTATATAACTAAAATCAAATCATATAGTATACCGAGAAACTCGTTATCTTTAACGATTCAAATAAAACTCAAGACAGACATTTGAAATCGCTTCTCTTTATGCTAAGTAATACGGTCTTGTCCCTGGACTTAAAAACTGTCGGTTTTGAAGGTTCATCGTGACCTTTTACTTCTTTAGCAGGAAGAGGTTTAGGCCAAATTTTGTTTTTTTTTTCAATGGGATTTTACTGCCGGTAAAAGTATTGGGACCTTTTACTCTCGAAATCTCTCATCTATATTATTTTAATACATGTAATTTAATTTATTTTTTATTTAAAAATTTTAGATGATAAAAAAGAACACACAATCAATAATATTGTGACATGTGTCATCATAGTCTCTCAAGAGGTTCTCAAAACTTCTCATTTGAGAATCCATTCTTATCCCTCTCTCCTATTTTTTAATATTTTTATTTTTTTTATATTGTTGAGAACTCTTTTGAGAATCCACCACTATACATGCTCTTATACAATCTGGAGCAGATGTAGAGATAAAATTTATGGGGAGCAAATATTAAATTTTTCGAAGAGTTTGAGGGTCAAAAATGCAAACAAAAGGCATAATACAATAGTAGTAAAATGGTTTTGCTTTTACCTCTCTGCTTAAAGTCAATTATGGGACCGAGCTTTACTCAATATAGTTTTAAATGACTTCACTTTTCTCGGTATACATATATAGTTTTAAATGAATTGAGTTTAAATAAGAAGAACATTTTTTTAATTGTTATTATTAATATGTATTTTTGTTTTAGGATTGTGGATCATCAAGACACGATTCACCACCAGCCGCCATGGAAGATTCACAACCTTCTCCCTCAAGTAATCTAGATCACACCGGACTACTTTGACTTACGAAGTAAACGTGACTAGCTATCTACTCCAAACATATGGCATATATATTAATATAGATTATTTATAAGCAACACTACATTTACAACTTCCTGCATACAAATCTTGAACCATATTTCCTTCTCATTTACTTTTATCTGTTTTAAACATCTCTTTTGTAGATTATTCGGACGGCTGTGGTAACTGAAACATCGGCGTACAATAACTCTGTCATAAAGGAATCTTAATGCCCATGATCTCCATTTTCAAGTTCCTAAACATGTTTACTAGGCCACTGAATCATCTCCAGAATGCCCATTAGATCAAGAGTAGTTCTGTCTCGACATGTACAACAAAAAACGAACATCCAAAGATCTAAATGGCATTCTGAAAAGTGTGGAGGTGATTTAATTACAAATGTGTAGGTTAATGTGGATTCTTGTGAAAGGACCATTAATATTTGGTATGATATATAATTTTTAGATATTTTGTATGATTCAAGTTATAAGGTTGATCAATGTTGAGAAACTGTTTATTATTGAAAATTGTATGACGAAATTTTTTTTGTTATATATTTTAAATTTTCTTCTTCCAATTCATTTGTATTCTCCTTATTTCTCACTCTCAACTTTTGACTACTGTTTTCAAAAGAAAAAAAATATATTTATGAAATTATTTTTGACACGTACGGGTTTAATATAATTATAAATATAAATTAAAGCATTAAATATATTCTTACCTAGTGGATTTACTAAACAACTTTATAAACCGAACTAAAAATTGTAAATATTTTTACTTGAGTGAATAACAACATCTTTAGCCTTTAGGTGATTATTTTATATTTTCGTTTTAGGGTTCAACGATTTACCACCAGCCGCCATGGAAGATTCACAATCGTGTCCCTCACGTAACCTAGATGGCGCCGGAAACTCCACAAAATTCATCCCATTTGATCTCACCTCAAAGATACTCTCTAGACTTCCTGCAGAAGCTCTCATTCGATTCCAAGCCGTGTCGAAGCGGTGGTTCTCAATCATCCGCAGTAAAGATTTCGTCGACTCGTTTCTGATTAGGTCAAAGACTCGACCTCGTTTCCTTTTAACCTTCAAACACTTCGATTCCCGGAAACGTTTCATCTTCTCAGCTCCTGAACACCAAAAAAATGACAAATCCTCCACAGTTGTCGCCAGACACGACATGACGATTTCGGATCTAGTCTACTACATCGCATCTCGTCCCGTGAACGGTTTCGTCTGCTGCACGCGTGGCTCTTCGATCGCGGTTTGTAATCCCACCACTAGACAAATAGTGAAATTGCCAGATGTTGTATCCAACGGAAGACAAGTGTACGCACGTCTCGGGTACGATCCAGTGGAAGATCAATACAAAGTTTTGTGTGTAATGTTTTTCGATCCTTACACTGCTAAGTGTAAGCGACAAGGTACCCAACCGGAGCCTTACGTTTTCACATTGCAATCTCAGCAAAAAGAGTGGAGAAAGATTGAAATCACTCAAGGTGTTGCTTATCGCTCCGTCGATGGAGGGATATGCATCGATGGTGCTATATACTTTGGAGATGGACGCTCAAGAATAGTTAGATTCGATGTTAGATCTGAGAAGCTGGAGCTAATTCAAGCACCCGAAAATTCACTAATCACGGAAACGTCCGATTCTGCTCTTTTAAATTACAGTGGAAAATTGGGCGGTGTTGATTATAATTACACTAGAGAGACAATATTGTGGATTCTTGAGGATGCTGAGAAACAAGAATGGTCGGAATTGAGGTTTGCCCGACCTTCTGAGTGGGATGATTTACTTGAGGATTACTTTACCTCTGAGGGAGAGAGTCATACCGGTGAGCTTATTATGGTTGATTCACGGTTAATATCATCTGAGCCGTTTAGTGTTTGCTATTACGATTTTCATAGAGAGAGCTTAAGAAGAGTGGAGGTCCAAGGAATTGCGGATGATGAATTTAGACGTGTTCATGGGATTGGTAAGCGAACTCGTGAGATTTTGGGTTTTCCAGGTTATGTTGAGAATATTAGGTTCTTGTGAGTGACGAGTTTTTCCATCGTTTCACTTTCATTACATTTTTTCGATCATGACTTGTTCTACAATTTTATTTTAAAGCTTTAATTTCATTTCTTTTAGGTTTGTGTTTATATGTAAGTAACCTAAACTCGAATCAATTTGTGTGATGGCCTTATTTGTGTTTATAGTTAAGAGGATGTAGTATATGTGGAAAAAAAATACAGAATAGACAATCATTTGGTGATCAATTAAACTTGGCCATTTTTTCATTAGGACTCAAAGGCAGATTTCTCTTTAGAATATATCCGAATTTAAAATAGAAACTCAATTGTGACTCATACCCGAATTAAATAAATATCCATAAACCCGGTTTCTCATTTAGTCAAACCTTCTAAAAGAGAAAGAAGGTTTCAAAACTCCTAAACCTAGATATGATAAACCCCAAAAATGAATAATATCATCTTTATAGTATTTTGGTTCTAGGGTTGTGTGAATCATCATCAACAGACGATTTACCACCAGCCGCCATGGAAGATTCACAACCTTCTCGTTCAAGTAACCTAGATCACCCTATCAAAATAAAAAGTAACCTCGATCACGCCGGAAACTTCACACCAAACATTCCTCTTGATCTAACCATCGAGATACTCGCTAGACTTCCGGGGAATTCCATCATCCGATTCCAATACGTGTCAAAGCTCTGGTTCTCAATCATTCGCAGTAAAGATTTCACCGACTCGTTCCTGACTAGGTCAAAGACTCGTCCTCGTCTCCTTTTCACCTTCAAACACTTCGATTCCCGAAAACGTTTCATCTTCTCAGCTCCTGAACACCAAAACAATGACAAATCCTCTACAGTTGTCGCCAGACACGACATGACGATCTCTGATCTCGTCTACTATATCAGATGTCGTCCCGTGAACGGTTTCATCTGCTGCACACGTGGCTCTTCGATCGCGGTTTGTAACCCCACCACTAGACAAATAGTGAAACTGCCAGATGTTGTATCCAACAAAAGAAACGTATACGCACGTCTGGGGTACGATCCGGTGGAAGACCAATACAAAGTGTTGTGTGTGATGATGTTCCGTGGTTGCAACGCTAACCAACGAGATATCCAACAGGAGCATTACGTTTTCACGTTAAGCTCTCAACAAAAAGAGTGGAGAAAGATTGAAATAACCCAAGGTGTTACTTATAACATGGTACGTGAGGGAATATGCATCGATGGTGCTATATACTATTGTGATGGACGCACAGGAATAGTTAGATTCGATGTTAGATCTGAGAAGCTGGAGCTAATTCAAACACCAAAAGGATCAGATATAGCGCACTTTTCCGCTCTTATAAATTACAATGGCAAATTGGGTGGTGTAGAATATGAATGCAGTGGAGAGATAGTATTGTGGATTCTAGAGGATGCTGAGAAACATAAGTGGTCGGAAATGGCGTGTCCCCTAGCTTTTGAGTGGAGTGATTTACTTGGGGATCACGTAACGTCCAATGGGGAGATTCATACCGGTGAGCTTATGGTGGTTAATCCAGGGTTAAGGTCATCTAAGCCGTTTAGTGTTTGCTATTACGATTTTAATAGAGAGAGTATAAGAAAAGTGGAAGTTGAAGGAATTGCTGATGATGAATTTAGACGTGTTCATGGGATTGGTAAACGAACTCGTGAGATGTTGTGTTTTCCAGGTTATGTTGAGAATATTAGGTTCTTGTGAATGACGAGTATTCGTCGTTGCATTAGCTTCTTCCATTCAATTTGAACATGCAAATTGGATACAATTTTTTTTAGAGCATTCGTTAATTTAAGGTTTGTGTTTACATTTACGTATTATCAAACAATTTGTGAGATAGCCTCGTGATGGATTAGAACTAATAATCACATTGGAAACCGCATATAAGCTCATGCTTGTCCAGCTTCTAGTCTGGACCTGCTCCGGTTTTGTTGCTACAGCTACAAAACTCAATTTGGGCCCGGCTATAAACTTCATTTGTCTAAAATGAATCTTTTCAACCAATAACATGTCGCCACTTGTTAAGCTGTCTGTATACACAACCGTACCTGATTATTTTCTCCCTCCGTGGTCGTCTCCCATTACGGCAAGACAAGAGTGTGTTCAAAACCCTTAAAACCTCCACCAACTGATCAAAACGCATACATAACTCCGTCATCTTCTTCGTCTTTACTCCAAAATTCCAGACATTTGAAGCTTTTACGCATCTGGGTATTTGATCTTTCATTCACAGATCACATAAACTCGATAATCTCGGAAGAGGCAAATGTCTATATCCCATAAAATTTCCCACATTTCAACATTTTCCAACGATGGGTTCATTAGCGTAGAGCTGCGAAAGCAATGCAGAGCCGGTCAAAGGTTTGAAATTGGGTCGATTTGTTTCCGTAGAAGTCCTGGTTTTGAATCTAGACGGATCCATTTGAATTCGGACTTGTCTTGTCGGAATTTGAGAAACCGATGTGTGGGATCGGATGTGGTTGCGGGTGAAATTTCCGGTAGATCGGTACCGGATTGGGCTTATAGCGGTTTAAAGGATGAGACTTTAAGCGATTTGGAGCCGGAACTTGATGATGGTGATGGCGGCGATGAGAATGGGAACAACGACGGTGGTGGAAGTGGTGGTAATGGAGGCGGAGGAGGAGGTGGAGAAGGAGAAGGAGATGATGGAGAGGATGAAGCAGATAAAGCTGAGGAGAAGGAGTTTGGTCCGATTTTGAAGTTTGAAGAAGTTATGAAAGAGACAGAACGTAGAGGGATTACGTTACCGGATGATATGTTGGAAGCGGCTAAATCCGTGGGGATTCGGAAACTGTTCCTTCTTCGTTACCTCGATTTACAGGTTTTTGCTTTTGGGAAAATGTAGGAATGATTCTGGTTTTTGATTGTTTTAGTATGATGATGATTCATGTTTGAGGGTGACAATGTTTGCAGGGTTCTGTTTGGCCACTTGGGTTTCTGATGAGATCATGCGCGATGCTTCGAAATAGAATGCTTGCAGATCCTTCATTTCTTTTCAAAGTTGGAACCGAGGTTTGTCAATGATTAAGCTAACATTGTTCTTGGACTACTTATTTAGGATTGAATGTGAAAGATCTTGTTCTACGGATTTAATGCAGATAGCCATAGACTCTTGCTGTGCAACTTTTGCAGAAGTACAAAAGAGAGGGGAAGATTTCTGGTCAGAGTTTGAGTTGTATGCGGCTGATCTTTTAGTTGGTCTTGTAGTTGATGTTGCTTTGGTTGGACTTTTAGCTCCCTATGCACGTATCGGGAAGCCATCCGTGGCATCAACAGGTTTATTTAAGGACCTTAAACGTGCTTGTGCATCCCTTCCTAGCAGGTAAGACTGTCACTGTCTCTCTCGTTTTTTTCACTTTTGGCTCCAAGTAATACAAATGGGTTGAAGGTTACCACTGATATCTATCGAGCTGGTGGCTGTGTATTTGGGATGAGATGTACTTATACTGGCTTATTTTTTTGTACTTATGAAGTGTTTTTGAAGCTGAAAGACCGGGTTGTAAATTCTCAGTTAACCAGCGCATTGCAACTTTCTTCTACAAGGTTTGGAGAAGGACTATTGCGTTAATGTTCTTTGTGGGTTTTCCTTACCTTTGGTTTAGTTAATCGATGTGATTCTTCATCCAGGGCCTCTTGTATGGGTCAGTTGGATTCGGCTGTGGCCTCATTGGTCAGGGAATTGCAAATCTGATCATGACGGCAAAACGGTATTCTTTCACCATCGACTTTATCCTGCTACATCCTAATGATGAAATGAATTTTCTGAGTTCCTCTGTGGTTTTATATGATGTGATCTAGACACTTGACTGTCTGAAAAACTGTTCTTCACTGAAATTTGGGGTTTCCTATGTCAATAGGAGTGTGAAGAAATCAGAGGAAGACGTCCCTATTCCACCACTTTTTGAAAGCGCTGCGCTCTGGGGTAAGCTTTACTTTTGATCTCTAACTTTGTTCTGCTGAGTCGTCGAAGCTTTTTACCTCGGATGTTGAATGAAAACGACAGTCTTGATTCTTGAACCGTCATTATCCTGTTGTCTACTCTTTTTCCGAGTTCTTGTTATCAGCCATCGCCCATCGGTTTTCTTAGAAAGTAAAGAACCTGAGTTGCCAATGATACCAAGAATCGATTATGCTTACAATTCACGGTGAAGGTGTTAGCTAGGTTGTTCCTGTTCTTTGCAATATTAGATTCATGGAGAGGATAACGTAATTGCAGAGCTCAGAGACAAGCCTAGGTTTTACTCTATGACTTGTTGATTACATAGACTCACTCTTTTTTTTCTTTCTATATTGTGCTTTTGTTCAGGTGTGTTCCTTGGCATATCTTCCAATGCGCGTTACCAAATCATCAACGGCCTCGAACGCATCGTAGAAGGTTCAACAGCGGCCAAACGCATTCCTGTGGTCGCCATGGCATTCACGGTGGGAGTCCGGTTTGCAAACAATCTGTATGGCGGTATGCAATTTGTGGATTGGGCTAAATTATCCGGCGTTCAGTAATAACCGGTTCGGTTTTGTTGCAAACCGGATAGTAAACCAGCCTAGATGTCTCCTCAGGAGTATCTAATCTGAAGGGGGATGTTAGTTATCTGAGTATCATTAGTGTGACTAGGTCATTTACCGAGAGCTATAGAAAAAGAATGTGGTTCATGAATCATGATCTGGACCGTATTCTTCTAACCGGAATACTCGATACAACATTTTCGATTTGGTTTCGAAGTTGAGTTTCTCATGGAGTCTCCTTGTTCTCTTATTCATTTTTCTGAATCGTATGCTTTTTATGCAATAATGACGCAAAACAGTTTATTTGGCGAATTATGTCAACAAAACGTCATTTTTGGCCTTTTTGACGTTTGCGTGGATCGATCGATATATGGAAAAATGTGGGTCTGTGACAATTTACCTTATTTTTTTCCTCGTTAGAAAGGAGAATTGTTGGTAGGTGGAGATATGAAGAGATTAATAAAGAAAAAGATTTAAAGCAACCAATGAGTAGAGTATAGAAAACAATAAAATTCTGCCTACCAAAAAAAAAGAAAACAATAAAATTCTTTTGCAAGAAAAACGAAGAATCAAATATATATTCTTAGGATAGTTTGATGGGAAGCATCATTTGATAGATGGAGGATCTTCAGAGTGACAGCTTAGTAACCACTGTCATCCAACTGCTACATGATCCTCATCTTTTTGTTCTCTTGTTTCTGTTTTGTGCCCCTTAATGATATTTTATTTTTACTCTCTTACTTAATTTTTATAATTTATATGCCTCGTAAATTAGTTACCAAATGGTAATCCTTGACCGACAACTAATCAAAGAGAACATTTTCCTCCCAATTTGAAGGTGAATCATCTGATTAATCATATTCTAATTACATTGAAAACTTTGTTTTCTAAAAATTTATTTTGGACGAGTCAATTTCGGATTTTCCAAATTCACATGCATTCAAAAATCAAAACAAACAAAAACTGAATTACACAAAATTGAATAGTCAGAGTTGTAAATAATAAAAGTCGTCTCTCGTCTCTCTCTTCTCCAAAGATCACTCTCTCCTTTTGAATTTCTTCGATTGTTTGGTGCCATTTTCCGTTTCTCGATTAGGGTTTCGATCTCGAATTGCTTATCCTTCAGCTGTATTCTGCGGTTTATTTCCTAGTTAGATCCGGTTTCGCTAGTTTGGATCTGCGCCGTGTGAGGCGGCGGAGGACGGTGGATCTGAGGATTTGGTTCCACCATGACCGGAATGAGAGGTCTCTCCGTATTTATCAGCGACGTTCGTAATTGCCAGAACAAGGAAGCGGAGAGACTCCGAGTTGATAAGGAGCTTGGAAACATACGTACATGCTTCAAGAATGAGAAGGTTAGAGACTTCTCTACGGACATTTTGTTATCTTCGTTTTTGTTTTTATATCTTTGATTCTCAATTGAGTGGTAATTCAGTGAAAAAGTAGTATCTGCTGAGGTTCAGTATTGATTAGAGATATTGGAGATTTCTCCTTTGAAGCTACCTATTCCTCTGAGGTCGATAAGGGAGTTAGATAAGAGTGTAGTTGAAACAAAGATGTAGTCACTGGCGGAATCGTTTATCGGGAAAACCATAGTTGCCGAATCATTTGTAGTTGCCGAGGGGATAGTTTTGGAGCCTGTAGTTTCTTATCTTATCGGATTGAGGCTATATTTTTTTTATTCAACACAAATTGGATAGCTAGCTTATATCTTTGGAGATTAGCCATTATTCTACCCATTGAAACATCAATACCACTGCTTTCATCTTGGAATGTCATTAGTTTGTGTTTTTCAAGTCGATATATAAGACACTGAGTATATGAGGATATTAGGAATTAGAAGAAAAGAATGGCGGGGCAGTAAATTTGGTTATGTAGTGATGGTCTAAGGAAAGAAATCAAGGTCGGGGGAAAATTTGGACAGCTCATTACGAAGTAGATTAAGCTTTGTTGTTTTATGTTTCACAGGTTTTGACACCATATAAAAAGAAGAAATATGTCTGGAAAATGCTTTATATACATATGCTAGGCTACGATGTGGATTTTGGTCATATGGAGGCGGTGTCTCTTATATCTGCGCCAAAGTATCCAGAAAAGCAGGTCAGCCAACGTTTTGTTTGCTCAAGCAAAGAAAATTTTCTTTCTAAGGCTAGGAGAAGTTAATAGATGGGGGGTGTTTACTGAAATCTATTCTAGTGATCAAGCTAAAACAAAGAAAGTTTCACTGAAGATCACGGAAAGTTAGATCTAGATACTATTTCACCCGTTTGCAACTTATTCAGTTTGGCTTGACCTGGTAAAGTATTGCAGACATTTACTTATAAGCACGATTTACTTAGTAACATATTAGAAACTCTTAACCAGGAACCATGCATTGTATCCCAAGGGTTTGTAGTTGCAGTGTGTATTATTTTATGCTCACTACCTAATTTGCAGGTATTGAACTTTTCATCCATGATCACAGGTTGGCTACATTGTTACATCTTGCTTGCTCAATGAGAACCATGACTTTTTGAAGTTGGCAATAAATACAGTGCGGAACGATATTATTGGTCGGAATGAGACTTTCCAATGCCTAGCACTGACCTTGGTATGTGGTCTTTTGTCCATGCTGTATTGAGATTTTAGAGCATAGTGAGATTCTTCTGATTATGAGATGCTGTTAATGACTGTTTTAGTGGAAGTCTTTGGATACATTATGTCTTTTGTGCTCTATCATTGCACGATTCAAAGCCACTTACTTTATTAAACTGGTCCTTTTTTTCTAGCTCTCTTACCTTGCCATGCTTACTTTGTCCTGTAGGTTGGAAATATTGGTGGAAGAGATTTTGCTGAATCATTGGCACCTGATGTTCAAAAGCTACTTGTAAGTGACTCCCAAAGACGACAATTTATGTTTTTTTCCAATATAAGTAAGTAAACATATAAATGTTTTGAGGCTTGTTCGCTGCAGATTTCTAGTAGTTGCAGACCTCTCGTAAGGAAAAAAGCGGCACTGTGCCTACTGCGCTTATTCCGAAAAAATCCGGATGCCGTCAATGTTGATGGCTGGTGTGTGTGAACGCTCTTGGATTACTGGTTGTTTGAGTTTACTTCTGCATCTTTCATATTCTCTTTGTCGTATACTTCCAGGGCGGATCGTATGGCACAACTTTTGGATGAACGAGATCTTGGTGTCTTGACGTCTTCTACGAGTCTTCTTGTAGCTCTGGTATCTAATAATCATGAGGCGTACTCAAGTTGTCTACCTAAATGTGTCAAAATATTAGAACGCCTTGCTAGGAACCAGGATGTTCCTCAGGAGTACACATACTATGGCATCCCATCTCCTTGGCTCCAGGTTTGTCTTAACTCGGTTAATACCTTCAATATTTTTTAATCACATCCTTTTCCCCATCCCATGCATTTTAAACATTTATGTGAAATTAGCTTATGAAAATAGAGGCTTGTCCCAGCTTTGGTGTGTTGTTGTTGTTCAGTTAAAGGTATCTTGGATACTTATATATCGTTGGTTAGTACAGGTTAAGGCAATGAGGGCTCTTCAATATTTTCCAACCATTGAAGATCCCAGTACCAGAAAAGCTCTCTTTGAGGTACAAATTTTCTTGTGTAAATATCTAATATATGTCTTTGAAATCTCTCTCATGGCAATTCATGGAAATTTCAGGTCCTTCAGCGAATATTGATGGGGACAGATGTTGTGAAAAATGTGAATAAAAACAATGCGTCTCATGCTGTGCTGTTTGAAGCTCTATCCCTGGTAAGTTCGTCAGACAGCTGGAAAAAGTTGATACGTCTTAGAAATAGCGTCAATTTTTTGAGGTTCAATTGTTGATTATACACTCAAGTCAACTACCTGTCCATGAAATGCCATGAGAGAGAATTCGAAGACATATATCAGAGATTTACATAAGAAATATTGAACCTCAAAGAGAGCTTTTCTTCGCGATGATTAGATTGTTGAGCACACTCAAGTAAACTATCTGGCTTAGTGTGCAACCCACCCCTAACTTGTTAATGTGTTTTGAAATAGGTCATGCATCTTGATGCTGAGAAGGAAATGATGTCACAGTGTGTTGCTCTTCTTGGCAAGTTTATTTCTGTCCGTGAGCCCAACATCAGATATCTGGGCTTGGTGAGATCTTGCATACCCACTTCCTGCATCTAACCCTAGCGAGAACAGTAATTTGTTAAGTGTTTGGCTTCTCATACTGCATTTGTTGACAATATTGCAGGAAAATATGACACGAATGCTGATGGTCACAGATGTTCAAGATATCATAAAGAAGCATCAGTCTCAGATAATCACCTCCTTGAAAGACCCTGACATCAGGTTGGTTTAGATTTGCCATCTCAGCATCAGCTTCTATGGCTTGTGAACCCGGATCAGTATCTCTTTACTGCTCTAGTTTGGAACCAGTACGACAAATTTTTCAATCATGAAATCGGTCCTAGTTCTTATAGTTCAATATACCTTACTTTACTTTATTTAAGATCATTTCAGTAAGCATTGAAATTATTTGATTTGGTGTATATATGAAACTCTAAGAAAATGGAATCTGCATCTATACATATTTTTTTAGTGAAAACATTATTTGTTGATAAACAATTATCAATTATGGGTATAATTATCTGTGGTAGCAATTCGTATCGGTTACAGAAGAACTATTATATTATTGGCTGTGGGCTCAGTACTATAAAAAGATAACTAGATTGGATGAGTACTAGTCCATTAGGTCTTAATCCTATTTCCGTTGCAAATGGGGGCTTCTGTTTCAAAAACATATAGTTTGATTGATATTCTCTTGGTTCATTTGCTAATGGTATCAGATTCACTTTTGGTTGAACTTTCCTGCAGTATTCGTAGGCGTGCTCTTGATTTGCTATATGGGATGTGCGATGTGTCAAATGCAAAGGATATAGTCGAAGAGTTGTTGCAGGTAAGTCTTTGACCTTGCTTTATATTAATATTTTCTTGATTTGTAGTCTCCTTATGATTTGTGAAGTTTAACAGAAAGGAAGGATTAAGTTGTGTAGTGATTAAGCTTACTTGGAACCCAAAAATACATTGCAGTATCTTAGCACAGCGGAATTTTCCATGCGGGAGGAATTATCACTTAAAGCTGCAATTCTTGCTGAGAAGTTTGCTCCTGATCTATCATGGTAAGGAGAACTCGACAAGAAGTATATGTACACTTTATTCATGCACACAAATTTGGTTACAGTGACATGCATTAGCCATTTGGTGTGACCTTTAGATCCTTACACAAACAACTGGTCAAAGATGTTAACTTTGATGTTCTCAGGTATGTAGATGTGATCCTTCAGTTAATCGACAAGGCTGGGGATTTTGTTAGCGACGACATTTGGTTTCGTGTGGTTCAGTTTGTAACAAATAATGAAGACCTCCAGGTTTATAAAATTGTTATGATAAATATATTGTTTATCCTATTCATGACATTCGAAAGTGCTTACAAAGTTCTTTGATCCGACAGCCTTATGCCGCATCAAAAGCAAGAGAATATTTGGACAAAATTGCAATACATGAGACCATGGTGAAGGTTGTACAGTCTCGCTTCCCATAACAAATTCTCTATAAGTTATAATATAATTTAAATTGTGGAAGTGGAGTTACTACCTTGCTACATATTGTTGGCAAAGTACCAAATTAACAATGCTTAGTATAAAAATATTGGTTATTAACAATAAATATAATTTCTTTCGGAATCTCAGGTCAGTGCTTATATTTTGGGGGAGTATGGTCACCTTCTAGCTCGACAACCTGGATGCAGTGCAAGTGAACTCTTTAGCATCTTACATGAGAAGCTTCCCACAGTATCGTAAGGACAACACAAATGCTGAATTGCGCTCTTCTTGTCTTTGAGTTTGTCTTAAATGGTTCTTCTTTTTTTTTTTCTCAGGACTCCCACCATTCCTATTCTTCTTTCCACATATGCAAAGCTTCTTATGCACACTCAACCCCCGGATCCAGAACTGCAAAAAAAAATTTGGGCTGTATTTCAGAAGTGAGACTTGCTAACCTTGTTGTCCTTCCCCAATGCTTTGTTTGTCATTTTGTGTCCTATTCTTTTGTGGTAACCAAATCAAGTTTCCTAAACGAGTTTTGTTTTGGCAGGTATGAGAGTTGTATTGATGTGGAGATACAACAGAGGGCAGTTGAATATTTTGAATTGAGTAAAAAAGGGCCTGCCTTTATGGATGTATTGGCTGAGATGCCAAAATTTCCGGAGCGCCAGGTTTGTAAATTATTTTATGATTCTATGAAAGTTACTTTGACGGGAAGTTTGTGCTAAACGATTTGATGCTGGATTTTTTTCCCTGTCCCTTCCATAGTCTTCATTGATAAAAAAGGCAGAAAACGTGGAAGATACCGCAGACCAGAGTGCCATCAAGCTTAGAGCACAACAACAGCCTTCAAATGCTTTGGTTTTGGCTGACCCACAACCTGTTAATGGGGCACCCCCACCTTTGAAGGTTCCAATTGTAAGTGGAAGCACGGCGAGTACTTCTCTTGCAGGCCCTAATTGACGAGACATCTTTCATGTGCTTTGCCTTTATATAAGCACATATGTTTATCTTATTATCTCTGACATTCTGTTTTTCCGTGCATGTCTAGCAGGAACCCCAGTCAGTGGCTCGATCTCTCTCTAATCCTAATGGAACTTTAAGTAATATAGATCCACAAACTCCATCACCTGATCTCCTTAGTGACCTGCTCGGTCCTCTTGCAATAGAGGCTCCTCCTGGAGCTGTCTCAAATGAACAACATGGTCCCATAGGGGCAGAAGGAGTACCAGATGAAGTTGATGGTTCCGCCATTGTACCTGTTGAAGAGCAACCAAATACAGTGGAGGTATTCTTTTCTTCTTCCTTTGCTTTCTTTGGCATAGTAGGTTTTAGCATGGATTAAATTATAGTTCCAATTTTTCTAGCTCATTATTTCCCTAGGTTATTTAACCATCACCACTTTTTTCTTTCTGTTTCGTCTTTTTGTATTTATTACTTGGAAATGGTATACCGTTTACTTAGGTGGAATCCTACCTGAGATGTTCTGTTTCACAACTCTACCCTCTGAGGATTTTCTAGACTTTGTTTCACATAATAATGTCACACCTGCTAAACTTTGGTGGACTTGTCGAAATTAACATTATATATATTCACAGTTAATATCAATAAAAGAAACCGAACTATTTTTGTACTCCATATTACTATTTGCATGCTTGAAGTGTTTTCTTATACTGTTTTGTTTTCTTTAACAGCTTATCGGAAATATTGCCGAGAGATTTCATGCTTTATGTTTGAAAGACAGTGGTGTCTTATACGAGGATCCTCATATCCAGGTTTGTTTTTTTCTAATCTCGCTTTTATTTATTCTAGTATGAAGATTGCAGACAGACAAGCCTCCGAGCTTTCATATGTTCCCCATTTTGTTTATTGTTGGTATTCCTCAGATTGGCATAAAAGCTGAATGGAGAGGGCATCATGGGAGACTTGTTCTCTTCATGGGAAACAAGAATACTTCTCCACTTACATCAGTTCAAGCTCTGATACTACCCCCTGCCCATTTAAGACTGGATCTGTCTCCAGTACCTGATACAATTCCTCCTCGAGCACAGGTATTTTTGTTTGTTGATTTATTTCAATTTTACTACTCAATACGTCAATTCTACTTATTTATGCATACTCTACTAAGTGTTGCAATTTCTTTCATGGTTATAGGTACAATCTCCAGTTGATGTGACGAACATCCGCCCTAGTAGGGATGTTGCGGTTTTGGATTTTTCCTACAAGTTTGGTGCAAACGTGGTACTTACTGCAACTGTCCTTAGCTTGTTTTGGTGAATGGATATTTTAGTGTACCTGACATGCTGGATCTTTTATAGGTCAGTGCCAAATTACGGATCCCGGCAACCTTGAATAAGTTTCTTCAACCGCTACAATTGACATCTGAAGAATTCTTCCCTCAATGGAGAGCACTTTCAGGGCCACCCTTGAAACTTCAGGAAGTTGTATGTATCTCCACAGCTTCTCTGATCAAATATCAAATTAAAAGTATTTGAGTAGTGCAAGAAAGAAGTCAAATGCTCCTACGAATTTTCTTTTCAAAGAAATTAGTGAATTAGCTTTCTCCATAAAATCCTTTTAATGAATGATGATTACTCGAGGTTAATCACAACACTTATAGAGAACTTCCAAGATTTCTACATGTGCTTGTTAATGCAGCATTACGTTAGTGTGTTATATAATCTGAATCTGCAACTTTTTTCAGGTTAGAGGTGTAAGACCTCTAGCTCTTCCAGAAATGGCAAATCTGTTCAACAGTTTTCATGTGACGATATGCCCTGGGCTTGTAAGTATTTGTTTACGATCTCTGTCCTTCATTCCTCATTTTTGTTGCACACATGTATGCTCTAAACTTAACTTGTATGGTTTTCTATTGTAGGATCCAAATCCTAATAATCTAGTGGCAAGCACAACCTTCTACTCTGAAAGTACAGGAGCCATGCTCTGTTTGGTGAGATTTCAACCAAGTTTCACTTCCTGGTTTTGGCAGTTGCCGCTCTTCCAATTCCTAAAATTTCTTTGACTTGTTGTAATGACGTGTGACATTGTCCATGGTCTGCGATTTTCAGGCAAGAATTGAAACAGACCCAGCGGACAGAACCCAATTGCGACTGACAGTAGGCTCGGGAGATCCTACCCTTACATTTGAGTATGTTATCCCTGCCTCTTAGCACAAACCAAACCTCAAACAGAGTTTTTTCTTTGCTTGCATTTGTTGACCTCTTTTATCCACAGGTTAAAAGAATTCATCAAGGAACAACTAATTACTATCCCAATGGGATCTCGAGCTCTAGTTCCAGCAGCAAGTTCAGCACCATCACCAGCACCACCTGTAGCTCAACCTCCTAGCCCAGCGGCTTTAGCTGATGATCCAGGAGCTATGCTTGCAGGCTTACTTTAAATTCATTGGGATAAGAGATTTACTTGCACATGTCGAAAAGTTTGTTTTTCCGTTATTGTAGAATGTAATGGCGAAAACATGGAATGATGGGAGAGTAAATGTAGAGCCAAGGGAGGGGAGAGAGGAAGGTTTTAATAGAAAAGCTAGTTTTGATTATATTTGTGCCTATTATCCAAAGCGGGCGGGTTGAGTTAGCTACGAAATTTTGCATTGATTTTGAACATTGATTTTGAACATTTGTAATGTGAGGTCAGTGGTTGTATCAGCTTGTTCTTGTGCCTATATATTTTCAATCTGTTTCTCCATGATTTTTCTGATGGGAGGTCTGTTTTTTTCGCACCAGCCTTCACATTGAGAGATTCTAATGTTGTCACAAAGGGGGGAAATTGCAAAAACATATGCCCAACGCATAGCATTTCACCTGTAAAAACCTGATCTAATTTGAGGTTTGATATATTATAGAGATGAAATCAGGACTTGGCCAGGATTCTGAAAGTCGAGGCTACTAACGAAAATGCATTCACTTGTAGCAAGACCCGTTACTTGATGCAGCTCTCTTGGCATTACTAAACTTGTGTAGGTCGGGTTCATGGGTTTCCACAGACAACAGGCCATCCAAAGTAGCAGCAGCTGATGCAGCCAATTCTCCATTTGTGTAATGATTAATGTAAGCATGAGGTTTTAACTGATAAATCCTTGTGTGTAATGCCAGCAAACAAATTCGTCTCTTGCGCTCCACTTGATCTTCCTAAAACAGGACCGCCAGCATAGCCTGAAGCATTTGAGAGAGAGCAATTCTTCTAAAATTATCTCAAATTTAAATACAGGGAACTGGAAACTAATTTGACAGCTGTAACGTAAGAAAAAAGCAATTAATGAAGCAACAACAACCAAAAAAAAAAACAAGATCTTTGTGTGTATAATTACATATTTTGTTTAACAAAAAAAAGCAATTATGATTTTGTTTAACGTTAAAATACTTGATCTGACGCAATTACACTCAGGCCAAAGAAAAGGAAACATTGTCCCAAATGACGTCGGTTTCCAGTCCAACTGAGACTTTGATTTCGATTAACTTTCTTGGGACAAAAGGAAACTTATATTTCTTAATGGAGCAACTATAATGGAAATTAATCCTTGTGTGCTTAGTGGATCTCTTCTCTCTTCTGTTCCATAGTTACCATCATCAACACTAAACAGAGTCCGTAGTGTAAACCAGAGAAGAAAAGAGAAAAAGAACTTGATGCCTAAGAAACACAAAGAGGAAAGTCCTTAATAGCAATGCCTTGATCTATAGCCAAGCCAAGCAACAACATTCTAGGAGCATACCCTATCGCCGCGCGCCACTGCTTTCTAGTTCAACAATTCTTCCTATTCGTCGTCTTGTTGCTTATGATGTTGTTATGAGACACTCAAAAACGAGAGTACGTAGTCTTAAGTCCTTTGGAAATAGTCCCTGAGAGTTAATATCTTGACAGGTCTATTGGCTCCACAGCTCCTTGACATTGGACAAAGACACATTAATATGACCTGTGAAGGCATTTAAATAGAGATCAATGGTGGTCTATATGAAGAGTTAAGATTGTATAGTTTTTTTTTTAAAAAAGATTGTATAGTTTAAGTGACAATACTTTCCTATTCACAGAGTAATTTGGTTGCAACGATTCCATCAAAATATATATAGAGTATCTAAAATCTTTATTCAAAGGACTTCAATAATATATTAAAATTAGAAAATGCGTATAACAAAAAAGAATCAAACCGGGACTGTTGTACCGGTATTTGCTGCAGTCATATAAACCACTTGATTCGTTCCCACTAATATTACGTTGGGACCAGCCAAACCATTGCATGACCCGACCTGACTCGAATTCATAACCCGATTTCTCATGGTAAACTGAAATACCAATTGAATGCATTGACAGCGACGGAAAACAGTCATAAATGAAAAAAGTGAAAACAGAAACAGCAGTAAATAAATATTACCCAAAACGGTAGAAGGAGACGGTTTTTGACAAAACAGTACGCAAACTTATAAACTCTCGAATTCAGTCCAAATCCTAGACGCGTAAATTCTGTTTTTTGACGAGTCGATTTCGAATTTTCCAAATTCAAAACAGACGAAAACAGAATTATACAAAATTGAATAGTCAAGGTTGTAAATAAATAAAAATAAAAGTCGTCTCTTCCCGCAAGTTTTGTCTCTCTCTCTCTCTTCTCCGAGATCATCAGTCTCTCCTTTTGAATTTCTTCCATTGGAGGTGTCATTTTCCGTTTCTAGATTAGGGTTTCGATCTCAGCTATCGCGAATTTCTTATCCTTCAGCTTTAGTCTGCGGTTAATATCGTCGTTAGATCCGGTTTTGCGAGTTCGGATCTGCGCCGTGTGAGGCGGCGGAAGACGGTGGATCTGAGGATTTGGTTCCACCATGACCGGAATGAGAGGTCTCTCCGTATTTATTAGTGACATTCGTAATTGCCAGAACAAGGAAGCAGAGAGACTACGAGTTGATAAGGAGCTCGGAAACATTCGTACCTGCTTCAAGAATGAGAAAGTTAGTGTCCATTATCTCCATTTTTGTTTGTCTTTGTTTTGATTCTCAATTGAGAGGTAATTCGGTGTCCAAGTAGTATCTGCTGAGGTTTTGTATTGATTAGAGATATTGGAGATTTCTCCTTTGCAGTTACCTATCATTCCGAGATTGTTTCACCTAGACTCAGTTACAATACAATCGAATGTTAGAGCTATTAGGTTGAATAGGGAGGTAGAGAAGAATGTAGTTTAAACCAAGATGCAGTCACTGGCCGAATCGTTTATCGGGAAAACCATAGTTACCGAGTGGATAGTTTTGGAGAGAGTATATTGCTTTTGATTTAACACAAATTGTGTACCTGGACACGCAGTATAATGCTTCCGTTGTATAGCTAATTCATATCCTTGGAGATTAGCCATTATTCTACTACTTTTAACGTGGAATGTTATTAGGCAGTATAATGTTTCAGTTGTATCTCTAGTCGATATTTAAGGCACTGAATATATGATGATATTTAGGAACTAGAAGAAAAGAATGGCGTGGCAGTAAGTTCGGTTATGTAGTGATGGTCTAAGGAAAGAAATCAAGATCGGGGAAAAATCTGAATAGCTTTTCATTACGATGTAGATTAAGATTTGTTGCTGTTAGAAGTTCTGGAGTAATAATCTGGTTCCATACTATTACGTAGCAGAGCTGTAGTAGTGGATCCATTTGTGGCCAGTTGGACCAACACCAAACTTATTCTTTTTCAGGGTTCATGTTAGAAATGAATCAATCAAGCACTCTTTGATTACTTGACATGCTGTTTTATGTTTGCAGGTTTTGACACCATATAAAAAGAAGAAATATGTCTGGAAAATGCTTTATATACATATGCTAGGCTACGATGTGGATTTTGGCCATATGGAGGCGGTTTCTCTTATATCTGCGCCAAAGTATCCCGAAAAGCAGGTAAGCCAACGTTTTGTTTGCTCAAGCAATTAAATATTGCTTTCTAAGGCTAGGAAAAGAGAATAGGTGGGGGTGTTTGCTGAAATATATTCTAGTGATCAAGCTGAAACAAAGAAAGTTTCACTGAAGATCACGGAAAGTTAGATCTAGATACTATTTCATGCGTTTGCAACTTGGCTTGACCTGGTAAAGTATTGCAGACAATTACTTATAAGCACGAGTTACTGAGTAACATCTTAGAAACTCTTAACCAGAACCATGCATTGTATCTCAAGGGTTTGTATTTCCAATTTATATTATTTCATGCTCCTTAACTAATTTGCAGGTATTGAACTTTTTATCCATGATTACAGGTTGGCTACATTGTTACATCTTGCTTGCTCAATGAGAACCATGACTTTTTGAAGTTGGCAATAAATACAGTGCGGAACGATATTATTGGTCGGAATGAGACTTTCCAATGCCTAGCACTGACCTTGGTATGTGGTCTTTTGTCCATCCTGTATTGAGATTTTAGAGCATAGTAAGGTTCTTCTGATTATGAGATGCTGTTAAATGACTGTTTTAATGGAAGTCTTTGGATACATTATGTCTTTTGTGCTCTATCATTTCACGATTCAAAGCCCCTTACTTCATTAAACTGGTCCTTTCTTTCTAGCTCTCTTACCTTGCCATGCTTACTTTGTCCTGTAGGTTGGAAATATCGGTGGAAGAGATTTTGCTGAATCATTGGCACCTGATGTTCAAAAGCTACTTGTAAGTGACTCCTAAACATGAGAGGTTATGGTTTTTTCCAATATTAGTAAACATATTATGTTATGGGGCCTCTTTGCTGCAGATTTCTAGTAGTTGCAGACCTCTCGTAAGGAAAAAAGCAGCACTGTGCCTACTGCGCTTATTCCGAAAAAATCCTGATGCTGTCAACGTGGATGGCTGGTGTGTATAAACACTCTGTGGTTACTGGTTCTTTGATTTTACTAGTGCATCTTTCATATATTTTCATTATCATATACTTCCAGGGCGGATCGTATGGCACAACTTTTGGATGAACGAGATCTTGGTGTCTTGACGTCTTCTACAAGTCTTCTTGTAGCTCTGGTATCTAATAATCATGAGGCGTACTCAAGTTGTCTACCTAAGTGTGTCAAAATATTGGAACGCCTTGCTAGGAATCAGGACGTTCCTCAGGAGTACACATACTATGGCATTCCATCACCTTGGCTCCAGGTTTGACTTAACTCGGCTTATTCACTCTTGTTTAATAGCTTAAATATTCTTTAATTGCATCCTTTTTACAATCCCGTGCATTTTAAGCATTTTATGTGAAATTAGCTTATGAAAATACAGGCTTGCCCCAGCTTTGGTGTATTTTTGTTGCTCAGTTTAAGGTATCGTGGATACTTATATATCTTTGGTTAGTACAGGTTAAGGCAATGAGGGCTCTTCAATATTTCCCGACCATTGAAGATCCCAGTACCAGAAAAGCTCTCTTTGAGGTTCAATTTTTCTTCTGTAAATCTCTAATATATGTATTTGAATTCCCTCTCATGGCATTTCATGGAAATTTCAGGTCCTTCAGCGAATATTGATGGGGACAGATGTTGTGAAAAATGTGAATAAAAACAATGCGTCTCATGCTGTGCTGTTTGAAGCTCTATCCCTGGTACGTTCGTCGGACAGCTGGGGTTTTGATACCATGAATTTTACTAGTGCACCAGTTTTTCTCCCTCTTCCCCTTCACCCCTCCTCAACGGCCTGTCAAGACGCATTTACTCAAAGCAGAATACTGATATGTGCATGGATGTTTTAATATTTTTTGGTTTTGCTGGAGAAACTTCGAGTGTTTGAATTGCTTTCAGCTACCTGTACGATATTCTTGTCTATTGTTTTTCTTGTTTGAAAGTAGAATAAAATTAGATGCTCTGCTTGAAGGTTTCGGCGCTATTTCTAGGAGGTTTATCATGGATAGTTGACTTGAGTGTTCCTAACAGTCTGGCTTAGTGTGCAACCTCCTAACTTGTTAATGTGTTTTGATATAGGTCATGCATCTTGATGCTGAGAAGGAAATGATGTCACAGTGTGTTGCTCTTCTTGGCAAGTTTATTTCGGTCCGTGAGCCCAACATCAGATATCTAGGCTTGGTGAGATCTTGCATACCACTTCCTGCATCTAAGCCTAGCTGGAACAGTTATTTGTTAAGTGTTTGGTGGTGCTATATGTGGCTTCTCATGATGCATTTGTTGACAAAATTACAGGAAAATATGACGCGGATGCTGATGGTCACAGATGTTCAAGATATCATAAAGAAGCATCAGTCTCAGATAATCACCTCCTTGAAAGACCCTGACATCAGGTTGGTTTAGATTTGCCATCTCAGCATCAGCTTTTCTGGCTTGTGAACCCGGATCAGTATCTCGTTACTGTTCTAATTTTGAACCAGTGCGACAATTTTTTCAATTATCAAATCGGTCTTAGTTCTTATGATTCAATATACCGTACTTTACTTGTCTCTAGAGTAGTTGTGAATTTAAGATCATTCAGTCAGCATTAAAATTAATTGATTTGGGTGGTATATATGAAACTCTAAGAAAATGGAATCTGTATCTAATACATATTTTTTAGTGAAACATTATTTGCTGATTTGTTTTCTTGTGAAAAATAATAGGTATAATTATGTGGTAGCAATCCGTATACGGTCACATAACAAATATGATATTATTATATTATTGGCTGGTGGGTCAGTACTATTTCTATGATGTTTGTCATAAAAAGATGGATGAGCACCACAGTCCATTAGGTCTTAATCCTATTTCCGTTGCAAATGGTGGCTTCCGTTTTAAAAACATATAGTTTTATTTATATTCTCTTGGTTCTTTTGCTTATGGTGTCAGATTCACTATTGGTTGAACTTTCCTGCAGTATTCGTAGGCGTGCTCTTGATTTATTATATGGGATGTGCGATGTGTCAAATGCAAAGGATATAGTCGAAGAGTTGTTGCAGGTAAGTCTTTGACCTTGCGTTATATTAATATTTTCTTGATTTGTATTCTCCTTATGATTTGTGAAGTTTAATAGAAAGGAAGGATTAAGTTGTGTAGTGCCTAAGCTTATGTGGAACCCAAAAATACATTGCAGTATCTTAGCACAGCAGAGTTTTCCATGCGGGAGGAATTATCACTTAAAGCTGCTATCCTTGCTGAGAAGTTTGCTCCTGATCTATCATGGTAAGGAGAACTCGATACGAAGTATATGTACACTTCATTCATCCACACAAATTTGGTTACAGTGACATGCATTAGCCATTTGGTGTGACCTTTAGATCCTTAGACAAACAACTGGTCAAAGATGTTAATTTTGATGTTTTCAGGTATGTCGATGTGATCCTTCAGTTGATCGACAAGGCTGGGGATTTTGTTAGCGATGACATTTGGTTTCGTGTGGTTCAGTTTGTTACAAATAATGAAGACCTGCAGGTTTATATAATTGTTAGGATAAATATATTCTTTATCCTATTTATGACATTCGAAAGCTGCTTACAAATTTCTTTGATCCGACAGCCTTACGCCGCGTCAAAAGCAAGAGAATATTTGGACAAAATCGCAATACATGAGACTATGGTGAAGGTTGTACATTCTCGCTTCCCATAACAATTTTTTCCTATATTGCATATTGTGGATAACACCTTAAGGAAGGATTGTTTTTGTTTTCTAGGTTAACTGTGGTGGTAAATTTTAGCACTTGGCTGATTCTCTGATTTTGAACAGGGCTTCTTAAGTCAGATCATTGGTCTCTCTCTCAAGTAACTTAGGGTTTGAAAAACAGCTTTTCCAGTCAGCATCTAACACACAGCAAATCCACAGATAGAAACGATTCGTTGCTTCGGAAAGCCTTGCTCAAAATCAGCGAATCAGCCGAGAGCTTAATTTACCACCACAGTTAACCTATAAAACAAAAACAATCCTTCCTTAAGTTGTTGTTACTTAATTTGGGAATTTAGATTTACTACCTTGCTACACATGCTGACACAATCTTATCTGTATCTAAATTGTTTGCAAAATACAAATTAACAATGCTTACCAACAATAAATATAATTTCTTTCGGAATTTCAGGTCAGTGCTTATATTTTGGGGGAGTATGGTCACCTTCTAGCTAGACAACCTGGATGCAGTGCAAGTGAACTCTTTAGCATCTTACATGAGAAGCTTCCCACAGTATCGTAAGGACTACACAAATGCTGAAGTGCGCTCTTCTTGTCTTTGAGTATGTCTTAAATGGTTCTTCTTTTTTTTATCTCTCAGGACTCCCACCATTCCTATTCTTCTTTCTACATATGCAAAGCTTCTTATGCACACTCAACCCCCGGATCCAGAACTGCAAAAAAAAATTTGGGCTGTATTTAAGAAGTGAGACTTGCTAACTTTGTTGTCCTTCCCCAATGTTTTGCTTGTGAATTTATGTACTGTTTTTTTTTGGTAACCAAATCAAGTTTCCTAAAAGAGTTTTGTTTTCGCAGATATGAGAGTTGTATTGATGTGGAGATACAACAGAGGGCAGTTGAATATTTTGAATTGAGTAAAAAGGGGCCTGCCTTTATGGATGTATTGGCTGAGATGCCAAAATTTCCGGAGCGCCAGGTTTGTAAATTATTTTATGATTCTATGAAAGTTACTTTGATGGGACGTTTGTGCTAAACGATTTGACGCTGGATTTTCTTCCGTAGTCTTCATTGATAAAAAAGGCAGAATATGTTGAAGATACCGCAGACCAGAGTGCCATCAAGCTTAGAGCACAACAACAGCCTTCAAATGCTTTGGTTTTGGCTGACCCACAGCCTGTTAATGGGGCACCACCACCTTTGAAGGTTCCAATTTTAAGTGGAAGCACGGTGAGTACTTCTCTTTGTCGGCCTCAATTGACGAGACATTTTTCATGTGCTTTGCCCATTATATAGCACATACTACTTTTATCGTATTATCTCTGACAGTCTGTTTTTTCCTTACATGTCTAGCAGGACCCCGAGTCAGTGGCTCGATCTGTCTCACATCCCAATGGAACTTTAAGTAATATAGATCCACCAACTCCATCACCTGATCTGCTTAGTGACCTGCTCGGTCCTCTTGCGATAGAGGCTCCACCTGGAGCTGTCTCAAATGAACAACATGGTCCCGTAGGGGTAGAAGGAGTTTCAGATGAAGTTGATGGTTCCGCCATTGTACCTGTTGAAGAGCAAACAAATACAGTGGAGGTATTCTTTTCTTCTTCCTTTGCTTTCTTTGGCATAGTAGGTTTTAGCATGGATGAAATTATGCTTCTACTTTTGCTAGCTCATTATTTCCCTAGTTTTTTTTTAACTATACGCCATTTTCTTTCTGTTTCCTTTTTCTGTATTTATTACTTTGAAATGGTAAAACGTTTACTTAGATAGAATCCTACCTGAGATGTTCTATTTCACAGTTCAAGATTCATAATAAAAGAAACCGAACCATTTTTGTATTCCATAATACTATTTGCATGTTTGAATTGTTTCTTATACAGTTTTGTTTTCTTTAACAGCTGCTCGGAAATATTGCGGAGAGATTTCATGCTTTATGTTTGAAAGACAGTGGTGTCTTATACGAGGATCCTCATATCCAGGTTTGTTTTTTTTAATCTCTTCTTTTATTTATTCTAGTACGAAGATTGCAGACAGACAAGCCTCCGAGCTTTCTTATGTTCCCCATTTTATTGATTGTTGGTATTCCTCAGATTGGCATCAAAGCTGAATGGAGAGGACACCATGGGAGACTTGTTCTCTTCATGGGAAACAAGAATACTTCTCCACTTACATCAGTTCAAGCTCTGATACTACCCCCTGCCCATTTAAGACTGGATCTGTCTCCAGTACCTGATACAATTCCTCCTCGAGCACAGGTATTTTCGGTCAATTTCTATTCATTTATGCATGTTTTACTAAGAGGTGCAATTTTTTTCATGGTTATAGGTACAATCTCCACTTGAAGTGATGAACATCCGCCCTAGTAGGGATGTTGCAGTTTTGGATTTCTCCTACAAGTTTGGTACAAACGTGGTACTTACTGTAACCGTCCTTAGCTTGTTTTGGTGAATGGTTTATTTAGTATCTGTGACTCTACCTGACATGCTGGAATTTTTATAGGTCAGTGCCAAATTACGGATCCCGGCAACTTTGAATAAGTTTCTTCAACCGCTACAATTGACATCTGAAGAGTTTTTCCCTCAATGGAGAGCACTTTCAGGGCCACCCTTAAAACTTCAGGAAGTTGTATGTATCTCCACAGCTCTGACCAAATATGAAGTATAAGTATTTGAGTAGTGCAGGAAAGAAGTCAAATGCTCCTAAGAATATTCTTTTCAAAGAAAATAGTGAATATAGCTTTCTACATAAAATCCTTTTAATGACTGATGATTGTTCTAGGTTAATTACAACACTTATAGAGAACTTCCAAGATTTCTACATGTGCTTGTTGATGCAGCATTACGTTAACATGTTATTTAATCTGAATCTGCAACTTTTTTCAGGTTAGAGGTGTAAGGCCTCTAGCTCTTCCGGAAATGGCAAATCTGTTCAACAGTTTTCATGTGACGATATGCCCTGGGCTTGTAAGTATTTTTTTGACGATCTCATTCCTTCATTCCTCATGCTTGTTGCACACATGTATGCTTTTAAACTTAACTTGTATGGTTTTCTGTTGTAGGATCCAAACCCTAATAATCTAGTGGCAAGCACAACCTTCTACTCTGAAAGTACAGGAGCCATGCTCTGTTTGGTGAGATTTCAACCAAGTTTCACTTCCTGGTTTTTGCAGTTGCCGCTCTTCCAATTCCTAAAATTTCTTTGGTGTAATGACGTGTGACATTGTCCGTGGTTTGCGATTTTCAGGCAAGAATTGAAACAGACCCAGCGGACAGAACCCAATTGCGAATGACAGTAGGCTCGGGAGATCCTACCCTTACATTTGAGTATGATATCTCTGCCTCTTAGCACAAACCAAACCTCAAACACAGTTTTTTCTTTGTTTGCTTTTGTTGACCTCTTTTATCCGCAGGTTAAAAGAATTCATCAAGGAACAACTAATTACTATCCCAATGGGATCTCGAGCTCTAGTTCCAGCAGCAGGTTCAGCACCATCACCAGCACCACCTGTAGCTCAACCGCCTAGCCCAGCGGCTTTAGCTGATGATCCAGGAGCTATGCTTGCTGGCTTACTTTAATTTCATTGGGGTAAGAGATTACTTGCACATGTCGAAAAGTTTGTTTTTTCGGTTATTGTAGAAATGTAATGGCGGAAATATGGAATGATGGATGGGAGAGTATATGTAGAGCCGAGGGGTGGGAGAGGGGAAGGGTTTAATAGAAAAGCTAGTTTTGATTATATTTATGCCTAATATCCAAAGCGGGCGGGTTGAGTTAGCTATGAAATTGTGCATTCATTCTGAATATTTGTATTGTGAGGTCAGTGGTTGTATGAGCTTGGTCTATTTTTTCGCACTAGCCTTCATGTTGAGAGATTCTAATCTAAGTCATTAAGGGGGGAATTGCAAAAACACATCCCCCAACGCATAGCATTTCACCTGTTAAAACCTGGTCTAAATGGAGGAGAAATCAATCTCTCAGAAGTCATTAACATTTGCCATTGCATTCGAGTTTTGATTTCGGAAATCACAGTTGTATTTCCAAAACCGCTAGAATCCATGAAATGCTTATAAATGTGCAGCAGATGAAGCACTGCTTCATCGTCTTTACCTGGCGGTCTTTAGCAAATTTCACTTTCAAATTTGCTGATCCCCGTTATGGTCATGCTCTTTGCCTCCCACGCCATCCAATTAAAGTTGGGAAAAAAACTTTTGCCTCCGCTTATCCTATCAGCAACTATTTTCACTTTCTCTTGTGTATTCCAAGTTGTAACTTAAATCTGCAATGCTTTAAGACTGAACCAATGGTCTCATCTACATCTACTATTATCATTCCAGACTTGGTATACTATTGTATCGACCACTAGGTCTTACAAAGATGTTCCAAACTTCATCAAGAAGTGTATAATTAATAATATATCGTCTCAATCCCAACTCCCAAGCAAAAAGCACATCAAAGGAATTCAGACACTCCTTTGCAGCACCAAGAACAAAATGAGCTTATCTTCTGCCATTGCAAGGAGAACTTCCAACTTATTTTCATACAAATTTAATTTACTTCTATTGACAATACGTATTCTTTGCATTCATCAAAAACCACAAAATAGCAGCACAGATGGGGCCTAGCCTATAGCCAGAAAATGAAAACAATTAAGAATTAGTTGAAACTTAACTTCGGGAAGAGAAAAGCCGCCACCTACAGCCACTCACGGCAACGACCACATCTCCAGCTACCTTCTATGCAAGTAGATTCCTCCTCCCATGGAGAACAGTGGGAATGTATTGTCATAGTACAAGTCTGACATGTGAGATCAGGTCCTGGCTCCACATGCATGCATATCTGACATGGAATTGTATTGTCATAGAGAAATGATGTGCACTGTTCCATTGCCTCAACCTGAGGGTTTGGGTTATCTGTTATTCCTGAAGCATCCTTGTCATCTCCATATCCATCGTATTGGCCACTATCATCTGTTGTGAGTAACTCGGTCAGCGAGAAATATGTTTGGGGTTCGAATTCCATGTCTTCGTAGTCAAACATTAGCTCGCTATCGACCATGTTGTTGTTGTTGCCAGATGCATCCCATTCCATGACAGGCAATGTTGGCTCCATTTCTGGTTTCAAATCAGGCATTGATTCGGGATACATTGAAAACTCCGTATAAGAAAGATTATTATTCCCGTCTGTCTCTTCACGTTTCACTTGTCTCCTAACTTGTAGCTTCTGGGGTCCCGGCACCGAACCATCCCCGTTCCAGTCCACATCCAAACTGTTAGGTGTAATTTGTTCGATTTTTGAAACTGACACCAAGAGAGGATCATCCTCTGGAACAAACGTATCTTCGAAGAGAGACGAGGGAGTAGAGGGCATCGAGTCTTTCGGTTCAGACATTCTTTCGGAATCAGAATCCATTCCGATATTTCCTTGCCCATGTTTCTGCCTCCTGATGAATACTTGTTTCATCTGCTTCTGTTCCTTGAGTTTGGGATCCATGTAAGGGCAATCTGGTGATCGTATACGACGGCATTTGCAACACTTGAAACCAACAACTTCAGGAATTTTTGACTCCTCGAGCTTAATCGCTTCAATGTGGTACCACTCTGCATACAGATACTACTATTAGATTTATAAATGCAAATTGGTGGCATTGACGAAATGTACACTTCAGTATTTAGAGTGAGTAAATTATTCTTACTGTCACAACTTGTACAGTGAATATATGTTAGGCCAGGATTATACGGCAGTTTGCAGACCCAGCAAACTGGTTGCAGATTCGGCTGATCAGATCGTGCACCAAACAGAACATTTTGATGTCTGAAACTAACACCTGTGTCTGCCAAGTTCTTTTTTCTCCATATGACTCCCCAAGACAATGTCTTGTGTTTACTCTTCGGTGCCGAATTGAAATCAGGAGTGATTTGTTTAACTCCTGAAGCATTGTCGCGTATTTTGGGAGATGGTAACTGTTGATTAAGAGGCTTAATCTGTGTCTTCGTGACTGAAGTGACTGCATTTTGAACTTGTCCGTTGATCAGGACAGTGGGTGTTGTTGGAGGTCTGTGATTGATATTGATTAGTGAACGTGCTCTTGCAAGGTAGCACCGTTTGCAGGTTACCAAAATTTCCACCTGCCCAGTTGTGTGTTGTGTACTCATAGTACATTCCTTGTGACAGAAACCTGAGAGGCAAAAAGAAAATCAACAATTATTCAGCTAAATTCCCCAAAGAAAGATTTAAAAAAACAGAGTACTATAATCTTGTCAAATTTCATATAAAAATCGATCAGGTCCACCCATAATAAAGTGATAAACAAATATGAAATGCATGAGAATTTATATACAAAGCAAAGCAAAGATATAAAAGCAGAGGGTGGGAAAAAAAACTAGAAATGCAATAGAATAACTTTAAGAAGTAAAAACAAATAAAAAGGCAAGTGTAGTGTACCTTGGCAAGTACTGCATGTTGTTGAATCCCTATAGACATGTAGAGGACGGGAACAAAAATTAATACGATCTTTTTATAAGCATCCTGAAAGAAGAAAAAAGCTAAAGAAAATACCTCAAAAAAACATCGAGATGGCATGACGCACAAGAACACTTCTCCGTGTTGTCCCTCCGAGAGGCTAGATAAGAAAATATGTTCGCTCGAGAAGCTTTTAGTTGCCTTTTCTGAAGCTTAGATATTTTTCTTGATGGCTTCTTGATAAAAGGTATGTTTACCCTATGCAAACTTTCTTCATATTCTTTGATCAAATAGAGGGGAACGCGTGCTTCATGAAACCAATACTTTTCGTCTCTATCTTCAGTTTTCTCGACTTCAATGACATTCTTCATGACACGGGATGGAAGATGCTTTTGATTCCCAAAGACAACTCCATATCTAACCTTGTTATCTGTAATCTTCTTGTCACAAATACTAGCGTTCCTGAAAATAGCGGCCTCTGTCTCTGGACCTTTAACATCTTGCACGTTTTGCTCTGGGCGTACAAGTTCACTCCATCTTATATTCATATCCAGGTATCTAACCTGGCCCAGATTCAGTTGAATTTCAGGGGATTAATAAACAATCATATACACAGAATCATTTGAATAAGCATTGATAATAGAAGACAAACCTGAAGAGCAAGCTGAGAAATGTTTTTGCTACTTTCAACTGCGGCTTTCCAAATAGACCGCCTGCCTCTTTTAGGAATGTAAGAGCCATCACCATAATTAAATTCAGGTAACTTTTTCATACCACCTAATGGAAAATAAAACAAATTAGCATTATCCCGAGAGTGAAATCAAATAAGATATCTCCGGTAGAAGTATCAAAAGAGAAAAACTATAAGAAACACGGATGTATACATGAGAATTGTTCACAAGCACAAAAAAACATAACCAGTCAAGGTTACCTTGCAAGGCTGCTTTCCTTATCTTAGGCTTCGACACGACTGCCTTGAGGAGTATAACTTTTGATAACTTCCCCCCTCGCCACCAAGTAAAGCTATCATCATCAGAACCTTGGGCTGTAATTTCAGCCTGGTTCCTCTGCTTCCTCTTCCCAGGTCTACGTTTCTGTGTGGCCCCAACAGTAACTGGAGCGCTTTGAAAGATAGAATGTTCTATCAACCAATCATCCATTTGTTTAAGCCAGTCGCTTGACAGAGCAATACTGCAAATGTTTTCCTCAAGCTGTGAACAATTAAAATGAACCATATCATGCCAATATTTGGTTTTATAGCAAAATAAAGTGAATAAGAACAGAAATGTTTTAGAATGAAAAAAAAAAAAATCTTACTTCAAGCAGGAGGGATTTCACCGCTTTGCATGTTGAAGCTTCCTCTAACTTCTTACGCCACTGATACCTAAGACTCTCAATAAGAAATGGCCCCGCAATGAGACCACGTAAGCTTTCCTCGAGATATAGGATATATGCTGTGATACTAGAAAGTACTCCCTCTCCGTTCTTTAAAGGAAAAAGGCCACTGTAGATTTTCATAGCACTTTTGGTGGCCCCTGTTACAGCTGCATTTAACATGCATCCTCTCCTACTTGCTGATGTGAGTTTGCAAGAATGACACCATCCACACCTTTCCCTGGTAATTTCCTTCTTATCAGGACTTGGCCAGAAGAAACTCGAGGCTACTATCGAAAATGCTTTCACCTGTAGCAAGATGTTACTTGATGCAGCTTTCTTGGCATTACTAAACTTGTGTAGATCAGGTTCATGGGTTTCCTCTGATAATAGGACAGCCAAAGTAGCACCAGCTGATGCAGCCAATTCTCCATTTGTGTAATGATTAACGTAAGCATGAGGTTTAAAAGATAAACCCTTCTGTGTACTGAGTGCAACCAAATTCTTCTCTTGCGCTCCATTTGATCTCGCTAAAACACGACCGCCAGCATAGCCTGAAGCAGATGGGTGGAGGCCAACCGCATTTTGAATAAGATCTCCACTGGAACTACTTGCACTATCTGCCTTAACAATGTCCGACACCTCGCCACCCCCTTCTTTTTGCATGTGAGATAAATCAGTCTCCACTGCTCTCAGATAAGAGATCACATCTCCAGGCAGATCCCAGTATTGTGAGATCGCTTTGCATATATACAGATATTCCATTCTATGGTTCGTTGCAGACAAAAGCACCAGGACAACTTTTGGAAGGTCGGTGACATTGTAATATTTGATATCTGCATCCGCATGGACATAGATTTTAAGCCTGTGATATAAGCGAAATATTCATCAGCATCCACAAAAAAAATAATTCATTATATGGGTTTTCCAACTATAAGTAAAATCTAGAGAAGCTGATGAGTGAGAATTATTAAACTATAAAGTACAAAAACAACTTTCCATGACAACCTAAATGAATATGGAGATATGGAATTGAAAGATCAGTTCTATTTCCATAAATTTGAAAGGCAAAGTATCTAAAATAAGGCGTCGAAAACATACACCAGTAAGTGATTGCATGTACCCAAAAAGAGTCGCCCATGTGGATCCACTCCAAAATACACTGCTCCCCTGAGTGACGTTTTATGAGCAACAGCTGGCCCCATTTTTTTGATAGTGCATTCTGGACAATACCACGGCCCATCTGGTATATACATTTTGACCACACCGATGCATCTTGAGTGATATGCTAAAGGGCATCCATCACAACACAGCAACGTTCCATCCATGCCACAGAGCCTACATTCATCACTGTTTCCATCCAGATCTGAGCTATCTCCATTAGGAGCACCATCAGTATATCTTGAACTCAAGTTTTTTGACTCGTTCAGTGAACTTATCCCATGGTTCACTGCAACAAATTCACTAAGCTCTTTCTCCTTGCAAGCTGAGGTTTTAGCAAATCTGGGGTGGACCCTTCTAGGTCCATTTTCAGGAAGTTCAGCAGTAACTCCATCAGGATCAAATCCAACTTCAGATTCTTCTCGAGTATCAATTTCAGCTCTTATATCTGCTACATCAAAGACGTCATCACACAGAATTTGCAGGATCTTCAACTTCATTACTACGGGTGACGAATAATACTCCTTCTCCACAACAAATTCATTAAAAACTCTCCAGAGAGGCCCACTTGCATGTCCCATGGCAGCAAAGTACTGAACCAAATAAACAGGCCAAGTTAGCGCATCGAGCAAGCTCCAATCAATGCACCTGCAGATGGCAATGCAACAAAATCCCCGAATTGTTATCCACTAAAATATGGGAGATCCTAAAACAAGCTTCACCTAAACTAGAATAAGAGGCTTATATTGCAGTCCCTTTTTCTCCTAGCTGTTATAAAAGGTTAGTTGCATGATGCACACATAAGAAAATAATGTATATTCACTAGCTTGAAAAATAATGTCAGTAATTCTCCTTCCTTGATATCCAACAAACTAATTCTACTGTTTCACAGAATAATTAATGCACTTAAATAAGTAAGGATATAGGAAAGTTAACTTGAAACACCTCAGAAAAGAAACACAGAAAGTTACAAAATCAAGAACATCTGTTGAAAACTGTAAAGAACAAAAGTTGTCTGTCCTTACCTCAAGCATTTTGAAGCCACTTCAGACCCATCTGAGGAGAGTCTCTCAAGATGACCTTTCAGCGCCCGCATCAAGGCAAGATGAATGGCATCCAGCAAAGAATTTGGTCCTAAGAAATTTAATGCTCCGACAAAATCATCCAATCCAAAAGGGCAGATATATAACTGAACACTGAATGATCTTAAGAACCCATATACAGATAATAGATACACCACAGCCTCCTCAGGGATACCAATTGTTCCTGATGAAGAAGGTAACTCCACTGGTGGAACAAGAGGAGACATAGTTTCGAAATCTGGATCTATGTTATCTTCACACTCAGGTGAACCACAACCACTTTCAACTTCTGCCACAGGACTTGGGCTACTACATGTGGGCACCTCAACTCCTTTGTTCTTCAGGCAATCTGTTTTGTTCATTTCGTCATTCTTCAGTATAAAGTCGTCTAATTTACTCCTTCTAGCACGTAATTCATCATCAAAGTAACTATCCCCAATAATCAACTGGCGAAGATAACGAGTTTCCAAATCCTCAAAATCACCATCCTCATATACAACTCTGTACAACCCACTCTTGTAAGAAACAATCTTGCCAAGAAAAACTCTACAATCATCAAGATCTTTCAACACATAGCAACCAAGAAGAGATCTAGGTACAGCCACTTTCATCTCGAAAACCGGCCTCTTCCCTCGATTAGACACCCCATTGTGATCCTCTGGTCTGGGTCGTTTCCTCGGTCTACCTCTAGGTCTAGCCACCTTCCCTTCCATCAAGAAACGAAGAAGAGAACAAGGATCGAGAACAAGGATCGAGAAGGAGAGGCTAGGGATTTGGAAATATCTTCGTAATTGCTTAGATGTGTAACCCTAAAATGGTCATGTTCCTTTCAGATCTACAAGCAATCCAACTTAGATAACATAAAAACGACACCCAGTTCCATTTAAACTACAAGCATTCCTTATCATTAAAGAGACTCTGGCTGCTCTAGAGTCTTCCCTCCATTACTCTCGTCACTCAAAGCTGAAGCAAAATCTAAGATCCACGAAGCTCCTGCAGATTCAAAGCTGAAGCGAAAGAAATCAGAGCCACGATCCAGTGATAAATCTGAAATCTTTTCACTTTTTTTGAACTTGGAAATGGATCAACATATGCTAGATTTTGATAACCAGTTAACCACCATTAATGATGTACTTAGAGAGCTTAGGTAACCAAAAGAGAGAGAGAGATAGAAATAAAAAGATGAGCTTTTTCAATCGTGTCGAATGGCTCTGAGTTAATGGCAGATATTTGTTAAACTGAGTTCAACTCGGGAATCGGGTTACCCGGATTAAGAACCGTTGGATATCTCTAAACGCTGTCGTTTAAATTAACACCCCAAACCATTCAAAATTAAGCCTTAAAATGTCGTCGTTTTATATTTCCTTTTTTATTTTTATCCCTTTTAAATTATAAAGAAAAAAAAACAATATACTGGCGGGAAATTGAGAGACTCGTCGCTAATTTACGCGCGTTTCTCGGTTCCGACAGATTTCGTACGCCGTCGTTGATCTGCTTCAATTTCTAATTCGCTCTGTACATTGGGTTTTTCTTGTTTTCGCGTCTTTAGCCACAATCTCTTTGAAATTTCTAGAAAGTTTCAAGATTTCCCCCTGAAATTGTAGGGTTAGGGTTTTGAAATGGGAACGAAAGTCTCAGACGATCTTGTTTCCACCGTCAGATCAGTCGTGGGTTCCGATTACTCAGACATGGATATAATCCGGGCTTTACACATGTCGAATCATGATCCAACGGCTGCTATCAATATAATCTTCGACACTCCGAGTTTCGGTAAACCTGATGTAGCAACTCCTAGCCCGAGCGGCTCTAATGGAGGGAAGAGAGTCGAGAACGGAATAAAGGGCTGTTCTTTTGGTGACAGCGCAAGTGTTGGAGTGACTCAGCGCGTGGAGGAAGAAGACGAGAGTGTTAATGGTGGAGGAGAAGAGAGTGTGTCAGGGAATGAGTGGTGGTTTGTGGGTTGTTCTGATTTGGCGGGGTTATCGACATGTAAAGGAAGGAAATTGAAGTCCGGTGACGAATTGGTGTTCACGTTTCCGCATTGTAAAGGATTGAAGCCTGAGACTACGCCTGGGAAGCGCGGTTTTGGACGGGGGAGGCCAGCTTTGCGTGGTGCTTCTGATATCGTCAGGTTCTCTACAAAGGATTCAGGAGAGGTGTGTTTCAATTTTTTAATTTCTGAACTAAGTGTTTCATGTTTGTTAGATGGGGATTGTTAAAGAACTATGATGGGCTCTTGTGGTAGATTGGTAGAATTCCAAACGAGTGGGCTCGGTGTCTTCTACCGCTTGTGAGAGACAAGAAAATTAGGATAGAAGGGAGTTGTAAGTCGGCGCCTGAAGCATTGAGCATCATGGACACAATTCTTCTTTCTGTAAGGTATGCATACAAGATTTTGTGTTTCAGTTGACAATTCCAGGAGAGATGGATTAGTTTTTGAAGTGGTGAGTTTGTTTTTGAAACAGCGTGTACATCAATAGTTCCATGTTTCAAAAGCATAGTGCGACTTCATTTAAGACAGCCAGTAATACGGCAGAGGAATCAATGTTCCATCCTCTCCCAAATCTCTTTCGGTTACTCGGTTTGATCCCCTTTAAGAAGGTAATGGTTTTACCTTGCCTATAACACTTTGAATTGCTGATTCTTTTATAGATTGCAGTTTTTAGTTCCCATATACTTCTCATATGATGTGACTGAATATTCTTGAGATGACAAAGAAATCTTTCCGTTCTTTGATTTTATTTTAGTGGGATAGTTATTTGTGAAAATGTTTCTTTGTTTCTTCACCATATTTAGGCAGAGTTTACTCCAGAGGATTTGTCCTCTAAGAAGCGACCTTTGAGTTCCAAGGTAAAAATTACTTATTATATCAGCATCTTAAACTTTGACTTCTTGCTTGTAAAGTTTGTCATTTGCTGTCTGCTCCTTTGGAAATAGGATGGTTCTGCTATTCCTACTTCGTTGCTTCAGTTAAACAAGGTCAAGAATATGAATCAAGATGAAAACGGGGATGAAAATGAGCAGTGTATCAGTGATGGTGATCTTGATAACATTGTTGGTGTTGGGGACAGTTCTGGATTAAAGGTATTCTCATTTCCAAGACTTCTTGCTTACTTATATCCGACATTAGAAATTTCCTTTGGAAAATTACTTGAGAACTTTTGCAACAGGAAATGGAAACTCCACAGAAACTTTTGTGTGAGCTTCGTCCATACCAAAAGCAGGCACTTCATTGGATGACCCAACTGGAGAAAGGAAATTGCACTGATGAAGCAGCAACAATGCTTCACCCATGTTGGGAAGCATACTATTTAGCAGACAAGTGAGCGATGTTTCTATTGCCTGCCAACATTAGTGCCAGTCAGATAAGATATTTACTATCTGTTTTATGTCAATAGGAGGGAACTTGTTGTCTACCTGAATTCTTTTACCGGTGATGCTACAATACACTTCCCTAGCACACTTCAAATGGCAAGAGGAGGAGTATGATCTCAATACCCCACCTATAAAAATTTCTTTGATTTATCATCTAGATTTTGTCACTTTGTTATATAGCTGTTTTGTAATAAGATTATATCATAACACTTTATGTAGATTTTAGCAGACGCAATGGGTCTCGGAAAGACCGTAATGACGATATCCCTTTTACTTGCCCATTCTTGGAAAGCTGCATCAACTGGGTTTCTATGCCCCAACTATGAAGGAGACAAAGTGATCAGCAGTTCTGTAGATGAGCTCACTAGTCCCCCAGTGAAGGCAACCAAATTTCCAGGCTTTGATAAGAAGCTTCTTGAACAAAAAAGTGTACTTGAAAATGGTGGTAACCTGATTGTATGTCCGATGACACTTTTAGGACAGTGGAAGGTATTAGATACGTCTGATGCTAATAATTTATTTCCATGCTTGATGCACGTGCACACTATAGTTTGGTTACCGTCAAAGTTGTTAGTTCTTTGTTTTTCCTTATGTCAGCTAATATTTTTTGCTCCTGCTTTATGATCAGTCAGAGATTGAAATGCATGCAAAGCCAGGGTCTCTATCTGTCTATGTTCACTATGGGCAAAGCAGACCAAAGGATGCAAAACTTCTTTCCCAAAATGATGTGGTAATCACCACTTATGGAGTTCTAACATCCGAATTTTCAGCAGAGGTAGCTTTCATACAAGAGTCTTTGGGTCATGTATTGTTCCATGTATATAGTTTACAAAGCATCGCATGAACATTTTCTTATCTTCTGTTATTTTCTCTTCTTAGAACTCAGCAGACCATGAAGGACTTTATGCAGTTCGATGGTTTAGGATTGTTCTTGATGAGGCACACACCATCAAAAACTCAAAAAGCCAAATTTCCGTGGCTGCTGCAGCTTTGGTTGCTGATCGGCGTTGGTGTCTTACGGGTACTCCTATTCAGGTGATTGATCTTTTTGTTGAGGGTTTAGAAAGAAATCTTTGTTCCTGACCGTCCTATAGGCCAAAATTTCTTAGGACACTGCCATTCTATCTGTGAAAGAATTTTAGTAATTGGACATTTAATATTCACCTGAGTTGTGAATTGTCTAAATTTCTGTTAGAAGGATATCAACTTCTTGTGCATGTTTTTTTGTACACAAGTCTCGATTCTATCTCACAAACTTGTTTTTGAAGATTTATTTCATATGGCTTGCAGTTTTGGTATCCATGTCTGCTGGCATGATATCTTGGCTCATTCAAATAGATGATGGATAGTAATTTGTTTGTCATATTTGGAACTTTGTGATCATTTCACATTTTATTTTATTAACAGAACAATCTGGAGGATTTATACAGCCTTCTACGGTTTTTGAGGATTGAACCATGGGGAACTTGGGCATGGTAAGGGTCCATATCTATCTGTGGTTGGAAACACACTACGTTAGGTATGGAATTACTGAAGCTTGTTAGTTTGGAACATTTATATTCTTAGGTGGAATAAACTTGTCCAAAAGCCATTTGAAGAGGGTGATGAGAGAGGGCTAAAGCTAGTACAGTCTATCTTAAAACCGATCATGCTTAGGAGAACCAAGTCTAGCACAGACCGAGAAGGAAGGTAGGAATACTACAAATAATAGATCAGTCATCTGTATAACTTCCTGATGCTTATAAAATATAACATTTTCCATTGACTTTCCACGGTTAATCTGAAGCTTGTTTGTTTATTTTAGGCCGATTCTTGTTCTACCCCCTGCTGATGCACGGGTCATTTACTGCGAACTCTCGGAGTCTGAGAGGGATTTCTACGACGCGCTATTTAAAAGATCCAAGGTATTGTTTTCCTCAGGATTATTTAGTTTTTACTCGGACTTTTCTTTTTAAGATGCCTTATACTGAAGATGCTGACGGTTCTTTTTCAGGTCAAGTTTGATCAATTTGTTGAACAAGGCAAAGTTCTTCATAATTATGCTTCGATCCTGGAACTGCTTTTGCGTCTTCGACAATGTTGTGATCACCCATTTTTAGTAATGAGGTGTGGGTTTTACTGGCTTTTTATTTAAGTATATACACACATTGCTGGGTTAACTTCCATGGCTACTTAATCTATTGCACGACCTTGTATAAAATATCGTGTAGACAATATGGGCAATTTGCTATAAGAAACATGCATCCGTAGCCCTTGTTTCTGTCTGACATTTTTTTGACGCAATTGCCATATTTCTTATAACAGTCTTTTGTTTTTCATGCATCCAGTCGAGGGGATACAGCCGAATACTCTGATCTGAATAAGCTCTCTAAACGTTTCCTTAGTGGAAAGTCTTCTGGCTTAGAAAGGGAAGGAAACGATGTACCATCAGAGGCTTTTGTTCAGGAGGTGGTAGAGGAACTGCGCAAAGGAGAGCGAGGAGAGTGTCCAATATGCCTTGAAGCATTTGAGGATGCCGTATTAACACCATGTGCTCATAGATTATGTCGTGAGTGTCTCTTGGCAAGTTGGAGAAATTCTACTTCTGGGTTATGTCCTGTGTGTAGGTATCTTGAAGTTCTTCCTGCTATTACTAGTTTTCTCTGCTGTTGATTCCACTGAATGTCTGAGTAAGGTCTAATCTGGCAAATAATGATGAATCTTTGTTTTTCAGGAAAACTGTAAGCAAACAAGAACTCATCACAGCACCAACCGAAAGTAGATTCCAGGTTGATGTGGAAAAGAATTGGGTGGAATCATCCAAAATCACTGCTCTTCTGGAGGAGCTTGAAGGTCTTCGTTCTTCAGGCTCTAAGAGCATTCTCTTTAGCCAGTGGACTGCTTTCCTTGATCTCCTCCAAATTCCCCTCTCTCGGTATACCATTTATATACCTTGCTGATATTGGCTTGTTATGGCAGTTATGAGAATAAATTGTTGTTAAGAATCTAAATTGTAGCAAAAATTTATCTCCAGGAATAACTTTTCATTTGTCCGTCTTGATGGCACGCTAAATCAGCAGCAACGAGAGAAGGTCCTTAAAGAATTTTCCGAAGATGGCAGTATCCTGGTTAGTGTAGTCGCATTACATTGCAATGTTCAAAACTTAATACTTTCTAGTTTCGAAATTGAAGTTAGCACGTCCCTTTTCCAATTGTTGGATAGGTACTGTTGATGTCTCTAAAAGCTGGTGGCGTCGGGATAAATCTAACAGCTGCGTCTAATGCTTTTGTCATGGTATGGCATATCTATAAAATATCTGTAAAAAATCATATCAGCTCCTATAGGATCTAGACCATGAAATAGCTCATCCAAAATATGGAAATCGAGTAGTAGTTCATGCCACCTTGGGTTTCAAAAGCTCGCGAATGAGTACTGCACAATACAAAATAGATTCAGTTGTAAAGAAAACCAAGTTGTGTCCTATAGGATCCATGGTGGAACCCAGCGGTAGAGGAACAAGCTGTTATGCGTATTCATCGTATAGGGCAAACTAAGGAAGTCAAAATCAGAAGATTCATCGTTAAGGTACTCTCTTCTTTCTCAGTGGTTAATCCTCATTTACCCATTGATACTATATCCAAAACCATCAAATGTTGGTGCTGAGTATTGATCATTAGAAACTTGTATATCTTTTCTTTGTGAATCCTAGGGAACGGTTGAGGAGAGAATGGAGGCGGTTCAGGCGAGGAAGCAGAGAATGATCTCTGGGGCTTTAACCGATCAAGAAGTACGAAGTGCACGTATAGAGGAACTCAAGATGTTATTTACCTGAAACTATTGAAACTGTTTTCAAGCCTGAAGTCTAGCATACAATTGTACCTATGTGAAACTTGTCACATTAAATGCAAAGAGAACGTATATCTGAAAACGGGTTTTGTTCTTTTCAAGAAATGTGATGGACAATTGTCACAATTCTGGGGGAATGTATAGTGAGAGAGTTCCCAAGTGTACCATAAACCTATCTGGGTTTTGTAATTGAGGATCAGTTGTCTTCTGTACTTATTTCATTTAGTGAACTGTAACTTTATATTATATAGTTAACTCATAAACTCAATATGACAAATCTGCACAGTGAAAAGACTCGTAAGGATTACTTAAAAAAATCAATAAAATTAGTCACTTTTATATAAGATGTTCATGTGATTTTCTTTTCCTTTGTTAAGATAATATATTAGGAGTCTTTATACTTTTTACTGTTAGAAACTATACTGATTTATTACAGATTTTTTAGGTACTTTTTTTTGCTAAATTGTAAATATTTCATAGAAATGAAAAAAGTTTAGGTTACAAACATAGATTTGAAACCTATACATATGGATCCATGGCAAAAAGAATAAAAACATGGAAACATAACATACGGTTAATTAAAACCAAGTTTTCGGTCCATCTTCTCAACCCCGTAAATAAAGCTATGAAGCAATGGGAAAAGATGAAGCGATTACGTTCTGATCTATCCTTCCCGAGTGAAAATGCAAAGTTGAAGGGCTTTTGCTTTAAGTGAAAAATCTTTAATTTACGGACCAAGAGCTTCAGAAGCCTTTCGCAGGAGACCCGGGACCGAGCCGTCAACGGTTTGAACACTCCAAATCTACGATCACTTACTCTCCCTGCTTCAAGTGAGATCGATTCTTCAATTCAATCCATGAGCTTTCCTAGAAGCGGAACCTCACACGCCAAAGACCAGAGATGCAAGCTCCCTCTAACCAAGTTCCTCCTCGAAGTCAGCAGCGCAGAGCCAGATAAGAAAAATTACCACTGCATCAGAAGTCTTTAGCCCTACTAGGTCCTCTAAAGCTCAATCCAAAACACAAAGAAAACGCACGGAAAGCAAGCTAACTTCAAATCAAAAGAACTATCAAAAGGAAGCCACAGGAAAGAACAAGTCTTGAACAAAACCAAAGAGCCGAAATGCAAACGGAGATCTCAAAAGAAGTAGGTAACAAGCTACCACCGATAGCTAACGCCACAACTTGAAAACACCATTGCAGCTGCACAAAGGAGGCAAAGAGCATCCAATTCGTCGACAAAGCAAAACCAGCCACAAGAACCATACTCCTAAAAATTCTGCTACTGTCCACAAGCAGAATAGGCCAACAGAGACATGGTTCTCCTAAAATCAAGCTCGACGAAGACAACTAGACGACCTTAGACAAACCAATAACAGCCTAACTTTGATTACCTATGTGGAGGAGAAAATGAAAAGAGAGGCTGAGGCATCAGAAGCAACAGCGGGCCGACGGAGAACGCTGACCAAAGCTGGAGAACCAGGCACTGCGCTAAAGAAAGTCTCTCAGTTCAAACTCCAACACACGAAATCGACACGCACGGAGCGGACAGAGGCTTCAAGCGAGCGGGGGCAAGCTGTCCTCAAGGCGAACTCCCGACTCAGAGAAGCCCGAGACTCCGGTAGACACGAGCCAAAACGCGGTGGTTAGACCAAGAGAGATCTTGGAAAAAATGACTCCGAGCCAGGAGAGAGGCGCCACCACGACGAAGCCGGGAAGCACGCTCGACCAACGGAAATCACCAGGAAGAAGGAGATCTAGAAAAGATCAACAAACAAAAGCTTGCTCTGCCGAAGAGAAGCGAGACACTTGGACCGGAGATGAGAGCCTCAACCATTATCCAGCACCGTCTACAGGCAATGGAGGGAGAGGGAAGGAGTAACCAGTCACCGGAAAACCGGCCGTCGCGCACGGAGAACCTTCAACACACACCACGAGAACCAAAGAAGAAACGACCCTGCAGAGCCTTCAAGAGCACATGTGAAGAAGAGAGCAAGTAACCAAGAGCCCTCTCACAGTGTCGGTCGGAACCAAACACCGGAGAGGCAAGAGCGGCGGAGTTTAGGGTTGTCGCAGAAAATTGCTTTGGGAGAGAAGATTGGGGGCGCGTGGATGAGACGCGCGTGGTCAAAACCTATTTTTTAGGTACTTTTATTGCAAATTTTATGATACCGTGTTTTGTCATCTTCGATGCAAAATTACGAAGTGATTGATTTGAAGTCGTATAACGTGTCAATTATTGTACTTTAACCGATATCCACAGACACAAATAAATGGATCGGCTGCTAAATTCTCTTCTTCTAGGGTAACGATTTGTTCTCAAGTTAGGTAACAACGTGTATGTGAGTGTTATTATGTCTCTTTTTATATAAGATCTATTTATATAGTATTAAAAATATCTAAAACCTTATGTACACTAATTGAGTCATAACTCATTATTTGAGTCATAACCCATCTAATAAACATCAACCTGAACCACTACTAAACTAATCCAATATGTTTTGTAAATGACTTGATCACACTATATACACACATATATTATAGCTAAAAAATGAAAGGTTATTTGTTATTCCGCATTGAGAACTAAAATTTACATGAGGTTAATCAAAATAATCCAAGTGTTAATGCGTGGATAAATCACCTTGAATTGTACACTAATCAAGGCCTTGAATGGAGGAGGAAAAGGAAAGACGTATAGTGATGAATTGGCTCAGATTTTCAAACATATTCTATTATAGTGTCCTAATCCAAACAAAATTAAATAAATCAACTCAAAAGCAAAAGCAAAGTCAATTTGATTTTTCCACTAGAGAGATTAGGATTTTTTTTGTTGTCGAAAATACGATATAATATAATTTTTCCAAGTAATATTTTATACTACTCCCTCTGTTTTTGAAAAGTTGTCGTTTTAACTGTATTTAGACAAATTAAGAAAAGGTATACAATGACTATATTAACCTCATAAAAATGACAAGTAATTATTTACAAATAATTTGTGTTTAATTAAATGAGGGTAATTTGGGTAGTTATTGGCATAAGTTACATTATTACCTTAAAACGACAACTAATTTAAAACAAAAAAATGCTCTAAAACGACAACTATTCGAAAACGGAGGGAGTATAACATTATTTAAACTTTTGAGTTAAGAAAAATAAAAACATTATTTAAACTTGTACAATTTATATCTGGATGCATGTTAAAAGTTAAAACGATCAAACTATCTTGAAAATATGTGTAAATTTTAATTTCTATATATAGAGTATAGACAGTATGAATATATGGGCTCAAATTAAATCGAATAAAAATCTTAAAGCAACACATCGATATATCGTCGACAGTGCAATTATTATATATATTGTATATATATACTATATGTCGCCATTACACTTTTTTTTTTATATGCAAATGTCGCCATTACACTTATTTGTCAAAGAAACCTTAATTTCTTGAAGTAAGAAAATAACATTATCTGCATACAAACATATGTCCTTAGATTGAGGAGCTTTGGACACAAAAGAGAAGTTAATTTGCTTATGTTTGAACATACACATCGTCATGAATCTATGGAAGGTTTGCCATTTGCAACGTTAAAAAGGTAAATAATAAATTTTAAAATATAACTATATTATTATTTACTTTACAAACAAACAAACAAAAACCTATAACGATTTATATTTTTCTTCAATTTTTATCTTTGAATACTTTCTATTTTTTATTTATTTTGCATATCTCTTACTTATGAATTAATACTTAAACCCAAAGAATAGTTACTAGTACTTTTTTTTTTTTTTTAATAGTTACTACTTACTAGTAACAGTCCACATGATTGACGCAGGGGATTATTGTTTCTGTTAGTTATTTCAGTATTTGGCTCATTCTCGGGAAACAGATAAATATGTTTTCGATATCAATTTCATTTAAAAAGTCAAGTCCAAAGTTTCGGCTTGCGCAATGCTTTTGTGGAACTTTGAGGGAATGTCCTTAAAACTAGTTTGATCACATGGACGACGTAACACCAATAATTCAGTACCCGGTTTCTATAAAGTAACACTAAATTTTAAGTGAAGAATTATAAACTTTGGTAAGTACGTAGTACAGTATTAACTTTCATTCGAAAACTAATTAACTATTATCCATTATATTTATAGTTTTATATGTATAAAGATTAGATTTTAAAATGAAATATTAACTTTGCTAAAACCACAATAATTGGTAGGCTATAGCGTATTAGAATGTTCACAAAATTTTACCCTGTTTGCAAAATAGGTTAATTAAGCCCATTTAACACTCGTCACACTCCTAATAATCTATTTTACAATAATAGTTTAACTAGAGACCAAATTAGTTTCTTTATAAACTGTAGACTACACAAACTATGTTAGATTTGTCCACATCACCATTTATGTTAATACAATGTACTTTCTCATTTAGTGGTTGGTGTAAATTAAATATATACACCTAATCTTATATTCTTCGAGGCCGATCAAGGAGTTAGTAACTTTTTTTTTACGTCCAGGAGTTATATTCATGAACAAATTCTAGATTAGTTATGAACTCGATAAATCAAGATCAAGATCAATGAATAACTGTAACCAAAATATAATAATAAAAAGGTGGTTAGATAGTGTGTAAGGTTATTATACGGTGCTTATGGCTGAAACTGTTTAATTTTTGTAGTATAGTATGTGGTGTTAAATATTAAATTCGCGTAACTAGAAATGTTCAAAAGTCATATAAAAGAAAGTCAGTCACGCATGCTAATTTTCCAAAATCCATACATAAAATTAAAGAATCATTTAGCTTATTTGTCTAAGACTAATAAATTCTTACAGAAAACAAAAAATGAAAATAGTAAGAACCAACTTATCCTAGTCATCCCTCAAACACGAGATTGTTGCCTTGCTGAGTCACTTTTAAATCATCCTATCGAACAAATTTCGTGTTGTATGTCTTTTTTCTAAGATAAAAGAAACACCAAAATTTAATGACACAACTTTATCGTGAAAACAGTTGAAGCATCACCTGAAAAAGTGGAGTAATAGTCTGATTCAAAGGCATAAGGTAATATTATGTAACTACAAATCAGGATTCCTCTTTGGACGAACCTAACCCTTAATAATTGCTCGTAGTTGTGGCAGCGCAAGGCCTTCTAGTCAAAGCAATGTCTTATTATTATTTATAGAAATATAACTCTCACTTAAAAATTAAATATCATAGACGATTTCTCAATGTCTTTTTTTTTATTATTTTTAATGTACAGTATATGAAGCTAGATTGGTTTGCACTAAAAAAAATAAAAAAACTAGATTGGTTTTTCTCTAACATAAACGTTTTTGTATTGTTTTCTAAGCTTTTTTCAAAAACTTGTTTAAGAGTAATAAAGAGCAATTTTAGTAATTTATAAAGTTTTAAATCGCTCTAAATCAATAGAGAAGTCTAACTTTCTTTTCATGTTTTTTTTTCTGAATAACCAAGAAGTTTTAATTTTTAATTGAATCTCTGATTTTTTCACATAAGAGACCACTCCATGTTAATAAGTCAACATTATGTCGGTACTTAAACCAGTGACATTAAATACATCCTCAACGTTGGATTTTTCTCATTATAGGTACTTAAAATTAGTCAATTCAAAATTCTAAAGCAATATGTAATTATTGTTATATAAAGAATCTTAAATATTTTAATTAATTAGTAGAACAAGTACTACGGATTCAACAACGGTATATATGAACAATATAGTAAGATTATTTTGGTAAATAAAATATCATAACAGAAAAATACTCAAATCCATACAAAAATAATTACACAAACCTAAGTAAAAGAACATAATGCCCAAAATGATAATGTAGTATGGGGTGCAACTGGCAATTCCGATCCATGGATCTGGCAACTAGGTCTTTGCACTCATGCATGTTAAGATAAACACTATATATAGTTTTTTTTTTTTACTTCCTTTTAGTGACTGCCAAGTTTGGGTCTAGACCCTATATTTTTAGATCCGGAATCAGCATTTAGTCTATTTCTTTTGAAATATATCTCTTAGTAAAAATAATTGAATTAGATGCATATATAATAGAACCAGTTCTAAGTGCTAATAACACACCCTTCCTTCTTTGTTGTCACATTCGAGAAGGGGATCTGAATCCTATTTAATTACTCCCATATTCTAACTTACAAGACTCATATCAGCTACTACCCTTCCATATGTTTGTTGTCTCTGTAAGTAATGGGATATATGTCTCCTAAACACATATATCATTGTTAAAAAGCATATTAGATTGTGTTCTGCCTTAGTATAGAAACTAAGTCACTTCTCTCATCAAACATGTATTTTCCTAATTAAAGCATTGAAATATTATGAAAAGTTACCACACCAGTATTCTTATAACAATGTACTTTGTTTTGATGATTCTATTAACACCTATGAATAAACGGCATTTTATAAAAATACGAATTCTTATGTCTAAGATGGAAAAATTAACCACATAGCTATCACCAATGATACTAGCCCGGCCCGATCCTCATGGTGAACATTAATGGTTTTAGGATCCATACCTATTATTGTTGAAGCTTTTAAATTCCTAATTCTACCATTTGACTAATTAAACTTAATTTCACACGTATTAGTGATAGAAACATAGTAGCTTTATGATTTGTTGCGGTCGGTCGCGCTACAACTTACATGTAAAATTACTTTTCACTTATTTGTGCAAATCAATGATCTAAACATAACCAATGAAAAAGTACCCTGAAGCAATGCAAGAGTCATATGATAGAATGAGAGCATGAATATATTATCAAAAACTGGCATTGATATAAGAGAATGTATGGTTTAGGCACAAACCTCTTATTGAACAAATCACTCGGTCAGATTATCATAAATTTAACGCATTGCATTTTTGTAATACTTCATATTAATAACATTGCATTGGCCGTTTAAAAAGTTAGAAAAGTATGTTAATGGTATATAGTTAGAAGTTTACCTTATTTGATTACATTTTTTCAAAACCTGTTAATTTTCTTCTTAAATGTGAACCAATACAAAAATGCAATGTTAACGTTCCTTTAGCGGGCACGTAACTTCTTAAAATTTATGATTCGTTTCTCAATTATATAAATTAATATACTGCTTAATTCAATATGAATTGAATAATATACTGCATAATTGAGAGAATAAGATTTCATAAACCTAACAAATCCCAATTAAAAAAAATAAAGAAGTTAAAGTGAATTCATAAGGTTGACAAAATGAATTCTAGAAAGTTGACCTAAAATAAGTAAATTGTTATAAAAAAGCAGCAAAAACCAAAATCCCATAAACGGTAAAAAGTTAAATAAAAACCTCATGGTCCTCATGAAATCGTTAATCATTATAAAATGGTATCATTAGAATAATAAATTCATTAGAAATCTTAGAAATCAACTCAACTCAACTCATTACCCAATGAGTTTAGAGTTAAATGAGTTCATGGGTTGACTCAACTCATTTAGCCAAATGAGTTGATTCAACCCATGAACTCATTTAATTTGATGGGTTAGAAGGTTAAATGGGTTGACTCATTAACCTATTAATGTAATAAATAAATTAATAATTAAAATATAATAATAATAATAATAATAATAATAATAATAATAATAATAATAATCAACGTCACTATTATTTGGCGGGAAAATCACGGATTTACGTTTTTGGCGGGAAAATTACGGATTTACGTTTTTGGCGGGAAAATTTTACATTCTCATTTTAGCTTAAAATTATAAAAAAATTTGGCGGGAAAATCACTTATTTACGTTTTTGGCGGGAAAATTACGGATTTACGTTTTTGGCGGGAAAATTTTACATTCTCATTTTTGGCTTAAAATTATAAAAAATTTTGGCGGGAAAATCACGGATTTACGTTTTTGGCGGGAAAATTACGGATTTACGTTTTTGGCGGGAAAATTTTACATTCTCATTTTTGGCTTAAAATTATAAAAAAATTTGGCGGGAAAATCACGGATTTACGTTTTTGGCGGGAAATCACGGATTTACGTTTTTGACGGGAAAATTACATATTTTCGTTTTTGGTTAAAAATTATAAAAAAATTTGGCGGGAAAATTGTGGATTTACGTTTTTGGCGGGAAAATTGCGGATTTACGTTTTTGGCGGGAAAATCACGAATTTATATTTTGATGGAAAAATTGTGTATTTACATTTTTGGCGGGAAAATTAAGGACTATATTCAATCGGTTTAGAAGTTTTGGTTAGACTCAAATTGAAATCGGTTTAGAGATTTGAATTGGTTTGATTCAATTTAACAAAAATTGATGGGTTAAATGAGTAAACCATTGAAACCACTGACCCATTATAACCCAACTCATTTGATCCATCAACCCATTTGACTCAATAACTCATTTGATCCATCAACTCATTTGAGTCAAAATTTTCAACTCATTAGGGTTCATGGGTTGAGTTGAGTTTTGGTTAACCCATGAATCTTGACCCATTTTGACACCCCTAGAAATCTATAGCTCTCTCTCCTTTCTCTTCCCATTGGGCAGGCACAGATTCTGAAATAACAAAACCCAGAAACTGAACAACCAAAATCTCCTCTGTTGTTTTTTACCAGAATTTCATTAACTGAAAAAAATAGAATCTCACAAAGACACAAAACAAATGTTACTGAGGTTGTTGTTTCTTTCTTTTATTTCCTTTTAACCTTTATTACTCTCTATAGAAAAAATCTAAAAAATTAATCAACAAAAGGAAAAATATCTCACAAATAAATAAAATTAAATCAAATAAAGTAAAAACAAAATTATCACCATTTATATGCCTCGTTTATCCTTCTCTTCCTCGTCTCCCTTAAACCACATTTCTTCTTCTGGCTCTTTCTCTTCCTAAGTTTTCTCTCTCTTTAGAACTATAGAGAGAGAAAAGCCTCCATTTTTCTCAAGCCAATCTCTCTCTCTCCATCATTCCATAAACCCATTACACAAAAACCCGCCATTGTTACACTCTAAGAGAAGAGAAGAGACAAGGAAAAATGGAAGGTGTATCACCAAAGTTTGTGTTGCCGGAGACATTCGACGGCGTGAGGATGGAGATCACAGGGCAACTAGGCATGATCTGGGAGCTTGTAAAAGCACCAGTGATTGTCCCTCTTCTTCAATTAGCTGTTTACATCTGTTTGCTTATGTCTGTCATGCTTTTATGTGAGAGGGTTTACATGGGAATCGTCATCGTCCTCGTCAAACTCTTCTGGAAAAAACCAGACAAACGTTACAAATTTGAGCCCATTCACGATGATGAAGAGCTTGGTAGCTCCAATTTCCCAGTCGTCCTCGTACAAATCCCCATGTTCAACGAACGAGAGGTCGGTCTCTATCTCTCTGTTCATTGCTCTGTTTTCCTCTGTTTTCCTCTGTTTTTGCTCTGTTTCTCCTTAAAGTTATAAGTTTTTCGAGAAAAGTAAACTCAGATTTTACGGAAAATAACTTTTCCCCACGTATTCATATTCCTCCGCCGTTCCAAATCCCGAAACGGCGATAATCGTGACGCATATTTCTTAATTATTCTCTGAGATTTTGGGTTTTTCTGTATTAGCCTATAGTTTAGGGGCTAACTCGTTATAAATCACTAAATTAGTGGACTAAAAGTGAAAAAGTTTTGACAAAGTGATTTTATTTGCTTCCCCGTGATTTTTGCCGTGCAGGTTTATAAGCTATCAATAGGAGCGGCGTGTGGACTCTCTTGGCCGTCCGATCGTCTCGTGATTCAAGTGTTAGATGACTCAACAGATCCTACTGTTAAGGTAATTATTATTATTTTTTGCTTAGTCCATTTACAAAAATATAGGTGCATTATTTTCCACAACTTTCTCTAATTAAATAGAGATTTTTTACCATTTTTCAAAAGATATTTTCCTTTCTTGAAAAGAGATGTAATATTTTCCGGTGGGTAAGAAAGAAAAGGGGAAATATTAATAAATTTGGAATATTGATAGATAATTTTTTGATGTGTGATTTAAATGAGATACTTAAAATGTGCAGCAAATGGTGGAAATGGAGTGCCAAAGATGGGCAAGTAAAGGAATCAATATTAGGTATCAAATAAGAGAGAATAGAGTTGGTTACAAAGCCGGTGCTTTAAAGGAAGGACTCAAACGTAGTTATGTCAAACATTGCGAGTATGTTGTCATCTTCGACGCCGATTTTCAGCCCGAACCGGATTTTCTTCGCCGTAGCATTCCTTTTCTCATGCACAATCCCAACATTGCCTTGGTTCAGGCCCGATGGCGATTCGGTAATCATTTCGCTTATCTTTTATTTCAATCCAATTTCAATATATCAAAATTGGTAGTAGAGTATCTTAAATTTGATAGTAATTGAAATAGCTTGTTTATTGATCAATAAGAGTGGTTGTTGTGATAGAAAAATGACTTGATAATGTTGATAATGTTGTGAAAGTGTCAGGGTCAAATACTACTGAATCGGTGTCTTTGTTTATGTTTTATGAAAATTTAATGTTGTTTAGATCATTAAATGAGAGCTCGTGGTTTTGGTTTTTGTTAGCTACATTAGTGGTGTCGGTGGTATATGCCCTTCACTGTTTTTTTTTTTTTAATATTATTTTATCGCCTTTTCCTTTTTCTTGCACACTTTTTTTCCTTATTATCAACCTTTATTTTTTAGCTTTTTGAAATGGTCTTTTTCTTCAACTTTGTATTTTCTTCCATATCAAATTATTATTATTACCTCTATATATTGTCTGATTGAAGAAGTAGGGTTAGTTCTGTTTGTGTCGGCGGAGTAGCTGCACTAGTGTAGTGGGTCTATTTAACCAACTAAAATAAGCCACGTGTAAAAACCGTTGTCCTTAGTTTTACATTAGAGTTAGGTACACCTTAACGCACTGGATTAAAACTAACTCTTCCCTCTGAAACTAGCACCGGGTCGGATTAGTTGCGCAATTCCGGGTCAACGGATAATTCTGCTGACGTCATGTCACGTTTCTTATCTGCTCCGGAATTTCGGATCCGCGGTCAATATAAATCGAATCGGTTTAAACCCGGTTTAATTGAATCGGGTTCGGGTTTGTTAACTGGTTGTCTTTAGAAATTGTCGGGTCTCTGATACATTCCACGTGCTCTTTGCCTTTCTTTAAATGCTAAGTGTGAGACCCATCTTGTCAGTATTAGTAAAAGTATTGTTAGCCTACAGTAGGAGTATCGAGTCTACTGTGGACCTGCGTTTCTCTTGCCGACACTTGGTAGTGTATACTATATAGTTTCTTTTATATGTATTTAATATTTTTTAAGCATGAGAAAGCTTTATGAATATGATTGTTTTATTAAAGCTAAAAACAAAAGAGAAGGACGTTACTTCCTGATAGTGCCACATTTGGACGATTCTTTAATAAACAATTTAAGATTTATATAGAGCTTTGTTTGTCCTATTAAATTGTATGTTTCGTTTATCGTATGATTTTTTTTTGGACTAATGTTTTAATCTTGTTTTATTCTTTTGCAGTAAATTCTGATGAGTGCTTATTGACAAGGATGCAAGAAATGTCGTTGGATTACCATTTCACTGTTGAGCAAGAAGTCGGTTCATCGACACATGCTTTTTTCGGCTTCAACGGTAAAAAATGATTAATTTATAGTAATGATTACTAAAAACATCATTTAATTTTCATAACCTAGAAATTTTAGGTGTTTTGCTAGTAAATATTGTTGCCTATTGATGTGGTTAGAGTTTAGGGTATGTTGTCCGACCAATTGAAGCATAGTATGTGGACCCAAAACTTTTTTTTGTTTTTTTTGTTTTATGATAGTGTACAACTGTTACTAGAAAACTGAAGAATAAAATAATCATAAGGAATCATAATAATTTATAAATAATCAATCATTAATTGATAGGAGTGGGGAATCTGAAATGTGAAGCAAGTAGCTACTTAAATAGTTATAGTCATTCCTTGTCTTATAAGTTAGATTTGCAAGCTTGAAGAATCTAATTTAATTGGTTTTGTTTAAATCATGTGTTCAATTTAATTAGTAGCTAGTGTAAGGGGACACATTCATTACATTAGGACTTGTAGAGGAAGCAAATGGAAGGCGGATCTTAAATGTGTTTTTGTCATAGATAATTTATGGAAAATTTTAATTAATGTAGATATAAATACTAAAGGTTTTTTTTTATGTATTGTAATAAATACTATAGGAACCGCCGGAATCTGGAGAATAGCGGCGATAAATGAAGCCGGCGGGTGGAAAGATAGAACCACCGTGGAAGATATGGATCTCGCCGTCCGAGCTAGTCTTCGCGGCTGGAAATTTCTCTACCTCGGTGACCTTCAGGTTTTTATTTATTTTTGATATTTTTCTATAAATACAATAATTAGATAGTTAGAACAAATTATTGTATAGTTAGAATAAATTAAACACACATAACAAAAAGTAGTTGGTACACAAGATACTTCTCTCATCACAAGTTATGTTATAATCATTTTACCTTTTTAAGAAGTAAAGATATTTTCTTATTACTTGTAGAAAAATTGGTATACGTCATAAATATGAGTCTTTCTTTTTCTTTCTTTGTATTACAGGTGAAAAGTGAGCTTCCAAGTACTTTTAGAGCCTTCCGTTTTCAGCAACATAGATGGTCTTGTGGACCTGCAAATCTCTTTAGGAAAATGGTTATGGAGATCATAAGAAACAAGGTAATAAAAATTAAAAAATTTACACTTTTTTCTTCTGATTACTCAAATTTTTTAATCTGATCCTGTTACTGATATGGCGCAGAAAGTGAGATTCTGGAAGAAAGTGTATGTGATCTACAGCTTCTTCTTTGTGAGGAAGATCATTGCACATTGGGTCACATTTTGTTTCTACTGCGTTGTTCTTCCTCTTACCATTCTCGTCCCCGAAGTTAAAGTTCCGATTTGGGGTTCCGTTTATATCCCTTCCATCATCACTATCCTCAACTCAGTCGGTACTCCAAGGTAAGTTGTGTTCCTTGTATCTCAAGTTATTACTTTTGTTTCTTCCTTATTGGGTTCCTTATATGTCAAGTAACAGCGTTTAATCTTTTTTTTATTTCTGATTTTGTTAAAAGGTCGATTCATCTGCTGTTCTATTGGATTCTATTCGAGAATGTGATGTCGCTACACCGGACAAAGGCTACTCTCATTGGTCTGTTTGAGGCAGGAAGGGCTAACGAATGGGTCGTGACTGCTAAGCTTGGAAGCGGTCAGAGTGCTAAAGGAAACACAAAAGGGCTCAAAAGGTTCCCAAGAATCTTCAAATTGCCTGATCGGTATGTCTACTTTCTATATCGAAAATGTCTATTATTTATTAGAAACTAGGGATATACACTAAATGATACTATTTGTGTCAGATTGAATACATTGGAGCTTGGATTCGCGGCGTTCTTGTTCGTGTGTGGATGCTATGACTTTGTGCACGGGAAGAACAATTACTTCATCTACTTGTTTCTTCAGACAATGTCTTTCTTCATCAGTGGGCTTGGCTGGATCGGGACTTATGTCCCGAGTTAGTAGAGTTGTGTTCTGGTAACATGTTACAGGGAGAAAAGAGAAGGTTATTAATTTTCTGGAGAAATAAAGACAATTTTAAATGACAAAGGAAAATTGATAGTGGAGATAGAGACTACCGGTAACAAGTAGGAAGAAAGGAGACTTTTATCAAAGACAAGGAAAGAGGAGAAACTCCGAAGTGTTCTATGATTTATTTTCAATTTTTCTGTGTTTTATTTACAAATATTTAGCTATGGGATTTATTTGTGATTCAGTAATTGTGAGACTTCAATTTTTGTTCTTTCTTTTTCTTTTTCTTTTCTTGGTTTTTGGTTTTTTTTTTTAAAGTGTTAGTTTTTTTTTTCTTTTGTTTTTTATGATTTAGAATTCAAGATTCTGCTTGAGCTACAAGTGTTTAGATTGATGCAAGGGTTCAAAATTCCTAGTTGTCATCAACAGTTTATCCATTTTATAGTAATTGATTTACAGTCAGTGAATGTATTTACCACATTTTGTACCCGCACATCACGGTCACCATTTGCCAACAAATTCGACTCCACATTGTTCACAAAACTTTGGGTCTTCTTTTTCATCTCCAATCACTTGATAATTTCCACAAGCGCAAATTCCACTCTTTTATATGTTTGATCGATAACTTTTTACCACCGCGATAAAGGATATACCGTTTTAATAGTTATAGTAATAATTAGCGGTATCGAAACCAATATTTTCATCGTTTTTGTATTTCTATTTTTTATTGGTATTGCGTCTAACTATGTTAGTATTTTTGTTGTTGCTTTCTGTTTATGTTAAAAAACTGTTTTGTGTCACCAATCTAAACTCATTAGAAGATAATTCAAAAACCTCTGAAGATTAAAATTTCCAAGCAAATTTTAAAATAGAAAACTAACGATTATGCCAAAGAACTTATAGTTTTTTTTTTTAAAAAATTTGTATGATCTAAGGTCTGCAATTTTTCATAGTTTTTATATTTGTATCGAGTAAAGAGTCTTTTACGCATGTTTATACATTTTTTTCTTTTCACAAGTTAAAATTCTTCAGACAATTTCACATCTCTAATTTTACGGTTTAAAGTTTAAACCGATTATTAACCGCAAAATGATATTAGCAAATGTTTATTAATCTGACCCTTGGTATACTTAAACCTCTCTGAACTTGACGGCGACTGAGTCTTCGTCTCCCATCAGATCTACCAGAACACAAAACCCTGAACTCGTCAGGTGACTTCATCTTCTTCGCTACTTTCCGATTTTAGAGGCCTTCCTTGTTTGAATAGGTCTGTGGAAAAATCGAGATTGTATCTGTGGAATCGTCGGTTCAATTTCGCAAGCAAATCTGATGAAAATGCTAAAAATGGACGAAGAATTTTTGAAATTTTTGAAAGCGAAATACCGCGAACGGCCGCCGCTAACTTACTTAATTACTGGAGAGGATCTGATAAGCAAATTACCTGATTCTTTGATAACTCAGATACTCTTGTATCTTCCGATCAAGGACATTGTTAGGACTAGTGTTTTGTCCAAGAGGTGGAAAAGTCTGTGGCTTTTGATTCCCCGGTTGGATTTGGACTCCAAAGAGTTCCCAGATTACAATGCATTGGTGAGTTTTATGGATATGTTTATAGATTTCTCTAGGGAACAGAAGTCATTCTTGCACAAGCTCAAGCTAAGTATTCGGAAGAATGTGAATGATCCGCCTTCTGTCACGCGGTGGATAGACTTTGTGGTTAGGCGTAAACTTAAACATCTTGATGTTGAGTGTCTTGTGAATCGTAAGTTTTTAGAGGAGATGCCCTTAAGTCTTTATGTTTGTGATACACTGGTATACCTAAGACTCCATCGGGTATCGTTGGGTAAGTTTGAGTCTGTATCTTTAGTTTTACCATGTCTCAAGACTATGCGTTTAGAAGAAAATGTTTACGCCGATGATGCAAGTCTAGAGTCATTTATCTCGTCTTGCCCAGTTCTTGAAGATTTGAGCATTCTTAGAATGGTAGAAGACAACATAAAGGTCCTACGAGTGCACTCTCTGACATTAACCAGTCTTGATATAGACTTTTATTTTGGTGAGAATGATGACATGGTTGATGATTTTGATACAAAACACTCAGAGGTTTTGATTGATGCCCCTCGACTCAAGTATTTGAAATTCCAAGATGATCTATCGGAGAGTAAAGTCATAACCAATTCGGGCTCCTTAGCCAAGGTCAATATTGTGTATGTCTTCAATGAGAATGATTGTGCTGATGTTGTTGACTTACCAAGGCGAAATATGGTCCGTAATTTTTTAATCAGTATCTCGGGAGTTAGAGATATGAAGATCTCTGGGCATTTTGTGGAGGTATTTATACATACTTACATACACACATTGTATTTGTATCTTGTGTTGATTCATGAAGTTTTTGCTCACTTATCTTTCTTTTTTGGTGAGCAGTTTCTCTATTGTAACATGGACTTTGACCCACTGCCCCAGTTTCGCAACCTTTCCCGTTTAAAAGCCAAGTTTTCTTTATATTTTGTGGAAATTCTGCCAACTCTTCTCGAGAGCTGTCCCAATCTAAAATCACTCGTCTTGGTGTTGGTGATGACTTGCATAACCCTTAAGCTTTTACTTAAAATACTTTGAGGAATGTGTTATCTTATATCCATTCCTGTTTGTTTGGAATGTTGTGTTTATGTAGGAATTTGATCCGTCGAAGGAGGATGTGCAAATAAAATTCTCATCCGTACCTCGATGTTTGGTATCGTCACTCGAGTCTGTAGAGATAAAATATTTCAACGGAAAGCCTGCTAAAATGGAAGTAGCAAGATACTTTTTAGAAAACTCAGGGGTTCTCCAAAAACTTGTTCTGCATTTAAGGTGTTCCACGCTAGGAGAAGGATTTTGCATCTTAAGGGATCTCCTTGCATTGCCCAGAGGATCTAGCACATGTCGAATCGTCGTTTGTTGACCGCTTGAAAGGTTTTAGGTAAGTCGATGATCAGATTAAGAGTAGTGTTCCCAGCTGGTTACTTAAATTGGACTTGGTTTTTTATTTGTTGCTTATGATGTCTTTGTTAGCTTTTGGCTACTAGTTCTGGTTCTGGATAATGTTTGATTTAATTTAAACTCAAAAGTTCAAAGCCTCTAAGTGGGCTGGGCAGGCCCAATTAAAAAAGAAATATTTACCTCATTTTGTTCTAAAAACTTTCCAAATCCGAACCTCTCTGAAGGGTATCAGTAGCTCCGGTGCTACATTCTTCGGCGACAAATCGACGGCGAGCTCTTCTATTCAAAATACCACGAAACCCTAATCGACGAAGTGATTCTGTTGTCAACTTAATTTCAGTCAGTTTCTCTGGCTTAGCATTTTTCTACAAAGATTGCTGTTAGGACTAAGTGTTTTGTCCAAGAGATGGAAAAGTTTTTGGCTTTCGTATCCTATGTTGGATTTGAAGATTTCAGATTTCCGTTCGTTACCATGATTTTGTGAGCTACTGAGCTTTATGAACAGGTTCTTAGACTACGCTAAGGAACTATGCATACAGAAGCTCAAACTTGCGTTTGCGATAAATCACCGTGATCCATCTTACATGACTCGGTGGATCCACAACCCGATTATGCGTAAAGTTCAACATTTGGATCTTGTATGTGGTTGGACTTATTTGGTTGATAAGAAGATGGACCTAAGCGTTTACACCTGTGAGACTCTGGTATCCGTGAAACTCTGTAATGTGTCATTGCCTGATTTTGAGTATGTTTCTGTACCTCGTTTCAGGATCATGCATTTAAAACAAAACTTTTACAGTAATGATGCTCTGCTGGAGAATCTTATCTCATCTTTCCCAGTTCTTGAAGATTTGACAGTTATTAGAAATGTTGGGATAGAGAGGACTGTTAGCTTTTCACGAGTACGTTCTCAGTCATTAAAAAGTCTCGTACTTGTTCTCGATGGTCAAGGTGATGTTACTTGAGTCTAGGTTGTGATTGATGCTCCTAGACTCAAGTATTTGAGTCTTAGAGATTACTAGTCGAGAAGTTTCGCAATAAGCAATTTGAGTTCATCTGCCAAGGTAGATATTGATGTCGATTTTGATGTTTTTTACAATCATTCTGCTGGAAATGTCTCCTCAAAGAGAAGTGCAGTGAGAAAATTCCTCATCGGTCTCCCAAACGTAAGGGATATGACTATAAGTGGAAAAACTTTGAAGGTATATATTTGACCGTCTTTTTGGATGTCAATGGAGTATATAAACATTCAAACGTCTCTCTGGATAAAAATTTTAGTCTTTTCTTTGTGTTTTCAGATTAATTTGTCTCTACTTGAACCGAGAACTGCTGCCCCAGTTTCCTCAAATCCTTGGTTTTGGTGATGATTTAGCTTAAACTTTACCTTATTGCTAACTCACATTATCATGATTAAGATAACTACCTTACTTACCTACTTCTTGAATGATTTATATGCAGGAGCTGATGGAATACAAGAATGAACAAATGATGCTCTCATCATCAGTTCCAGAATGTTTAATATCGTCCATGGAATATGTCGAGATGAAAATACCGATAAACCAAGCTGGAGCGGAATCGAAACTAGTAAAGTATTTCCTCGAGAATTCGGCAGTGCTCAAGAAGTTTATGCTGCGAATGGGTTGTAGCGAAATGGACGAAGAGTCTGTCATCTTCATGGACCTGTTGAAATTTAGGAGATGCTCTGCTTCTTGTGAAGTAGTTGTTGAAAGTGTAGAAGCTTATCCAACTATGATACACAGGTTTTTGTAACACTTCAATTTGCAGTTTCCCTTTTAGTATAGTCTGGTATTGTGATTTTATGTATATTCTTACCCGAACCGGTTAATTTTTTATTCATTACGTTTCATTTTTTATTTTTCACAAATCCTCTTCAGTTAACTACCATCTCTAGTTTAGATTTTTATCTTATCTTTCCATCTAAAGCCATTTAAAAGAAGGGTTTCTTAAGCAGAGAGAATCTAAAGGCTCTTTGAAGTGAATCTGTGGGGGCGGCGATATTTGGTTTCTTCGGCAGCGAAGAATCGTCGGTAATTTTGTATTTCTATTTCTCTCTAATGTTCCTCTTTTGAGCATTGGTATGTCCGATAAATAGCGGAATAGCTGAATCATGCAATAATGGTATCTATATGGAAACCATGGATCATCTTCTTATAACGGTTTTTGCATTTTTGTTTGTGATGCAGATAACTTGTCTTGAATGTTTTTCCCAAAAGAGAAATCAAATGAGCAACCGTGGAGATAGGATAAGCAGCCTACCTGATGATTTGCTATGTCAGATACTCTCTAATCTTCCTACAAAGAATGCTGTTTCTACTAGCATTTTGTCTACCAGATGGAGAAATCTCTGGCTTTCGAACCCTCTCTTTGATATAGACATTGATGATTTCGATGATTTCAACGATTTTGTCAGTTTCGCCTCTGGATTTCTAGATTTCCATAAGGACTCATGCTTACACAAGTTCAAGATTTTTGGTAAGAGGAAAGATGTTAGTATGTGTACAATCATGTGGTGGCTCCATAATGCAGTTAAGCGTAAAATCCGACATCTTGATGTCGAGTGTTATTTGGAACATGCGATTGATATGGTGCCTCTAAGCCTTTACTTAAGTGAGACTTTGGTTTCATTGAGACTTAATTGTTTGGTTCTGGTTTGTTTCGAGTTTGTGTCTTTGCCTAATCTCAAGGTGATGCATCTAGAAGAGATTATATACAGTGATGGTGATGATGATGATGATGATACTCTGGAGAATTTTATCTCATCTTGCCCGGTTCTTGAAGATTTAACCGTTGTTAGGATTGTAGATGAAACCGACGTTAAGGTTTTACGGGTGCGCTCTCAGTCACTAAACAGTCTCAAAATCGTTGTTGATTGTACCAAGGAGTGGTGCATAGGTGCTGATGGCGATTGGAAGGTTTTCATTGATGCTCCTAGACTCGCTTATCTGCGTCTTACAGATACTTATTCAGTGAGTTTTGAAATAAGTAATTTGGGTTCATCCGCAGAGGTAGATATTGATGTCAGTTTCAAGGTGAACAAAATTTGGGATCTAGATGACTCGTTCGATAGAAGCAACGTCTGTAAATTACTCACCGGACTCTCAAGCGTAAGGGACATGACTATAAGGGAAACAACTTTGAAGGTATTCGCATATATATTTGGATGAACTTTTGAATGTGTCTTATTTGGATGAAAATCACAATTTCTTGGTGTTTTGCAGATCATGTGTCACTATCTGAAGCACGAACCGATGCCTCAGTTTCATAACATGACGCGGTTACAGGTGGATTTCTATATTTCTGATTTGGAAATGTTGCCAGGCATTCTTGAGAGCTGTCCAAATCTCAAACTCCTTGTCGTGGTAATTGATTCTTCTTTAAAAACCATATGTTTCACTTTCACCACTAGAACAAAATTCTTAAATCATTTGTTTGGGATGATAGGATCTGCAGAAGGTGAGAGGTAGAGTGGAAAATGAAGAAATAAGTTTATCATCATCATCAGTGCCAAAGTGTTTGCAGTCAAGCCTTGAGGATGTTGTGATTATAAGACCCAACTATGGAAATGGAGCAGAGATGAAACTATCAAAGTATTTCCTGGAGAATTCGGTTGTCCTCAAGAGGTTTACACTAGATATGGATTGTGATAACGAGGAACAAGAGAATATCATCTTTGAGCAATTCGAGACAGTCCAAAGACGTTCTAGTGCCTGTGAAGCCAGCCTTGTTGTACGTGATATGATGTATCCGTTGTCGGAATTGATGTTGTGAATTTTCACTTTAGTTCGGTTCAGTTTGGAAAACTCTGCTTATGGAATTTGGTTTGTAATTCGGATCTGTTTTTTTTTTTCTTTCAATTTGGAAAACTTTGGTTTGTAATTTGGAAGTATTGTTTCTTCATCAGTCACGTAAGTCGTTTTCTACAACAAAGCGATGACTTTGACTCTCTACGTGTCGACGCACATCGTTTTGATTTTTGAACTTTTTATGCTAGCATCTAAACGACATCGTCAACGACTGAGACCTTGGACGTTGTGTGGACCTTAGGCCCAATATAAAATAAATGTTGGGCCAACTACAGTATTGAAGACTCCAGATGAAGAAGAGGGTTTGAGGTCATTATCTTAAAGACATAACTCGTTGTCTTCTTCCTCCATTGAAGAAAGCGACATAAATTCAAACTCCGTACGAAGGAATCTCAAGGACAAGTAAATTACTTCGAACAGCTGTCTTCATTTTCAAAATTTTTAGGGAAGCTTTGACTAAGACCAGACCACAGAAAAATAAAGCTTTTCTTTAAAACGCTCTCAAAAGCGTGTACTAGAGCTTGAGTGTTCGGAAAAAGGCATAAACCCTAAAAAGACTCTCTCTTTCACAATGCCTATGAGAACTTCGCTTACACTTCGTCTCCGTCTCCGTCTCTAAACCCATCAGGTCATTTCACTTTCTTCGTTACTTTCTGATTTTATAATGATCTGTTTCTGAAACTCGTCCTAAATGCGTACTTATACTTAGAATTCTAGGTTTTCACTGCGGAATCTTCTTCGGTTTGATTTTGCGAGCGGATATGATGGCGGATATGATAAGCAGATTACCCGATTCTTTGATATCTCAGATACTCTTGTATCTTCAGACAAAAGAAGCTGTTAGGACTAGTGTTTTGTCCGATAGGTGGAAAAGTGTCTGGCTTTTGATTCCCAAGTTGGATTTGGACTCTTCCGAGTTCCCAGATTACAGTGCATTTGTGGGTTTTATGGAAAAGTTCCTAAATTTCTCTAGGGAAGAGAAGTCATGCTTGTACAAGCTCAGGCTAAGTATTCAAAAGGGTGAGAGTGATGATCACTCTTGTGTCACGCGGTGGATAGATTTTGTGGCTACACCTAAACTTAAGCATCTTGAAGTTGAGTTTGGTCCTGTGAAGCGTGAGTGTTTGGAAGTGATGCCCTTAAGCCTCTATATCTGTGAGACACTTCTTTTCTTAAAACTCCATCGGGTATTTTTGGGTAAGTTTGAGTCTGTGTCTTTACCTTGTCTCAAGACTATGCGTTTAGAACTAAACGTATATGCCAATGAGACGGGTCTAGATTTGCTTATCTCATCTTGTCCTGTTCTTGAAGATTTGATCATAGTTAGAAGGCCAGATGATAATGTAAAGGTTTTGCGAGTGCGCTCCCAGACATTAACCAGTCTCAGTATAGAAGCTGGTTCCAATGATGACGACGTTGAAGCTTTGGCTGAGGAATTTGAATATGAATATTTGAGGGTTTTGATTGATACCCATAGACTTAAGTATTTGAATCTCGAAGAGAATATATGTGAGTTTGATATTCTTAGCAATTTAGATTCCTTAACCAAGATTAATATTTGTGGCGCTTTTTACCTGGAGGATAGTGCTGATGAAGCTGCCATACGGAAGCGATACATGGTCCGTAATTTTTTCACCAGTATATTGGGGATTAGAGATATGCAGCTCTCTTGGGAAACTTACGAGGTATATATGTCTATGCAATTCATATATATGGTCTTTCATGTAAATTTTGCTCACCAATATTCTTATATCCTCTTTTTTTTTTTCTTTTGTGAGTAAGTTCATCATGCCTATCAAGCTACTTTCACTCCAATTTTGCAACCTGTCATGTTTGGAACTACAGCTTTATCTTTGCACCCTGAAAACAGTACCAAAGTTTCTTAAAAGATGTCCGAATCTGAAATCCCTAATCTTGGTAATGACTTGCACAAACAAACTCTAGAGTTTAACTCAATACACTTACAAGATTTTGTTTGGTGTTATCCAAAATTCACTCATCCATTCTGAATGTTTTGTGTATTTACAGGATTTACTTTATTCCTCGGTGGCAGAACAAACAAGACTCTCGTCCGTGCCTAGGTGTTTGCGATCATCGCTCGAGTTTGTAGAGATAAAACTCATGTTCCATGTAAAGCCTATCGAAATGGAACTCGCAAGGTACTTTGCAAAGAACTCTGTAATCCTCAAGAAACTTGTTATTCGTTTGGAAGATTCCGTTGAAGAAGACGATCAAGCTGTGTTAATCGCTCTTCTTACATTGCCGAGGCGATCTAGAATATGTAAAATAGAGGTTATTGGACCGAGAAGATGACTTTTATGTTTATCTGTGATCAGAGTTTAGATTGGATTAAAATCAAAAACAGTGTGGGGATTTTGATTTTGTTAAACTCTGTTATTTGTGTATTTTGTGAGCTTTGATCAAACAACTCTTGGATGATGTTTGAGGATTCCAAAGTGATATTGTCTGATTTGTCCTTGTTTAGATCTCAAATTCAAGTACACATTTGATATTTCTTTTTTTATTTAACGGATTCAGTTAGGTATATATTGCTTGATATTATCTTAACCAAAAATCCCGCGGGAAAAAAACAGATAAATCAAAAGATATATGTTAGATTCTTAGAAACTAGATAATTTTCCGAAACCCTAACCCTAGAAGATGAATCTCCTGAAGCCTCTGGTGCTAATGTAATTGACGGTGAGTTCTTATTTCTTCTAACCATCCTCTTTTGATGCAGATCTTGCGTGTGTCTCAAAAGTTAAGCAAACAATGAGCAAGAAGAGAGGAGTAACAGGTCAAGATAGGATAAGTTTGTTACCTGATCATTTGCTGTGTCAGATACTCTCTGATCTTCCTACAAAGATTGTTGTTAAGACTAGTGTTTTGTCCAAGAGATGGAAAAGAGTCTGGCTTTCGGTTCCTCTAGCCAATTTTGACGTTTCAGAGTTCCGTGGTTACTATGAATTTGCGAGTGTTGTCCATGGCTTTCTAGATATCTCTAGGGAGACATGTATACACAAGCTTAAACTTGCTCTTAAGAGATCACACAATGCGGTTGATCAGTCTTACTTGACGCAGTGGATACACAAGGCGGTTATGCGTAAAGTTCAACATTTGGATATTTTATCATGTCGTTGGAGTTATTTAGGTACGGAGCTGATGCCCTTTAGCCTTTACACCTGTGAGACTCTTGTATCCTTGAAACTCCATTATGTGTCATTGCCTGATTTTGATTATGTTTCTCTACCTCGTCTCAAGATCATGCATTTAGAAGACAACATTTACCCTAATGATGCTCTTTTGGAGAATCTTATCTCATCTTGCCCAGTTCTTGAAGATTTAAATGTTGCTAGAGATGTAGAGAACATAGTTAAGGTTTTACGAGTGCGTTCTCTGTCATTAAAGAGTCTCATACTTGTTCTCGATGGTGATGGGTATACTGATGATGATGGTTGGGAGGTTGTGATTGATGCTCCTGGACTAAGCTATTTGAGTCTTAGAGATGACCAGTCTAAAAGTTTCGTATTGAGTAGTTTGAGTTCACCTGCCAAGGTAGATATTGATGTCAGTTTCGATGCGGTGAGAAGTGTAGTGAGAAACTTCTTCTCCAGGCTCTCGAGCGTAAGGGACATGACTATGAGTGGAACAACACTGAAGGTATATGTACATGTCAATGTGAGTAACTGAGGATTTGAACGTCTCTTTTGATGAAAAAAGTTCTATTTGTGTTTGCAGGTCCTCTCTCGCTACATGAGACACGAACCGCTGCCACAGTTCCCTAAGAGCATCTCCAATGGTGAGAGCTCTTCCATGGGTTCTCACCAATTGTTTAATTTAAATTTTGCAAAATTTAAAGTTTTGAATATTTTTGAGAGCTCTTGAATTTGTCTTCCTCCAATGGTAGGGTTCTCAAGAATAAATCATTTAAATTTGGAAAACAAGAAGTGTTGTGTGTTTGTAAAACAAGAAGAAGTGTTGTTTTGATATAACAAGAAGAAGAGTTGTGTTTTGATATAACAAGAAGAACTGTTGTGTCTTAGCCTAGTTACAATGGTCCTAGACTTTACAACAAAGTTATGATCAAAGGAGGAGGACAAGTTCATGTGACACTTTCAAGTAATTTGTGAGCAAAACCCATAACAATTGAACCTAAATAATGGCCATTAGCTAAATGTCAAGATTTCTATACTGGAAATCAAACAACATTCAGGTAACAATACTCTAGTTGTTTGTCATTACTCATTATCTTCTCTAGGATGTTCTTCACTAGGATGTTCTTCAGGTAACAATAGCAAAACTAGAATGAACTATAGACACACAAGGAATTGAAGATAATGTGAACTTAGCCCTTCAACAAGTGCTGTAATTAAAATAGAGACATAAAGAGAGAGAGACTCGTTTGATTATATTACTTGACACACAACATTCACCTCACTCCTCATCACATAATTAAAAAGTTGGGATTTTGAGAGTTCTTACATTCTTCAGTTGCATGACTTGGCCATGGGGACCTATGACTATGATCTCATCATCAAGGTTAAAGTGCATAGAATCATAGAAATAGAACAAAACCAACCAAGACCAATACCATTACGTAGACATTATTGGTGTCGTGGACTGCGTGAATTCTTCAACATCATCTCTCATCATCAAGGTTAAAGTGCATAGAATCATAGAAATAGAACAAAACCAACCAAGACCAATACCATTACGTAGACATTATTGGTGTCGTGGACTGCGTGAATTCTTCAACATCATCTAAAGATGTACCATTCCAAATAAATAATCATTCAAGAGATATTACTGTCTTTAAATAATCAGTTAAGAAACAACCTTCAGGTGTAAAAATGGAAGAACTACTCTTCAGTCACACTTCAGACAAGATACTAGCATACAAGAAGCTACACAAAACCGGCTCCTCTTCTGCCTGTAAAACACACAACAACATTCACCATTTAGTGGATGTGAAGTGATAACTGATAAATGTTTCTTGCCTTCTCCACTTGTACCAATCGTCTAACCAACCACTCCATTTAACCTTACCAAAACAGAGACAACAAAATCTTATTAGCATAAACATAAACATTAAAAATTCAAATTGAATCAAGCAAGTAAAGGAGATTTACATATCTAGCAAAAGCAATCAATCTATTTCGTAATTCAGATTTCAATCAAGACATAGAACTATAATCCGAAATGTATTAAATTTCAACCATTAGAGATGAAATACTTTATTAATCTGAAACTATCAAACAATCAATAACTCAATTCGATTTAATCCTGACAAAGAAATATCAAAGAACCCCCAAAGTTTTTCAATTCACCATAATTTGTTTATCAGAAATTAAGAATCCTAAAACATGAGTTGAAATTCCCCAAATTATATCATGATAAACTGCAGAAAACGAGTAGATTCATACCAATTACGAGCTTCCGTCATCGATTCTCCGATTTGATTCATCTTTCACCGGCGCTGGTGACCACCGCCTCTGAAAATGATGAATCCGGTCCAACCACAGCTCATACACCATATCGCTGCTTCAATTCAACCCTCAATCGTCGGAGCAAACGTCCGACTCCGTCACCATCGCCAGGGTTATCAAAAGGCAAAGTATTTTCCTTCACACGTTTTTTTTTCAGTTTTGTCAAATAAAACACCCAATTAGAACGTGACACGTACACGTCTCTCTTCTCTTTCAAAGTTTCTCTCAAGAGAGACAGCTCTCTCTGTAAAAACGATTTTCTATTTAATTTTTCACAATTTCATTCTGAGAACTCATTGAGAGAACTCCAATATTGAGCCATTGGAGATGCTCTAACATGATCCGATTCTATGCGGTCTTTTATAACTCTGATTTGGAAAAGCTGCCAAACTTTCTTGAGAGCTGTCCAAATCTCAAATCTCTTGTACTGGTGATGTATTTGGCTTAAACTTTATGGCTTACTCACATCATCATGATAACGATAACTGATCTTATAAATCGTCTACTTCTTGAATGATTTTTATATGCAGGAAACTGGAGGAATTTAAGAAGAACGAACTACTTAATCTCTCATCATCAATTCCAAAATGTTTAAGATCATCCCTGGAGTACGTTGAGATTCATACACGGATAAGCGGAGCTGAACCGGAAATGAAACTAGTAAAGTACTTCCTCGAGAATTCGGCAGTGCTCAAGAAGTTTACGCTGCGATTCGATTGTAAGAGAATGGACAAAGAGTCTATCATCTTCAAGGAACTCCTGAGATTTAGGAGATGTTCTGCTTCGTGTGAAGTTGTTGTTAAAGTTTGAAGGGACTTATCCAACAGTAGTGATACACTGGTTTCTGTAACACTTAAATTTGCAGTTTCCTTCCTTTTTAGGAAAGTTACTTTTTTGCAGTTATTTTTTTATTCATTAGATTTCATTTTTTTATTTCTCACAAATCCTCTTCATAGTAAACACAAAAGGGCTCAAAAGGTTCCCAAGAATCTTCAAATTGCCTGATCGGTATGTCTACTTTCTACAAAAATATATGTCATTAGAAACTAGGGATATACACTAAATGATACTATTTGTGCCAGATTGAATACATTGGAGCTTGGATTCGCGGCGTTCTTGTTCGTGTGTGGATGCTATGACTTTGTGCATGGGAAGAACAATTACTTCATCTACTTGTTTCTTCAGACAATGTCTTTCTTCATCAGTGGGCTTGGCTGGATCGGGACTTATGTCCCGAGTTAGTAGAGTTGTGTTCTGGTAACATGTTACAGGGAGAGAAGAGAAGAAGGTTATTAATTTTCTGGAGAAATAAAGACAATTTTCATGGAAAATGACAAAGGAAAATTGATAGGGGAGTAACAACAAGTAGGAAGAACGGAGAAGACTTTTATCAAAGACAGGGAGAAGCTCCAAGTGTTCTTTTGATTTATTTTAAAATTTTCTGTGTTTTATTTATAAATACTTTTAGAGTTATGGGATATGTGATTTCAGTAATTGTGAGATTTCAATTTTTGTTCTGTGCTTCTTTTTTTTTTTTTTTTTTTTTTTTGAAAGTGTTAGTTTTTTGTTTTGTTTTTCCTTTATGATTTAGAATTCAAGATTCTGCTTGTGCCAGAAGTGTTAGATTGATGCAAGGGTTCAAAATTCCTAGTTGTCATCAACAGTTATCCAATTTATAGTAATTAATTTACAGTCAGTGAATGTATTTACCAAATTTGATTAAACCGACTATAAACCGAAAATGATAGAAAAATCCTAAACAATTGATCTGACCCTTCAAATCCTAAACACCTCCTCCCTCTCACTTGACCTCCCGAGAACTTGACGGCGACTGCGTCTTCCTCTGCCATTGAAACACAAAACCCTAAACTGGTCAGGTTACTTCATCTTCTTCTCTACTTTCCGATTGATTGGGGTCTGTGGAAAAATCGAGATTTGTGTCTCAATGCGTCCTTGTTATACTTAGTATTCGAGGTTGTCTCTGCGGTTTAATTTTGTGAGCAAATATGATTGAAGAAGGCTTTTTGAAATATCTGAAAGCGAAATACGGCGAACGGCCGCCGGGAACTTACTTAATGGCTGGAGAGGATCTGATAAGCAAATTACCTGATTCTTTGTTATGTCAGATACTTTTGTATCTTCCAACAAAGAATATTGTTAGGACTAGTGCTTTGTCCAATAGGTGGAAAAGTGTCTGGCTTTTGATTCCCAGGCTGGATTTGGACTCTAAAGAGTTCCCAGATTACAATGCCTTTGTGGGTTTTATGGACATGTTCATAGATTTCTCTAGGGAACAGAAGTTATTCTTGCACAAGCTCAAGCTAAGTATTCTAAAGGATGTGAATGATCGGCATTGTGTCAGGCGGTGGATAGACTTTGTGGTTAGGCGTAAACTTCAGCATCTTGATGTTGAGTGTCTTGTGAATCGTAAGTTTTTAGAGGAGATGCCCTTAAGTCTTTATGTTTGTGACACATTGGTATATCTAAGACTCCATCGGGTATTGTTGGGTAAGTTTGAGTCTGTGTCTTTACCTTGTCTCAAGACTATGCGTTTAGAAGAAAATGTATATGCCAATGATGCAAGTCTAGAGTCATTTATCTCGTCTTGCCCAGTTCTTGAAGATTTGAGTATTCTTAGAATGGTAAAAGATAACATAAAGGTTTTACGAGTGCGCTCTCAAACATTATCCAGTCTTCATATAGACTTTTATTTTGGTGAGGGTGATGACATGGTTTACGATTTTGATAAAAAACTCTCAGGGGTTTTGATTGATGCCCCTAGACTCGAGTATTTGAAATTCCAAGATGATATATCGGAGAGTAAAATCATAACCAATTCGGCCTCCTTAGCCAAGGTCAATATTGTTTATGTCTTCAATGAGAATGATTGTGCTGATGTTGTCGACTTACCAAGGCGAGATATGGTCCGTAATTTCTTAACCAGTATCTCGGGAGTTAGAGATATGAAGATCTCTGTGTATTTTGTGGAGGTATACATATACATATCTTGTAGCTAGTGTTCTTCATGAAGCTTTTGCTTAACTCATCTTTTTTTTTTGGTGAGCAGTTTCTCTATTATAACATGGACTTCGACCCACTGCCCCAGTTTCGCAACCTTTCCCGTTTAGAAGCCAAGTTTTCTTTAGATTTTCTGGAAATTCTGCCAACCCTTCTTCAGAGCTGTCCCAATCTAAACTCACTCGTCTTGGTATTGGTGCTGACTTGCACAAACCTAGAGTTTTTTACTCAAAATACTTTTAGGAATGTGTTATCTTATATTCATTCCTGTTTTTGTTTGTTTGGAATGTTGTGTTTATGTAGGAATTTGATCTGTCGGAGGAGGATGTGCAAATAAAATTCTCATCCGTACCTCGGTGTTTGGTATCGTCACTCGAGTCTGTAGAGATAAAATATTTCCACGGAAGGCCTGCTAAAATGGAAGTAGCAAGGTACTTTTTAGAAAACTCAGGAGTTCTCAAAAAACTTGTTCTGCATTTGAGTTGTTCCACGCATGAAGATGGATTTTACATTTTAAGGGATCTCCTTGCATTGCCCAGAGGATCTAGCACATGTCGAATCGTCGTTTGTTGACAGCTTGAAAGGTTTTAGGTAGGTCGATGATCAGATTAAGAGTAGTGTTCCCAGCTGCCAGCTGGTTACTTAAATTGGATTGATTATTGTGTAGCACTCTATTATGATGGTCTTTGTGAGCTTTTGGCTACTAGTTCCGGATGATGTTTGAGAATTTTTAAGCCATCTTTGCATCATCTGTCTTATCTGTTGTGAATGACTCAAGGGCTTTGAGAATTTTAAGCCATTTTCACCCAAATTTTGCAACTTGTCCTGTTTCGAAGTAGACCTTTTTTTTGTCCTCACTGAAAAAGCTGCCAACGTTTCTTGAAAGCTTTCCAAAATATAAAATCCCTAATCTTGGTAAATGGCTTTCACACTTTAGACTTTCATACATTCGAAAAAAGTGTCAAGTGTTATACCAATATCAATCGTTTTGCGTGTTTTGCAGGGTTTACGTTTTTGTTCTCAAAAGTTCGAAGCCTCTACGTGGGCAGGCCCAATTAAAGGCCCAATTAAAAAGAAATATTCAGTGACTTTCCCAAATCCGAAGCTCTCAAAACCTCCAGTGACTCTGAGAGGTATTAAGAGCTCCGGTGCTACATTCTTCGGCGACGAATCGACGGTGAGCTCTTTCTTGCTCTACTCTTCTTCTATTGTCTCTCCTCTACATAGAATCAGAAAACCACGAAACCGTAATTCGACGAAGTGATTCTGTTGCTGACTTAATTTCACTCAGTTTCTCTGGCTTAGCATTTTTCTAATCTGCTCCAGTTTTGAATGTATTCATGTTCATTTTACTCTGTTACAATGCCGCATATGCATAGATATGTCTATTTATGTTTAAATTGTAAATTTTGTAGATCTTGAAGTGTGCCTGAAAGTGAAACAAACAATGAGCGAGAGAGTAAAAGGTCGTAGAACAGGAGAAGATAGGATAAGTTTGTTACCGGATCATTTGCTGTGTCAGATACTCTCACATCTTCCTACAAAGATTGCTGTTAGGACTAGTGATTTGTCCAAGAGATGGAAAAGTGTCTGGCTTTCGTATCCTATGTTGGATTTGAAGATTTCAGATTTCCGTTCGTTACCATATTTTTTGAGCTTTATGAACAGGTTCTTAGACTACTCTAAGGAACTATGCATACAGAAGCTCAAACTTTCGTTTGTGATAAAATACCGTGATCCATCTTACATGACGCGGTGGATCCACAATGCGATTATGCGTAAAGTTCAACATTTGGATCGAGAAGTTTCGCAATAAGCAATTTGAGTTCATCTGCCAAGGTAGATATTGATGTCGATTTTGATGTTTTTTACAATCATTCTGCTGGAAATGTCTCCTCAAAGAGAAGTGCAGTGAGAAAATTCCTCATCGGTCTCCCAAACGTAAGGGATATGACTATAAGTGGAAAAACTTTGAAGGTATATATTTGACGGTCTTTTTGGATGTCAATGGAGTATATAAACATTCAAACGTCTCTCTGGATAAAAATTTTAGTCTTTTCTTTGTGTTTTCAGATTAATTTGTCTCTACTTGAACCAAGAACTGCTGCCTCAGTTTCCTCAAATCCTTGGTTTTGGTGATGATTTAGCTTAAACTTTACCTTATTGCTAACTCACATTATCATGATTAAGATAACTACCTTACTTACCTACTTCTTGAATGATTTATATGCAGGAGCTGATGGAATACAAGAATGAACAAATGATGCTCTCATCATCAGTTCCAGAATGTTTAATATCGTCCATGGAGTATGTCGAGATGAAAATACCGATAAACCAAGCTGGAGCGGAAATGAAACTAGTAAAGTATTTCCTCGAGAATTCGGCAGTGCTCAAGAAGTTTATGCTGCGATTGGGTTGTAGCGAAATGGACGAAGAGTCTGTCATCTTCATGGACCTGTTGAAATTTAGGAGATGCTCTTCTTCTTGTGAAGTAGTTGTTGAAAGTGTAGAAGCTTATCCAACTATGATACACAGGTTTTTGTAACACTTCAGTTTGCAGTTTCCCTTTTAGTATAGTCTGGTATTGTGATTTTATGTATATTCTTACCCGAACCGGTTAATTTTTTATTCATTACGTTTCATTTTTTAATTTTCACAAATCCTCTTCAGTTAACTACCATCTCTAGTTTAGATTTTTATCTTATCTTTCCATCTAAAGCCATTTAAAAGAAGGGTTTCTTAAGCAGAGAGAATCTAAAGGCTCTTTGAAGCGAATCTGTGGGGGCGGCGATATTTGGTTTCTTCGGCAGCGAAGAATCGTCGGTAATTTTGTATTTCTATTTCTCTCTAATGTTCCTCTTTTGAGCATTGGTATGTCCGATAAATAGCGGAATAGCTGAATCATGCAATAATGGTATCTATATGGAGACCATGGATCATCTTTTTATAACGGTTGTCGCATTTTTGTTTGTGATGCAGATAACTTGTCTTGAATGTTTTTCCCAAAAGAGAAATCAAATGAGCAACCGTGGAGATAGGATAAGCAGCCTACCTGATGATTTGCTATGTCAGATACTCTCTAATCTTCCTACAAAGAATGCTGTTTCTACTAGCATTTTGTCCACCAGATGGAGAAATCTCTGGCTTTCGAACCCTCTCTTTGATATAGACATTGATGATTTCGATGATTTCGACGATTTTGTCAGTTTCGCCTCTGGATTTCTAGATTTCCATAAGGACTCATGCTTACACAAGTTCAAGATTTTTGGTAAGAGGAAAGATGTTAGTATGTGTACAATCATGTGGTGGCTCCATAATGCAGTTAAGCGTAAAATCCGACATCTTGATGTCGAGTGTTATTTGGAACATGCGATTGATATGGTGCCTCTAAGCCTTTACTTAAGTGAGACTTTGGTTTCATTGAGACTTAATTGTTTGGTTCTGGTTTGTTTCGAGTTTGTGTCTTTGCCTAATCTCAAGGTGATGCATCTAGAACAGATTATATACAGTGATGGTGATGATGATGATGATGATACTCTGGAGAATTTTATCTCATCTTGCCCGGTTCTTGAAGATTTAACCGTTGTTGCGATTGTAGATGAAACCGACGTTAAGGTTTTACGGGTGCGCTCTCAGTCACTAAACAGTCTCAAAATCGTTGTTGATTGTACCAAGGAGTGGCACATAGGTGCTGATGGCGATTGGAAGGTTTTCATTGATGCTCCTAGACTCGCTTATCTGCGTCTTACAGATACTTATTCAGTGAGTTTTGTAATAAGTAATTTGGGTTCATCCGCAGAGGTAGATATTGATGTCAGTTTCAAGGTGAACAAAATTTGGGATCTAGATGACTCGTTCGATAGAAGCAATGTCGGTAAATTACTCACCGGACTCTCAAGCGTAAGGGACATGACTATAAGGGAAACAACTTTGAAGGTATTCGCATATATATACAGTTGAACTTTTGAATGTGTCTATTTGGATGAAAATAAAAATTTCTTTGTGTTTTGCAGATCATGTGTCACTATCTGAAGCACGAACCGATGCCTCAGTTTCATAACATGACGCGGTTACAGGTGGATTTCTATATTTCTGATTTGGAAATGTTGCCAGGCATTCTTGAGGGCTGTCCAAATCTCAAACTCCTTGTCGTGGTAATTGATTCTTCTTTAAAAACCATATGTTTCACTTTCACCACCACAACAAAATTCTTAAATCATTTGTTTGGGATGATAGGATCTGCAGAAGGTGAGAGGTAGAGTGGAAAATGAAGAAATAAGTTTATCATCATCATCAGTGCCAAAGTGTTTGCAATCAAGCCTTGAGGATGTTGTGATTATAAGACCCAACTATGGAAATGGAGCAGAGATGAAACTATCAAAGTATTTCCTGGAGAATTCGCTAGTCCTCAAGAGGTTTACACTAGATATGGATTGTGATAACGAGGAACAAGAGAATATCATCTTTGAGCAATTCGAGACAGTCCAGAGACGTTCTAGTGCCTGTGAAGCCAGCCTTGTTGTACGTGATATGATGTATCCGTTGTCGGAATTGATGTTGTGAATTTTCACTTTAGTTCGGTTCAGTTTGGAAAACTCTGCTTATGGAATTTGGTTTGTAATTTGGATGATGTTTGAGGATTCCAAGACTCTTTCAAGTATTGTTTCTTCATCAGTCATCATAAGTCGTTTTCTACAACAAAGCGTTGACTTTGAGTCTCTACGTGTTGACGCACATCGTTTTGAACTTTTTATGCTAGCATCTAAACGACATCGTCAACGACTGAGACCTTGAACGTGGTGTGGACCTTAGGCCCAATATAAAATAAAAGTTGTGCCAACTACAATATTGAAGACTTCAGATGAAGAAGAGGGTTTGAGGTCATTATCTTAAGACATAACTCGTTGTCTTCTTCCTCCATTGTCCTACCTGCAGAAGAAAGCGACTTAAATTCAAACTCCGTACTAAGGAATCTCAAGGACAAGTAAATTACTTGGAACAGCTGTCTTCATTTTCAAAATTTTTAGGAAAGCTTTGACTAAGACCAGACCACAGAAAAATAAAGCTTTTCTTTAAAACGCTCTCAAAAGCGTGTACTAGAGCTTGAGTGTTCGAAAAATGGCATAAACCCTAAAAAGACTCTCTCTTTCACAATGTCTATGAGAACTTTCGCTTAGACTTCGTCTCCGTCTCTAAACCCATCAGGTCATTTCACTTTCTTTTTCTGATTTTATAATGTTGATCTTTTTCTGAAACTTGTCCTAAATGGGTTCTTATACTACTTAGTATTCAAGGTTTTCACTGCGGAATCTTCCTCGGTTCGATTTTGCGAGCGGATTTAATGGCGGATATGATAAGCAGATTACCCGATTCTTTGATATCTCAGATACTCTTGTATCTTCCGACAAAAGAAGCTGTTAGGACTAGTGTTTTGTCCGATAGGTGGAAAAGTGTCTGGCTTTTGATTCCCAAGTTGGATTTGGACTCTGCCGAGTTCCCAGATTACAGTGCATTTGTGGGTTTTATGGAAAAGTTCCTAAATTTCTCTAGGGAAGAGAAGTCATGCTTGTACAAGCTCAGGCTAAGTATTCAAAAGGGTGAGAGTGATGATCACTCTTGTGTCACGGGGTGGATAGATTTTGTGGCTACACCTAAACTTAAGCATCTTGAAGTTGAGTTTGGTCCTGTGAAGCGTGAGTGTTTGGAAGTGATGCCCTTAAGCCTCTATATCTGTGAGACACTCCTTTTCTTAAGACTCCATGGGGTATTTTTGGGTAAGTTTGAGTCTGTGTCTTTACCTTGTCTCAAGACTATGCGTTTAGAACTAAACGTATATGCCAATGAGACGGGTCTAGATTTGCTTATCTCATCTTGTCCTGTTCTTGAAGATTTGATCATAGTTAGAAGGCTAGATGATAATGTAAAGGTTTTGCGAGTGCGCTCCCAGACATTAACCAGTCTCAGTATAGAAGCTGGTTCCATTGATGACGACGTTGAAGCTTTGGCTGAGGATTTTGAATATAAATATTTGAGGGTTTTGATTGATACCCATAGACTTAAGTATTTGAATCTCGAAGAGAATATATGTGAGTTTGATATTCTTAGCAATTTAGATTCCTTAACCAAGATTAATATTTGTGGCGCTTTTTACCTGGAGGATAGTGCTGATGAAGCTGCCATACGGAAGCGATACATGGTCCGTAATTTTTTCACCAGTATATTGGGGATTAGAGATATGCAGCTCTCTTGGGAAACTTACGAGGTATATATGTCTATGCAATTCATATATATGGTCTTTCATGTAAATTTTGCTCACCAATATTCTTATATCCTCTTTTTTTTTTTCTTTTGTGAGTAAGTTCATCATGCCTATCAAGCTACTTTCACTCCAATTTTGCAACCTGTCATGTTTGGAACTACAGCTTTATCTTTGCACCCTGAAAACAGTACCAAAGTTTCTTAAAAGATGTCCGAATCTGAAATCCCTAATCTTGGTAATGACTTGCACAAACAAACTCTAGAGTTTAACTCAATACACTTACAAGATTTTGTTTGGTGTTATCCAAAATTCACTCATCCATTCTGAATGTTTTGTGTATTTACAGGATTTACTTTATTCCTCGGTGGCAGAACAAACAAGACTCTCGTCCGTGCCTAGGTGTTTGCGATCATCGCTCGAGTTTGTAGAGATAAAACTCATGTTCCATGTAAAGCCTATCGAAATGGAACTCGGAAGGTACTTTGCAAAGAACTCTGTAATCCTCAAGAAACTTGTTATTCGTTTGGAAGATTCCGTTGAAGAAGACGATCAAGCTGTGTTAATCGCTCTTCTTACATTGCCGAGGCGATCTAGAATATGTAACATAGAGGTTATTGGACCGAGAAGATGACTATTATGTTTATCTGTGATCAGAGTTTAGATTGGATTAAAATCAAAAACAGTGTGGGGATTTTGATTTTGTTAAACTCTGTTATTTGTGTTTTTTGTGAGCTTTGATCAAACAACTCTTGGATGATGTTTGGGATTCCAAAAATTCTTTAAAGGTTTTTGATTTTGTTGTCATGAAGATCTCTTGCCACACTTCCTAGGTATATGTCTATGGAATTCATATACATATATAATGGTCATTCATGAAATCATTTCTCACAAATATTTATATCTCTTTTCTTTTTTTTTGTGAGTAGTTCATCTTAGAAGTTATGCGAGTACCTCAATTTTGCAATCTGTCCTACTTGGAAGCAGATTTTTCTTTAAGGGCCCTGAGATGTCTGCCAAATTTTCTTAAAAACTTTCCAAATCTAAAATCCCTAATCTTGGTAATGAACTAACTTGCACAAACTCTTCAGTTTAGTTCAGAAACTTGTGCAATGTGTTACTATGATCAAACAGTCTTTAGTAAAGCTCATGGATGATGTTTGAGGATTCCGAAGTGATATTATCTGATTTGTCCTTGTTTAGATCTCAAATTCAAGTACACATTTGATATTTCTTTTTTTATTTAACGGATTTAGTTAGGTATATATTGCATGATATTATCTTAACCAAAAATCCCGCGGGAAAAAAACAGATAAATCAAAAGATATATGTTAGATTCTTAGAAACCAGATAATTTTCCGAAACCCTAACCCTATAAGATGAATCTCCTGAAGCCTCTGGTGCTAATGTAATTGACGGTGAGTTCTTATTTCTTCTAACCATCCTCTTTTGAAGCAGATCTTGCGTGTGTCTCAAAAGTTAAGCAAACAATGAGCAAGAAGAGAGGATTAACAGGTCAAGATAGGATAAGTTTGTTACCTGATCATTTGCTGTGTCAGATACTCTCTGATCTTCCTACAAAGATTGTTGTTAAGACTAGTGTTTTGTCCAAGAGATGGAAAAGAGTCTGGCTTTCGGTTCCTCTAGCCAATTTTGACGTTTCAGAGTTCCGTGGTTACTATGAATTTGCGAGTGTTGTCCATGGCTTTCTAGATATCTCTAAGGATACATGTATACACAAGCTTAAACTTGCTCTTAAGAGATCACACAATGCGGTTGATCAGTCTTACTTGACGCAGTGGATACACAAGGCGGTTATGCGTAAAGTTCAACATTTGGATATTTTATCATGTCGTTGGAGTTATTTAGGTACGGAGCTGATGCCCTTTAGCCTTTACACCTGTGAGACTCTTGTATCCTTGAAACTCCATTATGTGTCATTGCCTGATTTTGATTATGTTTCTCTACCTCGTCTCAAGATCATGCATTTAGAAGACAACATTTACCCTAATGATGCTCTTTTGGAGAATCTTATCTCATCTTGCCCAGTTCTTGAAGATTTAAATGTTGCTAGAGATGTAGAGAACATAGTTAAAGTTTTACGAGTGCGTTCTCTGTCATTAAAGAGTCTCATACTTGTTCTCGATGGTGATGGGTATACTGATGATGATGGTTGGGAGGTTGTGATTGATGCTCCTGGACTCAGCTATTTGAGTCTTAGAGATGACCAGTCTAAAAGTTTCGTATTGAGTAGTTTGAGTTCACCTGCCAAGGTAGATTTTGATATCAGTTTCGATGCGGTGAGAAGTGTAGTGAGAAACTTCTTCTCCAGGCTCTCGAGCGTAAGGGACATGACTATGAGTGGAACAACACTGAAGGTATATGTACATGTCAATGTGAGTAACTGAGTATTTGAACGTCTCTTTTGATGAAAAAAGTTGTCTTTTCTTTGTGTTTGCAGGTCCTCTCTCGCTACATGAGACACGAACCGCTGCCACAGTTCCCTAACATGATCCGATTCTATGCGGTCTTTTATAACTCTGATTTGGAAAAGCTACCAAACTTTCTTGAGAGCTGTCCAAATCTCAAATCTCTTGTACTGGTGATGAATTTGGCTTAAACTTTTACCTTATGGCTTATTACTCACATCATCATTATAAAGATAACTGATCTTATAATTTGTCTACTTCTTGAATGATTTTTATATGCAGGAGCTGGAGGAATTTAAGAAGAATGAAATACTTAATCTCTCATCATCAATTCCAAAATGTTTAAGATCATCCCTGGAGTACGTTGAGATTCATACACGGATAAGCGGAGCTGAACCGGAGATGAAACTAGTAAAGTACTTCCTCGAGAATTCGGCAGTGCTCAAGAAGTTTACGCTGCAATTGGGTTGTAAAAGAATGGAGGAAAAGTCTATCATCTTCATGGAACTCCTGAGATTTAGGAGATGTTCTGCTTCGTGTGAAGTTGTTGTTGAAGTTTAGGGACTTATCCAACAGTAGTGATACACAAGTTTCTGTAACACTTAAATTTGCAGTTTCCTTCCTTCCTTTTTTGCAGTAATTTTTTTATTCATTAGATTTCATTTTTTTATTTCTCACAACTCCTCTTCATAGTCAACTCCCATCTCTAGTTTAGATCTTTATTTTATCTTTCCATCTAAAGCCATTGCAAAGGAAGCTTTTCTAAAGCAGAGAGAATCTATAGACTCTTTGTAGCGAATCTGTGGGGCCGGCGATTGTCGCCGGCTATTGGTTTCTTCGGAAGCGAAAAATCGACGGTGACTTTTCATTTCTCTCTGAACTATTCCTCTTTTGACCATTAGTATGTTAGATGAATAGCAGAATAGCTGAATTATTGAATAGTGGTATATCAACATGAAAATCCAAATAGTCTCTTTAAAACTCTCGGTTCGCATTATTGTTTGTGATGCAGATAACTAGTGTTGAATGTTTGTCCCAATAGAGAAATCAAATGAGTAACCGAGGAGCAAGTCATAGATCTGGAGAAGATAGGATAAGTAGCTTACCTGATCATTTGCTATGTCAGATACTCTCTAATCTTCCTACCAAGAATGCAGTTACAACTAGCATTTTGTCCACCAGATGGAGAAATATCTGGCTTTCAACTCCTATCTTGGATATAGACATTAATGATGTCACTACATTCGTCACTTTCGCCTCTCGGTTTCTAGATTTCTCTAAGGATTCATGCTTACACAAGCTCAAGCTTTCTTTTGGGAGGGAAGATGTTGATATGTGTACAATCAAGCTGTGGATCGAAGACGCATTTAAGCGTAAAATCCAACATCTTGAAGTTGACAGTCGTGTGGATGAAATGATTGATATGCAGCCTCTAACCTTTTATTTATCTGAGACTTTGGTTTCATTGAGACTTCATTTTGTGTTGCTGCATCGTTTCGTGTTTGTGTCTTTACCATATCTAAAGGTGATGCATTTAGAAGATAATATATACAATGATGGTAATACTCTGGAGAACTTGATCTCATCCTGCCCGGTTCTTGAAGATTTAACTGTCGTTAGGAGTGTAGATGAAACAACCGTTAAGGTTTTACGGGTGCGCTCTCAGTCACTAAACAGTCTCAAACTCGTTCTTGATAGTTCCAAGTGTTGGTATAATGATGATAGTAACGATTGGGAAGTTATCATTGATGCTCCTCGGCTCGGGTATCTGAGTCTTAAAGATGATCAGTCAGTGAGTTTTCTGATAAGCAATTTGGGTTCATCTGCAAAGGTAGATATTAATGTCAGTTTTAATGTGTCCGATATTTGGGAAGTCGAAGACTGGTTCTAGAGAAGCAATGTCGGTAAATTACTCACCGGGCTCTCAAGTGTAAGGGACATGACTATAAGTGGAAAAACTTTGAAGGTATATAATTATATATATAAAGCTGAACATTTGAATGTTGTCTCTTTGGATGAAAATTGCATTTTCTTTGTGTTTGCAGATCATTTGTCACTACTTGAAGGACGAACCGATGCCTCAGTATCGTAACATGACGCGGTTAGAAGCGAAATTCTATATTTGTGATTTGGATATGTTGCCATGCGTTCTTGAGAGCTGTCCAAATCTCAAATCCCTTGTCTTGGTAAATGATTTTGCTTTAAAAACCACATGTTTCACTTTTACTTTTATAAAAGACGTTTTATTCATCTGTTTGGGATAATAAACATATGCAGAAGCTGAAAGGTGCAATGGAAAATGAAGAAGAAATAAGTTTATCATTATCAGTGCCAAAGTGTTTGCTATCAAGCCTTGAGAAGTTGAGATTAGAAGTTTCAAAGATGGAAATGGAGCAGAGATAAAACTATCAAAATATTTCCTTGAGAATTCGGTAGTTCTCAAGGAATTTAAGCTATGCAAAGATTGTCATAGTGAGGAACAAGAGTCTCTCGTCGTTAGGGAACTCATGACATTCCAGAGATGTTAGGTTTGAGTTGCTGGTACTTGTGTGATTTTATACTTTAATTCGGTTCATTTCGAAAAACTTTGGTTCCAGTTGTAACACAAATTTGGATTTGGTTCAGACTCGGTTGGAACAGATTTAGTTTAATTTGATTTGGCTTTGCTTTTATGCCTCAATTTAGGTTTTTATACTCGGTAATTATTGGCAGGAATAAACTGATTTTATGTTTGCAATTCGAGTCTTCTTTCTCATATCAGCAATATTCATATACTGAAAATTGCAATACTCAAAAATAGCTCTTCCGATAAAATGTTTTTAAGATAAAATAAGATAAAAATCCAAAAGCACCCTTCAAGACTTCAAGTGTTTCACCATCTACTACTCAAAAACCCGAAACCTCTCGATATCCACCTCCTCATTAAGCTCTACCCTTGCCCTTGCCCTTGTTGTTAGAACCACCAAATTGTTTGCCCGAATTGAATCTGTACACACACAACATCAATACACATCATCAATGATTAGATCACATCATCAGGCTATGAGAAAGATGAAGAAAGAACTACTTACTTCTTGTTACCACCGGATGATTGACCTCCAGCCTTGGGGCTCTGGTTAGCATTCACAGGAGACTTTCCACCACCCTTCTTAGCTGGGTGTGGTGTGGCTGTGTGTCCTCCTTTCTTCTTCTCTTCTGTATTAAGACAATATGGATCTTGTTCATCAGTATACAAACAAAGTCCTAAGAAAGCTCTCTAAGCCACTCATCATTCTGATTAGTTTGTCATACTTCTACTCGAATGAATCATCTAACAGTAAGATCAGGACTAGAAATCTAAAAAGATAAAGAAACAGTTATCTATTAACCTGTCTTCTGAGGAGTAGCTGCTGGTGCTGCTGCTGGCTTTGCCTTCTTTCCCGAGACAGGTGTTTTGGATGTAGATTCATTAGGCCTCTTCTTGTTGATTGGCTCAGGCTTTTCATAAATCATATGAAACAGTAAGGTGAGAAAAATGATTATGTAGAAAGAAAGATAACAGATCAAATGTTAGTTAGAAAAATGTATCTACCTTCTTGGGAGTCTCTTCTTCTTCCTCTGATTCATCCTCCTCATCATCTGAATCATCCTCGTCAACATCCATCTACAAAAATCATCACCAGAGAATTTATCACCCTAGTCAACTCCTGAACGCATGTATACATATAATATCTGAAGTAGAAACCCAATTCATAGACAGAGTTACAAAAACTCACTCCTTTCTCAGAGTCATCATCATCACCAGACTCATCTTCCTCGTCAGAGGAATCCTCATCATCTTCTGATTCAGGCTTCACTTCTGCAGGCTTCACTTCTGCAGGCTTAGCCTTTGGCTTTGAGTCAGCCTTGACAACATTCGAAGCAGCTGCTCCAGCATTTCCTGAAATGCAATGGAAAACAAAATTTGAGATCACAACTTTTCAAGATAAGAAACAAAGACATCAGTAGCATCTACAACACATACCATTGACAGCAACAGCTGCAGGAACAGGGGCAGGAACAGCTTCAGGAACATCCTCCTCTTCTGAACTAGTGTAGTCCTCACCATCATCCGTGGAAACACAATCAACAAGAATTAAGGAACACAATTCCTAAAACATATAACTTAACCTTTTTTTGTATCTTCCATCATTAATAGATAAACAAAGACCAAACACATTAAACAAAACTGTCAAAAAGGATATTGGTCGATGTTGGGGGATCTGTAGCCAACGAAGTGGACGGTTCCTTTGGTACAATTGTGGGAAATCTCAAACTCTTTCTCAAAGACCAAATCAAAGCTAATCTGAGGGAACTTCTCTTGTGAAAGTGTTCCAATAACAAGCTTAGTCCCATCAACAGTGACAGTCAAAACCACAGATTCTCCAGATTTCACTTTGCAGTCAAGTGAAGCCTACACATAAAGAGAACCAAAACATCAAGAGACTGTTTAAGCTAAGTCCTGAAAAGTTTTACTATTTGGAAATCTGAAAGATAACCTGAGAAATGTGGACAAGGCTGTCATCTTCAGGAGTCACCTTAGTAGGCTTCCCTGGTTTCACTTCAACTCCTAAATAACATTATACAAAGCAATCAAACATAAATCATTCATCAACATGAGAAACATCTAAACAAAATCAAAGTTGATACCGAAACCAAGCTCTATGTTGAAATAGTTACAACCTAAACCCTAAATAAGCTCCAAACGCAACAAAGTATGAACAGATACATGATTCAACAGGTTAAAAATCGTTGAGAAACTCTTCGAAGAAAGAAACGAACACGAATACAGCAAAATACGAGTCTCTATGAACAGTCGATCAAAATTCTCGGAGCGTGAAAACAGGAAAGAGTAGAGGAGATATAAGAAGAGAAGAAGTCAGATTCTTACCCCAGAACTCCATTGTTGTTGAACGTGGAAGAGAGAAGTTGTTGTTAGGGTTTTTTTTAGAAGCGAAAGAGAGAAATTGCAATGAAAGAGGCAGAGAAGAGAAGAGGTTTTGGGCCCTTTTTATAATCGAGAGAGGTTTAAGAAGAGCATCCTTAGGGTTCTTGGCGAGTCTATACGGCGTCGTTTTACCCTAATTTCGTAACGCTTGCAATTATTTTGGAATATTGCGTAATATAAAAAATATTTGTTTATTTAGTAAAGATCCTAAATTCATAAATGAAAAATTAACTTAAACATTCTGAGATTATTCGATTCTCATAAATTATGATTGAAAAATAAAATAGAAATAAATCTTCAGTTTTTCTTTTTTAAAAAGTTTTTTTGGTAAATATTTATTAGACAATAATACAACAACAAAAAATTCAAATGATCTTGTCCACCAAAGAAAAAAAAGAAAAGCCTTGAAGGTACATAAGAAACTCAGCTAACGCTACAGAAGAAGAGAGACTCAAGACAAGACTGGAGGAGTCTCTGCAAATAAATCAGAACATTTTGTCTGAATTTGCAGCGACAAAACCGTGCTCATTTCCCCTAACGGTGTTTTCCAGAGGCCGGAATCTCTGAGGTCTTCACCGGAGCTGCTATTGGGAGAAGAAGAAGATGATGCATTGCAAGATAGTAGTCGCGATAGAGACATTAACTGAGACTGAGATCTTGAGCTTCCATAGCTTCTCGGAACAGAAACTCGGTTTGATACCTTTACCATCTTTAATCCGGATTTGTTTCTTGGCAATGGAGGAAAATGGATAGAAGCTGATGAGTTGTCTGCACCTTTGATGATTCCTGTGTTCACTTTTGATGGTTCTGCTCGATGTTGCTTCCATGCTAGAAACGAGCTTTCTAGTCTTGATTGTACCTGCCAAGTTCACATATATCAATACTAACTTCTTCTAATCGACACAAACCGAAATTATGCTGAAAAATAAGAGAGTATTACCGCGGGAAAGAGGGTACACGAAGCAAAAGACAATGAGGATGAAGAAAAAGGAGAATTCTTCCTTCCCTTGTCTGCAGATCCAAAACTTGATGGCCCAAGATCATCATCATCATCGTCATCATTGTCATCATCATCATCATCCTCATCCTCATCATCATCATCTTTGTATTTCTCTTCTTGTTTCTTCTCTTGTATCTTCTCTTTGGCAGTGACAACTTTCTCTTCTTTATAAACCGGGACCAAAACATCTTCATCCTCTTCAGCCAAACCCATTTCAGTTTTCTTTTCCTCTTCTTGTTCTTTCTGCTTCAATACTTCATCCATATCTTCTATAGCTTCCTCTAAGCAAATCTCAGCCTCTACTAACTCAAGCTCATTCTGTATCATCTCCTTTCTCTCCTCGTTTGCTTTCTTTTTCTCTTCTGTCCATTTCTCTAATCCGTCAAGCATTGGCTTCACCAATTTCTCGATTCCAAGTACGAATCTTTTTATTGGGTGCTCCTTTTTCACTGCCACTTCTTTCCCATAGAACTCGTCGTAACCAAGTGGCAGAAACTCAACTTTTGAAGGATCCACATCTTCTCCTTCCTCCAGAGGAGGCTGCCAAAATAGTCGAATGCCGTGCTTTTCGTCCTCTACATAGTTGATTATTCGACCTGTTGGTGTATGTAAAATAACAGGGTCCTCCTTCTGGACAAGTTTTGAAGGATCATTTGGATCAGGTTCAGGTTCTTTGTTCAGTAAGACAAACTCTGGTGTCACCTCCACTGATCAAGAAAAATAAAACACAGAAAAAATCAGTAGAACATAAAAATATTCAATCATGTAAGACTAAAATCTTTAAGAGTCATTACCATTTTCCCACCAATGTTCGAGCTCAGCAGGCATTGGTAACCTCAAAGGAGCTTTGTAAAAAGAGTTCAACCACATTTCCCTTTCTTGATCCACCTCGTCTACATAGGTTTCCCAATACTCAGGTACCTACCAAAAAGACAGATTCTTATGTCAACTTTGTGATCAAACTAACTCGAAAAGCTTGATAAGAAAATGACCCACTTCATAAAATTGGTTAATGAAACCCGGTGCCATCCACACATCATCTTCTTCATAAAAATACGGATGTTGAGGATCACCATATGGACCCCTCTCTTCCCTAATCACTGCATATACATAAAACAAACAAAACAAAACCACTTTGAGAATGAACTCTCTACTAAACTAACACCTTACTGTAAAATGACCAGTTTTCTTCCTCTTCTTTCATAAGCTGGAGAGTGCTTGAAACAAAAGGCGAAATATACATATTTGAACAGAATGATGGTTAGTAGAGAGGGTCCTGCACTGATCTAAAGGGATCAAACAAACTCCTTAAACATGTCTTGGTTTATACTTAATACACAGAACAAACAGAAGTAGCAGTAAAGAAAAGGGGTAATACTTCCGTCGGGTTTGTTTACAAACATTCGAGCCTTAGCTGCAGCCACCTCCGCCAAACCAGAATGCAGCTGAAAATGTTCACATCAGTATATTTATTATTCCTTCCTCTTTCTTTGCTGAAAGTTATAATGTATCATAGAGAGTAAAAAATGGGTAACTACCGCACAAATATCTACAGTACAGCCATGCTCCTCCTCCAATAGCTCTCCAAAGTAGAACCTACCCTGCATTACCATTAATATGTGAACTCGAGTCAGAAACATGAATATTCACTAAAGAAAATGTTTCATGGAGCACAAAATTTTTACTTAAACCATTATGGATTTACGAAGGATACTATCTAAGCTATTTTAGGATCAATCAGATTAGATAGAATTATGATGTAAACGACCAATTTTTTTTACTACTCACATATAGGATGCGTTCGTTAACTTCATAGACACCACACCCATGCATTCGACTGTGCTTCCATTGACCTGCATAGCGATACCGACCTTTCTCCCTGGTAAGAAAACCATATAATATACAATATCTGAATAAGGAATAGAGAGGGAATCAACTAAAATGACATTTTCCTGTTTGTTATTTTAGTTCAAGTTATTACTTAGTCCAGTAATATATCTAATGATGTCAATAAATCAAACCGTTCAAATTAGTGTTGGGAAGTAAGCCATCTAGTAAGAATCTTATCATTGCAGACTCACGGTTTCTTGCCAAACTGTGTGACCCACTCTTCATTTTCATAGAAAGGAACTTGGAAATTCCCATCAGTAAGTGCAACACTGTCCTCAACATCCATCTCCAACCACTTTCTGTCTTCTGGAGTCATGTAATCTCTCTTGATAATCCTTCCTTCCGCGCGCATCTTAGCTTCAAGCCTACATAGACAGAAAACACGATATCCTAGTCAAACGACTATGTTCATAAAATCCCCTAGTAAGATTAATAGGAATACGAATCATACTTGGAACCTGGCATGGGCTCAATGTCAGGAATATCAACTTCGACAACCCCATGCCCTTCCATGTCATTCTGAAGCCATTCACCCTCATACCTAAAGATTTCAAATACAGAGCCAAAACCAACAAAACATATATTAGGTCATTAAAAACCAATGTAAAACATCAACAAGAGAAACAAAAATTTCACCTCACAAGCCCATTTTCAGCAATATAGACACCTTTGCCTTGAGCCAAGTCATCCCAGACTGTGCCTTCGTACCTTTAGCCAAAACAACAGAGAGAGAGAAAATAGTGAGATACGAAGCTTCTGAATCAGAATGAAAGAATACATTTTTTTTTGGTTTAATGTTAAATAAATGAATGAAAGAATACATCACAAAGCTACCCAAACAGATGAAGAAGATCATCAAACTTAGTCGCAAGAACGTTTCTAATGCCCTATCATTCAACCTGCATTCCCATTTCCTTCATTTCCAGAATTCAAACTCTACTTAGAATACAAAGTTTCAAACCAAACTTCATGAAAATTCAATCTACAACAAACTAAAAAAAGTCACTAGCTTTAGAAATCCTCTCATGGTAACAAAACATTCTCTGGAACTGGAACAAAACATCAAATGAATCAAAGCATATAAACCCTGATCCCAAAACCACAACTTGCAAACATCAAACTAAAGAAACAAGCTCCAAACTCACAGAAACAGGACCAAAAATCAAAGAGAAGAAAAAGGGAAATGAGGGGTATTACGAGCTTCCATCAGGGAAAATATAGCTGACCCATTGAAGAAACTCTTCAATCCTATCAAGCTCTTCAACAACACCTTTAGCATTCTCAATATCATAATGATTATCTGGAATCGCTGGATAAGGTTTCCTATAAGGAACATAAAAAGGTTGAATCCCAGGATCTCGTCCTTCTTGAATCTCATCGTTAACAATTTCCCAATCATCTTCATCAGCCCAAACTGGATCCCAACCAGGTTTAGTCATCTCCAATGGACCATCTGCCCAAATCTCTCTTAAATCTTGTTCCTTCCACCGTTCTGGGTCTCTAGGGAAATCGAAAAGATCTTCATAGAAAGTGTATTTCTCTTCTTCTTCTTCTTGCATACGCTTCACTCTTTTGCCATCGAGGACGCGATTGAATCGGCGGATGTTGGTTTCTGGGTTTGCGTTTGGGTCAGGAGGTATGTCACTTGGTCTTACGTAGTTGAAGATGGCGTTGTCTCCTTCTGCTTCGTTTTCTGACTCGGAGATGTAGAAATCGTCGCCGGAGGATTGGGATGATGAGTCGGAGTCTGAGTCGGAGTTGGAGCCATTTTCTTCATCCGCATTGGGTGATTGTTGACTTGGGTCTTCTTGTTGCTGTGACTCAGTGAGTTCTTCTTCGTTAGCCATGAGAAGAGAGGAGAGGAAGTGGATAGGTGAAGAGTGTTGAGCAGATAAGCGTTGTGAGAGAGAGGTTTTGAGGTTTTTGTGTAAACAGATAATTTCATAATTCTCCCCTACGTTTTTGTTTTCTTTCGTTTTAGTCCTGTAAGTTTAACAATACTTAAAAATGCCTCTAGTAATTTATATTTTTTTTTTTTTTTTTTTCGTCATTTATATTTTGATACTGATAGATCCATTATTTCTTACATTGTTCAGACAAAAAAAAAGTGTTGGAAGTTTTAAATTGAGTAGAAGCATGATGAGTGCAAAACAGATTTTGAAGAATGTTGAATCTATTTGAATTATCATTGATCCACATATATTGTTATCACGATCGTATATTCCGATATTCGTATAATCGTATATGTGTGAGTTGTATGAGCTTATATTGAAATCATTTGATAAAAACAAAACCTCCATATATTGAGTGTATATGGGCCGGACATCAAATACTTTGAACAACATGGGCCATTTCAAGTCTATAAAATTATGGATCTTAACAAAAAAGCTTTGAGTCTAAGTGTCTAACGAAACACAAGAAACCAAATGCATACATGGATTGATATTTGTTTATTCTATAAACTCTATTTTCGATCAGCCCCGATAGAAACGCATCAAAATGTTACAGAGTTAACTTCTTCTAAAAAGAACTGTTTATCCCAAATTTGGAATGTTTTATGACTAATGCCTAAAGGTAATAGATCACATATACTTTCTGACTAATGTATGGGGGTAGACAGATCAGATCGCCTGTTACTGGACTACCAAGTAGCCCAAACCTAAACTTTCCACATGAATGTAATATTTGTTTCTAGTGAAGCTCAAATCCTTGGGGATTGTTTAAACACATTCCCAAATCTCACCAACCACTAGACCACAACTATGCAGGCCTAATTGATATTTTAATGCTTTATATAAAATCTCCAACTACTTTGATCTTAATATTGAATTCAGCTGGTCTCTAAGTAACAAATGATCTATATAACTTACACAGTTGATTCAATATTAGTGTGTTTTGGAGTGTTTAAATCTTTTTAGTTATTTTACTTGACCTGGCTGCTTAAATTAATTGGTCAATCACCATATGCCACAGCCTCACATGACCAATCATTGAAATAGGCTCGAGACCTCTTTAAGTGGAGTGGAAAATGCTGTTTGAAAACAACTACACCATAATGGAAAAATAAAAATCTTTTTTTTTAATGTTATTCTTCGGAACGAGATATTTCACGTTGAAACAAAGCTCATCACATGATTTACGTGTATATATTTTTCTGAAGTAGATATAAGCTACATTCTTAAGAAAAAATAATAATCGTAGAAATACAAATATTTAAGCCAAATGTTTCTTGCAACCTGTTTCAAAATACTATATAACAGAATAATAATGAAATACAATGACAAATATTGGTTATAAAATTGATTGTGGTAGGCTTCTATATATGTTTTCATATAACTTGGAAATGTTGATTGCCCTTATAAACTAAGAACATTAATAAATAAAAAAAGCGTAAAAAACTTCTACTTGCAACACATTATAACATTCAATACTTTCGTTAGATCTTATTCAATTTCTTGGACCACAAATAGAATATTACATGATAGTTTTGTTCAATCACACTAATTTAAGAACTGTAACTTAAACCGGAACCAAAACCAAAAGCTTAACCGGAATCTAAAGAAGTCGGCAAAACCTAAGTACAAGGCTCCCCCACATACTCACCAACTACCACAGTGTGCTCGATCTCTCTTTCTCCCACCTACCACCCCACTCTTGATTTCGCCATTTCTCTTAATCAAACCCTTCTATGATTAATTATATTAATATCAATTAGTATATGATAATGGAAGTGTTTTAATCATCTTTGTCTGTGATCATGATCAAGTTGCTTTCAAACAATATGACGATGGATGGAAGTGTTTAATCCAATTTCTAATTATATAATATCTAAAAGAGACGACAACATCAATGCTGTTTTCTATAAAATCCAAGATTAGGTTTTAATAACTCATGTAGCATTTTGTTTACACCAATGCAACTATATCTAACTTCGAGTTGTAGAATTGTGCTTGAGAAATGATAATTCAAGCTTACATAAATCTAATATCAAACCTAAAATACTAAGAGTCTAAGAACGAAGTATATAAACAACTTTCTATAATCTACTCCAAATATAAAAGCATGACGAGGTTAATAAATCTTCGATTGATATGTTAGATTTCCGACCACTTCGCTCTCTCACCAAACCCTTTTACGGTCAATTGACATAATTATACCGTCATCATATTTGTCCCACATATAATAGTATATTTCAAATATATCATTAGTGTTTATGAGTATAATAAATTAATAACCCGCCATGGTACAAGATTCACTTCATCTCGATAACCATCAAGGACCCACTAAATGTTCAAATCACTTCGTGATCGTAATTTTTATGAGTTATGACCAAGACTACTCTCTTTTGAATTAGTTATTGGTTACCTTTTAGTTGGCAATTTTGTCTTCTCATTAACTAGTTAAAGATTAATTAATTAGTATGGTGGTGGAAGGTCCTTTATAAATGTACGATATTAGGACACCACGCAAGATCTAACACCATTGTGCCAAAAACAATAAACATTACTTGTGGAAATTTGTATTAATATGAACCTCTAACTAATAATATTTTAATATGATGGTCATACATTGAACAATATAATGCAGCTAATCTAATTTTCATAATTTTGAGCTTGATTGATAAATTCTTACCGCTCTACATGCTATTGATTTAAGTTATGCAATCAATTTATACTAGACTCTATATTTTCAGCGTTGCATAACCCAAAAACATAACTCCACGGCATGAAGAAAAAGAAAATGTAACATTGTCCACAACTTTAAAGTAGTATAGCTGAAAAAACATGTACAAAGTTATTCATATGAAAATTTAAAATCGTGTGATTAGTGTTATAAAGACCATAGGGTAGCTTCCACCACACCTAACTGTTTTGGCTTTCAAAAATGTTCAAACCGTATAAGATAGGTGGGAACACATTACACATATTTAGTATAAATAGTCGTCAAGTCGTGTTAGATAATCCAAACAAAAATGTTAACACTAAGTTTCGTGGAAATTATATGCCCAATTCTTTGGCAACTCGAACTGAATTTCCTGAAGATAGCTGAGAACTTAAATAAGAAAATCAATAAAAATTCATGGAAGTTGGCATAGTACACGACCAGATGGATGATTATACTTTTGTTTCAAAGCAAGAAACATCAAAACCGAACTTGTGTTCACACTAATTTTGACTTTTGTAATTCCACTTGTTTTTAATCGACTTGTAATTAAATAACTTTTAAGGTTTAGAATCTCAAAGTCTTTCTTGTTTCGTTGGTTAACGTGGGAGTTTTAGATAGATAGCTTCAAAGTTTATTGTTAATGCTTCTCTGCTATATTTCTTACAAAATTCCGTTACAAAAATATTAGTTTCTCTAATTTGTGCTAATGATCATGAAATAATAGGAGAAGTACTATAGTAAGACATTAATTAAATTGTACTTAGCTTAATAAATATCTTCAATTGTAATCATCAGAACCAAATTACAAACCGGTCTTGTTCCAATAGTAGCAAATACATACATACACACAAAATATTTGGTTCGGGGTTTGTGATATAAGAGAAATAAAATAATATTACTCTCCCACTTCACATGCAAAACGAGTTCTACAAATTCTACTTTAGTTCCAAGTATATATAATTATGATCATTTTATCATAATGTTATTATTTAAAATTCAGATAAATTATTATATTTGTCATACGTCTTCGCTAGGTAACGTGGACCATGGCGTCATATCCATTGGGTAACTTCCCAGCACCCTGAGGAATGACGTGTACTCTTGCACCTCCGCTAACGCGTTTTGTGCACGCGCCTCCGCCATCGACGCTTCGAAATCGACGTAGAATGTATACTCAAAGTGCTTCGACGTTCCTACGTTTTCGTCGCCGACGACTCTAACCGGGCAATTCTGATGCGGCCGCGATTCGATTTTCGTCAAGCTAATGTTTCGAAACGCAAACGCGGAAAGCACTTTGAATAAAACGCTAGTTCCTTTATGTTCTTGAGCGGCGAAAACGATACTAGTTTTAAACGGACGATCAGTGCGGGGGATGATCGGATCACGCGCTAGCATAAGGAAGCGCGTGACGTTTCCTGCGTCGTCTTGGATTCCGTCGGCGAGAATCTGAAGTCCGTAAAGCTCAGCTGCTCTTGCACTTGCAACCGCCGCCGTGTCGTGGAGGTTGTTAGCAGCGATGTATTCAGCCGCCGCGGCTGTGTCGTGAAACGCTTCAATCGCTGCTTTTGGAGTGAGTTTGTTAAGCGATCCTTCCGTTTGAGCCAGAGCTTGAGGATGCGAAATCACTCGCGTGATGCAATCCGTACGGACTCCGGGAAGAGCTAGGAGACAGTGATGAACCGGGATCTGAACTTCTCCGACGATGTGAAGACGGTGACGGAGGAGAAGATCGTAATTTCTATGAATCGAACCACCGAGAGAGTTCTCAACTGGGAGAACAGCACGATCGGCGATCCAAAGCTCCACCGCCTGAAACGCAACGTCGAATTGATCACACGGAATAGCTTCAGAGTTCGGGTAAGCTTTTCCGGCGGCTGCTTCCGAATACGCGCCGGGAACTCCTTGATACGCTACACGGAGAGTAGATCCATGTGACGGCGCCGGAGATAGATCTGTTATCGTTAACGGCTGAATCAATCCAGGCTTTCCGTTATGCTGCGACTTTGACGGAACAAGACTTAGATCAACGGAGCCGTTACTGTGACCGTTAACGACGGCGACTTGATCGGCTAAACCACCGGTGATTGAGCTTGAATTCTCAGCCGAAACTACTTTGCTGGCTAAGATGGCGCATGAGCTTTGCCAATCGGCTCGACTTGAGCCAACACCGTTAGGGAAGCTAAACGACTCAGACCTGTAACCGCAACGAACAGACACGCGCTTTCCATTTATTTGAGAGTAACGCGCGTTCTTAGCCGTTAGATTTGGTTGAATGACGGATTTGAACGCAGGCGAAATGGTTTGCATGATTTGAGTCGAAAAATAAAAAAATGCTATTTATTTATTTTTCTGGTAAGAGGAAACAAAAGAGTACAATATAAAACGACGACGTATTAGAGTACAGTACAAGCTTGGAGTTCTGTAGTTGAGAAAGAACTTGCAAGCTGAGAGATAATGGTCGAGAGGGGAGAGATTATATACTAGTGTCTTAACGTGTATTTGAGGGTAAATCCGTCAAATCATTCACCTACCACATTTCATTTGTTTTTTTATTCTTTTTATATTATAAAGTTGTTTTATTTGAATATATTCCATTTGCTTTGTTAGGAAAAAATGGTGAATTTCTCGGTACGTGTTAACCAGTGGAGGCCTTTAAAGATTTGATGCTGCTAATTGTGAGTAAAGATCTTTTTTCATAATAAGATAATGCAAGATTAGCAAATTTATGGATAAATGGACCATTCGTGGCAGCTTTGCATTTGTTGTATCAAAATCAAATGCTAACGTTCTTTCGAGATTTTGTTATGTTTTCAAGTTTCTATTTTGGTTTCAAAATTTTATCCTTAGCCAAGATTACTAAACAAGGTAAGAGAATCATATTTTAAAAGAGATCATGTGTATGAATATGTGGATTAGTGTCAAGCAACCATGTGGTGGTCATGTATTGGTTAAGGTTTTTCTTTTGGTTGAAGACAAAGATAGAGTTTTATCATATATGGAACTATTGATCCCCATTTGTGTTTCTCTCTATTTGGCCAGTGTAAATGGTTACGTAATAAAATTCATGGCATATGAGTTTAGTACTGGATAATGCTTTTAAAAAAATCCTAGAATGAAAGTAGTAAGAAGAAACATTTAGCATAAGTTGTCATTTTGATATAATAACCCAACAAATAAACTATAAATAAAATTTCCAAATGATATTTCTAATATAGTTTTAAAAGTTAGAAGACACCATAAGCGTATACAATGAGTCCTGGATTACCTGATGATGCGATCTTTCATATGAACCTAAGTTGATGTGAATGCAGACTTTCAGTTTTCTATTTTGGATGTTTTAGAAATAAAACATTATATACATAAGATTATGAATAATTGATTGATACCCTTAATATATTTAAAATATATGCCCTTATATATATTGTTTATCTTTATACATTAATCACTTTAGTTGTGACATAATTAATAATAATCGCTCTAACAATAAATTTATAAATGTATATATGGCTTCAAAAATTTTAAAAACATAGAAAGGTTTTTCCTTAAGAAATCAGAACAAACCTAATCTGCACCATTGAAGGAAACCTAGTACAACGACCCAACTCAAACCAACCTGCTCTGGACAGTTGAAGGAAACCTAGTACAGCGGCCCAACTCGAACAACCTTAGACACACAAAGAACTAGAGAGACATATTTGTAGGTATATATATCTAATTTAGTGATTTCTCATTTGACAACACATCGACATACAAAAGTACCGTGAGACATATTTGTGGATGTAGATTATCCTAAGATGTTATATGTAATCTATGTCTCTAACTCTAATAGAATGTATATTGATTGCGCTCCTTTTTTACCAATTGATTAAGCCATTTACCAATTGTTCCTAATCCATAAGAAAAAGAGATTCTCTGTAGAAGAATCTAGAATATCTTTGAATATATTTCTAATAGTTATATCATATTCTTATTTATATATTTGTGTATATTAGAAAACTATGTTAATTAATTTTAGTATTTTTTTCTCTATATAAACCTATGTATTATAAGCCTTATCATTATATATGAGAGTCAAAATACTTAGTCGTAAAGAAAAAAATAAAGTCAATATAGATCTTCCTAAACACTAATGTGTAAATCTTTCATCATCATCTAATATATGAATCACTTTCTATATGGTATCAAAACCACAATGATTTAAAAATTGGTTCCGTTCCTGGTTTTTAAACCAAATGCTTCTTTTTTTTGTTTTAAATAAAAATGCTTCTATCATTCAAGTTTTATCACGAGCTTTTAAATCTAAGCCAAAGTGCTTCAAAATTCAATTGTATGATGGATCTCTGATTCAAGTTCAAGTGTTTTTGAAAATCAAGTTTATCATTATTCATTAACCTCTAAATCTAAGCTATCGAGCTTCATAAGCCATGGTACTTCCATTTTCAAAATTTAATACTTCATCGATTTTTTTATACATACTAGACAATCCACGATTCTCGCATATTTTTTTTAATTTGCGGATCTTCTTTATTATGTGTTTTAAATAAATAAACATGTTTAGATTTTCAATTCGACTATTAACCCTTCTTGCGTTTTTCTTTATACATTATTTTTATGCACCGAGACTCTTTCATCTATTATTTGTTCGAATATTTTCTTGTTTTTAATACTATGATTTATCCATATTCTGATGCAATAATTTTTAACTTACTGATTTTTTCTAGTTGTTTAAAACTTTCTAACCCCTATTGTTTTCAATTTTTGTACATCAGTTTTTACATATTTTTTCATTTTCGTCTCATAACTTGTTCTTCCTTTTCTTCACTTGCATTAAGATTAAATCAACCAAAAAAATGAGAAGACACACTTAAAATTTCAAATTATTTAATATTTAAATATTTATGTTGTTAGTAAATTAAATTTGAGTTTCATTTAATTATTTTATGCTTATGCTTTAATATTTTTAACATAATTAAGTGTAAATTAAATGATTTTTATATACATTAATAGTTTGACACATGTTAGTTTCTTATTTGTTCTCAAGTGATGAGGTGTCAATCCATGGGAAGCTCCATTCATCTATTATGTATAGGATATATCTAATTTAATGATTATTGATTTTTCATATGACAACACATAGACAATTAGACATACCAAAGTCCAGTGAGACATATCTGTGGATGTAGATTATCCTAAGATATTACATATAATATATATCTCTAATTTTAATAGAATGTATATTGATTGCATACCCTACTTTTTTACCAATTGATTAAGCCATTTACCAATTGTTCTTATTTATGAGAAAAAGAGATTCTTAAGTGATGCTAACAAAAGTTTATGTACTAAATTATACCAAAATAATTTTATGTATAAGAAATTATATAGAATGCAGGATATAAAAGAATCACTAACAACTTAACAAGTAACAACAGCTCCAATATGCCACGATTATGTAATACTTGTGTCATATTTGTTTCTTCTCTTAGTTAAAGTTAAAGATAGGTATGACCTCAGGTTTCAAAAGTGATATCCAGCTTCTAAAGTAATAAATATATTTCTGGTTTATTTTCTACGTTTTGAAGAAAGAAAACACATATTCATGATATATTAAAAATATTATAACATAAGAAAACAATCAACAAGCAATTGTTGGCCGTAAAAATATATCGATGGGGTTGTTGAAACCTTTTTTAATTGATAAATTTGAAAAGGTTTAATATGGCAAAGTTGGTGAAACCCCAAGTGGGACTATATATCTAACATTGCACCTAAGCATGTTGAATTGATCCTTTTTACATTTCTTTTCATCTCTCTTGACTCTTTGATTAACGTTTGAAAATCTTTTTAACTTTGTTTTCAAATATGATTGGCGACTTTTTTTTTTCTAACCTTTTTAATAGGACTTATATCTCGTTCTAAATTACACCAATTACTGTAATTAGCAAAATGGTAGGAATATGCGAAAAATACATAACTAAAAAATGGCAAATTTCTTTTTACCAGTTTCATGCCATATAAAAAAGAGAATGACATTTTTAATTTGTCTAAATTAACCAATCAGATCAATTGTTTCTCAAACCTTTACGATGATCTGCGAGTACAAAAAAAAAGATTTGGACGTATATGTAAATCTCCAATTGGAAGAACTAAGGGCTTGATTTCAAATTTTCAATAGCATAAGTAGTGTTTTTCTCTTACCATCAGGTTTAGGTTCGCTATGGTTTTCAAACCAAACAACTCATTTTTCTTTTTAACATTTAATTTTGAAAGATTTGCATTTTTCTACATTTCTTTTTCTAAGTCATCTATATAGTTGATAGTTTTTTCACCACAGACCAACCAAAAGAGAACCAAAATACGATCAGAGAAAAGAAAAGAAAAAGAGAGTCATAGTTAAGAATATTTCCAAACCTAAACAAATAAAACCGAGACCAAACCAGTGAAACTGGATTATTAAAATATTTGTAACTATTGACTTTCTTTCTTGTTGACAAAATTGACTTCACATTAACTTAGAAGATGCACGTGTTTCATGTTCACGTAAGTATTGAAGGTTCTACGTCTTTGCATAATGTGATGAAATAACCAAGTCCCACTAATACGGCACGTGAACCTTATTATTTTCAATTATTTCTCTTTTGGCTACAAGAGTCTCTGATGGTAAGCTTTGTTTCATACTACGTGAAACAGTAAAATCGTATTACCATTTGTGGGTTTTTTTTTTGTTGGTCAAGGAAAATTGTGGTTTTTATGTTTTAGTTTATTGTCCTCACCACAAATGGCAATCTTTTTATACTTGTACTTTTATCGACAAATGAAAATAGACCTGTTTGTTTCCATCGACCACAATTAAATGTTGTTTATTTGTGTCGATCAATTGTAACCAGTGACCAAAATTTTCAGTTTATTGTCAACCCATTTAAAATTTGACAACATATAACAACAAGTACAAAACGAACAAAACTTATATGCACGATCAGTTTTTGGTTGCAATCGACAATAAATGCCAAACGAACATGTTAATATTAATTGCGTTTGATAAATGATCGTATAATTTCAGAAAGGAGTGATCTAACCCAAATCCATGACAAAAAACTTACAACATTATATCACACTTACAACATGGAAAAAAACGTCCATATCTGAAATTGAGTTTGACGGAAACATAAGATTGTGGGGAAAAAATGCCTTTATGTATGATTTTTTCACTATGTTTCATAATTTCATAATCTCGCATTAATATTTAAAGCTAACTTCTGAACTATAATGAAACATAGTGAAAAAATCATACATACAAAGGCATTTTTTTTCCCACAATTTCATGTTTCCGTCAAACTCAATTTAAGATATGGACGTTTCTTTCCATGATAGATGCAATTTTCAATTGGTCTTTCACTGTCTCAGATGTGAAAAATTCACCATCAAAAATCTTGATCTCTTTCATTTCTTTAAGAGACGACTAATCTAAAGAATCTCTGGGTGTTGGATGTCTCAACAGAGCAAATATAAAAAGGATCACACGATACTTTCATCTTGTTCTAGTTTGTGGTAAAGAGAGTTTTGTACTTTAATCCGATTGTGTGTTTTTTTTTAATCTCATATCTATTTTCTTTATTAAAGGTTTAGATTCTTGTATGCCTAGTTTTGAGTTTTAGTCTTAAAAGTAATCGATTGGTTGTAATGTATTAGGTTTGTTTGGTTTTTTTTTCCCTTTTGTGTAAATTGTTTGTTTCATCTTAGTTTAGTCTATGTTTCAAGGAGTCTCCATGTACTCGCCGACTATTATCTCTCAAAGGTTTAAGACCCTTGGATGTTCTTTGTATTTCAAGTTGAATTCTATCAATGAAAACCAAATCACTACTGAAAAAAAACTTTACTAAGCATGATAAGATTGGAGCTATTGGGCCGGCCCGTTATGGCCCAAAGTAGACAAAAATAAACCATGATAAAATCGAACTTCCCGCTAAATGGAAAAATAAAAACCAGTTCTTATTTCTTAAAATAGAAAAAACATAAAAGTAAAATAAAATAAAATGATTTCTCTACCACTCACCACACCGATTTTACCCAGCCGGTGTCTCCTCCACCAAACCCGCCGGCAAAATTCTACTCGCCGCCGCTTCTTGATTCGATTATCATCGAGCCTACAAGACCAAGTCACCGCGAAGACGACGAAGCGAGTGGTTCTTGTGAGACATGGACAGAGCACGTGGAACGAAGAAGGGAGGATTCAAGGAAGCTCCGATTTCTCCGTTTTGACGATAAAAGGCGAGTCTCAGGCCGAAATTTCTCGCCAGATGCTCATCGACGACTCATTCGATGTCTGCTTCACCAGGTTCTGCATTTTCTTAAATCTATTGAATCTGTTTTTGAAATCTAGTCACTTGGATTTGGAATTTTAGATCGAATTGAGTGGTTGGTGATGAAATTGACTTTGTAGAATTTAGATGATTCAATTTGCTTTTAGATTAGTATTCACAGCCCTTGTGTGTTCTTGTTCTCTGTAATGGAGATTTTTGTTGTTAGATCCTTTTGTAAATTTGGCTGCATTTTGTTATACATTGTGTTCATCAGTCCATTGAAGAGATCAAAGAAAACAGCTGAAATCATATGGGGAAGTCGAGAAAATGAGATGATTTTCGATTACGATCTTAGAGAAATCGATCTCTACTCGTTTCAAGTAAGTCTAGCTGAGATTGGGAGATATAGGTTTCATAGACCAGTTATCGTATATGTTCTTAACTCTTGTTCTAGTTGATGGTTATATACTAGGGTCTGCTTAAGAAAGAAGGGAAAGAAAAGTTTGGGGAAGCTTTTAAGCAATGGCAAGAAGATCCGGCGAACTTCATTATCGATGGTCATTATCCCGTGAGAGAGTTATGGTCACGTGCTAGAAGCTGTTGGCCCGGTATTCTTGCACATGAGAGAAAGTCTGTTCTTGTTGTTGCTCATAATGCTGTTAATCAGGCTCTTGTGGCAACGGCAATTGGTACTTGTTCCTTTCTTCTTTCAAAAACTAGCAGATTTTTCATTTCTGTGTTGAGTTTGTTTTATGTCTGCGGTCTTTGGTTAATATGACAGGACTGGGAACAGAATATTTTAGGAGTTTGTTGCAGAGCAATTGCGGTGTAAGTGTACTGGACTTCACACCAAGAGCTGATGGTGGATCTCCTCACGTATGTCTTAATCGACTAAATCAGGTAAACTGTGGATGGCAAGCTAACCTTTTTTTTTTGATGAAACACGAAAGCTCTTCTTTAATGAAAACAAATGTCTGGCTTTGAATTAGACTCATAAGTCATAATCATCTTAGATATATGAACCTTTGTTGTTGTTGCAAGATTCTCGAGTTGGGTTTAAAATGTTAGAGGTAGTCAAAATTCTGCTTACTGTCTTTCTAGTACTAATGCAGACACCTAATTCGCCTCTAGCTGGTGGAAGTTCTGGTGGCCGGAAAGCTAGTAAGCAGGTCATACTTGTCTGCCATGGTCAGGGGAATAATAAGGTATAGTTGTATGAGTCCCTTACGCGGTTCTCTTAATTCATCTTTATTTGCCAGAATTAACATCCATGGATGTGCGTGGAAGGTGTTTTGCTCTTTACACTAACTTCTGAGCTAAGAAAAGTTTGGAGGCTTTTAGGTAAACTTTTACCGGATTTTCTTCGTTTTTCAACATATCAGGATTCTGCAGCCACTAATGATCAGTCAATGAACATGCTTGGTGTGATACAGGTAACATACACATGACTTCTGTGAAGGACAATTGTAAATATTTCTTAATCCTGTATTTAGTTTACTCTTCAAAAATGCTTACTTGTTGATTATTGCAGTCACAGAAAACCGCGGAGCTTATTCTTGATCTAAGGGTTAGTTCAATAGTTTGCAGCCCTGGAACAGCCTCCATTGAGACTGCTGGAGTAATATCCCGGGTAAGTTATATAACTCTCTATATACCTAGCTTCATTTTTCTTAACAAACTGAAGACCTTTATAAGAAATATATTTCTTCGGAATCTTTTTGCTTTTCTTGTTAACAGTTTAAAGACTTGATAGGTGCAAGAAGCTGCGAGTTGTTTAGGTGTAGATAGTGTGCCTCGCCACGTGAAAATGAAACAAATGAATGAGCTCGATATTGAGGGTGTTCTTCTCAAATCTAATCAGGCAAGATTACTTATTCTGATGCAATCAATAGTAAAATGAACACTGATCTTTTCGATCCTTCAATTCTGCAGGACAACGATGTGATTGCATCGAGCCAACCTGGTTGGCTAAGTCAGTTAGACGAAGAAGCGGTTTCAGCTCTATGGAACAGATCAAGAAAAGCATGGGAATCACTCTTAGACGAATTATCGGACGAGGAGTCAAACCCAGGAGAAATCATGGTGGTGGTTGGTCCTCCAATGACTCACATATCGCTCATCGCACAATGCCTTAACCTCACTAAAGAAGGGCTCGGGCTGTTCCACCTAGACGCAGGTAGCATCAGTGTCATAGATTTCCCGGATGGTCCTAGCAGAAGAGGAGTAATCCGTTGCACAAACTACACCGCTCATCTTGGAAGATGGTGCATCCCGATCACAAGACCCGCCTGAAGAATCTTGTCTTAAAACCCGAAAAAATTACAGCAATGTTATTTTTAGCAAACTTTTGCATGAAATATAGTTTGGAATCCAACATCATCATCTGAGACTGAGAGCTTTGTCCAAAGTATATAGTTACAAAGACATCATAACAGAATTCAACAAAATCAAAATACAAGTCCAATCTCTAGGAATGCTAGTCTTGGTCTGATCATAGATAGATAGCCCCACCTAAAAGTCTTTCTAACAGTCACTTAAATGCACAACAAGTTTCTTGAGAACTTCTCTACAAAGCACTCTGCCACTTTAACTCACAATGGCATCACAATAGAATTCAACAACATCAAAATATTCTTCCAACACGGCCGGTTTTTTTGTTTTTTCGATAACAAAGAGCACGGCCGTTTAGCGCATTAAAAACTTCGATTTGACACATGCTAGATCGCCTCGGCAATGTAAGGAGATCCTTTAAGAGAGCTCGTTTTGCTAGTCTCATTCTTAGAAAGGAAGATGCCAAACCCAGAACAAGTTTCTTGAGATTCACAGAGTTCTCTACAAAGTACCTTGCAACCTCCAATGCACCATCATCTACCGAGATTCTGTTTTTTATCTCTACATACTCCAGCGATGACAACAAACACTTAGGCACAGACGAGACTCTCCTTTCAACCGTTTCTTTCGTACGATCAACTATACAAGTTGTATCCTACAAAATGCATAAGATGAATATAATATATATACTAGATATGATATAACAAGATTTCTCTACTTGCATGACTAAAATTTGGAAGTTGGTGCAAGTGATTACCAAGACGATAGATTTTAGATTCGGACAGCTTTCAAGAAGCTTTGGCAGGATGTCCAGGAAGTCAAAGGATGATAACCAAACACTTGCTTTCAAACAGGACAAGTTGCAAAACTGCGGCAATGAAGATTCTACTTTCAAGTAGGAATAGATTAACTGCTTGCAAAACAAGAAACGAAGAGAAGACGACTATGGGTTAGCAAAAGTAGTATATAGCATTATATATACAAGATGAAGTTCATAGAAACATACCTCCATCATATCCTCAGAGACGATGAGATACCTAACTCTCGAGATACCCATGAGAAAGTTATGGGTCATTTGTTCCTTCGAACAGCCAACTACACTTGAAATATTAAAGGGGCCTAGAATATTGACCTTAACTAAGGAACCCAAATTGCTTATGGTTTTACTTTTTGATTTTTCATTGTTGAAAGTCAAATACTTGAGTCTAGGGGCATCAATCACAAGCCCCGAGTTGTTCTCTCTATCTCTATCATAACGATAAAAAATCTCATCAGATCTATATGATTTATATCCTACACTAAGACTGGTTAATGACTGAGAATGCACTCGTAAAACCCTAACATTATCATCTGCCCTAACAATGGTCAAATCTTCGAGAACGGGGCAAGACGAGATAAGCGACTCCAGACTCGCCTCATTAAGATATACATTTTCTTCTAAACACATGGTTTTGAGAAGAGGTAAAGAACCAACGCGAGGATCAAAGTTACGCAACAATACCCGATAAAGTCTTAAGTGAAGGAGCGTCTTACAGGTATAGAGGCTTAGGGGCATCAATTCACAATACACACGCATCAGTACAGGACCACCAAACTCAACATCAAGATGCGTAAGTTTACCCCTAGCCACAACGTCTGTCCATAGCGTGACACAAGACGGATCATTCTCATTCTTCTGAATACTTAGCTTGAGCTTGTTCAAGCATGACTCCTGTTCCCTAGAGGAAAATAGGAAGTCGTTCATAAAATCCACAAAGGTATAGTAATCTGGAAACTCACAAGAGTCCAAATCCAACCCCGGAATCAAAAGCCAGATACTTTTCCACCTCTTGGACAAAACACTAGTCTTGACAATATCCTTTGTCGGAAGATACGAGAGTATCTGAGATATTAAAACATCGGGTAATTTGCTTATCAGATCCTCTCTTGCATTTGAGAAACCTGCAAGCGGTTCGACGCATATACTTCTCTCTATCTTTGCCTCCATTGGATCCTCTCGCAAAACCTAGAAATATAACGCAAACAAATCATCATAATCGAGAATAAACGCAAGAAATCAAGAAATGAGTGAGGAAGAAGAAGATGAAATCACCACATCCGGAGAGTCGCGTACGATGCGCCGATGCAACGAGAGAATGATATTAGCCTATTAGGGTTGAGAGCTTATCTTTGAACATACAAATCCTTCAGACTAATTACACTTGTCAAAAGACACTTGAGAGCTTATCTTTCTTTGGATTTTCTAGTGTTTATTTTTAACATTTTTCATTTATTACTTTGAAACATAATTTACAAAGAGATCATACAAACATGATAAAAAAAAAGTTAGGAGTACAATAAAGAACAATAAAACTATGAAAGCTTTTGCCCAGAAAAAAAAAAACTATGAAAGCAAATTATGACCATGTCTTTTTTTTTGTTCCTGGAAAACTTTACTCGGGCTAACGGATTATCAACTCCGTTATTTTCTGTTTTTTCGTACTCGATTGTTTCCCTCGCTAAATGTTATCTTAATTTTCTTTTAAATTTATTTGGGCCTAAAGCCCAATATTTTGTTTCCTCAACATCAAATAATTTTTTTTATTCAAACTCACAAATTAGTTATTTCGAAAAAAATACATCTATATATACATTTTTGGTGAAGATTTGGCCTCAAAAATCCTTTTACAATTTCAATATTGTACATTTAGTCCCTACAAATAAAATCTGACAAAATATTTGTCTTAATGAAATTTACAAATCAATTAATAAACTCTTATAACAATTCCTATTTTTTAAAAAAACCAGATTTGAGATCCTAACATATGGAAGTCAAATATTTGAAATTAAATGCTATTAACAATAATATCGAGAATATCTACCAAATAGAAACTACTATAACTAACTAATCGTGATCAAATCTTAATTTAAATTACCATTTATACTTCTTCCCATTATGGCCGACGATATTCAATTCGATATCTTAAGAATATCTCGATCGGATCTTCCATTAATTACTTCTCTAAACAACAAACTGAATTTAATACATTTTTATCGAAATTATAGTAATATTAGTCACTTACTATAAATACATTTAAAAAAAAACATTTAATGCTGAAATATTTCAATTCAATATCTATACAGAGATTTACAGCAATATTCCCTAAGATTACGATAACAAATTTGAGACATTAATGCTATTAGAAAACAATGAAATGGAAATCAAAGATTGAACTCATACGCCATTAGCATTCATTTTTTATATTTGGTTTTTTTTTTTAAATATTGTCCCAAGAAATCGTTGACAAATATTCATACCGACTAAATTAAGGAAATTATTTACTACTATACAAAATCGGAATTAAAGCATATTCCTAAAAAAAAATCCGATTAGAAAGATTTGATTAAAAAGATTAAAGCAAAAATATTTACCTTGGCCACCACTACTTTCGTAACCTAATCTTCCACACCTATATAAACTCTTTAGCTTCACCTCTCATCCCACCATCAAACACACAAAGCCTTTTTATTCTTCTACCGAAATCGCAACATCACACACAAAGCCTTCTGTATCGCCAGGTAGCTATCCACGTGGTGCTTTCTCTCTTTTTATTTTAATGATTTTTTTTCGTAGAATGTTAATTGTTCTTATAAAAAATTGTTTCTCCCAGGGCATGGCGTAGGGGTATATGCTTCTTCCTCGGCCTCAGATTCCTTGCCCACCGCCACTGCGCGTGTTCTTCACCTGCATTTATATTTCCATTATTCAGATATTAATTACCAATAATGTATTAGATTGTGAAAATAGTCTAATTATATTATTAATCTGGGTTTGCATGTGAAACGCTTTGTTATTTTTCTCTTTAGAGGATGATAGTAAGCTAGGCTTATTCTCTTTTAAAATCTCAGTTTCCGTTTTCAGTATATAATGTTATATTTTCATTTTTTGTGTTTGGATTCAGGAATTGAAAATTTTCGCAAGAACACCGACCAGCCTCAAGCCCGACCTTCGTCCCATCTGTGCATTCAAACTCACACAAGATCATTGAAATTGAGAAGGAAGGACGACGAGCAGTTTGATACCAGCATGATTCGCACAATGATTTCCGGAGCATAAGGACAAGAGGGTAAAGCAGTTCTAAGGTTGGTCTTTGATCCGCAGAACTTGGAAGTCAGTGGAGGAAGAGATGGTATAAATGTAAGGGTTAGTGACTGTTTTCAAATCTGACGAAGAGAGTTTAGGGGTTTCGTTGAAGCTATGTATATTAAATATTGTTGTTTCATCATGTGTTTTATGTTTGCAAGAAGAAGATATTTGGCTGGTATTTGTGTACCAGAGGAGAACATGTGAAAGCCAATGTTTGCTTTTTTGTTTGTTTGCTCTTTCAAATAACCGTATTCTTTTATTCTTCAATCCTATAATTAATAATTGACTTTCATGCACCAAGAGTTACTCTTCCTAATACTATATTTTGGTGAGAAGCAAAGATGATTTGTATTCTTGGTTCTCTCTCATTATTGTAGAAAATACAAGCTTGGTTGCTTTTTAAGGTTTTAATCCAAAGTTTCTCAACATGTCTCTCTTTCTAAACAATCTCATTATTATAAATACAATAATACAAATGAAAATATATCTTTTATTTAATAAAGTATTTACGTCAAATATTAGTTTAAAAAAAAAACAAATGTAAAAAATAATTAACCACAAATTTGGAAATAAAAAAAAGGCCAAGAAAATAGGATCGGCTCATTAGGATTGACATCCCTTCAAGTTGGTCATTGATCTCTTTATTTTTTGTCACCTAACTTTGTAAATATTTATTTTATTTTCCAAACGAAAACTTCGTCAATTTTTAAAAAATTGTAACAACCAAATCTACATCATTTTTTACACATGAAATCTATAGCATTTATTCTTGAATTAAAAATAACTTTTTGTTTTTTTTTTTTAATTTTAAATCTTCTACAATCAAATCACATCGTAATTTGTTACCAATATGGCTTACTAAATATCTGTGAGAGATTGTAGGAAATATACTTATTTAAAATTTCTTTGTTTAAATATACAATTATTGTTAAATACAATTATTAGGATAATAACTTAATAACATGTATTTATTTGTATAAAAGTCAAATAATAAGGTACTTTAACTATAAGATCTACATTTTATTAAAAATCATACACAATCAATCGTTTTTTTATAGTACAAAATCATAAATATATAAACAACAAAATTAAGTTAAAAAAATCACCCGCGGTACACCACGGGTTAAATCGTAAAAGAATTAGTATATTAACAATACATATACGTTTAAAGTATTTATAATATTTGAATTCTATATAAAGTTTATGACATTAATAATATTTGAACTCTATAACAATTAAAAATTAAGATATATATATATATATATATATATATATACATATATATATTATGGGAAACCATTTAAAAAAAACTTTTTAATTGATTCGAATCATATTTCTTTTAAATAAAAAAATTATTAAATAGAAAATAACAACATGATTTTTAATTTCACGGGAAAAATTATATGGTGGGACGGGTTTAGATTGATATTAATATGGGACGGTATACTACGAGTGAAATCCTAAAATTAACAATCAAAATAAAATTATACAATCTTAAACACTAAACAAAATAAAAAATATTATAAAAACAAATACAACTTAAAATTTTAATTTTTTTGTTCTAAAATTTCGTCCCGCGGTGTACCGCGGGTCAATCCCTAGTAATTATTTGATTTTTGTTACGATTTTCGATTAAATAAAAGAATATGTACATTTTTCAAAAAAAAGTCTTTGCAAAACAAGAAACATCATGAACTTGAACAGATAATCTTTGTGATTTGTAGATTTTTTTTATTAAAATGATAAAAGTTAAGTTTTGGTAGTTTGCGTGCCTTGGACATATCATTGGACCAGTTCTTTAGAATTTTTGCTAAATTGTAAATATCATTAAAACCTATATTCTTGAGAAGTTGTGAAGCCAATCATGGATCAGTTGATCTAAAGGAGTAAGTTCTGTTCTTAGTAGTACGATTAATTGTGTTGAAGACCTGAGTTGTTCAATTGTAAACTGAAGATAAAGAGTCTTCTGCTATAGTTATATCTTGACAAAAGCTTTATTAGCAAACCGAAGACTTTGTGAAATCTATTATTGTTTTTTCGTAAACCGTTGAAAGGGTTCGGTATTTGTAAGTAGCTTCACGTTGTTTGGGTGTAGATTTCTTGCATGAGAGACAATTAGACGGAAGCCTGAGGATCACTCTTGTAAAACCTAACTGAGCCATAACAAGAAAAAGTCATCTCATACACACAAAAAAAGAAGGTAAAAGTCATATTTCATGGTAGTAGTAGATTGACCAATGACTCACGTATCACTGAAAGCGCAATGCTTTTACCTCACTAAAAGAATGGCTCAGCTATTACAACAGTAGTCTGGGAAGATATCCACTACATTAATTCAATTTTGAAATATTTGCTTCAATGAGAGAAGAAGAAGAAAATAGCACATATAAAATCCTTAACAAATAAACCAACTATTTATTAAATATTAGAAAAGTACACAATCTTTGAATATGCAACATAAAAAACAGTTTCAAAGTCTAAAACATTGTGGACGAAGCTCACAATGACATCATAATAGAATTCAAGAACATCAAAAGTTTTGCACATTAAAAACTTTGATTTGACACATGCTAGATGGCCTCGGCAATGCAAGGAGATCCTTTAAGACAGCTGGATTTCCTTGAGATTGCAAATGCAGAACAAGTTTCTTGAGATTTACAGAGTTCTCTACAAAGTACCTTCCAACTTCCAATGCACCATCATCAGGTGCGTATTCGGTTTTTATCTCTACAAATTCAAGCGATGTCAACAAACACTTAGGAACGGACCAGACTCTCATTTCAACCATTTCGTCCTTGTAATAATTGAAACAAGTTAAACCCTATAAATACATAAGATGAGTTAATATATATACTAGATATAACAAGAATTCTCTAATCGCATGATTAATTTGAAACTCTAGGGTTGGTGCAAGTCATTACCAAGACGATGGATTTTAGATTCGGACAGCTTTCAAGAAGCTTTGTAAAGACGTCCATGAATGTCACGGATGTTGAATAAACGTTTGCTTTCAAATAGGACAAGTTGCAAAACTGTGGCAATGAATCAACTTTCAAATAGGAAAAGATTAACTGCTTGCAAAAAAGAAACGAAGAGAAGACTATGGGTTAGCAAAAGTTGTATATAGCATTATATATATAATGAAGTTCAAAGAAACATACCCCCATCAGATTCTGAGAGATGATCAGATCCCTAACTCTCGAGATACCGGTGAAAAAATTATGGGCCATTTGTTGCTCTGAACAGCCAACTACACTTGATATATCAAAGGAGCTAAGAACGTTGACCTTAACTAAAGAACTCAAATTTCTTATGATTTTACTTAGCGATCTTTCGTAGTTGAAAGTCAAATACTTGAGTCTAGGCGCATCAATCACAAGCCCCGAGTTCTCTCTAACCTTTTTAGAATAATAATTGTACTTTCGAATTAAGTCACCAGGATTATATCCTACACTAAGACTGGTTAATGATTGAGAATGCACTCTTAAAACCTTTACATTATCATCCATCCTAACAATGGTCAAATCTTCGAGGACGGGGCAAGACGAGATAAGCGACTCCACACTCGCCTCATTAGGATATATATTTCGTTCTAAACACAAAGTCTTAAGACGTGGTAAAGAAACAGACTCAAAGTTACCCATCAATACCCGATAGAGTCTTAAGTGAAGGAGCGTCTCACAGATATAGAGGCTTACGGGCATCACTTCCCAACACTCACGCCACAGTACATAACCACCAAACTCAACATCAAGATGTGTAAGGTTACCCCTAGCCACAAAGTCTATCCAAGGCGTGACACAAGACTGATCATTCTTATCCTTATGAATATCTAGCTTGAGCTTGTGCAAGCATGACTTCTGTTCCCTAGAGAAGTCTAGGAACTTGTCCACAAAACTCACAAAGGTATTGTAATCTGGGAACTCACAAGAGTCCAAATCCAACCCGGGAATCAAAAGCCAGACACTTTTCCACCGCTTGGACAAAACACTAGTCCTGACAATATTCTTTGTCGGAAGATACGAGAGTATCTGAGATATCAAATCCTGAGGTAATTTGCTTATCAGATCTTCTCTTGCAGGCCGTTCGAGGCATATTCTTTTCTCGTTCTTTGCCTCCATCGAATCCTCTCGCAAAACCTAGAAATCTAACGCAAACAAATCATCAGAACCGAGAACATCATAACCGAGAGAATAAACGCAAAAAATCCAGAGATGAGTGAGGAAGAAGAAGAGAAATCACCAGATACGGAGCGTTGCGTGCGATGCAACGAGAGAATGAGAGTAGGGTTGAGAGCTTAGACCATCTCCATGGCTCACAAACCCAATTGAGTATTTGAGACATAAAATAATATTAATTTTTCATTATTTAGTTATTTAAGTGTTTATTTATTTATTTGAACCAATAAAAAAAAAGACAACTGTATAAATGGGTATTTAGCAGTGTTTTTAAACCCGACCCAGACAATGAACCGGACTACCTTCTGGGTCACCGGGTCACTGAGTCAACCGGGTTCGACCACGGGTCAATTAATTAAAATTTATTTAATATATTTAATAATTATAGAAATTATATAGTTTTTATAAATTTAAAAATAAAAATATTCATACTATATTTACAAAATATGAAGTCTAACAATAATAATAAAGTGATTTAAATTAAATTTTTATATCTAATTAAAAGTCTAAAACAGTAACAAATATTAAAATAGTAGGAGATCGCCAATGACGGAAATAAACTAATAAAACTTCGCGAATTCAAAACAACTAATCTCGAATATATTTTTCTCACCACTCCATTAATTCTCCTTAGACGGCACTGTAAAGTTTCATCAAAATCTAAAACATCAAATGAATCTAAGAACTAAAAAAAAATGCTAAAAATAACTAAATAGAGTCTAAAACTCTATATTTAATTCCAAAATCAAATGATATTTTTAAAACCCATAGCCAGTTGGTTCAACCGGTTCACTGGGTCGCGGGTTAATGGCGGGTTTTTGTGGGTTTTTCTGGTTTTCAAATTGGCGGATATTAGCACTAAACCCAAACCGGAAAAGTGTCTGGGTCGTGGGTTAACCGGTCGGACCGGGCGGTTCGGGTCGGGCGTGAAAACACTGGTATTTAGGAGTTCTCAAATGAGAAACGATTCTCTCCTCTCTCCTCCATTTTCTAATTTTTTATTCTGTTTTTTATTATTAAGATTTAACTATTAATAAAAAAAGTAAACTATTTTCTTATATTATTTTATATTATTGCGTGCGAGGGACGTTTCACCTCATATATGGCGTTAGGAGGACCATCATGGCTTCAAGATCGAATTGACAAGGACCGTCGTGCACAAGGCTAAGTCTTTGGTTTTTTCTTTATAGCTCGGTGCTTTATTAGTTGCTATTCTTTATTTTTAGTTTCAATGGCTGTTGTATCTCGCTACATTGCTTCTCTTTCTTTTGGTTTAATGGAATTCAGTGGGAAAAAAAATCAGAATGTTAAGACCTAACCCACAAATTTTATAAATACTGATGAACCTCTAAGAAAGTTAAAAACAAACATGTAATAATTTAATGATGATGGTGGTGGTAGATTGATCAATGGCTTACGTATCAATCAAAGCACAATGCCTTTACCTTACTTAAAGAATAGCTCAGCTAATACAACGGTAGTCTAGGATGATCGTCCGTCTATCGGTTGAGTTTCCACTCTAGATTAATTCAAGTTTGAAATATTTGCTTCAATGAGAAAAGAAGAAGAAAATAGCACAAATAAAATCCTCTACAAAGAAACCAACTATTTATTAAATACTAGAAAAATACACAAATCTTTTAGAGTTGACAAAAGAATATGTTAGATCCAACCCGGGAATCAAAAGCCAGACATTTTTCCACCTCTTGGACAAAACACTAGTCCTGACAATATCCTTTGTCGGAAGATACGAGAGTATCTGAGACATCAAAGCCTCTGGTAGTTTGCTTATCAGATCTTCTCTTGCAGGCCGTTCGAAGCATATTCTTTTCTCGTTCCTTGCCTCCATCGAATCCTCTCGCAAAACCTAGAAATCTAACGCAAACAAATCATCAGAACCGAGAACATCATAACCGAGAATAAACGCAAAAAATCCAGAGATGAGTGAGGAAGAAGAAGATGAAATCACCAGATACGGAGCGTTGCGTGCGATGGGCCGATGCAACGAGAGAATGAGATTAGTGTTCAGAGCTCATCTTTGAACATACAAATCCTTCAGACTAATTACACTTGTCAAAAGACACTTGAGAGCTTATCTTTCTTTGGATTTTCTAGTGTTTCTTTTTAACATTTTCATTTATTACTTGAAACATAATTTTTACAAAGAGATCATACAAACATGATAAAAAACGTTACGTGAGTACAATAAAGAACAATAAAACTATGAAAGCAAATTTCGACCATGTTTTTTTTCTGGAAAACTTTACTTTTTTTTTGTTGGTAAGTTCTGGAAAACTTTACTCAGGCTAACGAATTTGATAATCCGTTAGTTTCTGTTTTTCGTACTCAATTGTTTCCCTCGCTAAAGGTCATCTTAGTTTTTTTTTTAATTTATTTGGGCCGAAGGCCCAATAATTTGTTTCACCAACTCCAAATAACTTTTCTCGATCATCAAACTCACGGATTAGTTATTTTGATAAAAATACATAATTCTTTGATTTTTGTAACTGTTTTCGATTAAATAAAAGAATATGTACATTTTTCAAAAGCAAGAAGTGTTTACAAAATAGGAAACATCATGAACCTCAACAAATATCTTTGTGATTTGTAGATTTTTTTTTATCAAAATGATATTCAAAATTAAGTTTTGGTAGTTTGCGCACCTGGGACTTGTATATATCATTGGACCAGAGAAGTTGTGAAGCCAATCTTGGATCAGTTGATCTGAAGGAGTAAGTTCTGTTCTTAGTAGTACGATCACTTGTGTTGGAGAGCTGAGTTGATTAATTGTAAACTGAAGATAAAAGAGTCTTGTGCTAGAGTTTAACTTGGGAACCTAAACACACAACATATGGTCAGACAAATCACTTGAGAGCTTATCTTTCATTATTTTTTTAGTGTTTATTTTTCTAAGATTTTCCATTTATTACTTTGAAACATAGTTTACAGTGAGATCTTACAAACATAATAAAAAGTTATCAATAAATTATCAACTCTATACTAAAGAACAATAAAACTATGAAAGCAAATTATGACAATGACTTTTCTTCTAAAAATCTTTACTCGTTAGTAGATTATGAAATCCGTTAATTAATCTGTTATTTTATTTTTTCCCACTCGATTGGCTAGTCGTTATCTTCATTTTTTTAATATTTTTTATTGAGTCAAAATGCGCAAAATAATTTGTTTCTCCAATTCCAAATAACTTTGCTAGTTCAAACTCTTTGATTAGTTATTTCGACAAAAGTACTTAATTTGATTTCTTTTATAAGGGTTTGTGATTAAATATATAAATAGGTACAATGTTCAAAAACAAAATAAGTCTTATCTAAACAAGAAACATGATAAACCTCAACAAAGAATCTTTGTGAGTTGTAGATTTTTTTCTACTAATATGATCAAAGTTAAGGTTTTCTTTCTTTCTACCGCTCGTATATTGTTGTCTGCGATAAAGAAGTAGAAGGTCTTTCTTGATGCCCTGAGGAGATAGGAGAGTAAGGTAGTTGAAGGTATGAACCCATTGGTGAAGCATAGGAAGGATAAAGAGTAGATTATTTTTAACTACCTTTACCTCACTAAAAGAATAGCTCAGCTATTACAACGGTAGTCCAGGAAGATGGTCCGTACATAGGTTCAGTGTCCACTAGATTAATTCAATTTTGAAATATTTGCTTCAATGAGAAAAGAAGAAGAAAATAGCAAAAATAAAATCCTCTAAAAACAAACCAACTAGGCAACTATGTATATGAAATACTAGAAAAATACACAAATCTTTTAGAGTTGACAAAAGAATATGCTAGATCTGGCACTTGAGAGAGAATCACAACTCTTTGTACATATCACCCAATTTTTAGTCATTACATAAAAAAAAACGAATTCTAAAACATTGTGGCTGAAGCTCACCATGGCATCTTTATAGAACTCAATAACATCAAAAAATTCCAAGAGCACGGCCGTTATGCACATTGAAAACTTCGATTTGACACATGCTAGATCGCCTCGGCAATGCAATGAGATCCTTTAAGATAGCTGGATTTCCTTGTTTAAGAAAGGAATATTGCAAATGCAGAACAAGTTTCTTGAGATTTACAGAGTTCTCTACAAAGTACCTTGCAACTTCCAATACACCATCATCTGCTTCGTATTCGTTTTTTATCTCTACAAACTCGAGCGATGACAACAAACACTTAGGCACGGACCAGACTCTCATTTCAACCATTTCGTCCGTATAATCAGTAAAACAAGTTAAAACCTTCAAAATACATAAGATGAGTTAATATACTGGTAATTATAACAAGATTTCTCTAATTGCATGATTAATTTGAAACTCTAGGGTTGGTGACTTGGTGCAAGTCATTACCAAGACGATGGATTTTAGATTCGGACAGCTTTCAAGAAGCTTTGTAAAGATGTCCAGGAATGTCACGGATGTTGAACAAACGTTTCCTTTCAAATAGGACAAGTTGCAAAACTGTGGCAATGAATCTACACTCAAGTAGGAAAATATTCTCTACTTGCAAAAAAGGAAACGAAGACAAGACTATGGGTTAGCAAATGTTCTATATAGCAGAATATATATAATATGAAGTTCATAGAAACAAACCTCCATCATATTACGAGAGATGATCATTTCCCTAACTTTCGAGATACCGGTGAAAAAATTATGGGCCATTTGTTGCTCTGAACAGCCAACTACACTTGATATATCAAAGGCGCTAAGAACTTTGACCTTAACCAAAGAACTCAAATTTCTTACGATTTTACTTTTCGATCTTTCGTAGTTGAAAGTCAAATACTTGAGTCTAGGTGCATCAATCACAAGCCCCGAGTTCTCTCTAACTTTTTCAGAATAATAATTGTACTTACGAATTAAGTCACCAGGGTTATATCCTACACTAAAACTGGTTAATGATTGAGAATGCACTCGTAAAACCTTTACATTATCATCCATCCTAACAATGGTCAAATCTTCGAGGACGGGGCAAGACGAGATAAGCGACTCCACACTCGCCTCATTAGGATATATATTTCGTTCTAAACACAAAGTCTTAAGACGAGGTAAAGAAACAGACGCAAAGTTACCCATCAATACCCGGTAGAGTCTTAAGTGAAGGAGCGTCTCACAGATATAGAGGCTTACGGGCATCATTTCCCAACACTCACGCCACAGTGCAAAACCACCAAATTCAACATCAAGATGTGTAAGGTTACCCCTAGCAACAAAGTCTATCCAAGGCGTGGCACAAGACTGATCATTCTGATGATTCTTCTGAATATCTAGCTTGAGCTTGTGCAAGCATGACTTCTGTTCCCTAGAGAAATCTAGGAACTTGTTCACAAAACTCACAAAGGTATTGTAATCTGGGAACTCATAAGAGTCCAAATCCAACCCCGGAACCAAAAGCCAGACTCTTTTCCACCTCTTGGACAACACACTAGTCCTGACAATATCCTTTGTCGGAAGATAAGAGAGTATATGAGATATTAAAGCCTCGGGTAATTTACTTATCAGATCTTCTCTTGCCTCCATCGAATCCTCTCGCAAAACCTAGAAATCTAACGCAAAGAAATCATCAGAACCGAGAACATCATAATCGAGAATAAACGCAAAAAAATCCAGAGATGAGTGAGGAAGAAGGAGATGAAATCACCAGATACGGAGGGTTGCGTGCGATGCGCCTATGCAACGAGAGAATGAGATTAGTGTTGAGAGCTCATCTTTGAACATATAAATCCTTCAGACTAATTACACTTGTCAAATGACACTTGAGAGGTTTATCTTTCTTTGGATTTTCTAGTGTTTATTTAATTTTTAACATTTTTAATTTATTACTTTGAAACATAATTTACAAAGAGATCATACAAACATAATAAACAAAAGTTACGAGTACAATAAAGAAATAAAACTATGAAAGCAAATTACGACCATGTTTTTTTCTGGAAAACTTTACTTTTGTTTTTGGTAAGTTTTGAAAAACTTTACTCGGGCTAACGGATTTGAAAATCCGTTAATCCGTTATTTTCTGTTTTTCGTACTCGATTGTTTCCCTCGCTAAAGGTTATTTTAGTTATTTTTTTAATTTATTTGGGCCGAAGGCCCAATAATTTGTTTTTCCAACTCCATATAACTTTTCTCGTTCAAACTCGAGAGTTATTTTGATAAAAATACTTAATTCTTTGACTTTTGTAATGGGTTTCGAACTTTCGATTAAATAAAAGAATAATGTACATTTTTCAAAAACAATAAGTGTTTACAAAAATAGGAAACATCATGAACCTCAACAAATATCTTTGTGAGTTGTAGATTATTTTTATCAAAATGATCAAAGTTTAGTTTTGGTAGTTTGTGCGCCTTGGACTTGTATATCATTGGACCATTTCTTGAGAAGTTGTGAAGCCAATGTTGGATCAGTTGATCTAAAGGAGTAAGTTCTGTTCTTAGTAGTACCTGTGTTGAAGACCTGGGTTGATCAATTGTAAACTGAAGATAAAGAGTCTTGTGCTAGAGTTATATCTTGGGAACACTCGCTCTAAACCCAAAATATATGGTCTCCGTTAAACTCGATGACAGACAAATCATTTGACTAAGAGCATCTCCAACCCACCTCTATATTTGCCTCTAAACTCTATTTTAGAGGCAAATTTACTCCAACCCACCTCTATTCTCACCTCTAAAATAGAGATCTCTATTTTTTTCTCTATATATAGAGGTGAGAATAGAGAATCTCTATTTTTTCCTCAATAAATAGAGTTAAACTTTTTAGAGGAATAAATAGAGGAATACATTGGAGTAAAAATAGAGAAAACTCACCTCTATTATAGAGATAGAGGTAAAAATAGAGAAATACATTGGAGATGGTCTAAAATGATGGCACTTGAGAGCTTATCTTTCGTTATTTAATTTTTTTAGTGTTTACTTTTTAAGATTTTTTTTTTTTGATAACTTAGGTGATTCTAAAGATTTTGTAGGCTCAGAAACTAATCCTTTCACGTGATCATTTATTTTTCAAGATTTTTCATTTATTATCTTTCATTATTTTCTTTCATTTATTACTTTGAAACATAGTTTACAATGAGATGTTACAAATATAATAAAAAGTCATCAATAAATTATCAACTCTATACTAAAGAAAAATAAAATTATGAAAGCAAATTATGACCATGTCTTTTTTTTTTTCTAAAAAACTTCACTCGTTAACAGATTATGAAATCCGTTAATTAATCTATTATTTTCTTTTTCCCCATTCGATTGTTTCCCTTACTAGTCGTTATCTTCATTTTTTTTAATTTCTTTTTATTGTGTCAAAATGGGCAAAATAATTTGTTTCTCCAACTCCAAATAACTTTTTCTAGTTCAAACTCTTTGATTAGTTATTTCAACAAAAGTACTTAATTTAATTTGTTTTATAACGGTTTCTGATTAAATAAATAAATAGGTACATTGTTCAAAAACAAAAATAAGTCTTAACGAAACAACAAACATAATGAACCTCAACAAAGAATATCTTTGTGAGTTGTAGATTTTTCAACTAATATGATCAAAGTTAAGGTTTTCTTTCTTTCTACCGCTGTATATTCTTGTCTGCGATGTAAGATGTAGAAGGTCTTTCTTGATGCGCTGAGGAGATGGGAGAGTAAGGTAATTGAAGGTATGAACCCATTGGTGGCGCCTAGGAAGGATAAAGAGTCTTATGGTAACAGCAGTCTATACATATTTAGAGAAATCGCATTCAAAAAATAGATGAAATTTTAATTATGGATGGATAGCACATAGGAGACAAAAAGTATCAACGTGTAGTCCCTAACTTAGCATAAGTCGGCCGGCCGGGTCACCCAGTGACTCACGTATTCCTTATAGAACAATGCTTTAACCTCACTAATGAATGGCTTGTTCCACCTAAACGCGGGCAGTATCAGCGTCACAGATATTCCGGATGGTCCTAGTGGAAGAGGAGTCATATATCCGTTGGACAAACTACACTTCTCATCAAGGAAGAAGGTCTGTACCCATTACAGACTAACATGAAGAATTTTATACCAAAGCACATAATCACAGTCATTGTACCATCCAACTTTTAGTCACTTATTACATAACAAGAGTTTGGCCTCACTGTGGCCGAATGACGCTTTAAAAGAAATCATCAAAATAATTCTATAAGAAAACACAGTCCTTTCCAACATCATGGTGGTGGTGGATTGATCAATGGCTCACGTATCAATCAAAGCACAATACCTTTACCTTACTTAATTAAAGAATAGCTCAGCTAATACAACGGTAGTCTAGGATGATCGTCCGTCCATCGGTTCAGTTTCCACTCTAGATTAATTCAATTTTGAAATATTTGCTTCAATGAGAAAAGAAGAAGAAAGTAGCACAAATAAAATCCTCTACAAAGAAACCAACTATTTATTAAATACTAGAAAAATACACAAATCTTTTAGAGTTGACAAAAGAATATGCTAGATCCGGTACTTGAGAGAGAATCACAAATCTTTGTACATATCTCCAAATTTTTAGTCATTACATAAAAAAAAATCGAATTCTAAAACATTGTGGCCGAAGCTCACCATGGCATCTTTATAGAACTCAACAACATCAAAAGATTCCAAGAGCACGGCCGTTTAGCCCATTAAAAACTACGATTTGACATATGCTAGATCGCCTCGGCAATGCAATGAGATCCTTTAAGAGAGCTGGATTTCCTTGTTCTAGAAAGGAAGATGCCAAATGGAGAACAAGTTTCTTAAGGTTTACAGAGTTCTCTACAAAGTACCTTGCAACTTCCAATACACCATCATCTGCTGTATATTCGCTTTTTATCTCTACAAACTCTAGCGATGACAACAAACACTTAGGCACGGACCAGACTCTCATTTCAACACTTTCGACCGTATAATCAGTTAAACAAGTTAAACCCTACAAAATACATAAGATGAATTAATATAATATTTATAAAACCACCTTTCTCTAATTGCATTATTAATTTGAAACTCAAGGGTTGGTGGGAGCTAAGTAATTACCAAGACGATGGATTTTAGATTTGGACAGCTTTCAAGAAGCTTTGTAAAGACGTCCAGGAATGTCACGGATGTTGAACAAACGTTTGCTTTCAAATAGGACAAGTTGTAAAACTGTGGCAAAGAATCTACTTGCAAGTAGAAAAAGATTAACTGTTTGCAAAAAAGAAACGAAGAGAAGAGACTATGGGTTAGCAAAAGTTCTGTATAGCATTATATATATAATATGAAGTTCATAGAAATTAACCTTCATCAAACTCTCAGAGATTATCAGATCCCTAACTCTTGAGATACCGGTGAAAAAATTACGGGCCATTTGTTGCTCTGAACAGCCAACTACACTTGATATATCAAAGGAGCTAAGAACGTTGACCTTAACTAAAGAACTCAAATTTCTTACGATTTTACTTTTCGATCTTTCGTATCTGAAAGTCAAATACTTGAGTCTAGGGGCATCAATCACAAGCCCCGAGTTTTCTCTAACCCTTTCAGAATAATAATGGTACTTATGCATTAAGTCACCAGGATTATATCCTACACTAAGACTGGTTAATGATTGAGAATGCACTCGTAAAACCTTTACATTATCATCTATCCTAACAATGGTCAAATCTTCGAGGACAGGGCAAGACGAGATAAGCGACTCCACACTCGCCTCATTAGGATATATATTTCGTTCTAAACACATAGTCTTAAGACGCGGTAAAGAAACAGACTCAAAGTTACCCATCAATACCCGATAGAGTCTTAAGTGAAGGAGCGTCTCACAGATATAGAGGCTTACGGGCATCACTTCCCAACACTCACGCTTCAGTACAAAACCACCAAACTCAACATCAAGATGTGTAAGGTTACCCCTAGCCACAAAGTCTATCCAAGGCGTGACACAAGACTGATCATTCTTATTCTTCTGAATATCTAGCTTGAGCTTGTGCAAGCATGACTTCTGTTCCCTAGAGAAATCTAGGAACCTGTCCACAAAACTCACAAAGGTATTGTAATCTGGGAACTCATAAGAGCCCAAATCCAACCCGGGAATCAAAAGCCAGACATTTTTCCACCTCTTAGACAAAACACTAGTCCTGACAATATCCTTTGTCGGAAGATACGAGAGTATCTGAGATATCAAAGCATCGGGTAATTGGCTTATCAGATCTTCTTTTGCAGGCCGTTCGACGCATATTCTTTTCTCGTTCCTTGCCTCCATCGAATCTTCTCGCAAAACCTAGAAATCTAACGCAAACAAATCATCATGAACCGAGAATAAACGTAAACAAATCCATAATTGAGTGAGGAAGAAGAAGGTGATATTATATTACCAGATGGATCTAGCAAGGGTTTCGTGCGTTGGGAGATCCGGAGAGTAGCGTGCGATGTAACGAGATAATGATCTTTGGGTCAAGATTGGCACAAATGATGGTACTACTAAACAAACAATTTGGGCACCTTTTAACTCGATTACACTTGTCAAATGACACTTACGAGCTTATCTTTCGTTGATTTTTAACAATTTTCATTTATTACTTTGAAACATAGTTTAGATCATAAAAACATAAGAGATCATATAAACATTATAAAAAGTTATCTAAAATTATCAATTATGATAAAGAACAATAGAAGAAAGAAATCACAACCATTTTTTGTCAGCCGAAGCTCACGATGACGATTAAAAGAAATCAACAAAATCAACAAAATTTAGCGGTTCACAAATTTCGATTTGACAAGTACTAGAACGCCTTGGAATTGCAAGGAGATCCTTTAAGGCGACGGAATCTTCTTCTCCTGGCATGACATATCCGAAACGCAGAACAATTTTCTTGAGTATTACAGAGTTTTCTACAAAGTACCTTGCTAGTTCCACTGCAACAGGCTCTGCCATGAATTTTCCACTTATCTCTACAAACTCGAGCGATGACAACAAACACTGAGGCACAAAACGGACTCTTGTTTGACTCGTGTCTACTGTAGTAGAATCAGTTAAATCCTACAAAATACATCAGATGAATAAAAATACTAGATAACATATTTCTTTAAATGCTTAATAAAGTTAAAGCTCTAGGGTTGGTGCAAGTCATTACCAAGACGATGGATTTTAGATTTGGACAGCTTTCAAGAAGTGTTTGCAAGGTTTCAAGGATCTTCACGTCGGATGAACAAAATTCTGCTTCCAAATAGGACAGGTTGAAAAATTGGGGTAATGGTTCTACTAGCTGCTCATATAAAAACGAAGAAGAGAAGAGTATGGCTGAGCATAATTATTTCGTTAAATAGCATTATATATAATATGAAATTTCATTAGAAACATACGTCAAGAATATGTGCAGAGATGTTCAGATCCCTAACTTTCGAGATACCGGTGAAAAAATTACGGGCCATTTGTTGCTTTGATAAGCCAACTCCATCAGAGATACGAAAGGAGCCAACAAAATTGACCTTAACTAAGGAATTCAAATTGCTTATGGTTTTACTATCCGATAGTTCATGTTTGAAATTCAAATACTTGAGTCTAGGGGCATCAATCCAAAGCCCTAGGTCTCTTTGACCAAAACAAAAAAAGCCCTAGACCCCACTCACCAAGATCAAATTCTACACTTAGACTTGTTAATGTTTGGGAATGCACTCGTAAAACGTTTACATTATCATTGTAATCCACACTTCTAACAATGCTCAAATCTTCAAGAACTGGACAAGAAGAGATGAATGACTCCAGACCCGCATCATTGTCGTATACATTGAGTTCTAAATGCATAGTCTTGAGACGAGGTAATGAAACAGACTCAAAACCATCCAAATATACCCGATGAAGTCTTAGGGTAATAAGTGTCTTACAGATATAAAAGCTTAAGGGCATCACTTCAAAACACTCACGCTTCACATAAAGACACTCAACATCAAGATACTGAAGTTTACGTGTAGCAACAAAGTCTATCCATCGCGTGATACGATACTGATCACTCCAAATCTTCTGAATACTTAGCTTGAGCTTGTGCAAGCATGACTTCTGTTCCCTAGAGAAATCTACGAACCTGTCCATAAAAATGACAAAGGCTTTGTAATTTGGGAACTCTTCAGAATCCAAATCCAACCCGGGAATCGAAAGCCAGAGACTTTTCCACCTATTGGACAAAACACAAGTCCTAACAGCTTTCTTTGTCGGGAGATACGAGAGTATCTGAGTGATCAAAGAGTCGGGTAATTTGCTTATCAGATCCTCTTTTGCTCTTGAGAATCCTGCACACCGTTCGAGGCATATTCTTTTCGCTTTCCTTTCCTCCATCAAATTTACTCGCAGTGAAAACCTCGAATTCTTCCGAATTTCAGTGACAGATAATCAGATCCTCGATTTTGCATGTACAAAGACCGAGAAAATCAATAAAAAGTGAAAAAAGGTTTAGGGTTTTGTGTGTTGGGAAGATCCGACGAAGAGTCGCGTGCGATGCAAACATGACTTGAGAACTGAACAAAAACTTTTTGATCTTTTTATTTGGGCTGATGGGCCTTAACAATTTCTCTGGTTCAAAGACTACCAATTGTCCGTTATTTAAGGGTTTAGTCAAAAAAAAAAAAGGATCTAAATGCGGCGTCGTTTATAGTTGTTGTTTTGTTTGTTAATAATTTTAATGATATTTCCAATGACATCTAATTTTTGTTAAGTTGAATGTGTAAACACACCCGTGACAAAATAATAGTAAAAAAAAGAATGTGTAAACACACATGCAATATGATGAGTGTATTAAACAAATGTTTTTCGTTTTCGTGTATTTTAATATAGAATCTCAAAACGTTTATGTATATTTATGGAAATAACAAACTATTTGTTGATTACTAATTGGTTTTCCCAAAAAAATTATAATGTAAAGTTTTGTATTTTCTATTTGTTTATTCTGATAAATTACATTTAAAGCAAAAAGAGACAGATTACTCTCATGAAAACATAATACTAACATTTTCACTTTTAAAGGAAATCATAAACTTCCAAGTTCCAACCAAACCAGATTCTTATTATCACAAACCGAAGATAACAAATCAAACCAAAACATACTTAACCAACCGAGTTACATAACCAAACAACTCAAACCTCGTTTACATTAGGGAACAAGTTCGATATGAACACAAGATTCACGGTGTTACAACAACGGAAGATTTGACGGCGGCGACCGGGAAATCCAGGAGAACAATCTTGTCGATGACGGCTGTGAAAGCGGCAGAGAATTCAACGTGAAGAGGATGGCTTGTAAAGGCAACGTAACCATCTTTGTTCTCAAAGGTCATCGAAAATGCGTGAGTAAATCCTTGTCTAAGCATCTCGTGACTCTCTTTATCTTCTCCCCTAGTTATCATCAAATCCTACGGTCATTAACTATACAGATCCAAAATATTATTTTATCTATAGAGAAGAAGAAACAAAAAACAAATGATCACAAACCATTCAAAGGATTTGACAGTATCAATCTGAGAAACAAGATTCTCCAAGCCCTTCAAGATCTCATCAACCTTAGCATCTTCCTTAAACTTCACAACCACCAAATGCTTAAACCCTGAAGTTGCCATTAATTTTATTACTTTAGCCTCACACACTTACATGTACTGATGTACACTTAATTATGTTTGAAGCATTTCTTATATAGAGGTGGAGATTCCTATGTGTGTGCACGTGTGAACATGTACGTGTGAATGCACACGTGTGTATCAGTGTATGTCTGTACACATGTGTGTGAACAATAATGCTGTTTGCTGTGCTTGATTTCAATGTACAATCTTCTGTCTGCTTCTGACATTACCCTATATGACTATTTGTCTCTGAATTTAAACAATTTTTTTTGTTTGATTTTCATTTGTTTTTCAACAAGTCTTTCACAACTTGCATGTTTTGTCAGGTTATAATTTGTATTTCGAATTTATTGTCCGAATTTTTAGGTTTTGAATAGTTTTTGACGTTAAGTGGGTTTGCATGTCTGTGTTCTCATTCACCGAAAAAAGATAACTTGTGTAGCTGTGATGTAGGCCTGCGGTTTTGACCCGACCCGATTGTACCAACCCGATTTTTTTCAGGTTTCGGTACAAATCGGTTTGGCATTCGGTTTAACTCGGAGAGATGGAAATTTACGTTCGGAAACCCGACCCGATTAACCGATCAGGTATCCGATTTTTTTATATATTATACCAAAATATAACAGAATTAAACCGATTTTAACCAATTTTAACCAAGAAAACCCAAAAAAATTGGTTTAATTCGGCAGAAATTTAAATAACCGAAATAAATAGAACCCGACCCGAACCGATTATTTGTTCGGTTTATTTCGGATGGAATTTTGATAACCGAACTAACCCGAAACCCGAATAAACCGACCCGACACGATCCAAAAACCCAAACTCGCAGGCCTACTGTGATGCAAACCAGCTAGCTAGGGCGTACCACACAAATTCGACTATGATTTGCGAAAAAAAAATTATTGAAAATGTGAAATATGTGTAAATATATGACTAATCTAGAAAAAACAAACTAATTCTAAAAACTTTGTTTCAGTTGTTTTAGTTGATAACATTGTAATGGAATATATATAACTTCATCAGCCATTTTTTGATTTACTATTTTACATTTTGACTGTCCTGTTGTAACCACATTGACCATCTTTTTCCGAGTTCTCTTTGATATTCAAAAACTTTGTATATCTTATTTTCCCTACCGAATAATCTTAACGTACGTAAGCTCTAACCATTAGTGAGAAAAATCTCTCTCATCGATGGTGACAAAAAAATTAGCACGTGATAGGTTGGTTCCATCGTTGTCTATCACCATGTATTGTTATCTTTAATTTATTTGGAAACATATTAAAGATTATGGCGACATAAATATTGCTCACGGTGATGTTATTGTTTATTTTCTTGTAGTATGTATGTGATGAAGAGATATGATTCCTTCAGGTACTCTCAAGTCTCATTTGAGATGCCCTACATTGTGTACCCACAAGAACTGAAAATAACCTCACATTTGTTTTTGTTTGTTAATTTTCTCCATATTCATGCATGTATTTGATCAAATCGATATGATTATATCAATCTATGACTGGTAGGCCGAATTCGTCTTATATATTAATTAGCCTATAAGAAAATGATTTAGTTATATCAAAATCAAAATGATGGTAGATTTTGGATTAATTGACATTTTCCTCGACCAAAAAACGTGAATAAATTCCATGGAATATTAATCCAAAGGAAACTACACGAGTTGATAAATCTATTTTAAGGTTCTTACAATTCAAATCAATTTGACCGAACCAAATTGAACCTATATATGAACCAAACTGAAATCATACCAAAGTGGATTCAGTTAACTTGGAAATTTCTTTCATTTCCATTACTTGGTTGCTTATCAAAAACAGACTCACAACAGGGGACAAAGTGCTGAGCTGGAATCAAAATGTGAACTCTAGCTATGTGTTCTGCGATGAACCCATAGAAACAAGAGACCATCTTTTTTTCCTATGCCCGTACTCCAACAAGGTTTGGAAAGACCTAGTATTGGGACTTCTCTCGGAGAATTTTAAAGAGACTTGGCGTGAAATATTGCAGCTTCCTGTGAGAAATGATTGGGACAAGGTGAAGAGGTTTCTGTTGAGGTATACTTTCCAGAACTCTATACATTCAATATGGAGTGAACGGAACAGGAGAAGGCATGGGGAACAACCTGCTCCGGCGGAAATGTTAGTCAAGATGATAAACAAAAATGTGTGCAACAGGCTGAGCACGATCAAAGGTGGGGGAGCTTCGCAGTACGAAGCCGGGTTACAAGCATGGTTTGCATCAAGACCATAAGGAGCATGTTTAGCTATCAAAAATGTCTTTAAAAACTGTTTGCATTGATTTGTAGAAACGTTTATTTTTCTTTGAATATAATTTAACATTAAATTCAAAAAAAAAAAAAAATTCTTTCATTTCAAGTTAGATTTGAATATGCTAATCACTCAACCCTAAGGTCCCTAACAAAAGGTATAAAGATCTTTTTCTTTTTTAGGAATAAGATCTGAGAGGAAAAAAAAATCCAATGGAAAGAGAAACATGGTGCATGGATTTGTGTCAGCTCAACATCTTTTGTAAACCCCTTTTACAATAAAGTTTGATTCAGCCATACTATTTCTTTTCTATGATCCTTCTTGCGCTCCTTCATTCTTCTCCAGTCACATGAAACTTGGACCCATCAATTTTATTTTCTTCATTATTTCACTCTTAAAGATATGATTAAAGTAGCATGTGGCCATGCTCTTAAATCAATTCCCACTGAAAATGACATTATATCGACCCATTGCCTAACATTATTGGTACTATTTTTTTGAGAAACAAAATATGGACCGGATCCGATGAGGAGATTTATGGTATGTCAAGGTAGAACAATTTTACCGTTTTTTCTTTTAATGTTATTTGGGTCGACAATACCCGACCCATAACACAATTCCTACTACATTGAGTAACATGATTTACTGGAGTCGAACTTTTAGTGGACCTTTAACCACTTCACGAAAGACACTCCCCACAATTTTATTCTTCTTAATAAACATTTTTTATCCTTCAAATTTGTCAGATTTTATTCCAGTCTCTTAGCTTTACTTTGATATCTTCACACGTGTACGTTTTACCTCATGAGAAGTGCTTAGGTGAGCGTTGTGAAATATCACTCATGCTGTAGGGGGAAAATTCATTGTGTGCTCCGTATAAATGGTCCAACCGGAGCTAATGCCGAGCATGATTTCGTAGAGTGGAGAAGCAGAGGAGCGAGATTGATTGAAAAGGTCTGAAATAAGAAAAGCTTATATAGAGTGCCAAGGAGCTAGGTCGGGTAACATGCGAACTGGTTCAAATTTCAGGGAAGTAAATATCGATCAACCGTGGGAATGGCCCATACTTGGCTCCTAAAACCTAAGTAGTAAGACATTTTTCTATTGAAGAAAAAATGGGCTGGAAAGTATAGGGACACATGAAAATAAGCAAAAGCCCAACAAAAAATAAAAAGCCTATTAGTCATTTGTTTTTTATAACTCCTAAAGTTAATCGTTTAAGAACATGATTAACAATGGTATCTTAAAAATGGTTCTTAGGAGTATTAAAGTAATAACATGACATGTGGCTGGCTCTTAAGGTTAGTTTTGGGTCTTAGCTAAGATACTTTCTTAGTTTTTAACATAGTTTGTCTTTACTTTTTGATCTAAGATTTACTTAAGAACTCTTTAAGACACCCTTGTTAATGATGGTCTTATGGGTCTATAACAAAAAAATATCTCATATTCATATGGCTTTTTGTTAGTCCATTGAAATTGCTGAAAGTCCAGGTATCTTAGCTTTTTCTCGTCCGCTGAGTCTTTTGACTTTTTAACCGTTCACTAGTGTTTTTTTTTTTTTAAATATTAATATTATATTAAACATCCCAAAAACTGGGTTTTAGGCTAATGGGCCTAATAAGAAACTAGGTTACAAAATAACAAAGCCCAAAAACAGGTAGCCACCGGAGAAGAGATCTGCATCTTGACGGTTCACTAGTGTTTGTGCTACTGACGTAACAATTTAATTTCCCTAATAAGATGCTATTAAAATGGACTAAGTAAAAGTAGCTTTGGTTTGACAATATTTAATCTTTGTATAAATGAATATATTACATGTTGAAGAAGAAATCCAGAATAAGATGGTTGAAAAAAGAAGGCAGCTGGATCATGTGCTTCTTCTACAAGTCTAAAGTTTAAGCATTTCAAAAGGCCTTTTATCTACTTAAAAGGGCGCTACAATTTTTCGTCATCATGGTCTAATAAAATCTATGACTATACAAGTACAACCATAAATAGAGAATTTGTATATGTTGTCTAAAAGTTGTGGCTAGTTTTTTTTATCCAAGGATGTAGCTTGTCTGTTTTGTATAGATAAATGTGGTTAATAAATTTAACTTGGGTAGGTTATCTATTAGTTAAGTAGGAAAAATGTAAGATCTCGAGCAAGTACGATGGATCTTTTTTTTTTCCTTATTAGGAAAAATCAGGACGTCAAAACTATTTATTTATTAAAGCTGGAAGCACGATCGAATCCACAGATAAATATCTTGAATTTAAAAGTCCAAAAGAAGTTAATATAAAGATAAGTTCTTAAGTTCTGTATAGGATTATTGAAAATGGGGAAATTTGGTTGAAGTCGTCGTCAGATTAAAGAAGTCATGGAAGCTACGTTCCAACTACTTGGTTTAATTATCTAATAAATAAAATTATTAAAAATGTATCACCATTATTGTCGTGTAAGTCATGTTCACATTCACATTTCCTTCGCAACATAAAATAATGTGACTTGACCCGTAGCTTTGCTTGACTTATACATATGTGACCCCTTTCTCAATATAGTACTAATACCTAAACAATATTTAACAAATTGCTAATAACAAGGACAAAATACACGTGGGCAACGTTTCACAGATCAGATCAAAGTCACATGCGAAAGTTCATAAAGATATCTCTTTTATGGAGATATCTATCAATTAACATTATTCACCCGCAGAAGAAGATAGGGTTGTTAAATTGATGGGTAAAATAGAACTTACCATTCTAAAATGGTCGTAATTTGTTGTACAGTTTCATGAATTGGTGTTAATTCATGGCCTGTAGATACCACAATCTGATAGGGAAATCTTTTTGGATTGGCCATCTACTACTTTAAAATATGATTGTATATATAACTTGGATCGGTTAGTTTTCAGATTGTACTATATATATTCAAAAACAAGCTTTTATATGTATATTTTATCAATTTATCCGCTTAAAATGTAATTACTAAATTTTCTTTTGTATGAGATTCAAGTTTACCCAAATTTTTTTGCAAAGCTTATTAATTATAAATTCTTAATTTTAGATTAAAATAAAATATGGACCAAGTAGCCAGCAAATGAATCTCACAGCATAGTTGACTAGTAGTTGTTGTTAGTTTATAATATAATCAACATCTGTATTAATGTTCTGACGTCAATCTGCTGAATCAGCCTCTTCGGTTTTAACTACGTCATGGGGCTGACGTCGAGTGTCCGACGAAACTAATGCCGTTTTCATTGGTGCATTAGTCGCCACTCGCCAGCTACATCGCAATTATTTCTCTCTTTAAGCGTTGAAAAATTGTTAGATCTTACTTGTTAATGTTAATCTATTACTCCTAATAATTTTCTTTTGTCTGGTGCATTTTTATTTAAAATCTAAACCAAAAAACTCACTACAAAATTAAATAATTTTAGCATTAAAGATATCCACCAGTGATTAACGTTTTTAGTGGAGTATTTTCATTACAAAACAATGAATTGATCATATATAAGGTTCAAAGCTTACTATATTCAGCAAAAACATTATTTTACACGTTTCATCTTATATGAGTTAAACATTGCGAGGGACGTGTAAAATATGTTATATTTTTTTTTTGAACATCCAATTTATTACATATTTATATTTCTAACATATATATGAACGTAAAATCTATTATCTCTTAAACTCTATATTATTATTTAACGTATAAATTATAATTAAAACAAGCCATCAAAATATTACAGAAAATATATATTAACGATTCAATCAACAAAATTAAGCAAACAAATTTATCCTTAAAATTCTTCTGCTATTTATTTTCTAAATCAGATTTTAAAAAATTACCGACACTTTTATTGAAATGGAAAGATTACAATAGAAATTTTCAAAATCATTAATATTTTAGGGGGATATTTATCAAAAAAAAAAAAAAAAATATTTTAGGGTTTATCATTGCTCATAACTCTCTCTAATCTATCTGACTTTTTGTAGAACACAGTTTTCTATTAGATTCCTCCTGTCTTATAAACTCAAGGAAAACCATTAAGCCCCTTAAGTATTCTAATAGACGTTATTTTTTAATCTTTAGTTATTAAGCGAACCGCGTAGATAAGTGTAATTAAAAAACAGAGAAATTCTGGAATAATGTAAAAAACATTGTATATAATTAAGCGAGCCGCGTACTGGGAAAGGTATATAAAATGAATTATGTTTCTTATACATCATGACAGATCATATGCTAAGGTCAACACCTAATCTGTCTTTTTGTCTCTCTTTATTTAGATTCACGCATATAGGTCTAGCCGAGCACATGTCCTATATCGAAAATATAATATATCATCGTCTAACTAAAATATATTCTAGCAGGGGCGGACCCACTAAGGAACTAAGGAGGTCACATGACCTGGTCAAAAGATTAAAAAAGTTTGAATGCATAGAGAAACGTAAAGTACTTTTAGCATATTTGGTAAGTTCCTGAGTTGTTGCACCCCTTGAACCCACGTTCGAATCCTCCAACCGACTGTTTTGGTACGTTTTTGTTTTATGTTTATGTTTATTCTTCTCTTAGTCTCGAAAATCACTACAAATATTTTAGGATTTAGTATATTTTTTTGTTGGTTATGAAAAAAAATTCATTTTTCTATTATTAGTCTATTTTATGACCTGGGTAAATTATATTCCTGGGTCCGCTATTGTATTCTAGTGTATGTATAAATATATTTGGAAAACCCAAATTGGCAAAGTCATTTGGTAACGTGTATGTACAACTTGTCCTATATATTCTTTTTTTTTGTGGCTAAAGTTGTCCTATAAATTCTGATCTCCCTATCCGTTCAAAATTCATAGCACAAAGAAGAGACTTGAGAAAAACAAAACAAACAAGAAACACACACACACAAGTTCACTCTACTCTATGGAAATGAACTCCCCACACGAAAAGGCGGTGCAAGCTATCCGTTATGGCCAAAGGTGCGCCATGCGGTTGAAGATGCGGCTCGACCATCCAATGGCTGATGGCGGACCGGTTGCAAGTTATGATCTTGCTAAATCGATCGTCGAAAGCTTTTCCAATGCCATTTCAATCTTATCCGCTAAACCAACAACCGAAGATGATCAGTTTTCTGATTTATCTTCAAGGGATTCTTCTCCTTCTCCACAGGGGAGCCCCTCCAAGAAAAGGTATACATTTTACTCTTAATTGTCATCTTTTTGAGTTTTTTTTTTTTTTTTTTTTTTTCTGTTTTTCCTAATGAAACCACAATTTTTAATATTTATTTTTTCTTAGGAGTTAATTTGGTATATGTTGATTTTTAAGCTAATATTTTGATAATACTCATGTTTGCAGAAAGATTGATAGTACAGATTCAAGTGAGAATTGGAGGGACGATTCACCGGATCCTATTTACTACGACGGGTATCTTTGGAGGAAATACGGCCAAAAGAGCATAAAAAAATCTAATCACCAAAGGTAAGAAATAGTGTAGCTAATCATGTTTAATTCTAATTATTTTTATTCCGGTCCGATCACTAATACTAATTGGTGTATGATGATTGTACAGGAGCTACTATAGATGTTCTTACAACAAAGATCATAACTGCGGAGCAACGAAGCATGAACAAAAGATCAAAGACAATCCTCCGGTTTACCGAACCACTTACTTTGGCCACCACACTTGCAAAACCGAACATAATCTAGATGCCATTTTTATAGCCGGACAAGATCCCGTAGATGATTTCAAAAGTGCCCAAATGATCCGATTCGGAAAAGATCTCACTCAGGAGAATGAAAGCTACTCGAAAGGTTTCTCCTTATCGGTTAAGCATGAAGAAGATATCATTAGAGAGCAAACCATGGATCAGTACCGTGAGATAACCAGTAATGACCAAGATTGTCAAGATGTGATAGAAGAGTATCTATCATCACCATCAGGCTCTTATCCTCCTTCATTGTCATCTGGCAGTGAAAGTGCTGACTTTAATTCTGATTTGTTATTTGACAACATAGACTCGTGGGATCAGTTTTACTTTGGATTGCCCTAGATTTTTCAGCTGAGACTATTTAATAATGTTTTCTGTTTATGAGATTTTATGTATTTGAGAATTGTGACTTATTATGTTATTGATTAGTTATTTGGAGCAGAAATACAATATGTAAATTTGATCTTTTTATTGTTGTTGATAACTAGAAGGTTTTGGCCGAAGCACACACATCTTTTTAAGTTTGGTCTATTCAGAACGATTAATAAAAAATGAATCTTGACACACTGAAATGATAAAGAAAATAGAAGAAAAACATTATAAAGTGCTAATTATGAAACGATTTGCTTAAAAACATAGAATCATAATATATTTATATGTAGATTCTATTTATAAAAGTTATTGTGGAATTCTAGTTATATTCATGAAAGACCAAGTGCAAACAAGGGGCTTTCCTCATTGTCCAGAGTGTTAATGCATGTTGAAGACTGTCGACAATCGTATGTTAGCTATTGGGCTACCCTCATGGTTGCAGGTCTTCTTCGTCTCGAAAATATTGATTATCTCTGCGTAATTGTGTTTTTTTTTTTTCATTGGATGTTTTCTTCTGTTGAAGTTTGTGAGTTGCTGGAATGTTTTGGTAAAGTCTCTTGTTATTTCCCATTCAATGAAATTCAGATGGAATATGTATACTTTTCATTACAAGGACTGTTTAAGAATTTCAAATAATATATACGAGATACGATAAAGGAATGGAGCGATGGTTTACTTCTCGATGAAGGATTAAGATAACATTCGTTTACATTTAGACTATTTGCATAAACTTTCAAATTTCTATGTACAAACGATTTTTTTTGTTTGTAAACATTCAATTCAAAATAGAAGTAAACAAGCCTCTATACCTTATAGATGTTTACTGATAAACCATATAAGTTTAACTCTTTAGGTAAATAAGCTAAGCTAATGATGACAAAACTGAAATTACATTATGTTTATAGTCTGTAATTGCATATATATATAAAACGACATTATTTACAAACGATATTCTATGAGCATGAGGCCACCCATTGATGACGTCGATATTCTACTTAACCTAACGCAGTTTTCCGTGCCCTTTTTTTGTTTGGTCGCATTATTTGCTATATATAATTTATATTACCACGTACTTGTCTTTCACAATTCACATCTTATTATAAGAAAAGTAAAACTGATATTATTTACGAAATCCTAGTAGTGGTCTGGACGAACTAGTTAGATCAAGTTGAAAGTATATTAATACAATCCAATTTTTTATAATGCCACATGAAAGTAAAAGTCAACGTCTGTTTTTCTTTCTATCTAATCTTTGATTAGCTAATTCCGAGATGGAGCACATGTCGTAATTCTTGTTTGTCGGATTCTTACCCCTTATCATAAACCATTATTTTACTATGCATAATTGCATAATAACATAAATTATATTCGCATAATGAATTTTGCAGCATTCTTATCCTCAATAAGCTGAAATTTGCAGCTTATATAATGGGTTGCTTTGGAAGATATATGGCTCTGAAAATTCGTATTTTTGCATTTTTCATAGGTGAAGGGTAGATTCTTGAATATAAAACTAAGCCAATATATAAGAGGTGGATAATTATTATTTTTGGGTTAAATTGATATAATTCTCTATTTTTATTGACATAATTCTTTAGATCATAAGGTGACTTTTTGATGATAAGAAATGTTAGACCTTGTTGAGTCTCTCTATTATTAATGTGACCTACATGCTGGTCTTACAATAATCATTTTATTTTCGGTTTAATGTTCATTAAACCGTTTGATATATTCTTGTTAAAAGAAAAAAGAACAAGAAAAATCAAGAACTAGATCAGAGCCATGTATCTTCCCAAGCAACCCACTGGAGGAAGCACAGCAATCTCAGGGGAAGATGATTGCATCGTAGAAATCTCAAGGGCAGATGAAGATTCCAAAATACTTCTGAGAAATTCAGCAGCTCACCAATCTTGTTGCATCTTTAGAATCCCTCACACACTCGTCCAATCCAATGAGACAGCGTACAAACCGAAGATTGTCTCGATCGGTCCTTATCACCACGATGACCGTAAATCCGATAAAGCCAAAAAATCACGTTTTCAGATGATCCAGCAGCACAAACAACGATATCTTGATATCTTCTTGTCCAAGACTACTAAAAAGGGCGTGGGTTTAGAAGACTTGCAAAAGGTGGTCTGGAAAAAGGAACATCTCATACGAGATTCGTATTCCGAGGAACTACAACTTAATCAAGTAGAGCTGATTGATCTGATGGTTCTTGATGGTTGCTTCATCCTTATGTTGTTCCTCTTGGTTTCACGTAAGGTTCCACATAAAACATTTGAGGATCCAATCTTCATGTTGCGGTGGATTTTACCGACTCTACGAAGTGATCTCCTCCTCCTTGAAAACCAGGTTCCGCTTTTCCTTCTTCGAGATCTTTTTGAGACATCAAAGTTAGCTACTAAAACTAGCTTAAACGAGATGATCTTCAACTTCTTTGGCTATTCAATAAAAAGGCCACAAAAATTTTGGGATGAAAGAATGAATCTTGATGCAAGCCATCTTCTTGATCTCATCCGTAAGACTTTCGTACCCGATCAATCGAAAAAAGACGAAGGAGAAAGGTGGACCAATATGTTCTGCGGTTCCAGATGCTTCAATGTGTTAAGTCCTTCCAAAAATAAAGCTCAAACGGAGACATCAACACCACCACCTAAAGAAACAAAAACACCACCACCAGCACCACCACCACCAACACTAACACAACCACATCCAAAACTACCAACACCGCCTCATCGCCGTTTCCTCAAGTTGGTTGTCTCAGCCAGAAAACTTCGACTCCGAGGAATAAAATTCCAACAAAAGAAGAATTCTGAGACACCTCTTGACATAACTCTCAAGAATGGTGTACTTGAAATACCCCCACTACTATTCGATGACTTTTTCAGTTCTCTTTTAATCAACTGCGTCGCCTTTGAGCAATTTAATGTACAGGGCACGACCGAAATGACGAGCTATGTTACTTTCATGGGCTGCCTCATAATTAAACACCGCAGATGATGCAACGTTCTTAAGCGAGAAAGGTATCATAGAGAACTATTTTGGAACGGGAGAACAATTATCTCTGTTCTTTAAGGATACAGGTAAAGACATTGTGTTCACAATATCCAAGAGTTACTTGGCAAATGTGTTCGAGGGAGTCAACAAGTACACTTCACAAGGATACCATGTACACTGGGCAGGAGTCAAGTACACATATTTCAAAAGCCCGTGGACATTTCTATCATCTTGTGCTGCTTTGTTGCTTATTCTGCTTACCATTTTCCAAGCTTTCTTCGCAGGCTACGCGTATTTTCGCCCTCCAAAGTGATTACACCTTTGGCTCTGGATCTCACCAATGTTGTACCTTTGGTTTTGTCTTCAACTTGAACATGCCTGAAGCTTTCATCCTATCTTTAAATTATTCTTCTGGCTATTTTCTTTACAAAATATGAGCATTCTTGTTTGATCACTTCAAGGTTTTAGTTTCTTTGTTTTTATCTAAATTTTATTTCCTTTCCATCAACAATTTTTTTTTTTTCACATCACATTTTCGAAAGTTATATGTTTACTGATATAACTCAGGTTTTAAAATTTGCAAATACTTTCCGCAAGTACAACGTTATAACTATAAAAAAGAAAGGAAACAATTTAATAGTTGTAAAAACTAAAAAGTGAAAACAAAGAAACAGAGACATAATTATAAAAAAAAAACAGGAAAAAAGAAACAGAGACATTGCTACAAGAAATAATTAAGATATCAACCAAAGGAAACAATTTAATACAGCTAAATTACTTGTAGTAGTGACTCTTTTTATATTAACCTACCGTAATTTTTAAATATAAAAATCATATTTTATTTATTTATTTTGGTTTGGTTTTTTTTTTTTTACAACTTTGTTAATATTGTATTTCAATCAAAGAGTGTAGGCCGCTGATTTTACCGTGGCCATTTCATTGCTAAAAAAAATCACTGATAAATACTCCTTATGTATCAAAACAATTGATTTTATAGAATTTTCACAGCAATTAAGGAAAACATTTAATGTTTAGTTATAAATACATTATTTATTCATATCAAACCCTTTCTCATAACTATTAACCAATAGTAATTCATCAAATTTTAAAATTCTTAATTCTTGAAATTCACAATTTATTAACATTAATTGATACAAATTTACAGAAAATTACTCCTTCCGTTTTCGAATAGTTGTCGTTTTAACTATATGCACACAAATTAAGAAACTATTAATGTTGTTAGTTTTTCAATATGAAAATATCATTAATTATCTACCTAAACATAATTTAACCAATAGTAAATCAAGTTTCATAATAAAAATAAATATAAAAAATAAAAAATAATAAATTTTGCATCGAAAACTGAAAACGACAACTAATTAAAAACAAAAAAAATTATCTAAAACGACAACTATTCGAAAACGGAGGGAGTAATTTTTTTTGGTACAAAAATAAAATTTCAAAAATCATTCTTTATGATATAGAAGGAGTATATAGTTTTTGTTGCCTTTTAGCTTTGGTGGCTTAGCTTAAACAGCTAGTTCGCCACTAAAGAGTAGTGAATAAAATAGTGGCTAATGCCAATACCATGTGGAAGTGGTTATAATTAGTCTACTACGAGACTGTGGCCAAAGTTCCTCGTCCTTTAGCCACTCTTTAAGCAGTGGTTAATTAAGGGGACATGGTCACAGATTTCACCCGTCGCAAATATGTGGCCATGTGAATACGTATGGCCACTACTTGTAATTGGAAATGACTTGATAGCTAAGTTTTTATATTGACCAATAACCAACGTTTGGCCACGATTTTTCCTCTTGACTTGCTCAATGATAAACCAGTGGTATATTTGAAAAATTCCTTATAGAGTGACATATGCAGGTTGTTTTCAGCAGAAAAAATAATAAGAATGTAACACAACTCGTATGAGAAAAGGAATAGGAAAAGAGAAAATGTCCACTTTCCCGGAAATAAACTATTGGAAAAACACACATTTCGTTTCATTATTGGAAATTAAATATGAGAAATAACATTCGATTTAAAAATACATATATTGTAACAAAGTTTTTATGGGTTGAATAAATTTTACATTCATTCGAGAAAAAAAAAAAGATTCAGGAGGATCATCAATCATCACCATCGTCGTAATGGTCAGCAACGTTAAAGGGGTCAAACTCGTCTCCTGCATATGTCTCGGACTTTGCTCCGGCTTTACAGGTTCCATCGGCAGCGTTGCATACATTTGCTTATATATAAAAACCATTACAAGATTATGATCCAAGCTATGAAAACAAGACGGAGGTAAACTCTACCGAAATAAAAGTCTCTTTTTTTTTTTTAATAACAATTATAGTTTTCTTTAAAGTTATTTCAGTTTCTTCTAAATCATAAAGTGACTTTAATTGTTATTAAAAGAAAAAAGAGACTTTTATTTCGGTAGATAACCTCCAAGTGAAAATTTTATCAGAAATAAAAAGATACCTCCAAGTGCTTGCGTTAGGAACAAAAGCAGGATTAGACATACTGCGAGGATGCTGCTTCCACCTAGTACCACAAAAACCATATCAACTTTTATTAACACTTTGAGTTTGAGTAATCATTATTCGGAACATTACAAAGAAAACGTAAAATATGTTTCATATTATACCAAAATATATAACATTAATAAGGATTGCAATAACTTGTATACGAATTCATAATCCTTGATATCTTGTCTGGTACGATATTATAAGAAAGTCGTGGTACTAACCTCGTTTATGTTTCGGTATTGGCTCATGACCGTTTGCACGTCGTGTGTAAATGAACATGGGAATTGATCCGACAAAAATGGTTCCTAACACCAAAGCAATCATCTTGTTTCACTTTTGTTTTTGTTTGTTCTAATGATGATCAGGCTATATCCCATGAACTGCTTTTTATAGAGAAATGGATTTATGTCAATTGTAATGATCGAGTTTTATTAAGCTGGGTCAATAAACCTTCAAATTAATCACCGGTCTTATTTAAATTTAGTCATAACGTGGACCTTGTCACTTTTATAACAAAAGCATATTAGTATATATTATGAATAAAGAAGGTGGAGAGAAGCTGCATATTAATTAAAGACCAGTTCTGATTCATAAAAAATATTTTCTATATTGATATTCAATACGAATTTCTTTTTATGATCAAGTTGGTATTAGTAACATGTAGTAGTTAAATATAAAACCTCTAATATTTCAAACGCCAAAATATTTATTTGTAATTTACTTGTGATTAGTTTCTTTGTGACATATGTAATAGAACATTAAATCTATCGACTATCAATAGACGCAAAAGCTAATGAATCATGTTTACATTGTATACTCCTTCACGTAAATTTGTAATTTACTTGTTTTGCTTTCTTAATCATTTACTGCAGTTCTGAGCAAAAAAAAAAAAAAGAATCATTTACTGCAGTCTAATCATATATATGAAAGTTGGCCAATTCTCTCCATATGAGTGCCACATCATCACACAAAAAAATGACATGTGTCATTCAACATTATTTAAATTAAAAAAGCAAAATTAATTGAGAGAAAATTAAAAGTCTCCTATTGTGTTAAATCCTCCATTAATCCATTTCTTAAATGATTTCTTCAAAATAAAAATAAAATTATAAAATTATTAATAAATTAATTATTACTTTCATTTACTTTTATTATTTTTCTAAATTTTTTTAATTTAATGGTCAATGGTCATCACTCGATAATGACTAAATAATTATTTTTGTTGTAGTTAAGCTTTTTCCTACCTAATATCTTATTAATTTAGTAATTTTACCTTGAATTTTTTTTTTTTTTATGTTATGGTTCATATCTTATCATATGACATTCTCTCTTTTCATTTTTGTGTCTTATGGTAAGTTCGTAACATTGACATGTAAATTTTTTCAAGCAATAGGCTTTTGAGACGTTAGACATACCACGAAATTCAAGACAAATCCATATCTCTTATATGGCTATATGCAATAGCATAAAATCCAAAAGTGTTACTTAAATAACTCTTTAATTTTTGCTTTCGTTTTCTTTTTTACATACGAAAACTCTGGAGATCAAAATATCTTATATTCTTGTTGTATGTATTCATGATAAAGAACAAAAATTAGAATCTAAGATATAAAAATAATCAGATTATACATAAAAATGTATAAATTGATATTTAGAGTCAAAAATGAATCTAACCATAAATATTGTAAGTACATAAGATGAGTCTAATTTTATTAAGTATACAATAACAAACAAAATAATAAACCTAAATTAGCGACAAAAAAATTAACATATTTTTATCTTAATAAATTTCAAAACAAACCCACGCGTAGCGTGGGAATTCATCTAGTTACTTTAAAACATAGATTAGATCAGTACTGAGTCTAAGAGCATGATTAAAGGCAAGCTCTTATAGAAATCTTAAGCTTTTTTTAATATTTAATACAATATAATTTAATCAACTTTGTACTTTAATGTTAAGAAACGTTCCTTAGCTAAGGAACGTTCCTTAGCTAAGAGCCATGTTCTAAAAATCCCCGTCTATCCCGATTACTCCCCGCTTAACCGCTAGACCCACCCTATCCGCCTCGATTAATGACTAATCCCCTAAAAAAATCAGTTATCCGATTACTTTCCGTCTAATCCGATTACTTCTCGCCTAATCCGATTACTCCCCGCCTAATTTTACATATTCCGATTATTTTTAGATTTCAAGTATAAAAAAACTTTTTATTTTTGTTATTCAATCATTTAAATTGGGAGTTTGTGATGTTTTACAATAACTTATGTTCAAATTTTAATAAAAATCATAAATTTGTAATAAAACTCATAAAAATTTATCTCAAAATATAGTTTTATGTGTTTGATGCGATAAATATATAAAAAAAAACCATAAAACTAATCCCCGATTAATCCTGATTTTAATCCGATTTTCCGATTAATCGCTAGGCCCATACCGAACGCCCGACTAGCGCCTAGCGATTTTTTAAACAAGGGCTAAGAGCATATATGGAGAAAATATTTCAGAAATTAAGTTTAAAACATTTATGCTTTCTGTTATTTATGTTATAAATTGTATCTCATATTCTCATGTATGTTTTAATTTTTTTAATTTGCAACTATTATTAAATTTTCTATAATTATAAATTTTATTTTTATGTTAATTTTTTTTTTCTAAGAACCACATGTTAAGAGCCTACCATTAATCACACAAAAATCTTAACTCAAAAATACTATCTCTTAACAATCACTTTTACACATATATTACTTAAATTTGTTTAGATAATATTAATTGTTTTAGTTAGATGACATGTCAAATTTTGATTGGTGATTAAAAAAGGGGTGAATGAATTGGGTTCACCCCCAAGAATTGTTCTTACTTAAATATTGCTAAGAGGTATTTCTAAGATACTACCAATAATCATGCTCTAACATAGCAAAACATGTAATTAGATAGGTAAAAGTGGATTAGTTAGTAGCTCAACACAAGATTATATTATCAACTAAGAAAGCAATTAATCTAGAGCTTGCTAAGATTTTAAATAATATGAATATTACATCTCAAGTCCTACCCTCTTCCTTACTTCTCCTTTGTTTTTGTCATTCCTCGTAAATCAAAAGTCTTCACTTTAGTGAAATAATTTTTTAAAGATGAAGAAGAATCACCTCCTCAATGTTTTCCAGACAAATTGCCATTACTAGACATATATTCAGATTGGCTGTATCCCGTTCTTCCCCTGACGTTTGTCTTCTTGACCAGGTTTCTTCTTCATCATCTATTACTCCTACTGGCTCAACCACATCCTCTGTTTTTACAAGTTTGTGTTGTTTATTACTCTTTGCTTCTTCCCCAAACATATAATGTTGAGACAACTTAAAAATCCACTACAAGAAATATCCACATTGATAGCACAAGAATATAGCTCATTTTTCGCAACTGCTATGGAAGATAAATTTTTATTTTGATTACTATTTAATAACATTGAAACAACGCTAAGATACATAATTAGCTAGCGGGAAGGTAAAAATCACTTTATTCCGCAAATATTTTCTGAATGTGAATAGATTACTAGCTGAAAGTTTTACATACTATTATGTTCAGGAGGTACTTCTAACACTGATTATATCTCTTAAAATTTATGTGACATGTATCCTAATTTGATTGTTGCCCGTTAAGTACATCCAGGAAGATTGTACAGAGGTGGACCTTTTAAAGGATGAAATTTCAAAGCTTCAAGAGAAATATTTGTATGGAAGTGGAAGTGGGTTTGATTTTACTTACGAGCATGATTTTGATTTCGTTTTTTCCTCTATATACGTACAAAGCTCGTAGAAATATACTTACAAGCTTGATTTTGTAGATTTCGAATGAGGTATTTCTTTAGTTTTTAGGTTTTCAATTGGGTTTTCTCATTGTTTTTGTAGGGTATCGATCTTATAGAAGAAGTTAAGAGAAAGAAGACCAAAAAGACTGCTCCTAAATCTGACCTCAAACTTCTCGTCAAGGTAACAAAACAAGGAGTTTTGTATGTTTTTTTGTTCTATGTTTGTTTCATTTGTTTGATTGATCATGTGTAACTTAAATTATCTAAATCGATGGGAAGAATCTTTTTTTCTACCTGTATGGTGTTGTCCCGTGTAACTTAACTTATCTAAATCGATGGGAAGAATTTTTTTTTCTTCATGTATGGTGTTGTCCGTGTCTTCTCTTGTTTAGGTTCTTCTAGCCTCAAAGCTCGTTGTTCTGAACCATTGATACCAAACGCCCACGCCCTTAAGGCTTCAAGGTCTTTACTTTTATGTATCCATTTCTATGTGTTTCTCTTAACTAGATTGAAAGTTAGAGTTCTTAGTACTAATGAAAACTGCGTTTCACACTCTTTCTCATGATTTATTGATATGAGAATCTATTGTCATCTTTTCTTGATATCTTGCTTAACCAATGTGAGTTACTTGAGCTTTTTGTTTTCATAAACACAAAAAGTGGGAAGTTAAACAAGAGTAGTTGAAGTGATCGTTGAACAGAAACCAAAAGAGCTTATGTGTATATTCTTGTTTTTTGCTCAAGTAATTGCATTGATTTGTAATATGGTATTTGCTTATGTGAGTGTCCCTTAGACGATGCTCTGCAGCAAATCGCGAACACATTTACTGGAAATTTGAATGTTAGTGCAGTCCCATGACAGAGGAGTAATTAGACAAACCCAAGTAGTTTCATTCCTTGAAACCAGGTATGTAGCTAAATCTTCCTTATCCATAGCAATCGGTAAGACTCCCTTCAAACCAGGTGATTCTCAACATATCTAAGAGTTTATCTCCTCGCTTATGGTGACTTGGTTGATTACTTTTACTTGTTATGCTTTCAGGAAGCAGAGACTTCTGCTTATGTTTGATATTCCAAGGAAGCAGATGGACAAGCTAAATCCTTCCTCTTATCTAACAAGTACGAAGAAGTTTTGGTAGCCATTATTGAAGATTTTGTTTCTCTTTTGTTCTTTATCATTAAACTTTATGATTAGCATTCTTTATCATTCTTTAGTTTGGATTAAAGGTTGTAACGTTTTTTATGTTTTTTTATAGATTTTTAGTGTAATAAAAATATATTTAATATATTTGTTGACCAAATTTAATTTATATAAAATATATTTAAATATAAATGTAAAACGGGGTCAAATTAAATTGGAAAAAACCATTTATATTGGATATATAGCTTTGAAAAAGAGTTACAAAACAATAGATCAATAGCGTTGTAAAAAAAGCGACAAAACATACTAATATAGCATTTAAATTACGCTACAACAACAAAAAAACCATAGAGCTCGACGATATATCAAAGCGTTTAACTAATGCTATGGTAGAATACTTTATCATAACATACGGAAAAAACGCTATCGTATGTGGGGGTCTATAATAACTGGGGCAGAAACAGCGTTTATGAAAACGCTATTAATGACATATTATAGCTCTTCTCTCATGCTAATAATGTAGATATTTCTTGTAGTGATCCCTGAGACATTTTCTGAATGTGAATAGATTATTTGCTTGTTAAGTGGAAATGAAAGTATACAGAGACAAAAAAATTTGGTTCTTGAAGATTTTTATATATCTTCAACACGAGGGAAAGAGATCAGTAAGCGTGTTCTTTAACTTTATTAAGATGGAAACTCAATATTATTGATACATAAAAGGGAGACAAAAATATATAATCTGCACTAACCGAGTTTTGTACTCTACAGAATGGAGCATGTTGCAGAAACCGTGAGTAAAAACAGTCAAGAAACTAGTCGCTTGATTTCAATTGTAAGCAAGAAAGCAACACAGATCAGATCATTCACTCAAGCTGAAAAAGAGAGTTGACAAAATAAATAACTAATATCAGTTCATATAAATTCTAATCTGAATCGCTATCCTTTTGTCCTCCCAACACAAAGTCGTCTACTGCGTTGTATTCATTTCTTAGTGGATGAAGTCTCCCTGACGCACCTGTAACTATACAAACCTGGTCAGCTGATTGTGCACATTGATATTCAGATTCATCTGAAATGCTCGGGCTTATAAGGTGTTCCTCTTCCGCTCTAGCTTCCTTATAAACTGCAGTGTCAGTGACAAAACGATTTATGTTACACTGACGCTAATTATGTCAATATGATTTACTAAAGCTTTGTTATAATCGCGTAGACCTAAGAAAAAGACTCACCTTCTCTGGCCTCATAATATAACTCACGGAGTAGGTAAATAAGAAAAAGAAGAAGTAGAAGAAGACTTGCTCCGACGATGAAGGATCCTAAGACCATAAACAGCATCATCTTCTTCGTTTTTTAAAGTGAGATGGATGACGAAAAGTCACTTCCTTCTATACGAATTGATAATGCAAGTAAAGCGTCAACACAGATGTGAACAAAAACTAAACTAATAAAGTAAAGACCTAACGCACTAAATACAGCTCTTCTAGATAGATGATAGTGAATGGACCAGCGAATCGAGGAGACAAGATTTTTCAATCTTTCGAACTAATAAAGCCGCTTGATTTTATATTCATGTTACCATTAATGATGCCATGTGTAAACGGCTAGATCTGAGAAAATCTTACACTACTAAGTGGACAAACGTGATATTTGTATAATATATAGCAAGAAGACAAAATTGATCATTTTAATTTTCAAATTCTTACATTAATCGTTAAAATATTTTTTATAGATATGATGTTCAACACGACGATTTGACAAAGGAAAAAAAAAAAAAAAAAAAAAAAAGACTAATAACAAGAGAGCCATGGATCCTCCCAGCCAAGCTAATGGAGAGAGTGCCACTATCCCGGACGAAAACGAAGAAGAAGCTTATTTGCTCTTAGATAAAGTGATCCCACCAGTCCATCTGAAGGAATCAGCAGGTGATAGATCTTGTTGCATCTATAGAATCCCTCACACTCTCGAGCGAGTCAATGACAAAGCTTATGCACCCAAGATCGTTTCAATAGGCCCTTATCACCATTCGAGTGATAAGCAACATCTCAAGATGATAGAGGAGCATAAAAAACGTTATTTGGAGATTTTCGTGTCAAAGACTAAGGAAAATGGTGTGAATTTAAGTCACTTAGTCGATGTAGTCTCAGGATTGGAACAGAAGATAAGAGACTCCTACTCTGAGAATCTTGAATTTAGTCGACAAAAGCTGATCAAGGTGATGATTCTTGATGGTTGTTTCATTCTTATGTTGTTCCTTGTGGTTTCACAAAAGATTGAGTACACAAATTACAAAGATCCAATTTTCAAGCTGCGATGGATATTGCCAACACTTCGAAGCGACCTTCTTCTTCTCGAAAACCAGGTTCCTCTCTTTCTTCTTGAAGCTCTTTTGGAGACATCAAAGTTAGCTCCATCTACTAGCTTAAACATGTTGGCCTTCAAATTCTTCGACTACTCTATAAAAAAACCAGAAGGGCTCTGGAAGAAGCACAACAATCTTCGAGCAAAACATCTTCTTGATCTCATTCGTAAGTCTTTCAAACCCGTCCCGCCTCCACCAACCACTCCAAGCCAATGTTGTATCAATATTTTCAGTGGTCCTAGGGAAAATTCAAGAACAGAGACATCCAAAAATACTTGTCTCGGTAAGATAAGTTGCTCAAAGGAGATAACTAGAGCGCAAACATCATCGCCTCCTCCTCCTCCTCCTCCTCGCCCTTTTCTTGGGCTAATTGTGTCAGCCAGAAAACTTCGACTTCGGGGAATAAAATTCAAGCGGAAGGAGAATGTAGAGACACCGTTAGACATCAGTTTCAAGAGCGGTGTTCTTGAAGTACCACTACTTGTCTTTGATGACTTTATCAGCAATCTTTTGATCAACTGTGTTGCCTTTGAGCAGTTTAATATGAGTTGCTCCACCGAGATTACTAGTTATGTAACTTTCATGGGTTGCTTGATAAACACAGAAGAGGATGCGACCTTCTTAATCGAGAAAGGGATTTTAGAGAACTATTTCGGAACGGGTGAACAAGTTTCTTTATTCTTCAAGAACATTGGGAAAGACATCTCATTCAGCATATCCAAGAGTTTCTTGTCAAATGTGTTTGAGGGAGTGAACGAGTACACTTCACAAGGATACCACGTACAATGGGCAGGGTTCAAGTACACACATTTCAACACTCCATGGACATTTCTATCATCTTGTGCAGCTTTTATACTTCTTCTCCTTACCATTTTCCAAGCCTTCTTTGCAGCTTATGCTTACTTTCGTCCTCCCAAAAACAGTTGAATAGATGTGTTTCCTTTATCAATTCTTATATCAGTGTTTATGGTGTATTTGAATTTTAAAAAGTGATTTCAATTCAAATTCTTCTTCATCATATTTTACTGGCTCAATGTACCACATCCTCTGTTTTCTCAAGTATGCGTTGTCTCTTACTCTGCTTCTTCCTCAAACATATGATGTTGAGACAACTAAAACATACTCTAGACATGTTCTGAATTTTATATTCTATTAAAAAATAACTTTTGTAATTTGTTTAGTCTCTTTCTTTCTATATAATAAATACTACATAGAAAAAGAAAAAAAATACTAATAGTTAAGCACAAAATGAAGAATATACAATGTTTGGCACAGGCCCAATATTTAGGATTTGGCCAATCTGGAAGAAGATATAAGCGCATCAGCAAACCTACGAGGCTGCTTCGCCTCACCAGTCACCACCTAGGCATTCCCTTCTTTTTTTGTTTCGAAATTTATAACAAAAGCATCTTTTTACTATAGTAGCTTACCTAATATTTCCAAATGTTGTGTTACTTAGATTCTTGTTTGGGAGAGGTTATTACAGTTCCGATGATGAACTCTTGTGTAACCATAACAAATAACATATATAATTTGTATTTTAATACAATGGAACATGTTGCAGAAACTGTGAGTGAAATCAGTCAAGAAAGTAGTTGCTTGATTTCAACTATATATTGTATCAAACCCTATGAACAAGATTAAAACTATGAGTATAAAAGAACCTTTCTTTTATTGATATGGAAACTAACTCAAAACCATACACTCACAATCTCAATCTCTTTCTCACAAACTCATAAACTTCTCATATGGATTACCACACAATGGTATCTCATATATATACAAAACCAAGACCGACTTTAAACACAAGACATGACCGACCTTAGACATAACTCGCCTAGGGTTTTACAAGATTTAGATAACTCCTAATCTCTTTTATCTTTATCCTCAAGTTAACTCATATCTCAAGTTAACTTTAAACATAGAACTTAAAGCTTTATCTCAAGCTTAGCTCAACATTCACCCCCTTAAGCTTGAGAACTTCTTCCTTCACATCTAGAACTCGAACAAGTTCTCTCATCTCTTTAAATTTGATTCGTCCAAGAGCCTTTGTAAGAATATCAGCCTTTTGTTCTTCTCCCGAAATGTGTTCTACTTCAACTAATTCATTTTGGATGCATTCCCTAATAAAGTGATACCTTTTGTGGATATGTTTGCTTCGGCCATGAAACACAGGGTTTCTTGTCAAGGCTATTGCAGATTTATTGTCGATAAGAATCAGAACCTTTTCACAATGCTTCTCAGTAACCTCTTGAAGAAGTTCTTGTAGCCAAATGGCCTGCTTTGCAGCTTCAGTAGCTGCCATAAATTCGGCTTCACATGACGAAAGTGCAACAGTCTCTTGTTTTTGTGAACACCATGTAATAGGACAGTTGTTTAGATAGAAGATGTGACCAGTAGTACTTCTCCCATCATCTTCATCAACATTATGACTACTGTCACTAAAACCCACTAACTCAGTTTTACTTCCTTTGACAAAACAGAGTCCATAAGACTGTGTTCCCTTCAAATACCGGAGAACTCGTTTCAGAGCAGCTCCATGAGACTCCTTTGGCTCGTGCATGTACCTACTCAAAACACCAACGCAGTATGAAAGATCTGGCCTTGTATGGAGTAAGTATCTAAGACAACCAATACTCCTCCTGTATTCTTTCTCATCAATACTTTTCTCTTCAAGTGCTTTACTTAGTTTCAGATTGGCACACATTGGTATATGAACTGCATTGCAGTTTTCAAATCCTGTTTCTTCAAGAATCTTCTTTGCATATCTTTCTTGATTTAGCATGATACCTTCCTTAGTCTGAGAAACTTCAATGCCAAGATAGTAGGTAAGTTTTCCTAGATCACTCATCTCAAATTTCCTTGACATATCCCTTTTGAATTCTAGTATCATTTCTAAATTTGATCCTGTAACCAGTAAGTCATCCACATAGACTGCAATAACCAGAATCTCCTCTGACTCCTTTTTCTGATATATGGATGGCTCCTTAGAACATTTAACAAAATTCAATTCTAAAAGAATTGTATTTAGTTTGGTGTTCCAGGCTCTTGGAGCCTGTTTAAGTCCATAAAGGGCTTTGTTCAACTTGTACACTTTATTTTGACTTTCTTCCTTTATAAAACCTTCAGGTTGTGAGACATAGACTATTTCCTTAAGTTCACCATGAAGAAACGCTGTTTTTACATCCAAATGATGTATTTCCCAACCATTAGAAGCTGCTAAGGCAATGATGAATCGAATGGTTTCAATACGGGCTACTGGTGCAAATACTTCATCAAAATCAATCCCATGTCTTTGTACATATCCTTTTGCAACAAGTCTCGCTTTGTACTTGTTTATACTACCATCTGAATTCCTTTTAAGCTTAAAAACCCATTTTAGACCTATTGCTTTTGCACCTACAGGAAGGTCCACCAAATCCCATGTTCTGTTTTTTCTATGGAAGTAATCTCTTCTACACATGCGTCTTTCCATTCTTTAGAATCTTTTGCCTCATTGTAGTCCCATGGTTCTTCATTGATAGAAAGCAAAAGTCTTTCACATTCATATTCTGCTAATAGGACATAATCCTCTAGATATGCAGGCTTCTTAGTTTCTCTTCCTGATCTCCTTAGTTTTGGTTGGCTTTGTTCTGTAGTTTCAGAGTTTCTAGCAGGTGAATCATGTTCCTCTATTTGTTCATTACTCTCATCATCCTCATTGTTCTCTGCTTCTCTGTCAACTGCAGGTTTTCTTATACCATTATTCCCAAACTCACCAAAACTAATCTCAAAATTAGTATCTTTCTCAACATTATTCCATTTCCAGCTTGAGTCTTCATTAAATACAACATCTCTGCTAACTATTATCTTCTGTTTTGTTGGATCAAATAGGCGATATGCTTTTGATCCTGGTTCAGTTCCCAAATGTACTAACATTCTTGATCGATCATCAAGCTTTTTGAGATTCACAGCTTCTGACTTTGCATATCCTATGCATCCAAAAATCCTTAAATGTTCTATATTTGGTTTTCTCTTCTTGAATGCTTCATAAGGAGTTTGATTTATCAGAGTTCTGGTTGAAACCCTGTTAATGATGTATGTAGCATGTCTGACCGCTTCTCCCCATAGGTAATTTGGAACATTCATATGTTTTAAGATGCTTCTTGTCATTCCCATTAATGTTCTGTTTCTTCTCTCGACGACTCCGTTTTGTTGAGGAGAGTATGGTGCAGTTAAATGTCTCTGTATACCTGAACCATCGCAAAATGTTTGAAATTCTGCTGAAAGAAACTCTCCTCCCCTGTCAGTTCGAAATGTCTTGATACTTTTCTTAGTTTCCTGTTCAACATTTGCCTTGAAGCTTTTAAATTTATTAAAAGCTTCTCCTTTCTCCTTTAAAAGAAGTGTCCACATGTATCGTGAGCAATCATCAATAAGAACAAAGATGTATCTGTTTCTTGATGGTGTAGAGGGTGTTATGGGTCCACAGAGATCCCCATGAACTAGCTCAAGAATATCTTTTGCTCTGAATGATGTTGCTTGTGGAAAGGACTGCCTTGTTTGTTTCCCAAGTAGACATGAAGAACATATATCCTTCTCAACTTTAATATGTGGTATGCCATATACGAGTTCTTTATCTACCATTGTTTTCAGGGTCTCTGTTCCAATGTGCCCTAACCTGGCATGCCACTTTGATGAAACATTTACCATTCCAATTTGCAGACACTTAGCATTTTCGACTTTCAAATTTACTTTGTAGAGACGATTTCTAGACCTCTGAGCTTTGACAAGAAGCTTTCCCTCTTTATCATAAAGGGTTAGATAATCTTCTTTCATTCTAACATCACAACCTGATTCAGTAGCTTGACCAAGACTTACTATGTTACTCTTTAAATCTGGAATATAGTAAACGTCATGTAACACTCTTTGATCTCCATTCTTTGCAACAAAAGTGATTGAGCCCTTTCCCTTGATGTCAATGCGTGAATCATCCCCGAATCTTACTTTACCTGTGATTGATTCATCAAGTTTGCAGAAGTAAGCCAATATTCATGTCATGTGATTGCTGGCTCCATTATCTAAGTACCAGATGTTTTCATTATCTGAGCCAGTTTCAAATGTACTTGGAACACAATTCTTTTCATTCAAATATACGACCTCATGCATCATTAAAGCATCAGCTTCTTGTGTATCACCATTCTTTGATGTATTTGTTTCTTGTGTTTCTTGAAGTTTAAGTAGCCTATCAGGACAGTCTGATGCATAGTGACCCAGTTTGTCACATCTGTAACATGTTATCTTACTTGCATCTCTGTTTTGTTGATAGCTATTGTTTTGATTATTACTGAAACGGCCTCTCCCTCTACCTCGTCTGCCACCTTGGCCTCTTCCTCTATTAGTATACCATGTTTGTGTTTCAGAATTGGCATACATCAACTTGCCTTGATCCTCTTGATTGTCTTCTTCATCACAGATTCTCTCTTCATAGGCTTTTAATCTACCAACTATATCTTCAAAACTTGTTGAGTTTAAGTCAAGAACTTGTTCAAGTGCTGCTATTATGTGTATATATCTTTTCCTTGGCAAACCATTCAAGAATTTCTTAACAAGTTTTGGTTCTTCAATATCATGTCCAAGTGAGGCTGACTTTGTCTGTAATTCTGAGAGTCTTCCCGCAAAATCATCTATTTTCTCAGTTTCTTTCATCTTAATTCTCTCAAAATCACCCATTAGGGTTTGTAATCTCGCATCTTTAACCCTATCAGCTCCTAGATTCCTAGATGTAATTGCATCCCATATCTTCTTTGCAGTGTTTAGTTTCCCAACTTGAAGTGTTAATGCTTCAGGGATAGACTGCAGGAGAAGAGCACTAGCCATGTTGTTCTTGTCAATATCCTCTGCTCCAGGGTCTATAGCATCCCAAACCTTATGAACCTTTAGAGCCATCGTCATACGTATAGTCCAGAACGTATAGTTGGTTGTGGTTAGCATCGGACACTTGATAGAGGATGAATTACCTCCTTCCTTGATACCAGTACCTGTCGGGATTAGTTCTCCCATCGTGACTACAAAACTCAAGAAACAATAGCTCTGTTTCTTCTTCGATTAGGGTTGTGATGCAATAGTTTTGCTCTGATACCAATTATTGTATCAAACCCTATGAACAAGATTAAAACTATGAGTATAAAAGAACCTTTCTTTTATTGATATGGAAACTAACTCAAAACCATACACTCACAATCTCAATCTCTTTCTCACAAACTCATAAACTTCTCATATGGATTACCACACAATGGTATCTCATATATATACAAAACCAAGACCGACTTTAAACACAAGACATGACCGACCTTAGACATAACTCGCCTAGGGTTTTACAAGATTTAGATAACTCCTAATCTCTTTTATCTTTATCCTCAAGTTAACTCATATCTCAAGTTAACTTTAAACATAGAACTTAAAGCTTTATCTCAAGCTTAGCTCAACACTATAAAGCAAGAAGGCAATTCACATACCATTCATATTTAATTTGCTACAGAGGAAATAGTAAATGCTGAAAAGACAGAGACAAAATAAATGTTGGTATAAATTGGAATTCTAATCTGAATCGCTATCCTTTTGTCCTCCTAACACAAAGTCGTTTCCTGCGTAGTATTCATTTTTTAGTGAAGGACCAATCGTTATCGTTGTGCCTGAACAAATGCCATCTTGAATACCGACGAACCACTTGCCCATTGACTGTTTTGTACCTGAATTCGATTCAACTGTATGTTGCCAACATAAAAATTTGTCATTCGTTTCTTTTTTTTCCCATCAAAAGTTAAAAAAAAAAAATGGTAAATTAATTGACTCACCTCTAACATCACAACTACAATCAGCCGGCACTGATTCTGGACGCGGATATTCAGATTCAACTGAAACGCTCGGCCTTATAAGGTGTTCCTCTTCCGCTCTAGCTTCCTTATAAACTGCGTGTCGGTGACAAAAAGATTTATGTTATAGTGACGTTATGTTAATATGATTTACTACAACTTTGTTATAATCGCGTAGACTTAAGAAAAGGACTCACCTTCTTTGGTCTCATAATATAGTTCACGAAGTAGGTAAGTAAGAAAAAGAAGAATAACAAGAAGAATTGCTCCGAGGATGACGGATCCTAAGACGAAAAACAACATCATCTTCTTGTTTTCTCAAAGTGAGATGTAACAAGCTAAAGAAGAAAAGTCACTTATAAAACGTCAACACAAATGGGAACACAAACACAAACATTAAACTTATAAAACAAAAGACCTAACGTAGTACCTCAATTCAGCTGTCTTCTATTAAAAACTATTTAGATTAGAATTAGTCACACAGTCAATTACTTAATGCTAGCTTAGATTCTCTTTCTCTTGAAGGCAAAAAGCAAAGTTCTAGATCTAGATCTGGGAAATTTTGAGCTTAATTGCAGGGTTGAGGTTTGCAAGTGGAAAAAGAGGGTTACCAAACTCTTGTGGTCGTCGACGAGTTCTCCTGTTGGCGATGCGGTTGTGGTGGTTTCATGACGATTTGGAGAGGATTCGCCTTTGGTTCTTTTGGTCAAGGACGCTGGTGATGTGTTGTGTTTTTAGCGTCTAGTGTTCGTTTTGAGTAGTTTGTCGCGTCTTTGTTCAATTTTTGCATGTTTTTGGTCGCGTCTTGAGTCTTGTACATGTTTTAGGAAGCTATGCTTGAGTTAGAGGTTTTTCTTGTCAAAAACGGGTGTTATGAGAAAAAACGGGAAAATGGTGATATAAGATAACTCCGTTGGAGAATTGCATCGGGCAAACCTCATCGGGAAATTCCATGATGCCCCAGTTCCCGTTTTCCTGCCCAACCCTTCTAGAGAATGACACCGGACAAATCTCATCGGCCTACTCCATGATATGCCCATTTCCGATTTTCCTGTTCAACTCCATTGACAAATGGCATCGGGTAACTCCTTGATGTCCAGTTCCGGTTTTTCTTAACTTGTTGAATATTGTTGAATCATGATTTTGGCGGAAAAATTGTTGAATATCGTCTTTTGAAAAAAAACCGTAAAATTAGTTTATAACTTTATATATGTTAAAATAATAATTTAAAAATTATTTAGGTATAAATATATTTTAGAATAATAATTAAATTAATCTATATATAATAGCAAACCCATTTTTTGTGTCTGATGACGTCATCAACGTCAAATCAACGGTTCAGATTACAAGGAAAAAACATTTAATGGTGTAGATTAAAAAATATTCCGTTACGCTGATGTCATCAGCGTGTAAAACAAATTTCTTTTTTTTTCAGCGGTCCAGATTAAAAGCAATATTTCCCACGGCTGAGATTAAGGTTCCTTCCTTTTCCAATGTTTGCGATTCTTCAGTTCCCTCACCGGTCACCGCTCAGCCTCAAAGCTTTGCCATGTTTAATTCCTAAAAAAACTTCCCCCAATTCAATTTATTTCTCCACGAAAATTTTATATTTCAGAGAATCTTCGTCGACCACCGTTTGATCTTCTCGCCGCCACCGTTCGAATTCTTCGCCAGCCACCGTTCGAACTCTTCGCTAGCCACCCTTTGTAGATAATCCGGCCAACGTTTGTTTCTTTTTGCCGGCTATCGTAGCCATCATAATCATTTGATTTTCTAAGGTCTCTCTCTCTCTTCTATCCGTCATCGTGCTGCTAGATTGTGATAGATTTTTCTTACAATGAAATTGATTTCAGCCATCGTATTTTGATTCCGTTGAAACGTCGCCGTCGTGTACGCTATTCAATCTCTTCTTCTTCTCTCTCTCTCTCTTCTGTTTCGTTTTCATCGTCTTCTTCATCAGTGAAGTTTTTTAGATTCATCTTCCTCTCTCTTTCCATCTACACTTTCGCAATTCAAAACAACAGTTACAGATTTGGTTCAATTTTCTCAATTCTCCGTTGAGTGTGCATCGTTGCCTTACTTCGCCATTAGGGTGATCACAGTTTTATCTCGCCGACGGTACAGAATCTTACCATCGCTACTCTCTTCGATCTCCTTTTAAGGTATCATTTGGATATATATAGATTCTTTTATCCATTGAAATTGATTTCTGTACTTCTCTCTCTCTTCTTCGTCGAGTTCATTTGCTTCATATGAGATTCTTATATATAGATATCACGTATGTATTGTAATTGACGATAGCAAATAAGTCAATTGCCTCATCTTACCCCCTTAGTTGGCCCGTGGAGCCACCGCCCTCTGTTCACCACTGGCACCGCTTCAACCTCATCTTTAGGTTAGTCATTTCTTCCTTGTCTCTTGATTTCTATACAACCTCATCTTAGATAGTGTCTTAGATTTAGCCGTAAACTTGAACCTCTTCGTCCCGATTGATCTGATGTTTGATTGTATGATTCTGGAGATTTCGATCTCATTGATTTCGCTGTTCTTATCAATGATTCAGTGAGAGAGTACGAGTATGTTTGTTATCAATCTGCTTAGTAGTAGAAAGTGTCTTGGATTTAGCCGTAAACTTGAACGTCTTCGTCCCGATTGATTTACATAATTAAGGGGTTCTGTTTATTGTTTTATAGTTTGTCACAAAATCTTCATTATTTTAAGTAATGCATAAAAAATGTTTACATAAGAGGTTTTTTTATCTTCTGGTCATAAAATCCATAACGGCCTTGTTTTAGTAAGATTAAACCAATTTTTATTTAAATTGAACAATTTTTTATTTATTTTTTCCCGAAAACCGATCCGAATCCGATACCTATCCGAACCGATGACTCATAAAATCCGAACGGATAATAAATTCTCCTACCAAAATTATCCGAATCCGGATATATCTGAACCGAAACCGAACCGAAAAGTCATAAAATCCGAACTGATAATAATCTCTCATATCCGAATTATCCAAATCCGAATATATCCGATCCGAAATCTGAATGCCCAGGCTTAGTCACGACTAGTAACAACAACAAACAACCAACAACAGAGACGTTGACGGTGCCAAAAGTATTAAACTGGTCGCAATTCTGACACAACTTCTTCCTTTCTATTTTTTGTCAATACTGACACACCTTCAACGGACACTAGCAGTGAATCTTGTTTTCTCCTTTTTTTTTTCTTTTTTTTTTTTTTGTTGCAATACATGAATCTTGTTTTCTCTTTTCTCGTCTCTTAGTGAAATTATGTGTACATTATATCTGTAACTCTTGTATATAAAAAATTAAAAATACACAAAACAGCTCTATCCCATTTGATTGGCCAAAAAAAAAAAAACATAAAACAGCTCGCAAATTGTAGTAAAGGGACTTGGATACTCATCGTTGGTTTTATACAATTAAGCTTGGAAGATCTCGTCTGGTTTCAACTAGGGGATGCTGGTCAGAGTCCAATACTCTGGTTCAACTCATTTCCATACGTATAACTTGGTTTATGGGCTACTTAATTCATAAGAAACATAACATTGGGCTTGGCCCTGTAAAATTTTTTCCTCTCATTTCCAATTGCTGTCATGTGGTCACTATTAGCTTCGATCTAAACATTCTAATTCTATCGTGAGTTTACAAACAAATCTTTTACTCTTATAAAAGTCGTAAAAAGTAGGAATCGTAAAGTCGCAAAAGGATGCGCACATGTTATAAACATTACGTAAATATATGCATGCATAGTAATTTATTTTTTTATACCTATATAAACGATAGAATTCGTTCGTTATAAAAACACAATTCATACTTCAATAATAAGCAGTTATAAGAAATCTCTTTCCTTCTCTTGTCTCTTTATTATTCAGTATCCGATCTTTCTGCGGGTATAAAATTTCTCTCGATATTTATAAGGAAACTTATTAAGTGCCATTGTTTTTTTTTTTTTCATTGTTCTTGGCCGCCATTATCCCGGAAAATGTCAAGCAGAGAAAACCCTAGCGGAATCTGCAAGAACATTCCCAATCTCATCTCTTCTTTCGTCGACACTTTCGTTGATTACTCCGTCTCCGGCATCTTCTTGCCTCAAGATCCTAGCCCACAGAATGAGATTCTGCAAACGAGGTTCGACAAACCGGAGCGACTCGTTGCAATCGGCGATCTCCATGGCGATCTCGACAAGTCTAGAGAAGCATTCAATATCGCTGGACTGATTGATTCGTCGGACCGATGGTCTAGTGGATCCACGATGGTTGTTCAGGTGGGAGACGTGTTGGATAAAGGAGGAGAGGAGTTAAAGATTCTTTATTTCTTAGAGAAATTGAAACGAGAGGCTGAGAGAGCGGGAGGTAAGGTTCTGACTATGAATGGCAACCATGAGATCATGAATATAGAAGGTGACTTTAGACATGTGACCAAGAAGGGTTTAGAGGAATTTCAGGTTTGGGCTGATTGGTATTGTTTAGGGAACAAGATGAAGACTTTATGCAGTGGTCTTGATAAACCTAAGGATCCTTATGAAGGGATTCCGATGAGCTTCCCTCGTGTGAGAGCTGACTGTTTTGACGGAATTAGAGCTAGGATTGCTGCATTGAGACCTGAAGGTCCGATTGCAAAGAGATTCTTGACTAAGAATCAAACAGTCGCTGTTGTTGGTGATTCGGTGTTTGTTCATGGGGGACTTTTAGCGGAGCACATAGAGTATGGCCTGGAGAGGATAAACGAGGAGGTTAGGGGTTGGATTAACGGGTTGAAAGGAGGACGATATGCGCCTGTGTATTGTAGAGGAGGAAACTCTCTAGTTTGGTTGAGGAAATTCTCGGAAGAGATGGCTTACAAATGTGATTGTGCAGCTCTTGAGCATGCTCTTTCCACTATTCCCGGGGTTAAGAGGATGATCATGGGACACACAATCCAGGATGCTGGTATCAACGGTGTTTGTAATGATAAAGCCATTAGGATTGATGTGGGCATGTCCAAGGGATGTTCCGACGGATTGCCTGAGGTTTTGGAAATCCGCAGGGACTCTGGTGTGCGGATATTGACATCGAATCCATTGTATAAGGAGAATCCGTATTCTCATTTAGCTCCTGATAGTAAAACGGGTCTCGGGTTACTGGTACCAGTTCCTAAGCAAGTGGAAGTCTAAGCTTGAAGACCTTTTAGTGAACACTAGTATAGATAATATTAAAATTAAAAGTATGATTAGATCAAAATATGAACATTTTAGTTATTTTCTTATTAAACTTATCTAGATAAAGATGATTTAAAAAATTAAACAAACAAATAAAATACATTCAGATGTTTTATTCAATTGATATTCAAAAATTGAAACGATCAATATTCAAATAGCAGTTTAATATGAGTTGCTCCACCGAGATTACTAGCTATGTAACTTTCATGGGTTGCTTGATAAACACAGAAGAGGATGCGACCTTTTTAATCGAGAAAGGGATTTTAGAGAACTATTTCGGAACGGGTGAACAAGTTTCTTTATTCTTCAAGAACATTGGGAAAGACATCTCATTCAGCATATCCAAGAGTTTCTTGTCAAATGTGTTCGAGGGAGTGAATGAGTACACTTCACAAGGATACCACGTACAATGGGCAGGGTTCAAGTACACACATTTCAACACTCCATGGACATTTTTATCATCTTGTGCCGCTTTGATGCTTCTTCTCCTTACCATTTTCCAAGCCTTCTTTGCAGCTTATGCTTACTTTCGTCCTCCTTTATCTCTTTAAGCAGTATGCATAATTTCATAAACACACTGAATGTTTCTTTAGGTATAAGTATCAAATTTGTGATGTACTTGTTCTCAGTCCTCTGCTGCATTCTAAACACTTTTTATTCTTAAACTTAGAAACATATTTTAATTGGTAGCGTACATGTAATCGGTTGGTGAAAGTAGAGGCCAGTTGCTCAATACAAGACTATTATAATATTGAGTAAGAAAGCAATCTAGAGCTTGTTAAGATTTTAAACATGATGAACATTACATCTCAATTCTCAAGTCCCATCTTCTTCCTTACTTCTCCTCTGTTTTTGCCACTCCTCGTAAATCAAAGGTCTTCACTTTGTTGAAATCATTTTTCAAGGATGAAGAAGAATCATCTTCCCCAAATTTTCCATAAAAATTGTCATTACTAGACATATATTCAGGTCGAAAATATCCCATTGTTCCGGTGATGTTCGTCTTCTTGTCCAGGCTTTCTTCTTCATCATCTCTTACTCCTACTGGCTCAACCACATCCTCTGTTTTCACAGGCTTGTGTTGTTTCTTACTCTGCTCCTTCTTCCTCAAACATATGATGGTGAGACAACTTAGACATCCTCTAGGCATTTTCTTGATTTTAACAACCTCTTGCTTGTTGATTGTAATCAAAGGTATACAGATACAAAAGATCTTGTTTTTTGATGTTATATATCTTCAGTATAAGGGAAATTGATCTGACTTTTTGATGCTACTACTGTAAGCGTGTTCTGTGACTTTTTGAAAGTTGACTTAAGAAAGTAAACGGAGAGTTGTCACAATTTGGTAAAACTGTAAAAAAAAAAACGTGGAGACTATCAAAATTCATAATAATTGTCATCTCTTGCAAAAGTTAAGAAGAAAAGTCTTAGGTTTTCAAAAATAATACCTTTGTTCCTCTGCCGACCTAACGTGGAGACTTGTAAACATTTTGCTTTAGTGCGAAATTTCATTTCTCCAATTCCTAAATTTCCACAAAATTCTAGGAAGACTAATCCATACATAAAGAAAAACGTAGTTCAAGTCTTCCACCTGACCAGAAGACAATCTGAGGTGGTATTGAAGGTTTGACTTAATGGATCCACAGATTGTTGTAAACATAAATAACTTAATCTCAGAAGATAATGGTCTGAAGCTTCTGAGAGAATCAGCTGGTTCAGAGTCATGTTGCATCGTGAGAATTCCACAGAGCCTTGCACGAATCAACCTCAAAGCTTACGAACCCAAGATTGTCTCCATTGGTCCTTACCATCACGGCAAAGACCATCTCAAAATGACTCAGCAGCACAAACGCCGCTTCTTGAAGTTTTTCGTGGCTAAAATGGAAGAAAAGGGTATTGATCCTCAAGAATTGGTCAAAGCTGTATCAAGTTTGGAAGGAGTTATAAGAGGTTCTTACTCCGAGGATCTTGGTTTAGATTCTGAAAAATTGGTTGAGATGATGGTTCTTGATGGTTGCTTTATCCTCACGTTGTTCTTTGTTGTTTCCGGGAAAGTTGTTTACACTAATCTTGATGATCCTATTTTCCGAATGCCATGGATTTTGCCGTCGATTCGAGCCGATCTTCTTCTTTTGGAAAACCAGGTCCCTTATGTTCTTCTTCAAACTCTATTCGAAACATCGAAGTTAGTTACTTGTAGTGGTTTAAACGAAATCGCCTTTGAATTCTTTGACTACTCATTACAAAGACCGGAGACATTTTGGCCAAAACATTATGGTCTTGAAGCAAAACATCTTCTTGATTTGATACGTAAGACTTTTGTTCCCATTCCGTCTCAAAGAAGCATCAAAGATCATAACTATCTCACAATCCTCTGTTGTTCCGAGGAGAAACGACGAAAATCTAGCAGTAAATCGTCATTCAATGATCATGAATTTCTCGGATTCGTTCTCTCAGCCAAGAAGCTTCATCTTCGGGGAATCAAATTCGAGCCGAGGAAGAACACAGACTCAATCTTAGACATAAGGTATAGTAACGGTGTGCTTTACATTCCTCCAGTAGTCATGGATGATTTTACCGCCTCGGTCTTCTTAAACTGTGTTGCATTTGAGCAATTATATGCTGATTCATCGAACCACATAACAAGCTACGTAGCTTTCATGGCTTGTCTTATAAATGAAGAGAGCGATGCAGCGTTCCTTACTGAAAGAAGGATCCTAGAAAACTATTTTGGAACAGAGGATGAAGTGTCCCGGTTTTATAAACGCATTGGTAAAGACATTGCTCTCGACTTAGAGAAGAGTTACTTAGCAAAGGTGTTTGAAGGTGTTAACGAGTATACTTCTAAAGGATTCCATGTTCACTGCGCAGAGTTTATTCATACGCATTTCGATAGTCCATGGACATTTGCGTCGTCATTTGCAGCGTTGTTGCTTCTTATGTTTGCGGCTTTGCAAGTCTTCTTTGCAGCTTATAGTTATTTCCGTCCTCCGAAAGGAAAGTGAAAATGCTTTGTACACATAAACTCATTGAATGATTCTATAAGTTAGTAAATTAAGTGTTTTGATTCTTGAATCTATAATTTTTTTTGCTATTTTCTTTAACACTTTTGATTTTGATTTTTTAACCTTCAAAAATATATGCTTGCATTGATAAACATGTAACCAGATACATAAAAGAAGAAATCAGTGGCTTAAGGCAAATTTCATGTATAAATATCCTCTTCTTATTCCGTGGGCGTGGCTACTTTGACTCCTCGTATATCAAAGGTCTTCACTTTGTTGAATTCATTATTCATTGACGAAGAAGATACATCTGTTTCTGCGTATTGATCTCCATACAAATCGTAGACGTTTGGTCCAATATCGCTGCTGCCTACATGCGAGATCCATTCTGGTTTGTGTTTGAACATGCATTTCTCGGGCATCTTCTTGCACGCGCTGTATTTTACATCTTTCTTTTTTTTTTCAACCGGCTCTGGCAACCTCTCTGCTTTCAGAGGTTTGTCTTGTATACCTTCTTTTTTTTCTACATCTTCTTTTTCTTCAACTGGCTCTGGTAATCTTTCTGTTTTCACGGGTTTGTCTTCTTTCTTGTTCTGCTTCTTCTTGAAACACATGACTTTGAAACAACTTAGACATCCTGTAGACATTTTTCTGAGTGGGAGATAGATGAGTTTTTTAACAAACAGTATGTGCTTGTTTCTCGAACTTGAAGATGGTAATACCAGAGACAAAAATTTGATTCCTTGAAGATGTTTAAATCTTCAGAATGAGAGAAAGAGACCTGATTTATTGAGCTAATTATTATAAGTGTTTCTCTGCAATATGGACTCCACGCAGCTTCCTTTCTTCCACCACTCACTTGCAGGAAATTACCAAAAGAGAGAAAAAAAAAAAAAACTAAAAGTATACCAGCTCACTTTGTAAAACTTTACCTTTAGGAAGTTTTGTCTAAAATGCCACAAATCCCAGTTTTTTCTTTCAAAAATGTGTAACAATTATGTATCTTCTAGACAATTATGTTACCTTTAGGAAGTTTTGTCTAAAATTGTGTAGACAAAAACATTTATACAGTGTTTTTTACTATAAGAAAGAGTTGGTGAAGACTAAGTTTTGGCTATAATAATATATTTTTAGGCCGTAGTCCAAGAGTCCTTTCTTAAGTCTCTTTTTTTTTTTTGATCAAAAGTCGTTTCGTAAGTCTTTAATTAGTCCAAAAAGGAAAAAAAAAAAAAGTCTTTAATTATCCAAGCCATCAAAAGTGACTTTTTTTTTAAGTACTAGCAAAGACGCGTAAGGGTTGTTATGATATAAATGCTTGTTTTTTTTCACGTTTTGGTAAACACTAAACTAATCTCTTTTATACTTTGGTAATGTCTCTCTATTATCAGCTTACGGGTAAGGTTCAAATAGAATCACTTCTGCAACTTTTGTTTCATTCTTTACGGAATAAGCTAATCACAATTTTACATTTTAGCCATCAGATGTTGTGTTGAAGTAACTTATGTAGAAAATTGAAAGGTAGTTTACCGGTGCATGCATATATTTCCCGGTCCTCTAGAATTTCTCTATAAACATCATAAAGGTTTAGGGGTTTGTAAAAAATCTAGATATTTTAGTAGACTTATAAAGATGATATATGGTAGAATAACTAGAACCTTAGTGAATATATAGGGAGTTCAAATAAAAGTGTGTTTTTTAATAAACTCTCTAATTTTCTCTAATACTCTTTCAAGTATTCTCTAAGTTTTCTTCTATATTATCTTTCATACTTAGAGGGTTTTTTAACTCGTTGTTTTCCAGATTTCTCAGGCATTACGGTCTTGGGCTAGTGCTAACACTATTGGTGGTTTCTTTACAGAGTTTTGTTTAAAGAAAAAGAAAAGAAGATATGCTTTTGTAAACTTGTAATCAGCGGCTCAAAACAAGAAATTATATGGTCGAGAGATTCATACAGTTGTACGTATAAATATCCGGTCTAAGTTTATATGTGATGAACAAATCATCTCTCAACCACTTCTATTCTTCACTTCGCTGCTGCTTTTGAGACTTCTCGTAAATCAAAGGTTTTGACTTTGTTGAAATCATTATTCATTGGTGAAGAAAAGACCTCTGCATAGTCTTTACGGCCAAAAACCTTTCCAGACCCAACGTCGTCGTTGCTGCCTACTCTGCCACATTGTTGGCCGAAGTTAAATTTGTGTATATTCTCATTAGTGCTGATTACACCAACCGGCTCTGGCAATCTCTCTGCTTTCAGGGGTTTGCCTTCTTTCGTGCTCTGCTTCTTCCTAGAACATATGACTTTCAAACAACTTAGACATCCTATAGACATTTTTTTTTACCAATACCAGATTTGATTCTGATTCCTTGAAGATGTTTAAATCTTCTTCAGTATGAGAGAAAGATACCTTAGTTTTTAGCTGATTATTATAAGCATTTTCTTTGAAATTTTGAGAGTTGACTTAAGTAAACGCAAAGTTTGATGACCACACAACTTCCTTTCTCCCACCACGTACTTGCTAGGAAACTACCAAAATAGAAAAAGAAAGCTTATTGCTATCCAATCGCAAACGCCTAGAGCATTTTGGAGTTCTTTTACCTCGATCCATCATGCCTACTACTGATGTTGATGTTTCAGTAGTAGGCATGATGGATTAATTTGTTATGATCCTGTGGTTTGTGGATCCAATGAAATTAGCTTCATTACCAATACCAAAAAGGGCAAACTTTGATAAAACTCTAAAAATTTATAATAATTGTCTATCTTGCAAAAAAATTAAGAAGAAAACTTTCGAAAATAATACTCTTGTTTCTTTGCCTACCTAACGTAGAGGCATAAAAAATATTGCAAGTGAGACATTTAACTCCTCCTTCCTAAAGATTCCCCATGACTAGCCTTTGTTTCACATTCAAAATATTGTGAATGATAATGATTTTTCATCACGGCAAAGAACATCTCCAGATGATCCAGGAGCATAAACGCCGGTTCTTGAAGGTTTTGGTGGCTAAAATGGAAAAAAATGGAACTGATCCTCAAGAATTGGTCAAAGCTGTGTCGAATTTGGAAGGAGATATAAGAGAATCTTACTCAGAAGATCTTGGTTTAGATCCAGAAACATTGGTTGAGATGATGGTTGCTTTATCCTCACGTTGTTTATGGTAGTTTCAAGGGAAGTTGATCCCACTAACAATGATGATCCAATTTTTACAGTCCCATGGATTTTGCCATCTATTCGAGCGGATCTTCTCCTTTTGGAAAATCAGGTTCCTTATCTTCTTCTTCAAACTCTCTTGACAACATCGCGGTTAGTTACTTGTTTGAACAAGATCGCCTTTAAATTCTTCAACTACTCTCTATCAAAACCAGAAGCGTTTTGGGGAAAACATTATGGTCTTGATGAAGCAAAACATCTTCTTGATTTGATACGTACGACTTTTTTTCCCGTTCCGTCTCAAGGAAGCATCGAAGATAAGATACCGTCTCAAGGAAGAATCGAAGATAAGATACCGTCTCAAGGAAGCATCGAAGATAACTGTCTTACAATCTTCTGTTGTTCGGCGAGAAAATCAGGGAGTAAATCATCATTCAATGATGCTGGACCTCCCAGCTTCGTTCTCTCAGCCAAGAATCTTCATCTTCGGGGAATCAAATTCGAACTGAAGAAGAACACAGACTCAATCTTAGACATAAGCTATAGTAAAGGCGTGCTTCAAATTCCTCCGGTGGTAATGGATGGGTTTATGGCCTCATTCATCTTAAAATGTGTTGCATTTGAGCAGTTACATGCAGATTCATCAAACCACTTAACAAGCTACGCAGCTTTCATGGCTTGTCTTATAAACGAAGAGAGTGATGCAGTGTTCCTTAAAGAAAGAAGGATTCTCGAGGACTATTATGGAACAAGTGATGGAGTGTCTCAGTTTTATAAAAACATTGGCAACGAAGTTGCCTTCGACATAAATAAGAGTCACTTAGCAAAGGTGTTTGAAGGACTTAACGAGTATACATCAAAAGGATTTCATGTTTATTGCGCAGAGTTTGTTCACACGCATTTCGATAGTCCATGGACATTTGCATCATCATTTGCAGCCTTGCTGCTTCTTATGTTTGCGGCTTTGCAGGTCTTCTTTGCAGCTTATAGTTATTTCCGTCCTACATAAGGAAAGTGAGGCGCTTGCTGAAGAAAATTGTAATGTGCTATCAAAAGCGTTGAAAATTTCTGTGAAAGCTTTGTCTTGTTTAAAAAGTAATTATCTTTTTCTTGTTTTATAAGGAAGGTATATATCTAGAGTTCCTTAAGATTTTAAAAACTTGATGAACATCACATTGGTGGATAATGGAAGTGTTTGAGATAAAAACATATTCATAGATCTACTCTGTTGATTATGGAAATACTCAAAAGTTATGAGTTCACTGTTTTGTTAATTTAATATTTATTAATACCTGCGGCAATCTGTTTGAATTTATGCTTTTGGAATCGGCTGCTTCTGTGGCACTTCCGAAAGATCCACTTAAAAGCATGTGGGAAGATTACACTACCGTATAAACGTTTACCGCTTCCATTCTAGAAAATTGATGTTACAAATATATAAGAAACATGCAATTATTTTTGATAATTTTCCTATACATAAACTGAAAAAGCTATTTTTGATTGAAATTTCTGCATGCGAATCTTTGTAGTTTATCATTTTTTTAATGTGTGATTGACATATATTTTTAATTTAATTTATCTTTAAGATCATGTTTTGAAAAACAGCATGAATCATAAATGTAGAATGTGAGATGTTGGAAGTGATTCATTTGGATAATTGAATTAAACTAATTTGAAAATTTGAACTTGATGATTTTCTCTCTTGGCAATACAAATTTGAAACAATTTTGTTTGATGGAATTGAGAAAAACAAAAAATGAAAATAATGATCAAAAATTTTGAACTTGAAATATATGATATTGAATTATTTAAAATTTATGTGCTAAATTTTCATGGTTCATATTTGTTTTTGTGTGTGATACTTAATATATATATATATATATATATATATAAGTCGCTCATGCATTTCTAAACGTTTCGCTTATGTGCACCCGTTTTTTAGTTTATGCAACCTAGATCTACAAACAGAGCCGTTCCTACTCAATTAAAAATGGGGCACAGTCGTCCAACACATCCTATACACTAATTTTTTTAAGCCGTATTAACAACTAGAAAATTGCCCACGCGATGCGTGGGTTTTTTAGTTCAGTTTTTTTTTGTTCTAATTATTTTAAAATTTAAGGTTTTGTATAAATTAATTTTAAAATTTAAGTTTTTGTCCAGGAAAAAAAAAGTTTTGTATAAATTTAGTTGGTTTGGTGTATATAATTTTTTTGTTTTTGCTCAACGGGTGTATATAAATTTAAATTTACGTATTATATAAAAAAATTCTATCTGAGTATTGTTCAATATGAATAACAAAAAACTTATGTTGTTTTATTTTTCGATAAATTTAAAATAATGCATGTTAGAAAAAATTAATCACTTATCTCAGTGTTGATTGAACACTAATTCTAAAATTATGACAACGAATTTATTGTGAGGTGTACTACTCTTTGGTTACTCATGGTATATATTACAAATTTTCCTAAATGAGTTGTGACTTTTATCTTTTGACTATCTTGTTTTTAAGTTTTGTAGTGATAATCTTTGTATGTCAATGTAGCAGTGTTATATAGGTGATATGGTGCATATGATTTTTCTTTCTACAATTTATTTCATTAAGAAGAAAATTTATACAAAAAGTTATTCAACAAAAATTAATAAAAAGAAAAAGATATGGATTCATTAGATTTGTAGTTTCCTTTTTCTCACAGGATCTTAGCCACTTCATTTAGTATTTGCAACGAAAAACGGATACCATCAATAATCGTGTCAAACTCTTAATAAACCTAACTAATTATTGGTAATCACTTTAAACCAAATATGGCACTTTGCAAAGAAGTATGATATTTTTGATATATTTCTATTCAAATGTATAATTCTTCCATTTTCTTGGTGTATGACCAAAATACATAGGTTCCTTGATTGTTGAAAAAAAAAAAAAATTAGCAAATAAAGAATATCATGAAGAGATGATAATACATTTCGAAACGGTAAAAGCTATTGGTAAGAGAATTTAGTATGCTAAAACTTGGTGGTTCAGTTCTAAAACTAATTTATAAGAGTCCAATTTTGTTCCTTGGTCATTGCTTGCTCTTGCAATTGAATTTACTTCCCATGGTCAGCTCCATTTTTTAGTATCTACTCAATCGTTTAAAGGTCATTTGATGTCTCTCAATCATTTTCTTTAGTTCAACCACATCATGATAGTAAATAATCATCTTCTAAAATAGAATCTGCTTCATCTTATGATAATAATTTTTTTCTTTTGAAGATGTTAAAAAAATTTCAATAATATTTGGAACAAAGCAAAAGCAGAAGAAAAAAACATGGAAATAATATTCAAGTATAAAAGAACCAATTTAAACTAAATTGTGTAACTAAATAAAAACTGAAATCCGAAGAATTGACGAGAATGACATGGCTAATTGGAAAACTCATATTATGAGCTGATTCATCACCTAGACGTACGGCCAACTCTCCGTCTCCGAACCCACGCAAAACATTTCACTCCTCCCAACACATATAACCGGAAAGATAGAGAAACCACTTTAGAAACTTTTTTTTTTTTAGAAACTTTATAACCAGAAATAAAAGAGACCATGGAAAATATTTGCTGGAATGAAACTTATAAATACAAAGTCGCCATATTCGGTAAATTAAAATAGATGATTTTTAGGAATATGGAACATGACACATTATTGACACAAGATGTAAAAAGTGTTCATGCTAATATGAGTTCAATATGTAAGTAAACGTCTATATATATTGACACAAAATTTTAATAGACGTTACTTTTTCTTTAGGAAAGTTATTATGAAAATTTAACGCTCAATTAATTGATGCAGAAATAATATTGATTTCAATTTGAAGTGTGCAAATTACATAGATGTAAGAAAGCTTAGTGGGGATCAATCATGTGTGTATTTTTTTTATAACGTGTGATTATTCACATATGAAAGAAACTTAATGCTATTAATATAATAAACCCACAAATGAAACAAATTTAATGCTATTAATTTAAAACACGTTAGGTAAAATCAAACCAAAACAATAAACCAAAAAAAAAAGTATATTGGAATGTAATTTTGTAACGTTTTCTACAACACAATAAACTACAAAGAAGTAAACAAATCAATGCTATTAATTCTAAAGTTAGTGGAGAGTGTATTTACGTGTCCCAAATTAATAACAAATTATATTAATTTGGGTGGTTTATTGTTTTCATTTAAAAATTGAAGTATTGCAAAAAAAAAAAAAAAAAAAATAATTGGCAAGTATTTAATTAAGAAGAAAATGAAAAATTTCAACTATTTAAATTACACTTTATTTGATTTTTTTTAAAATATAATTAAAATAAAATAAAATAAACGTTCACGTGCTTTTGAAGGCTATAAATAGTTTAACTCATACTTCAAAACTATTTAAATTACACTTTATATGAACATTTTGAAATTATAATTAAAAATAAACCAAATAAACGTTAATTAAAATTTTATATTAAATTTTTAACTTATAAATAATAATATATTTTAATTACATTTTATATAAACATTTTCAAATGATAATTAAATACAAAGAAAATAAACGTTCAAAAAAATTAATTCTAGAAATATTTCTATAAACAGTCTAACTCATATTTCTAGAATAATATTTTGTAAAACTATTTAATTTACACTTTGTATAAAAGTTTAAAATTATAAGTAAAAATAAAATAAAAAATAAAAACTTTCACCAAAAGAATTTTAGAATGTCAAACTAAAACTTAATGAAGAGGACATGTATCACAAAAATGGAGCGCCAAGTGTTGCATTAGTAGGCAAAGTTAAAAAAAACCTTGTCATATTATATAAGATTTAATATGTTTTAGCTTACTTAATTAATTTTTATGTTTAGTTTTTTTATACCATTGGATCTTATCATTACTATCATTTATGTTTTTACTGTCATCATCTTTTGTTATTTTATAATTGATCCTACATATTTTTTACTCTTATTAAAGTATTTCTTACCTAAATTTTGGATGATATTTTGTTAATTGAGTTTTTTTTTGTTGTGAATAACAAAAAAATGTAATAATTTACAATATAGCCATAGGCCTCTCAAGTCGTAAGCACGGCACTGTCTACACACGTATACGTAGCACAACTAAACTTTTTAAAATAAGAAAATAAGGAATCTTCATAACAAGATTTTATATATATACTTTTTTTGCTTCTACTCTAATTACTTTTTTTTTATCCCATTATTGTTTTATTTAACCACTTGGCCTTTGGATGGTCTGTGTAATAAAACAAGAAGACATCATTAAAAGAACCACTTACGAACATATATTATTATATGCATGTTGTTTAGGATGACTTTAAATCATATAATCATATATATAATGTATTGCTTATGTGCTTGGAACCCAAGTTTATGGTCTCGATAGCTTGAAATGTAATTTTTACTGCGCTAATAAGAAAGTTTATTTCTAGAAAAAAATTCTTTAAAGTAAATACACATTAATTACTAACGCAAACGGAAATAAATTATCCAGGCCTATAAGAACTGAAAGCATCTTTGCAATTTAGAGCTTCTGAAGATCATTTGCTGCTCGATCCCTCCCTGCCCCGTAGTCTTTGTCACACCTCCCAATTCAAAAGTTATCACTTTGTTGAAATCATTCGAGTCATCGTCAATGTCACTGCCTGTATCACCTTGCAAATGAAAAATATCTCCTCCATTGATTATGATCGGCTTGTGTTGTTTCTTACTCTTCTTCTTCTTCTTAAAACATATGTTTATGAGTAAAATCAAAAAAGAAAGAAATAAACATATTTTTAGGACAAAATTTATAAATTCTGTCCACATTTTCTACGGGGTGTAGATGAGTTTAACAAACAAGGTGCTTGCTTTTCCAACTTAAGTAAAGTGTAGAGACAAGAAATTTAATTCTTGAAGATGTTGCTATCACCTTTTTGTTTTTTGTTTAATGTTTACTTGACTAAGTGCAGAGTTGGCTCCACGTACATTCCTCTATTTTCTAACGCCAACTCGCTCACAGCTACGACTTAATTTGACACCTAGACTCGAGTCCAACTCACTGAGGATCGATAGATGCCAAACACACTCGAGAAACGTCAAAACGTGAAGGAGAATGAAAACAAAACGAATAGAAAAAGTTATGGGAAAAAAACAAGAACACAGGATTTTTCTAGCAATGTACTATTTCAAGAATCAGTTTTCAAGAGATCTCCACAATCCGAACTCATGAGGTTTTCTCGAATAAAAATCATGCTGCCAAATATCCATTTCCCTTTTATTTATCTTCACTTCATGCATCCGCACATGTCGAAAGTCCAATCCAAGCATCTACACTGTATATAACAACAATAGATGCATAGCTACTCTCATACAATGTTTTATGTGTATGATTTGCTTCTTATCTACTTTCAAAAACTATATGACCCAAATGTCATATCTGTAGTTCTTACTTTTACATTTTAATGCTTAACCAATTAACAGAAAAAAAAACAACAATAGATGCACAAATGAGATATTGTAAACATAAGGTGAATAAGTTTTTGTTTAGGCTAGAGAATTGTTTGATCTCCAATCAGTTTAAGGCCTCTCTCAATAAAAAAATCACATAAATATTCTTAATGGGGGGTCTCAATCGTGATCGCGACAAGTTATCATCGAAGTGACGCAAACCGTAAGGGAACAACAAATTAGCACCTTTATGGATTGAATAAAGTCTGTCTAAATTGTTATGGAAAATCTTATTTTTGCGTGTACAAATAGTGCTTCAAATGAAAGAAAAAATACACAGAAACCACCAATACACAATTGGGATTAATTAAGCAGTCAAAGCTAGTCGGAGTCGCTGTCCCTCGGTTGGTCCAAGTGGAACTCATCTACCGCGTAAAAGTGATTTTTAAATATTGCTATTAATGAATCACCTAATTTCTCTATAACTATCCAAGGCTTGTATTTATCTCTATGCCGATCGGGTTTCTGCATGTTTCCAACAAAAAGAATTTTGTTAAATTCCAAGAAGAAAGGATCTAGAATTGAGACAAGGTTTTGCCGATCGATCACATGTAATATCGTAACCAACGGTAAAAAGCACAAAAAAAAGCCAAGTTTGTACACTATTGGGTTGTACTAGTGTCATTTGCCTTATCTTAACCCTGATTTAAGTTCGATATTGTTTGGGTTAGTTGTAGACAATAAAAACAAAAATACTTAGATTGAAGAAAATTAACTATCCTATCATTATCAGACGATATAATTAAATCTGTTGTGTTCAAAAATCATCCAATTTATATAAGTACACAATTTAAAATATAAGTTTCTTTTGTGTAAAATAATGCGATAGTTTTACATTAATTAAACTTGTTTCCCAAAAGTCTAAAAAATCAAATCTATTTTACCAAATTTTCAAAATATATGGTATATTTACCTACTAAAATGAAATATGTTCGTGGTTAGCAAGCCAGTTGGTCATCAGGAATTCAGGATCGGTAATGGGCAAATTAAATTTCTTTACTACATAAAGGAAACAAAAAAAAACAAAAAAAAAATGGTAAAACAAACTAATTAGTTCAAAGTCTAACTAATTAGAGGCAGAACTCACCGGCTTTAAATCTGATTTTTTCCGGAGAGATGGTGAACTCATTACATGACTGGTTCGATTTAAATGTATCTTGTTTAATGGGTTCGGTCCAACTGTATGTTGTCAACATAAAAAAAATTGTTACTCTTGCCAATACATCAAGGAAATTGCCTTGTTAATATTGACTGTAAACCAACGATAAAGTAATTGGCTCACCTCTAATCGCACAATCAGCCGGCGCTAATTCCGGACAAGGATATTTATATTCATCGGAAATGATCGGGCTTATAAGGCGTTCCTCTTCGTCCAATGGTTTATTTTCAACTGCATAGACCGAAGAAATCGACTCACCTCCCATGGCATCATAGTATAACTCACGGAGTACGTAAATCAGAAAAAGAATAATAAGAAGAAGAATTGCTCCGGAGATGATGAAGGCTCCCAAGACTAAAAACATCATCTTCTTCATCTTTTTCTTTTAATGTCAGATGGATCAAGCTAAAGAGTAAAGACAAAGTCACTTGCTTTAAGCGAATTAAGAAGGCAAGTAGAGCGTCAACGCAGATGGGAACACAAGCGAATTAAGAATTAAGCTAAAGAGTAAAGACAAAAAAATCACTTTCTTTAAGCGAATTAAGAATGCAAGTAGAGCGGCAATATATATAAACTTTACAATATATAGAAAATATTAAATACAATATTTTTAATATTTAAAATACTAAATTTAGATTCCATAGAAACTTTACAATTAATTCAAAAGATTTACTTGGCTAATTGGTTAAGTGGTATTTATAAATAAATTGATATAGAATAAATTTTTGATTGTAACTTAAACAATTTTTTTGTAGGAAAAAACTTATAAAGCTGACTTTTGAAACGGACCTATTTAAATACTTAAAATCTGATTGGTAAACAAATGACGTAAAAGTGGTTTAAATATCATAAAAAATCTTACAGCTCAATCAATCATACCGATATGTGGCCATACATGCTTTAACCATGGATCTAGAGTCTTAACTAGGGCCAAATTCCATGGCTAGATCTCGGTTTTCTTATAGAGTACGGTTAGTTTATTTTAATTTCTAGATCACTTATGATTCTTGTAGGATTGATATAAATTGTTTTTTTTTTGGCCAAATATAAATCTTTAGTTGATATTATTTTCTTGGTCTACATTTTTCTTTTAAAAAAATAACATATATAAGTTCCACAAGAAACTTCATTACTTTTTTAAAATGCTACAACTGAAGAAAGCTTTTATAAAGTGCCGTAAGGGTATGTCAAATGATGAAAATACCCTGATTTAAACGATACTGGTGGACAACTTTTACAAAACAAAGATTGGTGAACAATTTTTTATCTCTCTACTATTTGTGTGCATGTCCACTTAATTTGATTTACTATAGTTTATTTCATAATTTGTGTCCGCAAGTCAAAATCATGGTTCCAATGCTTATGAGATTATGGTTCCATAGACTTCAGAATATATATATTCCACTAGCACTTTTCCCCACGACGACACCAACAATTCAATCAACACTAATTTGGTGTTTGTCCACACAAGTTGAATTTTTGTCCATTTTTTATTAGCATTTTGAGAATTTTTTTAAAAATATACTAGCATTTTGAGAAATGTTTTAAGGACGTATTCTATCTGTTTCAATTTAGTTGTCGTTTTAACACTTAAATTTTGTTTTATAATAATTGTCGTTTTAGATATTTAATGCAGATGTTTGGTAAAAATTCCAATTTAATCTTTAGTGTTTTAATGTTTTGCCTAATAAAAAAATGAATATATTAAACAAAAATAAAGTAGAAAAGTTAATTGTTTTCTTAATTCTTAGGCAAAAACCTTAAACAATAAGTAATTTATAACGGAAGTAGTAGAATTTTAGAAAAGTTTTTCTAAAAAATACTGTAGTAAGGTATATTGGTATTTATGACAAAATTCCTCTTTTTTTTGGGTCTCCACTAAGTCGCCTTGTTTTATGTTGTCATCACTCATTATTTTTTTTTTTTTTGTCGGCTTGTCATCACTCATTAATGACGCCAATCTGTTTAGTTGACCAATTTACTTGAGCTCAAAAAAAAAGAAAATAAGATCTAATTCCAAGATATCATTAGTGATGCCATGTGTGAACTTCCGGATCTCAGAAAGGCCTTTAACTAGTAAGAAAACAAAATTAATCATTTTAAATCGGGTTTTTCCATTGTGGTTTCACATTAATCGTTAAATATATTGTTTAGATGTTCAACAAAACCGTTTGACATAAGAAAAAAGATTAATAACAAGAGAGCCATGGATCCTCCGAGCCAAGCCAATGGAGGAAGGCCAATGATCTCGGACGAAGAAGAAGCAGCTTCTTTACTCTTAGAGAAAGTGATCCCACCAACCCTCCTAAAGGAATCAGCAGGTGATAAATGTTGTTGCATCTTCAGAATCCCTCACACTCTCGGGCGAGCCAACTATACAGCCTATGAACCAAAGATCGTCTCAATAGGCCCTTACCACCGTACAGGTAATAAAGAACATCTCAAGATGATTGAGGAGCACAAAAAACGTTATTTGGAGATTTTCGTGTCCAAGACTAAAGACAAGGGCGTTACTCTAAGTCACTTAGTCGATGCAGTCTCTGGATTGGAACAAAAGATAAGAGATGCTTACTCTGAGAATCTTGACTTTAATCAACAAAAGCTGATCAAGGTGATGATTCTTGATGGTTGTTTCATTCTTATGTTGTTCCTTGTGGTGTCAAGAGAGATTGAATACACAAAGTTCAACGACCCAATTTTCAAGCTGCGATGGATACTGCCGACTCTTCGAAGTGATCTTCTCCTTCTAGAAAACCAGGTTCCTCTGTTTCTTCTTAATGATCTTTTAGAGGTATCAAAGTTAACTCTATCCACTAGCTTAAATGAAATGGCATTCAAATTCTTCAACTATTCGATAAAAAAACCAGAAGAGTTTTGGGAGAAACACAAAAATCTTCGGGCAAAACATCTTCTTGATCTCATTCGTAAGACTTTCATACCCGTCGGGTCTTCATCAACCACCCAAAAGCAATGTTGCATCAATATTTTCAGTGGTCCTGGGGAAAATTCAAGAACAGAGACACCTAAAAACACATGTCTTGGTAAGATGTGTTGTTCAAAGGAGACAACTGGAACGCAAACATCATCGCATCCTCCTCCTCTTCCTCGCCCTTTTCTTGGGCTAATTGTCTCAGCCAGAAAACTTCGACTTCAGGGAATAAAATTCAAGCGGAGGGAGACTGTAGAAACACCGTTAGACATAATTTTCAAGAGTGGTTTGGTTGAAATTCCACTACTAATATTTGATGACTTTATCAGCTCTCTTTTGATCAACTGCGTCGCCTTTGAACAGTTTAATATGAAATGCTCCACCGAGATTACAAGCTATGTAACTTTCATGGGTTGCCTGATAAACACAGAAGAGGATGCAACCTTTTTAGTCGAGAAAGGGATCATAGAGAACTATTTCGGAACGGGTGAAGACGTTTCTTTTTTCTTTAAGAATATTGGCAAAAACATTGCATTTTCGATATCCACGAGTTTCTTGGCAAATGTGTTCGAGGGGCTGAACGAGTACACTTCACAAGGATGCCACGTACACTGGGCAGGGTTCAAGTACACGCATTTCAACACTCCATGGACATTTCTATCATCTTTTGCAGCTTTGATGCTTCTTCTCCTTACTATATTCCAAGCCTTCTTTGCAGCCTCTGCTTACTTTCGTCCTCCCAAAAACAATTGAATGTAAGTTGCTACGAAAGACATCCTCTGCTTTCACAAGTTTTTGTTGTTTTTACTCTTGCTTCTTCCTGAAACACCCGATGTTGAGACATCCTTTAGACATTATCTGAATTTTGACAACCTATTGCCTGTCGATTGTAATCGAAGAGACAAAGATCTGGTTCTTAAAGATGTTTCTATATCTTCAGTATGAGGGAAAGAGATCTGAGTTTTTGCAGATTATTAATGTAAACGTGTTCTCTGGCTTCTTAAGAGTTGTATTGAACACAAAATAGCACCAATGTCTTAGGATCAGACCATAACAAATCCGGCATTAGTAAAATTTTGGGAACGTAGGCTTATCTTGTTCATCTCAATACTCGGACTATGAAGTTCTGTTACTACATTATACAAAATCATTGTTCGTCTCAAGAACAAAGGATGATCAATTATTAACACATTGTGTACAGTTTTTAATTTTGAACATGTGCAAAATGATGAACATTGAATTTTTTTTTAACACCTGAAGCTTTATTAGATTGTGTAAGGTTGATACAAATAAGGAATTAGAACAGAAGGAGGAACAGAGTACACATTATATAAAGAGTTCATAGTTATAGCTTGATGAGCCATTTTATCCGCGGCACTGTTTCGTTCTCGGTTAACATGATCTAAAGATGCAAGTGGGAGCTTTGCCATCCAATATCGAATGTCTTGAAGTAGAGTGCCAATCTGCGAATGGTCCTCACACTTGTTAATGATGGAAGTCAGTTCTTTACTATCGCTTTCAAACCAAATTTGACGCATTCCTTGAGACCAAGTTACGTGAAGAACATGTAAGAAACCCAAAGCTTCGGCCTGCAATGCAGAGGTAGAAGAACTAAGTTTTGCACATCCCGAAAGAAGTACTTTCCCATCACTGTTCCTTATCACCCAGCCCGTATTTGTAAAGGATTGCCCTTGCTTGTATCCGCTATCGAAGTTACACTTCAGCCAACCAATTGGTGGAGGCGACCATCGGGAGCATTTATCACTGGGAGTAGTCCGTGGTGAAGTACTGTTGCTGTCAACTTCGGAGTTGATATTGGCATCCAACCATTCAGTTGCTTCATTTGTCCCCTTAGTTGCTTCAGATTGTGGAGTTCTTGTTATCTTGCGAAACAGAAAATCATTCCTTGACCGCCATAGTCTCCAAACTATCCAAAAAGGTAACAGACGTTGGGACTGAGAGAGACTTGAAATCGTAGTCCGGAGGAGAAGGCTTCTCATATTGTCTTCAAGGTAGTCCGAGAGATAATGTTGTCCTGTACCATGAACATGTCGCCAAACAGCTTTGGCGAAAGGACATGTGAAGAGGATATGATTAATGGTCTCATCTTCCTTACAACAGCGTTGACAAACCGGGTCTGCGGGGATTGTTCTCGTTATAAGTTGTGTTGTAGTCGCTATAGCACCTGATAAACCCTTCCAAAGAAAATGACGGATTTTAGGAGTAATATTGAGCTTCCATATTTTCGTCTTAAGGGCAACTGATCCTTTAGGAGGAGTAACAGTTTCGTCATCGTGTAGATTAACATTGAATTATAGAAACAAAGTTGTATTTTTAAAAATTAACAGAAAAAGTGTGATATTTTGGAAAAAAAAACAAAGGGAAAAGGGATTTTAATTGTCGTATTGATTAAAAAAATCAATACTGTATAACTCTAGGAATCGAACTCTCAAGCCTTAGAATAACCTGATGATACTTTACCGATTAACCCGAGATTGGCTATAATTATAGTTTTGCGTTTAAATCATTATCAACGTGAGGGTATTTGGACCAGTCAAGCCCTGCTAGGGAAAGAAAACTGGATATAGCCATATACAGTATAGGTCATATCTTATCTCTGTTTGAGTCAAAGAACCATCCAAAATCAATCCACCAAACACATAACGCCATTAGGATCAGGCTTGTCCATTTCAAATCATGTTAACAGAACAACAAAATAATAAGAAAAGAAAAAAAGTTTAGAAAAGAAAAGTGTTTAGAGTTTAGACACGTCGTCGTTTCACACGCGTTAACTAACTCGTGGATGATGGAAAATTAAAAACTCGTGTTTCGAAAACAAGGGTTTTTAGACCAGTCACTTTACCGGATTTTGGTTCTGTCTCTCCCTCGAGGATTTTTCACAATCATCTGATTCGAAATCTCTCTCTCCCTCAAGCTGAATCTGGATCATCAAAGTAAGTCTCTATCGTTATCTCTTCGTGAGGATGCTTTTATCCCATTTATTTGTTCCTATTTCCAATCTTTGAAAATTTCATTTCCTGAGGCTAAAACAAAAAACAATCGGATAATGGATATAACGATAAAGCACTGAAATTGGACTTGTTCGATAGTGTTTTTCTCTATGATTGTAGCGAAATTTTGGAAAAAGGTTGAATTTTTCTATGATTTGATTCATTCACTTCCCACATATTTAGGTCTCTTGTGTAAAGTTTGTTCTTTTTTCTGGATTCTTAAGTCTTCTTATCCAATTCTTGCAGGTATCATTTTAAAGTTTGATCATTTCGTCTTTGAGTATATAGGGTAGTACTCAAAAATGGCAGCTTCAGAAACTGTTCTACGTGTTCCATTGGGATCTTTATCTCAATCTTGTTATCTCGCTTCTTTCTTTGTTAACTCCACTACAAACCTCTCGTTTAAACCCGTTAGTATAAACAGAAAGGGTGTCCGGTGTACAAGCTCGCATGAGTTCTCAAGCATATCGAACTCCGCGGTGCGAGGACATTCATTTCATAGTTCAAACTGTTCTTTGAAAGGTAAAAAGTTTGTTTGCAAATGCCAAAAACATGATGTTGAGGAGAGCATCAGATCAACGGTACTTCCTTCTGACGGTTTGAAAAGCGACTTGGATGAAATGCCTCTACCTGTAAATGGAAGTCTTTCATCTAATGGTAATGCACAATCAGTTGGAACTAAGTCTATTGAGGATGAAGCTTGGGATCTATTGAGGCAGTCTGTTGTTTTCTATTGTGGAAGTCCTATTGGAACCATTGCTGCGAATGACCCGAGCTCTACTAGTGTTCTGAATTATGATCAGGTCTTCATTCGTGATTTCATACCCTCGGGGATTGCCTTTCTTCTTAAAGGAGAGTATGATATTGTTCGCAATTTCATCCTTTACACCCTCCAGTTACAGGTAGCAGAGTCTTTCTGTTTTTCTTAGCTTAGTTCTGAATATGATTAGTTCATATGGAAGCATGATGTTGTCAAATGTTTTTGTGGTTAAAGGGAAATGATTGTAGTAGTAACCTCTTTTTGTTAAACCGAGTCCAGCGTAATATTTGGTTATGTTATGAGCTGATATGATACTTATCCCTGACCAGAGTTGGGAAAAAACCATGGATTGCCATAGCCCAGGTCAAGGTTTGATGCCTTGTAGTTTCAAGGTGAAAACTGTTCCTCTTGATGGCGATGATTCAATGACCGAAGAAGTTTTAGATCCTGATTTTGGGGAAGCAGCTATTGGACGTGTTGCCCCGGTAGATTCTGGTAAGAGAAGCTTCAGATCCCTGTGTGAAAAGGATATTTTAAATTTTTTGCTCTTTATGATTACATGACTCACTTTTCATTTGTTTCGGATATTCCAGGCTTGTGGTGGATTATATTATTAAGAGCATATGGAAAATGCACGGGTGATCTTTCAGTGCAGGAAAGAGTTGATGTGCAGACCGGAATCAAGATGATCTTGAAACTGTGTCTTGCTGATGGTTTCGATATGTTCCCTACTTTATTAGTCACTGATGGGTCCTGCATGATAGACCGTCGAATGGGAATCCATGGTCATCCCCTGGAGATTCAGGTGAGCAGTTCCTTCAGTCTGAATTTGCACCAGAAGCTGTCTATGCAGTTGTAAAACCGCTTATTATGTTTTACTTTCTCAGGCACTCTTTTATTCGGCTTTGGTCTGTGCACGTGAGATGCTTACGCCAGAGGATGGGTCAGATGATCTAATCCGAGCTCTCAACAATCGTCTTGTTGCATTAAATTTCCACATCAGGGAATACTACTGGCTGGACCTGAAAAAAATCAATGAAATATACCGTTACCAGACCGAAGAATACTCTTATGATGCGGTTAATAAATTCAACATCTATCCAGATCAGATCCCCTCATGGTTAGTTGATTTTATGCCCAACAGAGGAGGATATTTGATTGGAAACCTTCAGCCCGCCCACATGGATTTCAGATTCTTTACTCTGGGGAACCTTTGGTCTATAGTGAGCAGTTTGGCTACAAATGATCAGTCACATGCAATTCTTGATCTCATTGAAGCCAAATGGGCAGAGCTTGTAGCAGACATGCCGCTCAAGATCTGTTACCCTGCTATGGAAGGTGAAGAATGGCGAATTATAACCGGAAGTGATCCAAAGAACACGTAATTTCTCACTCCCATATGATCATCAATAGATGTTTTGAAGTTTTCACTATAGTATTTCCACCATCCCAATTATCATTTTAAGCATCTTGATTATGTTGCAGTCCTTGGTCTTATCACAATGGAGGTGCCTGGCCAACTTTGTTATGGCAGGTTAGCTCAGATTTCTCTCTTTAGACCTCATAAACCGGACATTCAGGTTCTTTTTTTTGTTTTCCGGTTTTTGTGTTTGGTTCTGAGATTTGCAACTGAACTAGAACTGATATTTTGACATATTGGATTGCACAATGAGATAATCATTTTTGTTTATCAATGAGCCAAATTTGTGCTAATTTGAAATCCGGATTCCATCTTGGTTTTTTCAGCTGACAGTAGCAAGCATCAAAATGGGTAGACCAGAGATTGCAGAAAAGGCGGTTGAGTTAGCCGAGAGACGGATTTCCTTAGACAAATGGCCCGAGTACTACGATACCAAAAGAGCAAGATTCATCGGTAAACAGGCACGTCTTTACCAGACTTGGTCCATTGCGGGTTACCTTGTTGCCAAACTCCTCTTGGCAAATCCAGCTGCAGCAAAGTTCCTCACTAGTGAAGAGGATTCGGATTTGAGAAACGCATTCTCTTGCATGATCAGCGCTAACCCGAGAAGGACAAGAGGACCCAAAAAGGCTCAACAACCATTTATTGTATGAGAAGCTCAGACTTATTTTTTCAAAGTGAGCCATGGAGGCATCTGTATCTTCAACAGAATGATACAAAAACTAGATTATTGTTGTGTAAATAGTCTCTCTTAGAAACTTACATAAAAAAGATAATGGTATTTCATCATATATTATTAAAAGCTTTTTAGGCTCAAGTAGTGACTACATTAATTTTGTTGCAGTGGTCCAACAAGTTGAACAATGAACATGACTAGAAACAGTAGCTATTTAACATAGAAACATCCAAAATTTTGCTGTAGAGCCACTTGTGCTAGGTCCTATCGAACTTAAATTCAACTGACAAGGCTATGATGATCTAGCCTCAGAAAATATTTTAACTGGATCCTATCAGTGGTGGTGGTAGTTGCAGATTAATAATGTTAGAGCATTCGTAGTAAATAGCCAGATTATTTGACTCATATATGTTAGAATAACCATGAACTTTTTCTTTTATTAGGGGGAATGCTCTCACAGCTTTTAACCAAATAACATTCTTATGTTGGAGTTTCTCTTCACTACACTCTAAGTTAGAACCACTAATCTGAGTCATGACTCATGATGTACATGTTTGACCAACAATAGGCGACAGTAGTTTTGCAATAGATTGTTTTGAACTGGTGAAGTTGATGAACTCAAAAGTGAAAGTGAGCTTTTGAGTGCTTTGGCAAGGTTTCCCGGGTGTTGAATAGAGGCCGCGGATAGGTCTAAGTGGCGTCGCTAACTCGCTGAGCTAGTGTAGAAGTCCGCGGTTGCTTGTCCGTTTTTGCGTTAGTTCTCGAAGAAGCTGTAGGCTTCTATCACAAGGCTTTGAGGACTGGCTTTGGATAGATCGGCTCGTGGCAACAACGATGAGGATTCCAAGACTTCGGTTTTGTGGCAACCATGCAAATTTCCGAGCTTCGCGGGCTCGGAATCGGTATTTCTTCTCGCGACTTGGCCATTATCACTCACAGCGGTCAGAAGCTTTTTGAGTAGTCATGTTGTCTTTAATTTTCTGTAGTTGTTTTTACCCGCTCCTGTAATCTCTGTAACTTCTGTCCCAAATCAAAAATGGTATAAAACTTAACCTTTTACCCAAAAAAAAAAAAAAAAGTTGATGAACTCTTACACGCCAACAGAAATTGTATATTTTTAGAGGTAATTCATATTTGAATGAAACCAGAAAAATGTAATTAAATTATGATGACATAATAGTAATCTTTAACATGTGTTGATATATATAATGATATTACACACGAGATTCACACTCATTACAATAGTTGCAACTTGCAAACATATTAGTAGTATATATAATTTATTGTTTAAGCACATAGGTGATGAGGCCAGGAATGTGGGTGTTTGTGATATAATTGTCCCAATCAATGGACTTGGGATCGAACTCGAACGATCCATCTAACTCTTTGATTTTCTCCTTTCTTTTCATTCGCAGTCTTTCAGTATTTAAATCATCAAATCTACACAAAACAAGAATATTTAATATTATGTCATGACTTAATTAACTTGCACGCATGACGACTTAAAATATGATAATAACTCATGTGTAGTAAAGATGTTACTGTCTTAATTAATCTTAAAGTTTGGTGAAAGATTATGAGTGATGATACATACATGCCCTTGAAGAGTAAGTAAGGCTGGTAAAGCTCAACTAGTCGCATAGCTAGCTTGATTTTGCGGCTGAGGTCATTGTAGTTATCTCCGTGACTCCATGGATAAACTATATTTATCAATCGAAGTATCTGAAAAAAAAAAAAACAACTGAGAAGTGAAAAACAAAGGTGGAAAAAAAATTACTCCATATTTTTTGTTAGCAACAAATAGTTGTGCATAAAAACCGAACCAAAATTTAGGGTTCTTTGCAAGTTTAAGAGTTGGGGAATGAAATGAAAATAGAACATAAGTTGGAAACTTTTTTCCTAAACTCCAAAAATCAAATCATAGAGTTAATGTTAAGGTACCTGTAAAGGAAGCTTATAACGAAGGGTCATGTAGAGGCTGAATTGAGCCATAGTGGGCAAAATGATTCCTTTGGTCACTATGATTGGTGAACCATTCCGACCAACCAGAGGACGTTTAGCAAAGTAACGAGCCGTGATATCGTGAAGTTGTCCAAACGTGACTGGATTCTTACAAGAAGAACCAACATGATATATTGCCTGAATCCCGGTATCTCCCCAATGAGCTGTCGCGGCTGCAACCATCGCATTAACTACCATGTCTGCCGGTATCTGCAAATGTTATTATAATATTTTCCTATCAAAACATTCTCAAGGAATTTTATATAATATATTAATTTAAACAAGTAACCTGTTATTTAATATGCTATAAATTGATTTAGGTGTTGACTCGTGATACAAAGATGTTGATTGGACTTACAAGGTCAAAGACTGAGTTTGAATCCGCAAGAAAACATTTAAGCCTTCCTTTACCATATGCAACAATCACACTATCTAATGTTCTGCATATACAATTAAGAAAAAATAAATTAAAGTTTAATATTGAGCACGAGATAAATTTAGATATAACGAGGATATAATAAACCAATACTCACTTCAATCCTTCGATCCAACCAGGGAATGGTTCGGCAATAGTACTAGTAATCATTGTTGGACGTATGATAACAATTGGCAAATTTTCTCTGTATTTTCCCATTAGCATCTCTCCCATTGCTTTGGTGAATACATATGTATTTGGCCATCCATGAAGCTTTGCCCTATATTAAGACCATTTTGATTAAAGAATTAATGGATGATTGAAGTAGAATTTCATAACATATACGGTGTGACTAGGCCGCAAACCTTGCCATTCCAAAATCTTTCATTGTTTGTGAGATCTCTTCTTCAGAATAATCTTGAAGTTCTTTCAATTTCTGTTTCATTAGTTCACGCTCTATATTGATGTCTAGTGTCCGGTTTCCGTTAAGAGTCTCTCCCATGTTGAATGGTTTCTCTTGTAATAATCCTGATTGTTCTCCGCTAACATACGCTAAAAGAATACATTTGTAAGTAAGCATCTGTGTATATATGGTCGCTTTTGTAAGGATATATTTCGAACTCACCGGTCGAGACATGGAGAAGCAATTGTCCTTTAACACACTTTTTGGCGAAGTTGAGAACATTAAGGGCTCCAAATGTATTGATGCCAAGACCAATATCATATCTTTTATTTTATTAAAAACAGAAAAATGAAAATCAAGTTAAATTTGAATATTATTATACCAAGTAAATATGATATACGATCAATTATTTTCGTAAATACCTTTCATCGAAATTTGTTGTGGCAGCGATGTTGATAATGATATCAATCTCACTCCACAAACGTTGTATGAGATCGGTGTCTTTCAATCCCAAGTTATCGATCGATATATCACCTGGAACCGGCACAATTTTTTCCCGCACCAAGGCATTCAAGTTCTCTTCACCTAGATCGTTCCTCAACACTTTAAAGAGGTCTATCTCTATAACCTGTTGCGTCATTGTAATATGGAAAGAAAACTTATTGTTGACATAATTGAGATAATTAATTAATGGATCGCCTCTAGATTTATGTGTAGAAGTGTTTTGGTTATAGGGTTTAATATGCACCATACCTCACTACGTAGGCGTTGCATTGCTGATTTTTCGTCGGGAGCTCTCAACAGAAGGTACATCTTCTTCACATTTGGTTGCAACCTTAGAATTTTCTCTACCAAAACTATCAAAACAATAATAATTAAAAACAGTATTTTCGTTACTAAATTAATCTTGTAGTATACTACACATGAATATGCATTCACCCTTTTTAGAGTGTTTAAATATTCATTATCGTAAATGGCGATACTGGTTTATATATTCACCCTTTTTTGAAGATCCATCCTGGTTTATAAATGAATAGTACTTCACCATCGCAACAAATACTATGATACAGAATTATTAAGTTTTCTCAAATTAAATATATACAGAAGTCATTGAATATTTGTAAGATGCATGTATCATAATTATTGGACCATAAAAATTTATTGTGTTGCAATAAATGTAAATGAACAGTATATGACTCAATATTCTTGGTATATCTTAAAGTTTTTATCACTATCACTCTCCTTTTTTCTATTTAAACAAGAAAAACAAACACATAATTAGCGGGACATCTACATATCCTTCTGTCTTAAATATACGATTAACAATATGTTCAGTTTTCACCATATATAAGAAAACTATGTTGATGCCAATCGTACAATTATAGAACCAATTTCACGCATGTCAAGGAAATAAATGTCAAGAATCTATAATAACTAGGTACAAAGATAATATGAAGCATATAATCGATTACTAAATTTTCATTACGTCGTTATTATAGTAAAAACAAGACTCGAAGTACTGAACCAACAAGGTGTAGAAAGAACATTACGTACCCTTGGCAAGAAAACCAGGTGCCCCAGTGATGAGAATGGTCTTGTTACCGAGAAATTGAACACAGTTGGATTCCATTGAAACAAAATTATTCTCAACCAACTTAAGAGAAACACAAGACTTTCTTCTTTTTTTTTTGATAAAAAGAAACAAAAGACTTGATTTTATTGAGTCACGTAATGCCTTTGGAGTCGAGGTTGCTATATATAGAAATGCCAACAAAGAGATCCATATGGTTGGCCATCGTCTTTACAATTTCTTCATCTACCCGCATTGATTACAGAAGATGTGAAATCAAAATTTATTTAGTAAATAATGTTTTCTTCAGAATAATAAATATCATCTCTCACAATTCAAGAAACGTAACTACATGTCGGCCCATCATCTCAGACTTCCCGTTGAAATCATTAATTAATTTTGGTAGGCATAATTGTACTTTGACATAAGAACTATAACTAATAGATCTCATTAAACAAATTATGTGTGTTTTTTTGTATGTCAACAACTTAATTTATTACGTTACGCCATATTATACTTTTTCTTATTAAAGGGTTTAGGTCATATAATACTCACCATAAAGATAAACAAGTTATGTTTACAATTATAGTTAAGGTACTTACTCCGTGGGGCATAATCGTACAAGGTAAAAGAATGTGCAGTAGGAGGTTCTCACAAAGGTTCTCAACAATATCAATAAACATTATGTATTCATCAATCGCTTTTATAAGATTATGTTTTTATCAATTAAAGTAATTTGTATTTTTATTTTGTCATCAATAGTTTATTAAATTGAACATTTAATAACTACTATACCTTCATCCAAAATAAGAGAAATATATATTGGTTTTTGTCACTACACATATAGTAAAAGAGTAAAAGATATTGCAATATGAACCTAAGTGGATGCGCCTATATAGACAGTTAGACACTACGCGTTTGTCGGCTGCCTAAATGCTTAATGCATTTTAGAACATTGTATAAATGAATAACTCCAATATAAAAAAAAATTGATTGTTCAAAGTTCAAACTGCTGAATCATCTTGTTGAAACTAAATATTGTGTCTTTAACCATTTTAGTGTTGGTTCAGCGTTTTTCCTAAAACACTGAAACTCTACTATATATCTTCATTTACTTGGTTTTTTATTACCACAACTATTCGAAACAGAATGCATAGGATGTTAGACAAAATAATACTAGTTTGTTAGGTAATATGTTATTTTCAAAACTAAATGTTCAGATAACTTTTAATCATAATTCAATTTTTCTAAGTTTGTCCAATGATTAATCTTCCCAAACATGTGTTCTGACGAGAAGGACACCTACCATATATGCAATTAGGAGTTAGGAAGCTGGAAGCTGCCGTAATTTCCTCTTCATTTGCCGTCTATTTATAAGGGTTTGCAATAATCGGTGCACTTCTATCTATCTAAAGTACTTGGTCAATAAAGTTTGGTATAGAAACTAAAATGGTATGTTATCTTCGTACGTACCTCTATTTTTGGAATTATCCTACAGTGATATGATTGATATATTGCCATGATCTTTAGATTTCAGGTTATAATGTAGGCTACATGTTGCTCCAAGCAGTTGGGATTTTACCACTCCGATCCCAGTGGATTGGCTCTTTGTGTTTATATGATATTTAATAAAAATATATGTTCCAAAAGTTTGGTAATATGAATGGTATATAAACGAGTTGCGTGTCTTTGACATTTTTTGCATAGATAGAGTCTGACATTTTGAGTTGCGAGCCGTTCTATTTCACATTACAAAACACAAAAAATCAGTACGCTTCTTTATTATTTATAAGTCTTATCATTTTGCTTTCATCTATTGTCTTTTATCCATTTGGAAACACACCTATAGATAAATTACGATAGAGTATAGTTGGGGTTGGACCCTTTGGTACCAGTAGTCTTGAACTTTTGATGACGCGTTGACATCCACAATTCCACATCCTGAATAGTTTTATTAAATTATTAAAAAAATCAATGTACAATTAAATTGTCAGAAAAAAAAATATAGAAATTAAATGAGTTCGGGTTTGTGATTTGGTATGTACGTATTTCTAGGAAAAGTTAAAATTGTCAAGAAATAATTGTTTAGATTTTTTTGTGTGTTATTACTGAAGGACTTTGGCCTTCCAAATTTATTTATTAAATATATTAATTTACATATATAAACATGGACGTATAGAAAAATTAAGAAAAAACAGATCACACGTACGAAGCTGCTAAGAGTGGCAGCCATAATAGTCACAAACTCTACATGACTAAAAGGAATAGAACAAAAAAGCCACGATGATGTAGCATGAATTAGGATGTGCTGATGGCCAATTAACCAGCCGACCTAGCTAACCGAAATCATTAGGTATATCCGTATATGTCACATAAAGAGCTGCCATGGCTAATTAAAACGAAGTGACACGGTGATATTTTATTGACATACCATTCTATAAATCACTGATCAAGTTCATCACATATTTATTCTAAGGATAATGCTTGAACGATCATCCTAACAATCCATAAACATTCATATGAACAATCTCTTTAAAACAATACTCGAAAAGTCTTATAAATGATCATCTAAAAGTCATAAACGGTCATAATTGTTTAGGCAACTATTAAGAAAATATCACTATCGAATACAGTTGAAAACGATCACAATCATGCACAACTAACCGTCATGAACTATATAATCAACACATTGATGTAAAGACAATGGATACTCAAATTTTCTAATGACCGCCATTAATCCACATATCTTGACCGCTCAATACTCAAAATATTTCAAAAGTTAAGTTATTTTCTAAATAAAAAAAACCGTGATCTTTTTTTTTTAATAATTAAAGGAATAACACATAAGTATTTGCTCATTTCTGCTTAATTCAACATTTCTTTTCTTAGACGGTGTTCCATGCATGTGGGTAGGGTCGTGCTCACAGTTTAAGAAAGAGCGGAAGCTGTAGATGTCTCAAGCTCCACCTCACATGCAGTACACATTAAATTTTGAAGACTCAACTTTCAAAATTCTATTTGGCTCAACTGGTCAAAAATTATTGTATTTAACCTCTTATGCAAGTTTTGAGTCCTAGTGATTTTCTACCAATTTTTAAATGGGCTAATATGTTTCGTACGTCTCTTGATTTTTTATGGGCTTTCAGGTTTTTTAATAATCACTCTCACTCATCTTGCTAATTTTATTCTCTTTTGACTATTTTAAAAATGCCATTTTATAGCTTGTATTATAAAACTTTATAAACAGTATACAATTTTATAAAACCTTATAAACATTTTCTAACATGCGTTATAAAAATCCTATAACACTTTATAAATATTTTTTATAACATGCTCTATAACAGTAATATTTTTGAAAATTGGTATCATAATTCATAAATTAGATATTAATATAGTTATACAGTTGTAATCATATATATGAAAGTTGACCGATTCTTTCCATATGAGTGTCACATTTTCACTCAACCATCTTTCTTTCTAAGGATTATTGATAAATTTATTATTTTCTAGATTGTATCATTACTATCTTTATTTTATTAATATATTTTTCTTTTAAAAAAATTTATTTATTAGTTTTTTCTTCTCATACTAGTTTGGAGTTTCTTCGCTAATTTGTTGTAATCTTAACTCAAAATATGAGTAGATAATAATATATTGGGTTAGCTAATGGTTTGAATAAATTATTTTTAATCTCTATCTATAAAATATATCATTAGAGGGTGAGGAGTACATAAAAAGAGATTCATTATCAAATTCTTGAGCTATTTATAATCTCAACATTCTCATCTACAAAATTAACAAATATTTATTTTAAGATTATATGAGTGATATATTGTTGAGAAAGTTGCTAGAAAAAGTATTTCGATAATTAAAGTAGTTTTTGATACTTCAATTTCAATTGCATGAATAAATAATTAGAAAACTAGAAATTTATATCATCAAAATATGACAAATAAATAAAACAAAACAATATTTCGAATAAAACTCTGCAGCGTAGCGCGGATAATCAGCTAGTATATTTTAAATTAACATAACTGAAGATATGCACACATTCTTAAGATAAATTTGAATATATAACTTTGATCTATAATTCACACCATTGTTTATATTAACTGAATATACGCTTATATATAGTATACATTTTATAATAAATATTTTGAATTTAAATAAAGCCACATGGTCAAACGTTGTCTTAGATCCTCCGAAATCTATGCACAGCCACACACGTGAGTGATCCATCTCCACTGGTACCTAAGTATGGTCCCCAAGTACAGCTCCGCATAGTTATCAAACTTATGGATAGTTTCCAGACAATAAACCAACGAAAAGTAGACGAGGAAACGCAATACTCTTTAATTTGAGTACTCTTTTAGAGATAATTGTACGTAGCAGTTAGTATAAAGCTTGTAACGAGGTTCTCATCAGCAAAATATGAGAAACGCATTAGTTTGTGAATTGCCCAAAAAATCTTTGGTTTAGTATCGTGACTCGTGAGGTATATATCATCTTCCCCACCAAGTCTTTCATCTTTAGAGAATTTTAAGCTTGGCCTCATTGGCATATGAGATGGTTTACAGAAAAAATATTTCTTGCATTAACAATCAAAAATAGTTTTTTCGTGTTAAGAAAATACAAATAACAAATTTTTGTTAAAACGTATACGACACTACCTTACAAAACACATGGACCCCGTATTTTAGACAGTTTATACACGAAAACAAAGTTGTTGTATGGTTTTTACTTTTTTAGCTCCCATGATTAGACATGCATGCAGCTTTATATAAAATCAGAAGCAAGAGTTTGTTTATCTCATAGATTTTTTTTTTGTTAAAAAGAGTTCCTACAATTGTTGCTTGTCTGCAATATTCTAAGACTATAAAATTAAATATTTCTCTATATGTAACACAAAGAAATCCACATCATACCCACAATTTTAGGAAATTTCCACAAGCAAAGAAGAAAGGTTGAGATGAGTGAAATAAAAAAAAAAAAAAGGTTGAGATGAGTGATGAGATGACTACCGCGTGAAAGAAATACGTACCCCATCGACGGCTATATTTAATATATAGTTGAGATGAGTCCATCCCACGTAAAAAAACAGTATTATCTAAAAATGTAAGTTACTAATTGGTTATTAAAAGCATAGGCGAATTCACTACGTACGTAATATCTGAAAAAATAGTTTTGAACCAATTAATTGGAAATCAGAAAGAGATATGAATGATATATTTTTATAAAGCTTATAACACTAAAATTAGATTTATATATAATTACATTTGAAGAAAACAAATTCTAATTAAACTTTCACTAAAACCTTTACTGCTCGACACAAACATGACACATTTTGTTTAAATCTTCTCAAATAATATATATAAATTTTCCTTTTATCAACAACATAAATTTTATCACACTGACGACATTAATACACACTATTATGAACTTATGGTTCATAGTCTTATTATAAAGAATTAATTCTCTAAATAAAAAAATAAATAGGTATGGCATCGGTACAATGGACTTATGGAGACATTTTATTGAGGGAAATTAACACTTGATAACTGTATAACACATGTACGATGTCTAGTTCAATGCATTTTTTTCATTTTTGTAAGTCATGTTATGGGCGTCATGTGGGTTGAATTTGGGAGACACCTTAAAACTTCAGAACCCACCACACCAATATATATCCCCACCGTTACGCAGACACATTTTGTGACATAAATATAATACTAAGTGTTCAGAAGTATGTGTGAGAGGTGAATCTTTTAGAGAGTTATGTGTTAGATAAAATTTTATCTAGATTTTTTAAACCAAATTGATGGTAATACTATGCTAAAATTGATGTATTTTAATACTAAAGTTTGTTGTTTGAAAATTATATTAACATATAAAGTAATGTAGGTAAAAAAAAAGTAGTTGAATACCAAAAACTATAATATTGCATGGTTCACTTTTTAAAATTTAACTTTTAATCTTTATTATTACATATAATATTGCATGATTCGTTTTTTCCCCCTGAAATGTATATAAAAATATGTATATCTCAATATCTCATTACGCAAAAAGATTATATGTAAATAAATATTCTTTGGCATAAATTTTATGGTGTTGAAGTTCTGAGCTTTGCAGAGCAAATAAGACCATTGTTTTTGAGAAATAGAATGTCCAAAGAGATCAGCTGGGGAAACTTTTGAGTGAGAACTGGCGGGTGAGAGACCATAAAAACAGATAGACAAGAAGGACCTCCGAGAATAGGCTGATATTGTGATACCACCGAAAGTAGAATTTGAGGTTTAGAGCATAGTTTTGTTAAACCGCCGGATGATAAGACGTCCATATAAAAGAATAACATATTACAGATTAATAACATGTTATGAAAAAAATGGGTGAGTTAAATATATATACAAAAAATAAGATTTATAGACATTATAATTTTAAAATTAAGTAACTATGAAGGAGAAAGAAACCACAAACCAAAAATATCTTTTTTTTTATTAATTAAAAAGTACCATTGAATTAAAACTGTTTAACTACTTCAGTATCTCGTCGATAGTGTTCATTCCGACGCCGATAACACTATTCATTTTGAGGTTGATGATACTATCCATTATAAAATAGTATAAAATATTTTTTGATTTATGTGGATAACTATTTTATTTACTTGATAAATAATATAGTATCGCGATAAGTTCACATATTTATTAATATGGTAAAATATCATGAACATATTACATATAATGATAACGATAACAATAATAATAACGGACTACACATGCTTGTAACATGTTAAAATATTAAATACATCGAATAATAATTAGATTAACGTGTTAAGATCATACATCAAATAATATTTATATTAACGTGTTAAGAAAGTAAAAAATATCATATATTGATAAATTAGAATATCAACAAGATATCTACCTGATGAAGTATAGTGTAGATAATTACTATTTATTTAACACGTTAATATAAATTTTATATCGATAAATTAATCTTTAACATAACACAAAATATAAAATCATGTTATAAAAATATTAACGAGATACAAAATTTAATAAAATATAAAGTTTCATGCATATAACGAATTTTATGTGTTTGTAACTTGTTAATATATTAATAAAAATAAAACATATAGATACAAAAGTAATAATCGAAATTGCTGGGTTCCAATGCTAAAATTAAGAAGAGACCCAAAAAGTTAGTCAAATTTCATCAAAATTAGTTAAAATAGTTGGATCGAGATACTAAAATAAAGTGGAAGAAGACTACGAGTATGTTATTGTTTACCGCAACGACGTACAAGACTGTTGGGACAAACACCAACGATCTATGCACACTCAAGTAAAATTTATATTATTCGTGGACTAAAGCTCTCAAAATCAAAATACAAGACAAATACGTATAATTAGTATGAAAATATACGCAAAAAGTATGGTATCGATTGTATAGCAAGATTTCGATGTCCTGTTTTTGGTCTATGGAATCCTATATTTATATACAATGATTTACATTAATTGCCTAATTAATGTAATAACTTTTATTAAATGTGCCAGTTTTGATTCCTTAATAAACGTTGTAACGTTTTTGTCTGAACCCTTTTAAATTTTTGTTGAGCCTTCGAATGTCCGGTCCATTGCCTAATTCCGGACTTCTCCTTGTAATCTCCGAGCTCTTCAATTCGTTTAGTTTCGGTTCGAAACATCGGCTCGGGTATTCATCTGTTGACTTTTGTTAGGTTGACTTAACATCCACATGGCAATCTTCGAGTAGGATGCGATACCAACAACATACTTACATAGTTTCTTTGAGATTATGTAGTATTTTTTTCCATAGACAAAGTTATACTCCCTCCGTATTTTAATAATTGTCGTTTTAGAATTTTTATTTTTTTGAATTAGATGTCGTTTTCAAATTTCAATGCAAAATTTCTTACTTTTTAATGTTTTATGATGTCATAAAACATTAAAAAGTAATAAATTTTGCATAGAAATTTGAAAACGACATCCAATTCAAAAAAATAAAATTTCTAAAACGACAATTATTAAAATACGGAGGGAGTACTTGGTTGCAACCTTTGTTAACTAATATATTGTCTAGGAAACATGCTAGTTTTTTTTTAGCCTTTGTTAATTAGTTTCAGCTTGTTTCCAATTGTGTACTTAGACATAACTGTAATATCATTAGTTCTTTATGCAATCCAATGGTTCTTGAGATTGTTACTGTAATCGGAATGAAACACAACTTATTATTTTCAACGTCTTAATTAGTTATGGACAAGGAACTTTGAGGTGAAATATATTGATATTATATTTGTGGTTCTGTGGCAAACAATTAGAGTACATGTATATGGTGAAATCTGAATAAGCCACTACTAACTTAGTACTATCAAGGTGAGTGGTCTTTCTGATTCAGGGCTTGTCATTGCTTCCTTGAAATCAAAATGCTCTTGACTCTTGAGTTTACAAACTCAAGCCGCTTCCTGCGTATATATAAACTGTGAATTGTTGTAATTCTCACTTTCACATCAAGGTTAATTCTTTCTCTCTTTTCACTCTGTCTCAAGCCTTACATCTCTCTAGTTCACTCTCTTTTGTGTCTTGTTCTTTGCTTAATACAAACCGTAGAACATTAGAGAGATAAGCACAAGAGACTACATTTTTTCTTAAAGATCTTTTAGATAATTCTTACACAACACACATCACACATACATATAGTGGTATATCTCCACTTGCTACTCTAGGCACATGAACCTTAATCATGACTTTTACACACTAGACCATACTCTTAGGTTCTAACACTTACATCATACGTTAGACCATGCTTCTACTAAAAACTCTCCTTACACTCTTAACAACTCCAACGCCTCACTTCAATTCTAACTTAAACTAAACAAAACAAAACACTTCTTCTTTTGGGCCTTAATTCATTTTGCAGCGCATTACAAAACACTCAAGCCCAACTTCTTCTTGTTGACTTGTGCTTCTTCTTGTTGTGTCGTTGACCACTCTTTCTCACGACACCAATTTTTTAAAAAATAATAAAAACACCAACTTCTTCTCTTCGACGACTCTTCGTCTTGCTCCTTCTTCGCTTTGCTTCTTCTTCGACTAATTCTTCTATTCTTATTGCAGGTTTAATGGAGGACTCAACTCTCCACATGAATTAGTTTGTTTCTCTCATAGTCGTGCTTGCGGCTAGAATCTTCTTCCGCCAACATTGGTCTCCCTTCTTACTCCCTCGTAAGAAATCTTGTTCACACATTTGAAATGGATGGATGCAGGGGCGGTTCAAACTTCAAACTAAACATAGGCACTGTGTTATATATTCATTTGGAAAGGGTAACAATCTTCTTAGTTAAAAAAGCTATGAAAATGTCAAAATGGTAAGAAGAAGAGATTCTACGGGAAAAGCAACGTTAACGTACGACCGACAATATAGTCTTGCTCCTGACCAAAACCCTAATACAGTTTCTGAAAAAAAATTGAGTTCCACGTGCATTTGCGCACCTCCCGAATGGATGTGATTTCTTTTGTCGTAAACAATAACTTCTTTTAGAAATTTAGATGGCCGAGGCGTCATATCGATCGTCATCGTCTTTGATTATAATCATGATGTAACCACATAACAACCATCAGTTTCTGATAGGCATGGTTTATATATCAAACTGTTGTCGACGAATCATTTTACACATAACAACCATCGGTTTGATATAGATTATTATATGGTCAAGCTAAAATTAAAAGTTTGATCACACTATTGAGATAGATTTGAATACTTAAAGACCCACACCTAAAGGCGCTTAAACAAGAAAAAAATAGATAATTCAACACGTGAAATAACCAAAATATCGTTAAAACTTAACAACAAACTGACAAACCAAACTCATTTAACATAATTTAATTAAATGGGCCTACGATTTGATGCGCATGAAAATTGAAAAGTCTTTACTCTTTAGGGTTTTCTGGAAGCACATTGGCATTATAAATAGACGATGCGTATTGCATGATCAAAGTATAAAATAAAGATCAAGAGAAAATAAATATATATAAAAAGAAAAAAAAAAAAGAGAAACTTAGAGCATGGATAAGAAGATGAAAGAGGAGGAGGAGCCACTGAGCCCAGGGGCTCGGGTATTTCAGGAGCCGAGCATCGACTGTGGCATAGTCATAAAGTTCGGGTGCAAATCCAAGATCAACCCTGACGTCATTGTTGATTCCTTGAAGCTTAATGTTTTCAAGCATCCTCGTTTCTGCAGCGTTTTGGTAATGATTTTTTTAGATATTGTCATCGCTAATTTTAAAATTAACACGTACGTTTCGGTTTTATAAATAGGTTTTCACATAAGTTTAAAACTATTTAAATTTTAAACATCCGTCTTATTGAATCTACCATTTTAATTGCAGTAACTTTATACTAGACATTCTTTACTTTGAGTAAATGGATGAGTGAGTGAAATATAATATTGAAATTCTAAAACGAAGTCATTTTTGAAAAACAAATAAAAAGACTCGTTTTGTTGGATATTTGTGTGTATATTGCAGGTTTAAGTCATGGGATGGATATTTATTTTTTTCTAATGGAGGCTATACATTTTTCGAAAAGTGTTGTTGTTTTTACTTCCCAGCTGCTTAGCATATTAATTAATACGTGCGTTTTAACACATTAATTAATAAATGTGCTTCCAAAATTATTGTTACATATTCACCTTACTCAATAGGACGATGATGGTACAAAATGGTTAAGGACCGATGTTGTCAATGTAGAGGAACATGTATTTGTACCAGACATAGATCCAAAAATGAAAGAGGAAGACGTTGAATGGTTTGTTGAGGACTACATATCCCGTATCACGATGATTCCTCTAGACAGATCTAAGCCCTTATGGGAAGTTCACATCCTAAACGCTAAAACCTCTGACGCTGAAGCTATATGTGTAGTAAGATGTCACCGTGCATTAGGAGATGGAGCGTCTCTCTTGTCTCTCATACTAGCATCTACCCGAAAAACATCGGACCCCAAGGCATTTTCTACCCTCCCTGTCCCAAAGCGTCGTAAAACTTACAACCATAGATGCGAATTCTCATTCTTTAGATTGGTTCTTGCGGTTTGTTCCACAATGAGATTGATTTGGAATACCCTAGTGGATTCCTTTTTGTGTGTGGCAACAATAATTTTCTTGAAGGATACAGATACACCCTTGAAGGGTAGACCTAGCGCCCTAAAGAAATTTTCTCACCGGATTGTTTCTTTGGATGACTTCAAACTTATAAAGAACGCTATGGAAATGGTAAATACGCATTTTTTACAAATTTCCATATCATATTTTCATGTGAAATTTTCTTGAATTTTTGAAAACTCTTCCACAAACAATTTTGTGGTTTTTTATAGTCTAACTTCTCATGTGCACATTGTTTCTTTACTAGACTATCAACGATGTTCTTCTGGGGGCTACACAAGCCGCTCTCACACGCTATCTGCACCAATCATATGGTATGTAACGTTAGAATTTTCTCATCAAACAATAATCTCAACAATGGAAGAAAATATAATCATATTTTTCTGTTTTTTTTTTATAAATTGCTTCTGGGAAACAAGACAAGAACAGTGAGGAAGCTAGAACATCGCGTACACCAAAACCAAAGGATTTGCTTGATAGAATCCGATTACGTTCACTTATAGTAGTGAACCTAAGGCCTACTGGAATCCAGGTTGGAGATCCTGACCTTTATATGTAAAGCTCTTTAAAAATTAAGTTTATTGTCACACGAATATAATGAAAATATTGTCCATCTCCCTTTGTTTCCCTTGGCTTTTTCATAGCCCCTAGCGGATATGATGGCCAAGGGTTCTAAATGCAGATGGGGTAACTACGTCAGCGTCATTCTCTTCCCTTTTTCCATCGCCTTGCAATCTGATCCGTTAGTTTATCTCTCAAATGCTAAATCCATGATAGATCGAAAGAAAAACTCTCTCATTACTTATCTTCTATACTCAATTACCGAGTTCGTCATCAAGGCTTTCGGGGTTAAGGTAATAAATATTTCATTTCTTTTTGCTTTTCATTACAAACAATTATGTGCTATATTAACATTAAGATACCTATTATTTTCTGTTTTCTAAGGCTGCTGTAGCGTTTCAGCATAAAATAATGTTGAACACAACGATGTGCATTTCAAACCTTAGTGGTCCCATCGACGAAGTTAGTTTCCTTGGCCATCCGATCGCTTACTTTGCTCCAAGCATCTATGGACTCCCTCAAGTACTTATTTTGTTGTTGATAAGAACTTGCTAACTTTTAGATCTCATTTTTCGGTCTTTCATTCTGAAATCAATGTGTCTTGATTGGTAGGCATTGACGATACATTACGCGAGTTATGCAAACAAGATGATAATTTCCGTCGCTGTTGATCCAATGATTATAGACGCTCACAAGTTGTGTGATGAACTAGAGGAATCTCTCAAGATTATGAAATCCGCTCTCTTAGAGAGAGGATTACTCTAAATGATGTAGATTAAGTATCCACTACAACCTAAAGTAAGAGATGCCAAACAAAGAAAGAAAAAAAAAAGTAAGACGTGCCCATATGCGTCAGTAGTAATGTTTAATTATTGTCAAATTAATTTGTGTTCTGCAAGGACAAGCTTTGTTATATCATCCATTACTTTTCAACCGCACTATCACTATATGAAATAAATCATTGTTCTTGGTTGTATTAATGTCGTCGATATGTTGATCCAAATTAAAAATTAGTAGTGAATTTGTGTCATGTCTCATAGTTAATCTTGCACTTTGGATAACATAATTAGGTATGTCTATTTCGGGATGAATAATCTGTTCTTGTCCCGAATTTCCCGTATTTTTTTGTGATAGGAAATTGCAATGACCCGTTCAAGACAAAAAATTTTATTCAAACGGGTGAGGGAAATGGTCGAAATTCCCTAGCTAACTACCCATTGATTTATCGAATACGTCAAGACAACATCTTAATATATGTTATTGTCATTCTGAAACTTGAAAAGAATATCATATTACAAAAAGTCAAAAACCATTGGACTCAAATGTTTAAATTTGGTCTATTTCAGTTAAAAATTTAAAGATTTATTATATCGAAGATGGTGGTGATCTCTTGTATTAAAATTATTGTTTTTGTTAAATTGAAAATGGTTATCTATTTTATTACTAATCATAGTTATCATCATCTATTTTAATTTTAAAATCTTGATAATACAACAATCATACACCTCTTCTTTCTAATTCCGATGCTTTAACAAAAGATAATCTCAAATAATATTTTTTTTTATGTCTCGAGTTTGTATTTCTCTATTTTATATTGGTGCAGATTTAAAAGTGCAGATTTCAAGTATGTTTTTTAAATAACGTTTTATGTCACCATTCACATATTTCTTATGTAATTTGCATTTTAAAAATTATATATATATATATATATATATATGTATTTTTAAAATAATGTATTAACCAATGTACCGCAGTTACTTATCTAACTACTAATTACCCAGGACTCATCTCAAATTCCGCACTAGATAAAGCAAAATATTAATTTTTAATTTATTTCTTTATGATTGATAAAAGAGTTTAATAATCACCACTTATTTTAACAAATAACTCCATTCTAAAGATGTTCTTTTTTGACCCCAAAGAAAACATGTTCTTATATTTAAGTTGCTTTTCCAGAAATGATTTACTTTTTAAACGTGTAGAGAAATTTTTTTAACTCACTTCACTATTTCTTCACAAGTTATAAAATAATCAGTTTTAGTATGAAAAACAAAATAGTCTTATAACAAATAAATAAATAAAATAGTTATTTTTAATTAAAAATATGGTTAATTATTTCATATAAAATGAGTAATATATTTGTATTGAGAACTACCTTTTGTATCCTAAACTAACGGTACCGAATCCGATATCCATAGTATCCATCATCTCCTTACTTCATGATTTTTTTTAAGAAAGTATATCTACGTTCCTGAACGATCCGTTCCCAAAGTCACACATGCATATGACATTGAAATCGAATTATAAACCTAAACAAGACTAGTATAATAAACTTATGTGCTACAAACTCGTGTATGTCATATGCAAAACAATGACAACCATATAACTCTTCGTCTCAACCAACAATAAATATGTGTCCACTTGTAATCTAAAGATTCAACATTTGGACCGTAGCAAACAACTTGCATCGGAAACAAGCAATTTTAGTCTTACGTTTGATTTGATCGATTTGACGACGAAACCAAAAGCTTCTTTAGAAATCTAGTTGACCAAGTCATGGAATCATAATTATTTTGATTGCGACGGATCGACTTTATCATAATATCTTGTATTCTAGCCTGAATCAAGAGCTAAGCGTCAATAGGAAATGGTGTATTCATGTTAGCCTATGCTCAAATTTATCTATATAGTTTTATGTTGTATTAAATTCCAAAGGAACTAAAAGTTAAATTACATATGTAAAGTCACCATTATGATCGGCAAGTAAATTAGTCACCACTATCATTGATGAAGTAAACAAAAGTCAATAGAGAGTAAAACTGTATAAATACAAAGAACATGAACACATAAATTTTAACGAGTTTCAACACTGTATTTACGTCCCTTATATATAAACCACTTACAATATTACTCTAGCTTTGCTCAATTGGAATTACTCGACACTAAAATACACTTTTAGTTTGAAAAAACCAATCGAGCAATCAATATTTAGCACTCACAACGAGACTTACACATTTCTAACTCAAATCTAAGAACTAGGAAATTAAGATTTTTCCTATTAATTCCTTCTTCGATATATGAACATAAGCTAAGAACCAAATCTGTTTTACCATGCAGATACGTGTTCCACTGAGGAAAACTGTGTTCAGAAAACGCAACTCAATGTTTCTTTCTCCATTATTCGGCTCATCCTAACTATGACTATCTCTTACATTCATACAGTTCTAATCTTTTTTTTAGGAAAGTACCTTCGATCAATTCACCTCGAAGTAGAATCAGACTAATCCATTCATCTTTTCGGAAGATACGTCCCGAAAAGTGAATAAATGTCCAGACTAGCTAGAAAATATGTGGCCAATCGGAGCTCTCTTGGCCACACCAGCCATAGGAGCCGTGACCTGGCTCCATCCTACTTTGTACATCGGTCATAGCCCACGTGACCGGTACTGAAGCTGCATCCCTGTACTTACCAAAACGATAGTGTTTTGACGTTTTACCCAAATCCGAGACCCGAACTTATAAATACCATTTCTTAAGGAGGAAATCCTACAACCTATTAGAGTTTCATTCACGCCTCTTCACAGGAGCCTCCAGAGCTCCTTCGTCGCCTCTTCATTGTATCTTACCTCTTTCTTATTTTTATCGCCTTTGGGGAGACGAGTTTTATTTTGTGCACTTAGAGAAGTTTCCTTTAGACCCCTTTTGCTTATTTGAATCCTTTATGATGTTTTACTTTATGATTTTCATCTCGTTTACTTGCATCATGATCAAGTAGTCTCTTTGTTGGGTTTGATGGGTTCATTCAAAGGGGATTCATGGTTCGAATCTTACTAGGTTGTTAGATCTAATTTTTATTCATCATTAGATTCTTCTAGGACATCTTTTACTTAATGTCTGTTGGATTGATCACCAAACGTTGATCTAAGAGAATAGGAGCGCTACTGGTGTAAACCTACTTCTCAAAACTAGTGTTACTGGAGCCTCGTGTCATAACAAGCACACACCACTTAGTTATGGAGCTTTATGAACTTATCGAACTCGTTTTACTTGCTGGTCGAGATGCATCGTTACTTTTGTTAGTTGAGTAACGGAGTATGGAGACTTTAGACATTCATTCTATGACTTATATGTTATTTGTTCATTCGTGTTTCGTAGTTGAGAATCTAGATCAAAAACATTAGAAACTTATATATGATCTTAACACTTGATTAGTCGAGAACCATAACACCATAGGATATCCTCTAAACGTCCAACATTTTGAGTCCATTGCTTACAACCTCATTTACTCGTTTATTTTATTGCTTAGTCATTAGAAAAACCAAAAAGTAAACCCCAACTTTATTTTTGTCTTAGTTAGATTTTCTTTTCTGAAGTTATATATTTACGTAGCTGTCCACTTTCTTTGGGATCGATCCTTAAATACTACTACTGATTATTGTGCACTTGTAATTTAACGTGTGATCTCTAAAGTACAACCTTGAGACGAAATAATCGCACATCATAAAGTGTCTACCTTTGAAATCTTTTGTAATTAGTATAAATTATTGGTGACGAAGTAACCAAAAATCAAGAGGGAGTAACAAGCTCATTTAGTCATTTGTTTCCGATATGATGTATTCATGTTTAGACTGTTCTCTAATCTCTATGAATTCATAGTATGTATAATTTGATGTTGTTTTCCAAAGGATTCAAGATTAAATTGCAAAAAATCCATGTTCAAAAGTAACTTTCGTTTTTATCCTAAAAGAATAAATGTAATCGATCACAAAAAAAGTTTTGAAGTAAATATAGCAGTTAGAGCTGTCATTATTTGTCTACGACACGCAAGACCTGAGCATATATACAAAGATTCATGTGTAAATGGAATCATGTCTTTGAGGGATCGGATCACCGCCCTTTATGTTCTCACCAATGAGACTGCGAATCTCCTCCTTATCCCGAAGTTGTCTATCAAACCTGAAAACCCCTTTTGGCTTTACCTTTGATGGATCAAAGTAAGTAACTAGAGGGCGGTGATCCGATCCCTCAAAGGAATTATTTCTAGTTACTTTTCTTTGTTCTTTATGTTCTTTCAAATTTCCAATTGATTTGTTTCTTTTAAATGCAAACAGTTTGTTTTTCAAAACACATAAAAGAGTTCTTTAGTTTTTATGGTTTTTTTCATGAGATTCTCTCTATTTATCCATCTCTTTCAATATTTTTAAATAATTAATTTTAGCATACTTGATAAGTTTTTTTTAGCATAATTGACAAGTTTATAGATGAATAGTATATATTTATTAATATTAGTTATAATGGATTAGTTTATTTCATGATCATATTTCAAAAATTAAGAAATATGAATTTTCTTATATTTCTCAATTTTTGCTCCGATTAAAAACATGTCCTTATTTTACGTACAATAAAAAAATTTAGGATGTATAGGTTCTAATGTATATTTTAAATATATCATATTTTTTTATTTTTTATTTAATATTTAAAAGATTTTATTGGTCCTCCATAACTAAATTTTTTAGATTCGTCTCTAGCTAGTCTGCCTCAATACCGCCGAACTCCCAACCGTTATAGATTTCCATTAAGGCTGGTTTGGATGCATTTTTATTTCCTTCTAAATTAGGAGACTATTACAGACTCATCATAGAATAAATGTTAGTTGAATGATTTGACGATTAACTTGATTAATTGAAGTTTTCTTCTTCAGTTATCACAAAGAAGTTTTCTTTTCATGGTTATAGTATCACTGCCTTAATATCATCGAATTCCCAACCATTATAAATTTTCATTTAAGTCTTGTTTGGATGCTTTTCTTCTTCCTTCTGAATTAAGAGATAATTGTCACAAGATGTACAATTAGGACATGTAAGTTGCATGATTTGACGATTAACTTGATTGAAGTTTTATTTTTGTGAAGTTTCATTTTCCAATTATCAAAAATAAGTTTATTTTATGGTTATAGTATGACTGGCTCAATACCATCGAACTCTCAACTGTTAAAAATTTACATTTATATCTTATTTGGATGCATTTCTCCTTCTTTCTAACTTAAGAGATAATGGTAATACGATATATGTTAGTTACATGATTTGACGATTAGTTAATTGAGTTTTTCTTTTTATGAAATTTCTTTTTCTAGTTTTCAAAAATATTGTCATAATTATAATATCATTGCTTCAATACCATCAAACTTCCAGCTGTTATATATTTCCATTTTATTTCCATTTAAGTTTGATTTGGAAGCATTTCTCCTTCCTTCTAAATTTGGAGAGAATTGTCAAACCGCACATGTTAATTGCATGATTTGACGATGATTGAAGTTTTCTTTTCGTGAAATTTCTTTTTCAAGTTATCAAAAATATCTAATTTTCTTTTCATGGTTATAGTATCAAAATGTCTCAATACCGTTGAACTCTCAACCGTCATAGATTTCCATTCGAGTTTGGATTGGATGCCTTTCACTTTTCTTCTAAATTAAGAGTGAATGGTCGGACGATATATGTTAGTTACATTTGCATGATTTGACGATTAACTTGATTGAAGTTTATTTTCATGAAATTTCCTTTCCAAGATATCAAATTTTTTTTAACTAAATTATTAATGAAAAATAACTTAAATAACAAAAATTATGAAACCAGAGTTTTGGGGTAAAAATTTGCGAGAAAAATTATGAAACCAAAGTTTTGGGGTTAATTATCGTAGATTTAAATTTCTATAGGAATAATTGTGCATCCGAGCTTTTGGCGAAAAAATTATGTCAGAGTTTTGGTGTAAAAATTTGCTAAACCGGATTTTTTGCGGGAAATTATGAAACCATTTTTTGCGGAAAAATTATGAAACCATTTTTTGCTAAGAAAAGTGTGAAACCGGGTTTTTAGTAGAAAAATATGTGAAAATGATGATGATGATGATGATGACGACGACGATGATGATGATGATGATGATGATGATGATGATGATGATGATGATGATGGTGATGATGATGATGGTGATGGTGATGATGATGGTGATGATGATGATGATGGTGATGATGATGATGATGGTGATGATGATGATGATGATTATGATGGTGATGATGACGATGATGATGATGATGATGATGATGATGATGATGATGATGATGATGACGATGATGATGATGATGATGATGATGATGATGACGATGATGATGATAACGATGATGATGATGATGATGATGATGATAATGATGATGATGACGACAATGATGATGCTGATGTGTTAATACATACTCCCTCCGTTTTCGAATAGTTGTCGTTTTAGAGCTTTTTTTGTTTTAAATTAGTTGTCGTTTTAAGGTAATAATGTAATTTATGCCAATAACTACCCAAATTACCCTCATTTTATTGAACACAAATTATTTGTAAATAATTACTTGTCATTTTTATGAGGTTAATATAGTCATTGTATACCTTTTCTTAATTTGTCCAAATACAGTTAAAACGACAACTTTTAAAAAACAGAGGGAGTAATAGTTAACCCTATGAAACCATTACAACTCAATGCATATGACATATCAACTCAATTAACCAGTAACGGTAAATCGAGTTTTTCATACCCCGAATACCAAACAATGTTGAATTTATATATAAACTATATATTTATTTTAAAAAAAAATTATATATGAACTATATCATTATGCAAAATATACCCAAACTAAACATCAGTTTGAATTTAGCACATATTTTTTGTATTTCATGCAAAATCATACATTTGTTATAATAGTGTTAAACAACTGTTAAAATACATTTGATGATGTGTGTGAAACGATTTTGTTTTATTAATTAAAACGTAAAGTTAAAATACCTTACCAAAACAACATCGTTTTAGAGCTTATAATTAATTTATAAAAAAAGTACAAAATAATAATTAAAAGTACAAAAAGAATCATGTGATTTGGGCTAAAACCGGTGACTTGTCTTCTTTTATTTTATTTTTCACCTTGATTTTGAATTTACTTAGAATGTCGTTCTGCACCTCTATAAATAGATATGGTCACTATGACCATTCAAGCATATTGTCTTCAACACAAACATTTAGTCTCTTCATCAGAGCTTTTATTGCAATGGAGCCAAATTGTGTTGAATTTCTTGAAAACAAGTCAATCCTCGTCACTGGCGCCACCGGTTTCCTTGCAAAAGGTATATATGAATTATATAATTCAAAGCTCTATATATGCATGAAGGGGATTCAAACTTATACATGAAAACATATTGAAATATCCGTGGGAATTATGAGTTAAATTGGTAAAGATGATCCAAGCCAATTTTGTTAATGTTTGGACGTTAACTTTTTAAAATAATTTCATTTAGTTCGTCATTAGTTTTTTTTTTTTTTTGGTTTAATGTTAAATTTTATACCAAATGAAAACCTAAAAAACACACCTAGCTCTTAAAAAGAGAGACTAATGGAATATTATACATAAAAATATATGAGCTTTGCCACACCTAAAGTGGGTTTTACGTCATTAGTTATACGTCCCTTATTATAATAACATGGGTGATATTTGAAGTTTTCGTTGAGAAAATTCTGAGGATGCAACCAAATATAAAGAAGTTTTATCTTCTCGTGAGAGCATGTGACGATAAGTCCGCTGGACAACGCCTACGCAGTGAGGTATAAATATAAATTTATTTGTTAGACTATAGGTTTCCTTTAATTTGTTATATATATTTATGTGTGTATACGAGTTTGGATCATCTAATATAGTTTATTTTCTAACAGATTTTCGAGAAAAATTTGTTTTGGGTTTTAAGAGACAATCTTGGCGATGAAAATCTAAACATGTTAGTTTCTGAAAAAGTTGTTCCTGTTGCGGGTGACATATCGATGGAAAATTTAGGAGTGAGCAACACTGTTCTCTTGGAAGAAATGAGGAGAGAGATCGATCTCATTGTAAATTCTGCAGCCACCACCGATTTTGATGAAAGGTATAGTTTGAATCTAATTTGCAAAGTTAAACGAACGACACAGAAAAATTATTGCGACATCATATCAAATCTTTGAGCCCTGATTAATGACGAGATTATATTTATTTCTATGAAAGAAGATATGAAGTTGCACTTGGCATCAATACATTTGGAGCTCTCAATGTCCTCAACTTTGCCAAAAAGTGTGTTAAAGCACAAGTGCTTCTCCACGTATCGACCGGTGCGTCTTTCTAATCTTTAAAATAAAATTATCCATGTCAACATTTTTTATATACCCTATAAATATGATTTTTTTTTTTTTTGATAAAGGGTTTTACCCTATAAATATGATGAAAACGAATGTTGTTTAAAGAGATCCGACCCAATCATTTTTTCATATTATGCCATGCTATACGTGGGATAAAATTTTCAGTAATTAAATTTCCATGTTTTTGAAAAATGGGGTGCCATGAAAAACTATATAACTGTAAACGTTAAAATATAGTATATCATGCTATATATTGTAAACTATATCATGCTAAATATTGTTTTGCACAAAATTTAACATAATGAGTTATTATTTTATTGTGTGTTATGGACAACCTTCAGACGTAAATAGTATGTGATAATAAAGACAATAAGAATGAAATATAAAATTTTAGTTTTATGTCAGAAGTTACAAGAATTTTTACCCCAAAAAAGAGTTACAAGAATTTTAGGTTTTTTAATGATAAAGATTTTAGATGGTGCTATAAATTTTTATACTAAATCACATCAAAATATTATATATATTTTTTACAAATTATTTATTTTTTAGATAAAATTTACTCTAGCGCAGAATGTAGTATATACTTTTAGTTTTATAATTTTGTAAATATTTTAAATGAAATAAATCAAATACTCAACAACAAATTCATTAAATGAATGAAAAAAACTTCTTATTTTTATTAGTGTTATGTAATTAATTGTTTCTATACAAAAAATGGAATTTTGCTTTTCTAGCTTATGTTTGTGGGGAAAGATCTGGACTCATATTAGAGAAACCTTTTGCTATGGGAGAGACTCGGAATGGAAACAACAAGGTAGACATAAGTACCGAAACAAAATTGGTAGAACAGAAATGGAAACAACTTGCAGAACAAGGTTGTTCAGAAGAAGAAATTAAACAAGCCATGAAAGATCTCGGATTGAAAAGGTTCTCCTCTTTCCAAATGCTAAGATCACAATAGAATCTCCATCGCTAATGAATGTGTGTCCATTATAATTAGGGCAAAACTTTATGGATGGCCAAACACATATGTTTTCACCAAAGCAATGGGAGAGATGCTTCTTGGATACTACAGAGAAAATATGCCTGTTGCGATCATACGTCCCACAATGATCACTAGTACTCTCTCGAAACCATTTCCGGGTTGGATTGAAGGTTTAAGGTTGAATTATTGACCGATCCAAAATATCATCTTTTTGAATACTTTGAGGTTACGGTTCATCTAAAGACTAAATATATGTGTTTCCTTGTTAAACTAATATTTTCTCTTTATTCTACATGTAGAACCATAGATAGTGTGATTGTTGCATACGGAAAGGGAAAGATTAATGTCTTTCCTGGTAATCTAAACTCAATCATTGATACGGTAAGGTGGAGAATGTTATCGATAATACACTATTATCGAATTAAATAATTGATAATAATTTGACTTACCATCTATATTTGAAGGTAAAATCTATTTCTAAAAATATTAGTTATTATTAGTATTGTAACCATTTAAATTATTGTAGCTTTTAAGTATTTTTGGATATAAATATTGAATTAAATATTACATATATGTAAAATTATAAACGAAAATGTTAAATAAAATATAAAGTGTAAAACTATGATACAATAAAATTTATTGGATGACGTTTTATAGATTTTATTTTTGTTAAAACATATTTTATATATAAAATGTCACCAGTTCGACCGGTACACAAAAATATTGATTTATCGATATATTAATTTATCGAGTTTTAGTTTATAGAGTTGTTAGTAGTAGTGTTTGCTTCTTTAAATGAAACCATATTTTTTAAATGGAAAAGTCAAATTTACTTTACAATGAAATGAAATTGTTGGTAAGCCTTTAGAATAATTAGTGGACTTTTCTAAGCCATTTGACGTAATTTCCCATAAAGAAAAATGTAAACTATAAAAAAAATTACATTGGAATACAAATACACATGAAAAAATATGTTTGAGGTCTAGATTTATATAAGAAATGACATGAAAACATTCTCACAGATACCCGTAGATATGGTAGCAAATGTTATGCTAGCCGTTGCGGTTGAACATACTGGCGACAGAAACACCCACATAGTGTACCATGTTGGCTCGTCTCGTCGCAACCCTGTGACAGTAAGACAGGTTCGAGACTACGTGGTTCGTTATTTCCGTGAAAGCCCTTTGATCAGCCACAACAGCTTGCCAATTGTCCTCTCCAATTTTATGATGCTACCGGTTATGCCTTTGGTCAGTCTCTACATACTACTTCGTCATAGATTACCTTTACAGGTACATAATTATTTCCAAAATACACATCTTCTTGAGTTCTTGTTTAGCTTTTCGTAATGTTTCTCATGTTTTTTTGTTTTATTTTCTTAGATATTGCAATTTATTAGTATAATTTTCCCACGGCGATATGGAGATGAGTATATGCACCAAAGTCGCAAAATGAAAATGATGATGAGATTGGTGGAACTATACAAGCCTTATGCATTTGTCAAGCGCATGTACGTATAATTTTCAAACTTCCTCAAGTTTATGATATTTTGTTGATCGAGCTTTAGTTAATTTATTATTTTATATCCACATAAACAATATTCATGATTCCACATATTGACTTTTGTTTTTTACTAAATAGTATGTATTTCAACTTTATACTATTATCAAGATTTCTAAGAAGTTATTTATTATGCAGATTCGATGATGAAAATCTCAAAAAATTATTAATCAAAATTAAAAATGATACCAAAGAGATGGGCGTATTATTCGGCCTCGACTCCAAGTGCATCGATTGGGAAGACTATTTCATGACTATGCATATCCCGGGCCTTGTTACTCACGTACTCAAAAAGTAGCCTACAAAAAAAAAAAAAAAAAAAAACCGACACAAAAAGTATATATTACTAAAATTGATAAAAAAAGTAATATTGCAATCGATACCGAAAATGCAGTATTAAAATCATGTTAAAATTATATGTGTATTGTATAGTTTTCTTTGTTATTATTGTATTGTAAAGTTTAAACTCCTACAAAATAAGTGTTGGTATAAATGATTTTATAAACTATGTCAGTGTTATTGTATATTAATATTTGAATAAAATGTGGTATTATAATAATTTAATTTTGATATACAAATTTTTTTCTCTAATTTAAAAGACATGTAGAATTAGTATTGGTTTATGCAGTCTTTCATCATTTTATTTGCAAGGAGTGTTGAATAAAAAAAAAATTATTGAAGAAATTAATAGAAAAAAAAAATAATGGAAGACAACAATGCATTAAATGATGCGAAGAAGTTTATTTGGGTAAAAAAATTTACTTTTGTTTTTTTACTGGTCGAAGATAAAGTAGAAGAAAAATTTCTTCTCCTATATGTTTTTTAGTTCGTGTATGATTTGACCTAGTTTCCCACGTTTTCAACTGAAACGACGTCGTACGAACGAACCCTAAAATCTCGAGCAAGCAGAGACGAGCGAGATTGATTCCCTCTCTTCGTTTTCTACTTTCTTGCTCCTCTCTGCTCGTTTCTCTCCCGAGTCCCGGCGACGTCACCTCTCTGTCTCTGTTCTGTTCCGTGTCTACTTCTAGAGGTACATAGCTCTCTGTTCTGTTCCGTGTCTACTTCTAGAGGTACATAGCTCTCTGTTTCGTATCTCTGCTCATAGCTCTCTTCTGTCTCGAGACTTTCTTATATCTCTGCTTTTGTATTCTATGGATTAATTAATCTTTACGAATCCGTGGAACCTTGCCATTAGCAAATTGGTGTTTAAATTAGTAAAAATTCAAAAACTTATAAAAGTTTTTTTCCAGGAAATTGCATATAGTAATCGTATTTTGTTCTTCTCAGCTTCAAATATGAATTCAGTAGATACCCTTATAGAATTAGCTGTTGATGAGCACAAAGTTTCATGCTTTTAGCTTTTTTTTTGTTTCCTAATGTGTTTGCTCACAAACCAATTTAGGTCTGCCTGCATCTTCTGGGAATCACTGACTTTGCGGTTAATCGGATTGTTTGGAGATACTTTGGAGATGATGGACAACGGAAATGATCAACAAATTGATGTTAGATCAGTGGTTGAAGCTGTTTCCGCCGATCTTTCCTTCGGTGCTCCCCTCTATGTGGTTGAAAGCATGTGCATGCGCTGCGAAGAAAATGTATCTCTTCCTCTCATACACATACACTTACATAGTTTCTTTGAGATTCCCGATGTTGGTGGTTATGTGATCCTTTTTCATAGGCAAAGTTATAGTGTTTGCAACCTTTGTTAACTATTGTAGTGTCTAGGAAACAGGCTAGTTTCTCTGTAGCCTTTGTTCTTTAGTTTCAGCTTGTTTCCAATTGTGTACATGCATATATCTGTTGTGTATCATTAGGTCTTTCTGCAATCCAATTGTTCTTTAGATTGCTATGAACTATAGTGGGGATGAAACACAACTTATTGGCTATGTCTTGGTGATGGACTGAGAAATTTGAGGTGATATCTATTGATACTTGTGGTTCTGTGGCAGTCAATTGGAAATCTGTATATGGTGATACTAGGTGTATTTGTACCGAATCCTTTTTGTAATAATCCTTTGTATGAAATTTTCTTGGTCTTTCTCCTGATCCTTCTTCTATGCATAAAATAGCTTCTAATTTCATTTTTTGCAGGGAACAACCAGATTTCTATTGACCTTAATTCCTCACTTCAGAAAGGTATGTCATACCCTATTTTGAAGATTTCCAATTTTGTTCATTTTCCAGATCCAGATTTTTCATACTTAGCTCCTATGAATTGACCACATTCTCGGGCGTTAGATGTCTAGTTGGTTTAACGAAATGTGTTTTCTTGGTTGTACGTTTTATTTAAACCTTTCTATACCTTGTGTTAGCTTACAAGATTATTGCTAACTTACTTCTTGTTACAGGTCTTAATATCTGCATTTGAATGTCCACATTGCGGAGAAAGGTACAAGTTTTAACGAATCTGAGATGATTTTAAGTATTCATAGTTCAAAAGAATCACTAGATATTTTCTGTTTTTCTCAATCCAAAAGATGTAACCTTTTATTTTATCTTTGATCTATTTGATAGGAATAATGAAGTTCAATTTGCGGGCGAGATCCAACCCCGAGGATGCTGTTACAATCTAGATGTTCTAGCTGGTGATGTGAAGGTAGAATTTCTGTTCTTGTCTGTACATTTTCGTTCTTTTAATTTGGAGATATACTTACCATGTAGTAGAATGTAGCCCCTCCATGCTTACACTAATTTTTACCTTCGTATATCTGTCTATATGCAGATATTTGACCGACAAGTTGTGAAATCTGAATCAGCCACTATTAAGGTGAGTGGTCTTATTAATTCTGGGCATGTCATTGCTTCTTTGGATTCAAAATACTCTGATTTTGCAAACCTGAGCTGCTTCCTGTGCATTTATTAGAAATTGCTTCCCCTAACATTTCTGAAAGTTGTGAATTAGTTTGCTTATCATACCATGAAAACTGGGCTGATTTGAAGCTGGAACTGACAGTAGTTTGCGAATATATGTCTTCAGATACCTGAACTGGATTTTGAGATTCCACCAGAGGCCCAACGTGGAAGTTTGTCTACTGTAAGTCCTTAATATCTTAACCATCTTGTTATGAACAGTTCATTTCTGGGGGTATTTATTTATAAGAACAAGAACATCCTTAAACGTGTGGTCTACTCGTGAGAACATATCAGTGGTGCAGTTAATGACAATATAGTCATCAAACTGTCACTTTGGCAATAATTAATAGGAAGATCGCCTGGGAAAACCTCTTGTTGGTGTTAGAGTCTAGTAGTCCTATGCAACTTCGTTTCAGATTGTCAGTTTTCCTATTACCTAGTTCCTTGTCAACAGCTCCCTTTTTTTTATTCATTTACAGGTGGAAGGGATATTAGCACGGGCTGCCGATGAACTGAGTGCCCTTCAAGAAGAACGCAAGGTAAATTATGTCTGTGAGCTGACATTAATGTTTTTATGACCAGTTTACTTGTTTTTCAGTCAAGAATAGTAATCTATATATTTTGCTGGACAGAAAGTTGATCCTAAAACTGCTGAAGCAATAGACCAATTCTTGTCCAAACTGAGAGCTTGTGCTAAAGCAGAGACATCCTTCACCTTCATTTTGGATGATCCTGCTGGAAATAGTTTCATTGAAAACCCGTAAGTATATATAATTTGGAAATTCCTAAAAAAGGAAGAAGTTATGTTTCTTTATTTGCTTATGACAATTTTACAACATGCCAGACATGCTCCATCACCAGATCCCTCTTTAACCATCAAATTCTATGAGCGGACACCAGAGCAACAAGCAACACTTGGGTATGTTGCTAACCCATCTCAGGCTGGACAATCAGAAGGAAGCCTTGGCGCACCTTCTGCTAAAACAGCTTATGTACCTAATGGAACAATCGGAGCAACTGCTGGTCATCGTGCGATTGCTCAGAGTAATAGCACTGATATTTCAGACAACTTGTTCAGATACTCTGCGCCTGAAGAGGTAACTCCTGACTCTGTAACTTTTGGAATAGTTTTTGTTGAATGTTCTGTTTTAGTTTATTATCACTCGAGAAAATAAATCAGCGCCCAAGGTTTTAATTGTGAGAGTAAAAAACTTAGATCGTAATAAGATAATTTGATATCCCATTACAATTTTTCTAACAGGTGATGACTTTCCCTTCAACTTGCGGAGCATGTACGGAGCCGTGTGAGACACGGATGTTCGTGACTAGTATCCTTTCAAAGTTTGAATCCATCCGTTCCTTAGTTTTCTGCAACAAATTTCCGTATTTGTGATTGTTGGTGAACTCCTAGATGTTGTTTACCACTTAAGAGAAAATAGAAATCCCGTACTTTCAGGAAGTTATTGTCATGGCATCTACATGTGACAGTTGTGGCTATCGTAATTCTGAGGTTGGGTTTCATTGGTTTGATCTTGTTAAAAAATTTTAGATATATGGCTGGTGTTAGGTTACTAACTTATTTTGGGTTATCGTGAGCAGTTGAAGCCTGGTGGTGCAATTCCTGAGAAGGGAAAGAAAATTACTCTTTCTGTGAGGAACATTACTGACCTTAGCCGAGATGTTATCAAGGTTAGTTTTTCGCCACAATTTGTTTTGCACCAGTCCTCTTAGAAAATTCTGGATGAGTGGCGGATCAAGAGAGATTTCCTCATATCATTCTATGTACCTTAAAGTAGCTAAGAATGTCACAGTTTAAGTTTATGCCCTTCCAGTTTGTTGTAAAATTTACAATATATTTAGATAGTGGCAGGTGTTATGAAAGTGTCAGATAAGTGTCAAAACTTTAAGATCAGATGTAAAACAGGCTTGGTTGATCTTTCTGGGCCTTTGGTGTGGCTATATAACACATCTGATGGCAATATTGTAGTAGACAACCTTATGATCCACTACGTAGGCTAGGAAATGGGTTATAATATTTTATATTTTTAGAGCAACACCTTCTAATATGTCATTAATGGTAAATTTTGCTTATCGTTTGTATTAGTCGGACACTGCAGGAGTGATAATCCCAGAACTTGATCTGGAGCTTGCTGGTGGTACACTTGGTGGAATGGTAACAACAGTGGAAGGGTTGGTCACACAGATCAGAGAAAGTGAGTATGCCCTTCAACATCTCCACATTATCCTTGTTATAATATTTTTTTAAGTCAGCTTAGTACTCTAGAACACAAATATTGAACCATGGCAAAAATCAGTAATCCAAGTATCCTATATTCTGCCTTCAAAGCTTTTGTTGTTGGGATAATGGAAGCACTTCGAGATTTGTAATTACCAATGATGGATTATAGCTCCTAGCTAGCTACTGACTGAAGTGTGGTATGGGTTCTCACAGGCCTAGCGAGAGTTCACGGATTCACTTTTGGTGATAGTCTGGAGGAGAGTAAGAAGAACAAGTGGAGAGAATTTGGAGCCAGGCTCACTAAGGTAGCAACTTTATTGAATTTCAGTTTGTTAGCCTTGATGTGGAAGAAAAAGCAATAACGAAGATGTGTTTTCTTTTCTTGCAGCTCCTAAGTTTAGAACAGCCATGGACTTTGATTCTTGACGACGAGTTAGCAAATTCATTTATTGCGCCAGTAACAGATGATATCAAAGATGATCATCAGCTCACATGTAAGTTGCTCGTTTACCCTTACTATGCAGCCTTAAGTTGGATCTGAATAAGAACTAAACAAATATTCAGACGTATCCATTCCTTTCTTTGATGAATTTTGTAACCTGCGTAATGAAACTTGGAGATAAATTAAGACTCGAAATGTGAATTAGGACAGGACTCGGGTTTCTAATAACAAGTGTTGTTATGTTTGAACTACAGATGAAGAGTACGAGAGGTCATGGGATCAAAACGAAGAGTTGGGTCTCAACGACATAGACACTTCTTCAGCCGATGCTGCTTATGAATCCACAGAGACAACTAAATTACCTTAAAAGTTGTCAGCGGTGATGATCCGTATGTTGTATTGTAACAATCAGAGAATCAACGAACAAACTGCTTTATCTTTTTTCATAAAAACAAAAAACATCGAAATGATTTTACACACTGACATTACAGTTTTTTGTGTCTGAAGACTATCGACTCTGTTGCAAAGGTTCGAACTCTTTTAGTGTGTCCAAAACACAGTTTTCCTATCTTGTTCATATAAACTTCTACACAGTAAGCAGCTTCATATCGATGGTACGATGAGAAACTATTTACATAAGAGTACTTACTTATTACCGTGTAAATCTATTTACATAGCCAAAAAGCTTTACACAGTACTTCTTTTACATTCACCATTGCAACCTAGAAAAAAACATGAAACACGAAAAACCAAAAAATCATCTTTTTCCATGGCTTCTCGCCGCCCAAACCTCAAAAAATCCGAAACCGTGCGCTGTTCAGTAATCTACTCTGGTTCGACATCGACTATCTCAGTTCCCTTCTCCTCGTACTTCACTTCCACCAAGAACCATATACTTGTCTGTCAAGTAAACCAATACTTAATAAGCCAAGGCCGAAATGTCTTGTTGAACAAGTTGAGTACAAATAGATTCAGTTTTTCTCTACTAACCTGTTCGGGATCATACACCGCGTACTCGTTGTATTCAAGAGGACTGTCCTTATGTTCTGATGGAACCAATCGTCCGCAAGAAACCTTTATGTCATCTCTCCACATGAAATGCTCCGACTCTTCAGTTTTCTTCCTCCCTAATCCTTTCACTCCAATCTTCTTCTCTTCCAATGTCTTTGTGTCCTCTGGTGGGTTTGTGAATTCTGTAACTTCCTCACCAAGGGAAGCGACAGCTAGTACAAGAAACCCTTCTGGTCTATCCACAGCCGTGAAACCGTACCTTGCAGCTTCTGCAGCTGCATCTGAACACACTATCGCTCTCCCAAACTGGAGAGATAAGCACCACAAAGAGACTGTTATGATCTAAACAACTAGTGCTAAAAACAGAAGAAAAGCATTTCTAATTACCATATAACCGGGGACCGGAAGAGAGCAGACCGCAGGTAAGAACCCTTTGTAGATATGTCTCAACAGATTTGAACTCCGAGAACCTATGACAAAGAAAACACCAAATAACAAATTTGACCAAAACAGAGAAAGAGCAGTAACCCTGGATTTTGACTCCTTACCACACCATAAAAGGACTTTGTTCGGTAGCTTCTTGATGTCATCTAATGAAGGAATTGCGTTTGACTCAACCGCAAAAACATTCTGCACTGACACACCATACTCCTGAAACAACACAATAACTCAATAATTAATACATGATATATTAAAATATAGAGATGATACAAACCATTTGATGTGTCTGGTTGCAGATATTCAGTTTCACCAAGAACATAGACACAACTAAAAAGATAATCCCTATAAGCTGCAAAGGAAACAGACCTACTACTATTCACATCAAGTATAAGATGTGAATTTTGAATTTAAGGTTTCTAAGTATTTCTTGCATCTTCAAGTGCCAAACAAATCTAAGTCCAGAATAATGAGCCGTATCAATTCCATCATCTGGTTCAGTGTCTCTTAGACTTTGACTCGGTTTAGATCTTGTTCACAAGGGTATGGAACTAAGAACAAGATGTGACTCTTCATTGAGACAAACTGCGCATAACAAGGTGACATATCAGTATGGAATGAATATGTTAACTTATATAGAACCAATATACTGATCAGTAAGAGAATGTAAAAATGTAGAAGCACCAAACGTCACCTTTTCAATAAAAAGCACAAACTCTCACCCAAACGTTTCCTCTATCTTCTCTTTCAACCTCTCTATTATTACTCAACACAACAAAGATCATCACTTTCACTCTCACTTGTCATTGACACATGTAAGCAAAAACAGAGAGTAAAAAAAAAGTGGAATCTTTGAGAGATTAGTGGAACTAACTTAAGAGGCAACGATGTTTATGAAAGATACAATTTAGTATTCCCATTGACAATCAAAAATCTAATAATCTCAATGCCACAGTCCCATAAATAACAGAATGGTTGATCCAATCATCGTTGCCTATGGCAAAGGCCAGATTTGTGGCTTCTGTGCAGATTCTAAATCTTTGATGGACATTACACCTGTTGATATGGTTGTGAACGCGGCTGTAGCAGTTATGGCAAAGCATGGTTGTGTAATTAGTGGTGTCCAAGAGCTCTTATCAACATCTGCGTGACTCTCCATTGGAAGAAACAGTGATTGACTTAGCCCCTATGAAATTCTTCAGTTCCTTGGAATGTTTCAACTCTTCTGTATCCAACAGTATAAAAAAACAGGACACATTGAGCAACAAGGGAAAGAGGATGCTGAACTATTGGCAAGAACATATAAGCCTTACATGTTCTTTCAAACGCGGTAAATAACATTCTTCGCCTTGTTATTTTATTAAGCAATCAGATTACTGACCCGTAAGTCAATATCAGGTTTGACGACACAAATACAACAAGTCTGATACAGGAGATGACAATGGAAGAGACAAAGATGTTTGAATTTGATGCCAGAGGCATTGACTGGGAGCATTACATTGTCAACGTTCATCTTCCAGGTCTCAAAAAGAAATTTCTTTCAGTGAGTTAAAGAGAGTGATTTAAGATATGAATGTCTTTATTTGGATTTTCGAAGATCTTTGAGTATCACAAGGCGTATTTTAGAAAAGAACAACATGATTATAGAATGCCAACCATTATAATACAGCATTTGGAATAATTCTATCTCTACTTGTAACATAATGATTATAGATCATAGTACAACAACCATTATAGTACTGTACTTGTGTCTTATAAGTGAAGGTTTATATTGTGGCCCATATGGATCCTCAATCTCTGCTCGTTATTATATCGCTTTACAAGGAGAGTTACCATTTATGTTTATCATATTGGCATATTGCTAGCTCTCTATTGAGTATCAACCAATACTTTTGTTTCTTTTGTTTTTTTTTTTTGTTAAAGGTTTCTTTTGGTTTTATGTGAATATATTAACCAATAATTCTTTTACTCCATTATGGCGATACTTTCGCAAAATTTCTATTCATCAATATTATAAACTGCACATCAAACGTTACTAAATTTATCCGAACACTTAGTGGTTCACATGAAACGCTTCTTGTTATAATCGATCAACTTGTACAAATCTGAACTTTAGACCAGTTAGATAGTTAGACTGTGCAAAACACGAAAGGTCACCTATTTTTTTCTTTTTATGGTAAGCAGTCTATTACTCATTTAGAATCGATAGATACAGTAGACAGAATTAGATTGACAAGAAAGACGGCTATAAACCAAAAAGTTTGTTTTCCACAACGCTTACAATATGACACAATATCCAAGACCTACCCGCATTAAATCCTTAGAGCATCTACATCAGTAGACACTATAAGAGTTTCTCAAATAATAATAAAAAAATACTATTTAATTAAATTATTTGTTTTTTACTTTTTTTTAATACTTCAACCAGTAAATTTGTGACATGTGTGCAGAAACTGTGTCTCAGAGTTTCTGGGCAGAGAAACTGTGTCTCTCTCTCTCTTCATTTATTACATTTTTTATTAATAAATTTTGGCTAGACACTCCTCCATCCTACCGATGGAAGTGCTCTTAGAGCATCTCCAGCTGTAGATTTGATGAGAGTTTCTCAAAAAAAAAAAATTTAATTAAATTATACTTTTTATTTATTTTTTAATAATTCAACCAGTAAATTTGTGACATGTATGCAGAAACGTTTCTCAGGGTTTCTAGGTTTGAAAAACTGTGTGTCTCTCTCTCTTCATTTATTACTTTTTTATTAATAAATTTTGATGAGAAACCCTCTTCCATCTCACCGATGGAGGTGTTCTAAGCAACTTTCTATATATACTAAATTAACTTTTACTATAAATAAAATTAAAATTTAATAAAAATATATATAATAATTTTGTTGTTAGTAAAAACAAATTTTAGGATTTTTAACTAAGAAAAAGTTATTTATGTATTCGTTTTTGCTTTAATACACTAATTTGTAAATTTATATTTTCAATTTATCGTAGCATTTATTACAATAATATAGTACAGTTAAATTTACAATCAACAAAACTTTTGCCAAATCTCAAGAAAAGTCATTTTATTTACATGCATTTACAAATTTACTGTTAAAAATATGCTTTTTACACTCAAAGTATATTTTACTGTTGAAATATGTTATTTACCATCATTTACGAAATGTCTCTATAAACATATTAAAAAAACTATATATATATATATATATATATATATATTTTCTTGTTTTTTATAACATCCAACTATATGTTCTTTTACTTTTAGTTTTGCATAGTTTATTTAACCATTAAAATTGTTGACCAACACATAACGGTTGGAATGTTTTTTTTACTTTGACATAATTATAAAAAAAATTATAAACATAATTTTGTTGGTAATTAAAAATACCACGAATCTCCTTGCCACAAGTAACGCCGTCAAATTGGATGCCTTCGACTTCTTGGCTTTGAATGGTAACCCATTATCAAAACGGTACACAGTGTATAGGTTTGACAGTTACCAATCACAAAAGCTTTATTAAAAGCGTTACTAACAGTTTTACTCTCAACATTTTTGTACACCTTTTTTGTACAACTTTTTCTTACAGCTTAATTTGCACTATTCCGGTAAAACTTACACGTCCAGCTAACAGCTAAAAAACTTGTACAACTTTTGGTTACTAATCAAACTCCTTATCTTCTCTATCGAGCAAACCAAACTAAATACTAATAATATATATTTAAATTTCCCTAAAATTTGATTAAAAATCAAATATTTTGAAACAAATAAAATATCTTCTATTTTGAAAAATAAACTAAATACAGAAAATCTCTTACACTCCCCATTTTTGTAAGAATTAATTGCTTCAGTATTCACAATTAAACTGATAAACAGCTTTTGATTTCACATTTCCCCAAACCTAACGGCATTAATTTCCAATAAAAAAATAAATAATAATAATAAATTCTAAAGGAACTTTCTATATACAGTAAATCCTCACACCCAAAATAACACGATTAAAAGCTTGTTTTCTACAAGACCCAAAACACAGTTTCACTAGGTCCGCATGTGACATGACCCGCGACCTTACCAAATTAATTCCTAACTAATAACTTTCTCTATATATACACTTCCACAAAAGCCCTAAAAAGGACCAACTTACAAGCTTCCCTCTATTGTGACAAAACAAAAAAGCTTTCTTTTTGGGGTTTTATCTTAAAAGTTAAAAGCTTTCATTTTATTCTTTTCGTTGGTAACTAAAAATGGCTACTACAAATGTCCTCGCCACGAGCAACGCCGTCAAATTGAATGGTGTCAGCTTCCTCTCCTCTTTTTCCGGCAAACCTAACCACTACCTGCAGCCTCGGCGTTTGTCACAGACTACCCGTAGAGTCCAAACGTCGTGTCTTTATCGTGAAGCTGTGACGTCGTTAGTTACGCCTAAGACAGAAACAAGTCGTAACAGTGACGGAATAGGAATCGTCCGTTTCTTAGAAGGGAAAAGCTATCTTGTTACTGGTGCAACAGGGTTTCTTGCCAAAGGTACGAGAAACCCTAAATTAGAGTTTTCTTCTTCTCCAAGTAAACTGATTTTTGGGTTGATGAAAAATTGTTTGTTGCAGTGTTGATTGAGAAATTGTTGAGGGAAAGTCTTGAGATTGGGAAGATCTTCCTTCTGATGAGATCCAAGGATCAAGAATCAGCAAACAAGAGACTCTACGATGAGGTCTGATTTAAACATTTCCATTCTCAACCATTTTTTTTGTTGTTCCTTTTCACTTTTAGTATCCTTTTTTTGTTCCAAACAGATCATAAGCTCGGATCTGTTCAATCTTCTGAAGCAAATGCACGGGAGCTCTTATGAAGCTTTCATGAAGAGCAAGTTGATTCCAGTAATTGGAGACATTGGAGAAGACAATCTAGGAATCAAATCTGAAATAGCAAACATGATTAGTGAGGAGATTGATGTCATTATCAGTTGTGGTGGTCGTACAACATTCGACGACAGGTGTTTCGTCTGTTTCTTTTTGCCCCGGTGTTTGCAAACTAACTATAATATATAATTGACTTTGCTTTTAATCCAAACAAACGGAAACAGATACGACTCTGCCCTAAGTGTCAATGCTCTTGGACCGGATAGGCTCTTAAGCTTCGGAAAAGAATGCAAGAAACTGAAACTTTTCCTCCATTTTTCAACTGGTATGAGTGTTTTTTATTCTTTTGGCTGAGAATAAGTTTTTTGTAGAGAACTTTCAGAAACTGATTTGATTTTGTCGTTGTTGTTGATACGTAGCTTACGTGACTGGTAAGAGAGAGGGGACAGTACTAGAGACTCCTCTCTGCATTGGAGAAAACATAACTTCTGACTTGAACATCGAATCCGAGCTGAAACTAGCGTCAGAAGCTGTAAAAAAGTTCCGTGGCAGAAAAGAAGTCAAGAAACTGAAAGAACTCGGTTTTCAAAGGTGAGAATAAACAAGAAAATTTTACTTTCTGCACCTTCTTATGTACTTAAATATGTAAAAATATGTTATTATCTTCTTATATATGTAACAATAATTACTTTCTTATGGACCATAATCTGAGAAAATATGTCGCTATGTTACGTGAAGCAGAGCTCAACACTATGGGTGGGAAAATAGTTACACATTCACAAAAGCCATAGGTGAGGCTGTAATTCACAGCAAGCGAGGAGATTTGCCTGTAGTGATCATAAGGCCTAGTGTTATCGAAAGCTCTTACAAGGAGCCTTTCCCTGGCTGGATCCAAGGAACAAGGTAAGAAAGTAAATGATTTCAAAGACAAGAGAAATGACAGTAGCTTGTAAATTTTAATTTTTTTTTTATATTTGGTTTTAAAAAAAAAAAAAAAACAGAATGGCTGATCCAATCATCTTGGCCTATGCCAAAGGCCAGATGTATGACTTCTGGGGAGATTCTCAATCTTTACTAGACATTATACCTGTTGACATGGTTGCAAACGCAGCAATAGCAGCCATGGCAAAGCATGGTTGTGGTGTGCCAGAGCTCAAAGTTTACAATGTCACGTCTTCATCTCATGTGAACCCCATGCGTGCTGGCGAATTGATGGACCTCTCTCATCAACATCTGTGTGAATTTCCATTGGAAGAAACAGTGATAGACTATTTTAAATTCCACATTTCCTTTGAGGATTTCACTTCTGCTTTATCGAACACAATTATGAAACAGGAAAGAGTACTGATTGATAAAGAAGGAAGAGGATTGAGCAAGAAGGGAAAGAGGAAGCTAAACTATTTTGTGTCCTTGGCAAGAACATATCAGCCTTACACATTCTTTCAAGCTCGGTATGGCCTTGTTCTTTTATTAATAAACAAGTTATAAGATTACTGACCCATAAGTCAATACTATAGGTTTGACGACACCAATACAACAAGTCTGATACATGAGATGTCAATGGAAGAGAGAAAGATGTTTGGGTTCGATATCAAAGGCATTGACTGGGAGCATTACATTGTCAACGTTCATCTTCCAGGTCTCAAAAAGAAATATCTTTCTGAGAAGACTGAATAATTGAAGGGAGTTATTTGAGAAATGTGATATCAATCATTAACAAGCTACAATCATGGAGCAAAATGAGAGTTTGTTAGTCATGGGTATATTGGGTTTTGTTTTTGAAATAATCTGGTGAGTGAAACCGAAGGACAAGAGTTTCCTCTCTCCTCTCTTGTTTGGGGAGGGAATCTTGTATTTCCTTGGTATACTACTATACTCTATTAAGTTGAGTGTTTTTATTTTAACTAGGTTATGAGTCCCGATGTTACGGGGAATTCATTTCCAATAAAATATTGTAGTACTAGTATTATGGCCCCTGCTTTGCAGGGACAAAACTATATGAAAGAAAATTTTATACTTTAAATTTAATAATTTATGGACATGAGTTTTTTGGTTTTAAAAGCAAAGATCAAAAATAAGAGGGTGCTGAATCTATGAACCCATCTAACGTGAACATAATCTTGCTTGGTAATGTGGAAATCAAAGCAAATCCTCATCTCATGGGCTCTTCTTGTCGCTGTGTGAATAATCCTCCGTGAAAACCAACCTTCAACACTTCATGTATTGAGTAATCGCACTATTCATTTTAGTAAACATTAATGTAAGAATTTTAATTACAATAAAAATCTTAACCATGCTATTTGTAAGTTTTTTTATGTAAACTCATAATCTTACTATAAGAATGAAGTAAAAAAGAATTAAGTAATAAAGATGAACATTTCAGAATAAAATTCTGACTCCATCAGAGAACTGGAAAATACCAAAAACAAATGGAATTTTGCACATTCTTTTATAAAACCGTTTTTAGTTAAATTTTTTAGATATTAGTTATAAACTAAGTAATAAGAATAAGAATAGTTGCTTATGAGAAGCATCTTTACAAATTCGTTAACATCTAAGCGATCGATTGGTTCTAATTTACAAAATAATTTTTGAAATCTTAGAAGATGTGAAGGAGAATACCTTGGCTGGTTTTACCTCGTGCATAAGAGGATTAGATGGAGAGATTGACGTAATTTGTGGATGAAAAAAAGCAAAAAAAAAATGAGAGACACATGTCGATGATGAAGAAGAATCGTGTTGGGTATATAAGACTTGAGTTTTGATAGAAATGTATGAAACGATTTAAAAAGAAAAAAGGAAAAGGAGGTTGAAACTGAAGAGATTGTGGAGAGTGGAAGCGATTAAAGGGGTAATGGAATGAAGTAAACCATAACTGTATGAAACGAAAAAATAGTTCTCGTTAAAGTAGAGAATAAACAAACCAATTTTTTTAAGAATAATAGAATTGTGGATTACAAAAATGAAAGAGGAAAATTTGAGAGTTTTGCCACGTGTCAGAAAGAGAGTGTTGCAGTTTTTGTTAAAGTGATGTTGATTTAGTATAATTAGATTGTAGATTTGTTTTTATTGCATGTATTATATTATTGTGATAATAAATTCAAATGATTGAAATATTATGTAAATTTTACCAAATTTTCATTTATATCGTATATTTTGAAAAAATAATGTTAAAATGGGTTATAAGTCAAAATGTAAAAAAAAAAAGAAAAAATATGATTAAAATTAAGACACGATCTTTGAAGCATTTTTATGAAGTTAAAAACATTTGCAAGTGAAAAACATACAAAACGAAGAATTATAATAGTAGGCAGTTGGAAACTATTTACATTAGAGTACTTATTACCGTGTAAATCTATTTACATAGCCAAAAAGCTTTACACAGCAGTAGTTATATAGCTAAAGTAGTTTCCTTACAACCATAAGAGAAGAAGCCACTTCTTTTACATTCACCATTGCAACATAGAAAAGAAACATGAAACATGAAACATGAAACATGAAACATGAAACATGAAACATGAAACATGAAACATGAAACATGAAAAACCAAAAAACCATCTTTTTCCATGGCTTCTCGCCGCCGAAACCTCAAAAAATCAGAAACCGTGCGCTATTCAGTAAATCTACTCTGGTTCGACATCGACTACCTCAGTTCCCTTCTCCTCGTACTTCACTTCCACCAAAAACCTTATACTTGTCTGTCAAGCAAACCAGTACTCAATAAGCCAAGGCCTACATGTCTTGTTGAACAAGTTAAAGTAAAAATAGATTCAGCTTTTCCTCTACTTACCTGTTTGGGATCATACACCGCATACTCATTGTATTCAAGAGGACTATCCTTATGTTCTGATGGAACCAATCGTCCGCAAGGAACCTTAATGTCATCTCTCCACATGAAATGCTCTGACTCTTCAGTTTTCTTCCTCCCTAATCCTTTCACTCCTATCTTCTTCTCTTCCAATGTCTTTGTGTCCTCTGGTGGATTTGTGAATTCTGTAACTTCCTCGCCAAGGGAAGCTACGGCTAATACAAGAAACCCTTCCGGTCTATCCACAGCTGTGAAACCGTACCTTGCAGCTTCTGCAGCTGCATCTGAACACACTATCGCTCTCCCAAACTGAAGAGATAAGCACCACATATAGACTGTTATGATCTAAACAACTAGTGCTAAAAACAGAAGAAAAGCATTTTCAATTACCATATAACCGGGGACTGGGAGAGAGCAGACAGCAGGTAAGAACCCCTTGTAGATATGTCTCAACAGATTTGAACTCCGAGAACCTAAGACAAAGAAAACACCAAATAACAAATTTGACCAAAACAGAGAAAGAGTAATAACCCTGGATTCTGACTCCTTACCACACCATAAAAGGACTTTGTTCGGTAGCTTCTTGATGTCATCTAATGAAGGAATTGCGTTTGACTCAACCGCAAAAACATTCTGCACTGACACACCATACTCCTGAAACAACACAATAACTCATAATTAATAGTCAAATTATATGAAACGTTAGTGAAGTGCAAGCCAGGAAACAGAGACTTACAACGTCAGAGACTTTCACAGGCTCATAAGTAGTCTCAAGGTACTTAACAATCATCTTGTAATCTTCAGACTCCTTGTCTACCACAGAAATCTTGCAACCAAGTTTGTTGTACCGATCAGACAACGGGTCATCGAGTGTGTCTCCTCTCATATCACCTATCAAACGAGATGCTGTGTTTATGTCCCTCACCGTCTCAAAAGCAGAGGCCGCCTGTCACATGGATCCAATACTATAAAACTTCAGTGTATTGAAATACAACACAAAAAAACAAATAGATGATAGTGACTTTACTTACATGGTCTGCAAGTTCATGGACATCGTGCAATCGCATCGGCCTCGTGCTGTGCAGCAATGAAAACCACCGTGAGCTGAAGTCTGCCCACATTGCTTCAGCTTTCTGACCTGTCTCCTTTTTTGTCTTGACCTTCTCAACAAACTCCAGTAATACCTCTTCGCCTGAAAAAAGCAGAGCAACAACACACACAAGTCAAAATCATAATAGCATAGAGTGGCACCCGAATATTTTTCTCCACCATGCCTTACATCGTTTTAAGTGGATATCTGTTAGCATTCCCAAAGGTAGATCAGGCGGATCCAATCCGAGCTCCATCAACGCGTACCTGCGATGAAACACCGAAAATCAGAACATTCATAAGTAGAGAAGAGTTCTTGATAGAAATGAAGAACGTGCCAGGAACACTACTTGTAAATCTCTTGACCACACAGAACTTTAATGAAGTTTGCAACAAACGAATCAAGCTTGCAATGAGCAGAAGCAACGCCAAGCTGCCTTAGACCAAGTGCCCCACTTCTCACTTCGATTCCATCATCCTGCAGAATACACATAACATCAATAATCATCCAACTTAAAAGGTGACTTTAGGTACAACAGTTATACCATATCAATTGGGAAAAACTTATGAGGCTTCTTTTGAATCTTCTTCTCACGTTCCCATGGCTCGAATTCATTTCCTGTTATCTCCTCAAAAAGCCTTGCAAACTCTTTGATCGCATCATTTTCGTCCTCCCACTCCTCGAGCCTCTCTTCCGCATTAGGGTCATCTCCTACTTTCCCTCTCTTGAAATACATGTTCAGGTTGCTCTCTGGCACCGTGATTAGCTGCATAATACAATACCTACAAAAACCAGTAGATCAGAAAACCCTTCCTGCCTCAAAAAACAACAAAAATCTTAAAAGGATTATCGGAATCATACTCATTACGCGCTTTTCCCAAATCGCATATCGAGAAGGCACAGTTATACAAGAGACCATCTTTCTCGAAGATCTTTCCTCCTCTCTCCTGAAGTTTTGTGTCCATGTAAACTCCTCTCTTCCCATACATTTTGAGCTGAAAAAAGATCAAACAAAAATCATACATTTCAAGTTATCCCATTTGAAATGAGCACTACGTAGATGAGCTAATCGATACCTCAGCTGCTAAGGACTCAATCGCCTCCTCGCTAGGATCTTGCTTATCCCATGGAATTCCTTTCCCTTCCACAGAAAGATCACTGACCACGTCATAAGATTCAAGTGGCTGAGCTTCATGCTTCTCCACGCTATCGATCAACCATGCTTCACTCACAACGGGTAGACCTTGTTCCCTTGAGGAACAAGTAACAACACCGAGTTAATAACTGGAAAACGAAAACAAACAAATCTAGTACTACAAACCCTAAACCCTTACATTGCTTCCACCAACTTTGACGTACCACCTCGTTCTCTTTCAGCCGGCGAAACCACCAAACATGTTATACCTTGAACAGTATTGGAGACTTTCCCACCGTTTCTCTCAATCTTTTTCTTCCAATATTGCTGCAATAACAGAGACAAGGAAAACCATTCTTTAGAGTCTAAAGCAAGTAAATCACAATAAAGATCCCTACAAAGTCATGCATATTACATGTGTTCTCGTGAGACGTCCCATGAGAGAGATCATCATTCCCGCAAAGGGTTTATCAGCAGAGCCTAACTCTCTTTTAGGTCGACTTTTAGGGTCCTGGTGTTTCTTGATCAACTACATCAAAACAAGATATAATGAAAACTCAAACAAACCAAATCAGGAAATAACAGAACCAAAACATGATTGATTGGACCATTAGTTTGGGAAACTTACATCAGAAATAGCAGAGTTCATGACAGAATCAGGGATTTTAACTGGCTCTTCCTTTCTAGGAGGATCTTTCGTACTATACACGCAACTGCACCACTCACTAATCTCACCTCCACATATGAATCTCTTTTCATTGTCACAAATCAAATTACCTCCGCATAAAGGACATTTTTCTAACGCCCCATAGAATAGTAAATCTTGACTGCTCACAACAAAAAATTACTTTAAACTCTATTTAAAATAAAAAGTTGTTAAAACGATCTATGAGACTAACCATTGAGCAAGCAAGGTCTCTTCTGGAGCAGAACAATCTTGACCGTTTGCTTCAAGAACTTCTTTAATCTGATCAACGGACAGATTCTCCTCAACCGCTTTGCAAAACTCATTGTACTCTGAAGTAGCATCTCCGGCGCCGTTGACTGAACGGCCGTTATCGTTTTCCGACTTCGCCTTCTTCTGAGACTGTTCAGCTTCTGGAAGCTTCCCTTCTGCTTTGTGCTTCCGCAAATTTCCCTTCTAAAAAAACAATGGATTAAGTTAAAAAGACATTATTTAAACATCAAAAGATCAAATGGTGTAGAAATTACCTTCTGTTCGTCTCCAGACATGTGAGCGTGAGATCTTGTCTCGTGAACCTTCATTGAGTAAAATCTTTGAACTGTGATCACACGACTAAGTTTTGTTTTTGAGTGTTTTAAGAGAATCTCACTTTTAGGAGTTCTGTTTTACAGATTGCAAAAAGATAATATAGAAAGATGAAAGGTCCTTTGTATTAACGGTGCAACGAGAATGCTACTCTGTCTTCTCCGAAGATAAACAAGTGTTCTCGAGCATGTAGGGATACGCCACGTGTCGAAGTGAGTCTCTTTCTGTGGACAGGTGGTTTTGGTCTCAAGTTATTTCTTTGTTTTTATCTCTTTACAATCTCTGCATGTTGCCATCTTCCATCTTTTTATGTGTGTGTCGTGTCATTGTCTCTATGGTGATCCTTCTTTAAATTAGCATCATCTTCTGTAGTAGTTCGCTTCGGTTAAATTTGGTTGGGATTCTTCAATTCAGTTCTTAAACCGGAAATTACCAAAACAAAAAAGACTTAAAACCGGAACTAATTTCCAATCGAGTATCGTTGTTTCAATCCTAATCAACCGTACCACGCATGAAATTCTTAGAGGCTTTGGATTCTATTAGCACTACACACAAATTTAGAAAGTTTTAGACATTTTAGGATCTTTCGTCTGGATTGTGATTTACTCGAGACAGATTGTTTAAGCCTATATACATAATGACATGATTAGAAATTTTAATAGATATTCACATTCTTTTGGATTGGTTAGTCAAATTAATTGTGAATATCAATTTATACAAAGAAAAGGTTGTTTACATCATTTTCATCCATAGCTATGAACAAAACAAAATTTTAGATAAGGCTACAAATTGAAAAAAAAAACAAAAAAAAACAAACAAAAAAAAAACAAAAAAATTTAGATTTTAAGTGACGACAGCTAAACATTTCTTGCTTTTAGTTGGCGTTAATTTATGAAATAATAAGAAAAATACCAAAAGAAAATAGAAAGTATAGAACAAAATAGAAAAGTGAGAATAATGGATACACACTAATATACAACTGCATGGCAGAGAAAATTTCAGATACACACACAACATTCACTTTCATTATAATTTTTGTAAGTGTTGTATTATTAGATTTCCAGTTTTTTTATCTTTTCTTTTCTTAGATATTATCGATTATCAAAAATATATTAGAACATACTATAGTTTTCTGTTTATAGAAAATAATTACATTTTACTTCTTTTTTTTTTTTTGTTAAAGTACATTTTACTTCTATTATAACGAGACTTCTTTCTTTTAGAAATATTTTTTTCTATAAGGTCAAATTTGTAGCTGAATTTTTATATATATATATAGTTGTCTTAGTATTACAAATTCTACGCAAAAAAAAAAGTATTACAAATTCTATTGTTAGTTTTCTATTTGGAGTTTTCTTTTATTCTAACTAACTTCATGTAAAATTAATGTATGAAACTCCATACAATATTACGTCAACAAACAAATCCATACACGAAGTCACGAAGATTCATGAGAAAAGAACAAATTTGATTATTTTTTTGTTAATAAGATACATTGTATGAATCTAACCCATGATGATAAATGACAATGCAACAATAATACTAGTACGGCTCTAAGAGTCATAGTCAAAAAGAGATTGTGATCATAAGACAGCAATTACGCATGTCAACGTCACAATAATGCGTGCTACTACTACCATCCTCCTACTGTCTGCTACGTCAACAAGTGGATTGCAATCTGACGGTGATTGTGTCTCTTTTCATTCTCATTCTCACTCTATCTCTCTCTCTTTTACTAATTTCTGTGATATAATTAAACTTTTGAGTGTATAAATTATAAAATAAAGAAAACAAGAGAAGGATTTTCATACACACAACACACTAACTAAAGACTCTTTGTAAGTATTCCCAAATATGGATTTTCTAGTATAAATATGAGATCATTAGTTTCTTTCACCAAGCCTACAAGCATCTCTCCATCTCAAATCATATTCACTTAAAAATCAGGTCTCCTCTTTTTTTCTTTATCTCTCATTCTTATCATCTCTAAAATTTGGATTTCTTGTTCAGTAACACCAATCTTTTAAGTGTTTTAGGTTTATATATAAGAATAATGATGTTTTCGGTGATGGTTGCGATCCTTGTTTGCCTTATTGGCTACATTTACCGATCATTTAAGCCTCCACCACCGCGAATCTGCGGCGTTCCTAATGGTCCTTTGGTTACTTCTCCAAGAATCAAGCTCGATGATGGAAGATATCTTGCCTATAGAGAATCTGGGGTTGATAGAGCCAATGCTAACTACAAGATCATTGTCGTTCATGGCTTCAACAGTTCCAAAGACGTTGAATTTCCCATCCCTAAGGTACACTTTCATTTTCTACTAACTCTCGGACATGTCACATGCCCATTTTTACTAGTTTAGATATACAGTCTTGATACTTTATCTGCATTTATTTTGCTATATGTAATTGAGGATATTGTTTCTTTTTTTTTTCCAAATGAGAATTCACTGTCTTTAATTTGGTTCTTAAAAAAAAGCATTTGTAATGGTAAACGCTAAACGCAAACAAATAAAACGCTGTTTGAGTTTATGTTTTATGAAGAACTGAAAACGTTTTATTATTTGAAAATATAAACTTTTTTAGTTATAGAGAAAATCATATCATATCTAGACGCAAACGCAAAATTGACTTTTGAAGCAACCACAACCTTAAATGCAATGAAACAATTAGTTTCATTTTATCAAAATAAAAACAAAAAAGTTTCTTTACCTGTCTTTTTGATCTTTTACAGGATCTAATTGAGGAACTTGGGATATACTTTTTGTTCTACGATAGAGCAGGATATGGAGAAAGTGATCCACACCCATCACGCACAGTTAAAAGTGAAGCATACGACATTCAAGAACTTGCCGATAAACTCGAGATCGGACCAAAGTTCTATGTTCTTGGTATATCACTAGGTGCTTACTCGGTTTATAGTTGCCTCAAATACATTCCCCACAGGTAATAACGATTTGGATTAGTCGAGTTCTGTTTTTTTTTTTTTTTTTTTACTTTTCTTGTGTCTCATAAGTTAATGTCCTTCTGTGGGGTTCATAGACTAGCTGGAGCAGTATTAGTGGTTCCATTTGTGAACTATTGGTGGACTAAAGTACCTCAAGACAAATTGAGTAAAGCATTGGAGCTAATGCCAAAGAAAGACCAATGGACGTTTAGAGTGGCTCATTATGTTCCTTGGTTGTTATATTGGTGGTTGACCCAAAAACTGTTTCCGTCTTCTAGTATGATCACGGGAAACAATGCGTTATGCAGCGATAAAGATTTGGTCATCATAAAGAAGAAAATGGAGAATCCAAGCCCTGGCATGGTAATGAGCTAAAACTTTTTGTTGCATTTTATGCCAATGCTTGTGGGTTAGACTGTAAATTTGGAATACATTCATGGGTGAAACTGTAAATTTGGAATAGAACAATATAAAATGTTCAAGGGGAAAATTAATTGAAAGAAGAGTTTATATGGACAGATTGATTTCGATACAAATTCATGTGCTATTATGGGCCAAAGTGGAAATAACAAATAAGGTTTTGGATCCATAGGTTTCTTTCAGCCAGTCTCTTGTGTATTTAGATTTTACACATTTTGACCCAACATTTTATTCCAACCTCAGGCAAAAGTCCGGCAACAAGGTGACCATGAATGTCTTCACCGGGACATGATAGCCGGATTCGCGACATGGGAATTCGACCCGACTGAACTAGAAAATCCGTTTGCGGAAGGCGAAGGATCGGTCCATGTGTGGCAAGGGATGGAAGACAGAATCATTCCATACGAAATTAATCGATACATATCACATAAGCTTCCATGGATTAAGTACCACGAGGTGTTAGGTTATGGACATCTTCTAAACGCCGAGGAGGACAAATGCAAAGACATCATAAAGGCACTTCTTGTGAACTGATGATCATCTCACACAAGATCCCATTAAGAATTTAGCTTATTTAAGAGATTTATTTGATGGATTATCATATTATAAGTTTGTAACTAAAATGAATAACCTCTTCAAAGTCATTAATTTAGAGGCAAATTCTTAACTTCTGCCAAAAAAATTAAATAAATAATAATTAAATCGAACCTAAATGTCACATTGGTCAAAGCCGTGTGTAAATTGAGAGAAAGAGAGAATGATGACGTCATCAATCTGTGTACATAAATGTTATTGGACGTAGCAAATTCGCTCAAACAAAATCCGACTAAAAGGGAACTTTTTTTTTCCGTCTGATCTACAACAACAAGAACAAAGCTTGACCTCGTTGAAAATTCTTCGGGTGAGATATTTTTCAAAGCTTTGGTCTTTTGTCCGAATTACGCTTTTCGGATTCTCTGAGCTTAATACCTAAAGTTCGTTTTTTTGGGTTCTTCTCCGCGATTCTAGGGTTTTTCAATTTCTCGCCGGCGTTGAGGAATTTTAGGGTTTTGGTGTTGTTTGTCTTTGATTCATGGCTTGGGCTTAGAGGCAAAGGTGAGAATTTTCGTAATTGTTCATCAATTCTGTAGAATCCGTTTTACTAGTTTCAAAGTTAACACCTTTAGACTGCTCGCGTTTATCTATGATTCAAAATTGGGTTCTCTAAACCATTACGCTAGTAATCGTGTGTGGTGTGCGTAAGAGTGATGATGTTACTGTATTTTAAGATTTACGATAATCTCATTTTTTTTATTGCAGGTTTTAAGTTGCTTTTGGTGTGAAGGAAGTAGACCAAAGGAATAATGCTAGGTTCTGGTAACAGTTTGAGCAGGGGTACTATAGGATTGTCATCTGATACCCCTAATTTATCTCAAGTTTTAGCATTGGAACCGATTAGATTAGGGAATCAGAACTATACTCGTTCAGGAGAGCTTAGAAGGGTTCTCGGTGTTCCTAGTAGGGCTTCTTCGGAAGAGAATTCTTTTGGGATGTCTCATCCCAGACCTTCTCCTCCTGTAGCAACTGAGGAGCTGAAGCATTTCAAAGAAAGTGTTCTAGATACTTCCAGAGAGGCTGGGTATGGATCTTCTTGCTTTCGTTCATAAGTTGTGACCATTGACTAATCATAGGTGGATAGAATTTGGCTTAGGAGTTTGAAATTTTTCATAGCATAGTACAGTATCTACTAGACCGAGGACTTATTGCTTTCTCTTTATATAGCCTTACTAAAAGCTTGGGTTCCTTGTAGGGATCTAGCAAAGAAACTAAGTGAAAACATATTCAAGTTGGACAAATACGCGGAGACAATAAGTTCAAAGAAACGAAGGCGAAATGATATACCACCTGGTGAGAGAATGGACGCAGCAAACTTTGATAAGGTCAGAAACCAGGTTCCAAGAACACCAGACAGTATGGCTCAAAGATCCGAGGAAAGGAAAAAGATGCTTGGATTAAACAAGCGTGCTCGTACGACCGTCGCAGATGTGCGGGTTTGTATCTAAACCTCACTTTAGATCTATAGGGTGCTTATTACTCTATAATTGAATGTTTATTTTCCTTGGTTTTTCCATTCTGTTCATCCGCCACTTCATGTTTAGCAAGTTTTAACATCTTTCTAGAAGACATGAGATTTGAAGATTTGTCTCGATTGTTCAATTATTGTGTTCACGTCACTGTTGTTTAATTGTTCCTGACTGTTATTGCTTTCAGGGGGATGCTAGAATTTCGGCTCTTGCAAGGCAGCAGGTTATTGAAAAGGGCTCTGATTCACCTCCAAGTGTTTCTGGAGAACCAATGCGAATAGAAGAGAAGATACGCAGATTACCTGTTGGTGGTGAAGTATGGGAGACAAGAATGAAAAGGAAACGGTCTGTTGCTACCCTAGGCAACAGAATTATGAATCCTGATCAACGTGTCATGCAGCCAAAGCCAACAGCTGACTCTAAGTTGCGTTCTTGTGACACCCAAAATTTCAGGTGTGCATTAAAGATATAAGATTAGTAAGCCTGGTAGTTATCCCTGTTGTTTAGCTACATTACAACTTACAGGAATCCGGACATATAACACAGAACACCATTTGAGGATGTTATTACCTATTTTCTAGTCCAAGGGCCATAAGTGGACCTAAAAGAGAGGAATGTTGCGTTTGTTTACTGGTTGTTGTCTCAGGATTCATGATATTCTAGTGGGGATCCTACTCTACTGGCTGCGTTTGTTTCTATTTTGCATGAGCTATTTAAGTTACTGCCAAAGATTGTCAAGATATGAACTGGATTTCATGATTTCATCTTGAATTTGTTTCGGTAGATCTTGCTTTAGCATGATGATTTTATTATGTTTGATGCTGTGGAATTTTCTTGCAACATGCATTTGTATATGTATAGTTTTCCGGATTGATCCCTCTTGCATAACATAATGTGACCCATTTGTTGCAGGTCAAAATCTTCACCCGGGGTGAGTGGGATTAACAGACTTGATGCTTCGTTTGAGCCAGACAGTCCAGGTATGGGTGCATTATCCAGGAATGAGTTGGAGACTGTTTCCATTGCAAGGGATCGGTCAGTGCTTGCCGAGCAGAGGCTAGCCAAGGGAAATAATAAGTGAGCAGATACCTCAAGCTTTTTGATATAGATTTTGTTTCAATTTAATAGCAAGTTGTTTACGTGACTGATAAATGCATAATGTTGCATATGCAGGAGAAACTTACTGGATGATAGCCCCACAAACAGCTCTACTGCAATATTGAAAGGAAAGGTTTCTAGGGCTCCAAGAACAGCAGCCATTATGGGTGTTGATTCTTCATCCAAAGTTGATTCCCCATCCGGTGTATTACAAGGTTAGGGGAAATCTAAGTGTTGTCTAAATACACTATCTGTAATGTTTATGGGAATAAGCTAATGCTTCATATCCAACAGGTTCATCTGCACATGCAATGGCTCAATGGGTTGGCCAGAGACCGCATAAGAATTCTCGAACAAGGAGAACAAATGTAGTTTCTCCTGTGATAAAGCATGCTGAAAGCAAGGTCTCAGCTCAAGGTTTCGCAACATCTGATTTTAGTCCTAGAGCATCCCCTGGGGCCACTGCGTCACTCTCAGTTGTTGATAGTAGCCCTTTAAAAATGAAAAGGGAGTTGAGGAATGCTTCATCGCCATATGGGTTATCTGAAAGTGAGGACTCAGGAGCTGGAGACAACAAAACAAGAGAGCGTGCTTTTGCAAGTGGTGACTTGTTCACAACTCCTAAATCAGGGTCGCTATTACTTCCGCTAAGGAAGAATAAGATTCAAACCAGTCATAAAGGAGGTGGCGCATGGAAGCAAGGAAAGAGCGAAAGTGTCTCGTCGTTGACAACTCCTGGCTTTCATCCTATCATGAATAAGTCGGAGAATTTATCAGTAGAGAAGCCTCTTCACAATGTCAAGATTGCTTCAGATAAGAATAGAAGGTGATTTATACCTAATTCAGTTCTTTTTCTTACTCCTTCTACTTTCAAAATATTATATTGTATATAAATCTTAAATACACGAACCAATTGTTCTACCTTCTCTTTCTCTTTGGACAGCAAATATGGGCGTCCACCTGCGAAAAAGGTTAAAGATCGTAAACCTGCAACTCGGCTTGCCTCAAATGCAAATACTCCTTCAGATATTACAGGTAGTTATTTTCTTTTTGCATTTCGAGTTTCAATCTTTTACCATATTCACAGTTATTGGATAGTATTATCAAACTATTTTCTAGGAAATTCTACTTATATCCTGAACGTGACTTACCCTGTATATTTGAGGTTTGGTCACAATTAGTTCTTGCTCAGTTATTTTCATTTGTACAAAGGGATGTATTTAATTTCTAAGAGGATAGTGGTGGTAGTTGGATGTAATCTCTGCATGTCAGCTTATCCCCTAAAGAGCACCTCGTGCTTCTGATGGTTCCTAAGCAAAAATTCAAGTGGATTTATGGCTTTTCAGGTGAATCTGATGATGATCGTGAAGATATTTTTGCAGCAGCAAATTCAGCACGGAAGGCAGCAAGTATTCATCCTACCATATGTCATGTCTTTCAAGTTTCATTGCCGCAAATTTCCTTCTAACTAGAAATATCTTTTTGTAGATCTTGCTTGTTCTGGTAAGTTTTGGAAGAAGATGGACCCCATCTTTGCTGCCGTCAATGCAGACGACATGCAAAACATGAAAGATCAGGTAATAAGCGATAGTTGATACTATATATTATATCATATATGACTTCTCTCTAGGATACCACCTCTTGTTAACTTTTAATTATCCGAAAACAGCTTATTTTTGCGGAAGAGCTCGATGCATCTCTGTCAGAGGCAATCTTAGATGGTTATAGCATCTTGGTAAGTTGCAAACTTCTGCAGCAATGTCTAGCTTCATAGTCTCTTTTATAATCTGTATGTAGCATGAATGAAAGAGAGTCTCTTTTTCAGGGTGTTAAATTGCCCAAAGCACTACATCGCCCTGGTGAGGGAATTGTTGACTATTCAGGTCCAACCTCATCATGTGTATCTGGTCTTTCATTTGAGAGATTGGACATGAGAAAATTGAATGAGAGTACTCCGTTGTATAAGAGGGTACTTTCTGCTTTAATTGAGGAAGATGATGGAGAAGAAGTTGTACAATTCAATGGAGGGAAGAATCTGTCTCTTCATTATGCCAGTGACGATTCTCACTGTGGTTCATGTACCTATATTGACACCGAGTTCAGAGAGAGAGACAGAATGGAATTTGAAGTAGAGTCAAGTGGGGATTTTCAGACCCCTAAGAGTTGTTTGCTTGACAGATTTTCCAGTGAGAGGAGTGTTGTGTCTAACCCATTCAGAAATGGTGGCATGTCTATATCTGTCCATAGCAATGAACAGTGGATTGGGGATGATGATCTTTCACATTCGGAAGCTGCACTCGGCAATGAGACATATTTAAATACTCTGGGTCAATTGCAAGCTAGGGAAGTGAACATTCCCAACGTCCCAGTATCTGACACCCAGTATCAGCTTATGTCTTTGGATGAGCGACTTCTTCTGGAACTACAGAGCATTGGTGTGTTTCCTGAGGCAATGGTAAGTTTTGTCTCAAGTCATTTAATCTGTCAATAACTTGAGCTAAAGAAAAAAACGTGTTACTCTAGCTTGTTCACTAATTTCCAATTTTTTTTTATCACAGCCTGATCTGGCTGAAGAAACTATGAGCACTGATGTTATGGAGTTGAAGGAAGGCATTTATCAGCAGGTAAACGCAAAACAAATATATCATGCTTTACTAGGAAGACTTTTTATCAGATCGTCATTAAAATTTCGTCTTTGAGGCGTAGTAACCTTTCTCATATTCCATTTTTGACCACTACTAGATCCTAAACAAGAAGAAAAAGCTGGAGAAGCTTAATATTACTATCCAGAAGGAGAAAGATATTAAGAAAAGGTTGGCTTTGGCTTTTTTTAGATTCATTATCTTTCAAGTTACACCGTTATTTTTGCTAAGATTTGAGGTTTACATGCAGGAAAATTGAGCATCTTGCTATGGACCAGCTTGTGGAAACAGCGCACAAGAAAAGAATGGTAATAAACCAAAATTAATTTGGATGAATGATTGTGGGATGAGATATATAAATCGGGTTCTTAATTATTGATTTTACTCTAAAAACAGGCATGCCGCGGAAGTAAAGCAGCCAAAGTCAACAAGGTCACTAGACAAGTGGCGCTGGCGTTCATCAGGCGGACAGTTGCTAGGTGTCGTAAGTTCGAAGAAACTGGGTTTAGCTGTTTTGCTGATCCCGCACTTCAAGACATCTTGTTTAGTTCTCCCAGCAACGATGCAAAATCATCAGAAAATGGCGGCTCTGGAACAGCCAGTAACACGCTCAATGAACCTTCTAATCATCAGGCTGAGGCCAAGGGTTCAGGTACGCAAAATCTGAACTTTAGATGTTGATTCTGTAATTGATTTTTCAATAGTTACTTCTGCTGTGGCATGTAAGACAACATGGATAAGATTATTGTAGATTAATGCGGAGCACATTCAAATGTAATTATTAGATTACTAAAGGTCAAGTCGCTTGATAAAATAGTTAGACAGTGGTTACACTTTAAACCTTTTTGTCGGAAAATCTTATGAGCTATTTGGGTTTTGTAGGTGCAGTGTCTAGTACAAAGAGGAGAGAAGCATTGATAGATGATGTTATCGGATGCGCTTCATCCAAAGTCACAACGTGCATAGACAGCGCCGTTCCTAGTGGAGGAGGGGCTCAAGGTAAGAGAAGCGAGAGAGAAGATGGTTTCAGGAATAAGAACAAACCGAAACCAAAAGAAAAGAACAACAACAATAACGAAAACCAATCAAGATCGACAACAACATCAACTCACCCAACAGGACCAGCAAGCAGAGGCGCCTCGAACCGAGGAGGTACCTCTGGAGATGGTGCAGTCGACGAGGAAGCTCCCATAGATTTCTCGAAATTAGCGTTCCGTGATCTAGAGGAAATAGATGAACAGGCAGATATTGGAGACTGGTTCGAAGGTCTTCAAGATATTGATACAGCAGGGCTTGATGAGGTTCCTATGGATGATCTCTCATTTATGTTTGGATAAGGAGAAAACAAACCACATTTCACAGGAGAGAAATTGGTCTGACGCATACCCACACATCCACAAGTATTCTTATGATTTTGGTTCTAACTATTTGTATATTGGTAGTGACTAGTGAGTAGCGATTGTCTGCCTTTCAGGCCGAGTATTGTTTGACCTATGATTTAAAATATATATAATATACTCCCTCTGTATTTGAAAAAATGTCGTTTCAACTGTTTTTGGGTGAATTAAGAAAGGGCACAGAATTACAAAACTAACCTTATGAGAAACGATTATTTACAATTATATTTTATGAAAATCAATTTAGACTGATTAATTATGATCAATTAATTGGGGGTAATTTAGGAAATTTTATGCAAAAGTTGTTAAAATGACAACTAATTAAAAACACAGAAAAAAGGCTAGAACGACATTTATTCAAATACGGAGGGAGTATGCATTTTCATCTTCAAAGCATCTTCTTTTATACATAGTTACATACCTTGATTAACAAAATTTAACTGAAAACACTGACCTAATTTGTCATTTTATGTGACTTCTGAATTCTAATTAAAAACAAGAATCAATTATGGATTTGCCATTTTTTGGGATGGCATTTGTGGATTTTGCCCTTTTTTGAATAGTTTATGGATTTTGCCATTTTTTGAATAGTTTATAGATTTTGCCCTTAAAAACAATGTTGTGTGGTCTAGTACAATTTTGTTTTATTTATTTATCAATTAAAAATTGTTTAATTTTGGTTAGTGGTCAAAATAGGCTTTGGGAAAGCAGTAATCTCTGTGGGCCTAAATACTGGGCTTTGATTAGCAGAAATTGGGCTTTAACGACGAGAAATAACTAGGGCTAGAAGTTTTGTCTCTTCTGGTTCGTATAAGTTACAGACGATTGCTTTACTCGCCGTTCTTTCTCTGTTTCCGACCTTCCCACAGGTAAATCAATCTTCTTCTTCAAAGTCTTTTGTGTTTTCGTCGATCTGAGAATTCTCTATTCGTTTCTCAACAACACTGTAAAACATCTCATTTTTCTGTATTTCCGTTTTCAGGAAGCAAATTTGTTTGAGGAAGTTCCAAAATGAGGTTTGTCTTCTCAAAATCGACTTTATATATTTCTTCTGCCAATGATTCAGATTAAGTGTTGATTTGGTATAATCATAGATAGGCTTAGATGTGAAAAAAATTTATTCTTTATACAAAACTATTGAGTCATTGATTGATTTCATGAGGAAACAAAAGTTGTTAAGATTACAAAGTTATGATCTTTTCATTTTGGGTTTATAGAAGTTTGAGTTTTTTGAATGGTGTAGTAAGCTTCAGAGTGAAGCCGTGAGAGAGGCAATATCCGCCATTATCACTCACTGCAAGGAGACTAAGCCACGCAAGTTCACTGAGACTATTGAACTCCAGATTGGTCTTAAGAACTATGACCCTCAAAAGGACAAGAGATTTAGCGGGTCCGTGAAATTGCCTCACGTTCCTAGGCCAAAGATGAAGATATGCATGCTTGGAGATGCCCAGCACGTCGAAGAGGTTCACTTTTTTCGCCTTTTTTTGTTGAAAATGTTATGGTTAGTAGTATAACTTGGGGGTTTGTTTACTTAGGCTGAGAAGATTGGATTGGAATCTATGGATGTTGAAGCTCTTAAGAAGTTGAACAAGAACAAGAAACTTGTTAAGAAGCTTGCTAAGAAATTCCATGCTTTCCTTGCTTCTGAATCTGTCATTAAGCAGATTCCTCGTCTTCTTGGTCCCGGTCTCAACAAGGCAGGCATGTCTCTAACCTACCTAATCTTTTCATTTGTTCTTGTTGATCCCAAATCGTGATTTTCCCATTAAATCTCGACTCTTTTGAACAATGAACAGGAAAGTTCCCAACTCTTGTCAGCCACCAAGAGTCTTTGGAATCCAAAGTGAATGAGACAAAGGCAACAGTGAAGTTCCAGCTCAAGAAGGTTCTTTGTATGGGAGTCGCTGTCGGGAATCTTTCCATGGAAGAGAAGCAGATCTTTCAGAATGTTCAGATGAGTGTCAACTTCCTTGTTTCACTTTTGAAGAAAAACTGGCAAAATGTTAGTAACAACACTCCCTATTGAACTACATATCTTCTATACATTTATCAGTATCTAAACCAGAGTTGTTCCTTTACCTGCAGGTGAGGTGCTTGTACTTGAAGAGCACAATGGGTCCACCGAACCGAGTTTTCTAAGGTTTTTATTACAAAGTTTCTCTAAGGTATCATCACATTTTGAGGAAATTTGATTTTCTTTTTCTGTCATGAGCCTTCTTCTTCCTCATGGGTTAAACTTGAAATTCCAGTATCCTGACTTTTGTAGGATCGAGATTTTGTTTAAAGACAATTTTGTTTCTTTTGTTGCTATTATTATTAGTGGATTCTTTCTCCATTTGAAAGTTTTGCTATCTTTGTTATCATCAATATCGTTTAAGTTTGTCTTTTTGACTCTTGTCCTAATGTTTCTCAAATCAAACAACATACGACTTTATTAAATCCATCGAGCTCATTGACTAGGGTGCAACAAAGTTCAATTGCTATTTAGATTTTTATCTTTTCAGAACAAAATAAATCAGTTCAAAGTTATGTATAGGCTATTTTTCTTCTGTAATTTTAGTTGCACAATTATATAATCATATAAGCATGAAATTTCACAATAAAAACGTATATTGTTGGATTAACCAAACCTTCTTATTACAAACTTGATACAAAAGCAACTGATTAAAACTACATAAAGCCAATAAAGAAACATTTTCTTAGCACATAAACATAACCTTATATCTCATTAAACAAAATGATGTAATTTGCTAATATTTTTGTCTTGGCTGGCTTCATTCACGTAAACAACAAAACATATGTAGAAATATGTCTTTTTAAGTACTTAAAAGTAACACTTATTTATTAAATCATGGGATACCAATGATTGGTAAGAAGGGAAAGAAGCTGGCAGGTGGGAATCCAAAACCTCCTGCCCCCGGAAAATTAATAGTCTTGGAATCTCCGATCATACTTCCGACATCATCTCGGGTTGGTTTGGGACAGGAGAGAGAGAAGGCAAGTGGGTTTGAGGTAGTTAAAACTTTGGAACCGTGTTTAGACTTGACCAATTCAGAGACCAAGTTGTGTTTGTGAGCATAGAGTTGCTCAGGACCTCCCAAGAGCTTTGCAAGACAATTTATGGAGCCTTTTTTGTCAGCCGTTGGAAGCGCTGACCGGAAAGATCCGTCTGAAGCTGCCATCGCGGTTATTTGTTTCTTCTCTCCGTCGCATTTAAGGAGGACCTTAATGCCTGAAAAATAAATCATATACAATAAAAATGGTCTAGATATCAAGAAACTTGTGTAGATATCAATTTAACTAAAAATGTGATCAGTGGTGTAATAGATTTGCAATATGATCATAAGTTAGAAACTTGTATGACATACACTAAGATTCAAGTGTATGTTATAGCTAAAAGAGTAGACCTGAGAAGTCGAAATCGCGGTGGCAGTCAAGGCAAGAGACCTTGCCGCTGACAAGTGAAGAAGCCGAGAGCTCAAAGTTGGAGAAGACGGCTAAAGCGAAAAGGAAGAATGCTGCAACAGCTGCTTGATTCGCCATTTCGATGAAGCTTTTATGGATTTAATGGCTTTAGATGTATATTCTTGTCTGAGTGAAAATATGGGGAACGTATCGTAGGTTTTTATAAAAGAAATGATTATTAAAGGAACCAAAATGCGTTGATTTTTGGTGGTTGGCTTTACACAAATAGATAACGTACTTTTGTATATCTTCTATATTAACGGCTCTTAAATTCATCCACCTTCATATTTGCTGCAAGCTTTTATTCAACCTAACAATTTGTTGGATTCAAATAATTTATATACTAACACCAAATGTCTAGAAACTGAGTTCGGGAGAGATCCTAGTAAACTATAGTATTACATAAATCACCATTTTTAAGAAACACATTTATTTCTTCATTTACATTAAAGTCCCTTCGCAACATTTTTTTTTCCATAAAGACTTACTAAGTTACTAGTATTAATCATACCAACTATATTTATTTGCGGTATTAAGCATTAACGATACTTTCACAATCTTCACTCGCTAGAGTTTAAAATGATACTAAGAAGAGAAAGCCTAGTGGGCAAACATTTTTTTTCCGAGTGTCCTTTAGTCTAAACTTTTAATGAGCCGTGAAGGTTTGCTCAACAGTAACTAACAGTGTCAGTAGTTGCATCATTTATATCCAATAAAATATCTTTCAGTACTTGTCCATTACATTTGTGTCAATTTTGTTTTTACTTTTATCTGAACTAGGTGACTACAAGCGCAGGGAACACATATATATATATACTGTAGTGTGTAATGTTTCTTGGATTTTTCTTGATCTAACTGATAATAATCATGTTGGGATTTTGACCCCAATTTTTTTTTCATGTCGGGATTACACACTGCCTAACCCCGAGTTTGGAATGCTTTCCGAGTAATGTCCGGGGGTATTCAGTTAGTCTAATCCCGGATATCATGTGAATTGCTTGGACCAAAACCCAAATCCAGACTTCCAAAGTAATTTATGTTTCCAGGGTAGATCGTCTAGAGTCCTAGGTTGGATTAGAGATGTCATACACGTTTATCTTTCAACCTAGTAAAACAGTTCCGTTAATGGATTTGAGTTGTTAGGTTAATAATATATATATGTATATATATATATATAATAATCTACAAATAGAGGTAAGTTCAAAATAGTAGATGAGATGAGAAGAGCACAAGAGATGGAGAAGAAAACTGAACGATCATAATAAGCACATCACATGTGAAGAAAATATACATGCATGGTCCTAGTTTCCGCAATTTCTTCATTCACTGTTATTCCTTTAACCATTGAGAACAACTAAAATGCCATAACAATAGAAAATAATTCACAACTCAAATTAAAAATAGCAAGGGCAGATGAAAAAATGATAACATAATAACAATAAACAAAAAAAACTTAGATGCCATAACAATAGAAAATAATTAACAGCCCAAATTAAAAATAACAAGGATAGATGAACAACAAAAAATGTTAATAAAATAACAGTAAACAAAAAAAAACTGTGCGTAATTTTATTCAACTGTTTAAACGCATGATGGATTGTTGCAAGAACGACATGATCTTCTTATCTCCCCGTCTTTGGCCTTAGTAATAAGTCTCACCGATCCCAAGTTCACCATTGCCTGACCAAACCTAGCCAAGAAATCGTTACCGTTGGCTATATCCGTCACCATCTTACTCGTCATCCCATCGATGGCAAGTTGTTGATCGATATGAAGGATTCCTCGGTGAAAATTTATCTGTTTGTAGAAAGATACATCCACAGTGTTCGAACTCGTAAAATTTTGATCCAGATTAATGATGCCATCAGTTGACGAATCCTTCGGGCATTTGAGTCTTAGTTCTTGGACCAATTTAGGATCCATGGATGGATCAGGTTGTTGCGTATTTTGAAAATTATATAGCCGGTCCATAACGAACGAACAATGTGCCACTCCGATCGTATGTCCACCTATAAATTTATAAAAAAATGTCATTATAAATTTATATTCTTTAAAACTGAAACATTTAGTCTAGTGGTTTTTACTAGTGTACCATCTTAGAAAAATTCGGTCGGGTGCGTGTTTAACTTGTAAACAACAAAAATATATGATTTGAATTTAATATGTTTATTTTCCATACCAAGAAGTAGAACCATATCGGTAACGCTTAGTTTCCTCTCAGCAAATTTGGCAGCAGTTTGCGAGACGGTCATCCGAGGAGACGGCAAATCGACGAGCAAAGCCAAAGAGACTTTACCGTCTAATCGTCCTGTTGGTATCTCATATCGTGTTTTCCCTCCGCTTGCCTTCAAATAAAAATTTAAGTTATCTTTTTGCAGTCGATTAGGAAACATATAAAATAGAAGTTGTAGTTATAAGAGATGTGTTTACAAGAGTAACAAGATCTCTAGTCGCGAGAGCTATGATATCAGCACAAGAAACAACCCTATCGCATTCTTGTTCGATCGCAGATTTAATGTTATCTATCAATTCGTATCCTCGTACACTTAGATTTGGCGACGCCTTTTTCTCACTGCTCGTACCATCTAAAAGAAGCGATGCATCACATCCCTACATACATTTTGAATAAATCAAATATCAATATTTATTTATTTTAACATTCTAGAAAATTTTAAATATTAACCAACTTACGTTGCTAAAACAATCGTGAAAATAAAGGCGGATCATTGCGGGTGCAATGGATGAATCCTTGATAAATGCCTCTCCAACAACTTTAGATACAATGTTTTCGACGTTTGGGCACTTTGTACTGTAGAATCCGACTCGAAGCTGGCCATAACAACAATGGCCGAGGCTAAGCAGAGCAAGGGAGAGGATCAATACTGATATGGTTGAGATCTTCACGGCCATTTTTGGTTGAAATTTCTATATGAGTTTCTAGTATATGGGGAACTGTAGTAAAATGTTACAACTTTTATATATAGTGAATTCAAGTTTGTTACAAAATGTGTGGCAAGCACGATTCTCTAACGTGCGTTCAAGGATATAATATTTGATTCTAGTTCACAAATCGCTCATGTAATCACATTATGATTTTCTAATGTCGGGCTGGCTTTATTTTATAATAAAGTTGGCACTCCGAATGCAAATAACCAGATAAAAAAAAAAAAAAAAAAAAAAAACCAGATATGTTTTTCTTATGTTTTGTTAAATCATTTTTTTTTTCTCCCGTAGGAATATATCACATAATTTTTTTAAGCATAACACGAGTTCGTCTTTAAAATCTTTTTTCTGTGTTTTACTAAAATCAAAAAGTGTTTCTTTAATCCTGGCTCAACATAGCGACTATGGATCAAACATTTGGATGGTATACTTTGTGTAGACGTGGATACTACTAATCTGCGCACATAACATGGTCTCACATTTTAGAAAACGTGCAAAAAATCATAAAGTATACTGATTTGCCCCAAACGAAATTCACATTTATAAGTGATAAGGACTTTAAAACATTAATATATGATCAATGTTTATATTATTTATATCTCTATGAATATTTAATGTAAACATTAATTACTTTTGTATCATAAAGTTTTACATACTTAAACGATGATGTTGGATAATGAGATTGACAAGATAAAAATATAAATTATTTGTCACTTGCTATAATCAGAAATCATAACGCAGAATACATAAATACTTTTTTTTTTTTAGAGTACATAAATACTTGTGAACCTCCAATACCGGTCAAGATATATGGTTTTAATAGTTATCAATCATAAAATTAGTAATCATTAGTAGTATTTTCATATTTTTTGCATTACCAAAACTTATCTTATTCAACTATTTTGATATGGTTTACCACTTTTTTTTGGTTAAAATTTATTCAATTATTTCACCAATAAAACCAATGATTTAATATTAAATGAAATTGCATAATTTTACAAGTTTTTTTTGTTTTTGTTGTCTTATTTTGTAGCATATGCGATTATGATGAACAGTTTTCAGGAACAACGATTCCACGACGTAGTTCTCCCTGCAATACTCGGATATTCAATATACGGTTCTACATGTACGACATATCTGCGATGTATAAACTCTTCCAGAAACACTTGAGATCCCTACAAACGGTTTTGCATGCGATACTTTAAATCTTCGATATGCTTTACAGTTTACACTTTACACCATTAATATACGAGAAAGTATAAAAGTATTAATAAACCTTTGGTCAACTACTACTTCCACAATTTTACCAGTTTTTTATTTTGGTTCATTATCTGCAATCCTCTGTTTTTTTTGTTCATTAGTGGCAACCGATTTTATCTAAATAAAGGTAACCCATTTAATTAGGGTTTTAACCAACCCTCTAATCCTCGATCTTGACCTCTGTGGCTTTCGTCTTCAACCCACAAAAGATCAGAGAAAAGAGGAAGAGTAAATGATTCCTACCTCCGACATTTCATTCCCTTTGCAATGATCTGAACCAAAAAAGTTGTTTCCTTTGTGAAATCTGAAGCGCGCCATGACTGAAGTCCTTCACTTTCCTTCATCTCCAAGCGCTTCTCCTTCATCTTCTTCTTCGTCTGCTTCACCTTCTTCTTTATCTTACGCCTCTCGCTCCAATGCGTCTCTCTTGATTAGCTCTGACCATAACCGGAGAAACCCAGTTCCTGGATTCGATCAAGATGTTGACTTTCATGGCTCAATCGAAGAACGGAGCGGTAATGTCGGAGAAGAAGACGATGGTAGGGAAGATCAGATTTCGTTGTTGGCTCTTCTTGTCGCTATTTTCAGGAGATCTTTGATTTCTTGTAAGAGTAATCGGAGAGAGCTCTGTAGCATGGAGATTGGATGGCCTACCAATATCCGACACGTGGCGCACGTTACCTTTGATCGTTTCAATGGCTTCTTGGGTTTGCCTGTTGAATTCGAGCCTGAGGTTCCAAGAAGAGCTCCAAGCGCCAGGTACATTGTCCAAAGATCCTCCTTTTTTGTTTCCTGTAGTTAGGATTTTGAAGAATTTGAGAGGTTCTTAGCTCTCTTCTAGAGATTCATAGGTTTCTGTATTGTGGTAGAAGATACAGCATTTCGAGAACTTGACGGTTAGGTTTGTTGATTTGATCTTCATTGCTGAAGATTTGGTGATTTAAGATACTGATTACTGAATTGTTTTTAAAAAGACTGATTTGATCTATCTCACAACTATGTTCATGTTTATTTCAAGAATCGAATCTTGTCTTGCATTTTCGGGTGAGCAGCGGTTGTAGATGGATATAGAATGCTTCTGATTTAAGGCTTCTTTGTTTCTTTAACTTCTAGTTGTTGAACCTTTAAGGCTTGGTTGTATATAGATTAAGGTTTATGTGGAATCCGTGAAACCAAAACGAGAAGAACTTATTCGATTTGATTCCTTTATCAGTGTTTTCGTTCTTGATTTATACGATAGTTACTTGTCTTCAAACATCAATATTTGATGTCTTAGATACTATCTTTTACTTGAAGTTAGATTATATTATGTGAAGGTTGCATTGTTCATCCAACTATTTACAGCTCTATCGATACGATCAATGTTAAAAACGGGTAAAACTGCCCCCTATGCAATTGTAACTTTGCTCTTCCAAGAAATTGTTTTTTAATATAGTTGTCTCTTGCGTGCTATCTCATCTCTTACATCTCTTGCTATCTCATCACTTTAGTGCAACAGTCTTTGGGGTATCAACCGAATCAATGCAATTATCATATGATTCAAGAGGCAATTGTGTACCAACCATACTCTTGTTGATGCAAAACTGTTTATACAGTCAAGGAGGCTTGCAGGTACATTGCTTTCCTCGAGTTTCCTCCAAAGTGAATATTATAAGCTTTCCATGTAATCACTTCTTTAATTCTTTTTTTTAGGCAGAGGGCATTTTTAGACTCACTGCTGAGAATAGTGAGGAAGAGGCGGTTAGGGAACAACTAAACCGAGGATTTATACCTGAGAGAATTGATGTTCACTGTTTGGCAGGGCTTATCAAGGTATGTAATGTATGCACAAACCCGTTTTATTTTGCAAAATTTATATATTAATCTTGGGTTTTTTTCTTCTGATTTTCGGTTTCAGGCATGGTTTAGAGAACTGCCTACAAGCGTTCTTGATTCATTGTCGCCTGAACAGGTGATGCAGTGTCAAACAGAAGAGGAAAATGTCGAGCTCGTTAGGCTTCTTCCACCTACAGAAGCTGCTCTGCTTGATTGGGCCATCAATCTAATGGCAGATGTTGTTCAGTATGAACATCTTAACAAGATGAATTCACGCAACATCGCTATGGTTTTCGCACCTAATATGACACAGGTGAGTCCGCAACAAGGTTTATTATCAAGTTTTACCAGTGTGGGTCAGATTAAACAAAATTATTGAGAAATACTCTTATTGTAGATGGATGATCCATTAACAGCTTTGATGTATGCTGTTCAAGTGATGAACTTCCTCAAGACACTAATCGAAAAAACTCTAAGGGAAAGGCAAGACTCAGTGGTCGAGCAAGCTCATGTATTCCCTTTACAACCTTCTGATGAGAGCGGTCACCAAAGCCCTTCACAGTCTTTGGCTTTTAACACCATTGAACAGAGTGAAGAGACGCAATCAGACAACATCGAAAATGCTGAAAATCAGAGTTCAAGCAGTGAGATATCAGACGAATTAACCCTAGAGAACAATGCATGTGAACAGAGAGAATCAGACTCTGGAAAATGCAGGACCAGGGGATTGAGCGACTCAGGTCTACAGTTGCTGACTCTGGCTCCTCCAGCTCAGTGGCCTGTGGGCAGAACAAAGGGATTGACCAACTTGAGCCGTGTAGGATCTAGGGTAGAGCGTACTGAAGCTTGGCGGTGAAGATAATGGAAGAGTGAATCCCTTGAGGAGACTTGAACTGTTCTTCAAAATCAAATGTTGCTTGATTCGTTTTGTATGTGGTTCTGTTTGTTTCATTGTTCTATATTTTTTGGTCAATGTTCTAAATTGGCTTCTTCTGTGTTAAAATGTCCATACCGATACTTAACCAAACTTGTAAACCGTATTGAACCAGAGTCTCTCTCGGGCTTCTGACGATGAAATGGTGAAGCATGTTCTTCCTACTTACATTTGGTATGTTCGTGAAACTACAAATTAATTGCATATATGGGACCAAATTAAGATGACATATCGTTATGTAACTACTTTTTATTTGTTTTGAACTTTTGATACTAGTCACAAAATAGAAGTATTGATACGAATAGTGCACAAAACAAAAGTTGAGATGATGGGAACTGGGATGGATTTAAAATTGGTTCTTCAATGGACCAAGGGACCATTTGAAACCCCCAACAAAAAGTGCATGATAAAAGCATAATATTGTAGAGGAGAATATATATATAGTTGAATTCAAGATTGTATAGTCATGTAACTTTTACTAGTGGGTCAAAAAAAAGTTGGACGTCATTTGCAATACACGTATCTGGATACGCCTTTCCCAAATAATGATTCTACTATTGAACATACTTTTGAAGGGGAAAAAAACTGCAAAAAATAAAATCAAAATATTAATTGGAATATTTGGTTGTGAGTGCTTTGTAATTTGTATTAAGTGTTATAAATATAGTTGTAAAGGATTAATATATATAGATATGATGGTATTTTGAATTAGTTAACATGTAATATCACAACAGAAAACTCAATCTAAACACACACACAAGTTTTACTAATTATCGAATAGACGTTCTAAAGTTCAAACTTTAGTTAAATTCTAAATTTCTTAATATTTCGGTAGATCATTGCATCAAAGACACTTCCACGAGCGAGTGTTTTTGTGGAAAAGAAAACAATCTTTTTCAAAAATCATGCACTACAGTGGAATCATATCTTGAAACCATGATTTATGATTTTTATTCTTGATTATGCTATGTTTGTTGGCACTTGGTATTTCTCACGTGGGTGATAGTTTGTATTTTGATTTTTAAAAAACTAATTTCTGTTATCGGATTAGCTTTTTTGCATGAAAGATTTTCGCTATAATGCTGATAATGACTTGACCATATAACATATTATTGTTAATTTGAATATCTACAGTGTTGTCCATTCATACCAATACGACCCTCTTATTCATGGAGTTTACTTTCGTAAATAAAAAATAATCCCTTTTATTGATTAATTTAATGGTTTCCAACTAAAGGTCGGACTTTGTAAGTAAGAGCATCTCCAACAGTAGTGTCTTAAGCAGTGTCTTGAGTAGGTAGAAACATTATACAACAAGAATTAGAATAATGAATAATCAACGAAAAAATATATTAAAAATTATATATAAAGCTTTAGCTCTTTTTTAAAAAGTTTATAAAATGTTGAATCAACTCTCCTAAAACTTTCACGAATAAGATTCTTAGGTCAAGTGATATTCTTAATGGCTATAAATCTTACGAGGAGCAAAATGCTCCAATACGTACTAGGAGACATCAAGGCTCCATTTCTATGGATTGGGTATCTCGTCAGTCGCTAACGATTAAATCATATTTTGTGGACATTGATAAATATTCGTATAAGATTATTCGCAGAAAAAAAAACTTTATTGTCTACGTGTGTTTTAAATAGGGAATATATCAAAAAGATATAGATAAATGAGGTAAGGACGAGATATATGTCGTTGGTCATTGACCAAGTGGAAAAGGTGAAGTCGTCGTGATATCTGTTGGGTGGATAGATTCGGACAGGGCTCCACGGACCACTGTTATGGATACGTACGTCATACATCACAAATACACATCTATTTTTTTTCTCAAAAGAAATACATGAAAAAGTAATTATTTTTAATGAAAAAAACTAATTATATATATGAAAAATTAAGTGATACCATTACCAACCGCATGCCTTAACTAAAAAGAGAAGATATATATTTTGAGTGGATTTTAACAAACGCCATTGGCCCATTACTACGTTCACCACAATAAAATATGCAGAAATTTTATGGAACAAAGGTTCGGAATTTCTATGGTTTAAGGGAAAGAAAAAGAAAAGTCATTTAACCTTAAATACTAAAAACCGAACTAAACACAAATTTTGTTTTTGTATATGTGCTTAAACAGAACTAGACACAGTGATGAGAAACAAGTGGACACTTATGTGACATGCATTATGCATACATATGTGCTTACATATTTTACCATGGTGGGGAAATAAATATCTAGCCATGTTGAAACGGGTTTAACGAGACCGACCGTCCCACATTAACATACTTACCTATAATGTTTTACTTTTGTTGTTAGTGTGTTACTGTGTTTAATATACAGTAACAGTATATGTATATATATTCAAACAATTATGTAATTATAGTATACTGGTTTCATACTATTTACTAATACTATAGTATTATTGAATCATTCAATACGGATACTTAGGAAATACTGTTATGTTTGTATATATGTATTAGTCACCATAACACCTGGTCATAAGAGAATATCATGAAACCAGCTTATGTGGTTGAGGATCACGAGGCTCCCACGGTCCAACCAATCACATCGACACAACTACATCTCGAATCTGTCGTGGTTTGCCACCATTGGAAGTTCAATATTTTGTTTTCCGGAAAAAATTAAAACATTGTAAAATCTCTAGAAAACTTCCACGTAGCTACCGTTTACACTTCATCTAATTTTTCTCTGTATATTTCTATAAGCATTGAAGCATATATAATAGATCCCTAAGTTTATAAAAATAACGTGGGTTTCAGTCATTTGTATATTTTTAATATGAAGATGCGATATTTTAAGGAAAAATCAAATCCAAAAAAATTTTGAAAAGAAAAATGAATGGTGGTATGATTCCATGATATAAAGAATATATAAGTAGTCCATATAAAATTATTTGGCCGTGTCCAAATAATTATAGCCACCAAAATTGGCACCACTTGCTCGCTCCTCTTTATTCCATTCTCCTCATTTTTGATATATTTAATTTTTTAAAATGTTGATCTATCGGAGGTGTATACTGTATAGTATATATAAATTGATTAACATTATATCAAATTCTAGGGATTTAAATTGTAGATGTTGTTGACCCAAAAAAAGAATTCAATATAATATACATAAAAATCAAGATACCTGACTAATGTAGTGCATGCAAACTTAAACTATGAATTCCTTCACTTTGAAGTTGCTTTTGTTGGTAGGCTGCAACCAATAGTATTGTAATTATCGAAGTCACAGAATCATCTAGAAAATTTTCATCATTCATCACCATCGTCAAAATTTAAATTGAAAAGAGACACCAAACTATAATAAATGTTTAACCAATAATTCCATTTGAATATAACCAAAAAAAAAAATATTCATCATTTTATTCGAGTAAATTTTCCCCCTAAAGAATATATATTTGACAATACCATCTTCTCCTTCATGCTCATCTCGTGTCCTCTCTCTATCTCTCTTTCTCCCAACCTCAAACCAACAAAGAAGAGAAGCAAATTCTTAGTCTCTTCTTTCTCCACAACAATGGCAGCCTATGGAAGCTTTCACCGAATATTCGATAACCCAAGACAAGACAACTCTCCAAAGTCGTTTCTTGATACTCTCTCCTCTCCTTCACCTTGGAACCCAAGCAAAGGCCTCCACGTCACCACCCACCACGACGAAACGCCGCCACCGTTTACAGAGATATTCGGTGAGCTTCATTTCAGGGAATCATCCCATTCTTCTTACGAGAAAACCTCAGCCGAGAACAGCAGTCTCCAACTGTGTACGGAAGGATTAGGGTCAGAGAGTTATTACGACTTGGAAGATGAAAAAGTCAACGTTAATGTCAACGGTAACGGAGAAGATCATGATGAAGAAGAGAGTATTGAAGTGAAGGGTAAAAAAGATAACGGAAGCAACGATGAGGAGGAGTGGGAACCAAGAAGGAAGGAACGGAAAGAGTATCCTCCGGCGATGACGAGAATGAGCTTCAAGACGTATAGAAAAGAAGGGAGGCTTGTGTTGGAAGAAGTTAGGATTCCGAGGAGAGAGTTTCTTCGAGCTAGCCGTGAAGATGGTCGACTCAGGTTGAAGTTGGTTCAACCCGAGGACGACCATGACGAAGAGGAAGAAACTGAGAAAGATAAACATGACGAGGATGAATAATTTTGCGATTTTCCATAGAATTGTATCCATTGTTCCGCAAGAAAAATGTCAATTATGAATGTAAAAGCTTCTTTATGCGGGTTTTGTAGTTCAATCAAGCTTTTGTTGCTTAATCATTCTGCCGAGTTTTTTTTTCCATTTACAACTTCTCTACCATTCTACAATTCTACCAATGGGCAATGGCAAGGAAATTAATTTATTTTGAGTAAGATATATTTGGTTTTGTATAAAGATTTTTTAAAAATCTTTTAAAATATTAAAAGACAAAATTGATAAAGACTCTCGAACAAAGCCTAGAAGTTGCCGGTTCGAATGATGTTTGAAAGCACATGTATGAGCGTAGGCCCAAAACCTCTTAGTTATTAAAAAAAAAAAAATTAAAAGCCAAGACAATAGAGTGAACATGTTTTTGTGACCCACGAAGGATAACTTTAAAACAAGCCTATTAAAAACATAAACAAAAAGAATAATATTAAAAATATTAACATATGAAATAACGTACAAGTTATAGTTCTTGGCAAAAAAAAAAAAAAGCATATTTTAGTACATTACATCTATAATTCTATACCATGAAAAAACATCTATACCATAAAAATATCGTTTCTTAAATTTTATTAAAATACTGTATAATTGTTAAAAAAAAAAAAAAATTCTTCGGAGTCAACGCAGAAAGTGTAATTAAAAACAAACTCTGGAAGTAAAAACAAACTCTGGAATTCATGATAACCAAATAAAGATTTTCTGTAGGAGTCTAAAGATCGTAGTACAGGCCCAGAGATGAGCCCTGACGTTGTAAAGCCCAGATACTAAACGTTTCAAACCTAGTACGTGAGCGAGTATATAGATTCAGAAGTTTTTTTGTTTGTTAATGAGTATAGGATTAAGTAGTTGAGCTAGAGCGAGGTGCGATCATCTAATCTTACTTTTTATTGTTCAATCTAAATGATGCATTCATATGCTTAATAAGTGAATATCGATGCTAACATCTAAATAAATAAACGAGCAGTGGTTAATCAATCAAGTATTTCTTGATTTACTTGTAGTTACTTCAAACAAAATTCGTTTTAAGTGGATTCAATGGACGTTACCAATTTGATTTTCAAAAAAAAAAAAAAAAAAAAAAAAAAAAAACTTTTTTAAGCTTTTCAAGTCAATGTTAATCAGAGTCTTCTTTTGTCATCAAGTCTTTTGGAGTCAATAAACATATTTCCTAGAAATGATTCCCTGTCACCTAGAGATGAAACATATAGGATCTTGAGACATATAGAGGCAGAAATCGAAACTCATATATAGGTCTTGCGGTACAACTTGCTTTGATTTGATAAGCTAACTTTTACTTTAACCTTGTTGAAATCACTAATCTTTTCTTTTACAGTGTACTATCAACTTATTATTCTACTTTCTTTTTTGATATGCAATATGTACAATAAACACAAAAGTTATGTCCATCAAATATCAACTTATTTTGAACTTTATGAAATTTGAATTTGAATATTAATTAGTAGTATAATTTTGTTCACTCGTGAATTTCATTTAATGTTCGATCAGGTAATCAGTCTATTATAGTATTGATTGTCACCGACTACTTAAGTCCTCATAACACTTTTATTGTTACCTACTGGTCACACAACTTGTAATTTTTAATGCAAATTCGTTATCTGCAAAACCCCACACTCACGCATTTATTATTAAAAGTTCCACACTAATTCAAGACTCCTTATTTTGACAGTTTTCACCCGAAGTAAAAAAATACTCTTAATTATAGGCATTTTTGATGCCGCTATTGAAATAGCTTTTCTGGCTATATTTTCGGGTACTACGTTATATTTTATTTTAGATGAGAAATGAATTAATTTTTCGTATTATGTTCAGCTTTATAATTTGTCTTATCTTTTACTTGCGGTTAAAAAAAGAGTTTTATTTTGCGGACAACTAAAAGAAAACTAAATTTAAAGCAGGAAAAAAAAAAACAAGGCAGAATAGTGTTTTTTATTTTTCAAAGTAATTTTTTTTGTTTGTTAAAGAGCAAATTATTTGTGTGTTTAATTAGTCCCGAATCCAAAAAGATAAGAAACTTGTCTTCGTTCGTTGAAGAAGTCTAATCAGATTGTCTCTGGTTTTTACGGTTTTTTTTTTGTTGGTGATATTGGAACTGAAGATAAAGATTGATATCAAAACTTGACCATATTGTGAAACGATGAACATGTAAGAGCAAGATAAGATTTCGCTCTCTTATAAAATAGTTTATACGTGACTTAGAAAATGATGATATATAATCACAATCTTATTTTGTTAATAGCTTAATGTGGATGCATGAGGTTCTTTTTTAAATTAATAGTATCTCGATGTTTTTTTTTGCTTTTTTGGTTTGCCGTTTATGGTTGTAATTTTCTGATTTTTAATATTTTATTAATGAAGGATGACCCAAAAAAAAAAAGTGTCAAACAATACTACCAGTGAAATAGATATGGAATATATCGGACTTCGGCTGAATGCAGGTCCTGCACCATATGATCGAAAAGAATATATAATCACAGAAAACTTGATTATAATTAACAAACATCACACGTTAGTTGACAAAACAAAAAAATACGGAGTAATAATAATTAATGACACGTTATAAATGGGAAATAACTAAATGCTCTAAAAAGAGTAAAACGTTACGTAATTCATTTGTATTAGCCCACTGACGAGAGCGGACCAAGTCTCAAATCTGTGCTAACCACAAGAAAAGACACCTCAAAGTATTAGTATGATCGATGACAATTCTGTCGTAAATAAGATTTAAATGCGGAGATTTAGTTGTTTGTTGTATTATGGCTCCATAGATTTGTTTTGTTTTTCTCTTCTTGACTTGCCTTCAGAAAAAATAATGAAGTCTATGGGATGTCAAAACTTGTTTTTGGTTTCGAGATTTTTATTTTGGTGATTTGATAGATTAATTAACCAAATAAAATTAAAGACCATTCCAGCTTATATACAGTTTCAATCTTAAAAAAACTTTATTAAATAAAACAAAACATTATAAGAACTGAGAATTTAATCGGTTCTTTTTCTATGTCGATAAAGTTTTTATTCCGGTAATGGTTTGTTAACCAAAAACGAAACGGCCATATACCTTTTTAGTTTTGCTTTTCATATCGACTTTTGTCATAATTTTTATACAGCACAAATTGTGTTAAATATTTTTTTGCCAAAATTATCACTTTATAACACTTTAAGTTAATTTTAATTGGACATATAAATTTTTTAACTAAGTCTATCTTTAATTTTCAAAAAAAATGTTTGTTCCTTAACACTTAAAAAAGAAAATGGTAGTTTGGCATAAAAAAGACTTGTTTTTGTTGGGTTGTTACATAACTTGTTTTAATTGAATTTGACATTTCTGTAATGAACTTTCATATTAATAGAAGCCGTCTCATTTATGTAAGAAAAAGTCTCGAGTTGACCTATTTATTAAGTAAAGGTTGAGATTAATTAAGGTCGCAACATACTTAAAACGAATTATTGATGTGGACCACTTTTACCTAACAATCCATAACGGTGCGTGATAAGTTTCCGTATTGCTGTATGCCTTTATCTATCTGTTTTCTGTTTAGTGTTTTAAATTAGAGAACCCCTAATGACGGGTTAGATGACCCCTGTACTGTATATTATGTGCCCAGTTAAGTTTAATACTAGCGATGCATGCAACTACTCTACTAGTCATGGAGATTGGAGACGAACCTAGACCATAGTGGCATTTATTCTCCGAACTGGTACATGAGTACCATAGTTATCTAGGATCTCGTACACTAAAATCGTTATAGAGTGTTTGAATTTGAAATATCAGTTGACGTGGGGGTGGTGGTATCATATGAAATATCGATATAGGAAACTTTTAACCTAGATTGAGAAAATACACAAATTTACCATCTTCTAACTTGCAAATATATGATGTGGAGACTTTCAAAATATGGGGCATACAGTTTTTCTTTGTTAAAGTGTATCAACTTTTGTTATTTAGATTTTAGAGGAATTGAAGTGTTTTTTTTTTCTTTTTGTAATATGGTCAATAGTTGTGAATAATTAGATTTTACATTCAAATATCTTCAAAATTTATAATTTTCAGATCTATGTGGTGCAATACAAAGTATCTTGGTATTTAAAAAGTCATCTAGTGTAATAATACTCAATGATTAAATTTTGGAAAGTAATTTGCAACTATAAAAGATAATGTACCATGATAAAGTTAACGTACTTGCAAATGGCCGAATTTATGTCATGAATTAACGAAAATACCCCAAGGCAAAGTCTTCTTCATCTTTGTTAACTTGTTATATACTTACATATATATAGTTACACATATTTCAGTTTTACACATACTGTCCATAACTATTTTATTATACTTTCACTAGAAATTACATGTTCTTTAATGAACCTCGTTACAAAGAATATTATCCTCTGAAAAATTGATTAGGCATTAGAAAACTAACCTTAAAAAGTATGACTAATCTGAGTTTGCTTCAAAAATACGTACTATTTTCTAAAACTGACAAGACAAGCCAAATAAAAAGATAGGAAAACAAAGGGAAAAGAGACCGAAACTTGACGGTAAGACGAATGCTTGACTCATTCAATGGACGTACGTGGCTCGTAAAAAGTTTACTAAACAGTAAACACATAACAACGAAAGTAATCAAACACACACACACACAAAACGTCCTTGTCGTCTTTACCAATATCCGTACTAAAAGGGAAATAAAAATAATAATCAAAAAACGCGTAGAGAACTTTTCTCCTTTCACTCGGAGAAACCAATCTCTACTTTCAACAACTTATTTAATGACAATGAGTTCATGACATCTAAGTTAATAATATAGGTAAGAGCTACAATTAATTAAGAGTGTTTCTTATTGTTACATATATCGTACAAAAATGGCGGACGAGATCACAATCGGGTTTCGCTTCTATCCCACGGAAGAGGAACTGGTTGCGTTCTACCTACGAAACCAGCTTGAAGGAAGGAGTGATGACTCAATGCACCGTGTCATTCCTGTTCTTGATGTCTTTGAGGTCGAGCCTAGTCATCTTCCAAGTACGTTACCATCACTTAAATTGTCCATATTGATTATGGCATCAAAATCATCATCATATTACTAATTTAGTCATTAGGGCATATTACAAGTTAAATTTTATAGCACGTAAACTTTTCCATTTTGGTGTTCGGTTTTCTTGTTAGTTACTTGATTCCAGATCGGTTTAGTCGATTTTGAATTGGTTCGGGTTTGGTTTAATCAGATTGAACACCCCTAAAACACATGAATAACATAAAACTATATATGGCTAGTGTTAATATATGGAACTTACACATTTTTGCAGATGTTGCGGGAGTGAGATGTCGAGGAGACGCTGAGCAATGGTTCTTCTTCGTGCCACGACAAGAACGCGAAGCTAGAGGAGGTAGACCGAGTAGAACCACGGGGTCAGGATACTGGAAAGCGACTGGATCACCTGGTCCTGTCTTTTCCAACGACAACCGAATGATTGGAGTCAAGAAAACTATGGTTTTCTACACTGGGAAAGCACCAACCGGAAGAAAAACAAAATGGAAGATGAATGAGTACAAAGCCGTTGACGAAACAGTCAACGCTTCCACAATCCCTAAGGTATACTTGCATATATAAAGTTTTTAAATTAAAACATTCTTGATTAAAATTTTTATATAACTAATGAAGATTTTTGCTTTTGCTTTTCTTGATATTTTGCAGTTGAGACATGAATTCAGTTTATGTCGTGTCTACATAACAACAGGAAGCTCCAGAGCTTTTGATAGACGTCCTGTGGAAGTTTTGCAGACAGAGAGAATGCTTACAAGTGATGTTGCGGTGGCTGAGACATCGTTTCGTGTCGAAAGCTCACCGGAAACTTCGATTTCAGGAGGAGAACATATTGATCTCTCTATGAGTACAGAGTTGGTTGATGGATTAACAGAACCAATCTGGGAATGGGAACAGCTGAGTTGGCCTTGAAGCTATATAGATTTTATTATGAAGCAAATTTGAGTTGTTTCAATTGCTTATTGTTAGTTGAATTTTATGACCAGAATGATTCTTTCTCTTATTTTTTACCTTGTAACGTGAGAATTTAAGCAAGAATAAATGACCCAAAAAGTGATATTTGAGATGTTTTCTAGTGAATGTGGGAGTCTATGGGCACGTGTGAGTCAGAAACTCAAAAGTCCAAGCTTGAAATTAAGACGAAATAACCAAAAACTAAGAGGAAAAAAGTAAGACAAAGTTTGACAAAAAAAAGTTAGCATAATTACCAAACCAGCAAGTTGTGTCAAAATCAATGAAAAATGCAAAAAAGGTTCATACAAACCGTTAAATGGTTTGGTTCAGAGATATTTTAAACCAGCCCTCTTCTTTGGAAGTTTCATGCTCTGTCTCGATTCCTCAGTCTTGTGTTTCCTCGTCTTCCATGTACTTCTCTTGCACAGCCGCAACTGTGAAGACTATCGTTAAAGAAACAACTCTTTTGTTGTAGACGTAAAACTAAAACTCAAGAGCTATTGAGAGAAGCAATGGTTAAGAAATCATAATTCTAAAAAAAAGGATATCTGTTATAATCCCAATCAGTTTGACCAATTGCAATCTTGCTGTATTCAACCACACTTGCATCAATGCCAGAAAATATGTATCCATTGCTCTTGTCAATGAGCTTTACTAGATCCCCAACACTTTCTTTGTCCTGAAAACAAAAAGAAAATTGCGAAAAGATGCTTGCACAAAGAGAAAAAAAAGAGATAGGCAGAGGAGATCGCAAACCTGAATATCCAAGGTTGTAAAATTAACAAGACTGTAATCTTCAATAACACTACATAGCTCTTTTGTTAGTTTTCTGCGATGAGAAACATCGAGCTCATGAGATATTGAGAAAGCTTCTAAGCGGATAATTATTGACCAATGATGTTTATATCAACCTGTACTTAGCAGAGCGAGGATCTTGACTAAGATGGTGCTCCAAGTATGACAAGTCTTGAACATCGGTATAGAAATCTAAATTGAAAGCTACATGCACAGAGATGCTAGTTAGTGAGTCTATAGTTACTTTTGAAAGATCGATGTTATGAGAACAAAACCATAGATAGATTATAGATACCTAGCTTCCCGTAGCTTCCAATCAGATCAATTTTAGACAAGACATTGACATGTGGGAGTTCCATGTGAAGCATTGTGGATAAGGAGAGAAGCAACGCGCTTACATAGTTCCCGGGATCACAACATAGATGCGAATCAATTAATTGCACAGCAGTTAACTGCAGAACAAAAAAAAAAAATCATCAGATATGTAGACTCCTATGTAGACTCCTAAGTAAGGTTCATTTAGCAAGTTGGTAATAAGTAAAGAAAAGCACATACTCTAAGGTTCAATGATTTTATCAGCTTCGTGAGAACATTCTTGGTACTGTCATGAATGAAGAACAATTCCACTTGGCCAGGAAAATCAAAGAGAATGTAATGATCTGCAAATAATTCAAACCTTTTTACTTTCACAAAGAGACATTACGACCAAAAAAAGAAGAAGAACGGACTTATCATCGTTGCTAACCCTTCAGAAGAGACTTTAGTTTAGATTCCAGCCAATCAATGTTTTTCTCCAAGTACTCCATACAATATACAAGACCTGGTTTCATTAGAAAGTTTCTTTGTTAATTTGACCAAAGATAGAATAAAAATTAAGAAGAAAAGGAAAATCAAGATGCAAAATTCACCTCCATTAGGACCAAGTGAGTGTTCGGGCATAACATCTTCTAACTTGATCAATTCTTCTATATTCACAGCACACTCATAACTAAGATCAATGTCAAGAAACAATATTCACCTAAAACTTTTAACCATTTTGTATAATTTGGCTTAAAAAGGATACGGTAATGCATCATTTGCAGGATCCAGATTAACGATAGCAACCTTCCTGCAACAAAATAAAAAGTCACTCAACGTTAAGAGACTATACTTACAGAGAAGTTCTCACGAATCTGAAAATCTCTCTAGCAAAACAAAGACAAGGCAACAACATTTCACAATGACTCAGCTCAAAAGTCAGGCAATTCAAATTTCTGGAATTTAACAATATTATTAACTAAAGTTTGCAACTTTGTGAACTTTACAAAGCCAGAGACAGTGAAGCAATCAATACAAACAGAACTACAGCTACAAAAGTAAGCAAGCTTCTTAGTTTGATCCAAAAAGAGAAAAATTTGAGAAAAGAGAAAAGAACATGAAACCTGCCCATTAGAGAGAGGAACTGAGACATGCCATTGCAGTAAGTGGTCTTGCCCGATCCAGGAGGACCTATTACTACTTGCCCAAACACCATGCTTTTGAAAATTGACACCAATCTGAGACGGGGTCAAGAACCAATCAGAAACAAAACAAAAAAACAAAAAAACACAAATATTTCAAACCACAATCAAAACTAACGAAAGTAACATAACATGAATATTCAATATAGAACATCAAAACCCTTCTAAACAAGAGTTCTAAACACTGAGCTCGTAGCAGGTAGCACAATAGAAATCAGACATGTCATTTATTCGTCGGAGACAGAAAACAAACACAATCCGCCATTATCATTAACCAAATTCCTAAACCTCGTTTATAATTCAACAAACACTTCACTGGAGAAAGAGAAGCAGAGAAACAATTTGCTTCTAGAGCATAATCATTATCTCAACTGGGGACAAAGAAGAAAATAGATAGAAGCTCGCCTGTGTAGTTCGCCGGAGATAGAAACAGCGACAAGTCTGTTTACCGGAGCAAGAGAATCGCCTCAGTCGCCGGAGACTCGATTCGAGGCGAAGTAACTCGTCAACAGTGGAGGAGACTCGCGATCGGTATATTTAAAACTTAGGGATTTAATTTTAATTCGGTTGATTCGGGTAATAACGGACCGAACCGAAAAATCGAAATAAGAAGAAGGAAGCGATCGGGTTATTGGTTTATCAGAACCCGAATGCGAACCGAAAAGTGTGTTTTGGGTTGGTTTGTTTTGGTAAACCGTAAACCAATGCTTTAGGGTTTAAAATGTAAGAAACTAATATATAGGTGACAATTAAAAACGTACAATAAACAAGGGGTTTTATTCGAAACGTTTGCACCTAACCTTATAACTTCGCATTTTTTATAGACTCTGGCTCTGATCGCAGCAAAGTCGACGTTGAACTTTCTCGCCGCCGGAGCGCGTGATCCTCACTCTCTTACATCGAATCACTCCGATTGAAGATTCTCCGATGGCGATTGTATATGCAGTTGTGGCGAGAGGTACGGTGGTATTAGCTGAATTCAGCGCCGTTACGGGAAACACAGGCGCGGTGGTACGACGGATCCTTGAGAAGCTTTCACCGGAAATCGCCGACGAAAGACTTTGTTTCTCACAAGACCGTTACATCTTCCATATTCTTAGATCTGATGGTCTTACCTTTCTCTGTATGGCCAATGATACCTTTGGAAGTAAGAATTTTTTTTCCCCCTTAGATTCCGAATTTTTGGTTCTCGTTGTGTAACTTATGTTTTTGATGTTGGTGATTGGATTGTTAGGGAGGATTCCATTTTCGTATTTGGAAGATATTCATATGAGGTTTATGAAAAACTATGGAAAAGTGGCGCATCATGCTCCAGCTTATGCAATGAATGATGAATTCTCAAGGGTTTTGCATCAGCAGATGGAGTTCTTCTCTAGTAATCCTAGTGTTGATACTCTTAATCGTGTTAGAGGAGAAGTCAGTGAGGTAAATTATTTCTTCGTATGATCTCTAGATTGAAAAGGTAGAATCTTTTTAGTTATTACAGGCTTCTTTAAATCTGTCTTGTGTGAAAGTTTTTCGGGTTGTTTCAATGTTCATGAGCTCCTAAATACCGTTATCTGATATCTCTGTGGAAGAAGTTGGTTATCTCATTGTTGTGTTATTGTGTTTACAGATTCGATCGGTCATGGTAGAGAACATTGAGAAAATTATGGAGAGAGGTGATAGGATTGAGCTTCTTGTTGATAAAACAGCAACAATGCAAGATAGCGCGTTTCACTTCAGGAAGCAATCTAAGCGCCTTCGCCGAGCTCTTTGGATGAAAAATGCTAAGCTCCTGTAAGGATCTCTGTCACTTCTTGATTCTCTTAATTTCTTTTCTTTTGGTGATGATGAGATACACCCGTCTACATTCTAGGTGTTTCAACTCGCCTTTGCTTTTTTTGTTTGTGTTCGGCAGGGTACTGTTGACATGCTTGATTGTTCTTGTGCTGTACATAATAATCGCATCTTTCTGCGGAGGAATCACTTTACCGTCATGCAGATCTTAAAATCTGGCGGCCTTATCTAAGGTAACCTGAAACACACCACTGTTTTTGTAAATCAACTCTGTCGTATCCTTTCGACTCTAAGTCTTGGTTTTGTCATGAAAATGACAGTGAGTTTGAGGTTACATGTCACGGTCCTCCTTGCTTATGTAACTCTTGTAAATGTCAAAATGATACAGAGGTTCATTGAACACTTGCCTTGTCTTGTAGATTTAGTCACTTGAGTGAGTTTGTTCTCTGTATTTCAAAAAACTTTATCTGCTGTGTCTTTATAATTCTTGCATTTGCAATGTACATCACATATTCGTTATTTCGGTTCTTAAAATGAATTGAGTTTACATCTTCGTTTAATAACTTTTCCGATTTACAAATATCGGTTCCTTCATCCATGTCTCTGTTTTCATTAATTACACCATATTAGTTGCTACTACTATCTTTATAGCAAATTTGTCTCGTTGCAAATTTATGTTCGTGTTACAAATGTTGTCACAATTATGTGGAAAATATGTTACAAGTTTTGCAATAATCTTGTAGAAACCATTGGGAGAAGATCATTAGAATTATGATTTACCACCATAGCTTAACAAACCAAACCAATCTTTTAAACTGAATTGAATAAGATTCAGTTTAAGCCTTCCTCTACCGATGAACACAGTACCAATATAACAAAACTACGGGAAAGGTAAATAAATAGCTTCAGCATAAGAATGATAAGCACTTGTATGTATATCTATTACATGGGGGTAGTTGGAAAGAAACTCTTACATCCAAAAAATTACGAGGAACGATTGAATGAAATTAACAGCTACATAGTTGTTCTCTTAGCTGTATTGATAGTCGGGCACTACACATTTATCGGAACAAATGTATCCAGTGTATGGATCACAAAGCTTTAGAATGATAGGAGCTCTGCATCTGGAGTGACATTTTGCACAGAACGGGCGAGAACTATGGTTGTTAGGAACCACTTTAACTTTATTGTAGTTGATGATGCGTCCTGGCATGAGACGCGAAAAGTCTCCAAGTACACATTCAATATGTGCAGTAACCACACATTCAGAGCAAGTGTAAAACCACTTACTTGGATCTGTTTCCGCCTCGCAAATATCACACCAATATTTTCCGGTTGCATTTTCCCCATAGCATAGGGAAAGAGGATGATCGTCGCAGCTGTGCTTTACCACTTTTGGTAAATCAGTACAGCGTAAATCCAGATCAAAGTCACAAGTATCACAGGAAAGCAGATAACCATCTATCTCTTTAATACATGCATCACACCAGTGATCTTCCTTATTTTCGTAATATAGAGGATGTTTGTGACCATCATGAATGACCGGTTCAGAACGTGAACCACAACGTACATCTAGAACCCACCAATCAGAAATGTACCTGAAACCAGTAGACTTCGTTCTACAAGCCTTGCAGCGAAAGACATCGTAGAATCTAAAATCTTTGCTATGGAATGTTCTTGGTGGTCTGGACCATAGCGTGAATGGTTTTGTGTTGAATACATGTCGTTTCTTTTTTGGATGATTAGCACATTTCTCATGGAGAATGAAACGACATTCCTCACAGTTGTAGATCGGATCAGAATAGATAGGAAGGACACATGCTTCACAACGTGAGCCTTCGTCACGATTGATGTTGTCCTTGTTGAGTCTTAGATTATGCTCTTCATGACTGAAATGCTTGATCAAGTTATCACCCACCACTTTAAACGGCGCAATATCTTCGTTATCCTCAGGTGTCCCTTCGAGTTCTATCCCATCCCATACGTCATTTCTTGTTGCACATAGTGAATGAGCGGCATAGGTTGGGCAAAGAGCGCATGAATAAGCCCCATGGTATTGACTTATATCTTTGCGACAAATACCGCATTTCGAATACCCAAGGCCGAGATGATGAGTGAGAGAGATGCGATGATCGTGACGGTTGATATTTATGACACGTGGTAAGTCAATACAAGTTCGATGGACAACAAACCCACATTGAATACACATGTATGGACTTCGATCACCTTGCATCCCACAAGCATTACATTCAAATGAGATGAGTCTTGATAAGAGGACAAGTCGATGCTCGTGCGTCTTATGATGCTCGATAGCAAGGGGTGGTGGATCTTTTGTACAAAATCGGCATATGCTGAAGTTGCATATCGAGCAACGATAAAGCACCTTGTCTGGTCGTTCTCCACATAAAAGACATGTCTTTTCGGCATCACTTGTTAGTGATTCGTATCCAAGTAACTCGAGAGAATGTTGAGGATGAGAAGGATGATTCACCTCTTGGGAAAAATTGACACACTCGACATGAAAGTGGACTTCACATTCAATACATGCATAAGAACATCCACCATTATATCCCTTGCAAATTCCACATTTGCGCCGGCCCGGCTTTGCAGGTTCTTTCAAGAAGACTACTGGATGATGATGAGACTCTGGATGTTCAATAGCAAGCGGCAATGGATTTATCCCACAGGTGAGATCCACGGTGAAGTCGCATTTTGATGAACAACGATAACCAAAAGCGAAAAAGGTCTTGCCACATATATTACACTTACATGGTTTTCGTAGAGAATTGTGGAGTTTGAGAGGATGTTGAGGATGAGAAGGATGGTTGATAATCTCTGGTGGAGCCTCCGCACACTCTTTGTGGAAGAACAAATCAGTAGAGGAAGGCTCGTTGCAACGGTAGCCGCCGTAGATGGGACCTTTTACATTGCAGCCTTTACAAGAATCATTAACAAAACGAGTCGAAATGGTCAAAGGATATTTGTAAATTGGTAGTATTTTGGGTGATGGATCCATTTTGTGGTTTTGAGATTTTTTGATGATTTAAAAGCAGTTTGTTTTCTCGAGATCTCAAGATGGTACTCCATAAATATAACAAAGACTGAAAGACACGTCATGTGTGTAGTGTGTACACCTTAATTTTGATGTGGATCTGCTTTGAGTCATGTGCAATCAATTCCCATAGTCTTTTCTGAATTAGTAAATTATATGTATCACTTTAAAAAATGTTTCACGAGATTGTTATCTTACTATATCTTCTTCGATTTCAACTAAAATATTATAATATGTTGTTTATGTAATTTCATATTCCTAATAAGTGAATACGACCGGCACATTAAACTAAGTTATCACCTTCAACTACCTACTATAATACTACGAGAAACCCCTAGCAAATTCATTTATTAAATTCAAACGTCTAGCGTGTTAGCAGCTAAGATATTTATTAATATTGTGAGTCATTTCTACAATTTCATATTCCTAGCATGACTCTCGAGTCTTGAGAATTGAGATCTCTAGCATTTTCTTATACTACGATAATGAATCAATTATTAATGAATGATAAAGTTTAAACTAGACAAGTCTACAACATTATGGATGGAACGAAACAACAGATTACACAACAATGTTTCCTCCACTCAACAAACAATTTTCAACGATTGATTCGGAACGCGATTCTAGCCAGAAAAAAACGGCAAAAACTATGGAGGTCTAGTGCAAATTTGGCTAACTATTGAATAGCTAAACTCCTATCAGTCTTAGTCATATTTTTTTTTTTTTTTTTGCTAAGTGGGTAAATATCATATAAAATGAAAATGTTAGGAATTACAAGTGCAATACCTAAGGTTTAGTTCCTTGGCAAAAAATTATGATAAAAAACAAGGAAGTAAACAAAGAAGAAACCTATCTTCAAAGAAGGATCATTATACGAGCCAACAGCTCATAAGCTTACGGAACTTTCGTCGGTGTCTCCGAGCATTTATAGAGTTGATGATTTCCCTATCGATGATCTTGAAGACCGAAGCAGGTGCAATGTGTTGTGAGTTGTGTAGCATGTTATTTCTCTGCTTCCAAGTTGCGTCGATGACGGCTTGGGTAACTAGCTTCCTCAAACTTGAAGGAGCAGTAGGACTAGTCCTTCTGACCCAAGATAACAGCTCAGCCCAGTCCAAAAAACATAAGGAATGCAGGTTTAGTCTTAGACTGAACTAAGCTCCAAATACCGGTGGTGAACGCGCAGTGAAGCATTAAATGATCCCTGGTTTCTGGCTCAGTAGAACACAAGCAGCAGAAAGGCGAGACAGGCATTCCCCAAGAATGCAGCCTAGATCTTGTGGGCAGTCTATCAAGGTGAGTAGTCCACATGTTGAAAGCTTTTTTTGGGAATAGAGCCTTTAAACCAGATTGCAGCAGCCCAAGCTTTCTTCTCTTCACGCTGTCTAAGAGCCTGCCAAGTCTTCGAGGAAGAGAAACCATTGCAATCAACATTATTCACATACCAGCCGTAATCGTCCCCAACAAGCGGACGCAGAGGTAGCGAGATAGTGTCAAGGTGGCTTTGGAGACTTTGTACCTGAGGAGAACGTGTCATAGGCAGGTCCCAAGAATTTCCATTAGCCGCGTCAGCCACAGTAGCATGAAGAGGAATCCGCAACCTTGTAGGGCCTGCATCTCCTAAGTGCTTAAGTAAAGGACCGAAAGGGGTCCAATTGTCTCTCCAGAAGCTAGCAGTAAGACCATTGCCAATGTCACACCGTAGAAACCTCTCTGCTAAGGGACGGAGATGGAGAAGACACTTCCAATTCCAAGAATCATTTGCCTTTTCTTTTATGGTCCAGAAAGTTGAGATATTGTCGCTTAAAGAAACCTTTAGATTGTGAAACCTGTGCCAGTCAACCCATAGAGACCCTCCATTGGAGAATAAACGCCAAACAAGCTTAAGGCTGAGAGTAGTATTCCATTGAGTGAAGCGCCTTAGACCCAAACCACCCTCTGCCTTAGGTAAGCACACAGTTGACCATGCCACCTTAGCCTTATGGTGGTTCTCAATGCCTCCAGACCAAAGGAAACGGGAGCAAAGGGATTCAATTTCTTTGATACAGCCACTTGGAAGCTTGAAAGTAGTAATCCAGAAGACAACACAGCCTGTAATCACAGAGACTAATAATTGAAGCCTACCAGCGAATGATAGCGACCTCACCGCCCAACTAGTAAACTTCCCTTTTGTCTTAGTCATATTTTGGTAGGTTCTTCTTTGTTATTATCTTTTTTTGGCTAGGGATAACTTTCTTTGATTAAGCTTTTTTTTATTTAATTACATATCCTCCCATTTTTGATTCCTTAATAAAATTCGTATCAGAAAAAATTTACCGAGAGACGATGAGAATAAGAGAAAGGATGATCAAAGAAGTGCTTCGGAGGAGTGTGAATATGAGGGCGAGACAAAACGAGGCACAAGAAGAAGAACAATACTGGTTGGGCTTTTTTCAGATAAGGCTTCACTTTTTGACAATCAAATTCTACATATTGGGCCTCGTTTCCAAAAAAAGTCATATATATTGTTTCCAAAATAGTTTTTTTGGTTTAAATTTTTGGATGACTCTCTAGTTTTTTAATCGGTGAGATTTTAATTTATGGCATAGCATCATAACATAACAAAATTCCAAAACCTAAAATTCTAATATCAAAATTCTAAATTATACACTTTATTTCGTAAATTAGATATTTACATTAAACATAATATCGTAGTTAACAAAATTAATATTCAGCCTACAAAAAAAAAACAAAATTAATATTCATTTCGCAAATTGAACGTTTACATAAAGTAACATGTTACCAAAAAAATTTACTCTTCCAATAACAATAAGATCTATATATACATTTTTGGAACACTTTTAGCAAATAAATCCTGGGGTTGGGCAGTATTTACAAAGACTGCCATTGGCATTTATTATTACTTTTACAAAATTTAAATAAAAGATATTAACCAAACAATATCTTGCCTAATTTGTTTCTAAAAATCTCTACACAATCTTTCCATATATCTTCAAAAAAATTTATAGCAAATATTTATATTAACATTTTGCATAGCAATAAAAATACTAATTTATAATAATCAAAATATTCACATAGAAAAATCAAATACACATACAGGAAAAAGAACTATATCTATCATCATTTAAGCCGTTGCTTTATTTAAATAAAAAAAAAACACAAAAACTTGAAATCATATACTTTATATGATAAATTTAAAATTAAAATTAGTAGCATAAATTTAAAATCGTTCAAAGAACGGTATACTACGGGTGAGATCCTAAAATTATTAGATTTTATAACAATAATAATTTATTTTCTTGGATTTTATAATACTAATAATTTAGCTAACGAGATAATATAGACGGGTTTATATGGGATGACAGGTTTGGGTCGATATTAATAAATAACGGTATATCACGGATGAAATCCTAAAATTAACAACAAAATACAATTATACAATCTTAAACATAAAACAAAAGAAACAATATTAACAAAACAAATCCAACTTAAATTTAAAATTTTTAGTTATAAAAAAACCGACCCACGGTATACTGCAGAGTAAAATATTCAAAATTTTAAAATCCACCATACATCGTTACTTAAAAAAAATGTATGTTTTCGTATCTATACTTCAAAAATTGATAGATAGATATCTACATTTAAAAATACAAATTAATATGATATATCTTCAGTTAATCTTTTAAAAAATAACATTACATTTTTTTAATTTCTAGTTAAAAACAAAATCGTCCAAACAAAATTATTCACATCAAATCATTGTTATTTACTTAATTTAGTAATTTTCATATACTTCTTTGCCTTCTACTCTAAATACTCAAAAACACATATACATTATAATTTTAAAAAATAATATGTTTTTTTTTGTTTTGTCGTAATTAGTTTTTACTAACAAAAAATTAGTTTTAAGAGTTTGATTTGTCGCTTTGTTTTACCAATTTTGTTGCGTTAAGGCACGCTCTTGAAGGAGAAAAGGAAAACAATCTCTCTTTCGCAACTTTGTCAAAGCACGACCTCTCTATCTCTCGCTCTACAGAGTTGAAATCAAATCCCCAAATCTCTGTGTGGTTCCTCTAGGGTTTTTGATCTGAATCGGAATCGAAATCGAAACCGGCATGAGGCCAATCCTGTTGCCGGATCCACCCAGTTTATCTACCGGCGTACCTGATATTTTCGAACAAGGCGGTGCTCAGAACGTCGTCAGACGCGCCGTCGTAATCGGAAACGGTTTCCCTGGCTCTGAGAATCAGTGTATCGGTCTCGTTCGTGCGCTCGGCTTAGCCGATAATCACCTACTCTACGTGAGTTTGATCTAGCCTCTAGTCGTTTTTTCATTTCTTCGACTATTACCTTTGATCATATACTCGAAATTTCCATTATCTGCATTAGTTTTTGCTAGGCGCATGATTTAGTAGTGAGATTGATGATTGCTTTTGAATCAAGAGTTTCCTTAGAAAGAAATAGTGCCAGTTTGGTATTCCACCATGTTAGAGCTTGCTAGGTCTTGATAGTAGCATTAGTCCTAGGTGCAATTACTGAATTTCGTGTCTGGCTTCTCTAGTTTCTTGATCATCAATAGTCTCAACATTCACGTACATTTACATTTAACATGATTTTTGGTTCGCTGAGATTATCTGTTTTTCTTGATGCAAGCGAGTGACCAGGCCTAAAGGAGGGATAAATGAGTGGCTGCACTGGCTCCCAGTTGGTTTTCACAAGAAGTTGGACTTTATCCTCAGGCATGTTTACCTCTACTCCAGATTGATGCTTGGATCCAAACAAAGTAAATACATCTCATCTGTACCCTCAGAGAATGGTGGTAATGTAGGTTTGGCTTCTATTCTAGAGGCTGATGTGAAGAGCATTGTGAATATGGCCCGTCAGACCTATGAAAAGTATGTAATCTTTCTGAAATTTCTTTGTGGTGCTTGTTAATTTGGGTATTATTACGTGTTTATGAGTTGCAAGTAGTACTCAAGCAAAATTGAAGCCTGAGTGTATGCCTTCCCATCCTCTATCACGAATTTCTGTTTCTCCATGGATTGGGAATCGTATTGCACATATGGCTAAGCGATTTTATTTCCTTGTCACAGGGATGGCCCGTTGGTCGTGATTGCATGTGGAAGAGATACAATTTCTATTGCTAGCTCGATCAGGCGTTTGGCTTCGGAAAACGTTTTCGTTGTTCAGGTCTATTATAAGATTTAATCTGTTTGTTATGTTACTTATTAAGGCACAGTAGACTTAGCTCTGAAATACAATTTGAGATAAAAAAAATTATTTGTATCTTTGGAAGAATTTTGTTGCTGAATCCTGTGATTTCTAAAGAAAGAAAATGGAATTCTAAAATAGTGCTATTTGGTATTCATTTTGTAGATACAACATCCTAGATCACATTTAAATAGGTTTGATATGGTGATCACGCCTCGTCACGACTACTATCCTCTAACACTCGAAGCGCAAGAGCAGGTTCCTAGATTTATGCGTAGTTGGATAACTCCACGTGAACCTCCTCAGGATCATGTAGTAAGTATCAAGTACCATGCTTTTTGCTCAATGCTCTTCTCCACTTATTGTGGAGATTTCATTTGTAATTACCATGAATGGACACGCCTATTTTCAGGTCTTGACTACTGGAGCTCTACACCAGATCGATTATGCCTCACTCCGTAAAGCAGCTAGTGCCTGGCATGATGAATTTGCTGCTCTTCCAAAGCCGTTAGTTGTGGTTAACATCGGCTGGCCTAGAAGTAGGTTTTGTTAACTCTTTTAAGTTACTAGAAGGCGTTCTTCTATTTCCAGCATATAACACATGACCGCCTATATCCTCTGAATACTGAAGCTTTTACCTTATTGCCATGGTATCATTTTGTCTTTCTGAACAGGTAACTGTCGGTATGGAGCAGACCTAGCAAAGCAGCTAACAGACTCCCTTCTTAATGTCCTTGCTACCTGTGGAAGTGTCAGAATTGCTCTTTCCTACAAAACCCCTGCAAAGGTCTCTTGACACAGTTTTCTTTTTCTACCTAGAGTTATAACTGATGTTCTTCTTGAGTTTCACCTGGTACTTTACTATGCAAGCAGGTTTCAAGAGTAATCTTCAAAGAACTTGGAGATAATTCCAAAGTTTACATATGGAATGGCCAAGGTACCTACAATCAACAGCAAATTTTGCTTCAGCTTTATGAACAAGTACAATGCGACCACGAATGTTTCTAATGTGTTTTTAAAATGCTAATTCAGAACCAGATCCTTACATGGGACATCTAGCTTGGGGTGATGCCTTTGTGGTAACAGCAGATTCTGTCAGTCTGATAAGCGAAGCTTGTAGCACCGGGTATATAATATGCTTAGATAAACCCTTTCTTTCTTCCAACAACTTAAACTATAGCCTTAGTATTCCTTGTCTGCTGCAGGAAACCAGTGTATGTTGTTGGAGCCGATCACTGTAAATGGAAGATTGCAGAATTCCAAAAATCTTTGAGGGAGCGAGGAGTCGTCCGCTCATTTACAGGTTTCGAAGATGTAAGTATCTTTACATTGTAGAGCTATCTTTTCCCCATTTTTTGTCCGTGTCAGTGGATCCTGTCAAAAAATTAGAGAGGTCTCTTGTGGGAGTTCTGTTATATCCTTCATGTATTCATTTGGTTTGGTTCTAATGATTTTTTATAGATGTCGGAAAGTTGGAGTTATCCGCCATTGAATGACACAGCAGAGGCAGCTACGAGAATACGGCGTGAATTGGCTGCACGTGGATGGAGTTTACGGTCTTGAATACTATACTCTTCTTTTCTGTAACATTTATTTGCGGAATCACATTTTGTCCAAAGCTGGAGAAACAGAAAGCCTAAAGAGAATCGGATGTTGTGCAGAAAGAAAGAAAAGTTGAAGATACCATTAAAAAGGGTCATTTTGCTCTAGTTTGCCCTAATTTTTTGCTGATAATGTTTTACCAATAGGCCAAATACTCTAAAAAAATCTCTGTTTCTTAATCGGAGTGGCCTTTGTGAGATAAAAGTGGAAAGTTTTTTTTTTGTTTTTTTAACGTTTGTATTGTTGTTTTGTCGACGAGTTTTGAGTGTGTAAAAAAAATCAATGTTTCACGCACGTGACCTCTTATGTTAAATTATCCCCAAGATTTGGTAATTGGTAGTTGTTGACAATGAGAAAATTAAAAGACCATGGTCTTTTAAAGTAGAGTTGGACATATTTCTCTACAAGCTACGATCCTTTTAAGGTAGATCCAAAGTTAACGAGAAACTGATCATCGTAGCTTGTAGAGAAATATGTCCAACTCTACTTTTTCACGTCGTCCATAGGTTGGTCGTCTTTGTCTCCAATGGCTTGTTTTAGAGTAGGATTTTTAAACTCACTATTTATATTACTGGGGCTGCTAAAAACCATAATACCTCCCCATTCACACTCGCACAAATATTAATGAAAGAAGCAAAATCCAATATAGTAAACTCATCAAGTCATGCAGATAAACATTGTATTATTGTTTTCGTTAGAAAAGTAGTAAACCCGGAATGTTTTTAAAAATAGAAGAGGTTGCTTTGCTTTTGAGAAGAGCCAAATAACGCCGTTTTGATCTTTAACTCACCACAAACTCACTATATCCTCGGTCTTAGCGGATGAGTATAGCTTCTGTTCCTCTCTCAATATATGTACCGAACAATTCACAATTCTGCGATTCCCTGGTCTGTTTAGCGAGGTCTCACGCTTGTGAACTTTGTAGTTAGTAGTCATCTGGGAAGATGAACTGAAGATCTTGGTTGTCTCTGTACACTTGAACCAGAGCTGCGGCTTTGTATACAAACAAACCAACCATGGCTGGAACTATCTGCAACGCACAACCATTGTCGAGAATAAAAAGGTTCAAACTTTACAACAAGTTGTGAAAAGATAGCTATAATCGGAGAAACAAAATTACAACTTTGTGGAAACATGAATAAACAAAGCTGAAACTTACAGCAAATTGGAATAGCTACCTGAAAGTCGAACAAGTCGTTCTGGAAATACTTGTGAGAGAGTATCCACAAACCATAAATTGCAGCTGGGATCACCAGGCGTGGAGAAGAGAGAGCCAGGCCGCTGCCCCTGATGGTCCTCTCTACAAAGTCCTCAAGGTCTTCACTTCTGATCCCGATTCTAAGTTGGGACAATACAAAAGCAAGTTAAGAGCAATGTGAGTATGGGAAGTGAGAACAAAACGTGACCAGACTATAAAGTTCTCAAGGTCTTTACTTTTTAGACTTTTTTTTCAGGAAGATACCAGGAACAGCTTCACGTGAAAGACCATCAGCGTATCCGTATAAAAGCTGAAGGTACAAGCAACTGCACTGGAATCAGGTTTGGTTAGGAATGCATGAGTGCTCGTCAAGCATGTTGGAGAACTTATATAGACAACTAACCTGAAAAGAACCCCAACTGCATAACTGACTGCAGCCTGTCAGATGACAATATTTCTGTAAGACACATTTTCGTATGACTAATCTAATTAGGGAGCATAGAGAAGCCATGGTATAAACTGATTAATTAGAGCTTTGACAGAGGTTACCTGAGCTGATAAAGCTAGTAAGCAATATCCGCTGCAGCCAGTTCCAATTACAATCGACAGGTACATGAGTTCACGCTTCAGCTACAAAATTAAAGACACAAACGCAGCAATGTCAAAGTTCATTCTACACAAAATAACTAGTGGCATCACATACTGAACACCCATTTTCCACAATTGAGTGTTTTGTTGAATCTTAAAGATTTGACTGGCAGACTAATTAAGAAACATACTGAAAGGAATAATCATACAGCTTCATATTTCAGCAAGTTAAATTTCTTCATTCTCTCCCTGTCATCCCGTAATGCCTGCAATTGAACCCAAAGGGTTATCGAGGAAGTCGGAAAAACGCAGCAGAATATTGCAATGAGAAGAAGGGTGTGTGAAATAAAGAGAGAGAACTAGAACATTTAGCAATAGATGACTCACCTTAGCTAGAGCTTTCTTGTTAATGGGGGCGGAATCACTCTCCCAACCAATCCATTCTTGTGTCGGTTTAAGTTTCAAGAAACCACTTTCATCATCATCATCTGCGCCATCTATCAAGCTCTCCTGCATATATAATATAAATACATTGATAAAGGACCTATACCAACCTAAGTAACAGTTCCAAGTAGAAGATTGTTGCCATGAAAGCTATAAATTTGTGAGATTTCAGAAATGCACAAACCAATACTAGATTTCATAAAAATGTAGTGACTCACATAACAATTGCAACAAGATCATATAACTATTCCTCGATACATAATAGTAAGCAATTTCAATTGCCAAAAGCAAACTTAGAACTAAAAAAAAACTAGCAACAATTACTAATGAACAAGTGAAAGAAACTTTACCTGAGTCTCTAGTCCAACAGTTGAAGAGGAAGCTCCATTAGAATTAAGATCAATAGATTCGAGAATGTCCTTTAACCAGAGCCTATCAGAAACTTTAGAAATGAAATCTCCATTTTCTTCTCTGTCTTTCAAGAACATTTGCAACACATCCTCCTCCACTAGCTCACTCACTAAACAAAACAGCAAAAGACATGAAATTTTCCACATTTGATAAGGAAGGTTCATTGTAGAGAGAGAGAGATATATATATTGTAACCAGAGCGAGAAGCGGCGTTAATGGCGGACAAGCGAGTGGAATTCTTGTTCAATGGTCTCCGAAGATGATACGGTAGAGAAATTCTTACATTCGTCGGAGGAATGGTTCCGCCGGAAAACCAAGAAGCGGCGGGAATCGAGAGACTCTCCATGTAGCGAGAGACTGCGACAACGAAGAAACAGCAAAAAAAAGCTTATCCCTATTCTTACCAAAACGAAGACCCTTTTATTATTCGTATATTTTAATTTCACCTCTTAGTTTACATTTATGATTATTAAGTCCTATTTGTTTCGCCACTTAATTTTCCTTTTCTCCAATTTACTTTCCATTTTTTTACTTTAAGAAGTTGTGGGGTTATTTCGTAAATAAAATAGAATATAAGGCCCATTGTTGCAACAAATTTTTTAACATATAAACTTTGTTAGGAAGAGGTTTTGTCAATTTGGAGTTAGAGGGAGGCGTTGCAAACTCAAGCGAGCTCAACTATTCCGCCGTCCTCGTCGTCGGAGAATATAACTAAAGACCTAAATATCACAGTAATTGTTGACGGAGATGGAGAAAGTAAAGATTGAAGAAATTCAGTCCACCGCTAAGAAACAACGGATTGCTACTCACACCCATATCAAAGGTCTTGGCCTTGAGGTGCTCCTTCTCCTCTCTCTCTCTCTCTCTCTCCTTCTCCGCATATAGCTCTATTGGACTTTAGTAAATTCCCAGTAGGTTGCTCGAGTCTAGGGTTTAGTTAAGGTTTAAAGTTCTATGCTTTTTTAGGGTTTTAAAGCTAGTTGCTTCGTTTGGTACGCTTAGAGACTCTTTTCTCTGTTTTAGCACAACCAAACCCTAGTTTTCATTTGTAAAGTTTCTGACTTTCCTGGGGATAATGCATCTAGATGTATTGCAGTATGCTCGTATTGTTCAAAGTTCTTTTTGGTTTTGGGTTTAAAGTAAAGTCTTAGGATTCTTAGGGGGTTAAAGCTAATTGCTTCGTTTGGTATTCTCCTAGACCTTTTTTGGTTGTAGCACAATTATACCCTGGTTTTGATTTGCAAAGATTCAATTGAATTTGAATGTATCTATTATGTACTATTGTTCCTAACGGTGCTTGAAGACCCGTACTTTGCCTTGATGGTGCTCTTCCACTTTGGCACTGCACTGTGATTTTATTTAGCTATCTATTGTTCTTTTACTGACTGTAGTTTCTCAAGCATGTGTGTGATCTCTTTCTATATCCAGTACATCATTTCTGTTGCTAATGTTGCGTCTCCTTTTCTAGCCAACCGGTATACCTATAAAATTGGCGGCTGGATTTGTTGGTCAACTTGAGGCTAGAGAGGCAGCTGGTCTTGTAGTGGACATGATTAAGCAGAAGAAAATGGCGGGTAAGGCTCTTTTACTTGCTGGACCTCCTGGAACCGGGAAAACAGCATTGGCCCTTGGAATTTCTCAAGAGCTGGGAAGCAAGGTAATCTTGGATGTCTCATTTTGCATCTTCTTTATTCCATGTTTCCACATGGCTTCATTGTCTGAAGCATTTTTCTTTTAGTTTTAGCTTATTTTATCTGGATTGTTTCTTGCTTGCAGGTTCCATTCTGTCCAATGGTTGGATCTGAGGTTTACTCATCAGAGGTTAAGAAAACAGAGGTTCTCATGGAGAATTTTAGACGTGCAATTGGTCTACGTATCAAGGAAACCAAAGAAGTCTATGAAGGGGAGGTGAGTTGCTATTTGCGGTTTCTTTTGCTGTGTTCTTATGCAATAGTATGTCTCGCTGTTTGGTTTTTGACATGTTTTCCTTGAGTTCTAGGTCACCGAGCTGTCACCAGAAGAAACTGAAAGCCTCACCGGAGGCTATGGTAAAAGCATCAGCCATGTTGTCATTACACTCAAGACAGTCAAAGGAACCAAACATCTGAAGTTGGATCCCACTATTTACGATGCCTTGATTAAGGAAAAGGTCAGTTCTTTGAGTTTTTGGCATGTGATGCTATGCTTTGGATGTGGTACTTTTTTCTTAACTTTTTGCCTTTTAGTTTGTTCCAAAACCTGCTATTCCTTTCAGCTGTTTGGTTTTCTAACTGTGTCATTCTGTCTAGACAATTGTGTATGAAGTTACTGATTACTTTGTCATTTTGATTGGTTTCTTGTTATAATTACTGTTTGCCTCTCAGGTAGCTGTAGGAGATGTTATCTATATCGAAGCAAACAGTGGAGCTGTCAAACGTGTAGGTAGAAGTGATGCTTTTGCCACTGAATTCGATCTGGAAGCAGAAGAATATGTTCCACTTCCCAAAGGAGAGGTTCACAAAAAGAAAGAGATAGTACAGGTTTACCTTCTATGACCTCTGCTTATCCCAAGAACTCTCCCTTCTGTGTAGAGTGATTATAATCTTTGTTGATCATTATCTGTTGTGGATTAGTTTGTATGTGTGTTTTAACCTTAGTTCCTATGTTTATATGACTACTTGTTACTCAACTAGCCTGATTCTTTGGACTTGAACATTTTTTTTATTTTAGACTCTAAAATTTCCTTCACTGTGGATAGGATGTCACACTCCAAGATCTGGATGCAGCAAATGCTCGACCTCAAGGTGGCCAGGATATACTTTCTTTGATGGGCCAAATGATGAAACCCCGGAAGACTGAGATCACTGATAAGCTTCGGCAAGAAATTAACAAGGTGATTTTCTTGATTTTCTTAAAAAACTTACTTTCTCTTTTGCAAGGTCTAATATTTTTATATGGTATTGTAGGTTGTGAATCGTTATATAGATGAAGGTGTGGCGGAGCTTGTTCCTGGAGTTCTATTTATCGATGAGGTATTTTCCTAAATATTAATCTTTTTCATTCCACCCTAATGATCTTGCTCAGGACTCAGGAGCAGTGAGAATAACTTTGTTAAATTACAAAACCTCAGGTTCATATGCTTGATATGGAGTGCTTTTCCTACTTGAACCGTGCTCTTGAGAGCTCATTATCGCCAATAGTGATATTTGCAACAAATAGAGGTGTTTGCAACGTAAGGTGAGGAGAAGCGCTAGACCTTGATAGACATTTTTATCTTTGGAAATCTTGTGAGTTTCTGTTAACTAAGTACTATGATTTACTTTATTTGCAGAGGGACTGATATGCCCAGCCCCCATGGAGTCCCTATTGACCTATTGGATCGATTGGTCATCATCCGGACTCAAATTTATAATCCCTCTGAAATGATACAGGTTACTCAATTGTCATTTAGTTTTTGGATTCCAATTACTACTAACAACATTCTAATAGATTTGTTATTTGTCCCAGATTATAGCCATTCGTGCACAAGTTGAAGAATTAACCGTGGATGAAGAATGCTTGGTTCTACTTGGGGACATTGGGCAAAGAACTTCACTAAGGTACTGTCATCATTGCTTTTTCTAAGCAAGATTTTTGTTCTTGAATCTAATACTAAAACCTTTTTTTGCGCTTTCACTTTCAGGCACGCTGTGCAGCTTCTGTCTCCTGCCAGCATTGTGGCGAAAATGAATGGACGTGACAATATTTGCAAGGTAGTTTACTTGTGAATCTTAGAATAACAATAAAAAGCAATGTAAAATGTGTGAATGTTACTGTTATTAATCCATCATCTTAAAATTTGACAGGCTGATATAGAGGAAGTAACATCACTCTACTTGGATGCCAAATCTTCAGCAAAGCTTTTGCATGAGCAACAAGAAAAATACATCTCATGAGAAGAACACTAATCGCACATTTTATTGAAACATCTCATATTTTGTTCTGCGGTTTCTTCTCTTAACTATTTTGTAATGTCGTAACATGGAAAATGGCTAGTCTAATGAGATACAATTTGTTTCTCTGAATTCAGTTGATAATATTTTGTTTGTGGTGCTAAGTAATGAAAACTGAAATATGGTTTCATGTATTTTAAAATTCATCTGAGCCGGTCTTGAGATTCAATTTTTTGGTTTTAGTATTGAATTATCTAGTTACATAATATTACACTTGGAACAATTCTTCAAAGACCAAACAGTTTTGTGGAATATGCTGTAATTGTCGATTTGGTTAATGTTTGATGATGAGCCAGAAAGAAACAATTGTAAAGTGTATTGTGTCATAACCAGAGATTATAAGAGGGTGTCCCTGATTCCTACAATAATATTTAGGTGAAATTTATAAACAATAGAAAACTGTGGGGTTTTTAGGTAAAATATTGTCGCGGTCGGGAACAGAGAGTCTTTCAATAGGGTGAAAGAAGAAGACTAGGGTTTTAGTGACAGAGGAAGAAGACGAAGACGGCGATGAATTCGTTAACCGTTGAACAAGTGCTGAAAGAGAAGAAGACCCATGACCCTGATTCCGTCAAGGAACTTAATCTCGGCCACAAAGCTCTCACCGACGTGAGTATTATTGTTTCTGTTCTGAAACTCTGTTCCCATTAAGAAACTGATACGAAACCCTAATTGTTTAATTGATCTTTAGGTGTCTTGTTTGAGCAAATTCAAAAACTTGGAGAAGCTTGATCTTCGTTTCAACAATCTCAAGGATCTTCAGGTCTGATTGATATATAATCTCATGTTATATTTTTTTTTGATATAGCAATCCAAAAGTTGTGGTTTTTTTACTCTCTAGAGCTTATTTTGTTCATGTTTCAATGGTTTTTAGGGACTCAAGTCATGTGTGAACTTGAAATGGCTTTCAGTTGTGGAGAATAAATTGCAAAGCTTAAGTGGAATTGAAGCACTCACTAAGCTTACGGTGAGTTCCACTGATATCACTAAGCTTGTTTCTTTGCATAAGAAGAGATGTGTATCACTTATCAAAAGTGAGATTCTCCAGGATTAAGCTTTATTGTTGATAGAAAACGAGTAGATATGTGTGCTTTGATTTGATTGTGTGATGTCGTTTGTTATCAGGTGCTAAATGCTGGAAAGAATATGCTCAAATCCATGAATGAGATCTCTTCTCTTGTCAATTTGCGGGCATTGATTTTGAATGGTGAGTTGTACGACACAAATCAATGGTTTTTTTGTCTTTGCATCCACAAGCTACTATTGATTACTTACTCGTCGTTAATGTTTCACTTCTTGTAGACAATGAAATCTCCTCCATTTGCAAGCTAGATCTACTGAAAGACTTGAACAGTCTCGGTATGCTCTTACATCAGAACAACACGTTACTCTTTAGATGTTACAAGCTAGATTTCATTGTACTTAAATTTTTGATGAATTCATGCAGTTCTTTCTAGGAACCCAATCAGTGAAATCGGTGACTCACTTTCAAAGTTGAAAAACCTCTCTAAAGTAAGCTCGAGTTTTCCTCCCGTTTCGGAATCACAACTAAACTGATCCCTGTCTAACCCCATCTCGGTTTCAGATTTCTTTGTCTGACTGCAGAATAAAAGCTATTGGGGCTTCTCTCAAGTCATGCTCTGATTTGAAAGAGCTGCGACTTGCGCACAATGAAATTAAGGTGATCTTTCTTACATTTATGCAATTCTACAGAACATCACCTGCCTTTTCCACAATTTATATTGCTAATGGTTATTTCATATACGCTTAAATCTTCAGGCCCTCCCAGCAGAACTAGCAGTCAACAAAAGACTACTGAATTTGGATGTCGGAAACAATATGATTACGAAAATCTCTGGTTTAGAGGTATTGTTTGCCTTCCCTAGCTTGTGGCAAGTTTTTGCGGTGTTCTAATAATAAACCGTCAAAATTGTGTGCTCCCAAATGATAGGTTTTGGGTACACTATCTTGCTTGCGAAACCTGAATATTCGAGGAAACCCGATCTCTGATAACGAGAAGTCAGCTAAGAAGGTAAAACCCCTTTTGTACTTCCTTTTTCCATCGTGATTAGTGTTACTGCGTGAAGAAATCAAATAAGAATGAAAAAAAATGTTTTACTGTCGCAGGTGAGAGCGTTGCTCCTCCCTTCAGTGAATGTATTCAACGCTCAACCCTTAGAAAAAAGCTCAAGGAATGCAAAGCATACCCGGATTGATACCGATGATGAAAACTTTGATGCTCATCACAACAAATCAGGAGAAGAAGAACAATCCAAAGAAGATCGAAAAAGCAAGAAGAGCTCCAAGAGAAACAAGTCAGAAGAAGAAGAAGCCAACAATGATGATCACAAGACCAAGAAGAAGAAGTCTAAGAGCAACCCATGTGTAGATCAAGTTGAAACAGAAAAGAAAGAAGAACATAAACAGAAGAAAATTCAAAGTAACAATGATGATGATGATGCTGAGAAGAAACAGAAAAGGGCTACTCCAAAGGAGGAACTCGATGCTATCGATGATGCTGAAACTTCGTTTGCAGAAATCTTTTCCCGGGAAAATGTGTCAAAGGGTTCTTCTGGTGACGGTATTGAGAAGAAGAAGAGAAGCAGTGTGCAAGAGACAGGTTTAGTGAAAGTGATAGATACTAAAGCTAACAAGAACAAGAAAATTGAAAAGAAGCAAAGCAAGAGTGTAGTGATTGATCTTTCCATGGAAGTTGAGATCGGGTTAGGAGGAGAGTCTAAGTGGGAGTAAACTGGAAAACCGAAACTCCGGTGGTGCAACACTTTAAAGAGAAGGGACAGTTATGACTTTAGCATCCAACGGCTAGGGAGGAGTATTTTTGATATGGTTAAGAACATAAAAATGGTTTTGATCTTCTTTATAAATGGTTTTTTGTAGTGTTGAGAAGCTCTAATTTTGCACTTTGTTTTCAACTTCTTTGACTACAATTCTATTTTTATAAAATGTTTTTGTCATGTTTCTTGAGAACTGTGGTAAACGAGAAAGGACCAAATAAAAAAAAGAAAAGAAAGAGTAGAGAAAAGGTCCCACCGAGACTTGAACTCGGGTTACTGGATTCAGAGTCCAATGTCCTGACCACTAGACCATGGGACCATTCTGTTCTCGTTTTAAAATTTGTTTTATTTAAGGGAGATTTACTCAGATGTTATACATTTTATATGAAATTACCAGAAACATACAGATCTTTTTTTTATTACTATCATATTTCGGGTATATTTTTTATACCCAGCGTGCCCCTGTTAAACGTTACAGGAAAAAACGTAATTACAAAGAATGCCACTGCCACGTCAGCAAAGCCGCGTCGCCACGTCAGAAATCGCTGACGTGTATTAATGAACTCAGCCGTCGAGCGATATAGCGGCAGTGACGGCTGAGTTACGGTATGTTGCGGCTGATTTAAGAAAAATGGCTGAGTTATGAGCAAACGGCTGACTTACGAGTATAACCCAGCCTGGAGTTACGGCTGACTTACTGAAATCTGTCTGAGTTATGATAAAATGGCTGACTTTCGAGCATAACCCAGCCAAAGTTACGGCTGAGTTTTCACCCGATGGTTGATTTGTCAAATTTTTGGCTGAGTTATTGCTTCGACACGGCTGACTTAACTTTCTCCGGCTGGCTGAGTTATCAAAGACGGCTTAGTTATGGGATGACGTTACGGCTGATTTATGTTCGAGTATCATAAATCAGCCGTAATGAGCTGGATTAACGGAAAACTCGGCCTTATTATGGCTGACTTAGTAGCGAAAGATTAATTACTAGAATAGCATGCAATGACGGCCGACTTATTAAACGACACGACTGAGTTAAATATTTTTGGTTGAGTTACGACAGTAAACGGCTGAATTTGGCTGCCGTTTTTTCGTTTTTTAATTACTGTAATAGTATTCATGTTGCGGCTGAGTTAAAGTTTTGTTTGATGGCTGGTTTAATTAAGCTGATTTACTTTTTCGTTTAGTGGCTTACTTGCCACTTCATCAATTAAAAAATGACGTGGATGCAACATTCCATGTCATCATTCCATGTCATCATCATCAAAGGACAAAAAAATAGGGCCAAATTTTTTCAACTCGTCTTCTTCACCTGAGTTTATCACATCACCAGAACTTCCAATTCCTCATCGTCTTCCTCATTCTTCTTCAATTTCTTTCATCCTTCTCCCGATATGGTTGATCCGGTTCCGGTAATTGGGTATAAAAACACAAATACGTATTTAACACCGATGAAAGAGGGTGTAGAGTTGTGCAGATAGATGCGAAAACAACGCACGAAAAACTTGTGAAGTTGGTGCTCGATGATAAAGTTAGAGGAAATGTTGCGTCTCTTATTGTTTCGCTGCAAATTTATATGTCACGGCTGAGTTATATGCTTAAGGGAAGACGAAAGGTTCGGTCAATTTACATGTCACGGCTGAGTTATATGTTCCAGGGAAGACGAAAGGTTCGGTAAAATTACATTACGGTTGAGTTATATGCTTAAGGAAAGACGAAAAGTTCGGTCAATTTACATGTCACAGCTGAGTTATATGTTCCAGGGAAGACGAAAGGTTCGGTAAAATTACATTACGGCTGAGTTATATGTTTAAGGGAAGACGAAAGGTTCGGTAAATTTACATGTCACGGCTGAGTTATATTCTCCAGGGAAGACGATAGATGGGTGTAAATTATATGTTACGGGTGAGTTATATGCTTCAGGGAAGACGAAAGGTTCGGTAAATTACATGTCACGGCTGAGTTATCATTCAGGGAAGACGAAAGGTTGTGTAAATTATATGTTACGGCTGAGTTACATCACGTTACGGCTGAGTTACATCACTTTACGGCTGATTTATAATACAGATCGGAAAGCAACATTTTTTTGGAGAAGACAATATGAAATTTATTGGTCAAATAACAACAATCAAATTAAGATTCGTAAAAATATGTTTGAGGGATACATAGGAGGAAGACTAAACCGTATGAATCAAAACATAGATAGAAGTAGAAATGTCTCCAAATAGATCGATTGAGAGGAAGATTAAACAAGAGACATGTAAAATCAAAGTAAAAGAGTAGCTATTATTGATTTCAACTCAAACATGTAACGAATCATGTAGAATTCCATAGATCTCTTTGTTTTGGGTTTTGATTTTTGATGACTTTTTTCGTGAGCGTGGTTGCGAGTAGATCTGACGAAGCTTTTGATTTGGGACCCTATGGCAAGCGTTGTGGCTGTGAGGTCTAGGAAGATCCAGCCCAATCCTGCAATTTGAAGATCTCTGTCAATGTTGTACCCAAGTTAGTTGCAGATTATTAGATCTAAAAGCTTTTCTTGGATTTAGAGACAAAAAAAAGAGAAGAGGAGAAATGATCTAAAAGCTTTTCTTGGATTTGGAGACAAAAAAGAGAAGAGGAGAAATAACGTTAGTTTGAGGAGTGTGAGATTGGTGATGTGGATTAATGACATGGATAATCAAATTTTTATTTATTGTTTTTAATTAAAAACGAATTAAAAATTATTAATTAAAAAAAACTAATGAAGGGTGTTAATTGTAATTACACAAATGCTCAAAACATATGAGTAATTTTTAGAAAATGTATGATATTCTAGTAATATTCGAACTTTTGGTTAACATCTGAGTAAATATTTCTTTATTTAACTATTAGTTTCTTGTGTTTTCGTTTTAAAATTTGTTTTCTTTAACTATTAGTTTCTTGTGTTTAATAAAAATGATACAAGCTAAATTTGATTAAATGAATAAAAATTTGAGTTAGATGAATGACTCTGGACCTATGGTGAATAGCTGTGAAGAGTAGTTAATATATTGAATAAAAGTATAGTAATATGACATTTTAGTCAATTTCTCCATGTGATATGTGAGTAGTAGTAGTCAAAGACTCAAAAAGTATAAAAGAGAGCAACATACTAGGACCCAATTTTATCAGAGCCGTTCATCTTTGTTTTTATTTTTCTTGTATTATCAATTTATCATCGTGGGACTTGTCTTAGCCTTCACAAATTTTAAAATTATTTTTACTCGTATTAATTTTATTTTAAAATTAGTAATATGTTAAATTATTTGTAATGGAGTTAAAAAGAATCTGGAGGAAGGATTTGATTTGACTGACAGAGAAGGCATCTATCTCTTTGGGATGTTCCATAAGTATTTATTATTATTGTACTCAGCATGTGCCTGTCTTTCATAATTCATATGCCAATCACAAAATTTGTGTTTTCAAATTAGTATAGAAAATCATTGGTTTTGAGTTGTGAATTTTGATTGGATAGTAATAATTGTTAAGGCATCTAGGAAATTTTTGGTCTGATTTACATTCTAAAAATACTAATATGTTTTAGAGCAGCAAAAACTTCAAAAAATTAATTATGAAATCTAAAAATCTAAAACCATGTATTCATTGTGTAAATATGATTGTTTATTATGTATAGTTAACTTGTTCCTTGAGAGTAAGATTTTTGGATGATTGAATAATTAATGTGTTGTTATAAAAATAATTCTGAGTTGGAAGTTCATATTTACTAATAGTTTATTTAGTACAGATCAACTTCCGGTCCAGAACTAATTGACAATGAGTGAACATCTACTATATATATTAGTCTCAAATTTGCCAAAGTTTCGATGTGGGACAATTCCAATAACTTATAACAAATGTTTGTAATGTTTTGGTGTATTGATGCTAATCCCTGCCTCCCTAGATAGAAGCCATAAGTTTATAAAAGAGTTTCAAATTTCAAAATTGTTTGAACAAGAGTTCTTAAATAGGTTTTACAAAAAAAAAACGAAGGCAGGATACTTTTTTTGGCACATGTATCTTGTCTATGCATATTCATTTATTTCAAAATATGTCACCCATATTCATGTTTGTTGAAAACAATGCTAGATTTTGACGTAGCATAGAGGTTGATGCTAATTTTGATAATCTAGTACGTTGTCTTAATTTGATGCTCATATTTTTCTCCAAGAAAGACTACAAAAAGTTAACAGAATCCGGTCTAATCCGATCAAACCAAACCAAGCTAAATTGTGGTCTAAAGATTCTAAACTCTTAGAAAGCACTAATTTGGAAACATGGATTCCATGATACCTTTTTTCCAAGTCATCGTTGCATTAATGAGTTAGCGGCAACAAGATTTGTACTTATTGATTATGAATGAAATTATTTTTAATATATTAATAAAAATTGACGAAATTGGACAACATTGGTTCATGAATCATGAACCCTCTAAAGAAATTTTACATTGCTCAAGTAGACAAGACACAAAAACAAAAACATAACACTGTCTTTATCTCTCTTTCCCCTTCTTCCACATTTCTCTCTCTCTCTCTCTTTCTTCTCCCAAGAAAATAAAACACAATTTCCCAGATTCAAAACTTCTTTTTCAACGTCTTCAAAGGGATTAAGAATCTTTGAGTCTTCTCTTCTTTTGTTTAGTTACACAGAAAAAAGCAAAAGAAGAAGAAGAAAAACATCATCTTAACTTTCCCTTTTTGTATTATATCTCTCTCTCTCTCTTTCACTCACTTTAAAGTCTCTTAATAGATTCAAACACAAAATCTTCCAGAAACTGCTTCTGATCTTAAAATGATGATCAACCTCATGACCCACTTCTCCTAAAAAGTACCAAAACCAATTCCAATTCCAACCCTATTTTTTCTCATTCTTTCTCTTATTGTCCTTCAAGAGATTTGGTAAAAAATTTGTTTCTGATTTGTTGACTATGGAACGGAAGAGAGGTTGTAAGATCAGGAAGAGAGGTGGTTCGTCCTCTTCTTCTTCTTCTCTTGCTCGTCGAAACCGTTTCAAACGCGCAATTTTCGCCGGGAAAAGAGCTGCTCAAGATGATGGTGGTGGTGGTGGTGGCTCAGGAACTCCGGTTAAGTCCATCACCGCCGCTAAAACTCCTGTCCTGTTATCTTTTTCGCCGGAAAATCTTCCTATAGATCATCATCAATTACAGAAAAGCTCCGTGTCGGCGAGAAAGCTAGCTGCGACGCTGTGGGAAATCAACGACGACGCAGACACTCCTGTAAATTCCAATAAAGATTGCTTGAGAAGCAAGAAACCGTCGAGACACAGATCGAAGAAATCAACAGAGTTCTCTTCCATTGATTTCCCGCCAAAATCATCCCATCCAATTTCTCGTTTAACCTCAGAAGTTAGGGTTTGCTTCAGTTTCAAGTTTCCTCTGTTTTTTTTTATCCTTTTCTCAAATTCTAACTCTTAAAATTCAAATTTTCACAGAGAATCGATCTCCATGAAGATGTAGTTCGTAGAAGATCAACAAATCCTCAGAAACTACACCTAATCGAACACAAAACCATTGTCACAAACTCGGTATGATTCGCTTTCTTACCCTAAAAAAAGTTTTTCTTGTGGAAGAAGAAAGCTCTGATTAATTATGTTACAGGTGAAAACTCGTTTCAAGAATGTCAGTGACGGATTAACAACGTCTAAAGAACTCGTAAAGGTTTTAAAAAGGATCGGTGAGCTCGGAGATGATCACAAGACAGCAAGCAATCGTTTGATCTCTGCTCTGTTATGCGAACTAAACAGAGCAAGATCTTCTCTAAAGCATCTGATGAGTGAATTTGATGCGGAGGAGGAGGAGAAGCGGAGGTTGATAGAGAGGCTACATGAAGAGGCGGTAGTTGAGAGAAAACTCCGGCAAAGAACGGAGAAGATGAATAGAAGATTAGGGAGAGAGCTCGCGGAGGCTAAAGAAACAGAGAGGAAGATGAAGGAGGATATGGAGAGAGAGAAGAGAGCTAAAGATGTTCTTGAAGAAGTTTGTGATGAGCTCGCGAAAGGAATCGGAGATGATAAGAAGGAGATGGAGAAAGAGAGAGAGATGATGCATATAGCTGATGTTTTGAGGGAAGAGAGAGTTCAAATGAAGCTCACGGAGGCGAAATTTGAGTTCGAGGATAAATACGCCGCCGTGGAGCGGCTTAAGGAGGAGCTCCGGCGGGTTTTGGATGGTGAAGAAGGAAAAGGGTCGTCGGAGATTCGTCGGATTTTGGAGTTAATTGATGGTTCTGGTTCTGGTTCTGATGATGAGGAGGAGAGTGATCTTAAGTCGATTGAGTTGAATATGGAGAGTGGAAGTAAATGGGGTTATGTTGAAAGCCGGAGAGATCACCGGAGAGAATCAAGATTTGGTGGCTCCGGCGATGAGGACGAAGATGATGATCCTGTGGAGAAGAGATCAGTGATTGTTGAGAATGGGGAGAGAGATGAGTCTTTGAAGACTCTGAGAGATTACATTGTTTCAAATGTTAGATGTATCGGTCCTTCAACGTCGGAGCAGTGGAATCATCGGAATTTACCAAGCTCTGAGTTTGTGTAATCACCACCGCTAGCGCCGGCGAGAAAAAAAAAAGAATCAAATTTTTTTAGTATATATACATATTTATTTATTTGTAATTTCATTCAATTTAATTTTCGGATTTATTTTCCAAACAAATTAATTCACGGAATTTTTTTTTTTTACCGTTTACAACTTACACATGCATACTAATTACTAGATTTGGTTTCGGTAAACAAAATCAATTCGCTTGGAATATCATATTTTTTTCGTCTACAACTCAAATATGTATATTATCCGGGTTTAACCTCGAATTATTACATCCCCAATCAAATCATTAATTTCATTTTCTTATTCGTGTTACTAAATTTTGTTTATTGCATTTCTATCAAAATAAACTCTTTTTATGATCGGAGTTTGTAATCAATTGGTTTGTAGTTTTGTCAGAATTCGAAGTCTATTACGGAACTTAAGAGATTATTTTCGAGAACAACTCACTAATTAGACCGTAAGTAGATGGATGTAGGGAATATGAGGATATCAATCAAATCATGCTTGGGTTTAAATTGGAAGTGAAGGTACATTGCATCTAACTTCTTTGAGTTTGAGGACATTTATTAAAGAATTTATTTATATTTGGCTTTTGATGATATACACATGGAAACGTCGATTTGGTGTAAATTAAATCATAATGATTACAACAATTAGAATAAGAAGGAACAATAATGTGATATAATTGATTCAAGAAGGGATTAGTTTAAGGTTTTGAATCAAAAACGAAACAAGACATTTTCTCTATTATTGTGTAGACATTTGGAGGACAGCATCGTTCCATCTTCCCATGTGATTTTGTCTCAACTATATATCCGTTACGTTTCACCCTATTTGAGAATGTTTCGTAACAATTCAACCAAAAAGTTGAAATAATTAATAAGATGACATGAAAAAACGAAGGCTCTTTTATCCCCCACAAAAAATGACTCTTCATTTTTTCGATCATATAAACATGATTAGGTAATAGGTCAATTCGTGTGAAAGATAAATGCATATAACAATCAGACTTGCTCTATGTCCCCCACTCAATATAATATTTTAGCTTATAAAAAACCATTAAATCATTATCAAATCAAGGCTTTTGGGTTCCAAAAGTTTATCTTCACAAATTTCTTTTTTACGTTTCAAATATAACATAGTTTTACATAGTTTTAGTTTGGGGTATATATATCTATTAGCTTGTAGAATTGTAGTACCAAGAAAAAAAAAAAAAACTACTAAAGTTGAACCGTAGATAAATATAGTAGAGTAAAAGAAGCATTATTGGGTGCCACTAGGCTAACTATTTTCTCTCATTGAAACCATTAATTTGATAAGAAATGTCAAATGCTAAAAACATTCGCATAATAGGTAGATATTTTGTCAGTGTGATCTTATCAAGTTCGTGTGTGGTTTATCTCTTTGTCTCCTCCTTTGTCTGTATAAACTTTGATATATACAATGAACCTATACAAATCACTATTTTGAAGGCATTGATGTTACTAATATAGCAACTAGCAAATCAACTGTCAGTGGACAGATCGTTTCAAACATGGGCAAACTTTTGGTTTCGATTTGGTTTTCAATTTTATCCGTTTTATAGAACTTAAACCTAATAGAACTATACTTTGGTTTGGTTTTGATCCAGTTTGATGAAATATTGACTGGATATTCATTTAAAATACAGTCTAACACGATAAGTTTATATTAATTTTTTGATATATAAAACCGAATTTTTTAAATTTTATATTTCGATTCGTTTCGGTACAAATGTGTTAGTTACCTCTTTTTTTTTTTTTTAACGCTGAACAGTCATCTCTTTTATTTAAGAAACAAACAAAATTAAACAAAGCCCAACAACAGAAACTAAAATCAGCCCAATACAGTAAACCGTTGAGAAAGAGATAAACAAGCTTAGACAGCACACAGACACGTGTCACCTTCTGAATCAAACAAAGACACGTGTAAAGGGGAAGCGGTAGATTGCCGGAACGGTAGATCGCCGGCATCGTTTTCCGATGTCACAGAGCTCCAAAACCAGTAGGCCGGAAAGACGTCGTCAATTGAAACCACAACGCTTTACCTTACAACTCCAGAATGTGTTAGTTACCTCTAAGCCAACAAAAAAAAACAATTCATACGTAAAAAAAACTTTTTTTGTCATATATTTGTATTGACATTTCGTGCTCTCATAGGGTGGATACAAACAGAAAGGCCTAAGCCCATCACAAGGTGATAACTTAATTTTAAGATAGGAAAATACATAAAGAAAAAAGGCCCAAGCCCATTACAGAGTGTTTGTGTCTCGGAAGTGTAGAGAGAATTGGTAGCCTATTTGTTTTGGGTTTGTTTGTCTCTGTTATTGTTTCGTAAAAATTAACTCATCCTAACAAGTTATTGAATCACACTAGTTTTAATTTTATGTACACATTTGAAGAACATGGAGCGAGCAGAACCAAGCATATAAACGAGAAAAAGAAGACCAAACTCAATCTAACGGTTTGGATTTTTTATTGATTTCAATCAAATTCTGAAGTTTATTACACATAAACTTCATCAATTACAGAGAAACTTCATACAAAAAAAGAAAAAAAAACGAAGTACAGAGAAAGTTTGGGTCTTATACAAATGATCATTTGTTGACGGATTCATCTTTCATTACCTTTGGCGTAGTAGAGAAACTAACCGCTTTTCTCGGATGCTCCCTTATATTCAAGCTAAACACTTCAGGCCTCGAGTAATGCCCGACCACATCGAAATCAAACTTGGCTCGTGCTATGTCCCCAAGATCTATTATAGATTGTATGGATATGATTAGTAGTTAACTTTTTCCAAGAAGGATAATGAATAACAAGTGTTAATAATTTACCTAGATCAGCTGTGATAAGAGCCTCTCCTTCATAGTTTGGTCCAGCTAGAACAATTCCCAAAGGTGAAATGATAGAGCTTCCACCGGCGCAGACAACAGAGTCCGGTGTCAGGCTCTCTTCTGAACCGGAAAACATGTATTCTGGTGCAGAAGGATAGTCTTTTCGACGACAAAACTGGTTAGCCGACAAAACAAAACATCCACCTTCAAGAGCGATGTGAGTCATTGATGCTAGCCAAGTTTCTCTAGAATCAGCAGTAGGTGCACAATAAATCTCAATGCCTGCAACATCAGAACAGAGTAACAACACACCAACATGATCAAATCACAAGCAACACACTGATCCTTTTGTGGAAGCAAAAAGAAACTAACCTTTGGCATACATTGCGGTTCTTAAAGACGGCATCCTATTTTCCCAACAAATAGCAGCACCGATTTTGCCAATAGGAGTATCGAAAACAGGGATGGTCGATCCATCTCCAAATCCCCAGATGCAACGTTCAAGAGCTGTAGGCATGAGTTTCCGATGTTTACCTAAGAACTGACCTTGTGAATCAAAGAAAAGAACAGTGCAGTATAGCGTATAGCCTTCCCTCTCTATCACACCCATAACCAAGAATACTTTGTACTTTTTGGCCATTTCCGCCAATCGTTCCACTTCAGGGCCTAAAACAAGATTCACAGATGAATAATTAGAATGTATTTTACAGTTTACACACAATTTATGATTCAAGAAACACAATAACTAGTAGAGACTGAAACATTCAAGCCCATTCATATGGAAACTTAAGAGACTACACAATTCTCAGTCTCAGATAATTGAAATTCAGAAGTGAGAACAAAATTGGAGATGGAGGAGTTTTACCAGGAACATGAATCGCAGAGGCATGGTATTTGCGAAAATCATCTCTTCCTTTAGCGGTACGAGCACCAATCGCTAATTCGAAGCTAGAGCCACGAGGATATCCACCGATAAAAGCCTCCGGGAACACCACAAGCTGAGACCCATTATCCGCCGCCTCAGCAAGCAATCTCTCCGCCTTACCTAGCGTGGCGGGAGTATCGTAGAAGATGGTGGAGGCTTGGACGACGGTAGCACGTACGATGGAGGAAGAATCGGCGGCGGACATGTCAACCTCAGGGAAGATTTGATCGACGTTGTTCGGTGGAGCCGCCGTGACAAGAGACATTTCTGGTTGCATGGAAACGAGAGAGATAGGGAGAGGAGTGATTGGATACGTATCTTGTCTCTATTGGTGAGATTCTTGTAAGGGTATCTCATGTAATATAGAGGATCATTGGTCACGAGAGATAGGAGAGGAGAGGAGTGATTCTATACGTATCTTGTTTACTTGGTTGGTAGCTGTTTATTTTTGTACTTAGAGCTGTCAAGCGAATCCAACCCGTCCCAGTAGACCCGTCTTGCAATGGATTTTAAAATTATCGACCCGCAAAAAATCCGCCCTGTTATGGATACATTATTTTTCAAAATTCTAGAATATATTTTTCATTTCAAAATTCTGAAATATATTTAAAGCAAAAAATTAAAATTTTATATATACTCCTAATTATTTTAAAAATTTTACTACTATATATTAGATAAATTTATATCTAATTATATATTTTATTTTATTCTAAAAGTTCGCGAAATCCCCGTAGATTTACCCGGAACAACTCGCAATTTATGAATATCCGTCTGATAAGATTTTTTTTTTTTACGGATTGAAAAATTTAGATCCGCAACCGCTTTACGGGCGGTCGGGGCATGCTTTGCTTCATATTGAAAGATCTATATTTTCGTGTATTTTACTTCTTCTTTTGTGTCAATTTTCTATATTTTTGAAGGATGAAAATGGTAAAAAGTCCTCATTTTTTCTAAAAAGATTTTAAAACCACCAACTATTTACATATTAATTTATCTTTTGTATATATAATAATTGAAATTAATGAAGGTTTATTGGGTTCCCTCAAAAACATCAGGTTTGGATTAGTATTTCATGTATATTGTACGATGGAGGAAGAGTCGCAGGTTGACACGTCAACCTAGGAGAAGATTTGATCGACGTTGACCGGCGGAGCCGCCGTGACGAGAGATTCTTGCTGACTGGTCACGAGTAGGAGAGAGGAAATGAGTGATTCTAGTACGTAGTATCTTCTTCTTATTCGCTTTGGTTGGTAAGGTGTTTACTTGTACACAAAACATGAGATTTTTGTATTTTACTCTCTTTTGTGTGTGTGTCAATTTCCGATCTTACTAAAGATGGAAATGCCTAAATGGGTACAAAATCCTCATTTAAAATTTTCTAAAAACATTAAATTAAGCCATCACCTGTATTTATAAAACCAAAGAAACAGTTTTATTAAAATAGTTTATCTTTTGTAAAATATAATTGAAATTAATGAAGGTTTATCTGGTTCTATCAGAAAAATCCGGTTTGATTTAGTATAAGAATTTGTGTATATTGTTCGTATTATTACTAAATATGGTTTGTTTTTACGTTAATAATTTTTGTGAACGAACCAAATATACATTCGTTCACAAAAATCCGATTTTTGGTATAAAATTTATATATTTTGTTTGTATTATCTCGGAATTTGGTTGCGTTAATGAATTTTTGTGATCAAACTGAACAAACCATCATTAACAAAAATTTAGGTTCGGTCTGATTTGGTATTTTATGTTTACTTCGTATTAAGAAAGTTTGTTCGATGTGTCCAAAAACAGATCAAATCATCATTAACAATTAAACTTATACAAAAATTAATTTAAAATATAAAAATCTAAACAATATTATATTTTTTTAATATATATTTCTTTAAAAAAATACCCAAAAAGAAATTGAATCCGAACCCGTATCAAAATAGTCATGAATCTAGTTTGGATTTCTTGGCATGAGATTTGAAAAAAAAAACCCATTGTTTCTAATTGGCGTATAAAAAGACTAATATTAATATAGAATATTAACAAAAATTGAGTTTTCTTTTGCACATTTCCTATAGTTTATTTTATCATCTGGTGTAAGATACTAAATTTCAACAGTTAAATACTTAGAGAATAAGATTTTAAGCTCACAAAGATAAGGACAAAAAGATTTGACAAAGATAATACGTTTACTATTTTGATAAAGAGAAAATCTCATAAAAACATTTATAGGTGGCCACTTTTGATGCAGCGAGACCTTAGATTTCACGTTCGTGTTTTTGAGATTTTATCCAGTTTGGTTATTAGCATTCTTTTGATATTAGTGGTTGTTTATTTTTCGAAAGGATTAGAATTAGAAGATTTGATATTTATATATTCTCTTAGTTTTAGACGTGATCTTATCTTTGGATTAGGTCTGAGCGTTTAATCCGAAACCGAAAATTCGAACCAGATCCGAACCAAAAAAATCGGATTAATATCCGTACCGTATCCGACAGATTAACGTAACCGATCGGTTATTGACTTTTATATCTATGAATATCGGATAATACCCAATCCGATCCGATATATGAAGGATTACGAACTCTCCTCTAAAAGTTCTAGAACCTTAGTCGTCCCTTACAATACGGGATCCATTTCCCTTATCTCGATTTCTCTCCCTAGCAATACGTGATCTACTTCCCTAATCTCGAATTCCCTAACAATACGGGATCCACTAAAACCCTAATCTTTTAATATGGAATCCTTAATATATCTCTCTTTCAAATATTAATTACCCTAATCTAGCTATGGTTTCATGTTAGTTCGATTAGTCACTTCAGTTTGTTTCGAATATTTCGGATTAATCGAATTGTTTTTAGATTTTTGGTTAAATCGGATATTGAATATCTTATCTTTGGAATTTGGATGGTGTTATAATAAAAGGTATCGAACCCTTTCACGTATCATTAGCTTTTGATTAAGATATTTTAAAGAGTTCTATTTTCTTGTGAAAAGTCTTGTGAGAGGAAGATTCTTAATTCTAAAGAGTTTCCTAAGAATAGAACTCTCAATTCTTATATCTATCTCCGTCGATCTTGACAAAATCTGAATTCGTCGTTGAAATAATATGGAGATCTCCTTAGTGCGGTGTTATGTGGTGTTTTAAGGAAATTATCTGTTAAAAACATATTTTTAATTTCAAGGTTTATAATGTTTAAAGCAGAAATGTCTGTTACCCTTAACCGTTTTAATGATATTTTATCTTAAGAAAAAAAAAAGAAAAAATTTGGTAAGATTATCTTTAAGATAAATTGATTACTCTGATGTCTCCATTATGGATTTGTGTTTAGCTTGAAGATAGAAGAATTAAAATAATTAAAAAAGTTAGTCCAGATCTAACAAGGAAAAAGGCTTTGTTGTTTTGGTTTCTTATAAAATAAAAAGTACGAATCTAAAGTCAAAACTCTTACGAAAGTAAACATGTCCGATAAGTCTTCATCACACCGTCTCGTCGGAAAATTCTTCACCAACTCAACTCCGCCGTCATTCGACGAAACAGAACAATCGCTCCGGAAACAATGGGTTCTCTCCGGCGACATGACTGTCGAAAACCAAGGCGTCAACGGTATATTCATGTTCGAATTCAGACAAGAGAATGACAAAAAGAAAGTTCTAGAGAACGGACCTTACAACGTTAATGGAGTTATCATAGTAATCAAGGATCTAAACTCTTCCCCCATGATTGATTTCACCGTGGCTTCCTTCTATGTCTTTGTCGTGGGTTTACCATCGTATCTTTGCGATAAAAACTCCATAGAGTATCTCAAATCTCTAGTCGGCTACGAAAATCCCGTTTTATCTCTCGGTATAAGAAACAATATTGTCTCTTTCCTAATGGAAATTGATCTTAAGAAGCCACTCAAACCAGGATTCTACATAGGCGAAAACTCAAACCGGTTCGTGGGGTTCAAATACAGACACTTAGGTGATTTTTGCTACAACTGTGGCATGATTAGTCACGTCAAAAGCAATTGCAATCAGGTTAGGGTTCCTACGGAACGGGACTTGACCGACACGTCAAGAACACATGTCTATGGCCCTTGGTTAAGACTTCCTCCACTCAAAACGTATTACCAAACTGTTTTGATGAAATCAGATGCGAAACAGAATGGTTTTGATGACTGCCAGAAGTCTCTCTCGTATGCTCAATTCTTTATAGAGATTGAGTATAACTTGGTCGCTATCTGCATCCCTAAATCCACGAGGGAAACAACAACAAAGTCCACTCACAGATTTCGTTTTCCCTGTTCGTACCTTGACACAGAAACAGAGTCCACAGATTTTACTACCTCCAAGTCGTACGAGGTTTTACAGAGGGAGATTTGCGAGAATTCGCCTTTCATGTTCCGCGGTCTTGAACATGAGTTGTTGAATAAACCTGAAGACATCGGAAGCCTTGTTGACCAGTTGAAAACCATCAAGAAGGATAAGTTTTCTTGTGATGATAAGTGGTTGACTCTTAAGCTTCAAATCAACAAAAACCTTGAGTTAACGCCTGTTGATTACGAGTCCCTGAACAAGATTTATGCTGACATATATTGTGAGCGATTGATTGAGAGTAAGATTTCTGATCTGATCAAGAACAGAGTGGAGAAGAACGAGGATTTGCTCTCTTTGTCTTCATGGGAAAACCAAATCAGAGAAGTGATATCAGAAATGGGTTTCACTCATTGTATGCATACCTACGATGTGTCTAGAAGAGCGAACCAGGCGATGATGAAGGCGGTTCAAATGGAGATTTCTTCGAGCATCTCTATGGTACCAGCAGATAAATCTACGGTTTTCGGGTTAGAGCGTTTTAAGGTGCTTGGATCAGATATGGATCGGCTCAATCCATGTATGATTTGCGTTGGGGAGATGTTTCTTGGAGAAGAAGCAACCAATTTGCCTTGCTCTCATGTCTTCCACAAGTCTTGTATTGAAAATTGGCTTCTAGTTGGTCACAAGTGTCCCCTTTGTGGTTTTAAGTTACCTTCACAAAAATAAACAATTTTCTTGATTTCATTTACTTCATCATATAATTTGTTTTGCCTTTTATATCATTTTTTTACAATGTCTCTCTTATTCGGTTATGCTTATTTAGGTTCGTATGCACCAAATGGGCTTTCTCTTATAAAACTAAACTAGAGGTCGTTAATTGAGATTACGTCAAAACATTAAGGGTGTAAATGAAATAAAGCCTATAATTTTACCAGGTTTGGTGACGTGGCATTCACACGTAACACGTATGCAAAAACCCATATGTGTGCACCTGTCAAGTGTTCCAATTACAAATCAAAAGCTAAGTGAGTGAGAAGAGACACACTGACAAGAAAATTCAGTTTGGTATCGAAAATTCCCAGATTTTACTCTTTGGCGGTGACTCATTTCTTACGCGCGAGTGTTGTGTACGCGCGAGCCTTCATGGAGGCGGAGGCGGCTGAAGTTTCTAAGGCTACGGCGGCGTCAGTAGTAGCGTCGACGGTGTTTCCTGGGTTTAAGTTTTCGCCGACTGATGTTGAGCTGATTGCGTATTACTTGAAGCGGAAGATGGATGGCTTGGAGAGGTCCGTTGAGGTTATACCGGTCGCTGAGATTTACAATTTCGAGCCTTGGGATTTGCCCGGTTTGTCTTTCTTCTACTTTGAATTTGCTCTGCTTCAGGAGAAATTCTTATTTTTGGATCTCGTTGTTTAAAGTTCATACCTTTTGAGTCTTTTGACAATTGAGGAACTGTTGCCTTTGCTCCAAAACATCTTCTCTTATGTTAAGAAAAGTTAAAGTTTCTATTTTTTTTTGGCTCTGTGAATTGACAAATTTTGTTCTTTGCAGATAAGTCGATTGTGAAATCTGATAGCGAGTGGTTCTTCTTCTGTGCCCGTGGGAAAAAGTATCCACATGGGTCACAGAACAGGAGAGCAACGAAGATGGGATATTGGAAAGCAACTGGAAAAGAGCGTGATGTGAAGTCTGGTTCTGAGGTCATTGGAACAAAGAGGACGCTTGTTTTCCATATTGGTCGTGCACCAAAAGGTGAAAGAACTGACTGGATTATGCACGAGTACTGCATGAAAGGAGTTTCTCTGGTAAACTGTTCTTTAGAGTTTTGTTTTGTCTTAAGATTATGCAGGAATGCTTGAGCTACGCTGGTTACTTTGGGAGGAAAGTTAATCATATACTTCATTATAGCAGAGGAATACGGTAACAGTTTAGGATTTTGGTCTTTGGCTTGAGTTGATTGATTAATGATCTTCTGTAAATTCTAGGATGATGCTATGGTTGTTTGCCGGGTTAAGAGGAACAAAGAATATCAAAGTGGTATGAGTCAGAAGGCACCCGAGCCAAAATTAGCACCCGAGAAGCGCGCCATCTTGCAAAATGGTGCTACTAGTTCAGGGAGCCCGTCTGATTGGGACAACTTGGTTGATTTTTACCTAGCAGGTGAATCAGGGGAGAAACTGCTCTCGGAGATGGCAGAATCATCAGAAAATCTACAGGTTTGTTGTCCCCTTCGTTTTTGTTTATTTTATGTCCAGGGGATCGAAACAAATTTGGATGATGGTTCTTGATTTTCCTTGTTGTTAATGATTTTTCTGTGTGTTTAGGTGCATAATGACGAGGATTTCTTTGCGGATATCCTAAGAGACGAAATCATCAATATTGATGAAGCGGTGATGACGGGGAACACACGAAACGAAATCCCAACACTAGAATCAGCATCAATGGAGATAAGGGTACTTCCCTTACCAAACATGATAGACAAACAAATGTCTTCACTGTTAGAGGAAAGACTATCACAAAAGAAGAAAGGAACAGATACCATGGAATCATTGTCGAGCTGCTTCGTGGGTTTATACTCGATCAAGTCAGTGAACCGAGCACGATGGAATGTTATTATATGTTTAGTAGCTCTGATAGCAATGTTGTTTTATCTAGAAGAATAAGGTTTATGGAAGTAGAAGAAACCACTGTCCTCCTATGTTTGCATCTTCTGGGACAAAAAATGTATGATGTTTTCGTGTAAGCGGTTTATTCGTTTTTTGTGTTTAATGTTCTACACTTTACTTCAAATCTGTGCAACCAAACCGATCATCAAAACTTGAAAATCTCAGACACAGAAGAAAGTCAATTACAAACTTGTCCTCAACTAGACCTCAGAAGAAAGTTATATTTTTTTTTTTTTTTTTGACATCTTTGGATCGGAATGCATAGCCAATTTTTACTACGCGGAGTAACGCTATTTAGTGGAGTCGAACTCCGGTGGGAAGGCGGAGTCAAATGGACTTTACCAGTTTTCTAAAAGGCACATCCCCGAAAGCTATATTGTTAACAAATCCAGTTTAGTGGATATAATTTGGTACTAATCAAATCTCAAAACATTTATTAAATAAATAACATAGGAGCTTAAGTGTGTGTTTAATGAGAATGGATAAAAAGGATGGGGGCACTTTAGTAAATTACTATTTTCCAAATCCGTACTGTTTATCTTTCTCGTCCAGATGGTTGTAGATTTATCTCGCCGCCATTAAACCTCTGCTTTGCGTTTCTTTCTCTCTTCTTCTATACGAGAATCCTTTTTTTTTTTTGGAGAAGATAAGCCGATTTTATCGAAAGATCTTCTCGATCAGTTTCTTCAATTTAAGAAACCCTAGAAAAGCTGATGATTCGATAATGAAGTTTGATTTCACTGTGCAACTTCGATCTGTAAGTTGGAGATATCTTTATCTTCTTCATTGCATCTTCATTGATGCTTCAATTTTGTCTCTGGTGCTGAGGAAATTCAATCTTCTGTAGTAGTTTAGATATGAAGGTCATTGATGGATTTTTGCTCCTTATAGTAGTAGCTTACACTGATTATATTGTTCTACTTTTGGTTTGTGTTTAGGAAATTTGAACTGAGTATGTGAATTTTAGTCGCATTGATCTCATTTTCGATATATGTCTCAATTTCGATTAGGCGTGCTCTTGGATGCATTTTTGTTGGATGGTATGAAGAAATGGATATTGTGAATTTGGAACAGGTTTTGTAGGAGCTAGATAGAAAAATGTCGAGGCCGATCATGCTAGTCTTTCTTCTGGTTATACTTATAGTCACTTCTCAGTTTGAATGGAGGCAACCACTTCTTGAGCTTGATGCAGCTCCTAGCTTGTCTCAGAAACATCAGCAAATTGCTAAGAGGGAAGAAGCTGTCAAAGAGAAGGTACTTAATTCTTTACTCTTTTCATTGAAGTTCTGGGTGTTCATTTGTATGAGAAAGACCTGAATGGTTTTGGGATTATGACTTATAGATTATTAAAACTGTAGAAGAGATATGCATAATTGGATTGAGTCAGTTAACTTGGTATGTTCTGATGCTAAAGATTCCTGTATCTGAACCACGGGCCTTTTTGATCGAAAAGTTTCTATACATTGGTTGTTATGTTTATGGCCTAATTCTCGGCATTGAAATGCTTCTGGTCTCATGAATCTCAGGACAAACCTTTTTTTGTAACTCGATTTCATTTCTCTAGCTTCTTCTTTTTGAGAATGTTTCTGGAATCCATCAATGACTGATCTGACTTTGTAATGTTGCATTTAATTATTGTTTTTTTTGCTTTCTGTTGTGTTTTCCCTGATTGCATCAAATAGATGACGTTAGTGGAGAAAATTTGTATAAAGAGAAGACTTATTTGTCTTGCAACCTTAAAGTTCCATTGGATGTATGACATAATGACAATCATCGTAGTTTCAGCATAATTTTGAACCTTAAAATAGAAGAAGACCTGTCAATTCTAAGTTCTAACCGTTTGATATTTTTTTTCTTATATTGTTAATCGTTACAGATCATCTTGTCACAAGAGAGACATATCCAGAGGCTAAACGACCTTGTACGAAGTCTTCAAATGCAGTTACAACGATGCAAAGGAGAGAACGAGACACGAAACGCCACCGAAACCTCCCATCTAAACAAACAGTTCATTGAGCTCGAGAGGAAACACATCGTGGAAGACTAATATTTCCTCCGTTATTACAACAGCTCTAATAAATAACCCAAATGGTACGTAAAAACTGTTGTAATTTACTTTTGTTGTGTTAAAACGTTGCTGATGATTTGATTAGAAGGATGATTTACTTTATTCATGAGTAAGATTGAGATATTTAACTTGTAATAAAATTGAGAATTAGGGTACTTGTAATATCTGTAGTTACTTATGGTTGATTCTATCATTTATCTAACAAAAAAAAAAACACACATGAATATATAACATAATCGATGTCTTCTTCTAGTCAAACTTTGGTTGTGATGTTAGATTTTACTTTGACTGATGAGGCTAACGAAAGTCTAAGATGACAAAAGCAAGCTTATGTCATATTCTTTCCATGATTTCATCACTAGTCAGAGCCTAAATATTTCTCTTATTAGACACCAACCACAACTACATATTTGTTCTAAGTCAAACAAAACCAAATCTCCCATGAAATTTTCACATACTCATTTAATATTCTTCCATTTTTATTTCGCTTTCTAAAAGTCAATAATCTTAACAGTCAAAACTCAAAAGCCATTCATTTTTTCATCTTTTTTTTGGTCAATCTTTCTATCATTTGTTGGCCGTGCGTCTAGCCGTCTAGCTATCTAAATTCATATTCACCAATTTTTCAACAATAATTTTTCGATGCTACTAAATTGTTATTAAAAAATTATTATCATATAAGACTTTCGAAATCTAATAATATCAACTACCCATTAAACTACAATTTTTTTTTGTCAACACCAAGTTAACTACATTACAACCTTACAAGTTTGAAACAAATGCATTGTCTACTTCTCTCTCGATTTGAATTTCAATTTTCATAATAATTTTTTTTGATGATTTATGAAAAAGGACAAAATATCTCGTTTGTATTTATCCAAATACTATTTGGTAATAAATGCAATTTCAAAGCTCAAGTCATATACTCAATCTTTTGCATATTATTTTCAAATCACATTTATTGCTTCAAACATCTCATTTTATAATTATTTTCTACAAGAATATTTAATTTTGAAAGCTAGATGAAACTAATCCTACTAATTAATTAATATACATTCAATGAGACCCTCTCTCATCTTGCGTGCATCTTCTCTTCTATCTATATATATATATAACAGCCACTAACATGAAGACATCAAACTATCTCTCTTTAAATCTCAAGAAACAAGAACAAGAACAATAGTAGACTACTAGTCTTTACCAAGGTAAGCTAATTTGGAACCCGAGATCCAAGTTAATTTGTTCTCATCGAAAATCTTCTATATTCAAATATTGTTATTGTCTTGGATTGATCGATAGGAAAAATAAGTATTCAATTGATCAATTCTTTTTATATATACACATGTTTTATAAACCATCGATCTCCATCTAAATTTTTGTTTTATTTTGTTTCATATTCTGATTCTTGTAGAATAATATATCAACATACATAGTACTCTTCTTGGAAGGCAAGGAACATGAATCAAGAAGCTGCGAGTAACCTTGAACTTGATCTGAAACTAAATATTTCACCATCGTTGGATTCATCTTTGCTCACCGAGAGCTCATCTTCATCGTTATGCTCGGAGGAAGCTGAGGGTGGAGGAGGAGAGGCTAAATCAATGGTGGTCGTTGGTTGCCCTAATTGCATCATGTACATCATCATCTCTTTAGAGAGTGACGACCCTAGATGCCCTAGATGCAACAGCCATGTTTTGCTTGATTTTCTCACAGGAAACCATAGCAAGAAGAGTACTAATTAAGAAAAAAATATATATATAATTAAGAATGTTCTTTTATTTTTCTTTCTTTTTTTATTTTTCTTAATTTGTTGCCACATTTATTGATAGTTTGAATTAATCTACAATGAACGGATATGTTCATAAAATTGAAATATATATACTTTTGTTTTGTAAAACATCTTTAACTTCGTTTGCAATATTTACTGGTTAGCGATGAATATAAATTCTTGTAGAAAACTAAGCCATTAATATTTGATTATTTGCAACGGGTGATTACAAATAGACTATAAAACTTGAATCCATCATTATATTGTTTTAGCGGTAAGATTAATAGCTAGTATAATGATGGATGTGTCATTGTGTCCTCATCAAAAAGTTATCGTATTCGGTTTAGGATGCTAGATATTTCTTGATTATTGCGATATTTAATTTTATAAATGGAAAATGGTCGTTGTTGACTTGTTGTAAGTTCAATGTATATGTACATGGCACAATTAATTATGATTTTAATATGAAAAATGTGGAACAATGACTTTTTCTTCTTTTCCTTTTTTTGCACTAAGTAATTCTGGCGTTAAATACGAAATATATACATAAATATACACATCATACATCAAACAATTAATAGGTTTGGTTTACTTGTTACCAAAGTTGTTGAACTAACAAATTAAATGTTTATAAAAACATGAAAAAGAGTTATGCTTATTATAAATGTGAAAAATCTTCACCTAAACTTACTAAAAAAAAATGCATGTTGGTTTCACATTAATGTCGGATTCAACATTACGTGTGTTTTGTTCCTTTCCCCAACTATCAAAAGAAAGAACACGTAACGTTTAAGTAGATTTCTCACATTTTTATCATTATATTTACCCTTTTTGGCAATTTCAATTGGGAAACCAAAACCAAAATACTTCAAATTTTTTTGGTGATGATAATCAATGATATCTATGATATCATTCAACCAACTATACAACGAATAAAAGTCACTTGTTGGCTACTATACAAAGAACAATAAAACGTATCGCTAATTCATATCGTTGCCTCGCTGGTCGTTGTTAATTACTAAGAATCATGAAACAAAAATGATATAAACTATCAACAATTATTCAGTCTACTCTACTCTACCTTTCATCATATACTATTAGTGGCTGCCAAAGTTTAAACACTAAACAAGTGATATATAGTAGGTCAACATTTTAGCTAGATATGCTTAATAATGATTCAAACTCAAATATTGTTAGCATCTGTAATTAACAAGGCATATCATTAATTTAAACATATTAAAATTTGATTGGTCTGCGCTCTTAGCTGTTTTTTTACGAAGATTTGAAACACTAAAAAACAAATATTTGAAGCACTAAAGTGACTGGAACTACCCAAAATTGTTGTGATCACTGCGATCATTAAGGTGCAAGTAAAACTTTGAATTATATTTTGTGATATTATATAATACCATTTCAAATAACTTCTTTCGGATAGCATAATTTGAAACTTTCTTTAAACCGCTTAAAACATCTCTTGGTGTAAACATTTTTTTCAAGATATAATAACAAAATGCATTAATCATATATGCCACCTATCACTCAATTAATATTTTTAGTTAACTAGTATAATTCTGTGGGTGTGACAAAAGTGGTGGCAAATCATCGATCGACACTACCACAAATCAATAAACTACATATCAATTAAAACATAATTTTACGAGATTGAAAAATCGACTAAATTAAGTTTGTCCAACCACGCAAACACACACGTGTGTGTTATATAATAGATGCATATATGTGCAGGTAGCTCATGACAGAAATTGACGGAACACAGAGTTAATCTGATTCTTTAAAAAAGTGAGAAGCTCAAATGCATGTCTTCATTATTTTATTATATTATCTTCTCATGTTCCTAAGTCACGTGACATTCCTCACCCTCGATCTTTTTGCATGCCATTTCCACATATTTTACACAAATACTTATGTGTATTATTAAATAATGTCAGAGACATTGCATTATCATTCCTTTCGTATAGTATTTTGTAAAAATGAAATAGATTTTGGGAATCAGTGAGGTTCGAATGTTTTTTTATTAAGTATTATGGCTAAGAAAGAAAAGTTGTTAATGTTACAAGTCATGCACATATCAAGACCTAACATCCAATCCAATAGTAACGATTGTTAAATCAGAGTTTAATTTAACCTTTCTCTTTCTCTCACTCACTTTTCCTTTTCACCACAAAGCACTAATTGTGTGACCATCATCTTAATGACTACTATATCTCTAAACCCTTCACACACTTCCTCAACACTTCTCGGCCTCTTCTTATAACAAACCCCTGATCGTAATATATATCCAAATCTATCATATTCCCTCTTGTCAAGATCAAACCAAAGTTCTGATTCGATGGCGAATCTGATTCGAACAAATCATCATCATCAGCATATTCCAAAAAAGAGGAAGAGAGGGGAAAGTAGGGTTTTCAGGCTGAAGACGTTCGGAGAGTCAGGACATCCAGCTGAGTTGAATGAGTTGTCTTTTCGTGACAACCTCGCGAAACTACTTGAGTTTGGTCACTTTGAGAGCTCCGGTCTCATGGGAAGTTGGTCTTTTCAGCTCGAGATTCAACGCCACCCAAATCCTCTCTATGTTCTTCTCTTTGTCGTAGAAGAGCCCATCGAAGCCTATCTCAATCTCCGTTGCAACCATTGCCAATATGTTGGTGACGTCCTCTCTCTATTTTCCCTTCTCTCCGTGTATACAATTTTTCTTTTGCATATCTATGCATGCGAATACATTTGTGTACATGAACTAAGATCATAAGCTGAAAATTTAGTAAGAATTGACCTAGCTCAACATGTAAGCATTTTTCTTTGCATATCTATACATGCTTACACGTACTTATGAACAAAAATAGCAATAATAATTTGATATGGTTAAAAGTGATGCATTTATATAAAGATCAAAAATATATATTATACAATGGTTTATATGTAACCTTGCAGGTTGGGGAAACCAAATGATATGCAACAAGAAGTACCATTTCGTGATCCCCTCAAAGGAAACAATGGCCGCCTTTCTAAAACTGGAAGGTGGAGGCTACACTTTTCCTGAAAAGGAAAGTCTCTCCCATTTGGTGGAGCTTCAAGGCCATGTCCTTCACGGCTTGTTTCACTCCAACGGATTTGGTCACTTGCTCTCTGTCAACGGCATTGAAACCGGCTCCGACTTAACCGGTCATCAAGTCATGGATTTGTGGGACCGGCTCTGCACTGGTTTAAAGGCCAGGTACTAAGACTTTATATAGCCCGTTGTATATCATATAAACCATTCAACACAATTCTGCTAGTTTTCATATCATAAAGGATTTTTCCTAGCTATTAATTTGGATTTTACACATAAATAATTAGTCATTTTATTTATGTTTAATATAGGAAAATAGGGTTGAATGATGCATCGCACAAAAAAGGAATGGAGCTGAGGTTGCTGCATGGGGTAGCAAAAGGAGAGCCATGGTTCGGTCGTTGGGGCTACCGGTTTGGGTCAGGGACATACGGAGTGACTCAAAAGATTTACGAGAAGGCACTTGAATCGGTCCGTAACATACCCTTGTGCTTGCTTAACCATCACCTAACCAGCCTTAACCGAGAAACTCCAATCCTCTTGTCAAAGTACCAAAGTTTATCCACCGAGCCATTGATCACTCTCAGTGACCTCTTCAGGTTCATGCTTAATCTCCATTCGCGTCTTCCAAGAGATAACTACATGAATAACTCCCGAAACCAAATCATCTCCATTGATAGTACCAACTGCAGATGGTCTCAAAAACGGATCCAAATGGCTATCAAAGTGGTCATAGAGTCATTGAAAAGAGTCGAATACCGATGGATATCGAGGCAAGAAGTGAGGGACGCAGCAAGAAACTACATAGGGGACACTGGTTTGCTTGATTTTGTGTTGAAGTCGCTCGGGAACCAGGTGGTCGGAAACTATTTGGTCCGACGTAGTCTAAATCCGGTGAAGAAAGTGCTAGAGTATTGCTTGGAGGACATATCAAATTTGTTACCAAGTAGTAACAATGAACTCATAACCCTTCAAAATCAAAACTCAATGGGTAAGATGGCGACGAACGGTCACAATAAGATCACAAGAGGTCAAGTGATGAAAGACATGTTTTATTTTTACAAACACATTCTCATGGACTACAAGGGAGTTTTAGGCCCCATAGGAAGCATATTGAACCAAATCGGAATGGCTTCAAGAGCAATCCTCGATGCTAAGTACTTCATCAAAGAGTATCACTACATTAGAGATACACCGGCGAAAACATTACACTTAGATCGAGGGGACAAACTAGGAATATTCTGCACGATCGCGTGGAAATGTCATCATCATAACAACGAGATTAAAATTCCTCCACAAGAATGCATAGTGGTGAAGAAAGATGCAACATTGAGTGAAGTGTATGGAGAGGCAGAAAGAGTGTTTAGAGAGATCTATTGGGAACTAAGAGACGTCGTGGTGGAGTCAATGGCGGATGGTCAAAGAGAGATCACAAGGGTCGATGAAATGGCCATGAATTGGAACAAAGGATTGGTGTTAGAAGGGAATGTAGGAATGATGATGAACATTGAAGTGATGAAATGTTATGAAGATGATGATAGAAAGAAGGATAAGAGAATTGAGTGTGAGTGTGGAGCAAAGGAAGAAGATGGAGAGAGAATGGTGTGTTGTGATATATGTGAAGTATGGCAACACACAAGGTGTGTTGGCGTTCAACACAATGAGGAAGTTCCTCGCATTTTTCTTTGTCAAAGTTGTGATCAACATCTTATTCCTCTCTCTTTTTTACCTTAAATCAATTCATGTTATAAACCTTCTTTTTCTATCTTTACGTCTACTCATAATACATAAATTATACTCCTCGATCGACGTGTATTTATTTGTGGGGAAATAACAAAGAAAAAAACAACTATTATAACAAAACCAAATTAACAAAAAAAAAAAATATTATACCAAAACCTACTGAGAAACAAATTTACAGAAAACAAGGACTTGGGGAAAATGAAAATGGGCTCAACGCAGGCTTCGTTGTTGCTATTAGATTGAAAATTTTGGGCATGCAAAACCTTAAAAGCCCAGTTAAAAGAGGAAAAGACAATTTTGTCCTTGTCACAAAACTCTGAAACCAATTCATCTATAATTGCTCTCTCTATCGACTCTTCGTGAGCGACTTTGACGACGACGATTCACCTCCCCCAGAACTTGTGCTTCTCCTACGTTAGTTCTTCACTCTCCTCTTCTCCAAATGTACAAATCTGTTTTCGTTTTCTGCTTAGTTAAATTCTGAAAATTAAATCATGAAATAATTGAGTTTGAAGGCCTCTTCTACAAGCGCACACAACATGTTCGATGAAATGTTTAAGAGAAGACTAAAAATATGTCTCTGGTTTTTCTTTGTAGGATGTGGAAACTTGGTCTTAGAAACTCAGCTGGTGCCATTGTAAGCCCTCTCTATCTGGTTTGTTTTGTTCAGTGTTTCTTTTTATTTGTTTACTCTTGCTGTTTCACAAATTACATTTATGTTGGGACAGATTCAAGCAGAGAAGCGGGTTCGGTTACTGTCCTCATTGGTGCTGTCGTCTCCATACCTGTTATATACGAAAGATGTTTTGCCAGGAGGACGCTCTTCAATGAATATTTACGATCCGAGGAAAGAAGAGATGGTAATACCTAACCAGGGGATGATGACGTATCCATCACGTTACATAGGATCGTCTAGAGGGTGGGTTGGTTTCATTAATTCTAATGATCCCAGAAGCCTCTATCTCACCAACATGTTCAATCACAAAGTCATATCCTTGCCTCCTATGGAGCCTGATTGTGCTGATAATATAATTATCAACATGTCGCTCTCCTCTTCCCCTGATGACTCATGTGTTGTGGCTATCAAGTTTTTTGGAGGTCGGATGTGTTTCTGTAGGCCTGGTGATTCAGCCTGGACCAAAACGGAAACTTCTTCAAAACTTTTGGATTGCTCCAGTGTCCTCTACTCCAACCGTGATTCCAAGTTTTACTTGACAACCTTTAGGCTTGTCTCCAAGCTTCACTTCACTGCCATAAAATTTGATGCTAGCACGTACAAGCCGCTGGGTCACCAAGATTTCCCTGAGGTGACTTATTACCACAAATTTGACCGTCTCAAGTTACCTGATTTGCTATGGTCGGAGTTTGAGCTGCTAGAGTCTTGTTTCCACACTGAACACTTGGTGGAGTCGCCTACCGGCGAAGTTTTTGACATCATGTGGTAATCAAAACTTCTTTCTTTTATTGCTTTCTTTCTTATTGACAAATTAAAGTGCATGACTTGGTTTGCGTTGAGGCAGGTTTATTCAGCTCTCCCACGGTAGAAAGGCGGTCCATTGGAAGGACCATCATAAGCAATTGAAAAAAGAAGAGGTGGTGAAAAAAACAAAGAGGTTTATGGTTTACAGAGAGGATGAGGATTGTTACACGTATGACATTGGGGATCTCTGCATCTTTCTTGGTCAAAGTACTGAAGCCTTTTGTTTGCAAGCGAGTATGTTCCCAGGCCTAAAGCCTAATTCCATTTACTTTGCTGCAGCTAATCATAGCGGTGTTTACGACCTTGCCACCGATGTAATCCATGATCTCCCTCTCACTAATACCCCTCTTATGTGGCTTGCTCCACTCTCACAGTAGCTCTCGTAATATGTTGTAGTCTCTGCATTTGGAATTGGTAAGTTTTTTCTTCATTAACATGGAACAATAACAAGTTATTGCAAACAAAGGGTATGAAAGAAAAACAGTCATGTTTAACTATGTTCACGGTCAACGTCCTAAAAGGTTCTAGCTTATTATATTGACTGAAGATGTAAAACTCCAAGGACTATTTATAAAATGCAGGTTCTTCTATGTTCAGTCCATCTGTTTCTAGAAATTGGGACTTACATCCAAATCTCACAATATCAATGTCTGTCTCACTCCCATTTTACAAAATTTATCAATGTGGTTACATGTTTGTGTTTGTGGTATTGTTTCTAGTATCCAAATAAGCTCCCTAGCGCATTTAGATCTCAAAAGAAAGGTACAACAATAACTATACTAGCAGATCCTACACGATGTTCAAGCAGCAGGTCGTTGCTAGAATTTTGGGCATACAAAACCTTTAAAGCACAATTAAAAAAAATGAGATGATTTAAAAAAATTGGGCATACAAAACCTTTAAAGCACAATTAAAAAAAATGAGATGATTTAAAAAAATCCGATATTGTCCCAAAAGGAAATATCACTTAACTATCTTTGATATAATATATGTAGTTATCGTAATCTAATTAATCAACCTTTTAATGCGTTTTAGTGCGTTACATATTCAGTGTTTTTATTGGTAATATAGCAATATTCCTGGTAAGTTCATTGGTCGTAAGTCGTAACGTTGTCGGCGTAATGTACTTAGTTTAATACAACGACTTGAATTGCAATAATTGGATACAAAGGAGAAGCCAACTTAGACCGAGTCAAGAAACACATTGAATCAAAACGTGCGCGTTTCTCACACTTCTCCTCCTCCTCCTCCTCCTCCTTCCTCGTAACACACTCTTACTTACACCTATACATATATATAACTAAACCTCGCAGATTAACAAACTCAACAAAAAAAAAACAGAGACTTTTAATACACGAAGAAGAAGAAGAAGAAGAAGACCTAAAAGATCGGGACTTTCGATTTCCGATTTGAAACCATGATCAATTCCGATGTTGGTATCGTGATTCGTGACGTTTGGGCTGATAATCTCGAGTCAGAATTTGAACTAATCAGCGGAATCGTCGAAGCTTACCCATTCATCTCCATGGATACAGAATTCCCCGGCGTGATTTTCAAGGCGGATCTCGCCGTTCTCCGTCTTGGAAACCCTAATTATCTCTACAATCTTCTCAAATCCAACGTCGATGCTTTAAGTTTAATCCAAGTCGGTCTTACTCTCTCCGACGCCGACGGAAACCTCCCCGATCTCGGCGTTCAAAACCGTCGATTCATCTGGGAATTCAATTTCCGTGACTTCGACGTGGAGCGTGATCCACACGCGCCTGATTCCATCGAGCTGCTTCGTCGTCACGGGATCGATTTCGAGCGGAACCGTCGCGAAGGTGTTGAATCGGGGAGGTTCGCGGAGCTGATGATGTCGTCGGGATTGATCTGTAACGAGTCTGTGAGCTGGGTGACGTTTCACAGCGCGTACGATTTCGGTTACCTTGTGAAGATTCTCACGCGCCGGGAGCTTCCGGTGGCGTTGCGTGAGTTTTTACGGTTGCTTAGAGCTTTTTTCGGTGATAGGGTTTATGATGTGAAGCATATTATGCGGTTTTGTGAGCAGAGGAGATTGTACGGTGGTTTGGACCGGGTTGCTCGGTCGCTTGAGGTTAACCGGGCGGTTGGGAAATGTCATCAAGCCGGTTCGGATAGTTTGCTGACGTGGCAGGCGTTTCAGAGGATGAGGGATTTGTATTTCGTTGAGGATGGGGCGGAGAAACACGCCGGAGTTTTGTATGGTTTAGAGGTTTTTTGAGGAACTCAATTAATCATTGTTGTTATTCATTTATACAGTGGAAATCGAAATTATTTTATTCATTCCTCGTTTATTAACCAAAATCATAAACGAAATAACTCAATTTGGTTTTCTATTTGTTTATAAATTTAACTGAGGCCAAAATGAAACTTTTAATTAACTTTTAAGGTTGGTTTTGTAAGTTGCATCTACCCTAAGTTTACATTTTGTACAAAACTCTGTTTAAACCTAACTCAAGACCAAAATTAAAATTTAAAAATCCGAATGGAAATAAAATAGAAAAACTGTATTTGACACCTAAAAAATCAAATGTGAATTATTGCTTAACATATTCTTACTCTTCAAAACTTTGTGTGCACTAAAATATTGTTTGAGCTAGCCTTTGAGTTTGATGTATTACTTTAACTTTGTAATCATAATTCACATTGGAAAACATCATGCAAATCTTGATTTTTGTGGTTGTTGTTTAATGGTTTACATATAGTCTTGCTCTTGCATGGAATCATAAAATCAAATTATTTACAATATTGTAACATCCATATAGAGAGAGATACATGAGGAGGATCAGTTCCTCATCTTAAACGAAGAGGTTTGGTGTGTGTCATCATCATTAGAATCAAGAGGATTGTTAGCATATAGACGAAGCAATTTCCCAAGTGACTTCCCACGGCGGTCGTGTGGTGGCCGTAGATGTGAACAGACGTCCACAAAAGCACGGACGATGAGATTGTGTTGAGGAGAAGGGTTTATGTCCAAGAAACACCTTAAAAGCTCCTTAAGATCATCTTCTGTCTCGATATATCTCTCTTCGATCATCTGATTCATCGACTTCTTGTAATCTTCAAACGGATTGATTGATTCCTTAGCCATCGCGACGCTTTCATCGATCTTAGGACATGGACTGCGTAAAATCGTGGGAGAAACCGGTGGTCCCGGGGTGTAGTAGTTGTTGTGAGAGGAAGGCAGAACGGTAGAGCCGCAACCGCAACAACCACACGCCATAAGAATTGGTCTGAATATGGTTTTGAGTGTATTCTTCATCTTCTTCTTCAAATGCATTTTTTTAACCATGAGGGAAGAGAAAAACAAGTTGAGATTATTGAGTGAGGATGTTGGTGTGGAAAGTTTGTTAATAGAGGAACCTTTTTTCTTTAACTTCGCTTGGAGATTCAGCATTGCTCATTGCTTTGGAGATGCACCATTTTGATGGATTTCTCTTTTTCTAAGAAAAATAATTCCATCTTGAGGTAAATTCAAAGTTATATTGTGCGTCATTATTAGGGATTGGACATAGACACCAATTCCAACCAAAAATGATATCACTCAAACCAAACCAAACCAATTAATAATAGTTTTATACTGAAAAGTGAAAACCAATTTGAATCAGAATTCAAAACTTGATAAACCAAAATTTTTTTGACTAAAACATTAACTAAAATCACCAAAACCGAAACAAAATTAAGCAAAATACTAAGTTAACTGAAATTATAAAACTAAACCGAAATATAATTTGATTTCGATTCGGTAACCATTTAGTAAACCCGACTGGAAGAAATCTAAAAGGTTTTGCACTTTCACAGGAACAAGACCAATACTAAGAAATCAATGGGTTAAGGCTAATTCTATATAAGCCTGAGAAGCTAAGAAATAAAAATGAAGAATACAACGAGGTGATTGGTTTCTCTACTTTTATTTTGCAATCTCTATCCTACGATAACGCAATGCAGCTACTGTACAAGTACAACATGAACTCTCGATTCACCGAAATCAGATTCTCTATGTACAGATATATGGTGGTGCTTGTAATGTGGTATGGTAACTTCAGCTACCTGTAGATGATCTCGTAGCAGAGGAATCTTCTGGTGTTGGGCTCGATGGAGTTTTTGGCTGCTCCAAGGCTGTGTCGCTCGGTCCAGCGTGGTCTTGATCAAATGTAATCATCTGGTTCCAGTCCGGTCCAGCTAATGATGAAAGAGTCAAGGAGCTCTAAATAGATTTCATAATTGGGGAGGAAAAAACTCGAAAGCTCAAAGAGAGATTAGATTAGATTAGATTAGATCAGAGAAAGTGACAGAAATCAAGGATACATTCATCTGGCCACATGTCTGTGATGCTGACTTCGCCGACCTCTGATCGAAACCAGTAATCTACGCCTAGCTGTATATAATGTAACATATAGGTAAATAATGAATTAAGTCAAGCATGATTTTCAAGATATGATCCTTGTTGCTTTCTGAAGTTTCTGGACTGTGATTATGTATGTGGTGAAAAAAATTTAAAGCTGAGGAAGCAGTTGGGACTTACATCCAAATCTGGAGGAACAATCTTCATGATACCATCGACAAAGTCATGAGATTCGATATCAGAGTAAACTCTTTGCGTATCATCAAGTTCCTGTGTTTCCATGTTCCTTTCGGTGCTGTCCTCTTCCATCGGCATTGCTACATCATGGTTCTCAGGGAGACCAGATGTTGATGGAAGGTTTGAAGGTTCATCAGGAACATTTGAAGGTTCATCAGTGTGAGGAATGTCCTCAAAGCTCTCTTCGAATTGACTAAAAACGCACAATATAAATGTCAGTCTCGCTTTCATGTTACAAATTTATCAATGGCAAGCATAACGTTTGAGGACAGGGTTACCTGACTAGGTACACGTCTATTGGTCCCATTGTGCTTCTCAGAATGATTCGGTATCTCCTCTGACCAGCCTGATTAATGGCAGGATAAGAGATAGAAATAGTTATAGACAGTGCATCGCTCATTTGGTGTTGTGTGTTCTTAAGCTTACCTCATCAGGATCTGGCACCTCAAGAGTTGTTCCATGCGGTGCCTTTACAGCTATCAGCGTCTTATTCTAAAAATAGGTATGAGACACGCCACAAAAGCATTGTTTCCTTAGTGAGAAGAATGCAAGGCAAAGAGAAACACGTAATTACTAGAAGGAGACCAAACCTGGAAGCATGGTAGGTTCTTAATGTCGTTTTCAGTGACAAACAGTAACCTAAAAAAGTGGAGCGTCAGAACAAACAGTTATGTTCAATTGTACCTTTCGCAAAAAGAAATTAGCAGGAGAAGCTTACCTTTTGTTGTTTTCATCCTCACTCAAGCTTGTTAATCTTTCTTGTGATTCTCTGCAACCAGGTCGATTCTCAACAAGATACAAAACAGCAGAAAAGGAAAGAAAAATTATCTACGAGAATACCTTATTTGGTCATCTAATCTTGCCTCCTCAGCTGTGAGGTTTTGTACTTCATCCTGTAGAGGATTGAGAGTTACTAAATGTGAAATTGGTAACAGGAATTTATAAAACACGAATAGTTTTCGAACCAAAAACCCAAAACAAGAATTCAATGCAAGTGACTGAGATCGAAGAAAAATTGCAGTAACCAATTATCCACTTTATCAACAGGTTGAAACATAAAACAATAATTCAATCATTCAAGTGTGCTAGTAGGGGTGTACAAGCAGAGCTTGTGCTTACATGTCATTGACGTTTGTGTTTGTGGTATATTTTCTAGTATCCTAGTTACCCCCCTAACACATTTAGGTCTCAGAAAACAGGCATAACAAGAACCATACTAATGCAGATTCATACGATGTTCAAGAAGACAACGTAAGCTAACATATACCCTACTGAGCATTGCATATCAGAGTTCGCAGTGAAATGTGTAATTGAAAGGTAAAGAAATATATAGGCATGTTCTGTACCTGTAAGTTAGCTATGCTTTCGATTGTTTCTCCTGGTTTTGAGACATCGAGACCCCTAAGAAAGACAAGAAAATTCAGAATACCGTCACTCACACACATGAGGCGTCAAATGGAAGGAATCCAAGATTTGACAGTTGGAAGACATGCTTACTTCCACTGAATCCTGTTCTTGAGCGTCTTCTCTATCAAACCTATTCCTTCTAACACATTGGTTATATCATATATCCGTCTCTTTTGTACCTGCATCAACAGGAACACACAGTTAAGATTTGACAGTAAGTACTACATCAAGAGGGCAGTCTAGAGTTACAATATATCACCTCTAAAGTATCAGCTGCTTTGTTAAGATCAAGAATACCATCCTCTGCTTGTTTTATCAAATTGATAAATTTCTTTGTCAAAAGACCTGAAGCAGATTAAATCATTATAAAAAGCTATTATCCAAAAGAACATTTCTTTAAACATTAGTTTGTGAAATAAGTTATTACCTAGCGAACTATCATATCGACAAGTCCCGGCCTGTGCAAAGTTATTTCCAGGAGAACCTGCCAACACAAAAGATCCTTCTCACTACATTGCAATAACTCCCATTCTTTCTTTCATTGCAATTAAACCAATAAATAAGGTTTAGAACAGATAAGCACGTAAGTAACAGTCAAGGCCAAACTCACCTGTATTAGAACCAGAAGCTTGCGTTCCAGACTTATTAGACTTGACTGACCTAGAAGTTTTCTTGGTCTTCCCTCCTTTCCCTGATACAGGTGTTTGAAGAACACCAGTATTCAATTCATTGGGCTCAGCTATCTCGTTAACCGAATCTGTCTTACGCTTCAGCTGCCAATAAAGTCACCAGAATTGAACAGTTAAATACATCAACGAATTGAACAGAATCTTATCCAATTAGCATCATACATACTGTCACTATGCTGAAATCTAAAAGCATAGACAAAAATTCAAATTCCAAAAGTCCAACATAGCTAAATTCAGTAAATTAACTAAACATAAGCAAAAAAAAAAAAGCATAAATCTGCTCTAAATAGCAATAACAGTAACACCACAAACCCTAAGTCCAGCAACTAAACTCTCAATATTAACTTGCAATGCTAAATCCTACACTGCAAACGAGCCAAATCAAAGGAGACCAAACGCAATTAACACCCGCCGTGAACAGATCCCGACGCAATTCTCATCAAAATCTAAACATACGACATCATCAAAATTATAATCAATATAATCAAAGCCTCACACACAATCGAAACACAAGAATTATAAAACCAAAATTAAGAGAAAAACAACGACTTACAGTAGATTTAATAACAATCGCATCAGAGACGACAACCTGATCAGCAGCTCCACCTCCGGCCGCATCAAACCGGTGATACTCACCGGGAGCAACTAAAGGAGGCTTCATAGAAGACAGAGAAGGATGAAGCTGCCGCTTAGAAGGTGGAAATTGTGGAGGTTCTTCAGACATGAGAACGAATCTCGATAAAAATCCCCAAAAAAAAAAAGAAACGGCGGAAATTGTCCGGGAATTCGGATCTCCGGTAAGCAGAGATCCTAATAGGGATTAGGAAGCAGATCTACGGCGAGAATTACGGAGATTCCGGGGAGAGAATGTGAAGAGATCGGCGAATCGAAAAAAAGCGGGAGAGGAGAAGAAGAAGAAGAAGGATAAAAAAAAAAAAGAGACGGTGGAAGAGAAAGAGAGAAAACGAGGGAATGAGTTGCGTTTGGTTCAGAATACTGATGTGGAGGGAATTAGCGCTTTCTCTTGTACACAATCTTTTTTACCAATATCTCAACTAAATAATAATAATCCTATTTATATATTAAGAAAATATATCTGTTTATAAAATAAATAAAAAATAAGTCAACGAAGTTAATAAAGCAATGTAACTAATTTGGATACAGTTTTATTTCCTTGAGATTGAGGAGGAAAAAAAATGTAAAAAAAAAAGTGAATTTTGGATTTATTCATGTTAAGAATTGGAGGATAATTACATCAAACTGTTGCAGCATCCGTTACACGCGTTAAGCGTGAGCAATTATCGTCAAAATCTGTCGAACATATACGTTTTTTTTTTTTTAATATTCGTAGAAGGGCCAAAAAAATATAAATATGAAAATAGGACATGACAAAAAAAAAACCTCAATAAATTTGAACATTATAAAGCAATTTATGTTTTGTCACAATAAAATCCAGTTAAACCCTAAGAAAAATTATGTTGATGAGTGTCTCTTGATTTAACCACTTTATTTTGGAACCTCGAAACCTAGGGATTCCAAATCATAGCACCAAGACAATAGAAACATGTGTCATCTGAATGCAGACACTTGGAGATCATTTGAATGTTATACATGTGTCTCTTGATTTAACTTATACTGTTAGAGAAGATGCTATATATTAAGCTTAAGTATGAGTAATCAAAAGAGATACATCTAAGACTTTGAAAGCTTCATACAAAACAAACACAGACACCAATAGAATCCCTTTTTACTTGAACAAATGGGCAAGTTCAGGGTCATCTAAATCCACATCAAGCGATCCATTTAGCCGCATAAACTCGATGTAGCTATCTGGAGGAGTGATCGCACGAGTGTTGTTCTTCGGTTTGAATCCATGAAATCTTTGTAGATCTCTCGCAAGCCAACGTAGAAAAACTTTGTCCAATGGAGGTACAATCTTCAAGTGGATCTCTTCCCGTTCTTCTTTCACCGTTGTAGCTTTGTTTCCCATCTTGGAAAAACCCGATAATTCCTGCATAAAGAATTGTAACCACTGAAGATCACATAATCCACCTCCATGAAGATAAATCATCTATTCTGCTATATTCATAACCCTAAGCTTAGCACAATCTACAATTTTAAGACACATTCACGCTGATGTGGCAAATGTACAACCTCCGATAACACAACATCATAAACATCTACAAAAGGAGAGACTAAAGAGTTTCTAGAGAAACTATACAAGTATCACCCTTGGGACCATCAAGGCCTTTCATAAACCTATATTGACAAACCAACCTATGTATATCAATTCAGCATCCATTTTACAATGACATAAGCATCAATAGCCTATCTTGTTCCAATATGTCAGAAAAATCATAAGAACCTCAAGGACAAAGCATTGTCTCAAGATCAGACATCAAGACGAATTCAAGTCAAATCTTCAAGATGGTGGACATGATAATATCTTGTAATTAACGATATCATCAGGAAAAAAATATAAAGTTTCTAGAAAAATCTCGTCTTCAGAAAAAACCCATAATTTCTCTTATAGAAATCAAATCATTCATGAATACTAAAAGCCCCAAATCATTGAGAAAATTGGAGAAATTACTTCAATTTCTATCATCACTATATACCAAAATAATCAGGTAAGAACCTAGCCAGATAATTAAGCTTAGCGCTTTAATTTAGATTTAGAGATTTTTACCTTTCAATCAGAAAGAGAAGACATCAGAAACCGAAAGTGAGTTGATGAATTTCTGACCAGACACTAGAGAGCGAGCGCTTTGCAGAGAATCTTCTCCAGTCCAAACAAAACCGGTGTCGTATTTCTGGCTGTATGTCATTCTCTGGGTTAAGCCCAGTAACAACATAAAAAGCCCATTAGCTTTCACGTTTTAATTTTGGGCCAACTGATATTGGCTAAAATGTGGAAACATTGCAACAAATGCACAAAAAAGTGAACTACACTCTACAGAGACTACAAGTGTGGGTTTAGTTGCAAAGTAACAAAGTTTGTTGACGAATATTCGCTAAAGTAGTTATCAATTTTTCTTTTTTGCTTTCAGGGAAATTGGCAAAACTAACCAACAAAAAAACTTTAATTCAATAACTAACCTCTAACCCTCTATTCACTCTCTTTCTCTTCCTATCTCTCTCTACCTTCTTTCTAAAAAACTAATTTTTCTTTTTTTTTGGTTATTCACCTAAATCACCCTTCAGAATATGTAAAACCAAACTTTTATAAAATCACAAAAAGTTTTAAAGGTGGGGAAAAAAGTGTTTTTTTTTTTTTTTTTTTTTTTTTTTTTCTCTCTCACGTTATCAAGTTGAAGTTAGTTTTTGTATTATATTTATGAAAAGAAATTGATGATTTTATGTCTAAACTCTAAAGAAAAGAAAAGGATTATTGTGCTTCACGCTACATACACCATAAGGCGTGCAAATGTCGTCACCAACGTGACGATGATTTCACAACTCACATGTATTAAGTCATCTGTTACATAGTATCATACTTTTAAAATAAGTTAAGTTCTTACAAATATATCAGCTCCTTGTTATAGCTCATTATATTTTAAAAAAACTAATAAACTAATAATGTCTGCAAATGATAATAGAAACTAGGATAATCATTTTTAAAGCTAAAGCTATCTATAAGAAAAGAATTCTGAGAAGAAATTAATTAGTCGGGAAGTCCGCATTCAAGTTCATATGACAAAAAGTCTTTGAAGCTAAAAATTTAGTGCCCAACAGGCCAACAAACTAATAGCAACAAAAGGAACTGATGTTTAGTACAAAGTGACCCCATGAAATATGATCCGAAAATATCTTCTAGTACATTTTTCAGAATTTTCTAATCCAAAAACATATGAAACTATTTTTAACAATAAATATAAACTCTAGTTTGCTAATTTTAAAATATACTTTTGGGGTGTTTTATATTTAAATATTTCATTCCATAAAGACCAGCAGCTGCATAGTCGTTGTCATGTGAGTCATTACCAACTAGAAAATAAAACCACTCTTGTAAGCTTTGCCTAATCCTGACAATTTCGTTTGCAGGCAGCAGAGTACTAAAAATGTCAACTAATTAATTACATTCATGGGTTAAATTATATCTATATTATCAATACGCTAAAACCCCATGTAAATTTAACATGAGTATTAACTAAATAAGGATCTTTGTTTATCATACGTTTGTCTAATTAATTAAAAATTCTTTACTATTAAAAAACTATATTAATAAAAAGGAATACATGTGATGATGTGAGCTTATACTATATGTTCTCCTTTAGTAACCTTGGGCATTAGTTAAAAGAAAAAGTTTAATTAGCGTTTTGTTCTTTTAAGTTTTTAACACCCTTTAGAAAAATTAATTAACAAGCCAAATCAACAACAATTTTCTCTAATTACCTTTTATATCATTTAATTCCCTAGGAAAAAAAGACTCTTCAAGATAGGTCAACAGCACATCGCTGAACAAGCTGGTACTTGATCGCCGGACCGGGGCCGACTAACTTTCCGGTGACGGTAATGAACGCCGGACAGTTAACGTGGAGGTGATAACCGCCAGAGACCCACGAGCCCACTTTCCACCTAACCCAACCGTCTATCTTGATGTTGAGAAGCACCATCCCGGCGATTAAATCTTCGTTCAATGCCGGAGACAGGTAAGGAGCCACCGGCACGTCTGAGCCAATCAGAAACGGTGACCACACCGTAGCTTCCAGATGTCCTTGATACGTCGACGGCAATAGCCTCGCCACCGTCACCTAATTAATAGGAAAATAAAGTTAGACTTAATACATTAATACTTAAATGCTTAGAAGAAAGAAAAAAAACCCTTATAAATGTATTGAAAGACTTTAAAACATTTTAAAAACTATAAACATATTATTATAAAAGACTTTATTTCTTCTTGTATTTCAACTTTAGTAGCTTCTGCCAAATTTCTATTTCCCTTAACAGTAAGTATTCTAGAGCCTTATATTCTTGTAAATATCCTATAATTATTCGTGAATAAAAGATGACATTTCAAGAAGAAGAAAAAAAAGAAAATTAATTCTGCAAGTGGTACACAAATATGCATATGTTGATATTGGTTTTTCACCATTGCAGATTTGTTGTTATAAATACAAAATGATGATAAATATTAAATTTAACAGTAAAAATTGTGAAATCGAATTGATTCTTAAATATTCTTAGACAGAGGTAAAGATGGGTGATGTTTTGTGATTTTAAGTTTTTAACGTTAAAACATACTAAAATTAGCTGATCCATAGTTCCATACACATTGCACCAAATAATACAAAAGAAAATTGCAAATATCGCAAAATGCTACCTCTTGGTTTCGGTATGTGGCATAGATGTCGAGACGGTCATAGAAAATTCCGATCTTGTCGTTTGGGTTGCGAGAAGAGAGAGTGACCTGAAGATTTGAAGAGAGGAAATTTGGCTGAGAAATGTTGAAGTCGTTAATGGTTACGTCTTGGAGGACAAAACGCGGTCCGTGCGGGTGAAGTATAGCCCACACCAAGAACACCACGAACGCAACCGCCACGATTAGGCCAAGCAATCCCCCCCATACTATGCGTCTCATCCTCCTCTCCTCATAGTCGTAGTGTTGGTTGCAGTCTCTCCCCGTCATTGTAGAGTTTGTTTGCGTTTGGATGATGCAGAGAGATTTGTTTGTTTGGTGGGTGAAGAGATTGGAAGGTTAGTAATGGAGTTTTTTTTTGTGTAGTAATGGAGTTTTGAGGGATATTTATGTAAATGGAGCCTCGTGAGTAAATGTATCGTAATTATTAATTAATCCTATGTTTCTATTTGTAACCATATTATTAAATTATCACACAACTATAGTCTTGACTCTTGCTACACTTTCTTTATTTTTTCCAATGGGCTTCTTTTTAACTCTGAGGAAGATAAAAAAAAAATTAAAAAAAAATCACAGTTTTTGGTATTAATTACCACGAAAAGCACTTTGGAGGAGACGACGAATCTTCTTTATGCAGCTTCGCATATCGTTTTTTATTTTTAGAAAATAAGAAATAAATAAATTTGTATATCACATTCAGATAACATATATGGGCCGACCAAATGAAATGACGGTCTGACTAAAAAATTGTGACCCTTTCAATAATATTAACTTTTTAATATATGTAATATTCAAATATAATTTAAACAATAAATTTTAGTTTCTAAAAAAAAAAGATTAGCTGCATACAATGATACAATGGTTTCTCTTTCCATCCGTGGATATATACAACAATCCAAACACACGGCCTTAGGATTAATGAATTAGGAACTATTCTTGATTTCCGTTAATTAACTTTTGTTTTATGTTTCTTCTTTTCAATAAAACAATTTGGATTTTTACTGTTACTGTTGTTTAGTGTTATTTTTCATACAGTAAACCTACATCGTCTCTCTCCTTTTTCTTGATACCTTCCTAACACAATTTATATGTTGGACATGAGTTTTGCCCCTTCACTTAAGTCTGGCACAAGATAAAGTTTAATTTAATTAATCTTTTAACTACAAAACAAATCAGCTCAGCCCATTAGTCTGTTCGGCCCAATAAATCACCGTCGACTTGGAGGGCGAAAAGGAAAATCTACTTGGACAAAAGAGAACCCTTAGACCACCTCCGATGGAGGTTTTTATCGTGTCAAATTTTGAAAACCTTTTCTTAGTCTTTATCAAACTTTGAGTAAGATAAATAAATATATTTTTTCATAGTTTGTGGTATAACCTTTAAAATCTCAAAACATAGATGGCAAGATATGAATCCTTCTAATCTCCCCCACATCCCTCGCTAAATAGTAGCAAATATAATATTTGACCAACTTAATCCTCCAGCCCTTGTTTATATAATCTCATGTAACTGCATTCGTCAATATACATTAAGCCAATTTAGTGAGATATATAAATGAAATTATAGAACGCACAATTATATGTATTTGTCCATTGGCAATAAAAAAAAAGAGCTACAATATAATCTGTGAATCTGTGATAGTCAAATGGTTTGGAAAGAAAGAAACAAATTCACTAACCCTAACGCCAAGCACTTGTAAAAGAGAGAGATAGATTCATGATCGAAGAGAAACTCTAAAAGGATGGGTCCGTATACTCCTTCTGGACTAAATACTCACAAGGCCTCATATATCCAATCAACGATCCATTCACATTTCCAGCCAGATCTGCCGTGAAATTTACCGGTATATCGCGGCAAGTCACGATCAAGAAACCATCTCCATGACCGGCTCGACCGTTTATCTTAACGCTAGTTACGACTTCGACACGGATATCCCAAACCACGGCTTTGCGGGGCGTTGCAACCGTTTTGAAAACCGCATAAGGAACTGGTACATCATTGAGTTTTCCAGTTACCAGTAAACCGAAATAATCAGGAGTGGATGACTCGGAGAGAAGCTTGTTTCCGCGGAGCAATTGCGATTTGATGGTGCGGAGAGAGACTTTACATCCGTTACCTGGATTCCTTGTTGTAAACCCGACGTTCCAATCAGCGGTTGCGTTTGCGTTTGAGGCGTTTGAAATGGAGAAGGAGTCAGCAAAGACCTCCAAGTTACAAACACCTTTTAGGATGTAGTGGGGAAAGACTGTACCCATATAAATGCTGAAGAAGAATATAAAAAATGCGAGGGCATACATGAAGTAGAAAAAGCAGAAGGAGGCTGGTGTAAGCTTGAACGCTCTTTCTCCGTTGTCACTGTTTGCATTTGCGTTTGCGTTTGCGTTTGGGGCAGTTGAATCATGCAGATGACATTGGCAGTATCTGCTCCTGAGACCACAAGAAGTACAAAGAGACCTTGTCATTTTGCTTGTAAATTTTTCATGCGATGATACGTTATTAGTTTAAGGATAATATAACTAGCTAAATGTTTGGATGATTAAACAAAACGCTTTTCTAATAAACTATTGCAACGTAACGAGATACTTTACGTATCTCAATTCTCAAATATCGTAACAATATTCCCCTCTTCCCCCGAAGGATCATAACAAACTTTCATATCCACTCACAAAATCTTAAAAGCAACTAGAATAAGAAAAAAGAAGTTTTTTTTTCGACTAATTACCTATATTCAATTCTGATTATCCCCTATATATCATAACAAACTTTCATATCTTACTAACAAAATCTTATAAAAAATAAAAAATATATGTATAAAAATCAATCAAAAATATTATGATTTAAGGTCACATCGAAATCATTATTCATTCCATACCCTAAACAACAAAACGAAAACAAAAAATGGCAAACAGGCAGATGGAAATAGAGACCGGATTCCCAACGCCACTGTCCTCCGCCACTGATCCTCCTCCTCCATCACGGTGGTGGACACAACTGCATTCATTATTCCTTCGTCGTAACGAACTCACTAAAGAAGAGAAATCAGCTATATTTTTAAAACCCTATTTGTGCGGCGCCTTGACAATCTTTGCCGTTGTGACCATCTTCTTATACATGGACAAACTTTTCTGCCACGTCAGCTTCTCCGTCGAATCCATCTCCGTTTCGCCCTCCTCTTCTGCCATGTGGCTAGTGATGTTAATATGGGCTAACCCACCCCATTTAGACCCACCCCATTTAAAACCCACCCCATTTAGACCCACCCCATTTAACCCTATTTAAGTTTACACCCCATTTAACCTCCCCATTTAAACCCATTTAAATTTCCTTTACCCATTTAAACCCATTTAGACCCATATAACATTGTTTTGTTCTAAACAATATAATATAATAATAATTATTTTAATTGATTATTTAAAATTTATAGATTATTTCATTAAATATAATTGATAAATAATGATATAACTGTTTTTATTATTTTGATGAAGAATAATATAGTTTCAAAAAACGCAATTTTACGATTATGGCGGGAAAATTCGGGTTTACGGTTTTGCGGAAAACGTTATTTTATAGTATGATATTTTTGGTGATAAAACGCAATTTTACGATTATGGCGGGAAAATGCGGGTTTACGGTTTTGGCGGGAAAACGTCATTTTCCGCCAAAATCGCAAAATTGCGTTTTATCACCAAAAATTATTTTTCCATAAAATAGCGTTTTCCCGCCAAAACCGTAAATCCGCGTTTTCCCGCCAAAACCGTAAACTCGCGTTTTCCCGCCAAAACCGTAAATACGCGTTTTCCCGCCAAAACCGTAAACTCGCGTTTTCCCGCCAAAACCGTAAACTCGCGTTTTCCCGCCAAAACCGTAAACCCGCGTTTCCCGCCAAAACCGTAAACCCGCGTTTCCCGCCAAAACCGTAAATGTGCGTTTTCCCGCCAAAACCATAAACCTGCGTTTTCCCGCCAAAACCGTAAACTCGCGTTTTCCCGCCAAAACCGTAAATCCGCGTTTTCCCGCCAAAATCGCATAACCATGTTATAGAAGACGTAGTTTTACATTTTGTTTTAAATATTTAAATCAAAAATTGAATTTAAGTAGAATATTAGTTTTAAATATATTTAATATTTTGTTCTTTTATTTTAGTTATTAAGATATTAACATTTTTAATAAAAATAACTAATATAAAATGAAGCATAAATGGGTTTAAATGGGTACCCATTTATTTGTGTGAAACCCCATTTAATAAATGGGTTTAATTGGGGTAACCCATTTAACCCCATTTAACATTTTTTCCTAAATGGGTTTAAATGGGTTGATTTTTTTTGTACATACCCATTTAATAAATGGGGGTTCCATGCCCAAGTTAACATCACTACATGTGGCACGTCGATTTTCTCGTGAACCCGAGCTCATGGTGTCCTATCAACTACAGCGGAGATGACGTGTATGCCTAGGTAGGTTCTTTAAACGCCGCTGTTTTAAAAACCTCGCGCAAGCGTGGTTCGCGTGGCGGCCACACGAGTTTCTCGGTGGATTTAGCTACGGAGGGTAATCAAAGAGTTTTCGAATTAGACATGAAACTTAGTACAAAGAAGAAAAGTCCTGCGTTTGGATATGAATATGGACATTTCGATATCAGGTGTCAGAATCTGACTATCGGTTATCAGAAGACTAAGTGTCATTCGTCTTTCAAATCGTCGGAGAACACGATACGTAAGCTATTGAATTAGGAATTCTTCTTGCTTTCCGTTAGCTGTTTCTTTTTATACAAAAAAAAATGGATTTCTTTTAGTCCTCTTATTTTATTTTATTGCATGTGTTTCTTCGCATAAAGTAAACTCTATCATTTCTTCATCGTTAAAAAAATTGTAACGGTATGGGTCGTATGACTTGCCATGCTGGTGAATGAGGCCACAAGAGGTACATCGAGAACTTTCCATGCTAGATGTTTAACACTTCATGATGAAAAGAGAAGATAACAACAACTTATATATATAGTAACTAAATGAAGCTTTTCTTTTATAATTTATGTATATTATAGCCTTCATTTTTTTCTAATATGTCATATTTGCATAGAGACTTGACGAACGGTTTGATTCGAATGCAAATCTAGGGAAGTAGTCTTGTTCAAGTACTTTAATTATTAATATCAATAAATATTTGTAATTATTAATACTTATAAACACTTTTCATGATCGCGGCTAAATAAAAGTTAAACAATTGTGGGCCATTCCATAGTATTAGTTTTTGATGATCTATTTCTATTTAAATCAAATTAGGAAAGAAATTTTTTGTGGAAAACAACAAATCTTTGGCCTAAAGATATGAATTACAACCAGAGGTGGTGGGCTAGTGGTTCTAGTCTGGTGGAAGAGTGGCCCTGTTGGTCTAGGCCAGGGATCGATTCTCCTCAGACGCAGAATTGCTTGGCTTTATCCCTTTGGCCACATGGGTATGGGCCCATTGTTTACGGCCCATTTGAAAACCTGGGGGGGGACCTTACCCGTGGGATACCCTCTCTCCAGGGATTAGTCCTAGACCCCTCCATAGGTCTAGGGATTTACCCTTAGTTAACAAAAAAAAAAAAAAAAAAAAGATATGAATTACAATATGTAACCATATGGTTCTCTTTTCCTTTTTCCCAACTATTATAGATCATAACCATGTTCTTAATCAATATCCCATTTTATTTTATCTAATTAAAAAAATAAAACATTTATCAAAAAAAAAATCAAAAAAACAAAAATAATCTTGCCAAAAACAAAATTAACCCAAGGCCAAGAAATAAAGATCATAGCAAGAGTCATCATGATCGGAGAGAATTAAGCCAAGTTACGCCGGAATTTAATATATATAATCACACCGTCTCATATTTCCAAGCAACGATCCCATCACATTTCCAGCCGGATCCGTCGTGAATTTAACCGGAATATCAGGACAAACCGCCATCATAAAAGCGTTTATATGTCCAGCATTTGTGCTCACTATAGACTTAATCTCAACCCGAAAATCCCAAATAATGTCGCCAATAACTTCCGGTATCACCACCTTCTCGAAAACAACATTTGTTTTGTCTCCGGCGACAACTTTTCCGGAATAACCTGACGAAGGAGATGATGCATTGGAGATAACTTGGTCGCCACGTAGTAAACGCGACTTGAGTATCATTAGAGAGATTTTGCAGTCAGTGACTGGACTCCTCGCAACTAAATCGATTCTCCAATCAGCGGCTGAAGCGTTTGCGTTTGAGATGGAGACGGAATTGGCAAAAAGCTCCACGTAACAAATGCTGGTTTTGCCGTGAATTTTGGAAATACCTATAGAGCCGAGAATTAAAAACAATAAAATACCAATGGTATAAAGGTAAATATAGCAGCAAAACGCTGGAGTAATATCGCCGGGCTTGCTGGGAGGGGTGGTTGAAGTTTGTAGGCGACATTGGCCATCTTGGTGAATAAGGCCACAAGAGTTGCATTGAGAATTTGCCATTATGGAATTAAGTTTATTCACTTCCGGGTGAAAAAATAACAACTAATAGATATAGCTAATGTTTTGATTCGAAAGCAAATCTAAGAGACATCTTTATTTATTTTAAAAGTTAATGTTTTGAGTTAAACTGTTAAAAGGAAATCGGAACTACTTTTATTTTTAACACTGAAATAGGAACCATTAAAAAAAAAAAAAAAAAAAAACGGAACTACTTAGGAAATCACATATGTCAACAGTATTATATATTTTTTTTTGGTTAAAAGCGATAATAAAATTACGTTCTTACTATTTTTTTTTTTTTGGAGTTCTGTTTTTTTTCTCTCTTTTTTCTTAGAGGGGCTTATATAATCTACACAATTGTATGGAAGAAAAAAGGATCTTAATATATAGACGAAAAACAGAAAATGGAAAGGTAGATAATGGAAAAAGTAGAAAGCCTAATTTAAACAATTTCAAAAACGTCTTTAATATACTAGTGCTTCTGTCAATGATGTGAAAGAAGTGTAACATTGAATCTTCTCGACCTTCTCATGGTTTCGTGTCAGATTATGACACATTATATCAACATGTCCAGCTTCAGGATAATCCTCTCCGTAACCCTGATGCTTAGCCCTTAATTTGATATCTAATTGCTTACCAACGTCGTCGGCATTTTGAGTATCCTCGGCAACGAAATCCACTGCGAAAGCCGTGTGACTTCGAGACATACGTTGGTGAGAAGTATTTAAAACGGCAGCGTTTAAGGAACCCAGCCTCACCGCAGTTTCATCATCTCCATAGTATATAGTATACCTACAAGACCCGGTCCAGAACATAGACAAAATGATGTCGTTGTTTCAAGCATCAGATTAATATGACAAAAATATTGGAACAAATTAAATATAAGTATATAATTAATCTTCGTTGGATTGGTGCGAATACCTAGAGCTAGGGTTTTTGACGAGAAAATCAACGTGCCATGTGGCGGAGGATGGAGAGACGGTGAGGGATTGGAGGGAGAATTTGGCGTCACAGTGAGCATTGATGACGTGAGAGATATATACCATTATGGCGATGACGGTGAATATACCGCCGCAACAGGGTGTCATAAAAGCCGTAGCTTCCTTGCAATTGAGTTTACGATCATGCTGTGCCGGAAAAGTCACTATTGGTCGTGTCCACCATCCACGACGAGGAGGAGGAGTGGCTGAGGACGGTGGCATTGGATACCCGATCACTTCTTCTGGAACGGTGTAAGAATTGGTTTGGGAAGCCATTTTTTATTGTTCTCTCTCTCTTTTTGTGTGAGTTGGTTTGGAAAGGATGAAAGATTTTATGTTAACCTAATCGTTAGTGTGTTATTTGATTTCAACAAAAAAAGTATGTTATGATATTTCGGGATATTATTTAATCAAGAACTGAAATATGTGATCAATTAGTTGGATGAAAAAATCATTTCTCTAATATTTACATATCTAATTTAAAGATAAAATATCCTCTAGCTAGTATTCAGCTCCATATATATATATTTTAATATTGAGAGGTTCTAACTCTAGGTCCGTACATGCTCCCAAAACCAGCGATTTTGGCTCAGAATCTTTACTGGGTCAGCTATCGACACTTGGTTCATGTTGGTAATTTTTTTTTCTTCGTCAAAACAGATTTATATTGAATTTATGAGATCAATACACAATTGTTCTTGTAGCCAAGGTAGCTGAGATCACTGTCTTCTCTTTTGGTAAAGCATAATTGAATGCGCGAGAATTTCGACGTCCTGGAATATATATCCTTGGTTAGGTTTGTGATTCCTGTACAATATATAAGTGTGTGGCAATCTTTCTCCTTTGAACTAAGTTTTGGATGTGAGTTAGGCCCACACTAATATGAGTCCAAACCAAATGATTAATTGGGACATTCTAGTCAATCCTCTATGGCTTTTCTTTTGAGCTAGAAAGGGAATCGCGAGATCATGATCATGATCACCTCTTCTATGTTTGTGCTTTCTGTGGACAACCACAACTTGTCTGTTCCTCAACTCATCTCTCTACTAATTGGCCGACACCTCAAACACTTATTAATTATTTCTAGGAAAGACAAAAAAAAAAAAAAATTCTTTTGCTCAAATGACAAAAACGAAATCATCAAGAACAATGCCTCAACGTAAAGAAGAACTACACATCGTTCACTTAAATGCATTTGCTTCCAACCACTCTCAAAGATTCCTTTATGAGGTTCTTTTGCTTCTTAATTTTGAAAGGCCAGTATATCTATCAATTCTTTTATTTTAAATCGAAAGCCACATAAAAATTGAAAACCGTTATACCCAAGAAAAAAGTTTGAAATCTCAAAACATACATTGCAAGTTATGAATCCTTCTAATGTTGTCACATCCGTATAATGTAGTAAATATAATATTTTGACCACTAATTAACTACTTGATTCTCCAATCCTTGTATATAATCTCATGTAAGTATGTACTGCATCATCAATATATACTAAGTCCATTTAGTGAGATAAAACAAATATAGATCGCATAATAATATGTTATTTTCCTTTGGCGCGCGTAAAAAGAGCAACCATGTGCTTAATCCTATCTATTAAAAAAAGAACTTTTAAAAGAGAACAAATCCACAAGCCCTAGCTAGCTGCCAAGCACTCGTAAAAGAGATAGATTCATGATCAGAGAGTCTAAAAGGATGTGTCCGTATACTCTTCCTGGACTAAATACTCACACGGCCTCATATATCCGATCAACGATCCATTCACATTTCCAGCCGGATCTGCCGTGAAATTTACCGGTATATTGCTGCAAGTGACGACCAAGAAACCATCTCCATGACCGGCCCGACCGGTTCTCTTAAAGCTAGACACGACTTCGACCCGAAGATCCCAAACCACGCCGTTGCGGGGCGTTGGAACCGTTTTGAAAACGACAAAAGGAAGCGGTACATCATTGATTTTTCTGGCTATGAGTAAACCGAAATAATCAGGAGTGGATGACTCGGAGATAAGCTTGCCTCCGCGGAGGAGACGCGATTTGATTGTGTGGAGAGAGACTTTACATCCGTTACCTGGATTCCTTGTTGTAAACCCGATGTTCCAATCAGCGGTTGCGTTTGCGTTTGAGGCGTTTGAGACAGAGAAGGAGTCAGCAAAGACGTCCAAGTAACAAGACCCGCTAAGTTTTTCGGGAATGACGACTGTACACATAGAGAAGATGAAGGAGAATCCAAACAATGCGAGTGTGTACATGAGGTATAAAACGCAGAAGGAGGCTGGTGTAAGCTTGAACGCTCTTTCCCCATTGTTACCGTTTGCATTTGCGTTTGGGGCGGTTGAAACTTGCTGATGACATCGGCAGTGCCTGCTCCTGAGACCACAAGAAGTACAAAGAGACCTTGTCATTTTTGAGAAGATAAATGATCTCTAAGGTCAATTCATATATCTCAAGTATCGTAACAATATACTAGTATAGATAATTGATTTTATTGACGTATTTGGTAATTTTAGTTACGGCACGTAGATTGCCAAATCTTTTTTTTCCAACGACCTAGTCAATTGTGATAATGTTTCTGATAATTCACTTTGCCCAAAAAAAAAAAAAAAGTTTGTGATAATTCCCCTGCATATAATAACAAACTTTCATATCCACTCACAAAATCTTAAATGAAATAGAACATAAAAAATCAATCGAAAATATTGCCTATCATCTTTCTCTCGTATCTTAAAATTCAAGATCACATCCAAGTCATTCTTCATTCCATACCCTAAACACAAAAACCAAAAGAAAATGGCAAACAGGCCACTGGAAATATTGACCGGATTCCCAGCACCACCGTCCTCCGCCACTGATCCTCCTCCTCCTCCTTCACGGTGGTGGACACAACTACATTCATTATTTCTTCGTCGTAAAGAACTCACCGAAGAAGAGAAATCAGCTACATTTAAACCCTTTATATACGGCACCTTGACACTCTTTGCCGTTATGAACATGGTTCTCTTCCTCGACATATTTTTCTGCCACGTCAGCTTCTCCGTCGAATCCATCTCCGTTCCCCCCTCTTCCACCACGTGGCACGTCAATCTCCTCGTGAACAACCCGAGCTCATGCAGTCCTATCAACTACAACGCAGAGAACGTGTACGCCAAGCTAGGTTCCATAAACGCCGCCGTTTTGAAAACATCTCGCAAGCATGGTTCACATGGCGGTCACACTAGTTTCTCGGTGGATTTAGCTACGGGTGAAAATCAAAGCGACGTCGTTGCAGTTTCTCCTAGAGTAGCCTTCGAATTGGACATGAAACTTAGTGGGAAGAAGAAGTATCTTGCGTTTCTAGATGAATATGGACATTATAATATCAGGTGTCAGAATCTGACTCTCGGTTATCAGAAGACTAAGTGCCATTCGTCTTTCAAAGCATCCGATAGCATCATGTAATGAATTCGGAACTCTTCTTGCTTTCCATTAGCTGGATTGTTTTTGTAATCCTCTTATTTTAGTTTATGGTAAGAGTTTTTTTTCTAATAAAGTAGACTCCCTTTATTTCTTTGTAGTTTATATTATTCAATTCAATTTAAATGATAATAGCTCTAGTTCCGAACACTCGATTTATATATTGAAAAGAAATACTCTATGTATCTTAAGTTTCAGCAACTTCTTAATTTAACATTATTTATAGATCTTAAACTAAATCAAGTTAATTGGGGATGTGCTTTTAGTCAAGTGTTTAAGTCCATTTGTCTCCGCATACTCCACCGGAGTTCGACTTTATTCAGTTGCGTTATCCCGCGTATAGGAATTGGCTGTGATTCGGACCTCGTCGATCCAAATATGTCAAAGAAAAACTATATCAAATTAATTGATCTTAAATTAAAGACACAATTATAAATTTGAACGATGTGATTACTATCCCATCTTATTTTCCCAATTCTAACTATAAATAAACTAAATTATGACAATCTGTCACCAAAAAAAAAAAAAAAAACCCTAAAGCTAAAAAATCTCGTATATAGAGATCGTAAATTCTTCATGATCGGAGAGAACTAAGAATCTAACTGGAAGAATCCAATTTATGCTGGAATATAAAATCACACCGTCTCATATTTCCAAACAACGATCCCACCACATTTCCTGCCGGATCCGTCGTGAATTTCACCGGAATATCGGGACAAGTCGCCATCAAAAAACCGTTTACATTTTTATCTGTGTTCACTGCAGACATAATCTCAACCCGAAAATCCCAAATGACGTCGTCAATATCTTCCGGCATCACCACCTTCTCGAAACGGACATTTGTTTTGTCTCCGGCAACGAATTGTTCGAAATAATCCGACGAAGGAGATGATGAATTGGAGATAACTTGGTCACCTCGGAATAAACGAGATTGGACTCTATTTAGAGAGATTTTACAGCCGGTGACTGGACTCGTCGCAACAAAACCGATTCTCCAATCAGCGGTTGAAACGTTTGCGTTCACGTTTGCGTTTGAGACGGAGACGGAATCGGCAAAAAACTCCAAGTAGCAACTATCTCTGACGCTGGCAAGTGCTGCGGCACCTATAGCGAAGAGAAAGAAAAGGGAGAAGAAACCAGTATAACAAAGATACATAGCGCAGCAAAGAGCTGGAGTAACATCTTCGGGCTCTCCCTCTCGGAGAGAGGTGGTTGAAATTTCCCGGCGACATTGGCCAGGTTGGTGAATGAGGCCACAAGAGGTACATTGAGAATTTTCCATGTGGGATGTTTAACACTTCATGATGAAATGAGAAGATAACAACAAATTATATAAGAGTACCTAAAATGTTATACAAAAAAAAAAAAAAATAACAATAATAACTAAATGAAGGCGTTTTAAAAAAAAATTATATATATTTTAGCCTTTATTTTTTCTAATAAGTTAGGTTTGTTTAGCATATTGAAGAATATTTTGATTCGAAAGCAAATCTAATAAGGGAGCCTTGTTTATCTGCTTTAATTATTAATATTAATAATACTAGCTTAACTTATTAATCTAATAAGTAATAACACTAAATAATAACAAAATTAGTCTAAATTAGTAGATTAAAAAAGCACTCAACGGAAGCAAACATCAAAAGTGAGTAAAACTGTTGAACAAAATCGGAACTACTTATATATTCAACACTAGAATAGGAACTTCTTACTTTCTTCGGAAATCACCTAAATCAACGACAGTATTAAAAGTTAGTTACGATCCTTTATTTAATATCCCTATATTTATCAAAGTAGCTCGTAATCTCGGTTGGTTTGGGAACCAGCCGATTATGTTGTCCGTGTGCTTTAGGTGATCAAAGGTTGTCCACAGTATTTATTTATTTGCTTAAAATCCATAATTAAGTTCTCACTATATATATGGAAACTCTATAAATTGAGCATTTGAGAATATATAGAGTTGTATGTGTTCTTTTTTGTTAGAGGTGCTTATAAAGTTAAGATATAGTTTACACAATTGTATGGAAGAAAAAAAAAATTGGAAGAAAAAATCTTGATACATACTCAGCCTCGGGATATCTAACAAAAAATAAAAGATGATGAAGTAGAAAGCCTAATTGAAACATTAATATCTAAAAGGTCTTAATCTACTTGTTCCAATTCTGTGAAAGAAGAGTGACATTGAATCTTGTCGACATTCTCATGACTTCGGGTAAGATTATAACACCTTATATCAATATGTCCAGCGTCATCATAATAATTTCCATAAACCTTATGCGTCGCCCTTAATTTGATATCTAATTGCTCCAAAACGATTGGGTTACCCTCGGCAACGAAATCAACTGAGAAAGCCGTGTGACGTCGAGAAATACGTTTGTGAGAAGTATTTAAAACGGCCGCGTTTAAGGGACCGAGCTTCAACGCAGTTTCACTTACTCCGTAGTAGATAGTATACCTGCAAGAAAACATAAGCATCATATCATAAAATTCGGAGGAAAAATATATAATATATATAGAGATATATATATATATATATATATATAGATATATAATCTTTGTTGGACTGGTATAAATACATGGAGCTAGGGTTTTTGACGAGGAAATCAACGTGCCACGTGGTGGGGGAGGGAGAGACGGCGATGGATCGGATGGCGAATTTGGCGTGGCATTGAGCCTCGTCGATGAATTGAAAGATTAATATAAAAACGGCGATGACGGTGAATATGCCGCCGCAACATGGTGTAAGGACAACCGTAGTTTCCTTGCAAGTGGGTTTACGATCTGCCGGCATTGTCACTATTGGTCGTGACCACCATCCACGACGAGGAGGAGTGGCCGAGGACGGTGGCATTGGATATCCGATCGCTACTTCTGGCACGGTATACGAATTGGTTTGGGAAGCCATTCTTATTTTTTGTTCTCTTTGTATGCGTGTGTGTTAGTTTGGAGTGGAAAGAATGATTTTGATGTTTATCTAATCTTTAATCATATAGACGAATGAGGGAGCATGGTTTACAATTTATTTTGTTCATAAGAAAGTTTGTTATGATACTTCGGGATATAAATTATTTAGAAACACAATCAATAATTAAATTATATAATGAATTAATTGGATGACAAAATCAACTCTTTAGATTTAATATCTTTATGATATATAATATCTTCTAGACAAAATCAAAATCAACTAATAGATAACTTATTAATTTTTTTAATATTTAATAGATGGCAGATTCTTATTGGTTAGAAAAATAGGGGTGAATAGAAAAGTTATATTCTATGGGTGAACCCAAGTATTGTTCGTAACAATATAGCCACGTGATTATAACTTTGGGACAAAAGGAAAAGAAAAATTATAGATGTTGCTTAATATCCCAATTCGAACTAACATAAAGCCAAAAACTCTCGTAATAGATTCAAGATCGAAGAGAATTAAAAATCGAATTGGAAGAATCCAAATTTTCCCGGAATTCATAATCGCACCATCTCATATGTCCAAGCAACGATCCCATCACCTTCCCCGCCGGATCCTTCGTGAATTTCACCGGAATAGCGGGACAAACGGCGATAAAAAAACCGTGTAAATAGAGAGCATCTGTGTCCAATGCAAACAAAATCTCAACCCGAAGATCCCAAATCACGTCGCCACTAACTTCCGGCATAACCACCTTCTCGAAAAGGACATCTGGTTTGTCGAAAAAGACATTTGGTTTGCCTCCGGTTACGAAAAAATCGGACGATAAAGATGCTGATTTGGAGATAACTTGGCCACCTCGGAGTAAACGTGCATTGAGTGTATGTAGAGAGATTTTACAGCCGGTGTTTGGACTCTTCGCAACGATACCAATCGTCCAATTAGCGGCTGAAACGTTTGCGTTTGAGACGGAGACTGAATCGGCAAAAAGCTCTACGTAACAATATGATTTGTCGGAAATTTTCATAAGTAAAAAAATGTAGAGATAATGAAGGAAGACGAAACCAACGAGAGAAGAGTACCAAGTGCAACAACAAGCAGGAGTAATATCGATGGGCTCGTCGGATCTTGGCATTATTATGTTTAACACTTCGTGATGAAAAGAAAACACTAATGTGTATATATATATATATATATGAATAATATTTGATTCCTTTTTGTTTTATATTTAGCCTTTGATTATTTTTTTCTAATATACTAGGATATGACCCGCGGTATACCGCGGGTTAAAATATTTAATTATTTTTATAATTTATTTTTAAACTAATGAATTTGATGTATTATTTTTGTGTATTTGTTGGTACCGTAAAGTAAGTTTGATTTCGTACGGTTTTTAATTAGACGTAAATTTGTTATATTATAAGTATAATAGCATTTGGTTTTTTATATTGTGAAGCTAAATTAGTTTTATCTATGTACAGTTAAAATAACAATTATTTTAAAGTTGCTTACTGTATCAAAACTAAATATTATGATAATATTATATATTGCATTGCATATTATGGGTTAAACATGTTTATTTGTTGTTACATAATCTTACTAAAGATAAAACACATAAACAAAGTTTAAAACATTGCAAGCCCTTAAAATTAACTGAAGCCCATATATACCCATAGAACAAAACCTAAATAATATAGAGCTTAAATTTTTGTTTTAGAACAAAACCCAAACTATATCCACCTGAAATCCAATCAAATTAAATATAAAATGTTTTGTTAACAAAAAAAAATTAAAGTAACAAATGGAAAAGACAAAGAAAACAACTTCAATTTATTTTCTAGGATTTGACCCGTTGTACACCACGGGATAATATTTTATTTTTCTATTTATACAATTTTTTGTATTAAAATTATATAATATCGAATTTTTTTGGTGTTTTTAGATTTCACCCGTAGAACATATGTAATTTAGTAACTAAAATTTTTCTTAGAGGTGTTTAAAATTGTATAATTGTATAATGTTAGGTAAGGAATATATTTAAATTTATAAAATAATGAAGATTTTCCATAATATTCTCATTGTTTCCTAAAATTTCTCAATGAATAAATGTTTCTTGGTAAATGGTTTAGTTAATATTACATCGATTAAAAAAAAAAAAAGATGCCGAAAATCTAAATTAGTAAATTATTTTATTTTATTTGCTTTTATTAAATTAGAATAATATCTGTGAAATATAAGGGAAGATTTCCGGATGAAAAGATTAAATCCTATGAATATTATCATATATATATATATATATATATATAGTTCATTTTATTTAGGAAAGAAAAATGATTTGCACTTAACTCATTTGCATTGATTTAGGAAACGACTTGGATTCGAAAATTATTTTGTTATAACTATATATATTTAGTAATAACTACATATATATACGAAATCAATCATTTAAATTGCTAGGATTTTTTTTGGAAAGTCTCATTATTTGGATCCGAAAGACTTAATTGAGGGTCAAAATCCGGGTCAAATTCTGGATCAAAATTAAAAAAAAAAAAACAAAACCGACCCAAAAAAAAGAGCAAATATGTACTTTAGATTGTATACATATTTTTTTCTTCATTGATTGAGTAATATATGTCTATTTTAAAAAATTTGAAACATAGCATATGCAGAAAAAAAATCTAAAATTTTATTAACTATATATATTTTATAATAATTTAAAATAATATAAATATAAATCAAATAAAAGTGAAATGAGAATCATATATTTTTGTTTAAATTAGGTAGAGAAGTTTTAGGAAATTAGCTCAAATTTGTTATATTAGCATTAAATCATCATATTTGGTTTCTTTATCTATAAAAATCAGAAAGAATATGCCATAAATAAAAAGTTTAGGTGTAGTAATTAGTTGAGAAGATATATATTTTTAGAATTTATTAATTAATTTTGAATTTTGCCAAAAAATAAGGAAAGATCCGATTGAAGATTTCCGGGTCAAAACACAAAAAAACCCGACCCGATTGGAAAGAGCAAATTTGTACTTCAAAAATGTTAAGTAGATTATGTTTGTTTAGATATACTTGAATAATATTATGACTCGAAAGCAAATCTAACTGATATCTTTCCTTTCTTTTCGCTCGTTTATCTACTCTAATTATTAGTATTAATAAATAGTAGATAGTTTTAAATTTTAAATGGGGAAAACGATCTATTTCCCCACGAGAAGTATTCACATCATACCAGATCCACACCAATCTATGACCTCGTGCTAGATGTCCCCGAAAAAATACTTCTCAATCTATATCTCCATGAATCTAAAGTTCGAAACCTATAACTCCATGAATCCCTTATCTTCAGAGTTTGATTGAAAAGTATGAATCTAATCACTTTTGAAACTAGCTAATTCGTTCCTGACTTTTGAAATCAAATCCTCCATTTACATATCGAAATCAAGATTCCCTAATTGAAATATGTACCTCCTTCGATATATCAAATTGAGAGAGAGAGAATCTGCTTCATCACCCATTCTAAAATCAAATCAACCAATAATGCGTAAATCAAACACATAAAATCGATGAATTTATGCTCCCATCTTATTCTTATACCACATTTTGATTTCCCATCTCTCACCGGAGTTCACCGCCGCGTCTCTTGCGTCTCTTCCCTGTTCCTCCGAGAAGCTAACTTCCATGACGTTTCATCATCTTCCATCTGAACAACCGGATCATATCCGCTTCAAATTAAAGTCAGATTTCGCTCTCTGTTTAACTCAAGTTTATCCGTCGCCCGCGAATCTGTAACTCGACTAAGCTTCAGAGATGATGCTCCTCCCTTACTGCCACGGTCTTGCCGGAAACTTCACATGTCGTTCCTCATTTCACCACCATTTAGAGTTGCTTAAATTCCAACTTTTATGATCCATTTAACAAATTCTTAGATGTTTACTTGAAGAAGAAGAAGAATGTTTGAGTTAATATGGTCGTGTCATAAATAAATAAGCAGGGATTTAATTTGGCCGATTGAAAACGAAAGTGGAAGCAAGAAGAAGGAAAAACAATTGTGCAAATTGGGTGAGGTTTTAGGTTGGATCGGATTTAATTTCGGTTTAGTATCAAATTTAGAATTTTTAATTCGGTTATATAGGATTTGTATGGTTTTTTATCTGGTTTAATAAGTAAACCGATTAAACCCAAATTTATGGAGAAATAGATGAAAACTATAAATTCGGGGAGATACAAATTGAGAAGTATTTTTTCGGGGACATCTAGCACGAGGTCATAGATTGGTGTGGATCTGGTATGATGTGAATACTTCTCGTGGGGAAATAGATCGTTTTCCCTTTTAAATGCTTACCTTATTCTAAATAACATAGTTTGGAATTTTTATAACTTACCTTATTCTAAGTTACATTATACAAAATTCAAAAAAAAAAAAGAGAGAGAGAGAGTTTAAGACTAAACATTCAAGAAAACTGGAACTTAATTTCTAACGTTGAAATTGGAACTAACGTATTTTTTAGTTAAATTTGAACATCGTTTACATGATCATGAAGCAAAATACAAATAGTTACAGACTGGTATGTCAAATACATAATGGAATAATTGAATAATTGCTTGAATGGTATGCTTTTTTTGTTTGTTTACATTTAACGTTTTAATTTGGAAATGTAATTCCGTCGAGTACATATTAAAACGTTTCATGTTTCTGCAGAATTCCTCATAGTTGAGTAGAGCTTCATTCTGGCATCCAATGCATAGTGTTTTTTTTTTTTTTTTGGATAAGCTAATCAAGAGTGATAAAAGCCCATTTGATCCTTACCCTTCCAAGCACAAACTTTACTTCCATCTTTGTGTGAAGTACCTTTCCACCAATTCCGTTAGCAAGCATCGAATAAGACTTAACAAATACTTTGTTGGAAATAAGACTTAGAAACCAGAATTGAGGAAGAACGAAAGTTGCAGAGCCGTAGAGAATCTACTGCACTTGAGCGAAAAACCGCCTAATCCCGGGTGCAAGATAACCAAGACGGCTCACTCCAGGGTTCACTCTGCTCTCAATTGAATTGTGCACTCAACTCAAAAGAGATGAAACTCTCAAACCCAGAAATTGAAATAAAAAGGAAGAAGAAGAAGATGGAAGAAGAGAGTGTGTTTTTTCCACGTCTGATCAAAGACCAAAGTCCTTCTTATATAGGCACAAATCTCAACTATTCACGAGAGATTTCAGCCCCCAAATCTTACTCTCATAATCCCACTTCTTCCTCAACGTTGCAAAGTCGGTGAGAAAAAGTTGCAGTCATGATTTTGACTTTTTCCTTTTTGTGAAGAAAGAGATTTTATCAAAGCTTAATTATCAAAAAACCAACGTGGATTATAGAGCCCATTTCGAAAACATAAGGCCCAAAATAATTTGAAGAAACATACCCAACAATCCCCCACATGTTTCAAAAATTAAAAACCCGTTGATGTCTAAAAGACTTGAATCAACAAAAAAGACAGTTTGAGAGTTTCGCAAAACATATACAAAGTATCAAGAACTTTCTTACAACCCTGCATCATAAGTGTTCTAGTGAGTTAGCCCACAACTCAACTAGTTAGGCAGTTTGTACCTTAACACTTATTTAGGTGACTTATCAAGTGTGTGTTGTCTCACACCCCCATACGGGAATAAGTTCATTAAGAGACCATATGTCTCAACCTTCCAAACAACAACAACATGGGAACTTAACTATCATCAGATTAATATCATTCCTTCGTTTGACCAACTTGAACCGAGAATTCAGAAGTGAATAGAATTCTTGGTTTGGTATCCAGAATGATCTAACCTGAAAAAGGCTTTAGTCCCATTTCCTTTGCTGTGTCCAGGACCATTCGTCCACACAAGCCTTTCGTGAGAGGATCAGCTATATTCTTCCCTGATCTCACAAACTCTAGTGATAACACTCCACCTTCAATCAAGCTTCTTATTACTTTATGGCGCATACGTATATGCCTTTTCTTCCCATTATACAGCGCGTTCATCGCCACAGCGATCGCAGCTTGAGAATCACATCTCATTGACACGGAAGGACAAGGTCTCCCCATCATCGGAAAATCTGCTAGCAGGTTTCTTAACCACTCAGCTTCTTGACCTGCCAATTCAAGAGCAATTAGTTCAGATTCCATAGTGGAACGAGCAATGCAAGTCTGTTTAGTAGACTTCCATGCTACAGCTCCTCCACCTAATGTGAATACAAAACCACTAGTACAATTCACTTCATCATTGTCTGATATCCAATTAGCATCACAATAAGCTTCAAGAACACAAGGAGACCCAGTATAACTCAAGTTATAATCAATAGTTCCTTTTAAATATCGCATTAAACGACCAAGTGCTAACCAGTGATCAGAATTAGGATTATGAGTATATCTACTCAGTCTACTCACTGCATATGCAATATCAGGTCTTGTGCAATTCATCAAGTACATTACACTACCTATCACCTTAGCATAATCAGATTGTCTCACACTTTCTCCTCTATTCTTATACAAATGCAAAGACGAATCATAAGGAGATTTAGCACACGGTTCATCCCAATATCCAAATTTCTTGAGAACCTTTTCAATATAATGAGACTGATTTAAAGAAAACCCAGAATCAGTTTTTACGACCTTAATTCCAAGAATAACATCAGCTTCATTTAAATCTTTCATATCAAATTTAGAACTCAAGAAAGCTTTTGTTTCACAAACAATTTCTAGAGATGTTCCAAGAATAAGCATGTCGTCCACATATAAACATATAATGACGTACCCATGATCATGCATTTTAGAAAACACACACGTATCTCCAAAATTTGAAACAAAACCATTTTCATGCAAAGTGCTACTGAATTTTTCAAACCATTGCTTAGGGGCTTGCTTAAGACCATAAAGAGATTTTTTTAATTTGCACACTTTATGTTCTTGACCATGCACAATAAATCCCTCAGGTTGCACCATATAAATTTCCTCATGCAAATCACCATTTAAAAATGCAGTTTTCACATCCATTTGATGCACTACCAACTTATGAGCAGATGCAAGAGCAAACAATATGCGAATGGTAGCAATTTTAGTAACAGGAGCATAAGTATCGAAATAGTCTACTCCCTGTTTTTGCGCAAAGCCTTGAGCTACCAGCCTCGCCTTGAATTTGTCAATGGAGCCATCAGCTTTGAATTTTTTCTTTAAAATCCACTTGCATCTGATAGCTTTGCATCCCCTAGGCAAATCAACAATCTCCCAAGTGTGGTTAGTCATAATAGAATCAAATTCATTATTGACTGCTTCTTTCCAAAAACTAGCATCCACAGATTTCATAGCTTCAGAAAACGTTTTAGGATCTTCTTCTATTAAGAAAGCATACACAAATTCTTCACTAATCTCATCATACTCAGCTAGAAAAGCAGTAATGAAATCTGGACCAAAATCAGTTTCAGTTCTCATTCTCTTACTCCTTCTAGGTTCTTCACTATCATTAAGAGTTCTTTTAGCAGATGCATTACTAGGAGAAGCAAGTTCTAAGCTACATGCATTGCTAGGAGAAGCAGATTCTAAGTTTCTCTTAAAAGGAAACACATTCTCAAAAAAATCAACATCTCTAGACTCGATCATGCTATCAAACTGCAAAGAATCATGCTTAAAAGTTAAACAACGATAAGCAGCACTGTTCAAAGCATAGCCAACAAACACAGCATCAACAGTCTTAGGACCAATGGTGTTTCGTTTAAAAGCTGGCAGTCCTACTTTAACAAGACACCCCCACACTCTCAAATAGCTCAAGTTAGGAGAATGTCCTTTCCAAAGTTCATAAGGTGTAACAGGAATTCCTTTATGAGGCACTTTATTCAAAATATAACAAGCAGAAAGAATAGCTTCCCCCCACATTTGATCAGGCAACCCAGAACTAATAAGCATAGCATTCATCATTTCTTTAAGGGTTCGATTTTTTCTTTCAGCAATGCCATTTTGCTGGGGAGAATAAGGTGCAGTTCTTTCATGAATAATACCCTCTTTCAAACATAAAGAATTCAGAATTTCAGATTCATATTCTCCACCTCTATCAGATCTTAACCTCTTAATTTTTCTATCTAGTTGATTTTCTACTTCAGCTTTATATCTCATAAACATTTCACAAGCCTCATCTTTTGTTCTTAACAGATAAACCCTCGTATATCTAGAACAATCATCAACAAAAGTGATATAATAATGCTTGCCACCTCTACTAGTGGTGCTTTTAAAATCAGCCAAATCAGAGTGAATAAGCTCAAGCAATTCAGATTTTCGATTAACAGGATATGAAAAAGGTTTTCTAGCATGCTTTGCTTCCACACAAATTTCACATTTTGAGACATCTTTTTCCAAGTTATCAGAAATCAATTTAGCATGCTTTAGACGTCTAATAGAGTTCACATTTAAGTGTCCTAATCTGCCATGCCAAGTATCCATAACACTCACAAAGTAAGCAGAAGCACCAGCACTTTCATTCATTATTTCAAGAACAAAGAGATTTCCCTTACAAAAAGCTTTTCCCACATACCCCCCATTCTTAGTTATTACTAACTTACCAGCCTCAAGAGTTTGTTTAAACCCAGCAATCATCAACAAAGCACTAGAAATTAAATTCCTACGCATGTTTGGAACAAACAAAACCTTAGTCAAAGTTAAAACTCTTCCAGATGACAATTTCAAATTAACATCTCCAATTCCAGCAACTTGTAAAGCACTAGCATCACCCAAGAAGACATTATCACGTGGAGATTCATCAAGAGTTTTAAAGAGAGACTTCTGGCTGCAAATGTGACGTGTGGCACCTGAATCAATGATCCATTCCACCACGTCAATTGCAGCGTTTACCTCAGTGACGACAGCAATTAGGTCTTCCGTAAGATGAGCTTTGTTTGACTCCTTTTGCTGGAGCTTTGACAAATCGGGCACTGCGGAGTTCTTCGGCATTCTGAATCGTGATAGGACCAACAAATAATATTTTTCGCTCAAGATTGTTGGAAATAAGACTTAGAAACCAGAATTGAGGAAGAACGAAAGTTGCAGAGCCGTAGAGAATCTACTGCACTTGAGCGAAAAACCGCCTAATCCCGGGTGCAAGATAACCAAGACGGCTCACTCCAGGGTTCACTCTGCTCTCAATTGAATTGTGCACTCAACTCAAAAGAGATGAAACTCTCAAACCCAGAAATTGAAATAAAAAGGAAGAAGAAGAAGATGGAAGAAGAGAGTGTGTTTTTTCCACGTCTGATCAAAGACCAAAGTCCTTCTTATATAGGCACAAATCTCAACTATTCACGAGAGATTTCAGCCCCCAAATCTTACTCTCATAATCCCACTTCTTCCTCAACGTTGCAAAGTCGGTGAGAAAAAGTTGCAGTCATGATTTTGACTTTTTCCTTTTTGTGAAGAAAGAGATTTTATCAAAGCTTAATTATCAAAAAACCAACGTGGATTATAGAGCCCATTTCGAAAACATAAGGCCCAAAATAATTTGAAGAAACATACCCAACATACTTAACCGAAGAATCATTTAATATCATGTCTTATATAGCTCATGCATTACCACTCTTGTGTTATCCTCCATTAATATTCCAAATTGGATAAACGGATATTGGGTTTTAGGTCATCATCTTGTAGAGACTCTTATCTAATAGAATTGTTAACAGTAATTTTTTAAAATTTGGTTAAAAGCGGTAATTAATTTCTCAAAACAATTAATACACTTCTCTTTGAAGAATATGTAAACAATTGGTAAATATTAAGTGAAATCAGTTGTTAAAAAATAAAAATAATATAGTTCACACAAATGGAAGAAAAAAAGATCTCGAGTAAAAACAGAAAAAAAAAAAAAAAAGATTATGGTGAAAAGGCCTAATCATAAGAACTTATCCACCAATAGTCTCCAACTTTGTGTAAGAAGAGTGACATTGAATCCTCTCAACGTTCTCATAGCTTCGGGTTAGATTATGACACCTTATATCAATATGTCCAGCGTTATCAAAGACATATCTGTAAACCTTATGAGTCGCCTTTAATTTGATATATAATTCTTCGAAAACGACTCCGTTTGGATTACCCTCGGCAACGAAATCCACTGAGAAAGCCGTGTGACTTCGAGACTTACGTTCGTGAAAAGTATCTAAAACGGCAGCGTTTAAAGGACCGAGACTCACGGTAGTTTCATCAGCTCCGTAGTAGATAGAGTACCTGCAAGACCATAGACACAAGAAACCATTGCTTCCCAACTAATTAAAATATATTTAATGTTAGTTGGATTGGTGTGAATACCTGGAGCTAGGGTTTTGGACGAGGAAATCAACGTGCCACGTGGTGGAGGAGGGAGAGACAGCGATGGATTGGATGGAGAATTTGGCGTGGCAGCGAGCATTATCGATGACGTGAAAGATCAATAAATAAACGGCGAGGATGGTGAATAAGCCGGCCCAACAAGGTGTACAGCAAATCGTAGTTTCCATACAAGTGGCTTCACGAACATGCGTTGGCGGTATAGTCACTATTGGTCGTGACCACCATCTACGACGAGGAGGAGGAGTGGCCAAGGACGATGGAATTGGATATCCGGTCACTATTTCTGGCACGGTGTAGGAATTGTTCTGGGAAGCCATTTTTGTTTTTGTTCTCTCTTTGTGTGTGTTGGTTTGGAGAGGAAAGAAAGATTTGATGTTAGCCTAATCGTTAATTATATTGACGGTGGGGGAAGATGGTGAATATACACAATAATTTCGATTATATATCTCTCTTTTTTATGTGTTGATAATCATCAAATTTTCTATAAGATTGTTAGATATATCATATATTGGGGATATTATCTATCTAATTGAGGATATGAATTTTAATTTTATAGACCTTTTTTTTTGTCGAAATAAATTTTTATCAACAATTGAGTAAATCATTAAGGCATTAGGTGGAATCGATGATCCCCAACATTTTGCTAAGCCATTATATATGATCCCTAACAATCCATCCATTAGAGACTTTTGTGTAGTTGTTCAAAACTTGCATCAAAATTACGTTTAACAAAGGGAGAGAAGCGATCGTTTCCAGCTTAAAGAAGTTGTCTTAGTCTTAAAGATAAAAGCCAAACAATCAATTTTATCTCTTTCTGATATTTAAAAAAAAAAAGCAAAAGCAAAGTTTTGTTAAAAAAAAAGAAAAGAAAATAATGAACAATTTAGAAAAGTAAATCGTTTTCTATTTTATACCAATTCGAACTAATAACATAAAACGAAATAAATAACCTAAGCCAACAACTCTCGTAATAGAAATCATGAATTCAAGATCGGAGAGGATTAAGCCAAATGTTTCTGGAATATATAATCACACCGTTTCACATTTCCAAGCAACGATCCCATGACCTTCCCCGACTGATCAGTCGTAAATTTTACCGGAATAGTAGGACAAGCCGCCATCAAAAAACCATTTAAATACCTAGCATTTGTATTCATCGCAAACATAATCTCAACTCGAGAATCCCAAATCACGTCGCCAATAACTTTAGGCAGAACCACCTTCTCGAAAACGACATCTGTTTTGTCTCCGGTGACGAAATAACCCGAGGACTGAGACGATGATTTGGAGATAACTTCGCTGCCTCGGAGTAAACGTGAATTGAGTGTATGAATAGAGACTTCACAGCCGGTGACTGGACTCCTCGCAACGAAACCGATCGTCCAATCAGCGGCTGAAACGTTTGCGTTTGCATTTGAGACGGAGACGGAATTGGTAAAAAGCTCTACGTAACAACTTTGTCTTGTGCCAAGTTTGGTAAGACCTAAAACAATGAGAAATAAAAGGAAGAAGGAACCAATCACAGAAAAGTAACAAGTGCAGCAACAAAGTGGAGTAATGTCCATGGGCTCGTCGGGTGGTGTGGTTGAAGTTTCCAGGTTACATTGGTCAGGTTGGTGAATGAGGCCACAAGAGATACATCGAGAACTTGACATTTTGGAGGTTTTAACACGATGAAAAAAAATTACAAGTTTACAACATATATACTTAAATAAATTTTGATTTCTTTTTGCTTTTTTTTTTCCTTTTCTTTTTTTGTGTTAAGCTTTTTATTGTTTTGTTTTATATTTAGCCTTAAATTTTTTGTGATATATATATACCATGTTTGTTTAGTTACTTTAATAATATTTTGATTTGAAAGCAAATCTACGGGATATCTTTTCTTTTATTGTTGGCTCAATCTACGGGATTTTATGGGACTTAGCCTTGTTTATCTACTTTAATTATTAACATTAAATATAAATAAATACAGAGTTTGTAAATTTTTAATACTTATCTCATGCGATATTTATTACTAAAACTTTTACCCCACTTATATTCAACTTGTTCTAAATAAAACTAAACAAAGTTCAAAAAAATAAAAACTTTCAAATTTGCTTTAAAAGAGAGTTAAATTTTTTAAATTACTAAGCATTCAACAGAAGATAAAGGAAAGTGAAACTATAATCTACAACAACCAAACCAAATTTGCGAGAAACGATAAATCCAAAATTGTAGCACACAATCAGTTAACTAAGTCGTCACCAGAGAATAGGAACTCTACTAGGTTATATTGAACCAACACAAAGACTTCAAAAAGAGAGAGATAAATGTACCCCTGAATAATTCTGTTGAATCGCCCTTCTCTTAAATGGATTTTGTTTTAGCAAGATTGTCTATATCTACTTTAGCAAAAAAAAAAAGATTGTCTATATCTAATAGAATAATATTTAAAGGTTTTTTTTCGCTAAATGCGATGATTAAGATCAAAAGGGCGATTGTTTTTGCGTTGGTAATTTACTCGAAATCTGTTTTTATTCCATATAATTGTGTAAACTAGTATTATTTTTATTTTTCTATTTTTTGAACATCTGATTTCATTTAAGATTACCAACTGTTTACATAGTCATCAAAGAGAAGTTGTATTAAACAAAAGATGTTGGATTTATCGCATTTAACCCAAAATAATAATTAATCGAGTGAATAACAAGAAAACAACAAGCATATGATGAAAAGGCCTAATTATCATAACGATTTCTATACAAAATCTTCAATTTTGTGAAAGAAGAGTGACATTGAATCTTCTCAACGTTCTCATGGCTTCGAGTTAGATTACGACAACTTATATCAATATGTCCAGCGTTATCATAGTCGTCTCCGTAACTCTTATGCTTAGCCCTTAATTTGATATCTAATTGTTCTGAAACAACGTCATTTGGATTACCCTCCGGAAGGAAATCCACTGAGAAAGCCGTGTGACTTGGAGACTTACGAACGTGAGAAGTATTTAAAACGGCAGCGCTTAAGGGACCGAGACTCACGTCAGTTTCATCGCCTTCGTAGTAGATAGCAAACCTGCAACACCATTGGACAAAAGAAGCCATTGCTTAGAGCATCATATTAATATAACAAAAATAAAAAATATGGGAACAAATTAAATACCTAGGGCTAGGGTTTTTGACGAGAAAATCAACGTGCCATGTGGCAGAGGATGGAGAGACGGCGATGGATTGGATGGCGAATTTGGCGTCGCAGTGAGCATTGTCGACGAAGTTAAAGATATATACCCATACGGCGATGATGGTGAATATTGCGCCGAAGCAAGGTGTAACGCAAACCGTAGTTTCCATACAAGTGGCTTTACGACCATGCGTTGGCGGCACAGTCACTATTGGTCGTGACCACCATCTACGACGAGGAGGAGGAGTGGCCGAGGTTGGTGGAATTGGATATTCGTTGTAAGGATTGATTTGGAAAGCCATTCTCTCTCGTTGTTTGGCTGGTTTGGAGAGGAAAGAAATAGTTTGATGTTAACTTAATCGTTAATTATAGAGACGAGAGGGGGATCAATGGTTAATAAATATATATATATATATATACAATAATTTCGATTGTTCTCTCTTTTGTTTTTTTTCTTTCTTTAAAGTTTTATGTGTTGTTAAGACCATGTGCAATGGTAAATGAGTGTCCCGTCCCTTATTTAAAAAAAAAAAACAAGTAACCAATCGCGGGCCGCCACGTATCAGTGGGGCCCGCGAATAGTGAAGGACGAGAAAGAGGGACGTCCCAAATAAAGAAACGTCGCATGGTTTTGGAGCAAAGGTCGCATGGTTTTGGAGTGGGGCCCAGCGTGGGACTTTGTCAAGGAACGCTGCTGCAAGTGCTCTAAGATAATTATGATATTTCGGGGGTATTATTTATTTAGAATCACAATAAAAAATTATTAATTACACATCTTTTTAATTTTTTACGTTTAGTAAATATCCGAATCTACCATAATTAAATTTAATAAATTGTGTCAAATCTCAAATATCTTACTTTCTTTTTCAAATGTGTCAATGTATTAAATTCTTTGGCCTTGAATGAGAGATGATGTCCTATCTTTTGTCCTAAAGACAACGAAATTTTTTAAAAAAAAATTTATTTATTTAAGGTTGTATATAGAAGGGAAAAAAAAGAAGAATGTAAATGATTGAAAAAGCTTATACTCGGCCCAATCTTCCAAACGCAAGGGCCCAATATTCCAAACTCAAAGGCCCAATGGTTTCTTTCAGGAACAAAATAAAAAAATTGAAAATTGCGCTCTTCCGCCATTGACGTATTCGATGATGTAAGCTTAAGGGAAGCTCCACAAGATTCTTCGTCTTCTTCAGGTATCTGAAGTCGTCACTAAACACGTCAATCACAAATTCCTTTTGCTTTTCCTCTCTGACAATCTTTCTACACTTCCTCTCTCTCTCTGTATATATATATATATATATGTACTCTCGAAACTGATTTGAAAGAAGAAGAAGAAGCCTAACGAAGAACATTCGAAAAAACTTGGATTTGTTTTTATTTGGAGCTTGAATCGCTAAAAATGGAAGGGATTGAATCTGGGTCTAGACAAGGAAAGAGAGTGGTTGTGATCGGCGGCGGAATCGCCGGCTCTCTCGCCGCGAAATTGCTTCAGTTCGATGCTGATGTCACACTCATCGATCCGTAAGTTCTTTCACCAAATTCTCAAAAACACCATTTTTTATTTGATCTTGAAAGCTTCAAAACTTGTGTTGAGTTTAGGAAGGACTACTTTGAGATTACATGGGCAAGTTTGAGATCCATGGTGGAGCCTAAGTTTGCTGAAAGAACAGTGATTAACCACAATAGTTACTTGAAACAAGGCCGTGTTGTAACTTCTCCGGCGATCAATATCACAGAGAGTGATGTTATGACTGAAGATGGATCTGTGATTGGATATGATTATCTTGTTATTGCTACAGGTCACAATGACTTGTTCCCTAAAACTAGACAAGAGAAGCTGTCACATTACCAAGCTGGTACGAATCTAAATCCTGACATTTGTTTCATGTGATTTCTGTTTGTTTTGGTTGGTGTTGAGATTGTGTGTGAAGATATTTTGTTTGTCTTTAGTATGATTTATACAACATTTGATCTATGTTGTTGCAGAATATGAGAAGATCAAATCTTCTGGATCAGTTTTGATTGTTGGTGGAGGTCCATCTGGTGTGGAGCTTGCTGCGGAAATCGCGGTTGATTTTCCAGAGAAGAAGGTTACTCTGGTGCATAAAGGACCAAGATTGCTTGAATTTGTTGGACAAAAAGCTGCTGATAAAGCATCTGACTGGTTAGAATCAAAGAAAGTGGAAGTTATATTGAACCAATCTGTGGATTTGAGTTCAGCTTCAGATGGAAACAAAACATACCGGACTTCAGGAGGAGAAACTATACATGCAGATTGTCATTTCCTCTGTGTTGGGAAACCTTTGTCTTCTCAATGGCTCAATGGAACCGTTTTGAAAGATAGCTTGGATGGTAAAGGAAGGGTCATGGTCGATGAGTACTTGCGGATTAGGGGTCGAAGCAATGTATTCGCCATTGGAGATATCACTAATATCCCGGTAAGTACATAATATCATGAAGTATATCCAGCTTTTACATAGTTTCTTGGTTAGTAGTCTTGTTTTGATTATATGATTCTTGATAACAGGAGATGAAACAAGGATATATAGCGGAGACTCATGCTAATGTGGTTGTAAAGAACATAAAGGTAATGATGTTGGGTGGGAAAAAGAAGAAGATGTCGACTTACAAGCCCGGTTCAGAGATGGCTATTGTATCTTTAGGAAGAAAGGACTCGGTGGCTCAGTTTCCGTTTGTAACAGTTGTTGGTTGCCTCCCTGGTTTGATCAAGTCAAAGGATCTGTTTGTGGGAAAGACGAGGAAGGCAAGAGGACTAAATCCTAAGCTTGTATAAGGTTGAGTCCTATTTGTGTTTTCTGGTTACATCTTGAGAGATGTAAATTATGTTGTTTGTGTTGATCTCATTGTTTCAGTGTGGAGTGCGTGTTGGTTTGCTTATGTTGTTGTGTATCTAATGAAGTATATTTGAGTTCTAATCTTCTTCACTTGCATTCCAATTATTGTCCCCTAAACCGGAAAATCAAATAAGAGCAAACCGGAAATCAAACATAAACCAGAAGAAAACCAAATTAAAATCAATTTAGCTCAAATCCACCTTTTTAGCGTTCACTGAGTTCGATCGGAGATCCCCGGGCGGAGAAGCATACACCGGCGACTTCAATCATCCCTGTAAACCCCTAAAGCTTTCCGTTGATAAAGTTTACTTATAAGAGTGATGTGTAATTGAGACTTTTGTGAGTCAAGAGGTTTAAAGATTGAGAAGATAACGATATGTCTCGTGAATCAGAGAACACTGATGATGAACCACCGAAATGTATGTAATTCGTTCCTCTCTATGTTTCCTTTCTTCTTTCTGGGATCTGTAATAAGCTTTGAGATGCACTGAATCACAGTAATCTGTGTATAATTAATCAGTCTGTTGGATTAACTTGATTAGGATTAGTAATTGCATACTAAGATCTTGGAGCTTTTGAATTCACCATTGTTGCTTCTTCTTTTGATAGGGATGAAGTTCCGTTCTCTGCTGGTATTCTCCATGCTTTTGCGTGTGTTTTTGATTGTTTATGGAGAATGGCAAGATGCTCATATGGAGGTCCGGTACACTGACGTTGATTACATTGTATTTTCCGATGCTGCGTCGTTGATGGCATCCGGCGAATCTCCTTACAAGAGAACCACATACCGCTATTCGCCTTTGCTCGCCTTACTTCTGACCCCTAATTCCTTTTTTCATAGGTCATGGGGAAAGTTTATTTTCTCAGCTTCTGGTATGACTTCTCTTACTTATCTCAGCCTTCTCTTGTTTATTATGTCGTAACCGAAGAACAAATTGTAGAATGTTCAACCTTTTTTGTTTTATTTTCAGCTTTACAAGCTGAGATGTAGGAATAGTACCGTGGAATCTGTTTGATGATTTGTTCCACGGTTGTTCTGAAATATATTTCCATGTTTCAGATTTGCTGGTCGGTTATTTTATCCGTATGATTTTGAAAGAACGTAAGGTGCCTGAGAAGATATGTACATATTCTGTAATGGTATGGCTTCTCAATCCGTTTACATTCACAATCGGAACCAGAGGGAATTGTGAACCCATCGTTTGTGCCATGATATTATGGATCATTATCTCCTTAATGCGAGGTATACATCTACCAAGTTTGCAGCCTTTTTTTTATGTATTGATACCCTGGCATGAACTAATGTACTCCAATTCAGTTCAAATATATGCATCTCTATCACATTAGGTAGATTAGAGCAAGACATATACTATGTGTGGAATACCCAATTTATTTTTACTTACAGAACAAAACCGTTAAATCGTCAAACTAATGACACAACAACGACAATCTGTTCTGCTATGTAGGTAAGTTGTTACAAGCTGCAGTTTGGTACGGGCTTGTTGTGCATTTCAGGGTCTATCCTATTATCTATGCTTTTCCAATCATCCTGGTTCTCAATTCCAAGATATTTAGATCTGGACAAAAGCCGCATCTTGAGGATTGGAATACCGGTCAGGTCAAGACACCTACCAGCAACACTGAGAAAAAAACATTTCTTCTCAATCTCTTGACTACCTTGAAAAGTTTATTTTCCAGGGAGAGAATTATGTTTGCTTTGATATCCGGGGGTGTTTTTCTAGCATGCAATGCTGTTTCCTTCTATTTTTATGGACAAGAGTTCCTGCACGAGGCTCTCTTATATCATCTCACTCGGACAGATCCAAGGCACAACTTCTCCATCTACTTCTATCACATATATCTTCACTATGAGCGCCAGTTTTCAGCTGTGGAGAAGCTTATCTCGTTTTTACCCCAGTTCACAGTACAGTTTGCTCTAGTCTTCTCCTTCTCTCAGGATCTAGTGTTCTGCATCTTTCTCCAAACCGTTGCATTTGTGGCTTTCAATAAGGTATGGAATACATCACTATATTCTTATATATGTCCCAAAAAAGTCTTCAATTGTTCATTTTCTTATATGCTTTTCTCAGTGAGCTAAAAAACCTTCTGGTTCTGATCTAAAGTTTTATTACCTCATTTGTCTCTAGGTGATAACTGCGCAGTACTTTGTGTGGTTCTATTGCCTGCTACCCTTGATTCTACCATGGAGCCGTATGAAGCTGAAATGGGAAGGCTTGTTATGCATCATTATGTGGATCGGAGCTCAGACACATTGGCTCTTATGGGGATACATGCTCGAGTTCAAGGGCCTTAACGTCTTTTTACCGCTATGGATCGCGAGTTTACTGTTTCTGGCTGCAAACACCTTCGTCCTCGTCAGAATCATACAACGCCATCGATTCTCTCCTCTCTTCAAACGGTTTGAATCGTCCTCCTCTTTAAAGAATGTTACCAAACTTGACTGAGACTAGTCAAAAGTTATTTACTCTCTTGGTTTGTTGGGTCATTACCATCTACTGAGACCTTAGAGTTTATGGCTTTTGTATATGATTCATTGTTTGCAAATTTTGTTTGTTTGATATGTATTCTTAAGGTTTGTTAGGATTTTCTCTAGAATAGTTCATTGAGGAACTTATATAGCGATTTATTTACCGGAATATGAAACATTCATGGAGCTTGCATGTCCTCGGATTCATTGTACAAGAGAGACTGCAAAGAGCTGTATAATAAACACAACAGATCATAAAAACATCACCGTATAAAGCCTATATTGCTCTTTACATTTGTATAAACGTAAGTATACAAACTTTGATATATAACCATGAAATTCCGGGCTTGTGTCACATAATCTCCCCATACCACATCCACATGATCCATCCAGTGGAAGGTACCATCAAAGATAGATGATAGATCAAATCCGTCTTAACGAAGCTCAATGTCATTACTGATCTTTAATAAAAAAACTTATATCTAAATTTTGTTTTTAATACAACTAAACTGATATTTTGCAAAATATAATTACAAGATCCCAAATATCATCACCTAGGACAGCTTTGAGTTGAGTTTAGTGCTACAGTTTTGTTTCACCTTATTTTCTTATTAAAAATAGTAATTTCCCCTAATTTTTTTGAACATGTTTTAAAATTTCAAATTGATTACGATGATATATAAATAAGAGCACAGAATCATCGCTTTCTGGTTCGTGTGGATACGTGTGAGAATTTCTGAAAGCGTCAGACTCCCTGAGACCTAACTATGGAGAACACACGGCCAAACGAACAAGGAAGAATAAGTGAACCAAATTGGAGCGAGCGCGTGGAAGATCTCGTAGCAGCCGGCGACGTCACGGCGGCGATCTCGTTTCTCGAGTCTTTGGAGACCAATCTTCAGTCACGATTGGGTTCTTCCTCCTCCAGCGAGAGAACAGAGTTTGGGTTGCAATTAGCAGCCGCTCTTACGCAATTGGCGGATCTCTACTCTTCTCAGGGACTTTCCCTAAAATCCGATGAGCTTCGAACTCGTTCTTCCCTCATTAAGCAACGAGCGTTGGATTGTGATCGTGCTTCTTCAAGGTACTACTAAATATTTTGTTTGATCGGAAAAATTAGGAGAGATATGAGAAATGTGTTGCGGAAATTGTATATGCTTCATCGATTTTAGGGTTCATTTGTGGTTTATGATTGCAGAGATTCCGGCGATGTAGAGAATCAAAGTATTGCTTCCAATGGACTCAAGTCTGACCCAAATGTCTCACCTGCAGATGGTTGTTCATCTATAGTGCCCATTCTCTCTATCTGATTTAGCTTTTTTTATGCTGTTATTGATCGCTTTTCATCGATCTATAAAGGGAAAACAAAGGATTCCACAAACGTACCTAGCAATAATTCAGCTGCTCATGATTCTTCAGATGATGGTTTGTTTCATGTTGTTACTCAGAGGATGCATTAACCTTATCATGCGATTGTTGTATGTGTGTATGTTGAAATGACCTTGGTTTTGTTGCAGATTGGGAAGCTCTTGCAGATCTTGAACCGAGTAAATTACTCCCCGTAGAAGAGTTGCCTGAAATATCAAAGCTTTCGGTTGAAGAACCTAAAGTTGAAGGACCTAAGAGACGTGGAAGAGGAACGTTTACTTATAAGAGGGATGCGATGTATAGTGATCGAGATTTCTCTGAGTCAAGGTTTGATGATTCAGAAGATAACGATTTATCTCGTGAGACAGAGAAGACTGATGAATCACTGAAATGTAAGTTCAATGTTTCCTTTCTGTTTTTGTATTTTAGTATCTGTTACAGGCATAATCAGTATGTTAGATTAATTTGATTAGGATTTATATGCTGCCTGTTCTAAGCACAGCATCTGAATTTTCTTTTCGGTTTTAAATGCAGCCAAGTATGGCACACGCCATGTCCTCGTACTTGCTGATTTTTCTCCAAGTTTGAGAACTGCTGATTTGGAGAAGCTATTTAAAGACTTCAAAGATAATGGATTTATCATTCGTTGGGTCAATGATACAACAGCACTTGCAGTCTTCAAAACCCCTGCAGCTGGTATATATATGTAATTTGATTTTTCATCATACATGCCTGAATAACTAGGAAGAATTTTAGTTTATCCCACTAAAGCATTAGTAGGGAAGAATTTTAGTTTGTCCCACTAAAGCATTAGTATTTCCCTGTTCTAATGTTGCATTGGGTTATTAGATATTGCATTGAACTTGATCTATGGTTGAACGGAACCACATAAAATGTACGGCTTAGTTGTGGTTTAGTATCCTTACAGCTAAAAATGTGACTTCTGCCTTTGTTGCTAAGTTACAAATCAAATAGACTTTCTCCTGTACAGCTAACTCTCGCTGTGTGTTTTGAATGTTGATACAGCTCTAGAGGCTTGCAACCACGTTCAATGTTCATTCACCATACGTGTTCTCGATGATCACGATTCTCTTTTGGGCTCGATTTCTGGAAAAGGTACTCTACTCCTTTTTAACTTTCATGGTTCTGTAGAATTATTCCCTCTTTCAATCAGAAATAAGCTTGCCCACCTTTTAAGTTTCTTTCACTTCTATATGTCATCACATTACGAACTTTAACACATTATTCTTCCTTTGGTCAAGCTGGCTAACTAATGTAACAACGAAACACAGATCATTTAAAATTGTTGTTACTCGTGTTTCTTATGTGTGACCATGTTATGTTCAATCAATTTCAGATTTGGAACCACCGTCTCAAAGACCAAAGACATCAGCGAGAACAGCTCAACGGTTGATTGCTCATAGCATGGGATTGAAGCTACCTGCTTCTGGATTCGGGTCTAAAGAGCTACGAGACCAAGAAGCTGCCCGAAAAAACCGGATTGTCTCGAGACAGAAACAACGGGAAGATGCTTGGGGAGATGACTGACATTAACCATACAGTTTGGATTTCCTCAATATTCCGGCTTACCGGATCTATATTTTGTGTCTGCTTATTGGTATTTACAAACCTCAATCCACTTGAGTGATCCTTATAAGCATTGCTAGTGCGTGTTTGTAGTGTTTTGTGTATCAAAACCGTTTGAAAATGCTATAACCGGAAATGAAATCTGAACCGGTTATTATAATGTTATCCAAAGTTCTAGACCCACCCGGTTTAGCTAGAAGGGCAATAATGTAAATAACGTATTAGCAAAAGAACAAAGAATTTTCACCGATTAGGGCTCTTCCGAGACATTCATTTCCCGCCGATTTGGTGACTTTTCAGAAATTTGCCGCCCAAAAAGGAATTAAAGAGAAAAGGAAAAAAAAAAGGTTTCGCAGATTCAGAGAAAGCAAAAAGAGAAGTAGCGAGAATGAGCAGCACCAGTCAGAAGAGGAAGAAGATACAGAAGAAATTCAAAAACAGAGGCTACAACCTCAAATTCGATGCCTTAGACGAGATTCTCGTTTTCGCCGATCAATTTCCCGACGACGCTGACGGAGAAGCTATCGATCTTCTCCTCGACAACCTCCAGGAATCGCGTATGTCGCCCAATTTGTTTCCTCGTATTATTCTGCGTAATTTGACTAGTATCATCGATTCTGAAGTCAGTTCGGGTTTTGTAAAAAATGTTGCAGATAAATCTTCCACTGTCGACGCGGAATCAGTTCGAGGATTGATAAACCAGTTGTTGGGAGCTCATAACGCGCCGGAAGAACCTACAACATCTGCTTCTTCCTTGGCCGTCATTGACGCGTTTCTGGTTCCGAAGTTTGGATATGATTCTGTTAAAAAAAAGTTCAACGAGTAAGGCCACTCTACTTTTCCTACTAAGACTGTTTAGTGAGTTACTAAAGACGAGTTTGATTAATTAGTAGGTGGCTTAGGGTTTATGTGTGGTAGATGATGGAGCTTTATAGTGATGAAACGTAATGGTCGCTTGCGCGTTGTTGATTGTTGAACCGATTGGACTGATTGAAATAAATTTAAATTAATTCTAGGCATACGAGTAGCCTGCCTATTCATGGTGAGGCTTCTGCAAAAACAGCATTATACAGGGAACGATTCATGTTGCTGTCGCAGAGAGTTTCTCGCGCAGAGCATTTTTCTAGGCCAGCATTTGATGCTGAAATGTCGCAATTTGAGAACAATGAGGTTGGTCTAAGTTTCCTGTCAAATGTGTTTGTTCCTTCCCATTTTCTTTTGGGTTCTTATGTTTAAATCTGAGACTAAGTAATTTGTTGCGTGTTCTTTCTAGTAGATATCTTCAATTCAGTCTCTGATTTCTCAAAGGGGAAGGAAATGGGTGATGGGAGTTATATCACAGTTAGAAGATGGGCATTTCTACCTGGAGGACCTTTCAGCTTCTGTAGAGATTGATCTGTCCAAAGCAATATCCTTTTCTTAAGGTGGGAACATAAAAAATCTGGGATAGCATTTGAACATAATATTTAAAGCCTCATGCTTATAAAGTCAGCAAAGAATTGCATTTGAGTTATTTGTGCTATGAATAGTTTTCTCTAACAATCAGTACAAGATAACAACAGGATTCTTCACAGAGAATACTATAATTTTGGCAGAAGGTGAAATGCAGGTGAACGGTATCTTTCAGGTAAAGGCACTTTTCTGCTGGGCCTTCCTCTCCCCCGTTCTGAGTTAGTTACTTTTAAACCAGGGAGATATTTGTATAATCTGCTGAGCTGCACATTCATAAATTCTACGATTTTTTATTATCATTCATATTGGGGTCAAGATATTAGCTATATAAAGGAATATAGAACTAAGTCATGTATTGGGTCTCTGTGACAAAACATACGTACACAAGTCTCCGATAAACACTTAAATAGATTCAAAGGATTATGCAAATGTTCGTTCTCATCTTAGTTTTTTAAAATATGTTCTTTGACCAACTCATCCTCTTCTAAAAGTGTATTCTCATCTTGTGGTGAAGGTGATTACATGCGGATTTCCTCCTTTAGAAGACAGGGACAAAACACTAAAGGCACATTCTGAATACGACTTCTTTGGAGGCGGCACACTAACTAAAGAAGAGACGGTAATCTTTGATTCGTTGTTTGTACTCCCGGATTGAGAATTCTGTAACTTTCCAATGCAAACCCTTACATAGTAGGTAAGTCACAGCAGAAATAATATGTTCTTTTTGCCTGCCAACAGATTAGACTTGCAGACCTCGAAAGGCAAGCGGTGAATGACACATTTGTCATATTGTCTGACATATGGTTGGACGACGAAGAGGTGAGTTGAAGTACCAAGTACTCTATTTAGCATCAATCTTTTGTGACATCGCTTGATCGCCACAATATGTTGTCGGCAGAGAAGGTTATCAGGAAGCTGGAAACTGTTCTTGACGGTTTTGAAAGTGTTGAGACAGTACCCTCCTTGTTTGTTTTTATGGGAAATTTTTGTTCTCGCCCATGCAACTTATCCTTTGGTTCGTATTCAAGCCTTAGGTAAGGGATCATTGAAGTTAGAATCTCCTCAATTGTTGAATGGAAATTTGTTCTTATATATTCTCGATGACATGCATTCGTTTCATTCGCAGGGAGCAGTTTGGTAAACTTGGGAGAATGATTGGAAATCATCCACGGTTAAAAGAAAATAGTCGGTTTTTATTCATTCCAGGTCCTGAGGACGCAGGTACCATCAACCATTAGTATCTATATATTCTTTAACAGAGGTCCATGAGGCGACATGACTTATAGAGAGTCATGATATTTGACAGGTCCCTCGACAGTCTTGCCAAGATGCGCTTTACCGAACTATTTAACCAAAGAGCTTCGGAACATTATTCCCAATGCAATATTTTCAAGCAATCCTTGCAGGTGAGTTTTCTATACGATGTGTGAACTCTCTATTGTTCATCATTAGGGTTTTTATTTTCTGAAATGTGAACATCGGATTACTGAGATGGACCGAATACAACAGAGACAGCATAATCTCTTCTTTGTAAAATGCAGAGTAAAGTTCTATAACCAAGAGATTGTGTTCTTCCGACAAGATCTTCTGTATCGGATGCGCCGTTCATGCTTAGTAACCCCTTCCACAGAAGAAACCAAGGACCATTTTAAGCATGTAAACACATCTCTCGTCTCCATTATTTTCTTATGTTATAATTTAGAAGTTTTTCGGGTACTGATGGAAACTCCTGAACGTGTTGGTACAGCTTGTCTACACAATAACACATCAGAGCCATCTATGTCCTCTACCTCTCATGGTGCAACCCATCATTTGGAACTACGATCACTCTCTTCGACTGTACCCAACTCCTCACACGGTATTCATAAATTCTCTTCTTATAGATTGAATTCTGCACGAAATCCGCCTTAAAGCAATGTATTGTTGTTATTTAAAAACAATGGATTGTTGTTGTTTCAAAACAGATAGTATTAGGTGACAAGAGTGAGCAAGAGGTGTGCAAATTTGGGGGAACAACATGTTTCAATCCAGGCTCCTTTTCAACTGATAGCACCTTCGTAGCTTATCGACCTTCCACTCAAGAAGTCGAACTCTCTGCTTTGTGATTCTCTTTTAACATTCCTCCAAGAAGATCAATTGAGTGCCATTTTTACCATATAAGAAATAGTGAAAAAACTTGCTTCATTCCCTATTCTTTGCTTCTCTGTTGTATTCTTATGACCAAGTATTCTTATAGGGTATATTCGTCTTAATGTAACCAATTATTAGTCATAACTTTATAATTCAGTTCAATCCTGACGAGTATAGTGTGCTTTTATATCAGAGAAGGGTCGATCTAAATTAACGAAAATGCATAAATTTAATTGTAACTTGCCATTATAATTAGGTCAAAAATACACATCCATTCAAACTATAGAAAAGCGTTTTCATTCAGACAAAACTGTAAAAGCTGATTGTGTTAACAAACACAACAACAACTGTAAGAGAGAAATCAAGACAGCTTTCTGGAGAGGTTAATTAAGCCACTTCCAGTGCACTTGAGTATAACAGTCCCTGTCAATGGATCAGGTTTGATGTCAAACTTAACTCCAAGAAACTCCTTTATGTTCCTCAACGTCTCCACTGCATATGGAGATAATGTTCCAACTCGAACCTTTGACACGTCTTGTTCAGATAACGCACACAGTAGAAACAACAATCCCTGTAAAAATCCAGAGAATCAACAACACACCCACTTATAGTCTGATCGATCTTGGTGTCTATGGTTAACGTTATAAAATTTTAAACGTACCTGGTGTGTTGAATCAACAACTCCACCCTTTTCAATCTCTTGAAGAAGCCATGAAGCTACTTCAACTCCAGTGTCTTCTGCTGGCAATCTCTCTTTCTTCTCTACATCGAGCTCTCCAGTTTCGTCTGGTCTTTCACAAGACACTGTTGTATCTGCAGACATGTAACACCCTGTGGTTGTTTCTGCTACCAATGATATTCCGTATCCAGGAGATCTGCAATCACGTATTTTTTTCAAAAAGTTGAGCTTTTAATCAATCAAGCATCTCTTGTTTTTACTTTTAGCTAAAAATCTTCTTACTTTCCAGCCTGAGCGCCAACTTTGTGATCTTGGAAAATGTGAACATCAGGCAGGAGATTGTTAAAGATTCCACGAGCTGAGAATCTCATGGAATGTTCAAAGTCACTAGTCACTCTTGTAGAGAAAGTTATACCACGTATCTTCTTCACCATTCCTTCTTCTACCCAATGAACCGCCTGAAGCAGCGTTATAACAGATAAGAAATCCATACGAAGCTTGCAGTGAGGAATTTTCAACAAAAAAAAGGGAAATGAACAGGTACATACACTTAGAGTCTTAACATTTGGAATAGTTAAGAGAACTTCTCCACCTCCATTTGGAGCTACTCCACGGGCCTCGATTTTAAGCTCCAAATCTTCTGCAGGTACTCCAAAACGCTTAATGATATTCAAGGTAGTGGAACGGAATGTGTCAACGCTCGGGTCTCTTGAATCATTTGTAATTCCTGTAAAAGTAAATTATTAGCTCGCTCGATCATAATAAATCCACATGCTTTTGAAAGCTGTTTTGGAGTAGAAGATTACATACCTTTGAGCCTAATCGAAAGAGGCTTCTTTCCAAACAATCCCAACAAAAGTAATGGCTCAAGATAATAGCCAATTGATCGACTCAGCGAGCAGGTGTGAACCAAATTCTTCCCTCCCATTATAATTCCAGGCTTGTACTTTAATTGAGTCCCTGCCAAAATTGCAACATATTAAAACTAACAAACCAATTCCAATTTAAAAATAACATTTTCTTCTTAAATTTTTGGCTCTCATAAACACAAACATGATTATAATCAAAACTCAGCTGAAAGATACAAAATTTCGAAGTCATGAACCCTAAATTGGTGAAACTTAAGTCCTAAAATCAGTAACTCTCAAGTCATGAACCCTAAAATCAGGTGAAACGTTACTTACCGGTCTCGTTAACCTCAACGAATGCGTCATCGGTGACAGTTTCAAAGAGGCGGAGAAGATTAACCTCGTGAGGGCGGAGACCAGGAATCATCTCGTCGGCACGAATATCATCAATCACGATAGGTGTTGAAGAAAGTGTCGAAAGAAGCAGTCTTTGCCTCAAGTTTTGGCTTCCCTTCATCTTCTTCCTCATCGTCTTCCCCATTTTTTTTTTCCTCTCTGAGCTTTTCTCTCTTTTTTTCTCAGACGTTTTCTTAAACCCTAAAAACCTAATGACCTTCTTCACCATTCACTCTACGAGGCTTATTTTTTATTTTCCATTTTGGGCTTCACTGACTTGGGCCTCAGGCCTTTTAGTTTTTATTTACCCTTTACTACTTCGAAATTATGCATTCTAGTGTTGACATTCTTTCTAAAAAACGAAAAGTTATAACAATGGATAGAAATTCAATTATGCTTAAAATAATGTCTTTGTTGAAAATTAATGTTTAAATTTCACGGCTTTGTGGTGGTAATGGATATTACATATATACTTGAAAATGAAGAAAAAAAAAACACCAAATTATTAACAAAAAAAAGTAGTATCATCGATTGAACTTAAAGATCTTTAGTGATTGCCCACCAAATTTTCCCTGTAGATTTTATGCTACCTTCAAAAGTAGTCACCAATAAAATTACGACAGCCAGAATAAAACCTTAATTAGTGTAATTTTTCTTTTTTGACAGTGAAACTGTTCAGAAACTTTTAGTAAACTAAAATATGTGAAAGAAAAAAGATAGTAAAAAACTATATATCAATTTACCTCTTATAATTAGGTAAGTTTTTGTCATCGAACTTTTTTGCCATATTGCTGTAAATTGTTGTAAGTTGTTTTTGAAGTGTTTAATTTTTTGACAATTTTTATTTTAAAGTAAGTATTTTCTTTGTGTTGCAACTTTTTTTCTTTCTAAATTATAATCTTATTAATCAATCCAAATGGGCTTATCGATATATACGGTTACAAAATAGGGTTCGGCCCAAAACAAAAATCTACTGGAAAAGAGATTTGATAAACTCCGGTAGAAAACAAGATCTATTTAACCTATAACACCCGACGCTAACAAGAACTATTTCTTTGCCATGAAAAAAACAATCTCGAGCTCTTGACCGGAGTTAGCAGTTCCCATCGCTAACCGAAGCATCAACCCGTGTCGACAAAACTGTTAGAAGAGGAGCTTCTCCCTCAAATTTAGAAAACGCGGCTAAAATTAAAAAAAAAAAAAAGATAAAATTTGCAAGCTAACAAAAAATACATAAACAATAATACATAGGCTTAAATGTCTAAATAATTATGATTTGAACGGAATCATATTTGGGCCTTCCCATTTGTTAAAAATTCTTACTTTCAATCATACATACCTCATTTGAAGCAAAATACATGTGGTTCAAATGCTTTAGATAAATTCATCATCATTTAACTATTATTGCTAAAGTTACAGCTACCATTTTAACCATAGTATTGTAGCTGTTCCAAAAAAAAAAAGATCCCTACCAGTAAAAAAAGATTCTATATATGTTGCATGTCAAAAAAAATTTGCACAAAAAAAAAGCCAAGAAAACATCGGTGTGACTGATCACCAAACACCACCAATACCAAACATTAATTTTGTTTCTAGGAAAAGCGATGATGTCTCGTCAACAAAAGAGCAAAAGACACTAGAACTATTTAACATTCCAACCACAAAAAACAAAGACATTAGAAACCAAATTGCAATTAAACCCTTATAATTCAATTGTACGGACAATCAAGATCTAACGCATCGTTTTGTCCGTACCTTTTAAGTGTGCGTCACTCTCCACTCTCCAGTCTTTCCAATATTCTTTTGCATCTTGGTCCTTTAGGTTTACTATTACTCTTATCTACACAACTTTAAAGTAGAAACAACTTCAAATTTACCATTGGACATCTATCAAGAAAGTTTGGCAAGACTAACACCACCTCGAATTGGATGATTCAAACAAACTCGAACCTATTTTTAAAATTTATCGATTTTCCGTAAATGTTGAATAGAAATCTTCTATCTGCAAAAAAATAAAAGAAATTTGGCATGGATTTAGAAGATTAAAACTGCTTTTGCCACCACCGTCAAAACTCGTAAAAGTTAATGCAGCATCAATGATGAAGGCTAAAAAAAAAAAGTTCCTGATCCAAAACAAAATATTAGAAGAAGCCTTAGAAGCACAATAATAACAAAGTATGCAACAAAATGAAAAAAGAAAAAATAGAGTGTGTTTCAATGGACTATACGTATTTTCTAAAAGTTAAAGACGGACTAAAAATATATTCAACAAAAATATTTATAGTATTAAAAATAAATCCAATATAATTCTCCGATTAAACAGAACGGACTTTTAATTATCTGTTACAAATTATAATATACAAAATACAAAAATACTAAAACTCTTGCAATCAATTAACGACTCAATGTAATAAATAATAATCATGTTAGAAACGATCGAGAACCTAGTTCAATAATAACTGGGTAATCAAATACTATGAGCATCATTTGAATATATTATTGTTAAAAAGTTCTTTCAATTTTTTTAAAAAAATAAAGCTGATATGGATAATTGTGACATGATTTATGCTACTTACTTGTTGCAACTTGCGTTGCGTGTGGTAAGGTTTTATAAGAATATATATGATCATAATTGCTCTTTTATTCTCAAAAACTACATTTTGAATAAGAAATAATTCGTTGTAACCCTTTTAACAATGTGACATGATTTATTCTACTTGCTTGTTGCTACTTGCGTTTTGTGAAAGTATTATTTGATCCTTGCTTCTTTATTCTCAAAATTAAATTTGAATCGGAAATAAGTTGTAACCACATACAAAATATATTTATAACCATGAAAGCTGCTTTTTCATCTTTTGCCGTATGCCTAGTCTCATTAATCGGTGCCTTCTGAATCCTCATTTGTTGTCGGCCACCTTTATACTAATTATCCTATTCACTACGCAACATATTAATTACCGTTATACATTTTATTTTAGTCACACTTGAATTCTATCAATCAATATTTACATATTCAGAAACGTGGAAATATATTTTCATATACAAAAATCTGTTTCATAGATTTAAACATCGAATGTTCGGGTTTCTAGAAGTAAGCTTATCTCTTAACAAGAAGTTTTCTGCGAACCCACAACATATAAAACAATTGAATCAAAACCTAAATGACTAAGTGGCCTACACAAAATGTCCGTACACAATAAATCAAATTCATAATTTATGTTCGTGGTCTTGGCTATATAGACTTTAGACCACTATGCTACCACACACATAGTTGCGTTAAAATGACAATGATATATATGCAAAGAAAACTGTACCACAACTTTAATCTCACCGGACCACAACCTCAATCGTGCAAGATAGTGAAGTCAATTCTCAACAAGTTAGTAAGTAGTGTATACAATCCAATCCATAACACGTGACATACAAATATGGCAAATGACTTGAGATCTACGAGACTCACGTGGGAATATATCATACATGTTACCGTACGAATTTGCATGAGATCATATCCTTGTTTTAATTGGATGGACGAGAGAAATAATAAAGTGATAATATCATCTTTTTTCTTATAATTTTCTCTCAAAGAGATAATAAAGAATATTATGAAAAGATTAAAATTCCTTTAGGTTACACCATTTAGCATATTTTGTGGCTACGTACGTTGCGTTCGGTCCTTTCACTTCACTTCCAACAATTCCTCCAATTAATCAATTCCAATATAATAGGAGCCGTCGATCTTACCGCCATTATGAACGGTGGCTTAAAAGGCTCGGACCATGGTTCATAAAATTGTGGGGTTTTTACTTTTTAATATACCAAGATGCATTATAGGTTTTTTTATAAGTTTATATTAATATATAGTTATATACTATGTATTAAGTATTATTTAATTTAATTTTATTCCACACTATGACACTAAGTCACTAACCTAGACGTATTTGGTCATTTCATTTGGCAAACGTGGCATCCTCCCATTTGTCAAGTTTGCTACGCTGAAATGGACAACACAAAATGGAAAAATTCCCATCCAAAAGAAGAAAAATTCTCCCCAATCCTCTTTGCTTTTGAATTTCCACCTTTGTATTTCTTTTGCCATTTGTACTACAAAGAAATAATTATTAGTTTAGTAAAAGGGAAAATGTGTTCAAATTTTAAATTTCGTTTGCTCACTCGCTCTCTCTTTCTTTCTCTGCCACCGGATATGGCATCCACTCCACTTATAATGAAATAAGATCCTCCCTCACTTAGAATTTGTTATCTAAAAATAACGATGTTACATAAATGTTTAAAACTTAGATACAAAATTATATATTTGTACATCATAAAGAATTTATATTTTAAACCCTTTAACAGAAAAAAAAATAAATAAAAAAAGGGTGCAATTTACTCACTCTTGTCCAATTTTTAGGGAAACTTAGGGAAATATATATTTTAAAAATATGTTCAAACTGTTATAAGCGAACTGAACTTTCATTTTACACCTATGTCAAAAAAAAAAAAAAAACGAATTTTTTTACATAATGTTATGAAAAATTGCAAAATATATTTTATAAAGACGAAATTCATAAGGTTGACTGATGAATATATAAATCGAGGTATAAAATGAAAAAAAAAAAATGACTGAATTTCAAAATTAAATATATTGAAATTTTTAGTGTAATTAGTGGGGACTATAGGTAGCTTTATTCTGGAAAAGGGTCTCTACCACTATTGACCACGAAAAGGTCATGGACTCACGGTGTTCACCATAATTTCAATGAAAATAGCGTAAATTCTAATTAAAACAAGAAATATTTACTCAGATGTTAACCAAAAGTTCGAATATTACTAGAATATCATACATTTTCTAAAAATTATTCATATGTTTTGAGCATTTGTGTAATTACAATTAACACCCTTCATTAGTTTTTTTTAATTAATAATTTTTAATTCGTTTTTAATTAAAAATAATAAATAAAAATTTGATTATCCATGTCATTAATCCACATCACCAATCTCACACTCCTCAAACTCACGTTATTTTTCCTCTTCTCTTTTTTGTCTCCAAATCCAAGAAAAGCTTTTAGATCATTTCTCCTCTTCTCTTTTTTTTGTCTCCAAATCCAAGAAAACCTTTTAGATCTAATAATCTGCAACTAACTTGGGTACAACATTGACAGAGATCTTCAAATTTGCAGGATTGGGAATGGGCTTGATCTTCCTAGACCTCACAGCCACAACGCTTGCCATAGGGTCCCAAATCAAAAGCTTCGTCAGATCTACTCGCAACCACGCTCACGAAAAAAGTCATCAAAAATCAAAACCCAAAACAAAGAGATCTATGGAATTCTACATGATTCGTTACAGGTTTGAGTTGAAATCAAGAATAGCTACTCTTTTACTTTGATTTTACATGTCTCTCGTTTAATCTTCCTCTCAATCGATCTATTTGGAGACATTTCTACTTCTATCTATGTTTTGATTCATACGGTTTAGTCTTCCTCCTATGTATCCCTCAAACATATTTTTACGAATCTTAATTTGATTGTTGTTATTTGACCAATAAATTTCATATTGTCTTCTCCAAAAAAATGTTGCTTTCCGATCTGTATTATAAATCAGCCGTAAAGTGATGTAACTCAGCCGTAACGTGATGTAACTCAGCCGTAACATATAATTTACACAACCTTTCGTCTTCCCTGAATGATAACTCAGCCGTGACATGTAATTTACCGAACCTTTCGTCTTCCCTGAAGCATATAACTCACCCGTAACATATAATTTACACCCATCTATCGTCTTCCCCGGAGAATATAACTCAGCCGTGACATGTAAATTTACCGAACCTTTCGTCTTCCCTTAAACATATAACTCAGCCGTAATGTAATTTTACCGAACCTTTCGTCTTCCCTGGAACATATAACTCAGCTGTGACATGTAAATTGACCGAACTTTTCGTCTTTCCTTAAGCATATAACTCAGCCGTAATGTAATTTTACCGAACCTTTCGTCTTCCCTGGAACATATAACTCAGCTGTGACATGTAAATTGACCGAACTTTTCGTCTTTCCTTAAGCATATAACTCAGCCGTAATGTAATTTTACCGAACCTTTCGTCTTCCCTGGAACATATAACTCAGCCGTGACATGTAAATTGACCGAACCTTTCGTCTTCCCTTAAGCATATAACTCAGCCGTGACATGTAAATTTGCAGCGAAACAATAAGAGACGCAACATTTCCTCTAACTTTATCATCGAGCACCAACTTCACAAGTTTTTCGTGCGTTGTTTTCGCATCTATCTGCACAAGTCTACACCCACTTTCATCGGTGTTAAATACGTATTTGTGTTTTTATACCCAATTACCGGAACCGGATCAACCATATCGGGAGAAGGATGAAGGAAATTGAAGAAGAATGAGGAAGACGATGAGGAATTGGAAGTTCCGGTGATGTGATAAACTCAGGTGAAGAAGACGAGTTGAAAAAATTTGGCCCTATTTTTTTGTCCTTTGATGATGATGACATGGAATGATGACATGGAATGTTGCATCCACGTCATTTTTTAATTGATGAAGTGGCAAGTAAGCCACCAAACGAAAATGTAAATCAGCTTAATTAAACCAGCCATCAAACAAAACTTTAACTCAGCCGCAACATGAATACTATTACAGTAATTAAAAAACGAAAAAACGGCAGCCAAATTCAGCCGTTTACTGTCGTAACTCAACCAAAAATATTTAACTCAGTCGTGTCGTTTAATAAGTCGGCCGTCATTGCATGCTATTCTAGTAATTAATCTTTCGCTACTAAGTCAGCCATAATAAGGCCGAGTTTTCCGTTAATCCAGCTCATTACGGCTGATTTATGATACTCGAACATAAATCAGCCGTAACGTCATCCCATAACTAAGCCGTCTTTGATAACTCAGCTAGCCGGAGAAAGTTAAGTCAGCCGTGTCGAAGCAATAACTCAGCCAAAAATTTGACAAATCAACCATCGGGTGAAAACTCAGCCGTAACTTAGGCTGGGTTATGCTCGAAAGTCAGCCATTTTATCATAACTCAGACAGATTTCAGTAAGTCAGCCGTAACTCCAGGCTGGGTTATACTCGTAAGTCAGCCGTTTGCTCATAACTCAGCCATTTTTCTTAAATCAGCCGCAACATACCGTAACTCAGCCGTCACTGCCGCTATATCGCTCGACGGCTGAGTTCATTAATACACGTCAGCGATTTCTGACGTGGCGACGCGGCTTTGCTGACGTGGCAGTGGCATTCTTTGTAATTACGTTTTTTCCTGTAACGTTTAACAGGGACACGCTGGGTATAAAAAATATACCCGAAATATGATAGTAATAAAAAAAAGATCTGTATGTTTCTGGTAATTTCATATAAAATGTATAACATCTGAGTAAATCTCCCTTAAAACAATAGTGTACCTTTGTTTTCCAATAGTTATAGTAAAATATCTTAATCTATATTTCGTAAAATGATTGTAATATACATTTAGTTTTGATTAATGAAACATAGCATATATTCACAAACAATTTAACCTTCTTTTTTTAAGTCCACCTGTTTTTAATATATATATATAAAGATTGTAATATTGTAGTAAACTAATATATATTTTTAAATTTAATTAATTTATGGTAGATGACATATTGTTGTTAAAGTTCTATTTCCTATTTTATGTTCATCTTAGATAAAAAAAAATGAAGATGATTCCGTACACAGAAATGTACTTATTGTTTATGAAGAATTTTGGTTTTCGTTTTTTTTTGCGTGATTTTAAATATTTTCAAGATAAAGTGATCGCTGGAGAGTAAATGAACATTTATTACTACGAAAAATGTCAAAATTTGTTCAGGTATTTTCTGTGAACCCCTTAGGCTTTGCACACCAAAGTGATATTTTCTGAGGATCTCTCAATGCTGAAATCATAAACGGTTTAGAGACAATTATATTGACAAATAATCAGTTAATCACCCAAGTTAGTTCATAGTTCCTACTTAATTTTAAGTGGTTTAGAGTATTTTAAGTATTTTTAGATGTTTATTATTGAGAATAATTCTTCTATAAGATATTTTGGATCCCTTTTATGATATGTGACTATGAGATATTTATAAAATTTACATTAACCAAATTATTGAGTCATGTGGAGTATGTGGTGGATTAACCTTTCACTTCGTAATTTTCTACCTGAGTGACTGAGTCACATGTGGATGAGATTTCGTTGCATGTAACTCCTTGGAACATGTTATAATAATAGCTGTGCTCGATTAGCTAATGTAGTAATGTCTTATTATTAACATTAGTAAAAAATTATCATAGAAATATAATATAAATTTAACAAACAAAAATATGGCTTATCTATATGGTTAGCCAAAAATCAGTATGATTGTATCATGTTGATTTTCACATCCAACAAGTCATTAGAAAAGTCCTCCATTGCCACCCAAATTACTCAATTAAAAGTCATCAAGAACGCTAGAACAGTGTTTAATAATGGAACTATATATGCTATTTAATTTGATATTTATATTAGTAAACATTTTATAATTTTTGGATATTTTATTATTGAAAAATAATAGCCGCGGCCACCAGAATCTTAAGGTGTCTATATTCCCCTCTTTAAAAATCATTTTTATAAATTAACGGAAAGTTGGAACTTCACGTTTCATTGGCCTCCACTTGTTCTGGAATTTTATCCTAGCCTATGCCTAACCTCCCTTTTGTTTATAGTTTCATACGCCACACTTAAAAGATTCACGAACCCCTCGTCGACAGAAATAGAAAAATAAAAAATCATGAACCCCTAATTAAATACAATTTTGGCATCAGAGAATTTCATTTTGAATTTTCTTTTGATTATAACTTTTAATTTAGAGTATTTTATTTTGAACTAGTGCTAAGACGGTGGATATATGTATCTGTTGATTTTTAGAGGACAAGGGAATCACAAGTAAATAAATATTTTCAAGAATACTGTTGACTAGAATTCATAAAGAGAATTGATAGATTAATATATCATTAGCTAGATAAATTATTATTTAATTAAGGCTTAATTTACAATTCTTAAAGTGCTTTCATTTTTTATGTACTAAAACAAGAGTCAACTAGCTAGGAATCGATCCATATGGTTGGAAACAAGTAAATCGCATTATGAATATAGTACATAAACGAACGTTTAAATAAGTGAGCTGTACTAAAATAATGTGTATGAATTTAACAATATTTCTTTTTTTCTTTTTTTTTTTAAAAAATATTTCTATTTGATAAGTCTTATTTGGTAAAACTCCTACTTTTGAAGAGCTTATGCGTCCAGCCATGCAAAACGAGAAAAGTGTGCCTATGAGTCAATTCCCATTTGCTCAGTAGTCCTCACGTAGGTACATATATTATTTAAATCCGATTTTTGGTATAGTTTGTATCTTTATGGTTGCCGGTTATTTGTTTTCTTTAAGTTTTGGCCAACCGATTGTATCATTTCATTGATCGCAAAGTATATATATACTTCTTTTTCAAAAAAATATGTATATATATACTAAAGAGAAATTATAAGAAATAAATTCATTTATAATTTAATTTATTTCAATAAGTACAATAACACATTCACTTTTAAAATTTAATAAATTCCCTTATGTTTTCTGACAAAAACCCATCTCTCGTTTTACTTTTGTATACTGTCATAGTATGTGTTTTGGCGAGGTCTAAAAGTTGCGGTTAGAGTTTAAGAATTTGCTAAGGTTTATATGTTTCTGTTAGAGTTTAAGAATTTGAGTTTTCACATTACTGTCAACTTAGAAGTATTTCTCTCAAAAAATCAAAAGCTTTAGTCACTTGACTTAATGAAGTTTGAAAGGCATATATTTGATCAAATTCTATTTATAATCGGGATAGATACCTAACTGTCCCCGATGATACAGAAAAGTAGCAAAAAAAAAAACCCTGTAATATAATATTCTAGGGAGTGAGTTTCATATATCACATTATTCCAAATGCCAATAGAAAAATCTACCAAAATAGTAATAAACCTAACACAAATGTTAACTTCGCAAATAGCAATAAATATACAAGATTATTAATTTTCTTCCATATGTTGTTTTTAGTAACCTTATTGGATTGTGTTGTAACTGAACTAAGTCAAAGTTGCAGTTTTTAACGAACATATTGGTTTTAACAATTAAACCGAAACACATATAGTAAGTTATTGTAGACACTTTTTTTATAGATGGTGAAAATAAGTTTTGATGAATAAATAATTGAAAATGAGTGGTGTTGCTTTGGTTTATAGGTAGAGACAAAACGCATCCATGTCTCGTTTTATGCTTTTCCATTCTCTTCATGTGTGGCGATGGGCTCTCTATCTCTTTCTCTACGACCTAAAAGCTCTCTTGATCATGCAACTTTATACGTAGAATACTATTAAATTCTATAATTACTTCCTTTTTTTTTTGTTCCCACGTTAATATTATATAAATACTCAGAAAGGGATCAACATCGAGACCTTTTGTTAAATTACTGTTAATAGTTTATATTCTGATGAACGACGCTACGTATATGAGCATCTTTTGCACATCCGTAGATAGAGAAAAAGAGAGACAAAAGGACCCAACATGCAAACAACAAGACACGAGCTTTCGGTTGCTTTCCACTTTCGTGATTCTTCTCTTGGGTAAGCTCATATCTTTTTACTATTTTTATTTTTCCTTTTTTTTCCTAATCAGCTAATTCGTTTTATTTAATTACCTATGCTAATCCTACCAAAAAAAAATTAATTACCTATGCAAAAACTCAAAAGAAGTATCATTCATTCCTTCCTACATATTAATCGGAAAGATTCTACGTTTCAAAGATTTTAGTTAGAAAATTTTGGTTTAAAAACTTTTAATCCGTGAAGAGTGTAGCTTATTTTCGCTATTTTTTTCTCCAATTTCGAATGACCAATGGCATACTTAGGTATATATAGAAAACCTTATTATTATTATTATTATTATAATGTTTTAGCAATCTGTTTTATTCTAATATATATAAAATTCACCTATCCTTTATGTACATTATAACTCTTAAATGTTTTCTTGCAGCAACAAAATGGAATTTACAGTATAAAAGGAATCAATTATCTTAATTAATTTGTATCTAGCTAGAATTTTGGTAATTTATGTGTTATGTTCTTTACTAAAAAATATATGTGTTATATTGTTTGAGAATAAATTCCATAAACATTGATATCGCTTCTAAACCATATGTGGCTGTTACATCATGATGCTACGTATATCTATATAATTTCTATACAATATATGGAGTGAAAGTATATTCCACGTATATATATTACAAAATAAAAGAAACAATACAAATAGATAGATAGGAATCCAACTCTATCGAATAAACCACCTTATGCTATTATCTCTAACGTTTTAGGACTTTTCATATATGTCATCTAATAACCTAATTTTGGTTGTTCTTCTAACTGATTTCATGCATGATGTTTGAACACACACTACACATATTTTATAGAATTAATTCAATTTAAGTAGAAAATTAGCCTAACGGGATATATTACATCAGCTCTTTATTGTGTTCTACATTTTCCTAAGTGGTGACCATGAAATATATACACTAAATCATGATCAATGGCCTTAGGGAATTCAATTTGTTTGATGACGTCGTGATGAGATCTAATTATATATGGATAAACTTTAATTTCTAGTAAATTAATTGGTCCATCCAATTGAATTTGGTCCTTTAAAAGGAGAAAGGCGATTCCTTTGCTTCCACCTTAAGCGATGTTTTGCCCACAATGAGTGTCTCTCGCTATCTTCCTTTAACCTAATTGGAAATGTTTGTTCTTTTCTGGATGTCTTCGCCTTTGTGTTTTTTTTTTTTGGGTAAAATTATAAAATATTAATTCTATATATGTTTTGATATCAAAATTACTAAACATTTTTTTAGCTATGAGCTTAGGTTGCATAGAATGGGAATCAGGTATTCAGGTTTATGAAACAAAACATAGGGAAATACAAAAGCGGTAATTCTTTAACCGCAACTACGTGACTGAAACCTTATACACACGCATATATATATTGAAAAATTGTCCTAAACAACTAAAAACTATTAAATAACTCAACTAAAGGTAAAATCTATACTGTTAAAAGTTATATCAAACCTTTCATATATACATCTAAGACCATCATTATCAATAGGCTCTTAAGATAACTCTTAACTTAAGAGATATGTCTTATAACTAACTTAAGTCATATCTCTTAAGTTAAGAGTTATCTTAAGAGCCTATTGATAACGTCGCTCTAAGAATTATCTAAAGAATACTTAAATAACAATTAATATATACCACAAAAAAACCCATTAATCCAAAAAGATCTATATGACTATATTAAAAAAATAAAAATAAATAGTATGACGAGAAACTCAAATTGGCAGCGATGGACGGCAATGTGCAGATTTATCTCTCGATATATCAGAGTAAATATGTATTAAGTAAGAGTTTAAGACGAATGGCATGTGATTAAATATTGGAATGATCGAAATTTTTAGAAAAAAATCTAAATATTTTGCATATAATAAATAGTGTGGGTAGTTATTTACTTAATCATTAATTCACTACAAATAGGGATGGGATTATTGTTGATTTTGCCCTTTTTTATCAAAATCTTTTGAAAATGCCATTTTTATTAAAATCTTACGGATTTGCCATTTTTTTACATTTAAAAATGTACGTATTTCGGATTTTTTTTGGTAAAAATACGTAGTTTATACAAAACACTAAACCCTAAGAACAACCACAACCGACTAAACCCAAACATAACGAATAAAACGCATGTTAAATCATATTTCCGTAGCCTGAAAAAGGGCAAAATCCATAAACTATTCAAAAAAGGGCAAAATCCACAAATGCCATCCCAAAAAATGGCAAATCCATAATTGATTCAATAGGGATTAGACGTTGCGGGCCAATATTCTAGAGATATGATGCGATCATACCATAAAAAATGAAAAAGGAAAAAAAAACCTATACATACCAAAACAATGTAACAAGACAATACATTTACGTACGTAGGAGTACGCATTTGGTGTCTTTTGGATACTTTTAGAACATTTTATCGTTTTCCGGATAGGACCAATAATGATCTCATCATGATCATCAATAAAACCAAAAAAAAATTCATGACCATCAACATCTTATATATACGGATATACATATATACGCACGTAAACATGCAACCACGTACACTTGAGAACAAAAGATTATTCAGTCTTCGTGTCCCCATGCACACGTCTCTGTCTAGCTCTCGGACCGCATCCTACTCCTACACTCACCAACTTGTGTTTTGCCCCAAATACTTTTCTAACGATATTATCTAATTGTATTAACAAAAATTACTAAAAAGAATTGTATTATACTAAAAATACGTTTAATTCTACTATATGGCCATATTCTTTTAGTAAAACTTGTATGTACACTAAAAACTAAAAACCATCAAGTAGCTTTTATGATATTGAACTTTGATGCTCGTGTAATTTTAACATCTTTGAAAGAAACTTTTAAAAAGTGTTCAAACTATATATACGATTATATGTTTCAAAAGCTACAGCTTTATTCACTCTCAGAACTTTAATTATGCATCGATGATAAAACTAGATATTAAAAAGATTATTTATGTGAATTATTTTGTGATATGGTTACAGACAACTTATTGGAACCACTTTTCAATCACATCTTAATTACGCACCAATTACAGTACGTACGTTGATTTGGAGACTGTTATGCAAAATTTTGGCAAGGGTTATTAGAATTTGCAGAAAACAAATCTCAAATAGCAGTTTGTTCAAATTTACAATATATTTAAGATTATAAATATATCGCCTTTTAATACATTCTATCTAAAATGAATATGCGATATTGCGATTAACAAAAACTATAATTCTCTGCATGTTTTGTGGTATTTTTGAATTCATTCTAAATTTTAATTTGATTGGTGTGGAATATATTTTGCATTAAAACATACTGGTTTCATGAGCTAGAGACTTGGGGTTACGATTATGTAACAAAAATTCTCTTCATTTTATTGAAAATTAATTTATGGAATTCATCTTGTTTAAAACTATTTTTTGGTTTAGGGTAAGTTAACGGAGCGTCCAAAAACGGTCTGATTTACTTGTCTCTTGGCGTGGTTATATATATTTTTTTTTGTTTAAGCAGGATGGTATTTTTGATATGTATTTAATCAAGTGAAATATTTAATAGTTAGGTTGATTGAAGGACTTAATTTAATTGGACTTATAGATTTTATCAACATATGAGAGACACTGAAATTAATAAATTGTTTTATTCAACCATATAATTCTTAAATATAAAATAATATTTTTTGAACATTGCTGATTTCAGTTGGTATTCAGCTATTTATTATCTGTTAATAGTTTCGGTTGATTTGTTTTACAAAGAAAAAAAAGCTATCTAAAGTAGTTTTTAAAAAGCTCTCTGAAGTAGTTGATACTTTCCAAAGTTTTACTAAATCGCAGACGCCATCACGCCAATGTAAACAGACTACAAAAACCATGTCTTTAGTTTAGCAATATTAAATTAAAGATACTTTGCATTTATAATGTTTTCACATATATACTCTTCATGTATAAACTATGACACTAGTTGTGCTATTATACAGTGCCTAATTATACAAACAGCGATTGTTTTGTTCAATATATAGTAGTATAAAATAAACCCAAGTGGTAGTAGAAAGGTAACTACTTATATAAAAAGAAAAAAAAAACGAACATCCGATCCTAATAATGGCATCCAGCTTTCTTTGCATATTTTTGGAACATTCTCATCGTTTTAGCTCAAAAGAAGATGAAAATTGTGACTTCCACAATTTGCCACGTTATTGGTTCAACAGGGAATCGATGCCATACGTCAACATTTATCTTCTTTTTTGACATATAAATGTACACAATTTTTTATATATATTTTTCGTTTCATATCCGTTAGTTTTGTTTGGACGACACACGCTTTAGTTACATTGTTACACTGTTATACACTACTATTTCTCGCCTCGAGTTTTGTTTGCATCTATGTTATATACACGACTGGTATTAGTTTGTTTAGTGTAGGAATGGAAGAAAAACAAACGGATATTGTTTTCAATCATTCTACGAATTGATTCACACAATACACATATATATTCAATATGATCACAATAATCACAGTATTAAACTTTGAATAATTTACCAATCACGAAAAGGAACCGTTTTTTTCTGTACTATTATTTTGTACCGTTTTAACTATTTTGATATTATTTTCTTTTTTCTTTCATTCGTTCAAACATTTTTTCGGTTTTGTGTCGCCAATTTTTTTAAAAGTCATACCCTCTGAAATATAATAATATATGCATTTCATACATTTTTCCTTGCATCAAATACATAATTGAAAAACATATGTTACAGAATTAAAGAGCTTTTCTAATTGTTTTAAGAAAACAATACTGGTAAATATATTTAAAAAAAAAAAAAAAAAGTGGCAATGAAGAGTCATTTCATTTCATGGAGGACCCCACAGTACATGGTTCCATAATGAAAAAAAAAGCAAATCTCTATATATATAAGCACCTCTTCACTCCCCTCATTTCATGTCTCATTCTCATCCATCAAACCACAAAACACACACACATCTTCTCTGAACAACACAACACAACACACTTTGAATTTTTCACCCTCACTTTCAATTCTCTCAAATCTCCTCCAGGTATGTTAACTCTCTCTAGAAAAAAGGATCACAATCAAATTAAAAAAGAGCTAATTTCTCATTTGTTTGCTAACACTTTGATTGTTATAATTGTGCAGGAAGGACTAGTGTTGAGAGGTTTGTTATTTCCTTTTGAAAAATGATGGCTTGTGGCTTAAGCAAGAGCCTTGGCTTGTCTTCCTCTTTGAAGAAGCAACAAGGCATAGTGACAATCCTTGGTGGCATTTCATCGAACACTTCATCTGCACCTTCACTTAGGCGTACCTTCTCCGCCGATTTGTCCTCCAAGACTTGGGTTTCGCAGAATGGGTTTTCTCCTATGAAGAGGATCTCTTCCTCTGAGAAGCTTCGTGCTGACGAAGCAGAGGAAACAGAGGAAGAATCAAGATCCGGAGTCGATATTTGGGCACAGATTCAACAAGACAAGAACGATAAGAAGAAAGAGGAAGAGATCGAGCCGGGTCAATCCGATGTATGGAGTTCGATTTTGTCGGAGAAGAAGAAGACTGAATCGAGCAACGACACGGTTCCTCCACCGTATGTTCATCCTTTGATGAAACGTGCGAGTTCCTTGAGCGAGAAAAGCCTCGAGATTTGTACTGAGAGTCTCGGATCCGAGACGGGTTGCGATGGTTTCTCTTCGCATGCATCGTCGGAGACTGGAGATGTTGAAATCGAGATTCACGAGGAGACCAACCTCGTTATTAACGTGACGGAGACGAAGGTAGAAGAAATAACAGAGACTGAGGTTGAGATTGAGCAAGAATCAATCACGGTTCCCAATCACATAATCGAGCTGCCTAAAGGATCGTTTCCTCCTCCGATTCGTTCTCTATCGAGCCAATCTGGTTCGTCTCTTCACATGAAAACTCGCCGTGACAATGGCCGATTGGTTCTCGAGGCGGTCTCTATGCCGTCGCACAACAACTTCTCCGCTAAGCGCCAAGACGGACGCCTCCTTCTCACTTTTGCTGAAATCAGTGAAGAACCCATTAACGAAATCGACAAAGACGACGAGATTGATTCGGAGGTTCAGTTGTTCGACGAGGAGGAAGAAGAAGAAGAAGAGGAGGAGGAAGAAGAGGCACCAGACGAGTTTGCCTACAAGCCCAATGGGCTTCTGTATAAGTTGGCACAAAAGCCCATTCCTATAACTGTTCATAGGTTGGCCCATAAACCCATTGGTGTACCTAAGAGAAACTCTAGATGGCCCGTGACTGATGAATTCGATACCAAATCCGATCTGTCGACCCCGGTAGTCCATTCTCTACCGCCGAGGCCAAGGGTGGCTCAGCTCGCTCGATCAACAAAACCGCCGTCCACGGTGGACGACACCGTAGGAGCTGCTTGCTTCAACACATGTGACTACTCTTGGAAGTCCACTAACACTGAATCTTTTGGCCCAAATACAAAAACCCAATTCCAAGCCCAAAACTTTGTCAACAAATCAATGGGTGACGGTTGGATAAATGGTTGCAAGGACCGAAGGAGGTCTCTCTTGTCCGTTGAGCCTTTCTGCATTGCCACTTAAACACTTAAGACCAAAAAGGGGTAATTTACAAAGAAGCATAATTAAGCATATGATATTATCTATATATGTGTATATATAGTCGAGTATGTGTTTTACTCGAATATATATGCATATTAACCCAATAATTGTTGTTGAATCATGGTTTTTTCTACCTTATTTTTTCCTCTATATGTTTTGCCATTTACCTTTTTGGTTTGTGGGTAAACAGAAAAATTATAAAAAGAAAATAAAGGATCAAGAATAGGAGAGGGAAGAAAGTTGAGGAGTGAAAATTAGAAGTATAATTTATTGTTTTTAATGAGGTTTTTGACCTCGTTGGAGTCAGAAATATTTAATGATGAGTGTTGTGTTTTGTACAACTTATTTTGTTGTTCCATATTGTTCGCAAATTAAAGACGAGAACCCGTGTTATTCAAATTATATTTCACAACATTATGTTAAAAGTATGAGCACATAGGATAATAAGGATACATGTTTGAGCTTTAGAAAAATTAAAGAAATAAAAAAATCAGTTATCTCTTTGGATATTGAAAGAAAACTAAAATTTTGTAAGGAGAAGTTCATGAGTGGAACGGGTCATGAGTTTGAAGCAATATCTAACGGTTCACATGCAAATACACAATATTGGTTTCATTTTAGTGCCATTGTTGGATACTTAATAGGAGCATGTTTTTGATTACATATTGTAATGCATATGAAATGACAATATGTGAGCATGTTTTTGACAATATGTGATTAAGGTATGAGCATGTTTTGCGAGTAAGGGTGCTAAGATTCGTTGCGTACTGGCTGTCCCAATATTTCGTCGACCTTATCGAGAGCAACTCCAACTAAGCGTTAGTTCACATATCACATGTCGCGGTCTAGTTGATGACTAGATAACCACCTCGGCCCAATACCTAAATTATTATAACATTTATTACATTTTATTTTTACCTCAAATAATTGGGAAAGAAATACAGTTTTATCCTTTTACTTAAATAATAATAATTATCAATACACATACAATAAATAAATTAGAGAATATGGTTCTATTTAATATTTGTTTATTCATTAGTATTTATTTTAATCTAATCAAGCTTTTATTAAATTTTAAATAATAGTATAAATTGTTTAAAAAAATCTAACCCTTCGATTTTTTTCCTGCTAAATGCTTCAAAATATCTTAAAATTGATATTTTTCTCATGGGAGTAAAAAAAAAAAAAATAATAATAATAATAATCTAGTTGACAAGTAAATTATATTCTCCCGAAAGGCCCGACCCAAATTCAAATCCAGACCCACAATTAAACCCGCCCAAGAACCCGACCTCAATTAGAGAAAATCGACATTTTGTTTCTTCTTCGTTCTCTACTCTTGTCGTCGTTGGAAGAAGAGGAAGAGAGAGGACAAGAGAATCATAAGAAGACAAGAGTCATGGGAGAGGTAAAAGTAGACGACGATGCGATTCTTAAATCCTTCCTCGCCGAGGTCGGAGAAGTTGAGAGAGATAACGAAGTCGTCAGGTTCCTTCAAACCCCTTTTCCTAAGCCTAATTTAGCTCGTACCCTCCAACTATGTTCCTGATCTGACTCTTGTTTATGCAATTCATAGTGGGTTAGGGTTTCTATGCTCTGAGATTTTGTTTCCTTATGGTTATCTCTATAGAACGATCGTAACTTAGGGAACTGAATAAACATGATTACAACTATTTTAGCTATGTGTTTTTTGGATTATGTCCTTCACTATGTACTTATTACAAAGTGGATCTTGTGAAAATTTGATCAAATTCTCTCCTTTTGTCATGGTCTTAATGTTTTTGGGCAATACAGAGATATGATCTGTGAGTGTGTTTGCACATATCTTCCATGTATAGGGGCGATTACTTATCTTTGTTGTTGCAATTATCACCAGTATGCTAATCTTGTTCTACTCTCACGTTTCTTATGATTATATATCTTAAAATTTGAAACTTTTGTAGGATTCTCTCATGCTTCAAGCTGAACCCATTTGAGCATCTTAACCTCTCTTTCGATTCTTCCACGGATGACGTTAAAAGGCAGTACAGAAAGGTATTTTTTTCTACCATTTCCCCGGCGAGGACATTTGTTTTTTATTCATGGTTTTTATCGACTTAGTAGAAACAAAAAGCTTGTCTACGTGATTTTAATTTCTGTGCCACTGATTGAGAATACACTGGAAACTTTGTGACTGATCTGAACCTTTTCCAGATTTCTTTGATGGTGCATCCTGACAAATGTAAGCATCCACAAGCACAGGAGGCTTTTGGAGGTTGATATTCTTGAAATTTCTTGTACATAATTTACTTACACATTCAGTAGTTTTTATATGAATCTGCCATCTTGGTGTTGTATCAAAAAGCAATGCTTTACCCTCTCTTAAATTTGTCTGGATGAACTGGTCATGTTCTTATGGTTTCTTATTTACTGAACAGCATTGGCAAAAGCGCAACAACTACTGCTAAACGACCAAGAAAGAGATTATATTCTCACCCAAGTCCATGCTGCAAAAGGTTATATTTTGTAGTTTATATTGGGTCCATAAATTACCTGTTTGATGAATTAAAAATAGGACGTTCCATGTTTTTCTTCATCTGGAAATTATACTAGAATCCCTCGTTTACCTTTTATTTTTCTGTCTCATGAGTCGTGACAACCTTCTTTTCTTCAACTGTGAAATGCAGAAGAGCTTAAGATGAAGAGAAAGAAACAGTTAAAGAAAGATACCGCCTCTAAAATAAAGTCCTTAGTTGATGAGGTAAGAAACCTGTTTCTTTGTGGGTTAGATCTAAGCCATTTATATCTGAGATCCTCGGTTTTTTTCTGTTTTAGCTGTCCAATATAAATGGATCTAGAGTTAAGCTGGGTAATTGATGGCTTCATTGTAACCAGTGATATCAAATATTGATTTTGAAACTGCGTATTTTCTTTTAGGACCCTAGCTTATCTCACAATCGGGCTTCTTCTGGATGAACCAACTGTTGTTACTTGTTCAGCGAGTATAATATCTGTCTGTGTCTTGCTGGCAACTTGCGATCTTTTGCAAGAATTTTTATTCAAGTTGCCAGATTAAGTTGTTTTTAGATGCATGTTTGACATAGTAGTACATTTTGAAAATATCTTTCTTAGCTGACATGATCTTATTCAGCTAATTGTTCCTTTACTGACTGGACATTGTTGTAATGTAATCCCAAATTTTTACTTAGATTGAAATAGAAAACCTATAGTCTGTTATTTACCCAAGAAACAACTATTCGAAGCTACAGTATTCCTAGCTCATGTTTGTCAAAGTTTGTTTATGTTTTAGATAAAAGATACCTCAAGTGAATCACCACTTTTTGTCTTTATTCTTTGTTGCTCTCGTCTGATTTCTATATTGTCACCACTCGCTGTATTGTCAAATATCCAAATCTTCAATATCTTCTGTTTACTATATTTTTCTGTAGTCCAGATTCCTCTTAACTTGTAGTGCCACACAATTTTTATGTACACAGGGAAAGCATGAACACATATATGAGCAATCTGAGGAGTTTCAGAAGGAGCTCAAGTTAAAGGTCCGAGAGATATTAACAGACCAAGAGTGGCGTAGAAGAAAAATGGCAATGAGAGTATGTAGAGTTTCTAGTTTTCCTTGTGTGAAATTTTCTCTGTGGGAAGTCGCACAATCATTTATTCATTTTTTGTATTATTGCTTCTTGGCATTTAGATATCAGAAGAAGAGGGGAGACTGAAGAAGGATGAAGCAGAACAAAAGGAGATATGGAAGAAAAAGCGTGAGCATGAAGAACAGTGGGAAGGGACAAGAGAAAAAAGGGTTTGTTCTTATGCTAACTGGTTATCCTAATTCATTATTCATTACCTGCCTATGAATGCCTTAGTTTAGAACATTCAGCTGACCCTTTGATCCATATTTATGCTTAGAAATGGCTTTAGAGAAGAAAACTCGTCTGAGATCTGTTTGTTTGTTTGCCCATGATTCTAATTCTCTACCTGCATATACCATTTTAGCTCACCTTTTGAAAAGAGAACTCATCTGAAATAGTTTGAACCATTTATATCAGTTCTTATAACGAAATACTTTTTGACACTTGTTTTGGGACTCGAAGGAGCGAGTGCTGGTTCCACCCTCTACTCATTTATCATAAGATTGTATATGCAATTGGTTTTCATTTAAGTTTGGGTTTCCATGTGCAGGTATCAAGCTGGAGAGACTTTCAGAAATCAGGAAAGAAGGTAAGAGACACATTGTTAGTTAGGAAAATGCATGCATTGGTGAATTACTTTTTTTCATTTGGGTGAGAATTCAATCTAAGCATCTGTTATCACTCATCAGGCCAAAAAAGGAGAGACGCGTCCTCCAAAATTGAAGACAGAGGATCCAAACAAATCGTATGTCCAAAGGCCGGTCAAGAAAGGCTGATCTCTACCTTATTTTGTTTCTGCTGTTATTGACATTTATAGATTGGTCTTCTAGAGGATAATCTCAGACTCTCTCTTCTTGTGTCTGTGTTTCTCTTTGTACATCACCAACTTCATTTGTCTTTCCAAATACATCAGAAACAGGGAAGAGATATCTCACTTCTCACACGCTCATGACCTTAACTTTGTATTGCGTCTCAGTCCAGATGATGTCTTTAGCCTTTAGATTTAAAAAATGAACTTGGATCTTTTATATATTCAATGTGGTGTTCACCACAAGAGATCAAGAAAATAAACATATTCTCTTCATAGATTTCCTTGACACAATTATAATGCTACAGACCCCAAGCCTTTTGAGGTGAAAAGAGCTCTGCTATGTAACAGCACCAGCTCCAAAGAACAAAAAGAAAAACAAAAAAAAACATTACAACTTCGATTTCTCTGTCTCTTAATCTGTGTTCTCGTGTCGTGTGATATATATATGTCACAACAGCTAACAAGCCTGAGCTCCGAGTACCACTAAAGCTGGTTTATTTATTTCAAGCCTCAAAGCCTCCTAACATCGTTTCGATTTGCCCCTTCTTAATCCTGAAAGTGGCATCTGTTCTTCAAGCCATACATAAAACCTCCTCGATCACCAAAACTTTTGTTTTCTCACCCTGAAAAGACATATACCCAAAAGCAAAACGAAATTGAGCACCTGTTCAGTTTTGTTAAAGATCCCAAACAAGTGCCAACAAAAAGCAGTTCCACACGTCTTCTACACAGATGCATGACAGAGCAATGAAACAGATAAGAGCAGAGCATGATACACTCATGTCACATTTGTATAATCCATATTGGTTCTTATGATTTATAATCAGTCTAGCAAATGTAGACCTATACCTTAATAATGATACATGCCTTTCATAAGAATTCCATAGAGATATCACTATATCAGAGAATGTGATGACTGATTTTAACAACCTATGCTCATAATCCTCTTTCCACTATAACCAAATTTGCTTAAAATCAGAGCATGGAGGATTTATGCTAAACTATAGATTGGTAAATAGTTGTAATGTTAGGGATTGATTGTTTGATCAAAATTACTAAATTGGATTCACCACGTCTTCTTCAACAAACAATATAACAGAGCAATGCAAACTGAAAAGAGCACAGTATCCTTTTCTTGGCAGGTTTGTATAATCCAAGTTGATTCTTATGATTCATGATCAGTCTTCAAAACACTTTTAAACCAGAGTTTGATGATTAATCTAAAAAATCCAAGTATTGTGTAACCACCTTAGCCAATGTTCTACTTACAAAAACATTTTTCATATTTGATGGCTTTAGATCAAAACTAGCCCTAACATTACAACTATCAATCTACAGTTTAGTCCTAGACTAAATCACATAGACCCACCACAATGTCCCCGGATGCATAGTAATCAACAATGAAAGTAAGTAAGAAGGTAGAGGCTTTGGATAAAATTACCTGCATAACTTAATCTCTGAAAATCACAGAATCTGCAATGGCCAACAGCGGCTTCAGGCAAGCTGGGGTAAATTTACGGGCGAAAAAGTAGGAGCTAGAGTGATTTGATTGCCGGAGTCTCTGAATCAACTCGGGCACGACTTCCTTTGGTTTGTAGGTATAAGGATGTCCTTTCACAGTGCCAGTCCAGTTGACCCGAGTCAGGGTATAACCAGTGCACCCATCTGGATCCTTCATGTTCAACAGCGTCGGGAAATAATGCTCCTCCGGGTAACACTCATCAGAACGATAACACGGGAGCTTGAATTTACGCCACAAGATCCGATCTTTGATAGTTAGCAAAGCATGTCTTCTGGTCATAACAAAGAACTGTGAACCAACTCTGAATTTCTCAAACGGAACCTCAGGCATCATAGCATACCTTCCCCTAGCAGTGTACCGTTTCCAAAGCCTCGGCTCATCAGATATCAGTTCCATAAAACTCCGATACAAGATTCGAATACCTCTCGGATTCGGAGTCGGATCCGGATCAGATTTATCAAAAGTGGCAGATTCAAAGAGAGAGCTATAAACATAGTTAAATGAGTGGAGAGGAATACAATACTGAGAGAGCACAGCGAAGTAAGTATTCGCAGGGTCATCGAGGAAAGCGGTGGCGAGGAGACGCCGCGTGGCGGAGATAAGAGTCGGAGAAGCTCTTGCGGTGCGTTTAGCGTTTGCAATGAAGGCATTCTCAAACACAGAGCCATTCCCAGGTCTTGTGACATTGACAAAAGGATCTGCGTGGACATAGACGTTGTAGAGCGATTTAGAATGTCCAGAGAAGAACCGATCCCAGATTGGCGCGAAATGGAGATCGGAGTTGGTGAGGAATAAAAAAGCAATCTTGAGCTTAGGGTTAGGGTTTCCAGATGAGAGATGGGAAAGAGAGGTTGACCCAGCAGCGGCGATGAATAAACTCCGGTCATCAATCTCATCGGAGATTGGGATTAAAGATTCACCAGGAGGAGAAGGGAAAACATGTGGCGCGACAAAGAAGAAGACGAATGGGAGACATAGAAGAAAAGAGAAGAAGAGAACAAACTGATTCGAGAACATTTGGAACCAAAATCGAAAACCCTAGAAATTTGACTTCCCCAGAAACTGGAAAATCTACCGGAATGTGCGTGAATCTCCCATGAATTGGCAGATTCTGAAGATAAAGCGTTTTCTCAATTCGGTGAAATTAGGGATTTCACATTACTGGAGCTATGAGAAACGAAGAACTTCAACAGATTCTCATAGCTTTTTCCGACGATAATCCGTCGAACCTCTCTCAAAGACTTGGACGAAATCGATGAAAGAAATTTAGAAAGAAACTCTCTGAAAAAACGAAGGTTATCTCCAGAAAATTTGGGGGAAAATCAGCAAAGATTGAAACTTTATGGGTAATTTAATGAGATTTTAGAAATATCTTTCAGATCTCAGATTGTAAAAAACAAAAAGGGTCTCTCACAGTCAGTGATGATGAGAGATTACAGATGACGAGAGAGAGAGATTCATCAATCTGTGATTGGAATGCGCAACTTGGCCGTAGGGGGTATTTACGTCAATTTACAAACCGACAAGCGTTATACCTGACGTCGTCAAGTTTATTGTAACTGTTTGTTTATCGGATCGATGAGTTAACGGCGTTGCGCTGTGTTTTACCGTCGTTGATAACGGCGATGATACGTCGGTCGATAATGATATGTGAGTGCTATTTTTTATTCTTTTATGTTTTTTTTTGTTGTTGAGTATTTTTGTAATAAATTAGACATTGAATGTTGTATCTAATTCGGTAGGTCCAACTGATTTTTTGGTAACTGGTAATGCACTATTTTGCTGGGATGATGTTTTATTTCTTTTTAATGACACGTATTAGATTAGATTTAAGCATATACTTTATAATGAAATTAAGCATCATTTTAAGCAAAACGAATGTGAGTTTTTTTCTTTATAGTATGTTGTGATTTGGTTAATTCTAATTTCTAAATCTCATAATGCATAAAAGACATAATAACATTGGAGCATATAGCTTTTTAGTATAATTTTGTTCTTCTTGAATGTGTGAGTAATGTAAATATACAACCATAAGGTAATCTTTTTATAAGCCCCATGTTGAAAAAAAAAGAAAATCGATATAGATATTCATATCGATATGATATTGGTACCATAGCAGTACATATTTATTTTAAGTCAACAAAAACATACTACATGGCACATATCCACATAGTCGAAACCAAGGGCCCATGTAAATCCATGTAAATCCACCTTCTTTATTTGAGGATGGTCTTAGATGGCTAAGGAATCCTTGCCGAGACAAGAATATGGCTACGATTCTTAGACTCGCCTTTCATGCCTCAATATATATCCTTTGGAAAGAAAGAAAGGCTCGGATACATACCTCAATCTTTAGACCTGTGGCGGCCTTGATTTTGGAGATCAAAGGAATATTGCGTTGTCACTTGGATCCGCTTACAAGAGCTCAGCGTCTAGGTCCTCATGGTGTGTCTTTTTTGGCCACTTGGTTTGAGAGGTTTCTTGTGTAATGTGCTCTAGAGCTTTGTTTGTTATTGTAGGTGTATCTCGTTATTGGAGGCACTGTTGTTGTAATCGGTACCAAGACGTTCTTGGATGTATGAAAGTAAGTTGTTTTAAAAAAAAAAAAAAAAAAAAAAAAAAAAAAAAAAAAAAAAAAAAAAAAAAAAAAAATCAAATTAAGGTTGGATCCATGAACCTAGGGAAGTTCGAGGACAAGTCTAAGCATGAGCTCATGCTTGTTGTTGTCTTTTTAATACGTACTTCCAAAGTTGTATTAGCTATTCTCAACATTGTTCGTACATATCGTACGCGACATCACATGACGCACTTTAGTAAAGGAGAATGAATAATGTGAATGTTTGAATCACTTTTTGTAAACCGTAAACGGGTTAATATCTTACTCAGGCCCATGATTAATGATTTGTGTAATCATTTTGTTTTGAGATATGGCATTACTCTCAACTAATGCATTTATGAAATCATTTAGATCACTTGAACTTGACAAAATTGTTCAGTCGTGTTGGCTAAATCGCATTCACTAAATTATAATTAACTTTAAGTTGGATTATATGTTTGTCTATAACTTTTTTGTTGTTTGCAGTTAGATTATATATGTTGATATAATACTCTAAAGTTTTAAGCAAAAGTTGAAAAATTATTGTATATTAATTATATTTGGATTGTGGTAGAAAAAAAGAAAAACCTTGATATTTTTATTTTCTAAAAAGGAGACCTTAATATGTTTTTATGTCATACAAAAATAGAGGAGTATATGAACTTCTTAATGTAAATTTGTAAGTAATCTCCTTTTTCTCTGATTTTAAATTAAAATTTTCCATATTTTTGGTCTCTTATAGAAGAAATTTCCTATTTCTTTCTTATAAAAGAAGAAGTGAATAAAAAAAACAAATTGTGAAAAGGAAAAGCAAAAAAAGAAAAAGATATAAAAAGTTCTAGAGTGTTCCGCTCCACAAGACCTTGAACAGAAGCAAAGTCTTCGAAACCAACAAGTAGCAGCCACAACAATCTCCTCTCGAGGACTTTTTATTTTTTTAGGGTTTTCGTAAGAACAGAGGAAACATGTTTGGAAGAGGACCTTCAAGGAAGAGCGATAACACCAAGTTCTACGAGATCCTTGGTGTTCCTAAGACCGCATCACCGGAAGATCTCAAGAAAGCTTATAAGAAAGCCGCTATCAAAAACCATCCTGATAAGGGTGGAGATCCTGAAAAGGTTTCTCTTTTCGATCCCTTTTTTTCCTTATTGCGTAGATTCTGTGTAATTCAATTGGTTTCTGTTTCGAAATCTAGTTTTTTTTTTGGTAGTTTGATTTGAATTTTCCGATCGATGGAGGCTTAGATCTTCGTATTAGTATTCTGGATGTTCGATTCGATCTGAAATCTGCGAGTTTTAGGTCAACTATTGACGAAATTTGTTGGCTTTATAGATTCCTTTGTACATGCTAATAGATTTCACTTGATGGTTTGTTCATGTCTTGTGATACTTAAATTTGATCTATGTTAGATTGTTTGTTAGTTGTTGTTGGGATTATAAATATTCAGATAGCCAAATTTCTTCTTTTGGAACTTTGAGACAGTAGAATTTATTGCTTTGTAGATTATGAATTTGAGTATATGGTTTACCTGTAGACTTGATCAAAATATTTAACAGTTTAATACATGTATTTGCAGTTTAAAGAGCTAGCTCAGGCTTATGAAGTTCTTAGTGATCCTGAGAAGCGTGAGATCTATGATCAATATGGGGAAGATGCACTTAAGGAGGGAATGGGTGGTGGAGGCGGTGGGCATGACCCATTTGATATCTTCTCGTCCTTCTTTGGTGGTGGTGGAAACCCATTCGGAGGTTAGTTTCTCGAACAGTGCCCATGAATTTTATCATATTACAATCGATGTTGTCTTTGAGGAGATGATAAAGAGAAGAACCCGGGTTTGTTTTTGTTTCTGAATAGGTGGTAGCAGCAGGGGAAGGAGGCAGAGGCGTGGTGAAGATGTTGTTCATCCCCTGAAGGTTTCCTTAGAGGATGTTTATCTCGGAACTACAAAGAAGCTTTCACTTTCTAGGAAGGTTTTGTGCTCAAAGTGTAACGGGTTAGTACTTATGACTTTATCCTTTCACAGTTGTGGTATTGCTTTGTGTTGTTACCAAGTTTTTGCTGTTTCTGACCATGTGTATATTGACTAATAACCATGCAAAGTTTCTTTTTCTGATATATGCTTTGCTCCTGTCTTTCAAATCTTCATTCTTCACTGACATTATTTGCTTTATGATTGCAGCAAGGGTTCAAAGTCTGGAGCTTCAATGAAATGTGGTGGCTGTCAAGGTACGGGAATGAAGGTCTCGATCAGGCAGGTTGGACCTGGAATGATTCAGCAGATGCAGCATGCTTGTAATGATTGCAAGGGCACAGGAGAGACCATCAATGATCGGGACAGGTGTCCACAATGCAAAGCAGAGAAGGTTGTCTCCGAGAAGAAGGTGCTTGAAGTAAATGTGGAGAAGGGAATGCAACACAATCAGAAGATCACATTCAATGGACAAGCAGATGAAGCGGTATGTGATACTCTATTTTTCCTGGCTTTGATCATTATATATTTCGTCTATTGACATTTTCCTGCCTTTTTCATTTGGAAACAGCCTGATACTGTTACCGGAGATATAGTGTTCGTCATTCAGCAGAAGGAGCACCCAAAGTTCAAAAGAAAGGGGGATGATCTCTTTGTGGAGCACACCCTTTCTCTAACCGAGGCCTTGTGTGGCTTCCAGTTCGTTTTGACCCATTTGGACAAAAGGCAGCTTCTCATCAAATCCAATCCCGGAGAGGTGGTCAAACCTGGTACGTATTTTACTTGGCCCAGTCATAAACCCTTTCTGTATTATATATTCCAACTTTTCTATGTCTTACCGTGGTGTCTATTTTGTTGCTGATAGATTCATACAAGGCGATAAGTGATGAGGGAATGCCAATATACCAAAGGCCGTTCATGAAGGGTAAGCTATACATCCACTTCACTGTTGAGTTCCCGGAATCGCTGAGCCCGGATCAGACAAAGGCCATTGAAGCAGTTTTGCCAAAGCCGACCAAGGCAGCTATAAGTGATATGGAAATAGACGATTGCGAAGAGACGACTCTGCATGATGTGAACATTGAGGATGAGATGAAAAGGAAGGCGCAAGCTCAAAGAGAGGCTTATGATGACGATGAGGATGAACACCCAGGCGGTGCTCAGCGTGTGCAATGTGCCCAGCAGTGATCCACATGCGCATCTTAGTGATCTCCAACATTTGCTTCTTCTTTTCTCTTTTTCGTTGTATTATTTTTGGGTCTTTTTATAGACTTTGCCAATTCAGTGGGAAGAACCTCGTCCTAATTCAAAATCCTTATTACCATTTTTTTTGGTTTGAGAAATAAACTTGTAGTTCTTGAGATTTTGTCCTGTTCCACCATCTATTTGATGTCTCAAAATTCTACCAAACTTATAAGTAGGGGATTACGTTTAGGTTATTTTCAAAATAGATGCGAATTGTACAAAGGATTTGGTTCTGACAATACCAATATCTACTAGCAACAATTTAGATTGGAGCTTAGAGAATTAGAGATTCTCGTGGATTGACACTCACCAGTACTTGGTAAAAGAATTGTGTTTCAAATAAGGTAAGAATATCAAAAGTTATATCAAGACAAGCTTGTACAATGCTACACTCTATTAGCTGTTTATTACATTACATCTAGAATGGTGTGAAAATAGGCAGAAGACTTAATACGGATGATGAACCACATGTCATCTCAATTTCAACCATCAAACCCAATTCAATTCACAAACAAAAACTAGTATTTATGTTGCAACATCGATCTTCTTCTGTAGATACCGGTATACATGTGTAATTGAGAATGAAGGAGGCTCATACCTCGTTTTTATGCAGAGTCGAGCCACGGCTAAGACTTTCTGGAGTTCTCTAGAGCTATAGTTGTTACCTAAATCTGGATCAATCATCTTATCAATGGAATTTGCAATACAAGAGTCTTGTACCCATTCGATCAAGTCTTTCCCTTGTCTGTCTGATGACTGTCCTGTGATCAGCTCCAACATCAACACTCCTAGTTGAAATATCACGTTTCCACATTCCTCATCCGCACATGATCCTACATACCAATTTCTCAAACCGTGAATAAAGCAGAATACCATTGATCTTGGAAACAAGAAAATTCAGTTTTACCTTCAGAGCAAGAATCATGGGTTGCTTTGGGATGGTTTTTTGGATGTCTGTTGACGCGGATATCTGAAATCTGTGATAGGAAGATTTCAGTCATTGATATAATTGGTTTGTCTGCACCGAACTTTGTATCTTCGAACTTACTTTGGGGGTGAAGTTTTCATCCAACATGATGTTACATGAGTTCACTGAAACATCATATATATGTGCATCATTACTGCTGAAGATTAGCAAGTATTCCTGCAGTCAAAGAGCGGATCACAATCTTCTTTTGAGTCCCTTTAATAGTATAATCAGGTTGTTGAATAAGCAAGAGTACTCATATTACTGTCCATGATTCAGTAAAACAACTTACTAATGCAGCTGCGACTCCAATGGCTATCTGAATGCGAGTCTTCCAATTCAAAGGGGTCTTAAGAGGATCTATCGAGAATGAGACAAAGGTTCAATAAAAGGATTTTGTTGTGATGATTATGTGTTGAGGGTTTTTACCATTGAGGTGTTCTTTCAAGCTTCCATTTTCAATGTTGTCAAACACTAGCAGCCTGAAAAAGCAAGAAGAAGAAATCATAAGCAAACAAACAAAAAAATCTTTTTTTCTTTAAAGTTTCAAGACTTCAAAAAGGAAACCTCTTTCGTCCAATGCAAAACCCGCGAAGTGTAAGGAGATGACGGTGACGTAAGCGACCCAAAAGCTGAACTTCCTCATCAAACCTTTCTCGTCCAAGATCAAGAGCAGTCAGTTCTTTGACCAAAGCTACCTCACCACCTTTGAATTTAGCTCTGTATGCAGACCCGTGATAGTTGGTGTAAATAACCTTACGAAAGCCTTGTGTTGCTTTGATTATTTCCTTGTATCCAAATCGTCTGATAAATTCTATTCTTCCTGTGATGATATCACAATTGAAGCTTGTATAAATTACTCCAGAATTTGGATACAAGGAGAAGATTTAAGTAAAATTCTACTCAAAATCGACCAAACTAACCAGGTAAAAACTTAAAATAGAGTTCATCAACCTTAAGTTCTTTAGAGTCATACAGAATTCAAACCAAGTCACTCAGATGATTCATAAAACTAAGAAACAGCCAATTGTATGGAACCAATTGAAATCTCCACGAGATTAGAACAGAGTATAACCAAATCACAGTTTTTTCCAAAGCATTGAACAACATCAACTCTACTAAAACCACTAGAACCCTAGAACATACCAAACCATAGTACGTCTATGAACTAGAAGATCGAAAAGAGATTGATCTGAGATAAAAAGAGTAGCAAGAACTAAGAAAGTCAAAATCCAGTCGAGAATAGTGGAAATCAAATCTGAAAACAGAAGGTAATTATTATTCGGGAGATTCCGACGAAATAGTGGGTTACCGGAGCGAGAACGACGGAGCCAAGCAAGAAGACGAAAGCGGATTCTGCGGCTAAAGCGAAGGCGATCATCCATGGCGATTCACTTTCCTTTCTTCACTGCTGCTTCACGAGGAGCTATATCTTTCTTTTGTCTATAATCTCTCTTTAATCTGCTTTTAGAAAATTGAGAGATGATTGCGGAAAATGGATCTGATGCTTTCTTGGAAGTTTTGAGGAGTGTCAGTTGTACGAAAGCTTAGCTCTGAGCTGTAAAATCAATCTCACGTCTTTTTTCTTCATTTTTTCTATTTTTTTTAAGTTAGTAATCATAACGGTTTTTTAATACTACTAAATAATTTATTAGAGATTGTCAGATCTTTGTTAATGAATAAAGTTTAACAATGTATAGTAATTACAGTTGGGGAGTTTTTTTTTTCTTTGGTTGTCTTTCTCCTAATAAGTACTTTTCATAATTTCATTAGCTTGGATATAGAAATAACGAAATGTAGCCCCAAACTCTCCAGACGATATCTGTCCATTAATTATTCCTCAAAATTTTTGATTTTGTCTACCAAAGAATAAATCTACGGCAGCATAAAACGAATCATGAAACTATGCACTCATAAAACTTTGAGATTATCATAATACTACTTTTTTGAAAAACTTAAAAAGGATTAAAACATACTGATAACAATGTTGTGAAAGTATAAAATAAACCAATTCAAAATCATTAATATAAGATAAAATGTGAAAAGGAGAATGTTCTATATTTTATATGTATATCTTTAAACAAAAGAATCATTTGTATATATAGAACAAATAAAAAAAATCAAGTAACTTAAATGCAATTACAACAATTAAGTTACTTAAAATATTAAACTAAAGTACAGTTATATATGTTATCATATTACGTTTGGAAAATTAAAATAAAATAATAGTAGCTGTTACACTTTAAGTAAATGATTTTCTGCCAGTTAAAACGTAGGAGCTGGGCAAAACATCAAAGCCCAATTCTGATGCAGTTTAGTAGTTCCAACTTCCAAATACTTATGTGAAATTAAATTCTAAGCCCAACTCGAAACCTGAAACCCATTTAAATCCTGGATAAGAGTTTCGTCATCTGTTAAACACTCAAAATTTATGAATGGATATGGCCAATAATGCTATAAGGGGATATGACTCTTTATAAAGGGTAGCACGTAAGAACCGACTTCTCCGAGGATGACTTCATTCCCAACAGTGATGATAGTGATATTGACGTCAGCTAAGTAATGCTCAATGTTTGTCACGAACCAGGTGTTAACAACGTGTCTTCACTGACCGAAAGAGCCTCTAATTCTAGGTTCTTCAGGCCCACCATAACTCCAATAGGCGTTAAGAACATTCGTATTCGTGTCAAATATCTGAATGTTGGCAATATTTAAAGACTTGTGTAGAGGTTAATAACTTCAGACGGAGGTGGGAGGTTGTCTCTGAGGAGGACGTAGTTCAAACCAACGTTTGTTGATGCGTCTACAGAGCTACCGTTATTGTAGTTGAACAAAAATGCCATACACGAGAGCATCAACAAAAAGACTTTTTTTGGATAATCTATAATGAAACGTGTGTATGCAAAAAAATATAGATATTTTTCTGAATAATGGACATGGGAAACCAAACCAAAATTTTTTCTCTTCTACTTGTTTTGTTGTAAAACATAAGTTAACTTGTAGGTACATGCAATTTATATACATACAATAGTTTAACATCCAAATAAATAATCAATAGTTTGCTAAAATTAAATTCAGAAATTAACAATTATGAAACAAATCCATTTAAGGGGATAAAAAAATAAACTCTACTCAGAAACATCGACAATTCGGACAGCTTTGATTCTGTTTCAGCCAAGAATCAATACAAAGACGATGAAAAACATGTCTACAAATCTTTATACGGATAATATCATGGCCATCTTCAAACTCTTCAAGACAAACTGAACAACAAATCTCATCAAATCCTTCTTCTTCAATACCTTTAAACTCTATTTTCTCGATCTGCATCATATATCCGGTTTTGATGTCTTGTTGAGGATGTGTTGGCGTTAGATGTCCGGTTTCAATGTCTTGTTGAGGCGTAGGCTGTGGAAGTTGGTTTTGGTAAGTCTCAAGACCTAGTTCCGTAGGAGGTGGATTACGCTCGTAAATATATCGTAAGATGCCAAGTAACATCATAATGATTAAGATAAAGGCATAAACCTGTGACTCGAACACCGTCGGAGACTCCATTATCGATCGTAATATTACTTTTCTACCAGAGAGATCAAATTTGGATTTGAAGTTGAAGCACTTGCTTCATATCCATTATGATGAGAATTGAGAATCATTATCAAACTTTTCACTTAAATTTATATTCCATTATAAAAAGAGTTTTTGTAAATTTATCAAACAATTTTTCCCATTTAGAGTTGAGTCTTTATTACTACGAGATATACACATATTTTAGATAAGTATGCTAGTTTACCATATATTGATACTTAATTTTTTATATGTTTGATGAAATAATTAATGTAAAGAAAAAAGAAAGAAGGTTTTTAATTATATGAAATCTCTGTAGATAAATAGAAAAAATATAGGATTTCGGATCATAAGTTGGTGAAAATGAATTAATATCCCCTTGAATTTCTGACCCTCTCAAATTAAGATGAACAATATTCAAAACTGGTAGCAGATCCATAAATGTGTATTATATTCTCTTTTTCTTGAGCTTGTGAAAATTAGGGTTATATATTCAAAATTATTTAGATTTTGGGTTTTTTCTTTTTCAATTTTAATTTTTTTTTAAAATTCTTTGAGCATAAAATTAAATCTATTATCTCAGATTAGAGACTAACTAAATAAAATAACAAACGAAATTGAATATTGTGAATATCATCTTTAAAATTCGATTACGAAATGTCCTAAAATAGATATATATATATATATATATATATAGTTCAGACTTTGAATATTTGAACTGGTTAAAACAAATAGTTTATGTATTTTTATCGGTGCGATTATTTTCATCGAAAAAAAAAAAACTTGGTGTATTTTTATGAAAATTTTCCTAGATGTTTTTGTTATATGAAAAAGAGAAACTAAGAACTTCACAATCACAAGTCTCTTTTTGTTTCTCCCGACGCGTGAGCCACGCGCTCTCTAAATACCGATTATACATGGCACAGATCCGACCCGGAAGCCCAATTAGAGAGACCCAGATTTCACAAAATTAAAATTGTACATCGCGTCTTCCTCTTCTGCGTCGTCTTCTTCTTCTTCATCCGCTTGAGTGGCTTCGGGTACGTTATTTTCTCCTCTTTGGGTGATTTCTGATTATCATTTATCTTGAATTTTAAACTCTTAGGAGATCGAATCGATGTTTTTTTTCTTGAAAGATTCAATTTTTCGTTTCCGATTATACCCGCCAAGTGACTTTTGAAGTATATCTGAGAAATTCTTCATCTGAAAGTTGATATCGGAATACGGAATCCTTGTGACTGATGATAACTGTGAGAGACGAAATTTGATATTGTTCTTTAAGAGCTATAGTGAGAGAGTTTATAAAAAAGTATGTGGCTTTTCATGTATGAATGATGTGGGATTGTTTGGTTTCATATTGTGGGAGGCCCTTTGTTGGGCATTGTCATGTTTACAACGATTGACGTCTCTAATCATGACTGGTTCCAAAAAATCGATGCTTTGAATTGGTTTTGCAAGATGCTGTACAGTATCTGTAATCCATTTTAGAATTGGTACACTAGGTTATAGCTATAACTGAATGGTGGCTTTATATGTTAGATTGTGTTTCTCTACGGTTTAATATGTTAATGTCCTTACTTCTTAGTTGGTATCAGAGATTGTTTAACTGTGTTATGCCTGTCATGGAGCGTACCTGAATTTCATTCTGAGTTGTCAACTTTGTAGGTCAGATTTGAGAGGAAGTAAAAATGAGAAGACAGGGAAACTTTGCGGACTCATCACCTGCCAGTGGATATGGAGCTGGACAGATACAGGACGCCCATTCTGATTTCCAAGGTCAATTAGAGGCATTCACGCCTGAGAGGGATCAGCCATATTCAGATTCACAAGCAGAGGGTCAATGGAGATGGGAAAGAGATGGCCCAAATATGTCAAGGCCAATGGCGACTGCCGTTTACAATGAAGGTAACTCTATACTTACTGACTCGGTCTTGGACACAAAGACCTTGGCAATATACGGAAAAGCAACTATCATGTACTGGGTTTGCTTTTTAAGTCTAATAGGCAATGATATTATTGTTCAGAAGTCTTGGTAAATTCAACAGTTTTCTGTGTAGCTACTGTACCAAGCAATGCTTATACTCATGTATGGCTTAACTTCCCTTATTATGACCAACAGTTCTTCCTTTAGTGGGTAAGTTTTCCTATGATATTTTACATGAGATGATAGAGGAAGTAGTTCTGGTTGAGATAATTGTGGAAATAGTAAAAGGAAAGATGGAATTTTTTACATGATTCCTTATGTTGATCCAACCTCCAGTGTCTCTCGAGCTTTAGGTTTTATCTCTTGATTCCAGTCTTCTCTTTACACAGGACAACAAGGTGTTGATTCATCCAGGACGTATTACCGTGGCCAAATGGATCCAAAATCAGGAATGGAGAAGCAAGGCAGCGATACCAGAACTCAACCACAACACCAAGAAAATCCAAAGACTGGTTATGATAATAACCGTGGGGTGCAGACATTTGAAGGTCTTGAACAGAAGTTCATGGATGATATAACAAGACTAGCAAAAGATCAAATCGAAGCAGAGGATGCAGAGATTGCCAGACATCGAGAGGTTAGCGACAAATTGGAAAGTTCTGCTACTGAATCACTCTAGTTTGGGTTTTAATTAGTTAATCTGAAATCTGTATACAGAAAATAAGCACCATAAATACTCGATACGAAGAACAGTTAGCTACACTCAGAGCACGACACACAGGTAAGAGAGAAGAGATCATGAGAAAAGAATCACAAGCTAGGCAGCAACAATACAAGCAGCAAACCATGGGGATGATGGAACAGTACCATCCAAATGCTGTTGGTCCGACCAATCTAATGCCATCTGGTCATCCCCAAGGTTACATTGGCAATGCTCAAGATCCAGCGGCTGTAGCGGATGCACCATCAAGATCATATGGCTCAGATCGGTTTGAAGCATACGGAGAAAGAGCTAGGTTTCAGGGCGGAAATAGAGATCACGGGTTCGAGCCTAGGGGTCAGTACCCTGGTGGGACCGTCTACGACACTGCCTCACGGTTCTACTGATGTGATATTTACTTGAACATAATGTGTTTTAGGGGATTCACTCCCACTTTTTTTTGGCTTTATAGATCAAAAATTAAGCTTTTCAGACTATCCGGAATTTGCAAATGAAATCAGGGTTCCTTTTTTTTAATCCTGACGAGAGCATTTTAGAATTTAGTCATTGTTGAACCTTTTAAAGTAATTGCTGTACTTATGCACTTTCCAAATTAAAATTAGAAAATTTCGAGATTATGCAGGATTACTTATTTGACAAAGAACCCATAATGAAAATTATTCAGAAAACAGGTTAAGTATGTTTTTATATATAGTTTCTTCTAATAAGTCTATGGTAACCTTAGGATATATAAATATATCTGAAATACGTAAAAACATAAATTCGTTGTCAATAGAGAAACTCCTATAAAATGATATTACTGTAAAAAAAATATAATGTCAACAATTATATAGTATAGAATTTTGTGAAATAAAAATATAATCATATAAATTTCCCTCCTTTCCCTATATCATCTTCACAAGAGACAATACTTCCCAAAAAAAAAAAAAAAAACATTTCTTGGCCAAATCTCTCTCTTTTTTTTTTTGTGCCCTGCGTTGTAAGATGCTGATTGTCTGAAAAATATCATTCTTCCTTCTTCGCTATCTCTCTGCGAATCTTGCTCTTTGGCAAACCTGTGCCGAGGAACAATGAACGGGACATCGTCCGAGGAATCTTCCGATTCAACTCAGCGGATCGATTCGTTCAACGGCGAGCAGAGAGTCTACTTCGTCCCCTTGAGGTATCTCCTCTCTTCCTCACCGTCTCTACTTCTCTACCTCCGTCGTATCGTTTAATTTCATTGGACGTCGTCCACTTTCCATTTGATTGGAATATTCGGCGAATCTGAATCGCATCCGAGTAAAAGATTCGAAAGGGTTGGATTTGAATCTTGTGGGAGTTTAAAGATTTGATTGATTTGAGGATTCTGGAACTTATGGATCCTTTTCGAATGTATAGGGGATGGTTGTCCTTGTTTGAGCTTTATAGCGATGTATCGTTTCAAACAGCTAGCTGAAGAATCTAATGAATGTGATTTGGATTCACTATATGATTTTATGTGGCGAGATTTGCTTTCTTACTGTCTAGTGTGAAGAATATAGTGTTTTACAATTAGATGTCAGAGGCTTTAGAGTTGATTGATATAGATATGGATTGTCCTGACTTGTTTCGTGCACAATCGCTAGGATCCTTTTTTTTAGTTTCCTTCCCTTTAGCTCTAAGGTGCATCCCCTGATACTGATTGATAGTTGAGCAGCTTGAGCTTGAGCTGACGGTTAGACTAGAATGGGATTATGGGAGTCAATCAAAGATCTAGGACATATGCATTCCAGATTTATATAAGTACTCTGCAGTGGTATTTGGAAATCAGTCAGTTAAGCAATGCGATATTTGAATTTGGAATTTCAGGTGGTGGAAAGATGCCCAAGATTCAATGCCTTCTGAATCTGTTGAAAAAAGAGAGATCTTGTACACAGCAACAACTGGGTCGTCTTATGGCGGCCCAATGAAGTTGATAAATAACATCTTTAACTCCGATATTTTGTTCGATCTGAGGAGAGAAGGAGATGCGTTACAGAATGGTGAAACGGGAGAAGCAAGCGTCTCAGGCAGGGACTTTGCTTTGGTCTCAAGTGATATGTGGCTGCAGGCACTAAAATGGTTAGTGTTGTTTTCTCTTTATATATCTGATGGTTCCTTCTAGAATGACTTGAGTAAATCTGTCACTATCCTTGTCATTTTAGTGTTACATCCGATTGAACTGGAAATTTGATCTATCTCAGTATCCAATCAAACTGATTCTTCTATGGAATTTTTCTTATTATCTGTATCTTTTCATTCTTTGGAGGTCAAGTATTTGAAGAAGAGGCTGAGGTAGATAAGATTAGGAACTTTTTGGGTCACATTGGTGACACTAGATAGAATTTGCCTATATTTTGGACGTTGCCTGTTTAAATCCTATATTAGAAGTTTGTATTATGATGTGGAGAGAATAAGTATAAAGTTTAATGATGGTAGGAGAAAATTATAAACTTGATAAAACTTATGCAGGATTTCTAATCATGGTACCTATTATATTCTTGCAATAAAGTTGGTACCCTTTGTATATACTGTACCTTCTAAAAAGCGAGGCTGATTTCCCTAATATTTATTCCCAGGCATCATGATGATAAAAATACTGAGAGAGGTGTAAAAAGTTTCACGGTTGGAGGAGTTGACAGAGGTGATGTTTATCCAGTGCAACTCAGGCTCTCCGTTTTGCAGGAAACCAATTCATTGGCGGTTAAAATTAGCAAAAAGGTATCTTCAAACTTACAGCCTTTTTTATTTGCCTGATCAAGTGTCTTGATGGTGCCACATTTTCTTGCTGCTATAGAAGTGGAGTGGTCGAATTTCCTTTTATAATATGATTAAAAATCTAAACTGGATTCTTTTTCACTGGGACCTGGTTTCCTTGGAACTATTGGTTCATACCAAAAATTCTCTACCAGACAAGGCATAACATAAATATGGGTCTGTCGTTCTGCCACCCTTGTCCACACGAAACTTGAGAAGGAAATAGTTGAAATGAAACTATTATGAATACTATAATTTCTTGCTAGAGTGTTGCTATCATTGATTCAACACCATTGTTTTAAAAACTTCATCTTCCAATGAAGATTCATACTGGAACTATATTAGAAACAACTTAGTTTCTTGTTCTTCCTATCTGCAGAATTTTTGCTTAGCTTCTCAGTTGTTGTTTTTCTGGTTCCAAATCTTATGTTTTCCCTCATGCAGGACAATTCAGTTGAATGTTTCAGAAGAGCATGCAAGATATTCAGTTTGGATTCTGAGCAGGTAAAGTGTTCCATGCATGATCTTTTACCTACTATGTACACAATGTGCTTGTCTGTTTATACATACTATATGGTAGATGCAGTATTTCTGATATTTATTTATGCAATTACAAATTATACGGGCGCTTTTGATTCTGTAGTTGCGCATTTGGGATATTTCTGGCCAAACAACCTTGTTTTTCGAAAGTGATGTGAGCAATTCCAAGGATTGTCAACAACAAGCAGATCAGGAAGTAAGTGTGATGCTTTTTGAGTGAATGCAAATATTGCATCATAGTATGTTACAATTAAAACTGCCTTCGCCTTATTTCAGACTTGCCTTCCGTTTTCCATTTTTTTCCCCTAATTTCTTTGATGCCGTATTTCTTATTCATCATTACTTTTGGTCCAACAGATGCTCCTAGAGCTGCAGATTTATGGATTATCAGACTCCATCAAATTGAAGGAATCGAAAAAGGAAGATGGTTCCACACAGCAAACCAATGGGATTACCAATGGCATAAATGGTGGCACAGTGTTCAGATTTGGACGGAGTAATTCTTTGAGCTTTTTGGGAAAAGCTGGAGAAGCTGGAACTTTGGGGTTGACAGGCTTGCAGAATCTAGGAAACACTTGTTTCATGAACAGTTCCCTTCAGTGCTTGGCTCACACACCAAAGCTTGTCGACTTCTTTCTTGGAGAGTACAGTAAAGAAATAAATCTTGACAACCCATTGGGAATGAAAGTATGCCAATCTATGGCTTTCTGTATTTTATCCGCTGTGGCTAATTAATATATTCTCTTGCTTCTTGGTTAGCCTTACCGATCAAATTTCTTGTGGCAGGGTGAGATCGCCCTAGCTTTTGGTGACTTATTAAGGAGTCTGTGGGCTCCAGGTGCATCAACAGTGGCCCCAAGGACATTTAAAGCAAAACTTGCTCGCTTTGCTCCTCAATTTAGTGGCTTTAATCAGCATGATTCGCAGGTCAGAGAAAACACTTCCGTTTATAGAATCTTAATTAAGTGAGCCTTCCTGATGTTTTCTTTTTGTCTCTCAGCATTAAAGGCCGCATATTGGGACATCCCATTCATGTTTTTGAGGTTTTTTTATTTTGTTGCAGGAACTTCTAGCTTTCTTGCTGGATGGACTTCACGAGGACTTAAACCGTGTAAGGAACAAGCCTTACGTGGAAGCAAAAGATGGAGATGGCCGTCCAGACGCAGAAGTGGCTGATGAATATTGGCGAAATCATGTTGCTCGCAATGATTCAATAATTGTTGATGTGTGCCAAGTAAATATCTTCAGGTTCCTAAATTGTTTATTTACCTCTGCTGACAACCACTCTTAAGGATCGGGTTTGCACATTAGGAAACTTTAGTTTGACCTTTACTTGAAAAATGTCGGATGGCTCAAGCTGTATAGCATTCTGGTATCCAATTACGTATCATTTTGATCTAAGCTGCATATGTTTGAAACTTCTTCCATCAGATTTGTCAGTGCAATTTTATCTTCTTGATTTGAGTTTTGTGCACACAATATTTTCTTTGTTTTAAGGAAGATATTGTGCCCTGTCAATAACTACGTCAAGTTATTATAGAATTGCTTTTCGTTTGATATGATGCTCGTTGCAGTTTAACCATCTGACTTTGTCATGAACTTTTAACATCCTGGGTATCTCATCTTCTGTGGTTCAGTGCATTTGTTAAGAACGATCCTAACATTGTCGACCACTGAGACATTTATATGTATATCTGGTTGCAGGGCCAATACAAGTCAACATTAGTTTGCCCTATTTGCAAAAAAGTTTCTGTTATGTTTGATCCGTTCATGTACCTATCGCTACCTTTGCCATGCACATCAATGCGAACAATGGATTTAACAGTCATGAGTGCCGATGGGAGTAGTTTGCCTATTCCATTGACTGTCAATGTTCCTAAGTTTGGAAAATTTGAAGATCTTCATAAGGCTCTTGTCACTGCATGCTCGTTACCAGAGGAGGAAACTTTACTGGTTACGGAGGTATATTTCTATATTTGTTTCTATGGATCTCATTCTGGTGCTTAGGTAGAGCTTTTGTCAACACATACAATGGAATTTCTTTGATTTGGTCTTCACTTGTATAGGTATACAACAATCGGATTATTCGCTTCCTGGAGGAGCCTACTGATTCATTAACCTTGATCAGAGATGGTGACAAACTTGTCGTGTATCGGTTAAAGAAAGATGCAAACAATTCTCCTTTGATTGTGTATATGCATCAGAAGCTGGAAGAGTAAGTTTGCATAGTACTTAAATGCTAACTAAGGTTCTTATCAATGGAAATTACCCCTAGCCCCGTTTTCTTTGTCTGGTGGTTTTGGACATTATCTGTTTGCTTATGTTGGCAACACCATGAATTTAAAGATCATTACATGCACTTACCTCGATAATCAATACCTATAGCTCTTTTCTTTATAAAATGTTATCTCGATCATGCTCTTGTTCAGTTAATAAATGGTAGTGCAGTTTAACCACTGTTCAGTAGTGTCATGCATGAAATTTATGTCTGATGGGTACCAAATATTTAACCGTTCCAATGGTTTTCAGGCAGTTTATATCTGGGAAATCTAGTCCAACTTGGAAGGCATTTGGAATCCCTTTGGTCTCGAGGCTTTGTGATGTTGAGAATGGATCTGATCTCGAGAACCTGTACCTGAAATTGCTTAGTTCATTTAAGATGCCTACTGAATTCTTCACAGAGAATCTTGAAAATCGAATTGAAGAAGAAGCCACTGATAAAGCAGATACTGATGGTACTACTTCAGTTGAGGATATAAATTCCACTGATGTAAAGGAGACTACTGAATCTCAATCTCTTCCAGATCCTGTGTTGAGGCTTTACCTAACCGACGACAGAGGAAACTCAATAGAATCTGAAATATTGAAAGAGAAGCCTGTAAATAAATCCAAGCGGGTGAATGTGCTTGCACGTTGGCCAGTAAAAGATCTTGACGTTTATGATACTTGTCTTCTGAGCTCCTTACCTGAGGTTTCCAAATTTGGAACTAAGAGACCTCAAGAATCCGTTTCGCTTTTCAAGTGCCTTGAAGCATTCTTGACGGAGGAGCCTCTTGGTCCTGATGACATGTGGTGAGTTGAGGTTCAAAACCATTTCTCATATCTATTCTCAGCTTTATGACACATGAAAATTTATCTTTTGACAATCGTGCTCATAGTGCAGTTGAAAATCGACTTAGATTTAGTGTTCCTTTTAGATTTAGTAATATGATTCGTTACGTTGTCTTGAAATTTTTGGGGGCATGTAGCATTATATTATGCTATATTTTCCTCACTCGTCATCATCTTTGGATTTATCTCGAATTTTGTCAATCTGTTTGTGTGGCTGACTTGCTCTTGACTAATTCTTTGGATACTCTGATTGTTAGTAGCTGACATGAGTCAATTGTTTTAGGTATTGTCCTGGCTGCAAAGAGCACCGGCAAGCTATCAAAAAGTTAGATCTCTGGAGGTTGCCAGAGATCCTGGTTATTCATCTGAAGAGGTTTTCGTATAGCCGGTTTATGAAAAACAAGCTGGAGGCCTATGTGGACTTCCCGCTAGATGATCTTGATCTATCAAGCTACATCTCTTACAAGAATGGTCAGACAACATATCGCTACATGCTCTATGCGATTAGCAATCACTATGGGAGCATGGGAGGGGGTCATTACACTGCATATGTTCACGTAAGTGAAAAGACATTTTTAATCATTCTCTTATATTTCTTGTCTCAACGGTTCATCTATGTTAAGTGTTTGTGTTGCAAAACTGTGGAACCCTTGTAGAATAGGATATTATAAAACTGTAAGAAGTTGAATTACCCATGATCAGGATGTCTCTAACCAAGATATATTATTGTTAAAACGGCTGGTATGTATCCAGATTCATAGAGAGATATAGTTGTTGACCTCATAAGGATGCTAGTTGAATTCATTTTCTTCTTCATTTACAGCATGGAGGTGATCGATGGTATGACTTTGATGATAGCCATGTCCACCCAATCAGCCAAGAAAAGATCAAGACCTCGGCTGCTTACGTTCTGTTCTACAAACGCCTTGTAGAGTAAAAAAACTGAAGCTGAAAAGACAAGAAAGAAGTATTTGCATTTTTGCCAGTGTAAGGGGTAGGCTTATTTAAAAACACTACAAGATCAAGATCAAAGCAGCTGTGTGGTGAGGCTAATTTACAGGAGAGAGAGTAGGGAAGAAGAGCAAAAGACCGAGAAGAGAGGACAATGTTGCGGGGAATTCATTTTATTTTTACAAAATTGGTTATCTGATTATTTTATTAACCATATTCAAATTAGAGTAGAAGAATAGAGAAAGCCCTTTTGTGGGATATGGTTCTAAATTGTTGTTTAGTTATTGTGTGTCAGTTTTGGCTCTCAGACCAAATAAGATTAAAGAACCATCTACCTTTTTAACTCATTCTTTTCTTTTTGCAATGTTCTTTTCTTTCCAAAGTTGTTCTGTCTTACTCTTCACTTCTCTGATAGGCATTGCATTTGGATTGTCCCGCACGTTTCCAATCAGAACCATAGTGTTGTCGTTGTGTCATTATCCGAATTTAAGTGGAAACATTGGTAAGTTACTTATAATTACAATCTATTTTCTAATATTTCAAATAACATAATTAAAGCTCTGTAGCTACCACAGTTAGTTTAAGTAGACGGTGAAGATGTGAAGTGAGAGCTCTCTTGGCGTTGCTCAACCACCAATGGATCTACCTACCCTTCTTCTTCTTCTTTCCCTTTTAAACCCTAATTTTCTCTCTACTTCAATAACGCCTTTTAATCATGGCTTTGTTCTTATCTCCTAAAGCCATCACTCTTCTCTTTTTCTCCCTCTCCCTCGCACTCTACTGCAGCATCGATCCTTTCAAACACTGCGCCATCTCCGATTTCCCCAATTTCGTCACTCACGAAGTTGTCTCTCCACGTCCCGATGAAGTTCCCTGGGAGAGAGATTCGCAAAATTCACTTCAGAAATCAAAGATTCTGTTTCTAAACCAAGTCCAAGGTCCAGAGAGCGTCGCGTTTGATTCTCTCGGACGTGGTCCGTACACCGGAGTTGCTGATGGTAGAGTTTTGTTTTGGAATGGTCAGAAATGGATTGATTTCGCTTATACTTCGATTAATCGATCGGAGATTTGTGATCCGAAGCCTTCTGCATTGAGTTACTTGAAGAATGAGCATATATGTGGTCGTCCTCTTGGTCTTCGTTTCGATAAGAGAACCGGAGATTTGTATATCGCCGACGCGTATATGGGACTTTTGAAAGTTGGTCCTGAAGGTGGCTTGGCAACGCCGTTAGTAACTGAAGCTGAGGGTGTGCCATTGGGTTTTACTAATGATCTTGACATTGATGATGATGGAACTGTTTACTTTACAGATAGCAGTATCAATTACCAGAGGAGGTCTGATTGTGAATGTGACATGATTTTGTTTTGAGTAAATGTGTGGTTCATTGTGGTGTCTATCTCTACAAGTTCTGATTTTGGAACTGTGATTCTCCTTCAGGAATTTCTTGCAGCTCGTCTTCTCTGGAGACAACACTGGGAGAGTGCTAAAGTATGATCCAATAGCTAAGAAAGCTGTTGTTTTAGTCTCAAATCTTCAGTTTCCGAATGGTGTGTCTATCAGCAAAGACGGTTCTTTCTTTGTATTCTGCGAAGGCGATATTGGAAGGTGAGTAGTATTCAATCAAATCTTGATGTTGTGATAATGTCTGGTGATGGGCTTATCTTTAGCTGTAAATAGACCTTGAATCAGTTGCCTCACTAGTATAACAAGTAATAGGATAATCCCTTATAAATGATTGTTATATGAGAATTGAAAACATCTGTTTGTGTTTATGCATCACAGGATTCATTTCTCTGTAGTAGTGAAGGGTTAGTACCTATAAAGACTATACCTCGGTCCATTACAGCCTAAAGAATTGTCTTTTGGTTTGAATGCAGCCTACGAAGATACTGGTTAAAAGGCGAGAAAGCTGGAACGACAGATGTGTTTGCGTTTTTACCAGGGCATCCTGATAATGTAAGAACGAACCAAAACGGTGAATTTTGGGTAGCGCTTCATTGCAAACGCAACTACTACTCATACATAATGGCAAGATATCCTAAGCTGAGGATGTTCATACTGAGACTGCCAATCACTGCAAGAACACACTACTCGTTCCAGATCGGGTTACGGCCGCACGGATTGGTGGTAAAGTATAGTCCTGAAGGGAAGCTTATGCAGGTTCTTGAAGATAGTGAAGGCAAAGTTGTGAGATCAGTAAGTGAAGTGGAAGAAAAAGATGGGAAGCTTTGGCTGGGAAGTGTGTTGATGAACTTTGTTGCTGTCTATGACCTCTGATTGCTTGACCTATACCTAAACCACATCACTGGTTTCTAGATTTAGCAAATTCGGAAAACATTTAGGTGTGTATTAAATCAAAGACACTTAGCACAGAGAAACTATGTGAGAAACAAATGTTAGCGGCAGCATCAATAAGTCACAAAGTTATTACGAACCAATAAACTAAAATGTCTAAAGCTCAATCCGAACCGATTTGTTTCGGTTAACATCGGTAGGCGACATTAATTTTTGCAATCAAAACTCATTCTTTCCGTAATGTTCGTCATTTTTATACAACAGGAACTAGCAAAATCAATTTTCAGCTAATCCGTTAATTTATGACGTTTTCAGAAACTGCGATTTTCTAAATCGGGATACCTAACTAACTGACCAAACATTAACCAAGAAAACCGATTTCCAAACCTTCTGGTTAAAAGACAAAAGCGTGAAGGTTCTTGGAGTGACCGGTTCGATTTGCTTGCACCAGTTAAGTTAAATCGGTTCAGGTCGCAATTCTACCGGTCTTAGGCCTTGGCCTTAACCAGATAATTTTGGGGTTAAATAATAATTTTCTAAACTTTTAAGACTTTACCATAAGCTTTCGAGAAAATGAGGGATTCAATTAATAAAAGCTTCTCCAGAAAACTTTCTCTTTAACACCATTAGAGAGGTGTGTCTTTATTAGTAGTAGTAGACAGCGACCGTTTCTTCTTCTTCTTCGTCGCCTAATTCTCGCTTGTAGCCGGAAAATTCCCCGGAGGAGAATAAAGGGTTCGGTTTCGTTTCCCTCGTCGTCTTTTCGATTTTGTAAAATTGACATAACCCTAAATTTAGAAGCCTCTCTCTGCCTCGAGTAAATAAATATGACTGTATTCCGTTGATCTCGACTGTTACTAGGGTTTATGCATGCTTCCACTTAATCCGATCAAGATTCTTCGTTTATTCCAAATTCTAATTTCTGGTTTGCTGCAGCATTGTGTGCTCTTTCGTTTGTAGTCAAATTCTCGAGACGGGCAAATGGTGAGTTGATATCTTCGTTTTCTTCCTTCCGTCTATTACTTTTGTTTGATTCTCCAGAATGATATTTTCACATTGAGAGAGAAAGAGGGTTTATTAGAGGTATGAAGTATATTTGTGCTGATAAAAAATAGCATCTACTGTACTTGAATTGCAGTCGGATATTAGGAAGTGGTTTATGAAAGCTCATGAAAAAGGGAATGCAAGTGCTCCGAAATCGACGTCTTCCAAGGCTGGTCCTGCGAAGAATGCTGCAGAGACTGCACCGATAAAATCAGAGCAGGTGAGGTTTCTGCTCTATATGTTTAGTATGTGGTTTATCTTAGTAAAAAGACTGGAGTTGGTTTTGCTAGGAGGACGGAATTTAGTGGCTCTTTCTTTGTGACATTGTAAAATTGCATTATGTGAGGTTGCATGAAAACTTGAAACACATATTGTTTGTTTCTATTGTCTTTGCTTTGTTTTCAGAGCTACTCATAGGCAACACATATATGCTAGTTGCTGTTAACAATCATATATATATTTGGTTTGTTTACTGGAATAAGTGTTGTTTGTGTTTATCACTTGGAACTGATTGACAGGCTAGTGAAGACATGGAAACTGCTGCTAGAAGAAAAACGAGCAAGTATTTTGGTAAAGATAAAACAAAAGTTAAAGATGAGAAAGAGGTGGAAGAAATTCCTGCCAAGAGGAAACTTAAGACTGAGTCTGATGATTTAGCCAAGCCTCGTCCAAGAAAGGTTACCAAGGTTGTTGATGATGATGATGATGATGATTTTGATGTACCTATTTCAAGGAAGACTCGTGATAGCACTCCCAGCAAAAAACTAAAGTCTGGGTCAGGTAGAGGAATCGCAAGTAAAACTGTTGATAACGATGAGGATGATGATGGTGAAGATGCTCAAGATAAGGAGACTCCTCTAAAAGCTGCCGGAAGAGGCCGTGGCGGTAGAGCTGCTCCAGGGGCCTCAACTGGTGGAAGAGGTAGAGGTGGAGGGCGAGGTGGGTTTATGAATTTTGGTGAAAGGAAAGACCCACCGCATAAAGGAGAAAAGGTCTGTATTTTACTTGATCGAAGGTCTTCTCTTATCCTGACTATTACGTGGGGTCTTAATGTATTTACTGACCTGTCTCTGTTTTTCAGGAAGTTCCTGAAGGCACCCCTGATTGCTTAGCTGGATTGACATTTGTAATTAGTGGAACACTTGATAGGTATTTCATTTTTTCATACTTCTTGCCTTTTCCAACGTTTTTATTTCATGTTACAGTTTCTTGTACCCTCTTGACATTGCAGTTTAGAAAGAGAAGAAGCAGAAGATCTGATTAAGCGGCATGGTGGTCGTATTACAGGCTCTGTTAGCAAGAAAACGGTCTTTCTTCAACCTTTTTTTTTTTCTTTTTGTTAAGTTAAAGGTAATGGCATAAAGTTACAATTATTGTTTTCAGACTTACCTTTTGTGTGATGAAGACATCGGCGGAAGGAAATCTGAAAAAGCTAAAGAACTGGGGTGTGTGCTCATTGATTGCATATCATTACAGTAAACTTTTGAGGTGTTTTTGGTCTTCTAGCATCCTAACTTATAATATTCTGTTCAGCACTAAGTTTCTTACAGAGGATGGCCTATTTGACATGATCCGGTCCTCTAAACCTGTAAAAAAGTCTCTACCTGAAAGGACAAACAAAGGCACTGAAAAATTCTGTGCACCGCCGAAGACAAGTCCTCAGAAAGAAGAGACAAGAGGTATGAACTGTACTCTTTTATACCATGCACTTTGGGTATTTGTGTCTTCATCTTCAATTTATTAATCTGTTTCCAGACATTGCTCCTCTGGCTTCAATAACGCTTGAGCCATTTACTCAGTGACCATTTCTGCTCAGTTATCCTTACAGTTAATAGTGATCACAATCATTTTTAGGAAAACCTTTAGCAAAAAGTTCGCCCAACAAGGTTCCCCCGGCGAAAGGAAAAAAGAAAATTATTGAGACTTCCTTGCCATGGACAGAAAAATACAGACCGAAGGTTCCAAATGAGATTGTTGGGAATCAGTCATTGGTATGTGATCGAAACTACTGTATGTTGCTTTTGTTCAACGAAAATGAAAATGATGGATCCTTTATCAAATCGATTGCAGGTTACTCAGCTTCACAACTGGCTGTCCCACTGGCATGATCAATTTGGAGGTACTGGAAGTAAAGGAAAGGGGAAGAAATTGAATGATGCTGGTGCCAAGAAGGCTGTACTTTTGAGCGGAACACCTGGTATTGGAAAAACAACATCAGCAAAGTTGGTTAGTCAGATGCTTGGTTTCCAGGCAGTTGAGGTCAGCTCATATTTATTTAAATTTCATTGTTTAGTGATATAATTTCTTGCACATGCTTGAAAACGAATGCAATTTACTTTCTATTTAGGTTAATGCTAGTGACAGTCGTGGAAAGGCGAACTCGAATATCGCCAAAGGAATTGGTGGCAGCAATGCAAATACTGTAAAAGAACTTGTCAACAACGAAGCCATGGCTGCCAACTTGGATAGGTATGTTGGTGTTTGTTTTATATCCCCCAATGTTGATAACTGGTTCTAGATGCTTGTTTTTTTTTCCTGATTTGGTGGAAAATTTGATCTTCAGGTCAAAGCACCCAAAGACTGTTCTAATCATGGATGAAGTAGATGGAATGTCTGCAGGCGACAGGGGAGGTGTTGCAGATCTTATTGCTAGCATTAAAATATCAAAGATTCCTATCATCTGCATTTGTAATGACCGATACAGTCAGAAACTGAAGAGTTTAGTAAACTACTGTCTTCCCCTCAATTACCGGAAGCCCACGAAACAGCAGGTTGGATTTAGATGATTGTTTTTGTCCTCTCTGCGTTTTCTTCTGATAGGATTATGCACAGGATTTCATGCAATGTACCATTATTAGTCCTTGAGCTCTTCATTGTCTTTTATGATTTTTTCACCATCAGATACTTTTTCTAGAAGTTGACAAGAAGTTCCTCGTTTATTGACGGATATAGTGTAAATATCTCAAGTTTCACACCTGCTTAATAGTTGACCTTTTGCTAAAGGCTCCTATATTCATTAGAAACAAAAAAACTAATACGTTTCAGTTGCATTGAGGATCTGAATGGCCGTGTATCCTCTGTTTTATCATTAGAAATGTATGTTCTCTTATGAAACAAACTTGTCTTTTATTGCAGATGGCAAAAAGGTTGATGCATATTGCTAAGGCAGAAGGCCTTGAAATTAATGAAGTAAGATTATGTACTTAGTTTTTTTTTTACTTTCACTAGCTTCTGTTAGTCAATGCTAACCAGTTCCATATAACTTACTTCTGCTTGGGACTATTGTCTTTGCGAAAAATCTGGTGCATGTCAGGCCCCTTTTACTAATTAGAAAAATGAGAATGGAAGTATTAGATTTGGTGTGAAGTATATGTGTCATGCAACGCTCTTTTTTTTTAAAGCCTACTTTTGCGTTTCTTGATCTCTTTGATTCTATTTTGTGGAATTCAAGTGCTTGGGTAAGCGTATACCAGTTGTAATGGATCAAACACTTGAATAGAACTTAAATCCTTTATTGTCTGTGTCCACTCGTCATAAGCATTTTGGTGGTGGGTGTTATGTGCTACCGTTTTCCCCCTGAACATCATATATTTTTTTCTTTTTGTCAGATTGCTCTGGAAGAACTCGCTGAGAGAGTGAATGGTGACATACGATTGGCCCTTAATCAGCTCCAATATATGAGCCTGTCCATGTCAGCCATCAAGTACGATGATATCAGGCAGCGCCTGCTAAGCAGTGCGAAGGATGAAGATATATCCCCTTTCACAGCTGTTGACAAGTAATGTCTCAAGTCCTTTACTTTAGTTCATCAATGCACATAGTAGTGTATAATAAATGCTCTATAAGTGTCTGGCATTACCAAATTTTTTGAAGTTAAGTCGTCATCTGCTGTTATATAAGAAATTTCTTTCCCCGGTTTTGTAGTAAAATGTTTGTTTCTAAGCACTCTGGACATTTCACCATAGTTTAATTGTAAATGATTTCCTTCCAGGTTGTTTGGTTATAATGGTGGGAAGCTGAGAATGGATGAACGGATTGACCTAAGCATGAGTGATCCTGATTTGGTTCCCCTACTTATACAGGTCTATATTTTTTGCATTCTTGTGGGGTTGTTGTGCTATATCTCTTGGAACGGAAAATAGTTTCCTGCTACCTCTGACAGTAGTGATTTCTAAAGCTTGTATTCCCACATGAGAATGTATAGAACATTGAAATTTCTACCTCATTTGCCGATATAATTTAAAGACTATTTATTTTCTATCCATCTGGGCAGGAAAACTATCTCAATTATAGGCCAAGCGGTAAAGATGAGGCAAAACGAATGGATTTACTTGCTCGCGCTGCTGAATCTATTGCCGATGGTGATATTATCAACGTGCAGATTCGAAGATACAGACAATGGCAACTCTCTCAATCTTGCTGTGTTGCATCTTCTATTCTCCCGTAAGTTGCCTCCAGTTCTTGAGAATAAAATGGATCCTTCTTTACCAAAAGTGCTATTTTATTATCTCTACATGAAGTTTGTGTTGCCGATGAATATGCGATGTATATCCTCTAGTGTTTTAATTTTGTTTCTATTTTTCAATACTTAAAGTTCCTCTTTGATGGAGATCGAGTTTAATAAATTATATGCTGCCATGTTCGTTCATATGTGTTGTTTTGGCTTTGCTATGGATTTCTGTTCTCCGGTGTAGAATTTTAAGATAGAAATGATGTGCTTTCTATTTTCTAATACTTGAGAACTGACCCGTACTTGTTTTGTTTGAACAGAGCTTCATTGTTGCATGGATCAAGGGAGGTACTCGAGCAGGTAATGGTCTTTCAGTAAAGCGCATTACACACTATGGATGTAACCTGGAAACTTTTGCTATCATTCAATGTGCCTCCTTTTTCCGATGATGCATGACCGTATTCCACATGATTCATTTTTCTGCATTTAAGATTTTGAGTCTGCAAGGCACAACTCATATATTGACAAATAGGGTTTCGTAAAAGTCAGTTCTTTTCTAGGTTGTAAATTTGTAATATTTGAGCATGATTACGATGGCGTATATATATGGTTATGGTATGAGCCCTCCGTTTTGTTGCTCTGGAGCTGCCTAAAATATCCTGGTTCAGATTAACCATGCATGATTACTGAATGCAGGGAGAGCGTAATTTCAATAGATTTGGTGGGTGGCTTGGCAAGAATTCTACTGCGGGAAAAAATAGACGGTTAATGGAGGATCTGCATGTTCATGTCCTTGCTTCCCGTGAATCCAGTGCTGGAAGGTTGTTCTTTCCACCTGTACAGTTAGCTTTATGAGTTACTTCTTTCTGCTAGTAAAATTTTTCCTCTTCTCTGCGATTTACTACTCTGATAGTCTTACACAGTGTGTATTTTAGCTGCTACCTTTCCTTTCTTCATGTTTCATCCGTCTGTAAAGTGTCAACTTTGTGTATATACTGCCTTTCTTCTTAGCAATATTATGTGATATATTTTCTTATTTCAACTTTTTGACAAACGTCAACATTAACCACAGGGAGACACTTCGTGTTGATTATCTTCCCCTTCTCTTGAGCCGCTTGACTAGCCCACTTCAGACACTGCCTAAGGTTTGATTTATTAATATGTGTTTATAATATCAAGGATAAGATTAATATGATAAGATATGTTATGTTATCTGCTACTTGATCATATATATATGTGAAAATATTTACTCAGGATGAAGCAGTTTCAGAAGTTGTTGATTTCATGAACTCCTACTCTATAAGCCAGGAGGACTTTGATACTATTATGGAGTTGGGAAAATTTAAGGTATATTTCCTTTTTCATGGGATATCACTGCCACAGCTACGACAATGAATCTTCTCTTATGTATTGCAAACTTTACAAATCAGGGACGTGAAAATCCATTAGAGGGTGTTCCACCTCCAGTTAAAGCAGCTTTGACCAAAAAATATAATGAGATGAATAAAACCAGAATGGTACGCGTGGCGGACATGGTGCAGCTTCCGGGAGTGAAAAAGGCGCCAAAGAAGCGAATAGCTGCAATGCTGGAACCAACTGTTGATAGTTTGAGAGATGAAGATGGCGAGCCGTTAGCAGATAATGAAGAAGAAAATAGATCAGACGCTGAAGAAGACTCAGGTACTATACATCTTTGTGAACTATTATTGTAGATTCAGTTAACTGGACCTGTATAATCAAAGACTGAGCCTCAGAAAGACATTACAAGATTACCTTCGATATCGAATGCGACTTGGATATAGGCCAGATGAAATCCTGACTTGGTTTCTCTGTATTGTTTTTGATATTCCAGAAGAAGCAACCGATGGAGAAAAGCTGGAGTCAAATCTTAAAAATCTGAATGCTAGAGGTTGGTCTTGGCACCGCTTTTGATAAGTTGTCTTTTCCTTCAGAAAGCCAGTTAGTCTAGAACCAAAACTGATATATATTGGCTCCGAAGGACGACGACTTGCCAAAATCTTTACTCCTTATCCCTCTTTGGGAGGGGGATTTTACTGATCATTATCTGCATGTCTTAACGAACTATAATCTGGTTGCAGGGATCCAAGTGGAATTGGATTTGAAAGGAGCTGGAAGCTCAGGTTCAAGAAAGGCGCCTGGTAAAGGTAGAGGCAGAGGCAAAGCAGCTGATGCGTCTGCGGAGAAGAAAGCTACAGGAAGAGGCTCTGGTGCCAAGAGAAAGAGATGAGAAGCCAATCGCATCGGTTTTCAGGCAATTTTTTTCCGAGAAGTCTCTTTTTGGAATGTTCATGTCTGGCTTACAACGGATTTTGAGGTTGTTTTTTTTTCTTCTGGATTGGTAGATGAATTTATGATGTTTCTGGAGTGTAAGAGCGGATTCTAGTTTTGCTTGTGGACTCAGAATGCCACTTGCCCTTTCGACTAATGATGAACACTACTAGTACATGATTTTAGAAAGTATGGACAAAATGAACGCAGAATGCTAATGGTAATGGATGAAGATTTCTGTAGAGTTTTTGTCGAAATAATCTAGAGTTATATTTTGAAGTTTTCACTAAAAAGGCTATCACAAGGTCAAAAATAGTTTTTAGGAAAACAGAACCAACAAAACTTCTCGATGAGATGATGAAATTTACGTTTTAAGAAGTCAAAAACTAAACCGAAAACCATGCACCATTTTTTGTTTGTTTGTTTGACACAACACTATCATAACTAGTATAGACACGCATAGGAATAGATACATCAAATTGGTTTTGCTAGGCCAAGTTTTTGAAGATACATAAGTAGAAATTCATAGAAATCCGTAATGTGAACGACAATGAATTTACAACAGACCGACCAAATAACCAACAACCCACATAGTCTTTACTCTATTTTCTCTCTTTAGTTTTTTTTTTTCGTTTGTTTGACACAACACAGAAGCAGGCGTCTTAAGGCCTACTTTTGGTCATATATAACCTTTTTCTTATTTATTGAGAATCAGAAAACTCTTTTATGTTATCAATAAACCTTCTTCCTATGCTCCCACACTTTTGAGACTTCCGACTCTGTATATATATATTATCAGAATTTCACAATGGACAACATCTTCCTCTCTCTGCAAACACAAACAACAGAACAAGATCTTAGCATTCATTAGAAACATGGGCTTTGAATGGAAAAAGTTTCATCTAAAGTTTTGCAAATGAAGATGCAGAATTTGTAAATCAACGGGCGGAAAATGAAATTGATGAGATAAGCTTAGCTTAGTTAACAGATAAAATAAGTAACAGAATTCTATATTGACTAACCATTCTTGAACAACCACTTGATAAGCCACAATCAGTAAATCAAAGAGTCAAAATTTACCTGTGCCAACAAGGTGCAGGCACTTGCTTATTAGCTTGAACCAGAACCAGTCGCACATGTTTCTTTAACACCTCTTTCATTCATAGAATGTTCATCATCCGCTTCTGATCTATTATTATGCTCATTGTTTGATTCAGGGGTGTGATTTTCAGAGACATCTGATACAGATGCAGTGCTGGGTCTACTGTTTTCTCTCGTTTCTAGACGTTCCATCATGCGGGACACAGTGGCAATTCCGGCGCTGACCTCTCTTTTAACCTCAGAGCCAAGATCAGCCATGGAAGTGTTGCGAGAAAAAAGTCTATCTTTCCAGTTCCTTGTATTCTTTGATATCGATTCTTTGTATCTACATTGTGCATGGAATCACTTAGAAATTGGTAAAATTAATATACAAGCCAAAGCTGCCAGATAGAGGCAGGATACCTCGTGGAGACAGCGTTTAATCGAGACTTTAGTGATTCCGAAAATGACTGGAGTTCTGATGGTCCAGCTCTATCTTGATCACTTGGGGAAGATTGATTAACAGGCCTGCGTATGGTAAAGCAAAGGACAGCTCAAATTGGCTGCATGTAACTACACTGTAATACGAGACGATAAAAGGCGAGAGTTCTGGTAAAGACCTGCTGTTTGAATCAGATGCCGAAGGAGAAACCTGGCGGGGATGAGAAGAAGTTGGTGGCTGCGTGTTTGACTGATGCGAACCCTCCCCTAAGGTATTGTGAGGAAGGTTTGAGACTGTGTCACTCTCATCTCTCTGAGATGGAGAAGAAGGCATGGGAGGATGAGGTGGAGGAGAAGAAGCATTAGGATGTGAAGAGAACACCATAAACTGTGGATGTCCTTGACTTGACGACCTGCTTCTGTGGCCTTCCCTTCTTACCCCATGCCTTGCTCGTCCCATAGCAGCAGCAGCAGCCAAGTGCTGAATGATTCGTTCTTCAATCTCTGCATTATCAACCCCCACTGGCAGCTGCATTAAAGGAAATTTGAACAAAGATAAGATAGAGCTCTAATTAGACAATTAACTAGCAAAGAGATGTAATCAACTCAAAATGATGATAAAAGAGTCACATACATGTTGTAATTCAAAATCACCAAGAGTGGGGTGACGAAATATGGTGGCATTTCTAGATGGATTGAAGCGGAAGTTCCTCTCCTGTTCAACAGCCTCAAGCAACTCCTGACTGGAAACATCGAAATACACATAATTGAAACCTCTGTCGAGGATGCCTCGTAGTAACGTTACCGATAAAAGCAGCTAAATCATATTACGAGTAGACGAAATTAACCTTGTGGGGTCTTTGAGACTAATTGATTGCCAACACATAGGGCACTGTGAGCTCCTTTGACACCTATAAATTGGAAATACAACACGGACCTTATAAGCTTGGCACAAAGAGGAAATATGGATACAAAACTTGAGGTGTTGATTATTCTTCTTCTCTCCCCTTAAGGAGTTGTAAATGGAATCTCCTCACTTCCCCTTAAGTTCCCAAAACAAAGTGAAAACTCTCGAGTCTATACACATTCTATAAGCACAACCCTTTTGGAATATCTATGTTCAATGAGAGTCTCTACCATGACAGAGCTCAAAAACAGCGGTAAACTCACGAGGTGTTAAATTTTTTAGAAGAGCTTACCATTCAAGAATGCATTGAAGATGATACTCATGCTTGCAACTAGTCAACTGCGAGAGATTAAAAGACAAAATGAATCAATGAGTAACTTGATGAAAATGAAAAAAGAGTAAATAAATTTTAGGCAACATACAGTGGATGGATCGCTTTCGCAGAAGGATTCAAGACAAATGCTACAAGCATCATCACAAGCATCTTGAATTCCCCCTTCAACAAAAGCTGCTGCCGAAGTCAAATGCCCCTCCGACGTGGTCGTATCTCCCGCTCCCTAATTATTGAATTGTCAGATATCGAGAAGACGAGATATTGTAACAATTCAACACCAAAACCATAATAATTCGAAATTGGCTTCGAGTCCCAAAAACAAGGTCATCAATGCAATAACGCCGAATCAGATCAAAAGCTAAGCTCATATCGTTGTCTTAGAGAACACACAAATCAAAAGGATTCGATTGAATTGCCCTCGCGCAAAAAAATGAAATTTGAAACGGAAACCCTAACCTCCATGGAAATCGCGATGAATCGGAAGATGAGCTAAAACGTAGAAGAAGAAATGAGATAATCTGGAGATTGATTGATCAAGGAAGGAAGATGGAAGAAAATCTAGGGTTATGGGAGAAAACAAAACCCTAGATTCATGATTCGCCGAAGATAATGGGAAGAGAAAAAGGATGAAGAAGAAGACAAAGACAAAGACTCTTTTATTTTCTTCTCTTTTCTTTTTTCTCTCTGCGCGTGGTCTCTATTGACTCTCTCTCCTTCTCCCTCCCTCTCACGACGTTCGATTTTTTTCTAATTTTTTTAATATATATGCTTATTTTAATTAAGTATTGATTTAGCTGGGCCCCAGATTACGACACGTGTTTCCTTCTCTTGTACTTCATCCTTGTGAGTTTTTCTTTTCACTTATTCTTTTCATTTGGATAATATTTTTTACTTTTAGAGAATGTATTCAAAATTCAACTAGATATTTGGTTAAAATTTATGAAGTTTTAAGTTGATTTTTCAATTAATTCAAGAAAGTAATATATAATTTTTCATTAAAATCTTTTGAAATTTCATTAACAACCATAAAATAAAAAAAGTTCATTTTGATTACAAAAAATTAAATTTTTGTTTTCTTATCAATATATTATGTTGTGATAATCTTATTCTTAACGCAAGCAACATTCTTTATGACAAATAACATCATGGAGAATGTATACAAACAAGAATGTCGCGACCTAAACTGATTTCAAGTGGAAAGCGAAATGATTTAGGCAAAGTACGCTTGAATTGCAATATCAAAAATTTCGAAAGTATATGTATCTTTGTCCATTTTCAACAATGAGAGAGCTTAAACAAAATTGCGAAGAATATGCCATCTGGCCTCCAGCAAGTCAAAAATTTCTTGGAAGATTTTTATTTTATAGCTGTTGTTGTCGGCCAACTCAAGGTAATCTTCTCGTTAATCAGAGTTAACTAAAAAAAAATCGTAATAGAGGATTTAGACTTGCGAGCAATCTGACACACATTTGATATATTGTTTTGAGTGAGAATTGCTAAAACATTTTTTCTTCTGGAATTCTAGGAGCTTCACAAAAACAGATTGTGCAAGTACAACCACATATAGCAAAGTTGGTACAAAACAACTTGGTGAGAATTTTTCATCAATCTCGTATCCGAAGATATTAAAATCTTCCTTTTGTAATGGTTTTATATTCTTTCACTAAATTACTATAGGTTTGTGAAGAAATATAAAATCTCTTTAAAAAGGAATAAAATTAATTTAAAAAGTTTAGCAAATCCATAGCAATCGCAATATTTACGAAGAATTTACTAGAAAAAAATACAAAAAAATTGCTACGAAATATTCTTTTCGCAAAATTTGCAAAATATTATAAAACTTTTAATTTACGAGTATTATATAATGAAGGATTATATTTCTTCGTTGTAGATTATTTGCTAAAAAATCTTCGACGCAAATAACCAGTTTTCTTGTAGCGCGATCTCTTGGTTTACAGGAAGAAGAATAATTATGTTTATAAAATAACGAATATCTAAAACGGAAATAATCGTATTTTTTTCTAATTTTAAAACACTACAGAAGAAAGTGTGAAGAAATTTAGACACAAGTGGACCAACAAAAAGCCGAGGATTAGAGGAAAGAAATAAGATAAAACGATGTTACAGTTTTACAAACTAAACGAACCCACCGAAGACTGGTCTTATCTTCACGAAGGGATTAAGCCTTAAGATACCTTTGTTTCCTCTAGTTTCCAATATAGCCGAGACGGTGAAGAATCATTGCCAAAACGAGAATTAATATAGCAAAGATCAATCCGCCTTTTCCGAGTAACCACTTCTTTGCTTTCTTCGCTTTCTCTATCCCAGTTTGAGCCCGATCCGCCCATCGCATCTACAACAACATTTTACAATTGAGACAACTATACAATCAACTTTGCAATGTTCTTTTGGTTTCCCGAAACTGAATTCGTACCATTTTCTCCAAGGCGTCGGGAGAAAGAGAAGCCATGGCTTGCTGAGCTTTTGCAGCATCTTCTTGAGAAAGCTTCATTCCAAATTGTTCGCTCATGCTAGCCATCATCTCCGGGTTCATGTTCTTAATCATAGATGTGAACATCTACCAAATACAGAGAAACTACTATATGAACATCTACAATCACATTATGTTTACTAAATTGGTAAAACATAAAACCGGAAATGATCAAACCTGTCGCATCGCTGGATCTTTCATTTGGTTTCTCATCTGTTCCTGCAAGTCAGCAGGCGGAGCAGAAGGGATGCTTGGTTCGAAACCGCTTCTTGGAGCCACAAAGGAATTTCCCGAAGAACTCCCACTCGCTCCTAAACTTTCCCGTGGTTCAGATGCTTCTGCATTGCCGTATGATGTTGAAGCTGGAGCGTTTGCTTTCAAAGACGATGACATGTTAAACATCCTCTCACGCTCTTCTGGTGACATCTTACTCATCATATCAGATGCAAGTTTAAGCATGTCAGGTGTGGGTGTAAAACCGTTTTCTGTAGATGGCGCAGTTGGGGCGAAAGGGTTATCTCCTTTCAACGAGGAGGCTGTTTGAACCATTTTTTGAATCTCTTCAGGTGACATTTTGCCTATCATACTCGACGCAGTTTTGAACATGTCCGGTGACATGTCTCCAGCTTTGCCTCCGCTCAGAGCAGCAAGTGTATCGGGATCAGTTTTTGAAATGAAGTTCTGGAAAGTTCTGCAGGCCATAGAAAGAAATTTTTTTTTTACAAAATCATACTAATTGTGCCACATGTAGCCGAAAAAGGAGGCTTTAGATTATATTTGTCTTCAAGCTTAGGAGACAAAAAGATGAAACAACACATCAAACACTAGTTTGGAAAGGTGTAGAACCTGATTGCTTCTGGATTATCTTTGAGAGCCTGCAATCCATCAACATCAGTCTTTACGCCCTGAGCATGACCATTAACATTTCTTTCTCGTTGTGTACCAGTAACCTCTTTAGACGATTTTTTATTCCCTCCGGAAGTAACATTATTTTCTTCAGTTATGTCTTCAATCACCACACCTAATAACCAAATAACATAACATTTTTCAGTTGTTTTCCCAATTCATGGACGAAGCATATCATCGGTGCAGCAAAGAAACGTCTGGTCTGACATAATACACTGTATTATTTCGTATAAATCATAAGGGATAAATATTATACCTCTTGATGCCTTGCCAGGTCCCTCGACAGCCAATCTTTCCTTAACATCTCTGCATCAGAAAAGATAATACGTAAAGTCAAAGTTATTTTTTAAATGTTGATACCCAAACCTCTGAAATAAGCAGAATTGAAAAGTATGACATTACAGTAATCAATATAAAAATCCATACCTTAGCACATCGGCAATTGTCTCATCTTCTGGGGAAACTTCATGGGCCTTGCTTAGATCAGAGACGGCATCCTTATAGTTTCAGAAAGTCAATAAGCAAACATATAGTCAGGACATATCTACAGTACGCACATATATATTGACAAGGAATCTCAAGAAAGTCCCATAAGCAACAGAAGAACTCACTTCAAACAAGCCTAGATCTCTGTAAGCTTGACCCCTTCTGTATAGGGCTTTGACATTCCTTGCATCGGATGCCAAAACCTGAAACATTGAAACAGGGTTGAATAGATCATAAAACGCTGTATGACATCATGTGTTACATCTACAAAAAAGAAGCCAAAAGACTGCCATCTCCCTCTTTCCTATAACTGTTATCATCTACGAGTTTTCAGAAAATTAAGAGCATAAAGGTGTATCATACCTCAGAACCTTCCTTTACGCACTCTTCATGCTGATTCGTCTTCAAATAACAAGACATTAGATTGAGAGAACAAGCCAACAAAAGTGCTCCACCTTTAGAAGATGGAATGTCTTTCAGATTGTTCTTCGCCTGAGATATGATCCAAGAGCATTGTAAAGAAGTAGAAAAAAATCGCATATCAATATAAATAAAACTCTTATTGACAACAAAGAGACTGGCAAGTCAAGTAGCATGACAAATGATACATATGCAGACTTACACGCAAATATTTCTCTGCAGCATCACTGAAATTTCCTCGGCTATGAAGCTCGTTTCCCTGCCAAACGTAGCAGCAAATGAGATTAACATCAAAGTTTACCCACTGCAGGTACAAGTTCCATAGTTGATGCAACTCTTTCTCCTTACTTTATCACCAGGAATGCATAATTCAATTGAAAACAAGGCAACCCCATTCTGTTTCTTAGTTCCAACAGTTTTTTAAACTAAACGAAAACTCGAAAAGACAAATAAATACACCTCCCTCCCAAAGCCAATGTTACCTGTTTTTTAAGCATCTGAGCTGCATTGATCTGATAAGTAAACTGAGCATCCGCATGAGCACGCATAGCTGCAATATCTTCAGGGGAAGCTTTCGCCATCTTCTCGCTAATCTCAGCCATATCTTCAGGCCGTGTATGCTTAAGCTGCTCAGCAGCTTGTTTCAAATCTTCAGGCCTCATGTTCTTCATACTCTCTGTTGCCATATTCATCAAATCTGGATTTGACATCATCTGTAACAACAATCGCATAAATTCATCATACAAAAACAGAGTGAAAAAAAATCACCTAAATCACAATCACATCAATCAAACAAATTAATTACACTACACACTTCGCAAGGAATTGATCAGAATCGATTACAGAATCTACGAAGAAATTGAATTGGGAAAAATTAACGAAACCTGTTGCTGGATCCTAGCGAAATCAGCAGGAGTCATACGACTCATCTGATCTTGAGCAAGACGGATCATCTCAGGATCCATTAATCCGTTAAACATCGTGTTTTTTTTCTCGATGCGGTTCTGTGTAATCAGATCGGAAAACAGAAATTGAAATTCGCCGGAGAAGGATAAGCTCGGAATCTGGATCGAGATTTAGAATTTACGAAATTGGAGTTTGTGTGAATCGGAAAATCGAAGGAGAATTGTTTTGACCGACCCGAAAGTACTTTCGAATAATATAGAAATCAAAATTGGAAAATTTATCGCTCAACCTCCTCAATTCACCGACCGGAATATGCCTGGATGGGAGGAATGACGTTTTTACCCTTGCTCTACGATGATGCAGTGACGTGCCATAATAAATTAGTTAAGTAATTGTATTAATTAACGTAACTATGATTATGTGCAATTGTGCATGTCCTTGTCCATGTTGGAGGACTAATCTCGTGTTTTTTCCTTCAAACTGAAACGAATCTCTTATTAAACTCTCTTTTTTTTCCTTTTTAGAAAGAGTCGTCCAATTTAACTGTTACACGTCTCAAAGTGTCAAATAATTTTCAATTTTAATTGATTTTTTAGGTACAAATAATTTTATTTTTAGGGTATTGATATAATGATATTTGCCCATCTACCTCCAAGATATAAAATTATAAATATTTGTTGAAATCCAAAAGTACTCAATAGTTCAGTTAAATAGAGTCAATCTGACAATCTCTAAAGTAATCCATTTATCAAACTTTAAAATATACATGTCCTCTGCAGAATTTTTAGCATCTTAAATAATAAAATTGATTATCGAAAAATACATATGTACAACTATTCGGGCAAAGAATACGACAATCTTTCAGTTGCTGAACGAGTTTTAGTGTTTTGACCCAAAACAAAAACGAGTTTTAGTGACATATAAGTTGTGTTTGGTAATATTTTTTCAATATTGTTGGCTTGTTGCGACATAGTTTCATCGACGAGTAATATTAATATCTATGAATTAATTTTTCTGAAATGTTTATTTCTCTCCACCGCAGCATAAATGTTTGAAAGAATGGAAACGGTGGTAGTCACATTAGAAGAGGACCACTTTGATTAAAGCTAGCTACAACTCTCATCTATCTTTCCTCTCCCAAGTAATCAATATTAGCAGAGATTATGAAACACTAAATGATATATAACAGTCTGAGAGAAGTGAATGTTGATTGATCACTATCAATCAACTAATCACTAGCTATTGCAGCGAGAACGAGGAAATTCTAGCAAACCTCATTTCCTTAATCCTTAGTCACAAAGAAACCAATGGATTAATCAAATTATATCATATAACAACCAAGAAGGAAACAAAATCTTCAACTTGTAGTTAATAAAGCAATTTTTGTCAAAGCACAAGCTCTGATACATGTTGTGCATCATCTCTCGATGCTAGATTAGAACATGTGCTTCTAAATAGATTACAACAAAGCAACGTTTTAACATGTTTACACGAACCAAAAGATGCATACACATAATGATAATTCACATAACCTTTTTTTTTTTTAATTCACATAACCTTGTTCTCCCTTATATTATACATCTTAGACATCCTTACGCATTATATTTTTAACTTTATCCCTAAATGCTTAAAATCATAGTATTGATTGTATGGTTAATAATCTAGGATATATAATGGGTGAGTTTTTCCTGATTTTTTGGAATGTACCCTCTATTGTACAATGAAAACGAATGTAAATATTTAGTGATGCCCACATTTGATTGCCGTAAATTGCAAAATATTTTTAAAAATTTAGTTTGCTTAAGGAAAAAATAGTTAATAAGAGGATGGTGGAAGGAAACAGAGAGAAGAAGGCTTTGATGGTTGTCGGGACGTGGAGAGGATCTCACGTGGCAGTTTCACTCTGATTGGATCCTAAACCGCCGGCCCACGTGGCATGCCACTTGTCACTGGTACCTCTCTTTCTCTCTTTCACAGCAGCAAGTTGTACCATTGCTGTTCTTATTAGGATCCGTCACATCACTTCTCAGCCCCCACCTTCCTCCATTAACCCATCAATCCGGTCTTTAGTTTTTGTGTGTGTAGTATTTATGGAATTGATTGGTAACAATTTGCCATTTTTTTGTTTTTGCTAAGAACAATTTACCATTTGAATGGTTGCTAACTAAAATCGCCATCGATATTTCTTATAATCATATTTGTTTCGCGATCAAACATGTTATTGTAATCAAAATATGCATATTAAGCGGTTTATTTTTTTCTTCGCTTGTAGACTGGTCTTATTCCTATTTGTAACGGATATTTGGGTTTACAAAAGACATACCTTATGTTTTACTAATTCACACAACATAGAGAAAAAAGAACCACAAAAGCACGATCATTTTCGGACTTTGGTAATTGGTATGCCGTATTTTCAAATGTCTCGCTATGCAATATTTTCTTGACTAGCAAGTTTTCTAAATTGAGTGACGTTTATCGAATGTCATATTTGAATCAGATTATGAAGTTTTGACAAGTTTAATTCACGAACAAGGGAACGATCGATATGACGTCGTCATACTTGGTGTGTCTTGACACTGAAGAGGTAAAAGCTTAATTTCTAAGCTTGTTTCTGTATTTAAATGCATTTCTTAATCTAAATGCATTTCTTACTATAATTTCTGCCCTGAGGAATGCAATGATTTAGAATTCGATCGGTACGATCAAAAAATTATATTCGCTTGGGTTGGTGTGAACGGAATCCAACAGAAAAGGCTCTGATTGGTGGAATTGGTGGTCTCTCAACAAAACTAAAACCAAAATTATTTGCATCTTTATCCACTTCTTCACGGTTCACATCTCTCGTCTTTATCTGTATATTTTATCTTGTTTCTTTTTCCTCGTTTTAAAACAAGTTTAGCATGTTATCAGATTCAGTTTTACTTTTCTCAACTTTAATTATGATTCGTTTTTGTTGTCATGTGTTACTTTTCTAAATATATTTAAAAATTTGCTTACACTTCTTTTAGCGAATATCGTATACTTTTCAAAAAATATTGTATCTCATGGTGTGATGTTTTAATCACTTTTGAGAGAAATAACCAATTTATATTCATTTATATACAATAGATAGATATAATTTTGCATACATATATACGGTAACATATATTAAATTTAAATAATCATGTACTGTAATTCTGTAAAGTGTTTACCTCTCTGGCTCTCTCATAAAAAAAAGTCAAAAATAAACTTTTAGTTCAAGAGATAGTTTTCGCAAAAAAACTTTTATATTCATATCTACATTACATCGATATATGATAAAAAAAAATATATATATAATTAAGGATAACATGTTCTATTAATTAAAAGTGAAAAAATGCGGAGGAAGTAGGGTGGTCCAAATTTGGCAACTAAATGATAAACAGTAAAGCGCATGTGCATGCATGCAATAATACTAATACATAAATTAGAGAACCGCAATTATTTCCAAATGAAAAGAGAAGCAGGTTGAAATTATAGAGTTTAGAGAAATTTGATATTAAAAAAAAAACAAGGTACGAGACTACTTTCCTTTTCCAATACAGCGTAAAATCAACATATATCAAACATAGAGAAATTGTAATTAGGAAAAGAATTTTTTTTTTCTTTTAGGAAAAATAATGTTTTGCAGATACATATCTCAATTGGCGTTCACTCGATGATCTATATCGATATGATTGGTGGAACTTCAAAAATATTATTGAAAATTGTTAAGGAATGCGAAGGAAGAAATTAAGGTCAAGGTCTCACCTAAAGCTGCGAGAGTGGCAAGATGGACAATTTTTTGTTTGTTCTAATTGACTGGCGATCTTTTTAATGGAATATATATGAGATTGTAAAATAATTTCATGTTTGATCCACCCTATCTACTAAAAACTATCATAATATAATTATAATATGCCATGGAGAAATAGGTTCTTCTATACGTACCTAAACTCAACTTCATGTGAAGGATTAACTAAGTTATTTCTTTAATATTTCTTAGGAAAAATTAATTACAAATAAATCGCAGAAACAATTAAAATCTTTGATATTATCTAAAGAAAAATATGTATTTTCACTAGAAAAGTATAACATCAATATTTTCTTTTTAAGCAGTAATTATTGACTCTCCCTCCAAGTTTTACCAACGACCAAACTCTTTTTTTTTTCTCCTCTTTAGTCTATATACCGTTGACTCTTTCTTTGTCCCATAACATACCTAATCTGTATTATTGGTTTCTTTTTACTTTCAATATAGAAAATCGATATGTTTCTCAAAAATACGTTTATAATAAGCTAATAATCATTTTTATGAAACGCTTTTAAACTTTTTGATAATTAATCATAAATCAATACGATTTAAAACGTTTAAAAACTATTATCAAGTGTGCGTTCTATCAAAACATTGTTTGATAAATCAGGAAAGTTGTCAATTTGACGACTCATATTGGGCATCAAGCATCAACACAATTAAATGCATGGTAAATCGATTCCAAACTGTTGTAATTAAATCGATTATTCAAACAATAAGGATGATTGAATGTTGGTGGGCTCAGTAGCAGAACCAACGTCGGTCGGAGTCGAGTCGGAGTCGGAGAGATGGGGACACATGTCTCGGATGATATAAATAGAGAAAGTGTTTGAATGATGGTGTAATCAAACCAGGTTCAGTGGGTTTAAATCACTGATGTTCCTAGGTCAAAGGACCGAATTACTATAAGTCAATTGTAAAATGTTACTGATTTTCTTATTTTACTTATTTATACGGAAGAGTAATGTTACATAACTAATATGTAAGAATTTCGGTTAACATATATAGTCTTAGATTCTTAGTGATATATCTAAATAGCGAGATTTGGGTAATGGTATATAATTTTACTGTTTTATATATTTATATATATATATATATATTTATATATATATATTTGGGTAATGTTATATATAGTTATATATAATTTTACTGTTTTATCTTACTATAATCTTACTGTTTTATATATATATATATTTATATATATATTTCTCCTGAACAGTAAAGAGAGAAGAAAAAGTTCATTAAAATTTAAAAGACTCTAAATCAGTGAATTAAATAATCAGAAAAATGGATTATGAATTTATGATTGGAAATGTGAACACTGATATAATGTTGTAGTACAGAAATTACTTTCAGTGTCACTGTGGTCTGAAAAATTTCTGCCAAAGGAAAACAAACTGGGTAAGACCATCAGCAGTAGCAAATGTGTTTGTGTGGGTGTAAGTATTTTTTTAGTATTATAATTTAAAGCAAAAGAGAAAGAGAAAGAAAGAGAGAGATAGAGAGAAAAAGTGTTACATCCGAGTGTAAACTTACACCCGGGTGTGAAGAGAGAAACAATTTTTTCGTTTTTTTAATACCTACACCCCAAGACTCACACCCACCTGCTTGCCCCACTGCCCATGCTCTAACAGTTGCCATACCTCTGTCACTCACTCCCTCTTCAGGGTAATATACACAGAAATATACACCGCAATATTGTAAAAGAAGCCTAAATACTTTTTTCTTTAACAAAAAAATATTTATATTGTAAAAGAAAAAGAAAAAAATTCCACACTTGCAAATCTTTTTAAGCCGCAATTCTTTTAATTTGACTTCACCGGTGGCCTATGTAGTTATTAGACATCGAATTTAATTATTGACCCTCACAAAAAAAAAACTACACAGATAAATTCAGATTTTTTTTTTTCTTTAATGATACGGTTGGTTCGATAGGTGAATTTATCAAATAGTGGTAGAAGATTAGTAGATTAGACTATATTTTAAAAATAAGTTAGTTTATTGACTTCCTAAGTGGTTTGGGAGGGATTTTTGCGAAGTTTAGTTTCCAACGGGAAATATGGATCACTAAACCTGAAATTATAATCACTTAAAATATCTCAAGTATTTCAAAGTTATTTCGGTTCAAATTTAGTTGCATGCACAACAATATATGTTTGAAGAATGTGTCGTAACCCCATATGGTTGTGGTCGAGTAATTGGTGATATTTAAAAATGTATTAAAATATTTTTTTTGGGGTTTGAACTTCGCTCGAAACAAAAATAACGTTCATTTAGAAAATTTGGGTTTGAACTTCGGTGCATGTAGTTTATCTGATAGTGCGGTAACACGTGATTGAGTTATCCTATAACATTAAAGCATTCTAAACTTAGGTTAAATAATATAGTGGTTATTCGGAAAAAAATTCATTCTATAGTAATTCGATATATTTTACCAGAATTAATCGGATCAGCCGATAAATATTTAAAAAAAAAAAGCAATTTGTCGTGTATTAACGGAATACATATACTATCATATAAACGGGTAACATTATTTTAAGAAACTAAATTGGTTTTTGGTGGAAAATTAATTTCAACGCCGTTGCACGTTACAAAAAGAAAGTGGCTGAATTTGTTCTCAAAGACCAAAAAAATAAAGATCATCTCACGTAACATGCAATTTGTGTCGGATAATTTGTACTATAATTCAGCCAAATCTATCATTTAAAATTTCACTGATATATTATCAGTTTTGCCTAGGCGCAATATAACATTTTGTTGGGCAAATTGAGATGATGAATACTAGTTACCACTTGAATAGTTAGTGTGTGAAAATAAGATTGAAAAAGGGCCGTATTAATTATATAGTATTGACAATGAAAGGGGGGATAGTTGAATTTGAAAGAAACCTCGAATTTGGACTATTTATGGCGTTATATCCCCACTGTATTGCTTGCAGACACAATTTCACCATACCTTCTCCCTCTCTCATACTCTCGTCATGTCAATCTCTTTAGTACAACAATTTTTTTTTTTTTGTGTGTGTGAAATACATAACTATTACTCTACAATTCTGCATGCATTGATGATAAAAATCAAATTAGATAATTGGCTGTCTTTTAGTCAAATAAAGCACAGATTAAAATAAGTACACCAATCAAACAATGATTTTATATTGCTTTGCATATCACCAACCAAAACTTTAACCGTCTTTTAAGCCATGTTAAAGTTTTTCACTGACGAATTTTATTCCGATCTTCTCTTTGAGAAAAAAATATAGAAGAAAATTCGTTGAGGCAAAAGAATCTAATGGAAGTAAGTATAATTTTAAATGGAAGAAAAGTTTTTTTTATGAAGATTAGATGTTCACAACAAATTCACATGAGTGAAACCGTCCCACACTTTTAAATGATAAATTAAATGTCTAAATATAGACATAACATGTTATGAGAAGACTCACACATCACAAACAATCAAATGATAGTATAAATCCAAAAATTATATATGATAAATCAGTTCTATTGCCATTAGATGTAAATACTCTATTCAATTCACTTGTATATCACTAGTTTACACTAGTTAAGTTTTAAACTGGTAAAATTTTATGAATCAATTTTTTTTTTGAAGTTACCAGAATTACCTACCATTGCTTGTCACTAAATCGAATAATAAAACTTTTCCTAGTCTTATAAAGAGAGCGGTAGAATATTTGCATCATATATATACATATTTAAAAATCAATATTTTAAATGAGCAATTGTTGATCTTCATGTAGGTGGACCCCCACTGTACTTGCAGACAAAGGCTTTTAACAGAAGACTAGTGTCATATGGATTCTCTTCCTTAAATTCCCAAAATACCCCCACTCCAAAAAAAGAAAGAAAATTTATCAAACCTCCAAATTTCTGCATAATCCTCATTTTCCTTGTCCATTTTAGAGTCAAATCAAAACAAAAATCTTCTGTGGCGATAAGAATCCCTTTTGTTTTGTTGGAAGTCATATTGCTAAGATTATTATGAAAGACAAACAAAAAAACACATTATATCTCTTGTACTATTTATAGTATTATTCTAAATATAGTAGTATTTTTTTAGCATGTTTTGTAGTGGATCAAAATTTGAGACTTGTTTTCAAGAGAGCAAGCACTTCAATATTTGCTTACACAAAAACAGAAAAGAAATTTTAACAAAGAAAAAAAAAAGAAAGATAATTCTTCTCCCAAAAAATTCATATTTGAGTAGGAGGACACTTTGGACAATTAGTGTCAAGTGCCAACCATCCAAACAGACCCATTTACGGCAAAGTTTAATGAAAGAAAGAAAAAACATTTCTATTTTTGCCAAAAATGGGGGAAAAGTACTCACAGAGACACTGTTAACTCTTAAGTATTATGTCATCATAAGCAACCAAAAAAAGAAAAGAGGAACTAATTTCTCAATTCTCATAATATTTTCCGATTTTTTAACAAAAATAAAAATCTGTAAATATTGGGCAAGAGCAGAGTATTTATATCACCCACGAGCCTTTGCTTCTTCCTCCTCCTTCATCACCTCTCGTTCTCTTTCTGTTCTCTTTCCGGAGACATTTGTCTAAATCTCATCATCATCATCATCATCATCTTCATCATTCACAATACACTCAAACAAAACCTTGAGAAAGAAACAAAAAGAATGATCCAAGAGAAGAAGAAACACCTATTAGTGTCTTCTCAATGAAAAATCATTATTAAATCTTTAATGGTCAGATCAAACAAGCAAGAACCACGCGTCTCTGTCTCTGCTACTTATATCCGATCTCTCGTGAAGCAACAACTTTCTTCTTCTATCACTATGACCACCACCACCACAACAACAACCGATGGAAGCGGCGGCGGCAAAACGCAAACGCAAACGCACAAGAAACAAGTGAGGAGGCGACTTCACACAAGCCGTCCTTATCAAGAACGTCTTCTCAACATGGCTGAAGCTCGTCGAGAAATCGTCACCGCTTTAAAACAACATCGTGCTTCCATGAGACAAGCCACGAGGATTCCACCGCCTCAACCACCGCCACCACCTCAGCCTCTAAATCTTTTTTCTCCGCCGCCTCCTCCTCCGGATCCATTTTCTTGGACGAATCCATCTCTCAACTTCCTCCTCCCTAATCAACCCTTAGGGTTAAACCTAAATTTCCAAGATTTCAACGACTTCATCCAAACCTCATCAACAACATCTTCATCATCATCTTCCTCCACTTCATCTTCCTCATCGTCGATTTTTCCGACGAATCCTCATATCTACTCTTCCCCTTCACCTCCTCCCACCTTCACCACCGCCACTTCGGATTCAGCTCCTCAACCACCATCTTCCTCTAATGGAGAGAACAACGTGGTGACGTCAGCTTGGTGGTCAGAGCTCATGATGAAGACGGCGGAGCCAGAGATTAAACCGGAGGCGGAGGATGTGGTCGTAGTCGAAGATGACGTGTTTCCGAAGTTTAGTGACGTCATGGAATTTCCTTCGTGGTTAAACCAAACAGAGGAAGAATTATTTCATCCTTATAATCTCACTGATCATTACTCTTCTCCTCATAATCCTCCATTATCCTGGTAATTAATATCTTTTAATTACATTTTAAAATTTATTCGATATTTTTATCAATCGGTGTTTTTCCTCCGGAATCACCGGCGGCGAAAATTGCGGCGGTTCTTGCATAAACTTCAGTGATTGAGTTTGAGGCAGAACACAGAAAAATCAGAATCATTTTTTGTTTGGTTTTGATAATTAAATCGGAGTTATTTGGATTAAAAAATATGTGAAACTTGTGGTATGAGAAGGATCCACATCGGTTTATTGCATGATCTGAAATTGTCCATTTTTCTTTTAGTATATGGTCCAATGATAATTTTATGATCGCCGACATCAATAAAACACTATCCTTACCCCATTTTTCTGAACTGTCCCTAAACCGTCTTGACGTCATACGATATAAATATAAAACCTTTTTTGTTATGTTATCATTGCTTGTAAATTATTATTCAAGTTTGGTTGTTACTTGTTAGGTAAATTATATTTCTCTTTAGTGTTCTGATGAAACATTTTTGATGTGTGAATATTATTTACAGTATGGAGATTGGAGAAATTGAAGGTATGGATGGAGACGACTGGTTTGCTTGAACCACAAAGATTGATTACTGTTTTTTTTTTCAGACATGATGAATCAACTCTTTGGTTCTTTTCTTATTTTTACCTTATTTTTATCTGTTTTCTTTATAAAATTCTCTTTTTGTTCGGATACATTTTGAATCTTTGAAATAACAAGAAGCTTGCGGATAAAAAAATGTTCGATTTGGCAAAGTCACATGAATGCAATAAACTTCAATTTTCTTTGATTGAGTCTGTTTTTTTGTTAATAACTTATTACTAAATTTTAAACGTTTTGATTAACTTCATTTTCTCTTACTGGTTATTTCAATTCTCTCATAAAGAGTTTTCACAACATGTTACAGCTTTATTAGGCCCCTTGAACTTTTGTCTAAACTTTGCTATTCTCTTCATATGCATCATTCACTTCACCAATGTCCATCTCATCATCATCATCTGTTACCACACCATCATCATCATCATCTTTCTCAAATCCAACCCTCAAATCTTCATCTCCTGAACCACTCTCCAGTAATTCTTTCTCTTCCATGTCCAAAGTATCACTATAAGTTGGAATATCTCTCTTCCTTCCTCTGTAACCCGTAAACTTCAGTAACTTCTCTTTCCAAAATATCAAAGGACATTTCTCAATCAGCTCTGCCCCTTCGTAACCTTCTGTCAAGAACACGCTGAATCTCTTCCCTCTCTCAGAGACATAGAAGATACCACAATGCTTCAAGAAAATCCTCATCAGCTTCTGCGGCATCACAAACTCCCTCCTGAAATGGGTCAGATGATCCGTCACCAATCTCTTCTCGAGTGTAAAGCTCAGCAGCTCGTGCATAACAGCGATTGCCCGCTTGTCGAATTCCTTTGAACCAGCTTCGAGTCCATGTGCATCGGCATAAGGAGACAGATAAGATCGTTTCTGAAAATGTTCAATCTTCCCTCTGTACCTGTACATTTTCTTGTATGACGGAGGAAACTTCATGGGGAATGCAAGTGAAAGCATACCTGGCTTATGATCGCATTCCTCGGTTATACCTAGAGTCTTTTTCTCCAACTCTGTGATAGCCCAAGCTGGATTCCATGAAACAAGCTCAAGATACTCTTCTCCATCTCCAAGCTTCCCAACTTTAAAATGCTGAGGAAACTTGTGCACCCAGTTTATCCTAAAATCAAGAGGCAATCCGAAATCCCTCCGGAAATGAACTATCTTATCCAATGGAAGCTTCTTATCAACAGACATCATCAAACACCTAGTCACATGTTCTGCAGCCTTGTCTGCATTCTCCTCAAGTAACTTTTCATGCTCTTCCAACAAGTCTTCACCTTGCTCTGTCAATCCACACCACAAGACTCCCCTCTGATCTTTATACAATTCAAACAACTTGGGAGACTTTCTGATGAAATCACTGATCTTATGCTGTTTAGGCAAATTGATCTGCCTCCTATACTGCTCCAACGACCTGACGGTCATTATCATATCTTGCTCACCCTTTAACACCTCCATCAAGAAAATCACTTTGGAAGCTATCTTCCATTTCTCTGTTGCTACTTCGAGCTCTTGGACTCTCTTTTCCCTGCTCCTATCTTGAACACGCTTGCTGCTGGTCATGAACCTGACCCATACCCGCCCGAAAGGGGATTCCCCGGCTAAAACGTTTCTTTTAGGCAATATCGCAAACAGGTTGTGTGCATTCCCATTCCCGTAGAACTGCAGCCAAAAACGTAGCCTTCCCATCAAAAACCTCAGCTTTGAGCACATGAACAACCATTAAGAATAGAATTATCTCCAGAATTTACAGAACAATGTCCAGTAATCTGGAAACAGTATACAACAAAATAGCAAGTTCAATGAAAAATCAATTTCTACAAAAATAAGCCAAACCCACAATTTTGTATTGCAAAGAACATGAATCATGCCCAGTTTTTTCCTCTGTCGATCTACTTAAACACGATTGATGGATCGATGATTACGATTGTTTGCATCAAACCGAGGAGTAGGTTCAGATGCCATGAGTGATATAAAATGTGAAAATTTACCTTAAACAAATACGGCGGTGACATAATAGAGGTTGATGGTAAAGCGGCGAGGTGAAAAATGGAGGGGAAGCCATGCGACGGAGGTCCGACGGCGACGGGAACACAAGGCAGAGAAAGGTTGCTCAGTGTATCTTCTTCTTCTTGTAAATGAGCCCAACAAAGCCCATTAAGTTTTATTTATGGGCTTCTTTCTCTCTTGAGCCTGAAAAATTCAATGTTGTTATCGTTGTCAATAGGAACAACAATAACGATTGATTGTGTTTGTTTTGTAATGTTAATGACAAATTGACAACGCTATATTTCAATGATTGATCATTAATTCAATTTTTAGACGTTAAATTTTAAGACCATTGGTATAATTCTAAATCATTAGTTGAGAAACTCGAATCTATATTTAAAACCTATTGTTGAATCTTTTTTTTTTTGTTGTTGATAGTCGTTTGCTATTGATAACTACGAAACAACAAATAATAAAATGTCTGGTTAATCGCTATCCAACGTCTGTATTAAAGAGCTGATGAACACAAACCTAATTAAAGCAATTAACATAATAGATGATTAAGAATCTAATGGAAGGACCCAGTTAACAGAAATATCAAATAATTTAATCTAATGCATGGAAGAATCTAGGTAATAGATGATTTAGCGTGGAAATGGGAGGACCCAGTTAACAGAAAGAAAAAGAAGAAAGGAAGGATCCAAATTCCTTTGCAAGTGTAGCTTTCATGAAACGTGACACAATACTATGATAGGATGTTGACCAAACACATGTCTATCTATCTTTTTATCTATTAAATATTAGTGATTTAAAGTACTAATTTATATATGGCACAAGGACTGGATCGAAATGTACCAACCTATCCATTTTAAAATTTCATGCCTTTCATTGGAAAATAATAATTTAAAAGAGTGTTACCAATTATACCAACACCATTTGATCTAAAGCAAAAACGTACAGTGGCTGCCTTCCTCGAAATCACATGTTCTTTTCTCTCAAAATGGTATTGTTGTATTAACGTTCAATTGTATCGGTTTCTATTGGACTTATATGCGATATGCCTGGTGAGAATAAAGCAAAAAAAGGTTAAAACTAAACGGGAGAAAGAATGTAAAAGAAAAGCTTCAAAAAAAAAAAAAAAAAGAGAGAGATACATTTGAAACATGGCATCTGTAACTTAAAACACATTTTGAAACTAATTTTCAAGATCACGAATGCCAAAAATACTAGATTTAATTTTTAGAAGAGTTTTTTTTATATATAAAAAAAGTTCAATCACTCGATCAAATTTGTAGAAAAAGTTTAAACTTAAAAACTCTTTTGTTTTAGTTAATTTTATTCATTTAAGTTTTTAAATTCTTAGTTCTTTACAAATATTTTAAATTAAAATAAAATCTAATAACAAATTAATATTTAATACTGAAAAGGATTAATAATAGATTACGGCCCTAATTTTGTTGTCTGGTGTTAAAAAAACGAAGAGGTAAAGATGGTGGTGAAACATATAATCTGTATAAAGGAACTGGAGGAAATAACAGCACGTGTGGAATAATAAACATGACTTGCTTCCGCGTTGCCACGTAATCATCTTCTTCAGCAACGCGCATACAATCGGCGACCCTCTTCTTCTTATTAACTGTACTTATCATACACACATGTATATATACACTCACAAGCCGCCATTTTCACTATACAGTCAGCTCCATAACAACACCTGAATAAGTGAATATACTCGAAAAACCCTACTTCTTTATCTCTCTGTCTCTTTGAACCTGAATACACAACCCTAATTATCATCTATTCCACACATTCTCTCTCTCTGCATTTAGAAATATGGATGCATCGCCGAAGTACACAGGTGTACGGAAGAGGAAGTGGGGAAAATGGGTGGCTGAGATTCGTCTTCCCAACAGCCGTGACAGGATCTGGCTCGGCTCTTTCGACTCTGCTGAGAAGGCGGCGCGTGCTTTCGACGCAGCTCTTTACTGTCTCCGTGGCCCCGGAGCACGTTTCAACTTCCCGGAAAATCCGCCGGAGATACCTGGTGGTCGTTCTCTGACGCCGCAGCAGATTCAGGTTGTAGCTAGCCGTTTCGCCTGCGAGGAGGAGCTACTACCACCGCAACAACAGCAACAACATCATCCGCCGTCGCCACGTGACGACCATAAGATGGAAGAAGAAGTGATAATTTCGGCACGTGGGGAAATTAGTGGTGGTAGTGGTGGGCCTACGTTAGGGCAAGTTGGGGAAGATAATAACAACGAGGCTAATAGTAATAATGACACGACGTCGTATTGGCCTTTTATATGGGAGGAGGAGAATCTTGTAGGTCCTCCAACCTCGGATGAGTTCGGTTTTTTCACGGATGATTCAACCAATTTGTACTTCCCGACACAACAACAACATCAGCTCTCGTCTGATTTTTACTATGATGGAGCTTGTGAAGATGATTTCTCTCATTACAACATTAACCTTTGGAATTTCTGAGATCCATTTTTTGGTGATCTTGGACCATATATTCCTATATTGATTAATTCAATTTGTGGATTTCGAATTCGAGATTTCAGATGATCTTGAAGCAGAATTTCCACCACCCACTAGTAGTGTGAATCATTTGTTTGAAGCCTATATATCCTATATGCCACAATTTAAGCAAGCCTCTTACTTCTTTATGGTAGAGTAATATAGCTAGCTTCACTACTTTATCATCCTATTCTTCTTCTTCTTTTTGTTTTTTTTTTTTTTTTGTGCTTTATATTACCTGGCACAATGCAATTTTCTTTCTTTTCTAAGATTCGCTTGCATTTTTGTACAAAGCCAATCTTGGCCCCCCTATCTTTTGGTCTTATAGATGGTTTGTGAAGTTTATACCTAAGGTTCCATATATATGTGGTTTTCTATAAAGTACTCACGTGTTGCGTGGGTGAAATGTTGTTATATAAATAAATTTTGTATTAAAAAGTTTATACAAATATCATGTAAATGATGTTAGTTCAACTAGTTCTTGAGGTGACATTTTAATACGGCTGAGGTTCAAGTTATACTTGAAAACCGATGATTTACACTTTATGGAGTCATCGTATATATGATTACGAGTTTGGATTATATAAGCCAAAATCCATAAATAGCTTCATAACTAACAAAATAAATATTAGGTGGATTAAATATGGCATAAGTATCATAAATATCATCTAACTTGTTCTCTAAATACCATATCAAGCCGTTGTGCAAATTTGAATCTAACCCCTTTAAGTCATCGAAGGTGACTCTCGCACCAAGAATATGTTTGTAACATGAAGTTGTGAGCTCAAAATCCATAAGATGGCCATCTACTAATGCCTTCGCCAACTGCAATTGTAAACCCAAACAAATTCAAGTAAAACCAAGGAATACTCAAAAGTTAAATTTGAAAAGTGATTTTGTATATCATATTACCATGCAACCTGTGAATTTGTAGTAGGATAGATCACATAAGACTTGGGGTTTGGCTGATAGGTTACCTCATTTTCAACAGCCGTGAAAAGCTTCAATCCAAGTATATCCTTTGACATTAGGTGATACTACTCTCTGGTCAGACCACCGACGTCTATTCCTCTCTCACCCCGAAAGATCATTTGAAAGATGGCGAAATCAGAAGTTGAAGAGAAGGTTCTCTCGGTGGATAAGCTTGCCAGTAAATGCGGGCAGAGTCGATCCGATATTTTCGAATGTCCTACGCAAAATAAAAAACATGATATTTATACCTTTTTTTGCAAAATTACAAATCATATAGTAATAGTATAAAAAAGGTCATACGAAAACTTGATAAAACAGCTTTTAAACCCATAAGCAGTTTGTAAAAAAAAAACAATAGTAAAACTCAAATGATTTATTTCAACTCTATTCATCAAAGCAAAGTCTTCGATTTTGTAATTAAAGTCAAATACTTTAGCAAGCAAATAGAAAAAGAAATAACAACGGAATCAATCAAAAAGAAAATTTTGTACAAAAAATGAAATATAGTAAAACTGAAGAACTTAGGTTGCTCTCTAGATTAGCTCCAACTCTGGTTTGAGAGCCTACCCAAAATACAAGTCCAAGATCTTATGGGCTCTCCTCCATAATTGCTTACTAAATTCTAGTTGGCTCTATATAATTCTAGAGAAGATTACTAATGGAATTAAGGTCTAAAGTTTATTAATTATCCTAAAAAAAAAACAATAATTAGTATCACCACCACTCAAATTAAGTTTTAACTTGAACCTCATCCGTATTAAAATGGCACCTCAAGAACTAGTTGGACTAACAGCAATTCAATGATATTTGTATAAACTTTTTAACACAAATATATAACAACATTTCACGACATCAATTCAATAATATTTGTATAAACTTTTTGATTAAACGATTGTTAAAGAATTTATTGGTTTGATGTTCGACGACATATATACACTACTAATCAATGTTTCATACTTGGTGGTAAAGCCGTAAAGATACAGAAATTATGTAGGTATATACTATTGTTGTAAAATGTATTTGTATGCGTTACATAAAGTAGTTTTTGATGGCGATTTTGATAACTTTAAATAGTGTAATGACTCTCGTTTAGGGCTGGCCCTAGGAGGAGCAATGTGAAGCCCAATGGTCCCCAAATTTCAAGGATTCCACGGTATGTAAAATAATTAGAGGTATAGCCCAATGGCCGAAAAAACCATAGAATTTGAAACATTGCCATCTAATAATTAAAATACAATGGATGAACAAAAAAAAAAAGTTGATAAGGAAGATTTAGACCATTTTCTATTGGTGCGTGTCATCCTTACACAGGCTGCATGGTCATGCTAATCTTCAATGTATCATTCAAATTTTATCGCCTGAATGGTCAATGGATGACAAATTATGTGGTTGTATGGACGTTTATATTCTTGCACAAGAGTGAAGTTTGCTGACAGGGACGTACTGGGTGGTGATGTGCTCTCTTTAATAGCATGGCATGATATCAAAAGATTACGAGTTTAGGAGTTCTCCAAGATCAAAAGATCTTAACTTAAGTACATCTCGACACGGATACGAAGTGTAAACCCAACAATTGACTATCAAAGCTTTCCACAGAGTGACAGAAAGAAAGAGATCTAAAGAGAGAATACAACATACGAATGAAGAAGACAACAAACTTTTCTTACAGCTCCCTGTTTGGCTGTCTCTGAAACATAACGCTAACAACTTCTGTTAGCTTGAAACGACATCATCATGAAGCCAACAGTCTTCAACCAATCCTGGTTTAATCTCTGATATGTGTAATGTAAAATATTATAGAATATAATATATTATTGAGTTGTGTTTTAATATCATAATACAAATACATAAATATAGTGGCAATATTAATATAATGCTAACATCTATATAATGTAAACTTTCCTAAACACATAAAATAAATATGCTAAGATAATATTCGAGATCTAGAGAATTCTTCTTTCGAGTTCACGGGATTTACCTCTATACGGGCTTTCATAGCCCAAAGTACTTGGTCCGCAAGATACACATCTTGCTCTCCAAGTTATTTTAATATGTAAACCGAGTGATTACTTGATTAGAACAGGGAAACTCTAAGCATACCAGAGTTTCTTGTCTCTTTGAACCCAAACTCGAAACCTCTTTTCACCTGAAGGTCTACTGGCCAAAATTCTTCACACGACCTGTCCCTTGAGTTTCTAAGGTTCTTGTCACATTTAGTTAGCCAATATATCACTTTAGTCTCATTCTATTGATGGTAACTCTTGGCGAGTCTAAACTGTTTCACACGACCTGTCCCTTGAGTTTCTAAGGTTCTTGTCACATTTAGTTAGCCAATATATCACTGTTTCAATTAGCTTACGAATCATTCATAAACTCTAAGACTGAAGAACTCATGTTGGACTCAAGATTAGCTCCAACTCTAGTTTCCGTGAGCCTACCCAAAAGACAAGTCCAAGATATCTCTCCTCCATAATTGCTTATTCAAGTCTAGTTGGCTCCATAGCAGCCTCCATATACTTTTCTTTGGCATGTCTAACTAAAAAAGTAAATCGTACAAACTTTATTTCTTTCCATTTAATGGAAACCTCTTACCCATAAAACAACCACGTACGTTATATACTTAATGTGGGAGTACTTTTTAAGTTTTAACTTATCGTGCGGACAATTCGTGACGAATAAGAAGGTTCCTTCTTTTTTGTTAATCACTATCTAGAAAATATTGATTCTCTTGATTATTGTTACCTAAAAAAGATGTTTGCCTAACTTTTTCTAAATTTGTTTGACTAGCATTACAAAAAATAAAATGTAAGCAGAATATCATTAATTACAGGTAAATTATACCAAAGTTGGAGGAGAAATTGACTAGTCAAAGCAAGACTAGAGGTAAATAACCCATATTTACAAGTTTTTTTTTTTTTACAAGTTGTTTGAACGTCTTCCCTTAACTCCGAATCATTAAAACTAACTCATCTCCAACAAATAAATCCAAAATTAAACAAAAGATAATAATCAAAGATTACAAGAACCAAACAATGAAACAAGAATTAACAAAAAAAAAAAAACAATGAAACAAGAATGAAACAATACATACATGCAGTCAATAAATGCATTTTTTTTGTTACATCTATCTATATATGCAATAATTCGATCAATAATTTCAGACTAAATATCTCTCTCTCTCTTTATTACTCCTATCTTTCTCCAAAAATAATCAAAAAGCTTAATTATTGTTTAATTTGTTTTCTTGCTCTACAAAAACATGGCTCCCTCGTTTCTAAGCGTCGCAAAATTCATTGAGGCACTACTCCGCCGGAGATTCTCTTCCGCTGGTCTCTCTTTACAAACGCTATCCATCGACTCCGAAACCACCATACAGTTCTGGGGACCACCACCGTCTTCAACGTCGGAAAATACACAAAAACCGTCGCTCCTCCTCCTCCACGGTTTTGGCCCTTCTGCTGTATGGCAATGGAGCCATCAGGTAAAGCCACTCTCTCATTTCTTTCGTCTCTACGTCCCCGACCTTGTCTTCTTCGGTGGCTCCTCTTCCTCCGGCGAGAACCGGTCGGAGATGTTTCAAGCGTTGTGCATGGGGAAGCTTATGGAGAAGCTCGAGGTCGAAAGGTTCAGCGTCATTGGTACGAGCTACGGCGGTTTCGTCGCGTATAACATGGCGAAAATGTTTCCCGAGAAAGTGGAGAAGGTGGTGCTTGCGAGCTCCGGTGTTAATATGCGGCGGAGTGACAACGAGGCGTTTATCGCGAGGGCTAAGAGCAGCATTATCGGTCGTTCCTTAGCAGATTTCTAAAAACACAAGAAATAATAATATTTTAATGCTACAATTATATTCTAATTTTTTAATATAGATAACCCATTAATAAAGGTGCACGTGTCTGTTGGTTTGTGATAACGTCTCTTAACTAAGAGCTATTACAGCTTCTCTCTCTTCCTTTTCTTTACTTTTCATTATTTTTCTTTTTTTTAATTATTAAGAATTCTGCTAAGGAACGACCGATAATGCTGCTCTAAGTGCCGCGGTATCAAGGAGGTGATGCTTCCTGCTTCTGCGACAGATCTAAGGAGAACCTCTGGGATGGTTTCTTCTAAGAGACTCGATTATGTCCCAGATTTTGTCTTGAACGACTTTTGCCAGGTATCTTTGATTTATTTCTCTTTTTTAAGGAAAATCCCACCAACGAAAATCTTAAAGTTTCCTCCGAATTTCAACAAAAGATTTTAAATCCGAAAACAAACAGTCAATAAATTTGAAAACTTACAACTAATTAATCCATCTATTTTATAAAAGTGTACGTTTTTCTTTTCCATAAATAAAAAATAAAGCAAGATGTTAGTTTTGTTTTTTTTCGGCAAAATGTATTAACAATATTTTGCAATCAATTTCTATGTTTATATGGAAAATATAGAACAATATTTCTTTCGAAAAACAAATCAAACTCACACTTATTGCAAATTTCTATATTACACGAAAACAGATGAAAGTAGTGGAGTACAAAGATGCACTCCACTTGTTTATCTTTACCAAGACTGATTAGTTAAAGAAAGTTGTCACTTTCATTTGGTTATTGTAATTAGTAAAGATAGTTTTTTTTTTTTTGGGTCAACACTCAACAGTAAAGCTAGTATAGAATTGGGTATAATAAAGAACGGATGGCCTTGTAGCTCCCAAAGAAGGACAGATATTACTCAAATTTATAATTTTAAATAAATAAAATACAATTATATCGTTATTGAAAGAAGAGTGTAGCTTACATGATTGATATATAATATTTTAAAAAATTGAGAAACCACAGAAAATGTATTCGGAGAAGAGAGAAGAAAAAGCAGAACTTCTCGAGGGGCTGAGTATTGGGAAGGATGACAAAACAAACGTTTCTCCAATTCAACAGGTTCGCCAATCGCCATCACTACTTTTATTAGTTATTGAATTAGAATTAGTGGGGTTTCTAAATACTACTCACTCTGTTCCAATATATAAGATGTTTTAGGCCTTTTTATTTGTTCTATTATATAAGATTTTCTCTACTTTTAATGCATGATTTATATTAGTTTAATAGTTTTTAATTATTTTAATTATGCAGTATCTTCTTCTATTGGTTGAATTTTCATAAATGAGAAAACATTAATTGTTTCTTAATCTATGTGCTTTTTTTTTTTTTTTTTTTTTTTTTTTTTTTTTTAATAAAATATATTAATTAACGTAACTGGGCCCAAAAACCCAAATGGGCCGAGGCCAAATACAATTCCGATTCAACCACAAAAATGGAAAACAACGAAGAAAAACAAGCCATCACCGGAGGAGTGGTTCTGATCCTGGTGTCCGCCGGAGGCAGAGAGCTCGAACACTAGCGACGGCGGATACGAGATCGACGGCTTTGCGGCGGGATCCCCAGATCTGATTCAACGACGGAAGTATCCGAGTTCCGCCGACGACTCATCTCCGACAATCCACCAACTCCACTACAGATCTCCCGTCATGCTCCGCTCCCCGACACTCTGCGCCGCCGTTGACAGGTCCTCAACCTAGCAACCCGCCAAACTCAGATCTAACCCCTCTCCATCCAGATCTGGCCACCTTCATGTCCTCCGAGCAAGAGCAACTCGATCCGGTTCAATGGAAGCATCAACACGGCGGAAAGGAGAGGAAGACGGCTCAATCAACCTCCAAATACCGGAATCCGCGACAGCCAGCGGAGAACCCTAGGGTTCCGCCGTTAACCACCAAACAAAACAACTTACCCACCGCTCTCCGTCACGACTTCCGCCGCAGCCGCAGAGGCCAACTAGACGGGTGAGCCGAGAGTCCATTGCAGCGAGTCCACCGACGTCCTTAACCAGAGACTCCACCGCGAAACTCCCATGCCGTCAAGCTGGATCTGCAACTGCATCGGTCAGGAAAGCAAACCCAAACCACCGTCGTCGGAGAGTTGTTCTTCCTCACCTCTGAATCCTCCTTGCACGACCTAGACCACACAATGAAGCCCTTGCAGAATCAGATCTCAGATGAAAAAAAAGGAAAAACCTTCGAAAGAGAGAGAGAAAAAGGAACAGTAGGAACGATTGTCCTCGAAAGAGCTTAATCTATGTGCTTTTAGTCTAAACATCTAATAAAATGGGACAGAAGGAGTATTTTATATGCATTTTGCATTACATCAAAGTTTACAGTGATATCATTGATTAAAATTGAATGATTATAAATATAGAAATGTCTATAAGTAAAAAGTATGAATCATATGCAGGATGTAATGCTGATATGGGGGGAGCAAGATCAAGTTTTTCCTTTAAAAATGGCACATGACCTTAAAGAGTAAGACCCTTGACTATTTCTATCTAGATTTTGATCTAAACTAAAGTTAATGAGTAACCAATATCTATGCTAGAAAAACGAAGAGTGCAATTTGAGAACTAGTTTGGAACCAAGGTAGTAATGAGTTATTCATATTCGTGTGTTTGTTTTTTATATATTTACCAGGATGTTGGGGAATAAGACGACGCTAAAATTTATACAAAAGACATCACATATACCTCAAACGGAAAAGTCCAAAGAATTCAATGGCATTGTCATGTCTTTCTTATTACCTACATCTCCTTCACTATAAATGTAACATCCATATTAAACTATGAATTACAAAATTTTCTGATATCGTCCATATTAGAAGTGTTTAGGTACAGTTTCAAGTACATTTGAGAAAATTTGTAACATTATTACTTCATGATGATTGATTAGACAACGTCCAGAAAATGAATTCAACATAAACGCGTAATTAAAACGTATATCTTTTGAACTACCATAAAAAAAAAACTACGTGATCATATACATGATATGGATTATGGATATTTGTTTTACTTTTGTTTGAGATATATGACGTACACTATTAGGTTCGGACAAAAGCAAAAGTTTTTCTGCAAAATCCGCCGTATGGAGCTTCTAAAGCTTGCTTACAAACAAGAACCCAATCAATTGCTAACATGCAAGTTTAGTTTTAGCCATAGTTCCTCCCTTTTATCTGGTCAGAACTCTACTTCGAAGATTCACTACAATTCTTTTTTTTTTTCTTTGATAAAAGACTACGGGTGTGATTGAGATAAAGTTAAAGTAAATCGGTAGGAAAAAAAAGCATCTAAAAACAAAAATCAATTCTAACGTAAAGATTTATGCTCGTCTTTTATAGAGTAAAGAGATTTACTCCACTTTTATAGGTTTTGGCCAAAGTAAGAGTAATAATAATATATTTTTTTGTTTTGTTTGCGCCAAATATGTCGTCCAATCAAACTCTACAACTCTTCTTTTGGATATTGGAAAATGCATCTTTAGGTAAATGTCTTTTTAGTTCCAAGTTGTCAAATCGCCTAACTAATTATGTGATGAAGGCAAGTATTTTGGTTAAGAGTATTTTTATAACCCAAATATCGAATAAGTCATAAGACTGAAGCCCAATACCGAGTTGTTCGAATACACTATACATAGCGAGGATCAGACACCATCTAAGTGGGTAGGACAGAACAGTCCAGACCCATGCATGGTCCATTGCCGATTTTAATAAAACAAAAAGGCTTTGGCTACTTTGGTTTGATTGCTATCAGCCTATCACCAGGGCTAGCTAAAAAACATTTCATATAAAACCATTTTCTAGAATTTATATTTAACATAAGGGTCAATTGAATTAGAATTTCTTTGGCTCTAAGGCTTATAAAGTTATAATTATAATAGACCGAACCATGGCTAGAATGGAACTTTAGATGCTTGAAGTTGATTTGTGGCATGTCACGGGGATGTCGTTCATTGTCATTGAATGATTTCATCTACAACTCTCTAAAAGCATGAATTGCTCACGACCCTTGTTATTTATTGATTTATTTACAAGAGCATTCCTCCAAAAACATATTCCTACAAGTCTAAAACAGTATAGCATCATAGACAGAGGCATTGGTAAGCGAAAACGTGTGTTAAAATTTAAGAGATAAGGAACGAAATAGGCAAAGCCAAAGTTCATATAATAGTATTGGCCAAGAGCTTCCCTCTCAAAAGCTGATGTTGAATACGAAGTTGGCACAGTCCACTACCGTTGATTGTGTAAACTAACAAGCAACCAAAAGATGTTAGGTACATATATATATATAAACGACAAATGAAATGGGTTGTGCCTATATGGGATAACAAAAATGGAATGAATGGGGAGAGGCAACGCCACGTGAACGGACGGACAAGAAGGTGGGGGGCAACAACAATGAGTGGGGTAAGTGGTTTAGACACGATAGATTTGGAAATATTTATTGAAAAGCGAAAAGCGAAATGAGAGTGGGTCTATAAATGAGGGCTAAAGGAGGACCCCCATTGACAATGATCCTGATCCTGATGAGATCCTATGTTGATACGCGGTTTCGAATTTGAAATATGCTTTACGCAACCAATTCAACCCTAGCTACTCTTCTTCTTTCTTTTGTTTTGCCAAAGTATTTTTTGTCTTCTTTTGGTTATTGTGTATAAATATATAAATGGATTCTTATGTCCCTCTTTATTCTTTCAAAGAAGAAAAATTGGCGAAAGAGAAAGGGTTTGACTAGAAGAATTTTCAATTCTTGTATTACAATGAAGTTTCATACAATTTTTCCATTAAGTTTGAAGTATAATTTGTTTATTCCTTACTTTTATAATAAAAACAGTAACATATTTATACTGTGGATTTTCGTTGATAACTTGCCGAAGTGGCATAATCGGTCATTATTGTATGAGATTTTTTGCGTTCCACACTTCCACCTATAAAAGTAATAATGACAAAATCTTCAAAAAAAATTAGAACATAAAATAATGAACCGAATCTAGAAGAAGATAAACATAAATCTTCCATAACTGGTAAGAAGGAGGACAATTGATAATTAAATGTGAAACAAACCTTTAGCCATAATTTGAAACAAATTATTCGGCTGGAAGAAACATTTCCTCAATAAACAATTAAAAAGTAAATAAAAAAACCACAGGAAGAGGAAATACTGTCGGCTGGAAGAAATTTATGGTGGGTCCCACGTTTGATGTGTGGATAAGTCTCACCGTTTCCCATAAAATAAAAAAAGATGACCACCTCGTCATCGCCACGTCACATTCATCCTTTAGATAGTTCCTATCCGGCCGCAACGGTCACCAAACCTCCACGTGTCAATCTCCCATGGTTCTATCATCCCGCGAACTTAAAAAAAAAAGTAATCGAATAATATTATATTATTATTGGTTTACGAGGCAGGTTTTGCAAATACTCCCTAGATTTCTTGAATCTGTTTGAGGCGCCCCTAAACTCTCGTATTGCTACTATTGTATCACTTTTCTAAAGCATTATCATATGTACTCTCTATCATTTCAAGTTAAACAAAATTAGTGGTTGTTAGAATAATAATATTATTATGTGTTTTACCAAAAAAAATATTAATCAAAGTAGTTGAACAGAAAAGCTATTATGCTAATTTTCTATTTATTTTCTCATTTTTTCAAAATTATTTAACATCCACCAATCAAAGTCATTATATTTAATATTTTATACACTTTTGTTAGAATTGAGATAAAAGAAGATAAACCTCTTTACCTAGGAAAGAAATATATTTCTATTTTTGAATTTTTAATAAAAGTATAATTTTTATGATCATAATTTTTTTTTTTTTGATCATAATTGTTTTGTTCATTGGCTCATCTATGTATATTTTTTCGTGAATGTATATATATTTTTAAAATTTAAAATTGGTAAACACAAACCTTAGATATTGGTGTGACAACAACAGTTATGGGGTTTAAAATGTGAAAAAAGAAAAAGTATGACGACGAAACTGTAAATAAATAAAAATTAAGGTGAGAACTCCATGCAGAGTGCGTGGATGAGGATAAGGTTAAGCCAACAGTTTCTTCTGTCCCCTCTTCAAAACTTTACTTATCTTCTTCCATTTTTAAATTTTAATGAGAAAAGTAATAAACAACGTGATAAATATTTAAATAATTCCTTTTTTGTTTTCATTAGTATTTAATGTTATTACGAAACAACCAGAGCACATAGACAAGAAGATCACATTATAAAGCTCTCATCTTTCTCTTCTCTTTCTTTCTCCTGTATCTGTATTGTGTGATTTATTAGAGAAAAAGTTCCAAGATTTTCTACTAGCGATGGATAGTGTTGAATCTTATGAGTTTAATATCTCCGGCGATAATTCTGATGAATCTCCGGGGATGCGTAGTTGGTTCTCTCCGTCCCCGTCTGACTCTTCCTCTTCTCCTTCTTCTTCTGCTTCTTCTTCCATTGGGAGGAATAGCGAGGACGGTGAGAAATCGTCGGAGGACGGTGAAGATGACACCGGAGAGAATGAAGTTGAGTCTCCGTATAAAGGTCCTCTTGAAATGATGGAGTCTCTCGAACAAGTCTTACCTGTTAGGTGAGAAATCTGATGCTTTTGTCTTTTTTTTTGTTTGTTTGAGAATGATTTCGAATTTGGGTAAAGTAACGAGTTTTAAGACTTGAAACTTCTAAATTTGGTAGTTTTGTGTTTGATTCTTGAGAAAATTTACGAATTTGGGATCAAATTTGTTTTGTGTAGGAAAGGGATATCGAAGTATTACAATGGAAAGTCAAAGTCTTTTACTAATTTAGCGGCGGAGGCAGCGTCGGCGTTGACTTCTTCTTCGTCGATGAAAGATTTAGCGAAGCCGGAGAATCCGTACAGTCGTCGGAGGAGGAATCTTCTCTGCCATCAGATTTGGGAGAATAACAAGACTACACCACGTGGCGGGATCTCGAAGAAACACGTTATGAGTTCGAGTAGAAGTGCTTTGACGCTTGCTATGGCGGTTGCGGCTGGTGTGATGACCGGAGAAGGATCTTTATCAGGTGGTGACTCGTCGCAGGGATCAAGTCCGACGACATCTGGATCTCCTCCGAGGCAGAGACATCATCAACATCAGATGAAGAAGCTTCCTCCGTTGTATCCTAGGAGTCAAGGGTCTTTTGGTAATTTGACGTCGTCTCAGTCGTCGTTGGGTTTTTGTGCCTGGAGATCGCATTCTGTGGCGGATTTTCCGAGGTGTTTTCCGGCGACGGCGAGTGGGATTGGGTTTAATGACTCGTAGGAAATGATGATAACAATTGTTTTGTTTAATTTTTATAGTTTTGAAGTAGTAACAACATCCGGAGAATGTGTATAGAAGAGTTTCAATACTTATGAATGGATCCACATCTTTTTTTTCCATTTTGGTTTTTTATTCTATCAATTAGATTTCTTCCAAAATCTTTGTCATTAAAATAAAATCTGTTATCTATGTGTGGAATGTCCAACATTCTTCTTTATTTGTTCTTATCTAAGTTTTAAAAGCTAAAACTAAAATCCTAAAACCATATGAAATTGAAATGATCTATATTTGTTTATTATATGCAAGTAGTAATTGATGCAAAAAAAAAAAAAAAAATATATGCAAGTAGTAATTAATAAGGTTTTATGTCTGGTGATAAGTGGTTTCAGTCCTTATCCACTAAGCCTCCAGAAGTACATTTATACGAAGATGCATTTGTGTCCACTCTTTTAAGCTAACTTTGGAAAGTAAGTGGTTTGGCCTTTAGGCTTTATCCTTTTTTTTTTTTTTTTTCACTGAATTGATATTGATTAAGATTCGGAAAGGTTACATAACACAAGAAAAAGAAGAGATTGAACTACAAAGAGGCACAATGCTCGACCCATAACCTACAATAGGAAGGGAGATTCCGATAATACATTGCAAAAACCAAACAATTCTTGACTTGAGACTAATGAAGCTCTCAAAGCTCACCACAACGACTTCCCGCACAACAAATTCTGAAGACGGGCTTCGAACACTTGTGGCAAAACAAGAAAGAGGAACTTGGCTTTCTCCGAATATGATGCATCTTTTTCTATGAGTGCCTTGTCACGGATTTCCCGGATGAACCGTAAGATAAACGAGATCCGCTAAAACCTTTCATCGCCACAACTAAACAAGTATTAAGCCAACTAAAGCTTAAGACAAGCTATAAACACAACTAACTGAAACAAGAGCTCGACCCCAAACTAACAACTATAAATAGTCGAGGAAGAGAAGCTTAAGCCCAAACGAGGGAGACGATAGCCCAAACAAGGGAAGCATTTAAACCAAAGTATCAGATGTTACAAAATCTCACGCATACACGATTGATCATTGTAACAAAGAGACACAGAGGAGGAAGACCATAGAGACGAGGGAGATACCAAGTTATCCAAGAGCCTATCTGATGTTGCATAGATTCATCAAGGGAAAAGGACAAACGAGCCGTCGAGAAGGAAAGCCAGAACCTCCAATGGAGGCGTTGACTCATCGAAGAGAACCACCAGACAGAACATAAGCTACCCGTGACTCCACTTCGAGGCAAGGAGCGGATCTGCTGCCCAAGCACCATCGACCATCAGAACCATCGGATCTGAACCCCCAAGACCATATCTCATCAGATCTGAGACTTGAAAACAAACCAATCCACAACGCCAAAATTCTACGCTTCCATCACTAGAGAAGACAAAGACATAAATGAAGAACTAAGCAAGAAAACAAGGGAGATGACCGACGCCGGCGCTGTATGAGCGGCCACGCGCCGGTCACAAGCTCTACGGCCACTTGTGTTATCTCAGGGAGGCGAGAGAGAAAAAGACCCTTCTTTTTTTTTTTGTCGAGCCTTTAGGCTTTATCCATTCTTCCTTTTCTTTTTTTTTTTTTCTGGACAAATACTTTTCTTTTTCTTTTCTCTGTTTTCATGGACCTGATTTATTACCAAACTGGAAGTGGATTTTGCTGGTGAGATGTTGTCGTGGAATTTCAAAGAAACCTATGAGGGAAAAAAATAGTCGTTTCCCTAAAATAAGTCCAACAAACTACCAAAAATGGTCAAATATACACAGCCTATTTCAAAAGAAAAAAAAGGGGTAAAATATATGCTTAAGTTAAGATCTATATTAACGTATAGTTATGGATAACCTCACATTCATGAATAATACAGGGTACATAAACGCTATATTGCTTAACAACAAACAATCTCCAAAAGAGCAGAATATACAAAACCTTCATTCTTCTGCTGTGGAGCCGATCACAAGCTGTTTCCACTTGTTTCAGATTTATGGAGCTGGAGAAGTAATGAATTTGAAACGACGAAGATCGAGCTCAATGCCATTAGTCCACCTGAAATCAAATTAATCGTAGGTAACCATGATATATTATTGGATTGTGTGAATCTATTAGAGTGGAAGTGAAGCAAATTAACTGGAATCGGAACGGGACCGCTTACCGGATAAGGAAGGTGTCATGGCGAAATCATACTGAGGAAGCAAGACACCTGCAGCTATAGGGATTGAGATGACATTATACGCAATTGCCCACGCTAGATTCTGATATACTTTCGACATAGTTGCTTGTGCAAGACTCAGTGCATCCACAACCTATAACCAAAAAAAAAAAAAAAAAAAAAAAAACACGAGTGATGAGCTTATATAGCTTAGATTTTGAAGTTGAGAAATTCTCAGGTTTGGTTCTTGTCCCTTGAATGAGGAAAAGTGGCTCATGAAGCATTTACATGTGAAAGTTTGTTGCGGACAAGTATGACTGATGCTGCATTTGATGCAGCGTTTTCTTGTGCCTCGATCTTTAGAGCTATTCCAACATCAGCTTGAGCCAACGAGGGAGCATCGTTTATGCCATCACCAACCTTTGAAAACACACAAAATATGCCGTTAGCCTTATTAATTCCATTTTCAATAACACACCAATTCCATGATTTTTTGAGGGGAAGATCCATGTTCGACGAAGTTGGTATGATACCATTTCTAGGATTCACATTAACCATGAACCTAGAGGAATTGACTTCATCGACTTTGCACAGGATATAAGTCGAAAAAAATCATTCTTGCCTTAGTTGAAGATCTTACCATAGCAACACGATGTCCAGAGGATTGAAGATTAGATATAAACTCAAATTTCTTTTCCGGAGACAAGGAATAATTGGTTGATTCACTCTCAATCCCCACATTCTTTGCCACAGTTGCCACTGCCCCTTCCCTGTCCCCTGATAAGAGGACTGTTTTGATGCCCTTCTCCTGCAGCCTTTAATAACACGAACAACATCAAACTCAAAATTTTAGAGACCCTCGATGACTGCTGTTCGATTAAGCCCGAAGGTTCACTTAACTTGAACACATACAGAACTAGAGCAAGTAATTTCATATTAATAGGCTGACTTTCAAAAAAAAACCAGGGCTGCTTAGTTTTATGAAAATGTTGACAGATTAAAAGTAAGGAAAAACTACCTGGCTACAGTAAATTCAGCATCTTGGCGTAAGCAATCAGATACTGCAATAGCACCAATGATCCCTTCTCCTTCACGGCCAACGTAAACAACAGTCTTCGAATACCTAGACGTTGATGATGTGTTTGATAAATTATGATCCAAAAAACTTTCCAGCTTCACCATGTCTGAGGAGTCGTTCTTTTTGAGGAAACGATTAGAAACCCACTCAAGTGAACCCACTGCAACTAAACGTCCACCTACTTCTGCCAAAGTACCAAAGCCTGGTTCTGTCAATTGGCCTCTTGTTTCTGGAGTTTTCAGATTTAGAGATTCAGCCTCGTTTACAATAGCCTTTGCTATCGGGTGTGTTGCTGTCTTCTCCACCGCAGCAGCCATTTTAAGAACTTCTTGTTCTTCGTATCTTAGAGAAGCAACACCAGAGACGATAGGTCTTCCTTCAGTAAGAGTCCCTGTCTGAAACAAAAACTCGATTTGTTCAACTTTGAGATGCAAGAGGAACTGTTCATCTACCTATATCTTGTATTCTAGAATTTTCCATCTTCATATAAAAAGAGATAGTGGAGAGAGAGATGGGTGAAGAGGATCATAGAAAACCTAAAATATTAGCAATACCTTGTCTAAAGCCACACAATCTATGGAAGCCAGACGTTCTAAGACATCTCCTCCTCTGATAAGATATCCCCGCTTTGCTCCTGGACATATTTAGGCTGAAAGTTTCAACAATCTCGAATTTATTATTGCTTATTACAATGTTTCAGGTAATATGATGTTTAACTACCCCTATAAACATGAAAGATTACCACAAGGACTGCACGTACGACACCACAGAAACTAAAAAGGAGATTCTTCATGATTTTTAGGCCATTTTTAGTAATTTTATGTATTAGCTAAAGTCGCCATCAACAACAAAAGTTTAAAACCAAAAACTAATTTTTCATATATTAGGGTAGTCAGCAGGGAAACATAGAGCAGGAACAATCGGTAGCTTCAGTGTCATTTTCGAATCTTCCTAATAACTGGAAAACTTTGTACACAATTAGGTTACTCTTCTCAGCTAGGTTTGCAGACTTTTATGAGCAAGGCTGCAAGCTAACTAATATGCTGGATAACATACCAAGAGAGGTGCCAATTAATATGGCAGTTGGTGTTGCAAGGCCCAGCGCACAGGGGCAAGAAACTACCTGATACACACAAAAAAAAAAAAAAAAAAACGAGTTAATTATGCGCAATTTTTTATCTCCAAAGTTTCTTTCTATCCCTCTTTTATCCTACATTCGCTTCGTGAAATTCACATTTTCCCCACATTCACCATTTTCCTCCGTCATTAAGTCCGGCTAGTCCGTGATATTTTCACATGAAAGATATAACTTTGAGATGCATGGTTCACTCACCAAGACATCCACGGCCAGTTTTAGGCTTAAGGCCAGAGCATCTCCATCAGGTCCAGCAATATCATTGAGTAAAACATCTGGGAATATGTGTGAACCAACGTAATACCTGAAGCAAGAAAACAACTGGGTCTTTCACTTGGTGATCCTGAACAGGTAATTGATCTATGATACTTCTACATTTCCACTTTATACTATAACTAAATAAACAGAGTCCTGCTAAACAATGAATCTAATTGAAATTTCATGTGTTACTTCCGTTAGATATATTAAAAGAGGACCATACCAGAAGGCAAACGTCACTGCAGATAAAGACATTATAGTATAAACGAAGGGTCCAGCTATTGCATCTGCCAGCCTCTGTACAGGAGCTGCATTACCTTGTGCATCCTCAACCTAAAAATTCAGAAAAGAAAGGGTGTGAATGAATTAGAGACTCACTACAGAGGAACCGAGAATTCTGACATGATTTCATTTATACTTTCCCTTATGAAATTAGGTTCAGCTACAAACTTGTAAATGAGTTCTATTTGTAGGATTGTGACTCATTCATGATATTTCTATTTGTTGCTGTCTTTTCTCTTTCTGTAGTCGAGGAGGAAAGTCGGCTACAAATTACATAGATTACTGGCCTCACACAATGTAACTTTCATTAGATTTCATTGGCTCTAGATTCATAGACACTAACCATTCTGACAATTTTAGATATCGTCGAGTTGGAACCAGTAGAAGAAGCTTTGATCCGTAGAGGGCCATCCTGAAATAGGTAAAGTGAAATTCAGTTATTCAAAAAGATTCATGATCGCTGTATGTAAATCTAACTTAGTAACTGAGCACAGTTGGTGCAGCTAGACAGCACCCCCTTGGTAAAGTGGTTCACATTAAGTAATGTAGTAACGATTGCTAGAGGATCATATCCCAAAGTGAGAAGTGTGTCATCAGTTGAAGCACTGAAAGAATAAAACCATAAGTAGCCTATTTTTAAAAAATAAACTTTTGTTTAGGTCGCGTATACTTACCCAGTTTATTGTTCCCGCTGAAACTGAGCAGCCTTCTTCTTTAAACACGGGAAGTGACTCTCCTGTCAGCATAGATTCATCCACAACACTTCTTCCAGCTAGGACACTCCCCTGTGACGAAATAATTACTTTAAAATGATCAGTACGACAATCAAAACTTACGCACTAACCAGCCACAAAGAATGATAACCAAGCTATCTTGAGAAAGGAAAATATAAGCACATCCATTATCACGTGCAAAGAAGAATGTGGAATTTAACTGAATCTCAAGAAGAGCTGAATGTTCTTTTCCCAGCACATAAATTGAAATATAATTTCCTAAAATTACAGAATGATGGTTACCATTTAAATAGATTTTCACGACTACTTTTCATAAACCCACACAATTATATTTGCTAAGATCAGACAGTTCAGCATGGATAAGCAACTAAGGAAATCGTAAGATGTCAGAAAGACAAAAACACTTACATCGACAGGAAATGTTTCACCAGGCAAAACCAACAGCGAGTCTCCAACTCGGATATCATCAACAGAGACATTGATGCAAATTGAATCAGAGGAAAGTACAGAATCAGCTGCGGTGTTATTGTCAGATGAAGTAATCACAAGTCTTGACTGAGTGGATATGAGTGACTGCAAAAACATGTTTCGAGTCAAAGAAAAAAGGAGGAAAATGCCTAAAAGTTAATCTTGGGAGGAGAATCAAGGAATGTCCAACTTACCAATAGTTCATTCATATCGCTAGATGCTTTAAGCTTTGCTCTTTCTTCCAAAGAACGACCAAGGAGCACAAAGCCAAGCAGCATGACCTGCATACTAAATGACAAGAGCTATCAATCAGAAATTCACCATTGAAATTGTATTCTGCATGCAGTGGAAGTAAAAATAAAAAGCTTTCATCCCCTTGTGCTAGAGAAACTCACCGGTTCCTCGAAGAAGGAAGCATCCCACTCCAGTTCGGGATTAACTAGTGAGATCTGGAAAATTCAGAATGCAGAAAACTGCAGGTTTTCAGAATAGGATACTCACCGGTCAAAAATAAATCACAGGATACGAAAACTCACCAAACTGATGGAAAGTGCAGCCATAGATCCCAATCCAACTAACGAGTTCATGTTAGGTGATCTTTTCCCGAAAGCCTTTATGCCATCAAACAGCAATTCTACAATATACATTTATCTGTTTCAGTCATTTGTGTTTCCGAATTCCAAACAGCCTCAAATATCACTACCACCAGTTTGAAGCGTTTATGAAACTCTAAAAGAATAGTAGGAGCCATCACTGTCACTTAAGAAGTGTGATTTTCATAGTTTCTCTCTTGTGACAACGACCACTCAATCAAGGTAAACATTATCCAAAGGAAGCATTGATTCAACAGCTCAACTATGTAATCAGAGTAGAACACTACCACCATCTAAGTCTAAACAATAGCCCCAGAACAACAACTTCGTCATCTCTCTCTACTAAACTTATTATTCATTAGCTGGTAAGCATTGTAGATTAGAAATAAAAGTTGAAACAAAAGCAAACCTCTTCCTGGTCCCAACAAAGCTCCAACTGCCAAACCACCTTTCACGTAAGAGTTGTGTAGCAAATCCCAAATCCCTCCTAGTAACATCAGGTGCAAGAGAAAGTCATAAACCACATTTTTATCCAACAAATGACATCTAACAGCACAATTTTTGCATTATAATCAATTCCAAAGTAAGAATCTGCAAAATAATGTACCATGAGCAATATGAATTCCCAAGGAATGAAGAATATGCGAAGTGTGAGACCCGCAACACAGAGCCACCAATGTCCACGCAAACGCCACACGGTTCCTGCTCTTAACAAGCAAGTCCTCTTTCTTACTAACCATTTCCTTCCACTTCTTCACATTCTCCGCCACTCCCATCCCCGAGACTCTCCTCTTAGCCTCAAAACCACTCTCTGTCAATCTCTTAGCTAAACTCTCCGCCGCATCCGCCGTCACCTCAACCTCTGGTTTAAGCTTCACAGCCGCGGTTTCAGTCAGCATGTTAACCACAGCAGACGCGACTCGGTCATCAGACATCAAAACCGATTTAACTCGGGCGACGCAGCCACCACACATCATCCCACTCACTTCGAGGAGAATAGGCGTGTCGCTCGTAACAGATTTTGCAGATTCGATTAAAGATTCCGTAGATTCAAACGATTGAGTACTTATCTCGACCGAGTTTGATACCAATAAACCAGGTGTTGAACAGTGCCGCCGGATACGAGAACGGCGCTGTCTTGGAAAGCATCGGTTCACGAATTTGACGTCGAGGAACTTACTTGGACGAATATGAAGACTCGACGGTGGAGGAAGAGGACATCGGAGAAGATTGGTCGCCATTTTCTCCGGCGAGACAACTACGATAGCCACGATGATACAAGTAAGAATCTAGTGGACGTATGGTTCGTTTAAAAAAGAGTATCGCTAAAGATTGACACGTCGGATTTGGAATATATCCAAACCACAAGTGATTAGCCAATTTTTGTGGAATTTTAAAAAGCCAGGCTGTCACCAGAAAAATCAGAGACTGAGACATAAAACGCATCGTTTTACTAGGTAAGACCTTCTGAATTAACTAGAGGATTATGGCCTCCGGGACACAGCGATGCCACGTGTCATCTTCCTGAAATATTGCTTTTTTGAGGTACTTTATCTTCTCAAGCTTCTTCTTGTACGAAACTTCACATCTCAAAGCTTTGCTACAATGGAGGTTAGTGCGAATGAACCAGCAACGAAAAGCTTGAAACCCTTTCCTTCAGGACCGATACCGAACTTTTTCGTATCGCTCTCTTCGGCATTTACGCAAACACCTCTTGTGCGTTCGAACAAACCCAATTTGCTACTTCTACCACCAGTTGCAGACTCCGTCAAATTGATTCAAGACTTTCATCGGTCTCTGGTCTCTGCTACTGAGAAATTCTCAGGGTTCTTTCATTCGCTCGCCTCTAAAAACCCTCTCTTTCAGGAAGCGGTTCGCTTGTCTTCCGAATTTCGCGTTCTGTGCGACGAGGTAACTTCTTGTTTCTTCTTTGGATTAGATTAGAAGATACTTATGTGTTTTCGATGAACCTATTGAACATTTGCTTGAGCTCTCATTGGTACTGTAATGGGTAAATTTTTCTGATTCCTGTTCCTAAAAAAGGGTCATTTTTGAACCGCTAGTAACTCAGATCATATGCCAAGACTATGGGATTGTTGTATAGAGCACTTAGCACTTGTTGGATAACATTTTCACATTGTTAAACCTGAGTAATATATGACCTCTAGTTGGGATCTTTTTTGGTTCTCTTCTTGTAACATTAAAGATCAAACTTGGCTTCAGGATAAGTCAGGTTATGCTTTTGTGTGCCTTTGCTTCTAGTTTTGGGTTGTTAAAGATGAAGAGCCTTTTGTTGCATTTCAGATTCGTTTGAAAAACACTACAAGGGTAAGGTTTGCCATGTCTAATCACGGATTTGCCGCGGTTCTGCCTGGAGATTCAGTTGCAGGATTGGTGGTTGCTAATGGGTTGATAAATTTCCTCAACATATATAACACCATCCTTGTTGTCCGTCTAGTACTCACCTGGTTCCCGAGTGCTCCTCCTGCCATTGTTAACCCCCTCAGGTAATTAGTTGCCTTAAAATGCCACTACGATTTTGAATCTTATTCGGGTTTTAAAGTTTCGATTGATCCATGGGAACAAAATCTAGATCATATAATTCATATTCGCCATTGTTGAAGGTAGTCTTTTTGCTTGAATTAGAGAAAGTTTATTTTGGATAAACTCTGTCTACTACTTTCTTGTCCAACTCTTAAATTGTTTAAGGATTGGTTAAATCCTGATTGATCTGCCCAAGAACCCTAGTTGATTGCTAATTATGAGTATTTGTGTTACTATTGTTTCAGCACTTTATGTGATCCATACTTGAACATATTCCGGGGATTCATACCGCCTCTTGGAGGATTAGATTTGTCTCCTATTTTGGCGTTCCTTGTTCTCAACGCCTTCACCAGCTCGGCTATGGCACTCCCTTGCGAGCTCCCGCCAGCTGAAGGAGCGGTTTCTCTATCTTCTAGTGAGACAAAGTGGATGAGAAGGAGAAGGTTGAGCAGCCACAAGGACCACAGACCGAGCTCAGCTTCTATGAACTGAACCTGCTAAAAACTCCCCTCTTTTCTGCGCTTCAAATGTAAAATCTACCTTTCTAGTAATTCTGCATCTTTGGATTTCTGAGTTTTTGTATAAATTTTCTCTAGAAAATGAATAAAAGAGTTGTGTTCCTCCTGATAAACAGAAATATTGTAAAATTTTGCAAAAATATGAGCTTTTTTACTTCATATGTGGCGTCAAAACAACTTTCACTCAGATTCTAATCAGAGGCTTTGCATATCAAGACGAAAACAAGAAGGATGAGGATGACAAGCAATCCACCAAACGAACCACATAGCCTGTGAATCCAGTAAGGATCAAACCTGGTCAAGCTAGGGTCACAATACAGGGACAAGGCAATGGCCAAAATCAACAAGAGGAGAAGCAGAGAGAGGGAAAACATAAAGCCGAAGAGTTCTTCTTCCTCTTCTAGATCTTCCTCTGATAATCTGTCGATGTAGAGAGGTGAGAGCACGGCCAGTACCGACAAGCTTATGGCCAAAAGTTTCCAGGACGTAGTAAACCTCCCCATCATCGGCCTGGATGATCCCGCTTCCATCGGAATAAATGCCAGTACAAAATTAAAAACCAACTAGCAACTTTCTTCACAATCCTTGCTTGGTGTTCATCTGGTTAAAAAGAAAAGATCTGAACGAATATGGTTTGTTTCTTGGTAAGCCTCTGAACATAAGTTGCAGGGTACTTTTGTGAAGCGGCTTAGATGGTAAGGTTAACTGTTTACACACAAAGAGAAGAGAGAACGAAGATTCTTTGTTTCTGGCGAACAGTAGTGTCCACACACAGCTAAAATATTCCATGGGATCATATGCTTAATACTTTTCTTTTCTTTTTCTTTTAGTTCAATCTTTTTACAAAAAGCTGATTCTAAAAGACATTGTAACATGTTCATATATCACTATCTTTTTTTTTTTAGTATGAACCTGTACAACAGAGATAATTTGGTCTAACAATGAAGATTGTTCATCATCAATTCAGAGCTATATGCAACGCCAGTTAGTTGTCAACTTATCAGAAGAACTTGGCACCTACACTTGGGTAAAAGTTATCAAGGTGAGCATAGAGTGAAGTCATTTTCAATCCGGTGATATGAACGTGTGATCTTGAAAGTTCTTCAAGAAATGTATCATCCACCTGCAATGATAATACCGCCATTTAAGTACTTGACACAGATCACCCCAAGGTTGAATTCACCATAAACAAAAAAATGCACAAGTGTAAGCTTAATCTACTATATCATACCTGTGTCCATCCAAATAGCTTGAGTGATCTAAGAGACGTGCAGCATCTCAAAATCCGTCTTAGGTCCTCCTGGGTGAGTCTTCGACACCACGAGAGGTCCAAAAATTGTAACCTCTTGCAAACTTCAGCAAGCGAAAAGGCAGTATGTGGACCGACCTGTTCAAACGAAACTCCTTTAAACACTTCTGGGGAAAAAACCATCTTAAAAATGAATGAGACTCTAGGTACTAAAAACACTCACATTTCGGACTTTGTTTAGGCAAAGTTCGTTAAGTGAACCTCCCGAGACTTCAAGAAACGCGGCAATACCTTCGTCACTGTCAAAGGAAGCCCATTGATTTGATATTCAGAACACTCTACGAATGTTATGTAAAAAAAGATCAAAATTATGAGACTTATACGAACCTAAATCTGTTACTTGTAAGTTTGAGTGATCTCAAATATTTGCAACCCTCTGCAATAAACTCTAATGCCTTATCAGTCAATTTATCCAAGTCTGTGATGTCAAGAGCTTCTAGCTTCTTGCAATACCTCCCAATATGCCAAATGCAATCATCAGTAACCTCACTAGTTACCACAGAGAAGCAAAAAAAAAAACATAAGTTCTCAGCATAAAACTTGGTAATGAATTTGGTCTTTCAAGGCCTCGGAAGAGTAACTTACTTGCAATTAGCGAGAGATAGATCAGTGAGATTTGAGCTACGGAACGTAAAGAACGTTCTGACAACACCATCATTAACACTATCGAGTCCCGCAACCGAAAGATAGTTCAATTTCTCGAACTTATATAGGCTGCTACTAAAGCCTTTATACCATTTAATCCCTTGGCATCCACCAATGCTAAGTCCTCTAAGACTGGAACCAAACTTATCAGCAAGAATCTTCAAAGCGCGGTAAGTGAGAAGAGAGCATTCAGTGAGGTTAATAAACTGCAGCAGAGGAGATGAACTCGAAATCAACAACAATGCATTGTCTGTTAAACAGAACGCTCCTTGAAGAGATAGTGTAGTCAATGACGGGAATCCGTTAGGCGCGCGTTTAAAGAACTCGTTTATCGTATAATCCGTCATCGCTCGTCCGCAAAGATCAAGAATCAACACCTGCAAAAAGATTGAAACTTTCACTAAAAAGGTTGCTACTAATGAGATTTTATAACAAATTTACCTTCAAGCTAACTCTATCACAGTCACAGAAGATCTTTAACAAGTCATCCTCCTTTAATTCGACGCAGTTCTTCGCGCAAATCTCACTCGGAGAATCCTCAATCAAAAGCTCCATAAGACGTGTATCGACTTTGCCAAAACCACTAACAAGATAGGAGAGTTTCTTCCTCAAATGATCAGGAACAAGTTTCAAAGACTTGATAGCTACAATATTCTGAGCAAGAACTCTCGCACTAAGCTCCACAAGCGTAGGAGCTTTCCTTAGTACCGTCATCGGATCTATCATCATATCACTTGTTGTAGAGATCTCTTCTCTTCTCTTCTTGATCGCTTCTTTAGCTCTCTGAAACTCACTTTTTTCTTCATCTCTTATTACAACTTCTTCTTCCTCTGTTTTTTCAACAATCTTGAGATTTTGATCAGAATGCAATTGAAGAGCAAAATTTCTCGCAACGTTATAATTTCTTGAAACTTCATAATGACGTCTTCTTTGTCTTGCAGCTTGTTCTTCAGCCCACTGTCTCTGCCAATTTGCTAAATAAGCTTCATAATCATCTGAATCGGTGCTTTTTCTTTCCTCCATCTCCACGTCGTGATTTTGAAACCCTAATGATAAATCACGATTATCAACCTCGTTCGCTACCATGAAAAGTGCTTCGATAGCTTCTTCATCGGATATGATCCGACGATTTCCTCGAGAATCATTGGGATTATCGGAAGAATTATTCATCGTGTGGTTGCAGCCAGAGAGGGTTTTGCTGGTGAAGAAAAAAATTGGGCTAAAATCAGAAAAAGGAAAAATCGAGAGATGTATTTATACTTTTTCGTGACGGGAGAAGTAATTTTTTCAGTGAAGCCCACACGGAATTGATCTTACCAGTCAACTCCTTTTATTATTGGCTCCTTTTTCTATAAGGAAAAGAAAAGATATTTATTATTGGTAGGGAAAAAAAAAGTATTTGCACTTATTTTAATGATAAAATAGTTTGTAGTACGTATTTAAGATAATATTAATAGAGCAAGCAATTTTTTTTTTCCTGAATTTGAATGGTTTTATTTTTTATTTAGAAACGAGTGGTGTCGAATATTACAATTAACAATTATAGGATGAATGATTTTATGTATTATCTATTATATATGTATTTATTTTTTTCTCTAAAAAAAGAAAGTAAAAAAGAATTTAGGAGTTTAATTTATTAGATAAAAGTTAGAATTTAGTAATTAGGATTTTTCTATGGTCGTGGTTTTACTAGAGATATTTAATCTAGTTGATATTCAACTATATGCAACATATACGATTATGACGAACAACTTCCACGAACAACGATTTCACGTCGCAATTCATCCCACAATACTTAGATCTTCAACGGACGGTTTCATAAGTACGAGATCCCTGTGATGGGCATGCTCTCCCCACAACACTCGAGACCATTACGAATGGCTTTGTATACAGTACTCTAGACTTTCGATAAGTTTTGCACCATTAACCAGTACATGACCGACTTTGGGCTAGCTAGTAAATCCCTGTTTTAGGCGCCAAAACATATATATATTTAGAGGACATCAATTTTCTAAAATAAGTGGTAGTGCAATGGACATCAATTTAGAGCTCATACCAAACCAATTTGTAACGAATTTGAAGTTTGATTTTCTGTTTTATAAAATATGAACAGTGTAAGCCAAGGCCATCTCCAACTAACTTGGGCTCATTTAGGATTGCAGGCCCATTTTTGATAATAGTCTATTCCACTTGCTTCTAGAGCCCATGGGTTCATGTTTCAAGCAAACGTACTACGTACTAATGCTACTCATTTCCAATTTTTTTTTTGTTTGTTAATGTATTCAGATCAACTGTTTTCTTTTTTGAAAATAAAATGTTTGTGTTTGATAGAAAAGTTTGAGATTTAAAGAAAAATCTATTTTATAATTTTTTTTATATTTATAATATCAATCTACAATTATATATGTTGAGAGATATCTATATACATAGACTACAAATTATGCTTAACAAATTAGTTAAGGCCCATCACTAAAAGCCCATTCAGGTCGAATTATTAATATATATATATATATATATATTAATAAAATAAAAAAAAAATTATGGTCAGCAAGTCACATGGAACTTTTCCTCACCAGTAGATTTCATTCACCTTAATAAAAACAAAAATGAAGATTGCATTGTAGATTGATACTATAATTATTAATATTTTCTTGTCCCTGATATCAACTTGTTTATAGTGTGGTATCAAGCTACCTATTTTTTTTCGTTTACTTTGGTCTCTTTATAGTTTTGGTCATTGTCTTTGTTAGCAAAGTCAAAGATTGATATCCACATCGCACATACAGCAAAACCTCTATATCCCGACTCTAATATTTTATTAATTTATATAGAAATATTAATTAATTAAAAATTAAATTTAGAACCAAAATAAATTATTAATCTATCAAATAAGGTTCTTACTGTATATACAATTGGGTCTTTTTCAGTTTCTTATTTTTTCTCCTAAAAAGGACTGAATTAGGAGAGTAGGGACCAAGTCATATATAGGACTTTGGATGTTTGTTAAATCCAAAATCCACAATTGTGCAAGTAGATGGCACTCCCAATCTGGATTGTTTTGAGAAATATAAGTTTTCATGTAAAATCATCATGATTCGTTTATTTTTCGCATATATAAACATCACATTGTAATAAATATCCGCAGCTCTATATTTTTTTATACTACTAATTAATATTTTTTTACTTAAAAAATTATAACGGCATATATAATCATATTAATTTTTTATTTTTTGATAAAGATATAATCATATTAGTTTCTCAAACCTTAAGCATATAGATTTGTCACAAAAATGATTTTGAGTGTCACCTAATATGGTTCAAGCATGATATTGGGTGAAAAAGATTGATATTCAATCAAATAATATAGTGATTCATTTCTTTCTCAGTATAAAAAAAAAAAACAGAAAAAGTTCATAACTTTAGTTACTCTACAGTTGAATTAAAATTTACGAATAATGCGTGTGTGTGTGCGTGGATATGTGTGTGTATTTGTCTATATATGTAAAGTAGATACATACTAAAACATACCGTGTTAGGCATATCACATCACATCATTGTAATGTCGTTGTGGAGAGATAGAGATATGAAAACTGAAAAGTATGTGAATCAAAATTGAATGTGGAATGGTCCTTCCTAAAAGAATAGCTGTAATTGAACTCTATATGACATCGTTTTCTACTGGACCGTTCTATATTCAACATATATACTACTTCGTTTTGTATGTTTGTGGCAGTAAAGTTTTAGATTGAGAGTTTTGTGTGAATATATACTATTTCGCATTTCAAATGTTCTTTAATTACTCTACTGAAACCAACAATCATATATATCCATACCGACATGGGTTAGTTTGTTTTTTTGTAATGGGTTAAAAATATGCTTTGTTTTGTTTTGTTTTTTGGGTTAAGAAAATGTTGGTAGATAAAACAGAGTGAATAGAGTAGACATAGTGGATGTAGCATATAGGAGTTAATGCTGTGGACACAGGGGATGGTGCGGACCAGCCCGGTCTGGAAGATAAGTGGTCGAGCAAAAGATCAATGACTACCAATTTTTTTTTCTTCTTTTTCTTTAGTTAGTATCATTTAATTATTTTTCATAATAGATATCGATTATAGATATACACTGAAATTAGTAGATATCGATTTTAAATTTGGGAAACCTTCTTTAATTTTTCTTATCTTGCTACGGTCACATGAATAGACATGAATTTATATATAGTATCGGCAAGTCCGAGGACGTAAATCGAAAGTGTCTTTATGATAATTGTCTTCTCTTCGTTGTTCGATTGTGCTCTATTCTTTTTATTTTAAAGTCTTCAAATTTCTATTTCACTTTTTTCTTGGGCACTAAAACTTTATCTTTCTTTCTTTTCATTTATCGGGGAATCATAGATATTCTTTTGGTTAATTAATTTATTTTATTAAAGCAAGTTAAAATTCACATGCATAAAGCATCTCCATTCACGTGTCAAACGGAACGTAATTCCATAAAATCAATCCAAAAAAATTAATTCTCGCGATGAAAAAACTAAATTCATCAGCCATGACAACTGTATGAAGATCTATTTCACCAAACCATTATTTTATAAATTCAAGTTTGAATTTGGTCTCCCTTTACTCCCACTTTTATCAAGATTTTTTTTTTTTCCCTGGGGTGAAATAGTATCAGGATTTTAACACAAAACATTAGTTGTCTTCTTTTTTTTTTTTTTTTTTTTTTTTTTTTTTTCTCATTAGTGTCTTATTACCCCACTTGTATCAAGATTTTTTTTTTCTGGGGTTAAATAGTTTCTGGATTTTAACCCAAACATTAGTTGTCTTCAAGTTGAAGAGTACCTTTTATAAACCTCAAATAATAATTAGTTCAAGAAAAAGGTTATACCATTATTAATATATGTAGCATGCATATATTCTTTGAAAATAAGGTTAGTACAAGATCTCAATAACATTATTTTTTTGTAACAAAAAAAAATTCTTCGGACCTTGTATGTCCATATCAAAGCCGGTCCTCAAATTCGACATACATTTTTTTGCTTCTTGTGCTGGCCATATACTACGTCGTTGGATGCCTAGTTACATTTTTATAACGTACGTAAGTTTATCGATCATATATTAATTTTATGCCAATCTTTTTAAATAAAAATTATAATTATATTAGACTAATCATAAGATACCTACTAAACCAATTATGTTACAACTGATATAATTAAGTTAATACTATTATGTACCTATCAGTTATTAAAGTGCGGCTTGTATAATACATTTCCTCGATTTAGACAAAACGAAGCTATAAAATAGTAAGAACGTCTTTGGCTTGTAGTGACCCATAAGCAACAAATAAAGTAATTAAAAATGAAGAACACGTCCGTGCATGCATGGCACGTTTAGCAGAGAACGTACTAGGATGATCTTGCATGGGAAATTCTTAGCCTATTGTTTTATTTGCTCTATGTTTTACCTCTTACGATGAAATCATCATCTTATAATTGCATTATCTAAAGCTGCGAACAAATATATAAAAATTAGAATCTCATCTTTTGTGAAAGAGAAACAAACAAAAAAGCAACGAGAAAAGAAAAGTTGCTAGATGAAAAAGTAAATTATTATAGTATATGTATAATGTATTTCTTGGGGGTGTGGGGAAATCGAGTAGATTTTGGTTCGGAACCCAAAATTTTGAAAATCTTTTCTTTTTTAGTTTTGCTGTACGAAGATTTATCCATTGATAAGCGACAAGCTTTCACATTTTTTCATTTAAAAGGGCACTTTCTTTGTTGAACAGAGATTGTAGTTCTCTATAAAATTAAGAAAGGGTGTTATTACATCACAAAAAGATGTTAAAATATTGGCTTATTTCACCAAATTAGATTATCCTTATTTTTTAGTGGGACTTACCTAGATTGAGGATATCTAGTCTATATATATATATGATATGTATGTTTTAATGGACTAAACGATCTATAAATATATCTTTGTTATTTTTGCGAGAGATTAACATACAGTATAGACCTTTTTTTCATATGTAAGACCAAAAGTCCATTTGAAATTTTCTATTTAGCCAAACTAGGCTTATTGATCTTTCTATGCCTGGTTTGATTCTAAACATGCAATTTTGTTTACATTAATTATTTTCAAATATGTACAGAAGAAAGTTCATTTTAGCTGATCTTTATACAGACATATACAAACAAATAATTGAAATCATTTCCTTTGATATCTTTAAACTATCTTTATGGGCATGTGAGCTTTCTACCCAAAAAAAAAAAGGGAAAGAAAATAGAAGACAAAAGAATCAGAATCTCTTAAGAGGAACACACGAAAATTTAGATGATTATCAACAGCTACAAAAGATAAGCAAAACTAAATATGTATAGAAATGTTTTCTTTTCGAAAATATATGTATAAAGGTTGGTGAAGCTCAAAACCTTTTTCCTTGATTCTTTTGTGGTAAGAAAGAGGAGAAGAATCTGATGCCCTAAATCCACAAGTCTTATTAATTAACTTTTATTTCTCTCGAAAATTGGCAAACAAAAAAGATAAAATGGAGTAATTATCGAGTCAAAGAAAACTTTTCTACAACGCATCCATTTTTTTCGTTCTTTAATTTCTTTCAAAACTTATCATGTGCGAACATTAATACTTTTACTAGATATCATAAATGATTATATCTCAAATATAATTGAAAAAGATATGATTTCAAAGTATATAGTCAACCTCGAGTTAACTAATTAATTTTTTTTTCCGGGTCATGTTAAATTAGTCGTCTCTTCCCCATTGTTGGTGCTTAGAGACCTCCCCCACTTTTCTCTTTTGGGTGGTTAGTGGTACACCAATTTAACCGAACTTGAATCAATCTATTTCATACTTTCCTTGTATTTCTTTTATTGATATCGGTTATTGTTTTTTGTCACGTTCATATATACATCAATACCTCTCGCGTGCTAAATAACATGGCATCGATATGGACATGCATCATCTAATTTGCTTGCCGTCTACATCTTTATATATAATAATATTATGTTCAGTTAAATTTTCTATATTTCGCTATCAAATCACCGAATTATACATGTTACAACAGTACTCAATATATGAATTTGAACTTTGACTGGAAAGTCTACGACGACATGTCACAATTGTTATAATCAAATTTGGAAAAATATAAATTATTCCAATGGTCCAAATCGAATAGTCGATAAGACATAAGAATTTAGTAGGAATTATCCAAAATACTGTCATAATCACAATAGTATCATGGACTGGCTCCAATATGGATGGTGGATGATTGATTTGGTTGATCCATTATAGTTTTTGGATTAATTATTGGGATCGGACAGCATGTGAAGAACAATCTTTTCAATGTCTATAATTTTTTTTCATTTCTTATCCTAAATTTAGCATGGTAATAAAATATACAAACTTATTGAGAAAATATTCCCAAAAGAGTATCCAAATGTAAAGTGTTAGATATAAAACCATTGCGTTTAGACAATTTCATGCACTCGCACGTACGTAATTGTTACAGTTTTCCAACCCCCATGAAAGGTTAAACGAAATGAGGATGTCAATACGGACCCGATTGCGTAATTTACGGGCTAGCGTTATAAAATGTTGGTCCATATGTTATATATCATATATGACCAAGAGAACAATACCAAGTCCACGCATTTTAACTCCAAAAGTTCAATATTAACCATGATTTAAGAAATGAAAAGAGGAACAACAAATTTTTTAAAAACTAAAACTAAGAAAGCATTCATTTACATATAAAGTTGGAAAAATGTCGATTTGGTTATTATAAATCATCAAATAAAAACTAACATACTAGCAACATCCACATATGTGCAAGGATATTGTCCAGTATATGAAATGTATGATTTATTTTGGCCAAAAAGAAGATTTATTTCAACGATGAGTTCCACAATCCACATAGCGTAACTCTTTGGAACTCCAATTTTTCCCATCTCTCTTACCTTTCTTTTGCTATCATATATAGTTCCATATCATTCAAGATTTTAGATAATCTTCACTTAATAGACCGTTTGAAAAGGAATAGACTAGTTAATTACTAGAGTCACAATATAACAAAATTTAAATTACATTTCAAGATAAACAAAAAGAACGTTTCTCTTGTGATTTTGTTATTCATAATTGGACATGACTCATAGGCCACCTTTATAAAAACCAGCTGATTTTTTTTCCTTGGGAAAAAGTAAAATACAGAAAAAAATTACATCAAGACCACAAAACTCAAGAATACAAAAGTAAAAATTAAGAAAAGGAAGAAAAAAAATATAGGAGGGGTCAAGGAGACCTATTGAAAATCTTTTGACCCGGTGAAAGTATAGCCATGGGATCAAACATAGCTTTCCTATCAACAAATCTGGACCATTGGTTTCCAAAATGGCGAATCCATTCCTCTTGAGACTTGTAATGAGGAAGATACAATTTGAAATCTATTCCGTTTTTGACACACCAATGAACGATCTCTTGGTTTTGAGCTACCATTTTATCAACCGATGAGCCTTTCGCACACGGCGGCACGAACCGAAGCAATGCCACAATGTAGAATATCTCTCCTTCCGGTATAACCACGGACGTCCGATCATCCCACCTGATAACCAAATTTTTATTTAGTCATTCACATTAAACAAAAGACATCTCGAAGGGCTTATCGGTCAATGAAGGAAATTACATCTTAGAGAATAAAAAAAATACACATTTTGGCCTTTTGCTCACGATTGGTTTCATTTCTCACGTCTACTATTTCGTACCAGCAAATCTCATTTTCCACATAAAGTAAAATATATAAAGACGAAAGTACCCTTCAGTAAACTACAAAAGGCTATTATAGAAAAGTAAAAGAAAAATTAACGTTAGTTCATTATTGGGTCCAAGAAGCAATCTTTGTCCCCACAAATTTCATCTCTTTCCCTATATGACGCTAACCTTAACGACGGTTACAATACAACTCCGTCACCCACCCAACCGTAATACCTAATACGGTATCGTATTAGTTTAGTATTTTCTTTTTTTTTTTGATCTCGCCTACAAAATCTAAACGACCTCACTAAATTCCAATTGTTATTGTACATAAAAACCCGTACGGGTAAAAAAAAATGACGAGGGACTGATTAAAAGACACGTGTGCCACAATTGCGACAATTTGTTGATCACACGTCTCGCGACTTGTGGAGCCTTTCTTTAGTTTAAGCATGCACGACTAATAATCATCACACGTGATAAACACATGCCATAAAACTAACTAGACCGATCTTCTTTTAGTCTTTTAGATTGGTGCCTTGTCTAACCCAAAATAAAAAAACATGGGTCCTAGTAACAAAAAAAGTGAGAGGGAGCAATATTCACCTGCTTCGCAAGAGTGGGTACACCAGCATTGGACCATTGACTCCGTTCTTGACAAGTTCTTTGAACACCGTCCGATTGAAATCTCCGATGTCTCGCTTCGACACGAAGAGGTTAAGCCACGGGTGCGGCGTTTCCCACGTACCAATCTCCTTCGCTATTTCTTCAGACCGTTTGACTCGAAGTAAAAAGTCAACGTAAGACAGATCCACCTCGAATCTTAATCCCTCATTAAATCTTAGCCGTCCGATCAATCTCTCAACCCTCTACAAAAAAAATTTAATTAAAAAATCAGTCAGGGGTATTTCGGTACATTCAAAGATGATTCCATATAAAAGGATGGCCAGATTTTAGCCGGGACCGTTTGAAAATGTTTATACTTCAGAAACGTTTACATACTACAATTACAATTTTACCCTTACGTCCCATACCGCATGACCAATGGATACGTCACACGTGTTTGGTTAAACTAAATAATTGAGTAGAGAAAAAAGCAAAGTGATCTAAAAATATGTGTTTCATGAGAAAGACAACAAAAGCTAACAAAAAGAAAAAGAAAAAAGTGTCGTTTTCGTAATAACGTGGTTACGACAAGGGCATTAGAGAGAAGCAAATAAATATATTTTTATGTCAGACAATCCAAATTCGAAGATACATTACACAATGTCTCGTCAGTTTCATATTATGCAGTCAGACAAAGAGACTGTATAATTCCCTTTCTCACCCTATTATATTTCCTTGATTAAAACTATATAAGTATTATATTTTCCATCTTTACACTGTTTTTTGAATTTTATGTTTTGTGTAATCATGGAGGTCGAGAAATCTCAAACCGGCCCTATATGAAACTACGTGTCGTATAACTGTTAGCGAATTAAAACGGGTCAACTTCACACTTCAATCTAAGGTCAATTTCGGTCAAACAAAGTTTCTAGAACATCAGAAGCTTCCACCACCGTCGGATCTTAAAAAGATGAACGGTTCTTGAATTATCGAAATTTGTTATAAAGTTTGTGTTTATTATTATTTACCTTGTCGACGGTTGAGTTAGAATCGGAGTCTCTGTAGTGAAGACCGAGTTCGAGGCAATAAAGAACCGACCCGGAAGATTGTGGTAGTCGGGTCGGGTCAAACTCGTGGTCCGGGTGGAGCGGAACTGTTGGCCATCCGTTAACCGGGTCATCACCGTTGACAAACACGAATCCTTCCACGTAATCGAATGATGACTCGTTCTTCTGACTCACCAGCCACTCGGCGTCCTGAGTGAACTCATCGAACTCGGTGTATACTACTCTTATCCATCTCACCTAATACAAAACAATCATTTATATTATGGACCAAATATCTGATTTTTGATTGGATAACAAAAAATATATAATTGAGATTAATATGGAAGAATATTTAAATTGTTGGTTTAAGTAATCACCATATCTGGAGCTGGCTGTAGCAAAACCCTAGCTCTGGTAATGATACCAAACTGACCAAGACCACCTAAAACAGAGAAGAAGAGCTCTGAATTCTCAATCTCCGAGCAAGTAACGACGTCACCATTTCCCGTTACGACGTCTAACTCCGTTACATTTGACGTCTGTGGTCCGTAACGGAACGCTTGTCCACTAACGCCGGCATTTGACAACGTACCTCCCACCGTTAACCCAAGATAATCCGTCCACGACCTCGGCGCCAAACCGTACTCCGAAACGCACCGTTTCAACACATTTTCCCATAATGCCCCTCCGGAGACATCAACAAACGCCGTGGCATCACCGCCGGATAAAAAACCCACCTCGAAATGATTCTCCGCCGTGGTACTCATATCGACGACGAGTCCTCCTTCCGCCATGGCTTGACCGTTGATAGAATGGCCGTTTCCACGCGCCGCCACTGTGAGTTTATCAGACCTCAGAGCCGCTTTCACCGCTCCGGCGATATCCTCCGGTCCCACCGGTCTCACCACGGCAAGAGGCTTCACACAGTTCATGCCGCCAAAATCCCTCCCGGCTATATCCGTCGCAGCTCCACCGCATACGATTTCTCCTTGGATGTTAAGTGACTCAGAAACGCCATCGGTAGATATTCCGGCGGCGGTGACGGCGGAGGCGGCTTCGGCGTCGTTATCCAAGAAGTATGGTTCTATGTAAGCTATCATTTTGGTGTGTGTGTGTGATTGTGTGTAAATGCTAAATTGAGAGACTCTAATGTAGATGGAAGCTTTTAGCTTTTGGAACCAAACCTTTTTTTGTTTGTCTGTGGTGAGAGAAGCTGTGTGGCTTAGCTATATATATAGCGACTGAGGTTATAGATTTTGGATTATTTTTATTTTAATTGTTTAATTGTGATGAATTTTTTAATTTCATTCCGCCGTTGAATATGCATTACTTTTAATAACGTCTTTTAAAAATTAGTATGTTATTATAAAAGAAGATATTGGATTTTAAAATGTCTCATAAAATTGTCAACACTGAGTTATGTGGAGATAACTAAAGGAGGAAAAAAGAAAGAAAAAAGAAAAAGATTCAACCATTCTTAAAAGAATGGTTAAAGGATCCTCAAAATCTGTCCCGTACCGAAAAAGAAAAGGAAAAAAAAGGAAGCAGAAAAAAAAAATCTAAGAAATTAATTGTGTAAGGAAGTTGGTCTGTATGCTTACGGTATTATAGAGAGATGACGTCGTTGTTGTTTTTTCAAGAAAAAACCAAGTAAATGAGTGTGCTGAGTTCAAAATTGTTGGCCTAAAATAAGATCACTAGTTGAAAAATTAATGGGTCATATTAGTTCTCTCGTTTAAATACACGATTAAAAGTTGTTTTAGTGGTTAAGAAGAACATGATAAATGCAAAATATATGCATTACATATTTACATGATACAGTTTAACTATTAATTTTAACTAGTAATTTTAATATTACCATAATATATGCAAAATTTGAGTGTTTTTAATCATGATGAATTCGTAATAGGAATGTATACACTACATGATACAGTTTGATTTCGTTGAGACAAAAGATATGTTTTGTATCAAGTTAAAATAGGTTTGGAAAATGGGATTTCGAGTTGCTTTTTTTTTTTTTTATATCTTACAAAACTTAAACACAAAATATAGACTTTACACTTTTATCATAAACTATTTGATGAAAAACTTTTGGACAACAAAAAGTGAACAAAATTATTCAGGTTGATAGATGATTATGTCATTCCCATCCCGAAATTTTAGCTATGGTTGATTATGTTAGGGATACGTAATCATTAGTTATTGATGAGAATCACTCTGGTTTGGGAAAGTAAATTTTTTTAAAAACATTTTTTACAGAAATTTCGAGTTTACAAAAATTAGTGAACCCACTAATTGTTCCATATGTAATACAAAAAATTATATACAAAGAGGCTAATGTATAAAACATGAGAAAAATACATTTTAGATTATTATTTGAGAAACAACTCTTTAATTATATTAAGAAACCCTTCGTTCTTTTCCCCTTTTAGTTATCTATAGCTAGACTAACAATATTTCATATAATTACGGTTCAACGGTTTAATAAAATCACATTTCGGTGTTGGTTAAAAAGATCACTAAACTTTTATAAGAATTATTATATTCGGATAAAGCAAATTTCCAATATTGGGTCAAATTGCACAATTAATTTACTATTCAGGAGAAGACAAATATCCAATACAATCGTGTTCACAACTTCTTGACTTCTAGAAGAAGTACATTACTTAATTAATTTATAATTAGTAGTTATTAGAAAATTAATAAATTCAAGAAAACCGCATATAATTAGAAAATTGTTAGTCGATATAACTAACCAAATCCTTAAGTTGTTTAACAGTCTATACGTACTATCAAAACGATTATAGTGGTTGACATAATTAAATCCGGGATATAATAGTTTAAGCAAAACTGAGCGTCCTATGTTATTTTACATTTTTACTACACAGAAAAAAAAAACATATTAGATTTTGAAGAATATGTCAAATAGTTACATGTTGAGCGAGACTATAGATTGTGTTGTTCCGGTAATAAACCATAAATTTAAAATTATTGATCAACTTTTATACTACTTTCTCATGCATAAAGTAAACGTCAATGATGTCAAAAAAAAAAGAAAAAAGAAAGTAAACGTTAATGAATTGACGACATTCGTCTCTCTATTCAATTATTGTGGGTTTATTATTGTTTTACAATAATCGTGGGGCAGGCAAATTTACTTCACATATGCATTTCGCTGACCTGGGTATTTATTAAACGGGAAAATAAAAAGTTTGTGACCGACTCAACATTAAAATATAAAGATTTAGGAGGGCCTTTCCTAAATTCCGCCCGAATTAAATTAAGTAATTCCGGAATGTTGTCCCATAAAGTAATTTAACAACTTCCCCCTCATAATATACTTACTGACTTCAATAATTTCTCTTTTGAATCGAGAAAGAGCAAGCAAGTTTTTTTAAAAAAATTTGAAGTTTGCAGTCAATTTTTCACAAGAGTATATGTGAAAATATTGTCTATATATTAGCTGACAAATAAAACTTGAAAACAATATTTGGTCTGTAAATAATTACATCTCATGTCATTGACATTTATGCCATGAATGGATGCTGTATTTGTTAATTTGGTTTCTGGATTTTTTTTTTAGTTTTTGGATTTTAGATTTTAGTTTTAGATATTGTAATTAATTTTTTGTTTTAGAAATTCCAAAAAAATAGTTTTTGGTTTTTGAGTAAAATAACGTAGATAGAGTAAAAAGTAGATTTCCTATATTATATGAGAACAAAAAATCTAAAATCTTGAATGGAAGATCACATGAAAACAAGCTTTTGTCCAAAAAAAAAAGAAAAAAAAGAATGGAAGATCACAATAAAAATATTTTCCTAAATTGTAGCAAAACCAAAATTTGAAAAACTGGATTGGTGTGAAATGAGTTTTTGGAAAACAAAAACTAAAAACTCTTTCAAAAACTATTAAACATACATATCCTTTATGTATCTTCTACACAATTTGTATTTATCATTTTAAATATTACGAATATTAATTCCAAAACTGATTTTTAAGCATATTACCGTAAGCGTATTTACTATCATCAAAGTATCGTAAATATGAAATGATGCAAAATTTTAAACTAATTTAGCATTAATTAGTCATCAGACTCATCACATACTGTATGTTGTTAACTTATTTATTACTCCCTCCGTTTCGTTTTAGTTGTCGTTTAAGGTTTTCGCACACAAATTAAGAAAATCATTAAATTTTTTGTTTTACTATTTATTAATATATTTTATAATTTTTTCATTGGTCAAAACATTAAAACATTAAAGACAAAACATGAATTTTCACCAAACATTTGCATTGAAAACCTAAAACGACAACTATTATGAAACAAAATTTTAATCCTAAAACGACAACTAAACTGAAACGGAGGGAGTACATAGTTAAATTTATTTTCATATTAGGACATAAATAATCTGCAATACCAAATGTTAGCATTAGTCAACTGTTTCATTTTTTTTAAAAAATTAATGTTTTTAGAAAAAGTAATGTTTGCGATTCCACTAAAGCCGTTGGCTTTAATTCATTTTCAAAAACTAAAAAGCTTGATCACTAGTTTATTATGAAGTCAAACAGGTCGTGTACCCTAATTAATATCTACGTTACTAAAATACACTGTACTACGTTTTTTAAAAAATTTGTATCTTATTGACTTAATTATTAATTAACCAGTACTAAGTCAAGAAGCTTAAACGTACAATTTATTTACGTCAACTCAAATATTTTTTTAATATTGTTGATTAATATATACTCCCGACGACGTTTGTTTGAGAACCAGACCTTATCTCTCATTCCGGTTTAAGATTTTATAAACATTTGCATCTCTCATATCCAACGATTTTTAATTTTTTTTTCTTCATACAAACAAACATTAAGTGCTTGGCACGCCCATCTGCAAATGTTTGCCCATTTTTATGTGATCAACACAAATGTTTTTTCAACACAAATTGAAATGATGTTACAAACAAATAGACAAGACTATTGAAAATGCATCACTTCTGAGTTTTGATGCTTTAAATAGTAAACTATAAATGATGTGTCCGCGCATAATGAACTCATTATTCTTAATCCCCTTTACCACAAATTTAAGGGGAAACGTGATACATAAATTACCCAACATACATGAGAATATGAGATACATTACATTGTTGTAGCTTGAAGATCATCAGATATATTACACGTAGATATCTAATCGGGTAAATATACATCGGATTTGAAGTGAGGAAGAAGATACGAAAGAAGAGTATAAAGAAATGAAATTTGGCTAACGATTGAATGCAACAGAAAGAGCAACACCAAGGACAAGCCATGCCCCAATGAAGTATCCCAAAAGCCTCGTTGGTCCGACATCTTCCGGTTCCTGTCCATTTTTCCCAAACATTTAATTTTATAAGAACCCGAAATAAAAACTAACTAAGCCGAACCAAAATTAATGCGCTTAAAAGTATTCTCAACAATCAACATTATTCAGACCGTAACAAAACAGACCTGAGGAGGCGGCTCTTCCCTGGATGGTTCCATGATGTCAACCTCAAATGGCCACACGTACCGCTCTGCTTTTTCGCTTCTGGCTAGACTCCAATCGTACATTCTTCTCTCTTCCACGGTCGACAATATCGTATATGACTCCTAAAAATTCATCCTCAAATTCCTTTATATAAACTCCATGAATCTCACAAGATGATATGGCAAAAATTCATCAAAACGGTATTATTTTAAAAGTGATACTGACTTTGACAAGATCCATCTTGTTCTTGAGTTGTTCTTCGTCTAGGCCTTGTTCCTTTAGCTCCTTAACTCTATCTTGGTAACCAATTCTAACCTGATAACATAAAGAGTTTTCATTTTGAAATATTGCTACTTAAAAGATTCAAACTAAAATCATTCATTGTTTTCTCTAATTTTGGACTTAAATCAGGACTGCTCTGTATGGTATGAACAATCAAAACTTATACAAGTCCTGAATATATTATTGTCAAGTAACGAATGCTGAAGAAACTGTCCAAATATAATCAAAAGAGATTGAAACTGACCTGATCATAAGAACAATTTCTGGAAATCCCAAGCCGTCCATAGTGATCCACATCTGTAATCGCTGCATTCTAATCCAAACCACCATCAATTTTTCTTATTCATCTTCTTCTTCTTTCAAGATTCAAACCAATATTTTTTAAAAAATGGAAACGAGAGGCAGAGAGAGTGAGAGAGGGGATTACGAAGGCCACGAAGAGCGCGTTCGACGTTGAGAGCAGAGATTAAAGACGGAGATTCTTTTGGTGATTCATCCACGGCGGTGTTAGATCCACCGTCGGTTTCTGCTTCCGCCGATACCTCACCGGAGTTCCTAGCAGGGGAGCAGATAATCCGCTTCGTGGTGATAGTTGGTTTCCACGGGAAAGAGCACGTGCTTGGTACGTGATGGAGGACGGATTCGCCAGGAATGTGGACTAAAGACGGTTGAGTTATCGTCGATAAGGAAGCCATAGCTCCAAGGTTCACACAATATTTCGAATTCTAGTTGATAACGGATACCAAATTGTATCAACCATAGAAATCTCTCAAGTGGATAAATAAAATAACACAGGTCCCGACAATAACTAAAAGTTAGATATGTTAAAGTACGTTCCCCTAACAACAAGGTCGTTGTAGTATAGTGGTAAGTATTCCCGCCTGTCACGCGGGTGACCCGGGTTCGATCCCCGGCAACGGCGATTTTTTATTTTTTGGTGATATCAAATTATTTTCGAAACGATGTCGTTTTTAACTCACGACTTTCTTACGAACGTTGTCGAATGTAATAGTAAATAAACCAAGATATAGAAGCAGCCATTTGGACAAAATGTTTGACACAACACAATCGAAGTTTGCAATAATATGAACAGCATAATGTTACTGCACATGCTTCGATATGTACAGAGTCAATCTCATGGGTTTTTGTCTCTAATATTTAAAAAGAATTGAGTCTTGAAAAAACAAATGTCAGAAAACAAAAGCTAAATAAGGATAGTCATAAGCAGGACTTGAATCAGTATATTCTTATTTGCTTAGACCAGAGCTCTCGCCAGATTTCCAAACCACATCGTTAAGTGAGGTCGAGAGCTTCTTGTAGAACTGCAAAGAAAGTAGAATAGAGATATAAGTAAGAGTCCTCGAAAGAACATTAACGCATTCGTCAAAAAAGAGGATGTCCTTCCTTACTTACCTTATGGAATTCTAATGTATCCCCTTTAGTTTTCCGGACTTCGATCATATGAAGAGACGGTGATACTTGAAATATCTACAAAATATTATATAGACAAGGTCACTTCTTTAATTCCACGCCAACTGGAATTCATATACTAATTTCATAACAGAAAGGAGTCATGAGTGCAGATCATAATGTACCTCAGTTGCAACTTTTAGGTTTCCCTTCCTTCCAGCAGTCACGTTTTCAAGTCTCATCTGTGTACAATAGTAGCGCTTCAGTGATAATTAAAATAACTCGATATCCATAAAAAGGGAACTTCCACACCGCAGCGAAGTGAGCAATGAGGGTGATAATATGTTAATTAGGACCTTCATATTCTACTCTAATAGCTAGTCCTTCTATAAGTGAACTTGTTGGTGAGGTTAGAGTTCATCGGTTTATACCGAGGGATTGAGTCTTTTTTTGCTTGTGTTTGTGATTCTTAACTCTAACAGGAAGCCATCTTAGAAAAAGGAAAAGACGATGCCAATAGCTGTGAGGGTTTCACACGATCGAATTACCTTATAGTTTTTCTTTTGAATATCGAAACCAAGCGGCTTAGAAGCTTCTTCAATCTTCTGGACTAAATCATTAGCAGCGCCTTTAGCTGCAAATCTCGTTTCTCGCTTGAATCCCTGTAAGTTAAACGGTATAGACTTCATTAGTGAAAATATAATAATGTGACAAGACTGAACCCTAGCACGGTCCAAATATCCGCTATTATCATGAGAAAAGTTGTATCGATAATGTCAAGTCATACTAAATGAGTGTCTGCTCAAGGATTTAAGCAAATAAGCATGTTAAGTTTAGAGACACACCTCTTCCTCTTCAAACAAATTCCCGAGATCCAGAGCTCTCGACATTGATATCAACTCAAAGGCATTCATCGAAGTTGGTTGCTCCTCTTTCTTTTCTGTGACATGATGCTCCTGTTAATAAATCACAGGCTGTTATTTACATTTATTCAAGTAACTTGAAATAAGGAAAAAACAGTAAATTCATCTTATAGATCGCAGACTAAATAAGTAAGACTCACTTCTGAATCTTTAAAAACAGCGTCCACATCATCCAAGTTGGCTTCTTCCTTCTCCTCGAAAACAGCTGGCTTGTAATTTTTCTTGAACCACGCATCTTCCAGAACCTCAGGAATTGTGATACGCTGTCATGTTAACGCACAGTCAATTAGTTCCGCCGATGAAATTAAGGACGAATGGCGTTAGTTTATTTCAGATGCTTTAAATTATCAAGTTTTACATGCAAAACACACAAATAAAAGTAATAAAGAGTCTAAGAGGAAATATAGAAATACTTTGATATAAAAAGTATATAAAAGAGCATCTGACAAACAATAAAATGCAACTATATATGAAGAACTATGTATTTTTGATATTAAACCTAATGCTAAAAATAGCACAAGATAGTAAATGATGCCTAAATATGAAGAAGAAGAACTATATATTTTTGATATTAAACCTAATGCTAAAAATAGCACAAGACAAACAATAAAATGCAACTATGTTCTCAAGTTTCCAGTAATGTTCAAGCAAATGTTCCCCCTGATCCCTGGTAAGCCCAAACCCACCTAAGTGTCTAAGAATAACAACAAGACAAGATTGTTGCCTTGTGGAGTTCGACAGAAGAAAACAAAAGAGGGATAGATTTAAATCTTGAAAGCATTAATAAACTGATATATCTTACAGTCATAGGGTTTGGATCCAAGATTCGGACAATCAAGTTCTTAGCACCAGGAGAGAGCCAAGGAGGACAATAAAATTCACCAGCTATTATCTGAAAAATGACGAAAGTGTAACATAGAAACAGTAATCACAGATAATGGTGAAGGAAGAAGCATTGAAAAAATGACAAAACTTCTTACCTTTTTATACAGCGTCATGAGATTAGAATCCTCGAAAGGCAAGTAGCCAGCAAGTAGTACAAACAGTATCACTCCACAGGACCACAAGTCTGCGGTTGCCCCGTCATAACCTTGATCATTAAGAACCTTGTGACAACAGCAACAAGGAAGCTATTAGTAATATGGTGCAACAACGGCATGACAAGACACATGACTAAGCATACCTCAGGAGCTGCATAGTTTGGAGTTCCGCATGCAGTGTGAAGAAGACCATCACCCTGCCAAGACCAAATAAGTTTCATAAGCGGAGAAACTAGAAAGATCAGTGTTCAGAGCTTATTAGATATATGTAAAAACAGACAAGGATACACATCGTTGTTGAACTACAGGCACATTAGAATGGGACACGGACAAATCAGTATAAATTCAGGTAACAAAAGGATGCTAAGAAAGAAAATTAAAATTCAGTGGTTACCCTGACTTGTCGGGACAACGCACTCAATCCAAAATCAGAGACTTTCAGATTTCCTTGAGCATCTAGAAGCAAGTTTTCCGGCTGCAGTGAGATTGTAAGCATCAATTAGCTGCACTTTAAAAACACATACTGCAAACTTGGGCCCAAGATTTACCAAAAATTCTCATACCTTTAAGTCCCGGTGGTACACTCCCCTGCTATGGCAGTAATCAACTGCATTGATAAGCTGCTGAAAATATTTCCGTGCGTTCTCTTCTTTCAAGCGCCCATCGTGTACCTTCACAACGCACAATGCAAGGGTTATGTTTACGTCAGAGATAAGAAGAAGTTTCAGCTGTAAAATACAGGAACACCAATAGATAGATAGATCAAGTACAAATAATAAATCCGTTGGGAGGGATCAAGGAAAACTAACGATTTTGTCAAAAAGCTCTCCACCAGTGCCGAACTCTAGGACAATATATATCTTAGTCTTGCTCGCCAAAACCTGGAAGGGTATCAATTATTGCCTTAAAAGTTAGTCTTCAGCACATTGGCTTCACATACAAAGAGCTCTAAAGCAAGACAAAGAAAAATAGAGACACATGGAGAAAAGTGGGGACATGGAGATAGACCTCATATAGCCGCACTACATTTGGATGGTTTATCAGCTTCATAGTACAAATTTCTCTCCTTATCTGTAAAAAGAAAACGGGGAAGACACACATCATACTTATGGATCGAAGATGCATATAGAAACGAAAACGGGCGAATCTGCTTATTAGGAAAGAGAGTTACCTGTTCAGCCATCTTATGCTTGAGAACCTTCTCCTTATCAAGGATTTTGAGAGCCACGCGTTCTCCAGTCTCAGTATTAACAGCACACCGAACTTTGGCAAAAGTGCCTTGTCCAAGCGTTTTTCCAACCTCATACTTTCCAACACGACGCTGAACCTTTGCCCGATTCATCACTCCTTGATCTTCAAAAGCTGTGTTCTGGAAAATGTAATCTCTATATAAGAATTATTCCATGTAAAGAATCCAACATAACATCAGGCAAGAAGATAGTGTTTCTTTTCTCAATTCACAGAAACTAAATGCAAAAAAACAAAAAAAGTAAAAGAAACCGTCAAGTAAAGAAGAGTAATATGCCACAGAATTCGATAAAGACAAAGCTCAAAAACAGCTGAAAGAAATCCACAAGGTGATGCCAAATCTAGCAGCGGAGCTTTTCTCCGGAAATTCCGATCATCCTTTTTAGTTACTCCAAAAAAACATCTACAAATTCAAATCCTCCACTAAACCAATAATCATGTGTACACAGTACACAATTGAAGCGAGATTCTCGAGTTAGCTAACAAACTCATCATCATCATCATCATCATATATATACAGATTATACACACTCTACACAGAGATCAGAAGCGTAAGCAAGTAATTTAAACTCTCTAAGTTACCGAATTGCTCACGAGAATCCAACAACAAACCTGCAAAATTGGCCGGAGAAAAGTGAGCAAGAAGCGGTGACAAAACCGATGTAGCCTTTGAGGAACTAAGAGTTAGAAGAAGAAGAAATTCAAAAGAAAATCTATGGCGCAGAATTCGCTTATCACAGGAGAGAAAAAAAAAAAAAAAGGGCTAAGTTAATAAATAATAAGAAGGTGAGGAAGAGAAAGAAGAGATGGAGATGCGACGAAAGATACGATGATGATTGTAGAAATTTTGTAGCTACCAGACAAAAACTTATTTAATTTCGTGTAGGGACTCTCTCATATAATGGACACTTGGTTTTTTTTTTTTTTCGTATGGGACAATAATACTTCATTTCTTTCCTTTGTAAGGTCTTCAATTTTCTTAAGAAATACAATTATGTTTTTTTGCCTTTTTTGGTCAATTATTTTGGGTTAATTAGTGTAATGACAAAAGATTTTAGTATTCAGATTTTGACTAGATATGGACCTAATTAATAGTTTTTTTTTCCTCATTTTATCTGTTTCTACATTCATACTATACGGGAAAGTAATCGATGAAATTCCTATGTTTTTGTTAGAGAGCATTTTAAAAAATGGTTGTGATTACCACTACTATACACTCTTAAGTATATATATGAGTTTTTTTTGTAAGAAAGAAAAACTGTTGCTTCACTCTCACTAACTAGTTACTACAAAGTTCAACAAAAGCCATACATTGCAACCGTTTTGTGTAATGGTTATAGCCTGGCCATTATTAGAACACTGAACAATTCATCATGGCAAAAGCTCATCAGACTCATCTCTAGCGATTGGATAAATTCTAGAGGTGTAGAATGAGACTTCATATATTATGATGATCAAACACTCTTTTTTAATATTCAAAAAAAAAACTAAAAAAGAAATTTAAAAACATTTTGATAAAAAAAATCTAGAAATTACTTCCTCTTCAAAAAAAAAAAATGTAAAAATCGATCAAAACTTATCCACTTCTACAAAAAATTTATTCACGTGAAAATTTCGCTTCCACGTACTCGTTTCTAATTCCATGCAACGTAAATTTGGAGGATACTCTCGTCATTCTACTTGCATCCATATGTTAATTTTCAACAGATTCTAAACCTTTATAATTTTTTTTTTTTTTTTTTTTTTTTTTTTTTTTTTTTTTAATATCTATCCTAGTTAAAAAAACTTTTTATAATTCAATATTTAAATGAAAAAGTAAATGTCACAAATTTAATTGATATATATATATTAATAAAATATTATACTAAATGAGTTTTGAAAATAGTTATCAAGATTTAATAAATCTTAATTTGATAGATTAATTACCTAGTAAGTATGTCTAAATTAATTGCAAATGTTACAAAACTATTACAAAAACAAATTTGAAGAAAGTAAGTTTCTTACAAATGTCTTAAAAAAAACTTAAAAACTAAAAAAAGACAAAAATCATAAGAATTTGATCTTTAGAGGCCCAACTTTATCTTGATGGGCTCTCTCTCTCTTTTATAAGCATCAAGCTCTTTCTGAATTATTTATTAGAGAGGCAAATAATATTCAGTAGCAAAATTTTCTAGAAAAGGTAACAAGGAAAATGGCGGATCAGCTCACCGATGACCAGATCTCAGAGTTCAAGGAAGCCTTTAGCCTCTTCGATAAGGATGGTGATGGTATGTTTCTTTCACAGATCTTTGCGTATACTTGTCAATCGTTGAGTTGTGGAATTTGTTTGACAGATTTATGATAATTCGTGTATGTTTCACTTGAATTCGTGAACGATTGATCTAGCTTTTGGCATATTCGATAACGATTCATGACTCGTCCCGGATTTCGCCTAGTCAATGCTAATCTTAGATATGAACAATCGAATCGAGACCATTTTTTTTTTGTCAAATTGTTCTCGTGATGTAGCAACGAAATGGTTTATGGAATTTATCTATATGTTGAGATTTTGAGTAGTTAATTGAAGGATAATTGTTGAAAATGGATTGATGTTGTAGATTTTTCTATGTCTAAGTAAAGCTAAATATGTAATATCAGAGCAAAGATATATTCGGAATATATTGCTCTGATTGGTGAAAATCTTGCAAAATTCTGTTGTGTTGCTTCATTCTTAATGGAACGAAGTGGCTAGGGTTTTTATTCTGGCTTTTGATACCATGTAAAGAGATCTGGAGAAGAATATTGTGTCTTTTAATACATATGATTCTCGATTTGCTAGTACAATACACATAAGGAAACATGGAGTATTTCTTTTACCCTAACACTTTAGGTAGACTTGGAATAGTGTTTATTTCTAGTGTGTATGAATGAAGTTTCTTTTGTTAACTCAGTAGAGCTTTTTTCAAATAAGAAATCATTCTCTTTTTACTTTCCAGATTGACATAAGAAATGCAATGACTTTTGTTTATTTTGCTTTTTCCTTTGGGATCTTGACAATTGCTTATACCTGAATCTGGTTGCAGGTTGCATCACCACCAAGGAGCTCGGAACCGTGATGAGATCTTTGGGGCAAAACCCAACAGAAGCTGAGCTACAAGACATGATCAATGAAGTTGATGCAGATGGGAACGGGACCATAGATTTCCCGGAGTTCCTGAACCTGATGGCAAGGAAAATGAAGGACACTGATTCAGAGGAAGAGCTCAAGGAAGCCTTTAGGGTTTTTGATAAAGACCAGAATGGTTTCATATCTGCAGCAGAGCTTCGACATGTGATGACAAATCTCGGGGAGAAGCTATCCGATGAGGAAGTTGATGAGATGATCCGAGAAGCCGATGTTGATGGCGATGGTCAGATCAACTATGAAGAATTCGTTAAAGTCATGATGGCTAAGTGAGAGAATTTTATCCCCATAAAAAGAAACAAGATTGATTATTTCTACAGTGAAGTTTCATTATGACTTGATTCTGGTTGCGTTCTTTAGGACATCTTTTGCTTCTTTCCCTTTTTATTTGTTTGGTTAAGCAATTTAGTGTTATGTGAAGTATGAACTCATATCTTGCTCATCCTTATGACAATTATTTTTCTCTCTTTTATGGGCATCGGATTTTAATCTCTTAATTTAATTTCTGTTGTTTATCTTAAAGCAATGTTCTAAAATTTGGCCGCCAAGGACGTCTAGGTGCTAAAATACCAGTAAGAGAATTGATCAACGAAAACGAGATTTTGCAACATCGCCAACATTATTGTTATTTACATGAAAAATATCGTACGGATATATGGTAAAAGTCTGTAATCAACGGTTTCCTTGTCCTGCCTTGGTCTTCTTCTATGCTAAGATGGGCCTTCATCGTTACAATTTCGTCCAGGTTTTGTTTCTTTTGTTTTAAAAAGAATTTATGATGCTACAGTTCAATTTCTTAAGAAGTTGTTCTCTCAGCGGGGTACAAAGTTTGAGCTGATTCGCGTAAAGCAATACGTTATGTCCACTGGTTCTGCTGCTTCTTCTTACTACATTACTTTGGATGCAATTGATCCAGCTGCTGGTGGTGGTGCCCTTGTCACTTTCCGGACTAAAGTATCAGAACAGAGTTTTGGCAAATTTATTCTCGATTGCCATATTGCAAAAGTTCGAGGTTGGTTTTTTTTTTTTTTTTTTTTTGTTTGGTAATAAATTCCGAATCGTTTTTTGTATAGGGGAAACAAGAGATGGCAAAGGGTTTTTGATGATAGATCATAGCTTCCCTAAGTGCCCTCCACAGAATCCTTTTGAAACATATTACCTGGTAAGCACGATGATATCCTTTTTACACACTATTACAAAGTTACATATGTTTTTGTTCTCTCATCTTCAGGTGAAGGAATCTGAGCTGGCCTGGATTCTTCTATATTTGCAACTTGCTGTTGCCACTACTCATAGGAAGAGGGAAGTTAAGGATTTTGGTCTTCCCAACTTGGAGATTCTAGACGTGGCCATTGATGATGAACAAGGTCTCTATGCCAAAAATGCAGTTTTCTACATTAGGTACAAGGACTACTTGTACAGATCTAACCTTGCTCACGATCTTGATCGCATTGCAATAGTTAGAAGATGCTTTGATAAGGCTACGGGATGCTTCAGTCTCGTCGGTCAGAATCTGAGTTCACATCTTGTTATACCAAATATGCCTAAGATTGCTTATGAGGATACTACGGGATGCTCCACTTTCAACGGTCACATTCTGAGTCCAGAACCTTCTACTCTAGGTACCTCTGAGGATCATGAAGCGGCTAATCACCTGGCTATTCTCTCGATACTATTGATTTTGTCGATAATGAGGATGGGAGCTTGAAACACATTTTTCATCATATTATTGTTTTCTCCTCTTCTTTTATAAAAATCTTGAAACGCAATTGTTTTGTCTCTTCAAGTTTTAATTACATTTTTTTAACTAACCTAAGATGATGAATTTGGCAGACATAAAATCATAACTAAACCTTCAACACCATATTTTCCATTTAACTGAAAATATATTTTTGTACAGAAAAATGTATTGTTTGCTTCCTCTTTACCTTAAAAACGATCGACACCAATCTTTGGTTAGCTTTTCTTACCCTTTAATTTAGCTCCATCTATAAAGCAAAACAAAGTCTACATGAACTTGCAAAATCTCCCAGCTTCCCCAATCTGGTCTCTGCACAACACCACCAAAACTCTCTGCCTCAAACCAAACTGAGACTTGATACATAGCTTTGGTTTTTCAGGCATTCCTTTTAAAAACAATGGACTTCTCGACGAGGCGATGTTATTTGGGATGTTGAGTTTGGAGGAAGTTGAGAAGGAAGATCCCAATGTATTGGCATCATTACTATTAGAGACACCAATAGATTTCCATCCATCAGCTATGAGTTGCATAGTTTTCCTTGTGGGAACAACATTCTTCTCTTCCATGTCTTTCAGAAGCTCTTCCGCTTTCCATGGCTGCTTAGCTTCCCCAAATCCCCATATAAGAGTCTCGTAAGTAGTCAAGTTAGGCGATAAACCAACGCTTCCACGCATTTTGTTATATACCTGCATCGCTTTCTTCATTTCACCGGCGCTACACCAACCGCTTATGATCTGTGTGTAGATCACTACATTTGGGCGAACGCCAAATTTTCTCATCTGATTTAAGATTTGCTCCGCCTTTTCGGGCTCTCCAGCTCGAGCATACCCTTTGGCAAGGATACTAAATGCATGAATGTCGGGATCTATTCCTCCTTCCAACATATCTCTATAGATCTCTTCGCATCTTTTCATATCTCCTACAGAGCTCCATGCATTCATTAGAGTGCTAAACGTTACCACATCAGGTTTTACTCCGAATTCTTCCATCAGATCCACCACCTGTTATATTAACATGCCAATATTTAAAATTAGACAAACGGAAGTGAATGAAAAATTATTGAAAGTTTATAAACTATAAAGCGCACCTCACCAACTCCATCCATGTCGTTGATGTTAAGAAAGCCTTTGATTAGAGAGTTAAAAACAAACAGATTTGGATGAACTCCAAGTTCCTTCATTCTATAGAAAAACCTCAAAGCTTCTTCCATCTTTCCCTCTTCACAGTAGCCATTCACAATGGTACCACAGGTACGAACATTCGGTTTAACTTTGTTATGTAACATCCTTGGTATGATCATATCCTCAGCTGTACATGTTGACCCGATCCGTGAATACGCTCTTGCCAATGTGTTAAAAGTGACTACATCAGGTTTTACCCCATAAGATTGCATCTTATATACAATGTTCCATGCTTCTTCAATCTTCCTCTGGTTACACCAAGCCTGGACAAGTATGTTACATGTTCTGTCATTTGGTTGGAGCATCTCATCCCGTAACATCATCTCCAGGAGTCTTGACGATTCCTCTAGCTTACCAATTTTTCCATATCCTTTAATGAGAGTATTAAATGTACTTGCTGTGGGTTTACATCCACTTTCCTTCATTTTTTCAAAGATCTTCATTGCTTGATCGAGATTTCCAGACTCGGAAGAGGCGTTAATGATGGCGTTGAAGAGAATGGTGTCGGGTTTGAGGCCGTTTTTCTCGACTTTGGAGATGAGGGAGAGGAGAGAGTGGAAGTGCTTTTGACGGGTTAATGCAGTTACAAGCGTGGTGTATGTGATGATGCTTGGCTTGTGGCCTTCCTCAATAAGTGTGTTGAAAATGGAATGAGCTTCTTGAGGTCTCCCTCTTTCTATCAAGCCGTTCATCAGTTTGGTCCTTGAACGAACATCGCCACAAGAAGTACCACCTGAACATATCACACAAGGAAATGACCTCAATTGCACTCTCCCTTCCTGTGAAGCAAAGGCATACGTTATCTCAAGCCTATCTTCATATTTTCAAACAAGAAATACCCGAAATTGGGGTTAGGATCAAAGACGTTTGATATTATTGATTTAGATGCTCTACTTTCCAGATAACAAAACTCCTCTGCAAGTGGTAAGAGCACTCTAAACCTAAACAAGTTCGGAATCTAGTTGATTATTTCCAGCTGTTAATACCCTTCAACTCAATCATCCAACAGATCTCAGAATAGATAAATGACTCACTTCAGAATCTTTAAAAACAGCTTCCACATCAGCCAAATTTGCTTCTTTCTTCTCTTCAAACACAGCTGGCTTGTAATCTTTCTTGAACCAAACATCTTCCAAAATCTCTGGAATTGTTATACGCTGGCATGGTAACACACAGTGAATTAGTTCCACCTTTAAAATCAAGGACGAGTCACGTTCATTTATCCGCAGATGTTTTGAATGATATTCAAATTCTACATGCAAGACACACACATATAAAGCATCCGATTTGTATGACTCTAACATGCGCGTATCCATGGGACTAACAATTACAGGAGGGCTATAAAACTTTTTTAACATTTTTGAAAAATGATAATCTACTACGAGTAGCTCATTTCATGAATGGAAAGGAAAGGAAAGAGTCAGCAAGATTTGCAGAGTTTAAGCTGCTTCCCAATTATGATTTCTGGTCTGCCCATTACTTGGAACAATTAAATTTACACTTTCTAATTTAGACCAACACTATGAATGCCACTATGATTATGTTGAATGATCTCTTCAAGTTTTCCATTAGCGCTCAGTCATAAAATTTTCACCAGATTCCTAGTAACCATTAACCCGCCTAATGGTCTTAGAAAAAAAAAGCAAGTTGAGCTTGCTGGGGTTCCACAGAAGAAAACATAAGTAGGATACATTTAAATCTTGAAAGCAGTAGTAAACCGAAATATCTTACAGTCATAGGGTTTGGATCCAAGATTCGGACGATCAAATTCTTAGCATCAGAAGAGAGCCAAGGAGGACAACTGAAATCAGCAGATGAGATCTGAAAACAAAAATGCAACTTATCAGGAATCACAGATAACGGTGAGGAAGAAGCCTGAAAATATATTACAAAACTTCTTACCTTTTTGTACAGCGTTGTGAGACTAGAATCCTCGAAAGGCAAATATCCAGCAAGTAGTACAAAGAGTATCACTCCACAAGACCACAAGTCTGCCTTTGCCCCATCATGGCTTTGATCATTAAGAACCTTGGGAAAAAGGCAACAATGAAGCTATTAAAGACATGGTTCAACAACCGCATAACAAGCCACATAACTAAGAATACCTCAGGAGCAGCATAATTTGGATTTCCACATGCAATCTGACGAAGGCCATCTCCCTGCCAAAACCAAGTAATTCTGATAAGCTAAGAATCTAGAAAGATCAGTTTTACATGTCTTATTAGATATTTGTTAATATAATCAATGATAACATCATTACTGAAGACAAATCAGTAGGAACTCAGGAAAACAAATGAAGAAATTCAAGGGTTACCCCGACTTGTTGGGACAAGGCACTCAATCCAAAGTCAGAGACTTTCAAATTCTCTTGCGCATCAAGAAGCAAATTTTCTGGCTGCATTGAGAAAATAAAGAAGGAAAGTTTAGGCACCAACTAGCTGCACTTAAAAGAACCACACTGCAAACTTGGGCCTAAGAGTTACCAAAAATGTTTCTTGTACCTTTAAGTCTCTGTGGTACAGTCCCCTGCTGTGGCAGCAATCAACTGCATTGATAAGCTGCTGGAAATATCCCCGTGCTTCGTCTTCATTCATGCGCCCATCATTTTTCTTCACAAGTTCAAATTTAATGCATTGGCTAAAAATCAAAATAATGTATTCTCTCTTCTGTAAGATACAGGGACTTCTAAGCTGAGCAAGAGGCATTTGATTCATGACTTAAATACCAAAGGATACATCAGATACAAGTTAAAAAGCCCTTGAAAGGGAGAGGGAAAACTCACAATTTTGTCAAAAAGCTTTCCACCACTGATGAACTCTAGGACAATATATATCTTGGCCTTGCTCGCCAAAACCTGGAATGATCCTAAAGTGTTAGTTTTCAACAGATTTGCTTAGACTCCAGAGAGCTGTTAGTTCCTGGTTAATCAAAGGAAGATAGAGTTGGGGCATGGAGATAGACCTCATAAAGCTGCACTACATTTGGATGGTTTATCAGCTTCATAGTAGAGATATCTCTCCTTATCTGTAAAAGCAAACGGGAAAGATCCACATCATACTTCCGGATTGAAGACGGATCGATCTATCTGTGAATCTCGCTTTTAGAAACGACGTTATACTTGAAGAAATGTAAAAATGGGCATATATCAGTGGACAAGAGAGGAAAGCGAATTACTTGTTCGGCCATCTTATGCTTGAGAACCTTGTCTTTATCGAGGATCATCAGAGCCACGGGGTCTCCTGTCTCAGTATCAACAGCACTCTGCAGTTTCGCAAAAGTACATTTGGCAATCATTCTTCCAAGCTCATATTTTCCAACCCAACGCCTGGCCTTTGGCTCACTCATCACTCAGAGTTCACCTCTTGATCTTCTTCACAAGGTGTTTCATGAAAATGTAGTGTCAATTTTAGAATTTGATCTCAAACAGAGTGGTTCTTTTCTCAAGTCACAGAAGCAAAATGCAAAAGGGATAAAGAAACCGTCAAATATATGAACAGTTTTGTGGCATCAAATGTGATAAAGAGAAGGCAGAAATCCACAATGCGATGGCAAAGCTTTTCAGCAACAGCCCAAATTTCCAGAATCATGACGTAGATAGTTCATGCATACGGTTATGTGCAAATAACCAATAATCGTATGCGAAACATGGAATACAAACCTGCGGATTGGCCAGGAGAAGAAGTAGTGTTATTTCGTTAAGCCAATTTACAGAATTGGCTTAGCGAAGAATGAGAAGAAGTAGTGTGTCGGGCAAGAAAGGAACTCTCGGCGACGACAATGCAGAGCGGAGGAGCTCGAGAGCGTAGTAATTGGGAACAGAGAGTCTCATCGCTTCTTCCTCCATACTTCATCGTGTGGCTCACTTTTTCTCTTATCCAATATTTAGATTTTTAGTCACCAAAATGACGACGTGGACTCATGAGCCAGTCTATTTCTTTCTTTTTCATTTTTATTTCTTAGCTTTTTCCAATTACTCTCATACGTAATACGTTTTTCCCAATGTTTTTTTTTACATATATCTTCAAAATTTACCCAAATAATAATCTTCTTTTTTTGGTGAGTACCCAAATAATAATCTTCTAGCCATTATTAGAGAATGTATTTCACAGTTTTTGCAGGAAATATAAGAGTACAATCGAAAATGGTAGTTTTTTCTTTTGTTACAATGAGAGAAGCTTTGTACACAAGCACCACAAACCAGGTAAGAAAGAGGTTAATAAACTCAATGTTGGGCACTCACTATGAACAAAGAACAGGTTTCACATAATTGAGATATGAAAAAAAAAAAAAAAAAGAGAGAGAACAATGTGGCACTGAATTTTTAGGGTTACCGTGTGAGCGGTTTGTAGAGGACAACAGTTATGTACTTAGACTCGAACCTGTGGGTTAAACCCAAAGCTACTATGGATTGAGGAGTCCATCCTTGCTCTATGAACACATGGTTAAGCACCACATGCTGAGGCTTTGTAGCTACGGCTGTTTCTTCCGTGGTGCCAAGAAGTGTTAGATGAAGCTGAGGTGGCACCGCAAGTGGCTCTTTTGCGTAATCTTCTGCAGCTGGTAGGGTTTGACCGTAGCTATGATCAGGTGACAGTGGCGCCTCAAACTCCACTATGCTTTCTGGGTTTTCTGGCACAAAGTTCTGCATAATGATTGAAGATACTAATTAAGCTGATTGATAGATTTAACATGAAAAAAAAGAGGAGGGATAGTAACTTACATGAACATCGAGAATGTTACAGACATTGCCAATTTCGTCTGATACAAAGGGTAAATCTGGGATGTATTTGGATTCACCGTCGACAATCACCTTGTAGTGGTATATGCCAGATGGAAGGACAAAGAGAATTGAGTGGTCTTTTCCCGATTTCTGCAGCTTCTTCCTGGTCAATGTAAATATGCATGTTTAACATATATAAGGAAAGCTCGAGAAAGTCCACGAGAAACGAAGCCACTTATACCTTGATCTCCAATTGTCCCAGGATCCTTCCACCGCCACATCATTACCTCCTTGGTTCCAAGTAATGATAGTAGGGATTCCTTGCTCTGGTGGATTATCAAAAACTCTCTGTGATTGGTTCCATTGGATGTTATTAGGAGAAGGAGGAGCGTTTGCTCTCTGCAATGGAGCCACAGGAACCTGAGATATGCACATAAAAATTGAGCCGTGAGATCTTTCAAACCGATGTACGAGAAGAATTTGCGAATGCCAAAACATTATATCTACCATCTGACACGAAATGCAGCCATTAGGTACACATGTTATGCCTAAACAATGGAAGAGGTGACGCATAGGTGAGCAAATGTTGTAAGATGTAAGGTGGAATAACAATGTGGGCTGAAAAGAAAAGGAGTGGAAAATAAATATAGCAAACAGTAGAATGAGAAATTTACTCGCATGTAGGCAAGACCTGATTAGCAAAAGATATCACTATTCCCACAAAAACTTGATAAACCAGGTCAATTTTGAAGGTTTTCCTTCACTTCTGTTATGAATTATTTACATATTAAGAATAATGAGAAGAATGACAAAACATCCAAAATCTCTAATTCGTTCAAGTAAATTCTGCTCTACGTGTTTAAATACAAAAAAGGCGAAGAAATGAACAAAAGACTCTTCAAAATGAAAGCAAAAGACACTACACAAAAGACTCACGATGGGACATACAAATCAACAGAACAGTATCAGCAACTGATAATGAGCAAAGAGCAGCAGGAAAGTCAAAATGAGCATAGAAACCTAGAGCGACGAGAATAAACATCCTATTTGGCTGGCATGCACTTTTCCACACTAGGCACCGCATAACCTAGACAAGAAAAAAGAACTTCTCTAAAGCAGATTCTCTAGCATTATTAACAAGATTTCAACTCACCAAAAAGAAAAGGCATAGAAATCTCTCCACGAAAACTAGGGAAGAATAACTTGCTAACTTCTCATTTACCAGAGTTTTTGACTTGTCAAGAACCAACAGACAAAACCGAGTCAAGTCCAATTATATATACAAAAGATTCCACTCACAAAAGTACTTAGTCTCACAAGCTTGCCCTCTTCACAATGAACTGTAAAGATACATTACACAAAGACTCACTAAGGGACATCAAGAATCATGAGAGCAGTGTCAGCGACTAGAGACCGGCTGGAAAGTAAAGATACATTACACAAAGACTCACTATAAGGGACATCAAGAATCATGAGAGCAGTGTCAGCGACTAGAGACCGGCTGGAAAATAAAGAAACAATAGCTAGGAAACCAAATTAACATCGTAAAGAAAGGTAGAAACTTTTCCACATTATGCATTATATCTCAAGATACCTGAACCAAGATAAGCAAACAAAAAAAGAGATTCTCTAGTACAGAATCTCTAAATCAACCTAAAGAATCTAAACCTTTCCCGTTGACAAGCCTAAGGAAGAACAACAAGTTTGTCAAGAATCAACAGAAAGAAAACAAATCAAGAATACAAATAGAGTTCACTCATAAAAAAGGCTGGAGATTTTGGTATCAGAATCCTATCTAAATGAAGAAAGGTCTCAATTAGTGAGAAGTCAAGTGAACGAACATTCTCTTTCTCAACGAAACAAATCAAAAGGAGGAAACTTTTTTTATCCTCCGACGAATATTTCAATCGATTCAATTCAAAACCAGATACCAAATTCAACGATTAAACACAGAGAGAGAGAATCGAGAGAGAAAGAAACCTGAGGAGCGAATAAGAAAGGAGATGGAGATCGAGCAGGACTTCCGGGAGGAGAACTGCTCATAGAATCTGAAGAAGGACGACGATGACGACTGCGTGCAGAAGGATCGCCGCCGTTGGATCTCGCCGAAGATGAGGTTACACCGCTGGCGGCGGCGGCGACGTCGTCTTCTTTGCCGTTCGCATTTCCCATCTGAGAAAAAGCCCAAATCACAGAAGTGAGAGAGACAAAGAGAGGAGAGAGATAGAGGAAGAGAGAGAGAGAGAACCAGACGTGAAGAAAAATGGAGGGAGGACGAAGAGGAGGAGATAAAGAAATGACCCTAAGGTTAGAGGTTAATTACGAAGAATGCCATTGGTAGCGAAAAGAGATTTGCATGAAAGGGCTCTTGATATCATTAAAATCCGTACCAAATGGATAAACGAGTGACTTGGCGTCCAAAAGTAGCGATAATTATCCACTTTTTTTCTTCATTTTTTAATCTTCTGATTTTATTATTATCGCAATCATCAGAAATTCATAGGATCTATTCTAAAATTTGGAATGGTGATACTTGATATAGCAGTACAAAATATGGTTATTAGAGATTAAAAAAAATATATGTGGGGTAAATTGATAGAGCCCGTGATGTATAACTTGTTGAAATGAAACAATTACCAGTATTGTATTTTTATAAGATTTTAATTTTCTCTAGGTAGAGTAAATATACAAAATTGAGGTATGTTTTGTTCTCTAATTTATTGAACAACACTTGCTATGTTGAAACATCATTGATAATGTATACGTCTTTATTAATAATTTTACTTAGTGTGAATTATACTCAGTTTGGTGGACAGTTAAGAGTTCAAACTATTTTTGGCTAACTATTAGAGTATAAATTATAATTAACATTAAGTATGTTTGAATTTGGTAATGTGGTATTACGGTCTAAGTCCAAATTTAAGTAGGATATTGACTCAAAGCTAGAACTTAACAACATATTGTGGCGAAACTTGGAAACCCACCTCAAGTCAGAATGACTAGTCTTTTAAAAACAAGAATATTTCAACTGAATGAAAATTAACAAAACTAAAACCTATAGTGGCCACAATTGCTAGCCAATTTCAATCATACAAATTTTCAGTCTTTCTCATTACAATGCCTATAATAGTTTGTTCAATTTTTTTTACGCCAGTTGAACATGTAAAATAGAAAATATATACAAGTGCCATAAAATAGAGAAAATAGTTGAAAAACACTCAAATGTCTAAATTTTCTAAAATTCCTATATACCCTTGAGTATTGGTTAGTCAGAAACCAAATGGATTCGGCCAGCTTTAGGACACGCCACTTATGAGTCAGTCACCTCCTCGCCGCCAATCTGTGTGCTCCAATATCTTGCCAGAGCCAGTGATCATAGTATACACGGGTATCGTAGATTAAAAGGCTATGAAGTCCCAATGGGTGGGATTAGAATAGATATGGTTAAAGAATCATCATTTTCCAAAGATTAAAGTAATCTCTTTAGCATTAAGCCACATCTTCTAAAAGCCACGATCACTTGACCAACAATATTATGATCTTAATGAATTATCCAATGTTGAAAACCAATGGAACCGATGCTCACTAATCTTGAATCTGGGTATTATGTCAAATATAACTGATGATCATGGATTAGACGCAGTCATTTATGTTCCATTACAAAGTGAATGTCATGCACTTTCCTTAAAGGTTAGATCATATTTTTATTTTATTTTTGCTTTCTCGCATTGTTTTTTGGTCACTCTCAAATTGTAAGATTTCAACTCTTGCTTCATCAATTACTTTGAACAGTCAGTTTTGGAATCAACCTCATATCTTCTTAAACAATTGTACTATCATTGGAAAAACTTATTTTCTCACTTGAATTTTCATCAATATATAGACATTCCCCATAAGTTTGTTTGAAATCTTATCAAGTGAACAATAAATCTTCCATAAACACCTTAGTGTGAAATTTCACTTTTCGATAAATTGACGAGAATAAGAACACAAAAGTGTTAGAAAGAAGTATATTAAACTCTAAAATAAATAATGTTACAAGATACATCTATACATATATCTTATATATATATAACACTAAACCTAATTTCTTAAATTACGATAAAAATAAATGTAAATATTCCAAATTAAGATATTGACAAATATATCTTCTAGATTTTTCACGATTTTCATAATTTTGATATGGTCGATCTCATAGATCTCCCAATATTTTAAAAAACAAAATTTCATTTTAAATTCACATAAATCTCATTCATCTTCAATATAATTGGAGCTTGGAAGTATATATATATATATATATATATTTCACCTCACAAGTCGTCGCTGATTTCATATCATCGTTATTCATCAACATCATCATCTGCAACTATTCAGACAAGTTTCCTTTAATGGAGACTAACTACCGTTTAGCATTTATGTAAATAATAACTAGGTCTTACGAGAGTAAGTTCTTAAGGTTAATTAAAGCATTTATAAATTAAAAAAAAAAACTACATAAATGATGTTTTTCTCAGACCAAAATATTAAAATTAATTAATTGCTGTTTTCAATTATAAAGGATAACCAGATTTGTAATGGTTTTCTCTATTTTTCTGTACAAACAAACTAGATCATCACCCGTACTACAGTACGGGTTAAATTTCATTTATTACAAAATTTATATATTATATAGTTATAGAATAAAATCGTGATATATTATAATAGTAAGTAAAAAATATTAATTTTTTTATGTCAGTCCATATATATAATATTAGAATGAATATATTTTTATTTTTCTGTAATCCTCAATTATGGATATATTTTTTAAAGATATGAGAACGGAAATTAATATTATTTTCAAAAAAATAATATTGTTTGAACAATGAGTTAATTTATGTTAACAACCACAAAATGAGAGTGCATATAATTTAGTTAGATGAAAAATCAAAATATCATAAATGAATCGCATCTAAAACGTAGATTATTTTGAATTAGTTAGTTAGCTATTATTTTGAATTAATATAGGAAATTATTTTTTCAAATTCTAATTCATTTTTTGTTGAAATAGAGATTTGTTTGAGCTAATTACAGAATTTACCAATTATTCACATATTTGAATATGTTATGAACATATATTTGGTATATAATAATACCAAATTCGATCCGTGTGTGAAGTCTATATTTTCATTTTACAATTCCTATGAAAATATTGTGGCACAATCTATTATTCATTATTTCCCAAATTGCTTGCAGAATTAAATTTTCAAATATTTAGAAGTGTTAAACCTTATTTAACTCATCTCATCATAAAATCTTAAAATGTCGTCTATTATAAGGATCATAATTTTCTATCATATAATACATTACTTTTAACCCGCCGCCTACTATAAATATATTAAACATATCTTTTTAGAAAATCAAATTAGTATTTATAATTTTTTTATCTTTTTAATCTATTAAATATTTATGATATTCTTTAATATATTAAATTAAACTTTTTTAAAATGTTCCAAATTAAAACCTTTAAAATTTTTATTGTAGTATGTAAAATTATGAATTTAAAGATATATATATATATATATATATATATATATGAAATTAAATATAAATATTCAAATAGTTATAAGGATCATAACTCATTTCATCATATAATACATTATATTTAACCCGCCGCCTATTATAAATATTTGTTTCAAAAAATCAAATTAGAGTATTTATATTTCTTAACTTTTTGATCTATTAAGTATTGATGATATTAAAAAAGGAATATATTACTCAAATATGAATTTTTGACCCGTTAAATTTGTTTTTTCATACATTGAACAATTTATATTCGTTTTTAAAAATTCAAATCTTTGTATATGCGGAAAAAATTTACTTTTTTTTTATTATGTAGATGATATAATAATTTATTTATTTTATAGAAATAGAATAATATAAAGATGAGAGGTGAAGTATAATGATTAATAACAAATTAATGTGATAAGTTAGATATCAAATCTTATATGTTCATTTTTATTGGTCATTCTTTTTAAAAAAATTAATAATAGATTTTCGTTTTTATAATTAAATTAAATTAATTAAATTGCATAAAATAGTATTTGACTTGTTTATCCTTAATGAGTTGAATTAATTTACTCTATAAAATTTTATTTCTAATGGCATTCTTAAGTAAATTCTTACAAAAAGAAAGGTTAGTTAAGGGTATCTTATAAAGTGTACTCCCCAAATAATAGTATAGGATAAATAAATAAAAAGTAAAAAACCATGATATATTTTTTGTTATGTCAATTCAAAATAGGAAAAAGATGAAATTGCTATATATAAAAATATATATAAAAAAAGAGGTAAGAAACTAGGGTTTTTGGGGTTATACGTTTCACTGTTTGTTTCATTGTCTCGCTTATTCTCTCTTAAAGAGTGTCGCCACCAAAAACAACACACACACTTGCCTCCTTCTTCGACCTCTCTTTCATCACATTGCGTCTTCTCCTTCCGATCCTTCAATCCTCGTTCCGTTTTTGATCCAATTGAATCGCTTCCGTGTTTTGATTCTGTTTATCTTTGCAAGTTTCTGATGATGGCGGAGACTGAAGGATCAGTGGCCGATGATCGAGAATTGATCATCCGTGAAGGTGGTATTGGGACTAAGTCTCCGTGGAAAACAACGGCTTCTACTGCTGAGACTATTGACGCTCCTGTTATGGGAGCTCATTCATGGCCTGCGCTCGCCGATGCTGCGCAACAACCTCGTCCCAAGAATCCTCCTGCGTCTGCACCTGCACCTGCACCGCCGTCTAAAAACATTGCGACAACTATCCCAATCCCTGCTCAGGTTAGTCAAATAACCGACTTTGTTCCGAATGTTGTGCTTTTATTGAGTATTAATTTCCGATTTAGTGGTGCGTTGAGCTGATACTGAATATCAATTGTGTTCGTGATTGGTTTAAGTCGCTATTTCTTGACCTTGAATCCTTGATTGAATTTGGGTTTATTTATTAGTTTACTTGGGTTCAAAGGTTTATAGTGTGATTCCTGTGATTCACTCTCCTGAAAAGTCTTTTGTTTAGCATTAAATTTGTAGCCTTAAAAGATCTTATTTTTTGTTGTTGTTTAGGCTGTAGCTGGTCAAGCGAAATCTAAGGGTGGTGGAAAGGCTAATCCTGGACACAAGAATCCATCTGGCCGTCATTCTAAACCAGGCTCCAGGAGCAACCAAAATGGTCCTCCTCCTCCACCTCCTCCTTATCTCGTGCATGCTGTACCATATCACCCACCTCCTTTTCCACCTATGGTGCCTCTGCCACATGCTGCTGCTCCAGATTTTCCATATGCTCCTTATCCTCCCTACCCGGTTCCTGTACCTCCTGTTTCGGAGTCTGGCAATGAGAAGCAAGTTCAAGCTTCCCCTCTTCCACCTGTGCTGCCACCTCCTCAAGGGGATCCTGGAAAGCCTTGGCCGCATCAGAGGGGTTTTGACCCCAGAAACATGCCACAAGGAGGTGCTGGACCAAGAAATTTCGGGAGACCTCCATTTATGGGTCCAGCTCCTGGGTTCCTGGTTGGTCCAGGTCCAGGCTTTCCTGGTAAGATATTGATTCTTTGTCAAGGTGTTTTTAAAAGGGACTGGCTGAGAGCCGTTGATAAATATTTAATTCTTTTGCTCTTGAAAATATTTAGCATTAAGATAAAGAATAACTGTTCGTTTTTGATGTATGATTGCTGTTTCTGTTTCTTCATTTGACACAGGGCCTGTATACTACTTGCCGGGTCCACCCCCTGGAGCTATAAGAGGTCCTTATCCTCCACGCTTTGCTCCATACCCTGTAAACCAGGGTCCTCCAGTACTTTCTCCAGAAAAACTCGACTTAAGGGATAGAGTCTTGAAACAAGTAGAGTACTATTTCAGGCAAGTTATGCTTCTCTACGTCAATCTTTTTGTGCTTTTAGATTGTGTTCAGCTTAGTCCTTTATTGTGCCTCTGGGAATTTCATATTACCTTCCGTTTATTTATTCCCTTTTCAGTGATGAAAACCTTGAGAATGATCATTACCTCATTTCCTTGATGGATGAAGAAGGATGGGTTCCCACAAAAATTATAGCTGGCTTCAAAAGGGTAAAATTAGTAACATGAGCTTGACTTGCTTTCTTTTGTAGTAGTCTATTCTGTCATTTGTGTTATTACACAAGTGTGTTGCTTTTAATATTTTTTTTTACTCTTGAATTGCAGGTTAAAGCAATGACCATGGATGTTGATTTTATTGTCTATGCGTTGGGGTTTTCTAATTCTGTTGAAGTGCAGGTCAGACCACCATAAGCCACTTGCTTCTTTTCTGGTTTAAATGCTAAAGTCTTGCTTTTGTAAATGGGGTTTTACTAAGACTCGGGTTCAGATTAGCTTTTGTATTAAAAAAATTATTTCCTTGAACACTTTGTTTTCTTCGGTTGTATTGTGTATTTCTACTATGGTGAGGCTATCACCAAAAAAATGGGTTAGAATTTTGTCCATGTTTTCTTCGGTTGTATTGTGTATTTCTACTTAAGAGCATGCTTGGTTTCCACGGGTGTAAGGCCTACTTTGTTTGTCAAAGCAGTAAAAAATGCTGGTACATCTTATCTGTTGGATCCTAATTTGAAATGCTGGTACTTTTACAGGGTGACCAGATACGCAAGCGTGACAAGTGGTCTGACTGGATTCCTGCATCTAAAAAGTCAGCCTCTGTAGAGAAAATTGGAGACAGTGACAAAGGTTCCCCAGAAAGTATAACAAGCGGGGACAATTTTGGAAACCCTTCAAAGGGTTCTTCAAAGCCTACCATTTCCGATTTCTCTTCAAAGGTAAATTTTTTTTTTCTTTTAGTAGAGAGAGCCAGCCAATGAAATTTTAGTTTTTGCTCCAGTCATAGATTTTCCATTGTGTGGTACAGGGAGCTCAGTCATCAAGAACCAATAACTATAAAAGTGGTAACCTGAAATCATCAGCAGACGAAAAAAGAAATGTGGAGGACTTGTCAAACGATTTTTCAAACACTTTCTTGCTTGACGAGGAACTAGATCTGGAGCACAGAAGCCCGAGAAAGAGTGGACTGTCCATGTCCAAAAGGTAGTGCGTGCACGACTTAATTACTCCTGCTATTTGCTTTCTGCTCTTTTTGTTTCCAAGATGCCTTCTTTTTCATATGAATCTTAAACTGCATGTATAAAGTACTTACTACAGTTGATGCTTTGGTTTATTTGACATTTTTAAGCATTGAGTATGAAGACGATGATATGGTTGTTGATGATCAAGATATTCAAAAACTTGTAATTGTTACCCAGGTATTACACGGAACTTTTTATATATTTCCTTGAACTCTGTGTTGGTGAAATCAATTATTCATGTTCCGTTATATGCTGGACAGAATAGTGGTAAAAGTGATGATGGCACTGGGATCGGTGGGACGAAAGCAAAAAATATTCCTAAGGAGCTTGCCTCCACAATAAACGATGGTCTTTACTACTTTGAGCAGGTAAGAAATCTTTTGCTATAATAATATGATTTACCTCTTTGGAGTCCAATTTCTGATCATTACCTATGAAACAGGAGCTGAAAAAAAATCGGTCTGGCCGTAGGAAGAACAACTCCCATTTGGATACCAAAGATGGGAAAATCAAATCTGGGGGAGGATTGAACACGAAATTGGAAGAAAATTCCGCAGCAAATGAAGGAGGAGGGGAAGAGCATGGAATCATTACTTCACGGAGGAAGCAAAATAAGGGAACGCACAAACATCATACAGCCCATGCACGGAGGTTCTTCTCGAGTAACATAAGGAACCATGGATATATATCAGAAAGTCCGCCTAGTAGCTCCATTGGATTTTTCTTTGGTTCTACACCACCAGACAGTCATGGGTCAGTATCCTAGCAATCCTTAATATTCTCAACTTATTCTTATTTTTTATTTATCACTTGTCCTTAATATCATGTTTATTTATTGACCTTTCACAGCCCTAGGCTTTCGAAATTGAGTTCATCTCCACAATGTACACTTTCTGGTAGCAGTCCACCTGTGGGCTCTTTGCCAAAATCATTTCCACCTTTTCAACATCCGAGCCACCAACTGTTGGAAGAGAATGGGTTTAAACAAGAAAAGTGAGTCTATGATTATTCGGTTAGACAACTTGTGTTTATTTTATGGAGCATTTTTTTTAAGGAATAAGATTGTATCTTGAAGGTCTATGTTCTCATTCCTTTTAAATCTACCCATAGGTACTTGAAGTATCGCAAGCGCTGCTTAAACGAAAGAAAGAAGCTGGGTAGCGGATGCAGTGAGGTCAATTTCATTTTAACCTCCTTTCAGTGACTTTTTTTTTTTGCTCTCATCATGCACTACAAAAGAACCCGCAATAACTGTTACATATGGAATTGCTCAACTCATCTGCTTTTACATATAAATCACATGTGTAATTAGAGATCCGAACACTAGTTTATGGAATTGTATCTGAATTCTATCTGTTCTATTTGCAGGAAATGAATCATTTGTACCGATTTTGGTCATATTTCCTCAGAGACACCTTTGTTCTGTCTATGTATGATGACTTTCAGAAGTTTGCTCTTGAGGATGCAGCTGGCAATTACAATTATGGGCTGGAGTGTCTATTTCGGTTTTATAGGTAATAATGCATACTTCTTAGACTTGCTTCTATTTTCCATCCTTTTCACTACGGATAAGCTCTTCAGTGTTAAAACCTAATCCAACCAATATTGGTCTGCCTTGTTTGTTAAGTTATGGTCTGGAGAAGCACTTTGATGAGGACCTTTACAAGGACTTTGAGAAGCTATCGCTTGACTTCTACCACAAGGGAAATCTGTATGGCTTGGAGAAATATTGGTAAGGGCTCTTTTATTATGATAATGGTTAAACAATATTGTTGCTACTGAATTCCTGTTATGGAACTGTGATTCTCGGTGATGTCTCTAGAGATTATGCTGATAGAGAAGTAAGGTTATATATAATAAATTGGGCTTGTAGTAATAATATAGGTTAAAAGATGTTCACACAGCCTCAATGCTCTCCTTTTGGTTATAGAAAATGTTTGGTTGGTTGTGTTGAAAAGGACCTAACCTCTCTCTCTCTTGTGTAGGGCATTCCACCATTATCGAGGCAAAAAAGAACCGATAACAAAGCACCCTGAGCTAGAGAAGCTACTGAAGGAAGAATACCGTAGCATAGACGATTTCCGAGCAAAGGATACAGTCACCAACCAAAAAGAAAACAAGTCTCACTGATGATGATGTGAAGAGAAGAAGAAGCAGAGACATGTCGGTGTGGCAGAGCAAATGATCCTTAAATCTTGACCTAAAGTTTTGTGTATCTCTTCTTCTGGGGGAAGAAACCAACCAAGTGAAGCAATCACTCTGAATTTTAAAGGATAATTTCCTTGGTGGTGTTTTCTTTTGTGGGATTATTTTTTTTTGGATTTTGGATGGATGCAGGATCTCTGCAATACAGACAAGAGCTTTGACTGAAGAGGCGTTCATCTATCTACACAAAGAGTTTCGCCCTCTCCCTAAAAGTTGTAATCTTTTTCTTATTTTGTATATATTTCGTTTTCTAATTTACTCAATTTTGGAAAAAAAGAAAAAAAAAATGATGTGATATTGTAGTGTCTGTAGAAACAATAAGATGTTTTTATTCGACATTTTTATATAGATAGTACATTTTTTGTTTGTAAATTTTTGTCTTCTTGCAGCTTTTATTTGGCTTAGGCAAATTATACTTATAAAAAGTTCTTATTTAGACCAAAACATTCCTAACTCTGGTTGTTAGAGATTGTTAAGTCTGAAGATTCCCATGAATTTGGTGGTTAACCTTGCTTAATAACACTGATGTTTGACTCAGTGTTGTAAAATTTGTGAGGATTTATTTTCTTTTAAAATTACAGAAGTAATTCACCAGTATATTTCAAATCTAACTATATGATGCAACTCACAATGACTATGTAATTCAGTAATAATATCCGGCAGACGTTAAAAGAAGAGAAAACTTAATGTCTTAAAACATCAAATCTGATTAAGCTTAAAAAGATACCAACAGCACCCAGAAAAACCGATAGAACATAAAAGTGGCAATGTTAAAGGGTCGACGAAAAACAAAAGAGGCATCGAACCCAGAGAAGAGTAAACAAAAGGGGCATTAAGTTCGTTGGTTCTCCATCAAAAGCATATAAACTCAGCTACCGTGGGGACTGGGCCATGTTCCATCAGCAGAAGAACATGGAGGTTGCAACTTTATCGTTCAGCTGCGGCATGGGAGGCACAGGGACTGCTCCGGGTGTGGTGATTCCCCCATGGCTCGAAGAAGTCTCAGACAACTCTTCATACTTCATCACAGTTCCCATCTGTGCAGCTGCCAAATGCGCATAACAAACTGGTGCAACTGCAAAACACAAAAAGAAACTTGAGAATTGAGATATTGCACATAAGGTAGCTATCAGCAGCAATGCATAAAAGATGTGAGACTTACCAACTGAGATCGCAGTGGTGCTCCTCTGGTAGCTACAAGAAACAAAGCAGACAATTAAGTTTAGTTGACACTGTAACACCACAAAGATAACCTATCAGATAAAGAGTAAAAACTGATCCAGTGCTTACACATAGGATAGAGAATGCACAAGTTCTTGGAGGTCGTCTGTGGCAAATCCAATCTCGTCATACAGCACATGATAATGTGTTGGCCTTGTAGTTCCCTAACACATCAAAATCAGTAGAAAACTGTTAGAGTTTGATTCATATAGCAACTAATTGGTTAAAGTAACTTCTGCAGGAGCTATAACTTACAATCATGCCGGCATGTGCGCAGAGATAGAAATCAAAGTTGCGTGGGTGACAGATCTGGCTGTCAATTATTGTTCCTGCAGGCAGAAGCCAGGTTTCAGGGTCATTTTAAACACAATGACCAACAGAAAATCATGCACTTGTCAAATGGATATTACCTGGAGGAACATTATCAGGGCGACTTGACTGGAAGAACTTGGTGTGGTGGTTCTTCTGGGCAACGATCACTGTAAACTTTGGATTCCACTGTTCGTCAAGAAACTTGCATGCCTAATAATGTAACAGACAAATCAGGCCCAAAGATGTCCAAGATATACTAAATAAAATTCGTAAGAGTCACTGAAAGCTCCAGAACCATAATCCATACCTGCATCATCTGATCCAACTCAATATTAAGAACTTGATTGAACTGAGACTCACTCACACCATCCCTACATGTATATTGAGAGTCAGTACACACATTGGATTATACTACTTTTACATGATACCTTAATAGATTCAAGTACCTGAAAATAATGATGTGCTCTGGTTTCCTCTTCTCCGAACTGTAGTAAAAGTCGAGCAACAGCTCCCTGTAAACAGTAGGAAATCTCTAATTACACTGATGCTGAACATACTTTTTTGTAGAAGGATGAAAGAATATTGTACCATTCACAGGGCCCTAAAATAGGATTAATATGACAAAGCTCTGCCAAGAGCTATGAATATAACAACATTCCATGAATTTTACCTGAACATTCCTTCGTCTTTGCCAGAGACGGGTTTGAAGAGATTATCAATCATTTCCATTTTGCGCGATTGTGTGCGTACACAAGCCTTATATTTTGAGATGAGTGGCCATTGTCTGGAGCTCACAACCTAAAAATTCCAAACACAAACACAAAGTTATCAGAGCCGTAGCTAAGAATGAACACCCAACACTAGATGAGAGTTAGACATGGCCTCACAACAAGAATGTTGACATTGAAGAGATCATAAGAAACAATTACAAAACAAAGTAAGTATTACCGCTGCAATTGATGGTATATCAGACTGGCCAGGGGAACCATGGGATACATCCATCCCAACAATGATAGTAGGAACTTGCGTTACTTTTGGCATTGCTGGTGAGCGCTCTATTGCTAACAGCGAATTTAATCCACCAAGCTACATATACCAAATATAAATCATTTCAGCTGTAAGCCTGTAAAGTTTTTACAATCAGTCTTGAAAGTCTAGTTGACTGAAATAACAGTTTTCAGCTACCTTGGCATTTATCTTCAGGAGAACATTGGTGAGATACTGATCGTTCACTCGTGTGGGAGCAATGCACTGAGTCACAATTCCAAGATCAACAAGATTCTTTTTTTTCCAAGGGCCTAAAAAATTTCAGACACGAATATGAAAAGTTACACATTTGCATTCAAGGGTGGGAAAACAGGCCCTATTAAAAGAATGTAAAGAGCGATGTACCATAAACATCAGAGTTTTTCCTTTCAGAGAGTATGCAAAGTAGGAACAGAGGCTGCCCTGGGAGTTTGGATTTTATCTGCTCAAACATATTCTCTACTCTCACAGTAGCTGGTGCATTCCTAAACTGAGGATTTTCGTTAATGACATCCTTGAATGGAGGCTCTACATTCTGGGATTATAGGGAAAAACAAAAGGGTCGAATTAAAAGGAGTTAAGCAAATGATTTGATTGTATAGTTAGTAAGATTGACCCTGAAGAAGGCTTACAATTCCTTTTGACTGTCCACATCTGATCAAGTCGCGAATAAGCGCATTTGTATCACAACGAGCAGAAAAGTTCACAACAGCCCATCTAGTAACAGTTGTTGGCTCAACAAGTGTCTGCATTACAAATTCAATTAGTAGTAGAGGTTATAATATTCAAACTAGGAGCAAAAGATAGAAAATCTAAACACCTTGCTATTAAAGTTCCAGCGCCCGTTGATTGGGGTAAAGTCCTTTCCGTTCCCCATTTTCAGCTGTAAATAAGGATAAAGATAATCAACATTAAAACATCCACAAGCAAAAAGGAAAAGATACAGCAAGAAAAGCAAGGAAAGTCACCTTTGGTGTTGGTAAGATGCGGCCTTCAACTTGGGTGAAGTTGGTAATAATGCTGACACCACTATCTTGCAACACCGGGTCAGCATTATAATTGCTGTCCTTTAGACCCTGCAAGATAAATCAACATATACATAAGAAACAGAAAAAGCTTCAAAGTCTCAAGGATAATGGAAAGAAGAACTACTTTGGTTAGTGAGGCCATCCTTTCTGGTGGCTTCTGCCTAGACTTTTCTACTAGTGCAGCCCTCTGAAAATTGGTAAGCGATTTTGTGTATCGCTGAAGAGACACAAGATTACAGAACTGCAAACATGAAAACCAAAAAGAAATGTCAGAATCCGTTACATGAAAAAATGTGGGAAAACAGAAAAACAACAATGCACTTAAATTACCTCAATGGGGAAGTAAGTGGGACGCTTCGGCTTACCAACATTGATGCAAGGGAAGTCACCTGAATATCGCACTTCAATATTACGCTCTTTATAGTAATTGAGCACTGTGATCTCAACCTCCTCAAATTCCCCCTTGTCGTTAGGTTTCCTCCATGTAAACCTATCAATCAAGGACCGATATCTTAGAATGAACTCAAAAATATAAACTTGTGATGAAAGAAAATTGACATACATTTGATCTTTGCAGCTGTGTTCACTTAGCCCGCTTATCTTGTATTCTCTATTTGAAAGAGTAACTTGAACTCTCAGATTCTTGAGAACACGACGAGCCTGATGAGAGAGAATATATAAATACTTCTTAACGATGCTAATTCATCAGTGAAATAGTGCAGCATAAAATAAAATGATGTACCTTGTTCCAGTCCACACCGTATGGATCTTTCTTGTTCTGGTTTGCAAGCAAGAAATCAACTACAGGTCCAGGTTGTACAATCATCGTAGTTGAAGTGTCTGATGAAAGGCCAAAGCAAATAAATCAAAGTTTAGCAACCAAATGTCATGGTAGAATCTAAGACACATTAAATCTGGAAAGACTTACCAATATTCAGGGATAAGCCTCCCTGAGTAGTTCTGAAACTTGAATGGAACCCTCTGCAACCACTGACACCTCCACCAATAGGTACAAAGTTCTTTACGTCATTGTGGAAAAAAGACTGGCGAACAAGGAGGCAACCTCTGCGAACAGAAATGAGAAAATGACATTAAGGATCAGGCAAAGAATTTATTTGAAATACAAATACCCAGAATTTTTAACTTACTGCCTAGCTGCACTCTGGCGCAAAATAATATCCAGCACTCTTAGAGCGTCTTGAAGATTCTCTGTCTCCTTCCCTTGAAGAGCGCTTGCAATAGCCTGCATGGGGATCTTTGCAGCATAACTTATCTCAACCATGAATTTCTTAGATTGGTTGGGACGCCTTGATCTTTTCCTATCCGCATCATTTGTATCATTTCCAGTGTTATTTCTGCAGATAAAGAGGATATCAAAACATATTAGACTTTGAAGAAAAGAAAACAGAAAAGAAAAAAGAGAAGTTAGATTTCACACCTGCTAGAAGGTACGTCTTCAAGAACAACAGAGAAGTCGAGTTTGTTGCTGGGAAGAGCACCAACAGTGAAGAGAGTCTTCTCGCCATCATAAGCAAAGTATTTGGACCCCAAATCACTTTGATAGGTCTCCTGAACTTTGTCAAGAATCTTTCTGCCAATACCTTTAGCCTCCACTGGACGGCCATCTTCATATGAGATAGCAACCTGTATCCAAATTTAAAGAAACACATCCGACCATTATCATGTATCCTAGAGATAAAACAGGAAAAGCAGTGATACAAATAGGATTATTAGAGGTCACAGTATACATACACTGTAATGAAAGAAGTAACCGCTTGCTTTGTTAAACTTGACTCCAAAGTGATTAGTAAGAAGAGGAATCTTCTGTCCTTTGGAACCACAGCCTCTAGGCCGAGCCATTGGGAGAAGAATGTTCTTTTTTACAAGCTCCACTTCAGGGACAACATTTGTTGGAACGACAAGTGGTGGAGGTGGTAACCCTCCCTCTTGCTTCATGCCACTCCCATTTGGTTCATTAGAATCCATCTCTGGATTACAAAAATCAGAAGGTCAGAAAAAAAAACAGCACCAAAAGATAATATGTACAAAGCAATGGTAAAGCAAAAACGATACAAATAAGCCAGATTTATCACAAATTTTCAGTAACAAAACTAATAAATTAACTTGACCCGAAATCTAAGCCAGTAGAGCAAACGTCACACAGAAAAAACTCATGGATTCAGGTTTCTCATGACAAAAACAAAGCAATCATCACATAGTTACTTAAAACCATTAAATCATCATAGCAGATAAAACATGATTCACGAACAAAAAGAAAGCAGAACATGGCATAAGCAAGAACAGCAATCACGCAAAAACACTGATAAACCCATACTTGAACAGAGTACTAGAGATGAAATCTACAGATCCAAAGAACAGATTCGTCACAAACCCATTACACCCATCACAAACTAGACTAAGATTTCTCAAAAGCAAACAAAACCCTTCGCGTCATGCTTCAAGCAGCTTAAAGAAAAGAAAAGAAAAAAGCGAAAAAAAAATGAAACCCATTTTAAGATGAACCAATCATAAATATAAATCTCAGAACACCTAATACAAGCAAACGGAAGATATATGACAGCAACAATGGTGAAGAAGAAAGAGATTTACGTGACATGAACATATATGACAAAAAAAATTGTCACCCTAAAAAGCCAGAGAGAGAGAGATCTTTAGAAAAAGCGAATAAAACAATGAAGGTAGAGACAAAGAACACAAAGCAACCCAGAAGATTTTTCTCGGGAAAATGCAAACCAATTTTTTAGTAAAAAAAAACACACGCCAACATTTATTTTTGCAGATTTCTCAACAGATATCAGAGAGAAACAGAGAAGACAAAAAAAAATCATGTACCGCGAGTACGCAGAGAGGGAAGAAGACGAAAATCATGTAACAACGAAGCTTTAAAACGAAAAAATCCAGTGAGATTCAAAATAAATAAACACTACTATGAACCAAAAAAAAACAGAGAAACACATAAAAAAAGAAGAAGCAAAAAATCACTAGTTTAAAGCGTTTAACACCAAAAGAAGACGACAAAAAACGCAGATAAACCCTAACAGAGCAGAAATCGTTCAAAACAAGAGAAAAAACCACAGAAATCGACGAAATCAACAGAAATCATGCATGAAAGTTCAAGATCGAACATACATTGAACGATTTTTGAGTAAAAACAAAGCCTAGTAGGCTACTACTTGTAGAAGAGACGAGAACACACAGATATACAAAGATAAACACTAACAAAGCAGAAATCGTTCAAAAAACAAGAGAAAAAACCACAAAAATCGACGAAAACAACAGGAATCATGCATGAAAGTTCAAAATCGAAGATCTAAGTAACATACATTGAATGATTTTAAGTAAAAAAAAAGCATACCAAGTAGTTGTTAAAGAGACGAGAGACGAACGGAAAAACCCTAAACAGAGCAGCGAGCGAGAGAGAAAAAAAAGAGACTATGAGAGGAAGAAGAAAGGGTTTGTTTGTTTGTTTGTTTGTTTGTTTGTTTGTTTGTTTGTTTGTTTGGTGGTTCACTCTAAAATCTTGGTGTCGCTTATTATAAAGCAGCAGACGCAAGTCGCAAGAGTTTTTTAGGTAGGACCCACTTTTTCTTTCTTTTCTTAATTTTTTTTCGCTCCATATTCCTTTATTTTCGTTTCAATGTCTTATCAATTTACTTCTCTCGTTACGTTTTATTTTTATTATTACGGAAGGAAATAAATACTTAAATAGTACAAGTTTATTGTTAGAAAACTTATAAACAATTTGGTGAATAATGTTAGGTGATTTGATGTTATATGGAATTTTAAGAGTATATATAGAATCAAATCGTTTTTTTTTGTCAACCGATCTGTAATTGATAAACTTGTTGGAACCAAGATGGAATACACAGCCCAAACAAGGGAAACTAAAACTCAAACAAGAGAAACTAAAGCTGACGGACGAAGTAAAAGTCCTCGGAATCAAAGAATCAAATCGTTTACAAGTAAATAGTATGTGAAATTTTTTGGGAAAATTGGAAATAAAGGATATCTACTTAAAAATTTGTCCATATATCCCTTTTTCTTGTAGATTGGTCAAATAGGTTTTTTGAAAATAAAAAACCCAATTTTATCCTCATTTTCTTTCAAAATTAATAAAAATTAATTTTAAAAATAAAACTTTGTAATCTATTTACAAAAATTAAATAGAAACGTGGACTGCTTTTGAAGCATGGTTTAGAAACGTAAAGTAAGTCCTATGATTCTATTTTTATATCTTTTAAATATACCTGATTGTATAATTGTTTATTCTTTTTGTTTTACCTTCATTACAGTCGTGATGTTCCAAAACTCGGTCCATCTCATCTTACTGATGCACTATTTCAGCGTCTGATTGATAAAAAAAAATGGCTAGGCAACGATGTAAGTTTTACTATTTTTTTTTTTCATGACTGATTACGTATTCATTTCGATAAATACTAACTTGTTTTTAAAAATAATTGCATCGCAGGAAATAGATGCAGTACTGTACTTACATCGGGAGTCCACATCTTTACGCCAACTGAATTCAGCTCGTGTTGGGTTTATGAGTTGCGAGTTTAGCGTGCGAATCAAAAACGAATACCCAAAGTTCATGAAAAATAAAAAGACCCACAAATGGGATAGTCGGCTTATTGATTTCGTCACCGGTGAGTCCCCATCTCATGGAAAGACGGGTAAAAGTTGGGCTTTGGATTTCGACAGAATTTACGCTCCGGTAAATGTCAATAATAGTCACTCGATTTCTATTTGCGCCAACTTTGTTTTAAGAACTGTTGAAGTCTTCGATTGTTTCGGCAACAACAACAGAAGGAACAGAAGCCTGTAACTCTTCAAAAGTTGTAGTCGTTTCCAAACTCAACAATCTCCCACGATTTTTTTCATCAATAATAAATCTCCACTCTTTCTTGTTATACAATCTCCACACACCACTCCTTACGTAGATGTGCATCGAGAAATCGTTGATCAAAAAAGGGAAAATTTGAAGGAAAACGTGTTCTTAGCTTTTTAGAAACGAAAGTGGTGGACTAAGACGTGTAGGATTAAGACGTGTAGCTGTTTAGGGTTTAGAAAACGTTTTAGGTTTTAATCTTAGTCTAAAAACTGTAGACAACAACTTGTACATCTTGTAGATCGTAATCTAAACAATAAATATTAATTTAAATCGTAATCTAAAAAAAATATTTTGTTTCCTTTTCTGAAGATTTACTTTCTATATTTAGAGCATTCTAAAAATTACAGAAATCGAAATCTGCAATACCGTAGAATTTACATTCTAAACTCAGATTACAATTTCTAACGATGGCAGAAGATGTAGAAATTATTAGAACGTCTATTCTAAAATATTTAGAACATAGAGAAAAACGTAGAATGCATGTTCTAAATATTTTAGATTTATGATTTTTGGATTTCTAAAATTCTCAGAACAGAAATCTAATCTGAAATATGTAGAACATGTACAAAAATGCAGAATACACATTCTGAGTTTCACAGAACTCTAGAAAACATGTTCTACCCAAATTAGATGAAACTTTATCTATCAAAAAATCAACTTTTTTAAAACCAAATCTAAAAAATTCCACTTCAAATCACCTCTACTCTTGTATATCTACCTGTTTTTATGATTATTTTTTTAAAAAAACATTTAAATTAGGCTGTAGGGGTAAAATCGTCCAAACTGACAATCTCACAAAAAAGGTGTATATGGACAAATTTTTAAGTAGATATCCTTTATTTTCAATTTTCCCAAATTTTATTGTTTTGTCGTCACCGATCTTAAATATGGATTCTGAGATATACGATACTATTAGTGCAAATATTAAGCTACTACATATATAACCGGTTATTCGTCTTATTTGTTATGATCTGGTTCATGTTAACCATGTATCTAAAACATCTATGTATTAGAATTTGCAACAGTGAATGTGTTGTTGAATATACTAGTAACAAAAAAAAAAAGCTTTCTTCTCCACTTTTGTTTTTCGATTCATCTTTTCTTCACCATTCCTATTTATGTCCTTCTTTATGATTTTTGGTGCTAAAGATGTTGTTCTTTATTATAGTATTAAATGACTGGTGTATCTTTCTCCTCTTCCAAATATTTTTTTGTTGGAATTCTAACAGTTTTACAAAAATACTGCTATATCTTCTTAGTGGAATTATTTACTCTATTGATGTATCAAGATTTGGAGTTGATGATAACTCTTTTTTAGTGAGGGCAAGGTTCTGAATCTAATAAAGTACCACCATTGTGGATGGTATCAGTTCAAACTTGAAAGTGTTAGTTTCATTAATGAATATCTTTAAGCCATTATGCATTGATGGCTACATGACCCAAGTCTATAAAACTGTATAACACATTACACATGCTATGGTATAATAAACGAACTATAAATGAATATAACGAACTATGATTATATGCAATGATTAATTCTTGAATCAAATCCATATATTCAAATACACAAAAGGAGCTATATGAACAAATTAATTAGTAACATGATATACTATTAGTTACGTACCTATCTTTTGTTTTTAGAGCAAATGTAAATATTTGTTATTTATAATATAGTACTCTATAAATACATGTCAAAGTTTTAAGTTTGTAGTAAATCAATCTTAATATGATGACAAAAAAGTAAAAACTAAAAAATCAAATTTGAGATATGTGTATTTAATGAATGAGAAAATGTGATGTTTATTTTTTTTTTCCAATGAACGAATGACTTCAGAAAAGTAATGGGCGACTGTTTCTTCATAATAAGCATATCCATATTAGTATAATAAAGGTCTTACGAAAACATTGTTAAAGACACAACACAAACGTTCTCATACCAAGCTCATTTCTCTAAACGTTTTGATCCCGATAGATTATAAATAACTATATCATGGAAGTTCATGGCATCATAAACTTTTGAAGGGTGTGATTCTACTAATATATAGTTTAGGAACATTGTATCAAGCCCAAACCTTGGGAATTTTTTTTTTTATGCAACCAAAGTCTATTACCACAATGTAAAAAATAATGTGAAATTCATGTTGCCACATTTATCTAACAAATGTTTCAAAGTCTCTTGACGTGTTTTTTAGTTATACATTGTGTGGTTGGTCTACTTGACAATCCTTTGAATCCTACATGTAGGGGAAAAAATATTTTTCATTCATCGAATGAAGTAAAAAAACCCTACACATTTTCATTTATTCGAATAAAAATATATCAAGCAAGAAGAGACAGGTGCTTATATTCTATGCAGATCTCAACAGAGCAAAGGATTTAAATTTGCGATGAGATGGATTTGACTCGCTTGAGTGCTTGACATTAATATAGTTTTTTTTTTTTGTTTTTTGCAACATATATGTATTGTATTATAAGTGTAGATATTCTAATAAACATGAATTTCGCAAAATGGTTTCACAAATAAATTTGGCCTCTGCAGTGACAATCCTAAATATTACTAATAGCTTTGAAGAGAACTAAACAATACTATTGGTTAAAAAATAAAAAGAACTAATCACATTTTCTCAATTGTTGGAATATAAATATCTAAGTTTGACTGTTTGACTAATTCTTTGTTTGTCATCACCTCAAATTTTGATCACAGTTTTGAAATTTGAAATTAGTAATTGAAAAAGTGAAAAGATTACAAAATCGTTTATACACTATGTACGTAATATATCTCTGTCCTGCAAATACCAAAGGTATAAAAACAAAATAGTAAATGCCTGCATTGTGTAGTAGAGAGAGTGGTACATGAAAAAACGAGGGCGTGTTTCTGAGATGTGCAGTGGAGTTTTTGTCATCTAGTATCCTTTTCTATTCCCATTCCTATGTTCTTCTCTCTCTCCTTTAAATGAATAGCAGGTTGTCGTTTTCATGTATACAAAATTAACTTCTGCTTTTTCTTCTTCTTTTTAAATAACGTTATTATCCACTTATATCAGTTTTTTTATTTTATTTTTATCCACTATTTGAACTAACTAGTCACACACAGACACAGTGCACCAAATTGTTCGTTATACACTTATACTATTACCACGTTATACACTTATACTATTACCCAAAAGATTTGATAGTTCTTGTATGATTAGATTGGTCTTTATATCACTCTGGTATAAATTCTTCATAAACGAGAAAATACACATCTTAATTTTTTTATTTATTGGTTTGCAATTTCATTCCTGTGAAAAGATGAATTTGTCGAAACTGTTTAACCAAAATTTGCTCATAAGTTCTACATTGCTAATTTCTTTCTTTTGTTTTCTAATTAAAGCTTTAATTTTCCAACTTATATTTCTAAGCTATAAACTATGTAAAACAAATTAGTAGTATAAATGAATAAACAAATAATTTAACTGATGTGACACACATAATTTTCAATCTACATCTTATTTTTTTTCATTATGCTGTAACCTGTAAAAGATATAATGGTGCCATTACTCTTAAATATAGTTTTGCTTTTTGACAGTTCCTTTTTAAGTCATTTTTGCAATTCCAATACATTTCACTGTCAGATTTGCTAATTCTTCTTAATTTTGGACCAGTTTACAATTACGGAATTGCCACGACTCTTAACCACAACAAGCAAGCGCAAAAGAGAATTTTCGTGTTTCAGGGAAAAAAAAAAATTAAAGTTGTACTAAAAAACAATTAGCTGTCAAATTAATTTTATTACGTCATCGTGTCGATTCGCTTCCCGCCAATCTCCCTCTCTCCCTCTCTCCGCAGTTTCTTTCTCCAAAAAAAAAAAAACCCCTAATTCTAAAACCCTAAATTTTTCATACGGTGAAATTGTGGAGGTCTGAGGATGGTAACGCTAAGCTGGAAGCACCATACCCTAATTCAGGCTTTGATTTCACGAGGTCCTCTTAAGGAGAAAGAATTTCACTCAATCTTCACCGGCGTCACCGGCAGAAACCCAGGTCCGTCTCTCCTCTTCTTTTCTCGATTCGGTTGAATATCAAATTTACCTTTGTGGGTTTGCGCCGGATTGAATGTTTATTGAATCAAAATCTGTAATTTATGGCAATTTTACCCAATTTGATCAGCTGCTATATAATTGCTCTGTTAAGGATAAAACTTCTCTTTTCCTGTAACATGTGATTGTTACTGGTCTTAGGTTTAAGCATAATGTTGAAAATGAGTTAATACTAAGTTTGAGGTAATGAAAGTGATTCGGAGTTGAATTATTGGTTATCTTAATGTTGAATGTTAAAGGAGCCATGGGGCAATACTTATGTTGATAATATTCTTTCTTCTTTTTGTTGCAGGAACTGTGAAAAAGATATTTGACAAGTACCTTCTTGAGATAAACAAGGAACTCTCATATGTTCACTTTGAGTTGAAGGTTTGTAGAGATCAGTATGATGGTCAAGTTTGTTATGGAGTTGTTAACAATGTGTCTGATGATCAATCCAAACTCGGGACTAAATATTCTGTTCCCCAGATCGCATTCTTTAAAGGCATTGTAAGTCACTCTTGGACTTTTTCTGTCTGGCTTATGTTCTGTTCCTTGTTGATCAAATATCCCAAGTTCGATTCATTTGTACGAGTTAACATTATCTGGATTTATCTCTTTTTTTGCTACAACTTTATATTACATATAAAAGTCTGCTTTGTCATTCTCTTTTCGTCATATGTGTGCACTCAGATGGTAATGGATTATGTAAAGTGGGTATATGTGTTGCTTGCCTGTGATACTGATGACTTTAACCTCTGGCAGATAGAAGCAATTGCACAGGATGAAGCTGCTCAAGGTTGCATATCGGGCTTTGATGCTCTTAATATCCGATTGGAGAATCAGGTCAATCATAGTCCTGACTTATGTCTATCTAGTATTTACCTCTTCATCTGTCGACAAACTGAATCCATCCATATCCATTGTTCAGTTAACTGATCATGACTTCAACACTGCTAATACCTTACAGAGTCGCTTGAAAGTATTCTGTTCTGTATGAGATATAATCTGAAACGGCAATCAACTTTGTCGCTTGTGGGCTTGCTGATCAAATTTGCATGCACTCTGAGTTGTATTTTTTTTGTATGATAGAAAGTGTTTCATCTCTGTTTATGATTGTTGGATCATTATGAAAAACGAATCCTAAATTTCTCAGCTTCTCTCATCTATAAGTGTGGTGAAGACAATTATTTGGGATCTTTCCCATATTACCATTGTGAATAATGAATTTCAAATCTATTATTGCTATGTGTTTGGTTGGACTATATAAACGTATTCTCGTTGTTTTGGTTGACAGATCTTGTGTTAATATCTCAGATATCAAGTGAAGCCAGCAGCAGTCAACAGCAAGTCCCTCCTGCTTTCAGGAACTTTTCGATGTCGCAAAAGGAAAAAACTCTCGATGAACTTGTAAGGGACAAATGGCTGTGTCGCACAAGAGAGGGCAACATCGGACTTGGTATAAGATCTCTTCTTGACCTGCGCAGTTGGCTCAGGAACAATGATGTTCCTTCATGTGAGGTCTGCAATGAAGCTGGAGTAAAGGTCTGCATTCTGAAGAAACCTGATTGGATTAGGATTCACATTGTGATGATATATATTCGCTACTGATTTTATATCTGATGCTTTGTTTTCTGATAATCGTATCAAACTTTTCAGGCGGATTTGTGTCCAACCGATGGTTGCAATGTCCGGATACACAAGTACTGCCTCAAAAAATTGTTATCTCAAAGGGTATTCACTACAGACATCTTCTTTAGATTGTCCTCAACCGTAATGGGATTTGAGTTTTGACTTCAATAGTATTTGACTTTCTGATCACATCGAAATTGCAGGATGATAAGCGTTGCTCTGGTTGCGGTAAGCCATGGCCTTTGAGTAAAATTACAAAATCAGAAGCTGTTGACGAAGCAATGAATGAGGAGGAAAGCGAGACTCAAGCCGCAGCTCCAAAATCCAAAAGAAAAAGACAACTTAGGAGTCATGGAGACTCAACTGAAAATGGTTCTTCTCAAGCTTCTTTAGCTTCAACTAGTGGTGCTAATGCGAGAAGAGTAACCCGTAGCGGGCACTCGAGGTAAAATTTTTTTTTTAAAACTCTGGTTTTAGGGATTAGATGTATATTTTGATGGCCGTTCTATGTCCAACCATCACTGGAAGTTTGGTCTGATCTGATGTTTTCTTTTGTGGATCATTGATGGAGTCATGGAGTGTTAAACTCCTCGGTTAAAGTCTACAACATATCTAAATTTTAATTCCGAGAATTTGATTTCAATTACAATTACTTAGGTTTCAGGGGATGCTAAATTTTGATTTTGTCCTTTGTGCATTTAACTAAAATTCAAATGAACTTATAAAAGTAAATTTTTGATTTATGAAAGGTAGGATATCTTTCTCAAAAAATTTCATCAAATGCTAAGATATCCAATTGACTTGAAATACATTAATTCCGAATTTCCTGATAATTTTTTTTAATTAAGAATCTAATTTCACCTACATTTTCTACTAAGCTTTTTAAAAATGTTTAAGTCAATATATTTATTTTTTCCAAATGCAGTAGAACTAAAAATCAAACTTCCATTTTGAACAATGCAAATTTCAATTTTAGCTCAAAATAAATTAAACAAACTAAAAATAACATAATTCGAACCGAACCAAACTCTGAAAAAGCCCATCAATAGGCATAAACAAAACTAGCTCAAAATTCACAACAGGCTCAAGCCCGTATCGCAATTTTCCGTGATCACAGTTGCTGATGCCGTTAATTTATCCACTTTTATTTTGCAATCCACCGTCACGGTCATCGTCCACGTCGTAACGGCGCCAACCTTAAACTTAACCGGCGCTTTAATTCTGATCCCAAACGGCACTTTTCCTTTCTTCTGCGATTCCGTTAACTCTTTACGCGACGAGCTCGTTAACTGAATACTCGATCCCTTTAACACCGTCACGATCACCGTCACATTATCCGCCGGCTGCTTAAACGCCGTGAACTTACCGTTACCAAGTTTGATTCCGCCGTAAAAAACGTCAGCCTCATTTCCTTTCTCGTAGATCAAACCGAGTTTCTCGTTAACGTTCTGAGATCGCACCTTGATTCCGATCACCGGAGATAATGGAGAAGATGACGTCAGATTGATTCCGGTGACGGAGACTCCACTCACGGAGAATCTTGGCTTATGCGGCTGGTAAACGAGGTAAAGGATTCCGACGACGAGAGCTGCGAGGAAGAGAAGGATAAGTAAAGCAGCGAGGAAATGACAGAAACATCGCCGGCAATTCGATTGATTTGTTTTCCGGCGAGAGAGATTCTCGTAACGGCGAGCATTTTCCGGCGGAGGAACGCGGTAGATCTGATCCTTAGGGAGGTTGATGATGTAAGTCCCAGGAGGTGGTCCGATTCTTGGTTTCTGAGAATCGACGGAGTATCGGCTCGAAGAACTATCGTTAGTATCTATCGATGGATGCTTTATTCTGTGGACGTCTTTGTGAGTTACGAATTCGCCGGAGTTGGTATCGCCGGTCATTTCTTGTGGTTTCTCGACGGTCATTTTCTTGAATCAAGAAATGGATCTTTTGATTTTGTGACAGTGAGGATTTGGAGTAAATTGCCGACTTTTAAATCATTTTATTATTTTTTGTTATACAAGATTAGAGAAAGTGTATACACTTGGAGATTAGGACGTGATTGCATGAATATCGTCCAAATATCATTTTGGAGATTCTGTGATAACAATTATTTAATGAGTATTTATGATTTTGTTTGATTATCTATTAAACTTTCCATTCGTGACCAATAGAGAAAGAAATTGAAGAAAGCTTTAATGGAAAGTTCTAATAGATATATACGGAATGTAAAAATTGGTCAATGTAAAAAACTTTTAACATTTTTTGCCAAAGAATAAAAATTGAAGAAGAAAATTAATGAAATAAACAAAAAAGCTTAAGTTGACTGAAATGAGAGGAAGCAGCCAATAGAATGGAATAATGGTAAGAAAAAAGCCGGGAAAGATTTGATCATTTGAATAGAGAAATTTTAAATAAATACAAACTTGCAGATATATGAGTGATATGATAAGCTATTATAGTGAATGATAACAATAAAATGAACTGTATTTTTTTCTTTCTATAATCAATCAACTAAAATTAAATAAGTAGAGTTTTATAACATAAGGTCAAATGGTTGTTTCTATTTTCTTTATTTGCATCAACGGTTGTATTGGAATTATTTATGTATTTTGTAAACTTTTTATGATATATAATATATTTGATTTGCTGGAAGAAAAAGTAGAGTTTTTAAAATAAGATATTCACAGATTGTTTAGTTTGAGATATATGTAGAAATATCTCTTAAAATTAATTAATTAACCATCAGCATTTAGTTTAAAATAATATATTGCTAATTTGACCATTTTATTTAAAAATTTTCCTTAATATGGGTAAAAATATCTCTTAAAATGATTTAGAAAATCAATTTTCTTAAAGGCACAATATCAATTTAACATTAAAAATCTGTTATTTATAGAAAAAAATTCCCTATAAAAAGATATAATGAAAGTCACATATAGAAAAATATATATATTATCATACCAACAAAGTTTAAATTATTTAATATTAAGAAATAATACATACAACTTGCTCAATGAAATTGATAGAGTAAAATAGCCAAAAAAAAACAAAATACACACCTCTAAACAAATAAAGCATTTTCTACTTTTCTTTTGTCAAAAAGAGAGGTTCTTCAAATCAATAATGAATTACTTTGAATGGGTCATTAACTTATTACGAAACCTAATCTTCTCCATGGCTACAAAGGCTATAAAATGGAGAGATCAAAAACTGTGTTTAATGAGAGAATAAGCAAGAAACAAAGCTATAAACTAGAAAACATAAATAGAAAACTCCATGAAGCTTTCTTTACTGAATCCAAGATGTGGGCAACTCTTGCTCTTGATTCCGCAGATTGTTGTTCTCCATTCCTACTGTTTCCACATCGCCACTGAAGTCAGTAGGTAAGACTAAACCAAGATTCTGATTCAGCGTCGAAGGAGAAGGACTCAAATCCTCAACCAAGTCATCGTTGTTGCTTCCTGTTTGTGGAGCTTTTGGTCTGTAGAGATTGTTGGGATGATTAAACTGGTCCTGAATGCTCTGAACCTGCTGCTGCATCCGGTTATAATCCGGACAAGGAACCATTAAACCGGCCATACCATAGGGTTTAGTGGGTTGGTAGAAGGAAGTGACTTTGTAAGGACAAGTCATTTGGTGATTCTCTCTTAAGTTCCTGTCATGAAATCCCATATGTGGTTGGCTATAAGGACAGAGACTGTTCTCACATGTTAGGAGTATTGGTTGCATTGATATCCCAAAATCCTCTTCAAACTTCCTCTTGTAAACACAATTGTAGTTGTTTTCAAATTCAGGATACTGCTGATTGATCCGATAAGAGCCACCAATCACTTCAACATCATAATTTGCAGATTCAGGAAACAAAAGATTCGTGTCGCCAGCAGTTGCAGGAACAAGAAAGTTACAAGTGTTGTTGTTTTCTCTAGAGAAAGCTATTTGATCAACAATAGCCTTTTCTCGGTTAAGAGCAGCGAGCCATAAAGCGCCTTCTCTTGATGTCATTTTCTCCTGCAAACTTCTAGACCGTCTCACGAGATTCGGTATGTTGCTAATGTCAGAAGCCATATGTCTGATTACACCAATCAAGACACCAATTTTCCACAGCTTCTTGAGATCATGAGGCTTCTTGTAAGGTGGAGGAAGTCCTCGAAAATCCTCGGGTAAAGACAGTTGATCCCACCAATCTTCTTGTCCCGTTGGCCACCATGGTGGTGTCACGCCTTTCTCCAAAGGAAACCGCCTTTGAGGAGGCTTGCAGTGAGGCAACAGAGCCGATAACAGAGCTCCAAGAGTAGTATCTTGAAGCTCAAGCAACTTATGCGCGGTACATTCCCCAACCTCAGACCCTATATCACTTCCATCAGAAAGATTGATATCCCGCTGGTGCTTGATTATAGCAGCTGGTCCGTTCCTGTCAAACCTCACTTTGTCTTTCCACCATTCACGGAGATTATCAGAAGAACCCGCTACCGTTTTCCCGTTCTCTAAAACGATCCCGTAAACGAAACCTTGAGCTTTGCATCGCTCCATTGTCTTAGACATGTACTTCAAGATCCCATCTTGTGCCTTGTACATCGTTCTCTTACTCGAATGCTCTGGAAAATCATCATGATGCTGCTTCAACAACAATCTTTTTCCTACACCGCTCCTCGCCATTTCCTTGAGCCGCTTTAAACGCTGCTTGTCTCTCCAGATCTTCTTCTCAAGCTCCTCTATTTCCATTTCTTCATCACTACTCAGATCATCGCACGTAGCAACATGTCCCTCGGTAAATGGAGGCACCGGGCTACAAACTAAACCCCGAAACATCCCTCTATTGTTGTTATACAAATCCATACAATCTGCAAATAATGGCATCAACTATGATTCACTTTAAGGAATGAAATTGCATAATCATTACTTAGTAAAGCCATATAAATCGAAAATCTAAATTAAAACTTGTAGCAAACACACACAAAAAAAAACAGAGACTTTCAGTGAAAGATCAAGAGATCTAACTTGTGAAATAAGATTCATCATATGAATACAAAGATTTAGAGATCCAAATTTCATTAGTTATTACTCCAAGGGATTGAATAAATACTATAGGAAATCTACTACCAAAGAGATTAAATACATACTAAAGGGAAAACTTTAGAGAAGGTAAACGAGATTAATGGTCTATCATCTAATGATTATATAGTTAAAGCATCGATTTTTGTCTTCTTTTGATTCTTATCAAAGCATCGACATAAAAGAAGTAAAAAAACAATTCAGTCCTTATTACTATTGAAATAATTGATCTTGCAAAAGTGAAAATGGAACCCATCGGACAAAATATTACAGAGACCAAACCCAACAAGTCGAAAAACAATTTTGCAAGCAGACAATATACGTAGAAATAAAACAAAACAAAACAAAAACAAAAACAAAAACAAAGAAAACAGAATCGAAGGAAGTAGAGAAATTACCCAGAAAACTATAGAGACCTTTGTGTTGCTTCGGCCACCAAATTCAAACCAAAGAAGCTATTGGGACCCTCAGAGAGGAAGAGATAGAGACATGTATGTAATGTATGTTTATGTATCTATATATATTATGAGCATTAAATAAGAAGACTCTGTGAAAGGGTGGTAATATAGGCCTGTGAAAAATCATGCTAAACGACACATTTCTTTGTACAAGGATATATATAGTAAAATTTTCTTATTTATCTCCTTTGAGTTTCATTCCATTTCTAGTCCAGATTCTTTATCTAAATGAATATTTACTTGTTTCAAAAAAAAATTAAAATGCCAATAAAATGATTATTTCCCTCTAAAATTATTATGGTCAATATAAAAATATAATCATGTCCGCTATAAGAAAAAAATACCATATGTATATATATGTTTAAGCGCGAAAACTGTAGCGCTTAAAACAAAACTAGTATTTTAAAAAATATATATGAATCAAGTACCAAATATATAAATAGTCTTTAAAGACGCGGGAATTTATTATACTAATGGTATAAAATCGTAGCGTATAAAATAGTTTTTAAGATTATCTTTATAAGATATTTAAATAATATTTTTAAATTAATACGGCGCGTAAATTTAAATTTTAAATTTTGTTGGCAATGTATAGGTGCATTTATATTTTTGGGGAGCTGTACCTAATTATAAAAAACCAATTAGTAAAACAGTAAGTAGTAGTATCACAAATTTTCTTGTAGTATTAATTTTCTCAATTATTTTCACAATGGACTTTAATTAAGATTTTTGCAGTTCTAAGAGGTCATGCATACTAAAAGTTATCATGCCCAAAGACTTACAAAATAATTACTCTCTTTGTATCAACATAAAAACGTTTGATTTTCTTACACACATATTAAGAACTTTTTCTTTATTTTACTAAATTAACATATATTTTATAATTTATCTAACAATAATTTAATCAATAAAAATAAACTAAAAATTACAAATTATCATAAAATATAAAAAATTACTTAATATGATATAGAATAAAATATCTTAGTAATAAATACAAAAGCTGGCAGAGCTAGAAAGAAAAGGAAAAAAATGTTGCCAGTACTCACTAATTAATTTTGTATATTTATTATGATACATATATTATTAAGTTAAAACAAATTATTGAAGAAATTCCTTTAAATAGCTCCTATTTATGGTGAGGTTTTTTCAATTTTTATTACAAAAATATAAAAAAATGTCCAGCATGATTTATTTTGAAACATATAAAAGCATAAAATTTGACTACCTTTAAATTAAAATTTAAAAAAAAAAGATCTAGGTATGACATTTTAATTATATATAAATATTTGGGTATGATTTTAATTATATATTTTTTTATCAATATAATAACGATACTAACTCAAATCAGTAGACTACATATATTGTATTAGAGTTTTAGTTTTTTTTTACTCTATGTGAGTTTCAAAAAACGACTGATAGAATATATGTTGTTTATTATCCTTAGCACATTAAATTAAAAGTTAAAATACGCTTTCTGACTTTAGAATATCATTCTAAATTTTTTGTATTATATATTTAGATAAATATCACCAACATATTCTATGTTAATTTTTGCATAAAAGTATTTAGTTTACCATTTTTTTGCATTCGTATATGCTAGATATAACAGCCTTTTAAATTGCACAAGCTCGTAGCATTATAAATGAAAAGTTTCATATATAGTTAAGTATTTTGTATTAAGAATTGTGAATTTTGTATTCTCTATGTATTTATAATATCTTATATACAATCAATCCCTATGGATACTGGCTCTAAATATTGACCAACAGATATGAATAGCATTATTGTCTATATATATTTTTCCATTTCCTCTTTAAGCATTCCATAAATGTATTTTTAATATAAAATTAATAGTTACAGAAGAAACAAGGTTTTTATTTTAAGAAAAAAAGAAATAAAAACCTGATAAAACAAGAGTGAAAAAAAAAAATCCAGACCATTTCAAAAATCCAAAATATAAAGATGATAATATGGTGTTTTAAAATCTATTTAAACCACACTTTTTTAGCGTATTGTATTGTTTTTCTATGCTGAATTGTGAACTGTGATATAATTGATGATATTATTTTTTTCTTTAGACAAACGAGTATAACTATAACAAAATCAAAATGTCTATATGTCCAGTGGACAATTATGATTTTTATGTAAATAGATTAACATTTTGACAGTGATATTTCTAATGCACGACTATTAAAAAAACTTAGAACTCTCAACAATTATTCGTTCTTTAATTAAACTCTAGTTACTTTTGAGATTTCGTAATCTTGGCGCCATACTATAAATTGTCGGTCTCTCATTGCAAAATGGCATAGAAACTAGTTAATAAATCATGAAAGGTTGACCTTAAATTATTGATGATATATTATCTATAACTGTTTGTATAACGGTCAACGTGTTGGTAATGAAACAGGTAATGTTTTCATTTATTTTTTGGTTATCCCTTGAGAAATGTCAACTAGTTATCTTAAATATCATATTTGATTTAAGTTCAAATGAGATACGGTATATAGTACAACTATAAACTATACGGTATAAACCTATTTCAAATCAAAGAAAAAACAATACCAGCATGATGTTTTTAGTTTTTATTTCGTAACATGATATTATAATGTTCTTTTAGAGAAAATGTAGAAGTGGTGCAATGTATAGAACCAAATAGCCAATAGGAAAGTAAACAAGTGCCACGAAGGCACGTTTCGTCGCCAGCAATGATTCTTTAAAATGTCTGAAACGTGTCTCCCGGGATTTTTTTGTCGGCTACTCCACAATTATTGGAACTCTCGTCGTTTTTCTATAAGTAATGTTTTCATTGATATAGTAATGTGAAAAATATGCAACTATCTATCGTACACCTTAACCAATTAACGACCACTCGTAAATTGTTTTTAAACCGCCTTGCTTTGGCCTATATGCCTTAGGTGCCCATGTCTTTCGATTTTCGAGTGGTCACCAAATTATTCAAAATTTGAATCGTGATGATAAATTCATTAATTCATAATGGCTTCTTTATCATCTTCTTATGAGTACAGTTTACATAGATTGTCACTTATTATTCAAAATGTAAAAGGTCCATAAGTATGTTCTTTTTCGCGTTGTTTAATTGTGGCATTGATCGACTCATATTGTCAGCTTAATAATAACACTTTAAACACCAAAACTGATGATGCTTAAGGTCCCGTTTGTTTCTCCATCCAAATGATCCATCTAGATGGAAATGAAAAATGATGTTTGTTTTTGACAATTTAACAAGCATTTGGATGGATCATCTAGATGATCCATCTGAATGAGTTTTTAAATTTATGCAAATTTATGAAACTCATTTGGATGAACTTGATTGAACCATTTGGATGGAGATGGTTCATTCAAAAGAACAAAAGACAGATATACCCTCTTATATAATCATATTTTAAATAATATTATTTTCTATAGATTTCTTATTTAATATTTTTAAAATTACATATTGGAACCAAAAAATACTCTAAAAATCATGAAATCACGGATTATTATTTTACGTCAAAATCGTAAAATCGTGGAATTACGTTTTTCTGCCAAAAACGGTAAAATCATAATTTTTGATGTAAAATTATAGAAAGCGCTATTCCACCAAAACTGTAAAATTACATTTTTTGCCAAAACCGCAAAATTATTTTCCCCGTCAAAACCGTAAAATCATGTTTTCCCGCCAAAACCGCAAAATCATGTTTTCCCGCCAAAACTGCAAAATAATATTTTCTCGCCAAAACTGCAAAATCATATTTTCCCGCCAAAACCGCAAAATCATATATTCCCGCCAAAACTGCAAAATCATATTTTTTCCCGCCAAAACCGCAAAATCATATATTCCCGCCAAAACTGCAAAATCATATTTTTTCCCGCCAAAACTGCAAAATCATATTTTCCCGCCAAAACCGCAAAATCGTCAAAACCGCAAAATCATGTTTTCCCGCCAAAACCGCAAAATCATGTTTTCCCGCCAAAACTGCAAAATCATGTTTTCCCGCCAAAACCGCAAAATCATGTTTTCCCGCCAAAACCGCAAAATCATGTTTTCCCGCCAAAACTGCAAAATCATGTTTTTCCGCCAAAACCGCAAAATCATGTTTTCCCGCCAAAACCGCAAAATCATATTTTCCCGCCAAAACCGCAAAATCATGTTTTCCCGCCAAAACCGCAAAAATCATGTTTTCCCGCCAAAACCGCAAAATCATGTTTTCCCGCCAAACTTGTATAATTATTTTGTATATATTTTAATAACTATAAATAAAATTAATTTTTATATGTTAAAATAATAATTTATTTAGTTTTTATATGTGATTATTTGTCAAAATGAAAGCATGGGTATTTTAGTCATTTTGGTCTATATGAGATTTAGGATGAATTACAAAATGATCAAACAAAAAAAGATCCATTTGAATGAAATAACAAATATTAAAACAAACATCATTCAAATGCATCATCCAAATGAATCATCTAAATGGACCATTTGAATGCAAATGTAAAATGATGAAACAAACAGGGCCTAAGTAAGTTTGCAGTCATAGTTCATTAATGTTCTCATATTGTTTTTCCAAAAATACCACAAAACTAAAACTAAATTTTGAACCTTCAAAACTAAACACTAAACCCTACCCCTAAAAACTATACCCTAAATATAAATTAGTGAACCCAAACCTAAAAATTTAAATTCTACATCCTGAAAATCAATTTTTGTGTTTGTGGTATTTTTGGAAAACCAAAACTTTTGTGGTATTTTTGGAAAAATAAACTAGTTGTGGTATTTTTGGAAAAATACTTAAAAGTGTGGTATTCTAAGGAATTTCTCAAATTTTAATCCTATGTGGATACTCTCAATGGCATTTGAAACTAGCCAAATAATCTACTATATTTTTTAAATATAGTATTTACATAATCTGCTACCAAAAAAATAACAGTGAATTTGATATAGGATTTATAACTGCTTAATTGAATAACATGAGGTTTCAGGTTCAATAACTGTTGAAATTTTGGTGTTGATAAGTTTACTTTCACTCTTTCTGTAAGAAAACGATTTTACTTAAAAATTGTTTTTCATTCCATACATTCATGCAATAGAATATTGATCACACATACATACTTATAGCAAGGTTTTTCACTTGCTCCTTACTCACATTCTCTCACTCAAAAGCTCTAGTTTAACAGCCCCTTACTAGCTATGATTTGTACTAGTTTATAGTATATGTTTACAAGCAAAAGGCTTACAACAACTTAGACTTCGTTAACTTATGTTTAAGCAACACAATTTTCCTACGGTTGGGCTTTTAACTAAACCCATTTAAAACACTTCTTCGGTCTGGGCCATAACAACCCACATTAGGCCCAAGACACAAAAACATTTTCTTCGACACTTCTTCTTCCTCCTTCAGCGGATCAAGAAAATTTTATTAGAGGGGTCAACAAAATTATAAAAACAAAAATGATACATTTTTATAAATACAGTCTTATATAGAAAAAAAAAACACAAAAACTAAAAATTATGGGCTGTTGACCCAGAAAATGATGATTAAGAAAAAGAAAAAAAAGGTTAAAGGGAGGCAATAATGGGCTATGGCCCAAAATATCTGATAATAATAATAAAAAAGAGGTCAGACTGAGGGTTCGAACCCAGATTAAGAGGGTTAGATTGAGGGAACTTAACCAAATGTTGGGAGTGGGAAAAACCAAAGTTGACAGCAAGGGTTTTTATGATGCAAAGGAAGCGGGAGGAGAAAATGCCCATCTGTGCACTCTTATTTTGTCGGAAGGAATTTCAGCCGCACGTTTTGTAGTAAGTTCTCTGATCCTTTATCTGATAGGCAGGCAAACTAATGCAGTACTAATAGTCTTTATGTTCAGAAACTGGCGCTAGATGTCTTTCCGGAAGAGACTCGTCGCCGTTATGGTGTGTTTCCCTTGCAAGGGAAGGTAATAAATGTTAAAAAAAGTAGCAGACAGAAGATAAGTAAAAACGAGTTAATCAACCGATTGAAGTTAGCACTTGGACCAGATGCTAAACGATATGGCAAAGTGATGATCATGATAGATCAAGTAAGTTTACAATCCACTTACTTCCTATTTTCTACCCTCGTGTCTCCATATATGTTAACAAAAACCTTCTGTCCATCTTTTCTAGGATGCAGATGGCTTCCACATTAAAGGCCGCCTTATCATTAGTTTGTTTCATACCCTTTGGCCTGATTTAGTCATGCGCAGAGAAGCCCCATTCTTTATCTCTGAGTTTGTAACTCCTATGTATAAGGTAACTAGATCATAACCCGTGCTGTTCCAGCACGGATGAAATTTTAATTTTTAAATATTTATATAAACTTGGATTATTGTTTGTTTTATAGTACAATTTGAATAATTCTTTACATAATACAATGACATATAAGGATTTTTTATTTTATTTTGCTTGATGAGAAAATATTAGGGGTGGGGTACGGTTTTTCGGTTTAGTATCGTTTTTTTCGTTTTGTAGAAAGTGAAACCATATTGAAACCGTATGTAATTCGGTTTAGTTACAGTTCGATTTTTACGGTTTTTTACGTCTTTTGGTTAAAAATAAAATGGATGTATTTGATATATGCTAGTAGTAAGTGAAAAAAAAATTGCGTATATAATAAACATATTTTGGTATATAATAAGATTAAATTCAACCCGTGCATACCTATATTTTTATTTTAGAATCCCAACAAAAAAATTGTGTGCACAATCCATCATTCATTATTTTCATATATACTTATAGTATCAAAATTTTAAATATTTAGAGGTGTCAAACCTTATTTAACTCATCTCATCATATAATCTTAACATGCTTTCGGTTATAAAGATCATAACTCTTTTTATCATATAATACATTACATTTAACCTGCTACTTGCTATAAATATTTTAAATATTTATGCTTTGAAAAATGAAATTAGAGTATTTATAACTTTTATCTTTTGATTTATTAAATATTTATGATATTCTTTAAAATATTATATTAAACTACAAGGTGGGCTAGTGGTAGGACGGATTTCGTGGTTGAGGGGGTAATCCCAATACGCCCGGGTTCGATTCCCCCTTGCTACATACTAGTGGCCACCAGGGAATTTACATGCGAATTTGCTCTGGCGCCCGAGACCGAAGACCGTTACCTGGCCATGACCCACCCTCGGGTGTGCGTCCGTGCCGTAAGGGTTCGGTCTCTAGTCTGGACCACCTCGGTGGGGCCAGGACACTCGATTATCAAAAAAAAAAAAAAAAAAAAAAAAAATTCTAAAACTCAAAAGTACTTATAAACACTCGTATTTGATGATTTGATCAATACCTTTTTAAATAGCAATAACAATATAACATCAATTTGTATATTTTCATACAAATACAAAACTAAAAATAGCAAACCCAATTTTTTTCTCACAAACAGATATTATTTTATATGAAGCAAAAAAATTTCGGTGTTGTTTGACTAAAGTTGATTTGTCCGATTCCACTGATAAATAAATCTTGATTGATTTCTATTCACCAATCTCCAATTCGGCTGGGAAAAATGAATTGCAGAACCAATCCCGGTCAAAGTAATCGCTATAACCGACTTACCAACTATACCAATAACATGAACCAATCTTCGGTTTACAACATATGGAACACAACCAAAACAGAAAACCACACACTCAAATGCCGCAACAATACAATTACCTAATTAATTGCGGTTCCGGTTCATGAGGAATTGCTTGGTTAAACCACAACCCAACGCCTCATCAGGTATCTTACCAATCCGGTTCAATCCCTCCGCGAAAACCACACCCATACCCATATGCAAATGCGGTTCAATATGGCAATGAAAAAACCAAACCCCAGGATTATCCGTTACAAACCTTAACGCCGTCCATCCATAGGGGTACAAAATCGCCGTATTCCGTAACGGCGGATTCTTCAAATTATAAGTCTTCTCATCAATTCCCGGTTTAAATTTCCCGTCACCGTAACCCAAAACCCAGAAGTCGTGACCGTGAAGATGCCATGGATGAATCTCACTGACTACACCTTTCAAAACGTTTGCGTTTTGGATAATCACGTCGACCGTTACATTAAACGGGAAAACGTAAATCCCGTTACCTGTAGTGGTGTTAGGAAACGGCGGTGGATTCATAATGTCGTAATCCATACGGTAACTTCTCGGCGGCGATTTCCGGTTAAATCCGAGTTTCAAATTGTATTTAACCGAACCGAGATATGGCGTTGCCGGAGTCACTAGAGAGACGTTGTTAATAGCCCATTTTGTGTATCCGTCGATTAGATTCTGTGTGTTGAGAAGAATCAACCGTTTTCTGTATTTCTTCGGTGGCGATGGAGATCCCATCGCTGAGAAGATTTTCTTTGAGAAATTTTTGCTACGTTCGAAATCGTCCCACCGTGGAGTCACCGGCGGGGGAGAAGAAGGGAGTTTTGAAGCAGGGGTAGTTACGTAATTTAATATAGTGAGCGCTTGAGTTGTGTTTGGTTTCCGACCACGAACGCCGACGGAGATGTAGTAGTTTTGTGAAGGGTCTTGATCGGTGGTGAGAAGGACGGAGTAGCTCTCGCCGGAGTATATGTCGATGTCGTCGGTGGTGAACGGCGTAATGTAGTTGCCGTCGGCTTCTACCACCACTAGCTTGTGTCCCTGCATGTGTAAACACCAGCAGACGTGTGATCAAAATGTTTTTTTCTAACACCATAAGAAAATCTTTTTTTTTTTCTTTTGAATTTGCATTTTATCAGTTTTTGTTTTTGTAGAAAACACACATTATACGTTTTTGAAACCGAATGGGTTATACTGTCGCACTAATATAAAACAACTAATCCACATGTTATGATGTTTTAATATAATTTTATCTCCTAAAACAAAAAGGAATACGACATCACATTTCAGAAAATCGAAATTTAATATTCAACTTTTTAAAATGATGAAAAATAAAAGTTCAGATAGTAGAAACGATAATTTTTCCTTCGAGTTTTCTTTTTCTAACTTTGTTATTATAAAAACTCCAAAAATTGATATTAAGATGTGGCTACTAAAACAAAAAAAAATTGAAACGTTACTTAAATAAAATATGTACACAGAATAAGCCGAATAACAAGAGCCTTTTTTTTTTCGTTTTTTTTGTGAATTGAACATGAGATGGGTGTCAAAGTCTGAAGTACCACTGAGGCAATCTACCTACTGATTGAGACTTCTTAGACAAGTCCCGTAGGGACGTTTTAACATTGCACACATCTCAATACATACAGAAATTTTTGGTGTCAAAATTTACACATACAATTGTATAATACTAAAAAATTCTACTATTTTTCACTGTGGACCTACTCCATCACTTTCAAGTCTAGTAAGTACCAGCTCATCTTATAGTCTATACTACTAAAGAGTTCATGATGGCCCATCATTCTTTTTAATTTCTTTTAGTTTCTAATTATTGTTTAGTTATTAATTTGTCACATTTTTGTTTCGAAATAAAGAAAATTCCCCACTATCTTACTTTTTTTTTTCTACTATCTTACTACTTTTGTTGGTGGTTATTGGCTAATTGGCCATCTTCATTGACTTCTAGCCAGGAAAAAATGCGTCGGGTATGAAATTGCCAAAAGACTCGTGACCACGTAGTGAAAAATCATTAAATTTTTTTGTCTACATATAGAAATCGATCATATTTTATGTTTTAATTTATAGCTAAAGTCAAATATATTTCCTCTTTGAACGGAAAACTAAATGTCTACTGTTATTAGTTTTGGCTGCTTTTTGCATATGAATAATTTCACTTTGGTTTTTGTTTTTATGTGAGAATTTTCTACTACTAAATAATGAAAATAGAGAAATAAAATGAAAAAGAAAAAGTAAAACCTGAACAGCCAAGTTGAGGGAGGCAAGAGCGGTGGTGCTGGCGAGTCTGATTCGGTAAGTCTTGTTAGGCTCCACGTTGAGTTTCTGTGGTGCGCACTGATCACCTTCTTTAAACGTGCACATTGGTAATGATGCGTTGCTAAATTGCGCCGCCAATGAACAATTGAATTGTCCCCTCCCATTTATCAATATGCTCTTCCATTTTTTCATCAAAACAAATAATACAAATATTAGAAAACTCCAAGGAAAAAATGCATAATTTCTCCACTGACGAGAAAAAAAAATTAAATTCAGTGGCAAGTCAAATTTTTGTTTTCTTTTTTTCAGCAGTGGCCCACTCTATTCACATTCGAAGAACTTGCTAGAATTGCTTTAAAAAGAGAAATATAGAAACCATTATGCCTTTGCCCAAAAAAAGAAGAAGCTAATATGACAGCTGTTTTATTATTGCTTGTGCCTATTGTTCTTTTATCTTAATCAATCTCCACTACTGAAAAGAAAAAAGGACCACTTTTTGTTTTTGATTTTTAAACAACTTTTAAAAATTTGAAACTAAGTAAAATTGAAAGTGTTTGGTAGATAAAAATAGTAAAGAAATAAAAGAAAGAACCTGAGCTTCACCGATCCAGCGCATAGGTTTGGAAGAAAGACCGAGTTCTTGGGAAGGAATAGGCTCATGCCACCAGTCACTTAGTAAGAGATTAAACTCACCATCGTATCTCAACCTCTCTCTCTGTCCTTTAGCCACGTCCACAATCAACGATCCGTATAACCCAGCTGATCTCTGCATGCCGTAGTGTCCATGGTAGAAATGTGTTCCCGGCTGCACCGTTTCATTTTCCCCCAAAATTATTTTTTGTTACAATAAGGGAAAAACAAAAATTACAAAAGTAATTACCTTCTCAACAGTGAATTTGTAGGTAAAAGTCTCTCCCGGATTAATGGCACATTGGGTAACTCCTGCTGCTCCATCTGCCCATGGACTTCCCAACTATTTTCACAAAACGCAATTAGTCTACTAACTTTACATTGAATTAGGAATGCAAAATAAGGTAAGTTTGGAGACTAGTGTCACTGGCCAGAAACTAAATTTAAACTGAATTCTGTAGAGAGAAAAAAATAGTTACAAAGATTAATTTACTAACTGTTGTGATAATTTTAAGGGACAATAAATAGAGTCTATGGGAAAAACAAACGTCGTAAATGATTATTGCATCGAGAAGAGACAAAGTGATCATGCATGGCATGTGCATCTAAACCCATAATTTCTGCAACTTCACCCATTTTCTTTCTTCTTTTATCATCTAACGACAATTTAAACCCAATCAATAATACTTTATACAATGGACACAATTATTGATGTAATGGATAGAGAAAAAAAAAAAAAAACAAATTAAGCTGAAGAAAATATAAGATCTGAACGAGTTCATATGGTGAGTGGTGTATTCATCGTTATAAACATTTCTCTAGTGTTTAAAAATAGTAGGCGCCTTAATAGATCTATGATTAGTCTGGATAAAAAACCTGACGGATTCCATGCCAATGGATGACAAGGCCTTCGGTGGTGAGTTTGTTCGTGAGATGAACAACGATGGTGTCTCCGGCGACGGCTTGTATGGTGGGGCCAGGAAACTGGCCGTTGACGGTCATGACGGCACCTTCTATGCAGTCCGGCTGCCAAAACTTGTACTCAACCTCCCAATCATACTCTCTCACGGTGGCAGACGCCGTGTGAGTCAAGACAGCCACCACCACTATCCACCACACACCCATTGGCTTTGTGTATGTGAATGATGATGTATGCTCATCACAGACATATATATAGGAGGAGAGAGGAAGAGATAGTGGGCAAAACCATAGATTGGGTTTTTTGGTCAAAAAGGATATTTATTTATTTTTCTTTAATTTTGGGGTTTTAGAATGGGCACAAAGTTTTCTTCAAAAAAAAAAAAAAAGAATGGTCACAAAGTTAATGGACATAATTGTGATCGTGTAAACAATCAAAAGATCTCAAGAAGATTCGGTATAGTAGTGATCTCATGTTACATGTTTTTAGGGTGACAAGGTTGAATTTGTCTTAGACGGTGAGATCACGTTCACAATCTTTGTAATGCCAACTTTATAAAGCTCTTTCTTGGTTGTTTTGAACATGTACGTAAAGTTAACTATCACATAAAAGCCTATATTTTAGGTATATGTCAAAAATCAAAAACGTCTTTCTTGTGTATATATATATTTTTTTGGATATTTTAATTAGAATCGATCATATTAATATTTTGTCAACATAATTGATCGTGTGAAACTAAAACTTAACATAGTTTTATTCGAGTACTTTACAACCACGCATCACGTCTATAACTTTCTGCGATGACATTTGTCATTCCTCCTCCTCTCGACCTCATCTCATGGAAAATGTTGAGTTTTTTACTAGTTGGCCGGGTCTAAATCCAGTTAGAGATGATTATGTTTTTAAATAATACACTTGTTCTCCCTATTCTATGTAAATAATTGAAACAGTTTTTCATTACATTTCCAGTAATAAAACCAGTCTCATTTGTTTTAACATCCGTTCTAACAAAATATAATGACAATAATTTGTAGCCTAATAGTTTATACCAGTGATATATATATAGTATCATATCAAATTCAAATTCAATTCTAAAAAGTGCAAATGAGTGAGTTGATGAATAACAGAAGTTGACGAAAGCTCCACGAAAAACTCGTGAAACTTACTATTTAACAAGCAAAATAAATTGTAATATAATCTTCCTTTGTGATCTGGAAAGGAATGGTTACCCACAGAATTTCGAATTTGGATGGCTCCATTCCATATTAATTAGGACACCACAATGATTCATACTTTAGACTATTTTTATGTCACGCTATGTGTTGTTGTATCTCTGGTAATATTATTTTATTTCGAGTTAATATACTTTTGGCAACCTAAAATAGTCTCAATCGGTGGAAAAGTTTATACGTCCATAAAATTTATACTTTTGAATAAATTATTACTTAGAAATGAACAATCGGTGCTACTATATAAAAGAGCGATATTGTGACATATATGAAGTGGACTAAGTCACAAAAGGTTCATATGTAGTTATGTACGACCATCATAATTAATATACTGTCATGCGTAACCAAATTAATAAGATATTTAAGAGCTCTTTAATAAATCATACAATTAAGAGATCCTGTTGCACCATTAAAAAAAAATTAAAACATCCTTACTTTTGTCCCCAAAAAAATTAAGAAACCCAACGAGGAAAAATAACACATATCAAACATACCAACGCCGGTTTATTTAAGGGCGTCCCCGGTTCATGAGCCATTTCCTGGTTAATCCACAACCAAGCGCCTCATCCGGTATCTCCATCTTACCAATCCGGTCTACTCCTTCAGCGAAAACCACACCCATACCCATATGCAAATGCGGTTCAATGTGACAATGAAAAAACCAAACCCCAGGATTATCCGTTATAAATCTTAACGCCGTCCATCCAAACGGATACAAAACCACCGTATTCCGTAACGGCGGATTCTTCAAATTAAACGTCTTCTCATCAATACCCGGTTTAAATTTCCCGTCACCGTAACCCAAAACCCAGAAATCGTGACCGTGAAGATGCCATGGATGGATCTCACTAATCACACCTTTTAAAACGTTTGCGTTTTGAAGAATCACGTCGACGACGATTCCAAACGGGAAATTGTAGATTCCGCTACCTTTCGTGGTGTTTGGATTCGGCGGCGGTTTCATGATATCGTAATTATCAACTGTGAATTTCTTCGCCGGAGATTTTAAATCGTACGCCGATTTTAAACCGTATTTGATAGATCCGAGATACGGTGTCACCGGTACGGATAATGAAACGTTGTTGATTGACCATTTCGTGTAGTCGTCGTAGAGATTCTGTGTGTTGAGGAGGATAAGCTGGTCGTGTGATTTCTCCGGCGGTTTTGGATATCCTTTAGCGGCGAAGATCTTCTTCGAGAAGCTTTTGCTCCGATCTGTGTCGTTCCAGATGGGAGTCACCGGTGGTGGATGAGATGGGCGTGACTCAGTGGCGTCGACGTAATTTAACACGGTGAGTGCTTGAGGAGTTTTGGGTTCTCGGCCACGAACGCCGACGGAGATCCAGTACTTATTTGATGGAAGTGCGTTGGTTTTGAGAAGAACGGAATAGGTTTCGCCGGAATAAATGTCAATGTCGTTGACGGTGAACGGTGCTACGTAGTTGCCGTCAGCTTCAACAACAACTAGCTGGTGTCCCTGTCACGTGCGCAAAAACCACACGTGTGTGACCGTAAGTACGTAGGTATATATGTATTTGTTATTTTTTTTTGTTTCTCAAGTATAAATCTATATATATATGCACATAACATTTTCTCATTATTGATGCAAATGTCATGAAAGTAATAATTTGTCAAATTAAAATACTTATTCTGAAAAACGTGGAATGAAAAATGTCTATTCAATGTAGTTGGTCTTTGCATTTATCTCATGTGTAAATGAATCTAGACATCTAGTTATATTTTACCCATAATTTAAAAAACGATAGGGAAAAAAATAGTGAAGTTAAAGTTCTCTAAAGTTAATCCATTTATTTGATTCAAACAAATAAAACCAGGATCAATTTAATAGTATTAGATTCGATTTCAATTAATGTTGAATAGTTCTTGAACCAAACATAATGATTTAGAATCGAACCATAATTAATTAGAAACATGTTGATTAGTAATAATAGATTGGAAAGAGAGAAACTTACTTGAACGGCCAAGTTGAGGGAAGCAAGAGCAGTGGTGCTAGCGATTCGAAGACGGTAAACTCTATTGGGCTCGACCCGTAGAGTTTGAGGTGCACACTGATCATTTTCTTTAAACGTACACACATCTTTTTCTCCTCCTTTGTTAAAATACGCAGCTTGTGAACAATTAAACTGTCCTCTTCCATTGATCAATAGGCTTTGAGGTTCGCCTATCCAACGCATAGGCCTAGAAGAAAGAGCGAGTTCTTGCGAGTGAATGCTTTGGTGCCACCAGTCACTGAGCAAGAGATTGAACTCTCCATCGTAAATTAATCTCTCTTTCGGTGATCTTACTATTAACATTCCGTATAGTCCCGCTGATCTTTGCATTCCGTAGTGTCCATGGTAGAAATGTGTTCCCGCCTGCATCATAATTCATATCATCCACCAACCAAATAATGTTGTTGATTCATCATTTCTTAATATTCATTATAAAAAAAAGCATTATAAGTTTTGATTAAAACCTTATCGACAATGAACTTGTAAGTGAAAGTCTCGCCAGGATTGATAGGACATTGTGTCACACCTGCTGCTCCATCTGCCCATGGAGTCCCTTTCTGTTCCATTATCACAAATCAGTTTTTGTTAATCCTTTTTTAAAAAATGACTGTATAGTACTACACTACTACTAGAGTGGTTCTGCCTTAGAAACACCCCAAAATCACAGAAAATAAACAAGTTTTAACTGAAAATCCGCAGAACAACGGTTAACATATGTATTTTTTTTTTGTTGAATAAAAACCTAATGGTTCTAATTCGTAACACAATCAAACATATAGTTGTATAGAATAAGCTCATGGTCACATTTTTGTTTGTTTGTTGATGCTTCTTGTCACATTACATACTTAAATTTGTAAATAAAGGAAGAAATTTTGAGTAATCTAATAACCTGACGTATGCCGTGCCAATGGATAACAACACCTTCGGTGGAGAGTTTGTTGACGACGTGGATGATGACTGTATCTCCGGCGACTGCGTCTATCGTTGGACCTGGAAACTGGCCGTTGATGGCCATAACGATACCTTCTTTACAGTCCGGCCACCAGTACTTATACTCAACCTCCCACGTTGATTCTACTACTGCGGCCGACGCCATGTGAAACGCCACCACAACCACCGTTAGTAGCCACCACACAATTACCGCCATGGATCTTTCACTTTATTTTCTTTCGCGTGGCTTGCGAATTATAATTATAAAGTAGCTTATGTAAGTGTATGAAAGAGGCTTTGTACAGAGATATGTAGAAAGGGAATCGACGAATCGTTGTTTTTTAAAATTATCAAAAATTGACCGTAAAAACAAAAGTGGGTTCTTATTTATTTTGTTTTTGTTGGTCTAAGAGTCAGTTTTGTTTTTGTGTGGATATTAGTGGTTGAAGTTAAACATTACAAACGAAAAAGAAAAGACGACAAGATCAATGGGGCCATTTGTTTTGGCAGTTTCTTATGATGGACACGGGAGTAATTATTGAATACGAAATTTCGAAAACCATACGATCAATTATGTACGTATAAATACGAGCGTACATTCACGTGGGTTTCTAAATTTCTACCATGCACAAAATAATGTAAGCTCTCACTTTGTCTCCATGTGTTTTTATGTGTTAATTCACTGCCGTAGTGCTGTTATATATTGGCATATTGCTATGAAATTGCTTCTGGTGTTTAATTGACAAAAAAAAGAAGAGAAACTGACAATGACAAGTGTCACTGATGTGCATATTGATTTGTGTTAACATCATTGAGACTTCACAAGCATGTTCAAATCAATATACTGCCAATTTTGTTTAAACATATTACGTGTTATTGATAATAACAATACATGTTATTGGTCCCAAAATTATATGGACTTAGTTGAAACTAATCCAAAATTTCTCAATTGAACCATGGTGAGTAACACAATAATTCGAGGATATTAAGAACGTGGTTCTTTATATAAGCCACAAACTCCTATTGTGGTTATAAACAGTACCATCCAAAGATAGGAGACACAACACAACACGTGTTTCCTTTCTTATTTTTGCAATTTGGCCGAACTCACATGTGACTGATAAAGGACTATATGGGCAGTACGATGGATAACCTTTAGGTATGGGATTCGAACTGGAAAACAAAATGATATCAATAAATCACCCAATCCCTTTTTTTGGCTTTATATAACAGATCTAACACAAGTGTTTTAAATGCAGACAAGGCAAAACAACTTGATACCATACCATACCATACCAATACAAATGTTACTTAGAATCCCACAACGAACATTACAGTACGCGAAAGTCGCATTTAGAAATTTTACATACACAGACCACTCAGTCTTTGGGCGGTCTGTCTCAATTGAGACCAGATGATATTACTGACTCGATTCTTCATTTTTTTTGGTACTACATATATATACTTATTACATAATAGATGTGATATTTGATAAAAGTGGTGAAGTGTTCTTACAAGGTCACCCCCCAATTCTTCTTTCTCAGGTTTCGCCAGTTGTTTCAGGTGCAGTTAGTGTCATAGCTTGCAAGACCGAGTAATTCCGGTCCTTCCAATCGCGGGTTGTTCTCAAAGCTGCACAATTGTTTTGCGTTATTAGAAACAAATGCTCATAATGCAACTTTATCAGTTTATACTTAATACAAAACATACGATTCAATTGATATCAGTAACAAAGACGACACTCGACTTCACACTTATCAAAGCAGTATGTAATTTGGGTGACAAAAAATGCATGGCAAAGGAATGTGAAAGAAGAAACTTACTTCTGTAAAGGAATGTGAGCAAAAGGTCCGTTGGTTGGGATTGTTCCACACAAATCATTGCTTGAGACATCACTGAGAAAAGCAAGACAAAGAAAATATGTATTTTCAAGTAAGAGGATGAAGTCAATAGGTTGGATAGAAAGGGGTTCAAAGACTGGTAATTCAGAGAACAGTAGCAGAGCGTTAACAAACAAACAATGAACAAGCTGAACTTACACAACTTTAAGGCTTGGGATTGCCGTGAGTGCTCTAGGGATTGGACCGGTCAATCGGTTGTCATTAAGCCGTCTGCCACATTAAACAGTTTCTTAGAAAGACAAGGAATGAAGAGACATCACAAAAATAATCAGGTTTTGGAGAACAACCCACATAAACACTCTTGTTCTCTTACTCAACATTTGATAAACCATTTTGCAGTTTTTAAAGAAGTCTCAAGTATATTGTTCAGTGTGTCCATGTCAGAGTCTTAGAGAAACTTACAAAAAGACCAGAGACTTCAATTTTCCCAAAGAAGTGGGAACTATCCCCGTAAGATTGTTGTTGTACAGATCCAAGCTGATGAGATTCTTCAGATTTCCAAGTTCGGAAGGTATAGTTCCTTGGATGTTGTTTTTGTAGAGCTCTCTGTGTCAATCAAAGGACAAGTAAAGAGTTAATCTTACATTGTCTATAACACAAACAATCTGAAAGCAAACAGTTTAGGTGGATTATATGGTATACAATGTTAAAGCTGACAATGGCATTAGGAAAAGTATGAACTTCAGAAAAACAAAAGTCAAAAGAGTAATGGCATACAGATACTGTAAATGTTCAAGCTTCCCAAGTTCAGGCGCTAGATGTCCAGAGAGGTTTGAATTACCCAAATCCCTGCAAAAATACGTAGAATCAGAGATACAATTTGGGAGCAAAATATCAATATGTATAACACAGAATAAGAAGACAATAAAGCATAAGCGAACAAGAGATAAGCATTAGTTTTAGATACTCAATTAGCTGTTCTCTTGATCCATCAAACAGTTCTGAGAGATAATCAAATGTAATCAAGTACAAAGAATCCAAAATTCTTCTAAAAGCGTAAGAACTCACAAAGTAGGGACCAAAAAGTAAACTAGATCAGTAACAAAGTATTGAGAAAATCATGAGGTACAAGTAAAATTGAACTGCTTAATAGAAGAAATAACTATTAGAGATTCTTTCAAGGAATCCAATGACTAGAAAAGTCTACACTGTGCAAAACATGGGAGCTTTAGATTTCCCCTTTTGATACTGGAAAGTTGAACAAGAAAGTGATTTTTCTTTAATTGTTGTACTCTGCATTTGAAGCTGCGAAAAGGACCATATCATAAATAGTCTCATGAACCTTAAAGAAACCAAATTAAAGTTACCCCCAATCTGATAAAGAAGTGTTTCCAAGGGCAAAGGAAAGCTACAAAATCATCACAAACACCAACAAAATCTCCATTTGACTTAACAACATCTAGCAAAGACGTCGAGGCGCCTACTACGAATAATCAAAGCAATTTTCATTCATGAATTCCTATTATTTCTAACAATTATGATTTACGGGGATGCCCATAAGTTATCTTATCCATCTCAATCTCTGAGAAGTAGTTACAATTATCGTCAAGTTTCTAACATCTTCCACAACGACCAAATATAAAATAACAGCTTCGCAACAAAAGGGTCTGCATATGACTCTAATACCATCATGTTTAAGCTCGGACATAAATCGACAGAAACTTCAAATGATACTATCTAGAAATAGAAACTAACCCAGAATCTATGTCCTAAAAATATCAATAGAATCTCCATAGATTATAGGCGAATCAACTTCTCGAAAACAAGAGCTAAGAGCCAAGAGAAAAGAGGATCTTACACACGAGTGACGCGGTTGTCTTGGTTACAGGTGACATGGAACCAGGTACAAGGATTAACAAGAGTTGGATCCCAGCTTTGGAGAACATGGTCCGGATCCGTTAAACTCCGGCGAAGAGCGTAAAGAGCATCTCCTTCGGAATTTGCTTCGACCAGGTGAATCAAAGCTAAAGTTACGGTTAACGAAGCTGCGAAAAGCTCCAACCGATAGTTTCGAGACGCCATGTGAGCTATCGGAGATTGAATAGAGGGAAATCTAAAAGGAATTTGAGTAAAGTGAACAAGATGAGAAAGCAAAATTAGGGTTTCGTTCGTTCCCCTTTTTTCTCCTTTGTTGAATGAAGTTGGAAGAAATCGATTATGATGCGATTCGTGTGGGAAATGACAAAGAGAAATACTAAACTTTTTTGAGTTTTTTTTTTGTTTAGTTACTTTTTTAGTTCCTGTCTTTTTTCAATTTCTTTAATCAACCTGTTGTTATTATTCCATTACAAAGAATGTATACATAACTAAGGAAAAAAATAGAAAATGAGGAATTTGCTTTAGATTTAAAATGAATTTATATATTGACACATTGAAAATTACACTTTGATTTTTAGAGAAAAACAAGTCAAGTCTTCGTTTGTAACTTGTTTGTTGGTTTTAAAATTGTTGGTCAAAGAAGTTAAGAGGTTGTCTTGAGTTGGTCAAAATTGGTGACTCTTATTAGTTCACATCACGCGGAAACAAACAGTGATCCTTTTAGTGCACACATTATTCTGGTGAGGTATAGAAGATTAGTATGAATAATGTGATATTTTCACTTTTTGTTTAATTTTGTAAGAATTATTTTAGCATTGATTGATGGAATACGAGTTGTGTGCACTAACAAAAAAAAAAGAGAGAGTTTAAGTGCAAACATAACAAATTATGATTTAATAAAAAGTCAATGATATTCGGGGGAATAAGATAAGATTCTTAAGATGGAATCCGATCCGACAAACACATAACACTTAAATGTCGGAATAATAGCAACTCCACTCTTCTCCTAAAATAAAGGCAAACAAATGACGACAAAAAGGGTAGGAATTGTCTTTTCTAAACGACACCGACTTGTCCAAATCGTTCGCCTGAAAATTAAGAACCGGTGATTAGCAATGAACGCTTCTGACCGGGTTCGTATGGGTTCTCTAGAAGCCTGCAGGTTTTTCCCGGTTCGGGCCGAATAATGTAGACCCGCAGCTCTGAATATTGGCCCTTAAAAAGATGGGCCTAAAAAGCCCACAAGCTTTTAAAATTTTTGGTTTTTGATGTGTGTTTTCTTTTTTTTTTAGTTGGAGTTTCTAAGAAACAACATTCAGTACTGTATATGCTTTTTTTTTACCACGTTCTATCCAAAAAAAACACTAAAGTGTGGTATTGAAGTCAGTTGTTGCGGACGGTCATTAGAGTATTGTTTTCTTGGAGAGAAAGAAAGCTTTAATATTTAGTTTAGGGTTTGAGAATGAGAGGATGTGATTGTATTTACCCAAAAATAGTTCCTCTGTTCACGTTCCCTCACATTATTCAACATTCTTATGCATGAATTGAATTTGGTAATGTCATGACAAGTTCAGGCGTCTCACTAACAAAAACGTCTATTAATTTATTATTTTTAATTACAATAATATTCTTTTCTTTGTTTAATATCATCAAATCATTATGGCCAAAACACACAAAAATAGTAAATGAAAGGCAAATAAAAAAATTTGAAAATTTGGTTTTTTGAAAAGTATATGAAAGTTCCGCAATTATCTCCTTTTTTTTACAAAACAAAACACCTCGTCGATTCTCTTCTTCTTCTTCCTCAAATTCTTCTCTTTCACATTTTCCAGATGGATCTCTGTTTTGATCCTTATTCGTTATCCCAACAATCCCACTCCTTCGCTTATGTTTGATCCATACATTGATTTCATGTTGTGTCTGTGAAATCTCTCGTTTCCTAGCTTGTTCGAATCTTGGCGTAAGAGAGAGAGATCGATGGGGGTCGTATCAAGAACCGTGTTCCCTGTATGCGAAAGCTTGTGTTGCTTTTGTCCGGCTTTGCGAGCCAGATCGAGACATCCCGTCAAGAGATATAAACATCTCCTCGCTGATATCTTCCCTCGATCCCAGGTTCTAATTTGCATTCTCTTTCAATCAATCTACCATGTCACATTCCCCTGTGACATTAGCCAAGCGAAATTGTTGGAACATTTTTAATTACGATTGAGATTAGCGTAATTGTTGCACATAGCCATAACGATGGAGCTCCAAATTACACAACACATTATTACTTTAGTCCTATATATGCAATAACACTTTCTAGAGAATCGAGTTTTGGAGAAGAACCAGTTTTTTACACTTTTTTTTTTTAATCCACTATGCACATAAAGTGTTCTGATTATTGAAACTCCTCTAAATTGTGTTACTAACTTTGATTCCTCCTATGCAGGATGAGCAACCTAATGATAGAAAAATCGGTAAACTATGCGAATATGCTGCGAAAAACCCTCTTCGTATCCCTAAGGTGAATTTCCACATCAAGTTATTATTCTTTGATATTGGGATATAGTTGATCTCTACATCAATTTTTGAAAGCAACGGTCATCAATTTCCATAATACTGTTTTCAGATCACAACCTATCTCGAACAAAGGTGTTACAAGGAATTGAGAATGGAGCAATTTCACTCTGTCAAGATTGTTATGTCTATCTACAAGAAGCTCTTGGTTTCATGTAATGAACAAATGTATGTTTTTGTTTTTATATAAATCAACATTATACTCTGCTTAAAGACAATTTTTTAGCTTTCCCTAACGAAAATTGTATCTTCCAGGTCGTTGTTTGCTAGTAGCTATCTTGGCCTCATTCATATTCTTCTAGATCAAAATAGGTATGACGAGATGCGCATTTTAGGTTGTGAAGCTCTCTATGATTTTGTTACCAATCAGGTGCATAACTCTCTTTTCAATTTTACTTATCTCCATATATTTCCTGTCTTGTAATAGACAAAGTCTGATAATTAATGTCTGTGTCTGATTTTTCCAGGCAGAGGGCACCTACATGTTTAACTTAGATGGGTTGATCCCAAAAATCTGTCCTTTAGCTCATGAATTGGGAGAAGAAGATAGAACAACAAATTTGTGTGCTGCTGGCCTCCAGGCCCTCTCCTCCATGGTAGTCATTCATATTCTCTGTTTGTTTTTGTCTTATGATTGAGACTTGTAAGAAAAGTTTTGATACAATCACGTCGATTTTCCACAGGTTTGGTTTATGGGAGAATTTTCACATATATCAGTTGAATTTGACAATGTAAGTTTGCTTGGAAGCTTGTATACTGAAATCTACAATGACTTTGTTTATTTTAACTCAATCAGAAGTTGTAAAATACTTTATCCTCTGTTCCGTTGTTTCTCTTCTTTTCAGGTAGTCTCTGTTGTCTTAGAAAATTATGGAGGCCTTAGTCAATCTTCCACTTCTGCAGTCAATGAAGACAACAAGATTGCTTCTATTGATAAAGAACTATCTCCTGCCGAAGCTGAAACAAGAATTGCTTCTTGGACAAGAATCGTGGATGACAGAGGCAAGGCAATTGTATCTGTGTAAATCCTTCTACTCCAGCTTTACTTTGGCATGCTTCTTCGTTGTTTTTAGACTGTATTTTCTGATTAGAGAGGGTAACTAACAGGGAGGATGCTAAAAACCCCAAGTTTTGGTCGAGGGTTTGTCTGCATAATCTGGCCAAGTTAGCAAAAGAAGCAACAACTGTGCGACGTGTGCTCGAGTCACTCTTCCGTTATTTCGATTTTAATGAAGTTTGGTCCACCGAGAATGGTCTTGCTTTATATGTGCTGCAGGACGTTCAGTTGCTGATAGAAAGATCTGGTTTGTATTGTCTCCATTTGGTTTATTGGTTTTCTGGTCAGCTTGTTAGTAGTAACTTACTGATAGTGTGTGTACTTGACGACAGGGCAAAACACACATTTCCTGTTGTCCATCCTGATCAAGCATCTTGATCATAAGAATGTTCTAAAGAAGCCTAGAATGCAACTTGATATAGTGTATGTTGCTACTGCACTTGCTCAACAGACTAAAGTTCTTCCATCTGTGGCAATCATTGGTGCCTTGAGTGATATGATTAGGCATCTAAGGAAGAGCATCCATTGTTCATTAGATGATTCGAATCTAGGGAATGAGATGATTCAGTATAACCTGAAGTTCGAAGCTGCTGTTGAACAATGCCTCGTGCAATTATCCCAAAAGGTAACCCCAAGAAGCTCTAAAAGCTATACGATTTTAAAGTGTACAAAAATGAATAACTCACTGATTGTCTCTCGAAATGTAGGTAGGAGATGCAGGTCCTATCCTTGACATAATGGCTGTCATGTTGGAAAGCATGTCAAATATTACAGTCATGGCAAGAACCTTAATCGCCGCTGTTTTCCGCACAGCACAAATTATAGCAGCTATACCAAATTTATCATATGAAAACAAGGCAAGTTACTTAAACCTTGAAGTGTCTATCTCTTTTTTCCCCACAACATGTAACCAAAACTGCTATGGATTGATTAAGAAGATAACATGAAATTCCTTCACAGGCTTTTCCAGATGCACTTTTCCATCAACTGCTTCAAGCTATGGTCTGTGCTGACCATGAATCGAGGATGGGGGCTCACCGTATATTTTCTGTTGTTCTGGTCCCATCTTCTGTTTCTCCAAGTTCAGTTCCCAACTCTAGAAGACCTGCTGATATGCAGAGGACATTGTCAAGAACTGTGTCTGTGTTTTCTTCTTCAGCTGCACTCTTTAGAAAACTGAAGTTGGAGTCAGATAATTCTGTTGATGATAATGCAAAGATGGAGAGAGTTTCAACACTTAGCAGGTCAACTTCAAAATTCACAAGAGGTGAAAGTTTTGACGACGAAGAGCCAAAGAACAATACTAGCTCAGTACTGAGCCGGTTAAAGTCAAGTTACAGCCGATCTCAGAGTGTGAAAAGGAACCCGTCTTCGATGGTTTCAGATCAGAATTCTTCTGGAAGTTCACCAGAGAAACCAGTATGATTTACATTTTGTGATTCATGAACTTATCATTTTGTTGTGATTTGATTTCAATGCCTTTTTAACTGAAACTTTCAGGTGATACCTTTAAGATTAAGCAGCCACCAGATTTGCCTTCTGCTTTCATCGATTTGGGTGCAGTCTTTATCTCCTCACAACATGCCACAAAATTATGAAGCCATTGCTAATACATTTAGCTTAGTACTTCTATTTGGCCGGACTAAGGTACAGTGGTAAAAAAGGTTCCCTTATGAAACTACATAGTTACACTGCATTAATTCATGTTTTACAATAGAAGTTACCTTTTCTAATTTATGTAGCACTCTAGCAATGAGGTCTTGGTCTGGAGCTTTCAGCTAGCATTTTCTTTGCGGAATCTGTCTCTTGGAGGTATAGTCCCCTGCAGATAAACTTGTAGACCATCTCTTAATTAAGATTTTAGTAGATGCACACTGTGTTCCAGATTAATTTTTGTTGCCAATTTTAGGACCATTGCAGCCATCACGGCGTAGATCCCTCTTTACTCTGGCTACATCCATGATTATTTTCTCAGCAAAAGCCTTCAACATCCCTCCTCTTGTTAATAGCGCAAAAACCTCACTACAAGAAAAAACGGTAGTCAATAGTTTTACTAATGTTCTTGCTCTGTCTCTAGTCTATTCTTTATACAGCTTGATAATAATATGTAAGTGTTGCATATCAGGTAGATCCGTTTCTTCAATTGGTGGAAGATTGCAAGCTAGATGCTGTTTTCTATGGACAAGCAGAGCAACCACAAAAGAATTATGGATCAAAAGAAGACGATGATGACGCCTTACAGTCACTTTTTGCGATAGAAGAGACTACACAAAATCAACCTCGAGAGCACTACGCTTCCATGATAATGAAGTTTCTGGGAAAACTATCAGATGTAATACTATCAAAATGTTGAGCACTCTTTATAATTATGTTGGAGTGTTTAACTACTTACCTGTGTTAATGGTTTTAACTTGCAGCAAGAATCGTCGGCTATAAAGGAGCAGCTAATTTCAGATTTTATACCTATCGATGGCTGTCCTGTTGGAACGCAGTTGACAGAATCTCCAGTTCAAGTTTACCGTTCTGAAGAAAAAAACAACAAACCTCGAGAAAATGTATCCATTTTTTGCCCTCGATTTCTCAAATTTGAATTATTTATTATTCTAACATCAATATGTTTCCATTTACTTTCGCAGGCTGAAACTCAATTGCTTATACCGGAGAATGATGCAGTGCCGAGTCCTCCAGAAGAACATCTTGGTCTTGACACACAACCTAATGCTAAAACCGCATTTCTTCTGAGCATCGATGAACTTCTAAATGCAGTGAGTTCTTTTTCTTTTTGGTTCTAAATGCAAACGCAAATGCGTAGACTGACAGAAGATGAAAATGTGTGCAGGTGTCTCAGACAACAGCACAATTAGGGAGATACTCAGTGTCTGATCCACCAGACATGACATACACAGAAATGGCAGGACATTGTGAGGCTCTTCTCATGGGAAAGCAAGAGAAGATGTCTTTCATGTCTGCAAAAAGCAACAAATTCAGCAGCCAAACCAAGGAAGCTGTTGCTTTGCCTTGTAGTGGTGGGAATCCGTTTGTGGAGCAGCGGAGCTCTTGGGAGATGATGGGGTTAGGTGCACCGGCGGCTTCAAATATATGCGTCACGGAGTATCAAAACCATCCTCCCTTTTTCAATCCTCCTGCCTCTACTCCTTTTGACAACTTCCTTAAAGCCAAGCCGTTGGTTCCTCTTGATTAGTTAGTTGTTCCTTTTATCCCACTTTTTATATTCTACAAGTGTTTTTCCCTCTTCAATACTTAATATACACATTATTGAATAATTTATTACGTCGAAAAAATGCAAGCAGTAATTTTTTTGTAGTGAATGAGAAGGTTCCTGAACAAAATTATCTGTTAGATTAGCTTCTGGTTTGGTCTCAACCATATTTGTAGGCAAAGCCGACTACTAAGAGCTTAAGATCTAAAATATGTCAAGATAACTATGTTCGACCACGAGAATCAAACCCAGATTAACAGTTTTATACGCACGGTTTCAACGGAACAACTACAAAATCATGTAATAGCTACAATAGACCTCCAAAGAGTTGTTCTATTAAAGGAATTTAATGCTTCCATAAGTTTCTTCACGTGCAACAGAGAGCGTTACAACTAGTTATAGACATTCAACGCGAAGCAGAAAGATTTATAGACCTTTAGCCGCTCTACAACAAACAGACATGACAGACAAAACAGAGACTCGAGACGGTCTTTAGAGAGTAATGATTTTCCTGTGGAGTTGATGTGCTTCATGACCACCATGGTCATGATCATGGAAGAGAAGGGTTAAGATACCTACCAGACACAGGACTGAACCAACAAGTAGTTTGTCGTATCGCTCCACCCAGTGAAACTTGAGCTGGCTTGCACCATAGAATGATAGAGCCACCAGCGATGTCATCACCAGTATGGTGCTGCCCAAAAATACCAATCATTTCAGACATATGTTCTTTCCCTTGTAAAATCATATCCGACAGTCCTAGGATTGACTATATAGAAAGTTGCTTATTGAAGCGTAAAATATGTGACAGAAACATTATCGTCTCACCTGAAGAGCAGAACTATGATGGCGAGAACCATCATGGACTTTGAATTTCCAACAGCAAGGAAAACCGGGAGGGTTGTTGCACAAGGAGATAATGCAGGAACAAGGACAAGCCCAGCAACAGCCATTTTCTCCATGGGTTGGTTATGAGAATGAGTGTGACCACCTTTACCAGCCAGAAACAGCAAGACATAGCTTCCACCGAGAAATACGAGCAAAAGGGAAGCAAGTTTGTGAACAGTCTCTTCACCGGCAATGGTATTCGCCATTGTGATTGCTGTTATACCAAGAAGGGAAGTGGATATGACATGCAGGACTGCTCCAAATGCAGCTGAAAATTAGTGACACTAAAAAAAATCAGAAAAGAATATGCAACAAACTTAACCAAACAACAACAGAAACGCTGAATCATGTATTTGAGCTTGAGTAGCGCATCAATACAATTCAGTTGTCACGAAAGAAGAATACGATCAGAACAAAACCGGTCACCCTGACTTAATATATGGTTAAAAAATTTAAACAAGTTCTTTCGAGCCCTTGTAAAGCAACAACGGAAAGCTATAAACATCAACATGTTCCTCTAAACAAGTGGAATTCTCGCTCAGACAATCAACTATGTGGCTTAGGCGTGATCAGATCTTTGTCCAACTTCTTAAAATTTATCTCAGATTATATGTGGCATTATTACCTCTAATTGATCTAAGATGAGTGACTCTTTTTAAATGACTAAGACTAATAATCCTAAAGTCTTCTTAGGCTACTCTAACTTCAATGTAGGATCTCACATCATCTATATCCCATAAGACACCAAATGCAACACCAAAGATGATCACAACAAATACAAGTCCTTGGACCATTAAAGCAGCAGTTGAAATCATTCATAATTCCCAATTTATCTATTTCTAGCTAAATCAAACAATGAACACACAATGCTTCGATTATTATTGCCTCATCGAAAAGCAGAACAATGGAGAAATATCAAACGCGCCATCAATGTCAGAAAATGCAGCATTCGAAACGGGAGAATTAGAGATCTTAAAGTTGGAAACATACTGACGAAGAGTGTTCTCGAAAGCGTCCATTTCTGCGCACGTCCAACGATGGAGAAAGGTAACCAATGCGTCGGAATAAATGAGTGAAGGAGCGATACGGTCGCTATTCCGCCGATCGTCGATAGATCCTCCGCCGTGAAAGTGTCCATTCTTCTTCTCCCGGAATAGAAAACAGGATCTGAAAATTGCAGGTCGAAATAACAGTAGCTCGATCTGAGTCTCTGATAAGCAAAATCTATAAATCGGAAGAGGAATTTACATCTGAATCTTCTCTGATTTCATGGGGAAACTGCTAAGAATAAGATCTGAGCTTCTGAGGAAGAAAGAAGAAGAAACTCGTGAAGCAAATCAGTGTACTGTACGCAAATAGCCCAATAACCGAACTAGACCGGGTATCGGATCATCTTACGGGTTGGATCCGGATCTTGAGATGTTAGTTAGTAATAGTATCCTTCTGCCGGCTTGTATATTTTTTGAAGTAAAAGATAGGATAATTACAAAAAAATGTCATTAGTTACAAAACAAAATAACTAAGCATATTAAAAGTGTATGAAATAAAAAAAATATTTATGTTTATGGTGTGTACTATAATTATCTATAAAACTTGTTTTAATGTTATTCTATGATATTTTCTTTTATTATTTTGTTAACACCACTATTATTTGAATATTAGACATAAAATTGATTTAATTAAGAATATGTGAAACAAAAGTTGTCTTGTGGTATATCTTGAACTAAATTCTAATTATAGTTTTGAAATGGCATCGATCCAACCCAACCAATACAAAACTTATCCGGAAAGACCGAAACTGAACCAGTTTTTTCTTTTAACTAATTTGTTTTTTAAATTTTTTTTTTAAATTTAAGGATTAAACAAAAATAATAAATTTGTTGTAAAATGAAACAAATAACAATTCCAAAATTGACTTTCTAGGAAAGTTTCAGAATTTGGAGTTTTATAATGAAGAAGCAATAACATTCCCAAAGGGAAACAAACATACACGACTTCTCATCCTCTTTTCTGTGTTTTAACTTTTAATAAATAGTTTCTTAGAGAGTTGACAAAACACAAATATATTATAGTTTTACTTATAGGAGCAAGGAATTGGAAATGGTAAATGGGGATCCAGCACCGCAAAAGTGATAGATAAACATCCTTATAATTTATAATATAATAGCTAGCAATCTTCCCAAATCCAAGGATCCAAATCAAGTCATCATGAGTTCCTTCACAATCGAAGGTGAAAGCAGACAAAACTTTCTTAATTACTCGTTTCCCTATTAAATTTTCACATTCAAACTAATTTCCATTTTCTTGAATTAACTTATCTTATCTTTTTGGTAATATGCACGCAGCCCCACCGATTCAAACCATGAACTCCGAGGAAGACATTAAAGCAAAGACAGAAGAACATGTTTACGCCCCATGTTGTCCAAACTGGTTGGTACATATATATATATATATATAATTTATAATATTAATAAAATTAATCAAAGTTACTAATCTTTTCTCTAACCTTCATAGCAATTGCACGGGATCTGAAGAAGATTGCGATTGCCCATCAACAAGTGAATGTGCTGGCACATGCTCGGATCTCGAGTTAGATGGAAGTGCATGTTTTTGTTGTGTATTTTGAAATGTTTTTGTAATATAATACGAATAATGTATTTTTTGTTTAAACCTCTATAGATATATTGTCCCATTAATGATTATATACATTTACACAAAATATATAACTTACAAATATATTTATTCCAATGTTGTTTATTTTTTTTCCTTCTTAAACTTCATCTCTATTTTGTGTGTGTGTTGTGTTTTGGAAATTTGACTAATGACCATTATAATAGGTACTGCAATATTATCCCTTCTTGAGTCTACAAACTCAAAAAAAAAACCTTTAGAAGAGCGTATGCACACAACAAGGGGAAACCATAAAGTTTTTTTTGTTTCCAAATAAATGTTGTGTTGATTCATCAAATTCATAAGTAAACGAAAATTATATTATTCCAATAAAATAACTAATGGAAATATTTACAAGAAATATTTTTATTTACAAGAAATATTTTTAGAGTTAGAAATTTCTTTTGTTTAATATTTTTTTTTAATAAAATTTTACTACTAATGTAGATGAAAAATTAAATTTTTGTTTACACTATTGTAAATTCGCAACCACCCAATCCTAGACGCAATTCCAAACGGTCCGAAACGATTTAAGGCGTCAAAAGGTAGCAATCGTTTATAGCGTTTGCGATGGTTGTGGAAGAACCCATAATTCTGACCCCCGAAACGCTGGTTGCGATTACACGCGTTTCAAAAACGCTCGGTTAGCTGCGACATTTTCAGCGAGCGAAGGAAAAAGCTTTCAGTAGTTGTAGAAAAAGACGAAATCGAGGAAGAAGAAGGATGAAGAAGATCCCGGTGCTTCTTATGGGCTGCGGAGGCGTTGGCCGCCACCTTCTTCAACACATCGTCTCTTGCCGATCGCTTCACGCCAAAATGGTCCTTACTCTCTTTCTCCTCACTTACTTATATCTCCATAGCTCGATTTCTCTGTAATGAATTGATCCTAAACTAAATGTGGTTTCATACATAATTTCTGAATTTGTTTTCTGATTCTTTGCTTCTGAATCGTCTTACTTCGATTTATCCATGTTTGTTGAGGAACAGTTCTTCATCTGGAATCATCATCTAGGTTCTCGAGTTGATAAATTTGGCACTTGGACAAATGTTGAAATAGTTTCCCCGAATAATGTATTCCTCTAGTTTAGCTCACAAACAAAATCATGAATTACTTATCTGTATCCGTCTTTGATAGGGAGTTCAATTACGGGTTGTTGGAGTATGTGACAGTAAATCATTAGTTGCTCCAATGGATGTGCTCAAAGAGGAACTGAATGATGAACTCTTGTCAGAAGTTTTCCGTATCAAATCAACTGGTTCTTCATTATCGAAGTTGGGTTCTTTAGGTAACTCTTTGGCCTATATCATTTGTTTTCGTCATGAGTCTGTTTATGGATTATAAGCAGGATGATCGATCATCTGTTTTTCATTCCAGAAAAAGGTGGATATCGAGTGTTCAATGATTCCGAGTTAAGCAGGGAAACAGAAGAGATCGCAAAACTTCTTGGTAAATCTGCAGGTGTGTACCAAACATAAGGTTGAGTTACAACTATTGTGGTCAGCATTTTGTAACGTTTGAAATCTGGTTCTGGTTTTGGGGATAAATAGTTTCTGATAGATAAAAGCCATGTTCTTGCTATAGGCTTAGCTGTTGTGGATTGCTCAGCCAGCATGGAAACGATTGAAATATTGCTCAAGGCAGTTGACTTGGGTTGCTGTGTTGTCCTGGCAAATAAGAAGCCTCTTACTTCAACACTGGTAACTTCTTGTCACTAGTAATTATTTTTGCATGTTCTGCTTATGTAATTATGTGCAAGCATATGCATTGAATTGTTCCCTGAAGCTGTTTCTCTTCCCTTTTGGTTTATTGTGGTGTATCATTAGCATGAACACTTATATTCAGGGACAGCATAGAATCTTGAACCAGTACTTTATGTTCTTTCAAGAATAAGAAGTTGCTTTAGGTTCTTTTTGAAAAAAATATTTAGGTCAATCGAGTTCTCCAAATTGCTCTGTCTGCAAATCCATCCTGTTTTTTAACGACTGGACATACCCTAGATAGTAGGAGAAAACTACATTAAAGTTTCTCTGTAAATCTGTGCTAATCTAGTTTATCAAGTAGTTGGAAAGTACTCATATTTTCTCTCATCTTGTCTTCTGCGCAGGAACATTACGATAAATTGGCTTTGCATCCGCGATTCATCCGCCATGAATCTACTGTAGGTGAAACACAGCTTGTGTGTAGAGTAATACTATTATTTCACATATAGTAGTCATTTGAGAATGTAACTAGTTTAAACATGTGGTGGTATGGTTGGCTGTATATGGTAGGTAGTGAGATTTTTAAAGCTTTTGCACCTGACATATGTTTATTTATAGGTTGGTGCTGGTCTTCCTGTCATCGCATCCTTGAACCGCATAATCTCGTCTGGAGATCCTGTTCATAGAATTGTCGGTAGTTTGAGCGGTAATTACACTTCAGATGCAATTCATTGTACCATGATAGTGTTATAGATGTTTATAGTTGTTCTTATCCCAATATATGCATGTCTAATTTATTTACGTATCTTTGTATCCGTGCTCAATTAATGATAGGTACCTTGGGATATGTAATGAGTGAGCTTGAAGATGGCAAGCCTCTAAGCCAAGTTGTTCAAGCTGCTAAAACGCTGGGGTACACTGAACCAGGTCTGTCCAGTTTTATTTTAGTCATCATGGCACATATCTTTTTTTGTCTGATTGATAGTCATCTGCTTTCTTTTAGCAGCGTTATGTTCAAGTAGATATTGCTTTGTCTGCTTTTCTATACTCCATAAGCTGTTTTGTAGCTCGACAATATTCTCCAACTTGCTTTGACCTTATAGTGCATCATAGCTGGTTTAGCCTTGGGAAAAACTACCTGTAATAGATGAAAAGAAAGATGATATTTTGATATTCTAAATATGATGTTTGATTGACATGTTCTTTTGTTTTATTCACAGATCCACGTGACGACCTGAGTGGCATGGATGTTGCTAGAAAGGTCTGAACATATAGATGTAGTGTCTCTTACGAGAGTTAGAGTGCATGCATACCTTTGTTGATGTAGTTGAGGTTACCTTCATATTGCGTTATTCATCTAATTCAAGTAATGTACATAAAAAGGCAGTCATGATTTGTCTGGTGGTCATGTGAACAAATCTTTTCTTTTGAATCGGATATCCTGATGCTTTTGGTAGGCAAATCCTCCAATTGTTGTGTGTTTACTTACTCACTACGATTAATAAGAGTATGCGTTGAAATTCCCATATATTTTCATTTGAAGCAATTTTTTTTGCTACGAAAATATAATTAATACAAAGTTAAATGTTTTTCAACTTTGTTTGCTTCTGTCATGATAGGGTTTGATTCTTGCTCGACTTCTTGGGAACAGGATAATTATGGATAGCATAAAGGTGTGAATCACTTTCAAAGCATTTTATCTTTTATCTTTTGTATTTGATGCTGTGATTTATCTTTGGTGAACCAAATATCTTCGAGTAAAATTCCAGTTGATTTTTTCGGCTGGAGAATTCTAGTTCATTTTTGTCTTTAATGGTAAAGTTTGAATTGGGCTGTAGATATGCTGATCTCAGTCTTGTCTAAATTTTGGTTCTGCCTTCTCGATCCCAGAAAAAAATGACTCCTAACTAGACTCCTTTGATCCTTTTTTTCTCCTGTAACCTTTGTAGTTTTTATTGTTTCTCTGTAGATAGAGAGCTTGTATCCTGAAGAGATGGGACCTGGACTCATGTCTGTGGATGATTTCCTCCATAATGGAATAGTAAAACTTGATCAGAATATAGAGGAGAGAGTTAAAAGAGCTTCATCAAATGGGTGTGTGCTTCGTTATGTCTGTGTGATTGAGGGTTCAAGGTAATAACAGTTTACATTTCCAAACCCCAACTTTTTTTTGGTACAATCAGCATTCAATATTTTGTTCAAGGCAAATTTTATTGTAGCTAGAGAGAAAATTGTTTCCTAATTATATTGGTTATATCACCCATAGAATGCTAGTGTACAATGTTGAAATTGTCTTCTAATGGGATTTTAAATTTCACGGTCTCTCTGCAGCGTTCAAGTTGGCATTCGAGAAGTTCCAAAAGATTCACCATTGGGACGATTAAGAGGCAGTGACAATATAGTAAGTCTATTATAAGATTCTATTTGTTAAATCTTCCTGAAACTGCTCATGGAAGAGAAGCTTTGGTTTAAACAGCTTATCAGTGCCCTTCTCTGCACACTTAGCTCATATGAGATTGATTGATTCATTTGCTCACTTTATCTCATGAACTCAAGCACACTATTTGCCTCTAGATTTTCTTGTGAGTAAGAATAACTGATATGGTTGGAAAACTGCAGGTAGAGATTTATAGCCGTTGCTACAAGGAGCAGCCTTTAGTGATTCAAGGTGCTGGAGCCGGGAACGACACAACTGCAGCCGGAGTTCTTGCAGATATCATCGATTTGCAGGATCTATTTCACTGAGAGGATGTGGTTTTTAGTTTTATCAAAATACACAATTCATAATTTACCTCTTCTATGATCTTTGTCAACGCAAAAAAAATTCATCGTTTCTTTTCATTAAAAACATATAGCGAACAAGAACGTGACCTCTAAAAAAAAAAAAAAAAAAAAAAAAAAAAAAAGAACGTGACCTCTCCTTACATTACAAAAAGAAAAAAAAAACATTTTTGCTGGTTTGACAAATCAAAGTTGTTTTTAAGAAGCGTTGACTAAATAAATTAAAAAGCAAAACAGGGTCAAACGGAGAGAACGGTGTCGTTTGATATCTCAGTGTGATCGATTTGATTCTTGGGATCAAGAGCCATCTCCCGGAGCCGGAGAAGACTTCCGGTAGCCAGAATCGCCTTCGGATTTATATCATGCAGAGATCGGAGATACAAACTCTGACAAGCTTTATTCGCCGCCTCCGATAATTCCCTATCTTCCATTTTGAGCCCCAAAAGACAATGCCCTAAGATCCTCAGAATCGGTTGCAGAAGCTCCCATGGCAATGGAATCCTTCCACTATCTCTCTCAGATCTTCCTCCAATAGCAACATTCTCTTCCTCTCTCCACGAATCATCGCTCAAAGTCGGAATCACAGCCCGTGAAGATTGCTCCGTTTCTCCGTTTTGCCCCGCCCATTTCTCACACGATTCGCAGAAATTAAGCTTAGATTCGCGTGGCATTTTCGAGATTTTGCTATAGTAAAGCTCCAACGCGACTCCGACGATCCTCGCGCGGCGCGTAGATCTCACCGTCCCGTGTGGATCTAACGTGGAGGAGATCACGGCGATGTTGAGACACGTCGAGTTGTTCCTAGTGAGACCTTTGGATTCATGGTAAATGCTGGGATGTGAGAGATCGGGAATGTTGACGGTTATCGCTTGACCGGCGCGTGAGGTTGTTTCGTGCGCGTAGAGAGCTAGTAAAACGGCTTCGAATCCGGCTTGTGGTTGACGGAGAGGGACACGAGAGAGGTAGAGACCAGCGATTAAAGGAACGAATCGGAGGACGAGAAGCTGTAGCGATGGTTCCGCGGATTGGAAGGTGTCGTAGAGCCAACGGCAGAGGTTGTTATCTCCGGCGCCTGAATCGGGACGTAGGAGGAGAGATGAGATCGCGGTGGAGACGGCTTCATCGTCGAGGAGGGTAGAGATTGTGGAAGGGATGTTTGTGGTTGTGACGATCGTGGATAAGGATTGGATTGCTGTTTGACATTTTGTGTTGGATTCTGGATCGGTAGATATGGTGGTTTCTGAATCTCCGATGATCGCTGGAGAAGGTGGAGAGTCATGGCTTGAGGAAGAATCAGACATTTTGGAGAAGATTATCGTTTGTGAGAGAGTAGGAGGTGAAAATATGGAATTTTGAAAACTGAGAGAAAATTACGCAGCAAAAATAGGATCAAATAAAAATTAACCATATATAAGCCCAACTTATGGGCTAGAAGCCCAAATGAAAGAAAAAGGGTATGGGCTAGAAGCCCGAATTAAAATCAAAGCCGAAAATAGAGTTTGACTTCCCATATCCTACGCTTGGATTTGGTAAAGACTAAAGACAAAATCATTGTCACCTATAAGTCCGGTTTGGTTATATAATTCATCCAAATTTGAACTCGACAACGTTACCAATTTTCGATTTTAGCACCAATGCTTGGAGGTACTTTGGCCCTAACCATCATTATCCCATGTATTTAGACGGGTCACTTCATTGGCTCACCCTTTGTGAAGAAACCAAGATATTATCTTTCGATCTTCACACAGAGACTTTTCAGGTTATCTCTAAGGCTCCCTGTTCCCGGGATAATGTGACCCTTTCAAAGACATAATGTGCATCCTCAATAACCGCTTGTGTGTATCGGAGAAAAAGGGGCTCACCCAAATGACATGGTCGTTCGGTTCTTCAGGCCGCAAAAAGACAGAAGAAATTGTGTTCGACAGACATCACAAAAACTCTTTCTTGGTTTACGGAATTCCTCCACTTCCCTTTGGCGCCAATAGCAAGAATAAGCTATTGCTTCAAGGTCATGATTGCTTGGAAAAACATGTGATACATGATTTACTAGAAAAATGCGTATTTTAGAAAATAATCACTTATTGTGGAATTTTGATAACTTTTATAAAATAACGCAGCAAAAAGAGGATCAATTTTTAGCAAAAATAAAATAAAAATAGGATCAATTATTAAATAAACCAAAAAAATATGTATTGTTACGATCTCGAACGCTTGATTTATTTCGATCCGACGGTTAGTATAGCACCGTCCCGGGACCAGGAAAAAAAAAATTGGCAATATTTTTTTTTTACATTCTTTGCTTGGTTGGTTCTCCATCTTCAATATCATCAATCCGACTAGAGGAAATTAGGGCAACGTAATTTGGGCGAAAAATCTCTCCTCTGTTACGAATAGCTTGTTTTGATTACTAAAGGTACTAACTTTTCTCGATTCTGTTGTTTGTTTTTCGGTTTCATCTCTGTTTCTAGGGATTTCTCTCATTGTTCCTTTGTTTCGTTTTAGCTAACATTTACGAATCTCTTCCTTTTTCTTTGTTGATGATGTGTTTGTGTTAGGTCTGATTTATCGATTTTTCGAGTAAAAATTGGATTTTGTTTAATCTGGTTTGGTTGAATTGATGAATCGTTTTCTCGTTTTTCTTCAAGCTTAGCTGGATTCGTCTCTGGGGCTGTAGATTTTCGAGATCCGGTCAGGGTCGTTCGTGAAAAGCTCCTTGTTTTAAGTGTTACGGGCTACATCAGACGCTGACTGGCTTTTCATGGCATTTGAGTGCCAAGAGAGACTTGAAGCTGTAAACGAACAAAGAAGTGAGTCCGATACTCTGAATTTGAGAATAGAAAATGGGTCTGTTGAGATTCCAAGTGTGAAGTTGTCTTGTCAGCAAAAGAAGGGAACTTTGGTGCCTAGTAGATCGAAACAGTTGCTCTCTGACAAGGATTTGTCTACTACCATTATTGACTTGCCTCAGGCATTGATATCTGAGATTCTTAATTGTCTTGACCCAAAGGAGTTAGGTTTAGTGTCCTGTGTTTCAACTTGTCTGCATAGGTTAGCATCTGAGCATCACGCTTGGAAGGAGTTCTATCGTGAGAGATGGGGACTCCCCGTTGTTTTCGGAGCTACAAGTTCAGGGCTTTCTGATGAGAGATCATGGAAAGAGCTGTTTGCTGAAAGGGAATTTAGGAGTAGGAACTTTTTAGGACGTTATAGTATTGATACTCTGTATGGTCACACTGAAGCAGTCCGGATTGTTTTTCTCTTAGCTTCTGCCAAGCTCGTTTTCACTTCTGGATATGATTCCATTGTTCGGATGTGGGACATGGAAGAAGGTTTGTCTATTGCAGCATCTAAACCTCTCGGTTGCACAATTAGGGCACTTGCCGCTGATACAAAGCTGTTGGTAGCTGGCGGTACTGATGGATTTATACATTGCTGGAAATCACTGGATGGTCTCCGGAACCTGTTTGATCTCACAGGTTTTCAGAAAGAGAAGACCGACTTTCGGCTGTGGGGACACGAGGGTCCTATTACATCTCTTGCCCTGGACATGACAAGTATCTTTAGCGGTTCATGGGACATGTCTGTTCGTATATGGGATCGATCTTCAATGAAGTGTGTCAAAACCTTGAGGCATAGTGATTGGGTTTGGGGCCTTGCACCTCATGAAACCAGCCTCGCTAGCACGTCAGGTTCCGATGTATATATTTGGGACATTGACCGTGAGACTCCACTGACGATCATACCTGATGCTCATGAGGGTACCACTTACTCTTTGGCAAGAAGCCATACTGGGGATTTCCTGTTTACTGGCGGAGAAGATGGAGGGATTAAAATGTTTGAGATCAGAAGATACGGTAGTGAAACAAGCGTTGTACTCATATCTCAATGGATGCCCCACACTAGTCCTGTCTACTCTCTTTCTTTTGAGTTTCCCTGGCTTGTCTCAGCATCTGGTGATGGTAAACTCGCACTTATCGACGTTAGGAAGTTGTTGAAGACTAACCGTCGTGCCTATTCCAAAAGGTTTTCTTCGAGTACTGTGGAACCGCCGCAAAGAATGCTGCACGGGTTCGGGTCAAACTTGTTCTCTGTGGACGTGGGTTGTGACCGTATAGTGTGTGGAGGTGAAGAAGGAATAGTCCGGATATGGAACTTCACACAAGCGCTGGAGATAGAGCGAAGGACTCGAGCCCTTAAAGGAATGAGGCTTGAGAACAGGATGAGACGAAGGAGAATGCAAATGGAGATGAATGCAAAGAGTGGAAGGCCTGACCAATGCTCCGTTGCTGCTCATAAGAACCCCATCAATGGAGATAGGAACCGAGCCTGGCATAGTAAACGAAGAGCAAGTGGAAAGGCAAAGGCCTAAGCAATGTGATCCGATTTATCTTTGATACATTCAGCAAATCGATTTTATAACCTTGGCACATACTGGCTTTTAACCTATCAGGAGTTAGGTCTTGTGATTGGTGGAAAATGAGAAAATTGGCTTTTAGCATTACTTGTTTTATTCATATGTTTTGGAAGCTTTTAGTATGAAAAATGCAAACGAAGCTTCACTAACTTTTCTAACTGAATTTCAAAATCTTACAATACAACAAACATATTAACATTTTTCAAGTTCAAAAACAAGAGAACGAAATATAAACAAAACAGCAAGTTCCATTCTCTATTAGTTTTTCTTTGAAACTTCAAGAATATATTTGATATTTGTTCCACCGTGAATGCATGACAAAGGGATCCTTACGAGTGACGATCATGGTTCTCGTTTGAATTACTATAATCATTTTCTAGTCTCTTCAATTGTGTCCTTGCATGGTTTTTACCTATAATCATTTTCTAGTCTCTTCAATTATAAAAATATTTGATACATAATTTTGAGGATTGTTTGGTGGAAATTTTGGTTTTTAGAACCCACATTCTTCATGTTAAGACAATTAACTCTTTGACTAAAAACAAAAGAGAATCTCTTTTCTCCCGTGACTCCTTTAGTTTGCCATCTCTCTTTTTCTCGTAATGGTAGAGAAGATGAAATTCCGATGGCGTCAAAATTAAGATGACAATGACATCGTCATGCACCACTACCGTCTTCACCAGGACATGGTTTTCAATTTAACGTGCATAATTTTATTTTATGATAATTTTTCTTTATTAAAGAGAAAATTTAATGGCAATTTAGTGGTGTATGTTTAACCCAACAAAATAAAAATAATTGTAATAAACGTTCACTTTTACCTAGTAACAAATTTCCTAAAAACTACTGTAAACTCAAAGCTAAGTAAATATCAGAGTGGTTTGAGAAATACATTACATGACGTAAAATACGTAAACAGAAACAGCAGAATTAATACATCTGAAACTGTTACTGAAGTGGAAAGTGGAAACCTAGGTTTAGCGTTTACATTTTCACAAACGCTATCCTAAATGTAAGGTTAAGTCTAATATAGCAGAACCACATCAATTGCTATCTTCTAATGCTAAGGATACTCACTATTCTTGTAGTGCCTCTACTACTTTATTATTACATCGAGTTTGCTAGGATTGTATTCCAAATTAGTAGTTCAGAGAACCTTAAAAAAAATATTGGAAAAAGAAAGAAGGGTTTGAAATTCAACAAAAAAGACAAAAAGTTCACTTAACTTCTAAGCTGATTTTGAAAATCTTCCACTAGTTGTTTTTCTACAGTAAATGAACCTTTTTCATGAGTGTGGCAAAATTTTGACCGTTAATTAGGGTCAAAAAACGAAGATAAAGACACCATTAATTAACTTCCGGTTACAGAACTAGTACATGCATCTATTTTTCTCTATTGGTGTTTCTTGGAAACTTCAAGAATTTGGCTTCTGTTTCTCTGTAACAATATAGCAACTTCCCACAATCATCCTCCTATTATTACTTTTATGTTACTCTTATCTTTTTAGCATACATTGTATTTGTTAATCATGAGGTGTATGGAAATGTTCCTAACTATACATAAAATTAGTTAAATGCTACTTTATTTAGAAAATGTTATTCTATTTTATTTTATCCAAAATTTCGGTTAATTCAATGTAAAAGGCTTGGATTTTTGTACAAGATGTATTTATTCAAGAAAAATGTCATGTGTCAAACAACATACATGAGTTTTCAACGTATATAGTAGGATGATCATGACGTTTTAATACGTTTCTACATTGTACATGTTTATAGTTTAGTAGTGATACTACACTTAATACGTAAATGATTTAGTTTGAACTGTAGGAAATTCAGGTTTTAAGTGTTTTAAAGTCGTATTAATTTTATTTTTATAATTTATTTAAACAAGTATATTTGACTTTAGAAATTGTAAGTTTTTTTCTCACAACAAAAACAATAATAAAACAAACCTACCCATTTAATCTACAAGACAACATACATATACACTTATACAGCCAAGCATCCACTTAAAAAAGTAGTGCACATATAGGTGAGAAGTCAATTACTAGTTTCTCGAATTTCTTGTACGAGAAGCATAAAAAGGCTATAAAATTAATTGTTTTGCACTCACAGACTCTTCGTCTCCGATCTTACATAACTTGTTCTTTTTTTTTTTCCCAGTCAAATCATAACCCATACATTACTCTCTGTGGGAAAACATCTGTCTCAAAGACGCAAAACCACACTATACCAAGACCTATTTGGTGTCATATCTTCTCTTACGTACGTACGTGCCAACTTAATTTTCTTTAATTCGAGCTTAATATACATATATGTATTGTGGTGTGGGGTTTCGTTTCTTCTTCTTTTCATAGTAGTGATTTCAATCGTGTTTTTAAATGATATTTTAAACTTCTTTTCTTTTGTCCTCTCTGTGACATCCGAAAGATCTAAAATTTCTGAGCCTTTTTTTTTTTTCTTTTTTTTCTTCTAAATATCTAGAATAACGTCTCGTGTACTTTTGTATTCTATAATTTTTTTTCAATCTTTTGTACGTTACATTTATTTGTTAAGGTTATTCGATGCTAAATTCTCTCCATCTTTAGCAGTCAACAGTCACTTTTAGGTTATAAGGAAAACCAATAGAAATTACCAAATATTAAATAGGAAATAAATCTAAATTAATTAATATTCTATAAGCTCCTGCATCATCTTGACATGCTAATGCATAATAAATAGCTAGAAGAGCACATCATCTTCTAAGTTTCATACTCAAATTTTGTTATAGATTTGGGTTAAGTTTGCTATAAATTCTGACATTGTGGGATTTGCTACTCCAGAAATGGAACGGGAATCTGTGAAGAACAAGAGTATTCTTCTTCCAATGGCTCGGCGTGGCAACGGTTCCAAAGGAAAGAAGATTCATCTTCTCACTAACCACTTTAGAGTTAACTTCAGTCAACCAAACAGTCCTGATTTCTTCCATTACAGCGTGCGCTTCTTGTTTTCTTTAGTGTCCCATTTCCATGACTGATTTGAGAAACGTACTTTAAAGTGGGCTTTGTCTCTTTATTTTTTTGGATACAGGTTGCTATCACATATGATGATGGTAGTCCAGTTGAAGCCAAGGGTATTGGTAGAAAGATTCTTGAAAAACTTCAACAGACTTATCAAACTGATTTGGGTTTCAAACACTTTGCTTATGACGGCGACAAGAATCTTTTCACTGCCGGTCCTCTTCCCGGATCCAAGCTAGACTTCTCTGTTGTTCTTGAAGACATGTCTTCTAGGAGAAATGCAGACAAAAGACTAAGGCTTTCTCACCAATCCAAGAAATTCAATGTTGCAATCAGCTTTGCTACAAAAATCCCTATGCAAGCTATTGCAAATGCTCTTCAAGGAAAGGAAACGAAGCATCTTCAAGATGCTATCAGAGTGATGGATGTTATTTTGTGCCAAAATGCAGCTCGGAAGTAAGTAAAACTTTTCTCGATATTTCTTCCATCTTTTTTTAACGTTTTTGATGATGTTCCGTTGTCACATGTCCGTTTTGCGCAGAGGTTGCCTCCTAGTTCGCCAATCTTTCTTCCACAATGATGCAAAGTACTTTACGAATATCGGTGAAGGTGTTGATTGTTGCAAAGGATTCCATTCAAGCTTCAGAACTACTCAGGGAGGCTTGTCCCTCAATATTGGTAAGTTCTTTTCTTTTAATATATGTTTTTTAGTGTGATATTAAAAAATTTCTTTGTAACATTTCGGTTTTTCTTTCATCAGATGTTTCGACTACGATGATAGTAAAACCTGGTCCTGTTGTTGATTTTCTTATTGGAAACCAAGGTGTGAAAGATCCATTCTCTATTAACTGGAAAAAGGTATTTAGAAGAATCTCAAATGGTGTTTTAGCATATATTTGAGGTGAAGAACTTCTATTTGAAAATTTTCTGATTTTTTGTTCTTTCTGTTATATAGGCTAAAAGTACTCTCAAGAATCTTAGAGTTAAAGTCATCCCCTCAAATCAAGAATACAAGATAACCGGACTAAGTGGACTACACTGCAAAGATCAAATGTTTGTATTTGAACATATATATGTTTTAAGTTTCCTTGATTTGCTTATCGGTGATCACTTTTTCTTGTGTGATTTAGGTTTACTTGGAAGAAAAAGAACCAAAACGGGGAAGTTGAGGAGGTTGAGATTACAGTGTTTGATTACTTCACCAAAATCCGTGACATCAAACTGCATTATTCAGGTGGCTTACCATGTATCAATGTTGGTAAGCCAAATCGTCCTCCTACCTACTTTCCCATTGAGGTAAGGTTTAGTTTGTGTGTTTCTTGTTTTCTCACATTTTCATGTTTAATGGCTTATATGATAATACGTGTTTGTTTCTTTCACATTTGACAGCTCTGTGAGCTTGTATCTCTACAACGCTATACTAAAGCTCTTACAAGTTTTCAGAGGAGTAACCTTGTCAAAGAATCAAGGCAAAATCCTCATCAAAGAATGGAAGTGTTAACCAGAGTAAGATCTTTATTTTTCCACTTATCCTCTTTTTATTTGCATTTTTTATATATATTAAGTTCCATGTTGCAGGCTCTCAAGAACAGTAATTATAATGATGACCCAATGTTGCAAGAATGTGGTGTTAGAATAGGCTCTGACTTCACTCAAGTCGAAGGTCGCTTGTTACCAACACCCAAGGTGACTCTTCTATTTCATTTTTGGTCATGGAAGGTTTGATGTTATTAATTATTATATATCTTAATCCCTTATAAACAGCTTAAAGCTGGCAATGAACAAGACATCTATCCTAAGAATGGGCGTTGGAACTTCAATAACAAGGTCCTTAACTATTATGTCCTCTGTCTTCTCAAACAAGTTTTTTTCTCATAGTTGTTTGAAACCTTGTGACACTGATCATCAAACTTTCTTTTACAGATAATTTTTGAGTCAGCAACAGTTACTAGATGGGCTGTTGTGAACTTCTCTGCTCGCTGTGACCCGCGCAAGATTGTTCGTGATTTGATCAGATGTGGAAATATGAAAGGAATTGTAAGCTACCTTTCTTCAGGATCGTTGTTTACTATAAAGATCACACTTGCGTTACAAAACCATTTCTTGTTTTTTGTTTTTGTTTTTGTGTGTTCTTTGATACCAGAACGTAGATCCTCCATACAAAGTTGTCTTTGAAGAAGATCCTCAGTTTAAGGATGCACCAGGTTCTGTAAGAGTTGAAAAGATGTTTGAACGTTTAGAATCCACACTCGGTGACGTTCCTCCAAATTTCCTTCTATGCATACTCGAAAAGAAAAACTCTGATGTTTATGGTAACACTAAGCACTTAAACATTACTTGAATCATTTAGTATACTCATTTCTTTCCTCATATGGATAATTGTTGTATCCCTTAGGTCCTTGGAAAAAGAAAAATCTTGTTCAAGTTGGAATTGTGAATCAGTGTATTGCTCCTCCTCAAAACGTTAATGATCACTATCTCACAAATGTTCTCCTCAAGATAAATGCCAAGGTGATCTCTTTTTGAATCAATCTTTTAATTAGTTTCTGATATAATTATCTTTGTTAATCTCTGTCATTTCTGTATAGCTTGGTGGATTGAATTCAGTGTTGGATATGGAGCGGTCACAAGCAATGCCTTTGGTAATGAAAGTTCCTACCATCATTATTGGGATGGATGTATCTCATGGTTCTCCTGGACAGTCTGATGCACCATCCATTGCCGCGGTAACATTGGTTTTTTTTTCTTGTAAACTTTCTTGTCTTGTAAGATACTGATATATCTTGAATGCATAGGTTGTGAGCTCCAGAGAATGGCCACTGATCTCAAAATACAGGGCTTGTGTGCGTACACAGTCGCGTAAAGTTGAAATGATCGATAACCTCTTTAAACCCGTCTCTGACAAAGATGATGAAGGTATCATGAGGTAATAATATTACTGGACTATTTTGTACTCTATTAATTAGCTCTGCTTTTATGTAACAGTATATGATTTTAAGACTCAATGATGTGTTTACAGGGAGCTCTTGCTTGACTTTTACTCAAGTTCTGCAGTGAAACCCAATCACATTATTATTTTCAGGTATGCATATAATCCAAGATTTAACAGTCTTTTGAAAGTAGTTAAATACAAATTTTCTAACTCTTAACTACATTAATACATGTAGGGATGGTGTGAGTGAATCTCAGTTTAACCAAGTTCTTAATATTGAACTGGATCAGATGAAGCAAGTAAGGATTTTAGTTTTACAACTTTCAAGCTCTTAAATATTTAGCCTATGTTTGACCATTTTGGAGTTTAAGGTTTTTACTTTTGTTACATTATTAGGCGTGCAAGTTCTTGGAGGAGAAGTGGGTTCCCAAGTTTACAGTGATCATAGCTCAGAAAAACCACCACACCAAGTTCTTCCAGACCAGAAGCCCTGATAATGTTCCTCCAGGTAATAATATTGATTTTGTTTGTTGGTGTGTTGAAATGACTTGAAACCTGTTCTCTATTTACTTGCAGGAACAATAATTGATAGCAACATCTGTCACCAACACAACAACGATTTCTATCTTTGTGCTCATGCTGGAATGATTGTAAGTGAAAAATATTGTGATTTTCGAATCTGTTATGAATCGAACAAAAACTTAAAATACTTTTCGATGTGTTAGGGAACTACAAGGCCAACACATTACCATGTGCTCTATGACGAGATTGGATTTGACACAGATCAACTCCAAGAACTTGTGCATTCCCTATCTTATGTGTAAGCAGCAGATCACTTCAAACCTTTTTATCTAGTACATTGATTCTCTGTATTGAATTAGGCAATAATCTCTTAATTCTGTGGTTTGATACTTGTAGCTACCAGCGGAGCACAACTGCAATCTCTCTTGGTAATTCTTTGGCATTTGATATCTCAGCTTATATGTGGAATTTATCCTTGTTGTGTGATCATTATTATCAATAGTTTTAGATGCTGTGAGATTAGAGTTTGCTTTCGTTCATGATGACAAATGACACTACTTGTTGCGATGCATGATGTAACATCTCAATTTTTTGCAGTTGCGCCGATATGTTATGCTCATTTGGCGGCTGCACAGATGGGAACTGCGATGAAGTTTGAGGACATTTCTGAGACTTCATCGAGCCACGGCGGGATCACCATAGCTGGAGCAGTCTCTGTGCCACCCATGCCGAAGCTGAACACCAATGTTGCTAGTTCAATGTTCTTCTGCTGAAAGAAAAAATAAGCACCATTAATTCACTTAGCTTTTCTGCTAATGAACAAACCAAAGAACAAGATTGTTTCTCTCGCTCTTATGACTTTTCGTTGATTCTCTTTTTTTTTTTTTTATTGTTGGTCGGTGTTTTAGATTCTTATCGAATCGCAAATTTAAGACATAATCAGTTGCATTTTATTATTGACTAAGATTGATTTGAGTTGTTTCTTGTTCCATGAACCTGAGTGAAGTTTTATAACTCGATGACATTAACAACATTACCATAAAATCAACTCACTAGATGGATAAATATGTATCTGTTGTATACGTCTGGATCCGTAAAAATCAAAATGTTTCGAGTAAAAGAAACACGAAATGAAGAACACATCCAAAGCTGTTACTGAAGTGATAAGTGAAAGAGTTTACCTATCATAAGTTAGGACTTAGGATCATACATATTTTTTTGAAAAAAAAAACAGCTATATACCCTCTCTATGGCTATTATTAACCTGAGAAAATGCATACTGAGGCTCTAGGTGGTTCGTTGTCTAACATGTCTGCTGGTGGTATCGCCACCGCCGTCAGAAAGTTGGGCCCACACACTCTGAGACTTTGCTCCACCAGTACTGTTACTGCCTTCCTCGTGACCAGCCACCGCCTTCAGAAGCTCGGACTGGAGGGTCACACATTCATCCTTCATCTGTTGGTAAGCATCTGTCTCCAGTACAGCTGCAATATCCAAGGCCCCACCAAATCAAACACAACAGAAGATCCAATATTTCTATGGAGACCATCAAACACTTTAATGGCATAGTTTATGATACTAAAAACAATTTTCTAAAAATGCACTGTAGTAGCATACCTGCTAGGTTCTCGGCAGTAAATTTAAGGCAAACGTTCTTCAGTTCCTTAGCATTATATCTGTCGGCCAACGCTAAGATCTTGGCGACAGATTTGACTGATACGCCTTTGCAGATGTGAGATTCACACAACAACCTGAGCCTAATCAGGTCGTACTTGTCTGCTGCTGCTAAAACCTTTACAATCAATGTCTCGTATATTTCTGACAGCTTTAAGCGCTCAAACGTATGAGTTGTTGCAGGCTCCACATCTTCTGGAAGAGAATCTTTATACATGAATTGTAGCAAAGCCTGGATGGAACAGAGCATCAATACAAGCACGATCTGAACTAACAGAAATAAGTAAATAATAACCACCAATGATGTACCTTAAAAACCTTAGGTTCCAAATCATTAATAGTAACCTCTGTATTGTTTGCTGCAAACTCACTGAAAAACTTAGACTTGAAAAATGGAGATCGAGCAGCCAGTACTAATTTATGAGCTAGAAACTTCTCGCCAGCAATGTCAAAAGTTACGTCAGAACCTTCCATGCTATCCAGTAGAACACCAAAATGTGATCCAAGTTCTGAATCAGGGACGTGAACAGAGTGTAACTGTGGGCATTGTATTTCTGAAACCACAACTCCAACGGTACAATTGATTATCAAGCAATCGTCTTTCAGGTAGTCAGATGTCTCAAGAATGGAACGTCTGAAGAAACGCTTGTATCCCCTAATCAAACCACAAAGAAGAAAAGAGAATTACAGGAGCTTGAGTTAGCAGAACTTAAGCAAAAGACAAATGTAAAGAGAAGATCAAATATATCTCTTTCAAGAAGGATTAAAGTAAATTGGAAGAATTGAAGACACAAGTTCTCCACCCACTTTTATCAATAAGACTTTTCCAATTAAGACTTAAGCTAAGGCTATGTCTGGACACACTCGGACAATTGAGTTAGCTTATAAACCTTGGTAATTATAGATTTCCCATTCAATATTTTTCTGCGTCATGAACATCAAACCACCTACGTCTTTCTTATTGCCACAATAATCTTCTCACAAACAAGTTTTGGAATGGGGCCAAGTACCCACATCACTCATCAGTCATAGGATTGTTTACTACACTGACTATGGCTAGCTGAATTCTCCAATATTCAGGGTTAATACCATCAATATGAAAAATCATGCAGCACTAACGGAGTTCAAAATTTACATTTCTCCTTAGCAGTTCACAAGTTTTTGGTACACCTATCAGCTATGGCTGTCAGCCTGTCACTTCCAAGTAAGCCGAGGATTCATCATTAGAGAAACTGAACACTGAGCAAAATCTCTCTGGTAATACCCTAGTAAGATTACCATGATGTATCTTGTAATTCATGTGATCATTTTCACATTTTCTCCTCTTTATTTTACCTCACAGCTAGTAAACAGATATCTACCATAGAAGCTAGATGAGGGAATCACGAGTCAGATCAAGCTCATGGTTAATCCTAATACAAAGTACTGAAAACCCTAATCAAAAGTAGTTCTTCTTCACCAGAAATGATCAAACATGCATCAATTTAGAAAACTAAAGAAAGCCAATAAGAACCCTTATCCTACAAACGAACTGATTGAAATCAAGAAAAACAAGAATTATGAGAGCAGTGAGCAAAAACCAACTAGGTGAAACAATCATACCACATGCTTCCTCTGTATTTGAGTGTATAAGGTCCACCATCAAGTGACCGCTCAAAATGGCTGTGAACCTTGTGTTTCCCCTTTCCGCTTTGGTCAACAAGAGCAAGCTCAAAAAGCGCCCTAACTTCAGTTCCTTCACTCGCCAATGCGATAAAAACAGAGACGTACGACGAATTATCCTCCGGATTCTTACCGTCCGGGTAAAAGAAAATCCCCCACTGATAACCTCCGACGGAAAAATTATCACTTGCTATGTGCTTCCCTATACCCATCCCTTTCGCTAAGCTGTATCCTTGTATCACGAATTGATGTGACCCGTTCACCGTCTGCGTCACCGATTTCGAGCTCGTCGGAGATAAAACCCGATCCGGATTCGATCCCGGATTCAATGATCCAGTCATCTCCTTGAAATTTAATGGTATCTGATCACGAAGACACGAATTTCACCTTCGATTACCCAGAAACAAGATTCTAGGGTTTTGAATCTTTTCAATTTTGGATTTTGGTTTGAGACCGTTTAAAGAGAATCGGAAGAGGGAAGTGTGACTGAAACGTCTCAAATGTTCTAACTAACGAGTTAAAAATTAAACGGGTGTTTGGTTATAGGTTTAAACTTATTCTCCTGATATTTATATTTAGAGTCATAATATCTCTAATCCGATTGCCAAACAAGCCGTCAACGTTGCTCGAATTTCAAGAGTGTCTATCGTCTCTCTCTATCAAACAGCGAACGGAAAAAATGGATGGTCATGAAGGTTGTTGTGGCGGCGGCGGCGGAAAGACGGAGATGATACCGACGGAGGAAGCTCTGAGGATAGTACTCGGCGTCTCTAAGCGTCTTCGTCCGGTAATCGTATCGCTGCATGAAGCACTTGGGAAAGTGTTGGCGGAGGATATTCGAGCTCCTGATCCTCTGCCTCCATATCCTGCTTCCGTCAAGGTGAATAATAAGATCAATGATCAATCTAAGCTGGTGATGAGTACTAGAGCGAAAATTTGAATAACTTGGCATTATCGTTGTTTAGGATGGGTACGCTGTTGTTGCTTCAGATGGTCCTGGAGAATATCCGGTGATTACTGAATCAAGAGCTGGGAATGATGGACTGGGTGTGACTGTTACTCCTGGAACTGTGGCTTATGTAACTACTGGTGGTGAGTCTATTGGATTCGATGAAAACTCTCTTACTGATGATTTGTGTCATTTGCTTACTTGAAAACTTTGTACCTGACTTTTAGAGTATTTGAAAGTGCTTCTTATTTTCTCTTCTTACTCACTCCTTGCTATAATTTTCGATTTGGTAGTGTCTGAAAAGTAGATGTTTCTTTGAACTCAGCGTATTGTTCTCTTTGATTTGTTTCTCTTTTAGGACCTATACCTGATGGTGCAGATGCAGTTGTCCAAGTTGAGGACACTAAAGTAATTGGAGACGTCTCAACTGAATCAAAAAGAGTAAAAATACTGATTCAAACCAAGAAAGGCACTGACATCCGTAGAGTGGTATGCTTTCTTCTTTCTCGTTTATATAGCCAGTATTGTACCTGATATCTTTGATTTCTTTTATCTCTGACTGTTTGCTAAATAATTCAAATCTCATACTTTTCTTTATAATGTAATGACATTTGTTGATCTAAGAAAATTATTAGGATGCATGCCAGACCGGTAGATATTGTAAATGAATTTTGTTGCTAGTCTTTTGTTGGGTAAGTTATTGAGACAAATGGAAGATGCCGGGCTAGTTTTGGATATGTACTTGAATTGTCGGACATCATCCTGTTTTTTGTTATAATTTAGGTTTGTATTTGCAATGTTCCTTAGAGAAAAGACTCTTGTGGGACTTAGAATAAGCATGCATGAGGTCATCGCTAGAAGACCTGGGAATAGATAAAGCATGTTCCCTAGTATTAAACCATCAAATCTAACAAGTTGATGAAAAAGCAGCTTTTTTCAGCTGTTTGGAGGGGATACAATCGTTATATGTTCATTATTGTTTGACTTGGAGGATTTCATAAGATCCATTGAATCATTATATGTTCATTATATGCTAGGGTTGTGATATTGAGAAAGATGCAACTGTACTAAAAACTGGAGAAAGAATTGGTGCCTCAGAAATTGGCTTGCTAGCAACCGCAGGAGTAACAATGGTGAAGGTATTGCTGTATATCAGTTTTCTCTTAGCAGAGTTATTAGAAGATAAGTCCAAAAAAAGTAAGGAAAAATAAAACTTTCCTGTAGGTATATCCTATGCCAACAGTTGCTATTCTCTCTACTGGGGACGAACTTGTTGAGCCGACAGCTGGGACTTTAGGTCGTGGGCAGGTATTATGCAGAATTAAGACTCCTGATGCATATGAAAGTTATATCTGTATAATAATTGCAAATAGGTATTGGACCTTATATTATCTTTAGAGGCTAAACAATGAGCTCTCTGCAGATTAGAGACTCAAATCGAGCAATGTTAGTGGCAGCAGTGATGCAGCACCAATGCAAAGTTGTTGACCTTGGAATTGTTAGAGATGATAAAAAAGAACTTGAGAGAGTTTTGGACGAGGCCATATCCTCTGGAGTTGATATTATTTTAACTTCTGGTGGTGTCTCAATGGGAGACAGGGATTTTGTCAAGCCATTGCTCGAAGAGAAAGGGAAAGTATATTTCAGCAAGGTAAATAAGCAGTAGAAGTTTCCTGAATCTTCTCCCTGCTGTTTTCTTTTTCTCTGCTTTAAAGCAGAAGAGTTGGCAACTTAAGCTCAGCAAGTTGACAATGTTTAGTTTGGTATATAGAATGAACCGAGAAGATTTCATATTTTCGTTTTGCTGCAGGTATTAATGAAGCCCGGGAAACCTTTGACATTCGCCGAGATTAGTGCTAAACCAACTGAAAGTATGCTGGGGAAAACAGTCCTTGCATTTGGATTACCAGGAAATCCTGTGAGCTGTTTGGTTTGTTTCAAAATCTTTGTTGTGCCTACAATCCGCCAGCTTGCAGGATGGACAAGCCCCCATCCACTGAGGTGAGTGAAGTTTGCATTATACTTGTTTCTCCATATCAATTCATTAAAAAATGATCGTCAAGAAAGGGTAGATTACCGTCTAATCTCTGCGCAGAGTGCGAGCTCGACTTCAGGAGCCCATAAAGTCCGATCCCATCCGTCCCGAGTTTCATCGGGCCATAATCAAATGGAAAGACAACGATGGATCAGGAACTCCCGGGTGAGCCTGTTCATAATTATGTCTGGTTTTGAGTCAAAAACTTAGCTGGATCTTCCTAGATTTTCTTGGAAGTTCTAGTACGCATTACTATCTTAAATGGGCTAATTAGATATACCTGGTTGTCAGATTTGTTGCTGAGAGCACTGGACATCAGATGAGCAGTCGGCTTTTAAGTATGAGATCGGCTAATGCTTTGTTGGAGTTGCCTGCTACGAGCAATGTACTTTCTGCTGGAACTTCTGTATCAGCTGTAATTGTTTCTGATATTAGTGGCTTTTCAATAGACAAGAGAGTCTCATTATCAGAACCAGGATCTATTCGGAAAGAAAAAAAGTACGATGAAGAACCTGGGCCTGAGTATAAAGTGGCTATTCTTACCGTCAGTGATACTGTCTCAGCTGGGGCTGGACCTGATCGAAGGTATGATTACTGTTAAACTTTATTGAATGTCCCGTTGCAAATCTGGGTGAATTGATTATGTAAGAATGTTTGAAGAGATACACACTTTTTATTTGCATGATTGCATCTTTACTAGGTTAAGACTTAAGACTGCATAACCACTGTTAGAAGATATGGAAATGGCAACACTTAGTTTATCTTTGTCCTGGAATACATTGATTTTGATGAAGTTCTTAAACATATTTGTCCCGTATGTCTTACCTTCTGATAACTGCGACAGTGGCTAGTTGATGGGTATATTAAATTTATGCTTGTGAGTATAAAAGTACTCTTGGCTGTTTAGAATACCTGTTACTGGCTGATTATTTGATGAGAATAAAGCTAGAACATGACTTTGTAGTCAAAAATTGTCTAGATTCACCTTCCCAATTTTCTTTTAATGTGGCAAAATGGATACAAATATTAATAATGTAGAGTTGATATCTCCTCAGCCCAAGTTAAACGCAGTGAGTGAAAACTCTGGACTGCAACTTTTTACAAGACTTACTTCATTTTCGTCGATTAAAAAAGTGCATCTAGATACACCTCTCCAGTTCGTTATTCTGGTGAGGTCACAAATTCGATGCGATAGCAAAATTGCACAGTTATATTGCCCCCTGTCATAGTGAGACAGGGAAGCATCACAGTGCTTTGCTACATCTTTAAGCAAAATCTCATCTCGATGCCGTTCTTCATGTTTAATACTCAAACCCTCTCAGATAGTTTTTTCTTTTTATTCACTTGAAATTTGTGTGAAAGTTTTGGTCTTATCAATTATTTATCCATTTGTTTTATGGTCATTTCTTGATTGAATTTCTTATGCTGGTGCAGTGGGCCCAGAGCTGTGTCAGTGGTTGATTCCTCGTCTGAAAAACTGGGAGGAGCTAAGGTAGTTGCAACAGCTGTTGTCCCCGATGAAGTGGAAAGAATCAAAGACATTCTCCAGAAATGGAGTGATGTTGACGAAATGGATCTCATTCTTACACTTGGTATACAAACATTTAGTTACTTATTGTAGATTTGTTGTTGTATTTGAAGCATAGTTTTTGATATACTTAACATCTTGGAATTAGGTGGTACTGGCTTCACTCCGAGAGATGTAACACCTGAAGCAACGAAAAAGGTGATCGAGAGAGAAACACCCGGTCTCCTCTTTGTTATGATGCAAGAGAGCTTAAAGGTTTATTACTTACCTCTTAACTCTGCTGATGTTTAATCTGATAACCAAACCAATCCAATTCGAAATCCAAATTGAGCTTTAATACAGTTAGAATAGTTCGTCTTTCTCTAATATGCAAAATTCCTGAAACCAAATTAGGTAACTATTTTCTAAAACTGAATAACCAGACCTGGATTGAACATGGTTGTTCTTTTTAATAATGGAAAAGAATGGTGGTGAGTAGTCATCTGAATTCCGTGTCCTTTTTTCTCTGTGAGCAGATCACGCCATTTGCGATGCTCTCACGCTCTGCAGCAGGAATTAGAGGCTCAACATTGGTACAAATCTCTAACTTCACATTGGTGGAATCTCTAAGTTGTCATCATCACTCACCATTTCCATGTTTTTGGTTCCCCCAGATAATCAACATGCCTGGAAACCCAAACGCAGTGGCCGAGTGTATGGAGGCTCTTTTACCGGCATTGAAACATGCACTGAAGCAGATCAAAGGAGACAAGAGAGAGAAACATCCGAAGCACATACCTCACGCAGAAGCCACCACACCGACTGATACATGGGACCAAAGCTATAAGTCGGCCTATGCGACAGGAGAAAAGAAAGAGGAGGCTGGATGTTCTTGTACTCACTAAAACTCTCCAGCTTCTCCACACAGTGAATCAAAACCCCCAAGTGATTTTGCTCTGCACTGTTGTGACTGTAAAACTTTTGACAAGTTTTGTGGCTTACTGAGTTAGTTACCCAACTATATGGTGCGAAATGAAGTTTTTGTAATCTATATATACATTTTTGGATCACAATTAGCAAATAAATCCTGAAGTTGAGAAGTATTTACAATGATATGCCATTAGCATTAATTATTTAGATTTGTTTTATTTAAGTAAAGATTTTTAATTGAAATTCATTTCTCATATATTTAGCAAAAGTCTCTACAAAATCTTTCCTTATCTATTTAAGTAATGATTTTGAAATCAAATATGTTCTCAACAATTTACCAAAAATCTCTACACAATCTTTTTAAAAATCTCGACTTAGTTAACTTCTGATTTTTATCTGCAAAAAAAAAAAATTAATTGTAACGAGTGATGTAAAAATCGGGAATGTTGATACTACAATTTTTTCTACTTTTTTTTCATATAATGAAAATTATTTTTTAGGGATATTTTCTTAAAACCTCTAAACAAAACAAAGGGTTTCAAAAGATAGCTTCTCTTTTGGCGGGTCGACCCGCAAACCCGCAACTCTCTACGGGATTATCCGCATGAACCTGCGACCCGTAGTGGATAAATATATTATTCAAAAAAAATAACAAATGATGTTTAATTTTACGGGACGGTGTTATATGGTGCAACGGGTTTAGATCAATATTAATATTAAACAATATACTATGGATGAAATCCTAGAATTAAAAATCAAAATTTAATTATAAAATCAGAAACACTAAACAAAATAAACAATATTAACAAAACAAATACAACTTAAAATTTTGCAAAATAATTTTTTAGTTATAAAAAAATCGACCCGCGGTGTACCGCGGGGTAAAATTTAGATTTGGAAGTTTAAGGAAGAAAAATCTTTTTTAAAAAATAATAGCTCCGCGGTGTACCGCAAAAAAAATCTTTCTCCTAAACTGAGGCAAGAAGAAGAAGAAAGCCAAATGTCGTTTAAGTGTATATATAAATATACCATTTAAACCTAAAACACAATTAATATACTCAAAACTATTAATATAGATATATGGATGGTACATTTATAAAATAGGTCGAAATATTATATTATACTCTCTATTAATAAACAAAACTAATTATATTTAGATTTTTTAAAAAAAAATTATAGCCCCGCGGTTTACCGCGGGTTCAAATCTAGTAAGGTCTACTTTTTGTAAAAAAATGCCTATCCCTTAATGAGAAAAATACATTGTATAAGCCAAATAAAATAACACAAAATATCAACAATTTGATTACACATTCATTTTCGGTTTGGTTTACGAATTTTCGGTTTGGTTTACGAATTTTCGGTTTGGTTTACGAATTTTCGGTTTGGTTAAAAACCTGGGAAACGAAATGAAATAGTTGCGAGTCTCCTCTTTCCCCGGAGGATACAGTGAACAGAAATAGGAGCACAGTTTGAAACTCAAAGCTATAAAAATGGGTCAGCTCGCTCTTCAGAGACTCCCGCCGTTAGCTTCGCTTCCAAGACGTCCTCCTTCTCTTCCGCCACCGTCTTCGGCTTCTCCGTCCCTCCCTTGTGCAACCGTCTCCCGCCGCCCCCTCCGTCCCGGATTCTACGTCGCCAGGTTTTCTTCTGTTTCCCTCGGATTCTTTCTCTTGTTGGTGTATTTGTTATGGTTTCACAATTCAACCGAATCCTGTTATGGTTTCTCTTGTTTGTTTGCAGTATTGATTTTGTACCATAGGTTGTTTCTCATCATCCATTTTCAATTTGCATCAGCATCCGAAATTTTTTATTAGATGTTGTGTTGTATTATCTGTTAGATTCATGAATTTTCCACTAATCCTGTTGTCTCTTGTTTGTGAAAAAATAGAGCAATGTCATCCCACATCGTTGGGTATCCTCGTATTGGACCGAAGAGAGAGCTTAAGTTTGCATTGGAGTCCTTCTGGGATGGGAAGACCAGTGTTGATGATTTGCAAAATGTTGCTGCCAACGTGAGAAAATCCATTTGGAAACATATGGCTGATACAGGAATCAAATATATTCCCAGCAATACCTTTTCATACTATGATCAGATGTTGGATACCACAGCGATGCTTGGTGCTGTTCCCCCTAGATATGGTTGGGAAAGTGGTGAGATCGGCTTTGATATTTACTTCTCCATGGCACGGGGAAATGCGTCTGCTCATGCTATGGAAATGACTAAGTGGTTTGATACCAACTAGTAAGTAGTGAATCTTCTTCCTTCGCTCTTTGTAAAGTTTCTTTCTCAGTTATAATTGCTAATAGATGCCCTAACAGCCATTACATTGTTCCTGAGTTGGGTCCTGATGTCAAATTCTCCTATGCATCTCACAAGGCTGTGGTTGAATTTAAGGAGGCGAAAGCAGTAAGTTCTCTGGAACCCTTTTTCACTTATTTTCTCGGAACAACTTTTGGTTGAGCTGTTACTGTTCTTTTGACACTGGCATATAGATTATTGATGGTATTGCTTTTTCTCTTCTAATTCTCTTCAGCTTTCCTCTTTTTTCCCCAAGGTTCTTATTCACAGCTGTGTTTTTGGCTGTTCATGGCACAGCTTGGCATAGACACAGTTCCTGTGCTCATTGGTCCCATGACCTACTTGCTCCTGTCAAAACCAGCAAAGGGTGTTGAAAAATCTTTCTGCCTTCTTTCTCTGATTGACAAGATTCTTCCTGTCTACAAGTAAGAATAAGGCCAACTGTGAGGTTCTTAGACATTAGCTAGACCATAATAAATACAATATCATATGGATAGTGCTCGAAACTTTAACGGGTTTCTGTGGCATTTATTTTGGCAGAGAAGTTTTGGCTGATCTCAAATCTGCTGGTGCACGATGGATTCAGTTCGATGAGCCTATACTTGTGATGGATCTTGACTCCAGCCAATTGCAGGCATTTTCGGATGCATACTCTTACATGGAGTCATCTTTGGCAGGCTTGAATGTTCTTATTGCCACATACTTTGCAGATGTTCCTGCTGAAGCGTACAAGACGTTGATGTCTTTGAAATGTGTAACTGGGTTTGGATTTGACCTTGTTCGTGGATTGGAGACTCTTGATTTAATCAAAATGAATTTTCCTCGTGGAAAGCTACTATTTGCTGGAGTTGTTGATGGAAGAAACATTTGGGCGAATGATCTTTCTGCGTCACTCAAGACACTACAGACTCTTGAAGACATTGTTGGAAAAGGTTTCAGTAAACAAAATTTCAGTTGATTGCTTTCACTTCTTTTTCCTGTCTAGCTTTAGATTGATGTAAACCTTTCTCTTCTCTTTGCAGAAAAAGTCGTGGTTTCTACTTCTTGCTCTCTACTCCATACGGCTGTGGACTTAGTGAATGAAATTAAACTTGATAAAGAACTAAAATCGTGGCTTGCATTTGCTGCACAAAAGGTCGTTGAAGTGAATGCACTTGCCAAATCATTTTCTGGAGCTAAGGATGAGGTACATCTTTGCTTATTACATTATGCAATACTTTTGAGGTTTTTTAATCTTGGAAAGGCTCTGTGTTTCTAGTTCTAGGTCTTTGAGTTATAATTTTTCCCACGATTGAAGTTATCGGCTTTAAACATATGTCCCAATGACTGCAACTACATCGATGCCCTGAATTATATCTCATATACTGTACCTTTACCTGATCTCATGGATCATTGCTGGGACTTTACTTTTTTTTTTTATATCAGAAGTGGTTAACCTTCGGCTTTCTATTGTCTTGTTCCCTTTGTAGGCATTGTTTTCTTCTAATTCCATGCGTCAAGCTTCTAGAAGATCATCTCCAAGGGTGACAAATGCAGCTGTACAGCAGGATGTAAGGGGTTATCTAAGAAATCGCTCTTTGTATCCTGAACTTGTATCTAATTACTTTCTTACTCAGGTTGCTGCACTAAAGAAATCTGATCACCACCGTTCTACAGAAGTAAGCGTTAGGCTACAAGCCCAGCAGAAGAAGCTAAACCTTCCTGCTCTTCCAACAACTACTATTGGATCTTTTCCTCAGACCACAGATCTCAGACGGATACGCAGGGAATTCAAAGCCAAAAAGTAGGCCTGTCTAATCTAATGATGTATCTGAAAAATTCTAACATGTCATTATTTTAATACTCATGTATACACTGCATTTGCAGGATATCAGAAGTTGATTATGTCCAGACTATCAAAGAGGAATATGAAAAGGTTGTCAAGCTTCAGGAAGAACTTGGGATTGATGTATTGGTGCATGGGGAGGCAGAGGTGGGAATATACCTTAACCTAGGTTTATTATTCAAACTATTTGATTCTTTACCCTCCTGATATGACATAGTCCTGCAGAGAAACGATATGGTGGAGTTTTTTGGTGAGCAACTGTCTGGCTTTGCTTTCACTTCGAATGGGTGGGTCCAGTCATATGGGTCCCGCTGTGTCAAGCCACCTATCATCTATGGTGATATCACCCGGCCAAAGGCAATGACTGTTTTCTGGTCGTCAATGGCACAGAAAATGACACAACGTCCTATGAAGGGGATGCTCACTGGCCCTGTTACAATTCTCAATTGGTCCTTTGTTAGAAATGACCAACCCAGGTGTGACATCTAAGCCTCTCAAGTTTCCTTTGACTGTATGGTATTCCATTTCACCATTCTTTTTGTTTATAGGCATGAGACATGTTTCCAAATTGCACTTGCTATCAAAGATGAGGTTGAGGACCTTGAAAAGGCTGGTGTCACTGTTATCCAGATTGATGAAGCTGCACTAAGAGAGGGATTGCCTCTCAGAATATCCGAGCAAAAGTTTTACCTTGACTGGGCCGTCCACGCATTCAGAATTACAAACTGCGGTGTGCAAGACACTACTCAGGTCATTTGAATATATTTTTACCAGTATGTTGACCATAATGTGGTTTCTGCCATTTTCGTGGACAATGGAATGTGATATAACAAGATGAAGGATGTGAAACAATGACTAAATAACGGAAGAGTTCTATTGTTTTTCAATAAGGTTTGTTGTTTAAATGAAACCTTTTAGTCATGTTCTTCTTGTACTTCATGCAGATCCACACCCACATGTGCTACTCAAATTTCAACGACATCATCCACTCAATTATTGATATGGATGCTGATGTGATCACTATTGAGAACTCACGGTCAGATGAGAAGCTCTTATCAGTCTTCCATGAAGGAGTGAAATACGGTGCTGGAATTGGTCCAGGGGTTTATGACATTCACTCTCCTCGTATCCCATCTACTGAAGAAATAGCTGAGCGTATCAACAAGATGCTTGCTGTTCTGGACAGCAAAGTCCTTTGGGTGAACCCTGACTGTGGCCTAAAGACGCGGAATTACTCTGAAGTTAAATCTGCACTTAGCAACATGGTTGCTGCTGCCAAGCTAATCCGCTCTCAGCTAAATAAGTCATGAACCTTTCCTCAAGTAAGTTTCCTCAAAATCGTTGTTTGGGTTATAAATAGAATTTCTCTATGTGTGCCTGGAATAAATTTCATAATAAAGCATGCAACAAGTCTCATTGACTTTCGTCTTCTTTTGTAGAATTCCTCCACTCGTAGGTTTTTGTTTTTTATTCATTTAGCAGTTCTTATTGGGTTGGTAGTTATGTTATAGTTCTGATTGTTTTCCTCAATTCTAGTAAAATTTTCTGCCACCGGAATGAATTATACTAGGGCTAATTAGAAATCTGTAAAATGAAGTTTTTCTCCTTTTCTCGTCACACATTTTTACAGACATGTAGAGTAATATTAGCAGATATTATTTATTTTCTGCATGAACAAGCTTATACATTGTGAAATGCAAATGCAAGGGTCACTCATTCCTCGGATTTCCACACAAGGGATGAACGTACTGCATTTCTAGCATACAGTAAGATTAGCAGAACCAAAGAAACCGAAGCAGCCAAATTGCAAAGTAACTGTCTTTTGTTCTTAGCTTCCTTTACCACATTTCCAGTTGCCTCTTTGTACTTCTCAAACCATTTCGCTCCAATTTTGTCTTTCTCGTCATCCTTGGAACTCAAAGGTCCTTTAGGCTCACCAGTTAATACCTTTTTTCCACTCTGTACTACTTCCCTTGCTTTTTGCTGTGCATCATGTTTCAGCTGCTGTGCATCATGTTTCAGCTGTTGTGCACCATGTTTCAGCTGATCGGTTTTACCACCGATCGGCTTCTCAACCATTGCTTTGGGGCCCTGGCCTTGTTTTATCTCATGCTGATCACGAGTTTTCATTATCACCGGTGGTTGGACCGGTGTTGGTTGCTTGGTTTGAGGGATTTCTGTCTTGAATTTGGGATGCCGGATGTAGAGTTTGTTATCCTTGAACATGGCTGAAACTGAGTCGATGTCAACGGTCAATGGAACGGGAATTTCCTGGTGGAAGCGAATCCATTTGTTTCCACCAGTTGGGCGTTCTCCTGTTAGTCTTAGCTTCCTTGTTGCGGTTACCGACACTTTAAGTTGTTCTTTCTTGAATCCTAACGACAGAAAACAATGCTTATGAGCTTGCTTGCTCTTACCAAACTCTCTCTCTCTATTCGCTGTGTTTAATGTAGAAAAAGGAACACAAATAAACAAGATCGAGAAGAAGAAAACGAACCTGGAAGATCAGCGACAAGGACCTCGGCGTCTGGTTCAGAGGTCCATCTAGTTGCAGGCTCAAATTCTTGGTAAACCCGTTCCACTCCAATGTTAGCCATTCCCTCTCTCTTTCTCTCTCTCTTTTGTTTTTGGCTGCTCTTTGTTTTTTGGTTTATAGGTAATGTTTTGTTTTGTGAGAAAGCAGAGAAAGATCTCTGTGATTTTATAGGCAGAGAAGATTATTAGACAACAAAGAGTTTTGGTTTTAGTTTGAAGGAACGAAGGCTTAGTTCTTTGGGTTTACCACTTCCTCTTTCTCTTCTTTGTATTTTCTTTGTCTTGAAGATTTTGATGATTCTTTGGATCGAGTTTAATATAAGTATCCCTTTTTATTTGTCTGTCGACAAAATTAAGAATTTTAACGTATGGGATAATTGTATATTATTACTATAATTATTGTACATACATATGTATATGAACTATGAAGGAATAATTTAGTATTATATACATATGCAACGTTGAGTGATGATGAATCCAAACGGAACACGGTTCAAAACTTCTATAAGACCAAAAATTATAGAAGAAATTATTGAAGAGGCTTTCTTACATTCACTTTATTACAACAACCGGTTTATCACAATCCCAAACATTCTAGCAAACACTTAAAACCAAAACAAACCAGAGCAATTTTACATTCACATCGAAAACACAAGCTATCAAACGTTCTTCCGTTGCTTGATTTTCCATTCCAAGTATTTCTCAACAACATCGAGTCCACAAAACTCCTTCACAACAGGCATTGTTGCTGGAACAGGCAATTCGAAGTACAGATCAGTCCCTTGTTGGTTACTATTCCATGTCAGAATCTGTTTCCTGGCTTCTTTAACAGCTGCTCGTACTGCGCAGTGAACAGAAGCCGCTAAAAGCAATGGCGGTTCACCTGAAGCTGTATCGAAACCAAAACAAAAGTTTTAGAAAGACTTTTTGAGTTTTTGATCTTTGGCTTTCAGTAAAAGAGAAAAATAGATAAGTAAGTCACCTTTGGATGAAAGAACACGATTCTTGTGTTGTCCACTGTTGAGAATCTCAACATTGAACTGTCTTGGGATTGTGTCAACCGTTGGGATCTTGTATGTCCATGTGCTGTCTGTTACCACGAGACCGTCTGAGTTCATAAGAAATTCTTCAAGCATAAAGAACCCAAGTCCTTGAACAAATGCTCCTTCAATCTGTAAACAAAACAAAAATAAAGAATCATGAAACAGAACAATATTAACATTACAAATTTAGATCCAGAACAAGAACCGAAACAGGCACACATATGTTTTCCCGGGTCTAACCTGTCCTAAATCAACAGCGGGATTGAGACTCTTCCCGCAATCATAGATAATATCCGTGCGCAGAATCGTTGTTTCTCCCGTCAAAACGTTTATTTCAACCTGTTGATTACAACCAAAGAAGTGAAATTATTTCACAAAATAGTAGTAAGCTAAGATGAGCTATTCTTCAATGTTTGGAGCTTTACCTCGCTAGCAGCAATTCCATAATTAAGGTATTGGCCAGTGGAGTCCGGCATGTATTTGCTACTAACCGACATGTTTATCGATTGCCGATAAGCCTACACCAGAAAATTCAATAAAACCATTCTAAGTTCATTCCAAATAACCAGAGAACATCAAAAGCATGAATGTTTCAAGAGTATGAACCTGACTGATAAGGTTATCCCAAGTCACAGGTCCTCCTGTTTGCTCCACCAAAGCGGTCTTGACGGGTAAAAGCCTTTCGACTAATCCATCACAGCAAATCCTAACCGCTTCGCTGCTCGCCTCAGAGGTTGTGCTACCAGCAGTCATTGAGCCTTGCACCATACTTAGGGTGTCGGATTGAATGACCCTGATTTTCTTGAGCAGCTCATCACTTGTAGTACCGCATTGGATCAAACCAAGGGAATATGCAGCCATCTGTTTCACCTTTGTCCAAAGCCCTTGTCCTATCTCAATCCCTTGAACCTCAACCACTATTGATCCATCTCCCAAAACGCTTACTCTTCCCGGTGTTGATCGCATATTCACTGCGTAAACCGCAGGCACACGTGAAATCCCTCTCTTCCTCCACTTGTTTAATGCATTAAACTCCTCAACGACCTTCCTCCGCTGGTTAAATCCCGAGAACTCATCGATTTTGTCCCAAAGCAATGGTAAAGTGTACTCAGGGAACTCGCCAGCTTTGCCGCTGTAAAACAACCTTAAGCTCTCATAGGTATGGAGATTAACCTTCCTGATCTCATCCACATCAACTGAAAGATATGAAGCTACTTTTTCAATGATGGCTTCTCCTATGTATGATCCTTGTACATCCCCGGGAGCTCTCAGCGCGGTTCTGCTCACAGTGTTTGTTTTGCACACTTTCACATTGAAAGATAGAGCACCCCAATCATACTTCATCAGAGCTCCTTGGATTCCCTTTGGCATAAGCGGGCTTATATCTTCGGTTAACCCTGCATCAAGTAACACCTCTACATCTAAAGCAGTAATCTTTCCATTGGATTTGAATCCAACACTATATGTGACTTTCATCGGATGTCTTCCTCCGGTAGTTATCATATCCGTTTTTCGGTTCACATATGTCCTCACCGGACGCTGCATTTTGGATGCTGCAAGTGCACAAGCTGCAGCCACCTAGAAACAGTTTGTTGATATAAAGAGAAATGTTAAAATAAAAAAATCAAAACTCTCACTCGATATTACTTTCAAAATGCAAACTCACAGGCATTGACTTCACAGCTTTCCCACCGAAGCCGCCTCCAACTCTTCTAGTGATGACACGCACATTGTGCTCAGGAACTCCAAGACATCCAGCGATGGTTTGATGTACAAACTCAGGGGTTTGAGTCGAGCTATAAACCACCATACAGTTGTCTTCATCCGGCACTGCAAGAGCCGTTTGTGTCTCCATATAGAAGAAGTATTGTGACCCGAAACTTATCTACATATAAACCGCAATCACAAAGATTAATATAAAGGTTAGACAAGAGCAGGGCTTTAGAGACATATATGTCTTGGAAGGGAACCACCTTTGATCCAAGAATTTTATGTTCAGCTTCATCCATTCCCTTGGTGATATCACCGACCCGGTAACAACGCAGAGGTGGAGGGACCTCAAAAAAGCTAGACTTTTCGACAGCTTCTTCTAAGGTCAGTATAGGCTGTTCTAAATCTTTGGTGTCGTAATCTATCTCAACAAGATTTGCTGCAATATCTGCATGCTTTTGACTATCTGCAACCTGTAAATAAAACATATTGAATCTAAGTTTATTCTAAATAAAAGCTTCTGAGGAAAAGAAAATTCTTCACCAAACTTACCAAAAAGGCGATTAACTGACCCGCACAATGAGTGATTTCCTCTGCGAACAAAAGATCCGAGGTAAAGAAACCGTTGGTACCGATATTTTTCCCGTCTTTGGGAATATCTCTGTAAGTAATTATGCCAAGAACTCCTTCTGGAACTCTGTTTTGCTTGAACCTTATACCCTTAATCCGCGCCAACGGCATTGTACTGTAAATAAATGCGCCGTATAGACAATTTTCCGGAGCAGGAATGTCGTCTACATAAACAGCCTCACCTGCAAATTTATTAAAACAATTAACAGAGAAGCAATGTTTCACATTTTCACCTGGCAAAAGATCAAAGAGCACTCACCAGATGCTTGGAGACAAGCTCCAGCCTTTTTAATGCCTTTCCCGACCGGACTATGCTCTTGATTTTCAACTATCTGTTGTGCAGATGACAACATAGCTTCTTCAGGTTTCAAAGATTCAACATTCTGATCAAAACCAATCTCTTTGCATCCTCCATTGAGCCAACCGTTTGTAGTTTTAGCGTTTGTTTGAGTTAAAGATCCGAAGAACTCGAAGAGAAAAGTAACAGCCAAGCTTGATCTATATTCGGGATTCGAAGTACCCTTATCAGGTACTATCTCATCTTTAAGTAAGCCAATAGCTTCCATCAAAACTTCATCAGATATCACTTTTCCTGTAAGAAAATCTTCCACTTTCTTTGCCCTGTGAGCGTGTTTGGTCCCATAAGCCCCAAAAACTAATTGGCAATCATTTACAACAATGCCATCAAGTGCTTCACTTGAAGAAACTTCAGCTGAGAAAGCTGCATTCAGAAATGCCAATGCGTTTCCTCGAGGACGAGGCGCTGCTCTATAAGTTTCAAAGAGCAAAATAGTATCTAAAGAAGAACCGTTCTTCTTCGCGGGGCGCCAAGACGGAATCTCGAGGCTCAAAAGAAGAGATTTTGCATCAAGAGGGGGCTGTTGTAGAAACTCTTCCAATGTGAACTGTTCTTGACCAGAGCTGCTAGTCATGATCTTCACCGTTGCTCGAGCAGCAACAAGTATGGTTGTGAGATCTGAAGGAAACTGTTTTCTCTGAGCCATCATTACGTTTCCGCCTATCGTTCCCGTGTTCCTCACGAATCTGTTTGCAATTTTCTCCATATGAGTCGCAATTTTTGTCAACATAGGAACATTTTCTTCCTCTCTTAGAACCTCAATAGCTTTGGATATAGTAACACAAGCTCCTAATTCAACTCCTTTCTCATCACTTCTCACCATAGTGAGCTCTGGAATCCGCCTGATATCGATAAATCTTTCGTACTTCCTCTCTTTTTCTTCTTTGTAATACCCGGTGCTCGTGTTACCCGCAACTAACTTAACCGACACTCCATTTTCGGCTTCTAATAACTCTTGAAGATCCGAGACACTAACCGGGCTTGACCATCTGTACTTTCTTGAATCAAGACTCATAATATCGTTCTTGATTTCGTTCTTCAAGAATTCCGGAAATGTACAGACCTGAGATGATGTATGATCATAACATGGCAACCTTCCTAAGACCTCATCTCTGTTTTCTCCCTTCTTGCAAAAGGAATTATATCCGAGATCTTCGATATCCACATCCGCTGCAAAACTCTTACAAGCATCCACAAGCGGTCTGTATCCAGTACACCGGCAAAGATTCCCTGACACAGCCTTCTCAGCTTCTACAGCCGTGAGGTTTGAGAAACCGCTGCTAGGCGGATGAGACTTATCAGCGTTCAAGAGAGCGGAAAACATGGAAACGCTCATTCCAGGTGTACAGAAACCGCATTGTGTGGCATGAAACCCGGCGATCCGCTCGTGGACTGCGTGGAAACCGACTCTGCTGTTCCCGAGCCCGTCTGAGGTAGTGATGGAGCAGCCGTCAATGCTGCAGAGGAGCGTGAGACACGAGCTGATTGTGAAGTCATCGACTTTTTCGAGCAATGGATCATACTTTGAAAGAAGAACAACACAAGCGCCACAACCACCTGAACCCAAAGAAGATACAATATTACTTAGGACCCAAGCTTTAGGGATGTTTATGGAATTGAATTAGACTAATAAACCATAATTCTAAACACAGTTCACATTATTACAATTATTACATTTTCAGTTATAAACTAATAATCATTTGTAATTAGATTTGATATTTGTAAGTCATGGCTAAGAAAGTTTAAAGGGTAGTGTTATTCACTTATTCTATTATATTAAAACTTCAAAACCTATACCCTTTTTCAAAACAGAACTTCAATACTTTTTCAGGGAATCTTTAGTATAAAATAATATCAAAAATTGACCTATTCGATAATATAAAAGCATGTGGAGAATTCTTGGAACTATTGATCCAATAACCCTTTTTAGTATTGAATTAAAGCTAAATCTCCTTTTTAAATGTAAACGTACGCCAAACACAACCTAAAAAGTAGCAAATACGTTTAGAATTTGCAATATTTTATGAAAAAGCTGAAATTTTTTGTTGTTGTTGTATACAATCAAACACTATCAGATTTGAATCTGGATTATAACATGGTGATGCCACAATAAATAATTGAAGCATAGTCGCATAGATTAGCGCTTAAAATTGGAGTCGAAATCGGATCAATCTTTGACCCCAAAAAAAAAAAAAGGATCAGTCTTAAAAAAGGAATCAGTCTCTCAAGACATAGAATCCGAGGTAAGAACACAAGAACATCCATAAGAGAGCTATAGAGACTGCAGATTTAATCAAAAATCTTTGGAGTTTATAAAAAAAAAAAAAAAATCAAACTCTTGTTCATATACACAAAATTAAGAGTTTTCATAGAGAGAAAAAAACTTCAAGAACATGAAGATATAGAGACTTCAACTTTTTGATTATTGTAATCATCATACCTTCGCCACAACCAAGCTTAACGCTCTTGAAAGGAGTCTTGTTGCGCAAGAAATCAACGAGTGTGGTGGAAGGATCAACGGAAGAGAGCTCGAGCTCGAATCTTTGTCCGTTAATGGCGAAAACAAGAGAGGTCTTGCTGCTCTTCATCGCTTCTTCTTTGTCTTCTTCAATCACTTTCTCACCCATAGTACAAAACCAAACCAGAATTTATTTCCACGACTTGGATTCTCTAAATGTAGGCTTTGGTTTTTTGCGATATGTGTGACAGTCACAAAGTCTTTGTACGAGAATACACGATAAGATTCGTCGTATTCAATATATTTTATAATATATGTACGGTTGGTATATATCTGGTGAACGTAGTGGATTAGGTAGGTAAAAAATGAAAGTAGTAAGTTAATGAAAGATAAATTGCTAGTAAAAATTGAATATATGTTTTACCAAAAAAAAATTGACTATATGAAAAAGGTTTCACCATTATTTGGTTGCTTTGACTAAAGAACGTTTCGACAAATCAAACCGTTTACTTGTATTTTCTAGCCGTGCACAAATTGTATACGTGTTGTACGAATTAAATCTTCTGGAATCTAATAAACTAACAACCAAAAGAGAAAGCAAAAAAAAAAAAATTCTATTCGAATGCTAAATGCTAATGAGTAATGTCGATCCGAATCCAAATCCGTCGGTCTAACGAATGTTGTTTTAGAAAAACCTAAACTACCTGAAAAAAAAAAAATTAGTGCCGGTAAAAAAAACTTTACCTAAAGAGTATTTCACAGAATATTATTGTGAAAGAAAATAGAAAAAAAAATGAGAAACAATACAAAAACAGTAAAACACCATATAAAGCGTCAAATTTTCAAAGTGTGGATTAGTCCAGGGACTCCTTAAAATAGAAACAGTGAGAAACTTAATATAAATATGAGCAGGAAATATTAAAATATTAAAGAGATACTGGAAAAGTAAATATAATTACCAAATCCATAACTAATTTTTCAAGTTAATTAGTAAAATGGCCCGTCAAAATCGAAAAATTAGTGAGAAAGAGAAAATCCATTTCATTCCGGAAGATAAACCAACCTTTTTTAAAAAACACTTCTTGCAGCAAATAAATAGGTGGGAAATATTGTTTTTTATCTTATCCCACTAATTGTGTTCATCATTATTTATTTTATTCAGCACATGCCTTTGATTAAATTACCTGTTACACCCTATTTGTGTAACTTTTCTAATGTTCAAGTAGACAATAGGCTCCAAAAGATAGCACACTGTCTTTTGAATAAATGTTCAATCTATTACTTTCGCATCGCATATATATGAACGTTCAAAAAAAAAAAAAAAAAAAAAAAAAAAAAAAAATATATATATATATATATATATATATGAACGTTCAATATTAGATAATCAATTGCATTTAAAGTGTTTAAAAAAAAATCAATTGCATTTAAAAAATTAACATGTCAGAAAGATAAAGCCCCGTGATTATGATCCACCAAAATCTTGTCTCATTGTTTAACTTTTTCGTAAGTAGTCTCTCCATTTCAAATAAAATATGGTTGTACAATTGTTTATATGCTTTTAAAAATATATCGTTTTAGATTTTAATATAAATTTTGGCATAAAATAGTTACATCTACCTCAATTTTAAATTAATACAAACCATATATATACCAAGGCCAATTATCTTTTATAAGTATAACAATATGTTTTGTTAATTTGCATGGAAAGTGTCTAAACAAATAGAGTATATGTAATTTAGTTTGCAGCAATTATCACAAAACAATATACAAATAAAATTTTGGCTGAAGACAACTACATGTCGTCCCATTATTTTGCAGATTCTCTTCTCCATAGGTAAAACCAGTCCCTCATGGCTAGCTATCTCAAAACCAGCAAGCTTCGAAAGATACTTTCGCTCGTAAACAATTCACAGAATCGGATGGGATTGTACTCTTGACGAATTCTTTTTTCTATATACATACGAAACATCACAAAGTACTCAATACTATATTGAAGTACATCAAATTAAACATCTCACAAATCAATTTGATGTTACTGCGGACTGACTAATCGTTGCAGCCAAAGTAGACAAGGTCAGCATTCACCACTCAGGTAGGTGTATGGTCCAAAACGATACACAACTATCTTTTTTTTTTTTTTGAAAATAATGTTAAATTAGATTCAAAAGAAAAATATCGTTTTTACATCTTAGTGCGACGTTGTGTTGAGATTTAAGAGCTTAAAAACATAAACACTTTGAGACTATAGGAGGCTAACTTCTCGATTCAAACCAGAGTTGCAGTCCTCTTTCGTAACGTCGATCTCCATTCGCTTGTATTGTTGAAAGCTGATTTCGCACTTGCTTATCTATCCACTTAACGTCGATCTCTATACACAACTATCTTTTGCCTCCAACGAAAGCAAAGAAAGTATAAGCAATTGTTGAAGTGAATGGTGATTGGTGGGGGAACTGAAATAGTAAAAGGACTGAGCTAAATTTTAAATACTTTTAAAACGGAGGATACAATCAAAACACGTTTCTTTAAAACAAAATATTCCACAACAACAACAACAACAAAAAAAAACATCAACCAACAACACCTTTTTTCTTATTCGTTTCGTAGTTGTTAGCTAATCACGAGAATGACTAAAATTTTGTTTGTTTATAGTTATTGGTCCAGCGATAACTTTCGGCAACACATTTAAAATTTTAGTGACTAAATTTTTTATTTTTTTTAGTGATAGTGACTAAAAGTTTTAATCGTTTTAAATTTTAGCGTCTAATATTTTGAAATAACGATCAGTCTCATTAGTCCTTATCACCAAGGACACCAAACAATGAAATGAATTAGTGTGATTTGATGTTTTGGTGACAAAATAAATATAATAAAAGATTCGTTGACAAAAAGGGATTAATCGTTAATGTCTTGTTTTGTCTATGCATTTTTTATGATAGCTTGTATAGATTTAATAATGTGGTCTGTGATAGTGAAGTTTTAGATTCATACTAGCAGACTTCTTATGCCATTATTAAAAATCTGGATATATCCTAACAATTAAATTAGTCAATTTTGTAACAATCATCAATCGTATTGATGCCGTAGTTTATCATTTTCCCGAAATGTTTTCAAATAAGCCGGTAGTGTTACGCCGTTACCGATGAATGTTTAGTAGCCTTGGCTCTTGTAGCTTGTTTGCATGCTCGTGACGTGGCGTGTTCGATGCTCGAGCTAGGCATTTAGCGAGTACAAATATAATCTTACCAGCAAATCAGAGTTTATGTTAGGCCCATTAGGAGTTTATAGTCAAAATCTTAATAACAATTTTTTGCAGTCAACAAAGTTTACACATAATAGTATCAGGTACAACATTAACCTTATCAGCCCATCAGAGTTTAGGTTAGGCCCATTAGGAGTTATTATGCACAAAAATTTAAAACAATTTTTGCTCGTAAAAATCTCTCTCAACAAAGCTTACACTTTATACTTTATAGTATCTCATTCTCATACACTTTATAGTATCTCATCAAAATCAATATTCTTTCGGTTTATGTATGATTTGTAGTTTATGGTTCGAATTCTCATTCTTTAGGGTATGCAATCCAAACAACAGTATCTGATATACGTGTCAATTTAAATATGTCATAAACTTCTATGAGACTATGGTATTTACTTGTAATGCAGAGATGAATAAACTAAAAGGTGTAAAACACCATTATTTAATCTTCAGCTCTAACTTTTGTGTACTATATTATTTCTTAAGAACAAATTGAAAAACACCATTAATTTTTCATTAGAAGACAGAACTCTCTTTTAAGACATGAAACATAATGCTCAACAAGGCAAATAATCAATCAATTAAAATAAAGAAAAACATCTCTGCGAACATATAGACTAATGACTGATAAAACCTGCACATGCATTGATTAGAAAATGAAAACTACAAACTTACAAATATTATCCTAAGAAGAAGTCAAATAACTTTTAGAAAACAAATCACATTCAAACAAAACCCATAAAAATCAAAGATTATATAAGAAATCAGAGACTACTAGTCAAATAAAGAATCTCTACTAGGATATGACCCGCGGTATACCGCGGGGAAATATTATTCTTATATGTAGTATTATGACGTTAATTTGAATATTGTATGTTTTTATTAGAGCAAATTGTGTAGTGTATTTATAAATATTCATAGTGAATAATAGAGAGAAAAATGATAAATTATTTACAATTAAAATCTCTCAGATTAATTATGATTTAGCCACAAAATGGAATTTTGAACTTGATAGTGATCGAATGTTTTAGGAGTAAGGAAAATACTGTGTTTATAGGAAAACATATAATTAAGCCCGCGTTTGTATTAAACAGATATCAAAACAAACAAAGAATTACACCCAAAAAAACAAACAAAGAATTACACCCAAAAAAAACAAACAAAGAAACATTACATCATTAATAGAAAATAGAGACTACGCAATGAAAAATAAAAATTAGATTGCTCGAAAACTGAAGCATAGATGCTAACAGAAGTTTGTGTGGATGAATGAAGAATGATTTGACGAACAGTAAAGCCTATATTTATAGTGTTTAGAATTAGGTTGCTTTGTTAGGGTTTTAAGAAAGTATATTCTATAAGTAATTAGCGTAGATATGCTATAGTTAATCACATCAAAAGATTTAAACGAAATTAATATTACTTTCCATAATTAAAGATCGTAGAGAATATTAAATGGTTAATATGATAATTAGAACATTCTATATATCTTAAGCGATATAGTTTCCCTGAAAAACGAAGAAGTTACCATATACTGCGGAATTGTATTTGTTGACTTAATATTCGATTTCAAATTGAATATTTTACGTAGAAGTTACCATATAAGTCGGGTTAGGTTTCATTTTCGTATTAATGTTTCTACCAAAAATAGTGAAAGATCCGTATGGCTTTAATTTCGGGTCAATATGTGTTAATTTTTTTAATTTAACCCGATCCAATTGCCATAATTACGGGTAATTCTTCTTCAATCTTATAATTTAACTCGACCCGAATTCGATTGTACTTCTCTTTTAATAGTATAGAGACTAGGAGATAATCCGGGCTACGCCCGGGTATATATTTATGAATTGATACATAATATTTGACTATTTGTGTTATCAAAAAATCAACTTATGTAGTATCAATGTGTTATTGTTGTGATTATAAGTATATATTTAAATACTAATTCAAATGTTAGCATAAATTTTACAATTTTTTTAATTGATATGTGGTAATCCTACAATTGTAGTTTTAACGGGTTTTTGTTTTTTAGGGTCGAGCAACTCCTCACCTGTTTCAGTATAATACAGTCCGAAGGTTAGCAATAGGAATTACACTTGCGACATCATTGACTTATAGCATATATCCTTACCTCTAGTTGCGCCATCATCCTTAGTTTATGTAGTTTTCTAGAGAAGGAGATATACAATTAAATATAAAACTTTGTTAGCCTATAAGTAATAACAAATTTCTTTAAATAGCGATGATAGATGAAGGTTACACTTACAGTCTTATGGTAGCTGAGGTTTGATGAGCAAGTAATTGGACCTTTCACCACTAAGGCTAATTTTATTTTTCACACAAACAATGTATATGTGTAAATGTGGTTGTTATTGCGCACAAAAAAAAAAGAGTACTGAAATCCAAATTAACACTCAAATGTAAGAAATAAAAATTTCTTATTCTTAACATTGGATTCCACAGCTAAAGATTGATTAACTACTCTCACTCTCTCTCTCTCTCTCACTATATAAGGCATATTGCTCTGTTCTTTTTTCCAGTTCTGTTATACTACACACAAACATGTGCCACTTAAGTATCTCATTCGATTCTTCAAGTCTTACTAAAGTCACCATTTATAAGACTACCAGTCTTTAGGATTTTAACCATCTCTAAAAGCATCCGAGAGTCACGGTTTAGATCATCTTCACCACCACTGTTGTTTTCTTGTGCTTGCATCTCCTCCCCTGCTTCTCCCTCTTCACCTTGGTCCTGACCACCTGCGACTAACACTAAGAGCATGGAAGAAAGCCCGAGAAACTATTAGGATCGGAAGCTCAAAGAATTATGTCTATAAGGAGTTAATGTGAACCTTTGATGCGTGTTATAGTTTTAGAAAAAGTAAAACTCTTAGTAACATAATTGAATAACCTAAAATGAACAATTCCATTTAGGCTAATTTGGTTTGAATGCAGCCGCCGAGAAGCCTTTAGGCTACCACTACATTTACATATGATACTTTAGGATGGATATGATACAGTTAAAAAATATGTATTTACAAATGTATCTTTCGGTTGGAAATTGGTTTCAAACCTATTTTGAATTCTAATAGACAATTAGTTATCAAACTAAACCTAAAGTTATAGACCATTAGCTACCAAACCGAACCTAAATCAGAGAAGAAGGAAAAAATGATAAAATTTCATTCAGAGAATTTGAAAAGAGTGAGCTTTGTGTTAATATTAGTATCCAATAGAGAAGAGGTTACGGCTTGAACATTGTAACTGAAAACTCAAACCCCATGTAGTTAATAAAAACTCTACTCAATTAGGAATCCATTAACCAAAGTGGACGAAGCTCTTGCACCAGCTTGAACATCAGCTTCAAGATTCTAATTCTCGAACCATTCTTCAATTTTCGGAACCCGCATTCCAACTCTAAAATAAACACCAAAAAATCATTAAATTTTGTGTCAAAATCAACTATCCATCGAATATTTAACATTCTGATTTAGATGCATATAAATGATTAAAAAGTGATTCCTTAATAACAGAAAGAAACTTGTAGTTATCCTAATCGCTAGTCGCAAGAACTTGATGAACCAACATCTCACAATCCGCACGATCCGATTCGCCCACATCAATCGTCTGCAACATGTTCCCGTCGGACCAAGTAGTTTGTGACTGCCTCTGCAGCGATCAGCCGATCATACTATCCATCCCTTGTCTCAGATATGATAGTCGTCCGATTTTAAAGAGAAAAGTGCACGAACAACTGTGAAGTGGTGATGATAATCCTTATGCTATCTGACTGAGAAAGTGGGAACCATAGGATGTGAAAAAGATTGAAACGAAAGAGATTGTAGCGCATTGTGAAAGACGATGGGTTTTAGAGTTGAAACTTTGATTTATTAGGGCTTTGTGGAGGAACGTTTCTTTGAGGAGAAGTGGAAGAGGTACTTGCGAAAGATGATGTGGCATCGATTTAGAATAAATTGATTTCTAAATCGATGGTTTTAATTTTGAGAATTTAGAGTAAGATGACATGGCATCTTGAGAGGGCTTTGTAGAAAAGCTGATGTGGATAGCTTGAGAGGCCTCAATGAACATCTTTTATTAGTAAGAGATTATTCTCTATAGTTTAAGAGTAAAGAAACAAAGAAAAAAAGCGAGAAATTGTATCCGTTAAAAGAGATCTAAAAAGCAAAAATGAGACCGTTTGGAGTGTAACGTGCGTAACTTCCTGGGACCTGCAAGCATCTTAACACGGTCTCCGATATGATCCACTCGAACATGCCACTAATTGTTCATTAATATTATTATGTATTTGTGATAGAATAACCAGTATATACAATTTGGTCGATTTAAAATTGTAGTAACAAAATTTTTCTTCTGTGTTAGAACTTAGACGACTGGAATGCACTTTTAATAGTGTAATTTTTTTGTTTAATAGTATAATTATTTGGTTCATTTATATACTTTCTTCCATTTAATTGCAGTGAAGCATGATCACATCAACGCTCTTAAAAATAGAGAGAAATAAATTGTAAAATTATTCAGATAACCAAAATATTATTTTAGAGGTTTGCTTCTCAAGTTTCAATAATCCGTCTGTCTTAAGATCTCTAATTGTTTCTTTAGCTTAAGTACAATTTCGTAAAGTTTTTTGTTTTCATTGCTTAAAACTTGTAGACAAGAGATATTAGTATTATTATTCTTGTAACATTTTCAAAAACGTTGATACGAAGAAGTCATGACAAAATCGGCATCATATGGTAGTCAATACGAAATTGAGTGATATGTACCTTTGACTTGAGTGCACGTACCCCACACACTATTCGTGCCGATATTTAAGACTCGTGACTTGTGAGAGTGGATAATTCTATCTATCTTGAGATTAATTTTCACGCTTTCTCATATTTAAAAAAGTTTTATGTGTAAAATATTGATTTTGCTAAAGGGATTTTCATATTGTTGGAGCCAAGAACTGTAGCAAACAATATTAACAACCGACAGAATTTGATGATTAACAAAAAAAAAAAACCAACATTCGTTTTGTATGTGAAAAACCGTTATATTTGGTATTAGCAAATTCTTTTTTCCATATTACAACTTGTTTGAAATTTTAGTTACAATGAAAAAGACAAAAACTTCTAATAAACAAAATAATTTTGTTAAACCCATTATATCAAAAAAAAAAAAGTTCAAAATTTTTGTTTAAAATCTCGAATTAATTTGACCCAAAAAAAAAATCTTGAAAAAAAGGTGAGAAAAAGGGTGTGAAAAAAAGAAGAGCAACTTTTCAGTGTTATTAAAACACGAGAGTAGCAGGAAGAAGCAGCATCACACTTCTCAAGATCTCTCTCTCTCTTTGTCATCACCACTCTCTAGTCTACAGTTTCAAGAAGATACCATTCCCAAGACTGTAAGCTTCTTTATCCTTTGCTTCTTCGTCTTCTCCAATCCTTGTAATTTTTATTCCCATTGCTTTCAAAAAATCTCTTCGTCTGTTTCTTGAGTGTAAGTTTTTTGTTTTCCCATTTGAACAACTAATCTGGGTTTGTCCTTCTTTTCTTCGCCACTGTGCTAATAAAGATCTGATTTTTCAAAACCAGTCAGTATCTTTAAAAAAAAAAAAATTGATTTTTCAGCTTTTTCCTGTAAATGTAGCTTCTTGAATTCAAAGTTTTCAGATTTGCCAAAGTGTTTCACTTTTAGATTCTTGTTTTCTCCAGTTGTTTCTTGCACTATATTATTTGATCAACAATGGAACAGTTCCTCTGACTAATAGTAGCTTAGATCTGATTATCTGCAGTTGTAGTGGAACTGTGGAAGAAGAAAAATGGGGACTCTTAGTAAGGTGCTATGTCTTGTGCTGCTGTGTTGTGCCATAGCTGCTGCTGAGGGTACTTTGAAGTACAAGGACCCAAAGCAGCCTTTGGGTGCAAGAATCAGGGATTTGATGAACCGTATGACTCTACAAGAAAAGATTGGTCAGATGGTTCAGATCGAACGCAGCGTCGCTACACCTGAAGTCATGAAGAAATACTTCATCGGTAAGAAGAAAATGAGCTTGGAGGAATTATGTGTGTTAAGTGTTTGATATATTGTTTAAATGAGTGGAATTTGTTTGGTTTTTGTGTAGGGAGTGTGTTGAGTGGTGGAGGAAGTGTGCCCTCTGAAAAAGCTACTCCTGAAACTTGGGTGAACATGGTCAATGAGATTCAAAAGGCGTCTCTTTCGACCCGCCTTGGGATCCCTATGATCTATGGGATTGATGCTGTTCACGGTCACAACAACGTGTATGGCGCCACCATTTTCCCGCACAATGTAGGCCTTGGAGTCACCAGGCAAGTAGTTGTCCTAAAAGGCCTAAGCTCTGCTTGTCACAAAGTTGAAAGAACTTTGTTCTTGTTGGAATTGGTCTGTTTTATATGGCTATGAAACTGAACAACTTTATTTTTGTGTTTTTGACTAATCTCTTAGGGATCCTAACCTTCTTAAGAGGATTGGGGCAGCAACCGCGCTTGAAGTCAGAGCTACTGGAATCCCATATGCCTTTGCTCCGTGTATTGCAGTAAGTAACTAAGTATAATGAAGCTAGCAAATTTGAAACCGTTGCAGAAAACTGATCAAGAAACGTGTATGCTTAATCTTATTGCAATGTGGATATGATTTGACAGGTTTGTAGGGATCCAAGATGGGGAAGATGCTACGAGAGTTACAGTGAAGATTATAGAATTGTCCAGCAGATGACTGAAATTATACCCGGTTTGCAAGGTGACCTCCCTACCAAGCGAAAGGGTGTTCCCTTTGTTGGTGGAAAGTAAGTAATTTTGCCTGTAATTAATCTTCTGTGGTATGTTTTTAGATAGTCACTCTGAGAAGTTAAAAATTACTTGTATATAAAAATATGTAATTAAGGCAAAAACTCATGATAACTTGCTTTCTTTTTCGACTAGATTTGGGTAGGATTTGAGTTGATTTTGTATGTTGAGTGAGTCTTGATGATCAAAGTGGGGAAAATCCTCAAGTCATGCTCATGCATGCTTTCATTTAAAATGTGGTGGTCAATTTTTACAAGTGCAAAGCCTGTCTGGCAATCATTGATTGGCCAACCCATGTGATACGTTTTAAGTCTATCTATCTATAGTAGGTTCAGACAGGTTCTTAAAGAGTCGTGGTTTGAATTTTCTGCCACTGTAGGACCAGTGTGAATTTATCTCCTTCATCTAGGTCCTGTCCAAATATTAATATCTTTCACATGTGGGGGAGATAAAATGAGCTTATGTCTCACTGAAACTACTAGTCTATTGTTTTGACTAGATTCATTTCAATTACAGGTTAATTAATGCATTAGTATATGATACGAACACAAATTCCATTTGCTTACCGAATGAGCTTGTGACTGTTACAGGACAAAAGTTGCGGCTTGTGCTAAGCATTTTGTGGGAGATGGAGGTACAGTGAGAGGGATTGATGAGAACAACACGGTGATTGACTCGAAGGGGCTGTTTGGAATTCACATGCCTGGATATTACAATGCTGTAAACAAGGGTGTTGCAACTATCATGGTGTCTTACTCTGCCTGGAACGGTTTGAGAATGCATGCTAACAAGGAACTTGTCACGGGCTTCCTCAAGAACAAGTTGAAGTTCAGGGTAAGAAATGGTACAATGTGGATGCATTTGAGCTTCTGTGCTTTGGTCCTAAGTCCCTTCTTTCTGTTTCGCTGCAGGGTTTTGTCATCTCTGATTGGCAGGGGATTGATAGGATCACAACTCCTCCGCATCTTAACTATTCATACTCTGTTTACGCGGGAATCAGTGCTGGAATCGACATGGTTAGTCTCAAAACTGATTACATATCTTTGGTATGTCCTCCATGGTTGCTTCATTGTTGTGATACTCGTTATTTGCAGATTATGGTTCCGTACAACTACACCGAGTTCATAGACGAAATCAACAGTCAGATACAGAAAAAGCTTATTCCGATAAGCAGGATTGATGACGCCGTGAAGAGAATCTTAAGGGTCAAATTCACAATGGGACTCTTTGAGGAACCACTGGCTGATCTCAGCTTTGCCAACCAGCTTGGTAGTAAGGTATGTTATGTTTATCCTTTGTTTAGCCATTAAACCAATCATTACAAAATCATCAAGATGAAACTAAATAATATACTTTAACAGGAACACAGGGAACTAGCTCGTGAAGCCGTGAGGAAGTCTCTAGTTCTTCTCAAGAATGGTAAAACAGGTGCTAAACCTCTGCTTCCTCTGCCCAAGAAAACAGGGAAGATCCTTGTCGCAGGAACACACGCTGATAACTTGGGATATCAATGTGGTGGCTGGACCATCACCTGGCAAGGCCTTAACGGCAACGACCACACCGTTGGTATGGTTACTCATAAAGTTCTCTTTAACCTCTTTTGTCTCGGTTGCACACAGCAGTAGCTAGGTTTTGGCCATCCATAGTGTGCGAGCTAATACAGAACATCGCGTTACAAAATTTAGATATTTAATCTTGACTTTGGTTTAATTGCACACAGGTACAACAATCCTAGCAGCTGTGAAAAATACAGTGGCTCCGACCACACAAGTTGTCTACAACCAAAACCCCGATGCAAACTTTGTGAAGTCGGGTAAATTTGACTATGCCATTGTGGTTGTTGGCGAGCCGCCTTATGCTGAAATGTTTGGGGACACCACAAACCTGACCATAAGTGCTCCTGGTCCAAGCACAATAGGAAACGTGTGCGGATCAGTGAAGTGTGTGGTGGTCGTGGTATCTGGCCGTCCCGTGGTGATTCAGCCTTATGTTTCGACCATTGACGCCCTCGTCGCGGCTTGGCTTCCGGGAACAGAAGGTCAAGGAGTGGCTGATGCTCTGTTTGGTGATTACGGGTTCACCGGAAAGTTGGCTCGGACATGGTTTAAGTCGGTGAAGCAGCTACCGATGAACGTTGGCGATCTGCATTATGACCCGTTGTACCCATTTGGTTTCGGGTTGACCACAAAACCATACAAAATGTAGACTCACTTTTAATTATTCGGCAAGGGAGAGGAAGATATTAAGGGACCCAACGAAATAATCTAGATGCACAATTTTGTGGGTTTTAGCTCAAATTTAAGTTGAGACTTTGACATTGTCTGTCTACAAAACTAGTGTGTGTTATAAACAGCGATAATATGAATCGGCTTTTGTTATTTGCCCTTATGACTCTGTGTTTTGTTCCATTTGATGAGATAGCTAACATTTGGGTAATGTATATTGGTATCTCTTAAGTCCAAGATGAGACTATGCCACATGCAGGGCGTGTCCAGACATGTGCAGGTGTGCATTTTTGCAAAGGGACCATGTCAAAGTTCACAAAAAGAAAGAAAAAAATCTTCTTTTTTTTTAAATTTTAGTCTCAAAATCAAAATTCAACATAAACTTGCAAGAAAAATATTCATCTAAAAAAAGATGAAATTTTTTTTGAAGTGTAAGTAAAGTCCAACCTATTTCAACAAAGCGACAAGCAAATAAAAAACATATTTCAATGAAACAAATAAAGAAGAAAAAAAAACAAATCTCACAAAGAAAAGAAACAAATAATTTGCAATTATATGTATATGGAAAATAGAGAAAAAAATGATTACTTTCATAAGAAAAAAATTAGTTACTACAAGAAGCTAATATATATAGTATGTTATTTTGCCAAAATAGAATCAATTTACTTTTATTCAGATTTTATTTTATTATATTATTTGAAAAAAAAGAGAGAATCTAATTTGTTTTTGATGTTCTTCTAGTCACGGAAATGGTATCACACGTCACTCTACATAATCTCACAAGCAAAACAACCCAAGTACAAGGCATATAGACAAAATCTCAACCTCATAATGTTCCTTATCTCATTCGAAATACTGTAATATTCATCATACTCATCGTTGTTGTCGTCATCATATCGCTTGATCGTCTTCCCCTTCTCAACTGGTTAATCAATAATCAGCTCTCGAATATTTTATTGAGAGTGAAGGAGAGGGCAAAGATGAGGAGTTCGAGTTACTTGTTACAAACGTTAGGGCTTCTTCTGCTCTGCTGTACTGTGGCAGCTAATAAAGAACCACTTGAGAACGCCAAGTATAAGGACCCAAAAGAGCCATTGGGAGTTAGGATCAAGAACCTAATGAGCCATATGACCCTTGAAGAGAAAATCGGGCAGATGGTTCAGCTTGAACGCGCCAATGCCACAACCGAAGTCATGAAAAAATACCTCATCGGTATGATTCTGGACCTTCATAACGTTGTTAAAACCTATATAAATAGTTGAATACTCAAAAGTTTCGGAATTATGTTTGTAGGGAGTGTATTTAGCGGGGGAGGGAGTGTACCGACGCCATATGCCAGTCCTGAAGCTTGGGTGAACATGGTGAATGAGATCCAAAAGAAAGCTCTTTCAACCCGCTTAGGTATTCCCATAATTTACGGGATCGATGCTGTTCATGGTCACAACACCGTGTATAACGCCACCATTTTCCCACATAACATAGGCCTCGGAGTCACCAGGCAAGTTCTTATAGAGAATCCCATTCCAAATGAATAGATAAACCCAAAACATAGTTTCTTTACTGTTGTATTCATCTGTTAGGGATCCTGGCCTTGTGAAGAGAATTGGTGAAGCAACTGCGCTTGAAGTTAGAGCAACAGGAATCCAATATGTCTTTGCTCCATGCATTGCAGTAAGTAAAATCTGGTCTGAATAAAAGCGGAAACATAGTTGTTGTAATTAATCACTATGAACAGGTGTGTAGGGACCCTAGATGGGGAAGATGCTATGAGAGCTACAGTGAGGATCACAAAATCGTTCAGCAGATGACTGAGATCATACCTGGTTTGCAAGGTGACCTTCCCACCGGTCAAAAGGGTGTTCCTTTCGTCGCTGGAAAGTAAGTACACTTTACTGAATATATAGAGAAGCAAAGATTCATGGAGTTAAACAGATAACTGGGTAAACTTACAGGACCAAAGTTGCAGCCTGTGCTAAACACTTTGTTGGAGATGGAGGTACATTGAGAGGGATGAACGCGAATAACACAGTTATTAATACAAATGGATTGCTGGGCATTCACATGCCAGCTTATTACGATGCGGTAAAAAAGGGCGTTGCGACAGTTATGGTGTCCTACTCGTCCATAAACGGGTTGAAAATGCATGCCAATAAGAAACTTATCACGGGTTTCCTCAAGAACAAGCTCAAGTTCAGGGTAACTTTAATCATAGAAGAATCCGGCTAAAGCAAAGCAGAGAAATGATAAAGATTTTAAATCTCTTTGCAGGGCATTGTCATCTCGGATTATCTAGGTGTTGATCAGATCAACACACCTCTTGGTGCTAACTATTCACACTCTGTGTATGCCGCTATCACTGCTGGACTCGATATGGTCAGTCTCAGAAATGGTTCTTATTTTCAAAGATATATAAACACACATGATGTGATTAAACTTTTTCGATGTAGTTCATGGATTCATCAAACTTGACCAAATTAATCGACGAGCTAACCAGTCTGGTGAAGCGAAAACTCATCCCGATGAGCAGAATCGACGATGCTGTGAAGAGAATCTTAAGAGTCAAATTCACAATGGGGCTCTTTGAGAATCCCATCGCTGATCATAGCTTGGCCAACCAGCTCGGTAGTAAGGTATGTAAGATAAAACAACACTTTTAAGATAGAGACCCCAACTTAACATTGAACAAACTCAACAGGAACACAGAGAACTGGCAAGGGAAGCAGTGAGGAAGTCTCTGGTATTGTTGAAGAACGGCGAAAATGCGGATAAGCCATTGCTTCCTCTGCCAAAGAAAGCCAACAAGATCCTTGTTGCAGGAACACACGCTGATAACTTGGGATACCAATGTGGTGGCTGGACAATCACATGGCAAGGCCTTAATGGCAACAATCTCACCATTGGTACACACACCTTTCCTCATTCCATTCCAATGAATCATCATCATATAGAAGAACATTAGGGTTTCTCAAATTCCCACAAGTGACATACATTCTTCAAGATTCATTTTCATACCATTTGTTGTGATTCAAATATGCAACAATCAGTATCAGATAAAATCTGGAATTGAGAAGAACATTTATTTACCAATCTGAAATTGAATTTTGCAGGAACAACGATCCTCGCCGCGGTGAAGAACACGGTGGATCCGAAGACGCAAGTTATCTACAATCAAAACCCCGACACCAATTTCGTCAAGTCCGGTGACTTCGATTACGCAATCGTGGTCATCGGAGAGAAACCGTACGCGGAGGGATCCGGAGACAGCACGAACTTAACCATATCCGAACCAGGTCCGAGCACAATCGAAAACGTGTGCGCATCGGTGAAATGTGTGGTTGTGGTTGTATCGGGACGTCCGGTGGTGATGCAGCCGTACATTTCGAACATCGATGCTCTAGTGGCGGCGTGGTTACCGGGAACGGAAGGTCAAGGAGTGGCTGATGTTTTGTTCGGAGATTATGGATTCACCGGGAAATTGGCTCGGACGTGGTTCAAGACAGTGGATCAGTTGCCGATGAACGTTGGTGACCCGCATTATGACCCGTTGTACCCGTTTGGATTCGGGTTGATCACTAACCCAAATTAACGGTTTTATTCGAATACGATTGTAATACATTGTTGCGCCAAATAAAATAATAATTCGTATTTTTTAATCGGAATTTCTGATTTTTTATTTCGGTTTAGAATTGTTCATGCATTATACCGAGTTTGAATCTAGATGACACAGAAACGATATTATTACGATTTATTAAGTCATGTTTTAGTTGGTGTTTTTAGCCATTTATAGATGGTTGAATTTTGGACGAGCCCTCACTTAAATATATTTGATATAGCTTAAGCAATTTTAGAGAGACTGTAGAGTAAGAAAAAAGATATATTTATCTTCTAAAATTTATATAAGATATAGTTAAATGTGAAAATTTTACGTGAGACATGATGTCAATCACTATCTCCTTCGTCAAGCTCTAAAGCTTTGAAATATTTACCATCTAATAGATAAGTTCCAATGGAGAGTCGAACTGCCCACAAGTCCTTCGGTTTTCTCGACACGATTCTGCAAAAACAATAACAAAAAGACAAGTAAATAAAGTTAGTTTAACTGGCAAGAAAACATGGATGATTAGTCTGAGTTTTGTCTTAAAATTTACTAGTTTGTATAAAATAGGAATTTGGATGAAGAAGAAGAAGACCTTCCAACATCGCCAGGTTTGACCAAGCCAGAGTTAGCCCTAAGGCAAGGCATCGAAGCGGCCGTTTTTATAACTTTGGGGGCTTCAACGATGATGATTGGTGATCCGACTTGGAGCTTCGATTTTGGTCGTGGAGGCTCGTTTGCGATTTCACAGCATCTCACACTGATTCGTGGCGTGAAGGATCCACTGTACCATAGGCCATATTGCATCTTGGAGAATCTAGTTGAAGAAACAAAGGATAAAGCCATGGAAGAAGAAGCAAGCAAGTGTGAGTTTTTTCGTGGTGTGAGTGGATAAGTAGACTTTTGTCTCGTACTAATTGCTTGCAAGCCAATGGTTTTTAATCTTCGGTTTTGTCTTGGTTTACTCTTCGGTTTTGCTTAGTACCGGTAGTCTCCAACCGGAGTTGTTTTCTTTTCTTATTTTCTTCAAAATGATCACATTTCATATTTTGTCTTAAACCTGAGAAGCAAGAATGAAATGGAGCCTGTTTCCAACTTTCAGCTTTCTTCTATTATAAAACATGAAGAATATACATAACATGTTACATAATAAAAGGAAGACAGACAAATTAAATTCACCCTAAAAGGAGATAAAATATTTAGACAAACAAAACAGAAACTTTATAATCTATACCAAAAAGAATTCTAGGATCTGGTCCTTTAGTATCTCTGGTTTGTTTGTGAAGACTACACACTCTCATTTCTTAGAGTAGGAAAGATATGGATCCTGTGCCATTGTTAGAACATCCGGCCTATCTGCCTGGTTATATGTTAGACACCGTCGAATCAATTCCTGCAGAAAATGCAACAGTGAGAACATGGAGATACAGTTTCAAGTGCATTTGGTACTACTTTACTTAAACCAGGTTTAAGACAGGTACAGTTTACCTTCGCTTCATTTGAAATGGCGGGTCTTGTTACTGGGAACTCAACTTTTTTGGCTTTAATGATTGTGTCTTCTCGTAGTATCCGTTCTTGGCTTTGGTCATGTCCAAAAGGTCGCTTTCCAAATAGCATTTGGTAAAACAGAACACCAACTGACCATACATCGACCTGAGTTTCAGCACAATTTAGTACCACAAAACTTCTATAAGATAATCTGATTAGGACATCATTGACCAATCACTGACCTTTGATGAGATCATAGGAGTTTTGTTAAGCTCAAAGCATTCTGGGGGCAAGTACCTATATTATAGAACCTAGTTAGCTATAAGATGTCCGGAAGTAGAAGGGACAAAAATAATATAGACCATATCAAGGAGACGAACACTAGATTGCTCACCAGTATGTTCCAGCTCCCTGTGATGTAAGCTCCATTCCTTGAGAACCAACATTGTCCTCCACTATCTTGCTTAGACCAAAATCAGTCACTTTTGCTACTCCAAACTCATCAAATAGAACATTACCAGGCTTCAGATCATAGTGGATAATCTTCTGTGACTTTTTGTTCAGATATACAAGGCCTTGAACTATTTGCACAATAATAATCCTCGCTTCTTTCTCAGGAAGATTAGGTGTTGCCTTTAAAACAGCATCAAGGTCTTTTCCTGCATTAGAAATTCAAACATAAGAGGTGACAACTGAGAACTGTACTCCAGAATCTACAAAGAGATAAGAGAATTCTGATTTACCACTACAGTATTCCAGAACGGTGCAGAATGTATGCATGTCGATATGAAATTTATCCCAAAGCCGAACAATGTGGTGATGCACAAGACTTTTATGGATCTCACATTCCCTGTTGGCATGGCGGATGTAACTTTGCTTCTTTTCTTCACTCCACTGAGCATTTAAACCATGAAGCTTGCACGCAACATATCTATGGTCCACCAAATCATATGCCTGCTTAAAATATGTAACATCAAATTACTGCAAAATATTTCTCACATGTAAAAGAATGTAGTATCTATCAATGTTCTGACCTTATAGACTTCACTAAATCCGCCTTTACCAAGAAGATTTAGAAGAGCATATCGGCTATTCAAAACTGGGAAATTGTTGAAACGAGAACCATCTTCATCTCGTATGCGTTTCATCTCCCTCATAAGCAGCCCCTTCTCCAATGTGTACCTTTCTCTCTCACGCAAAATTACTTCCTCTTCCTGAAAGGTGAAATCAATAGATGTATGATACAAAACCAGAACCATATCAACATTGAGGAAACAAGAAGCTGAGATGATGCATAAGGAGGAACATACCCGCTTGATACTAGCAAGACGAGACTTGTAAACCTCGTCAGGGATGATATCTTCCTCCTGTGCTCCTGATTCTGTGTCAGTTCCGTCATTCTTATCTACACCCAAATGGAAAAACAAAGGGTGCTAAACATCATAACAATTTGCACAAGGAAAAAATCACAACATATATTACATGAGATCACGGGTTCACTGACAAACTAAAAAAGTACTGGGATAACATACCACCATTTTGTCGTTTCTTAAGAAACTTTCTTTGTCTCTCAATAGCCTCCTTGGTTTCCAGCAGTTGTCTCTTCTCGTTGCAAATTTATAGAAAAATTAGTACAATTACTTCAAAGATTATTGGTATTAGTTTGATAAAAATCCTTCGCTACATAGCTACTTACAAGTTGAGCATTCAGATCTTTCAACATTTGTCCGTCCTCCCATGTCTCAGCTATGATCGTTCCTGTCCTGAAATCACCAAAATAGACACACAGCGCATGGATTAAATTTTGATCACAAATCAAGAACTAACCTTGTAACTTAGCAAAGAAGAGAGCTGCGGTTATAGAGAAATGTAAAAATAACGTCTATCTAAAACTCTATTCGAGTTGGTTTAATGATTTTCCTTAAAGCAAATTTTTGTTTGCTATACATGTTTTATATTATACCTCCTCGTGAAATATATTCTCAATACTTGTGTAAATGATCACAGAAATGAAGGATATACAGGATAAATACTATGAACTCATAGAAAATTATAAATATATAATGGCCGACCTGAGAACACCAACACTGCCTAATCGCAAAGATTCATGTCTGACTTTCGTTCTTGCTTCTTGTCTCTCAGTTTTGGAAACAGATATGAGAAGGTCAGAGATTACTTTAGTTGTCTGCGTCAAGAAAAAGAAATGTTCAAAGCTTGCTGTTAGTAAATGCACTGTTACCTTAGACCAAATAATTCCGCATGTTGCATAAGAATGTATTAGTTATTAAGAATATCAGAGAGAAGCAGCCGTAAAATATTGATAATTTCTTCATTACACTAATAGGAATATTGCTAGAGGGAGTGCAAAAGTTTCTGCCAATTTAAGTACCAAGCTGATATGAAGATACCCAGTTCATTCACAAAAACTCGTTCACTATGAGTGATTAAAAGGCCAAAATGTTGATCCTTATTCGTTACAATTTGGTTCTACATTCAATGCACCTAAATCGCCTTATCCGCAATAGATTGCCTATTATTTTTACCTAAAGAAATACTACTAAATGCTTTGCGAAAAGAGCTCACTGGAAATGGATATAGGTAACGTAGACGATTGCAAGATCCAAGCTTTCACAGATATTTCAGTTCTCTAGCAGCAGCAACATCAATAAATTTAGTGTGCAATCTAAGCAAATAAGGAGACTACCATGCTTCTTATGGAGAAAAATGTTTATAACTCTAAGATTCTCCCAATATCATTGAGAACAGTAAAGTAACCATGCCATAGTAGGTGGGAAATTTAACAAAAGATCATAAAAGTTCTCAATAATCTATTAGGACACGAAAACAAAAGTTTGCGTACCTTTTGCTTCCCTTGTAGTTCCTGATCTTTCACATCTTTTACCTCCTGCATATATCATAACTAGGATTATTAGCAGGGCAGGGGAATGGGAATAGACAAAAATGGTAATAGCATAAGCAGGATTGGCTAAATCTGAAAGGCATTCACACAATACATTCTCAAGCTTCCTGACAAGGTGGTGATACTCAGAAGAATCTTGTCGAGATTTACGCAATTCCTCCTCCAGCACAGCGATTTTTGCAAGCAAAGATGTCAATTCTTCCTGATTTATAAACAAGGAACAAAATAGTGAATAAAGAGAGATATAACTGTGCGGTTTCATTGTTATAGGATAATCATATATAATAATCCCGTTCACTTATTCTAACCAACTTAGAAGATGTAGCTTCGTCCTCGGCAATGAGACAAAAACATATTCTCCGATATTACAGAGTAAAAGACATTATAAAAGAAACTTACATCCTGGAGAGAGCATTCACCATTCCTGAGCTGTCCATTAGGCCTAAAATCCTGGAGAATAAAATGCAGAATATTCATTGATAAACTGCGTCTGGTCACCAATATCAATGCAAATCTAGATAAAGATTCGCTTCAGCAAAAAAAGTAGGAAAATGCATAGTAATTCTTTCTTGTCCTGCTTAATTTTTTTCACACAGGCCAATTAAAAGGTTTTACTTCAGGAAAACATAAAAATTGTGTCCACGTTTTGTCATTGAAATTAAGTCTAATATATGTAAATCCTCGATGACGAGAAGAGTGGTTCCATGTAAGGTCAGATGAGGTAAACAATATTAACCTTTTGATCAGAGACATCCAGTTGACTTGCAGCTGATACTGGTGCAACCAAAAACTGAGATTTTGTCACATCGTTATTAGTTTTAGAACCACGCCCTCTACCAGTTGACGAAGCCCGACCTCGACCTTGTTTCTTCTTACTTACATCAAGGCCTGTCTTGGACTCAGCATCATTTTTCCTTCCATCATATGCTGCCTCTTGGGGCTTCAATTCAATAATATTCTTCATTATAAGTTGATAAGTAATAAAACTTACATCATAATAAGCTATTTCAGTATCACATAGAAACCTTATACAACAACATACACCAAGATTTTATATAAAAAACATCAACCTGATAAGAGACTAGGAGACAAAATGAAAAATCACTACCTCAACATGATCAACAACACTGAAGTTGTTAGACTCTTGAACTTTCTGGCGCTTTTTGGTATTCGCTCGGATTAGGAAATCTCCAGTATTCTGAGACAGTAACAAGGAGAATGAGATCTAGCTAAAAAGGGACTGTATTTCTAGTTCAAGAAAGAAATATAGAATGCCAGGATATGTAGCCAACATTGCATAATACTTTGAGCAATATTTGTTATGCACAAAGCAATGATCAATCCAAGGATGTATAGAGGATAAGGACATCAACAGCAAGTAGAATAAGTGAATTACCAACAAACTCAGAGATGCACAATAATCATAGCATAGACATAAAAATTTGAATTCTGGTCACAAAACATCTGAAGCTACCTCGTCATCGGAATCACTGATAGAGGTTTCCGACAATCCAGGGGGTGTGGAAGTCACGACTTTGACAGCGGTAGAAGAAGCAGATGACCAGACAGAGACCTGCTGATGCTGCTGCTGCAGTTGTGGTGGCTTCGCCGAGGAAGGGGTCTTACCAGTCAAGCGGGCCTCAAGCTTGGCGATTTTGTCGGGCAAAGAGTGATCCGACTGATTGGAAGAATTCGAGGAGAAATGCATCACCATGTCATCCGACATTGCCAAACACTTGCGGACACTTCACTACCTAATTCTTCTACCCAGATCAGAGTAACTTCGAAAAATTAGGGTTTTTTTACGGAATTGGAAGCTAGAATCTGGATGTCGAAGAGAAACCCATCAACAAATTTTCATGCTTTTATGCAAAATCCACGTGGAGGAAAGTGAATAAAACGTACAGAGAAAGATAGAGAGAGAGAGAGAAGGTTGTGTGTGTTTCGGTGAAAAAGAAAAATCGAGGAACCCTAAGGAATTAGGAGGGAAAGAGAGGGGTCAACACAAAGTTCTCTTTAGCACTCACTCTGAAACATTTTTTGGTTTATCAGATTTTGGCCTAATTATATAATCTGAGGTTTGAGTATAATAGGTATGGTGTTAATTTGGAAAATTTCCTCTTTTTCCCTTTTCTTTTTATTTGGTGTCTTGGATTAGGGTTGACCACTCGAAGTTATTTTTTATTTGATCCGAGATTAATCATACGAACTCAAAAATGTAATATGCAATGAAATTCTTTTCGATGTCGTCAAGTTTATAAAATTTTGATGGATAATCTGTATTTTTTTAGCATGAAAGGTAAAATTATAAAATTGGTTTGCACAAAACCTTTCTATTTCTAACCATTAGGTTACTATAGGTCCGACTATTAATTGGAGAGGCATATTATGTGCTAGGTATATCATCAAATGTATTTTTTCTGTAATTAGAAAATCTGATCATTATTTAAAAGTTTAAAACAATATTAGATGCTACCCATGCAAATTTTAGTTTAAAACTTTAACACAAAAACCAAAAAAAAGAATTATAATATCTAAATTTGGTGCTATAAATCTATAATGTTAAAATTTTCTTTTAATTTTCTAGTTTTTAAGGAAACAAATGTTCTCGCAATTACACATCAGTATTTTAAATTTTAATCTCTCTTTCTATCCTTCTAAGATATTTAGAGGATATTCAAACCATCTTTTATCAATTAGGAAATAATAATGTGCGTAAATTAGTTTGAAATTTCTTTTAAAAAGTGTATATTTTAAAATAATAATAAATAGTATATATGTATCACATCTTCTTAAGTTCAGATTTTGAACCTCAACTTAGTTTTTTTTATATTATTATGGGTAATGTTATCATATAATTTAGTAATTTATAGTGATTAATATATATTAAATAATAAAATCATATAATTTAGTAATTTATAGTAAAATAAGATATGCTATATATTCTGATTTCTTTCTGTAATGGTTTCATTTATATTTAATAACATATTCTATATAATTTACTTTTCACATAGTTTAAGAAATAAATATTCATTATAAAAAAAGTTTTTAAAAATTTAAATTTTTAATTAATTAAAACATTTATAAAATAATAAATTTCAAATTTAATTTATATAATTAAAAAAATTGATACATTTCAAGTGCGTTAAAAAAAGTAAAATGTAATATTAACTTTTTTGGCAAAATGAAATATTTATAGACTTTTTACTATTGATTAAAAAAAAGTTACAATTGGTGACTATTTTTTGGACGAGCAAGGGTTAACTCTTATCTCAGATTAAAACAAGCCCTGCGCCGCTTACTCTCTCAGATTCCTCCCGAAGCAACCTTTGTTTACTCTCTACGCCAATCTTAGCGCTTTTACATTCCTTTGTGAGTTTTCTTCGATCCCTTTTCGAATTCTTTTGGTCGATCTCTTAAGCAAATCGTGTTTTGGAATAATTGAGTATAGAGAGATTTGTAAAACCTAGCTGTTCCTTTTTTTATTTGAAGCCTTCTCCTAGATTTATTTGGGTTGATTTTTATTGGGAATTGAAAATTTGTTCTGAATCTCGTTATGGTTTCGTTGACGTTGCGATTATCGCTCTGATTTAGAAACCCTAATTTCGGACTTGCCTATGCTCATCGTTGTTACAGATTATCTTGATTCTAATGTATATGTTTGGTCTCTGAATGCTTATTATCATTGTGTGTTTTCGTTTTTATCTCAGGTGCAATCATGGCTGATGAAAACAATGAGATAAGGGAAGAGCAAGAAGTAAGTTTGGTTTTTTCTCTGTTTCTTAACTATAGGGCTCAAGTTAGCCATATAGATTTTGGTTCTTTTTGTTTGATAAAGTCATGATTGAATGGTTTTTATGTTTTGGTTCATCCTTTTTACAGCAGCTCGCTCCCTTTGATCCATCCAAGAAGAAAAAGAAGAAGAAGGTTGTTATTCAGGAACCTGTTGAGGACTTAGCAGAGTCTTCACAGACGGAGAAATCGGATTCATTACCTGGTATGATGAAAATTCAATGTGATGTGAAACATATTGTTTTAATTTTCAATGATTTTTGTGCTATTTTGTCTAATTCCTTGTTTTTATCAGTTAATGATGGTCTTGAGAGTTCATTTACTGGAATGAAGAAAAAGAAGAAGAAGCCAGTGAGTAGTGTTTTTAGCCGACTATGTTTTTTATGTCATTTAACTTGTGTATTGTATGATTCTGTGCCTCACATTGTTTTTGTTTGATCATTAGGCTGAATCAAGCGCATTGAACAACGAAAGTGTTGATGCTGGAGAAGATTTGGATGGTATTTTTAATTTCCTTTTTTTTTTGCTAATTACCTTTTTTCTTGGCATGATTTTTATCCTGTTGAATCTTACTGAGAATATATTGCAGATCTTGCTAATGAAGAGGAAGAGGGGGAAGAAGGAACAGTTCTACAGCAACGTTACCCCTGGGAGGGAAGTGAGAGGGATTACATATATGACGAGGTTAGTATATTTTTGATGGTTTCTTTTGTTTTAAACCGTATTGATTTACAACGTTTTTTGGTTGTGAAAAATATTAATCTTTATTTGTCCTTGAGTCATTGTATCCATTTCAAAAATCTCTCGCACCCTGGTTTTTGCTGACGGCAGTTATATCTGCAGCTTCTTGGTAGAGTCTTTAACATTCTCCGCGAGAATAATCCGGAGCTTGCTGGAGATAGGCGTCGTACAGTTATGAGGCCTCCTCAAGTTCTTCGTGAGGGGACAAAGAAGACTGTCTTTGTCAACTTCATGGACCTTTGCAAGACGTATGAGCAAACCCTTTATCTTCCTCTTCAAACTTTTTCATTTAACCACAAGTAATAGTACCTATTAATTTTGATGACTGCATGACTATCTCCATATAAAAAATCAGGATGCATCGTCAACCAGATCATGTTATGCAATACTTGCTTGCTGAGTTGGGTACTAGTGGTTCGCTTGATGGGCAGCAAAGGTTGGTTGTTAAGGGAAGGTTTGCACCTAAGAATTTTGAAGGAATTTTGCGACGGTATATCAGTAAGTATCTTTCTTTGTAGTCTCAAAATTTTGAGTTGCCATAAAAGAATGTCAATTTGGAGTTGTTAACCGCTTGGTTATTATTTTCAGCTGACTACGTCATTTGCCTTGGTTGCAAGAGCCCAGACACAATTCTCTCGAAGGAGAACCGTCTCTTCTTCCTGAGATGTGAAAAGGTATAACTTAATCTTTTTAGTCCTTATCTTGATATGCATTCCTTTGTTTCTGTTTTACTTTCTGCGCAACTACATAATAACATGTTTTCTTGCCTACATCATCTTTATCATATAATGGAGAAATGCAAATTTTAAGAGTAGCTTATATATGTTATATTTTCTAAAGATACTTGGGCTGGTAATAATCGAACCAAATTGTTTTGTGCTTTTTTTGTCTTGTAATTGATACGGCCCTAACCTCTCTTGGATAAACTCATCAGGAATATACTTTTCTTATTTAAATTGGAGTGTCGTGCGAAGATGTTGATATCATTTGCCTAGAATGAGTTGATTATTTTTTCGCTATGCTCAATCTTGTGTATTTCAATTTGCTAATGTGATTAACGAATGGGCTCCATGGTTTTGCAGTGTGGATCTCAACGATCTGTGGCTCCGATCAAAACAGGGTTTGTTGCTCGTGTTAGTCGCAGGAAGACTTGAGAAATTAGAAGGTGAAGTGAGCTTGTTATGGAGTCGGAGCTATGCTTCTCTTCTACTGCTTCTGTATGAATTTATGAGTTGAATACTTTTCTTGTTTTTTTTGTTGTTTTGGAATATGATCAAGAATCACCAGATTGTGACTTGACTTTAAAAATGGGATAGGATCAAAACCTTTTTACTCTGTCAGGTTCATGTGGTCAACTTGAAGGTCGATTTAGTAAATCCATGGACTTCTTTTTTTTGTGTCAATGTTCTTGTTCATGCAAAGCTGTTCCATCTTCATTTTTAGAGATGCTGGTGAGGTTCAAAGCTCGCGTCTGTTTCATTATGCGTTTCTGATATAACATTCTTAGTTCAACATTCTTAATGAGGCTTTGTGTTTAACATCTCAATTTAAAGCGTGGTTACAATATACCAATGGTTAACAGTCACAAGAATTCCAAGAAAATAAGGTTTTGATTAAAAAAAAAAAGAAAAATTGTTTAAATGCAAATTCGATTTTTCACATTAAAATTACATTTAAACCATGATTTCATGCAAAGCTGTTCCATCTTCATTTTTAGAGATGTTGGTGAGGTTCAGCTTTTGGATCAATTATTCTAAACTAGATGAATACCCACGCTAAGCGTGGGTTTGTTTCGAAAATTGTTAAAAAAAAATTATGTTGATTGTTTTTGTTGCTAATTTATGTTTATTTTTTAATTTTTTATTGTGTAGTTAATAAAATTAATTCCATCTGATATAATTACAATTTTTATGATTAGATTCATTTTTGATTTGAAATATCAATTTATACATTTTCATGTATAAATTTGATTATTTATATTTTTAAGATTCTAATATTTTTCACCATCATGAATACATACAACAACAATATAGGATTATATTTGTATACAACTATATGTAATTATGTTATTTTTGTTGTTTGAAACTCGCCTAACTTGATTATAAATACAATTTCTTGTTCTATGTACTCTCCTGATCTAGTACTCCGTTCATATCCTGATAGACTCATTATTAAATATTGGATAGATATAAATTGAATAAGATAGAAAAATAGTCGTGTCTTGAATTATATGGTATGTCTAACGTCTCAAAGACTCATCACATGAAAAAACTTGCATGTCAATGTTACCAACTTACCATAAGACACAAAAATAAAAAAAGAGAAAATAATATGATAAGTCATATATGAACAACAAAACGTAATAATAAAAAAGACTCAAGGTAAAATTACTAAACTAATAAGAGGATAGGTAGCACACAACTAAATAACACCAAAAATAAAGTTTTATTCATTATCGAGCGGTGACCCTTGATAAAAAAAAAATTAGTAAAATAAAAAGAGTACAATGAAAATAGTGTTTTTATTAACATAATTTTGTAATTTATTTAAATTTTGAATAAATCACTTAAGAGTAGAATTGATGGAGGATTTAAGGCAATAAAGAATTTTTAACTTTTTCTCATTTAATTTTGCTAATTTAATTTTTCTAAATTTTTTTAAAAATAAAATAGAATGACACATGTCATTTTCTTGTGTGATGATGTGGCACTCATATGGAGAGAGTTGGCCAACCCTCGTCTTCGTTTATATTTGTCAGGGTTACCGAAGTGTTTCTGCCTCTGATTCGTAAGTTTATAACTAATAGAAATATGAAAACTGCTTCCTTATTAACCCTCGTAAGGAGAGCAGTCTACCTTTTAAGAAATGATTGTAGCTGCTAAACTAATTATTGCTTTCTCTTTTTGTGCATCTCCCCAGGTTGGCAGGAAATTGACCACCAACTATGCAGATTGTTCGTCTCATATCCGAGGATCATATGAATAACAAGTAATTTCTTCTTGCTATAGCCTTCCTTATTCCAACTGACTCATTGGTGGATGTCAATATCATGCCACTAAATAGTTCACCTGACTTTTAATCAGGCAATATGTTGGCAAAGCTAACTTCCTTGTGTTTGGGGCCATGAGTCAACATGGATTCTTAGGACAACTTCAGGATAAAAAGCTTGTGAGATTGTTGATATTTTACCTAATAATTCCAGTCGTTTGTTCAAATTTAATAACAAAATGATGAATGTTGTTACTGGTTTATTTGATATATTAGGACGAATTAGATGTTAAGAATGAAATCGTAGAAAAAATATATGGACTTACATCTGTAAACTTGTTCTTGGTGAATCTATCAATCTCTTGCTATGTTCACCATACACTTTACGACGCCTACACATTTAGTCTTGTTTTGATTAGCCAAATCGTGTGCCATACTATTTTCATTTTCACGCTTAGCTCTTGTGGAGTTGTATATGATAACTTTGGCTATTTGGAAATACACATGGGCCATCCGTCATGGGCTATTTTGTTTAGCCCATTTGACATTTATAATTAGAAGCTAATGTGTAAAAAATAAAAGCTGACTCATATTAACAAAATGTTTTGATTGGATGAATAGAAAGCTGATGTGTCAGTTCCAGAATAGCCTAAAATGATGACGTGTCACTTTCCTGGAGAGAGATAGCCTCCTTTCATATATATGATTTCTAATGTAATTTGGATGGATCGGTTTATCGGATAAGTTAGAGACCAAATTTTTTGGTCTCGAACCGAACCAAAGCAAACCGAACAATCGTTAATTACCGATTGTTCTTTTGGTCTTGAACCGAACGAAACCGAACTGAACTAGATTAAGCAAAACCGACCGACTTCGTCCTTTCCTCCTGATCAAGAAAACTCGTCTCCTACAAAAATCCCAGAAGACAAGAAATTGTTCTTCATTTCCATCATTCTTACAAAATCCCCAGTTCTTTCGAAACCCCTAAGAATTCTCCTTAACTCTTAGAAATTAATTTTTTTGAATGGATGCATCTTCTTTACCGTCTCCTTCCGAGGAAAGCTTGAAGCTTGAGCTGGATGATCTTCAGAAACAGCTGAACAAAAAGCTGAGATTCGAAGCATCCGTTCGTTCTATCCATAATCTTCTCCGTGATCACTACTCTTCTTCCTCTCCTTCTCTCCGCAAACAGGTTGGTTTTTATTGTTACATTCTCGGACCAATATATTCAAAATTGCTCGGAATTTTTAGGGTTTATACCTGCCTTGACGTTTACTCATTACTTATGTTTGATGGTGGGTTTTACTTTTGAGGATTGAATTAGGAATCAAACATCTTTCTTTTTTTGTTTTCTATTTCAATTGTGAAGAAAGTTCATGGTCATGTCAAAGATCTTTCATTTAATCCGATCTGTGTTTGTTTAGTTACGCTCTGTTTCACAGTATTGATTTGATTGCCATTGCAGTTCTATACAGTTGTATCTCGTGTCGCTATGGTTCTTAAGACAAGATATACAGCTACTGGATTTTGGGTTGCTGGACTGAGTCTTTTCGAAGAGACTGAGCGACTTGTGTCTGATGCTTCTGAGAAGAAACATTTGAAATCTTGCATTGTTCAAGCTAAGGAACAGTTAAGCGAAGTAGATAATCAGCCGACAGAGAGCTCACAAGGTTTGTGAAACATTAGTTTGGCTTTTTTATGGTTTTAACTGGAAAGTATCTGGGATGATTTTTATATCTCGTGAATTTGTTCCAGGTTATCTTTTTGAGGGACATTTAACGGTTGATCGTGAGCCGCCACAGCCTCAGTGGCTAGTGCAGCAGAATCTCATGTCTGCTTTCGCTTCTATCGTTGCTGGTGAATCCTCTAATGGTCCTGCTGAAAACACTCTTGGGGAAACTGCCAACTTGATGCAAGAACTCATCAACGGTCTTGACATGATCATTCCAGAGGTATTGCCTTCTCTTTTCTTCCTTGTTAGTTTTAGATGGTGTACGATCACACATAGCTGATATTACAAGTTTCTTCACCTAAAGATGAGATGAAAGCAATTTCTGATCATTCGCATTTTACCTATATGTTGTTTTTTGCCTATTGAGTTTCTCCACTTGGTTCCAATATGACTGGCTATTTGTCTCACTCATCTGTATCAAGAGTATTTACCTCAACCTCTAATTTTGTATTGGTAGCGTCTTTTTCGTAGCCTCATGATTGAAAAGTGGTATATATATATGATGTGTTCTATGCAGATACTAGAAGATGGTGGACCACCAAGAGCTCCACCGGCAAGTAAAGAAGTTGTCGAGAAACTCCCAGTCATCATTTTCAGCGAGGAATTGCTTAAAAAGTTTGGAGCAGAGGCAGAATGTTGCATCTGCAAGGAGAATCTGGTAATTGGCGACAAAATGCAGGAGTTGCCATGCAAGCACACATTTCACCCTCCTTGCCTAAAGCCTTGGCTGGTAAAATAAATAAAACCATTCTTTTAGACTTACGATTAAGGAAGAACAAAAAGCTTATGATCATGTTGTTTTGTGGCAGGACGAGCATAACTCTTGCCCTATATGCCGCCATGAATTACCAACAGACGATCAGAAATACGAAAACTGGAAAGAGAGGGAGAAAGAGGCCGAAGAAGAGAGGAAAGGCGCAGAGAATGCTGTCCGCGGAGGTGAATATATGTACGTTTAAATTTTAATCAGTTATGGCACACTCCCATTGTTTTAACTTAAACATCTCCCATTCCATTTGTTGTTCGTCATTCACAATATTGTAATCCCATTTTACATATAGATTCGATTTGTTTTGTATGAAAGCTTATAACAACAACACAGACTTCTTTACTTTACACCCAAATTGTATCTTGAAAGAGATAACAAGTTCAATAACATAACATCAAAGAGTCATTAGTTAGATAGACTCTAGGACACTGGTACTAAAACTACAATAGTTTCTTCAGTAGACTTGTAAAATGACAAACATGTCTGACCACTCCAGGCATGGAGACCAGACATGGAGACATGGAAACAATCTTCGGTTTGTCTAGCAAACCTATACAGACACTATCATACAACACACATTACACACAGCAGCGTACATGATAGATTATCATATTAACCATATTGACATAACATTTTACTTAGTTTGCTCAAAAGCTTATTGTAGCCTTGAGGTTTGATCTTCTGCTAAGCAGTCGGAAATTCCTCCTTGATAGAGACATTGCCTGTTGAGACATCTGTCTTTTTGATGTCAGAAGTAGGGTAAGGGTTTTTGTTGACCAATCTGCAGATTAACAAAAATGTGAATGTTGCTGTTAGATGCACTATCAAGGTTAAACATTACGATCAATATGTCTTTACAAGTCTCTCTCAGGCACGGCAACAAGCTCTTTAAGTAATCAATCTAAAACTGAATAAAATAGATCAGATTTGAATTTCCAGTGAGATGGAGAAGGATGGAGTGTAGTTTTAAAGGATGCATACCTGTCCCGTCTTTTCTCGAGGAATCTTTGAAGCGAATGCCTCCTTGCAATAGGTAAATCTGAATCGGCAAACATAATTGTAAGAAACTACTAAGAGTATCCATTTCCAATGTTTGAAGATTAGTAAAACGAGTTGAATCGAATACTTACCAGCCGCGGATCTGCAAAACGAGATTGGCTGAATAGGAAATGGCTGTGCAGCTGGTGAAGCGACATTAGATGTGCTTGAGAAAGAAGGAGCTCTGTTCAGTGCTGGCGATGGGACAGGACTGATGGTTGTAGAACTCTTTGTCTCCATTGCTTTAGCAGCAATACGGATAATTTCTTGAACCTATAAGCATAGATCACAGTGAGAACAAGAACTCTGAAGCTTTTCAGACAACAACACAGCTGTAATGGACCAACCTTCTCTGCTGGAAGTCCATCAAACACAGTTACACTCCCACCAAAGAAAATAGTAAGTTGACTTGGAAGAACCGTTGGCTCAGAGGTTTGGATCTCCGTGGACCTTCAATAGCAGAAGATCTATTAAACTTGTGACCCACTATAAAGATGGACAATTGATACAACATTAAGAACAATGAAATAGCTAAGAACATGAAAACTTCTGTATATGTATAAAAGACTTTGAAGATTGATAAGAAACCAATTGTTCCAACCAAAGAACAAATTGATTCCTTTGAGAAATATATAACTTTCCCTAAATAGCAACTAAAGTCCCCTCTTTTTCAAATATGCATCCGAAAGTAACCAGATCGAAATGCTGATCTTCCATATCAGAAACAAGATACAGTTTCAAGAACTAAACCTCAAATCTAGTGGAGAAACAGATAAAAACATGTGAAATCAACAGTAATTTAAAACACAGCTCATACCTAACTTCGTTAATTGATTTCTCAACAGATCCGGTACCGGCGATCTCAGCCGCGCCGCCGTCACCGTCGGCAACACCACACCCACCTACTACGGAATCGCGTGGCTCGTCTTTCACCTTAGTCATGGCTTGTCTCTCAAAAGTTGTAGATCTGTCTTTTTTCCGATGCTTTGTTTCGCTTCGTCTCCACGTCGTTCAGACCGGGAACCTCCGAGATTTATCCTCCTCAGAAGCTCCTGTAACTTGACACGTGGCGGTCGATATTAATTTTTTTTATTTGACTTTTGTGGTGCTAAGACAATAAAAGACAACAAGAGGGTAATTTAGAAACGTGCGCGAATGCGATACGGTGTCGTTTTTCCCTTTTATGTGGGACATGCTTTCTCATTTCTGTTATCCGGAACTCCAAACGTGTCTAATTATAAGTGGCTGAGACAAAGAATTTTATTCCTCTTGGACCTCGATTTATTGGGCTCGTAAACTACTGTTGGGCTTAGTCGTCTTAAAATGATTTCTAAAATACCCAACGGATTACATATATTTATAAATATTTACTTCGAATATAAACTTTAACCTTTTTGTTTAAACTTTTTACCGAGGGCACGGCAGAAGAATCTGGGAAATGTGAGGGTAGTATGGTCTTTTGAATTTTCATTTAGGGTTCCGAAAGATCTGGGTTTTGGCTCTCTCCCTCTTTTCTACTCTCTTCTAAAAAGCTCACTCAATATTTCGAGATCCTCTCGGCTTGTTCGTTCTTTGTGAACGACCCCATCTATTGTTTCTCACTGATCCCAGATTCGAGTTGCGAAGGAGATCTCTGATACTGAAGAAGCCTCCTTCTTCTTCTTCTTCCGCGCTTTCCGATGCCGGTAATGATTCGCCGTCGTCTCTTTCATTTGTTTTGCTTTCCCAGTACTCTCCATTAACTTAGCTATTTGGTATTTAGATCGATAAGATCTTCAAAGATGATGCTAGTGAAGAGAAGGGAGAACGTGCGAGGATGGTGAGTCTTTTAATCGAGTATGAATTAGGGTTTTTCAGATTCACTCTTCTACTGTTTTAAATCTGATTTGTTACTTTTTTAGGCATCATTTGTTGGTGCAATGGCTATCAGTGATCTGGTTAAGTCTACTTTAGGGCCAAAGGGCATGGTAACTTCCGATCTCTGCATATTTTAAAAGCCCTAAACTTTCAATTTCAATTCTATTGATTGTTGTTGAATCTTATTGTTATGCTTAGGATAAAATCTTACAATCTACTGGTAGAGGTCATGCTGTCACTGTTACTAACGATGGTGCTACTATTCTTAAGTCACTTCACATAGACAACCCTGCAGCTAAAGTTCTTGTTGGTATGTATGCATTCTCCTGCAACTTTCTGGTTTGAAGTTTTCAAATTCTGTTTTTTTTTTTGTTGGTCTTTCTCACTCTTCTTGTATGTGGTTTGATGTTCAGACATCTCGAAAGTTCAAGATGATGAGGTTGGTGATGGGACTACTTCTGTTGTTGTCTTGGCTGGCGAGCTTCTGAGGGAAGCAGAAAAGCTTGTTGCTTCTAAGATTCACCCTATGACTATCATAGCAGGTAAGCTTCTGGCAACGTTGTCTCAGCTTCTTCCATTATGACAATGATTTCTAATTTTTAAATTTGCTGATTTCTTAGGTTACAGAATGGCTTCGGAATGTGCTCGCAATGCTTTACTTAAAAGAGTAATTGATAACAAGGACGATGCAGGTAATCATATATAGAGATGGCTCAACCTTGTTATGCAGACAGATTAAAGTATTGTATTCGCTTGTTTGTGTGTTTACTTTGATGTTGGGTTCAAGCGGTGCTTTTTACAGTCCACTACGAAATCACACTGGTGTTTACAGTATTGTGTTTTGTGTCAATGCAGAGAAGTTTAGGTCAGACTTGTTGAAGATTGCTATGACTACGCTATGCTCCAAAATTCTCTCACAGGACAAGGAACATTTTGCAGAAATGGCCGTAGATGCTGTTTTCAGGCTAAAGGTTCCATCTCTGCCTCTTTTTGAAACTCAGTCAGCAATGTGTTCCTTCCTTCTCTTTCTGTGCTATTTATGTGTTGTTTCCATGAAAGAAAAGCTTTTCTTTGACTATTGTGATGAGATAGGCTGGTCGCATTTTACTATTAATTTCTTTCCCATGGTTTCGTTTTGGAGTGTTATATGATTTTTCCCTGACATTCTGGTCTTGTTGCTTAAATAGGGAAGCACAAACTTGGAAGCTATTCAGATCATCAAAAAACCTGGAGGGACCCTGAGGGATTCCTTTTTGGATGAAGGGTAGGACAACACTTTCTGCCTTTCTGTTTAAATTCAGTTCTGTGAGCTATTCATTTTGTTTTGTGGTATTCATCTGTCATGCTAACTCTGTTGTGTTTAAGTTTCTTTTCTTCTTCCTAGCTTATGCACCTTCATTTCATTTATAGTCTTAATTTGGAATGATGATAGGCATCACGTCACCTTGTTTTGCTGCGTTCCTTCTTCTGTCGATCCAGTAATTTTTTCTTAATCAACTTAAATCTATGCCTATAGGTTTATTCTTGACAAGAAGATAGGAATTGGGCAGCCAAAGCGCATAGAGAATGCAAAGATCTTAGTAGCAAATACTGCTATGGATACCGATAAAGTGAAGATCTATGGTGCACGTGTCCGTGTGGATTCCATGACCAAGGTTGCTGAGATTGAAGGTGCTGAGAAGGAAAAGATGAAAGACAAGGTGAAGAAGATCATAGCCCACGGAATCAACTGCTTTGTTAACAGGCAGTTGATCTACAATTTCCCCGAGGAACTCTTTGCAGATGCTGGTATTCTTGCTATTGAGCATGCTGACTTTGAGGGAATAGAGCGTCTTGGTTTGGTTACTGGTGGTGAAATTGCTTCGACCTTTGACAACCCAGAGTCTGTTAAGCTTGGTCATTGCAAGCTCATTGAAGAAATCATGATTGGTGAAGACAAGTTGATCCATTTCTCTGGTTGTGAAATGGGCCAGGCTTGTTCAATTGTCCTAAGGGGGGCCAGGTATCCATTTCACTCCCATTACTTAAAAGACTGTGTAAACTTTATCCTGTTTCTAATTAACTATTAAATTTTTGTGTGGTTTCCTTGTTCTTGCAGTCACCATGTTTTAGATGAGGCTGAAAGATCACTCCATGACGCCTTATGTGTACTCTCCCAAACAGTGAATGACACTAGAGTTTTGCTTGGAGGTGGATGGCCCGAGATGGTGATGGCAAAGGAAGTAGATGAGCTTGCAAGGAAAACTGCTGGCAAAAAGTCTCATGCCATTGAAGCTTTCTCACGTGCTCTAGTTGCTATACCGACAACAATCGCTGACAACGCTGGTTTAGACAGTGCAGAATTAGTTGCTCAGCTTCGTGCAGAGCACCATACTGAAGGGTGTAACGCTGGGATCGACGTCATCTCTGGATCTGTAAGTAAACTTTGTAAACATTAGGATTTGCCATGGAATGTACAAGGCTAGACTTAAAACGTGATGATGATGATTGGTTCTTTACAGGTAGGAGATATGGAAGAGAGAGGAATCTATGAAGCATTCAAAGTGAAGCAAGCGGTTCTGCTTTCAGCAACAGAAGCATCTGAGATGATACTGCGTGTGGATGAAATCATTACATGTGCTCCTAGGAGGAGAGAAGACAGGATGTGAAAAAACAAACACATGAACGTGGTGGGAGCCTAGAGATTTCATGATTGTGTTTTCGATTTGGATCAGAATACAACAACCTTTTAAAATGTTTAATGTTTTGCTCCTTTAAACTCATCTTTTTGTTTTGTTTCCTTGTAATCTTGTTTTGATTTTGAATTTAGACGTTTTGAAAAAAATGTTAGCTCCAAAGATTTTAATTTGTTTTTGGTCGGGTCTTCTGCTTCTTCCTGCATCCGATATAATCTGAAATTTTCACTAGTGAGATTGTTCGTTTGGGTTAACGAAATATGTTTTAGAAAATGGATATATGTTTTCTGCAACGCATGAATGTTAAATCAGTCAACTGTAGAAAAGAAGAAAAAATACAAAATCTTAGGACACCAAAAAAACTTGAATGATCGATCCCATCTATTGATAAAGTTGTGTAGGTCATTCTTGTATAAAATATCTAAAAATATATCAGTCATCACCTACAACGATGAGGTGGTTTAGCGTTGTAAAGTTTGGTCAGCCGACCAAACCACATTATAAAGCAGAGCAGATCAAAACATGGGTCCTTTCAATCGCAAGCTTTTTATCAATCGTCTTACCAGAAAAAGTCACATATCTTTCAATTTCTTTTACCAAAGAGTTAAAAGTCACACAAAAAAAGTGCACCAATCTATCCAGAAATTTATTGGAAATGCATATACTATACATTTTGATATAACAATAATATTGATCCGTCTATTGACAAGGTTCGTTAGATTGTTCGACATGTTATCCTAGGTTGAAACTTAGGCTTCCCAAAGGTGTTCGAGTTTCAAGATTGTATCGCAACTTTGTTATTCAAAACTCTTTATTTTTACTCTATAGTTCCTGGAAGAACTTTCGTTTGAGTTGAGATCAAGACAGAGCAATGCATATTCCTTAACGAAGAAAGCTCTTAAAGGTTTTGTTGATACCTTGTCTTGTTTTGATAATCTCCTGATTACTACAGTTTTTTGTCAATGCCACCACTTTTATTTGATTTTTTTGAAGCAAACTAATAGTGACTAGGATACAAAATAACTCATTGGATTTTATGAAAATACTATATTCATTTACCCAAACAGATAATTTGCGTTATCTTATCATATACCCGATTCATTTTCATATTCATTAAAATAGATTCTGAAATTCGAGTCGAGTATGAGTCATATTAAATCGAGAAACGACTCTCGAAATGGACAACCAAAGCAAAGACCAATGGGATTTGATCTACTCTACGTGGAATATTTGTAAATTAATCCATATCATTCATTAGATAAAAGGTATTACATAAGCGTAAGTATTAAATATAATTAACATCTTGCCCGGTCAATAATCACGTAAGGTTGATAGAAAACTGCCCCTGCGTATGGGCAGTGCCGTGCCTATGACTTAAGAGGCCTATGGCTAAATTAAAATTGTGGCCTTTTTAATTATTAAAAAAAAACTCAATTAACGAAATATCATCAAAACTTTGGTAAAAAATAACTTCAATAGAGTAAAAAAAATATGTAAGATGAATTATAAAATAATAAAAGATGAAAATTAAAAGATAAATAACTGTGATGATAAAAATCCAATAGGAAAAATAAATTAAACAAGTAAGCTAAAACACATAAATTTATTAATGTGGCCTAAAATTTGAATATAGTATTTGTGGCCTAGGGCTATTGCCCCATTTTTAACTGAATAGGCACGGCACTGCGTATGGGTCAAAAGCCAGAAATGACGCCATATACAATCAAGTTATCAATAGTATACATTAAAACTTTAAGCATAAATTAGTAAATATTACAGTAACTTATCTCTCTTTATGGTCATCAAATGGTCATCTCCCATTAGAAAACAAGATAACAAAATATAAAATAATGTTTCTCTTTAGGGGTGCTTTGGTAAAGAAAAGGGCAAAAACTAAAGTTGTGACACGAACGGCACAAAATGCTTACTAGGCAAACGTCATTTACTTGCTTCTTATCGTCATTCATAGTCTTTAACTTTTACGAAATTGCAATTTTCACACGTCGGTCGGTCTATTAACCTTTTACAGATTTGCAATTTGTCCCCTCACTCGTTACCCACACGGCACAAAACTGTAAGAATCTTTTGATTTATGCTTTCACAAAATGACCCCTATATTTTATCTCATGTCTCATATTTGGACTGGAATCTTTTGAGTATCTCCAAATTTCAAAATTATTTGAATGATTCGTCTAAACTAATCAAGAAAAGCAGCAATTATGTGTCTCATCGACTAATAAAAATCATATACTATTGTTTACCCATTACATTAATAAATTAAAGCGAATATTCCCTATTTTAAAAAACTAACATAGTTTTTCAAGTCATGAAGAAAGTGTACATCATCACAATTGAAAACTTGACACCTATTTTATATTTTAAAAAACTCCAAGCAACTTGCATAATAAAATAATTAAACCCAAAATAAACATACTTTAAAGTTTAAATTAAACTAAAATGAAAATAGAAAAAAATTAAAGGCACCACTAATAAAGTTAAAGCAAAGCCAAGCATCATCATTCATCAGCAAGCAGCTTTATTCCTCTATTAAAAACGAATCTCATTCTCCATTTTCTTCTCCCCTTCTTTCTTCTCTCTTCTCTCTCTCTCCCACACACACACATACTTGAGCAAAATCATCACAACAATGAGCTTCTTCATCGAACATTCTGGTCTCATAGTCACTCAACTTCTCTACAAAATGGCTGTTCTCATCACCGTCTTGAGATGGATTCTCGCATGGATCTTACGCTACCGATCCAGATCCAGATCCACCGCATCTTCCTCCTCCTCTTCCGTTTCTCCTTCGATTTCGTCACAGACAATCAAGGAAAGCCTCTCCGTGACGACGTTCCGTGACGCGACGGAGAGATCTCCGGCGATGATCAACGATACCTGCGCGGTGTGTCTCGGAGATCTGGAAGACGGAGATGAGGTTAGAGAGCTCAGGAACTGTAGTCATATGTTTCACCGTGAGTGTATTGACCGGTGGTTGGATTATGAGTGTTGCGGAGGAGATGATAATAACGAAGCTGAGGAAGATAACCACCGGACGTGTCCTCTTTGTAGAACTCCGCTACTTGCTGCTAATACGACGTCGTGTGGTGATTGGCCGACGAAGAATGAACCTAGCTGGGCCGTTGAACGGCTTCTCTACCTCTTCGGAGATGATCTTCACGTCTGACTTTATAATTGTTTTTTTCTTTTTCAATTTTTATTTTAGTGGGATCAATTGATCAATACTAGAAATTACGTAGTGAGAGTGGTTAATTTTGTAAATTGGGGGATTTAATGGGTTAGATTAGGAAATATAATAATAATATCAATTAATTTAAATCTTCAGATTTATTGTGTATCATCAATTCATCATCATTCTCTAATCGGATTTTCGTTCATAAACCTTTCCTTTTTGAACAAAATCACTTCAACGTTGATGATCATACCAAACTACTATTATTATTTACATCATATGATAATCAAACAGGCAAATAAATAAATTACGTTTTCTAACGGAAAAACGGTCTATTTCCCCACGAAAACTATTCACATCATACTAGATAGAGCCCAAACTATAACCTCGTGCTAAATATCCCCGAAAAAGTATTTCGCATCCTAAATCGCCCCGAATTCAAAGTTCGAAATCTCAAAACCCATAGATTTTGGTTTGACTGGTTTACGACTTAAACCGATATCAAACCACCTCAAACCAAGCAAACCCGAAATTGTAACCTTGTTACGTCACCAACATCAGAATTGTGACCGGAGAAGACGAAGAGAAACCATGGTTACGCCATCAAGATCGTCCCCGCATCATCCTAATCCCCAAAACCGGATCCCTAAATCTCCACCTTCGTCTCCGCCTTCGTCACCGGAGCCAAGCTACCGCCGTCTTCACGTCAACATCAACTACAATGGCCAAATTGGAGTTTCCATCGTGAAGGCCAAATTGTAGATGGGTTTCCCATTATTGTCGTCAATTGTTCTTGATTTTGAGTAATCAAGCTCTCATGTAAAGTGAATCGATTTTGTTTTGGGTGATGTCACAGATTGTAGAAGAAGTGCAAATTCAAACGAAAAAAGAATAAAAAATTGCTTTATTCTAAATTTGTCTAATCCTAAGATTTGATTTTGCTCTCGAAAACACAATTGCAGAGAAGTGCAAGTTGACACAAATTGCAGAGTGCAAAGCTTTCATTAAAACTCAATTCAAAGATTAGATTTTGTTAGATAAAACATTTACACCACAATTTGTAAAGCTTTCACGAATCGCTGTTTGAGAATAGAAATTTAAACATTAGATTTTGCAATTGTAACTGAAAAAAAAATCCAAATCCTTTGTTGCAACAGGTAAAAATTCGATCGAGATATGAATCTCATCTTCACCAAAATCTCAACAATCAAAAAGTGAATCAGAATAAGAGGAAGAAATTAAATGAGAGTGGCCGGCCAAAATCCCACGTAAAAGGAGGCGTTCTCGCTCCGGCCAAGCTCCGAAGAAAATACGGTGAACCAAAAAGAAATTGATTTGGTTTAGAGATTTTGTTGTTGTAATTGATTTACATCCGGTTTACTATAGTATTTAGGTGGTTAATAATTGTTTGGTAAACCATAAACCGAAGTTAGTGGGTTATGAGGTTTGGAACTATGATTTCGGGGAGATATAAGTTTCGAACTTTGAATTTGGGGAGATTTAGGATGCGAAGTATTTTTTCGGGGATATTTAGCACGAGGTTATAGTTTGGGCTCTATCTAGTATGATGTGAATAGTTTTCGTGGGGAAATAGACCGTTTTTCCTTTTCTAACATTCTTGTTAAAAGTTTTGTATGAATGTAAAATTTAATCAACAAAAAAATGTTTTGTACAATGAATGCTAAAATATATACATTGGCAAATGGCAAGGGACAAGAAAAAGGGGCGAACTACGAAGCAAATGAAGCACAGTCGTTTTGATGAGTACGTCGACTGTGGGGTCCACTCTCTTTTTTTTCCTTTTCTGGAGAAATCGAAAAAGGATTTTTTTAAGGGATTTCATAGAGGAGAGGAGAGAAATTTGTTCGTAGCAATGGCAGCGATACAGATTCTGGATCAGGTCGATGATTCCGCCGATACACTGATTGAATCGATGCGTGGAGTTCAAAATACGATGGCTCTACTTCACTCGACGGTGGGTGACTTACTCAATTCCATGGCCGAGACATTAAAATCCATGGCGGAGATGAAATCAGCTCTTCTTCTTCAACCACCGACGGAACCATCATCATCATCATCATTACAAGTTACGGTTAATCATGAAGACCTCCCTGCACCTCCAAAGCAACAATCAACAACCGTGGTGGATAACTCAATCGACGGAAAAGACAAGTCTCGCCTCATTCATCTGAAGAAGGTCCAGGTCGAGATGCCAGTATTCGAAGGTCTCAATGTAAACTCATGGATTCTCAGAGCAGAACGATACTTCGGGTTCGGTAGTTTCACAGATACGGAGAAGATTCGATTAGCTTATATGAGTGTCGAAGGGCCTGCTTTGAATTGGTTTAACCTTTGGGAGAATCGTAACCCTTTTGTTGATTGGAATGATTTCAAATCTCGTTTGTTACAGAGATTTGGTGATTTCAGATCTGTTATGGAACGATTACTCTCTCTCAAACAGGTTGATTCTGTTATTGTATATCTTGGTGAATTTGAAGAACTATCGTCGCAGTGTTTAGATGTCCCTGACTCTCTTCTGGAAGCTGTTTTCGTTAAAGGGCTTAAGGATGAGATTCAGGAAATGCTTCGTGTGTTTCAACCAAAGGAGTTGAGAGATATCATCATGATGGCTCGTAGATTGGAGAATAGTGCTTTTTGCCGTGTGATCAAGAATTCACAACTTACGGATTCTGAGTTTGAAGATTTGTCTCCCCGGAGAACGAAACTCAACAGTTAGATTCTTTACCCTTTTTGGTTCTTGATAGGTAAGCTCTGTTAGATTCTTGCTCATTTGTAGCTATCTTCTAGGCTCTAGCATTGAGTATCATGTCAGAGGAAACAGTTTCTATTTCTGGGTTGGTTTGTTTGGTCTTTGAAGATGGATTCATTGAATTGCAACCTACAAATCATTACTTTCTTCTTTCAAGATTGTTTCTTTGACCTCCCTAATCTAAACCATTAAACTTCTTTTTAGCTTTCTTTATAGAAAAATGTTTTGACATCTCTTTACCATATGATACACAATCTGAGAAATCTCAAGGTTAGGACTTGCGATCATATACTAGTTTGGCTAATTGGGTCATAAGATTCCATCAAGTTAGAAAAAGGTTGTAAACTTTCTTCTAATATTCTTTAAGAAAGAAACTGCAAATACCTAATAACATGGTCTCCATCTTACACACTCCATCCCTTTCTTCTTCCCCCTCCCACTTATCCGATATTAGCATCAATGATTAATCACTAATAATATGTTTTAATAAGTATGTTTTTGGTGCAACAAATATACATAAGAGATGCTGAATAGTAGAATTCCCTTACTTGGATGGTTTAAATTCAGGTTTACCTCCAATGGAATCAAGTTCCTTTTTGAATTACTAACACAAATACCTTTCCTTTACCCTCTTTCTTCCATATACTAATCTTCCGCATCTCCTACATGTATATCTTTGTTTATATTTGTATATGTACACACACATAAAACACAAATTCTCATTAGACCCCACATTCTGAATCAATCTTCCAACCCAAATCTCACTTTTATAGAGAGATGGGTCGTCATGATACATACCAAAAGCTCATTTTCTTTTGCCTATCTATACTGTTACTTCACAACATATTAAAGAATGTGGAGGGCTTGGCATGTAACTGGGGGACACAAGCGAGCCATCCACTACCACCAAACATAGTGGTGAAACTCCTTAGAGACAATGGGTTCAACAAAGTTAAGCTATTTGAAGCTGACCCTGGTGCACTCAGAGCTCTTGGTAAATCCGGTATTCAAGTCATGGTCGGTATCCCCAACGATCTCTTGGCAACTATGGCTTCCACTGTTACCAACGCAGAGCTCTGGGTTCAACAAAACGTCTCTCAGTATATCTCTAGATATGGAACCGACATAAGGTAATTTGCATTGCACTTCAATAGTCCAATATCAAAAACACATGCCTAAAAATATGCTGAAGCTTCTGAAGATTAGACTTTTAAACTAACTAAAACCATGCTTCAAAAGCTTGGAATTTTAAGCTAAAAACATGCCTAAAGATTCTAAAGATTGGATTTTTAATCGGTGATCAGATATGTAGCTGTGGGGAATGAGCCGTTCTTGAAGACTTACAAAGACAGATTCGTCCGTGCAACATATCCGGCGCTGCAAAACGTTCAAGCAGCTCTGGTGAAAGCTGGTCTTGGCCGGCAAGTCAAAGTGACGGTTCCTCTTAACGCCGACGTCTACGAATCCGGCGACGGTCTTCCTTCTTCCGGCGATTTCCGATCAGACATCAAAACCTTAATGGTCTCCATTGTTCGATTCCTTGCTGATTCTGTCTCACCCATTACCTTCAACATCTACCCTTTCCTCTCTCTTAACGCCGATCCAAATTTCCCGCGCGAATACGCTTTTTTCCCAAACGGAGGCGGCGGAGGCGGCGGAGCTAAGCCCGTCGTCGACGGATCAATCTCTTACACGAACGTTTTCGACGCAAATTTCGACACTTTAGTCTCGGCGCTTGAGAAAAACGGATTTGATCCGAACAAAATTGAAATCATCGTCGGAGAAGTCGGGTGGCCAACCGACGGCGATCAAAACGCGAATCCGGCAATGGCTCAGAGATTCAATCAAGGATTGTTAAATCGGATCCTTCAAGGACAAGGAACGCCTCGTCGGAGAACGGCGCCGGAAGTTTACTTATTCTCATTAGTTGACGAAGATGCCAAGAGCATTGATCCCGGAAAATTCGAACGACATTGGGGAATATTCTCTTATGACGGCGCCGTTAAGTATCCACTAAGTCTCGGTAACGGCCGTCCGTTGGTTCCGGCTAAAGGTGTTCGTTACTTGGCACGTGAGTGGTGCGTGCTCTCCACTCAAGGTGCGGGGAACGGCGGGTGGCAGGCGTCTGCTACGTACGCGTGTCAAAACGCCGACTGCACCTCGCTCGGGCCGGGTTCCTCTTGCGCTGCCTTAGACCCGACCGCGAATGCTTCTTACGCCTTCAATATGTATTTTCAAAAAATGGATCATCGTCGTGGCTCATGCGATTTTAACAATCTTGGGGTTCTTACTAAGATTGATCCTTCGAGTGGCTCGTGTAGGTTTCCTATCGAAATCGACACGAGCAGGCAGCAGATGTCGAAGCCGCCACCGAGGAATTCTGGTGCATCCGAAGCAAAATGTAGGTTGGCGGCAGCGGCGGCGATGGTAATCGGTTTGGTGTTCTCTTATTGATCCTTGGGGATGTTTTTTTTCATTCTTTCATAGAAATGTAAATACAACGGTCCATAATTGGATAACTGGACATATAATTATTCTTTCTTAGAACTTGTTTTCCTTTTTTCACTTGCTATGATAAATTATGATAGGTTAGTAATGATGATCTGGTTCGTAATAGATGAAATGAAATCGGATAACAACGTGAACGTGTGATTAGAGTCCATAATCTGCCATGTAGGCAAACCTCATCAAGTGTAGAAGCTTTTAAAAATAGTTGGGCAACCAAAAGACAAAAGAACTATACCAAATTTCAGATAAGGGACTATAGTGTGGTGGTCCATCGGATTAGCAGTTATTATGTCACTCTTCCGTGTGATAAAATAATTTGACTTATTTTTGCAGAGTTGTTGTAGTAATATAATGTTACATTGGGCCTGATTGGTAACAGCTGTAGCTTTATATTTTTTGCTGTAGAAATATGACTGTAGGTTTATTTGCTGTGGCTGTAGATTTTATTGCTGTAGTATTGTGGCTGTAGAATTTAAAATTTTGGAAAGTTAAAAATTATGTGCTTTAGGAAAAAAGGCTTTCTACAGCCAAAAAGATTAATTAAGGAAATATTTTGGCTGTGAGAAAAAAAAGGAAAGCCAAAGCTTCTAAAGCTTGATTGGATGTATTTCAAAGCTTTAGAAATTTTTTTGCTTTGTAAAGACTCTAAAGCACTTGCCAATCAAGCCCATTATCTTCTTACCAATCAGAACTGATTGTTTATTTTGGTCTCCACCTGGTTTGTTTACCCACACAGAAAGTAGCTAAGGTTTTAATATGTTGTCCAAGTTAACTAATAGAGTTATATATGTTAGGTATTAAATGTTCTGTTTTGGCATTGGTGGATATATAGTTTAACACTTTAACTGTTTAAGTGATTGGATTTTGATAACTAAATTGTTGGGTATGATCGAGCGAGTATTTGAGATACAGTATATAGTTCGGATCAAGTTGTCCAACAAAAAATATGATTGATCCCAAATAAAAACCAACAAAGAATAAAAGAAAAAGAAAGAAAAAATATATAAAAAAAAGTGAGTGTTAATGTCTTAATGATCCCATCGAAGCCACTCAAGTCTCAATCTACTCTATGGAAAAAAATGGTAGACCGCTAAACCAACTCACCAGACACTCACCTCATCAACTCAAAGTATAACTTCTTCATCCCCTCCTCTATAAATCAATGCTAATCTCTTTAATTGGATATTATCAACTTTCCCACATAAAGTAACCAAGAATATAAACAGAGGATAACCAACTTTTTTGTTTTAAAGAAATGGGTATTATAGATATGGTTTTGTGTTGGGTATTATTGGTCAATGTCCTTCTCGTTGTTAATGCGTCATCAAGAGATATGCCATTTGCTTACCAAAATGAATTGCAAAGGCATTGTAGCTCCACAAAGTACACTTCACTTTGTGTCCAAAACTTACGAGAGTTTCGACATGGATCTCTTGACGGTCTCGACTTTGTGTCTTTTCTTGTTAACAAGACTATCTCTGACTCCAGTCTGCTAATTCCTCCTCTCTCCTCTTCGATGGGTTCCTCCGAACTAGTTTCTCTGGAAGATTCCACTTATACTTTGCCTTCACCTTCGGTCTCAGGTACACAACATAATTCTCATCTTTAGTTATAATAAAACATTTGTTTAGAATCATCTATTTTGATAATTTTTCTCGTAATATTTTTTTATATTGCTTCACCATTTTTATTTCTGCCTTTCATTTTAGTTACTACTTTCACTCAAAAACATTTTTCATATATGTATATGGTACGTATAAAAATTTGTGTATGCCCGAAAATATTACCTACTTGGTTACTAAAATAAAAAAGCACTCAAGTTGAAGTATTTCTCTTTTATGTACCAAGATACCTAATAATTTTGACAAAACACATAAGCTAAGTACAAATTCTCGGTACATAATATCCACAATTACTAGCTACTAATTTGTTTTTAACTCAAAATAACGTTACAGATTCTTGTGAACGGCTCATGAAAATGTCCACAAGACGACTTAAGCAAGCCATGGAAGTTCTCAATGGCTCATCGAGAAAGCGTCACACCAAACACGACGTCCAAACATGGCTCTCCGCCGCCATAACTTTCCAACAAGCTTGCAAAGACTCCATCCTTGACTACCGTGAAACCTCCCCCTCCGCTGCCATCAGCCACATAACACAGAAGATGGATCACCTCTCCCGGCTCGTCAGCAACTCCTTGGCCCTTGTCGACACAATCATGCAGAATCCAAAGCCAAAGAAAAAGTCAACCGCTCTTCCCCGGTGGGTCACTGCCGGAGAACGGAGACTTCTAGTAGGTAGAGCAAGAGCTCACGTGGTAGTCGCCAAAGACGGATCCGGAGATTACCAGACTGTGATGGAAGCTGTCACGGCTGCCCACGGAAATGGCAGGTTCATAATTTACGTGAAAAGAGGGGTTTACAAAGAGAAAGTAAGAATCCATAAACATGAGATTACTTTGATCGGAGAAGGCAAAGACGAGACGGTGATTGTTGGCGATGATAGTGCCACCGGAGGAACTTCTGTCCCGGACACCGCTACAATGAGTCAGTACATACACTCATTCATTCATATACGTAAAATGTTAGGTTTATAACAAAAATTGATTGTTTGATAATTAGTATGCAATTCTTGCAGCGGTTACGGGTGACGGATTCATCGCACGAGATATCGGAATCAAAAATACTGCAGGGCCTGGAGGACATCAAGCCATAGCATTAAGTATCACATCAGACCAATCAGTGTTATACCGATGTAGCATCTCCGGTTATCAAGACACACTTTACGCAGCTGCATTGCGTCAGTTCTATAGAGAATGTGATATATATGGAACCATAGATTTCATATTTGGAAACGCAGCTGCGGTTTTTCAAAGCTGCAACATATTCTTGCGTCGCCCTCATGGTGTCAAGGCCTATAATGTTATTCTCGCTAACGGGAGGACAGACCAACGTCAAAATACCGGATTTGCACTTCATAGTTGTAGGATCCGAACGGATTCAGATCTTTCGCCGGTGAAACATAAGTATAGCTCATACTTAGGACGGCCGTGGAGAAAGTATTCGAGGTCTATAGTGATGGAATCGTATATTGACGACGCGATCGCGGAGGAAGGATGGGCCGGGTGGTTAGACTCCGGAGACGAAGTACTAAAGACATTGTACTTTGGAGAGTTCAAGAATTATGGTCCTAAAGCTAGAATTACCAAGAGAGTTACGTGGGAAGGGTTTCACTTGATTGGGTTTGAAGACGCAAGTTATTTTAGCGTTGGTAAATTTCTTGATGGAGTTTCTTGGTTGCCCTCTACGGGAATTAGTTTCACTTCTGGGATTTAGTGAAAAAAGTAAAGAAAAGGAGAAGACGTCACTAATGGTTTTAAGTAGTATAAGATTAAGATTAAGATATACAATATAGAGATTACATCGAATGTAAATCCAGTGTGATATGGTCATGAATATATTTGAAATTAAATGTAAGACTTTATTTTGGTCAAACAAATACAAGATTTTATATTTTTATATCAAGATTCTATAAAAGCAAACATGTCCATAGCTCAATGGTCTGCACAAGCACATCCATAGGTCACCGGTTTGAACCCAGTTGGATTTATTATATTTGTTCTCTAGGAAAATTTAATTTTAGGAAGGTATTTTTTGAAGTAATTATATTTAGTAAATTTAGGATTCTTATGTGTTTGACAATTAGTATTAAAATTATCAAAATAGGTATTATAAGTAAATAAAAGTGTTTGGTTAGAAGACTAATATAATTAAATAAATAAAATAAAAAAGCTTAGAATAATTGTGAGTTTGACACATAAACATCAATTACTCTCTTAGAGCATCTCCAATGGGGAGTTGTCTCCATGAAGCTCTCTCAATTTTTTAATTATAAATTTGTTGAAAATTTGAGATGAGAACTTTTGTTTTTTTTTTTAATTTTTCATACTCCAATGGTAAGTTCTCTAGTGAGGTTCTCTTAGGAAAAAAAAAATTTATTAAAAATATTATTTCATAAATACATGATGGCTTCTGTTCCTGTTCCTCCCGAGATTCTCACACCTTTTACCAAGAACCACCCATCAAACACTAATCCGGATGGTAAAATCTCCCTAGCCTTGTTATCATGTGTTCTTGTTCTCTTGTTATCATGTTTGATGCAACTAAAATCCATTATGATGGTATTAGAATGTCAAGTTATTACTAGAAGTGTTACCTCTTAGTGGATGCATAGGAGTGGAATATTTAGTACTTATGCTGAATACAAGAATCTGCCGTGGTCTATGTGGATGACAGTAACAGTGGCTGGAGGAGGCATGGAGGAAGCAGAGGGAACAAACCAGCATCAGTGGGTTAGCCATGACGGTCCATCATGGCTCCATTCAACAACACCAGGTGGACCATTGGCTGAAGCACTATTACATACAAACCAATCAACATACAAAGCTTTTTACAGAATTTTTAAAATCTGTAATACAAAAGATTGAAAACAGAGAATATACACTCTATTACGCATATTATTAACTCTCTACAATGACATTTAAACAGATAACATTCAAAGCATTGAAAACAGAACATACAAAGCATGAAACAGAGATTACAAAAAAAACAGTTTAAAAGAAAAAGATTCTTATTTAAGCAATCAATTGGATGGTAAATAAACTTAAGACACAAAGCATTTATGCAACTATGATGTTCAGTTTACTTACTCTCTACTTAGCAATTATGCAATCAGTCGTATTCAAGCATTTATCACACACTAACAATAACTATGATGTTCAGTTAGCTACTCTCTACTTAACACTATACATAATCTACTCAAGCATTTATCAGAAAATGCATTTATTAAACAAACAATCAATGCAATAACAAAAGATGGAGCATTTACCTTTAATCAAATCTCAGAAGCCTTCTCCTTTTGCAGATCCTTGCCATCTCCACTTACCTTCTCCAATAGCCTTCTGGACTTGCAATTTTCCCATTGACACTCAACAAAAAACAGAGAGAAAGAGAAAACAATTAGAAAGACATTAACATTCAACTCACAAATTTATCCAATGAAAGTAACAGATATAAACACTAATAGAGTGATTTTAATGATTCAAAACAGAGATAAATATATCAAATTTCATGTCTGAATACTGAAATCAAGCAACATCCGAGAATGCTTCATGATACTCAAACTAAGTGTGCAAAATCCGAAACTATCTGATAGAAACGAAGAAGATGACGAAAATATTCTGTTATTCACGTTGAAGTTTGTTACAGAGAGAGAGCCTCTATTTATAGTAGAGGTGTTCCGGTTTATTCCGGTTTACAAACAATTGTATACACTAATACCCTCCCTCAAGATGTGCCGTATATGGAAAGAAGGCTCATCTTGCTTAACAGAGAATTAAAGAGAGCAGGGAACAAAGGCTTTGTCAAAATATCTGCAAGCTGACTTGTGGTTGTAACATGCAGTGTCTTCAGCAAGCCTTGTTCAATCCGATCTCGTGTGATGTGACAATCATTCTCGACATGCTTCGTCCGTTCATGGAAGACAGCATTGTTTGCAATGTGAATTGCTGCTGTTGAATCACAAAACAGAGGAACAGGTTTGGATTGAGGTACCTGAAACTCGTTGAGCAATTTAACAAGCCAAGCAATCTCTTTACTTCCCATTGCCATAGCCCTGTATTCAGATTCAGCAGAGGAAGCAGAAGCAACATCCTGCTTTTTAGATTTCCAAGAGATCAAGGAGTTTCCAAGAAACATACAATACCCTGAAGTAGAGCGTCTGGAATCCTTGTCTGAGTTCCAGTCTGCATCAGTAAATGCTTGTAGACACAAATCAGACTTGGAGGAGTAGAACAAACCCAAACCAATTGTGCCTTTGAGATAATGAACCACTTTATGAGCTGCTTTCATGTGAGATGCTTTAGGAGCTGAAGTAAATTGACAGAGCCTATTCACCGCATAAGTGATATCAGGTCTAGTGATCGTCAAATACATCAACTTTCCTACCAGCCGTCTATACATCTCTGGATTTGGCAACTCTGGTTCATCACTATGGAGCGTCAGTTTCAGACTTGGTTCCATGGGAATAGAAGAAGGACGACAGCCTAGCAAACCAGTGTCTTCTAACAATTCCAAGGTATACTTCCTCTGACATACAGATATACCTTTACTAGATCTAGCAATTTCCAGGCCTAAAAAATATTTCAAAGGACCAAGGTCTCTAAGTTTAAAAGCCTTTGCTAAATCTTTCTTCAATTCCTCTATAGCAGCATCATTATTCCCAGCAATAACAATGTCATCAACGTATACTAATAGAGCAATGTAAACATTACCAGTCATACGGATGAATAGAGTATGGTCAGCCTGCGACTTCTTAAAGCCAAGGTTCATTAGTGTTGTACTGAACTTCAAGTACCATTGTCTTGACGCTTGTTTTAAGCCGTAGAGAGACTTCTGCAATTTTAAAACCGCATTGTCAGGTAAAGACCCTCCCTGCTTCATTGAATATCCTGGAGGTAAACTCATATAAATCTCTTCACTTAAATCTCCATTAAGGAATGCATTTGAGATATCAAGCTGATGTAGACTCCATTCTTTTGCAGCTGCAACAGAAAGTAATGTCTTGACTGTTGTCATTTTAGCCACTGGAGAAAAAGTGTCTATATAGTCTATCCCTTCTTTTTGTGTATATCCTTTGGCCACTAGCCTTGCCTTGAATCTTTCCAAACTTCCATCAGCATTCAACTTTACCTTAAAAACCCATTTACAACCAATAGGCTTCTTTCCTTCAGGTAAAGAACATACTGTCCATGTATCGGTTGATTCCAATGCATCAATCTCTATTTCCATTGCATCTAACCATTCTTTAATCTTTTTAGCCTGTGCATAAGTAGTCGGTTCTGGATACTTATTCACTGCACATATGTAGGCTGTAAACTCCTCAGAAAGCTGAGCATAATTAATATATGCTGAAATGGGGTACCTCACATCTTTCTGAACATCAGGAACTGCATTGCAGTAATAATCTTGAAGGTGTCCAGGAGGTCTAGATTTTCTCTTGGTGTGAACTGCATCATCATTAGTGGTTGCAGGATTCTCTGAAACAACAGGATTTTCTGAAACAACAGGATTTTCTGAAACTGCAGGATCCAATGATTGTAATGAAGCATTAGAAGTCTCTGGCATCTCAAAAATATCCTGAGGTATGCTTTTCTTATCAGCAAATGGGAAAACTGATTCAAAGAACACAACATGTCTTGAGATATTAATACTGTTGGTCTCCAAATCAAGCAATTTATATCCCTTATATCCTGCAGGATATCCAAGGAAAACACAGGCTTTTGCTCTCGGCTCAAATTTATGACGTTGCTGAGTGCTTGTAGATTGGTAGCATAAGCAGCCAAAAACTTTAAGAAGAGAGTAGTCTGGTACCTTAGAATGAAGCAGTTCAAAAGGTGATTTGTTTGACAGAAACTCACTTGGTAGGCGGTTGATCAGAAAGACTGCAGAGAGTATACAATCTCCCCAAAAATCCAAAGGAACACATGACTGAAACATTAAAGCTCTTGCAACATTGAGGATATGCTGATGCTTCCTTTCCACAACTGAGTTCTGCTGAGGTGTTTCAGGACATGAGTGATAGGAGATAATACCTTTGTCTCTGTATAATGATTCAAATCTCAACTCCGGAGCATTATCTGATCTTACTCCTTTTACATGTGTCTGATATTGCTTCTCCACCATTGTAATGAACCCAGGGAATATATGTAGAACCTCATTCTTTGTTTTCATCAAATAAACCCAAGTTGCTCGACTAAAGTCATCCACAATTGTTAGAAAGTATCTGAAACCTTCCACAGTAGGAGTAGCAAATGGTCCCCAAGTATCAATGTGTAATAGCTCAAAAGCATTTTCAGACTTATTGTTCTTTGAAGGAAAGGAGAGTCGTTTCTGTTTAGCCTTTTGACAAATAGAACAATGAACTGACTCTGCTTTATTCCTTTTTCTCAAACCAAGTACATCATGTAGAACATCTATTTTCTCATAAGAAGGATGTCCTAATCTACTATGCCACAGGGCATTATCAACTACCGCATTACAATGCGCATTCAAAGAAACAAATGACAAATTGTCATTACTAGAACATTCAACAGGACTAGCATCTAAGACATATAAGCCTCCAATCTGTTTACCTTCACCAATCTTCAGCGCCTTGGTAGGATCCTGAATCACACAGCAACCCTCATCAAAAAACACTCTAGACTTCATGTCTCTGGTTAATTGACTGACACTGAGCAGGTTTAGTCGAAACTCGGGAATATACAACACATTTCGTAATGTGATATATTCATTCAACTTAATAACTCCAATCCCTGCAATTTTGACATTTGAACCAGTAGGAAGTGTAACCTCACTACTTAGAGCATCAGATAGGCTTTCAAACAAGTTCTTATCAAAAGAAACATGATGAGTAGCACCACTATCTATGATCCATGTGTTAATAGTTAACATCTTCTTAGTAGTTGTCAAAACACAAAGTAACCATAAAGTAGAGGGAGAGAAAGAGATACCATTGAAAGCAGAACCACTTGCATCACTAGTGCTTGGAGCATTTGAGCTAGAGCTTGCAACAGAGGCAATAGTGATTGGTTGTGCTGAATTGTGAAGCTGAGAACTGAAATAAGCTATCACATCCTGTATCTGATTCTTTGAGAGATTTCCCACTAACTCTGCTATCCCATCAGGTCCAATTCCTTTTGCTGTAGACGTTTTTCCATCAGTTAAGGCAAGGTTAGCAACAACAGGCTTTACCTTATCTTGTGGTGTCACAGTTTTCTGTTTATGTTTGAACCCCATAGGATATCCATGAATTTTGTAACAAGTATCAACACTGTGACCAGTATAACCACAGTGAGCACACTGTATTTTTGGTTTTGGAGCACTAGGAGCACCATAAGACCGAGTAGCATTCACTGCAAATTGCTCATTCTGAGAGACATTAACCTGAAATGTTGCAGCATTGTTTGGAACTGTGATAATGTTGCGTTGACTGTGATCTTGATCCAAGAGATTGTAGATTTCTGCAAGATCTGGTATGTTCTTTTTCATTATGATCTGACTTCGAATTGTTGCATACGATTCATTCAATCCTGCAAGAAACTTAACAATCTTGGCATGTTCAGCTTTTGAAGCAGTAGCATCACAACATTTACATTTCTGACAAGTACCAACACAACTTGCCCCATCCAAATCATCCCATAAAGTCTTCAAAGTAGTGTAATAGTCAGAGAGACTCATAGAACCTTGTTGCAATCCCCATATTTGTTGAGTTAAATGATATGATCTCGGCAAATTTGTGATGTGAAACCTTGCAATCAAATCCTTCCAAATCTCTGAAGCATCCTCAAAACGAAGTATACTCTTGTATATTTGTTTAGAAACCGAATTCAATATCCAAGATTTAACCATACTATTGCATCTTGACCATACACGAAAACTCGGATCATATTCAGGAGGTCTTGGTAAAGTTCCATCAACAAAAGCAAACTTATTCTTAGCATCCAAAGCAACGAACATCGCTATTTTCCAAGAAGAGAAATTAGATCCATCAAGTATCTCTGTCACTAAAGAATTTCCAGGATTATCACCATTAGAGAGAGCATAAGGTGAATAATGCGAATCTGTAAAATCAAATTGTGGCAAAGGATGAATCGGAGGTCTTGTAACGAATGAATGTTGAATCGGAGAAGAAATCGGTGGAATTGGCGGAATCGGTGAACTCTGAACACGATCTGGAGTCTTCTCAGCCGAATCCTTCGTCGATCTTCTTGTACGACGCCGTAATTTCTGTACGGAAACCATCGCAAGATCTTGACGAAAGTTAGCTTGATTTGTGAAAAATCCGATCGAAAGAAAGAGGAAACGAAGAAGAACGAACGATTTCTATAGAGAAAAAGCTCGAGAATCCATGAAATTTAGGTCGAATCGATTGAGATTTTAGTCTCAAGCTCTGATACCATGATAGAAACGAAGAAGATGACGAAAATATTCTGTTATTCACGTTGAAGTTTGTTACAGAGAGAGAGCCTCTATTTATAGTAGAGGTGTTCCGGTTTATTCCGGTTTACAAACAATTGTATACACTAATACTATCTACCAAAATCAAACAATATATTTCCAGATTTTTGCTCAATCATGCCTAATAAGTGAAACAAAACCTCCAATTCGATTCAAATGACAAAAAAAAACAATAATGTGATTTCCCGAAACTATGAACCCTAAATCTAACAATCTATGACAAATTCGTCAACAATCATCGGAAACTCACGGAAACGGCGTCGATTCGTCGGAAAATTTTATCGCCATCGAGAGAGAGAGACTTCTGCGTTTTCTTGTTTCTGTCGAGAGAGAGAGAAGAACAAAAAATAATGAGAGTTTTTTTTTCCTTTTGATAAAAATGCTTCCTCCAACCAATAAATGACACGTGTGCGGCTCTCTGAAAATCTCAAATTTCTCTTAAGAGAAGCGATTCTCTTTTGTTTACTCAGTTTTGAATTATTTTTGATCAAAATAATCAAGAGAACTCATCTAAAAATTTGAGACAACCTCCCTTTGGAGATGCTCTTAGTCTCTTTTAATATATAGAAGATTTGACTTGACTATGTTAGGATTTACTACAATTAATAAAATAATTAATTTAAAACTTTGTAATTATAAAAGCAATATGGGTCCATAGCTCAGTGGTAGAGCAATTGACTGCAGATCAATAGGTCACCGGTTCGAACCCGGTTGGGCCCTATAATTTTTTCAGTTTACCAATAATTTTTTTTTCTAAGATATGTAGTTAAATATGCGACTAGCATTAACCATCTAGTAGTCGACTAATCTTATATTTCATGGTTTTATCTCGCAATTTTTCGCCTTGAATAAAAAAAATTGACAATTTGTCGTAATTATATTACTTAGCAACTGAAAATGAATTTTTTAAATTTCATGGTTTAATTTGTTTGTGATAATTTTTATGATAGTTTATAGGATTACTAAATAAGTAAATAATTGACTTGACTATATTAGGATTTACAACACTTACCAAAAAAAAAATATTAGGATTTACAACAATTAATGAAATAAATAATTTAAAACTTTGAACTTATAAAAGCAATATGGGTCCATAGCTCAATGGTAGAGCAATTGACTGCAGATCAATAGGTCACCGGTTCGAACCCGGTTGGGCCCTTCCTTTTTCCTTATCTAAGTTACTACATTTCTTTTATATAAAAGATTACATTAGATAATTAATTATTATTTAGCTTTAGTTGTCAACTTATTTTCCTTTTAAAGTTCCAGGCTTCCAACTATAAATTACTCTTACATGAAAAAAGAAAGTATGGAAAAATTTCTTGTATTTTACCAATTTTTGAAAATAAAAATGATATTTGTTTTCTTTTCGGTTTTATGGTTTATCATAGATGTATTTTTTTGTTGCTATAATAAGTGATTACTACATTATTGGAATCGTGCAATAGTGAAAATTGTGGTAGTTCTCGGCCGGCGAACGCCTAGATGCCACTTGGTTGACGGTAAATATTGTTATTTAAAACGTTAATTTAGTGTATTTATATGTAAAAATTAATTTTAACTGAAAATAATTTAAAATAAAAATTGATTTGAGAATCGATAACTAGACCAACTTTCATATTTCATACATGTTATTTAAAATTCAAAATTAATATGGTACTTAATTAATTATAAAAATGAGGAGGATTTTGTTGTTGTTTCTGTATTTTATAAAATAAGAATTGATCTAACTATCTAACTATCTAACTGATAAAGTAATGGGCCACATTACTTGGGCTTTAAGAGCCCAAGATGATCAAAGGCCGAGGAAAAGCAATCGAGACTTGTTGAAGAAGCCTTTGCCCTCATCGTCTTGTATAATTTTGGTTGTGGCGCTTCTTTCAATTCGTTTTCAGTTTCGCCATTTCCCTCCACTCGCAAACTCGCTTTTTGCCCTCTCGCTTTCTCTGGTGACCCGGATTTGTTCTGATTGAGAGCGATGACGACAATGGAGCAGCGGAGAAACCAGAATGCTGTCCAACAACAAGACGATGAAGAGATCCAGCACGGACCTTTCCCCGTCGAACAGCTTCAGGTTCAATTTCTCCAGATCTCTTTCATTTGTAGTGGAAATTTACCTTCGCAATGTATAAGCTTCACCAGATCTTGCGCTAATTGAAATGGGTTCGGCTTTAATTCACTAAAAATTTCTGCTTTTTTTCTACACTGTGTTCGTCATCGCGATGTGAAAGAGGTGTGAATCTGAGCGAGAATTGGGTTTCGCTATGGTCCGTAGAGCAAAAATGTTTTAGGGTTCCGATAAAAATTGACCCTTTTTGGGGTTTTTAGACTTGGGCTATTATATGTTTAATCCGTTCAATTCTGGGCAATTTCTCTCTTGTTGTGACTCCAATGTCATATAATCTATGGGTCTTCTCAATTCTTTTGATTTGTGTCCATAAAAGGAAGATGAATCAGCGTGTTTTATTCTTCTGGTTAGAGTCTTTGGGTTATATGCTATTTCATCTCTTTAATCCTTCAAAACTTCAGGCCGCAGGTATTGCTTCTGTTGATGTAAAGAAGCTTAGGGATGCTGGTCTCTGTACTGTGGAAGGTGTTGCTTATACTCCAAGGAAGGATCTGTTGCAGATTAAGGGAATTAGTGATGCCAAGGTTGACAAAATTGTAGAAGCAGGTAAAGAATTTGCTTTCCTTCGCTGTTAAATATATAAAACCTCTTTGATACTTTTAGAGTTGTGTGTTTCTTATTTGTGTTTTCTTCTTTGACAGCTTCAAAGCTAGTTCCTCTGGGTTTCACTAGTGCTAGTCAGCTACATGCCCAGAGACAAGAGATTATTCAGATTACCTCTGGATCACGGGAGCTCGATAAAGTTCTAGAAGGTTGGTGCTGGTTTTTGGCGCATCTTAAAACGGCATTTTGCTATTGTTATCTTACTTTGCCGTATTCTCATCAGGAGGTATTGAAACTGGATCCATCACTGAGCTATATGGTGAGTTCCGCTCTGGAAAGACTCAGTTGTGCCATACACTGTGTGTGACTTGTCAAGTAAGAACACTTTTTCTGAATTTACCACTCAGCTATTGTTGCTTTTATAGCAGGACTCAGTGATCTTGAATTTCTTCTTACATTTTCCAAACGTGAGAAAGATATTTACATTAAGGTTCACCTTTAAATGATTAGCTTCCCATGGATCAAGGAGGCGGAGAGGGAAAGGCGATGTACATTGATGCCGAGGGAACATTCAGGCCACAAAGACTCTTACAGATAGCTGACAGGTATGTTATATTTGTAACACTCATTAGATCACAATGGGGTTCTTGAGACAGAATAATCTGTAAGAAGTCAATTGAAATGATGCAGGTTTGGACTAAATGGAGCTGATGTACTAGAAAACGTTGCCTATGCGAGGGCCTATAATACTGATCATCAGTCAAGGCTTTTGCTTGAAGCAGCATCAATGATGATTGAAACAAGGTGTGTTGAGTTTGTTTAGGTGCTCAGTTCCATAATGTCTATCACGAGAGTGCTAACTGTGAAAGTTACGATGACCCTATTGGCACAGGTTTGCTCTCATGATTGTCGATAGTGCTACCGCTCTCTACAGGACAGATTTCTCTGGAAGAGGAGAGCTTTCAGCTCGACAAATGCATCTTGCAAAGTTCTTGAGAAGTCTTCAGAAGTTAGCAGATGAGGTGAGCATTCAGTAATAACGGTTTCCTTTCCAAAATTGCTCTGAGACACCATCCTGAAGTATTCCTTCTTATGTTTAATGGCTCTAGTTTGGTGTGGCTGTTGTTATAACAAACCAAGTAGTTGCGCAAGTAGATGGTTCAGCTCTTTTTGCCGGTCCCCAATTTAAGCCGATTGGTGGGAATATCATGGCTCATGCCACCACAACAAGGTCTGTAATGTTTGCAAATTCGATGAATCCTTGTTTCTTGTTTTTTTTTTAAGGGTTCATTGGCAAAATGTGTTTGTTATGATACAGGCTGGCATTGAGGAAAGGAAGAGCAGAGGAGAGAATCTGTAAAGTGATAAGCTCGCCATGCTTGCCAGAAGCGGAAGCTAGATTTCAAATATCTACAGAAGGTGTAACAGATTGCAAGGATTGATGTTTTTGGCCACACAGTGCCTTGCTTCTCTGCCATTTGTGTGTTTTTTTAGCAACCCTTTCACTTGTATTGAGGTCAAAGAACCATTTTCTTTAGTCTTTTGTCAACTGTTGATCATTTTGTAAACGTACAAGTAAGTGATGATGATATAGGAAAATATACGGTTGGATTTAACTACTCATGGAGGGCTGAGATTAACAGAGGAAGAGAGACACGTGGAGGGCTGAGATTAACAGAGGAATAGAAGCTGAAGCTTAAAAGGAGAAACTGGTTTTAGCTTTAGAAATCAATAAGAAAATTCTGGATTTGTTGTTTATCGTTTCTTTTGGATTCTCTCTGAGAATTGTTCCTCATCGTCGCCGGAGTTTCATCATGAACTCTTGCTGATGAGAAGTGGAGCCGCGTTACTTGCGAACGTTGTATCCATTTATCGTTATCAATAAACTTAGTACTCAGTTTCCTTTAACACTGGTATCAGAGCCAAGCGTGTCCTCGGAATCGATGGCAGAGACACGTTCACCGACGAAATTGATAGATGTGGTGGCTCATGAAACGGCGAAATTGTCGGGATCAATGGCGGAAGCAAGATCGACAAGCCACAACAAGCTAATTCCAATGAAGTATTCATGGGAGGAGATACATACACGACGAGAGGCTGGTTTGTGTATATTTTGTGACGAGCAAGAGACTCCTGATCATCACTTGAAGCACAAGAGGTTACGGCTTGTTATGGTGGATTCATTGGTTGATGTTGAAGATCTCGATAGCGATCTGAAATCAGAGGTTAACGAAGTGGCAGAAATTGAGGTTAAAACTGAGGTCGAGACAAAATTGACTGCAAATTTGGTACAGGAAGCGTTCTTGGAGGATGAATCAACTCCACAAGTTCAGGTACCAATTGCAAATTCTGAGATTTTGAAGAGTATTGAACCTAGGGAAGTAAACTTAGGATTGGAAAATCTAGAATCTGTGGTGATGAACGAGAATCTAGAGCAAGATGGGGTTCAAAAGAACGTTACTAAGAGATTTGAGGTTGATGGTAATGTTGAGAAGACTCAGAAAGTGTTAAGTGTTAGGGAAATTTGCTGTGCACACCAAGTGTTTGGTAAAATGTCTCACTATAAAGAAAGACTGGGAATTAAGAAGAAAAGGAAAGGGGTTAAATCACGGATGTTTAAGTATAAGAGTGGCTTCAGGAAACTCCACCCACTTATGTTTTCCAAGAGTATGAGAATGGTTGAGACATCTAGTGATTTGTTGTTGTTGAATGGGAAGGATAGTCCAGCACAGACTGCAATGGGATTCAAATTAGAAACAGGTGAAATAGCATCATCGAATCAAGAGAGACTTGAGTTGTGTACAGAGAACAATGGCTACTTAGAATCATTGAATCTAGAGCTGGTTCTGATGAAAGAAGAACCAGAATCTGTGAAAGTAAATGGAGTGACGTTATGGACACAGAGTTGCAATTTGAAACCGGATTTGATTCAAGCCAAGATGATGGGGACAAAGTCTCTTTGTAACAATGAATCAGTCTATGTTCTTGAGGATTTATCATCTGCAATTTTGGAGAAAAATCAATCCCAAATATATTGTGGATTTGATTGTGATGCCTTCCTGTCTCGTGGCGTTTCCAAGTTCTGGAAATTCATAGGTTGTGATATAATTACGGGAAGAAAAGTGTTGACAAAGAGAAAGAAAACGTTTTACAAGTGTAGGAGATTCAAGTTCAAACATGGAGTAATACCAAGGGCTGTACAATCTGGTTTTGAAGTCAAAATTAAGGAAAGTTCGTGTACAGAGTATCCATGTTTGTTCTTGACTAGCAAGGTGACGACACTTGCTCATATTTTTCTTGGGTGTGGAGATATGACGTTAAACTTGAAGAAAAAGGGGAGATTTAGGCTCTTCCAATCATGTTCAAAGACTTGGTGGTTTAGCTACATCATAGACCTTTATGTTCTGCACAAAGATGTCCAGAATTTCCTATTGGCATGTCTAGCTATAATGGATAGAGAAACAAGATACTCAAGCCACTTTACGCTAGTGTATGAGAACATTATAATGGCTATAGGTGAACATGATGCAGGTCATGGGAAAAAAGCTGTGTATGAGCAGATTATGATGGCGAGTGCGCGGCTATTACAAAGTCTACAAGACCTGCAAAAGTTTACATTTGGTGTTGTGCTGTTCCAAATAAAGCATAAATGGAGATTTAAGTTCCTACATTCAGCTTCAGAGTTGGTATTATATTTCGACAGTTTAGAGCTTTCCACTAGTTATGCAAATTTGTGGGATTGCTTATGGACGAGAGGGTCCTCTACAGTGCGTTATGAATATTTTATTTGGGAACAGAATGATAAAAGGAGAAAGCCCTTATGCAGCAGGAGATTGATTGATTACAAGCTTGGAAGTGAGCCGAAAACAGTTGCAAGATTGTATCAGTGTGTGGATCAACTTGTTAAAATGGAACTTGCCAAAGAAGAACAAATGCTTGAAGTCACACAGAGCCAAACCTTTGACCCTGGAATCAGCCTTGAATCCAAAGCGACTTGCTGCTTCGATGGTTTTAATCAAATGGACTCATGAACTAGGGTGGAAACGACATGGGAGTTCTCCTTGTTTTGCAGCGACAGTTTCCAAACATTGAACCTTGTGGTCAAGGTTCTTCGAACAGGGGAGATTTGATATAGGAAAATATACGGTTGGATTTAACTACTCATGGAGGGCTGAGATTAACAGAGGAAGAGAGACACGTGGAGGGCTGAGATTAACAGAGGAATAGAAGCTGAAGCTTAAAAGGAGAAACTGGTTTTAGCTTTAGAAATCAATAAGAAAATTCTGGATTTGTTGTTTATCGTTTCTTTTGGATTCTCTCTGAGAATTGTTCCTCATCGTCGCCGGAGTTTCATCATGAACTCTTGCTGATGAGAAGTGGAGCCGCGTTACTTGCGAACGTTGTATCCATTTATCGTTATCAATAAACTTAGTACTCAGTTTCCTTTAACAGATGATGGAGCAAAAGAGCTTTGTAAGTAAGGTTTTTCGGGTAATGAAAGTTGCTACCCATTTTGATATCTCGGAATTCAATTTTTTAAAATCGTTCTAGCATATATTAAATAGTACAAAATTTACCTGTGTCATAGTTTTTTTTTTTAATCAAACGTCATAGTTCATGATTAATTAATTGTTTTAGGTTAAAAATAAAGATTATATGTGTGACTTGAAAATTGGAAGGAAAAAAAAAAGAGTAATAACTCCTCGAAAGTGCAGCTATTCCATTAGAGTCCAGACAGCTGTTAGTATATTGCTTCGTCACGGGCTCCTTTTTTTTTTTTTTTTTGAAAGAAGAGAGAAATTGTGGTTTTGTTGCTTCGTCTCTCTCTCTCTCTTCCCCGATCCAATCCTCGACACAAACAAAGAAAACAGCTGAGAAACTATTATCATCATCACCTCTCTCTCTCTCTACATCATAAACCCTTGTTTCTTTCTCTCTCTATCATCTTCTTCTTCTTCCTCCTCAATTTAAACTTGTCTTCTTTTTCAAATTTACCAATTCGTAATCTCATCTTCTGTGTCATCTGCGAATCTGAGCTTCCTTGTTCGTTTGAGAGTTGTGATTTCCGTGATCGGGTCTCTTTACTTGCTTACCTGTTTTCCGTTTCTATTAGTCTCGCATTTGTTCTCGATTCGAGAGCAGCTGAAGATATAATCACTAGAGATAATCTCTGTTTGTTTTCGTCGGTTCTTCTGCGGCTGCTTGATTGTTTTTGTACGAATCTCGGGAGCAAGAGATTCGTTTTGTGCTTGAAACCAACGAGTTTCGGCTCTTTTTGTTTGTTGCGGAGACGTGGTCAAAGTTTTAAGAGTATCTTTGATTTGAATTGCGTGTGAATTTAATTCGGCATTTTATTTGTTCTCTCGATTCTGGAATTTGGTGAATGCTCCGGCGAGATTATTCTCTCAGCCCAGCGGCTTGGGCGTAGATCTGTAAATCAAAAGGAACGAGTTATTGAGAAATCAGCTATGACCTCATCGCCATCAATGGAGAATGGAGGCTCTGGCTCCTCTGGATCATCTGCTCTTCTAGGCTGTATGCAAGAATTCAAACTCTTCGAGACTCAATCGGTAGCTATAAACCTTCCTGCTTTTCTTGTCTCCTCAATCAGCTATGAGATCTGTTTTTCGTCTTGTACTACTGTTTCACTATAGATATTTGTATCTAACATGATGATTTATATTTCAGAATTTCTACATGATTGGTTGGAATGGTAGTGGAGTGTATAGAATACTAAAGATAGACCGGCTCGATGCGTCTGAGCTTAATCTCAGAGAGGATTCGACTGCTTATACCAAAAAAGAATGCTACGAGTTGCTTAAACGGATACACGAAGGAAACAAGGCGACCGGTGGACTCAAACTTGTCACTGTTTGTTATGGAATTATTGGTATGTTTTTTTTTCTCTCAAGTTATGTTTACAGAAGACTAGTAGATGGTTTTACTCTACAGCTTTGTTCTCACAATTTGTTTCTTTTTTTGGCCTTTTATGTGCTCTCAGGGTTCATTAAGTTTTTGGGACCATACTACATGCTGCTTATAACTGAAAGAAGAGAGATCGGTGAAATTTGTGGTCACATTGTTTATGAAGTGTCAAAGAGTGAGATAATTGCATTGCAAAATTCTAGCGTGCTTTGCAACACTGCAAATTCAAGAGACGAGAACAGGTATTTTGATATACCTTTGGCTACATTATGCTTTAAAAAAAAAATATATTGCAATCCCATTGCTGAAGAAAGGTTCTGTTTCCCACTTGTTGATAAATAGGTACAAGAGACTCCTGTGTATGGTGGACCTTACAAAAGACTTCTTTTTCAGCTATTCTTACAATGTAATGCGAAGTTTCCAGAAGAATATATGCGACCATGAGAGTGGAGGTACTCTCTATAAGAAAATGTTTGTGTGGAACGAATTCTTGACTCGGGGAACTCGACATCACCTTCGGAATACCCTGTGGACTGTAGCATTGGTGTATGGGTTTTTTAAGCAGGTGAGAATTCTATCTTTTTCTGCACCTCACTAACTAGCCCAAAGGAAAGAAAGTTTGCCCGAATACAGATAAAATTATTATTTTTCTTTTGTAGTCTTTTTATTGTGTACCATTTTCTTTAGGATCACTATTTTGCTTCCCTAAATCATGTCCTGTCTTGCCTAAAAGGTCTGGAAAGAAGCTTTTTGTCTCATATGCAAATTTTTAATAGTTGACTATCAATTTTGATATTCTTGGTCGTGCTACTTCAGATACAGCTATGATACTCTGGCATCTTTATTTTCAAATACCTTCATAATCTTACAGTACTGTTTAGAGTCATGGGTGCTGAACCTTGTTTTGCTGTGCATGTAGACAACACTTTCTGAAGCTGGGCGGAATTTCAAACTCACTCTTATTGCTAGGCGTTCCCGCCATAATGCTGGAACCAGGTATCAGATTTCATCACTCCCTAGTTTCCATTTCTGTGGTAAACGTGACTATTATAAGTCGCTCTATATTCTACTTTTTAGCAGTAGCATGAAATCATTGCAAACAAAGTCCACACTGTTAATCTAATAATAATTTTTTCCATCTCGAGGGTCTTTCCAACATTATGAGACTTAAATTATATATATTCACTTGAGGCCTGAGGGTAGTTATTATGCTTATTTTCTCTTAACTTCTTATGTTTTTAGGTACTTGAAACGAGGAATAAACGAAAGTGGCAATGTTGCTAATGATGTGGAAACAGAACAGATAGTGTCTGAGGACGTTCCTGTAGACCGTCCCATGCAAATAAGTTCTGTTGTGCAGAATCGTGGCTCAATCCCTCTATTCTGGTCACAGGAGACCTCACGGATGAAAGTTAAGCCTGATATAGTATGTAAGTGTTATTATACTAAATAATATACTGCCTGGTCATCTTTCTTCCTCCCTCTCTTTTCTTTGTGTTTGAACACCTCAATTTCAATTCCAGTGTCAAAAAGGGACCTGAACTATGAGGCAACTAGACTACACTTTGAAAACCTTGTGGAGCGTTATGGAATACCCATCATTATTCTGAACTTGATCAAGGTGACTTGCCTAATCTAGCTTGTTTTCACGTTCTTATCATCTTTCACGCGTACTCATAACTTCCCTGGGTACCTTTTGAATTGGCAAGTGATGCATCTTCGTAAACCTTATTCTAGTTAAACTATCGATGAAACGATTTTGATTCTCACACCTCGACGCTTTCACTGATGTTTCTTGTTACTTTTGACAATCAATAGACCAACGAGAGGAAACCCAGGGAGTCGATTCTCCGGGCAGAGTTTGCTAATGCAATTGACTTTATAAACAAAGATCTGCCGGAAGAAAATCGGCTTAGATTCCTCCACTGGGACTTGCACAAACATTTTCACAGGTATCCTTTTAATTTGCGTTCCAGCTGCTTCAAATAATGAATAATTATCAATACATTTTTAGATAAAAACCAGCTTTCTCTCTTCTTTGTGTTTATTTCAGCAAAACAGAAAATGTATTGGCACTTCTTGGAAAAGTAGCTGCCTGTGCTTTGATGCTAACAGGTTTCTTTTATTATCAACTTACACCAGCAATGAAGCTTGAGGGTTATATGAGCTTGTCTTCGTCTGAGTAAGCTTTTTTTCTTGACTTCCTGTAACTTACTTGTTCATCATAGAAATTCTTCTCCGAGTTATATGCAAAGTGGTTCATGCAATTATTCTTCTAGTTTAAAAGTCCTTTCCTGGCTATCTTCCTGCAAATTGGATAACTTGTTAATTGTCACCAACCATTTGATTATTTGTTTTACTCTTTGAAAGTGGGAAATAGGATGCAACTATTACTTGGTGGAAAATGGTGGTATTGAAATATTTCTATTAGAAAAGTTATTTCTTCCTGAAGCGATATAGTAAACACTTACAGTACTAATGTCTTTAAATTGCAGTGCCGATACGTCTCCACATAATAGTTCTGATGATGATAGTAGGGATTATGACTCATTAGAGAAGAATTTTCGCCCAAGTAAGAATGTTGCAAATGGCGATTATGATATCAAGCCTCGCAGGCTCCAGAGGGGAGTGCTGAGGACCAACTGCATAGATTGCCTTGATCGTACAAATGTTGCCCAATATGCATATGGTTGGGCTGCTCTAGGGCAACAGCTTCATGCTTTAGGAATTAGAGAAGCTCCAACAATAGAACTTGATGATCCTTTGTCTAGTACTTTAATGGGGTTATACGAGAGAATGGGAGACACACTAGCTTATCAATATGGGGGATCTGCAGCCCACAATAAGGTAATATTATTCTTACTTTGTTTTTATAAGTCCTGACATAGCATCAGACTAATTTTGTTCATGTTCATATGGAACTGTCTCATATTAAGTCTTCTGCTAGAGACAGTTAGTTGATACTAAACGCTGGGCTGTTAATTATGCACAAAATAGATTCCATTTAGTCTCAGTTGGGAATGATTCATGACTGGCTCCATGAGATGAATCGTATCCCTTTTCTCGTCAACAATTTTTATTGTTCACAATTAAAATAACAGGCCTTGCCGTTTTTAATATAAATCTAAGCCCATGAAAAATCTAGTGTTATTTGTACATCCTTGTTGCTCGGTCTAACAGCAAGATTCCCTCATGCATGCTGATCAATCATCTCTTATAGTTGAACCTATCTGTAGCTGACACTTTTCAGCTGACATTATTATTATGATCTGATTCTTATGTTAGAAGCAGCATGTACATGATTGGTAAATTTTAAAATGTTTTTCTTTTTGAATCGTTTGGAATTCATCACTTGTGATGATATTGCTGTAAAGAAAATCTGGTCTACTTTCTGATCTTAGTCTTTGATGCCCAAGAATTACAAGGGACCTTTGTTATGCCATCTATATTATATCTCAATCACAACTGTGCCCTCACTATTTTACTTTCTTGAAAGGATATCGGACTTTAGTTAACATTCATTTTGTAATCTGTCTCATTGTTCTGCACTGAATTATAATGTATTGATCTTCTGCAGCTGACTCAAGTTACCATTATGTTCACTATTGTTGGGATACACTTTGTTGATTCCTAGAATTTCTTGTGTGCAATAGGTTTTTAGTGAAAGGCGAGGCCAGTGGAGAGCAGCAACCCAGTCACAAGAGTTCTTGAGGACTCTGCAACGTTACTATAATAACGCATATATGGATGCGGATAAACAAGATGCCATTAATATGTAAGTTGCTCTCTGTCACTCTCTCGTATATATCCATGTTACGCGATGATCTCTTAGAGCTTACAGAAATTCTTTGGGCCTTTGTGAATTTCTATATGCAGATTTCTTGGTACTTTCCGGCCTGAACAAGGGAGTCAGGCGGTTTGGGAGTTGCGTTCAGATTCCCACTCTAATGGACGAAGTGGAGAGATAAGCATGGGGGAAGATGAAAGGTAGGTTCTGTGACTGCAAACTTGGATTTCAGAGATTCAAGAATAATTAGCTTATATAATTAGTTGCTGCCATATAGGTAGAAAGTTTTTTGAGGTTTCCAGTCTCTTCTTTAGACATATTTTGATGATTGTATGAGTCATACGAGTTCTAGTATCTTATACCTATTTGCAATGCATTAAGATTACGAATTTGAAAACATAGGCTCCACCATAACTTCCAGTTTAGATCCTACAAAACTGTTGTGACCATACGAAATTAACATATGATTTAGATACAAGGAGGTATGGGCTTTTGTTATAGACATATGGAGTCATGGGAAACTAGGAATTGTTTGTTAACTGCATCGAACTGTACGTTATTCTGTACTCTCTAGCTTAAGAATTTGCTCTGTTTCCATCTTTATTAGCCTTCCTCTAAAAGGGAACAAAAATATATCGACTTTGTTTCGCATCTATGATCATAGCTCTTATTACTGTGTTTCCAGGTTTCTTGTGAAAAGGTGCTTATCAGATGGGAATATTCTCCATGAAAGTCACACTCCGATGTCTGCAATGAGTAGGAAGTGTGAAAGCATATCACATAAAGGTTTTGTGTCGTCACACCAAGTGACTCATATAATTTCAGAGTCATCACCAGATATGCCAGCTGCCGGTGATGTAACATTATCGAGGTTTGTTAAAACTTTCTTACATTTTTCGTCATTATAGCTAGATAATATATGTACTACTGTTACATTTAGCTTGAGTGTCCGTGTATGCATTATAATTTTGCTGGGTGCAGCTTTATTGTACTTGTCAGTTCTATCCATGATTATAAGCTCATATATTCATGAGGTGGTTGTCTTTACTCTTTATGCTTCATGTAGTTAAAGATTTTGTGTGTGCTAGTACATAGTAATACTCATCTTTCTTGTTGGTCTTAATATTCAGCTATAACATCTTTGTAGGTGTAGTCCGTCAATGCCTAGCACACATTTTTTTGGAGATACCCAAAAAATTCAACATAATGGTAGTAGCTCCATTTACTTGTCCGAGCAAGAAGATATGTCTAGTGTCTCAAATTTTGTCGATATTGAGTGGCTTTCGTCGTCGGAAAATCTATGTGAGAACGATCAATTGTCCAGGTAAAATTACTGTGCATTAAAGAGATCAATTTACGATTTAAGCAGTCAATAGAACAACCAAATCTCATTACATAGAAGCTTAAAATTTCTACATTTATAGCATTGTATCGGTCATCTATCAAATTGTCCAGGTTTTTCACCATTGATGAGTAATATAACAATAATAGCCTATTCCTCATGAATGATCAACAATTTTTTTAGTCACGGCTTAGTCAAATTTACTACGTATAAGATCATGCAAGTCACATTGCGTTCTTTTGGCAGGCCGTCAGCGGTTACAATATACTCAACCGCGGAGACGTCTTCATCAGAGAATATTATCACTGAAGCAAAACATTCGACGCCAGCTATGAACGAGAGTGGATCAAGCAGCAGGAAGGTCAGTCTTCAAAATTCTACTTTGCATATCTCCCTAGCTAGTTTTGTACAGTGAGAGTTGGTGTTACCTAAATAAGCATGTGTGATATACTTTCTGACATCTAGCTTGAAATTTTATCCATATTATATCATCTCTGAAACCTGGATGAACCAAAACTGGAAACACGGGAACTAAGTGTTGAACGAGCTCAGATTGTAAGCAGATGCTATACTAGGATTTAACGATCAGAGGATATGTAATAGCTGATCCTGTCACAAATAGACGGTTTTGTTGACCCTCCTCTATTACTAAGCATGTAGTGCTTGTCTGAAAACGTTAAATGGCTAGAGTCTGGCCAATCTGTATTAGTTAATCTAGTGAAGTAATCTCAGCAGTGTGATTTCATAGTATTGTATGAAAGGCACTCGGATTGTTTACCATATATCTCACTGTACTCGGATTGTTCAATTATTTTGAAAGGCATATACTGTCATTTGGTTACTTCACTTGAAACTCAACCGGATTTATTTCCTTTGGCAGGGAAAAGAACAAGTGGATACCGAACTGTCTGTACACACAAATATTCGGGATGATTTTCCAGATAGCTTCAAACAATGGGTAGCATACGGGGAAGCACTCTGCCATTGAAGCTCTCTCAACCTTCCATTTCCAACAAGAACATACTTTACCTTCACCATACTTAAGGTCTTCCTGACATTTGGTATAACGGTGACATTTGGAGAAGCGACTGGTAGAAAAGAAAGATTGGCAGTACCATGTATCTGAGGCTTCACGGTGACGGCCGAACGGTCAAAAGAGATTAGAACTATTAAGAGGAGCAAATACTAAATAAGCTGAGAAGTTTGAGTTTGCAGTCTTGCAGAGAAAAGGAAAATTTCATCTTTATGGAGAGAAGAAATTAAACTTGTGATAATCTGAGACTTTTGTTAGGGTCTTTTTTTTTTGGGTTTGAAGTCTGTGTTGTAAATATATCTGTATGATTGTTAATCCATCTTGTAAGGTCTTTACTGTTCGGAAAAAAAAATCCATACCATTCGTATAACCTGTACTCGCTTCAAAACGCAACTGCACTTATGAGTTTGCGTTTCGCAGTCTGGAGAGAGATCTAAATGCTAATTTTCTGTTTGTTGTGACTGGCCTTGGATTTCAATGGTTTAAAGAAGTTATCTTCAAATTGATAAGAGGATCTTTCAGGGTTTGTCCTTTTGGTTTTGAGCCAAGTTACAAATTGTTCGACATCTTTTAGGGATCCACACCATCCTTGCATTGCCTAACTCGACCAAATGATTCTCTTTTGAATAGCATATGTGATGTGAATGATTTTGAATAACATTATTATTTGTTTTCATTGTTCCTAAAAAGACAATTTCCTAATTATATCCGTATTAATTTCAAATTATATTAAATCTTTTCTTAATATAGATGAAACGAAAGTAGTATAATGCTAGAAAAAAACATATCATATCATAAAAATTTCTGACCTACCATGTAAGTGATGTATAAAAGCTAGATGTAGTATGAAGATTCTCAATTCTTCTGTAAAATGCTAGAAAAAAACATATCATATCATAAACACACGAAGAATGAGGAAAAAAACAAACACGCAAAAACATCTGACACATGGATTTGTCTCTGAGGAAATTATAAAATTTCCTAGATAGATATCATATTTTTTTTTTTTCTCTAAGTCTCATATCATATTTTTTTTGCAATTACATATTTGCGTCTTTAATTTGAAGAACATAAAAATACAAACCCTCCATTTTTTTTAAGAAAAGCAACGTGATAGTCTGATAGATATCGTGGTTTGTTAAAAGAAAATGATGGATGATTGAATATAGCAAAAAAACTAACTTTTACTATTTTTTTGCTTCTTGATCATGTATCAATTATCGAAGAAGATGTAACTTCAATTCCAGAAATTAGGCAAACCTAATGGAAATCATGTAATGTTTGACAACTACCTAAAATACCAAAAAGGAACTTCATATTTTTGAAAAGTCTTTTTTTTTTTAAGTCACATTTTACGCTATTTTTTTTATCTAATTACTTTCATATCATCATTATAAGTTGAATTAGAACATAATGGATTTGATTGGTGATATAGGAAATGGTGACATGCCAAGAGTTTTTTTTACTTTTTAGTTTTTAGTGTTAAAGAAAAGTTTGTAAATTTTAATTTCGATTTGTAAAATTTTAACAAAAACTAGTGTAAACTAAATAAAAAAATAATTACATAGCTTGTTGTAGAGACATGAATGAACTAATAAATCACAAAAATTTATATAAAACTTTTTGGTCTACACATCAAAATTTGTTGCATGTTTTTTTGGGTGGCAGAAGCATCTTATGCTGATTTTTTTCTTCCTTTTGGATATTCTCTTAATATAGGTAAGTACAGATGCCTAGCCTAGACCCATTTTACAAAGAGCTTAAAGTAGCCCAAATTGTTAGAAGAACCATACAAATTGTACCAAGTAGTTGAGATTAAACCTTATACCGGAAAACTAGTTGGTTAGGGGCAATTGATACCAACTAATTAACAATTGAACCAACTCTTCTCATCGATAGGACCGATAATGGAGAGGTTATCAAGGCTTTGCAGTAGTTAAAAAAAGAGATTAGGGTTTCGGTATTCATAGCCTTGCGGTGGGAGAAGCACCGGCGAACCAAAGCTGGAGAAGATCATAGAGACATGTCTTTTTAATTCATAGAGACAAGTCTTTTTGTCATCTTGAAAAGAAATGCTCAAATAAAAGGTTCGATACAAATAAATAACTTATTACCAAACAATCTGTGTTGTAAAATCAGCTGCTTAGACACCTTGCAATTTCCTTAACACTGAAAAAACCTAAAGATTTTTTTTGTTAGTGAGGAATTTTTGTTGTTCAACAAACTAAAGATTAGTTGAATCGAAAATATTCTTTATAAAGATTACTACTGTATAAATCTATTGACTTACATTATGCATTTACACAGGGGCCCACACAACAAAAGTTTAATTTTAATTACATTCCTCAAAGCATAATGATTGTGCCTTATTATCGGATTAGGTGGAAACTCTATTGCTAATTGGTATCAAATAGCCGGGGATGTAATCATAATTCAATAGCAAGCATAATTTTACAAGGATTGTTCTACTCAGCTTCAAAATTTGTTTTTTTTTTTAATATATAAAAATGAATTATATATCTACCCCATTCCACTTCTTCTAAATTATTTGCAAAACAATTTAATTTTCTTTTTTTTTGTTTATTTCAGCAACCATCTAAAAAAACACGAGAACTAATACCGCTTTCACTTACCTCAAAAGTGAAAACCACCCCACAGGAAATAACAGTGGACTGTGTTAGTGGATACCAAATATTGCTTTTTATGTACGACATTGAATTAATCAACTGTAATTGGATAATCCTTATCCTAATACAAATTATTACACAAATTTGTTCTTTCAAAGTCGGTGGAAGGCCACGTCACATTCAACCATTGCTATTTTGCTTTTATCTAAGTCCCTCCTGTTTTGTTGGTGTAGCTCCTAGATTCACAAATACCGTCATTCCACGTCAAAACCATACACGTGGTGGTCGACAAATGGATAAATCTATCTATTGACGACGACCATTTACAATTTTCTTTTTAGAAAATGCTTCCATCACATTCACAACAAATCATTAATATGTGTTACGATAAGGATACATTCCTTATTAGATATATGTTAATATTCTTGTGTATATTAGTTTAGATCTTTATACCTAACATCTTGTACTATATATACTTAGCTTATTGATCAATAATAATCAAGGAATTCTATTGACTTTGGCATGGTAGCAGAGCCAAAACCCTAAAAAAAAAACCTAAAAATCTTCTTCTTCTTCTTCTTCTCCTTCGTTCCTTCACTTGTTTTTGTTCGACATCTCTGAAAGTCACCATCATGACTAAACCAGTCGATACCTCATCTTCTTCTACCTCTGAAAAAGATGCAATCTCTGCATCACCCTACTACCTTCACCCATCAGATCATCCTCATCATGTTCTTACACCTATGTTGTTGAACGGTGAAAACTACGAACGATGGGCAAAGCTAACTCGGAACAACTTACAGGCCAAGCGGAAACTTGGTTTCATAGATGGCACTCTCACAAAGCCGTCATCTGACTCTCCAGACCATCCACGGTGGCTGCAAACAAACTCTATGCTAGTTGGTTGGTTGTATGCGAGTCTTGATCCACATGTGCAGAAATCAATTTCTGTTGTTGATAATGCACGAGTCATGTGGGAAAGTCTTCGCACTCGATACTCTGTTGGAAACGCCTCTCGGGTTCATCAACTCAAATCGGACATTGTTGCTTGTCGTCAAGATGGGCAAACAGCTGCTGACTACTTTGGTAAACTCAAAGTCATGTGGGATGACTTAGATGATTATGAGCCTCTCTTAACCTGTTGCTGTGATAAATCCTCCTGTCCTCACATGATTCGTCAGATTAAACGACGTGATCATGAACGCATTCACCAGTTTCTTATGGGACTTGACGCAGCGAAATTTGGCACCACTCGAACAAATATTTTGGGACGTTTAAGCCGTGATGATTCTATCAACCTTGATAGCATCTATTCTGACATTATAGCAGAAGAGAGACACCTCACAGTTGCCAGAAGCAAAGAAGAACGTGTTGACGCCGTCGGGTTCGCTGTTCAAACCGGAGTTAACGCAATAGCTTCCGTGACTCGGGTTAACAATCTTGGTCCATGTACTCACTGCGGGAGATCTAATCATAATGCCGATACATGTTTCAAATTACATGGTGTTCCTGAATGGTACACAGAGAAATACGGTGACTCTCCATCAGGTCGTGGTCGTGGTCGCAACGGTGCATTTCGTGGCAGAGGCAGAGGACGCGGATTCTCTTACAGAGCCAACAACGCTCAGACTTCTACTTCCGCATCCACTGTTTCTGACTTTCCTGACATTCCTGGTGTAAGCAAAGAGGCGTGGACAGCCATCAAATCTCTTTTGAAAACTGATTCCACTGCTTCATCTGAGAAACTTTCTGGTAAGACAAATTGTGTTGATTTTTTAATTGATTCAGGAGCTTCACATCACATGACTGGTTTTCTGGATTTACTTACTGAGATTTATGAGATTCCTCATAGCATCGTTGTTCTTCCTAATGCTAAACACACGATTGCTACTAAAAAAGGAACGCTAGTTCTCGGTCCAAAGATGAAACTTACACAAGTGTTATTTGTGCCTGATCTTTCTTGCACACTCATCTCCGTGGCTCGTCTTCTACGTGAGCTGCATTGTTTTGCAATATTCACTGATCAAGTTTGCGTGATACAGGACCGTACTTCCAAGATTCTGATTGGAATTGGTGAAGAAAAAAATGGAGTTTATCACTTACAAGGAGCTGGAGCTGTTGTAGCGAGTGCTAACATGGTCAAGAAGAAAACCAACAAGGCCTTGTGGCATATGCGGCTAGGACATCCATCTACTAAAGTGTTATCTTCTGTTTTGACTTCTTTAGAGGATTTTGATAGTTGTAGTTCCGATTTAAAGACGATTTGTGATGTTTGTGTTCGAGCCAAACAAACTCGAGCTGTTTTTTCTGAAAGTTCAAATAAAGCAGAGGAATGTTTTTCTTTGATTCACTGCGATGTCTGGGGACCTTACAATCTTGCTTCCTCTTGCGGAGCTCACTACTTTCTAACTATTGTCGATGATCACTCTCGCGCCGTTTGGACTCATCTTATGCTAGCTAAGAGTGAGGTCGCCTCTTTACTTCAAAAGTTTATTGCTATGGCATCTCGCCAATTCAACAAACAAGTTAAAACAGTAAGAAGCGACAACGGTACTGAATTCATGTGTTTAAAGTCATACTTTGCTGAAAGAGGAATTGTTCATCAAACGTCATGCGTCTATACACCTCAGCAGAACGGGCGTGTCGAGCGTAAGCATCGCCACATCTTGAACGTTGCACGATCACTCTTGTTTCAAGCAGAACTGCCCACGAGTTTTTGGGGAGAGAGCGTTCTTACAGCTGCCTATCTAATCAATCGAACTCCAACTCCAATTCTTGATGGAAAAACTCCATATGAAATTCTCTACTCCAAACCACCAACTTATGCTGAACTACGGGTCTTTGGAAGTCTCTGTTTTGCCAAGAAACATTCGGCTCGTTCAGACAAATTCCAAGAGCGAGGACGCAAAGGTATTTTTGTTGGCTATCCTCATGGACAAAAAGGTTGGAGAATTTATGATCTTGAATCAAATGAATTCTTCGTCTCTCGCGATGTCGTCTTTCAAGAAGATTGTTTTCCCTTTGTTGCGAAAAAGAATATCATTACAGAGTCTCCATCTCCTAATGCACTTCCATCTCCGTTTTTGGCTTATGATGATGACACGGAACAGAGTGATGTTGTTCCTCCTGCAACTTCTCTCCCGACTCCTATTACAGTACATGATTCACCTCCAAGCTCTCCCATTAATACGGTCACACCAGTTGTTGCGCCTCCTGTTCCTCTTCGTCGCGGGCTGCGAAATAGACAAGAGTCTGTTCGTCTTAAAGACTATGAAACTTATGCGGTGCAATGTGATCCTATCTCTGTTTCACTTATACCCGATCCTCTCTCCGAAAATGTTGGTACGTGTGTCTATCCTATGGCTAACTTTGTGTCTTGTGAACGGTTCTCTGAGAGTCATAAACACTTCTTAGCTGCAATAAGTATGTTCGATCCACCGCGCACATATAATCAAGCTGTTCAAGAAAAAGAATGGCGCAATGCTGTTTCCTTTGAAGTTGATGCTCTTGAAGATCAAGGAACTTGGGATATTACAAAGCTTCCTCCTGGCGTTAAAGCTATTGGTTCTAAGTGGGTATTTCGCATCAAATACAACTCTGACGGTACTATAGAACGTTACAAAGCCCGACTTGTAGCTTTGGGAAATCATCAAAAAGAAGGTGTTGATTTTACGGAAACTTTTGCTCCGGTTGTTAAGATGCAAACTGTGAGACTTCTATTGGACGTAGCGGCAGCGAAAAACTGGGAACTTCATCAAATGGACGTTCATAACGCCTTCCTCCATGGCGATTTGAAAGAAGACATATATATGAAACCACCTCCGGGATTCAAGACAACCGATCCTTCTCTCGTTTGCAAATTAAAAAAATCTATCTACGGTTTGAAGCAAGCGCCTCGCTGCTGGTTCGAAAAACTATCCACATCTCTTATCAAGTTTGGCTTTATTCAGTCCAAAAAGGATTACTCTCTCTTTACGTCAATCCGAGGATCAACAGTTCTACATGTCATTGTCTATGTCGACGATCTGGTCATTTGCGGCAATGATGCTTCTGTTATAGCCAAATTCAAAGTCTATCTCAGCCAATATTTCAAAATGAAAGATCTTGGTCATTTGAAATACTTCTTAGGTATTGAAGTAGCTAGAAGTCCAGAAGGTATATTTTTATCTCAAAGGAAATATTGTCTTGATGTTATAGAAGAATGTGGACTCTCTGGTTCACGGCCTGCGGAGACGCCATTGGAACAAAACCACAAACTAGCTTCCTCGACTAGTTCGCTATTCCCAGAACCAGACAAGTATCGCCGACTTGTGGGAAGACTCGTTTATCTCACTCATACTAAGCCGGAGATATCCTATGCTGTTAATATGCTGGCACAATTTATGCAAAAACCACTCTCCGATCATTGGGATGCAGCTCTCCGACTTGTTCGATACTTAAAAGGATGTCCCGGACAAGGTATCCTTCTCTCCTCCGCCTCTGATTTACAGCTTACGGGCTATAGTGATTCTGATCATGCGGGCTGTCCGCTAACACGGCGATCTTTGACGGGATATTTGGTGAAACTTGGTAATTCTCCGGTCTCCTGGAAAACTAAGAAACAAGACAAAGTTTCTCGCTCTTCCGCTGAAGCAGAATATCGTGCCATGGCCATGACATGTCAAGAACTTATGTGGGTTAAAGAAGTTCTCCTCTCTCTCGGTGTTTCGCATGATCAGCCTATGCATCTTGTTTGTGACAGTCAATCTGCTCTTCATATTGCTTCGAATCCTGTGTTTCACGAACGAACGAAACATATAGAAACCGATTGTCACTTTATACGAGACGAGTATACCGCTGGCAACTTAGCATTCTCTCACGTCTCTACCACTGTTCAGCCAGCTGACATTTTCACCAAAGCTCTCGGAAGTCAACAGTTTCGATTTCTAAGGGACAAGTTGGGCGTTTGTAATCTCCACGCTCCAACTTGAGGGGGAGTGTTACGATAAGGATACATTCCTTATTAGATATATGTTAATATTCTTGTGTATATTAGTTTAGATCTTTATACCTAACATCTTGTACTATATATACTTAGCTTATTGATCAATAATAATCAAGGAATTCTATTGACTTTGGCAATATGTTAACCAATGGGTATTGATAATTTAGCAAATGGATAACTAAAATAAAAACTTGGCAAATTGATGACAAAACCATTAGTCCCTTCTCGAACATCCAATAGATTGATGGGTACTGCAGTTTCTAGCTGCAGTAGATTGATGTTACTAAAATAGTCATCTAGGTTATTAGTAACATCAATCTACTGCAGCTAGAAACGTAAGAAACGGACCAACAGTTCATGGATTTATCAGTCTAAATTGATTCTGTATAAGACCTAACTAGAAAATATACTTAGGCAAAATGTACGATGCTAGCTTTGGGTAATGCTACCTAGTTATGGTCAAGTTGCAATTGTATTACAGAATACAGAGCGATCAATGTCAGTCTTTGTAATATTGTACAATGTACTGTACACACATCAATTTTATTACTATGCGTCATATTTTAGATGATGAGTTTTTTTTTTTTTTTTTTTTTTTTTAACCAAATCGCCTTGGTCCAATGGTAAAGGAGGTAATTCCCACCATCTGGGTTCGAGTAGCATTGGTCACCGGGGTTCGAGCAATTTAACATGGTTTCTCCGGGCCCCAAGATTAGTCTTTGGGCCTAGAAAGCCTTTAAGATCACCTGAATTATCAAAAAAAAAAAAATAGATGATGAGTTTTTATTGTTTTCCTTGTATGTATGCTCTAGTGATCTAATTTCCCATCAACTTTTTTTCTTAGAGTACATTTTCATTTATCAAAGATTGTAGATAGAGATATTAATTTCTAAAATATGAGTAAGAAGAAAGAAGTCAGGATTTAATTAATTGAATTAAAGAAAGAAAAAGAAAGAAAGAAAGAAAAAAGATTTAACATAACTAAATTAATTATTTTCCTGAAAAAGTCTAGGTAGAAAAGTTTTCAAAAAGGAATCATGGAGTATATAGTTAGACCATCCACATAGGTGAATTAATTTGAGTATCAGGAGCCCAATTATTATTTTTTAATGGATCAAAACATGAATTTGGGCTTGATACGTATCAGTCCAGTGATACCTCTGATACTCAACCTCTGATACTGAGTATCAGGTGACGTGGCAGCATGCTATTGGTGAGAAAAAATGCGTTTTGGCTGAAGCCGAGAAAAAAAAAAAAAACCTTTCCTTCTCGTTTCTTCTCCTCTCTTCTCTCACGAAAACCTCTCCTTCCGCCATGGGTAAGGGTTTCCTTGCTCTCTCTTTCTCTCTTCATCGCTCTATGTTTCTTCTTTCTCTCTCGATTTCTAGATTGTGCGCTTACTGGTTTTGTTAGTCGATCGGATCTTAAATCGGAAGGAGGATTATCGGCTTTTGGATTAGAAATCGGATTATGGTTTAGCTGATTTGTTGGTTTTATTGTGAGGGATTGTGTATTTAACTCTCAGATAGTGAGGGATTGTGTATTTAGTGGAATTCCTTGCTAAATTTATCTGGTTTATCTAATTTTGCCATAACTTTAATATCTTTTTTTTGGACTTTGGTGATTTCAGCTTCTGAGGATCATGATGAAGTAATGCTTCTAACAGTCCATAGCGGAGGTTAAGCATGTTTTTTGCTTAAAATGCGTGTCTTAGATGATAGAGTTAATGTGTTTATGGAAATCCAATCAAGTTTATTGTTGAATATCGTTTTCCATTCTTTTGTGTTGTAGGTTGGTGATGTGTTGGTTAAAATTTAGGGAAGCTGGAAGGAAGTTTGATTGTTTAAACAACTTGAACACTAAAAGAATTGGAACATAAGATTCACTTTTTATGTTGGCGTCAGGAAGTATAATTGTATGTCATCTTCCTGCTTGCAGATATTGTTAGCTTAGCAGAGTATATACTGGTTGTTATTTGGTTTCAGTTTCAAGCTTGTTTTTGTTTTTTGGTTTCAGTTTTTGACAATACATTAATGATCATCAAATGTATATTACTCGTTTCCGTATCAAAATCTGCTAGCCTTCTTGTTTACCTTTGGTTGATATTGATGTCATGACCAAAGTCAGCCATATATAGCAACGAAATTATATATTCTTGTAGAACTTTGAAACAGAATAAAAGAAATTAAAATGGGTCACGTCCACCTTTCTTTGATCAACATAGGCTACCTCACCTAATAAACCAAATTGTTAACCTCCATGTATAACTGGTTTCTTTCGATTCCTAAAACATTGATGTTCATCGACATCTTTTGGAAATATAGACTCACAGTTAGATTGATTCCCAATTAATTCTGCTTTAACATAAAGCATGCCATAAGGAAATTAATACTTGAACTGCCCATGACCACACCAAGAAGAGATTAACTGTCTCTCATGATCCCTCATCAAGAACTGCCCATGTTCACAGAGATAAAAAAACCTACTCAAATCTCTCAAAAAACTAAAATATGCAAATTCCACCAAATTTTCCAAAATCTTTACTCCAATACATCCCACTTAGTGTATATTCTACGTTTTTATGGATTGTAATATTACCTTTTGTAATCTTATGTTTTTATATATTTATTTTTGATTTTACAAATAATTTTTTTTATTAATGATACCGATACCGGTCTCACCACTGGAAACAGATTTATTACCAGTATCATAAAAAATCTCATACAATAAACAAACATTAAAATTAATACTAAAAAATTGTTAATGATACTCATAAAGTATCAACTATGTGCATGCTCTTACAGCTTATTCGTCAACCAATTAGAAGTTTCTTATAAAAAATTAGAAAAAACAAAACAAAAAAGACAACAACACAGGTCATTTACAATTAATAATAAAATACATAATATTTTTGCCTTTTTGGGTTGAAAAGTTCATTTACTTTAAAATTTAAATATATTTTTTATTGCATAAATATTAAAAAACTAATATAACTATTTTTTTAATTTTTGCATTTATTCAAAATTAAACATAATCTAATACTTTAATAATTTCTCTATCATATTTAGTCGAAAAATTTCTACAAACTTTATTACAATGTTTCAATTTAATTAATTTAAACAAATTTTCCATAGAGTCAAACTTATAATTTATGTAAGTTTTAAAAACTGTGGTTTTGGACGTGTGGCACACTGAAAAACTATTTCTTACTTTGGTTTATTAAATATGATATTTGTGTGTAATTAATTTTTCTTGTTTGTCAAGTCTTATTAAGATAGAGAGATATCATTTCATACCAAATGTAATTATCTTGTTAATCCAAAGATCAGTGATATATCCAATATATCTATTCTATTTAAGGGAAAAAACATTAGTGATTGTTTTATTATTATACATTTAAGGAAAATGTACACAATTCGAGAACTTTCTTCTTTTCCTAAAATGCCCTTTCCATTGGACTTTTAAATCCATTTATCTAGTTTTCTGGGTTTGGAGCCCAAGAAATAAAACGTTAAAGGAAACAGAGGAAGTAAATGATGATATCAGCTTACCAAAATTTGTATCAAGCTTTAAGAATTCGTCTCTCTATAAATCTGAAACATATTGAACCTATCCTCCACATCTCACTCAAACCACTTCTCTCTACTCCAGGTTCTTTTCTTCTTCTATAGTCTTTAAATTTTGGTTTAAAGTTTTTCTTGATACATTAGTTTAATCATGTTTAGTTCTAATGATAGTTAGCGAAATAAGTTTTTGTGTTTTTTTTTTTTTGGTAATTTATAAGTTTTTGTGTTTCTTTCTGGATTTAGTTTTCTTGAAAAAGAAGATGAATCAAACAACATCTTGTCCTTTTTCTTAGAAAATTCTGTCCTGAAAAATCTCTGGTTAGTAAAAAAACACCAAAACGTTTTTATATTCTAAAGAATCAGTCGTGATTTGTATTCTATTTTATCGCTTTTTAAATTCTTAGAGGAATTTTCTCATAAGAGAATTTTCCAGCTGTATTGCAGAAAACAAAAGAATATCACGTCCAACATTTTCTTTAAATTTATTTAACATTTTCGGAAAATTCTTTTGCATTATGAATCATTTTCTCGTGAAAAAAAAAACTCCAAATATGGAATCCACTATAGAGACTTTTGACTGTTCAAGAAACTAAAAATACATATTTAGTTTTTCTTTAATTTTGCCAACAATCAAATGTTCTTTTAATGTATTGTATGACGTGTACCAGGATTCTTATTTTTGTCTTTATTTTATATGTCTGCATCCACTTTTTTATAAGTCACCAACTTGGATTTAAATTTGACAAAGATGTTTTTTAAGGATTTCTAAACACCATTCCTTTAAAATGGATGGTGGATAGAAATGTTTAACAAAAAAACTAATGAATTTGATAGATAAGATTGTTCTTTAAAACATCATTTTCAATTTTTAAAACGTCAATGTTCGATGTCGGCTAGAAAATATATTAATGTCTAAGTCCAAACGAATTTTGGTTTCGCCATGTGTAATCGTAGAGGTCAAGTACGTGAATACAATAACCTCTACCTCTAGGGTTGTTTCGTAAAACTTTGGAAGCTTTAAGGCTAAAAGAGTAAAGAAAAGTCATGTTTTCAATAAACTTCTTGACTTTTAGTTATAATATCTTGACCTTTGTATATAATATCTAATCCATAAGTTTTTATTTATATATAATGTGAATGTTGAAAACATAAGACTTCATCTTATTTTCATCAATCTTATTACACTCTGTGTTATTTTTTTCTTCTCTCTGCAGTTTCCAAAAACTTTTTTCCACTGTTTCTGCGTCTCTTTTGAATCAATGGCAAACGCTGAACGTATGATAACGCGCGTCCACAGCCAACGTGAGCGTTTGAATCAAACGCTTGTTTCTGAGAGAAACGAAGTCCTTGCCTTGCTTTCCAGGTATTTCCTTTAATCACCTTTTCTAATGGCTTTTCGAGAAAAGAGTCTGATCACACTTCACATGAGTGTTTTAGGGTTGAAGCCAAAGGTAAAGGTATTTTACAACAAAACCAAATCATTGCTGAATTCGAAGCTTTGCCTGAAGAAACCCAGAAGAAACTTGAAGGTGGTCCTTTCTTCGACCTTCTCAAATCCACTCAGGTACATTTTTACACTAATTTAAAAAACTGGGTAGTGAAAGTTTTGATCTTTTTTAGAAAAAAGTTTTGATCTTTTTTGGTTTGGTAAAAAACAGGAAGCAATTGTGTTGCCACCATGGGTTGCTCTTGCTGTGAGACCAAGGCCTGGTGTTTGGGAATACATAAGAGTCAATCTCCATGCTCTTGTCGTTGAAGAACTCCAACCTGCTGAGTTTCTTCATTTCAAGGAAGAACTCGTTGATGGAGCGTATGTAACCATTTCTTAACTTCAATTTCTGTTTTTTTTTGTGTGATCTCTCTGTACTCAACAGTGGCATTTTGATTTGCAGTAAGAATGGTGATTTCACTCTTGAGCTTGATTTCGAACCATTCAATGCGTCTTTCCCTCGTCCAACACTCAACAAATACATTGGAAATGGTGTTGAGTTCCTTAACCGTCACTTATCAGCTAAGCTCTTTCATGACAAGGAGAGTTTGCTTCCATTGCTTAAGTTCCTTCGTCGACACAGCCACCAGGGCAAGGTATGTGTTTAAATCTCTCCTCCATTAAACCTAGAATCTTGTTTGAATGATTTGTGTTTTGCTTTGTAGAACCTGATGTTGAGTGAGAAAATTCAAAACCTCAACACTCTACAACACACCTTGATGAAAGCAGAGGAGTATCTTGCAGAGCTTAAGCCTGAAACACCGTATGAAGAGTTTGAGGCCAAGTTTGAGGAGATTGGTCTTGAGAGGGGATGGGGAGACAATGCAGAGCGTGTCCTTGACATGATCCGTCTTCTTTTGGACCTTCTTGAGGCGCCTGATCCTTGCACTCTTGAGACTTTTCTTGGAAGAGTACCAATGGTGTTCAACGTTGTGATCCTCTCTCCACATGGTTACTTTGCTCAGGACAATGTTCTTGGTTACCCTGACACTGGTGGTCAGGTCAGGACCATTCTCTTATTCTTCTTTTAGTAGATATACACTTTCTTGTTCTGTCTTCATAGATGAAACCAATTTTTTTGTGATCTTTGCAGGTTGTGTACATTCTTGATCAAGTTCGAGCTCTGGAAATAGAGATGCTTCAGCGTATTAAGCAACAAGGACTCAACATTAAACCAAGAATTCTCATTGTAAGTTCTTAGTTATTTTGCTCTAACCATGGATTCTTTTGGATGTCTGATTCTCACTGTGTGTTTTGGTTATGTTGCAGCTCACTCGACTCCTCCCTGATGCGGTAGGAACCACATGTGGTGAACGTCTCGAGAGAGTTTATGATTCTGAGTACTGTGATATTCTCCGTGTGCCCTTCAGAACAGAGAAGGGTATAGTTCGCAAATGGATCTCAAGATTTGAAGTTTGGCCATATCTAGAGACTTACGCCGAGGTAAAGTACACTCATCCTCTTCCTCTAAAACCGTGTTCTGTTTTCGCCATTTTAGACTAAAACTGAACCTTTCTTGTTGTTTCAGGATGCTGCGGTTGAGCTATCGAAAGAATTGAATGGAAAGCCTGACCTTATTATTGGGAACTACAGTGACGGAAATCTTGTTGCCTCTTTATTAGCTCACAAACTTGGTGTCACTCAGGTTTGGCTTCTTGAGTTTAACTTTTAGCATCTATCCAATGAGATATGTCAAGCAGCTAATGCATTGTGAATTATATCTTACAGTGTACCATTGCTCATGCTCTGGAGAAGACAAAGTACCCGGATTCCGATATCTACTGGAAGAAGCTTGATGAGAAGTACCATTTCTCATGCCAGTTCACTGCGGATATTTTCGCAATGAACCACACTGATTTCATCATCACCAGTACTTTCCAAGAAATTGCTGGAAGGTAAAGAGAATGAAGAATTGTACAACAATAATAAATAGTTTGTGGTTTCAGTATAAGAAAAGTCTTCTTTACACATTTTGCAGCAAGGACACTGTTGGGCAGTATGAAAGCCACACGGCCTTTACTCTTCCCGGATTGTACCGAGTTGTTCATGGGATTGATGTGTTTGATCCCAAGTTCAACATTGTCTCCCCTGGTGCTGATATGAGCATCTACTTCCCTTACACCGAGGAGAAGCGTAGATTGACTAAATTCCACTCTGAGATCGAGGAGCTCCTCTACAGCGATGTTGAAAACGAAGAGCACTTGTAAGCTTTTGTTCACTCTTCATGTTCATCTTTACAGTTTTGATTGTAGTTCTAATATAACTGATGTTTTGAAACAGGTGTGTCCTCAAGGACAAGAAGAAGCCGATCCTCTTCACAATGGCTAGGCTCGACCGTGTCAAGAACTTGTCAGGTCTTGTTGAGTGGTACGGGAAGAACACCCGCCTGCGTGAGCTGGCTAACTTGGTGGTTGTGGGAGGAGACAGGAGGAAAGAATCAAAGGACAATGAAGAGAAAGCAGAGATGAAGAAAATGTATGATCTCATTGAAGAATACAAGCTCAACGGTCAGTTCAGGTGGATCTCCTCCCAGATGAACAGGGTTAGGAACGGTGAGCTGTACCGGTACATCTGTGACACCAAGGGTGCATTTGTGCAACCTGCATTGTATGAAGCCTTTGGGTTGACTGTTGTGGAGGCCATGACTTGTGGATTACCGACTTTCGCCACTTGCAAAGGTGGTCCAGCTGAGATCATTGTGCACGGTAAATCGGGTTTCCACATTGACCCTTACCATGGTGATCAGGCTGCTGATACTCTTGCTGATTTCTTCACCAAGTGTAAGGAGGATCCATCTCACTGGGATGAAATCTCAAAAGGAGGGCTTCAGAGGATTGAGGAGAAGTAAGAAAAAAAAAAACTCATCATGCCTTAGTTCTTTTACTAGTATATTCTCAAGTTTAGCTTCTGACTCATCTTGGTGTGTTTTGCAGATACACTTGGCAAATCTACTCACAGAGGCTCCTGACATTGACTGGTGTGTATGGATTCTGGAAACATGTCTCGAACCTTGACCATCTTGAGGCCCGCCGTTACCTTGAAATGTTCTATGCATTGAAGTATCGCCCATTGGTATGCATTCTTAAACTCTGTTTACATTGAAAGAATGTAACTTTTGTCTGTTTCTCTAATGCAGTATCTTCTACTGTTCCTTTTGTGTCTTGTAGGCTCAGGCTGTTCCTCTTGCTCAAGATGATTGAAGAGAAGAGAAAAGACTTGGAACCAGTAGAGAGTTTGAAGAGAGTGGTTCCGGTGTTTGAAGAATAAGACATGATCTCCTTTTGATTCTTATTATCATTCGGATTTGGGAACGCTTTTGTGTTCCTCTGCTTCTTTGTTATTTCAATCATTTGTCTTTGTTTTCCTTTGCCTCTCTGGCATTGCTTTGAATTCTGGTTGTTGGGAGATTTCCCTCTAATTGCAGTAATAATTCGATTTTTCTACCTTGAAAGTGTCTTTTGCTAAATATTTCTCAATATTTACATATTCCAGCTACCAAAAGCACCGTTATTAGCAAAGAAGTGTGACCATTATTATCAGATCACAAAACAATATCAATATTGTTAGAGTTGGGCTTATTTCTATGCTTTGGACTAAGTTTCAACCTAACAATGGACCTTCAATGGGCTTCTCAATTGGACTTACTTGGGTTGTTGTAACAATCATTTGTCTTATATTCATTCTTTTTCAAATTTTAACCCTCCATATCAGTCAGCCCTATAGAGAACCCTAACTTTTAAGCAGGCTATGAAATCTTCCATATGGAAAGATGCTTGATGTGGAGCTAAAGACTCAAACGAAACAGAACTTGGGATATTGAGTCTCTAGCTACATCTAAAAGGAACTTGTAAATGGAGTTTAAAGATCAAACATAAACTTGATGGTTCAGTGGAGAGATATGAGGCAAGCTTTAACCTACTTGTTGATATTTTGATTTAAGCCTTAGCTTTCCGACCATTTCCACTTCTTGCTTGATCGAATGTCCTAAACACATAACATGTAACTCACGCCTACTGTCTCCCGTAGAGGTACATTCAACTTCTATTCATCTACGATTGTTAGTATGTTACTGAATACTGATCTTGTGCCAAATTGCGGTACAATCAATAATTCACATATTGTATTAAGATTTAAGAGTGTCATTAATTTCATGCAAGTGGAGAGGGACGCATAAGTCAATACACACCAACTTGTTGCACATGTCTTTTCTGTTTTGGTATGTTTGACGATGGTCGATTTTCTCACATGTATAGTGCAACAATCTTTGTAACAAGACGGATTTTCATGTCGATGTTATATAATATATGTGTGGAAACAACTTGATCAAATAATCAAGTTGGTAGAAATTGGAGGATATTATTTCTTCTGATGATTACAGATTCGAAGCATCTCTCATTTTTATAACCCTTGTGTCAGAGTTATTTCTTATGATTAGTCCATATCATTTACATGTATCTCCGATTCTCCGCCGTGTGATTAAACATAAATGGATTAATGGAAGTGTGATATAAAATTGATTCTCATTAGGTAATAATAATTTGGAAGAAAAAAGGATAATAATATAGGGAGAATTTTTGGGTTTCCGACAATATATATTTTAATGATATACTATTTTGAATAAAGACATCAAAGGATCCAAATGGGTCCTCGCTTACCAACATACACTAAGAGGGAATAAAAACGGTTTATTAAGTATTTATTATACTTTCGGTATTGTTTTAAAATGTTTCCTCAAAACAAATGTTTGGTTTTATTGTCCACGGGCTATGCACCACTTAATAGTGGGGAACACACATGTGTGTGCATTCCCCCTTTGGTTAAGGCAATTCTGAATATAGAACTAAAGCTTATATTATCAAATATAAGTTCCATGCTTTAGGTTTTTCCAAATGTTTAGATTATATATTTCTGCAATGGCAAACGTAAACTATGAATGCTAATGTGATATTACTAGTATCATATTAGCAATGTGGTTAACCATTATTTTGAATAGCTATACCCTTTGTAAGTGATTAAAACGTTTAAGAGTAAAAAAAGAATGCGAATGTGTCAATCATATGTACATACCGGGAGTAAAATGCCAATCATGTTTTGAAAGTAATATTACATTAAGCATATTCTTTAACCATGAATCTCATAGTGAAGTTCAGACTATAATGTTCGAACCTTGTGAGAACAACAACAATAAAAACTGAATATTCATAGTAAAAAGTGGTAAATCATAAATGAAATATAAGAATGGGAGTACTCAATCTTGGCCTAGACCCATATGACAAATTCTCAATCACTGTATACCATAAAGTAATTTATTTAAGTCATTTAATCAAACACTGTTTATACATTATAAACGCAAATGCTAAACCCAAACAATGTTATTTTGGTTTGTAGGTAAGAAATTCAACGTAATATTTTTGTTTAAATGTAACACACAGTATTTCAATTTGTAAACACTACATTTTAAATTTTTAAAAACAATTAAACTCTTTATCTCACTAATTTTGTTATTTTGATTGCAAGACTCCTTAGGAAAGAGGAGTTAATTGATTCTTCCGCCAATCTTTTATGTCGCACTTTTAAGAAGATTGATAAACTTTCTCATTAATTATATAAGTAGACAAACTAGGAGGAGGTCCAATTTAATATTAATATTTTGGTTACATGATTAGAAAGACATTTGATGCTCTTGTGTCGGCTGATTATGATAACAATTTTACGTAAAAAAAAAAAAGACAAATCTTCCGGAACTCACATGCTGTAACAGTAGTCGCCAATACTACGTTAATAATACTAATAAACTGCAGAAAATAATAATGTCGGAGTCTAATCTAACCACAACAAAATGACAAATTTTGCAATTTTATAGTATATGTTTTTGTAACATGTTATGTGTATGAAAAAAAGAAAATGATAATTTTTTAATCAAAATAAATAATAGTCTAGATACTAGCCAATTACGTACCTAACAAATTAGAACTAATTAAGCCGCTTTTAAAGTTCATGAACCTCCTTTAGTTGTTGGATTAATTTATTATAATTAAGTGATTACGTAACTAAAGTTCACAGTTTCATTTATATGCTCTTCATTCAAGATATTTAACGAGAAAAAAATGCGAACTCCATAAATATTTAGAAGAAAAATCGTGATAATTAAATATCTAATTGAAATTCGTTGAAAAAAAGAGAATACATTTAAATTCTAAAATAAATACGATGAAAATCCTTTGAATAAAAATATATATTGAATTAGAACATATATAATCTAGTAGTTTGTGGTAGTCATTACCTCATCATCCGGATTGAAATGACAAAAAAAAGTGTGATGAAAATCCAACTCTAAATTCATCCAAAAATAGTAGTTTACACTTAACACACTCTTAAGTCTCGAAGGCTAAAAAAAAAAAAAAAAAAAAAAAGAGTCTCGAAGGCTCTTACCACAACGTAGTTAAAACGTTAGCCAAATTTAGTTTATCATGGAGCAATGTCCAATGATGATGTATCTGGTTGACTGGGATAACAAAAACTTTTAAAGTGATGTGGGTTTGCATGTTTTAATATATACTTTTAGCTTTATCTTTCTAATTCATAATCATAATCTATTCGAATAATTGCTTCCGACTCTTGGAAACTTTTAGATCATTGGCTATTCGAATATCGGTTGATAAGGTACCTGAGGCTTCTCAAACTTTTTAAAACAAAGAAATTATATTGAAAAAATAATAAATATAATTACGAATATACCCTTAGCATGTTATATAAGAACCATTCTCCTTTCTCTCTTTGACATCGATATCTCTCTTCCTCTCTCTCTCTCACCGGAAAACTTACTTGGACTTGCATCTCCGACGTCCTCCAAACCGAATCGGAAATGGCGAAAGGAGGAAACAAACTGATGAAGCTGAAATCAGTTTTGAAGAAACTCAATTCATTCAACACCAAGCCTAACCAACCACAAGCTCAAACCAATCACGGCCGATCCTCCGCCGTGAGTGCATTTCCCTCTGAAGACCTTCAAACTGTCTACGTAGGCCGAACACGGAGGCCGTACCACGTGAGCTCTGACGTTGTGAGCCACCCGCTCTTCCAGCAGCTAGCGGCGGTGGATGGTGGATGTGGCAGCGAGGACGGTTCCATCTCTGTGTCATGTGAAGTTGTCTTGTTTGAGCATTTGCTTTGGATGCTGGAGAACGCGGACGCCGACGAGTCACGCCCCGAGTCGGTCCACGAACTTGTCGAGTTCTACGCTTGTTAACTCATTATGATTAATTTAGGACAGGTTCAAGATATATATAATGATTAATGTTTGTATATTCTATACTTTGTATACTTTACATAGTCTTTCGTGAAATAATCTATTTTTCTGTTTAAACGATATAACAACCGATAAATAAATGTTTGATGAATGTGAAAACATTGTCTTGCAACTTGCAATTTGATTTTTAAAATGATGAATTTTTGAAAAGAAAAAAAAAATGATGAATTTTGTGGTTATATAAAGGGATAAAACAAATTGCAATGTCAATGTTGTATGTTTATCCATATACTCGGAGCTAAGACGGTCAAATGAGTTGATCGGACTTCGTGAACTATATCAATCACGGGTTACAAATTTTCAAACCCTAATCAATTCATCTTATATATTTTAGATTGATTGGCCCCTATGTATTTAAAATATCTTATTGAATTTTCGTGTACAAATTAATTTTTATCATAAACATACAAACAATTTTGATAAAGTCTAGACTGATGTGCACTTTCATTGTCGCAAAAGAAATTTGATGAATGAGAAAAATATATATAATAAATAAATCTACAGGAATTTTTTTTTTTTTTTTTGGCAAAAGTCATGTAAGAAAATGATTTTGTTTGGTAAAATGCAGAATGAAAAGAAAAAGTCAATTAAACATATTTTTGCTTTATGTGAAAAACTAGAAACGAAAAACTTTTCTAAGGACTGGATCGCGAACCACTAGACATGGTTAACCGTGGCTGAAGAATGCAAGACTTGGTATGGGGTACAGTGCTTTTTGGAGATTGGAAAGCACATGGAAAAGCAAATAAGTAGTGTTTGGTGACTTTGGTCCAATAGGGTGAAGTTGTGTCTTTCCTGCATTCTAGTATATAAGAACATTATCGCGTTGCAACAAAATTGGCAATAACCATAAGTCCATAACAGTAGACTGAACAACATATTAGACTACATATATGATATATGTAACCTCAATTAAGAAGTTTATTATATACCAAATAATCCGACCAGTTCTTGACAATTCGACCACAATCCATATTCCCCACATTGTTGCATTATTATTCATTAGTCTACTTGATTGATACACATAACAATCGTTTTCGATAATAACATTGGAGAAGGAGACAAGAAATGTGTACATATTTTCGTACAAGAAGTTATATTTTTGTTTCGTATCACTTTGACCACCAAATCCTTTCACATCTAACATACATGTCCTAAAAACTTTAATCCTCCTTGAAAAATAATGGAGAAGAAAGCCGAAAAACCAGGAAAACACAAAGATAATCTGATTTTACAATTACACCCCAAAGTAAACATCCCTAATTGACAATTTCCATCAGTATATGATTAAAGGATAACAAGAATCATTGTAACAAAAGAAATGTTTTAATGAGTTTTTATCACTTGACTTGTATTTACTCTTCCTTTGCTGCTACTGCATCCCCATCTGCAAAAGACAAGACAAAACCATTAGTGTTTCTCAAGAATCAGCATAACAGTGTAAATACTAATCTTTTTGTTTGATTTCTCATCAAACAATCTTGTGAATGTTAATGGGGTTGGTTTAAGATCATTGAAATAGGGAAGCTATTATAGCCTTAACGGGCTTGGCCCGGGCCATTTTGAGCCCATCATGTTTTTAGCCCCGATTCTTCATGGTTTAGACCCAGTCCCTGATTAAGCCTGGCTGGCCAACAGGATTTGAGCTCATGGTATGATCTCTAGATAAGAGTAGTCTTTGGGCTTACCAGAGTTGTCATCAGGATGAAGATCTTTAAGATTGTTCTCCATGCACTTAAGCAAGTACTTGAAAGTCTCGACCTCGCAAGGGATGGTGAGGGCGCCGCTCTGATCAAACCCAAACTCTTCCTCTGCTTTCTCAAGCAAAACCTTGAACAGAGAGTGGCTAAGATAGCTTGTCGGTATGATAAACCTCCTTAGCTCCGGTCCAACATAAACCGCAAGATACCCTTTAGGAACATCATGAGGCGGCTCAGGGCTTTGGCAGTTTTCCTCATCCGAGTCACCGTTCTTGACATCTAATAGCCTCTTGTTGATTGCGGGCGAAATCATCGCCACCGCTTGCTTTCCAGCTGCCAATGGAGGAACTTCTGACTTGGGCCCTATGGTGACGGTTTGCCATTTCTGCAAAATCTCCTTAAGCCTCACAATCTGCCTGATGCCGGTTAACTTTGCCGCATTGTTTTCATCCATCTGCCTAATAAAAACGAAAGATCAGATGTCACATATGATCTTCTTCTTCCCTTGTAGCTGCATTCACAATATCACAAACTATTTGGTTAGTTTCTCACTCAATTGCATCAAAATAAGGGAAATATACATTACACACAACTCTATGTAAAGAGAAAGAATTAAAAATCAATTAACCAAGCTTAAAGAAAAGAATATCATGAAGCAAAAACAGAGGACCCACCCACATACACACAGAGGCAGATCCCAAAGCCGTCATTATCAAGGAATGTTTTCTCAGATTCCCAAATATTAGGGTCTAATTCTTATCTGTGGTAAACCAAATCAATCTCAAGAACAACAAACCCTAAGTTTTTACATAATTTCGTTCACTTTTCCTAGCAAAATCAACAGATACAAAGCGAATCCGATCCACCACAAACGCACGAAGCTCACAGTTCCAGATTAGATCCGCAAAATCAAAGTTCTCAGAAATTGTAAACACATCGCTGGAAGAGATTAAAACGCAATCGTGCAAATTACATTATCAGAAGTTAAAAAATTACCTGAAGAGGAAAACGAAATTGAAGCTTTCTACGCTATGGAGACTCGATGAAGAACAGTACCATGCAAAAAAAAAAAAAAGGAGCTCCCGAAGATTTCTTTGATTTTGATTCGCTTCGATCTTTTTTTAGGTTTTTTCTGTTCTCGGAGACTGGCAGAGCTCAACGTAACGATGATATGAAAGGAAGAAACAATTTTCTAAGTACTGAAACTAAAAAAAAAAATCGAGAGAGAATCTAAATATTTAGTGGGGGTAAAAAAACGAATAGAGAAGCGAATTTTGGGAGATGAGAGAAATTAGGGATTAGGCTTTATTTGGATTTTATAGTTTTGTGTTTCTTCATTTTGATTCTACCCCTCGAGATTTGTTTGTTGGCTTTCCCGTCACTTTCGCCTTTTCAGGTTCTTCTGTTTTATTTTCTCACGTTCTTCTCGATACCGATTGTTACTTTATTTTCGATTTAACCCCTTTACTCTTACTTTATTATGAAATAACACCCTATCCGTGCCTTCCTCTTGTTAAAGTTTTTAATTATATGATCTTATTCATTTTTTTAATATAGGATATATTTAGTGATACGACGATGATTAACTTTTAAAATAAGACAAGTTTATGTCAAAAACTTCTAATCAGATGGACTTTTTATTCTAAACAAAAGATTTATAATTGTGAGCTCGGTTTTATTTCCCTCTCGGTTCCGAGGCTCCTGTCAGTAACCTCTCTTCAGCGCCAAAATGTTCTATGGAAGTGTTAGTCGGCTGCTTGTTGGGAAGAGTTTGCAGTATGTTTGCTTTGGAGTCTTTAGCTTTTTTCCCTTTAGTTGTTTTCCATGTAATCTATTTCCTAAGGTTTTCTGTTAGCTCGCCCTTTTCGGCCTTAGCTCGCCCTTTTCGGCCTTAGCTCGCCTTTTTCGGCCTTAGTCTCTGGGGGTTTCTATGTACCCGCCGGCCTAGTTTCCGAAAGGATTTCGATCCTTGTCGGCTATGTATAACTCAACCGCATTCTATCAATGAAATCTTCAGACGAAAAAAAAAAAGGATTGTACTAGTGTATAGATTTTGATGTGGATCATGGATGGATTTGACAAAATCTTCGCACATGTGTATTGTTTTTGATTCTTAAGTTTCTCATAATTAATTTTTTGAATTAGACAAGATCTGTCTAAATGGGCCGTAATATTAACTTATATCGGAAACAGTCTGATGGGCCTGAAATGGTTGGTCTATACTTATTTATGGTTTTTTCTTTTTCTAAGAGTCTTATGTATATTTTTAATAAAAATATAACTCTTTTAATTTAGTATTGAAAGTACGTCAATGTATGTTTTGGTTTATCAATTTTTATTTTTATTTCATATAATTATGTTTTTTTTCTCCTAATTATAGTCTTAGAAGTTTTTTATTTTAAAATTAATATGGTTTTTTTGTTGTTATATTTGTTTTTAGTCTATGGACTATATCTATTTTAATCTAATATTGTATCCTAATTATAATATTAAAAAAAAAGAAGACAAAGAAACACCGAAGGGTTCTTCCGTCTTCGTGAGTGTGGAGTGTAATTGATTTTTTTTTTTTTAGGTACAAGTTAAATTTTATACCATTTTCCACTCTACGTTGTTGATAGATTTCTGATTTTCCCCATTGGAGATGCTCTAAGTAAGTGAAGGGAGTACTGTAATTTGGTCATTGTTTGTATTCTAACCAAAATATAAAATAAAAATAGCAAATGCCCACGTTTACACTAATAAGCGATTGTCCACCACTTATTTCACTCAATTTCTTTTGATAATATTCAAAATTCAAATCCATAATACAATTATCTAAATTTAGTGATGGACGAAAACGGAACATCCTCCACCTAGTAAATGTTGCATCGGTCATGCACACAATCGAAACGTAAGCACACAAAAAAAGAGTCGTATTGAAAGTCTATTAGTTTGTTATATTGTTTTCTATTATTAAATCGATAGAGGAATAACTCTTTGGGCTATGCGCATCTTCCTTCAAGACAAAGGCATCTTTCGCTCTCGATTCTCAGCATCTACCCAAATATTCATACACATACACTTCCACTTGCACATCATCCAACGGCTTAGCTTCCCTCACTCAACTTGCTCTTCATCCAACGGCCTAGATTTCATCTCGCCCTTCTCTCCTTTTATATAACCCACTGAATCGTTCACCTCTTTGCAAATCACAAACATTTCAAGAAAGTGATCGATGTCGACCTTGGAATCTCCATTGGAGGCGTTGGCTTTTGAATACGCTAGCTTCGGTGTTTTCGCCGTCGTCAACAACGTCTGGACATGGATCGCCGTCGTGACCGCCGCCTTCAGCTTCTGGAGGATCAGAGTCACCACCATCGGAGTCGGAGACGGCCATGCATGTGTCTTGATAGAGGAATTAACCGGTTCTAAATCTGAAAACGAATCCGGTCGTCTTGAACCGAAATCAATAACCGGTCCGGTTAAAGAATCGGTTGCTAGGGTGAAGGAAACGGTTACGAAAACGGAGGTTTACGCGCCGCAATCAATTACCGGTCCGGTTAAAGAAACGGTTGGCGCTAGAGTGAAGGAAACGGTTACAAAAAAGGAGCCGTTAATGTGTGATGACGGAGTGACAAAAGGGAAGCTGACGATGTACTATGAGGTTGACGGTGAGAGGTGTGTTGACGGAGAGTTAACGGCCGTTAGCTACGGAGGCGGTTTGGGTAATTGTGGCGGTGAGTGGTGGGAGAAATGGGAAAGAGTGGTGAGGATGAGAAATGGTGATGACAGTTGGTATCGTTACGTTGATTTAACGGTGATTAACGGAAATGTTGTGAGGTTATGGGATGACACCAGAGCTAGTAACGGCGGCAGGTGTCTAAATTAGAGGATAATCCTATTTCGCAAACTTTTAAGTTTTTAATCTTGAGAAACTTTCTTGGTTTAAAGTGTATTTTTTGGTTGATTAAGTTGTAATTTGTAAATAATTTTCACACAAAGACCAGGAAGGAACACTTGAACAAGAAGAAAATCAATATCAATTGTTGTTGAATCCTAGCATTTTTCTAGTCGAACTTTTGTAACATTTCCACTGCAATGAATTCGTGATAACAAGTACGTTTACCTGTTAGGCCCATTTACAACTTGACTGTAGCCTGTAGGCATGTATTTGTTCATGTTGTAGCCTGTAGGCATGTATTTGTTCATGTTGCTCCAGTCCCAGCCTGAAAAGTGAAACCAGCGAAATCCACGTACAATTCTTAGGCTTCGAATGGTTGTATAGTATGCTGTAGACCGGATTAAAATCGGATTAGTCTGCACTTAATTCACCATTTACTATTCTGGACTAGTATGCACTGTTGCATACTAAAAATCTCCATACTAGTATGCACTTCTGCATACTTCTCCATACCATCATATATTCACTGTTGGTCCGCATTTTTTCATTCCACTCCCCAAAATCTCCATACCAACATACAATTGTTTGCTCCATACTAAAATCCGACTTTTTGCATATTAAAATATTGGTATGCATTGTCCGGTCCGCACCATACCTACCAACCATTCAAGGCTTTAGTCTGATCTGATTCAACCAGGTTTTTAAGCTCGGTTTAGCTCTAACATAGCTACAGAGTTAACCCAGTCTTTTCGGATTCTTCTTAGAAACAGTTGTTCTATATAAAAAAAAATATCGATTAAATATTATATTTTACAAATGCTAGTTACTGCAATGTAATGATGAAAATTGAACATATTTTAAATCCTAATAAACAATATAAATCATATTTTAAAACCTGAAATTTGCATTAACGCACACCATCAAGATTTGTATATAAAAATTAATAAATGTAGACTTTGATGCAAGTGAAGTCATTGAGATGTTTGTGGGATAAATTTCAATATTTACCTTTAAATATGAACACAAACCTTAAGTACAGACTTTTATGATCATTGAAGTTATTAGAGCATGATTATCGGCAGACTGTTAGGGAAATCTTAGGTAAAAGAATGATTAAATTTAATGCTTTTACTCCATTTAGACTAAGGAACGTTCCTTAGTTAAGGAACAAAATTAACCTTAAGAGACGTCCACGTGGCGTGTTATGTATGGGTAATCCACTCCAGTTTATTTTGTCTCTCTCTCTTCTTGCAACTGAAAAACCGAAGAACCAAAAACTTCAAATCTTCGTCTCCTCCTTTGATTGTTACAGCCGGTGAATCGGAGGATGGCATCTTCATCATCTCAACGGACGGCGGCTCTACACGATGCATGTGGGTCATATAATCGGCGATTTAGGGTTTAAAATCGGAGAGTCAATTATCTTGTTCTCTGAGTTTCTTTCAAGAAATCTGACAAAATCCGTAAGATTTCTCTTTCTCATAGTAGGAATCTCATTCTATAAGTCCTAATTGATGTAATTTGATTGCTATTTGAGTGTTTTGAAATTAAGGTTCATAGATTTGAGAAATTTAGGGCTTTTCGTTGTTAGTGAAATTAGGATTATTTGAAGCAATTATTAGTGTGTTTCTGTTTTGGTGACACTGTGACGTTCATGTGATTAAGGAGTATTTTAGTTTTGTATTGAATATAAAGTTTTTTGTTTGTTTGTTGTCTATCAAATTTACAGAAGATGACAACTCTGCAAGTGAAGACCGGTTTGTTCGTTGGGTTGAACAAGGGACATGTTGTCACCAGACGTGAATTAGCTCCTCGTCCTCGTTCTCGCAAAGGAGTATGTTTCTCTTTTGCCTTTCGTTAACATTGTGTTGAATCAATTTTAGTACTTTCTAGACTATGTTAGACTCCTATAGTTTGCTCAGATAGTGTGATCTACCTCTTTGAGAGCTCATAAAGTATAAAGATTTGATATTGTAGGCTTGACAAATGCTTCACCTTTGTGAATGTGTAGTTCATTAGACCATTTGGTTTCTTGCAATATTGATGCATTTATTGTCCATGTGTTTAATAACATTCTTCTTGTATTGGTTCTTGATTTGCTCAGAAAACGAGCAAGAGGACAATCTTAATCAGAAACTTGAGCAAGGAAGTTGCTGGTATGGCTCCCTATGAGAAGAGAATCACTGAGCTTTTGAAGGTTGGTAATGGTAAAGACAAACGTGCTCTTAAGGTTGCTAAGAGAAAGTTGGGAACCCACAAGATAGCTAAGAGGAAGAAAGAGAGGAGATGTCCAGTAATTGCTGACTTTTGGGACTCGGTTTACTTACACGCAGGTCTGGTGGTGGTGGTGCAACTGAGAAGAAGAAGTGAGCATCATCTTAAGTTTGGGATCGCTCATTAAAGAGTTTTGGTTTCTTGTTGCAAAATCATGATAATTCGTAAGCTTCTCATATTATGTTTTGTTAGAATATCAGATTTGAAGAGAGTTTTGTCACAGACCGGTGACTCTGCTTTTAAACTATTTGCTTCTTTTAATCAGTTACTGAAAAATGAAGCTTCCTTGCAATACCAAGGATGACCAATTGATTTGGTTAGAAATTCCATTTGGTTACCATCTTCATTCAATAAAAGTTAGAAAAGATCATTCATTCAGGAAAAGGTAGAAAAGATCATCAATTAGTTAAACTTACCCCAAAATATCAAAATTGCTTCAAGACAAAACTTGAATCAATCATATAACACATTGTCTCTATAAATTCATTAACCTCAAAATTTTGATTCCGAAAATAAGGTTCTTAATCCTTCCTAATGTTTTAATTTTTTTAATTTGCAACAATTATTAAATTTTCTATAATTATAAAATTTATTTTTATATTAATATTTTTTTTTCTAAGAACCACATGTTAAGAGCCTACCATTAATCACACCAAAATCTTAAGTCAAAAATACTATCTATATATACATTTTTGGTGAAGATTTGGCCTCAAAAATCCTTTTACAATTTTAATATTGTACATTTAGTCCCTACAAATAAAATCTGACAAAATATTTGTCTTTATGAAATTTACAAATCAATTAATAAACTCTTCTAACAATTCCTATTTTTAAGCAAACGAGATTTGACATCCTAACATATAGAAATCAAATATTCGAAATTAAAAGCTATTGCTAACAATATTCTCGGTCATATCTAGGAGTATTAACCAACTAACCAAAAACTAATCCTAATAAAAGCTTTAATACCATTGCTTGATAATCCTCTTAAACGTATATTAAGATAATTTATGATATGGAAACTAATAAAACCTCCAAATCGTTTTAATATCTAAATTAGCATGCGATTTACAAAGGTATTAAACCTAATCAAATCTAAATTACCAAATATCTAACTAGAGAATATCTCAGCAATTTGAGTTCACAATCTACCTTATTCAACTAGAATCTTACCTTCTTTTTCACTCAATTAAGATCCCGCGAATAGCTCTCCACAATCCTTTTCCAGCAACGACATTTATTTTTCTCAATCATTCAATGGTACCTGCATTCATTCCCGAGATTCGTTCCCTTGAATATCTCTCTGAAATCGACTTTAGCCAAGAAATATATTGCTTCAACCAACTCACAATCACTCATAATCACGAATATTCTTTTTTAGTTGGGATCCAAAGATTTTATACCTAATTTTTTTCTCCTAACAATATTTTTTGCGTGATCACAACTCTACATGCTTAACCTAATTCATTTTACTATATATACAGTCTCTTGCATTACAACTCTTACCATCGGCAACTCTTGATTTTTTTGGGGAAAAATATATTTCTTCTCTCTTTCTTTTTATCTTTTACGTCTCAAGGCTTTATTTCAAAATAAGGTTTGTTTATATCATCTTCCAGACTTTAATCTCACTCTTTGGCTTTGTTCATAGCTAAAGTAGTTATGTCGGTTTGAGAAAAGAGATTAACAACGACACAATGTTTGCTTTTGTAGATGATTTATTCAGGTTTTGGTTGCATTCAGTGTTGTATCAACGATACAACATTTGGTTCCACAGAAAAGAGACACTGAGGAGATGGGGGACGCGATGAAGTCCTTGGATAACAGAACTTTGGATTCTAAAAAAGAAATGGACATTATAGCTGCACTTGATGAAATGAAATCAATGAAGGTATGACACAGATGCGTTTTTGTATCTTCTCCTTCCTGTCTTTGTCCAATTCTTAATATGTTATTCTATTTCATGCTTCAATTACATGCTGACATAAGTGTTTTGAGTACTGATTTTCTTTTATTTTGATTTTTGCAGTCTAGACATACCATTGTGAGTGTAGGTTGCATTCAGTGTTGTATCAACGATACAGGTTTAAGGTTTGCCATTTCTGGCTCAGATTGTGTAGTTGAACTTGTGTAGGAAATCTATTCTTAACCTATTTGTTGTGTAGTTGACACCTTATTTGTATTATTTGAATTTGCAGGGGACTTAGGAATATAACAAAAAAGCCAACTGCTCTCAGTGGGAGTAATATTAGTCGTACAGAAGTCTAATTACTTATAGAACTCTATTGTGATTCGACTTTGTAAAGCTATTTTAATTACGTGTTTTGAATTAAAACTGATGTTTTTGTTTTTATTTATATAGGTGATAATTACTTGAAACCATATGTGAAATTCTTGGGCCGATCAGCGGGACAACAATTAATCATCGGGAAAAACAAATGACGGCAGAGACGACGGTGGTGACGCTTTAGCGAAATATATAGATAAAGTGGAGGCTGGATTAGGGAAAACGAAAAGTAGCGGCAAGTTCTGGCTTAAAGAGATGAAGATATGAACGATTTTGGGTCTTAAATGGGTTAAAAAAAGTACAACAAAACTAAGCACTAAGAATTGATTGGTATCTTTGTTTTTTGGATTTTAAATATTTGTCTTCTTCTTCTTTTTTTGTAGACGAAAATTTTTGTATAGGTTCTTGCTTTATTCTTATTGATCAGAGATACTAAACACTTTTGAAAAAAATGATTTGGAATTGGTGTAATCTTTTTATTGTTCCATAGAAACGGGCTGAATTTTTGGTTAGTGAATTATTTTACAAATACTTTTTATACTTTAATAAAAAGTTCAAAAAATCAAAAGAAAAAAAAATATGTATAATTTTCAGTTTAAACAAAGATCCCGTATCCATGAAAATGGGCTGAATTTTTGGTTTGTGAATAATTTTACAAATCCTTTTATTTAATTTAAGAAATATTTTGTCATACATATGAATATAAATAATACTACATTTAACTATAAGAGCTAAATTTATCACAAACCATACACCACCAATCAGTTTTGTATACTACTAAAATCATAAATTTATGAAGAACAAAATTAAAAAGTCAAAATTGTCCCACGGGTCAATATATAAATGTGTAATTGAGTTACTAAAATACATATGTTTTATGGATTAAATCTAACAATCCAAAAGTGTAATCATACATCTTTAATACGAAATAATATTTTTTTGTTAATGTTATATATACAAATTCAAAATATTATAAATATTTAAACTTTATTAAAATTTAAATATTGTAATTATGTAACCTTTTTTAAAAGTTAAACTTTATAAATATTTTAAATATTTATAATATTAAATTTTGTATGAAGTTTCAAATATTATAAATATTTGAACTTTTTATGAATTTATAAAAAGTTTAAACATTATAAATATTTATAAAAAAATATTAATACGGGATGGTATACTACGGGTGAAATCCTAGATATAACAATCAAAATACAATTATGAAGTTTGGATCGATAAAATATTATATATATTGGAACTTTATAAGAAAATGACAAAATAATGTTTAGTTTCACGGGACGGGGTTATATGGTGAGATGGGTTATGGTCAATATTAATACGGGATGGTATACTACAGGTGAAATCCTATAATTAACAATCAAAATACACTTATACAATCTTGAACACTAAACAAAACAAATAATATTAACAAAACAAATACAACTTAAAATTTTATTTTTTTGTTATAAAATATCGTCCCGCGGTGTACCGCGGGTCAATCACTAGTCTCTTAACAATCACTTTTACAAATAAATTATTTAAATATTACTAAGATCTATTTCTAAGAAACTACCTATAATGATGCTCTTAGGATATTTCGATCATCGCACTGTCCTTAACATGATATGGTGAAGAAATCGGTCTCCGTTACTGTTAATCTTGTATTGCGCAAACCAAAGAGGCTGCCCATGGATCAAATGTACATTTCAGATTAGTTATTCTCACACATTGGACCTGATCATGTATAATTCGATCTCCGGAACAAATAAACATACGAAGTTGTGACATTTTCTATTATTATGTGGGTCCTTCTAGGAAAGCATCATTAACTTTATCAGAGGTCAAAACTTTAGCATAGTTTGGTGTTATTTGATATAGTAATTTACCAACGGAAACTTGATCAATCAAATATGCTGTTTGTTTTCAAATTGAATATCAGAATATGAATTTTGATTGATTGGGAAAAAAAAAAGAATATGAATTTTGATTAAGTTTTACTCGTTTTTTAATGGCATGTGATGTAGAATTTACCCTCAAATGATAACAAGAGTCGAGCAAAAGAAATGGCAGCCATTTAATGGCAGATAAAGATTTTGTCTCTGAAACCTTTTTTGTCACTTCATAACCAAACGTGGACCCAAACTTCTGAAACCTCTTTGAAAATAATTGGGCACTGGTGACCAGTCCGCCAATAATTCCACACATTTTGTTCTTTTTCGTATCGTTACTTACATATAATTTTTTTTTGTGAAGAAAACAAATAAATTTTATTTACATTTTGCTGGATTCGCTATTCTCTTTCTCTGTTCTGTAATATGCGGTGCATTTAATTTTACAGATTTCCCCCATAATCAAGAGGTGCTACATTCACCTTCCTACCCCTATCTTATTGCACGTAAAACACGTAACCAAAGGAAATATCGGAGGGTAATTAAGTAATGTTCCACGGACCTACGACTTTAAATTCTTACCCACCACCACTCTCCTTTTCATTTACAGACATAACCCTAATTTGGTCTCTCACTCTAAGCCGAGAGAGAATGGCTCCTCCACACAAGCTCTTCCTCCTCGCTATTGCCTTCGCCATCATTGTCACCGCCACCACCGTACACGGCCGTCATAATGGTGCAAAAGATATCGTGCATTCCTCCTGCGAACACGCGAGCTACCCATCACTATGCGTCCGTACTCTTTCATCTTACTCCGGTCCAACCATCACCAATCGCCGTGACCTAGCTCAAGCCGCCGTCAAAATCAGCCTCGCCCACGCTCAAAGCGCTGCGAAGCAACTCACGGTGGTTCGAGACTCGGTGGGGAAGAAGAGGCAAGAGAAAGCGGCGCTTGTGGACTGTGTGGAGATGATTGGAGACTCGGTGGACGAGTTAAGCCGCACCCTCGGCGTTTTGAAGCACCTCCGTGTCTCTGGCGGTTCGTCTAAAGAGTTCCGGTGGCAGATGAGCAATGCACAGACGTGGGCTAGCGCGGCGCTTACCGATGACGACACGTGTCTCGATGGGTTTGAAGAGTTCGACGGTGATATTAAAACGGAGGTGAAACAGTGGATGACGAAGGTGGCCAGGGTTACGAGCAACGCGCTTTACATGATCAACCAGCTAGATGAGACACGTGGCAAACCCCACGACGTACATCTTTGATGTTAATGCACTAGATCGTTTAATGGACGGTCGTGGTTGTGTGTTGGTTTTTATTCGTTTGTTTTAATTGTGATATTATCTCTACTAAAATAGAAAATGAATTTTGAAATTAGACAATTTCCTTTTTCGTAGTTCTGATTATGGAATATTAAATAAATGTTTTTTTATCCTCTTTGTCACTATAAGGTATTATATATGGATCCGTTGAGATTCGATTGAAAGTGTGTGTTGGTTTCTATTCGTGTGTTTTAATTGTGAGATTATCTCTACTAAAATAGAAAATGAGTTTTGAAATTAGATAATGTCCTTTTTCGTAGTTCTGATTATGGAATATTAAATAAATGTTATTTATCCTCTATGTCACTATAAATGTTATTTTATCCTCTATGTCACTACAAGGTATTATGGATCCGTTGAGATTCGATTGAAAGATAGACTTGTAACTCTCGTACGTCATATGATTTTGTCTTGATATGAAACTGAAACTCGATATCTCAGCGACTATAACGTATGAGTATAACCCATAAAGGCATAAACTATAGATAAATGTTTGACCAAAGCTCATGAGAAGCCAGGCCCAGCAAGAAAGCCCAACATCGACATAGCATCATCTTGTTAAGGCTATTGATAAGTCCGGGATCACAAATAAATTGGCTTAGATCAAGATCCAGAGCCGCGAGGAAGCTTGCGGCGTGAGCTCGCCAGTAGAGATTTTGGATCCGGTCTAAGATGAACGTCCTATAAAATGCTAAAATGGCATGAGAAAAGGGTCGACATTTTTTTATCTAAGAATTCACTAGCTGGCTATTGTACATATTCATTTTCCTATCCAATTATATTCAGCATTTTGTACTGACTTTTACAATTGATATTAATAAAAGAATATGTACTTTAAATCTTGGGTCCCTTGAATCATTCCAGCTGATGCTTGTTCATTAAGATCTTAGTTTCCTCCTTTGATAATTTACTCAAATTCCCAAAAAATATCTTGAATGTTTCATTTCCAAATTCACCCATGGTGGTATCATATAAATGATAGAAAAATCCTCAGAAAAAATATCAATTATGTAGTTATAAGATAATTTTGGGCCTTAGAAAATAAAGGAAAAATATATTTTTTCTATCCAAAGTTAATAGATATCATCATTTTCTAATTTACAGTCAAATTTACACTTTCCAGTTGACGAATTAAAAAAAAAAAAAATAGAAACATTGGTTTGTTATCAAAATGAAAACCCCTACGCAATGCATCTAATGAACATTTCTTAAAAGTAATTCTTAAATAAACGGTCACATGCATGTACAATCATTTAAGACTTTTTGTTTTTGTGCTTCTTTAAATAGTTAACGACGTTCCTAATTTTGTTACTACATATACAAAACACAGTGATCAGTTTGAATATAAATAAATATGTTGTTTGCGTATTTCTCTAAAAATTAGACAAAATTTTGTATATTTCTGAAAGTAGTTAGATAGTTGAAACTTGAAAGCAATGTTTTCTTTAAATTAGTTTTTTTTTATAAATGTTTTCTTTAAATTTCAAGGAAGTTGTAAAATGTATTATCTTTAAATAGATTTGACTAATCCAGGTCCACGGCGAAAGAGATGTCGCAAACCAGCTCATGTGACCAAACAACAATTAGAGCCAATGTAAAATGGGGTGGGAGTGTGACCACGTCAGGTGGGATTTGCCGCGAGAGGCCCTTCTTTATTGTTTGTTCTTTTTTCGTCAATTTTTTTGTTTCCAATAATAATGAAAAGAAAATAAACTTATCAAGAAGTACAAATATTCGACAAATAAAGAGCATATATAAACCCACAAAAGGTAAAGATTTGAACCTGTGGATCAGTAGATGATTGATCCACAACTCTATCTTTCATAGAAAATAACAAATCCTGCATATCAGGACAGGTGATATAGTGAAGTCGAGAAAATCATGGAATCGTAACGAAACTTCCTCCATCCAACTCAAGTGGGTGTATTTTGTGGTTAAATATTCATATAATGTCAACAACACCAACTGTCGAATTCATTAAATCGGCTAAAATACGTTGATGTGATATCGATTATGGAAATATCTTTAGCACAGTATATGAGTTAATCTTGTTCATTTCCCAATTTCTACTGCGGACATCATATAGATCTTGGACACAGAACAGTTTCTAAACGCGTCACGCTCTTCTTGCTCTCTTTGGTACTGAATACGGTCTAGAATCTTGGAGTCTGCTATCATTCCAACTTAAATACATGCATGAAGTCATAGTTCGGAGTTCATAATAAATTTCAGTCATATATTACTTTTGTTAGAAGAGAATATATAATTATTAACAGAATAAAAAATAATAATACTATAGGCCTCAAAATCCACAACTTCATAATTAGGTCTTATTATATTCATCCAATCTCCAAACGTCTGTCTTCACGCATTTATTGCTCAGGGACATCATGTCGCGACTCGCTGCCACTTATTTGAATTGACATCCATTCATTCCATACATTTTACCTTCACTTAAATTTGTATATAGAATTATTTTTAGCATTCTTGCCAAATAAGTTTTGGATCGAACCTAAACTAACAAAGAGGTTACTGTTTTCTTAACACTGCTTGTTGTGGGGTCATTCAAAGGGTTTACAGTGGTCAATATGGAGGTTTAGTCTTTGGTAGATAAAACTTGTTATGTGACCTTAAACCAAATAGTTTGTAATTTGTACAATGACATTTATGTTTATATGGTTTCGAATATATATGTTTAGGATCATATATCACCGTTTGTTTTTTTGGGTAGACATTTTAACGATTATAGGAAAAAAAAAATATATCGCTATACTATCTTTTTTTTATGTGAATTAATCATTATTTACAATAAAATAAGATCAATTATCTCTGATGATAATGTAACCGAAAACAAAAATAATAATTAATCAGTTAATGTTATCCAGTTATATTTAGTTAGATTTGTTTGTTATCAAAGTTTCTAAATAGTTTCTATATATAATCATATGCGTAAATGTTGACTTATTTATAACTAAATATCATATAAACTCTTAACTAGAACCCTAATCCTAACTAAACATATCGATTATAAAATTCATTACTAAAAATTTAAGTTCCATTCTCGTTGAAAACATGATCGTGAGTTTATAAAACTCAAAAGCGACCATGTAATACTCCACAATTGTTTTTAGTAATTTGCTTTTATTCACAATATAACGAAAATCAGAAAAAAAATCCTGATGAATTATTAATCCTAAAATCTATCTGAATTAAATATAGTTAACTACAAAATAAATATCCAAACATATATTTATGCACCTTGATAAAAAAAAACTAGGTAGTCAACTTAGTTTTTTTTCTTTTCATTACATCCCCTAAAAGTCCATGCCATCCTTAATCATGTATTACGATAAATGGTACAACAATAATAAACCTTAATGAAAAAAAACTTATCAAATTAACTTTCACTTATCAGAGATAAAGAAAAAAGAAAACATTAATAAAGTTAAATTTTTTGTGTCAAAGTTATTTAGAGGGCAATAATATTAAGAAATTATATCGTGGCCAGTTTGCTAGTGAATATGTCGGCTTCATGAGCATTATTAAATATAAATATATAAAAAAATTAAATATCCCAAGAAAATGAGAAGGAAAAAAGAGGAGAGGAAGAAGAAAAAGCTGTTCCTGTGCTTTTAGCAGAGACCTTTTGGTAGTTGTCCTGGTCGCTGATCATCCCTTTCCGACAACTCTGATGCTCTTTCTCTCACGTTTGAGCTCTCTCTGTCTTAATCTCCTGCCCTTCGATTCTCTTTCGTCTTCCTTAGTTTTGTTTTTCTCTTTCGATTCTTTTATGCAGATTTCTTTTTATAGAAACCCGTCTCTTTGATTCCCCAAGAAAGGAAAGCAAAGAAGAGCAGCTAAATCAAGTAACTTGTGTGGTTTTTGGTTTCTGGGTTTTTTGAATTATCTGACTTTAGTTGAAGAGCTTCGTTAAAAACGGAATCTTTTTTAAGGTCGTATGCTTTATTTGTCTCTCCGGAGATTCCGCGTGTGAAAAGTCGTGGTGCTTGATCTCTTTGAGATACTTAAAATTTCCGAGAAATTGGCGGCTCTGTCGGAGATAAAAAGCAGAGATCTTGGAGTTCTCCATTTCTGATTAACGGTTCTGTCTTTCTGCTGTAACTTGGATTGTTGAAGACTGGAGCTAGAAAAGCTAGAAAGAACTTGTTTCCTTTCCTTTGTGGTGGAGTGAAAGTTTAGGGCTTTTGGGTCTAAGCTGAAGATGAAGCTCTCACGCAAAGAGCTTAGCTTTGTATAAGCTCAGATTCAGATTCTTAATTGGGTTTATTCTTCAGAGAAAGTAAAGTTCAGTGATCATGAAAGCTCCTTCATCAAATGGAGTTTCTCCTAATCCTGTTGAAGGTTTGTGTGTTTCTCCTTTAGTAGAAGAAATTCATTACTGGATTTGAATAGATTCAGTTGTAAGTAAGAGGTTACACATTTCTTCAGAATTGCTGGATTTGAGAACCTGAATTGAGTTGATTTCGCTCATTTTCTAGCTTTAGAAGTAAGCTAAGTTACTATTGTATTGGTTTAGAGCAGTTCTCTCTCATCTTGTTGGTTTGATAATAGTAACTGAATGAAGATCTCAGAGATTTGAAGTAATCACAGCTTTGATGTTGTGTGAGTGCAGGAGAAAGGAGAAATATAAACTCAGAACTATGGCACGCTTGTGCTGGGCCACTGATTTCGTTGCCTCCAGCAGGAAGTCTTGTTGTTTACTTCCCTCAAGGTCACAGTGAGCAAGTATGTTGTTCGATAAAGTTTGGTATCATTCATGGCTGATCAAGAATGAGTCTCTGATTGGAAATTTCATGTGGCTGTCCTTTTCTTTGTATTTCTTAGGTCGCCGCTTCAATGCAGAAGCAGACTGATTTCATACCAAGCTACCCGAATCTTCCTTCCAAGCTCATATGCATGCTCCACAATGTTACACTGAATGTATGGTATCTTTTAAATATCAATAGTGGCCTCTACGGCTAGATTTCTTAACATTTGCTAATGTTTTGCTAATTGGTGACTGTGAACCAGGCTGATCCTGAGACTGATGAGGTCTATGCGCAGATGACTCTTCAGCCAGTAAACAAAGTAGCTTACTTTTCACTGAATAACTCGATTTTTAAGGAGTAGGGACTAATTGTTCTGAGCATTTTGTTGAACAGTATGACAGAGATGCATTGCTTGCTTCTGACATGGGTCTTAAGCTAAACAGACAACCTAATGAATTTTTCTGCAAAACCCTCACGGCGAGTGACACAAGTACTCACGGTGGATTTTCTGTACCCCGACGAGCAGCTGAGAAAATCTTTCCTGCTCTGGTGTATATACAATACTTTGTTATATATCTGAAAATTAGGATCTCTTTATTGCCTTAGCTTCTTACATTGTTGGCAATATTCTGTTAGGATTTCTCGATGCAACCACCTTGTCAGGAGCTTGTTGCTAAGGATATTCACGACAACACATGGACATTCAGACATATTTATCGAGGTTTTACCTTGTTTTTAGTAGATTACCTTCTTCGATCAATTTGGCTTTTGTAAAACTGTTCTAAGGTTTTGGATATGTTGACATTTGTCAGGTCAACCAAAAAGGCACTTGCTAACTACAGGCTGGAGTGTGTTTGTCAGTACGAAAAGGCTCTTTGCTGGAGACTCTGTTCTTTTTATAAGGTATCACTCGATATGCCAATGCTCTTTCTGTATTTATGTGTCAAGATGCTAACTCCTTTTGACTTTCAATTAAGAGATGGAAAGGCGCAACTTCTGTTGGGTATAAGACGTGCAAATAGACAACAGCCTGCGCTTTCTTCATCTGTAATATCAAGTGATAGCATGCACATCGGAGTTCTTGCTGCTGCAGCTCATGCTAATGCTAATAACAGTCCTTTCACCATTTTCTACAACCCGAGGTGGGGGATCTATGTTTCCTTTTTTCTCCATTAACCTTACTATATACTTGTTTCAAGGTAATTGTTGAGAGAATTACAACCGAGTTTTTTCAGGGCTGCTCCTGCTGAGTTTGTGGTTCCTTTAGCCAAGTATACCAAAGCGATGTACGCTCAAGTTTCCCTTGGTATGCGGTTTAGGATGATATTTGAGACTGAAGAATGTGGAGTTCGTCGGTATATGGGTACAGTTACTGGTATCAGTGATCTTGATCCAGTGAGATGGAAAAATTCTCAGTGGCGGAATCTTCAGGTAGTTTGAAGTAAAACTCTGAATGCCAGATTTGCCTTTCCTGATACATTGCACCATTCATTTTAGTTATGCCTTGTTTTTGTTTCTGCTGAAGATTGGATGGGATGAGTCAGCTGCTGGTGATCGGCCCAGTCGAGTTTCAGTTTGGGACATTGAACCGGTTTTAACTCCTTTCTACATATGTCCTCCTCCATTTTTTCGACCTCGCTTTTCTGGACAACCCGGAATGCCAGGTAAAATCTTTGTACCATTTCATTTCGACACAACATTTTTGAATCTCCTCAAGGACGGAAATTCCGGTGCTCTTGCAGATGATGAGACTGACATGGAATCTGCACTGAAGAGAGCAATGCCATGGCTTGATAATGGCTTAGAGATGAAAGACCCTTCGAGTACGATATTTCCTGGTCTGAGTTTAGTTCAGTGGATGAATATGCAGCAGCAAAACGGCCAGTTACCATCTGCTGCTGCACAGCCAGGTTTCTTCCCGTCAATGCTTTCGCCAACCGCTGCGCTGCACAACAATCTTGGCGGCACTGATGATCCCTCCAAGTTACTGAGCTTTCAGACGCCGCAAGGGGGAATTTCCTCATCAAATCTCCAATTTAACAAACCAAACTCGCAAGCCCCAATGTCCCAGTTGCCTCAGCCACCAACTACGTTGTCCCAACAACAGCAGCTGCAGCAATTGTTGCACTCCTCTTTGAACCATCAGCAACAACAATCGCAGTCTCAACAACAACAACAACAACAACAACAACAACAACAACAACAACATCAACAACAACAACAACAACAACATTTGCAGCAGCAGCAACAGCAATTGCAGTCTCAACAACACAGCAACAATAATCAATCGCAGTCTCAACAACAACAACAACAACAACAATTGCTGCAGCAGCAACAACAACAATTACTGCAGCAACAACATCAACAACCGTTACAGCAACAGACTCAGCAGCAGCAGCAGCTAAGAACGCAACCATTGCAATCTCACTCGCATCCACAGCCACAGTTACAACAACATAAGTTGCAGCAACTTCAGCTTCCGCAGAATCAGCTTTACAATGGTCAACAAGCAGCGCAGCAGCTTCAGGCGCAACAAGTATCTACACATCATTTGCAACCACAATTAGTTTCGGGATCCATGGCAAGCAGTGTTATCACGCCTCCGTCCAGCTCCCTTAATCAAAGCTTTCAACAGCAACAACAGTCTAAGCAGCTTCCACAAGCACATCACCATTTAGGTGCTAGCACTAGCCAGAGTAGTGTAATTGAAACCAGCAAGTCTTCATCCAATTTGATGTCTGCACCGCCGCAAGAGACACAGTTTCCACGACAAGTAGAACAGCAGCAGCCTCCTGGTCTCAACGGGCAGAATCAGCAAACACTTTTGCAGCAGAAAGCTCACCAGGCACAGGCCCAACAGATATTCCAGCAGAGTCTCTTGGAACAGCCGCATTTACAGTTTCAGCTGTTGCAGAGATTACAACAGCAACAACAACAGCAGCAGCAGCAGCAATTTCTTTCGCCGCAGTCTCAATTACCACACCATCAATTGCAAAGCCAGCAGTTGCAACAGCTGCCTCCTCTCTCTCAAGGTCATCAGTTTCCGTCATCCTGCACTAACAATGGCTTATCGACGTTGCAACCACCTCAAATGCTGGTGAGCCGGCCTCAGGAAAAACAAAACCCACTGGTTGGAGGAGGGGTCAAAGCTTATTCAGGCATCACAGATGGAGGAGATGCACCTTCCTCTTCAACCTCGCCTTCCACCAATAACTGTCAGATCTCTTCTTCAGGCTTTCTCAACAGAAGCCAAAGTGGGCCAGCGATCTTGATACCTGATGCAGCGATTGATATGTCTGGTAATCTTGTTCAGGATCTTTACAGCAAATCAGATATGCGACTAAAACAAGAACTCGTGGGTCAGCAAAAGTCCAAAGCTAGTTTAACAGATCATCAACTAGAAGCATCTGCCTCTGGAACTTCTTACGGTTTAGATGGAGGCGACAACAACAGACAACAGAATTTCTTGGCTCCAACTTTTGGCCTTGACGGTGATTCCAGGAACAGCTTGCTCGGTGGAGCTAATGTTGATAATGGCTTTGTTCCTGACACGTTACTCTCGAGGGGATACGACTCCCAGAAAGATCTCCAGAACATGCTTTCAAATTATGGTGGAGTGACAAATGACATTGGTACAGAGATGTCTACTTCAGCTGTAAGAACTCAATCTTTTGGTGTCCCCAATGTGCCCGCCATTTCAAATGATCTAGCTGTCAACGATGCTGGAGTTCTTGGTGGTGGATTGTGGCCAGCTCAGGCTCAGCGAATGCGAACTTATACAAAGGTTCAATTGTTCTCTGATCCCTGCTTGTTGAAATTTGGGTTATGTTTTCAGTTTGACAAATGTTGTAAATTATCCTACAGGTTCAAAAGCGAGGTTCAGTGGGGAGATCAATAGACGTCAACCGTTACAGAGGTTACGATGAGCTGAGGCATGATTTAGCGCGCATGTTTGGGATCGAAGGACAGCTTGAAGATCCGCAAACATCTGACTGGAAACTTGTTTATGTCGATCATGAAAACGACATCCTCCTCGTTGGCGATGATCCATGGGAGTAAGTAGAGAGCAATTACATTCACACATCAGACTGTTAGAAGTTCCCTCTTTTTTTGTAACCTTCAAAATCTTGATTTTTGCAGGGAATTCGTGAACTGTGTTCAGAGCATTAAGATCCTTTCATCAGCTGAGGTTCAACAGATGAGCTTGGACGGGAACTTTGCCGGTGTACCAGTTACTAATCAAGCTTGTAGTGGCGGTGACAGTGGCAATGCTTGGAGAGGTCATTATGATGATAATTCAGCCACCTCGTTTAACAGGTGAAGGCAGAAGGGATCTCTCACAGACAAAGATTCTTTTTTCTTCCTTTTGTAATATAGCTTCTCTTTGATAACATGTCTCAAGTTTCCACTGGGCACTGTAGAGCATTTACCTGTAAAATATCTTTCACTAAGTTTACAAGATGATTTCGTTTGATGCGAGTCACAGTTTCTACCAAGTTAGCTGATCAACTTAAAAAGATGTAACCAAAATGCTACGTAAGCCAACGGTTAGAGAAGGGAAAACATGAGATCAGCAACAAAATCATAATCATATTTCCAAACTCAAGTCTTTATTCCAGATTATGCTCAGGCCGTTTACGAAAAAATTTCCACAATTGGGATACAAGTTGCAGATTACAAAGATATGACATAACTAAGAAAGTATAGCCATCACATCTGAAGCTCTGAGGGCAATGTAGTTGGAACCATCTTTGCCCTTGAAGTCGTTACCAGCATACTTGGAGTAAAGAACTGTGCTTCCGGTCGATACTGGCAGAGGCGTAATTTTACCTTCCTCGTCTAGGGAACCCGGTCCAACTGCTATCACCTGCCACAAAATGAAGAGGAGAATATGTATAATTGGAATTTGTGTATGAACTGAGTAACACATCAAGATACTAAGAAAGTCTTAGATTCTCGGAATGGACATGATATTAAGTTAGCACTTACCGTGCCAATAGAAGGCTTTTCTTTAGTAGTCTCAGTTAACAACAACCCTCCAGCTGTTTTCTCCTCTGCCTCAGCAACCTAAACTCAGACATTTCAAAACAGAAGTTAACATTTGCATGCAGAGTCAATAATAAGATGACGAAGGTAAACACAAGAGACAAACCTTAATAAAGACTCGGTCATTCAAAGGTTTGAGATCTTTGATGTCCTCTGTCTCAAGAATGCCAACAATATCATCTTCCTTGAGAATGAGATGCTTCACATCATTGAACTCCACCTCAGTTCCTGCGTATTTGGAGTAAATAATTTGTGCTCCAGTCTGCATCAGGAAAAAGATGAAGGCATTTCACATAAATTTATTAGCAAACAACGAAGCAAACAAAGCTAGAGCGCTTGAGGGGTAGTGAGGCTGTTACAGGGACAGAGATCTCGATTTTGTTCTTCCCAATAGTTCTTCCTTCACCCACAGCAACGACTTCACCTCCTTGAGGTTTTGATTGAGCAGTGGATGGTAGTAAGATACCTCCTAAAGTCTTTTCCTCTGCCTCCTTGATCTTCACCAAAACTCGATCTCCCAATGGCTTGATTGAAGTATACTGTAAATAACCATACACAAGAAAAACCAAACCCAAACAGAGAAATTTATAAGTCATAACTAGAAGAGAAGGAACTTATCCAAGATTCAAACCAAGCTTGCAAACGAGAAAGGTAGAAGCATCTAAAGCTTAGTTTCTTTAGACATCATTTAGCGGATTGGATTGTGTAACACAAAAAAACGAATGGCCAAAACAACAAAACAGCAATCCAAGATTCAGATAAGTTCTCATCCAGAACAAGTAACCAAACAACAATGACTCTAAACAGAGAAGTGAGAAAAGTACCTTAGGGGCAACAACAGAAGCAGCTTTGACAACCAAACGACGGAACTGGCTCTGCCTAAGGGTCCCTGGTTTCAAAGATGAAAACTTGACACTTGAAGCTCTTAGACCATCCAACGAGGCTAAGCTCCTTGCTGACATAGACACTGGTGATGCTGTAAGTTGAGTCGCCGCCATTTCTGCTATCAGTCAAAACACACAAACTCTCAATTAGTATGAATTGAGAGAGACAGAGAAACAAATAAGCAGAAATGAAGATATCTCCCAGATTCACCAAATTTACAGCAAAACCCAACCACTATTGAGCGAACTCGATTACTTTATCCACCCAAAGTTCAAACCTTTGTATTCAATTCTCGTTGTGAAGCTTTTCTATAATCCTAATAGAGAGTGAAGAGAGAGTGAAGAGAGAGTGAGTGATGATACCTTGTTGAGGATAAGAAAAAAGGTTGAGACTTTCGGAGGATAAAACCCTAAAAATTGCAGTAGAGAGAGAGATAGACCCAAACACACATGACTCCCTTCTTTTTATTGCACCAAGTGTTCTAGAACGCTCTAACCGGGTGGGCTTTTTAGTCTCTTAAACGGGTTCGGGTCGGGTCTTTACCTAATCCTCTTGCCACACTTTCTGAATTTTCTAGATTTATAAGTCTTTTTGTTTTGTTTTGATTTGTTATGAATCATGTTAAGATACTTTGGAAATGAGATTATACTAGGCTAAAACATCTATTATTTGGTAACCACAAAAATATTACACTATATAAGGATCAATGCTCAAATCACACATATTATTTGTAATATATGTGAAAGTTTAATCTTTTGAAGTATGCTTCGCTTTAGCTAAGAGATTCATTATTCAAATAAAGTTCTCATTTGTTATCAGTTACCTCATTAATAACATCAATGTTTTTCTAATTGTGAAGATCTTAGGAACAAATTTAAATAAAATGCAGAAAGAAAACTAAGAATTCAAATGAGAAACTATAAATATATTATGCTTAGGATACAAAGAGAAAATTCAAAGTAATAGTAAGATTTTATATACATTGCTAATGGTAATAGATTTAAAATTAGAATACGTATAGTGTTGTCAAAAAAAACATTTGGAATGTGTATAGATAATACGACAGAAGATACTAAAACGTGGTTAGTGTTGATATAAAAAAAATTGTGGCTATTGTTAGAAACTGTGATAGCCTAGCTAATTGGTGAATTCTCGTCGAGAAACTTTTTTCGTAATCACAACAGAGAATACATATTGTAGTGTCGTTCCTTAATAAAAAGGTCAGAATAAAAAGCATCTCAAGGGAAAATATTTAAACAAGAGAATTTTTTATTCGATCATAATAATTATTTCCATAATCCTAAATCCAAATCATCTAAAAAAAACTGATAGATCAAAAACAAGTACGACATTATTTAACGGATCTAAAATTATTTAAGAAAATTATTGCAATCACTAGCTAGCTAGAGCTAAGATCTAATCTAGCACTCCAATTCCACGGCCAATTTTTTAGGTAAATCTCCACAGTCCAAAGTAGAGCCAAACGTGTCGGACGACACATTGATAGTGCAGTTAAGTTTCCCAACACACTCTTTAGCCACGGTCTTCACAGCATCCTTGTCTCCTTGGCACGTACCAACCGCGAAAGTCCCACAATGCCCCACCGGATTTCCAAAGCTTGCGAATTTAACGGCTGAGATCGGCCGATTATGGCAGGACAACTCCACTTTGTTGTGTTCATGAGCCCTGGCACAAACAGTTCCGACCACAACTGTCTTGAAGTTTACATTTGACGGGTTACCGCCCATTTCTTCAAATAGTGTGATAGTGTTGTGTCCGCTCGCATTCAAGAACGATCGTGGAACATGGTACCTACAAAAGTTCGGCCATCAGAGTAATGAACCTTTATTGGTTAGAAGTCAAAACTTTTTGATGAAAGTAATGAAGGAACAATTAGTACCATCTTTGAGTTGGTTCGCCGCACATAAAAGCACATTTGTCGCTACCATACTCCCCACGGTAGTCACATTCATCTTTGCAACCGTCGTCACTAGAGTTAAAGCTGGGCCAGTAACGTCCAATGCTCTGACCGTTGATCCAAGCCTCACCTTTCCCGAGACCATTAAAGTCCACAATCACTGGCTCTTTACCAAGAGGAGCCTTGAACTTTGCCTGGATAGATAACATTTCATTGTATAAGAAACCGTTCATTTGCGGAATCAGATGATTTCTATTGTAGAAAGTGTCAATTGATACTGACCTTGTACCATGTCAACATCCGACCAGTAGGAAACTTTTGGTTTGCCCATCTGAGGTGACCAACGGATTTTGTGCTGAAAAGTTTGTTGTTGTATCCATTCAAACCAATCTTGTAGTCCCATTGATGCTGCGATAGATCCTTCTCGATTGTTTCCTCTCCTTTGTATCCGACTAAGGACACAGGACCATTGATTCCAGTGGGACCGCTCTCAAAGAAAGCTCCATAATTCTAAAACATAAGACCACAACTTCAGTTGTCACAACAAATTTTGGAGAAAAAAAAGTATCATAATTAAAAAGATATGTATTCACATCTTACTTGTAGTCCAACGGAAACGCTGAGAAGTGAAATGTGGTTAGTCCCATGAACGAGATGATTGACCTTCTTTTCAAATCTGTAATCGAATTTCCCGTCCTTTACAAATTGGTTACCAACGTATTTTCCATTGACGTAAGCGTGTAGAACATGGGCATTGCTGTGAACCCGTAGTGTCATGTTTCGGCTCCAAAGCGGATCTTTCTTGTCGAGATGAACCCTAATAAATAACCCATATCAAAATCCATAAAACAATACAAATCATTCCAAGATATTGTTGTTCTTGGTATAATATATATGTTGGATCATAGATATACCTAGTCATGTACCAAAGATAGTCACTAGCATCATTTGTAACGTCTTTTTGGTCTACAAGACCCTTGGCAATGAGATCTCCACTGCTTTTAAGAATCATCTTCTGAGCATACTCCGGTCTCCAGCTCCATTCCAGCATATCTGGCTTACTAGAGTCCTCGGTCATGATTGATGTTTGAGTGTTCACTTTTGCAGTGTTGTAAGCCTCTTTATCGCAGTCGGGAAGAACACTCACGGACCAAGCCGGTACGTGGTAGTCTTTTCCTTTGAAGTTGACTAAAGCATTCGCAGTTGCATTGACATTACCGATGAAGCAGCTGGATCCCTCGTTTGTTGTGTAAATTGTCGCCTTTTTAGAGATACAACAAATTAACATGTTAAAATGTTAATTGATGATCACGTCAATATATAACCAAAAGAAACAGAGCCTGATCTAACCTTGATGGAGTTGCCAAGATCGATTCTTGATATGTTGCCGTAAGTCAGCGATTTCTCCATAGATTTTAACACTGTGTGTAGTTGTTTCAAGTGACCCCATTTAGGCTGGTTCAAGTTACCTGAAAAAAATATATACATATGTCAAGACCGTATAATCCTACATTTTGAAGCCATATGTATATATTAAAAAAAAAAAAATTGTGAAGTTGTTTATACCGAATTCATCAAGAGGAGCATGGTAATCATATGAAGTGGTGATGTATGGACCCCCTGCGACTCTTCCAAAGTTAGTACCACCATGGTACTGTAAAAATTCACATTAAATAAAAAAGGTTAGAAAAGATTGATTACTAATAAATTTTTTTTATTATTGGTTACTAATAATAACAAATATCTGAATCTGACCATGTAATAGTTCTGGAAAGTTCCTCCGGTTTGGAAGAATCTAGCAACTGAAAAAGCAAGATCCTCAGCGGTTCTATAAGGATGTTTGCCTCCCCAATTCTTGAACCAGCCGGTCCAATTCTCTGTCCACATCTTTGGGGTGCTCGGGTTGGTCGGTTCGTACTGGTCACAGTAGAATCCATTGCACGTCTCGAGCATAGGCTGAGGAGCGTTTGGTTGTTGGCACATAAGCCATGGAACACCGATGTCTAGAGAGTTAGCCATGTTGGCACACCAATCAATGTAGGCCTTACCCTCTGCTCCATACGATGAGATCACATTCCCGTACTCGTTCTCGATCTGAAATATAACCGAACAAATTAAATAAATCAATATAGAAGGGAAAGAATAAGAACAAGAAAACGTTTTTGATAATGATATATATGTAGTCTACATATAAAATAAATGGTTAAAGGCCGATTCTGAGTCCAATGGGCCAGTCCGGGGGATAAAGGACCATAAGTCCGCTATAACATCCTCCATAAAGTAAATGCCATACCTGAGCTAGGATAATTGGACCGCCTTGTGATGCAAAGAGCTTCTCTTCCTTCATCATCTCTACGATCTTTGTAGTGAAATTTTGCATTTCATTCTGCCATAAAGGGATTTGAAGAAAACATTAGAAGAAATTCAAGAATCCGAATATAGCAAGAGATTTATCTAATAAAAATTTGGGTTGTACCATGAAACTAGGGTTGATTGTTCTAAATTTCATGTTTGGCATATTGTGCAGCCACACCGGAAAGCCTCCATAATTCCATTCTGCGCAAACATAAGGTCCAATGCGAAGAACGGAGTAGAGACCAGCGTCTTGAATGGTTTTGATGAAGCGAACAACGTCGAGATTCCCCGAGAAATCGTATTCCCTACGTTTTGGTTCATGTGCGTTCCAAAAAACGTACGTCTCGATTGCGTCTAAGCCACCATCTTTGGCTTTGTTGATCAGATCAGGCCACATCTGCAACCAAAAGCCACGAAAACATTAAAATGGATGAAGAAACATATGAAAAAGTGATGTGTTTAGTGTAAGTAGTTACATCAGCAGTGCTTCGTGGGTAATGAATGGAGCCTGAAAGTAGGATTCGGCGTTTTCCATTAATGGTGATGGCTCGTTCATCATGAGAGACGATGGTTGAGTTAGCCAAAGAAAAAGAAGTAATGAGGATGAAGAACAATGATAAGAGACGAGTGAAGTGTTTCATTTTCATTGTTTAGTGTTGAGTTTCTACGGTAGGAAACAAGTGTTTTTGAAGGGTTTAAGTGAACTGTTCTTATAGTAGTTTTGATGAAACAATAACCTACGATTTTTTAGATTAGTTTATTCATGACTAGATAATTGAGATAAGCAAAATAAATTATATAAACGTTTATTTTTAAGATTTAATTCTATCATTTCATTAATTATTCAAATTCGGACATCATTATCGGTACTTTTTTATTTGGATAAAACTACTGGTACTCCTACTTCTTTTCAATAAAAAATATATTGGTTTTATAAACATAGCATTTAAATTTTGCATTGAATATTTATGCAGAAAACTGTCGGATAGAGTTAGTGTGTTCTTCTTTTTTTTTTTCTTTTTTTTTTGATCAAAGAGTTAGTGTGTTTTTAATGAACTATATTTATATGTATATATATATTCACTTGCATGAAACGGTGGAAAAGATTTTAGTTTCTCATTATATATAGATTATTATCTTATGAGTTATCTAATATCTTAATTATTTAGCTTTTTAGGATTGAATTAATAGGTTGTAGAAGAATAAAAAATCGAAATTAAACAATTTATCCAATTATAGGTTTTCAGGATTTATAGGATCTGATTATGATATCTTCTTCTTTTTCACTAATTGACTAGGTTAATTTTTTTTTTGGATAAAGGATTGTTTTTTTTTGGATAAAGGATTGACTAGGCAAAACAATTTTGGATAATGTTCGTCGAACAATTAGGGATGAGAAAGAAGAGGTTTTTTTTGTTTTAACTTTTTTTCATAAAGGTTTAGATAAAGTTTCGACAAAGAAATTGTTTGGAAAATTATGTATTGATAACGTTAGTTAGATAACTTTTTGGTTTGTTTAAAAAGAGGTAAGACAAAGTTATACTGTTGCTTAAGACTTAAAATCTAACACAAAACGATAGGCTGGTAATAATACTTTTCGGAAAACTTATTAACAAAATGGCAGAGAACAAATAAAGTTTGCAAAAAATCAAAATGTTTTTAATGATAAAAATGTCGTACGTAAGAGAAAGTGAGTGAACTCATCATTCACTTATAATAACATGATCTTTATTGCAAGCATGCCACTTATCATAGTGAGGAAAATTGGTTAAGGATCCAAATTTTGGGAAAAACTCTAAAGGAGAATTTAAATTTTCAATTTCTAATCTTAGTGCTTGGTTTTAGATACTATTAGACCAAACCATGTTTTAAGAGTTTTACTAATTCTTTTTTTTTGAAAAAGAGGATATTTTGAAAATCAAAATACCGTACGTTGTTTTAAATTTTGTGTGAAGATTATAATACTTTCCAAAACACTCAACAAAGTAAATTTGCGACTCATTTCATACCTAAAGCTCAAACATATGTTTTTTTCCATCAAACAAAGTTTATAACTTTATATTTCATTTGATGGAAATCGTTTATGATTTCGACGATTTTGTTGACGGATTATTTTGGTTGTGTAGAACAATTTCTTTTCTTTTTTCCTATAAAATTCTTTGAAAATACATATAGGGGGATCTTAGTAGGGGAATGGGACCATATAGAAAAGGAAAATAATAGTAATGTAAAACAGAAATCCGAGTCAGAAAAATAATAGTGGAGGGTACAATGTAGCTGTTGATGAATGCCACGTATCCACATCTCATGAAAGTGCTCAACGAATCCTCTTTAATTTAGCCTGTGGGATCCATTGGCCACATTGTCGATCTCGACTTTTTTTGTGTGTGTTTTGGTTTGTATTTTTTAAAGTAAATTGGTTGTCTCTGTGTGGACCACTCTTTTATTGGCACCTCACCTTCATATTCGTTTTAATATCTCTCTTATTATTATTTTTGTCAGTATTTTAAAACCTTTTATTTGATTTTCTTACAAAAACAAATCTTTCAAATCTAAATCATTATAAGCATTGTTTAGGGTTTATGTCAATTCAGCTAATACATATAACACTCAGCTAAATATTTATTTTATTGAATAACCAAGAAAACATGCATGTGTTGCTGTTATGTACAAGTTTGGGCAAATACAGATGGTTGCGTTTGGTTTAGACATTACTGCTCACAAAACGTTAATATATCTTTGTGGATGCATGATTTTATTTTTTAGTTTTCTGGTGTTGCGTTTGTGGATGGATGATTGTGATTGCATGCATTTGAAACTAATTTTACAACGCTGCCAAAATTCGAAACCAAAAGCTATCCTCTCTTAGCGTTTGTGGAATATACACTAGCATGAATTCATCTCCATATCTATAGCATTAACTTTCTGTTTTCTTAAAAGTAAACATAAGCTTATACTATGGCTAGAGAGCTATTATTTTCTTCATGACTAAAGAGATTCAGTGCCCATTTACTTAGATTAATAAGATTTTTTAAGTTAAAAAACTAGAATAGTATAATGTACTGCCGTTTAACACCGTGTCACCCACGCTATTATTTGCATTAAGAAGTGCCAAATTATATTTGCGTCAATGTATTATTAACCTTAGTATTTTGACTATCTGATCATAACGATAATTCGCGACTTACTCATGTACTTACTTATAATATACTACATTAATTCAAATAGATCAAGACACTGATTAGACAAAATTTATATATTTCTATCTTCTGTTTTTTTTCTTGGATAATAACCTGGTGAGCTATTCCACTCTCGACGTTCATTAAAAAAATATCCAAAAGATTTCAACTCGAACTAGCTAGCTTCACACGCTTCGTGGCTTGTTACGTCATTATATATTATATGGTAGTTTTGTTTTGGAGATAAACAGTAAGGGTTTTATTCGTGAAATAAGAATAGTTCACGTGATTTTTTGTAAATTTTGCAATAAATAAAAAGTAGTGTACAGTTTCTCAACCCTCCCACCAACTCCACCATAAATAACACATCTCTCTCCCATCTCTTCTCTTCTCTGTGGAGGTTTGCAAACACCACCAATCTTCTCTCTCTCTTCTTCTTTTATGTTTCTTCTTTTTGTTTTTGTTTTTTTTCATTTAATCTGATCAAAGCCCTTCTCTCAAGATCATGCTTACCAAAAGAACCCATCCCATGATCGGAAAGATATCGGAGCTCCTCGTCGGTGTCAACCGATCCACGGCAGCTCCTTTCTTTGACGTCTTGATGACGAGCCCTAAAAGCCCACTTGATTTCAAGATTCTCCCTCAGATATCTCAGAGAAACAGCTCAAAGAGATTCTACGATGACAATCTTGGTGGCTCTGTTGGTCTAGGGATTGTAGCCGCGCTCGAGAACTCAAACACTCGTCGAATCACGAGCGTTTGTAGATCGGAACAGAACCAACCCGGCCGGTCTGATCCGGTTCAGTTCATGAGCCATGGTGGAAGCACGGACGGAGAAGACGAGGAGATGTTCATAATGGACGAGGAAGATTACACGTTGGTGACATGTCACCATGGGCCTAGTGGATCTTGTAGTACAAGGGTTTATGACAAAGATGGATTTGAGTGTTTCTCAAGTAAGATCAACGATGATCGTCGGGAAAGACTCTTCGTGGTCGATGTCGTTACGGAATCTCCAGAGAATTCGCCAGAGTTTCAGGGTTTAGGTTTCCTCAATTCATGTTACTTGTGCAGGAAGAAACTTCATGGTGAAGACATATTTATTTACAGGTATAACTTGGGAGCATATATATAAGTATTTTTATACTATAGTCGTATCTTTCGAATTCTTATTGATTGATTTTTTTTTTATATGTAGAGGAGAAAAAGCATTTTGCAGCACCGAGTGCCGATCAAGTCATATAGCAAATGAAGAGAGGAAAGAGAGATGTAGATCAAAATTCTCAACCTCTCCTTACACCGCCGGCCAAATTTTCTCCACCGGAGTTCTAGTGACTTAGCCGGAGTTCTTTCTACTGATGAGTTTATATATACATATGGGGGGATCGGGGGTAAATAAAATAATTAGGCATAAATAATCGGCAAAGAGAAATAAATTAGCATATATAGACTATGACATGTATGTCCATATTATGGTGGAAACGAAACAACATCGAGAAATTTTGATGAGGGGGGAAATGAAAGTAGAGAGAGCTAATTCTTGATCGTTAAGCATGGCGAGAAATAGAATAATGCTCTTGTTTTTTTTTTTTTTGGTTCTTGTTTTGTTTTCTGTACTTTGTGATAATTAACATATTAAATAATTTTGAAGTTTAAAATATGGCTTTTCCTTTTTCTTGTGTCCGTTCTTTTAATGGATGTTTTGAAAGGTGAATAACTGCTCCAAGCATCAGATCAAATAATTGAAGCGAATATTAGCAACAACAATGGAGCAGTGAAAATTGTTAAAAGAATTCGAATATTATACGTATAATTTGAGCATAATTATGATGTATCGTTTTTATAGTATATAATAAAATCATAAAAATGGTTATTGCCGTGTTGGTTTGTGTGTGGTTTATTTCATCAATCAACTTGTGATTTTGTGAAAGATACGAAAACTATAAAATACTCGTAATAAAAATAATATTGACCCATACGGAAGAAGCCAGCACTGAGAATAAGCCCAAAAGAGGGACATCATTGCTGAGTGGTTGGGGCCCACCATAAAAGTCTTAATTATTAATTAACTAAATTAAGTACAGAGTATATAGGAAGAAGAAGACAAAACCTAATTTCTTGTGGTCCTTTCATTAAAATTGACTTGCATGCAAAAATTTAATATGTCGCGTATTCGAATCGAGTCTCCTACCCAATATTCAAGCTTTTGGGTCCATTAATATGTTGCTCTTTTAAATCTCCTTACATATAGTATATGGATTGCTTGTGTTTAAAACTTTAAATTATACGCTTTTGATGGTTTAGATTCAGGGAATATATATGAACTCTTAAGAAGTGTATAAATTATAATCATATATATAAGGCAAAGTACGTAGCTGCATGTGATAAATTATCATGTCTTAAAATGTGAAAATGTCACTTAAAACATGAACTTTGCAGTTTCGTTAAAACAAAACATGATCGATAATTAACCTTTTTTATCCGGTGAATTAAATACTTATTTTTATGTTGACTTTTAATTAAATCGTCAAATTTTGTTGATTTCGTCAATTGAAACATAACGTTAACTTGATAAACAAAACAATCCAGACGTGCTCTTAATGAGATATGTTATTGTAGTAAATGACGTCGTTTTAATCAAATTAAACGATATTCAAAATTTTTTATATATAAGTCTATGACCGTGAGATAAATTGGATTTTTTCCCAAATTATATAATGGTTAGTCTTACAAAAAACAGTTTTTATTTTTCCTCCATTAGAAAAATAAAAAGTGAATGTTTGCATTAACGTTTTTCTTTTGACTGAAAATAAGAGAAAACGAGGAGAAGAAAAGTAAAAAAGTAAAAATATTTGTCTTTCAAATGAACAGTTGTGATTTTCTTATAGAACAGAAAAAGTTTTTTTTTTCTTTTTATAATTTCTTTGCAAAGATAGATCACTCCAACCACAAAAGAATAATAGAAACCCTCCCAAGAAATAAAACCTTTTTTCCTATATACGTGCCCAATTTTTTTTCGTCCTTGTTTCACACTTAGCTTCGTCGTTATAGTAGTATTACATCTACAGATTCCCAAGGTTTCTTTCTTCTCTTTAGAGTTTGATTGTTCCAATCGTGATTGCATGCGTTCTAAACATCTCATCAAGTTTTTACTTGTTCTATCCTTCTAACAGTTTCCCTCATGTCTAATCTCTCATCTGGATTACTTGCGATACAAGCAGCCCCAACCCGCAACAATTCCACCATCTGTCGCATTGATTCAGTATTGTTTACTATCTCCGGATCGATAAGTTCTTCTTCTTTTTTCTCCGCAACCGAAGATTGTACCCATTGAACTATATCAGTCCCGCCTTTACCATGGTTTAAGTATTGAGAAGGGAATTTCCCAGTCAAGATCTCTAGAATTATAATTCCAAGGCAGTAGACGTCTGATTTATGCGAGACCTGTTGTGTCTGCGCGAACTCGGGAGTCTTGAAAGCAAACAATGCTTGCGATGCGTTGGTTGGTTGGAGAAGCGGTAAGAACGCGTAATCGCTGATCAAAGGCTCATAGGTCTCGCTGAGGAGAACGTTGCTGGATTTGAGGTTACCGTGTGGGAGATCGTAGGACGCAAACTCCTCGTGCAAGAACTTCATTCCGTGAGCCACTCCTTGGATGATCTTCAATCTTGTTGCCCAAGTTAGCTCGGAATGATATATCCCACGATCACCTTGAGAGAAGATACCAAAGATTCATTTAGCTTCAGTTCAGTAATTAAATGTTTTTATCCACTGCTCTTTTATGTTGATCCTAAAATGTTTTAACTGGCAAGAAAACCCTCTTTTGAGAGGTCTTAGAAAAAGGGGAAAAAGAAGCATTTCGGGTTACCATGTAAAACGTAAAGCAAGCTGCTTTTAGGCATGTATTCGGAGACTACAAGCTTCTCTTCGCGGCGGTAGTGATAGGCTAAAGGGGTAAGAATGTTAGGGTGGCGGAGTTTCCCGAATCGTCTCATCTCGACATCGAAAGGTTCGCGTGCAAGTTGATTCATATCCCTAATCCTCTTCACCACAACGGATAATCCAGTGGTCATCACCGCCTTGTAAGCTGATCCAAGGCTACCGTTGCCAAGCACCTCGGCTGCAGCCTTCATCAGATCGGGTAAACCGAAGGAACCCTTTTCGGTATTCACCATAATAATGTCACCCATCCCGCCGCCTAGAGCTCCTCCCCCGTTACCACCTTTACCAATATTCGACAAGCCTTTCTTGGTGGAACCGCCATCCGCGTGCCCACCGCGCTTCCTGCTTGAATCTGTAGATCTTTTCGCGGTCGTGGATGAAGATTCGGGTATCCTGACTTCCACAGCATCGTTGTCGCGTTGGTTGTCGAGCATTCGAAAGTCAGGGTTCTTCTTCTTATTTCGCTTCTTTATAATTCCCACAATAATAAAGAACATGAGAAGAAGCGAGATCGACACCAAGATTGCGTGTACCGCGGCCGTGTTGGAGGTTTGTGGTACCGAGCTTGGTGCTTTCGGGGTTTGTCCTTCCCCTTCGGTTAGGTTAATATTCTCACATTCAACGTCCACCAACGCCCCGCACAAGTATTCGTTTTCTGTCAAATTCGCAACGAGATTTTTCCTATCGGCGATGCTTTCCGGGACGGTTCCTTCGAGTTGGTTGGATGAGAGGTCAAGGACTTTAAGGTTCTTAATGTTGCCGATCTCTGGAGGTATATCTCCGGTGAAGTTATTAACTTGAAGGTGAAGCTCCTCGAGTTGAGGGAGCTGTGTAATGGAGGAAGGGATATTTCCCTGGAATTTGTTATTATCAAGAAATAGTCGCTTGAGCTTTGACATGTCCTTGAAAAAATCGTCACGGATCTCACCGGAGAAGCTGTTGTTAGAGAGCATGAGAGACTTTAGGCCGCGGAGTTTGAAGAAATGCGGGAGAGGACCAGAGAGGAGGTTGTTGTCAAGCCTGATCGTCTTTAGATTTGGGAGATCCTTTAAATCATCGACGGTGATGGTTCCTGAGAGACCAAGCTGTGTGACGTGAATGCCTGAGACTGTTAGACCCTTTTGGCAATAGATCCCGAACCATTTCCCACTGCAAGGATCTGTTCCTAATCTCCATGAATTTAGGTCCCCTTTGGTTATATTCACCGAGCTCTTGAAGCGCACAAGCGGTTCGGACTCGCTCACGAGCTGCAAAGAAGGGGAGATTGAAAAACAGAAGAGGAGGATGAGGAGGAAGAAACCAGGAGCAGCAGCCATGGATTGAAGAGAGGAGATGCTCTTCTTCTTTTTCTTCTTCTTGTTGGTATGTTATGTCTTAAAACAAGGACCTTGTTTTTGATATTGATGATGATGCTGTATAGTTTGTTGAGAGGTGTGGTTTTGTTTAGATTGTGTTTGTTGTTCCAAAGTTTGGTCATTGTTTGTTTCTGAGGGTTGAGAAGGGAAGGGTGACATTTTTTCTTTGATAGAATTAGTTGTCAAAGTTTAGACTTTCTTTTTGCCAAAAATAGCTTTTTGTTGTAATTTTTATAAACCTATTTGTTTGTTTCTGAGAGCTTAATCTTAATCTTTTTGATCAGATCTTGAAACTTAATCTATTTCCTTTTCAACAGATAAAAAGTCTCATCACACTGTTATATAAACTGACACCCCTAATTGCAATTACTAAATTTAGTATCTTAAATTCGGACGAATCAGAATAGGTTTCCAATCGGTTCGTATGTCTCAGGGTTATTTGCGCACATCAAAGCAGAATCCAAACGATAACACATGAACATTTCAGAATTAACTCTAAAATTTTCTTTTAATCGATCAAAGACAAATTTCAAGAGTTAGAATCTGTTCTGTAAAATATGGTCGAAACCAAACCCCGGTATGGTTCTGCTAACGACAATACGTCTGTGATACCCAGAGCTTTGGTTTTGTACCAGAATAAATACTAACTTACACCTCAGGCCGCTAAAACTTTAATGTGTGTTGTAGAACGCTATCAAAGGCCGGCTTTGATTTGCCTCAAGCCCTTTCTCTGTAACTTGAAAACTTAAATCATTGCAGAAAGGATTTCGTTCCATGTATCAGGAACACCGGGCAAGCACCAATGGAGGCAATCCTGAACTCCCGGAGCCGCCGAGATACTGAACCGTGATATGTGACCTTCGTCTCTAATATGAGATAACGCTGTTATGTCCAAAAGCTTAACCCCTGTACCTTTCACTGCACGACCCGCACTGTAATCGCTTGACTCCTCTTGCAAAACTTCTTTCCCGATAGACATTGGGGTTGTGTTATTGCAGCTCCCTCCGGTGTTCCATTCCCCGCCCACGAAATGTCTCGGTGAAAGGCTTCTGTAGAATGCCTTGAGACCAGGATGGAGAGGGAGTTGCGAGTTAACCCAACTAACTGTGCTGTGGATTGTGAAATTCTTGGCGTTCCCAAGAGCGGCTAGCTTCTTGTTAGTGTTGGGAACGCCATTAACATGCATCACCCATCTGTTACCGTTGAGCTTCCCTCGGTTCCAATGGTGACCTGTGTTCATTACCAAGACATTGATCTTATGAAGGTATTGGCGTAAAAACGCTGGTGGGCGATCGAGATGCATAGCATGTTCAGTTGCGGGGTCAGTGATGTTGAGTGGTTCTATGTCGCAGAGTGTAGATGACCAGTGGTATAGGACAGTTGTGTTAGTTTCTGGGAACCTGTAAGCCCAGCCACCAGGACGAGCTCCACCTTCGGGAGTTATGAACCCAAATTCTGGTCCCACATCAAGGACATCGAGCCTCTCTTTGCCTCCAGTGATCATACACATCATAGATTGAAACTGTTGTCTTCCCAACGAGTCTCCAACAAAGGCTAGGGTTTTGTTCTTCATCCTGAAGGCATTTGTAAAATAGAGTCACGCACTGTTACTAAGGACTTGATGGGAACACTTGACTACGTCTATGGATACATGGATTTAACACATGCATAAGTTGGAATGAGATATAGGAAATTTTGTTTACCTTCTCAGGAACTTGGAACCCTCAAATTCTTCCATAGCGCAATCTTTAGGTTGCCATCTTAAACTTTCAAAGGCAAAGTCTGTACGTTGCATCAACCTGCACGCCCACATTGAAGCAAGCCACTGTTTGCATTGAGATCCTGAATACAAAGGACGGTGATTGTCCACAACCCATTTCCCTTTCGCATAATTGCAAGCTGGGGGGAAAAATTAGAAAACAACCAATTATTTCACATAGGAGGGAATCATACTAAAACAACATCAATATGGTGTAGAAGATTTATAACTAATAGTTTCACCGAGATGCAAATAGATTAGTCATATCCAGTTTCAGAATAATGAACACTCTTACTTTCACGCATCATAAAACTGGGATCTATAAAACAAGATTCTCTACCTTGATTCTTGATGCGAGCTGTTGAAGTACTACCATCAGTCCTCTCTTCATCTGTTGCAAGAATATTACTCTCTGGATCTGAATTAGTCTCTTTAATATGTGTTGTCTTCCTAGCTTCGCCCTCACCAATAGCAACCTCATGTTTCACCTTTTCTAATTTAATTTCTTCTATAGTTGGCGTCTTCCGATATTTTGGCTCACTTGCAATAACTTCATGTTCCACTTGTTCTACTTTTTTCTCTCCGATAGTTGGTGTCTTTCCTTGATTCATATCACTTACAGTAGCTTCTTCCACTTGTTTCCCTTCTTCTTCTTCTGTATCTTTATTATCGGGTGAATCCTCTTTGCTTCCCTCTGTCATAGAAAAAAGGAAATTTTTTGTGCCAAGCTTAGTTTCCCAAATTCAGAATACAACAGACAGGGTGCAAAAAATACGTTTGAGCAGCTTACAAGATGCATGAAAGAGCTGCAGTAAATGCATTGAACATTACCTTTGTTTACAGATGGAGTAGCTAATGAATAGCTGTCTTTAGTTTCAGTATTCAGCGCAGTAGGTAGTCTCTCAACCTTTTCTTCTGCAAATGACAAAGAACTAGGTCAGGTATACCCCCAGAATCTAATTGTACAATTCGTTTCAAGAACATCTACAGTGATTTGTGAAACATAAACAGGAGAAAAACGAGTGAAAGAAAAAATATTGATACTTTGGTGGAAAAAAAACTCTAGGCCTACGAAACATAAATACGGGAAACTAGAAGTAACACATTTCGCTGTCAGGCAGCACTGCAGCATCCATGTAAACATTAAGCAAAGTCTCTATGATATTGTTCCAGCATTCAAACGGCCTAACAAAATGTTGCCAGAAGGAGAGCTTAGTGTCATAGTTAAACCTGATTGCAGCTTTAGATAGTGACTTTCAGGTGGAAGAAAGGCCGAGGTTGGAGTTTTATCCCATGTCCATATGACTACGGTTGCACAAACAAGCACAACAAGCATAACAGAGATATCCCTAGCCCTTCGTCTAAGGGCTCCTCTTTTCATCCTATACAAATTCCAATAAATTAGCAGTAAGATATCATTCTGTCACACTGAATAAAAGATAACTAAACCAAACAAAAAATTATAAAAACAGAAGGGGGTGGGTAGCCTTCGATTCTCCTAAACAGATAGGATCACATCACCCAGCAAAAAATAAACCTTTCTTATTAGCTTAGACTGCTTAGTTATATACACATGTCAGCAAAAAAATCTACAATCAATCAACTAGAAGATTTTCTACCTATTTCTATGGAGGGTCATGCTTCTCGGCGTTCCAGAGAAACTTTCGTTCATACTAGATCAAGGCATATGTCCAGCTAGCTCGAGGTTCAGTGTGATCCTTTCAGAACAATTAGTTGATCAACACATTTATGAGTAGATTCCTTGCCTAATCATATAAGATTTTTGGTGTTATAGAAAGAAAAAAAATTGGATCCTAATTAAAAAAAAAATCCTATACGGTGATGATGTTGATCCCATCACAAGAGACACAAACCCAGATATTTTTCTATTAGAGAAACATGGATTAATACCCCAACAAAATGCATTTAGAGAGATAGAGACAGAAAAGTTTACATTTTTAAGAGTGAAACTGATGGGCAAATCATATACACAATTAGCTAAATTAACATCTCCACCTACCAAAACACTGTTCCATTAGAACTAAAACTGGTAAAAAAACCAAAAACAAAATCCACGCATTACTTGAATTGATAAATTCTCTACAATCATATCAAAGTTTAAGAAAATGACGCAATATTGCATAATCGGAAAGGTTTTTGATCCTAATCCCAAACCTAATTCAAATCTTAACGTAACTAAAACCATTACCTCAATCGTACTAATTTAAGGAAAGTCTCAAATCACACCCAACATTCGGCAAAAGGGAAATTTTCGAATTTCTGCCACGATAAAACCCGACACTTTATGAGACGAAATGAAAACCTAAGTAGATCAGATCGAAACGGTGAAGCAGAATGATTATGAACATACCTGGAATCTGAGATAACAGATCAAATACAAATCTCCTCCTCGTCAATCAATTCGAGGGAAAAGAATTGGGGAAGAAATTGAATCGAACGATTCCGATGATCAGAGACTCATTTGAGGTTCGGCGATGATGAAATCCGATTCACCGGAGACGCCGTACGGGGAGATGCGTGTAGGAGGAAATTACTACGTTCGAGAAATCAAAATCAAATAAAAAATCAAATTCAAATAAATTTGGGAGAGAGAGAGAGAGAACAATAATTAAAACAAGGCTTTGAATTATATGATGACCCCTAATCACTTGTCGGCCGCGGAATCATTTTTAATGATTTCTGTAATTTGCTTTGAACTTGGGTCGTTTGTTTTTTTAGAATAATCGTAGTAGATGGAAACTAAAATAACTTCAATTATAAAAAGTTGACCACAAAAAAAAAACTAACACCAATATGTTTTGAACAATTTTATAATTTTTCCTTTTGACATCAATTTTTTCTCTGACATCTGCAAAATGGCCACATTTTAATATTACTTAATTAATAAAATGGCCATAGAGAGAGGTGGAGGAATAATTTTTAGTTTCTACTAACTTAATCCTAATTAGTCTAACATTGCAACATTACCTACTGACATGCATGCTGATTGCTAACCATGTATGCATAATGCATGCACCACTCAAAATGGCCCAACAGGGCCCAAATAACACTTCTCCACTCTCGAGCGACCCATAAATTTCTAGAAAGAAAAAAAAACCATCAAAAACTAAACAAATTTCACAAATGCTCCTAAAAACACCAAAAAGCACAAACTCACTTAAATCCATTTGTTTTTGTCAAGTAAGTATGATTTAATAACCAAAAAAAAAAAAAAATTTGAAAGATTTTTTTCCCTGAAATTTTCTTTTTATAGAATATTCAAGTGTGAAGTTTGTTAGTACAAATATTTTGTACTGCAAATCTAATTTCGTAAAATCCGGATTGGTAGATATTTTCATATTTCAGATTTCTATAGTGTGCAAATTATTACATCGAATTATTTAATTTATCCATTGAATTATTAGAATATAAACTTCTGAAAAATATGCTCACACCAGAATTTGTTGTACACTTGAATGATCTGGAAATCACATGGTGCCAAAAAGACCACAATGTTTGCCGCAAGTAGGTAAGAAAAATGAAATCTGTTTTAACGGTCGAGATTAGAAAGAAAACATAAATCTAATAAGTGAGTGTTCTTATAATAAACAAGAAGATACTCAAAGAGTTGAGCTATCATTCATGTTTGAAGACAAAACCACGCCAGCTGTTGCAAGTCGATTTTGGTACCACATTACACATAATTGATATATTACATTTGTAATTGTATTGACGGATCTTAGTAATTCTATAACTAAAAATTGCAAATCGTACTACTCAATTATTTTGTATTTCTTGTACCAACATATATAGAGAAACATAAGTGAGAGCGATAGAGACAAAGAACATGTTGCTTCTTTAAGAAAACGATTCGAAAACGTAACTATTTATGATTGGTTATCATCTTCCTTGTTTAATTAAGAAAACGATTCTAAAACGTAATTAACTATGAATCTGTGATTGAACATCAAATCAACTGTTTTTTCTTGGTGAATGGCAAAAAAAAAAGGACGATAAACTAAATAAATGGCGATTAATTGATGCCTACACTACAAAAAAAGTCTTCATTGATAGCACTTAAGTATAGCACGGTTTCTCTAATTGCTATGAATGATAGATTTGCAATTTTAGTTACTATATGATAGCGGATATTAAACGCTAAGATAGAAAACCGATAAGAAGGAAGGTAAAATCACTAATTCCGCCTATACTCAGCCAAAAAATTCAGAAACCCGGAAACACTTAAAACTTTTTCTTTTTTTCCAAACACAAAATCTCTTTTAAAAAAAAACAAAAAGCTTTGAAGGAAAAAGAAAAAAATAAACATCTCTCGACAACAACCCTCTTCTTCTTCCTCTATACTCGTCTGTCTCTGATCTACTCCTCCCCCGTCTATGCCGCTATGGCTGAACTGTCTCTCCTCACCACTATATCCGAACCGTCTTTCTCCACCCCTCCTCCCCCTCAGCCTCCTCTGCCACCTCCCGTTCCCTTCGACCCAGCTCACCCAAACCCTAATTCACCTCCCGATACCTTAATTTCAGAGCAGAATCCTGATTGAAGCCACCTCTTCCCACCTACCGCCGTCTCTTCTACCTCCTTCCTCCGTGAATGGTATTGGATCGTGGCGGCCTAGGAAGAACCCTGGAAAATCGATTATGATGGGAAAAAATTAAGTGTTTCTTCCTTCGATTTTGGCACAAAATAACATATCCTTGTTTCTGGGTTCACTATGATTATTGTGTCTTGTACTTGTATTGATCAGTTTTGGGTGCTTTTGGGAAAATGGATTTTTCATTATGTTGGATGCTTTCATAAATTGGTTTTCTTAATCCATTCTCGTGTTAGTGTGCTATGTTGGGTGTATCTATTAGATTGTGCATCCTCTTGTGTATCCATTAAACCTCGAGGTGTTTTTGAAGAGTTTGCAAAGGTTGTTGGTTGCAGCTTGGTTCTACTACGATTGGAGTAAAGTCAAAAGAGGGAGGTGTTCTTGCAGTCGAGAAGCGTAAGGAGATAGTAAAAAGGTTTGAAAACTGAATCTTTTTTTTTGTGATTTTGTTTTTGTCATTTCCATGTTTGGTTGTTCTCTAAACATTTTGAATCTCAAATAAAATGTTCACAAGACCACTACAACCGATGACAAGAGGCTCTAGAGCAGTCTTGATAAAGTTGTAGTGAATTCCATTCCCGCCATTGACAAAGTTAACAACTTTTAAGGATGATGTAGTGATTCAGCTCATTAACTCTAAGGGTAAGCTTCCAACTTTTAGCTTTATTATCTCATAGTTGGTATGGATGGTGTAGGGACTAAATTGAAATTGACATTTGAAACTGGAATTCATGACACCATTGGAATCGACCTGGTAAAGCAACTGTCTTTTTTTTTTTTGTGCAACTGGTAAAATAACTGTCTTATAGGTGTTTTGTGAGTTTATTTATGCTGGCCCCAAACACAACTTCATGGTTTTGTTTTTGTTACAGGTCGCTATGAGTGTGAATGATATTGTTACTTTTGGTGCAAAGCCTCTATTTTTTCTAGATTACCTTCTCTTTGGTAAGAAGGTAAACTTATATATAATCGAAGTTTTAAGCTTCTGATTTGTGGCAATAAATCCCATTCCAATAGTTGTAGGGTATTTGCTCGAAGTTAGTTATACTTAGGGATTGGCTCTTTTCTAGTATTCCTTATAGTGAGTTCCTTGTCTCGGTTGTTCTTTGGCTTTGTAATTTTTTGATTTTTTTAGAGCTTTGTAACGTTGGAAATTGTTGTGTACAGGTTGGTGGAGATGAGTATATTGTGGAATTTTTTTTTTCCTTTTGTTGCTTTTCACTTATGTTTGCTGTAGGTGTTATAAAGTTGTTAAGGTTCTCTGATGGTATTTAATCTTTCAGCACGAGCTTCATCACAATTATCAGGTTTGAATCTTTTTAACCATGTAAGAGATTAGAGACTGTCATTTATGTATCATTTGCTCTCTTTTTTTTCCTTCTAGATGTCTCTTTAAGTTTGTTAATTTTTTGGCGTTTGATGCAGCATTGATTTTAAGAACTATTGAGGGATTATGCACGGGAATGCTAATGGGAAGGCAAAACACATAGAGGAGACGAGACTGAAGTGTGTCCTTATGATGTTAGCTTTATTTTGTTTAAAACTTGGTATGATGTTATGTAAAAATGGATAATATAATAATAATGTTGATAATTGATGATATATAAATTTTTTATTATAAATCCAATTAAATTTATTTTGCAAAACAGGATTCAAATATAATAATTATATATAAATAAAAATAAATTTATATATCAAATATAAAAATGCTACAACACAATATAAAATAACACTAAACATGTGCTATATTATAGTATATTAGAGCATTTTAATACCGCTATAATTGAACGATCTATAATAGCACGTCAAAAAATGCTATCGTATGGGTGACACCTACCATAGCTGCCGATGTCATAGCATTTGTGAATTCGCTATGTTATATGTAAGATAGCATATTTTTCGCGCTAACGATGGACATATTTTTTGTAGTGCTAGCTAATTTTTGAAACAACAATTATGGGACAAAGTAAATATTTTGAGATCCGTATGGTGTTTTCATTTAATGTTGACGTCTAACTTATCAATTTTTCTTTCTAACAAAATAAAATTATAAACTCTTAACATTTATCTATCATATGGACGTACTCCATAACAAAACTAAATCCTTAATTCGAAATTATAAACCCTAATATTATGTTATGTGAAAAAAATCTTCTTAGCAAAACATTTTAAACACTAAAAAAACTCCTTAGTCCGGCAATCACATGCTTATACCGGTTCAGCTTCACTTATGCTGCAATTGCTTCATGAAGTTCATTGCTTCAACATCATGTTAGATAAATTCTCGAATATCTTTTGTTTGTATCTTTGTTTCTTAACATCAATCTTTTTGTTTTATAGAATCGACATATTTGTTCACTTTCAAACATATATATGGGAAAATTTTACATACTATACATATGATATCGAATCTCACCGAGAAAATGATATCTGATCTCACTCCCAAAGTATATAGAGTTAAATCGACTTATAACCAACCATCATACTCGTAACGAAAACTACAATATTGCCATTACAATGCACGAGTTTGTTAGGTGCTTGTCTTCAAATCAATCCAACAAGTCAAAGCTTCTGATTTAGTTACAATATCGCCTAGAGTCAGCCAAACGTAGTAAACCTCTTTTGCTTGACTTGATCAACGTTTATCAGAAATAACGTTTTGTTCTTTGATTTTTATATGGGGATATCATATTTATGTTGTCATAATCTAATAGATTCTTATAACGTGGCATACATATACAGTATAACATTTTTATGTTTTTATCTTCTATTTTTTTTTATCACTATAGATATATATTTTAAGACCAAAGACCTTATCAGAAAAAAAATTCATGGGGTATTCAAGCTAAAGCTGAACAGAGTTCAACAGACTTTAAAGGAGCATCAACTTCATATAAAGATTTTTCCCGCTAGGAAAATAATTACTATTCTGAGCCATTAATTGGTTAAATTTGCTACTAAAAGCATGACTCAAGGATTAGTAATTAACTAGTAAAAAAAGCATTTACTAAAGTGAAAAGAGAAAAAGAGTTTTGAGAAAAGATAAGAAATGAGAACGAACGAAATCGAGAGAATTCCAAATTGGCCAAGGACGAATATCGTTTTCCAAGCAGAAAGCTGCAGTACTTTTAAAAAACTTCTGTTGCACGTTCCTCAATGTTTAGGTCAATAAAATTCCACAGTAATGTAAAATAATCTTATGAAATATTGGTACGATTATTTATCATATAGTTGTCACATGTGATGGCAGTATATATATTAGTACAATGTCTGTATGGCTTACTATTTAAAATCCATAGGGGTATTCTAGATTCTTCCAAACACTAGCCACCATCGACTTCCCCTAAGATTGTACCTCCAAATTAACGGTGGCCGCGGGCCGGAGACTTAGGCTTCGATTGTTTCACATAAATATTTAGCGTTCACAATTTTATGTAATTTTATCTTCACATTTACATAACATTTTTGATATATAAATTTTAAGAAGCATAAATATATATATATATATATTGTATAAAATGCGAACACATATACATCTATTTCTGTTTTTTGATGACAATTTTTTTTTGAGCCAGTACACAGGAAAAATAGGTATAACATGAATTATGGTAATCTAATAAGTACCACTCGAACTTGTGTTCTTTAAACTTTGTTTTTGGTGTTTTCCTAGTCGAGCTAACAACACTTGGTAAATGCATCATTTCGTCTACATATAACGTTTTTACGTTTATAACTAACAAAATAATTTTTGCTTATTCATATACATTGGATATAAACATAGCGCAAACAGAAGCGCAACAAACAATCAAGATCTTTTTAGCCTCTATGAATTTATTAATGTATCCCATTATTAGATCGATTTTTCATGTACAGACTTGGAAATCTGGTTAATTTCTCCCAATAGGATGTTAACCAAATTCATACTTCACCAATTGAGTATTGCATCAAGGACTAGGTACCTTCTCAACTATTGCCATTGAAAAAACATGGACCACCTCTTTTCTTGTTTTTCAAGCCGTTTTACATTCACATCGATTCTTCGACCGATAACCTCAATTTCAGGTCCACATTTTATCATCCTCTATACCTATTGCTTCAACTTCCAAGCAACATATATTCCCATTATACGTATCACTGATGAACGAAGTCAGAGTCATTAGTAAGTAGCAAGTAACAAATGCTTCTCTTTAAATCACAAAGCTACCTCTTCGCCTCACAATGAGTTCAAAAAGTTTCACTTGTTGTATCACTTGTTGCCACAAGTTGGACTATTTGCTGATCATTCTTATTGATTCCATTTTACGAGTAATATGCTAACTGTCTCTCTCTTTCGGTTATATAATATACGAGTACAAAGAGAATCTAATTTAATCTTCCAAGGACTAAGATTATAGACTTAACTAATTACAAAGATATGATATATATAACAAACTGAAAAATAGTAGATTCGATAAATTGTGTTCGATATACACAAGTTTAGATTAATACGTTCAAGTGAAAAAAATGAACATCGTCTTGTCTTTTATCTGCAAGATTGCGTAATTATTTTATGAATTTATAACTTACTCAAAACAAAATTCAATAATTATCCATCCACACCCACATGCATAATTTCAAGATACAAACAAAAGGTTTCTCGCCACATTATCTCACTCACATGAAGCCAAATCCTCCTCCAACCTCACATTATTTAACATACACATAATAATAATTTTCTCAAACAAAAAAATAAAAATAAAAATAACAGAGACATATGTCTCCAAGTATAATCTATATATACATCCAATAAAGACCACCTGTATCTGTATATGATACTCCCTCCGTTTTCGAATAGTTGTCGTTTTAGAGCATTTTTTTTGTTTTAAATTAGTTGTCGTTTTAAGGTAATAATGTAACTTATGCCAATAACTACCCAAATTACCCTCATTTAATTAAACACAAATTATTTGTAAATAATTACTTGTCATTTTTATGAGGTTAATATAGTCATTGTATACCTTTTCTTAATTTGTCTAAATACAGTTAAAACGACAACTTTTAAAAAACAGAGGGAGTATAACCTTAAAGCCAGAGACTCGTAACAGAGAATTTTCCACACAACAAATCATGTCATCATCATCATCATCATCATCAGCCACCGATATTAACGCAAAGCCGTCGTCGTTGTTGCCGGCGGTGGAGTCTGTCACGTGCGACACGTGCGGTTTCGCTGAAGAGTGTACGCCGGCTTACATCAACCGTGTCAAAGAACGGCACAAGGGACACTGGCTTTGTGGGCTTTGCGCGGAGGCGGTAAAAGACGAGGTGGTTCGATCTTCTACTCGTATCTCCGTCGAGGAAGCTCTCCGCCGTCACACGACGTTTTGCCACCGTTTCCGTTCTTGGAGTCCCGACGAGGAGGAAGATCCGATATCCGTCATTGGTAGGATTTTACGGCGGAGCCTTGACGGCTCTCCACGGAGAACCACCACGAGGACTAGCTCGAGCGGAGCTTTGCCTGGGATCGACGGTGTAGAGTCACGACGGTCGCTTCTCCGATCTGGGAGTTGTTTCCCGTCTCTGTCTGCTTGAATAATCATGTTAGTTTTGTAAATTTGTTTTATATTTTTTGTTTAAGATTATTTGCATCATTATTTGTATTTAATTACATTTTAGAAGGAGAAGAAAGAGTTGGAATCCGAGGAATTAAATTTCCTATGACGTCATCCTTTCTTCATAAGTGAGTTCATAAAATGGTGTAAAAATGAGCAAAGCTCATTAGTTCAATTAAAATAAAAAATGAGGAAGCTCATGTTATGTGTTCTTCATTTTGGATTGCTTAATTTCTATTATTGTGCTTAATCACAAATGCAAACAAATATGTATAGCATTGATATTGTTCAAATTCGGTAGGATGCATGTTGTTGACAATTAAAGAAAAATTAGTTTAGATTGATAAAATTAGTGAGGCAATGCTTGTTTTAGATAATGTTAATTCGAAATCTTACCGACTTAAATATGAAGAAACTTTCCTTTGCTTAATCATCGTCAAGATTTTTCTTCTGATTTCATATCTTAACTGTCGCAGCTAGCTAGGTCTGGTCATATATTGAGGTTGTTCGTTTGGTCGCCGCAGGCGGCAGCGGCAGCGGCGGCCGCATGTGAGGTTGTTCGTTTGGTCGCCGCAGGTACCTGCGGCATAACGCTGCGGCAAACGCTGCGTTCTGCGACTAAAAATTTTAGACGCTAATTAAAATCAGCGTCAAACGATTAAAAGCTGCGGTTGCCGCTGCCGCAGCCGCCTGCGGCGACGAAACGAACAACAACCTGCGGTAAGTTTGCCGCTGCCGCTGCCGCCTGCGGCGACCAAACGAACAGACTAAATATGTCCCATTTGATCCGATTGAGTTTGACTAGTTGATCTGATTTGTTTTTTGGTTTTAAGGTTAATAAAGTTGATCTGACTTGGCATTGATTAAAAAAACTGATGCAACACGGCCAAATTCAGCCGATGAACATGGTTTAACCGCAAATCAAATTGTCGGTCCGGTCGAAGTTTGTTTTTCTCATAACCAAATATTGTTTTGATCCAACCCAACAAACTAACTAATAATTGGGCAAAACTCCATTAAAGCCAAATTAAACCCAATATGTGGTTAGTTTCCCGAAAGAAAAGGAGGGCAGAAAAATGAAGCAGTGTGGGTCGTCAATGGAATTATACACTGGAAACTGAAGCGATGTAATGGATGTGAATTCTGAGAGAGAAAACCATTACAATTTTTGTTATTTGGATGCATCATCATTAATCATGCATGCCACTTATATTTTGCCTAACTGATGTACACACAAAGTTCAAAAAAAAAAAAAAATCAAACAAAAGGACATAAAATGTTTCAATTTTTACCCATGCATTTTATGTTATGAACTCCAATAGTACATAATTTATTTCTACAACTTCTGTTTCTCATACAAGATTTGAATTAAATTCCATTATAGTATAGTGTGGATAGTCATACTCTAGTGGTAGAGCCCTAAAACCATATAACTTATTTTTATAAGATGAGTTTTAAGCTGAAACAACTTGTGAATATACTATTGAGGAATGTACTAATAGTTTTTCCGGCAACTTGAAGTCATCAATTTTCAACTATACATGCCACAATTATCACTTAATCATATATTATATATCGTCGAAAGATATATTTACAAGATGTGTTGTCTAATGATTAGTACCTCTGTTTTTGATGTGTTACTATACACACTCAAACTCGGAAAAATGGTGATTAAAAAAAGAAGGAATATACTCCAAATGGTCACTAGACTATTGAAGAAGATCACTACCATATATATTGCAGTATTTGTATGGTATCCGCGTAGCTGGTTAGCCCTTAGATTAGCCTAACACCTAGTAGTCTCTTAGATCCAGTTGAAAAGTATACATATGAACGTTTATATGAATGCATGGCACATGCGGATATGTCCAGCTTTGGTATGATAAGGAGACAGAAATGTTCATTTGTTATGTTTTCACGTCACTTCCCTATTTGTGTGGCGTAATGGGTCCTTCCTCTTCACTTTGTTGCCCACTTGTCCTATACACTCTCGAACTTGTCATTTTGTTCTCTATTTGTAACTTAGTTTTTCTCTAAAAAAATTTAAAAATACTGTAAAGACAATTTCATGTTTTTTTCCCTTAATTTTATGGTCAATTTTTGTTGCTTTTGTTAAAAATATCTCGAGCCCCGTTCACGAATATCTTTGAGTCTACCCACCAAGATTTGTACCTACCATGTTCCATGTATTCTCTCTTAATTGAAAAAAAAAAGGCATTTAATGATCAAACCATTGTAGTAACAAAACTGCTTGGATTTGAATTTTGAGGTATAGTTATCTATGAGATTAAGAAATGAGAATCATTGGTCGTTTACGGTGCTCTCTTTTTCCTCTGTTTCTGTTTCATTTATTTTCAGGAACTTTAACTCGTGCTTTTGATGTAACCAACAAAAAACTTTATTAGAAAATGAGTTAGCAAAAGGCCAAGTGAGTGGGGAAGTGTTATTTGGTGTAAGGAAGAGAAGCAAGAAACGCGAGAGTACAAGGAGAAGTGGATTTTCCAAACATTGCGCAAAATGGAGGAAGTCTCTGGAGAACCCTTTGGACTTGTGGAGTGTGACGGTTCAAGTCAGTTCTGAGTTTCAAGAGAGGTCTTTGCTTCTTCTTCTCATCAGATACTTCTTCCTCCTTCTTGTAAAGTTTGAGAACAAAGCTTGTTGGTGCCTTTTTACCACCTGCGAATTGAATTTGATGCCATCCTTCTTCATTGCTGCTTTTCACGCCTCGTGCTATCATCAACTCTTCTTCTTCCTCCTCACCTACTTGCATTGTAAAGTCTTCTATTTCATCCATGTCAATGCGAAGTGTCCAGCGCGATGAGCCTCCTGTGTCCATTGAAACCGCTATGATACTTCTCTCGTCTCTTCCTTTGTCGTTTATGACACGCAGAACTGGAATATCGTTCTTGTCCCATCCAACCTCTGCGTCCTTCTTGGTAACACAACTGTACTTAGCTTCAAAACTGACAAAATCAATCTTATTCTCTCTGCCACATCTGAACCCTTCTTTGATTTGCTCTGCTTCCATGTTTAGGTTTCCAGGAGTGTTTGAGAATAGTGATATGAATGCCACTTGATCTTTCCCGCTTGTATCCACAACATGTACTACCTACATGTGTACAACCATATATCGAAAGGCTGAGTCGCATAGTGTTTGAATGTCTTAAAAGTAGCAACACAAAAGAATTTAATTAATTCCACTGGAACGAGAATCAAGGGACATACATTTACTGCTCTTGCAGTATCCTCCGTAAATGCAGGAAGAACACCAGAAGATACAAGAGCAAGAGAGAGTGCTGTGATAATGCATAATGCAGTGACAATCGACTTTTTTGCACCTGGAGACCATAAGTTTGTCAAGAATTATTAATGCTTAATCAACCAAAAGTTTGTAATTATTGTGATAAGATACATAACAAAGTTTGTCAAGAATTATTAATGCTTAATCAACCTAAAGTTTGTAATTATTGTGATAAGATAAATAACAAAGTTTTGAAATAGAGGATTACCTGAGAGATGTATATAGGCCAGCAGGTATACCATGGTCAGACTTATGAAAGTAGCAATAACAACAGCGATCAATGCATTGCCTAGCCATTCTGGAGTTCCGCCTGGGTTACTACACACCAAAATACCCAAAATAACAACTACAATATAAGGTTTGTTGAATGCTAAGAAGAAAGAGATTCACAGAACTAATAATTCCCATAGCAGAAACTGAGTTCTGACTTTTTTCTTTAGTCGTCATGTTTACTAAGATTGGGCAGCTGCGAACTAAAGACTAATTACCACTTCATGAATTCATTCCAGTCGTGTTCCAACATATTGGGAACATTTTATTTGCTATCTAAGTTTTAGGCAAGAGAGTCTTAGCCTGTTTACGATAGGAACAGAAAGCAGAACTGTCTATATTTTTCAAAGAAAGGAAGAACATGGAGAACCAATTTAGGTGAAGCAATAACCAAAGGAAACCAAAAGCAGTTACTGTTTGTTTTAGAGTCCCTAATATCTACCATCCTACAGCTCTCAAAGACCCAATGATTTAAAAAATCCTAATCTGCCTTCCCTCTGACCTATTTATACTATTATTTATTGTCTATCCATATGTATCAAGAATCTCACATTCTGATGCCTATTAGTTTACCTGTCAAATCGAATGAGCATGCCGATCATTGTGCCCGTCAACTGAATAAAACTGCCAGATGAAACCAAAATTGGTACAGCCAAGCTGATAAGGAGAGTTGCAAGTTTGAGGGGCTTTGGCAATCGGATTGGAGATAAAGTTGCCTCGAGCAATCCATCTGGACAACCAATAGGTTTAGTTAAGTTAAACTTAGGACAGCCCTTAATGTGGAAATACTTTTTTCAACGTCTTCAATGAATGTGGTTAGCCTGAAATGAAAATAACATCCCTCATTATATAAAACCAAAGCTAGGAAAGATAGCTTACATGCAAATGCAGGAGTAACTAGCCAAACCAGAGCGAGGTAAGTTGATCCAAGTTTATAATAGGTTCCCAAGGCCAGAAGAACAAGCCACTGTATAAAACCAGCTTTAAACAGCCATCTTTCAGCCTCCAGCTTGGCCAAATTATCTCGTAGTCTTGGTGAGACTTGAATTTTGTTCGAATTTCGGTTCGAAGATTTCTTCCGAAGGAAAATAAAGGCCACATGTTGACCACTTATTGACCCCAAAACCGCAGGCGACACAAACAATCCAACTACCATCCATGGGTTTGAAGCATACGGCACAGGTGAAGAGGAAATCCAGGGCAATATGAATGCAACGGCTACCGAGAAAGCTACTGAGAATATCCATGAAAGGATAATACTCAAACACGACAAAATCAGCGACACAACAGCCGGATAACCACCCATGAACACAGACAAAACCCATATAAGAATCGATTGCATGATCACTGAAACATATAGCATTGTTGCTAAACTTTGCCGGTATACAATCATATACTTCCCCTAAAAATTTGGCATAGAAATAAAGGAAACACATTAATTCACTTGGTAAAGGAAAAGCTATGTAAGTACATATCTTAATAGATAATAACAACAGAAAAGTTAGATCTGTAATCACCAAAACGTCAAAATAGACAGCTGAGTCCGAGTTGGATTTCTCCTCTCCCTGGAGCGTTTTATCCTTTGGCAGATCAGCAGCTGAAGCAACCCGAAGGAGGAAAGCAAGCATATTTTCCCCAAGATGCTGGAGCGATCCTGGTTTTATTAGTTCTATCTTATCATTCTGCAATGCACGCAATAACATATTACACATCTAAACCGAGATCAAAACAAGAAGAACAACAAGTGAAACAAAAAAGGTAAATACCTTAGTGTGATAGACAGCAGTATTATCGGCAAAAGCAAAGTCCAACCCTGAGAGACCAGCAACCTCCCTGTATACTTGGAAATCGGTCGCAGATTTTATGATTCCAGAAGTGAACAGATCCTGTCATAGTAAAGCAGTGACATATAGATGTATATATACCAGTAAAGGGGGGAAGAAACATCAGTTGAAAGTACATACCTGTCCAATGATCTGACCAGATGGATATTTCGCGGCCAAAGCAAAATTTTCAATAGCCCACGGACTCGGGCCAGCCTATACCGGGAGGATAACAACAATCAGAAAGTGAGAATTCACACTTGGAGATAAAGGGAAACAATTTGAAAACCAGAAACCCAATCCTCTTTCAGGTACAAGGCACCAAAGAACAGTTAGTATAACCAATACAGCAGCTTAACTCCCAGAAAAAGAATCAAAACCGTAGCCAAAATTGAGTAAAAATTACGAAAACCCTTCACGTGCAGTCATAATTTGGTTTCATACCAATTCCTTTTTGAGTTTTTACAAGAAAGAGGGAAACCTCACATGCCGAAAGTCACTGTACTTCTTAAGAATTTTTTTCTTATAATTGATATTAGCAAATGAGAGGAACAAGAGGTAGTGCATAAGATTATACCTGAAAAATACTAGACTTTCCACCCGCACCCATGGCCTCTAAATCAATAGCTAAACGTACTGTGGAACTCCATGGATGCTGCATCAGTAATTTACATTGTAAACCAAAAACCATAAGTTCAGAAGTTAAGAGTTCTAATCGGAGTAACTCGACCAAGTCAAAGTAAGAGAGAGAGGAAAGACATCAAACTCAAAGCCATTAAGGTCAGTGTATCATATATACCTGAGTTATAAAGCTATGAGCGCCATTAAGACCTTCTTCCTCTCCAGTATTGAACAAGAAGATAATCGAATTCTTGAATCCATGAGCCGATTGGGAAACAGATCGAGCTAACTCCAGCATTACAGCTACACAGGAACTACAATCTCCAGCCCCACCTCTTCATAGATTCACAAACGAATTAAACACACACACTTCACACTAGCAATATGATGATAAAAAACAATGGATAGGAGATGAAGCGACATACGTTGTGAAGACAGTATCAATGTGAGAAGAGACTAGAATAGCATTGTCTCCTGCGTCTGATTCATATTTAGGCAAGATTCTTAGTACAATGTGACTTATATCTGAATACACAAGTGACTTCCCCTTAAACAGACCACCGACCAAACGATTTACACCAAATTTGGATTCAAAGAAATCAACATTCACATCAACTTCCCAATGAGCAGTTTCTTTAACTTTCTCAACTTCTGCCAATACATACTGCAAAAGATGAACAAATAACAAATTCTGAATACACACTCAAATCAAGAAGAAGAAAATGGAGAAAAACAAAAAAAAAAAAACAAAAAAGACAGAACCTCAAGGGCATGGACAAGAGCATCAGAAGAAACAGGATGAGGACCAAACTGAGTCAAAGCCTTAACATGATTAATAGCTTCAAATTCAGAGAAACCCCTTTTACCAGCTTGTTTAGCGGTTAAGGGTTTAGGTAAATTCCCAAGCTGATAATTGTAAACAACCCAAGAAGAGTAAGTGACCAAAATCAACACTGAGAACCAAACTTTTCCTGATCTTTTAACATCAGCTTGCACTTCCTTATCGAGAGCTTCTTTATCAGACGAAGCATCAATTTCTTGACTGGAAGAAGATGGCTCTGACAAATCTGATCCCTTGGGATGACGCTTCCTCATCGTCTCAGGATTTCGATCGGCTCAGACAGAAACAGGTGTCACTCTCTACAGAAACAACATATGTTCGAAAGGTTGCAGTCGTCAAAAGCTATAAAGCAAGGGTTTTTACCAGAATCAGCTTGATTATGATGATGATGATGATGATTGATGAAGGAAGACGAGAGTTTTTTTTTTTTTTTTTTGACGATGAAAATATCATGCTCTCTTGGGAGCTTATAAAAATACCCCTCTTTTCCCATTTATTTACATAAATGCCACTTTGACTTTTTTTTTGTAGACTGTTTTATAAAAATGGATAAAGCCTTGTATTGTTATAAGCCCACTGGACTATAATGTGAGCCCACTAAGAAACGTAACTTCTAATTAATTCAACAAACCAAACCTCTTTCTAAGCCTTGTATTGTTTTATCATCTTCTTTGAAACGTATCATCAATCAAAGCAGCTCAAATCAAGCTCGCAAAGATGATGCACATGACCTTCTACTGGGGAATCAAAGCCACAATTCTCTTCGATTTCTGGAAAACTGACTCATGGCTCAGTTACATCCTCACTTTAATCGCTTGCTTCGTCTTCTCCGCTTTCTATCAATACCTCGAGAATCGCCGCATCCAATTCAAATCCCTTTCCTCTTCCCGTCGTCCTCCACCACCTCGCTCTTCCTCCGGCGTATCTGCTCCTCTTATCCCCAAATCCGGTACCAGATCCGCCGCTAAAGCTGCCTCGGTGCTGCTTTTCGGTGTCAACGCTGCGATCGGTTACTTGCTGATGCTTGCTGCTATGTCCTTCAACGGAGGTGTTTTCATCGCGATCGTCGTCGGATTAACCGTCGGATACGCAGTTTTCAGATCTGATGACGGCGGTGCTGATACAACGACGGATGATCCATGCCCATGTGCTTGAATCTTGGTTGGTGATAAAACCTAAATCGGAAAATCCTAAACAGGTGTGTTTGATAAAACTGATGTTTGTAAGTTTGTATTGTTGTTTATTTCTGTATAATTAGTTTTCTTTGTAACGAATTATCGATCTAAATGCGTTTCTTTGAAAATTGCAACTTTGAGTTCTTATGATTGAGCCATAAATTCCCCAGATTTGATCTGGAAATTATATAAACTTGTAATATAATCTGCTACAAACAAAAACTCAACACTTGCAAGGTCCATTGTTACATGTTATGATGGTTTAATATATTAGTTCTGTGACATAGATAGAGTGATAAATAGATTTAGCAGATGGTAGATTCGCCATGAATATAGTCGAGTATAGCGATGAGACCGACGATGAAAGCTTGGTCCACATTTGGTTTGACAATTACATGATACAAATCCTTCTTGTTCCCCACCATTTCCTCTATCTCTTTCTCTATTCTCACCTGTTTTTCAATTGTTAAGCAATCACTTTTGATCAAACTTGTAAGAAGTACAGTAACATTATTACCTTAGCTATGGTTCTGCCTTCTGAGTTTATGATGTTGCAAGCTCTCTCTGCGAAAGAGCTTGTGATCTCTACATAGTTGTGGCGAGTTGATGATACCTTGGGCGGTTTACCGTGAACTAAGATTATGATTGAACTGTTTTGAACCAGACATGAATCTTTTGGATCTTTCAAGGTGAAAACTAACCTCTCTGCTCCTTCATTGTCATACCCAAAACCTTCCCATTTCTTGTGTACCATGTTCAGTGCCTGCACTATTCCTCCCTGTAACCAAATAATATTAACATTATACACTCTTTTCTTTGAAATCAAACTGAACTAAAGCATAAACATAAAACTTGGTTAACATTTTGCGGATGAGAAGCAAATCATTACCATCACCATTTCTCAATAGAAGCTTGCCTTTGGTTCCAAGAACTCCACATCCATGAACTCTAAACACTACTTGTTGTTTGCTATTGCTCACTACAAACCCTCCTCCGTTCACCATATGCGGTCGTCGCCGCACCACCAGCACCGTCTCAGATTCCGATGAGTATCCCTGGCTCACCCCCGGATCCACAGTCTGGCTGCTTCTCGCACCCATCACATCTATACACACTCGTGTGTTTTAGTTATATTCAATACCTGACGAGCTCTTAATCCTTATATATAAACTTCAACACTTATGTAATGATATACTTGATCAAGATGCCAAGTGTTAATTTTTATGACAAAGACTTCTAAAGCTTAATGAAAAAGATGCTAAGTATCTATTTTTGTGGTAAAAGTCTTCAAAAGCTTAAGATTTAATAAGCGGCAACTTGATTAATTATTGGTGTGAGTGGGCATTTCTAGCATGAGTGATCTAAAGCTAACATGAGATACGAACATTTGAAAATCTCCTCTCAATGCGACAAAGGTTTCCTTATTTATTTTTTATTTTTTTATGGGTGAAATTTGTGAAAACTATCATAATTTAGTTCATATCATGACCATTTAATTGAAAGAAGACATAATCAACCATTTGGTGAATAGTACAGACAAAAATGTTATCTATCATCTTCAATATCTCTTTCTCATTTATGTGCAATCCAAAATATTGGAGTTTCTATTTTTCAAAATTTTGGTCCGATCTTATCATACTAAAACAAATACAATTATTTATTTGCGCATATGCCTTGATTTAAAATAAAATAAAAACGATCTCAAAATAATCGAGAAATAGTATCAGATTCCATCCATATAAGAAATCATATATAGTCATATTTTTCTTTTTCTAAAAACATATATTAAATGTTGTTATGTTTTATTTACCTATATAACATGTTTATTTTTTTGTTAGAACCTATATAACATGTTATTCTCTAAAACATAACATTAAATATAATAATGAACTATAGGTAGATTAGATGGAACAGGAAGCTAAACATTCTTTGAAACTTAACTATCTCATACTTGCACATAGCAAAAGAGACTAGCTTTTCCAACATATCTTGAGTTATGCAATTTGGAATTTCGAATCAGAATTATAGTAAATGTTCCGAAATCTATATAAATTATAATTATCTTAACGGTTTATCAACGTTCTCATTGTTTTACCATCCAAATCCTAATCAAGATATTTGAAAATAAAATAATTAATGTCATTAAAATAAGACTTAAGGATTAAAAATAATAAAGGTTAAAATAAAATAAAAAGAGACACGGAGCCTTAAAAGGGGCAGAGGAAGGTAAGTAATAATCCTTGTCAGATGCTATAATTACTGCCTCTGCCACCAACCTCTCTCTCTTCTCTCTACTACAACACTAATCTCTCTTTCTCTTTCTCTTTTTTCTCTCCTTTGCATTGTTTTTCTCACTCGCTCACTCGCCGCTTCTTCTTCCTTCCTTCTTTGGTTCACTTCTCTCATAACATCACTGCATGTTTCTCTCTTAATCTCGACGAATCATTCCTCTCCGAAAAAATGTCTGCTCCTTCAGGCGGTGACGGAGGAGGAGGAGAGTCAGCTGCTGGAGTGAGTTCGTCGTCTCTTGCTCCGTCGTCTCTACCGCCGCCTCGTCCTAAGTCTCCGCCGGAGTATCCAGATTTGTACGGGAAACGCAGAGAGGCGGCGAGAGTTCAGATGCTCGAGAGAGAGATTGGTTTTCTCGAGGCAAGTCTCTTATACTTCTTTATTACTATTTTTAAAAACAGTCCTTTTCATTTTCTTTTTTTAATCTGCCATTTTTGATTACTCTGAGGAAGTGTCCGAATATTTTGAATTTCATCACTCATTTGTTTTTTTATTATTAGTCTCTCTCTTTTAAAAATTGCTACTACTAGTATATTAGTTTCTGATTAGTAAATTAATTAGTTCTAATTAAACTCTCTTGTGTTAAATAATCTTGTACTATTTGATTTTATTTTTTTTGTGAGAAAAGAGGTTATTGATTTGTTAAAACTTGGTCCCTACTATATCCAGGTTGGTTTGGACTCTGGACCGTTGTGTTATGTTTTGACAGCAATTATAGAAACCCAAGACATTTAATTTTTATTTGTTCTCTTAGATGCTCTCAAACAAAGAATAATTAATTTCTGCCATCAGACACATTTCTATTTCTATATCTAATTAAATTCAAACTAGTACTATGATATGCAACAAGGACTTTGCCTACTTAAACTAATGCATGTTTTATTAATTGAAAATTAATTTGAATCATTTATTTTAACAAGATTGTTAGTTGAGGGGGTTTCAACGGATCTATTCATTAAAAACTAAGTTTATTGGGTTCCTATACTTTTCAATTAACCTCATTAATTTCATAATCAGGGTTTTTTTTGGGTTATAGAATCTTGTACTTAAGCATAAATGTTAAGAATTCTGTTTTTCAAATTTTAACTTAATGATACATAAAGAAGTAAATAAAATGTTAAAAGTTAAAAAAAATGTGATCATGTTGTAGTGTGAAGTGACCGATGAGACGCCCATTTACTCAGTTGTTTGCATCACTGAGGCCTAATGTGTTCGTGCATGTGTACTATGAAAGTGAGTGCTTAGTCAAAGAGAGTATTAAAAGTAAAAATATATAAAGATAAAGAAGAAAGGAAAAAGAAGCATTAGAAGCAAAGTAGCTAGGGAAAGATCTAAAAAATATATTGAATTTGGTTAGCTTCCATTGCTGATTTTGTTTTGTTTTGCTTTACCATATCAATCAATTTTTGTGAAAGTTTTTGTCTTTATTGCTATCTGCGTTTGATAGGACCAATTCTTGTTCACCTTTTTCCTTCATGTTGCTTTCTCATTTCCTCTATGATTACTTTCTATAGTGCATATGCATATTTGTGGTCATTTAATTATTTGTTTACACTGTATATGTTAGTTTCTCCTGAGAATTTGAAATATGAAATTCTTGTTTTGTTGTGTTTTGTCCCATTTAGTGTCTACTTGTGAATTTAGCTCTTCTCCTATTTGCCAAGCACAACCACTTTCGGTTAGTTAATGAAGTTTCTTAACCGATATTTCGAATGTCGTCATGAGCAGGGGGAAATTAAATTCATCGAAGGCGTACAACCGGCTTCTAGATGCTGCAAAGAGTGAGATGATCTCTCTGTTTTAAAAACTTTGTATAAGTTTTTATTTCAGTTTGGTTTATTGATAAAAGATATGTTTTGTTGTGGCAGGGTCTCTGATTTTGTTGTTGCAAATTCTGACCCATTGATCCCTGCGTAAGCATATTTCTAGTTCACTCAGTCACTTCACTTTTCTCTTACCCTGCCTTCCCTAACAATTCTGTTGTTATTTTTTCATACGTACAGACAACGAAAGAGTCGAAGATCTTGCCGGTTCTGGAAGTGGCTCTGGTAAGAATTTACACGGGCGACTGGTGCATTTTGAATATTAATATAAAATTTGCGTAAGACCTCAAATAGTATGAAATGTTTATAGGCAATGCTTGATCTTAGATGGTTAGAATGACAAATGTGTATATCTATCTTAACAAAGTGATACTAATAACTCGATGCAGTGGCCCGTGTTTGAGCCTGGTGAGTTTCTGCTGTTGCTGCCAATCCAAATGTTCGTGCCATCTGAGGAAGCCCAAATGCTGCAACTGTACATCTTGCAGCTGTATTGGGTCCAAATGCTGCGACGGGTCGTGCTGCTCAAACATTTGTTGTTGCCCGAGACCAAGCTGCCCGAGCTGTTCATGCTTCCGAGGTTGCTGCTGTTCATGTCCGGACATGTCTTGCTGCATTCCCAGCTGTTTCCGCAACTGCAGTTGCACTCGACCGTCGTGTCTGAATAAAAAGAAGAGCTCATGCTGCAGCTGCAACTGCAAGATCAGATGGTCATCTTGTTTTAGATGTCCCAAGGTACGACTTTGTTCTTGTTGTTTTTGCAATTGTAAAAATCTATGTTCTAATCCTTGTTGTTTAGCATTCTAAACATTATTATTATTATAATCATTATAGCTATTTCTTCTATAAGTAATATTTTTTTTGTTTCAAATTTTTTCTTGTATCTCTTAAAGGAAGCAACTCTTTCTTAATTTTTGTAATAAAATTGTGAATATTTTTGTCTTTTTGTAAGTGATATAATTAGGCCTGGGAGTTCGGCTAAACCGGGTTATTCGGGTCGGTTTGTTCGGTTTGGGAGAAATTCGGTTTTTAAAAAATTCCACCGAATAGACCCGAATTGAAATTCGGTTCGGGTCGGTTCGGAAGTCGGTTTATTCGGGTCGGTTATTGGCTAAAATTTAAGTTCCGAACATGAACCGGATTTTTAATTTCTTCGGTTTATTCGGTTTCTATTTCGGTTTACATATTAGAAAAGAAAAAAAAATACTTTATTACAAACCCAAATCCAATAAAATAAAACCCAAAAGCCCAATACAATTAACAAAACCCAAATAAAAGCCCAATATAATTAATACCCAATAAAAATTTTAGGGTTTTGACAAGGATATGAGCTGAGCGGCTGCGGCTGCGGCTCCGGTTGTGACGGTGACGGTGACGGTGAGTCGAGGTGACGGCGACAGCCGCGGCAAACTCCGACCGTCCTATTCCAGCTTTTAAGAGAGATTGCATTGAACGAGGTTGATGAAGAAAGGAGAATGGAGATCGTAGAGGAGAACAAAGAAGATCAAGATGGGTTGAAGGCGGATTGAGACGAGAACGAAGAAAATTAAGATGTAGAGGAGTCTTAGAAAAGAAGGAAGGAGATGAAGAAAGAAGAACTGAAGAAGAATGGAGATCGTAGGGTGGAGGAGATGAGATCTTTTACCTCTAGGAAATGAATTAGATCTAGGGTTTTTAAGTTTTTATAGTGTGTTCCCCTAAACCGACTAAACCGATCGGTAACCGAATACCGAACCGACCCGAACCGAAATCCGATTACCCAATTTAATTTCGCCGATCGGTTAGGAAGAAGCTGTTCGGTTTACGCCGATAACCGAAAATGTCGGTTTGATCGGGTCGGTTTGATCGGTTTGATCCGAACTCCCAGGCCTAGATATAATGATGATTACTAGTTTACTACTATCAAGCGAGCCTGCCATGGGACTCCATTTTTTTTCAATAGCTAAAACAACAATTTGGTACATAGCTCTCATTAGCTAAAAAAATAAACAAACCTTTTGCATTTAAAATTAAATAGGTTAAGCAATAAAATCGATTTCCTCACGGTTTAGCTTTATACTTGTGGTCTGAATTCTGAAATGAATCATCATAACTGAATGATAACGAGATAATTATAGCCAAAATTTCACGAGATTCGTAGGACACAACTAGATACAAAATTGACGAAACATATATAACAGAGATCCGACATAACATTCACTGCTTATGTCCGATAGGTTTTAGAAAAAGATCTCAGAGATATTCATATTAATTGCTAAACTATATTCTTTTTTTGATAAAAGAAGTCAGAGAGAATAATTCAGCAGAGGGTAAAAAAATAGATTTCATGGTGAAAAAGAAAAAAAGAAGAGATAAATTTCTATTCGTGTAATAATTGATCAAGGGTTTCTGGTTTTTGTACGGTATGGATCCAACTGAGGGATCAGAAGTCAGAAGTGAAGCTCTTTTCTACTTTTTTTGCTTCATCTTTCTGAGTTTTATTGTGTGATGTGTTTTTAGAGGTCCCATTAAAGAAAGAGTGAGGTGTTGTCTATGTCAAGAGTAAAATTAATAAAAAGAGGGGTTGAAAACGAAATTAGATGAAGTTTAGGGTACAAAAAAGTGTCAGAGAGGGATGGTGTGGACCTCTCTGCAAAGAAAAATTATTAAATGCAATTTGTCAATGTAGCATATGGCTCGATGCATTATGTGAATTCTATACTCATCTCTTCTCTGACACTCTCCGCTTGTTGTCGCTGGTATTTATATCTTTCATGTTATTATTATTTTCATAGTAAAAAAAAAGTTGACAGATCGATATCTATCTTAATATTTAGATTAATCAGATTTTCCTTGATTAAAATGATAATCTACATTATAATATGCTAATGGTAGCTCTAATTTGGATTTTTAAAACATTTTCTTATGCAATATTTCTGCTGTAGGTATTTTTTTGTGTGTGTGTTTTTTTTTTCACTGTGTTGCTTAGTTTTGTAATTTATGCATGTTTTTCTTTATGGGCTTCTTAGTTTTGGGCTTATCTCTTTATACATTATATCTGGGTGTCAGGTCCAGTTCTTATGTTACCAAATTCAAGAAGCCTATATTGCATGAACCAAAGTTTTCGTCTAAAGTCTAAACAAACAAACACACAAAGGCTTTTGTTAACAGTACTAAAAATCTCAAGAAGCCTGCCCATGATTGAGTCAAGTTTTGTCCACATTAGACTAGTTTTAGTCAATAGTTTGTTAGATGGATTATAATTTTTTTTTTTTTTGTGATAAATTTAGATGGGTGATTAAGTTGTTAATTAGTTAGTTAGATTGAGCTTATTAAAACTAATTGTAAATAAAGCAGTGTACATTATAAGCCTTATTGGCTTATTCTTTTATCCTCTTGTTGTTGCTCTCTTGTTCTTGGAGAAGCTTCAATGTTGAAGCTGTCATATGGTAGAATCAAGTCTAACAAACTATACAATTTCTTAACTAATAATATACCAATTGCATAAAAGAAAAAATGCTCTAAAATCACAATGTCAAGAACAAGATTAAATGTAAAAAATAAAAACCAAATTTATCTCCTTCAAAAAATGTATTAAAAAAATCCAAAATTTGCCTATACTGTAGACTTGATTTGGAGGTAGTAAATGCCCTGAGCTAAAGGGAACGTTGAAGAGCCACACGATTTTGGAAGTTGCTGAAATGAGAAGATAAGTAATTGTGCAGAGGAGTCCAAATTAGAGAAGGAAGAGACATGTTTGCTCTTTACCCAAAATTGGACCACACTAATCTCTCTTCTTCTCCATTCTTTTTTTTTTCTTTCATATCTTCTTTACAAAAATATCTCATCAAAAAGAGGTTCCTTTTGGATATTTTGATCTTTGGGAGCTTCTAACAGCTTTTACCTTTCAAGATTCCAATTCTTACTACGTTGTACATTCTAGTTGTCAGAATCGAAACCTTGAGGATAGTTCAAACTTCAAAACAATGATTTTATTTCTCTTTTTTTTTGGGCAAATGATTTTATTTCTCTTAATGCTAAACTATTACGTAAATTTAGTACCATACCAATTTTTTTGAATTATCCTCAAAAAAAATTATTCATAACGAAGCTTTAATTAGTTCATACTAAGAATTGTTGCAATTTAAAAAAACTCTTCCTAACGTCATTCCCGTTGCTTTCACAAGTGTTTACAAAGTCATTGTTGTACAGGGACAAGAGAAATTGAGGACATTAACTAAGAGTAAAATTAAAATTCATTGGTAATGATGTTCAATAACCTTCCTTTGCTAAACGATTTTTCACATGAATTTCATTCTCTCTTGATAAACGTGACTTCCAAGTTCCAAACGTTGGATAAAACTCTAAAACATACTACATGAAACAGGGTGATTAGTTTTACACTTGTGCCAGTGCCCAGTAGAATAAACGTTTCATAAGAATGATGTTCGTCTTCGATAACCTTCATTTGCTAAAGGATTTGCACAAGAATTTCATTCTCTCTCGATAACCTTGAATTTGACCTCTTGAAAACACATTTCCTAATTTCGGATAAAACTCTAATTTTTTTATATATTAGAATCTGAAACAGGGTGATTAGTTTACAGCTGTGCCAGTAGAATAAAACTTTCATAAGCATTTTTTTACATCTTACTGAAAACGAACCGTTTATCACCATTCTCCAAACCGACAAAAATCTCTGACATGAAGCCCCATAAGAGCCATGTGGGGTTTTTTCCCACGTACGTACACCCAAAGTTCACATGCATGCAATGCTAAAAAATTAAGATGCCTCTGGATTGCTTCAAGACCATCCTCACGTTAAACCATATCAATATCTTCTCAGTCTCTATATAAACCAACCTGCTTCTCTTTCTGCCTCATAACTTCAAGAAGAGCTCTTATCTATAAAACATTTTAAAGAAAAATGAAGATGATAATCCATATTTTCTTCATCATCTCCCTCTTTTCATCCATCTCTTTTGCCTCTGTTCAAGACTTTTGTGTAGCTGATCCAAAGGGTCCTCAAAGTCCATCAGGGTACTCTTGCAAGAACCCTGACCAGGTCACCGAAAATGACTTTGCATTTTCCGGCCTCGGCAAAGCTGGAAACACTTCAAACATCATTAAAGCCGCAGTGACTCCAGCCTTTGCGCCTGCTTTTGCAGGCACCAATGGCCTTGGTGTCTCTCTGGCTCGTCTTGACTTAGCCGGTGGTGGTGTCATCCCTCTTCACACTCATCCTGGTGCTTCTGAGGCTCTTGTAGTCATACAAGGCACCATTTGCGCCGGATTCATCTCCTCTGCTAACAAAGTTTACTTGAAGACTCTCAACAGAGGCGATTCTATGGTTTTTCCTCAAGGGCTTCTTCATTTTCAGCTTAACTCTGGGAAAGGCCCTGCCTTAGCCTTTGTCGCCTTCGGAAGCTCCTCCCCGGGGCTCCAGATTCTACCATTTGCTCTGTTTGCAAACGATTTGCCTTCAGAACTCGTTGAAGCCACGACGTTCCTTAGCGATGAAGAAGTTAAGAAGCTTAAGGGTGTGCTTGGAGGAACTAATTAAGCGTCTCTTAATTTCATTTTTCATTTCTTTAAAAATGTGGTTGTGTGTTTTGTTATTCGAGTTCCTTAAGCATTTTGATTTCGTTTCTAATGATTGTTTTTCTTTATGAGTTGTTATTGTTCTCTCAATGTTTCATTTTTATAGTCTCTTTGGCTTGAATTGTAATAACTAATAAGCATTACATTGCAAATGTCTAAGTGGCTGGCTTCTCAAATCTCAACTACAACTCTCGACATTTGCACATTGAGCATATTCACAAAAATTAGAAAAAACAAGAAGAAATACTGAAATATCAATGACAATGTGGTAAATCTCTAATTAATAGATAACGACAATTCTTAAAAAAAAAAGGTTTTGGGCCAATTGGGCCAATTAATTAAAAGTCGGTTTTGGTCACCACTATATAAAAAACAAAGAAGGGGTTGTTCTTGCGAAAGGATTTTAATTCTCTGATTCTTCGTCTCTCCCAAAAAAAAACCCTAGATCGCTCTTCAAATCTCTTCCTAACGATTCTCTCTTTCAAGGTACGATTTTCTCTACTGGTTCTTTTGTTTTGATTTTTCTTCAAATCTTTTGTGATGTTCGATTCTGGTTTTCCTTAGATGATTGAATCGATTTCGCTGCATCTTTGCTTTTCTCGATTTAATGGTTTATCTTGCTTTGATATTTCAACGCCGATTACTATGATCTCTATTCGTAGTTCGTCAGATTTGCATGTTTGTAGAATTTTGTGATCCGATGACAAGTTATATCGTTCAGATCTGTTCAATTTCTTGCTTGATTGTGAAATTCTCACGACGAATTGTTCAATTTTAAGTTTGCTTTGCTCGATCCTCTTCTTTGATTTGAGTTATTATGTCAATTGCATCAAACTATTCGTCATCTCTTATATGTGATTGTTTGGAGATAACGTTTAAGTTCTCTGGCTTGTTTTGAATTCTTTTTATGGCTTCTGATTTGGTTTATGTTTGCTGATTGATTACTACTTTGCTTCCTTTCTTCGCAGATGCAAGTTTTTGTGAAAACACTCACTGGTAAGACCATCACTCTCGAGGTTGAGAGTTCTGACACCATCGACAATGTTAAGGCAAAGATCCAGGACAAGGAAGGCATTCCTCCGGATCAGCAAAGATTGATCTTCGCTGGTAAGCAGCTAGAAGATGGCCGTACCTTGGCTGATTACAATATCCAGAAAGAATCAACACTCCATTTGGTTCTCCGGTTAAGAGGTGGTATGCAGATCTTTGTCAAGACTCTGACTGGCAAAACCATCACCCTCGAGGTTGAAAGCTCTGACACTATTGATAACGTCAAGGCAAAGATTCAGGACAAGGAAGGAATCCCTCCGGACCAGCAGAGGCTTATTTTCGCTGGTAAGCAGCTCGAGGATGGAAGGACTCTTGCTGACTACAACATCCAGAAGGAGTCGACACTTCACCTTGTCCTTCGTCTTCGTGGTGGTATGCAAATCTTTGTGAAGACTCTCACGGGTAAAACAATCACCCTAGAGGTTGAGAGCTCAGACACCATTGACAATGTCAAAGCTAAGATTCAGGATAAAGAGGGAATCCCACCGGACCAGCAGAGGCTTATCTTTGCAGGTAAGCAGCTAGAGGATGGTCGCACACTGGCTGACTACAACATCCAAAAAGAGTCAACCCTCCATTTGGTGCTTCGTCTGAGAGGTGGTATGCAGATCTTTGTGAAGACCCTAACTGGCAAGACCATCACTTTGGAGGTTGAGAGCTCAGACACAATCGATAACGTCAAGGCAAAGATTCAAGACAAGGAAGGGATCCCACCAGACCAGCAGAGACTCATCTTTGCTGGGAAACAGCTCGAAGATGGTCGGACTCTTGCAGATTACAACATCCAAAAGGAGTCTACACTCCATCTTGTGCTTCGTCTCCGTGGTGGTATGCAGATTTTTGTGAAGACACTTACCGGAAAAACCATTACTCTTGAGGTCGAGAGCTCAGACACAATTGATAATGTCAAGGCTAAGATTCAAGACAAGGAAGGAATCCCACCAGACCAACAGAGACTCATCTTCGCTGGGAAACAGCTTGAGGATGGTCGGACACTTGCGGATTACAATATCCAGAAGGAATCAACCCTTCACCTTGTGTTGCGTCTGCGTGGTGGAATGCAAATCTTTGTGAAGACTTTGACAGGTAAGACTATTACCTTGGAGGTTGAGAGCTCAGACACAATTGATGGCCAAGATTCAGGACAAGGAAGGGATCCCTCCGGACCAACAGAGACTCATCTTCGCTGGGAAACAGCTTGAGGATGGTCGGACTCTTGCAGATTACAACATCCAGAAGGAGTCGACTCTTCACTTGGTTCTTCGTCTTCGTGGTGGAAGCTTCTAAGCTTTTGTGATCTGATGATAAGTGGTTGTTCGTGTCTCATGCACTTGGGAGGTGAGATCTTTTTCACCTGGTTAAGTTTCCGTCTGTGGGAAAACCTCTATGTTCTCAAGTTTCATTTTCTGTGTTTTTCTATTTTCTTATGAACCTTTGGTTGCTGTTTCAACTTTTAATAATAATCCAAGTGCATGTTAAACATTCCTCTTTCTAGAACTTATTATACCCTTTGTGTCCAATATATTCGAAGCATGGAATAGAGAGACCAGGATTTTTAGTCTATGTATCATGTCTGAGTAATTGATTTCAGTCATTAAAAGAATCAAAGTTCAAAGGATTTTGTTTGTTCGTTGGTAATTTGTTCCATTGATCTTTTAACTGTACCACAAACAGCGATTAGTTTGATCCGCAAAACCTAAACTACACACAATATAAAACACATGCAACATTTGAAGTGAATCTACACACAATTCAGTATTCACCACATTAACTTTACTTAGCATCAAAAATATAGAGCAGACACATGCTACTTCTTCAGTTTCATTTTGGCATTATCACATTCGGATTTCGAACGTGTGTGTTCAACTTTCCCATTTTCCCAAGCTCTTTCCATTTAGACCCAGAACCAGAGACACTCCACAACTTATCACCAGGCTTTGTCGAACCCAATTTTGGTTTCATAAGAGGAAGCTTGTTGTTCCCTTTCCCCATTCCGTTAGCCATCAACCATCTTGAACCAGACTGCACCTGCTGCTGCTGAGTCGTGATACCCCATGGTTTCTTATCGGTCTCGCTCTTCATACCGGTAAGATGTACCTCTGATATTTTATACTGAGGGATTCCTTGTTCCTCCATGGGTTTCTCTTCTTTCTTTGCATCACTCGCCTCGGCTTCATCCTCTTCATCGGTTTTCCTCAGTTCTGAAACTGTGCTGTAGATTTTGGGCTTTGGAGGGACGAACAATCTCTCAACTTGGATAAGAGAAAGCATAGGAGCTCCTACTGGCTCGTAGTTCCTTAGAGGATCTCGAAGTTGCACCATTAGTGCTACGGTGAAGGTATTACCCAGTAAACCACATTTCCTTCCTTTTTTCCCCTTTCTTTTCTCCCCTTTTGATCCTTTACGGATAAAGTTTAGCGGGTTTGCATGATGGGCAGCCAAAATTTTTGAAGTTCGCTCATTTATTTCGTCTTCATCGCCAATGTCCCCTGAATCTAATTTCATCCACTCATCAAGCGTCAAGGAGAGTCCCATTAAACCATCATCATCATCGTTCCCCTCATCTTTTATGTCCAGAAGTTGTAACCCGGCGGCACCTTCTAGACCAACGCACCCGCTTTTCCCCTGGAAGGCTGAGATATCTCCAATAGATTGTGCAGTGATGTCCGAGGGTGCATCCTCATCTGACATTCCTGATTGTATTCTCAATCCTTCCAAAGAAAGTGCTTCAATCTGATCCATAGCCAAAGGAGCAAGATCTTCAAGTGATACATACTCCGAGTCAAAGGTATTGTTACCAGAGCTTGAACCAAACTTTTTTGGCTTAGCTGCAAATGATGTTCGTCTTTCAGCTCCCCTCACAAAACCAGCTGCATCATCAGATTCATGCACTGATACATGATCCCTGTGTTGAGAAGATAAGAGAAATACACCCAACTTGTAAGCAAAGCTGTTTTAAGCACAATTTTCAGGTAAAACTTTCCACAAATCAAAACGAGTAATGATAAGAGTGATGCAAACCTGTCCCCACCATCAATTGTAGGTGAAGTTTCCCACAACACCTCTTCCATGGTTTTCCCTGTTACATCATCCAAAGGCATTACTTTATTTGCCTGCATCGAGAGCTTCTCAATTCCAGCAGTGGCTAGTTTCTGAAGTATCTCCATGATTCCAGAACCCATCTCAGCAGGCACCACCACTGGATTTGACACTTGCATGATCAAGCTGCCTCCAGCTTTAGAGTTCCTGAACAGTAAGGGATTCATTGACCGCAAGAACCCTCCATTCTTTGTCTGCACAACTGGACCCAAGCCATCTCCAAGCGGAGGCAAATCAAATGGCTCCTTCACTGGAAAATCAGCTGGATGAAACGCATCACGACCATTGTGAGGCGGAGAGTTTTGAAATGTGTTTTCATTCATACCCCACTCACGCATCAGAGATTCAGTTTCCAAGCCTTCTAACATTTTGGCCCTGGGTTGGCTAACTCTTGCTTGAGCTTCCAACTGGTACTCTTCTTCTATATCATGAACGAGGGATGCCAGATCGAAACCTTCTTCAAAATCCGACTCATACTCGTTAGAAACGTTTTCATCACATTCCATTTGGGGATCATCACCTTCAATACTAAAGTCAAACAAAGAACCTGCCGCTAGGGTTTCCATTTCAAACTCTCTTAACAAGCGCTCCCTTGGGGACTCAGGTTCACTCTCAGAACTTAGACCAAAAGGGCTGTGTTCAATACCTAGCATGTCTAAGAACTCACTTGCCACAGATTCAGCCACATCTCTCGAACATGATGGTGCTGCTTCCTTCATTGGTGTTATAAAACATTTATCTTCGTCTCCATTGTTTTCTCGATCTTCCTCGTCTTCTGACGCAGTTGTTTCCAACATTTCTACACTTTTCAAAGCTGATTCAAGATCTTTCATTATCATTTCTTTCAAGTCTCTCTCACCGTTCATTACCTCTTCTGCATCTTGAGGAACAACACTTTCCTCCTCCTTTGGAGAAACTTTGTTCCCCTCTTCTGGAGCCAACTTTTCTGTACCAATCTCCACAGCTTCCTCACTTCTATCAATAGTAGCTTCGTCAACAATCATTAATTCCTCAAAAAGAACATCAGTTTCATTCCCATTTACCGAGGGCTCTTCTGAAGGCAAAATTTCTGTACCAACTTCGTCCCTTCCAGCCGTAGGAACTTCACCAGCTTTCTTCAATACTTCAGAAGGACCATCAGTTTCATTGCCGTTTACCAAGGGCTCTTCTGAAGGAAAATTTTCTGTACCAACTTCATCACTTCCAGCAGTAGGAACTTCGCCAGCTTTTTTTATTTCCTCAAAAGGAACAACAGTTTCATTCCCAGTTCCCAACTCGCTTTGAAGTGCATTTGCATCTTCTTTTTCATGAGATATTGACTCAACAGGTTCAATGTATTTAGCGACAACGTCAAATTCGAACTGAGACTCATTTGCAGGATCCACCTTCTCCTCATCAAATTTTTGATACAAAGTGTTTACAGAATTACCCAGGTCAGATTGTGCAGCGGGCAAAATTTCATGAAGATCTTTAATTTCCTCCATATTCTGGGACGAAGGATGCGATTCTTTGTTAACAATACTGTGATCATAACGCCGAGCCGTGAACTTTCCATTCCCTAGACTAGACTTTGCACTGATAGTTCTTGTCAACCCTGTGTAATTACTAGTTTGTTTTACATTTGAGGAACTGCGGAAATTCTGAGTGCTACCTGATGAAGCAGGATTACGAGTATCCCCAACAACAGTGTACCCAAAACTCATGCTTAAAGTAGCACCATTAGCCTTTCCAGTCAACTGAAATGTTGTTGACCACTTACCCGAGCTTTTCTCATCCTGCAACTCCTCAAGTGTGAGAGGAAGCAGTTTAGTGAGATCCATTCGATGTTTTCCCAGATCAATCTCAGGAGATCCAACCAGAGAGACATACAGCAAGAAATGCTTAGCTTCATACTTAGCAGAGTGATGCGGTCCACTTCTGCTTCCGTAGACCGAGCATGTATGTGTCAGCTTGTCCTTAAATTCAGCTCTTCCATTGGAAACTTTTGCAGGACGAGTGCTCAAAGATTCATCACGACGTTTCCAGTGCACAGTAAGAGAAAGATCCTGGAATATCGGGGGTAACCCTTCAATGGAATGGACTTGAGCAGAGAAACAACAATTGAATCGGCGGTTTCTGACATGATTGATCGCTCTGAGAGGCCAATTCCAAAACGAATTCTTCTCCTTCTGAGGCTCAGCCAAGTTGCTTCGACTCAAAGGTTTTGTTGGAGTCTTATTAGGACCAGCAACCGAACCCCTAGGATTCTTGTTCACATACAGAGCTTCGCCTATTGTCTCAACCTCCTTCAACAATTTTTGGCTACTAGAAGATTCCTCACTGTTAACTTTACTCATCCTGTACTGAATATCGAGAGAATGAGCCAGAAATCTGCAGAAATAATTTGGTCAGCATCAGAGAAGCAAAAGAGCTGTGTTAACTGTTGAAGACAAGAGAAAGGATTCAAGAGGGAGAGTTAGAAATGTCACAATTTAGCTCCAAGCAACAACAGTTTTCAAGCAAAGTAATTGGAGTCGTCCTTCTACATAATCAATTGAGAGAAGAGAGATAGATATGTGAGCTTTGCTAACAAGCTCGATGAGGTCCAATGACTAAAAACTCTCAACGAATCTCCAGCTTTTCCAATGAGTTTAGCAAGAAAATTAAAATTAACGATTACAACGAGATAGATCCAATTTCAACAAATAATCGGTGCTAATTTGGCCCGAAAATAACCAAACGAAGCAACACAACATCACTGAGTTTCAAGCAAAATCCAAAGAAAACAAGGAAGACGGATTGAAGAAGTAGAACTCACCGGCGTGAAATGGCGACTAAAGAAAAGTCGTCTCTGTGGAAGCTTTGAAGAAGAGAAAAATGGTGGAGGGGCGCGTCAGAGACGAAGAACACAAGAAAGATAGAAAAAAAAACTTTGTTTTATTCCATCATCATTTCTTCTTCCCTTTGTTTTTACTTTTTAAATTCATTCAACTTTTTATTTATTAATAATAATATTCGTGAAGTTACCTATACTTTCTCTATTTCATACAATTTGTCTACAAAGATTATTTTATAACCCTCGTGTTCATTATACTTTTTATTTAATGTCCAATAAATTATATCTCAGATCCAATCTAATATCAACGAAATAGTTATAACTTGAAAAAAAAAACTTGAATCCCATTTTTGAAAATTTTCTAGATCAAAGATTGGATACACATGGATGTTTTCTCCATAAGTTGGGGAATATAAAAGAAAACCATCAATATTACAATTACGAATTTGATGCAACGTCAATTTCTTTTATACGAAGAGAATATTTTGAAAAATACTTTTGCATTTCAGACAAAGAAAAATGTTCGTTTTTTCAAAAGTTCAAAAAGACAAAAACAAGAGCTACTTTTGATCCAACAAATAAAATAAAATACAAGAGCTATTTTCCAAAGAACATTAATTATTCTGAGTTATATTAAAAAAAAGGAAAATTAGCCCCAGTACCACTTTTTTCAAAAAGTTTAGGTCCAGTACCACTTTCTGACTCGACTTAGCATCCATACCACATTCGTCATCTGGAAAGACGAAACTACCCTTCTGGCTGCGTCAGGAATGTGTCAGGGGAAGGAGCTACAGTCTGCCGTCCTTTTTCTCTCTCCTGGCGCATTGGTAACCGTTTTCGTCCCTCTAGTTGGTAAAACAAAGTTGTCCCCGAATAAATCCAGATCTTCATCTTCGGCTCTCTGGCAGAATAAAACCAGATGATATGGTTTTACCAACCTGCAGAGATCTGGATTTATTCGGGGACAACATCTCTTAATTATCCATCGCCAGATGATGTGGTTTTACCAGCCAGATATCTGAATTAATTCGGGGACAACTTGATCTTTATTTTATTCTGCCAGAGAGCCGAAGACGAAGATCTGGATTTACTCGGGGACAACTTTGTTTTACCCAAGATAATAGCATTTAATGGGGACGTGATGGGGAAGAATTTGGGGGAAAAATAGATCTAGAACTTGTCCCCGCTCCCCGTTTCCCAACCGGCGTCTGACTGTAGCTCCTTCCCTGACACATATCTGACGCACAGAGAAGGGCAAAATCGTCCAAGAGTTGCCACACAAACACCAAAAGTGGTATGGGTGCTAAATCCATTTCAAATGTGGTACATTTCCTAGGATTTTCCCAAAATGTGGCACATTTGGCAAAATTCCCTTAAAAAAATTTCTAGAGAAAAAAAAAACAATTCAAAAGATAAGGGTTAAAATGTAAAAACAAAAAAATGAAAGAAACAAAAGCTAAACCCTAATCCTTTGTTACGTCCTTCTTTCTCTTTATCTCCCAACCTCTCCACCCAGAATCTGCCGTCACCTTTTTCTAGTTGTTGCTTCTTCCTCAAAAATTCGATAACAATGGTGAAACGGAATCGAGTTTCGCCGGCAGAACAAGCATTACCCATTGAAGAAGATTGCAAATCGTTGATAAAGAAGCTTGCTTCGTGCAAGCAATCAATCCGCGACAGATCCTTGCGAACTGTTCTTCGTACTTGGCTCCCAGAACAAACTGAAATCTCCGATGAAGATATGAAGAAGCTATGGCAAGGAATCTTCTATTGTATCTGGCACGCCGATAAGTCTCTTTACCAATCAGAACTCATTGATCGTCTCTCTTCTGCTATTCAATCCCTTCCTCTTCCTTTGTCTCTCCATTACTTCACCGTCTTCTTGTTCACCATGCGTCGTGAGTGGTCTCGTATTGATCGGCTCAGGTTAGATAAGTTTTACCTCTTGATTCGAAGGTTTTTGCATGGTTTCTTCTCTCTTCTTGATAGCAATTCATGGGATTTGGAATTCACTCGTCGTTTAATGGGTGTTTTGTTCGATGGGACTTTCCTTGCTGGTGATAAGTTTCAAGGGAATGGTGTTAACTATCATATAGCTTCTGCTTTTGTTGAAGAGCTTAGGCCGTTTCTTCCTCTAAGGAAGGAGGTTTTGGAACTTCTTTTTGCTCCCTTTGTGACCATTTTGGGTGTTGTTACTGATAAGATTTTGGTGGGGAAGATTAAGAGTAATTTGTTTGAGGAGTTACTGAAGATGGGGAAGAAGCTGCTTATAATTAAGAAATCTGGGAATGATGTAGTGCCTGAGGATGATGATGTAGTGGTTTTGGGTTCTATTGCTTTGACTATGGAGTTTGCAAAGAGGTTCTATGAGATGGGTTCTACTCCGGAGTGTCATCAGGGTAATAGGAAATCGATATTTGCTCTTCACAAGGAGTTCTTGCAGTTGGAGAAGGATATGTCGAGTTCTGGTATTGAAGTTTCTATCGCAGAAGCTTCTCGTCCTGCCAATGATGAAGTCCCTGAACTAGTTCCTGTGTCTGAGTCTGAATTAAATGCTGTTTCTAAGTCTAAGAAGATTGTTGCAAATGGGTCTTCTTCAAAGAAAAAGGGTTTGAAGAAATGTTCAAAGACGAAAAAAGCCAGTGTCAAGAAGGATGCTGTTATGGATAATGTTATTGATCTTGGTAACAAAGATGAAGCTTTTGATGAGACTATGATATCGGATCTTCGACAGGAGTTTGAGAAGATTGCATCTGAAATGAGTCCGTCAAAAAGTGAGGTTGCAAGTGTCTGTGAAGTAGCAGAGCCTGTGTCAATATCCAAAAAGTCCAAGAAGAGGAAAAGAGAGAACAAAGGGGAAGAGCAAGTTACTATTGTTAACAGAGATGCAGCAGAGACAAGCTTAGCTGGCCCGAGCAGTGAGAAGAGCTCAAAGAGAGTAAGATTCGCAATGAAGAACAATTTGGTGTGGAAGCCTCATTGCCCTCTACCTCCACAAGATTTGAGGTGTCCTCCGTCTGCTACGCCAAGAGGAAGTGCTCTGAAACAAGGAATCCCGGCCGGTCCAGTGAGGGAGTTGGCTTCCCAGAGTAGGAAGACGAAGAAGAAAGTGAAACCAGCGGCACGTAGAGGAGTGAAGACGATCAAGAATTTGAAGAAGAAATTGTCGCCATGAAAATGGAGTGTCGAGTCATTTGTTGCTTTGCTGCTAGTTTTTCTTTAAATTTTTGTTATAGTTTCAACTTTCAATACGTATTCGAGATTTTGTTTGCTGATTTGACATTTATGAGAAAAATGTTTGCCATTAAAACCTGAAAATCTCATCCTGATTCCGTTTGTTTCACAGTTCACACCTCTACATGAAAAGAAGAAAAAACTGCTTTTCAGCTCCAAAAATCAATAAATTACACAAAATTTGACATCACTACTACAACAGTGAAGACTGGATTGGTCATTTGTTTCCGCTCTTTTCTTACTATCTAATTTTGTTGATGTATGTGCTCAACTTTAGGAATGTGGTTGAAGGAGCAAAGATGCATAGATAAGATGGTTCCAAACATCGGGAACTCCCGGCAGGCACCAGTGGCTGCAATCCTGTCGCCTTGTCGACACTTTTTTACCATCCATATTGGTCTTACCGTAGATTGATGGATGCCCGTCTTTGCGGAAATTAGTCAGCTTTGTCACGTTTAGAAGAATCACATGAACTTGCATCTCCTTGACGGCTTCCTCGACTATCTTCATTTTCAAAGGATAGGAATCAATGATTGAACCTTTCTTTACCGGTTCTACCTCCCCGTTGCATGACCCTCCCGAGTCCCACTCACCTCCCCTGTTCAAGTACACAGAATACACTGAAGAACTTAACTCTTACTCTTGTATAAAAAAACTGCAACAAGAGTATACGGGGGTGGCGTATAAAACAAATCAAACCAAATATGAACCTAAGTGCTGAAACCGAAATGTACTCGTTTATAGTTCAAAATAAAAGATTTTGGGTGGTAAAAAAGAGATATGGGCTTACCGAAAATGGGCAGAGGAGTATCCGCGATAAAATACAAGCTGCTTTTTGGGATTCACATTTTCATCAATCCATTTTGCCCAAGTCTTCAACGACCTTCTGTATGCTTCAGTAGCATCAAATTTCGGATAGATGTAGTCACCTTCTTTGTAGTAGTTTTTCCTGCGCTAATTTTATTCACCAAGTCATTCGCCATTAATGTCTCTTCATTTTCTCTATGATGTCATGAAACAAAATTATAAAAGTACAATGGGATACACCACTAATATCAAGCTTTAAGATGATAAATTCAGAACTTTAATGAATACTACAGGTGAAAATAAATTTAACCTACATCTCAAATTTGGGAGTTGGAAATTCTCCGATTAGTGAAGAATAGTGATAAAGGAGAAAAAGAAAGAACCATACCCTCTGGCGGTCTTTCCATGAACCCACCAATGTCCAGTGTTAAAGACAAGAATGTCAGCTCGCTTCCATTTAGCATGTGACTTGTCAATGCGATCAATCGAAAGGGTGGGATTAGTATTTCCTTGAGCATTTGCTCTAACTCCTTCCCTCACAAGAAAATGTGACCGTACAAACTCTACTGTGCAGTTGTAATCCTGTCAGACATTATCAAAGCCCTACATTAATCAAGAGAAAAGGATGCACACATATGGATACTTTTCTCAAACAAAAATATGGCAATTAATGCAACAAAAAATTAAAGGTTACAAAATGGGGTGCTGGGAGTTCTAATAAACTCCAGAGAATCCATATTAAAACAGAAGCAGTGTAGATAACCAGAATACAAGTGAACATTCAATCGAAAATACATGCAATCATGAGCAGAAGAGTGGACTTACTACAAACTTGAATACAAAGTAGCCTCTCCCTTTTGTTATATTGTGGCCATGAACCTCGTACATTCTACTCTTATCAGATAAGCCTTCTCGAAGAACGCAAAGCATTGATTCAAACTGGTTACGGTTCATTGAATCTCCAACCAACATCAAACTTTTACCTCGTAGCTTCACCAAGAAGTCTGTAGCATTAAACCTATGATCGGAAAGTCAATAAGAAGGGATATATACATTCTATGCACAAACAGTAATAATACATGATGTGTTTCTGCTATTCGTATCATCTAAAGTGTGACAGTAAATACATTGATTCAAAGACTAACCATTTACCTATACATCCACACTAACAATTGTCCAAATACTCTTCGCTTCACAGTTCACAATCAGCTAATAGGAAAATTCGACTCATGAAAACAACCAGCACAAAGCTATATGTCTCTCCCTAACATCAGTTCAATACTGATCAACATTTTCTTTGGATTGACAATAATGCTCAACATTCTACCATCGCTATAGCTTCAAATCAACTATAACAATGGCGGTGAGAGAGAATTTGAAAAGCGCATCATACCGTGGAAGGTCACAACCGTCAGGCTTCCATCTCCAATTAAGATAGTCAGAATCACGCCTCCCGTTCCTCTGGCAATCAAAAGCTTCATCAACATAAGGACACGATCCAGGCTGATACAATGGATACACATCATCGTCCTTAACCCACGATCCCCTGTACAAATCACAACCTCTCATCTTCTCGACCACCGAATGGTCCAGAGATTCACCGCGCGATCCTTCTCCGCCTTCTTCTTCCACTTCAGTTTTCTCCGTGCGCGAATCTTCCACATCTTTTAGTTTCAGCTCAGTCTCTACCGCGACGTCATCGCTGCCGCGGCGCGAATCTCCTACCTCCTTTTGATTCGTTTCCACGGTGACGTCACCATCGTGAGGTTCGATTTGAGGGAGGAGAGGCGTAGGAGGGGGTAGATCGACGGCGGAGAGAGGGATGTCGGCGGCCTGGTAAGGAGAGAGAGATGGTTCGAGAGAGCGTCTAGTGAAGAAGAAGACGCTGCATAGGAAGATAACGATGAAGAGCGAAGTTGTCACAGTGTAGGAGACGATGGTTCGAGGGAAGGAAGGGAAAGAAGAAGAAGTCGACATTGTGAAGCCACCACCATTGGAGCTACGCAGAACTCATCTCACCGTGAGATGCGACTTTGGTCATTATATGTGTTCCCATCATTTTCTATGTTATTAAGGTAAGAATATATAAACCAAATTATATCTCTCGTAAATGCACAAATGTTTTCTACCAAATCAGGCAAAATTTGAATTTTGAGTATGTTTATATATGTCCATACTAAATTTGGTCAATAAGTTGATGAATGTATCAAAACCAATCACTAAACTCTATATGTATAATCATGTTTAGTATGAAATGTTAGATCTGTTTATAGTATTCGATGAATTAATCAAATTGATTATCGTTGTCCAAAGACTTTTTAAGTAAAACATATGAAAACATGTATGACAAAAGACAATGATTTCTGTTTGAACTATATATCCAACAATTTGAAATATAATCAGTTAGGTATCTTTTTTTTTTTGTGTTAGGATAAAAATCTCTCATATCACAATTGTGGAAATACACTATTTTCACACAGCTATGTAGAAAGCATGAGAAAATGAAAGGATTAAGAAAACTGTGTTGCCGACACCTTTCTAGATCCCTAGCCATTTCATTGGCGATATTGATAATTGGGATCGACGAACTTGATAACAATTCGCATCCACAAACTTCAATCTTCAAAATTTTGCAACTTCGGACTCGAGTCGATCATCGTATTTTCTCTTGATTTTAGTTGTACTAAAAAACTTATCTTAGATGTTGAAAAAACCCTGCAAAATCTGAATTTAATTTGGTTTTTACAAGAACGAAATGGTGCATACATAACACACTCATACGATAAATGCAAATCATTAGGTTAGATGTTTTTTTTTTGGTAGGATCATTAGGTTAGATGTTCTCATTGATGTTTTTAGTCTCCAAAATATATCAATTAGTAGAAATCCTTACGAGTTCCAAATAGCGATTTTATTTTCGTCGGCTAAATTTTCATTGATATGAAAGTCTAATGGACATTACAAGTGATGAGAAAGAGAAGCCCAGTCTCCATCATTTACACCCTTGATTAAAACTAAAACTGCTTAATCAAACCTATTAAGATGAGACTAAGAAAATAAGGTGCACGTGTAACACGTGTTAACACGCGAGAAGGAGATAGAGACACAGTTGGTGCCGACCAAATTTCATGATCTGGTGCAGTTCCGCCGCCGGGCTTCACAAATCCACCACCGAACTCCTTCTACAGATTTCACCGTTGCAAATCCGGCTGACATTCACCGCTTCTGTCTTCAAGAACCGCTAAAAGATATCTTCAAATCTTCATCATTTTAACTTTAATTCATAGCAGAAGCTCCGCCTAAGACATAGTTGAAGTTCTCTTCATAATAGTCGGCGAAGATATTATTCTGACATAAGATCAATCCAACGGTGTGGCAGGAAAAATCAATCGATGGCAAGCGGAAATCCGGTTGAGATTCTGTTGAAGGAGAGTCAAAAAGACAGTTACGATCTTAGGCAAAACTAAGACGGAAGTTATTAGAACCGGATAAACCGGAGAAAAGAACCGACAAAACGGAAAAAGAAATCCGACCAGAGTCGAAAACTGTATTTATAACAAAAAAAATGACAACGCCGGAATAAATTCCGGTTTACCGAAATTGCTTTCCCTCTCTCAAAAATACAAGTGAGATAAGAGAGAGAAGCCTCAGAGTTTCAACTTTCAAAAGTCCTATCTTTCCAAATACTAGCGATTAAGGCTCACCAAAGACCAATCAGAAAATTTTATTTTTTTGGTTTAATTCTTTAAAAATTTAGACCAAAATCACCAACGGTGACAGCATTATTGACTGTTTGTTCAGAGAGACTTCACAAATCAAATACCAAACATTCCAATCCTTGATTGATTGATTTCACAGTGAAGATTTCTATTCTAACGCTTGCTCTTTACATCTCCCAAATCTCCAGATTGGAGCAACGAATATGATTCAACCCTAATTTCAAGCAAAAGCCCCTCTTTTTACAAGTCTCGGAGATTACATACACTCTTCACTCCAACAAACCAAAGAAGAAACCCAAACCAAAATGGCTAACGATCGACGCGCTTCTTCTGTCAATCCGACGACGGAGCAAGACAATGCTATGTAAGCTCATTGATTTACAAATCTAGAGAAACGTTTACGTCGTCTTTTTGCTTCGTGATTTCGATCGTTTGGTTTTTGAGCTCTGGATTTTTTGAGTTTCTTCTTGTTTCAAATGCAGAGCTCCTACATTCTTGTATTTGTAGATTGTTCTGATGATACTGTAACCATTCGAAAATATTGTTCTATATCCTTTATTGGCTCCTCATCTAGTGTTTTGTGATTGTAGGTTTCTTGATATACTGCATGAAGCTCCTCTATTCGGTCATCGAGAATCGAGAAGTCTCGTTGGAAGCTGCATTTATCTTATCATATTGGCAAGTGAATCCAAACTCTATTTTAACACAGAGTTTTGTAACATCCCCCTTTTTAAGGATAATAAGAAACATGTATGCCTGACTTTCTATTTACTATTTGTTCAATTTAGGCAGGTTATGCTATTTTAGCAGCAGGGGCACCGTGGATACTTCAGTCTGTAGAGTATCTTATCCCATCGCTGCTTTGCAGCTGCAATGTTGCTCTCTTGATGTTAACAGGTAACCACAATACTCCCCTTCAGCTTATTACTATAATCTTTGTTTACTACTGCCTAGTAAATTTGTAGTTAGAACAACATTTTATTGCTTTATTGTTACCTATACAAAGCTTTAAAATCTATTTTTTTTGTATCATATGTCTATTTCTGTTTTCATGTCACATTTCAGCTTTAAAATATTCTGCCGTATAAATGATCATAAGTACTTTCTGCAACAGGTATGTTTCAGCAATATTTTGTCAATCAGGTCCAGAAAATACGCTTGCAGGTAACATTTGCTCTAACCAGGCGGATCCTGCTAATTTTATTTCTTTTGTAAACTATATAGAAATAGGTTGATGATATTCTCTAGTGTAGTTGTAATCATTTCATCTGAAGACCTTCTGAAAGAGCCTTCTATTGCAGGGTTATTACAGTTTCAGTCAGAAATTGAAACATGTAGTTCGTCTGCCATTTGCAATCATGGCCTATGGTAATCTTTAATGCTACTTTTCTAATCATATATTGTTACATATATCTATTTCTTGCGCTCAATAAAGTGACTCCGTTTTGTTCTAGGGACTGCATCTATGCTACTTTTCATGGTGTGGAGACCATATGTCAGTGTTCTTCCCATTTTTACTGTCCAAAGGTCTGCAGCCTTCTTTTTATACATTAACTGCTTTTGCATTCTTATGAGTTTTCTTTTCCAGTTGATCACATTTAACTGCTTTTACATTCTTATGTGTTTTCTTTTCCAGTTGATCACATTTTCTGTTTTCTTTCTTTTGTCTTTGACAATAAAGAATAGTAGGAAGATTCTGACTTAATCCTTTAACTTGTCTTGCTAAGAAAATTATAGCACACCACATAGTGAAACGTCTAAGTTAATGAGAAACTGTTTTCATTCACTCAGGTTGACAGATTGACTTAACTTATTTACTAATATCTTAGCTAAATTTGAATGCCTACAAGAAGTTTAATATTGATGCCATTGACTAGAAATAGTATTTGAAACCGGACAATGTCTTGCGTATTCTTATTTTGGAACAATTTGGTGAAGTAAGTTTAGTTTTGGCATGGTCGAAAAAGCTTACGAGTATATTATTGTTGCAGGTTCATCATGTCTGTTGAAGCAATTTCTGCGGCTTCTTTTATGATTGTATTTGTTGGTAAGCATAAGGTCCAGATATTTGTTGGCATGCATTCAGCCTCATTTTAGTATCTCAACTAGAGATTCACTTTCCAGTTGCGAGATATATGTAATACACCAGGTTCAGCTGTTATGCCTTGATGCTTTTCTTCATCTTAAATTTTTCATGCCAGGATTGCCAAGTGTCAGATTTAGAATCAGTTTTCATTTCTTATGCACGTGACCCATAGGGATTAACTGAAATCATTCCATTGCATCTGGGCTCTATCGCGATCATATGCATGCTAAATCACTATCAAATTGTTTACATCTACGTCATACATTTGTGTTTATATTTATCATGTATGCAGTTCTTACAATTGGCTATTGTTTGTGGATGGATATCAGGAGATCATTGAAGCATCTTTAATAATTGCTGTTCTGGGTTTCAGTTTGAAAACTCTTTGCTCTCAATGCAGAAATTTCCGTACCGTGTATTCGGAAAAACGGTTGGCTAGAGCATATTGCATTCTTTTGGCAGCGTTTCTTACAATATTTCTGCCAGTTGTTTGTCTTTAGTAAAAGATTTGTGTAGCTAGGTTATTATGCAGTTCTTCTTATCTGTATTTTGATACTGGTAGGTTATGTTCGCCAGTATAACTCAGTGAACTCTCAGCCCGATGTCTTAAATTCATTATATTCTCCTCTTCAACCAGCTGCTTTGGAAGGATTGAGGTACTTTCCAATCTCATTGAAACCTTAATCCTAGTATTCATGAAAACTTTGCTAACATGGCAACCTTGTATTGCACATGGCAATGCTTTTACAATTCTCAAGTCTTACTTCGTTTTGTTTGCTTGAAGTACAGATACCATGAAGCCGGTCGCCTTTCTGATCAGCAAATGGCTCTACTGCAATATCAGCGCGAGAATCTCCATTATCTCAGTGAAGAGGTGACAATACATGGAATATTTATCATGAGTACTTCATTTCTGAATCTTGATGCCTGTGTTGTTTCTTACTAGTCTACAGTTTTGTACTAGTAATCCTAAGTTCAATGCTCTCTCTAGTTCTTCATCGTCTACCCCGTGATTTCGCTAGAGTGAGTTTCTGACCTCTCTTATTCTTGTTTCAGATTCTGCGTTTGCAGGAGTCCTTAAGCAAATATGAGACCAATGGTAGTGGCACGCCTCAGGTTTGAACTGCTCCATTGCGAATTAATGACTTATTTGTAGCAGAGCTTTAAGGGTGGATACATGCTAACAACATTCTTGATAATTTTCTTAAAATCCATGTATTTCCTTCCACTGGGCTTTTAATTTTGCAATTGATAAATGTTAAACTTTCAGGTTGATTTGGCGCATCTTGTGGCGACTCGTGATCAGGAATTGCGAACACTTTCTGCTGAGGTAAAGCTCGGTTAACAAATAAACTTGCAAATTTCACAATATTAAGTTTTCTTCCTCATCTCTCTTTTACCCATTTGGTGGAAAACATATCATAGTTGATTGCATTTCAAGGCTAATATCCTTTATGTAGCATCTTTAAATGAAGGAGGATAGTAAATGAAAATTGTGTGTTTGCAGGTGGATCAACTCCATTCAGAGCTTAATCTCGCTCGATCTCTGATCTCCGAGAGAGATAGAGAGATACAGCACGTCCGGAATACCAATAATCAGGTTTGAGTCTATCTATAAACATAAGAACGTATGAGAACAAAACATACTTTCCACCATCACATGATGTATATCAAACACAGTTCTACCATGAAACATTTGTAAGGGCTACACATTTTTCGGATCTGTGAAACTCATCAGCTTCTGTTTTTGAAACTCCTGAAACAGTATGTTGCAGAAAATGAAAGGTTAAGAGCTATCCTTGGAGAATGGAGTATGCGAGCTGCAAAGGTACGTTTTAGAGATGCAATATGATTGTGAAAAGTCATAAGTCATTCTATAGTTTCCTTCCTATATTGAGTTTATCGAATTCAATCCCCTTTTGTTTAATATGAGGCTAACAAAATCAATGGATTGTGTATAGCTTGAACGAGCTTTGGAGGTGGAGAGAATATCAAATCTTGAACTGCGGAAGAAAGTTTCGGCTCTCAGAGACCAGAGGCAAGTGGCATGAAGCATAAACATTCATCTAACTATATGTACCTCATATGGCTTGTAGAAAACTATCTTGACACTATTTTGTAACATCTTCATATACATATTTGATTAGAATGAAACTCTTTTTTTTTTTTTGTTAAATTGAATAAGCTATTAAGCTTTTATGATGTAATGATTGTCCAGTTAATTTGAACTCTGCATTTGATTAATTTAGTCATATAATTATTGTAAATCTTCTGGCGATACTTAGAGCACCCACAGTGGTGAATGTGTTATTATGGGTGTAAATAATTTTTTAGTATTATAATTAGAGAGAGAGAAAAGAGAGAGATAGAGAGAGATAGAGACAAGAAATTTTTCCCCTTTTTATAATGCCCACACCCGAATGCAACTCTACATGTGGGTGTTGTTGAAAAGCCACTTTTTGCATTATTTTTCTATATTAAATTACATACACCCGACGCCTACATGCGCCACTGCGCTTGGTCTTAGAAAAAATATGTTTATTTTTACAAAAGTATATTAAGTATTTAATTTATCAATTAAAAATAAAAATTTGTTGGGATAATAAAGGTATATTTTTTAGATATTTATGTTAAATTGTAGGATGGGTAAGGTAAAAAAAAAAAAAAAAGAGGAAAAGTTAAGTGAATTATGGAAATTTACTGGAATCTAATTCCCCCGAAAGCCCACTATATAGGTAAAGCCCAAAGCTGCTTTATTTATTTCTCTTTTTCTACTCCCGTCTTGTGTCAATCTCTCTCTCTACAACAAACCAAGCGATAGCTCAAACTTTGAGATTTTTCTTCGGCTTTTCTAGGGTTTTAATTTTCCTTCCGATCAGAGATTAATGGCGAATCTCGACTCCGACGTTACCATGATTCCTGCCGGAGAAGCCTCCAGCAGCGTAGCCGCTTCGTCTTCCAACAAGAAAGCTAAGCGATTCGAGATTAAAAAGTGGAGCGCCGTTGCTCTCTGGGCTTGGGGTAACCGCGATAATCCTTATACTATCTTGAATATGTCTTTCGATCTTTTTCTTTCTTTCGATGTTTGTGTTACGATGTTAATTTTGGTTAGGTTAGAGTTTTATTTGATTGATTTATCTTTTGTTTTGGTTGCAGATATCGTTGTTGACAACTGTGCGATCTGCAGAAACCACATCATGGATCTGTGTAAGTCCATGAACAATCGATTGATTATGGAATTTGTTACGATGAGATTTACTGAGTTTTCCGAATGTTTATGCTTATTTCGTTATTGTGTTTTGGATTGTTGTTAGGCATTGAATGTCAAGCTAATCAGGCCAGTGCTACAAGTGAGGAATGCACTGTTGCTTGGGGTAAGTCTTGCTTCTTCTATGATCTTGATCACAATCTTTGCTTTCTGTTTTGAAACTTGATTTGGCTTACAATTGTAGCGATGGTAATTGTGTATCTGGAAACACAAAGTTGTATGCAACTTAGTTGTGTGAAACAATTCTAGTATCTCTGAGTGTGTTTTTAAAATCTTGACATTGAATTTTACTTCTGTGGTAGTATCACTCTGATAGATGTCTTTGCTTTATTTGAGAGGAGACCCTATCTTTGTTTTGCAGCAATCTAGATAGGTCAATGAGTAGTACAGTTGATTAGATTTATGGAGTTTTAAAGATTTTCTGAGAGAGAGAGAGAGACCAAACTCTACTTATTGTGTTTGCATACTTTTAAAGTCTTGCAGTAGTGGGTTGTATGATTGAGGATGAATTAGAAAATCAAAGGATGACCAAAATCACTGCATTACGTATCTCTGTATTCTCGATTGCCCAATGAAGAATTAACAATTTGAGGGTGAATCTTGTTAGCTAGGAAGTGTTAGAAAAGGAAGAAGTTTTCATTTAAGATGTATGTGATTGTGTGAGGCACCTATTTGAATCCTTATTCTATAATTTGACAACTCAAGTGGAAATACATACAATGGTTAGTGCCTTCCCTAACCACAGACACTCAATTCGTGTACTTGCAGGGGTTTGTAATCACGCCTTCCACTTTCACTGCATCAGCAGATGGCTAAAGACTCGTCAAGTTTGTCCATTGGGTATGTGTTTCTCGGTTTTATGCTTCTTGAATAGTTTGCAGGTTTAGTTTGTTTACTAATATTGCTGAGTTTCAACAGATAACAGCGAGTGGGAGTTTCAGAAATATGGTCACTAAATCAACAAATGGTTCCAGCAAACATGTGGCTAATCGTGAAGATATCAGGTTCATTTGGTTACCACCGCATATGATAACTAAAAAGATTGTTCAAGTTTTTGCTTCTTCTTTTTTTTTTGCACTGTATTTCTCAAATTGTGGAAACAGAGATTTACTGTTCACTGAACCTATTATCGTTGTGCTTCGGGTGACGTCTTTGATTTAAAAAAAAATTTCAGAAAAGAAAGTTTTACTAGTAAAAACACCAAAGCTCTTTTGATCCTCGCTATGTTTTTCCTGCAATTTAGTAGTTCCAACTAGGCCTGGGCATAATACCCGAACCCGAAGAACCGAACCGAACCCGACCTGAAAAATCCGACCCGAATCCGAACCCGAAGTTTTAAAATACCCGAACGGGTTCTAAACTTCACAACCCGAAAATCCGAACCCGAACCCGACCCGAACTCGAACCCGAACAAGTACCCGAACATATCCGAAATATAAATAGATAGCTATAATATATTAGTAATATTTATACTTGTAATAGTTTAAGTGTCTAAATTATTCAGAGGTTAAGATATTTTCGGGTGTTTTAGCTACTTTTGGTTAGATTAGGGTATAAAATACTTAAAATTTATAGATTTTATGAGTATTTTCGATACTTTTCATAGAATCGGATACAAATTTTTAAATATTTGGATACTTCGGGTAAACCCGAATCCGAACCCGAAATACCCGATCCGAACCCGACCCGAACCCGAAGTTTTAAAATACCCGAACGGGTCTTAGTTTTCTAAACCCGAAAAACCCGAACCCGAAAAACCCGACCCGAACCCGACCCGAATATCCGAACGCCCAGGCCTAGTTCCAACTACCAAATACTAAACTGAAATTTCTTATAAGGCTAACTCGAAACCAACTTAAATTTAAAATGAAAAGTTTTATTAAATGGGTACGCTATTATCGGCATTGCCATTGGTTTTTCAATCCCTAAACAACCATTATTAGAGCATTATTTTGACAACCCAAATTCTTAAGAAAGTAAAAACTGAACACTTGAAGGATCAATAGAGCTTATACATTGGCGTCGTCTCAGTAGGATCGTATAACCCAAAATGCTGATAGATTCCAACTGGCTTCTGGTTCTCATTGTACGTCTCAAATATATACCCATCAATTCTACTATTTGGCCTCTTAGGCGTTCCTTTACCGCTTGCCACATGCTTCACAAAGTTACCAATGTACGTATATTGAAGAGCCGGCGTCGTCATGCCTCCATTCCCGGCAGAGGGCCACCCGGTCTCCGACACCACCAAAGGTAAACCTTTCACTCCCTCTTTCTCCATTGCCCACAGAAAAGCGTCGAAAATTGCATCAAACAAGTTGGAATATTTTAGTGCTCCGTCCTTGACCACGATCTGGTCGGTATTGAAATTAGCGTACTCGAGAGGGACGTTCTTTGGGTCGGACGCATAGAAGTAGTAAGGATAGATATTGACGAAGATCGGTGTACTTGTTTGAGACAACAATCTCAGCACGGGGACAAGCTGTTGACGTGCTTGGGGTGTTAAAACTCCTGCGGAAGGTGGTTTCAACACAGCTAGGCTCGTCGTAGTGACCGTGGTGCTGATCGAGATCGGGAGATTTCTCGACTTGACGAGGTCGATGAGAGATTGAATGACAGGAAGCACGTGAGGGCCATATATGTCGCCCGGGATGGCTTGGTTTCCGACGGTAATAAATGTTATGTTGACGTCGGCTATGTAAGGATCAATGTTAGTGGCGAACCAAGATTTAACTGCGTCTTTGTTGGCTGCAAGAGCCGCCAAGTCTTCGTTCTTGATGCCTACGGTGACTCCGATCTCTCGGTTTCCACGCAAGGCGTTTAGGACGTCCTTGTTTGGCTCGAATATCCTGATTTTCGCAACATTTTGAGATTTGTAGAACTTGATAACATTGGACGGAGATGGGAGGTTGTCTCCGAGGAGGCCGTAGTTCAATCCGACGACTGATGTCGTGCTTAAGGAATCAACTTTGTTGTTGCTGATAATCAACGCTACGCATGAGAGAAGTAATAGGAACAACTTCTTAGAATAGTCCATAATATAACTTGTGTCTGCAAATATCAATAGCGCCAGAAAAATGATTGTATTAGAATATTAGGTATATACAGACGTATCACATTCACATACAAGAAATGAAGAAATACCACATGATCATACTTGCCTGAAGAACCAATTAAACTTGTTTTCTTTTTGTTTTGTTTCGTGTAAGCTTGCAAGTTTGAGTTTATATATGTCTGAGATATTGTTCCCTGTTTAATGAGTGTAAGATAGACCTTATACACGTCTAAGATATGTTTCTTAATCTTATTTTATTTTGTTTTATCTCTTATATTATTGGTATCCCTAAAACATTTGTTTCTTTATTTTCCTGGTTTGCTTTGGTGCTTGTCAGATTTATTTACAAATTTGGCTTTGTCCTTTGTAACAGTTTACATTCACATACACCACACACAGAATATGAATTGAACCCACAGGATAGGTAATACAACGACATGACGACACCTTGCTAATGAATGTTGCTAACTCACTTAAGCAAAAACAAATTCAAATCCACTGCTAATTAATATGTTCGGTTGCTGATTCGAGAGTTTGTTGGTTTTCGAAAAATTTGCGGGTAGAGCAATTCGATCTCAGGAGTGTAAACAGGAGGCGATTGAAGGGTAGCTCTGGATCAAACTGTCTTCCGGGTATTTTTACTAGAAAAGAAAATCATACAACATAAGAAATAAGTGTTATTGTGGATCTTGATCATATCCCAATCTATTACAACTACTAGAGCATCATTTATTGATGATTTGGGATAGTCTACTATTCAAGCTAAAAGAACAAACAATGGATTACTATGAATAAAATATAATCTTGAAAAAAAAAAACGCAAGTTTCAATTGATGAATGTTATGATCCTTTTTTAATAGTGAAAGTTGATTCTAAAACACCTTAGTTGATTGTTAAGCTTAATTACACCATAGTTTGTGTATGTCAAAGAACGAGATATATAATTATTATATATATATTGTTTTAAGTAAAAAAAACTAAAAAATAAAATTTCAAATGCCATTACAAAGCCAACTCCAAACCCAGCTGAGTTCGGCTTCAAGATCTCTTTATGAAGAAAAAGGAAATCTTATAAAATAGATATGGTAGTCTTAATCTTGTTTTTTGTCCCACAACTATTAGAGCGTTTAAAACAAGGGCCCTTAAAAGAAACTCTAAAAAACGAGCTTTGTAACTAATAAGTTAGGGAGAGTCCAAGATTCAAGAATCTAAAATCAAAACAACTTGTAAATAGGCTTCAAATCAGTAGGATTGTACAACCCAAAGTTCTGTTCAGTTCCAGCCGGTTTCTGATTCTCGTTAAAAGTCGCAAACAAATACCCTTCAATGCTACAGTTTGGCCTCTTCGGTGTCCCTATACCGCTTTCAACATGTTTGATAAAATTTCCGTTGTAGGTAGCCGCAATGTCCGGTGTTGTTAAGTATCCATTACCGGCCGAAGGCCATCCAGTCTCTGTCACAACCATGGATAAATCCATAACGTCCTCTTTCTCCATTGCCCACACAAAAGCGTCGAAAATCGCATCAAATATGTTTGAATACTGCATTGGCCCGTCCTCAACCACGACATCTTTGGTGTTGAAGATGGCATAATCGAGACTTATGTTGACGGGATTTGACGAGTAAGCAAAGTAAGGGTAGATGTTGACGAGGATTGGCGTATTCGTTTGAGACAAGAATGTCAGCACAGGAACGAGTTGTTCACGCGCTTGAGGCGTGAACATTCCCGCGGAAGGTGGATACGACTGTCCGAGGTTCGACATAGCCACCACGGTGCTGATCAAGATCGGAAGACACCTTGACTTGACAAGGTTGGTGAGAGACTGCATGACGGGAAGCACTTGTGGACCGATTGGTCCGGGGATGACTTCGTTACCAACGGTAATGAAGCTGATGTTGACGTCGGATAAGTAAGGCTCGATGTTAGTCGCAAACCAGTCCTCAACAGCTACTTCGCTGGCCGCAAGAGCAGCCAAGTCTTGGTCCTTGACGCCTACGATGACACTAATATTGGTGTTGCCACGTAAGGCGTTAAGAACCTCTGTGTTCGGGTCGAAGATTCGGATTTTGGTAACGCCTATGGACTTGTAAAGGCTGATAACTTCGTATGGAGACGGGAGGTTATCTCCGAGGAGGCCGTAGTTTAAGCCGACGTTTGTTGCTGCCACGTTTATGGAAACGTCATTGTTGTAGTTGAACAAAATTGCGGAGAGCAAGAAGAAGATAAATATTCTAGGACACTCCATCACGAAACTTGTGTCTGCAAAATCAGTAGAGGTAGAGATTATATTATTTTCTTCAATTTCATATATATACAATTTCTTTAACCAATCAAACATTTAAAATATTCGTATGGATGTAAGCATACAGAGACATCAAAGGATATATTACTTGTATGATGAACTAACGGAGACGAAGGAATCAAACTTGTTTATTCTTGTGTATTTCGTTGCAAAACATAGGTTCTAGGTTTATATATAGATATATAGTTGACAAAATATTCCATTTTTTTTTATTAATATCTCTATGTAAAATTGTAAAACTGCATTATTGTTTCATTCTTTTCGTGGCGTGGATTTAGTTACCTATTTACAAATTTGGAGTTTTTCCTTTTACCAATTAGAATTTCCGTTCTTGTCAGTCTAGATGCAATGCTTTTCTATAAGTAAACTAGAAATCTAATGTAATTGACAAAAACTCAACTGAAAAATCTATCTATGGCATATGGGCGAATAAGAGTATGCAGCTAAAATCTATCATGCATGTTTCTCTTGCTCTTATATTGCTTCAAAGTTCAAACTAAGAGCATCTCCATTGGTATCCCACCAATTTAACATCAATATTTTTGGTTAAAAGTTTTTTTTGAGAACTCTATTTTAAATTGCATTTTCTATCTTAGCTTCATTGGTGGGATACCCATTTGGATATCTTACCAATAAAATATTAATATTTTTAATATTAATTAAATTAAAATTTTCTTTTAAATTTCCATTAATACTTTTATAAATATATCAAATTGTATCTTAAATATATCCATAATCTAAGTTTTCAAAGAAAAAAACACTAGAAATGTTATGGATGACAATAATAAAGACATAAAGTCTATATATAGGGGTGTCAAAATGGTTTAAAATTGATGGATCAATCCAAACCAATCCAACTCATGGATCTAATGAGTTGAAAATTTGGATATTAATGGATTAATGGATTAAATGGTTTAATGAGTTTAATGAGTTGGATTGAAATGGTTTGGTTTAAAATGGATTTATGGGTTATCCATAACCAAACCAATAAAAATTAAATAATTGAAATCAAATATGTAAACCAAATATAACCGAATTGAATAACTAAACCGATTTTAGTAAACCTTTTTTTTGATCAATTTATGAACCAATGATCATAGTTACAAGTATGATGATGATGACGACGATGACGATGACGATGACGACGGCGACGATGACGACGATGATGACGATGGAGTGATGAAGATGATGATGGAGTGATGATGATGATGGTGGTGGTAACATGATAGTTACTAATTATCAATTAATTAGGATTTAAATTATAAGAAAACTATGTTATGGATCAACTCATTAAATCCATTAATCCACTCATTTAAATGAGTTATGGGTTAATCCAAACCATTTGCTAAATGAATTGGATTGATTCATTAACCATTAAACACCAAATCAATATGGATATGAGTTGGTTTGGTTTGGTTTAACCAACTTGACACCCCTATCTATATATAAGGAAAGAAAGTAATAAGTATACATGAATTTATAAAAATATCAAAATGTAGTAAAGATATATATCAAAATGTAATTTTTAATTCTAAAATCTCATTTTTAAATATTGTATTATTTTATTATTAAAAACAATGCTAATTTAATATTGCATAAACTTAAGTAATATCAGTGAAAATAATTTTAATATTTAATTGAAACTTATACATAATGGAGCTTTGTATGTAGATAAATTTCTTTTATTATTTATAAAATAAAATAAAGGTAATGATATATAAACTATCTAATTAATATTTTAAATTAAAAAATTGATTTATCAGAAACAATGTTAGCCACTAAAAAAAGACATGTGTATGAGAGACATGGTTTCTAATATAGATACAGTACATGGGGTTTTCAAATGCAAACCGGTTCTAAAAGATTTGTCTTTAAAAAATATTTATTTATTTATTTTTGATTTAATTTTAAAGAGAATCTCTTAAGTCTTAACTAAATACTCCAAATGGAAAAGCTCTAAGGGTGAAAAAATAACACATCTTTGGTTTTCTATGTGTACCATGTATTCATATCCAAATTAATGAGCTCTAATAAAAAAAATGTCAACATTTATTTGGATATATAATTAAGAAATATTATGTTTTAATTAAAGTTAAATAACTTTTTTTTTGTAACAAGAATAACAAGAATAGATAATAAAATGCAAATAAAAATAAAGTTTAAAATGCAAAAATGAAAATAGTCATGTTAATGAATAATTTGTCATAAATTTATCACATGATATTGTATTATTGGCTCTAGATCTATTCTTATGTCAACAATTAAGACCAACGTTTTAAATGCAAAAATAGAGTTTTGATTGATTGATCTTTGTTTTGGTTGTAGATATCGTTGTTGACAACTGTGCAATATGCAGAAATCACTTCATGAATCTGCTGTGTAAGTTCAAGAACAACCGATATTGATTGAGGAATTTGTATAAAAATACACAAATTTGTTGCTTACCCAAAAAAATATACACAAACTATTTTTCTATATCTAATTCAATACTCAAAGTATAAACTATTTTTTTTATCTGGAAGTGCAAAAAATTCATATATTTAATGAAATTCTCCCTATATTTTCATAACATAGAATTTGAAAAGTAAAAAAAATAATTGCTTTCACGCTTGTTCTAAATGGAGTTCGTTTTCAATTTTAAAATAAAACTGTACATGTAACTTTAATTTTGTAAACATTTACCAAATCTGTCATTAATTTATTTTTTGGTTAACTAATTTACACTATTTCGCTCGATTACTAGTTGACTAAATACGTGGTTATATTTTAGTCATTTTTTTTTGTAAGTGACCGGGAGACAATGTCTCGCAGATTTATTAAAATTAAAAAACAAACTCAAACAGGAACTCGTCTTGGTCGTGTGGACCCAAGAGCGTCGTCTCTTACAATCGAATCAAGATCTAAAGGAACAGAAACAAAAGAATGAAAACCCAAAGGTAAGGAAAAAACATAATTTGCTAATCCATCGGCTAGACGATTAGCTTTCCTATACACGTGAACAACTCGGACTATCCAGTCTTTTACAATAAAGCCATGACACAAGCGCACCAGAAAAGACAGCGGATGTGAATCATTAATCCCTGTCTGCAGAAACCTAACCACCAACTCTGAATCCACATCCAACTCCACCCTTGTAGCTCTTTTCTCCCAAGCGATATATTTTAGTCATTTGTATATACTATCAATATAATTTTTTATTCATAGTTTATTTTTAAAAAATTATACATGCTGGATAAATTTCTATCGAAATATGAATTTGGTTAAGTATTACTGAAAATGACATAATAATATGAATTTTTCTGGGAAGAAAACAAGCCTTCAAAGTTCGAAAATAATGTTATCACAATATATACATTTTTCTCCCGGAGCAACGTGATTCTTTTGCATATTAAAATAGTGTTGTGACTGTTGTCTTTGAGTTTAGTAATGCGAAACCGAGGACAAAGTCAACTTGCTCTTTAGTCCCAAAAACGCTCATCAGATTCAAGATCAGTAGCAACAATGGAGAAGCCAAAGTTCAAGACTGTCCAAGAGGTGGTTGCAGCCGGCGAAGGACTACCGGATAGATATCTCCAAGCACCCATCGGCGACGACAATGGTATACCGCTTAACGCCTCGATCCCGGAAATGGATATTCCGGCGATCGATCTTAGTCTTCTCCTCTCTGCTTCTGAAGATGGTCGAGAAGAGTTGAGTAAACTTCACTCGGCGCTCTCTACATGGGGTGTTGTTCAGGTTTGACTTGACCCTCTTAGTGATAAACAGAGCTATGAAGTTCTGTAGAAGTTCTTGTGAAATGAGAGTATTTGATTTCTTATTGATGCAGCTGTTGAATCATGGAATTACAGAAGCGTTTCTTGACAAAATTTACAAGCTAACCAAGGAGTTCTTTGCGCTTCCGACTGAAGAGAAACAGAAGTGCGCGAGAGAGATTGGTAGTATTCAAGGATATGGAAACGACATGATTCTTTGGGATGATCAAGTTCTTGATTGGATCGACCGTTTGTATATTACTACTTACCCTGAAGACCAGATACAACTTAAGTTCTGGCCTCAAGTCCCACTCGGATTCAGGTAAAGCTTATTATACCTTACGATTTCAACAGCCAGCATTGACTTTGGTGATTTTGACAGTCGGTTTATTCAGGGAAACTTTACATGAGTACACAATGAAGCAACATCTAGTGATTGAGCAATTCTTAAAAGCCATGGCTAGATCTTTGGAATTGGAAGAGAATTGCTTTCTAGACATGTGTGGAGAAAATGCTACGATGGATACAAGATTCAACATGTATCCTCCATGTCCGAGGCCGGACAAGGTTATCGGTGTTAAACCGCATGCTGATAAGTCGGCTTTCACTCTTCTCTTGCCCGACAAAAATGTCGAAGGGCTTCAGTTTCTCAAAGATGGGAAGTGGTATAAAGCTCCAATTGTCTCTGCAGATACAATTCTGATCAATGTTGGAGATCAGATGGAGGTAATCATTACGCTTATGATTTTAAAAAATTTGACATGTGTAGATTTGACATAAATAATCTCTATTTCTCGTGTGTTTTAAGATAATGAGCAATGGGATATACAAGAGCCCGGTTCATAGAGTGGTGACTAACAGAGAAAAAGAAAGGATATCTGTTGCAACTTTTTTCATTCCAGGTGCAGACAAAGAGATTCAGCCTGTGAATGGGCTTGTGTCCAAGGCAAGACCCAGATTGTATAAGCCTGTTAAGAACTATGTGAAGCTCTTAAACAATTACTATCTACAGGGTTTAAGACCAATCGCAGCTTCGTTGATCTGATCACACTTTTCAAGTCTCCAATCTGGTTACACAAATGAATCTGTTTCTTTCATGACTTGATCCTTTATAAGAATAAAACTGTTCCTTTGTTTGTTGGAATGTGAGACTGCATTGTGTTATTTGTGTTACAATCCTGAGACAAGAAAGAGGGTCTAAAATACATGTTCCCATTTATCAGTTACTGTTGAAACACATGAAGCCAAAACGTACGAAGTTATTTAATTTCCAAATCCAGCTCTAACCACTAAAACAGAGTTTAACACTAAAACTTTCAAGTTCTTTAAATCTATGAATAAAAAAGTTTCATATTTCGTTATTGACTTCTTTAAAAGAGAAGAGATAAATCTTTATCTCTTACTCTGTTTCTTCATTCTCACAATATATCAACAATGACTTCGTTACCAACGATAATGGACGTGATGTTGACATCGGCTAAGTAAGGCTTAATATTGGTCGCAAACCAGTTCTTAGCATCATCATAGCTGGCCAGAGCAGCCAAATCTTGTTTCTTGACGCCTACGGTGACACTAATATGAGGGATGCCACGTAAGGCCAGAGCCGTGCCTACTAAGGAAAAAAAGAAACACTCGCCTACGTTTCACAATTTTATAAAAAAATCTAAGAGGCTAATTTGTTAATTGTGTTTATCATATAAGTACTATTGAAGCAATAACTTTAGGGAGATTAATACAAATAATAAAGGAAAGTAGTATAATGTGCAATATATACAAAGAATTTTAAATTTCCACACTTAAGCAATAACTCAAAGTCTTCTTTTCTCAGTTTTTTTTTTAATCTCATTAAATCTTTTTTTTCTCACTTCTTTACCAGCTTCATTTTTGTTAATCATTTTTATCCAACTTTATTAATCATCTTTCTCCAACTTTATCTTCAGTATATTAGATTTTTATTAATTACCAAAACTATGTTTTGTTTTGTTAACAACATACATAATACCATATGAATGATAACACCAACAACGACACAAACACAAATTACTAGACTACACGTTATAATCAACCTAATTTCTATTTTTTTTTTGTTTTGTAACTATTTTGTTCAGAAGTTATTTTATAAATTTTACTTAAAATTTTGTAAATTTATTTATTAAACTTTAAACAGTAAAATATATTTTTGTTATGTGTAAAATATTTTATTTAAATATGAAACTATATTTTTTCGCCTATGGCATCAAAATTCTTTGGCACGGCTCTGCGTAAGGCGTTAAGAACCTCTGTGTCCGGGTCGAAGATTCGGATTTTTGTAACGCCTATGGACTTGTAAAAGCTGATATCATTGGACGGAGATGGGAGGTTGTTTCCGAGGGTGCCATAGTTTAAGACGACGTTTTTTTCTACCACGATTATGGAACCGTCTTTCTTGTAGTAGTTGTTGAGCAGAATTGCCGAACACGTGAGCAGAAAGAAGACAAGTATTTGAGGACAGTCCACTAAAATTTTTCAAGTTTCCTCTTTGGTTTCACAGAATAGTACTTGAAGATGTTTGTTGGAATACTATTGAGAATATCACAAGGGTCCAAATTTCATCTTCCTAAAACACATTAAGGTGTGATTGTGATTTGAAACCAACTACAAATCCAGCTGAGTTCGGATTCAAGATCTCATTATCAAAAGGAAAAGGAAATCTTATAAAATAGATGTTATAGTTAACCAAAACCAAAACAAACTATTAAAGCGTTATAACTAATGAGTTGGGGATATTCTAAGAATCAAGATTCTAAAAATCAAAACAACTTGTAGATGGGCTTCATATTAGTAGGATTGTACAACCCAAAATTCTGTTCAGTACCAGCTGGTTTCTGATTCTCGTTAAAAGTCGCGAATAAATACCCGTCAATGCTACTATTCGGCCTCTTCGGTGTCCCTTTACCGCTTTCAACATGCTTGACAAAATTTCTGTTGTATGTACCCGCGATACGCGGAGTTGTAAATTTCCCCCTGCCCGCGGAAGGCCATCCGGTCTCTGCCACCACCATTGGTAAATCCATCACGCCCTCTTTCTCCATTGCCCACACAAAAGCGTCGAAAATCGCATCAAATATGTGTGTATACTTCATTAGCCCATCCTCGAAAACGGGATATTTGTTTTCGAAGATGGCATAATCGAGACTGACGTGGTCGGGATCGGACACGAAAGCGAAGTAAGGGTAGATGGTGACGAAGATAGGCGTGTTCATTTGAGACAAGAATTTCAGCACAGGAACGAGTTGTTCACGCGCTTGAGGCTTGAACATTCCCGCGGAAGGTGGGTAGGATTGTTGTAGGTTCGACATATCCACTACGGTGCTGATCAAGATCGGTAGATTCCTCGACTTGACAAGGTTGGTGAGAGACTGCACGACAGGAAGCACGTGAGGACCGATTGGTCCGGGGATGACTTCGTTACCAACGGTAATGGTCGTGATGTTGACGTCGGCTAAGTAAGGCTCGATGTTGATCGCGAACCAGTCCTTAACAGCTTCTTCTCTGGCCGCAAGAGCTGCCAAGTCTTGGTCCTTGACGCCTACGATGACACTAATATTGGTGTTGCCACGTAAGGCGTTAAGAACCTCTGTGTTCGGGTCGAAGATTCGGATTTTGGTAATCCCTATGGACTTGTAAAAGCTGATAACCTTGGACGGAGATGGGAGGTTGTCTCCGAGGAGACCATAATTTAAGCCGACGTTTTTTTCGACCACGATTATGGAACCATCTTGTTCTTGTGGGTAGTATAATTTTAACAGAATTGCCGAACACGTGAGCAGGAAGAAGACAAGTATTTGCGGACAGTTCATGATGAAACTCGAGTTCTGCAAAAGTTCTGCAAAATCAATAGAGTTAGAGTCTTAGAGATAATAATTGGATTATTGTATGTCGAATAGATACAATTTTCGTATGTGAGACATCACAGGGTCTTACTTGTGTGTGAAGGAGACTAAGGATCTTGTTGAAATAATATCTTTCACAAAGGCTTAGGTTTCTTATTCACATTGTAACATATATTTATACATAAAAGAGTGTTTCCTAATTTTTATAGGATTTCCTTTTACTTGATAAGATCAAATCTATACTTATTAACATAAATCTTAGCCCAATTATACTTTTTCTTTTTTCTTTTTTTTTTTCCGTTGCAAAACATATGTCATATTTTGAGATGAATCCTGTTTCATTAATCTTAAAACCGTAAATTTGCATAATTGTTTGTTTGTTTAGAAAGATCTTCTAGATCCTTCTATAGTTTCTTCTCGTGGCATTATTTATTAGTTTTCTGTTTACAAATGTGGTTTTTTCCTTTCACCAAATAATATTTTCCATTTTTGTCATTCTATATACTTTTCCATAAGTAAATTGAAAATCCAAGTCCAAAATTTAACATTTTCATGAACCGTCATGAATATATCACATGACACAAATATTATATTTTGCTCTAAAACTGCGAAGAGACATGTCCATTAGGGCCAAAAGTTTGAATTTATGATTAAGACCAAAGTTTGAAGTTTCAGCTTATGAGTTTATTAACGTTGTAAACATCAGATAACTATAACACATCCAGTTCTATACTTAGTATCGGTGTGCATGTCTTAAAGAAATATAGAAGTCGAATTCTTCTACGAGACTACGACACAGAAACATTGATTGGTACTAAAAAAATTGAAGAACAGACAAATTTTAAAAGAACCAAGGATACACATATGGAGCAAAGAAGACAACATTATATCTTTTCCAAGCTTTTGCAATTTTTTTTAAGGAAGAGCATAAGAGACCTCCTTAAAAAATATTCCACAATTGATATTTTGAGATTTTTGGGAGGCACAATGAGTACCTGTGGAAGAATTACTTGAGCTGGAAGAAACAAAAAACTGTATACCGAGAGAAATGAGGAAAAAACAAAACCCTTAGATGCATCGAGACCAGATTTAGGATGATGATCACAATTCACAAGTATTGTTCATGTATCCTTGCTCTGTTCTCTTCCCACCATAATCTCGCGTGCATCTCCCCGAATCTCTCTCGGCTGTGCAATGCAAAAGAAAACACAGTTTGAGTGATATATATATATTTCAGAACCGATGGATAAACCCGAGTTTTGAAACAATGTAAGGAAGTTTAACGGTACCTGAATCTGACTCTTCTAAGCTCTCTTTTCCCACCTGGTAAAACTTTAATGGTGATATAAACGCCAGGCTCATCTTGCTCCACCCATTCGTTGTCAACATCACTCGCATTGCTCACCGACATTTCCTCTGACCTGTCTGCATCTCTTGACGAGCTGCTTCTTATGGAAGCATCTATGGAAGAAGTTTCTGTCTTGGCTACACTGATGCTTGAAACTTTAGGAGTTGAGTTGAGTAGACCAGAGTCATAAAACTGCTGGCTTTGCATTGAATTATGGTCGAGTGAATCCGAGGATGAGTAAGCCGCCAATCCAGCTGGACGATGGATATTACGAGGCAAGCGTTCTTTGTTTAGAGGCGGTGTTGCAGGAGTGTCCTCTAGATGGTACTCCACTTTTGCTTTCTAATCAAAGATTTTCAGAGGAATTAGTGACTAATCACAGGTTTAGTTGTCAACCCGATTTAGTGGAAAAAGCTAACCTCGTCTTCCGATCTAGGCGGCGTGGGAAGCGGGAAAGCTTGGCGGCTTAGTTTTTGAACATTGTAAAGTTCCATTACTTTGTCATAGTTATCTGCCCACCATCGTTGAGCTTGTAACTTGTTGAACATGTCTCGGCTAATCAAACACAAATCAAAAATCCAAAACAAAAGTTAAGACACAGATACATTTTGGAAACGTGCTAATTTTCTTCAAAATGCTACTAGGAAAAGGTCATGATCAAATTACAGCAGTCCAATAGCAGGAGATGAAAGATTGAAAAGCCTAACTTAAGAGGTAAATGTTATAGTAAGAGTAAATTGTCAGACTAATCCTGGTAATTACTGTTATCAGCTAAAAATTAGCAGTGACCAAAAGTATAATGTATTTTTAATTGTAACTCCATCCCATTTCCGGACTAACATAACTTGGCTCACATTGATTTTCTGACACATGAGATTCTAAGGTAAATGTAATGGTTACATAAAATATTAGTAAAGAAGTGACTTTAACCAGAACCAGAGGACCAAAGTGGGCATTAACGAAGGCGGATTAAAGGGAGATTAGACAAAATAAAAATAGCTAATTCAATAGAACCTTTTGACAAATTGACACATATAGGCTAAGGGACTAAGAAAGAGAGTTGAAAACAGGAGACACAAATACAACCTTTTGAAACTTGGAAATAAATTTTTTTTTTTGGTTAGGGTCTAACTTGATGGTAGGCTGATGATAGTAATAAATAATCAATCAAAAAATTCGTAGAAATAAAGAAAAAAGACATGGACGAAGATATAGAGACAGCAATGGTCAAAGCTAATAATTAAGAAATATGATTGTGGCCTACACAGTAAAAAGAAAATAATGGTGGAGGTGGGTAGGAGAGAATTTCTCCAAGCAAACTCAATTTTTAATTTAGTTTATTCTTGTGTACCAAATTACCAATATCGAAACTAAACTAAACAAAAAACACATGTAACAGAGGACTCAATCTAACCACACGTTATCAGGAACTAAACTGATCGAAAAGAAAACCCATAGAGAGCAAAAAGAAAGAGAAGGTTTTGACAAAACAGACAGTGAGTGCTAGAACTAGAAGTGTGAATAATATGAAAAAAGACAAAGAATCGAACTAAGGAAGAGACAAAATACGTTGAAGTTGTCTTGTCGTTATCAATAGGCGACATAGAAGGAGTGAACAAAACTGTGCTAAAGAGGCTAAAGCTATTTGCTTTGTTTTATTTATAATATATCTTTTTGTCTTTTAGAGTAATATATAGTACTACTTTTTTTGTCTTTTGGAATAATAAGAAGAACCATATTTTTCTATGCTCCAACAACAGCAATAATGTGTTTAGAGGACAAAGACGCGGAGAATAAGGAATCAATAAAACAAAATTCTTTATTTATTAGAAAAACGTTAAAAAGTATTGGTGAAAAATTATTATAAGATTAACATGTACCAAACAATGATTTGGAATGTTTGATTAAACAAAAAATAAAGAAAGAAACATTTGTAACATCTAATCTAACAACTCTATAAAGAATTAAGTTAGTAGCAAACTTATTGACGAGTGATTTTTTTATACCATGTAATATGACTGATAATTCATATGTTTAAGAACAATTTTGAAGAAAACAAACAGAGGAGAAAAAATGATTACCAGTCAAATAAGTTTATATTGAAAAAAGCAAAAAACAAAAGACAGAATGAGAAGAGATGACCCAAGAAAGCACTTAAAAAAGGAGACACCCAATTTTGCTTTTTGGACCTTTACGGCCTTTGCTTCTCATTAGGCGTGAAGCGTTACTGTCGACAACTCTGGCCCCATTCTCTATTTTTTTTCCTACTTTTTGCTCATTTTCACACTCATAAATTACCCTTCTTCTAGTTTATTATTGGGTTAATAGTTTTTTTTTTTTTTAACCTCAGATAATGCATTTTACTCGATTTAATTTAGTTTAGAAATACACCAAAAGTAATTGATGACTTTTTTACTCGATTTAATTCTAACTATTTTGTTTTATTTTCTCTACATAAACATGATCCAAATGAATTAAAAACATACATGAAACAAGATCAAACTTGGGCCCTGTTATTTTATCTCCTACAGAAATTTGCAATATTCAATTTGTAAATTCGAGATACTATATTATTTTAAAAATATTAGTAGTAGATTTTCTACAAAAGACATGGCATGATTGTTAGATTCGTATGCTGATATGCTCTAGTATTTTAGTTATTATCAAGTATCAGTATATTGCCTAGACATGGAAATCCACAAAACATATTTCGTCTACGCTAAAATTTCAGTATAATTGAAAAAAAAAAATCAGTCTAATGATATTAATATTTATTATCAAGAAAACAGCATTCATGTCTTTTTTTTTTAATTTGCACTGATTTTATGATTCAAAAGAACATAAGAAATCAGATTCAGTTGTCTGTTCCTCAGAATCAAGCATTTTCAAAACATTCTCACAAAATCACGACCAAAACAAAACGTGCTTAAAAAAAAAACGAGCCAACGACGAAGCCAAACTAAAACTCACCGTAGGATCAAATAACAGAGTCAACAAAAGAATCATAACCGTAGGATGAAGTAAGGTGCATAGTAACGTACCTGAAACGTATCCGCTTGAGATCGTTACCACCGCCGGGAAGAGAAACGAAGGTTATGAGAACTCCGGGCTCAACCTGAGCAACCCATTCTTTAGGCTCTTTCTCCTCCACAAACACAATCGGGTCGACCCGGTTTCTCCCACTCGCCGATTTCGGAGTCGCTTCGCCGCTCGATATCCCTTTAAGCCTCGCTTCCATCTCCTTCCCCCAAACCCTAGGCTGTTGCTGCGTCGCCGCCGCCGCCGCCGTAGATGTAATCGAACTGTTTGATCTTCCGTACAGCATTTTAAACCGTTGATCCGATTCGAAATCCGACTTTACCGACGACGTTGACGGATTGGTCTTGATCGGACCCTGTCCTTGTCCCTGACCTTGCGCCGCCGTACACGGCGTACAATGCCGGTAAGCTCCTGATGCTTTAAGAGCCATATCTTTGAGCTGAGATTGAATTGACGAAAATACCCTCAATCAGAAGAGAGAATTACGAAAATGGAGACGGAAGAGGAGGAGAGTGAGTGAATTTAATTTACCTGAGATGTTAGAGATTTGGCGTGTTTAGAGTCTGGATCGTCGGGTTGACCGGAGGATTCACCGTCGGCTCGTTTTGAACGAGGTATACACGTCAGCATTTCCCGGCGACTGGGCTTGGTCTTTGATTTGATTTGTTTTTTCTCTTTTTGGATACGGAGAGAGAGAGACAGAGAGATGGTGTCAGTTTCTCTACTTTGGTTTGGGTTTGGTGCGAACTCTTTTTAAGTTTTATTCTCTCTTTTTTTTTTCCTAATATTTTTATATATTTCCGTTTAAGAAACTTTAAACCGGGATTACCGGTTCCGCGTCTCTCTACGGTAATTACGCAATTCGGTGGATAAAATTTCGAAAGTAAAAAAAGTAAAAAAGGTTAAAAGTTTTGGTCTAGCATAAGGTTAACCATTTTTGTTTGATTACTGATTAGCTAAACTTGTCCAGAGGTTAGACTTTATACATGATTGTGGTTTGTGGATTCGAACTTTCAGAGGTATCAAAGGTCGTTCTTCATACTCAAGTAGCCAAGTGTGCTGCGAGATTTGAATTAATCGATATGTATGCAGAATCTGACTCTGACTTTTGAGAAACCTAAAACGAAAGAAATTATTATGTGTGGCTCTGATCTACATCACAATAATAAAAGTTGTTCTTAGCATTATTCATTAAATGTGTAATGTAGTGTGTTGTTCATAACGCTTCTGATGGCAATTCATTGACATTTAATTTAAGGATAGCAATATATGTTCCGTCCGACAAGATTAATGTTATGAGATGTCTTCGTCTACATTACATTTCAAGTGAATGATGATGATCCAACGACTTGAAAATTAATAGTGTGTAAGTATTTTCTATATAAACGATGCATATATTCTTCATTCATACCATACCAAAATTCGCAAGCACTTATCATTTTTCACATAGAAACTTTTATCTGAAAATAATTCGATCAACTTTCGCTTTCAATCTTTCAAAGCTTTTGATACGCCCCTTTCAAGCCTAAGTACTATTGGCACTTAAAACACTCGTTCTTTGACTACTTTTCTTTGTTTTGTTGTAAATTTGGTAATATACTAAAAATAAAAATGTTTTGGCAAAGGGTGGTCCAAGACTTGTTTAGTTACAAACAACTCTTCCATATTTTTAATTTATTCGACCAGCCACTATGGTCTTGCTATCGATTTGAGTGTCAATAACCTTTCTGAAACATTATACTAGGGTCACTGAGATAAATTGGTCTCTTCTCTACTTTTATTATTTCATATACAAATTTGTATGTACCAAGATCTTATCCACAAAATTTTGTTTATCCCAAAACTATCATTATAATATTAAAGAGGTCAAAATGGTTTGAGCTTGTTTACAATATATTCAAGAGTATTTGCTAAGTTTCTTACAACATTTTAAAATGCATGACAATGATTCTACTTAACTCATTTAAACAAATAACTTCGCGATACAAACAAAAATCATCAACTATCTAGCGTTGTGATTCATCAGAAAGATTTTTTCTGGATTGAGGGGAGATGAACCAAGTAACTTTTTAAACAGTATTGATGCAATATCAATATATCATCAGAGTAACTTCTTCAGATGGAGGTCGCCATGTAGTCAATAAAGGCTCTTTCAACAAACAATGAAGGACTTGGTAATGGATATCCTCTAGATATATTTGTCTTTGGAAGGTAAAGTTCTTTTATTTAATTTCACTTTTGGTAATTACACATATATGAGTTTCATGGCTAAATCTGTGTAGTGGAATTACAAGTGGCACTGTCAATACTGAAAGAAACATGCTTGGCTTTCTCTGGGGAAAGCTTCTTTGAAGCTATATCACTTAAATTTACACCACTCTTTATTTAGGTGAATTCTAGAATCAGAGTTCATACATGTTTTAGAGAAAAGCATTTTACAATGACATGTTATGGTATGAATTTATTACGTAGTAGATATTGGTCACATATTTTATTTCTTCCTTTGCTAAGATATTGTGCCTTCTTTTGTGTAGGTATAATTTCTATGTTGGATAGGTGGGGTGTAGTGGAGATGTGAAGAAAGCAAATTTTCAATCAGCTTTGCCTTGCTAGCGAAGGATGATTGGATTTGTCCCAAATGCATGTGCAGTTGCAATTGTAACGTTTACATGTAACTATGTTAGTCAAAATATGTATTATATATTAACCTTTTGTCTTATTATTAACCTTTTTATAGTTGCATATGCTTCTATTCTGCATTGTTTTTATTTTGTAATCGCAGTCACATTCTTCATTTGATAAGTGTCATGAAATTTAACAATATACATCTGTTTAGCTGTTTGGGGAATAATTCAAACAGAGAATTCAAATGTTTGGTGATGACGCAAAGTTCTTAGCATAAGTGAAGTCTAAGATTTTAAGATCATATTATGGAAAAGCAAAAACCAGGTACAGTACAGTTTTGCCTTCTTTGCTTAGTCCTTGCTTAACGTTCATCAACCTGAAGAAGATGACAATCAGGTCTCCATAGAATCAATCAATAGATAATTAATTTTGCCATCACTGGAAAACTTAGTGAAACTGCGATCGCGATGTAATGGTTGATACAAGGTGAGGGTCATGAATCAACGTGACGTGAGATTACCGGTTCGGTGGTTCCATTCAACAAAGATGCATCATCCATTGAACTGCAAAATATGGAGTAAGTATAAACATGGAGAAGGATTGAGAAAGTTTCAGAAGAACCCTACAGTAGAAGGGAAGCAGGGAAGTAGAAAAAGAGTGAAGGTGATGAGAGAGAGCCATGGAAGCTCCATTTTGTTTTTAATGGGCAGGTGTTTTTTCTGGGTATACGCAAGTATATATTTAGCTAGCATGTGTAGTGTGTACTATCATTTCTGATTTTTCCTTCGTAATATTAATATTCATGGAGTAAAACGACTAGATTTTTTTAATGTTCAGATTGCATCATGGTACATTACTACATTAAAAGATGTATTTTGATTTGTTTGTGACTTGAAAACATTGAATAATAGAGCTCTCTCTCTTATCTCTCTCAAAATCTTTCATAGATTGAGAAAAGTTTCCAGTTAGCCGGAATCTTATGCCGATGTTAACTGGATTTTTTTGTAATATATCTTCCGACTTGGTTTCTCTTTTACTTAGTCGGATCTTTAGTTTTCCGGATTGGCTAGTTTCGTTTTTGGCTAAATTCGGATTGTATTTCACTATTTTGATTTTGTTTCCTCATCTTTCTACATGATCATCATTAAAAATCCCGCTAGTTATCAATTATTCAATCCGTCGGCTTGACTTTTTTCAAAAGATTAGAGTAATATATTCGCTAAAATTTCTTCGTTTTACACGAAATTGACCTTTCTCTATGAAGTTTAGGTCATAAGCGGAGTTTCTATCTTTGAGTTTTGAGATAAGATTATTAGAGATCTGAAAAACTTTATCTATTAATCAAGATATGCATAAGTTTTCAATTTGTTTAGCAGTGGTTAAATCTGTAGAAAAATCTTTCGAGTGGATATCGAAGACTCTAGCTGATTTGTATGGTGAAATATGGATCTAAAAGAAGATCAGCTCTGGCGTTGAAGGCGGTGACAATTTGGACGAAGAAGGCGAAGCTTCCAAAGGAAGTTTTTTTGTTGCTAGGCTTTAATTGGTTATGCTCCCTTGTCCACTTAGAATCATCAACGCGTCTCACATGTATTAGTTAATTGGACTTTTACGTTGCAAAAATTATCTTCTAGGATAATATTGGTTTAAGATTCATGTAAATATTGTAAAAATCAATCCAGTGATGTTGGACTTCGAATCCATTTGTAATTCCCATGTTGGGTTTTCCATATAAATGAACTTGGCCGACAAAAAAAAAAGATGTATTTTGATATCTCTTCGAATAAACCCATAATTCTTATTTCAATTGCATAAACTTTTGATCTTCAAGACCGTAATAAGTGCATGTTTGGTTCACGGTTCAATTAGGTCCAATCGGGGTAAACCGGAATCACATAGATTATAGTTTTCTTTATTGTAAATATAAGCGTATATATAAATAAATATATGTTTGTGTGATTAAGGATTAAATTATATGAAAGATATAATATGCTTTTAATTGGTGAAAAAGTTTTCTTTAACAAAAATATTACTAAATTAAAACCTAATATTCTTTAGTATTAAAATCTAATACTATTATTTGAACAGTACATTTATTGACATAGGTAGAGAGTTTACAAGTATTTACGGCAAATGCTATTGGGTTATAATTTTTTGATGAAATAAAATGTACACATTCAAAAGGACACGAATCTTTTAACCTGGTAATCATGTATTCGGATCTTGACGATTTAATCCTGGCCATTGATACAAGAAAATCACCTTGACCCGTTTTGACTAGGGTTTTTTTGGGAAAGTTCTGTGAGATTGTTTTTTCCCTCTGCTACTTCATCTTTCAGTTTTGTATCATACGTATATGAATTGGAGATAACCAAGGTGAGCGGACTCGGAGAGAAGCTCGTGTATGGACTGTCCTAGTTCATGATAATGGCGTTTGTGTTCATATTACAAATGTTATCAGCGGGTAGAAAGAGATACGGGGTTGATCTCCAGCTTATTTAGAGGCTTACAAAGATGACTCTCTTCCTACTAATGGTGGTGATAGTAGCGTTGCAAGTCAGTTTTGCATTCTTGCATTATCCGATATTATTGTTTTGCCGATGACCTTTCTGCCAACAGGATGAGCACTGCTCCAGATTTCGCAAGTGGGGAGACTATTGATGAAAGGCTTATGCTTGTGGGAGTTGGTCAAGATGGTTGCAAGGTTTTATGATTGCCTGATGGGACTTGTCATCTTCTTTCCTGTAATAGTCTGTTCATGGTTCTCATCGGTCTCGGAGTTTCAGACTCGCTTTTACACGAATTGATATGACACACATACTATTTTTGATATAATGCCGTTAGGCTTTTATCTACTAAGATGGAGTGTGTACTATTCAAAGCCACTTTATTATGATGAAATATATAATTAAATTGTATTGTAAAATTGAATGTGTAAGATTTAAATTTGGTTTAAAATATAGAAAAAGTTTGTGGGTTATTATTTAGAATGAGGTTGACTATTTCTTTTTCTTTTTGCTCTTATCCATTAAGATGGAGTGTGTAAAATTAAAATCAATGTGTAGAATAAAATCCAGATTATTATCATGAAATAAATAGTTACATTGTATTGCAAAATAGAAATATGTAAAATTAGAATACGGTTAGAGATAGTTAGATTTTAAAAAAAAATCTCAAATACCACCAAATTAAAAAAAAAAATTCAACTAAAACCTCCAAATTGAAAATATTTTCCAATTAAAACCTCATATTAGTTTTCGTTTCCATATAAAACTTCCAACTAATTAACTTTGTCTAAATAAACATTTAAGTTGTCAAATATGAACTCGAACAGTAGTTGACTAATGGTCAAGATAATTCCGATCATAATAGTAAACGACCATTGATGACATATATATTTTGGTTTATTTAGTTTCTAAAGTGTATATAAACCCTAAAAATTAGAAAAATGTATTCTAGAGTTTGTAATAAACATTTTTATCTTTACTATTGTAACTAACACATGTGAATTTCGAAAACTAAATAAACGGAAAAATATGTCATTAAAGACCGTTTATCGTTAGTCAACCACTGATTGGATTCAAATTTACGATTGGACTCAAATTTGATTAGAAATTAAAATACGTATATTACTATTTAGAATTCAAATATTATAAAAAAATTATGTTTATTTTTTATACCCACCTATTTAGGCGGTCCTTATCTAATCCAATATATGAATTCACTTCAAAATTAACCATCATAAACCACTAAAAACATAATAGTCAAATCGTTTAACAAAATTTTCCAATCGCCTCCTGCTTAGTACAACCAGAAAGAAAGAATGCAGAGTAAGGCCGCCTCTCAAACTGGGTTTGAAATTAGCGTGTAGATGGGCTTTAGTTTAGGCCCAGTGAAACCCTGTCTCTTTCCTTCTCACCTGTTAAAAAAAAAGCTCCACGAGAGAAACAGATAGAAAGTTGCAAAAGTGCGTTCGATTTTTGCTTCTTCTTCTGTTTCGGATTCCGATTTGGATTTGGAATCTGCTCCCTTAGCAGAAACAAATAGAGGAAATGGTGACCTATGTGAGCGCGTTGTTCTACGGAGTAGGAGGAATAGTCGTCGCCGGAGTGGCTCTGCTCGTGGCTTTCCAGGAGAAGCTTGTATACGTCCCAGTGCTTCCAGGCTTAAGCAAGTCTTATCCGATCACTCCTGCTAGGCTCAATCTCATTTACGAAGACGTTTGGCTTCAATCATCCGATGGTGTTCGCCTCCACGCTTGGTTCATCAAGATGTTCCCCGAATGTCGAGGTCCCTACTCTCTTTGATTATTGATTCTCGTCTCGATATTGCTCATCGATTCAGTATTTTTTTGGGTAGATTTGATTTATGCATTTCTGAAAAAGTTTCTGAATTTTGGGGATTTTAGGTCTTTGATGTCTCTTTCTTTAGCTAGGTTTTGTTTTCCTTTTCTCAGATTTGTGATCTCTAAGTTATTTTTGCTTTTAAAGTAGTTTTGAACTTATCTGTCACCTGAAATCTAGTTGATAGATATATGTCTCAAACTGCTTGTGGTTGGTAGCTTTAGCTTCATTCAAGCGAGTTTAAGGCTTCGAGTTCTAATAGTTTAATGTTTGTTATGCAGGTCCAACCATTTTATTTTTCCAGGAGAATGCTGGAAGTATCCTTTCCAGAGCCATTTCTTGGTTTTTGTTTGTTTATGTGTATGAGTTTCTGTGTCTTGTCTACTTATTTTATGTTCCATGTATGTTGGCTGGGATTCTTTGCCTTGTAACGGCCTTGACCTTTAAACCCCAGACATTGCTCATCGTTTGGAGATGGTTCGCATCATGATACAGAAATTGAAGTGCAATGTATTCATGCTTTCATATCGCGGGTTAGTTGGTTTCTGGTCTATCTCTTATCTAAACATTGGATTTGTTTATACAACTGTTATTGATTTTCCTGTGCAACCAGCTATGGGGCAAGTGAAGGCTATCCTTCACAGCAAGGAATCATAAAAGATGCTCAGGTTTGCTTGTTTCCCTAAATCTTTCCACATATCTCTTCTGTTGCGTCTCCATGTATTTATTATCCAGTTTCTTGCCTGATACTTTTGTTAGGCTGCACTGGATCACCTTTCTGGAAGGACTGACATTGATACATCTAGAATAGTTGTGTTTGGAAGGTCCCTTGGGGGAGCTGTTGGAGCTGTGCTTACCAAAAACAATCCAGATAAGGTAATATTAGTTAATATTGTTATTGGTAGCATTTCATGAGTAGAGAAAATGTACATTTTCGAAGAAGAGAGAAGGGATAGGCCAAGTACCAGCCGCCAGCACTGTGGGTGTTACTGTTTGTATGGAGCAGTATTACTGAGAGTCTCCCATGGTTACGAATGAGACTAACAAATGCCTTATAATTATAAGTCCTAAGGGCACCCTCTTCTCTCCTCTAGGGGCTTGGTTTCGATGGCTTCTTATCAGTAACTTAATGAGATTCTGGTTAGAGTTGAAAATTATTATAACTCATGGTCTTTGGCAGATGACCTGGAGTCCGATTGTATAAAATTTCTAGAGTAACTCTTTATTCAGATTCTAGTCACTTGTCGTCAGATTCTAGCCTTGTTTAAGCTACATATTCTTCTTTTTTTTCTTGTTGTTTCTACTTCCATTATTCCATTTGATATCCAGCGCCATATAGTTGTATGTTTACCATTTCTAAATGTCCCTATATAGGTATCTGCATTGATTCTGGAAAATACTTTCACATCCATTCTTGATATGGCTGGCGTTTTGCTACCATTCTTGAAGTGGTTTATTGGAGGAAGTGGTACGAAAAGCCTGAAGCTTCTTAATTTTGTTGTACGTTCCCCCTGGAAAACAATTGATGCTATTGCTGAGGTAAGAAGCAAATGTAGACTCTTGCAGATTTATGTTTGATGGATTCTTTTCGTGTACGGTTTGCATATGCCATAAAATGACTCAAACAAGCAAAAAACATTATGGTACCTTAAAGACCTCGCTGGTATATTAATATATCTCATGCATCTGCATTCCTTTTAATGAGACATAGTGTATATATCTTTGCGGAATATGTTGAAGTTTCTGTTCATTATAGCTAACCCTAACTATAAAATTATTCATGTATTACTGCGAGCTGATTGGTTTGTTCTATGGATTAAAACTTGAAAGGAAATAAGGAGGGAGCTTGATGTCTTTTTAAAAACATATCCCTGTTAGAACAGTGTCTTATCATTTGATTTTCTGTAGCAACTGCCAACCTGTGATAAACTGACCTTGCAACAATGACAGGTCAAACAACCGGTGCTTTTCCTCTCTGGACTGCAAGATGAGATGGTCCCTCCATTTCACATGAAAATGCTCTATGCGAAAGCGGCTGCCCGTAACCCTCAGTGCACATTTGTGGAGTTTCCAAGTGGGATGCATATGGATACATGGCTGTCTGGTGGTGAAGTTTACTGGAAAACAAACATGCAGTTTCTTGAAAAGTATGCGCCTGAGAAAAGGAAAGACGATACGGGTAAGATGATCTCCTAACTTTCAGGAACGATTTTGTTTTATAGAGATGTTTCTTGAGATATTTTGTTCACAAAGTAGAACACTGGCTTGACGTCGGTGTCTAATCTGATGACAGGAAGGTAACGAGTGACGATGCTGTGTTTAGAGGAAGATTCGACTCACTTAGCTCCTAATGCAAACTGGAACTACAGTATTGTTTGTTATAAGCATGTGTATACTCGTATGTTGCATTTGGGAGTGACAGATACAACTTGTTCAGAGAATGAGATATTGGACAGGAACTTTGTAAGGAGAACCAGCTAGTGGAGATGGCAAGTGTAAGCTAATCAGATGCATTTGCTTCGTCTCAGTTTTCCTTTTTTTTTTTTGGGTTATTTTTTCCAATTGTTGGTGTTTTTCATCTGATAGTAACAATTTCCTCTGGTTAAATGATCATTGCGTTGTAGATGATTGAGAAAAGTGAAAAAGACATGGTTATATGATTAAATCTTGAATGTGTTGATTACGTCTGTCATTCATATATCTTCTCGCATATATATTGTACAAATCCAAAGAACTTTCAAACAATTTTTTCAGTTTTGAGAACCAACATCGAGGAGTTTGGTGAAATCTGTAGAGTGATTTTCTTTTTCTGACAAACTTGATTCTTTTTTAAAATGAGATAACACCAGAATTAAACGCACGAAGACCATTTAGTCAGAATTGATTATCATGGTTGTGCATAGTCTCTAGTAGTCTAGTGGGGCATTTATTCTTATACCAACTACCAAGTGAGTAATGAGTATCATCATGAAAGTAAATCACTAATTTTCTTGTCTTTTTTATTTAATTTTTTTTTTCTGTGTGTGAAAAAGAAGTGTTGTGTTGTGTCGGGTCCGTCACGGTCCACGGAGGAGCTACTTTTTGGTCTTCATTCAGTTTTGTTACTTTATCACCTCAAACAAAAAAATTCTGCTTTTTTAAAAAAAAGAAGCAAACCTCGCTATCAAAGCCCGCTCTTTCATCGTTTCTGAGAGAGTCGGACATGGAAGGAGGAGCTTCGCACTACAACCCTCGAACTGTCGAAGAAGTCTTTCGAGATTTCAAGGGCCGTAGAGCTGGCATCATCCAAGCTCTCACCACTGGTATTCTTCTTTCTTCTCTTTGCTTATTTAAAGTTTGAAACTTTTTCTTATGGGTTTTGAATTTTGCATGGAAATTCTGCTCATAACGATTGTTTGGTGGCTTGATTTAGACCTTTTTATTGAATAATTGTGTTCTAGTGATATGGATTGTGTTGATGATGCTTAGTTCTTCGATTTAAGAACAGTTTTCTGATTAATTCACTTGTTTCTTTTTTTGCAGATGTGGAAGATTTTTTCCAGCAATGCGACCCTGGTTAGGGTTTTTTCTCCCTCTCTCTCTCTAGCCTTAAATATGCTCCGTGGTTTCTCTCAAGCTGTTTCGTTTATTCCTGATTTTGAATTCTGTGTGCCTTTTAACTCCTTTAATGCTTTATGGTTTCTCGTTTATAGGAGTTTCTTTTCTAGTGATTCCTTATTATGATGTGGTTAATGTACAGCTTTGCTTTTAGTATAAGTTGAGATGGGAACAGAGGCTTATCCAAATCGATAGTCACACTGAAAATTATAAGATCTTGCTTTGCTGCTTGCATGTGTTTTGATACTGGTGACTGACTGATTATGTTGAACATTTGAACAACGTTTCTATCGAGTTCGTTGGTTTGGTCTTCCTGTGACCTATATAATTTTTCCGCATTTGGTGCTGTTATCTTTCTCTGCACTTTTATATCTCGCTTTTGACTTCATGCTTTGTGGCTTCATTGACACAAGAGGTTGCATGTCTCTAAGCATTATGAAAATTTTTGTAGCTCTAAACCATGTTTTTGTTAGTTAGGAGGAAGATATTAATTTAATAAACATGATTTCTTTATTGATTAAGAAATACAAGCTGCTCGGTCTTGACTATGTAGCTAAATATCGTTTTCGGATTGCTTACTCTGCTAATTGAGTTGAGTTGATAAACTGAAGTTTGTATTGTATGACTATTTAATGACATTTCAGAGAAGGAGAATCTTTGCTTGTATGGATTCCCAAATGAAGTGTGGGAAGTTAACTTACCAGCTGAAGAAGTGCCTCCTGAGCTTCCCGAACCTGCTCTCGGCATTAACTTTGCCAGAGATGGGATGCAGGAAAAAGACTGGCTTTCTCTCGTTGCTGTCCACAGTGATGCGTGGTTACTTTCAGTGTCCTTTTACTTTGGTTCAAGAATTGGTTTTGATAGAGCTGACAGGTATCATCCTTTCTTTCTTGATTGGTTTGTATTCTCTTCTAACCTTGTGTTCATTGTTTAATCTTATCTCTTCTCAATTATCTACCATTAAATATCATTGATATCTCCAGCATTTTCATACTAACCCATACACTTACCAATTCAGGAAGCGCTTGTTCAACATGATAAATGAGGTTCCTACTGTATTTGAAGTTGTAACTGGAAATGAGAAGAAACAAACAAAGGAAAAGCCCTCTTCAGCAAATCAAAATGGCAACAGATCCAAGTCAAATTCAAAAGTGGTAAGACTCATGCTCTCTTTTAATAAGATTTAGAACATTAATTCCTTTATTTATTAAGTATGATCTAAGAACAAATCAGATTTCTTTATTTACTATGAACATTAATTCCTATGCCACTCTTCCAAACCCTTTGTCAACTCAATATCGTGATCCTATCACCTTTGGTTCTCTATATAACTCCTCCATAGTACACTAACAGATTGTAGCTGACAACTCAATTACAATCCTACAGAAAAAGGTCTATGATAGTTAATAGACGATATCCTAAAAGTTTTGCGGAAATACCTCTTGTTCCATCCTTACTTTCTAAATAGCTTCTTTTCGATTCTCGGCTTCGTCCTTCGTCTACTCTTATCATTTTTTCTTTGTTTTGCAGTTTTTCAGAAATTAGGAATGGTTAAATGGATATTCAATAAAGCACAGCACTGGCATTTGTTATTCACATCGTAAAGAGTTCAACCAATAAATGGCATTTTCATATCCAGTCATTACACAGTCTTTGAAGTCTCTTTAGAGTAGCTACTACACAATTCAATTCAATTTTAACAGAACATCATGATTTCTAACTTTTTAAGAGACACGTTTGGAAGTACTTGAACATTGAAATAATGGTTTCTTTATAGTTCTATTGTAGTTTTTCCCTCTTATATTATAACTACATATACTTATGTATCAGATAACACAACCATATTTGATCAGGGTTAAAGTATCAGAAACTTTTTTGTTTATGGTGCTTTAAGGTTACTGTTGTTGCTTACCTCTTTTTCTGCTAACCTCGAGCATTGTTAAACACATGAATAAGGTATGATGCACAATTTTGTTCCTTAAACATCTTTTTCATCATATGCATTATAGATTTTGTGAGATCTTACACAGTTTGCTATTGAGTTCTAAAACATAGACTGAACACAACCTTCTTACTTCCGTACGTAGTTTGTGAATCGTGTGGCATAAGAAACCTCTAGGTTGAGGCAGAACAAAGATGGGCTGTGTCTTTATTGCAGTCATATAAGCGGCAGGTCTGGAATCACTGGATCAATATGCAATGAAGTGGCCGAGTTATCACAAGTTTATCGATCCAATGACACTTGTTGATTACTTTTTTAAGTTTACACTCTGCTATTTTGGTGTAGTTAATATATTCCTTGATCTGGAATGCAGAGAGGTTTAGAAGGTAAAAGTTCAAAGACGATACAGGCCAAGGACGAGGAAGAAGGATTAGAGGAAGAGGAAGAGGAAGAGGAAGAGGATGAAGATGAACACGGTGAAACCCTATGTGGAGCTTGTGGAGATAACTATGCTTCTGATGAATTCTGGATTTGCTGTGACATGTGCGAGAAATGGTTCCACGGGAAGTGTGTGAAGATCACTCCAGCTAGAGCTGAGCATATCAAGCATTATAAGTGCCCTTCTTGCAGCAACAAAAGAGCACGACCCTAGATGTTTTATTTGCACTAGTCTTAGCTACTATCTATGTAACCCCCAAACTGTACAATGCACTTAAAGTTTGTTTGTTGTGCAGACAAGTAGATTGGAAGCATATCCCAGACTTGATTCCTAAACCCAACTTTGTATAACTCAGCTTGTAGTCTTTGATAAGATATGTTTCACAAGGCATGATCAAGCTGTCACAAGGTCATGATCAATCTGCTGAACCAATACAAATTTCGTACAACTGGAAATCGAATTGCTTACAGCTAAACATCACAGAGAGTGTTAACAATTCTTCCAACTATATTTCACCTAGAGTTCAGCATTTTTGTTGCCAGAAACACCAAGAAGCTTGGCCAGTTCACCGCTCTCATACGCATCTACGGTATCTGAAAAACAGAAACAAAGATAAATCTCTCAATCAGAAAATGTTGTCATAAGCAAAGACGTTTGCTTGAAGGAGAAGGAGAGGTAAGTATACCGTCTGATCCTCCAATGTGTTTTCCGTCAATGAAAACCTGCGGTACTGTTCGCCTTCCAACAATCTCTCCAAGTGCAGTCTGGATGCTCCATCCATCTTCTGCAAGACCCAAATTTTACCAACCATTAGTCACAAATGAATCTTCTATATAATGATCCGGCAAAGTTTCAAATAACAGAAATGTCTGAGACTCAGGATCTCATGGCAAAAAAGAGGTAAGAATTATAGTTGGATGATGAAAACATGATCCCCTTATAACCTTAAAACACACCTCTTTCATCAAGCTCGACAACATAAGGAACTTGATCCAGCTCTCTGAACACGGATTTAGCTTTCCTGCAATAGCTGTTGACCAATCCACACAAGAAAGCAGAGGAAAAATAAAGATGGGGTCATACATAAGGTACATGATCTCTCTACATAACTCAAATATGGCTAAAGGAAAAGCAAAGAGAACAAATACTGAGAACTGAACCTGAATATCGAAACAAAAAATCCAAATTGATTTCAACATACTCGCCATATAAATCTAGCTCAATAACCATTTGTAAACAGATATAACAAAGTTGTTTCATAAAAATACCAATCTAACGAATACAATACAAAAGGAAGAGTCATGAAAACAAGTTCATTGAATTTAGTCTTCACTCAAGTTCAGATAATAAGATCTAAAAAACAAAATCGTATATTGAAGGACCCAAGATCCAATTTTTATGAAAATATGAAGATCAGTGATTGGAAATAGCCACAGAGAGAGAGAGAGTGGATTAGGAGACATACGGGCAGTAGGATTTGGAGAAGATGACGATCTTGTGGGAAGAGATGGTCTTCTTAACAAAGTCGGCTTCTGGGGAAGAAGCAGAAGAAGAAACCATAGAAATGAATGTGACGAGCAACATTACCATCGAGATAGATCTAAGCATTGTCATGGCTTCTTTCTTCTTCTTCTTCTTCTTCTCACTCAGATGCCGATTGAAGAAGATCACTTGCAGGATCCAACTAAGTAGGTGTGTTGTGGCGGGTACGGTTTAACCCGGCCCGTTTAAATATGGGTTGTATTAAAGCCCACATCAAGGTTATTGTTTCAGCCCAACCAAAGCATATCACATTTTCACATTTTCAGAGTATAGACTATAGACCATAGACATAGAGGATGATAATGATAATAATGACATGACCAAAGCTAGTATTAGACGTCTTCATTAACACCATCATCTTGCGGGTTCAAATTGATTTCCCCTAAACTAGAAAATCATACATCATCCCAAAACCTAAATATAATATTTGTGACACATCACTTTGAAAATATGAGTCAAATCATTTTTAAACATTCTTCGCAAGTTAGATATCCTATATTTTTTAAAAAGGGGAATTTCAAAAACAGAAACGCTCATAAAAATTTAAAATATTTCCACATCTAACTAATCCACTAACGAAGACTAATAGCTAAAATAATGAATTAGAGACAAATTAGCCATAATTTACTCTTAATAAAAAGGGGATAAAATTGTAAAAATGAGCAATTTAAAGGGCAGAGACAAAAAAAAAGATGTTTTTTTATTTACCAACAATTTTCGTTGTCTGTGTCTAGACTCAAGAGTGTGGGTGGCTGACCACGAAGGTGAATGTCCAACTCGATCCACCTCCCTTCTCTCACTGGACCCCACTTGACCAATCTCAATTCTCAAGCACCAATTTTTTTTTGAAAAAAATAAACACAATGATAATAAAAAAATTAAAAAAAGTGTTAGAGAGAGAAAGAAAGGAAAACACAGCTCAAAAGAGAACATTGTTGCTCGAGGAGAGAGAAAAAAAAAAAAAAGCCATTAGAAGAACGTCGTCTGCAAGAAGAAGGCCAAGTCCTAAGTCTCAGCTTCTTTCTTCTTCCTCAACAATCATCAGCTTTCTTGAAAGAGATTAAAAAAATTCATTCAGATTCAGCTTTTTGGAAAAGATTTTTGGCTCTGTTAAATCCGATCTTCCGATTTCTCCGTGTCTGCTTTGAGCTGACTTCAAGCAGAATTTTTCAGACCACCAACTCCAGAATCTGCCCGATCTGATTCGTCTCGTTGCTTGACTCGCTGAGTCAGCTTTCTGCAAAATCGGTCTCTATTGGATGAGTTAACTGGGAAAAAGAGAGGATCTATTGCAAAAAAAAAGAGTTGCCATGGTAATATCATAGAGATCATCATCCGATTGCTTATTGTATTTTCTTAAATGGGTTTATGTTGGATTTCAATCAAGTAAACGGATTTTGATATTTTTTTGACAATTTTCCGATTTGGTGTTCGTTAGTAGAGAGATATCTTTGTATGAGATTTGCGTTTTGTTTTCGATCCCTACTTCGTCTTCCCATAAACACGAGAGATTCTCAATCCACCTATAGTAGAAAAGTTGAAATTTTTGTAGGGGAACTTTACACAGTTTTATTTGAAAGGTAAGGTTCAAGTTCTATAGAAGTTGGACCATTTCATATATCTTAAAATTCATTTCTTGGACTATCATTTCCTATTTACCATTTTACTTAGCGGCTCTCATCATTTTAGATTACTTCTTCAAGTGAGACCATTTCGAAAAAAAATTACATAAGTTTTATTTGATAAAGACTGAAGATTTAGTTTCCTGAATTAAGATTTAATTGCTTGATTCATTATAAGGAAACTGGGGGAAATGCGGAGTGTTATTATATCTTTCTTGTGTTTGGAAGTGAGTGTTGTCTCTAGATTCTAGCAAACATGCCTTGAAGACTATCTATGTTTCTTACGAGCTTTAGAAACTCTTCTGCATTCTTGATAGAAAGTTCTTCTCCTGGTTTTGCGGAATTTTTATTTTATAACATTAATTACTTTCGGTTTAGGTTTAGGTTAGTTTGTCTGGTGCCATCTAGTTAAACTTGTTGAACTGATGATATTTGGTATTTGAAAGAGGCAATGTTTTCTTACTTCCTGCTCTATAGCTTTCATCGCTTCTTTGATGTTACACTTATAGTCCACCCAAGAATCCATAAACTTATGTAACAGCTTGTGTGAGGTTATTAAAATCTGTGTACCTCACATGTCCAATATTTATATCTTGTAGGTTGGCCCAGTCAATATAATAGTTGGTTCTCATGTTTGGATTGAAGATCCAGGAGCGGCATGGATTGATGGTGAGGTTGTCAAAATTAATGGCGAAGAAGTTCATGCACAGACCACAAATGGAAAGACCGTAAGTTGTCAATCCTCCTCCGATGCTTTTGCATGTAATATTCCTTTTGAGAAAGAATGTCACTGGATAGGGTGTTTCTGCTAAGGGTGTCTGTTAAACTTTGAGCAAAATGTCACTAGTCCTCTAACTTCTTTCCCTGTGGATACTGGTGTTACTGCTCTAACATATGATGCATGACATTGACATCCCTATTTCATAATTATATTACAATCATTGAAACCAGATATTGTATCAATCAATCAATGAAATTTAATTTCAGGTTGTGGCCAATATCGCAAACGTATTTCCAAAGGATACAGAGGCTCCACCTGGGGGTGTTGATGACATGACAAAGCTCTCATATTTACATGAACCAGGTGTTTTGAATAACTTGGCCATGAGATATGAGTTGAACGAAATTTATGTAAGCCGTTATGCATTTTCTGCACTGTGTACTTGTGGAATCACATATTGAGTTCCGAGGCAGTAATTCCTAAATATTTCCCCTTAAAATGTGTTCGCAGACATATACTGGCAACATCTTGATTGCTGTAAATCCATTTCAAAGGTTACCACATCTCTATGATACTCATATGATGGAGCAGTATAAAGGAGCAGGTTTTGGGGAATTAAGCCCCCATGTGTTTGCAATTGCAGAAGTGGCTTACAGGTAATTAAGCCCAATCAATGAATCCACGAGCAGAAATTCTCTTAGTCACTCTTTATTAGTACATTTCTCATGCTAGTCTATTGCTTCTCTGGGTAGGGCAATGATCAATGAGGGCAAGAGCAACTCAATTCTGGTAAGTGGGGAAAGTGGTGCTGGTAAAACTGAGACCACTAAGATGCTTATGCGCTACCTTGCTTACCTTGGTGGTCGATCCGGCGTTGAAGGAAGGACAGTGGAACAGCAAGTTTTGGAGGTGAGGCTTCCAAAATCTATGTTTCTTTTATTTGGGCTTTGAAGCTTGTCATCGAGAAGAGTCTAAGCCTCTACACAGATACTTTTAGTTACTGCATTAATATGTTTATAGAGAGGCTTGTGATGCTAGCCTGATTCACTATTTGGTTTTGTTGTTGGTATACAGTCAAATCCAGTTCTTGAAGCTTTTGGCAACGCCAAAACTCTCAGGAATAACAACTCCAGGTACGCATGCGTATGTTTACATAAAGGGTTTTCCTACTGATCTTCTCTTGAAAAGTTGTCAATAATTGCACAGTCAAAATTGTTTTTGGCTCAAAGCTTCCTCATTCACCACTTGTCACGAAATTGTTTTCTAACTATATAACAAACCCCACGGAATCAACTGCACAGATGTACATAAGATAATTGGCTCACATATAAACCATGCTAATCTCTTGGCCTTCTTTATCTGTATTATAGAAGTTATAGTAAGCTTCATAGCAGATATCCTCATTGTAACTTTTTCTTTCAATCAAAATGCAGTCGATTTGGAAAGTTTGTCGAGCTTCAGTTTGACAACTGTGGGAGAATATCTGGAGCAGCTGTGCGAACATATTTGTTGGAAAGGTCTCGAGTGTGTCAAATATCAGATCCTGAAAGAAATTACCACTGCTTTTACCTTTTATGTGCTGCCCCACCTGAGGTATTGGTGCTACAAAATGATGCTAATATACCTTATTGTGAGGCGTTCTGCTTTAAATCACATGAATAAGTAGTTGGGGATTTCATTTATTTCCCTATCTGTAGGAAAGAGAAAAGTTCAAGTTGGGAGATCCTAAGTTATTCCACTACCTAAATCAATCGAAGTGCTATAAACTGGATGGAGTGGATGACACCGAGGAATATCTTGCTACCCGACGAGCTATGGATATTGTTGGCATCAGTGAAGAGGAACAGGTCAGTCTTCCATTTGCTCCTTGTCCAACAAGAAATGATTTCTCTGGTAGAGCATCTTATTGACCATTCTGATAATTGCTATCAGGATGCAATTTTTAGAGTTGTTGCTGCAATCCTGCATCTAGGTAATGTCAATTTTGCAAAAGGAAAAGAGATTGACTCCTCAGTTCTGAAGGATGACAAATCAAGATATCATCTTGATGTATGTGCTGAACTTCTTAGGTATGTGCAGCTTACTTGTTTAATCTCGATTTCTATCTTGTTTCTTTTTTAACATCTTTGATCCTGGACTCACTTCTTTCAAAAGGTGTGATGCAAAGAAAATGGAAGATGCATTGATAAAACGTGTAATGGTGACACCAGAAGAGGTTATTACAAGAACACTTGATCCTGATTCAGCTACGGGTAGCAGGGATGCGTTAGCAAAAACTATCTATTCACGCTTGTTTGATTGGTATAAAAAGAAACTTTCTCTCTTTAGACTTTCTGATTTGTATGTTTTATTTGTTTTTTGTTTTCACTTAGTTCACTCTTCTATAGAGGACATGTTTCAACTATTGTGTCAGTATAAATCATTGATGCATCAGCAATATGTCCGAGAAATGTCTACAATTTCTTAATATATATATATATATTTATATATATTTCAGTTGAGCTGCCACTTGAAATTTTGCAACTTTTTAAACCCCGTATAATTTGTTTTCAGGCTTGTTGATAAAATTAACAATTCTATCGGGCAAGATCCGAATTCTAAGACAATAATTGGTGTTCTTGATATCTATGGGTTTGAAAGCTTTAAGATCAACAGGTAAAGTGTATGGCTTGCCGAATGATTTCTTCTTCTGTAATATTGTTATAGCTCTATAAATTTCTCTGTATTTTCCCCAGCTTTGAGCAGTTTTGCATCAATTTTACCAATGAAAAGCTGCAACAACATTTCAACCAGGTCCGTTGTGTTCTTACCCACTACTATCTTTCAAATATATAAATATTCGTCTCCTACTTCGCTTTGACGTACAAAAATTATATTTTAACAGCACGTCTTCAAAATGGAACAAGAAGATTATACCAAAGAAGAGATTAACTGGAGTTACATAGAATTTGTTGATAACAAAGATGTGTTGGATCTCATTGAAAAGGTGTCCTACTGTCGTCCTATCTAATTTTTGTGATAGTTTACAACTATTTCATCTCTTGACACATATGTGTGTATATGACTTGCTCTTTCAGAAACCTGGAGGAGTCATTGCACTTCTAGATGAAGCATGGTAGGCTGCTAGACTCTTTAGAAGAAACTGTTCCGATTTATGCTTATGGACTAAAGATCTTCTACGAGTCTGATGAAAATGCTGCTTTGCTTGGTTTGACTGAGATCATCTGTATAATGGATATTTGATTCTTTTGCAGTATGTTTCCGAAGTCGACACATGAAACATTTGCTCAGAAGCTGTATCAAACGTTCAAAAACAATAAGCGGTTTACAAAACCAAAGCTATCTCGAACCAGCTTTGCAATATCCCATTATGCTGGAGAGGTATAACATCTTTCACATGCTTATGATAAGTTTAGATATTTTTTCCTGTTAACATTCTCTCTTTTCTACTGAAACAGGTAACATATCAGGCTGACTTGTTCCTTGACAAGAACAAAGATTACGTGGTGGCAGAACATCAGGATCTTTTGATCGCTTCCAGTGATACTTTTGTAGCTGGTTTATTTCCTCGCCTACCAGAAGAAACATCAAGTAAAACCAAATTTTCTTCCATCGGGTCACGCTTTAAGGTATGTTTTTTTCCCCTTAAACTGCTATGCTCTATATTCTCCTTTATAGTAAATATTTAAGGAACTAGGATTTTCCTATTAGACAGATAATGATGAATAGTCTGTATATAGTGGACACATCTCTAACATTTGTGTCCTGAGTGTGCTTGATAGAGGCCATATCACTGATTCAGACCTCGTTAACTTGTTTCTTTCATTCACTTTGACTTTGTAATTATTATTTTTATTCTATGGCTTTCAAGTTTTCACCGTGGTTGTGTTAGTGAGTCATGATTTCATACATTATGTAGTGGAAACTCTAGCTCAAAATGTCAGAGACATTTTATTTGTATCTAACAAGAAATGCTCAATCTCAAATTTCAGCTTCAACTTCAATCTTTGATGGAGACACTGAGTTCAACTGAACCTCACTACATCAGATGTGTGAAGCCAAATAATGTACTTAAGCCTGCCATCTTCGAGAATGTGAACGTAATTCAACAATTGCGGTGTGGTGTAAGTACAATTGGAACCTTCCACATTATTTTTATCTGTTTAGTGGTATTTATAAAGCTCTTCAACCTAAATCTTTGCTTATGAAACTTTCAAGCTTACTATTTGTCTTACTTTTGTGAAGGGTGTTCTGGAAGCTATTAGAATCAGCTGTGCAGGTTATCCTACAAAGCGGACATTTTATGAGTTTCTCAATCGTTTTGGTGTACTTGCTCCAGAAGTTCTGGAGGGAAAGTAAGTCGCAATTGATATCAACTGTTTTTTTGCTTGTAGTTTTGTAGAATCCTGACAAATGGCTGGCCTTGGTATTTTGTTTCTTGCTGTTTTTTTTCCTTTGAAACAAGCCTTCTACTTTTTAGTTGTGTGTAATGGTTTCTATTTTCTTTGCAGTTATGATGACAAAGTTGCATGCAAAATGCTTCTGGATAAGATAGGCTTAAAGGGTTATGAAGTAAGTCATTTGTAATTGCATTATGTAATGGTTCCTTTGATGTTTTAGGAACTATGTCTAATATATCCAATATGCTGCCACTTGCAGTTAGGGAAAACAAAAGTATTCCTTAGGGCTGGGCAGATGGCTGAGTTGGATGCAAGAAGAGCTGAGGTTCTTGGAAATGCAGCTAGGAGAATTCAAAGGCAAAGCCGTACTTTTATTGCGCGTAAAGAATTCCGTGCTCTACGAGGAGCTGCTATTGTGTTACAGTCTAACTGCCGAGGTATCTTGTTTCGTAATTTATTGCAAAATTTTGCTCTTCTCTTTTGTTGATATTGTTGTAGTTGTCCAGCATATTGAATGCAGAATTTTCTTGCTTCTGTGTGTAAATATGAAATTAGTGGCATGTTATGGAATATATTTAGTTGTTTCATAATTCCCTGCAGATGTGAAATATATTTAGTGTTTATGTGCATTCTTTTTTTTCTCTACGGATTGTATAATTTTTGGAGGTGAGCTTCTCAAACGTTTTTATTGAATGCAAGGCAAATTGGCATGCAACCTTTATGAAGAAATGCGACGCCAGGCAGCAGCGGTGAAGATTCAGAAGATTTTCAGAAGACATATTGCCAGAGAATCTTATTTAAGAATTAGACATTCAACAATAACAGTTCAAACAGCACTAAGGGGAATGGTTGCTCGCAATGAGTTCAGGTTCAGAAAGCGAATGAAGGCTGCTACTATTATTCAGGTAATTTCTTAGAAACCTCTTTGGGTCATTTTTGTTTACCTAACTGAGAAAATAAGAAAATGTCAGTGTGCATAATTGTTCCTTTTACATCAGCAATCTGATGGTTCTTCCTATTTTAATTAAGGCTCGTCTTCGAAGTCATCTCGCACATTCTTACTACAAGAAACTCCAGAAAGCTGCCCTTTCTACACAATGTGGCTGGAGGAGCAGGGTTGCACGAAAAGAATTGAGGACACTTAAGATGGTTCGGTCTTTTTTTGGTTTTATAAAACTTCATGAAACAAATCAGGTTCTTACCTTTACAATTAACTGAATCAGGCCGCACGAGACACAGGAGCCCTTAGAGAGGCGAAAGACAAACTTGAAAAGCGTGTTGAGGAATTAACATGGCGTTTACAACTAGAAAAGCGACAGAGAGTAAGTTTATTTCCATACTCTGGCATGATATCAAGCTTTGTTTACACTGTCATTGATAATATTGATAATCCCTGGTAATATAGACCGAGCTGGAAGAAGCAAAAACCCAAGAATATGCAAAACAACAGGAGGCTTTACAAACTATGCGGTTGCAAGTTGAAGAAGCAAACGCTGCTGTGATTAGAGAGCGGGAGGCTGCAAGGAAAGCAATTGAAGAAGCACCTCCAGTCATTAAGGAGACTCCTGTATTGGTTGAGGATACTGAAAAAATCAATTCATTAACATCAGAGGTGGAGGCTCTAAAGGTATGTGTGTTTTTCACTTATTAGATCATCCTTAATAACGTGAAGCGGATTGGTTGGTTTAAATCATATTTTATTACAGGCTTCGCTTCAGGCTGAACGACAAGCCGCAGAAAATTTGAAAAAAGCTTTCTCAGAGGCAGAAGCTAGAAATTCCGAGCTGGCCACAGAGCTTGAAAATGCTACAAGAAAAGCAGATCAGCTTCATGAATCAGTGCAAAGGTTCGTAAAATATATTGATGTGCAATCAACAGAAAAAGGACAGATTCTAATGTCTCATGCTTCTTTAACTTAGCCATGTAGTTTGACTGTCATTTTGCTTACAACTTTTGATACCACTGCCAAGGGACTTATTTTGTTGGTTGATTAAATAAGTTATCACTATGTTTCTTTTGTTCCGGGCTTTTACATGTTGATTTTGCTTCTTGTTCAGACTAGAAGAGAAGCTTTCCAATTCAGAGTCAGAGATTCAAGTACTCCGTCAACAGGCACTTGCTATTTCACCAACCAGTAGAACTATGGCCACTCGATCAAAAACAATGCTTTTACCGGTGCCAACAACATGAATTGTTTTCCTTCTTTGTGGTTCATAAAATTACAAGAAGGCCTGTTTGTTAATGTAGTTTTTTTTCTTTTCAATGTTCAGAGAACTCCAGAGAATGGAAATTATCTTAATGGAGGAACAAAGACTACACCGGTAAGGGGAAGTGCATTTTCTGATTAAATTGCACGTTCAAAAGGAAACTTGGGTACTTTGTTGTTTCTTCAATTGCTTATCGTCTAAAATTTTTGCAGGACATGACTCTTGCTGTACGGGAACCAGAGTCTGAGGAGAAACCACAGAAATATCTGAATGAAAAGCAACAGGTATCAGATATATGAATTTCTTGTACTAATTGTAATGATGCATTATTGCACTCTGCTTTTCTCTTAACACATGTTGTAAACTTGGTGTCATGCAGGAAAACCAGGATCTACTAGTCAAGTGTATCTCACAAAATCTTGGATACGCTGGGGACAAGCCTGTTGCTGCATGTGTCATATACAAATGTCTCCTTCACTGGAGATCATTTGAAGTGGAAAGAACTAGCGTCTTTGACCGTATCATTCAAACAATAGCTTCAGCCATTGAAGTAATTTGATTCTTTCTTGCCTTATTGTTCAGAAGCATTTATGTGACCGTATCATTCAAAACAGGATACTTTGTTGTTTTCTATTTCATTCTTCTAAAGCCCAGAAGGGGATATGTTTCTGAATATCAATTGGAAATGTTGTCTTTTATACAGGTCCCAGATAACAATGAGGTTTTGGCGTATTGGTTATCTAATTCAGCCACTTTATTATTGCTTCTGCAACGTACACTCAAAGCAACTGGAGCAGCGAGTTTAACACCGCAGAGGCGAAGAACAACATCAGCATCCCTATTTGGAAGGATGTCACAAGTAAGAAGCTGCAAATCAGATCATTTTTCTGACATTTTTTTATCTGCCTCGGCATGTCAGCATCAATTCATCGTGTGTACCTCTTTAACAATCTAAATAGGGATTAAGGGGATCTCCTCAAAGTGCTGGACTTTCTTTTCTGAATAGACAAGGGCTCACCAAGCTTGACGACTTGAGGCAAGTTGAAGCAAAGTACCCTGCACTACTTTTCAAGCAGCAGCTTACTGCATTCCTCGAAAAGATATATGGAATGATCAGAGATAACCTAAAGAAAGAGATCTCTCCTCTCCTTGGCTTATGTATACAGGTAACTTTTTTGTTGCTTTGTGTTAATAACTGAATGTTCTGGATAAACATTTCTTAGTCATCGCCTCCAAAACATCCAGGAATATTCTTCTTTTATTGCTACTGAGAAGGGAATGCATGTAGTTCTTTGTTGTTTCTCTTTTGTGGAAGCTGATATACTGAATTTTTTTAGCTTTAGTTTCGTTATTTTTTCGATTTTGTGTAAGGCAATGTTTACATGCTACAGGCACCAAGGACATCAAGGGCAAGTTTGGTGAAAGGGAGAGCACAAGCAAATGCTGTTGCTCAACAAGCTCTGATTGCCCATTGGCAAAGTATTAGGAAAAGCCTAAACAGTTACTTGAATTTAATGAAAGCAAACAATGTGAGTCTGAAATTCCATTAAAGATGTACATAAGTAAAAATTTAACTTCTTATGACTGATGATTACAAGCTATGTTTACATGATACAGGCTCCACCCTTCTTAGTCCGCAAAGTATTCACACAAATATTCTCCTTCATCAACGTTCAACTTTTCAACAGGCATGTTTCACTTGGAATCTATCTTTTTTCTTCTTATGTCAAAGCACACTTTTCTTGGATGACAGAAAGATTTCTGTCATTAACTTGTGCAGTCTTCTTCTTCGCCGTGAGTGTTGCTCATTCAGCAATGGGGAGTACGTTAAAGCTGGTTTGGCTGAATTAGAGCAGTGGTGTATAGAGGCTACCGATGAAGTAAGCCGAGATTTCGTCACGCTTTGCCTCGTCGCTTGAATATTTTTATATCTTTTGAAATGGAATTGTTGTTTCATTTTCGTACAGTATGCTGGCTCAGCTTGGGATGAGTTGAGGCATATCAGGCAGGCTGTTGGCTTCCTGGTAAAATTCTTAGTTGATGCTATGCCACTCCTTTTATGCACTCCCGTTACATTGTGCTTACGTGAACGTTGCTTGTTTTGACTCTTTGTTCAGGTTATTCATCAAAAGCCAAAAAAGACCTTAGACGAAATTACAAGAGAACTCTGTCCGGTATTTAGTCTCCTCTACTCAGTTAAAGCTGTCTTTATCTCGTGTTAAATTATTTTTGCTATGAGATGATAATTGAATTTGCTTTTTTGGTTCAGGTGCTAAGTATACAGCAGCTATACAGAATCAGCACAATGTATTGGGATGACAAATATGGGACTCATAGTGTTTCTTCAGATGTATGTTTCACTTGTAAATAACTCAGCTTTCTTCTTTTTTTCTAGATATGATACTAATTCTCTTCTTTCCAAAACCATAGGTTATTGCAAACATGAGGGTTATGATGACAGAGGACTCAAACAATGCTGTAAGCAGCTCCTTCCTTTTGGACGATGACTCGAGGTAACCTGATAAGAATTTGTTGTCAGTCTCTTTGTACCCTTCTCATTTCCTAACTAACCCGAGAAATCAATAAAAATGCAGCATTCCATTCACGGTGGAGGATATATCAAAGTCAATGCAACAAGTGGATGTTAATGACATTGAACCTCCTCAACTAATCCGTGAAAACTCCGGTTTCGGATTCTTACTCACACGTAAAGAAGGCAGTACATCGTAACTGCCCTTGGGGAGCTCGGTATGGTCCATCAAATACGATTGTATCTACCGCATATACATGAATACATCGTGTGAGCCAATGCATTCCTATGGGCTTTTTGTGTATATTATCTTCTTTTCGGTTTCCATTCTTTCTTCTTCTTTGTTTTGGGGTTCAGTCTCCGGCCTTTGTATTTGTGGAGAGGCCAAGTTTATTTCATTCTTTGCATCCCTGTAGTTATGGAAACTCACAGGGGTTATTTGTTTGCCATTTTGGTTTTGTCATAGAATGGCGTTAGGTGTGTTTGATACTGTCCTGCCCAGAGAGGGGAGGAGAGGAGAGTATTGTTTTAGTCAATTACTTATTTGTTGGTTTGGGCGTTTTTTGTAATCGTTTTGGGAAATTGTAATGAATGTACTAGAATTTGTTTTCACTATTTATATAGGTTGCACATCTGATATATTTTCATCTTATAGTTAGTTGCTTCTAAATCATTACAGTATTGATTTTTTTCAAAAATAATAATCCAGAATACAATAACAGAGCAAGGTGCAATCGCAAGACTGTAAGGAAACAACAACTCTGTTATCTGTAATAGAAGAATGTACAGTCACATTATTGGATACATTTTTGTACTATAATGTGTTTCCAAGTGAAAAAAGGATATTCAACGACCATATCTATGTGGTCATAATCATTATCACCCACAACAACAAAAAAGAAAGGATTAAAGGCTACAACAGAGATAGGTTTTAAAATGTTCTTTATTCCCTTATTATATTTAGTAGTCTCTCCGCCCAACATTGTTCTGTTTCGATCGTTTACTGTGTCCCCATCCTAAGTAGTTGAGAAGGTATTTGTGATGTCATCATTTTGGTCTACATAGTATGCATGTCCGCATTTAACATCCATTCCTGAGGAGAACTTTGCGGAGCATCTCGAGGACTCTCTGTAATATTCGTCTTGGAACTGAAGAATTTAGTTCTGATTGAGATTAATTCTCGTACCGCTTCAGCAATTCTCATCCTATCCCTTGGATATTCTTCAGAACACTTTATCCCCACCTGCAAAACCAGTCTCAACCATTCATCAATGGCGTTGCTGCCTCCACTACTCGTGCAACCAGACAATACCGACTGTGTGTAGCAGTGGAGGTTGTAATCGCCTGCAAATGGTTCGTCTGTCGGTTTCTTTCCTGTGAACATCTCCAAAAGTAGAATTCCAAAGCTGTACACATCTCCTTGTATTGATGGTTGGCCTCCCATTCCATATTCTGCACATATTTCAATGAAACAACAGACAATGAGGTTGGATGATTCATTGTTAAACAATACATTTTGCATATAGATGTTTATTAACCTGGTGCGGTATAGCCAATGGTGCCTCTGACACCGGCAGAACTAAACTGGTTTAGAAAGGATTCTCGATCGTATTTATAGAGGAGCCGAGCCAAACCAAAGTCACTAACATGAGCAGTCAGATCATCGTTTAGAAGAACGTTACTTGGCTTAATATCACAGTGAGCTACAGGGTCATGACAATGAACGTGCAGATACTCCAAAGCTGAAGCCACATCTATTGCTATGTTGAGTTTCTCTGCAAGTGTTAAGGATCTCGAGTGCTCGTTTGCCCTTTCCTGATCTTCTGGCTGCAGCCACATGTCCAGACTTCCTTTTGGCATGAACTCATAGACCAGAGCTCTGAATTCATTTCCCTCAGAATCGAGACTTGAACAGACCGTTATCAGTTTTACAAGGTTACGATGTCGTATACCCTTGAAGGTTTCACATTCCGCCATAAAGCTTTTAGTTGCTCCATCCTTTAGGAGGTTCAGAACTTTAACCGCGACGAGTTTATTCTCATGGCCAAGCAATCCTTTAAACACATTACCAAAATTGCCTGAACCAATCAGATTGGTTGAAGAGAAGCCACTTGTTGCACTATGAAGTTCTTCATAACTTACCTTCTCATGGAACCTCCCCAAAGTAGTAGAATCAGATGGGTTACCATCACTGGCATTGTTCTTCTTTCTCCTCTTCATGAACCAACACAGAGAAGCCACAATTATGATTAACAAAACCGAAGCTATACCTATACCAATACCACTGGCAACTTTCTTTCTAATTGAGAGAGGCTTTCTCTTCCTTGGAGATGCTTGCACAATGCATGGCTTTAGTTGCATTTCTCTGACGCCTCCGCATAGATTTTCGTTACCAAAAACAGAAACTGCTGTAGCATTTCCAAACACTCCTGTTGTTGGCACCCTTCCCTCGAGCTTGTTCATGGAAAGATTCAGATTTCGCAGCAAAGGAAAATTGGCCAGATATCGAGGTATGTGGCCAGAGAGATTGTTGTTGGAGAAGTCAACATTTTTTAAGCTTACCAACCGGCTTATATCTGGAATGGCTCCGTCAAACGAATTGCCTTGCATATAGAGAAATTCCATTGAGAGACAAGCCCCTATAGTCTGTGGCAACTCTCCCGATAATTTGTTACCCGAAGCACCTAGTGCCACAAGAAGTTCTAGCTTTCCAACTTCTTCCGGAAAAGGGCCAGTCAAGAAATTGTTTGACAAATCTATGTAAGCGAGGGACGGAATTTGCAGTATTTCCCGAGGTATAGTCCCGTTCAACTTATTTGTATCAATCCACAGGTCTAGCAAGTATCGACAACGTCCAAGACTCTGAGGGATTCTTCCGTGGAAACTATTGCTGTTCAAATGGAGCTTCTGCAACCGAGGCATGTTGCCAAAATAAGATGGTATTTCCCCCGATATTGCATTTGAATAGAGATCCACCACCTGCAAATTCAACAGCTTCCCGAAAGAGACTGGAAGTTCTCCAGACAACTTATTTGTTTCCAAACTAAGCTCTTGCAGGCTTATAAGATTCCCGATGTCGTGAGGAATGATTCCAGAGATAAGATTTTGTCCAAGGAACAGACTAGTCAATTTAGTGGACAGATTGGCTATGGAGGCAGGCAGCTCACCTCCAAGTCTATTGTAACCAACATCTAAGTACTCTAATTGAGTGCAGTTCGCCAAAGCACCAATAAATTCAAGACCAATGGACGAGTTATATCCAAGAGAGTTATTACGAATCCCTAACCACCACAGATTACGTAACTTTCCAAAGCTCGAAGGGATACTTCCAGTCAGGTAATTAGATGAGATATCAAACCTTTCAAGGCTTGAGATATTGGCGAGTGTTATGGGAATAACTCCAGTGAACTGATTTGTTCCCAAAAGAAGCCTTATTAGATTTGGTAGAAGCTCACCAAAATCAGCCCTGAGGTTACCCGAAAAGCTATTGTCAGCTAGAGATAGAGACTCAAGAGAGGAGATGTTGTACAATGCAGGAGGAAAACCACCTGAAAAACTATTCAGTGCTATTTGAAAAAACACCATTTGAGTCAATCTAGCTACTTCGTCTGGAATCTCACCTCCCATCTGGTTATATGCAAAGTCAAGCTTCTGGAGTGACGTCAAGTTTCCTAAAGATGCAGGAAAATTTCCTGTAAGGTTGTTTTTACTAAGATCCAGAATGGCCAGCATAGAAAGTGAACCTAGTTCTGAAGGAACGCCATGTCCAAGCTGGTTTGACGATAAATCAACAGTCGACAATCTAGAGCAGTTAGAAAGACTAGGCGGAATCCTTCCTTGGAGAAGATTATAGCTCATGTTCAAGTACTGAAGCCTAAATAGCCTTCCCACCTCTTGAGGGATGGTACTTCCAAAAGAGTTGTCTCCAAGATTAAGAAACCTGAGAAAGGAGAGATTACCAATGGAGGGTGAGATCACGCCAGTTAACTTGAATCCTCCTAGGTTCAGACTTATAACTCTTTCTTGCCTGCGGCCACATATGACTCCAATCCAATTGCATAATGGGGAGGAGTGATTCCATGAGGCCAAGACCTCTCTCTTGTTTTCAGAAACTTGAGACTTGAACTCAAGCAAAGCTTTCATGTCAGTCTCATTAGAAAACCTGGCTTGAGCAAAGACCACGCAGCAAACTTGAAGAAGCAACATGAGAGCATTGAAAGCAAGTGAAAAAGACAGCTTCATGTCGCTTATAAAAAGATAAAGAAAGGTTTTGCTTCAACATAAAACCAGAAAATGAAAGAAATTTTAAGGTAAACAAGAAGCAAAATCCAAAATGTGAACCCATTACAGTCGTGGGGCTATTAAATGCGGTCCAAAATCATTGAAAGTGGTCACAAAGAAACAAATTGCGTACTGCGTAGACTTTTGAAATATCTTTAGTTTTTTCAACAGTCAAAACACATTAACGTCTGTGTGTGTAAACGGAGTAAAAAAGGCAAAGTATTTCCCAAAACAGAACACATTGGTCGACATACACTGATACACACAACCTCTTGTCTTGTCATTTTGGTTTCAATCTTCTTCTGAAACTTGTATTGACAATCATCCATCAGAAAGTTTGGATTTTCCAAAGTTAATTCAAAGACATTGATAGAAATTCTCGTTTTATAAATTCTGAAACAAATTACATCTACAGAAAAAAAAAATGCAATCTTTACTTGTTGATAAACTAAAGGGTCGTAAATAGAAATAAAAGGAGGATTTTTACTTACGGTTTTGTGCGCAGGCCTCGAGTCAATGGCAGTGTCGTAAAAAGCGTCCGATAATTAGAGGAAAGCCATCGTTTCTTGCCAAATCAGCTCAGACGTACTAGATCTTCCGGCGAATCCCTTGCGCCATGATCAGAACTCAGAAGAATTGTCGGTGGTTGAGAAATCTCTGTGGAGTGAGTCGGAAGGTGTTTGTCACTGTGACGTTAGGAATGTGTGGTGTTTATTATCAATTAAAACGGCAAGTAGTTCTTCGCCGAAGCTGAAAAAAGGAGACTACTTGTAGTTTTTGCCACAAGCCACGATGGCAAGCCCGCCCGTGGTTCAATTCTCATGGGCCATGGCTTCTCAAACTATTTAGGCCTTGAATGCTTGTCTAGTCCACTGCAGACCAGACTAAAGGCGGATGAGTCTGATGACACAGTTACATTACATCACTATTAGAAAATACATCCCATTTTTGCTAAGGACAAGCTTATCCGCATCTAACTTAACGGTGAATCCATGCTTGACAACTGAGTTCCTTTCATTTTCCACTTTTTTGGATCTTCCCAACTTGACTCCACTACAGACTACAGTCCAAGCATCCTCATTCATTTCTGGTACGATTGTCATCATATTGACCTCCCAATATCCATATCCATAGTTTGTTGTATCAAACACCACCTGCCTTGAAATGGATATTAGTTCTCTTGAGTTCTCCATTTTATCTCAAGATCTCACATGATATAGAAGAGGACTTTTAGCAAATTAATACTCTGCAAATTTCTAGTCTACGAGAAGAGAAAAAATAGCATTTGGTTTCTGAACAGTAAAGTTAAAAAGAGGTTCTGCTGGTTCCAACACACAGCCTTTTGACATCATTAAAGACATAATTTGGCTATGGGATGCTGTCATGCTGATCCTATTTATTGAATGAAACCTCACAAGATCAATAATAGTTTGCATTACATCAACTCACTTTGTAAAAGCCAAAGTCATTTTTACATAAATCATAAACTTCTTCAGGATGTTATTGGTGGAATATGAAAATCCCTTTTTCCCCTGAAAACATGAAGAGTCTTCTATGGTTTCAAAACAGTTTCCACGAGATTTTTAATAGGAGCCATGTCTTCTTTATCAACCAACTGGAACTCCTGCATGTTGCAAAAAACCGTGCATCATCGTTAAATATATAAACTTATACCATTAACTATTAGAACATTCCTAAGAACACAAAATGATCCAGGGAAGATTCATCAACTCACAGATACAAAGAGAAGAAAATGCTTGAAGCAAGTGTTGAGATGAGCATGTTCATTGAGAGTCACAATCATAATAAAGTGAGAATAGTAGATGTGTGCATAGACACGAAACACCTTTCTCAAAATCCGTTTCACGAAATCCTCGAAGTTTGAAGGGAATGGTGCTCCTGAATAAGAAAACAAAGTGTTACAAATCAAAACCAACTAAAGGATGTTTAAAAATATAAATTAGCTTCACAAATACCATATTCTTTTGGAAAGATGATTTCGTTATCGATCTGAGTTTCAATCCAATTCATGAGACACTCAACATATTCAGGGGCTGAAACCATTTTAGGCTCAAGTACAGTTATTCCATCTGCCCATCTATACTCATATCTGTAAAAGAAAAAAATAAGACCGAGAAAGATCGATACTATGCTACAACTATTGTTTTACGATCAAGAAGCTTTGGAATTGATAGAGGAGAATATCAAGAATGAGAAACTTACCTTCCAACATTCATAATTGGGCAAGTGGTGGGTGTGCAGAACTCTTCAAGAGTAGCATACAAAAGGCTTATTTGTTTGCAGAAATCTACAGCTAAAAGACAAAACACAAGAACAAATTCAGAAGAAACCCTCAAGTTTGGAAAGAGTAATTAGGGATCAAAATGATTGTGTCTTAACTGTTCATGGCCAACCACTCGTTAATGTCTACACCAGGAGGTAGTTTCACAGCTTCTTTGAGATTGTCACTTCCAATAGTCTCTGTGTCAAGCTCTCGAAACTGAAATCCCTACGTTTTATTAGAATTTTACAACTTTAAAAATGTGATTACAGATCCATAATTTAAGCCACTAACCATGCTCTCATATTGAGGAGGTTTCCTGTTCTTTGGTGGAAGTGTCCTCTGAACATTGTTACTGTAAAACAGAAAAATATGATCATCCATCGTGTTAGAGCAAGATTATAACCATAAAGTTTTAATCAAATGGGGTTATTCAACTTAAAATTCTAGTAGTTCGAATGTGAAACACAACACAAGAGTCAGGAGAAGCTAGATTTTGAGGATTATCAGGATTGACTTTGCCCCAACAACAAGCAATATACACTGAAAACTTGAGACCTAATAAGTACAAACAAAACTTTATTAATACAAAAACAGAGAGAATGAAAAAGAAATGTATTGGAAGATACCAGCTGTTTAAAACCAATAAACCCATGTCTGCAGAGAGAGTGAGGCAGAGGACGAAACTTGCAGAAATAATCGAAGCTTGATCAACCTAAAAAAAAAAACGAAGAAGCTATTAAAATCATATTAAAAAAGAAAATCGAAGAATCAACGCACTGGAATATATTAAAATATATGAATGCCAAATATTTTTAAAAATCTTCTACCAGGCGATTGCAATTTGTTTACACAATTTTTATATCATTTTTTTTATGTCCAACACGAAGACGTTACCAATAAACAATAGTTAGATATATCACTTTAGGTTTTTTTGAAAAAAAAAATATAATGTAATTCTTAGGAGAAGTAAAAAAAAATTGTGCACGAAAGAAAAAGAAGTTACATGTATTTACTTATTTTTATTAAAGTTTTTTACATAGAAATAAATACAACATGAATTAATTATATAGTTTTAAAGTTTTCCATTTCCCTTTGAAGTATATATAATGGTATTTGTTTTTTTGGTATTATCTTTATTTGCAAATTTTGTTGTTATTGGGTATTGGTGTGTTTATGGATTGGTAAGAGTACCACAAGAAGGGTTTTGAACCAATTGAGTGTGGAGCTATTTAGATTCACACTCATATACAGATCTAAGGTAAAACAAAAAAGAAATGACACTTATCTCTCAAAATTTTTATATAAAAATTTGATTTAAAATTGTGAAAAAAATTGGTGATTTATCGCCTCCAAGAAACGAGGTTCGAAGTAGTAATTCAAAGACGTATTACAGTGATTGAAATAACGACAAAGTTCAATAAACAGTAAAACGACGACGATGATTTGGATTATATAATATTGCAGATGCCTCTTATCAAGTCTTTTAAATTATACCTTTTAGATACGACATTACTCACAGTGTCAGAAACAATAATTTTGATTCGTAACGAAAACGATGCGTTATATGAGTGAGATGATGGTAATATCTCGATTTCAGAAACAATAATTTTGATTCGTAACGAAAAAGATGCGTTATATGAATGAGATGATGTTAATATCTCGATTTCAGTAACAATAATTTTGATTCATAACGAAAACGATGCATTATATGAGTGAGATGATGGTAATATCTCGATTTCAGAAACAATAATTTTGATTCGTAACGAAAACGATGCGAGATATGAGTGCGATGATGGTATCATGGTAATACCTCGATTTCTTTTGCGGATATAAGCCCTTCACTTCTTAGACCTATCCAGCCTTGTGCCCTTCAATTTTTTTTTGTTTCACTGTACTACTGCTACTACTACCTAAGTTATCTTTATATAGTATGTACGTCCTAAACCTACAACACTCGTTGTCAAAGAGATACCACCATATCTCCACCGTGGACCCCACAAAATTTCATAGATTGACTTGGCTATCCTCGTGTCGGAAAATCTATCTAAACAGATAAAATATAACAAATCACAGCCGTCTATTCTACTCCTCATGTAAAGTGCGCAAATAACCGAAATTACCAAATTACCCTCTCCTTAAATCCTTTTTTTTTCGGGAGGTACTGGGCTAAACCCGTAATCGTCAAGACCAGAAACCACAACATGTAATATTAGTTTCGTCTCAAACATCACTCGAACCTAAGTTCGCTGGTCAGGTTGTCCGGTTCGTTTGCCAACACTCCCAATCGTGGACTCTTTTTAATCCCCTCACTCACTCACTCAGTCTCTCTCTTTTGTTTGTTGTATACAACAAATTCATGCAAATCTTTATTCAATATTTTATCTTCACAGTGGCCAAGATTCTGAAATAACTAGTCTGGTATTGAACTCTCCGTCCTTTTTCTCTGCTACATATTTCTTATTTCTGTTGCCCTTGAATCATAGAATAGAATATCATCGCTCTCTGTCTCCATTTCACTGCACAATCTGGTTTTGTTTCCAAGGTCACTCACTGACTCTGTTCTTCGATCATCTTTTCTTGACTTCAAATCTGAGTCTTGTTGTTGTCTTGGCTCTAATATTCTGCTTTCTAGATCATGATCGTTTGCTTTTGAATCAAATACTCTTATTTTTATTTTTGTGCTTCCTTAGATATATCGGTTTTGTTGATCATTGGGGAATTCTTACTGTTTTTTGCAGTGATAACGATGCTTTTAGCCTGTAGTGACCGATTTTATATATATTTTTTGCCTCTTTTGGGCTCCTTGTTCCAGGAAAATATCTGGGTTTTGTTTTCTACCTAAAAAAACAGATGTGGACTTTTTCGATTCTTAACGTAAAATTTGAGTTCTTTTCGTGTATCTGATGAGGGTTTAGTAGTGATATAATCAAAATTGTCATATTTACAGAGTTCTCTGTTCCTAGTGTGCATTTGAGATTAGACTTGGTTTAAGTGATTTGGAAAGATAGAGCATCATTATAACTCTTAACAAAATTTTGATTACATGCACAGATGCACTTAGCATTTCCCTCAATCAACAAGCAAAAGATTGAAAACTACTAATAAGAGCAGAGCACTCTGTTCTGTCCTTTTTGCTGATCTTTGAGTTTGGTTGATTGACCCAAAAGTAAAAAAAAATGAAGAAAAGAGGTTTCTACAATTTGAAGCATCCATTTGATCCATGCCGTAAGTGTATTTCCCTTATACTCTTCAATGCCAATCTTTGAGAAGTTGGAACTTTCTATTAGCAAATGAGAGAAGCTAATCAACTAGAAAATGTTGGAATAAAATGCCAAAGTGTGGATTGGATTAGTTTGACTAATGGATAACAATGTTTTGACTTAATACCGGTTTTTACTCTTTAGCGTTTGAGTTCTTCTGCTCGGGTACATGGAAGCCTGTGGAATACATGAGGATTCAAGATGGAATGATGACAATACGTCTGTTAGAGAACGGTTATGTGTTGGAGGATATCCGTCCCTTCCAAAGGCTTCGTCTCAGATCAAGAAAAGCGGCTTTGAGCGACTGTATCTGTTTCCTTCGGCCTGATATCGATGTCTGTGTTCTTTATCGTCTCCATGAGGATGACTTAGAACCGGTATATGTAGCTGCAGTTGCTTGAATTTTATTTAACTTTGATTTTTAAAGTACTTTGCATCTTGAAATTCATCAAAATACTCTGCATCTGTTTCTTGCGTAGGTTTGGGTCGATGCGAGGATTGTTTCTATAGAGAGGAAGCATCATGAGTCTGGATGCTCTTGTAAGATCAATGTTAGAATTTACATTGACCAAGGCTGCCTTGGGTCGGAGAAACAGAGAATCAATAAAGATGCCGTGCTTATCGGTCTAAACCAAATCTCTATTCTCCAGAAGTTTTACAAGGAACAAAGTACTGATCAGTTTTACAGGTGGAAATTCTCTGAGGACTGCACTTCCTTGATGAAAACGAGACTGTCGTTGGGAAAGTTCTTGCCGGATCTTTCGTGGTTGACTGTTACTTCAATTCTGAAAAGCATTGTGTTTCACATAAGAACAGTGCAAACCAGGATGGTTTATCAGATTGTAGCAGATGAAGGCTCTAGCAGTACGTTGAGTTCGATGAATATAACTGTGGAAGACGGTGTTTCGTTATCAAAAGTTGTTCAGTTTAATCCTGCAGATATATTGGATGATTCTCAAGATCCTGAAATAAAGCAAGAAACCGATTATTTTCAAGAAGAAGATGAGGTAGTGGAACTACGTCGGTCTAAAAGAAGAAATGTGAGACCGGATAGATTTACCGGATGTGATTATCAGTTAGATACAAATGACGGGTGGGTGCGGATGATGCCGTACCAGATTGGAAAATGGGCTGTTAGTGTGGAGAGTGATGACGACGAGGACGATAGCAATGATGCTGGTGATACTAATGATGATATGTATGTACCATTATCGCGTTTATTCATAAAGAAAAAGATAACTAATTCTCGAGAAGCGATACCGAAAAGTATGAAAGGCGGGATTGTTTTGGTAGAAAAGAGGAGAGTACATGGATTTGGTAGAAAAGAGAGGAAATCCGAGCTTTCGGTTATTCCTTTCACTCCAGTATTTGAGCCTATACCATTGGAACAGTTTGGTCTTAATGCTAACTGTTTGGGTGGGGGTGGCAGTTTTTCAAGAAGCCAGTACTTTGATGAGATTGAAAAGTATCGAAGTAAATCCTCGAAATACGGGAAGAAAATGACGGAAATGGAAGAGATGATGGAATCTGATCTATGTTGGAAAGGTCCTAACTACGTGAAGTCAGTTCAAAAACGAACATCCCGACCTTCGCGGTCAGTTGCTCCGAAAACAGAGGATTCCGATGAACCACGGGTCTATAAGAAAGTAACATTGAGTGCAGGTGCATATAACAAGCTGATAGATTCATACATGAACAACATTGAGTCCACATTTGCAGCCAAGGACGAGCCTACCAATGTTGTTGACCAGTGGGAGGAGTTAAAGAAGACGAATTTCGCATTTAAACTGCATAGGGATATGGAACAAAACTTAAGTGAGGATGGTGAGGGAGAGACTTCAGAGAACGAAATGTTATGGAGAGAAATGGAACTCTGCTTGGCTTCTTCTTACATACTCGATGACAACGAGGTATAATTCTCTTTGAAACATCTCATATACAAGAATTTGCCCGCTAATTACATTGTTGTGGTGTATAAAAATATCTAGGCAAGAGTGGACAACGAGGCTTTAGAAAAGGCGAGAAGTGGTTGTGAACACGATTATAAGCTGGACGAAGAAATCGGGATGTGTTGCAGGTTATGTGGTCATGTAGGAACGGAGATAAAAGATGTTTCTGCACCATTTGTAAGTGAAAATCTCAACAACTTACAAATGCATAATGTTTATGTTACTTCGCTTGTAAATGATTGTATTTCATGGTTTGGTTTGAATAGGCAGAACATAAGAAATGGACAATGGAGACTAAGCAGCTCGAAGAAGATGACATAAAGACTAAGTTGAGCCACAAAGAAGGTGAGACTGAAGATTTCACTATGTCAAGTGATTCTTCAAAAATGCTTGCCGCTGAAGAAAGTGACAACGTTTGGGCATTAATTCCTCAGCTTAAGAGAAAACTACATATGCATCAACGAAGAGCTTTTGAGTTTCTCTGGAGAAATCTAGCAGGATCTGTGGAACCCTCGCTTATGGATCCCACTTCGGATAACATAGGTGGTTGTGTGATCTCTCATTCTCCAGGAGCTGGTAAAACTTTCCTAATAATCGCTTTCCTCACTAGCTACTTGAAGCTATTTCCCGGGAAAAGACCCTTGGTTCTTGCTCCTAAAACAACTTTGTACACATGGTACAAAGAGTTCATCAAATGGGAGATCCCAGTTCCGGTTCATTTGATCCACGGTCGAAGAACTTACTGTACCTTCAAGCAGAGCAGCACAATTCAGTTCAATGGAGTTCCGAAACCGAGCCAAGATGTTATGCATGTTCTTGATTGCTTAGAAAAAATACAGAAATGGCACGCTCATCCGAGTGTTCTTGTAATGGGTTACACCTCGTTTACGACTTTGATGAGGGAAGACTCAAAGTTTGCTCACCGGAAATACATGGCTAAAGTGCTAAGAGAGAGTCCTGGGCTTCTTGTTCTTGATGAAGGACATAACCCGAGGAGTACTAAGTCAAGATTACGTAAGGCCTTGATGAAAGTTGGTACAGACTTAAGGATACTTCTTTCGGGTACTTTGTTTCAGAACAACTTCTGCGAGTACTTCAACACGCTGTGTTTGGCTAGACCAAAGTTTATTCATGAGGTTCTAATGGAGTTAGATCAGAAATTCAAGACCTATCAAGGTGTGAATAAGGCGCCTCACTTGCTTGAGAATAGAGCTCGTAAATTCTTCATCGATATTATTGCCAAGAAGATTGATGCAGGCGTGGGAGATGAACGCCTTCAAGGTCTCAATATGTTGAAGAATATGACTAATAGTTTCATTGATAACTATGAAGGGAGTGGAAGTGGAAGTGGCGACTCTCTTCCAGGTCTGCAGATCTATACATTAGTGATGAACTCGACGGATATACAGCATAAGATACTCACAAAACTTCAGGATGCAATAAAGACTTATTACGGGTATCCACTCGAGGTAGAGCTTCAGATAACATTGGCTGCTATACATCCTTGGTTGGTCACAAGCTCAACCTGTTGCACAAAATTCTTCAACCCGCAAGAACTTTTCGAGATCGGAAAACTCAAGCACGACGCAAAGAAAGGATCTAAAGTCATGTTTGTGCTAAACCTTGTCTACCGAGTGGTCAAGAGGGAGAAGATCTTGATATTTTGCCACAACATTGCGCCAATCCGTATGTTTACCGAACTGTTTGAGAATGTTTTCAGGTGGCAAAGAGGCAGAGAGATCTTGTCCTTAACCGGTGATCTTGAACTGTTCGAGAGAGGTAGAGTGATTGACAAATTTGAAGAACCTGGAAACCCATCCCGAGTCTTACTGGCCTCAATCACAGCGTGCGCAGAAGGGATTAGTCTAACCGCTGCTTCACGGGTCATCATGCTCGACTCGGAATGGAACCCTTCAAAGACAAAGCAAGCTATAGCTCGTGCATTCAGACCGGGACAGCAGAAAGTTGTTTACGTTTATCAGCTCTTGTCCAGAGGAACATTAGAGGAAGACAAGTACAGGAGGACAACATGGAAAGAGTGGGTCTCGAGTATGATATTCAGTGAGGAATTTGTTGCGGATCCGTCGCTATGGCAAGCTGAGAAGATTGAAGATGATGTTCTTAGAGAGATCGTTGGAGAAGATAAAGTTAAATCTTTCCATATGATCATGAAGAATGAGAAGGCTTCAACAGGGTAAATGATGGTTTATATACAAAAAGAATAATAAGAGCCTGGAGTTTTCCGCAAACAGAAACAAAAAGGTTAGTTCTCCGTTTTAGCCATGGCTTTGAAGATCCTAAGTCTCTGGAACTCATGTGTCATATACTAATAATGTGAAAATGTATCATATACTAATATATGTGAAGATGTATCGATATCATATACTAATAATGTGAAAATGTATCTAATAATGTGAAAATGTATCATATACTAATAATGTTTAGTTTAACCCTGTCTCTAATAATGTGAAATATCAACAAATAAATAGTAATGTGAAATAATATTATGTGCTTCTATTTCTTGTAGTTCTCTACTTCTCTGTGTGATTCTATATGAACAAGAATCTCTTGTTGAATCTTAAAATTGTTGTAATGGCTAACAATAATGCAAAGACATCATGAACCTTTTGCTTGAAAATAATACATACAACTTCAATCAATAAACAAATTAAAGAAAATAAAAGAAAAAGTAACAGACAAAGAACTACTAAGGGAGACATGTTAATATAAGACATCGGAAATCAAACTAAACTGGCAAAAGAAGAGGTAAGAGTGTAAGAGACATTAGCAAGAGGACCTCGTTGTTCTGAGAGCTCATCAATGTCTTTGACAATGTCGAAGACTGCCTCAGGCTGAGCTAGTTTACGTGCATTGTCTGAAGTTTGTTCCAGCTCATCTGTCTTTGTGCTAAACCATTCCCCAACGATTCTAGCTGTCTCTTTGGGACTTCTTGTGAACACTCCTGCACCATTCTCCACTACATATGGCACATTCCCTTTCTCCTGTTTGGTTTCAAGTGTAATTGACTTGAGAATTTATCATATTTGAGCTGGTAACATTAAAAATGCAAATCTCAACCGACCTGTCCAGGAATGTAATCGTTGAGGATGATAGGAAGTGATCGAATCAGCGATTCAGCGATTGTTCCCGGTCCAGCCTGCAAGATTCGTAGGACACTTAGCTTATAAACATTTTGGTGAACAGAGGTAGGCAGAAAAACCAAAATCCTCTTACTTTTGTGATGATGCAGTCACAAGCTCCCATCCATTTCTCCATTTGAGTCTCGAATCCTCGAACCTACAATGTCAATATCCATTAAATGTCGATTCTTGAAGACTATGAACCTCTCTAATAATGGTTTTAGGGATTGTTTTAATCATATACACCTTAACAGGAATCTTCCATTCAATGGCTTCTAACGCAGATGCCAATTTCTTGTTTCGTCCACAGATAACAACCATTTGCCCAATAGGCTTCCTGTTCTCTTTATCATACAAAAATTCCTCAAGAGCTTTGGCTGTTTCTTTCACAGGACCCATACCTTCCCCTCCTCCCATCAGTAGAACCGCACGAAGATCCTGATCCATCTCAAGCTCCTTTCTTAGATCATCCTTCACCAAAACCGCTCGTGCAAAAGATGGCCTGACAGGTAAACCAAAAACACGGACTTGAGACTCATCGAGCCCATCAAACAACGCCCTTTTCGCCACTTCTTGAGACGGGCAATAGCACCTATTCACCCCCGGATGAAACCTAAACCACAGAAGATCAGAAATCAAACTTTGCAGCTACCATCTTCTCTAAAAGACTAAACCAAGCTAATAATATATACCAAGTAGGATGACAAGTGTTGAGATCAGTAATGACGGTAACAAAGAGGACTCTTTTTTGTAACTCTTGCCATTTGAGAACCCACAATGGAATATGTTGCATCAAAGGATGAACACTAATGATTATCTCAGGCTTATACTCCATCAAACCCGCCTCTACTTCCTTAGCGTAATAGGCGGCAATGGCTGCTAGATAACAAGAGTGGATCCATTTGGGAGATGTGCTGTGAAAAGCAACTTTCCATAGCTGAACATGCTTCACCATGAACTTATATGATCTCTCCATATCATTCAATGGCCACCCTGTGTATTCCTTCCACACATCCTTCACAATTATCTGTCAAAATCATACAAGTCTCAATCAAAAATCAGTTCTTTTAGGGTGAGAATAAACTACAATTTCTCAGCATTGTTCTTTACTCTGTATTTGTCTCCGAATTCGATCTTGAAAGCGTCGCGAATGGCTTCAGCGGAGGCACGGTGACCACCTCCAGTGTCGCTCATGAGGATCAAGACGTTCTTTGTCCTCTCAGCACCGATCTGGACAAGCTCCATTGATGATTCATCCTCGTCGCTGTAACAAATATCATCGTCGCTGTCGTCGTAGCTTTTGCTACGGTGAATGTGATGATGGGTATGACGGTGAGTCTTTTCGCTATCGCCGCCTGCTATAGAAACGGCAGATTTGGAAGTTCCGTAGACTCGTTCGAGCACTTTCTCTGCTAGGGCCATGACCGTCGTCGCCATTTACAAAGGACGAGACGAAGGCGAGTCTTTCAGCTGTTTAGGAGAAACAAAACGGAGACTTTCCCGGAAAAATCACCTTCCCACGGCGATTTGACACCGGAGAAGGGAAATTTTCCGAGGAAAGAGACAGAAAGAGAGTGTTTTGGGTGAACGATTGATGTTGTAAGAGAGAAACATGGAAGACAAACAGAGAAGACTGGTTGTCCAATGATGACATTAGCCGTCAGAATCGCGTCTTTTTTTGGAATGTTCGATTTGAAAGATTCGAATATTCAGGGTCCTCGAAAAGTTAAATAAACCTAGAATTGATAACAAAAAGAATAAAAACATTATAGTATAACAATTATGCAAAATAATTTGACTATCTGTTTTAGTGTGGAACTCTGTTTTCGTGTTAACCTCTGTTTTTAGTGTTAGAACTGAACATGGAAATTACATACCTTCCAATGATTTCTTATGTTCCTTGTGTTTTTCTTTGACAACGTATTGAAAACATTTCTCATGTTTAGTGTTGATGTGTTTCAAATAGCAATTGATATGGGAAAGTCAACTTTAGACTCTCTTTCTTGTCTAAGAATTGCAGCACAACACAATGCAGCCTCACATTTCCAACAAACAAAGCAACAGTGTTTTCTTTAAAAAGCAAGCAACTAAAGAAACAGATCCATTTCAGATCAATGCAGCTTCAATAGGTCGTCGACCCTGTTGATAGTACTTGAAGTAGAGCTCCACATACTTCTTAACTGTTTTATACAATCTTGGTCTTGCCTCAGACACAAGCTCATCCACAGGCTGAATCTCTTTGTCTGCACCTGGAATGCAAAACGTTGCCACAGATATCCTTTCCTTTTCTCTGTTAGTCACCACTCTATGAACCGGGCTTTTGTATATCCCATTGCTCATTATCTAAAACACACACGAGAAGAGAGGTTATTTATTTCAAATCTACATCAATCAATCTTTCAAAGTCATATGCATATGTAGGTGATTGATTACCTCCATTTGATCACCAACATTGATCAAAATTGTATCAGGGACTACAGGAGCTTTATACCATTTCCCATCTTTCTGGAACTGAAGCCCTTCCACATCTTTGTCCGGTAAAAGAAGAGTGAAAGCGGATCCATCAGCGTGCGGTTTAACCCCAATAACCTTGTCCGGCCTCGGACACGGAGGATACATGTTGAATCTTGTATCCATAGTAGCACTTTCTCCATACATGTCTAGAAAACTATTCTCTTCCAATTCCAAAGATCTAGCCATGGCCTTAAAGAATTGCTCAATCACTATCCGTTGCATCATTGTGTACTCATGTAAAGTTTCCCTGAAACGATTTGTCAAAATCACTAAAGTCAATGAACAAAGATGCTGTTGAAATCGAGAGGTATTATAAACTACCTGAATCCGAGTGGGACTTGAGGCCAGAACTTAAGTTGTCTCTGATCTTCAGGGTAAGTAGTAATATACAAACGGTCGATCCAATCAAGAACTTGATCATCCCAAAGAATCATGTCGTTACCATATCCTTGGATACTACCAATCTCTCTCGCGCACTTCTGTTTCTCTTCGGTCGGAAGCTCAAAAAACTCCTTGGTTAGCTTGTAAATTTTGTCAAGAAACGCTTCTGTAATTCCATGATTCATCACCTGCATCAACAAACTTCCATGATATCACCGGAACTTCTACTAGCTAGATTTCATGACTCTGATCAATCACTAAGAGAGTCAAACCTGAACAACGCCCCATGTAGAGAGTGCCGAGTGAAGTTTACTCAACTCTTCTCGACCGTCTGCAGAAGCAGAGAGGAGAAGACTGAGATCGATGGCCGGAATATCCATCTCCGGCACCGCAGTGTTAAGAGGTTGAACTTCGCCGTCTCCGGTGGGTGCGTGGAGATATCTCTCCGGCAGTCCTTCGCCGGCTGCAAGTACCTCTTGGACAGTCTTGAACTTTGGCTTCTCCATGGTTCTACAATGATTCTGGAGGATCTTGAATATGATGATGAGCGTTTTGCTTCTTATAGACCAAAGACGATCTTGACTTTGTCGTTGATTAAAGATATTTTAATATGCACAAGAAGCAAGTTGCCCAGTTCAAAGATGCCTTTTGATAACATTATATTTCGAACTTCGAAGACTTGTCTTCTCCCCCAAAAAAATCACTTCTGTAATTTTCAGTAATATCATACCAAATTCATATTTCGACAGAAATCAGTTTTTTCCGGAACACTTTATGATTCGAAAAGAGGAATGAATAAATTAATTTTACAAAAGAACAATCTATTAAAAATTCAAGTCTAGAAAACTTATATAATTATGTGGTGTAATTCTCAAAATTTTATTAGTTTTCAATCCAGGATTGGCTCCATATATACTTCTAGATGAATTTTAGGGAAAATCAGAAGCAAAGCTCTCACAAGAGATAACATGGTATTAGCTATGGACAAGTCAATTGGTACAATTTGGTAGTCCGCTATAATCTATTACTAATTATTATTGTTTTTTTTTACAATAACACTCATTTTATACTCCCAATTTTATTTTTTAAAAATTGGCAATTTTAGAGATACACTAATTAAAATAATAATAAAAAAATGTGTTAAACAAGAGAATCACGCAAAGAAAAGCTTTTGATACAGAAGGAGGAGGACCCACATAGAAGACAAATCCGTCCACAGTGAGAGAGCCACACAAGCTCTCTTCTTCCTCCACCGTGTCCTCCTCTCTCCCTCTTCTTCTTCTTCAATTCAGAATCATTTCTTCATTTTCCATTTTGCTTCTTCCTCCTCCTCTCTCTGACACCAACAATGGCGAGACTTACCTTGAGACCCCACAATCACTTCTTCTCCTCCTCATCTCCTCCTATCCACGCACATAAACAACCATTCCTCTCCGTCTACACCATCTTCCCCCACCATCACCACCACCACAATCCTCTTATCAAATCAAGGGTTAAGTGCTCCGCCAGTGGTACAGAACGAGTCAGAGAGAGCAAGAAGCTTCCTCCAAAGGATCCTATCGAAGACCCTAAACCCCAGCTTCCGATTCCGGAAGTTCTCAGTACGGAAACGGGTTTTGAACAGAATTGGCCTCCATGGAAAAATATACCTCAGAGATATAAGCTTATTGGCGCTACTTCTCTCGCCTTTGTTATCTGCAATATGGACAAGGTTTCTCGCTTTAAAACTGTAACAGATTTCATTTCTTTTGCAAATTTTGGTATGTTTTAGGTTAGCTTAGATGAGATATGAGGATTAGGGTCTTGTGAATTTGATTCAATTTTTGTAAAGGCGTAGTCTTTCTTGTTGTTGATCAAGATTCCTTTCTTCTTTAGGTGATTTATGGTAATGATATGAACACATGAATTGTGGAGGAGATAAATTATGATTGTGAGGACCATATCATTTGACTAAGTATATTGTCTGGTGAGAATTTGCAGGTGAACTTGAGTATTGCTATAATACCAATGTCACACCAGTTTGGATGGAGCTCATCTGTGGTCGGGTTGGTCCAGTCATCCTTCTTTTGGGGTTATGCCTTGAGCCAGTTGCCTGGAGGTTGGCTTTCCAAGATTTTTGGTGGAAGGTTTGTCTTTTTTTCTTTTAAGGCTCTTCCTAGTTTTTCTTTCAGGACTGGTCCTGATTTTGTATCCTTCTTTTTTTTTTTCTAATGCAGAAAAGTGCTTGAGATTGGTGTCTTTACATGGTCTTTCGCTACAGCTCTTGTTCCACTACTTGCTGGATTTATGCCTGGTTTAATCTTTTCTCGAATTTTGGTAAGCATTATACTGATTTATGCTATCATTCTAGTTTCTTTAGAGTCATGGTCTTGTTACAAATTCCTTAGTTTATTAAGCTTGTAAAAAGTCCCATGAACACTCTTAAGCTCTTTCCTTCTCTCCCCTACCCTACTCTAGCCTTACATTATGTCTTTGTCTTAACACAGAGATTTGTAACTCCAGGTGGGAATAGGAGAAGGTGTTTCTCCATCAGCTGCAACGGACCTTATTGCCAGGCATGTATTAAATTTGAACAGTGCTCGTACTTACTTGAATATAAATGATGTGTGTTTAATTCCTTATGCAGCGTTGTCTTTAAATTTAGCTCATGATCTAGATATGATTGTCTACTGAAATCCATATGTTTCATAGGTTGGTCTTCAATGGCCGATAGGCATCTTAATATTCAAGAAGTGGACATTTTTTTCTTATGAGAACCCTTTCTTTACTAAAGCTGAAATTACATATACATGCATTAAGTCGCTTTGTGCTTAAATTTCTGGCTGAACATATTGCTTTATAGCTTTTAGCCTTTTCTTTCATATCCTGATTTCGCCATTCAATTGCTGGGTTCAGGAAAATACCTGTTAAGGAGCGCTCAAGGGCGGTAGGCTTTGTTTTTGGAGGATTGAGTTTGGGGAGTGTAATGGGGTATGTTTTTCTTATGTGATACTTAAACTATAGAAGTTACAAGTATGTGGTGTTCATTTATCAATGTTTATTATTTGGTTAATACTCTAATGAAGACGAATGGACAGCTTTGAGACTTGCACAGACTAACGTTATTATGTCTGCAGGCTTCTCTTGGCTCCTCCCATTATTGAGACCTTTAATTGGGAATCTGTCTTTTACTTGTTTGGTCTCCTTGGTGTTGGCTGGTAAGTTTCATCGATTGCTGACTAAAGACTTTCACAACATTGTTGTTCTGACTATTCTTCTTTATCAAATATTGATGGCTGAATTTATTTATTTCATCATTCATACCAAGATGCCAACATGCTTTGTTAGTATTTCTGTATTCTCAGTTTTTCCCCTATATGTTGAAGGTTCGTCGGGTTTCAGTTTCTTAATGAAGAAGAAGTTTCGTATAAAGGTGGTTTCTCCTTCTTTTTGCTTATTCAAACTTTATTTATTCTTGAATATCTTTCATCGAAGTCCCATTGTTTGTTTGAGGTTATGGATATAACCAGGGAGCTTAGATGTCACATAATTGTATTTATTACACATATACTTACTGTGTCGTTTTGTCCATGATTTATATTGTGAAAGCCATTTTAGTCGTTTCTTTTTATAATATGGAAACAGAAGTGTAACAGTTGAGAATTACTTGTAAATCTTTCTCTAACCCACTATTAAGTTCAAATTCATCTTGAACTGAAGCATATACTGTATTGGGAGTGAAGCAATTCTTTGGATGTACACGTAGCCAGATAATCTTTTGTTGTCTGTTTATTGGCCAACTATTATAACTAATACTCCACTCAGTTATTGAGATCTTGGACTTGAACACCATTTACAATCATTTGATAGGTAATGAGATCTCTACTTCGCATAAATCAGAAAACGCTACAAAGGAAGAGTTGGGGAGCTCATTGAAGGTTAGGTTATCTAATATTATGTCTATGTCTGGATATGTTCTTTATTCCATTTCTAATTGATATGAGGTTGAATTTAGCGAGAATTCACTTTGTCAAGCTTATTATTTTTTCTACTGTAAGTACGTAGTTGCAATAACTATAATAGGAGAACTGCATAACCTTCTATCGAAGGAGGAGTGGAATTATATTCTAGTTGCACTCACTTGGTTTAAAACCATGTCCCCTAAAATGGTGCCAAAATGGCCTAAAAACAAATAGTTTTGAAAACCCAAAACCTTATAGTTTGCTTTAAGTCAATGCTTCATCTTTTGGGTATCTTACTACAGGAGATTCCATGGAAGTCATTTTTCCAAAGCTCGGCTGTTTGGGCAATGATATACACTCACTTTTGTGGAAGCTGGGGTCACTATACCTGTTTATCTTGGCTACCAACTTATTTCAGGTAATTGCGTGTTCACTTTTCTCTCTGTTCAGTGTTCACCATGTTAGATTTTACTGGGCAATGTATAAGCTGCTCTACTTGTTGAAAAGCTATATATCTGCAGACTGAAATTCTAATATTTATTAACTTAATTTGTACAAGAGGTGTTCTCATTTCAAGAACTTATTGATACTTGATTTATGTTATGCTTTCATTACTCATCTTTTCTGATATAAAATCTCCAGGCCGTGATTTAGATGAAAGTACTTTTAAATTGTTCTATGAAAAATACATTTTTGGTTATACCAGTATTCTTTCTCTCTCGTTCTGTATCTTTGTTGATGAAGAGAGTAATTTTCATCATATTTCCGGTATGCAGTGAGGCGCTGAATCTAAATTTGACAGAAGCTGCTTGGGTAAGTATAAAACTGTTTTTATATTGTGTCTCTCCTGGAAAAGCGAAAAAATAAGTTCAGCTTGCATTTTGCAAAGGTATAACATTTTGGGATTTAATATGTGGATGTGAAGATCAGGTTTCCATCCTTCCTCCACTGGCTTCGATTGTCGTGACAAGTCTTGCTTCACAATTTGCTGATTACTTAATTACAAATGGAGTTGAGACTACCACGGTATAAAATCACATCTCTTTTCCTTGTATGTACCCTTGTAACAAACCCAAAGGGTCTTAACATGAAGGCTCTTGCAGATCTAGTATTATATACTCAATTTATCCAAGTGTTTTTTAATTCCCTTTTCTCATTTTGCACCAATGGGTACCCAGTTATCTAGATCAACCTGTCGTCACTTTGATATGTAAACTCCTCGAGAATTTGCCTTGTAGGTCCGAAAGATTTGTCAAACGATTGCGTTTGTGTCCCCAGCGATCTGCATGACACTTTCATCTGTAGACATTGGATTGCCACCATGGGAAATTGTAGGAATCTTGACAGCAGGCTTGGCCCTATCAAGTTTTGCTTTATCAGGTAACTGGAGATTTTCTACTTTGCTATCTTCTGTCAAGAATCTTTAAGTAACTTCATATAAAGAAGATGCACCCGAAAGAGTTTATTGTAATGTATTTGACAAACACTATGTTCCATTTTACAGGACTTTATTGTACTCATCAGGACATCTCACCCGAATATGCAAGCATACTCCTGGTACATGTGGTTCTCATACTTACACCATTACATGATTCCTGCTTGAAGCCAATGAGATGGAAATTATATTTGGGTATGAAGAAATAGCTTCCCTCTAAACATGTCGTGGGATAATTTTGTATCTCAGGGTATTACCAACACAGTGGGGGCAGTACCTGGAATTGTTGGAGTGGCCCTAACTGGTTTTCTCCTTGACTCAACCCATTCCTGGACTGTAAGTTGTTAGCTTTACCTTCAATGATGATCAATCCCTTATTGATTAGTTAACTCAAAGTTCTGATTACCGTGTAGATGTCTCTATTCGTGCCATCGATATTCTTCTACTTGACGGGGACGGTTGTATGGTTGGCATTTGCTAGCAGTGAGCCTCAGACATTCACAAAGGAAGACTCATAAGTTTTGTTCTTCTGTTTTTTGAGGCACAAAAAAATGGAGTCTTTTGTTATTGTATAGGTAAAAGAAATAGTAAAAAAATTTCTGTTGTGAAAGCAAAAACAAAGAGCAGTGGTAATTTTGTTCACTGCCTTATCCTGGTTTTTGCATAGCTCTGCAAATGAAACTCAGTGTTGTTAAATGGTAAAAGGTGGAGTATTAAAAAGGATTGACTCTGGTTTTTCCTTCCAATTCGGTACAGACTCTGGTTTATTATTGGTTTAATTCCGATTAGGAAAATAGAAAAATAACATTATATTAAATGACAATTCTGACCCTGGTCACGATTCGCAACCGCCAGAGATCTCTACGTAGATATACTCCATAAATAGATGATGCGAATCAAACGGAATCGCTGAATCTTCTTCAACAGGACCAATTTTTTTATTAAACATTTAATCACAAAACCAACAAAACGCTTCTCTCTTCTCGATCTCTTCACTGCAGAGTAATGGCGGCTACTGGAAGATCAAGCCGATCAGTTCTTCGTCCTCTTTCTTCTTCCCAGAGATTACACAACAATCATCATCATCATCATCATCGTCAACGATCTCCGTCTCCTTGCAACAATCTCAATGTCCGATTAAAGGTTTTTTCTCCCGGAAACATCCCGACGAAATCCTCCGTAACCGTTTCTTCTAATCATCAGAAGAGAAAGTGTTTGTGCTCTCCTACGACGCACCCTGGATCTTTCCGGTGCTCTTTTCACCGCCGGTTAGAACATGAGAAATCCAAAACCCTAGCTTCTTCGACAGCCAAGCGTAACAATCGTGGTGATAATCCGATTAATGTTGGATTGAATCTGAGGAAATTGGCGTTGATGAATTCGCTAGCGAAGATTGGTAGTGTTGAGGCGGAGAGGTTTAGGAGATCTTTAGCGGCGAATCTAGTTAAACCGTCGTCTATTCATAGCCATCAACGTTCTGAGTTCCGGCCAAGGCTTAGCCGCTTTCATAAAGATCAAGATTAACGAGCTAGGGTTTCGAATTTCCTTTTTCTTTATGTTTTCTTGCGTACGAAGGAACTATTTTTTAGGGTTTTCCTTAGGCGCAGTGTATTGATGAACTTTTTGTAGATACTAAATCACATTTTAGTAGGACTTGATTTAGTCAGTGTGCTCGAATTCTTCCTTATTTTGATTGGAAATTTTCCTAATGCGATTGGTGTATTTAGGAGTTAATAAATTCTGATGATCTTTTCTAAACAAATTCGATGAATCTATTTTAGCTTAAATAAGCATGTTTTCTTTTTTTTTTTGGTGTGGAATAAGCAAGTTTTCTTTTAGTCAACTTGACTACATTTTATTAATTTTCCATTCTTTAATCGAAGTTATAAAAGATATGATATTATTTAGTATCGGTGACGAATTTTTTCCACTATTGAGGATGATGCAAATTTTTTGTCAAACTCAAGAATATATGAATGAATGACTTGTATTGCTTAGACTCAAAGGTCTTGTATTTATACAAAGAGAAGAGAACTCTCATCTAAAACCCTAGCTAAAGGAAAAGGTAAATATACAAAATAGAGATTTGGTTATATCTACAAGATTAGGAAAATATCCTCAAATATCCTCAATACCCCCCCTCAAGTTGGAGGGTACAAGTTTCGGATGCCCAACTTGAGAAGGAATGCATCAAACTCTTTACGTCCTAAAGCCTTGGTGAGTATATCCGCAAGCTGTGCCGTGGTAGAGACATGTTGCGGTTTGACGACCCCTTTAATGATTTCATCCCGTACAAAATGACAGTCCCGTTCAATATGTTTCGTGCGTTCGTGAAAGACCGGGTTAGAACTGATGTGAATAGCCGGCTTACTATCACATTGAATAGTCATTGGTTCACGATGATCAAAACCAAGATCCTGAAGAAGTTCCTTAAGCCATTTCAACTCTTTAGTAACTTCATTCATAGCCCTATATTCAGCCTCCGCAGAAGACATAGAGACCACGTCTTGTTTCTTTGTTTTCCATGAAATCGGAGAAGAGCCAAGTTGCACAAACCAGCCCGTGAGTGATCGTCGAGACAACGGGCAGCCAGATAGATCGGAATCACACCAGCCCGTGATGTGGAGTGGTGAGTCGGAGCGAAGGAGAATCCCTTGACCAAGCGTCCCTTTGAGATATCGAACAACTTTGAGAGCAGCTAGCCAATGTTCTTCTCGTGGTGTAGTCATAAATTGAGATAGAACATGGATCGCATAAGTAAGATCCGGACGTGTAGCAAGAAGATAGATTAGGCGACCAACCAAGCGACGATAGGTCTGAGGATCCGCGAGCTCGGGACCAGTAGCAAGAGACAGCCGATGATTCTGATCTATAGGAGAGCCGGCCGGTTGACATCCAAGTAGGCCAGCTTCCGCAACAATCTCCGTTGAGTATTTTTGTTGACTTAAATAAATACCCGCAGGACTTCTTGCCACTTCTATACCCAAGAAATATTTTAAGAAACCCAAATCCTTCATGTAGAAACAAGTCGATAAGTAATTCTTAAAACTCTTGATTTCCGTTGGTGAATTCCCCGAAATAATCAAATCATCAACGTATACCAAAATCCGAAGAGAAACACCTTTCTTCGAGTAGACAAAGAGAGAATAATCTGAGCCGAGAGGCAGAAAAGAAGAAAAGAAGCCGAGAGGCTAAAGAAACACGAGATTCGCGAGGGCGATTTCAAAGAAAATTTTCGTGCTCTGATACCATGTCAAACTCAAGAATATATGAATGAATGACTTGTATTGCTTAGACTCAAAGGTCTTGTATTTATACAAAGAGAAGAGAACTCTCATCTAAAACCCTAGCTAAAGGAAAAGGTAAATATACAAAATAGAGATTTGGTTATATCTACAAGATTAGGAAAATATCCTCAAATATCCTCAATATTTTTTCCACAACGATCGAGATGATGGCAAATATAGAGCTTGGTTGACATAACATTGTCTAGCTTCGTTGAAAATGTGGAGTCCATGACAGTTTCATTGATTTTTATCTATAAAATGACAGAAAAATAGCAAAAATTTCACGGTGTATATTAGAATCTAAAAGTGTGCATAAAATCCAAACAAAAGTATGCACATATATATCACAAAACATACATAAATAAATTTAATTTGTTCGTAATAAAATTAAAAAGAATAAGAAAAAGATTTGTTCGATTTTTTTATTTAGAACCTTTAAGAAACTCACTAGAACTTCTCTGGCCATTGATGGAGGTGCTCTAAGATCCACCAAATCGATCATGTAAAATCAGTTAAAGGATTTTTTTTTTTTTTGAGGTTTGAAGTTTTGAACCCACCCCATTCCTAATAACTTTTTATTATTCATATTCATTGATAAACTTGGATCAACCATGCTTTCATCAATAAATATGTATTTATATCATAAAAAAAGCTTTCTATATTCGATCAATTATAATAATGACTAAAAATGCATTAAAAAAACCTAAATTAATTTTATTTTATAATCTAAAGGATTTCAAACCCAAACCTAAAATAATTTCAAGAATAACTAGATGTTATTGTTTTTAAATACCCATATTTTGAATATTTCAACCATTGAATCACTGTGAATGAACTAAAATATAATTTATTTTCAATTGAGAAAAAATACATTGCAAATTTGATTTAAAGTAAAAATAAAATTGTACATAGAACAGCGCATTGAATAAAATTCCCAAAGTATTAATTCGCTGTAAAGATTCGACACGTGTCAACAAACCGGGATGATTCGATTCGTCTTCTCTTTTCCTTTTTCTTATTTTTATAAATTAATTTCTTTTATAATGTTTTTTGGCTCAACGAGTCGTCGTGGCTTTACGACAAAGCTATCTCGTTACAGAGCCACATGGTCCAATCTTCTTCTTCCTTCTTCCTTCTTTTACCATCGCTTCTTCTTCCTCTCCCCATCTCTTTCCCGGAAAATTCATCTCTTTCCCGAGAAAACCCATATAATCTTCCCAGACACAAGCTCCGGGAATATTGCCGTTTCTTTTCCGATTCAAGGATCTCGATTTATAAGAGGTAGACACGTTTCGTGTTCTATCTTGTAATCTCTCTTAATAAGGGCTTTTGTATATTATACTTAAATATACATTTGTATTCTTTCTTCTTTCTCTTGTGTGCACTGTTTCATTACCAGACCTGTGGAATTAGCTGTTTATAGTTTCTTCTTAAAGCTTCCGACATAGCATCTCCTCATGAGTAGAAATCGTTGGTAAATTTGGAATCTTTCTCTCGTTGTTTTGCTTCTGAGGATTTGCCATGGAGAAGCAAAATGAGAGCAAATCTACAGATGCTGAAACAAGCCAAAGTCAATTAGTGGATGATTCAAAGGTTGAAACTTTAGATGATTGTGTTTCAAAGGTTGAAACTTTAGATGACTGTGTTTCAAAGGTTGAAACTTTAGTGGATTGTGTCTCAAAGGTTGAAACTTTAGTTGATTGTGTTTCAAAGGTTGAAACTTTAGATGATTGTGTTTCAAAGGCACAAAATTTGAAGGAAGAAGGGAACAAGTTGTTTCAGAAGAGAGATTATGATGGTGCAATGTTTAAATATGGTGAAGCTATCAAGATACTTCCTAAGGATCATGTAGAGGTGTCTCATGTTCGAGCTAATATGGCTTCTTGTTATATGCAATTGGAACCAGGCGAGTTTGCGAAAGCGATTTATGAATGTGATTTAGCACTTAGTGTTACTCCTGATCATAGTAAAGCATTGTTGAAGAGGGCAAGATGTTATGAGGCATTGAATAAGCTGGATTTGGCTTTGAGAGATGTTTGTATGGTTTCGAAACTGGATCCCAAGAATCCCATGGCATCCGAAATTGTTGACAAGCTTAAGAGAACTTTAGAGAGCAAAGGGTTAAGGGTTAATGATTCAGTGATAGAGTTGCCTCCAGATTATGTTGAACCTGTTGAGGCTTCCCCTGCAGCACTGTGGGCTAAACTAGGCAAGTCACGAGTGAAGAAAACCAAAAAGAGCAATCAAGTGCAAGAGAAGAGCGAGGGTGAGAATGTAGAGACTGAGAAGAAGAACATTGTTGCAGCTGAAAAAGGCAAGGAAAAGATTATCGATAAGCACAGCAAAAAAATTGGAAAAGGGAAACAGTCGGATAAGAGAAGTGATATGAGCAAGGAACAGGAAAAAGTGATAATTGAGGAGGAACTTCTGGTTGTAGGTGTAGAAGATGTAAACAAGGATGTGAAATTCGTATACTCTGACGACATAAGATTGGCTGAGTTGCCTATAAACTGCACTCTCTTTAAACTTAGGGAAGTTGTTCATGAGCGTTTCCCAAGCTTAAGAGCAGTTCATATAAAGTACAGGGACCAAGAAGGAGATTTAGTGACAATCACAACAGATGAAGAGTTAAGAATGAGTGAGGTGTCATCAAGGTCACAGGGCACTATGAGGTTCTATGTAGTGGAAGTTAGTCCTGAGCAGGATCCCTTTTTTGGAAGATTAGTTGAGATGAAGAAGCTCAAAATTACCGCTGATTCTTTTAAAGCAAAGGTATACGGAAGAGGTGGCTGTAAAGTTGAAGATTGGATGATTGAATTTGCTCATCTTTTTAAGGTCCAGGCCAGAATTGATTCTGATACATGCTTGAATCTTCAAGAACTTGGGATGAAACTCAATTCAGAAGCTATGGAGGAGGTGGTAACCTCCGATGCAGCTCAAGGTCCTTTTGACAGAGCGGCTCAGCAATTCCAAGAAGTAGCAGCACGATCATTGTTAAAGTTGGGAAATATGCACATGTTGGGGGCAAGGAAAAGGTTGAGCCTCCTACAGGGTGTCTCTGGAGAATCTATTTCTGACCAAGTTAAAACTGCTTATGAATGCGCTCAGAAGGAGCACGCAAAAGCAAAAGAAAAGTATGAAGAGGCCATGAAAATAAAGCCGGAGTTTTTTGAAGTCTTTCTGGCGCTAGGTCTGCAGCAGTTTGAGGAAGCAAGACTTTCATGGTATTATGTACTTGTCTGTCACCTTGATTTGAAAACATGGCCATATGCAGATGTAGTACAGTTTTATCAAAGCGCCGAAAGCAATATCAAAAAGTCTATGGAAGTGTTGAAAAATTTGGAAACCCAAAAGGAAAGTGAGACTTCTCAAGCAGGCAAAACCGATTGCCTGACACATGAAAAGGTGCCGGGTAGCTCAACTCAAAATAACCCAGCAAAAGAAGCAGGAAGGCTAAAGTCATGGATAGATATTTTATTGTGTACTGTCCTTTATGAGAAATCAATCATGGAGTACAAACTTGACCAACCATTCTGGCGAGAGAGTTTAGAAGCTGCAACGGAGAAATTTGAGTTAGCTGGAACTTGTAGTGATGATGTTGTTGCGATAATAAGTGAAGATTATGTGGTTGGCAATACATTACGAGGTACTATGTGATCTAGTTCAAAATTGATTTTGAAAAAGATAAGCCATTATGTTTGATATAATCCTTTTTCATTGTTGTAGATCTAAGGATTCACATGGAAGAGATAATACAGATTTATAACGAGATATATGAAGCAAAACATTGGACAAATGGGATCCCATCAGACCAGTTGGAAGAGATACTAAAGAGAAGGGCTAAAAATATTTTTCATGTGTCAAATATAGCAATCCAACGTGGTTGAAGGGGTTTCCATGACAAAGTGTCTCACAATGACTTTGGTCATTATCTTGATCAAGCTTCATTTCAAGGTACATATATGATCTCACGAAATTGTTAGGTTTGAGGAACTAAATGTTGTTGGCCAGTGTGGCAGTGCTAGGTCTGAACCTTATGTGCATTGGTTCATGATAAAGAAACTTAATCAGACCAGACTATGCTTAGTCCATTTCATTTCATTGTCCAGACTATGCTCTGTCATAACTACCTTACTTTTTTATTTTACTTATTGCGACTGCTATAGGCAATACTTTTATTTCTTTGTCATGAACCAAAATGTTCACATTCTGGATGCCACTTGGGTTTGAAATCATCAGCTAACCACAAAGATCTCTCTTTGCAGGTTTTTGTCTTGTGGTACAGGGTACCAACTTCAGATTTTTGTAGACAGAAAGAAACATATATGTTCTCTTTTGTTTGTGTAACATTTATACCATTGATTTTGGCGAGGAGTGAAGCAAAGATATCATGCAGATTCTTCTTCTTCTTCCACAGGGTGAGTTGTGACTTTATTCATTGGTTTCTAACTCAAATTGCATTTGGCTTGAAACATTCATACACAAACAACAAATTGGCTTCTTTTTTTTCCTTTCATTTTCCTATTTTTGGGACATTCGCAAGATTTTGGTGCGGAGTCAGTCATTGTCTTGTAATTCGTTGTTACAGATAAAATGTAATGATGTGTTTTGTGGCGATTTGAAATTTGGAAAAAGCAAGTAGTATCAATCAGTTTATTGACGAGTCAAACTTCCAAACCTCAGCTCAGAAAACATAATGTACATCCATTTCATTTTAAGTGATGTTTAAAGTTTGCATAAATTAAAAAAAAACATATGATTTTCAAACACTATTCAAGTAAAATGAATTTAACTTATAAGAAAATATACTACTCTCTCTGTCCCATTTTATTAGATGTTTGGACTAAAAGCACAAATATTAAGAAACAATAAATGTTTTCTCATTTATGAAAATTCAACCAATAGAAAAGTTCGTACCCAACCGCATCCAATTACCTATGTAAACAATATCCCCCAAAATTGGCTTGTATAAGCTAATCTAATAAAGTTGTTGACAAAAAAAAAAAAAAAAACCAATAGAAGAAGATACTACATAATTAAAAACTATTAAAAACCATTAAACTAATATAAATCATGCATTAAAAGTAGAGAAAATCTTATATAATGGAACAAATGAAAAGGCCTAAAACATCTTATATATTAGGACAGAGGGACATTTAATTTTTGCATAGAAAATTGTAAACATCACTTAAAATGAAATTTAAAAAAAAATTCGCTAGTATTACTATCTTCACATGTAACGGATAATGATGTAATCAATAACTCGACGAGAGCAAACACGTGTTTCTTACAACACAAATGCACATTTGGGACACGGACCATATTATGGAGATACAACAGGTCGGCTTGGGTTGCGACTAAGACCAAGTCCCAAACCCAAAGGAACATTGTCACTCTTTGACTTACTATTATGGCTATGGCTGCAGTTGGAAGAATGAACATGTGCTGCCTGTGAATTCTGTATCGGGTTAACATCGATAGCGACATGGCCATTGCCATTTTGAAGATTTGAATTCCGCTGCATCTGCATCATGCTAATACCCTCTGGTCTCTGTGTTGCGTCTTCTTCATGACACTCAATATCTTCGTTATAACCTTTTACTAAGAAATCCGAGCAGTTTCTTCTGCACCCGAGATCATAAGGATTCCTAAAGCGACCACCTGGACCTCTTAGGTAGCTGTACCGCAGGGCGTTGGCCATTTCATTTGTGGTTATGTTCCTTGCTATCTGTAACGGAAAAAAGGGATAGAATGGATCTTCAGGATGAGGCAAAACACCCCGCCATGAAAATCGAATAATCTAGTCTACTTAGTGAGTTTTAGCTCTGGAGCTATTCTAGAGATGAATAATCCGGGGATGCGAAGTACGAAAGAACAGTCTTTGTACCATTTAGATCACAAGAGGAACAAAGATGTGTAGATAAGGAAAATGGAATGAGGACTCACCTGTGACGCTTGTATGACTGTCAAGACAGCAACAGAAAAGAAGAGGCAGAATTCCACCAGCAGAAAGGATAAAGCGCCCACATGATTACTAGCGACATGGCTCATCCATGCTCCAAAAGAAGATGGAGCTGAAGGGTCACTCAAGACTCCTGCATGTGGATAGATAATACACCATTTACATTTTTGTCCGAAAGTTTTCTCTAGGTTTACATATAACGATTAAAGGGCATCTTCCACTACAAACATACTTGCAAGAGTGACGCCACCAGTTATCAGCATCGCTAGAACTTCAAGTAGAAGAAAAAGAAAAAATTCCCACTTGTTTTTCTGCAAAATCGGTTGGAAAACAAGGACAATCCACAGATTAGTACCATGCTCCAGCTGCAAGACTAAGAAATCAAACCACTAGCAACGGAAATAAATAGAAGAGGTGATGTGACACCAAGAAGCATCTCTGTTAATCTGTATACCAAAATTTGCAACACAAATATACCACTAAGCATTTTCGAAAAGAACAGTAAGTTAGGTCACACCAAAAGAGACAAGGAAGAGGAAGGCAGATTTAGTAATATGAAATGTTAGTATCAAACAAAAGCCTGATCCGTCCACCCCTATTTTGCCAACTTCTATGTCAAAAACAAAAATAGGAAGACAGGAACTGTACTTACTTTTCCAACACAATTTGATACCCAAGGACAATGGTGATCAAATTGCTCTACACAACGATCACAGGTGGAACAGTGCTTAGCTCGAAGAGGTCTGATAATCTGAATAAAATGAAACAAAGTGGACCAAAAGAAGTAAAATTCAAGATGGACCATCGATGATTAAAATTGAAGAAAGACATTAAAATTAAAATTAAAATTAAAATTGAAGTACTTGTTATTAAATTGAAGAAAGACATAAAAGGGAATTTGAGCAGGTACCTTGCATGTTGCACAGAGCTGTGTCCAATTCCCAGCAAGCAAAGCAGGATTGTTTAGCTCTATTTTTAACAGTGGTTCCTATAAAGGGGTAAGAAAACCAGTAAGACACTTGAACAAAAAAAATAGTACTCAAAATCATACCGAATTGGATACTATGGTACCGAATTGGATACTATGGACAATTATGTAACTTAAACTTGAGAACCGATAAAGCTACCAACATCATCTTTCATGGTTTGCGGATCATGGATATTCATTCTGATGTATCCTGGATCCTTCCTGCAGAAAAAATAAAATTACAATATAAAACAATAAGAAAACCCGCTTCTTGTGATACAAAGGTATATTCATACCACTACGCGGAAAAATAAGGAGTTCACAAAATCACAATAGAAACTACAGCTGCAATGAAGTAAAGGCCTTAAAATCCCAATCTGCAATTGCTAGGTGAAATGAATGAAACCATGAAGAGAATCGGGCTTAAAATACTATAATGTAAAATCCTAATCTGCAACCGCCAGGTGAAATATAAGAAATTTACGCATAGCAAAGATACACTATACTAATAATCAGATAACAAAAAAAAGCAGACATGGCTACTTTTAGAAGATATACGAAAAGGAAATTGAGGAAGGACAGGGTGAGCATATACCTGCTACAGCGGTAAAACAAAAACAGTCCTGCAGTTGCAAGGAAGAATCCCAGCCATGCAAGCGCACCAATCCCAGTTGTTAACTTTGGCAGATTGGATGCTGCAATGGCCAAAGGGTTCATAAAAATTATAGGCATGCATAGAAGAGTTACTTGATATGATGCACACAAAGGAGATTTGAGAAGGCCAAGGTAACTACCCAAAACAACAGAATTTGTATATACAAGCAGAAGCAGCAGGATCATGATCCAAAGAACTGGAGCGAGTCCCAATTTTGACAATCTTCCAAGGGGACTACTTCCATCACAACGCTTTTCAAGCAGGCTTCTAGCATTACCCTGCACAGTAGCGTTTATAAGACACATACAGACAAATATCAACACAATTTTCTCAATAATTTAAGCATAATGCTGCTCATTTTGAATGGATAAGAAAATCTACAGACTTGGGAAAACTAGCAAAATACAGCTACAAGTAGAGCTAACTACACCAGGTATGCAAAGGTCAAATGAGATGCACATAACTGCCAAAAATTAGGCCAATAGAATGATTCAACTACCATTTATTGTTAGCAGTACAGCCACTACGAAAGCATCAAATCAAACAGTGTGACTACAGATTGCTACACAACAAACAAGTAAAACAGATACCTACAAGGAAAAAAGAAACTTGTCTGTGATTCTTTTCAGCAGCAAGTTGTGCAGGGGTTAGCCCAGTCTTGTCAGTAATCATCAAATCCTCTTTCTTTCCAGCCTGCACCAAGACAGTGCAAGCCTCCAAATTACCTCGGATGGCAGCCCAATGCAGAGGAGTGCAGCCTGATAACAGAATCAGTATAATGGAGAAGATGTTAGAAACGTATAGTTTACGTTTGTAACAAAGAGGATTCCAAAAAAAATTATGTTTGTAACTACCTTCTTTGTCTTGTCGTCCTCTATATGCATCTAGAAATAAAAGTAGGCGAATGGAATCTGCAAAACCTTTATATGCAGCCCTGAATCTCTCAAATAATGAGAAGAATAGAAAGACGAAATTAGAGCTGTCTTCTGAATAGATACAGAGAAAATAGGATAAAATCCAAAAGTCAACATAAGAAAGCTAAAAACCATGCAGTAGAATAATCCATGTAACCGTAATGAACTCTCAGTAAGAAATACGGGAGAGAAAATAACCTATGTAACCTTAGTCTCTAGATGGAAAACAGTAATACATATTCACAAAATCTTCATAACAAAAAACTCGAGAACTATCATATGCAAATAACTGACAAAAAATAATTCTAATCCAGCCAGTATATTTGGCAACTAAACAAAATTGTAAGAAGAGATATTTAAATCTACATGAACAATCTGAAAAGGAAACCAATGAAACCAACTATCCAGTCTCCAAATAAGCGTGCAAGCCTAAACACTTACAGGTAAAAAATAAAAAGAAGCCAAAAATCAACTAATAAGTAACAGTTTCAAGAAGGCAAGCAACCATACCAATGCAAGGGGCTTCTTCCATCATTATCTGGCACGTCAGGATCAGCATTCCACTTTGAGACAACGTGACAAAGAAAAGCAGTCTGGCCATACTGTGCGGCAACATGTGTTGGCTACAAGCAGTTTAAATTGGCTATTAACATACATCCATTGAGAACTAAACAAGAGAAGAAGGGAAATTTGATAGGACTCAGCGGAGAACACAAAGTAGTTAAAAGAAGAGATGAACCTGATAGCCATACATATCCGTTGCATCTACCCTTGCACCCTCTTGTAGTAACAGTTCTGCAACTTGTATAGCACCACGAACAGCACTCCAATGCAATGCAGTCTGTCCAGTATGATCTGTGGCGTTTACATCTCCACCATGCTGGAAAACCAGAATCGAGACATATCAGTTATAGAAACTTCAGAACCACAGTCCAAATCTAGTATACACAATGGCAACAAATGAGCTACATAACGAAGTAAAACAAAGCATACATACTCATCAATTGGATATACACATAGAAGAACAAGAAAAAGGATTGGGCGATGTAACCTCGATAAGGTACTGGGCAACGGCGACGCGGTTGTTCAAGGCAGACCACTGAAGAGCATAGTAGCCAAGACCATCAGGCTCGGAAACAGAGGAACCCTCTAACTCAACCAACCTATGAAGCTTCTCCAAATCACCATAAGCGGCAGCAGTATACACATCGTTCTTCAAGCTCTCTTCTTCAATCCCTTTAGAACTCGATTCCCCATTCTCCTTGGGACTCGATTGGATTTCTTCCACCACCTCAATCTCCGATGACATTTTTCACAGCCTCTACAGAAGAAATTGAGATCGATCGAGATTGTGGCTATGCGAGGATTCGATTCCCTTGAAGATTGACCTTTGATTATTCTCCCCCGAGCATAAATTGGTCGTGGGATTTGGGGGGAAATGAGAGAAGGAGCTAGGGTTTTTCTGGGGGAATCAGAGGAAGAAGAAGAAGAAGAATGATTGACGAATTCAAAAAATTGACTAAGAAAATCGGATTAAGACGGGTCAGAGACAGACTTGCTCTCAAATCTTATCGTTCATTCATTTCAGAAACTTATTATTGTTATTCATGATCATTTTTTTTTTGTTTTAATGTTAAAAAAACAACAACCAACATTTATAAATTCATGATCATTTTTTTTGTATGTAATGGGAAATATTTTGCCTGACTAGTGGAGTGATAAATAGTTCCATGGAATAAGTGGGATTAAAATAAAAGGGATATTAACGAATCAAAACATCTGTCTTAATCATAAGAGAAACCTTTTCATTTTTCATTTCTTGAACTATCTTTTTTTATCAGAAATGTTAAGAGTTTTAACTTATTATTTTATACTAACATAAAACCGGCCTACCCAAAAAAAAAAACATAAAACCTTGAATTGTTGAATCATTTTCGGACACTAATTTTCTTATTTTGATAAAACACTGATTTGCATAATATAAAAAGAAATTATTTTGAAAATGCATACACAAAACATACTCTTGTATTAATAGATGAAGAAACAGAGTATGTTTACTAAACCATAGAAATTGGTTTTTAAATTACTACAATCAGATTTATTACAAAAGTCAACTAAGTTCTGCTACGAGATCTCATCTCATAGACACCAGTTGCTTAGCATGTGTATCACTGTTAATTAGTTTTACTATAATCACTAACAACTAGTGTAACATTATTGTTGATGAATCTGGAAAGTCTAAAAAACTTTCACACTTAGAATAGTTTGTAGATGGGCTTCATATCACTTGGATTGTACAACCCAAAATTTTGTTCAGTCCCTGCCGGCTTCTGATTTTCATTGAATGTTGCAAACAGAAACCCGTCGATGCCTTTGTTGGGCTTCTTAGGCGTCCCTTTTCCGCTTGCTATATGTTTCACAAAATTTCTGTTGTAGGTACCTGCGATATCAGGCGTGGTAAAGTTTCCATTCCCCGCAGATGGCCATCCGGTCTCGGACACCACCATTGGTAAATCTTTAACGCCTTCCTTCTCCATTGCCCACACGAACGCGTCAAAGATTGAATCAAACATGTTTGAATAGCCCAATGGTCCATCTTGTACCACAATGGCCTCAGTGTTGAAGGTGGCATAGTCGAGAGGAATGCTCGATGGGTCGGACGCGTAAGAGAAGTAAGGGTATATATTTACGAGAATGGGCGTATTTGTTTGAGACAATAGTTTCAGCACGGGGACAAGTTGTTCACGCGCTTGAGACGTGAACATTCCTGCGGAAGGTGGGTACGATTGCTCGAGGTTCCACATAGCCACCACAGTGCTTATCGAGATTGGAAGATTCCTTGACTTGACGAGGTTGGTGAGAGACTGCATGACAGGAAGCACATGAGAACCAATTGGTCCGGGGATGACTTCATTACCAACAGTAATGAACGCGATGTTGACGTCGGATAAGTAAGGCTCGATGTTGGTCGCAAACCAGCCCTTAACAGCTTCTTCGCTAGCTGCAAGAGCAGCCAAATCCTGGTCCCTAACGCCTACAGTGACTGCAATATCACGGTGGCCGCGTAATGCGTTAAGAACTTCAGTGTTTGGGTCGAAGATTCGGATTTTAGTAATGTCTATAGACTTGTAAAGGTTGATAACATTGGACGGAGACGGGAGGTTATCTCCGAGGAGGCCGTAGTTCAAGCCAATGCTATTTGCTGCGGTTACGAAGCCATTCTTGTTGTAGTTGACAATGAGCATAATGCACAATAAGAAGAACAAGAACAGCTTCTTAGGCGAATAGAGCATGATGAAACTTTTTTCTATATAAATGTGTATAAAAATATATTAAGATCGTACTTCTCTGAAGAAGAAGACCAAAATTGTTTTTCGTTATTATGTTTGGTTGCAAAATCATGGTTGCATATTTGTTTGTATATCTATATATACATTTTTGGAGTACATTTAGCAAATAAATCCTGGAGTTGGATAGTATTTACAACTTATGCCATTGGTGGGTTGGTTTTTTTTGCATACGTTTGACCCGGTTTTGTTGCAATCGGATACTTCCTAAATTTTATCCTACAACAATAAATCAAAATCGTAATTAATTACTGAAACAATATTAACAACAGATTTACGAAATCCAAACCAACTCAATATTAATTAACTTCCTTAAATTAATCCACATTTAATTAAACAATATTTCCAAACGATTAGCTTTTGTAAGGAAAATATCTCTTACCAAAACAGTTCGGATCTTTCCATATTTTCGCAGACTGTAGTTTTTGAATCTTTCATTTTCCTGTTTTAAAAATATCGAAATTAATGAGTTAATAATCCAAATTAACATTATTAAACAACAAAATGATTATGTTTTCATATCTTAAAGTGAACACACAATTTCGTATATTTCGTATCCAAAAAACACCTTTCATTTGATAAAATATTATTTTTACATTATATAAAAATATTATTAAACAATATTTGTTGTATTTTAAATTTATCAAAATATAAAACAAAAACAATTAAGAGCTTCTGAATCATACATCATAAAAGATTAGGATCAACTTTAGTATGACTAGGAAAACAATAACATTTATTATAGAATAGCACCTAATTCTGTAAGCAAACTTGGCAAAACGGGTTATGAATGACATTGATCCGTACGTAGAATTAGCATTAGTCCGAAGTAGGATGAATTAAATAGAATTGTTAATCTTTTTTGATACTTTTATATATGCAATTACAATAATAAATTACTAAATTACATATGTATCACGGGTTAAATCCTAAAAAAACACTAAATCTAAATAATATAATTTTAATAGTAAATTTAAAAACTGTAAATGTCTAAATTTTGATATGCTAAAATACAAATTATCCGTCAGAGTAATTGAACACAAATATATATATATATATATATTTTTTAAAAATACAAAACAATAGGTTATATAATCTATTATTCAACTAAACAAATTATATTTTGAATTTCTTATAAAAAATATAGCCCCGCGGTGTACCGCGGGTTAAAATCTAGTATAGGTACAATCTTAGATCTATTTCCAGTCATATTGGTATCAATAAAATAGTAAATTATTTTATTTTGGTTCTTCTTTGTGTAATCTTAGCCCTTGATCTATTTACAAATTTGGTCTTTTCTTTTTTAACTAGTTTTATTTTAGTTAACTATTCTTTTGTTTAACTGAATCTTACTATTCCAATCCAACTTTGTTGTCTAGAAGAAACGTATCCCAAAGTACATAAAAAAAATTTCCGTTGTTTCTAGGCAAAATAAAATAAAATAAATCAGTTCAAAAATTACTACAGTAAAGTAAATTGATACATAAATTTTATACATTATTAACTAATAAATTCATGTATAATCGATGTTTTGTATAATTAACAAACTAAATTAAAAAATACAGAAATTTGACTACCAATGTACGTAGATTATTAAATTGATACATTAACTTTAATACAAGTGCACAAATTTATTACTCCTTCTGCTTCTAATTAATCTAAATTTAGAACTTTTCACACATATTAAAAAAAAATTAAATTTTGATTATAAATGCATCATTTTTGTGATTAACAATTTTATTTAACTCTAAACGACTAAAAATAATACTAGTAGTATTCAATTATTTTACTTAAAGTTTACAATTCATCATCATTAACTGTAAAAAGTGCATAGAAACCTTAAAAATCTATCTTTCCGAAACCAAGTTTTTTCTGCTAAAACTTGGATTTTTTTGGAATGACAGTCATAAAGCATGTTTAGTTAAAGAAGTGAGATCGATCGTTTCCAGTGCTATTCACTCGGTATAGTTATATATCTACTCTTTTTAATTTTTAGGTATCTATACTAACTTGATGAATAACAGAGTTCGATAAATGATATTTTAGGTTTGACTGATTTGTCATATGTGTAGTGATACAATTGAGTTTTGTTTGATTTAGTAATATATAGTTGCATAACTATTAGCTATGGTAGTAAATAACGTGGTCGAACAACTAAAATTCCTAAAAATGCTATGTTAAAGTCTTCGAACCACTGAAAACTTAGCATTTTTAGGTATTTTAGTTTGGTAGTCGAAGATAGAGATTAATTTAACTAAACCGAATTGGTAGTCGAAGAGAAACTAAACTAATTAAGCCACAAACACAGCAAACACAAACGCACTTTGTTTTATTTATTTACTACTAACACAAACCCTTTGATTTTTGAATCAATTTGTGACACTGATTTGCATAATATAAAAAATAAAGATTATTATGGATATGCATTCCTATACAAAACAAAATGCATATACAAGACGGATGCGAAGCATATGGCATACTCTTGTGTTAGATATATGAAGAAACAGAGTACGTTCGTTTACTAAACCAGAGAAATTGGCTTTTAAATAAATGAATTCAGATAATCGGATTTATTACAAAAGTCAACTAAGTTCCGCTACGAGATCTCATCATCTCGTAGACATCAGTTGCTTATAACATGTGTATCAATGTATCATTATTAATCTTTTACTAATTCACTAACAGCTAGAATATCATTATTATTAGTGAATCGGGAAAGTCTTAAGAAACTTTCACACTTAAAATAGCTTGTAGATTGGCTTCATATCAATTGGATTGTACAATCCAAAATTTTGTTCAGTCCCGGCCGGCTTCTGATTTTCGTTGAACGTTGCGAATAGAAATCCGTCGATGCCATTGTTAGGCCTTTTAGGCGTCCCTTTTCCACTTGCTATATGCTTCACAAAATTTCTGTTGTAGGTAGACGCGATATCCGGCATAGTAAAGTTCCCATTCCCCGCGGATGGCCATCCGGTCTCGGACACCACCATTGGTAAATCTTTAATGCCTTCCTTCTCCATTGCCCACACGAACGCATCAAAGATTGCATCAAACATGTTTGAATAACCCAATGGTCCATCTTGGACCACGATGGCCTCAGTGTTGAAGGTGGCATAGTCGAGAGGGATGTTGGCTGGGTCGGACGCATAAGCGAAGTAAGGGTATATGTTGACAAGGATCGGTGTACTCGTTTGTGACAATAGTTTCAGCACGGGGACAAGTTGTTCCCGCGCCTGGGAGGTGAACATTCCCGCGGAAGGTGGGTACGACTGCTCGAGGTTCGACATAGCCACCACGGTGCTTATCAAGATAGGAAGATTTCTCGACTTGACGAGGTTGGTGAGAGACTGCATGACTGGAAGAACTTGAGGACCGATTGGTCCTGGGATGACTTCGTTACCGACCGTAATAAATGCAATGTTGACGTCGGCTAAGTAAGACTCGATGTTGGCAGCAAACCAGCCCTTAACAGCTTCTGCGCTTGCTGCAAGAGCAGCCAAGTCTTGGTCCTTAACGCCAACCGTGACTTCAATATCACGGTGACCGCGTAAGGCGTTGAGAACCTCAGTGTTGGGGTCGAAGATTCGGATTTTAGTAATGCCTATGGACTTGTAAAGGTTGATAACATTGGACGGAGAGGGGAGATTATCTCCGAGGAGACCGTAGTTCAAGCCGATGCTATTTGCTGAGGTTACGAAGCCACTGTTGTTGTTGTTGACTAACAACATCACAGTGCACGAGAGGAAGAACAAGAACAGCTTCTTAGGTGAATAGAGCATGATCAAACTTTTGTCTGCAAAATATGTGTGTGTATATAGAAATCTAAAAAGATCTTACTTGTCTGAAGAAGAAAAAGGAACCAAAGTTGTTTTTTCTTTGATTGTTTCGTTGCAAAATGTAGGATCTATTTATATAGATGCATCTGACTATCTGAGATCTATTTTCAGTCTTGGGTCAAAAAAAATAGTAAAATACTTTTATTATTGGTTCTTGGTGTGATCTTAGCCGTCGATCTATATATAAATTTGGTGTTTTCCTTTTTATAACTAGTTATATTTATTTATTTTCTTTCGTTTAACTGAATCTTACTATTCCATAAGAACTGAAGATTAATCTAATTGAATTGATGAACTTTGTACTTGTCTAGAAGAAGCGTATCTAAAAATAAAGGAATTTGAGTTCATAGATTTTAAATATACACAATTAATTAATTCATGTATACTCGATGTTTTTGCATAATTAACAAACTAAACTTAAACATACATAAATTTGAATACCAATAGACAGTATAAAGTTAAATGATTTTTTTTTTAAAGCAAAGAAATTAATGTATTAATGTTTCCTATAAGACACGAAATCTTTAATACAAGTGCATGCATTGACAATCAAGAGAAAGAGATTTATCAAACAAAGCTACTAAACAAATAATTATAATTTTCTTTTTTGCATGGTTGAAGTGTTGATATGCATCTGTGCTAGCCAACGTTTCCAATGTTGTAAGGTTTTATAAAGCTTGATGAGAATTAAGAAGATGTCTATTCAGTTTTTAAAAAGTCACGTTTCCAATGTTATTCACGTATAGTTATATAACTACTCACTGGTATATGTTAATATGTATACTATATCTTGTTAATAATCTCTTATATTTTTTTTAATGCAAGATTTGCATTATTTTTCTCTAAGATTTGCACTCGGTCGATGAATGATATTAATTAGGGTTGACTAATTTGTCATATGAATAGGGTGTAGATTAATTAGCTTTATCCGATTATTACTATGGTAGTAAATAACGTGTCGAACCAGCGATGATCAAAACATCAAATGTGGTCGAACGACTGAAAACCAAAACATCACACGTTGAAATTCTGAAAGTAGAGATTAGCTAAACTGAACAATTTTATTTGGTTATTGTAATAAAATAGAAACTAAACTAGCCACAAACACATATCAACTTTTTCGGTTTGGCTTACTCTAGAAGATTACCTCAATCACCTTTGAATTACCTCCATTGGACCTTATTCTTCAATGTAAGGATTTGTCTCCTTTTGTGTTTTGATTTCTTGCAAAATCGGATGTAAATCTTTTAAAAATGGAGTTTAAGTTTTGCTAACCGACACTCTTTCAGGCTTAAACATACAAAATCAAAATTTAATTAAATTAATAATTCTAATATACAAGAAACATATTTTAACAAAAATTCTTTTTTTTTCATTGTTAATTGAACTAAGTCACAACGGGCTGGCCCACTAGCCCAACACCCCACATGAAAGAATGTGGTACACTGACCATATAGCTCTCACACTAGGGGGAGTTCAAGGTTCGAACCTAGATTTTGAGGGAATGACAATAGAGATATATTATTTGTTCACTTATTCTTTTCCCATAATTTCTTAGCTAAAGATACATAAATACAAATCTCAAATTTATTTAGAAATCCAATTTACAGAAGGTAAATCTATAAAAATTTGGAAATGTATCAAAATGAATTGACAAAATATGTAGTTTAGTTGTTTCTTACTTTTTAATAGTTGTCATCGCTGCATCACCACACAAATTTAAAAATGACTAAATACTAAAGTTTGTGTTAAACTCATAAAATTACATCCAAAAAGAGTTTCAACTTTTGCAATTTAATAGATGGTAAACCGTTTCTAAAGCCAAAGACATGCAATAAGGTGATTCAATCTTCTTCTTCGACTTCTAACAAATCGGAAACTCATGTTACAAAATGTCGTTAAAAATATTATACTCTATCCACTTCAAATTAAATACCGTTTAAGTGTATACATACATTTCAAAAATTCGCGGGTTTTAGATTTTCAAAATTTAACATTAAATTCCTAATTTAACCTCATAAAAATCAGGAGTCACCTAAATTTTTAAGGGGTATAATAGAAATTTTAATATGTTTTCATAGTTTCTGTAAAAATGTTAAAAAGTTAAAAACGACATTTATAGTAAAACGGAGAAAGGATAACTTAACGGTCACGGAATCGCGATTTGAGATTTCGAAGAGATAAGGTATTCCTCTATATCTTGACACATCAATACTCTTAAAATTTACCAAAAGATGTTATATAAAAATCCTAGCTTTCAACAACAATCAACATAAACTCAACATCTCCACAAAAGCTTTCAGAATCAATGATTGAAAAAACATATGATTGTTGCTTCAGAATTTCACACACTCAATCCAAAACACACCCTTAAAAAGAGTTTTAATTGTATTGATTAGCTGATAAAATCAATTTATTGGAAAGAAATCCCAATAATAACGCTGTAATAGAAGAGAGAGAGAGAGAGAGACGTGTGATCTCGGTGAAAAATGATGCGTGAAGAAGTTGACTTGAGCTTGACCATTCCCTCGAAGATTTTGGGAAAGCGAGACAGAGAAAAAAAAGGTAAAGAAGAAAATAACAAAAACAAAAAAAAGAGAGCTAAAAAGCAGCAAAAGGACCCAATTCTTCTCACTAGTGCCACTCACAAGTTTCTTCCTGCTTTGACCATGCCGTACGGTGAAATCGCCGACGATTTTCGCTCTTGCGACGCCGATGTTTCCTCCGATATTCACCTCTCTTCTTCTTCCTCTTTTTCTTCGCTTTCTTCTTCTTCGTCTTCTTTGTTCTCCGCCGCTGGTACCGATGATCCTTCACCGAAAATGGAGAAAGACCCTAGAAAAATCGCCAGGAGGTTTGATTTTTTCCCGTCTTTGCGAACATCTTTCAGAGCTTGCTTTTTCTTCTTTGTTTGCTTGCTTACGATTTTGTACGGATGGTATTTTATCGTTGTATCTGTTTTCAGCTGCAAGTTTATAGCTGAGTAATTGTTAATTTGCTTTTTTCCGGAAAAAATGGTGATCGGATTGTCTTTAGGGAAAGATCGGACTAGTTTTTTTGTGTGCTGATTGTGGTGAGGAGGCTTAATGATTTTCTTTGGTGTATGAAGGTATCAGGTGGAGCTGTGTAAGAAAGCACTGGAGGAGAACATTATTGTATATTTGGGTACAGGTTGTGGGAAGACTCACATTGCTGTGATGGTTATATATGAGCTCGGTCATTTGATTCTTAGTCCCAAGAAAAGTGTTTGTATTTTTCTTGCTCCCACCGTGGCTTTGGTTGAACAGGTCTGAGGCTATTCATCTTTGATTATACGGCGGTGTTTGATGGAGCTGATTATTGCGGATTGATTAGTTTCTTTCTTCAACTTCTAACTCTCTTGACTTTTTTTTTGTTGTTTACAGCAAGCTAAGGTCATAGCGGACTCTGTCAACTTCAAAGTTGCAATACATTGTGGAGGCAAGAGGATTGTGAAGAGTCACTCTGAGTGGGAGAGAGAGATTTCAGAGAATGAGGTGATTTCCTGTTTTCTCATTCTATTTTTAGCCTATAAGGCTCATTTAAGTTGATTGTTATTTCCATTTTACATTTACGCGGGAACCATCACTTTATTATATGCGATCATCTTTCAACTGTTTTGTTCTTGGGCCTGAATTTTCCTGCAGGTTCTTGTTATGACTCCACAAATACTTCTGCATAACTTGCAGCACTGTTTCATTAGGATGGAGTGTATCTCCCTTCTAATATTTGATGAGTGTCACCATGCTCAACAACAAAGCAACCATCCTTATGCGGAAATCATGAAGGTATCTTCCTTCACATTATTGGTATATCCGGCCTGAAACATTATTAACATATAATAATCTTTTAGTTGCTCCACTTTGTTACAATGCAGGTTTTCTATAAATCAGAAAGTTTACAACGGCCTCGAATATTTGGAATGACTGCATCTCCAGTTGTTGGCAAAGGTAGGCCCCATTTTTCTATTGTTGACTCCGGATTACTAGCCCATTACTGTCCAAAGATTTTAATATGAGAGGGTCTAAATCATTATTCCCATAGAAATAATAATAGTCGACAGAATTAGCTTCTGCATTGAGTTCCTTTTGTTCTTTCTCTTTCGGTTTTGAGGTTTGTCGTGATCTTGATAATACCTGCTTCTTTTGATCATCTCGTTCTATACATGGTCCAACTTTTGACAGCACTACCTACTTTTCAGGGTCTTTTCAATCAGAGAATTTATCGAAAAGCATAAATAGCCTTGAAAATTTGCTCAATGCCAAGGTATGCTTGTTCTGAAATTCCCTATTAGGTTGGCTGTAGGCAGATGAACTTAATGCACATTTCTCTACCTTAGAAGTGAAAATTCTAAATTGCATTTTTGGTATTTAAGTATGCAAGATATCTTTCCTAGTAATGATTGATGCCGGCTTATTTATATTGAGCCCTATCACGCTGTGTTTTGGGTGATACCAAAGTAGAAATAATACTCTGATAATGCTTGGATCTTTTTTTGTTATGGCATTTTCGGCCCAAGCTTATGGTACCAAACTAATAATTTATTGGAAGGCTAAGGCAGAAATATCTTTCTCATGGTTAAATTCGTACCAATGTTCTTACATTCAGTTGGTCTTTCCAAACAATGTTCTAAGATTTCCCTTTTTGTCTCCCGTGATCTGAAAGGTTTATTCAGTGGAAAGCAATGTCCAGCTGGATGGCTTTGTTTCATCTCCTTTAGTCAAAGTATATTATTATCGGTCAGCTATAAGTGATCCATCTCAATCAACCATCAGATATGAAAACATGCTGGAGGACATCAAACAGCGGGTTGTCTAAATGTGTCTCTTAACTCTTTTGGCTCACTGTTCCTAGATATATGAGCTGATATTTTTTCCTAATATGAACAGTGCTTGACATCAATCAAGCTGCAGATTGATACCCATCAAACACAAACCCTCCTAAATATGAAAAGGCTTCTCAAAAAAACTCATGATAATCTCATATATACTCTGGTGAATCTTGGCCTCTGGGGAGCAATACAGGTAGACATTTCATAGTGAACCAATTTATAAATTTGATATCAGGTTTTCAGTTTTTGCTTTCAGATGTATTGATTACTTGTATAGTTGTATTTCCTGGTTTCTTCAATGTTTTACCAAGCAGCTGATGACATGTTTTAGGGTACAGTAATAATCATAATTGCCAACTATATTCAACTTTTGCATGAGTGGAAAACAAATAAGGGTTTCTGTTAGATGCTTGCTGAATAGCTGTATAAAAATTCCTAGAGAATTTATTTTTGGTAAGGTTCTGTGCATATTTCTTTAAGTTCTTACGACCATCTAACCTCCATATGTAACCTTAGCTCTTGCCAAATTAAATCTATGTATGTTGTTTCTTGTTTGTGTCATATGTGTCTTAATGCAAGTTGTAGCGTGCTAATGTTTATTCTCTTCGTTTTTTGGAGGCTGCTAAAATCCAATTGAATAGTGATGTACAAGAAGAGCCTGTGAGCGAGAATCCTAAGTCAAAGATATGTGATACATATCTTTCTCTGGCTGCTGAGGTCCTCTCTTCTGGTGCTGCTAACGGTAAGATGACATAGTACCATAGTGAGTGTTTTTTTCTGAACCTTAAATTTTCTTCCAATACGGCCATAGTAGAAACGGAAACGTTTCTTATTACGTATATTTTTCCGGATTTGCAACTTCTAAAATATTTAACTAAATTCTGCACTGTATTTGTTATTTCCATGTGAATTCCCTATTAAACAAGCCATTGATTGCCTCATTATTTGTTCTCATCTTTACTGTGGTTGTAGATGAGAATGCATCTGAACTCCTCAGCTCAGCGGCGTTGAAGGAACCATTATTCTCTAGAAAGCTAGTTCAATTGATTAAGATCCTTTCGGTATTCAGGTTGGTACTTGAGTGAGGTGACAGAGTCTTAGAATGCTTTTGTGCTGAATATTCCATAAAGCATGTGTGAAGTAAAGAAATGAATGATCTGTCCTTAGCTTTATTGAGTAGCCACGTAACCAAAACCCCATGCGTTTTCTCATTGTTAGCATTTGCACGAAAGATTACAAACTTACTTTATGTAAGAAAGTCTAGTCCTGCTTACGTTTCTATCCTCTCTACTTTTTTTATTTTATTTATTTTTTTCATTCGTAAGATACAACTGAGAGCCTAGAAATGATACACAAGAAACCTATCATCGATAGATCTCTTTTCAGAAGTCAGAATATGGCCTTTTCTGAGTAAACAAATCCCAGCTCTTGAATCACCATCAAAAAGACATTGGATATTTTTTTATGAACATGGTAGTTGTTATTGTCCACTGGGTCTTGTGGAATCTTGATTGCTTTTCATCACATTGTGCTTGATTCATTTGTCATGCTCATGAGTGCAGTATGGAAGAGAAGCCAATGGTATTTCTTGCAGTAAACTTCCATTTTTCTTTTTCTTTCAGGCTAGAGCCACACATGAAGTGTATAATATTTGTCAATCGGATTGTGACTGCAAGAACATTGTCATGCATACTAAATAACTTGGAACTGCTACGGTCTTGGAAGTCTGATTTCCTTGTTGGACTTAGTTCTGGACTGAAGAGCATGTCAAGGAGGGGTATGGAAACAATACTTAAACGGTTCCAATCTAAAGAGGTGATACTTTAGCCATCTTTAAACCTATTGTTAGTATTGGGAGATATCTGCACTTTATATGCCTACAAACATAATATATAAACAAAGTTACATGCAAACACACATTTGGATAGGCATGTATTGTCTAGGATTAATCATCAAGCCACTTCCAGTTAACTCCTAGAGGTTCATTTTCCTGTTCCAGCTCAATTTACTGGTTGCCACTAAAGTTGGTGAAGAAGGCCTTGATATTCAGACATGCTGTCTTGTGATCCGTTATGATTTACCAGAGACTGTTACCAGCTTCATACAGTCCAGAGGTCGTGCTCGAATGCCTCAGTCTGAATATGCGTTTCTAGTTGACAGGTGTGTAGGAATGATAAAATGATAAGGCCATAAGTATGAGTCCCTACGCGATTAACAATGTTTTCTTTTATGATTCAGCGGAAACGAGAAAGAAATGGATCTTATTGAAAATTTTAAATTAGATGAAGATAGAATGAATCTGGAAATTACTTCCAGAACGTCAGAGGAAACTTGTCCTAGACTTGATGAGGAGTTATACAAAGTTCATGAGACAGGAGCTTGTATCAGTGGTGGAAGTAGCATCTCCCTTCTCTATAAATATTGTTCTAGGCTTCCACATGATGAGTAAGGCTTCCCATTTTCTGTTGTGTGCTTATTAAAAAGATTCACCTTCCACACTATATGGGAGCTTGTTCGTGTCATAACGGAATCTCCATTTGCCACATTTTGATTCCCTCAGATTTTTTCAGCCCAAGCCAGAGTTTCAATTCAAGCCTGTTGACGAATTTGGTGGAACTATCTGTCGCATAACTTTACCTGCTAATGCTCCTATAAGTGAAATCGTCAGTTCACTACTACCTTCAACTGAAGCTGCTAAAAAGGATGCTTGTCTAAAGGCTGTGTATGAGTTGCACAACTTGGGTGTACTTAACGATTTTCTGTTGCCAGATTCAAAGGATGAAATTGAGGACGAATTGTCCGATGATGAATTTGATTTTGATAACATCAAAGGTGCATAAGTGGTTCGGTTATAAATCTATGTTGTTTATGCTATTTGTTCGTTGTATGATGACATATATTTTACTTCCTGCTAGGTGAAGGCTGTTCACGAGGTGAACTGTATGAGATGGTTGTTCCTGTCGTATTTAAACAAAAGTGGGATCCATCAACAAGTTGTGTCAATCTTCATTCTTACTACATAAGGTTTGTGCCTCATCCCGCAGATAGGATCTACAAAAAGTTTGGTTTCTTCATGAAATCACCTCTTCCCATTGAGGCTGAGACTATGGATATCGATCTTCACCTTGCTCATCAAAGATCTGTAAGTGTAAAGATTTTTCCATCAGGAGTCGCAGAATTCGACAACGACGAGGTACTGAGCTATTAATTAGATAAATAATGAAACTAGAATGAACTTATCTTATTTGATTATGTTTATACAGATCAGGCTAGCGGAGCTTTTCCAGGAGGTTGCCCTTAAGGTTCTTTTTGAACGGGGGGAGCTGATCCCGGAGTTTGTTCCCTTAGAACTGCAAAACTCTTCTAGAACAAGCAAATCTACCTTCTACCTTCTTCTTCCAATCAGTCTGCATGATGCAGAAAGTGTTATATCTGTAGATTGGGTGACTATCAGGAGCTGCTTGTCATCACCAATCTTTAAGACTCCATCTGTTTTAGTGGAAGATATAGTTCCTCCTACGGGCTCTCATTTAAAGCTAGCAAATGGCTGCTGGAATATTGATGATGTGAAGAACAGCTTGGTTTTTATGACCCACAATAAACAGTTTTACTTTGTTGCTGATATCTGCTATGGAAGAAATGGTTTCAGTCCTGTTAAGGAATCTAGCACCAAAAGCCATATGGAGAGCATATATAAGTTGTAAGCTACTAAACTTCTACTATTCAGTAATTGTTCGATTGAGACTTTTCTCAGGGACATGTATTCTCTTCTTTTTTTTTTTCTTTCTTGTTAATGTTCTTTATCCTTTTCTACAGAGCAGTATAACAATCCATTTTAAAACTGGTTTGGACTCTAGACTTTAGGATCGTATGATTTTCTGAGTTTAAGAACCTTCTCATTTTTATGCGCAAACTAGGTATGGCGTGGAACTCAAGCATCCTGGACAGCCACTCTTGCGTGTGAAACCACTTTGTCATGTTCGAAACTTGCTTCACAACCGAATGCAGAAGAATTTGGGTAGATTTTCTTCACAGCTCACCCTTTGTATACTCTAATTGTTTACCATTCTCATGTTATGTTAATAACATTCTCACATTGCCAAGAACAGAACCACAAGAACTTGATGAATACTTTATAGAGATTCCTCCTGAGCTTTCTCAGTTAAAGATCAAAGGATTATCTAAAGACATCGGAAGCTCTTTATCTTTGCTACCATCAATCATGCATCGTATGGAGAATTTACTCGTGGCTATTGAACTGAAACATGTGCTGTCTGCTTCGATCCCTGAGATAGCTGAAGTTTCTGGTCACAGAGTATGATCTCATTTTACTTGATAACCCATTTGCTTGATTTTCCTAAAATTTGTTGATGTTTGATACTTTACTGACCGAGTGAATTGGTATAGGTACTCGAGGCGCTCACAACAGAGAAATGTCATGAGCGCCTTTCTCTTGAAAGGCTTGAGGTGCTTGGTGATGCATTCCTCAAGTTTGCTGTTAGCCGACACCTTTTTCTACACCATGATAGGCTTGATGAAGGAGAGTTGACTCGGAGACGCTCTAACGTGGTTAACAATTCCAACTTGTGCAGGCTTGCAATAAAAAAAAATTTGCAGGTTCTCAGATTTCCTATAAATGCTTTGATTGCTGGTACATTTTAAATCTGGTTTTAGCTGTGATTGCTGCACACAACGCAAATACTGATCATGTGCATAAAGCGCCGTTAGAACCGCTGCCTCCATACATTTAATACATTCTCAGTTACATATTTTCAAAAACAAAGCTTTTCGATAGAGGCAGACAAAAACGTATTAATTTTGTTATTTAGTTTTGGATAATATTAACTTGTGCGTTTTCCCAGGTCTACATCCGTGATCAAGCACTCGATCCTACTCAGTTCTTTGCATTTGGCCATCCATGCAGAGTAACCTGTGACGAGGTAGCGAGTAAAGAGATTCATTCCTTGAATAAGGATCCTGGGCTCTTGGAGTCAAATACTGGTGAAATCAGATGTAGCAAAGGCCATCACTGGTTGTACAATAAAACAATTGCTGATGTGGTTGAGGCTCTTGTGGGAGCTTTCTTAGTTGACAGTGGCTTCAAAGGTGCTGTGAAATTTCTTAGGTGGATTGGTGTAAATGTTGATTTTGAATCCTTGCAAGTACAAGATGCTTGTATTGCAAGCAGGCGCTACATGCCCCTCACTACTCGCAATAATTTGGAGGCCCTTGAAAACCAGCTTGGCTATAAGTTCCTCCACAAAGGTCTACTTGTACAAGCCTTTATCCATCCATCTTACAACAGGCATGGAGGAGGCTGCTACCAGGTATTTTTGTGTTTCCTTCTTATTTTTCATTTCTCTCGATAATATCCATCTATGGTAACCAAATTTCTTTAATTGGGGGTCCGCAGAGATTGGAGTTTCTTGGGGATGCTGTTCTGGACTACTTGATGACATCCTATTTTTTCACTGTCTTCCCAAAACTGAAACCTGGTCAACTGACCGATCTAAGATCGCTCTCAGTAAATAATAAGGCGCTAGCAAATGTTGCTGTCAGTTTTTCGCTAAAGAGATTTCTATTTTGCGAGTCCATTTATCTCCATGAAGCTATAGAGGATTATACCAATTTCCTGGCAGCGTCCCTATTAGCAAGTGGACCATCTGAAGGTCCAAGATGCCCAAAGGTGCGTTTCAATCTTCCCCTCACATGTCATAGTAAAACTATGACAAGATTCACTCCTATTGATATCATCTGACTTACATTTTGAGAATCTCGAACTATCTCTGTTACCTTTCTACCTTAATTTCTTTCTATCTATACGAGATGTTGAATTGAAGAGACTATGCCCATCTCATTAGTTTAGTTTGCAGTCAATTAATATCTTAATTATATCAGAACACACATAGCTATATTAGTGGAATAACTAATATAGGTATTATATAATTTTATGCAGGTTCTTGGTGACTTGGTAGAATCCTGTTTGGGGGCCCTTCTCCTCGATTGTGGGTTCAACTTGAATCATGTCTGGACGATGATGCTATCATTTCTAGATCCGGCCAAAAACTTGTCTAACCTGCAGATTAGTCCTATAAAGGAACTGATTGAACTTTGCCAGTCTTACAAGTGGGATCGGGAAATATCAGCGACGAAAAAGGATGGTGGTTTTTCTGTTGAATTAAAAGTGACCAAGAAAGGTTGTTGCCTTACAGCTTCTGCAACTGGTCGGAACAAAAGAGAGAGCACAAAAAAGGCTGCACAGCTGATGATTACAAACCTGAAGGTAATTTTTCAAAAAGTCAAAAGAAACTGTAGTGTAACAAATTTCTTCAATTGATGTGATGTATATTTATCTTAAGCTACATAGTGTCCATATATGTAACTCGTTATTTGAGAACTTCTTTGTGTAATTCATCCGCAGGCTCATGAGCACATAACAACCTCCCATCCGTTGGAGGATGTTCTGAAGAATAGCAACCTTAATGAAGCTAAATTAATAGGCTACAATGAAGATCCTATAGATGTTGTGGATCTTGTTGAGGTGGACGTTGAAAACCTAAAAATCCAAGAAAATCTTGGCGAGAATGGTGAAATAAGCAGCTCATACATTATCAGGCGAGGTCTCCCCCAGGCACCATCTAAAACAGAAGACAGGCTTCCTCAAAAGACCATCATAGAAGCAGGTATGTGGATGGATTCTTGTGTATTTATCAGGAGACTGTAAATTTGGTGCAATCTTGAATTATCGATTCTATTACTCAAACTCCACAGGTAGACCAAGCAGCAAACCCGCAAAATCCCTCTTGAACGAAACATGTGTTGCTAACTGTTGGAAGCCACCGCACTTCGAATGTTGTGAGGAGGAAGGACCAGGCCACCTGAAATCGTAAGTAAATTGATCAAACACTGCTAAATCTCTGAACTTGAGCGAGCTAGAAACTTAATATAGAAAATATCAGTTATTGGATATTTATGACATCAGTTGTTTGCATGTATACAGATTCACCTATAAGGTAATCCTGGAAGTTGAAGATGCGCCCAATATGACATTGGAGTGTTATGGTGAGGCTAGCGCAACAAAGAAAGGTGCAGCAGAGCGCGCTGCCCAAGCTGCTATATGGTGCCTCAAGCATTCTGGATTCCTTTGATGATGATTTCGCGCGGCTATATTTCGGTTATAAATAGAGGTTATCATAGGCATATAACTTTACCAGAGCTACATATTAGCATATATGATCGACACATACAATTTCTCGAAAGAGAGAAAAGGGTGTCAGAAGACTAACCTTAAACCATATATTTTGGAGCGAAGAGAGTTTTCTTCGATCGCTTTTCTGAATATAAGTATATGTTTACTTGACACCCATAGCATGATAGGCCCCCAAAAAAATAGTTAACTCTCATCTCTCATGCATCAAATATGATCCCGTGTGATCTTCATTAAACCATATATGAACTGAGCGTTAACTGGTCTTACATTTTCAAAAGAACAAGCAATTGGGACTAGAAAAAGCAAATGAGAATGTTGAGATGGTGTGAAAACTTTGACTTAAGAATAGTTTCAGAAGTAGAAAGGGGAAACAGTTGACAAAGAAATAGTAGGCAAGATTTTGCTTGCAGGAGTGACATTGTGAAGAAGAAACAAAGGAAATATGATTGATCTATACAAGAGAATCAATGAGCAACTTCTCTTGGACCAGATGAGAGACTTCATCACCCAACTCTAATCACAAGAAATACAATTTTCTTAGTGTGAAATAAATATAAAACAAGAAAAGTACAACTAAAATATGGAGCAAGCTCTCATGTTTAACCACAATATGAGACTCTCCAAGAGTATCCCAAACCATCTTTCTGTCATTACTCCCTTTCCCTTTCACCGCGTTCATCTCTGCCTCCACTCTTCGCCGTAGTTCCAGTTTCGTCTTTTCCATCTCCATGATAGCCATTGTTGCTGTATCTTCAGCCATTTGAATCCTTAGCTCTGCTTTCTTTTTCCACATCTCAAGCTCTACTGCTCTTTCTTTTTCCCTAAGAGCTTCTTTGCAAGCGGCGTGGTACATGTTCATCGTTTCCTTCAGCTCTTTCTTCAGCCTTCTCATCTCAGCCTCGGCGTCATCCGTTGGTGATAGTGGGGAAGCTAATGTACAATTCTTTTCATCAGAAGGACTATTAAGATAGACAGAAAACTTGGCTTTCTCATCATCCAGACCAGAGAATCTAGGAAACTCCAACATGTGTGGAGCTGCAAGTTTCTCATAGAAGGAGAGAACCGAACTGTCTGTACTGAACCTGCTACTAATGTTCACACTAGAATCTGGGTCAAGGGATGAAAACTCCTCAAAGAAAACGTCGTCTTCTCTTGACAATGACCTGTGAGAGCCAATCAATTAAAGAATTTTAATCTCTAGGCATAAACAAACATAATGTAACAGGTTTATAGTAGATTACATCTCAGAGGGAGCCTCATCGGCGTTGCTGTGTGGTGACAATGGTGCAGTCCCTGAAGAAGAAGATGGCAAGGCTTGAGGTAAAGGCCGAGTGGCTGATCGTACACTTGATAGTCTTCCCTTTGATATGACTAATACACTGCAGAAGTCTGCAGCCCATCTCATCACATTACTTGGAATGTCATCAGCCTTGAACAGCCTTCAAATCAAAACCATTTTGGGAAAAAAAATTCAGCACAAGATTATATATTGGTACTGATTTCAGAGAGAGAGAGATAGCAATACTATTTTGTGAACCTGGTAATGCTCTTCTTCAATGAGGCACCTAGCAAGAATGTGGAAATACAATTCTGGCTGATATATTCGATCAAGGCTTTCGCCACATCTTGATCTTCCAGCAAAACTATTTCGCTTTGTATCTATATACAGACAATAATCAGAGATGCTTTACAAAAACATGTAAAAAAGAAGAAAGAAAGCAAAGAAAACAGACCTCATACTTACATTTCTTCGCATACAAAGACAACGCAATGGAAGAAACAGAGTGCTCCGTTTATCATTGTGTGGTCTATCAGATGATTCATCATCTGTGTTGTAAGATCCATTTGCATTATTCAAAGCAGATCTTTGGACGACATGAATGAGTTTCACAGTCCCGCCTCGGGGTATATAATGATCGACAGCCCATTTAAGAGCTTGACAGCTTGTTGTTTTATCTCTATCAATTGCAATAGCTATAGGCCCTTCCCTTATTTCATTTCTCTCCATATTATCTCTCATATTCGAGATCATTTTCCACTCAAGAGAATGTTACTTTGGCAAAGTAAAAGACCTCATTTGGAATCTAAAGAAGAAGATAAATATCTAATAACCAGGAACTAAACATGTGAGTAGAGCCAATATGAGATTTGAAAAGACTTAAAAAGAGGTGTAGAGAAAAAAAAAAAAAAATCAAAGCCCTTCCACTTTGGGAGGAGAACCGAATCTAGCTAAAAATAGAAGTATTGTTTATCAACAAGATTTAAAATGCATGCAGGGACAAAACTAACTCCAGGACATGCACCAAAAAAACTGTTATTGAAACATAAAAACCACCCACCAGTATGTTTCAAACAACATCATGAAAAAAAAACGAGAAAAGTCAAGTTTCCGTGGCCGTGTTGAAAAAAGATCAGTTGGAACTAACGCATGAACATCAGAACATATCAAAATCATATACCGTACCGAAGCTGAGATAGGCATTATGGTTAATTCGGGTTCAGTAATTGCATTTTAATTTCAGTTCGGTTTCGGTTTGGTTCGGTTTGAGATCCACATTTAGTTAACAAATTCATACAGCCGTGTAGGTTAGCGAGTGGTATGGGGCGCACATTAGCGTGCACGCAAGAAACAAGAGAAACAAAGAGAAAACAACCAAAACAACATCTCGGCATCTTCTTCGTTATCCTAATTCCTAAACCTACCCTTTGTCTTACCTCGATCTCGCCAACACTGTCACCAACACAAGGTTCTCTCCGATTTCTCTTCTTCTCTTCGTCTACTTTTCTCGAAACCCAATTGAATTTTTCTGGGTGGATTTCACAATTTGTGTTTTTTTTTCATTTTCTTTAGTCGGTGTATTGTGCGGTGGAGAGGTTCTCACTCTCTTCTTCTTATCCATCGGAATTTCTTGAGCTCCATTTGTGTCTAATTCTAGTTTTTGGTTGACCCAATTTTGCTTCATACAAATAATGGATGTCTCTTTAGTGGCGATTGACCCAAGTTTGCTTCAAGAAATTTTTGTTGTTCTTTCAATTTCTCTACTATAAAATGTGTTTTTGCTTAGCTCTCTTCTGGGTCAAATACTTAAAACACTTTTCATTTGAATGATTGCGAATCTTAGGTCATTAGGTTCCAGTGAGCTCAATAAAGATGCATTGAAGTCGACAATGACATTATATTTCCCTATGAAACTTTAGATTTTGCACTTGTGTTAATTCTTTGTAGTTCTTCCATATCGTTTAACTAAGTGAACAAGATTGCAACTTATGCTTGAAACTAAATGTGGCATAACTTTAACAGCATCTTCTTGTTGTGGCTCTGTTGGGCAGGTAGTTATGAAAGGCTTCAAAGACTGGGTTTTCGCTCTATCTAACTCAATGGCATCATCTAGACCACTTTTGGGAAGTGACCCTTTTTTCCGTGACTCTCAAGAACAAGATAACCAGTGTAAGATATCTCACTTCCTTCCTCCTATCCTCTGTTTGTCTCCGGAACGATGAGTGATGAACCTGATTTATGGGTTTATATGTTACAATGAGAACAACATTCTGAGTTGTGTGTGGATATATTATATTACCTCTTAAACTGATCTACTTAACCTCTCCTTGTGCTTTATGATCATATCCTCTTTATGCCAGTCACTGTTTTTCTTAAACTATCAGAAAAGTACTTCCTGTGTTTTGCTCTAATTTGGTCTGTGAAATTCTTCTGAAGATTTCGTTGCTATGTCCATTGCTTTTCAAATTGAATTGGACTTTTCTTTTTGGTACCTTAACCAATTTTGAGACTATTCAGGTTGATTATTTTATCAATCTTACAAGTTTCTCTTCTTGCTGTTTTCTTAATGTACTCTTTGACTAATAACTTTCAATTTTATTTTTAGCGCAAGTACCTGCTGCACTAGAATCAGTGACAGGCTCAGAAACACCATGTTCAACCAGTGGTGATGTAGAAATTCAGCCTCCTCTTTCTCAGCAACAAGTTCCACTTGAAAGCTTGTACCAGTCAAGTATTGATCTTAACGGAAAGAAACATAATCCACTAGCAAAGATTGGTGACCTCCAAGTGCAGTTCTTACGCCTTGTTCAAAGGTTTGGGCAGTCACAGAATAATATTCTAGTCTCCAAGGTTTTATATCGGGTACACCTTGCAATGCTGATACGAGCTGAGGAATCAGAACTTAAATCTGTAAAACTTAGGCAAGATAGGGCCAAAGCTTTAGCAAAGGAGCAAGAATCATCTGGCATACCGGAGCTTGATTTCTCACTTAGAATCCTTGTCCTGGGGAAAACAGGTGTCGGCAAGAGTGCTACCATAAACTCTATTTTTGGTCAGTCCAAAAGTGAAACTGATGCTTTCCGACCGGCCACAGATCGCATAGAAGAGGTTATGGGAACTGTCAGTGGAGTTAAAGTAACCTTTATTGATACCCCTGGTTTTCACCCACTCTCATCTTCTAGCACAAGAAAAAACCGAAAGATTCTCCTCTCTATCAAGAGATACGTTAAGAAGCGTCCACCTGATGTGGTTCTTTACTTGGACCGCCTTGATATGATCGACATGCGATACAGTGATTTCTCCCTCCTGCAGCTTATAACTGAAATCTTGGGTGCAGCTATATGGTTAAACACAATTCTTGTAATGACGCATTCCACAGCTACTACAGAAGGACGTAATGGACAATCTGTGAACTACGAGTCATATGTGGGCCAGCGAATGGATGTGGTTCAGCATTATATACATCAGGCTGTGTCTGATACAAAACTAGAAAACCCTGTGCTGTTAGTTGAAAATCATCCCAGCTGTAAAAAGAATCTTGCTGGTGAGTATGTTCTTCCAAATGGATTGGTATGGAAGCCTCAGTTTATGTTTTTGTGCGTTTGCACCAAAGTTCTTGGCGATGTCCAGTCTTTACTGAGATTTCGTGATAGCATTGGCCTGGGACAGCCAAGTAGTACCCGAACAGCTTCCCTTCCCCATCTTCTTTCAGTTTTTCTGCGCCGTCGCTTATCATCTGGTGCAGATGAAGCAGAGAAAGAGATAGACGAGCTTCTGAATTTGGATTTAGAGGAGGAAGATGAGTATGACCAGTTGCCTACAATCCGTATCCTTGGGAAATCTCGGTTTGAGAAGCTGTCAAAGTCCCAGAAGAAAGAGTATATTGATGAGCTTGATTACAGGGAAACCCTTTATCTGAAGAAACAATTAAAGGAAGAATGCCGAAGACGACGGGATGAAAAGCTAATTGAAGAGGAAAATCTCAATGACACTGAACAGAGCGACCAAGCAGCTGTTCCACTGCCTGACATGGCAGGTCCAGACAGTTTTGATTCGGATTTTCCAGCTCACAGATATCGATGTGTTGCGTCAGGTGACCAGTTGCTCGTGAGACCTGTCTATGATCCACAAGGTTGGGATCGCGATGTGGGATTTGATGGAATAAATATTGAGTCGGCTGCAAAAATAAATAGGAGTCTATTTGCTTCAGCTACAGGACAGGTGAGCAGCGACAAGCAACGTTTCACTATCCAATCCGAGAGTAATGCAGCTTATACTAGAAACTCTAGAGAACAGACGTTCTCTGTAGCTGTTGACCTTCAGTCATCAGGAGAAGATCTGGTGTACTCGTTTCAGGGCGGCACAAAGCTTCAAACATTTAAGCACAACACAACTGATCTTGGAGTTGGTTTGACATCTTTTGGTGGGAAATACTATGTGGGCGGAAAGCTTGAGGATACCTTATTGGTTGGGAAGAGGGTGAAGTTAACTGTGAATGCAGGTCAGATGAAGGGTTCAGGGCAAACAGCACACGGCGGGAGCTTTGAAGCTTGTATCAGAGGGAGAGATTACCCGGTCAGAAATGAGCAAATCGGTTTGACAATGACGGCTCTGTCATTCAACCGAGAGCTGGTCTTGAACTATGGTTTACAGACTCAGCTTAGACCAGCCCGGGGCACGAACATAGACGTCAACATAAACATGAACAATAGGAAAATGGGGAAGATAAACGTGAAACTCAACAGCTCTGAGCACTGGGAGATTGCTTTGATTTCAGTGTTAACGATGTTCAAGGCTTTAGTACGGCGGAGGAAGAGTGAAATGACAAAGGAAAATGAAGAAGAAGAGTTGTGACTTTTCTTCGTTTCCTGGTTTCTCTCTATAATTAGGTAAAGAAATGATATTCTGGACACATATATGAATAGATAACTGATGTAAGAGATATTTGGAAGACAGAACATGCACATCTCCTTCAATTGTTCTATATGTTATACTCTTGTCTTGTTGATAACTGATGTGCATGAGTCTCGTCGGTCTAGTGTGAAATGTTTATGTGGTCGTTAGAACAGATTTTGGCTCTCAAATAAGATGCAAAAATCAAAATGTTAGTCATTTGTTCACTCACAAGTAGAGAGAAAAATATATGCTTTAGAAAAAGAAAAAAAATGTTTAAATTGCAGTCAAAATAGCATAGTTAGTAAAATAGATCTTTATTTGATATCCATTAAATATAGAATTTTTGGTTTTTTTACTTAACAATTTTATGAAGTCTTCTTATCGAAGAGAAGAAAAAAACTTACACGAAACAAATAAAAAGATTGGGTATGTCAATTATGACGGGCCCAAGTAATAAGATGGGCCAGATGATAATAGGCCTCAAAGGGTTACTAGGGTTTATACTCCCTATATATTTATATTTAAGCTCTTCGTTCACTCCTCTCTACACCGCGCAGCTAAACTTTGTTGGAGAAACCCTAATCGGCGACAATGGGTACGAACCATCTCTCCTCGCTTTCTCTTCGATTTCTCCACTCCTTCATTCTCGATTCTGTGTATGCTATTGATGTTTAGATTCTGATATATGGATTCTGGTTTCTCTTAGGTATTTCTCGTGACTCCATCCACAAGAGGCGTGCCACTGGAGGCAAGCAGAAGCAATGGAGGAAGAAGCGAAAGTGAGTCTTTCATTTTCTCATTTTTCAGATCTCTTTCGATTCATTTTCTGCTCCGTTTGTCGTAGCTTAAATTTTGTGAATCTCCGTTATATAAACGCTTAAGAGTTAGTCCGATGTTGTGATCTGTTAAATCCGAGTATTTGCCTTAAGTAGATTCGGAATCTGTAGATTACTGGAATTATTTCGTCAGATCATAGTATGTGATTCTTCATAAGCTATCCTTTAGTAGTAATTGATGTCGTTAACCTTGGCCTGTTTTGTTTCTCACATTTCTGATGTCATTGATTCATGATATGTTGTTAACTTTGATTTTTATTTGGTTTTGTATTTCTGATTTGTGAAATTTTATGTTTGGGATTGTGAAGGTACGAGATGGGAAGGCAGCCAGCCAACACCAAGCTCTCAAGCAACAAGACGGTCAGAAGAATCAGAGTTCGTGGTGGAAATGTTAAGTGGCGTGCGTTGAGGCTCGATACTGGTAACTACTCTTGGGGAAGTGAAGCAGTTACCCGCAAGACCAGAGTCCTTGATGTCGTCTACAATGCCTCCAACAATGAGCTTGTCCGTACTAAGACACTTGTCAAGAGTGCTATTGTTCAGGTTGATGCTGCTCCTTTCAAGCAGTGGTATCTCTCGCACTATGGTGTTGAGGTTGGCCGCAAGAAGAAGAATGCTTCTTCTACCAAGAAGGACGCAGAGGTGAGTTCATTGAACAATTGATTGATTTGCTTGTTATATATTTGAGTCTGTTCATGTTTCATTGTTGATTGATATTGTTTTTCTTCTCTTTGATGAAATAAGTTAAATCATGTTTTTGTAGCAGTAATATAGAACTTACGATATACTATATGTTGTTTACTGTATAGGAAGGTGAAGAGGTAGCTCCTCTTGAGGAGACCAAGAAGAGCAACCACCTCTCGAGAAAGATTGAGAGCCGTCAAGAGGGTCGCAGTCTTGATTCACACATTGAGGACCAATTCGCAAGTGGACGTTTGTTGGCTTGTATCTCTTCAAGGCCTGGCCAGTGCGGACGTGCTGATGGGTATTCATCTTTGTGCCTTATCCCATTATGTTTGTTTAATTCTCCTTAAATATGATTTGTTCATACGTTTTTGTAAATTATGTGCAGATACATCTTGGAAGGTAAAGAGTTGGAGTTCTACATGAAGAAGATCCAGAAGAAGAAGGGCAAGGGTGCCGCTTAGAATCTCTTCTTGTCTTACAACATGTTTTGAGTTTTCAGTTTCAGTTGTCTGAGAAACTATGTTTTTGGATTAGCTTGTGGTATTTCCATAAACTCCCATCAGTTATTATTATGGTACAATGTTTTTGTCTCGGATCTTTGTTTTAATTTTAATCGATAATATCACTGAATTCGGTCACTAGTTTTATACTGTCAAAATTAAGGTTATTAAACTTCGTCATTTCATTTGATCTTTTGTCTGTAGTTTAGACGTATCTACAAGATTGTTTTTTGAGCTCATCATAAGGAAGATATGAAGCCAGTTGGGCTTAGCCGTTATTAAGTCCAATTTAGGCCCAATGCTCCGAGGCAGGGTTATCTAGTAAACTAGAAAGTACGTTGTGTCTCTGAGCCACAAACTTGTAATCAACTATAGTTTTTGATGAGCTCAAAAAAAAATCAAATCTGGTTGTACAAAATCAGCTTGTAACAATAGCTGGTGGAAAAATAGTTGGCGGAACTGTAATTGACATGACATAATAATAACATGTTTTTTCACTTTTGTATGTGTCTCAATTATGAAAATGATGTGAAGATATTATCTGTTGTAAACTTGGTTGAAGGCAAAAGATCATTAGTGGTGGTAATTAAACTTTAAGAAATCGGCTAATATAGGATCTAAAGATTTTAATTTGACCACAGAGAGAATATTCTGTTATTTTTAAAAGAAAGATATTTTTCATTGACACTTTTTTCTTAAAATATAAATTGCAAAGAAAGATTTGAGCCGTTCGAAACGGATGCGTGTCTTGGTGTCAAGACCAGTGTGTTCGTCACTAACCCCACCACACTCCAGCTGAGTCCTTTGTCGTCTATCAAAATCAAAAGGTACGAGATTCAATCATCTCCAATCCCAAAATTCCAACTTGTGTCCACAAAAATCATAGCAATTCTCAATCTTTGATCGTCCCACCAGATGGCCGGGAACGATTGGGTAAACAGTTACTTGGAGGCGATTCTGGACGTTGGTCAGGGACTTGACGATGCTCGCTCTTCGCCATCGCTTCTTCTCAGGGAGAGAGGTCGATTCACTCCAAGCCGTTACTTTGTTGAGGAAGTCATCACTGGTTACGATGAGACTGATCTTCATAGATCCTGGGTTAAGGTAATTATTAATCATATAAAACAGTGAGTGTTATGTGATCGATTCATGTGATAAGTGTGTTTCTTTGGTTAGGCTGTTGCTACGAGGAGTCCACAGGAGAGGAACACGAGATTAGAGAATATGTGTTGGAGGATCTGGAATCTTGCTCGTCAAAAGAAGCAGGTCTTTTTTTCTACTTTTTGATGCGAATTTACCACACTGTGTTCTATTCAATTGTCTATTTATTCCGCTTTTTGCTCTTAACTTTAAAAAGTTGGTTTCAGAGTCAGAGAATTCATCAAGACGAGTTGTTGACTCTCAAGTCAAAATTTATTATTATTTTGGTCTTCTCTAGTTTGAATCTTTTCAAAGTTTACATCTTTTAATCTCATTTTTTAAAAAGGGGGACCGTTGAATTATGAATTTGATGAACTTTGTGCTAGACTCTGTACTGTTGAAACATTAGTATCTTAAAAGTACTGAGAATTTTTGTTTTGTTTACCCATTCTTATGTTTGTGTAGCATGAGGAAAAAGAAGCACAGAGGCTGGCTAAGCGCCGGCTTGAACGTGAGAAAGGTCGCAGAGAGGCAACAGCTGATATGTCTGAGGAGTTTTCTGAGGGAGAGAAAGGAGACATCATCAGTGATATCTCAACTCATGGTGAAAGCACCAAACCAAGGTTGCCCAGAATTAATTCTGCTGACTCCATGGAGTTATGGGCTAGCCAACAGAAGGGAAATAAGCTCTATCTTGTTTTGATTAGGTATCTGATCAAACTCTGGTCTCTATGCCTTTTGTTTTTACATGTGAGATCTGCTCTGTTTTTCCCATGTAAGTTTTCACTTGGTAAAAGGGTTATAGTTAGGCTCACCTTCTAGGACCTGATTTAATATATAATCTGAGTAAATAACTGATCTGTCAATTGAGAAGTGTAAGGATAATGATGGAAAGTATTAGAAGTGTTCTTGCGTGGTAGTTGTTTAACATTTCAGTATGCATGCAGTCTTCATGGACTCATACGTGGAGAAAACATGGAGCTCGGTCGCGATTCTGATACCGGTGGCCAGGTAATGATACGGAAAGTTTGAGTGATTGTTATATGGTACAAAGGTAAGCTAGTCCTCCTCACACTGCTTTTTACGTTACAGGTTAAGTATGTTGTGGAACTTGCACGTGCATTGGGTTCAATGCCAGGAGTTTATAGGGTTGACTTGCTTACTCGACAAGTGTCTTCCCCAGATGTTGACTATAGTTATGGCGAACCGACGGAAATGCTGACTCCTAGAGATTCTGAAGATTTCTCGGATGAGATGGGGGAGAGTAGCGGTGCTTATATTGTGAGGATACCATTTGGTCCAAAGGACAAGTATATTCCAAAAGAACTTTTATGGCCTCACATTGCTGAATTCGTTGATGGTGCTATGAACCACATCATGCAAATGTCAAATGTTCTTGGTGAGCAAGTTGGTGTTGGGAAGCCTATTTGGCCTGCTGCCATCCATGGACACTATGCTGATGCTGGTGATGCCACTGCTTTGCTGTCCGGTGCACTAAATGTGCCTATGCTCCTTACTGGCCACTCACTCGGGCGAGATAAATTGGAGCAGCTTTTGAGACAAGGCCGCCTTTCAAAAGAAGAAATTAATTCAACTTACAAGATTATGCGTCGGATAGAGGGTGAGGAATTATCTCTTGATGTTTCTGAAATGGTAATAACTAGCACTCGACAGGAGATCGATGAGCAATGGAGATTGTATGATGGTTTTGACCCCATATTGGAGCGCAAATTGCGAGCCAGAATCAAGCGGAATGTGAGCTGCTATGGGCGGTTCATGCCTCGCATGGTTGTAAGTAACTTAACCCTCACTATTTCTTGATCATTGACCATAGACATGGTTAACACGGACTGAACATATGCTTTCCACAGTTGAGATTGTAGTGCTAACTATTGGGAGATATTATTTGGTGACAGCCTACTACTGATAGATTTCTTTAGGCCATGGCCCATGAGTGCTGTGTTTAGCTGCAGCAAACGTGTTTACACTAAAAATGTTCTCTGTTTATTTACTTCTTCTTCAGAAAATTCCACCTGGGATGGAATTCAATCATATTGTCCCACATGGTGGTGATATGGAAGACACAGATGGGAACGAGGAACATCCAACTTCTCCAGATCCACCAATATGGGCTGAGGTTCTTTGCTTGAAAATGCAATCTATATCACCTTTATTAGTTTCTCCTGAGGAAAACAATGACATTAATTCCTGTAAATAATATTTTCACATTAGCTTTCCGTTCAACAGTTTACTTGACCTCCAAATTCTATATGTAATGCAGATAATGCGTTTCTTTTCGAATTCCCGAAAGCCTATGATACTTGCCCTTGCGAGGCCGGACCCAAAAAAGAACATCACGACGTTGGTGAAGGCATTTGGAGAATGTCGTCCACTGAGAGAGCTTGCTAACCTGGTATGTAAATGTCATATATGGGGTTGTTCATTTTAGTTTTCTGTTTTGACCATTTTGTTTTCCTTATATTCCATTGCAGGCACTTATTATGGGTAACCGAGATGGAATTGATGAAATGTCGAGCACGAGTTCTTCTGTCCTCCTATCTGTTCTAAAGCTAATTGACAAGTATGATCTCTACGGTCAAGTTGCGTACCCTAAACATCACAAACAGTCAGATGTTCCAGACATATATCGCCTAGCTGCAAAGTCAAAGGTACTCTTGGCAGACTTTGTCTCACCGTTCAGAAAAATTAGGATTTTTAAACTTAGTGACTTTCTTCAGACCTTATCACGTAGTTAAGTCAAGTTCATTATATTGTTATATCATGCTGCTACTTTATTCAAGATCATTCGATTTATTGTCACCTTAAGTTTCTTGAGCTGTTCACCATGAAATCAAGGCTCCGTTCACAAATAAACATTTCATCTCCAGATAATATCAATATCATATGATGCTTATCGTGACACAATCATAGCTTTGCTTCAACGGTTGGACACTACTCAAGATACTGGTGTCAGCTGTCAACTAACTCTTCTCTTTAGTAGATTAATCATTGTTAATGGATTCTTTGCAGGGTGTTTTCATCAATCCAGCTATCATTGAACCATTTGGACTTACATTAATTGAGGTATTGCATTCTCTTGTTGTCAAATGTGTATGTTTCATGACTAGTTCTTGTCATCTGGGTAAAATGTGTTTCTGTTTTAACCTTCTAGGCTGCAGCTCATGGTTTACCTATGGTTGCTACAAAAAATGGTGGTCCTGTAGATATACACCGGGTATGTATTTTTACGATAAAACATTGAAGTCCCCAAGACTATTACTTACCTGGTCGTTTTTCCTAAAATGTACCTTGGGGGATTTTCTTCCAGGTCCTGGACAATGGCCTTCTTGTGGATCCTCATGATCAGCAATCTATTTCTGAAGCTCTTCTTAAGCTTGTTGCTGATAAGCACCTATGGGCAAAGTGTCGGCAAAACGGGTTGAAGAACATTCACCAATTCTCTTGGCCAGAGCACTGCAAAACTTATCTATCTCGCATAACCAGCTTCAAACCAAGACATCCGCAGTGGCAAAGTGATGATGGCGGTGATAATTCAGAACCCGAGTCACCTAGTGATTCTTTGAGAGATATACAGGATATATCCTTGAACTTAAAGTTTTCATTTGACGGAAGTGGGAACGATAGTTACATGAACCAAGGAGGGAGCTCCATGGACAGGAAGAGCAAAATCGAAGCTGCTGTTCAAAATTGGTCTAAAGGCAAAGATAGCCGCAAAATGGGTTCCCTGGAGAAGTCAGAGGTTAACTCAGGAAAATTCCCGGCGGTGCGGAGAAGGAAGTTTATTGTTGTTATTGCTCTTGATTTTGATGGGGAACAAGACATGCTAGAGGCTACAAAAAGAATTCTAGATGCGGTTGAAAAGGAAAGAGCAGAAGGATCTGTTGGGTTCATACTGTCGACATCTCTAACGATCTCTGAGGTTCAATCTTTCTTGGTGTCAGGGGGCTTAAACCCGAATGATTTCGACGCTTTCATATGCAACAGCGGAAGTGATCTCCACTACACATCCCTCAACAACGAAGACGATCCTTTTGTTGTTGACTTTTACTACCACTCCCACATAGAATATCGGTGGGGCGGTGAAGGGCTGAGGAAGACTTTGATCCGTTGGGCATCTTCACTTAATGAGAAAAAGGCTGACAATGACGAGCAGATAGTCACCCTTGCTGAACATCTTTCAACTGACTACTGCTACACATTTACAGTCAAAAAGCCTGCAGCGGTAAATTTAACCAGGCGCAACATTATTAAGAACGTCTCACAGATATTTTTCACAAATCTTCTTAGCTTTCCGTTAAAACAATTTGTATTGGTTTCTATTCCCAGGTACCTCCAGTAAGAGAGCTACGGAAGCTGCTGAGAATCCAGGCTTTGCGTTGTCATGTCGTTTATAGTCAGAATGGCACCCGAATAAATGTCATACCGGTGCTGGCTTCTCGTATACAAGCCCTGAGGTAACTGATTGATTGCGTAACTATGGTTTCCGTTACAGAGCATTGCCCTTAACGACGGTTATGGTGAACCAGGTATTTGTTCGTTCGGTGGGGAATTGACATGGCGAAAATGGCAGTATTTGTGGGCGAATCAGGTGACACTGATTACGAAGGATTGCTTGGAGGGCTTCACAAGAGTGTTGTTCTAGAGGGAGTGTCTTGCAGCGCAAGCAACGCCTTGCACGCTAACCGGAGCTATCCTCTCACCGACGTGATCTCCTTGGAGAGTAGCAACGTGGTTCACGCACCGCCAGATTCGGATGTTCGTGATGCCCTCAAGAAACTAGAGCTTCTCAAGGACTGAAACCTAAAATAAAACCCAGTCATCAATGGTTGGTACCAAATGCCAACTATCTTTTTCATATTTGACCACATGGTTTGGTTTGTTTATTACTTCGTCGTACATAAGCTGCCGGAAATACCTAACTCTTCATATGGTTGTCTTTTTGACACCCACCGGATTTTACTTAATTTATGCAAGTATTGTAATAATAAAAAGAAAAAGAGAATATTCCGGTATTTTAATTAACAGAACAAAATTAAATAAATAAAACCATCCTTTTGATTATAATTAGGGCTAGGCGACAAAATATATTATTAGGGCCAAATAGATGCAACCACATGGCAATTATCCTAAATTAAAGATTACAAAAGATGTTGAGTGGTAATGTCAGTTTCTTCTCAACCAAATTTAACAAAGACTTAAGTTATGAATTGATAATAATCTATTTTCCCAAGAAACTTAAGCACACGTATATGGAGTTTACGTACCTGATTACGTGTTCTTGAGGTGTTTCAGGAGTGTCCGACCTCTTTAGGGAAACTTAGACGGCCGATTGGCCATTCCTTGTTTAATGTTTTCCCAAAAAGGCTAAGCCAACACAAATCTTGAAAGACCAGAAAAGCTACAACTATGGCCATTATTAACTTTAGTTTTAGTCTTTTAGATAACAAAAATTATGCACGTCATAACAGAAAAATTAAACATGTTATTTTTTAGTATGTGAAAAGAAAGGTATGGGACACCTAGCAATATATTACATGTTACGAACGTTTATAACTAATTCCTTGTGAAGATCTATTTTTTAACAAACGCTTTAGTTAATTTCCAAAGAGATTCTAAAGTTTAGTCATCTGACTGATTAACTCGAAGTTCATTATTGCTTAAGGCATTTAAAAGGTCAAGTCCTTTTCTAGTGGTAACTCGTTGAAAATGACACTAATTTTTTTTTTTTGCAACATTTCATAACAAAAATTAGAAATCTTTTCATGATTTTGGCTTTTGTGGTCTTCCATTCCAATATACTCTTCTAAAAAAAGGAAGATGTGAAATGTTTGCATGTCTGTTTTTAGTATCATTATTTTTGTTGCCATCCACTTGATGGAAAGAGCTTTGACACTTCTTTACCTCAATCAATTCATAACTCATAACTACATTAAATTATGTTGTTATTCTATCATCTTTTGTTAATAAAATTAGTTAAAACTATAAACTTTAAAAATTTACAGCCCTGATGTAATTTCATAAGATATAAAAAGAGTGAAAATTTTATAAAGTTACTCGTCTATTTAAAGTAAATTAAAGTAAACCTTTCACCAATCTTAATTCACAGAGAATTTAATGTTGATTAAAGCATAGTAAAAGAGTACCACTTCTTTTTTGACATCAAGATTGAAGAATACTATTTTTGAATTATATATCTTTCTTAATAAATACAAACGATCCAGTGGGTACAAGGCATCAATCATGTAAAAGAGGTACAAGCCGGTAGTGAATTCCGAGTCGGTCGGTCTTAAAATTTACTCTTTTTCGTATTCAAAAGATTTCGTATCTCAAAAAGTAGTGCAAAACTGAATCACTTTTCTTGTCAAAAATATAATAAAAATAAACGTAAGAAAAAGGGAAATAAAATAATAAAAATATATAATAAATAAGAAGAATTTATTGATAACCTAACTAACAACTAAAAGATGAAAACACGACACCAACTTCTACCTGCATACTAAAGTTTCGTCTTTAAATGTTGCAGCTGTCTCCTTACATTTCACATCTTCCTTGTTTCTCTCTCTTTCTCTTCCCTCAAACTTAAATTCACATTTTAATAATAACTTCAACAATACTAATCTTTCTTCATTATATATTCTCCTCTCCTCTCAGATCTTCCCTCGCACCATCTTCTCTTGAGATCAAGATTGAGTATTCTGGTCTCAAGAATCGATATTCGAGAGCTCTTATGGACCAAAATGGTCATAAAGACGAAGGGGAAACAGTTTCATGCGGCAACGGCAACTGCAAGAGCAAGATCGTGCCTGGAGATGATCACGGTGGAGATGAGAGCAGTGGTAGCAAGAGAAGGAAGAAGAGAAAATCGCAACAAAAGACAATGAAACGACGTGAATTAATGTCGTATTGTGAGCTACCGGACTACATGAAAGATAACGAATACATATTGAATTATTACAGAGCTGATTGGTCCATTAGAGATGCTTTCTTCAGCGTCTTTAGTTTCCACAATGAGTCTCTCAACGTTTGGACGTAAGTACACAAAATTTTACTTTTAGTTTCAATTCCTTTTCTTTGTTTGATTTCTAATAGTTATCTTTTGATTTTGATTTGGACAGACATTTAATTGGTTTTATCTTATTTGTGGCACTAACTGTCGCCAACATTATTCATCACGATGGATTCTTCCCCGTGGTAAGTGTTCTTTAATCACCATGTCTACTTTTTTTAATAATCGCATGTTTAGACCGAATTTCAATTTAATCCCTCGAGATCCAGATGCAACCACTATATTAACTTCAAATTAGTCAACTGAATGTGTCAAGTATAATTAGATACCTAATTGGTACTGATAACTACATATCTTAGTTTTCTAATGAATTAATATTGTTCGCTGCTATACCTTGGTTTTGTTATGATGATTTTGAATAGAAAAGTGTATATTAGAGATCAATCGAGATATAGATATCATCTTTGAATATATTACATAGACTAATCACTTAGTTTTCTATAGATATCTAGTTATTGTTCTTAGCTAGTATTCTAAACAACTTAATAAAATGTAGTTCTTTTTAGGATCATAATTAAATCAACTCAAATATATTATTTTATTACATATATACTTCTTACTAGTCTAAACATCTCAAATGTATTTCTTAACTAGATTAGAAACCAACTCAAATATTTCTCTAGCGAAAAAAACTCCCTAGCGGTTTTGCGGTTAACTTTGTCAGAGTTCTAATTAAAGTGTTTGTTCCCCAAAAAAAAAGAAAAAAAAAAAAAAACCAACTCAAATATATTATTTGATCATATATCTTGTACATGTTTCTTAGTATCTCAAACTAGTCAATGAAAATGTAAGCTAATGATGGTATCAATGTTGATGATTGTAGGATGCAAAGAGTCCAGGAAATGTAACAAGATGGCCATTCTTCGTTTTCTTAGGAGGGTCAATGTTCTGCCTACTCGCAAGTAGCATTTGCCACCTCTTCTGTTGCCATTCCAAAGAACTTAATGTCTTCCTTCTCCGCATAGACTATGCCGGTATCACCGCCATGATTATCACTTCCTTCTTCCCACCAATCTTCTACATCTTCCAATGCACTCCTCGTTGGTACTTCATCTACCTCGCAGGCATCACTTCCATGGGAATCTTCACAATCATCACACTTTTCACCCCATCACTTTCCGCTCCCAAGTACCGAGCTTTCCGCGCATTGCTCTTCGCCTCCATGGGGCTATTTGGGATTGTCCCAGCAGTCCACGCGCTAGTGGTCAACTGGGGAAACCCGCAAAGGAACGTGACGCTCGTGTACGAGTTGCTTATGGCAGTGTTCTATCTTGTTGGAACAGGATTTTATGTAGGGAGAGTGCCCGAAAGGCTTAAACCGGGATGGTTTGATCGTGTGGGACATAGTCATCAGATCTTCCATGTGTTCGTTTTGTTGGGTGCTTTGTCTCACTATGCAGCTGCTCTCTTATTCTTGGACTGGCGTGACCACGTTGGTTGTTAAACCATATTTGTAATTCTTTTTAAATATTATTAATTTGTTTGTATCGTGGTAAAAAAAAAACTGTAATAACCCATTAATTTGTTTTAAATTGAATTGTAATTCAACTTGTGTTATGTTTGTTGAATATGAGAAGTTAATGGTAAATCAAATATTTGCCACTGAATAGTTTCTCTTTTTGTGTATATATAGCTTCAATTGTTTGTTTGCTTTATATCGTGGAAGCAAACAGAATTGAAAAGAACATCAAACTTTTTTGATATCAACTTAACCAACATATATTTGAATTGCCTGCCTCGATCAGACCGGTTATAGCAGTATGGGGAGAACCGGTTTGATAATGGATGCATAAGTTTTTCGTTTTTCTTCTTCCAAAAATCCAATATTGACCCTAAACTTAAGCATGCCATGATAGCTAGCTAGTAATGATCGACGGTGCCAAACCCCGAACGATATGAAGATTTACTTCTGATTCGGTAAGCACTTTACAAAGCAATAAATACAAAATTAATTTTATTTGCTTCTCAATTACTCTATTAGTCTTCGGTTTCCTTCCCTAATATTTATTTGTGTCCATTTATGCTTTAATTTTTTACCTTTCTAGTGGTTTTAATTTTAGGGTCAACTTTGTATAAATGGACAAAAACTCTTCTCTTCCTCTAATACATGAGTATATGCTCCAAATGTGTCACTGCCCAAGAAACTAGAAAAAAAAATATATGAAAAAATCAGATTTTGTTAATATGAAATTCTCTCTGGCTCCAACTCTTCTTCTTCTTCTTGTTCTTCTCCTCTTTTATCAACATCACTCTTCTCCAAACCTAAACTCAAACGCTCTCTCTTCTTTCGTCGACGCTAAATCTCTTGCCCCATCTCCTTCACCGTCCATGTCCATGGAGTTTAGTATGGCCTCATCAAACCTTTCACTAATTTCGAGTCCTCGTGAAAATGTATGTTCTTAACTAATCTACGTGATCTTATTCAATTAGGCTATGGATTTGTTTTGAATATATATAATTTGTTGTGATAAGAAAGAAAAGAAGAGAAACAGAATCGAGGAAGGTTTAGCAAAATCTAGAGCTGCCATACGTGAAGCCGTGAGGTTGAAGAAGTTTGCATCGGACAAGGAAGAAACTTTTGTTCCTCGTGGAGCTGTTTACAGAAACGCTTTTGCATTTCATCAGTAAGTTTCTGTTTCCGTTTCTCCTTTTTTTGTCTTTCAAATTTTCATTAAAATTTACTTTCCATACTAGGAAGTAAATGTTATACTAAGATTTTATTGAAATTCAAAAAAAATATGAAAATTATTAAGTATACAACTAAATCACCCATTGACTGATAAAAGACTTCAAGTGTGGAGGTTTTGGACGAAAAGAGCCAACTTTGTGCTACATCTTGTGCTAAAGATATGACAATCTTCATTTAGTAACCCATAATTTTCTCCCTAAATTGATTATTTGGATTTCAAAAAAGATTGATGCCAAAAAAGATAAATTCAAAAGTGTAAACCGACAATAATTTTGCAATCAAAATACATTTATTGTTTTTGAAATCCTTTTCCTTTCGTATAAAATAGATTTTCTTGAATTTTTTACTAGTTTGCTTTGGGAAACGAAGCGATTGGGTGTAATTCTAATTCTTCCTCGTTCCTTAGTTCACTGCGTCTCGTTAAACTCGAGATTGAACTATTTTAGTAGCCGTACGTATTCATACTACTCTTATTATTTTTTTAACTTCAATAATACATTGTTTTTCTTATATTACACACAAACAAACGTGTGCATAGTAAAATACCAGAATAAAAATTTCTCCCAAATCTGTATGCAAATTGTACCTCTATAAAGAACTGCGTAAACTTTATAATATTTATAAAAATATGTAAAATTTATTTAATTGGGGTTATAGTCAACGTGTCTGAAATACTATGCACAATGGTATGCGGGTAGAGAGAAACGTAGCGCCTACTTAAAGCCTGCTTTGGTAATTGTAGTCACAGCTCTCTCTTCTCTTCGAGTAAGAAATTACCTGTACTACTACTTTTTATTGACTTCTAAATAGGTCGTGCAAACATAGAATTGCTAGTCCCAATTATTTTATTAAAAGAGAATTAAATATATTCAATTACTCTAAATACATACTCCGTATTCAAAGATTGTCTTGAGATTATTTCCAAAATGTCACATACGCTTACCGTAAAAATCCAATAATGCCATACCTTGGGTTTTTTATTTCCAAAGTAGTAGTCATTTTACAAATTTCTTGGCAGAAATACCTAAAATGTAAGAATATATACTAGTGATTATCACTTAAACAGTTATCAAAACTTATCACTCTATTATGAATTCTGTTCAAATATTTGAGACTCCAAAGAAGGTACTGTTTACTTAAGAAGAAGATTTATTTATTTTCAAGAACAATTTTAACCCAAACCAACAATTCTTATGAAATTGAGCAGAAGCCATATAGAGATGGAGAAGAAATTCAAAGTGTGGGTGTACAGAGAAGGAGACGCACCGTTAGTTCACATGGGTCCAGTGAACAACATATACAGCATTGAAGGCCAATTCATGGACGAGATTGAGACAGGGATGAGCCCGTTCGCGGCTAACCACCCCGATGATGCACATGCCTTTCTCCTACCTGTCAGCATCGCCAACGTCGTTCATTACTTATACAGGCCGCTCGTGACCTACTCGAGGGAACAACTTCACAATGTTTTTCTTGACTACGTCAATGTTGTGGCTCACAAGTATCCTTATTGGAACAGAAGCCTTGGAGCCGACCATTTCTTTGTTTCTTGCCATGATTGGGTTTGTGTTCTTTCTGGAACCAGACTTATTTTTGTGATGTTGATACAGAAATGTAACATTTTTAAGACGTCTTGCAGGCACCAGACGTCTCAGGATCTAACCCGGAGATGATGAAAAACCTGATAAGAGTTCTCTGCAACGCCAACACATCAGAAGGTTTCATGCCCCAACGAGACGTTTCAATCCCGGAGATCAACATCCCCAGAGGCCAACTGGGACCACCTCGGTTATCCCGCTCTTCCGGCCATGACCGACCCATCCTTGCTTTCTTCTCTGGGGGCTCACACGGTTATATCCGCAAAATTCTACTGCAGCATTGGAAAGACAAAGATGAGGAGGTCCAAGTCCACGAGTACTTAGCCAACAACAAAGACTACTTCAAACTCATGGCTACGGCAAGGTTCTGTCTCTGTCCCAGTGGCTATGAAGTGGCTAGCCCTCGAGTCGTTGCAGCTATTAACTTAGGTTGCGTCCCTGTCATCATCTCTGATCACTACGCCTTGCCCTTCTCAGACGTTCTTGATTGGACTAAGTTCACCATTCATGTTCCCACTGAAAAGATCCCTGAGATCAAAACTATACTAAAGAGCATATCCTGGAGACGCTACAAGGTGTTGCAGAGAAGGGTTTTGCAGGTCCAGAGACATTTCGTGATCAACAGACCGTCACAACCGTTTGATATGCTTCGAATGCTTCTTCACTCTGTTTGGTTGAGAAGACTAAACCTGAGGTTGCCTTTGTGATCCTATATACTCTGTTTTTTAAGGAATAAATATTGGTATAGAACAAGAACGTGAACAGTTGTATAACATTGAAAGTAGCTACAATGGTAACCAAAGGTTTACATGTAATAAAGACTATTTATAACAGTTTTGAGACTGTTTTTGTTTAATGAATTGTATGAATCACTCTTCATAACTCAACTTCGATCAGATGTAATCGTTTGGTCTCTACAGGCATTTTTTCCAACTCAAAGGTGACCAATCCAGAGGAGGAATCGTACTCGAATGGGATCTCATTTGACTCAACAACGCATCTCTTCGGCTTCACAGAAGAGTAAGATCCGAATTTCCCACATCCTTTAACTTCCATTACCACTTTCATCTTCTCGGCTTCATATGTAAGTCCTTCGATAGCTCCTCCCGAATTGTACATGTTTACAAGACCGATCGGAGCAAATGAGATACCATCAGTAGCCAGATGCTTAATGGGGCTCACGGTGAAGATCTCGTGCTCACGGATTTTGAGTGAGATTGGAAGAGACACATTGTATGGCATAACAATAAGTTCGCCTCTGCTCTGGGAGTAAACAACACAGTCTCCATTCCAGGTTGGTGAATCAGTAGAGGCCTCGGATATTAAATGCACATCATGACCACGAATGGAGCCAGTGAGGCTATCAGTTTTTGTCTGGTGGAAGATGTTTTTTCTTTCTGTGCTGCTCCAAGCTGCTCCTTGGCAGTTATACACGCCAAGAACTCCAGTGTACTTGTTCATGTTCCATATCTTTAGCAAGCTGCAACCAAAACAAAACACATTAAGAAAATGAAAAAAATAAAAAAAAGCTTGAAGACTTATCTTTATAAGCCAAATTTGCTTACCTGACACCATCACGAGCAGGATCTGCGAACAAACAATCGCGAGTTGGTCTACCAGGCAATCGAGCACGAAGAATCGATCCATCAGGCAATACAAGCTTTCTTAGAAGCTCAAAGTTGTGCTTTCCAGGAGCATCACTATATATCAAGAACAGAAACAACATGTAACAATGTAAGTCTGCAGTCAATAGGCAAGTTCAAGTGGAGATATAGTAGTTGAATGATCATACCTGACATAGAGAGGCCCACCACTGATAGCCCTCGCAGAGGCATGGTACTCTGCTGCAGGGTGCACGGAATGGAACATATCCCAGTCAGGCTGCATAAACTCTCCCAAGAACACACTGTTATAAGCAACCGAGGCTATATGGATGGTGTGAGACACCGGATCGCGTGGGTAGAAATCATCTGATGCTCTAATCACCGCAGCTTGCTTCGAGCAGTAAAGAGCATCCGTATTGTGGCTCATACAAGCAATGCAGCCATTGTCAGGGAAGTTCTTTGCAACAGAGGAGTCAAGAGCTTGATGAAACTGACGAGTTAACTCAACCCGACCGCCTAAACCACCACCCAAAGTCTCCAATATACACTGCACATCCACTTTCACACCATCCACACCAGCATCAGCCAAGTAACTATGAAGCTCATTGTAGAACTTATACACTTTCTTGGGGCTAACCAAACCCAACCCTTGCAGCGCCATTATATCCGTCTTCCACGTTGGATCGTTCTCCACCACACCCTTTGACATATTAGGATACTTCATCACAGATCCGTATTCTCCCCCGGGTCTAACTCCGCCCCAATAACCCGTTATCGCGTGCCACACGTAAACGTATTTCAAACCGTGTTTCTCCTTAGCAATCTTGACAATGTTCTTAATCCCAACGTTTGGATCATCCTTCTTCTTAAACTTTTCATTCTCCTTAATCCCCGTCAATCGAGAAACCGCCTGCTCTTTCTTCTCATCTCCGGTCTCCACCGTGTCATCCCTCTCAACGGATTGCCAACCGTCGTCGATAATGACAAACTTCGGCGGCGTACCACCGGCGGAGAGAGACTCAAGACCAGCTTCGACGCCTTCTTGAGTCACTTCTTGATAAAACGCGTCCCAAGTACACCACCCGAAATAGTCAACGATCCCTGGAAGTTTCTTTTCGTGACGTTGACGGAAACTATTCAGATGCAACTTAACGGTACGAATAGCGTCCGTTATCGTCTGAAACGGATCTGTACCGGCGTGAATATAAAGAGAGTGAGTAAACGATGACCGTTTAGTGTCGACGTCACCACTCTCCAAACAGAGCTCAACCTCATCGTTAACGTTTCCTTGGAGACACGAACGGAAAGATCCTTCGATTAACGGCAAGAAGACGGTGTAAACTTTCTGGTCAGGTTCAAGGTGGGACCCATCGTTGCTCTCGACCAATAAGAACTGCGTCTCGTATGGAATATCCCGGCCCATTTCGCCCATTCTCTGGGCCATCCACCAAAGCTTAAACCGGAAACAAGACATAAACCGGGAATTACGAAGCGTACCGATCGGTACAACGTGTTTACTCTCTTCCTTGTTGAATACAGCTCCGACGAAGACTCCTTCGACCGGTCCAGCCTCCGATGCTGACGTTGTGATGACATTATCTGGTAAACCGGTTAAAATCGTCCGGTTCTTGATGATTAGATTCCCATCCGAAACTCGAACCGCCGGTTTAATCGTCATATCTTCTTCTTCGTTTTCTCTGTACCTCCTCTTAAACGGCGAGGCTGCTTCGCTTCTCTGTAAAAAAAAAATCCCAAATATAAGAGTTTTATCAAAGATCCAAAGTTTGAGATGACGTCAGATTCTGGGTTTTAAACAATCTCTACCAAATATCGAATATAAATAGATCCAAAGAAACATTACCTTATATGAACAAAATTGAAATCCTCGAGTAGACGAACAATGCCTGCGATTTCCAAGATATGGAGAAAAAAACAAAACAAAAACGTTGTTAGACGCAAAATCTGGGATTAGAGAATGAGTCAATGAAGAGAGATGGTGGTTAAGATGCGATACCAGAAGATGAAGAAGACGAGCGAATACGAAGCTGTTGTTGTGATGGGAGAATGCGAGCTTGAGGTTTGGATTTGAATGAAAGAGAAGATGAGGAGAATCGATGAAATGTGAAAGAGTGAATCAGAGGATGAACCCTTTTTATACGATGGATTCCATTGTAGCAACTCTGTGACGCCATTTTTATTATTATCTCTCTCTCTCTCTCTGGCTTTCCTCGTTTGGTGAGTTTTTTACAAGTTTGTAGCAGTCTTTAACTCTTTTATCCATTTCCAAGGTGTTTCTAAATTCAGTTGATATTAAATTATTAATTAAATACTTTCTCTTTTTTTTTTTAATTACTTTTGTTTTTACACGTCTTCCGTTTCTTGTGATTGTTTCTTTCGTATTGTGAAAGACTGCAAGTAATCTCGCAGACATTAATTGATTTATTTTTCTTTGGTGTATGTATATATAATTATCAAATTATGCGAAAATGTTGAGGTAGTTATAGAATTTTCGCGTCAAATATTCGCATATTGGTCAAAACGAATTTCGAGAAACCCAAACTTTTTTTTTGTGAGATAAAATTACAGTTGACCGTTGAAAAGTTTTAAAAGGAGGATGAGGTTGCCACGTAGGATAAATGCTGTAACACATTAGGATATTTAAAGATATTTTGTTTTTTAAGGATTAAAAGATTTTTTCCACGACCGTATTACGTGTCATCGTGTCACCGGAGACCTTATCACGAGATTAAATTGTTTTCGTCAACATAAATCTCAAAATAGAAGTTTTCTAGCAACTTGATCAAAAAAAAAAAAAAAGAAGTTTTCTAGCAACTTGTAAGCAAAAATGATTGTTTCTATTTCTTTAATGGATTTAATTGTTTTCTTGGTCCTATTTGTAAAACTTTCCTGATGCATGATTTTTCTTCTGAACTTTTAATATTTCCTCTTCTCATTGTTATAAATGGGATTGGCATCTATAAATGTATATGGTTATAATTATTTATCTATGTCAATGTCGTCCTAAGTATTGCTTTAATGTTCTGCTGTAACTATTTACCTAATGTATTTTTTTTCTATGACAATTTTCAATTTTGTTACAAGAACATGAAAAAAGAAGAAATGTATCAAAAATTAATTAAGAATAGAATTTGAATAGAAATTGTTTTATTTAATAGTATATTTTAAAGGAATGAAACAGATCATCACAAATGACACAAGTAGAGAGACTGACATCGACTTCGGCAATATGTGAGAATTTTAAAATCAAATGGGTGCAATCGACAGAAAGTTCATAGACTCACCAAGTGGCTAAATTATCTTCGCAGATCAACTTGCTTCAACAGATATATTGAGCAATGTGCGGCTGCATGGCCCACAACTCCCCATGGTTTTCTAGCAAAAAATCTCATTTAATTAAAAATAAATCTTAAAAAGAGAGAGAGTACTACACGAAAACAAATAATTTGATGTTTCTTTTTCTTTTATTTTCTGTTGTTTCTTTGTTTTCATTGTTATATTAATAATAACAGAAAACGAAATATTCGGGCGATGAATGATTCGCTTGCAGCTAGTGGTTTGGTTCAGAAAGTGATTGGGAAAGCAAATCAACTTGTTTTTTTTTCTTTTGAGAGAACAAAAAAGTTAGAAAGTTGTCCAATTGGACCCAGTGGGTTTATCCATCCATTATACATTAGTTGGCGGATAAGGGTTTGTCAGATTTTATTTAATGTATATCATCATACATTATTTTATTTTTTGTTAAAACTGTATTTTTTAAAATGATTCATCATCAATCAGTCGTCGTTGGAGGTTAAGAGGTAGTCTACAATTTAAATTTGTCAATCCTCCACACGTCTCATGCCTTGTATATCAAAATTAGCAACAATGTTTTGACGGTGAATTTTCTATGCAACCATCAATTTATTTATGATATCTGCATGGGGTTTCCCTCAAGCAAGAATAAATTGCAGAATAATGGATGAAGAGAGATGATTAAAAAGTTGTCTTTGTACATGGTGCTAGATTCGAATCCTAGCTGATGGAGTTTCTCTTTATTTTAATTTTTAACTAAAAGGATTTATGGGTCAACAATGGATGATGGCCCATATATCGTTTAATATTAGTCAGAACCCAATAACCTACATAAACACCATTCTCTTTAGCCTTGAAAGACGAGCGGTCCAGGCCGATTTCTGCACTTTTTAGATTTTAGTTTGTTTTTTACATTGTGAATACAAGCATTTGAAGGGGAAAGATATAAAGTGCAATCACAATTTTTAGAACCATAACGTCTATGTATCAATGAAGACATCAATAACATTCTTACCTTTACCTTTTATTTTACTCCAAAGTATTTTAGAGAACAATTATAACTTATTAAAATAAAAAGTTTCTTAAAATTCACATATAGCTAAACTCGGAATAATTAGTTTCATTTCACACACATGCAAATAGTTCCAAACGTTTAAACACACAACACAAGTACACAACCAATACATAGAGGTCATAAGCAAACAACACACATATAGCTTAAGTAAAAGTCGGATAGAGAGTATATATGTAGCTCGAGATTAGGACATGCAGATTCATAAGACAAACTAAATACCACAATATAGATAGGAGTTGAGGATGAGATTATAAATCTCGATGATGATCAATCGATGACCAAAGACATAATCTTTTCCTGAAGATTTGGCTGAATCGGCTGCACTCTATATCCAAATTGCCCATCATGATCTCTCATCATCAGTCCTCTTGCGTTGCTTGCTATAGCCATCTCCTGTTGTTGCTGCATATTCCAAACCATATATCCATATAATATCTCAAAACACAAACATACTAATAGTTTCAAACCAAACCATAAGCAAAAGGCTTGTATTAATGTATATTTATAAATGTATGAAGATTATTAATAACTTAATATATATACCAGCTGGAAAGTGAGTTGCCGATGCTCCTCCATAATCATCTTGTCCTGTTAAAACAAAAATGATGCAACCATTAATATAAATTTCAATCCGAAAGCTAAGTAGTAGAGTACTATAAGATTAGTTATATGCTCACATTTCTCCTCTTTGAGTTGAGCAACTCTATCTGTATCAAGCAGACCAAATAAGAAGTTAAATGTATGAATGTATTTATATATACATATGTATGAATGTATGTAGAAATGTATACACACCTGGTGGTCTCGGACTTTGTCGAGGCCGTGTTCAATGGCGTGCTCGACAGCCATCAGGTTTTTCAAGTTGAGAGACTGTATATCTTCCCCCTTCAAATGCCTGTATTCACAATTCCCATGAATTTCTCAATTTATGCCTGATTTTTTAACATTATTTTAATCAAATGTTTTCTATATATACATGTGGAAAGATATGGCAATGAAGAGTGAAGAATGATGACCTGAGCTCCAGTTGTAAGCTATCATTTTCTTTCTTGATCCTATCAATCTCATTGCTGAGGTTCTGGAGACCAATGTTTTTCAGCATATGTATTAGATGAGCTATAATGGTTTTGAGAATTTAGATCAAACAAAAAAAAACTACTTATTCTATAAAACTAAACATAAATATATACAAAGAAACAATCCATGACAAGTCTCTCTATGTTCATGTTTCATTCAGAACATATAACACACACACATATCTATATATCTTGATGATATTCATATATGTAAAAGTATTCACAGATATACATGCACAAATACTACTAGGCAGTGACTTAAATGGTATAAAAGCCTCTGTATGCTTATTACTCTATAAAGATATATCTCAGTTGCGAGAACTAAACCTATAATTGTCAGAGCTAATTAATAATACATACAAAATACAATATTTGCATTAAAATTTAATTTAAAAACGATACTCAAAACTCAAAAGTATTTTTCAAGTTTTCAATTAGTTTTGAAAGCCACAAATGTAAAATCAGTATACTGTTCAGACATTCTCATTAATTAATATCACATCCCAGATTTTTCTCTCAATATAATCCCATAACCTATGGATCTAAATCTCTTGAGATTTGTCTTGATGGTTTCAAAACACAGTTGGTGAATACATGTTTAGATTTACTCTAGAGCATATAGAAGATCTTACAAATGAAGCACGAACAAAAGAAAAGAATAACTTCCATGTTTTGTGGCTCCATGTCTTGTTGAGTACAAGAAAATCAATAAAGACGCTTGTAAGGCTACATACACAAAGAAACCTTTGTAGATCTGCATCTAGGGTTCGAGGTTTTTCTCTTTGACATGTTTTAGGAAAAGAAAATTAAATAACCCATTTCATGATATATCTAGCTAAGAATATTTGTTTTTGAGACAAAACACTATAGTAGATCTGCATCTAGGGTTAAAGATTCAAGGGTCTTTTGACATGTTTTTGGCAAAGAAATTGAAAACTTATTTCATGATTTTGGCCATGGAATATTTTTGAGACAAAGAAACTTTAGATTATATAAAAAAAAGAGGGAGAAAACGAGAGAGTACCTCATGCTTAGCATCCCATAGTTTCTTGCCAGATAACTTCTGGTATTGGTCCAACATAGCACCAAGATCCATGGAAGGACAACAATAATCAACCATCTTACCATTACTTGCAAAGATTATGAGAGCAACTTTTGCATCACAAAGAACTGTGATCTCTTTAGCCTTCTTCACCAACCCATTCCTCCTCTTCGAGAACGTCACCACTCTGTTGTTTGCGTTCTCTATCCTCTTTATCTCGATCTTCCCTCTACCCATCTTTCTCTCTCTATCTCTTTCTCAATTTTAGGGTTTGATTGTTAAGATATGGAAGAGAGGATATGTGGTTTATATGAAGAACAAGAAGAGGAGCATTGGTTTTAAAGCAACATTGATGAGAGAGAGAGAAAAATGTTTGGGATTAATCTTGAGGTGAAGAGAGACTTTGACAGTTTGGGATTGAAAACAAAGCTACTTTCTTGATGGCACAGTCATGGAAGGCTTACTTTTGCTTCTCTTATTACACATATATAGTCATAGCCAACTCTATTTTCTCTCCTTTTTTTTACACTACCAAGAAGATAAAAACTTGAAGTATAACGTAATAAAATAAAGTTAAAACAAACTTAGTTATTTTGCTTAATGAACACTCTTTGCATGTGATTGATGTTTTTTTTTTTTTTTTTTTTTTTTTTTTTTTTTTTTTTTTGCATGTGATTGATGTTTATTTGCTTTCATTTGATTTGGTCATTTCAGTCTCTCTCTTGATAGGTTAAAGTGTCGTTTAATTAACCTCTGGTCTCTTACGTACTATGTTTTCTTCAATGAACTGTAGATATAATTGAAAAAAATAATATGTATCTGGAAAGATCAAATTTTCAGATGAAATGTGATCAAACTTTACCTTACTCGTGTATGTATATATAACTAGATTTGAGATTTGAGAGTTTTAACTTTTAACAACATAATTTTCTTACCAACGACACCATCAGTTAATTAGTTTGAGACACTATCTTATTATATAAAAACGTGAAATTGTCAAAAATAAATCTAGACTTTAACAATTATCAACGATTGGTGACATTAATTGTGACATTTGATAATAATTTTGTAAATAATAAAAATGAACTGTGAGTAAAAGCAGGAGATGGAAACAACACACTTTGAAATTTTTGGAGTTTCAGAAAACAAAATATAAAAATAAAGATTTTGATTTGTAGACAAATTTTTCCCATTTTATCTAACTAGAAAATTAACCCTTAAACCAAATGAAAACTTCGAGTTTTGCAACTTTGTAGATTTAAAACCAAATATCTTTGTAAATTTTTTAACCATTTTTATTCTTTACAGGTTCTTACTTTGGTAAAACCAAGACTTGCTATTTCAAGAACTCTATGTCATATATAGGTCTTATCGAATATCGTAGCTACACTATAAAAATCAAACATATTAAATTATTGAGAGTTGAAGTCTTGAAGATATCACATTGACAAAAGAAGTAAACGAAATAAAGTTAAATCCAGATTGTTTAGAAAGAAAAATGGAGCAGTGTAATTACCAAAGACTGTCGTATAACCATTGGATCATGCTTATACTATTATGGGGAAAATGTCATTGGTTGTTGAAAACAAAAACAAGTTTATGGTTTTCTTGATTCACGTCAATCATACACGTGTCAAATTATTGTGGACGTTTGTGGTCTCATGTTGTACTTAGTACGGACATATTTTTTGGCCCTTTCTCGAATATTAACTATAAAGCCATAGATTAAAAATCTCCACAAATAAATTGTGAATTCAGGTGACAAACTTGATCAAGAAGATGAAAGTTCTCCATGAAATATGGTAATATATAGTAGTAATCTGAATGATGTTGAAAACGACTCTTTCTTTTGCAACCGAATAATCATATATCGATACTCATACTAATCACAAGTATAAGACGTTTATAATGACTTGAAAACAAGTCCTTATTTTCACAAAGAGTCATAAACATGACTATAGAAATAAGGAGAGTAAGGTAAAACAAACACATATTGATTAACTAAGTTTCGAGTGTGACTCAAAAGAGAGCAACAACAGCAGAAACAAAAGCGACCAGAAAAGTAGCACCACCTAATGAGGAAGCGGCATTTCCAGCTGGAGTAGTGGTTCCGCTAGAGCCTGAAGGTGTTGTGGTCCCGCCCGCAGTGGGGGGAGTGGTTCCTCCAGCACTTGGGGTTGACCCAGGTGCTGGGGTAGCACCACCACCAGCACCTGGAGTAGCACCTCCACTTGCACCAGCACCAACTACATTGATGGAGAGTTTTTGACCAAAACGACAATGGTCACCGACGTCCGACGGTGCAGATAAAGTATTGTGGTCCAGTGGTGTTTAGCATAATTTTGACTGGAGGAACCGTCATGTGGCTGATGGGTTTCTCTTTCTCGCAGTTTTCAAATGCATCTTGTGTTACAACTGCCACATCATGCCTCCCAGCAGCGAAATCAAATTCTGTAATAAGAAGATCAAAAAGTTGTAAATATCATTAGATAACGTTTGATTTCGCATGACATGTGATTTATATACATGTGAACTAAATACATCAGTCGGTGGAAACTAGCTCTATTAATCCTTTTTTTACCTCAAATATGTTCAACAAATATAGAAACAAAGACAGAACAACACCTACATGCATGATCCATGAACGATCCTATGCTATCGACTGTTATAAAAACAAAGACATATAAAACTCACCGAGCTCGTCGCCTACACGGAAAGTTTTACCGGTAGCCCAAGTAGTATAGAACTCGGGGTCCATAGGTCTCGTCCATTCGGTATCATCACCAACATCATAGTCCTCCGCGAAGACAACAACCGCAGCGAAAACCAAAACCATAAAGGTAACCGTTTTGAAAACTCCGGCCATATTGTTATGTGTTGAAGCACTCAGGTCACCCCCTTTTCTTTTCTTGGTCGAGAACTATATATGTCGTCTCTTAAAAGATAGTAAATGACCCTTACGATTTTTGTGTTTGTTGTGGTTTCAAAAGTCTTGCAAGAGAGACTTATATTTATAGGACATATAAAGAGAGGCTCTCAAGGGGTAATACGCAAGGTACGGAAAGACGCGTTACGTGGTTTGTCGTTGAACAAATCCACATTTAGATATTATCACTTGTGGTCAATTTTGTCTGCTAAGGTTTTTTGTCCACAATGGTTATTTTTAGCGCGTAAGAAACATTGTCCATTCGTAAATTTAGATCAAGTTAAAAAAACGTGACTAATTACTTTTTGGGTGATGATTATAATTTTAGTGTTCAGACTAAATATAACTAGCTAATAATAACCAACCGATATTAAGGCATTGAATAATAGTAGAATACTAATGTTAGAAAGAAACAAGTGTTAAAAGTCAGTGGATATGGATAAAATATTAGCTGTTTATAGCATTTATAGTGTTTGTTTAAATGGATAAGTCGATAATTGTTTAGAAATTTCTAGGTCCGAACGTCAACGAACCGTCTTTCTTTGCATGGGTCCGTTGTACCAACTCAGGTCGTACTCAAGAAAAATCAACCAAACAGATATATACACTTACACGTAAACGAATGCGGTCATAAACCGAAGCCAAAAGCGGTCAAACTCACTTCAGTCTTGTTTCGAGTTTGGATAGTTCACGAAAGACCAATCAGGGACTCAAGTGATTGGTCCGATTCTAAACCGAAATATACATCCCCTAAAAAGGGACCTGTCAATGATTGGTTATTTCTGCTTCAAGAGCAAAACCAAGCCTAACCAAATAAACCTTCTTGCTCTAGACAAGAATCACTGTCTGAAACTTGTTTACTTGGACAGGTTCTTACATTATGTCCCATTTTCTTGCAGAACCCACAAGCATACCTTCTTTTTCCATCATTATCTTCCCTGGAATCTCCACCAGGGTCACTAGGTTTCACTCCGGTCGGCTTCAGGCATGTTCTGCTGTTGTGACCGCTCTCACCGCATATTCCACATTTATGATACCTTGTGGAAATGCCTTTAGTGACCATTGATTTTGACTTAGGACAGGTTCTTCGGTTATGGCCTTTCCCGCCGCAACCCCGACATCTGAATCTTCTGTCCGCATTAGTGCCTAGTTCTGGACAGTAATGGCGTCTATGGCCTTCCTGTCCACAGTTCTTGCAGTAAAATTTAACCCCTGAACCAATGAGAGAAAACAAATGATTCTTTTACCATTTCATAGTTTGCACAACAACTGTCACCACAAAAGGAAATCAAATCGAAACCTACATTTCTAAACTCTGAAACAACATTATATCTCAACTTTAAGTGACAAGCCTCAACCTAAATCATCTCAGTGATCTTACATTATTGGAGAATGTAAACAGAGAGAGCTCCAGAAACAAAAGATTAATAAATTGAGCTAAACTCTGAATTTCTACCAAGAAACTGAGATTTACCTTTCATTGATAGGCTTCTCTGTTCACGGTTTTCAGGGTTACTGAAGAAAGCTTTCATAGATTCGGATGCATGCTTTCGAGCAGCAGGTGTTCCTTTAGCTTTCTAGAACACAATAACACTAAGCAGATTCAAGCAAAAAAAAAAACAAAAGATGTTCCATGTTAATTTAGGATATAAAATAAAATGAAGTTGATTAACAGACCTTAATTGCAGCTACCCTTTGAGCATGAAGCACGGGATCACGGTGTATAATCTTCATTCGTTTACTAAAAAGTCCAGTTTTGGCATTGAGACTCTATAAAAACCATAATTTGGACTGACTATAACAATTTCCCATGGAGAGAGTATATGAATGAAACTTAACTTTTAGAATGAAACTAACTTTTAGTGATCGGCTGATCTTTTGTCCAACTTCAGGAGTCGGTGACTGGTAAATCCGCTTCGATTTCCTCCTTTTACTGAACTTAATCTCTAAATTATCAACCTCATCATCCTCCTTTACTCTAAATGGAGAACTGTGGCAGATAAAAATGAGGATTATTAGCCAAACAATAAACAGAATTGAGATGTCAACTCTTGAATTAGAGTACCTGGATCTAGCTTTCTCCCAAGGTCGTTCATCGATTGATTCTTCCCATATGACACAATCCCCCAAACATCTAAGACAAGTCATTATGCCCTACACAAATTTAAGCAAAGTTTCTACAACAAGGAAAGATCTTTGTTACTCAAAAGTTTGAAGTCATATAACACTTATAACTACCTTTCCTTTGCACTGAGGGCAGTCCAATCGCGTTCTCTCAATTCCGCAATTTGCGCATGAAGTATAACCTCTTCCTCTACAAGTTGGACATGGAAGCTCTCGAATGTACTGACCGTTAGGACCAAACCATGACCTTGGTTCGCGCGAATCACCAGATATGATCCTGAATAAACCATCACCAAAAGCACATTTTGAAGCTCAGCCAAATTGTGGATACATGTATCTTGCCAAGTAACTTTTTTTTTTTCGTCTAATAATTTCATTGATAATAATATACGATTTGAATTATACCGACTTAACTAGTAACTAACAGAATATGTATTCCTGATTTTAAGGATTTTCCTTTTATTTTTAGGAAATTATTAAAAGATTTTCTTTCTTTTAAATTTTTCGTTGAAAGAGTTTCCACTTCTTTATTTCCTATTCCTAGAGTGCTTTGCTCTTACGTTTTAGTATAAATAAGATAGGGTCTCGATTCTGAGACTCATACAAGCTAGAGAGAGCTTTAGGGGTTTATACGTTTGGGTTTCTTTGAGTCTTGCAATAAAGAGAGCTTTTTTGGGGGGTTTTGTGTGATCGTGATTCTTAACTACCTGCAAATAAGAACCTAAGGAATGACTACCAGAAGGATTGAGTCACGTTTGGACGCGATAGAAAAGAACCAAGAGACCTTCCATGAGGAATTGATTAGGTTTTATAAGAGACAGAAAGAGATCCAGAATGCTATTTTGGAGTTAACAGGGATGGTTTCGGCTTCACAATTGTCGCATCCTAAACAACAATCTGCAACAGTCCTACAGGGGAACATAGAGATGCCAAGTTTTGATGGAGACGATCTCTTCAAGTGGCTAGAAATCGTTGAACAGTACTTTACTTTGCAACTCACACCAGAATTTCGGAAGGTAGACATTGCATTCATGAGTATGGAAGGTGATGCTCTACACTGGTTACAATGTCTGCGAAAAGAGAACCCGGCTTTAACGTGGGCTCAACTAAAAACTGAGCTTATAGAAGAATTTGGAGGAGGAGATATTACGGCCTCTCCTGGTGAACAATTGGCATCACTTCGACAAACAGGATCCGTAGACGAGTACGCAAATGAATTCCGTGCTCGGGCAGCTCAAATCGATAAGGACCAACTACTACAAGGCATGTTTCTTAATGGACTTAAAGAAGAAATCCGTGTAAAGTTTCGGCCAAACGATGCTGAAGGACCGGAAGTTGCTATACGCACCGCAAAAGCAATCGAGAGAGAGTTGAATTTTAACAACCAAGCAAAGGGTAGACGCGAATATTCGCACAAAGAATCTCTCGACATGAAAACCGTAGGCCTCTGTTGTCGCTGCCTTCAACCGTACTCCCTTTTAGATGACTGCTGCCGATAAGGCAATCATCGATGGAGAGAAACATGCTATGTAAGAAGACCACTGGAGTCCAGCCTTGAGGACAAGACTTTATTTTTAGCAGACTTGCGAATGTTATGTATTTCTTATTTATTTAGGATTTCTATTTCTTGAATTTATGAAATGCGTTCAGAATTTCCACTTTTCTATTTTCAGGATTCCTTATATATCCATGCTTGGCTTTTACGTTTTAGTTAAAAAATGATGGTGTCTCATTTAAGAGACTCATCCAGGGTTATAGAGAGTTTTAGAGGTTTATTGATTGATCCCTCGGAATCAAATTGGTTTCACTTGAATGCTTTCACAGGATCCTAGCTCAAAGCAAACAAATGGGTTGCAGGCAGTGAGGCAGATGCCAAAATTATCATACTCTTGCTTAAAAAAGAATGGGAAAACTAGTGATTGTTTTCATTAAGAAGCCTCATAGTTCTTTTGAGTTTAGAGCCGTTTCATGAAATTGATCGTATTAACAGACCTATGAGTCAACAGAAGAGTGAGTTCACTATAAAGAGGTCTGACCTGGGCTTGAAATCAACACCAAAGAGTTCCTCTGAAGGATCATAACCCATCTGTCGCTGTTCAAAAGTGAAATTCCAATCAATGTGAGTACAAAGAGTGGGTGGATAAATTGGTAAACGATTTGTAAGAGATAGAGAAAGGTTTTAATAATAATACGTTGTTTTGTCTGGAAGATGAAACTGAACCATCGTCGTTGTTGTCGAAAGAAGAAGAAATTGCGCGAGGAAAGAAGACGAATTTTGAGTTGGGATTGAGAAGAAATTGAAATCGGGTCTTCTTCTTTCTCATCCATTGTGGCTGCAAAACCTGAAACCTAGCAAGAATCGAGCACATGAGGAGTCAACAATCCCTCGAAACAATTACTATCAAGGAAGATCAGATCAGGAACACCCACCACACACACACGAGTGTTCGTCTGGAAAAATAAGAGAAGCTTTAACTTCGAGAGAGATTGTGGCTAATACGCGGGGACTATACAACGTGGCATATGTTTTACTCTCTAATTCGAACCAACCAACAACTGTGCTAAATTCTTCCAACATGGAGGATACGAGAGTAATTACCAAAACGTGAAAAAGTTCGTATTATTATAAGGGAATCAAATGACATTTTCGACAAAAACGAAATCTATAAAAAAAATCTCGATTAACCTTTTATTTTTATAAAAATCAGACTCAAAAAAGAAATCAATCATCTCAAATGAATAGAGAAATCAAAACCAATGATCTAGGCACAAAATTCTACTCCCAAAGTAAAAAAGTAAAACAATTCGAGACAACAAAAAAATATATTGGAAAACATACAAGAGACACAGACCGTTGTCCTTGTCTTTTAACAGCAAACACCATCACTTCCTGCTGAGCTGAACGAGATTCTCTCCGGATTTTCTGACCCAAATGTGTATTTGATACCTAACCTCGCATCATCATCCTCATTGACCACCTCTTCGCTCACAGAGGGAAACGAAAAGACCAGGGGAGACTTATCTCCTCTTCTGTTGTTGCCATCGAAACTAAATTGAGGAATCTCGTCATCTTTTCTCGCTTCGTGATGATTTGTAATGGCAACACCACCACCACTTGGTGCTGGGCTTGTTGTGAAGGGCATGATAGATGGAGTTGTGGGCTCTGATGATGTTGCTCCATCAGATGACGAGACCGGGAATGTGAAGCCAGCGTTTGAACCCGAAGGGACTGCCCATTTTTGGAAGGGCTTGGCTACAGAAATCGATGGAAGTACCGGTTTGTTATTTCCCAGTGAGTGAGATGGTGGTTTGGGGAGATTTGCAGTTTCGCCTCCAAAAGAATAGGGAACAGCTTTTGCAGCGTCCCGAGAAGAAGTAACCACCTGCAATTCAATTTTCCACAAGATCAAAATTCAAACGGTCAACAAAGATATATATACCTGCACAAATGTTACCAACTGTTAGAAGTTTCTCCAGTTTCCGGAGAGCTCTAAGAGTCGCAAAAGAATCATAAACTTAATGAAGCTTGTTTACTTCCTATGTTACGGGGTATATTAAGGTTCCTCACACTCAAAAGCCAAAACATGGTGCAAGATGCATTAAGACAAAAAAAAGACAAGTGCTCAAAATACCTCATCATGTGTGCTTCTGGAAAGAGAACCCTTAGACTTCCCTAACTCATATTGGAGTGCGGTACTACTATTACTTGCTGCTTGTGTTCCACCGAATATTCCATTTGAAGCTGAAGCGGTTTTGTTCATTCCATTTTGAGTGTCACCAGTGGTAGTTGCAGGTGGTTTAAGCACAGAGGATGACAGATTCTGAGAGAAAATGTTCTGGATATCTTCATTCAATTTACCTGAGCCATCCTTTTTCACATTGTTAACATTCGAGCTGCTTTGTTCAAGGGTTTTCGAAGACTGTGGATATCTCCAAGAAGTGGCAAGCTTTAACTCAGCAGATTTATTTTTCGGGGTGGATTGGGATTGGGTACGTTCAAGGTGATCCAATATTGTCCTAGCAATCTGACTAGAATGTGTAGGCACAGTCGGGGTACCAACTTCTGACTCTTTATGCTTACCGTAAGTTGTTGTCTGGGACCTAGATAGGTAACTTGATTCCCCTGCTTCAGAGCTCTTCATGATAGCAGAATTTTCAAAACGAGATATACCACGGGAAGGTCGTGAATAAGGAGACACCAAGGACGGCGTAGAGCTCTGACGAGATCTTCTACTGGGTCCAAAAAGTCCACCATTGCTTCCCTTGCTAAGCTGTGCACATTAGAAAGTGGTTATATCAGGTTTCAACTCAGAAAATAGAAATTAGGAGATAGAAGGAACCCAGGAAAAATTGAAAAGGCAGTATAGTGATGACTCTAATTTAGAACCAAGTTTTACAAAAGGTAACAAGACCTAGAGGATCGACATTATGAATGCATAGACGAAAATAACTCCAAAAAAGTCAAGGCAAAGGTGTCCAAAATTAAGTCATCCACACAACTGCATATGCGATCTATTCTTCTGTTGCCTGAATCACATCAACCACCGTTTCATTCACATTCTTTTAGTATACATTAGATAACCAGTCAAACCCTGGTTAAGCCAAAAGAAAACAATTTCCATCAATCTAGTGGCAAAAACAGTACTTTGAAACAATTAATTAACTGACTGCTACAGTCCCTTTTCTTAAGATTCCACCTTAGGTAGATTCCCTAACACCATCTCAAGAGGTAAAGGAGGACCTAAATTCAATAGCACATTTTCACAGAGAGAGCCATTAAAACCTATTTGAAGCAAGAACTATATGATTCTTCTTGTTGATAAATATCGCCTATCTCTGAGCAAAGTCAGAGGGTTTAGCGCTTGCAAGTTGATAGATAACATTAGATCTATATACTCTAGAAAGTGGGAATGTTTAGTACTGTAAATTTATAATCCCTTCTGAAGTCCCATAAAATAAGCTCCAGGACAGTTGAAAATATCCCATTATCAAGCATCAGCATTAAGAACGACATGCTAGAAAGAAGCCATCAAAAACCTCTAATTAAGGAGTTTGGAAGTCAATATGTCCGGGAAGAATACAATACTTTCTTGAATATTGTCTTAAAAGTGTACAAAAACAAATAGTTAGAGCACATTTATGAAATAACTCTTACTGGTAATCAAGATTATAGATCCCACTGAGAGAGTTTACCTGGCCATATCTTGTCTCCAGACTTTGAGTGGGAGACTGGAGGTTGCTTAGGCGCTTGCTACTATCGTTCTGCAATTGCATCAACTAAACCAAAAAAAAGGAACAGCTCAAATATACCAAAAATATTTAGTAAAAAGAAATAAGAAAAAACTCCACACACCTTTGACTTAGAATTTGAAAGGATGGTTCTAGAATATGGGGTCCTTGGAAAATTTTGAAGCCCATAGCTTTCTCGTCGGCTTTGAGGAGTTGCAAAACCAGATTGCTCACTTGACTTGATACCAGGCCAACAAGCAGAAGGCTTGCTTGATGGTGATGCAAGTGATGATTTTCCCACAAGCATACTCCTATCTAAACAATCCTTTTCATTTCTTGCTACAAAACCTTGGGAACTACTTGATGATGTCTGACCTCCCATATATGCCTTAGCAAGTTCTGCCGGTGAAAGACCAACTTCATCTCGTATCTGTTTGTCTCCTTCAAAAATCTATGAAAAAAGTTAACGCGAAAAAGTGAGTAAATAAAAAAATAATTAAGGAAACAAGGACCAGTGAAGAAAGAATTATCAACTCTTTGATGAAGCAAATATGTGTAATTACATAATTCTTCTTAAGTTTTCACAAACAGTCCAACCTCAAATTACTCCTATTGTCTGCAAACTAAACTTTTAGAATTTTCTGGCAACTAGAATAGCCTAAACAATTCATGTTAATGCTAGTTTCATCAGAACAAAAAAAGGCAGGATAGCAAACAACTCACTATTGACTTGGCAAGTGGGGTTGGTGTAGCCCATAGTTCACTATTAGCATCCTTGACAACAATGGGATCTCTTGTCTTATCAAACAAACTCATATTTTTCTTGGCTCCCTCTCTCAAAGGAATCTCCAAATTTCTCTCGTCTCTCTTGACATCAGGTAGATCAATAGCCCTTGAACTTATTATCTTTATGAGACGATCAGTTTCAGCTCTGGATAGATATTAAAAGATGTCAGTGTAAAAATGGTATATAATCAGAACTGTCAAGAAAAGATAAAAGAAAGGCCAAGAAAAATAAGCAGCTAATCAATAAGATACTAATGACCGAGACTGACTATAAGCATTGACAAGAAAATCAAGTATTAACATAAAGAACATACTGTGAAAATGTTTTTCCTTCCATTAGCCTTTCAAGCTCCGAGATTGCAACAGCGTCATTTAAAGCTGCTTTCCCTCTTCCCTGTGCACTGATACTGAAATTGCCTTCGTTCACGTTTGCTGTACCACTAGGACCTCCCACTTCAATTGATGCTGACTCCGGTTTCTGAAAAGTTTATCGAATCACTTAAAGGGAGAAAATGATGTATGTCATCATAGCAAATCACAAAAGCAGGTATTAAATGACGAGAGTATGAATAGCAGGACGGAATAAAATTGTGTTATTTACTTGTAATCAAGAGAAAGATCCAACGCAAGAGCAAGGAATAGTAAGATTACATCTTTCTTAAGTTATACATTTATATTACCAGAATCTCACAGAAGAAAATTGCATGACTGTTTCCCTTGGTAACACATTCTTTATAGTATTAAATCAGCTGCTATATAAATCAGGCCGGTAAGACAAAAGCAATGTCTCATCATACAACACCTCGCTCAATTTGATGTCAATGTAATATCAGTTGAGAAATTAACGAAAATAAATTCTAAGAGACGCCTAACAGCAAAGTGCAAAGATACCAAAAACTCATTTGAATAAAACTTCAGTATGATAAAGAATGCTTATATATGTTAGCCCTTATATCACAAGTGGTTGATAAAATAGCACATGGCAAAGACCCCAAAAAAACACACTAGCAAGGTCAAACGAAATCATCTTAACTAAAGCAGTAAGTTCCCAATTGAGTTTGAGAAAAAAGAGAGAGTAGGAATTGAAAGACGCTTACATTTAAACTTGGGGTTACACTGGGATCATTGTCTAGTGGATCATTCTGCAACTCACCTAGTAGAACGAGAGGCCAAATGTTAAACCATGACAGCTCGAACGAAATATATTAGCCTATAACACTAAATTGTAAATACGTCCCAAAAGACGAGATAACAACTGTATATCTTTTTACAAAAACTACTTTTTGAGCAAACAAGTATTACATCCATCACTCACTAGATACTAAGAGCTATTTAGTAACAACAAGTATTACATCCATCACTCACTAGATACTAAGATCATACATATAGTAAGTATCAAATTAGTCTCGCTAGCAAAAAAACACTAACAGAGGCTAAGACTAAGACCAGAATGGCTGACAAAATCATGTTACTTGATCATTAGAATTCATGAACAAACCGCAAAAGCCTTAACTTCTATAAAATCCCACTTAAATCAAAACCAAAAGAACCCTCTTCTATCCTCGCGATTGTCACTTCTAATTTACAGCATCGAAACAATTTCAACAAAACCCTAGATACTCCTAAGCAGAGAACAGATATAATAAATCCCAAAAGCTGCAGAAAAAAATTTCAGGGAGAGAAGCCTTAATACGAGGCTAGAAAGAGCAAGTATAGACCAAAAACCTTGACGTTGATCTTGATCCTCTGGAGCAGTAAGAGCAGGAGGGGAGGTGGCTTTGGAGAAGAAATATGGAAGTATTCTCGTAGCGCCGCCGGATATAATCCGATAAGCAGGATCGACGATTCTCGAGATCCACGGCCTCCGTTGTAACTGGTTCTGTGTTGGTCGAGAATACGGCGTCGCCGCATGCCTCCTCGCGGATTGCCGCTTCAATTTGCCACCAACACCTCCCGTCGGATAGCTCGACGTCGCCGTCGCGGCCGCGGAGAACGTCGCTTCTCCTTCAGTGGCCATGAGCTCTCTTTTGTTCAGTGTTCGTTTCTCAATTTTTTACCACTCTCTCTTATAGAACGAACCTTTTTGAGTTCTCTGATTTTATTCGGAGAAAATATATTTGTAAGTGTAATTTGCGCTATTTTTAAGTCAAAGGGTTGTTGTGTTCATGTGTGTGTGCTTTTTTGACATTTTTCTAGTATCTTGTATATGTTTCAGAAAATCAAGAAATAGTTAAAAGAAGAAGGATTTTAAGAAACAATTATCTTTTAATTGAGATTGAGGGAAGCAAAATTAGAAGATTATCTAACCAAAAGAAAAAAGAAAAAAATCTCGAAGGTTAAAGAAATATACTATTTGTTTAGAACTTTAGATTTGGGAGCTAATAATTTAGTTTTTAAATTTTTAGGGTGTTAATATGACACACCATAGAGTTCTTTTGTGAGGATACCTTTTTCAAAAGTTTTTTTTTCTTACTAACATTTTTTCTAATGTAGCTAAATATCAAAACACATTTTAGTCTTAGATTTGTGTGATTTGATCGCACACTTGTAAAAATGGGAAAGGTAATGCACACTTTGTGCCTCGCGAAAGAGTGATCGCGACGGTTTAGGAATTGCTTAACCATGGGGAAATTCGTTCGTCTAACGTCAAAGGGGTGATGGTAAGTTGCCTAGGCCGAGGAAAGATTGTCGCAGCTTTCCAACAAATTTTGTCATTTAAACACAAATCTTATGAACAGAAAAAAGAGTGTTTCTAAATCTTAAAAGAGTGTTTTGAAAAATAGGTCCACTTCAATTAAAATTTTGTCAAAATAGATGGATTATAATCTCTTGCTGTCCCCCTAACCCATCTCCTGCGAGCCAAGCCTAACTCTGACATCGAGCAAGATCAAGTGGCCAGCTACAGGAATTTGCTTCTCTTAAATACCTTATTGTGCTGATCACAGTCTACAAACTTCAGGTCTCATGGGCAGCTAGCTCACTGCCTTTGTATATCTGTCTGAGCATAAAAATCCTCCAAACGGACTTAATTTTACCAGATTTCTCTTTGATTGTTTTTCCTCAGACATGACTTCACAGACTCGAGTAGGTTTTAACAAGAGGTGTTGGTGGTTCTCCTGACGACAATTTTCAGCCTCTCTAATGGCTAACATGACACTGAATTCCTGCATCCGAAGAAAAACTAGCAGTCATCTTCATTAGTTGTTCTTCATTGTAATAGGTTTGGTGTGTGCAGGCTCGGTTCTAAGTCCGGTCAGAAAATATAGCAACCCCAATTCATTTACACCAACCAAAAAGCAAAACTTTTATTGCATATCTTATTATTCTTTCAGTGGTATTACTACAACTGAGACAAATTCTAACACCGAGAAGAGAAACACCCATAAAAGGCTTAACTAAAGAATTCACATTAAACAAAAGGTTAGATAAGATCATAGACGTAACACGTTTATCTAAATCTATAAAAAAGACTGGATGGTAATGCCGAACACGAGTTTAAGACATGGCCGTGATTGGAGAAGGTCCGGTGAAGAAATTCATTCGAGAAGTTTGATGTTCAAGTTCTTCTTCATGTCTCTCTTCCTTCTCCTCTTCTTCTTCCTCTTCAGCATCCCATAGAAACCGTGCATACGAAGCTTGTACATAACTGCAGAATACAACAAGTGCGTTAGTCAGAATTCAAGCAGAATAGCCACACAACTACTATCAAAGTCCCAAAGAAGAGAGCTTGAATTATAAAGTTAGAATCTTTTTCTTACCAGTCCTCAGGAGCAGCTGCAACAGCTTGATTGAAGTAAGTCTCAGCACGAGATGAATCCTTATGGATCTTCCAAACCAACTCAGCGTACATAGCTAGAACATTCCCATCATTAGGACTCACCAGAATAGCTCTCCCACAATATTCCTCTGCTTTCAAGTAATCTTTTCGAACCTGTTTCAATCAATCATATGACACATCTCAATTTGATAATCCCCAAATCAAAGTTCCAATTCAATTCAGATCTAGAAAGAGAACAAAGAGCAAAAAAAAAAAAAAAGAAACTATACCTCCTTCAAGAATTTGGCGTAATTGCTGAGAAAAATCCCATTTCCAGGATTAGCTTCAATCATCTTACGATAATGAACATCAGTGTTATCGTCACCTCCATCACCACCATCAGATCTACCACCACTCCTTCCTTTTCCTCCGCCGTGAAACATCCCACCACCACCACCGCCAGTAACCTCAGTATCTTCCTCCAAAGCCCAACTTATACCATCATAAGACGACGTTCTTATAAGACCGAATCCAATTCCTTCTTCCATATCCTCCAACAAAGCACCACCGCTCAAAAACTTACTCACCGGCGGTTTCGTCGATGTCCAATGTCGTAGATCGCTCTCTGACGCCGTCCTTTTCATCTTCCTTGAAGATTCGTCATTAGATTTTACAGAAATCGGGCTATAACAGCAAGAGGAAGAAGACGCAGAGAGTGTTAAGGATTTGTGCCGTTGAATCTGATGAACAGATTCAGCTGCTTCGATTGGAGATTCTCTAGGACTCGAGACATGAACCAATGAATTGAGAAGTGGCGTTGACGCGCTTCGTAGAAGCATCTCTCTTCTGGATCTGAATTACGAGATTCGATTAAAGGAAGAAGAAAAGCTTAGATTTGTTGTTTTCCAGGTTTGAGCTGGAGATGAGAAGTGAAGACGGTGCTTATAATAGAGAGGCAGGTAAAGGAAAAACAATCTCAGCCGTCGATTAGTTTTTAATCACGTGGTGGGTGTTTAATTATAAATTAATATTTTTGGTTAATTAAATTAGATTTTTTTTTTTTGGTTGATTTATTTCTCCAAGTGGTGTACCAAAATGATTTTTAATTTGACTTTGCTTGTGTATGATTGGTGTGCGGATTCTTCTCTGTTCGTTAGTACTAGTAGACGATTCGAGAATTAGGAAAAAAAGAAAGAAGCTAAAGCTTAAATAAAAATCTCGTGACAAAACGCGGAACTGGTTCACGAAGGTCGCGGAATTGCAAGTGGACGGCAGTGTCACCAGAAAATTTGTTCACGGTCAATCTCTCTACAAATGACACGTGGGACGAAACATGTAACAGATGTACGGTAGTAGATTCGTTGATTGTTTTTGCATAAAGTAATGTATTTATACGTAGATGTGTGCAAAAAACACAAAAATTGTTTTTTCTTAGCAAACAAAAAAACAGAAAAGTGATCTAAAAAAAAATGAAGGATTGTAATTATATGAGTAATTTGAGAATCAATTGGGTGGGTGGGTCCTTCTTTGATTGTACGGTTCACGGTTCCATGTGGCTCACGAATGTTGTAATTGACGCTTTGGCCCATAACCATTTCTATCTTTTGATTTTTTTGGGGTCCCATTCTAAGTTGATAACATGGCCAAAATTTGGTTTCTGTCTTTGATACTACTACTAACTTTAACTTTTCGGTAGTACAACAATTAGTGTCAAAATAAGATAAAAACAGTACAACTAATGTAAGTATAACGAAAGTGCTTATTTTGGCTCAATTCAACGGCGAATTTTAATTTGAGTTGCATGCAGTTTTAGACTACACCATCATCTATAAATCTTTGTATACTATAAAAACTAAACTAAATTTCAAGACAGTTTTTTGATAAAATTTCTACTATCGATCTAAACTTTATATAATTATAAATCCGAAACTACCAAACTCAAACTAAAAAGTTCTGATCCTGAAGCTAGAATTGCGAGAAGACAATGAACTGAAATCTTAAAACTTTTAAATTAGAATTCAACCAAATACATTAATCAAAAGACAAATGAATAACTCCATTATTCAAGAACAACCGTGACCAATACGTCATATGGTCCAACTAAACAAATGATATATATTATTAAGATCATGTTAATTTTCATTGGCAAGCGATCCTGAACCTTTGAGAAATTATCCTGTCTTGAATTTTATATTGAGTAAATTAATTATCCCTTTCGTATTTTTGTTTCCTGTGAAAGAAACACAATTATGATGGTTATCTCTCGAGATCAATTGGTTAAAAATTGCAGCTCAAAAACGGAAAATACGAAAGGGTATGTCAATTATTGATGAGGTGATTTTTTGGAATGAAGCTGTTAACGATTTGACTGAGAGGGAAACTAAAACAAAAAGTAATAAAGAAAGTTTATGTCCAAAAGTAGTACTGTCCAAAAGTGGGGCCATGGGATATGCTTATTGGAGTGGGCTTCCTGTGACCTCTCACACCACCCCACGTAGGACCTACGAGCCGAGTGCTCAACGGTGGAGAAAGAGATGGGGTCGTTGTCGTTGAGAAGTCATCGTCTCTCCCATTTCTTTGTATTTGATTCGCATTTAGTGGGTGAGCTTTGTGCAGCCTCATTTTGGATTAGTGAAATTTGATTATAAACATGCGCAAATGACCCCAACATTTATTTCAAACTACTTGGTACGCGGTGAATACAAACTCAACCACAAATTGCACATTTCATTGCCATGTACTCGAGAGTTTTCTTTTCTAAAAGAAAAACATGTTATTGTGATCCCTCTCGCTCAATAGAAGCAACATATGCCCCAGTGGAAAAAATGTAAAAAGCAAATACTAGAGTGTCATAATATATCTCTTTGTTCAGGTCATGCAAGGCACAATCAAACAGGTCTCTAACGAGCCTATGACTGACCAAAGTAAAAGTGGAGAGATATACAATAATGTTTCACCTTACCAGGAATTGGAAGAAACTGCGATTACAACTCTTGAAGAATAAAAAAAGGGAAATGCTGAGATCCTAATTTCCTTGTTTGAAGAGAATGGATGCAAGACCTGACCTCCATCCGAAAAACGCTGTTGGCATAGGCCTTTTGTGTAAAAGTGATGCCAGACCGGCTGATACGCCCTGACCAGGCAGCCTCGTCATCTCCTGACTAACAATCGACTCAGACAACCTGTTTTTATAAAGATAAAACACTTTAAGAAGTAAGTTTCTTGTTACTTTCAACTCTGCAAAGGAAACAAGTGCATATACTTCATGCTTCTGTGTGATGTTCCATTATAGTGAAACCCGATTACATTTATCGAAACTAAATTGCATTTTAGTAACTTTTCAACACTCTGAATCAACGGAAAACAGCCAAAACAAGATTTAAGTCTTTAGCAAACACAAGATTTGCCATACTAGCTACTCAGTTTCCATTGAATAAGAAACATTTTCAGGCATTAAGTGATTTACAATGGTCAAATGAAAAGCAAAGCTTTAGATCTTTAGTATCTTTGTACCCATCTTCGTGAACGACATACACAGTATTTAATCCCTCAAAAATCCGAGTGAAACACCTAATTACTCAAAAGCGAAAACAGATCATACAAGATTCACTTACAACGGGGAAGGTATAATTCCTTCATAAGCAAAGGAGCTGAACCCTTGTCTTTGCTTGTGCTTAGGATTGGAAGAACATATGATATAGACACGTCCACGACGTTTCACTGTTTTACAAAACTCACACATCTTCTTCACAGATGATCTCACCTTCATTGTTCCTCACTCTGCAATTTCGCAACCATCATTAAGAAATAGTGAAGTACCAAAACTCAATAGATGAAAATGAAAGAGAACTCTTCAAAGTATTCAACTTTGAGATTCAAAACTAAAGATTATATCCTCTACACATCTCATTTCTACTAATCTAACCAAAATTGCAATCCTTGGTTAATCGGATGATGGAAGCAAAAGTAAAACGAATCTGAAGCATCCATCTCTAACTACACCGAATCACACAAGAGCAAGAACTGAGAGCAAACCCTAGATAGATCCAGATACGAAATCAAATGAAAATCAACGAGAACCCATGAACAACAAAATACCTTGCGAATTCAAAGGCGACTACGAAGAAGAGCGATCGATTCCCAAATGCAAACGAAAGGGTTTTACGGAGGAGTTTTGCAGAACCCGTAGTACAACATATTTTTGGGCTTTTAATGGGCTTTACCCGAAAAAGATCCGGAAAAGTTTCGACCCGGAATTATTAGATCTAAATAACCGATTTGGAGCGGTGAAGCGTTTTGGCCGGACTGTGTCACCGTCGACCTAGAAAATCTGAGGTTTTGACCGGAAAGAATTTCCTGTAGCGAAATGGACAGCGACATGGAAATCTCTCTAGACAGGCTTCCTATAAAACGATTGGAATCTATTGAGGAAAATGGCGCCGAGCGTTTTCCTTCGTAAGTTTTGTCTTTATGTTTGAGAAACGAGACAGAATCTTCCCAGATTGATTTGCTTCTGAATGATTCGTTTTGTTTTTGGTTTACGTGTAGTGATGTTGGTTACGACGATAAGAGAGTATCGCTGATTCGGAGAATAGACTTCGCGTGGGCATTGGAAGAGGAAGATGAGCTGAAGAAGAAGAAGCAGAAGAAAAGCTCCAAGGATAGCGCGGAGCAATGGAAATGGAAGGGAATGGTTGAGAATTTGCAATTGGCTCATCAGGAGCTCTCTGTTATCATAGACCTTATCGACACTGTGAGTGACTCTTCTTACATAATGCTTTTTGTTGATAATATATTAGAATCTTTAGTGCTTGTTTATTGGTTTGTTGGAAGGAGATGAACAAGAATTTCTTACTGTGTCCAACAAGGTTGCAAAAATATACATAGAGCAGATGTGATTTTGGGGTGATATTCGAATAGAGAGGTAATAAACTTAACATTTATTTTCTGATTTTATCTTTGAAGGTCCAAGCAAATGATGCAGTAATAGTTGCTGGGATGACCAGACCTAAGCCTATGCCGAATGAGATTCTCTCGGATCTTGCTGTGTCTACTGCTACCAAGTTGCAGGGCTACCGGGTAACCTGTAGCTTACTTTCTTATGTGCAAGTTAATTTTGTTTTAAGATGGAAGGATTCTGGTAATTGTATTGGTTAGACACTTTTTAGTAGCCTGAGAAACTGTTGCAGAACTGAACTAGCTTACCTAAAGAGCTTTTTAACTATATAATTATCTTTGGATGGTATGCCTATGTCACTTCTGAATGCCTGTTTCCTCTGCAGAATTTAGGAAACTACTTTAAACAATCTGCAAAAGCTTTAGAGCAGAAAATCAACCGCGAAGCAAGGTTTTATGGTGCTCTTATCAGGTTCGATTTTGCTAATAAACTTTCCATTTAATGTCAGCGGCTATTTTTCTTAGTGCCGTTTTGCAACTTTAAGAATTTGCTGTTTGCATTCTTGATACTAGTTTTAGGTAGCTTACACTGTTTTAGCTATTTGTGTTGTGCTCAAATAATTGGCATCCTATTTTTGGATCTAGAATTATTACGCTCGTAGGTTTTAATATATGTTATGACTTACGACTGATAAACGTGAAAGCATTTATTATTCTTGTTTAATGTTAAAAATTTCCAAATATCGACTTCTACACCGACTCTGTTGCTGAACCCTGCATAGTACAGTACTTAAGGAACATCCATTTTGTTGTGTAGTGACTGCTTAGGACTATGCCAACACAAATTAGAGAATTTCCGTTGAAATTGTTTATAATTTGCAGAAGATGACTTCAGCTTCCAGAATAGAGATTGATTAATATGTGCAAATGGTTATTTTTGCTATGCTGACAAGCTTATAGGTTGCAGCGGAACTGGAAAGTCAAGAGACAGCGCATGCTTGCTTCAAACGCCAGCAATGAGGGCTTCACCATTGATCTTTCTGACAGTTCATTACATGATCCGACTTCTGGTTTTCGCCCATCTACACTGTCCACTATTCGTGTAGATCATGATTCAGCTGGTATGCTAGCCATTAATGTACCCCAAGATTCATGGTACTCTCTTCGGTTTGGGTTTGTTGGCTTAAATCCGATTGACAACCCAAACGAATCTAATGAGCACCTAGACTCCACTATGGGCCACGATATCCCTGGAACATCAGAGAAGCAGTCTGCAAGTGACGACGAATATGTTAAAGAAACTCATTCCCTACTGAGGGAGGTGCATAAATCAATTTTTGCTGAGCAGGTGGTATTTTAGTCATATATCTCGTACTACGCTTGGTATATCTCTTCACGGCTATTTCTCACTTCTTTCGTCTTCTTACCAGTTGTTTGACATGCTAAATCGCGAAGCATTCAATGAAGGTGTGGGATTCAACATTAGTGGAATACGAGAAAATTTTATGGAAATGAGCATTGGCCAAGGAGCTTCTTTGTTTGTATCTCTCCACCCATCAGGCAAGAATGCCAGCATCAAGAAGTCGGAATCTGCAACCTTGCTCATTGAATCTTCTGGCAGAATAGAACCAGCAGAAGGAGATTATCGCTTGAAAAAGCTAGGGTTCCCTAATCGCGCCAGCTATGAAATATACTTGCAACAAATTTTTCATGAGCATGCATTTGGAAAAGCTAAAGATCAGCCCAAGTCAAAAAGTATCCGAGCATCCAATCAAACAGAAAAGGACAGCAACTCCGGGCTTCTTGATCATTTCTGCTTATCTTTGACTCATAGAATCTTCTCAAATAGAGTGCTTGTGCATCTGGAAAGCGTGGTATTTTCCCTGCTGCGCTAAACTTTATTGAATGATCATTCTCTATCAAGAAACTTCTTGTCATCTTTGATCATGCTTTTATTAATAATGGTTACTTCCTCATCGAACAGGTCTGCAAGGTCCCATATCTTCATTTGATATCTCATCCTACATGGAATTCTCGGACATCGTCATGGACTGTCTTCATGACTGTTCCTCCATCAATCATCCCCCAAGGAAGTTCTGAAACCCAGTCTCCAGATGGTAAGAGGAATCTGAAGACGCAGTTCCGGACAAAAGTGGTGGTGAAGGATGAGTGTATTAGTGTTGAAGCAGAATGCACGCCCAATGTGGTTGGCTTACTCAAAAGCAGTTCCTGCAATTTATTCGCTATGAACAAATACGAGTGCGGCGTGGCCGACCTTCCCGTGATAATTCTCCAACAGGTATGTGGCTTATTTTCCTAAAGTTTGGTCATGTCTATAGCAACACGGTCCCTTAAACATGCGGTTTATTTATTTGAGAAGGTGGCAAGCCAGATAGTGTGTTGGCTACTGGAGGAAGCACGTACAGTAGGTATAAAAGCGAGCCGGGATTTTCTGTCGTTATCATTAGAGATAGTGGAAGGGGAGAGAGTGAGCCTGGTGGCGCAAGTAAACCCGGAAGACGCAAAGGGATGCATATCGTGGTGGCTAGTGATGGAGAATGGATGCACAGAGGAGAGGGAAGGAGTGTCGGAGAGTAGGAAGTTGTTGGGTCATTTGTCTCTCGATGTCTTGTACTCTGTTCTCATGGATTTGATCAACTTGTGTGGTACTGGTCGCAATGCTTTAGTGTCGTGAGACTCTTCTTGAATAATAATAACATTCCCAAACAAAATAATTCTTGTTTTCGACTCAATTGTGAATTTAATGGATTAAGGATTTTGATTACTACTGTATATAAAACTTATTTTTACACAATTGTTTTAAAATAATATTAATATTAATATCAAAGGAAGAGAGGGGTAAAAAGGGAAAACCAGAATAAGAATAACTCACGCGAACGTTTCTCTCCTCCTCCGTCTCTCGTCGATCCCACTCTTCACGTCTCGCAGATATTTTGGCTAGATTCAAGCTTCAAAACCCTAATTTCTGTAGCCATTAGCATCGATTTCAGCTCAAACTTCAGGTTTGCTTTTCCCTTTTTGTATCATCCCATCCACCGATCGATAAATCTCAATTTTCTGATTTGCTGCCCTCGCTCGAGTCACCGTTATGGAGTTCGATTCCCTATATGATCTGATAATTATGAAATTCATAGATGCTTCTAATATAGCAAATCTGATTTAGAATTGACGAATAGATGAACATTCCCTTGATTTGTTCTTCTACAAATCTCTGTGGTGATGATTTGTTAGGTTTTGATGATAACTGTGTTTACTCAGTATTTTTTATGTGTTTAGTTATGATTCTTCTTGAATCGATTCTCATGTGATCCCCATTATTGTTTATTTGGTTATTTCAGATTCAAGGAAACAATTATTGTAGCTTCTCAAGTGCTTCGGTGATCAGATACAATGGTAGTTATTGCCTTCTCTGTTCCATTGTGCAATTTTGTTATTATTTCCAGTGATTTGAGCTAAGAGTTTTGTTTATCTTTGATGATTTTACAGTCAGCTTTGTTCAATTTCCATTCGTTTCTGACGGTGGTGCTGCTTGTGATCTGCACTTGTACATATCTCAAGATGCAGTTCCCTGCCATTTTGGAGCAGAAAACTGGGTTTGTATCTTCTCTATGTTCTTCATTTTTATTCACCTCCTATTGGCTCCCAAAACCGAGAACACTTTTGGAGCTTTTAAACCAATCAAACATTTGACCAAATTGAAGATGCTTTCTCACATCCTATTGCTTTCAATCTCTCTATCTCATGCTCTATTTGCCCCACATTCATCGCACTTTGATCTATACATATTAATGATGAAAAAAACTTGTAACATATCGTGATTCATCGTTGCAGGTTCCGAGGATTCTTTTGGAAGGCTGCTAGAATAGGTAGGCTTTTGCACCCTTTTCCAGCTCAGTTATCTTTGTATTTCCAATTCCTTTGTAGAAACATTGTGTTGAAGAATTCTTTTTTGCATATGTTCTAATAAAGAGTAATGATTGGCCTTCTAGGAGTAAGAACTTGCTAGTAATCAATGCAGCTACTAACATTGAACTCCTATTTAAGCATATGCATGATGACACATAATATAGTCTCAGGCTATATCCTCTAATAGTTACTGTGATTCGTTTTCAGTTGGTGATTAAAATTTGGTTTGTCATCACTTGTTACAGGTGAGCGTTTGAGCCCTTGGGTCTCGGCTGGATGCTTCATGATGGGTGTGTCGATCATTTTCTTTTGAGTGTCAACTTCTTACAGAACCGGTTCGTCTAGATTTTTACTTGTTTGAGATGCTCATTTTTCTGTATGCAAAAAGATTCCAAGGGGTTGTTGATGAAACCGAAAGAGTAGAATATTATCCTCTTTGGATTATGGATATGATCTTGTATTTGGAACAATTGTGTCCGACAAGTCCATAAGCTCAAACATAGGAATTAGAAGAACATAAGAAATTGGAACCAGCTATTAAAACGCATCTTTGTCGCAAAAGAAGAGGGTGATCACATCGCATACGTTACTTGAAGCTTTGCTAGTTTGATTGAACTAATGAGAGCATCAGTTAATAAAAAGATTGTAAAAGATTCGTGTTGGTAAGTTGTAATTATCAATCAATTTTGGATAATCGATCAGTTTTATGCGAGCATAGAACAAAGGTAAAATAAATATGGTTGCCCTTTTGGGCTTTAATCAGAATTTGGCCGACAAAAGAAAAAAAAAAACCAAACTCCAAAGTCAAAACTAGTTCAGTAGTTCTGTCGGTTAGATTAGTGCTAAAAGCTACAAGGGCCGAAGTATATCATCATCCAGGCCCATTAAAAGATGTATAAATGGACAAGCATATAAGTAACAGCTTAAGCCTAAATTCTCATTCAGAATCTTCAAGCTGAGAAACTCGTAGCCTCTAAAACCCTAATCCTCTCTGAAACCCTAGCAATCGCAGCTGAAAATGGTACTTCTCTCTCCATCTTCTTCTTTTCGATATTATCTCGCAGTGTTTTCGAAGGAATCTTTCTCTTTGATAGCTTGATTTGGGTTTTAATTTGTTTTTTTTTTGTTGCAGACAGGAGAAGCCGTTAACCCTAAAGCGTACCCGCTTGCAGATTCTCAGTTATCGATAACGATTCTTGACCTCGTTCAACAAGCTACTAACTACAAGCAGCTCAAGAAGGGTGCTAATGAAGGTATCTTCTTGTTTACTCATGTGCTTGTCTCTCTTATTTATTCCGTTTTAAGGTTTATGAAGTTGTTCCTGATTTGTGTTAATTTACTTATTTCAGCTACGAAGACTCTTAATCGTGGAATCTCCGAGTTTGTAGTTATGGCTGCAGATGCTGAGCCTCTAGAGATTCTTCTTCATCTTCCCTTACTTGCTGAGGATAAGGTTTGCTTTACTCTATTTCAGTTACTTTATCAAATGAATTCTTTCTTTCCTGAATCTAGAATAGAGTCTTGTTTCTCTTGATTGTTAGTTTGATTAGTTAAGTGTTAATAATTAGTCATTTTTTTATTGTTGGTTTGATTAGTTTGGTTTGTGTTAATGATTAGTCAAGTTTGTATATCATTTTGTTTACTAAACTCTTGTCTCATACTAGTAAGTTTGCTTTATGATTGTTTTTTTGAGTTTTACAAGATGTATCATTTATGATTGTGTTAAGCTTGTTTGTTTTTGATTCTGAAATGCTTTGTTTGATGTTCTTTTTCTACTAATTTTCCATATTCTTTCTTTCTTTGTGAATGTTTTGCAGAATGTTCCTTATGTCTTTGTGCCTTCAAAGCAAGCCTTGGGAAGAGCCTGTGGTGTGACTAGACCTGTTATCGCTTGTTCAGTCACATCTAATGAAGCTAGTCAATTGAAATCACAGATCCAGCATCTCAAGGTAACTTAGCCTTCACTTAATAACCTATTAAACCCCCATTGATTTCGCATGTCTGAATAGTTGGTTAATCATTTACTTATTGAAAATTTCTGCAGGATGCTATTGAGAAGCTTCTGATCTAAGGCATTCTCAGATTGATTGCTCGGTATGATGGGTCTCCGCGAATGGGAAGGCTTTGACTGAAGTTTTGTTTAGGCAACTACCAAATCAAAAACCGTCCATGATTCTACTATCTTCACTTCAAGTTTGTAACGTAATTCACTTTTTCTGCATTTTCAGTTTCTTAAGAGTGTGCTGGTTTTTGGTTTTGGTTTGAAGCGAATCATTGTCGTATTTATGAAAACTTGTTTTGACAACTATTTTTCGTGAAAATGCTATCATCTTCCAGTCCACAAAACGAACAAAAACCACTAATTGAACGAGCTAGATCTTAACATTTCAGACTTTGTGCATACCTAAATTTGAGATTGCAAGGTGAAATCAAATAATAATCTAAAGAGAGTTTATGTTGCATTCTACAAGACATTGGTTTGGAATCACGAATAGCATTTGAAAGATTAAACAACTCAAAATTTATATTTTATCATTTCTCCTTATAGAGGATTATGATCTTGTAGTTGTTGTAGTAAGTAACTTGAAATATCAAAGATAATGACTTTGGAAAGGAAGACATCAATAATAAATCTTTTAAGTGATGGTATATTACATCAACTACTACACCCAACACAGAAACAAAGTTATATTGCAGTTTTGTGTAACCTAAGGAATTGTGACCGACCAAAGATGATGTCCAGAAAAACATCCTATCGTTTCTTCTGCCTTTTTGTGTACATTGATGATAATGTCTTGTTTAATCTGTTAGCTTCTTCTAATGTATAAAAACAAAAAGTGGAAAAGAGCGAGAGTGCCTCCCTCTCTACTTGGCTTCTTGCTCCAACAACGGAATCTTGTTCCATGTCTCATCTAACCCGTTTAATTGAAGAGGCGGCAATGAAAACACACTTACAGTAGAACTTCCGCTTCTGATCTCCTTCAAAACCCGCAAAGCAGCGATTGTACTCTTCATGTGGAGGCTCTCCATGAACTTGTGCTCTGAGAGCTCTGCTTGGATAATCTCAGACTCCGGTTCGTTAGCAGGAAAGAACTGATCAAGCATTGCCTCAGATTCCTTGACGAGCTTGTACAATAAGTCTGTAGTGTAAAAGGGTTGTTGAAGAACTTTCTGGATAAAGGGTAAACGCATGAGATCACCAGTTCTTTTGTCATACTTCTTCAGTATCTTAACCAATCCTGTAGTTTCCAACAAACAAACCAAAACCCATCTCAACATTTTTTCTACTAATAAGATCATTTGCCTTAAGGCTTAATCAAATGATATGAGGCAATTAATTACCAGTGTAATTAAGGGCACTGTAATTCTCAAGAAGAACCATTTCTCCATGGAAATCAACAATCTCCTTCCTGATTGTTATCATCTTCTCCATTGAATCCTTAGCTTTCGCAATTCTATCTCGAAATTCCTGTTTGTTACCAACACAAATTAGAAAAGAGAGGAACTTTCAATGAATTGGGAACGAATCGAATCGGATTCGATTGTTATTTTACCTTTAACCTGATGATATATTCTTCCTCTTTCTCAACGAAGAAATTGTTGAATTTCTCCAACTCGTCTTCAAGCAATTGGATGAAATTGATCTCTTCTTTAGACATTCCGACGGAAAATTCATCATCAAAACGGAGACGTTTAGCGGGACGATCACCGGTTTTGGAAGGGATGAGTTTGAGTCGTTTCTTGAGCTCTTTGTAAGATAAGAACTTGTCTTGCCATTCAGGAAGTGTCTGCTCGATCTGATTGCTGAGACTCTTACCAAACTTCATAGCTTCTCTTTTATCTTTCCTGGGAAAATGAAGTGAGAAAATGAGGATGAAGAAGAAAGAGAGGTTATAAAAAGGGATTAAAAAGAATATTCTTAAGGTTTCTAATTAGAATATCCTTTTTTCTGTGTCTTTCTTTCGGGAGAATATCTTCTTGGCTCTTCCTTTTATTCCTTTCTTTTTCTTTATTTTTTTATGGGTGAGATTATAACACATGGACATGGCAATGTCAGTTCATAAATATCACTCACTTTTTTTTTTTTTTCACTGTAAATTGATATTCATTGATAAGATACGATTGAACTACAATTGAGCCGGCGAGTACAAGAACTCCCAGAGACATTTGCCGGCGAGTATAAAGAAACTCCCGGAGACAAACAAACAACTAAAAGACCCAACAACAAGAGAATAGAGAGAGAGCGAAGATCTGAAATAACGGAAGACCAAACATTAAGACAACAGAAAAGGAGGCAAGGAATCCTAAGAACTAAGGAGAAACCTTAAACAAACCAGTCCAACGACCACTTCAAAGAACATGTAGATGCCGAATTTGAGCCAAAGACAAGTGCCACAAAAGGACCACATGGACACTACCAGATTACCGGAAGCACGAACCAAGGAGGAATCCCAGCACAACAGCAACAAACCGACGGAAACAAACGAAGGACCAATCAAAAACCACAAGGGCAATAACACCACCACAAACCTCATAGAACCCGAAGAAGACGAGACAAGCTAGGCTCAAAGAGGGAACCTTGAAATCCTAAGGGAGAAAACGCCAAAGAGGATCTCCAGCTCTTGCACGCGGACATTCGTGAAGAACAGCCTTAGCCATCTACAGACAAAAGACCGACCACGACCTCGCAAGAGAAGCGCCAAAGAACGAACCCATTCCAACGTCTTGAACTCAACACCAAAACTTCAAGAAGGTCTGAGAGACGAGCTAGTAGATGCCATTGAAACGAGAAACTTTCCGAGAGGCGAACAACACATAGGAAACCTAAACCAGCCCGCAGATCCAAGCAAACGAGGAGACGAGAAGGCGACAAAGAACTAAGGACCCAAAACGCCTCCTACACAAACTGTTGTAAAAACTGATCTACCAAACAGAGCCAACGCATCTCAATCCCTTAACCCGAAACTAAGACCAGAACTCATAACCACAGAGCCTGAGCAAAATACACTAACCCAAACGGAGGAAGACGGAGGCAAAGAAAGAAACCAGCAGTAGCACCTCTCAGAAGAAGCGATCAAGAATCTTCTGATTGCAAGAGAAGAGACCCATAGGAGAGACAAAAGGGAATCTGAAAATGACCTAAATCCATTAGCCAGTGAAGCCGGATGAACCGTAACTTAAGCCGGATGAACCGTAACTTAAAACCACATAGCCAACAGATCCATCAAATTCAGAACCAGGCGATTAAGATCTGCTCTCCACGCGCCACCACGGACCTTCAAAAACACACTGCCACGAATCACCATCACACATCGCCAAGAGCCTCACACACAGAGAAAGAAAAGCGAAGGGAGAAGAAAGGAAATAAAAGCTTTAATCTAAAAAGAGATGATCGACTCCGGTGCTATGTGAGCCACCGGAGCCGAAAAGCAGCGGCCAAAGCTAGATTTACTTTTTAGAGAGAAGGCAGAGAAAAGAGAGGATGAGAGAGGTCCGACCCTTCAAAAAACGTTTAATGAAGGATAATAGAAGAAAAAAGGATCATAAATATCACTCACATACCACCTTTTATTTATCCAATATCCAATAATATTTATTACTACAGATTGTATTTTCTGGATTCATTTTTTTTTTTTACTGTATTTATCGGAGATTTATATATTTTATGATATCCAATTCCTTGTTTGGTATTTTCTATATATTTTATGATATCTTTATATGTACTAAATTTTCATTTTATATCCTTTTAAAATCATATTATAATATTTTTGTAATTTGTTTCTTAAAAAGATTAAAGATATTGTCCATACATTAACATGCAAATATGTAGTAGTGAATTAGTGATCTTTGATTTTGCATATTTAGATAATTTGATTTTTTAATAGTAATAAAAAACGAATTGGAAAGTAAAATGAAGATTGGATTTAGTAGTACAGTTACAGATATTATCAATCCAGCTCAGACAAAACCACGTGGGACGTTTGGTCTTCATGATCTATTACTTATCTTTCCACGATGATGGTGGCATGATCAATATAGTTCAATACTACAAGTAGTTTGACAATTACCCACTTTTGATTTTATTTTAAAATGAGATACAAGATTTCTGAAATACGCAAATGGTCAAAAGTAATTGCGGTCCCTGGAATATTCCTGATAGGAAAAGGGTATAAACCTCGGCATCTTTCAACTTTTTTAAGAGCACCCAAAACCCCCTCAATGGACAATTTATTGGATTTCCCCGATTAGCGTCTTAATTCATTCACATTAGCTTCTTTTAGAAAATATCCCTCGGTCCGGTCCATTTGACATTTTCTATTTGCAAATTCTGCTAATTTTACAGCTTGTTAATTTTATATTTGTTAAGAGTATCAGTTTATTAGTCAAAAAACCAAAGTCGAAATCCTTATGACATGGTCTTCATATTCTTTACAATCTTTGACGGTGAAACTAAACAATATTTACTTTTTATGTGTCTACTACATAAGAATCTATGCAAGTTCCCTTCATTAGCCCAAATTAAATGGGCCAAGTTAATTCAAAGTTCTATAATAAATAAGCCTAAGAGTAAAGCCCACAATTGACAAAACTTATAGAACTAAGAAGAAGTGCTAATAATTAAACGGTTAAACCGAACCAAACCGAAAGTATAAAAAGAACCGATTGCCAACAACCACAAGAAATAAAAAGAGAGCAGAAAACTTTTATCAACGATCAATGGCTACCGTTGGCCAGCAGCTCTACCGGCCAATACTCACCGCCGTCGGAAGTGATTGCCGACGACATGTAACCACCCGTTTCCTCCCTGTGCCGAGGCGCAATGTAAACTCCCGGCTGCGGCAGATATTGAGTCTTGAGGTTGGCAAGGAAGTGGCTCCGGAATCGTCGACGGTGAACATGGAAGAGCTCGTCGGATTCTTGTACAAGGATCTTCCTCACCTCTTCGACGATCAGGGAATCGATAAAACGGCGTACGATGAGCGTGTGAAGTTCAGAGACCCAATCACTAAGCACGACACCATCTCCGGTTATCTCTTCAACATTTCTTTCCTCAAGAATATCTTCACTCCTCAATTTCAACTTCACTGGGCTAAACAGGTATTTTTCATTTGATTTCCTTATTTCTCGTTTGTTTTAAGTCCACTGATGCAGCTTCTATATAGACAGGTCCATATGAGATAACTACAAGATGGACAATGGTGATGAAGTTCATGCTTTTACCATGGAAACCAGAGCTTGTGTTTACTGGTACATCAATCATGGAAGTTAATCCTGAAACTAAGAAATTTTGCAGCCATCTGGTATGTATGGTTACCATGTCTTTTTTGCACAATCTATTTTGGTTCGGTCTACTTATTACATGTAGATGTTGTGCAGGACTTGTGGGATTCTATCAAGAACAACGACTACTTTTCTCTAGAAGGTCTTGTTGATGTATTTAAGCAGGTGACTTGTCTCAAATTCTCTCATAAAAATGGTTAATCATCTCTTAAAAGTTACAAGTTATAGTTTTTTTACTTATTTTTTCGCAGTTACGGATATATAAAACGCCAGACTTGGAAACTCCAAAGTATCAAATATTGAAAAGAACAGCAAACTATGAGGTCACATATCTTCCTATCTTGTTCCAAAGAATGGCAAATGTGGTTGCTTAGACTTAAGTTGGATTTGATTGTTTGGCAGGTTAGAAAGTACGAACCCTTCATAGTGGTGGAGACTATCGGTGACAAGCTTTCTGGTTCTTCAGGTTTCAACAATGTTGCTGGGTGAGGGTTAAGTCTAAGTTTTTGTGAGTGTCCATAAATTCTTCTGGCATTTTTGTTTTGTTTTTGATAAATGTAACACATGCTAGCTTTTTTATATATGAAGCTACATATTTGGAAAAAACTCGAAGATGGAGAAAATACCAATGACAACTCCAGTGTTTACCCAAACAACAGATACGGATCAACTCTCTTCTGACGTCTCTGTACAAATTGTTATTCCATCAGGAAAAGATCTCAGCAGGTAAAAGCTTATCATGGATAGTTTAGTTGACATCAAATGTGGTTAATGAGAATCACCGTAAAGGGTTTTGCTTTCCTTTGTCCTCTAGCTTACCGATGCCTAATGAAGAAAAGGTAAACTTGAAGAAGTTGGAAGGCGGTTTTGCTGCAGCAGTGAAGTTCAGTGGGAAACCGACTGAGGAGGTTGTCCAAGCAAAAGAGAATGAACTGAGGAGCAGTCTTAGTAAAGATGGTCTTAGAGCTAAGAAAGGTTGTATGCTTGCTCGTTACAATGATCCAGGACGAACATGGAACTTCATTATGGTATGATTCCAAGCTCTAGCAATATTTGATGTCCAGTTATTACTCTTATTTCTTTTGATTATTATCATCATGACACACCCAAAATGATGATTTGACCATTGTCTTCAGTCACAGATTCTATCATTTTCATCTGATTTGTGGCTCTCAACTTTTCTTTGTAATTGTCTTGTATTTTCAGAGGAACGAAGTTATCATATGGCTTGAAGATTTCAGTCTGGATTAGCTCTAGCTTGGCCTAATGTTACCATAAGATGTATGTAGAGGTTCCGTCTACTTTAAAATTGTAAGATCGCCACATTCCGACAACAGAAATGTAGTATAGACACAAACCTACAGGCTGCAACACTAAGCTTGCTCATTATTTGTGGACAAGCATTTATCTTTGAGACATATTTGATCTCTTGATGTTAAAAAAATTGGATGATGAAGTTACAAACAGGGTCACTCTTTCTTGTTCACAGAAAAAATACCTATTCTCCATTACAAAACTGAAAAGGTCGATTGCATTTGATCTCATTTTAATGTTACAAAAACACTCAAGTCATTCTTCTTGAGTCATCTTTAAGAATTTTGTTTCAGTCACTTCCCCATTTCCGAACAACGTTCTCTTTAGCAGTGGAACCTTCCTTCTTCCACATCTCCTCTGAGTTGTCACCACTCACTTTGGAAGCTTCTCTTCCCATGAGTTTGGAGCTTAGAGAAGTCAAACCTTCTCGTGTTCCTCGCAACGCATACAACAACGGGTTTAACACAAATGCAGCCATGACTTCACCTTTCGCAACCAACATATACTGCAACAACCATTAAACAATTCAAAACCATCAACAACAAAACAAATCTGGGAAAGCATTATTCATGAAAACCAAATATAGTTAGTTAGTACGCAAAAGCATACCACGACTAGTATTGCTAAGAGGGTAAAGGCAATCTGTTGTGCTTCTTTCCAGAAATGGTCGCCACTGAACCAACCGCCACCTCCAAACCAGCCTCCTCCTCCTCTACCATTATTACCATTTCCGCCACCGGATTCTTCTCTTTTCTTGATCTCTTTGTCCCACTTGTCAAACTCATTTTTCTTCCCACCAAGAGCGCTTTCCAATGATTTACGAGCTTGCTCCTGCACAATCAAGGAAATCGAACAGCACAGTATTAGCCACCAATGATGATGCTCCCTCTTCTCCGTCTCTAAAGCAGATCAACTCTCTTGAAACTCTCAGCCAAATGGCGAATCAACACCTAGAAACAAAAGGCCCTCAATAACCGTTCTCTAACCTAACTCACAACGGATCTAATATGCTACGCTCAGTCCTAGGCTAGATACAGAAGACCTATAGCTAAGAGTTGAGCTGCAAAACTTGTTCAAAACCTAAACAGTATTGCTTCTCTTTGTAAGTGAGAAACTCAACTCTTTTCAAAGTCCATCAATAGGAGGAGAATTATACTCCATTCGAATTATATAAACAACAATTTCTCAGTAGAACCGTCTATTCATGAAGAATTCTCAAGATTAAAACAATCTTAGCTGTGAGTAACAAAGCAGAATCAATCGGTTAAGACCTTGCAAAAAGAGCCAGAGAATTAAGGGTTTGATTGGGTTCAGCAGATTCTACAAGATTTGTCATTTGAACCAATCAATGGAAGTAAGTAAGAACACTAACCTCTCTCTGGTTGCCGCCGGAGAAAAGACAAGAGAATCGTCCCTTGCTTTTGGTAATTGTGGTTCGAAGAGAGAAGACAGAGTTGTGGTCAAGAGTCCGGTGGGAACAACGGAGTTGGAGAAGAGGCGAGGAAGACGAAGAAGGGTTTATCAGCAGCCTCATTACGTGTCCCATCTCTATCTCCCCTTATCCCACACCACAATGATATGCTTTTTCACCAATTTCTCTTACATTTGTTGTTTGTATACTCTGATAACATTTGCTTATCAATCTTTGTTTGTTTGTTTTTTTTTTTTTTTTTAATGACCAGAAAATAAAATTTTAAGAAGAGAACATAAATATTATCTTTAACTGTGGAAGCCTCTTGATCTTTTTCGGTTAACCAAAACTCAAGTGTTTCTTCACCAAATGTTTGATTCTCACAAAGATTAATGAAGGCAAGCAAGATTCATTTGGTTATTTGCAGGTCACTTGTCAGATATCCAAAGAATTTTGAATTTACCCTTTGTGACTTTGTAGGCCTGTTTCAGTGTTTCTAGTTTCACTACAAATGTCTTACCAGTATTCTTTTACTTCGCTTGACCATTAATTTTACGTTTCGTTGAAGCTTTGAATTTGAAGGAGACGAATGAGAACAATTTTCACTTCAATGAACTTGGAAATGAAACAAGACATCAACGAATCTCACAGACCAAAAAACAGTAAACAAACAAAAAAAGATCCTATAGATCAGTGAGTTCATCTATCTATATATACCTCAAACCAAACCGCATCCCCTTCAGTTTTCAGATTTATTCACTTCTAAAGAACAAACGGGTTTCTCTTTCCCAAATAACTATCTCCGTTCTCTACATATCAATCTATGCGGAGTTCGTCGTTTTGAGGCCTGAATTTGATGATCATGAGATGTGGAAACACAACAAGGCATGCCATGAACAATGTGAACTGCAAAACATCAAAACAAAACCAATACATTCATAACCAGATGAGATTGTCTACAAGGATGAGTTGTATTATGGACTGAGATCATACCAGAAGGGGGAGAGTCAAGAATCCCCATATAGGCCACAGAGCAAAGGAGAGCCTGCATTTTGCAAATTTGTCACACATAATTAATAGGATGATACTCCAGGTAGTTTCTGATGACTAGAACATGTGATTTACTTACAGGCCAAATGAAATGAGGCCAAGCAGGGTGATGAAAGGCAGAGCTGAGATACTCCACAGTTCCCATTTCTCATCAAACCTTCTCATGCTCCACGATAACATGCTTTCGTAGATTATGATTATAATGTTCACAGCTATTCCCAACATCCCGAAATACAAAGGCATCCTGAAAACAAGGCCAATGTGTGCATTATGTTTATATAGATTTTCAGCAAGAACCATCACCCCAAACAATGTTGAAATCTCAGCAAACTACACCAAACCATGACAAGAGAATCTGCATTTTCCAAACATTTTTTAACAATAAAGGCCTTCAAATAGTAGCCAGCCACCTTACCTATGCACATGTCCTTGTTAATCCTCAAGACTCATAAGGGTTTTGGGGAAAGAACCCTGGACCTTAAAGAATTTCTTTAACAGATATGACAATGTTAAGAAGACTATTCTCCTAACACTTGATATGTGACAAGCTTCTGGTATTCCTGCTTCTCTATTAAACTTGCTTTCCGTAAATTAATTCAAGGTTTATCCTATTTTGATCTTCTACAATAAACCACCATAATCAAGAATATATTGTATTCAAACCTCTATGGCCATCTTTTTAAAGTGAGCCAAATATGTTTTCTTTTTAGCCAAACATCTTAACACAAGCAATAATCCAAAAAAATGCAAAAAGGAAAAGAGCCCTTGAAGAAATGAGTTACCTTTTGATCCGAGCATCGTGTAAGAGAATATGTATCATATTGGAGTGCCTGTCTCCAAAATAGACAATGAACACAGCAGATGCAATCCAAAGCACATTCTCCAAAATCTCAACCCACGTTTTACTTCTAGAAGTCTCTAACGAAAAAGGCTGTGGCCTAGAGCAAGCATCATCCTCAAGATCATCACCACCAGATGCATAACCTTGGCTATGTCTTTGCCTAATGTACCCACCACCACCAACCGGAGTTCCACCAGACATGTTCCTAGAAGCTAAAAACCCACTCTAGTACACAAAAATTCACCTCCTAAATCAACACGGAACCCTAAACAAACCTAGAACCCCTATATATAAAACTCGAATTGGTCAATTCAGGCAAGTAAAAGATACCAAACTTTGAAATTCGTTTCATTACAAGCGATCCCCAAAGTCTATGCTTGCGTCACCAACGAGACTGCAACGAAATGAATTCAATTCAGGATCATCGATCGTAACAAGAGATCGAAAACGGGAATTCAGAAACCCTGAGCTGAGAAACAACCACAAATTACACTAGTAGATACGGAAAATTCGATCGGAAGAAGAAATCAATAACCTCGAAATTGAGAGCTCGTCGCGAACGAAAGCTTGGTGGGAACCCTAAGAATCGATCCCAATTCTCTAAGAAATTTTCTACAAAAAGAAAGTTTTTTTAGGTTCCTTGGAGACTGAAGCGTTGCGAGAGAGTCTGGTAACAGAACCGTTTTCAGAGCAGATTTTACCAAAACGACGTCGTACTACTTCTTTTTTTTTTCCTTCTATAATAAAACAGATAAACATCAGTCACTAGTCCCATTAAATTGCGATCTTTCTTTTTTCAGTTACGGTTTAGGGAAAATATCGACATGTAGATAACATTTTTGTAGCAAGAATCACATGAAATTTGTGGTTTTTAGTCTCCAACTTGGAAGACTAAATTAGCTTTTTCAAACTTTTTCAAGTTAAGTGAATCAAATATCTTTGAGTCAAGTTTGTAATGCACCAACAATCATCGTGATCTAAGTTATTCGATGAGAGTTCTGGTTGTTTGAGAAACGACACATGTCTTCTTGCAAATAAGACTACATAGTTAACTAATTATTTTAACAAATTAGTTATGGATTATTAGTATAACTAAGGTAGTAGCAATTAACCACTAAATATTTGTAGCCATGTGTTTGCTATATAGCCACTAACATAAACATGACCAACTAATTGTCAATTGGTTTGTAAAATTTAGTTGTCATTTATGGTAACTACTTCGTAACCTATTGTCACGAATACATAGTGGCTATATGTAATTAAATTCGATTTCACTACGGATTTATCCCTTGACCACAAAAATTATGTATGTGGCTAATACATATTGAATTCAATTAATTTCGGATGACAAAAAAAAATAAAAAATAATATTGAATTCAATTATGTTTTAATGTACTACCATAATTGCTATAGATTTTAAAAACCCACTATATATAAACAAAACAAATGCTCATAAATTCTTGATTAAAAACAAATTGTGTAAGACCCCTACTAAACTTGGTTGGAAGAACAAGAGCCAAGAGGGTCCATATATGACCGGGTCCTGATATGCTGAGCATAAATCGATAAGGTTAACGACTATAAAATATCAGATTTGGGGACCCGGAAAACAGTGTTTGAGAACAATAAGTGTTGTTTTCAACCAAACAATTAACTTATTAAACAAAAATCTCCAATATATATATGTTGATTACACTTGTTGACAAGGAATAAGCGGTTAATTTCACTTGACTTAGAACAAGCCACATGGTTTGATTCTATAAATCCCCCATATTCACTTTCTAAACCACATTATTTGATTTGTTTCCGCTCTTATTATTGTCTTGGTGTTTGTACGGCCAAGTTAATTAATATGACAAATTTGACTATGATTTTCCATGGTTTGTTATTAATGTTGATGTTGTGTCACCACTTTAATTCTAATCTAATAAATCTAAACAACAACAAAAAGAGATACTAAATCTCTAGCTTATAATTTCGATCCTCTCAATCTTCTGTGTCGATTTTGCTCACCGGAAATCCTTGAGTCAGCGCGACATTGCCACTTTAACTAGCTCCAATTGGGAGGTGCTGCCTCACTGTTTCTGATCTAGGATTATTGCTCTGTTTTCATGTTTGAAGTTTGTGTTTTACCAAAACAATTGACTAATAAAAACGAACATTGTCCACAACTAATAATAACCATCATGAACCTTTTTAGATGCGGCTAGGCATAGTATGCACATGTGACGCTAGATTACTTAATATTTTTTGTACACTCCTATCTAGTTCCGATTTCAATTATTATCCTTTTGCAGACCAAATTAAAAATTAAAATAAAAAAGTTCATAAGAAAATATTATAAATGGTACGCATAGGATGCACTCGATTTGATTATTAAATAATTAGTAATTATATTGGTGTATAAATTATTGTCCTATATATTCAATTGCAAACTCGAGAGAATAATAATAGAGAGGACTCATTTCTGTCTCTGACTCTTCGGTATAAATAACGCATATGAGCCACTAAAGAGTTTCCACAAATATTTTTACGCAAAAAATAACAAAAATGAATGAAGAGAGACCCAAAAAGCCGAAGAAGAAAAGTCTCATGAACTTCTACAAATTCTCCATCACTTCGTCGAAACACTCACTTATAAACCCTAAATCCAAACCAAAACTCCCGATCACACCATCAATATCTCAAGAAGAAGTAAAACCAATCGTCCAATCGAATAAAACACAAAACCATGTGATGAGAGACATCTTCGAGTTAGAGACTACTTGTAGTAGAAATAATGAAAGAAAGAAAGGCGGTGGTGCGGCGGAGGAGGGGAGGAAATCGGTGTCACACGTGGAGAGGGATACGACGGCGAGGATAGAGGCAGCGGCGGAGATGTTGACGGTGAGGATACTAGCTGCGGACATGCCGGGGTTTATGCAGGCACATGCGTTTAGGTGTGCGAGAATGACTTTAGATAGTTTGGAGAAGTTTAGTTCGAAGCACATGGCTTTCAATCTCAAGAAGGTAACCCTTTTTTTCTTCCTTTTTGCTTCTCTTTTTGTCCTTTTCTCCTATTTAAATCATATATTTACATATGCATGAATATTTTATATATCACTAGAGGCTGATTTTCATGAAGAAAAAGACAAAAGGAAAAATTGATAATACCAAAACTATAACCATGTCTCTAAAATATGTTTTTTTGTTATTTTATATGATATCTTTTAAAAAGTTTGTAAAACAAAATTTGCATTTAACCAATCATAATAGTCTAGTTGTTGAAATCTGGCCTTATTTGTGGAATTACATCCTTTTTTTTGTTTTCATGTTTGACACTAAGCACTTTCTGACTAGATTGGAGTTCGGTTTATGATTTATCCGATTTAACCAAGCATAATGAGTGTATGAACTTGTTTAGTGTTGTAGGCTCAACATTTTACAGTTTTAGAACGTCTCTAAAGTTTGTTTGTCCTTTAAAATTATTGCATACGATTAATAGTTGGAATGGGCATATAAATTGATGAGACAAAGATAGCTTATATTGTTTTTTTCGTTCAAGCCACATACAAACGAACAACTAGGCAAAAACTCATTTCTAATACCTAAAACATCTAAATTACTAATTGTCGCTAAGTCATTAAAAGAATTCACATGACTACAAAGTATGATAGGAAAATGACACATCATCCATCTCTCTTAAGTCTAAAAACCAATTGCTTTTTTCATGATATTTGATGTCAATATCAAACAAATGACCGGTGTTATATGGGCTGCAGAATATTGAATTATATAAGTTTTGGATCTCAAAAAAATGGATGGAAGAGTGATTACTAGAATTAAATAAATAAAACAGAGTGATGGGGAAATGGTCCAGCTAATGTTGAAAAGGGCAATGACCCAACAGAGCCATGTGGTCCTCTTCCACCCTTATCCCTTTTTTTACACTTATTTTTTTGGATCCCTCTTTTGTCTCTCTCTCTCGATCTTCACGTTAAGGATTATTGACTACGAGATCTTTTGGAAATTATTTTGTAGACATTTTGTAAAAGAAGTCTGACATTTTGATGATATAGTTGAAATTTTAACCATTTTCTTGTAAAAAGAATCAAATTTTCAAGAAAAAAAAAACTGTTCATATGTGTTAATGTAAGTGAGATGTGAAACATTATGCAGGAATTTGACAAAGGGTATGGACCAGCATGGCATTGCATAGTGGGATCAAGTTTCGGGTCGTTCGTGACACATTCGACAGGTTGTTTTATTTATTTCTCAATGGACAAACTCTACATTCTCCTCTTCAAAACCAAAGTTCGTCCTGCTTCTCCCCATTGATTTTCTTTCCTTTATCTATTACATATATTGTTTTTCTTCTCTCTCTCTCTTTTAGGCTGTAACAAACTTATACCAATCGTAATCAAAAGGCATACTGTAAATTCACTATTACTATGTTTTCTTCATATATAATTTATAAGTTGGAATGAACAACTATTCTTACCCTATGTGGGTCGAGTTTTTTTGGATTATACCTTAATATATGGCCAACAAAAACTTCATCTCGGAACATCTATTTCCTTAGAGAGTGAAGTAATTATATTGTTCCTCGAATTACAATCGTTTATCTTCAACAACTAAGTTGTTTTTATTAATTAAAGATTCGAATGTGAGCATAATATAGAGTCTCAACTAGTAGTAGGAGGAATGTTGGTCAATCATTCATTTCCGCCTGAAGTAGCTGATAAGGACACCACTAGCGATTGGGGGAAAAATCCTAGAGGGAGCTTAATGTAGCATAAACAAGCCTTTGTACTTGATTTGGACTTCTACTCCTCGATGTATGAGAGGTCCTGTTGGGTCTTATATAGCACCAAAGTCTTATATATAACACCAAAGTTTCATTCCTAAGAGGACCTCTATTACATTAACGAGTAATAGAAGAGTAGTTTTGGGGGAACAAAAGAGGTTTACTTAAAAAAATGTAGCATCGGGAATATGATCTTTATCGCACAACTAACTCCGGGAGTGAGCATATTCGGGCCAAAACCTAAGTATCCAAAGTAGTCCACCATGCACAATGTTAACACATGTTGGCATCGAAACCGGGGATGTAGCGAGTTTATTCTATCCTTGGTCTTAGAACCAATATCACCTTACCACCACGCGCGGGTTTAGAAAGAGAAGTTCTCGTCAAGTTTTCCTCTTACTAGGATTCATCAATCATTCAACAAATAAGAAGGCTATAAATTCAGATTCATTAGAATATACCAATTTGTGTACCAAATTTTTTCTCTACGCAAGAGTTTTTTTAAACATGATTCGTAAGTTTACCTCTGTGTACATTTAAAAATACCATTCAAACTATTTTGGTCTCCGGCTTTAGCACCATGACTAATTCCAAAACAGATTCGCAGAAGACTCCTTACTTGATTGATAAATCGATGAGAACACACAAACAAACACATTTTTGTAAGGATCAATCTATAATAAGCCTTCTCTTGAAACCAAAAGCCATCGTCCTTAGCTTTATCCATCAAGATTTCGAATTTTTTTCACATAAGAGAGAAGAACATAATCAAATCCTAAAGATGATCTCAACGTTGCAATTACGTTAATTAATTAACTATGTACTTCCACCGCTTGATCTTCTCCTTCCTCTGCTTCTTCTTCTCCTATCAGACGAAAACAGAGAACAAAAGCCACAACCAACGGAAGATATTTTAGGAGAAGGTGGATCCAACGCTGGAGATATCTCCCCCAATCTTCCACCATGGCCACATCCTCCGTCTGATGCGCTACGTTTCACTGTCGCCGTCGTAGCCGCCATTGATCCGTCACGATGATCGTTGCACCGGTCTTCTTGTCTTTCGTCGTTGCGAATTTCTCCGCTCAAGAACCTGTCGTTCCAGATGAGTCCTGACGATCCTTGTCTTCTAAAAGACGCCGTTGATCTCTGTAACGCCATCTTTCTCTTCTTCTCTCTTTCAATGGAATGTGAATTTTGTGGAGGAAGAAAACGGAAAACAAGAATAATTATGGGAAACTATGTTTTTCTTCTTCTTTCTATTACCTTTTTCCATTTTGGAAGTTTTCTTTTTATTTTGGTTTGAATTGTTAAGTTGGACGTTTTCTTTTTTGTTTTGTTTACTTTTTCTTTTCATAATTATTTTCTTATTATTGTTTCACATTTGTTAAATTAACAAATTTTAGTAATAAGATCATTGTTTACCAAAATTAGGATACCCAAATATACTGTTTGATACCCTAATGTCAGAAGAGATTTTGATTCGTCAGTTGGTTGATTATCAAAAACACCTCTTGAGAAAAGAAAAAAAGTGTCTATCAGGTTTTTGCTCTACCATCTCTGGCCAGCTACATTTCCGTGAGACGTGTGCTCCAAACTTGGACATTTTCATCGATCCCATCCCTAACTAAATGTTTTCCAGTGGCTTAGATATTAGCAAAATCTAAATTTTACGTTCTAGCGGCAACCATTTGAAGAGAACCCATACTTAGCTTGATGGATAATATATATCACACTTTTTTTTTATAGATATATTCTGGTTCATTTAAAAAACGAATAATGAATAAGTTGTTTTAAGAGATTAGATAGAAAACCTTCCGATATTGTATCGCACTCACTAGCTAAGAGTAAAGCTTCTGCATGGTATGCAACACATGTGTCCACTTTTTCACCTCGAAAGAACCTTTCTCCACCACTGACAATGGAGTATGGACGTGGTTGGTGTAATGGTTTTTTTATAGGTGAAGGTTTGATTTGCATCAAGAATGAAGCATTGATGTTCCTCATAGGAAGTAAAAGTTAGAATTTCAATTTCAGAACTAAAAGCGTTAGTATGGACAATGAATGATGGAGGATCATGAAGCGTTGGTAATCTTCAACACAAATTGTTCGAAACCGATGAAAATGACATCAACTCTCGCATATTGACTTTTCACGTCCTAAAGATAAGTTTTTGCATCTCAAAATTTGCTTTATTTTGTTCATTTCAGATTGTTTTCAATTCTAAAGCTGATTGATTACTATAAATGGTCCGTAGAAGAACTAGGATTTTTTTGAGTGACATTTCTTTAGGTTTAGATATCTCCGGTTTGGCTAACCGAACATCTCTATTAATTACTAAATTTTCATTTGACAAAAAGTAAACGAAGCCCAAACCCATTTAGCTTTTGACTTGTGTATTGTTCTTCTTCCTCGCTCTCTCTCTCTCTGTCTCTCTCTCTCTGTCTGTCTTAATATTCCCTCACCAACTCGTTTCATTTGTGGGCAAAGCTTCTTCGATTTTCCTTTCAGACCAATCGGGTTTCACATCGGTCAGGTTAGTGTCGATCTCAAAGTAGAAAGTCTTAGGAGCAATCATATAACAAGATTGATTTTAAACCTAATTGTTCGTTTTTTTTGTTGTTGTTGACACTTTACCTAAATTCGTCATCATATAGCCAGAAAAAGTTTTAGATTGGGAATCGAAATGAATTTTAATGTTTAGGTAACTCTATGGAGTGGTTTTGTCGAGAAATCGTACAATTCGAGGGCTCTGTGCAATTGCCTCAGAACCGGCCCTGGGTTTTTTTATTGTGCTTGTGATATAAGATTATATGATTGATTTGGATTTATGTTGAGTGAGAAATGTATTTTGATTCTCCAATCAAATCCTGTATATGCTTTTGTTGCATCTCTATGGTCTCTGTTTTGAAGTTAAGACATAAAAAAAAAGTCTTTAAGATGATGAATCTGTATTGACCGAATTTACTTATCACACTTAGTAGTTGACATTCACAAAAAAATATCTAATGACAGTCTTGTTTAGCTTTCACATACCCTGAATTCTAAATGGTGGATGTGGAATGCGTATCAGCTTTCACATTTCTTGATTTCTGAAGATGGAATTTGTATCCATATACCGTGAATTTATTTTCAGGTGGATATGGCTACATCAAGGTTCCAAGCATTCTTGAACAGTCCCATTGGTCCTAAAACAACTCATTTCTGGGGGCCTATCGCTAATTGGGGTTTTGTTGCTGCTGTATGTTTTCTCTTTCCATGTATTTGATTCAATTCATCTGTTTGGGTCATCCATGGATTCATTATAGTTTTGAAATTGATTCACTATAGGGTTTGGTGGATATGCAAAAGCCCCCTGAAATGATTTCTGGAAACATGTCCTCAGGTACGATAAAAGATCGCCCTTATATGCAACACTATTAGCTAAGCCTCTCTCGTCATGTTTTGATTTTCTTTGTACAGCTATGTGCGTTTACTCTGCATTGTTCATGAGATTTGCCTGGATGGTGCAACCGCGCAACTATCTGCTACTTGCGTGCCATGCATCAAACGAGACTGTACAACTCTATCAGCTCTCGCGTTGGGCTAGAGCCCAGGGGTAAGTTCTATTTCAGAGAATCATATGTCCGATTGTGCTTAATTTATGCAATTGCTTCTTAAGTTTAACTTCGTTGCTTACTCGGGAAATTCCACAAATGTGCTTAATGACAGGTATTTATCCTCCAAGAAAGAAGAAGAGAAACCATCTCAGTAAACCAAAAAGAGGAAAGGCTTCTTCAACGCTGCTTCAGAATTTGTTCTTGGGAATTACTGAATCCATCCATTTGATTTTCTTTTGAAACGTGTTTGTATTGTGTCCCCAAGCTATGGTTGCTTTACTTGTTGGATCGTTCATTAACATTATCTCTTTTGTTTTTATAAGTAACCGCTTGTAATAAAATTTGGGACCAGTCGCCATTCCACATTTCGTCTTCACATAAAAAGAAACATGAAAAATATGCCCCAACTTTTGAAATCCTTAACAATGTTGCAGTGGTCTGTGGTCGTCCATGGTTTGTATCTTCCTTTAACGTATCATCTAACAATTTCAACAGTTGTAATCATCATTCAAAGTTTATATTGGATTGCTACCATTGCTTCAACCGGTACTAATGTGCATTAGCTAGTAAATGCATTTCTTTCTTCTATAAGACGCAGATATAGAGTGTGCACGGTCTCTAATGAAGAGTAGATTACTACGGATATTAGTCAAATTAGAGCCAAATCAACTACTGTTGAACATGAGAGGTCTAAGCCAAGTTGAGAAATTCTGCTGCTTGAGTTTGGATCTTTCTCCAAGCACAACAAATGAGTCAAACACAGACACAGATGCAAATGCATAATTCTCATCTTTAGAACCATATTCAATATCTTGTTCACATAGAAATTATCATCAAAATCAAGTTCCCACTATTACCTGCAGAGACAATGGCTAACTGATCTGTGTTGCTTTGTTTATTGTCAAAGCTTGGCAGGTCGAGTATCAAGCTCACTCACTCTGCATCAATTAATGTTTGCTTTGGGGCCACTTTATTACATGAAACGAAACCTCCTTAAGATCAGAAACTACAGGATTCTGATTCTCTCGTCCTCTCAGAATTTGAACACCATTTGCTCTGTGTATCCGAGTTCCTTGAGTATCCCCTTGACCTGCAAACAAAACAAACCAACGAAATATTAAACATGAACTGCATCTTGCTATTAAATAAGTGGCTTTCTCCAACTAATTACAGCGACTTGAAACCGACAGATTGCAAGACTTGTTTCAACTTTTTGTGCCATCAACTTATCAAATTTGTCCTAATAACAAAGACTATGTTATTAAGGGCCATCTCATAGCCTTTCCTCGAATACAATTCCTAAGCCCTCTTTCAGCTCAACAATGTATACATGTCTGTTGCTAATTGCATTTAAACCAATAGCAATCAGCGATATCTAATATGGGTATGGATAGTTTCCAACACAAAGGTTTAGATAAGTTTTAGTTTTTAAGTTATTAGATTGCCAAGAAGAAAAGATGTTGATGACTGGTACAAACCTCTCCTTGTGACCAGTCTGGAGCTTTGCCTCCAGATATATGCTCCATCATCCCAGGAGGACCACATACCTGAATTAACAGTGAACAGTACCACATTTTAATTAACAATGTCTGTTTTGATTCTATCCATAACTTGTTCGTCAGTAGATCAAATCCTTAACGCCTTTTCTTTTACATCCTCGTTGTCTTTCTCCCAGAAAACAGTGCCCTATTATGGTTCTGAAGATGATGAGGAAACTTACAAGGATAAGAGTATCGTCAGCAGGAAGAGGTAAGCCTTTCAGAGACATATCCTTTGAAATGTAACCTACTCCTCCTTTCCAGTTTTTAGTAGGATTGTCAACAGTATAGAATACCTGTAGATTTTGAACATCAAAAACCTTTTAAGAAAAGTGTGTATGCTAATAGTAACCAGCTAGCAAACTAATCAATTGACAAATCCAAGAGAACTCTACCTTCAAATTTGGGTGGTTAGCCTGAAGTACATCAAGCTTCTGCTTCAGAAGTATATCATCTGGAGAAACATTGGCATAAAGCAATGATATCTGTGCACACAGAGAAATCGTAAAGTTCCATTGTTAACACACAATTTTTTTATGAATTACTTCAGCTGATTTTGAAATGAATTGTAGAGGATGATAACACTTTCAAGATCTTGGTAAACAAACCAGTACTAGAATAGGAAGTACTTCGGAAATTCGTATGCACAGATCACATACTTCAATATTGGGTGTAAAAGATCATTTCCGGGAAAAAAAATAAGACAATAACAATTTGGTCACCTGCGTGTTGTCCTCAGGATTCTTCACAATGGCATCAATCACCTGAAGCATTGGAGTAATCCCACTTCCACCGGCAATCTTCAAGTATTAAAAAAAAGGGGATAGCCAACACAAAATCACAGGTGAGAATTTATCTTTCATTACATTGACTTGTCAGCATAATACACAAATTAACTACAAGTCAGTAAATCATGCTACTAAACAGGAAAGTAGAAATGCAACCACATGGAAAATTGAATTTATAAGGACTTGCATGTCAGTAAATGAGAGCAGGCGAAATACTTCCATACGCTGAGATGAGAAAAAAAAAAAACTACCAGTGCAGTTCATATCTTCAAAGTTCTACTTCCACATAACAAAACAGATTGTATGCAAGAAACCTTCAATAAAGTTGGTTGTAACAAGGGAATAAGAGTATACCATGCCAATATGTTTCTTCATATTCGGCGAGTATTTGAACTTTTCAACGGGTCTACAAGAAAAGATAATGTTAAACACCATATAAAATAAAGAGCTATCACCAACCGTAGATAAAAGACTAACAACAGTCAAGAAACTATACCCTTTTACTTCCAACACATCCCCCGGTTTTAAGCTGGCAAAATGCTGACTCATTTTTCCGTCAGGATATACCTGCAAAAAGCAATGAACTACATCACAACAAATTCAAAACAAGTCGAGGAAATAAATGCAATCATAACACATCTAGTTCTTGCTCGAAAATAGCAGTAAAAGTAAAGAGATGCACATGTATATTAACAGGATACTCATACCTTAATCAGTAAATCAAAATAGCCCTTAGCCTCTGGGTCTGATATAGGAGTGTAACTGAGATAATTTACAAATATAAGATAAATAAGGTCAAAAGAAGCCTCACGTACATAAGTACAAGTATTAAAGAGCTTTATCGTAGAAAGCAAGAAAAATAATGATCTGGAAGATTTATTTGCAAGATAAGTTTGTATACTGAGCAATCTAAAAAGTTGATATTAGAAGGCAGATACCACAAAAGTGGTAACTTCAGCAGCTCAAATTTAGAATCAAGTAACCTACTCTTAGAGATATGGCTGCATAAAATCTGCATCATTTCCAAGCTATCTATTTATTTTCTTAATGACAGCTATCAGCCTTCAACTTTAAGTTGCAGACAATGGCACAATGCATAAACTAAAAATGCAAAGTTACAAATAGGCTAATAGAACAAAAGTGAAAAAATGCAACAAATAGGCTAGCAATGGTTGTCCAGACATGAAATACAATGCAAAGCTGGTAAAAAGTTTTTAGCTGAACTTACGGTCTAATGACATATTTCGTTTTTCCTTCAGCATTATACCCTAGAGGAGCCCTGTACAAAGAAAACGGAAAGTTAAGATTGTCGTCCAAAATAAATTTGTTTTACTACAAAGTCGAACGAGTGTGACCACAGCATACCTTGTCAGGAGACAAGAAGCAACATGTAGACCTAACTCAGCTGAGGGGTCAAATGAGAACCTAGATTTCAAGGCAAAGCCAAAATAAGAAAACCAAAGTTTATCACCATGACCTATATATAATTATCATTAAGAAATGGACTCAATTACAGTATTGAGGGGAAAAAAAATCTATATGAGCTTAAGAGGTTTTAGAGATAGTAAGAAACAACTTTTGACATCTAAACTGCGGACTCCAACCATATTAATAGCGGCAATTCCCATAATTGAGATAAGGATATTTAAGCTTAGAGGGTTAAACAAACTAAATCACTTGAACTTCTACCAAAATGACACACAATCATGTTTCATACTGCATACCCCATATGCAGTAAAGGGATGAAAACTACTTAGTACATATTAGCAATTACACAAGAAAGGATGAGAACAAACAAGCATTCACCAGAATGCTATCCATACCATTTCACAATCATATACAAGTTCCCTAGTTAAATGAATATTTGATGTTGTGAGTATCTATTTTCCTTATCTATTCCTCATTATGTGCAGAAAAGGTACGTTAAACAAAAACAAGGTCACTTCTGTCGCACAAATAACAATATCACAAAGTTATACCTAGTGATCACCACGTTACCGGATTATGGAAAACTCGAAAAGTGTTCATAAGTCCAAAGTCCAAAGGGCCAATGTGTGTGTGTTTTAATCAAAGTATTAGTAAGTCAAGTGAATACCTGAACAACTGAGTGTTGTGGCTAACTCTAGCAGTGTCTTGAAGCTTGAACTCGAGCCATTTATCAGGGTTTAGAGCTGAAATCACACAGCACAAAACAAGAAACATCAAAATCTGATCATAGAAGAACAGGCTAGTAGCAAAAACGTTTCAGAGCTTTCAAAGCAAAAATAAGGAAAAGGCGCAGTTAGAAAATGCGCACCGGTTTTTGGTCCTGTCTCTTCCTTAGCTTGATCCAGATAAACCTGAGATCATAAAGCAGAAACGAAAATGAATCTTTATGTTTCGTATTGTTCGTCTAAACTCGTCTGATTGAATGTGAAATACAACAAACACATACATTGGACGAAAGGGATCAAACCAGCTCGGCGAAAAGTAAAATGGAATTCGAAATGATCAAAGACAATAGAAATACACATTTCGACAGAAAACAAAAGAAAAGTTCACCAGATTGTTGCCGGATGTTAAGTAATAATAGGAGAATCCGCCGGAAAGTGCCGCGATTGCACCGGCAGAGAATCGGAAAGCGCCAGAACCAGATTTGCTTTGAGATCCAAATGCGACAGGGAATGTACTCGGAGCTGACCTAGCGAGTCGCCGGAAGAAGGAAGTAGCCATGATGGTTTAGATCTCGGAGAAAGACCAAATGGTTTGGAGGACTAGAGGGTTTTAGAATCTGGGGAAGGAGAGTGAATGCTACCCTATGGAGATGTGTACTTACGAACGGTGGAATTCTCATTTGTTTTAACTTGAAACTTTTACTTTTTAGAAAATTAAATGCATTTGTTTTTTTTTTTACAACAGAAACATTAGGAAAAAGAAACACCTTATTTAGAACACAGCCATAAAAGAAACAATCTATTAAAACCCAAATTTATTGAGGTAAATGTTTGATTTTTTATTGACGTAAATTGTTGTTGCAAGAAATAACCTCGACCGAAGTCCATACACTAAGGAGTAAGGACTCACCAATTCAAAATACGTATCAAAACCATAGCAAACGTTTGATATCTAAGCATCAAACTCATCTTTCTAGCTACAAACTTGAGAGAGATACACCGGCTTGTTGTTTTGAGTGAACATCGCCAGGAGGTTGATCTACCCATGCTGAGATCAGGTGGTGCGCAATGGCAAATGGCCCTGGGATAAACATAGGAGCAAGCTCACCGCTTTCAAGATTGAAATCAGTTGCTAGACTCTGGCTTCTCTCCACACCTTTACAGATCTGCTCTACCTTTGCAGCCGCTGTTCTTTGCGCTTTCCTGTATTCTGCAACCGCCAGTGCTTTCTTCACCTCTTCTCTACTGTGCCATTGAGCATCTGCGCAACAACAACATACATGTTAAGAATGTGATGGATTTTAACAAAACTCTGGCACTCCAAGTCCAAAGAGTTGTTGGAAGTTTTTATATACCTTCTAACTCTTCTTTGTCTACGTTTATGTCAAGCGTCTTGGCGAAAGCAAAGAACCCCAGCATCAATTGGCATGGCATGCTACTTGGTCCCACTACAATTTCAGACAACCATGTTAAACTTACATTTCAAAAAATTCTAAAGACCTTTTGGCATCAAAATCAAGGCTCCTAACTACCTAAAGTTACAGCAGGGGCAACTATTGAAGAGGTATACTAAGGTCTACACATGGAAAAGCATGAAAACAGAATGTGAAAGCTTTCGGTAGACATAATATTAATAAGGTTAAATTGACGAAGTTTCATATCTATCTATTAAAGAACTACTTTGCTAAGAGATGCAAATTTGCTCATACCGAAACCCTTCTTTTTATTATGCTCTATCACCAAATTGCTCATCTATTCTATGAGGAGTATATGGTAAAGGACTTATAACACTCATGAATGCATGAATTGCACATTAGCTAAAGATAAACTTTGTAGGCTTAAGCTAACAAACATAGATAGAATAATATAGGTGGGAGGTAGCAAAACCCCAAACTAAAAATCACATTAATTTCTTAACTATTCAATTACCAGGCCAAGGCTGAGAGCTGTGATAGACAACTTCTCCTACTTCAATGCCTGTCTCTTCCCATGTTTCTCGCCTCACAGCCTCTTCTAAGCTTTCCCCTGGCTAGCAGAAGCAGCATAGATTATACATACAAACTCCATGCAATAGTAAAATAAGTGGAATGGCCTATCCAGGGGAGTTGGATGAAAACAGAACAACGAGAAATTTCTTATTCAATATCGAATTGAGATGGCTTAGCAGTGAGGTTTTCATACCTCAATAAATCCAGCTAAACAACTCCACATTCTCGGTACAAATCTAGATTGCCTGCTTAAAAGTGCGCGATCATTTTCTCGATCAATAACTAACATAATAACCACCTGTAATAGACGGAGAACCAATCAGCCAGAAGTTCCACATATTGTCATATTCTTAGGGAAATCTACAAAAAGTAAGAAGCACCAATATACCGGGTCAACACGGGGATAGACCCTCTTCCTGCATGTTTCGTTTGAGCATTGTTTTCTCCTTCCTGCTTCCTTTGGAACAGTTTTACCTCCACAAGATCCACAAAATTTTGATACGATGTGCCATTCAAGTAATGCCCTGGCCTGTCATAATATAGTTAAGTATCAGCACCAATACGATGGTATATTGGTTGAGATCAATCTTATGGGAGAAAAGTGAGAACCTGCCCCTAAGTTCTAAAGGGGCAACATTACCATATACGAGTTCTTTTAGTTCAATTTTCGTATATCATATCATTACTTGATTGCCTCACACCAAATGATTCCATCACTAAACCCAAGAAACACAAGTTTAAGCATGAGTGAAATAAAATGCATCTGAAAAAGCTCACATACATTGCCGGCAATAGCCAATTCATCCATAGCACGTTGATCCGCCCAATCAGCAGCTACCATTAGGGTTCGAAGCTCGACAAAACACAACTTCCTACCTCCCAATTCAGAAACGAAACCATCCTCTGCCAAATCAACAGCCCAATACACCAAATCTTCTTCCACCTTGGGACCTAAATACACAAGCGAGTCCTCGTTCAGATCAACCCCACAACTCGCTAACAAAACCTTACAATCAGCCAAGCTGACCCAACCCAGATGCCAAACCGGCGTCGTATTAGCATCTCCACCGCTCGAGAACACCAGTGGACGGCCCTTGCTAAAGGGAAGGACTTTAAAATCAGGGGAAGATGTGGAGTGATTTGGGATCACTGGAATTAGGGTTTTCAGGGATTCGAAAGCGGAGGTGGGTGAGAATGGATCGGTAGATTTCGGAGTTTTGGACTTCAAGGGATTGCCTGCAAAGGCATGAGTCTTTAGGTTCATCGACATTGTGAGAGCAGAGAGTGTTGTTCTTCTGGCTAAGGTTAGAGTTACTGATCTGGAGAAGAAAGAGAGAGTTGGATACGAAGAAGAGGAGAGAAAGAGAGCGAGCATCTCTGTTTTCTTCTCCCCATTGTTTCGCGCTTGATGCTGATGTTAGGTTAGGGCTCCCACACAGAGTGAGAAATGAGCAACGATGATTCAGAAGAGTCTCGTCCTCACACGTGTCATGCTGTACTCCATACACGTGTCAACTTTGCAATTGGTTACTTTAGTTATGCGCAACTGTCGGCGCCTACTCTTGAGTTTTTTTTTTTTTAAAATTAATCAATTTATTTAAAGGGAATGATAGTTTTTGTAACCCTCTAATTGTAGGAGATTGATTAGTCAGAGAACATTGGATTTTGCTAGATGATGACCCGGGATAACAAAAAGACACTGATGAGTGATGACTGTGTTTTTGGACGTGCCAAACGAGAAGATTTACTAGTAGACGAATTTGTCTTACACAAATATTCCAATGAAACATTGTGAAATTCTGAAACATCCAAATCAATCAGACTCTCAAGAGTTCAAGGGTTTTCTCATCAGAAAGCTACATCATCGAAAGCATCAACCTTCGAGGCCGAGGGTGGATGTCAACCACGCGCACAACTCATCCATCTCCTGTGGGATTGTGTAGTGACCAAGTGCACTGTAAGGTTTAAAGGTCACCTTCTTAAACCCATTTGAAAGCAAGGCTTGTGAAGATTTCTCCCCAAACTTGAATGGTACCACATCATCAGCTGGAAACCAAATTACGTAGATGAATCAACATAAGAACAGGAAGAGAATAAGATCTTAACAAATGTAACCCTTCTTTTACTTGATTCAGTGTTAATGTAACAATTTGAATAAACAGAAGTAAACTGGTATAGCTCATGAGAATATTTTTCTTTGAGAATATGAAATGCATTTATAGCAAGGTTCAAAACCAAAAAGATGACCATATTACTGAGAAGTGAAACAGTTCAGAAAGTAAGGGTACTAATATGTACAATTACCTTTTCCATGACAGACTATAATGGGCAACGATGCAGCTCGGTTCTTGATCTGTTCCTCTTCTAGTTTGCCAGCCAATGTCCTATGAGAAAAATATACGCACCAAGGTGACTCCAATATCCCAATTTAAACTAGGAGAACGGTACGAGAAGAGGTAAACATACTTTGCACAAGGAAGCCAGCCGCTTAAGCCTATGATTGTGCTTAAGTTGATAGGGTACGGATTGCCATTTCCATATTTACCGAGAGCAAAACAAGTTGCAGAATACAGAGATGTCGCCGCACCCATGCTGAACCCTCCAACACCTAATTTAACTTTGAGCAATGAAAGATAAACACAGTTTTAGAAACGGAATCTCGAATCTTGGGTTTTCAGCCACAGTTAAGGGCTCTGAATGCAAAACCACGGTCCAAAATCCAAACAAAAGCATTTAACTTAAATATTCATACGAAAAGGATAAAAACTCGAATAGGATAACTCTAGATGCCATTATCTTCTGAACTTAAATGGCTGACATGTCGTCCGCATTACATCATATCAAGTTAGTTGAATAGTAAACAGATAAAGTTATGGAATGTATAATATCTTAGACATCAACGTAAAGAACAGAACATCTAAATTCCAACACAAACAATTGTCTTGCAAAGACCAAAAGCTGAAACTAAGAATAGCATAAAAGTTTCAGTTAGTTTCCAGATGACAATTACATTGTCAATAGGGAAGAGTTCCTGTCCATTCCCTTGACTATATTTTATTCACTCTCTTCTCAAACAATTTTCATGCATCATACTGTTATTGTATTTTTTCAGTGTTCTATTATATTAGTCGGAAATACAAGAACTATTAAGTCAACCAGTAACTAACTATAGTAAAGTCAGATTTCTGTTTGACTCCAGAAATCCTGCCGAGTAACTTTCAGTAGTGAAGTCAGATATTTTGGCTTTAATGTCAAACCTGTGTAATACTTATAGTTGAATGATATTAGCTCTTGAAAACCTCCAAATCCTATTGTTTCTCTCTCTAGTTCTACTCCATTAATCTGTCTCCTTTTATATCTTGAATCTTTCTAACTCTACTCGGCATACTCGTTATATAACCTCCTTTCAATAGAGGATATCTACTCCTTCAATTTCAAAAAGAGGTTTCCCCCTAAATTTGAAACTTTACTATTAAGCTGCAATAGTGTACCGTACATCAACTTGTAGAGATTATAATCGTCATGTTTACTCATTCTTCTTACTATTTCAGTGATCACTGATCAGATGGAATGAATATGCAAGTTTGGAAGGAAAACTTACTGTCAGCAGGCTCATTCGACAACAGATTTGCAACATGTGCAGCAGCCACATCCAATCCTTCCATATCATCAGGTCCATTTTCATTGATGTCCACAACATCAAACCCTATAAAAATTACAGTAGCATCTCATCAAATCTTTTCTCACACAAAATACTTCACTACTCATAGTCATTGACATTTGTGCACAAGTCTGATGAGAGTGTCTATAAAGAAAGGTATAGAATGCTCTATGTGTTGTACCAGATATGTATTGCCTCCAAAGAGAGAAGTAAAGTTTATTTTTCGGTTAAAGGTAAATTATATTGTTGACTGAAAAAGTAAGATCCTGTAAAAACTTGTCCCTTATGTAGCATAGCAGAAGATTGATTTTGGCGTAGAAATTCCCAATATTTGGGAAGAACAGCATAATGTTCCTTTGGTCTAGTGAAGTGCAGCCGAACCAATGATGTGTTGTCTACTGACTACTACTCTAAACCAAAAGCTAAGATAAGCTTCCTACTACAGACGTTTAAAGAATTTGATCTATAATTGTGAGCTTATCCCGTACCACTTGGTTGACTACTTTGTTTACTAGTTCACAAATATCAAAAACCATAATTGTTGTTTAACTGGCCCATGGCACATTCTTCTGTATGAACATGATTAAATTGAATCGTATTCTCTTTAACTTACCTGTCTATTAAAATTAGGAATAGATTCCACTAAAGAGAATGAAAAATGAATGTTATTAAGCAAAATATACTTACAAGCTGTGGAGGGAAAACCACCAAACAAACTTATTGGCTGAGAAGGAGCTGTCGGGCATATCCATTTGATCTACATTTCAAATACAAAGATGGGTTAGTATCCATAAAGGTAAATTAACTGAGCAGGTTAAAATAATCAAGGCAGCTGCTGGATATCACTTAAAGCTGATAACTCACATTTGGAAGGGGAAGGGTCTCCAAAAGCTGGGACCAGCTGCAGTCAGGAAACAAAAAAAAAAGACAAGGTCATGACTACCAACTTTCTTAACTAACTGTGTATCAAGTTAAGTTTGTATCAATCAAGACATGAACGATGTAAGATTTGAACGCTAAAATAAGTTACATTCATTACTGATAGTAAGTAGTCTACAGCTTATTTACAATTTCCACAATTCCAAAAATCCCCGGATCTAGACTGCAAACCGTAATATGGAAGCCATGTACAATAAAACTACAGTGGTAGCTGATTTTCCAAAATGAAAACCAACTTCAGACAGAAAAAGAATTACCTCGAGCCATTGTCCCCAAGCCCATGTAGCCAGACAATAGTTGCTTGATGTTTCCCTTTAGGCCTAACCACATGAGTTTTCCCAAACTCTACAGCTCTTCTTAAATTTCTGCCTGAAATAATGTTGCAATTGAGAATTTTATTTAATATTTTTCATTCGAACTCGCTCAAAACCGAAACAATATGTAGCACAAAAGAAGAATACACTAACCTGAACCAACTGCAGCACCGGAGATACTCATAATGGAGGACAAGCAATGCCGTGAACAAACACTCGGTGAAAAAATTCAAGAAAAAAAAAATGACCCTGCAAGAAAAGGAATACATCAATTATTCACACCGCATTAATTAAATCATGAATTATGAATCCATGTACATAACAGAAAACAAATACCACATTGTTCAAAGTTCAAACCTAAAATCAAAGAGAAAGAAACCTTTAGAACTTCAAGGTGATATAACATTAAGAAGTAAAGACAACATCATCCATTGTTCCCAATTCCAACCATTATATTCACCAGACGGATAACGTCAAGAAATTCACAGACGATATCCAAAAACAACAATAAAGCTCTAAAAGAGAAAAATCATAAAAATCTTTCGTCCGTTCAGACATTGTGCAGGAAAAAGGCATAACGTGCTCGATCGATCGACTAAAGTTCCGAGGATTCACGGAAACCCCAGATACGAAAATTGCGTTTTGTCTTTGACGACAAAATTGCAAAACGAAACCAGAATGATACATTACAGAGCAGATGCTAAAAAAATTTGGAATAATCACATAGAATAAATATATCACCTGAGACAGTATCTCGGCGAGGGTTAAACCGACGGAGAAGTCTAAGGAAGCAAAAAGAAACAGAGCTTTTCAGCAGCAAGCAATCCATAAATTCTGATGTAATTTGTACTTTTATGTTTGCCTTAGCGTCCTTCATTTTTCATTCTTTTCCCTTTTCGCCCCAAACCTTTTGTTTTCTTCAGTTTCTCTTCCTCAATAATATGAGTGGGAGATTCGGTTTAAGATTCATTGACTTTCTTCTATTCATAACCAATTGGTCACATAACTTTGATTGATCTTTATATCCTTTTCATCTCACTATTGATTGATTTGAGATTCGGTATGCGTCTCCTCAAGATGATGGTTCTTCTAGTCATTCATCTCGAAATAATGGATCATATCAATTTTGGTTTATATTTGACCGACATGTGTTCGGGCACTAATACCATGTTGAGTTTTATAGACGTTTAGTAATGAGTAAACTTACAACTAAAAACTAATCTAGCTTATCAACCTACTTTGTTCGTTATAAATTGTGTTTATTACATATCAAATGATTAATAGTAACACACCAAACATACTCAGTTTTAGATTGAAACAAAACCAATATGAACAAAAAAAATCTAGCGTGGAGATATGGGAGATATGATACTAGAGCAAATGGATGATAAACGAAAATTCCTCTCCCTATGGATTTGCAATTTCGGGATATTTATTACCCGTCGAACACCGGTACTTGCATCATCATCATCCGCAGCCAAAAGATCGACCACAACAACATCTGAATCCGGTGGCTCCTTCACCGGAACTCTCCCTTCAATCATTTCAATTACCATAGTCATATCAGGCCTATTCTTAGACTTCTCTTGTATACACCACAAAGCCACACACACCAATTTCATCACTTCCTCTTCATTTACCTCATTGGCTTCTATCAGCCTTTGATCTACAATCTCCATTATTTTTCTTTCTCTCATCTTTTGGTTCACAATCCTTGGGAAATACTCTAACTTCTTCTTTTTTGTTTCCTTAACCTCTACCCTTGAAATGCTTCTCCGTCCTCCGATCATCTCTAGTAACACAATCCCGTAGCTGTAAACATCGGATTTCACCGAAATACCGTGTTCAAGAAGCCACTCGGGGGCTAAATACCCCCGAGTCCCACGGATATCCGTTAGAACTCTGCTCTCATCTCTAGCAATCAGCTTAGAGAGTCCGAAATCGGTTACCACCGCTCGGAAATTCTCGTCTAGTAGAATGTTTTCGGGTTTAACATCAAGATGCAAGATCTTAGATCGACAATCATGATGAAGATAAGCAAGAGCTTTAGCTACATCAATAGCAACTTGGTACCTTTGTTCCCAAGACAAGCATCCTCCTCCGGATCTTCTTCTGTTTCCTCTATCCGGAAAAATCCAGATATCGAGAGACGAGTTTACGATATAATCGTAAACGAGGAATCTCGGACGGTTCGCGGAAACCGCAGACGAATAACCGTAAAGACGAACTAGATTCTTGTGCTGCACAGAAGCTATGGCAGCTACTTCGGATCTGAACTCTCTTTCTCCTTTCTCTTCTCCTTCGATTCTTTTCACAGCTACTTGACTTCCGTCTTTCAAAACTCCTTTAAACACCGAACCAGAACCGCCTTTTCCGATCAAAGATCTGAATCCATCGGTGGCTTCTTCAAGATCTTCGAGCTTGAATTTCGTTGGAACTCCGGCGACTTTTCTCAAGAAACTGTACTCGATTCGGAGCTCTCTGCCTTCGGAGACAAATCTTGATACCAAGAGCTTTCTTTCTTTGTTGTAACGGCTACGGATTATAAGGAAACAGATCACGGCGAGGATCAAGGAAATGTCGACGCCGGCGATGAGATAGAATGTTTTGGAGAGTTTTAGAGAAACTCGGGCGGCGATTATCACCACGACAAGGGCTAAGATTAATATAGTAGCGATTATGTTTGCTTTCTTGTCCTCCATTAGAGGGCTTTTAGAGCTTCTCTGACATCATTTTTTTCTGATGAACACTCTCGTGACCAGAACAAAGACGAAATATTTCAAACTAGACCAAAAAATACAGGGATTTGTATTTTATCGTTTTCTGTTTTTTCGTTGAATAAAAAAATGAAAAGTCATTGTTTCTGCTAACGAGATATTCCGTATTTTGAATTATCTAATTTATAAATATCAAAACAGAAAAAGTAAATTTAAAAATCTGACATAGTTTTGGATGAGTTCATGGTCGTGTAATTTAGTCATAACTTAATTAATTTTTCCATCGAAATTAATTATTTATACATATGTAGAGTCGTGTAAAATGTACATTAATACAAGTTAGGTTTGTCATAAATTATCTGAAAAGAGCCATTAATTAGCATCTGCAAGTTGTGCCAAGTTGTGTAGTACTATTATTCAACCTATTGGGTGTGTGTTGAAAAAAATTCGAATCTTTAGGAAAATTTGCCACGTTGGGTTTTTAGCATGTCAGTTTAACTGGATTAATAATGGGGTTTTTATGTTGACAATGATTAATAATGGGTTAACACTACGAAATTACGAATCAATTAAGCCAGCATGCAGATTGATTATGTAACTAATATAATTGGGTTTTTATGGAATCGAACAACTCAATTCGAGACTTCGAGTTAAAAAAAGTGTATTGATTTTTTATTTCTTTGGTAAAAAAAAATAGTGTATATTAGTTACTGTTTCTGTCTGGTTGTGCGTTTTTGTCTTGGTCAACGGTACGTTGCTATGGTTAGTTAAAACCTTTTGGCTTCTTCTTTCTGGTCAACTGATATTAGCCCTACGAGACCCCTTCCCATTGGTTGGCCGACTCTACGCTTCATTTTCATTTTTTTTTTCTCATAATTAATATCCAATTTTGACTTCTTCAAATTTAAAATTTGTCACAGAAAAAGCTTTAACCACAAGCAAGGAATAGCCAGCCATATCAAGATTGAGTAGATCACGATTAGTCAAAAAAAGTTGCTCCGTGTACTGTATTGATTTTTGCAAGCACTTTACCCTGTGGGCACACCACTATCAACCAGAGGCTGTAGCCATGTATGGATCAACTATCAAGGGAATAATCAAAAGGCAAGAGATAGAAAAGATTCTATAAAATGACTATTCTAAATTCTCAGTAAGGAGTATTACTATTAGCAATATTGGGTATGCATGCAATGTATTTATATAACTCACTCGTAAGAAACTATGAAATATGTAATTTTGATGTAACTTTTGTGGCAGATTAACCAAGAGTTGGTTGGAGTAAGTGCACGATCATACTATAAAATTTATACAAAAGTAGACAAATCAAATCACACATTAATTGACGCAGGCCGGACAAAATTCAAGAGAGACTGTGATAGTACTCTTTAGTTCTGTACATTCATATCGATACAACTTGTATTCATAAAGCACAACATATGTAACGGAGAATGGACTACATAATATTGTTCTGGTGAATTAAGGCCATGAATTTCTTGATTAATAACAAAATTAAAAATTGATATATGGTATAGCTAGCATGTATTCCTAACTAAATATTGGTTTATGCTTTTGTTAGGATGAATATAAAATATATATATTAAAAAGTCCAACATATGAATGCGCATTTTGACTTGTGGAAAAGATTCACATGCATGTGCACCTTTAAGTTCGCTGCAATCAAACACAAATCTTCAAGTTTTGAAAGAGTTTATATCCCTAATGCTTATTTGTCAACGCTCGATTTATAATGCGTCTATGCTAATATAGTTAGTGCAGCCAAATTAGTATACAAACAATTTAACTTCTTCTAGTATGTGACTTTTATCAGAAAACTAATCGATCAAATGAAAGATTTTATGACCACATTTTAACAACTTTTAAATAGATCAAAAGCATAAAATTAAAGAGGCGAAGTATTTTGATATCTATCATTTTCAAATTTCAACTTTTCTTGGGAGGCTAGCCGAATCGTATAAGTCTTGCTATCAAAAGTTATTTTAACAAGTTTAAATTTCGTAAGCAAAGTTCACCTATCATATTCATCATAACTTAAGCCATAACTTCAGGAGTTTGCATGCAACATTAAATGTCTCCAAGCATACTATACGCTTTGACTTTTGAAATTAATCTTATATATAATGTTGATATTGTAACGAATAGAAAACCTTATACATATAAAACTGCAAAGTAGCTTAAGACCATATACAGTATATAAGCAGATAACCGTTCCTACAATATATAGTTTCCAAGTCCAAATTAAGGCGCCATATGATGCAAAGGTTACAAATAAGTTCTCGGCCATCGGAAGAGTTTCTGATTAGTCTCTCGCCGGATTCTGCAAGCCCTGAGGTGGTCTACGACGTGGCCAAGAAGGAACTGTCTCTACACAACAATAGTTACAAGTCTGCTAATGGAGAGAGAGCTATTCACCTAATCCCTCTTGTTCTCTTTCTATGTGGTTTTATTCTTTGGGTTTTCTCAAATGCAACTCATGTATAATTACTATTAAGTATTAACCTACGCCACGTAAAGGAATAATTAACCTTTGTTAATGTGTGATCATTTGATATCTATACTTTTTAACAACCCCTACAATATTTGCCTCTATTGGATTCTTTTATTTGTTATAGTTAACTTTCACGGCCTTTCATTGAGTTTTGGTCTCTTACGGTCAAAATAGCCACGAAAAATAGAGGTAAAAATTTGATTTGATCTTCGAGTCCATATAAATATCTTTGACTAATTCGTGTCCAATGACCACGGAATAGTCGTGGGCTCGTGGCTACAAAGGATATGACTTATTGGAGAGAACAAGTGTGTAGTTAATCAACATACTGATCACTATACTTCATCTTCTAGATCTCTTGAAGTCATCTAGAATGAGATTCCACGCAATACTTCATTAATAATACTGCCTGTTTATATTTGTGATTTTCTGGTCTATGACTAATTTTACATGTTAAATCTTGATATTTTTCTATGAATGGTTTGGTTTTGTAAGCCACTAATCCTCATTTAAATCTTCCAATATACTATGGATTGAACGAACCATTCTAATCCGTTCCAAGTTTTAGTAACGTGTAATTAATTGACACGCAAAAACATTTCTTAAGAACGGTTCGGTTAACTAAACCGTTTCATTTCGGTTCGTTAGTTCGGTTTATATGTAAACCTAACCTAACCGAACCGTAGTTCTCTAATCCCTTGCTCACACTGTCGTCGTCTCTCTTCGAGATGAGCTTTTGCGCGGGTCATCCTTCCCTTCCATCAACCAATATCCTTAGCAAACTTGTGCTATCTTCCAAATTCTAAGGTTTATAATGGTGATTAGCAGTGGCGTATATTTGACCCGTACATGTTACTTGAAGCTGCAACCTCCAAGCCTTGTACTGCGCCGGAGATTCTGCGCAGCCACCACGGCTTGCTCTATTCATCTGAACGGGACCAAGAAGAGAAAGTCTGAAAAAGAGAAGGTGATTGTGATTTCTGGGCCCACCGGCGCCGGAAAAAGCAGACTTGCTATGGAGCTCGCCAAGCGTCTCAATGGCGAAATCATCAGTGCTGACTCCGTTCAGGTACATTCTTTGCTCTAATCTCACTTTTACTGTCTAAATAAGTTATAGCAATTAGAACCCTTGTTGAGGCTAAATGTATCTGAAATGCGAAAGTTGAAGTTTTTTACTTTTTTTTAGTTTGATCAATTACACAACTTTGCATCTATGTTTGGTGTGGATTAAAAAGGTTCTTGCTTTTGTTTTACCCCAATCACAGGTGTACAGAGGCCTTGATGTTGGATCAGCCAAGCCATCAGATAGTGATAGAAAGGTATCCTTCTGAAATATTTGGTAAGATTTATTCATTTTTATCTCATGTTGGTGCCTTTCATGATCACATTGTACTTGAAAGTTGTATGTTTTGCAAATTATTCAGGTGGTGCCTCATCATCTTATCGACATTTTGCATCCGTCTCAAGGTATTTGTCAGCTTTTTTGATATTGCAAATGCCACAAGTGTAGGTATTTCTGATACTGATGTATGTAAATCCAGAAACTTGAACATTTTTCATACTTTGTTAGATTACTCTGTGGGGCAATTTTTTGATGATGGAAGGCAAGCTACCAAAGATATTCTTAATAGAGGGCGTGTTCCCATTGTTACGGGTGGAACTGGATTGTACCTGCGATGGTATGTCAGTAGATTGTATACTTGTCTATTGCCCTTTCGTATAATGTTAAAAGCAATACTAATATACTGCAAAATCTTGAATCACCATTATCATGCTCTTGTTAATGTTAGGTTTATATATGGGAAGCCGGATGTGCCTAAGCCTTCTCCAGAAGTCATCGCTGAGGCCCATGATATGCTAGTTGATTTTCAAACCGAACATAACTGGGAAGCAGCTGTGGAATTGGTGGTCAATGCTGGTGATCCAAAAGCCTGTTCTCTACCTCGTAATGATTGGTACAGACTACGGCGTAGCCTCGAGATACTCAAGGTTTGACAACTATTTACTTCAACTGTTGTATTGCTCCTGTAGATAAATGACTTCTTGCCTGATAGATTGATGAACTATCATTGTTTTGTTTTGGATTGTATGCAACTATTCATTATTAGTCTTGCTTTGAATGTTTTTTCCTGGCAGTCAACTGGATCGCCTCCGTCTTCCTTCCGCATTCCATATGATTCTTTTCGAGAAAATTTAAATTCTCCTGATGCCGATGACTTGCTTGAGGACGGTTCATCTGCTGATATCTCTATCCAAAACATAGAGACAGATTTGGACTATGACTTCCTTTGTTTTTTCTTGTCAACCCCACGGGTTGCTCTCTACAGATCTATTGATTTCAGATGTGAAGACATGCTTTCAGGTAAATATAAATGCTACTACTTAGTTAGTAATAACTTGCAAGAATACAATTGCAGCCCCATGGCACCTTACAGTAAATAAGTCTTTTCTTATCTGATTCTTCCAATTGTAACCCAAAAAAAAGACAATTTGCATGCTCTTTGCTGTGTCGTCTGCAATTTTATATATGTTTGATTGGCATTGCTTCTGAGTTCATCTTTCCTTGATGCTTTGTCTCTCAACTCCAGGACCCAATGGAGTTTTGTCAGAAGCTAGATGGCTTCTTGATCTTGGTCTTCTTCCAAGCACAAATTCTGCAACTCGTGCTATTGGGTACAGACAGGTAAACTATTTATTTTCTTGTACTGGGTTGTGCATAACGAACTGAGAAGAGAAGGCTTTCTTGTGTTAATCTAGTGCATGGTCGTTATAATTAGCCAAGGGATCTGCAGTGGATTGTAGCTGTTAATTTTGCAGCATGTCCAGTTCAGTGAAGAATATGGATTTGGTTTTAGAAATTGCATGCCATGACATATAACAGTTATTTTTTTTTTGTTTTAGACATATAGCCGTTTCCATTAGTATATAATCATCCACATATACCAAGTTGCTTCAGAAAGGAAGTCTATTCTTATCTAGCAATACTTTACGAATTCATCATATTAATTTATTTGCCGTACTGTAGGACCTCTATACCATTTAGGATCAACAATGGAAATTTTATTCCTTGTTTTCAGGCCATGGAATATCTACTGAAATGTCGTCGATATGAGGGTGAAAGTTCCCCTAGAGAATTTTATGGTTTCTTGAACAAATTTCAGACAGCATCCAGGTGATTCCTCTACATTGACTTGATATATCTAGTTTATAAGCTTTTGGACAAAATATTAGTATTTCAAATCAATCCTAGTAAAATCCTTGTTAAGGTAGGCCTTTTGAGAACTAACTAGAGTTGCAGAGTAACGTCTATGCGTGAACAATCGTTTTGTATTACTTTCTTAAAATTTATCCTGGTAACTGCTCTAAAGGTTTAAGCTAAAATCGGTAGACTTGGTTTGCTTGATACGCAGAAACTTTGCAAAAAGGCAAATGACATGGTTCAGGTGTGAGCCTATGTACCACTGGCTTAATGCTTCTAAACCTCTGGTATATGTGTAAAAACTTAAGAGGCTCTCTGTTATATTCAGTCTCTAATAAACTGTCAACCAAGCATGGTGATAATTCGTTGTTCTCGCAGGATTCGATACTTCAATGCATATATGATGCTTATGAGAGCGAAGCAGAGACGGTGGAGATACCCGAGTCTCTCAGAATGAGCAAAGACGTAAGAGATTCTCGAGAAGCTTCTGAACTAAAGGGGTACCGCTCCAAAAACAGGTAGAAAGATCAAACATAACACTGAGTTAGGCTTTATGTTGGTTACTATATTCTTCCCTTGGTAATGGTTTGAATTTGTTAATGAAGGCGTTTCGTAAGACGAGAGGACTGTGATTCGGTGTTAGAGTGGATCAGAAGTGAGGGATGTAAGAGTGAAGCTTCATGCATGGAAACCGCAATAGCATAACCACTGCTTCATTCTATCCGGAAAAGCCAAAACCAAAACCAAAACAAAAGTGTTGGTAATAAATTTTTACTTAGTAGACAAGATTTTGGATTATGTTCTTGACTATACATACAATTAGGAAGCAATTAAAATTTCCAAAGAAACGAAATCCAAAAGTTATAAAATCTTATGAGCCATTAGGAAATTTTTGAGTTTGAACCAAATGGAGTTAATGTGAATATTCAAATAATTATGAACAATTAATTGTACAGGTGATGCCACGATCTGTTGTGAAATCAGAAGATATGAATAAATACTGCAAGACAACGACAAAATTATTAAACATTTTGTCGTTAGAAGCCAAAATATGGACCCTACGATCTCAAATTTTTTAATGATCAAAATTCAAAAGTGAATTGGGAATTATCTAAAGCCACCTGACCTGACCATCCCCATTACGTTTTTTTCTCTTCTACTTTTTTTAAAATAAGTAATTATGTCGAAACTTTTGGCACACCGGAACACGCACTTTGCTCGTGCTCACCAAGAAACAAACAAATAACGTAACGTCAATACATATTCATAAACTGTTACTATAGACTTATGATTATCCTATAATTAAGTACATAAGTGTTAAAGTACTTGAGATGTCGAACCTATAAGCATAAGTAAAAAGTTATCTCAGTGGATATGTTAAGTCTCAAAATGATGAAACTAATGACAATTTTCTGAAAATTTTGTCATTAGTTTAGTCATAACATTAAACATAACGAAAGTGTAAAATTTGTCTAGTTTCGTTATGTTAGCCTGATCAAACACCTAGATTACAACATGATGTTTCCATTTAATCTCTTTTTTTTTGTGTCAACCCTAATCAGATCCATATCAAAATCATTTATTGATTTAATTCAATGCTATACGCCAATCCTATGAAGAAAAAGAAATCAACGAAAACTTTAGTAACAATAACCAATTCATAGTGGACTAACGCTTAAATAATTTCCCATATAGAGTTGAGAGGCTAGTGTACAATATTTCAATTATGGTTGGTAATTTTAAAAACTATAAATAGTAAATATATTGGCTTGGCATTCTTTCTCTTTTTTTTTTCCACGAATCTTAAGAATTCGTATAAACTCTTTTAGATATATCGAATATAAGAAAAGATAACAAATTCATCTTTACAATAATCTTCCAACAAAACATCAAGTTATTGTCACTTACCAAATTATATGTTTTTGGTTATTTTACTCATTTATTCAAAAGTAGTCCTATATCAAATAAAATGAACATAAAAGGCCATTTTTCTCATGCGAGTTGTGGATAAAAAACTCCCTTGCATTTGCAGGTTCGCAACTTGAATATTCTCTTCTTCATTTTTTTAAAAATATTTTCATTTAAACATTAAAGTTAATCGATGATTTAGTTTTGGCTTGCTGATGTGGAATAAAAAATTTATCTTTTTCCTTTTTCTAATTATTTGCATATACGTTTTAATTTTGTTTTATTTGCCCTTTTGATCCATGTTTGGTTGCCCAGAAAATCAAAGAGGAAAAAAAAAACAAAGCTTTGTTGTTTCTGGCAGTAGAATCATTCATGGCTTTCTTTGCGTGTTAAACATTCACTAACCTAAAACTTCGTTTTAAGGTAATCACAATCACAACCCCAAAATTTAGAATTTTTTATTTGAATTTTTGAGTTTTAAGTCTCTTGATGTCCGCTTATAGATTTTTGATTCTCTTCCTCTAATCAATTTCTCAGTAATGAAGATTGATCCTAGGAACTGAGTTATACTCTGTTTTCAATTTCCATTAACATTTCAAGTCATTGTATGCTTCTGGATTTGGTTTTTGTAATTGAGGACTTTTCTGCAATCTAGTGATTATGAAGCAGAACAATCTCAAATCTTTATGCCAATTTGTTGAAGTTGAAGTTTTTGGATGTGAAAGATTTTAATGGATCTTATTGGTCCAACTTATTTCTGGATATATTGATCTTGTTTTGTTGTTTAAGAACTTGAAGTTTTGCCAATAATGATTGTAAAACACTAGACTTTTAGCATATGTGATGTTTAATTCTGATCTTATAAGCAGTTGGAATGTGTAAAGATATTCACTTTAAGGTGTTTTTGAAGCAGCAATCATGAGATTCAAGAAAGGAGCTAAAGTCGAAGTGTTCAGCAAATCATCGGTTCCATCTGGTGCCTGGCGGTCTGCAGAGATCATATCGGGAAATGGGCATTATTACACTGTCATGTATGATCATGATGGTGGTACGGAGAGGGTACCGAGGAAGAGTATGAGGCCCGAGCCTCCTCGTTTACTAGTCCTTGATTCTTGGGGTCCTGGTGACATTCTTGAAGTTTTCGAAAGTTGTTCGTGGAAGATGGCAATCGTTTCCAAGGTTTTGGAAAAAGGCTGTTTCTTGATTAGATTACTTGGTTCCTCAGTGAAGTTCAAGGTAACCAAATCCGACATTCGGATTAGACAATCTTGGCAGGATAACGAGTGGATCATGATCGGACAGGTACTTGTTTCTTTCCTCTGTGATTATATCTTATAAAGTCTGTTTTTAAGCTGACATTTAGTTTATTGTACCATTTGGATGAAGGGTGCATCAAGATTAAGCGCACAGACTTCAACAGGAGAATTAAGGAGAAAGGTGAATCCGAAAGCCGACTACATTTCATCTGAGAGCAAAGACAAGCTCGATGAGTCTGATGTACCTTTGTCAAAAAGTCTAAAGAAACGGACTTACTCTGTGGTTGAACCACATAATCAAACTAGAGTTTTAGCTGCTTATCCTCCAAAGTTTCATGAAGAAGGAAAAGAAGAAGAAGATAGAGAGAGTGTTGCTTCTTCTGTTGGTAGTTGTAGCATGGAAACGGATGGTCTCAGTGCTGTTTCATTCAATCCCATTGAAACCGGTAACTCTAGTGACACAGAGTCATCATCTTGTGGCTACGGGAAGATCAAGAAGTTGGGGGTTCCAAGAAAAGGCTCAGAGGCTGCTGATGTTCATAGGTTAGAGCTGGATGCATACCGATGCAGTATCGAGAGATTGCACGCATCTGGACCAATTATAACTTGGGAACAAGAAACGTGGATAACAAATCTCCGTCTCAGATTGAACATTTCGAATGAGGAACATCTGATGCAGATAAGAAACCTTATCTCTGATGATAACAGTACAATATACAGATAGCAGCAGCAGCATTGACAACTACAGTTTGTGTTACAGAGAATAAAAATTGAGTGTAGGTTGTACAAATGTCATTCTATTTTTCAATCAGGGTTTTTGATTTAACTCTTGAACTTGTGAAAGTAAATGTGAACACCTTTACTCTTTTTTCTTTTTGTGTTGGACTTGTGGAAGACTTGCAATGTATATATATGATTCCATGCCATGGCCTAAAAGAATTACATAGAAAAAGAGAAAACAGGATTTGTTATGCATATAATTGAATCACTAAATTACATAGAAAAAGAGAAAACAGGATTTATTATGCATATAATTGAATCACTAAGAGCATCTCCAATGTTCATCTCTATATTTTCCTCTATTTTGGAGACATACATTGGAGCAAAATCTCCTCTAAAATAGAGACTAAACTAACAATTACAAACACCACCACTAAATTTTCTCATTTTTATGTTGATTAATATAAGTAGCTATATGACCAAGTAGCTATTGACACATCTAAAATGCTGCAACTGGCAAAGTAATAGAAAAGTGAGTCGAATACTGGAATCAAGTAAACCGCATATTCTTTTGGGCAGAAAAAACTTAGCTGCAAATTCTCTTCGGGTCCCAAAACAGAACAATCCCAATATTTCCCCCAATTGTTGTTATAAAATAGACCATTGATTTATATGTAACGTCAAAATCAAAACAGCATAATAGAGGAAACCATGGCAGACATTTTGGAAGATTTACTCAAACGCATCATCATCGTCATCGGGGAGAGGCTGAGCTGCGGCAGCTGCGAGATCGGCCTCGTTCTGCTGCTGAGCAGCAATGTCAAGGTGAACCTCTGGTGGGGCAAGAGCTGGTGACTCGACAAAGTGAAGGTTTGGGTCTCCCGCCAGTTTCCTAGCAAGGTACAAGAAAGGCTTCTCAAAGTTGTAGTTACTCTTTGCCGATATCTCATAGTACTGCAGATTCTTCTTCCTGTGGAATGTGACCTGCTTTGCCTTCACTTGCCTGTTCTTCACATCGACTTTGTTCCCACACAGAACAATCGGGATGTTTTCACACACCCTGCAAAGATCACGGTGCCATGTCGGAACGTTCTTGTATGTGAGCCTTGCTGTGACGTCAAACATTATTATGGCACATTGACCATGGATGCTGCAAGAAAGTAAAAGATTAGACATATATCCAAAACGGCATATCAAATCAACCATTATCATTCAAGTCCTAATCTCACTGTCCAGGTAACAAATCAATTGCCAACATAGTATGTGAGATTGTTCTTGTATTTCCCACTTTAACCAGAGGTATTCCAAACTATGCATACTCTAATACACATTGAGATCTTAACAGACTACTTCAACAACATACGATTCCTATTCCCACTGTCCAGGTAACAAATCAGTTGCCAATTTCACGCACAAAAAAACTAGAGCTATTCCAAACTCTGCATACTCTATAGACACAAACATATCAATGGAGATAGGTATACTTACTAGTATCCATCCCTGAGGCCACCAAATTTCTCTTGTCCAGCAGTATCCCAGCAGTAAAAACGGATCTTGCCACAGTTTGTGAAGAAATCCAAAGGATGAACCTCCACACCAATAGTAGCTGCAACAAAAGATATAAGAACTCAACCATCAGAATCATATAGAGACATAAAAGAATAGAAACTGTGTATTCAGAAGCAATCTTTGCTAAACTTACGTTCATACTTCTTCTCAAACTCCCCAGTAAGATGTCTCTTCACAAAAGTTGTTTTCCCTGTACAAAACAACAAGATCAATCAGAGGCTTAGCAAACTAATCAAAAACATTGAACCAAACTTAAAACTGAGCCACTGAAACAACATTGCGGATTATCTAAGAATCGATTTCGCAAAGATATGCTCAACAAAGTAACGAAGCATTGATATTATCAAAAACCAATCGTACAACTCCAATCAGTACATCATCAAAATCTCAAATCCGTCTCTTAAACAAGAATACTTTCCGATGAGGACAATGAAAAGACGATCAAATTTCAGAGACTCGAAAAACACGGCGGAGAGTACGGTACCTGTGCCTCCATCACCAACGATGACGAGCTTGAAGCTAGGATAATCTACGGTTTGCTGGTTAGGAAGAGCCTGAACAAAGATATTAACAACGGATTTAGAAAAACCGAAGAAAAGAAACAACAACGAAATTAAGCGATCTCGTGAGATCTGAGACTGCGAAAATCCTAGATCAAGAAACGAAGAAATCAAAATCTAAATATGTAGAAGACGAAGATATAAGCAAAGTCGAAGAGAATGTTCACCATGTTTTCGGAATTCGAGAGAGAAGTCAGACGATGGGGTCGTCGAGGTTTAAGAAGCGATGCGGCGAGAGGGACTACGGAGAGAGAGATGGGGTTTTAATAAGGAGAATTTGGGGAGGTTTTGGCTTAGGTTTGACGCTATTCCTTCCACCGTTAGATTCCTTCTTTTGGCTCTTCAATATCTACGCAGCTTTCTCCACCGTTGGATCTTTTTTTCAACCTATATTGGTTTTGTCAAAATAAATAATTGATTAATTTATTTTCTTTATCGTATTTAAAGTTTTGATTTTTTATTTATTTTGTAGTATAGTTATTTATTTAAGAGGTTTTAACATAAGGAATTATTATTGTTCATAACGGATAGTTTCAAATTTTTAATTATTTCATGTCACATGGGTTGAATTTGAAATTTAATGGAAACATATTAATACACATTGGATCAATTCTTAAGCTCAAACTAGCAAAAATTGGTCTGATTTCTCAGATTGAAATCGATAGATGATGAATGAATTACGCGGAAAGGGTGACTTCACTCTCTCTTCAAGGCAAGAATTGTTGCGAACCTCCAAAGTTCTCCGGTAATTAATGTTCTAGTCCAATCTTAAGTTCTGGTGCGGTTGTTGAAGAAGAACAAGATTCAAAGAAGCAAAGAAAGAGAATCGCAGAAGAATCTGCAAAGCTAGAGAGATCGGGGAAGGCAAATAACTTAAACATTCTCAATGTAGGTCAGGTCTTAAAATGTCAAAAGAGAGGCTATACATGTCGCAACCTCCTTCCCAGATTTATATGACATCACCTAGCAGCTAAATAGTGGCATCTGCAATCTTTCTACTGGTAAATAGTAGCAAAGTGGGAAGAATCGAGTTTTCCAATCACCTCATATTCTTGGGAAGAAACAACTTAGCTTTGGATACCAACAGAACCATCCAAAAATATTTCCCTAATTTTTGTTATAAGAAAGACTCCGATTGATTTATATGTAACACCAAAAACAACACAGAGAAAACACCAAAAGGAACAAGCTAGAGCTTCCCACAGCAGACATTTTAGAAGATTTACTCAAAGACATCATCATCATCATCGGGGAGTGGCTGAGCTGCAGCCTGTAAGAGCTCGGCCTCGTTCTTCTGCTGATCAGCAATGTCAATGTGAACCTCTGGTGGAGCAAGCGCTGGTGTCTCCACAAAGTGAAGGTTTTGGTCTCCAGCCAGTTTTCTAGCAAGGTACAAGAAGGGCTTCTCAAAGTTGTAGTTGCTCTTTGCCGAAATCTCGTAGTACTGCAGATTCTTCTTCCTGTGGAATGTAACTTGCTTTGCCTTCACTTGCCTGTTCTTCACATCAACTTTGTTCCCGCACAGAACAATAGGGATGTTTTCACACACCCTGCAGAGATCACGGTGCCATGTCGGAACGTTCTTGTATGTGAGCCTTGCTGTGACGTCAAACATTATTATGGCACATTGACCATGAATGCTGCAAGAAAATCAAAGATTAGCCAGATGGAATATCAAAATCAAATTCAAGTGCTATTCTCATTGTCCAGGTAACAAATCAGTTGCAAACATGAGGCATGTGAGATTGTTCTTGTATTTCCCACCCTAATCAGAGCTAATGCAGACTATGCATACTTCAACAACATACCAGTACAATACACATTGTCCAGGTTAATCAGTAGCCAATTTCATACCCTAACCAGAAGCTAATCCAAACTATGCATACTCTAGATCGACTCTAGACATTAATCTATTAATGGGAACGTAAAGGGTCCACTTACTAGTATCCATCCCTAAGGCCACCAAATTTCTCTTGTCCAGCAGTGTCCCAGCAGTAAAAACGGATCTTGCCACAGTTTGTGAAGAAATCTAATGGATGAACCTCCACACCAATAGTAGCTGCAACAAAACAAGATTTGGACTCGACCATCAGAATCAGATAAGGCACATGAAGAATAGAAATTGTGTATCCATCCACAAGCAATACTTACGTTCATACTTCTTCTCAAACTCCCCAGTAAGATGTCTCTTCACAAAAGTAGTCTTCCCTGTAACACCACCAAAAGCAATCATTAGTTAAGCAAAACAATCTTACACATTACCATACTTAAACATCAATAGAACCACTGGAGACAACAGTGCTGATTATAAAAGAATCTCATCAAAAGTTCAATTGCGTTTCAGGGATAATGACGGCGAAGAGTACCTGTGCCTCCATCACCAACAATGACGAGCTTGAAGCTTGGATAATCTACGGTTTGCTGGTTAGGTAGAGCCTGAAAAAATAATCCACTACGAATTTAGAAAACAAGAACATGGACGAAATCTCGTGAGATCTGAGACGGTGATAATCCTAGATCAAGAAACGCAATCTGATGGTACACAGACGAATAAATCAGAAAAAGCGAAGAGAACAATTACCATGTTTTCGGAATCGAGAACAAGAGAGGAGAGCTAATTCAGGCGGAGGTGTTAAGAAGCGAAACGGCGAGAGGGAGATTGAAGATGGAGAGAGAGAGAGAGAGAGATTGGGGTTTTTAAAAGAGAAATTTGGGAGGGTTTGGCTTTGAGTTGACGCTACACTATTGGCCGTTGGATTCTTTCTTTTTCGTTCTTCTGCAAATTTAACGCAGCTTTCTCCACCGTTGGATCATTTTCTAGCTTTAGGTCCACGCGTACTCATTCATCGGCATTGATTTTTCTTTTTTCAAAAAATGTAAGATTTCCCATTAGCAAATTCGAAATTTAAATATTATATACGGTTTTGCCAAAATAATTAAATTATTTTCTTTATCATATTTGTACTTCATTTTATTCACCAATGATGATTTATTATTTGTTCATAACGGATAGTTTTTAAATTATTTATGACACTTGCCAGATGGGTTGAATTTCTAAATTAATTGTAAGATACCAAACAAATATTTCACAAATTAATATACATTACAAATCAGTCATTACTTACAATATTACCGACCTATGTACGAAGTGTATTATAAAAAAACATACTATATTGTAATTTCTTACATATTTCATGATTTTCTTATAATTGCTATTTTTAGCAGTATTTTTTTTTACTCTCATAAAATAAGCACTTTTTTTTATAGCTATTTTCTTTTAGTTAGTTTCTTACCTCTATAAATCGAAATATTAAGATTGTACAAGTTGATTCTTTTCAAAGTGCACACATATTTAGTTTGCTCGCCATCAGTCAATTCTGTTCACTCAAAGGCTTTCTAACAAGGGGTAATTGTAACGAGAGATCTAAAATTTAGCCGGTGCGGTTAATGATAATGAAGCTGGTGTCGACGGAAATGATGGTGGTGAAGCTCAGGTACAAAGCGATGACGATTATTTTGTCAAACAATCTTGGAGAAGAATAAATTCTAAAAGGTAAATGTAAGCTTGGTTAAATGGAAGCTGTTATGCTGAACAACCATTTGAATATAAACTAGTGTACAAACTTTGTTTCGAAGAGCTTAAAGCGCCAACCGAAAAGGTTTCAGAAAGAACCACAGACAGTAAAGGAAACCTAAATGAAATCAATCCTTGGCTCTTCTTTAGAGTTGAGTACACACAATGAGATTCCTACTTCCAGAGCTTACGCAGAGACATGTTCTTCTCTGTGTCTTTCTTCATTACCTTCGCCACCGCCATCTCAAAGTCTTCCTGTGTCACGTGCACTCTCCTCTCCCGCAGCGCAAACATGCCCGCCTCCGTGCACACAGCCTGACCGTAATAACCAAAATCATATGAGAGAGACAAATTGTGGAGAGAGCAAGAGAGAAGCAGAGGAATAGTAACACTTTACCTTCAGCTCAGCACCTGAAGCACCATTCATCTTCTCTGCAATCTTTTTCAGATCGATTCCACGCATCAAATTCATTTTCCTCGAGTGAATCTTCAAGATATCAAAACGTGACTGCAACACATTTTGGAAACATACATCAGTCAAACCGTCCTGCCTTACTCAATGAGCATGGAGATAAAGAAAAGTATTTTATGCAGCAAATGATAGTCTAAATACTAAATAAGGTGCCTACTTTGACGAAATTCTGTACTCATATCACCTAAAGGAACAGAGCAAAGTTGCTACCTCAAAGTTAAAGTTACTTCTAAGAGCACAAGCATTACCTCTTCATTAGGATTTGGGAATTCAATTTTCCTATCAATCCTTCCAGGCCTAAGAAGAGCTTGATCCAGAATATCAATACGATTTGTCGCCATCAGAACCTGTAACAGTCAATTAAGAGAATTAACAAGTTTGTTTGCAAAATTCAGACTACAATACCACAGACTCATCCTTTTCAGCTTCATGATTATTTTTTCCTTCACAACTTAATGCGTACCTTGATTTTGTTTGACGCTTCGAATCCGTCAAGTTGATTGAGAAGCTCAAGCATAGTCCTTTGAACCTCACTGTCGCCATTTCCACTTCCAGATTCCATACGAGCAGACCCGATACTATCGATTTCATCCATGAAGATGATTGATGGTGCATGCTCCCTGAAAACCATAAGCCAGCGGTACTAAGAAGGTAAGCCAGCTGGAAAAAGTACTTTTCAACACAATCATTTCATCTATGTGTACTTTGCTCATTACAAATATTTGTACTGTGGCCTAAATGCTAGGCATCCTGACAGAGAATACTTGTAAAGATAATCATCCTTGAGATCATCTACATGTTGAAACCATATTCATAGTAGAAACAGAGAACACTTTACTCAGTTTATTTAATTTCACATGTCCACTTCAGCTACTAAGCACGGACATGTTAAAAATCTATCTTGTCAAACAGTTCCATCTTTTCCAACCAACAAATATTACCATGCTTGAAATATCAAATAAGGGACTAGCATATACAAACCTTGCCATAACAAAAAGTTCTCTGACCATTCTAGAACCTTCTCCAATGTATTTCTGTACCAGCTCGGATCCAGAAACTCTGATGAAAGTACAGTCCGTGTGATGTGCCACAGCCCGAGCCAGTAGGGTCTTCCCAGTTCCAGGTGGACCGTATAACAACACACCCTAGCAAGAGAGGGAGATGCAATTATTTCTAATCCACTTAGCATCGTCACAATATAGGGAAGAAGCTTTGAAATTTAAGTGTACCTTTGGCTGCGCAATTCCAAGAGACTCAAACAATTCAGGATGCTTGATTGGCAGCTCAATGACCTGATAAACAAATAAAGATAGAGATATTATATAAAATTTAAAAGCATGAAACAACAGAGGGGATAAATCAGTGTCATTTAGTTTTGTTTTTTCTTTCACTAGGCATACCTCCTTTATTTCCTTGATTTGCTGGTCAAGACCACCAATCATGTCATATGTGGAGTCTGGAACCTTCTCAACTTTCATAAGGTTAACCAAGGGATCAACCTTACTTGGCAGAACCAGGTGGAGAACATAGCTATCATTACGGAGAGCAACTCTCGTTGATGGAGTGAGTTTCGTTATGTCTATACTTTTGTCAATATCGACAACATACTTCCCCTCTGGATGAACCTGAAAAATGGGAATTTAAGTATTATTATATATGTTCATATGATTGCAAAGAATTCAAAACCAATTTAAACCTAGATAATAATATATAAAGAATCATACCTTAACCAAGACCTTGTTTTTTCCCATCACCTTTACCACTTCCCCCACATAGGACCCAGGTTCTTGAAGCAGTTGCAACTCTTCTCTGAGCATTCGTACTGCTCAGTTTAAAATGACAACGAGGGTTAAAATTTAGAATTAACTATACTATAAAGACTGATAAGAAAGGGTTCAAGTATAAATGTGAACATGATCATGATGACAAGAATATGAACACCAAGGGAGTTCTATATTAAATGTGTTACTAAAAAGTAAAATCATGGATTAGTGTAAATGACTCCTTCCGTTAGTGTATATTTACTCAATTAAGAGAGTTAAGAAAGAACTAGGATTTCAAGAAAAGGCCATAGTCGAACTACCAATGTAGCAATACTAACAACCATGAATTTTCTACATGATCAACTTTTTCTTTTGCAGATAATAAGAAGTCAAAATATGGCACTCTCATCATCACATTTCGGAGTATATTCCTAAACATGTTCCAAACAAGAAATTCATAGCTCTGCATATACATCGATTCTATCAATTCTGTCTCATCCTCACCACATTCACTACATACTTTGCTAAACAATCAATTATTGACAGAAGCTAACACATACTCAACACAAACAGAGTCGATAAATCTGAATAAGGTAACTTAGTGATGCTAAAAATCAAGGTTCAACATAATGGAAGCGTGGTTTAGATCCAATTCTGGAAAAGATCCTATAGCTACCAACCACTTCCAGATCGGAAATCCTCAATCGAAACCATTACCACAACAATTTAGAAATTTAAAGCACCCAGCTCCATGAAGAACGAAATCGAAAGCCCTAACATGGAACCCAAGATTACAAAACCCAAGAAGATGATCAAAAGATCCAATTTTGCAGATGAATTACACAGAAATTAGAGTTAAGGAAGGAAAAAGAAACCTCTAGAATTGAGTTCATTCCTCTGAGCTTCAAGGCGATTAAGGTTGTTCGTCTTTTGTCGGAGCAGACGCTGGAGCTCATGGATATGCTGGAGATAGTACTGCTTAAGCCCTTCCCCTTGTTTCGCCGCCGCTCCCTTGACGTTGCAGGTTTCCTCCATCGTTGTCACAGGAGGCCTCGCCTCCACTCCAACGGCCGCCATTAACCAGGTGATTGCAGCAAATTATCGAAACAGATCTCTCTCTCTAGTATGCTTTTGAGATTCAAAGATAGATCACAGAGACCAAGATCATTAGCAAATAAACCCTTCTATATAGAACAGAACCTTGGATTACCCAACAAGACATCTTTTTTTTTTTTAAGTTCAATTTAATATTATTTTATTTGACAGAATGAAAAAAAATTTGGAAAACCGAAACGACCCAAAATTAACCGAATAATTATCAGCCGTTTGGTTTTGTTATATTCCAAAACCACAATTAGAGCCTATACCAAAACTTTATTGAGTAACCGAACTGAACCAAATTGGCAAATTCATTAGAGTCTGTGTTGTGCAAACTGCAAAGTCTTTCTTCGTATCAGGAAATATCAACTTAATAGGCTTTTTTTCTCTAATCGAATATTGATTTCGACAAAAAGAAACCGTAAAATGTGAATGCCATGCTTAATGACAATTTAGATAAACTCGTGTTTAGGTAGTAAAAACTTTGTTTTAAAATGTTTAATGAGCCAACCGAAAAAAGGTTTCAGAACCAACAAACAGTAAAGTAAAGAAACACTAATTTCTCAGGTCTGAAACGAAACTGTGCCTTTCCATTGACTTGAATTACACAACAAAGAGATTCCTACTTCCAGAGCTTACGCAGAGACATGTTCTTCTCTGTGTCTTTCTTCATTACCTTCGCCACCGCCATCTCAAAGTCTTCTTGTGTCACGTGAACTCTCCTCTCCCGCAGCGCAAACATGCCCGCCTCCGTGCACACAGCCTGACCGTAATAACCAAAAACATAAGAGAGAGGCAAACAGTAGAGAGAGTGAAAGAGAAGCAGAGGAATAGAAACACTTTACCTTAAGCTCAGCACCTGAAGCACCATTCATCTTCTCTGCAATCTTTTTCAGATCGATTCCACGCATCAAATTCATTTTCCTCGAGTGTATCTTTAAGATATCAAAACGTGACTGCAACATAATTTGGAAACATACATTAGCCAAAACCGTCCTGCCTTACTCAATAAGCATGGATATAAAGAAAAGTATTTTATGCAGCAAATGATAGTCTAAATACTAAATAAGGTGACTACTTTGACGAAATTATGTACTCATATCACCTAAAACAACAGAGCAAAGTTGCTACCTCAAGGTTAAAGTTACTTTTAATATCATTTTCTAAGAGCACAAGCATTACCTCTTCATTAGGATTAGGGAATTCAATTTTCCTATCAATCCTTCCAGGCCTGAGAAGAGCTTGATCCAGAATATCAATACGATTTGTTGCCATCAAAACCTGCAACAGTCATTTCAGAGAATAAATTGAGTATGTTGGCAAATTCAGACTACAATAACATGGACTCATCCTATTCAGCTTCATTGTTTTTTTCCTTTACAACTTGACACGTACCTTGATTTTGTTTGACGCTTCGAATCCATCAAGTTGATTGAGAAGCTCAAGCATAGTCCTTTGCACCTCACTGTCACCATTTCCACTTCCAGATTCCATACGAGCAGACCCAATACTATCGATTTCATCCATGAAGATGATTGATGGTGCATGCTCCCTGAAAACCACAAAGTGGTGGCACTAGAAAGGTAAGCCAACTGGAAAAAGTCTTTTCAACACAATCATCTCATCTATTCGTAGTCGGCTCCATACATGATACTTTGTAATGTGGCCTAAATGGTAGGCCTTATGAGAAAGGATAATTTTATAGAACAATATTTATCCTTGAGATTGTCTACACCGCGGAACCATATTCATAATAGCAGCAAAGAACACTTTCCTCGTTTAATTTAGCATCACATGTCTATTTCAGCTACTAATGGCGGACATGATAAAAGATGTATCTTATCAACAGTTCCATCTTTTCCTACCAATTACTATTACCATGCTTGAAATTTCAAATAGGGACTAGGATATACAAACCTTGCCATCACAAAAAGTTCTCTGACCATCCTAGAACCTTCTCCAATGTATTTCTGGACCAGCTCTGAACCAGAAACTCTGATGAAAGTACAGTCAGTGTGATGTGCAACAGCCCGAGCCAAAAGTGTCTTCCCAGTTCCAGGTGGACCATATAACAACACACCCTAGAAAGAGAGGGAAATGAAATCATTTCTAATCCACTTAGCATCGTCACAATATAGAGAAGCTTTGAAATTCAAGTGTACCTTTGGCTGCGCAATTCCAAGAGACTCAAACAATTCAGGATGCTTGATAGGCAGCTCAATGACCTGATAAACCAGAAAAGATATAGACATTATATAACATTAAAAGGATGGAACAAGAGAGGGGATAGCCAATAAAAAAAGTGACATTTAGTTTGTTTTTTTTTCACTAGGCATACCTCCTTTATTTCCTTAATTTGCTGGTCAAGACCACCAATCATGTCATATGTGGAGTCTGGAACCTTTTCAACTTTCATAAGGTTAACCAGCGGATCTACTTTACTTGGCAAGACCAGGTGGAGGACATAGCTATCGTTACGAAGAGCAACTCTCGTTGATGGAGTGATTTTCGTTATATCTATACTTTTATCAATATCAACAACATACTTCCCCTCTGGATGAACCTGGAAAATGGGAGTGTAAGCCTTATTGACAACTATGTTCGTAGAAATACAAAGCCAGGTTAATCCTAAACAATATAATAAAAAGATTCATACCTTAACCAAGACCTTGTTCTTTCCCATCACTTTTACCACTTCCCCCACATAGGACCCAGGTTCTTGAAGCAGCTGCAACTCTTCTCTGAGCATTCTTACTGTTCAATTTAGAAAGAATTATAATGTCAAAGAGGTTTGAGATTTATAATTAACTACAAATTATAAAGATTAGTAAAAAAGCTTTCAGTCATAAATACGATGATGATCATGATGACAACAGAGGCTATTCTATAACTTTTAAAAACATGGAGTAGTGGAAATGACTCCTTACATGGACTCCTTCCATGAGTATATATTACTCAATTAAGAGAGTGAAGAAAGAACTAGGATTTCCTGAAAAAAGCCATGCACTTTTTGCAGTTGATAGCTCACATACTTTGCTAACGAATCAACTATAAGACAGAATCAAGAAATCTAAACAAGATAAGTTAATGTTACTAAAAATCAAGGCTAAAAAAAACAAAACTTCATCACCCAATCACTTCCAGATTTGAAACCCTCAATCCCAACACAATCACCACATCAATTTTGAAATTTGAAAACAATCAGCTCCAAGGAGAACGAAATCGAAAACCCTAGCACAGAATCTCAGATTACTAAACACAATAAGATGATCAAAAAATCCAATTTTGCAGAGAAATTAGGGTTAAAGAAGGAAGAAGAGACCTCTAGAATTGAGTTCATTCCTCTGAGCTTCAAGGCGATTGAGGTTATTAGTCTTCTGACGGAGCTGGCGCTGGAGCTCATGGATGTGCTGGAGATAGTACTGCTTAAGCCCTTCCCCTTGTTTCGCCGCTCCTTTCACGTTACAGGTTTCCTCCATCGCTGTCTCAGGACGCCTCGAATCAACTCCTACGGCTGCCATTTTCTCAGTGATTGCAGCAAATTACCGAAGACAGAGATCTCTAGTAAGAAGATGAGAAGAAGGAGAGAGAGAGAGATTAATTTTCTTCGATCAGAATCTCAGAAACCCTCACGCAAAGCATTATTTCACCTAAATTAATAAAAAGGATAAAAAGGATAAAAAGGAAATTAACTCAACAATAGAAATATTCTTTTTTTGTGTTGTAACCTTCTAGTTCATTTAGAGTCTTTCCTCGAGCCTACGTTTTCTCAGAGGCTTCGTCTAACTGGAGGGCCTGGTGCTTTTGGTGGCTAACCTCCATTGAAGCCGTTGGAAGCATCTTAGAGATCAAAAAGTTCTGCTTGTTAATTTAAGTTTCACCTTTTTTAGTTCAAACTCATGTGGTTGAAATGGTAAGAAGAGAGTTGTCGAGGGATATAATTGAAAATTTGAAACACTCCGAATAATTGTGTTTTATGTTCGTTAAACCTTACTTAATAGACATCATAAACATGTTTTATTACTAGATCAAAGATTTGAATAACATTTTATTGTAGTTGATGCCTGATGGCTCAACAACATGTTTCAACATTACCCAGTAACGCAAATTTTGGATTTATTATGTCTATTTAAGCGTTGGTTTAGCACTATAGTTTTAACGCTAAAATTTGTAACGTTATGAATTTTTGGCTGGAAATTGTCGAACCTTGTTACTAAAAGTTTTCATCAAAATTAATATGGTACAATCACAATCATATAACATTTTCATACTCGATAAACCTACCATTTTTCTCTAAAAAATAATTCAAAATGTTATTTACGTTTTATTTATATTAAAATTTTACTATTTGGTCAAATAATTTGTGGTTATTTTAAAATTCAACGTATCAAGAAACTATTTAATTATATGAGATGATTTACTTTTTAGGAAGAGAGATATATATAATCAAACAAAAATTAGATGCTGTCAAAAAAAAAAAAAAAAAAAAATTAGAAGAAAAAAAAATAATTGTGAAGAAAAGTAAAGAGAAAGAGAGTGAATCTCAACAATGACTACATGCAATCTCAATTATTTGCCTAATTATTGCATTGACTAGTTTATGTCCAAATACAAAATTTCTCTGCAAACAAACAAAAAATCTCTACATACTCAAAAATCAAATTGTTTAATTTTCTTCCATTAATGGTGATTTGACCAAAATTAACACGACAATTAAACGCAAAGTGACTAAAAAGATTACAGGCAAAAAAAATTGTCCCGTACGATAAGACACTGATGAGAGAAGTCGTCGCCTTCCTCTAATTAGTCTCTGAATCCGATCCAGATCCCAAATCCAAACCTCTTCTTCTTCTTCTTCTCCGATCTGAATCTCCCAAAAAACCTCCCCCAAAAATGTCGTCCTCTCGATTCGATTCAAACAAACAATTAACAACAAGCAGTCTCGTAATCGGGTACGCACTCTGCTCAAGCCTCCTCGCCGTCATCAACAAATTAGCAATCACATACTTCAACTACCCAGGTCTTCTCACAGCTCTTCAATACCTAACCTGCACCGTCGCCGTCTGGCTTCTCGGCAAATCAGGTTTAATCAATCACGATCCATTCACATGGGACACAGCTAAGAAATTCCTCCCTGCAGCTATCGTCTTCTACCTCGCCATCTTCACAAACACAAACCTTCTCCGTCACGCTAATGTCGATACTTTCATTGTCTTCCGATCTCTAACGCCGCTTCTAGTCGCGATCGCTGATACTGTGTTTCGTAGTCAGCCTTTACCTTCAAGGCTTACGTTTTTGTCTCTATTCGTCATCCTCGCTGGTGCTGTTGGGTATGTTGCAACTGACTCGTCTTTTACTCTCACGGCTTATTCCTGGGCTTTGGCTTATCTTGTTACCATTACTACTGAAATGGTTTACATTAAGCATATGGTGTCAAGTATTAAATTGAACATTTGGGGATTGGTTCTCTACAATAATCTATTGTCTTTGATGATAGCACCGATATTCTGGTTTCTTACTGGAGAATACACCGAGGTTTTCGCTGCGTTGGGTGAGAATCGAGGGAATTTGTTTGAGCCTTATGCGTTTTCCGCTGTGGCTGCGTCGTGTGTGTTTGGTTTCCTTATCAGCTACTTTGGATTTGCTGCTAGGAATGCTATCTCTGCTACTGCTTTTACTGTGACTGGTGTTGTTAACAAATTCTTGACTGTTGTCATCAATGTTTTGATTTGGGATAAGCATGCCACTCCTGTTGGTTTGGTTTGTCTACTATTTACTATCTGTGGAGGAGTTGGTTATCAGCAGTCTGTCAAATTGGATAAACCCATCGAGAAGGTCAGCGAGAAAGACAGCGAGAAGGGCGAGGAAGATGAAGAGTTGTCGCCATTGAATCCGGGAAAAATAGCTTCTGTTGTATGAGAGAAGTATCATTGTTTTGCAGCCTGTTTCAGGTGTGTAACCATTGATTTCGGATTTTGAATATCTTAGCCTTTTTTACATTTAGAGAGGTTTCTAGTAAAAGTGAACACCTTTTTCTGGTTTATGGCCTCTAATAGTATTAAATTTTGTAAACTCTGTTGTTTTCCCTTATCCTCATATCCATTTATACAAAATCAGTTTCTGTTCCCTGTGTTACAAGATTTTAGTGATGCACAAAAGATGTTGTTGTGTTGTTGTTTTGTTCTTATGCAAATGTGAAAGAACAGTAACAGGAATGATTTTTCTGCCTGCCTATCAGTAGTTGGAGTCTCATGCGTTCAGCTGTACTACAATTTTGTCAGTTTACTAAATCCATTCACTTGAAACATAACTGTCGAGACAGATGAGCCAGGTATATATTGATTTTTGTTTGATTTAGAGCATTTGAATGTGTCACGCCATTTTATAATTGCAACCCTTTCATTGACTTTGAAGCTATGAAAGCACCGTAGAACCTGAAATGCTTAGTGATCGAGCGACCATAAGTAATGTACTTAGCTCCGTTACACAAATGTTTTATAATCTCATATATATACGAGTTTACTTACAAGTGCTAGTTGAAGGCAAGGATTGTATGATCGATCAGCGGAAGATCTCCACAACATTTTATACGAATTGTTCCGAAGAGGTGAAAATGATGTCACTCTCTTATTCTTAAATTCGCCAACCTTTTTGCTATCTCACATCAGAAAGCATAAGGAATAATAAATGGTTTTATAAGTTCAAAGAGCATCCTCAAGCTAGCTTTTAAAGATGAGTTCCTCTACCCACTAGAGTTGCTTGTGTTCAGAACGAGCACACATACCAAACTCAAGAAAAATATGAGAATTATAGGCGAATTAGTATGTTTTTAAACGTGATTTTTTATTTATTTTTTCATATCATTTTTACACTTTGACGTATAAGCTGCGTGCACTTCGCATAAGTTTGTGCACTTTATAAGAGCAACATTATTGGGAGGTGCTTAGTTTTGGTTCTTAGTAATATTTTTGGTTCTTAGCCCAATTTTTGACTCTTAGCTAAGAGTCATTCCTTAGCAAAATCATCAATTACACCTTTAATTTTAATCTCTTTTGAGCTAAGAACCAAGTTAAGCACCTCCCAATAAAGATGGTCTTAGTGACTTACACGCAAGAGCAATGTGCTTCAGATCCACGTGGCCAGCGTAAAAACTCTTTGCTAAAAGAAAGGTTGTGGTCGTGTGTTGGACGCAATCTGACTGGATCTCCATTTTTGTGCACGACAACGCTGGTTCACATATGTTGTTTGTTTCTTTTGAGTTTTTTTTTTTAGTATCTATTACATTTATAGAATGACATTGGTTCAATCATCAGAACATTCTTAGTTTTAGCTAAAAAGATCTAATTTTGAGGTTTATGTTTTGGGTATGTTTCTACCGGTTGATCCATACCCCTGAAAAAAATCCATCCACTGGAATATAACATATTTTATATTTTTTTCCAATTATATTCCACTTGTCTTCTTCTTCTAAGCCCGTGATTCAATTATTTATCTAGAGTTTGCATCCGTGGTTGACTTAAATAATCAAGCATGAGTCATGACACTGTCCCTCGTGAAATTCATTTATTAATCCCTACAATCATATAACCAACAAAAAAAGAAATGTATGGTCGTATGATTGATACCGACATTTAAATATTAAAAACTTTACAAAGACAAGGTGAGGCCAGAGGAGAAACTAATCCCGGCCATATTTGAGCCTTGCAAGAATCTACAATCAGGTAGTGGAACCCACTCCCACTTATCCTTCTGCTTGTCATAATCCAACCAAATTATATTCCATAAACCTTCATGATTCGTCATTAGAGCCACTCTAATCACCCCTAGTCTCCTCTCTAAGCATCCCATCATCACACCACAGGGCTTGTTGCTGATCACTTCACTTGGTGCTATTGACACTAACTCCCACTTCTCACCATTTGAGCTTATTTCCCAAACCTCTAAACTCTTCATCATTTTCTTCATCTTTGAATTATCTACTGTGTCTAACCTAATCACCACTTTATATTCATCTCCATGTATATGCAACAATTGACTCTCTAGATCGTTTCTGCTGAATCCGACACTCGACGGGCATTGTCTGATCGCGTCTTGGTTTATCCTCGGCCGCAAAATCGTCGGAAACTGGTTTATCATCGAACCATCATCGTCAACGCTCATCACAGTACTCTCGTGAGGTCGATTTGATAAGCTTAAGAATAATACATTACTATTTTTCTTAAGAACCCAATTTGTTGTATCCTCTGCTTCTTTAGTATGCCACGTGGCTGTGTTAGAATGATAAGTAAACAGAACCGGTCGGTTATTGACCATCTCAGCGAACATAAACCGGAAATGACTAGGACTTGATGGATCAGGCACTAGCTTCATACCGGATCGTCTCCAAGACGAAGTTCCACGTGGACCTAACGGACATGAGCTGATTCTTGTAACGATCTTGCCCACCAAATCAACGGCTATGATTCCACTATGAGTATTAGAGGCAAAGAGAAGGAAGTTACCGCTAGCTGTTAGTAAATATAAATCTTCGCCGGGACGAATCTCCCCGGCGAGAATTTCAGCCACCGGAATCTTGAACCACCGTACGGATCTGTCCGAGAACCCGTGAAGCACACCGTTGTCACGGCGCCAACGCCTCGTGTAGACGAAAATCCACGTGTCTCTCTGTGATCCATCGTTGAGCTGTCGGATGAAACTCCGGTCGGAGATTGTGGTCAAAACAAACTTATTGAGTAGTTTCATTCGGATGATCTCAGGTATACAAAGATGGAATAAAATGTTTTGTATGAGTTCAGAAGGAAGAAGGCAAAAGCCAATGTTGGTGTTTGTGTCTTTGTTACATCTTTGGCTTTTTTCCATTTCTTAGTATTTTTTGGAGGGGTGTTTTTGAGTTGATAGGATCAACTTCAATGTTGTAGGTTATATATATAGAAGAGCTAGCGATATAACAATATATAAATTTGTGGTGGGAATATAAAAACATTTAAGTTCACTTGTTAGGTCAAAGAAAAGTTAATTAGATTTTGACTAAATGAAGTTTTCATATACTCCCTCCGTATTTTAATAATTGTCGTTTTAGGATTTTTTTTTTTTTAAAAATTAGATGTCGTTTTCAAATTTTTATGCAAAATTTCTTACTTTTTAATGTTTTATGATGTCATAAAACATTAAAAAGTAATAAATTTTGCATAGAAATTTGAAAACGACATCCAATTCAAAAAAGTAAAAATTCTAAAACGACACTTATTAAAATACGGAGGGAGTACCATTTTTTTACTTGAGGTGAAGGGAAAAATACAGTAAAGTAGTTATGGGCATGAGCATGACCTACTAAATCACTTGTATCATGCACATGCCTATATGGCTATATCAACTTGATTGACCCAAAACAATCCTTTTTTTCTTCTTCTATTTCTATGAAGTATAGTCACATATGAAGTGACCTAATTACTCTTTCAATAATCATAAGTATCTACGTCGATTTTGACAATACGGCTCACCAAGAGAACAAGGAGAAACGTGGAATTCCACTAGAGCCTTGCCACATGAAGAATTCACATTTGCTTATGCTATTACTGCTACTGGTTTGCTATAAGATGTACGAATCATGCGTTGAAGTATATTATGAATATTGAATCATGCCTTAAAAGGATATTATGAATAATGGATCATGCCTTAATATTACTATAATGAAATCTATATGAGAAGACAAACATATAGAGTATCTTAATTAAATGGGGTTGTTTTAAAGATCGTCATGTATAATGATGATTTGAGTGTTGGTTGGCTAACTTGGCTTTACAAGCAACGATAGGTCAATGGATAATTGGATAAAAAAGAGCAAAACCTTCGGCTTACGAGTAATGGACGGTGGAGATGATGGCTGCTTCAACCTGAATAATTTAACTGTCTTTTTTTTTTTTCTCTCATTTTATAACATTTTAACAATAGCCAAGCATCTTTATATTAAAGAATATGTCAACTTCATCCACTAAAATAATGACATTTCATTTTCGAATGATTTTACTATCCCATTACTCGGATTATCTATGTTTTAGAATCCACACTGAATATTAGATATCTAGCCATCTAGGACTTGTTCTCTAACAAAGCTTTGAGACTTTATTTCCACACTTTGTATGGTTGATTGTTTGGTTTCAGTAGCACGTGAAAACATTATTTAGTTCATGTTCGTATGATAATAATACATAATGAATACATATTTGCTAAAACATAAGCAGATATGTATCAAATTCGTGTAGCTCGAATTGAAAAACAACTCGTAAAGTCGCAAAGAGAAGACATATCAAAGCTACACTTTAGACAGAACAGATCATACATGCGGGTGACTGTGTTACACATACCCGTGTCCCAGTCCTTCATCAGCACCTGCCACGACTTCTCTAGCTGCTGAATTAACAAGCGACTGCGGGAAAAGAATAGAGACTTGCTTCGCTTAGGCCTAATCCTTGTGCAGTGACAATCACTAGAATGTAAAAATTTAGAAACTAACCTGGAGTTCTTGTTCACAGTCCTTCAGATTGTCCGTGCACTCTCTAATTCTTGAAAATGATTTATGTAGCTACCACAAACATAGACCAATGTCAACAAAAATTACCTAACAAAACTAACTTTGAATCCAGGACCCGGACCTATGCTTACCTTTGCCAATTCTTTTCGGCGTTGTGCAACCAATTTCTTTTCATTGATCAACAAATCTTCTAATCTCTGTCTTGACAATTTTATATGAGAACAAATCCATAGTCAAAACTTTCGGGTTTGTAAGATATTGAAGACACATACCTTAGACTTTTTTTGTAGCTCTGAGCACACTACTTCTTTCTCATCCAATCTCTCTTCCATCACCACCACCTTAAATTCGAAACTAGCCCATAAATCTTCTGAATGCTCATGATTATGTAATATAAATCTACCAACAGCCTATATGGACAGATAACGACCTCATACCTCATCTTGAAGCGCCTCACGCATCTTAATCAGCGCTTCCAGATCTTCTTTCACCTGTACAAAAAGAAGCAAGATTTAAAATGAACTATGCAAACACTACATGGCTAAAAACCATCATCTTTACCTGCAAACTGTGATCTCCACTTGAATTAGAGAAGCGATCTCTGCCACGCCCATCATCAAGAATGGTACTGTCGATCAATAAAAACACACAAGGATTTTAGACATCTCAACAAAACCAAAGCAAGCCAAAACATTCCTCAAACGGTAACATGCACAAAGCCAACAAGAGCAAGAAATTTCTTCAAATCCATTACTTCTGCATTTTTGTTTATCGACGATAACAGGTGTTGATGATTTGGTTTAGGGGCGTGACTATATTCTACACTAGCATCCCAGTCTTGACTAATTCAAACCAGCAGACCAATTTTACAGGAAAAAACGAATGCCACAGTTCAAAGCAACAGGAGGAACACTAAGAGTTTGAAATCTAATGTGAATTACAACTAAATGATTTTCAACAAAGGTTTACCTATCGTCTCTCTTTGTTTCTTGACTCCTTCCTTCGTGAGCATTGGTCCCATTAATTCCCCTACCATTATCCCCATACGACCTATCCCCACGCCAATCGCCTTCATCACCTTCGAAAACTCTTTCCTTGTAACCATTTCTATCTAGCAAATCATGATCATTCCTCCTCTCAAAATCACGTGAATGCTCATAAGCTCTTTCCTTCTCGGTATACCGATGATCTTTTCTCCTATCCTGAGACCTATCCCGTTCTCGGGACCTATCACTATACCGATCCCTGTCATAATTGCCACTACTTCTCCTATCAGGGCTTCTATCCCAGCCACCGTGTGGTTGTACTTGTAACCGCCCGGGACCTGGATTCATTCTTCCACCTCTTGTTGTCACATCATTCACACGCACTGCACGCCCACCAATACTCTGATTACGAGCTCAGTACCGTCAACAATATAAAATACACCATATTCATGATAATATAAAGAAATAACAAAACTTTAGCAGCAAAACTCTAGAATTTTCTTCGATTCCAAAAAAAAAACAAAGAGCAAGAACCATACTTTTCCATCCATATCTTCGATAGCATCATCAGCCGATCGACGGTTTGAAAATGTAACAAAGCCATAGCATTTCCCTCTTACACTCCGGTCATTGACAATCTAAATTCCCAAAAATAACAAACACTCTGATCAGCTCACATGTGGAGATATCAACTAGGAATTGCAAGTTATCAAAATCACTTTGTTAGTCTTTGTACATATTCATATCTACTAAACCTTATCTCTAAGATAATCCCATAAGATTGGAATTTCAAATCACGAAACGAATTTGAAACATCCTAATTAAGAAACCTAAATTAGGATATTGGAGCAAACAACGGGAAGAGAAAATTGACCTTAACGGTGAGAACAGTGCCGTAAATGGAGAAGACACGGCGGACAGCCTCCTCGGTGATGTCGTAAGGGAGGCCGCCGACGTAGACGGAGTTACCATCGTCCATCGTCATAACGACACACTTTGGTCGGAATTCAACAAGGAAAGCAGGTACTTTAGAACTTACATAACTGTCGAAATTTACAGATGGGCCATTAGGCCCACTAAACGAAACTGGAAAACACCTTTTTATAGGACTTTTTCGAATTACTTTGCATTTTTTTTTGTTAAAAGTGTTGCTGTTTATTAATCAAAGATTCAAATAGTTAACTTTCTAATTTTATGCAAAACAATATCATTAGCGAATAGAGTTTGTTCATTTTATAATGCGAAATTCTTGAATTCAAAACCTCTAACTTAAACCATTAGAAAAAGAAAATGTATTTTGCTTATTTGCATGTAAGATATGGAGAAAAAGAAAATGAATTCATTTATGAAATTATGACCATAACAGTTACATGTACTAATGACCTGCAAAATTCAATTTATACATTAAGTTAATCTAACTATTTTTTTTTTTTGGATCAAACAAAAGTTAATTAATCTAACTAATTTTTATACGAACTAACAATTTTTGGTTTAACCCGATATTGGCCATAATCAATTCTTGGTTAAATCAATTCTCCAAATTAAAACCTCGGTACTTCTCTGGCGTATCCCACAATCGGTTTAGCGCGACTAAAGTATCGAAGCAATGGAGGGAACATCAAGCTCCTCCGCCGGCGGCCACACCCACACCGTCGTGATAAATGCCCTGACTAGCCGGGGCTGGTGCTTTAGAGACGTCGATTACTTGAAATCTCTGGTCACTGAAATCGCTTCCTTGATCGGCGCCGGTAATCAAACAGGCGCGGTCGTGGAGTCAGTGGAGGCGGAGCTGCTTAACATGGATATTAAGTTAATCGGAGGTAAGTCCCTCCCAGACCCGACCGAGTTACGCAGGTGTTCTCATCTTCAAGGCCCCAAAGTTCTCCAGGTACATTGCTTCAATCAGTTAAAGACAGTAACAATTGGCATTCTTATTATTAGGTTTTGGCTAATTCAATGAGTCACTCTTACTGATATACTTGGACTTAAAAACTAGTTCGCAGTCTTTGTTTGTAAAAGTTTCAGAATGCTCAATTTTGTTGCAGTTGATTCAAGCTGTTGATTGTTTTCAATGCTTTTCTTTTGTGAGCATAGATAAGTTCTGTTAGGGATGTTACAAGAAGTAGCGCAGAGGAATTTTTGGGAAGTTCTACTGCTAAACGAGTGCTAAAACTGGCTCTGACCGATGGCAAGACCGAGATATCCGCGCTTGAGTATTCTCATATACCAACGATTAGCAATGATGTAACTCCTGGTACTAAGGTAGTTCCATATCAATCTAATTCAAATTCTTCTTTTCTATGTTTCTTGAAGTCTCATGCTAATATATAGTAGTTTGGATTAAGATCTAAATCAATAGGAATTAATTGACAGATTCATATTGTGTTTTTCGCTCATTTATTCTAGGATTGAAGCTACTGCACATATGTGTTTATCATGCATCAGAGGGTGTCTTATGAAATCCTAAATCCTTTTGTATTGTTGATATTTTGTACTGTCTCATTGGCAGGTCCGTCTAGAAAATAAGGCTGTGATACGTGACGGTTTAGTATGTTTGACTCCGAAAGAGGTGACTGTATTGGGCGGTTATGTGCAATCACTCACTGAAGAATGGCAGATGAAGAAAAAATACGCTAATTTGGCTCGATCTCAGGAAAGCAAAGCTGGTGTTGGCCCTCCTCCATTTGAGGAGTTGCAGATTCGAACAGGTTCCCATCACCGGGGTAAGAAAAATTTTCTTATTCTCCTCATTTTCATTTAATTTTCTTCTAGTAGTTTGTCGCATATTTGGTTCACTTTGGAACGGCTGGCCAATCTTTGCTAACAAGTAAAATATCTACCATTTTTGTTTTTCATGTTGTAAAATAATCTACCAATCTTTGCTAACAAATAAATATGTAAAAGATGTCTTGTCTATGCACTGACTGCTGCAAGGACTTACTCCACCTACATGCACTTTAGCATAAACATATTAGTAATTTGACCCGAGCTCCAAAATCCCAATGTATCCGTTTATGTAACCAATGACGAGTCATGTAAAGTTCTGATCTATATTTTCCCTTTGTCTTGGTATCCAATTTTGGTGCTGTTGCATCTCCATTGTTTCAATACTTAAACTTGAGTGAATGCATTTCCATTGTGGTAAAATGATGTTCTATTGAATTGTTCATCCTTTGTGTGGGCTTATATCAAGTATTGTGATGGAAGTTTGGCCAATGCATCAGAAAAATTAACTTTTCAGCATATGTTTGATGGTTAACAGATTACAACAAGATGACTTCTAGGAACATTGTACCTACTGCTGCAGAAAGCTCTGTAAAACCCGCCGGTGGAGAAAGAGGTGAAAGTAGTGAAGTTGATGGGAACAAAAGAGGCACGGATAAGAATATACAGGGGAATCCTGCAGATTCTGATCCAAAAATATCTGTCAAAGTCGAAAATCAGGAAAAGCCAAGCAGTTCCGATTCACGACCTAAACAAGGTTTGCCATCATCTTTTTCCCTCCTCGTTCTAGATCAAAAGCTCATTGCACAGCAGAACATTATGATGCGTTAAGTTAGTTTGGCATTTTCATCTGGCAATTGCATTGAAACCTTAGAGATTAGGTATCAGATATCTATTGTTCATCCCTATAAGGCCAAACAACATCTCCCATGTTGCAGTGGTGGAAGCTGTTCCTTTACAGAACCAAGCGGCTGCGCAGATACTTCTTGAGAAGATGAAACATTCAAGTTCAAATGACCGGCAATACCAAGGAAGAAGAGGTAGAGGTAGAGGTAGAGGGAGGGGGAGAGAAGAAGAAGACTCTGCAGTATTTACACTAGATGAGTGGGAAAAGAGGAATACTGGCGGGGGAAATCTTCCAACAGCTGACCATCCAAGCGACACTACCCGCGATGAAGATCTTGCATGGCAGCTTCAGAATCAGTTTGATCTGGAAGATTCTTATGTGAGTCACAACAACCTTGAATCTTGATTATACCCATGATCCGTCTTTTGTGTGCTGAATTGGCCATTTAATTAATTAACCAGACCATTTTTTTGATTGGCACACCATTTATGGTTTTCAATGGCTTAGTACTTATGTGTTGGGACCATTCAAACAGACATGGTTACAATAAGAGAACTGTGATTGTAATTTTCTGTATAGGGACAGGAGGTGCATGGAACCGGGGCAGCGGATATCAGAATGAATATGTTTGACTACGGAAGACCAAACGATGACTTTGGCCATGGAAGAGGAAGAGGAGGAGGAAAAGGAAGAGGAAGAGGTAGAGGGCGAGGACATAGGCGCGGAAGAGGACGTGTGTAGATTGTAATGAAATCATCCAGGCTTGTGGTAATCAAACAAAACTTCATAATTTACATCTGTATATCTTTATGTATGTTTTAGAGTAAACATGTATCTTTATGCATATTTTAGAACATTATTACTCATGTATGCTTTGGTCCTCACAGGTGTGGCAGCTCTGATTCTGTACATGGTGTTTTAGGGTGATTCAGATTTTCGTGAGAGGTTTTGAATTTGAACATAAAGGCTGCTAAGTTATTCATCTTTCTTTGTGGCTATAGTAGTACTTTGCGAAAAGACGTTGAAGTTCACCAGTACCTTCCTCAACCACTCATCTGAAGTGAGACACTCTTAAAATGAAGTTAACATTACAACAAAGTTCTATCTAAAACACCATTTGGCTACACAGCATTGTGTATTTTGACCATCATACTCTCACAGGAGCCCATATGTTGTTTCTTTTTTTTTCTGTAGTGAATTGCATTGATTGATGCACGAGGGAGAAACATATATTATTGACGCCTCCTAAAGACGAACAATGATCCTTTAGAGCCTAATCCCAGTCTAAGTTTCTCATCAACATATGTGATCCGAAGCTTCACTTCGCTTTCAAACCCGTATTTGAACTCCAAAGACCCTACCTTGATTTCCGGAGGCTCAAATATCACCTGCACCCACTCACTGTCCAAGGCTTTCAGCTTCCCTACAAATAAGATCACAGAAAAGGTTGAAGATTAAACGCCAGAAAATATGAGACTGGGTTTGACTGACCAAATATGTGTGGGATTATGCAATTGTCACCTGTCAAGGATACATCTCCATCAAGAAAACCAAAAGCATTGATGGAAACTCTGTTCCTAACGATATCAGGAGCATCGATGGCTTGTACCATCTCTTTCGTTTTGAAGAAGAGACGGCCTATCACACTTCTGTAGCCTCCACCAGGAGAGGTCGGTCTAGAACAGTACACCACATCCCAATCTGCACCAGAATTCACGAGTTCACATTTTCATTCAAGAAAGAAGCAATCGCAGGCAGCTAGGTTTCTTAAACTAATTACCTCCGAAAATGAGAGGGTTTTTAACAGGCTCCTTGACACAGTACTTTTGAAGCTCTCCAGCCACTTGTGCCACCTCCTTGTGCTGCTCAGGGCTTAGAGTCACACCTCCATCACTATTCGCAACCTGTTCACACTCCATATTCATCAAAAACTCTTCTATGTTTTCACTTATACGAGTAGAAATTTTCAAATAAAGTCAGATTCTCAAGATCGGCTTATAGATTCGGGGATACAAAACCTTAGAGAGGAGGGTAGAAATGAGATCATCAGGTCCAGTACGGAGCTCAACGTTGGGAGCTGAAACGGAACTCACTACGAGTCCTAATCTTCTAGTCCTGCTCCGTCTTACGGCCTTGTTTAACGGGATTGAATATTGAAGAGGGAGATTCGAACGCTTCGAGGAATGGATCTGAGTCCGTGGTTCGGAGAAAGAAGACGCGATTGTAAGAGAAGAAGCAGCCGAAGCCATTGTTGCTCTAGAGAGAGTAAGAGAGAAATCTCAGATAGAGAAATGGAGAGAGAGAGAGGGAATACGGATATTGTGATTTAAGTGGTGCCACGTCATAGTAGAAATCGTTACTGGGGCCCATATCTCGATCGGTGATTGGATTGTCTCCCGCGTTATCTCGTCTGTCCCATTCCCAAAAATCTAATAATTGGCCCACGACTACATCTAGTCTAGATTAGATTAAATATTTGTTTTATCAAATCTATTGGGTCAGCCCATTTGAGGCCCATGTTTTGATACCAGGTCCGAGCTGCGTAACTAAACATGTAACCAACCAACACTTGAAATACATGAAATCAGTGATGACGTTGGGGTCAACTACCCTCTCCCGACGCTGAACTGAATCTTCGTCGTTAACAGATTCTCCGCCACTGGAAGAAATGGAAACGTCGCCGCAGTTTAGGCTTATCGTCGCCGTCGTCATTTCTTCTCTCATCGCTTTCCGATCGTACAAGAGGAAGTCGCTCGATCTCTCTGGTGGAATTGCTGGATTCCTTGTTATGACCATTCACTTCACCGCCGGCTTCAGGTTTATTCTCCCGCTTTTGATTTTATTTGTTATTAGATTCGCTTTTTTGTTCATTGAGAAAGTGTTTTCTATTGTTTCCTGATGGGTTTGATCGGATTAATCTGTTGAATCTGAAAGGTACGGAGCTTTGCTGCTTGTATTCTTTCTTACTTCCTCGAAGCTTACCAAAGTTGGCGAAGATAAAAAACGACGCGTTGATGTTGAGTTCAAAGAAGGTGGACAAAGGAACTGGTACATTTTCTTTCTTTCTTCGTTTTTGTAGGTTCTGATTTTTGGAATTGTGAATTTTTACTCTGCAAATCTAGTTGTCAACTGGAATTTTCGTTTCTCATCAATCTTTCGATATTTGGATATCTCTGTGTATGAAGTTCAGGATAAAGATACATATATTTTCTTGAACGTTCATGGAGTCCTTCGGGAGAATATATCTTCGATCAAGGAAAGGGAACAATGAACTTGAGATCTTTGAGAGTCTATAGTGAATATCATCTAGTCTTACTTTCAACATCCTGTTGGTGACATAAAATTATTTAGATGTGGAAATCATCCTCTCGACCTTTGTTGAACCACATATACTGATATACTGGTACTGTTTTGTAAACAAAGATACTTCCTTTCCCTTGGTACATCATAGTCTTTCTTCTTGGTGAGTATATGTGGTTTAATAGGACAAATAGGATCCATAATTACGATTACCTGGTTATTTACGGTTGATGTTGATACTTGATACTTAGAACTTCATTGAAGATATTGTTTCTTTATAGTAAACCAATAGCTCTTATTAATTTCCCCTTGGCGTATTAACAAATGATTTCACTTTCAGAAGTTGTTAACTTGTTATTTGTTTGACCAACAAAGGTTGTTTTGACAGGGGATTCCTCAAATATCTTGTTTCAGGGTACAAGTGCTTTGCAATGGTGGAATTGCTTCAGTTCTAGTTGTAATTGCTTGTACTTTAACGGGTTGGCAGGACAAGTGTTTGGACTCGAAGCAGTCAGAAACTGTAACAGCTCTTATTGGTGGAATCATCGGTCATTACGCGTGCTGTAATGGAGACACTTGGTCCTCGGAGCTTGGGGTTCTTAGTGATGCCCAGCCTCGACTAATCACAACGCTAAAGGTTTTTTCCTGTTCCTTTTTTTGCAAGTCGCTAATTAGTGTTTCCTGTTTGGCTAATCGTTTGGTCGCACACTCAGCCGGTGAAGAAGGGCACAAATGGTGGGGTTACAAATGCAGGACTCTTAGCTGCCTTGGCAGCCGGCACCACTGTTGGAGTAACGTTCCTTATCTTTGGATTCTTTACCGCGAGTTGTGCAAGTGATGTGGCTCTAAAGCAACTCTTAGTCATTCCAGTCTCTGCATTAGCTGGATTATGTGGAAGTCTTATTGACTCTGTGCTAGGAGCAACCATCCAATTCAGTGGGTTCTGTTCTGTCCGGAACAAGGTAAGTTTAAAAGAACACATGTAAAATAGGCGGATCAAGAGAGAAGAGTGTAAGAAATATTTCATAATGTAAGCAATATTTCATTTCTCTATTATGTGGTCGTATAGTCGTCGTCGGTTTTATATCAGAATTGTTATTCCGTAATGTATAATTGGTAACCTAAACGAGTTTTCCGCTCATGGACAAGTGGCGAATATGCAAGAGCATACGCATTAAAGGCGAACGACAAATGTCACAGAATGGCGACATGCGTCGCATAACGGCGACAAGTGTCGCGGAACGGTGGCAAGTGTCGCGTAAAGGCGACAAATGTCAAGGAGTCGCGACAAGTGTCGCATACTGACGACAAGTGTCGTGGAATGGCGACAAATGTCGCATTAAGATTTGCATGCGTGACAAGTGTCACGATTTCGATGTGCATGCGTGACAAGTGTCACGATTACGATGCGTATCCGTGACAAGTGTCACGATTACGATGCGCATGCGTGACAAGTGTCACGGTTAAGATGCGCATGCGTGACAAGTGTCACGATTACGACATGTGTCGAACTCCTACGCTTCCACTTGTCACACATGCCTCCGGCTCTACTTTGATGGACGGTCGAGATCAATCCGGAGAAAACCCTAAAAGCGGATCTTGGTCCTCTCTCCACCTATAAATACAAACCTTTAGTCCATCATAAAGGAAGTTCCGAAAATCTGCAACACTTAGAGAAAACGTTTGTAGGCCAGGGGAGAGAAACCCAGACTCCGACCTTAAGTTTAAAGCTTTCGTCTTCCATTCAGGAAACCGTTCAGGAAGACTTTTCCGCTGCAATGAAAGGAGGTATTCCGCTAACCCTCTTTATATTTCTATTAAGTGATTAACTCAGATGTTTAAAGATCTTGGGGTTTATGTAAGTTTTCACTTACATGTGGTATCAGAGCCAGATCTAAACATCTGTTTAATCCATTAAGTTTAATAGATCTATAGTTTTAAATATCATAAAGTAAGAGATCTGGAAGTAAAGAGTTTTTTCCAGATCTGAATTATAGTTGTTTTATAGTTTATTTTGCAATTAGTATTATATGCAAATTTTAGGGTTTCTTCGAATTATAGTTTATCGAAGATCCCATTTTATGCATAATTGTTTTGTTCATTATTAGAACAAAATAATTGTTTTATTTAAAATGCATATTAAGGGTTTAGATATCACCACAGTGACTTTACCCTATTATGAATTTGCATATTCGATCTATTTATGTTATAATTAGTTACCCACAGGTAGACTATAAACATGAAATATGATTGAAAATTAATGGAGTGTATGTATCTGTGAAGCCTAAGGATATCCACAGATAACTTAGTCTAAGTAATTCAGTACATCACTCATTAGCGTATTTAGAATATTATGACTTTAATGAAATTATGGTGACTACCCACAGGAGCGCCATAATTTCTTATTGTATTATTCAATTAATGTAATGTGTTGCTTATGTTTTAGAACTTCTTTAAAACTTGTTGTATCTCTAAATTGCAGCATCAATTCATGATGGCTTGTCATCCATGGTCTCAAATGTTCCGATCCTTAATGGTACCAACTTCTCAGAATGGAAAGAGAAAGTTGAGTTCACATTAGGAGTACTGGACTTGGATTTGGCACTCCGTGAAGAGGAACCAAATCCAATAACGGAGGACAGTACTGAGGAAGAATTTATTTTCCATAAAGATTGGGAAAAATCGAACAGATTGAGCATTATGTTTTTAAGGATGACAATTGCTAATAACATCAAATCTTCCCTCCCGGTTGCTGAGAAAGCTAAAGCTTATCTCGCGGCCATTGAAGAGAGGTTTAAGACTGCAGACAAATCCCTTGCTGGGAAACTTATGGCAGATCTTACAACCATGAAGTATGATGGCACAAGGTCTATGCATGAACATTGCATTGAAATGACCAACCTTGCAGCTAAGCTAAGGAATTTGGGAATGAGTGTGGATGATTCATTTCTCGTCCAGTTTATCCTAAATTCCTTACCTCCTCAATATGGACCATTTCAGATCAATTATAATGCTATGGACGAAAGGTGGTCCAGTAATGAATTGAACATTAAGTTGGTCCAAGAGGAGACTAGGCTTGGTCGTGAAGGTATTAAAGTTGCTCATTATGTCCAAGAAGCTGGAATTAAAGCTGGGAAAAGGCATCAAGTAGGTCATAAAAGAGCACCACCCAGAAGTAATGATTCCACCAAAGCTAATGAGAAGAAAAAGGCAAAGAAAGATGACCGATGCAATTTTTGCAAAAAGGCTGGTCACTTTCAGAAAGATTGTCATAAAAGAAAAGAATGGTTCGAAAAGAAAGGTAACCTTATGGGTTCAGTAAGCTTTTTCGAATCAAATCTTACTCATGTTTCTTCTAATACTTGGTGGATTGATAGCGGTGCTAATGTACATGTAACCAATTCCTTGCAGGGATTCCTTACGATCCAGAATATAAATCCAAGTGAAAACTACTTATTTATGGGAAATCGAGACAGAGTGCCAGTTGAAGCTATTGGCACTTATCGTCTCATTATGGATAGTGGATTTTGTTTAGATTTATTTCAAACATTGTATGTTCCATCTATTTCCCGTAATTTAGTTTCATTAAGTAAACTTGATTTAGCTGGTTTTAAATCGACTCAAGGAGATGGTTGTTTCAATTTATTTCTGAACTCTAATCGTATTGGTTCTGGAATATTAGTTGATGGTCTTTATATGTTAATTTTGGCTGATCAACATTTTGAAACACATCTCACCCTGCAAGATAAAAGTGGAGTTAAGGGTAAAACATGTAGAAAAGATTCGTATTACTTGTGGCATAAAAGGCTTGGACACATTTCAAGTGAAAGAATTAAGAGATTGGTAAAAGATGGAGTCATTCCGAATGTTGATTTTACCAATATTAAAGAGTGTATAGATTGCATTAAGGGTAAGCAAACTAAACACACTAAGAAAGGAGCCACAAGAAGTACACAGCTTCTTGAGATCATACATACAGATATTTGTGGACCTTTTGACGTTCCATCTTTTGGAGGTGAAAAGTATTTCATTACCTTTATCGATGATTATTCACGTTATTGTTATCTCTATCTATTGCATGAAAAGTCTCAGTCTGTGGATGCCGCAAAGACATTCATTACTGAAGTTGAAAGGCAATTAGATAGAAAGGTGAAAATCATAAGGTCAGATAGAGGTGGTGAATTTTATGGCAGATATGACGAAACGGGACAACATCCTGGACCATTTGCCATTCTCCTCCAGAAATTAGGAATCATTGCGCAGTACACAACGCCTGGTTCTCCATGGCAGAATGGTGTAGCTGAAAGGCGTAATCGTACATATATGGGAATGGTTAGATCCATGATGAGTCATGCTAACCTACCTATATCCTTGTGGATGGACGCATTACGTACAGCGGTCTATATCTTGAATAGAGTTCCCAGCAAAGCAGTTCCAAAGACCCCTTTTGAACTGTGGAAAGGCTGGAAACCAAGTCTGTTACATCTCCAAGTTTGGGGATGTCCAGCTGAAGCAAGAATATATAATCCACATGAAAAGAAATTAGATTTCAGAACGATCAGTGGTTTCTTTATTGGTTACCCTGAGAAATCTAAAGGATATAGGTTTTATTGTCCATCCCATAGTACGCGAATAGTAGAAACCAGTAATGCCAGATTTTTTGAAAGTGGCGAGATTAGTGAGAGTGATAAAGTTCGTGGTGTAACCATTCAGGAAATTCGGGTAGAAATTCCCTTACCCTTATTTCCGAATGCTGGGGATCCTCTCATTGTTGAACCGTTGAACAATGAGGAAAACCCATTAAATGATCACGCAGTCCATGATGAAAATCTTGCCAATAATGATCATGAAGCTCAAGAGGAACCAGCATTAAGAAGATCAACTCGTACGAGGAGATCTGCTATTTCCGATGACTTTGAGCTTTATCAAGTAGAATCTGGAGAAGTGAATATTAAAGATCCGGTTTCCTATTCACAGGCCATGAAAAATGTTAATTCTGATAAATGGATCGATGCCAGTAAAGAAGAAATAGACTCAATGGCTAAGAATGAAGTCTGGGACATTGTTCCTTTGCCTGAAGGACACAAAGCAGTCGGGTGTAAGTGGATCTTTAAGACCAAACTCGACTGTGATGGCAATGTAGAACGATATAAAGCCAGACTTGTAGCCAAGGGATTTAATCAGAAAGAAGGCATCGATTATAGTGAGACTTTTTCACCTGTGTCTAGAAAAGACTCATTCAGAATTATCATGGCATTAGTAGCTCATTATGATCTCGAGTTACATCAAATGGATGTAAAAACCGCCTTTCTTAATGGAGACTTGAAAGAAGAAGTCTATATGCGTCAACCTGAAGGCTTCATAATCGAAGGTCAGAAAGATATGGTCTGCAAATTAAAGAAATCAATATATGGACTGAAACAAGCTTCGAGGCAATGGTATCTAAAGTTTGATGAAATCATTACGAAATTCGGTTTCAAAGAAAACATAGTAGATCCATGTATATACCTCAAGATCAGTGGGAGTAAGTTCATATTTTTGGTTCTGTATGTTGATGACATATTATTGGCCAGTAGTGATCTTGGTCTATTACATGAGACCAAGAGTTATCTCTCAAAGAACTTTGAAATGAAAGATATGGGAGAGGCATCCTATGTGATAGGAATTGAAATATTCCGTGATAGATCACTTGGAATTTTAGGATTGTCTCAGAAAGCATATATTGATAAAGTTCTTGAGAGATATGGCATGATGACGTGTTCTTCTAGCATTGTTCCTATGCATAAAGGTGACACGCTTAACCTTAAGCAATGTCCGCAGAATGAAATGGAACGTAACGAAATGCAGAAGTATCCTTACGCATCTCTTGTGGGAAGTTTGATGTATGCGCAGGTCTGTACTAGACCTGATATAAGCCATGCAGTGGGCATGCTCGGGAGGTTTCAGAGTAACCCAGGAATCGCGCATTGGCAAGCTGCAAAGAAAGTTTTGAGATACCTAAAGGGAACAAGAAATTTCATGCTGACATATAGAAAATCAACACATCCACAGATGGTTGGATTTTCAGACTCAGATTTTGGTGGATGCCGTGACTCTAGGCATTGTACTCTTGGCTATGCGTATCTCCTTGGTGGAGGTGCCATATCATGGAAAAGCCAAAAGTCAGAGTTAATTTTCACGTCCACCATGGAGGCTGAGTATGTCGCATGTTATGAAGCTTCTATTCAAGGAACCTGGTTGCGGAATTTCGTGTCTGAGTTTGGGGCTTTGAGCTTTATTGACAAGCCTCTAACTCTTTATTGTGACAATCAAGCCGCAATCTTCTTCTCAAAGCATGATAGGATATCCAAAGGCTCCAAACATATGGACCTTAAATATCTATCACTTAAGCAAGATGTTAAAAGAGAAAAGTTTGTCATTAAGCATATAGGCACTGAACTTATGGTCGCAGACATATTTACGAAAGCATTACCGCCTAAGACCTTTATGAAACATACGGAAAGTATGGGTCTTGAGGATAGCGTTAGTTAAATTGTTTGATTATGTATTGCCTATATTTGACAATTATTTGAGCTCATTATGACTTTTACATCTTTTATATATATTCTGTTTTCCAATGTGTACACATTATTGTTTTGGAAATTATGATAACAGAATGAGTCAGTACTTAAAGACATAAAAGGGACCATTACGATAACTTTATGGTCTAGTTATGAAAGTAATCAATGCAGTAGTACATGGAAGGAATCATGTTGCAAAATGATATGTGCCCGCCATGACTCTCATTGATTACCGGATTGGCTAAGACACTTATGATAACCAAATAAAAGAAAAGGAATAACATATTACGCCGGCCTTATGTTTTCTGACTAGAAAAAACTATAATGGACTGTACTAACGACCAAGTGGGAGAATGTAAGAAATATTTCATAATGTAAGCAATATTTCATTTCTCTATTATGTGGTCGTATAGTCGTCGTCGGTTTTATATCAGAATTGTTATTCCGTAATGTATAATTGGTAACCTAAACGAGTTTTCCGCTCATGGACAAGTGGCGAATATGCAAGAGCATACGCATTAAAGGCGAACGACAAATGTCACAGAATGGCGACATGCGTCGCATAACGGCGACAAGTGTCGCGGAACGGTGGCAAGTGTCGCGTAAAGGCGACAAATGTCAAGGAGTCGCGACAAGTGTCGCATACTGACGACAAGTGTCGTGGAATGGCGACAAATGTCGCATTAAGATTTGCATGCGTGACAAGTGTCACGATTTCGATGTGCATGCGTGACAAGTGTCACGATTACGATGCGTATCCGTGACAAGTGTCACGATTACGATGCGCATGCGTGACAAGTGTCACGGTTAAGATGCGCATGCGTGACAAGTGTCACGATTACGACATGTGTCGAACTCCTACGCTTCCACTTGTCACACATGCCTCCGGCTCTACTTTGATGGACGGTCGAGATCAATCCGGAGAAAACCCTAAAAGCGGATCTTGGTCCTCTCTCCACCTATAAATACAAACCTTTAGTCCATCATAAAGGAAGTTCCGAAAATCTGCAACACTTAGAGAAAACGTTTGTAGGCCAGGGGAGAGAAACCCAGACTCCGACCTTAAGTTTAAAGCTTTCGTCTTCCATTCAGGAAACCGTTCAGGAAGACTTTTCCGCTGCAATGAAAGGAGGTATTCCGCTAACCCTCTTTATATTTCTATTAAGTGATTAACTCAGATGTTTAAAGATCTTGGGGTTTATGTAAGTTTTCACTTACAAAGAGTATATGACTGAATTATGTGTCGTGCAGGTTGTAGGGAAACCGGGGCCGACGGTAAAGAAGATTTCAGGTGTAGACATTCTTGACAACAATGGTGTGAACTTTGTTTCCATACTATTGACATCTTTTCTGACTTCCATTGCTTCAGTGTACATTTTCTGAATTCTTAAAGCTAGCAGTCTGTTTTCTTGACCAGACTGTTTTCTTCACCCTTTTCAAGCCAACATTTGGTATACAATTTGATTTTATTTCTCAAATTGTTAATTTGTTGTATGCTGAGATGAGTCTTTTAAGTTCATAGAACACAGTCTCCTCTATGTATGTTTGTATACAATAATCACAGCTACAAGCCTACAAATGTAGTTGTTTTAATTAATTTTGTTTAACGGATGATGTATCACCGAGCTTAACGTCCGTCAAATCAAAGACTTCTAATCTCGAATAAACTTTAGAATTTTTTTGTTTTTATTTTTTTATTGTAGCTTGACGAATTTGAGGGGTTTTTGTTTTTTTTTGGTGTATGGGGAAATGATATTTAATTTTGACGGTTTAAGTTCTCAAAAAGGACTCATATTAAAGAATTTTGGCGAATCCGTGTTTACACTCTCTGGTTCCGTTAAGAAAGCACGGAGCTGCACACGACTACAAAAGCCCTAGTAAGTGAAGCGGCAAAACAGGAAAAGTGAAAAAATGTGGTTCCAAAATTGAAACAACGAGAGGGAAAAATTCAATCCCCACTACGCACGATCGGGCGGGAATAAAAGGGTGGGAAGAAGACGACCGGTCACTGCAATGGCTACGACGGCGATGAACAAACCTAAAATTGAACAAGGGGAAGAAGTAGAAGCAGAAGTGAGAGCGTTCTCGACTCAAATCCCAGATGATAGAGAAGCTCTTTTAGAGTTCATGGACCAGCGTGCCAAATCAATCCAACGCCTTAAAGACCAGATTTCAAGCTTCGACAGGAAGGTCTCTTCTTTCTTCTTTACTTTGACCAATTGTTATTACCTGCTAATTCGGCGATTGCGTTTTTTCCTTTTTTATTTACTCTTCTTGTTTCAATTGGAGTATAATTTTATGCAAATTGTTCAGCTTTTCTTTTTCAATCGCCTCTACAATATTTGAATGTCTAGGTTTGATTTCATAAGTTTCTTTTGATCAATTTGTTTTTGTAGCTGTTCCGTTGTATATCATTCAATCTCTACTTGCAGTTTTCAGATTCGATGCAGCTTATTGTAGAGTTTGCATTAGCTTTGTTGATTTGGGCATTTGCATTTCTTTAAGAATATTGTTGATTCAATTGTTTCAATTGGAGTTCAGTTTCAACATAGTTATTGAGCTTTTTTTTATTCGATTCGTAGTATGTAATATCAAAATGTCATCTCTTGCTGGAAAATTTAAATGGCACCTAATCAAAACTCAAAAGTTTCCAGCTTTTGTTTTCTGATGTTCTGAGTATTTTCTTCCCTTAGAATGTACAAGAGAGAGTCTTACTGTTCGGTCTTGTTCTTAAATTTCTGATGTATCTACAGCTTGCTGAAGAGAGAAAACTAATGGCAGATGCGGAGGCAAAATTTTTACAAATTGATCGTGGTGAAAATGGTACCTTTTCTAAGTCAAAACCAAAAGTGCCTGGTAAAACTGGAAGTATACTTGGTATAGCTGAGTTCTGGACCGAGGGAAATAAGGCAAAGACTGCCAATGAAAACTCTACTCCACAATCACGTAGTGAGATGGAATCCTTGAAAATGCCATCCATTATCTTACCCCCTTCTTTCAAACGAAGAGCTTCTGCTCCCGTCAGAGCAGAAGTAAATGAGACCACCCAAGCTCAACCCATGGCTACAAGGGATTATAACATTTCAAAGGAAGACACAAGTGGCCCCGAGCCCAAGAGACCTCGTAGTATTCCTGATGAAGTGGTAAGGGAAACCCAAGGTCGAGATAAGGAAGCTCAACCCATGGCTACGAAGCCTACGATGGATTATAATGTTCCAAAAGAAGATAAAAGTGTTCCTGAGGCCAAGAGTTCTCGTAGTATCCCTAATGAAGTGGTAAGGGAATCCCAAGGTCGCGATAACGTAGCTCAACCCATGGATACAAGGGATTATAATGTCCCAAAGGAAGACAAAAGTGGTCTTGAGGCCAAGAGATCTCATAGTATTCCTAATGAAGTGGTGTGGGAAACTCAAGCTCAAGCTCGAGATAACCACACTAATAAGGATTTTGCAAAGCCGAGGATCAGAGTTTCTTCTAACATATCCCAACAAGGACAACAGGAAAAAGCTGGTAAAAGCCATTCTTTTGGTCGATTTGCCACATCTTTCCTTCTCTTTGTGTCTGAATCGATTGTTTTTTTTTTTTTTCAGAATTCCGAGGACATGATGAGTTGATAGCACTTATAGGTAGAAGCTCTTTGCGTCCCACAATTGAAGGTCGTACTGTAGGTATGCTACCAAGTTGCCACACGAAAAGAATGAGAAGTCTTGCTCTTTCTCCTTCAAACCGTGAGCTATTTGCTACAAGGTGCTTTTTAGATTATTTTTGTTTGTTTCTTTTCCAAAATTGAATAAAAGATGCCACCTAATTTATTGTCTGCCAGTCTCGTGGATGAAATTCGGTCTCACACCTAATTTATTGTCTGGATTCTTTACTAAGGAAATGATATTATATGCATAAGAGGGAACCAAGAAAGTCACTGGAATAATTTCACTAATCTAATATACTCTCGACTCCTGTGATTAATCTTTTTCTTTTCCCTTTCTTGTTTTTTGCTATTCTTCAGTGCATTGGATGGGGCGGTTCATTTCTGGAAGCTTCAGTCTGATAGGTAAGTCTGCCGTAAATATACCTGATCTACTGATTATGATATTTCTTGCTGATTTCTTGGGGTTTTCGAATGATTTTAGGAGGGGTTATTGGATTGTACAACTTCAAAACTCCATATAGATTTCCTTGATTTTCAAATGTATCAAAATTTTTATATGTATTTCCAATTCCAATTGACATCATCTTCATCCATCCACGTGATAAGTCGTTGAAATTTAGTTTTGCTTATATTGTCAACAAGCTGCAATATTTAGTTGTACAAGATTATAAGAGATAGGGTTTGTACAATGTTTGCTACTAGGAAATTTTGTGTCTCAGGAACCCCCAATCTTTTGTACTCTCATTTTCGTGAATATTTTAATCTGAATTTCTTTGGATACTAACCTATCCATCACTGCTTTCACCATTGAACAGGTCCACAGCTACTCTATTTAAGACGGTTAATCGGGTAGCAATAAATCAGAAGAAATGGGCAGAAGATATAGCTTGGCATCCACACAAGAGTGCACTTTTTTCTGCGTATACTGCAGATGAAGGTCACCCTCAGATATCAGCCATATATCTGAATGAAGCTGGAGAGGTAAAAAAAAATATGAAAGCTGCTGCGCACTCTACCGTTTTACAATATTTAAGTTTGCGATTGGACATTCATGAGTGGAATGTGTGCTTAAACTTGTAGAAAGTTAACTTGGTCTTCATAACCTGTTAGAAAAAAAAAAACAATTTAGCTGGAATAATTGGGAATTTGATTCAGCCCTTGACCTGATGCATATACTATTTGTTGTAAGATCTAACTTGATGCTTATATTATTTTTTCTTTGGGGAATTTAGTTATGTGCTCATATTTTTTTGGATATCTGTTCATCTGCAGAGTTGTAAGTCACAATTTCTGGAGGGCAGGCCTCATAGCAAAGGTCTAATCAACAGAATCATGTTTACGCCTTGGGATGATCCTTGTTTCATCACAGGTGGGAGTGACCATGCAGTAGTGTTATGGCGGGATCAATGTGAGAATAATGCGTGGAAGCCAACACTTCTGCATAGGGACTTGCACTCATCGGCTGTGATGGGAGTTACTGGAATGCGCCATAAAAATCTCGTCTTGTCATGTGGAGACGATAGGAGATTTGTTGGGTTTGATGCCCGAGAAGAAAAAGTCACATTCAAACATAGACTAGACAACAGATGCACAAATATACTGCCAAACCCACGAGATGTTAATCTTGTCATGGTTCACACAAGGTAAAACATACTCTTGATATATATAACCCCCAAGAAAGCAATTGCCTTAAAATTCTTTCCTTTGCTTGTGTTATGTTTGCAGGCAGCTAGACCGGCAACTGCGGTTGTATGACGTTAGATTGCCTCAGACAGAACTATTTTCTTTTGGGTGGAAGCAAGAAAGCAGTGAATCGCAGTCGGCTCTAATTAACCAGTCTTGGTCTCCAGATGGTTTACATATCTCATCTGGTTCTGCAGACCCTGTGATCCACATCTTTGATATCCGCTACAATGCACCGAGCCCGTCTCTCTCGATGAAAGCTCATAAGAAAAGAGTGTTCAAAGCTGAGTGGCACTCTTCTTATCCACTGCTCGTCTCCATCTCATCAGATTTAGCTATTGGGATTCACAAGCTATGGTGACAAGTGTTAAAGCCATCACCTGAATATTTGAAGGCCAGTAACTTCTGAAACAGCAGCACGCTGGATACAAAAACTGTATTGGGAATTGAATAGGTCAGTCCCAGGTCTAAGGGCTCTGATATGTTAAAATTTTTTGTTAACTGTGGGAAAACTAGCAGGACAATGTAGCTTTTTACACCAACATTGTCGCATTTTGCGAGCAATATAACAGTACACCGTACAGTATAAATTTTTGAGGGCAAACTCGTTGGAGCCAAATGTCTATAGATTTCTGAATTTTGACAGCCCGACTATAGTTTAAAACCTGAGGAGATTTCTCTTTTCCTCAACCATTGTTGTCAATAGTAGTAAGCAAGCATGACAAAGAGTACAACATCCATTATCCATATCAATTGTAGTCCCAAAATTCGATTTCACTGATGGACAAACTCGATATGAAACAACTTTTGCGCCAAGAAGCAATTTCATAAAGATTCGATGTCTTCAAAATTCAAGATTTGTCTGTGTGATTCATGGTTTTGATGTAAGAATGAAAGAGATCCATAACATGAATAAAATTTGCTTCCAATTGAATGATAGAAAGTTAGAAACTCCTTAAGTTTATCCAGAGACTTCTCCATTTGCTGCTTTAGATAAATCATCAAACGGTTCTTTTTAGATACAGTTATGTAAACCGTAATTTTATTTCTCTTTTATTCAGAACCGGTTTAGGCCTTTTGGTTAATAACAAATTTCAATTCATAAATCAGAACCTAAAATCAAAATCCTCCGTCTCCGTCTGTTCCCCACTTTTCTCTCCCTTTTTACAGTCGATCTAAGAAGCTTTGCGAAGCTTTTTTCGAATTGTGAGAATCCAAATTCGATTTAGGTTCCGATCGTTCATGGCTTCACCAGAGGAGATTGTTGATACATCAGAAATTCCATCCCCGTGAGTGCATCTTCTTCCTCTTTCTGCAATTTCATATACTTCAAATCTGCTTTTTAGTATCTAATTTGCATCTCTACAGGCCAAAGAACACTTACAAGGATCCCGACGGTGGAAGACAACGATTCTTACTCGAACTTGAATTCATTCAATGTCTCGCCAATCCTACTTACATCCACTGTAAGTTTAGAATTCGTTCTTCAGCTTAGGGTTTAAGTGTTCGAAATTGAGATTCAAAAGGGTTCTTGGATTCTGTTTGGCAGACCTGGCACAGAATCGGTATTTTGAAGATGAAGCATTTATTGGATACTTGAAGTATCTTCAATACTGGCAGCGACCTGAATACATTAAGTTCATCATGTAAGTTGGAATATCTAATGGAATTGTGGTAGTCTTGCTCTGCTTGTTTTATTCGTGTTCCTTATGTTCTTGTTACAGGTACCCACACTGCTTATATTTCCTTGAACTTCTTCAAAACCCCAACTTCAGGACTGCTATGGCCCATCCTGCAAACAAGGTAAAACAATACGATAAGAATCATCAACTAAAATCAGGATGTTAGTGAGCAGTGTAAATAGGTAGTGCTTCAAAATGTTTAGGGTACTGGTGTTTTTGGAATGGGTTTTTGGGGACTTGGAGAGTTTAGGGTCTCTCTTGTACAAAACCTTACTTGCGTTCTGCTAGTTTGGTTCTGTGATTTGCGTTATGTCCATCGATTCGTGAGATAGATGAAGTTGTTTAATAGTCTAAACGTTTTGTCCTTGTCAGAATTTTTGATAGGTAATCTATTGTTGTCGAAGTTTTCTTTAAGTTTTTAACCCTGGCTTCTGTTGAATCTGGCTTTTTCAGGAATTGGCACATAGACAACAGTTTTACTATTGGAAGAACTACAGAAACAACAGGCTGAAGCACATATTACCTCGGCCTCTTCCAGAGCCTATAGCCCCACAACCACCAGTTGCACCTTCAACTTCTTTGCCACCTGCTCCATCTGCAGCTGCTGCTCTCTCTCCAGCCCTTTCTCCAATGCAATACAATAATATGCTTTCTAAGAATGACACGAGGAATATGGGTGCTGCTGGAATTGATCGTAGGAAGAGAAAGTATGTGCTCCTTTCCTCTTCCTGATAATGATGATCATTTTTGTGTGTTTTCTTAAATTGACTGCCAATGTGTTAATAGAAGAAGTAACATTCTAATATGTGAGTCATATAATGTCAGGAAGGGTACATAAGCATTTCTTGCCCTGAAGCACACACCATGGCTCCAGATATGCTTTCTTGCGTTTCGTAGAGAGGGAAGCCTACTTGAAATAGGTTACAGAAATGTTGGAAACTCGGTATATTCATTCCGTGTCATCTGTAGCGGGAAGTTGTCATATATGGTGTTCAATCTTTGTCTATGATATAGTCTTTCTCTTTATTTTTTTGGGAGTAGAGATTAATGTTATTTTGCCTGTCGTCTTTAAGTGAATGGTGGTTTTGAGAGTGGTTCAGTCTGTTACAATCCAAATGATTCTTTCTGCTCTTACGCTGGGGATCTTATGGTCTTACTTCTGCTGACGTTTAACCGTTCCAACTCATGCACAATAAATTGCACAGAGTGGACAATTTTAGAGTCACTAGAAGTTGAAATGATTAAGTTGATGCATTTGTGTTTTGCCGAATGGCTCATCTTTGCTAAAGAGATCAGTTAAACCACAAGGTAGAAGAAATTTGCGGCCACTTTATTTGAATCCGGTGTGATGTGAATTGGCCGTGTAACTAAAGGAGGATAATGAGATTCTCACTAAAAACATATTTTTTTTCGCACTAGAAACTTTCATTACGATTGCAACAATTTTTTTTTCTGAGAAGCTTAGAAGCAATAGAAAAAATCATGGAACTGTCAAACATTTGTCCTTGGCAGAGATTGCTTCTGCCGGTAACACATTAATTAGGAGTGGGGTTTCCATGTTGCACTTGTTGGTGGAATTTGTACTTAACGTATCTTTGACAACAGTTAGAAGACCCAAACATGATAGAGTGTGCTATGGACCATGGTATACGAAACTTGATATGTGATGAAACTCGTCTAACGTAACTCACGGTTCAAGATCTGGACCATCTGGCCCTTGGGCCTTGACACTGATTTAGAAAAGAAAAACAGACTATCTCTCCTCGTCAAAGTGGAGAAGTACCAAGTCAAGTAATTTCTTTTCATCAAAAGTCAAGTATGTTTTATTTGACTACCTTCATCGCACTCGTTAACTATCCGAACCAAAAAAAAAAAAAAAAAAACTAACTATCCGAACCGGGATACGTAGCTCGTAACCTAGCAGTATACACAACACATATGGTCGAATCCGTATTTACAATAATGAGCATAGAAATAGCATAACTTAAGGATAAAGAGGAGAATGAGAATGAAGAAGAAAGTGGAAAAGAAGAAGAAAATAGCTTAACTCACGGATATGAATAAGAGAAGAACATGAGCATGTATGGATTAGAAATGACTTTGATACCTTAAAATGTTGGGGATAATCTATAAATATAGGGAGGTTTATTAAAATAGTCCAAATTTTGGGGATAATGTGTGATTGCACTCAAAACCCAAATTTTGGAAATAGTCCACTTTTCTCTAAAATAAATAAATAATCTATAAAATACCATCATTAAGAAAAAAAGAAAAAGAAAATACCATAATTACCTAAAGTAGAACGTTGAAGATGAAATCTGATATTAAAAAAAACGAAGTTTTAAATTAATTTTGCCAAATTATCAAGTGATTAGGTTATTGATTTAAAATATTTCTAACTGTACTAATAATAATAACCGACTCTGCCCTTTAAAAAATAAATAAAATCTTAGCCGTCGGTTAAACGTGTCGCATCTCCGTCGTTGATTTGGACTTGGCATCTTTTCGTCGCCTCTATTTAAAGAATCTCATCATCTCGTAAGCCGTTCGTAGACAGAGGTTCTCTTTGCCTTTAATAATTTTTCTTCTGCCCCAAAAAAAAAAAAATTTCCAGATCCAAATTACAAGATTCTCAAACTCCAAAAATTCGTCATAAAACTGAACAAACAAATTCAAAATACGAAAAATCTCAATCCTAGAGTTTCTTCTCTTGTTGGCTTTTTGTTTGATCTGTTTGTTTCTTTGATCTGTTGTTTGTTTCTTGTGAAATTTCACTCCTCAGCACTCGGATTGATCTCTTGTTCATTGATCTATCTCTTGACTTGCTTCGACTTTTGATTTGAGATTTGCGAAATTAGGGTTTTGGTTTCGAAATTAGTGTGTTTTGTTAGATGAACGATCAATCTAAGCTGATGAATCCGCCACCTCCACCGCAAATGATTGGTCAGCCTCCGCCGCAACAGAGGATGAATCCGCCGCTGCCGTCTTCTCAGGTAATGAATCCGGTTCAGCCACGGATTATGAACCAGACTCCTATGTTAGGCCAATCTCATCCGATTATGGGTATGAATCAGCAGCCACAGGTTATGATGAACAACCAGCCTATGATGATGAATCCACGCAACTTTAACCTTAACCCGAGTTTGAGTTCCGAGTATCAGCAGAATCTTGCTCCTAATAACTTTGTTTCGAAAATGAGTCGGAACAATTGGAAAGGGAAGAAGATTACAAGTGACAAGAGGCCAATGATGGAGCAGCAGCCTATTAGGAGGATGCATAACTCTGGGATTCCTATGTATAACCCTCAGCAACTACCTGGTTCTGGTAGTAGTAATCAGGTTGGTTACAAGCCGCCGACTTTGAACGAGCTGCAGTCTCAGAACAGGTTAAAGACCAGGAAGTTTTACCCGAAGAAGAAGTATGGTAATCGATATGTTCCTTATGCGCCGAGGAACACGACTTCGTTTATTATCAGGGCGAAGAAATCTGGTGGAATTGCTGAGTTGGTGTCTCCATGCCCTGTAACACCGGCGGTGTTGCCTACGCCAATGTTCTCGCCGTCTAGGGAGGTGTTGGGTGATATGGCGAAAGAGGAATGGGGGGTTGATGGTTATGGCTCCATGAAAGGGTTGATTAGGCTGAGAGCTGATGGAAATGAGTTGGAACCTTATGAAGAGGATGATGAAGATGAAGGAGGGTCGAGTGAGAGTGATGTGGAGGAGCATGTTGAGGTTGAGAGGAGACTGGACCATGATTTGAGCCGGTTTGAGATGATTTATCCGAATTATGGTGGTTCGGAGTATAACAATGTTTTGGAAAACCGAGTGGATGATCAGGATAGCCATATTGCTCAACTGGAGGAAGAGAACTTAACCTTGAAGGAAAGGTTGTTCCTGATGGAAAGGGAGTTAGGTGACATGAGGAGAAGATTACAGTATCTCGAGAGGCGGGGTATGGTTGCTGAAGATGCTAACGAGGAGGTTGTGGAGAATGAGTCTGAAAGTGATGGTGATGATACAGGGGGATCTGATGCACGTACTAGTGGTGAAACAAAGGAGAACCATGTAGCTGCAGAGGACATTTGTATGAAGGATGTTGCAGCGAGGGATAGTGAGGCTGCGGTTAAAGAAATCAACAACAACAGCAAGAGCGTGGATGAAGTGAAAGAGAACAAACAATCAGTTGGTGTGGGAAGTTCTGGGGAAAGTAAACCTGAAGGTAAGGAAAAAGCTGAGACAGATTTTCGGGAAGTGTCAGGGGAACAATGTGAGGAAGCCAACCAAGGTATGGATCAAAGTAAGGAAAATGAAATGGGAATTGAGAATGATTCTGTTGGAAAACAATGAGCAGCCATATGATACCTGGACCAAGGAGGGAAGCAGACGAGAACCCATGATGATAGGCAGTGGTAACTAACTGGTGATGCAAAGTTGATGCATACCATTTTCAACTGAGAAATAATGTAAGTCTCTTATATGCACAGGCGTCAATGATGGATCTCTGCAGCAGCTCTATGATGTATATGTCAAAATGTACTTGTCTTAGTAGGTGTAGTCTAGTTCTCTCACCGCTTTTGGTACCAGAGTTTAGGAGGCTCACTTTCACGGAGAAGTTCATATGAAGTCATGGTAAGCTTTTTTTTTTTTTTTTTTCTTTTTTCTGGTACATCTTGTTGATGATAAGATTCCTGGGTTTAATGAGAGTGTAGTTAAAGAAAGTATCATTGTAGTGAAAGACTTATGGATGATAGAGTTTTATGTTTCTTCTCTTAATGCATTTGGATACTTCACTTTACTAGTATAAGCATAATATCTGTGTCTAGGTTTGAGACAGTTGCAGAGAGTTAGAGCTGAAGAGGATCTCTGAGTCGAATGCACGGATGAAAAGTCCTTGTTTGGATCCAAGTTTGATCTATTTGGGTTTGCATCTGAGAAACATTTAGGCCAACTAAGTTTGGGCCCAAATGGGTTAGTTGGTTGGTTTATCATTAAATCTCTATAGAGTTAATTACATGGTTTGCAATAGAATTCATTAAGGTTACGTAATTAATAATGATGCGACATTGCTTCTAAATAAATAAATAGCGTTCAGAATATTTTTAATTTCAGTTTTATCTGTTTATTAAGCTTAATGTGCTATTTTATTAAATATTATATTTAAAATATAAATATCAAAATAATTAATGATGCGCAAATCTCAAGTTTAATTACCTTTTTCTTAAACCAATATCAGGTTTAGAACATTTACTATGGTGTAATTTTTAATAAAATTGCATCGTAATTATACTTTTCAACCATTGTTTCATTTTGTGTAGCGGTACGTACGAGACTTGAAGATATAACGGGATTTGTCTTATCGAAATCAGTATGTTTAGATTGCTTCGGCTCATTAATAAAAGATCCCTATCAGTTTTTCTTTGATTTGAAGTCTCTCTATCCAATTTTTTTTTACCTCTTCTTTATCCAATTTACTTTGCTTTATCATATTCGAATCTTCTCTAGTTTCAGTTAGTTCTATGTGGAGCGATTGCAATAGTTGTAAGAGCGGAGTAAATCAATAAAAGTGTGATCGAGTTTTGTATCGGAAAACACAACAATATTGAAAAAAATCTATTTATATATGAAACTCAAGAACCGAAGATTTGATGAATATGTATGCATATATAATAAACAAAGGGAAAAATGTCAAAAAATTCGCGAACTTTCAAATTTGGGACGAAAAAAGCATGAACTATCGAAATGTCATTTAAATCATAAAGTTTAGGTTGACTTTTTGACAAAATAGTGAAGTTTAGTTTGACTTGGCCATTTCGGGCATGCCGTTAAATTTCCGTTAACCAGACGATAACGGTGTTAAATTTCCGTTAGATTTCTCCGTTGAGTCAAAACGACGTCGTTTTGAAACTCTGAAACGACGTCGTTTCATTAGAAAATAAGATGGAAAAACTGCATCTATCAGGAATCGAACAGCTGACCTACATGATTAATGAGAGTTGCTCAACCGTTGCGCTACGATAACATTTTGGTATTGTACCAAACCGAACATATATATACTAACAAATAATTATATACAATTAATTCAAACAATATACAATTTATTAACAATAACAAAACTAAAAAACAATAACCAAACATATACAAATATTAAATATACTTCCATAAATATATATTTTGAAATTTTTACAATCCTATAATCCTATAATTTATAAAATCTTTATTCCTATAATTTATACAATCTTTAATCCTATATTTATGTGAGAAGAATTGTATAAATTATATATTTATGTGAGAAAGATTGTATAAATTTTATGTCATATATTTAATTTACTATATTCTATAAGTTTCATTTTTGTTTTTTTATAATTTAGGAAAAAAAACAATTTTCCAAATAAAGAAGAAATCTTTATATATAAAATTAAATATTTTAAAATTTCAAAATATATATTTATGGAAGTATATTTAATATTTGTATATGTTTGGTTATTGTTTTTTAGTTTTGTTATTGTTAATAAATTGTATATTGTTTTAATTAATTGTACATAGTTAATTTTTAGTATATATATGTTCGGTTTGGTACAATACCAAAATGTTATCGTAGCGCAACGGTTGAGCACCTCTCATTAGTCCAGTAGGTCAGCTGTTCGATTCCCGACAAATGCAGTTTTTCCATCTTATTTTCTAATGAAACGACGTCGTTTCAGAGTTTCAAAACGACGTCCTTTGGACTCAAAGGAGAGTTCTAACGGAAATTTAACACCGTTATCGTTTGGTTAACGGAAATTTAACGGCATGCCCGAAATGGCTAAGTCAAACTAAACTTCACTATTTTGTCAAAAAGTCAACCTAAACTTCATAATTTAAATGACATTTTGAAAGTTCATGCTTTTTTCGTCCCAAATTTGAAAGTTCGCGAATTTTTTGACATTTTTCCCAATAAACAAACATTCTTTTACCAAATTCAACAAATTCGAAAAGATTATCGTACGATTCTTCTTTTTTCTCTCTTTCTTTGACTTCACGTATTTTTATGTAAAATTTGTATTTTTAGTTTGGTTTTCTGAACCTTTAAAATTTTCTCTTACGCTTTGGTGATACAAAATAATGTTGAAGGATCGAATGTGGAGTTTACATAAGTATACAATATTGACATAAGAATTAAAAATTAAGAATAGATGTAAATTACATGTGGCAAGACTTTGCGCTATATTTTTATTTAGCATGCCGATAATGCTGAGTGGAAGGATTTGGACTATGCACTTTGCAAACTAAAAGAAGTATAAAAAAATCGCCGCAAGTTGCAAAGTTCGAGGAGGAAGTAACACTAAGACTACTCATACGAAAATGACTGTTACGTGGAAATCTACCATCAAAGTAGTTTTCAGAGATATGTAGTTCCGAGGTGCTAAGTTATTTTGGTGTGTTCTCAAAGATAATAATAATTTCAATGTATATATGATGTAGTTTAATGTATATATGGACTGAGATTTTAGTGAGTCATTTATAAATTGCATGCATAACTTTTGAAAAATATTCAAAAAAAAAAGAAACTGTTGAAATTTTTCATATTGCCAGAATGTTTTCAGATACGTTGTTTTGGATAAGTCATGGACTTAGAGAAGCGTGGAAAGAATGACATAAATAACTTGTTAATAATTTGTACCTGCGCAAATATGACAAGCACATATAGAAAAATAGTCCAAATTTTCATATTAAAAAAACTCAATTGCATGCTCTAAATACCATACCAGTGGGAAGAGTTGTTTTACACCAAATCCACTTGCGTCCTCAAAATACATTAAAATACAACACTATTGAAACAAAGTTGACTACATGATGTTACCTAGTAAACACAGTCACTTATTTTAGTGGATTAAACGTAATTAGATCAAACCGGCCAACTTACTAAATAACAAGATAGAAATTCATGAATCTATGAACGTAAATGGCTCTTAGTGCTTAATCTTACAAGAATTATAATAATATGAATTTTAATGCATCCTCTTAAGCATAAGAAATCAATCTTTCAAAGCCGCCACACGTCACTATGCACTAATCATTCTCTTAATAGCCCACTGGCAGAAGCACAATGAAACCGCCTTGATATCGTTCGTTACTATCTAGTTTTCTCTATAAATAGAACTCCAATTCTTCCAAGTCATAATAAACTATCACTCTAGTAAGTCTTTTAAACAAGCCATCTAGATTCTAGACTATGAAAACACCAACCAAAGTGATGGGAGGGCATGTCTTGCTTACTGTTTTCACTCTGTGTATGCTTTGCTCAGGGGTTAGGGCACAGCTAAGCTTTGACATTTATGCTAAATCGTGCCCCAATCTTGTGCAAATTGTCCGTAGACAAGTTATAATTGCCCTGAAGGCCGAGATACGGATGGCTGCTTCCCTCATTCGTCTTCATTTCCACGACTGCTTTGTTAATGTATGTATTGTTATCTCTACGTACTTTCTTCTAAATATATATTTTCTATTAAATAATTTTATAGGTTATAGGATATTGGTTACAAATTAATATGTTCCAAACACTTTACGTCAGTTTCCTAAAACGTAACTTGAACATTTCAGGGGTGTGATGCGTCTGTATTGTTGGATGGAGCTGACAGCGAGAAACTCGCGATCCCAAACATTAATTCTGTGAGAGGGTTTGAAGTAATTGATACAATCAAAGACGCTGTGGAAAACGCATGTCCTGGGGTTGTTTCTTGTGCTGATATCCTCACTTTGGCCGCTCGTGACTCGGTTTTCTTGGTAAGCCTTTTTGTCCCCATTTAACAACCATCAAAGCCTTAATACATACTTTATTTACGGGCAAATTGAATTCTCGATTAGATTTTACTAATTCTCATATAACAACTATTTCTAATATGACGTAGGTGTTGATTATTTATAGTAACAAACAAAATGATTACGTTTTTACAAATGATTATCTTTTATTTGGTTGAAATATATATATTGTCATAATTTGGTTGAAATATTTATCAATGATTATATACTCTATTATAATAATATTTGTGTAATTATATTTCTTCAGTCGTCTATGACTTACACATGCATACTCTCGGGTTTAAACCTGGATTATATCTATTCGTTATTATATCGCCTATAACGGTTTCAATTTGTAGAGCGGAGGGCCTCAGTGGAGAGTGGCATTAGGAAGAAAAGATGGATTGGTGGCAAATCAGAACAGTGCAAACAATCTCCCATCTCCTTTTGAACCTTTAGACGCTATTATCGCCAAATTTGTAGCCGTAAACCTTAACATCACCGACGTCGTAGCTTTATCAGGTTTAGTTTCTTCAAACCTTAGTTGGTATTCTTTTCTTCTAACTACTTATCACTTATGTATGACCTTTTTCATTACAAAGGAGCTCACACCTTTGGACAAGCGAAGTGTGCTGTCTTCAGCAACCGTCTGTTCAACTTTACCGGCGCGGGAACTCCTGACGCAACACTTGAGACATCACTGTTGTCTAATCTGCAAACAGTTTGTCCCCTTGGAGGAAATAGTAACACAACAGCGCCCCTTGACAGGAACTCTACGGACGCCTTTGACAACAATTATTTCAAGAACCTACTCGAAGGGAAAGGTCTTTTGAGCTCTGATCAGATTCTGTTCTCGAGTGATTTAGCCGTGAACACAACAAAGAGACTAGTGGAGGCTTATAGTCGGAGCCAGAACTTGTTTTTCAGGGACTTCACATGTGCGATGATCAGAATGGGAAACATTACGAATGGAGCTAGTGGGGAGGTTAGGAAAAACTGCAGGGTTATCAATAATTAGCATGTGTGTGTGTTTTCGATTTTCTGTTATGTTTGGGAGTTGATCGGTCTCGTGTGTATCAGAATGATCACGTGTGTAATAATAAGAATTAATGTGGTTTGTTGCCTTGTTGGTTTGTCTAATTAAAAAATGATTTGGTAAATCTCGAAATTTTCATTGAAGTGTGTTGTAAACCAATCATGTGGATTTTTAAAATCAAACAAATGGATTAGAAAATCCTAAAATTTATGATCATATATAATTCATAATAATACAACCAAAATAAATAAAATCTTCCATAGTTTTTAATTTCGAAACAGTGTCGTCGTATATGATTTTCTTAAAAACTTTGTTAGGTTTTTTTTTGTTTTGGTTAAAAGGTTGATTTTTTAGTTTTTTCGGATGTCCAAAAGAATACTAGTACTTTACAACCAAGGGCGTTAGTTATATAGTTGCAACACTTCTTTCGAATAAGAAGATGATAACATTATTCAATCTATGCAACAAAATATCGACCGGTAATAGTTATCGGAAACCAAAATAAGGAACGGAAAATTAAAAGTTTGATACTTCTAGTTTTCATGGAATGCAACGACTCTTTATGCAGATGAAAACGACTCCGTCCAATTGTTTTGAGACAACTGACTCCAATTAATCTTTTTTTTTTGTCAACAAAACTGACTCTATTTCGATGGCTTGAATACGACACTTTCAAATTTACGCGGAAAGGAATAATAGTAAGCATTATGCAATTCCAACATATAATTAATAGTTAGTGTTGACGTACGCTACTTTTTTCTTTAATTGATTTTGCATTAGTATTTTTTATTCATAAACATGATTTAATTAATTCGTTTACTTAAAATTCATTTTCATCAATTTCTGAGCAACTATAAGTAAAAGAAACTATCTAGTAAAAAAATGTTTACTTCACATCTCATAGACTAGTAACTTAAAAAAATGAGCAACTTAAAGTTCATTTTAATCAATTACTTAAAACTTTTTTTGTAGTTATTGTAAAATTCTTCATTATTTAGTAAAAAATATTTATTTATATAGTAACAACTTTCTTTGGTTTATTTCACATCTCATTAGACTAGTTAGACGTGTTAATGTTAGACTGAAAGAGTCATTGACTTTGAGAACTAAAAATAAAAAGTTAATTAAAAGATGTAACAAAACAAGGTCAAAACTCAAAACACATGATTTTTTGAACTCATTGATTGAGTATTACGATGTATACCTAAATTTCTTCAAGTCAATTAATTGTTCTAGATTGCTATTTATTCAACATGCCGTTACGAGTTTTTTGTCCTTTTGTAATCATCTGTAGTTATTTTCTTTTCATGACGTACATGACATAGATTATAATAAAGAGATATACTGTATTTTTTAAATGACTATGCTTTGATGATTGTATGAACAGAAAAACTGTATAATATTTTCATTATTTGTTTTAAGAAAATAAAAATATGTAATAGCTTTTATAGATTGCTTCAGCCTTTAATATTCTTGAACAATTTCCAGTATTTCCTCAAAAACAATTTTTTTAACACTCATTTTTAATGTTCGCTTTACGGCTACTAAATTTCAGAGTCGTTGTATTTTGTATAGTACATTACAAATGCAACAAATTTTAGTAACTTATTAATTGAATGCTTATCATTATATTATGATTTTCGTGTCCTACTCCTACCAGAAGAAAAGTAAAAGTCTAGACGAATCGAACTGAAATGTTTTATAATATTCCTGGTAGATGTAGAAATTTCTTCAAACATTAGGTCCAAGCTCTCTATAAAAGGCTACACAAGTCTTCCATTTTAGCATCAACTCCTCTAAGCTTCTTCTTTCTATCTCTCACTTTTACAAACAAAGAGATATACCAAAAATGGGTCTAAGCACTACAAGAAAATTGAGTATTCTTAGCGGCCAAATAACGCTATCTAACGAAACGATAGCGAAGTAGAAAGCGCTATATCTTCGCCCATGATAATAGGTCGACAGCTTTCGATAGCGTTTTTTTGTATTGCTATATTTTATTTATATATTATAGCGTATTCTTTTATGCAATGTAATATTTTTTAATAGCAAGTATATTTTGTTATTAATTATCAAATTACAGCATTTATTATATGCAATTTAATCAATTAGAATAGCATTTATAATATGCAATTTTATTCCACTAAAATAGCATTTGTATTATACATTATTTCGATTTATCAATTTTTTATTATATTTAATTTTAATTTATTAGGTTTTTTGGATAAATTGACATATTAAAATTTCAATATTTTATTATATTATATGAAATCATAATACAAATAGTATATTACAAAGTATAAATACAAAATTTTAAAAGTAAAAGTATAAAGATTAATAGATTAATACAAATCTTATACTAATATCGTAAGTGCTGCCAAGTATTAAAACAAAATAAAACTAACAAAGATAGAGACAAACTATTGATTTGAGCTCACTGGCGGCTTAAGTGAATAATTTTGCTAAGTGTTGGCGGAATAGGTCATTTTTGTTTCCCGCTTAAAGATTTTCGGTCTTAGCATTTATCAGGTGCTATTAAAAAGTAACCAAAATCACGAGCTCATCTATTATAGCAGTTCATGAAAATGCGCTATCGTCTAGTGCTATCAATATGGACTTTTTTTGTAGTGATTCTATCATAGCGTTTGTCTTTTCGAAAACGCTATGTAAATTTTTCTAAAACTCAACTATAGCAGAACCGTTAAAAACGTTATACTATACTGCTATTAATACCTTCATTTCTTGTAGTGAAGCAAAACTATTTCCTTAATTTTACTCTCGATTTTGATGTTTGTGGTTTTGAGTAACGCTCAGCTGAGCTCTGATTTTTACTCCACGACCTGCCCTAACATCACAGCCATCGCTAGGGGTCTGATCGAGCGAGCTAGCCGTAATGACGTCAGACTCACTGCTAAAGTCATGCGTCTTCACTTTCACGACTGTTTCGTGAACGTAAGATCTATTTCTATTCATGCATTACCATATGTTCGTGATTTTTTTCGTTTACTTAGTAATGAAACCAACCGTTTAATGCGCATGTAATGATCTCATGATTCATCTTGAATACAAACCAGTACATGTGAAGGTTTATGAATGAAGCTAACTAGGACATGACTGAACATGTTTGATTAGGCTGCATTTATTTTTGTTTTTAGGTTTAATGGATATCAATATAGTTCATACTCGTTGTTTGACCAAAAAACGTTGTACCTAGTCGTTGTAAAGGGTGATGGACATCAAACCGAAAGAAAATTAATGAAAAGTTTGATGTTTGATTATATATGTTTGACCGTAGATTCTGTCATTAAGCTTGGTTTCATATTGAGAAAGTAACGGTCTTTCTTAACCCAAACTCTAAATATCCCTTTTTCTTTTTTTTTTCTTCTCTAATCTTTAACTAAGAAAAGTACATAGACTTTGTCAACAAAACATAACTAGGTTTATTTGGTTAGTGGAATTAGGTTTCTTTTAAAATTTAGACATGCAAAAAATATTGAAGTCATATGTGAACACAGGGTTGCGATGGTTCGGTACTATTGGACGCTGCTCCTGCGGATGGGGTAGAGGGTGAAAAGGAGGCTTTCCAAAACGCGGGCTCTCTTGACGGATTTGAAGTAATTGATGATATCAAAACCGCCCTCGAGAATGTTTGTCCGGGAGTTGTCTCTTGTGCCGATATCCTTGCTATCGCATCTGAAATCTCTGTTGCACTGGTAATAACATAATTCTTGAAAATTATGTGCTTTCAGATTCCCTTTTTTAACCAGTGGAAACATAACCAAAACCAAGACTGTGTTATCGCTCGCATTCAAATTTTCTAATACATGTTGAGAAAAAATATTATGAAAACATTATAACATACCGAATACTCTAGTAACGTTTATATTATTTAAGGCGGGAGGGCCGTCATGGGACGTATTGCTAGGAAGGAGAGATGGCAGGACGGCGATCCGCGCGGACGCAGTGGCTGCACTTCCACTAGGACCTGATTCTCTAGAGATTCTTACTTCCAAATTCTCCGTACACAATCTTGACACTACTGATCTCGTCGCTTTGTCTGGTAATTCACTTTTGCATCTTAATATATATGTTGTATTTGGTCATCTCAGAAACATGATTATATAATTTATAGAGTAAAATTAGTAAATACTTCAATAGTACTTTGTCACGATATATCTTAAGGAAGTATGAATCACAACAATGCACATACAGGTGCTCATACCTTCGGGAGGGTCCAGTGTGGAGTGATAAACAATCGTCTGCACAACTTTAGTGGTAACAACGGACAGTCCGACCCGAGTATCGAACCAGACTTCTTACAAACATTGCGACGACAATGCCCGCAAGGCGGAGATCTCACAGCGAGGGTGAATCTTGATCCTACAAGCCCGGACTCATTTGATAACGACTATTTCAAGAACCTTCAAAACAACCGCGGAGTGATTGAATCAGACCAAATCTTGTTTTCTTCGACAGGAGCGCCTACTGTAGCTTTGGTGAATCGTTTTGCTGAGAGCCAAAACGAGTTCTATAGAAATTTTGCGAGATCAATGATCAAGATGGGAAATGTAAGGATTCTCACAGGAAGTGAGGGAGAGATTCGTAGAGACTGCAGACGGGTCAATTAATAAGTTTTGCATGTTCAAATCATCAAACGTAAAACTTCTTGTTATACACGAAATAAGTGTTATTTGTGCTTCTTCACAATTGTTTTTCTTCTTTTTTGATTTTGTTTTAATGTTAAGCATGCCATTGTTACTTATAATTGTAAATCATATATATATATTATTAATGTTCTTTTTGAAACATACCACTATCATATCTGCTGAGATCATATTTTCTTCATTTTTTTTATGTTATACATTATATTTTTGTCCACCTTACGTTTCATTAGACAGATTCAACGGCATCACGGCTCTTACCGCTTGACCCAGTCAAAAGGTAAGTTTTTAATCACCTTCCTCGCGAGTAAATAGGTAATTTATGTATTTTTCCACTAAGTTACCACAAAAATGATTAGAGCCAAGTTTAAATAAAATGGAAAGCAAAATGCGATCATCATGCAGTTGCATCAAATTCGAGCCAGGTGGACAAAATCTCTGAAATTTTCAATAAAAATTGTTTAAAATTTTAATGAAATGGTATATATTAAGATCCAATAACTGACACTTTAATATATTCTAATCGATACTAGTAAAAGGAATTTTAACTAAAGATTTACCCTAACAGCCCAATAACAATTTCCAGCGCCAAATAATCCCTAAAAGGACCTTTGGAAACTCCCGTCAAGGGCCCTAAAGTTGAGAGTGAAAGAGAAGAAGGAAAGGACTCTGAAGAGAGGCAGCCAGAACCATTCTCATTTTGGCGTTTATTTTTAATCTCTTTTAATGCTTGTATTTTTTTTTTAATTATTCTCTTAACATATATAGTATAAACAATGATCAGTAGCACTCCCTGAGTTTATAAGCTTCTTCCATAGATGATCTAGTTATGTATCCGTTGATCCAGTTTATCCAAAAATATGTATTTTCAAAATCTTTCTTTTAACGTAAAAAGAAAAAGAAAACCATACATGCATAGATTTCCAATTTAATTATTAAATTTGTTTTCAAAGTGTCATTCTGATGTATTGTATATGTCAAGCCAGTGATGTGTGTGGTTCTAAGAACAGTTCGGTTGAAAACTTGAAGGTCATGGAAAACGAAACTATATTTTATTATTAGGAGACAGAAATCATTTTTTTTTCCGTCGAATTTTTTTTTCATTTAGTATTCAAATCTATAGGATAGTTGACTCTCCGATTCTCGTTGCCTCTCTGATTTTTTTCTTTTTTTTTTTGTGGTCGATCGTCAGCTCTTTGATTATAAATTATAATTAATTTAGCCATTTCTATAATTATTTAGATAGGAAGATTTGAAAATTTGGCAAAATTGTAGTGGGACAATGTCGCTTTCGATCCTGAGTATTTTATTAGACTCTAGAATCTACCCCTAACTTTATGAAGGAGTGGTGGGAATGTAACCAAAACACGTCGGTATATATCTTTTTCTCACAAACAAACTTTAAAATCAAAGATAACACTTCGGTAATTATCATATGATTTAAATTTTAAAAATTACTATTTCTATTAACTAATTAAAATAATTTAACGTTACCGATATTTTTTTTAAAAATGAACAAGTATCCAGCAATAATCAATCAGATTGAAACTTGACAGAAGCTTAGTAAATTGTAAATTAGTAAAAAAAAAAAAAATGTAAATCAGTATGGCTTCACGCAGCCAAACTAGAGATGCTCCAACAAAAGCACTACAGTTCATTGAATTCTAGGAAATTTTTTTTTTTTTACTACGTCCAGTAAAGTGCACTTGGACGCAAAAACTGTTGCAATTTTTTTAGCAAAAAACAAAAAAAAAATGGTGAAAAACTCCGGAAAATATTACGTAGACAATAACAAACCCCCACTTGTCAAAAGAAGGACAAGAAAGACCACTACTACCACTCGTTGTCTAAGTCAATACACACACATTACGCACCATATTCACATCTATTGCAAAAAGAGTATTCATTTTAGCCATCCATGTTCATCCATCAAACTTTTCTGTTGCATCCAAAAATCTCATTTTCCATAAGAAATTTTACAAATAAAAGAAAAACATACGCTGAACCAACTTCATCTACATATATAAATCTCTTTATAAGACCTTCGAAAAAAGTTTAATTACTACACATATTTCACATGAAAGACTAAATCTTCATGATCTTAAGAAAATACATATAATCTACTATTACCATATTACTCAGGTACTTTGATATTTTACATGGCCGATCCATATTTTGCTAGAGAATAACTAAAGCTGGTCATCGTAAACTTTGATCGATCTACTTAGCCCCAAACGGGAACCACCTCTCCTGGAAATCTGACTGGTACGAAACCATGAACAATATGAGCACGAGCACGGCTGCTACGCCCCAAGGGGAAGAACCAGCACGGTGAATGGAGTCTTGTTCAGGCCAGGGGACGTAGAAGGAGAGGCCGCCGGAGAAGAAGTGGACGAGGAGTAGAAGGAAGAGAGGGGTGAACATAAAGACGAGTTTAAGCTGGTCCAGGGTGTCTTCGATGATGGACTCGTAGTTCAAGTACCATGTGAGGGACAACACGAAAAAGACGACGATGAAGAAGAAACAGAGATGTGGGTTTGGGAGAGCGAGGTAGTCTAAGTAAGATGAGCCATAGTATGGTGATCTCGCCATGCCTTCTTCTTGGTTTTTTTCTCTGGTTTTTGATAAAGGACTAGGTTTTTTAGAATGTGGAAGTGAAATCTAGATGTCTCTGTATATAAAGAAGTTAGATTATCTTTGGAGAGAAGAAAAGAGTATGCTTTGAATGGGTGTTATTATTTACCTTATTAATAGATTAAAGTATTTCAGGGCTTTTCGGTTTTTGAAGTGGTCGGTCGAGACCACGTGGATGTGATCCTATGGGTGTTTGTAATTCTGTATTAATACTTGGGCCCTTAATACTATATAGTTATTGCTTTTGGATTTAAAGCCAAATAAAGCTAAACTAAAGGGGCACTTTCTCGTCATTATTCGTATATTTAAACAACATAAATTTTAAAATAGAAGGTAGGTGTGCTCTAAGAATTATTTGGATGATATTCTTCAGCTATGGTTCTATTTGGATCGTTTGAATTATTAGAGAAGAATTATCTAAAAATCTCTAAAACTTTTGGATCGTTCGAAAAAATAGTTATTCTTACCTTTTTTCGTGTGTGTTTAAAAAGAGCTATTCTTGCTAATTGATTTTTAAAAAAACGCTTTTCAAATTAAGATATTTTGTCTAGTAATGGATGGAGTGGAAGGTGGGAGCCTGGAGGAGTAAGGCATAACTTTCACTGTTAAGATGAATATTGTCCTGATTAAATGTCCAACCAAAAATTGAATGGTGCGCTAGGGTTTTCAAACTCAAGAAAGACACATATGTCTTATATATATAGATTTATAGTTCTAAACCAAAAATAGTAAGTTGTTATTGATATTAATTTTCCAAATCCAATTTTTAATGAATTTTTGCTTGTCTTTCCTTAATTTATTCTTTTTTTTTTTTTTTTTTTTGACAGCAATTTATTCTTTTTTTTTCAATTTTTCTTTTTATTATTTCTACACGAATGTAAATCCAGTAGCATGCATGTGTGAGTTAACAACAAAAAAATTTATGTGCTTATAAGTTATAACATACATCAATTGGGTTCTTCATTATTTCATCAAAGTTTTCCGTGCCATATCAGTTTTTATTTCCTAGATTGTGTTACATGAAAAACCCAATTGAAGTCTACCAGAAATGAGAGGCCCAAACAGCCTAAGCTTATATAGGAAAGGCCACAAAGACATGATAACGTAAACATACACGTAAGGTCGTTAGCCTATACTTGCAAGTTACTTTGAGATCGATGTATTACAAATATAAAATCGAATCGTGTCTTCTCACTTGCCTTACACATACATGACCAAACACAAAGCATCATCATCCTTGAAGCAAAATCAAGAAATGGCATAATCTCTTTGCTCATCAACTTTTATAGTCATCTTCAATTCATTAATTTTCCCCAAGTTAATTATATTTATAGGACCCTCCATAATCTCAACCTCTAAAGCTTCAACATGGGAACATTGGTGGGTCACATATTACCGGGCTTTTTTTTCTTTGCACTTGGTCTTTGGCACCTCTTTAACCACATCAAATTATTTTCTCTACACTCAAAATCATACATAGCACCTTTATGGTTCCCCTTATCCAAACCAAGATATTTAGAGCCTATCTTGATCATTATAGGCTCCTCACTTTCCATTTCTGTGGAACTCTTCCTTGGCCAAAAGAATCACCAACCATTTGATCCCAATGATGGAACCATCCCATCAAACCATCTCCATAACTTTGAACACTCTTGCATCTCCTTCACCTTCATCACCTATGCAGCTTTCGCCATCGTCTTTGATAAAACAAGACCAATGGCTCATCGGGCCCTCATCAACTTGATCGCGGCCCTTGCCTTCGCCCAACAACTCTTCCTCTTCCATTTCCATTCGTCAGACCACACGGGCGTTGAGGGCCACTACCATTTGTTGCTCCAACTCGTAGTTTTTGTCTCTTTGGTCACAACACTCTTGGGAATCGCCTTTCCAAGTAGCTTCATGTTGAGTTTTGTTCGGTCACTTAGTGTTTCCTTCCAAGGAATATGGCTTATGTCAATGGCTTGCATGCTTTGGACGCCAAGTTTGGTTCCCAAGGATTGTTTTCTTCATATTGAAGAGGGTAAACATACCATTAGATGCTCAAGCGTCAAAGCTCTTCATAGAGCAATATCATTGGTAAATATCCAATTCAGCTGGTTTCTTGTGATCATAACCATCTTTGCAATGTGGTTTTATATATTTTTGCAAAGAATCTACGGTGAGAAAATCGAATATTCTCAGCTTCGAACAAAGGAATCCAAAAACATGGAGATCATGATGACCATGGCTGAAGTTTAAGTCACTTTCTCACAATGTTTTCATATTCCAATTCAAAGAGATCATGTGTATATTGTATATATAAACATATTGTGTATTTTATTTTAGTGACACTAAAAATTTTAGATGAGACGTGGCAATTACGTCTACAATTTTTCTAGTCTAAAAAAAAGAGTCAAAGTAATCTCAAAATACGATTTTCTACATAATCCATTAATCTCAGAAGTCTTCTCTCTCTCTATCCTCAAACAAAGTATGGCCCTTTATCGTTTCTTCATCTCAATCGTTTTCTTCTCTCTGACCCTCTTCACTAAGACGACCCATTCCCTCTACGAACCCGACCCGGATTCGATTTCCACCGTTTACGAACTCCTCCCAAAGTACGGTCTCCCAAGCGGTCTTTTACCGGACTCTGTCACCGATTTCACCCTCTCCGACGATGGCCGATTCGTTGTCCACTTGCCCAATTCCTGTGAAATTGAATTTGACTACCTCGTTCACTACGATAAGACTATATCTGGTCGTATCGGTTACGGCTCAATCACCGAGCTCAAGGGTATTCAGGTGAAGAAATTCTTTATTTGGCTCGATGTCGATGAAATCAAGGTCGATCTTCCGCCGTCTGATTCCATCTACTTCAAAGTTGGGTTTATCAATAAGAAGCTTGATATTGACCAGTTTAAGACTATACATTCTTGCCATGACAATGGTGTCTCTGGTTCTTGTGGAGATTCTTGGAAGAGTTTTCTTGAGGTAAAGATAAGATCTTGCGTTTTTGAATTTGGCTGATATGATTGAAGATATATCTGGGTTTTAGGGTTCTTGAGGATTTAGAGGAAAAGGGTTTTGTCTGAGATACTAATAGATTCTGGAATCTATCTCTGAGTTTCTGGGTTCAAGTTTTCAGTTGGTTTTGTGCATTGACCATTGTTGGATTTGTAGATTGTTTCTTTCATATCTCTAGGCCTGGATTATGGGTAAATGAGTGGGTATATATTTCTGATGAATGCAATTTACACATTTATTGAGGAACAACATGAACATGGCTGCTTTCTCAAAATTGAACCACAGAAGGCTAAGGCTAAAAGCAAAGTCCTAGGAGAATCAGACTAACCTGAGAAAAGGTTTGAAATGTATCTTATCTTAGATTTGAGAGAAGAAACCGTATTTAATGCTTTCACATTACTGTTATTTGAGTTGTTGTAGGACATACATCATTGAAACTGATAGTAGCAGTTTTTTTCCTCTGTTTGGTTCTCTTTTGTTCTTTTAGTTCATAGTGATAGCTTAATGGGTAGCTGATAAAAGTGAAAATGCTGTTTGTTTATGATACTATAGCAGGTCATTCTGCATTTCTTGCAATGTCAGTTGTTCTTTCTTGCTGCAATGTACAAGCCTCTAACAAATGTTTTCCGATCTTTGATGGTTTTTGTCTGGTTCCTACAATGGTTATTGGCTTAGATCTTTTCAAACCAGCCAACTCGCAAAAGTGATTCAGGCTGGTTTGCAGGAAATTGTTGTTACTTGCAATAACAGAAGTTTTTGTTTTTCTCAGAAAGGGCAAGGAATGATGGATGAAGCGGAAATGTTAATCACCGAGTAAAACACTCTTTGCAATCACAGAGTCTGCGACAACACGCAGATAGAGTTGAGTCTCAAGTCAAGTCTTTGTACATATACATACAATAACTAGACAAGTCTTTTTCTAAGACTTGGTATGAAATGTCGATATATCCATTATGTACGTCTTGTTAAAACTGGGTTCCACGAAAATGTTGTATCATGACTAAATGTCCCCGTGTTCTTTCTTCACCATCATAGTAGACTCTGGCCGTTAAGTTCCTTACGACTAGTAGTTGTATCATGTATGGCATAACGAATGGAAGATGCATTCTAAGAGCCTATAGGTTGTTTCAAATATTACATTAGAAAGTGATCTGATTGAGAACTTGATCTGTTTGAAACCATCGATCAATCATTCTTGGTGACCGTAAGGGTTTTAGTGGCTGTGATGAAGGGAAATTGTTGAGCAAGCCTTGGTGGTTGGGTTAGTGGTTTTGAACTACCGATTCGAGAATCATGGTGGTGACTGAAAATATGTCGAACAAGATGGTCAAACTTCTTTTCTCCATTGGTAACAAAATTGTTCTGACCTTTGAGACTGATGCCCGAACTCGTGATTTGGAAGACTTTCTCGTGATTCTGAAATTCTCCCATGTTTTTTCTAAGTTACAACTTTACAAGACGACAAGAAATACACCTTATTATAGGGAGGCGTCCACGTAAACCCGAAAGCCCACCCGGTGCTTTTCTACTTTGCCTTTGCTTGCTAGGAATAAATAAATAAATATCACAAGTCCCTGATTTTGACTGGCTAAGATTCAACGGCCATTTTCCATCTTACAGACCCAATTCCTGTTTTCTGTTTTGTAGTAGTAATACAAAACAGGGTCAGGATTCTATCTTCCATATTCTTTTCCCACTGATTCTTACAAATCGATCTAAGGAATCTATCTACCAACTGTTCCGTGATTTCTGGTGGGAAAAGTCTTGATCTTGCTGTTTGGTTTGGAGTAATGGTGGGTGCTTGGTTTGTTGTTGGCTCACCGGTGATGGACTCTTCGAGCAGTCCATGTTTGTGTCTGGATGCTCACAGGACGGGTAACATCAGGAGGAAGAAGATCCTTGGCAGTGCAAGAAATCTGGAATTAGGAAGCTCTTTTACTGGCTCACGCATTGTTTTCAGGCTTTCTTCGAAGCGTGTGTCGAGAATTGCGAATCGAAAGAGCAAAAAGCTCTTGATTGTGAATGAGGATATTGCTGGGAATTACGAAGATACCTTCGGTGATGTCCAAAAGGTGAGCACTTTTGCATGAACCCTTGTTTTTATAGAGAAAGATTTGACAAAGATCGACCTTTTCAATTTTTTTACAGCAAATTGTTAATTATTTCACATACAAAGCTGTGAGGACGGTTCTTCATCAGCTCTACGAAATGAATCCTCCTCAATACACTTGGTTCTATAAGTAAGTTTCTTATGGTTTATCATTTGATGAAGTTGTGTATAGGATTAGATTTAACAAAAACACTTTACTCCGATCATTTTTTTACCTTGTGGTCTTAATTATGTTTCTCCTTTGTTATACAACAGTCATATCATAACAAACAGACCAACGGATGGCAAACGTTTCCTCCGTGCCCTCGGCAAGGTAAAAATATCTCACCAGAAGCAGCATCATCTGATAAGCCAAGATGCGTTGGGTCTAGTTGAACAAGTTCAGCTGGTATACTATAACTAGCCTAGGACTGAATGTAGCTGTGGTGAGTTGGTTAGTTAGCAATTAGTGAGGGCTGAAGTTTATAAGACATGTTGTCTCTGGTTTGGTGAATTGGAACAAGGAAAGCAGTTCCATAGATTTCGTCTTATCATTATCGCTCTGTGTTGTGATAAACTATGTTTGATTCAACCTTGGTATGGAAGATATCAACAAGTGGAGAATGAGGAGCACTTTTGTGTTTTATCTGAGAGCATAAAAACAGACATTGATTTCTTTTTTTATTTGTCTCAACTACTTGTAGGAGAGTCAGGAGCTTGCAGAAAGAGTGATGATCACGCGTCTTCACTTGTATGGCAAGTGGATCAAGGTAAAATCACCCGCTAAATCTCGCTCCAGTTTCGGTTATGTGTCTTTCCCTTCCTGTCATGGGAACCTGAAAATACCAAAATCTAATGGTGTATAGTTTAATTTGTTGTGTAGAAATGCGACCATGGGAAGATATACCAAGATATATCGGATGAGAACTTGGCGTTGATGCGTGAACGCCTGATGGAAACAGTGATATGGCCTTCTGATGACTCAGAGGTAATTGGCTGAAGAAGGCTGCGCACACCACAGCCACAGCATTTGCTTTGTCAAATTGCTTCTCAGTTTTTAGGACTTTGAGTTTTTTAGTTTGAATACATATTATTATAGTTGAAAGAGCAGTGTGTATATGATTATGTCTATTCTTGGCATGTACTATATGATATTAGGGGCAAAAACAATACCCTTCTTGTGCTCGGGAAACTTTCTCAGTCACCTCTTACGCTCACAAGTCACACCATTAGAATTATTACCATGTAAAGAGCATAAACTAACATGATATTTGTCTGAAACAAGCGTTAAGTTCCTACTATTTGCATGTAAAATATACTTGATCCACTAGTTTTGAGTTTTGTCACCCTTAAGCAATCACAGGCTTTAAATGCAATGACGTGGGCATGATTAAGGAAAATAACGGTTGGTCCAAATCGGAACACTTGTCCTCGTAACAACTTCAAAAAGGTTTTGACTTTTTTGAGTAAAAGATATTACAGATTTACAGTCCTCACTCAGCACGAAACCACGCCGAAAAATTCATGGCGAAGACTAGCATTTTTGCTGCTCCACCTTTTACCAACTTCGAATACCCGTCGATGTTCCGTGTCAAGAACTCTTCGATTATCAGTTTCACCGAAACCAATTTTCTCCGACAATCGATTTCGACCGGTATCGTAAGAACTCCGACTCCAAGGGGAATTGGGTTCGTCTCATGTTCTTCGGTCACGGACGAAGCTTCTTCTGAAGAGCTACAAGTTCGAACCTTGTAATATCACCTTCCTCTTTAATTTCTGCATAAACCTGTAGCTGACTATTGGACTGATCTTTCTGGGTTTCTGATTATAATCCGTAGGTTGATGAAATGTGGTTTCTTTTTGGCGTTTGCAGGACATGGAAGTGGAAAGGTTATTCGATAAGATATCAATGTGCTGGAACCAGTGGCCCTGCCTTGGTCTTGGTTCATGGTTTCGGTGCTAACAGGTCTAACTCATTACCCATTTAGCTTCTCATTACCACAACCTTAATTTGCTGATAGGTATCATTAACATATTATTGGCTCTTAATAAGCATGCTCTTAATTTAGGCTTTGAACTTTTGATTCGGGAATTGAGAACCATGGTTTCAACAGTAGCATTTTCCTCACAAGTTTTTGTTCTGTTATCAGTGATCACTGGAGGAAGAACACACCTATTCTTGGGAAAACACATAGGGTTTACTCAATCGATCTTATCGGATATGGGTACTCCGATAAACCGAATCCTCGGGAGTTTGGTGGAGAACCATTCTACACTTTTGAGACATGGGGTGAGCAACTCAATGAATTCTGTCTGGATGTGGTCAAAGATGAAGCCTTCTTTATATGCAACTCTATAGGAGGTAGAGCTTTGAAGTTGCAACTCTTTCGGGTTTTTAGTTTTTTTTTTTGGGTTCAGTAATGACAGAGAGATTGGTGTTCATTAGGACTTGTTGGTCTTCAGGCAGCAGTAAGTAAGCCAGAAATATGCAGAGGGCTTATGCTTATAAACATATCGCTCCGCATGCTTCATATCAAGAAACAACCATTTATTGGAAGACCTTTCATCAAATCATTCCAGAATTTACTTAGGTATTGTATGCCTGCTTCACGAAGAACTTCTTTGGTGTTGCATCTGAATATAATATCATGTCGGTCTCAGGAATACTCCAGTTGGAAAATTATTTTTCAAGAGCATTGCTAAACCAGAGACAGTAAAAAGCATTCTTTGCCAGGTATTGATGGTTGCATCTGTAAAAATAAGAAAGATCTTTGTATTTTGTTAGTGAGCTTAAGGAAAGTTTGTTTGTTTTTGTAAATTTGCAAATTAGTGTTACCACGATAGCTCGCAAGTGACAGATGAGCTAGTTGAGGCAATTCTACGTCCAGGGCTTGAGCCTGGTGCAGTCGATGTCTTCCTCGAATTTATCTGTTACTCCGGTGGACCCCTTCCAGAGGATTTACTCCCACTGGTCAAGGTTCGTTACTCTGGTCTTTTCCTTGACTCTAGTTAAAACTAAACCTTAATCTAAGTTCTCTAACTGTTGCAGTGCCCAGTTCTAATTGCATGGGGAGAGAAAGATCCATGGGAGCCAATCGAGCTTGGACGAGCGTATAGCAATTTTGAAGCGGTTGAAGATTTCGTTGTTCTTCCTGATGCCGGCCACTGTCCTCAGGTATCTCTCCCTGCCTCCCTCTGAAGATGGAAATCCAGCAAGTAACCTTTGTTTTCTTATTATTATGTTTCTGTAAAACTTGCAGGACGAGAAGCCAGAGATGGTGAACCCACTTATTGAATCATTCGTTGCGAGACATTGAAAGTCCAATACATCCATCGCCCCAGACATTTAATCTCTCTAGATTTTTTTATATCTGTACAGAAACACATCTTGTGAACCTGCACGAACACTCAAGAGTTGTGCATGAACAGTCAAGTGAGATTTTTCAGAAGTGACAAAACTGTGATTGTATGGGTACAGATGTTGATGGAGTAAAGAGCTTGGTAAGAGAACAAATCTTTTTATTCCAAACCCAATGGAAATACAAGACTTTCAAGTTTCAACACAAGAATTAATGATTGGTTTCCATTAAACATAGACACATTTTCTTGCAAACCTATATCTAACAAATTAGGAAACCATACATCACTTCCTTAATTCTCTATCCAAAATTCTGGTTTTGTCGGCTATAATATTCAAAAGCTCCCTCCCCCATTGGCCATGAAAAAAAGTAGTAATCCTATTCGATGGCAGAAGAAATGATAACGAGAGTGAACGGAGCACCTTCCAATATCAACAGCAACATTTTTATCACATTCATCTGGCCACCACAAACGACCACACCCAAGACCCTTCAAATGTTTATTGTTGGTGAAGCAATGTTAACCCCCAAATACTTGTCTAGTACACTCTTAAATGCCTGTATAACAAAAGAACATAAAATTTTATGGCCATGTGGATCTTCAAAACATTTATCTCCTTCGATCTTACGTTGCTTCACACTCAACAAAGAGATGCTAGAGATTTATGTAACCAGGTTTATGCAGATATCAGCATGATGCCAATAATTTCTCTCCTTTGAGTTTATGGTGGTTCACACTTCACAGTCAACAAAGTGATGCTAGAGAACATACCTGAAATGCAAAAGACTCTTTCCTACTTAAAATTATATCCATTGCAGCTGCTTCATCATCGAATGCACCATAAAATTCCCGAAAGAACTGGTTCCTAAGGATTGGAAACGAAAAAAAGAAGAGAGATAACAAGTTACTCTCCAGTTTCAATGTATGGAAAAAAAAACACAACAATGCTTCAGAACAAACCTATCTTCTTCACCACTCTGTTGGTCAATCTCATCAAACTTCTGTGTTAGAACTTCCGCAGCAATGGGTGAGAGCATGTGGAGTATTAATGCTTCTAAGGTTCTTGGGAAATAACGCTGAAATGAGTTACATGATCGGACCAAATAAATTAAAAGGATTTTCACTCAAAAAATCTTATGTAAAACTAAAACGAAAATCTCCATTTTCACCAAAATGATGAAGTAAAAATAGTTTTAGGTAACTTAACTCCAGCTAAGGCAATGCCATGTGAGGATAAACACAGTAAAGTAATGCATTTTAGAGTTAACTTACTGCCATAGCAAGGAGAACATCCCGAAGTCTAGATGCTTCAAGATTCCAAAGCAAATGGGCAACGGGATCATCTTCTAAACAAGATGATGCATTCACCAGGAACTTGCTTTTTTCTCCCTCAGAACAACTGGGTGAAGTGTGTTGGAGCCCCTTGCTTGTATTAACAGCATTAACGTGGTCATGGACTAAAGAAATAAGCTCATGAAGCGCCTGGGAAGCACAAGGATCTAGATCATGCAGCGACGCTTTTTCATGCAATGTGCTGAGGCCCTTTTTATTGCTTTCATTGCCTAAATTATCATTCCCGCCTTCTGCAGTCATTCAATGGCCAAGTCAGGTAAACAATTATAAGGTTTTCTCAGGATTTAACAATCAAGGTCTTACCTGCCATCTCAATGTGAGATTGGTCAATATGCTCAGACAGGTGCCTTAAATCAGTTGAAGAAGGCTTCGAGACTAACAGGCTCTGTCAATATCCATGTTACACCAGTAAATAGAAAGGTAGAAAACTTCGTAAATGCAAGCAAAGATGAGAAGACGAACATACACTTCTTCACTTAAAATAAGGATGAGTAAGAAATATATCATAACTCCAACAATCTTTACTGATGAGCCAGAATAAATTACACACCATTTCTCTGTCTATCAATCTTAATGGATGACACAAGATCCAGAAGCACATGCAAGAAAAAAAGAACAGAAGTCAGGAAACAAAACAAATATGGTATGCAAAAAGATATCCTATATAACAATCCAAGATGTGTAATTAAGACCTTCTTGTGATTCGACGCAGATAATATGAATCCATATGTTCATGCATGTTAAACATAATGTTTGATTGCCACCAAAAGTTGACAGCAACAGTCAGCTCATCACTATCCACCTGATGGAACCTGCATAAGTAAAATAAAACTTAATCTGAAATAGTCCATCAACCTGCCTACTGATTGTTCTCGCCTTAAACCTATGAGGCTTAAGTAAAATGTCAAAGCTTCGATACTTACAATTATCTTACAAGGTAACCAAAGAAGTGTCACTTTCATTAGCATGATTCTGAGTAAGCTAGCTAACCAAAACGACATCTCAAGCATCTTTGTTTGTGTCTGGAATTAAAACCTAAAGGACCTCATGTCAAGCATCTAGAATAGAGGCTCTAGGCATATGCATACGATATGACATAAACTATATACAAACCCACACACTAAAGAAAGACCGAGAAAAATTAAGAGATTTCCTTTGCATACGTTATTTGATATAATTGCGGCATCTACAATAGCGGCTCAGCCAGAAAAAGCTACATAACAGAGACATGCTAACTACAACTGATTAGTAAAAACAGGTTGACACAGATGATGCAGGATATCTTAGAATATTCAGCTTATTCTGAAATGCAAAGCTATGCGCTACTAGGAGAGCTTTTATGAGAAAATACGAGTATACTCACCAACCTTCAGGAATGAATACTGCATCACCAGCGTTAAGAGTAACCTCCTGTGACTGCTTTAGGGAATGCTCTGCTCTTGGATAATCTGATAAATTTGGATTTTCTAGACCAACCGAACTACATGAACAACATTATAAAATGTAATGAAAATCTCGTAAATAAACATTGATACCGCTAAGGTGCAGTAACTGAAGTGTGTGCTCATGATGTAACCACAAAGAAAATCATATGGTAAGTCCAAGAATGATACCTATGGTTTGACGCTTCTCCGTATATAGGCATCGGGTAGAGCGAGGGACTGGCGGAAGGGGGCCACAAGACAACTGTTGATGATTTTTGAAAGTCGAAATTGATTTAGATATAAGAAGCCATAAAACATATAGTTAAATCATTGAATCTGCCAATATTTCAGATGAACCTTAAACTGACTCCAAACGAGCTGACTTAACATTCTATAAACCACATGCCCTAAATTTCTACGAAGCAATTTTATTTATACTTGGACCATACGATTCCAATTTGACTCCACTAAAACAGACAACAGAACAAAAACTTCCTGACAGTTTATCACGAAGGAAAACAATGGGTTAACCTTTTTTACGCCCTGAGACTACGCATAAAAGGTTATGATGTGGATCATAGTGGGTACTTGATCGAGCTTGTGCAGAATTCATCCAAAAATTGATAGAAGACAATGACTTTTCCCCTAAAAGTTTGGGCTGCATCAATTCAGATAGTTGATGTTAAGAAAGTGTAAGTAACCAGCTTTGCAGACACAAGAGTTGAAAGAAGTATGCATACCGTCTGGATGTCTTGTCTCAGAATCTTAAGTTGAACCTTCTCTTCTTTCTCGTCATTCAGAATTGGAAACTGGAACAAAGTACATATATATATGTATGTTCAACACAAGGGCAAACATATTCATACACGAGAAGCACAAAGACGAGAACTGAATATCATCTGAACCTGTGCTAGGTATATTTGTCCAGGTCTATAGTCCTCAGGGATATGATATAAATCTGCAGACTTAGCATCAACACCAGAACCATTCCCTTTGTCACTGATATGCTGCTTGCAGAATCTGATAAAATCCGAGAACGGCAATGATACCTACAGGACACAGAAAAACATTGTGATGGATACTAAAAGCTATATTACCAGAAACAATTACAGCTCAAATCATTAAATTTCTAGCTAGATTGGCAAAGAATCGGGCTACAACAAGATAGTGATTGAAGAGATGAGACAATCTGTTTGAGAACCGAGAAATGGGGGTTTCTTTTACCCTCTCATGGCTTCTGATATCACCATTGAAAATCGGAGCCGTCCTTGAAAGCATAGCCTCCACTTCAACTGAACCTGCACGTTCCTTCATATAATAATCCAATTGACGTATAAGATTACACAATCTTCGATTACCAGAAAAAGGAAACGAAATCGGAATCAAGTGGGAGAGTAACTGAGTAAGAACACTACCTCCAGATAATCAAGTCCACTGTTGAACGGATTCCACTTAGAATACGCATCCCAGTCGCTAGCACATCCTCGAAAAACCTCCATAAGAAAAAAGCAAATTTACGAATCAGAAGACTAATCAGATTCAGCGAAAGAAAGAAAGAGAGGTGAATTACTGCAGGGAAGTTGGTGAGTTCGACGGTAGACTCGAAGTCGGCGGCAGAAAGAGCAGTCTCGAAGGTTTGAATCTTCGGAAACTCGCATCCCATCGGCATACTTTACTCTACAGGCCGTGGGGATTTCGTTAAAACTCCAAACTTTAAAAATCAGTTTCGACCATATTATATACAAGTTTTTGTATCCAACAATAACATATTGGAAGATAAATTCGTGTAACGAGTCGGATTAAGTACACCTAAAATTCTCACTAATTCAAGTTTAGGTAAAATGTAAAATCAGTATTTCTTGTAATTAAGTCAGATAATTTCGTGTAATCCGAAAATGGTTCTAAAAATCTGAAATCTAGAAAAGACTATTTGTAAAAAAAAAATTGTATATATCAACCAGGTAACAATACAGTAAAATAGAGAACAAGGGACATGCACAAGACGAGAAATATATACATGACTTCACAACGAACACATGAGTCTTTCTTATCCGCTATTCAAAAACCCATAAACGGCACTTCCTTTATTGAACTATGATCTGGAAAGACTAGAGAGCATTTGATCAAGCTGCAATTATTGTGTGTTGTCTTAAGTGTTTGTACTTCTGTTCTACATTGAACAATCTCCAGCTTTCTCCAAAGTCTTTAGACAAGACCAGCTTCAGAGCGTCCACCCCTTCGGCTAAAGCTTTATCCATCTTTTCGAGAAACACAGCACACATGGAGCCATACATAAATCCATTCCCTCATGGTGATATAAGCCACAATGTTTCAATGTCAATAATATAAGCTCAAAGACTTACTCGTTCACGAGCTGGCATGCTAAACTTCTGCAATAAGAATGCCTTTGGGTCCATTTGTCCTGGAGGATTTCCAATTCCTTGCCATTGTCGGATATAACGATAATAATATCCGATTTAGAATTAAAGATGTTCATGAGATAGAGAAAGTGTTAAGTGGAACAGAGGTCGAAACCAACCGATTCGTAGCCTTGCAAATTCCCTGTTGCCTCGGAAATGGTTCATTACACTTTTTAACCTGAGAAGAACACAAGAATAATAACTACCATATACACTAATGTGTCAGTAATACCCCAAACAAGTATAAACATAAGATTTTCAATATGTTGATTCGCATAATATGATGGTAGATACTACGGTCTGAAAACATGTGACAAAAATGGTCTTCAAGAACCAGGGATTACTCAAAAACGTTATTGATGAATTTTGTTTTACACAAGACCGCATCCTAGTGAGAAAAATGGGATACTCATACCCGTTGTGACATCCATGGCCTCCTTTTTCCTGAAGACGAAGAACACCACATGGCAACTGCATGTCATCATGCACCTACATCACCAAATCCCAGAGTAACAATGGTATTAAACGTCTTCTGGTAAAACAAATCGTAAGAATGGTTAGGGCTTCAGCCAGAAACACTAATAGGATTACCACAAGCACACGATTGAGAGGTAACTTGTAATAAGCGGCGAGAGGTCCACTCTGACCAATTTAAGGAGAAGCGCAGTTACTAACACAATCAACCAAAGCTAAAATGCTACAAAATGAAGCTACATCAATGATAAAAAATAGGTAAATACAGCTAATTTAATTGGAATGATAAGCACTTAGCAAGCAGTAGATTTTTATGACCATACATGATACATCTCTACAATACACTATAATACTGTAATGAGGAAGCTTCTCAACAGGCCTTTAACATGTCAGAGAATGCTTAACCTTGGTTTAGATATCAATGGCTGTAGATGATGTTCAAGAATATGCTTGGAAAAAAGACCAGTCTTTAAGCCTCATGAATCATTCAGATACCTCTACTTTTTCTACACAGCCTGAATCTCATAATTTCATATGCTTAGAATCCCTAGATGCCATAATCTACACAAAATTTTCAAGACTCGTAGTAAGAATAGGAGAAGCAGATTACTGATTCACCGCTCAGGTTCATGTAGGTTTGCGGCTTTGCCAGGATAACAGGGAGATCATCCACGAAACCTGAGAGATGACAACACAAAAATGGAATCCCTTAATTTCAACATCAAACTCACACAGTTAAAAAAACTCATGTAACTCCCATACCTTGTCCCATTATAGCCTTGAAATTTACCAGGTTCATCTGAATCCCCACTGACTCAGCAAAAAGATCAATCATTTCGAACCCAATCTGCAGGACAGCAAAACAAGAGCAGACATCTAAAATCAACACAACCAGATCCGAGTTATGTTTAAATGCATTATCACAAAAGAAAAACATTAGAGTACGTTGTGTCTAGTCCCTTTGTATTTGTCCCCTGGATTGCCCAATCCCAAAAACAGCCATGGCCGATGAACAGAAGTGCAATAGCAACGCCTTGACAACCTACTCAACATAGCTTCAAGGATCCCTAAACCCAATTTACCAAACCAACAATTCCCAGATTAGTGGTTATAAATACTACTCCCTCCGTATTTTAATAATTGTCGTTTTAGAATTTTTATTTTTTTGAATTAGATGTCGTTTTCAAATTTCAATGCAAAATTTCTTACTTTTTAATGTTTTATGATGTCATAAAACATTAAAAAGTAATAAATTTTGCATAGAAATTTGAAAACGACATCCAATTCAAAAAAATAAAATTTCTAAAACGACAATTATTAAAATACGGAGGGAGTACAAATTAGCCTTCTCTGTGTGAATTCTCAACACAGAAGCGCTGATACTAAAATCGATGTTATAAACATTGATTGGCTACACTTATAAAATGAGAGGAGAGTTGCAGTTGTCCGGAGTCGTAGCGATTGTGACGGGTGGTGAAAAGGATTTGGAAAGAGGATACAGAGAACGACGACTGACTCGGACTGTTTAGTCGGAATTAGGGGTTTAGGTTCTGAAATGCAACTCTGAGAATTACAAAAAAGAATATTTATTTTATACCAACATTACTAGGAGTTTCTGTATAGTAGTCACTAGACTTTTTTTTTAATTTCAGTGAAATCTGAATTTGAGTGTTTTTGTAGAATTTCACTTCTTTTTAACACAAAGTTAAACAAGACCTAGCATCGTCCAAGATAGTGCAGGAGTTTTCAGCCTCACAATGATTCATAATTTTGGAAATGCTTTTGCTCCATTCCATTCCATTTCACTGAAAACTCATTTTTTCGTTCCTTTAGAATTCATCCAATTCTATAGTACATCTCAGAATTTGTTTTAGCGGCAGCATTAATGTTGCATTGAAAACCCCAAAAAATGGTGAAGACCATTTCTGATTAATTTGAGGTAGGTAGGTTGTAGTAACTAGTATGTTCATAGGCTTGGGCTGTTTAGCCTGTTAAAGAGTTTAAGGGGGGTGTATTGAACTTGATATTTTAGGAGATTTTGGGGTATTCTTAAAATTACCTGTTATCCAACTGGTGATTTTTAAAACTCTCCTCAAATCTTATGTTATTGAATATGTTATTTATGTAAAATCATCTAAAAGAGTTCACAATCTCTAGTTATTCAATCAACAATTTTGAAAACTAAAATCAAATCTACTGTTATTCAAAATATCGAATTTTTTTATAAAAAAATTAATAGAACTGATTGTAGGAGACTTTTTATACTTTTTTAGTTAAAAAATATGACTCAACAAATCACACCTCTAAGGGTGGTATTTGAAGAATTTCATTAAAAAAAAAAAAAATCTGTGCCTTGAGAAAATATGAAAACCCATCTTCAACCACTTCTCCATCTCTTTTCTTCTTTCATTGAACATGTTACAAGAGCCATCGAAGAGAAAATTGAAGAATCTACATATTCACTATGTCTTCATCTCTTTCTCTGCATTACTTGCATGTTCCCCTCTCTTTAAAATCTGTTTTGGTGGTTCTTTCACTAGACAAACTTCTTTTAGATGACCCCATTTAGAGCATGAAGTACATCTCGGCGGGAGCCAAGGGTACTTATTCTCTACCATAGCATCTACTCCTTTGTCTGACTTAAATCGGAATGATATCGGAAGTTCTTTTGATAAATCTACTTCAGCAAAAACTTTTGCTTCTTCAAAACTTTTGCAGAGCTCTGTGTCTCGGTGCAGTCTCTCCGGCTCTCCAACTGCACTTGTTAGAAAACTGATTCCCGGCCATGAAAACATTGAGTGTGGAACGTTCTTCAGAGTTACCCACAGGAGCATTGATTTGATCTCAGGCTGCGATTCTTCAATCACAGGAGACCATTTAGAAACAAACATAGGCATGTCGGCTATGTTCCACATCACACGACGAAGAACCCTAGCCCTAACTGAACTGTCTCTGATCCTAAATTTGATTGTAGTATCATTGACTGCAAACGCATCAATCCTTATTGTTTTATCTCCTAAAGGCCAGATTTTGTTGACGATGGCGTGAACTTTGGCGACGTGAGGAGCTGTGGAGGGAAATTTCCCTATGATCAAATCTTCCCAAAGAGGAACTGCATAATCAAAAATCTCATCCGGAATCTGAACAGTGGGATCACCATCAACAATCGTTACATTGAGGTTGTGTTTTGATAAACACGGTCTGTTTTGAACAATAGCAGAGTACGAAAGCTTCAGCGACACGTCTGGAGTGGCTTTTGGACTCGCCTGAGAGTCCTCTACCACCACCGTCTGTGACATAGCGGAGAAGTCAAGCCAATTTGGCGTCGTCATAGACATTTTTTCCTTTTTTTTGTTTTAAAAAGTATCCCAAAATCACCCAAAAGTTTAATTATAAATTTCAATAAATCACCAATCATTTTTCTTATTTTCCATTTAAAAACTCCAACAAAAAAACAAATCCCCTAAAAACTCACTCATATCTCTCAAAATTCTACAATTTCCAAATTTCACCAAATCTCCTAAAATATCAAGTCCAATACACCCCCCTAAGATTGGTTAAGGAGTTGATCCCATGAAATTTTGCAGTAAAATCAATTCTGTAAAATTTTTAAAAACACTTCCACATGAAGTTTTACATTACTTTTTCACTTTTTAAATGACTTGATAATGGCATGCAAACTCGGTTCAAAACACTCCAAATTCATTATGGTTATAAATCTATGAATAATGGTCCTCTACTTCCATACTAAAAACATGGATTCCATATTTGTAAGATTTTTTTTTTTTCTTTTTCATCTATTACATTATCATTGAAGATAATAACATTTAAAAAAATTATTTGCTTAAAAAGTATTTTATTTATTATATATAGGAAATAATAGAAAACTTAACTTTAAAAAAATTTATAAAAGGAAAACACGCATTGGTGATCAGTTTTATCATCCACCCTTGAAATACAGCTAATGACATTATCATTGCTTTGCTTTTCTTTTTTTCCTTAATTTAATTTTCCCCAGGGCCCACACCACCTCAAATCACGAATACATAATAGTTGGAAAATAAATGGAAATAAAAAATAAAAAAATATAATTATCTCTTCACAACCTCATCCCTCCTTCGATACCTCCTTCCTTCATTCCTCTTACTCTCTCTCTCTCTATAGACTCTCGCATCCTAAGGGGAGAGAGATAGCTTTAGCCACTTTTTAACCCTAGTTTTTCCCGCCGCCACCTTCCCCCATGGCTTCCGAGGCGAATCAGCTTCAACAAGCGCAACTCGCGATGGTTCTCGGCTCCGATTCGGCCCCCTTCGAGACGCTAATCTCTCACCTCATGTCTTCTTCCAACGAGCAACGTTCCTCCGCCGAGGCTCTTTTCAATCTCGCTAAGCAAAGCAATCCCGATACCCTCGCTTTGAAGCTAGCTCATCTTCTTCAGCTTTCTCCTCATCCGGAAGGTCGTGCTATGGCCGCCGTCCTTCTCCGCAAGTTGTTAACACGCGACGATGCTTATCTATGGCCTCGTCTCTCCCTCTCCACTCAATCTTCCCTCAAATCTTCGATGTTGTCTTGTATTCAGCGTGAGGAGGCTAAATCGATCTCTAAGAAGATTTGCGATACAGTCTCTGAACTTGCATCGGGGATTTTGCCGGAGAACGGATGGCCGGAGTTGCTTCCTTTTGTTTTCCAGTGTGTTTCATCTGATTCCCCTAAATTGCAGGAATCGGCGTTTTTAATCTTGGCGCAATTGTCACAGTACGTTGGGGAAACTCTGACTCCTCACATCAAGCTTCTCCATGGCGTGTTTCTTCAGTGCCTGAGTAGTAACTCTGCTAGCTCCGATGTTAAAATCGCCGCTCTCAACGCTGTGATTAGTTTCGTTCAGTGTCTGTCGAACTCAACGGAGAGAGATAGATTCCAAGATGTTTTGCCTGCGATGATCAGGACGTTGACCGAATCTCTGAACAACGGGAACGAAGCAACTGCACAGGAGGCTCTTGAGCTTTTGATTGAATTGGCTGGTACTGAGCCACGGTTCCTTAGACGGCAACTTCTTGACATAGTTGGTTCGATGCTTCAGATCGCAGAGGCTGATTCTTTGGAGGAAAGTACCCGTCATCTTGCGATTGAGTTTTTGGTAACTCTGGCCGAGGCGCGTGAGCGTGCCCCTGGTATGGTCAGGAAGCTCCCTCAGTTCATTGACAGGTTGTTTGCGGTTCTTATGAAGATGCTCGAGGATATTGAGGACGATCCTGCTTGGTACAGCGCTGAGACTGAGGACGAAGATGCCGGCGAGACCAGTAACTACAGCATGGGTCAAGAGTGTTTGGATCGGTTGGCAATTTCTTTGGGAGGAAACACCATTGTTCCGGTTGCATATCAGCAGTTTTCTGCGTACTTGGCTGCCTCTGAGTGGCAGAAACACCATGCTTCTTTGATTGCACTTGCTCAGATTGCTGAAGGTTGCTCAAAGGTATAATTGTTAGTGATGGCAGTTGAATACTTGAATAACATGTCTTAATTTACTTTTTCCTTTATTGTTTCATTGTTTCTGCTTTCAATTGGATGTTAAATAATGATTTATTCTGAGTTGATTTATCTTGGGAGGACCTGCCAAACACATACATCACTTTGGGGTTTTCAATCTGATATTGAATATCTTGAACTTTGATGTAGGTGATGATAAAAAATCTAGACCAAGTGGTGTCCATGGTTTTGAGCCAGTTTCAAAGTCCTCATCCTCGCGTAAGGTGGGCTGCTATAAATGCGATTGGACAGTTGTCTACAGATTTGGGTCCAGATTTGCAAAACCAACATCATGAGAGAGTGCTCCCCGCACTTGCTGCTGCTATGGATGATTTTCAGAATCCACGAGTGCAGGTAAGATCCCCTGTTTCTTTGTGAATATAATCTTCTGAAACTTCTAAAGCACTACCTTGTGACCTTTTCATGTAGGCTCATGCTGCTTCAGCAGTACTTAACTTCAGTGAAAATTGTACACCTGAAATATTGGCACCTTATTTAGACGGAGTAGTGAGCAAGTTGCTTGTGCTGCTACAAGTAAGTCCATTGTGTAAATTATTTCTTAAGATAAATAAATAAAATAAAAAGCAAATATCTTGCTTGCACTCTATTGATTTTAAATGATTGACTTTGAATTATAATGGTGTTTCTTACAGAATGGTAAACAAATGGTGCAAGAAGGAGCTTTAACTGCTCTTGCTTCAGTTGCTGATTCATCACAGGTATTTGTAAAGAAGTTGTGTTGCATCTATTGTTTTCCTTACATGCAACTCCTGATCTAACATAATCTAAATTTGTAGGAACACTTTCAAAAGTACTATGATGCTGTCATGCCTTATCTCAAAACTATTTTGATGAATGCAACTGACAAGTCTAAGCGGATGCTTCGTGCCAAATCCATGGAGTGCATCAGTCTAGTTGGAATGGCAGTTGGAAAGGACAGATTTAAGGATGATGCTAGGCAGGTATGCTTATATGCGTGGGTCAAATCAATTTGCATTTACTATCTAAATTGATGCTATATGCAGTTATCCTATTCACTATTGCATGAAAATATTTCACATATCCATGCCAGGTCATGGAAGTGCTCATGTCATTGCAAGGGTCTCAGATGGAGGCAGACGATCCGATTACGAGTTACATGTTACAGGTGAATTCTTACAACATGCTAGGTCTATCTGTTAAGTTATAAACATAAAATAGGTAAGTTCACTTGCTTACATTTACCTTACACTTTCGTAGGCATGGGCTAGGCTTTGCAAGTGTCTAGGTCAAGATTTCCTCCCATACATGAGTGTTGTGATGCCTCCTTTGCTTCAGTCAGCTCAACTTAAGCCAGATGTTACAATTACTTCTGCTGATTCAGAAGATGAAGCAGAAGATTCTGATGATGAAAGGTTTCCATTCTTCTTGACACTTCATCTGATTGTTATGATATCTCTATACCTTGCGTTTATTTAGTTCCGATGCCTTTGCATAGAAAAACAATTCTTCTCTGGGTTGTTGGAGGTGCAGCTGCCCTCCCTGCATTTGTTTTTCCTGAGATATTTAACGATACTGAGATTCTGTCGATATTATGATATATGATATGTTTTAAGATATCATGCATAAATAGCATGCATAAATTTGTGCTATTTCCATCTCTTGATGCAGCATGGAGACCATTATCCTGGGAGACAAAAGAATAGGGATCAAAACAAGTGTTCTAGAGGAAAAGGCCACGGCTTGTAACATGCTTTGTTGTTATGCTGATGAGTTAAAAGAAGGATTTTTTCCTTGGATTGATCAGGTTAGTATAGTTAAATAACTCCAAATTGTGTCATTATCTGGGTTTTTTTAGCCATGGGTTCAGGAGAGTGATTTTCTATACTTTAGGTTGCACCTACATTGGTTCCTTTACTGAAATTCTATTTTCACGAAGAAGTTAGAAGAGCAGCTGTTTCAGGTATATCAGAAAACATATTGTCTATAATGTATTCTTTGGATCATTAGAGCACAAGTTTCTAAGAATTTGGATAATTTTTCTTTCTAGCCATGCCGGAACTAATGCGCTCAGCCAAGCTGGCAATAGAGAAAGGGGAATCTCAAGGGCGTGATCTATCCTATTTGAAGCAGCTTTCTGACTACATTATTCCAGCCATGCTGGAAGCTTTGCATAAAGTTAGTGTGTGTTCTGTTCATTTTTTCTTTTCTCTTTTCTCTTTTCTCTTTTTTTGCTTTGATTCACTGTTGTGATGGGGCGGATGTCCGGATTTTATGTAGGAACCTGATACAGAGATCTGTGTGAGTATGTTGGAAGCTATCAATGAGTGCTTGCAGGTAAATTTTCATTACCAAATTAGGGTAACTTGGGACTTATTTTTTTATGTGCTTCTTGAATGCTGCACTTTCCTTGGTAGTCTTGCTGTTTTTTCTTATTAATTTAGGTTATCTATGTGATTTCTTGTATTCAAATGCCTTTAAAAACGAAATGATGGCCTTTTTGTTTTCTTTGCTTCATCACTTGTTCATTTTCCTTCTGAGCATAGATTATCGAGAGTGATGAATTATTACCTTATCAGCTGACCTTATTTTCATCCTTTCCTTAGGCTTAGGGTATGTGATAGAGAGCTTACATTGAACAAGTCTTTATTATGTGCTCTCTTTAGAGTAAATTGTAGCATTACATTGGGAAATGGTATCTTATAACCTGTGTTTCCAGATCTCTGGAAATCTTTTGGATGAAGGGAAAATTAGATCCATAGTTGATGAGATAAAGCAAGTTATGACCGCAAGCTCTAGTAGGAAGATAGAGAGGGGAGAGAGGGCCCATGCTGAAGACTTCGACGCTGAAGAGAGAGAGCTTATTAAAGAGGAAAATGAGCAAGAGGAAGAAATTTTTGATCAAGTTAGTTTTCTGTGATTCACGCTTGTTAAATGGACGTACACTATTTTCAATGTTCTAATTTTTGTTTTTGAAATATAGGTCGGTGAAATATTGGGAACACTGGTTAAGACATTCAAGGCCTCATTTCTGCCTTTCTTCGATGAATTGTCCTCTTACTTAACTCCTATGTGGGTAAGTGGCCATCATCACTCAAGTCTTCTATTTTCGGTGCTGCATGATATTAAGTGGATAAATTTCTGTATTCGAGAATATCTTTTGAATTGTTTGTCAGCGAGTAGGCGGTTTTTGTTATAGCCAGAACCTCATATATTCCCTAACTTATAAGTACATAACTGAATTGATACAGTATTAGTGAAAAAAGTGTAGAAAGTTTTGGCACTCTGGTTCAGGTGAATGTAGTTTCTAAATATGTGGCTGTTGCCATGTCTCTGGTACAATAATAGTCTTAGTTCGCCTTATGTTTTCTGTTTTGCTATTGATTAATGTATTCGTTGAATTCAGGGAAGGGATAAAACAGCGGAAGAGAGAAGGATTGCTATATGCATTTTTGATGATGTAGCAGAACAATGCCGTGATGCTGCCTTTAAGTAAGGATTCACATTCATTGTACATTATAGGTTTTCAGTTTTCAGAGTTCTGATGTGGTGTGTACCTTATATTTGTTTGGCAGATATTATGATACCTATCTTCCATTTGTACTGGAAGCTTGCAATGACGAGAGTCCCGAAGTTCGACAGGCTGCCGTTTATGGGCTTGGTGTTTGTGCTGAGTTTGGCGGATCTGTATTCAAGCCTCTTGTTGGAGGTATGATACACCTTTGCCCACTGGTAGGTTTTTTGGGTTTGATCCATACTTTACAGTTAAGTAACACATGATTTTATGTGAACAGAGGCTCTGTCAAGATTAAATGTTGTGATACAGCAGCCAAATGCTCGGCAATCTGAAAATGCCATGGCATATGATAATGCTGTATCCGCTGTGGGAAAAATCTGCCAATATCACCGTGATAGTATTGATTCTTCTCAGGTAGAATATGTATGATAGTTGTATTGGTTTCGCCATTGCACAATTACATGTGATTGCTTTTGATGATTCACAAGTTACCTTGTTTTGGTTTTATTAGGTACTTCCTGCGTGGTTGAACTGTTTGCCTATAAGCAATGATGTCATTGAAGCCAAAGTGGTTCATGAACAGCTCTGCTCAATGGTTGAGAGGTAAGCAATGGGTTTAGATTCTAATTTTACTTTCATTTTCCATTCCTTGTGACCATCTAAAACAGCTTTGATTGGTGATAAACTTGCAGGCAAGATGTGGACCTTTTAGGCCCCAATAACCAGTATCTTCCGAAAATTTTAATAGTTTTTGCCGAGGTTTGTTTTGTACGCTTTTCATAGACAATTTTCATTCTTTGATCTTTTGCATTATTGTACTCACAGAGAAATCAATGTGTATATCGGTGGCCAGGTGCTTACTGGGAAAGATGTGGTGACAGAAGAGACAGCAGGTCGTATGATAAATATATTAAGGCAACTTCAACAGACACTGCCACCATCAGCGTTGGCCTCAACATGGTCAGCGCTGAAACCCGAACAGCAACTCGCTCTCCAATCCATGCTTTCCTCCTAAAATCACTCCAATCCGTCTCTCTGTTTATTTTACAGTGTTGTGGGCTCTGTTTTCACCACAGAGCGTCGTCAGTTTTGCATTTATGTGTTCACAAAAGTTTTTCTTCTTTTGCATTTTTCATCAAATTCTTTTGGGAGGGATGATGATGGGTCGGTCCGTCCTTCAGAAGTTACAAAGTGAAAGTTTCTATCTTTATGGTAGGAAGTGTATATTAGGAGGGAAGGATGAAATTGTTAGTGAAAAATGTGTCATTGGGAAATTGGGTATGGTTCCCCAAATACACAGGTTTGGTGTTGGTGTCGGTGTTGGTTTGGGTTTGAGAGAGGGATGAAGTTTTGGTGCTTTATACGAAGGAACAAAACAGAAATATTTGATTTTGAATTTTTGTTTTTGTACGCAATTGAGAATTTTGGAAGAATGATTCTTTTCTCTCATTGCCATTGTTGATTTGTACTCTTTTGGAACACTCTTTGGCCTTTTCTTAATAAAAGAAATGTCTTTTTGTTTTATTTAATTATATTATACCGTTGTCGTATATATATGTGTCAGACAGCAAGTAAGCAAGTAAGCAGCTAAGCAAGTTAATCAAATGTTTTTAAGTTTTGTCTGGAAGAATTGGTGCGTCGGCCAGGAGATGGTCACTCACTACAAAATATTTGGACCCACTTGTTACATTTCTCATTTATATCACACGTCTGTTTTTTTTTTTTTTTGAGTAGTCCTCACTCACTACAAAAAGTCGCTTCAGGTTTCTATCTCAAAGATATAGAGTTCAGGTGACATTGACGTTTAGTTCATCCAAGTCGAAGACGGGTGATTGCTTTAACATGGATTAACTTAAAATTTAACCAAGGCTTCTCATTAAGTGATGAATCTCGAGTTCGGTAATCGTATGCTTGACTTGAGATTCTCACCAATGGTTAGACCCAGGGGCGGACCCACTAAGGAACTAAGGAGGTCACATGACCTGGTCAAAAGATTAAAAAAGTTTGAATGCATAGAGAAACGTAAAGTACTTTTAGCATATTTGGTAAGTTCCTGAGTTGTTGCACCCCTTGAACCCACGTTCGAATCCTCCAACCGACTGTTTTGGTACGTTTTTGTTTTATGTTTATGTTTATTCTTCTCTTAGTCTCGAAAATCACTACAAATATTTTAGGATTTAGTATATTTTTTTGTTGGTTATGAAAAAAAATTCATTTTTCTATTATTAGTCTATTTTATGACCTGGGTAAATTATATTCCTGGGTCCGCTATTGGTTAGACCTTATTTCCCAAGACGTCTAGGTCATCACAAAACTTTCACTTGTGAAGTTGTGATAAATATGACCCCTTTTGAGAGAAAACCTAGAGAGAGAATGTGTAATAGCATTTTCTTTGTATATCATTCCGTGATTTAGAAATGAAGGATCCGATCCCTATTAATAAAAATTCACGTCCAAAACAGACGATGAAGAACTAACAATCTAACAGCCGAGAGTAGAGATTCATTATGAATGATATATGAACTTTTAGGATCAATTATTAGAGAATAATACATCAGAATTATTGGTCGATAATTGAGTTTCAAATTTTTTTAAGGTTTGACGTATTAATTCATGATTCATATTAAGGTAGTTGTTTGTCATGAGGCACAAGTAGAAGAGACACACAACTCATTATGTAGTAGCGTCTATATAAATCAATTTTGTCGCTGGTGTAAATAACAAGTTCCAGTTATTTAAAAAGTTTCTGTTTAGTTCTTGTCTTCTTTAAAAGAGATGAGATAATTCTTTATCTCTTACTATGTCTCTTCATTCTCTATTGTCCCGAAAAATCCTTTGATGTCCCGAAAATTTCTAGATTCTTCTCGATTACTTAAAAGAATTTTCCACAATGTAGACGTCCATATCAAAGGATGAACCACCGTTTCCCGGTCCCAAAATGTTCTGAAGCCTTGAGGGAAAAATTAAGACTCGTGGCATCTGCTTCGAAAAAGCTGTTCTCTCTTCGATATTTGATGGATGTAACGACTTAATTTGATCTAGATTAATCAACTACTTGCATTTGTTAAAGGATAAATATGACATGTAACCTGAAACATTGTATAAATCTTACGTAACTAGAGTTGGATGACGGTTACATTTGATCTTGTTTGGTTAACAGAAAAACTGTTTTGATGCAAGTCAAAAGGGGCGTATATATGTAATGATTATCTTTTAAAGAATCTTTAAACGAAGGCCCCAATCAATAATTGAAAGACTGCCCATTTGATGTTTAGTCAGAAATTTTACAATACAAATATACAATAAAAAGAAGGTTAAAAAAACAGAAGAAGCTAACACTACAAAACCGCGAGAAGCTGAGAGACAGTCAAAACAAAGTTAAACGCCAATGCACTCTTAGGAAAACTTATTTCAGAAAACAATCCATCAGTGAATAATAATATACATATGGTAGAAAATTAATGTCTTCTTCTGAGCCGCTTGCATGCTTCTTAGAGCTTAAAGTACCACAACCATGATTTTCCGGGAGGAGGTGGTGGATACATTCTTCCATATTTAGAAGGTGGTGGCGGTGGAGTTCTCTTGTAGTAAGAAGCGGCTTGAGGTCGAGGAGGAGGAGGTGGATACACTCTTCCATATTTATAAGGTGGTGGCGGTGGAGTTTTCTTGTAGTAAGCAGCGGCTTGAGGTCGAGGAGGAGGAGGAGGAGCATGAGGAGGGGAACGAGCAACCGGGGGCGGAGGAGGAGAACGAGGAACCGGGGGTGGAGGAGGAGAAAGAGGAACCGGAGGTGGAGGAGGAGAAAGAGGAATCGGGGGTAGAGGAGGAGAAAGAATAACCGGGGGTGGAGGAGGAGAAAGAGGAACCGGAGGTGGAGGAGGTGAAAGAGGAATCGGGGGTGGAGGAGGAGAAAGAATAACCGGGGGTGGAGGAGGAGAAAGCGGGGGTGGAGGAGGAGAAAACGGGGGTGGAGGAGGAGAAACCGGGGGTGGAGGAGGAGAAAACGGGGGTGGAGGAGGAGAAACCGGGGGTGGAGGAGGAGAAAGAGGAACCGGAGGTGGAGGAGGAGAAAGAATAACCGGGGGTGGAGGAGGAGAAAGATTAACTTGGGGTGTTGGAGTAGATTGTAATAGCTTTCTGTTGTTGTTTCCATTAGCAACTGTGATTAAGATTGCCAAGAGAAAAAGTAGGGTCAAGGAAAACTTTTGGGACACCATTTTTCAGGTCAGTATTTTCTACTTATTGTTGTTAATATTCTTAAGACTTATATATAGATAGATCTTTCTTGTAAGCTCTCTTAGAGGTTTCCCACTAACCTTATAAGATTTTGTCAACATCACTGTTTATTATGTATGAATTGGTCGGCTTAGCATTAGTCTCTTTTTTTCTTATATTGAGGCCTCCCTCTAAACATTAAGCTTACTTAAAGCCTTAAAAAAGTATAGTGTGTTGAGTAAAATATTTAATTTTATTATTTTGTTGTCGTATAAGCACGATAAATGTGTCAGCAAGTAAGCAGCTAAGAGCAACATTATTAGTAATCTCTTAAGACAACTCTTATGTTAAGAGACATGTCTTATAACTAACAAAAGTGTCTATAAGACATGTCTCTTAACATAAGAGTTGTCTTAAGAGACCATCAATAAGGATGGTCTAAGCATGTTAATCAAATGTTTTTAAGTTTGTGTCTGGAAGAATTAGTGCGCCGGTCACGAGATACAAAATGTTTGGACCCTCTCATTACAGTTCTCATTTATATCACATGCCTTTTTTCTCACTCAGTACAAAAAGGTCGCTTCAGGTTTCTATCTCAAAGATATAGGCCCTTGACTTAGTTAAAATTTAAGTTAATCCATGTTAAAAGCAATTCTAATTTCTAAGCATCTCTCAAGTTTTGCTTGAGTAGCTTCAATCACGTCCCTGTCTTCGAATTGGATAAACTAAAGTCAATGTCACTCTGAATTGTCCTTGATCTGCCAAACCTCATTAAGCGATGACTCTCGAGTTCGGTGATCGTATGCTTGACTTGAGCCTCTGACCAAAGAGTCAAAGACCACAATGATTAGGCCTTATAGCCCAAGAGGTCATCACAAAACTTTCACTTATGAGGTTGTGATAAATATGACCCCTGTTGAAAGAAAACCTAGAGAGGAAATGTATAATAGTTTTTTCTTTGTATATCATTCCATGATGATTTACAAATGAAGGATCTCTCATCCCTTTTTATAAAAAAATTCACCTCCAGAACAGACGATGAAGATCTAACAATCTAATAGAGACAATGTAGTCATGTAGACGTCCATATTAAAGGATGAACAACTTTAGCTAGGCTAGGTATCAACGGATATATGAACCACCCTTCCCCAGTCTAAAGACTCGTGGCATCTGCTTCCAAAAAGGTGTTCTCTCTTGGATATTTGATGGATGTAATGATCTAAATTAATCAACTACTTGCATTGGTTAAACGATAAATATGCCATGTAACCTCAAACACTGTATAAATCTTACGTTATTAGAGTTAGATGACGGTTACATTTGATCTTGTTTTGTTTGTAGAAACACATGTTTTGATGCAAGTCAAAAGGGGCGTATCTAATGTAAAATAAGTCCCCAATTAATCAATAAACGAATTAAAGACTGCCCATTTGATGTTTAGTCAGAAAGTTTAGAATATAAAAACTGGAAAAGAACCAATACAATTAAAAACAAGGTTAAAAAAACAGAAGAAGCTTCAGTCTCACTACAAAACCGCGAGAAACAAATAGAACAAATTCCGGTAAACTGAGAGACAGTCAAAACAAAGTTAAACGCTAATACACTCTTAATTAGGCAAACTTCTTTCAGATAATCAGTGAATAATATATATCTATATATATGGTAGAAAAAGAAAATGTCTTCTCCCGAGCCGCTTGCATGCTTCTTAGAGCTTCAAGAACCACAACCAAGATTTTCCGGGAGGAGGTGGTGGATACACTCTTCCATATTTAGACGGTGGTGGCGGCGGTGGAGATCTCTTGTAGTAAGCAGCGGCTTGAGGTCGAGGAGGAGGAGGAGGAGGAGGAGAAGGGGTAACGGGAGGTGGATAAACCGGGGGTGGAGGAGGAGAATATTTGTAAGATGTCAATAGCTTTCTATTGTCGTTTCCATTAGCAATTGTGATTAAGGTTGCCAAGAGAAAAAGTAGGGTCAAGGAAAACCTTTGGGACACCATTTTTCAGGTCAGTATTTTCTACTTATTGTTAATATTCTTAAGATTTATATATAAGATATTTCTTGTAAGCTCTAACTTAGAGGTTTCCCACTAACCTTTTAAGATTTTGTCAAGATCATTGTTTTTAAGTATATATTGGTCGGCTTTGCATTTTAAAAATCTCCTAATTTCTTATTGAGGCCTCCCTCTAAGCATTAAGCTTACTTGAGTCTTAAAAACTATTGTTTTGTTGAATTAAATATTTCCAATTCCAAGCTGAGAAACAAACACATCATGTAGTTGTCTTTTTGTACCATTATTGTTTAATACTAAGAAAGTAAGAAAATGGTGCGCACGCAATAATACATGGAACCCACATAAAACCTCTGAATGATTCTCAAGAGTACCCAAAAGCCCATAATTATAATAATCATATCCGTAATCCGTATCATCACTAAAATAACAAGAACAAGTTTTCAGAAAGACGAGACACCCACTAAGATTTGACCCCAAACATAAGAGCACAAAATGAAAAATTTCTGTATCTCTATATATACGTGTATATCTATATCTATGTCTATGTACAAATTTACCCAAAAAAAAAATGGAACATCAAACAACTCCAAAGCAGAAAACAAAGGAGAAGAGCAAAGGCAACAAGACTAAGTTTGTAGGAGTTAGGCAAAGGCCTTCAGGAAAATGGGTGGCAGAGATCAAAGACACTACACAAAAGATACGGATGTGGCTCGGAACTTTTGAGACCGCAGAAGAAGCCGCTAGAGCCTACGATGAAGCTGCCTGTCTTTTACGAGGCTCCAATACTCGCACCAATTTCGCAAACCATTTTCCTAACAACTCACAACTTTCTTTGAAGATCAGAAACCTCCTTCACCAGAAGCAGAGCATGAAGCAACAACAACAACAGCAACACAAACCCGTTTCTTCTTTTGCGGATTGCAGCATCAACTACACTTCGACTGCTACTAGTCTCACCACAACTACCACCACTACCACGGCAATGCCACTCAATAATGTGTACCGACCAGATTCATCGGTCGTTGGGCAGCCAGAAACGGACCTCCAGCTTCCTTATTCGTGGCCCCTTGTCTCTGGATTCAACCATCAGATTCCATTGGCTCAGGGAGGGGGAGAAACACATGGACATCTCAACGATCACTACGCAACCGATCAACATTTGGGTCTTGCAGAAATCGAAAGACAGATATCTGCGTCCCTATATGCAATGAATGGAGCTAACAGTTACTATGACAACATGAACGCAGAATATGCAATTTTCGATCCTACCGATCCCATTTGGGATCTCCCCTCACTCTCCCAACTCTTCTGCCCTACGTGATTCCAATTTACTTTTCCTGATCAATTCATGTAATTTTTGGATCCATGATCCATGATTGTAAAGTAGAACACATCTCTACAATGTTCCAATAGACAAGATGTACCTAAAGAAAATGGACACTGTAAGAAGATAATGAAGGTTTCATACAACAAAAGCTTGATAATGAACTCGGGATCTTCCCCAGTGGTTGCTCTACCAATGAAAATGTATCTAACCGAGATAAAACACGAAGGCGGAAGAAGTCCAATGGATATTGTACAGGATTAAAACAAACATGTAATCAACAAGAATCATAAAATGAAAACAGATAAACGAAAAAACTTTTTGGTTGCTCATTGCTTGAGAAAAGGTGTCAATAGTCTTCACCTTCATCTTCTTCATCGTCTCCACCTTCAGCACCCACTTCTTCGTAATCTTTTTCCAGTGCAGCCAAGTCTTCACGTGCCTCAGAGAATTCACCTTCCTCCATGCCTTCACCGACGTACCAGTGTACGAATGCCCTCTTCGCATACATGAGATCAAACTTGTGGTCGATCCGTGAGAACACCTCTGCAACGGCTGTGTTGTTACTGATCATACAAACAGCTCTCTGAACCTTAGCGAGGTCACCACCTGGAACAACTGTTGGAGGTTGGTAGTTGATTCCACATTTGAACCCAGTAGGGCACCTGCAAAACAAAACCCATGCCAAAAGAATTGGTTACAAAAAGAACATGAAGGTAGAAAGCAATAGCAACTTGTTCCATTTCTAGATCATACCAGTCAACAAACTGTACAGTCCTCTTTGTCTTGATGGTGCCAACAGCAGCATTAACATCTTTGGGAACAACATCTCCACGGTACATCAAACAACAGGCCATGTATTTTCCGTGCCTCGGGTCACACTTTGCCATCATGCTAGCAGGCTCAAACACGGCATTGGTGATCTCAGGGACTGATAACTGTTCATGGTAAGCTTTTGCGGCTGAGATGACTGGTGCATAAGATGACAGCATGAAATGGATACGGGGATATGGGACAAGATTGGTCTGGAACTCAGTGATATCCACATTGATGGCTCCATCAAACCTCAATGATGTTGTCAAGGATGAAATGATCTGTGATATCAACCTGTTCAAGTTTGTGTAGGTTGGCCTCTCGATATCTAGGGATCTGCGGCAAATATCATAGATGGCTTCGTTATCCAAGAGGACAGCTACATCGGTGTGTTCAAGAAGGGAATGCGTTGAGAGAACACTGTTGTAAGGCTCTACAACAGCAGTAGAGACCTGAGATTATAGAGCAATGCCTTAAAACCAAGTTTCATCCCCAAATTAGACCACTATAGAAACATGTAATGTAATGAGATCCTGCTTCAGATTCTAGCAAAAAGAGAGTACCTGTGGAGAAGGGTAAATGGTGAAACCAAGCTTAGACTTCTTTCCATAATCAACAGACAAACGTTCTAACAACAGAGAACCCAATCCAGAACCAGTTCCACCACCAACAGCATTGAACACCAAAAACCCTTGCAAGCCAGTACAGTTGTCGGCAAGTTTCCTCACACGGTCAAGGCATAGATCCACAATTTCCTTTCCAACTGCAATTACAAGAAGCAATCTAAGGACCATTTCAAAAACCCTAACAAGTTAGAACAAACAGAAAGTGGATTCTCACCAGTGTAATGTCCTCTAGCGAAGTTGTTAGCAGCATCTTCTTTACCAGAGATAAGCTGCTCAGGATGGAAAAGTTGACGGTAAGTACCAGTACGAACTTCGTCGATAACAGTAGGCTCAAGATCAACGAAGACAGCCCTAGGAACATGCTTCCCAGCACCAGTCTCGCTAAAGAAAGTGTTGAACGCATCGTGTGCAACACCAACTGTAGTATCACTGCGAAGAAGCACAAGATTCTTGTATCAAAAACCTTCCGATCCACAGAGACAAAATAACAATGGCGAATTAGGGTTTATACCTCGGCATCATTCCGTCGGGCTGGATTCCATGTTCGAGACAGTAAAGCTCCCAGCACGAATTTCCGACCTGGATCCCAGCTTGTCCGATATGAATGCTTATGATTTCTCGCATCTTCTCTCAGTAGAAACCCTAATTCGAGCGATTCTCTTCTTCGACGGCCGGAAAATTGAGGAAATGAGAGCGGTGAGTGAGATCTTCTTTATTTTCCATGATTTTTGTGGGAAAATTGATTATTTATTGAATGAGATTTGATAATTGGTTGGGGTCCGCCAAGTTGTGACAGCCTGCCTTAGGGACTGGGCATAGACAAAATACGTGAGATTCGATCTGGATCTAGATCTGGAAGGTGTCGATTTTTATCCGGTTTAGTAACTTACCGGTATTTAGGTAGTTTCACTTTCATTAGTCTGATAATCATAGCTTAACCGAACTAAATCTCTGTAATTAGGGTTTTGTGGTTTAACTAACTTGTGGAAGTGCCAAACCGAAAATTTTCGTCATGTCAGGTTGTCGATGTTTATAAGATTTTAATTCTCTTTTGATGCTTCTTTAAATTAATTTAATTACTAAAATTCTTGACTATGTAAAACGTGTTTTTTATATTTAAAATCAAATGGCTGACTTACACAAAAAGTTGAAAGAGTTAAATGATTATTCATCTCATTTTCAATGAATGGAGCAAGTTACGGCTAAAATGATGATTTGATAACGAAAATGATCGGAATGATATGAATTGATCAACACATAAATTGATTAATCTAGACTATATTGGATGAATTGAGATAGTCAGCTAGATTGTTTCTCTAATTTCCTCAGCTAGGTTGGAGAGATTAATGACTAATCAGTTCAAGTATGTGTACTAAAGCTTATTTGTCCTAATCAGTTTTGTGGAGTTATTTGGATCGAATGGATCAAGATTAACGGTTATATCCTATACAAATCCAACCATATGTCCTATAGATAGATTTTTTTTTTTTTTTTGCTTATAGGTAGAATGTTTAAAAAGAACTTTCATTCTTTCAAACAAACTAAAAGAAAGAATAATGTATGGTTTTAAGGCAATTGATAGTTAAACTAAGACGTAAATTTTGAGAAAAAAAAAACTCTTTACCAACGCAAATAAGGATGTATGGAGTAGACTGGACTATGTTCATAGTGAAACTGTGAATTCAAGGTGAGTTCATGGCCAACGCAAAGTTCGCAAATTCATAACTTGTTAGTTGAAATCATATGATTGGATATGGGCTGGATCAAGGAATTGTTTTTTTCTTAAATTTGTCATGAACACAATTATTTCATATATCCATATGACTTGGTTTGTTACAAACACAAATAATGGGATAGAGAGATTAGAGAAAATAAAGTATTCAGAAAAACTTTATTTATTTGGTTTGTTACAAACACAAATAATTAATGGAGTATTATTTTTCATCTACTTCTTACATGTATATATAGTTAGTTAATAGTATATATTTCATGTAAAGTATAAAAACATTCAGTTATGTGTATTGTTGTGGTTCTCATTAACACAATATCATGTAATGAATATATTTCGACTAGTGCCTGATCTCTTTACTTCACAGTTCACACTCAATCTCTCAAGAACATTAGCAAATCGTTTTAAGAAAGAGAACAAAACAATTGCAGATCATTTGAGGAAGAAGAAGTGGAATGTGCATGAGAAAGTTAACAAATTTAAGTTTTAGGTGAACAGTCTACTAATTCATAAGTTACATGATTATGTCCATTTTGATGTCACTCTCGTCAGGGGGAGACCCATTGAATTCACATAATCTTATTATTTTCTTATTAGTCTATGATCGAATGCGGTGAAAAAGAAAAAAAAATGCACCCTGTATATTTTCATTCGTGCACCCACTATTTCTTTTGTTTCCACATAATCAATTTTTGATTAAAAACCATTAAATAGCCAAAGAGTTTTCCATTGTGTTGTTGTTGTTTTTTTTTTTTTTTTTTTTAAGTATTAAATGTCCACCTGTAAAGATTTATTTCATTTTCTTATTACTCCCATAAATTACATCATTTATCATACCACTAAATGAAATTAATGATATAAAAACAATTATAATATGATCATGAACTGTGACTTTTGTCATCATTAAGATCAATACACAAACTCTGCTATATGTAATATGTAGAATCTGTTTAAAACAAACTAACAATAAAATAAAATAAAATAAAAAATACTACATTGAACCGGATCCATCAACCAAGTCACTCACAAGTCGATTTTCCTAATTGACGTAAACCAATCCGGTCCATGAGAATGAGTAACATGTACCCGCCGAAGATATTTGTTGCCAGCCAAAATTGAGAAACTGTTGGATGAACTGGATCGTGTGGGCAATATTGTAAAATTAACTCATTTTCGAACAAAAGCGAAGCCGTGGGACCCAAGGCAGGCTGTCACAAAATGGCGGACCCCAACAAATTATCAAATCCAATTCAATAAATTAATCATTTTCCCCTCACAAAATATAAACCTAATTTGCCAACGAAAGTTAAACCAAAAAAAGAAGATCTCGCTCACCGCCTCATTTCCTCGATCTCCGTGTTCCTCTTTCCCCGTCAGTCGCAGAGCATCGCTCGAATTAGGGTTTCTACTGAGAGAAGATGCGAGAAATCATAAGCATTCATATCGGACAAGCTGGGATCCAGGTCGGGAATTCGTGCTGGGAGCTTTACTGTCTCGAACATGGAATCCAGCCCGATGGAATGATGCCAAGGTATAAACCCTAATTCGCTCATTTCTACTCTGTTTCTGTGGATCGGAAGGTTTTTGAGAGACGAATGTTTTTGCTCTGTTGTAGTGATACTACAGTTGGTGTTGCGCACGATGCGTTCAACACTTTCTTTAGCGAGACTGGTGCTGGGAAGCATGTCCCTAGGGCTGTCTTCGTTGATCTTGAGCCTACTGTTATCGACGAAGTTCGTACTGGTACTTACCGTCAGCTTTTCCATCCTGAGCAGCTTATCTCTGGTAAAGAAGATGCTGCTAACAACTTCGCTAGAGGACATTACACTGGTGAGAATCCACTTTCTGTTTGTTCTAACTTGTTAGGGTTTTTAAAATGGTCCTTAGATTGCTTTTTGTAATTGCAGTTGGAAAGGAAATTGTGGATCTTTGTCTTGACCGTGTGAGGAAACTTGCCGACAACTGTACTGGCTTGCAAGGGTTTTTGGTGTTCAATGCTGTTGGTGGTGGAACTGGTTCTGGTTTGGGTTCTCTGTTGTTAGAACGTTTGTCTGTAGATTATGGAAAGAAGTCTAAGCTTGGTTTCACCATTTACCCTTCTCCTCAGGTACTCTTTCTTTTGCTAGAATCTGAAGTAGGAGCTCATTACATTACATGTTTCTTTAGTGGTGTAATTTGAATGTATTGCTTTGTTATGTCAGGTTTCTACTGCTGTCGTAGAGCCTTACAACAGTGTTCTCTCAACGCATTCCCTTCTTGAACACACTGATGTAGCTGTCCTCTTGGATAACGAAGCCATCTATGATATTTGCCGCAGATCCCTAGATATCGAGAGGCCAACATACACAAACTTGAACAGGTTGATATCACAGATCATTTCATCCTTGACAACATCGTTGAGGTTTGATGGAGCCATCAATGTGGATATCACTGAGTTCCAGACCAATCTTGTCCCATATCCCCGTATCCATTTCATGCTGTCATCTTATGCACCAGTCATCTCAGCCGCCAAGGCTTACCATGAACAGTTATCAGTCCCTGAGATCACCAATGCCGTGTTTGAGCCTGCTAGCATGATGGCAAAGTGTGACCCGAGGCACGGAAAGTACATGGCCTGTTGTTTGATGTACCGTGGAGATGTTGTTCCAAAAGATGTTAATGCTGCTGTTGGCACCATCAAGACAAAGAGGACTGTTCAGTTTGTTGACTGGTATGATGAAATGGAACAAGTTGCTATTGCTTTCTACCTTCATGTTCTTTTTGTAACCAATTCTTTTGGCATGGGTTTTGTTTTGCAGGTGCCCTACTGGGTTCAAATGTGGAATCAACTACCAACCTCCAACAGTTGTTCCAGGTGGTGACCTCGCTAAGGTTCAGAGAGCTGTATGCATGATCAGTAACAACACAGCAGTTGCAGAGGTGTTCTCACGGATCGACCACAAGTTTGATCTCATGTATGCGAAGAGGGCATTCGTACACTGGTACGTCGGTGAAGGAATGGAGGAAGGTGAATTCTCCGAGGCTCGTGAAGACTTAGCCGCACTGGAGAAAGATTACGAAGAAGTTGGTGCTGAAGGTGGAGACGATGAAGAAGATGAAGGTGAAGACTACTGACACCTTTTCTCAAAAAAAAACTGCAAACCAAAAAGTTTTTTCGTTTATCTGTTTTCACTTTTGATTCTTGTTGATTGTTTTAATCTTGTACAATATTTGTTCGGCCTTCGTGTTTTATTTCGGTTGGATACATTTTCATTGGTAGAGCGACCATTGCGAGTTCCCGAGTTTATTATCAAGCTTTTGTTGTACCAAACCTTCATTATCTTCTTACAGTTGTCCATTATTTCTTTGAGTATACACTTCTCTATCCGGCCACCAACATCTATCCACGTTTCTCTATGACGAATTCTAACGAACACCATTGATTTTCGCAAACTAGCATGAGTATTGTCAATTTGCATCAGAAAGACTACTCTCTACTGGTCCACTAGCTAAAATACGGTGTGGAAAATGCCAAAAATCGTTTTAAAAATAAAAAAATTCAACTACGAAAGATCAATTAAAACCGAAGAATTCTATATTGGACCCTAAAAAATCAAAATTTGTCACAAAATTCAACGTCATAATGTATTAATAAAACTGAATTTTTTTTAACGAAATTCATGTGAAGGTGTAATAAATAAGTCTAACTACTTAAGGATTGCGTAAATCCGAATAGTGAAAAGTAAAGTCCAAATTAATAAATTTAGAGGGAATTAACTAAAAAAATGTCTGGTTTAGATCAGATCTCTCATATAAAAAAAATGCAAATGATAAAAAAAAATAAAAAAATGCAAGGGTTTGGTGCAATTTAGTTCAGTTGGGTATTGTTAATATAAAAAGCCCACAAGCTTCACTTCATCGTCTCCTCTCCACCAAGTGAATCTCTTTCTCTCTCTTTTTCTCCGCGGAAGGAATCTCTTCTTCTGGTTGCGTTTGAGTCCGTACGAAAACAAAAAAGAGAGAGATGGCGGAAGAGAAGAAAGCTCCAGTTGGTGTCTGGACTACCGTGAAGCCCTTCGTCAATGGCGGAGCCTCTGGTATGCTCGCTACTTGCGTTATCCAGCCGATCGACATGATCAAGGTATGTCAAATGTTTCCGGATACACATTTCTTTATCATCCATCTCTATGTCGAAGCTCTTTAGATTTCAAATTCTCGCTTGATTTGCTGATACTGACATCGGCGAAATCTGTAAATGTTTTGTTTCATCAGATCCGAGTCTGAAGATTTTATCTCTCAGATCTGAGTTTTGTTTTCGGGTTATAATCAAATTTCATTTCTTGGAACATATTCAGACTCGTTTGAGTGTGAATTGTTGTTGCTGATGTGTTTAGATGAAATGTTTTGGTTCAGATCTGGATTTTGATTAGAATTACGTTCTTAGGTTCATAGCAATGTGCAATTCTTAAGAAATGATGTGTATCTAATGAATGAAGTAATACTTTGTTTCTGGTGGTGAAGGTGAGGATTCAACTAGGTCAGGGATCTGCAGCCAGTATAACCACCAACATGCTTAAGAATGAGGGTTTCGGTGCCTTCTACAAGGTATACATTATATTTCTGGATGCATTTACTTTTCTATTGGTATTCTGGTGTTGATGTTATGACTTTTGTTGAATCTGTAATGTATATGATGTCTGCATTTCGGATCTGAGTCTCAGTATTCATAGAATTGATTTCCTTAACTAACAGTGTTTTTATCAGTCTGTCTAACTCCAACATTAGTTATACCCAATTGAAGATGTCTCCTGAGCTTATTTGATGTGAATTTTTCTAATAGGGATTATCTGCTGGTTTGCTGAGGCAAGCAACTTACACCACAGCCCGTCTTGGATCATTCAAGTAAGTTATTCATTTGTCGATTGTCTTGAGCCCATCCAATTGAATAGATTTGTATTTGCCTTATTGCTATGGATAAATCATCCTCTCTCTTGTCATTATATTTTATTAGGTTGTTGACTGCAAAGGCAATTGAGTCTAACGATGGAAAGCCTCTACCGCTGTATCAGAAGGCTCTATGTGGTCTGACAGCTGGTGCTATTGGTGCTTGTGTTGGTAGTCCAGCCGATCTTGCACTTATCAGAATGCAAGCTGATAATACTTTGCCGTTAGCTCAGCGCAGGAATTATACCAATGCCTTCCATGCGCTTTACCGTATTAGCGCTGATGAAGGAGTTTTAGCACTTTGGAAAGGATGTGGGCCCACTGTGGTCAGAGCTATGGCTTTGAACATGGGAATGCTTGCATCTTATGATCAAAGTGCTGAATACATGAGAGATAATCTTGGTCTCGGGGAGATGTCTACGGTCGTAGGTAAGCTGCTCTTCCAAGTTTCTCATACACTTTTTCGTTTTTTGCTTGTTATACTAGTTCTGCACTAGACTTAACAAGAAACCTTTATCAGTATTTTCATATGGTCATGTAATCTTTGTATGATATATAGTGTAGGTAAAATAGATATCTGAGTTTGGTGGTTGTTTGGTTTTTATTTCCTTTGGCAGGAGCAAGTGCTGTTTCGGGGTTCTGCGCTGCGGCTTGCAGTTTGCCATTTGACTTTGTCAAAACTCAGATTCAGAAAATGCAACCGGATGCTCAGGGAAAATATCCATACACAGGTTCACTTGATTGTGCGATGAAAACCTTAAAAGAAGGAGGACCTCTGAAATTTTACTCAGGTTTCCCTGTTTACTGTGTCAGGATTGCCCCTCACGTCATGGTATAATAACTCTTATCTCCCTTTTTTTGTAATGTTATTCTACGAATCACTTCGAGATTGCCTCTAAGATAGTTGGTGATCGGGTTTTCTTTTGGCAGATGACATGGATCTTCCTGAACCAGATTACGAAATTTCAAAAGAAGATTGGTATGTGATCTGAGAGGAACGAAGACAGCAGCAAAAAATAAGATGAGAAGAACGAAAACACAATTGGAATTGTGTTCATTTGCTTTTTTAATCATATACATAACCTGCCTTAAAGCGTATTATTGTAGCTGTTTGAAACTTTGATTTTTTGTTTCGGTCGGTGATTGGTCCGGTGAATTTAAAATTTTCTTCTTTGGTGGAAGTTTTAAGACACATAAACCAGAGATTTTAAAATTTTCATACGAAGCAACTATAAAATTCTCTGAACGATTTTAACAAAATTTGGAAACAATAAACATTTGAAACGTTGATGATGTGAAGTATGCTTAGAGAAAATCTTGTTTCTACCCTAACAAAAATGTCAAGTGCAGGGTTCCCAAATAATTGTTTTGAAACACCAAACATTTGCATCAGCAGACAAAAACGTTGCCCCACAACTCTGCCGATAACAACCACCTGAGGCTTTTAGGTAAGAAACATGCCTACTTTGCGACAACTGCTTTGTGAGCCTTGAATGATAAAATCACATTCCAAGCCAAAGCCACTACGTTTGAAGCGAGTACCTGCAATAATTCATATATAAGCCATCGATGCATCCTCAGAGCCAGTGAACAAACTTTAGCAGAATGGTGAATAACATCAGTTACCAGCAAATCCTGCTAAGCCTACTAGCTAGTAGCTAATGTCATTCTAGAGTAATTCATATCAAGCTCAACATGTGAAAGATGCTTTTAACAAGTGCTCAACAACATGAAAACGCGTAATAATTTCACAAAGAGTATACTAAGCAGAGGATTAACAGCGTGTGGGTCATTATGTATGAAGCATATCAATCTTAACCGAATTGTATTTTTCACTCTCACGTTTCATGTGGTCACAGAGTTTAGTATCAAACCTGGAAGTTCTGTGGAACAAATCTGAAGTTAAGAAACTGAAATGGTATCCATAGTTGCCAATTTGCTAGCACTGCACCAGTCCACTCCTACAAAATCAGCAATTCATGGATTCAATTAGAATACCGAAAAAAAGAAAGATACAAAGTATCAAATCTAGGTTCCTGCAAATAAACATTCTCGTGGAAATATTCAGTTTAATTAGCTTTTAATCCAACCTGTTGTAGCTTCGGTATGGCATTTGACGGTTTTCCTTCAAGTGTCACAACTGCTGATAAGAAAACTCCAACAAAAATAGGAGCAAAAACAAACTGCAAAAACAAATATTGGTGTTAACACAGATGAGCAATATGGGGAACAGAATGTTAGATGGGGAATAGGATAATTTGCTACCTGATCCAGTAAAAGCCGTATAACAGCGCCTGATAATCCAGAAGCTGTCACCACTTTGCTCAAATATAGATACCTAATGGAGTTGAGAGATTTCAGAGAGCAGAGAATAAGCATAAGTGATATACCAAAGGATGCATAAGTCTCTTCAACTGAACAACCACTTAGCGGAGAAGTAAGATAGCTTTTGCGGTGTCATAAGAGTGAAAGGTCCACGGAAATACCAGAAATGCAATGCTGGACCGACTAGCCCTAAGCCCAACAAGGTAAACGTGAGTGTCCTCTTCTTGTCCAGTGATGAGGTCTTATTGATTGTAAGCTGAAACCAAATGTAACACGAATAAGTAATGTTTCTTTTCCAAGAACCACATAGCTAGCAGAATACCATAAACCATAGAAAAGAAATGGATTTTTCACTACAAAAAGATAGCACAGCTCAAATTAACTGTTTTATCTCGACATATCCTGAAAACTGAGAGTCCAACCTTCAAAGATAACTACAGAGATTCAAGCACACTATTAAGAGAGTTACCTGACAGATCACATCTCCAATGAGGGTCAAAAGTGCTGAGGTCACAGCTTTAGTCAAAACAGGAGAATCTGAGAGAAGAGCCAAGTACCTGAAGCACAACAGAAAAAGGCACAAAAAAGTGCATTTATGCTCAATTCATAAGCAAGGAATCATACTAAAAATAGTGTTTTGTGAGTATCATTAACATCAATGAAATTTTCAATATCTGCTTCAACGAATTAAGTTTCAAAGAAACATCTTTACACAAGAAAATGAGTAGATACAGGAAGAAGTAAGCAAATTTACCATGAGAGGAATGACCACTTCTTCCCGTTTCCGCCGCTACCTTCACCATCACCTCCACCGCCGGAACCATCACCACCACCACCACCTAACCCGCCAGAACCACCTGAACTACCACCTGAGACAGAAGAGACCCGACCCAGATGCCCAAACCCAGTTCCGGAACTCTCCGACCAATTGCTACGACCAAAATTCAGTGAACCAACACTTTTGTACCCAAACGACAGAGCCCTTCTCAAACCAGCTTCAGTTATATTTCTTCGACCGAAAGACGAGGTGTGATTACCGGAAAACGCAAAAACATTGAAGGGGAGTGGTGGTTTCCGGGTTAAAGTGATGGGGTTAAGCATTGTGGTTTCGTCTGGTCTGACACTGAACGGTGAGGACGACTCCTGAATCCCGTAGTGAAGAAAGAAACATGGTGATATTTTGGGCTTTAGTAATGGGCTTTTATATGGGCCTTCAAATGCATTTGTACGGACGGTCTTAACTTTCGCCGGAGTGTGTATTGTTGATCTCAGCAGAGGAACAAATTTTAAGCAAAAGGAAAAAAAGAGTATAGCATTGGATTACAAACGGTACACACTAGAACTGAAAAATTAAAATTGTGACAGATGCAATAACAGCTTTCTTGTATCATCTCAGTTCACCTTTTAAGACAAGTGATGCTTGTCTTATAGCTCTAGAGACTCTCCAAATCTGGTGTTGAACATTTTCCCAAGATGCTTTTGTGTTTAGCTTCTTTGCATTGTCAACTGCATCATCAACTCCAGGGAATGATTTCGATCCGTAGTCATCGTACTTCGATGGTCCGTATATCAAATGCTTGTACCATGGTCTTTCAGAGAGTCCATCTCGGTCTGTTAAAGCTCGTTCCGCCATCATTAATCTGTCATTTAGCTCTCTCACTTTACGAGCTCCTTTAACTGCCTGCACAGTCCACTCAAGACTACTTTCAGTAACCAATATACTTGTCACTTTGTCAAAATGTTAACTAGCAACCATACCTCTTTCTCTATATTTATATATTGTGCAGCCGTAGATAGATCTTTGATCGATTTTATCAATGGATATACATCTATGCTATGGCCTAACTTCTCATTCTCCAAATCTTCCGCGCTTTTCTGTTTATGTAGACAAAATACCATTATGAAAAATCTCGCTCATCATTGCTTTGGCCAAATATTTTATAAATATCAATTAGTTACCTTGAGTTCTAACGCATAGGAAGTATAGTTGAATGGTAAGATTTCCTCATCTGCTAACCGAAGAGCGACCAAACCAAGAACACTAGCCATTGCGACATGTCGCTGAAACATCGGGTCACCAAACTTTTCCATCCAAGTGAAGTCATCATACATAGAGTGATAGACTGGATAGCCTGTTATTTATGGTTAATGTTTGCAATAATCAGTAAAAAAGCTTATTGACTTGGTGTTTATACAACAGACCATGATATTTGGTTCATCAACTGTAAGTGTGAGTGGCTGATTCAGAGTTTTACCTCCTCCAAAGGACATGTCAACTCCTGGAACGCCAACATGTTGTACAAATGATGCATAATCCGAACCTCCGCCCCCTAATCTTCCGATCTTCACATACCAAGTAAACAAATCAGATTAACCATAAGACAAAATTCATTATCTAACTTAAGTGTTATCACTTACCACAACAGAGTTGCTTGATCCTATCCATGAATCATAGATTGTTTGCGTTGCGTTATCTGGATCCCGGACCTGCAGACAGTTAACCAAAAACAGAAACAGTTAACAACTTAACCTTCAACATTAGCTCAAAAGATTGCTACAGTATATAACTGCCTTTGAAAGTACCTCTTGAGCAGCTATTTTTATCAATTCATCGAGTTGTGGAGTCGCAGAAGCATGAAATCCCGGGCCAGATACCGCACAATCTACATTCAAGTATGCCACTGCTCTTGATGTTAGCATCTCTCTGTTTTCTTCTACCCATTCTGTTGACCCAATCTACATAAAAATTACATCAACCCCAAATTTCTGCTGCTTTGACATCACAAAAGCACAAATATAAAAAGTGAGGTAGAGACCAGGCCATACTCCTCAGCATCCCAATTGCACAAAATAATCGTCCGTCGCGGCTTCCATCCTCTTTTCTGCAGCTTATCTAGTCTTTGTGCAATCTAAAAAAGCTTCAAAATCTCTCATTATTATGGAACCATTTTAAACTTTCAGCAAATACATGTTGCGGAAACTTTTACTCGCCTCCAAAAGTACCGCAGTGCCACTGTTCGGATCAACAGCTCCGAAAGTCCAAGCGTCTCTATGGTTCCCAAGAATCACATATCTAACCAACTCATCCAACACAATCCCTAGTAAAGTTAGTACAATCAGAAGTCACCTAATTAGTCTATTGCCACTCACTATTGAAAATGTACCTATCAGGCTCTTCTTCTCCTTCAATCACTCCAATAACATTCTCAATCTGGGCTATAACAGTTTCCCCCTGAAACCAGACCCAACAAACCTCAAATCCAAGTAAGAAACACACATCTAAACACACAAACTCACTCACAATGTAGCTCAGGTTCAAGATCCCAGGTCCAGGCCCCACTGGATAAACATCTCCATCAGCAACATCTCCAACAACCGTCTTCAAAATCACTTCTGCATCAGCATCCGAGACAGGCAACGACGGTATAAGCGGAACATCACCGCTCAATTCAACCGCCTCATCCGACAATCTCTCACAGCCATCAACACTTGCCCACCCAGGAGTCGTTGGATCACCTAACCCATTATAAACAGTACCAACCTGAACCCCACTCGGTGGCATCCATTTACTCGCCGGAAACCACTTATCTCCGCCGTAATCTCTCTTATCAGTATATATCACAACACCTACAGCTCCTGCCTCGTAAGCGTTCTTCACAATGTCTCCTCTGTATATCTGACCGTACCTCGCAATAACAACAGCTCCAGAGACATTCACACCCATATCTTTCTTGAGTCTCAAGAAATCTTCCACTCGTCCATAGTTTGCATAAACCACTGGACCTGAAACATTACCTGACTTAGCGTATCCATGAAAAGTAGGCATCACTTCATTAGCATAAGGATTGTCTCCGGCTTGTTCTTGTTCCAGCAAGAAAGTGATCGGCTTTGCTGATTCTGTGGGCGTTAGTACCAAAGAGCGATGAACTGGGTAAGTTAGAGATACTTGGTAAGTAACAACGTGTGATTTGAGAGCAGAGGAGGTGAAAACAGAGCGAACATATGCGGCTGCTTCACCGTTGGCTACTGTACCGGCTACATGAGGGCGACGCGTGAGGGTACGGAGGTTTAGAGCGATGGAAGCGTTGTCGGAGAAGGAATCAGAGAGGAAGAGCTCGTGGTACTCATGAGACTTTGGTGAAGAAGAGAAGAGGAAGAAGGAGTAAGATAAAGCAGCGACTATGAAGGCTAGAGGTTTTGATTTCGACATCAATGGACCTTCTTCTTAGATAATCATATCAACGGAGAGGGTTTTTTCTGGTTGTTGGCTGTTTGTTTAGACTTCAGAGTGTGATGGCTTTTCTGATAAGGATTTGATGTTCCCAATTATTGATCTTCGGAGGAATCTTTGTACTTTAATATCATCTTCACTTGCATTCAAAAAAAAAAAAAAAAAAAATATCATCTTCACTTAGAATATTGATTAGGATACATAAATTATTACCACATCATACTGATTTGGGGTCCCATTTGTGACAAAACATAAAATAGTTTTCTAGTGTTAAAATCATAAAACCCAATTTCCAAGTTTTTGTATTCTCCTTCTCTTTTTGATATTAATTCTTACTAATCAAACTTATAATTGAACATTAGTCTTTTTTTTTTTTTTTTTTTTTTGTCTCAAGTGTATTGATTTATTATTCCACATATTACAAGGGCAACGAATAGCCCCGTAAGAGTTTACAGATGCCAAAAAATTAAAAATGACTCGACTTAAAAAAACAATGAAAATATTGGAAAACTCCTTTTAGCCTTTCAGGTGAGTGGAAAATACAAAAATGACCACTGATAATCATGTCATTTTAAAACACATCCGCCAAACCTAACTTATTACATAAAAGGTGAATTTGAATCTAGATTAATTATAAAATCCATGTTTGGTTGTCCGAACAAGACTTGTATCATCATTTTGAAACTCATTTAATTTAGTATATGAATACAATCGATCAAATATAAAAATCCGTTTCAAAATACATTGGATCACTAGCTACACCGTAATTCTTAATTACATGCTTATCTTCGAAAAAAAAAACATATAAGTGGTGTATCGCAAGATGGGACTTGGTCGGCAATGTTTGGCTGTTGAATGGACGTCGAGTCACTGGAATGTGGTGCGCATGTATATGAAATGTTTTTAAAAAATGTTTTTATTTTATTAAGGGCAAAATGTACATTATTAATTAGGTAGAAAATTAAAATGACACAAAAAAAGGTGTAATGGTTAGAGTTTGATCCATTCAGAGCCGTCGATAAAGGTAAGAGAAAGAAAAGGCTTAGCTTCTTCGTCGGTGAGCTCTCTTGCCCAAGCCACCCTCCCTCCATAGTTTGCTCCTGCTCCCGTGCACTTGTACTGCCCATAAAACACCGTCCTGCACGATTTTTTTCATTTCACAATTACTTTTTTTTTTCTTCTTTTAAATGATTTTTTCACATATTTCTTCTTCTATGCACGCCATATATCTATACAAATGCATGCGCACACAAACTTAGCATACTATTATCAAAAGCAACTTTTTTGGAGTAAAAAGACAGAAATGAAGTCGGTCGGAAATGTGTAGTGGTGGCTGGTGGGACCTATGACGCTGAAATGGATGAAGCAACGAGATGATGTTTTGTAAAGTTGGACTAAAATGTGTTGTATAATTGTAATCAAGTATCATGTATGGCATGTTCTCTCAAGCTTGTAGAGTCAGCTATGCCGACTAACTTTGGTTATATGAAATTTAAATGAGACCAAAGAAAAGTAAAGTAGACTTACATCTCGCGTGAAGGGTCGCCCCAATTGTACCAGCCTCTAGGGAGGATGATGTTGTCCATATAAGTGTAAGCAAAGACGACTCTTGAGAAGGGACCCCATGCCCTCCCAAGGTACAAAACCCCTGTCCCTGTCACCTTACACTTTACGAAAGAGAATCCGGTGTCCTCTAGCACACTGCTCCTCCCCTGTGCCGTCACTGCTCCTAGCTTATCCGCTATCGCGTGCACGTGACACCCCTAAACACCACTTTTATTAGAGCAAGGACCAATCTAAAGTTGCTACATAAATGTAAATAGTGTTCTAAGATACGTTATGCACTAATCGAATACAGAGACGACACTAAGTGAGAATGCTTACCTCATACAGAGAAAGGGCATTGCCAAAGATGAAGTCAACTGATCCCTCAATGTAACAATCTTTGTAATAATGTCTTCCCAAATGGTCATAGAGAGTGTCTTGAGCACCAAGCATTCTACACCCGAAAAATGCGGCATTGTCTGCCGAAACCCTCAATGCCACCGCCTGTTTTCCAACTGCGCCCGGTAAGGGGACTGGGGTCGTATTCTACATACATATAAGAACGCTAAGATGGACTCAAAACTTATACGTCCGATTAAATTTGAACACATCTAGTATGTATATATGGTAATAAGTAACCTTGAAAGTGATGTTCTTAGCGACAAAGAAAGGAGAGTTGACTGCGAACGAGGCCGAGTTGTAAGTGCCCATGGGGTTGCCTTTTGAGTCAGGGGTTTGTGCTGTGTCTCCCCATTCCACTGTTGTCTTCTCTGCTCCTTCTCCTTCTATTGTTATGAATGCCTTCATTGGGGGTATGTTCACCTTCTCCCTAGACACATTTGCCAACAATTTTTCATTATTTTTCTCAAATTTGTATAGTACGAAATAGTTTGCATAAAAATCTAAAATTATGGACAGTAAGCGTGGAGCGTATATGTGGACCACTTATGCGCTTTATAAGTCGCAAAGGCCCAAAATGTCACTATAAAAGTCAATTTCCTAGAGATTATTATACATAATACATCCACCTTACAAAATTCCGAGTTCACGTGATCATATAGTGTTGATTTCAAGGGAGAGAATCATTGATTGCTACTTTTTTTATTTTTTTTATTGGCAATACGTTTTTAGACTCTCTTTCAATTTCATAATTAATTTTGGCTCATGCAGATGCAGGAAAGGACGAACAAAAAAGATATGGAATCCCCCCATACTACTTAAATAGAATGAAAACAAATTGCAAAACTGCTAAATGTATATAGACAAAACTCTAGAATCTAAGGTTTATGGCTGTTGGAATATACTTACATCCACACATTGAAATAATAAAATGAAAATATATCTAAAGATGTGGTACCAATTCGGAATTCGTACAAAACACTATTTATTTGTTTAATTATATATCTGCAAGATTAACCTATCATGTCCTCTATATATACCTCATTACCAAAAAAAAATGTGTGGTTGGAAAAAAATGATGAAATGTTGAAAACAAAGGAGGATAATATTCAAATATGTTTTGATCATTATAATGTAATTACACCACTAATTACCATGATATACCCTTTGACAAAAAAAAAAATTACCATGATATATAGATCAGAGCTGTTAATTATGTAAAAATAATGTAGTGGAAGAAAGACTTGTGCTTACTTGTAAACTCCGGCATGGACTTTGATGACGACACGAACAAAGTTGATGAGAGGGAGAGAATCAATGGCGTCTTGGATTTTAGTGAAGTCACCTTTATTGGATTTCTTGTGGACAGTTAGTGTATAAGAAGGGAAGAGTTTGTTTTTGGCTGCCTTGAACACTGAGTGTTTAAGGCTTCCAACGAATCTCACCCATTTCATGAACTCATCTTCCGGGTTTTGTGTCCGATCACTCGTCGTGTTCACATTCTTCTGGTTTCTTGGTCGTAATCGTAGACCTTTGGTGTGGCATTGTGTTTGCGTTGAACAAAGAAGGATAACGAGAAGGAGGAGAAGGAGAAGAAATAAATTGGGAGCTTGGGTTGAATTGAATTTGGGCATCTATACGACAATTAGAATCAAATACAAAAATATAAGGAGTTTTTCTGTTTTGTTTTTTGTGTTTTGCCAAAGATACAAAGTACGACCAAAATAATATATGGCTATGTGATTTCTCAATATGTATGTGTATATATTTGTGTGGGTGTTGTTAGAGGCGGTCGAGTGTTTGGTACTTTGGTAAGGGAATTAGGTGAAAAGAGACAGAAGGGAAGATGTCACGGGGCGGTTCCACTCACATCCACGTAGAATGAGAAGCCTAGCTAAATGCCAAATATAAAGACAAGGAGACTCTATTATTTAGTTATAGAAATTAGAAACCAACCCACAAGAAAGAAAAGAAACCCAACCCACATTGATGTGGTGCTTATTTCTTGTTTATTACACTGAGAAACAAAAGCTAATCACGAGTTATACCATATGTGAATCTAATTTGATGCTCTATTTAGTCAACAAACAAGAGAGAGGTGTTGAACATGAGCAAAAACTAAGTTATAACGAAACTTTAGTATTAAAAATAAATAAAGAGACGTATAAAAAAATATATTTAGATTTTCATGCGTTTAATTTGACACTTTCATATAACCTAAAATAACTTAAGCACTTTTCTTTGGTTAAAACACATGGGTTACCTGCGGAAGAGAGCCTAAGTTAGTGGTCACGACCGTCTAACTCTCTTTTTGGACGTTGGAGTCCGACTCCACTTCTCCACATGGAGTTAAAACTGTTTAATTGGCAAACGGATGTGGATGTGGTTGGATACATTGACGATGGTATAAAACTGGAATACACAATTTTGTGGGTACAAATATTTACTTAGGATGTTAGATGTGCACACATTTTTTGTCCAACACATATGCACATACACAACACAATTTACTTAATACCTAATGCACTTACACGACAAGTGGTATACCCACAAAATACTTTCATTATGCTCATGAGTATACATTTGATGTGGCAATAAACATAATATATTAGTTTAATGCGGAGTAAAATATTCACTGTGGATAGCATTATATTTAGTTGTTTGCACTGCTGCGCACCAAAGTCGCATGCTGCCACCAACGAAAACTATCAATGAAATGTGGAAGTGAAGATAAAGTATTGCAACCGCGAATTGGTGATGAGTGATGAATGATGAGAGTCCACTGAGAGGTGCAAATTTAAATTTTGTGTTGTGAATAGTTTTGTGCACAACTAAGTGAACTTACTAAGTAATGTGGCTTTTTAATTCTATTCAATGAATTGATGTTGTCTTTCAGTGCCCGTGACTCCTCTCTTATAATCCTTTCTTGTTGCTTTGTGGTAGGGACATCACTCTTCTCGTGAACTGTGGTTTCCCATCAATGCTTATTTTATTTATCTATTTGTGGGAATTTTCATTTATATTGAATTTCAAGATTATACAAATAAATTACTGTATGGGAAAAATATGTTCTGTAGCCATGAATAAAGTTGAAATGAAGAAAATAAATGTACCATAAATTCCTTGCGAATTAAACGGAGTTCGAATTCTTTTACACAACCACAATGATCTTTTACAGAAAAAAAAAACAATCATAAAACAAAAAACAATTCAATTTTGATGTAATGGTCGGAAGATTTATTTTATAAGTTGAGAGAGTCAAGTGCTCTCAATGCAATTTTCCGTTATTGAAAAAGAGAAAGCAACCAAACACCAACGTAAATAATCCAAAAGGAAGAGTTGGTCACAAGTTTTAGCATCAGAAGTTCAGAAACCAATTGATTTTATTAATTTCAATCTTAAAAGAATAAAATATATAGTTTATACCGAGCTATCTGAACCACGTATATCGAACAAAACCAAAATTTATCCTATTTGTGGCCACAATGTGCCTTTCGACCAAGATTTTATTCTCTGTTTTTTACTCTTGTGGGGTTTTAAGGAGTTTTGACCAGCAAGTAATCATATGTATTGTGTAAGTGTTTTTATTTCCCACCTTTCTTGTAGCCGTCTTTGAGTGTGACCGTCCGGTTAAACACGAGCTTTCCCGGGGTAGAGTCCTTGTCAACCGTGTAATAACCTAATTCATCACAATTCAACGGTGTCAGTGTTTATTTCAGGATAAAAAATACCACTTGTTGTACACTCTAGAATTGCAGAAAATTACCTAGCCTCTCGAACTGGAATGTGTCCCCTACCACAGCATCTTTAATGGTTGAAAGAGCATAGGCATCAGAAACTACCACTTTGGAGTTGGGGTTAATGTCAGCGAGCCAATCATCATTGAGTTCAGCTGGATTCTGTTATGGTAAAAGACATTTTTTTTAGCTCAGGGAAAATATTTGTTACTCAGGAAGTACAATACAACAAAAGCCAGACAACAATTACCTCGGAATTAAAGAGGTTCTCAAACGAACGGACTTCAACCTTAATAGGCTCTTTTCCCGGTGAAGATTCAGGGACCCAGTGTAGAACACCCTGCAGATAAAGGAAACGATTAATAAGTGCCACACACAAGTGCAGAATGTATTGATATGGTTAAAGAATGGACCTTCGGCTTTATCTTCTTCTCGGGATCATACTCCACATGAATCTCACAAACGGTTTCAGTGTCATCAGAAAAGACAACGTTGGTGCACTTGATTGGGAAAGCGTATCTGCAAACAGCAGAAAGTTCATTGAGTCACAGATAAGTCAAATTCAATGCCAAAAGTAATGATGATAAATGATAAGTGTAAGTTTTCATACCGAAGCAAGGCTGATTTACCAGGGGCAAGTCCAAAATAATTTTTCGAATCCTCCTTTTGGAAGTCAGATTGCTCAATGTATATAACTCTAGAGAGCGGAACCTAGATCAAACAACCCAACATAAAAAAGAATCAGCAAAAGAGCAAACCGTTCCACTATGTGTAAGAAATTTGTACTTTGAGAAGCTTATTTCACCTTGTAGAATGCTGATGGATCATCGTTCTGAGCATCAGGCCATCTTTTAGCATCAAGCTCCATAACCTTGTCTGCTTCCAAATTGGTGATAACCACCTTAAGAGGATTCAGCACCACCATGGTGCGGGGAGCTGTTTTATTCAACTCCTCTCTAATATGATGCTCAAGACGACTCACATGTATCAGGCTACCATCACTTCAATAAACAACAACAGATAGCAGATTTAATAAAGTTAAGTAACATATGCCAATTCGTATAAGTTACTTCAGCCTTCATATATATATATATATAGATATAGCAGACCTTCTGGTAATTCCAAGTCCTCGTACAAATGCATTAATCGCAGTAGGAGTTACACCTCTCCGCCTCAAACCAGCAAGCGTTAAAAGACGTGGATCATCCCAACCATCAACATACTTGTTTGTCACAATGTAGTTCAACTGCAGCAAAAGAAAAAAAAATGATCCAACCAGCATGATTTATTGCAAAGAATAATAAAAGTTTTTCACAAGCAACTTAAAGTATTTTAACAACCTTACGCTTGGACATAACAGTGTTTGTGACATTCAACCGCGAATATTCCCACACATACGGCATGTAGAGACCCAGAGAGTGTAATAACCAATAGTAAGAAGCACGTCTGGTTTCAAATTCAAGAGTGCAGAGCTACATTTATGCACATAAACGAAAATGTCAGAAACCACATAAGTAGTGTTTCGAACAGCAGATGATTCAGATACAAAATGCAGCATTAGAACTCATGCATTATATCAACAGCTAAAAGAAAGGGACAAACCGAATGTGTTATATTTTCAAGAGAATCAACAATGCAGTGGGCATAATCATAGGTCGGATAGATACGCCATCTGTCACCAGTATGAGGATGAGGTGTGAACTGCAAAGCATATAAACAAGTCAGACAGCTAAAGTCTAGAGAAATCATATTGCTTATACGTAACCAGAGATGATTTCAGTTTTTCTTGCCTTTATACGATAGGCAATAAGGTCATACATATTACAATTATCACTCTTCATGTCTTGCTTTAATCTTAGTGTGGCCTTGCCCTCGTCGATCATTCCTCGTCTCATTTCGTCAAAAAGCTCTAGAGATTCTTCAATAGGCCTTTCCCTCCAGGGGCTGTTCATTTTCTTCTCCCTGTACTCTTTTATCTCCTCAGCGTTCTGAAGGTAGATGAACAATTCTTCAATAGAATAAGTTCTATGTGTGGAATAAGTTGCAGTGCAGCTTCGAACAAAAGCATGACTATTAACTGGAAAAAACAAATGTAATCCATATATGAGGAGGTTTCAATCGATTCAACCTGATGATCAACATAAGCGTGACCTCTTCGAATCAACTCCACTGCCAAATCATACAATTCTTGGAAATAATCACTGGTGTATGTAATCTAGAAGAAAACAACGGGAACTGTCAGATGAATGTAAACACAATAAGCTACGTACAACAGAAAATAACAATACCTTGAAGGGTTCCCAACCCATCCAATTAACTATTTCTTCAATGTGACTAATATACTCTTTCTTTTCCGCCTCAGGATTTGTATCATCGTACCTATAAATCAGATTTTCACATAAGTGCTTATAAAAGAACAATGATTAGTACAGAAAAGCAAAAGATGTAAGAAACCCAAGTAAAAGCGCCCAAGGTTTTTTTCACCTTAGATAACACCAGCCCCCTCGCTCCTTTGCAAGACCAAAATCAACAGACATAGCCTGAAAGTACAACCAATAAATGACCATAGAAACGTAGGCCTTCCCAATCATACACCAGCATGCAAAGTATCTCAACCTCATTTCATGTATACTTTACCTTTGCATGTCCTATATGGAGATAACCATTTGGTTCAGGAGGGAACCGGGTATAAACTTTCCCTCCAGTCACCTTGAGATGTTTGTCAAGCACTTCCTTCGTATTGCTACATCTGAGCACAGAGCCGTCACTGAAAGGCACTTCTGTGTGAACCTGAGAATACAAATGAACAAAAACTTACATGGTCATAACAACATTTCTGCCACTGACTCTCCATAAGCATTTGTTGAATGCATTGCTGTAATGCTAGATATGGATTCCTCCATGACTAAACCAAAAGTTCATATCATACATATTGGCATCTTCCATTAGTTTTGCAAAGGTACACTTTTTCCCAACTGTAAAGTTTCACTGAAGCTCATGCCGTCGTTTTCAACATCACCACATTTAAAGGCAAACAATACAGACCATACTATTCTATTCTTGTTATCATTCAGTCAGTACATAGATGAATGATTATCAATGGAATACAAAATTGTAGGACGTGGACTCAAAAAAACTCAATAAAAGAAATCACTAAACATAAGAAAAGTAGTGAGTTACCTTAAGATTTTCCTTTGGCTGAGGGAATATAGAATATGGATTAAGCTCCTCTTCAGCTGGATGTGGGATAGCTTCCAAAACAGCATTCTTTTCATATAGTAGCCACGGAAATGAAGTATTAAAATCACAGCATACACAAAAGAAAATACATTGAAATGAAACCTACGCTCACCTCTACTTTGGTGGGCTTCTCTTTCTTCTCCTTCTTTTTTGTAGGTTTCTCATTGTCAGCAGCTGTTTTCTCGCCAAGCAATGCATACAGTTTTTCTTCTATGACTCTCTATTACAAACATGGGACTGGATAAGAAAACTAAAATTTTGTATATGGCTAGAAAAGAACATCATCGGCTGCTAAAACTATGAACTCACCCTAACAGTCTCAGGATCTGCCCATGGCAAACTTTTCAGGACATGTCCGGTTAATTTACCCACTATACCACATAAATACGTCCCGTTCAAAAAAGAAACATTATAAGCTGGTTATACAAGAATATTATAGAGAAGCAGAGCAATATGATATGCTTGAAAGAAACAGAAAGGGTCAGCCAATGAGGTAAAAAACAACAACTGACCACTAGTTCTGTACCGCTGCTCCAATATTGTTTTCATATTTTCTTCAAAGATTTGTTTAACTGTTTTCTCAATATCTTCTGGGGAAACTTCAACCGCTGTTTCAGAACCATAACAAAAAAAAATCACCTCTAAGTCCATGGAATACAAAGAAAATCATTGTGTTAATAATAAAGCAAAACGGAAACCAGTTTCTTCTCTAGAACCACGGGGAGAAAAGAAAATACATATTTAATCGATATTCTCATATTCATAATTTGAATTGAAAAAGTTCTTACCAACACCACATGCCTCCTCAAACTCATTTAGCTTGAAGTCCTCAATACCAGTATTGCCAAAAAACGAATATGCAGCATCCAATTGGGATGATGTTTTAATCTGCAGATTCATGATGCAGAAAAGAATCGAAACAAATTTAGCCAGTTCTGAACAACCAAACCAATTCTAACCCAAGAAAAGGTAGTTCCGACAGAAAAACATTTCAGCTACAGAGGCTGTCAAAACAAGGAGCAAGATGCCAACCTTAGAAGAGACAATGTACTCGAGCAATGTAGGACGATGCACAAGAGCCTTTCCAGCATACTTAGTAACGACCTATTGTTACACATTATTCCAAAGAGAATATAAACCTAAATAAGTTTCTTCAAGCATTGACAAATATATTCCGGCAATTCTTCAAGCATAACATCTTTTTACTTTGTCAAAATTGGAATTAAGATAAATCAAAATATCTCACCGAGTACAATAGAACTCCAGCAGTTCGGTCACATCCATCAGCGACACGAGCCTGTACACAAGACAATTGTGTAGGTAAGAGATCAAATTACGAATATTCAAATCATCAACGAAGAGATTACAAACGAAATTGGATCAAATCAACAGATTGACTAATAACTAGACTAGGTAAGGAAATTAAGACATTAGTTCTCTTCTATCCGATTTCATCAGCGAAAATCAGTAACGAGGGAAGATGAAGAGAGAAAGGACTAAGGAGACCTGATGGATGAGGGCAGTGAGATCGGAGGTCAGATTTCTGTTGTTTTTCACAATGTCGCGTGCGCTTCGCTCGTCCAAACCAATGCAGAGAAATAGCTCGAGAGATTTCTCATCTTCGGGAACCATGGCGCTGAGAAACTAGGGTTTGATGATGATGGCGCCAGAAACTAGAAAAATCTCCACGGGCAAAAATCTCTTTTATAATAAAAATAAAATAAAAAAGGGAATGTATGTGGAAAAAAAAGAAAAAAAAAGAAGGAATGTATAACAATTAGCAACCAAAAATCAATGATATTGTAATTAGCTATCTCACAAGTCACAATCTAAATTCAAGGTTGAAAAATCCAAGCTTTGTTCACGTTTTCAGAAAATCTTACATATTAGGGTCAGGCTAAATTGGGGGAAAATGTCACAAATTAGAGTTTTTGCCTTTTTTTCTAGAGAGGAACCAAATTTTATGCTTATGAAATCAAAGCGTTAGAAAGTGGGTGTATGAATGTGAAGTGTACCCTAAGCTGTTAATTAAGGTGAAATAGTGTGAGTTTGATTACAAAACCTTGATTTTATTGACATAAGGTTGCGACGAAAAAACAGAATTATGATTTGATTTCATATATCAACTGTAATTTGTTTTTTTGTTTGATTTATAGGAATTTAAGGTTGAATGATTTACTCATGAGTAATTTTATTTCTTGGCTTCATATATATGAACTCGTTTCAATATGTTGACTCTCTCCTCACACAAATATTGACTCCTCACGATTTGAAACAAAGCAAGTAATTTGAGGTAGAGGCGACCAAACTTGTTTGAAACGTTCTCCATATGTGGTTTGCCAGATTGTCATTAAGACTCTGAGATCGATTCATATCTCTTAAACCCTAGAAGAAAATCGTTGAGGAATAAATGCATCACAAACCACTATCTTGTTATCGACAGAAGAAAACGGTTGGTATGGGCGACTTTAATTTGGTTTCATCTAGCTTCCGGTAGTATAGTAACCTTGTTTGGTCCCTAGCTAGTTTGGCACTAATTCACTCTTTTGTAACTAGGCTGGGAAAGTAATTGTGTCTTATAAAGACTTAGGTATATTTTTCTCATATCAGTAGAAAAACAGTTAATAAGTAAAAAAATAAAATGGTAAAATATATGCATGCATTGTGATCTACAAAACAATTGATAATTTTAAGAAATTTTTAGCGTAGCAAATCAGACCGTCGGATCTTAGAATAATCCAATGCCCGGATCGGAAGATAAAGATCCATATATAGACAAAAGCGGTTGGAGTATTACACAATTTATCGTTTCTTGATTCTTTTATCAAGAATCCGTCAAAAGTTTTTAAAACATTTATTTAATCAGATTTTTTGAAATCTATATTACTCTTTGCCCAAGAGCCAAATCTTTACACAATAACCTTTAAGATAATTAAAAATCAAATTAGTTTGTAATTTAAATGTAAAACATTTTCTATTTTCTATATGTTGCATACATTTTAAAAAACCGCTTATGATCTAAAAAAACTATGGACCGGCTTGAGTCTAGAAGTTTAAAAGTACAATCAAATTCCTTTTCCATAAACCATGTTAATTTAAGTATCTCTGAACAATTGAAGAACAATCTTTTGTATGAAATTACTCGTAAAAGAAACTAATTTCCACAACATCGGGACGTACTATTATAGGAGCTTACAAGTTCACCTTAATACAATGTAAATAGTTTAATAATTTTGTAGCTCATCTAACTAAAGGATTCTATTGTTAAAACCTTTACTATTTCCAGATTATGTATTTACTTTTCAAGATTTGGTATCAGACCTTCTTAAAGTCGCAGATGTTTAGAGCCATTGCACCCATGACTCCTTAATATAAGAGAAAACATATTATAATCTCTAAGCTAACATACATTATTAATCAAAAATACGATTTGCTTCAAACAGTGAAACACAGATACAATTTTATTTTTTTTGCAAATATGTTGATCAACAAAAGTTGCTTCAAGATTTTCTCATTAAATTACAATTTTAAGCTTTCACTTTATTGTCATATATATATGGATTGTTGTACATGCAACATTTTACACGCATTTTACTCTCTCTTTGACCCTATACTATTCTTCTGTAGCTTGCAAAAAAACTTATTGTCAAACAAATATCTTAGTTAAAATGGTGATCAAATCCCTGCATCAACAAGTTCAAGAGATGAGACAATCTTTCTTTGATGAGGTTAGTAAATTTCAAACTAATGCACATATAAGCAATACTATAAACAGCAATCCGGTTGATTTATGCTTAGAATTACTTTTTTTTTTTTTTTGTCAAAGTGCTTAGAATTACTTGTTTTTACTAAAATATTCATTTCAGACATCAAACAATAAAAACGCAGATTTTCTGAGGAATTTCGTTTAATCTTTCAAAATAAATATTGATGCAGGGGTACCTCAATAATCAGTATACTCAGCTTGAGGCCTTGGCGAAAGACACAAACCCTAACTTTATTATAGAAATAATAACTCTTTATTTCAGAGATTCTCCTAATGTAATTGCTTCTTTGGAACATGAATTGTGAGTTTCCTATCTCTCTCCATATGAAATTTTGTTGATATTACATCCATGGAAATATGGAATGCATCAACATTCAACTTATATAATGTAAAGAAACATCGTTCGAATGAAAAACCAAGATGCCATATTTAAAAAAAAAAAAAAATCATAAATAAAAGGGCCCAATTTATTGTAATTTGTTTTGCATTTTACTAGAAGGCCGCATAAATTTTGTTTGCCTAGGGGCATATAAAATGTTGGGCCGCACCTATATATATGAATGATAAGAATTCTATTTAAATATATGGTTAATTTTGGCTAATGGTTGGTTGGTATTTAAAGTTTATGTTATATTTTTGAAACAGGGAGCGAGATCCAATAGAGGTACCCATGATTACCAAATGCATTCTTCGGTTACAAAGCAGCAGCGCCAGGCTAGTTATAATATTTTTGTAATGTGGTTTGAAATATAGCCAAGAATTTAACAGTAATAAAATATAAAAATGCTGATTTTTCTTAATACAGCATCGGTGCTAGCAAAGTTTTTGAGGAACTTAAGAAGGCAAACACATCTCTCAAAGCTGGCAACATAGAAGGGTAAGTATAGTCTTTTCATTTTATTTTTTTTCATTTCCTTACATAGTTTTACTTCTGTATCGAATACATAATTGAGATATATAGGGAAATTAATGTTCTTTAACAAAAATGATAATGATGAAAATGTTTGTTTTTGCATAATTTTTGACATATATATTTTGAAGAATAAAAGTAGCACTAGGTGATATTAAGAAAGAGCACAGTGAACTCCGCGCAAAGTTTGAGACTTATTTCCAGGTTTATAAAATTCTCAATCAAAGTATTCTTAATATACGTATGAAAAAAAAAAAAGTATTCTTAATATACGTATGGTTTGTGTGCTCGAATTGAATCTGATTCTAACTTCTTCACTGTGTTTGTCAGTTGATGAGACAAGCTGGCCCAACAGATGTAGCTGTGAATTCAAGCTGAAAATATGTAAACCAGGGTAGTTTGGTTCGTACGACAAATATTCCACCTGCCTAAACCCAAGTTCCTACCATTGGTCGATATTAGTTGATGATTGTAATAATTTTCGAATGTTTTATTTGTTACCTTGTGCTATGATCTCGAATTTATTTTTATTAGAAATATATAAATTTTGTCTCAAAAATAGATTAGTGCAAATCAACCTCCGTTTCTATTTTGTCAACCATTAATCAAAAATTGATTTCATGATTAGTTGTCTAATATAAAGAGAAAAAATTTACAAATGTAACTACATAAAAAGAATAATCTAGAAGATCGATGTAAACAATCCACCTTACAATTACATGAACGAGAAATAGAGGAAATCGAAAAACGGGAAAGAGGACGCAAAGCAATCCAAACTCATCTAGCAAATTGGAGAAAGCGGGTCATTATTCAGAAGACTGTACTATCGATACTAACTCTGTATAATCCATGTCAAAACCCTGAGAGTCAATCTTTCTTAAAAGGATATTCTTCATAGCCCATTTTAAAAACTTAGTGATAACATTAAGCATTTACACATATGAATGGTTGCAATAGTGTCATGGCATGTAAACAAATGATCAAATATCTTTCAAAAATATAGATCTTAATGTGTATCGATCAGGTCCCTCTAGTCTAATTGGTATTGTGATTTTTTCCAGATCAATCGATCAAAAAGGAGGATCGGTTGATCTGGTCCTCTCTGACTTTTTTTTTTTTTTGGTTCAACATCTGGTCCTCTCTGACTAAATCCGTTTTAACTAGCAAAATTGGACCGTTCGTTTCCCCCTCTCTAATTCAGATTGGTGTTTTTTGAATCATTTTCAATCAAAACTTTATTTTAAAGTTTCTTTCCAGAGAATGCACTAGATTTGATAACAAAAAAAAAAGATTGCATTTAACTTAATAAAAAATACTTAAGAAGAAACAAAGATACATACCGGTAAAAATATGACACGTCAAATTTATATCTAGATAGTATAACATACATATGAATCTTAATAAAAGGTACAACAAAGAGTTAATGTTGAAAAATAGAAAATTTAATTTAAATTTTTAAAAAAATACTTTTTTGAAAATAATATTAATGAAATACATATCTAATCTAGTAATTTGTAAAAATATCACGTGGCGTTCGACAATATATGGCACAAATTTTTGAAGGATAGGATTTCAGATTTATTAACTTTTATAATTATTCAGATAAACTAGAATTAATGCCACCAGGAATCCCTTATAATCAAATCAGAACTAAAATTAGCCATTTTTCTTAAAAGTTGTGTGAAAACATAAATTTAAAGATGTTCTTATAGAAATAGGGGTGATTTGACTATAAATAAAAAGGACAAAATACTAAAACAACCTTGTAGACCCAAAAAAAAATTAAAAAAATATTACAAAAATGCCCAAGTTCTTTAAAATTTTAAGAAGTCTTATCTTCACAGAACCTTTAATTTTAAAAGAAAAGTGTTCTTTCTGTAATTAACCTTTTTTAAACACTAAAACATAAAGTCTATCCTTTAAATAAATATTTGACTTTTATCATTTGACTCCTTCGTTAGAGTCGACGTGACGGACATATAGGTAATTTGTGTATAAAAACCAGAAGTGTTCTGCAGATAATCATATCAAGTAACTATAATCGTCTTTGTGTATTTTATTCACACAGACAAAATGGAAACCCCAAACATCACCAGCCACACAAATCTTCTATCGAAGATTGACCTCGAAAAGCAAAGCCCTGCCCCCATTTTCCCGACAATCACTGAGCTTAAAACAGAAGCTAAGTCTCTCTTCTCCTTAGCCTTCCCGACAATCCTCGCAGCCCTCATCCTCTACGCTCGCTCCGCCATCTCGATGCTCTTCCTCGGCCATATCGGTGAACTAGAGCTCGCTGGTGGCTCCTTGGCCATTGCCTTCGCCAACATCACTGGCTACTCCGTTCTCGCGGGCCTTGCACTTGGCATGGACCCACTCTGTTCGCAAGCCTTTGGAGCCGGCAAACCAAAACTCCTCTCTCTAACGCTTCAACGAACCGTACTTTTCTTACTCACAAGTTCGGTAGTAATCTTCGCTCTGTGGCTCAACCTGGGTAAGATCATGATCTATCTTCATCAAGATCCAAGTATCTCATCGTTGGCCCAAACATATATCCTCTGCTCTATTCCTGATTTGCTCACCAATTCGTTTCTTCACCCTCTTCGTATATACCTTCGAGCACAAGGTATCACAAGCCCTTTAACTCTCGCTACACTCGCTGGCACCATCTTCCACATACCCATGAACTTTTTCCTCGTTTCTTACCTCGGATGGGGTTTCATGGGCGTTTCAATGGCCGCAGCCGCTTCAAATCTTTCTGTTGTCATTTTCCTTGTGGCCCATGTTTGGATCGCAGGTCTACACCAGCCAACGTGGACCCGCCCCAGCTCGGAATGTTTCAAAGATTGGGGACCACTGGTAAGCCTAGCCATACCTAGCTGCGTCGGGGTATGCCTAGAGTGGTGGTGGTACGAGATCATGACCGTTCTATGTGGTTTGCTCATAAACCCTAGTACTCCAGTGGCAGCAATGGGCATTCTTATCCAAACGACATCTTTGCTTTACATTTTCCCATCGTCTCTAGGGTTTGCAGTCTCCACCCGCGTCGGTAACGAACTTGGGTCAAACCGCCCAAACACAGCTAGGTTATCAGCCATAGTGGCGGTTTCATTTGCTGGGGTAATGGGTATGACGGCATCTGCGTTTGCTTGGGGCGTAAGCGACGTCTGGGGACGGATCTTCACAAACGACGTTGATATCATCCAATTAACGGCAGCCGCCTTGCCGATTCTCGGGCTTTGCGAGCTCGGGAACTGCCCGCAAACAGTAGGTTGCGGGGTTGTTAGAGGGACCGCTCGGCCATCCAAGGCGGCCAACATAAACCTAGGAGCGTTTTACCTCGTTGGAACGCCTGTAGCCGTTGGGCTAACGTTTTGGGCTGCGTATGGATTTTGCGGACTTTGGTTAGGTCTTTTCGCGGCTCAGATATGTTGTGCTGCCATGATGCTTTATGTCGTGGCTACTACGGACTGGGAGAAAGAAGCAGATAGAGCTAGAAAGCTAACGTGCACTGAAGGCGTTGATGTGGTAATAACAACGCAAACAAACGGAGACTTATCGGAACCATTAATTTATGTTGTCACTGTCGCTACTGACTGACATCAATCGTTGTTTTGAGTTGTTTTATTTTATTATTGTGTGAATGAATGATCGGTTTTTTTTGGAAAGGTATTGTGAGAATTTCGTATTTTTAAACGAGAAAGAAACCAAAAAGAATCGGATTCATAATTTTGATCCAAAGTAACTTTGTCCTAAGTATTTGTACTTCATGCTATATATTTTAGAGATTTGTTTTCTATATAATCGATTAAATGGTATAATAAAACTCTGATCAATTCCTGAATTTAAAATGTTCGTGTCATCGATAACAACATAATATTTGTTTGTTATCTATGACGAGTCATTGTAATTATGTATATATTTTTTGGTAATTAAGGCTCTTGGAGTCATGTTTACTTGTTACATGGAATAGAAATTGTCTGAATAAACCTGTCTCTTTTCTTAAGAGTGTTAAGCCTCTTTTCACTTGATTTGGTCATTGTCCCGAAACATCCAAACATGTTTTAGAATATTTATACGAGCCAATCCATGATGTTGTCTAAAGATCACCGCTGACTTTTGTTTTTTTTGTTACATTGGTTTGACTTTTTTAGTTGTTACGTTGTACATATTTGACTTTTTATATATTTCTAATATTATATTAGAATTGCTCCCATATATACAAATTACAAAATAGCTTACAAAGCAAAAACTAAAATATTTATTAGCATTTGTACGCCTTTTATTTTATTTTTGGGGTCAAATAGCATTTGTACACTATTGGCATGTTCTAGGCTTTAAGTATAGAGTTTACTTTTAACCAACGTAAAAATATTTAAAATTATGTTTCGACTTATGACTTTTCTCAAAGAGACGTGCTTTTCGATTGGAGTCATGTCCAGAAGACACTGAAGCATGCTCATTTATACAAGTCCACGTATTTAGGCTTCGAATAGTGTTATTGCTCTTACTTTTTCCAAAAATTGATCTTTTCTCCATCTTGTGTAATACAGATCTACGTGTTATATTTCAAAGTATGTACCGGTGAATCATGCTCTTGTGTTAACTTACTTTAAAATATTGTACATAATTGTCATACAAAACCGGATTTTATAGGCATGACTAATAAATAAATAAAACACAAAAAAAATTGTTACCGAAACGAAATGAATTGAATAAAGTTTTCGTATAATAACTATGGAACGCTGAAAATTTAATTTTACCAGATTAATCATGTTTTTTTTTTTCTAAAATTTTATTTTTAACATGCTAGTAGTACTAGTATATATACCTGAATCACTTTTCCAAAACGTGAAAACTTATAGACATTGAGTGGTATAAAAAGTAAAATCACGTTTTGAAAACGTTAACAAGTGGTATACCACTCATCGCTAATGTGTAATTCACTAATTTGATTACCATTTCATTTTTATTTATCTACTAGTTTTTACCTTCATTTTTTTTTTCTCATGAACCAGTAAAATATAGATGTGGTCGCGTACAATGTTTTGTGATAGACGTATTCGCTTTCGTATGTCGATATAAAAATTTGTTGACAATATTTTCGTCAAATCATATAAAACTATGCCTACTTATGAGTTATGACTATCTTTTTTCATAATAAAAATATAGTGCAAACCCTATCGTGTGTCCTCCTTGCACAAAACATATATTATATGCTTGCTAAAGAAAGAGTTCCATTCATACTTACTAAATTTTACCAGTTCTCTATCCTTCCTGCACATAGCATATACATGCTATTTAACTAACTTTTAGCTCATGATTACTAAAAAAAAATTCTAGCTGTCTATCTATACTCTGTTTGAGAATTTGGATGTTCATGTAAACACGACGTCTTCCACCTCGCGAAAAATGGGCAAACAAAATATAGATTGGAGAAATGAGAGAGCTATTGAGGAGGAGAAGAGAAACATAGGAAAGAGGTTTGTCGACACAGAGAGAGAGGCGTGGGAACGAGAGTGAATGTAATATGGATACTTTAGCCACCGTACTTGATAATCTCCGCAATAAGAGATCCAAATAAAGTTAACAAAATTTTACGAATCCTACACCAGAAACTTGACTGCGTCTGCAACAACTTCCTCGATAAAAAAGAGACCTAAGAGTTGACATATAACTCACCATCCAACATTGAAAATTCTAGGATTTCTAGATCCACGGGTTCTTCTTCACTGATTTTGAACTCAATCCAGAGCTTGTTTTCTGAAAACACAACAAAAGCTACGTTAGTATATCTCGTCTCAACACAACAGTCGTGACAATCCCTCTTAGCTTCTAAACTCATTATTTCTCACTTGTGTACTGAGTCTACTGACTACTGAAGTCGAAATTCAACAAATGCTGGTATGATTCAAATACGTAGACATCGATGAGTAAAGGTTAAATGGGGTTTAATAATATGTAGGATGATTTTTGACAATTTTTCCATATTCTTTTCAGGTGCTTACCGATTTCAGTTTCTTTGTTCTACCACGAATCCTGTTCCTGGGAGGTTTCAGCTTGTATATCCGAACCATCCAATGGTGACTCGTGAAAACCTGATGACAAAACCAGTCACATTTACCAGAATCCAAGTGGAATCAATGCACCCCTGGTTTGTAGTAAAGAATTTAAATCTCACCTCTTCGAAATGTGTGAGCTTAAAATTCTTTTTCCCAATCTCCGTCCGCCTCACCCGATCATAACCTTTACCATCTGTCTCTACAAACCTGGAGAAAAACATTAAAAACTGAGCCTTGTAAACAGAGTTCGAGGTTACAATCACAGGAAATCATTATACCTGTAGTAAGAGAGCTTGTACATAAGGCAGTTCAACATTGTTGGAGTGGCCTCAGAATCAATCCGGTATTGCCCATCTCTCTTTGCAAAGCAATTATTAGGAAACCAGGTTCAGATTCAAAGTCTTCAAAATTATTGAGCCATCACAACTTGTTGCTAAGACCGAGAGAAACAAAACAAAAGAAAACCAAAAAGTACCAGATAATCAGCTTCCTTTATATGAGGAAAGACGCCGCCTCCAATACGAACCATCCACAGAAACTTGTTAATGTCATCACTTGGGTAACCAATAAGACCTGATGAAATGATGGTCCGATCAGAGAATATCCTTCAGAGATAATACATAAGATGACAATGTCATGAGCCAAACACATACCACCAAAGACAACAAGAACATATTTCACATCCAAGGAGTTGAAAATTTCCCACGCCGCCTTTTCTGGAGATGACATTGCAGTGCCAACAGTTGCAATGTGAGTATTATTCCAGGTGTTGTTGTCAACAATAACAGTTCTATTAGCCATAGCTGTCGTCTGATAACCATAGTCCCACCATGATGCCACCTACATGATTTTATTTTTGCAAACCAAACTCAGGCAACTTCATATATTAAAGACAGCTTATACCTCTACCAAAGGATGCTTAACAGGATCTAAAAACTGACATGTTTTTGTCGAAAAACTTACTTTATCATCCACATCAGTATTATGGCTTAACCATGCATAAGACTCTCTAAAATCATCAAAGACATGTAGGCCATCACGCGACTGAGATGTCAAAACTATTGATGGAGCTGAATATGCTTCCGCAGCTGCCCAAACACAATGGATCTACAAAACAAAGGTATGCATTTCGAAGTCTTATCATTTGAATTTTGTCGTCTAAACTAACTGTAAAGATGGGACCATAACTAACAACTCGAAGAAAGTCTGCATACCACATAGAAAGCACCCAACATTATAAGGAGGAGAAGCGCAACAATAGAGGCTTCAAGAGGCAAAACAAGAGCCTTCTTCTTAATCTTAGACTTAACAGAAGGTTTATCAGCAGGTTCTCTCTCTTTCTTCTTGCCCTTTTTGGAAGACCGCTCTTTTACAATCTCTTCACCCTTGTCAGTCTTACCAGCAGAAGCATCATCTTTTGGGGCATTGTTCGTGGAAGTGTTGTCCTCTGCCTAACAGTCGAAACACAAAACATTTTTGTCCAGAACTTGGCAACACAGATGATTCATCAGAGAGAATAAAGTTGAGAGAGAAGCATACTTACATCATCTGTGGAATTAGACGATGCACCTAACTGGTATTTGATGGAACCCGTGAAAACATCAAAAGCTTGAGAGAGCGCAATCCCAGACATGATGCATGCTGCTGGAGCAAGCACGAGCATAAGACGAACCTAAGAGATCAAGAAGACAGGTAAATAAAGGGTTGAATAAAAGAACTAGGCAACAGAAAGATGCAACGGCAATTCATAGACACACAACTCACCATAACTCCAGAAAAGTATACAGACATTACAATGTAAAGGACCACAAAAGAGCTGGCATCAGATAGAGGCGAAAAGCACGCCTACCAACAGAAGATAAGAAAAGAGGAAAGAATCAACACAAAATATATGGACAAAAAGTAATGTTATTCATCACAAAATCTGACTAGTAACTACAATCAAAATTAACTCACAATGATGCCAGCAGGGACCAAGAAAGCCAAAACATTGATATCCATGAAATAAGATGGCCAAGTTGGAGGTTGATGTTCACTGACACTTGCAATAATTGGAATATACTTGCTTGCATAAGTTCTGTTGTATGAGAGATAAAACCAAGAAAAAGAGTGTCAGATATGTTATAATTATAAAATGATAAAGTAGGATTCCTGAAATGTGGACAAAGACATACTCGAAATTTGCGAAGAAATTAAATTGCTAGGAGAAATAAAGATTGAAATACTAGAACCACTCACGGATCAAGTAGACTCAAACTCCTACCACTCCATCCTCCTGTTGGACTTGAAGCCACCAATGCCACAAGAATTGCCACAACTATGAAACACACAACCCTGTAAAGAATAATGGAGCATAGATAAACATTTTACCCCATGACGCATAATCCAGAAAATCTAGAGGTTATCCCATCTGTACTAGCTATGTGCAGTTGGATCAGAAGCAGATAAACTCCTCTTATCAAGGTGTGGTAATCGTAGACATGTCAGAGAGAAACAGTATAAGAAAGCATACATGCCGATAGACACAACAAGTGTCACAGCAACTTTGAACATTTTCGGAGAAAGAATGCCTTTGATGTAGTATACAAGAGCTACAACGTGGATGATGATGAAAACCTGCATAAGTTATCGATAAAATTTGCTTAACAAAAGTAGAAGTAAATCAAGAGAATAAGTAGTAGAAGATTCTGTCAACTTGCACAAACATTAAGTTTAAACCCAATATATCCATCTCTATGCACTTTCTTCGTACATATATTAACATATCTCACAAGAGAAAACTTAGAAATTTAAAAAGGCTTCAATTTTTTTGGCTTAAATAAGTCTACAAGCAACAACTAGTAAACTTGTGTCCACAAAATTATGCACCGAAAGGACTAACCCATGGTCAATTTAACACGCAAAATAATGAAGAGGCATACATTACAAATACAAAATAATGAAGAAAAAACTCACCAAAAACGAGGCAAAATGTTCAGAAGTCAAAACCGCATTGAAACCAACAACAGGCACCAATGCAGCTAACAGTGTGCCTAACACAACCTGCATACACATGCGCACACTTGGTGTCAATAACTTTCAGTATCATGTCATTTCAGCTATTTTTCAGCATCCTACGTGATATATACAACTACTGGTGTAGGTTGTTAAAATATTTTTTATCTGTCACCAGAAGGAAGAAGATTCTTACCAAAGGAGCATAGGCAATGTACAGTCGGGGAGAGTATCGCCCAGTTACAATGCACAAAAGCACGTGCATTGGTATCAGATTGATAATGAAGGTGTAACCTCCCCATGAACATACCTAATGATGGAGAAAAACAACTGAAAACTGAGCAGAAAATAATAGTGAAGAGGAAAAGGAGAAAAAAATGGTGAATTATCCCAGGTCGTACCATGTAAAAGTATGCAAGGGCATTCAGGGTGGCATAAAATAAGGAACCTGTATTTAATGTCTGCATAAAATTCATGATAAGGATCACTGGAAAGAATAATTAACAGGAACTGGCGACAAAGAAATAGATATTTACAAGAGAAAGTTTGATGTTGGTTGCTGAAGGAATTTTATTATACACACGCTCAGAAGGGTGAAAAAATCAAAACAACTTTACATGCCATTGGAGAAAACCCTAACCTTTATGTAAAGATAAAAAGTGAAGATCAAAGCAAAGATGGCAACAGCTTCATTGTCATAGCTACCAGCTACAGATCGGGATATATATGAGGGAACCTGCAAAGGTAACCATTTAGTAAAAAGAACTAACATTCTAAAGAATCGCAACAATAGAAATTTGTGGCGAATTCCAGTAAACGATGTAACAATGCTGAATAGAGTACATGACATCAAATAACCAAGTGATAACCTATTAAAAATCATAGCCATGATGTTCTAGAAACTTAATGTTTGCTGTTCAGAGTTTTACTAAAACATCAGTTGAAGAAAAATTTCACGTATACCAATAGACTAAATTACCATGGCCAAAAGAGCAGCAGCTGCTAGTCCTGCACCGGAGCCCTTAACTTCCTGTTAGAATGCAAATAGGTACTTTTGATTAATTGGTTCTGAAATTTAGTAGAGAAATGATGTAAGACAAAAGACAAACCTTGGTCAAAAGGTAAGTTGCCCAGGATGCGAAAGCTGAAAATACCGGTGCAGTGAAGACACAAACAGTCTCTACTGACAGAGGAATGTTTAACGAATTCAAGACCCTGTGGCACATAGATATAAACAAATAAAATTCAAAACGGACCCATACGTGTGTATCAAATAATTGCTGAAAACGGTGAAACTACACTCACCACCAGATGGTTCCAGCAGTCAAAGTCAACCCAGGGTAAACAGTTCCTCCAATCACACGGCCAAGAGGATACCTAAAATCATATAAAATGAGTATAATGCTATTGAAGACAGTAATAGACCCAAATTTCTGATCCTCAAATTACCAGGTCCGATCATCAAACCAATTCCAGAACTCGTATATTCCATTCTTCGATAAGAACTGAAATAAACAAGAATTAAAAGGAGAACTCGCCCATAAAGCTAAAATTAATATCCTGGAAATAAGAAAAGAGAGTGAACCTGAGTGACTCTGTAATTGAAGTAAGGATCAAACTCATGAATCACACTTTCATACTTTATAACCTGAAAATAAATTAATGAACGTTACTTCAAATAATCAAAATGAAAAAGCATGAGGTTGCTAGAATAGAACAAGAATTAGCCTCAGCTCCAGAGTAGCTAATTCAATGTATTTTCCCAATTTTCAAATAAAATGGAACAAGACTCTAAGCTAAACCACTTAATATCACTACAACGAGAGGACAATATCCCTCCAAACGCTGGGTTAAATAACAACAAAAATCGGTTTTTTAACACAGAGACATTGGGGAAGGAAAGGAGCTACACCATTCAATTGAAAATCATGAGATCGGATCTACAATAGTCGGATCTAAACTAGACCGATCGGATCTAAAGCCTAACATATTGAAGAACACTGAAATGAATCAACCAAGCAGAAACATCAGTGAACTCACAGAGAAGAGTCGGATCGAGAAAGCAAGGACACCAATGAGGACGAGGATCAAGACTGATAGAACGTTGCCGAAAGCATTCCTCATCGCAGTCGGCGTTCCCGGCTGTGGGCTCTCTAGAGCCGCCATTTTACGCGGCGGAAGGTGAGCTCTCGGGCTCGATGAATCGGATATAGAGAGTGAGGAACAAGGACAGAAACGACTTCAAAGGTCGAAGGGTTTTTGGACGCGAGAACTAACTATCTCCGGCAAAACTATCTCTCACGGGAATTACATGTTAAGCTGCGGTAACTAGTAAACGACTGACCCAGCCTTCGTGGATTTAACACATGTCATGTGTTCATTCGCCACAAGTCATCTTAAGCTAGCCGGTTTTCTTGCGTCATGTAAAATAATCAATCAAATCAAACCGGTGAGCGACTGAGAGGAGTTGACTTTCCTAACCGATGTAATATCCGGTCAACCAAAACCTCAATTCGAAATACCACGATTATCATAAGCATTTTCGGTTCAAATCGGTTTAGTATAAACATGGACGACCGGATTTTTCCATGTATTTTGGTACATATGATACTTTGCGGCTAACTCTCTAGAGAATGTGATTGCAGAAGTGCAGTTGTGTATTTGTGAAATAACTTTTTTTTCTTTTATAACACCCTTGTATGGTTGTACCTTCTTTTATACGGCAAATTTCTTCAGTTCATTAACATAAAAGTACTTCTGTCGGAAAGAAAGATTAGAAGCCCAAAAGGCCAAAAATTGTAACAAGTTACCAAAAAGTAGTAAAATGTGTAACAGCAACTTTTCAGTACTGAACAATCACATGAACTATAAAGATAAGAACGCCAGGGGCAAAGTATTCAAATTAGTGTTGGTTGAAACTTGAAACAAAGACCACCTCAAACTCGGAGATTCCCTTGTACAGACACAGTCCACATACTATTACAGACCAAAAACAAGTATTGGTTTACTTGCAAGGGAAAACTAGAATTTCAAAACGTTTTGATAAATATCCATGACAAGAGCGATTTCATTAGCTCTTTTGCACTTCTTTATGATAAACACCAGACACATGTATATTTCGAGGAATCTGTGTTTTACCTGATTTCCTGAATTCGATGCCCATGCTCTCAAGTCTGAACCACGAGGAAGCAGACACTCATAAAAAGAGCACGACAAGGAATATATCCATCTCTAAGCAAATAAGTTAGAATCTATTTGCTCCACATTCGGGAAGATTTGTCTGACCACAGCAACATAATCAGAAGACTTGGCCTGAGAGGAGATAGACAACACAAAATGATACACTTGAATTAGTTCAATTCGATATCGTTTAATGACTCCCAGAGAAATAACTCCTTTTCACATCTTCTGAGCCAGAAAAATTGTTCATTTATAGAAGACACTGGTAAATAAATTAATTGACTGATGCAAAAAACTACAACCAAGTTGTGGTACTCAAGTTTTCTTAATGCATAAGAAACTTCATAGAAAAACCCAAGGTTTCTTGTGCATTATCAAAATATACAGAAAAAGATATATTTAAACTACGATGTGCATTGAAGAAGACCAGCAATGGGATCATATGTGTATCATTAAACTGACCTTCCATATCAAAAAGCAAAACCAAGATAGGAGATCCTACAATAATGAGTGACAAGACTTTTGTGAAAAGTGACTAAAGATAATGATTAAACTTACACAAGGGTTATTTTCGAGGTAGATAGTGGTAAGCTTCTCTTTAGATCCTGTAACAGCTTCTGTGATTGCTTCAAGTGATTCTATCTGGTTGTCATTAAGCCATAAATCTTCCAACCTATAGGTTAAGGTAAAGTCAGAATGGAGAAAAAATCACCAAAAGACAAAAATCGGTCTGAAGCAAGGGAAAGGTGAAATACTTTGTGAGGCTCTGAATGTCATCAACTGAAGTAAGCTTGTTGTTCGACACGTCCAATACCCGTAGGTTGACCAATGCATTCAAGCCTTCCATTTTGGAGATACCATTATGGCTCAAATATAACTCTTCAAGAGCAACACATTCCTGGGCACAAAATAGTTCAAGCATCAGAAGAATCAAAAGCTGGCATGAGGAATGAGTATATATGCAGAAAGGTAGATGAAGCCCACCTCAAATCCTTTCATAGAGGTCAATCGATTGCTCTGCAAACTAATCTTTTTTATGCATTTGAGCCCACACAGGTTGACAACTTTGATACGGTTTCTTCCGAGCCATAATTCTTCTAATTTTGTGAAGTTTTCCAGATTTTCCATTACCTGAAACCTCAATGCTTTCAAATTCATTGCTGAAGCACTGTAAAGCGAATAGAAAATATCAAAGAGGAGGGACAAACCCGCAATCTATTAGACCCCAGTTCAAGAATCTGCAAGTTGTGTAAGTGTTCGATCTCCACAATCTTGTTAACTTCATTTTTAGACACATAGAGTTCCTTCAGTGTGCTAGAGGCCTTGGATATTCCTTCCAACGAAGTGATTTCATTGAAAGATATGTCGAAAACCAAAAGCTTCGTGAATATGTTGATATCTGGTACTTTTGCGAGCTTGTTATCTCTGAGAACTAGCTCCTGCATAAATTAAAGCAAGAAACACTCTTCTTTATCCACTGCCCACAAAAATTATAGGGCCTCTCAGACTATAAATGCCAATTTTCAATTCTAGTGAAAATCAAAGATGAAATATGTATCCATACAACAAGAAATACAAAATGAAATTGTCCAAAATCAAATGGTTCCACGGCCAACAACATAATCAGATGCCTAAAATGCATATTGACTTATTTCACCATTTACAAAATCACTCCTAAGATTCAAAAGAAAAATCAGAGAGTGGAGAATCACCTCGAGATCGGACAAGGCGTCCCAGTGAGACAACGGCTCGACGGCGGAATCATCAATTAGGTTCTGGCGAAGAGAAAGCTTCTTTAGAGTGGAGAGCTGAGAGATCCTCGAGTCCAATCCCGACAAACGGTTCGCTGTAAGGTCCAGCTCAATCAGGGTCGGAGGTAACTCGACCGTATCGAGACTGTGGAGCTGATAGCTAGTGAGATCGAGAACATTACTCGAATCGCCGATCTCTTCCAATGGCTCGTCTTCCTTCTCACTGTTCATGGCTTTTGGTTCAAGCTCGCGATGACGACAAACGAGCTTTGTACTGGTCTAAAGTGAATTTCTCTTAAACTAAAACGTTGACGTTTTAGGCACACTTGTAACTTTGTTGCCGGTAGGGTTGCTATAGTGGGCCTAAAGCCCATGATTAGGCCCATCATCAGGTCGAAATTAGAACAGCGTCAATATTTACATAGTCAACCTTACACACTCTCACACAACAAACAAGCACACTGGATCTAACTTTTCACCATAAACAGTCAATACTCAATAGTATATCATCTACGCTTTGCTTGGAACACTCTGTTATACCAAATAGAATGCAAAACCATATGAAACAGATCGTATTTCTCAGGTTTAGCATGCCACAGAAAGTGCCTTTGTGCCTTTCTCACCGCCATTTGCATCTTCACATATTTCTCTTCTGGTATCGACAACAAGATATCTTTTAACCTCGGGATATCTTTCTCCGCAACAATGACTGAGAACGCACTCCAGTCAAGAACTTCAAAGAAAGGAGGCACAAAGTTGTCGGATATAATCACAGGGACACACTCATAGAAAATCGATTCGACCACCCTTGGGCTGTTGACCTCATACCCTTTAGGACAAATGCAGTACTTGCTGCTTTTCATCTGCTCGATGTAATTCATCTTGCTCGCCACACCAAATGGCATTCGTCCGAAGATTTTCATGTCCGGGTCTTTGTCTTTCCAATGCTGCAGTAGAATCTGACGCAAGTAACCGTGCATGCTTCCAGCATAGAAAGCCAGAGTCCGCCTCTGAGACGGCGGTTTTCCACCCAAATCACGAAGCGGATTTTTGGCAGCTCGGACGTATGTTTCAGGGAGTGAGATGTCTCTTCCAATTTTAAAGCCTGCGGTTACGTCTGCATTGCATAGAGCTTTAATGCAATGCTCCATGTGGTGCCTAGTCTCATAAGGTGCCTGTTTAGTGAAGCCAAATTCAACATGGAATATTGTTACCCATTGACGAAATGATTAGTTCAATTTGAAGAATTGAAACAGATGCCTACCCAATCATGACAAGCAACAAGAAAATGATCGGCTCCATCGGTTCTATTGAAGAAAGGGTACTTGGAACTGATGTGCTCTGTATATTCCTCAAGAAACTGGCGTAGATTAGTTCGGTTGTGAGAATTACGCACATAAAGTGTGTATTCTAGCATCCGTGCACTAAATGGCATATAGTACAAGTGAGCCTTTCTTGGGTCCTTTACAGTGTATTGCTTGTTTCCTTCCATCAACTTCATGAACCATCCCTCTGATGCATACAATCCCTTGAGTATCGGAGTATGGAAAATAGGGCGGTTTCCTTCCTTATATACATAAACCTTGAGTATCCGTTCCATAAGTTCGTAACTCCTGAATCATATAACTGAATCGGGTATGTCAAGATTACCTTTTATAAGAAGACACTACCAAACATAACGAATTTGTGAACTGAACATAGACAAATATGAACTCAGGCTTTCTTTTCCTTTTTACTCTCTTCACAATACTAACTTCAAACAGAAAATGATCTCAACTTACGACCATATGATGCGCATTTAAGAGTAGGAGTAGTGCTAAACTTTCATCTACATAGGACTACCAACACAACTGAGGATTCATAAATTCGTGTAATACCATTACTCTTTTCATTAACAAGCAAACTTCTGCACTTTTACCTCTTAAACATGGAAACATTGCGGAATATTGGAGGGTAGAGTTGACGTTCACTTGTTGCAACTGGAGGAGCATTCTCTATCTCCTTCCTTGCAGTTAATATCTCCTCATCTCTCCTAGAAGACCAACGCGGTCGCTACATTGGAAGCAGTAGTTCTCTCAATTGCATTATTACTAAAGTTTCACAGGTAAAAAGAATAAAAAAGACAGCTGCACACATACCATTGCGCGTGAAGTTCTACGGTGCCTTGCTAAAATCCGATTCATCTCATCCATTGTTGTTACAGATTTTGGTGGAAGATCACACCGCATTTTCTTCTTCTTACTCACTTTCTTAGAAACAAGCAAGGAACTATTTCCAAATGCAGAACCAACTATGGAGGAGCCGGCACTTGACATAGAGCTCTTCACATTCTTCTGACTTTGAACCGACACATTTTGCACCTGATGGCCATTATTACTGGTTGAAACAATCTCATTTTGCATTACAGTCTTCTCTGTAGGAAAAAGACTATCACTGCTTCCAGCAACTTCTTTGATGATGATACTGTCTTTTGCATCTTCAAAGCTCTCAAAATCAACATTTCCAACAAACCCTTCTTCATCATCTTCCGAATCATTCCTTAGACCAAAATCTGAAACATACCCATTTGTCTCCAAGACATGAATCCCCGAGCCTGCAGAATCCTCAGAAACGTTAACCGCGAGTGTGTTTCGTGATGGAGTCATCAACGCATTGTTCTCATTGGGAAGTTTCAGTCTTCTACCATCAGGCAACAGATATCTTAAGGCGTCACCATATGAAAGTAACAACAATATATGAGTAAGAGCCACAATCCCAACCAAAATAGCCCATTTCCTCTTTCCACTTCGTGAATGTTTTCGGAGCTCAGATCTAATAATCTCCATGAGAGGAATTACACAGATTCAAACCCAAAAGACATTCAAGTTCAAGTATTTAACAACAAGCTTCAAAAACTTATCCTGCCGACACATTCACGAAAACAAAAAAAATGGAAAGACACATAATTTCCAACGATCTTGATCTTAAATTGGAAACCGAAACATTCGTTGCTCAATTCAGAGTAAATTGAAACCCTTGAAGTGGAAAAGACATGGGGATGATGGAGTTGAAGGAAAGAGACACCGACGGAAGAATCTTCAAAACAACTCCGACCAAAGTGAAGTGTCTGTATTTGGTGTTGGTCTTCTTCTCTTTGACGACCTTTGACTAATTTGGTGAACTGATAAAACAAACCGAACCAAAATTCACAGATCTGAACAATAAACCGAGTTGTTGAAAAAATTATACCGAACTGAATAAACCGAATTTTTATAACCGGTTGCTTAAGCTGAACCAACAAGCCGGTTCAAAAGTCGCTCCACCACCAAACTCTGCAGTGTGTTCATCAGAGGTCAGAAAATCAAATTACAAGGGAGTGAAGCAAGTTTCCCCGGCGACGACGACATGTGCGTGTGTGAATGAATCTTTCTATCAAATCCTAATTCAGCCATCGCCATGAAGGTGCTCGGAGGAGCTTCTTTATATGCTTACAGATCCTGTATCCTCGTCGGTTTCCTCTCCGTTTCTCTCTTCTGGCTCCGTCCCAGCACTTACCGTCCCCAGCACCAAAATCTCAATCCCCAGAACGTAACTGATTCGGATTCTGAGACTGCAACGAAGACTAACTATATAATCCGATTTAAGCAGTATAAGCCGGCGAAAGATCATCGAATTTACCTCGAATCAAAGGTCCGATCTAGTGGTTGGGGTTGGATCGAGAGGATTAATCCGGCGGCGAAGTATCCGACTGACTTTGGTGTTCTATGGATCGAGGAAAGCGGGAAAGAGGCCGTGGTTGGTGAGATTGAGAGGCTGGAGATGGTGAAAGACGTGAACGTTGAGTTTAAGTACCAGAGAGTTTTGCTTGGAGGATCTTTTCTGGACGGGAAGAAACGTCCAGGGAAGATCTTCACTTCTATGTCTTTCGAAGAAGGATCTGATTCTTCGCCTATGGCGGATACAAGTAACACCACGTTAAACTGGAGTCGACATCTTCTTGCTCAGGTGAGAGATTGTGAAGTTACATAGTCAATATCTGTTTTTGTTTGCTCACTAAGTACGATTAAATTAGTGTAGGGGAATGCAGACACACAAATTCTTCTCATGAGTTACTTAATTGATCTATGTGCTAATTTTGGTATCGTAAACTGTAAGTGAGGTCTTTAATAAGTTACATTTGTTTTCTAATTTGCAGAAGACTCAAGTCACGTCCATGTTTGGAGCAGATCATCTCTGGAAGAAGGGGTACACTGGTGCTAAAGTTAAAATGGCTATATTTGATACCGGAATAAGAGCTGACCACCCACATTTCCGTAGGATCAAGGTACCACTATTTGGAGAAACTGATAAACCATAGTATTTCTCAAAGATTTCTGAGAAGTGTGTAGTGTTTAAAATTACTAGTTTTCTTTTATCTAGTCTTGTTAAGCTCTGAAGCTGGTATTGACGGAGTAACTTTCAGGAGCGTACGAATTGGACAAATGAGGACACTTTAAATGACAACCTGGGCCATGGGACATTTGTTGCTGGTGTTATTGCTGGTCAAAATCCAGAATGTCTTGGTTTTGCCTCAGACACGGAAATCTATGCTTTTCGAGTGTTCACAGATGCCCAGGTAATGCATGATCACACAACAGAATACTTCTTTTTATGTGGGAAGGGGTTCAACATTCCTTCAACTAAACTAAATCACTCATGGCCCAGTGAATTCTGTTTATGTTTCCCCAATTTCAATTGCTAAGATACTGATATTGGTTACACATTGATCTTTATTTGTCCTCGAGACACTGTAATTGACCGCTATATATATGAGTGCCTTCTTTATCTTTTTCCCAGATATGCAGGTTGTCTTAATCAAATAGGTTATGATAAGTTTGCGCTCAGCTTGTTGCAGGTATCATACACCTCATGGTTTCTTGATGCTTTCAATTATGCTATAGCAACAGATATGGATGTATTAAATTTGAGCATTGGGGGACCAGATTACTTGGATCTGCCTTTTGTAGAGAAGGTAATTGTTCCTTAATCTCTTGGTTGAAGTTTGCATTATCCTGTTGAGTCAAATGGTGGGGGTGTTTCTCACTAGGATATATGAACAGTAGTGTGTTCCAGAGGCACTGACTTTCTTCGTACAGGTTTGGGAAATAACAGCCAGCAATATCATTATGGTGTCTGCAATTGGAAATGATGGGCCACTTTACGGAACGTTAAATAATCCAGCTGACCAGAGTGATGTCATAGGTGTCGGTGGTATTGACTATGATGATCACATAGCTTCATTTTCATCTCGTGGCATGAGCACCTGGGAACTTCCTCATGGGTACTGTATTTCGTTCCTGCTTCTTCATTCCCCTTTACAAAACCCACAATTGTAGAGATACAAAATGGCTTGTTTTCATGCAAATCCTGACTTAAAAATTTTGCTTACAGATATGGCCGTGTGAAACCAGATGTGGTTGCATATGGCCGTGACATTATGGGCTCCAAGATCAGCACTGGTTGTAAAAGCTTGTCTGGAACAAGTGTGGCTAGTCCTGTTGTTGCTGGTATTGTTTGCCTGCTTGTAAGTGTTATTCCTGAAGCTAGAAGGAAAGATCTGCTCAATCCAGCAAGCATGAAGCAGGCGTTAGTCGAAGGTGCTGCTAAGCTTTCAGGTCCTAATATGTATGAGCAGGGTGCAGGAAGAGTGGATCTGTAAGTTACTTATCCATATTGGTTATCACCATTGGGTTCTTCTTTTTATTTTGATCCTAGTACATTTTCGTAGTCTCTAATTTTCCGACTCTTTGTCAGATTAGAATCATATGAAATTCTGAAGAGCTACCACCCCCGGGCGAGCATTTTCCCGAGCATTCTTGATTATAATGATTGTCCATATTCCTGGCCCTTTTGTCGTCAACCACTATATGCGGGTGCTATGCCTGTTATTTTCAACACGACAATTCTTAATGGTATGGGTGTTATTGGCTATATTGAAAGTCCACCAACATGGCATCCTGCAAACGAGGAAGGAAATCTTCTGAGCATCCACTTTAAGTACACAGATGTCATATGGCCGTGGACTGGTTATCTAGCTTTACACATGCAGATCAAGGAAGAAGGTGCTCAGTTCACAGGTGAGATAGAAGGTAATGTAACTGTGAAAGTCTATAGCCCATCAGCCCCTGGAGAAAGTGGGCTTAGAAGGAGTACTTGTTCTCTTCAGTTAAAACTGAAAGTGATTCCCACTCCACCACGAGCGAAACGTATTTTGTGGGATCAATTTCACAGCATTAAATATCCTCCTGGTTATATTCCAAGAGACTCTTTGGATGTCCGCAATGACATACTTGATTGGCATGGTGATCACCTGCATACAAACTTTCACATCATGTACAACATGTTACGCGATGCTGGGTACTATATTGAGACTCTTGGTTCGCCCCTTACATGTTTTGATGCTCAGCAATATGGAACCCTTTTGATGGTTGACCTTGAAGATGATTACTTTCCAGAAGAAATTGAAAAACTCAGAGATGATGTTATCAATACAGGACTGGGTCTGGTTGTGTTTGCTGAGTGGTATAATGTCGATACCATGGTGAAGATGAGATTCTTCGATGATAACACACGCAGTTGGTGGACTCCAGTCACTGGAGGTGCGAATATCCCCGCACTCAATAACCTTCTTGCATCATTTGGGATTGCGTTTGGAGACAAAATTCTGAATGGGGATTTCAGTATTGACGGTGAGCAGAGTCGATATGCTTCTGGAACAAACATAGTCCGGTTTCCTGCTGGTGGGTTTTTGCACACTTTTCCTTTACTAGACAGCTCTGAGAGTGGCGCTACACAAAATCTGCTGCTAACTGGGTCATCAAAGGTAATGAGAAACCAATTCCCTCTGCTTCTAACTGTGCCTTACATTTTCTTAATTGAATTGCAGAGCTTTGTTTGTTATAATGTTGCTCTGTTTACAGGAAGACCCTGCTGTTCTTGGGCTTTTGGAAATTGGTGAAGGTCGGGTTGGTGTTTATGGAGACTCAAACTGCCTGGACAGTAGCCACATGGTCACCAACTGCTACTGGCTCCTGAAGAAAATGCTAGATTTTAGCAGTTCAAAAATCAAAGACCCTGTACTTTTCTCAAAATTTGCTAAGAGATATTCACCCGTAATCATAGACGAGAAGCAACTGCCATCCCGAAGAACTGATGTAAATTTTTCAGCATACTCTTCTGTGATCGGAAAGGAGCTAATCTGTGAGAGTGACTCCAGATTTGAAGTATGGGGGACTAAAGGATATAACTTACATGTCAGAGGAAGGAATCGTAGATTACCTGGTTATCATGGCATTGATTTGGGTAGAGGTTTGAATTTCACATTGGAGAATACAAGACCAACTCGTTGGAGATCAGCCGAGCTTAGTTCTTCCAGGAGCAAGTATCTGGGAGGCTTTTTTAACAAAGACGAGGTAATTTATGTAATCTTCTAGTTTTTCTAATTAATTTTGGAGGGACCAAAAAGTTTCTAACATCGTGCTCTCAATTTGCAGATTGACATGCCATTTCTCGTTGCTACTCGCTGGATCGTGCTTGCTGGTGTTGTAGCTAGTGGTAATATACTCAACATTTTGGAAGATATCTAGTCTCTGTTTAACCTTTTATTGCATGATCAATATGATTCTTGTTACCAAAGTACGCTATCAAACTTTTCTGGTTGTGTTGTAGGAGTTCTAGTGCTACTAAGCATTTGGAGAATCAGGCAGAAGAGGCGTAGGCGGAGAAGAGCATCTGGGTCGAGTCGATTAGCCTAGCATATAGCCGTGTCTGGGTCCAGTCTTTTTTTTTATATAGCTTTTTCTACTGTCATTTAGACTGACCACAGAATGTAGTCTCATTTTTACTTGGGAAACTGGCAATTTTGTTTTAGGAAATCATTTTTAAAAGCATTATCACTTCAAAGAGCAAAGAAAAAATAATAATTCAAGGAATTATAATTTCTAAAAACATTAGTCTTCATTTAAATAAAAAAGCCAGTTTATTTGAAATGCATCATACAAACCCAAATTAGTGTAAAATTTGAAATTCAAATAGGAAGAGGCTGAGATATGGTCCCCAAGCGGCCACCACACCAAAACCTAACCAGTACTTAAAAAGGGAAATTAGATTAGCCAATAAGCATATTCACTTCCAAACATCTGACCTATAATTCCTCCTCCTATTTCTTTTAAATATACTTCAATTCCTTAGAAATTTGCATATAGAAGGTCTGCTCTACAAGCTGAAAGTTAGTCATGCTAATTTTACAAGGCTATAGAGGCTGTAGTGGTCCTCCACTTGGCCAGGTTCTCTGTCTTCATTGGGGTTCGATCCCCATAGTGGGATAATATGCATGGGCTGCTCTCCACTGCAGGAAAAAAAAATCATGTTAAATTTTTTTTTGTATCTTTTCTTCAACATGTTAAAAGAAACGACTGTGGAGACGATTAATATTTATACCAGTATTCAATCGTAACATTAATGGTAATTATTTTTGCAAAAATGTTATTAGTCGGAATGCACAGAACAGTACCTAATCTATATAGACATTGCAGTTTTAAATCGAAAATATAAAACTACGCCAAAACATGCAATTTTATTAATGATAATATTTCTAAAAAATTCTATATATTCAGTTTATTAAACCAAACTCGTGTGGAATAGTCGAATAGATGGAATGTTTTCCTGATGAAGTGGAATATTTTCCTTTTACTGAGGATTTCAAAAATAAACATTATAGGTAATTGAATCTCTCTTCTTTTTTTTTCGTTACAAAAGTCAATGTTATTTATTTATTTACTTCCACATATAATCTGACTTTCGGTGATCATCGTGCACCACCTTTCTGTGTAATTGTCATTTTCAATCATTTAATTTTGAATTAAGTTGCCTTTTTGAAAAAAACGATCACACTCCAGAACCGATGCACGAATTCCGGGGAGCAGTTTCGACTATGCAACGTTAAATTAAATTGTATTATGAACTTTGTAACGTTAACGAAAGATTTACTATATTACTTAAATACTTATGGTACAATGCAAATCCTTTGAGTTACAATGATAAAATCTTCCAAGTAGAAGAAGTTTTAACAAACTTTACCTTATATACCTACAAATTTGTCAACAATATAATTGCCTGATAATGAGGATTTTGAAAAGCTAAAGAAACTGAGTGTTATAATTAAAAAAAAAATCAATGAGAACTGACTTTTACTCTACTAGATGCCAACCATTACAAAACAGTTTCATGTCAAATTTTCAAAATGAAAATATTTTAAAATTAGTGAAAAACGGGCAAAGCAAGGTCAAGCGTCTCTACCTAAAATAAAAACAGAAAGAAAAAAGCAACAAGGAAATTCCAATGGTTAATTTTTGTGTCAGCAATTCGAATAGTTTAAGATAAAGACGACAGTGAAATGACAAAAGACATTGCAGAAAGAGTTAAACGTAAAAAGTTGTAATCATTAAATTATCATAAATATTACGAAATATGAATGCCAGTACAAGAAAAAACACAACAGAGAATTTATCTCTCCTTCCCTCAAAAGTCTTATATGACACGACCTTTAATACATACATCATCTTCTTCATTAATCTCTCTCTCACTCTCTCGATATTCTCTAACATGGAGAAAAGAATGAAGCTCCGGGTTTCAAGAATAGTCCGGTCATCTTTAAGCTCTTGCCGACCACGAGATCTATACGACGTCGTTGAGACTTGTGCTGTTACAAGTCAAGCAACGTCTTCCGAGAGGTTCTTCGTTACCGAAGCTAAAACCAAAACTCAACGACCAAAGACGACTTATGCTTCTTCTTGCCCTCGTGCGTCACCGATATTCCCACCAAACCCTTTCTACGAAGAGAGCCGTTCATTTCGAGATTTGAGGAAGAAGGTTAAGACAAACAGGAAGCAGAGATCGCAGTTTGGTTCTGACCCTCTCTTTGCCTCACGTTTTAAGTCAACCGGGTCTTGGTACTGGTCTTGTAGCGAGGAGGAAGACGAAGGAGACAAAGAAGAAAGTGAAGATGATTCTGATACTCTCTTTTCTTCTAGAAGCTTCTCCTCGGACTCTTCGAAGGCGGAGAGTTTTGCGGTGGTGAAGAAGTCAAAGGATCCGTACGAAGATTTCAGGACGTCAATGGTGGAGATGATTGTTGAGAGACAGATATTTGCAGCGGCTGAGCTACAACAGCTTCTTCAGTGTTTTTTGTCGTTAAACTCTCGTCAACACCACAAAGTTATTGTCCAAGTGTTCTTAGAAATTTATGCTACCTTGTTCTCTCCCTAATTTCTCTATCTACCTTTTAACATCTTTTGTAAAAGTACTATGTTGAATCTTGAATCTTGCTTTAGTGTTTGGTTCTTTTTTCGACTAGATTCTTTTCTCTTTTTTCAGATTATCTTTGTCTTACCTTTCTCTGTACTTTTGTTTTCATGAACCAAATTGAGTTAAATCCAAATGAAATTGCAATAACAATTGGTTACTTTACAAGAAAACGGTAGGCCTTAAATCAGACTGCGACATAACATTTATTAGAGCATTGAACACTTTATCAAAGACCTAAAGAATTTTATGCGGTGTAGAGTTTATAAGACAAGATATACATAAACTAGACATAGTATAACATATGAAATATCATGATTCAAAAATAAGAATATTCAAACTTTTAAATAGATTGACTATACAGACTACATTTTTTTAACTTTTTTTTTCTGATAGATATTATGAATATCAAAATTAAATTTATTATACAAAAAAAACTCTTGCCTAATAAGTTAAGCTTGACAAAAAAAGGTCATATTAGCTTTAATCTTATGAAGATAACAAAATAATTTATTCAAAAGATTAGCTTTTTATTAATCGCAAAGGAAACGGAAGGAATTTCAACAACTACCTATTTATTATGCCCTGCTTTCAGTATCCCTAACGAGAACTTAAAAATTTCTAGAAACTAACAAAGATCGTCTTCTACCAATAAAAGAAACATCTCAAAAGATGACTTGGGGATAAAACTTAAAATCTAAACAGAAAAGAAAATCAAACTTGTTCCAACTCAGAAACAGTCTTCTTCAGATTACCACCAGAACCGCCCTTAATGCTATCTTCATCATGACTTATGGGTTGGTACCACTTTGCAAAGACCAAATAAACCACGAAATCGATAGCAGCTAATGCGGCAATCAGAAAATAAAACCGATCCATATGACCTTCGTTGAGATTTTCCGGTATCCATCCGGGGCTACTCTCACCTCTTTTGGTGATGGCCATAACAATATTAACCATCAAACTGCTCACGTAGTTACCTAATGCCATCGAAGCCATACACAACGAACTTCCTAAGTTCTTTAACCCGTCTGGTGCTTGTCCGTTGAAGAACTCTAACTGCCCAACGTACATGAAAACCTCACTTGCTCCCACAAGCACGTACTGCGGAATTTGCCATAAAATGGTGAGCTCACTCTCCTTTTGCCCCGGGACTACTCGTCTCAGCCGTTGGATCTCTGTTAATCCTGCAGCTACCATTGCCATTATCCCTATGATCAGCCCTATCCCCATCCGCATAAGCTCTGTGGGTCTCACGTATGGAAATATGATGTGGCGGTAGATTCCCGTTGATACAAAGACGCTGATTATGTCGAAGACCGACATGCTCGCTGCTGGGATGTGGAATTTCCCTACGTATGCATTCATCACATCACCTTGCTCCACAAACAATGACGCCATTTGTGTGAAGATCACTGAGTAGATTATAGTGCATAGCCATATTGGAAGCAACTTCATCACACATTTTGCCTCCTCTACTTGAGTTACACTACACAACCTCCATGCATTGCTCCTTGTCTCGTCCCTGGATCGACCAATTTCATAAGTTAAAATATGACAATTATATAAAGTATATTATTAGTTTATGCTAGTGTTACCATTCGAGATAAAACCATATATATTATATAATAACAAAAAGAAAATGATGCTGTTAAGAGTTAGTTTACCTATCATTCTCTGTAATCACTGCTGCTCTATCCAAGAAAAGAAATTTGGTACTGTGAAATATCTTTCGACTTCCTTTAATAGCGGATTCAGGACCTTCGACTTCGTACAACTCATGCGGATCTCCTGGTCGAACAACACTCCACTTTCGAGCAGTGGCCACGAATACTTGCGCCACACGAGGCAACGGGTTCCCACATGGCTTGACATAACGATATTGTCTTGTTGGGGCCAGGAAGGCCACCAATGCGACAATAGCTGAGCCTAGTGACACCAAGAAACCTTCAGTCCACAAGCCTTTATCCTCAAAATACACAAGGATTGTGTTTGAAAAGAGAGCTCCAACGTTGAGGGCAAAGTAGAAGTAGCTGAAAAAGGCAGCTTTGGAGTTTTTATCATCATCAAGCTGGTCCGCACCGAAAGTAGCCAGCGTTGGTTGGTGGCCTCCGTATCCAAAGGCTACCAGATAAACAGATAAATAAAAGATAGCAACTCCGAGGGAAGAAGGAGGGTTGCATTCAAGGTTCCCATCGCCACAACCTCGAGGTTTGATCAAGAAAAACCAAGAAACAAAAGAGAGTAGGCCAACACCGATAACGAAGATGACTTGAAATATCGTGCAAGTCAAGTAACGACCCCAATAAGAGTCGCTAAGAAATGCCCCCACGAGAGAAAACATGTAAACAGTTCCGGTCCACTTGCTTACATTGTTCGCAGCCTCTGCATTACCTTGTCCCATAACACGTGTTAGGAACAACACCAGGTTCACTCCCACCCCAAAGAAGGCCAACGTCGCTAAACCTTGATTTACTGTTCAAAGTAATGGTAAATTATGTAAGATTATTTGAACTTAAACAAAATCTTTAATTTTAGTATAATCATATATATGTCATTACCTAGCAAAATGATTGCGTTTGTCCAGCCACCCTTCTTCTTCTCTTCTTTCTGCATCATCTTTTTCTGAAGGTCAGAATCATTGGACATAAGAGACAACACACTTTGATCATCTTGAACCTCTACCACTTCACGAACTTCCAAATTTTCTGCTCTCTCCCGCTCCTTGCAATATAATATCACATTCAAATTAGATTCCGGAGAACTATTAGTTAATTTATATTTGTTAAAGTCATAAAGGTTTTTACATACATTTAGCGGATCAACGTAGCCATTATCTCTCGGATCCATAGCGGCCATTTTAGGTATCTGTACAAAATTTAGATTTGATTAGGTTGTAGTGAAGAACACGTACATATAAATATATTAACGACTAACTTGATATAATTTTCATATATGATGCAAGAAATCTTGTTTTATATATATGTTTAAGCGTTTCGATCGAGCTTGCCAAAAAATCCAAATTCACCACTAAAAAATGTATTAGAAAACAAATAAAAATTGTACTTAAAAAGTATATATAAGCAAAAAGTTGTTCATCCCTAAAAACAATTCCATGTATTATTTGATGTATCAAAATATAACCTAACCTTTTTCGAACAATCTCCGGCGAAGGAGAAGACGTTGTGTCGACGATCAGGATTGGCCGGAGAAACACTGTCGATGCAGAGAAACTAGAAACACCTTTTGTCATTTATGGTTGAAGGATTAGTGTGTTGTAGCTTTCTAACGTTTGATCAAAATTGAAATCGAGTATTTAACTCAGAGAAACAGATCAGAGAGCCAAGTGAATCTAACAATAGAGCTTAACGAATAGAAGAAGCTCGTTGGTTCTTATATAGATATCATGAGAAGTTAGAGCCCTAATCTAGTTGTTGCGATTGTTTTGTGTTACTGGCCCTACAAATATTACTTACCTTGAGAAATTAGGGGAGTAAAAGCTTCTAATTTGTTGGACAACAATAGACTTCTTCTTCATTTTTTTTTTATTAACAAAAGACTTATTCTTTTTTTTAAAACTCGAAACAAGAGATATATTAGAGAGCCACACCAAAAAAAAGAGATATATTAGAGAGAGTAAAGTTCACTCTCCTTTTACCCCGGGACTATTCGAAACAAAAAGACTTCAATTCCTTTTAGGAAAATTATTAACCAAATGTTTTTTCGTCTTAAATGGAAGGAAAAAAAAGAGGAGGATATTAGTAGCTCTTTGAACAAATTGACCCAAATTACTGGCAGAAAAAGGAGGATTGATTGAGTCAAGGTCCAATTCACTCTTCAGAAATAATTATAAGGGGTTGACATAAAAAGGACAAGCAAACAACTTTTTTATTAGTCAATATGGTGACTTATTAAAATTATTAGTGAACAAAAAAAACGCCATTAATTATGATCATAAAAATTCAAACAAAAATAGAAAACCAAATATATTTTTGTTTTATAATAATATATCAAACAAACGTTTATCTTACTTAATTCTATATATAATTTTGAGCTACGAATATGAAAAAATTAATGTGCACATTTCTTACTATATAGTAATTTATAAGATATCAAATCATCACTCTAGCTAACACAAAGAAAAAAAATCAAATCATAAATTTATATAGTATGAAACTAAGTTATTTTATACGACATATCACATATATTATCGAATACGCTTTCTTTTTTTCTTTTTTTTTAACACTGTAATGCATATATTATTAATCAAAAGAATCAGAGTTGTACATTGTTGAAATACAAAGTGGAACAGAGGAATGAAAAGTAAAATTTGCAAAACTCCATCGTTGATTCTTCGCAAGTTGATCAGCCAGATGATTAGTTGATCGAATACGCTTTCTTTTAGTTAAATTTTACAGACAGAAACCATTTATCAATCTACATAAATATATACATTTTTAATTCAAAACTAAAGACTTTTTTTGTTACGAAAATTATGTTTTGTTACTATTTTCGATTTTTTCAATTTCTTAACACAAATTCTACAAAATATATCATTTTATATATAAATTGATAATATAATAATATTGAATTCCTTAATTTTAGAATTTTATTATTTCAAATATTCTTACGACAAAAAGATTATCAAAAATATAACTTTAATAAGAAGTGCTGTCAAAAAAAAAAAAAAAAATCTTAACAGTAAATCTAAACAATAAATGAGTATTCAGCTTGAACAATTTTAAAAGTTAAATAAATATATTTGATTTTCATATGATATTATTAGCATAAAATTTTAAGAACATATCCTTAAATTCGATTTGCAAGTAATAATCCTCTATATACTGTATATAATGAGAAAATGTTGGCGTCTAATGTTAACCTCCTTCGCACTAGTGGTTATTAACTTATAATAAAATAACTCTCGAAGAAGATGTAAAGGGAACAAAAGTTGCATACTTTGATTCATCATCTTTCCGAAAATGTCGTCAAACTTTATAGTGGAATCGTGTAGCGTTGATTCGGAGGAAGGGGTGAAGCTTCACACGAGAGTCTTCAAGCCCAGAAACGAAGGAGAAGAAGTCAGCGACGATGGGAATCTGGTGATAGTATTGGTCCACCCGTTCTCGCTCTTGGGTGGTTGTCAAGCTCTGCTCAAAGGCATAGCTTCTGAATTAGCCTCTAAGGGTTTCAAGGCTGTCACTTTCGATACAAGAGGTGCCGGAAAATCCACCGGAAGAGCTACTCTTACCGGCTTTGCTGAGGTCAAGGATGTCGCCGCTGTTTGTCGGTGGCTTTGTCAGAATGTTGGAGCTCATAGGATCGTGCTCGTGGGTTCTTCTGCTGGTAAGGTTCTTTTATGCAATTCAAGTTTTGATTTTGTTGCTCCTTTTGGTGCTAATTTGTTGATCTGGGGTTTAGTTTGAATTTGATTGCAAGTTAAAGTCTGATGCTTTGACTCGTGTGTTTCTGATTTTTGTGTTCGATCTGGTAATTGCTTCTTACAAGTTAATCTGTGTAACAATTGATTTCGAATTCATTATAAGGATTCGTATACAGATTGAGGGCATTGCGTTCTGTTCAAATTTGTGTTTGATCTGTTGGTTTTTGTGATAAAAATGTGAACTTTTTGCTACTTATTCAGTTCTCATTAGCATTACCACGTATTGATGACAGAATAATTGGTTCTAGGTTATGCTTTTGTTCTTTTGTTTGAAGTGATGTGGAGGAGTTTGCTCATTTACTTGATATTATCAGCTGAGATAACTTGGTTCTGGTTTGGTGTTGGTCATGTTATTGTTACCATTGCAATTAAGTTCCATTTTCTCTCTCGTGTATCTCTAAATGGTTTTAGTTGATGTAATTCACGCCGTGTAGATTAAGCATCTTTTCTTGTTCCTGTTTCCATGTTCCATCTTTGAGTATAGATGATGACCTTATATAGGATGAGAATGGAGTAAGAAAGTTCAATCCACTGTGGAAGAAGAAGATTAGCATTGTTTTAAATTTTAACAGATTCAAATTAGAGTGTCTAGGTGATTTTGGGGTAGACTTTATCAGATGTTACAGTTTCCCGGAAATTCTCGTTTGTTCTTCTTATCCACCGAGAGAACTCTGTTTCTTGTTTGTGTGTCACAAATGACATGGATCCTTTCGGGAGATTTGTAAGGACTATGAAAGTATCAGGTCTAGGATTGCTTTCAGTGTTCCCTTTTATGGGTAAACATGAGTCTTTTACGTGTTTGTCACACATAATGGATTTTCCTTTATTTCTTTCTGAGCATAGAACCAAGTACAGTAAGAAATTCGTAGATGAATATTACAGCATCTAATACATCTCCTACCCATACTGATAATAGTGACCGCCTAACTTTCTCTGATATGACGTGTGTAATTGATGAACTGATCACATTACTCTTCTATTGAATATCCTGTGACAAATCTGATATCTCATGCCAACTTCTGTATATTGTAAAAGGGAAAAAAAATTGAAGTTATGAATCTATGGCAGGTGCACCAATCGCAGGATCAGCAGTGGATCAAGTAGAGCAAGTGGTGGGATATGTGAGTTTGGGATACCCATTTGGCCTCATGGCCTCCATTCTGTTTGGACGGCACCACAAGGCCATTCTCTCATCCCCTAAACCCAAACTCTTTGTTATGGGAACACAAGACGGGTTCACTAGCGTTAGCCAGCTAAAGAAGAAGCTGAAGTCTGCAGTGGGACGCACCGAAACACACCTCATTGAAGGCGTTAGCCATTTCCAGATGGAAGGACCTGAATATGATTCTCAGGTGACCGATATCATATGTAATTTCATTTCATCCTTGTAAAATTGCACATGAATCCGGAAATTACTTGGATAAGTCTATATAAACACAACCATTTTAGGGGAAAACATTAGCGGAGAAGTTTGAAGTCATTGTACACTATGCACTAAAAGAATTGTTTTCAAATTTTTAGTTAATTGTCGAGAAGAGTTTGCTCACGATCATGTGACATCCTTAAGTTCATACTAGGATTTACAAAAAAACATATCCTAATCTTAGCTCTATTGGTAATTTTAATGAATCTGGTAGTCAGGTAAAATGAATAACATCTAAATGAAAAGCATTCATACGCGACATCTCCATGCAGGCATGCACAACAACTCACAAAACAGTGGGTTAAATAAGATGATATAAATGATCAAGATAAACAAACATCATCTAGATCAATGTACGACATAGGCCGACAAAACACTTTTAGAATCTAAAAATGAAACAAGAAAATTTAGTTCCGCAGACCAACCCCAAAGTGAAACCTTCCCGCGTGTTGATCATTGAAGGCATATTCAAGGCGTAGCGGCCCCAACGGGGAATCAACACGCACCCCTAAACCATACCCATAACCACTTCCGGGCTTCAGTCTTGCCCCAGCAGGATCACCTAAAGGGCAGAAAATAACAAAGATGAAGGTTCCCTGTGATTCTAAAGCTATCACAAGCATATATGGAAAGACTCAGAAGGAGAAAAAAAAAAAAAGAGAGCCTAGTCTGTACCTGGGACGGTGGATCCTGATCCCAGATCAGTGCCATAATCTGTAAAAATAACGCCTTCGACCGGTCCTCTCTGCACAATAGGGCAAGAATGAGAGTCATAATATTCGTACCATTGGGAAATGAGATCTTAGGAATGTTCAGAGAAAACCCCTACCACTGGGAAAGACATCTCCCCCGAACCAACTACATATGACCGACCAGATCCTACAGCACCCTCTTCGTAACCTCTTACGCTGTTTGTTCCACCGATGACGAATGCTTCATGAGGTGAAAAGTTTCCCACCACATGTCCACCAGACAGACTATAAACATGAACAAGGTAAGATACGGTATATAAAACTTGGGAAATGATGATTCGAATCCCAAAAGGCGAATAGAGAGCTCAAGAAAACTATATGCTGCAAAGGAGGTTAGCATACCTAAAAAGAAAACGAGCTGGTCCAATGTGTATGCCTTTTCTGGCACGTCCAGTCACTCGATTGAAACATAACCATTCAGGCAAAACAGGAAGCCCTTGTTCCATGTTAAACGCAAACTGGTATAGAGATACAGATAGAATTAGGCACTGAAAAAAGAAGGGGAAGATGTACCAACAGAGGTATCAGACTGACCATTGTTGATCCTCGGTCACCTGAGCCAGTATAAATGCTTTCAAGTTTTGCTAGCAAGGTCTCATCATGGGTCTTACCACTGCATGAGTAACATTAAATAGCATCTATCAAATTCATATGGCCAAATACAACATTGGTGAAAACAGTGAGCAAAACCAAAGACAAATCATTCTTTGGGACATATATACCTTGCGGTTAGAGGGCTACTGTAGAAGTCCTTAATGATAGGGTTTCCTTGTTCATCACGAGCACCAGCATGCTGAAACATTAAAATTAAAAAGAAATTAAGGATAAGGTATATATTGGTCAAAAGTCTAAAATTTACCAGTTTCGATCTAATAAGAAACGACAAGGACATATAATTTAGTTGCTTTAACACCATTATTACTCAGGATTCGTACAGAAACTTATAAAATATTGGGAACAGTAGATACCTGAAATATAAGTCCAGCAGTACCACTCCACTTTGGCCTGAATGGACGACTGTATTCAATACCTGCTGTAACCCGACCAATTGTGAGACTACTATTGTCTGGTTGATTGCCGTGAACAAGATTCCCCGGTGTTCTTGAATTCTAACACAATACGAAGCTTCTTAGTCTATTAGTCAACTCAGCATTCTCATTGAGATGAACAGAGCCAGAACCAGCAAAGGTTTTACCTGAACCATAATAGATCTGGATGTCCTCTTGTCATCTCCTTCAATCCATGGATCAGTGTAGTTTATACGAAATATAGAGTCAATTTGACCCCTCTCTAGGGAAACATTAAGCTTCTGGTTTCTTCCAAACAGATTGCGGTGGGAATAAGCGAAGCTGCATAAAATAATTACTTCAATTACATCAGTATTTATGAAATACACACAGCCTAGGCCAGAATTAAAATGAATCGTTACAAATAAAATATACATAATTTCATGCTACAGAAAACAGCAATGTCATATGATTTTACCTTCCAATTAGTCCTGATAGGGGGCCACTTGTGATCCTACAAAAAAAAAGAATTGGACAAACCTTGTCGTCAAGCTACCAAAGAAAAAAAGTGAATCACTGAAGGAGCAAACAAACTAAAACTTACCCACTAGATATCCCACCACCAGCAGAGAAGCCTCCACTGGGACGCTCGACACAGTTCATGATCAAATCAACCTTCCCAGTATCTAAACATCGCAAGAATAAAAAACAAGAAAAAGAAGAAAGTTTCAGAATCAGACACTGTCAAAACCTTTTGTTATTGTGCCTAAGGATAAGCAAGGCATTTACTTTCTCCACTCATACTACTGCACCTTAAGCACAAAATGAAAATTAAAAGCATTACCTGAAAACAAAGAAATACATTTACTCACCTCCTGCCGGTTGAGGAATAATACTAACATCTTCCATGATTCCCATGGCTAGCACAGTGTCTACATCCCTCTTCCCTTGGAGCATGCTGTAGACCTACATCGACCAAAAGCCAGATTAGACAAGATGTATCTGTAGAGGTCATACTTCGAGGCTCATGCATAAAGACAAATCTTTAAGGTCAAAATTTATGAAGAAACATACATGATACCATAAAGAGTGATTAACCTTAATACAAAATAAGATCTCCAAGGGATTTCATAAATAGATGATGCAGAAGTGGTTTTTTAACCCAGGTAGACTATGAAGTTTTAGTCAGTGACTTATCTTTACATCTAAGCTGAGAAAGGCTAAAAAAATACCTGTCCCTTCTTTGTTGTGAGTTGCCGTAGTATTGTCTCAGGGCTAGTCTTCCCTTTAGTTGGTTCCCCACTAAATATAGAAGGCACCATTATCAAATAAAAGGAAGCTACAAGTGCCATCGAGAATTGCCTACAATTTAAACCAATATAAACTACATTCAAAAGGGAGGGATTGGCACCAGCTTACGTCTTACGATCAAGGAATCGGATGGATATGTTGTTAACCTCTGCTTCAGCAACTTGAAGCCTTACTATACCTCCAGAAAGCGTGTCAATATCTGAAACCTGCAATGGCAGGCAACAGAATGTCGATTCTAACCACAAAGTAAAAGACTGAATCCAGGTTGTAAAATTTGTGTCCAAACAACACTTACAATTCCGAAAAGACCACGCTCCATGTACCAACCATTGATGGATGTAATAGCTTCCTCCAGTCTCTTAATATTAATCACTTTCCCTACACAACTTCACACCAACATTTAATTACTCTATCCAATCAAACACACACCGAACACAAGGAACCCACCTAACTAGCCTCAATACATTTACATCCGTAAACTAAGTGCAATTTCAAATAATGCTCTGTTTTGGGGCATGGAAACATTTTGGGCGTACTGCTTACCCCTAATCTATCTTCTTCATTCAAGGCTAACACATTTGTATTAGAAAAGTTTTTGCTTCATCATTAGTACTCGAAATTTTTATCAGGTTCCAGTATCATGAATCCATTTTACTCACAAAGTAAATAAATGATTTGAACGATAAGTCTAGTACAGTACAGAAGAAAAACAACAAGCCAAATTGGAGGAAGATACGTACCAAACCCATCTCGGAAAGCTTCTTGTATGAACTTGGAAGGAAGAACATTTGCATTTTCACAGACTAACCCACGAAATTCTTGGTTTGGTTCTACCTTATGGCAAGAAAATGAGAATTATTTGTATCCCAAAAACATAAAAAAGACACCTTTTTCCTCCAAGAAAAAGTTTTCAGGTAACAGTCAGAATAGTACCTGAAACATCAATCGAATCCCGTCTCGTGTATCAACAGCAACAGGCGTACAAGAGCAAAAGTACCCACTTTCTATAATCCTATGCACATCCTCTTGTACCTCACGAATGGTTAACGCTGAATTAGCTCTACAAGCTTTCAAAGCAGCCAATGCCTCCATTTCCAAATCCTTCCTCTCAAGTTCCTCACCATCCTTAGTTCTTACTAAAACCTCACTAATCAGAACTCGTTCCTCCGCGTTTCGACTCACCGAGTGACCCTTCTGCTGCTGTATCATATCCTTCCCTTCCACTGACTGAGACGACTCGTTAGGTCTAGTTAAAGACAAAGAGGCACAACAGAGCAGAGGCGAGTTTAGTCCACGGATAATCTCAACATTCTCATCTCCTGAGTCAGACGACCAATTCAATTGGGTAGATTTGATAAGCGACAATGAAATTGGAGAAGACTTCCCAATCATAAGCTGAGTGACTGAATTGAGCATCTGAGTCGGTAAATTGGGACGACGAACCGAACGTGGAGGAGTGTGGCGATTCCTTAGCGATTCGAGCATTTGGTTTAGTGAGAGACGAGTATTAGAGAGCTGAGAGACGAAGGTTTTAGAGCAGGATTTGAGATTGGTGAGCAAAGAGTGCTCTTTGGAAGATGGAGAATGGATTCTGATTGAAGATGAAGAGAAGCGAACATCAACTTGGTGGTGGTCATGCATTGTTAATCGTACTCGAGAGCGAAATTGAGGAAATGTCAAGGAAGAAGAAGAGCTTTAGGATAAAAACCTAAGAACAAAAAAAAGAGAGCTAGGGTTTTTGATTCGGAGTAGAAGATGATGAGTGAAAAAAAAAAGTGATGTTAAAGCCCATTTACGAACAAATAAACTGATATTTTGAAATTTTCAACGTTTTATGTAGGAATATACATTTGTGATTTTTATATTGATTAAAGTTTTATAAAATTTACTGATTTTTTCAAAAATATAATAAAATTGCATCTAGTAAGTCATTGGGAAATTAATTAATTTATGATAAAAAAAATTTGGTTGAAAAGGGTAAATACCGTACTTACACTATTCGAAACATAAATCAGAAACATAGTAGTTTAAAAAATTTAATTAGGTTTTTGAGAAGAAAAAAAAAAAACATGTAAAATGCTGGTTGATTTCTCCAATTATTTTTTCTTGATTTTATTGATGCACACACATGAATGTCGAAACACAAGGATTATTGAATACTTTTTTTGTGAAATTTTTTTAGTAGTCATAGTCACAAAAATTTAATAAATCCAATTTCCTTTATTTTAACTTTGTCACCTTGATAATTTTAGAGAGTTTTGGCTCTTCTTAAGCCAAATAGTTCTAGCAAGATAGATATACATGTCATCTCTAAAATCATTAACCCTTAAAACATTGCATTGCCATCTCATTAGCATTGCTACGACACAACTACACAGTATGAAATAAGCAGAGAACACACACTCTGAGACTGAGAGGACCAGTACATATATAAGTTATGGTCAGATTTACTAATTAACTCTACCCTCATTCTTTCTCTCTTTATTCTTAAACAGGTTATTATTGAATATTGAGAAATGAACTTCAGCTATATATGCAAAGTCTGGCTCAGTACGAAGAGGCCTAATCCTACAAAAATGGTTCCACTCCAATCATCGTAGAGTTTTATTTTACTTAAAAAGAAAAAGCCTTTTTGAAGAAAGAACATACGTTTGATCCAAATAATGTATCTTTAAATCTGATTTTGCAGAACGTACAATAGTTTCTATCTTAAGCCATAAAGAAATTGACCGTGGTTGATGATGGAGTTTTCCTAGATATGTGATGACAAAATGTTGAAACTCACCCATCACTTAATCTCAGCCACTAAAACTTATATACTAAATATAGGATCAAAGCAAGGCAAGGCAACACCGTACATAAACAGAATAAAAATGAAGAACAACAAAAAAAAAACAGTTGCTAAATGATTTTTCATTCTTTATCGGCAAGAAGAGAGTGATAAGGTGAGAAATGGATCGTATCGCGGTGAGAGCAAAGCGGAAAGAGCTAGGGATATCATGCATGCTTAACACAGAGGTTGGTGCAGTCCTTGCCGTCATTCGTAGACCCCTTTCGGAAAGTTACCTTTCTCCCCAAGAAACAGACCACTGTGATTCATCAGTCCAACAATCTCTGAAATCTCTTAGAGCCCTTATCTTCAATCCTCAACAAGATTGGCGCACTATCGATCCTTCGGTTTACCTCTCTCCTTTCCTCGAAGTTATTCAAAGCGATGAGATCCCGGCTAGCGCCACAACGGTCGCCCTTTCCTCCATCTTGAAGATCCTTAAAATGGAGATTTTCGATGAGAAAACACCTGGTGCAAAAGATGCTATGAATTCAATTGTTTCGGGGATTACTAGTTGTCGTTTGGAGAAAACAGATTTGTTGTCCGAAGATGCTGTAATGATGAGGATTCTTCAAGTTTTAATCGGAATCATGAAACATCCATCCTCTGTACGTTCATTAACTTTTTACTACAAATGTGTTTTTTCCTTCTAAATTTTTAAACAATAAGTTATGAATAAAACAGGAGTTATTAGAAGATCAAGCGGTTTGCACAATCGTCAATACATGTTTCCAAGTGGTGCAACAATCTACCGGTAGAGGAGATTTGCTTCAACGAAATGGAAGATACGCAATGCACGAGCTGATTCAGATCATTTTCTCTAGATTACCTGATTTTGAAGTCAGAGGAGACGAAGGTGGTGAGGAATCAGAATCTGATACTGACGAAATCGATATGAGCGCCGGATATGGAATCCGATGTTGTATCGACATTTTTCATTTCTTATGTTCGTTACTCAATGTTGTTGAGGTTGTTGAGAACTCGGAAGGGACAAGTGTTCACACTGCAGACGAAGATGTGCAGATTTTTGCTTTGGTTTTAATCAATAGCGCGATTGAGTTAAGCGGTGATGAGATCGGGCAACACCCTAAGCTTCTTCGGATGGTTCAAGACGATCTGTTTCACCATTTAATCCATTATGGAGCTTCTTCAAGCCCTCTTGTGCTATCGATGATCTCTAGTTGTATACTCAATATATATCACTTCCTCCGCAAGTAAGTCCTCTGTTTTTTTTATCACATTCAAACCTAAAAACTCTGTTTATTCTCAACTTTGTCTGACAACAATGTGTTGATTTATTAGGTTCATGAGGCTACAGCTCGAAGCTTTCTTCTCCTTCGTGTTGTTGAGAGTTACAGCTTTCACAGGCTTCCTTCCGTTACAAGAAGTTGCTCTTGAAGGGCTAATCAACTTTTGTCGACAACCCGCTTTCATAGTCGAAGCCTATGTGAACTACGACTGTGATCCAATGTGTAGGAATATTTTCGAAGAAACCGGAAAAGTTCTGTGTAGGCATACCTTCCCTACTTCTGGTCCTTTAACCTCTATACAAATCCAAGCCTTTGAAGGTCTTGTGATCTTGATTCACAACATCGCTGACAATATGGATAGAGAGGACGATGAGGGTGCTGAAGAAGATGATAACTCCAATGCGATTAAGCCAAGCCCCGTTGAGATTCACGAGTACATACCCTTTTGGATAGATAAGCCAAAAGAGGATTTTGAGACGTGGGTAGATCATATAAGAGTGAGGAAAGCTCAGAAGAGGAAGCTAGCGATCGCTGCAAATCATTTCAATAGAGATGAGAAAAAGGGTTTAGAGTATTTGAAGTATAACTACTTAGTCTCAGATCCTCTTGATCCAATGGCATTAGCTTCATTTTTCAGATTTACACCGGGTTTGGATAAGACAATGATCGGAGATTACCTTGGAGATCCTGATGAATTACATCTCAGTGTTCTTAAAAGCTTTACACATACGTTTGAGTTCACCGGTATGAATCTTGATACCGCATTGAGGACATTTCTTGAGTCATTTCGGTTACCGGGAGAGTCGCAAAAGATCGAACGTATGATTGAAGCTTTCTCTGAAAGATTCTATGATCAACAATCATCTGATATTTTTGCAAGCAAAGATACTGTTCACATTTTGTGTTACTCGCTTATAATGCTCAACACGGATCAACATAACCCTCAGGTTAGGAAGAAAATGACAGAAGATGAGTTTATCCGCAACAACAGAGCAATTAACGCGGGAAATGACCTTCCAAAGGAATATCTCTCTGAGCTTTTTCAATCCATTGCAACAAATGCATTCGCTTTATCGACACATTCAGGTCCTGTGGAAATGAATCCAAATAGATGGATTGAGCTAATGAACAGAACAAAGACGACACAACCTTTTAGTCTCTGCCAGTTCGATCGGCGAATAGGAAGGGATATGTTTGCAACCATTGCAGGTCCATCAATAGCAGCTGTTTCTGCATTTTTTGAGCATTCAGATGATGATGAAGTGCTTCATGAATGTGTTGATGCTATGATCTCTATAGCAAGAGTTGCTCAGTATGGCCTTGAAGACATTCTTGACGAGCTCATAGCTTCCTTTTGTAAATTCACAACGTTGTTAAACCCTTACACTACACCCGAAGAGACTTTGTTTGCATTTAGTCACGATATGAAACCGCGAATGGCTACTCTCGCAGTTTTCACGCTCGCTAACAACTTTGGTGACTCTATTAGAGGAGGGTGGAGGAACATTGTGGATTGTCTCTTGAAACTTAGAAAGCTTCAGCTTCTTCCACAGTCTGTTATTGAGTTTGAGATAACAAATGAGGAAAATAATGGTGGATCAGAATCCGACATGAACATTGTTTCAAACCAAGACACAAAATTTAACCGACGACAGGGTTCAAGTCTAATGGGTCGGTTTTCACACTTCTTGGCATTAGACAGCGTGGAAGAGTCTCTGGCTCTTGGAATGAGTGAGTTTGAACAAAACCTTAAAGTCATAAAACAATGCAGGATCGGTCAAATATTCAGCAAGAGCTCGGTGTTACCGGATGTTGCCGTGTTGAATCTTGGCCGTTCTTTAATATATGCAGCTGCTGGGAAAGGACAGAAGTTTAGTACAGCGATAGAAGAAGAAGAGACGGTCAAATTCTGCTGGGATTTGATCATAACCATTGCGTTATCTAACGTCCATCGGTTCAACATGTTCTGGCCAAGTTACCATGAATATCTACTCAATGTTGCAAACTTTCCGCTCTTTTCACCCATTCCGTTTGTCGAAAAAGGGCTCCCGGGTTTATTTAGGGTATGCATCAAGATTCTTGCTTCTAACCTTCAAGACCATCTACCAGAGGAGCTGATTTTTAGGTCCTTAACTATAATGTGGAAGATAGATAAAGAAATCATCGAAACATGTTATGACACAATAACAGAGTTTGTCAGCAAGATCATTACAGAGTACTCTGCAAATCTGCATACCAATATTGGGTGGAAAAGCGTTTTACAACTACTTTCTTTATGTGGAAGGCATCCAGAGACCAAAGAGCAAGCCGTGGATGCTCTCATCGGTTTAATGTCAATTAACGCATCACATCTTTCGCAGTCAAGCTACGCTTATTGCATCGATTGCGCCTTCAGTTTTGTTGCTCTAAGAAATAGCTCTGTTGAGAAAAACTTGAAAATATTGGATCTCATGGCAGATTCAGTGACAATGCTAGTAAAATGGTACAAAACGGCCTCGACTGATACCGCGAATAGCTACAGCCCGGCAAGCAACACAAGCAGTTCATCTTCCATGGAAGAAAACAGCTTGAGAGGGGTTAACTTTGTTCATCATCTTTTCCTCAAACTCTCCGAGGCTTTTCGAAAAACGACACTTGCACGCCGAGAAGAAATAAGGAACAGAGCAGTGACGTCTTTGGAGAAAAGCTTCACCATGGGTCATGAAGACCTTGGATTCACGCCCTCGGGTTGTATCTACTGCATAGACCATGTCATATTCCCAACAATTGATGACTTGCACGAGAAGCTTCTAGACTATTCAAGGCGCGAAAATGCTGAAAGAGAGATGAGAAGCATGGAGGGGACATTAAAAATAGCTATGAAAATGCTCATGAACGTTTTCTTGGTTTACTTGCAACAGATTGTAGAAAGTGCTGAGTTTAGAACTTTTTGGTTAGGAGTGTTGAGAAGAATGGATACGTGTATGAAGGCTGATTTAGGAGAGTATGGAGATAACAAACTTCAAGAGGTTGTGCCTGAACTTTTGACCACCATGATTGGTACCATGAAGGAGAAAGAGATTTTGGTACAGAAGGAAGACGATGACCTTTGGGAGATTACTTATATTCAGATTCAATGGATTGCCCCATCCCTCAAGGATGAGTTATTTCCTGATGAAGAGATTTAGACTTTTTTTTGGTACTAATGTAACTCATGATTTGATTCTCATATATATGAATATGATCAACTTCAAGAAAGCCATGAGATTCTGGATATGGTTTCTACTAATTCCATTGAGCAATCATCATTAATTTTATGGCAAATAATCCATATTAAATATACCTTATCATTCAATTACCACTTACGACATTAGACTCCATTTTTTTTAGACAACACATTAACTCCATATAAAAGTGATTTGAAGCAATGCAATTTGAGAATAATAAGATTAGCTAATTTCGTAAATGGTAACAAATTTTGGATGTGATGGTGTGACTCTATATTCTTTGAATGGTAAAAAATATTAAATTATTTTGACTATTTGAAGCACATAAAAAGATCTGATTCATATTTTTCTATCTATTTTTCTTCATTTGATTCATACTGAAACACAACATAGAAATAAAAATCAACACTGCTAAGAAAAAGGAAAGAAAAAAAAAATCAACAGTGAAAATGGACCTAGTAAGATACATGGATATAAATTACATACCGAATCAACTGCTGTAAAGATAAGATTAGCAGATTTTCTAACCAAAAAAAGACAAAGACCACCACACAAGCCTAATTAAAACATGGGTCAACGTGGAATAATTCTGTAACAGTATTCTCCACTTTCTTTGGCCATCTTTCTATATAAACGACCATACTCTCCAATTTGTTCTCTACAACGAACTTAAAAGTAACAAAGTAGACAGAAAGTTTTTTACCTCTTCCTTGCTTGTTGTGTGTATTCTTTCATATACAATTGTTTTGTTGTAACTATGGAGAATACTATAACGAGCTCCACCTCCTCACCCAAGGGCCGGGGTGTAAATTTCGCGACCCCGAGAGGCTTTGGTTCAAAATTTAAGACAAAATGTAAAGAAACCTTCTTTCCCGATGATCCATTCAAACCGATATCGCAAGAGCCAAACCGTTTGATAAAAACAAAAAAGTTATTGGAGTATTTTGTACCAATCTTTGAGTGGCTCCCAAAGTACGATATGCAAAAACTCAAGTACGATGTGCTCGCCGGAATCACCATCACCAGTCTTGCTGTTCCTCAGGGTATAAGCTATGCTAAGCTCGCCAGTATCCCACCCATCATTGGCCTATGTAAGATCCCCTCTTTTTTTTTTTTTTTTTTAAATTATGCATCATCTATTTTATATGAATAATTGCATCCAATGAACAATCATTAAGAAATAGTATAATTTTTGAAATTGTTAAATATGTTTCTTAAAGTGAATTTCACAGAAAGGTGTAATTCGATTTTGCAAAATAACTATTATTTCTGTTTTCATATTAATAAAATATAATATTTCCGTTTTGCAAATATGTTTTTACTAACCACATGGTGGTGGGCGAGTGGTTCTCGTTTGGTTGGAAGGATCGCCCTGTTGGTCTAGGTCAGGGATCGATCCTCCCCAGACGCAGTTTCGCTCTCTCACTCCTGTGGCCACCTGGGAATTTACCTGCGGACTTGCTCAGGCGCCCCAGACCACCAGTTTATCAGGGGGCCCTTAAGTGGAGGCTTAAAAATCTCTGTGACGCGGGCTTAGGCCCAATGGGCTAGTCAGATCACTGTGTGGTCTGGATACTGGGTTATCAAAAAAAAAAAATATGTTTTTACTTGTATATTTATGTTTGGTCTACCGTTCAGCCATGCAGCTCATGCTAATATGGTACCTACCAGTATGATTCTAAATAATTTATCTTTCTCCATATTAATAATAACTTGTATATATAAATACTGATTCTGAATATACTGTATGAAGCCACTTGAGTTTGATTTTTCAAGAGTGTCTTCTTTTTAAAAAGAAGAATATAAAAATGATTTTTTCTTGTTGTTTTTCTTTTTTTTTACATAAATAGTTAACCAATGAAATCTTGATAGTCCATATGTAGACAAGTTTTCCATATTTTTTTGTGTCACTAAAATAGATAGAGGAACCTAAAATAGAAATGATGTTGGCAGTACGTTACACAAACTGACATTCGGTGTTGCTCAACTGTACTTGTCTCAATTTATTTCTCTTCCAATTTTGTTCATATGAAACAACAACAAGAAACTCTTATATTAGGTTAATTATTTGTATGTTTGAAATATGACAGTAAAATTATTCCAAATTAAATTTTAATATTGAACAATTATTTTTTTCTTTGGGTTAAACTATTGAGCATATATCTAATAATTCCATTTTCTGTTATAAAAAATTATGGGAATTAAGATTCAAGTTTCGTGCCGCCATTTGTGTACGCCGTGTTCGGAAGTTCGAACAATCTGGCAGTGGGAACAGTCGCAGCATGCTCTTTGCTGATAGCTGAGACATTCGGTGAGGAAATGTCCAAAAATGAACCTGAACTCTACCTTCATTTGATCTTTACAGCCACTCTCATCACCGGTCTATTCCAATTTGCTATGGGCTTCTTGAGGTTTTTCTACATACAATATAATCTCTATCTTTATGTTAAAAAGTTTTAACTTTATAGTTAGTTAAAGAAACAAAATAAAATATAGGTTGGGGATATTGGTGGATTTCTTGTCACACTCGACCATAACGGGCTTCATGGGCGGTACCGCAATCATCATTCTCCTCCAACAGCTTAAGGGCATCTTTGGACTAGTCCATTTTACGCACAAAACCGATGTCGTATCCGTTCTCCACTCAATCTTAGACAACCGCGCTGAGGTCATCTCTCTTTCTTTTTCTTAAAAATATATATATATATAAATCCAAGAATTTGTTACCAGTGGCTAATTGTGTTATCCTGGGAGGGTGTTACTTGGTGCAGTTTAAGTGGCAAAGTACATTGGCTGGTGTCTGCTTTCTTGTATTTCTACAATCCACTCGATACATAGTAACTTTCTTCTTCTCTTTCTTTCATTTATTTAAGTCTTTTATCCACTTAGTAGGGACAAACAAAACCATTGGATTTGGACCCTCTCAAAATCTTTCACTTTTTATTTTCTCTATATATTTTGTAATCATTTCTCACTTTTTCACATACCACTTTGAGTTGGATTTTTTGGATTACAATAATTTAGATACGATTTTTCCTTATTTTCCCATAGGCACCCTTTCACATATGTTAAAAGTCAAATGGCTTCTCAAATGCTTAACAAGAATTAACACGTTTTAAAATTTGTAACTATTGCAGAAGCAAAAATACCCAAAGCTATTTTGGGTATCAGCAATGGGTCCAATGGTGGTCGTCGTTGTGGGTTGCGTTGTTGCATATTTGGTGAAAGGAACGGCACACGGCATTGCTACTGTGAGCATATTTATATACTAACAAATAACAATCACATACAAACATAATTAAACTTATGCGAATTTTTTAAAAAGCTTGAGCAACTAGGGTTTCTATTAATAGTATGTCTTTTCAAACAGGTTGGGCCTTTAAAGAAAGGACTAAACCCTCCTTCAATTCAACTTTTGAACTTTGACTCCAAGTATCTAGGGATGGTGTTTAAGGCCGGAATCGTCACTGGACTCATCGCTTTGGCCGTAAATAATTATTTTCACCTTTTCTTTTATTTAGATCATATTTGACTATGTATATGTATGATTTTATAAAAAGATGAATGGGTAATTTCAGGAAGGGATAGCGATTGGAAGAAGCTTTGCTGTAATGAAGAACGAACAAACGGACGGGAACAAAGAGATGATAGCATTTGGTCTTATGAACGTAATTGGCTCCTTCACTTCTTGCTATTTGACAACGGGTAAATAATAACAAATATATTGACATATTTCTACCAAAGATCTTAAATGTATAGTTGTAATATCGATGCTAACTAATCATATGGTTGGAATATTCAGGGCCATTTTCAAAGACAGCAGTGAACTACAACGCGGGGACAAAGACACCAATGTCGAATGTAGTAATGGGCGTTTGCATGATGCTTATACTTCTCTTCCTAGCGCCTCTATTCAGCTACACACCACTAGTTGGTCTCTCAGCTATCATTATGTCAGCCATGTTGGGTCTCATCAACTACGAGGAGATGTACCATCTCTTCAAGGTTGACAAGTTTGATTTCCTCGTCTGCATGTCTGCCTTTTTCGGTGTTTCCTTCCTTAGCATGGACTACGGTCTCATCATCTCCGTTGGGTTTTCTATCGTAAGAGCGTTGTTGTACGTTGCAAGGCCCTCCACTTGTAAATTGGGAAGGATACCAAACTCGGTTATGTTTAGAGACATAGAACAGTACCCAGCTTCAGAGGAAATGCTTGGTTATATCATTCTTCAGTTAGGCTCTCCAGTCTTTTTTGCCAACAGCACTTACGTCCGTGAACGGATCTTGAGGTGGATTCGTGATGAACCTGAAGCCATTGAGTTTCTTCTCCTTGATCTCTCTGGTGACTTTAATTTTATTTTTGCATTATCTCTCTTTTGTCTACAATGTTATCATTTTTTTGGTTACTAATTAAAATTTGTTGTGGCAGGAGTTTCAACCATTGACATGACCGGGATGGAAACACTACTCGAAGTTCAGAGAATCCTTGGATCAAAAAGCATCAAGGTTTATACTCTTCACTAATTCTAAGCGTCCTTCTAATATTATACGAAACCTAAAATTAAATATTTCATTTTGTTTATTGCAGATGGTGATAATAAATCCAAGATTTGAAGTCTTGGAAAAGATGATGTTGGCCCATTTCGTGGACAAGATAGGAAAGGAGTATATGTTCTTATCGATTGACGATGCAGTTCAAGCATGCCGATTTAATCTTACCACCACCAAGCCGGAACCGTGACCTTCTTCTTAGTTATTAGTGGGAAGGTTCTAATAAAATGCGTATCTTTTTCTTTTTTTTGTCAATGGAATTTAAACTGCTAATCTTGAATTATGGGAATTAAATGTAGTAGGCTCAAAATCATGAAATGGTTTTTAATTAGACCACTACGATTGCTTCGTGGCTATGAGAGAGTTGTAACCGAGAGAGGGAAGCAAGAAACGAGTAATGGAAATTTCAGTATTATTGACTTTTAAACAAAAAAAAAAAAGCATTGTCAAAGTTTCTTATCTCAAATACATTAAGCTTAAATCAACATTAACATAAAAAGAAAAAAACTAATGGTGTATACTTCATGAAAACTTAAGACTGAATTTGAGATGATATTGTATAGCAGTTGTGTTGTTGCAAGTGACTGAGCCAAATCAATTGATAAATTATACAAACATGAGCTATATATTCAACTTCTGTTTATAGAGATTACAATTTTTTTTATTAATCCAAAATACTTTCAGTGTATATATAAATTAGACTTGTTCATCTCGGATAAAAGATCGAGGGTAGAGTATAAATCCGATCATAAAGATATGAAGGAAATAAAAAAAAATATCTTCCGAATTTTATTCTTAAAAGACTAAAATGGGTTAATGTTGATTAGAGTTCGAGTTGCGATAATTTCATGTAAAAAATACATGTAGTTTTCAAAATTTTGGAAAATATTGAATAATTCTAACAAATTTAGAAAATTTTAGTTATCTGACCTACATGTTGAAGTAAAATATTTTGACCTAAACGCGTAATTTGAAATTACTAATTCCTATAATTACTTTTTACCCAATTTGTTTGGATAATTCGAATCAGAAACGGGTACAATCAGTTGACCAAATCCAAAAATACAAACTTTAAAAGTTTTAAAGCCTCCAAAAAAGGGAAAAGTCAGAACAAATCTGCCAAAATATCTGTGGCTCGAAGCTTTTCTCCTTCACAAAAATGAAGATTTCTCTCTTCCTTCTCTCTGTACTCATTCTCTTACCCATCTCCCTACAAGATCCGAGTCCTGAAGTCAAGAAACCGACTCGTGCTCACGCAGAGCTCACGAATCATGGGTTCCCAATTGGGCTTCTCCCTTTATCTGTCAAAGATTACTTCCTCAACCAAACCTCCGGCGACTTCTCTCTTTTCCTCAACGGAGCATGCAAAATCACGCTTCCACCTGATAACTACATCGCTACTTATTCGAACAAAGTAACGGGTCGGATCTCTCAGGGTAAGATCGCGGAGCTCCAAGGGATTCGGGTTCGGGCGTTTTTCAAGTCGTGGTCTATCACTGGGATTCGATCTTCTGGAGATAATCTTGTCTTTGAGGTTGCTGGGATAACTGCTAAATACCCTTCGAAGAATTTCGATGAGAGTCTTGATTGTGAAGGGAAACGATCATCTTCTTGATTTCAATTGGAAAAAAAGGTTAGAACTTTGGGATCTTGAGGGTTCTACAAATTCAGGGTTTTTCTTATGTAGTTATGAGAATTTAGGATTTTCATATCGAGGTTGAATCTTAGCTTGATTTGGAGCCGATTGCTTGGTTAGGGTTTTGTTCTATTTGTTTCATTATGTCGAATTTGACTTCTGATGTGATAATCCATTGACTAGACTAGATCATTGTTTTTGGATCTTTGGAATTGCAATGAATTCAAATGTTGGATGTTAGTAGCCTCATATAAGTCATCTTGGGCATTGTGGTCTTTGTTTTTTTTGTTCATATTTGTTAGTAGACTGTTTGTTAGATGCTTTGATATGATTTTGATAGATTTAGTCTTTTATCATGATTTTGGCTGTTGCTAGCTTCTTTCCTTCACTGTTGGGACTGATCTTTTGATAGGTTAAGCCTTACATAGCCAACTGTAATACTAAAACAAAGCATTAGTATTACTGTCATGAAAACTTGAACGTCCTGTGTATTGGTTCTGTGATGCCATGTATTCATTCATTGCTTAGGTTAATTAAAATTGTTTTCTTAGACCATGTGATGTTGCCGTCTTGTTCGGTATCCTAATGCTATGTAGATTGCTTTCTCTAGGTCTCAACAGTTATGCGCTTGGGTGTTTTGCTTTGGTTATTAACGAGTGGTTCTTGTCTACTTTGCAGGAAGATTGCGAAGGCAGTAGCAATAAGTGAAAAATGGTTTGTAATATATTTATCTCCATCCGATAAAACAAAGGTTGTAATGTAAAATCGCAATTGAACGACGACTGTATTCTCTGCAAACTAAGGGTTTCATGGAGGCTTGTAAGTTGTCAATCAAATATGGGTTGAAATGTGATAACAAGCAGGACCAATTTGTGAATTTTGTAGAAAACCAAGAAATTGGTGTACGTAAATATATAACTAGGGTATCTATACCCGGTGACCCCAGACGAATGGAAAATTAACTGACAGATTATGACACTATTTGCCCAACTTCTGTAGCATAATTATGACTATTACACCCCTACCCGCCTATCGGCTAAAAGAGAGATATATTTTGTGTACAGTTTATGTGTGTCAGAAACAGAGATATCATATCTATCTCTAGATTGCATTTTCAAAATTTCTTTGGGAATAGTATTCGTATTAATCATGAGAACAGCGAGACATCGAAGGGTCGTGTTTTTTGGGTTCTTTATCAACAATTTTTATTTTTTATTTTTTTCCACATGTTTTCAACTTTTTTTCTTCTCCGAGTTCCATATTTTCTCTGGTGTTCTCTTCGTCTTCTGTCTTTGACAAATTCTTTTAATCAAGTTTCGGTTGCGTAATCCTTCAGTTGCTGTTTTCAATCGATTAATTTGATCAAGTAAGGCTTCAAATTTTTTAAAGTTTCCTTTCGATTTCATTATTTTCTGGGTTTAACCGTGTTTTCTGTCTCTGTTTCGTAGATGGAAGATCTCGACCTACCACACCGCCTAATCGCTGCCGGTGAAAAACCTCTTGGAGAGAGGGCTAATGTTTACAACAAAATGAAAACTCTTAGAGACATCATCGATTCGTTGGATCAAACTCTTAGCTGCTTTTTATAATGTAAATTTTGGCGGGGAGTTTACTGGTTCTAGGCCAAACAACGATGATGGCGCTCTTGGTAATGGTGCTGGAGGTGTGGCTGATAACCTCTAGGTTAGCGGAGTGATTTTGAAATTTATCTGATAACCATTTTCTATTCTTTCTTTTGTTTATTATCCGTTAACAACGTTATATTCAATACTCATGTAGACTGCAAAGGAAGTTTGTTTTGATATTCCAGATGATGGTGAATTTGTCAATGGTATGGCAACAGAGAATCCGGTAAGCCTATTAACGTAATTTATATATTAGGCGTTCATTTACAAGTTATATGTTATCACCTTTTGTTTGCTAATTGTTTTATTTACGATTTGTCCAACAAAATAAGTTGAAGTACCTCTACACGATGTAGAGAAAACCACTGATCATGCCAATGCAGAGGTTAAAGAGTAATATTATTGTTATTTGATACTTTGTTTGTTACCGTATAACTCAGTCGGTTTGTTTTCTGCAGGTCTGTGGAATGGAAACATGAAACCAGGTAAGTGTGCCTAGCAATTTATTCCTTAGGCGTTAAGTTGCAAGTTATCTGTTATCCCTTTCTGTTTGCTAGTTTTTGAATAACGGTGTTCCCAATAAAATAGGACAATTTGACACTCCCCAATGACAATCCTGAGGTCTGTTTATGTTATAACTATAAAAATTGTTTTTACCTAGTATTAACAGGACATTATTTTTGTTTAATTCATATTAACCTATAAAAAATTCCTTAGTCACTATCATTTTTGTTACCGCTGTATTTTTTGTTAGTTATGCATATTATATCGTATCTTTGTATATATTAATTTTGGTAGCTTCTGTGTTCCGCAGGTTGTTTTACCTGTTAACACTACAGTTATCAACGACGTTATCACAAACCCAAAGGTAGTTTGTTACTGTTAGATATACTTATATGGAGATATTTTATAATTTTTTTTCATTTTTCAGCGAAAGTCAGCAAGAGGCTGATAGTCAACAAGAGGCAGATAGTCAACAAGAAGCAAAGTCTGAATTCAAATCCAGGATGAATAAGATGATGATTGTTTTAGTTTTTTGTTGTATGATCATGCTTGTTCTCATTAAGCTAGTAGGTTGAGGCATTGTTGTCCCATGATGTGTTGTAATGTTATCTCTGAAATTCATCTCTGTTATCTCTCTAACTAATTACATATGTGATTTTTATTTTTTCTACTACGGTCCCTTTAAAAAGTTATTTCTATCTAAAACCGAATATTTGTTACTTGTTTGTGTTGATTATCAATAGGAACAAAGGAATAAGTTAAAAGAATAGGATAACCAAACAAATTAATTAGTCTCTAACAACAAAGTTATACAAGTTATACTAATTCGATGGGGTTAATGAACAAGTTACCGAAATGTGGTACCTCGGTCAGTTAATGTTTACTCCTTTACTTACCCATTTCCTAAAACATACATAGATCTTGCCATATCATTTTTCTTATCGCCTAAATCTGTTGATTATGGTCTAAACAAACTCTTATCGCATTAATTTGTTTCGTATGTCACTTGTTGTTTTAGGTTCCCAAATATTCTTCTTTATACCCAATTCGCAATAAATATGTTATCATTTTACAAATGATAGCTCGATAACATGTTTCTTACGCGTAGTCCAAACTTGTCATACAAAGTTGCACATAGTTATCAGATAATTAAACATTAACTGACTTTCATTAAAATAATAAAACATTAACTGATATTTTTTTTGGGTCGGAAAACATTAACTGACATCATCTAATGTTATCTTGCGACAGAGATTGTGTCAGTTGTAGGGGCGTTTTCGTCAAAATTCTGTGTGTCAGAAGAGAGAGATTTAATTACGTTGTTTCCGTTCCCAAATCTTGTAATATCTAATCTTCTATGGTTTAATATTTTGTTCACCCTATATAACTATTAGGTATTACTTGTATTTTTTTTATAACCGAAGTATATTACGGGCCGTACTCCGGACAAATATCAAGAGACATTTAAAAAAAACCGGTATTCTTGTCACTAATGGTGTTTACCGTGGCCAAGAGGTTAACCACAATGAGTGGAACTCGATCCTCGACTTTGACATGTATGGTGACTTGGTGAGTCCTCAGAAAAATTGAAGAGACCATTGGACCACACTATATTCTGAGAAAAATTGAATGTTATGAAGTAAAAGATAATATGGATGGTGTAAGTTAGATTGTTGTTTGTTTTCAATGGATGGTGTTTTATTTTTAAACTATGTTTGATAAATAAAGTTTATGTTCTTAAACTACAATTACTTAAGCACAATTTTGTTAACGTTAAAAAGTAATAGGGTCGTCCTACACAACTATACGCCACCGCATTTATTAAGCTTCATAGACATTACTGTTTTCAATTTCATAAAGACTAACACTAGATTTATAGTCCCTTCCCTCAACAAGGAAAACAACGATCAACGTCGGGGCAGATCTACTCTGATGCTTGTAGATGTGCAAGTGCACTACACCCAATTAAATGTTAGTAGTCTCCCGTGAAATGCATAGTCATTATCGTTAAGTTGGCTCAATTGGGAATGTTTGTATCATCAATTAATTATGTTGGTTGAGAGTTTGTTGCCAACCGTTTTCACGTTTCTTTTTTACTTTTCAAAATATGTGTAATATGTATAATTGTGTGTATGTATTATGCAATCCTTTGGATCCGCACCCATAATGATTTGTAAGGAAATGGTCCTTTAGCTGTATGACATCAAATTAAGAAATTGTCTGCATGACCACGTCATTGTAAAAGAGGGCACGAGAGACAGATATGAAACACCAATGTTTTTCTTCTATCAAAGAAACTCCACAAAACTACAGGTTGTTTTGGGGAGACGTCTTCTTACCACACATTTAAAAATAGCAATTGCTAATAATAAACGTAAGTGAAATTACACCTATAAATCACGCAGAGACAAAAGCTGGTTCTTCAGGCATCATAACAATCCAAATAAGCCTGGGATCCAATTTTCTTATTTCCCCAACCAAAACAGGGGAAGAAAAAAAAAAGAAACAAAAAAATCAAAAAAATTTAGAAAATGAGAGCCTCAACAAGAGTCATATGGACAGTATCTGTCCTTATGCTCGCTGCTGTGTCCGAGGCCATCTTCCCTCTTCCGTTTCTACCGTTCCTCCCTGGGTTCAACAACGGCTTTAGGGACAATGAGGCTGTGAAGGTTGCGCAACCACAGCCTGCAGCCGGTGCGGTAGCTGGTGGAAAAGGCGGAAGAAGGCAGCGGGGTGGCGGTTTAGACGCTCAGACAACCTGGGGTGGTAAGTGGGAGCTCTTCTTGGAAAACTCGGGTGTGTCAGGGATGCATGCGATTCTTATGCCAGTCATCAACAAGGTCCAGTACTATGACGCCACCATTTGGAGAATTTCAAAGATTAAGTTGCCTCCAGGCGTACCATGCCATGTCGTGAACGCCAAGACTAACAAGATCGATTGTTGGGCTCATTCGATTCTCATGGATGTCAACACCGGCGCCCTTAAGCCTCTAGCCGTATGTTCAAACTCATAACACCATCTTTCTTTTTTTTTGGGCCTAGTCCTAGACACGGTTTATCTTCTTCTCATTAAATAGAATCATATTATATGAAACTTGAATTAAATATTTGCATTCACATGTTTCATGATAGCTTTCCACCGATACATGGTGCTCATCCGGAGGTCTGACCGTAAATGGTACATTGGTGAGCACTGGAGGATACGGAGGAGGAGCCAACACCGCGAGGTACCTATCCAGCTGTGAAAACTGCAAGTGGGAAGAATACCCTCAGGCATTGGCTGCCAAGAGATGGTACTCAACGCAAGCCACTCTCCCTGACGGAAAGTTCTTCGTGATTGGTGGAAGAGACGCCTTGAACTACGAATACATTCCTGAGGAAGGACAAAACAACAGGAAGCTCTATGACTCATTGCTCCTCAGGCAAACAGACGACCCGGAAGAAAACAACCTTTACCCTTTCGTGTGGCTCAACACCGACGGTAACCTCTTCATTTTCGCTAACAACCGATCCATCCTTCTAAGCCCCAAAACAAACCAAGTCATCAAGGAGTTCCCTCAGCTCCCAGGTGGTGCCCGTAACTACCCGGGATCAGGTTCTTCTGCGCTCCTCCCCATCCAACTTTACGTGAAAAACCCCAAGGTCATCCCTGCTGAGGTCCTCGTCTGCGGTGGTTCCAAACAGGACGCGTATTACAAGGCTGGTAAAAAGGTATACGAACCAGCACTACAAGACTGCGCCAGGATAAGGATCAACAGCGCAAAGCCACGATGGAAGACGGAGATGATGCCGACCCCACGAATCATGAGTGACACTGTCATCCTCCCCAACGGAGACATACTTCTAGTCAACGGAGCTAAACGTGGTTGTTCAGGCTGGGGCTATGGTAAAGACCCTGCCTTTGCTCCCCTCTTGTACAAGCCCCATGCTCCACGTGGCAAGCGTTTCAGACAGCTCAAGCCCTCCACCATCCCACGTATGTACCACTCCACCGCCATCATTCTCCCTGACGGTAAGGTTCTTGTCGGTGGCAGCAACACCAACGACGGTTACAAGTACAACGTTGAGTTCCCTACGGAGCTTCGTGTTGAGAAATTCTCCCCACCTTACCTCGACCCGGCTCTAGCCAACATTAGGCCAAAGATCGTCACCACCGGCACCCCAAAACAGGTCAAATACGGACAATTCTTCAACGTGAAGGTTGACCTTAAACAAAAGGGCGCCACCAAGCAGAATCTCAAGGTGACCATGTTAGCCCCTGCCTTCACAACACACAGTATCTCAATGAACATGAGGATGCTCATCTTGGGTGTCGCTAATGTCAAACCTGCTGGTGCTGGTTACGATATCCAGGCCGTCGCACCACCAAATGGAAACATCGCTCCACCGGGTTACTATCTTATCTTTGCCATCCACAAAGGTGTTCCCAGCATTGGAGAATGGATTCAGATCGTCTAATGATGATGATTTTTACCCATTTTGTCTTATGGCCGTAACATCTTAATATAAAAAAATCACGTAATATCAGTTTTTTTCCTTCTATATATATTTGTATATGCCACCATTAATGGATCCAAATTCCTTGTGTTTTCTTTCACTTCTTTAAACTTTTTCCGTTCATGTAAAACCTTTTCGGTGAGTTTTTATTCCTAAATTTTGTATTGGAGAAATTCTTTTATTATTACTTTTGCCTCTTTTCTTTCTTCATTAGTTCGGTTTTTGGGTAAACCATTCGTTGGGTTTCATCGCAAGTCACTGCTGTTTGGTTCATTGACTAATAATGTTTATTACATTGCTAAGATTGCACAGAATTAGCCAAAATTCTCAAAAGACAATAGATCTGGCAGAAACAGAGTCACACGGTTTTACGAAATTCAAATTTCACAGAACACAAAGCCAAATTCCAAATACAATAAAGCTCGTACCTAACAAAGCAAGTCCGATTTGAGTTTCTTCGCCCAAAAGGATCCCAAAAGCGGCGGTTGCGGCAAAGGTTGTGGCGTTGGTGACGGGAACGGCAAGAGAGATAGGAGCGTGACTGAGAAGGGCGAAGAATGTGGCGGAGGCGGAGAGGTTGATGAGGAAAGGAATTGAGTATTGCCAGAAGAGGAGGAGATTGATCCAATCACGGAGAGCAATCATGATTTTGCGGCGGATCTGAAGAGGAGGAGGAGACTCTGTTGTCAAAGAAGACTTTCTATTATCCCAGGCGAGAGCGCCGCGGCGGATCAGAGCATTGGTGGCTCCCCATACGAGCCCTACCGCCACCATCTTCTCCATGTCTTCCTTCATCGCCGGTGGCCTTTTCGGTTGTTCTGTTTTATAACCCGTATACTACTAAATGTTGAACAAAGGAAATCAAAAAGAAGAACACTTCGGGCACCCAGAACCGATCCGAACCCGAAAGGTACCAAACCGAATCCGATCCAAAATTTTAAAATAATGTATCTGAATGGGACTTTAACCACTAGTTCCAAAATACATGACCTGAATCCGACCCGAATACCCAAATGCCCAGACTTCCGGATGGTAAACACATCAATGGTACTATCCACAAACCACTAAATTACATGTCATGATCAATTAATGTTTCATTACAAAACCTATTGTACATACATTGATACATACCAGAGCCCTCAAGTAACAAATAATCAGATACACTAGTCATACAAATGAGCTTCAAAATCCATTAGGAAACAATGTTATAGACGTTAATACAAAACACCAAAGAACCAAAATATAAAAAAACGGTCCACAGTCCACACATAATCACACTTCCTTCTGAGAAAAAACAACAGGAAGCAATAGGCAAAACAAGCAACAAACATGATCAACCAGGTGACTCTATCACAAATGTCGTCAAACACCAAGACTCATGACCAAAATCTAAAACCAATGCCTGCATTGTTATATATGTACACATTCTCACACACTTTAACCTCCTCTCTATTCTCTCTCTCTCTCACTCTCTTTGTGTTTTTCTTCTTCTATGCCCTGTTCTATTACCTGATCTTTTCACTATCAGTGTCTGTCACTCGGGCTTCTCATGTTCTCTAACTTTGCTAGATATGAAAATTTCTTCGGTAGAGCTCTTGGAGACTTCATCATGGGCTTCTCCTTCTCTTGCTCAACTTTGTGGAAGAATTCTATATCACTCATTGAACTATGCTTCTTAGTATCTGATGACAATCTCCACCCTATGAAGTCTGATAGTTTCCTCGAGTTTGGTGTTTCCGCTGCAACCACCTTTTCGCTTTCCTCATATTCTGATTCTGCCTCGCTTTCTGATCTTGTCTCTGCTTCTCCCATCAATTGTCTTTGAACTAGCCGATCAGCTTCAAGAACATTCTCTATTCTCGACATTATCTTCGAAGCCAGACTTTCTAATACCCTTGAATAGCTCTCCAAAATCGCCTGTCCAACGTCCTGTAAAAACCCATCATAACAAACTTTTACTCAGTTTCAGTAAATTTTTGCTGATGTTTGTTTAGTCTTTGTTATGTTGTGTTACCTTGTTGTTTTTAATCTTGGAGACTTCAAGTGAGGATTGTGGGATTCCAGGGAATTGCTGTTTGAGCATAACCAAAATGGTCTCAGCTCGGACCTCAAAAAGCTCCCTCTTCTCTAAGCTAACGGTTGATCCCCACTGCGATTTCCCGTCTTTCTCTTTCTGGCACATCTTCCTCTTCCAGATCACCATGGAAGCTTCAATCCTGTTCTTTAGATCAAGTACTTTGTGTTCCGTTGACAGATCCAAGAAAGAAACAAAGTAGTCAGGATCAAAGCATTCCTCTGTTATGCTCTTGTAAAGGAAATCGCCCAAACTTGTCTTCCCATTCTACATAACCAACAGTCACGTCAGCTTCTTATAGCTACGTAGAAATTGAAAAGAATATGAACAGAACACTCATGAAGAAGAAGTAAGTTACCTTTGGAAGAGAGTCAATGTAGTTTTCAGGAATGTGCATTTCAGACAATACATGAGCATTGATGGCCGTGGCGGCTTTAAGGACTTGTGCCACAGAATCTTTCTGATTTTGCAACCATCTGCGTGATTCCTCAGACAAGCCATCTGTTGGAACCTTAACAACTGGTAACCACCAGTTCTCATCCCTCCTCCAATCTCCATTGTGATCTGTATCCTCAATATCTCTTGGCACATACCAAAAGTCTTTCTGATCCTTGAAGTTGTCCAAAGTTTCCTGCCAAATGAGTAATTGCATTAGTATTATAAATGGTCACAAATCATAAATCTTTTTTTTTAAGTTTGTTTTCGCAAACGTTAAAACCGTGGTTGAAACAATCAAGTAGTAATTGATGCGGATGCAGGTTAAAACTCACGAGAAGAACAGAGTCAAGTTTGCGTAAAGCTGGAATGTTCGTCAGCAAATCATCTCTTTGTTTTGTTACCATGATCTACAAAGTCAATAAAATTTGGGTTAGTAAGAAAAATAGTTACTAGGAGTTGTTGGTTTATATGTACGTAATGACTAAAAAATGCATGCATTCACCTCAGTGAATTGGCCATTTTTGCCCATTTGTTTAGAAGGAACAAACTGGACAATGTGATCAATCACAGATAATAACCAATCCATTTCTTTCCTCCAAATCTCCTTTGTCTCTGGATACATAGGCTGCAATTTCATCTGCTCCCCAAACATAGAATCTGCATGCCAATACCAAAGCCACATAGTTTGTGAATTATTTTAACCATTCAAATAGTTAATTAGACATTAATGTTGTAATCATATTATTAGTGTTAAATATATACCAGCGAGTTTGGTGATGGCGTTTGACAAAGCTAACGCAGAGGTCACCCCATCCCCACCGCCAGACATGTCCTCTCCAAGCAGCAGTTTTGCGAATCTTTCCTTCATCACTTCAATGTCTGTAAAACAGATATCAATACAAAGATTATGTAAGGATTCCAACTTATAAAGAACTAATCTAATATAAAATATGGGTCCTTATCCAACTCATGTATCTACACAAATGCAATCTAAGTGCAATTCATTATGCTATATATATACCACACATCTGATGAGATATTAATAGAGATCAATTGGATTATAGGACCATCATTAAGAAAATGTCAATGGTGTTTCTTTTTCCTATGAATCAAATGGGTTAAAAGTTAAAACACCTTTGAACGGTTAATTTTTACTCTTTTAATTGTTGTGGAACGCATGTTTTTTTGGATAACATGTTAATGTATGGAATGGAGGTTTTGGACGCTTTTACTTTTGTCATTTAACAATTGCGATAGGAGTGAATTTTTCCGTGCAATGTCATTTTTCCATGGACATTTTATTTACTAAATATATTTTTTCCTTTGGCGAAAAAAAAAATATCTTTTTTCCCAAATTTAAGTGTGTAGATAAGTAGATTATATATTGTTAAATATTGGTTTATACATTTACAAATGAATCAATTGGATATATTTTCAAAGGTTCATTCGAAAAAATAGCGTTTTCAATATCACCTAAATTTATGTTGGTGTACCATTTTGTTATTTCTTAATATCAAATTTTCAATTTTACATTTTCATAGATAAAAGTTATGCAATTACCAAATTAACTCGTACTAATATGTTGTAAATGTATACCTGATCTCCTACTTTGCTTGCCTCTACGAGTGGATGGTGCAGCGTCCATTCCATGTACCGCAAGTTCGTGCTCGGGTGTATGCATGCCATCCCCACGAGAAGAGAATGATGAATGTCCAGAGTTCCGACCATCGAACATCTTTCTAAAACTGAAAGATCTTGGCCAGCTTAGTTTTCGTCCTAATGTCCGCACCATTCCCAATTTACTCCTCTCAATTTATCTCTCTCCCCACACTTTCTTTTATTTCTCTCTTTTTTTTTTCTTGGCTCAGATCGTATATATATAAAAGAAAACAAAGCAAATGAAATCCACAAAATGGAAGAGAAGAAAGCAAAAGAGACGTACAGATCAAGAAACTAGTCCTTTCGCTCTCCCTTGTCTCTGTTCTTTCACCACCAAATGAAACAGAACTACTTTATGTTCTGTACTTTTCTTTTTCCAGTTGTTTTATGTTTTTGTTTTTTGTTTTTGAGTTGGTGCAAATGAATGAAACAGAGAAATGTTGAACTAGTTTTCTAGGGCTGGAGAGACAACGTGCGGTCCATGTTTTCAAAAAACAAACAAAAGATAAATAGTGGACGGGCGGTTAAAGATACTCCGACTTTTCCTTAATTTATTTTATCTTTCAATTGTTTAGAATTTACCTCCCCTGCTTAGGTTTTGATTCGTGAATTAAGAGTCAGGTAGGTACTACGAAATTATTTCTTATTTGAACTAATCCACATTTGGTTTAATGAGATTGTATGAACATTTTCTAAATAAAGTCTACAAAAATGCGATTGGCTCAACCGGTTAGAAAAATGATGTTTTAGTGTTACCGGACCCGAGTTAGAATCCTATGTGCTAAACTTGGAGACGGATGATTTATGTTTGTGGATCATTACAAATATTGTTTAAGTCTGATCTCGAATTAAGTAAGACTATGGATCAAATATAGCTGGAATTTACAAACTCAATAACTTAAAAAGTGATACAATTAAATTTTAAAATCAGATTTGACTAATTCGTTAGTGCAACAGTAGCATGGAGGCATGTAACACGGCGACTCTTTACCAAGTCTAAACATTTCTGTATATCATACTAATTTAAAGGATTTGATTTCAATATCCTATAATATTGGTTTAATCGTTTAATCACGTCGTGTAATTTATCATTTTGAAAAAGTGGCGTTTATGATCATTTTCTCATCCACTCACTGATGTATAAATATTGCATTGACATTTTTTTATCAAGCGGCTTAAACAAATGAGTCTACCTATAAATTGACACATTGAAACAAGTTTTCATTATAAAAAAAAAAAAACTAATTAGATATCAAAAAACATATAACATCATTCCGTTTTACATTTCTTATCATTCATGTTCACTACTATATGTCCCTTACAGTTCCAAACGATCGATTGCTTCATTTGAAAATGATGTTTATGTGTTATTTTAAGAGATGGACCAATTATAGTATTCCGACAAGTATTTATTTTATTTTTTTAGATACAAGCACATCATACTTCTTCTTAGGTGTGCCAAAGTTCCCAAAAGTTCTCTCTTTCCAGCGAGAACCAAACTATAACTTGTTTGCTAAGTGATCTCTCATCAAATAAAATAACAGGATATTTGAAAATTTTGCAATAAACAATTGAGTCAATATAATTTTACTTTTATGTGTTGTTGGCAAATTAAAGTAACCAATATTTTCCTTTGAAATGGTAGATCTCAATGTCACAATACTCGGTTTGGTGATTAAACCATCCTTAGTCAAAAGACATGAGGAAACGTATGATACCATAAGAAAAATCCATAGTATAATAAGCCAACAAAAACGCTGTTCTTTTCTCCCATTTTATTTGTAGAAACAGCAAAAATATATATGGTCGCTAGTTTAGCCAAGGCGGGTCACTGCAGCATGCATAGCATCGGCGAGGTGAGGCACTGTCTTCGAACTTAGACCTGCCATGCTTATTCTCCTGCAATACAACAAAATCACCTTCTTTAATTTGAAGCTAGGAAACTTAAAATTCTGGTATTTTTTAATTTCCTTTGTTTCATGCTACTGTATTTCAAATAGCAAGAATGTGCTATTCAGATCTATCACTTTCTCAAAATTTCAAAGCAACTATCTTGGTTCATATACCTCAGAAGAACATAACGAAACCTGTGGATGTAGTTCTAACTATATCTGGTTATTACTGCTAATACTCTTAGAACTAAGAGTTTGGCGAGAGGTAATTTAGGACCTCTTAGAACAATCTTCATATCATATATACTCATGGTTTTAGGCATTTCAGAAACCAAACTCCCTCATATGCCTAAAAATATCGAAAAGAAACAATGGATTGTAAGTTGACTCACCCGTCAGAGGTCATGTAAATGTGAAACTCTTTGGTCATGAATTCAACTTGCTCCTTGTTCAATCCGGTAAAAGTAAACATCCCGATCTGTTTGATAATGTGACTCCAGTCACCAGGTGTGCCTGCAAGCCAGACAATGTGTCAAGAACAAAAAATTGTAATGATTCTGCAAACATGGAAAAGAAGATAAAAAGGAGTAAAAAATCAGAGAAAACAAGCATTAATAATTTACCTCTAGCTTGTATAGCTTCAAATAACTGTTGGCGCATGCTCTTTATGCGGTCAGCCATTTCTTTCAGCTCGATGGTCCAGTTGTTGTACATATCACTGCCAAGATGTATATCAAAGAAAAATTATAAACTTGGAGCAGAACCTAATTCCATAAAGAGATTCATTACAAGCTTGATAATGCAAAGGAAAATGCTAGTGATTTATGCATGAATCCACAGAGTAAGAAACTTCATAACCATTTCAACACAGCATAAACTATCAAATTACTGCATATGGAAAAAACGGTAGAAATCTCTCGTTCCACTTGCCTATTAACTTAGGATTTATTATGTAAGCTTCCATTCTAGTATATATATCTGTATGTAATCATATAAAAAATGGTACTTCTACTACATTAACTCGAGTTTGAAGATTCTTTCCCCAACAAAAATATTCAGAAGTAACTGTAAACTAAATTTTGCTCTCTTCCATGATAAACATGTACCTGCTTTTCAGAATGGTGGCAACAATTGATGCTCCATGAATAGGTGGGCTCGAGTACATGGGCCGCACAACAAGTTTCACCTGGCTCTCAACCTTACTAGCCACATCTGCCGACTTGCAGACCTTCACATTATATCACAAAGATTAGATTGCCTTTTAGAATACTGTATTAGTGCATTCTTGTACTATACTATTAGATGCATTTTTTGACTAATGATAATGTCAGATGAATAAAAGCAAAGATGAAATTGAGAAGTTTGATTCCTTACAATGCTAAGGGCACCAACACGCTCCCCATAAAGTCCCATATTTTTGGCATAACTTTGAGCTATCAAGCATTCACCACCATCAGCAACAAAAGTACGGACAGATTGTGCATCTGTGTCAAGGCTACCACTAGCAAAGCCCTGCAAAAGTGTTAGGAAAAAGGAGTCAGGCTGCTCTTTTTCTACATTAGATAAGATTCAACATAAACTATAACGGGCTCATTTGTTTGCAAACCACCGTTGGATAAAGAAAAAAAGCAAAACTTCCTTATCGAGTTACCTGATATGCACTATCAAAAAAGGGTAACAAGCTTTTAGATCTCATTAGTTGTCGAATCTGTTCCCACTGTTCAGAGGTTGGGTCAACTCCAGTGGGATTGTGTGCACATGCATGAAGTAAGACAATAGCTCCAGATGGTGCAGCGCCAAGATCCTCGAGCAAGCCTGGCATCAAAGGTCAAAGTTTGTATCAAATGCCTTTTTATGAAATATTTTGACAAAATGCAATCTTGAGATTTATGTCCTTACTCAAATTTCAAACATAAAGTTGTGAAAATACAAGCAGTACACTTACATAAATAATTTCATTGTGGTTATATCAAGGAAAACACAGGAAAAGTAGAGTGGATGGATAATCAAGAACAAAAGTAAACTAAATTAAGGTCAGTGCAACAACCACAGGAAGGTGAAAATAAAAATTCATGGAAAATAAAGAATCAACCTTTGAAGTCAAGACCACGGGTTGCAGGATCATAGTAGCGGAAATACTCTACAGACAAGCCTGCCAGGTTGAAAACTTTTGGATGGTTCCCCCAAGTTGGTTTTGGAATGTAAATGACACCCTGGAAGAATGAGAAGCGTGGTAAGCAACACTTCTTTGATTACAGAATTCAATGACCGTAAAATCTATAAAAAAAAAAAAACTAAATAGCGAGAAGTGTACTTGGTGGTAGTGTTTTTTGAGAAACTCAGCCCCAACTCTCAACGAACCAGTACCAGACAAGCACTGGATGGTAGCAACTCTATTCTCTTTGATTGCAGGACTGCCCAACAAAACAAGAATATCATACACAATGAACTAAAAGGGAAATTTTGTCACAACAGGTACAAACAAAAACAAAGCACTATACGAATTAAACGTTCTAAGACCAAAAACAAAAAGATGACAAATCAATAGAAAATTTATTACCTGTCAGCACCTAAGATGAGCTTGGCGCTTAACTTGTTAAAATCAGCAATACCAACAATGGGAATGTATTCCTTGACCCGAGACCTTAGAGAAGTAGAGAAAAGTTGTAGGCATTAGCAAAAACAAGAACAAAAAGAAAAAAAAAACTCAAATTAGCAATAGTCTTCGAACTCACGGATCATTCACGAGCAGTTGCTCTGCCTTACGCACCACATCAAGAACGAGGGGCTTCCCTTCCTTTGAGAAACCAAGGAAAAAAAAGAAACAAACTAATCAAAACCTAAGCTTTGCAAAACAAAAATCAAATGAGACCATAAAGATGCTTAAAAGTTTGAAGGAGAAATCTCGACAAAAATTACCTCAGTTCGGTAGGCACCGACACCCAAATTGATCTTAACGGGACTTGGATCATTGTTGTAAGCAACAGTTACCTGTTTTCCAAAAAATAATCAACTCTGAAACCTTACTTAAAAACTTATAATCAAATCATTGATCACAGATCATCGAGTCATATATCTAATTTAAAATTCCCAGTAGCTAAATAAGAATCATATCCAAATTGAGTTATACAATAAACACACAAAGGGATCAAAAACTCTCTCCGATCAGACGAAAAAAGTATAGAGACGCACTAAAATCAGATTTAACCGTCACGAGTTAGATCGAAGCAACGACGGAATAAAAATCAACCAACATGCTAAAAAAAAAGGAAGAGGGATCAAGAGAGAGGCGACATACACCGAGAATAGGATCTTCGGGAGCACGAGCAACGTTAGAGAAGACGGAATCCATTAGACAAAGGATTGAAGAAATTGCAGACAATGGATCGATGAGAGAATAAGTTAAAGAGAAGAGAAGTCGCCTTTTATCTTCTCGAGGTTTTGAGAATCAACTTTAGCTGTGGGCGCCTATATTGCGATTTGGCAACTGTGGGCTCTGCTTGAACTTGCCCAACAAGTCGACCAGTTTATTTACATTTTCTTTTATTACAAAAATATTCTAATTTCCTTTTCTTTTTTGGTCTGAATTCTAACCTTCTGTTTTTAAGTTTTTTTTTTTTTTTTAAGAAACTTTATACATCTTTTCTTTTGTTAATAAATATTCAATAGATTTTCTTTGACATTAGAGCCATGTTTGCTTTACAACAGAGACTTGGAGCCTGTAATATGAGCTAGTATTTTGTACATGATTCTGTCTGTGTATCACACATTTTTTGTATTATCTACTAACTGGTACAACTCTGCACCTATCTGGGAAGCCCAGTCAATTGTCGAACCAAAGAAGAGCTCCCAGAAGCACAGATCCAGTGCAAGGACTGATGAAAATATTAGCAATGCCAAGGTTTGGTACCGGTTTAGTGGCCAACGCAATGCCTCTGCCATTCTCCTTAGAATCGGATATGAACTAGTCTCCAAGTCCGTTGGATTTCTGATAGACCAAGCTGTTACCCATCTTACCTCGGAAGGAACAAGATCAAACTCTTCTCTGAGTCGTCTTCCCAGGTCAGGCATGTGGCCTCCGCCATAAAGAATTCCAATTCTCTTGTGCCCTTGCTCCATTGCTCTTCTTAAAGCTTCAGTAGCTGCTCGGTTTCTCTCACCAATGATGACAGATTTCTCCTCTATATCTGATGTCGCTTGTGTTAGCCTTCACAACAAAAATTATGATTCAATTGTTAACTTCCCCACTAGCCTACATATCTTTGCATGCCCTTCAAATAAGATTAAAACTACTCTGCCTTGCCCTATCTTTTAAACACATACACAATTTATAGGGGAAAGAGATGTGTCAAGTATAGCACATATCCGGGAATGTGCATGTGTGAGTTGTAGACAGACAGAAGAAAAATAACATAAGGAATAAAACAAGACAGCACTTACTCGGATGTCAATCTCTTAGCGAGGAAAACCTTCATAGCAGCTCCAAAGTCAAGCCGTGAAAGTGCTTCCAATTCTGGATAGTCTGACGTCTGATCTCCAAAGTCAGCACAAAAAGCCCCAATTAGGAAAAGACCCACAAGAGGCATAGGAAAAACCCGTGAAACCCATAGAAGCTTTGACCTCCAAGTATCAAGACCTTCAGTTTCCAAAGCTGGCTGTATCATTGCTTTTGTTGATCTAATAGTCATGTCCCTGGCAAATGAGAAGAAGCTTTCTCCTCTCTCCTTCTGCACCAAATATGAAACAGCACCGATGAAGATTAATCAGACATCACTCAACTGATAGTCTGCATTCTGTAAGCAATCAAGTAAAAATGATTCTCACTATTCCAAATAATACAACCATGACACAGGCAACAATGCAGAAACCAAAGAATATTACTCAAAAGTGACAGAGAACAAGCAACAACTAAAGATAGGTACTTCTGTTTTCCAGAGATAACTTTGGAGACAAACCTGAAGCAACTGGAATGTCTCGAAATCGAGATCAGCATGGTACCAATTCTCAGTTTCATAATCTAGACAATCTAGCTGAAAATCAAGTGTTAGTACTCTTGCCATCTGCCGCTGAATGAACCCGAGAATACTAAAGCCTTTTGAACGAGAACTCTTGAGCCTCTTAGCTGCAATTGGGTTTCTTCTGTTTTCCAAGGTCTCTTTACTAGCCACCATCTCATACAAGATAGAATCATATTGTTCAAGCTCCTTTTGAAGAGCTGTGAAGTACCTACAGACCCAAACCCAAACCTTATATGTCATCACACAAGAAACTAATTAAAACCTAACCAAACTCACTAGTAACAAATTACGAGCAATAGAAGAAAGACTCACTCTTTATCTGCAATATGAATCGTTGAGACCAAATCTACCTGCAATATATAGAGATGATGAAACCGATAAAAATGTCAGCTTTCTCGATTTATATGGAAACCCAGAAAGTATCAGAGATGGTGATGTAACCTGAAGAAAAGGGTTGAGAAGAATCCAAGGGAAACGTTTCTTGTAGCTAACGATTGCAGTCTGCAACTCGCTGGTGCCATTTCCGGCGTCGGGACGGCGTTTGAACCTCATGTAATCAGCAATTGAATTGGATTCGAGAAAAAGAGCGGCGTCGGAAGCATCATCAGACGGCTGATTCAGTGAGGATGAGACAAACGCATTTGGACAACGGGAATTTGACCGGAACCGGTATTGAGGTATGCGGAGAAGTTTCGAAGATGAGTAAGAAGAAGAAGAAGAAGAAGATCTTTCGGTTGTGGAGCTGTGACCAAACGGAGGAAGGACGGCGAAGGAGCTCACCGCCATGGTTCCTCCCTTGATTTTGTTTTACGGGATATAGTTGAGAAGAAGTAGTAGTAGTGATGATGTGAAGAAGATATTTCGCCATTTTCCAACCAGAAGAAGTTTACACGTTTCTACTTCGGGAAAAAAAAAAAAAAAAAATTGTTTGATTACTTGGTAAACCGAGTCAAAAAACTTAAACCAAACCAGTTGTTAACCGAGAGAGGAAACCAGTGGTTCTCTTCCTTTCCCATAAATAGAAATGGAAAACACAAAGTGAAAAAAACAGAAATCTTTTAATTAGCCAGCCATTTGTTTTTCAATTAAGGGGTTATTTTATGTGCTTAACGCTAACCATGAGTGTATTGGAGCTGATTTAGTTCAAATTGTTTTTGTTCTCTTTGCATTCTTTTCGAGTTCTGATTGTGTTCTTCTTCATCTGCGAGCATTATTGAGTGGTATATACGTAGGACGAGTGTTTGCCATTTAATCGAGCTATTGATTGATGCAACAACTAAAAACATTTTTTTGTCTGCTACTGTATTACTAGTTTTTAGAGACTTGGTAACATCTACTATGCATACACAATTTGTTAGTTTTCAGTAACTTAGGAAGACGCACATATACAATGTTGTGTGCTACTGGCCTACTGCTTTGGAATACTACAACCAATTTAGTTTCAGTTGTCTATTAATTTGGCATATTACGGGACTAATTGCTAAGTTTTAAATAGTGAAATAAGATGAATAATAATCAGTTGAATTGGTTGCGTGGTCTCTCTTCTTGGCATTGCATTCCCCTAGCTCTTTCCCTTTCTTTGTCTTTAACCTCTTGTAAATTCATATTCATAAGAGCATCTCCATAGGGTAGAAACTCTGAAAATTTCTCCAAAAAAAAAAAATATTATTTTAAGATTGTAATTTTTTTTTACTTTTTTTTTATTAATTGGACCATTGGGACTATGACATATGGCAATGACATCATAGAAACGTTTCTCAAAGTGTCTGTGCAGAGAAACGTATCTGCTTTATTTCTCTTCTCTCTCTTCTTTTTATAATTTTTTATTAATAAGTATCTACTCAAAATATCTTTGATGGAGATGGTCTAACTCACCGATGATCTTTTGTTCCTAAGATGGTTAATTCATATGTATCATGTATAGTTTTCTTCTCCTTTGTTGTTTTTTCTGCGTTCATCAAAATTTCAATATATCTTCCCGATTTCGGGTTTAAATACGACAATCTGAAAATACACATTTGTGCTCTTTTCTTAAATTTTTATTTTATTAGATGAGTTATTCGATCATATTACCAACAAATTTCAAAATAAGAAAAAGATTTTAGGGTATATATATTTTATATTTTATGATAGTAATCTATATTTTAGATATTTATTTCAAATTTAAGATTATAAAAGAGGATGTTTGTCCACAATAACAAATTTCTAGATCCTTTGCTAGTGCCCACAACTTTGTGCACACATATATCTATATTGATACATGCAATGCGTAGGTTGAGTGTGGTCGGGTAAGTCATAAGTGGAACCACTTTAACCACGTAGATGTTGGAGGAAAGTTAGTCACGCTTTCATTAAAAAAATAATTTGACATCATTCTAAAGTCAGCTTCCACACAATCCTTATTGGTCTTTTAACCAAGCTGCTTAACAATGCACCATTAGATATCATCAGCAATTATATGTTTTTATACAAATAGTTAAAATGTTTTTTTTTTTAATGATTCGTAATATATAGGAGTATAATCTAGATTACTTATGGAAGACAACTCGACGGCAAGCTATTCATTAGGCAGGCCACTTTTGAAGACACGAATAAAAGTGGTTGTCCTTTATGGTTCACCTATTACCTCATTTATCTGGACCATTGATTTTGTTTTTCCACCATGCGCCCACCATCGTATGTTATGCATCTAGTTTTTGCGCATAAGTTTAAAGGGATTATCTTTAGAGTACAGGTTCTCTCGCTAGAATATAAGAGAAAAGTTCTCATATTCCTTATAAATTAATGGTGTTTAATGGTGATATTTATAAGAGATTACTTATACCGATTTTGGATATCCGAAAAGTATATGTTAAGATCATCTATCTATCAGCCTTCATCATAAACCACATGTATAGAAGATGTAGTGCAAGTGTGCAACTAGCTATCCTATTATATACACACTATCCGAATATATATGCATGCATGTGGATTAGATAGATGTGATGAGTTCCTAAATATTTGTCCTTCATGAGGTGTGCGTGATGCGTTCCATCACAAATCTATAACAGAATATGGTTAACGAATTTGCGTAACCTAAAAATTTGTGGCGTGTGTTTTGTCTGCCAAGACCCAGACGAAATATTACAAACCCACTAATATCGCTACTCTTCTTTTTTTGTCAATCACTACGCTTGAAAGTGGTTGGTGCTGTGATGTTTATCATTAGTTTAGACCATATATTGCATCGTTTCTTTGTTTGTTTTAAATATATGATCGTCTGATCAGTCATCGTAAACATACACACAGCATGTGTCGTGGGATTTGGCTTCATGGCAAGATCTTCTGTACGCAAATATATGAGGATCTTGTTGATAATATTTGATGATGATGGTGAAGGTATGATGATGATAAGGCACGTTTTTTTTTTTTGGCAAGTCGACAAAAGAAAAATCTTAGTTAGAGGCAAAAGAGAAGTAAGAAAAGGTTATGCATATAAAGAGTGGAGTCTCCAACAAAGATATCATTCTCTTTTGAGTGGATTAACTCCACGCTTAATTAAGTGTGCATATCCCATACCACCAGACGTGGGTCCCACTATAATTCTTCTGTTTCTTCGAATATTTATGGTCTTTGTGTCACTAATTGGGACTAATGTTTTGCTAATGACGATGATATTCCAATTTCATCTTTTTGGATTTGAACTTCACAATAACGTAACTCTACTCTTCTGGTTTTTTTTCTTAAACATCTCTAGAAACTATATCAAATTTATGGGCTTAATCATGTGTTGATAATTTTAGATATACAAAATTCTTCTGTAGACTGCGGAAGTTATAGTTTGATATTTTTTCTAACACAATTCTTTTGAATTTCGATTCAAAATATTATAATTACTTCAAGGTTGACAAAAATAAATTAATTATTTGAAGTATATATATATATATATATATAATGTAGGATAAAATAAATAATAATTTTGTAATGTGAAATATCATAGTAGAGAGGGGAACTGACAAGTGTACATATGAATCTAGCTGTGGATTCCACCAAAATTGTGGCAGGGGCATTATCGCAAAAAAATGAGACTGCGCGTGTTGTTTCATCATGTGTTGCAGTGATGTGTATCCTACACAGTCCACTTGGTATCGTAGCCAAACATAAAGAGAACCTAATTACATTGTTTTAATTTCTTCAAACTGGTTTTCATCTTTTGGTTACATAGGTGATTCTTCATTTGTTTTTATAGTTACGGAGCACAAAATCAAAGTGGATTCATATGTTGAAAGGTCAGAAATTCTTGGTTAACAAAAAAAATATTACAAGGACTGAGATTTTGGGTGGGAGAAAGCAATACTCCCTCCGTATTCGAATAGTTGTCGTTTTAGAGAAGTTTTTTGTTTTAAATTAGTTGTCGTTTTAAGGTAATAATGTAACTTATGCCAATAACTACCCAAATTACCCTCATTTAATTAAACACAAATTATTTGTAAATAATTACTTGTCATTTTTATAAGGTTAATATAGTCATTGTATACATTTTCTTAATTTGTCCAAATACAGTTAAAACGACAACTTTTAAAAAACAGAGGGAGTAGCTTTTAAAACATGATTGAACTTAAAAGTGATGTTCGAGTTTGAGGAAAAAAAAGGTAATGTCAACTAAGATAGTTGAAAGTAATGTCTTAAACTAAAGTAAACCATCTTATAGGTCCGGTCCAACCGTTGTCCGGAAGCATCTCTAGTATGATTTATTCTAATTATCAAAATTGTAGAAACATTAATATATAAATAGATCGGACGAAAACTGCAAACTATTATAGTTTCAAGAACTAGTTGAACCGGTTATGTACCTTAAAATTTTATTTCAAACTAAAACACGAAAATTGAAATTATAGAGAATGATATATATAACTAAAGAGAACAGCGAAATACATTAATAGAAGTTATATAAATATCTACTACAAATCTCTTATAATTATGATGTCACGATGAGGAAGTGTTGAAAACGTTAGAATGCAAAATATAAGCATGCGACGGAAATCTGGCAGAAAATTTAAGAGTTTTTATCTGTCGCAATCATTACTCATGCTAACATTTTCATTTTCATTTTCCCCCTCATTTGTGGATAACGCACGATAACACACCAACAAGATTCTATAAAAACGCAAAGGTTGTCTCCGTAGAATATCGTCCCATCACCAAACATTAGCACTCCTTTTCTCTCTATCTCTCTCACTGATTACACTCTTTCTCTCTCTTTCTCTCTCACAACTTGGATATGGGTGAAGCCGTAGAGATCATGTTCGGAAATGGATTCCCAGAGATTCACAAAGACACATCACCCATTCAAACCCTCCACTCCAACCAGCAGGACTGCCATTGGTACGAAGAAACCATCGATGATGATCTCAAGTGGTCTTTTGCCCTCAACAGGTTTTCATCTATCTCAACTTTGCTTTCCCATAATTTAAATTTTTCTCGTCTTTTTTTTTTTCTTTCTAATAATTTGCTTTTTCTCGACAGTGTTCTCCATCAAGGAACTAGTGAGTACCAAGATATTGCTTTGTTGGACACCAAACGTTTTGGAAAGGTGCATTTTTGTCAAATATTTTTATGAAACAATATTTTTTTTACTTAAATGTTCAAGTTTATTTTGTACAGTTTTTATTTATTACAAATTTCTTAGAGATATTATAAGGTGGAGACTAATTAGTATGAAGTATACTCAAAAACAGGTGCTTGTGATTGATGGGAAAATGCAAAGTGCAGAGAGAGATGAGTTTATCTACCATGAATGTTTGATCCACCCGGCCCTCCTTTTCCATCCCAAGTATATATGCACTTTATCTCATTTCACTTGCAAATTAATTTCGTATATATAAAAGATTTTCTAGTACTCAAATTAAGTACATTATACATGAACAGTGTATATAAACATAGTTTTGAATTGTTATTTATTTAACCATTGCTCGTTGAGTAGCCCCAAGACGGTGTTTATAATGGGAGGAGGTGAAGGCTCTGCTGCAAGAGAAATACTAAAACACACGACGATCGAGAAAGTTGTCATGTGTGATATTGATCAGGTTAACCTCAACTCTCCAATTGTATTAACAAAAAATATACGTTCATGCATGATATTTAACAAATAAATGTTTTTTTTTTTTCTAGGAAGTTGTTGACTTTTGCAGAAGATTTCTGACCGTTAACAGCGATGCTTTCTGTAACAAAAAGCTTGAACTTGTGATCAAAGATGCAAAGTAAGGAACCTAAAACAAAACATAAACAACAAAAGTAAGTTTTATATGAGCAAGTCTAAATCTCTAATTGAAAATATAATTTGAATGTGAAAAAGGGCTGAATTGGAGAAAAGAGAAGAGAAGTTTGATATCATAGTAGGAGATTTAGCCGATCCAGTGGAAGGTGGACCTTGTTATCAGCTCTACACGAAATCCTTCTACCAAAACATCCTCAAACCCAAGCTTAGCCCCAATGGCATTTTTGTGACCCAGGTCTTAACTCTTTTTATTTCTCTTTGATAAATATTTACTAATTTGGGAAAAAGATAATAAAACACTTAATTTTTGTATAAATAATAGGCTGGACCAGCAGGAATATTCACTCATAAGGAAGTCTTCACATCAATCTACAACACCATGAAACAAGTCTTCAAGTGTAAGCAAAGCCTCTTTTGTGTGTTTCTTGTAGAGACATTATTATTGGATCCATTTTTTGACGATTGAAGTATAAAAACAGACGTGAAGGCTTACACAGCACATGTGCCATCATTTGCGGACACATGGGGATGGGTGATGGCATCGGACCACGAGTTTGATGTTGAAGTTGATGAAATGGATCGAAGAATCGAAGAGAGAGTTAATGGAGAATTGATGTATTTAAACGCTCCTTCTTTTGTCTCTGCTGCTACTCTCAACAAAACCATCTCTCTCGCGTAATTTCCTTGTTCTTTTTTCCCTTAACACAAGAATTAGTTAATCTATTTATTTACACAATTTGAAATTAAAAAATTGAGCAGGCTAGAGAAGGAGACTGAAGTTTATAGTGAAGAGAACGCGAGATTCATTCATGGTCATGGTGTGGCGTACCGGCATATTTGAAGACGAACCGGTGCAATTTCAGATTAATACCATACCCCATGTAGCCGGTTTCTTTTCTCCGCACAGAACCGGGGAGTTGTCTTGATGATTACTTTGGTTCGGTTTTCTTTTCTACATTGGTTTTCGTTTTCTTGTTCTTCCCTCAAGTTATTCCGGTTTAGTTTGGTTAACAAAACTATATCTTCCCTCAAGTAATTCCGGTTTAGTTTGGTTGACAAAACTATACTGCTTACTAATTCAGAAAAAGACCAATCGTCATCCTCAGTATCTTCAATTAGTAATTTCTCCACACCAAATCTAATTATGGTCTAGAATTTGAATGATTCGGTTCAAGAAGAAATGATAGAGATAAGAATTTTTGGAAAGTAAACCAAAACAAATCAAGTTCAACTAAACCGAAAGCAAATCAAGCCCAATTAAACCAAAAGCAAATGCAGCTCAATTAAACCGAAGCAAATGAAGTAAACTACTGGTACTTGATGCAAAAAAGAAGAAGGAAAGGATCATTTGTGAGTCTTGTGTTCAGTGAGATTAACATCTTGAGGAAGGAGGGTGTAATCGATCTCAAGCTCCTCGAGAATCCCCTTGATTGCGATGATCAGTGCGGTTCTTCTTCTACTCTTCTCTATGTATACTTGGAAGTTTATGGTGTGCTGGACCAGTATATTCAATACCAGCTTGTTCATATTCTCAATCGCCCTCACCATCACCTGGGCTTCTGGATACCAATGTTGTGAGTTTGCCACCAAGTATCTGTCCAAATCGCCCTCACCATCATCTAAACAATATTAACTCAATGGTTTAGATGTTTTAACTGAGTAGTAATAGTGAGCAAACAAACTTGCAAAGTTAGTTACCATAACACCGTCAACAACGCAACGGTCTCCGACGTCATAAGGATGCATCACGAAGACGAACATAAAGGATTCAAAGATATTCTTACAAGTGCTTCCGATCATGAAAGCAAGACCCACCAATTGTGATGAGAAGACCAACAAAAGCTTGGTCGATGCTATATCCAGAAGTACCAACCAAACAACGAATGTGACAACGGTCAAGATTCCAGTTATAAGTTTGTCTAGCTGCTTAACCGCTGTTTTTGTGTCGTTCAATGAATGCCCTATAGTTTTCCGACTTGTGTAAACATTAACCTGTCAAAAAATGGCACAACACACCTACTTTAAACTTTTAACAACTTCTCTAAATAGGCATGTGTTATGTTTTTGTCATCTAGAACTACTTTGGACAAAAACATTAAGGGTGTTTGAAGAATGTTACCACCCATTCTGTGAAAGTCTTGCGTGTGATTTTTCCGGTGTCGGCATCTTCTATTAATGGGAGTACTAGGTCTACCTCTTCCCTAATCATGAACCTCAATAGGTCATCTTCTTCTATGTAACTGAAAAATCAAAAAGCAATTGAAGTTTGTAATGATTCATACGAAAACAGAGTAGAAGAAAGCAGAGTATTTGTGTGATGACTCACTTGTGGTTTGGCTTAGCAACATTGTTGAAGACTTCATAAGCAGCAGCCACAGCCTCCATCTCATTTGTTATCTCTTTATCTTTTCGCTCTTTCTTATTGTTTACCTCATCTAAGGTGCTGGATATGGTAGATATTCCTGAAGTTCCCACCGCTTCGATCAAAACACGCATTGTCCAAGCAGAGACCTTCTCTTGTTTCATCCTGTGAACCTTTCCCATATCGATCACTTTCTTGTCTTTCGCTTTTCCATCCTTGGTGCTTGTGAAACTTAGGTGGCCTGTGCTTGGCACACGCCCAACGTTCTCTGCCTCTTCTATAAGCGGAGGTCCCGAGAGAGTTTGGAGAACGTATTGGTTGAAAACAGACTCTTGAATTCTCTCAAAGAAGTTTCTGACGTTGAACTTTGATGCAAGAACTTTCAAGGCAAACGTCTTTACCAAGAAAAGGATTGACCCGACGAGAAGGGAGACAATAGTCCAAGTGATAAAGTCGAGAAATTTCTTGGTCTTGCGAGTGTGTTTAACGTCATCGTCGAACAGACATATCCAAGCAATCAGAACCAGACTAAACCAAATGAAGACTTGAACATTCTTCTTCAAACCATGCACAAAGTACAACACTTTTTTCCGTAGTAGATAGTTCTTTTCTATGATGAACACCGCAAAATGCATGAACCAATTTGTCACCAACATGCCGCTGAGTGTAACCATCACAAGCACCGACCATTTCCAAACTTCCAAACCCCAAATGGTATGCTTGTTCACCTTATCAATGGTTAAACTCACAACCAAAGTGGCCAAGATGGCCATAAACACTACCAACTCAATCAGAGCCAGAGGTTTCATTCCGCTACGCTTCACTCGGTGTAGCTTAACCTTTTTATAGATTTCCTCATTTTCATCCCTTTCCTCCTCAGCAACTTTACTCAGTGCTGCTGACGCAACGCTTCTATTCGATTTGTTATTAGGAGAAGCCCTGTCAAAAGAACCCCTTGCAAATGAAGGAGCACCAAACTGTTCCCTAAGGGATCTTCCACCATTTTCCTCTATAGTATTATCGTATCGAAAAGACCGTTGTTCCCCAAACCTTGACTTGGACTTGGAGTAAACTGACCTCGAAAGAGATTTCCTCCGAACTAGACCTTCATTGCTAGGACTTGGGATTTTAGGTGGCTTATGAACGCTTCCAGAGAACTTATAGATTTCAGGAGGAGGAATGCTTAACGGCGGCACTGGTTTCGATTTCTCAGCTCCAGTATCTGACTCTGGTGAAGCCAATGGATTGAAAGAAGGAGATGATGCTGTTGGATCTTCTTTATCTGAAACATTAATAACAACTTCTTCTCCGTTACTGGCTCTCCTTTCTGCCATCCTTAAGTCACCTCCAACCAATAAGTTTGCGATGCAGTTTGACTCCAATGGCTCCCAAAAGAGCCTAGTAGTTGGACCAAATCCTAAGAACACGAGAGTAGAAATGTACAGTGATTAGATTATTCACAAACTCTTTACACAATTAGATTACAATGAGATTTGATCTAACAAAGTTGACTATTGACAAAATTTCACTCTTTTTTTTAAGTTAACCAAACTTAGGACCGCCTCTAAATATCTGGACACTAAACCTTAAAACCTAAACCAAATCCTACAAGGCTAGAAAAGAGATCTGCAAGAAAGACCAGCTGTTCTAAGTAAATGATTACTGTTTAGAAAACCCACCAAGTATCCGAAGAAAGCAGTAAGAAACTAAGAAAGATCAACACTTTCCCAAAACAAATATGTATACTTTCAAAGAAAAAGTAAACCAACGGTGCCTCACTAGAAAATTATTCAAACGTATAGTTAGATATAAGCTTACTAAAAAAGTTAAGAGTGACAAAACAGAGCAGGTTTTGAACTCCGGTATCTTTGGGTGGACAGAAGAAGAACAAACTTTTAGAAACTTAAAAGGAACAAACAAAGAAAACAGAGAAAGGGGAAAAGAGGGAGAGAGTCGTACAAGGACACTTAAAGCAAGCCCAAGTAAGGATTGATCTTGAAACTTTAGTTCTGCTTTGCGAAGAGCAAAAACTTCAGCTTAATTATAAGTGCATTTTAGAAACCAAACAAATAAGTTGAACAAATTAAAAAATTAATTCCAGAATAATACAGACAAGAAACAAATTAGGCATCAATTAAATAAAAAAACAATCACGTGGATCTCAGAGAGGATTCCCAATTTTTATGTTTTCAATGTCAAGTGATAACGTTATAGATTTATAATACAGTCTTATTAAATTTTATTTTTTTGTCAATAGTCCTATTTTAATCTATTGACACATCTTTTCCTTATGTCACCCAAGTCGGTTTGTTTTTTAGTTTAGTTTAAATCAATGATTTTTCGAAAGAATATTAAAAATTCAACGTCTTTTAGTTAAAATGATGTGCACTATGCATGTGATATGATCTACTACGTGAAAAAGAATATGAAATGAGAAGTCGCATAGCTTGGTGAAGAACAAAATGAGAAGGTTATAATGCAATTGCAAAATCATATCTTTAGCAATTGCAAAATCATCTATACTAGTAATAATGTAATAGAATACCACTTAATGGGGTTGAAAAGAAAAGACAAAGGCGACAGCAAGAATATATTCAGTCCTTGGTTTTACCGTTATTTTCACAACTGGGATATATTAAAATCGATAGCGACGAATTTGGTATTTCGATGAAAAATCAACATTTTATATTGTTTTGAGTATAAACTACGTATCTTCGTACCATGATTTTAATGTGCACGGTAGGATATTTAAAATAACTTGTATGGAACCAATCCAAATTCAATTATTCAAAATTGAACCTATTCTTTTAACGAGTGAGTTACTAGAGGACGACACAAATAAATTAGTACTAGCTAATGTCAATGCGTGGATTTTTGAATTTACTTTAATGTTATCTTGTACAGTTGTACTACAACATTTTATGCATTTCTTTTTAGTCGTTAAGCTTAGTAAATAGAAATGTTAATTTAAAATTAATAGATTTTTCTTATAAAGATGTCAAGTGTTGAATATATCTTTTCCAAAAATGTTCTTTATAATGGGTAGGTAGTGAGTATGGTTATATTATCCTGCTCAAGCTTCACAAGTATATAAATTTATCCATTAAATGTCATTTCTAAAGGTGATCTAAGGGACCAAAAAATAAAACTCAAAATTGACATTTTTCTTTTCTAGTAAAGGATTTTCTTGCATTAACAAATAAAGTTTATAATAAGAATTAAACATGAAAATATCAACCACAAAATTGAAGAGAAAATAAAACCCTACAAGGGTGGCATTGAAAGATAATTTAGAGAAAGCTAGTAATTCACAACCACCTCACCAAACTGGTATGCTGATCATTATTGATTAAACCAACACTGAATAAGTAAGGTACCCCAATCGGCCGAATTCGAAGTAGAACATAAGCTTTGTTTAGGGAGATCTTGATCTTTTGGAAAATTGTAACAACTGGTAGTGTATAATTTCAGGGTGATAACAGCCTTTACGTTCCTTCATAATTTCATAAATCCACGTTTGCCATCTTTGGACCAGAGCTAGAGCTCAAGCTTTATCTGTTGTCGCATGTTAGAACCAAGAGAGAAGTTGATACAAAGAAAGAAAATTTCATAAATATTAATATTAATTTGTTATATAGGCAAAATTAATTTGCTAATTCGGAAAAAATATGTTCTACTTAAGACCTATTTTCCAAAACAAAGAAAAAGTGAAATGTTCAAATTTATTCTTCCCCGACTCTCTTTCTCTGATCTCCAAAATGGATCCATTCTAAGGCCCATACATAAGCCCAAAGATAAATTTCAGCTTAGCCCGTAACAATTTATTTCTTAATCGGGTTTAGGGTTTCTCAGAGTCTCAGCACAAGATATACTCTTCTAGGTTTTTAAAGCAGCTTCTTCTCTCTCCGTCTCTCTCTCTGATCTCTCTCCCTCCCTCACACCCTAAAAAGCAGCAACAATGGCCGTTACCTTTTCAGATCTACACACAGAGGAGGGTGTCAAATCCGTGGAGGAGCACCTCGCCGGAAAAACCTACATCTCCGGGTAAAGTTTCTCACTTTATCTTCTTTGCTAAACGATTCGATTGTTTCTATTTCCGTTTTGATGTATAAGAGAGTTTGATTTTGCAGAGATCAATTGTCTGTGGATGATGTTAAGGTTTACGCTGCCGTTCCAGTGAAACCCAGCGATGCTTTCCCTAATGCTAGCAAGTGGTACGAGTCCGTGGCTTCCCATCTTGCTAAAAGGTTCGTCCTTTTTTGGAATTTGGTAATAATCGATTCAGATTTAGTATATGTATCAATCTTTCAACAATTGACGAGTTTTGATTTGTTGCAGCTTCCCTGGAAAGGCCGTTGGAGTGCAAATCGGTGGCTCTGCTGCTGCTCCAGCTGTTGAGGCTGAGGTACCATTACTTGAATGCTTTATTCCTGACTATCATAATTGTAGAACTTAGAACAATGATTTGATAGGTGATTAGGATCACGACCTGTGCTTGGTAGGGGAAATTTATAAGAGTTCGGTTTGGAATGTTGTTTGTGTGTGTTCTTAAGCTATCTTGCATAAATTGTCGACAGGCACCTGCAGCTGCAGCTGATGATGATGATGACATTGATCTGTTTGGTGATGAGACCGAGGAGGAAAAGAAAGCTGCAGAGGAGAGGGAGGCTGCTAAGAAGGACACCAAGAAGCCTAAAGAGAGTAAGTCTCTTGATTGATAATTTAATTTCTCTATATTTTACTGGAATTGATGTAAAAGCATGCTCTTTGTTTATAGGGAAAACTTGTGAATGAGCAACTGCATCTTGAGTTTTGATATGGGTTCTAACTCTCTTTTGTATTTCCAACTCTTTGTTAGGTGGAAAGTCCTCTGTGCTTATGGATGTTAAGCCATGGGATGATGAGACCGACATGAAGAAACTGGAAGCGGCTGTTCGTGCTGTTGAATTGCCTGGTCTTTTATGGGGAGCTTGTACGTTTTATACTTTCAATCTAAATGAGAGTAAGCTTTAAACTTTTTGTCTGGGACTGTTTTCTAATTGAAACTTTTTTTTCTGGTAATTTCTTGCAGCAAAACTTGTACCAGTTGGTTACGGGATCAAGAAACTCACGATTATGCTCACCATTGTTGATGACCTCGTGTCCCCGGACAACCTTATTGAAGACTTTCTCACCTCAGAGCCTAACAACGAGTACATCCAGAGTTGTGACATTGTTGCATTCAACAAGATTTAGAGACTTCAAACCTCTCCTTACAAAAACATATTTGGTTTTCAAGTTTTGTTTTCGTTTGTGTTGTTTACCGAGATGTTTCTTTTCTAGTTGCAAGACCTCTTTCATGTTACAATAACACTAAATTATCAATGCTTACTATTCCGTTGCATTATTGTTAAGAACTACTTAGGTACCTTGAAAAATTCTCTACTACTTCAGAAAGAATCACGTATCCTGCAGCTCCCATGACAAGAGAAAGGGTGAGTTTTCCTCCTGGAACAAGTTGTGGCAATCTTGTCACTGTTGACGTTGAGACTATATACCTATCTGACCAAGACATTGCTGCTGGGAGGATTCCGAACAATACCAGAACTACAAAAGAGAATATAGTTAGGTTTCATGTTTGTTTCTTTTTGATTCAGGTTGCTCAAGAAGAGACTTGTACCTCCATATGTCCCGGCAAAATCTAAGGCTTTGAAGAAAATCTCTGGGTCCAGTAGGGACAGGACAAGCGGTGGAACAAGAGTAAGCAAGTAGAGAAGAGGCTTGTTCTGGCCACTCGGAAGCTTCAATACTAGAACGTTTCCATGAAAGCAAAGATTATATAGTGTCTCCATGGCAGTAGATTTAGAAGAAAAACCTAGAAGTTTGGTTGTTTGATGATACTTACAGTCAGAGAAGAAATCAGAGAGGCCTAAGACAAACCCTATATAAGATGTTGCGATTGCAAAAAGAGAGAATGCTTCCACAAAAGGCTGTATTATCAAAAGAAGACTGATCAGCGGTGATTGGTGAAGAGTTTATCAAATAAGCAAGAACAACTACACTTACACCGACAGTGACACTGCTTGATCTCAATTGTTGCAGAGGATCGACCATCTTTTCAGCAGCCACCCCAGTATCTGCTGGAAACGACCCAAGAATTACACCGTTCCACACAAGAAACAAGCCGAGTGGTATGGCTGTGCCAAGAACAATCGCGGTTCTGAAGATAAAGATATTTAGAAGGTTGAGTTAGTCCATAGACACTGAGTGAGTTTCACCATTACCATTGCAGGGTATGATGTCACCTTACTTTCGGCAAGTCTCCTTCAAGATCTGTGCAGAGAACCGGCACCACATTCTGTAAGAAAAGCAACCAATTGAGAAAGTTTCTTCATCTTGTAGTCAAGAATCCAAGATTGAACTAATTAGATTTGACTGTTACTACCTGATAAACAAATGACAAGGCAATGATAGGTATACTCATGGGAACGGCCTCAAAGTTAGCCTTGAGAAGAGCTTCCCAGTGCAAGTCTCCACTTGCAACTGCCTAACAAAATGGTCTCTATGGTTTGGTTTTCCCTTTCATGAAAACATAGGAAAGTCTTTAACAAAAAATTGTTACCACGAGTGCTGCAAACGATGCAATTACTCCAAACACCAGAACCCCATTGGCTGCACCGATGAATCGCTGGCTGCAACCACATGGAGAAAGTTATGAGTAACTTCTCGGCTCTACCACTATTCCACTCTGGTTCTCTTTGGGTTTATACAGTTTCTGATTTAAATTGTGTGATCACTGATTAGTTTGAAATGGAGAGCTAACCTTCCAAAGAAGCAAAGACCTCCGAAGATTAGTGAGAACAGAGTTGCACTCTCCCATCTACAAGACATTCTGAGGAATAAGTACAGAAGCATAACACTCAACAAAAGGATCAATTGGGGTTTCGTACATTGGAATGCCGAGGAAGTTTGTAAGGATGCCTGAAGACCGAGCAATGTAGGCCACAAGAAGGGTGTAATGTATGAGAAGATAAGTCCAACTACACAACAGAAAGGCTTTTTCAAGTTTAAGTGAAAGAAACAGCGATGGAAACTAAGGAAAGCAAGTTCTGAAATGAGAATGAGAGGATGATTACCTAACAACTTGAACTCCAACAGACCCAAGAGTCCGCTTCGCCATTGAAACCTGCCAAAATATCAAGTCAAAGCTGAGTTTTTAAGGCGTAACTAAGCTAAGTTTGCATAGAAGTATTGGTTTGAGGGGATATACAAGAGATACGCCTCCAGAGCCTAGTTCACTCATAGTGTTGACATTTACTTCAGCAACCAGCAAACCTGTCACAACCTGAAGCCAACATATTTCACTAGGGACCAATCCGTTACTTGCAAGAAACATAAACAGAGATAAAGAATCATCACCATGAAAGCCCAACAGAGAATGCAGGCAACTGCAGAGGCAAGAAAACCTGATTCTTGTGTCACAGCTGGAATCGCAAGTATCCCTGCACCTACCTAATCAAGAAAAGGATAAAGATTTAGCAGAAACAAAACTTGATCCCTTGCATAGTTTCAACAAGAATCTGGTGAGAGTTAGACTTACGGTAGTGCCAGCAACCAAGAAAATTGCACTGGACAAACTTCCTGAAAATTTTCAAAACTTAAAAAACAAAAATTCTATCCAAATTTTGTTATTCACATGAAAAATGATATCAGTCTTTGTACCGGATTCTCGCTTCAATGTTGATTGATTAAGGTTAGAGAAGAGCCTCTCAAATACGACAACCTTTTTTTCTTCATCATCTTCTTCTTTCGTTGTTACTTGTGTTTCTCTGCGTTCATCAGACACTCTCTGAGGCAAACACTTGAAGAATCTTGGGGTCTGAGTTCTTGAGAATGGGTTTGAATTGAAACCAAAACGAGAAGAGGAAATATGAGATCTTGATACATGAAAAGGGAGAGGTCCATTGAGAATAATGGGTTTCGTTGGAACTGAAAAGGTTGGTAATCGAAGAAGACAAGTGTAACTTAGAGACACAGACATCTCTGTGTTTGTCTGAGACTAGACACTATGATCAGTCTTCTGGTTTTCTGCGAGTCCAGTTCAAAAGATTGTGTTAGAGAAAGCTCTAGCTTCCGAGATTAACATGTGTGGTTGTCTTATTTTTGAAGTTTTATTTCCCAACTAAATTTAAAATCTATGCATTTATGCTTCAATTTTGCTTTTTTTAAAAAGATTAATTTTGCACCAATGATAAAAAGTTGGATGCCAAATAAAGTATAGCAATGCAAACATAATTTTATTTTTCTCATTTAACCATAAATTTATAACCCATCATTTTATATAAAAGTATAATTTATAAGATAAAAATTGATTTTTTTTTTTATGTATTTTGAGTTTATGGTTTAGTTTTTGTTAAGATATCATGTGATAAAAAAAATTAATTTACATGTTACATAAAACTTGTTAAATGAAAAACAAAATAAAATAGAGTCAATTAGCTGTATGCTAATTATTTGAGAAATAATTAGCTTGTACATACACAACTTTTATTCTTTGCAAAACAAGAGAGAGAAATTTTTGGTTTCAAAAAAATCGGACGAATTTACCCCTGGAATAAATAGCGGGAATTTTGCCTCCGAAAATGTCTTACCATGTGTTTCTTGGTAAGACACATGTGTATTTCCCGATATATCACTATATATCATGATATATAATCAAAAAGAGAATGGTTAGAAAAACCAGAAACTGATGTTGGATCATAAAAAACCAATCAATCTCTATGACGACTCTGCAAAGAATCCTCCAAATCAAGATCAACACCAACACGATTCTAAATCGATGCATTTGCGTGAAATCTTGATACGTTGGGTCTCTTGAAGTCATCAAGAAATAAGCATAATCCACAATAATCCCAGTAGCTGTAGTGAAAAACGTTATTTGTTCTTAGCGTTGTCGGTTGACGGTGTCTCAAATCATCTCTAACAGAAGCTCAATAATAACGAACGACATCCAAACATACGACGTCTCTATATCGAAATTTTTTTAAGGTTTATTGAGTTCATTTTAATCAGAAAAATGCGACGAGTTTAATGAATTCAAAATATCATAATTTTAGATGCAATCAGTTTCACAATTAAGAAGAATCATTTATTTGGGGTTATCATAAAGTAAAGAAAAAAAAATAAATAATAAAAAGAAAGAGAAACGAAGAAGGAAGGAAGAAATAAGGAAGTGTTTGATTTTGGGGGTATTTTAGTCTTTTTATCATGTTTTCAGATGATCATTTATTTACAGGTTTGCCACTTCTCCTTTGACTTAAATACTTCTCAGTCTTAGGGTATATAGTGTAATTACTCAATAAAAGAGTCAATTAGCTGTATGCTAATTATTTGAGAAATAATTAGCTTGTACATACACAACTTTTATTCTTTGCAAAACAAGAGAGAGAAATTTTTGGTTTCAAAAAAATCGGACGAATTTACCCCTGGAATAAATAGCGGGAATTTTGCCTCCGAAAATGTCTTACCATGTGTTTCTTGGTAAGACACATGTGTATTTCCCGATATATCACTATATATCATGATATATAATCAAAAAGAGAATGGTTAGAAAAACCAGAAACTGATGTTGGATCATAAAAAACCAATCAATCTCTATGACGACTCTGCAAAGAATCCTCCAAATCAAGATCAACACCAACACGATTCTAAATCGATGCATTTGCGTGAAATCTTGATACGTTGGGTCTCTTGAAGTCATCAAGAAATAAGCATAATCCACAATAATCCCAGTAGCTGTAGTGAAAAACGTTATTTGTTCTTAGCGTTGTCGGTTGACGGTGTCTCAAATCATCTCTAACAGAAGCTCAATAATAACGAACGACATCCAAACATACGACGTCTCTATATCGAAATTTTTTTAAGGTTTATTGAGTTCATTTTAATCAGAAAAATGCGACGAGTTTAATGAATTCAAAATATCATAATTTTAGATGCAATCAGTTTCACAATTAAGAAGAATCATTTATTTGGGGTTATCATAAAGTAAAGAAAAAAAAATAAATAATAAAAAGAAAGAGAAACGAAGAAGGAAGGAAGAAATAAGGAAGTGTTTGATTTTGGGGGTATTTTAGTCTTTTTATCATGTTTTCAGATGATCATTTATTTACAGGTTTGCCACTTCTCCTTTGACTTAAATACTTCTCAGTCTTAGGGTATATAGTGTAATTACTCAATAAAAGAGTCAATTAGCTGTATGCTAATTATTTGAGAAATAATTAGCTTGTACATACACAACTTTTATTCTTTGCAAAACAAGAGAGAGAAATTTTTGGTTTCAAAAAAATCGGACGAATTTACCCCTGGAATAAATAGCGGGAATTTTGCCTCCGAAAATGTCTTACCATGTGTTTCTTGGTAAGACACATGTGTATTTCCCGATATATCACTATATATCATGATATATAATCAAAAAGAGAATGGTTAGAAAAACCAGAAACTGATGTTGGATCATAAAAAACCAATCAATCTCTATGACGACTCTGCAAAGAATCCTCCAAATCAAGATCAACACCAACACGATTCTAAATCGATGCATTTGCGTGAAATCTTGATACGTTGGGTCTCTTGAAGTCATCAAGAAATAAGCATAATCCACAATAATCCCAGTAGCTGTAGTGAAAAACGTTATTTGTTCTTAGCGTTGTCGGTTGACGGTGTCTCAAATCATCTCTAACAGAAGCTCAATAATAACGAACGACATCCAAACATACGACGTCTCTATATCGAAATTTTTTTAAGGTTTATTGAGTTCATTTTAATCAGAAAAATGCGACGAGTTTAATGAATTCAAAATATCATAATTTTAGATGCAATCAGTTTCACAATTAAGAAGAATCATTTATTTGGGGTTATCATAAAGTAAAGAAAAAAAAATAAATAATGAATAGAAAGAGAAACGAAGAAGGAAGGAAGAAATAAGAAAGTGTTTGATTTTGGAGGTATTTTAGTCTTTTTATCATGTTTTCAGATGATCATTTATTTACAGGTTTGCCACTTCTCCTTTGACTTAAATACTTCTCAGTCTTAGGGTATATAGTGTAATTACTCAATAAAATAAGAATTAATTTTCCATTCTCCATTATTGAATTAAAAAAAAGAATGGGAAAAAAGTCCAATTGCGTCTGATTTGGGTCCGACAAGGACGGGTCAGAAAACAGAGACCAATTTCTAACTAGAAAAAACAGATCCAAAGGAGTTTAATTTTTTTCCTTTTCTTGTCGTGTTTGATGGAATCAACACATATATATTTGTTAATTTTGATTTTACCTTTGTTATTTATTACAGAGAGAACGGAAGCAAGCAACACATATTTCGAAATTAGGGTTTATCTTCTTCCCCTTGACTTTGGAAGCTGGTTTTTGTCCTGTAGAACAAAAGCATGAAGAAGAAGCTCCAGACACGTTTTCCAGCGGTATGTAACATTACTTTTCACTGTTTTATAGTTTGTTTTGTTCTTCTTCCTATGGAGATAACCATGAAGTCTGTTTTGTGAGTTGTGAGAGTAGTTAGGTTCACTTCTGCTATGTTTACCAGGTTTTCTTCTTCAGGGTTCCATGGTCCTTGTCTTCATTAGGTTTTTAAATTTATCTATGTGAATGTGTCTTGGACTTGGAGGGCTGTTTTGTTCAGGGCTAGATATAAAGAAACTGCAGAGATATCTTGTTAAGGACTGAAGATGAGACTTCTATAGATGAAGTTTCTTAGATTTAAGGAGTGTGTTTTTGTAATTTCTGTAGAGGGTGAGATGTTCTTGTGTTGATATGTTCAAAATTTGTTTCAGACAAGGATTAAGAAGATTATGCAAACTGATGAGGAAGTTGGCAAAATAGCAATGGCGGTCCCTCTTCTTGTTTGTAAGTGATGATGTTTTTGATTTTCCTACTCAAAGGTTGTTCATATATAGCTTGTGTCACATGTAGTTTAACTGTTCTGGTTTTGATTTAAAATTTTGCAGCTAAAGCTTTGGAGCTATTTTTACAAGACTTGTGTAATCACACATATGATGTAACTCTCAGCCGAGGTGCAAAAACTGTCAACTCCTTTCATTTGTAAGTGTGTGAACCCCATCTTTGGATTTTGCTTATATGATAAACCAATTGTTTTCTTGCTTATTCAATACTTTTTAATGTTCTTTTTCCAGGAAACAGTGTGTGCACGCTTTTAATATCTTTGATTTTCTAAGAGATACTGTTGCTAAAGTTCCTGATTTGGGTGGCTCAGATACTGAAGACCAATCAGCTACCAAAAGAAGGTTAGGCCCAAGGTCATTCTCCTACCTAAAACTTTGGTATTGGTATCGTGTCTAACAACTTGTTTGCCCGACTTTTCAGGAAAGTAATCGATGAAAGTAGTTGCAACGATGAAGATATGACGAAGACCACTCAAATGGTAACTAGCCAGATTTATTTTACTATGAACATTTGTATTTGGCTTATTGCTTATTTTTGTAAGCCCTTTTTTGCCTTGTTACAGCATGAGGTCAAACATACTAGCGGTGGCAGAGGAAGGCGAGGTAGAGGCCGCGGACGAGGTGGTGGAAGAACAGGAAGTGGGCTGTCTCTAAAATTTGAAGAAGATTTAGAAGATGGTTCTCCCGAAAGCAGCAGGACCCTGTCTCCCGAAATCGGGAGCCTTTCTCATGACGATACATCTTGGAAGAAAGTCGCATCACACAAGAATCATAGTAACTCAGTGGTAAAAGTAAGGAACTTTGATCTTAATGTTGAATTAGATGAGAATGGAGACTCAGCTACTTGGCTGGACAGAGCGCTAGAGGGAAGTCCGGATTGCCCGTTGTTGGGAATCAACGAAATGAAAATAGATCCTGATGATCAACAACAGGCTAGTGCTAATGATGAGGAAGATTATGATGAAGAAAGCATAGACCAAGAGTGAAGTGTTTCAGGTTAGGTGATATGACTTAAAAGCTAAGATAGGAGAAAACAACAACTTAGGAACTACTGACACACTTATATATTATCGAAGCAGTGTGTATGTAAGAGATTGCTCACATTCTCTTCAATGTAATATCGTATTTTTCATTAATCTCTTCCAATTCGGTAGCAAGCTTTACATATGTGGATTTTTATAATCAGTTGACAGGGAAAAAATTAAAAATCTGCGTTAATCTCTTATTAATGTTTAATTTTAATTAAAATATTTCTATGTGAAATAGAATAATAGTTAACCCAAGATTAAGAAACGACCCGTCGGATCCAAAAGAAAGAAACAAGCGGGTTTAATTTGATATCGTCTTCGTCTACCGTTTCTCAAAATCAAAACCCCAGAAACCTCTCTTCTTCGTCTCATCGTCAATTCAGTTGCGATAATGGATTTCCAGGTCGTGATTCTCGCCGGCGGATTCTCTAGTAATCTTGTTCCCTTAGTCTCCAAGGTCCGTCTCTTTCACTCTCATCAGCAAAACAGTTTCGACCAATAGCTAATTTCGTTTTCTTGTTGTTGTTGTTGTTCAGGAAGTTCCTAAGGCGTTGCTTCCGGTAGCGAATCGTCCGGTGTTATCTTACGTTCTGGATCTGCTCGAGAGCAATAATCTCAAGGATCTGATCGTCGTACGCCTTATATCTTTCCATACAATTGTTGAATTTCTTTTGCGAGTTTTTAGGTTGAATGTTTTCATTGGAGCTCAGAGTTTGCGTTCGCATTTTTTTCACAGGTTGTTGAAGGAGAAGATGCTGCATTGAAAGTTGGTGGATGGATATCTTCTGCTTGTGTTGATCGTTTACATGTTGAGGTATTACTCTATCTATGGCATCTCAATTTAGTCATGTAGAGTTGCAGTGAAAACTCTATGCATGATTGAAAGAATCTAGTGTAATATTCGTTATAGGTGTTGTTGGTCCTAGCATTATTAGTACAGTAGGAATCATTTGAATATGCTTGTCCTGAAGTTATGGATCATTTAACCAACTGAGAAGTTATTCAATGTTCTGCTGGATATCTTACTTTATAGGTTGCTGCTGTTGCTGAGAATGTTGGAACAGCTGGGGCACTCAGGGCAATTGCACACCATTTAACTGCCAAAGACATTTTGGTTAGCTACAATAAAGCCTTCTCTTAGCTTTTGCTTTGTGCAGATTTTGAGCTTTTAGCTAACTGGTGATTTGCTTTGACGTAGATTGTAAGTGGAGACATTGTTTCTGATATTCCTCCTGGTGCTGTTGCCGCCACTCATAGAAGGCATGATGCAGCAGTGACTGTAATGCTTTGTGCTCAACCTGTCAGTGGGCCATCAGAATCCGGGGGTTCTGGTGGGAAAGATAAAACCAAAAAACCTGCTTGCGATGATATCATAGGGCTTGATTCCTTGAAACAATTCTTGTTATACATAGCCAAAGGTCCTACTTTTAATTCTCATTTTTGTTTCTTAGAGGTAACAAAATGCTTGAACTTGTTGTTGGTTTACCTCCTGAAATTTTGTTAGGGGCTGAGATTAAGAAAGATACGCGAGTAAAAAAGAGCATTCTCTGTGCGGCTGGCAAGGTAATGTTCTCTGATTGTAAGTTTTTGAAATGACCTACAATGCATTGTCTCATCTGACTGTAGATGATGCATGTATTAATATCTTCATACAGTTTCTTATTGTCTTGTCATTTTTGATATAGATGGAAATTCGATCAGATCTGATGGATTCTCATATATATGCCTTCAAGAGGTTGGTCAGATCTACTTTCCTGCTAACAAATTAGTTTAATTTGTCGAAACTCAATATGTTCTTTTGTCTTGTGTCTTACAGATCAGTTCTGCAGGAAGTTTTGGATCAAAAACCTGCTTTTCGGAGCCTAAAAGAGGATGTACTACCATATCTTGTTCGTACACAGCTGGTTAGTTGAATAAGTTCCTTGCAAATGAGACTAATGAAAATTATACCATTTGTTTTATTGCCATTTTGATCCTTTGTCTGTGCTTTTCCCCCTTGAGCATCAGAGATCAGAGATCTTCTCTGACCAAAATAATGTAGAAGAAAACGGAAATGGAAATGGAAATGGAAAGAATAATATGCAGAATAACGAGGTGGTCTTGTCTCAAATTCTCTCCAACGCATCTTTGCCAAGCTTTCATCAAGTCTATGAATCAGGTCTTGATAGCCGAAAAACCCATAAATGCTGTGTTTATATAGCGGATGAAAGTAAATATTTCGTCCGCTTGAATAGCATTCAAGCCTTTATGGACGTAAACAGAGATGTAAGTTGTTCCACACATAGATTCATTCTCTAGTATTTTTTTTCTCAGTTGACATATCGAGCTCTGTAATTGTTCAAATTTGTGCAGGTTATTGGTGATGCAAACCACCTATCTGGATACTCCTTTTCTGCTCATCACAACATTGTCCACCCATCAGCTGAGCTTGGATCGAAAACCACAGTACGTCCTCTACTTGTCTAGATATTGAGCACTTGTTCTGTGAGTCGTGATCGTCAATAACAATTATGGGTTGCAGGTTGGACCTCATTGTATGCTTGGAGAAGGCTCTCAAGTCGGTGATAAATGCAGTGTCAAAAGATCTGTAATTGGGAGACATTGCCGGATAGGCTCCAATGTGAAGGTAACAAAATTAGCTTTTTACTCACGCCAGCCAAAGAAAGGTGGTGTACATCTCGAAAATACACTCAACTGCTTATTTGTGGGTGCAGATTGTTAATTCAGTTGTGATGGACCATGCCACAATTGGAGACGGATGTTCAATACAGGGCTCAGTCATTTGCAGCAACGCACAACTTCAAGAGCGTGTTACTCTGAGAGACTGCCAAGTACGTCGCTCCCTTCTGTGTTCATAGTACCCAGTGTCCTATACATATCAGATGCTTTTATGGATTCCATAATCAAAACATCAATTTGTTTTATAGGTGGAAGCAGGGTATGTAGTTTGTGCTGGGAGTGAGCACAAGGGAGAGACCTTTGCTAGAAAATGAAAAGGAAGGTTAAGCATATGAATGAGGTCACATCTTGGAACTTTTTCAAATGAAAAGCAGCATTTCTTAGTCGTTCGTTTGGTAGGAGAGAAGAGTGTGAAGGATTGGAAAGTTCCCCACCCTAAGGGTTTTGTACTTTTGGTGATTAAAAGTTTGAGATTTTCCGTTAGTATGTTTTGCTGATAGAGTTTAATCTTTTGCTATTCATTACATATCATATCTGCGCTTACATAAACTCAATGACGTCTTGAAACTCTTTGTCAGCCACTGACCCTTCCTCTCTCCGTTGGTTTTCCTGTCTTTTTTTGTTCTCCTCATTGTTACTCTTTTGTTCGAGATTAAACACTTTCCTGTAAGATATATATTTTGTTTTTGGTACTTTTCCATAGAGACGATTACACACAGAAGCAATACATGAATAAAAACTACACTTGCGTTCTGGCTCAAATCATATGCCTTCAGATCTGATAACTTTCAGAATAAATGACTCCGAATGTATGAAACGTTTCTGTATAAATAAATAGTCACGAGAATGGATAAACATCATAGCTTGTTTTAAAGTAACAAAATGTACAAGTTGTATGATTTCTTCTTGGCGAACTTTCGTTGCTTCACCCTTCCTAACTTCCCCCACAGTGAAATTTTTATTTAGAGATTAAACCTGCAAAACCAAAACCAAATCATTTTATGTTAAGATGAGACAATCTATACATCACATAGAAACATTGCCAATCATTTGAGACTCTAAAATAAAGTTTTTGCATTCTCGGTAGCTAGAGATTTCCAGGTTATCTTCTTATAAGCCTTAGACAATGATTATTTCCTTATGTTTGAAACAAGTCCATAGCTTTGTTGACTCAATCATCATGTACAGTACCGTTGGTTATGACAGACACAGATCCATATGAGAAACATGCCTTATCTAAAGATGAGAAGATGAGTCCAGTAACAGAGGGATAACACAACGACTCTTACCTAACAAAGTTAGCTGCTTCTAAACCTCTCCATGACACCTTGGGTGTGCAATACAAAAATGAGAGTGTCCCCGGCTTCAGCGTCCAACCTACATCGCTCCCATCTCATCAAGCCTTGAGCTCTTATGCTGCAAAAAGTTAATTTAGGGACGACAAATATTAAATTTGCCGTGGTACCTACTACTCCAGCACCACTGTGCGAGCAAATAGAAATGTCTAAATTCAGCTTCAAAAGGAGATGCCTGCATTGCCATTAGTATATTACCTTACTCTTTTTGTGCCTCTGAACGTCATCAAGATCTTCAGTCCCATTGTTCTTCCTTTTCTGAAAGTAAAGTGGTAGTGGTAGTGTACCATGTAAATTGTATAGAATTAAAGAATCCAATATATAAAAATATACGGCCCAGATCTGCCAATTTTTATGAACTGAAACCAACAACGGACACGTTCAATCGCCAAAAACGTATCCCAAACTCAAAGAAATGGGACACTATACCATTAAGCTATTCTTAGGAAAGAAAGATACCAACAAGAGCAGACAGTTATAATACCTTATCATGGTGCCCACTTTTGTCCTTCTTTCTGTCTCGATCCTTGTCTTTGCTCCTATCTTTATGCTTGTGCTTGTGCTTCTTATGTTCCCTATCTTTCTCCTTGTTCTTGTCTTTATGTTTTCTATGCTTCCTGTCCTTATCTTTTGTCTCACTTTTTGATTTTGAGGCAGTGGTAGGAGCTCCCTTCTCTGCCTGGAAGAAGAAGAGAAGATCTCAAATTCTCAAACCTAGCTCAACTATCATCAAAAGATACGGCTTGGAGGTAATTCAACTAATCATGGTTAGTAAAAGATCTAGAGGTTACAGGAGACTAGCATCACAGAAAGTTAAAATATCTACACTGAGAGAGCAAGAGTCTTACTGGAGGCAATTCAACAGGAGCTGTATCATTAAGCTCAAAAGCCTCCTTAAGTTCATCTAGAACAAAAGGTTGAATACGTGCATTGGTATCTCGGCTACTAAGTGATGATGCATTGGGAATAAGCTGATCCAATTGCATTCCATCTCCTTTTCTAATCTCGGTGTCTCCAACCAAATTATGAAGATAATGAGCATCTGAAAGTGACTCTGGAAGTGATCTCTTGCAAAAGAATTCATGGTGTGGCAACAACTTGTATTGATTTATAAGATCTAGAGCACCACCTAATTCTCTTGGACCTGAAAATCCAGAAGCTCATTGACCCTCAAATCTCAAAATAATAGAAAAAAAAAACGAAGCTTGAAACCAAATTTACCTCCAAACTTAACGCTCTCTGATTCCATATCGTTATTTTCCCTCAAGGAAAAGCAAAAGTTCAAGAACCCGTTGGAATTTGAAAGCCAATAAGATCAATAAGCTCAAGAGCGAAAACAAAGCCGAAGCAAAAAGATCAATCACAAGGCAGATCTCATCGCAACCCCACCTCTAGCTAGCGCCCAGAGATATAAACCCTAATCAGGAAAACGGATTGCTCTTGGGTCGTGGATTTCCCGCGGGAATATCGAGGAACGTTCGAGAGAGAGAGCGACAAGGAAGTAATTAGGGTTTGAGAAAGGAGAGGTGTTTTCTCTAACAATGGCGTTATAAAATCGCGATTTCTTTCTTCCTCTTCTGTTATTTTTCCGCGATGCTTCCGAAAAATTGTTATTTAAAGGGTTCCCGCGTGGGATTGACGCGCCTCCCGGTGCGTCTGATCAACTTTTACAGCGATGAATATGTGGATATTGTTGGGTCGAGTAAGCACTTTTTCATAACATTTGTTACATTTTCATTTTCTATTTGTATTTTTTTTTTTCACTTATCTGATAATTTTTAATCACATTTTATTTATTTAAAATGCTTATGATTAAAATGCTTATGATTAAAATGCTCATAAATTTTCTTAATGCAGGTTCTTAGTTCCTTTTATTCTAAAAGAGTACTTAAGAACTTGTCCACATTTCAGTATTTAGTTTTACGATGTATTCCACAATAATCAAGACTGAAGAATTGTGAATGGTATTTGTATGAACCGGGCTTTGTGGTAAAGGGGTCACAACTGTGACCAAGGGCGGACCCACTTGCAGAGTAGGGTAGGCAGCTGACCTGCCCAAATTTTCAATTTTTTTTAAGTATATATATAAGTTTGTATAAGATTTAATGACTTAAATGGCTTAAATATATAAGTTGACCTGCCTACTTTGACTTAATGACCCAATACGTAAAAAGCCCACAGCACAAAAAAGTAATGTCGAGCAAAAATTTAATGACCCACAAATTTGAGATTTATGTATATTTTCTTTATTTTAAATTATAATTAAAAACAAAGTGACATTTTAACCTAATTGTTTTTATCAGTTTTTAAACAAAGTCGCCATCAAACGTGTTTCGTTGTTTTCTTCAATTATCAGTTTTCTTCTTCACGTTACGGGTGTGTTCTATACCGGTCTACTTTTTCAAAATCAAGTAAGTACATAACTTAGAAAAAAATAGTTTTTTTTGTATAATTGTAATCATTAGTTTTTTATTCAAGTTTCAATTATACTTAGAAATACAATACAATCTGTGAGATCTAAGAGATGAACAATTTGTAATTGTGATCCAATTTTAATGATTATGATTAATAAATTAAAATTCTTCTTATAAACATGTAATAGTGTGATTTTTTATATTTAATAACAGTTTTTTTGAAAACTAATATGAATAGTTGTCGATTCTTCATTGTTTGATCATGTCTAAAAATTTGGTAAAAATAAAAGTATTAATATTGGAGAAAATATTGTTTTAATTGTTTAATCATGTGATCAATGTTCGTTTGTTTATATTTATTTAAAAGTCATCTTTTTAGAAATATATTTATCAAACCACACTAAAAAAAAAAACTCAAATATATAATGTTCTAAATTGGAATGAATCTTTTGGAAAAAAAATTATTAGTCGCGCGTAGACAATTACCAGCGTTATATTTTTATTTAATGTTGACACTTTTTTAATCGTAATTTATTTTCAGACGAAGCGATGAAAAGGTATTATAACCCAATAGAACCATCTCCATCTCCACCTCGTAGTGAAGCAGATGATATCGTTTTATTTTGGGATCCTGCAGATCGAAAAAGAATAGCAGATTATCATCCAAATCAAAGAAATGAGGTAATTCGAAGATACTTGACTAGAGGTCCTTGTCAACCTCGTGGGCATATTTTCAAACAAACATTGATAGGAAAGACAATGAGGCGGTTTAATCCAGCTTGGTTTGATCGGTACAAAAGCTGGTTAGAGTATAGTGTGAAAAAAGATAAAGCGTTTTGCTTGTGTTGTTACTTGTTCAGAGATAGTGCTGGTAAATGCGTAAGAAGTGATGCATTTATCACAGAAGGGTTCTCTAGGTGGAACAATTTTAAGAGTTTTTCAGAACATGTGGGAGGTGTTGATAGTTTTCACAACAATGCTGTTATGAAGTGTGAAAATTTGATGAAACAAGGTCAATCTATTGAGCATGTTTTGCATAAACAAGATGATATTACAAGAAATGAGTATCGAATTCGGTTGAATGCTTCAGTTGATGCTTCCAAATACTTATTGCGACAAGGATTACCTTTCCGTGGACATGATGAGTCTGAAAAATCTGCTAATAGAGGTAACTTTGTGGAACTCTTGAAGTATACTGCTGATCAGAACGAAGTTGTGAGTAAGGTTATTTTAGATAATGCTCCAGGAAATAATCAAATGACTTCTCCTAAGATCCAAAAAGATATTGTGCATTGTTTTGCAGAAGAAGTTGTTAAATCTATTATTGAAGAAATAGATCATGATGTTTTCGGTCTGCTGGTAGACGAATCTGCGGATGTTTCTGATAAAGAACAAATGGCGGTAGTGTTTCGCTTTGTTGATAAAAATGGGATAGTCAAAGAGAGATTCATGAGTATTACACATGTGAGTGAGACATCTGCAACATCTTTGAAATCTGCTATTGATGGTTTGTTTGCTAAATATGGATTGAGCATTAAAAAGGTGAGAGGACAAGGGTATGATGGAGCGAGTAATATGAAGGGCGAGTTCAATGGACTAAAATCATTAATTCTAAGGGAATGCTCATCGGCATATTATGTTCATTGCTTTGCTCATCAGCTTCAATTGGTTGTTGTGGCAGTTGCAAAAAAACATTTTAATGTTGGAGACTTTTTTGATATGATTTCTCTGTTGATGAATGTAGTGGGAGGTTCTTGCAAAAGGAAAGATATGATCCGAGAGAGTTACAGAAAAAAGATTCAAGAAGAAATTAATAATGGAGAAATCAATACTGGAACAGGGTTGAATCAAGAGATCTCTCTTCAGAGACCAGGGACTACTCGTTGGAATTCTCACTACAACACTCTATTGCCGCTGATTCAGTTGTTTTCTTGTATCGTCGAGGTTCTCGAGTACATTGAGAATGAAGGTGTAGATGACTTGAAAAGACGTCAAGCACATGGTCTCCTTAACTATTTTCATAGTTTTGATTTTGTGTTTTATTTGCAAATGATGATACACCTTTTAGGACTCACAGAGAGCTTGTCAATGGCGCTTCAAAGAAGGGATCAAGATATTTTAAATGCTATGTCATTAGTGAAATCAACTAAGAGACAACTTCAGAATTTTAGGGATGATGGGTGGAATTCTCTTATGATGAAAGTTTCTTTGTTTTGTGAGAAACATGAGATTGAAAAGATTGAGATGGAGGCAGATTATGTTGATTCAAAGAGACCAAGAAAAAGAACAGGAGTATCAAATATGCATCACTACAAGATCAATAGCTTGTATGTTGTCTTGGATTTGCAACTTCAGGAATTTAACGACCGCTTTAATGAGGTGAACACTGAATTGCTTATTTGTGCTGCTTCTTTATCTCCCATTGATGCATTTTCTGAGTTTGATCACTCAAAGTTATTGAAGTTATCTAAGTTCTACCCAGATGACTTTAGTTCAGGGGAGTTCATTTCTCTTGAGCAAGAATTAGATATTTACAATGATAATGTTCGACATGATGAAAGATTTTCTACTTTGAAGAATCTTGGAGACCTTGCTCGAATGTTGGTGGAAACACGAAAGCATATGTCATGTCCTTTGGTTTATAGGCTTTTGAAGTTGGTTTTGATCTTGCAAGTTGCTACTGCAACTGTTGAGAGATGTTTTTCAGCAATGAAGATCGTGAAAACACATCGGCGCAATCGGATTGGAGATCAGTTTTTGAATGATTGTTTAGTTTGTTTTGTCGAGAAAGATGTATTCGAGACTATTACAAATGAGACTGTGATGAAAAGATTTCAAGACTTGAAGGATCGTAGGATGCTTTTGTAGACAGTTTTTTTTTGGATAAACTTTTTGTAGGGTGTGTTTTTCATTGTTTTGCGTGAACCTTTTGTTGGATTTTTTAGTTATTAAAGATGATTTTTTTTTTAAGCTATGTTTTGACCTGGATAAAATAAAATCCTGGGTCCGCCACTGACTGTGACTTCCGCCATCAGGGTTCGAGGCACGGCCACTGGCAGGTTTACATAGGGGAATTGCCAGCCTCGTGGGATTAGTCTTTGGGCCTACGAAGCCTTTGGGAGACCCGCGGTTATTCAAAAAAAAAAAAAAAAATTGTGAATGATATACCTACTTGCTAACTTGACTTATAAACATGGCTTACAAGTTTCACTGTATATATAATTTTCCAGAAATGTGATTAAGTCATGTATTATCTTGCTCTCATATCATGTAGGCACAAGTAAAAATGTATCCACAACCAGGAATATTTTAAGAGATGATGCACATCGATTACAGAAAACGATTTTTTTTTTCTTTTTTTTTGTGATAAAGAAGATTACAGAAACGTTACACTAATCTCGATCTTTACACACTGAGACAAATATTTGCTATATCGCTGAAGAGAGAAAGATTCCGACTTTGTAGAAGAACAAGGCCCTAGTTTGGCCTGATACAACAATTTATGTAGGTCAAGATCCTCTTCTTCTTCTGCATGGTAATTTAAATTAGTAATGTAAGAGAGACTAATACTCTATACAAGCTGTATAATTTTATAACGGTGAATTGTATAACACAAAAAAAATATATATATATACGATGCTACAAAAAAGTGTAAACCAAAGTAAATTTAAATCAATACGATCCTAAAGTTACAAAAAAAAAATTAAGAAAAGTGTAACTAGCAGATATAAATTTACTATGGTTTAGACTTTTAGTTGGCTTAATAATTTTTTTTATCTAACTATAAAAGTAACTAAATTTAGCTTTAGGTGGAGATATATACAATGTTAAATTGTAGTTGCTAATTGAGAAGTTATGGGAAAAGATGCAAAAAAATCAAAAGACATCCTTCCAAAACCATGTTAACATTCTGCAACCTAATACACTAACATTATATTTCAAGAATGTGGACCTAATTATCTAGATTGATAAATAATGACACCTGATACTATATTACCATGATGCTTCATGTACTTTAGGAAATGGGCAGTCATGGCTCCAAATACAAATTTTCAATCTATTTGGGCTATAAACTGGTCATGACCGGCCCTTTCCTAGAGTACATGAAGAGAAAATATTATGAAAAACCAAGGAGATGCAATTCAACTCATAATTAAGTTGAACAACAATCATGGTTCAGTTATGTCTCTTGTACGGACAAATGCAAAAACACAAAACAAAGCAATGACGCAAAGAGAAATCATTTCGTGAATTTCTATACCACCTTGTGATGATCCATGCGCGTTGACTAAGGGGAAAAGGATCATCACAAGGTGCATATGAACCAAGGAATCCATGGACGAGTAAGTAAAGAGAGAGAGAGAGAGGTAGATGTTAATTACCATGACAGGGTCATCATCTTGGGTTTCATGGCGATGGTGAAGTTGCTGGTGGTTGCGACGAACACTTGCCATGAGTTCTTGTTCGCTTCCCAAACTAGAATGTCTCACACCAGCTTTATTCTGCTTCCTATTAGCGCGAGCTTGGGAGAAGACAACCGAGTAGTTTGTAGCATCATTTGGTCCTTTTTGGTCCCACCCTCCGAACTGTGGAACTGGAGTCCATCCAGCATTCTGTACTCAAGAACAAAACTCGTTAGATAAATATATAATTTGCTTAGGGAACCAAACATATATTTCAAAAAAACAATAAAACGAGATCGATGTTGAGATTGCATCGGTTAATTTTCCCCATTTTATAAAACGCGCATTAACCGATGAAAGCTCAACATGTCTCGATGATAACTTAAGACATCATAAAGATCAATGATTTCACAATAGTTGGATAAAAGAAAAAAAAAAAATTAGAGAGCATGCCTCCCTTCTCTTATCCATAAATAGATATTGCTTGGTTTAGAAGAAAGAGGTTCTTAAACATTGATGAAGGTGTTCATGACTAGGAGGAGGACGATCTCTCTTGTAAAATTCCACTTTTTCCTTTATAGCAAAAATGGTTTGGTTTCACGATTTCATAGGAGCAGATTTAGGAGGTTTCTAAACTTGGGGGATCTCAAGCAATGGTGTTCCTTTATCTCCGTGGGATTTTTTTTATTTCTAACTTTTGGCATCCTTCTGGAAAAGGCTGTTAGGTCATGAAGACGTCAAGAGAGTAGAAAGTTGTTGAGGTTTAGATGTCAATCTTATTGTATTTCATTACATAATTACAAGAATTCGAGTTGATAATGATGAAAATAATTGATCTGATTTATATTTGTTTTACACAATTGGATTAGCTTTCTGATGCTAAAATCTAAATTTCTATTTGAACAGAACAACTAAACTGTGAACTTGTTTTGCTAATTTGTATATATGAAGTTTATTTATGGAGTTTCTTGATTGGTATATGCACATGAAGTGACTTAACAGACACTGAATATTATATACATGCATGAGTCTTATTACATAGTCAGAGTATCTAATATTAGTCTATAGAGTGAGCTTTTACTTTGAAACATGAGATAGTAACATCCTTATGAGCAATCTCCATTCCTCAGGCTTCGGTATAGATCCAAGTAACCCGGTGACTCTGGTCTGATGAACCTGCATAGACAAAATGGAACAGAATGATGTTTTGTCAAGGGGCATGATCGAAGATTGCTCATAAGGATGTTACTATCCGGGGCAAGAGCATTAAAATCCCGGATTATAATGGTAAGTAACTTGTTTCTTTTGATGTAGAAATTGTGGGAGAAAAGCGTTAGTACCCGTGCCGAAACAAGAAGTCAATAATGACAAGGGAACAACTATCCTTGAAAAAACTAGTCTTCCGAACCACATTAGCGACTTGGGCTACTGGAATCAACCTGAAGCTGTCAACTTCTCCATCTGCAATGTAATTTGGACTACTATGCTATGAAAAAAGCATATCTCTGAGAGCAAGATTACTCATGCCTTAAGTAGCTAGAGGTTGCCTAACCTTGATTTTTAGGAACAAAATCTTGAGGGAGTTCCAAATCATAACAAAACAGCACATCACGTGTGAAACAGTACCGATCGATATCCATGTATGAAACAGCACCAACCGCTATCGCCCTTTAATAAAACATAAAATGCAAGAGGTTGGAAAACATCAAGAGAGCTATATAGGTACTACTTTGTTAAAGACTGAGGATAATGCTCACATAGACTTGGGGTGATGATTCCTTCAAATAATGTGGCATTCGTTACTAAAGTCTGATATATATACAAAAGGGCGATGAATCTGATCTTTTTTTGAATAGCTTTTTCGACTTTTTTTTTTTGTTTCCCATTTATCCCTTCTTTATTTTGTCCATTCCATTTGACTACATAGCTACCTTTCCTTTTTTTTTTTTTTTTTGAACTATCACTTTCATTAATAATTCTATCTTGTTGTTTTATATTGGTAAGGTATTGGCAGAAATTCCCACTAAAAATAAAATGTATTAGTTTTTACAATTATTTTGTGGCCTTGGGAAAATGACTTTCCCACACCACATAAAGCATATGGCTCATCAGTGTCTTACCTATCAGCCAAGACTTTGGAAATCCCAGCTTCCTCTTTGCATTCCTTTACTAGATTCTCACAAACGCTAATCCCATGAGGCTTTGTTAATTACCCACCGGATGATGGAACCACAAAAAAAAAAGCCTCAAATGAGAATTATATAATCACTAGTATAGACTTTATATATCATGATGAATTACTTTCATCGTTACAAGAGAAATCTTACCAATCCTCCAGCAACCAGATGATCAAGCAATCCAGGATAAGTGGATTTCGCGAGACTTCTCTTACCTATCCATAGAAATTTTTGTCCATCTCTTTCTACATACCCATTCACATGAATTGCATAACCCTAGATCATATGTAACAAGAGAACCATGCAAGTGAATATTTCCATCAAAAGAGAGCAGAGTTCATAGCAAAAGAACATGGTACACATGTTTTGCTTTGCAAAGAATCTAAATTGGTTTTACCTTCAATCCGAAATAAGGAGCAGCAGCACGCTCTAGAGAAAAAAAGGCGGGAGCATTAAACGATGGCTTCACAGGATACAGCTTGTGAAAAAGAAAATTAGAAAAAAGATCAACAAGATGAGGACAACTAGAATCATAGAACCTAAAAATTAACAAGCATCATTGCAGAGTTATAGGAGATCAAACCAAAACATAGACCCATACCTCATTTCGTATTCCTGGAATGATTCCTTTGTTACCCAAGATTTTGATCACATATGCAACAGCTCTGGTTCTTTCTTCAGGCTTTTTAAGCATCATGTTAAGTGTTACATGGCCACCATATTGTGAAAATGTAAAGATATCATGAAAGTCCCTCAAGTACTTTGTAAATCTGTTCAACCCATTTATGACGAGCACTCAAAATCAAGATTCTGCCAAAACTAGCTTTTATAGTTGAGCAGAATAGTTACTTACCCCTTGTGAATATAACCAACGATTTGTTCCTCTATAACAAATGGAATGAACTCAGCTAACTTTTCCTGAAAAATGCATGGCAAAAAAAGTTTGTGAACTTCATAAAAACTAAAACAAGAAAAGAGAATTTTTTTTTTTCTAAAATAACTTTCCTAGAAACTACAAGTACCAACCATTCAATTCAGTGAACTTACTAATCCGCGATTGCAGCGGTCAACTTTCTCGAGAAATCCGGTGAGATCAGACGAGTTTTGAGGTGCGTACTCCGCTCGACAGTTCTCAAAAACATCGTTCCAGGTGAAGGAGGGGCTTATAGGAACAGTTTCAACTGATAAAACGCGGGAAATATGTAGCGGAGGAGACCTAGAACTCGAACTGTAACGCCACTGTAGAGTGGGTATACGCGCTTGGGACGAGAATAAGGAAGTGACAGTGGGACAAAGTGAACAAAATCCAGATGCCATTTCTATGGAGGAGAAATAATGCTGTTCTAGCTTGGGATGCAAGGCGTTATAAATACTGGTGAGTAAGTTTTCGAAAAAATCTCATGTGTGGCGCTCACAATAACCTCACATGAAAATTATGACAAAATAGTATATTCTAATAATTGATGTCTTGTATTTGTCGAAGTTCTTAGTCTAGATTCATAGATTCATTGATTCCTGATATAAAAAAAAAATGGTACTCAGAGGAGGGGACCTCGAACTCGAACGTCATCAAGCAAAATCCATATGCCATTTGGACGGAGGAGACACTAAGCTGTTTCTGTCTAGGATGCAAGACGTTTTAGATACGGACGAGTAAGTTTTTTGAACCTATCTCTTGTGTCACACTCAAAATACAATAACCTCACGTAATATATAGAAATGGAAAAAAATACCCAACTTTTTATATAAGCCTAATTAAACCAATACAAAGCTTTTTCATTTATCAAGTCAAATACCCAACTTTGAAAATTGCCTAAAAAGTATTACTTTCACTTGCTGTTTAAGTGTGTTAAAAACAGACGTTTAAAGACCTGAGATCCTCAAAGTCTTCATTTATAACCCCAAACGTGATTTCACTATCAAGGTCACTTGAACTATGACCTTGAAAAATTATCATTTGTAATCTTCCACTAATGAGAAGAGTTCGTCGTCTCATTCTGTCCACTAAAATCAAAGTTTGGGAGGACCAAAAAAGGCTCATGTACTAGAGCTGATCCGTAGAGAGAATGTTGCGATCTTTGCTTCAACCGAGTTTACATAATCATTGTATCGAACACTAATCGAGATACTTGTATATTGATCGAGAAAGAAAGATGAGAATCGAGGAAGATGATGATGACACAATGCAATTTACTAGTTAAGGACTTACGGTCTGTAATCCCCTAATTTCGTATAGGTTTAGTCCCAACAATTCACTAAGCTCAGAATCAAAATCACACGGTTACAAGATGCTCATTACTCGAGCTTTATAGCTCTGTTTTGACAGGGGTCGTCACAAAGTATAAACTGACTACAAACTTCTAACTTCTAAACCATCCGATTCTCTAAACTAGCCTTCAATTACATGTGAGCTCATTAGTTTCCGGAACCAGAAGTCACAACTAATAGAGAAGCATTTTCCTCGGAATCTCATAGTCTAAAATAGAACAGGAAACTCTAGTGAATTTGTTTTGCTCTCTGTAATAAATAAATTTTATTCTTTGGACTTGCTTGATTGGTTTATGCTCATGAAGGCACCTGAAGTGACTCAGCAGACTCTGAAATAAAATGCAGAATATTATATACACGGATGAACCTAGTATCTAATATTAATCCATAAAGTGAGCTTTTACTTACAACCATCAGATAGTAACATCCTTATGAGCAATCTTTATTCCTCAGGCGTCCATATAGATCCAAGTAACCTGATGATTCTGGTCTGATGAACCTGCATAATAGACAAAATGGAACATAATGTTTCCAGAAAACCTCAAAGCATGTTTGCTCATGGGTCGGTTATTTCGACATTAACATGTGTGGTGTTCTTTGGCTCAGAAGCTGTGAATTTACTCTGCATAGTCGGGAACATGTACATCCATTTTCATTTAACTATTTTTACACAAACCCCTGATCCATATCCTCCTATATTGATCAGACTTAAATAATCATCATTACCAAATCCAAGACAAGTAAGTTCTTCAGGGTGAGAGCATTAAAATCCGGAATATATAATCGTAAGTAACTTGTTTCTTTCGAGAGAGAGATTGTGGGAGATATGAGTAAGTACCCGTGCCGAAACAAGAAGTCAATAATGACAAGGGAACAGTTCGCCTTGAAAAAACTAGTCTTCCGAATCACATTAGCAACTTGGGCTACTGGAATCAACTTGAAGCTCTCAACTTCTCCATCTGTAATGTAATTTGGACTACAACGCTATGAAAGAGCATATCTCTCTGAGCAGCAATTCAGAATTACTCATGCCTTACTACTACTGATTGCCTAACCTTGATTTTTGGGAACAAAATCTTCAGGGAGTTCCAAATCATAACAAAAAAGCACATCACGTTTGAAACAGTACTGATCGATATCCATGTATGAAACAGCACCAACCGCTATTGCCCTTAAATCAAACATAGAATGCAACATGTTGAAACATCAAGAGAGCTATACATACTACTTTGTTAAAGACTGAGGTGAATGTCTTACCTATAAGCAATGGCTTTGGAAATCCCAGCTTCCTCTTCGCATTCCTTTTCTAGGTTCTCACCGCAGCTAATCCCGTGAGGCTATGGTTCCCAGCGAATGATGAAAGGAAACGTGCATTTCAATTTCCTCTAGTGAGAATTATAATCACTAGTATAGACTTACTGCATCATGATGAATTACTTTCATCATCAGCAGATAACCATGTCCAAGTAGAGACTAAGAGAAATCTTACCAATCCTCCAGCAACCAGATGATCAAGCATTCCTGGATAAGTGGATTTTGAGAGACTTCTCTTACCTATCCATAGAAATTTCTGTCCATCTCTTTCTACATACCCATTCATGTGAACTCCGTAACCCTAGATCAGATGACAAGAGAGCGATGAGAATATGTCGATCTAAACACATATAGAGCCAGAGTTCAGTTGCGTAAGGAACGCAAAGCATATTATAAATTGATGTTCATGGCAACATGCTGAACCAATTCAGTGGAGTATGGTTTTACCTTTATTCCGAAATAAGGAGCAGCAGCACGCTCTAGAGAAAAAAAGACCGGGGCATTAAACGATGGTTTCACAGGATAAAGCTGGTAAAAAAGAGAAAAAAAATATCAACAAAATGAAGACAACTAGAATCATAGAACCTAAAAGCATCATTAGATAGTTAGGAGATCAAATCAAACATCAAACCCATACCTCATTACGTATTCCTGGAATGATTCCTTTGTCACCCAAGACTTTGATCACATCTGCAACTGCTTTGGTTCTATCTTCAGGCTTTTCAAGCATCAGATTAAGCGTTACAAAGCCATCAACGCGGTCAGGGCAAGAACTATCTTGTGAAAATGTAAAGATATCATGAAACTCCCTCAAGTACTCCGTAAATCTATCCAATGTAGACAAACAAAGATCCAAATTCAAGATTCTTCCAAAACTAGTTTATGAATGAATGCATAAAAGAAATCAATTTTAGAATCATAGAAGCAGCAAAAGAACAAAGCTTTATAGTTGAGCAAGAACAGTTACCCTTTATGAATATAACCAACGATTTGTTCCTCTATAACAAATGGAATGAACTCAGCTAACTTTTCCTGGAAAATGTATAGCAAAAAAGTTTTGAACTTTATAAATAGAAAAAGAGGAAAAGTTGACTTTTTTTTATTGAATTTCAGCTTTCCTTGGTCAATCTCAATCTCATAGGAACCAAAACTCAAAAACCATTAAATTCAGTAGGACTTACGGATCCGCGATTGCAGCGGTCGACTTTCTCGAGAAATCCGGTGAGATCGGAGGAGTTGTGAGGCGTATACTCCTCCCGACCGGTCTCGATTACGTCGTCCCACGAGAAGGAGGAGCTTAACGGAACAGTGGTTGCAGCTGATAAAGAGCGGGAAATACCCAGCGGACGAGGAGACATAGAACTGGAACGCCACCGTGCAAGCGCGTGTGACGAGAATAAGGAGGTGACAGTTGGACCGAGTGAACAAAACCCAGAAGATGCCATATTGGATGGAGATGAGACACAATGCTGTGTCGAGTTTGGAATGCAAGAGTTATATACGGATGAGCAAAGTCGGAATCGAGTATGCATCAAAATTGAAATGCTTGATTTCTTTCTAGTCACGGCTCGGTTACTTTTCAGAAGAAGAAGGAATAGTGTGAGCAGGTTCACTGGTTTTGGTCGTAAGGAGGAGATGTTTCCATTATGTGACCACTTTGGTAAACTTAATGTGGTCTTCACTAGGCCTAGGCAAAAATAACTGAATCCAAATATCTGAACCGGAATCGATCTAAAAGACAGGTTTGTGTTGGTTATTGATATGACCAAACTATTTTTCGCGATATCTATCCGTAGGTATTGGGTTCAGATCCATGCACTATCTAACTCAAATCCTTGAAAACATATATATTGAACATTGTGGTATCTGGTCGGATACACAATCAGTGAGTCGTTTGATTGGTAACAATTGCGATAAAACTTAAAAGATTATTATTTTTATCGCAATTGTTAATAATTGCTATTATTTTTCTGTTGTTTGATATATGGAAGTATTTATAGTTAATAATTTTTATTTAAGAATTTGATAAACGTGGAACATATGGTTGACTGATTCTATTCTATTTTTTTTTTTTATATACTGCATATGGTTGACCGGTTCTAATTGTTACTACTATTTACTATTGAGTATTGATAACAATATAAAACAAATAGTAATACATAATCATTGATTCACTGTCACTACCAAAGCTACGAAAAATAAAATGTAGTTTGGAACGAGCTTAAAATTAGGTTCTAAACAATTGCTATGATTGATTTCAAATACTTCTAAATGTAACTGTCCATAAACCATAGTTATTAATAAATATACTGGTTTGTACTAGAGATATATGTCATAACCATATTGTGTGTGAGAATCGTAAATCATAAGGTTAATCTTTTTATCGATAATCCATAGAGATCAAATGCTTTTACTATTTGTTGGTTTGTACTTTGTCCTAGATAAATCTATCTAGTTAACGTAACCTATACATGTGTGAGTGGTGGATTATGAAAAGACTAATCGTTTTATCAAATCCGTAGAGATGCGACAAAACACAAAAGCCATAACATGACCCATTATTGTGTTTTAATAACACATGTTCTTGTTCAATAAGAAACCAAAAAAAAGTTTATTTTGAGAGGAAGAAAACAATAAAAGAGAGAGTGGTGGTTAGTCTTGTGACCGTGTGACTGTCTTTTGCAAATGGGTTATCTGCTGATTCCACAATAGAGAACCCAAAAAAAAAAAAAAAGAGTCTCTCTTTTGCTCTCACCACACTCAGAAAGAAGAAGCGAGAAAGAAGGAGACTTTGACTCTTCTCCTTCTTCTCCTTTCTCTCTGTCACTTTTGCTTCTGCCGATTCAATCCCAATTTGATCATCTCTTTCTCCGGTTAAGGTCTCAGGTTTGTGTTTCCCCTTTCTAATTAAAGCATCGTCCTTTTTGGTACTTCACCTGATTTCATTTGCTAGGGTTTACTTCTCTGCTCTTCAATTTTTAGGGTTCCTAATTTCTTTGCATTTTTGTTCTCGATCGTTTGTTTTGTCTGTTTGTCCTTTATCAAATCTGCTGATTGTCTTGCTATATGTTTTTGGGATTCGTGAGAGTCTTTAATTCCTAAATTTGGAAAATTTTAGAGAGTAATTGATAAAGTTTTAAGCTTTCTTGATTTGGAAAATGACATGTTTGTGTTGTGAGTGATTTAGTTGTTTGATGAAATCTCAGGTCTTTTCAGATTTGAATTATATACATGGGAAATTGTTGTGCGAGCCCCGGTTCCGAAACCGGGAGTAAGAATGGGAAACCAAAGATCAAAAGTAACCCGTTTTACAGCGAGGCATACACTACGAATGGATCTGGAACTGGCTTCAAGCTCTCTGTTTTGAAAGATCCAACAGGGCATGATATATCTCTTATGTATGATTTGGGGCGTGAGGTTGGTCGCGGAGAGTTTGGTATTACATACTTGTGCACTGATATCAAAACGGGCGAGAAGTATGCGTGCAAGTCTATATCAAAGAAGAAGCTTAGAACAGCTGTGGATATAGAGGATGTTAGGAGGGAAGTTGAGATAATGAAGCATATGCCTAAGCACCCAAATATTGTGTCGCTGAAGGATGCCTTTGAGGATGATGATGCAGTGCATATAGTGATGGAGTTGTGTGAAGGAGGTGAGCTGTTTGATCGGATTGTTGCAAGAGGGCATTATACTGAACGAGCTGCTGCTGCAGTAATGAAGACTATTCTTGAAGTTGTTCAGGTTTGTAGTTAAAATTTGTTCATTTGCACTATAGTTTTGTCAACTTTTAGCTGTTCCGTCTTCCCTCTAATTCTATTGCAAGGTTCCTTGTTTGTCTATATGCAGTGGCTTGTGCTTACAGTGTAAGGCTAGTTAGGCTTGTTATCCTAAGTTCTACTTTTATGATTTGAACACCTTTTGGTATTGCAGATATGCCATAAACATGGAGTGATGCATCGGGATCTAAAGCCGGAGAACTTTCTCTTTGCAAATAAAAAAGAGACATCAGCCCTTAAAGCCATAGATTTTGGATTATCAGTCTTCTTCAAGCCTGGTATAGATTATATAGTGTCCATTATAGATCTCAGGTTAACCGATAGTTTTGTTCTGTTTACTCCACTTGATGTTTTTCGAATTTGTAACAGGTGAGGGATTCAACGAGATTGTTGGAAGTCCTTATTACATGGCACCAGAGGTACTTAGGCGAAATTATGGACCTGAGGTTGATATCTGGAGTGCTGGAGTTATCCTTTATATCCTGCTCTGTGGTGTCCCACCATTTTGGGCCGGTTTGTTATGATCTATCTTATTTTCTTAATCCTTTTTTTGTTCTTCAACAGTGGATGTTTTGTACGGATATGCAGCTGATGGATTTTAGTTTCCATAGATGAATTGAAAGATTTACTGCAGAACCATTAGTTTCCTCTGTGAATAATTTAGGATCCTGATGTTATAAAATTACATGTTCATGGATTCACTAGTGACCTCTTTCAAAGTTTTATTTGCTTATCTTCTTCCACTTTTTGAGTTTCTCTTTTTGATGTTGTTTATATTTGTAAAGAGACTGAACAAGGGGTGGCTCAGGCGATCATTAGGTCAGTTATCGACTTTAAGAGGGATCCATGGCCGAGAGTTTCTGAGACTGCCAAAGATCTTGTGAGGAAGATGCTCGAACCTGACCCCAAAAAACGGCTTTCTGCTGCACAAGTACTCGGTATGTTTTCTTGTGTGTTTCTAAAATCTGTTACTTATGGACCACATATACCGTGACATTTGTATCTGCAGACCATTCTTGGATACAAAATGCAAAGAAGGCTCCAAATGTTTCACTCGGCGAGACGGTGAAAGCAAGACTCAAACAGTTTTCTGTTATGAACAAGCTCAAAAAAAGAGCGCTACGGGTAGTGATTCCGTCTACCATTGCAGCTGCTTCAGGACCTTATTTCTGTTGGATTTGGAGAAATAATGTGAAACTTCTTTTTCCACTTCCTTTCAGGTGATAGCCGAACACTTATCAGTGGAGGAAGTAGCTGGCATCAAGGAAGCATTTGAGATGATGGACAGTAAAAAGACGGGAAAGATAAACCTCGAGGAGCTTAAATTTGGACTTCATAAACTCGGACAGCAGCAGATACCTGATACTGATCTACAGATTCTGATGGAAGCTGTAAGAAAAAAAATTCCAAAAACTTTAAAGTTGTGTTCCAGCAGATATTTGAAGCCTTTTTTTTTGTTTGCAGGCTGATGTAGATGGGGATGGCACTTTAAATTATGGCGAGTTTGTGGCTGTCTCCGTGCATCTTAAGAAAATGGCGAATGACGAACACTTGCACAAGGCTTTTAGCTTTTTTGACCAGAATCAGAGCAATTACATAGAGATTGAGGAGCTGCGTGAGGCTTTAAATGATGAGGTGGATACTAGCAGTGAAGAAGTTGTTGCAGCTATCATGCAAGATGTTGACACGGACAAGGTAACCCCAAAATCTGAGACTTTAAGAAATAGATACTTGTCACTGCTATGCATTTTCACACAATAGTGTTTTGTGACGATAATATCGGGACACAAATGATTCAGTTTAGTAGCATAAGACCTGGGTATGCTTGTCTGAATCTTTCTCTTCGGAAGGCTATAAGTGGGTATATGATAGGAGTTCACCAAGTGCACATGCCATATCAGCATTTTAACGAGTGATTGAGATTATGTGTGACCTGGTTCATTGAGAGTAGATAATATTATGTGTTCGATCTTATCAGTATATCTCAGAATTGTGCATCCTTAGTTCCCAAGTCTTGAACAAGTAATTTGATGGCAAAATTGGTTTGGTGATTAGGATGGACGAATAAGCTATGAAGAGTTTGCGGCAATGATGAAAGCTGGAACAGACTGGAGGAAAGCGTCGAGGCAGTATTCCCGGGAAAGATTCAACAGTTTGAGCCTCAAGTTAATGAGAGAAGGTTCATTGCAATTAGAAGGCGAGAATTGAGAAAGGTTATTGTTTCTGTATCTCTTAAAGAAGTAAAAAGAAAAGAAAAAAACAGTATTCTTTGAAAATTGTTATCTTTTTTTTTTCCTCAATAATTGTAGATCAGGGTTTCCAAATGTTTTAGTTACTTGAATAGCCAGCCATGTACGATATGAAGATGTTCTTAAATTGTCGGACTCTTTATTTGTCATGTTGTCTGGATCCTTAATATTTGTTGGCAAACAATACGTGTAAAAATCCCTAGTTTTGTTTACTTCTTCCGGACGATGAAATATTGATACCTATTGGATAAACTCTCTTGTCACCAACTTAACTAGTTTTGTTTACATCTTCCCGACGATGAAATATTGATACCTATTGGATAAACTCCCTTGTCATCAACTAAACTAGTGGTCAGAAGATATTAATCATTGCTTGATCATTTGTAATTTAGTTTAAAGTTGCTCACTTTACTAAAATTCTTATTTGATATCTTACTAACAAGAAATAGAAGGAAAGGTAACTTATTTGATGGAACCAACAATAAGGTACGAAAACATACTAATCTCTCCTTAAGGAACGTTGACATGTTCCAAATATTATAGTTTTTTTATATAGTGTTCCAAATACTTTATCTAATCTGGATTGAATCCATTGGCTCAAATCTTTCTCAGAAGTGTATGAAACCTCTCTCCTTCAAGGACTCGACGGTCTCCTTGATGCTAACCTTCAAGGGTATGTAGTCTATGCCAAGGCTCCTCGTTTTCTCCTTGGACACTTGATATGTTGGCACGTAGGGATTCTCGTCCACACACCTGCGTACGAGGCAAAAGTTTTTGACACCAGACACGAACAAGACAACCAATGGAGTATATTTAGAGATGTTTTACCTTTCAGGGAGTGGGAGATTTGGGTAAAGCTCACGTAGAATGTTAACAATCTCGGAGTGGTGAACGACACTCTCGACCAAACAATAACGTCCGTTAGCTGAAGGGACCTCAAATGCTTGGATGTGCGCATTGGCTACGTCTTTTACATTAACCCATCCGAAACTCGAGTTGGGGAAAGTCTTTGCACCTGCATATTGGAAACAAATAAAATACAAGAAGTTAAAAAGGGTTTTCTAGCTAGCATTTGACAAAACTGGTCCTAGTAATCATGGAAGAAGTAAAAGTTTTTTTTTTTTACCATTTATTAAGTTTAGTATAGCAGCAGCACTCGTGTTCAGAGTTGGCTGTAGGAGAGGGCCGATCACCATAGCCGGGTTAATAGTAACAATGTCTAAGCCTTTCTCTTTGGCAAGTTTCCAAGCGGTATCTTCCGCCAAAGTCTTGGATAGAACATACCACATCTAAGTCCAGTAACAAAGCATAACATATTAGTTTGAAGGGCCAACATTACAGCACAATAAAGCCACGACTAGTTGAGAGTATATGACAACAAAACAAAGTTTCATAATAAAAAATGTATCATGGCTCAACTTTCAAAACAAACCTTGGAGGTCTCGCAAAGCTCAGGATCAGAGAACCAAGTTTCATCGACGGTAACATCAGGTGTGCGTGGTTTTCCATTGTAAGCAACGGCTGCCATGGAGGAGGTAACAACAACCCTTTTAACCGAAGATGCTTTGGTGCAAGAATTCAAAACGTTAAGTGTCCCCTTGACCGCAGGATCAATAAGCTCAACCTGAAATTGGGATAAGAAGTTAAGATCAAATCAATCCACAAAATAAAAGCATATTTTTGAGGGAATAAAAACCAAACCTGTGGGTCTTTGACATCATGAAAAAATGGGGAAGCAGTGTGGAAAACTCCATGGCAGCCATCAATAGCAGAATCGAAAGAACCTTCTTCCAAAAGGTCTGCTTTGAACAAGTGAAGTCTCTCCTTTGCACCTTCCAGTGAAACTAAATGTTGTGTCTTTTTTGGATCACCTGTGTATATAAGGTGAATCATCATGAAAGATTCAACAAATTACTATAAAACCAAAGTATTGATTTCATTTCTACAAGCAGATCATTCTTGGTGTTTTAGGTTATATCTTAAGGGAAATTTAATATACAAAGCATCAATTTTTAAGATGGCCCAAACACCAAACAAGAGAGAAAATTCACACAGTTCACTACTAGAAACCAAATCTCAAAACTCCAGTCACACAGACTTAATTCAAACCCATGAAATAGTGTCTGAACCCTAGAGTGAATAAATGGAGAGAGAAGAGAAGAGAGGGTACGGAACTGGGGTCACGGACGGAGGCCTTAACGGTGTAGCCACGGCTAAGGAGGAACTTGACGAGCCATGAGGCGATGTAACCAGAGGCTCCGGTTACACACACTACTTTACCTTCACCATTGTTTGCCATTTTTCTCGATTTGTGTGTGTTTGTGTTTCTCTGTAAGTGGAGGGACCAAATGACCAATGCGTATATTTGGGTGATTTCTTTGCCGTTTTTAAAGACTCTGCTGATATTTTTTCCATTTTTTGCCTTTTGCGTGGTTAGCAATGGTTAGGTGGAAAATAGACACACGTTGTTAGGTAATCAATTTCAATTTCACTTCAAACTCCATTTTAAAACTGGTAAAAAACTAAAAACCCGAAAAAACCGTCATCTATATTTATTTGGTAATTTAATACATGTAGTTTTTAATTAGAATAAAAATACTTTATTTATTAAATTTTATCTTAAAAAATATTCATATTATAAATGGAATCCTTAACTGGAGTTAGAAGTTCCTTGCAACTAGATGCATTGTATCTACGCCTTGTTTTGTGTCATGACATGAAGTTGAGCAAACTGAATATCTCACCGACCAACTCAGACTACGAAACCATATTTCTTTGAAAGTTTTACTGCCTCTTTTCCAAAACCCACCGACCATGTAGCCCGCACCCCTAACATGGCCACATTCTCCATCTTCATCAAGACAAAATTTTACATATTCACACACCAAGAAAATCAAAAGCCACACTACCATCTCATTTGAGCAATAATCAGAAACTTTTCAAGATTTAATAAACAGAGTAATATGATATTCAATGCTTGTCCAACTATTGTATGAGACAAAGGACACAACTTCTTCTTGTTTCTACCATTCCAAACCCCACACCTTTTATACAGTGGTGTGACGGGTATTTACCACAACATTAAAAAACTATTTGCTGTACAGATGATACTAAGTAATGGAAGTAGGTGGAAGCTTTTTGAGTGCAATTTATTTACAGATACACACTCACTTCCTTCCCAACCTAACCAAATGGGCCTCGTGCTTTGCTGCTGCAGTTACTTCCGCTGCTTTGTTCGCAGCTTCACGCTTCATTGCCCTCTTTGCACGCCTCCCTGTTGTGTTTGTCATCTTCACCTGCTTATCCTTAGGCTCACTTGAGGATGACCCAGAACTGGAACTGGAAGTGGAACTAGAACCACTGTATCTTGGGACTGGCCTGGCTTCTTGACGCCCAGATCTGACAAAACCATTGCCACCCCATCTCCGATTTCCTATGCGAAGACTTGACCCGTGCAAATAAAACTCGTCAAGGTCATCATCTTCATCCTCGTAGTCACATGGGATGTCAAAATCATCATGGTAACCATAGCTGTATGACGCCAGTTCCACCACATCCAATGGTACAAACCATGAGGCTCTCAGGAGAAGGCACACACTCTCCTCAAACAGAAAATCTTCAATGCTGCACAGAAATCCAAAAGAGAATTCAGTAGAAGACAGAGAAACTTTCAAACTCTATGGTAATTCCCAATGCGTCAGAACATGTAGACAGATTATATATAACCACACAAGAATGAGCAAAAGAGTTTGATCAAGCAATTGGACTAACACTACAGAATATGTAGATAAAGAAGGAAACTCACCTGCCATCAAGTGCCCTGTGGACACTGAGAAAATCAAATGGATGCTTACATTGCGGGCATGTAGGACTCTCTTTGCAACTCGCCCAACGAAGTATGCATGTGACACTGAATAGATAGAAATGAATTACTCCTCTTAAAAACCAAAGGAGAAAGTCAGTTACTACGTAGGCATAGAATCAAACACAAGATAAAAAAAAGTGATCAAGAGTTTACAGTAGGATTAAACCTCAAACCAAGTTTCAAAACTGAAAAGTTAGGAGAAAGAAAACAAAATTCACTTGACGAAATCAATATGCTCATACTACAGACTAAATTCGTCTAAAGAAACAAACAGAAGATCTAACAGTATTACCAGTAAGTGTGTTCACAGCCTTTCACCATAGCAGTTTCCTGAAGAGGAATTTCACTCAAACATATTGCACAACAGCCACCATGATTCCCGAAACTCGGCTCATGGATCTCTTCCTGGATCTTCTTTTTGTCCTGAACAAGATTCAGATAAAATCTTTGAATTACCTCCATATGCAGAGAACCCACAACATCATCTTAAAGAGTTATGCTTAGATGTAAGAACAAGAAACCTAAGTTCTGTGAGAGTTAAGAAAATAACTGTAGCAGATTCAGCATCAGCCACTTCACATTGTAAACCTGAAGAGCCCTAATGGTCCAAGCCGGAATTAAACGCACAATAACGCACAAAAACAAAAATTTTACGAAACCCTAATATTCTAGATACATTTCGAAAGAGAAGCAGAAGAAGCATAATCGGATGGAATAAGCTCCATCTCCGAAACAAGACCGACCCACAAAGCAAACATATAAAAGAATCAAAATTTGATCTAGAGACGCGCAGGTAAATTGAATTAGAGTAACAAAAAACCTGATTTTGAAGAGCCAAATCCTGAATACCGTCAATCACTTGCTGCTCAGACACGATCTCGGTAACGGAACTCATGGCGGCGAAATTAAATAGAAAAACGAAAGATTGGGTAGTGAAGAAAGAAGAAGAAGTTCTTCCAAAATCAAGAATAAGGAGCCCGGATTAGAGAGGGAGTGGCTGGGACAGCGAACCACCGAGACGAGAAAAGGAGATATGCTAAGAGAATGATTCCGATACCTCAAGAACGTAAAAAACAAAGCACACAAGAGACAGACAAAACAGAACCCAAACCTTCTTTCTCCGCCAGAAGTGTTTTTGACACCTGGTCCTATAGTATTGCGACAAATCAGAAAACTCAAAACGACGTAGTATAAGACATGTTCAGATCATAAAGACATTTTAAAAAAGATTTATAACTTTTGAAGAAAATAAATCATGACCCATTACAAGAAAATGAAACCCTAAAACAACTTTTACTTTAATAGACAAAAGAATTAATCTAATACAAAAGCTAAGAGATATAACTAAAATAAAATTCAACCAAAATAATAAGAATAAAGTATACCGAAAAAAAAAAACTATACATCATTGCTGCACAATAGATGGAGGAGAAAAGATTGACTAGTTAATTTCCATTCAAATCAAGTCGACTGATGTATGCAAGAGAGGTTTCACAATTGGAATTGATTGAGAGCGAGAGGGAGTCTAAGAAATGGCAGAAAGTTCCATTGGAGGATTTAGAAATAACCTAGTTGGAAGAGGCTGCCATAGTTAGATAAATAACACATTATGTCTAGAATTAATTTGCTTGACATCTTCTACTGAACTATGACATCATGTATTGGTTTTTTTCTTCACTCTTGTATAATTAGATGGTAGGAATTTAAATTCTCAAAAGTCCATTCCATTCAATAGAGATTTTCAACCAATTTGGTTAAACCAAACGGAAAAAAAGGCAATGTATACACGAAAGTAATATTCGAAAAAGCTTGCCGAAAAAACAGATATTCGCAAAAAGCCTTCCACATTACTATTCACACAAATACACAATTCTTAAGGAAAGCAAAAATTATTTGGGAGTGTACACAGTGTTATATCCCGTAATTAAGGACAGATTACTGAAAATTCAACATTTCTAGGAAGCAAAAAAAAAAAGAAAAAGGTTTTCTTTCTCTAGTCAGAATCTGCCTTTTGGTCTCTTTCTTCTCTCTGGCTCGCTCGCTTTAAACTGCGTACTAGTAGTAGAGATCATGACATGTCTCTAGCAGTCTAGCTAGATTCTCAATTTCCTAAATTCCTCTCGCGTTTGCCGGTAGACTTCAATCCAAAGACGCACATTTAAATTCGTATTTGTTTGATTGTTGGGATCGATTTGAATCTAATTGAAGCTGAAGAAGCTGCTCTAGCTTCGAATTGAATTCTAGATCGACGATCATAGTGATGTGGACGAGGTCTTTTGATTTGAGCTTGACGACTACTAGTGTGAATTTCTTGGAGTTTTTCTTCTCTGCTCACTGAGGAATTTTGTTTATGTCGAGGAACGGACGAATGGCGTCGTCGGATCTTAGCAGAGCCGGTCCAGTGACGAGGGATATTGAGCAGGTTTTTGTTATCTTCTTTTGCAAAGTCAATTTAGGTCTTGTTTATGATTCCATGTGTACTGAATTGTTAGGTTTTCTGTGGAATTGGAATATCTGTCTGGCAAATCCTTTGCTAGGATTACATCTTTAGGTTATTTTCTTAGGCGAGTCCTAAACTTTCAAAATTACATTTCGGATTCTAGGTTAGTGTGACAGGGTTTAGCTAAATAATGAGCTCTTATTCCACTTTTGGAGTCTCCAAGCTTGATTCTAGCTATATAATGGAGAACAAAAATGCAATTCCCGGTATTTATTTCATTTTTTTTTTAGCAGTCTACTGATAGTTATTGATCATCTCCATTTAACACCATTCCATTTGCCCCTTTCTCATGGTTGTAGGATTAATATTTTCGTGTGTCAACTGCTTCTTCTCTTTGTTATTCACTATGTTTTATTATGTAGTTGTATCTTAAGCTGAAATCACACCTTGCCAATAACTTTATTTACGCAACCTTTTTTTGATCAATTGGCTCAGGCTATCACTGCCCTTAAAAAGGGAGCTTATTTGCTTAAGTATGGCAGAAGGGGAAAGCCTAAGTTCTGTCCATTTCGCCTTTCAAATGTAAGTGGTGCAGATTTCATTTTCTTTTAATTTTATGTAACAGCCTGTTGAGTCCTTTTGTTTTGTTACATTTTCTCTCTGCTTCTTGATGTGTGCAGCTTCTCGTTGTTCTGTGTCTAAGTAAATAGTCTTTCGTGTACCTTTCAGGATGAATCTGTTTTGATATGGTTTTCGGGGAAGGAGGAGAAACATTTGAAGCTAAGTCATGTTTCCAGGATCATATCTGGGCAGCGCACTGTAAGTTTTGACATCCGTGGAAATGTCATTTAATCCTCCCTTGAGCTGGCTATTAAATGTTCAGAATAAGTTCGTTAGACTAGTATTATCCATTTTTGAATGCGTTTATATGGTTCGATCTCTAGTATGAGTATCTTCTTCTGGTTGTTTCTGAGCTCTACTGTCATGATTGTGAGTGGGATTGTCCTCCTAATGTGATCTGAATTGTTGTTTATGATTTTCCCAAGTGGTGTATGTTATGCAGAAAGCTCTTTTCTTAGAGTCGTTTTATCAACATAAACTCAAATGAAGATTACGTGCTTATGCTATGTTTGATTGGATTCATCATTTTTTTTCATTTCAATTCAGCGAGGCAGGTCGATCTTGATTTGACTTTGCATGTTTCATGCATCATTTGCATGAGCCAATTTCCGTAGTCGTAGGTTGCATATTTGGATCTTGCATATCTAGTGTGATATTCTGATAATTCTTGCAATGGTGTTTCTCTTGCAGCCTATTTTTCAGAGATATCCACGTCCCGAGAAGGAATATCAATCGTTCTCGCTAATATATGACGAGAGGTCACTGGATGTGGTGAGCTTTTTCTTATAGTATATTCTTTTCCGATTTCCTCTATGAAATCATTATTCCATCATTAAATGTCTTTTATTATTGAAAGTTCATTAATTAGGTGTCAGAATTTCATTTCATAGATATGCAAAGATAAAGATGAGGCTGAAGTGTGGTTTAGTGGTTTAAAAGCCTTGATATCTCGTTGTCATCAACGGAAATGGAGGACCGAATCGAGAAGTGATGGAACGCCATCCGAAGCTAATAGTCCGAGAACATATACCCGGAGAAGCTCCCCTTTACATTCTCCATTTAGTAGCAATGAAAGTTTCCAGAAGGTACTAAAATGAAATATTCCAATTCATTTTGTGCATTTCTTAACTAAGGTAATATTCTCTTACCTTTCAGGAGGGCTCAAATCACCTTCGTCTTCACAGTCCATATGAGAGCCCGCCTAAGAATGGCATTGACAAGGCATTTTCAGACATGTCGTTGTATGCAGTTCCTCCAAAAGGTTTTTTTCCCCCAGATTCGGCAACTATGTCCGTTCACTCTTTGTCATCTGGAGGCTCAGATACACTACATGGTCACATGAAAGGGATGGGTATGGATGCTTTTAGAGTTAGTCTGTCAAGTGCGATTAGTTCGTCGAGCCATGGTTCTGGTCATGATGATGGAGACACATTGGGAGACGTTTTCATGTGGGGAGAAGGAATAGGCGAAGGTGTTTTGGGTGGTGGAAATCATAGAGTTGGAAGTTCGTTGGAGATCAAAATGGATTCCTTATTGCCAAAAGCTTTAGAGTCTACTATAGTACTTGATGTCCAGAATATTGCTTGTGGTGGTCAACATGCTATCCTTGTGACAAAAAAAGGAGAAAGTTTTTCTTGGGGAGAGGAATCTGAAGGTAGGCTTGGCCATGGTGTAGATTCCAATGTTCAACATCCAAAGCTCATTGATGCCCTCAGTACCACAAATATTGAGCTTGTAGCATGTGGTGAATACCATAGTTGTGCAGTTACTCTATCGGGGGATTTGTATACCTGGGGTAAAGGAGATTTTGGTATTCTGGGACATGGAAATGAAGTCAGTCACTGGGTCCCCAAAAGAGTAAATTTTCTGATGGAAGGGATACATGTATCATCCATCGCTTGTGGACAATACCACACAGCTGTTGTGACTTCCGCTGGGCAGTTGTTTACTTTTGGTGATGGGACCTTTGGTGTTTTGGGCCATGGAGACAGGAAAAGTGTTTTCATACCTAGAGAGGTAGACTCCTTGAAAGGTCTTCGCACTGTTCGGGCAGCCTGTGGTGTATGGCACACAGCCGCAGTTGTAGAAGTCATGGTTGGGAGCTCGAGCTCTAGTAACTGCTCTTCAGGAAAGCTCTTTACATGGGGTGATGGTGACAAGAATCGTCTTGGTCACGGTGACAAAGAACCAAAACTTGTGCCTACCTGTGTTGCAGCTCTTGTAGAACCCAATTTTTGTCAAGTTGCGTGTGGACATAGCCTAACAGTTGCACTTACAACATCGGGCCATGTCTATACTATGGGTAGTCCTGTTTATGGTCAGCTTGGAAACCCACATGCAGATGGGAAGGTTCCAACCCGTGTTGAAGGTAAACTTCACAAGAGTTTTGTCGAAGAGATTGCTTGCGGTGCTTATCATGTTGCAGTTTTAACTTCAAGGACTGAGGTTTACACTTGGGGAAAAGGATCAAATGGTAGACTAGGCCATGGGGATGCAGATGATCGAAATTCCCCGACATTGGTTGAGTCGCTGAAGGATAAACAGGTCAAAAGTATTGCCTGTGGTTCTAACTTCACCGCAGCTGTCTGCCTTCACAAGTGGGCATCAGGGATGGACCAGTCCATGTGTTCAGGTTGCCGTCAGCCTTTCAATTTCAAGAGAAAGCGGCACAATTGTTATAACTGTGGACTTGTGTTTTGCCATTCTTGCACTAATAAAAAGTCCCTGAAGGCTTGTATGGCACCGAACCCGAACAAACCATATAGAGTGTGTGATAGGTGTTTCAATAAATTGAAAAAGGCCATGGAAACGGATCCATCATCTCATTCTTCTTTGAGTCGAAGAGAAAGTGTCAACCAAGGATCAGATGCAATTGACAGAGATGAGAAGTTGGATACTAGATCCGACGGACAGCTGGCTAGATTCTCATTGTTGGAGCCCATGAGGCAAGTGGACATTCGATCCAAGAAAAATAAGAAATATGAATTCAATAGTAGTCGTGTCTCACCAATACCAAGTGGAAGCTCTCATCGGGGTTCACTAAACATAACCAAGTCTTTTAATCCAACTTTCGGATCATCAAAGAAGTTCTTCTCAGCGTCAGTTCCTGGTTCCCGAATTGCGTCTCGGGCAACTTCACCAATATCAAGACGTCCTAGCCCACCTCGCTCAACAACGCCAACTCCCACTCTTTCAGGACTAACTACACCAAAAATTGTAGTGGATGATACCAAGAGAACCAATGATAACTTAAGCCAGGAGGTGGTTATGCTAAGATCTCAAGTAAGCTGCTTTCAACGCTCTTATTCTTGTTCCTTATTCCATAAATTCTTCACACTTTCCTGTGTTACAATATAGGAAAAAAACATAGCTGGTGAGATTATGCTATTTTGTGTTCGATGATCCAGTTGTGTTTCTGGTTCATAGTCAATCACTTTCTGGATTTCACTCATTAAAGAATAGGTCTTTTTCTAGATGAACCAAGCAAGTGTCAATTATTTTATTTGTGTGCCTAGATGGAGTGAGATCATGCTCCTCGAATTGCATTTTGTATAGTTGGTGAAAAACATATATTCGTTACAATTTGACTCCTTTGCTAACTCACTAGCAAACGAGTTCACAGGTTGAAAATCTTACACGGAAGGCACAGCTTCAAGAAGTTGAACTGGAAAGAACAACCAAACAGCTAAAGGAGGCACTTGCAATCGCTAACGAAGAATCAGCAAGATGCAAGGCAGCAAAAGAAGTGATTAAATCACTTACCGCTCAAGTAAATTCCAAAGTTTCCTCTCTGCTGTTAAAATGAATGAAAGTGCTCTATGCAACTTACTGATTGTTTCAATGAAACCATGCAGTTGAAAGACATGGCTGAAAGACTACCTGTTGGATCAGCTCGGACTATCAAGTCTCCTTCTCTTAATTCATTTGGTTCCAGTCCTGATTACGTTGCCCCTTCTTCTAACACATTAAACCGTCCAAACAGTCGAGAAACTGATTCTGATAGCCTAACCACCGTCCCAATATTTTCTAACGGGACCAGCACACCTATTTTCGATAGTGGAAGTTACCGACAGCAAGCTAATCATGCTGCTGAAGCGATAAATAGAATCAGCACACGATCAAAAGAAAGTGAACCCCGTAATGAAAATGAATGGGTTGAACAAGATGAACCTGGTGTGTACATCACTCTCACAGCCTTAGCGGGAGGTGCAAGGGATCTCAAACGTGTCCGTTTCAGGTACTACAGTTCATCTTTATTTCTCTTTTTTTTTTTTGTTAATGATGAAATGAACATAATCGGAGGATTGTTTTGATCGCAGTCGGAAGCGGTTTAGCGAGAAACAAGCAGAAGAATGGTGGGCAGAGAACAGAGGAAGAGTTTACGAACAATACAATGTACGCATAGTCGTTGATAAATCCAGTGTGGGTGTAGGAAATGAAGACTTGGGCCATTGATATTCTTTGCTTTACCCCCAAAATAACACAGAAAACCGGAGTTTCCCACTCATCTATTCTTTTTTTGGTCAACACGGGTTTCATAGGTTTATTGGGGATTATAACCAAGAGAGAAAAATAGATTTCATTATAGTTTGGGTGTTTTCATGTGTAAATTCGTTTGTAAATTCCATAAGCAAACATTGTTTCTTTCTTTGTCTCTATAAATGCTATTATTTGATGTGGAAATCCAAACCGCACTAACTGTTTGAAGAAGATTGTGAAGCAACAAGGGTGTGTTATCAGAGAAAGCAACCTATTTCTTCACGAATGTAATCTTTAAAGCAACCAATTTTGTATCAAAATCTAATTTTAGATTTCATTATTTTGCCATCATCAATGATAATATTATTGCTCATGACAATTACTCTTTCAGCATAATATATCAACGACTAGCCATCTTAATGTATAGAGTTAACATGTTACTGTAATTATTTTTATTATTTTGGACATGTAGTCATTTAGTAATATTATTTATAATCTATTTTATCTAACATTTTAGAAAATTTTCAACTTATTTACAGTTTAAATAAGCTTGCTTTATCGTGGTGATACCATTGGAAAGTACATTTTAGTAATGAATTTAACACGTTACCTTTTTGTTTGATACACCAATACCCTTTTTTCCTGGTCAACCACTAATACCGTTTACATATATGTAAGATAAAATTTATCTGATACGATAAACTCAGAAAAATCAAACAATTAATGACCAAACAAATAGAATTAGATACACAGGTTTTGAAGAGTTACACCAACCTCTGCCTACCACATTAAACACTTGTTTCTTTTGTTGGTCGACCAATTCTGAAAAAAAAACTTCAATCATACATAAAACTCATTGTTAGACATTTTGATATGAAGAAGAACAATACTCACACCATGGCTTCCTGCTTCCACCCTTCTGCTATGGCTACAAGCCGCCGCGAAGAAGACTCCATCATTCTTTTCTCATCCTCAAACTCTCCTGATGAATTCTCCTCTGCTTCCTCTTCATTTTCTTCTTCACCACTCCCAACCCCTAACCGCTACTCTTTAACCGTCACTAACCTCTCCTACACCATCCATCGCACCCCAATACTCAACTCTGTTTCATTAGCTGCTGAATCCTCTAAAATCCTAGCCGTGGTTGGCCCTAGCGGAACAGGCAAATCCACTCTTTTGAAAATCATTTCAGGAAGCGTGAACCACAAGGCACTGGATCCGTCGTCCGTGATTTTGATAAACAATCGTAAAATCACAGACTACAATCAGCTACGCAGGCTATGCGGGTTTGTCCCGCAGGATGATGACCTACTGCCTCTACTTACCGTGAAAGAGACGTTAATGTATAGCGCCAAATTCAGTTTGAGAGATTCAACGGCCAAAGAAAGAGAAGAGAGAGTGGAGAGCTTATTGAGTGATCTCGGTCTTGTTCTAGTCCAAGACAGCTTCGTTGGAGAAGGAGACGATGAAGATCGTGGTGTTTCGGGCGGAGAAAGGAAGAGAGTTTCAATAGCTGTTGAGATGATCCGTGATCCACCAATTCTACTTCTTGACGAACCCACCTCTGGTTTGGATAGTCGAAACTCGCTTCAGGTCGTTGAGCTTTTGGCTACTATGGCGAAATCCAAACAGAGAACCGTCCTCTTCTCCATCCATCAACCAAGTTATCGAATCCTCGATTACATCTCCGATTACCTGATTCTTTCTCGCGGATCGGTTATCCACTTGGGAAGTCTTGAACATCTCGAGGACTCGATAGCGAAACTAGGGTTTCAGATTCCAGAACAGCTGAATCCGATAGAATTCGCCATGGAAATAGTTGAGTCGTTGAGAACTTTTAAGCCAGACTCGGTAGCTGTCTTAGAATCATCATCGATGTGGCCTGAAAACAACGAAAACGATGGGATTATCACAAAGAAAGAAGAGTTTCGTGTCCTAGACTTCACCGAGATCTCATATCTCTGTTCAAGGTTCTGCAAGATCATCTACAGAACAAAGCAGTTATTCCTGGCGCGAACAATGCAAGCAGTTGTAGCCGGATTAGGTCTAGGCAGTGTCTACACAAGACTCAAGCGTGATGAAGAAGGCGTTGCAGAGAGGCTTGGACTCTTTGCCTTCAGCTTAAGCTTCCTTCTCTCTTCCACAGTGGAAGCACTTCCCATATACCTCCGAGAACGTCGCGTTCTGATGAAAGAATCATCTCGTGGATCCTACAGAATCTCATCCTACATGATCGCCAACACCATCGCATTTGTACCGTTCCTCTTCGTTGTATCTCTCCTCTTCTCCATCCCAGTCTACTGGATCGTAGGCCTAAATCCATCGATTCAAGCCTTCTCCTTCTTTGTCCTCTGCGTCTGGCTCATCATTCTCATGGCCAGTTCTCTGGTGCTCTTCCTCAGCGCGGTTTCTCCTGACTTCATCTCCGGTAACTCCCTCATCTGCACCGTTCTTGGAGCATTCTTCCTCTTCTCCGGCTACTTTATCCCCAAAGAGAAGATCCCAAAACCATGGATGTTCATGTACTATGTGTCGCTGTATCGTTACCCGCTGGAGTCTATGGTGGTGAATGAGTACTGGAGCATGCGAGAGGAATGCTTCTCCAGCGGGAACATGGGCTGCTTGATGACCGGAGAGGATGTGTTGAAGGAGAGAGGGCTTGACAAGGATACGAGATGGATCAATGTAGGGATCATGCTTGCCTTCTTCGTTTTTTATCGAATCCTCTGCTGGGGGATTCTACTCAGAAAGGCTTCCAAGTCAACCCATTAAAGATTTCTAGTGAGAAACAAAATTACTTACTGTATATGTTGTCAACAGATACAGATTTCCGTCTGATGTTCATATACATCAATTTAACCTAAAGAGTAACATTTTATATACAGAAGGAGAGACTAATACGGATTAATCGGGGGTAGGAGAGAAAGGCTATCAAGTTATCATCCAATGAAGCGAACTATGTATAAATTATCATCCAATGAAGTGAACTATGTATAAAATTTCGACCTTTGATCAAATTAGGTTTTAAACAAGAAAATTTTCCATTAAGGTAACTCACATATTCAAGAAGAGGAAGCATTTCAACACCAAATCATGTTTTATCACGAGTCCCTTTTTATTCATTACCACTTGCAAAGTTTCACACACCTTATGATGGTTCAACTTAAAACGACACAGCAAAACAGAGAGAAGTTTGAGAGCATAGAATAAAGAAGAGGAAAGCAAAAAGCAAAGCAACCCAAGAGAGAAAGATAGCTGCAAGAGGACGGACAGCTACACATTTATACGCAAAAAGAAAAGAAAAAAGAAAGGATAAAGAGGGCAAAACAGCAAACAACTGCTTCAGATATCGAGAGTGAGCCACAAGGTACGTTTCCTTTCTTATTCATAAGGTCTAACATCTCCACCTCAAGTAGCACGAGAAAGGCACTTTACTCCTATCAATTCCACAGAACCATTCATTCTTGTTACCACATATCTCTTTCACCAACATGAGCTGTGTCCTGAATCTATCATCAATAATAAGCATTGGTGATTTGTACGAGTGCCTAAGCATGTGTTAACAAGGAACTGCAAGACTAGCTTAAAGAAAAGGGTGAAAAAGGACCAACCCGTCAGGTAGGAAGTGCCCCACAAGAAGCCAAGGCCACAAAGACTCCAACTAGAGACTTCAGCAGAACAAGGATCAGTTGGAGTTAGGTAGCAATAAACGTTGCGTAACACTCACCTGAATCATTCCCACACCTAGATTAACACGAGAGTTTACAAAGTATTTGACAATGCAAAGGAGCTTCACGTTTGCTCTTACCGTGTTACTCTTCCATTCTGATCTCACACAAAGTGACGACTCGACCAAGTCGAATGTCCTTGATATTGCTCAGGGAGTTGAGCTGATTGATGATTATTGTCCACAAAGTTATCTTTCTGAGGGTTCTGGAAATAAGGAAAATCTGCTTGGACCTGTGATGTTGGAACCTGTTTTCCAGGAAACGGAAAGTTGGCAGCCCCGTTCAGTCCATTGCTGGTACCACCCATGTGTTCTGGTTTCCCAGAGGCGGCGTAATTCAAAGAACTGTTCGGCCCAACGCCTCGAGAAGATTGAGCTTGGTATCCATCCAACCAGCTGTAATCATCAACCGGTAGATTGTTGTTGCCAGAAAAATCCAAACCAGGTGCTGGCTCCTTTTGCAGCTTAGAGGGGACAGAGTTAAACCCAGGCGGGGGGCCAAGATGCCTAAAGGCTCTACTTATTGGATTTTTCTTTGCTAACGAAGATTGGACGCCCAGGCCGTCAGCAACAACTACGGATGACAAAACAGTATCAATTTTGGGTGGCAATACAGCTTCAGGTGTTCGTGACTGAGAATATGGCATACCACCCATACCATTGACATTGTAAGACTGGTGGACGGGTAATGAGTGTGCAGGGTAATAGGAAACTCCATGATTTCCTTGCATCTCATTCCTCATTACATGACCATTACCCATCTGAGCAAACCCAGATAGGCTACTAGCAAGAGAAGCAGCTTCTTCTGGTGACCACTTGTTACCACCACCAAAGGAAGCAGATTGTGACTGGACCGGTGAAACATGTGAAACCTGAGCTTGAGTTTGTTGAAAGTGCACAACCCGTGATGGCAGTGGTTGAAGTTGTGCGACCTGTGATTGCATTGGCTGAAGTCGTGCAGCAGCTAGTGATTGGGCTGGCTGAGGATGCACTGCCTGCGTCGGAACTTGCTGCATATGCATAGCTTGAGACTGGGTTGATGGCTGAAGAAGTCCCAGAAGGTTAGAACCAACAGATGCAGGGACTTGAGCCTGCGTCTGAACTTGTTGCATATGCATAGCTTGAGACTGGGTTGATGGCTGAAGAAGTCCCAGAAGGTTAGAACCAACAGATGCAGGCACTTGAATACTCGCATTGCCTCTAGCTTGCAGAAGTTGATTTTCATGAAAAGCTGTATCAGAACCACTTAAAGCTTTAAAGTCCCCCATAGTAGCAACTTGATCAGGTTTCCTGAAGCCTCCACTAGGACCATATGTTTGGTCAGAAGCCTCTTTCCTCTTTTCAGTAACTAGAGGCTTGAAAACAATTACTTCATCATCATCATCTTCCTCACCCATATAAATCTGCTGATCAAGCTGCATCACTGGCGAGTTATGATTCATCATCACTTGGTTATCTTGCAGAGCATTACAAGCTTTAGGTGGGTTTGAATGAGAATCCAGCAAGTCATCTGACGGTTTTACACCAACAAGAAACTTCTTCTTCTTTGAATCAAAATATACATGATTCTGATCAACTTTGATCACACTAGTCAAAGCTTTCCCTGCTGCTAATATCCTCTTTATACGAGCTTTCTTTTCCTTGGGACCTTCAGTTCCAAAGGAATGTTTCCTTGAGAAGTCGAGAATGGTCTGAGCTGGAAGCAGTGGCAAGAATCCTCTTAGTTCATAGTCCTCCCATAGTGCAAGTCGGTTTTCAGTTTCTCTTTCATCATACAAGCTCATGTTTGAGAAGCAAATCTCGTCTTCAACATCATCAATAAACATAGGTCCAAGCGACAAGATTTGATTGAAGAAGCCAACACACTGGTTCCAAAAGCTATTTCTTACAGCAATCTGTCTATCATCCGGATCACTTCCCAGTGCAATATCAGGACAACAGGCCAACCATTCAACAAAAACTAAGACACCAGGCAAGAAGTAACTCGACGAAGGATCTCCCAGATGCACACACTTCTCTATTACGTGTCCAAGTAACTCGAAACTAGCTGTTAAGGAGTTTCTGGCAGGCTCAACACGCTGTACAATTTCTGCATATGACTGACCTTCTGTCTCTTTCTTTGAGTTATGGACGCTAAATATAAGAATTGTCACGAGTCTAACAATGAAAAGTGCGCTGTCACTGGTGTCTATGCCCAAACTCAGCTCGTCAACTGAGCCCGAAGAAATCAACTCTCGTAAACTGCTGCTAGTGGAGGTAAGAACTTCTGAGAATGTCTCCAGGCTGAGAAGACAAGTGATAAGTATTATACCAGAGAGCCAGTATCATAATCTAGAACAAAATAAGTTCAGAAAAACTACCTTGTTCGGGTAAAAAGAATCCCGTTGAGACGAAGAAATCTAGTGCAGAATGCTTTGAGCATCTCATTTGAAATAGTTACTTTATCCTTCACAGGACCAGCTACCAAGTTCGCATTTTTTGATGAAGTATCTTCACCTTTACCTCTTCCTTTACCAGTCGGCCTCCTGGATGAGTCTTTGGAAGCCACAAACAATTGGGCATAACTCTGACGATTCTGCTCAACCATACAAAGAGAGAAAGATATTTTATATTTGAATAATAAGAAAGTGGAAGAATAATCACTCGTACGCCAAGCCACTAAAATAATAACGAAACAGGAACTTCGTAGTTAACCTTTTCAAAAGCAACAATCAAGTTGTCACGGGCAGTTGGGAAAGGAATCTCCACAGCCAAACTTCGGAAATAACGATATGTTGTTGTAAACTCATCCCCCGAATAAGAAGCAACTATAGCAAGCTGAGACATTAAGTTAATCTAATCAGAAAAAATATACTCCATAGTTGTACCTAACTAAAAAATAACACGAGAAAAGGGAAAACAAGGGAATAACCTGATGATGTGGGTTTCCATAAGCTGGCAATAGAGAAGCTGCTTGCAAATAGTAACTTGAAGCAGCAGCATACTCTCTGTTCTTGGAATCCCCCTCGCCCCACAATCCTTTATACCGAGCGAGATCACCAAGGTATATTAAGCAACGATGACAAGATACCAAGCCTAATTTAACTTCTGCTAACTTCTTTCCACCCTTATCAGCCAAATTTTGACTCTCTTGATCCTCAGAAAAATAACCCAGGGGAAGACCATACTTTGATCTAATTTTTAAGATCATATCATGGTAAAACCCAGTAGCTTCTGAAAGGAATGTTCTGAACTGCAGCTTGAGGAAAGGAATGTCTGGTTTAGAAGGACCCTTGACATTTTGTGCTGCACTCGAGCTACTAGAAACCAATACAGCATTGATGTGTGATCTAAACTCTTCAATCCGTTTGTAATGTAACTGCCACAGAGTTAATTCAATGTTGTGCTGCTCAGCAAAGGTATGATCTTCAAGAATTATTGCTTCATAATTCTCACGAATTTGCTGCCACAAATTTAGGTCAGGTGGATTTCGAGTCTGAGCAGCCTTCCGACGCTTGTTTTCTAACTCAAAAGTCTGCAAAGTATACATCTATTGTCAATATGACGTAGACCCAAATCTTACAGAGATATAGGCTCAAGTGAAGAAGAGACAAAGCGGCCTTATATATACCTTACAAAGAAACTAAGATTACGTGTCCCTAAGACATACTATGTTAAATAACCCCAAACACAAGGATGACCAAAATTCAGAAATGCAAGTGTAGTAGAGAGAGAGAACCTTATCAAGTATGGACTTGGCTCGCTCCCTTGGAGAGCAAGCAGTAGTTTTATCCATCTGCAAAGTCATCATCCATCAAAATGTTTCAAAGGTTATTTCATATGTAACCTGCAATAAGAAAAGGCAGAATCTCAGCACAAGATAGAAGCCAAAACCTATGCTTGTGTACTTATCTAAGAAACAAAAGCCGAACAAGACTAAAGAGCTTAAACAATTCAATCATCTTAAAGTGTTATACTAAAGAAAAGAGACAAGTCAAATATACATGCCGCTAATCTATTCAAGTCAAACCTTGAATTGGAATAAGAAGAACCCTTTACATAAAATCAAACGATTGCACCAGTGATCATAAAAAGAGTAAAAATATCCCGATACATAACATAACACAAGAAGAATCACAAAGACCCTTAAGGTCTTAATCTCAGAATCAATCCTTTTGCCCACAAAACGAGAAGCGAAATCAAAGCAGAATCACCATCAAATTCAAAAGGGCAAGAAGAAAAAAAACCCTATTCCCAAGAATTTATTTTTAAGAAAAAAACAAACGACGCGATAAGAAGAAATCAACCAAAAGCAAAGCAAATTCTTGAAATTAGGATTAAAGGGAAGAAATCTAACCGGAATTACCAGATCTGCGGTGATGGCTATGCGACCACAAGCATCGGAATGGAAAAATCGGTGAGAGGAGAGAGAAACTAGGGTTTTTTTTTCCGCAAGAGAGAAAAAAAAATAGAGACGGTGAAGGTTGTATAAGGTCGACTTTTGCTTAAATATTAAAAAAAAAAAAAAAAGAGAGAGAGACAGAGAAATAGTGAACAATGAAAATTAATTTAAAGGAAAAAAAAAGGGATTGTCCAAGTATTTTCTTTCTCGGCGTTCTCGCTTTTGGTTTTGTCAAACGGAAGAATGTTGCCTTACGGGCTTTGAACGTCGTCGTTTCTTAGTCTTTTCTTTTCAAAGAGGATTACTTTTTTCTTTTTTACATCAAATATTTTTGGACTTCCTTATAAGTAGTACTTGTTCTCAAACACATTGGTTTAACAAGCAGATAGTGGAATGATGGTTTCTAATGCTATTATGTAAAAAGGTTTACCAATCAAGAAAATCTATAAATATGTTTAACAAACATAAAAACGCAGGTAAAGTTAGTAGAAGAATCGTAGAATTGTCCGTTGTTTAGCGTTTTAGAACATGTTAGAAGATACTTGTTTCTCGTCCTTGATGATAAAATTATCATTTATAGTAAGTTAAGATATATGAGTGATGTGTTATTTGAATTTCGCGGGTTTTTTAAATTCAAATTTTGTACTATTTAACTTTTTCCAACGCTATTTAATATTTTTATATTATATTTTTAAATATATTTTAAAAATAATAGATTGTTTATTTATTTTAATATTAAATAGACAATTTTTTGGTAAATCGTAAATAGGCATGTTAAATGATGTAATTAACAATAAAGCAATTGCTGGAAAAAATCTATTTATCATTTTTTCTTTTTAAATAGATCAAGAAAACGACAATATATTCTATTAAAAGTTGAATAACTTTTAATAGATTGAAATACACTATGTTACTCGTTTATAGATATTTTTGTATATCCAGGTTTAATGTAACTGAATCATGTAAATACATTATTGACTACAAAAGAAAATTAATAAGAGACTTTCAGTTGTAATTGGCTTGGTCAGAAACTCAAGAGCATAAAAAAAAAATTAACATATCAAGACAGCTTTAGAGTTAACACATATGAACAAACCTCGCATAAAAAATAAAATGCATTACAAAATACCTTTATATACACACAAGACTGATGCCCAATTTGCACAAAAAAAAAAAAAAGACTGATGCCCAAAAGAATAAGGTCATTAATCATTATTGTCTTCTGGGGGAGAAAATGAGTAGAGCAAATAATGCTAACATCATTAATCAATCACCAAAAGGATATACAGAACAAACATAGCCTTTTCTTCTTTCTTTTTTTTCTCATGTTGTTAGTTCCAAGGTGGAGAAGATGGCCGGTGTATGAAATCTTGGGAAGACGAGCCGCCGTAGTTAAGGTCGAGGTTCTGGAGCTGCTCCATGAGCTGCGAACGTCTTTCCTTGAAGAAATCAAGACGTGTTGTTAACTCTACCAGAGCTGCTGATGCAGCAGCTGACGGATGATTAAGCCTTGGGTACTCTGTTATCTGCAAAACCGTCATTTCAAGCATGTTAGTGTGCGTTGTCATTGCTTAAGATGTTTCCTTAAAAAATTTAAGAGCAGCCAGCTTTGATTTGCTATGCAGAAAGCGATCATGCATGTTTCTGTAGTAACTATTGTTTGCAACTAACTATTCTGTGGAACTAATAAACAAACCAGATAAGGCCAATCGCAGAATTTCACACAATACTACGCAACCCAAAAGAAAAACTATCTTCCTCAGTTTCAATCCTACCAACCACCTTCGTTTTGACGTGTATATCCTTCGTGAAGGGAATGATAATAACAAGGAGCAAAAGGTCTTACATCTAATGCTCTTGAAGTCGACGGAGCAGATGGAGAATCTATGGCTGAGAACTTGTCCACAGACACCTTTCCAGACTCTTCACTGATTTTAGAGTCAGTTATGTTTGTTGATTCTGGTATTTGCTTACGAGATGGTTGCCTGCTATTGCCAACACCAAAAGATCCTGCCCCTTTACTATTTCTCCACTCCGCTCCCAGTAAATTCTCCTGTAGGCCAAACAGTAAATTCTTTAGGTTTGATCTAAACTATGAAAGATGTTGATTGATGACAAAAACATCAGTAAGAAGTACCTCGTGTCTTTGTTTCCTTTCATGATTTACATAGGCAAGAGTGGAATCAAAATCTTGCTGAAGAAACCTTCTGCAGAAATACATAAAATGGTATCAGACAAGAAACACAGATGTGAATTAATCATATTACAAGATATGTTGTGCAAAAGTTACTTCAAACATAATTCTCACTGCTGTACTGAGTTAAAGATGAATGCTGGATAAGTTAATCCGAGATATTTGTTAAACATCTTCACTAAGCTAAAGAAACAAGCAAGCAATTCAAGTATAAAAGCTTTACAGAAAAAAGGGAAGTTATCTCGAAAAGTAACTTGGACTACGAGCTCCTCTGTGTGAGGAAAGTACAGGGATAGTGACACAACTCACTTTTGAGGATTGTGATTCTGGAGATACTGATGAGTATCACGTGCATCTGAGAAGGAACCAAAGTGAGTCTGACGTTGCTGGTTAAGCTGATGGTGAAGTTCTGCAACTTTCTGCTTCAGCCTGGCCACATCAGCCTCAGCTAGAGCAATTTCCTCAAGCTCAGCCCTTGTCTTCAAATATACTTGGATCGTAAGTATTTTACAAGAGCTAATTGGTGTAAAGAAAGGTACCATTTCCCTAAAATGTACACTTACTTTTGAATCCACACCATGTGAACTGAATTGTCCAGAGGACATGCTCAAACCAACCTCCAGTGCTGCTCGGAGATCTCTTTCAGCTTGCAGCTGCTCTTGTAATCTTGACACCTAAATAAGTATTTTCCATCAAACCAGAAGACGATTCCTTTGACATTAGGATTAATAGTGGAGAGACGAGATTTATAAACACTGATAGTTTTAAAGAGAAATTTTTTACATCTTGTTCAAGCGACAAACGACGTTCATGCAGTGCTTGCTTCCTTCTCTCCAAGCTAGCCTGTAATATTGCATTACCTCTGGCCTATAACAATAACGGTGAGCAGTGTTAATGACTTTATGAAGGCAAAAAATAATATTTCAGTGGTAGATGATTACCTCCTTTGCAATTCGTTGTCGCAGTTCATTTTTTGTGGTCTCGAGCCTCTGTATAGCAAGCCTACAAACAATTAATGAACCAATTAGCAGTACAAAAACACCAAGCTAGCTAATCTTCAATTCAAGCATATACCAAAGAGATGAAGTAGTAGTTAATAATGCATAGATCAACAATGTAGAAAGAACATATATACATGTATTTTGTAGATCTTTGGATAGGTGAATAATCTCTTATATATCCTACTTCATTCAAACAATGTAGTCTTCAGTAAATTGCAGAGCATTAGCCATGTCCGATAAAGTACAAGGATTCTTAGATAAAGTACAGGGTGAAAATGAATCTTGCAAGTATTTCAAGGAAAGAAAACATTTTAACTTGAAAACTTATGGATAAATACTCATAGTTAATGATAGTTTTGCTAAGAAAATAAAGAAGTGGCGTATGAATACACTAGCTAGAAGAATATATATATATATATATATATATATATATATAGATGGAGAATACACCCAAGAGTTAAAGCCTTACTCGTCTTCTCCTGAAGAATCAAACGACCCATCTGTGGATATCTTTCTGGCCTGAGACAAACAAAGAGAAGAAAATATTATTGATATTATTCCGTATTTTCTTCATATGATTCAGCTAAGGTGTGACACTTATATCAAATTGGAGAAAAAGGGTTTAGTATCATGCATCCAATTATATATAAACTAATGGGCCAAATCTGCCGGGTGTACAGAATCAGAACTATTTGATCAAGATAAGAAAACACATACACTGCCTCGACCCCAGAATGTTGCGCGCTTTGCATGAACAGAGGAGGGTGTGCCCTTATTCACGGATTTTGCGCTTGGTGATTCAAGACCAGGAGCCGCCAAAGTATTCCCATGAGTGGGTACATTTAGAACCGTCCCTGATGATTGATAAGACTCGCTAATATGTGCGAGACACGAGTTTTCTCCGTATTTTGTTGGATCATCGCCTATCTGCTCTCCAGCTTGTTGATCCGTGGAATTGACAAAAGGATTTCTCATAAGATGATCTGTTTGTATGTTTGAATTACATCTTGGACCATTTATGTCTCTTGGTGATTCAATATCAGAGTCATCAGCAACAAATCCCTACAAAGAATGTAGAGTATTCAGTAATCATGAAATAATTATTTTGTCTAACCTTTCTTCTTAGCTGCCAAAAATGCCGACTGTATTCATTAGAAAATAGCACCGCAATAGGATATATATATAATAGCTACACCTAAAAAGCATATTCTAAATCCCAGAACCATTCCCTAACTTTAAAGGCATTTCGGTATATCATCAACTATACAAATAAATGTTTCATGTAAACTCATGCATGAGTATATTGAAGGGAGATATACTGGCCAAAGGAGAAATAACCTTGTATTCATAGAGATCGCTGCCTGTGCAACCGCTGCTCTCACTCATTTTTCCACTCAATGCACGCTCATTATCGTCATCTGTCACTGGTTCAACTTCATTATCTGCATTGTGATATTCATTTTTCACGTTGTTGTCATCATCACTTGAATCATCAGGCCCACTATTTCCAATATGTGATTCAGTCGAAATAGAACATCTTTGAATATTTTCTTCCTGAAATTGCAAATAAGCATATAAGACATACAACATTGATGAACGTTGAATGAAACTATCTGAGTGCGTCTTACATCGAAAATACTTCCATAATCCTCCAGGAGAACTGTAATGATGGCTTGAGCATTATTGGCAGCATTAGCAGCAGCAAGAAGCTGAGCAGAATTGTCTTCACCGCTATCAAAATCGTCCTCTAAATCACATTCACCAGCCAGTAGAGGACGTAGGAGCAGAGGAGCCATGCAAGCAGCTACAGCATTTGGGTTCATTCGATTTTCGTGGGAATGAGATGAGATAGTATGCATCATTTTCAGAATCCTGAGAGTACAAACAAAATATGTAAGGGTTTAAGAAAACAGCTTATTAATGATTCTCAAGCACTCTTACTCATAAAAGCCACAACGAATTCATCTGGTCGATAGAGTCAGACTTGGCAGAAACAAGTATTCTCAACTTTAACATCTAATATCTACTATAATCTAAACTGTTAGCAGTGTGAACTTGGCTATTAGCTCAAAACAACCCGAAGGAAGATCTGGAGACATACCGTTGTAGTAGACGTCTATTAGGTTCCGGAAATGTTTCCGCTATAGCAGAGCGCAATGAACTAATGCGAGCCTCCTTAGACTCGATTCCTGATCCAGCAAAACCAATTAAGAAGACGTTAAGTTCACAGAAGTTCAGTCAAGTCTCCAGAAATTCTTTAACGGAAGACCCACGCAAACATATATATATATAGTAGACACACACACACACATATATGCATGTTTACAAGTATGAATTTATCAGAAGGAAGGAAAAGAGGGTGAGGGAACTCACTGTAAGCTTCCAGCAGGGCAGTACAACAAGATGCTGAAACCGGAGAAGAAGGCAGCTCCCTCAATACATGCTGCATGTAAAATGAAACTGTCTTAGAATTGCAACAATGCACAGACTATCGGAATAAGAAGTTGAGAAGAAACTACCTTAATGCAGTCTCCAACAACATGCGGATCTTCATCAAAAGTGAACTCTGTTTTGCCTAGGTTTTATTTGAAGTGGAAGAGGGACAAAAATATAAAAGGTGTATTGGAGAGAGCACATACCAGGAAATTCTAAGAACATATAATAAATTTACTTAACAAGATGTGCCTAAACTTAATCAAGAGAGAAATCAGTTAGCAGATTATAGGTACCCTGTTCATATTCTTGAACTCTACGTTCTACCTCCTCCACATCAGCGGACTGTCTTAATATTCCTTCAATTTTAGTTCCTGAGGAGACAAAAGAGGGCCACAAAACCAAACAAAAAACCAGTTAAAAGAAAAATGCATTCAAAGAAAAGAAATACATCATGTTTCAAATGTTGCAAGAAATCGTACAACAGAATCATGGAAAAAAGTTAAAACTTTTACTGAAATTAATACTTTGCACGTATAAGTACCCTGACAAAACTATGAAAACATTTTGATCTAATAGCACATACCCCCAGAAAAATAATTTGGGGAAGATCAGGTAATCAATAAAGCTTAGTGATAGCTATCGATACTTTCTTAAGAACGTACCATACTTCTCAATAAACTGAAGAGCTTTCTCAAGGAATGATGGGCTTCCATCAATATCTTCGAGAGCAAGTAAAATTGGTCTTCCAACAACCAAGGATTTTAATGGACGCTTATCCCGCCCTAATAATTATGGACAATAAAGGTAGAATGACGCATAGATGATGGAAAGTAAACTATTATTAAGGCAGAAATGTACATAAGAAAAATAAAGGCTTAAATATTGTATAGATATACGATGCTTAGGCCAGAGCTGTAACATGGACTAGAACAAACATTGATGAAACCAACCTTCGATAGCCTCGTTAGTTTCAGCACGGAATATTCCATTTTGACCCATGATAAGTGCTGCATTAGGGGCTTGTGCAAGAGCCTGCTCAAGAGCAGTTTTCCACTCGTACAAATCTTCAAATGTCTCAGCCTGGATCATCCAAGTTGGTCACATAAAGAAATGTTAACAGAAGTACAAAGACCATCTTAAAGGACTATCACAATGCTGCAACATGTTTTTAGAGTAGACATCTAGAGAGTAGGTATTTCAAATTTGCTGATGATGATGAATCACCTTAAGAGTGAAAGCTCTCCCATCCCGCCCATCTGGAAATAATACCGTCAACAATTTTTTATCCTCTCTCACCACAACACTGAAAACAAAAAAAAAATCAATGTAAGTTGAATTCCGTGAAATTTTATAATCAACTAGCAGTATTCTGCATACCTTCCAGAGTTATTCAAGTCGATGCCACCCAGAGTTAAGTTAACTTCACCACCTTTTTGTGGTAGTGTACCCTGTGAAAAAAAAAGTTAAATAGCTCAATATATACAATTATCAAGAATCGTATCCTACATTAAAAAAAAAATCAAATACGTAGATCAAAATCAACTATGGAGAAGGCAGTATGATTGTGAATACTAACAGGGTCATTTTTGAAGAAGACCAAAGAAGTACGTGTGAGGATGAACCAGCGTTTCTTCCAAGACGTCCAACCCAATCCTATTGAGCAGAATACCAAAATAAAATGTTTATGATATCACAATAGCCACAGGGAATTGAAAAACTGAACAAACATGGTGAAATGTGACAATATAGGGAGGGGAAAATTGTCACGATACCTTTAGATGATATGAAAAGTGGACCGCTCTTGAAAACCTGTCAAATAATAGCGAGTTACATAATATTAGTAACAATCATCAGTTTAGCATCAAACTTACATTTTGAAAACTAGATAATATAGATACTTCTCAGAGACAAGTAAACTCAATAAAATTCTCTTAATTGTTTACAGTTGATATTGGGAACCAGACATGCACAAATATATAAAACGATTCAAAACCGGCATGCTACTCACTCAGCCAGTTGATACCCTTGTATCTAACCTGTGTGTTATTTCTACTTAAATGAGAAACCCCTTCCCTAAATACTGTTATTTGAATCAAGCTAATCTTTTGAGATTATGGAAATGTACTACTCAACACACATATTGAACTGTTCTGTTAAAAGTACAATGAGCGATCAATAGGCTTCCATGAACAGCTATAATCAAAGCTTGTCTCACAACTAACCAAAGGCCCTGTGTATCAGGAGATTCCTAGAACAACCCCTGCCTGATAATAAAGAAATTGAAATCTACAAACTCCAATTTTAATTATAATAGATTAACTTTAGCAATCATTTTCCTATTTTTAGCAATTCCAGTGTCCCAGATGACCCAATTTAAGACAATTAAAAACCAAGAAACAGCACTACAAGTCAATTTCTCAATCCACTCAGCAAAAACCCCAAGAAACCTGCATTACCGTATTTGAAGCTGCACCTCGTGGCCGCTCCAAAGCCGTTAAAGAAGCCTCCATTGCCTCAACAGCATAATCTCAGATCCAGCCTCGTGACGAAACCCAACTAAATTCGACAAATTCGAAACACTAGGGTTTCAATTTCACCCTCTTTCGATACAAACAACAGAAAGCGACAACAGCAACAAACAATTCACCACCCAAAACCAAATCTCCTCAAAATTGGAAGAACAGACAACTCAAAGCGCCACCATTACAGCCGTCGCAGAGTTATCTCTCTGGTTCTTCCGTCGTACGCTAGATTTGAATAGCAGAGAGATTTTAGCAAAGAGATAGAGAGAAAAGAAGGGGACATTGCTTTCCACCTACTTCTGCTGTGTTATGAGAGAGAGAGTGGATGGGTCATGAGTGTCGGAGAAGTCACGGGTCGGGTCTGGTTCAACTTAAGTCTTGTATTTTTAAAATCAATCTAACCAATTACGATTTTCCACGTCAGCAACAGCTGGTATGATCTTGCTCCACTGGTCCAATTTAATAATTCGTGATTAGGTAAATAGGTGCTACTGCGATTAGTTAGATCAGACCTACGACTCTCTGTAAAGTGTAAACGAACTACTATACTTTTTGTATTTAATAAATAACTTATTGACTACTAATCTACTTGTGTATAAAAGAAACAAGACGACAACCATATAGTATGATTTAATGCTCAATTTTATTTCATTTTGGATCCAAATTTGTGGCACCCCATTGCAATTTGTTACACCAAATGTACGTGCTTTGAGAATCCTAGTAGAGATTGATTTTGAAGCATTAGCATCCGCAATGCACATATGGAAATTTTGTCACTGTCAACACATCTTCTTACCTTCAGCCGGTAAGGAAACTATGGCTCTCTTCGCTAGGGCTTAACATATATGACTCCTCTTCAAAGGTAAATTGCAGCTTGTCACAACATCTACTTCTCTATCATGAACTCGATCCTAAGCTCCAAATTATCGCCATCGCAAATTCGCAACCATAGTTCCCACAATTTTTGGGTTTTGGTTTGAAGTTTTGCAAGGTGAAAGCAAACAATGGCAACCCCAAGTGTTTTTGCTTACAAAAATTAGATAGCATAAAGAGTTTCTGAAAGTTTTTTCCGAGATATATTATAACTCACCATAAGAGACACGCAGGTTTCATGGTTCTACTTCTATGAATATAAAAAAGTAAAGTTAGGCCCAATTAAGTCTTGGGTCAAATAGCCCAAAAATAACATGACCAAAAAGTTGGGTCAATGGTACAGTGTATTATGTTGAATTTCCATATATAAATACTACTTTATCTGAAAATACACAAAAACTATTCTTCATTTGACGAAAATACCCTTTTGACACCCCAAAAGCCTCTGCTATTTTAATCACACAGTTCTATAAGCAGCTATGGAGTGCTCAAAAGAAATTGTGACATGCGAAAGAAAGAAAAAATTACTTTCAACTGAAAAAAAAAAGCATAGAGCACAAAAAAGGTAGTTTCGTTGTGATGTCAGTATAGATCCCAGTCGACGCAATTCCATCTTCCGATTTCGAACCAGTACAGCCATGGCGACAACGAGCTCCGGCCGGTTAATCGCCGGTTTAACGGCATCGATCGGCTCAATCGAATCGCGTTACGCGAATCCAGCTCAATCCGTTTCTCTAATCTGTCGAAATCAAACCAATGGTGCACCTCCCATCGTCCTTCGGTCCTCTCGAAAGTCTAGGCTGTGGTTAATCGAGGCGATTCCTCCGGCGAAGTCCTGGGACGGATCTAACGATGGCGAAGAAGAAATCAAGAAGTCAGACGCGCGTAATTACGCGATCGGTGGAATCGGTGGTCGCGAGGTCGCCGGAAAAAATGACAGGACGATGGAGATAGTTATAGCAGCGGCGACCACGGCGGCGCTGGGTGTCGGGAATCGCGTACTATATAAGCTGGCTCTTATTCCTCTCAAGCAATATCCCTTCTTCTTAGCACAGCTCTCCACCTTCGGGTAACAAACTCTCTCTTCCTCTCTCTTTGAAAATGCCTAAAATTAGATTTCAGATTTTTTGGTTTTGAGATTTCGATTTGAGCTCTCTATTGATGATCTAGCATTCATTGTGTTCAATTGTTGTTACCGTACGTTTGGAATCCCAGATAGATATTGGTATGTAAAAATGTAATTATCACAAGATTCTCTTTAACAAATGATGGGTCATAGTTGGCGACTTGTTTTCAATCTTCTTCACCTATAAAATATTTTTATGCGCATTTAAACTTTTATCTCACGTGCGAGTTGCTTTGCGTCACCTACATGGTGGCTATTCGTTTTAATTAGTGTGTTAATGACTTTTGTTTGTTGGATCTGCGGTGAGTTTAATAATGAGTTTATTTAACGAAATTTATATCGTGCCAGAATATTTGACCCTTTCTTAATTCACTTAGCCACGTGTCAGTCACGTGTCTCACTCTCTTTTGCGTATGGGTTACAGTATGTTGATTGTTGCCTTCTTGCATCAGATTTTTCAAGTGTAGACTATACTAATGAGATCAGAGAATCTGTTCACCTGTTTATACATTAGCTGTGTATGAGATAGACACATTATATTTTACTCTGGGACTGCCGGACTGGAATGTAATGTATATATTTCAGAGAATGTATATGGTTGTTTTCTGCTTGATGCATCTGAAATTTAGTCCATAGTAATAATGTGACTTTAGCCGTGTAATTTGTCAGTCTTTGACCCTTTTAGAGATAAACTCTTGTACTATTGAACTCATCCACGCATGATCTCGGACTTATAAAAAGAGAAAGTAAGCCTAGAGTTTGTTCTAATTGTTCTTCAATGTGGATAAACCCATAGTTTCGCGGTAATATTCATCTTACTCGATTTCCTGGACGTATCTTGTTCTTAATTACACAAAGAAAATAACATTTTTCTTTTGCTATTTTTGCAGGTATGTAGCTGTATACTTTTCGATCTTGTATTTCAGATTCCGAGCTGGAATTGTTACAAAAGAGATGCTATCAGTTCCAAAACTTCCATTTTTAATTGTTGGCGTCTTAGAGTCTCTTGCTCTAGCTGCTGGGATGGCGGCTGCATGTATGTTTATGCTTATGCTACTCTTGAAGCTCCTTTCCCTTCCCATTTTCTACTGTAATTTCAGTAGATGTATAATTTTATGTGTCGATGTAATTACATCTTAAAAACACTTTTCATCTTACTTACTACTGTCGTTTTTCTTGACTCAGCAAATCTTTCTGGACCATCTACTACAGTTTTATCTCAGGTTAGAAGCTTAAAACATTACTATCTCTTATCTTCCATAGGATCAAAGTACAACAGAAATATTCCTGAATTTTGTTCTGGTGTGTCAAAAGCTGCAAACTTGGGTTTTCTCTATTTGCTCAATAGCTTGCTAAAAGTATGGTTATTTGTCTGAAAAATGAGTTAATCTTGTCATTTATTTCTTTGCAGACATTTCTTATCTGGCAAATTCTTTTCTCCATTATATTTCTCGGGAGGAGATATAGGATAAATCAAATATTAGGATGTACTCTTGTAGCAGTTGGTGTAATCGTCAGTGTGGCAAGGTTAGCCAGCTCGATTAGCTTGCTTGATATTATTTTGAGTGACTGGTTTCTTTGTCTCCTTTCCTTTTGTTAGACTTGTCAGTGGACACTATATAACCAGTTTTAACAAATTTCATCCATGTTGAGTTTACATTACTAATTTCTCATCCATGTTCAGTGGATCAGGTGCCGCTCATTCATTTAAAGATACAGGAATACTTTGGAGTCTTCTTATGGTGTTGTCTTTTCTGCTTCAAGGAGCAGATACAGTAATGAAGGTTTGTTAATCATTTTCTAGTTATGTCGGCAATTACAAGATGTTGGGCTCTTCTCTTTAACAGTAACTTCCATATCCTTGCAGGAAGTCATCTTTCTAGATAGCAAAAAGCGATTGAAGGTAATTATCGAGACCCTTTAACAAAATTCGCGATTTTTGGATTCTGAAAGAAATCTGTTCTTATTGTTACAGGGTGCTTCACTTGATCTGTTTGTTGTGAACTCGTATGGTTCAATTTTCCAAGTAAGTATTCTCATTGTAGATCCTCTTTTTTTATATCAGATCATTTTACGTCTTAGCATTGTTTATTAACAGAAAATGTGAATCTCTTTGCTAGCTAATGTGCATCTTTTTTTGGTCAACCCAGGTCATATGCATTGCGTTGCTTCTTCCTTTTCTTTCAAAACTTTGGGGCATACCGTTTAACCAACTACCGAGTTATATCAGAGACGGGGGTGCTTGTTTTCTGAATATTGGTTCTAGAATAACAGGTTAGTTGAGGCTAACACTTTTTGCTCCAGTATCTCTTTGCTTTGTTCCTCTGTGTAACATGCTCGGATTTGGGTATGACACAGGATGCGAAGGGGCTCCCCTTCTTCCTGTAATGTTTGTCATGATGAACATGGCTTACAACATCTCCCTTCTACGCCTTATCAAGATCTCATCTGCAGTTGTGTCGTCTCTGGCATCCACCGTTTCAGGTACAAACTTTGTCTCGTTATAGCCTTGCCATGCTTTCATGGAAACCTACTTCTTTAGCTAATTAGTAAGTAATTACCAATGACATAGCATATGATCATCTCTGTGATATCTTAGAAGTCAACAATGCTGTACCAATCCTATAAACAACCTAACTTTTTTTGGTCATAAATTTTGGTGGACTTATACCCATTAGGACATTAACTGATTAGTAATCCGCGAAATTGCATAGGAGTGAACATCATTTATATGCAGAAGAGAAACATATCTAATATACAGAACCTTGTTTGGCTTTGTCGGTTGCAGTGCCCATAGCGGTGTACTGTTTCACGCTTCCCCTACCGTACCTTGGGGTGGCATCTACACTTCCAAGGGGGTTTGTTGCAGGCACAGTCATCCTAGTACTCGGCATGCTTCTATATGCTTGGACACCATCTACTAACACTTCGGATTCGATAATCCCCTCGCCCCCATCCACCTAGCGGCAGGAATATTGGTTTTGTAACAAAATTTGGTTTCTTTCTCTCTTCTCATCGTAGCATATGCCCTCTTTTGTCAAATAAGAAATTCTATACATTCTAACAAAAGAATGGTTAGTTTTCGATTTTGCTTTTCAAAAACTATATAGAGGATAAGGTACTTTGTAACGATGTATATCAACATTTTTTTGTGTCAACAACATGCAATATGCGGATTTGAAATTAAGTCGATGACACTAATAACACAAACCACTAAAATATCAGTAATCCCTCCAGAAAAAAGGGGTTCAAACACTAATAAGTATATCTGGATCAGAGGGCCCATATTCAGAGTTTTTTCTTTGAGTGGGTAACTTGTAACCTCTCACACTTGGACTCTTTGCCCAATAGAACCCATAATGTTTAGAGTAACCGGAACTCTCTCGGCGGCATCATCTCCAGCGGTGGCGGCGGTGTCTATCTCCGCCGCTCTAAGACTCTCCATCACTCCCACTCTCGCTATCGCCTCTCCTCCTCATCTCCGCTGGTTCTCGACGTTTTCTCGTCAATTTCTCGGCGGACGCATCTCTTCACTCCGACCACGCATTCCTTCTCCGTGCCCGATTCGACTCTCTGGTTTCTCGGCTCTCAAAATGAGAGGTACACAAAATATGGAACTGTTTCTCCCCTTTTTTTGCTGTATCAAACAAAGACTTGGTTTCGTGCTTCTTCTCAGATTTCTAACAAGAACAAATTATCTCTACTCTGATCTGATTTTTCTACAGAATTACCATTGCTTTTTGAACTGGTTTATCTGAATTCTTAATTATTTAGTTTCTAGTTGGGTTGGTTTCTGATTCTCTTTTGCTTTTTCAGCTTCGTTTAGCAGTGGGAGTAGTGCAAGTAGAGAGATTCTGGTGCAGCATTTGCTTGTTAAGAATGATGATGTTGAGCTCTTTGCTGAACTCCAAAAGAGAATCTTGGAAGGTCTGATTCTTTTATCCCTTCTATTTCAACATAGTTACATAGCCCTGTAGCTTCTCTAGTCATATAATGTGTCACAATGTTATCTTTATCCTTAATTTTTGTGAGTCTATCACTCTAGTCAGTGGTGGCTCTGCTTACTCAATTTTAATTGATTTCGGGGTTTGGTAACTGGGATAAAGAATAAATGTGGAATATATCATACTGACATAAAAAGAATTCATTACTTGACTGTTACTTTGTTTTGTTTGTGTTAGATGATTAAGGGTGTCTACTGTTTTTTCAAGTAATTATTTTTTATGTAGGAGAGGAGATGAGTGATCTTGCGGCTGAGTACTCGATTTGTCCATCCAAAAAGGACGGTGGTATACTTGGATGGGTAAAACTGGGTCAAATGGTATGCTTTCTTTTTTATAATATTTTCCATATGGTATGCTTTCTTTTTTATAATATTTTCCATTTATTTTGGTTATATTGTTGCATAGACACCTTCAGATCTATAGGACCCTTGCTGTCTTAGCCTCGTTATTTCACAAGCAATTGGGTCATGTAACTATTCCTGGTGAATTAACTATTAGTATTGACATCCATGTGCAAATAGGAGTAGTAGAATGTAACCAATGATACAAGTAATTTCACAATGTTTGGACTTCCCCATGCAAGTTCCTGCTGCAATATGAACATGACAGACCACTTAAAATTGTTTCAGGTACCAGAGTTTGAGGAAGCTGCGTTTAAAGCAGAGCCGAATCAGGTGGTGAGGTGTAGAACCCAATTTGGCTTGCACTTATTGCAAGTTCTATCTGAGAGGTAATTCTACTGCAAATTATCCTCCTCCGTTAGCGACATTTTCTATCTGACTGTTGTAAAATTTCTTGACGACAAGTTTATATTAACAGAGAACCGGTGAAAGATATCCAGGTAGAGGAGCTACATTCCAAAATGCAAGATCCAGTTTTCATAGATGAGGCTCAGTTAATTGATGTCAGAGAACCTGACGAGATGTAAGTTCCTTTCATTTCTCATCTTGACATACTTTTCCTTTTTCACTGAAGCCCAATGGATTAGCTTCATACTTTCTCAACATTATGATTCATGTGTATCTTGCAGAGTTTGATTGTTCTGCCATTTAGATACATGTGTACCTTGCACATTTTTTATCTTAGAAGGAGGACAAAGTATCCATAGTCAACTCACATTGTTTCCTTCTATTCTGTGTCACTACTTGTTGTACCAGAACCATTGCATCCTTGCCAGGATTCCAAGTGTTCCCGCTCCGCCAATTCGGAACCTGGGCACCAGACATCACTTCAAAGCTGAACCCTGAGAAGGATACATTTGTCTTGGTATGTTCAGTCTCGTCTCAACTGTTAGATATAGGTCTACTGTATCTAGCCTAGCACAATTTAGAGGTGTTGTGGGTTGGTTAGAGAGCAGTTAGCGAGGGCTTGTTTTATATGGGTGTCCCGGCAGATTGTTTTGGGTGTGGATTTTCTAGCTTTTCGTTGCATTTGGTTAAGAGTTGAGCGCCTCTTATAAATCTAAGATCATTTTAAACAAAGAATCATCTGATGGTTGTAATGGCTTTTTAAATTCTCTGAGTCGCCTCCTTTGTTCCCATACAGTGTAAGGCTGGTGGCAGGTCGATGCAGGTTGCCAACTGGTTACAGTCTCAGGTAAAAAAAAAAAACTTTTCAGCTCCTTTTATATATTATGCAATTATTATATCTTCATGGATTGGTGTCTTGTTCCTCAGGGCTTCAAGAGTGTGTACAACATCGCTGGTGGAATACAAGCTTATTCTCTCAAGGTTGACCCATCAATTCCTACTTACTGAAATTGAGCATCTTAGTATTATCTGGCTCTTTTTCTTGTATCCTAATTCCAATTAACATTGCAAATCATATTTTCAATAAACTATATAATATAAGGTTCATTTTAGACAATATGGATAACATTTAGAATCTACAGGCAAGTCGGAAATTCTCCAGGAAATGCTCTGAACCTTTTGTAATAAATCCTAAAATAAAAGAAATGAAATTTGCTTTAAATAACAAAAAACAGAGACAGGCTTTTGGTTCCTAAAGTCCCTCCCGATCATTATCATTTGAACTAAGGCCAGCAAAATGAAAAGAGTTGCAAAAACAGAAAAATGCTATTCATAGCCATTCATAAGCAAAAAACTCCTAAATTTTCTTGCTAAAGAAGAAACCAAAAACCTAAAAGAATAGACAGAGGAAGAAAAAGATCTTTTATTTTTTTTATTTCTCTTCCTGGTTGAGAACTTTACTTCCTCTCCCCTTAATTGCAACAATGGGAAATTGTTGCTCTCATGGACGAGATTCAGGAAATGACAAAGAAGAACCGAGGCCGGAAAATGGAGGAGGAGGCGGCGGTGCTGGTGCTGCAGAAGCCTCTGTGAGAGCTTCTAGACACCCGCCAGCATCTCCTCCTCCTGCAACCAAACAAGGGCCAATAGGACCTGTCTTAGGGCGACCAATGGAAGATGTGAAGAGCTCATATACATTGGGTAAGGAGCTGGGTCGCGGACAGTTTGGGGTGACCCATCTCTGCACCCAAAAGGCCACGGGGCTGCAATTCGCTTGCAAGACCATTGCGAAAAGGAAGCTTGTCAACAAAGAAGACATTGAGGATGTGAGAAGGGAGGTGCAGATTATGCATCACTTGACGGGTCAGCCAAACATTGTGGAGCTTAAAGGAGCGTATGAGGATAAGCATTCTGTGCATTTGGTTATGGAGCTTTGCGCAGGCGGAGAGTTGTTTGATAGGATCATTGCAAAGGGGCATTACTCGGAGAGAGCCGCGGCTTCGTTGCTACGGACGATTGTGCAGATTATCCATACTTGCCATTCCATGGGGGTTATCCACAGGGACTTGAAGCCTGAGAACTTTTTATTGCTCAACAAGGATGAGAATTCTCCTCTGAAAGCCACCGACTTCGGGTTATCCGTGTTCTACAAGCCAGGAGAGGTGTTCAAAGACATTGTGGGAAGTGCTTATTACATTGCACCAGAGGTGTTGAGGAGGAAGTATGGACCAGAGGCTGATATTTGGAGCATCGGTGTCATGTTGTATATCCTCTTGTGTGGTGTTCCACCTTTCTGGGCTGGTAAAGATTTCTGATTCCCTCCTATCTTGTCAAAACAGAGGACATGGATCATCTGTTCATTCATGTTTTTTTTCGATTACAGAGTCGGAGAATGGGATTTTCAACGCCATCCTAAGTGGACAGGTTGATTTTTCAAGCGATCCATGGCCAGTCATTTCACCACAGGCAAAGGACCTCGTTAGGAAGATGCTCAACTCTGATCCCAAACAAAGATTAACCGCTGCTCAAGTTCTCAGTAAGCAGCTCTTATTTAAAGAGCTCCTATATATGTATTTCATTGAACTCTTTTTAACATTTTTTTTTTGTTGTTAAAGACCATCCATGGATCAAGGAAGATGGAGAAGCACCAGATGTTCCTCTTGACAATGCAGTGATGTCTAGGCTCAAGCAATTCAAAGCAATGAACAACTTTAAGAAAGTTGCTTTACGGGTAATTAACACACTCTCAAAACCATATATGTAACAAACAATGTGGTGTATATATCTCACTGGCCTCATCAACAAACAGGTGATAGCCGGGTGCTTATCAGAGGAAGAAATCATGGGGTTAAAGGAGATGTTCAAAGGAATGGACACCGACAACAGTGGAACCATAACTCTTGAGGAGCTAAGACAGGGACTTGCCAAGCAAGGTACAAGGTTATCCGAATACGAAGTCCAGCAATTAATGGAAGCTGTAAGTCTTTTCTTTCTTGTGTGTGCTATCTATCGATTAGGAAAGATGTAGAGAGCTGATTTTTCTGTTTTGTCTAGGCTGATGCGGACGGTAATGGAACAATAGACTATGGGGAGTTCATTGCAGCTACAATGCACATCAACAGGCTCGACAGAGAAGAGCATCTCTACTCAGCCTTCCAACACTTTGACAAAGACAACAGTGGGTAAGTAATTGAGCACATGTGTAACAGTTCTGATACAATTTGAAACCAAAAACAAATGATACTCGGTTCCTTGCAGATATATCACAATGGAAGAGCTAGAGCAAGCCCTGCGCGAGTTTGGCATGAATGATGGCAGAGACATTAAGGAAATCATTTCTGAGGTTGATGGAGACAATGTAAGCTCCATTCACTATCACAAATTCATTTGATAAGAACACGCAACAATCTAATAATATAAACATTTTCTAGGATGGGCGGATAAACTACGAGGAATTTGTGGCAATGATGAGAAAAGGTAACCCAGATCCTAACCCGAAGAAGCGGCGTGAACTGTCATTCAAATGACACCACTGGAACAGACAAGTAAGCACATAAGAACATCAAGAACAAGGCTTGGGTTGCTCATGATTCACCAAGAGAGAGGATAAAGGCTTTAAAATGGGACTAGAGAGGTGTTTCATGTTCGTAAATATTTTATGCTTGTCTACTACCGATTTTAAGTTTCAGAGGCTTCTCAATGTATGAAATTCTTTTTCAATTCAAATATGTGCATTAGTGATGTTTGTTAATTAACGGTCGAGTAAAAAAGTAAAGAGGCATTATCATCGACCATGGCGGAAAGTTGGAAGATTCATGATTTAGCATTGTAACTAGAACCTAATTGTAAGATTACAGAAACATCTGAAACATGCAAAACAATCAGACAAATGGACACACCAAACATCTCAAAGCACCCACCATTCTATTCCTCTCTTCGTGATCATTTTCCCAATTGTGATGTGAGTGCTGAGGTACGCTGCCACATTTGCCGTCCTAATATAACACTTGCATGAACCGAAAGGTATGCAGCATTTAACCTACAAGTTCCAAAGGAACAAAACAATGAATTGGGCATTCAACCTAGGCAGGAATGTGTAAGAAAGTAATAAGGATCTTACTTGTCTACATCAGGAGTGGCCAGAGGATCATACAACTCTTGCTCTACACCTGCAACTCCACCCGCCGCAGAGTTCGAAATGTCTTGTGTACCCTCTCCCTGAAAAACTGTCGACCATGAAGAACAACAAGTATCCAAAAAGTGCAAAAGCTTAAATAAGTTCATTTCTTTACCTGCTGCGGATACTGGGGATAGCCATATCCGCCATATGCGTACAAGGATGGGTCTTGAGTTGTCCCATAACCATATGCATCATAGCCTTGCCCATAACCATAATACCCATTCCACTGATTCGGATCTGCTTGTGCAACCCAGCCATCCTTTAACAAATACCAAAGATCATCAACGACATTCAGTGAATCAGAGTATAATAAGACCATACATCACATCAGTCTAGGTCATAACATAAATTTTTACCTGTCCTGGATTTTTACTCCAAGAGATGCGAACTGCTTGTTGACCAATCACTTGCCCCTGCATTTTCTGAACGGCTTCTTCGGCAGAAGGCCTGGGTCAGCATGGGGCAGAAGTCAAAATTTAGTGAACAGAGCTAGAAATGAGCATACATGACAAACTAATACATGGAAGCAATCACAAATGAATTCTGAGTTTTACTGGATGGCCTACCTGGTTTTGAACTGAACATAACCATATCCCTTTGTTGCAGGTATTTTGACATAAATAATCTCTCCTAATTGGGAGAATGCTTTCTTCAGCTCTTCCTCTGTAACATTTGGGTCCAAATTGGCAATTGAAATCTATACATCAAAACCAATGCATGAGAACAATCAGGAGAATTCCAAGAAAAAGAGCTCGAGCTTTTCAAGATAAAACTTACCGTTGTACAGGTGACATCACTTTCAGGTGGAAGCCCCTGTCCAGGTTGAGCAACATATGCTTGGACTGGTGCAGCAACTGCAGATGGTACTGGAACTGGGTAAACAGCTAGAGAAAAATTCCGGTTAAGCAAATGATTTATGAACAGTATTTAAGATGGACTAAACAAAATTCGATAAACATAAATCAAGTATCGTGTTTTGTTCTCATACCTTTGGTGACATATTGTTGCTGTACACCGACGTTTTTTTTAGGGGTTGCTGCGCTAATACGCATAGGCCTTGTTGAGCAATACAAACCATTCATTTCAGCCATAGCCCGATTTCTTTCACTTTCCTCTGCAAATTTAACAAATCCATAACCCTTTGATCGTCCAGTACTTGGATCAGTAACAACCTTGGCACCTCTAACAGAAGAATAATGAACACGGAATGTCTCTTGAAGAAGATAATCCGTAACATCTGGTGCTAAATCTCCAACAAAGATAGAATGATCAGGTCCAGCATCAACTTTCTGTCCTGAACCAAAAGAAGCCCAATTTAAGCGGAAAGTTAATTCGGTTCCAGGCATCTGTGTCCCATTGTACGTCTGCAGAGTTCTCTCGGCTGCTGCATGAGATATAAACTCTATAAAACCATACCCCTCTGGCTGTCCCGTGATCTTGTTACGTATTACCTTGACAGAAACAAGCTGCACATGTATGTATGTAAACCATTACAATCTTGATTCGAATATCTTTACACTCTTAAGGATCATATAACACATCAGAACTTAAGAAATTAAGCACATAGAAAGATATAAACTAGAGACTAAAGAAAAGGATCTAGAAGAAAAATTTCTGATAACAATTCTTACTTGCAGGAAACAGAAACCAAAGCCTATTGTGGAATCCAAAAGGAGATACAGAAGTACATGTATCCACCTAGTGCTACCTATTGAATTAGGAGCATAACTATAGACAGGTGAACATCGAACATCGTGAGAACAAAACCATATTAAGAATCAGAGTTTCAATAAAGCACAAGAAATATAAATCCCGAAAGTAAAATTCACTGCTTTATCTTGTTCCTAAATGGCAAAGAAACCCTAGAAGCAAAACCCAGGAAAATCTCGAGAGCTGTGAATACAAAGTCACAAACTTTTAGAGAAGCTGAGGAACCAAAAAGGTGAATGAAGAGTTACCTCGCCGGTTTGGGAGAAGCAGGAAGTGAGGTAATTTTCGTCGACCCAGTACTGCAAATCACCAATCCAAAGAGTTCGAACTTCTTCCAGGGTCTGAGGATGGTGATAGGAGCCTTGCGGCTGCGGCGGCTGCATCATCGCCATCGTCTATTTTCTTCACTGGCGCCAATACGTAAAACCTAAACCCACGACGCGACGGGTCTGCCAAATTTCCCGACCGATCTATCTAGTATCTTGATTTCTGAATATTTTCGGATTTGGTAAATATATGTAGAAGCAACTAGAAAATTAGAAAAATGAACTAAAAATTTGATGATTCAATTTCTCTTTTTCTATACGCCAATTTTAGTTTTAGGGTTTTCTTCTTTAATTTATTATTTTAAAATTGAGTTTACAAAAAAAAAAAAAAAACAAAGTACAAACATTATATGAATAAAATGAAGAAAAATTATATGCTAGTAGATTAATTTTTCTGTTATTTTTTACTTTCGTAATCGACTTCACAATGAAGTAAACATTGTATATGGCTATCAGCCACTCGATAAAATTCCAAAATACATGTTACATGACAAAACATATTTTTTTGCGATTGGTCACACACCATATTTTTAGGATGGTATATATGTGAATTTTGCGTTGTTTCAGCAAAATCATTTGACTGGACCGGACAGGGTTTATGTTACAATAAAGGAGTGTAGATGATTCAGGGTGAAATGACTCTTTGAAGTTAGGTAGGCCTATCCCATTGAGTTTGGGAAGTTTATTAATGATCGGAGATCTGATTTTGAACATTGAAAGTTATCAAAGATCGTTGATCAGTCATCCTTACACCAACTAGTCGAAATCTAGAATTGATCCCCTGATCGACAATGCTTTTGGTGGTTTTTTTTTTTTTTGCATCTGTGTTATTGTGAAAACCTTAGGTCACTTAATCAAACCAAAATACAGTGACATCTTGTAGTTAAACATAAACTCAGATATCCCCAAATTAATATGAGTTATACATGACATTACATATGCTCAGGGCTAGATTTTGGTAGGGGTTTTCGAAAAGATATTATGATGATGATGGTCGTACAATTAATCATATACGTGGAGTAGAAGTTCAACAACATTAACCACATATGCATATGTTTGGCTCTAAGTGGGATAGATACATGTGCTTCTTTGCATTGAGAATCGTTTATACGTGAATAAAGATTCAATAATGTGGTCAAAGTCAAAGCTCCTCTACACTTTATTTCTCTTATACATTACAAACTAAGATATTCACTTCTATGTTTTTTAATCATAGCTAGCCAATAATGAAGTCTTCATTTAATTATGGGGGTCTCTTCATTTTTCCCTTGACCATCTTGATGTTTATATAAACACAAGCACAGCGAAATGCACTGATATATGATTGTTTTGGGGACCTCTAGTATCTTGAGCACATTGATTCTTGTTTCTTATAGAGGTATATTATACAACTTATAAGATTGATGTAGTGATGAGTTAATATATAACTAGTGTGGTTAATGATTGATTAGTGGAAACAATTAGTATTGAAATGTTGAGGATAGACTGGAATTTTGTATTTTGCATTGCATTGGTAATGGACAGTTAATGATAAACAGTGACATGTGTTTAGTAACATTAAGATCTTTGGTAACATCGCTGTCTCTCTCTCTCTCTCACTGCTCTCAACGACAGCATTTAATATTTGCACTGTTGCAGAAAAATAAAAACTAAACAATAGAAGAAGCATATTGGCACTTAAAAAGGGGATGTATTTATGTAATCGTAATAATAATTGTAGTATTTATTTTGGCAATGATAATTCTGCACCAAAACAAAGAAAGGAGCTAGTGGTCCAACACCAAGAAACCCGCTGATCAAAAGTGCCTCCAAGTTAATATCGAGTAATCATCATTTTTGTTAAGCTGTTAGAATACCCAATACCCATTATTGGTTACAAATATAAAACATTACATTTGTATCCAACTATTCAAATGCAGAAGTTGAAATAAATCAAATAATAGGTGATATCTCGTCTTATCCGACAGTTGGCTATAATCTGAAAATGATTTTAAAGACAATTTTTTTTTAATATTTCCGATTATATATCATATAAAATTCGATTTTTACTGTGTAAACGGTAATTACTTTTTGATATACCCCAATGGTAAATTATTGTGAGAAGAACACAAATAGATTAGATATTATAAGTATCTCGTGTTAGGAGTTGTACTTGTTTTCACATGGCAAAGAAACGAAGGTCATGTGAGTACATGTGTTCACTGTTCACTTATTTCTCCTTAATCTTCAGTCAAACTTCCCTTGATCCTTCTTTCAAATCCACATCTACATTATTCAAATGATTTCTTAATAATTAACCAGACTTAATCATTGAAATAACAAAATATATATTTGATATTCTTACTATTTATCCAACGCATCTCCCGATCGATGTGAAGTCATGAGTAATATTTTATTTGCATTATGCATGTTCATTATCTAATCTTTCTTCATCTTCCATAGGTTCTTCCTTCTTCTCTTCCTTCTTACAACTCTGTAATTTGTCTCCTTCTCAACGTGTCCATGTGGTCTTACCTCATTACCTCTCTCTCTGTCCTTTATATAAATGCTATCCTCATCTTCACTTCTCTCTCTCTCAGAGTCCACTTGCTCTATCTTCCACGTTGCTTTGTTTGTAACTTCATAGTACGATCATGGTATCAGCAGAAACGGCGACAATGGCGGAGGCGGAACAGTCGTTGACAGGGCCTCGCATTTCCTTCTCAGCGGATTTGTCATCATCAGATAGCGACGGAGATTTCATCTGCATCAACCCTGTGATGAATCTCATTGTGGGTAAAGAAGAAAAAGACAAGACCTCAGTGAAAGCCGGAGACTTTGAGTTTCTGTCTGAAAATGCAACGATGCTTAGCGCTGACGAGTTGTTCTCTGAAGGAAAGTTACTTCCTTTCTGGCAGGTTAAGCATTCAGAGAAGCTTAAAAACGTTACCTTGAAAACAAAAGTCGAAGTCGAAGAAGAAGAAGAAGATCAGAAAGTAGTGAAAGAGGAGGGTCTTGTTCATAACAACAAGGAACAAGAGAACAACAACAACAACAACAGAGGAAGCTGGTTTCTTGACGACGACCCTTCTCCACGTCCACCGAAGTGCACGGTGCTGTGGAAAGAGCTTTTGCGGTTGAAGAAACAGAGGACTACGACGACGACGGTTTCGTCAACGAGGGTATCGTCTCTCTCGCCGTCTTCTTCTTCTAGCTCGACTTCGTCTTCTTCAAGCTCTATTGGTGATGCAGTGAAGAAGGAGGAGAGGGAGAAGGAAGGGAAGAGAGGTAAGAAAGGGTTAGAGAGAACGAGATCTGTGACTATGAGAATAAGACCAATGATTCATGTTCCTGTTTGTACTCCGTCTAAGTCCTCTGCTCGATTGCCTCCTCTGTTTCCTATAAGGCTCCAGAAAAACAGAGTAGAGAGACGAACTTGATGCAACATATCTGTTTTTATCTATTTGTGACTTATATCTATCCTTCCTTTGGTTGGGTTTTTTGTGATTAGATGGATCTTTGTGATTGAGATCTGAGGTGTGACAGTGTAAATGTGAAGGGCATTTTCATACCCGAAAACAATAAGATGAATACACCCATTTTTATGCTTTTTCATTTCATTATGTTTTTGGATTCGAAAGTCTTGTTCTTTTTTTGTGTATCTCTGTCTGTATCTAAGCCTAAAGTTTTCAAAGGTTTGGGTTTATTAGAAAGATCAAATCTTTGGTTTACACTTTAGATGATTTGTAAGTTCAAGATTTGAAAAAGGTGAGAGAGAGTGAGAGAGAGACAAGAGAGTAAATGCCAAAGATAACGAAAGAGCAAATAGTGTTTGATAATGAATGATGTGCACATGCAAGTTTCAGATGTTTTGTTTAGATCCTTTTCTCTCAGCAAGAATCCACCAAGTGACTTTGGCTCAACGTTTATAGGACAGGGTCCACTTCTGTAACTCTCTCAGCTGGCCTAACGTTATAAACCCAACATTTAAACTAAACCCTGACATAAAATTCATATAATGTCTAATTCTGTAAAAGTGAAATCAATCTTTGGCGTATTCGTTAGATCATATATGACTTCAATCATGATAATGCCACGCTGTCTTCTTCCATTACAAAAAAATACAGCAAATAATGGATGGACACAAATGACAAAACTAGTGTGTACAGAGTGTCTTAGCCTTGGAGCTGAAACCCTAGTTTCGGATCTATAGAAATCCGAGTTTTCTTGCCACTTAAAATGTCTACATGTAGAATCAAGCGGAACGGTGGAGATAATTTCTCACTTGAAAGGATTCTTTGGCCTAGACCAACATGACAAATTCTGAACAAAGCGAAATAACAACACATATATTATGTACTATACGTTAAGACATCTAACTTCACACACATGAGCAAAAACTTAAATCATGTTGTGTCATGTGAAAAAAGGATTATATTGTTCTTGTTTAAGCAAATTGGAACACCTATTGTCTTTGTTGATAGTTCAACGTGGAGATTGAGACAAAAAGGGTTACTAGAACTCGTCAAGAAGCTAAGTGTGCATATTAGACAGTTCAAGGTGAGATATAATACAACTCTGATCGGATGGGTGAAAACTACTAGGGAATTTTTGGACTTACCTAAGATAAAGTCTTGGTTTATGAAGAAGATTGCTTGGAACTTGGCCCATTAGACTATTGTTTTGCAACAATCTCAAACGCAGGAAACCAAATAGAAGAAGGTGTTGACCCTCCGGTCCAGCCGGAGACCAAATAGGAAGAGCGAGTGCGAGTCAAAGAGAGGTCCTTTTATCTCTCCGTTATTTCCGTTGCGGCTGACGTGGGAATTTCATGCCTATATGGCCCAGTAACGAGAGCTGGGTTAGGATCAGGCCCATTCTTGTAGTGGCGTTTTGGTAATTATGTTAAGTAACTGCGCTGGCCTTTTGCCTTTTAAGCGGAATACCGAATAGATGTTTTTTTTTTTTTTTTCGTGGAATAGATGTTGCTTCTTCTTCTTTTCTTTTTTTCAAAAAAAAAGATAAAAAAAGATGTAAGTAACTACTTAGGCATGTGAATGTCCTACGTTACGTTTATGGAAATTATTTTATAGATGTAAGTATGTAACTTGTATAAGTATTTATTTTTGTTTGGTGAAATCGATATATAGTTTATGTACTTTCTAAACTAGTACCATTTGTATCAACATTGAAGAGAAAATAAGAAATTTTAGGAGAAATTAAGTTTTACAACATGGGTAAGATGACAAACTATTTTAAACCTGCAATGTTAAACCAGCTAGCTTCACACATCAGTTACATAGCATCACACACATCACTACTTTGACCGAACTATCTAGGTATTTGCCCACTTTATACCTCATTATAATTATTTCTTATGATCTCATAGTGAATAAATCACATTTTTACAAACACAAATATTAATGAAATATGCTATTAAGAGAGACACAAAAAGATACTATATGCTACTGAATTCCATATATCATAATGAGCTATGAATACTTAATAAACCTTTTATTTTCCTCCACTTTATCGTTTGTTCTCGCCTTTTTTTCCCTTTGTTTGTTCAAAGCATACTCGTGCCTCCGAAGTTTTCATTTCGTGTGGTCACCATTTATAAAGAAATAGTTCCTTTTATCTGCTGAAATTAAAGAAATAGTTCTTTCTTCCCTCTATAATATTTTTATTCACACTTTCATACACGTCTCCTTTGTGGCAGACCACCCAAAAGTCCAAAAGCCTTCTACACTTACTTTTTTATAAATACCAAATAATAATGACTAAACCATCAATTTTTTTTTTTTTTTTTTTTTTGTCAAACGACTAAACCATCAAAATAAGTTTTAGTTGTTGCAATAAAACTGCACAGCCTCTCCAACCCTTTCGTCGTGGGACAATCTTTTCAATTTTCCGGTACACACGCGCAAGTTAGCAAATGCTCACCACCGGCGAGGAGCGCAAATTAGCTAGAAAAATATTTTAATATAATCAAACAAAATGAATGAAAATGAAAATTTAAAAACTTTCCAATTATACATTTTTGGACATTAAAAAAAAAAAGGACCACGGGATTTGTGTCTAATCCCAAGTTCGAATTTGAATATTTTTTTATAATTTAAATTAGAAAACTAGATATAAGGAAAAAATAAATAAAGTTTTTTTTTTTTCTGACTTGAAATAACGAAAATACCCCTGATCTCTTTTGTGCCTGGATTGCATTTCAAAACGCTGCTTCTGCTTCTGCTCTGATCTCTCCTCTTCTTCGGATCGTCTTTTACTTTGTGAACGATGGAGCAACAACCGGAGAGGCGAGAAGGCCGGAGTTTCCCGGAGCGTAAAGGACAGAAGCGAAAGCTAGAGGAAGGAGCAGCCGCCGTAGAAGATCGACAGATCTCTGCCGTCACCACCGACGGAGGCCAAGCGCTTCTCACCGAGGTTGCTGCTCAAGTTTCGGTTCTAAACTCTGCCTTCTCTTGGCAAGAATCGGATCGCGCTGCTGCTAAGCGCGCAACTCAAGTCCTGGCTGAGCTAGCTAAAAACGGTGAAGATCAGTTTCCGATCTTACTCCTTTTCCTGCGTTTTCTTCATATTTGTTGCATGACTAGTGACCTGTGATGTTCAGCAGAGGATTTAGTGAACGTGATTGTCGACGGAGGTGCTGTTCCAGCTCTTATGACGCATCTACAGGCGCCGCCCTACAACGACGGGGACTTGGCTGAGAAGCCGTACGAACACGAGGTTGAGAAGGGAAGCGCTTTTGCGCTTGGTCTTCTAGCAATTAAGGTTTTTATCTTCATTTTCTCTCAGTCAGTTTCTTCTATAGCTTGTTAACTTGTTAGAAAGCAGTTTCCTTTTATGTTATGTGATCCAAATCTAGTTTTGTAAGGCAAAATTTTGGTAATTGAACTCTTATACACGGAGGGGATTATGTATAGTTTGTGTGATCGTGTTGTGGAATTGATTTCTTAACAGCCAGAGTATCAGAAACTGATAGTAGACAAAGGTGCCTTACCTCATCTAGTGAATCTGTTGAAGAGAAACAAAGATGGTTCTTGCTCTCGAGCTGTGAATAGTGTTATCAGAAGAGCGGCTGATGCCATCACCAATCTTGCTCATGAAAACAGCAGTATCAAGACCCGTGTTAGGTCAGCATATATTTTAGTGACTTCCTCCTTTCGAGATTTGTTTTCAGTACAACTCTATCCTCATGACTACCAGTTTGACAAACAGGGTAGAAGGCGGTATTCCACCTCTCGTGGAGTTGCTTGAATTTTCTGATTCAAAGGTTCAGAGAGCAGCAGCAGGGGCACTGAGAACCCTTGCATTTAAAAATGATGATAACAAGAACCAGGTAAATATTGCTATCTTGCAGCTTCTACTTAGATTTGGCCTGAGCATGATAATTATTTTCTTTGCAGATAGTTGAGTGCAATGCTCTTCCCACACTCATTCTAATGCTAGGATCAGAGGATGCTGCTATACATTATGAAGCGGTTAGGAATCTTTACTGGTCGAGAGTATTTATAAACTACTGTTTTGCTACTTACTTATCTATGTGGGATTGACATTGAAATAATCAGTTGAGTCATGCTTTCTTAGGTTGGAGTTATAGGCAATCTAGTACACTCGTCTCCACACATCAAAAAAGAGGTTCTTGCTGCCGGGGCTTTGCAACCTGTCATTGGTCTTCTCAGGTATGTGGACAGTCACCATTTTGATGTACATTATTCAGCATAGACTTGTTATGACTTTGAATAGATCTGAAATTTCTGTAAATCTTACCAGCTTCTCTGTTGCTGAGGTTTTTCTTTTGTTAAGATGCTTTGCTGTTAACCCCAAGTTCATTCTTGTGATTTCTTGAATTTGCATATTACAGCTCCTGTTGCCCTGAGAGCCAAAGAGAGGCGGCTTTATTACTTGGGCAGTTTGCCTCAACTGATTCTGATTGTAAGGTACAATTTCATCCCAGGTTTTCTATCCTCAACCCTTTTCCCATTCCCCCAGAGCCTAATCTCTTTCTCTGTTTGGTTCTACGAAGTGATAAGTTGTTTGTTACTGTTGATCTGTAGAATATACCTTTCCATTTCCCACTAATTCTACCGTTTTCCCTGATTTATATTGTCTTTTGTTTATATTTCACTTCATGCTCAAAATTATAACTTTGCAGGTGCACATTGTGCAAAGGGGTGCTGTCCGTCCTTTGATTGAGATGCTACAGTCACCGGATGTTCAGTTGAAGGAAATGTCGGCCTTTGCACTGGGTAGATTGGCGCAGGTTCTTGTTTTTAAACTTTTGGTAGCTCCGTTTTGAAAGTTGATGCATTCCCATTTGAGCGTTGTAAAATAGGAATCTCGCTCTTTAGATCTCTTCTTACTTCCAGATCAAGCATTTGATACTACAACTGTTATCATTTTGTAGCTTTTTTTTCTTAGTGTTTTCAAATAATACCTAGTGATCCTGGATAATTTGCCGTTGCCCTGGTTGTCAACTGTTTCTTATTGGTTACTCCTAGATTTGTTTGATTCAAAGATGCTAAAAAAATCTGGCTTCCACGGTTGTGAAAGATGGGTTTTCTTATTGTGTTTCTAAAACTGTTTCAAGTAGAAGGGACTTATAAGTAGTGAGTTATATTAAATAACAAACCGATGTGTCTTTTGATTTATAGCATACTCTTTCTTACAGGATGCCCACAATCAAGCTGGTATTGCCCATAGTGGTGGTTTAGGACCTTTACTGAAGCTTCTCGATTCAAGAAATGGATCATTGCAACACAATGCTGCATTTGCTCTTTATGGCCTTGCCGATAATGAGGTGTGTTGTGTGCTACTTTCGGTATATGTTCTAATCAGTATGCAAAATCTGATGGTAAACGTCAATAAATGGGTTATTGATCCATTTTTCTTCCCCTAGGATAATGTGTCGGATTTTATCAGGGTGGGAGGTATCCAAAAGCTACAGGATGGAGAGTTTATTGTTCAAGTATGTAAGGCGTTGTTACCCTTCCTCTACTTTGCAGAACCTCATTGTCATACTCCTTTATTGGCTAAATACTGAAAATTCATAGCAGCTTTAATTGTATTTGTTTTACTCTTCCTCTTAAGGTGTTTATAATGTACCATGATTTTTTAGGCAACTAAAGATTGTGTCTCCAAAACGCTAAAGAGATTGGAGGAGAAGATTCATGGAAGAGTAAGTGAAACTAAATTTGTTATTTCCATGTTTGATGACTAAAAAAATACACAATTGACGATTTGTAGTGAAACTGCTTTATCCTGGTCGAGTTTCTGAAGCTCTGTTAAAGTTTAGCATTTCTCTATTCAACCTTTGAGATTTCTGTGCTTTGATTTTCCTTTGTAGGTTCTGAGACATCTGTTGTACCTAATGCGCATTTCAGAGAAGTCTATCCAAAGACGAGTTGCTCTTGCTCTTGCTCATCTCTGTTCACCCGAGGATCAGAGAACCATATTCATAGATGACAATGGCATGTGACAGTTTTCTTAAAAATTTATATGAGCTAATGAGATGCATACTCGCTGTTTAATAACCGTCCAGTTTAGATGTTCTTTGTCCAAAAAGTTTAATATTGACTTGTCTTTTGACAGGGTTGGAGTTGCTACTCGGTCTTCTTGGTTCTTTAAACACTAAGCAGCAACTTGATGGTGCGGCAGCGTTGTACAAATTAGCAAATAAATCTATGGCACTTTCTCCAGTTGATGCTGCTCCTCCTTCTCCAACACAAAGGGTGAGTTTCCTTTTTGCTTCAGTTCTCCAATACGTAAGGGTAAGGGGTGGAAGTCTCAATGCAGTATTCTGTATGTCTTTTTCTGACAGGTTTATCTCGGAGAGCAATATGTAAATAATGCTACGCTGTCTGATGTAACCTTTCTAGTCGAAGGTAATCACATATTAATCCAGAAGTTTAGGAAGTCTAGTTAGCTCCAAAGTCCATATGTAAAACAGAAAAATCATCCTGCAGGAAGGACATTCTATGCACACAGAATTTGTCTGCTGGCATCCTCAGATGCATTTCGTGCAATGTTTGATGGTGGTTACAGAGTAAGTGAACTAAATATTTTGGCTTTTCGATAATGTTCTTGTGGAGTATATGGTATTATGATGACAATGACCTATGGGTGTATGCTGCGCTGCTCTCTATCGAAAGAATATATTTATCTTGTGGGGAAATTAGAGCTGAAATGTGTCACGGTTTGTGTTTCGTTTACACCAGGAAAAAGACGCTAGAGATATTGAGATTCCGAATATCAAATGGGAGGTGTTTGAGTTAATGATGAGGTATGATGAACCTCTACAGGCTTTTAATTGACTCACTCGAAATATTGAGATTTCGAAAAGTCTGTGAGAACTTTTCATACACACGTAATTATCTCACTTTGATTATGATTTTCAGGTTTATATACACTGGATCTGTCGACATAACAAATGAGATATCAAAAGATCTTCTAAGAGCAGCGGATCAGTATCTCTTGGAGGGCCTGAAACGACTCTGTGAATACACAATTGCTCAAGTGAGCCAAAATTATATTGCTATGTAATGTTATGTGGTTTGCATAATACTTATGGAAATCTGACGTGGTAACTTTGCGTATGTATGAAAGGATATAACGTTGGAAAGCATAGGAGACATGTACGAGCTCTCAGAAGCATTCCATGCGATGTCGCTGAGGCAAGCTTGTATCTTGTTCATCCTGGAGCATTTCGATAAACTGAGTTCAATGCCTTGGTAATATAAACAAGATCTCATTCTCTCTCTCCCCTAAGATTTGTGTACGGCCATTAGTCTGAAACATAGTGAATGGAAAATGCAGGCAGAACGAGCTGGTGCAGAGAACAATACCAGAGATAAGAGAGTACTTTTGTAGAGCTCTAACAAAGTCTACTACAAACCTGCAAAGCTTGAGGCTGTAGAATGTGGAAGAAGAAGAAGAAGACTGCACTTAACTAGAGGTAAGTAGACAAGGAAAATATATAGAGAGAGAGAGAGAGAGATCAAGAGCCGCCATTAGAGGTCTTTATCGTCCTGTCTTGAGTTGTTATAGTTATTTGCTGTGGTTTTTGGTTCGTTTTGGTCATTTGTATTGTATTAATCTCTTATGATCACAATCGGTCTTGAAGGAAATCGCGTCCTTTGTATCCAAAAACTACCATTGTGGTAAACTCCCATTATTCAATTCAAAAACCCACTCTCCAAGTATCCTCTCTGTTGAAGAAAAAAGATACTTTGGGTAGGATTTTGACTAACCTAATTGTGACTTGTGATGATTTGACTGATTGGATATTGGTAGTAGTGACTAATGAGTTCATGTCTGAATGATTTAAGAGATCATTCAAAATTGTATTGTTGAGACTCCAATCTTCAAACCATTTGATGATGATGATGATATACAGTACATCACATGTTTTAAGAATAAATCAATTGAAAGTATTTTCGTTGAAGATTAAAGTATTTTATTTTATAGCAGAAGCCACTAAATCACATTTCACATGTCATGGTCGGTTTATATGAGTTTTCTTATCACCAAAGATTCAAAACTACGACGTTGATTTCTAATTTATTACGTTTTCTTCCACAGTCACGATGAATTATTAAACTTTTTTTTTTCCCAGAATAATTTAATGGTGAAAGTCTATAGACTTTGGTTCAACGTAGTAGGAGGGAGATTTAAAGAGCTCCGGCGGTGAAATTCTTTTTTTTTTATATCTGGATTTCGAGAAACCCTAAAACACAGTTTGATTTCGCAGCCAGAGACTCTAGAGCTCCTCATCGGTTTCGGTACGCTTTTCTTTCCCTTGTATTCTCATCGGCAAACGGAGAAATTGTCGGATCCGATGTAACTCGCGATTATATTAAATGTTTCTTCTGCAAACTTTTAGGGAATATGCTCTCCGATCTTTACGAGATTACTCTCCTTAATCTCTGTTATAGATTCTTATGCAAAGTATTTTGTGATTTATTATTATAAGATTCAATCTCATTGATTTTTTTCCCAATTCATCAATCTATCGAAAGTGTGATTCTTTACTGATAGTGCGATTTGTTTATTCCTTTAGGCTCAATGTTAATCATCTTTGGTGAGTGTAAAAATTACAAAATCATAAGAGCCTCCTCTGATTAGCTATAGCTTGTGTGTTTTGCAGTGATATAAAACTCCGGATTTGTGATTATGGCTGATACGCTTGATTCCCGACCTCATACATTTTCGATTAAACTGTGGCCACCGAGTTTACCTACAAGAAAAGCTCTCATTGAGCGCATTACCAACAACCTTTCTTCTAAGACCATTTTTACTGACAAGTACGGGAGCTTAACCAAAGAGCAGGCTATGGAGAATGCCAAGAGGATCGAGGACATTGCCTTTTCCACTGCTAACCTACAGTTTGAGAGGGAACCTGATGGTGATGGCGGTTCTGCTGTACAGCTTTATGCTAAAGAATGCAGTAAGCTTATCTTGGAAGTTCTCAAGAAAGGTCCTGTTGCTAAGGTTGCCACTAGAGAATTGATTTCTGAGGATTCTTCTGCGTCTCCCCGTGAAACTTTTTTCGATATTTCTAAAGGCCAACGGGCTTTCATTGAGGCTGAGGAGGCTGACGAGCTTCTCAAACCTTTGAAGGCACCTGGCAATGCTTACACTAAGATATGCTTTAGCAATAGGAGTTTTGGCTTAGGAGCTGCTCGTGTCGCCGAGCCTATCTTGGTGTCTCTGAAAGATCAGCTTAAGGAAGTTGACTTGTCCGACTTTGTTGCTGGACGTCCCGAGGTTGAAGCTCTTGAGGTTATGAATATATTTTCTGACGCACTGCAAGGTAGTATTCTCTCATCTCTCAACTTATCAGAGAATGCATTGGGTGAGAAGGGTGTTAGAGCATTTGGGGCACTCTTAAAATCTCTGAGCTCTTTGGAAGAGCTGTATTTGATGAATGATGGTATCTCTAAGGAAGCTGCACAAGCAGTCTCCGAGTTGATTCCTTCAACAGAGAATTTGAGGGTCCTTCATTTTCATAATAACATGACGGGAGATGAAGGGGCACTCGCAATTGCAGAGGTTGTCAAGCGTTCGCCACTGCTGGAGAATTTCCGGTGTTCTTCCACAAGAGTCGGCTCAGAAGGGGGAATCGCCTTGTCAGAAGCACTTGAGCATTGCACTCATATGGAGAAACTTGATCTGCGGGATAATATGTTTGGCACAGAAGCCGGAGTTTCTCTGAGCAAAACTCTTTCAAGCTTCAAACACTTGACTGAGCTTTACTTGAGTTATCTAAATCTAGAGGATGAAGGTGCCATAGCCATAGTAAACGCTCTAAAGGAGTCTGCTTCACCCATTGAAGTTCTAGAGATGGCAGGAAATGACATAACAGTTGAAGCTGCTTCAGCTATCGCAGCCTGTGTAGCAGCAAAACAAGATCTGAACAAGTTGAATTTGTCTGAGAATGAGCTGAAAGATGAGGGATGTGTCCAGATTGCAAAGAGTATGGAGGAGGATCATTCGAAATTGCAATACATCGATATGAGCACGAATTACATAAGAAGAGCCGGAGCACGGGCCTTGGCTCATGTTGTTGTGAAGAAGGAAGCTTTCAAGCTGTTGAACATCGACGGGAACATCATATCGGAAGAAGGCATTGAAGAATTGAAAGAGATATTCAAGAAATCTCCAGAGTTACTTGGAGCTTTGGACGAGAATGATCCTGATGGAGAAGAAGATGATGATGAGGAAGACGAAGAAGAGGAAGAGAACGAAGGTAACGGGAATGGTGAGCTGGAATCGAAGCTGAAGAACCTTGAAGTTAATCAGGAAGATTAAGTCTTTTTGATGTTGGTACTTTTCAATGTTTTTGTTTGTTTTGTACCAGTATTACTTTAGCTGCTGCTAAAAAGATCAAAACATATTGAGACTTTGGTAATTTTTTGCCGATAGCTTCTATTAGTCTTTTTGTTAAATTCGATTTGCTTTGGTACCGTTTTGGTTTAGATACAATTTTTAAACAAATTTTGTTAACTTGAAAAGTTAAAACCAACGTTGAAAGAAGTTTCAGGAAAGACACAATCAAGACAAGATTTTGAGTCTAATAAGCAATTGATGATTGCAAACGCAAGCATAAACATATATTTTTCAACAGTAACAATGGCATTTTGCTCCACCAGCAACACGTTTGCAAAAACCGCCTTTCTTATTTTCACATCCATCACGACACCATTTGTTGCATCTCTTTCTGTCTTGGTACGTTTTGCAAGCTCCAAATTTCGCATGTGTGTTACAGCACAACGAATTTCCGGATCCTTCAACGACATCTATAACATGCAAACAAATATTTTTCACCTTTATGATTCACGTAAAGATCAAACAAAAAGATTTTGTATAATTCGTATTTGTATATCCAAAAAGATCAAAATTTATGGTGAGTGACTAACCAACAGAGAACAGAAGAACAAGTAGCATAGCAAAAGACATGATTTTCACGGTGGTGGTCATCTTCTTGATCTTTTTATCCTCTCTATGAGCTTAAGGAATTACTGTAAGTGTTCCTTCCAATATCTATTTATACTAATTTGCCAACCTTTTATAAATTTAGATTTAGAAATATACCTAATGCTATATCCTAATTTAATGGATCAAATTTCCTTTTCTTTTCACCGCTAATTATAGATTTAGTTATCGATTTCCAGTTTCATGTTCATGTTGATCAAAACAATTTTTGTTCTCTTTGTTTAGGGTAATCTAAAACACTAATTAGATTTGCAAAACACAAATAACAGTATTAATAGTATTTGAGCTAAGTGTGTAATATCTAAACTTGCAAAGGTACATGTGATGATGATAGAAAAGAAATGATGTCCAGTTGTAACTTAAAAGAAAAAGAAATGAATAGATTCTTGAGAAATCAGGCCAAATGACCAAAAAAACAAAACTTAAATCAAATGTGTGAGCATATACTATAGTCAATACAATCTATATTTTTACCATTAAGCTCTGAATATTTTTGCGAAGGTTTGAATTAAAAAAAAAACAAGAGACACTAATTTATGAGAAAATGGGCTTCATGCTTAATACTTGAAGACAAACACAAATGCCTAATACTTGTAGAGAAACCTTATTCTCAGTTTCGTTTGCTTCCGTTGGAGCTACTTTTACCTCTAGAGTTAGGTGAAGAAGTCATAAGAGAGTATCTTGACCGTTTCTTCTTATGAGTTTTCCAACTATTTAATGGCTTCTTCTCGTTTTCTTCTTCACTCTCTTTCCCACTCTCCTCCTTTCTTTCCTCTTCGCTTCCACTCGACTCTGCCTCTGCCTTTGACCCATTACTCATTGGTGTCTTTGTATCCCTTCTCTTTCGTTTCTTAGAGACTTTGGAAGCATCTTCGTCTTCACTCTCCATCGCTTTCATCCACTGCAAATCGCTTAAAGAGTCGCTGTACACTGCTTCTTTTCGTTTCCGTTTACCCGTGAGGCTACCAAAATGGTTTTTCGAATCGTTCTTGTCTTCTTGAGTCTCTGAAGTGTAAGCCCACTCAGGAACTTCCTTCTCTTCCATGAGACGTGTCTTGTAGTTTTCCTTTTTACGTCTTTCCTCGTCCATTTGTTCAAACATCCAAAACTCATCCTCTGTTCGAGCCGCGAGCCGGTTAATCTCTCTCTCACTTGGCACATCTTCCCCTAGTGAGCTTGTTCCTTTGCTCATGATCTCTTCTAGCATCTCCCTCCTGTCTTGAGCTGTTGATGATTCAAAGAGATTAGCATTTAGTCTCCAAATCATGTTTTAGTCGATAAGAATATATACGTGAGGACTTTTTACCAGTAGAAGTTGTGTTGAAGAGTCCTGCTTGTATGACTTTGGCATCAATGCCCATCTTTTGCTTTGCACGCTCCAATATTACTTCTTCAATAGAGCCAATGCTAACCAAAACAAACACTCTCACTTCCTTTTTCTGCCCTATCCGATGCGCACGATCCTCCGCCTGCTGGTCCATTTGTGGATTCCAATCACTGTCAAATATAATAATAGTGTCTGCAGTTTGTAAGTTCAAACCAAGACCACCAGCACGTGTGCTCAAAAGAAACATGAAGTAGGGAGAGTCCGGTTCATTGAATTGCTTCAGTAAAACCCCTCTTTGGTCTGTCTTTGTGGTACCGTCGAGTCTGAGGTACATGTAGTCATTGAGTGTCAAGTAAATTTCGAGAAGGTCGATGAGACGAGTCATTTGAGAGAAGAGAAGAATTCTATGTCCAGCTTTCTTCAGTTTTGGAAGGAGGCGATCAAGTAGCTCGAATTTTCCTGAAGCTCTCACAATCTCAGGCTTCTTCCACATGTTATAATCTCCTCCAACAAATAGGTACGGATGGTTACAACACTTTCTTAATTGCATTGTCAGATTCTGCAGACTCTTTGATTTCCCATTGCCTGTACATAAGGACTCTATTAGCAAATTTAACTTCCTGATTTATGTTCTTTACCGAAAGATAAAAACATTTTGGAGAGAGTAGAAGTTAAAAAGTTTAGCTACAAACCAGAATGCAGACCAACCCTGCCTACGTCTGTAACTTGTTTGTAATACAATTTTTGCCAAGCCGACATATCACACTTCAGTATGACTTGTGTCTTTCCAGGAAGGAATTTCTCAACTTCACTTTTTTTCCTTCTCAGTAGAAACGGCCTTATGACCTGCAAGTGACATTAACATTGAGTATCTTGCATAGCTAGCGAATTTGCTATAATAAAAAAATAAGCTGAGAAAGGTGCATAATAAACCCACATGATGCAGACGATTAATAATCAACAGCTCCTCTTCATCTGTAAGACTGGCACTGCCACGTTCTGCGAAAGGAGTATTAAACCATTCTTCGAAATTTTGAATCGAGTTAAAGATGTGAGGAAGGAGAAAATTAAGCAGCGACCATAGTTCTTGCAGACTGTTCTGTATGGGAGTCCCAGTTAATAGAAGTCTGCGCTTAATACGGTAGCTGCATCCAGAACAAATTAGAGTAACAACAAATTAACATCATTCACTTCAGACTTCATCAAGCTACTGCGTAAAAAGGCATGTCTAAAAAATTTCTTTAAGAAACTAGGTAGTCTAATCAAAGACCAGAGATTCATACCCAGTTCCTAGAGTCTTTGCAAGAGCACATTCATGGTTCTTCAGCCGATGTCCTTCATCAACAATCATGTAGTTCCAGTCTATTTTCTTCAAAAATGCTTTATCTCTCATGATAAGATCGTAGTGGGTTATCAATACGCTAAATTTTCCTCCTGCTATTTTTGCTCTTATTTCAGTTCTTTTCTCCTTTGATCCATCGTAAAGAAACGCGGAAATGCTGTCAAATGGACAGAAATGAAGCAACTTTCATACACAACATCCATACCAGTGCAATTAATTGAGAATAAAAGGTTGTTTGGAACATACCTGGGTGCCCATGTTGCAAACTCATTTTCCCAATTTGGTAGCACAGCTTTTGGAGCCACTATTAGATGAGGCCCATGAACATTTTTACTTTCAAGAAGATACGCAATCAGTGCAATTGTTTGGATAGTCTTTCCCAAACCCATTTCATCAGCTAAAATGCCATTATAGTCGTTGTTGTATAGAGAGACCATCCATTGAAGCCCTTCTAATTGGTAGGATCTTAGTTCCCCACCTTGTAGAAGGGAGGGCTGCTTTGTCACCTGTTAAAATAAAGCATCGATAGCTAAGTTAAACACACTTAACCAAACTCCTAAAAATTACTAATAAACAATCATAGTTACCTTCTCTTGTATTGAATGAATAGCCAAGTTATACTGCCTCTCGCCTTCTAGTAAGTCATTAGAATCATCATTATTGTCAGAGTCAATGATCTCAATATCTTGGTCAGGAAGCACATCCTCGGGAGCATCAACATCAGATAAGTCAGATTCTGAGCCTTTCAGTAGTTTGATGTTTTCTGAAAGTTTGGCATCTTTCTGACGCTGGACTGCAGCTCCCAAACTAACAAAGATTTTGTTTGTCTCCTCTAGAAAAAGGGTTAGTTTTTCGTTCTTACTCTCCTTTGCTAGTTTCATGTATTCCTCTTGATCATCAGATTTAAGGGCCATGATCCTTAGTTTTTCAGCTCGGGTGGCACGTTGCCTTTGCTTTCCATGCCAGGCCTGTTAGATAGATGGCAAAATTCCTGTTTGTAAAATTTTGTATATTTTTGACATTTAAGAATATATAACTCAATTATATCATGGGTTCAATGGAAAGAAAATAAGCAATGACAAACATAATGCCAGGGATATCATACCTGGACACCATCATTTCTTTGCTTAAACCGTCTGTGAGTCGCCTGAATTTGTAACTGGAATTCGCGAACAGCATTCAGTATTTCTGCAAAGAATTTCCTCTGTGTGGTTTCAATGAGATTCTTCTCCTCCTCTTCTAACCGTAATAACCTCTGAAAAAAGAGTTTGAAAGCATCAGCAAGGAGTTTAAAAAATCATAAAATAGTATCAGCATATATTGCAACTAGAATTTTTGTATAAGTTTTATAAACTTGTACAAAATTCGTCTCTCTAAACAAAAAGAAGAACCTAGATAACAACTCTTAGTCTAGTAGTTCTTCTAAAAGGGACTTGTTCCTATCATCTCAAAACGTCATCAGTTTCCATTCGAAAGAAAGACTTGTCCATTATAGGTAAAAGTATAAAATCTGGGAGCAAACAATTTTGCTTTGGATTAGAAACCAAAGGACCTCGGCATCACGCTTGTTTCTGAACTGATCATCAGCTTCCATATGAAAAGGATCTCCAACCCCATACATTCGGCGAGGCAACCGCATCATGCCCCAGTCATATAGTTGGCTTTCAGGATGTGCACAATTCAAACGCAGCCAGTATTCCGCGCTCACCTCAGCCCGAACCTTACATTGTAGTTCTTTTAGCTGCCATAAGCAAACGAGACACAGTGTCAGTGTCAAGGAAATCATATTTTAAACAGTGTCACACAATAAAAGAGATCAGACTAGTGTCACACATACCTTAAGCCCATAAAGCTCAAGTAAGCATTTTTCCTGCAAATCGTCACCTCTATTGGAAGGTAATCCTGATTAAAAAAAAAAACACGAGTAAGCATTCCTCTCACAGGATAATTGGTTTCAGAAACCTAATGGACAAAAAATTACAAGCAGGAAAAATGTAGACAATAGTTTGCAACAAATAAGAAACGGTAAAAATCAGCAGCAATCACCTTCAAGTTCAGCTAATCGATTCTGGAAACGACTCTTATACCGAGTTTCCTTTAATTCGGCAAGTCGAGAGCCTGATTCACAGTTTAGTCGCTGCTTCAAAAGTGCATCTTCGAACTCGCTCATCAAATCACCTCTATTGGGAGTAAAACAATTTTCCTGCAAACGCCAATTACAGGTAAAAACTCTCAACATAGCCAAAGCACAATTAGCATAGAACCAGTGAATTCGATTCACAACCTCACAAAAATCAATGAATCCGAACATGAAAGAATACACTCCAAGGAATTGGTTAGAGAAGGAGGCGAAAGAAGCACAGAACCAGAAAATTCGATTAACAACAACAAAAATCAACGAATCCGAACATGCAAATCGAAGAAACAGCTTACACGAAGAGGCGGAGGAGGAGAGAGATCGGAGACGGAGCCATGGTAGATAGAAGAAACGGAAGAGTAAAGGTGAGAAGGCAAGAGAAGGTCGCGAGAAACGTAGTTAAGAGCAGAGATCAGAGACTTGGTCTTCTCTAAAGGATCGTCCTCTTGCTGTTGTAGCTGCTTCTCCATGGCGGGAACTTTCTGTGTTTCGATTTCAACTGTCAAATTAGATTATTTAATTTTCTGTTGCCCGTTCCGTTTTTTTTTTTCTCCAATTTCTCTCTCGATGTGTCTTTGAGAGTTTTAGCCTCAAAAGATAGAACGAGACGGAGAGAAAATTGAAATCACGAACGATACTTAGTCGCTCACGCGCACCGGTCTACTAGGGATAGGGTCTAACCCCCTTTCTTGTCGCTTTTACTATTTTACCCTTCTTCATTTTGGGCCGGCCCTTGATGCTTAATTACAAATTTGTTGTTCATTATAATGGCCCACTAAGTAATTATTTTAATTGTTCTTATACTGTATAAAATTGGTAACTAGTCTAACCCCCAACTTTAATTTTAATTAGTTTGCAAACAAATAAAAAATAATTTCAATGTAAATTTTTTTTTCAGTGTAAAAATGAGTACAAGAATACAAAAACTTGGTCCATATTTTAAAACAATTACATTACATCACTCTTTTAAAAAAAAACTTCAATCTATGCGAACAATATCAAGCTTTAAAGTCTTCTCACTGCCCTGCTGATGGGTTCCTGGAAGTACTGAAGTGATATAAACATAGCTTCCTGCATATTTATCGCACAATATTCTCAGCTCAATCATCCCGGAACATAAGAAAAATAACAGAACTCATAAGAAGAATCTGCAAATACCTCTGCTCGAATAGTTCGGCTTCCTTGATGCGGACAAGTATTCAAGTATATATTAAACACATCTCGGACGTTTTTCCCCTGTGAAAATGAAGTCTTTTGCTTAGTGTCCATATCAAACGCATAGTACAGACCAAAACAGCTTTAGATCTTTGCCAACTTTTTAGTCACTGTGAGAGACAAAGAGTTGAATATGAGGTCACCTTATACTGGTTATCATCTTCAATACTTTCTTCAAGCCCAGCAAGTCCACCAAATGCAATCAATAGGTGCCTATGATTTCACGCCACAACCATTTGAGTCAGCCCCAAGATTTAAACTGCTAATAATGTGATAAGACACAAACTTATACCATGTTAGAGGGAAATGATAATCACCTAAATGTTGGAATTTTCAGCTCTGATGAACTGATTACCAAGCCGTGCTCTGAGGTACCGATCAAATAATCGTAACCACCCTGCTTTTGGTAGTAGTAAATAAGGTTATGCAGGAAATATAATTTAATTTATAGAAGGATGAAGAGCAGAGTGTCTTTATTCTTACCTGGAAAGGGCATTCCTTGAATACTGAACTTAATTGTGATGCATATCGTACTTTGTATCCCCAATACATTCCTGCTTCTTCTCGTGGCTTAGAGGGCGGAACAATCTGGCGTACCAAATCTAGATGAACCGAATTCAAAATATATTAGCACAACAAGTAGATATAAGTAGCATTTTTTCTGCGTCTAAATTTCTCTAGGTGACAATTTTTTTTGTGCAATGAAGATTTGAGAAACAAGGTAAATAAATGATATATATTGAAATTAAAGATCGAAGACAGATGAATATGATAACTTGAAAGAAAATAGAGATTATCAGTACCTAAATCGTGGTCAGTTCCCATGGCTACCGTGACTCTAACTCCTGGACTCAGCACTTGATCAACAACAACACTCTGCATCACAAGCAAAAAAATTGTAAAACAAAGGGTTAAAAAGGAGGCCAACTGAGATATCGCAATTCGAGAGGAAGTAAGAATACCTTGCTTAAACCCACATCAACCATTGTACACTCAGAGTTTGGAGCCTTTTCACTCAGCGTGACACCTATAAGGTTACCATTTCCAAAACAAAGGTGAAACAAAACTAAACCCACAATATCGCAGCTTATCTACAACAAGAAAATGTAGAAGCTTTATTCATATTTCTCCACACAAGATTCTTGTAAGATATTTGGTATTTCATATGGCATCTCGAAGATTGTAATAAGAAATTTGCTAAGGTCTCATTGGATGCCTATGAACTTTAATATTACCTTCACGGTATTGCTCCCACTCGTGCTTACGCAGATGGTGAGGAGCATCAAGAGGTGGCAACATACCCTGATCAGACAAAGCAAACAAAATCTGGTCACAGCACAGTTTTAAAGAAAGATTGAATACAAAAAGTGAAAGACTTGAAGAGAAAGGACTTAAAGTACACACCACATATCTAAGATCATTTTGCTTGGGGAAGAGAGATTTCCTCAAATATTGTGGTGTCTCTAAATACTTCAAGATACGAACGAGAAAGGAGGCGCCACTTTCATTGCAATCAGAAGAATTCATAGCAGCTGATTCGATTTCTGAGCTGCTCTTATTGTCGAACACTACAATCTGATTTAAACCAAAAAAAAAAGAGCTTTAGAATTTAGCACAATTTGTTGTCCAATTGAGTGGTTTTGACTTTTGATGCAACACCAACAAGTTTTGAGAGCTCTGTGGATTGAAAGAAAGATGAATAAGATACCTCGTCGATTCGGAAAATTGTAGCTGCTCGAGCAATTTGGCCGGCGAGCTGAGAAATGTTTGAAATGGAGGACTTGAAATTGTCTGGGAATGGATAAACAGAGAAAACGAAGGAGATATAGGGAGAGAGATATTACGCGTGTAGCGAGCTCGAGTGATTGAGTGTTGTGGATGATTGAACCAGCTATGGCTATGCTAACAGTGGCTCTACCGTCTTCTACATTTTGCTTTTCCTCCTCTTGGATTTTCGTTTGCTCCGGCTCCTCCTCCTCTTGGTTTTTCTTCTTCTTCTTCTTTTTCTTCTCCTTCTTCGCGTCTCCGTCGAGACTCATCTTTTGCTCCGGTTCTATATCCGTATCTTCATGGCGTCTCTTCTTCTTATTCTTCTTCTTTTTAGAGTCTCCGTCGATTATTTTCGTTAGCTCTGGCTCCAATTCGAGCTCAGGCTCCTCTTGACTTCTCTTGTTCTTCTTTCCCATTTCTGCCGCCGGCGAGTGCAGCAGCCGCGTGCCAATTTCGCAGGGTTTATGTGGTTTTGGGTTCTTACTGGATTAATGGGCCTCAATCATCTTAATTTATTGGGCCTATTAACTTACAGTTTACGTTTTTGTTTAACTTGAACCAAACGTCAACCATCTTTTGTTTTTTTTGAACCATCTTTTGTTTAACTTGACGGAAACAACGACCGAACGACGTAATAATATTAGATGGTTGACGATTTATTTGAAAATTTTCTGAATTGGTAGAGAATCTTAAAAGGGAAAAAACCCGAAAAATACTCCATCTATTTTTAATTTGGACGTTTAATACCTAACTTTTTTTTGTTGGAAGAAAAATACCTTCTTTAATTATAATTGGTCGAAAAATACTTTATCTTTATATTATTGGTAAATTCAAACCTCTGATTTAACGGTCGTTAACGGACGTTACGGTATCAGTAAACGACGTTATATTATAACAAAACAAATAGCCGAAAAATGCTTCATCTATTTATTTTTGGATTTTTAATACCCAAACTTTTTGGTTGGAAGAAAAATACTTCATTTAAATATTTTTGTCTAAAAAGACCTCATTTTTGAATCGTTAGTATATACAATATTTATACAAACTTTTACAAATATATTACTTGATCTAATGGTAACACGTATGATTTTTAACCCGCATAGAACTTCTTTTGATCTCCTATTTTCTTTAATGAATGACATACAAATTTAAATACATCATTTGCTTCACTCCTACAAATTTAAATACATCATTTTTTTATTCCTAAAGGCATCGTTGGAGTTAGAAGGGTTTTTGTGATAGTGATTTTGATGATGGAATGTAACGATTCTGCAACTAACAAATGAGAGATTGTGACAAAGATGACGACGACGATAGATTTGTCATTTTTGTGGTCGTGGAGTAGCATAGTTGCGGAAGTGGAGAAGAATTTAGGGAAAAGTGGAGAGATGAAAGAAATGGTTCGAGAAAGATTGAGTTTTGATCGTATTAACGAAGTAATATTGAGTTTTGATCACACCAATATATTTGTAAAATTTTGAAAATAAATTGTATATATCTATTTATATACACAGGGTTAATATTTAACGTCGTTAAATGTTTCTGTAATATTGTTAACGATTGTTAAGTCGCAGACTTGAATCCACTAATAATTTAAAATGAAGTATTTTTAGACAAAGATATTTTACATGAGGTATTTTTCTTCTAACCAAAAAGTTGGGGTATTAAAATTCCAAAAATAAATAGATTGGGTATTTTTCGGCTATTTTTCTGTTATAATTTAACGTCGTTTACTGCTATCGTTACGTCCGTTAACGACCGTTAAATCAGAGGTTTGAATCTACCAACAATTTAAAGATAAGATATTTTTCGACCAATTATAATTAAAGAAGGTATTTTTCTTCCAACAAAAAAAAGTTAGGTATTAAACGTCCAAATAAAAAATAGATGAGGTATTTTTCGGGTTTTTAATTAATTTTAAAATTATTTTTTTCAACGATTTTTATATTTCTAATTTATTGATACCCAAAGCCCAAAGGTATTGGTTCAACTGTAAACCATGTGCTACGAAACAGTAAACCTTAAATAGTTGCTTGCCAGATGGCAGTATGGCACTGTCCTATTGGACGACAAATACAAGGACTCAATAGGACTCTAAGCTCCGCCGGCGCGTGCCTTCCTTTCCGCTCGAGTCTTGAGCCAGCTCAGCATGTCACCGTAAACCAGATCGACTTTCTCCTCCGATTCCCCAATCATCTGATGCCACAACTCAGGGTAGATCTTGATCGTCTTATCCTCACTAATCGCTCTCCGATGAAGCTCCTCAACACACGCCACGTCGCAGATTACATCGCCTCCGCCGTGCACAATCAGAAGCGGAACCTCCACTTCCTCAAACCTCTCCTGCAGATCCTTACAAACACGAATCAGCTCATAAGCAGTGGCGGCGCGTGGTCTCGCCACCGTCCTCCTAGGGCTAGCCATCGCAAGCTTCCTCTTCCACGGCTCCTTGAACGAAACATCGGGAATAGATCCGCGCGTAGGGATAACACGCCAGGTAGGGATAAGATTCGCGACGACGAAGAGCAAATGCTCCAACGGCCACGGCGGTTTGAATTTATCGCTGATTCCACACATAGCTCCGTTGAGGATAAGCCCATCCCAAACACCTCTCTGACGGAGCGAGATGTAGAGAGCAATCGCGCCGCCTAGGGATTCAGAGTAGAGAAAACACGGCAGATCTGACGGCGATTGACGCTTACGAAAGTCATCGAAGAAGGAGATACAGTCATCGACGACGGGATTGATGTCAGGGATATGAGCGATGAGTCCATCGGAGAATCCATGTCCTTGGTGATCAATTGCGCAGGTGATGAAACCGGATTTAGCGAAAAGGATAGATGTGAGCTGGAGGAACCAGCTGGTTTCGCCGGTGAAGCCGTGAACAACGGCGATGATACCGATTGGTTTAGTTGGAGGGAGTGGTGACCACCATTGAGTGAAGAGCTTGAGACCACGAGGGTTGGTGATGAAGGCGGAGGAGTGGCTAACGGAATGTTTAGCGTAGAATTCGTCGGCGGTGAGAGATCCGAAAGGATTGTGTTCGTTGGCGTCGGAAATTGGATGCAAAACCATTTTTTTTTGTTTTTCTCCCCAAAATGTTGAGAGAAGGGGAAAGAAAAGGATGTGTGGTGTGGGGTTTGGTTAACCGTTGAGAGGATTTAATGACGTTTCATAAATATGGCTAGGATCTGGTGGTGTAGGGACACATGCTTTTAGTATGGACACGCGAACTACTCCTGATCTTTGGGCCCGGTTTGTTTTCAATTTCAAATCGTTTTGGGTTCTTATTTTCTTAATTTGTTTTAGTACGATGCTTAAGGTTGAACAACAACAACTCGAATTTTTTAAAATGGAAATTAAACTAAAATTTATTGGGTCAAAATTTAGATTTAGGTAAGTAAGATATTAGAGGAAAGAATCTCAAAATCCCTTGAGATTCTTGACTGTTGACTATTTGGTTCTTTCCATCTTATATCAGTCAAAAATAGTATACGTGTTCATTCCGAAAATAGACAGATTTTTATTACAAAATATGTGATTTGCTTTCCACTTCTAACCGAACAGCAGTCAAAATAGTAGTATTATTTTGTTGCCTTCACATTGTGAAAATAACCAAATACTCCAAAATACTTGATTTTTTTCAGTTATTCGGATACGAATAATAACCGAAAAATATTCAAAAAAAAAATTAGTTCCTAGTCGATTCTTCAATCAAAGAACCAAGATAGTTGAGATAGAACTGAACCGAAATTCTAAAATAGCCGAATTGATACTAAAATCAAGAACTAAAATCGAAACCCAAAAATACCGAACCGAATACCCCGGATTACTGCACATCGTGAAAAGATATCCTCCATACTAAACTGATGGGTTGTATAGTACATAAATCAAAATTTTATTAACTCGTCTGATGAAATTCATTCTTACCAAATAATATAAATACGAAACAGAAACTTTCTTTTAACTGATAATATTATTAATTATATAAGTAAGAGATGAAACCAATGTCGCTCACCAGACGAACCATCCTAAAGCTCTGCACCTGAGGTTTTTTTTGTCTCTCTTATACCCTAACAATAATACTAATACATGAAAAGATAGTACACAAAAGAAAGACACTTCCCAAATATCTTAAAAAGATGTTTCCTAACATTACAGGGAAGTATCGAACCCTAAGTAAATAATGGAGGTGTTGTCCTTTGTACGCATCGCTCTAGCTTCATTCAGCAGACCGTTTGCTATCTTCTCTGCACTATTCTCTGTCCCTCTCTCTTTGTCTCTCATCTGCCATTGTTGTAATACATAAACATCACATGAGATCGACGTTTTCAGACATAGAGAATGTCTCAACGATTTAGAAAATGTTTTTACCTGAAGTACCAGCTGCACAGCTTTCTTGGGACTTACCACGTCCCATAACCCGTCACTGCAGTATTTGATTTTCAAAATTAGCGAACAAGAACGAGAAAAGGAGAAAAGTTTATTATGTTTATGTTTTTCTTACCTGGCCAATACAGCAAAGAAATCTTTACTAGGTTGATCGATACGCAAAGGCTCACTTATATATGGCTCTGCACTGAAACGGCTGTCTTGCTGCTTTGGAAATTTGTCTCCAAGCATCCTCGCAAGGTTTATGCCTGAAGAAAATTATCAAATCAGATCTGGTCATTTTGTTATAATGAAGTTGGAATCACCTGAGCGTGTTTAATTCATGAGCTAATACCGAAGATCCGAGTCTCTCCATCTCTCAAGGGTACTCCTGCTTCTTGGAATCGTTTTCTCTCGCTCAAGCTCACCACTCGATGATCTTCAGTCATTTGTATACATCTCCCATCAAGACTGACAAATGCAAACCAAATCATAATCAGTCAAAAAAACTCGAAGTTACTATTATTATGCCGAGACCATTAATTCGTACAAGTAAAACAACTATCCAAATTTGTGACAATTAATTAAGATCGGTATCAAGGAAAATGTAGGGATAAACTCTCTTTCTATTTCCGCAAAGCAAAGCAACGATATTCAAATATTCTTTTTCTTATCCAAAAATTCTACTCCGATGTGAAACAATCTCATCTATTGATGTCTATTTACTCTACTATAAAGCCTATGTTAGTAATAATCTACTGTTTCCAAAACAAGAGGTTTCCATTAAGAAGACCACAATCTCATCTATTGATGTCTATTTACTCTACTATAAAGCCTACATTAGTAATAATCTACTTTTTCCAAAACAAGAGGTTTTCATTAAGAAGACCACACTCACTCACGCTTTAAACACGCAAGATCTTTGTTTCTAATCTGAGTAATCAAGTCCCCTCCCTCTTTCTACACCAAGAAATGCTGCTACAAGTCTGGTTAATGCAAGCTCAGCAACTAAGAATCTCAAGAATAGCAATATAATATAATTTACGTACTGGATAACACATGCTGAATCCCCAAGATTGGCACATTGTGCGAAGAAGTTTTCTTCATTGTCTTTCCAAACCAAGAGAACAGTAGCTGTACAACCCTGCATCGATCGACTAGTTCATTAAGTAGGAAGCAATGAAAAAGTTCCAGCCAAGTAGTCAAGAAGACATACATGCAATCAAAGGACAGAAAAGGACAAACTGAAATACCTCATATTGGTGTTCATCGAGGCGAGCTTCTGTTTTAGCAAACATGTCCCTAAGGACGTCCGAAGCATCCCTTTTTGATAACACTTTCTCCTTCCTCAGCGAGTCTGACAAAATATTCCCTAGAACCTCCGGAATAATTCTGGAGAAGAAGTTTAATAAGCTTGCATATTCAAGTATATAATTGTTCATTTGTTTGGAAAAAAGTAAATCAAAGATGCTCCAGTTGTTAGTGAAGGCTCCTAACATATAATGACTAAGCCCATTTACAAAAATGATAGAACAAAGTTTCATATATTTGTTCCCGGCTGTAACCACGCCTGCCATAACTGTAACGCATTTGCATGGCTAACCACATGCAGCTAAATTTTAAACTACATAAAAAGTTGATTAATAAATGAAGCAAATCATTAAACAAAAACTCAGAAAGGCAGATGCTGTTAGAAGTTTAAACACAGCCAAAACCACAGCCTTTTTCAGGTTAGGACATTTTCTGTAGGTTAAGCATAAAAAGAAAACCAAAATAAGACATATGAGTCACTTTTTTTAGAATGACTCACTTGATTGCGGATTCAGCAGCCCCTGATCCCCCATGTCCATCACAAACACAAAACAGTCCAAACTGAAACCATATACATTTGGAATTATGTTAGCAGAAGCAGTGAAGCCCATCATCATACAGACAACTCAAATCACAAATCAAGGTAACCTTATTAGCCCCAGGAAGCGGCCACTTGTAATGACAAATATCTTCCATCGGAAGTTGCTTGCCTCCTCGACGTACAGCCATGGGATCTGAGGCCACACCAATTTTGAAGGGTATCTGAAACTCATTCTGAGATGAGATACGGACCTTCCAAAGATGAAAAGAAATTGCATTAAATCAATAAGGAAAACAAAAAAAATTATCAGCAAGCACCTTTAACCACTCAGATCGACTTACATAGACCTTTGTAGTTGTTCCCAAAGTTATTATATCATCACTTGCAAGCTCGACAGGGTTACCCCACTTCCGGCTGCCTAAATCAGGATGACTTACTGACTGAGAGTTTACGAGAGTTCCATTTAGGCTACCCATATCTACCAGCTCCCATTTCAATTTCTGAAAGGCAGGTTTGACACACAGGGTAATAAGTGACATGCAGAAGTCGTATAAATAAATCTATGTAGCTCCTTACAGTAGAGTTCCATGTTATCTGTGCATGTTTTCCTGAGACTTCTGAGTCCTTCAATGCCAAATCAGAAGGAGAAACCCTTCCAAGTTTCACTGGCAGCTTGGAGGAACTTGTGGAGTTCACAACATGTTGAAGCCCAATGGCAGGACCCGCAATGACTTCCAGGGACAGCCAACTTCCTGCACTTCTAACACAAAATATGAAATATGTCTTGCAAGACTAATTGAAAAAAATGGATTGAGGTTGTATTACACACCCTAGGCAAGCAAAAGAATAAGAACTTACTTTGATTTTCCACGAGCCCCGGAGAAAGATTAATAAGTCTATCCTTTTCCAGGTCATATTGCAAGTTTGCATTTCTGTTATTCTGCCAGTCATATGTTTGCACTTCTGTCAAGGAACCTTTCTCAGCAGGAAGTTTAAGCGTTTGGCCCACCAAAGCATTGTCAGAAGGTTCAGAAATTACTTCTAGAACGAAGCTTTCACCTACATAATTTAGGGCAGATTGACAAGGTCAAGCATGAGTGATGCATAGAGATCATAATGCAAAGAGGATGTTTCTGTAACAATTGTATCATTTCCATCAAGCTAATGATGTAGACTCAATCCAGCTTGTCTACACCAGAGCTGGATAGCTAGCAGGGGAGGAAAGAGGCATAAGACGAGTACCTTGGGTGAAATGGGGAGATGATGAAGGAAGCCTTTGTTTGTAAAACCGTCCCTCAGTCAGAGATGAATGCAAAAGTCCATCATTTTGGTAGCAAGCTCCCTCTAAATCATATTCCCTTGTTACCTCACTGGTTTGGCCTTGGATCAAATTTCCATCATCAGATATAAGTGGTCTCTGCAAATCCCCCACCTGCAAAGAATGGCGCTGAAAGAATTAGGGCTAGGACGGAAGCAAAAAAAGTTACGTAAACTGGATGCTCCATAGCTGAAAAATGAGAAACTCAATTGAGAAAAGAAAATATTTCCCTATATGAAGAATGTAGTAATAATATGCTGGATTTAGTTCTTATGCAATTTTAGTATGTTATTCAACTTATGGAGAAATTGCAAACAAATGAAATTTACGTGCGAAAAGATTAGATGGATGAGTTGTATCCTATTTCCAATGAGAATAAAACCGCCTGCTAGATTAGTAAGGAGTAGAGTTTAGCAGAACTAGAACATGGATGAATAAGTGATTTCACCTTTTTCATTCTTTTGTTACCATTTTCATGAAATTTCAATTCTCTGGTTAGATAAATAAAATACAAAAAACTCACAGAATTCCAACAAAAAAGGTAACTAATGAGGAAGAATTTTTCCCACAATAATTTCTCCACACTGAACTGAATTCTTGCAACATTCACAGTGCCTAATATATATGCACCAAGCTCCAAATTCAGAAACAAATTGACAGTTTACGCAAGCAAATTAACACGAGTTCCCCACCTCCTATGTATGTCTAAGTGCATATCAACAGTTTGAGCACAAACGTCCGTGAAAAATCTCAATCGACTACTGAATCAAACATGGCTGGAGGACAAGAACATAGCACACAACATATTCAAACAAAACATATTTTGTGCAAATCGAGTAGGCAGAGAAAATCTAGACACACTCATTACAAAGGAAACGAATCTATCGATTCTTGAGCTACAAAAGAACCTAACAACAACAAGAGAATCCTCATTCCAACCGTGAAAAACCTCAACAACACATTCTCATTTCCAAAAAGTCAATCAAATTAATCAGAAAACCAAACACACAATATATCTCACCGCCCCCACGTCGACACAATCAATCAACGAAATCGTCAATAGCCCCAAATACTCACGAAATCCACGAGAAAGGCATAATGATCCAGCGACGTAACACTTGTCACTGATGAATGATCAAAATCCTTATCAATTGGATCATTTCGCGAAAACCATTCGACACAAAATCGAATCAAATCAAAACGAAGCCGTGGAACGAAGACGCAGGAGATTGAATAGAGAATGAATGAGAGAAAGAGGAAGAAAACCTTGAAGGTAGAAGAAAAACGAGAGGATCGGAAACGAGAAAAGTATCGCCATGGCTTGCAGGCGAAAAGGATGATGAGGGTGATGAGAAGCAACATAAGCACCATGAATAGCCCAATAATGTTCACCATCTCAACCATCGCCATCGTCTTCGCTTCTCTCTGCACCCCTCCTCCTTCCAGATTGGCTCCCGAGAACCTCGCTTTGAATTTTTCTTACTTACTTTTTTTTTTTTTTTTTTTGTTGTCTCTCCTATCGAATTTTCACTGTCTTTTTATTTTCACTGGTAGAGATAAACTTGAGACTACAATATCCCTAACTCGTTACACGATTGGTTAGAATTGGATTATGATAGCTAATTATCACCTCCTTGAGTTACTATTGGTTAATATGTGGATTAAGCTAGAGATTATGAGATTTTTGTTTTTTACACTGGATTTATGGTTTATTTTTAAAAATATTTATATATATATATATACTAGGTGGGTACCCACATTATACAGTTCCAAAAAACTATAAAGTAAATAGAACAAATTTTCTTGTAAAAAAAAAAGTTATGTTTTATGATATGTGATATGTAGATATGATTCTAGAAATCTCATTAATCCGGTGTTTATTGATTCAAAAAGTATTAAAGTTCGGTATATCTAGATGACTTAATGTTTAGATATATTTCGAGTAACATCTATAAAATCGGTAAAATATAGAAGTACACAAATAATGATGGTAACGTTTTTGGTATCGTTAGTCTTACCGCGCTTTTGTATTTGGTAACAAAAATAACGGAATACTTCTTACCGTTGCGATAAATGATTACTAATCAAAAGCTTACAGCTTTTGTATTGAATAACAGAAATAACGGAATAATTTTTACCGTTGCGATAAATGATTACTAATCAAAAGCTTATTGTCTTTGTATTGAATAACAGAAATAACGGAATAATTCTTACCGTTGCAATATATGATTACTAATCAAAAGCTTACTGCTTTTGTAATGGGTAACAGAAATAACGGAATATTTCTTACCGTTGTGATGTATAATTACTAAACATTAATGTATAATACATTCTAATATAACAATCAATCAATCTTCTACTCATCTCTTTTATGCAACAGACAAGCACACACACACACACAAAAAATCATATTCCTAAGATTTTATAAACCATAGTAATCGAAAATGTTTATGCTAGATAAAACATGTTATTCAATTACCTTTATTCTTGAATCAGAGAGATCTTCCATTTTCTTTAATTCGTTTTATCAGCAAGTGTGGCTACCCCATGTTTAGAGTCCCATATGTATTTATACTATACCAACATGCATACACGAGATTGGAAATTACATAATGATACTAATTAATCAATTTTCAATATATTATCCATTTGGTAACGTTTTTATTTTTCTTGACTATGCTTTAAATGTGGTAAACATATACGAAATATAATTTGGTAATATGTATCCATAATACAATTTTATTCATTCATTTCCTTCTCAATTTTGTGTATTTAAAGACTGTCAATTTGTTTATTTTTGTTATGGTTGTGCACAAAGACAACAATCGGTATAGCATATAAGAAACTTTGGAGTTGTTAGAATCGTCAGCTGGTTACGAAAACGGCCGGTCAAGCCTTTAAAAAAGGTTCAAAAGATGATGAGATGGTCTACTTCTCAAGTCGTGATTGGTCATTACAGAGGACACATAAATCGTGGTTGCGAGAATCGTAATTGAACCTTCTCTCTTTGCTAGATCAAATTTAACTCTATATGGCTCTTGTCAATTTTGTGTTTAATTACCTCTCTTGTGAACATATATGTTTATCCTTAGTTATTTTATAAATAGTTTTAACTTTTGCTACACACTATATGGCTGATGAGTTTTGTTTTATCAAAAACTATACCCTTAGACTAATGTCTAACGTATATTTTTAACAAGATAGAATTTTGCAAATTTTTTACTTAATTTGTAACTTGTATTTAATTAATAATTCAGAAATTCTATCTTTTTTTTTTTTCTTGCTTAACAAAAATTATATATTGCTTCCAGGTACACGTGTGAATTTGAGTGTGCAAGCGGTTGAAGAAGAGAGACCATGGCTTAATGCGCAACAGGTAGATACATATGGCACATGCTTTCGGGGGACGAGCTTGGATCCCGAGTGGTCTCCTCCAGACATAGGAGTGGTTAAGTGTAATGTGAATGCTGATTGGAGAAATGCTGCTGTGATGAGTGGAGTAGCTTGGGTTGCTCGTGATTGTTATGGTTCGGTTCTATACCATGCAAGAGAGGTTTTTACAGGGTCTTCAAATAGGATCATGGCTGAGTTGCGGTGTATCTTGTGGGCTCTTCAAAGCTTACGAGATCTTCGTTTGGAAAACGTGATAATCTCTTCGGATTGTCAAGCTGCAATTGCTGCCTTGTATAATCCTCGGGATTGGCCTCGATATCGAATGTGGCTCGATGCTATTTCCAGAGCTGCTAAATCATTCCGTTTTATCAACTTTGAGCTGGTGTCTTGTCCTGCTAATTTCATTGCACGAGACATTGCTGAGAGTGTTATTAGGGATGGTCGTTTTAACTCGTACCTTGCTGCACGTGGACCGGTGTGGCTTCAGTATCAGTTACGTAGTGAGGCGCAACGTGGACCGGCGTGGCTTCAGTATCAGTTACGTAGTGAGGCACCGGCGTGGCTAAATAATCTGTTACGTAGTGAGCCGCAAGGTGGACCGGCCCGGTTTCATAATCGGTTAAGTAATGAGCCGCAAGGTGGACCGGCCTGGCTTTATAATCGGTTCCGTAGTGAGGCTCAAGCTGGACCGGCGTGGCTGTAGTGAGGTGGAAGGTGGTGTTTAGTTTTTTTGTATTGATAATTTGTTTCTCTTGTACTGTGTTTTTGCGATTTATCTCAGGTAACAAAAAAAAAAAAAAAAAAAAAAAACTAATACTAATACAGATTAAGGAGGGTATGTTTTTGTATCATCAAGAAGAAGATACATTTTTAAATTTACAGTTTTTATGAAGTTATTTCTTTCTCCATTTTCCAGTTTAATTATTTTTCAAAAAAATTTTGTAAGGAGCCTAGTGTGACACGTGACACACGTGCAAATTCGTTCCAAGAAATTTTATTTTTGTTTCCATGGCGATTCCAGGAAGAGAAGAGGAGGTCACGTCGTCACACGGCTCCGATTCGGATTCCGATTCCGATTCCGATTCCGATTCCCAGATTAATACCACGATACTGTTCGTCTCCCTTCTTCGTCTTCAACCTTTTTTCTGCCTTCAATTTTATAAACCCTAAATGCTTCGTTAATCGCGCCTACTCAAGTTTCAATGTTGAGTCGATTTTGTGGGAGACGGCTCTCGGAAATCGAAATTTGATTACTACGACGATGGTCCAATTGGTGCGTGCCTTTCTATCTTGACACATAGAAAATATGTATCAATTAATCCGAGAAAGGGAGAGCAAGTGGAGCACTTTACTACATTATTATGTAGATAGATGAATTTCTTTACTTCGACGTTGCTATTGCATATTTATGAGCCTGAATGTTGCATTTGTTTCTCTATAGGTGTTGGAAATTTCTGCTTATGTTCAATGAAATGTGAAGAGTCATTAGTCATTGTCTTCTCTATTATTGTACCGTGAAAATGTTGAACTCTTAAGGGTTTCATTTTGATGGACAAGAATGCATTATATTGATTTGATTAAGAGATTTAGTAAGAAGTCTTTGTTTATGTGTGGGATATGTTAATGACATTGTATGCTGAAGAGAGATTTCTCTATTCTGTACTAGTTATTGAGAGATGGAGTAATGGTAATGCTACATACATATCTTGCTTACAATCAATTATCTACACTCCTGTTTGGTATGCCATTTTGTTCAACTTCTCAACTATTGTATCTTACCTTTTACCTCTGTTAGTAAATGGATATGCGTTACCGGTGCATCGTAAGCTAAAACAACGGTAGATGTTTTTCGTGAGGATTGTCCATGTTGTTTTACATAACAATAGTTTAGCACTCTCTTTCTATATATCTCTTATTAACTTGATTAATTTTAGTATCTAGCGCCACTCTAACATAATCATATTTATTGAGTGTTTTCCCATTTCTAGAAACTGAATCATTCACTAACTTTGAGTGCTAAAAATGGCTTTGATTTGTTTCTGCCTCAATCTTGGCTCTAAGTGAAAGTTCAGAATTTCCCTCTAACTTGAGAAAATTTTCCCATTGTTTACAGCTTCAAGATATTCCAGGCATGGCGCAACCATGACGAGCTTTCTGGTGTGAGATACGAAATCATCTTTGCTGGATCAACATGTCTTTTCATTTGGATAAGATTGAGCTGATGAAGAGTCATTGTTCCTATAGTGCATCAACTAAATGTAAGTTTTACCTGTGTGTTATTTTGTTCTTATTAATCCGTACTTGAGTCGTTATAACTAGACCACACTAAAGCTTTTTAAAAATGTTGACAGCTAATCTGTTGAAATTTTTGAGTAAGACATTAGTTATGGATGAGATTGATATTTCGTGTGGATGTCATGCTTCCGTAAAAGCAAAGGAGAAAGTTCTATTGCTTAATAATCTTTAATTTCTATTCTTTCTCTACAAAAAGTTGTAAATTGTGTTAGCCAATAACATTTGTATGCATGGCTTAGATAAGCTCCCTGTCTCATTCTAATGATATGAATTTTCTTTCTGGGTCAGAATTTTAAAAGTTGGAGAATTGGTACATAAAGGTTCCACTAATATGGTCAAAAAGATGGTGGAAGGCTTCTTTTTTTTTGTTATGCAATTTATAGTGAGCCACAAGAGATGCAATACTCGTGTTTTACGCTGTGATCATAGAACATAGATGGAAACGTAAGTCTTAAGTTTATGTCTCCACTTAACTTCAAGTGGTATGACGTATTTCCTTTGCTTTTAGATCCTCCATTAGTTGAAAACTTGAAACCAATAATAAACATCGATGGATTATGATTCGAAGTTTCACTCTGTTTTTTTTTCTTTCTTCTTTTAACTTTCTTGCGTCATGGGCATGAACCAAGCGAGTGATACGAAGTCAAAATATATTCTGATTTAAATTTGATGCTTTTGGCCTCTGTCATTACTCACTTAATTATTGTAATCTTAATCATGTATAAAAAAGCAGCTTTTGTATGAGGACACACTCAAAAGCATTCTCCCTTCGAGAGGCCAAAGGTTGCTGTGCTACTTTCTTCTCTTCTATGGGGGTGGTTCGGATCTTGGGACCACCTCTGTTGATCAAGATTCAATTTGTGGATATTTGTCTGGAGATTACGTCTGCAGGTCAGCTCCTTTTTTTCCACTTTTATTAGTTAAACTATGTCATAACTTTCTTACTCTTGCTTACGTTAGAGAATCCTAATTATTGTTTCATTCTTTATTCATTCTAAGCATGTCAACTAGTTGCTTAATTATATCATTCTTGATTCCTTCAGCAGAGGGAGAGGGACTAGAAAAACCAACATAGTTTTATGGATAATTAATAGCAAAGCATTGATTGCGAAAATACTGATTACTGAGTTATACAGCGGAAATTGAAAAGTATCTTGGCTAGATCTATTTCCATAAACCACAGGCTCTTAATAACACATATTGACTACATTTCTGTTCTCTACTGCATTTGTGCATGTTCTTGGTAAATTCAAATGAAAAAAAAACAAATCTTAATGTGCATCTTCTAGTGGACTAAGTAATGCTTGATCAACCACCGGGAATACATAGTAGGATGCTCCTTGTTATAGAAGCTGAGTACTGATATTGGAAACAATCTGACAACAGTAAGAATGGTTTTCTTTTGATGTTGTATAATATATAATCAAAGGTATCTTTGTACCAAATCCTTTAAGACTTAGTGACCACAGAATCTCTTGAAAACATAAACAAAAATCCACTTGCTTTGTTCATGTCGCAATAAACCTCGAAAAGACACGGAATAGGTGATTAAAGTAGATCATAGAGTTATACAGCACACAAGCTAGCATTATGCATGCTCACAGTTCATCAATGGTAGTAGCTACACATTCTTTTATTATGACACAAGTACAAAACTGAGATGGCTTTTTTCTGTTACAGGAAACCCAGGAAGATCTCACAAATCTCTCCCCCACCCTCTTTGGAATAGGAACAGCTCACGCATTCTAGCTTTCCTTTGTTTAGAGAGAAGAGTACTAGGTTACATTAGTTTATATAATAATAAATCCACAAGCCTTAGAGTTAAGCAAAAGTCAGTGACCCTAGGGCATTTGTTTACTATGGAAATAAAAGTGTCTTTTGTTGTTTAGAATGGGGTTAAGTACGTAAGCATCTGATTTAACAGAGAGACAGAAGAAAGAAAAGTGTTTTAGTGGGGAATCACTTGGTTCTTGCTGACGACTTAAATGAATCTTAAACTCTGTCTTCTTAAGCTGTTCCGTACGGTTTCTTTAGGGTAACACATGGGCTTAAGAGGGCAAATCTTGAAAGTTTAATCTCAAATTCAAATTTCTGAAAAAAGCAGCTTACTGTTAGCTAGATTCAAAGGACAAGGTTTGATGTTAACTTAAGTCAATATTTTCCAGAGGTAGAGAAAAGTTTTTGATGTTGAAACATAGGTAGTTTCTTCTTATTTGTCACTAAACCTTATTCTATTTCATTTAATCAAAACCTTGGTCACTTTGATTTGATGTGTTTCGTTTAATTATTTCTGTTCACATTAATTAAAAACTACTCCCTCCGTATTTTAATAATTGTCGTTTTGGAAATTTTATTTTTTTGAATTGGATGTCGTTTTCAAATTTCTATGCAAAATTTATTACTTTTTAATGTTTTATGATGTCATTAACATTAAAAAGTAATAAATTTTGCATAGAAATTTGAAAACGACATCCAATTCAAAAAAATAAAATTTCTAAAACGACAATTATTAAAATACGGAGGGAGTAATTTTTTCTTTCATTTTTAGGTCATAATAAGTGGGCGGAAATTTGTGTTTGGCTTCCTTGCATTCAAATACAGTGTAATTGAGGTCAGTGTATTTTCGGCACACTTTCTTTGTTTTTTTTTTCATGTCGTGGTTTCTTGATACATGACAATTTCTTCAACTTGTGACCATTCTTTTCTAAACATTTGCATGGAGACTCATTTTATGTTGATTCCTTGATTAGTGCCAATAATCATTTTTATTTTCTTTCTGGTAGATGGGATATAGATTTCAAAATTAGTGGGCTGTTGTTATCATGTTGTTTAAATCGGGTCTAAGAATTACCCGACATAGGTTTTGACCATCCATGCCTATGTGTGACACACGACTCTTTGCTTTAAATTATGTTAAACGGAGACTACTATTAGAGAGAAAAACAAACAATCGTTTTCATAATCATAGCACTATTGGGGAAACCAAATTTGAGAGCTTTCATAACTTTTGTTGGATTGTTTTAGTCTTTTTTGGAAGGTAAAATTAAATTATAAAAGAATGAACAAAACTTGTCTGTAACTTTTTGACATGGTACTTCCATTACGTGTCTCTCTGTAAATGGCCGTAATGTTTTTTTCTCGTATGCGTTTGATTTTGCTTTTTCTTTTTCATTCAGATGTTAAATTGTTGTTATTGTTATTACCTTAATAAGATACAAAATTTTACTCTTCTTAGTAAAACCTCATTTGAAAATTTTATTTTTTCGTTAGGAACTTTCTTTTTCTCTCTGTTTTTTTCTTTTTGTGGGTAGTCTCACATGAGGGTCGAAAGTTCCTTGGCTGCTGAATAATTCAGTCTTTATATTTTTTGCCAAATGAGTCAAAAACGATGATTAACCAAGTTTCCTGTATAGTCTATGCTTTCCAAAATCTTTTCCTATTAACTAACAAACAAATCAGATTTTTTTCTTTTGTAACAGTAAAAAATATTATAGGAAGAGTTTTTCAATTTTATTCATGTGCACTATACTACAGTGACTCTCTCTTTGTTAGTATTCTTATTCTTATCTGCATTTGTGTGGCATAATAAAATAAATAAATATAAAAGTTTGCATTATTCAAGTGGTGGTGTGGAAAAGCTCTCTTACCCACCTCTCTAGTCTCTGCACATTGCACAGTCACTTCTCTTTCTCTTTATTTTCTTTATTTATTTTATTCACTTTTTGTGACACTACAAATTGGCATCACCTCCCTCTCATTATCCTTCATGCTTATTTCCAAAAACATCTCTCTGCTTCTTTAGTTTCACACCTCACTAGTCTTTGCTCTCTCTCTTAACAGATTTTCTTTTATCCTCTTTAAACTATGGGAACTGTTGTGTATCAACAAGGGTTTCAGTCTCAGCTTAATGAGCCTAGGGCTTTAAGGCTTAGGCTATCTTCACCAAATCCTCACTTCTCTCAACCCTTTGGTTTAGCTCTCAAGTCTCATTTCCTTGACTCCTCTAATGCAGAGGACACCCGAAACCGTAACGATGACAAAGCTGCTGCTTCCTCGGGCCCTGACTTGAGTGGCTGGAGCTCTCTCCAGTCCTTATCCTCTGGCTCCTCCTCCTCTTCCACAAAGACGACAAGCTCTGAGAAAGAGAAGACTTATGTTCAACGCCCGTCCTCTTGTAGAGCTCTAAGCGACCAGAGCTTAGCATTGTGCACTGAGAATCTCGGAAGCGAATCTGGTTCTGATGTTACAGACATCGATGATTTGTTCTCGCTTGACGTGCAGACCAAGAATCTCGGGGAAACAACAACGGAGACAAGAACGTTAAAAAGTAGGAAAAGGAATTTGAGCCCTAGTGATCTCCCACCTCCTTTGACCACGATGAGAGGGTTTCAATGCATTCAAATGAGACCACACCGTGAAGAGGGAAGATTGGTCATGACCGCCACAAAGGCACCGCCTCGTAACGGGTGCTTTCAAGCTGACCGTAGCAATGGTCGTCTCCGTCTTTCTATCTTGAAAGACTCAGATGAGTTTGTAGAGAACGAAGAAGAGACGATTGAGCCTGAAGAAACCGAAGAATACGAGGAGGAGGAGGAAGAGGAAGAGGAAGAAGAGGATGATGATGAAGTTATAGGCATTGAGAATGTTCAGATGTCAAGAAGATGTGTTCAAGGCGACCGGGAAAACAGAGGATTGCTAAATTGGGAATCTTTCTGCGTTGCTACTTCCTAAAAGAGAGAAACTTCTTAATCTGCTCTGTATTTACAATTTCACAATTTTTTTCCCGATGTGTTTTTTTTTTAATAGAAATATCGCGTTTCCTAACTCGGAAAAAAAAACTCAAAAGTAGATTCAATTAACTTAAAATAAAAATGATAAAATAATGGGAGAAATGGGGCAGAGGGAATATGCTTGTGGTCTGGTCGGCAGTTAATCTAGTTTGGTAAGAAAGATTCCCTGATCAGTGGTTCGAAATTAGTGGCAACCTCAACTTCGTTAGGACGAGAAGCTTCCGTTTATTATTATGCCAATTCATCTTCCAGCAAATCAAATCGAATTAATTGCATGTATATTATATATGATGAACAAGTAGGATTGATTTCAACAACTTGTGATATAGGAAGCTCCACAATTGAAGAAGAATCTTCTAAAAATTTCAATGCTTTATTATGATTAGTATTCTTCACATTTAAAGTTCTATAATAAAAAGAGTACAGATATGCATTTAGATTTCTCTTTGATAGCAACAACAACAACAACAAATTAAAAACATAATTAAGCTCTCAGCATATAATCATAAATCCATCTTCCCCAACAGAGAATTAATGAGCTCAATCAAATAGTATGACCCAAAACTTCTTCTTTTTTTGGCTTTAATGTTATTTTCTTGGTTTTAGTGTTAAAGATCAAAAGTTTGTGTAATAAAGAATTAATCGGCTAAATACATAGGATCGTAGGCCGGTATCCCTATATAGAATAATTTCTTGTTAGAAAATAATATAATGAAACACGGATCAAATTATACAGAAGTCACTTTTTAGTTATAAAATCAAAGTTAATTGTTTGGTCATCGCTTAAAGATTTGAAAAATTCGAAAAGCAGAGAGGCAAAAGACAAATGAAAACAAAAAAAAAAACTGAAAAAGATAAATCAAAAAGCATATAATTTGTTTGCATTAAAGACGCATTTATATTATAAAAAAACATAATAAAGTTTAGCAAGCATTTTTGACGTCAATATTCTCTCAAACATGATCGATTATATTATAATGTAATAAGTATGAACATTTTTTTTATCAATAAAAAGAAGAAATTATAGGTTGATCCGTACAATAACGACGTCATCACAACCCCGCATCTCTCCGCCAAATCAAAAGGCTTTCCATGTACGGACGGCGGATATGTTCGGCGTTTGGTTAGAAACATTTTTAATTAATTATACTTTTTCTTTAATTGCATATGGTTTAAACAAATTAATACTCCTACATCGTGATTAAGAGATTCACCTTTTTATATAATGACTACTTGAGATATATAGAGTATTTAATATTAATGGCATGCAACTATATATGATATCCAAAAACGTATATATGAAATTATTATTTATTTCATAATCTGTAGATAGTGAGATAGAATAAATTAGAAGGTAGCTCTCCAAATTAAATTATTACTAAATTGCAATAATATAGTGCAAGTGTCCACTCGGTTTCTCTTTACATGGAATATAATAGTAATAAGAAATGTAGTGGCCTGCGCTTTGAAACTCCATTGGCCTGCGCTTTGAAACTCTTTATGGTAAGGTTTTGTCTTTTTTGGTTATTGTTAACAACTAAATTATAATTACTGTGAGCAAGGGCGGACCCAGCAAGAGAAAAGGGAGGTCAACTGACCTGGTAAAATAATGATATAAGCTTTGTTTTGTATAATAATTCTTAAAGAAGCAGCAGCTAATTTGGTAAGTCTGTGTTAAAATGACCTCCCAAACTTGAGTTCGAATCCCAGTTTGACATTTTTAGTTAATTTTTTTCTTTTCTTTTGTTATGACCTAGGTAAAAAAAAATTTTGGGTCCGCTACTGACTGTGAGTCTGTGAGTGCCTGTTGGTACATAAAAGCTCCTTTTCCACGTTCCTTTTCTTCCAAAGTAGTCTGCATGGGATCCGCGTCTATCCATTTCGGTATTATTGCATGTTGAAATTTATTAATTTGACATAGCAATTTTTAAAATGGTATCATGTCAATACTCTTGATTTATTGCTAGTTTATGTAGTATAATTTAATGTAACGATCAAGACCCGATCGAAACAAATAATTGCACCAACATATGTTATTTGTTTTTTTTAACAAAAATAAATTATTATAATTTTTTAGTTAAATGAGAATTTAAGTTAATATGAACTTTTTTTTGTTCAAAAAATTAGTATGAACAACCTTCCAAAACTCATGAACAATTGAACCACTAGTGTTCACCGGACTATATATAACCATATTCGTTAACATTTATATATACAATCTCTTTTTTTTTTTTTTTTTTTTTATGATTCATGTGTTTTCAGAGCTGCAACAAAACTAAAGCATTTGGGATCCATGGGTATTAATCCCCCAACTTGGAAGCCAATCCTTTGTGGGTTTTAGATTCCGAATTTCTGAACGAATAGCAAACATATAACTTAGTGTCCCAAACTTAATCGAGACTGATGAAGACAAGCTAATCCTATAGGAAAATCATGTCAAATCGATGGAGTTTTAGATCTTTAAGACCTTGAAATTAAGTACCATTCATTTTACCCTCGACTGTTCTTAAGTGTGTGTCTTCCGTTTCTGATAATATGGGGACTTGAACAGTTGAACTGTAATATAGGGGACACCAATAATCTTGTATTGTTGAACGCCTTCGTATTTCCTTTATGTCTCATCTTTGATAGAAGCCGGTCTAAAGATCCGATGATTCAAATCTAGATATATACGTGTTGATGTTTATGTATTTTTGAACAAAAATGACCGATTAAACATCATTTGTTTTTTTTTCAATCTATGTAATTCAGTATAGCCCCCACCAACTTGACCTCTACATGATTAATGACGCAATGTCTTGTGATGTGCTTCAAATAAGTTAAAATTTTTATATTTAATCTGAAAATGTTGTGAGAGCATTTAGGTTCAAAAGTGGCAATTGAGTAGTTTATTTGTGGCTTAGCAGAGCAAAACGATTGGTGAGTGATTTCAAGTATGTGGACGTCTGATATATACTACTACGACCATGGGCGTCGTCTTTCAATTCTATCCACAAACGGTCAAACGTCACATGAAGTCACCCTTTTGCCCTTATTTTTTTTTGGCTAGACATATGCATATTTTCATAAATTTTAGTTATTAAGCAAAAAAATTGAAAGTATTTATTTTAATTAAAACTTTTTTGTTCTTTGAATGTGGGCTTCCTTTAGATTCTTTATGCTGTCGCTCTCTTTGACCGAATAATTAACTTGTGAATTTGATTGCATCATCAAAATTATGTTGAGTAATAAAGAAAATATGAAAAGCATTATGAATCACATGTATACTTAAATTAAATATTATCGCTTCTAAATTATTATTTTTTAAACTGAATTTTTAAACTCTTTCATTCTGATTCTATATTGGGTTACCAATCATGCATCAATATTTTAATTGATGTGTGGTTAATAAAAAGTAAATATATTATGGCTTCTTGGTAACTAAATACATAATTTTTATGTTTCAAATTATATGATGTTTTGGTTAAAAACACATATATTAAGAAAATTTATTTAAACTAATCAACCAATTAAAAAAAAGACTGCATAATACAAACAATAATATAATATTAGTTATGTTTAAAATTGCATAAAAAATTGTAAAGCATCATATATTTTGAAACAAAACAAAAACTCTAAAACATTCAATTTTTAAAACATAAAATAACCTTTTTATTAACTAGTACTAAATAGTAAATACATACAATTCTTTCTAGAAATTTGCAACTTATGTTAGGAAAAAAAAAATTCCAATCGAAAAACATAAAAAAATTTGTACAATTGGACATGATAATTTGGCGGGTGTGGATGGATCCGTGAATCGTGAGTAGTGCTCAACATGGCGACAAACCCAAATCCTAGCTGGTACTCTATTGGTGGATTTGCTCCTGCCCTAAAATATATATTCTAGATTCTTTTTCTCTGCCAACTTACAAGTACCATTCAAGCTGATTAACCCAATCATAAGTAAATATAAATTCATTAAGGTAACACAACCCGTAAAGGGTTAAACAACAAATAGTTAAGGATTAAACACACAAACACTCTTCTTTTTTTGGTAAAATACACACAAACACTCTTAAAAGAAAGAAAGTAAGACTGAAAGTCGGAAACTGATCGATAATCATGATAGGAAAACTTGAAACCCTTCGAATACCACTAGCTCAGTATCTAACTGATTAGGAATAAATGCGTCGGTGGGAGACGCACTCTGAGGAGATTTATGCGTTTCAATTGTAACGTGGATATTAATAATGTTTTTAAGTATTTAATTTTATAATTTTTCTTTTTCTTTTTTTCTTTATTGACACGATCAAACCCTAGTAGTTGCCACATTTAGAGCATGATTATTGGTAGTATCTTAGAAATATCTCTTAGCAATTTTTTAGTAATATATTTGTAAAAGTGATTGTTAAGAGATAGTATTTTTGAGTTAAGATTTTTGTGTGATTAATGGTAGGCTCTTAACATATATTAATATAAAAATAAAATTTATAATTATAAAAAATTTAATAATTGTTGCAAATTAAAAAAATTAAAACATACATGAGATACAATTCAAATTTTGAAAGTTTTATATGAGTATATGAACTTTTGAGTGTTTACATTTGAATGATCATTTGAGTAAACATTTGTCATAATTGTCTTCTATCATCTTCTTTCTTCTTTATCAAGTTTCTGCAGTGTAATATGCATAAGAAATTTCGAGTGTTTACATATGAACTTTTGGTTAAACCAAATTTTGAATGAAACAGAGTTGTGGTTTTGGACAAAGTGTTTACATTTGTGTTGGACAGAAAAACAAACTTAAAGTGTTTACAAAGTTTTAGTTCAAACAAAAGATTTGTCATCTCTACTTGCCATGTGATGCTTGTCATCACCTATAAGCACAACGATTGTCATCTATTAAGATTGGTTTCATCTCTAAAGTGTCTACAAAAGATGAGAGACGACTTGTACCTTGAAATCATTATCTCTATAGCAGCTTGAAGCATTGGTATCAGTGGAATTACTTTTTTATCTCACTGCAGGGACCCTAGTATTCACTTGTCCTCAGCATTACTTTGGTCTTCTTTGAGTTCCTTCTGTGCTTTAATCCTCACATCCTAAAGTTTCATTTTTGATTTAGCAAAACTTGCACAACACAATAGTCAAACAAAATTTCTATTAACATAACAAGAGAAGGGCTCTTACCATAGCTTGTCTTTTCAATTCTTTTTCAGCTTGTAGTTTTTCATCAACCTCTCTTTGTTGTCTCTGAATTTCTGCAATGCGTTGTCTTTTAGCTTCCTTCTACTTCTTTCTTTTTCTTTTCCATTTCCTGTTTCCAAGCCATTTCTGCCTCCATTTCAAGCTGGTTTGGCCAGTGCATAGACTTCAGGGAACAGTAGAATCTTGAGGGCTTGATGATTCGAACGATGACCATCACTAGGGGATTGGGTCTCTCCTTAAGGTAAAGGCTCGCCATCTTCAAAACCCCTTTGTGGAAGAAAGGTAGAGACAGAGTCAACATCACACAAAGGGCCTTAGCTGTTCATAGTACAAATGGTTACAACAACAACAACACCACGAAAAAAACAAGAGAACATACTTATAAATCAATAAAACCAAATCATGGCACATGGAGCTTACTGATGAAATCACGGCAAGCATGCATGTCAGAATAATTTTCAAACTCAAAGATATGACTTCTTCCCTATAATCAAAAATGAGGAAACTTCACTAATATAGCTTCAAAATTCATATATCTATAACAATAAAAATGAAAATTAGCCTCAAGCACAAAGGGCAAAGAAAGAAGATTTGGAAATTTTTGGAGTTCACCTTTCGAAAATTGAAGGGATCTGAAGCAATAGAGTTAAATTCCGGTACCGAAACTGGTTGAATCGTCATCGCCTCGGAGCTCTGGTGAAAGTTGTCCCCGATTTCGCAAGCCCACCTCGCCGATTTTGTGAACCGCAGACGCCGTGGACAACCGCCGTCGGTGGAGATGCAGAGATAACGGTGGAACGACGGCCGGAGGTCATTGACATCGGAGACTCCTCCGATTGGAGTCGATTTCACGCCTCTGTTTCTCTCTTTGGTTCTATCGCGAAATGTGAGAGAGAAAGAAAGAAAAAAAACACGGAAACTCTTTTTTTTTTTACCCTTCCAACTGCTACGTCACCGCCTCTTAGCATCACATTTGTCTCTTAGCTAAGAGATGCCTTAGCTGCCTCTTAGATTTATGCGTGATTTATTATTTAATTTTATACATAATTCACCCTAAGAACAAGCTAAGCAACCACCGTTAAAGATGCTCTTATAAAAATAAGTGTATCACAAAAACGATCGACTTCGTTTGAATACACACATGCACTGACACACATATTATTTCTTGATAATAATTCGAGAGAGAAGAATATAAATAATAATTGAAGAGGTTCAAAATGTCAAAAAAAATATAATTCTTGGACACGAATATAACCAAGTCATTCATCACATTCACAACGCACAACCTTTTCTTCTTTCCTTTTTTTTTTGTAAAGTTTATTCTTTGAGTTTCAGAAATATTTGGATAATGCACTGTAAAATCCGTGTATGTAGGAGCCAACCAGATCAAAAGATCGAGCGTTTTCTTTTCTATAGTGGATTAAGATTGAGTAACGAGTGGTCCATAAGTTTAATTAGTTAATTATCAGCTACATTCGTTAGTTCTTAGAGTTAAAACCCTTTCATGCATGTTCTTTGAATACTAGCTATTCTTGTATACCGCACTTCACGTTTCAGGTTTAAATAACTTGTCCTGTGTACGTAACTCGATCGATGTGAAAATTGTTGCAACATAATTAAATAAAATGAATGTACTCTATTAATAAATATAGCTTCTCCACATAAATATATACTAACCCATTGACTCAACTAAATTTGATCACAATGAGCCTATTATATACAAGTATACAATATATTGGGAAATTTACTATATACACTTAATTGACTAAACGAGGGAATCATGGGAAATTTACTATATATACTCTAAGATTTTTTCTTTTCAATTTAGTTTCTTGCTAAAGATAGAGAAAACAGTTAAAAAAAATCTAATAAAGGGAGAGAAAGAAAAAGTGAGGGTGAGAAAGTAGATACGATTCTCTCCCAATCTCTACGATATTTTCAGTCATTTATATGAGAGATCATTAACTTCATTGTCTGTTAGTGAAAAGAAAGTGACGTTTCGAAGACGTATCCTAAACGCAAAATTCACTTGTCTTCTTCTTTTTTTCTTTAAGCGTCGTGTCCGAAAAATAGTCAAGTCCCTCAATCAAAACGCTCCCTCACACTTAGAACACACAATTATAAAGGGCGGGCACAAAATCTAAAAGATAGATTATAGAAATCGAGACAAAATCAAGATTTCAAAAGTGAGAAAGATATTCTTGTTTCTATTTTACAGCTTTGTTTTTTTTCTTTCTTTCACGTCCATCCACCAACCAACCAAATTGCACTATGATAAGTGTCGTCAATATGGTTTTACTCTTACATGTGCTTTCTTGTTATGTTTATTTTCCTTTTTTTTTTGGGGTAAGAAATGTATCATAATGTTGACTAAAAGACTCTAGTGAATGTGGGCCGGTAAATAGTAAAAACAATAATTGGCCAACCTACACTTAATAAAAATTACAAAAATATTATACTAGTTCATAAAAGCAAATAAATAAATTTATATCAACATTATTTTCTCATATATATGAATGTTACATTTTTAAAAAGGAATATTACCTCTAAAAAAATTTGATTTAGATATGAATTCTGTAAAAAAAATGAAAACCACATACTAAAAAAAAAAATTGGACTATGATTAAGAAAAAGAGAATCTCTAAGCACACTGTAAATGATTCAAAAATGTTAAAAGCTAATCACATTGTCTGTGATTCTGTGAAGTGTGATGTGGATTTCAAAACTTGAAAGATTGAACACTTTACCGACAAAATGTCTTACACTTTTAATCTTCATTAATGGGCCAAATTAGTGGGCTTATTTCTTCGTTTTACAATATACGGGGCCTATATTCACATTATATTTCTGCCGTCAGTCTACTGCAACGAACCCACATGCTCCTTTCACGTCTCGGTTTGTTTGGCTTCAGCTGGGCTTAGACAAAAAAAATCAATCTTTCAATATGTAGATATAAAACTATTCTATGCTTTTAATATTTTTTTTCTGACAAAAACTAAAAATGATCTCAATCGGCTAAATCAAGAACAGTATAAAAAATGCCTACCAAAAAAAAAAAAAAAACAGTATAGAAAATCTTTGTAGATTAAACAGAAAAATATTTATGTTTATCTATGTACACACTTATACATGAAATATACTGGTTTTGATAATGAGCTCCTTACAAACGACGTTAATAATCTACCAAAAATGTCATTTCCTTTAAAAATTGGGTTTCAAGAAGAGAAACCTCGACTTAATCCTTGTTTATTTAGAATCTTTTAGATGATACATTTGCGAACAAACTAATTAAGTTTACAAGAAGTTTTTTACCAAAAATAAAAAAAAAAAGTTTACAAGAAGCAGAAACTTAATGATAATATTAACTGAAAATTACCCGGATTGACTCAAAACTGGGCAATAATAACTAAAATGACTCCCATTAGTGATGGATAACTAGAATAACACAAATTTGGTGTAAAAAGACCAATTAACCTTAATCAAGATTTCTAGAACATTTCTATTCACAAAAAAAAAAATTATTAAACATGAACAGTTTTTAATCAGCAAATGCGACTATAATTTTTAGTCAGCAAATCTGTTACAACATGACAGTTTTTTTCGAAAATAATAAATTTGCCGCTTCTTACAAATTAAATCAGCGAGACATTACAATAAGTCTGTCACAAATTGTTAAAGTCTGTGGTTGAATTAAAAAAAATCTGTCAAGAAAAACAAATCTGCTAAAATTCTTTAAGTATGTCGTAACCATATTCTAAAAAATCTGTCAATCAAATAAGTCTGCCAAAATAAATCTGTCACAGACAAATAAGTCTGCAGTTTGTAAATTAATCTGTTTTAAAATTGCTGGAATTATTTCTGAAGGGTATTTTTGTATTTTTTTTTTTTGTTACACATGAGACAAGGGTATTTTAGGTATGAAAATAACTCATTTAACCCAAATTATTTGTGAGTCAATCTAGTAATTAAACTCAAAATTTGGGTTAATCTAGTAACTCTCCCTAATATTAATCTTCTCTTTTATGCCTTATGAATTCATACAAATCACCACATAATAACAACATAATAAGAAACAAAGACAATGAGCTCGTTTAAATATGGAAAAAAAAAACCCAAAAATGGGACTCAAAACATGAAGAAACAAAAGAGAAGAAACATCAAACTTGAAGAAACAAAGCCATCAACTCCGACCTGGAAAGCTCCTGAGTTAGAGGCCGGAGAATAGCTACCCTCCGGTGTGCTAGTAGTGAGAACGACAACAATCCAATTATCATCAGAACCAATACCAATTCCAGTGAACTTAGAATCATTGAGGTCCTTGGAGTACTGTGACAGTGTGAAGTTGGTCAAGACAAGACTTGGATCAAGGTTGGGAACACATGCTGGCAAAATCGCACCGTCTCTAGTTACGGTAGGGTTGAGGCGGCATTTTGAGAGGAGTTTAGGCAAGTTTGGGAATCCAGGTTGGGTTCCAGGAACTGAGAATGAGCCAGTGGTATTTGTGCAAGGCTGGTTCTTGAATTGGTCTGCGATTTCGTCTGCAAGACATTCTGCGTTTTCGTTATGTATTAAGGTTGTTAAGTTTAGCCCTGCTCTGTAATTGTTGATGCCTGTACGAAGAACATCTTCTTCATCTGTGGATAAAGAGAAAAAACAGAACACACAATTTTTCAGGTGAAGCAATGTCCCACAAAGTTGATAAATCTTGATCCAAAGTATAATTTAGTAAACAATGTAATCGCCATTGATAAAGATCTAAGCTTGAATCAAACAGATTTGACGATTTTAAGACCAGATCTAAGTCAAAATCAAGATCGACAGAGTTTCAAGAAACCTAAATTTTAAAATCAAGAAGATCATGACGGGAAATGAGAGAGTTACCGGCGGTGTCGGAAAGAACAAGACGGTGAAGGGAGAGAAAGACTGAGAGAAGGAAGAGTAGATGGAGCTTGGAAATCGCCATTGATGCAGAGTTACTTCTTTGATGATTTTTTGATGATGATGAATCTTTTCTCTTTTTCTCTCTATTATTTATGAGATTTTTTTAGTTGTTTCGCTTTGACTCTTCAAAGTCGTTTGCTTTGTTTTTTTTTCTTTTCTTATTAGTTAGTTCTTGTCCACTCGATTTGATGCCACGTAGATAATTAACTAACTTACCAAACGTTGTCGTTTTAATGTGATGTTTTTTTCTTCACTCAAATTTAAGAGGGAAATTATGACCATTTAACTATACTTGATATGGATAGAATCATTGAAGTTCTACCAGTTTTTTTTTTTTTTCTCTCTCACAATAAATATACAATTAGTTGAATTCAACAAACATTTATTCTTCGTTTCTTTATTTTTTTCAGAAATACTAATAAATTCAGCAAAAACTTGATTTTTCTTTTCTTTTCTTACGTCATCTCCATTATTTGCATGGCATGAGATAAATTGCGAAATTATATATATATATATATATATATATATATATATATATATATTTGGTCAACATTGCGATATTATATTCCAAGGAAAAAGATGTTTACACTACTTTCTCCGGCAATTTTGGTTTTTTCTTGACATAAGTCTCTCCTCCAGTAGAATATGCCATTGCAAGACAGTCAGACAGATCAAGACAATAATAGAGCAATGTCTTAAAATCTGAATATAAAATAAAAATCTGATAGCGTGGACCAAATCCTTGCAAGAATCAACTGAAATGTAACTCCATGGTCCATGCAACTCTCTCCTCTTTGATAAAATCACAATTAGTAAGAGGAAACTTTAAGAAAGGCTACTTGCTCCAATTTTGTTCTTCTCTATAATTTATTGCCATACGAATTTATTAAATTTTTCACCATAATAACAACGTATTAAGAAACAAAGACAACGTGGTGAAAAAAAAACACCACAAATGGGACTCAAAACATAAAGAAACAAAAGAGAAGAAACATGAAACTTGAAGAAACAAGGCCATTAACTCCGAATGACAAAGCTCCTGAGTTAGTGGCCAGAGAATAGCTACCCGCTGGTGTGTTTGTAGTGAGGACGACAACAAGCCAAATATCATCAGAACCAATACCAACTCCAGTGAACTTAGACTCATTCAAGTTCTTAAGTAAGACAAGGCCGAAACTGTTCAAGTCAGGGGTCGTATCATGCTTAGGAGCACAAACTTGCATTATCGAACCGTCTCTGGTTACGTTTGTGTTGAGGCGGCACTTAGCGAGGAGGTTAGGGAAATTTGGGATTCCAGGATCTGTTCCAGGGACTGAAGCTGAGCCAGTGGTGTTTGTGCAAGGTTGGTTCTTTAATTGGTCTGCGATTTCTTCTGCAGACATTCTGCGTTTTTGTTCGTTGTTAAGGTTCTGAGGTTTACTGATGTTCTGTATTGGTTGAATACTTTAAAAAGAAGGTCCTCTCCATCTGTGGATTTCAAAAACAGAACACCAAAACCAACTTTTCAGATAAAGATGTAGATCAAGAAACCATAAATTGAAAAATCAAGAAGATCTTGACGGAAATGGGAGAGTTACCGGTGTCGGAAAGAACAGGACGATGAAGGGAGAGAAAGACTGAGAGAAGAAAGAGAAGATGGAGCCGCCATCGATGCAGAGGTTCTTCTTCTTTACTTCTTTGATGATTTTTTGGTGGTGATGAATCTTTTCTCTTCTTCTCTCTATTATTTATGAGAGATTGTTAGTTCCTTCCCATTGACTGACTCTTCAAAAGTCGTTGCTTCGGTTTAGTTCTTCTTATCCATTGCCTCGCAGACAAAAATAACTCACGCATTATGTCGTTTTAATGGGATATTTTTTTCTTCACTCAAATTTAAGAGGGAAATTATGGCCATTTGATAGGGATTAAAAAAAAAAAAAAAAGTTCTACCATTTTTTTTCCTTTTTTTTTCCTCTCACAGCCATAAACAATTAGTTGAATTTAACAAACATTTATTCTTAGTTTATTTATTTTCAGAAATACAATTAAATTCAGCAAAAAACTTGATTTTTTTTTCTTTCTTACACCATCTCTATTAATTATATTTGCATGGCATGAGATAAGAAACTAAATTGCGAAAGTATATTCTAAGAAAGAATAAAAAATCTCTTTCAATTTTGAATTTTCTTGATATATAAGTCTTTCGTAGAATATGCCATTGCAAAACAGGTCAAGACAAAAGAGCAGTGTCTTAAAATCTGAATACAAAATAAAAAAAAACTGGTGGTGTATGTGACTTGATGAAGATAGGGTGGACGAAATCCTTCCAAAAATCAACTAAAATGCAATTCCATGCAACTCTCTTCTCTTCTCTTTTATCTTCCTCTCTCTACAAACCCTTCAAGAGACAATCTTTCCAGAGAAAATGGTGGTCTCTGCTGACTGCAGAATCTCCTTCTCTGCCCCGAGCTGCATACGTAGTAGCTCCACGGGATTGACTAGGCACATTAAGCTTGGCAGCTTCTGCAATGGTGAGCTCATGGGGAAGAAGCTCAACTTGGCTCAGCTTCCAAACATTCGTCTTCGATCTTCTACTAACTTCTCTCAGAAGAGAATTTCAATGTCTCTAAATAGTGTAGCTGGAGAGAGTAAGGTTAGAAGTTTCCACCTTTTTGGTTCTGCTTCTTATTCTTAATCTTTTTCTTCGATCTTCAAGCTAATCAAAAGTGCCCTGCACTGCATTTGTTTATGTCAACCACCTCCAGGTACAAGAACTTGAGACTGAGAAAAGGGATTCAAGGACAGTTGCTTCCATTATTCTTGGAGGTGGAGCAGGAACCCGTCTCTTTCCTCTCACGAAACGCCGCGCCAAGCCTGCTGTTAGTTGCTTATCTGTTGCAAAGTTTCCAGTGTTGCTGAATTTCCTGCATCACAAAGTATAATTAATCGGAATATGCGTGTATTGCAGGTTCCTATTGGGGGAGCCTATAGGTTGATAGATGTACCAATGAGCAATTGTATTAACAGCGGAATCAACAAAGTCTACATACTCACACAATATAACTCAGCATCATTGAACAGGCACTTAGCCCGTGCTTACAACTCCAATGGAGTTGGATTTGGAGATGGCTATGTTGAGGTTTGATATTCTGTCTTCATCATCCGTTACGAGCCAAACTGGTTTGATGCATCTGAGGCAACTGTTTGAAAATTTTCAGGTTCTTGCGGCCACTCAAACGCCAGGAGAATCTGGTAACAGGTGGTTCCAAGGTACAGCAGATGCGGTTCGGCAATTCCATTGGCTTTTCGAGGTAGAAATCAGACTTTAAATAGCTTATCATCACATCAAAAACAAGCGGTCCAACAATTCTTTTCATAGGATGCAAGAAGCAAGGACATAGAGGATGTATTGATCCTTTCTGGAGATCACCTCTACAGGATGGATTATATGGATTTTGTACAGGTGAGAAAAAGTTACTTGAGCCCATGTCCTTCATCAAGAGTCAGTTACTCTCGGAGACTCATGCCATGAACTTCAATCTGCAGGATCATAGGCAGAGTGGCGCGGATATAAGCATTTCCTGCATACCAATAGATGACAGGTGAATGCAAAAGAGTAAATAGATCCTTACATTTTTTTCCCCAACTTGTTCTGCTGAATCGAAGATCATGATTTCTTATAGTCTCTTTCTGTGTTACATGGTAGACGTGCCTCAGATTTTGGGCTTATGAAGATAGATGACAAAGGAAGAGTTATCTCTTTCAGTGAAAAACCTAAAGGAGACGAACTGAAAGCAATGGTATGTTGAAAACTTCGAATATCATTTCGGAACAAAACCTGAAGATTATTCTAACCTCAGGGTATCCTTAGGCAGTAGACACAACTATTTTAGGACTTTCCAAGGAGGAAGCTGAAAAGAAACCATACATAGCGTCCATGGGAGTTTATGTTTTCAAGAAAGAAATACTGTTGAATCTCTTGAGGTAACACCTTTAGTTCTATATTCTGTCCCTGCATTCTTAGAACACTGCAAAACAAATATCATATCTTGCAACTGTTTTTGAAACCAGATGGCGTTTCCCCACGGCAAATGACTTTGGTTCAGAGATTATACCCTTCTCAGCTAAAGAATTCTATGTGAATGTCAGTAACATTCAGATTAAGCACACATTTACGTCCAATGTTATATATGATAACAAGATCTTTTGAGCAGGCTTATCTCTTTAATGACTACTGGGAAGATATAGGAACGATAAGATCTTTCTTTGAGGCAAACCTCGCCCTCACTGAGCATGTAAATACAAATATTCTCCAAGACAACTCTATTTCCAAGATATTGTTCACAATCTATATACTTGTTTTATTAATATCACTTACGTCTACACCTTTTAGCCTGGGGCATTTAGTTTCTACGACGCGGCGAAACCAATTTATACATCAAGGAGAAACCTGCCACCATCAAAAATAGACAACTCTAAGGTAAGTAAAACCAGCCATGATATTTCCGTCTACTTTTATGTGATTCGGTTTTGGTCCACTTCTTCAGGATTAACTCTTAAATTCATTACATTTGAAGCTTGTTGATTCGATCATTTCTCATGGAAGCTTCTTAACCAACTGCTTCATTGAGCACAGCATTGTGGGAATTAGATCAAGAGTAGGCAGTAATGTTCAGTTGAAGGTAGGCAAAACGCGTATCCTTCTATATCATAAAGAAAGGACTAGACTCTAAGATTTTATGATGACCTAAATATATGGAAATTCTAGGACACTGTGATGCTTGGGGCAGATTACTACGAAACTGAAGCAGAAGTTGCATCACTACTTGCTGAGGGAAAAGTTCCCATTGGAATAGGAGAGAACACAAAAATTAAGTAAGACTAACTATCAACTTCACATAATTTACCTTAGAAACAGTTCTCATTTGTGAAGTTTCCTCATTCCTTTCTTCCTGCCTTCTCCTTTTCCCTACAGAGAATGCATAATAGACAAGAATGCTAGAGTCGGGAAGAATGTAATAATCGCAAACTCAGAGGTAAATTTTTTTTTTGTTTAAGAAAAAAATGGACCCATCAGACATACACTTCTTCTTTTGCTTATCTCATTTCCACTAATGTGATGATTTGCAGGGAATACAAGAAGCAGATAGGTCATCCGATGGATTTTACATCAGATCTGGCATTACAGTAATCTTGAAGAATTCAGTAATTAAAGATGGAATTGTGATATGATACTTTTAAGTTTTGATTGTGAGAACTAAGAATGCAGAGCATAAAAGTCAAAAACTAAATTATTAAAGAACTTTATTCGATAATGATTGATGACACTTCTCATATACTCTTCCCATGTAATTAGTTAGTTACATTAGGAGCGCTGATGGTGTAAAAAAGTTGAGGAAACAAAGGCAAATATGAAAATTTTATGTACTGGATAATTAAGACTGTACCTACAACATCAGTTCCTCGCAGCTGAACATAAGTTCATTTTCGTATCTTTGCAAGACAAATCTCTCCTCCGACGTGATCAGATTGGCAACAATGCACTTCCTGTCAGAAAAGGGTTTCCGACCAGCTCTTCCAGCTCGGTGCAGATAATCTGTAACCGTTTGTGGGAGATCAAAGTTGAAGATATGAGTTGTTTCTGGTAGATCAATCCCTCTTGCTGCAATGTCAGTAGAAACAAGAAGAAACCCTCCTCCTTGCCTGATTTCCTATGGGAAATCATGGAGGTTAGTAATAAAAAGTAAGCATCTAGGATAATTATCTGCAGACAATAGAACCACATACTGTTAGTGAAGCTGCTCGTGAATTGAAATTCATGTCCCCCTCTAGTAGGAGGATCTCCAACGAGCCTTTATATGAAGTTTTAAGGAATTCCATTAGTAGAGTTGTAGATGGATCATTTCCAGCCTTTTTTGACTTCTCAGACTGAAAAGAAGAAACAGAAAATAGTGTTAAAATGGTTAGATTAAGTGAAGTAAAAAGGGAAATAGAGGTTTCCAATACCTGCTCCCCGACAAAAATGATAGCTGATTCAGGTGCATCATACTCTAACAAGGCAAGCAGTACCTGAAGCTTGTTTGTCTTCTCACACATCTGCCAAAGTAGAGATTAGATGTACTAACAGATGCATATCATGAAAAAAGAAGTGGAGCAAGTTATGTCTTACAACAAATCGGTGAAGAAGGCACAACGGCATGGGCATGATTGCGCTAACATGAACATGGACAACATCCCTCTGCAGAAATATATAAAAAAAGACAATTGACTTGAAAATCATTTGGTTCAGAATTGTAATTTTGTTATATTGCCGAGTGTAGACTTGGGTAGTGTATCTACAGCAGCACAAATCATTTGGTTCATAAACCAAATCCCGAACATAGTTGACAGCAACAAAATCATTCATAAGCTAACCTTTGTCCACTTTTGCTGTATACAGTCATGCACAAAATGTTTATGCTGGGGTATGGAAGCACTAGCAAAAACTGTCTGACGTTTATCGCATGAAGAAAATGATGTCAAAAGCTTCCGCACCGAACCAACTTGTTTTGATGAGTAGAATAAGAAATCAACCTATCAAGTGACCATTCAAATGTACTCCTGGGTGAGAAAATGTTCCGAACATGATGTTCAATATGCAGAACAGCCTCAATCATATTTTATGGAGAATAAGCTGAAAGTTGAGAAAGTTTTTACCTCATCTACAACAAGAACTTTGACCGAGTCAAGTCTAAATATGTGTTTTTCTAGCATGTGACACAGACTTGCTACCGTAGCGACCAAAATTGCTGGTGGCTCAGCCTGAAAGATCAAGAAACCTTTTGAGTAACCTAATTTGGCCAACTTAATAAGAAACCGCCATGTCAAAGTCTAACCTTTAGCCAGCTTTTGTGCCTTCTTAGTATCCCTCCATCTAAGAGAGCCATTACTGTACATCCTTTCACATCAATCTCCGATTTTGCAGCCAACATTCGAGCAACTTTTGTAACCTAAACCCAAAGAGCCAACAATTTCAGGTATTTCATAATAAGATCAAGTCAAATGATGATTCAAAACCAATGCCTAGTACACTTACTTGCATACCGAGCTCTCGAGTGGGAACAACAATAACAGCTTGCACAGAAGATCGTTGAGGATTAATAAGAGAGAATATGAGTAACAGGTAAGTCAATGTCTTTCCTGAACCTGTCTAAGATTTACCAAAAACATAGCAATATTTAACCAAAACAGATAATCAAATAGAGAGAAACATCAATTGAGGATATGGATTAGAAAAAGGACTTGAGCATGAAGGATGCAATCACGGCCTGTGAACAAAGTAGGTAGAGCTTCTCTTTGAATATCCGTGGGAGAGATAAACCCAATCTCCTCCATTCTGCACAGTGTTTCCAAATCATTTCACAAATTTCGAATTCCACCGGAAAAAAAAAAGTAGTGAAACGAAGCTTGCCTGTGCAAGATATGCTCAGGGACAAAACCTTGGCAGATTTGACGTAGAGTTAAGAAAGTTGTGTTAGCGGCACTATTGCTTTCGATTTCAGAGCTAGTTTCGGCGACGGCTTGGAGGTTGATTATCCGAGAGTTGGAGGAGGATTTGAGAGCTCTGCTAGTGGAAGTAGAGTGGAAAAAACTGGGCTTTAGTTTTGAGAAGAGGGAAGGATTAAAGGGTGAGATTGTAGGGAAGAAAGCGAGATGAGGAACATTGAGAAGCTGGGACGCCATTGTTGAGTTTGAGCACCTCCGGAGCAAAGGTGAAATCGGAAACGAAAGATAACGATTTTTTTCTTTTTTTTTTTTACTTACAAATAAAAACTCTTTTACTTGTCAACTCTTTTAGTGCTTTTGAGTAATTTCACAACTTTATTGGCGACTGATTTGCTAATTTCTGATGGTCGTACTCGTAGACTACAAAAACATGAACCTGTTCACTGTACAAAAGACTGACCATAGTATATATGTCATGAATATTTTTCTTATGAACCCTCTACATATCATAAACCTGTTTTAAAGAAATAATGGTTCATACCAAAAACAATTAGTTTGATAACCTAAGCTAACTTACTATTTACTTGTTTTTTTGGCTCCACTTCTCTATGGTTTTGTACCATTGCCATTGGAAAACCAAGCTAGCTAGTCTTATTAGACCACCGAACATAACTTCAATGAGAGCAAGCCAAAACGATCCCTGAGGGGACATGCCGGTGCTAGCAATTGATAGTAAGAAGCCAATAAAATGGCATGTCACTGTGAATTTTCCAGCTTTTATACCATCAAAACATATCTTGGCTACTTCATTGGTTTTCATTGAGCCAGACGATGCGGCTATGATTGAAGTTAGCTCTGGCCTCTTCTTCAGTTCTTAGATCCCATACAAGAAAAAATCAATTAATCTCTCACCATAAAATTATCACTTTAGTTTAGCTTACTAACTGGTGGTAATTGATGCAACATTTTGGCAGTTCCTCATAGACACTAACTCTTACTAGAGGAACATATTCTTGCTAGCTTTCACCTCACAATACAAGCTTTCAGTAACATAGTAGATTATAATGTGTTTTGTTACTCAGGACCATATACTCTTTTATGTAGTCAGTCTACAACTCTTACTGAACCAGAACTGGCAACTAATCTGGAGGTTAATTGAATTATCCACTCAGTATAATGAGGCACCTAAGTGTCAATCCACGATCCTAGCTTATATTTTCATGTGGTATAGTTTGTCATATCCTACATACCCATGATGAATAAATTTATCTAAAAAAGAAAAAGATTCATATATTTACCTTCTTCAAACCCGGGTGTATCTGTGTCAGGAGGAAACAAGAGAGTCACATGAATGTCATCAGAAATAACTTCTTGCTGCAATGCTTGCGCTAAACCCTGAAGCCCAAACTTGCTCGCTGAATATGCAGTGTAACCATAGATACCTGCCTGAAAACGTAAAAAAAAACACGATACATCACAAAGTCTATCCGAGAAAATGCATCTCTCTACTTCCACAAGTGCTTCCATTTTCACAAACTTAATTCAACAATTACCAAACTGTAGGCAAGCTGCTTCAAATTCTTGAAGAAAAGTTGAGAGAATCATGACTACAGTCTAGAACCATGGATAGATCATCTAGTTTGAACTTAAAACCCTTGATCTCTCTCCATTGCATTAAATCTAACCTCGAAGGCTCGAACCGCATAATTCTCAAGCTAGCTAAATAAAATTCTCTTCTTGCATTCTTGCAATGACCATAATCAATAAGGCTTGATTGCACAATCTATCAAAAAGGCTTCACATGACTAATCAAGAGTGCTAGTTAAAATGCCTAAATTCCTTGATCTACTCTGAGACTGTGATACACCGGAAGAGTGATTGAGAGACGAACCTGACCAGCTTGAGAGGACACAAGAGAAATGGAAGCAGGACCACGACCTTCCCTAGCTTTCATAGCAGGCAAAGCAGCCTTAATCACATTAAAGCTCCCAACCAGATTCACATCAATCATGAACTTAACCTCCTCAGGACTCTGTTTCTCAAGCTCTTTCCCAATAAACACGCCTTGATTAACAATTAACACATCGATCGGTCCCGATTCGTCAACCGCCTTCGAAACGGCGTCGTAATCGCGAACGTCGGCAGAGAACGTAGCGACCTCGACACCGGTAGCTAGCTGGATGGATCGTTTGGCTTCGGCGAGGTTTTCAGTTGAACGAGCGAGGATGGAGACTTTAGCGCCTTCGGAGACAGCACGGTGAGCGAGAGCGAGACCGATTCCGCTTGATCCACCGGTGATGAAGACGTGACGGGACTTGATGGGAATTTTGACGGATCTTGGCCGTACGATGAAAGCTAAGATGATGAGAAGAGAAACGAGGAAGAGAATGAAGAAAAGGAAGACAGAAGAAATTGCCGCCATTGAAACGAAACGCTTCGTCACTTCACACAAGCTCAGTGGTCATTGGCTCATCGAAGAAAATTAAGACCATAACAAACAAATTAGAAGAAAATAATAATTAAATCACCGAAATATTAAGGAATCCACCGCCATTTATAATATAAAGTATATGACATATGAATCAAAATGAATATTTAGAGCAATAAACAACAAAATGTTGTAATGGAATCTTCTTCAATACTACATTTTTTATAGTCTATATATATTTTAACTTTGGTACTTTCAAGTTTGAGTAGAATAGTTTTTCGTTGCATTCTTTTTTTTCTTCATTGAATTTTTCTGAAAAAAGAAAGAAAATATGTGAATATGTGATGAATATTATGAAAAATTTAAGTGATATTAATGGAAAGTGTCATCATATAGTTTTGCTATTATTAGAAATACTAAAAGAATGAGGAGATTTTATAATAATGGCATATAAAAAGAGAGAGAGATTGGCATGTGAGTGGCAGGACAGAAGGTGTGTGAGCTTGTGACAGTCTTTTGGACCTCTTTAGATCTGACTTTTTTTATATTCAGACAGTGTGGCATACTCTTGTGATGTCCCAAAGATATTGATTGATTGGAGAGAGAGAGAGAGACATGGAACATTTGCTAATCTCACATGGGGCTTGTCTTTACACATTCCTCTATCAATCTAGTTGTAATCAACCAAAAACAAAGGCACAAATTTGATTTTCATTCAATCCTTAAAAGATTACAAATGGAGGAAAAGTTAGTGCATCTCTAAAATGACAAGAAAGAGTTACATAAAAGCAAGAACAAACTTGGAACATATCTCCAAGACCTTTCCTTACACAACAATCCTTTTATTGTTCGCTGAATTTACAAACAAATCAATCTTATGCTTCTAATTTAAATTATATGAATTGATCACACAGAATCATGAATCTTGAAGAATATTTGTTAAAATTAATCAAGTGTAGATAGATGATGCATCTCTGTAGGTTCTTCTTGGGATAGAAGCATGAACACTAGTGTTCATGTTACTCTTGGTGTTGTTGTTGTGAGTGATGACAGTACTTCTTGAGTTCTCATGAGTCTGCTGATGATAATCTTGTCTGTTTTGATGAAGAGAGTGTTGTTGCTTGGCGTTGAAGGAACTATACCTTCCTTGCTTTTGATGATGATGAGGTCTTCTTCTAGGCTGAGATGATTTAGGGATGAACACACCAGTCCCTTTGCTCTGTTCTTGTTGATACATATATGGAGCCGTTTGGTAACCTCCTCTGAACAAACCCTGTTTCCACAAAGATTCAAGATTCATAGTTAGAGATGGAGAGCGAGAAAGAGAGAGAGAAAGGGTGTGGACAGAGGAACAAACCTGGAATGAGAGAGAGGAGGAGGAGGAAGAGAGAGAAACAGGGTTTAAGTGTTCATCTTCATCCATGATGAGAAGAGAGATCTGTTTGCTTATGTCTGCAAAGAAGACATCATCATCAAGCTCTAACTCCATAGCCATAGCTCTTAGCTTTCCAAGTTTCTTGAAGACTTGGTTGTTTTGTAAGACAAGTCTTGTGTGTGTGTGTTTTTGTGGGTTTGCGTCAAGTGGAGTTCGAGGGAATGTTGAAAGAGTCAAATAAATAGGCAAGAGATTGGCATTTAGAGAGAGTTAGAGACTAAGAGAGAGAGAGGGAAGGGCATGTGGGTGGGAGAGTAGGGCCAGAGAAAAGAAAGAGACTTTTTTAACAATTGTAAATCTAATCTGGCTAAGTCCCCACTCAACACAACATGAAGGACAGAAGGAGGTTGTGCATTGATGTTATCCAGTTGTTACATTTTTAAAAAGATAGAATCAAAGTTCACACACAACCCATATCCACTCTGTTCTTATTACATTTACAATAACATGTAGCACATAATAACCAAAAAACTTTGATATAGCTTTTACCAAATTACTACCAACAGAATTGAAGAGAACCAACACTTATTTAGATGCAAAAACTATCATAGCAGAAAAAAAAAACTATCTTTGATAGGGCCTAAGGAAATCTTTGTTAATGGCTATAAGATCCTCGAACAGCCACATCCGAAGACAGTTTGTGGTTGGCAATTGAGGAAATGGACAATGATCAATTTGGATTTGGGAGAGAGAAAGAGAGAGAAAATCTATATAACTCATTGATATGATATGGTTTTGAGGATAGTGTTTGAGTGAAGTAGGGTCACACACCAATCCTACTTCATAAAATCGATTTTCCAAGTGAAAGCTTGATGGTCTATATATTATTATACATAAACAATTATATCTATTTTCTTTGACATATCACTACTTCTTTATGAAAATTTGATTTTTACTCATTTTGTTGGTCTTTGATTTCTGATAGCATGTTCCCAACTCTTGACCTTTCAATTTTGATAATGAAGAAAGAGGTCGTAGAACTACCTTCTCTCTTTGCCCATACTACGTTTCAAAAGACTAGTTTTAAAGTCTATAAGATCAAGTGAAAAGAAAAGCGCAAGCAAGTATAGCCACAAACAGAAGAAGATAAACAAAAAGTATAAAAAGATAAGTTTAAACCAACAAATACAACCACAAGTGATGCATAAAAGGCTTCAAAGAAAAATTAGAATAGTCTTTGTTTCATTTTGGTGTTGTTGGCGTCTACTACTCCAACGGATGAACAATCTGTAGTTGCAAAAGTTGCAATTGACGTTTGTACCGGCTGGTTTTAATGAACACATTTTGGTTAATGCTAAATTCGAAAACTTTATGTAATTTCTCATTAGTATTTCATGTTAACTATATATGTTACGTTACAGAAATCAGAGCTCCTTGTATCTGAAATCGCAGGTAGAATCCTGATCATATGAACTATTAAGAAAACAATCTCAGACACAGATTGATCTTTTTCCAGGCTCTAAACTTTTTCTTGTCACAGAGGTCACATCTTCGAGATTAAGAACAAATCATATAAACTCGTCTGTTTGGAGTCATTTTTTGTTCATCACGCAGTAAAATTCTGCAATCACAGCTATAAACGACAAAACAAACAAAACAAGGACCAAAAATAAGAACTGGACAAGTCAAGCTGCCCAATTATCTCAATCGATCTAAAAGCTGCCATCAGAGGGTTTCTCTGTGTATTCATGCTCCAATGGCTGTATCCATGTCTGCAACACCATCGGCTCCTTTGAAAACAACTCTTACCTTCGTTGAGCACGACTCTTTCTCGTTGTTCTTGAGGGCTGTCCCAAACACATGGATAGTGTCCTTCTGGACTCTTCCCATGAGGTCATAGAGCGGCTTGCTTAGCTTTGGTCTGTGAAACTCTTCTAGAACCGGAGGTGCCTGCATGTAGAGAGTGTTTTCCCCGTGTTTAACACTTGCTTTTGACAATAGAAGCTTCGGATGATCTTCAAGCATCTCAATGAACTAGGAGAAAGAAAAACAAAACATGAACAAATGGTAAAGAATTGAGACGCAGAATTTATATGGACAAACAAAGCGCATACTTTGGCACGAGTAAATTAAGATATAGCTAAAAGGGCAAAAATCCTGGAGAAGGCGAGATGACTATAGAAAATAACAGCCAAGTATCTATCAGTAATTCAGTATATGCATCAATGGAGATAGTAGTAGAGAAGATAATTTAGCATGAATGAAGCAATACATGAGTATGAAAATCAAGATAATCGTGGTATTAAAAAGACAATGAGATGATAATGCGAGAGGAAGGACCTTTGATAAAGTGACTGAGGTGTCCAGCTCAATCAGAATGCCCGGACCACATACAAGACAGTCGGTGTCCCTCTCGAACTTCGTCACTTCAGTGTAAAGACCCTCTCCACCGTTATACCTAGCGAAAATGAAAACCAACCAAAATGCAACATTGAATTATTTGTAAATTCATATATTTAAGTTTTAGTAGAAAAGCTGTACTCCGAACACTAGCAAGTAAGGTAGAAAGAAAGAAATAAACCATACGTCAAATAATTTACAAGTGTTTTGCTGCATGCAGACACAATCTTCAAGGTTTCAAGCGCACAAGCTGCAGATATAATTGCATTGGTGGAAGCAATCGCCGGTATTATGTTTTTAACCACACCCTATACAACAAAACAATCGTCCCCTCATAATTTCTTCATGAATACAAATAGCATATGGATTTCATTGTCCATGCTTAAATGGTCACCGGTACTTCAGCCGAGAACTGGAAATTTTAGAAAGTGAACACAAAGAAAAAGCGAGAATGGTTACATACTTGTGTGAGAGAGTATGTGACACCTGGAATTCCAAAAAGCTCAGCTCTCCTGATAGCCTGTGAAGTAATGGCCAATATGAAATAAACCCAAATTAAAAAACCATAGCATAAACAAGTAAAAAATGACTAACCTCGTCATAGACCCACTTCATATGTTCTGGCTCATCAGGATCAAAGGTTTTTCCACGATGAACCTGCAGGAAGAATCGAGTTTACCAAAAATAAACCAAATACATATTCGCTTGGAAAGAAGAGTCTCTTTCAGAGAGACTATACAAAGAATCCATTCACATACCGCTTCCCACTGAATTAGATGAGCATATTCAATGCAATGAGCTGCATTCCTAGGGGTTTCTGCAAGAGTGCACAACGGAAACTTCACTTGAGGTGGGAAAAGATAAATAGTGCACTCAAAACAGGGTGTAACTCCAGGCAAGATAACTCTAGCATGACCCTTGAAACCTTCAGTTCCCCCATCTACCATCGGCTTGATTGTTTCTCTTTTCGGAGTATCATCTTCATTATACTCTACATTTCACAAGCACATGAGCAGAAGCCGAGGCATAAAAAAAGAAATTTGGGTAGACTGCTTAAAGGTAAAAGAATTTGCATACCAAGAAACCCACAAGCAACCCCATTGATGTATTTGCGAGCTTCGATAGAATCAAGACCAAGGGCAATGATATTAAAATCGCTATAAAACTCAATCTCTTTGTCTTCTATACGTGAAAAATGCGGCACAATCTCCACTCCACTCACTCTCTCCATGACACGCTTTGCTGCTACCTCTGCCTTAGGCTTTCCTACATCTTCAAGCCTAAAACAACAAGACCCATCAGAATCAACCAAATTTCAATTCCCACTAACAATTTCACAAACATACCACACGAGAGACACACACAGGGAACATAATGGATCAATTCTAAGGGTTTCTAGTGGTAAACCAAAGAGACAAAAGAAGGAGAAAATTACCTAAACAGGAACTGGCGATTGAGATTAGTAACCTCAATACGGTCCATATCAATCACATCGAGATTACGAAAACCCGAAAGAGCCAAATCCTTGAGAAGCTCACAACCCAATCCACCAGCACCAACCACCAAAATTCTCACATAATCCCTTATGTCATCTCTCAGCTGTACACAAACAAAAACTTAGCTCAGAAAACCCACAAAAACGATACAGAGAAAAACCCAAAGAAGCGATTGAGTAAAAAAAGGCGTTTACGTCGGGTCCGGGAAAGAAGCCGGGGTCAACGAGATTCCCATTACGGAGAAGAAGCTTGTCAAGGTCTCTAGTCTTACTTTGAGGAACTTGAGGAGGAACATCGAGATCAGCCATTGAAACCGAGAGAGTGGCGATTCACGGAGATTGATCACGGAGGAGAGAGCTCAAAGACTTAAAGCCGACACACTGCCACAAAGCTCCGACCCTTATAGTTATTGGATCAATAATGGGCTTGGCCCATAGCTATATTATATTAGGAAAAACACCTTTTATTTAGATCTTGATTTAATATCCCTCATTCTTAAAGGTTTGTTTTTTTAGATTGTTTTAGCAAATCTATCTTCATAGATTTTAATAAATTTTTGTGGATAATTTTGACTATTAATAACCTTTTTAATATTATTTTAGCAAATTTTCCACTATATTGTCTTAATTATGGTCCAAAATTGGTCATATTCTTTTTTTTTATGATAGAACAATTTATAAATAAAACTCAAAATTTTAATCATTGAATCCCGAGATGTCAAAACCAAATTTCGTAGATGCACTAAAATATTTTAAATTAAAAATGAATTTATTATTAAATTTTAAATATTTTAATAATTTATATTATACAAATAAAACTGCATTTACATCATTCATAAGTTTAGATGTATAGATTTGCGGTTTTAGTTTTTTTTTTTATAATATATGAAAGAATTTGTTGGTATTGTGGTTTCATAGAAAGGGTAATTTAGTCATTTTGTGTAATTTAATCATTTTGTACACAAAATGAGATAGTTTTGAAAATGGACAACAAAAAATGATATTTTTATAAAAGACCATAGAAAATGGGCATTTGTCCCAAAAAAATAAAACTCTATATACTTCTATAGTTAAGAGAAAATATACTTCCACAAATCAGGAAATTATTCTTTAAAAAAAGGAAAACAAACTAAAAATATATATTTACATATAATAAATAATATGTCTATATCTAATTTTTTTTTTACTTTATTTTCCTTAACTAAAAAGAAAACTAACAAAAACCCTGAAAAATTACGTATGCTAATTTTACAAATGTTACGTTGGTCAATTTATTTTGAAAAACAAATCTATTTCTTCACTTATAGTACACGTCTATCTCTTCGAATCATCTATATGGTACTAGTACATGTCTATTTCTTCAATATGTTTATATTCTAAATATCCATAGTACTAGGAAACGTATACATAGATATGCAATAAATTATCTTTGACAAAACTCACAACTGTCAAATCTTGTTCAAACGAATAGTACTAGTTCACTTTGATTTCCAAACTAAATCATCTATATACTACTAATTCAAAGTCATCTATTCACCTTCTAATTGACAAAGCAAAAAACTAGGTAAGTAATATATTCACCTTATTCTAAATCACCAATTTAACTTTTTTCAGTGCAAATTTTTTATAGTGACTACACATCTATCAATATATTATGATTATTAAAAAAAATTATTAATCAAGAGAAAACAAATTGATCAAAAGTAAGCAAAAATAAAGCAAAAAAAAAGCAAGAAATGAGCAAAACATAAGTAAAATATCTTTGAAAACTGACAAAATAAATTCACATATTCAAAGTTAAAATTTTAAACAAATACTTCTAACGATCAAATGGAGAGGGTGAAAAATAAAAATACTGTCTTCAGCCAAATGTTAAATTTTTGTTTAGCTCATATTTATGTAATAAAAATTCAAAGTTGGATGTTATTTCATTTTCGGATCCAGATATAATATTGTAAACACATAATAGTAAAACCATTGACCATGTGCTATTAAACTTTTCCGCCCAAATGTTAATTTTTGTCTATTATAAAGACATTGAAGTGTAATTATACTGTAATTATGTATTTATATTTGCGATTTTATTTTAAAGTGTTTTTCATCAAATATTGCCTAGGTAAACAAAAAAAAAGTACATATACCATAACAACGATAATTACCTTTTGTCCCACAATGGTTTTGTTGGAGACCTAGTGTTTGTTTAGAACCTTTTGACGATGCTTTTTGTGAGAAACAATTGGATCCAATTCTCCACATACGGAATCGTCCCCGCCGAACACTCTTCTCCGGTCTTGTGCCACACTTGCCAATTTTTCTGTACGTCTTTCCCCATTTGTACTATTCCGGTGGGATATTCCTGCATAAACTTATTTTAGTTAACAAAGACCTGAATTATATGGTTTTGCAGGAGTTAGTGATCGAAAGCCGGTTGATCCGCTCGGTTGATACAATTAATCACATCTCCATTGAGACTCTTTTCAAACAAAAAGAAAGTCAAAACAATTAAACTATATTTGCATAATTGCATTTGTGTATGTAACCAAAAAAAAGAAGAGAAATAAATAAAACCGAGAGTTTATTACTTACGTAAATAGTAGAAACTGGATAATTGAAACCCCAAGTTGAATGAAGAACTGGCTCATGATAAGGACATCATTAGTGAGTTAAAACTCTCCATTTTCCTATGATTTAATATATATATATATATATATATAATTAATCAAACTTTCATAACACAAAAATAATAGACAGGTCGATGAAATTGAGAAGACATTATATTACTGAGCTCGGAAGATCTTAGCTATATCGACGACAATAGTTGATATTAAGAAATAATGGAATTTCTCTTAAGATATAAGAATACAAATCATTAAATAAAGATTCCAAAAAAAAATTGAAATCTATAGTCTACAATATTAGTGTCTACACCAAACCTGCCAACCCGCTTCTACAGTGTTGAGATTCACAGACTCATATGATCCGGATGCCAACCGATTTTGTGAGAAGCTAAAATCGTGGGACGATTCTACCATTGGTGCCCAAACACTTAATGTTGCTCTTGTACCGCAAACCTTTTGTCGGTTTATGATATATGCAATCACATACGGTTTACCATAAAATTGATATTAGTATTATGAAATTGGTATATAACAATGATGTAGTAGATATTGAGAAAAGCTAATATATATATATATATATATATATATATATATATATATATTTCACCTTTTGATCTAGATATGGTAAACTCATAGTAGTAAAATCATTGACAATGGGCTCTCGAACTTTCCGGCCCAAATATTAATTTTTGTCTAGTCCATATATATGTAATATTTGAAAGTGTACTGTTAATTTTTTTTTTGATCTAGATATTGTAAACTCATAGTAGTAAAACTCATAGACAGTGGAAATCACAATTTGGGTAATAAATAAGTCATCTGTATTTAGATAAATCCATTGGTAGATTAATTAATTAATAAGTCATCTGTGAAAATTGAAGCATGATTTAATTCAACAAATTGGAATTGGTTTAGCTCGTCTAAAGGCAAACAGGGGATGGCAAGATAGGTTGAGTTGGGTAAAGACTCATTAAGATTTAAGAAGACTCTAGTATGGTAAGAAGTTTTGCTACGGGAAATACTCTCTGAGGAAAAGAGGGGCTGTCGTTTAGTATGTTAAAGAGTTATACCATGTTTTCGTACTTGTCCATTATACTACCATACTGGGTTATGCAATAAAATCTTACATTAAGTCAATATACATTGATTCATAGAAATAAATACTTACAAGTGTCAAATCTTCCTAAAAAGATAGATGTATTAGTTTAATTTGATTTGGAAACTAAATTGACAAACAATATAAAATTAACCTTTAATTTGCAATAATTTATATCCTACCATTCGTTTATTACTTGGATATGTTTTATATATAGAGAAATAACTTATAATAGCAGTAAAACAAGTTTTATAGATTCTAATATTATTATAAAGTATTATACATATTTGTGATAACTTTTAAATCCCCAAATATCTATTTTCATTAAATAGTTAATTAACAGAGTCAAACAATATCTTCAAAATACATAAGTAATGTCAATACTTTTTGACCAAAATAATTTTTTTTTAGCATAAATCTAAAAGTTATTTAAAATTAAATAAATTGGGTCAATTTTAGATTTCCCAAGATTACTATATATATAGTCTTTTCTTTAAGAGCCAAAAAATTAACAACACTTTTTCTCATTAACTTTGTACAAAATTATTTTATCATGTGTACTACAAAAAATATGGTGATCTTTTTTTACATTGTCATATTAACAGTTTTGTTGTCCAACGAAATCATTTTGGCCTCAGGTATATTTAAAAGTTTGTGTTTGTTATATGCCAATTAACATTGATCCATTTTGATAGCAATAACTAAACATCTAGAATTGAAAATGATCTTGTGTGTTCCTATATATATACACACACATGTATTCAGAACCTTCAAAATATTGTTTGTGAATTTGTATAGGTGAAGAGGTCGAAGAATCCTCATATGATCATTGCTTCCAGTTGTGTGTGGAAGGAGTGTACGGACCGCAAAAATGTTTTGAAGATTGTTATGACAGAGGATTTGCTAGAGGAGATTGTGTAAACCCAACTGCCAAAGATCCTAGAAGGTGTTGTTGCAATAACTAAAAAAAAAAAAAATCATTAGTCCCTAATGCGAAGGCTAAGCCATTCAAACATTGTACTTATACTTTTCTAGCATTGGACTTATGAGGCAAATTGTTATCGTGTTGATTATGATAACCGTAATAAAATAAATAAAAAATTATATTAATATATGTTTTAATAAAATATTTTTTTAAGAAAACATAGTGCATTTGATTGTTTTGTATATATATTTGGATTCTTATGAGTTTTTTTTTACTTATAAAATAACATTTAACTTTGATGTATTTATATAGACGTTTGATTATATTATGATGATGTTTTTTTTACTGTTTTACAGTCTACTTATTTTTCGGTCTATTATGACTTATATATATATATATATTATATATAAGAAAATTGGTTTTAAGTAAAAGGCTAGCTTAGTAATATAAATCACATATCTCAAATACACTGATAACAAATTAGTGGTGGTACAGTAACCAATTATGAAGGGTATGCATGGTTATATTTTTTTAATCTACGATATATATAGGGTTCGAGTTGATCGTTATATCTAGCCATCTGCATAACCTCATTATTGCTCTTCATTGGCCACTATGACCGCATTATTTAGCAAAACAAAAAGCAAAACATGCAAATTTCTAAAAACTTAATTACCTATTAGTAGTTTAATTTATTTTTTCTTCTGCTTACAAAAATAGTGTCTGAAAACCATTAATTATCCTCATATATGGATGAAAATGGTTGTAAGAAAATATATCATTGTTTTTCTTACCTTTGCGCCTAATGAGATTTACCATTTTGGAGGTTATTAATCAGCAAAACATATATTGAAAAATGACGAGAATACATTATAGTAATAGATTGCGGTAAAATGGGCCATAAGCGTGAACGGAAATCTATATTTTTGGAAAATCATTAAATCAAGTAACTCATCGCTAATTTTTTTTTTTTTTTTTAAAGTAACTCGTCGCCATCGTAACTATAATTTTTGGTCAGCGTTGATGTTGCAATGGTAGAACTTTGCAGCCTTGCAGGTACTCCACATTAACAGAAACGAGGGTCATATGATCACTCGTATATAATCTATTGAGGATCTACCACTGTTTCACTAGATTCTGCCACTAAAATTGAATCAATACAAGAAAAAAAGACTAGATTCAAAGCATAATACAAGACAAGACAATGATATATTTTCTTACAACCATTTTCCTGTGATTTAATATAAATAAAAAAAAAGAATAAATCAAAATGGTATAACTCATTAGGCAGAGGTTAGAAAGACAATGATATATTTTCTTACAACCATTTTCACCTATAATTGATTAAACTAATACTTGACTAATTATCCAGGAGAAGAAATAAATAAATTAAACTAATAATTGATTTTTTTTTTGTTAATTGTTTTGCTAAATAATGCGGTTATATTTATAAATTAAAATTTTATATTAATATAATGTTCAGTTAAAGACCAAATGTTTTTTATATATTATTTACAAACCATAAATACAAAATTCATAAAAATGTATACGCTGCTAGTAGTAAGTAAAACATTAAATTTCTTAAGAAAAAAAACTATGTATATATTGTAATCTAATTTAATCAAATCCAGATGTAATAATAAAAATAATAATCAGATGTGGATTGTAATAAAATTATTAAAAGAGACAGTTATATATATATATATATATATATATATATTTAAGAATGTGAATGAAGTGAGAAATATGAAGAAAAAAAAAACTAGAGTGTTTTATATAAGCAAATTTATTTATATTTAAGAGAGACAAAAAATATATTAAATAAATGAAATAAATGAAATCTATTAGCTACAGTACAAAACCACACATTTTCCTCTTCTACAAAACCTTTACATGCGGTTCATAGTTTTATGACATAATTTTGTACCGTACTTCTTTTTATTTATTTATTTTAAATTGAAAATGAGTATGTGTAAGAATGTGTGAATGGTGACAGTTTTATGAACCGCACCACAAAACGCCGGTTCCGCGTCCTCCATTCACTACCTTTACGTCATTAAATGAAAGCAGAAAAGAGAACTTTATGTTAATCCTCACATAAACATGCTTTTTTTTAGACCTTATATACTCCCTATGTATCATTTTAATTGATATTAAAGGTTTCTACTCATAAAATTAGAAAAATACATAATTTCATTTAATATCTTTTTTACATCAAAATACCATTAAATAAAATAAATACAACCAATTAGAAAACATGCACTAAAATATAATTGGTCAGAAAAAATTAAATATATTTAATTTTTGCATAAAATTTTGAAAACGTCACTTAAAATGAAACAAATTTTTTTTTATAAAATATCACTTTAACTAGATGTGGCACAACGAGTTGCAAATGATATCTGGCAAAATTCAATATTGAAATAATAGAAGTGAATCAATCAATGTTGTCATATTGTATTATGATTATAGACTAAAATATTATACTACCATACTGGGTTACGCATAAAATCTTACATTAAAATCTTATAGATGCATTGATTCGTAGAAAAAGATATGCAGTTATTTACCTTTGACCATAGTTACAAGTGTCAAAACTTGTTTAAAAGATATTAGTTTAACTTGATTTGCAAACTAAATCTTCTATATATCAACTGACAAACAAAATAATAAAGCCTTTAATATCTAAATATTTTATAAAGTATTATACATATTTGTGATAAATTTCATAGATCTCCCCTAGATATTAAAATTTATCATCATTAAATATTCAATATATCGAGTCAAACAATATATTCAAAATAAGAAATGATGTCAATCCTTTTTTTGACCAAAACAATATTTTCACAAAAATGGAAAAAAAACAAAAAGTAATAATAAAATTAAATAAATTGAGTCAATTTGAGATTTCCCAAGATTGTGAGGAGTTATATATAAGTGGAGTCTTTCTTTAAGATCCAAGAATTACATAGTTTTCTAATTAACTTTATACAAACAAAAATATTATCATGGGTATCACAAAAAATCTAGCAATCATGTTTTACATTGTTATATTAGCAGTTTCGTTGTCCAACCAAATCGTGTTGACCTCAGGTATATATTTTTACGAAATGTTAGCCGGTTAACATCGATCGATTTTGAAAGCAATAACTAAACTTATAGAATTGATAACGATCTTGGATGTTGGTATATATACAGATTCGTATTCAGAATCTTCAAGAAAAAATAAAAAGAGAATCTTCAAAATATTGTTTGGACATGTTATATATAATTTTATGTATATGTCTTTATTTTAATATATTTTACGGGTTTGTATAGGTGCAGAGATCAAAAAATTCTCATATGATCATTGCTATCATTTGTGTGTGCCCGGAGTGTACGGATCGCATGAATGCTTTGAAGACTGCGCTGAAAGAGGATTTTGGCATGGAGATTGTGCAAACCGAACTCCCAAAGATCCTATTAAATGTTGTTGCAATAACTAAAAAAAACTCATTAGTCCCAAATGCTAAGGCTAAGCTATTCAAATGTTGTACTTATACTTTTCTAGCATTGGACTTATGAGGCAAATTATTATCGTGTTGATTATGATAACCGCAATGAAATCAAATAAAAAGTTATATTAATCTGGGTTTTCAATCACATATTGTTTAAAAAAACATAGTGCATATGATTGTTTTGTATATATTGGGATTTCTGTGAGTTTTTTTTTAAATTGAAATTTACCTAGTTTGACACAAATTTTGGGAAAATAAGTAGATTAACATCCAAATATTATGGTTTACTAGAATAACACAATTTTTGTGTTAAAAGACCAAATACTCATTTTATTTTTAATTCTATTAAAATAAACTAATTAACATATAATAATTATATTAAATAAAAAAATTTAAAAAAATAAAAAACGAAAAATATATATAAAACGAAAAAAGTTTAAAAAAAATTGGAAAAAACGAAAAAATATAAAACGAAAAAAATACAAACCGAAAAAATTAAAAAAATTATATAAATATATATAACGAAAAAAATTTAAAACAAAATATAAAATGAAATAAAAATAAAAAACGAAAAAAATAGAAATTTACCTAATTTGACCCAAATCTTGGGAAATTTTTTTAAAAAAAATATTCTAGTAATTAAACTCATAATTTGGGTTTATCTAGTAACTTTTCCTATTGTTTTACGGTCTATTTAGTTTTTGGTCTATTATCACTTGTGTATTTTTTTAAAAATTGAAATTTTAACCAACATGGTATTGCTTTGGATCGTCATAAATATTCTAAGTCAAACTTTTTTTTTGGTGTGAATTCTTAGTCAAACTTGATACAGCTTCTCCATTTCTAGCATTTGGTTTCCTTCCTAGTATTGTTGTGAATTTTATCCTTATACGAAAATCTTCCTAGAAAAGAGGGGTTGCCGTTTAATTTGTTGAATGGCTTAAATACTATGGTTTCTTGCTTTTCCATTACTTGTTCTTCGAGTCTTGTGAATTTACATGATATAAATTGCATATCTCGTCTCTCCACTGGTGGTGTGAATCTAGTCGCTTTTTCTCGAATTTATTCAATCAGTGGCAGATGCTAGTGAAACAATGAAAGATTCTCAACAGACTTATATGAGTGATCATATGACCCTCGTTTATGTTGATGTAGAGTAGACCATGATCAGACCAAAAATAACAGATAATGTTCCCCGAACATCAACGTGGATACATCATACATTGGTAAAAATAAATACTCAAGTGAAAAGCATAACCAACATCTTTTAGTACACAGCTTCTTATCTTCAGAAAAACTAAACACACAACTCAAAAAACAAAAACTAAACAAATCAGACCTAAGTAAACTACACGAAAAGCAGAAACTACTGTTCCCCGAACCGCTCCCGAACGTTGAGGCCCTGGTCCGCCGAAATAAAAGTGGTTACCGCAATTGCGGTTTGACGACTTCTTAACGGTATAATATTTTGGGTGATCGGCTAGAACGCCGAAATCTTGGACCGGGAGAAGGGTGTGGTTGTTCTCTGCCACCTTCAGATTGCAGAAATATGCCGCTTTTCCGTAGCCTTTGTCGGCATATTCCCCTGAACCCATTTGGGCCACCGTGTTCACGCCAGAGAGGTTTCGGTATAATACTTCTCCTCCCCATTCAACCCTCGTCGCATGATCGGATAAGGTCGTGAAAATTGTGGCCGGCCAGTACCCGATCGGCACTATATTGGGGCCCACAGCCAGCCACCAATGTCCTGAAAACGGATCCTGCAATTTTTAGTTATGTGTTAGCAAACATACGGAAAATAAGAACAAATTAAATAAGTGTTATATACCTTCCAGATCTGAAGCGTCATGTCTAACGGGGTGCCTCCAAATGTTGAGGTGCGACCAATCGCAGCTCCGATGGCGATGGTACTGCTAGTCTGCACAAATCCAGGACGGTCGAGGCCATAACACCCGGTGTTGTTATATCCATCCGCCTGCAAAGATATATTTCTTGGTCAAATCATTTCCAAATTTTTATAACTAACATACACAATATAATAATAATCAAGTCATATAACTTAGTCTAATAAACATGTAATAATAGGTCTGTTATCAAATACACTATATTCACCATGATTAACCATTACCGTAACCATGAAAGCAAAATATAGGCTATGGCCAAAACTTCAATTTTGTATGCTGGTTTATACTGGTCTGGGACCTGCTACGGCCCAAACTGCAATTCAATATTACTGGGCTGGGCCCTTTAATATAGGCTATGGCTAAACCAATTAATATGCTGGTTTATACTGGGCTGGGCCTTTAATATATGCTATGGCCGCAACTCCAATTACTAGGGCCTGGGCTGGGCTTTTGTAATTTTTTACTTTCAATAGAAAACCTTCTTCAAAGAAGAAAACAATGAAAGCAAAATTGATAATGTTCGTTCTATATATATCATATTTTATAATGTTTATTTAGTCCACAATCTTCTGATTAGTATTGCGTTCATCTTATTGAAAATAATCAAATATAGTACTAGTCTTTGGTTATTAATCCAAATTATGGTATTAATCTAAGATGAATCAACTTTGTAATTTCATGATAATAATAAGTTTTCGTATTAATACTTCTAAAGAGCAAGTGGATAGGGTGGAGAATTTACCGTCCAATATGTAAACAATCTAGGTTGGCTGTCCTTATACCTCGACCGAAAAACCTACAAAAATTAAATTAGGTTTATTATATTTGCATATATACTAATTATACAAATATAGTGAAGAAAATTAATAATACAAAAGCTTTAAAGTCTAAACAATACCTGCCAACCCGCTTCTACGGTACTGAGATCCGCAGTCTCGTATGACCCGGATGCCAACCAAATCTGTGCGAGGCTAAAATCGGTGGACTCTTCTACAATTGGCGCCCAGACATTGAATGTTGCCCTTGTACCGTACACTTGTTGTCGGTCTATCATATATGCGATAGCATACTGTTTACCATACAATAAATATGTTAATATTTTTTTACTATAAAAATGTTGAAACCCATATTCTGTAATTATGTATTTGTATGTGCGATATTATTTCTTAAATTTTTTTCATCAAATATTGTCTAAATAAACAAATTAAAAAGGTATATATTGATGTAGCGCCATCTACGTCTCTTCTTATTAGGCTTTTACTTATGTTATTCTTTAAACTTACTTTGGGCTTTCGTTGGGTTTTGGTTAGTCGGTTTATGGTTGCTTTAGCACCAAGCCTTGACTAGGGTTTCTTTTACGTTTCATTATAAATACTCTGCCTCTTGTATTCCAGAGATTTGGTTGATTTTGATTAATAAACAGAGAAAGCTTTTCTCATACGAAGTCTTTGAATTCATCTCTCTTTCGATCCATTGATACGAAAGATAGCTTGAAATCCGAGCAACGATTGAAAACTCTTGATCCATTGATACTTGAGTTCCCAATCGTAGTTACTGCTACATTAGTTGGTATCAGAGACAAACGAATCCTAAACATGCCACCAAAGAAGACCCTCCAAGCGACACTAGAAGAGCACAACGACGCGTTTAGGGCTATGATGACAGAGTTTCAACAGGGATTGAGTAACACTATGCGAACTACCATGGAATCCGCCGTTAGAACTCTCGCTCACGCTCAACGCAACACAGCTCCAGTGATACAGCGGCAAGAAGATCCAATCTTTGATGATGGAGAAGAAGAAGATGAGGCAGAAAACGTCTTCGTGAATCAGTTTGCGCCGCGAGGAGAACAAAACCAACGTGGTGATCACCATCAACGCGATATCATCGCTGTCCCGCAAGTGGATAATAGGAGATGGGAATCTGGGTTTAAACTTGAATTACCAGAATTTTCGGGTGGACTACAAGCAGAAGAATTTTTAGATTGGATTAATATCACAGAAGAGTTGTTGGAGTTTAAGGAAGTTCCTGATGCAATGAGAGTACCGCTGGTTGCAACGCGTTTTCGTGGAAGAGCTTCCGCGTGGTGGCAACAGACAAAGGAGTCACGTATCAGATCGGGTAAGGAACGTGTAGCTTCTTGGGAAAAGTTGAAGAGATTGATGCGTAAAGCCTTTCTACCTTACAACTACGCAAGAACCATGTACACCAAACTTCAAAACTTGAGACAAGGAACGAAGACAGTTGATGAATACGCCACAGAATTTTTTTCCTTGATGGCTCGTAATTCTGTGACAGAAAACGAAGAACAGAGGATATCACGATTTATTGGAGGTCTGCGTATACAAATTCAACACACTTTACTCCAATTTAATCCTTCGACGGTATCAGAAGCACACCAACGTGCACTCTTGATTGAGCAGCAGTCTAGAAGCCAAACGTCTACGTGGAATTCGCAACGAACTCGACTCACCTCTGTTCCGGAAACAGGGATTACGAAATCTATGGAACAATTGAAATTGGCTGATCGTTCAGAGGGAAATAAGACTTTTGGACAGCAACAACCTGCGACATTTAAGTGTTTTAAATGTGGAGAACAGGGACATCGCCAATCAGCTTGTCCCAATACGAATCGACGAGGTCTTTTATTGAATGACGAGCCTATCTATGATGAGTATAGTGAGGACGACGCAGGTATTGAAGAAGCAACAGAACAGGTCCATGGAGATGTTGGTTCTATGTTAATGTTGCGACGTAGTTATCTTCTTCCACAGGGAGTAGAAGAGTCATGGCTTCGCACCAATATTTTTCAGTCCACTTGTACAATACGTGGAAAAGTATGTCGTTTGGTCATTGATTCGGGAAGTTGTACTAATGTTATCTCTGAAGACGCAGTCACAAAGCTTGCCTTGTTTACTGAGCCTCATCCCTCTCCATATAAGATCGCTTGGTTAAACTCAAAAACGGATATTCGGATTTCTAAGCGTTGTCGGGTTCCTTTCTCTATTGGTCTTAATTATAAGGACTTAATTTGTTGTGATGTGTTACCTATGGATGCATGTCATCTCTTGTTGGGTCGACCATGGCAGTATGATAGACGTACGATGCACGATGGATTCGCAAACACGCACAGCTTCACCTATGAAGGCAAGCGTATTACTTTGCTCCCATCACAAGCAGCGACAGATTCACTTATCACAACTACAGACATTGCCCCTAGCCCTGCTCCTAGTGATCCGTCAAAGACAACACTATTGATAACAAAGTCTCAGATTCTTGAAGAATGTGAATCTACGGATGTGGTGTATTTTCTTCTTCTAGCTTCATCAACTTCGTCTTTAGTACCGACAGCTCCAGCGGCTTTTCTTGAGTTACTCACTGAATTTCAAGATGTGTTTCCTTCGGAGTTACCCAATGGATTGCCTCCTCTACGCGACATTCAACATTGTATTGATTTGGTTCCAAATTCAACATTACCGAACCGTCCACACTATCGTATGAGTCCTAGAGAACATGATGAGCTTCGCAGACAAGTGGAAGAGCTTCTTGCTAAAGGATATGTGCGTGAGAGTTTGAGTCCATGTGCAGTGCCCGCATTGCTTATTCCCAAAAAGGATGGTTCTTGGCGTATGTGTGTTGACAGTAGAGCCATCAACAAGATTACTATTCGGTATAGATTTCCGATTCCACGTCTTGATGATCTCTTGGATCAAATCGGGTCAGCCTCAATTTTTACAAAATTAGATCTTCGGAGTGGTTATCATCAAATTCGAATCCGTCCTGGTGATGAGTGGAAAACAGCTTTCAAAACGCGTGAAGGATTGTTTGAGTGGTTAGTGATGCCGTTTGGCTTATCTAATGCGCCGAGTACATTTATGCGGGTTATGAATCAGGCGCTTCGCCCGTTTATTGGACGTTTCGTGGTAGTGTATTTTGATGATATCCTTATCTTTAGCTCTTCACTGGCCGAGCATTTAAATCACCTTCGAGAGGTATTGCTTGTTTTACGAAATGAGAAGTTGTTTGCTACTTCAAAGAAGTGTGTTTTTGGTGTAGAACAAGTTCTTTTCTTGGGCTATATTGTGTCTACACAAGGGTTAGCAGTTGATCCAGCAAAGATTTCGGCTATTCAATCTTGGCCTACTCCACGTACAATCACTGATGTCCGTAGTTTCCACGGGTTGGCTTCTTTCTACCGTCGTTTTGTGCATCACTTTAGTAGTATTATGGCACCCGTTACAGACTGCATGAAATCCACATCATTTTGTTGGACACCCGAAGCTGAATCTGCCTTCCAAACCATTAAGACGAAACTCACTACGGCTCCGGTATTGATCCTTCCTAATTTTAGTGTTGCTTTTGAGCTCCATTGTGATGCTTCTAAAAACGGAATTGGAGCAGTTCTTAGTCAAGCAAGTCGTCCTGTTGCATTTTTTAGTGAAAAGATTGCGGGTTCTCGTTTACGCTATAGCACATATGATGTTGAGCTCTACGCGGTGGTACAAGCTGTTAAACACTGGAGGCACTATCTTTTTCACCAAGAATTTGTTCTTTACACAGATCATGATGCTCTAAAACACATGGGTTCCCAAGATAAAGTTTCGTCTAGACATGCTTCATGGTTTGGGTATTTACAACAATTTTCGTTTGTAATTAAGCATAAAGCGGGGATGCTGAACAAAGTTGCCGATGCGTTAAGTCGTAGACATTCTCTTTTGACGACTTTACATGGATCAGTCACGGGCTTTGAAGTCTTACCTGAGCTTTATCCTCTCGATCCTTTTTTCGGAAAGATTTGGAACGATGCCAGCCTGGGCATTGATGATAAGTATCTGGTTTATGATGGATTTTTATTTCGTGGAGTTCAGCTTTGTATCCCAGAATGTAGCTTACGGTTGAAGTTAATTCATGAACTCCATGGTGAGGGTCATATTGGACGTGATCGTACGATAAAACTGGTGAGCTCATCTTATTTTTGGCCGACTTTAAGACGCGATGTTGAACGTTTTATTGTGCGTTGTGGTATTTGTCAAGCGGCGAAAGGGAAAGCAACTAATGCGGGTTTATACTTGCCTCTTCCGATTCCAACACAACCATGGGCAGATATAAGCATGGATTTTGTACTTGGTTTGCCTCGCACTCAACGAGGTAATGATTCTATCTTTGTCGTTGTCGATCGTTTTTCAAAGATGGTTCACTTCATACCTTGCAAAAAGACAACGGATGCTGTGCAAGTTGCGGTTTTGTTTTTCCGAGAAGTTTATAAATTACATGGGCTGCCTTTGTCGATTGTTTCGGACCGCGACTCTCGTTTCTTGAGTCATTTTTGGAGATCGTTGTGGCGTCTTCTTCGCACTAAATTGGATATGAGTTCAGCTTATCATCCTCAAACGGATGGTCAGACGGAAGTTACAAATCGAGCTTTAGGTGACTTGTTACGTTGTTTAGTCGGTGATAACATCAAGTCTTGGGATTCTGTTCTTTGTCAAGCTGAGTTTGCTCACAACAGGGCTCTCAATCGCAGTACAGGTTTCAGCCCATTTCAAGTGATTTATGGTCGTTTGCCTCGCTGTCCTGCAGACCTTGGTATCTCTCCGGATCGTACGCGCTTCCACGGTCGGGCATGTGATTTTGTTGACGAGTTGGCTGTGATTCATGAGCAGGTTCACTCCAATTTGGAAGTTTCTACTGAAAAGTACAAAACAGCTGTGGATGTTCATCGACGTGACGTCCAATTCAATGTTGGTGACTTAGTGTGGGCTGTCCTCACTAAGGATCGTTTCAAGCCTGGTACGTACAACAAACTCAAATCAAGAAAGATTGGTCCTCTTGAAGTCCTTGCCAAGATAAATAACAATGCTTACCGCCTTCGACTACCTCCTCAAATGCATACCGCCGACGTGTTTAATGTGAAGCATCTGGTTCCTTATGTTGCTGAAGAAGACGATGAAAATTCGAGGTCGAATTTTCTTCTTACCCCCGGAGACCTGATGTAGCGCCATCTACGTCTCTTCTTATTAGGCTTTTACTTATGTTATTCTTTAAACTTACTTTGGGCTTTCGTTGGGTTTTGGTTAGTCGGTTTATGGTTGCTTTAGCACCAAGCCTTGACTAGGGTTTCTTTTACGTTTCATTATAAATACTCTGCCTCTTGTATTCCAGAGATTTGGTTGATTTTGATTAATAAACAGAGAAAGCTTTTCTCATACGAAGTCTTTGAATTCATCTCTCTTTCGATCCATTGATACGAAAGATAGCTTGAAATCCGAGCAACGATTGAAAACTCTTGATCCATTGATACTTGAGTTCCCAATCGTAGTTACTGCTACATTATATATACTATAATGACAATAATTACCTTGTGTCCCATATTAGCGCTGTTGGGGACCTCGTGAACCTTTGGCTTCTTTTTGTGAGACACCTTCGGATCCAAATCCCGACGTATGGGAATCGTCCCCGTTGGACACTTTTCTCCTGTCTCGTGCCAGATTTGCCAATTTTCTTGCACGTCTCTTTCTATTTGTGGCATGCCGGTAGGATATTCCTGCGTAAATTATTTAAAACAATAAATTCTTAATTTTATAAAAATATACATATTGTCAAAAGTATACATATTAAAGAAACCTTTTTTGTTAATAAAAACCTGGATTATATGGTTTTGCAGGAGTGGGTGGTCGAAGGCTGGTTGATCCGCTCGATTGATACAATCGATCACATCTCCATCAGAACTCTTTTTCGAGACAAAAAGCAAGGCAAAAAAAATTAAACTATATTTTACAGAATTGCATTTGTAAATGTAACAAAAAAAAAAGAGAGATAGAAGTAAATAAAACCGAGAGTGTATTAGTACTTACGTAAATAGTAGAAACTGGGATAACTGAACCTCCAAGTTGAATGAAGAACTGACCCATGATAAGGAGCATCATCAGTGAGTTAAAAATCTCCATTTTCCTGTGATTTAATACAAATAAATAATAATAAATCAAAATGGTAAAACTCATTAGGCAGAGGTTAGAAAAACAATGAAATATTTTCTTACAACCATTTTCACCTATACTTGATTAAACTAAATTAAACTAATACTTGACTAAGTATCCAGGAGAAAAAATAAATAAATTAAACTAATAATTGATTATTATTTTTTTTGTTAATTGTTTTGCTAATTAATGCGGTAATAGCATCGAAAACGAAAATTTTTCACTGAGATATTTCAATCTTACGAGACCGAGCAAAGAAAGAGAAATGGCTGGACCATCGACGACTTCAAACGCACCAAAGAAGAGGAAGAGAGTCGAAGCAGAAACTAGCAGCACCAATACTTCTACTACCTTACGTCGCGCTAAAGATGTAGCGCTTATAAGCATGCACAATTGCAGCCTCGATGCTAAGATCAGAGTCAATCTCGAAGCTCAAGTTGTGGAGACACAAGCAGAGGCTAAGAAGAAACCTGCAGAGAAGAAGAAGGCAACAGCTGATGGACCTAAGCCAAATTAAAGAGACTTAAGAAAACCAATGATGAGAAGAAGAGCTCTTCTACTTCAAACAAGCCTAAACGACCACTTACTGCTTTCTTTATCTTCATGAATGATTTCCGTAAAACTTTTAAAACAGAGCATAATGGTTCATTAGCTAAGGATGCTGCAAAGATCGGTGGTGAAAAGTGGAAGTCTTTGACTGAGGATGAGAAGAAAGTTTACCTAGATAAAGCTGCTGAACTAAAGGCAGAATATAACAAGTACTGGAAAGCAATGAGGAAGAGTAAGATGAGGAGAAGCAATCTGATGATGTTGATGATGCTGAGGAGAAACAAGCTGATGATGCTGATGAAGCGGAGGAGTAAGAAGTTGAGAAAATAGATGATGACAACAAAGAAGCTGAAGGTAAAGAAGAGGAGGAAGAAGAGATTTTGGATGACTACTAAAAATGTTAAGCTCGTTCTTATGGGTCTAGTCTTCTTGAAATGGATTTATCTCTAATCGTTCGTTGTGATGGATTGTAAATGAAGCCTTTTAATATCGTGAAAGTAGTTTATCTGAAGGTAAGTTGTGAACAAGTGGGTTTTTTGTAGTTCACTGAAATGGTAATTTCTTTTAAAAGAGGGAGGATAGATATTGACGTTGGTTGGTGCATTTCTTCATTTATTTGCCCTAGTTTCTATTTTATCTCTCTCCTTCGATCCTAAGTAAATTTTTTCTTTTTATATTTTCCTTTGTTATTTGTTAAATGATAATACGGACGGTGTTTAGGAAGTCAAGTGCCTCTTTCACGACAGCCTAAATTGATTAAAATTAAAGAGGTAAACTAATTCAGCAATATTTAAAAAAAAATTCTTTCTAATCAACTTTTAGGGATAAAGATATAGATTCCATCCCACAAACCATCGATTCAATGGCATAAAGTTTCTTTGATCGTAATTTTATCAAAATATGAAACTATATGTGTACGGACATTGTAAATGATCATTGCTCGTATGTTCGTATTAGTCGAGTCAATATATTTAGGGCGTAATATATTGGTTGGAGAACTGGCTGTGAAAATTTTGATTATAATTAACTTAATTATTTCTTAACTGTGACTTTTAATTGTTGTTTTAACTGTGACTTTTAAAAGTTGAAAACCACTTGTATAATTTTTTATAGGAAAATAACAACGAACAAAGAAAATTTGGAGTTTGAGTACCTTTAGGAAATGATATATTTTTCGTAAATTTTAAGTGTATTGGTAAAAAAAAATTCTATGTAAATTCAAAACTTTCTTTATATTCAAGGTTCATAAATCCATTGACCCAAATATATAAGCAAAGTCACCAGAACTTAAACTACCACAATAATTATGAGCCAAATAAGAATTTAAGGAATGGAATAACAAAAAAAAAACGTAGAAAGAGATCACTGGACTTCGGGTTATTAACTTTTAATTAAGTTACAAAATTTGACACCTCAAAAAAGTTTCCGAGGCTTTATACAGTTATACCACCAAGAAGAAGATATTTACGTTGGTTGGTGCATTTCTTCATTTATTTGCCCTAGTTGTCATTTTCTCTCTCTCCTTCGACCTTAAGAAAGTTTTGTTTTTATATTTTCATTTTTCAATCACACTAAACTCCAAACCCCTTTTATATATTTACCAAGTTACCAATTTAAGTCACTAAAATTATTGTTTTTATTTATTTATTTTATAAAGTCATTCAAAATATTTGTTACATGATAATGCGGACGGTGTTTAGGAAGTCAAGTGGCTCTTTAACGACAGCCTAAATTGATTAAAAGAGGTTAAAGTAATTCAGCAATATTTAGAGATTTTTTCTTTCTAATCAACTTTTAGGGATAAAGATATAGATTCCATCCACAGTCCATCGATTCAATGGCCTAAACTTTCTTTGATTGTAATTTTATCAAAATTTTGAAACTAGATATGTACGGCCATTGCAAATCTTCGGTGCTCGTATAGTCGTATTATTCGAGTCAACATTACTAAGGAGGTATTACTGGTTGGAGAATTAACTTTTCTTAACTGTGACTTTAAAAGTTTTGAAAACCACTTACTTAAGAACGAACAAATAAAATTTGGAGTTTGAGTAGCTATAGGAAAATATGATATTTTTCGTAAAATTAAGTTTTATTGTTAAAAAATTTCAATGTAAATTCAAAAAAATTTTATGTTCAAGGTTACCCCAAAAACAATATATCCAAAAGGGAAACTACGATATAAAATAAAACAAAGTCACCAGAACTCAAACTAGCTACCACAATAATTATGAGCCAAATAAGAATTTAAAGAATGTAATAACAAAAAACGCAGAAATAGATCATTGGACTTCGGGTTATTATCAACTTTTAATTAAGTTAAGAAAATTTGATACCTCAAAAAAGTTTTTAAGGCTTTATATAGTTATACCACCAAGAATTGTTTTTTAAAAAATTTGCTTTTCTAGTAATATGCTCGCACCACTTGGCTGTATTAATGCAGAGATAAAAAGATGTAAGAGACGTTGCGCTCGAAGCAATTAATGTGGAAACACATTTTCATAAAGTATAGACCACCCGGTTGGGGCCAAACATAGCAACCCAATAATACATACAATTAGGATCGATCTTGTTGTTTGTAGTGGCGAATCAAGTGTTAGCTTTAAACTTTCCATTGCTTTTCAATTAGGATTGTATTTAGTTGATCATATATGGATTTCTTTATAAGCAAAAGAAAGGTCTGCATAATGTTAACTTACATTTACCAATCCCTTGATTTTTTTTCTCCTTCGATTACACAAGCATCCATACTAGGATATTCACCTCGGACATTCAAAACCGCAAAAAAATATTTGGGGTCTGATCCCTAACTTGTAGAATGGTTGGAATAAGTTTGCACTATACTACTTATAGCTAAGTGAATTGTGGGTTTTAACAAAAAAAAGTATATTATGCTATACTTCTAAAGCGACAGACTGATTCATTAGAAAGAATATATATTGAGCGTTATGGTTGTAGAATATATCAACTAGAAGAATCTTGTCGAGGTCTCTAGAACTACTCTTGGGAACATCGAGATCAGCCACTGAAACAGAAGAGATAGAGAGATTGACGATTCACGGAGATTGATCACGGAGGAGAGAGTTCGAAGACTCAAAAGTTGACACTGCCACATAGCTCCGAAAGCTTTTCTTTGTGGCCCTTAAAGTTTTTGGGTTAATAATAGAACAAAATTATATTAGATTAAAATTTTGGCTATTTTAATAAGACTTTAATTTCTAGATTATGTAAGCAAATATATCTTTGAATTAAATTTTGGTGGATTATATTTGACTATATCTAAGATATTTTAATTATTTTAAGCAAACCTCCAATTAAATTATTCTAATTAATGTCCAAAAAGGTATTTTATCATTTTTAAGCAAGTCTCCAATTAAAATTATCTTAATTACTGTACAAAAAAGGTTATATACATATTTTTTTCTTCTCAAAACTCTAATTTTTGCACATAAAATTAAGGTATAGACCACAAAGCCCTTTATCAACTCTCTTAAGTCTTATCAAATCTCTCAAAAATTTCTGAGACCAACTTTTTTGTCTTGCTAAATAAAACAAGATGGAATTTTCAGTTGTTTTTCTTATAACTATGCTTTGTGTTTTTGCGCTTCTCGCATGCTGTATCTTACCTGATTGTACCGTTGGCAATGAGAATCTGGTTGACGTGGAAAAGGGCACACAAAATGTTTCAAACTCGAACAAGGTCTCTCATGCTTCCACTTATGGCCCTTGTTTTCTTCTTCATCAGCCATTTCCAGTCGCCGCCATATTATCCTCTTGATGTGGTCACTCAAATCTTTGATAATATTTTATCTTTACATCCTAATTAGTGTTTTATCTTTGTGTTTATCATACGTATCCCCTACCCAATTAATCTAATCACCCAATCAAAATCTCTTTTTATTATATTTTAATATTATTAAATTACTTTGACCAATCTAAGATTTTTTAGATTAGCTAATTAAACACATTTTCCAATTAAAATGTATCTTAATATTACTTTCCAAAAATGGTAATTAAAAAAAACACGAATTTACTAGAATATTTTTTATATGCGTTTGTTAAGTAACCCTACTAAAAAAAAATCTCTCAAAATTTTCTTAGACCAAATTTTAGTCTATATAATCTCTTAGACGCCAAAGGAAAAACACAGAAACATAATCATAATGGAAATTCTTGTTGTTCTTCTTATAACCGCCGCTTGTGTGGTTGCGCTTCTCGGATTATGTCTCGCCGTCGTCTCCGGTTGCACCGATCACGATGAGATGCAGACCAAACTAGTTGACGTGGAAAAGGGTAAAACCGTCACACAAGATGTTTCAGAGTCGAAGAAGTCTCGTGTTACCGCCACTTATGGCACTTTTCTTCTTCTTCATCATCATCATCGTCCTCCCATAGCCTCTCGTCCTTACCATCATCATCATCATCGTCACCATCATCATCACAGTGCAAGACGTTGAGACCAAACCAACTACTGGATCGATCTGAAGAACTTACCTTCGATTTTTTTTTGTTATATATGTATTTATTTCTTATAATCAAAAGGAAAATACACTTTTCCAACATTTTTTGAGAACAGAGGTCCAAAATTATCACTCAAATCTTTGAAGAAAAATGAGATTTATCTTTACAACAAAAGTTGCTTAACCTAATCAGTAATTACATATTCCCCACCCAATTAACCTAATCACCCAATCAAAATCTTGAGGTTAGCCTCTAGAGAGCAAGAACCAGCTACTTTACCAAAAGATGTTATGTAAAGTTGCCTGTATCGCTATTGTTTGATCTTGGACTTGAATAGCCTTCATGCTTTAGAAACAATGCATAAAGAAGCTCATTCCACGAATCAGGAACTCCAGGGAGACACCAATGGCTGCAGTCTTGCCTGTGGAATGGCGCAGGACCAGTCAAGCCCAAGTAGTACAGTGATGGGTGACCATCGTTTCTTTGAGCAGCCATGGCTGTTATGTTCAACACTTTCAGTTTAACCGTCTCTGATGTTTTCAAGTAGTAAAGAGACGATGACAAGACATCTTGAAGGAGCTTTATATGATCCCATGTCTCTGCTGGAACCAGAGAGGCTCCAAAATCAGGCAGTGTCTCCATATGACATGTTCCTCCGGTTCTCCAATCTCCTCCCCTGAATGAAAAGAAAACAGCAATTAAAATGGAAGCTTAAGATTGATCGAAGATTTTTGTAATTTTGATCTGTATATATGTGTGAGTCACACAGTGTGACAAACCTGAAATGCACAGGGGCAAATGTCCGGAAGAAGACCTGTGTCTTGTTTGCATCAACCTCTTCTTGTATCCATTTCATAACAGTCTTCATAGCTCGTCTATACGCATGCTCTATCTTCATTCTCATTCTCACTTTTTCTCCTTCTTGAAAGTAACAACCTCTGCAGTAACAAATCCAAGATCAGTCAGGGAACCATACCAATCTGATTAGTTCTGAGAATGTTAACAAGAAGAAAGAAGCAAACCCGCGAATAGTTTTCTCGTAGTTCCACCAATGTCCTGTGTTAAACACTAATATATCCGCATCTCTCCACTTGTCGGCAGTCCATTCCATCGTCTCTAGTTTAAGTGTCGTCTTTACCTTTTCTGGCGATCCACTAGGTGGACGGCTTTGGAGAACCAAAAACGGTGCTCTATAGTATTCAACAGTGCAATTGTAGTCATGAAACCTGAACACAAAGAAGCCCATGTGCTTTGTAATGGGTCTATTGTTCACTTCATAAACCAAATTCTTGTTCCTGATTGCAGAAGCTAGCATACAAAGAAGAGACTCCCATTGGTTTCTTCCAATTGAGTCTCCTACAAACACTAGCCGCTTGTTCCTTAGCTTCTCCAGCATCAACTTGGCATCAAATCTGATCCATTATATAACAAGAAGTGTAAGCTAAGTAACAATAATTCAAACAAACACATTATTAACAACTAATCTATAAATCCAACGCCATAAACACTCTTTTGATCTGGGTGAGAATCAGATCCTAAACATAACATTTCTAATCCCATACAATCTCTAAGACAAAACTGAAAGCGACTTAAGAATCTTTAGCAAACTCTTTTGGCTACAGAGAAAGATGCTGAAACTGTGAAGAACATCAAACCAAAAAGCACCAATTCTTTTTTCCCTCACTTTCCCATTTACCTGGGCAAATCACAATGGTTAGGTTGCCATCTCCACTTAGTATAGAACAAATCAAGTCTCCCAAACTCAGTACATCTGAATCCTTCATCAAGAAAGGTGCAATCTTTAGACTGATACAAAGGATACGATTCATCCCAAACCCATTTCCCATCGAACAAATCACAACTATTCCCACTCTCTTCAAGAAACCCAACTTTAGTGTTGTTATCTACAAACCCATCAAGCTCCTTGAGCCAAAGGAATCTCTCCGATTGATCCGAAAAGTCATGACTTTTAGTTTTAGCCACGGTTCTGTAATCGAGGTAGAAGAAGCTGAAGACTAAACACAAACCCACCAAGAAAAAACCCAAGACTCCTAGTGACGGCTCGAACACGAGCCTTAAACGCTTGAATCTCTTTATTACTACTTCGGAGATTGGCATGGCTTCATCGTCATCTTGAGATGGGTTCTTCGACATCTGTGAGGTTATAAGAAGAATCTTCAAAAGTTTAAGACTTTATTATTCTCTGAGTAGAGATTCTTCTTCTTCTTCTACTTCTTATTATGGCTCTCTCAAAAATATGAAAAGAGTAAAAGAAATCGAATGAGAAACAAGAAAAGAGTAAGCTGAAGAGACAGCTTTGCTTGGAATAATGGATTCGTCAGATTAGTAAATGGATTAGCGAACAAATACAAATCCAAAGGTGTAATTAGCTTAAAATTTTCGGTTTCAAAATCTTTTAAACAACAGTCTCAACTTTTTTCTTGACCGTCTTGTTTCGTGTAAAGGGAGAGAGACTTGGAGAGTGTGAATCGTGGGGTCCTTTTAAGTGGCGGGTCCCGTAGATCCAAACCTTGTCACACGCGCGATCATGGCGCGTGGAAAAAGTAGTGGGGCTTAAGACGGCGCATTAAAACGGTTAAGGCGTTTGGTGCGTGTGTGATTCATTTTCAAATTCACCGAAAATTGCGTTTTGGTCCAAAAATGTGTATATGTGATTGATTTATTATTTACTTTTTTTTGGTATGAAATATGTGACTGATTTACTATATTAATGGTTGGTAGAAGCACGAAGCTCCGACTCGAAGCCGTCCATGCCGGAGATTTGAATGAACACATCACATGTTATTTGTCTAGGGACAAGATTCAATGAAAGTCAGAGAGTGAGAACCGAGAAAAGGTTGCGTACCGGCCAAGATCAAATTAGTTTTTTTAATTGTCATATTAGGAGATTCCCAAGATCGTTAAAATGCATTTGTTTAACTAAGCTAATTTACAACAACAACAAAAAAAAAAAAAAATTGGACGAACACAAAAAGCCAAGTAACATTGAAAGAGAGGATGGATCTCATAATAATCTCATTTACTCTGTTGCTTCCTCTTGTGCTTCCAGCCACAATTTAGCTAATGAACTTTGATTGAGAGAGTAGTCGCAACGATCTGCATTTGTGATCATAATTGTTCAAGGTTTGCATCAGAACAGAGATTTTTCAAGGTTTCTGATAAGGTATGATTCATAATCCTTGTGATTGATTGATAAAGAAGTGGCAATGAATGATAGTTACAGATGATCTTAAGATTGATCCGATATCAAAAATATAAAGAAACGACGATAAGGTTCTTCCTTACAGCTTACACATTCATAGGTCTGTCATAAAAACCGATTTATAAGACTACCGTTTCTCCTCCCATCCCTCGGTATTGTTATTGTCCCACCTCGCTTCTTCTTGTTCATCTACAAGATCATAGAGTAAGAAAAACATAGTGAACACTCAAAAAGGGCACACTGACACTAACAGACCATGGATTCCATTAAGACCAATGACTAAGAACATTAAAGGGCACACTGATCCAAGAAAAAAAACTATTTGGAAACAAACTGAAGGAGAAACGGTTTTAAGAGAAACTATAAATGGCAATCATCTTCTCATCTACTAGTTCTGCTTGGTGATCCGCAGAATCATCCGCGATTCGGCATGATCTCACAAGTCACACATTTCTGCGAAATCACACTGTATGTTCAATCATTTAGTATCTATGCAAGTTCAATGATCAAGATTCAAAGAAATTCTGTCATTATGCAGTTTTTGTCCCTTAATGATTCTGCCATCCCACTCCATCATTACACATTGTTACCTATCGGAATTCGGAACCAGAAGCAAGATTTCGGGACTAAAGAGGAAAAGATTAAGACTTTCTTTTGTAATAATGCCAATTCTCAAAAACTAAGATTGAGATATTTGAAAATTTCACTTGAATCCAGATTTAAATTACCAACAAATCTGTTCAATACGCATTGATAACTTCAACAGTTCAGATTCCAGAAACAAACCCCTAAAGCATGGATCATCAACTTACACAGAAGAAAACGAAACAGAAGCAATAATTGAGATACTGATAGAGAGAGAGGGAATACAAGACCTTGCTGTTGTTGTTGAGAATTTTGAGATTGAAGAGATCTTTCGTATTGTTCAGCCTTTTCAAGGAAAGGCTTGTAACCAAGTTCCAGTGACAAGTAACCAAAGGCCAATGATCCCAACACCACCACCGATGATCGAATCGCGTTGTCCATCACCGTCCTCTTCATCTTCTTCCTCTCTCTAAACCCTCCGATTCTGAAAAAAGTCTGTTTTTTTTTTCCTCTTTCCTCCTATAGAACAATTAAATAAAAAGGAGACCTTCTGAATCGAACAGAGTGTCCATCTCTCGGTGCTGTATCGGAATCGGTGGCTTTCTCGCCCCCTCAACGAGAATCTGATGTTGGTGAAGCGTAGCGTCATCTCTGGCTTGGGACGATTGACTTCTCACTCACCTTCTTCTTCTTCAAGTGTGCTCAGAAGGCAACAGTTCTTGGTACGTACGCTTTGTGGGTCACAAATTCATCGCCCCACGCTCATCAGAGCAATGAATTCCACATCGGAGGCCGACGCTGAGAGTGTACTTCGAACCGTGACGCCATCGCTCGATCCCAAACGACACAAAGGCCAAGCTGGTTAGTACTCTTCTTCGTCTCTACGTAATTGCTACCGTGTTTTGTGTTTGTATTCAATTGTGTGATCAGTAATTAGTCAAATTCGAAACTTTAGGATTTTAAAGTTTGAGTCTTTTTAGGTTCGTTTAGCTCATGTGTTGAAATTGATCTTGTGTCAGGGAAGATAGCTGTGATTGGAGGATGTCGTGAATACACTGGAGCTCCATACTTTGCTGCCATTTCAGCTTTGAAAATCGTTAGTAGTTTCTTTTTCCACAGCTTCTCGCTACTCATCTTTGGTTTTGAAGTTAATCTGTACACAAATGAGAAGACTGGTTTCATGTCTGTAAAACTTGTAGGGTGCTGATTTGTCTCATGTCTTCTGCACGAAAGACGCAGCTCCTGTTATAAAGAGCTATAGTCCTGAGCTTATAGTTCACCCTGTTCTTGAGGAATCATATAGCATCAGGTGAAAACTCCATTCCATAGTGTGTGCTACTTCTCCTGTGTGGTTTCGTTCCGTAGGTTTTTATTACAATCCCTGATTTCATATCTGTATGAATGGTAATCTGGACGTAGTCAACTCAGTGAAGAAGATCAAAGAAAAGTTCAAGATAAAGTGCTCGGGGAAGTCGATAAATGGATGGAAAGATTTGATTGCCTTGTTATTGGTCCTGGTTTGGGAAGAGATCCATTTCTCCTGGTACAGATTCATCTAGTCCTGCTTCATCACATTACAGAATTTGATTTGTCATTGCTTTGGTGGTGGACTTATGAGTTATGATTCTGTATTTCCAGGAATGTGTGAGTAAAATCATGCTTCTTGCCAAAAAGTTCAATGTTCCTTTTGTTGTAGATGGGGTAAGCAATGATAGATAGCATAAAGTGCGGATGTGATAGGCTCTTGTCTTTTCCCAAATCTTGATTGTTTTATCTTCTGACTGTTCCGTGGTGATTCCGCAGGACGGGCTGTTTCTTGTAACAAATTCCATTGATCTTGTCCACCGCTATCCACTTGCTGTGTTAACCCCAAATGTGAACGAGTATAAGCGCCTGGTTCAAAAAGTGCTGAATTGTGAAGTAGATGAAGAAAATGCTGAAGACCAGTTACGTTCTTTGGCCAAACAGTAAGTACAAAAATGACTTCACAGGACTAGAATATTAGAATCTGAAAATCTTCACAAGACATCTAGAGGGAACTAGGGAAGTATCTCACACACATCACCAGGCTCATCTGGTGATTTGCAGCGAAAAATCTAATGATAATAATGTTAAACGCCTGTGTCATTCAGGATTGGTGGTGTCACGATTCTCAGGAAAGGGAAATCTGATCTTATAAGCAATGGGGAGACAGGTGAGTAACTTTTTAGCTATCTTTTCTTTTGGTTAGAGAATGTTGAGAACGCAAGGTGTGAATATCTCTGTTTTGCAGTAAAATCAGTAAGCATATATGGTTCACCAAGGCGCTGCGGTGGACAAGGCGATATTCTCTCTGGGGGGTTAGCTCATCGTTCTTTGATCCAATATCATTAGATTGCTCGGGTTACCAAGATTAAAAGTCTGAACTTTTGTAACCACTAATAGTCTGCCTACATGGATTTGGTTTTATCTAGTGTTGCAGTGTTTTTGTCATGGGCACGACAGCTTAAATCAGATCCTGAAAGGTTAGATACATTCTATATTTGCTATACATCATTGGTTGAGCAAAGTGGTTTTGACAATCTCTGAAACCCAAAAAAATTTCAGTCCCTCTGAGAATCCAGCTATCTTGGGATGCATAGCTGCATCTGGCCTGCTGAGAAAGGCTGCATCTCTGGCCTTTACAAAACATAAGAGATCAACTCTTACAAGCGACATTATCGAATGTTTAGGAGAGAGGTATGGATTTCTTTCTTACTGAAACTGCTGCATCAGAGAATCCACAAAAACATTTCGTCTCGATCGTAATATTTATCGGCTTTCTTTAACAGTTTGGAGGATATCTGCCCAGCATCTTAATCTTTGTCTTGCCTACTACGACATCTTATTGTCTCTGTGAATTCAGAAATTGTTCATGTTTCTGTTCTCTTGTGTCTATTTTCCTCACTACTGTTTTTTTCTGAATAATAAACCTGAATGTTGTGATTACCAAATAAAGATTACGACTCGGTGCTCAGAACCCGTTCTCTTCCAGTGTCAATATTACTTCTTACAGATACATGTATACATACTAAGAATTGTGAGATTTACTATAGTAACAGAGACGAAAGGATCAAGAGAAGGTAGATTTTGGTTTCAGAGACATTAAAACTTATTAGGAAGAAGACACTAATAACACCAGAAGACAGACACGGGCTGTACAAAGAAGCATAAAACATAAGAGAGATACAACACTACACACATCACCAACCATTGATAGCTTCAAGAACTCATAGAACAGCTTTTTGTTTTTCCTACATCATTTTTTATTTTTTTGCTGCTACAGTTCAAGATTTAAGAGACATGGATCTGAATCTTTTTTGTTCTCTTTCATTCTCAATCTGCAAGAACTGTTGCTCCTTCCACCTGTTCCCACCACCAAAGTTTGTGTTGTAAGTTGCTGAACAGAATATACTTTATATGATTTGTTTTTGGAGAATCAATTACCTTAAAGGTGGCTCCCCAAATTTCTTCCTCATTAGCAGGAACTGCAGTGATCTTGTTCTTAGGGTTCTCGAAGCTCCTAAGCCCACCTAACGCCGTTGAGTAATAACAGCCTGCAATCCACGCGTACACAACCATTCAAAAATCAAAATCGCTTCAATGGAACGGGTAATGCCCTGAAAATCTTGAATTTAAGAGTGAACAAACAAACTGAAAAACGAACCTTGAGGGAAAGACGCAAGAGACTTGCCACAAGCACCTTTTAGCAACTCAACATCATCAGCAAATGCCACATACCCATCAGCTGTTATTCCCCAATACAATGGAACCTTGCCAACTTGGTCCTGCAGCAAATCAAAAATCGGTTTTTTACCGCTAGATTCAATCTACTTCACAGTTAAAAAAGGGTTTATGAGGGGATTAAAAGAACTTACAGAGGCTACAAACAGAGTGGAGGTTGATTTATCGAAGACCACAAAGGCGAAATCACCGCTTAGGTGAGCCACAACGTGGTTGGCCGGGTAAGGAGCTCTGTCACGGAGAGTCTTATAAGCCTCGATGACCAAAAGAACCTCGTTTGCGTTCTTTGCAAGCCCGTATTGCTGTTTCAAGCTTCCTAGGTTATCAAGTGAGCCTTGGAACAAGCAGAATATCTCATCCTTAGCCCCAAATGATCTGTATCATTTCAAAAAACATCTTAAGACAAGCCTATATATCACTAAGTCCAAATTAACTTAACTTGAGGGTATAAACTTTAAAACCATCTAGAGAAAAAGTATTGCAAATAATTGTTGAAGTTTTAAATGCGAATAGTCAAACCGATGAGTCAGCATCAAATCTTTAAATAGACATGCAATTATGAATGTATTGGCATTTTGATATGGGTAAAAGCTAAAGATAGAGTGTGGTGCATAAGGCTATTAATGGTCGTGGGATTTTATTGTAAGGTTTGGTGGACCAACCAAAGTTGCCTTCGTAGTTTGGCCATATTATTTCATATCCAAAATGCATACAGTCCCTAAAGTTGTAAGTTTGTTTGTAACCATATAGAAATTTGTGAATGAATTTGGAAATGTAATTTTAATTTTTAATCTTATGCTAAATTTTTGTAATCTGAGTCCCAGTGACATGAGTAATTCAGTAATGAGTCATGAGAGGCTTGTGAATCTTTGGTGACTAACACAACTTCTGAGACGTGTCCTTGTGCCACCGTCACCGACCGAGTCAACTACTAAATTTATATTTTAAGATATCTAAGAAATTCAGTCTAAAGTTTTCTAGGTTATGAATAATTAATCGTTAACAATCCATGTAAATACGTAAATCATCTCTAGTTATTCACATTATCTTACTCAAATCTTGTTTTCCATAAGGATTCAAAAGAAATCCTTTTTAACCAATGAGCAAACTTTACTTGGATAAAGTAGTCAAATATTTATCATTTTTAATTAACTATGCGAATTATCCATACAAATTTGGATCGCTACATTTAAATAAAGCTACCTATGTTGTACCTTGTATATGCATATTTCCTAAAGATATATATATATATATATGTATATACAATTTTAGACAGTTTATTCGGATTTTATCCTATAATTATTGTTTGGGTCCACACACCACACTACACCATACCACAAACATACATCACCCTAAGTTAAGTGGAGTGCTTAGAAGAATAACATAATTATGTAAATTGGAATCTAGTAGAAACAATATAAAACTAAATAATCTACAAAATTAAAATCTAAATCAGATCATTCTCACTAATTCCCTGCCTTCTTAAGAATTTTAGATAAGAAAATCGGACGAAATCAAATGAAATATGGTCCATACATGCAAATATGCAATTGACTTTAATTTGTTGTTATATAGATATAAAATTTTAGATTTTATTTGTCAGCGAAATTTAAAGGCTCGACGATGATCTCATCACCGTCCGATCATATCGATCCGACGGTGAAAACTTTGGAATCATTGTAAAAAGCCAAGTTTAAATAAAGATGAAAAAAAGGAAAATCGCCGGCGACTCACCTCGGCCGGAGAGGACTCTCGTTGTGATGGCTGTAAGCTAGCTGAACATAGTCGCCGACTTGAACAGAAACAGCGGATGGATTTTTCTCGACGAACCGGTTCACTAGAGTTGCTCCGGTTGTTTTCGGCGACGGAGTTCGGCTTCCGGCAGCTACCAGCTCTTCCGGTGGCGATACTATAGCTCCACTGAAAATTCCCAACATTTTCTCTCTCTTCTCCGGTGATAACAATTACTTCCTCAATTTCCCAACGGAAGAAAAATTAAGCTAATTAAATCTCTAAGCTTTCTCTCTCTGGTAAATATATATCGGACATGGAAGACGAGACAAAGGAGAGAGAGATATGATGGTGTTTAAATATAAGGAAGAAGATGATATCGAGGGTATTTACGTCATTTCAAGTCTTCATGAATCTTCATCGCTCTTGATTCTTCTTCTTACACTGAAATTAACGTCGATACGTCATCGTATGGGCAGTGACGCAGCACAAATACATGGGTCCTACACGGAAGAGATGGAATCATTCTGGAGCGTTAGATTCTAGTGTTGTGGGACCAATCTTGCCATTTGTGGTCTCTTGTCTTATCCACCCTTTTTTTTTTTAATAATTATCGAAATGTTTCCCTTTTAAAATTATTAAAAGTGAATCTTAAATATATTTATTTGAAATTTAACGTAAACTTTTTTCCATTTTTATGGTAAACATCCACTTTTCGTAAAAAATGAAAAAGAAATAACATCAACTTTAATTTATTAACACTCTACAAGTTATATATTACTTTTTCTACCAATTTCTTGGCCATAGTTTTTTTTTTTTTTTTTTTAGTTTCATATAGAAAACCCAGCAAAAAAATCATAAAGAAACTAAATATGTAATCAACAGGTGAGATGTAATAGGGGAGATGTAATAGGCATAAAACAGACAATTCTTTTCCTTAACCATCAACTTTTTTTTGTTTGAAAAAATCTGTCTATCTAAACATAAATAAAATGTTGACAAAAAAAATTGGTGATTTTCAAAAAGAAAAAAATATATATGTCAATTAAATCAAGCGATGTGTCACCAATTACTTTCCGTTTTCTCAATTAAATCGCCAACCATAACTAGAAAATTTATATTGGTTTTAGTGTGTTTCAAGACGTCTATATTTGTTTGTGAAAGTTACAATTTTTTTAACAAAAATATAATCTCTAATGATTTGTATAATTATTATTACATGCTTTAAACTCGTATTATTGTTATAGTTGGAAAAAAAAAAGCATATGTGTTTTATGAGCCAATTAAGTAGGAGCAAGGAAGAGATTGTGATCTGAAAGCAACTTGAACCTAATTTAAATGGACATTTATCATCAACGATAATTTTGTAATACTATTGAAATTATTAAATTTAGGAATCTTTCTTTTTCTTACATACTTCTAACTTCATCCAGAGAATAAGATATGTCAGATAAACATTAAACCTTTTTTTTAGAAAATAAATTAAAACAGCAACGTGATCAAATTTTCCTGTGTAGACAACAGCATATATATCATCTATAAAGACTATAATATTAAAAACGAATTAGTACTATGATTGTTGGATCTTGGGTAGCTATATGTAATTAGCTGTGGATCATAATATAGACTTTTAAAATCAAACTTTTCGTCCTTGAGAATAGCTTATTCAATTTTGTATGCACTTTTTTGAAACTACTCTTGTTAGAAATTCCATAGAGATTCAAAACCATGTCCTACATAATTTAGTCAATAATTTGAAGCTTTTGTAAATTGTATTAATAATTTTAAAAAAAAACTTTCACATGGAGATTATGCAGCGGCTGATCAGTTTTTGATTTTTCTTTTGGAAATAGAAAATAATAATTTTTTCAATAAAAATGTCAAGAAAGAATATTAGAAGAACAGTGGACGCCCCTTGTTTTTTTTTTGGTTTCGGGGTTTGGCCCACGGTCTTAAAATTTGCCTTTGCACATTTCCTCTTAGTATATTTTTTTGCGCACATCTTAGTTTGTTGATATCAACATGCATAAACAGCCAACTTTAGTTTGTTGATACTTTTTTTCCCAAATTATATGACCTAAATAAACTATTGAATCCAAGAATAAGCCTTTGATTGAACACAAAGATGGTTGAGTTGTTTAAGATTTTCTACCATTTGTTAAGAAAATATCACACACACAAAAAAAGGGAAAACCATCAAATACATATATGGTTTGGTGACAACAGCCTAGAAAATGTATATATTGAGACCAAAACTATTTCGTGCCAAATATCAAAGACCACAAGGTAGACCAAATAAATGTTAAAATGTGTAGTTTGAGGTTGTTGAGTTAATTGGATTTCTTATTCAGAACAATCTGATAATGAATAAACTTCAAGAAAATGGTTTCTAAAACTTTTTGTTAAACAAAAAAGCTGATTTTTATCCGACCCATAACATCCGCTTTATCGGCCAAACAAACCAAAAAATATTTTCCTTTTTGTGGTTAATGGAGATTTAACTGTATATTAACACGAGATATCAATATACCATAACTTAACTGCAGTAATTTTTTTTAATACCAAAACCATATTAAGTCGATCTAGACTAATTAAAAAGCCTCCAATAAATTTTGTTTAGGACACTCTTGATGTTATGAGTTATGACATCATATCAATACGCCTAAAATTTGAGCTGCAATATTTGAGGTGGACAATAAATGTTTTAGCTTTTAACAAAAAAAAAAAATGTTTTAGCTATTGAATATCCACGTCTATGGATGATTTTAGTTTTTGATTATCATGTTTCTATTTACTGTATATAGTATGTTTTTGACTTTTCGATAAGATTCAAACTATATTAAAATCATATACACAAAACCAAAACGCAATATTGATAAATAATATAATATAAATTGAATGCAAAACAATGAATGGCATATTTTTATTGATATTATAAAAGTCATTATCATTTGAATGGCATATTTTTATTGATATTATAAACGTCATTATCATTTTTATGTTATTGTAAAATACAGCCACTAGTTTGTATTATTTTCTTATTTACTCAAAAAACAATTGTAGAAAACAGAAAGAAAGACCGAGCAAAGCCAACCATGGGCCTGGGAGTGGGAACTACAAAAGCTGAAAACGACTTTGATATTGTTTTGCTCTATTATCTTTACAAATATTATTTATTTCCAAACTAGAAAATTATCTCATTTCAACATGACATATACAAGATTGTTTTTGCCACATACCATCATCCAACATAATAATAAGTTTTAAGTTATGTGGTAATTACTATTTCATCTATTTCTCTACGTAGGAATCCTCTGGAAAATGATTTGTCCATGTGACACCCGCTAGTATAAGGAGGATGAAATTCACATTAATCAAACGCTCACACATTAGAAATACAATAGTTAGAACTAATTTCTTATTTTTCTTTGGAATAAAGAAATAAGATAAAGACTTCTTTGAGCACAAGTCTTATATCTATTAATTTCTAGTTTTGGAGGAAAATTATGTTCAATTTTACTCACTTGTGTTTTCAGTATAGAGATATACAACATATACACGTTTTAACAATTTCTTTTAAAATTATAAATATGAATATATTGTCAAAAATATTATTTTAGTTTTACTTTCCAATATATAGTTCTACAGGTTTGTGGTATAAATATCATTTTTTGTCACAAAATCAATATATAAGAATATCTCAATTTTTTCAATGAATGTTAAATTAATATCTCAATATTTCACTAAGAACATTTTAAGTCGTTAACATTTAGAAATTTGAATCAAATGAACAATTCTTGTTGGACCATTGTTGATATATCCGCAAACATTGTCACCCTAACTCAATCACCTTAGCTTCAATCATCTATAATGCATCCCCACAAACACTTCCTATGCAGCTGTATTTATCTCTGATTATTTTTTTCTCTTGATATTCTTCTTTTTTTTTTTATATAGATCATATCATGACTTTTCATCATTTCTTTTGGCAGTTTCTATTTTTTGCTTTCTTTGATGCGATAATATGGACTGTACTGTGTAGCCCACTATTTCCATGTTCCCATCTTGATATGATGTAATAGCAAAAATACCATATATTGGTCATTTATAATAATTAAACAAAAAACTATAACAATGGATAATAATAAAATTGTATAAGAGTTTGTTCATTTAAAATAAGATACAAATTGATAACACTGATAGTATCTTAGAAAAACAAGAAGGAGCACAATCGTTGCATCGAAAAACGTGTTTTCTCTCTCGTTTGAAGGCAAATTTTTTTTTAGATCTACTTTTTTCTTCAGTTGCTTGATCTTAAACGCAGGTTAAGGCTATGCAAAGGAGATCCATGAGTGAGCAAATCTCTTTTTGGCTGTCAACGGAGGTGTGGTGCTCTCTCACTCGGCGTAGCTATGGCTCCGGTTTGACGGAAGAGAAACTTCGTGGCAGAGCTTCCCGGTTGAGGACGCCGGTGAGGTGCTCGGAGTCTTCTCGCGGCTCATCTGTTCATCTGGTGCGGTGGCTACGGCGGAAGCCGATGGGAGAGAGGTGGGGAACGTTGTTCGTCGGCGTGGTTAACTATAGATCTTTGCAGATCTAAGATGGCGGTCGCAGATTTGGGTTTCAGGGGGCTTGAATGAGCCATCGGCCACTGTAACTGCTGCGATTTTGTATCCACTACACCGGTCTGATTGGGTTTTGCTCGGGGGAGATCGGAGAGGTTCGGGAATGGGAAAGAGGGGTTTGGTCTGAGTTTCTTAGGTTGCTTGGTCAGGATCTGAGAACGTCGATGTTGGATGTTGGATGTTGTGCATTCCGGGAGCTCCGTAGTGGGTCAGGTGGCTCGTCGGAAAAGGATCGACGACGGAAATCGGATTCTTCCGTGGTTGGTCACGATCCTTCGGTGCTTCCGCAAAACCGTTGAGCTTGAATCCCGCCGGAATTAGTGCTGCGACACTCTGCTTCCGGTGATACAACAGGATCTGAGCTTTTTTCCCGTTTCCGACAATGTTTTCCGATTTGCCTCTTTTTGTAAATGGATCGAATTTGTATGGGCCGAAGCCCAGCCCAATTTGGGAAATTAATGAAATTTCTTTCTAAAAAAAAAAAAAAAAAAAAAAAAAAAAAAAAAAAAAAAAAATCTTAGAAAAACAATTAATATGAACGTGTTAATAATAATTAATAACAAATATAGATATATTTTTGTTAAAAAATATAAAATAATAACAATTATATTTGGCATGTAAGGAATTCTGTACCATCTTAAAAAAGCCCATCACTGAAAAAGTCCAATACAAAGCCTTCTAAACTTTAAACCCACCCATCCTAATCGGGCTGACCCGACTTGACCGTCGACTACAATTCCCAAAGCGACGGAGATCACAGTTCGTAGGTTCAAATCTCCCGAAATTGATCGGAGATCTGTTAATCATGGCGACGGTGAACCGAGATAATGTAGAGGAGGTGAAGACTGATGATGGATCTCCTAAAATCAAACCGAGACCAATCGTTCGGCTAGGAATCTTTCTCATCGCTCACAGTCCCATCTTCAGGTATATCTTCAACCATCATCTTCTCTTCTACTCCATAAGTTTCTATGTTGTGATTCTTTCTCTACTGGTTCATTGATGATCTGATTGTGGTTGTTTCTAGTGTGGTTTTCTCTGCTGCTGGGGTTTTGGCGCTGCTGCTTTTGCCTCTACTGGCAAAGAACACTTACATCTCCGAGAATGCTCTAATGCCAGGTTTTTTTGCTACATTTAGATTCAAGTCTCGTTGTCAATTTCCCAAAAAAAAAAAAAAAGTTTACTATTTCTAGGTTGTAGTTATCTCGTGAGTGTTGATTTCTTAAGACTTGGGATCAGCTAGTTTAGCCTACTTGACATTGAGGGTGTTAACCACATTAGAGTTCTATAGGATTGGAATCTGTAGGAGGGAGTTATATGAGTTTATGGCTCGCCAACTTTGAATGCGTTGTTGTTTGGTGTTTTACACTTTCTATTTTGACTTTGTTCTTCAGGCTCTGCACGGTCTATGCTCTCTAATCAGGATGTTTCTGATGGAAGCAAACTGGTGAACGACATAAAGAATTGTAGGTTGAATCATGAAGGCCAGGGTGTGTATGTCTTTTCTCCATTTCCCTCAGTTTTCGCATGAAATAGGGCTTTCTTCTACGTTATGAGGAAAAGCAATTGAAAAAGTAACTTGTTCTTTTGTTTTGGTCCTTGCCCAAGTTATTTAATGATTCTTCATTTGTGTGTGTTTTTTTTTTCTAGTGAAGTCCAGAAGCTTATTGGAAAATACATGTCAGATATGGGTGCAGAAGTTTCTTATCAAAAGTTCCATCCTGAAGGGAATCAGTTTCACCCTCTGCACTTTTTCTCCGGTCCTGATTCATATACATTGCTGGAGAATGTCAGTTGTGCTTCTTACGGTGTCAATGTTGCTGGGATTATAAGAGCCCCTCGTGGTGATGGAAAAGAGTCTATTGTGCTGGTTACTCCCTATGATTTTATAAATGGTGGAGACTATGAGAGTTTGTCTTTAGGAATTGTCAGTTCGCTTTTTTCCTTGCTCTCTAGAGTTACCTGGCTTTCCAAAGACATAATATGGCTTGTTGCTGATTCTCGTTATGGAGACTATAGGCCTGTTGCTGCGTGGTTAAATGAATACCACTCACCTTCATTTAAGGTCTCGGAACTTCTCAAGTGTGACGAGCTAAATACAGCTGATAACTTCAGACGAGCTGGAACAATGGCTGCTGCTTTGGTCTTGAAGGTTGATGGTAGAAGTGAAAGGTTTGAGGACACACTAAGTATCTACGCAGAGGCTTCTAATGGGCAGATGCCAAATCTCGACCTCATCAATGTTGTAAATTACTTAGCGGTGCACAGGCAGGGTTTTTATGTCAAGGTGGAGAAGGTTGTATCTTTACTTTCCTCTAGTTGGCTAAAGATTTTTGGGGAAATATTTGAAGCTGTTGGGAAATTGGCGCATACGTTAAATCCGGACTGGAATTTTGGTATCCCAGCCGCAGACTATCTTGAAGGCAGTGCTACCCTTGCAAGTTCACTGTACTCCCAGGTAAAATGTATAATTGATCTGTCCTTAATTAAGCTCTTGTGATTGCCGTCACACTGTTACATTTTAACAAGGAAAGACCTTGGAAGCTGACAAAAAATGTTTCTTTCTTTTGTTATTCATTTTCATCAGGCCCTTGGTATCCCAACTGGTCCTCATGGAGCTTTCCGCGATTATCAAGTTGATGCAATTACTTTGAAAGTTTCACCTCGATTTCCTCCTGACAGTAAGACAAGACAACACGATTTCTTTCTACGAGGTGCCCGGTGAGTTATTGTTTTTATATTTTCTTTCTTTCCCATTTTATACCATATACCTACCTCTGCTGGTGTATGTGAAATTTGTAATGCTAAAGTACTACAATACATCATTTATGCTACACTAGAATTTAGGAGTTGTAATGTTTTCTACTCATCGACTCTGTATGAGTGTTTGATGATAACTCTGTGCTTTCTCTTTAAACGCAGGTTACTGGAAGGAACTATAAGATCAGTGAACAACCTCCTCGAGAAATTCCATCAATCGTTTTTCCTTTACATGTTAACTTCGCCAAGCAAATTTATCTCTGTAGGAGTCTACATGATTGCCTTTGCTCTTCTTGTAGCCCCTCTTCCAATGGTCGCAGCCTCTTTATACATTGATGGCTGTAAAGCTCTTACCAATTCCACTCATAACTCTGCCGGAAACTTCAAGTCTTGGAAATGGCTAGATGCAGCCAAACAGGTCTTTGCATTGCACTTATTGGGTTTCATCGTCACGCTGCTTCCTTATTTCATCTGTCAAGTACCGGGCCAACATTCTCCAAGAAACCGCTCCATTATGTGGGGCACTACCTCTTCATCGCTTCTCCTTATAACCTTTGTCACTATCCCGGGTTGCTCTCTGTTCTCCTCTCGACCCCATGGAACCAACTGGGCTGTCTTGAAATCAGTGACCATCGCAGCTGCCTTCATCGGTCTATGCCTAATGTCCATAATCAATTTCGCCACCGCAGAGATTGGAGCGTTGCTACTAGTGCCAACATGTCTAATGGCTCAACCTATAAAACCTGCATTGAGATCGAGACGCGTTAAGAGCCTGCTGGGTGCGTTTTGCAGCTTGGTGTTGGTGACCATCGGGTTCCCGGTCATATTTTTCGCAATCTCTAAAGGGTTGCTTGGAGAAGGGCTCGGAGGTTTGAGTCTTGGAGGAGAGTTTTGGATATGGTTAGAGTCGCTCTGGGCGTGGAAGAGTGCCACATATCTATACATAGGTATGGTTCATCTTCCTTGCTGGCTCCTTTGCCTCTGCATCTTGTTTCATCCTTCTTAATTCTTATTTTACGCCCCAGTCCCCATACAAAGTTACTTTTTATTTCCTTTACTTCGGTGAAAGTTGTCCACAGTCCAAAACTCTTTGAAACTTGTCATGTTTTCTAGTTGTCGCATGTTAATTAGCAATTAGAGGTCCGATGTATCGTTAGAAAACTTTAAAAGTCGTGAATGGGTGAAGTTTTTGTATTGATTTTTAGTTTTAAAACACTATATTTTTTATTTAATCCAAGTTATATAGCTATTTTTTTTTTTTTTTTTTTTGGTTTAATTATATAGCTATTTCTTAAAAAATAAGAAAAGACAAGTTTAAAAACAAGGTAGAAACTAAAAGGCTCTCTATTAGTACAACAAATGCGTGATTGCTTGTATCAAGAAGTATTGTAAAAAACAAGTACAAACAAAAGAGATCAAAATTATCTACCAGTTAAATTAGATGGTTACAATTACAAAGGTTTGTATTACAACGAAGCTGAATCAGAACGTGTTCTTTGCCCAAAGCCCATCATTGAGTTACCCAAATCAAAATCCAATATCAAGCCTTCTAATTGTAGCCCACCCATTACAATCGGGTTGACCCGACTCGACCCGCCGTCAACAATCCCCAAGCATCGGACTGCACCACCAACATCCACCATTAGATTCTTCCCCTGGATCCTCCACCTCACCATCTCACTCTGCAACGCCAGATCCACCGCCGGAAACTCTACGTCACTCGTGAAACAGAGCCCGAACGGTGCTACGGGAGCCACCGATGTAGCTTCACTCGCAGCTTTAGCGTAAGCTTCGGCAAATACCGCGTAGATCGAGCTCTCTAGCATCGTGTAAGGAACCACCGTGCTCAGCTCCGCCGCCAAAGGACCTTCCACGGAGAGCTTATGCCCGTTGACTCTAATCGATTTCACGTTAATTACGTAATTGCCACTCGAACCGGTTAACAGAGGCGTGTAAACCAGCGATCTAGACGCAGCCACTCCAAAAACCTCCTCAACCGAACTCGTCGACACAACGCCGTTTAACGGCGACAGGAAAACCGTTAAACGACGGCGATCGTTAGTTTCCGCGGCGAGTTGTGAAGGAAGAGAGATTTGGGCCCTTCCTAAGCCCATTACTCCTTGGGCTCCACTAGCGAGCCCACGTAACAGCCACGGTGGAGTACAAGCGAAAAGTAGATCAACGGTTCCCGGAGAAGTAACAGATCCAAACGACATGACGTCACTGTTAAGCTCTCCTCTCGCCGTAATCCCAACGGCGCCGTTTCTCACAAGCAATTCGCAATCAGTGTTTTGGTGGTCTCCACGCGATGATGATGATGATACTCGATCATTTCCAACCTTTGCCTTTAAGCAGCCGCTAGAGCTACCGGAGATTAGGTTCCGAGAGGAGGATATATGTCTTGAGGAACAATCAAACCATAGAATTGAGCCAGCGAGATCGACGACGAGCTTGACTGGCTCCGGTGAGTCACCGAGGTGAATCTGAGCGAGGTATTGACCGGTTGGTAGGTCTTTAACAACAGAGAAAACGACTCCGTTGAGGGAATCAGAGATCTGAGAATTGGAAATGATTAGAGTGGAGAGGAAAGAGAAGAAGAAGAGATTCAGAGAAGAAGCCATTAGAAGTGTGTGTGATGAGAGTGTTGGGGAAGGAGATGGATCTGGACGGTTTTTAAGGATTTAGGTTATGGTTTGGGATGCGGTGGGCCGACGCTGGTTATTTCGTGAATGTGAAACGATAAGGATTGGTTCATTTTAAGGTAAGTGCTGAGTAGACTTGTTGTGTCGTTTCGCTCTTGGTGGGGACTTTTTCCTTTTTGTTTTGGTCAATGTTTATCCATTTATTAAAAAGAAAAAGGAGACGGTTTGAGGAATTTTGGCATTTTTATTTTTTATTGCAGGAATATCCGTAAAGTTTATACCCCGGCTATTTCCGTACTTGTAAGAAAAATCATTGCTAATTCCTACGGGGCAATTATGTCTTTTTCATGTATGCAATGTGGGTGTATGTGTTAGTGTGTTACAAATTAATAACTGGGCTCCATTTATATGGGCCTCGTGTGAATTTTTAATGCCGATATGGCCCAATAGTTTGCATGGTATTTTAAAATCAACGTCTTTTTGACGAAACTACGTGATGGTTTCTTTTGAATGAAAATTCATTTTTATTTAGTAAGACTAATTTCATGATCCTGCAAGACTTTTTATTATATACTTTGGCGAACTATTATATTTGAATTTGATCATGCAAAATAAGTGTATGGAAGACAATGTGAAGAGTAAAATTAAGATTGGGCTAATTTATATTTGGGCCTCGTGTGACATTTAAATGGCGATATGGCCCAGGATGCGTTATGTAAATTAAGTCCTTGTTGACGAAAAGTAGAGAGTCGTTAATGGTTTATTTTAATTAAAATCATTTCTATTCATATAAAAACTGAAAATATAAATGGTTTTATATAAAGTTCACGATCCATCAAGGCTTTCTAGCATATATTGCTGCTATGCTATATTAAGATCAGCTATAAAGAACTCGGAAAACTATTTGAAAAGAAAAGAATACAAATTATGACATAGACCCCACCACGTGAGTATACAGTATACTTGAGCCGCGCTCATGTTACATTCATTATACAACTATCGTAGATGCACCGACTGATCTTCTTCATTTGTTTTCAAATATAATTAATTGTTGTCATGTGTTACACATGCAAAATACTCTCATTTTTGTAAGAGTCCGCGTAATTCAACTTTTAGAAAAAGAATCTCAACGTGAATCTCAAACATTTTAGAATACCATTAGTTTTTGTATAAAATAATAGGATTTACCATTTTTTTGTTTTGCATTTTCTTAGATCCTTTCATCTATAAATATCACAAATCTATAGTCCATCTCCATCACAAACAAACAATCACATTCATTTCATTGACAAAAAAAAATCTATATAATAAAAATTCTCGAGAAAACAAAGATGGTTAGCCTCACGCGCCTCATAGTCTTCCTTTCCATTTTCGCAGCCATAACTCTAAAATCAAACTCTCAGTACCTTCTTCCGATCACCAAACACGAACCCACCAATCAGTTCTACACCACTTTCAACATTGGATCCCCCACAAAATCTCCCGTAAACCTACTCCTCGACCTCGGAACCAACCTCACGTGGCTCAACTGCCGCAAACTCAAATCTTTATCATCTCTCCGCCTAGTCACTTGCCAGAGCTCCACATGCAAGTCCATCCCCGGTAATGGTTGCGACGGCAAATCCTGTCTTTACAAGCAACCAAACCCTCTCGGTCTAAACCCCGTTGTAACAGGCCGTGTCGTCCAAGACAGAGCTTCCATCTCCACCACAGACGGCGGCAAGTTCCTCTCTCAAGTCTCAGTCCCCCGCTTCACATTCTCCTGCGCCGGCGAGAAAACCCTCGAAGGCCTTCCTCCTCCTGTCGCCGGAGTTCTGGCTCTTTCTCCTGGATCTTCGTCGTTCACGAAACAGGTGACGTCAGCGTTTAACGTCATCCCTAAATTCTCTCTCTGCTTGCCTTCTTCCGGTACCGGGCGTTTCTATATCGCCGGCATTCATTACTTTATCCCGCCGTTCAATGATAGCAGTTCTTCGATTCCGTTGACTTTAACTCCCATTAGAGGCACTGACTCAGGAGATTATTTACTCCTACTCCTAAATATCTACGTTGGTGGAACTCCTTTGAAGTTGAACCCTGATTTGCTAAACGGCGGAGCCAAACTCAGCACGGTGGTTCACTACACCGTACTTCAAACCGATATCTACAATGCTCTTGCTCAGTCTTTTACACTCAAGGCAAAGGTATTCAAAACAAAATCTTTTATTTTTATGTATAAAATTTCTTATTTTTTATTGGAGCTTGATTTCAAAGATGAAACCACGTAAAAATTACAAAATTTTTTTATAAATTAACTTGGAAAAGAATCTTATATTTTGATATTCAATGTCGATCACTTGAAGATGATCAATAATCATATTAATGCGTTCCTATGAACCATGAGTTGAGTTTATTTAATTAATGTTTTTTATCCTTCTTTTTTTTTTCCTATATTTTCTAATTCCAAGTTGATGAAACCAAGTGTTCCTTTGAATTATAACGTTGATAATGTTATATTTTTGTATATAGATAAGCTGATAAGTTTTTTTTTTGGTTTGAATTATACAGGCTATGGGAATATCTAAGGTTCCATCGGTGGCGCCGTTTAAACATTGTTTCGATGCACGCACCGCTGGAAAGAACTTGACGGGGCCGAATGTGCCGGTGATAGAGATTGGTCTGCCGGGGAGGGTGGGGGAGGTGAAGTGGGGTTTCTACGGTGGCAATACGGTGGTGAAGGTGAAGGAAACGGTGATGTGTTTGGCGTTTATCGACGGTGGAAAGAAACCGAAGGATTTGATGGTGATTGGGACACATCAGCTTCAAGATCATATGCTCGAGTTCGATTTCAGCGGGACGGTTCTCGCTTTTAGTGAGTCACTCTTGCTCCATAACACAAGCTGCTCCACTTGGACTTCCAAAAAATAGAATCAATCACACATGACATGATCATCATTGACTTTTTAGAGAAGTGTTGTACGTCCATCTAAATGCAGATGAAAAATGATGTTCATTTAGTCCAATTAAACACATAATCCAAATTGACCATTTGGATGTATTTCTCAAACTCATCAAAAAGATATCAAAAAATTTGAAACAGTTTAAATGGTGCATTCAAGTGAAGATGATTATTCCAAAAATTGTAAATGTCTAAAATACTCTCATTTATACTTATATATCAAATAATGTTAATTTTCTAAAAAAAATCAAATATATTTTAAAAATCACATATTTTCACCAAAACAATTTCTCTAATATCGTAAAATCACAGTTTATCATTTTTCGTCAAAATCATAAAATTACTTTTTTCATCAAAATCTTTTTGCCAGATTGTGTTTTCTGCCGGCAATAACACAATCTTCTACATCATAGAAAAAAAAAACCAAATTAAAAAATCTCCATTACAGAAAAAATAAATTTAATTATGATACACTTTTATGAAATTGAATTTAATGTATTTTCTGTTATTTTAATCTATATATAATAGCAATCTAATAAATACCATTTGCACATCTGAACGGTTGCATCTTTTTATCGCAACTTTTCGTTTAAATCGGTTATTTTGGTTGCGTCTTTTTATCGTAATTTTCGTTTTAGTCGGTTATTTTTTACGGCTAAATACCATTTGCACATCTGAACGGTTGCGTCTTTTTATCGTAACTTTTCGTTTAAATCGGTTATTTTTTAACGGTTATTTTGGTTGCGTCTTTTTATCGTAATTTTCGTTTAATCGGTTATTTTTTTACGGCTATGTCGTTTCCAATAAATACCATTTGTACATCTAAACGGTTGTGTCTTTTTATTGCAATCTTTCGTTTAAATATTTATGGTTGTTTTTCAGTTATTTTTGTACGGTTGTTTTATCGAATTTTTTTTTACGTAAACCAATAAACTACATATAAAATTGGTTTATTTCATAGTTTACATATGGATATATTTTAATTTTTAAACTAAAATTTATATTTTACGGGTATGTTTTTTAGAAAATTGCAATCCGAATATCTTATGCTGTTGCTTCTTTTTATTGTACCTCTTCATAAACAGTTGCAACCTTTTATTTGAATTATTGCAATATTTAGTTTATTTCACGAACAATTGAAACTTTTAGTTTATATCACAAACAATTGTAACCTTTGATTTATATATTTAGTTTATTTCACGAACGATTGCAACATTTGATTTATATATATTTTTTTGTATTTCACGAAAAATTGCAACCTTTGGTTTATTTTACAAATTGCTATAACATCTAATTATCTACCGTCGCGTCTCTCGGTATAATTTTCATAAACTAATATTTTTAATTTTTAATTACCAAAATGCATTTAAATGAGATTGTAATCGTTTAATTGAACCGTTGAAACATTTGGTTTATTTGACCAATCATTGCAATTTTTGGTTTTGTTTTACAAACCATTGTAATCTTTAGTTTATTTGACGAACTTGACGAACCGCTACAACTTTTGGTATATCGCAACATTTCATTTACTTCTTTTTAAACTAAAAAAATTATTTTACGTTATGTTTTTTGAGAAAGTAGCAATCCGATTAAATATTTTTTACGGTTGCATCTTTTTATCGTAATTTTCATAAAATGATTGCAGCCGTTTAGTTGAACCATTGCAACATTTAGTTTATTTCACGAAAAATTGCAACTTTAAGTTTATTTTATAAATCGTTATAACATTTAATCATCTACCATCGTTATTATTAATTTTCGTTTGATATTTTTTTTTAACGATTTTTGAAATATTTTCCCCCGCGACATCGCGGGGGTCCGGAGTCCTAGTAAACATTAATATAACACGGGTACTAATCTTGTAAGCTTACATATTTGAAAGCTAAATCATGATTCATGAGGTAAGATGCTTCTAGCTGGTATCCATACCCAAAGCAGAAATATCACAAATTTTAAACTCTACATTACATAAAGAAAAGGTATGTGTATTATATAAATAGTTAATCCTTATTGTAGAGTTCTAGTGTCGGCATTGCTTTAGCCCACATGGGATTTAAGTGTATAAAATATTACTAGCTACATGACCCGCGCCTTGCGCGGGAGAAGGTTGATGTCACAATTTTTTGTATAAGTAAAGAAATAGTTCAATTTTTAAAAAGGTTGAATATTTTGTGTCTTTCAATAATTTTTTTTATATATGTATAAATCAGTGTTTTCACGTCCGACCCGAACCGTTCGGTATGATCGGTTAACCTGTGATCTGTACACTTCTCCGGTATAGGTTTAGTGCTAATGTCCGGTAAATTTTTTTTTTTTGCTCAGATGTCTGGTTTTTTCAAAACTGAAAATAAAACCCACAAAAATCTGCCATTAACCCGTAACCTGATGAACCGGTTGAACTGACCGGGTATCAGATCAAAAGCACATCATTTGATTTTGAAATAAAATATAGGATTTTAGATTTTTTTTGTATTCACTATTCGGTTATTTTTAAAACTTTTTCAGTTGTTCATATTCATTATCTTACTATCTTAGTATATTTTATGGTTTTAGTTGGACTAAAAATTTTTAATCCCTTATATATTTTTAGTTCTAATTTTAATTTTGTAAAAAATGATATGATTATTTTAATTCTAATTTTTATATTTATAAAACATATATAAAGATTTTATTATTAATATAAATGCTAATTTATGAAAGATGTAGATATATCCTTTATCACTTAAATATAAAAATAAATGTTTGTTACATTTTAATGGTTTTGCTAATTAATATAGATATCTAATGTTTATATGGAAAAAATGTAAGGCAGTTGTATATTTAGTTTGGAAGTATTAGTTACTTGATAAGATTTGTTTAAGGTTGGACGTAGTCTCTGTTACATTTTAATGATCTTACTAATATAGAAATAAAGATGGACTCGTAGCCTCTTTTATTAATATTAGTTACGTAATTATTTGCTTAAGTTTGTGGTATATTTATTTTGGAAAGATTTGTTGCATAATTATTTGTAATTTTAATTAAAAATTCATTTTGATTAGTGGGATATATATTAGTATAATATTAATGGCAAATTCGGTAAATAGTCTAATAAAATTTGGGCAATTATTTAAATAAGTGGCAAATCATTCTGAGAGCGACACGTCAGCATGGCAATCTTGTTAATAACACGTCAATATAAGGTTTGTTTTTTAAAATGTTTCTCTATTAATATATAAGGGATAATCCATCAAAGCAAATTGTGACGAATAAGCATATCGAGGATTTGCAATCTCTCCATCACATGGCTTGCCGGTAAGAGTCTTAATTACAAAAGACATGGAAAAAATAGTAAGTGATTTTTTCCTACAACGTAAATTAAATATATTCGATAAGAAAATCTCTAATATAATTTAGCTTTTTGAAATCTTAAAAAAAAAGAATAAATTTGTTATTTCGATAATTAATGAGACCCCGTGGTAAGATGCTTCTGATTGTCATACCAAGTAACAAAAACTTACGCAAATGTTTAGAACCTAAATGGCAAAAAGAAACGAAGAGGACCCATATCATGATTCTATACATATACATGATGGTTAGTCTTAGTAATTCATATCACATCCCCAAGTAACAAAACACACACAAAAAAAGAAAAATGGCTCCTCGTGTGATCTTCTTACTTTTCTCACTTGTTTTCCTCTTCCTCGCAAACACATCACACTCTTTGGAAAAGTTTCAATCCTTTCTACACCCTATTTACAAAGACAAATCCACTAATATCTACTCCATCCCTCTGTCCATCGGCTCCTCAACTTCCAGCGAAGAATTCGTCCTTGACCTCAACGGAGCCGCACCGTTATTGCAAAACTGCGCCACAGCCGCCAAATCCACCACCTACCACCCCATCAAATGCGGCTCCACAAGATGCAACTACGCAAACCCAAACTTCCCTTGTCCCAACAATGTCATCACCAAGAAGAGGACCGTGTGTCGCTCCTCCGACAATGCCCGCCTCTTCCGAGACACCGTCCCCTTGTTATACACATTTAATGGAGTATACACTATGGACAGCGAAAAGAGTTCTTCATTGACTTTGACTTGCACTGACGGTGCTCCTACTTTAAAACAAAGAACCATCGGTCTCGCTAACACCCACTTGTCTATTCCCTCGCAGCTCATCTCCATGTACAAGCTTCCTCAAAAGATGGCTCTTTGTTTGCCTTCCACCGAATGGTCAAAGACTTATTCTGGTGACCTTTGGATCGGTAAAGGGGAATATTATTATCTGCCTTACTTAAAAGATGTCTCTAAGATCTTTGCCTCCACGCCTCTGATCGGTAATGACAAGTCCGGTGACTACTTAATCGATGTGAAGTCCATACAAATCGGTGGAAAGACCGTTCCTATACTCTGTGGAGCCACAAAGATCAGTACTTTAGCTCCTTACACAGTATTGCAAACTTCCATATACAAGGCTCTTCTCACAGCCTTCGCCGGAAGCGCCAAGATAGCTAAAGCTCCGGCCGTGAAGCCTTTCGGTGCGTGCTTCCGCTCCAATGGAGGACGTGGAGTTCCTGTGATCGACCTCATGCTTAGGGGAGGGGCTAAGTGGAGGATCTACGGGTCCAATTCGTTGGTGAAGGTGAATAAAAATGTGGTTTGTTTAGGGTTCGTGGACGGAGGTGTGAATCCGAAGAACCCGATAGTGATTGGAGGATTTCAGATGGAGGATAATTTAGTGGAGTTCGATCTTGAATCTTCCAAATTTTCTTTCTCCTCTTCTCTTTTGCTTCACAACACTTCTTGCTCAGTGGCCAGGTTATCTCCTTTTTAATGATGTTATGATGGCATATCAATTTCCTTTTTCAAATAAAGTAATGTCAACGAGATTTAGCAGTTTTGTTTTCAATTGGTTGAACTCTTTGATAAGAAGGTACACCAGATATTGCATTCGAACACCGACGGTACAAAGATAATTAATTTAACCTGTTCCGATAAAAGACTATGCTTACTTTTACTAGGACCGTCAAAACAAGATTTAAAGTAACCAGAGGATAAGGCACAAAATTTGTTATAAAAAAAATTTCCACGAGTTACACGACAATATAGAGGTATGGATTGTGGAAATATTTTGGACTGCGGCCCAGATATCATATAAAATACATAAACACATGCTTTTCTGTATCTTTATTTCCCTCTTTATTGCTAGTGCCTTGAAAGAAATCTACACATTTTTAGCATCTCTATGTAAGTTGAGACCATGATAAAAGAATACGTTTCCTATGTTTTCATAATTGATAATTGTAAAGTAGTTAAAAAAATTAAAATTATAACAATTACGTGAGTGCCTGTAAGTGAAGAGAGAGTAGTTTGATCACACGATTATTACACTGATAAGTTAAGGTCAAAAAATTATTTCACTCTATAAAAACTCTCACTAATATCCTCATTACAACAAATCACAAGAACGAAATAGAAAAATATGGCTCCTCCTCGTATAATCCATTTCCTCTGCTTAATCTTTTTCACACTCGCAAACACTTCACACTCCCTCGAGAAGATTCAAGCTTTCCTACAACCTATTCGTAAAGACGATGCCACAAGTCTCTACTACTGTCCTTTATCCATCGGCATGTCAAATTCCAACGGTGTAAACCATCTACCCATCAGTGTCAACCTCGCCATCGACCTCGGTGGCTCTGCGCCGTTCTTGCTAACTTGCGCCGCCGCCGCCAAATCCATTTCCTACCATCCAATCAAATGCGGCTCCTCTAGATGTAACTACGCCAAACCGGACTTACTCTCATGTCCCAACAATAGCAAAAAGAGAGCCACGTGTCACAAATCCTTCTCCACTTCCTTCACTGTCCATCCCATCAAATCTCGTCTCTTCCGAGACACCATCTCTTTGTTATACACCCAAAACGGTGTATAGCAAATGAATATACACCGTGGGACTCACGATATAACATGGTAAAAATCTCAGCACAACAAATGAATGAATTTCATTACATGTTGAGTAGGAAATCAAATGGAAAATGATAACCTATCACGAATGTTTTATTACGCCACCAATCTGTTGAAATTGGTCTAAAATGAGAACAAGAAGTGTTATATCGTAGAAGAGAAGATGTAAAACTAAGCTTTGATGATTGAAGATCAATCTCCACCAAATTATCTTCCATCTGATATCCTCCAATCACAATCTCTTCTCTATCACTTCCTCCTCTCACAAACGCCAAACACATCACTCCTTTCTTCACAACAACCATTGAATTCCAGCCGTAGATTCTCCATCTCCCGTCGCCACTCCCCACCGTTAGATCAATCACCGGAACATCTTCCATTTTAAAACTCTTCTTCATTCTATAACATAACTCGAAAGGAGACACCATCGTCTCCGTTTCGACCATCTTCTTCAACAAAGCCTTGGCTTTGAACTCTTTAACAAAAGCTTCGTAAATCGAATGATGCAGAACGGTGAATGGAACCACCGTGCTGAGCTTAGACAGTATCGGATTCCGCAAAGGAACCACCTTTTCGTCGATTTTGATTGATTTGACTTGGAAGAAGTATTCATCGGAGGAGGCTGCGTTGGTGATTAGAGAGACGGTGGTGAAGAGACGAGAAGCGTCTTCTTGGTACGGCGGGAGGAAGTATGGACCACCGCCGATGAAAAGGTCACCGAAACCAGAGTCCTCTGTTTTAGAAGGAAGACAGAGTGCGAATTTTTGCGGGAAGAGGTTAACGGCTGAAGAGAGTTGCGACGGGAGAGAAAGTGGGTTTCTAGACAAACTAAGCATTCCCTGAGCTTCCGCCGGAAACCCGTTATAGCTTTTACGGCCAACGCAAGCGAATATCACCGGCGGCGAGTTGAGTCGATACCCGAAGCTTAAGCCATCAGGTATAGAATAGAAAAACATTCGATCTTCACTCAAGGATCCATTAAGTAACGTGTTATCCACAGGATTGTACGGGTTTACTCCACAAGGATGGTCGGAGCATCCCGGTTCGACCTTTTCTCCGGCGCCGGAGCAGACATACCAATCTGTAAAAAATAAAAAATCGATTTTTTAAAAAGAATTGACACAACTTGCTCTGTTTTAAACTTGAAAATTGTTGAAAAGCTGACCTGGTTTGGGTACGTTGTGAGGATTTGTGAACTTGGGGAGTTTGCATTTGGGGGAATGGAAATCGATCGAGGTGTAAGAAACGGAGTAGTAGCCGGAGAAGCAGTCGAACCACGTGTAAGGTTGAGATAGGTCAATGACTAAGCTGAGGGAGACCACTGTCTTGTTGGTTCCTATGTCCATGGATGTGAAGTAGAGATTTGTGGTTGGATCTTTGATCACCGTTTGGATGAAGGCATGAGGTTTCTCCGGCCACGTTGCGGTGGCTGTAGAAGCTGCGGAGAGGAAGAGGAGGAAGAAGTTACGAAGACGGTCCATTTTGTTGGTTTAACAATTTAACATTGACTTGATTGTGATTGATCTAGATTTAGATCAGAGTTCGACATATAGCATTACAAAATAATTAAAATTGACAGCGGTTGACCTAAAAAATTAATCACTCTAGGATTTAAAAATTGCATGTGCACCAGCCGGGAATCGAACCCGGGTCTGTACCGTGGCAGGGTACTATTCTACCACTAGACCACTGGTGCTATTTTTATTAGTTCTGTGTTCATTACCTATCTATATCAAAATTTCAGTTCCTCACAACAGTTTCATTATTTTCTAAGTTTTGTTTCCTTAAAGAGCATGTTTATTGGTGAACTAATGTGGGTATCAGCCGATTTTTAATATTTAAAAAATTGATATTGGGCTGAGAATGGGTTGATTCGTCTCACTGAAGTGAGTCTTCTGAACCGACTCATCTCGCTACGTGTCACTTGCTGAGTGGGGGAAAAAAAATTGAGGGGAAATTAACTAATCATCTCGTCTTCTCTCTTCTCCTCCTTTTTCTCTCAGGCGACGAAGACAAGGGTTATTTATTTTTTTTATTTTATTGATACCCAATTTTGTTTCACCATTAAATATACAAATTTAACAAAAATCTTATTGAGTATCATTGATTAAACAACTAATTAATTTAATACTAAAAAAAGGCTTATGATACTCATTGGGGTTTATTGATAAACATGCTCTTAGTATTATTTGGAAGCTCCCAAATGTTTTTTTTTTTTTTGGGATGAAGTAAAAAGACATGAATATATAAGATTTTTATTAATAACACGAGTCCAGAAGAAATGAAGCAGACAAAGGCATTAGGATTTTATTTTTGCTCAATGGGCTTAATGGGTTTGTAATTTAAAAAGGGGTACTCGTTTGGTACTGTCTCCTTGCATCATATGTATGTACACTAGAAGGAAGATTTTTTACAAACAAACCACTATAAATTGTTTGATCGGTGATACTTTAGTTTGTGTGACACCGACACGGTTCTTTTCACGATGTCCAACACATAAAGTTTATATAAATCTCCCCCTTCTTACCCACTCGTAGATATTTGAAACTTGAGTCATTGTTGGGTCAAAAAATGTATTAGGCCTTTTACCTAAAATGAAAGTATTGATTTAAACATATAAATCAATCCAAGCCCAATGATACCAAAAAGCCCATACAATGATATCATTTCATCTGCCATTCACACTAACTCATATGGTTTATTCCTTTTTGTATTACATATGCATGAATGAAGTTTCGGCCCAATTGTTTGAACAAAAAAGTCGCCGACTAAATCATCATACGATTTATACATATATACACAAATAGATGTCTCACATACGCAAAATTAACCAAGCAAATTTCATTTCAAATTGCCAGTCAAGTTCTGATCATGGATGGTCATTTGTAAATCAACTTGTCCAAATCAACTATTTATAATAGAGAGAATCCTATGATTTATGTACGATGCAATTGATTGCGTCTTTAGAATAAACAGAGAAGGTTTTGTTTTTGTTTGCCTGATATAATAGAAGGTTTGAATGATTTTTTTTCTCTAATTCTTTATCACAAAAAGTATCCTAAAAAAGACCATGGCATGATCGTTTTGATAATGTATATTGTTGATAAAAAATCGTAAGAATACTCAATTATAAAGCTAAAAATAATGAAACCAAAAACTAATCAATTTAAAATCAACTAATTTTGCATATATATATATATATATTTATTACTCATTCATATTTCATTTTTATATATTAGATTTAGCCTTCTTATGTTTAATATTAAGACTTAACAGCCCTACTATAAACAAACGTAAAAACTCAGTCTTGAGTGACTTTGATACTCCCTCCGTTTCAGTTTAGTTGTCGTTTTAGGATTTAAATTTTGTTTCATAATAGTTGTCGTTTTAGGTTTTCAATGCAAATGTTTGGTAAAAAATCCAGTTTTACCTCTACTGTTTAAATGTTTTGGCCAATGAATTTTTTTATAAAATATACTCCCTCCGTATTTTAATAAGTGTCGTTTTAGAATTTTTACTTTTTTGAATTGGATGTCGTTTTCAAATTTCTATGCAAAATTTATTACTTTTTAATGTTTTATGACATCATAAAACATTAAAAAGTAATAAATTTTGCATAGAATTTTGAAAACGACATCTAATTTTTAAAAAAAGAAAATCCTAAAACGACACTTATTAAAATACGGAGGGAGTATTAATAAAGGGTAAAACAGAAAATTTAATGATTTTCTTAATTTGTGTGAAAAAACCTTAAACGACAACTAAAACGAAACAGATGGAGTAGTAAACCAACATCTTTAGGATTCAATTCCAAGCAAGTACAACATTACAAAAAGAAACATACACACACAGTAAATCCATCATAATTATTTTGCAATTCAGTACAAAAACACAATAACCTAAAACTCCAATAAAAAAGAACAGTGTACACAACTAAAAACGTATCAAATATAAAAACTTTGCCCCCCAACAATATAAAAACGACCCATTAGATGAAGTTGTGCAATCACTCACATGTTCCACTTGCTGTTCCTGTCTCTTTGTATAGTTGTGTCCTTTTCATGCAAAGTCATCGGGAGGGATTTTGTGCAATTACAGTCCTCAGATTCTCCGTGATCTTCTCTTTTTTAAGTTAAAACATTTCGTACCAATCACTTTTTTCTAACTCCTATTAACACTACACTACACACTACTTTTCAAACATGTGTACCCACTAAATATTTTCAACTCTTCTTCTCCGAGATTTTCTTCTGATTAATTGATTGTTTTTATTGGTTTCGTAACGTACTTTCTCTTTAATTACCCGAACTAAGGAAAAATTTAAATTTATGACTTAGTACTAATTAATAAAAGAGAGAGAGAGAAGAGAGAGTAATAATGAGGCGTGGGGTGTAGTGAGGTATGGAGGAAAATTGGGGCCCACAAGCATGAAAATCCAACCGTACATCAGAAAGATTCCCATTTTAGATACGTGGGTCCCATAACTTTTTCCCGAACTGACAATCCTGACCGTTAATTTGTTTCCGTCGTCTTTTGCTATATCGAGTGTATTTGAATCTGCGTTTCACTAGATTATTTCTCATCGGCTCGGACCCGGCTCGGCTCATGGAGCGCTCGGATTTTCCGGTTTCTTTTAGCTCTTTTTTCTTAGTACTTGTTGTTTTGTAGAGAGCCTTTAGCTTCCCTTTTTGACCGCTCTCATTCGTAGATTAGAAGATTTTTGACAGAAGACGTAACAAGCAAATCAAGAATCTGTTGATTTATTTACCATATTATTACGGCTTATCCTTTTTTTTTTTTTCTTTTGTATAACTAATGTATTACACGTATTATTATGGTTCTATTCGATGGTATTTTGTTTTTAATCCATTTCTACGATACTGAAAACTTCTTGTTACAACTTACAAGTATTATAAGAAATTGATCAAATGGTAGCATTCTTCAGGTTTCTACTTGATAATGAATTAGAGATCAATTTTCTTCCAAGTCAAAATTTACTAGAGATCAATTTTCTTCCAAGTCAAAATTTACTAGAGATCAATTTTCTTATAAGACTAGAGATCAATTTTCTTCCAAGTCAAAATTTACTAAATCATCCTATTTGGTCAGTCGAACTGGTATTATAATTTAAATCTATTGAGAAATTCGGTGCATAGGCTATTCGGATTACTTCCTAGTTCTCAAATATATAAATTTGTAGAAATCTAAAATTTTAAAATTATTTAGTTATTGGATAGAACTGGTTTGATATGAGGAAATTATCTGATTCGATGAGGTTGCTATAGTCATAGAAACTTACTTATTTAGTGGATAAGACGTGACATTGATAATTACGGCATGACGGCTCTTGGTTTGTCACGTATGTGGAAAAAACGTGTCTAGCATGGCCAGACCTGTCTCTAAAAAATTTCTTATATTGTTTGTTCAGTTCTATATGAAGCTTCATGTATGTAATATTATCATCTGTGAGTTAAAGAGTCCAAAAACTAAAAATATTGAAACCCGAATGGACGATACATGCCACCGAGGTTTCTAAAGGAGGCATAATGAGACTACGTACGGTCTCTAGAGCTCTCTTTGTGGGTTGGGGTGTGTAGTGGCATGCCAATATATGCCATATGTTGTCTAGCCTCCAAAAGATTTATGGTGATGTTTACGTATTATGATCTGGTTGACAAACGAAAAATCTTCTATAATAACTTCTATTAAAAATTATTAGAAACACTTATCTTTTGTTAATTATAGATCTTTCCCATGTAGATAATTTTGTTCTGCAATTTATGGTTTGTACTATTTCAAAATGCTATTTATAGATTGCCACTGGACCACTGATCGTAGATTGTGTATGGTATTAAATTTGAGGTTTTACCATGGGCAAAGCGAATGTATAACAAGATACCTTAGGAATCAGTGAAGAATTATTCGATGATGAAGTAAAAAATAAAAATCTTTTAAATGCAAGGGAATAATCTTATTAATCAAATATAGTTTGGTTCAAACTTGGGAATCGGCAAACAAAATATAAGAAAATAATTTGTAGCTGATCACCATAATTGAAGGGTTTTGTCGGTCATGTATTAGGCCAATCCCTCTCTTTTATAAGGGCTAACTAAGTAACAACTTCATACATTAAGTGCTCAACCATCCCAATATATATTATTGTGTTGTATTTAATATATTGGGGGTATAATTTTTTTCTTTCAATATTTATCAATTCATATACTGAGTTTAGTTCAACCACTAAATTTCATTGACGGTGAAAGACGACTTCTACGTTCAGGGAAGAAAAACTTTACTACAAATGAAGATCCAACAGTCTTCTTTTCTTGAGGTGGATTCGACTAATTTTACATCTTCTAGGACCAACTTACAATTTTGGAAAATATCAATTAACAAAAACAGAGAAGAATACACTTACGGTTTTGGTATTTACAAAACTTCATTAGCACGAAACGAAATACTAGGTAATCCTTAGTTGTACAGTATTTGATAAACCCTCGTCTCGAAGTCTTGAATAGAGTTTCACATATAAGCCTATGTAAACTAACTAAATAATATACAAACCAACTATTTTAAACCTAAACAATATAATGATTTGTATCTTCTTTCTTATCATTACATTTTCTCACATTTAAATTTGGATAGTAAAATGATAAATCATTATTATACAAGTTTGCTTATAATTCTGTTCTAAATGCAAAATAAATCAATTTGAAGTTGAGTCAACTAATTTTAGTAAATTTAATTATATTTTAATGATCAACATGTTTTTAACGCAGTTTAGCGCCAAAAAAAAAAAGCATCACGCAAATAATAAACCCATGAAAACTTAACGGTGACATACGCAAACGACCTCGGAAAAAAAAACAATCACAATTATGTCCAAACACATGACATTAAATTGCGTAATTTTGTTTAACTTTTGCCGGTCATTCGATGGGAAGAGGAAAAATGTTTTAGCCGTTGAAGATTGGAGAAAAGAGAAACCGGAAGCAGCCGGTGAATGGACATTGCCATGTGAACATCACTGACACTAGACCGTATCGGGTCTTGAGCCATCTCTACTTCGAACTCCTCACTTTGACTCTTACATGTCTTACTCTTCTTTTAACTCACTTTATCATTTAATTACTTTAAACACCTTTCCTCACTAATTTCTTCTTCTTCTTCTTTCGTTTATAGAAAATTTTCCCTACACCCTAAGAGTCTAATCGGTACTTAAGTCATTATTCTTGATTATATTATAGGGTCCCTTATATTATATAGTTTCTATATGTTTAATCTTCTTTTTTTTTGGTAAACTGTATATGTTTAATCTTTGTCGTACGTTTTCAATATTCTTGCAATTGAATTACCGACATGTGATTTTTAGTTTGGTCGTTGTGTATTAATCCACAGTTCCACACAAAAGTTGAAAGACTAATTAAAAAGAGAATACTTAATTTATAAAGAGGATTTGACCGAAACTTAGTTGACCACATTTCAGCAATTTTGGCCAATTTGTGGCGTTATTAAAGAAAACTACTGAATGCCATTTATCATCTATTTAGAATTTCTTAAGTTTTTCGTGTGTTCTATGGCATATGGATTGTATTTTAATACTTTCACTATTTCAAAATATTAAATATTTTGGATAAAAACACAAAATTTAATAAATTAACTAATCTTAAAATTTTTATCATTAAAAATATAAATTAATATTCATTAAAATAATTTGACCAATGATATGATTTACTGTAGAATATAAATAATCAAAAATCTGTTTAATTAAATATTTTGCATAGAAATTTGAATTTTTTCTTTAAAACATCATATATTGTGAAACAAAAAAAAAATTATAATATGAAACAGAATGAGTAATAAAGTGGACATTAAGAATTCATAAAATAGAAGCAAATATTTTTTCTTTTCGTATAACAGCAAATATATACTAAAATTTTAACATTAAAATAAGAAATATCTATATATGTTACAGAAAAGTGTCCCCCGATTCTACGTGCAGGCAAAGAATAATTGTTAGTTTGTTACTTATTTTATCTTGGTACAGAAACTAGACATTTGTAAATAAGTTATATATCTCATAATGAATGGCTTAAAAGGCAGAAGTGGGTGAGTAAATAATAAAACAAAATAAATAAAAAATTAAAATTGCAAGATATTTGATGGGAATTGGGTGAAGTGAACTCTGACCTGTTTTGTTTAGTTAAATAAATGTTATCCTATCTTTCACGTGGTGCTACCAGAAATATGTCTGGGGTTCGATTATGACAATATCAATTGATATATACATGTAACAAAATGTATGCAAAAATAATATATCTTCAAACTAATATATTTTATATGAGAAAACAAAAACAGAAGAAATAAAGGAAATGAAAGGATTGGTGTCGACCCATTAAAGCCCACTCACTAAGTTGAATCAATCATATGCATTACAAGGACAAGTCTTTTCTGATGAGCTTTTTTTTTGGATCATATGATAATTTGATAATGCTTGCACTATGCATTAATTTACATAAAAATTTACATATATATAATGCTTCTTTATAGTAGTATATAAATTTCAAATTATGATTTGTATGAGAAAAAAGGCTGTTGCAACATTCTGGGCCATGAAGTAAGCATTATCTACATCGCCATATTGACCCACCAAAAAATCTCACTGCCTCTCATTATTATATTCCATGCATTTTCTATCTAAATTGTTTTCTAGTATTTTAATTTTTCCTTTTGCCCGTGACCCGTTCGTGTCCTGTTGCTTTGATTCCTTCAGCTCTCTTACTTACACACATACATGCATGCTTAAAGTCGACAATTACGAATGCACGTTAACGAGTAATATTGTAGTACATGTATGCAGATATTGAAGTACAATCTTCAGTCCATCTATTGATATAATCAATTCAATACCAACATGAATTGATGAGACTGACATTGATCGAGCTTGAACAAACCTATAATACAGTTTTGTACATACTGTCTAATTGATCAGTTCACATTTCTGTTGTTTTGTGTTTTTCTATATAAATTCCGTTTTGCATTTGTCTGATTTATAGCAAGTCGATAAAAACATAGTGATCTTAATCTATTTTTTCCATCAAACTTCTTGGAAAACTAACCTAGATGTGAAGAAGAATAAACCCCCCTAGCTACAAACGGTTTAATTAAGAGTCTTGAAACGTGAATAATATATAAAAAAATCCTAAGTTTTCTAAAGAGATTGAAGTTTGTAAATGGTTTTTAAACAAAAGGGTGATAGTTCTGTAGTCATTATTTTGTTTGTCGAAATCAAACATCGATTTTAGGTGGACACATCTTTTGGCTATTACATGACATGGTCGGTCCAACGTTTTCTGATGTAAAATTAAATGAGAAAAAACTGTGTCCATTTCAAATGTTTTAGTTGATGTAAAAAAAAAATCACCTTTAGATTTGGCCAAATATATTTGAGCACAAAGTCATGGCTTCTTTCATGTATATACTCTGGACCGAACCTGCTACAAGATTTACGTCAGTATTATAAATGTCATAGGTTTTCTTCTATTTGGATGGAATTATATATATATATATATATATATATAAATGACATCATATATTTATTATTTTTGATAATATGGCTTTTATAATATTCTTTTTGTTTTTATAACAACTGAATACTAGCCGTTAATTTGTGTATAGTTTCATTGGCGTTAGATTTTTTTTTCCCGCCATTAATTTGCACTACACGAGTTGTGAGTCCATTGTTAAGCGAAAACTCGGGAGCACAAATTCTACTCGGCTTTTAGACTTTTAGTGTCAGTGTCCATTTGCGTAATCAAACACTATATAAAACCATAAAAGCAATTATTTTTGAGGAAATAGCAGAGAGCATAAAGAGAAAACAATACAGATACTAAAACTGGTAATTGAAACAGTCAATAAGTAGTACACTAACAAAATAATTTAATCGAGATTAATATAAAAACTGTAAGAAAGCGTGTGGTTCAATTATTAGTAAGTCAAAGACTTTTTGCATACTTGCTTAGTTGTTTGTCAAAGTGGTCTCTGCTTTGCTTCTTATATCAGCTTCACGTGACCCATTTAATTTTCCTCTTTTTTTTTCCTGTCCGAAGAAAGTCAACAGATTAATACTAACTTTTATAATGGGAGGGTAAGTAAGTAAAAGCATTCCAAATATGCGAAGAAGCATAAGGTGGAGAGTGCACTACTTGTAGTTTTTTTTTCAGTGAAATAATTGATTTTTATTTGTTAGGGTTTGATACGATCGAATCATCGAAGACATTTGTGATTATGCGTTTACCGAAACAGAACCATGCACTGACCATTTTGGGATGGTTAGAGAATATTGACGAATGTGAGTAGATGTCAAGGAGAAGAAGTTAGCTGACATAGAAAGAAGGTTTAAACTTTGGCACATTTTGTATAAATTATGGCAAATCGAATCCAAATTCAACTTAAACGAGTTTGATTTCAGATTGTTTATCTTTACATTTGTTAACCATATATGTAGCCACAAAATTTCGGATCAAATTCAGTAGCTGTTATAACTTTCTATTACTATTAGTTTAAACTAAAATATATACACCATTATGATTAAGTGTTTGTTTTGTAGTGGATATTACGTTTCTACAAATATGTATCTACCATTGATTATGTTAAATCGATATATATATATATATATATATATATATATATATATATATATGTGAATATGTTGTGGTCTGGATCGTTTTATTTGAAATCACTTTAGAATGTTATAAATGTATTGTTTTATGTGATATTATCAATTAATAAGTTAAAAGAGTATCCATAAAATTGGAAAGTTTGTAAAAAATATGAATTAAAAACCTAAAACAATAATTAATTTAAAACTTAATTTAATTTCTAAAACGACAATTTATTTTAAAAGGAGAGAATATATTTTTCTATAAAAGTGAAAATTTCTCATTTTCTTTCAATATTTCCGAGTGTCCCGATTGATTTGTTGTCAAAACGATTCAGATCCTTGAATTCCAAATAAGACAGATTTGACTTTTGTTGGCTTGTAATATTCCTTCTTACAACATCGGAAACACAAACAAGCCTCTCCATGTGCTCACTTCCTTCTCCAATAATCTCTTTTCGGGGCTCTCAATATCACACACGCTCTTTCTGTTTCTGTCACATCCATCTCTATATTTTAATGTCTGTACCAAAAAAGAAAATTTATTGCATGTCTTTCTTATTATCTCAAATACATCATATTCATATATATACATTTTTTCATATACATACATATATATAAGTTATATCATCAATACATCATATACATAAGTTCATATTCATATATATACATTTTTTCATATACATACATATATATAAGTTATATCATCAATACATCATATACATAAGTTATCTATATGGTTTATTCGCTTAGGATGTGGATAATTTAATTGGTTAGAAAATGTGATCTATGTAAAAAACTAAAAATAGACTCTATATTTAAGTTAAATCAACGATAGTTGAATGGGCTATTACCCGCAATTCGATTGGTCTGCAGGTTTTCATGGTACGGATAGGGAACATTTGCGTTAATTCATAAAGCTCCTTTTTCTTCTTCTTTTTTCTTTTTATTTCTGATTGTAATTATGAAATATACCAACTTTATAATTACGTGGCCCGTCTTGTATATATATATATTTACATTAAATAATCTAAGTGTCTTTATTGATACTTTACATGTGACATGACAATTATGGCATTTTAACGGCGTTAACCAACACATCACGTCATCACCCGTGGTTCGAGCGGTTTCGTAACCGGCGAGCAAACAGTGAGTGAGAGAGGAGCCTAATGTGGAACCCACGCGTCTCCTCGACAGCCGAGCTTCTCCTCTCTGGCGCCATCTTAGAGGTCTCCCAATCGGACGGCTGTGATGCAGACGTTAGAAACTCTCAATAATTCAATGATGATGACTTGGCACTTTCTTATTGGCTCATCTGACTAGATCATCTTTGGTTTCATTTCGTTAATCAAAATTTTGTGATAACTTAATTAATAAGTTAATTGCTGACAAAAAAAGCTACTATGCTAATTATGTAAAAAAGCTACTATGCTAATTATGTAAAACTACTTTTTCGTGACTACATTTTTAAATTTAAGTTATTCTAAGTTCTAACATTTTGAATGTTAAAGTTAAAGCTGTATTTGTTTCCGTAAAAATCCCTTAATTAGGTTACTAATTAAAGTTTCTCAAAGATCGGGTTAACTAAACATTCTTATTGTAATATGTGAACACTAGAAATTAACTTTTTCGCTTTTGGCCATTACTAAATAATGAAAAATATGAAGGGACAAAATTAAAACTATGGGACCCAAAGAGAAAACAATGGAAAAAGATGGGTTGATTTGTCAATATCCGTAACGGATTTTTTGGTTGGTAAAAGTGGTAACGCAATTTTTTACTTTTACGGAGTAAGGTAAATTAGTAAAACGCCGCGAGGATAGCGTTGGAAGTGCAAACAAACAAGAGAGATGACACAAGTGTCGGACCTCGAGCAGCCCTGTTCTGATGTCTTAACTTGTCTTCTCATTTCAACACTTTTTTTTGGTCCATAAATAATTAATCTGATAACTTACGTGAGAGTCTAGTAAATTTGTTTTCCCGTTCTAGATATGGAATTGCGGTGTACAAGAGTTTTTGTGAAAACAATAAAATAGCTTTAAAAAGAAATTAAAAAAAGCAGAATACGTATGAAAGAAGCAAAATCTGGACGAATCCAAAGCGCTTCTTAAATAAGTTTGTGTGTTACTGTATTTAAACATAAAAAGCACAAAAAAACATAAGAAGAAGAAGAAGGAGAAGAAACGTGTACTGAGTCTGTGTCTATGTGACGCGATATACTAATAGCTGCCGCAAGCACATTTAATTTCACTTCTTTAGGTACCATTCATACTTCATCATCATCAACATCTCATGTTGATCATTCAGTCATACATCATCATGACGATTATGATCGTCCTTTGTTTTCCATTCTCAAGTTATAAGCTTTGACATGTTAAGGTATTAAACCGGCCTAAACACAAATTGGACTAATCAACCTCAATGTTTCGCAAACCGCTGTGCAATGACCAATTTTAAACCCGTTCTCTTTGCGATATAGTATCGATGAACTATATCAGTCGATCACGGTGTATACAATATAGTGATTGTTAATGTGAGGAGGGCTAAAATGGCAAAAATGTATTGCTTTTAACAAAGCAAATGTTGCCATCCTCACAATCAGCGTTTCTTATTGTCTCCTTTATTTATATTTTTATTTAAATACAACTGATCTGTTTACTTTTGTCGTTGTAATCTTTTTCCTTTTAGAAATCTATTCAAACCTAATAATAAAAGTGAAAAATTAAAGCCAAAACCAATTGGACAAAATGATCTAAAATAATAGTGGGTGGGACACAAGTCCAATTCCATTACTCCATTAATTTTGCTCAGTTTGAAAAAGAAAGTAAAGAATTAATCAATGTCTTTTTCTTCTTAAATTAAAAAGAGTTTATTGAATCAGAAGAGTCAATATCACACTAATCACAGTCGGATTTTATTTCTGGAGGGTTTGGTATCTAGTATCTACCAAACTTGTTCATAGCGAATTCGTATATTCTAAGAATAAACAAAAAACCATGAGTCACAGAACTTTAAATAAATGAAAACTCATTCCATTATAGCTTATTATTATTTTATTTGTTTTCTGGAACATATAAACAACATATGAACACTGGGATCTCATTAAGAAAGTAAGAACCCAGAGAAAAAACAAGTACTGAATATAAAATATTCGTTTGATTTTATATTATGATTCTATAAAATTACTTAAGAACTATCACATATTAAAAAAAAAAAACCCTAATATAATTTAGGATTTTGATCCGTTGGAGGAAAAAAAAGAAGGATTCTAAGAACCCCCAATAATTATGAAAAAAAAAACCATTTCCATGTATAATCACAGACCGGACAGAAACTATGGAAAGTTTTGTTGTTGTTCACATAATATTGCAGCTTGATGTGTTCTCGTCATTGAAGTAATCAGAATACTGGTCACCATTGTGAGGCGGATACTGGTGTGGGTACGGATATGGATACGGGTATGGATGTTGTTGGTGCGGTTGTGGTGGCATATAGTTCACAGCTGGTGGTGGTCTAGCGTACATCATCGGCTGGAACCGTTCGGTGCCCATGGCTCGTTGCTGGTTCATAACCGCCGCTAAGTATTGTTGTTGTTGTTGCTGTTGCTGCTGTTGTAAGTAGGGATTTCCCGGCATTGAGTCTTGTCCGCCTCCGCCATTGCCGGGGACTTGGCCTTGGAAATATCCTGCTGGTGCTCCTGCGGATGGGCCGCCGCCACCACCGCCTGGACCCATTGCGGGTAATCCCTGAACTGCCTGCATATTATTACTCATTGGACCGGGACCACCACCCATTTGTGGTAGACTGCCCATTGCACCACCCATTGGCATACTCATGCCCGGAGGTCCTCCCCCTCCACCACCACCGCCTCCCATTGGACGGAAACCCGGCGGGAGTCCTCCACCCATGGGTCCTCCTCCTCCTCCTCCGCCGCCACCTCCCCCACCACCACCCTTTTTCCCACCGATCATCTGGCCTCCGCCACCTCCTTTATTACCGTTAGGACCGCCGCCACCTCCACCCATTTTTCCATCTAACGGATGTCCACCACCGCCTTTACCAACGTTCTTGCCTCCGCCTTGGTTCTGATTCCCCATATTACCACCGCCTCCACCGGGACCTCCCTTCTTACCGCCGGGACCTCCACCACCGCCTCCATTCATTTGAACCGGAAAAGGCATACCTTTACCCTCAATTTTACCACCGGCGGGTCCAGGACCACCACCACCACCATTTTTATGAGCGTTTAACATCTGTTGAGCGTTAGGCATCATCATGTTAGGCATCATGTTATTAGGCATCATCATGTTACCCCCACCACCACCGCCCATCATAGGCTTCATCTTGTTAGGCGGAGGTGGGTGGTCGTCAAACTCATCATCCTCCAAATCATCATCAAACTCGTCGTCATCATCATCAAACTCATCATCGAATTCATCACTGAAATCGTCTTCATCATCATCATCATCAGGAACATTGAACTTCACAGCCTTCTGATTAGGATTATTAGGCATCTGTGGATTCTTGTTCATAGGAACCGAGCCAGGTCCAGGACCTGGACCACCCTTTAACTGAGGAGGAAGCTTCAGATCTTGAAACCCTTTCATCTGCTGAAGTTGTTGTAGCTGCTGAAGCTGCTGAGGATTCAACTGCTGCATCTGTTGTGGAGTTAACTGCGGAAGAACCATCTTCGGTGGTCCACCGCCACCTCCGCCTCCTCCTCCACCACCGCCTCCACCTCCACCGTTCTTTTGGCCTTTGTTATTGTTTGCAGGGCCTCCACCGCCACCGCCTTTGCCGCCGTGATCAATCTGCATGGCTTTGAACTGATTGGCCAAGTTGGGTTGGTTCTGATTGTTGTTATTTCCCTTTGGAGCTCCTCCCCAGATTTCGGCATGTTTACCAGATTTCAAGAGCTTCTTGATAAGAACTGATGGGTCTACGTTTCCAGATACAGTCACTTTCCCTTGCTCTGCGTCTATCTTTGTCGTGAAAACACCTAAAGAACAAAGACTTTTAAGTGTTAGTCAAATCTGATGACATAAGACTGGGTTTGAATTTAAATGAAATCTTCTTTCTGAAAGTCAAAACTTTGGAAGATTTTGTTTTTTACCTTCAATTTTCTGCAAGATTTTCTTCACTTTCTGCTTACAACCATCGCAATGAATATTCACTTTGAGAACACAAGTCTACACAACAACAACAAAACAGAGTAAATAAAAACAGAGCAAATTTTCATGTTATGTAAGAATATAAAAAGTGATGGACAAACCTGGATCTTCATAAACTCTTCTTTACTCATCTTTCCTTAAATTGTTTACGAAATTCAAATATATTTCACTAGATCTGAGACAACTCCTCTGGTTCTTGAAAGTTCAATCTGCAAATTCAAACCCAACAAATGTTACTAAAGGAACAGATTTAGAAGAGAGAAGTAAACATAACTGTGAACACACAAATATCATACATTATCTGAGAAAACAGAAGCAATAGCTTGAGAGAAAGAAGTCTCTTTTCTTATTGGGTATTTGCCATGGAAGACAAATATGCAAAGAGAAGGCAAATGAGAGACTTACTTGAATGAAGCAAAGAAGAAGAAGAAAGGAAGAGAGTTTCAGACTTTACAGTAAGTTTGGTGAACATTAACTTCTCTACTTCATCTATTTCAGAATGAGAGGGAGAGAGAAAGAGAGAGAGAGAGATGATGATGATGATGCAAAGTTGCTAACTTCGTTATCTTTTTTAAGATGGGCTTTAATTTATTAGGAGAAATGAAGTGAGTGCAGTACTCTTATTTTTGGGTTTTTATATTTAAATATATAATTTTAATTTTTTTTGGCCATTAGTTATAATTTAATGGCAAGATGTGAAAAGTAAATTGTCAAACTAGATTAGGAGTATGTGTCATAAAAGATAGGAGTATTAATGGTATTACCTTTTTTAATGTTCTAAATCCATAAATTGAATAAACAGAGAATTCTATCTTCTTTTAACATACAAAAATAATTTGATTTCCGAAATTCAAAATTCTTAACATAGGATTTATGAGTTTTTTTTATGCAGTGTTAGATTTAAATACTTTTCCTTTTTTTTTTAAAGTAACTGAATATAAAATATAATAATACATTTTCAGTGTGAAAATAAACTATTACGTAGAAAGCAAACGTTGGAAATGGGGACTATTCATAACATCCCCTATATAAGAAATTAAGAATGTGCTATTTATTTTAATTTTCACTTTATCAGTGTATTAGCTCGGCTTATGTGGCTCGGCTTGGCCTCAACTAAACAAACAATTGTTTTATGGGAATTCATTAAATTATATTTAGACTGATTTTTAATTCTTAATTACGACAATGAGCCGGTTAATTTGACGTTACTATGGTGATGAAAAACGTGAAGTTGTTCTCTCTTTATTCCTTCCGTATAAACCGGTCCTAGGAATTTTGCTACATTAAATTTTGGAATGATCTTTCATTCTTTCTTACCCCAATAAATTAGTTTCGAAACTATAATAAAACCAAATCAATCTTAACGGTCTAATTAAATCTCTAATCATCTTATATCATAAATCCTAAAAAAGTGTTAAATTTGATCTGATTATTGATTATTTAAAAGTAATAAGATCCTGCAAAAAATTAAAAGAACTGAACAAACAACAAAATTTGGCTGATATGTAGTAGCACAAGTGACTTTTTTAGTAATAAATGTACATGTAAATTAACTAACAATATATCACAAAAATACCATTCCTCAATATTAAAATAAATTAATTCGTACAAAATATTATAAAATATATATTTCTTTAATTGGTAAATTGGTAACTCTATATAGGCTTGGAATAATCAAATAGCACATTTAAACCATCCATTAAAAATATTATATTTGTGGTTTTAAAATATACACCTAATATGTATGATAACGATTTAACAATGTTTTTAAAAAACAGAGTGGGTGTTGAATTGGATCACGCACGGTCCACAATCTGGTCTGGCCGGTTTGCAGATATATTATTATTAATAAATATAAAATTATTTTAATATAAATGTATGAAATATATATTAAATATATGATTTATAGAAAAGAGAATTAATTGGGCTGCAAGTAGTTCATTTTCCTGTCACAAATAACCTTAATTATGAAAGAATCATGAAGGACTTTGACATTTTTGTCATGTTATTTGGTTTGATCCGGTTAAGACTTTAGAGTCTGGTTGGTATCAGATATTAGTTTGATTTTTTTAATATTTTTTTTATCAATAGCGTTTGATTTATTATGGTCAAGAAATTCAAAACAGTAAATTACTATGTCTAGGATGAAATTAAATATCACATGGACTTTTCAGACCGGCTCAAAATATGGAGTGTCATATAAATAAGGGCAGAGAAAGTAAAATGAATAAAGCAAATAAACACAAACCTAAGAGTTTTTATGATTGTAAATTTGTAATACCCAATCATGATTGATTTAATTTTACGATTCAAAGAACTACTATTGACCATATCGATTCACATACTCGTAATAATTTGTCGCAATTATATCATATCACGCATGGCTCGTTTTGTCAATCATTAACAACTATACTCGATATATGTATTTATTTCGTTTCATATAAAAATCACCACGGATCAGGTTTGGTAAACAATGCATTCATTCTATCTAAACCACACCCATAATTGGAGGGCACTCTAATGCTTATCCAGTTTTGTTTTGTTTTTTCATCCTAGTCTAAATATATTTTAGTTAAAACACCCAAAAATTAAAAATTTTATAATTTAATACTACTACATAGTCAAAATGAATTCAACTAATGAAAAAATAGTGCAAAATTTGAATGGTCATAAAATATTAAAACAATATTTTAGTTAAACAAGTTTTGAAGAAAAATATTGAAAGTAATTGTATACAAGAAATTCAATTAATGGTTTGTGTTCTACACACTACTGCATGATTCTAATAGTATCCCTAGTGTTTATCAACCTAAGATTTTTAAAGCTTAAAATTCAGATGTTTGACAACCTAGTGTGTTGTACTTTGTCTCTTTTGAATGAATGAGAACAAATGTTTGACAAAACAAAAAAAATTCAGTTAATGTTTTTCAAAATTTCAAAATTTAAAATTTTGGCTTCGATTGATAACATCTCAAAATCGCCTAATGACATAAGTTGTAGAATGAACATTTGCAGAACAAAAATCCACAAGATAAAAGTTTGTAGAATAAAAACTCGCATAATGAAATATCGTATAGTGAAATAAGCAACTATATACTCATTTATCTTCATAATGAGTTTTTACTAGACGAAAACGTAAATCTTGCGTTTTTAAGTTTTGGTAAATATTATGCAAGTTTTTTTTATTGATAAAATTCTTACATAATCGAATTTCATTATATGTATTACCAATCAAAACCTTTGTTCCGTCACTAAAGAAAAAAAAATTAGAGCTCCAAGTTATAGTATCCAACTATCCAAGCTTTTTATTTTTGATCTTTTTGTCCAAAATTACTTCAATAATTGAATGATATGTATATTTAGTAAAAGTTAAAAACTGAAACAGTGGGACCAACTAAATGAAAATGACAAAATTGGTTAAAGAAAGAGACTTGTTAAGTGAAAATTTGGCATAAGAATATGAGTTTGAAATTACTATTTCTTGTCTTTATGGGAAAAAAAGAGCTTAACCTTAAATAAAAAAACTAATAATAATTAATAACTAAAAAAGAAAAAAAATAGTGGAAAAAGATTAATAAAAAAATAGAAGAGAAGAAGAAAAAAAAAATGGTGGGGTTGGGTAAATGATGAAAGCCTCACCCTTACGAGTGAACATAATCACGTTTTCGGCCGCATCAGTTTTTCTTAATTTTCTTATAAGTAATATTTTAGTTATTAAGCATTTATTTTCTCTAAGTTTTAGACACTTTTCTTCTACGCATTTATCATTATTGCTTCTTTTTCTCAAAAGCCTAAATAATGTAAACATGGCATGAAACACTCTTCCCTTATTTTAGTTTTCCTTTTGGCTTTTAATTAAAATAATACTATAATTATACTCTTTTTTTCCTCTAAAGATTTAACTGTTTGACGAAAAAAGAAAAATTCACTGGTGTACCTGTCCATTAGTAAAGCGAATAAAACCAAAAAAAAAAAATAGTAAAGAGAAAAAAAGGTTATGAACACACATGCATACAAAAATATACAAATCTCATGAGGTTTGATTTCACTCTAACTTTTTTCTTTTCTTTTCTTGTACCGAATGTCCAAATGCCGAAGCACCAACTAATTAATATCAAATGTGAGCATGTTCCTTGGTCAAAATTTTCGTAAGTCCACCACGAATTTATTGTCTAAGACCAAATCCTAAACAACCAATTAAGTGGTTCATGCACAACGGATTTGTTCGTAGTACCAAAATCGTCACTGAACATGTGTGAACTTGAACTTATATCCTAACCCAACTCTAACTAACCACTACGCTACTAATGCATGGAATCTGAGCATTGAATCAAATTCGAAAATGATAAGAATCATACGATTATAATTACTCCTACGAATTTATATGGAAAAGAGAACAAACTGTTAGATGTTAATTATTAGTACTACTTGTTAGCATGCAATTAATATGATCGTACCATTAGCGGAAATTAAATGCATTGTACATGAGATCGATCATAAACCCTAATATTGTTAGGTGGTTCACGCTTTTTAATTATATCCGACGATTTTCTTACACGTAAACTATGGTTTTTGTGGAATATACACTCACAAATGTTTATATATAGAGACGTTCTGAAATGAAAAAAATACAAACGGACGAGATACAAGCATGTTACTTCCTAATAATATTAGGGGGGTGTTAAAGCAAACAACTAAAATTGTTACTCGTTTAAAAACTGGTAGATATTTCATCGCCATATCAATGAGACTAATTTGTAGTTTTGTACCATATAATTGGATAGGACAAAAAGTAACGTTAACTCGTATACTATAGGCCAAGTATTTTAGAACGAAAGGACATGGTACAATTTTGACATTTATGATAAAGTTTGGCGATGGCTGGGGAATTATTTGATTAAAACTTGCTGCATTATTGAATTGTTTGAAGTTTTTTGAGTACATATATGCTTGCAAATTGGCATTGAAGGATCAAAACGATTTTATCCTGCCAGTCAAAGTTATAAGACGATTATATATGCACGATCACCGTAAAATTTACATGATGTTCTAAATTAATTTAAAAAGTTTGACACAAGGACTTATATATATCTAAGGAAAACAAATTTTGAGTGTTTTTTGGTATAAGTCCTGAATTTTTGGTTTGTACATTTCTTCTTACTGAAAACTAAAAGACTTTGATCTAAAGAAAGTCACAAGACTTGAATTCGACAACATAAAAACAACTTATCAGCTAACTACCAACATTTGAATAAATTTTGGGTTTATTGCGATAAAACTTGTAGCTGAATATTTGCCTAAAATGATAGAATTGAGTCACATGAGTCTCCAATGTTCACATGGGGTCATCTTCTTCTTATTGACAAAATGACATTAATTGGGGGTTTTGTCTCTATTCTCTCCTCTTGTTACCATCTTTTCCTTATAGATTCGTTTTCTTTTTTTCTTTTCTTACGAATCTTATCACAATACGTTTCTGACTTGAATTGCTATATTTTAGCTTGGAAAATGTTAAAACTTATTGGCTATTAATCCATATTTAGTTAAATCTTGACAGTGTGAATGATAATAGAGGTTTATATTTATTTGGTAATTATATATGGTTGAGAATTGACATGAGAATAGAGGTTTCTAAATTTTTTTTGGTAAATTATATATGGTTGAGAATTGACAGTGTATATGAACTATGAACTGATTGAAATGACAATATCTTTGCCGGTAGTACTAGATTCGTATTTAAGTTTTAACATACCAACTAGATAAATACCCGCACTTTGTGCGGGACAAAACGATTATTAAATATATATATTAATGTATTGATGATAATGAAGGCGTTCGATTTTTATATTATTCGACAAACGGTGGTGTATTAATAATTACCAAGATTAGTAAAATTTTCATTTATATATTAATGTTTATGTTTATCATGTTTTATAATATATATCTTGTTATATTAATAGATACACAAAATATTTGGTACCCCATTTTGTATTTCTTAATTACATATTTTAATTATATTTTCGTTTTAATTAATTGGGTAAAATAAAAAAAACATAAATTAATTAGAAAAAATAAACAGAAGTAAAATTAATGGCAAAATCTGTAAATATCCTAATAAATATTGGGTTTTTAATTAAATGGATTGAGAAGTTTTGTGAGAACGACACATCAGCATGGCATTTTCGTTAATCACACATGAGGGTAAGGTTATTTTTTAACAATGCTTCTCAATTAATATATAAGGGATTTTTGAAAATCCATGTAGCATATCTAAAATATCTATTTATTTTCAATCCTAAAACTTGTAAGTGAAGAATTTTTGGAGCTAGGTTATACATTACGAGAAAATAAATACTCTGAGTGTACAAAAAATTATTAACGAAATATAATCTTTTCAACCTACATCTCCAAGATAACATTCAAAACGCATAAATCAAGTCCAAACTTCTAATCTATCGATCTATTTTATTACAGTTTTTCACAGTTAAACTAGCCATGAACTAAACTTTACCAAATATTATAGAATAAACACCTATCATATCAGTAACTCCAGTGCACCACCACCTTTACTCCTTACATCGACGGTTGCCATCTCCACTAAGCACCACAAATAGATCTTTTACTAAGCCAGAGTGTGACGAGGCCACATACACCTATGTGTCTCGTATATTGAATATTTGAATCCCTAACACGTACATGAAAAGTTATGAGCCTTTCCCTTGATATAACCTTTTTTTTTTTTTTTTTTTTTTTTTTTGAACAAATCCCTTGATATAACCAATAACATAACCTCCTAAAGATCTAGATGTCTACAAAAACTTCTTATGTATATCTCCAAAAATACTTCCTTTTTTCCTTCAAGTCACATTATGTTGTGCGTTGAGCTGTATCAACTCAATTCCAATAATCTTTTAGTCTTTCAATTGTCATTATCTTCATTTTGAGTTTAACCTCAGCCAAAATAACCCTTTGAAAAGTAATCTAGCTTTTAGTTCCTAAATATTCCATTGAGCAACATCAATCATTTTTTCCTAGTGGCTAATGGAATACAATTGTGGAGTTAGTTAAAACTTAAACTTCGTTGGTCTAAAACATTGTAAAGTCAAATCTAAGAAAAGAAGGTTGGTCTAAAATAGAATGTAGGAAATTGAAAAAATATGTTGATACATGGAAATATATAGGTGATAGATAAGATTCGTTAAGGAATTTTGATTAAACATCATGGTATGACTAGTAAACATTGTCATAGGCTGAAAGGGAAAAATATCACTTCAAATTCAATATATAGGTCCAAAACAAGACAAAGACTATATCACACATAGACCCTAGGGTTTTCATTATTCAAAACTTCAAATTGTATATGATACCACATGGAATCAATAATGGAAAAATAATATTGCTTGTGAAGAGGATCACTTCACTACTATCAAATGAAGACTTTTTGTTCAATATCTTCCTCATTTCAAAAGTTTAACATTCTGTCAAAAAGAATGAACTCAAGCTACACTTTTTAACACTTTTTTTCTCAGGCTTAACTTCAATAGGAAACATTCTCCATCTCCTACCAGCTTTTCCTTTTCTTTTAGCCTTTTTTGTAGACAAAAAGCAAAAAGGAGAGAAAAAAAAAGATTACTTCTTTGAATGTTCTTCATCAACTTCAGTTCCCATCTCTCTTTATTTTCTTTTGAATCTTTGATACACAAACTTTTGCTTTCCAAAAAGAAAGAGTAAAAAAAAAAAACCAATTAGGGACACATAGAGCTATCCAAAATTCTTACAAATTTTTCCTGTCTATATCTTAATATAGAATTGTGGTTACTACAAGGTTAGGTTTCTAGATTATAACCCGATCCATTATGATAAACAACAAATAATTGCAAGTTATATTTGAGCAATGCGCAAACCAAAAAGTATTCAATAACAGATCAAAGAGATTGATGAGTGTTTCAAGTAGAAAGATACAAAGAGAAAGTTTCTCAAGACCCATTGGAGCTATATATACATTACTGACTTTTTTCCTTTGTGCTTCCCAAAACTAAGACCAACAAATATGTGCAGAATATGGCATGAGAAAACACATTTGTATAAGAAAAAGGGCAAAAGAATTCGATTTGACGGTTTCCAAAAAAAGGAGAAGAAGAAGAAGAAAATATCAAACATGGTGTTTTAAGTGAAGGGAAGAAACCTCTTTCTCAGTGTTGTTCATCACTAGTTTCCACTTTTATCTCTAAAAGCTCATCGATAGGTTGTCTACAAATGGGACATTTGTTTGACTGAAACCTCAGTTCTTTTGCGCAGTCACTGCACAAACACTACAAGAGACAACACAACATGATTTAGTCTTCTTAAGAACAATTTAACCAAAAAGTTATGGTCTTGTGAAAGATTGGTATAAATTGGCTTTAGAGACAATTAACAGCAATATGAAATAAGTCTAAAATGACAGAATTTGCCTGCTGATAATAGAAACTCTGCCAACGATTTATATGTTTACCGACTAAATGAAAAATTGCGTTTAGAAGAAAGCAAAGAGAGTTGCTAGAAGTTCGTACCAAATGTCTACAAGGCATGACGGCTGTGTTCTTAGGTTCAGTCAAGCATATGACACATTCTTTGCCATCAGTATCCTCTAAGCCCGACGCAGCATTACTTTGTGTGGTTGAATTATCGATTCCATACAACTCACGTAGTTCATATCGATGTTCTTCAATCCATAGGATCTGTTTCATGACTTTCACTTTGAAAGATCCATCATTAGTCTTCTCCAAACACGCTTGAGTAATTTGCTTATGAACTAATGGTTCCTCTGACACCGAGCTTGGTGAGATTACTGTCTCGGCTGATATTACAAGTGGGTACACCTCTTCTGCTGATGGTTCCTCTGAAACCGAGCTTGGTTTTGATAGATCATCCAGTGAAAAGAACCCTAGGTCGGTTCCACTCCCTGGAGCTTGTAGAAACTTCTGCGCGGTACCTTTCTTGAAAGGAACTTTGATCGGTGGGAAAGCTTCTGGTAAATGCGGGACGATTGTGCAGTTTGATTCCTCCTTTGCAAAAAATATGATAGTGAAACTGAAAATGACACAAGGAACATAATGAAACTCCTTGTTAGATAATACCTAAACTTGGTATGCAACACAAGAGAGTAATAAGGTTGATTCAGTAGCTAACTAGCTTAGTGTTTCTGAACCATTAAATGAACACTACAATAACTCCTATTAGAGAATGATTAAATGAACTAATGTCCCTGATACAAAATCTGCAATCAGTTATGCAACTGAAGCTTGAATTGCTTGGTTTCTGAACCAATCACATACACATCAGCTCCACATAATTGAACAAAAATGATCCATATATGAAAAAAAACCTAACTTTCACTAAAGAAATGAGTCATATCATGTAAAGTTTGAACCTTTATGATCCAAATTTGAGATTCAGTATAATATACAAGTCCCCTCTACGCTAATTAGCCAATCTCATCCTAATTCCGGTTCTAAAGTCGGAAGCTTCGTGAAGAATCAATACCTGCCGTCGAATAAGGCATCGAAGACGAAGGAAACAAGATGATGACCAGGGTTAAGATCGTCTGCTTCGAGCCTCACCGTAGCTTTATGCACATTGACATCATTCTTCACCTTCTTGGCGCTCTGATGCTCCACGTAAGGTGCAGGCGGTTGCATAACCGGAACCGGAGGCGGACCGAAGAAAACCGGTCTCATCATCGGATTAAACCCATTGTGATGATAACCGGAAAAATACGGAGGAGCTTGTTGCGGGTAGTATTGGTTTTGATGATAGTTTTGACCGTACGGTAGGTAACTAATCTGCGACGGCGGAGGCTGAGAAGACGACGGTGGTGGTGGTGGTGGAGGAAGAGAGAGCTGTGAAGTTGAAACGTGGTGGTTGTGAGAGTAGCTGTACTCGTTTTGAGGCGGCGGCTGTTGTGGTGGAGGATCGGAGTAATAGTACGGCGGATTGTGGTGGGGACGGTGGTGGTGGTAGTTGTCTCGTCGACGCTTGCTGAAGGAGATCCCCATAGCCTGAAGAAACGAGAAGAGAGACGAGAAGAGATTCGGAGAGAAGAAGTCAGATCAAAAGATTTGTCTTTGTTGAAAGATTATTAATTACATTTTTTACTTTACGCATTTACCGCCAGATTTACTGCCATTTTTTGTATTGAAAAGTCAACGCGTGTAACTTTTTTTTGTTATCGGATGTTCCCGAAGAGACTTGACCGGCTTATGAAAAAGACATGACCAATTGACCATTTCTTCTTGTTCAAAATCTAGAAAAACACATACTACATGACGTTTTTCGAATTGATAGAAAATCTATTAAAAATCAACTACTATACGTTAGTTTAATGTATGAATTTCAAAAGTGATGTTTTTCAAAGTTGACCACATATATCAACAAGTTCTTAACTTTGAATATTATGTTAGTAAAATATATTTAGATATTGAATTTATAAAAGATTACAAGTTTTCATCTTAATTTTGGTGTCCTTCCAATTATGTTAATAAGATGAGATTTTAGATACAAAAAAAGTTGAGCCAATATAATAAAAGCCAAATTTGGTTATGAATAATACCCATATATTAATTGATGGGTTCAATTTATGCATAACAGATTTTGTGTATTTATATACCTAAGTCGGATTCAATAATCTTCATTGAATAACCGGTGATTCAACAATCTTTATCCACAATATATGATAATATACTAATAGTTTAGGAGATTTTTAAGATATCTATAACATTTTTAGGTCATAGATATGTTTAGAATGTTTCCATAAAGATGTCAACAAAATCTCTGATTAGCTGGAGCAATTAGAAGAAACTCAACCCAAAATCCATTTACTGTAGTTTCTTTTTATTCATCCAATAATTTTAATTCCCTGTGAACTAATAATTACATCTCAAAGTTATTAAGAAAAACAACTTTTTAAAAATAAATTTTAATCTATGTTATTATACAAACCAATAAAACTATGCTTTGTAAGTTAAAGATAAAGATTATACAAAGTAAGTCTTCAGCAGTTTTTTTTAATGACTATGGTTTACTTGGTCCTGAGGTTGTTGAGCATCTATCTTTATTAAGAGAGGCTCATTTAAATCCGTCGAAGCTTCATCAGTAACGGTCAGCTCTGGCAAGGCCGCAACCGCTTCGTTCATGTCTCCTCCGTGCTCAGCTAAAGCTTTTCTTAGCGCGTCCTTCGCCACCTTCGTAACACACACCATTAATATCACTGCAAGGAGACAGATAAAAGAAGGAACTAATAACATTAGTGATTCTGCACAATTGAAGGAACTGGTGACATTAGTTATGTCGAACTAACCGGATATTACAAGGCTCGAAATCAAGAACGCCTGCAAATTGCAGAACACGGGTCAGAAAAGAGATTGAAACAAGAAGCTGAGAATGTAACTAAAATTTGTGCAGATCTTACCCAGCGACCTAGCGAGAATTCGCTCCACTTGTGAGTTACATCGGAAAGGTCTTTTAGAGTTGTTCCAACATACACTAACGCAAGTGTTATTGGCTGCAAATTAACAATGTATCAAGCTGTATTATTTTCGATCTTACAATTTAAACATTTTACAGTGGTTATGGAGAGGTGGATTAGATTAGATTACCATCATCCCTAACCAAGAAGAAAGCAAGTATGGGGCTAGCCGAATTGGCGTGACAGATAATAGGTAGTTCAACATGCTGAAGGGGAGAAGAGGAGCAAGCCGGAGCAGCAAGCATATCTATATTCAGTTTTGCATATTCATAAGTTTCAAAAGAAGAGTGGTCAGAACAAAATTTGTATTGGTTCTGAGTGCAAACCTTGAAGCCGGATTTCTCAATCGCGAGTGCCACTGACTGAAACTGAGGATAATCCTTTAATTTTGAAACAACAAAAGGTTTTCCAATCTGCATAAGAGCATTTTCATGTAAGTACCAAAATATCAAAAAAGGATAGCATCAGCGGTTTATGCATGCCGCTAAGCAGGTCAGTTCACAAATCTAATGGTTCTGTCTGCAAATCAATAAAAATCTGAGAGGCTTACTGTACGGCCTAGAAGAAATGCGGCTCCTGAGCCAAGTGTAGCTCCGACTGAGTCCACCACAAAACCAATTGGCAGCCCAAAAAGGTAGCCACCACCGATCTGAATATATCACAGCTTCAACCAAATAAGATTTCTCAATTTTATAGATAAACCACTCAATCTAACAAAGTGAGAGTGTATGATAGCCGTAATATATCACACACAAAAGAAACATGTACATACCGTGAGAACTGAGGCTGGAACAGCCAAAACTGTTAGAGGAATATACGCAACAGCTCTGCACACATCACAAAAGAAAGAGAATTTCAGTACCAAGGTAACCTTATGTTCCTATATTTCTAGAAGTATTAATTTGCAAAGACTTCCCGATCCATGGATAAACATTAGCAATGAAACAGTGATTAAGCTACCGCCGTTAGTGTAGCTCATTGCTACCATTCACGCAAGAATCTAATTAGCTCCATAGCTCAAGAAACAAGAAAGAAGAGAGACTTACAGGGCAAAAGGTCCCCAAGGCCCAAGATCTTGTTCAACCCATAATAAAAAATCCTTCAATAGCTGAAAAAATACAAAGGAATTAGTAAGTTTCAGATCAAAAACTAGCTAATACTACAAACCACAACATCAAATGAAACGAATTCAAAAAGGGCATTTGCTTTCTGACAGAAAAGATCAATCCTTTCATTGCTACAAAACCTCAAACGAGACTATTCGTATCAGAATAACACAAAAACGCCACATTTACCAGAAATTCAAAGAAAAGCATGTGAATTTCCAGAAATCATACAACACCAACAAAAACCCATGTCAGAAAAACCACATTGAGAACCCTAATTTGGCCAATTACGAACCTTCTCAACGGGGAGAAAATAACAAGCTAAGACAATTGCAGCTACAAGGATAAGGAGAACAGAAATCCGGAGAGCAGATCCCCACGTGAACGCCATGAACGGCGACTCTACGATGCTAAATCGCCTCCGGTGATTATTTCAACGGCGTTGCCGGATCTATTGATTGTTTCTTTGACAAGCGAGCTATTGAGAATTACGACAAGGCGAACAATTTCTCCGACAGAAACAGCAACGAAATCGTAAGGATGCTTGTCTTAGAGATAATCTAATCCGAAACCGAAAAGGACAAGAATTTTATGGATTTTGGGGGGTTTCGTGAAGGTGTGGATTCAATTGTCGTTGATTTGGTTTGGAGACTCCATGTTTAGCGTAAGCATTAGAACTGTGACTGGTTTCATTAAACCGCGTGGCGCGTACCGACTTCCTTGCCGTCCTTAATCGATTTCGATATTATCTAATTCCTTTTTTATTTAAAAAATACTCTATACTGTAATTGTGTTGTTTAAAATTAAATAGGATGAGATTTTAGTACAGTATTTAGAACCATAAAGATTTATTTTATTCGATTTAAGATGAAGATTGAAGAAGAAAAGAAACAAACAAACCTAGAATTATAAATCAATGAAAACAAAGAATAAGATAATGGTTGACCGAAAAATTAAATTATAAAATGTATATGACATGTACATTAATTTCATGATCAAAACATTTAATTATTCAAAGTACTGATTCTTCATTATAGACAAATGTTAGTTTTAGAAATTTTTTATTTGAATGACGAAGTTTTCAAAAGAAAAAACATGAGTAAGCGGATAATTTGTTATTTGAAAATGAAGGATGATTTGTCATTCGAAAATGAAGGATGACGATTTATTTTTCTTCAGCTTTGACTAAATACGAAATTTTGTGGCTAACATAATCAACAAAGTCTACATGAGAAAAATAAAAGAATCTCCTAAGTAACCAAACTTAAAACAGCTCTAGTCTTCAATCTACTCTTATCTTACACAAATTGCATTTAACAAGACATGAACAAGCATGAGATCAACAAAGTACTGATGCCCAATCTCTCCGTCTCTCCACCGCATCTTTGCCGGAGCTCTCCCGTAGTGAACCCCGTCGTTACACCGGTTATCAAAATGCCACGGATACGTCATATCAAAGTTATCAATCACACTCGAGACCAATCCTAACCCCTTCATTTTTTCCAAAAACACCCCATTGTACACTTCCATCTTGCTTGGGTTAAACGCAAGCGTCCTCGCGTAACCGCCCGTCGCGATCGTGTTCCTAAAAACCACTTTCGGAGGTCGCAATCCGTGGACTTTCACCGAGTCGAAAACGTTTCTCCAGAACCGAGCTGCGGTTTCTGCTCCTTTCGTAAAAGCTCTAAGGTTAGACCAGTGAACACCATCATGTAGACCCGAGTTAACAATCATCACGTCCGGTACACCGGTCTCTTCGGCGAAATAGCTTTTAAGCAACTCTCTAAATCCATCATCTTTAAGTGAATCAAGACCTTGATAGTTTTGAGTCTCGTTCCAATGTCCATTAAAGATACTCGTGATCCTAACTGTTTCCGATGAGTTCTTCGGATTCGAGAACTTCAAATCAAACCTCCTCGGAACGGCACCGATCTCCGGATGACCCAAAACGAAATTCAACAAGTTTCTGATCGAATCAACATGATTAGAGTCTCCCCAGAAGAAAATCCATTTATTCTTCAAACAATCCCAAGCCGATTCACCAGAGAAGAGCTTAAACGAGCAATGGCTCGAGTAAACCCAACCGTTGCTTTCTAACTCCGATACAGCTCCGTCGCACCATGGTTTCCGGCAACGGAAACCATCCGGTAAGCAACGGTAACGTCCGTCGTTGCTGATTTCACACTCGTCATTCTTACCAAGCCTAATCCACCGGCCGGACCAAACATCTCTGTCGAAATCGGACCGATCACATCTCCGAAGCTCCGGTAAAACAACGTCGGGTTTCTTGATAAACCGTAGTTTGAAATTTCGTAGCTTTTTGTTGAATGCGAAGCGCGCGGGACTAAATTTAAGACCTTGGAAGTGACGGAAGAGTAAAACAACAGTGAGATTATAATCTCCGGCGAAATCAGGATGAATCTGAAGAGATAAAGAGTAAGTTCCGTTTCCTAAATCTTTCACCGGTGGTCTTGATTTCCAGTTTTCACCGGAAAGATCAGTCTCGAAGTAATCTCCACCGATACAAACTCGTTTTCCAGAATCATCTAAAGATTGAAATCTGAATTCGTGAATCTCACCAGCCGTTAACTCTACTAAATCCTTCCCGTCGATTCCCGGAACAAAAATCTCGACGGTTTTTGCTTCTCTGCACTTCTCTCCTCCCGGAGCTAGCCAGTTTTTCAGTACATTCGCCGTGAAGTTCTGCTCTTGCTCGACGGAGATCCAAGCAAACTTCTTCACTCGGGTCGGATTCAGATCCAGTGGATTGGCTGTGTTCGAAGTTAGATCTCCATGAGAAGTGAGTCGTATGGAGTAAGCGTTGAATCTCCATGATTCGATTAAGCTTTTGATTGTACAACCGTCAATGCTCCAGACAACAACCATGAGGAAGAAGACGAGGGATGTTAAAGCGCTTAATCTCCATTGATGCAGAGGACTCAACGCCGGAGACGGAATCACTACTTTCGCCGGCATCTGAAGAAGCCTGAAGAAGATGACAATCGGAAAGAAATCAAATTGGCGACAAGGGTGGGATATTTATTATTTTTCCTAATTTCTATTTTCTAGACAAGGACATAAAAATGTCCCCAAAAGTAATTAGGTAAGAATTTAGAGATTGGTCGGAAATCCAATGTGCTTTTGCCAAAAGGCGGAAGAGTAAGGGAATGACAAATTTTTGTACAGACGATTATACCCTTGTGAATCAGCAGATATTAGCATTGGCTCGAACCGGTGATCGCGCCAACTAATGAGCACCGTCATGTGTTGTTGGCCAAAGGAAGCGTGTTCAGAAGTCGCGTCGGCGTGACGTTGTAATAATGTACGGTGGGATTTTTATGACAATGTTGGCGTCACGTGTCTTGTTTGTTTGATCATTGTCGCAACGCCGCTTACAAATTCTTTGCCGGGATAAAATTTAATAACTTATTAGTGTAAAAGAATATATTGAGATTTTTGTGGCTAAAACCACTAATTAGTTAAAGATTAGATTTTGAGTTTGGAATTTCATAATTTACAGTTTTTTTTACAAAAACATTTACAGTATTCTTGTTAGGCTGCCACCAATGATCGATTATCCTCTGAAATTCCTTTTTGTATAACGGAAAACCTGTTTGCTAACAATGATAGACATTTTTGTTAAACAAATTAATCTACATAATTAATTCTAAATTGGAATATATTGGTATAAATTTTAAACAATAAAAAAGAAAGAATATATAGCTTTATTAGCATGATGTTGATTGTTATAGGAGGAAGCAGTTATATCTACACTAATGGAAATTTCTGTTATTTACCTAACCTTGGGACAGCTCAATGCCTATTATTGGTGCCAGTGTTTGGTAATAGTTTCCTTATGTTCTATCATCTTTATCCTTTTACCTTTGGTTGCTTACTGATTCAGACTTTTCATGTTCCTAAGCATCTCTGTTCGAACTGAACTTAAGGACTCAGCAAGATGAGGCATATTAAAGATTATATAACAAGAAAACAATTTTGGTTAAAGACATTACAAAGCAACCAAAGAAGCATTATGTAATAAGGAAGACATTTTTCTTAATGATCCAAGTATATATCAGAGCAAAAGGACAATAATTTACTTTTTTACTTTTTAAGGATAAATGGTTATGAATCAGCCAAGAAGTGAATTAATTCATGAGATTCAGATTTGGATAATTTACTCATCCACATAAATGGAAAAAACAGATTTAGCTCCAAGGATCATCCCAACCACTGGGTCCTTCTCTTTTGACAAAACCAATAATGGCTTGAACAGCTTCATGAACTCTATTGGAGAGAGAGTGGTTCCCATGCTCTATCTCCACTTTCTCTGCTCCTCCCATTGCTTTACTTAATCTGTAATCACAGACATCAAATCAATCCTTTTGATCTCCTTGTTCATATCCAATCATTTCGATATCATTTTGATCCAAAGTTTGCATCTAAAGTTCTCTACATATACCTATTTTAATTTAGATTCCAAACAGAATGAGCACAAAGGGGACATCCTTTTATATCTAAAGGTATCCTCAGTTCTAGATTCTCTTATTGTTGCTTTAGTTATATGGACTCACCTATTAACCAGTGCTTTTTTGTCGACATAATCTGGTACATACTCATCACCCATGGAGAAAATCACCTGTTTAGAACCCGAATATAGATGATATAAGAAGCTAGTCAATACCCAATTGACCACACCTAGAAACAATTATTTTCACCGCGTATGGATTTGCTTGCGATGGTTAGTTTTCTTTTACCTGACAAGGTGTGTGAGCCATATGCCCAAGTCTAGTTTTCAACTGATCATCACTAAGGTCAGAACTAAACATATCGTCGTCTCCCATGTAAGCGCAGAGGGAGTGATATCTGCATGACGTAAGCAAAACATTGATTTTTGTATATAGACATGTTCAAAACACCATTTTCCATTTTCAAAGCTGCGACTATGGTACAAGGAAATATATATTTACCTATAAGCAGAGATTGGAGCACAAGGATCAGCTTCTCTAGGCATTAGCTCCTCTTCTCGACCTTCTTTTATCATGTTTGCAGCCAAGTCTATCATAGCTGGTGTCTCAGGAAGCGTTGCTTTGTACTCTCTGTCGCTGACCGGTGCCTATGTAAACATTGCATTAGGCAATATGATCAAAGCAACACTCCAGTCAAAACATACGATATAGCACACTACACAAGATCCAACTCAAGGCCTTTCACATAAGAGAACACGTAGCCTTAAGAGAAGCACGAAACGTACAAGTAAAAAAATCTAGAACTAGCACCTGCAAAATTGCAGCTCTGACAGCTCGGGAGCATGCAGCATTTGTTCCCATATAATACACAATGTCCTGTTTCAAAGTGCGAGAAGACAACAGTTTCTGTCATAACTTTTCTTTCAGAACCATGACCAAAGAGTGTTTAAGGGCTTGACCAATCACCTGGCAGCCAGTGCTATGACCAAGTAGAACAACGCCTTCAGAGTTTTCTTTGTTGATGAGGTAGTTTATTAGCTGGTCAATTTCTTGTGCATCCTTCACCAAAAAAACAAGGAAATATTGTTCAGTACATTCCTGAACTGAGAAATTCTTAGCTTTCCCCCAGAGTCTATCAATATTACAAGGCAAAATGAAATCCATATTAAGTAAATCTTTACTTGTTTCAAGCTGGAAGTGCCAAATCCAGAATATGACGATGACATCAGTAGTTGAACAAGTGACCATTTCTCTTTATCCAAAGCAATTGCAAGAGGTTCCAAGTAACTGAAACAGCCAATTTGTAAAAATGTTCTATCAATTAATATACATGACGAAACAAGATTCGAAAGGGAATCTGCACTGTACACAATTTCTGCCAAAAGATAAAAGATTTAAGTCAAAGAGAGAAGCTACATACTCAGTAGCTAGAAGTCCATCGGTTAATCCACCGATAAATATCACTTGTTGTTTATACTCTCCGGTCTTAAAAGCAACCTGGAGATACATATGAAACAGAAAAGCAAGCTGTTATTACTACCAGAATCTACCCTTGAAAAAACACTAGCCATAGATACTCATACATATGACAATCTCTAGTAATATCCATTCTGAAAATTCTGAAAGGATCCATCTTTGTTAACTCTGATCACTGCTGCTATATAAAGTGGTCAACTAAAATCATCTAACTTGATGCAAAAGTTGAAATCAAGGTCTCACATGGCTTCGATCGTTGACCTAAATTTTCATTGTCTTTCTTCAACGAACCTTAAACATGATCAGCAAACAAGCTTGTGATGAACACAATCGTTTACTAAAACAGTCATGAAGCAATATAACAAACACATATTTAACTCGAGAATTACGAAATGATAATTTATTATTCAAAATTTTCCCTTTTTGCTTCGAAGTAACTCAAAAGCAATCCTATTTAACAAATCGAAATCGAGATTGAAGAGAACCTGGATGGATTTGGGACCGTATTTGAACAAAACTCCTCGAAATTGATTCTTCCCTTTGATTGGTCCTCCGTAATCTCCGCTTCCGCTTCCTCCTCCAGCCATAGAAGAGCTTTTAGATAGCTTCGCGGTGCCGGATTTGTCACCACGGCCGCGAACGATTCCGGAGAACCAGGACGTGGTCGTTGAGGAAGACGAAGCAGCCGCCGGAGAAGACGATGATCCCGATGTCGACGCCGCCGCAGCAGCAGCGGCGGCGGAAGAAGAGGGAAGCGAGAGAGACATGTTTGGCGACTGTGTGTGGCGGTTTCAGATTTCGTTTTCGAGACAAATGAATGAAAATTTCAGAGAGTGAATTCCACGCGCCGTCATGAGCGTGACGAGAGAGAGTCGTTGGTATACATGACGGGCTTTTGAAATTTTGATTGCGTCTCAAATTTATGTTTTAAATCTTATATTATAACGTCTAAATACATAATTAGTCTACTCTAATCTTAACTACGATGGCTCATAATGTGTACTTACAATATTATTTCGTGTCATTGTCATGTATGGTTTGTAAGATAATAATTCTTATTTTACGAGTAATTGTTAGACACTTAAAAAAAAAAAAAAAAAAAAAAAAATATTGTTAGACACTTATTAGGAGTTTAGTGGCCAAAATTTAAAAATTAATAAGAAGGCCTAAGGCCCTTGGTACCCAATATTGGCAATGCATAAATCCGTTAGTAAAAGCCCAATAAAAGACTTGCCAAGTTTAAAAGCCAACTTGAGAATTACTAGGATTGAAACAGTGAGCTCAAGTCCCAACATGTTTTTGCCATCCATTGTGGTTTCTTCACGTTTACGAATTCTTAAAGATGTTGCTTTAGTTTTTATAAATGGTAAATGCAAGCATCAAACACACACAAAAAACGTACCTTGTATACATGCATACGTACCATTTGTACTTTTAATAGGAGCATGTATTGTTTCTTTGACCAAACGACAAGTTTAAAGAAACGATAAAGATTTTCAAGATGGCAACGTAGAAGAAACCAAAGATTTTCGTTGGAGCTTTTCCTAGCTCGGCGATTGGCATTTTGCAGTTACTCTTCTCCTTAAGTAACTGATACGGAAAGAACAAGCAAAATCGTCATCGCGATCCCTTAGTTTGCCGCTTTGATTGAGTAAATGAACCAAAATCTTTGGATTATGAATTATGCTTCTATGTTTTTATATTTTTTGCTTTGGGACTATTTGTCTTAGGTATATAATTATCGATAACAAAAAAAAAAAAAAAAATCGTTGTTGTCTCGTAAATGATTCAGAAATGATAATGATTATTGACTAGTACTTAGTATATAGTGACTAAAACCTTTAACAAACAAATTTAGTGTTGTGACTTTCTCTAGATTTTTTTTTTTTCGATCAAATATCTATAGATAATTTTATCGCTATGATTATTCTAAAATTTTGTGTTTCTGTGCAAACATATAATACAAAGCTAAATCCATCCGACAAAACAAAATGTCTGATTCAGAACTCCGCACCACGCCAGCAATTTTCTTAATCTACTAGTGGACTAATAATTAGCTTTGCTTAACACATTTTTTATTGTTTAGTTAATGACAATATTTTGATAATGATAATAACACATTAGCAATATTTTTATAATATCCAGAGAGGCAGAGAAGAATGTTTGATTTGACCGTTCATCAAAGATAGCCATATATATTGATGAACTTTAATAAGAAGCAAAAGTAAAAAAAAAAAAATAGAACTACTAAAAAAATGAGAATGAGAACAATTGCAGCACTGTAGTATGCAATGTTACTGGTGCGTATATAATTTTCAGAAATATCGTATCTGAGTTAATATTTATACCAAATTATTCTACATTTTCAACGTTTTATACGATTACTTTGAACTATAAATTAATAAGTGTATAAAACCAGATATTTTACGACTTCAAGAGTCTAGACGACTCTAGAGAAACACAATGAAACTCGATTCATGGTTGGTGATTTTGTATGCTTTAGTTTTTATTTTTAAAGTTTAGGGGTAAACCTATGCAACTCTTTATAATAATGTGTAAATAGGATCGGAACACGAATAGGAGTGAAGATAAATGCTACATGCGTCCGAATCTAAATATGTACATAATGTATTTCTTTCTAAATTATATCAAAGTCCCATTATCGAATACTCTATCAAATCCAAAATAACGTACGGGTGTAATTATTTTCTTCCAAGAGAGAGAGAGAGATTCTAAATGCAATTGTTGTGGTTGATTAATCATTTGCAAATGACTACACATGTAGAAAAAGCCCTCTTTAATTTTGTGCTCCAAAATACATATATACACACGAATCATTTTCTTTTATTATTATTGTATTGTACTCAATTTTGTTAAAAAAAAAAAAAAGAGATTGTGAGTTATGTATACTAACGGAACAAGACTTCTTACATTCGTGCAACGCAGCCAACACTTGAGCTTAAATCCAAGCTGGCTAGTTTTGCTAGCTAAGATCTAACTTGGATAATGATGACGTTCGATTAGAGTTTGGCTGTAAATTCAACTTTTTGTTTCACATAAAATTACTAAAATGCTTTCTTTTAAATTAATTAGTATGCATTTTAATAAAAAGAAGTCGTGATACCTATTTTTCTTTGTGATTGATGAACCAAACGAGTTCATATGCTGGTTTATGTATTTTGCTCGAAGTTTTCACAGCGAATTTACGATGTAAACCACCTACACCTTCTAGTTGAGCTTCCTCGGGAATATTTATTTTATAACTATAGTATTTTTAATTTGTTCATTCTGATCTTAATCTATTTATTACTTGATTTGTCTCGTTGTATGTGTATTTATTCTTATGCCGTTCCCCAATGGATTCCAAAATATGTTATAAAATATGAGAAACCCTATCTCCACTTTGGACCATGATAACATTTTTAATTTTAAAAGGGCACTCTAATGTTTAATCAATTTGTTATTTTTCTATTAAATTTCATAGTTGTAATATTACTATTGTCGAACCGAATAAAATTTTATTTTTATTTCTAAAATAATAATGGGTCATGGTAAGTCTTTGGCATCGGCCCCTACCAAAGAAGAAAAACTAAAGATTGGGAAAAAAAGAAAAAGAAAATTCCGAGAGAATAAATAGCTATCAATGTCAAATCTATGTTTCTTTTTAACGAGTGTACGGACACCTTTTCTAAACGGAAAATTATGTATAACCCAATTAACATGTGTAAGGTTTTTTAGTCAATAAGTGTAAAAAAATAAAATATAGATGGTTTTCCGCAAAACGAATATATATTACCATTTAAATGTTAATAAAGAACAGAAAATTAATTTTAGAATAGTTTTACTAATTGTTTTAGCTGTTATAACCAACTAATACAAATGTTTAACTACGATTTTTAGATCAGTATTCATATATATTACAAATTCAAAGTTTCTTGATGGTGGTGCATCTTTATTTTTGTGTGGTGCATCTACGTTTTCGTAAAATAGTGTAAAATTATGCATCTAAGCACTTTCAACCTTAAAATTCTGATCTAGTTAAAGATGGAAGTCTTCCCCGGGAGGTAACTAAACAAGTTAATGGAAAAAAACTCTAAATCTTGGTTACCAGTTTCTTAAGACAAGTTTTAGAATTTTTTTGGAAGATATCTTTTCGTGACAATACTATAACAATTTGTATTATCTACCGTCTTGTAATATCAAGCGATGTTATTAGTGATTAATTAAGGCATCGAACAATTGTGTTTTCAAAAAAGAAAAGCAAATTCCATTGCTCGTAGCTTTGTTGAAAAACAAATAGATCCCCCAAATTGTTGTCACTTCGTGATAATTGCTACTTTTTATATGATGTACGATTAAACTTAGACCCATACCACAGAAATAAATTATAATTAGATTAAAAAGCATATAGATTACAAGTTATGGCCAACATATTTATATATATAAAAGCTATACAAAAACATATTTTAAAATTGGTAACAAATACATTTAGCTAAATAAATTTTCGTATGGAGGAATCCACCAGCCACTTCTTTTAGCTTAAGTTGACTATACCCATTTTTTTTTTTAATCCTTTACTCTGCAACTATACCATCATAATCATCATTTTAATATTATATTTACTACAATAATCTTTACTTCTTATAAAATAAAATACTTGCTTCATAAAAGCTAGTATTTAACAATACCCTCCCTAAACAGCCCCACTTCTATTTGGAATTATATATTTGTGTCAATTAGTTTTCTTTTTTGTCAACCAATATAAATTTAAAAGTCTATATATTTCAACTTTACGTCAACCCCTAATTCGACCGTGCTCCGTGCATGTCATTTTTTTTTCTGCAATACCTTTATTGCACACACTATGCATATCTATAATTTCATAATGCAAAATAAGATATTAGTGTATTGGCTCTTAATTACATATAGAACTGGAACATAAATATGATTAATATTCATATATAGAAGAGTTGGTGTGTGATTTGTAGACGAGAAATATAGTATAAAGCAATATAACTCTTTTTGGCAAACTATGTACTAGTTAATGATCTTGTAATGCTTTTTTTTTGTTTTTTTTTTGTTAATTACATTCTTTTTAGCAAGTTTGAAAAAAAAAAAAAAAAAGTTTGAAAAAGAAAAAAAAAACTTCGTTTAATCTTTTGTACTACTCCATTTGTTATGCATCACTCAATAGTTTCATTGTAATATTTGCACACCAAACAATTATGTTCATACATTCGCAAAATTAAGTGTTTCACAATGGTGACCGATAGCGAAGTAACCATCAATGTTTTTTTTTTTTTTTGTCCAAACCATCAATGTTTTCTTTCTTTTTTTCTATATTCTTTTTAGTGGTGACCCACGTGCGGGCATTTTTCGGAAGGAACAAAACAAAAAACAAAAAACTCGACGTGGTCAATGGCCTATCAAATCTCAAAGTCTGACCTTAGAAAGGCTTTTGGTTGCTCTTTGAGGCCATAGAAAATGGAAAAAAAAATTTGTCTTATAATACAAGCGTGCATGTAATTATAAAAAAATTGAATTCGATAAACATTATTTCTTAAAACTGAACGACCTTATACATCATCAATTTTATCGTTAGAGGTTAACCCAATGTGATATCTTAATTTATTTCATTCACTAAACGTCTAATCAATATAAATTTAGTCCAACCCACTAACTTTTAAACTCATCATATAATCTTATGTTTCCTCTAATGATAAGGACTCTCGTACAAGCAAGTTAACATTTTTATATGATTTATTTCTCTTATCAGAAACGTATAAGATTTTTTTAGGTTTTGAGTGGTAGTGATCTTTTCTAGATATCCAATACAATTTTTTTTGCTTTGGTTTTATTTTTGTTTTCTTAGTTTAGCAAATATATGAACTGAAATGTAAAAGAAAATCTTGTACTATTCGATTCATTTTTGCAAACGGTCACATTCAGTTTCTTAACAAAACACATCTTTACTTTAAAACCATAAAGTTTTAACAATTAATGGCTGTTTCAAGATGTGTACTCATATGACAAATCAGTTTTTTTTATGATTCTAGGCTGTTCAATTACGATTATTGTTTTTACAACAAAAAAGTTCTTTACTTCATATCAACAAAGTTCAATCAAATCGAGTAGAATATTTTGTATTTAAAGCTTTTATTTTTGAAAGGCTATTGATGTATGTTTATCCATCATAAGTATAGTGTTTTACATGTTTTGCTTTCCTAAACAGTAAACACCCTTAATTACAATGTATGTTTTGAACGTCCCATTTTCAATTAAGAATAGTTAGTGGCAATTAACAAAAAAAAATGGATGTTTGAGAATAAGCCAAATAGCAAAGAGCTATAAACCGAAAGCCAAAATTATAGAAAAGCTTCGAGACCTTAATTTATTCGAATCAGAAATCGCAACACCAATTTAATTTTAGTTGATTCCACTAACTTTGAAATCAGTTTTCTATATGTTTTGGTGTCCTTTGACAAAAAAAATAAAAATATGTTTTGGTTTTTTTTTTTGCTTTCAAATTGAAATTTTCTATGTGTGTTTAATGATAAGGTCCGAATCCGATCAAACATGCGAGGGTATTTGAGATTTTCTTATATGTGTTCGACTTCACAAAATATGAATAATGCAGTTATATCATTGATATATAATTTAACCATATCATTTTATCAAATGTTGAAGTATTATTCGCTTTTGTTTATTTTTTTTGGGGCAAAATCGCTTTTGTTTTTGTTTTTCTGAATATATTCTTCCTACTGCCTACTTTTTTTTTTCGTTATACCAACTGGTGAAAGAAACAATCACAGTTAATGATTTGTAGCGAAAGATGTAGTGGTTCCGTTCAAATTAATCCTTATATGTATGTATCATTTTGAGACACGTGTTATGGAGCAAGTGTCCGTAAAATATAAACAAAATGATTAATGAAAATAACATGTCAGTGTAACATTCCTCCAGCCACTATAAATCGAAGCCCCGATCCTTTCCACAACATATGCTCGTTGAGAGCAATATAGTTTCAGTATCTCTATTTATCTAACTATCACACCTGAGCTAGAATCTTTAACTTGCCCACTCCTCACATTTATTTTCAAGATCTCCTAATTAACCAGAAAAGAAGAAGAATTATTGTTATTTTTTTATAGAAATTTGACAGGGAAGAGACAGTGCTCCGGGGAACAAGCCACTTCAAGGTTAGTAATATCCGGGAACGGTGTCTTTACTTTGACCTCAAACGAATCTATTGCATGTTATTATGCTTCTAATTAGATCTGTCTTAAAATATTAATTATATAATTAATCCAGCAGGTGAAGTTGAAGGAATTTTTATAAGAATGAAGCCATGCATGACGGCTCTAAGACAAGTGATTCAACCATTGTTGAACTTCCAAGGAAACATGGTCGATGTTCCGTTTTTCCGGCGAAAAGACAAGGTTGTTTTCGTCATGGGCGCCACCGGAACCGGCAAATCTCGTCTAGCCATTGACCTAGCCACTCGTTTCCCGGCGGAGATCGTAAACTCCGACAAGATTCAAGTCTATAATGGTCTAGACATCGTGACAAACAAAGTCACTCCTGAGGAAAGCCTTGGCATCCCTCACCACCTCCTCGGCACCGTCCACGACACTTACGAAGATTTTACGGCGGAAGATTTTCAACGGGAAGCAATCAGGGCCGTTGAGTCAATCATCCAGAGGGGCCGTGTCCCGATCATAGCTGGTGGTTCCAATTCTTACATCGAGGCTCTGGTCAACGATTGCGTTGACTTCCGGTTAAGGTATAATTGTTGCTTCCTGTGGGTCGACGTCTCTAGACCGGTTTTACACTCTTTTGTCTCGGAGCGAGTCGATAAGATGGTTGAGATGGGTCTCGTCGACGAGGTTCGCCGCATCTTTGATCCGTCTTCATCGGATTACTCAGCCGGTATCCGACGTGCCATCGGAGTTCCAGAGCTCGACGAATTTCTCCGGGCTGAGTTACGGAATTATCCGGCGGAGACGACGGAGAGACTTCTTGAAACAGCGATCGAGAAAATTAAAGAGAACACTTGTTTGCTTGCGTGTCGACAATTGCAGAAGATTCAGAGGCTTTACAAGCAGTGGAAATGGAACATGCACCGTGTCGACGCGACGGAGGTTTTTCTCCGACGAGGAGAAGAAGCTCATGAGGCTTGGGATAATTCAGTGGCTCATCCGAGCGCACTCGCCGTCGAAAGGTTCCTTAATTACAACGATGACCACCATTTGGACGGCGCCGATATTCTCCTACCGGAGATCTCCGCCGTTCCACCTATTACAGCCGCCGTGGCGGCGGTTTCCCGGTGAGGTAATGAAAAAAGAACAAATCAATCGACGAAAAGCGAAGTTTAAGAAAGAAAACGTCAAACGATAATAATGCCACGTGGCGAGATTGGTCGGAAAGAGGATATAGCCATGATAATGCCACGTGGCGAGATGGGTCGCTGTCTCGGAGAAGATGATGACCTTTTTATTCTGTTATGTTACTAAAAAAGTGTGTTACGGTTAAACGGAAAAAAATCAGTTTTGAGGGAAGTGAAGTGCACGCGCGGGGCGGACACAGACAAATGATTCCCTTTTACAGTAATTTGTTTTCCGGGTATAGTACTTTAGGGCTAGGATGTGATGCGGAATAGTGTACGGTTTATACGGTGGATTAGTCAGGTTTAAGACAAAAGAAGTCGTTGGTCAACGCGGTTTTGCCAAATAAAAAAGAATAAGGATCCAACTTTTGACGGCGGATTGCCGTCCGATACGTGTTTGGGTGACGTGATGTGGTTAAATAATCCAATCAAACGGCTGTGAAGTGATTATTGTTAATATTGTTTATAATTGTCTTTGTCCATAAGCTTGTATGTATTAGTAATATCAATTTCATTACTAAAAAAAAATGAGGAAAGACGAATGGATTTTCAATTACGATATAAAAACAATACATCAGTTTTTGTCCGTGAGGAAAATTATATATTCGAAGAGAGATTCTTGTGTGAGTTGATGCCCACTACCCACCGCCACACACCCAAAATATGAATACATGCCTTTTTCTCGAAAAATTGGCATGGCTTTAAATTCTAAATTTATTCGTTCCATTTATAGATTTTTTATTTGTTAATCAGAAAATTCGAAAGTCGAAACCAAACTAATCTTTATCACTTATTAAAAACCTGGAATTTTATAAAGATTTGCCGTTTATATTGTTAGCATACGTAAAGAAAAATCTTCACTATTCTGTATATTTTTTTTTTTCGTTCACTATTCTGTATTTACCATATGACTCCTTTGTTATTTTCAAATGATTTGTAAATTTAGGATTGTTGGAGTGTGTTGCGGTTTGATTAAAAAGGAATTTCATGTAGTTTATGTGTTTCATATATTTATTTCAATGGATTAGTTGGCTTGAGTAAGTTGAAGAGATGTATGTATAAAATATATAGTTGAAAATAAAATTTTCTTAAATACTTGTCTTGAATTATATAGCTCAATGTCGTCAACTCTTGTAAATTGTCTTGTTTATTGATTGTTACGTGCAAATGCATAATAGAGTGACAATTGTACATTTATGCAGTTTATTTAATAGTTTAAGAAAACTGTTGTTTTCAGCCCTGTCGGATCCAAACTTAAATTTATTTGATGAAAAAACAATTTCTTGACCAAAATTGTTTTCATTTCTGTCTAAAAAGTCATTATTTTGCGCTATTAATAATAATGTAAATATCATAAAAATGAGAAAACGAGAGTTTAGGAATTACAAGAAGTTAAACCTAAACACAACAACTATGTATCTTGGGGGATTATTAGTTTACTACACCCAAATCCCAAGGAATGGTAGTTTATTATATTTATCCCTTAACGAAAAGAAAAAGTAGCTGAATTTTGGTAACTAGGATATTTATGCTTACCAGTTGCATGCATTGAATTTGAGGGTGAATATAATCATACTAGAATATGTATATAACATGTTGGTTCTGCTAACCATCAATATCGTCTACCAATACGCGTTAGGCTTTAGTATATTAAGCTTAGCTACCTTTAGATAAATACTTATTGTCTCTTATCATAACTAAATTGCATTTTGTTCTTTGACAAAAAAAAATTGCATTTTGTTGAGGTATAAATATTGTAAATCTGCAATAATTGGACCAAAATGTGGGATGGATGTCAAAAACTATTCCCATCAGGCAAGTTGCTTTAGAGTTTTGAATGCCTCAATCATTAGGCATTGTCACGTTAGATGTATTCGAGCCACAAGCTGTTTTTCATAACAATAATATATTTTTCCAACATTTCAATTAGTATTACTCTATTTATCTTACAGCTTTGTATCAATGCGTGTCCTCAAAGAAAAACAACTCGATATCAATTGGCATTCTTGAATTATTTTCAGTTTCTTAACGAATATTAACGTGTGATTTGACTAACTCAGTTTTATTTAAGCTAAGTAAAGTATGTTCCACTTATATGTACTTTCAAATCAGTCATTAAAGACATATACTTTTTCTAATTTTCGTGAGTTATTCTTATATGAATTATTTATGTAAGAATATAACCCACGAAAAACTGTTATTTGGAAAGATGCATGCATTAGTCAGTTAAGTCTCATCATCTTTGAAATTTAAAGTAAAGTTATGGGCAATGATTAATTAATGATTAATAGTTGCTAATCTTTATTCTCCTATGCTATTGGTGGAAGTACGCAGTTATCGTCTAATTTTGAAAAAAACATCGCGAATTAGGGCAGCTTTTATAGTAAGTACGAATCTTAATTTTCGGCCACTACAAGATTTTACTTTTTTTGGCCGAGAAGACTGAAGAAATTTTGATGAGATGCGTTTGCGATATTTAAGAATTATATTTGTACAACAGTCACTAAAGTAAATTCTTTTTCAAAGTCTCTTTCTTTGGGTTTTAACACACAATTGTCTCTAAATTCACATGTTTGTAACTCATCACAAAAAGTGTATCAGGATGTGGTTATACATATGTTGAGTGGATTAGTTTGATATTACTAACATACTTCATCATGTAATATCTAATTCAACAAAGATTACTTGACTTTAAAATATCAATGAATTGCTATACTTCAAATTATCTTGTCAAACTTAAACTGAACATTTACATAATATAAATAAAAAATCCTAGTGATCATTAGTAGATTAATATTACTAAATTATTTATGTCTAGATCATATGACGTCCTCCGTAACATGCGAGGAAGAAATCTTAGTTTCCATCCAAGATTTACTTTCGCTTAACGCTTGGATTATTATAGGATCCGTATAAAATCCAAAGATTAGTCTTATGAGAAATACATTAGTCCATGAGATAAGGTTTAAGCAAATAAATTCATATATAGTTTTATAATGAACATCAAAGTTGTTAACCTAGAGAGTTGATGGCTCTTTCCCCTTAATGAAATCAAATCTATAGTCATTGTATTCTTGGTGACAATCTAAATCTCATTTTCTCTTTTGCATTTCTTGTTCAGTAAAACTCAATGAACTATCTTATTTTCAGTTTTAGATTTCTAGCTAATTAAGCTCATTTGAACACAAACTAGTTTTAGATTCCTTCTCAATTAGTCTAAACTTTTTAAGTCTAGTCCGTTTCTTTCGGCCAAACCCTTATCACCCAAACTTTTAGTCAGTTTCTCGCAGTTCCATCAAGCATCGATCAAAATTACGTGGTCTCGATCGTTCTGCCTGGCCTCGACCATTAGGGTTCAATCGAGTTGTAACTTCTAAGTTCTAACCAATATTTTGTTTATGTTTTCATTGAAAGAATATATTTTTTGTTAATGTAGTAATGAATTAATGTGATCATGACGAGCCCGAGTAATGGTATAACAAAATCTTGCTTCTTATGGGCCGAAATATTAGGCCCAAATTGTCAGATAAGCCTATTGGTATGTTAATGAGCCGAAAATAAACTAAACTGATATCATCAGAAGAACTGAAGGAGGTCGTCGTTACTTCTAAGGTTTTGTCGCCGGCGACGTACTTCGACAGAGATGGCACTGTCTTCATCGACTTTCCAAATTCCGTTATTCAAACACCAATTCTTCGAAACGTCTCAAAATCTGAGAACACTTAATTCACTGACGACGGAAATTCCCAGATGTCGTTTGATTTCGTCATTTCATACGGAACAAATCAAACCCAGTTCTCCTCTCCGGACCATCAGCTGCATCGCCGGAGACGATGGAACCAGAGAAGCATCTTCTCTTCCTACTTCGATCTCCTCGGTTTTCGTGAAGGGTATGTTTTGATTTGATCCTTCCTCTTTGAAATTCTGTTCGTGTACTTAGGTTTCTACGAAATTGAATCCGTTTCCACTATTAGGGTTTTCGGATTCAGTGAGTGAAGGGCGTTTGAAGAAAGTGTTCTCTGAGTTTGGACAAGTTACCAATGGTGCGTCTCTTTGTGTCTCTGTCTCACTCTTCAGCTTCTAATAGGATGAGTCATATACAAGGACATGGAATATAGTGAATAGGTTGATTTGAACCTTATTATTTAGCTTGTGACTGTTCAATCGTAAACGAGAATGAAGCTGAGGAAGTCTATTAGGGAGAGAAGTAGAAAAGCCAGAGAATTTGTTATGTGAATCAATGGTTTCTCTTCAAGCTCTTGACTGTGACAAGCAATGGTGTGTCAGAGCTTCCATTGTCCCTTATCTGGACCACTCAATGATATCAAAAGCTCCTAATCTTATTCGGACTACAGCTTGTGGTACTAAAACAGAGAAGTTCTATGCGGAATAGCAAAACGCATACAAAATAGATGAACTGTTCTGGTCAGGTTTTTGTTACCATGAGTTGTGGTTCGTATCAAAACCAAGATAAGAAGGATGAAAGATGTGCTTTTGATATCAAAAAGTGGTGTGGAGCAGAAGCAAAAAATGGAAGCTCTGAAACGAATAAATTAAGTCCTCATGAGCTTTAAGAGAAGCCACTGGTTTGCTAAAAATTTCTCTGCTTTGTTTCTTCATATTCATGTCATTAAATAGAAAGGAATGAGAGAATTGTGGATTACTACAACTTCATGTTTGCATTCCCATGAGCTCTCATTTAATAGTGTTTATGGTGGAACTGGAACCAATGACTTACGAAGTACATAAGCATCAAATCTTGCTGATGTAAATCGATACGTCGTCTTCATTTTCCTGGTCCTTTCTATTGAATTGTTACTGATTATACATTACTGGAAAACATAAGCTAGGTCAGTTAACTAAAGCAAAGCGTGTGGTTGGTGAGTCTTTTTTATGATTTGAAACCTACTTGCGGATTTAGCTTTAAAAACATTAAGAGTATCATTAGGTTAGCTTTGAGTCAAAACCAGCTCGATCTTATTTTCTTACCGTGAGCACTTCTTTTTTGGCAGTAAAAATCATCGTAAACGAAAGGACTCGGCAGTCTCTAGGATACGGATATGTCTGGTTCAACAGAAAAGAGGACGCACAGTTGGCTGTCGATGCCATGAACGGAAAGGTATATAAACTTCTTTGAAACTCCTCAATTTATGCTTTGCGGTGTAGGTTTCATGTCTTCAAGATCCTTTTGGCCAAACCTAGTAGCTTGATCCCGGGTCTCATGAATCCTGGAAGAACCCGAAAGCTCTCAAGGGTTCCCACCAAAACCCTCCCGAGAGTAGCTCGTGTTCTTGATACCAGATTGGTTTTAATTATTGAACAAGTAACATGAAATTGTTGTTGATACTGGTTTTTGGTTTAGTTCTTTGATGGCAGGTTCATTCTTGTTAAATTTGGTCAGCCTGGATTGTCACGTCGCCGGAGAACAGATTCCGGTTTCCTTTTTGTAAATAAATGATCTTAACATTTATTTCCTCTGTTCCTAATTAATCCAAGCTTATTGTATCATTTTGCTAAACGAATTAATGTTTTTAAGTCTAACTTTTTAATTTTGTTTTTAATATAATTTCGGAAAGAAATAGATTCTTGTGTAAGAAAATTCGTACTACATTCTATCGGTCGAGCAGTGTCGACCATGTCGGCAACTTTATTCTTGTTTCGTGTTGTGTAAGTTTTTAAATAAAATTTTTTTAAATAAGTTTTCCAAAATTACTTCTCTCGTGACTTATTTTCCAGTATTTATATATTTCACAAAGAATTCTTCAAAAAATTAATTTTTTTTCCAAACCTATACATACACAGAGACTTACATGTAAAAGAAACCGGCCACCGTCGTCCTCCTCCTAACATGCTCCATCTCCTCTTCGTCTCCTCCTCCTCCGCCACCTCCACCACCACCGCCGCAAAAGACAATTCCATCAGCATGCCCCCATCCTCTAGATCCGCCGCTAATCAAAGCTCCTCCTCTTCTCTCCATCTCTGCAAACATTCACCGTCGGCGACTCTCGACCTCTTAATCCTAATTCTCGTCCTCTTCTCCGGCACATTCCTCCTCTCCTCTTACTTCTCTTACCTAATCCACTCCTTATCTCTCCTCTCTTCTCATTTCCCTTCAATCACCATCTCCCTCTCTTCTCTCCTCCCTCCTCTAATCTTCTTCTTCTCCTCCGATCACGACACCGACGATGAAGATCATCACCCCTCCGGAGTAATTCCTCCTCCGGCATCGTTCTTCTTCGCATTCGCAGTTTTCTTCGCGGCGTCAATTGCGTTTCTTGACCTATGTTGTGGTTCAAGATCGAGGAAATGTCGTAACCCTAAGTGTAAAGGATTGAAGAAAGCTATGGAGTTTGATTTGCAGTTACAGACAGAGGAATGTGTTAAATCCGGTTCGGTTAAAGAGATTGATCGGTTACCGTGGAAAGGAGGTAGTGAGAGTAATCCTGATTACGAGTGTTTGAGAGCTGAGCTGAGGAAGATGGCTCCGGTTAGTGGTCGAGCTGTTTTGATTTTCCGATCAAAATGTGGTTGCCCTATTGCTAAGCTTGAAGGTTGGGGACCTAAGAGAGGTCGGCGTCATAAAAAGTAAGTGTCTTTCGAACACTCATAATGTTGTAGTTTGTTTGGTTTGTGAAAAGTTAAAGTCTTGAATGAGTTGTGAATTTAGGCCACATTGGTTCTGTTAATCCAATACCTGCAACGTTTCTATTGCCATTGATCAGTTTGTAGTGAACATATATGTTTATGTAATCCTCACTGGCTAAGTGGCTATGGATTTTAAGACAAGTCTTTAGGCTTTGATACTTGTTTCTTATCTTCGGCTTTGTTATTCCCCGTGGTAGGTTGGCTTATTCCAGTTGAAATGATGAATGGAATTGTCAATTTGTGGATAGATGAGTAGTTTTGTGGTTTCAAAGCCATGTTGTGATCTTTTTAGCAGATTGAATCTTGTTTTTTGGAGAGATGAAAGAGTGATACAAATACTTCCTAATTTATGATTTAGGAAATAGTTTAGGATTTCCATTTTCTTATTTACTTTTCCTAGAGTCTTTTACTTTACGTTCTATTATAAATAAGGGTTAGGTTTTGTTTGTGAAACCTATCCAAGCAATTGAGAGCTTTGGAGGATTCTATCGGGTTAGGCCGAGGGAAGAGAACGTAGTTCTCTTTGGGGAGTTTATACTCTTGTTACTTTATTGTTCTATCTTTCTATTATCATAATAAAGATTTTGGTTTGAATTGGATTCTATCTCTAACAAAGAGAAACAATTGAACATGGAATCTAGTTGTTTGATGTAATGTTTGTATAGTAGCCTCTATCACCATAACATTATATTGGTTGAGAGAGTTAACGCACATGCAGCCATTATCATGGAACATGTGCATCATATACCGGTTGTGATTTGAAATGTCCCCAATTTCACTTATTAAGTAGTTATGTAATACAGTAATAGCTCAACTGGATAGTGAGATGCTAAAAGATTCAAACTTTAGGATCATGTTTTGAATATGAAGTAATGGGTGAGTCAATTGCAACGAAGGCGGGAAATGTTTCTTCTGACTCAATGTGATTTTGTTCTAACATGACATAAGCTGCGTTGAATGAGTTATTCATAATTTGCCATAAACTTGTCTTCTTCTTTTTTTTGTTCTGGTGAAAAGTAGTTCTACACTCTAGGACAATATGGATAGCTTGTGAGTTGTGTCTAGCTTATTACCTACCATAGCGGAGAAACAGTCCATTTTAAGTTGTAGTAACTAATACCTTTTTTTTTAAATCTGCTGGTGCTTTGCTTTCCTGTTTTCTTGGTGGTTTCTAAATTCATCATAACTGCCAATGGTTCTTGATTATAATAAAACTTCAGGTTTCCATTTTTGAGTCACTGTGATTAGTATATGATTTTCCAATCTTCTGTTGTGTATCTTACTTTGTTTGCACGTATTCTTTGCAGATCGCCGGCAAAATTAGCTGTAAAGGGATGTGTCGACAATCGCTGATCCGGAAACTTTCCAATCTATACTTACATATTATCACATTGAAATGTTGCAGTTGCAGAGGTTCTTCTTCTTCTTCTCGGATAACATTCATTTAGGATTAGGAGGAAAATATAAAATTATTGATTTTTCCATTTCCTATAGAGTTAAATCCCTGAAACTCAAATGTCTTATTATTACTCTCCAACACTTCCTCTGTGGAACTTATATACTAAGAAAAATCCAATTCCAATGATCAAATCAAATGCCTTTTGTTGTATTTTTAGTCATTAATTCACATTAAATATTCTTGTCTTTTTCTGAACAAACCACAAGAACCTTTACATTGCTCTGTGCCCTTTAGAGGACGAGAGAGAAGTATAAAAACTCGAGCTTTAACCTTTAGCTTTGTTGCTCTCATGGTCTCTTATGATCAAATCGATTATTTTTCTCTGTTCTCGTCGCTGTCGGGTCTTTTCTTCTCAGCAGGCGAGATATTTCTCCTCTCCGAGTCTGACCCACTTCGATTTCTCCGGCGAGAGCTCCAATATTGAACGAGCTCTTGTCTCCGCTCTTGGATCGTGCGCTTCCAGTAATGACGTCACTTGTGGCAGAAAAATCCATGGCCGTGTCTTGAAATCAGGTCTTGCTTCTAATGGATTCATCTGTAATAGCGTTCTTAACATGTACGCTAAATGTCGTCTCTTGGTCGATGCGGAATCTGTTTTCCGGGCTCACGCGAAGCTTGATTCTGCTTCGTTCAATATTATGGTTGATGGGTATGTTAGATCTCGTAGACTTGGGGATGCGCTTAAGTTGTTCGACGTTATGCCTGAGAGAAGCTGTGTGTCGTATACTACTTTGATAAAGGGTTATGCTCAAAACAATCAGTGGAGTGAAGCTATGGAGCTTTTTAGGGAGATGAGAAATCTGGGAATTATGCTAAATGATGTGACTTTAGCCACTGTTATATCTGCTTGCTCACATTTGGGTGGGATTTGGGATTGTAGGATGTTGCATAGTTTGGCTATTAAACTCAAGCTTGAAGGTCGGGTTTTTGTTTCGACGAATTTGCTGCATATGTACTGTGTTTGTTTGTGTTTGAATGATGCTCGACAGTTGTTTGATGAAATGCCTGAGAGAAATTTAGTTACTTGGAATGTGATGTTAAATGGGTATTCAAAAGCTGGACTTATCGAACAAGCTAAGGAATTGTTTGATCAGATTACTGAGAAAGATATTGTCTCGTGGGGTACCATGATTGATGGGTGTCTCCGAAAGAATCAGCTTGACGAAGCTCTTGTTTACTACACCGAGATGCTGCGCCGTGGAATGAAGCCTAGTGAAGTTATGATGGTGGACCTTCTCTCGGCTTCAGCTCGATCAGTTGGTAGCTCCAAGGGTTTGCAACTTCATGGTACCATTGTGAAAACGGGTTTTGATTGTTATGATTTCTTACAGGCAACGATCATACATTTCTACGCTGTCTCTAATGACATGAAACTCGCTCTTCAGCAGTTTGAAGCGAGCGTTAAGGACCACATTGCATCGAGAAATGCGTTGATTGCAGGATTTGTGAAGAATGGAATGGTTGAGCAGGCAAGAGAAGTATTTGATCAGACTCGTGATAAAGATATCTTTTCATGGAACGCTATGATGTCGGGTTACGCGCAGAGTTTATCGCCTCAGTTAGCTCTACATCTCTTCCGCGAAATGATCAGTAGTAGCCAAGTAAAACCAGATGCAATCACAATGGTTAGTGTTTTCTCTGCAATTTCTTCTCTAGGATCGTTGGAAGAAGGGAAAAGAGTGTATGAGTATCTAAACCGTAGCTCGATTGCTCCCAACGACAATCTGATCGCTGCTATAATCGACATGTACGCCAAATGTGGAAGCATCGAAACCGCTCTAAACATTTTCCGCCAAACAAAGAACATTTCTTCTTCTACAATCTCTCCGTGGAACGCCATCATTTGCGGGTCAGCGACACATGGCCACGCAAAACTAGCACTTAATCTCTACTCCGATCTCCAATCTTTCCCAATAAAACCAAACAGCATCACTTTTGTCGGTGTCTTGAGCGCCTGCTGCCATGCAGGCCTAGTGGAGTTAGGTAAAACGTATTTCGAAAGCATGAAGAGCGATCACGGGATAGAGCCAGACATCAAGCATTACGGATGTATGGTTGATTTGTTGGGAAAAGCTGGGAAGTTAGAGGAAGCAAAAGAAATGATCAAGAAGATGCCGGTTAAGGCTGATGTGATGATCTGGGGGATCTTATTATCGGCCTCACGGATTCACGGGAACGTCGAGATTGCTGAGCTTGCGGCTGCTGAGCTGGCGGCGATTGATCCATCTCACGGAGGATGCAAAGTTATGCTTTCGAACGTTTATGCAGACGCAGGGAGATGGGACGATGTAGCTTTGGTCAGAGAAGAGATGCGAACGAGAGATGTTGAGTGGTCACGTGCCTTCAGTGGTGTTGTGTGAATTGTTTTGAGTCTCGTAGGCTCTCTAGTGGGCTTTTTGTTTGGGCCTAGTAGTAGCGCGTGGATTACACGGTGAATCGGCTAACGCGTCTGTACTTTGGTCAGCTCGTGTTTTTGAATGTGTGTGTTCTACCAAAGCTGAGCTTGCTAGTTATTACACAAACGTAAGCGCATGAATTTTTCTAATCATTTCTTAATATTAAAAATTATAGAATCTTTACTTCAAAAAGAAAAGTTATACAATTTGAATCTTTCAGTTGCCGTTCAATTTTCAATCCTGTGGTGGGAGGCAATCCGCGGTAGGAAATTTTTTTGTCTATCCATTTTATATGTAGTAGTATGATCCTAAGATGTTTGTTTAACAAAAAAAAAAAAATCCTAAGATGTTTGTAATGAAATGAATTTGAGTTTTTGAGATGGATCAAACTTTGAGGTTTGAAATGCTCAAAAAGAAAAAAAAATTTAAAAACCTTTTCAAATATTAATGCGTTGAATAATAAGCTCTTTAAGAAACATTCAAAAGTTAACATTTTTGTAATGCATAAAAGGAACAATCATTAGAGAAGTTAACAAATAAAAAGATAATAATTAGTCCACATATTAATTTTTGGTAATGATACCTAATAATAAAAGTCATGTGATGCACATGGACTGAAGCATTTCCACAGTTCTTCGTGGCCCTTCGTTCTCCCCTTGATTTCTTTTGGGTTTGTTTATTAATGGTGTAGTATTTTATTATCTGAAAATGAACGTATATTTTTGTTCTGTCTTGTTAATACCTTTATTATTTAGTTGGCATGATACATTTTAAAGTAAGATACAAATTAAAGAAAAATATTTGATATTAATATACGATAAGAAAATCAAAATAATTGTTTCAAAAAATAGAGAAAATATGAAATACATACCTGAAATAAAAACTAGAGTGGATGTTGGGTAGATTAATTTATAAAAGAATTTTTGTATTGTTGTACATAATACATAATTTATTGTTGTCTGTAATACTTAAAATATCTTCTTTATTTTTCATTGTTATCAAACTCGATTTAAAAAATAAATTGATTGTTTCGAAGTGTTATAGTTATTCATTAAGTATGCTCAAAATACAAAAAAATCTAACTATTCACTTTTAATTTTAACGGAAATATCTAAATATATGATCATCTAACTATTAATTAGTTTTTTAAAAAACTATTAATTAGTTAGATGATCATATAAAACTATCATTTTCTGATGCAATTTTTTTTTGTGCTTTAATCTCTTATCGTCGTTTTTAAGAATAATTTCTCAACATAAAAGTTAGTATTTCAACACAAGTTGTTTTCGTGTTAATTAAAGGTGGTTATTCGTAATTGCCGCATGTCGTAGTGACAACGATACTATCGACCGTGGTGTTAACCACACCGCTAGCTAGGTGATAATCACACCGCTGATGATGGTGATGATATCCGTCTAGTCAAGCTGTCTTACAACATTTAGAGGATCGTTCATTGTTTATTTGATCATCCACTTCATTTTTTTTTTTTGACAACAAAAGATCATCCACTTCATTTATATGTCTTAAATAACAAAAAAAAGACACAAAATAAATAATTAAAGCAAGCAGATTGTTATTCAAAATTATATATATATATATATATGTCTTAAATAACAACAAAAGCACAAAATAAATAATTAAAGCAAATAAATTATTATTCAAAATCATATATATGTCTTAAATAACAACAAAAACACAAAATAAATAATTAAAGCAAACAGATTGTTATCCAAAATCATTTATATGTCTTAAATAATAACAAAAACACCAAATAAATAATTAAAACAAACAAAATGTTATTATTTAAATAATTATAAGTGTTCATTAATTCATAATAATAGACGATGAAAATATAAAAATACTAGTTAATACAAAAATATCCACACTATTATATTGGTCGTTTGGACATTATCCAAAAGCTAGATTTAACACCAAAGTCGCAAGTACCCATAATAAACCTGGGGGCAAATTGGAATTTTCGTACAACGATAATCAGACTCCACTTATCCACTTTTTCAATTATCACAAAAAAAAGAATAATAAATTAATATTTATTCTGTTCTTCTTCATCTCATAGAATTTTAGATCTCTTTCTCTGCACTTTCTTCTACACAGAGAGAAATAAACTTAGCCCCTTGGTCTGCTTCGTGAGATTCAGATCCTTTAAACTTGTTTAGCTCAGAATAATCATTTTTGGGTTTTGAAGCATAAAAGGCTTCCTCGTCTTTCAAAAAACTGTCTCCTTTTTCCTTTTTGCTATTTCAAGCAGAGATTGATCGAAGAAGATAAAAATCTCGTCTTTCTTCATTCTCAGTGATTGATTTTCAAATTACCCATCTTACTTCTTCTGATTCCTCATCTCGATTAGGTATTCGTTGTTCCACACCAGAAATTTGCCTCCTTTTTTGGTCTCGGGAACTACCCTGATTTGTTTCAATCTCTCTTCTATTCGATTCTATATTTAGGTATTTGGATATTCAGCTCTGGGTTTTGACATTGCCGTTGGAACTAAAATTCTTGGTTTATATATTCGATTTTTCAGTCTTTGCATTTCTTTGATTCAAAGCTCACTAAGTTCGGGTTTTACAAGAGATTCCATTTGGTCTTCGTAATTGTATTTTGGATGCTCTGTAGCTGAAGAAGATGCAACCTGATCAGCGCAAAAAGGTCCAATTTTTCTATCTCTTATGTGTCAAATTTGCTTAATAGAGAGATATATGAGATCCGATTAGCTTACTTAGGATCTGTCACAATCCTTGTACACTATCACTGCCTTTTTTAGTTGAAGTCCTAATCTCTCTCTCTTTCTGTTGAAGCTTTTGATTGACAATAGATTTTTCTTTATATTCAGTCATCTGTTGAGGTAGATTTCTTCACGGAATACGGTGAAGGAAGCAGATACAGAATAGAGGAAGTTATTGGTAAAGGAAGCTATGGAGTTGTTTGCTCGGCTTACGATACACATACTGGAGAGAAAGTTGCGATTAAGAAAATCAATGATATTTTCGAGCATGTTTCGGATGCAACTCGCATTCTCCGTGAGATCAAACTTCTCAGACTCTTACGCCATCCTGACATTGTTGAGATCAAACACATCTTGTTGCCGCCTTCAAGAAGAGAGTTTAGAGACATTTATGTGGTTTTCGAGCTCATGGAATCTGATCTGCATCAGGTTATTAAGGCAAATGATGATTTGACTCGTGAGCATTACCAGTTTTTCCTCTATCAGCTTCTCCGTGGCCTCAAGTATATACACACAGGTTAAGCTAGCAAGCTATAAAATTTCATAGATTAGCATAAGTTTTTGATCGTCTTTCTCAAGATACTTTTTTTCTCTTCCTTTCAGCTAATGTCTTTCATCGGGATCTAAAACCAAAAAACATATTGGCAAATGCTGATTGCAAACTCAAGATCTGTGATTTTGGACTTGCAAGAGTCGCATTCAATGATACACCAACTGCGATATTCTGGACTGTGAGTAGTAGTAATTTAAATGCCTTCTCTTTACAAGATTACTCTTTTTGGTATGAAAACAGTTTTTTATTCTTACTGCTTTATGATCGCAGGATTATGTAGCTACTCGATGGTACAGGGCTCCAGAACTGTGTGGATCATTTTTCTCAAAGGTGACCATGATTTTGCATACATCATTTCATCAAATGTTTCAAATCCTTCATAGGGAATAGTAGTCAGTAATCACTATAGCTTTCTCATTCAGATTATAATTTTTTGTGGTAACATTTTTTTTATCTATGCTTCTGTTCAGTATACACCGGCAATAGATATATGGAGCATCGGGTGCATTTTTGCAGAGCTCTTAACAGGGAAACCTCTTTTCCCCGGGAAAAATGTGGTCCATCAATTGGATCTGATGACGGATATGCTGGGAACTCCATCTGCTGAAGCCATTGGAAGGGTATGTGTCCCTTTCCACAATGTTTATCATAGTTGCATTGTTTCTTTTTGTGGCTGAATTGCTTGTTCTGAATGTGACAGGTGAGGAATGAGAAAGCTCGAAGATACTTAAGCAGCATGAGAAAGAAGAAGCCTATTCCTTTTTCACATAAGTTCCCACATGCTGATCCTCTTGCTCTTCGTCTTCTAGAAAAGATGTTGTCTTTTGAGCCCAAGGACCGGCCTACAGCTGAAGAGGTGGTTCACACATTTCGTTCTTCACACTCCTTACGTTGTAACTTTGGTTATAGTTTACTAAATTATTATGGTTTTATGTGTTACCTCAGGCGCTTGCTGATGTATACTTCATGGGTTTAGCTAAGGTTGAAAGAGAGCCCTCTGCTCAACCTGTCACAAAGTTAGAATTTGAGTTTGAAAGGCGGAGGATCACAAAAGAAGACGTCCGAGAGCTCATATACAGAGAGTCTCTGGAGTACCACCCAAAGATGCTGAAAGAATACTTGGATGGATCAGAACCAACTAACTTTATGTACCCGAGGTACCGCCCTAAGCTGACCTGCTTCATACTTTACTCCTGTGTATTATCCATGTTCTTTTGGTTTATGTATTATTCATTCTGCAGTGCGGTGGAACATTTCAAGAAACAATTTGCTTACCTCGAGGAACACTACAAGAATGGTACTTCTCATAATCCCCCTGAGAGGCAACAGCATGCATCATTACCAAGGTATGCTTTACTTCCTTTAAAAATTTGATAATTTTGGGATTCTTTCGAACAGCTCAATAAAGTCTTTTTTTTTTTAATGTTTTGCAGGGCTTGCGTATTGTACTCCGATAACAATCATCCGGTGGCACAACAGAGTTCAGCTGAAGTCACCGATGGACTCTCCAAGTGTAGCATCAGAGACGAGAGACCTCGGGGTGCAGACAGGAATGCCCAGATGCCAATGTCGAGAATTCCTATCAACGTCCCTCAAACAATCCAAGGTCTCTCACCCTCTCTGTATAAAATGTTATGATGCAGAATAACTCTGTTTCCTGAACATTTATCTGGTTGTAATGAAGCAGGTGCTGCAGTAGCTAGGCCTGGAAAAGTAGTTGGATCAGTGTTACGCTATAACAACTGCGGCGCAGCCACAGGCGTTGAAGCTCTTGAACAACAACAGCGAAGGATGGTCAGAAATCCAGCTGCTGCGTCTCAATACCCAAAGAGGACTCAACCTTGCAAAAGCAACAGAGGAGATGAAGATTGCGCCACCGCCGCCGAAGGTCCAAGCAGATTGAAGCCAAACACTCAGTATATACCACAAAAAGTGGCTGCAGCACAAGATACTGCAATGAGTCGCTGGTATTAAACATGATGGTTTGGTTCTAGTTTTAGCTTTACCACTTCACGTCTCAGGGAGAGCTAAAGAGTAGCCCTTTGAATCATCCATCGTGTTATTAAGAGCCGAAACATGAAGAGACTAAGACATGGCTTAAGAGCGAAATGAGAGAGACATGGCTTAAGAGCGAAAGGAGAGTCTTCTTACAGATCATGTCATGTAATTTGTCTTCATAGCTCTGTGTTCTTAAAAACAACCTTTGTTTATCTACGTTGTAACACTTATATTGCCTACAATTCTTAAATCCTATGAACTCAATCTGATGAACAGCAAGAATAATCCCCATATTTCATTGGATCTTTGATTTATGAAAAAACGCATTGAAAATGATTCATTGTACTTGCTAGATCCGATTCGATCAGCCATTATCCATAACAGAGATTATACAATGCACAAATCTTTCTTCTTTCTCTCCCATTTAGTGCAACCGGGGCTTCACTCGTCTTCCACTCGCATCACAACCATCGGCAAATATTTCTTTCCCATGTCCAGATGCTATAACAGAGTGTTCACTTAGCCTCGCCACATACTCCAATAGCTCAGTTAGTAAAGATGGGCAACTCTCTTTCAGATAATCAAACCCATCTGTTTGCATCACAGCTGATCAAAACAAAAGGAAAAAAAAAACAGACACAAGTCTCATTATGTGTGAACAGACAGTTGACTCAGATCGATTTTACAACAAAAGGAATGATCTTTTTGTTTACCTTTTAGGTTCTCTGGCAGTGCCACGAATTTGAGACAGACTGCTTTTAGCTGGAAACAATGATGCTGCTCTGCTAGGGCCAAGGTAGTTGCAACCGTGTTTGTGGCGACCCCTTCACAGAGTTTTGACTCACAGATTGCTTTAAGCCGCTCAAGAGCATAACGGTCTGCCGCTGCTAGTAGATGCTGAGCCACAAGAGTAGACGCCAATGTTGAGTCCGTGCCCATTAACTCTTGCATATCAGGCAATTCGTCCCAGTAGATAAAATGGAGCAATACCTGTAAAACAACATAGAAAAAGGGTTTGTGTCAGGTTACACATCCAGGTCAAAACTACCAGGAGTGAGGATCTGAGCCCGAACTCATAATCCTAAAAGCAACAATGGGAAACGGAGAAATTCATACTTTTACATCATAGAAAATAAGTTTCTACAGTCAAATACGCCCATGAAATTTTAAACTCTAAACCCTCAAGCGAACCTCTCTAATATGCTGAAGACACAATTTGTTCATCTAGTTGACTCACATAAATACGTCTAAGAGGAAAAGGAATTAAGACGCATAAACACATAGTTATGTCCATGTATTAGGTACATAGAAAACAAGAAGAGAAGCAGAAAGAAAGAACCTTATCCCGGGTGAGTAAACTCGAGAACAGGAGTAGCGCCCCAGGAGAAGATCCCGGATGGTACATCCGTGAATAGACAATCCTGTATGACACCACCATCACTCACCCGAAAAAAAAAAAAAAAAGCAAGGAACCAAGAAATCTCTCTCTTCCTATAGGACCATGTAAGACCCATTGACTGTAGATAATCTACTTACACATTCCCAAATCTAACAGATGTATTCCCAGAATGAGGGTTAAAGGGGAGACCTTGAAAATGGGTGCTTCCATGTCTTCTATCGTTATGCATTTCGTATTTCGGTCTCCTAACGGGCCAAAAAGCTGTGCCTTGAAAACCGGGGAACGCGTTGCAAGAACCAATTTGTGTGCTTTGAATGTTTCTCCATCAACTTGGAAAATAACATCACAGCCTTTCCCACTTTCCAAAAGATTTCCCAACTGTTGTCCCAAGTTAGAGACTGGCACAGGGATATTGTAATACCTCGGTCCCTCTGTAACTGACTTCACCACACCCACACGGCACCTAACCAAGAGACTATTCTCCTTCAAATAATCCGACGATTCTAGACTGGACCTTCTGAAAAACCGCTTGTATCCCCTAAACCAAGCAACCAACAAACACATTATCAACATTGTAAGCAACCAGAACATATCAATCATCACAATCCCATATCCAAACATCCTAAATTCATCACAAAAAGCGTGAGCTACTATAGCAAGCTTGAAACTTTCCATGCATAGCATAGAGATAGATACTCACCACATGCTTCCACGATACTTGAGAGTATAGGGACCGCTCTCGAGAGCTCTACCAAAATGGCTATGAACCTTATGCTTCCCATTACCACTCTGATCCACAAGCGTGAGCTCAAACAAAGCCCTCACATCAGCTCCTTCGCTAGCGAGTGCTATGAACAAAGAAACGTAAGACGAGTTATCCTCCGGACTCTTCCCATCTGGGTAAAAGTAGATTGCCCACGAGTAACCACCGACCATAAACGTATCGGAAGCGACGTATTTGCCAACACCAACACCTTTAGCGAGAGAATAGCCACAGATCTTGAATTCATGGAAACCATTGACGGTTTCTGTGGTAGATGTCGATACCGTGAGAGATTGACTAAGCGATTTCGAAGATCCAGAAGAAACCTCCGAGCAAACCCTAGTTGTGCCCATCAACAAGACAAGGATCCCAAAACAAAAAAGACAAGATCTTTGATTGATTCCCTTCGGACAAATCTTACACAGAATCAAAGTCTTGAAATTTGGGAAGAATCCAGAAAAAAGTTTCCAGATTCAGAAGCGAAATCAAGAATGATAAACAAAAAAGTTTATGGCTTTTGAAAGAAATCACAAAGGAAGGAAGATTGGAATCTGGAATCGGAAGGAGAGAGAACGGAGAGTGATAATCGGCAAAAAGTCTCCGGCAGAGATGGAGCGTGTAAGGTTAGATCGATGACGTCGGTGGAAACGAAAATGGAAAGAGAAAGAGAGAATGAAAGAAGGAAAGTGATCTTTGGGGTTTTAAACACAAATGTTAGGGAGAAAGTTGCCAATTATAAAACGTCTAATATAATTTTAATTTAATCATTAATAAAATCTTAATGTGCACGAAATAAAATATTTGTTTCCCTTAATTAATTTTTGTAAATTTTCCACTTCGTCAATTTCGTTTTGAAGTGCTTTCACATCTTTTGGGTCTATTGGGCCGTCGATTTGAACAAATATTAAATCATATATTCTTTAATCTATTTTTCAATTTTATTGTTGTAAGCCAAACACGAACCACACAAGTTACGAACGTAAAACGTGTTTAGAGTTTTAAACACATTTCAGTTTAAAAGTTAAAACGAGAAAACAAAACCAGCAAACTAATGCCTATTTTGACTTATTGGACTGGCTTAAAAGCCATGCCTTTTATTTTTTTGTTGCATACAATTTCTAGCTTTGGCCACTTTGTTAGACAATCGTTGAAAAAGTATATGATTAAACGCTTACATTCTTCACCAGTCAGTATATAATTATTTAATTAAGATAAGTTATTTCTTTTTGTTAAGATATATTTCTTAGTATTAACAAGATTGGTATGTTGCGGGAGGCAATTGTTTTTTCATTAGATTCTTGTTTTTTAGATTTTAGGTTCTTTGGTTGTGATAAATCCTTGTTATGCGCTTCTCATCACATGATTTTCTCGTATTCTAGGCTCATCTTCACTTCTCAAGCTTTTCTGATTTTAACCATCTTCATCATCAGCTAAAACACGAAGAAGAAAATTAAAGTTCATGCCTCTTAAAATCAGTACATCAAGTTCATGTTTCATCTAAGATTAGAATAGCTCATGAACAATCTTGTCTCTCTGTCCAAAAAAAAAAAAAACTTACACACACTTACATTTGGAACGCAATAAGCAACCATAACCCGAATTATATAAGAGCACAAAGTTTTAACCCGAATTGCTTCGCTCACTTGAAAGTCGAAACCAGATGGGTTATGGTAAGAGGAGTTGCTTGTTAGAGAAGAGATTAGGCATGTTAAGGATTTTGATTATGTGGTTGTAAATGCTAAAGGGAAGCTTCATGATTTTGTTAAGCGTGTGGAATCGATTATTGATGCTGACAAGTCTAAAAGGTTCATCAGAGAATTGTTAGACTTTGATGGGTCTTTCATTTGTTATCTCATGAGCTACTTGTTGAAATCGATTATTTGTTTTCTCGTTGAAATGTTTTATTTTTTTTAATGTCAATGTCAAAGCTTAAAGGACACAAAGCATAACAAATTACTACATTTGGTTAAACTAAATAAAAAGGGGACGATGATCAATAAGAAATCTATATAAAAAAAAAAATATATAAACTAGAGCAAAGGTCTCGATTAAACAGGGATGGGTAAATCTTCAACCCATCCACCACGATTAATGAAGCTGAGATCAGTCAATTGTTGGACGGCAGATCCACTCAGCTTCTTAACCCACTTCACACGTTTTCCTGTATTTGATCCACTTCCGAAGCATCCATGTTCTGCAAAGATCAGCTGTTTTTTGTAGCCCGTTTGGTTCCATTCCCACCATCCTCTAGGAACAACCACATCCGTCAGGTTCGAGTTGTAAAAAATAACTCGAGAGTAAGGCCGCCAGGCTCTGCCCAAGTAGGCCTTGCCGGTTCCATAAACGAGGCAGTTGATGAATACAAATCCATTCGCGTCATAGGGGTTGTCCCGTCCTTGAGCCGTTATGTAACCCGTTACCCCCGGTCCTAGCTGCCCACCTAGCACTTGTATCACACAGCTCTACAACCACACAAATTTGATTTAAATCAATTAGACCCGGATAAATAGGATTTGAGTTCTACAATGAGCCCATGTTAATTAATATGTAAAAACCAAGGGCTGTTTATTTAGTTTTTTAGGTTTTTTTGATAAATGGTACCAAACCAAAATCAAATCGACAACATTATTAGTTTGGATTAAATTTTTGATCATATCTTTACTTTCCATAGAAAATTAAATTTCAGTTCGATTTGTTTCCTTTTCGGATTTAGGAAAACATTCCAATCATAGACAATGTAATAAAATTCTTAGCCATTTTAAAGGCAAATCTTCAAAAGTTTCAAAATTAATTTAGATTTGGTATTAGTATGATGCTATTATGACATGTAAAACCAATATCATTTTGTGGAGAATGTAACGGTTCACCTGGTAAATAGATTGGCCGCCCCCCAAGATGAAATCAACCGCGCCTTGGATGGTGCATCGGTGGAAGTAGTGTCGGCCATTCGAGTCCCACAAGGTATCTTGAATTCCAGCAAATCCTACCGAGTAAAAAGCCGACTTATCACCGCCAATAAACGCTGCCACGGCCGGAACTCTAGGGTTCTTGTTCATTTTCCCTTTGCTAGGGAAGTTATAGGAATTCTATAAAAGATAAAATATTAAAAGAAACCCCTTATATATATAATAAAAAGAAGGAATCATTCGAAAAAATGCGAAAATAAAATAAAATCACCGTACGGCGAAAGTGATGCTTTTAACGACGGTGTTATCAGCGAGAGTAGCAAAGGTAGGGCTTTGTGCAAGCGAGGCATGGTCGTCCCATTCTACTCTCGTTAACCTTTTCCCAGCTCCCACGATTACTATGAACGGTTTTTTTTGCGGTATCACTATTTTTTCTCTTTATTTTACAAGACATAGAGAAAAAATATTACTAAACACTTTCACATATGTAACTTCTCTAATAGACATATGTAACTTCATTTACAGTCAATTAAATTTTTTGCTACACTGACCTGTAAAGGCCGGCTTTAACGTTGATGAAGAACCAATGAGTATTGTTGATTGGGACCGAATCAATAGCTTTTTGTATGGTCCTGAAATTTCCATGGCCCGATTGATCCACGAACACTTGTCGTTGGTACACTCCGAATGGTTTAGCTTCAATGAGATGAGGTAGACAAAAACAACAAAGAGCGACGAGACCAATGATGATTCGATGAGTTCCCATTATATATTACAGCTTCTGATTTTGATGAGATGATATCAAAACGTAAGAGCTTATAAGAGAGGTGGGGTAAATGAGAGTAGTGGAGGAAATGTATTATTTAACAAGGTCGTGAGATTAATGCTTTTTAATCAATTGTAGATATTTTTAATGAAGATTTTATTACTTTATTTTCTTTTGATTATGTATGGTTTTTGATTGTGTAGTTAAAGTAGAATCTTAATGAAACTGGAAAGTTTAGGTTTGTTTCTAGATTTGGTAATCAAAATCTTGGTTTTGTGTGAGAGGTCAGAAACCAAAAAGGAAGTTGTAATCTTTGTGATTGTGCTATCTGTAAAAGTTATAGTGGTCGAGACTTTTTATTCGTTTGGAAATTGTTACAAAGATTAAAAAAGATAATAGTGATTTTTTTAATAGAAATTACATTAAAATTGGTAGGAAACTTGGAATTAATAATACACTAAATAGGTGTCCTTACCAAAGAAAAAAATACACTAAATAGGTGTCTTAGCTACGTTAAATCTTCGTAGACGACTCTATCCATATTTTTGATATGAGCCTCCATATATCAAATAGAGGGCAAGAAGTAAATTGATAAGTAGCTGGTTTGGAAATAGAAAATAACCACACTCGGAAGTCTTTGGTCTTGAATGGAAACAAATTGTTTTGGTTTTCCCATAAATTCTTAAGGCGTTATATGGAAATAGTCATTTTATGAGTTCTTGTTATAAGTTTTTAAATTTTCTTATATTACTAAATTAGAACATTAGTTAAATATTTTTTTGGTATGAAAGAAAACAGTATAATATTATTATGATTTTAAACATAGTGTAATATTTTACTAATATTTTTATTTTTACAAAAGTATAAATTAATACAACATGTGATTCTGTATTTTCTTATGGAATTGTATGATGAATCATTTAAAGTTAAAACTCATATGTCCGCGCTCTAAACTTGCATCCTAAATCTCGAACTCTACCAATTCCTAATACCATTTGAGACTTTAGCTTCACACAAGAAGACTTCTGCTGTAACAGATATGCTTGCAAGTCACCATTACTCTTACCGAATTATTGACTCACTAATTGTTTTTAATTATTAAGTACAATCTAGATTTCATTACATTTGCTTACGTCAACTTGAAACCCGAAAGCTAACGATTCAATAGCTACTCAATTGCTAGACTAATAAGTTATTTGGCCAAATTTTATTATATTGTTTTTTTCGTTTACATTTTACTATATATGTTTACATTAAAAATTAAAGAAAAATAGATATTATTGCTTTACCAGACATTTTTCTAGAAATTCTAGACGCAATACAAAGCAAAACAGATTATTTTTACTTGTGATCGTAAATATGAACAATCCCCACGGCTTTTCTTAACATAAAAACGGCAAATAAATCATACAATTATTGATATAAGGACAATAACTGATCACATTGGATTCTAAATATAGTACTTATCTGTTGCTTTATTTCTGCCTAAAACATTCAGTTTATTGTCGATGGATGGTAAAAAGAGTTAGGGCTGCTTTGATAATATAAATCTTTTACCTTTTTAGTTTACTATAATAACTAATAAGAAAAGAAAATAACTAAACAAAAAAAAAATATAAAGAAAAAAAAATTAAAAGAAATTGACCTTTTTAAAGGCATAAAAAAGATAAAGAAGAAGGTTGTAACATGTCATAAAAGTAGTTTTTCTTTTGTTGCTGTTATAAAATATAACTTTAGGTCATAAAATTGCTTGATGAAGCAAGACATGATACAACAATAATCTTGAAGTTACACTTTCTTGCACATTTCCTCTTGCGTTATTTAGGTTATTTGCAGACTTTCTCTCCACTCCTTTTGCCAATTTTTGCTTCCCTCTATCTCCTCTCCTTTCTCTATCTCTCTCTCTATGTATATATACACATCCATATGTGGAAGAATGTAAAATCACGCTTTACTCGTTTTCTCTGCAACATCAACAACTCCTCAAGTCATTACGCACTATTCAAAAACGAGAAAGAAACAAACAAAAAAGTGAAAAGTTTTCGATTGCGATTTGAGTCGGAAACGAGTAAACACAACGAAAGGTTTATAATGGATTCAAGAAAGTTCGAAGAAGACGAAGATCGAAGCATTCGTTTGCAGGTTTTTATCACATAAATTTCTTACGTACTTTGTCTTTAAACTGTTTTTCAGTTTAGATTTTCTTAAAAACTTTTAATTAATGCTTCTACATTTTCACTTAATATTGTCCTCTTCATATTTCTTAACATTAAAATCAATAATATCTCAATTTAAAGTGCCGATCAAATACTTGTAAACTTTTTCAGTTTGTTTAATTAATGGAGTAGTAGTTTTAACTATTTAATTTTCTAAAAATTATTTATATCGTTGTATAGGTCTCTGAGCTTCAAAAATTGGAGGAAGCTAGAGGCTCAAACGACACCGTTTTCGATCTAAGAAGCAGCATTGAGAAAGGCGACAGCGGCGAAACCGCAGACGCAGCTTCTGTCTCATCCGCGACCGCGTTTCGTAGAAAATCAACAGTCCCAGCTCCGGAGAAGAAGCTAACGCTATTCGCTCTCCAACTCGCGATTCTTGAGAAAACCGCCACCGGAATCGGAACCCTAGGGTTTATCTGGGCCACGGTGGTTCTTCTCGGCGGCTTCGCGATCACACTCGACGGTTCCGATTTCTGGTTCATCACCATTATTCTCCTAATCGAAGGTGCTCGAATCTTCAGCAGAAGTCACGAGCTCGAGTGGCAACACCAAGCCACGTGGACCGTCGCCGGCGTCGGAATCAGTAGCTTTCGCGCTCTCCGATCAAGCTCAGCCTCGCTTCTCAAGAATCTAAAACGAATCAGGTTCAATTTTGCATAATGATTCGATCAGATTTAGGGTTAAAATTTGATTAACGATACGTTTATGTTTCTCTACAGTGCTTCAATCTTCAAGCCACGATCGAGGGAAGCGACGGCAAGAGACTGTGTCGTTCCGGAGACGACGTTAGAGACATGGAAGAACTCAGACGTACCTCTTATTCCATACGCGAGATGGTTCTTTATCTCCAGTACAGTGAGTCGTCTTCTTTACTGGCTCCAACTTCTATCTGCAACGGCTTGTGTTGCTCTGTCTTCTTACAAGCTTGTCAGGCATAACTATGGAGATGTTCATAAAGGAGATACGGATAAGAGGAATAGACAGTCTGCTCTCAACATATTCTACTCGCTCGCCTTTGCGGAGGCGTTGTTGTTTCTTGTGGAGAAAGTTTACTGGGAGTGGCAAGTCAGTGTTTGTAATTTGCTTGAGAATGTGACTAGAGAGTGTGAGTTTGGGGTTACTGGTTTGGTTTCGATCAAGAGATTTTTCTATGATTCGTATTCGAAGTGTGTCAATGGGAGTATATTTGATGGTTTGAAGATGGATATAGTGAGCTTTGGTATGGAGCTCTTGGACTCGAACTCTTCTGATGAACAGCTTATTGGAGTGAGGATTCTTAGGCAGTTTGCAGTGACTGAACGGTACTCGGAGGATACACTTGAGAAGATCGGAATCAACTTTCCTGTTATTGAAAGGTTTGGTTTTTTACTAATGAAAATGTTAGATTTTATAGAGAAATGAGTTGAGGAAGTTTTGTAATTGTTGCTAATTTTTTGTTTCACTAGGTTGGTGGAGATGTTGAACTGGAAAGATCTGCAAGAGGAAGAGATTAGGAGATCAGCCGCTGAGATACTATCAAAACTTGCTGGCAAAAAGCAGAACTCTTTAAGAGTCGCTGGGATTTCTGGTGCAATGGAATCGATTTCATCGTTATTAGAGAACACGAGATCATCAGGTGAAGCTCCTGATGAGATTGGAGAGAAAAAGGTGTTCCATGACCATAATCTACACTACGATTTTTGGAGATTCAACAATTTGGGCCTTCTAATTCTGAAGAAATTAGCCAAAGATCATGACAACTGTGGAAAACTCGGCAACACGAGAGGTCTTCTCCCGAAGATAATTGATTTCACACACGCGGATGAAAATCTGTTGAGGGATGAGAACGCAGATATCGCGAGGTCATGTGTTCTGACGCTGAAACGGTCACTTCAGCTAGTGAAAATGTTAGCCAGCACAACAGGGAACACAGGGAAGTGCCTCCGGAGAGAGATCTCTGAGATTGTATTCACAGTTAGCAACGTGAGGGATGTACTGAGACACGGGGCGAGATACCCAAAGCTGCAGAAGCTCGGGATCGGGATACTGACCAACCTTGCGCTTGAGGCCGAAGCTCGGGAGAGAATTGGCGGAACTGGTGGTGTTCTGAAAGAGTTGTTCAACATTTTCTTTAAACGGGAAACACACGGGGACGAGGGGAATGAGGGATGTGTGAGGATCGCTGCAGGAGAAGCGATAGCGATGCTTGTGTTGGAGAGCAAGAGCAACTGCCTCCATGTTCTTAGGCTTGGGGTTATTGGAAGACTTGTGGAAGCACTTGAAGTTCCTTCGATCCGTGTGAACGCTGCAAGAGTGTTGAGAAACTTGTGCTTATACTCTGGAGATGAATGCTTTCATGACCTGAAGTTCGTGAAAGCAGCAGCACCAACGGTTTGTATTCTAATATACAATTTCGATTGAAAAACTTACGGACAACTCGAATCTAGTATAACTATATTGAGTAACAAGTCCGGAAACTTTTTTTCATTTTGTTGCAGGTCTTGAAGTCAATAACTTCAGAAGACAACAAATTACAGGAAGTGATGGTGGGATTAGCAGCACAAGTGTTTAGATTCATGAGTTCAAAAGAATCGAGCTATGTATTCATGGATTCAGGCATCAAGAGACAAGAACTGGCAAACTCGTTGGTCTCAATTCTTAAAAAGAACGACAAGCCGGCGATTAAGGTTCCAAGAATCAGGAGGTTTGTGATTGAGCTGGCGATTTGGATGATGGAAGATGATTTGGAGGATAATGTAGCATTGTTTAGAGAGATGGGTCTAGAGATAGAGCTTGAGAAGGTTCTAGAAACTACGGCTGAGCTCGAGAACTTTGATGTTTTCTCCGGTACTGTTGGACTAAGCCGTCATAGCAGAACTGTGCATTCGCTAGCCGAGCTAGCCTTAGAAATTCTTAGAGGATAAATGAACCATACACCTCATCCTGCAAAATATCTTCAAAGCTCTGCATTAGAGCTGCAAATATGACTCAATTGTTTTGTAAGAAGAATGAAACAATGTACAAATGTGATAGTTATGGAATATATTCTTTAATTTATTGGTTTAAATTCTGCAAGAAAGGTCTAAAACAGAGCAAGCTTTTCTTTTCTGTGTGTCTCTCTGTTTCCCGGGAAAAGTCTCAGCCTGACAGATTTTCCCGGAAAAAGAATTTATGTATTCTTTTCTTCTTCTTATGCGCAAAGACAACAAATAAACAAAACGGGCTCGCACGAAAATTGAAGCTTAGGATTTGATTCTTTGTCCAAAGTTAAGGACAAAGTAAAGAATTGAAAACATTGCTTTCAGCTGAAGAAACATCTATTCCTATAAACTGGATAGATATAAATATACGAACATGACACACAGAGATCTTGTGATTATCCCAAGACAAAAACCAGAGTAAAAGACCTGTCTGGTTTTTCTGAGAAGTTATATTTTTTTTTGTCGGAGAATCTTATAGACATGGCTTCAGGAGGATCAAAGTCGGCAGCTTTCATGCTTCTGATGCTGAATCTTGGTCTTTATTTCGTCGTCACTGTCATCGCCTCATGGGCTGTTAATCACGGCATCGAGAGAACTCACGAGTCCGGTAATTAACACCTTAATTAACAAGATTATCAACTTCTTAAATTATAATAAATCCAACATTTTTAGACTTGAATGTCATCAATCTTTTTATTTTGTGGTTTTTTGCAGCGTCGACACTGTCACTTCCGGCGAAGATCTTCCCGATATACTTCCCGGTGGGGAACATGGCGACTGGTTTTTTCGTAATATTCACGTTGATCGCCGGCGTCGTCGGAATGGCCACATCACTCACCGGAATCCTCAATGTTCTTCAGTGGGACTCTCCGAATCTCCACTCCGCCGCGGCTTCCTCTCTCATATCCTGGTCTCTCACTCTCCTCGCCATGGGGTAAAACTCACCATCCGGTTTATATTTAAATCAAAATCGGGTTTTTATCCGGTTCAATTTCTTTTCATTCTTCTAAGACGAAATCTAAACCGATATGATGTTGGTACAGATTGGCCTGCAAGGAGATCAACATTGGCTGGACCGAAGCCAATCTAGTGAGCTTTTTATTCTCTGTTTTAAATTAAATTCTAAGAAAGTGAATGTGTAATATGTTTTGTGTTTTATTTTGTTGATACTTAGTTTTTCTGTTTTGTTGATTCTTTTTTGCAGAGAACTCTTGAAGTTCTGACAATAATTGTGAGTGCTACTCAGTTGGTGTGCACCGGAGCTATTCACGCTGGAGTCGGAGAAACAGTCGCCGCCGGAGAAAGGCCTCATCTTGGGAGAGTTTGAGTTTCAAGATTCTTCTTAAAAGCGGTTTTACATTTGCTTAAGATCGTGTAATTTGTGTGTTGTGTCTTGTGTGAGTGTTTATTCTTTTGTTTTGTTTGATTATTATGATCATGTAAAATGATTAGTTGATGTGAAGGAAAAAAAAGAGATTGATAATAATATTACACATTACATTCTTTGCAACAACTTAGCATCAAACGATTTGATTCTCTAAACATGCATCTTCCCCGCCCATTCCCAAAAAAAACAAAATCCTAATTCTGATCTGTTCTCACTTTCTCAGATCTTTTGGAACAACAGAAACAAACACACAAGAGAACGAACATGTCACCGGAAGCGTCATTACTATGATGATTATCATTAGGAACCACAATGACCACAAAACTCCCACCTCCACTACCACCTGGTCCACCTCTTGCAGCGACGATGTTATCAAAAAGGTTAAGATTATCGACCAAGACTTCATCTTCTTCAAGGGTGAAGCAAAAACACCTACAGCAACGATAACAACCTCTTAAATCTTCCATTTCTCACACAAGAAACTTCAACAACTTTCAGACATGACACGGATGATCTTTAATTTCAGACATCAATGAAGATAATTGGTCTTACATGGTCAAGCCGAGTTCATCACCTCTGCCAACAAAGTTTCTTCCCACCCTCACGCATGATTTCATAAGCAAGCTTATACTTCTCCAGAGACGATGTCCCAAACTCTATGTACTTAGAAGCAGCTTCCCTCAAACTCCAAACCATCAAGGCCTTCAGATCCTGAGCACTCACGCCTGATTCCATATCGCGGACAAACCCAAACTCTGCGTTCTTGGTCCATCGGTGCAGTATATACCGAGACGGGAGCTCTCTTATGTCCAGCAGATTAAACACTTTTAAGATATGTCGACACAGAAGTCCTTCGTGCTCAAACATTTGACAGCTGCAACTCGAATTGAGATTCGACGCACTGAAAGTCACGGCGTGTTTCTCGCTCTCGTTCCCACATTTCCTCACCAAGAATCTACTGATTGCTCCTTCTTCATATGTCTTTAAACAGAGGTAATTGTAAGACTGGACGAGTTCGTTCTGGAAGATTCTGAAGACGGTTAGCGTGTAGAGTCTTCTGCATTGTTCTTCCACGGGTTCTTTCGTCTGCAGAAACGGCTGCAAGTTGTAAGAATTGAAATCCTCTTTTCTTTCCTCTTCCCGTCTCTGCTCGAGTGCTTGTTCATATCGGGAAATGAATTCTCTGAGAGGCGTTAGAGCGTCAAGTGAAGCACCAAAGAAGGGCTCGATGGTTCCGTTTATTGGGATTCCAGCGAAGAAACTTGCTCTTAGATACGCGGGAACCCAATTCTCACGCTGTTCGTAGATTTCTCTGAGCCAAACATCGTCTCTAAGACCGTATTTGTTGATGAGAGCGTTCCAAACTGAGTCAAACTCGACTGTTGTCTGAGTCTGGTATATACATTTCTCATATTCATACTTAAATTCGCTTGGGAACGGTATGAGGTTTTCCCGCTCTTTTTCCCTAATTTGCCAAGCTGAGTACCGATGATGTGCCCCGGGAAAGACTTGGACCAAAGCTTGCTGGATAGGCAAATCTTGATCAGCTACAATGGATCTAGGGCGACGACCGGACATGGCACGAAGCCATGTCTGGAACAACCATAAGAAAGCCTCTTTAGATTCGTCAGCAACCATGGCACACCCAAGAAGTACGGGTTGCCTGTGATGGTTAAAACCGATGATAGTAGCAAACGGAACAGAGTAGCTTCCTTTTCTATATGAAGTATCGAAAACAACAGAATCACCGAACTGACTGCAAGCAAATCTTGCTCGGCTATCCGCCCAGAAAATGCTCATGCAGCTTCCATTATTGACATCCAATTCGACGGCGTAAAAGAATCCCATGTCTTCGGTTTGTCTAGACTGAAAATAATCGAGAAGCAGCGGGTACCATTCTTTACCAATTCTGTTTTCTCGGGTTTTCTTGATATGGTTGTTGCCGAAATCGTTTAGTTCAATAAGATCAACAGAATCCAATCCTCCAGTCCCATCGTCCGGTATCTTTTTCATACCAGCGTCATTCTTCTTCCCTGGTTCGAGGTCATGATTATGATCTTTATTGAGACGGTCGACAATCCAACCACCAGAGTCTTGTCTTTTGATCCTCATGTAAGCTCCACAACCCATTCTCGAAGGATGCTGAAACCCTTCTCTTGAACAAACAAACCGTCTTGATGTGATCGAACCGTCAACTTTGGATCGAAACAACTGACCTATACGAACTCTAAACCCAACAACTTCCGCATACGCCTGATAAAACTGGCACGCTTCATTAGCTGAACCAAACTCCAACCCTGCATATGGCTCAGTACCAGTAACCGCTTTAGGCTGCTGCGTTTGATGATGATCGTCACTCACTTCTCCTTCACCACCGCCTTTAAATCGCTTAAAACCACCCGGACAGGACCGTGTTTCTCTATCAGACTCATCAACAACTTTCATCTTGGGTCTATGTGGATTAACAGTAACACCTAGCTTTGTAGGAGCTGGAGCTCTTGAAGGTCGCGGAGTCGTTTCCTCAACACTACCTTCACCTCCAAGCTCATGGTTATGCTCTTTCTGGATTTGGTCAAGAACCCATTTCCCGGTATCACGTCTCTGCACACGTATAAACGCGGTACATCCAGTTCTCGAATTCAGCTGAAAACCTTCCTTAGAGCAAACAAACCTCCTCGACGAAACCGTACCATCAGTTCTTGATCTATACAATTGACCAGTCCTAACCTTAAAACCCGTCCGAGCAGCGTAAGCGTTGTAGAACTCACGAGCTTCCTCTGCAGTATCGAATTCTAAACCCACATAAGGTTCGACACCTGAACCTCCTTCTTCATCTTCACTTATACCATTGCTGTGATGCAAAATCCGTACAGGATATGCTTTAGCAACCATGTTGTTGAAACTAGTAAGCTCAGTATCTGCACTGCAATTGAAAAAAACACACAAAAGAGTGAATCAAAATCCAACCAATTCACAGTAACAAACATTACAATTATCAAAAATTGGAGCTTTATCCAAAACCAAAGAAGATTCGAAATCTAAGTACACTCATCTAATTCAGGAGAAATATAGAAACAAAAATCAGCCATAGTTTTTTCTCCCAGAAAATTACCTCTCCATTCTCGTCGAAGCGACCCAAAGACCAACCGAATCGGTAAAAGGACGGAGATTGCGAGAAAGCTTGAAACTTTCAGCTATGTGTCGTCGATTGGAATTTTACTAAGAGGCTTCATTTCACGACCATCCACATTCTCTTTGCGCGGGAAATTGATGGTTGTAAGAACAAATTAATTAGGGATTTTCGGCGAAGACGATAGATAGATAGATACAGATACAGAGAGAGAGAGAGAGAAGAAGAAGACGAAGCAAAAGCAAAGCAAGCCCCTTTTTTTATCCGTCAAATTGACCCTTTTTTCTTTTTTTTTAACTAAGACCAATCTAAAATCGATGTCGTCATAACATTATTGACAAATTATATTTGATGCTGTAATAAACTTATGCTTATTTACTCCAAAGTCCAAACCTTTTTCATCATCTCCTGGAAATGACACAGAAATGAAATTGGGAATCAAAATCTAGGGTTCCGGTGAAAGTATTCGACTTTCTTCTCCCGGAATAACAATCAACCACCTTTCTTCTACGACTTGAGTCTGGCTCTCTTTCGAGCTTGATTTCGAGTTTGCCCACAAGTTACGAGTTAGCGATACGCCATGAGTAGAGGTCAGTCGTATTTGATCAACTTCTTCAGAAACAGAACTCGACAGAACCCTAATGCCCAGATACGGAGTCTAACTGTTGAGTATCGGGATAGTGAATCCAAGCCCGATGAGCAGAAATCGGCTGTGAGTTATACGGAGATGGCTAAAACTGTGTCTACGATCATGAGACAGAGACAGAGATGGCAACAAACTCTGGTATCTGATTTTCCTTCGTTTGATTTCGCAGATCCTTTGTTTTTCCGTGAACTGTTGAAATCTCAGAACAATGTTATGTTTTCTTTGTGGTTCTTCCGGTGGTTGTGTTCCAATTATGATTACACACCTGATTCTGTTTCTTTAAATCTTCTATTTGGTGCTCTTTTGGATGGAAAAGCCGTGAAAGCTGCTAAAAGTTTCCTCGATACCACTGGTTTTAAACCTGAGCCCACTTTATTAGAGCAATACGTGAAGTGTCTTAGTGAAGAAGCGTTGGTAGAGGAAGCTATTGAAGTGTATAATGTACTGAAAGAGATGGGAATTAGTTCTTCGGTTGTGACTTGCAATTCTGTTTTATTAGGTTGCTTGAAAGCGAGGAAACTCTATCGGTTTTGGGAACTTCATAAGGAAATGATAGAATCTGAGTTTGATTTAGAGAGAATTCGGTGTTTGATTCAAGCTTTGTGTGATGGTGGGGAGGTTTCAGAAGGCTATGAGCTTTTGAAGCAGGGATTGAAACAAGGGCTTGATCCAGGACATGATGTGTATGCCAAACTGATATCTGGATTCTGTGAGATTGGGAACTATGTTTGTATGTCGGAGATTCTTCATACGATGATAGCGTGGAACCATTTCCCGAGTATATATACATACCAGAGGATTATAAAGGGGTTGTGTATGAATAAGAAGGAGCTTGAGGCTTATTGTATATTCAAGAATTTGAAAGAGAAAGGCTATGCACCTGACAGAGTCGTGTATACTACAATGATCCATGGATTCTGCGAGAAGGGATGGTTAGGGAGCGCGAGGAAGCTGTGGTTTGAGATGATTAATAAGGGGATGCGACCAAATGAGTTCGCTTACAATGTGATGATGCACGGGCATTTTAAAAGAGGCGAGATTTCGCTTGGTGAAGCATTCTACAATGAGATGTTGAGAAATGGCTATGGAGAAACAACGCTAAGCTGCAATACGGTGATAAGAGGTTTCTGCTCACATGGAAAATCAGACGAGGCCTTCGAGATTTTCAAGAAAATGTCTGAAACAGGGGTTACACCAAACGCAATCACGTATAACGCTTTGATAAAAGGACTTTGCAAAGAAAACAAGGTTGAGAAAGGCATGAAACTATACAAGGAGCTTAAGGCCTTAGGGCTGAAGCCTTCTGGTGCGGCATATGCCGCACTAGTGAGAAATCTGAAGATGTCTGATTCTGTTGCAACTTCTTTGAATCTAGAGATTGCCTGAAAGAAACTAATTTTTGTTGGGAGTCTTGTCTGACTCTAGAACTGTAACATTAGGTTGATTCATAATCCACAAAAAGGTCAATTCCCTTTTTTTGCAGATCTGTATTTTTTTGGTTCTCATTTAGGAAATAAAACAAAAATGGTTTCATACTTTCATTGAATGATTTGTTAAGCGGGTAGGTCTTATCCATTTCAAAGATTACATGCAAAAGCACAATCTTCATGTAAAAGATATTAAAAGGCAACAAAATGTTATGGTCTTTAAATATGGGACAAGTTATGAATCTGAACAACTCAGCGACAACACAGAAAATCAAAAGTTACATTACTACACTCACTAGAAAAAGCAGCAGTTTCATGTTAAGACGAGCAGTTATGAAACTTTGAACACACAGAGTTCTCTAGAGACTTCATTTGCAGGCTCGGGATCACCGAATGGAACAGAGAGAGATGAGCAGGCAAAAGAATGTTTAATGTTCGAGGTTTTTCAAGCCAGACATTTTTTGAATCTCCTCGATGATCAGCTCCTTTTCCTCTTCGAATTGATCATCTTCGGAACCTAAGCAAGATTTTAAGTAACGGAATGAGTCTAGTTTAGAAGGTAAGATTTATAGAATTTAGTATTGAAATAGTTCATACCTTTACCAGGGGACAAATTGTTGAGGAGTTCGAGTAATTTCTCATGGTTTCTTGCCAATATGATCTTCACTTCTTGCGGCTTATTAGGATTCGCAACAAAGATCTGTAAGCACACAAATATATAAGGTTTAAAAGGCTTCAAAATCTGATAATAACTTCATCCTCAGTTGTTACCAAATTAACTGCAGCTTTAAGAAAGCGATCTGTTACCTTAAATATATGGAAGGCTGATATTTGAATGTTCCTGCTCGAGTCCTACTCAAATAAGCATGAACCATTAACATGAAATAACGTATGAAATTGTGAAAAATTAATCGAAAAATAAGAAAGATGAAACCAAAAAATCATCGCTCACCTTCAAAAGTGTCATTATGACTTTCAAATAACGAACTTCTAAGATGAATTTCTTCATTATATGGGAATTTGGAGGCTCCAATAGGAAGTCCGAGAGAAGCTAAATCAACCACGAATAGTTCATTGTTAACTACACTATTGCAGAGATGAACATAGCACCAAAAAATGATTTGTAGGGAAGAGAACCTTGAGTGATTGTCTTCTCGTCACATAGTTTGAAGATGTCAAAAGCCTTTCATAAACATCAAAGAACTGAAATAACCATAAATAAATAGTCTGTCAGCTAAAGGAGAAGAAGCAAGTGTTCATGATGTATATTTCATTTCACTATAGGATTTATAACCGAAAAAATGCTTCTCATGTTTTCATCTAAACTTGAAAAAAGGCTGAAGCAAACCTCACTGTAATGAGAGGTGAGAAACTCAGAGACGACAGAATCATGTTTTGTAAGAAGATCCTGCGAGAGAGGTAAGAAAGTACAATGAATAAATAGGCAAAATCTGAAACAATTCCACGTCAATAATAATAGTGATAAAAATCACCTTGAATGTTGAAAATGCATCAGAAGCAACATCAAAGTTTGGCAATTCCACAAACTTGAAGAATAACTCAAAGCAGGCAGACTCTAAAATGTACCTGAAAAGGCACTAAGTAAAACTTAACCGTCTGAAAGAAAAATCTCGACCATTGCGCGTCAGTGAACTCATTAAACAGTGTTCAAATCACATTACAAAGAGAAAGCAAGATATTGGGTTTGTCTTACTTAGCAAGACTTGGGAATTTAATGCATTCCCGAAGCATACTTCCACAATGCAGAGCAATCTCCTTGTTGTCATAGCTGCTCATAAACATTGAATTATCAGTATTGACTCAAAAGGTACAGATCAAATCAACTAAGCAAAATTTTAGCCCTATAAGAAAAATAAAAAAGAAATCTTTACAATATTTACCAAACAACCAAAGAGTCGAGCAACTCGAAATGCTCTTCAAAGTATTGCACACAGCAATAAGTCTCGCCGACTTTTTGCTTCAACAAGATAGACCAACAATGCAGTAAATCTTTTCTTGCCTGCATCATTACTCAACGGGTTCATAACAGATTCTATTAAACACACACACAAAGGGAAACAAATCTAAACATCTCACTTACTTCCCATCCCAAAATGTGTAGCTTATGAATAACAAGAGAGATAACATCTTCTTTGCAAAACTCTAATGCTAATTGTACAGCTTGATCAGCATTTGGTTCAGCCTCACCATCTCCAGAAAGCATTCCTCTCAGAGAAGAAATATTCTTCTCAACTTCTTCCAAAGCCTAAAAAGACAACAAGATAACACATTTCTCAATTCTTCAATAAAAATCCCACATAACCAAAACGCAATATTTTAGCTACAAGCAAACATGAATCAAAGAAATCAGTAAAACCCATATCGAAAAGTGAGAAGTTAGGCATAAAGGTACAAACTTTTTGTAGAGAATAAAGAGAGAGAGAGAGAACCTTCTCGAGGGCTTTAACTTCGACGACGGTCTTGGTGTCGAGAGCCATAAGACTATCTTTGATCGCTTTAACGACCTCTTGAGGCGTTTTAGGCCTAGAGGGCTTGAAGAAGGAGAAGGACATGAGATCAGATTCGGATTCCGCGTTTATGATGATTCTGAGCTCAAAGACGGAATCGTGGATCGGAGGAAACTCATTCAACAGCTACGAAAACAAGAGAAAGGGTAACACTTTCGCTTCTCTCTTCTTCCTCAGAGATCGTCAAATCATTTGCACATTATTATGTTCTCTAATTACGATTTTGTGACAAATTTGACCAAACGAAAATGGATAAATACCATTCCCTTTACTGTTTTACAAGCAATCAGCTTCTCTAATCTTATCTAAAAATCAATTGTGAGAATTTTTAGTCCACTAATTAGCAAGGATTATAGATAATGTTATCCTGTTGTAATATTTAGGATAATTCGAATTTGGGGAAATTTATAATCATAAGTTATCTATGAGAATTGGTGTATTAGAATAATAAAGAAAATATTTCATAGAATGACCGTTTAAGTTTTAACCACACATAATGACACTCTTATATGGACTAAGAAAAGTAGAATTACTAATATCGACGCATATAAACATAAACATAAACATAAACATTAGGGCTTATATTTCTTAGATTAGAGATTTTTTTTTATCTTTTTCCTTTTTAACATCTAAAGAACTTTCATTATACCGTAAAAGGTTGATACAAATATGGAAGCAGACAAAGCCAAACAGGAGGAATAGAGAAGATTTTTGGTACAATGAATTAATAGAATGAGCTTTCCGAGTTAGAGCATTCACTGCTGCATTCTGTTCTCTGTTGACATGTTCAAGAGAAGCATGAGGAAGCTTCAACATCCAATGACGAATATCATACATGAGAGTCTCTAATATAAATGCTCATTGGTTCGCTCTTAGAGATCCAATGGACGGACGCAACGCAATAGACGTATATCTTTATTCAATTCAATGTCGGCCCAACAAAGCCCAACTATGTCATTGCGAAAACATTAGACCTTCTTGTTTCGTGTACACGTCGCAAGCAACCTTCTTTTTTTTTTCTCTAGAAATCGATACACTTACGTAATTATTTTTTCCCTCTAGAACAAAAAATACAATACATTTAGTGGATATATGTCTATAAGTGCCCTATATTGCTTAGACTATATGGTTATGATTTGTCTACCTTAGAGAGTTCAAAAGTGAAACCCTAAAACCCAAACATGTGTGTTTATTGCATAGGAGTTAGGGCTTTTGATTTGGAGACACTGTCATATCAATGTGTCCCTTCTCTATCAAACTCTTCATATCCCCAGCAACATCATCATCATCATATAAATTCCTCCTTCATCATCCCTTCCAAAAATTCCTCATTGCTCTTAAAGTAATGTTTTCAATATACGCAAATTATATAGTGTTCAGAGAGATGTATATGGTGTTCAGAGAGATGACATATATATAGAGTAAATATATGCTAATGAATATTTCAACAAGATTACTGACGGATATTAATCCAGTTTTTCTAATAAATCTAATAATGTGTTTTTCAGTAACAATTTTACCTCCTTTTTTTTGGTGTTTCTGAAAAACTAGTAAAACCGAAACCTAATTGAGAAAATTAAATATGAAATCATTTATATCCTGTAAAATTATATATATAATATATGAAACCCTAAAAACTCATATGAGGTAACCGATTGTTAATTAATAAATGAAATACATAATTAAGTTTATTTAACGTTCCTTCAAACTCTCAAGTTTGAGTCGATTTCACATGCATGACAATTTTATTATCGTTACTATATATAGGGGCGTAGTAGGATAATCATCAACTATATATATTAGTTAGAATAAACATATAAAAGAGTAGGAGACATGGTTTATAAGCAAATGAATGAGCCCACAAGCCAAAGCTTAGATGAATATTCTATAACATTGCACAAAATAAGTAATTATGAGGTATACATGCATAGGTTTATACTCTAATTAAATGCATCAACAGAGCCAGATTCTTTTTAAGCAAACAATAAATGAATAGCTGTTTTAACAGATTATGTTAAGAGTTCCAAGATGTCCATAATTAATTCTCCCGTTATGAGCACACCTCAATGCGAAATTCAAAGTGGATTTTCTTTTTATTGGCACACTATGCTTATTGTTTGGACAAAAACCGAAGCTTAAGATTTCAAATAACTATATTCATTTGGATACGCTGGCTGATTAATCGATTCAGAAATTGAATAAACAAAATTTGTTTGAAAAAGTTATTGTACGTAAATTATTGAAGAAACTATAGAAGCAATAGTGTGTGGGGTAAAATGAATCTAATGTACAAAACTGTACATAATCTTCTTTTTTTTAACGAGAGAATCAGATACCTTTTGAAGAGGACAAAGGGTTCGGTGAAGAGGGAACATGATGGCCTCCATGCCTCACCCTTCTCTCATCATCAGCTAGCTTATGAAAAAGTAATATATAGAAGAGAAAATAAAGATAGACTGAACCAAATCTCTTGAAAGTCTCTCCATTACAAAAGTGTAGCGTATGATAATGTCTTGTTGGATTTGCATAATATGACAAAGAGATGACGCATGCTTACGCCAGCACGTCTCATTATTGTGGAAACTGTTCAACTTTATATAAACAAAACTATGCTCAAGAGATGACGACGATGTACTTGTGTTTCTAGCTAGAGTCTACGGATTGTTACGGTTGAGGCATGTTATTGCCAGAAATTTTTAAAATATATATGTAATGATTGTAGTTATTATGTTTAATTTGTTTTACTGAATTTCAGATCAAATAATGGTGGTCCTAGAAATTTCATTAGCATAACAAAGTCTAATCGTTTTGAATTTAATTAACAGACTTAAATAATGAAGCAAGTGTTGGTCCAGGGTCGAAAGTATAATGCATGCATATGTATTAGCCCTTTCAGTGGTATGATTCTTGCGTGGAGAAACCACAAGGGTCCATCAGATTCTTTCCTCTTCTTATTATTATTATTTTAAATTCTCAACATAATCAACTTTCAAAATAATTATTCTGATGTTTATTATAAAGAAAAACACAGCATAAGAGCACGGGGAATGATTTGCATCGAATAATAAATTGCCTCATATGTACCAAACAACCTCATAAGAATAAAAATACTCTTCTTATGATTATATATTAAAATAGCAATAACACTATCGAGTGTCGAGATTGATTCTAGATTTGGTTTTTGGGCTCGAGGCACATCTTAATCTTATACGCATCGTCTCCTTTCTCCACATGCGCGTCTCTTTATTCATCTTCCTTGCAGATTAATGTAATTACTGCAAGAATACTTCTTTTAAAACCCTATTAGCTGGAAACGATTGAAGTTATACTAGTGTCTGAGCGAAGTGTCTGTTTTTTGTTGTAATTTTAAAGTTTGATCCTAGCGTTGCAGCGGAGATTTATCAAAAAACAAAAAAAAAATGATCCGGAGACCGGAGTGGTCATGGTTTCCGACTATGAAATAAGTATATGTTCACAATATATAATATGTACGTTAAATAAGATAGAATAAAACATAAATGTGATAAGCAAAAAAATGGATAATGAGAAAGATTATTAGGAACACAACATGAGATAGTGATGAATTACCATATGGTGTGTGTGAAGGAGAGTGGGCCTCTTTCGCTAATTAATTTTGGATATAAACTTGTGTGCGCATGATACAGTAGCACTCAATTTATCCTCATTAGCCTGATAGTCTCATCTTCCCCTACTCCCATTTTAGTTTATGCACAATCTACTAAAAAAGATTTTAAACTAGAGAACTTAATTAAGTATAGCTAACGTTGTTGTCCGAATTTTACTCTAATAATTATCTTTTGTATACATCATATTTAACGGTTTGAATCATGGTTATTTTTGGTAACTTGTTAATGTGTTTTTATTTTTTATTTTTTATTTTTTATATATATTTTTTTCATTTTGTATTTTTTTCGTCTTTTTTTTCAATTTTCGTTTTTTTTTGGTTTCATAATTTTTTTTTGTATTTTTTAATTTTCTATTTAATTTAATTATTTTATTTTAATAGAACTGAAAATAAAATGGGTATTTGGTCTTTTAACACAAAATTTGTGTTATTCTAGTAAACCACAATATTTGGGTGTTAATCTAGTTATTTTTCTCTAAATTTGAGTCAAACTAGGTAATTTTCAGTTTTATATATAATAAACACTATGGACTACAGAGGTGCCTTTTTGCGCAGATGAGGACATTGTCGTTTAATAAAAACGAAGCTTGTAAAAAGGAGAAGAAAACAAAAACTTGTTAATGTTTTGAGGCTCTTAATTATCTTTGTAAGCAAAGCTATGTTACACTTACATACATGCATGTAGATGATTGTATTAGTAGTTTTAGTTTATTAACAATCATGCTAAACCCATCGGTCCATCAGAAGTTACTTCCGAATATAAAGTATAAATTTAATTTTGTCTTTGAATTGGATTGAAGCCCCACTACAAAAATGTTCATCCGATCATTTTCTCTTTTGTATTTTTCAGTTTGGTAAAGTAACATCAGATTAAGAAAACACAAGAGTAAACACTAGAGGAAAAAAGGACCTTATGATTTGATGTGACTTAAATCCACATTGAACAACGTTAGAACTGAAATTTTGCCCGGTGTTGGTACGTTATATAAAATTATATACAAAACTTTATTCTATCTTTTTTCCAAATACGAAAAACAGTTATATTTAAATAAATCGTAATACATAAAACTAACCAATTCACAACATATATTTTTTCTTGGCTTCCGCCAGAGCTTCAGAAACTCGAATCTAGGTTTTACAATATTTTTGGGGTTAAAAAGTCAATGTTTACGATATCTTTGTAGTCTAAATCTAAAATATAAAGAAAGAAAATGTTTGCTTCAATATTTTTTCATCAATCAACTAGTTTAATTTTTTTTTTTTGTAAATAAAACATCAATCAACTAATTACATTTCTTTATCTTAGGAAAATACAATACAGAAAAGAAAAAAAACAAAATGTACCAAACATGCATAAGCGTAGTTGTCATCCAGAGGAGTGACTTAGGTAGGGTCACCATGTTCACATGTCACTGTCTTAAGAAATCAGACTTGTTAGTTGTGGGACCTAACTTTCCTCTTTTGCCCTCGATTCAGGGCGCACTTCCAATGATACTGTAAGATTCTCACACTTCTGTTCTGTGTGTGTCTGTGGCCCTTTTCCACGTCGGCGGTTCCATCCAAATTGCTGGCTCCACAACATACATATCGAGTAGACGACTCGTATCTAGGCGATAGTATGTCATGCTAATTTTCGCAATCTTTGCGATAATTTTTTTTCTTTTTTTTCATTTCAAAATATTTCTAACAACGTAAAATCATTGCCGTTGCCGAAAATAAAAATGATGGAAGAAGAATTTGATTATATAGGTCTCCATTGCCGAAAAAGATCTTTGAGATCTAAACAAAACAATTTTAGTTTTTATTTTTCCTTAAATAGTTTCTATTCGAGGTCATTGGAGTTAAGACTTTAAAGTGGATGAAAGAATACCTAAGAGCATATGCAAGGGGAGAACACTTGGTGTGTTCTTAAGAGTTTTAAAATTAATAAAAATGTTGAATAGTGGATACAACTGTTCTTAAATTATAAAAACTGTTCTTCCTGAAGAACAGTTTTCAGGATAAGTTAGAACTGTTCTACCACTGTTCACCTTATTTCCTATTTTTAAATCCTAAGAACACACTCAAAAGTTCCCCCCTTGCATATGGTCTAACAGGTAAATACGGCATGCGGCTTTAAAAGGGGAGAAGAAAAAAGAAGATAGATTTTTTGGAGAATTGCTTTTTTGGTATCGCAGACATTTTTTAAAAGAGAAATCGTAGAATTCTTTTTTATTATAATGTGATGTAAGGTTTAATTGAGTCACGTGGTACAACTATGTACTGGATATGCGTGGTTGACCTTTTAGAGCCATGTATGATACAATGTCTTCGAAGTTTAAATCCATTGCTCTAAGGACTTTCACTAGACTCAATTTTCAAAAGCTAACATGATGGGTTTACCCAAAACAACCATAAACCTTTGATGCCAGAATAAAGAAACCATCTTTAGTGTAATTATTTAACTTTGTATATTATATGTGTTTAAGATGAAACCTTTAACAGAAATATATATGTTCAAGAAGACTTTAAAATCAAAGTTTACTGCAAAAAAGCCTATAAAAATATGTTTTATAGTTTGTAATTTAATTCACACCATTAATAGAGGAAATTCTATATATAGACGAAAGGATTTTCGTCTCAAAATACATGTTTCTTCTTTGTTTTACGTCATAAAGTTCATTTAAGGATCATTCGAATTCACCAATATCATAGAATCGAGGGTTTGCATGTTGAACAAGTATAGGTTTAATGTTAAAAGGTAAGTTTTTATATAATTGGGTCTTGTTTACAAACAAACTAGTTGGTCTTTTGTTCGTAAGTACTTTTGGACAATCCTAGAAACTTAGAAATGAATTATTCCAAATAAAAACTGTCATGAAGATGACATGGGCACGCTTGGAGTGATCCACTATAGCCTTGGTTCCATGTTACATAACTAATTAGTATAAGTGGTGAAAGTGATATGTCTAATCTTATGAAATTCAAATTTTGTTTATTGTCTAACTAAGATATGGGTGTAGAATATTCTCTTTTTGGTATATAAAATTGTAAACTAACTAATCAATTAATTGATTGATTAATAAATAAGGATGTGTGGGTGATGGAGTGATGGAAGAGACAAGTGAGAGAGAAGATTGGTGGGTGCGCGTGCAGCTCTCTATTTGTGGGATTGTGGTCATAATGCTTACTGCTCTCCTACCAGTAAACCTTTCCTCTTTTCTTTTCTTTTTTGTCATTTTAGATTAATCCATTTCGATAAAATCTTAACCATAAACTTATGTTTTTATTTGAAGATATTTATATTTGATGTTTATTCTTCCTCCAAAGTTAAAATAGTTAACTTGTAGTTTGTTACTATTTTATTTCAGATTAGTCCACACTATATGTTGGTTTCTTTATCTTTGCTTTGGTCTGATCAATTTGACTGAAAGTTGGCTCTAACCCAAAGTAAACCAAACTTTCTTTAGGTATGTTTTATTTAGTTTAATTTGAATCAATTTTTGTTTATTTCAGTTTAGAGGCTACACCTATATATGTCTGTAATTCTAATCTTTCAAAATATATTGTGTACATGCTAAAAAAGGATGAGACATGAGAGATTGTTTTCTAGCGAGAAGCTACCTAGTCCAAAGGATTTGGTTAATAATAATACATCACAACCAGTCATGGATAAAACTTCATTGAATGCAAAGAGTCTTAAAGGGATATTGAATATAATTGCTGTGTTTTATATATGTAACCATGCATATGTTAAGAATGGTAAGAATAGTTCTAGTTTTTTTTTAAAAAACTATCTTAAATTAAAAGCTAAGATTACTACTATCTATAGTAATGAGGAAGAAATTTTAAGCATTATATCAATCGATTATTTTTCCTTTTTAGTATATAAAGTTAATAAGTTATTGAAAGATTATCTGGTCCCAAACCCTTTCACCTATAGACTTGTATATTGGTGACTATGTAATAATCGTAATAATTTAGTCTAAATTAAATGGAAACATTGATTATAATAACATCTAACAAATTGAATGGAAGAATTGATCAAAAGGGTATTGTCCACTCAATTCAACGGATTCATGCCTTAACCGAATATATCCCCCCGTTTTTTTATTTTGTTAAAACAATACGGATAAATAAAAGCTCAACGGCTGTCAAAAAAAATAAAAATAAAAAAAAATAAAAATAAAAAAAAAATAAAAATAAAAGCTCAACGCCTAAGCGGTCGATTTGTTATATAGTATAGTTTTTTTTTCCACTTACCAAATTAAAGAAAAACCTTCATGCTTTTTAATCATCCGAAAGGATAATTCGGTATTAACCCATATTTTATCCATTGGAATAAATTACCAATAATTCTCGAATAATTTTGATTATTTTTACCCCAAAAGTATGAATAATTTGGATTAGGAAAGAAAGTTTAGTGACCCGACCCAAAATACATGTCTAATGAAAACCTCTGAAAACATATTTCATGAATGGAGCTAGAGGCAGTAATATTTGCTTACAAATCAACAACGAGTCGGTCATACTTTTGCTTGTATGTACACACATGTATAATGAGGAGTATTTTTTTTGTCAATATGACAGATTATATATATGTAACAGAATTATGTAATAAAAATGGATAATGATCATGCCGGAATTGAGAGTTTAGACATAACACTGCATGGAGAATAGAAATGATGTTGAAAGGGCACTTTTGGTATCACGTAACGAAGCATTCATTTCATTCAGTCCTAACTAAAATTGAAAAAAGGAAAAATATATAATTATCAAGTTGCCACGCCTGATCGTCTTTTATTTCGTAATTTCCCGCTCGATAATTTTTTTAACTAGAGATCTAACAACATGTGTTTTTTTTGTCACGTAGCCACATACCACGATTTGTCGATTTACTTCAATTTTTGCTCTCAGTTAAATAAACAAACATACGACAAAATATTACTATTGTTTTACTTAAGAGTTGACTACTGGTTTAGCCGTGGTCGTCGGCAAATGTTATCAATATTTATTACGGTTACACCTGCTAAATTTGTACCAAGTTCTTAATCAATCAACACATTTGTTGACATTAACTTACATGAAAAAAAAACTTCATCTTCTTTCTCAAAAAGAATTAAAATTTATAGGTAAATGAGTTATGTATAGTGATTTTGTAATCTCGATTTGATATAATTAAATTTAGCTGGAAAAAGAAATATAAAAAAAAAAACACAAAAACGTATATATTAACATATAGCTGTGTACTAAAGAAAGTCAACATTACAAAAGTAAATTCTGGAGTTTAGTACAAAGGGATTATATATAGTTGCAATGATATTTTTTGTGAGTAGCTCCATAGATTTACTGGATGAATAAGTTGACTTTAAGCATAATCTTACTTGATCTCGATTTCTTAACAAGACTATACAGTATATTTGACGACAAAAACAGCAAGAGTATATATTATTTATTTTTATATTACGATTCACAATAATTGATTAGATGGGTATCACATGGTTAATGTGTAATGCTGCAGTGATCAGGGTTGTCATTGGTAGTGAACAAGTATAAGAGTGTGTTTAATTTTGATAAACTGTTTTCATCTGGTTGAATACCAATCCGAAGTACCAAATTTCAGTGTAATATATTTATTGAAAAATTGAAACGCTTAACCGAACTGAAAAGAATACTAATATATTTTTAACATTGAATTTATTTGAAAAAATATTATTCATTAGATTAAAACCGCATTCGATGTAAAACTAAAACCGATAAATATTTTAAATTAATTATACTTTGGTATACGATTATTAATCGAAATCTGTATAAAACATACCAAGAAGTGTGGTGATGGTGGACTAGCGACTATTGATAAATACTAGTCCGGCTCGATTAAAATTTATCTCTCAATCTATAGCTATACCCATTTTCTCTTTTGGTGATCACTAAATTATGTATGATTATATGTCTTGTGTTTCAACTTTATTTATTAAGTTTTCGCAGTCTCGATCCCTTTCTGGATATGACCAAACTAGTTGTGGTCAAATGAATTGAGGGGTAAATGGTGAATGATTCTTATTAAGGCAACAAAATGGAGTCTACTTATGATTCAAACTTTAATAAGGTCTCTCTAAAGTTAGCCCCCAACAAAATCATCTTCAAATTAGCACACGATTTATCATTTCTCTTTCCAACAAAAAAAAAAGAGCTTCTGCTACAACCATTCATTCTTCTCATTATGCATTATAGTATTCAATTCCAAATTTTTCTCTTATTGTCGGAAAAAACATCTCAGGCCGTCATTCTTATTAATTTAACTAGTATACCATGATTTTCCTACAACCTGAATAATATTTATTTTGTTGTATAAACACAAACTTTTATAAAAATCAACAAAAAAAAAAAGGGAACTTTTGCGGGTTCTGTCCATCCGCACTACAACGAGTCAATGACACAGAGTGAACCTTAAAATTTAGATCAAGAAAGCCCATAAACAAAAAAGAAAATAATTATAGTCTACAAAAAAAAATGCGACCCATTTTTACAAGATACGAGGCATGCTCACCAACAAGTAGGGAGAAAATAATGCTGCGTCTACGGTCTAATTATGTACTACTATGTCTTAAAATGAAAGTTATGGGTCTGATTGGTAACCAAAAGCTGTACAAGTTTTAATTTTATCTGTTAGCTGGAGCTGTAAACTTTACCGGAATAGTGAAAAACTGTATGAAAGAGCTGTACGAGAAAGCTGTACAAAAAAGTAGAGAGTAAAACTTTTAGTAACGTTTTTGATAAAGCTTTTGTAATTGGTAAAAATAAAAACTGTACCACTTGTAGTTCTTTATTTTTGTTCACCAATAATCAAAGCCTATATAACGTTTATGTGCATATATGTATATATTGAAGCAAATAATTTAAACTTTTATGTGCATTAGCGATTGTTTGACACGCAAGCCACTAAAATTGATGTTTCTTGCAGACACTTGTTCCATTGCCTTTCAAGATCTTTTGTGTCTTGTCCACGATATAGTGTGTGTATGGATAATCAGATATATTATTTAATATGAGCAACGTAAATAAAGATGGGTCCTTTATTTTGGCATGATGAGTGATACGCAGGCCCGGCTCTAGGCATGTGCCTTGGGTGCCATAGCACAGGGTCTATTACTTTTTCTTGTCTTTTTTCTGAATAAAATAGGGTCCAAAATTTTTTTTTTCCAAAAACCATAGAGAAAAAGGCCCATTTTTTTTTTTCAAGCTCAGGGACTTTAATAAAATTGAGCCGGCCCTGGTGATACGTAACGGCTGATTGGAACCAATGTAGGAGAGGCTGATTACCGAATTGAATTGAAAGTTTGAAACCACGGTTTTTATTTTCGTAATATTCTTTTAGCTTAATATACTTTTATAGGTTAAGCTCGGTATTATTTATTTGTTCACAAATATTGACATCCATGGACCATGGAATAACAAAGAAAATGATATTACATTGAGAAATTTATGGACAAGCTCATTTGTACAAACAAGTCTGCGCAAGGATCGTTTCTTCTACTTATGAAAGTAGATTTAACTCTGAAATTTCTTTCTTCAAAACGTACACGATTCCAATAATTTTAAAAAATCTGTTTCCGCGTTTCCAAAAGTAACCGCTTCCGATTTCATGTAATATATATAGGTAAAAAAACTATTTAATATAACCTTTAACCCGATTTAATTAATTATATGTTTTATCAACTTCAAACCCTACTATATGTAAGGAGAAATACAGTCTCCCCTTTAAATTTTTGGATTGCATAAACCACCTCTAAAAAGTGTTAGTGTCATCAATCTTTTAATAACATGATTGGTAGCTTTTGTAGCGAGACATTTTATGGCTAACAATTTAAATGACTAAATATCTTTGTGATTATTTTATATATTTATATAGTTTTACTGATAACATAATTATGCGGAATCCAAAATTTACATTAATCCATTTCGTTATTCAGTAAGTTCAATGATTCAAAATAAATGATTTTCACAATTTCATAGTTCTTTTTTTGTTGTCAAAGGAGTTAAACCATGTTTCTTGGTATAATTATTATGTCGTCAATTCTACATTTTTTCATGATTTTGCATTTCTGCAATATTATCAACTAGAACTAACAAATCAGTTCTGTAATATAATCAACTAAGACCTAATGGAAGATGAATATCAAGAAAGATTTAATTTTGTAAAATAGTGGAATAAACATCCAAATTTGCATGCGCATAACCCAAAAATCTCCTCCTCATTACAGAACACAAGAAAACAGAACATATCAGACGCACACTAACTAGATCTCTCACATACACAGATACATACATGCGTACATACAAAACAAAACACAAACTCTCATCATCTTTCTCGTTCATTATGCCTACAATCATGATTCTTGGTCTCTTAACCCGCATGCTCCTTCTTCTCTATTCTCCAAAAACTCTACTATAAATACCACTTCTCTCCCACTAATCACCACTACCTCTCTCTTCTCTCTCTACACACACACAAACACATTTCCTCTGCTCTGTTCTTGCAACTTCCTCTGTTCCAATCCTACCATATTCTTCTGATCTTTGCAATGGCAGTGTCTGGGTTCGAGGGTTTCGAGAAAAGACTCGAACTTCGGTTCTTCGACGATGACAAACCAATCACCAATAACCCTATGGGACTCCGTCTAATAGACTTCGAATCTTTAGACCAAGTCTTAAACGAAGTGCAGTGTACGGTTGTCTCCGCCGTAGCGAATCGTTGCTTCGACGCTTACGTTCTCTCTGAGTCAAGCCTCTTTGTCTACCCAACAAAAATCATCATCAAAACATGTGGTACCACGCAACTCCTCAAATCAATCCGACCGTTGATCCATCTCGCACGTAACCTCGGCCTCACGTTACGCGCCTGTCGCTACTCGCGCGGCAGCTTCATCTTCCCTAAAGCTCAGCCTTTCCCTTACACAAGCTTCAAAGACGAAGTCATCGTCGTCGAAGAAAGCCTTCCCAAATCTCTCTGTTACCGTAAAGCCTCTGTTATGACGCCTTCTAATAACCCCTCACGTGCTTGGCACGTGTTCACAGCCAGCGCTGACGTGGAATCCGACGAGTCAGTCGTTGTCGTTGAAGTATGTATGACGGAGCTCGACAGAGTCAACGCTCGGAGCTTCTTTAAACGGAAAGGCGACGAGAAAAACAACAGCGATTCCGCAGGGAAAGAGATGACGCGGCTGAGCGGTATCGATAACATAAACGCAAACGCGTTTATATGCGATTTCGCGTTTGATCCTTGCGGTTACTCGATGAACGGCGTCGACGGTGACCGTTACTCAACTATCCACGTCACGCCTGAAGACGGTTTTAGCTACGCGAGCTTCGAGTGTGGTTTGTCTCTCTACGACGACGGTCACGAAGATATCTCTGAGGTTTTAAGCCGGGCCATTGATGTTTTCCGGCCAAGTGACGTCTCAATCGCCACCACTTACGGTGGCGAGGATTATAACCACGAGGTGACGAAGCGCGTGGAGCGCTTGTTGGCTAAGAAGCTTGGTCTTAAGTGCCGAAGCCGTATCATGGATGAGTTTCCAGGCTCCGGAACTGTCATTTATCAGTCGTTCACGCCTCGCCGGAAATAGTCTTCGCCGGAGGAGTAAAAAAGGAAAAAAGGTTTTAATTAGGTTTAAATTAGCTGAGAGGAGAAAAAAGAAACAGGTGATGACGTGGAAGGAGATGATTGGTTGATTTGGGTTTAAGGATGGATATAAGTGGGAACATATATGATCATGCACCCCACTTTGCGCTTGTGGCAATGTCACGCCTAAGCATTTTTGAGGTTCAGTGTTGTAGAATTTTAGTGGGGGAGGGTAAAAATGGTTTGGTCTGTTTTTTTGTTTCTTTTTTTTTATTTTCTTTCTTTTCTTCTTATGTTTGTTTTTTATATTTTCAATTTAAATTATCTTAAATCTCTATATCAGACTGTTGATATACGGTTTTAATCTTTTAATCGGTCTTACTTTATATGGTTACAAATTCATTCACCACCCTAAGTCATAAGAAGTATTTTTACTTAAAAGTAAACTAATCATGATGTCAAAATGTATTGTAAAACAACTTCAAAAGATCCTTCTTAACTACTGTTCGATATGTTTTGTCGTTACCAAACATATCTTAAGTCAGAATTAGCACCATAATTACCGACACTAATATTTGACGTTACAAATTCGCTCAAATTATTGTTAGCATCGTTGTTTACTTTTACAAATTTGTAGTATTGACGGCCGTATAATTTTGTTGCTTGTCTCCGACTCCGACATTTGTCATTTTAATTTGTCACTGATTCTAGCCCAAAACTTCTACTATACCGGACACGGTCAAGTATTCAGGTTGAACCGTTCAACTAATGAACTGAATAAAAAAATTATGCACAAATTTTTGGGGTCCAAAATTTACATAATATTATGGGTTTGGCGGCTTAAGGCAAATGTCTTTTTTTTTTTTTTTACTTTTTTTTTTGTGCGTTTGACATTTAACATTAAGAACAGTCAAATAATGAAATACAGTACAAAAATTAAAATGCAATAAATAAAAAACTCATACTCCCTCCGTTTTCGAATAGTTGTCGTTTTAGAGAAAATTTTTTGTTTTTAATTAGTTGTCGTTTTCAGTTTTCGATGCAAAATTTATTACTTTTTTATTTTTTATATTTATTTTTATTATGCAACTTGATTTACTATTGGTTAAATTATGTTTAGGTAGATAATTAATGATATTTTTATATTGAAAAACTAACAACATTAATAGTTTCTTAATTTGTGTGCATATAGTTAAAACGACAACTATTCGAAAACGGAGGGAGTAGTTAACAAAAGAAAAGGCAAAAAAGTAAGGTTACACTTTTTGTTGCTGACCATTTAAAAACACAATAAATATTGTTTAATTCTCCGCATATATGTTGGGGAGGAGTAGTACTGTAGTAGTATGTAATTGCTTTTAATAATCGCGCATGTAAATTTTCCCACCCCAACATATCAAAATCCAGTTTGCACGTGACAATAATTTGCTAAAAGTAAACCTTAATTTTTATTATTTCCACTGTCAAAACATACTTATCTCCAGTTCATAAGTAATAACCAAACTCAATCTTTCAAAAAGCTTCTTTGCTCTTCTTCAGTCACCACTCACCAGTCAATTCGTATAATTTCTTACCATCAGACGGTTTCATGCTCTAATCAATAACATAGAGAAGCAGCATTGAACTAAAAGAATACTATAGCTTTTGGGAGAGTGATGCACAAAGGTTCTTTGCAATGGAGTCATATGTAATAAAAACCAAATATAACTAGGAAGACAACAAACCAAGCTGTCTGAAGTCTGAACAACAACACCATTGCTGTTTTCTTCTGTGAAATAATAACCCTGTGACACTTAAAGTCTCAAGAGAAAGATTCTGTGCAATGAACCAAAATCAACGAGCAACAAAACAAAACCAAGATTACATTGTATGAAAGCTTGTGCATTTTGGAATCCCTACAACAAGAACACAATAAGAGGAAGCCATTCTTTTATTCAATTTTTGCAAGACCGTGAACATATAAATGGTTTCTCTATAAGAAGTAAGTAACTAATCAATCCTTACTAAACAGGTATTGGCTCATCTCTATCATTTCTTCATTCTCCTTTCATGACATTCCTTCAAAGCTTGAACATCTTTAAACAAATCAACACAACAACAAAAGCTTATCAACAACATTGTTAATAAAATTGCCCCCACCTAAGTAAAATTCAATCAGTTCTTTGATCAATCAACTGGTTCCTCACTCAGATTAACTAGTCAAAAAATAATCCCAATTTTGTTTTAATCGGTAAAAAAACCCTAAAACCCTCTAAAACCCTCAGATTTCAGAATTTAAAAATTGAGATAGAGAGAGTGACGTACGTTTTTGGCAAGATTTCCAGTCCCTATTGCTATCAACAAGACAATCCTACAAAAATATCGGAGAAAACAAATCGAAATCAATGATTTAAGGAATTCGATTGGGAGAAATCAAAGAGGTGAGAAACACAAACCTGTAAAGACAAATAGAGAGAAGAACACTCCTTGAGCTGTTTCACATTCTCGTCGTCGTCGTCTGCATCCATTTGATGATTCGGCGGAGAAGGAGGAGGAGGTTGCGTCTCGGAATTGGGATTCTCCGTCACTTTCTTCTCCATTTCACTGCCAATTTTAGGTTCTTCAGCAGAGAAGAAGATTCAGACAGAAATCGGAAAGTTATTTTTAATATTTTGGGCTTTAAAGTTATTTTTATAAAGCCCAGGCCCGTTTAGTTGGTCAACATGTAGATGACTCGAAGTTGAACAAAAAGACAAGATTGTTGTCTCGAAATGACTTCAGCTCCACTAACCTTTGTCGGGTTACTGTGCCACGTGGCGTTACCCCACCAACGTGGGAGCTATCACAATCAATAGTGAATAAACTACCACACAAACAATTTTTTTTCATTTCTTGAATATCGAAGAAAATGTCATTGTTTTTTTTGCAAAATGGTGTTTCTGTTACTACTCTAAATTTAGGATTTTAAACGTTTATCAAACTATGGAGTATATTCTCTGGCAATTTTCTGTCTAAAATGCAAAAAATGGATTTTATATTAGATCTACAATTAAGAAAGAGAGAAGAGGCGGATTTTCAGTTAATAACAGAAGAGAAGATGAGGTGGTGTAAGAGAAAACCAATGATCATGGTTACTTTCTCTCTCTTTCCTTAGTCTTTGATCTCTTCTCTCTTTCTCTCTCTTTTCCTTTTTTGTCTCATTTTTTGTCTTCAATCCATGGAAGGCCTTCGAGACTCATCGTCACAAACTCTCTCTTCCACGACGTCGTCTTCTTCGTCTCCCTCCTGGTAAGTTTTCTTTCATTTTTTTCCTAGAGATACTGTTTGATTGTTTCAGAAACATCTACAAATATTTGCAAATGATTATGTACCGTGTCTCACAAGTCATTTCATATGAAAATATACAAACTCAGCGATGTAGACGTTGAGAATCGTGGAAAACAATTAACTCCTCCCTCTACAAGAAGATCTCGAGCCGGTTTCTCTGATTCTTTCTCTTCTCATGGTAATTAATAATTATAATTGCATCATCATTAGGTTTTATAAAGATCTCATTGACTTGAGATTGTCCTTGTCCTTGTCCTTGGCATGAATTTCGTTTTCTGTGCAACAGATTTATCATCATTCTGTCGAGATGAAGAAATAACAACATTCTGCCCCAACAAATCGGAATTAGACGATGACTTATTAAGGAGCATAGAATCCGAACCTTCATCTTCCGTGGTGAGCACGTCAGACTCATCATCATCAGAAGCTCATCACCATCACCGTCATCATCATTCGTCTGGAGGTCCAAACAACGGTCACTGGAGAAGAGGTTTCTTCCGTTTACTTAAGAAAGGATCATCCGCAATGCCATTCAACACGTTCACACCTCTCAAAGGAGTTCCGAAACTGACCAGACGGAAGAGCAAACGCATAAGGGACAACATGGTTCCAGTTATACCTGCTCTTGACACTGATGACTTGTTCTACTTCAAACCCTCCTGGAGGAACTTCTCTCTCCAAGATATTCAAACCGCCACAAATGACTACAGCCGTGGTCCGGAAACCTCTAAAGAACCCTTTGTTACATTTTCAATAGATAAATACTTGTTTATGAAGTGGTGTAACATGAAAACATGTGGATATTATGGCAGAAAATCTGATCGGAGAAGGAGGATATGCGGAGGTGTATAAGGGACAAATGCCAGATGGGCAAATAGTAGCTATAAAGAAGTTGACTAGAGGTTCTGCAGAAGAGATGACGATGGATTATCTGTCCGAACTTGGGATCATAGTTCATGTAGATCATCCAAACATTGCTAAGCTTATTGGTTATTGTGTTGAAGGAGGAATGCATCTTGTTCTTGAGCTATCTCCTAATGGAAGCCTTGCTTCTTTGCTCTACGGTGATATATAATTCTCTTTTGTTTGATGTTATCAATGTCATCTCAAACTATAATTTGGATCAAAAACCTAACAAAGATCCTTGTAACATTTTGTAGAGGCGAAGGAGAAATTGAATTGGAGCATGAGATACAAAGTGGCGATGGGAACAGCAGATGGACTATACTATCTCCATGAAGGTTGTCAGAGAAGGATCATTCATAAAGACATTAAAGCTTCTAACATCCTTCTCACTCAGAACTTTGAGGCTCAGGTAATGATTGTTAAGGAAAACCTAAGATCTTTATATATGCCCTAATTAATAGTCTTTTGAAGATATGATTGTGAAACAAGCATGAACTCAAAAATCGTCTCTGTTTTTTTTCTTGCGAACAAATGATGACTGTAGATATCTGATTTCGGGCTAGCGAAATGGCTACCGGACCAATGGACTCACCATACTGTATCGAAAGTCGAAGGAACATTCGGGTTTGGAATCTCTCTCTTTGTTATAGATCATATATGCGGATTGAATAATCTTTTGTGTATCATAATATATCTATATCTCTTATATATATGTTCATCGAGCAGTTACCTTCCACCGGAGTTCTTCATGCATGGGATAGTAGACGAAAAAACAGACGTATATGCTTATGGTGTCCTGCTTCTCGAGCTCATTACCGGTAGACAAGCTCTCGACAGCTCACAACATAGCATTGTCATGTGGGTATGTGAGCCCTCTCTTATACCCTAGCTAGATAGAATATCTGATCTCTTATACTTTCTTTAAAACCGATTGATTTTGTTTCCATTGTAATATCACTAACATGGATCATCTATGTTTTTGTAGGCCAAGCCATTAATCAAAGAGAACAAGATCAAACAACTTGTTGATCCGATTCTGGAAGATGACTACGACGTAGAAGAGTTGGACCGTCTTGTCTTCATAGCTTCCTTGTGTATACACCAAACCTCCATGAACCGGCCTCAGATGAGCCAGGCATGCATAACAAAACATTTAATACCATCATTTTTTTTCCCTCAAATTTAATACCATCATTTAGTAACCACGTTTCTTTTACTATGAAGTGATTAATTTGGTCACATATATAATGTTGTATGTTTATGATTATACAGGTTGTGGAGATTCTGCGGGGAGACAAGTGCAGCTTAGATAAGCTAAGAGAGCGAGAAAACTCCAAACTCCAGAGGACTTACTCTGAAGAACTATTGGATAACGAAGAATACAACTCGACTAGATATTTAAACGATATTCACCGACACATGGAGACCGTTCTCGGAACATCTAAGGATTCTTGAAATGTTCTATACTTGCTAATTAATGCAAGACAAAAATTTCATTGAGTCCATATTTGTTCACTATAGAATTTCTATGATTGCTGAGGATTGCGAGATGAGAACGATCAGGATTGGATATTAAGTTAGAAGAGAAAGGACTGAAAAAGTTCAATATTGCTTCAAATATGTTGTACCATGGTGTATGTATTTGGTCATGGTCATGATCATGATGTATTGATGTTGTGTTCTTTCCTTTTTCCCATATTTGACTTCAACTATTGTTTGTTATTGTTTTTTTTTGTATGAATTTTTGTTCCTCGTTTCGTATTCACCTACTATTTAGGAAAAGACGCGGATTAGATAACTTGAATTATTTATGGTCCGTAGTAGTCCGTTTTACTATATCAATATCAACAAGTACTCATCCACTCTACTCTAAATTGATTAGAGTCTCTAATAAATAACTAAAAATGTACCAAAAATTACAATTTCATAAAAACCTGAAAAAAGTACAAACAAAAAATAAATTCCGCCATTTTTGAAAGTTTCTTTAGTTAATTTTTTTTTCAATTGTTTCCACAATTTTATTGTACAATCTTTTTTTCTTTTCTTAACCACAATTTTAGATCTCCGGAATCGGAAGGAGCCGGTTCGGTTCATAACCATTTCCCATTGGGTGGGTAAAAAACAAAATTCTGAAAGAACCGAAACGCAAGCGACGTGTGCGTTTTGTCGTTATATCGTTAGGCAGAGCTTGAACTTGTCATCACCGTTGAACACTTTCCCGAGAAAAAGCTTCTCCTTCGTCTTTTATTTTCCCGGAAAAAAAAATCAAAATTTTTACTCTCTTCCGATCTCCTTTCCTTCTACCGACTATCGTACATCTAGATCCAAGCGATTTCGATGGCTCGCCGTGGATTATTGTTCTTATTCTTCGCTATCTTCTCCGTCCTGCTTCAATCCTCCACTTCCCAGATAAGTTCTTCTAGCGTCTTCATCAATCCTTCCAAAGTCAAGCAGGTTTCATCGAAACCCAGGTTTCCTCAAAAACCCTAAATTGATTTTGGGAAATTTCAAAACTTTGAATGTTAGCAATTCTGAAAAATTCGATTTTCTTTTTCTTGTGTTCAGGGCGTTTGTGTATGAAGGGTTTCTCACGGAATTGGAATGTGATCATATGGTTTCTCTTGTGAGTTTTTTTTTTGTCTTGATTCATCTTCGGTTTTGAGATTAATTTGGAAACTTCTCTTTGTTAAAGATTGTAAATTTCGATGTGTTGAAAAGGCAAAAGCGAGCCTGAAGAGATCTGCTGTTGCTGATAATGATAGTGGAGAGAGCAAATTCAGCGAGGTTCGAACCAGCTCTGGCACGTTTATCTCCAAAGGAAAGGTTCGATTTTTCTTTTGTTTGCTTCCCTAATTACAAGGAGAAACTGGATCTCTCTCTCAGACATGTTCAGTTTTGGAATAGATCGTGTTTCTTAGCTCTGCTAATGACAGATTTTGATAGTTCAAACTTCAATGTTTGACCAGCTTATGCTCCTTAAGCAATCTGTGACATTTATCCTTTGAATAATTGGATCATGGACGTTGGAAGATTGACCTGATGATTATGTTAGATTGTTACTTAGCTAATAAATTAATCCAGGACTAACTTAAGTTTTTGTGTGCAAATGGTAATCAATTATGAAATTTTCTGGATTCAGATCTGTAAATGTTGTGTCATTGTTATGATTACCTTGATCTGTTGCTCGATCACCTGAAGTTTTCTTTGGTGAATTACAGGACCCCATTGTTTCTGGTATAGAAGACAAGATCTCCACTTGGACATTTCTTCCAAAAGGTACAATACACTCTGAAGATCTTACAAGTTCACAACTAAGATTGTTGAAAAATCTTGAAAGCTCAATATGTTGAGTTCTTGAAAGATTTCAGAAGATAATCTTCATGAAGTCCTTTACTTTTCGTGGTGACAGAAAATGGGGAAGACATTCAGGTATTGAGATACGAGCACGGTCAAAAATACGATGCTCACTTTGACTACTTTCATGACAAAGTCAACATTGTCCGTGGTGGACACCGCATAGCAACGGTTCTTATGTACCTATCCAATGTGACGAAAGGTGGAGAAACCGTATTCCCTGATGCGGAGGTTAGTGCTATCGATGAGTTTTTGCTTAACATTTCCCCCAAAAGATCAGTCTTGGGTCATTCTCTCTTATAAAGATCTGATTCTTATAGGTACCTTCTCGCCGAGTACTCTCTGAAAACAAAGAAGATCTTTCTGATTGTGCCAAGAGAGGAATCGCCGGTGAGAAACAAAACCGATAATAATTCTTTTTTCCTGGAAAGAAAAAAAGAGATGTTGAAAATTTTACATCTTTTGTGGCTGTATGGGTATCAGTGAAACCAAGGAAAGGGGATGCTTTGTTGTTCTTCAACCTCCACCCAGACGCAATCCCAGACCCATTGAGCCTTCACGGTGGATGTCCCGTGATCGAAGGAGAGAAATGGTCGGCAACCAAGTGGATCCACGTGGACTCATTCGATAAGATTGTGACACCAAGTGGAAACTGCACGAATATGCACGAGAGCTGTGAGAGATGGGCAGTTCTTGGGGAATGCACAAAGAATCCAGAGTACATGGTTGGAACTACAGAGCTTCCTGGCTATTGCAGGCATAGCTGTAAGGCTTGTTAGACTTGATTTTACCTCATCTTCTTCTTGTTCTGTGCCATAAAACTCTCAAAGTTTTCTGTTTTTCGGAGTTTCTTTTGTTGTTGTTTCTTGTAGAGTTGTTGTCGTTAATGAAATTTGTTCTAAGGGGAGTTTTGTAAAACTATAACTGTTCCTGAAAAGAATATAATGTAAACACATAGATTCAGTCAAATACTTTATAGGTTATGTAATTAATATAAGTTTGTTTCTTGGTATTGTCAACTAAGTAGCATGTCTGGCCAGTGGCACAAACCATTTAAGGTATCACCCTTTTCTTGTATTGTTGCAATTTCTGGTGGAGTATTATTGTCGTTGATAAACGTCTCTGGAAAAGACCTCTGTACTAACTCAGTTTTTGTCTAATCAAGCATTGATGTTTCTGAACTTCGTGGTGTGTTCCATTTCTTTCGCTGTTCTTCAAAGCTTCCTATGACTGCAGATTGTTTCTTATCATCGAGTCTAGAAGCAAAACTCACATAGAAGCCTCTGAGATCTACTCTTTCTAGTATATTTATTTGTTTTCCATGCAGTTTATCAATCAATATCTGACCATCTTTTGATTCATCCCCTTCAGCGATCACTTTTATGTGCTCAACTCGCAGTTTCGGCTTCAATGAAGCGTGATCTCCTCCCAAGAAAACTGCTCCAAGAATTTCCCCTAAGAACATGTCCTGCAACAACATTGTAGGGTTAGTTTGAAAACCAGACGAGAATCTTGATTGTTTTTTTGCCTTTGCGTGTTTGAAAGCAACCAAAGCCAAAATCATTTTTGTCTTAGATGAAACAGAATGAGAAGAGAGGCTTCACTATGTGCGTGTATCTCCTGTGATTCTGATGAAGAGCTTGCAATCTTGCAAGCAGCCGTTTCACAAACCGAGCTTCCGGTGTTTTCGCCGAGGAATAGAGTCTATTAAGCATTTGTTGAAAAGAAAACTTGCGTTGGGTTGCTAGAGGGATGAGTGTGATGTTTAGACCTGATTCAAGAACGGTCTTAGCTGCTAAAGGATCAAGAAACATATTGAACTCAGCATATGCATTCGAAGGAACTGTGAATACGTTCCCTTTGTCAGATTTTTCACGGCTTATATGTCCACCCACGATGTAAACCTCCTGCAATTTACAGCAGAAGCCATCTATAAAATCTAGGATCTTGATGGAATTTATCAAAGAAGTATCTGAAAGTTCTTGCCTTGATTAGTGAGGATGATTTTTTATCTGATGAGATAATCTTGGCTATGCTAGTCAACGGTCCATTGGTTAGTACAGTGATCTTAGACACTTCATTAACAGATTTGGTCAGATTTTGCCAAACTTCAAGTGCCAGAGGTTGTCGGATTTCAGTGTCCCTCGGAGCTCCATGTGCCACTGAGTTCTCTGCAGTGTTTCTGAAGTGACATTACCAACACTGTTTTGCTGCATGGTGTATATTGCTACATGGTGTATATATAGGTACCTGCGAGGGCTTATTGGGAGGTCACGAGCAAGGCCATAGAGAGTGTCGGAATCAAGAAAACCACCACAGCCTTGTGGAACCGCTTTGGCGTACTTGCAGTCTCCAGCAGATGGAAAACCCGGTTCTGATTGGTTCAAGGCGAACATATCTCCTAGACCGATCGGAATGTCATCGCGTCCCATCATATGAAGAAGATCGTAGACCACATCAATTGTAGCTGCATTAGCCCAGCCGGTTGGGCTCACGATAACCGCCTGGAGAATTCAGACTGATGAGAGAGCTGAAGTGTTACTTGTGTAAAAAGCAATAGGGTTACTTTTTCACCTAGTAACTTATGTAGCAAGAAATGATTTTAACCCCTTACCTTCAAATCTATAATTTCCACTGGAACTTTAAGGAGATAGAAGAGAGAGAGGAAATCTCCGGCGCTCATGTCCATATCGAAAACAACAGGCTTTCCTCCGAGCTGTGTGTTACTAAGATTTGCTATGAACAATTCTTCTCTATAGTACAGAAACTGAGTTGAAAAGTTGAACCTCCCTGAATCTTCAGGCCTGTTCAAAACCTATTCATCATGTAAGTGACTCGGTTAACATAAAAGAAACATTTGATCTCTCATATTTTTTTACGGCAGATTAGATATATTGGCCTCATGAGAACATAAAAACTTACTTCCAAAAAATTGTCATAGAACTCTCTATCCAGTTCACTGCTGAAGTTCTTGCTCGGTTTAGCTCGTGTTGCGACAAGTACACGAACTGAATCAGGTCCGGAGGTCTCTTTTGTGTAACCATCCTAATATGAGCATAAATAAAAGAGAGATTGGTTGCATTTTGTACTCTAAAACTGAAAAAGGATTAGGGAAACACATGTGTATACCTTGCAGTTTCCTTTTCCGCTTCTCGATATGCAGATTGGGTCGCGCAAACCCCTCTGAACATGACCACTGTGAACTCCTCCAAGGGTTAGGTTAAACTTTGGAGTTCTTTTTGTATAAAAGAATGGATTTGAACTGTCGGATCTTCCATAAGGTTCGTTTGAAGTAACAATGGTTATGTTCATATACTCCATCTCCGCGAAATCATTCTCACCTTTATTGTTGTTCTTATTACTATTACCAGAGTTTCTCATGATCGAAACTGCAACGCCAGCCGTGAAAGAATCCCACATGAAGTACCGCTGAAAACAATTCAAATCAACTTCATAACTTTTTAGACAACTTTCAAACATCTTGATGGATTCTAAAGGAAACAAAAATGATAAGTAACAAAGTGTCACCGCATAGAATTTTTCGGGTAACAAAGTGTCTCTGATGATTTTCAGAGACGAGAAAATGTATTGAGCTTCGTATGTTCTTTGATTCTTCTCGAATGTCTCAAAGAACTTTTTGTTAATTGGTATTGTATTGGTTGCATCTAAAGGAACCATAGTAATCGGAACACCTGAATGAAACACCTGTAATGAACACATAACACAAACACATGACATTGTTAGAATTGAGTCCATGATTAAATCATTTAATATCATATGTGGTAAATTCAACGGATGTCATGTGTTACATGTGACTCACTCGAACGGGTGTGTGTGAGTAAGAGACGTAACTTGTGAGATAAGTTACAACTGTTACCAACGGTTACGTAGAGTTATGTAAACATGTATATAAGTGTGTGTGTCTTGTCTTAATAAAACAACAAGTTTCAGTTTAATAAAAAGTTTTCTATTTCGTTCTGGTCTTCTTCAAAAGAGAAGAGACAAATGTCTCTGTTCTTCATTCTCTCTCATTATTCTAACATGGTATCAGAGCTTATTTGGTCTTGGAGCCTGTCCAAGTAAAACAAAGATAAGAAGAATTCCGCTGCGAGAAGAAGAGAAAAATGGAGCCAACATTTCTTACGGTTAGAAACCGAAAAAAAAAAGGAGAAAAAGAAGAAGAAGAAGAAGGCGTAATAGAAAAGGAAGAACAAGAAGAGGTGGTAACAAGAGAGAGTACCATCAGCCTTCACAAACACATTCACATGAAGTACCTTCAAGAGGAAGGCTCCAAAAGCGATGAAGAAGATAGGAAATCTTCTCTAAAGGCAATGGAGAAAACGGATGTGGATATGGAGTTGTGGAAGGAGAATTCTGAAACTTTGTTCAACAAGGTCTTGGTGAAGTTCAAGGATGCAAAGAAGACATCACTTGATGAAGTTGAGAATCCGAAGTAGGAGTCAACTGAAACAAGACGGAGGAAGCCACCTGTGTAAGAAACAGAGCAAGGCTTAGTATCAAAAGGTGTTGTTGAGTTGTGAAGAACACTGCAACACGGAGTAAGCTTCTGTTGAGAGAACAGTGCAAGGCTACTCAGTAAAAAAGGTTCAAGGGAACTGATGAGACGTCATCAAGACGTGATGGTGATCAAAAGAGGACACCATAAGAGGATGCTTACCTCGGAGAAAAATGGAGCACAAGAGGATGCTTACCTCGGAGAAAAATGGAGCATAAATCGGTTGAAGAGTAAACCGAAGACGACGTGAAGAAGATTCACGCACAAGATGTCACAGAGACGTGATGGTGATCAAAAGAGGACACCATAAGAGGATGCTTACCTCGGAGAAAAATGGAGCACATGCTTACCTCGGAGAAAAATGAAGCATAAGTCGGTTGAAGAGTAAACCGAAGACGACGTGAAGAAGATTCACGCACAAGACGTCATGGAGACGTTATGGTGATCAAAAGAAGACACCGAAGAAGACGTGGAAGATTTCACGCACAAATTTGGTGATCAAGAGGACACCAAAAGGAAATAAGAAAAAATCTCACTTAAAAGAAAGTGAGTGGAAAAAAGGTTTCGAAAACAACCAGAGAAGACGTGACAAAGCTCACGTGAAAAAAATAAAATTTTGAAGGTGACAAAGGAGAAGCCTTGTGGGAAAGAGAAATCTCAAAGTGTGCAACGTCAAATACAAGTAGCAAAGAAGGTGCTCTGCACGTAACAAGCCACGGCACGTAGTGAAGAAAGGTTAGAATGACCGAGAGATCGTACGTAAGCCTAGAAGAAACAGATGATGAGGGTCATATGCTGTTTAGTGCAGTTGAAGAAAGATCATCATCAAACGTGAATGATGAGACATGGAAAAGGGAAATATCCAAGTGATGACAAGCCAAGAAGAGAAGAACATCAAAGAGGTGTTTCTAATTCCGGGTTTAGCCAGAAATCTGTTGAGTGTTTCTAAAACAAGAAGTTACCAAAGGATAAGGTGATTCAACTCCACAGCACCTGCAGAAAAGAAAGAGCTGTGTTCGATTAAGGAGAATCGAAACAGAGCGAGGTGGAGAAGAAGTGTTCACGAAAGAGGAAAATCGATGAGTGAAGCATCCGGTCAAGAGGGAGAAAGAGAAGGGAGGTTTACCAATGACATATACAATCGTCAATGAAAGGGATTCAACCAGAGAAGAGGTGAATCATCAATGTTGAAGAAGAAGCGAGAGCATTGAAATGATGAAATCCCTAGATTGAAATTGGGGATTTAATCAAAGGACTCAAGAGGGAGTGTTAGAATTGAGTCCATGATTAAATCATTTAATATCATATGTGGTAAATTCAACGGATGTCATGTGTTACATGTGACTCACTCGAACGGGTGTGTGTGAGTAAGAGACGTAACTTGTGAGATAAGTTACAACTGTTACCAACGGTTACGTAGAGTTATGTAAACATGTATATAAGTGTGTGTGTCTTGTCTTAATAAAACAACAAGTTTCAGTTTAATAAAAAGTTTTCTATTTCGTTCTGGTCTTCTTCAAAAGAGAAGAGACAAATGTCTCTGTTCTTCATTCTCTCTCATTATTCTAACAGACATTAAACAATATTGAAGAAACACAAAACACATTACTATGATATCTTTGATTGATCTTAAAACCTGGTAAGCAGCAAAAGGATCAGCGAAGATGTTGAATTCAGCGTAGGGATTACTTGTGAGATATGTGAACAAGTTCCCGCAGAATCCGGTGGGGTTTGGACAGCGTACACTACCACCCATAACGTAAATGTGTTGGATGTTATGTTTGAGGTAAGGATTTGACATCATGAAGAGAGCGAGATTGGTGTGAGAACCGATCACGAAGATGCTTATTGGACCTTCAGAAACTTTGTCGACGATTACTTTTTGTGCCGTTGGTTGCTCGAGAGGAGTGTATCTTCTGTTCCCCTGTTTTCCCACAAAAGCAGTGTATTAACTTTTCTTTTTTTGGTGATTTATTTGTTGACATCATATTTTAATTATTGCAACAAAACAAAAAATCATATTATAATTATTTATCAGTAAAGAAATTAAGGGAGGAAAACAAATTAAAACAGAGTGATCAATGGCAAAACATAGGATGATGAACCACAGGTCTAACAAAGATCTTTGAAATAGAAATATATGTCAGAAGATCAACAGTTATCTCCAGTCTCCACCAATATGTGGTCTAATTGAACAATTTAACTTGTATTGTTCTAAACTAACAAAAAGAAAGACGCATCTAGAATTCTAGACCTAAATCATCTTATTAAGAAAATAAAATACCTGAGGAAGAAAATGTTTACGAAATCCATAATTGGAGTCGATGTCGAGTAGGCCTTTCTGACCTTTTGGAATGGATTGTCTGTATCTGCATCCTCCTGCTGTTGTCATCCCCTGAAATCAAAAATAAATTTAATATAATTTATCATAAAAATATGAAACTTTTGAAAAGATTATACAATATATTTTTATATGTATATATAGAGTAAATTTTTGATATAATTAATTTTAACATATAGAAATATATTTTTGTTTGTTTATCAGCCCTATAGAGAGAAAAGGACCAAGTATTCATAAAAAAAAAAATATATCTATGGATCATATTGATTACCATTCACTCGAAAATTTTATTCTATTCCTCTTCTACAATTTTTGTCTCTTAATTTTTTTCAAATTTTTGTATATAATAATCATACTCGATTCATGTTGTTACTGTGGTGAACACCACAAACTAATTTGTATTGTTTTTAAATGCACTAGGCAATTGGATACCACTATTTAGGAACATGTTCAAAATCTTCACTTGAAGCATAACCAATTGTATATGCAAAAATGTTAGAAACTTAGAGAATCATGAAGAAAAACCTGCTCGATGATGGGAAGATAACCACCGACGTCAGGAAGAATAGTACCATCATCGAGAATCCCACCTTCACCTCCAACACCAACGGGGATATCGTCACGACCCATCATGTAAAGAATGTCGTATATATGATTCACTCCATGTCCTGCGTTTGTCCAAGCGTTGGCACTTAATGTAATCCCCTGTTTCAAAAAACAGAGCATTAACAGATATTAAAGAAACGTTCAAGAATAGAGTGTAAGAATGACGGCGAAGTGATGTGCTAAGGCTCACGACTAGATCGAATTCTGTTTTATTGAGCTTCAAGAGATACAAGAGAGCGATGAAGTCGTCTGTATCGACATCTGTGTCCAATAGAATACGGTGTGGGCTAGACAGAACACATGTGAGGTCATGACCTAAGAGTCCAATAATGGTGACGACTAGAACAAACCTTTGTGGGTTAACCATCGCAAAGAAGAAGAAGAAGAAGAAACTCAGAGAATTCTGTTTCTTGTCTGTATTTTAAATCAAAAACACTAAGAAAAAGGACAAAAATGTTAACTACAAGGTTACCATTTTTAAGAAAACATCATCTTGATAACCTTAAGTAACTAATCTTGATACTATGATTATATATTTTTATTTTGTTGATAATTTTTATTTATTTAGAACTAATCATCTAGTCCTAACGTAATATAATTTCTATCCATATTTTTAAAAACTAATGGATAACTAATGCTAAATTATAACATACGCATTAGTATAGAATCTAGACAATCAGATTATCTATGTTTTTCCATATATATTTTGCAACATTTTAATATTTTATACATAGAAGATGGATTTTTTTTGAAATTTAAATGGAAGATTCCAGGAAAACGGAAACAAATATATATAGAGTAGGAGAAATAAATTTGATGAACCCTAGAAAAGGAATACACTAAAAGAAAACAGTCTAAAAAACAAAATTGAATAGAAAATAATCTGGTTTATTCTTGTACATAAATCTATGCCAACATGTTTAGTCAGCTTGGTGGTGTGCTCCATTTCTTCTTTTGTTCTTCAAAGCTTCCTATGACTGCTGATTGTTTCTTATCATCGAGTCTAGAAGCAAAACTCTCAGAAAAGCTTCTCAGGTCTACTCTTTCAAGTATCTTTATTTGTTTGCCGCGCAGTTTATCGATCAATATCTTACCATCTATCGATTCGTCCCCTTCAGCGATCACTTTTAAGTGCTCAGCTCTCAGTTTCGGCTTCAATGAACCATGATCGCCTCCCAAGAAAACTGCTCCAAGAATTTCCCCTAAGAACATGTCCTGCAACAACAATGTAGGGTTAGCTTGAAAACCAGACGAGGGTCTTGATTATTTTTGCCTTTGCGTGTTTGAAAAAATCAAGGACAAAATCATATTTTTCTTAAGATGAAACATAATGACAAAAGAGGCGTTACCATGTGCGTGTATCTCCTGTGTTTCTGATGAAGAGCTTGCAATCTTGCAAGCAGCCGTCTCACAAACCGAGCTTCCGGTGTTTTCGCTGAGGGATTGAGTCTATTAAGCATTGGTTGGAAAGAAAACTTGCGTTGGGTTGCTAGAGGGATGAGTGTGATGTTTAGACCGGATTCAAGAACGGTCTTAGCTGCTAAAGGATCAAGAAACATATTGAATTCAGCATATGCATTCGAAGGAACCGTGAATATATTCCCTTTGTCTGATTTCTCAGGGTTTATATGTCCACCCACGATGTAAACTTCCTGCAATTTACAACAGAAGCCATCTATTAGATCTCGGATCTTGATGGAATTCATTAGAGAAAGTATCAGAAGTTCTTGCCTTGATTAGTGAGGATGATTTTTTATCTGATGAGATAATCTTGGCTAAGCTAGTCAACGGTCCATTGGTTAGTACAGTGATCTTAGACACTCCATTACCAGATTTGGTTAGATTTTGCCAAACTTCAAGAGCCAGAGGTTGTCGGAGTTCAGGCCGATCAGTGTCCCTTGGAGCTCCATTTGCCACTGAATTCTCCGCAGTGTATCTGCATTAAAATGTACATATATTGCTTAAAATGATCTTATCATAGCATTGTATAAATATTAACATATTCTTAGGAAATTTTCACATCACTCATTATCAATTGTTTTTTTAATATACACACATACCTGCGAGGGCTTCTCGGAAGGTCACGAGCAAGACCGTAGAGGGTATCGGAGTCCAGAAATCCGCCACAGCCTCGTGGTACAGCCTTGACGTACTTGCAACCTCCAACCGGCGGGAAAATCAGGTCGGATTGGTTCAATGCCAACATGTCTCCCAGACCTACTGGAATGTCGTCCCGACCCATCATATGAAGCAGATCATAGACCACGTCGATTGTTGCTGCATTAGCCCAACCAGTTGGGCTCACAATAATAGCCTTTCGAGTCAAGAGAGAGTGGGTGTTAGGATATTGAAGAAAACAGCATAATCACCAAGTTACTTGTGTAGCAAGCCTAGTGACTTGTGTATTAAGCAACTGATGTAATTGAGCTATTTGTCACACTAGTTCTGCAACACGGATAAGCTAGATCTCTGTAAAAACTTACCTTCAAATCGATTTCTTCCACCGGAACTTTGAGGAGGTAGAAGAGGGAGAGGAAATCTCCGGCGCTCATATCCATATCGAAAACAACAGGCTTTCCGAGACGTGTTTTGCTAAGATCTGGTCTAAACAGTTCTTCTTTATAGTATGGAAACTGAGATGAAAAGTTAAATCTTCCTGTTTCTTCAGGTCTATTCAAAACCTGTTCATTATGTAAGCAACTCTGTTACAACAAACAAACAAAAAAAAAAAACGTTTGATATGTAACTTTTTCCAGATTAGATTCTGAGAATATGAAAACTTACTTCCAGGAAATCAACATAGAACTCTCTGTCAAGTTTACTTTTGATGTTTATGTTGGGTTTAGCTCGTGTCGCGACAAGAACACGAACAGAATCAGGTCCAGAGATCTCTTGTGTGTAACCATCCTGATGTTAATCATTAAAGAGGTTAAAATTGTATTGTTTACTCTGAAACAAAACCAAATCAGAAAACTAAAAAAGAAAGGTATATTCAGGAAACACAAACCTTACACTTTCCTCTTCCTTTTCCGCTTTTCGGTAAGCAAGCTGGATCTCGCAAACCCATCTGAACATGACCACTATGAACTCCTCCAACGGTTAGGTTAAACTTTGGAGTTCTTCTATTATCAAAGAATGGATTTGAGCCATCGGATATTCCATAAGGTTTGTTTGAAGTAACAACGGTTATGTTCATATACTCCATCTCCGCGAAATCGTTATCACCATTTTTGTTGTTCTTATTACCAGAGTTTCTCATAATTGAGACTGCAACACCAGCCGTGAAAGAATCCCACATGAAATAGCTCTGGAGAATATCACAAAAAGTTCAGAAAAAAAAGAAGAGAGAAACATTCTTGATTTAATTTAGTTTGGTGAAATGGATTCACAAATGTTACCTCATAGAATTCATCGTCGAACCAAGTGTCTCTGGCGATTTTCAGAGATAAGAAAACGTATTGAGCTTCGTATGTTCTCTGGTTCTTCTCGAATGTCTCGAAGAACTTCTGGTTGATTGGAATAGTGTTGGTTGCATCTAGAGGAACTAGAGTCACTGGAACACCTGAATGAAACACCTGTAATAAACACATGTCATGTCTAGTTTTGAAAATGTACCTAAGAAAAATGTGCCTTAGAAAAATGTGATATTTATTTATAAGACATTACAGAATTAAGAAAATTAATTTATAAACCAAACAGTTTACTGTGATCACAAGAATAAAGAGTAAGATAATGAACCTGGTAAGCAGCGAAAGGATCAGCGAAGATGTTGAATTCAGCGTAAGGATTACTTGTATAATCTGTGAACAAGTTTCCACGGTTTCCACACTGCCTAGGTTGACATTCCGCCGTCGTGGAGTTCGCCGGACAGCAACCGGTGGGGTTTTGCGACCGGACGCCACCGCCCATGACGTAGATGTGTTGGATGTTGTGTTTCAAGTGAGGATTTGACATCAAGAAGAGTGCGAAATTCGTGTGGGATCCAATGAGGATCACGGTGGCTGGACCTTCGGAAATTATGTCGGCGATCACTTTTTGTGCCGTTGGTTGCCGAAGAGGAGTGTATCTTCTGTTCCCCTGTTTTCCCACAAAGACATAACCAATAAAGTGTTAACCAACCACAAAAACCGTCTTTTAATATTTAATTAAATATAAAACAACTTACAATTACAAAAAAAAAGAAAAAAAAACATCACCAACCAATCGATTATTTTAGACTTATTTTTGAACTAACACTGATTTTATATTATTTAGAATATCAAGAAATTATATATATAAAGAGACATTCTTAAACGTTGAAGAAGGAATTTAGAAAACGTTCGTAATATTTTGTAGTATTATTAAATTTTTTAAGTAATTTTGATATCCTTATAAAAAATGTACATATATACGGAATACTTCAAATATTTACAAAGAACCCAATTATTAATCTTATGTTTTTTGTATATGGAATATCACGCACGACCAATCCTAAACCTACAATTATATGAGTCACTACTACATTCGAATCCTATTAGTTGCCGACAAGTGTTTGGAACTTTGGATGTACAAAGTCAGCTACTTCTATTGGAACACCACCATTACTATGATTCTAGCGACACGTGTAGCCGAAGAGACACCAGCACAAATGTCACAAAACCCTCCACAAAAAAATTAACAAAACTAAAAAGATTCTAAATGGTGGTTGCAATTAAAAGTAGCTTAGTTGGTGCGATGGGATCATGCGATCTATATGATATAAAATGAAGCTACTATAGTTCTTTAGATAACCGACGCTATTATAGTTATTAATTTAGTATAGTTAAAACTTGAAGATAGTAACGTCAAGACATTAATTAATGTTACAAAAAAAAATTATTAGGTATATTACGAAAACACCAGTTTTCTGTAAATACGAATTTTTCAAATACTTCGTTACTGAAATTTTGTTAGAAAGTAATAATTCTATCTGGATTTATAGCTACTTTTTGACGAAAAGTGTCTGTTTTTGTAAATTTTTCCATTTCTGTATACAAAGTCAAAATTTAATAAATACCTGCGGAAGAAACTGTTTACGAAATCCATAATTGGAGTCTATGTCGAGAAGGCCTCCAAGACCTTTAGGAATGGCTTGTCTGTATCTACATTCTCCTGTTGTGGTCATCCCCTAAACACACCAGTTTTTCAATTTTCAAAACCAAACTAATTCCAAAACTTTTTTCTAATCCCAAAACTTATTCAAGAAAACAAATAAGAAGAAGAAGAAACCTGTTCGATGATCGGAAAATAACCACCGACGTCAGAGTGAATAGTACCGTCGTCGCGAATCCCACCTTCGCCGCCGACACCAACGGGGATATCGTCACGACCCATCATGTGCAATAAATCATACACTTGATTCACGGCGTGTCCTGCGTTTGTCCATGCATTTGCACTCAATGTAATCCCCTGTTTCAAAAACAGAGTATTATTAACAACACAAGTTAAACAAAGCTGGTGTGGGGGATTGATAAAGTAGCAATGGGCTTACGACTAAATCGAATTCTGATTTGTTGAGTTTCAGGAGGTAGAGTATAGCGAATAAATCGTCTGTGTCGACATCTGTATCCACTAGAATACGGTGTGGAGTAGACAGAACACAAGGGAGGTTTTGTCCTAAGATTCCAAGAATAGTAACTACTGTGATGAACAAGAACCATAAACTCTTCAAAGTTGGGCTCGTCAACATCTTTAGAAGAAGAAGAAGATGAAAGAAACTTTGGTGTTTCTATTTCTTGTCTGAATCTGAAACAAACCCAAGATCTGTTTCACCAAATGGCAAGAGAAGCAAAAGATTCAGATCAAGAAAGCATTACATGAAGTAAAATCAATGAGAGGTAAAAAGACTGAGGAAGGTGGTTCTTGAAAGCCTTACAAATTAGAAATTCATCAAGTGACGAAACAGCTCAAATCAAAGGAGAGAGACTGTTACATCAAAGCTTTACTTAGAGGGAAAACAATTTGGCAAAAGGATATGATTTGTAGGAGTAAAAATTTTAAAAGCCTAAGCTTACAGAAACAGTTCTGTGACAAGTTAACAGGATATCAAGATAAGATAAACAGACGTGCAGATGCAGAGAGAGAGACGAAAAAAGGAAAGGATAAATGGTTGGCAACGAGGGACCATATCGATATTAAAAAAAGAGAAAAAAAAAAGTTATTGACATCTAAATTAGGTAATATAAAAAATTGACAAAAAAAAACAAATTAGGTAATATAAAAAGAAAAGTACGGAAAAACTTGTAGTCAACTTCCTTGGAATGCGTTTTGAAGGTTCCTCCGGTTTTTTCCCCTTACTTCTTTTAATTTCCCGGTCAATATTCTTTCTGCTTCTCAATATTTCTTTAAAAAAATACGTGTATATATATATATTTTTCATTTTATAAACAGTAAAAATTCCAAATGTTTGACCCATAATCTTTTCTAATGGCCTTGAATCAACTTTTAGATTTTAATAATTATATTTTCATACCAAGAAAAGTTTGAATTTCAAAACACAAAAAAAAACCAACCACTAGACTACCACCCTTTTAGCGACATCATTTATGTGATTCTTGTTTATGAAAAAAGGTTAAAAGTACATGAATTTATGTACCTAAAACTTAATATTCACAAATTTAATTTTGGTTCCACGTACATCCGACCATAAATGAAATTTTTTGAAGAGTAAAAAAAAAAATAACATGATTCACGTGCGTGTATTTATATATTTCTTATGTATTCATACATTTAGATATTTATTTGGTCACCAAGTTCTATTTTCGTTTAATTTTCTGGGATGTGATCGTATTTGTTACAAATAGTAAAAGAGATCGGATATTCATCAACGATAGTTTTTTAATTGAAATTTTCCAACTTGTGATCACGTTTTCTTCTAAGTATTAGTCAAACGAAAAAGATTCGGATCCGTCATCAAAGAGAGTGGCCATCAACAAAAGGAACAGATCACACAACTTGTGATTAAAAGATGTATACAAACTTTGAAATAGAATTCAATGAGAGAGAAAATTCGAGAAATGTGTAACCACGAAACTCGTTAGAGCATATGCAAGGGTGCATCTTTGAAGATTGATCTTAAAGGTAAAATAATATTAAAATATTATAAGAGCTTTAATTAAGATCTTTTGTAAAGTAAGTGATTATTGGTAGAACATGATTAGATCTTATGAATTAATAATTTAATAATCAAAAACTTTAAATGTTTTTTAAAAATTACAAAAATTATTTTAAAAATTGAAAACATTAAAAACTAAACTAAAATTTTGAAAATTTATATGTTAACAAGTAAAGTTTACTTGCATCACAATACTAAAGAAGAAATGAATACAATTCTAAAGGAAAAAAGAATTCAATACTAAAGAATAAATGAATTCAATTCCCACATCAATTACATCCTTTCTCCATTAGCTTGATCAAATTCTTCTTGATCACTACTCAATCCTGTGCTATTGTCAATCATACCTTAAAATTGTCCAACAGAAGATGTGGAAGAATCCTCTCTAAATGAGTAGTTTCTTAAATGCAAAGATGGATACACTCCAAAGAAAAAGGAATGAAACAAGAGAAAAGGCAAACCTCTTTGGGTAGCTTGCAAGATTGAATTTGGACTTGGAGAATGAAACATAGAGATCATTGGCGTTATGAGACACAAACAATGCTTCAACATCTCTGTGCAAATAACAGAGCTACAAATCAAATTCAAGCAAATAACAGAGATGGAATGTGTTATCTGCATACCGGAGATTTCAGGGCTAGATGTTGAATACACTATTAATGGGATCAAAGTCACATATAACCTCCAGCTCCAATAACTAACACCAAAGACTTCAAAAGATTTGACTGCCCTAAAATCATACACACACAAACTTAGAACAAAAAGGAAGAATCAATTTGGGGAAGACACTAGCAGATGAAACAATCAATTCAGATTTCATACAAATGAAGTCAAATTTCTTATACATGAGTAAATTACACAAATGTAATCAAAGGGAAAAAAAAAAAAAAAAAAAACCAAAAATAAAGTTTTCATCTTTCAGCTCCATGATCATTAACTAAGAATTATCCATCCTATTGGCTAAAAAATTCAAATTGAAATCAATTCAATGAGAAACGAGAAGGTGAAAAGAGTTGCAATTTGAGCAAAGTACCTTCAACAGCAAACGAAGGAAGTAACAGTTGGCGACTATAACGAATCTGATCCGGAGAAAACCCGTGCTCAAGCTCCGGCACCGTTAGATACGACGCCGCATCGTTCAACCGCCGATTTCGAAGTTACCTTGATAATACTCTTGAGATGCTTAACGAGTTCAGAATCAGGTGTAGATTCATCTTAGGAGGAGGAAGAAGAAGAAGATCGATTCAGAATTAGGGTAAAAGACGAAATCGTAGGAGGAGGAAGAAGAAGATCGATTCGTAATCAACCATGAGCTCCTTCAATGGAAACAACAGCAACATCGATAATCTCCTTTTTTCATTTACAAAATTCGCAGCCAATCCTGTTGTGTCACGTGGAGCCGCAACTGGGCTTAAAACTGTTCTTGGGCAAGAGCAGTTCTTAGGATCCAAATCTACTATTCCAATTTATTTCTATTTTTTAAAGCTTAAGAACACAGCTGTGTTGTAGCGTTAATGATGGTCTTATGGGTGTGTGTGTTTATTTTAATTTAAAAGATTTTCTCCGACATATTTTTTTTGTTTGACTTGATTTTTTCAAACAGTTTACAGAAAAATAAAAGTGTTGACTTCAATAATCACGTGGAAAATACGACGTCTAGATCACGTGACGTGATCGGTTCTTGTTGGAAAGTCCACCGATGGAAGATGTCCACGTATTCCAAGTTTTATTGTAGTTTAATGTAGTATAATTAGCTCTCCTTTTTTTGTATTTTTGTTCGTAATTAAATCGGTAAAATTATGATTTTCTGTGACCCCTTTCTTCTAATTTTTTTGTTTGCTCAATTTTTTTTTTAAATAAAGCAGTCAAAGTCGTTTTCTTATGTGATGCGTGATAGTATTTATTTGTAGGATGTGAAATGATGAACGGACCATTTACATTAAAATTACTCCATTAGCTTATACTCCATTAATATGTATGGAAGACTACATGAATAGAAGACTTAACCACAAAATATAGGCATGCCCAACCATTAGCTTATTGAATTTAATTTTTTTTTTGGTTAACAACATGTATGTAGGATATAAATTTAGATTTGGATAATAACACATTGAGGATATATAGTAGTACAAACTATTGAACTATAAACTCTAATAGTACGGAATACCATTTCCATTAGCTGTATTCAAACTTTAATCCTCTACAATCTTAATTATACATGATCGATATTGATGTTGATTTCAAAGTTTAAGCAACCTATGCCTTTTTTTTTTTTATTTTTTGCGCTTTGATCTGCAAGACTGTACACTGATGGGAACTTCCCACCGTGACCAGCAAAAAAAGTTTTAAAAATACATCACATTATACATTTAAATATTCATAGCATAAAACCATAAAATATTCATAGCGTGTAACCATGTAATTATGAATAAGAAGATTCGACTTCAATAAGCAAATAAAGAAGATAAGTCGCAACATAGAAAAGAAAAGAAGAAGCGAGAAGTCAAAATCGGAAGATCCAAACTTTATGATTCTTTTGGAATTTCCATTATGGTTTCAAGGAGATACGCCGATGAAGGAGTTTGTCCAAAGGGTGGTAGTTTTTATATAAAAGGATAAAACGATATATTGGTGTTATTCATACGATAATTTCCAACTTTTCAACATTACGTTTTGGACAATATATCATGTAATTTATTAAATGAGAATTGATATTATTTGTAATTACTCTTGAATCTTAATTATGTGGATCGAAATAAGCTTAACAAATAACAAAGCAGGAACCCGCAAAATTATAGTAGTTTTCTAGGTCGAATGGAGGTCCCCACATTATCTTTTTTTTGTTTTCATGGATAAATTATACAAAATACTTTATAATATGTATAGAAAAATGCCCAGTTGGACATAGCTATGCATGCTTCGCATCACTACAAACTAAAGGTGGGAGCTGAAATAAAAAGGGTCAATTATAGCTTTAAATCATGGAATCATTTCGAAATTTTTAATATTTAAAATTTCAAGAACGGATAGTTACATTTCAAAACCCTTAAGCATTTTATAGGTTTTGAGACAAATTTCTAAAACAAGTTTTTTATGCCCATAAATTTTTAAAATAGATCTCTTTTGCTCATAACATTTTCTTTTGGGCTTTTTTTTTGTTATACCTTTTTGGTCATAAATTATTATTTTAAAACTGTTTTTGTTAAAATAAAATAAAATAATAAATCTCTTATCTCAATAGACTTGGAGTGATCGCACTACTAGCCCTATACTTAACCCAGCCCTGCTGCCCTGGTTACATTATGTAATTGATGTACATACTCTCGAGTCTCGAATACAAATACGGATAATATCGACCACCGCTTTTGCAAACATATCAATTCAGGATGTAAAATAGTAAAGCAACATATCGAAGATACAACTTGATATATATATATATATATATATATATATATATATATATATATATAAGATACAAACTTCATAAAAGAATATTCAGTGTTCAATCAAAAAAAAAAAAAAAAAAAGAGAATATTCTCGTGTGCACCAAAAGGTGACGTGCTTTGTTTTGTTGGAGTTTGATGATTCAGTTTGGTCAAAACCCACTTGAGTTTTGGGCCCATAATGATAGTAAGTGTAGGAAAGTCTCTTTTTTTGCTTGACCTAAGTTGTTTAATGGAAATAAATAGTTGAATAACCAAAGTGCTTACGTCTATAATCTATATATCATCACTAAACAACTTAAATTTGTCTCCACCAAGATGAAAATCATACATATACATCTATCCTTTTGCATACATTATTAGTATTTTTTTTTCTCTTTTTTTTTTCTTTCATCATTGGATAAAATCTATTCCCACAAAAAATATCGAAATATATTATCATTTAGGATCACCTGAGTTATATAAAAAAAATGAAAAAACAAAACATCACACAATTAAAGAACAAACTAAAAGAGTAAAATCTCAAAACTCAATAGCAAAAAGCTCACAAATCTGCAAAAGTATAAGCCAAACAAAATCCATAACTTAACATATAACAACATATCATCACAAGACGATACACAAAAATATTGACCTAAAAAACTTTAGATATGGTTTGTAATTGGAGACTCCCATCCGATCAAATCAACATTACACAATAACACTAGTACAAATTATTTTTCGAAAACTTGAGAAAGCAAAGGAGAAAATTTCTCACTGATCTCCGGCGAAGAGAAGCCTCCGAGATACAGCGACTCCTGATTTCTTGTAGTGACCTTCCCGGAACCCTGAATCTGACTCGTCGTGATACCATCCGACCGATCTCTGCGCTTCGTGTACGATCTGCGATATACCTGTATCCAAAAAAACACATCGCATCGGGAAAGTTGAAGAATCCATCGAGAGATAGAAAGTGACTGTGTTTTACCGTCTCTGACGGATTGTTTGTTGTGGCGGATATCGTGAATTGTGGCGGAGATCTTCCAGTAAAGAGGACGACCAACATAGAAAAGAACCACCATTAAAGAGATCATGATCACTGTACGGAACCAGATTCTTGTTTTCGGTGACGATGATGGAGACGCCATTTAATCTTCTTCGAGTGATCCAAATCCAAAGAACAGAGACAACTCAAATTCCAAAAAACAAAAATAATATAAATAAAATTTTCGCCACGTCATCAACTTAGATCACCCTAGAGGGTTTCAGTGTATTAATTTCCACGAACGATTACACAATACCGACATATACCAATCAAAAACCTAAATGATGAAAACTTTAACGTGAACAGATAGAAAAATATAAAATAAACCTATCCCTAAAACATTCATGCAAAACCCTTGTCGTCCGACATACATGAGCTCACCACCGGAAATAGTTCGAGTCTTTTGATAACATTTCCATAAAAATTGATTGTATCATTCCGCCTTATGTTTCTCTTCGAATACTAGCTTGGATCTCTTCCAGTGTCTTCCCTTTCGTCTCTGGCACCATCTTCGCCACAAAGATTATCGTTGTGGCTGCAAAAGCAGAGTAAATATAGAATGTACCTACACAAACAAAAAACGCAATTAAGAATTTCTGGAACGCGGTTTTTTCTTGCGGTTAGATCATATTGTTCTAGCAAACAAGCCCTTAAGAGTGTTGTTACCTGGAGAGCTCCAGCTCATGAGGAAGTTGAAAGTGTAAGAAACAGCCCAAGCACCGGACCAATTCACTAGTACCACTAAGCTTCCTGCGATCCCCTTAATGTTTATCGGAAATATCTGCGTTTTTTTCATCCCCAAAAAAACAGAGCACCTCTTAAGTATACTCTTCTAAAAGCATTGATTCTGTTTTTAAACAAAGTTACTTGCTTCAAAAGTAACAAATCTGTTTCAAATAAGGTTGCTTTCTACACAAGGAAACATACCTCAGACATTATCACCCAAGGAACAGGTCCCATTCCGATAGAGAAAGCAGCTACATAAATCTGAATAGTGGAGAAGAGACGGGATTTTTAATAGTAGTATCACGAACAATACTATTTCTTTAACGCAAAGCTCTGTTCTTGAGTTCTGTTTTTGGTAAAAAGTAAGAACCAAGTTTTACTTACAAGTACACCTCCAACTGCTAAGGTAGGTACTCATTCAAGCAACAAGCTTTGTCCCTGAATCCAAAATATAACAGATTTGATGTGACGACTTGACGTTAATGCACAGATTAATAGATTTAAGTGAAAACACGGTTTAGCTAGGGTTAATGATATGAAACCTTGAGTAAGAAAGATGTCCCTGTGAGTATACATCCCAAGAAGATACCACCAGCTGAAATCTGCAGCAACATTTGTATAAATATATATAACATCGAACTTTCTACTTGAAAACACTTTTCGTAGATTAAAAGATTGTACCATAATTAATGGCCTTCGTCCAGATTTATCTATCAAGATTGTTCCAAGAACAGTTATGGGAACCTGATAAAAACGAATCAACCTGTGTTAAACAGTAGTGAATATAAGATCATTATAGAGAAGAATATAAAGTGAAGCAAAAACGTTTATGCACCTGAATACAAGCGATAGCGATTGTTCCGAGTTTCCCAGACGAAAATCCTGCAAGTGTTTTAAACACATATGTTAGAGTCTAAAATGAATTTGGTTCTGATACAAGAAAATATATTGAGGTCTATCTTATATACCGGCTTTTACAAACGTTTCGCTTGCGTAGAATCCGATCCCATTGATTCCAACAAACTGTTGGAATACCATCAGGGAAACACCAATCTGAAGAGAAGTGAGAAATAATACATTTAATCTTCTGAAAGATTTGAGTTGAAGAATCAAATATACACAAAAGATTGATAAGTTCTTGTGTTTTGGCTTCTGAGTTACACTTACAATAACAGATCGACCATATTTCTTGGACACAAGATCTTGAATTCTTGCTTGTGGGAGAATCTCTAGAGCTTGAATCGAGACTTGAATACCTTCTGCTTCATTTGTGATATCTGCATCTTTTCCTCGCAGCTTTTGCAGGGCTACGCGAAACTCTTTCTCACGGCCTGATTTTGCCTGGAATAGCAAGAGAATGAAAGATTTAGATCATGTTTTGGAAACCTAGTTTTCTTAAAAGACGGATAAAAATCATGAATCGGATAGAGAAAATTACCAGCCATCGAGGAGATTCGGGTATGAAGCACAAACCAAAGAGCAAAACAATGCAGGGAGCAAGTCCTTTTAAGACCAAAAACATATATTGATCAGTTTTCAAAGGGAATTTCTATAAAGAGTAACCAAGAAACAGAGAGAAATTTACCGGTTAGGGCAAGAGTTTTCCAAGAAATGAGAGATCCGATCAAGAAAGAAACCGATGAGCCGATCACAATCATGAGTTGGTTCAGTGTTGTGAGTCCACCTCGGAGATTCTTGGGAGATATCTCAGCAATGTACACAGGGACCTGTTTTTGTTGATTTAGTTACTTTGGAGAGTGAGAGTTTTATAAACATTGGTTCATAAGTATCAACATAATATACCCAAAAAACAGTAGAACAAGTTGATTTCAAGAGTTATTATATAAGATTTACTTGGTAAAAAAGAGAGTAAATTACCACATAAGAAAAAACTCCAATTCCAAATCCTGTAAAAAACCTTCCTACATCAAGTAACAAAGCACCCTGCACCAAATTTTAACACCATATTAAGATCAAAATCCATACTAATTTCAGCACATGTAGTTTCGGTGTTGCAAATAGTTGAAAATAGGTATGTATGTGTAAAATTAAATACCTTGGAGAAGAAGACAGCGAGCCAACCTGTAATGCAGAAGCAAGCTGACGTTCTCATAGCCTGAAATGAGTTTTGACATATACTGTATAAGCATTGATTTTTTGTTTTTTGGAATTTGTATTATTTGCCTGGCCCCTTAAGTTTAGGATTTGCAAGATTTACCCCTTTTCTGCCGGAAAAATCTGAAATTTTCCCACTCATTACAGCACCAAGCATTGCACCGATTGTTAAGATGGATCCAAACATTGAGAACTGCATTTTTACACAACACACAAAAATGATCTCATATATACTGTAAATCAGTAATTAAAAATATATATATTTAAATGACTTAGTGGAATAAAATTGGTTCACAGCCAATCAGCCATATTCACTAACTAGCTAGGTTAAAAGATAGCTAGGAGTAAAACATTGCTTTAGCTGAAGTGTGTAATTCAGACAACCTACCATGTTTGTCAATTAATATCATTTTGCAAATAGATAAAGTATAATTCTTCCGTAGTAGTTACCGAAAATCACAAATTAATTGTCTATCTTCACGTCCAAATTAAATTTTCGAAAAATCAATATAATCTGCCAGTCATGAACCAACTGTAAGCTCTCTTTTTGTTTATACCTTTTTTCTTTCACACTTTTCGTGCCGGGGTTTTGTGATTTCAGGAAGTTATGGATAAAAAATGTAAACTTAAAATATTGAAAAGTCCTAGTTGATACAAACCTCTGCAAGGGAGAGATTGAGATCTTGTCTTATAGATGACTGAGTAGGGGATGAGTATCCAACCTTTAACAAATAATTACAAAAGAAAATCTGAGGAAATAGTTAGGTGAACTAATTAAGACAGAGGTTGGAAACTATAAAGGAAACCTCTGATTGAAAGAGAGTGTTCTCTCTAAAGCCAAAACTTACACAAGAGCCAAACTCAAAGGAGCCACAGACAGCAACAAAAGTGCTGAAGAGAACCATCAAATAGGATTCATTATTCTCACTCTCTTTTTCATCATCTTGATGAGTCAAAAATGGTTTCCCTAGACCCTCCTCTACCTTATGTACTATCTCACCCCTCTCTTCGTCTTTGATTTCCCTAATTGCCATCTTCTCTCTCTCCAACTCTTTACTCTTTGAGAGCAGAAAGTTTGCAAGGAAAGAGAGAGTGATGTGAAGAGTTTGGTTTAATGGTTTGTGAATTGGGTATTTATAGGTAATAGATGTATGTAAAGTCTCGACATGGGACGAAGATTTTTAAGATATTTGTCCTTCGGCGGCAAATTTGATAAATAAAATATTAAATGCGATAATGATTGAGATTAGTACTGACAAAAATAGTTCATGTGGGATGAAGCTGTCACTGACTTGGCTCTGATGTTACCCCTAGAGTTAGTCATCTCCACTTCATTCTCTTCCTTTTTGTTACTACCTAATAAGTTTAATTTTTGTTCTTTCACATTACTATTACTATTTAGATCTAATCTTTAAAGTAATGCAATCTCATATTACTACAATTTTCCTTTCTTTTGAGATTCAATGTAATTTGTAACTGTATATATACATCGAACAAAACATATAAAGTTTTTTTTTTCATGTTTTAAGTCATTCATTATTATATTACACAAAAACTAAAACAATGGTATCGAAAAGATCTAAAAGTCTAATATTCATGAAATGGAAAGAATTCATATTAAAAAGATCGAAATGATCATAAAATTTTAACTTTTACTCTACAATAAACCTTTGTCATTCTCTATCAAATTGTTTTGAAAATAATTTCGGATTTCATGTTGATATCTTACCATGTGGGTCTTTGTTTTCTAAACTAGCCATCGTGATTGCGACCACATACGGCTGTCAGCTACATTTGTCCACATATATACTTACTTATATAGCTAGATATGTTTTTATATTAGCTTTGTTTGCGTTTATTGGTTTTTCTTCTTAAGCTTTATTACGTAATTTTGTATATTGTAATATCTTACCTTTTGTCAGCTTTCAACCTCTCGATTGTTCTCAATAAAGAAAAAATCTTATCAAAAATCGTCTTTCCACAGATATTTGTGTCTGCGTTCTGTTTATGCCGTAGATATGGGATTTCATGCATGGACTTTTCTAATCCGATGGTTTATCTAGCTTACTTCTAGATAATTTTATTATCATTAAATTAATAAACATGACCTTAATTAAAGCATTTTTTTTTTGTAGTTACAAACGAAATTTGATATCTGTTTTGCTTATTTAAAAAAAAAAATCTTAAGACAGTGATTTTAGGCTATCATACAACTCATTTGGGTCATGGCATATCATTTAGTTCACTGAATCATGTGATGTGTTGTTAGGTACAAGTTCTGAATTTTCCAATAATATAGGTACATGCACGTACGGTCGGACATAATTTTGTTGTACCAAATCATATGTTTGAACGCATGAAGTCACTATTTTGGTGTGCGGGATAAGATGAGTTCAGCATTATATTTTTCTCTTTCGAAAATATAAGGTGTTATTTCTTTTTTCTTATAATAACATAATAATTCATTGCAAAACTGAAATGAATTTATACAAATATCTCCAATCAATGAGACAAATTTAAAGTACAATTTCTTTACGTTAGTTGTTGAACAAACGCAGCAACCACGCAAAAATGAAATGAACTTATACAAACATCTCTGGTCAAATTGTATCTTTTGCAAACGTCCAAGTAATCAATCTCTAATAGTTTTCTTTTGTTAGAGAGAAAGGCCTCTAAGTTTAAGCAAACTTTAAAAGGCAAAATAGATTAGTATATATATTTGTTCAAATCAGCACGTTAAAGCTAGCTTTGATATGTTTAAAGAAAGGTGAATACTATTTAGCCAATTAATAAAATGTTAGAAAGTTGTCGTTTACCAAAATATATGACTCAGAACTGACGCATTTCAATATATGTGTGTCTCTTCATTGTTTTCAAATCTCATCTCCTTTGTCTTTTTCTACCCATTTGCCTTCTATGTTGCAATCAATCTCATTGCCGATTTCTCAATCCAACATGCCTCTTATTATCTTAAATTCTTAATACAGTAGGTACTTCAAAAAAGGAAAAAAAAAGAAAAGAAAAAGAGTCAAATTATTATCTTTCCAAAAATCAAATTATTATGTTACTTGTTAATCTATTGGACTGACAATAATAATAAAAATTCACAATTAAAACTTGATGATAGAGGTGATCAAACAGTTTAGAGATCTCAAGAGCCAAGACATTGCTTGAAGTAGAAAATTACGATTAGGGTTTGTTGAAGAATCATTTCTTAGACCAAGAAACAAAACAAACAAAAAAACAAGTTCCAGTGAGCAAAAGTAAACCCTAATATACATTAAACGCTATTCGATGAGGGATAATCAATCATTAATCAGACCATTTCTTGTTATTACAGTTGCAGCATCACCAGTATTAAAGAAATTGGGAAGAAGAACACACAGAAAGAGCAAGAACTAATCTGATCATTAACCATCTTGTCTCTTTCTGAAGGGAATCTCTCTGAGAAGCTGTTGTAGCTGAGCTCTGTTGAAACCTGAGACAAGCTTTTCATACAGCTCTCTTCAAGCTTTTTGATGAACACACGTTAATGAGAGTCTCTGCTATTGAACTTTTATTCAAATTTTGTGTACCAATCTCATTCGGATTGCCACTGCAAGCTGTGTGACCTTGTTTGGATGGTAGAGAACCGCACAGACCGCAAAACAGACAGCAAACGTAGCGATTAAGAACACGGTTTGACGGGACCTGAATGTTAGAGCTGAGTGTGTTGTTATACAGGACTTCCTCCTTGGCCAGTCTCCTATGTCATTTACGTTCATGACAACCTCTTTGTTTAAAAGAGGATCAGTCTCTTTTCCGCCATTATCTGGTGAACAGTCCGCCTGTATTCTCTCTTTACAATCTAATCCTGCTTCAGGATCCTGTAAACATGATGAATGGCAAACATTAATAAAGGAAATCATGCAAAAAAAAAAAAAACCACGAAACAGACACAAGATTGTGCGCAGACTCCAGTAATATCGTCATAACGTGCCAGAGATACCATGAAACACAAAATTAATTTATCAGCAGTGGAGCAAGAAACCAAATGTGCAAGACAAGTGAAGATTGTGGGCAGAGTCCAGTATAAATCAAACAGGAAAATGGGGATATCAGGTATTAGTGAAAAACCTGATTGAAGTTTAATATTCTTGATGGTATGTCCTTTTGGAAACTGCTCACACAACAGCAACCTGAAGAAGGAAGAACATTCCCTGCATTCACCTTTGACTCTTTATGCCTTTGATGCCTTTTGTGAAGGTCACTCGCCAAATCCATATTTTCATGTAGAAGCCTCACGTCGCAGTCACAGGTACAGTGAACGAGACTGTCTGGCTCCATTTTCTTCACCAAAGTTTCCAGATTGTGCAGTACGCTTCCTAAGATTGACGCTGAGTTATTCTGTATCAGATAATTCAACACTCTGTTGTATCTTTTTATCTGACATCGGTTCACAGGTTGCTCAGAGCGTTCTGCAGAGGGCACCTTCACTGACCATGCAATATCTAACAAGAGGCCACTAAAGGTGCTCTGTCTCTCCCCAAAATCCCTGCAACAGCAAGTCAAAGAAGAGCAAGCGGTAACTCCTTGTCCTTCTGGAAAGAGTGTAGCATTGAACTTCTGCTCTATTAGTTTCATTTCTGAACATATAGCTTCATCTCCAATTATTAGAGGTATGAAATTTGATAGACCAGATTCATTTTCAACCTACAAAAGGATTAGATGAGGACCATATTAAAAAGAGCTACTACTAAAAATGTATTTCCCGCAAAAAAATGGGTACCTCGACAAAGGCAGGGCCAAAGAGATTTGGGTCAGAATTCACAACATTGATCTTATAGAACTTATTATTACAAGAACGCTTCCCATCCTGGTCCGATGTAGGTACAACAGAATAGTTATGTGGTAAGTACTTCCCAGAAAAAGACACGAGAAACCTACAATGAAACCATTATCTGTAAGCAGCATGTTGTTCTTTCCTATCTAGAACATTATAGTGGTCACAAGTGAAAGAAATCAAACCAAAAAATGATGGGTAGTAATCGAAATGCAACATTTTGAAAGTTCTTGCAATATCAGCTTCCTCATATGAGAAATAAGACAAAACTAAAAATGCCAGAGATGTCCGAAGCATAGATCAAAATAAGGGTTGACATTCATACCGGCATTTGGGTTGCAGAAGGTTTTGTCCACAAACAACGAGTTCAATTGGTTTTCCAGCTTCAAAACATGTAGGATACACAAACTGAAGTTTCGGTGACTCTAATTTTACATCGACTCTCTTTAAAGTTGTTCCACCTGTCAAAACCAAAACAAATAAGTATTAGTTCACATTAATTGTAAGCTCACGAGATTATGGTTATCCAATATGATAGGGAGTGAAAAAAAAACACACAGAGAAAACAAGTAATGCACACCAACTTGCCTTTAATAAGACGGAAAATCATGTTGTTCAAATAGACCGTCATCGAGCCTCTTCCAAATAGCATCTTTCCAGGTTTAAGAATAAATTCATCCAGATATGCCACAGGATCTTTAGACAACTGTTTAAAGGAACAAATTGGAAAAGTTTATTACAGTGCAAAGTCAAAGGAGAGCTCACGGGAAGAAGATACTAAGTTTGTATTTTCTCCCTCCAGGACACAAGCTTCCAAATAATACACAATTTTTAGAAACAAATGAACTTTTTTTTTCTTTTTTGTGCACGACAAAAGAACTTTAGGTCACACAAAAACGTAAGAGCTTTAATGTGTATAAGGTACTTATGAGGGTAAGGTGCATAGAGACATAGAGCACATCTTGAGACTACACCCTACTGAAAAGAAACAATTTCTTATGTTGTGTCGCTGCATCAAGAACATGGAAATGATGAGTAAAAGATAACAGAATGTACCTTCGCCCACATAATCTCTGGCATTGCTATAAAGACTGTCAAAATTGTACATCCTGGACGGATATAGCCCTCCAGCTCAACAGGCATGTTGGCCAACCATTGGAATATCTGCAAATTCAATTAATCATATGATATTAGTTCATTGAGATTCTGGAAAGGGTAAACATAGTCTCTGAACACTAAACTGTAATATATAATTCTTGAGAATACTTGATGACGTAGTCTCCGTGGGAACTCCGCTGGATTCCAATCGTAGAGCTTGAAAGAGATCCGACCAGTTGGGCACTACAATGAAATGAAAAATTAGTTCATAAAGCGCACAAACGTTTTTGATGTTAGAGTGGCTGAAGAGAAACTCACCACAGTTGAGTAAGCACTTTTATTGTCGCCATTGGAAGGTGAACGTTCAAATTTTGTGTCATTCATTCCTTCATCTGGTTGAGCTTCACCTGAAGCTGTAACAGAGACAAAGTTGTCTGCGTTGATGCTTTGGGTAAAAGGTACAGAACCCTGAGTGGGAATATGCCGATCTTCAAAAATCAGTGAAGGCTCTTGTTCTGCTCTCTGGTCACTAGAGCATGTATTATCTGCTTAAAAATGATAGCATGGACAAGCAAATCAGCTTGAATTGCCAAGAGAACTCAAAACATTGGTAACTAGGATAATATGCAAAGCAAACAACTAAAACAAATAAACCAAATGGTGATATGTTTTTTGCTGTTCACTTATACCTTTTCCATCCTCAACATCGATGACGCTGTTATCATTCTGAGATAGCACTTGCTGTTGTTTTGCAGCAACGCCTCCTTTATCTACAGGCTTCCTTTTCCGTCTGTTGTTGTGACGCTCTAGCTTTCTCCGACAGCTGCGTTTTCCCTCATCAAAGTCAGGGAGCACATGAAACCTGCCAGAATAGTACTCACTGTAATGATGGATACGGCATAGATAGGAAAAATAAATACATAAACAATAATACTGACAACTAAACAGTTGGTAACGGCGAAACAACCCAATTATGCTCATTTAATGATTCATGTGAATTCCGTGGAATCATTTAAACTGATTCAAAGTTTCTATCCCAATCAAACAGACAACAGAAAACCATCTCGATCTTCGATGATTTTGTGCTGCAAATCAAATCTCAGGAACAATTCTGAAAAACACCCAAGTCAACCACAGAAAAAAGCCCAGGAGATGCATAGGAGATTAACTAAGACAGTTCCCGCTGGATTCAGCTATCAAATCCAATTCTAAATTCCATGATCAAATCTCAAAGCCAAGAAAACCAAGGAAAGCGACATACTTTCCACACTGTTGACAGTATCTCTTATTCTCTCCATCAAGGACAACGGAGCTGGCGTTAGCACACCGGAGACAAACCCTATGCCTCTTATGGTACCCTTTGAGCTCGCTAATATCCGCTTCACAATCCGGAACCTGACATCGAGCCACCCCTGACCCACCACGAACCCGCTTCTTCTTCGGAAGCTCGGCGTCCTCCAATTTCTGATCAAGCTCAGGACACGAACACGGAAGCATACCTTCAATGAAATTGGAACAAATCAATCTCGGGTCCCGCTTCCTAACCCGATCCGAACCAGAACCCGATTCTTCAGGAGAAGGATACAATTCAGATTCCGCCGGAGTTTGCGTCGGAATCAGCGGCGGAAGAGGAGGAGAAGGAACGGGAGGGAAAGGAATTTGATCGGAGTCTAACGAGAGAAGGCGTTCATCGGCGGCGAAGTCAAGGAGATCTCCCCAATCCCACAAAGCGGAGGAATAAGTGGAAGGATCATCGTTAACCAATGCCGGCGGTTGGATATCCATCTCCGGCGGGGTTGGCGATTGCGACAGAGAAGACATCTGAGTCTTCAATTCAGAGAAATATTGAAAGGTCCATCGGTTGTTGTGGAAGTTGGTGATTTTGGTTGAAAGGTTTTAGCTTTTAGGTAAAATTGCAGAAAGTCATCAAATTCTGCGAAAATAGCTTTTTTACCAAAACTTTTATTGTATTTTTTTATACATGAATTATATTGTAATAACAAATAAAAAAAATTATCTAAAATAGTCTACATTTTTATTTTATGAAATGACTTAATCAACATGAACTCGTTGAACTAATAAACACAATCATGATTACTTAATCGTGCTATAATAGTTTATTCACATATTCTTTCCTTCTTTTGCCTAACTTATAATTCACATTCTTTGTCACAAAAGACAAAATCCGAAAATTCATCATATGATATATAGCACGACTATAAGTCAAAATTGATTCATAAAAATTAGAATTATCCATTTTATTTTCAATGTGAAAAGATGTTTTTTGGTAAGATTATAAATTTTCTACTATTTTAAGATTTTTTATAGCATATATAGTAATACAACGAAATTATATAAAAGACTGAAACCTACGAAACAAACAACATTACAAAAAATGCCACAAATAAAAATGAAATCAATGAAAAGAGCAGGTTTTGACGGAAGAAGGCATGAAAAAACTATTTTTTGTGTGGTAAAATAAGCCATTTATGTTGCCAGGAGTGAACCGCGATCCAAGGTTAGCCCTTAATACTTCGGATCAAGCGGTGCTTATAGTTTTTCTTAGCAAACTAGTATCAAATGCATTAACCACCACTATGAACGCCACCACCTTGTCATCAATTCACATCGACGAGCAAAAAAAAAAACCTCAAGATGTAGAACGAGAAGCGACGGCCAATGAATGCCAACTCCACGGCCACTGAAGAAAATAACAATGCAAACCCGCCATAAAGTAAAAATTTTACTGTAAAACACCGAAATTTCACCACCACAATGTAAAATATTTTGACATAGAACAACTTAATACAAACCCAAAATAGTTTCACAACACAATCGTTATCGAATGGGATTACTACATGATGGTTGGACTTATTACTACATCTTGTTATAATATCCACAAAGGTTTACAATCATATGGCATTATATATTTCATAAATCAATCTTTAATCCGAAGTAGATGCATTAAAGTTTTTAGTTAATAAGTCTTTTATAAAAGAAAAAAAAGTTAGTACTAAGTTAAACCAGCTTGCACTTATGCAAAGCATATCTCTCTGTGTGTTGTAGGGAGGGAGTGTCGGGGCGTGAGAGAGACGCGCTTATGGTGGCAGCACGTGATTGGTTGAAAGGAAAGTCGCGTGTAAGCTACGTGAGTTTGAGGAAATCAACGGTTCATCCATCGTTATCGAAAACGACGTCGGATCAGTGTTACTTGGGAGGTGAGCGACCCCAAGTGCTCTCTCTCTCTCGCTTTTTTTTTTTTTCTCAAATAATAACGGTGGAATTTTGGTCTTCTCCTTCCAAGTCATTTACCACCAGAATATAGACACGTGTCTCATCTGGCATGTGATGTATATCATACCCTTCGGTACTACTAAAACATTACTTTATTTTGTTGTCTTCTTATAGAAATAACATTTTTGCATGACATGGTTAAATTAAATGATTGGGGAATAAGAATATTGGAGATAAGCCCACTTTTCAGATGGGCCAGTACGGGCCCAAGAATAAATGATGACACCATCAATGATTGAATCACCAACATAAAGTTGAATCCTGGGAGAGCACAAGGGTCAGGTGAGATTGAGAAGTCTCTTATATATATAGTCCAACGGAGAGCAAATTACCAAGTACTGATGGATGGCTTATTGGAATAGACTTTCGAGTAACATTGAAAATGCATATTTGACTTAATCGTTAGCTTATTGAATGATGAAAGATTACATACAGACATAGTGATAAAAGACAATGCTATAAACGATATATATATGTCTAATGTCTACCATAATAAAAAATTAGGGTCTTACAACGTAGGAATCTTGCATTACAAGGGCAATCTTCTTGCTTTGTCGGATAATTTGGAGGCTTACAACAAGCTTGGCTTCCACAGTAAGCAACAATGATTCCAATAATCTTTTTTCACACTCTGCACATATCATTGCATCACAGATTTTGATGTTTTAGTTAAAAACAACAAAATCAACCACCATTTTCTGAGCAAAGGTTTCGATTCAGACAAAATCGGCTGAAAGAGTTTAGTTTTTCTGCTTGTCACCTTTGGTGGTGTTCATGAGGTGGGTATGCCAGGAACTTGAGGAACGGCAGGTTTAGGCTGCTTGATCTTCTCCACAAGCACTGCTTGAGTCGTGAGAACAATGCCGGCAACAGAAACCGCGTTTTGGAGGGCGAATCTTGAAACCCGACAAGGATCTGCGATTCCAGCTTTGAGAAGATCCTCATACTTTCCAGACATTGCATTGTAACCACTTCTCCATTCGAGTTCTCTGGTTTTCTGCACCACAACTGATCCATCAACCCCGGCATTGGTTGCTATGGCCATTGTAGGTGCCGTGAGTGCCTGCAAATAATAAGTGATTTTAACTTTTGAAGGTGTTTTAACAAAACCTGAAATGGTTTTAAAAAACAGGTTTCACTTCATCATTACCATTGCTACAATATCTGCACCTATTTGTTCATATGAATCTTCCATTAGATTCTTTTTGATTCTCGGTATCTCATCTAAAAGATGGATATAAGTGGCACCACCACCTGGAACTATACCTTCTCTCATGGCTGCAAATGTAGCGTTCTTCGCGTCCTCTATTCTAAGTTTTCTGTCCTCAAGTTCTGTTTCAGTGTGACCTCCCACCTAAATTGAGACAGGGTTAAGCTGATATTTTCATGAGAACTCAAAAGAAATATCAAGAGCTGAAACAGTTTTTTTGTGTCTTACTTAGGTAGAAATTAAGTTCTGATGAAAGCCCAAGTTGTTGCAGCATATTATAAACAAAGAAGGGGTTATTGTAAAATCGGACCTTTATTACAGCCACACCTCCTGTGAGCTTTGCAATTCTCTCTGCGATTTTTTTTGAAAGATATGAATTATCTGTCTCAGCTAAATCCTTCTTCATCTGAGCAATTCTTGCCTGAATCTCCGGTTTCGTTGAAGCATCTGCGACTATAGTTGTTGAATTAGCTGTAATTATAACTCTCCGAGAAACACCCAGCTGATCTGAAGTTGCACCCATCAGAGTCATGCCTAAATCTCCGGAAAGATAATCAGCTCCTGATTTAAATCATTTGTCATGTTAGAACTGAAAATTGTTGGTGAAAATCCACACAGAAAGTACAAAGGATTGAGAAAAACCTGTCATGAGTGCAATGTCTTGTAGCAGAGCCTTTTTCCCATCCAACATTCCAGGACATTTCACAACAGCGACATTGATCAAACCTTGCTTCTTGTTCACCACCAGTATCTCAAGCACTTCCGCGGAGATATCTTCCGCGATTATAAGGAGGGGAACACTCAGTTGTGAGGTTTTCTCCAGTAAAGGAACTAATTCTTTGGCTGCAGTAATTTTCTGGTCCGTCACAAGGATTTTAGCTTTGTCGAATTCCACTGTAGATTTCTCCTGATTTGTGATGAAATGAGGCGACATATAGCCCTTGTCAAACTGTACAAAAGAAATATTCCTCATGAAACCGCAGAAAACTCAATGGTTTGATAATCTTAAAGCAGGTAAATCTGAAACTGCCATTGTGAAGCTTTTAAAACATCCAACTAAAGTGTGAAACTAACCTTCATTCCTTCCTCAACTATAACAGACGTTTCTGAAGTGGAAGATGATTCAATGGAGATGACCCCATCAGGGCCAATCTTTTCCACAGTTTCAGCAATCAAATTCCCCACAAATTCATCGTTACCAGCAGAGATTGAAGCCACGGCTACAGAACATAAAAATCCCTTTTGAAAATTATTTCAAAACTAAGACAGGAGTTGGATCAAAACTTAGCTATGGTAATAAGTATAAAGCAACCTTTAATATCATTCTTCCCTTTGACAGGAATACTTTTCATCTGCAACACTCTGACCAACTCTTTAACAGTCTTATTCATTCCATTCTTCACAGAAACAGCATTAGCTCCAAAAGCAATAGCCAAAGAACCAGCTTTAATCATTTCTCTAGCCAAAATAATTGCAGTGGTTGTCCCATCACCCGCTGAGTCGTTCATTTTAATCGCAACCTACAGAACAAATAAAACCAATGTGTTTCAATTTACTACTAATTCATATCATGTAGAGCTCAAACAATGAAGTAACGAGGAGAAGAAAGGGAATCATTTAGCCACCATGAATGAATAACCTCTTGGATTAATGTTGCTCCAGCGTTCTCAATCGTGTCAGGAAGCTCAATAGATTTCGCAATGGTGACACCATCGTTAATCACTTTGATTGTATCTTTTTCAGCGAGCACTACATTACGTCCTGCATCGTAAATTCCACATTCAAATAAAATCAATTCAAGAATCGGTAACCAAATTCGAAATTCGAAATCAATTGACTCACCTCTGGGCCCTAAGGTGATGGAAACAGCATCAGCTAACTTATCGATTCCGGCTTGAAGTGCCTCTCTGCTATCTTTTCCGTACAGTATTCTCTTAGCTCCTGCTCTCACCACCGAGAATTTTCGAGGTTTGTTCTTCTGTCCACTGCGGCGCTACAAGAGCGAGAGAAATTGTTCAGTCAGAATAAGAAGATTCTAAAGGGGGAAAAAATGGGGGTGAGGGGACGAATTGGAACTCACCGGAGAAATGATTGTCGGCGAGAAGGACGACGGTGAGACGGCGAACATTTCGTCTCCTCCGGGTTGTTGTTATGGAAATGATGCGAGGGAGGTTTATCGAAGGGTTTTGATTTTTAATTTGGGTGACCGAGTTTTAGGAAATTCCATGACCCGGACGAGTCAAAAGGGACGAGTCCGTAATATTATTCTTTTTGTAAATTTTGATTAGATCAAGCCCATAATATTTTTTATCTGCAAGCCCATAATATTTTAAAATCTGTAAGCCCATAAACAAGCCAGACCATAGCAGCTTCCGACAACTGTTGTTTTGAAACTTTCAGACAGTCGTCGATTCCTTCCTGTCTCCCTCCAAATTTCACTCTCTAACTCGTTCCCCGATAGGGTTAGGGTTTCGCGATTCAATTACTCCGAAGACCAAAGGCAGAGAGGAAACTGTGAAATCTTCGATGGCTAGAGCTAGGAGCCGGAGCAGAAGCTATAGTCCCCGTCCTCGTGAACGGAAAAGCTACGACGATAATCGCCACCGTGAACGCCCGTCTTCTCGCGACCACGAATCTTCTGGTCCTTCTGGTTTGCTCATCCGTAATCTCCCTCTCGATGCTAGGTCTTATTCTTTCTCTATTGTTCATCGACATGTGTTGATTTTCAACGAATTGTTGATTAATTGGCACTATTTCTGAAATGTTTGTTCTTTTTGTTTTCAGGCCAAACGATCTTAGGGATTCGTTCGAACGGTTTGGTCCACTTAAGGACATATACCTGCCAAGGAATTATTATACTGGGTATGTCCTCAAGCTTTGTCTTTTATAATCAGATGTTTATAGTTGTTTCCTAGATGAGCTTTAGCTTTACTGGTGATTTCTTCTAACAATGTATATGGCTTCTGAGAATTGACATTACAAATGCTCATGTTCATTACCTCAAGTGGGTGTTGTTTGAGCAGGTACCTATAACTACGATTTGATGATGTTTTGTGGTTTAGGGAGCCGAGAGGGTTTGGATTTGTTAAGTACTGTAATGCTGAAGATGCAGCTGAGGCGATGAAACGAATGAATCACAAAGTTATTGGTGGACGTGAGATAACCATTGTTTTCGCTGAGGAGAACCGCAAAACTCCACAAGAAATGCGTACAACTAACCATACAAGGTGGAAATTAATTCCGTTTTTTCTTGAATCTATATCAATTTTTCATTGTAAATGTGAATGCCTTGTATGTAATTTCTTTAGTTACTTCCTACTTCTATTTGGTTTAATATAGTGGTCGTCATGGGGACTACAAGAGGACTTCACACAGATCACCAAGGCGCAGATATCGTTGTAAGTAGCTTTTTGGCCTGCTTTTAACTTTTTGATAGTCTCAAGACTACTGCAGTTTATGGTAGAACAATCCGTGTGTGCCCTGTGATGTTTACTAACTGAGTCGGTGAGTCCTTTCTTGTTAATCAGCTCATTCACGTTCGCGTTCTCCTCCAAGGCGAGACTCAAGGTTTGATTCTCATCTGTTAGTCATTTGTTATTGTATATGCTCACTTTCAATTTGATAAGATTTTTTTCTTGGAACTCGTGAATGTGAATCCAAATGGCATTCATTTCTAGTTAAAATGTCTACCAGTTGTTTGGATGTTACATAACATCAAGAAGGCACAAATTAGAGACGTCAAGTTGATAAGTCTTGTAGAAAAATGTTTATTTGGGGTGTTAGTTCACGAAATGTCATCTTCAGCAGCTTTGTTTAGCTAGAGCTTGAATACCACCTGGTCAACTGGTTATCTATAATTTTAGCAAGAGAGTTTGTATGTACTATCCGTACTGAATTGAGCCATTCAATGTTGTGGACAGTAGAGAAATTTTACTAGATTAAAGATAGGTTTTGTTCCATAATGTCGGAGAAATGAGAGATTTTGGAGCGTTTTTGCTCCATAAAAGTTGGAGAAAAGAGATATTTCAAGTCTTTCAGTGTTGGCATTGTAGATCCTAGAACAGCTTGGAATACCACTTACAAGTTATTCCGATGTTATCTTCCAGAAATGTAGAGAAGGTACATGTTAGGTAATGTAACAGTTAGTTATAATCAGTAAGTGAAGTGGAAGAGTGTGAGAAGAAACATAAACCATCTGAAGAACTTTCGTACAGTAATATGTTTGCATGTCTATTTGTGTATTACATGTTTAGGGAAAAAAGTTAATTGTCTCAGCATGTAAAGTGTTTTTATTCCTTTTTTCACATTTTCACAGGCACGTACACAATAAAGTACGAGAGGATGATTTGTACTCTCCTCGAAGGTCGAGATCTATTTCCCGTTCCCCTTTGCCCCGAAATGAGAGGGAATACAAGTCTAGCAATGTTTCTCGAAGCCCAAGGAGAAACTGTAGAAGTCCTGGAGAGGAAAGAGTGCTTACTCCAATTAAGTCTCGAAGTCTGTCAAGATCACGCTCTCGATCCTTGAGGTAAAGAGCTGCATTGTTATTTAATCAAAACGCTTTCCTGAGTTTGAGGACTTAATTGAGTTGATTTCATCTATATTGTCTATGTCTCTATCTCTATTAACGTGGTTCTTTGCAGTCGTTAAAGTTCTTCTGGCTCCTTTGAAGAAGGCAACTTTCTCAGTGGACATAAGATCAGAAGTTTTACTATGAATGTGTTTCACTGCCTTTTTTTGCTCTCTGTGTTTTTGTTTGTTTGTTTGTTTCGTTCTTAGTTAACCCAACTTAAATTCCCCTTTCTTCTTTTGTAATGTACCTTAAATTATTATCGGAAATATTATTTAATCAAAGTTTATGCTTTTCCAATCCACAAGCGTAACCTTAATAATATCACTGCAATATAGGGTTCTCTATAACTAGTGTTAAATTTCAAGCATGGTAGAACATAAGCAGATAAAACAATTATTCCTTGGGACAATTTAAATTGAGTCATTCTTTGAGAACTCGCTATGAAAGCATTTGAGAGGAAAAAATGGGATAACAACAAACAAGAGAGTAAAGCTCATTCAAAAATGAACATTTTGCTTTATTAGGGAGATACAAATCAAAACATGGCAACAACTTGTGATTCTCATTTCAAGGGACACACTTTCTCGAAGGCTTCTTGCTCTTTCCTACACAGATCAAACTCGTTTGTGTAGTAATACATACACCCAACATAATCATCCATCTCTTTTTGGCACTTCTGGTGAAGATCCTTCAACCTGCAAAATTCATCAGAAAAAGTAAAAAGCTAATCTGTTACCGGAGGTAATCATATGATGTCTGAACGTGGAGGACCTAACATCATTAATCTACGGTCTGAGTGATGCAGATTGCTGGTCACTATGCTCAAAGAGTTCAAAGTCTTTCTTAGTTTGATATTATACTATTAGAGCACTACATCATATTGTATACTGAGTAATCAACTTATAAACATCAATGCTAAGTCTTAGAAGAGCAGCCGGAGGGAAAGTAAATGGCTGCTTAATGGATTTTAGTGGTATGAATCTATCTCTACTTGGCCAACATCTGAGAGTAGAGAATTATTTCTTGGTGTGTGCCAGTACAAGAAAACATGACGGGGAAAATACATGGCATGGGTTACGGAATCAAAACAAAGTTTGTATAGCTCTTTCTGAACTCTAAACCATATACAAACTTTGACTCGTTGATTAATCATGTTCAAAACGACCTGAGCTCCATGAAAGATTTGATGGCTGATCTAGGAGACCCTATGGCTAAGAATAGTTAAAGCTTGTTGAAAAGAGATTCCACGAAACTGTATTCAGGTACTTTTACTCAATTAGTGAAAGTACAGCATTGCACAAAAAAACTAAGTAATCCCTGAAGTTCCTAATTTGTGAAGTCCATAGAATCTCTACCCGTTCGGCTCCCATTTCTGAATCCCAACCTTACACACTAAGATTAGAACCCTAAATGAATCATTTGATACTCACTACCATATTCAAAATAAACACAAAGGCTTCCTAAACACAATTAACCAAAGAAAGCCAAAACTACTAAACTAAACTAGCATAAGAGAGAGAGAGATAGAGAACCAACAAATAAGCTAAAGATACGTACAAGCCAAGCACGCAGCGAGTGACGTCACGACCTTTGTCGAGGCACTTCTCTGGGTTTGGATCATTCTTCTTGCATTTGAGGAACGCAACATTCTCCGGCATACACCTCATACCTATATGCTTCGCTGACGCCGTCAACACCGCCGAAGTAGGGATCGGATTACCCGTAGCGTCCACCGCACTCGACATCGCTCAGAAATTCAAAATCCTTAAACCAGAATCCGAATGGAGAAATTAAAAATTAATCCAATCCAATCTACAATTCCATAGCTAAAAGCTAAAACCCAAACCCAAGAATCCACACCAGAAGCTAACAGGAAGATAACGAGTGAAGGAGCAGAGAATGAACAGTGACATACCTTTTCAACGGATCGATTTGGATCTTCTTCTTCTTCTCCACTGAGTCCGACGGGAAATAGAAGAGAGAGAAAGAGCGAACAAAACAAAACCAGGTGAGTAGCTGAAGAACATGGGCCATGTTGGGCCTAATCAGAGTCTTAATGGGCCGAATTAAAATAATTTAGTGTCGTCTTCTCTTATTTTAGTGAAAGTGTGTTCTTCTCTCATTCCCGTTTCATCTCCGCCGCCGTGTCGTCGCCTTTTACCATCGGTAAGTTTCCTAGTTTCTGTTACTTTAAGATCTGTGTTTGAACATCTGTGAGTGATTTTTTTTTTGTCGAAGTTGCATTTGGTGAATTCTAATGTTTCCATTTTGTGATTAGCGCAAGCTTTGTTCTAAGTGTCTTGCCGAATTTCATCGAGTGATCTTTTTCTTTGCATCTTTTTGTTAATTCGTTGGAATCTTTCAATGCTATTGAAAGAAAATGTCCGTGATTGTACTTTGGTCTGTAGTTTAAGTTTTAAGGTCGCGTGATGCAAATATTGAATTGAGATTTGGATTGTTAATGATCTTCTCTATGGTGTAGTCAAGTGTTTTGAAGTGAGAAAATGGGGGACAAGAGAAAGAAGACGTTCATGTTCATCCGTCTTGTTTCAGCTGCTGGAACTGGATTCTTCTATGTCAAGAGGAAGAGTACTAAGGGACTTCTTGAGAAGCTCGAGTTCCGTAAGTACGATCCTCGAGTCAACCGTCATGTCCTCTTCACTGAGCAGAAGATGAAGTGACGGATACTCGATTCTTTTCCAAGAGCCAAGATCAAATATCTGCGAGTAGTTACTTCTTATCAATCAAATAACTTCTCAAGTTAAGTTGATGTTTAAGACTTTGTAAGTTTCAGTTTGAGCATTCTTGACAAGAAATACATTCATTACTCAGTGTGTATCAAAAAAGCAAAAGACTTTATCATAAACCAAGATCAACTGTGTACTGCATCGACAACGTGCTGTCAGATAATGACTAGTTGACACAAACTAGAGCACCTTGGAGATTCTATGAGTTGTTTCAAGAGACCCGGCTTGTGTTTATCTCGACAAGACTGATTCAAACGTAGAACAAGCTTTTTCAGTGTGGTCGAGTTCTCCAAAAAGTAGCTAACCAGTTTCAGTTCCGTTGCTTTACCCGTGATCGGGCTTTCGATATTGACAGATTCAAGGGATGATATCAAACAACGAGGCGAGACAGTCAAAAGTCCACTTGTCCCTTCTGTTACTAGAGAATCATGAACCAGTTCCTGCAAATCCCAAATCGACAACATAGAAACCAAGGTGAGTGAATAACATATAGAAGTAAATAATCTATGTAAGAACTTATAAAGTTTAAGCAAATCATCACCAAGGTGAGGTGTTTCAGATTTGGGCATGTCTCAAGAATGACTGGCAACATTTCCGGAGAGGAGTTTGAGAACATAGTAGCACGCAAACGAGCCAAGTCATGAAATTTGAATCGTGGCTTCAATTCCAGGTGACGATAGATGAACTGCCAGATAGGGTAGATTGAGTAAAAATTCTAAGGGAAAAGTTTAGAGATCAGTTTGTGTGTGTATATATACCTCAAGACTCCGCCTTGAGATGGTCATATATCTGACATTTGAAACACAGGATAGAAAATCACAAATGATATTTCTTTTCGACAATACCGTACCACCTATCACTTCAAATACGACATCAACATCAACCTTGACATCTTCACTCATACTGACTATCTTGAAGCATTTGCATTGGTAATCTTTGAGATTCAGATACTCAAGTCTCGGAGTATCGATCACAACTGTATATCCACCATTTCCAACAAAATCACGATCCGTTAGTTTCAAAGTGAAGCTCTTTAGTGAGGCAGAGCAGACGCGTAAAACTTCTACAGCATCATCTCTACTCTGGCTTATTTTCAAATCTCTAAGAACCGGAGAGCATGAGATCAGTGCCTCTGCAGCCTTGTCACCGGGAAATATAACCTTTTCGAAGTGCATTATCTCGAGACAGGGTAAGGAAAGAGACTCGAATTTACTCAGAATTACGAAACTGAGTTTCAAGCTTACCAATGTGTGACACATTGAAAGGATCAAAGGCATCATGAGGATACAAAAGCCAAAATAATTCTGGATTTCAAAATGCTGAATCTTACACTTAACAAGTCTCATCAGACAGGCCTCGAGTGGAGAAGTGTCATAGACATCGTGTTCAGTGTTTAACTTGAATCCACGCAAGTAAGATTCACCTCGAAAATTCAGAAACTTATCGACGAAACTGGCAGAGGGAATGTCATCTGAGAAGTCGGATTTGTCCAAGTCTAATCTAGGAACCCAAAGCCAGAGATCTCTCCATCTAGAGGACAAAACACTTGTCCTAACCGAATCTTTAGTCCTAAGAAAGCTAAGTATATGACATAACAATGGTTCAGGTAATATGCTTAACCTGTCTTCCCCACTTGTACCAACTCGTCCTCCTTGCATAGCTTTTGTTTCAAGATTTTCTTGACAACTACAAAGACACCTGAAATTCATTCAAAAACAACCAGATTAAACGAATTTCACAATTTGCAAACCTTAATTTCTCAAAATTTGGCCTCTGATATAAGCATGCTTGAGAGATCCTTGTGATCTCGATCGTTTAAACTAAAAATTGACGTTGTATAGACCAACAAAAGATGAAGTGGAAGGGGAAACATGGTTCAGTGACCGGAGGGTAGAGTAAGGTGAAGTTTAACTTACCGGAGATGAAATATTCCGGCGGAAATGAAACTCTCTTCTTATGCTTTTAATCGTCTGCCGTTGACTACGTTTAACTACGTCAACTTCTTGTTAGTAGTGTGCCTTAAAAGATCTGGTAGTGGTGGGGTTGCGTAAAATACAATAATTTAATAGGCAAAAGAAAGAGAGGAAACTAAATGAAAGTACATTGGACTTTGAATTATACACATAATTGAATTATACAAAAAGTAATCCAAACCAGATCTTTTTTTTTTCTTTTAAACCTTTCTTGCACAGTGTAAGTAAAATCATCACCAAGGTAAGGTATTTCAGATTCGGGCAGCTCTGAAGAACGAATGGCAACAGTTCCGGAGACGCATATGAGTGCATAGTAACGCGCAAATGAGACAAGTCATCAAATTTGGGTAATGGGTTCAAGTCCTTGATATGATGGATGCACACTGCCAGCAAAAGAAAAGTTGAGAAAGAGTAAAAATAACATAAAAGAGTATATTCTACAATACGAAATGACTAATGGAAAAGTTTAGAGATCCATCAATTGTGTATAAATACCATAAGAGTCCCCCATGAGATGGTCATATCTCCAACACTTGAAACATTGGCGAGAAGATTTTAGATGATATTACTTTCCGTTAACCTATATGCGTTAGTCAAATCAAAGTCCACATCAACATCAACCTTGACCAAATCACTCACATTGATTATTCTGATGCTTTCGTGTTGGCACTTTTTGAGACTCAGACATTTGAGTCTCGGAGCATCGATCACAATTTATCCGAATTATGCAAAATTGAGAGAGATAAGCTCTTTAGTGATTTAGAACAGACAGCTACATCATTTAATGGCCTCCGTAGTACTAACTCTTCGAGAACCGGAGAGCAATGACCTAGCATAGTTGCAGCTCTATTGGAGGAAAAGATGACATGTCCTAAGTGCATAATCTTGAGACAATGTAAGTAAAGTGACTCAAAATCATTCAACCTAACCAAACTGAGCCTTAAGCATACCAATCTCTTGCATACAGAATTGGTTAACGGTATCTCTATCAAATATCCAAAGCAACTCAAAACTTCGAAATGCTGAATCTTGCAGTCAAGCACTCTACTAAGACATGGCTCCAAAGGAGAAAAGTTATGGCCTCGGACAAAATTATCCAAGGTTAACTTGAATGCACTCAAGTTTGAGCCGTTGTGGAACATATCGACAAAACTCACACATGCACCGTAATTTCGGAAGTGACGGGCGTCCAAGTCACTTCCGAAAGTATTAATCTTTTAAAAGAATGGCATGAGGTAGTGGTAAACTTTTGGACTAGACTGTCTCCTCCCTTTGTCAAATGCAAATTTGATGTAGGTTACAACATAGACATAACAAAAACAGAGCAACATAAAGGAAGCCATGAGAATTTCATCAGCAAAAGCACTAAAGAACTTCAAATTGGGTTTAGAACCTCTGTGGTTTTACATAAATCCACCACGGTTCCGGATTTGGAGGCACTGCAAGAACTTCAAACTGACACAAACTAGAGCGCCTTGGAGATTCAATGAGATGTTTCAAGACACTAGGCTCATGTTTCTCTCCAGTAGACTCATGATTCAGACGTAGAACAAGCTTCTTGAGTGTTGCTGAGTTCTCCAGAAAGTATCTGACCAGTTTCAGTTCCGTTGCTTTCTCCGTGATCGGGCTTTCCATTTCAACGGATTCAAGGGAAAATACCAAACAACGAGGTAACACTCTCGAGAGTCTAGTTATTACTGCCACTGAATAATCATGAACCAATTCCTGCAAATACAAAACAACAGATCCAAACCAGAAATGAGTAGATTAAAAAACCTTTCTTAGGTAAGAAACTTGCAAATCATTACCAAGGTGCAGTGGAAGTGTTTCAGCTTCGGGCAGCTCTCAAGAACAATTGGCAACACTTCCAGAGAGGCGTTTGAGGACATAGTAACACGCAAACGGGTCAAGTCATGAAATTTGGGTAGTGGATTCATGTCCTGGAATCTATAGATGAACTGCGAGTAAAGAGAAGAGTAAACAGAACATGAAAGTGAGAAAAAATAATGAAAATGGGAAAGTTTAGAGCTTGTAATCAGTTTTACATACCTCAAGAGTTGTCCATGAGATGGTCATATCTCTAACACCTGAAAAATTGTTGAGAAGATTATAGATGATATCTCTTTCCGACAAGTTATCACGCATCAGGTCAAAGTTGACATCAAGATCAATCTTGACAGAGTCACTCATACTGATTATCTTGAAGCTTTTGAATTGGTAATCTATGAGACTCATATACTCAAGCCTCGGAGTATCGACCAACACTGTATGTGCACCGTTTATAGCATTAACAGGATCCTTCCGTTTTAGAGTGAAGCTCTTTAGCGACTGTGAGTAGACACGTAAAACAACTACAACATCATCTCCATTGAGGCTAATTTTTAAATCTTCAAGAACCGGAGAGCACGAGATAAGCGTCTCTACAGCCGCATCGCTAGGAAAGAAAACGTCTTCCAAGTACATGATCTTGAGACAGGGTAAAGAAAGAGACTCAAAATCATTAAGCCTTACGAAATGGAGCTTTAAGCACACCAATGCCTCGCACGCAGAAAGGGTTAATGGTATCTCATTAGTGCACCAATGTTCAAGCAGATCACTCTCAACTTGGAAATGTCGAATATTGGGCTTCTTAATCATTACACCGAGACACGGCTCATAAAGAGATACATCACTTCTACAGTTAGCTTGGTCAATTCTTAACTTGAATTCGCGCAAGTAGGATTCGCTTTGGAAATTCAGAAACTTGTCGATGAAACCAGCACAAGTTCTCTCATCTGGGAAATCAGACGTGTCTAATTCTAAGCTAGGAACCCATTTCCAGAGATGTCTCCATCTAGAAGACAAAACACTCGTCCAAACAGCTTCCTCGGTTGTAAGAAAACGAAGTATAAGATATAGCAAATGATCAGGTAATGAGCTTATCATATCTTCCCCTCTCCAAATTTGTGTTCCTGGTCGACCAACCCTGAAATTCAAAGATTATTACAAATGGAGAGAATCATAAACCCTAATAAGTTCTGAATCCAACTTCCTTATAAAAGCAATTTCTTGAAACCTAACTACGAAATTGTCAAATAATAATAATGATATGAAACAGGAACTTACCGTTTTGCGAACTTCCGCATGAGATTAACCATTTTAACCTCTCTTCTGTTCTCTTCGTGTTCTTGAAAATGTTAGGGTTTGTGAGCATTACCGTAACTGTTGGTCTTCTCTTTCATCTATCTCAATTCTCAAGCTCGCGGTTCTTTTTTTCCGTCAGCAAATATTTGCAGCCCAAAAATAATATAATGGGCTATCTGGACTCACACCGGGTCGGCCCAATAGATATCACGGGTCTGAATCTTGAATTATTGACTATACTCTCATTTTGTGTTTGGTAAGTGATAGTGATGTGAAATAAATTCCTCGTACAAACTTACTCAAAAATACAAAAACAAAACTTGATTGTGTGAAACGCATCTGATTTATTTGAGTGTGAGATCTTAATCATCATTTTATAGAGACAACTAATTAGTTACGAAGATGTAATTTAGAGTCATCCATCCATTGATGATCTTGTGCTTTGATCATTGTTGTTTACCACTACAGCCTTCAATAATTAAGCAGAATTAATTTGGTCTAAGCATTTTTGTTTGGTTTAGTTCGGTTTAAGTACAATTGAAATTAATATGGTTTGGCCAGATCTTGTTACGAGTCAGATTCTGGTCCCAACACATCTAATTGATTGGTGGAGTTATTAGTGCTGTGTATATAAAATAAAAGTATAAAACTCAATGGTTTAAGGCTTTAAACATACATATGAACATGTTTGATCATTTATAAATATATTTGTGTGTGTGCAACTTTGCATCGCGGCAACGATATCGATGGACGTTTCTTGTTATATAATGGTAGAAGAAACGGCTGATTCCGATACGAGTTTTGACTTTTGCGACGAATGTAGTTTTTCTTACCATCAAGACCACGACGATAACGATGCAGAATCGAGCAACTGTAACACAGGTGACATTTCCAAGGATCTCGAAGCCAATTGGGACGATGATCTTCTAGCGCCGCTACTTGCCAAAGAACAAGAGGCAAGTATCTCTGACGTTAGAGTAGATTTCACCGCGGCCGAGGAGGAGGATGAAGAAGTAGAAGAAGAAGGGAAGAAGTGGTGGAGTAAGGAAATGATGATGATGATGGTCATGGAGGACAAACTCTTCTGGGAAATGTGTATCGCTTTTGGGTATCCATAATATGTAAACCGATTAAATTATGCATTTTTAGCCTAAAGTGTGTTTTTTTAGTAGTAAGTTTTAATTATCATTCATATGTAGAAAAAATAAGAATGAATATCGAATTTTTAAAAATATTATCGTGGCATTGAAATATATAACATATTTCTATAAATATATGTGTGTATTTTTGTTTTCATAATATAGCTAAGTAAAAATTTTGTTTTTGTTGGTTTTGGGGGTCAACGTTTGCAACTTTGAAGTTTTAAGGGAAAATACAATAAATGCGAAGAGAGTTTGACTAATGGATTTTCATTTTAGTGGAATTAAAGTTAAATGGGTAACTGAAGAAGAGTGAGTTTGACTGGTAATTGAATTAAGCGGGTAATTAAAGAGCAGTAAAGAGCAGTAAAATGCTGGATTCTTCTGATGCATGAATAGTTTGCATACACACACACATTAATAAACGACAAATTTCTCAAATCTCTTTAGATTGATTGCTTCTCTCCCTGGCTCAGAATTTTTGTCGATCAAACTTGATTTCTTGAAAAATTGTTTTGGTTTCGATTGTCATGGAAGGATCTTCAATACAACCACCCAGAAATTTTGTTCTCGCTAAAGATTCTTCATCTTCTTCTTCTTCTACTCCTCCTACCTGTTCTTCTTCTCAGGTATTCGAAATCTTGATTTTTTTTTGTATTTCTTTTGCTTGATTCTAGGGTAAAGTTGAAATCTTTATAATCCAAAGTCTCTGTTAGTGTGATTTAATAGAAAATTGTATAATTAGTGTTCTTCAGTCCCTTATTACAATGATTTGTTAAATTGGTTGCTTCACTGTAGAATTGCTTGTTGAAAGATTTTTTATTTATCAATATGAGTTTTTTAATCACCAGGTTAAAGAACAATCTGTTGGAGATGAATCCAGATCTCAGCCAAGTGGAAGCCAATTGGATGTTTCTATCCAAATACCACCAAAACCGACTTTAGGAATTTTGAGAAATTTGAGTCTGAAAAGGAAAGCTTCTCTACCAAACTATGAGAGAAGATTGCTACTAAGTCCCAGTGTTTCAGAAACCAGTGAAAGGCCTCTTGTTGCAAGTCCGATCACATCGCCTTACTGGAAAAGATGTTTGTCACTTCCTTCTACTAATGCTGCTAAACTGTCTCTGGCTGTATCTACACCGCCTGTTTCAGCTGTGGTGCATAGTGAACAGCCTAAGTCTATTGTGAGTTATCTGTGTGTTTGCAGTCTCATTTCGATTCTAGTGTGCTAAAGTATTTAAATTTTCTTCAAAGAACTTCTTTTCTAAAGTATAAGATTGGACTTTTTTTGGTGCAGAAAAATGGTGTTCATGCATCAGTTACAAGATCCTTGTCCATGAACAGAGTGATTGTACGAGCTGTCTCTTTTGACGACAACAAAAATCACATTTCTAACGAAGCAAATGGCGGTATATTGCTAACTTTCCTCGATAGTGTTGAGCTCTATTTGTTTTTGCCGACTGCTTTTAGAATTCATGGATAAATGATATGAGGGATAGATTGATTCACAAGAAGCTTTATCAATTCAGAGATATTTGACTTTTATCAATGAAACGGCAAGTTCACACTCCTATGTTTCTTCTTTCTTCTGTTTTCATTGGCAGATCAAATCACTCCCGTTCCTGCAGAAGAAACAGAAGAAGAAATCCCTGAAGAAGAAGCAGTATGCAGGATTTGTCTTGATGTGTGCGAAGAAGGTAACACACTGAAAATGGAATGCAGTTGCAAAGGTGACCTCAGACTCGTTCACGAGCATTGTGCCATTAAGTGGTTTAGTACAAAGGGAACGCGAATCTGCGATGTTTGCAGACAAGAAGTCCGGAATTTACCAGTGATACTGCTCCGTGTCCCAACAATTAATCAACTTACCAATAGACGGGAACTCACTCAGCAGAGTTCACAGCCACAAACCATTAGGTAAATCAGACGCTTTAAAAACTTTATCCTTCTTTTTCCTTTTCCAAATTTCCTTAAAGAAATCTAACAATTTAAGATCGAATAACTGGTGCAGTGTAGGGCAAGAGTTTGTAGTGCTTGTACTCATCAGCACCGTCTGCTACTTCTTCTTCCTTGAACATTTACTGGTAATGCTTCCTTTTTCATACCCTGACTATTCAGAAACACAAACTTTTCTGTATTTGATTACAAATATCCTATCTTTCATTACAAAGATCTTACCTTTCATTACAAAGACAACATAACAGGGAGTCTTATCTATTCTGTAGATTCGTGACTTGAATTCACAGGCAATATTTGTCGCAGCGCCATTTTCATTCACCCTAGCTCTCTTAGCCTCAACTTTCGCCGTCATCCTCGGTATAAGACCATTACCTAAATAAAAATTTCCAATCTTTATTGTTCGTCCCCTAATACAATTATGTAAAACTGTTAATTATTATTATCCGGACTTGCAGCGATCAGAGAATACATATGGACATACGCAGCTCTTGAGTTTGCACTAGTGGCATTGCTTGTTCATCTGTTATATGCTACAGTAAGTAATCCTAAACCATATGCTTTAGGCTTTGAATTACTTCTAATCTCATATTGGAAAAAGTTCTCATGTAAATATCTTTTTTTGCAGCTTGGTGTGCCAGTTATCTATGCAATGCTTTTTGCGGGGATTCTGGGTTTCGGGATGGCAATGTGCTTAAACTTGTTGTGCATTTGTTATTCCTCTCGGCCTGTGCGGTTTCCGCAGAATACAAACTTAGTATAAAGAAAGTCTCTTCCTTTTTAGTTTCTTCTGTTCTTAAAGTTTGAAAAGGCAAATTGCTGCATAGATAGATGGGTTCACTTAAACATTGAGACCTGTAGATATACAAGTTCTTTGTACTTTTGTATGACAAGAGAGAAGCTTTTGTGGAATTACAGTGAGAATGTGTGATTTGTGAAGGTACATCAATTGAAAGAGCTGTTGTGAATGAGTTTCTAGGTTCAAGAATCTTTTGAAAGTTTAAACTTGTCGACTCGTGAGAACTGAGAAGTGTTTCTTTTCAACTTCATTAAAATGTGTTAAAAAAGGGGCGTTCCGAGAATCGAACTCGGGACCTCTCGCACCCAAAGCGAGAATCATACCACTAGACCAAACGCCCTTGTTGTTAGATGAAAGCATTTAATCAATAATTAGATGTTTCTAAACGAAAAAACGACCCAAGTGATGACAGAAATTGACATACAATAATGTCTGTATTAGACACGTGATTAAGACAGAGCAAGAGGCACATATAAGCGAAAAGGTTTTTTCACCAACACATTTTGATGGAAGTTAACATCTGAATCTAGAACTGAAAAATACACATTTCGACAAAATGTAAAAGCCATTACTACTAGTACTAACAAAGAAACAAACCTTCCTACAAGAATTAGTCTAAGATCTGCGCAAGTTACGGGGCAACGCACTTGGATCGAGCTCAACATAGCCTCTAAGAGCTCCATCTCTCTCTCCAGTTAAGCGGAATGCAGGAACATAATGTGAGAATCTCAACAATTCACACCTTGGGATCTTCTTCTTCACATCGATGCCTCCTTCCACTTTTTCCTTGAATACCGAAATAAACCCATCCACCCGTTCCAACAGCATAACCTCGATGTGGCTGTCATTGTCATCAAGAACTTCAACAACCTCATATTCACACTTTTTCAAGCTTGCGGCCTTGATTGTTTCACTCCAGTTCTTGTACATTGCCCAAATTTCACCGGTCTTGGGGACGACAATGTACTCGTTTTTCCTGAAATGATTTTCTGCCTTAATCTGATGTGAAAAATCAGTCACGTTAGTTAGTATCACGTCCCGGCCTTCCTTCAAAGTGAAATTTCCGCAACTGACTGGCATTTTTTTGTCATGCCACTGTATCACGTTCTCAAGAAATGATTTTGGCTCTAGCCGGTTTATCTGCAATTTGAATACCGGCCTCCATACTATCTGCTGAATCCTAGCGTAACACTTGGGCAAGCCATCCTCTTTGCTGTTCAATGACCATATCTGACCAGGTGCAAACTTTCCCTCTAATCTTTCAGCGCTGAAGTTGTTAAACTGGAAATTAGGAATGACGATACAGTCTGGCTCCGATGAGGGTGGAGAGTGATGATGGACTTGGTTTAACTTGGCAGCTTTTCGTACGACAGGGAAGGCTTCTTCTTCTTCAATTTTCTGTGGTAATGCAGCTGTATCGAGCTCATAAGAACCAATGGGAACGTCATTCCCTTCTTTTCCTGTCAATTTGGTTGAGGGGATGTTATGGGAGAATCTAAGCAACTCACGAGGCGGAATCTGAATTGTGTCTGATCCACCACCTAGTGCAATTCGACAAAATACACTTGCAAAGCCTTTTAGTTTACGCAAGAACGCAACCTCTATTGCAACCCCTTCAACATATTCTGACAGGATCTCGACAAAATCATACTCATACTCATGCTCATGGGAAGAACGCCGACGACCAGAGGACCAATTGATGTCCCAGTTCTTGAAAAGAGCCCATGTTTCTCCTATTCTTGGGTATACTCTGACAGTATCCTTCATGCTTCCTACTCTACAGTAGATCAGATGAGAGAAACATGGAGTTTTCTCTGTGTTCAAATTTCCACCAAGTTTGAACTTACCAATAGAGATGGGTAATTTTTTACGAACCCACTGTATTGCTTTCTCATCATCTGGTCTAGCCTCTAGCCATTGTATTTTGAGCATGAAACTAGGTTTCCTTATGACTTTTCTGATGATGGCATAGTATCGAGGCATTCGACCCATGTCATCATACATTGCCCATGTCTGACCAGCTTTGAAACACGTCACTTCCCTCGACTTCTCAAAGTTACTGAAATCAGGATCAGTACACTCAATTTCGGCATCTGATGCGCTCCCTGAACTTGAATCCTTTGCTGCATTACAGGCGACAGAATCCTGAGAGCTTCCCACTTGGTCTTTTTTTATCTTCTTCGTCCTGTTTATACCATTTGGCAAGGTTTCTGCAAACAGTTGATCCTCATGTGACTTCTTTCTGAAATCAGACTCCTCAGCACTTTCTGCATCCTCTTTTTTATTGTCATCATCGCTCTTATTCTCTTTATATGAAACCTGCTGCTTGCTACGGACTGACCTCCTAGAATGCTGTGCACCGCTGGACCCCGAATCTTGTCCACCAGCTGGAACTTCTTTGCAGTCAATACTGCTCTCGCTGCAAGAGCTGTCACTGGATTCAACTACCTTCTTCCTCTTTCTCTTTCCATTGATGTTCTCAGCAGAAACACCACAGCTTTTGGCTCTAGAACCCTCTTTACTTAAGGAACTTTTAGCAGAACTTTCCGGCTGCTTCTCCACTGCCTTGCCTGCCTCTTGTGTTGGAACCTTGCTCTGTTGGAAGAAGGGGAAAGTCGCCTGGCCTGGTGGACCCTGGAAATTTTCTTGAAGAGCAATGTATTGCTTACCGCAACGCATACAATTCATTCGTGTGTCGATTAATCCCCTTTGATATTCATACTTCATGTCACAAAAAGGGCATGAGGTACAAAAACTGGAGTCACCACCAAACCCAGTTGGTTGAGCTTGAGGTTTCTTCTGGTTTTCAGGTCTCTTCCTTGCCGCATTAACGTTTGTCTGGAAAACACGCTGAGTGAAAAAAGGTGTGGTCGAGGCTTGTTGGGGTTGAAATGACGTTGCTGGTGCTGGTGCTGGTGCAGGCCGCCTAAAAACGGGTTTCCGCCTTATGTCATGTAACCTCCTTTTATCTTTGTCCAAAAGAACCCTCTGAGCTTCACCAATGGTTTTGAAAGCAGATTCAGCACCAGGGAGTTTGTTTTTGTCCGGATGAAGATGAAGGGCAAGCTTCCTATACTGTTTCTTAATGGTATTTTCATCTGCATTTTGCTCTACTTGGAGAATCTTGTACCAATCAGTCTCATCCCCAGATTTCTCCAATGCTGCACAATGCACATCACACACCATAATCATGCGAGCAACAACATTCTCCAGACTTGCATCCATTTTCTGAGCCTTTAAAGCAATTCTACGAGCAGTTGTGAAATCTGACTTGCTCATCCAATCTTCTGCTAACTCTTTGGCTCGTAGAGCCTCATCTTTGTTGCTCATACTAAAAAAGTTCCCAAATTCCAATCTCGTCTCTTGCACTGTAAATCCTACACAGAGAAATTCGAAATTCAGCACTGTAAAAAATGCAAAAACCAAAGAACCAAACAAGTTTTCCAACAAAGACATTCAATTCAGACATCTTTGTTGCTCATACTTAAAAAAAAGTCCCAGATTTCAAGCTATTCTTTTGCTAAACCCTACATGTAAAAACTCGAAATTCAGCACTGTCAAAAGCGAAAAAAACGAAAGAACCAAACATGTTTTCAACAAACACAGCGAATACATTCAATTCAGACATGAGAAACATACAATGAAAGCGGCGAATTTCTCAGAAATGAAGGTAAAATTATGAGCTTTTTGACAAAACCAAAGACTACCTATAGAAGACTAAGCGATTTCAGAAAACAGAACCGCACTGAAGAGTAAGAGAATGACAGAGAGAAAGAGAGCGTCGGAAACTCACCGGAGTTGGGAGAAAGAGAGAGAGGAAAAGGAGGAGATAGGTCACCGTCAAAGCTCACGTCGATGCCTAACTGCCTCTTTGACTGGAATCTGTCTTCGTCTTCGTTTGTGGGGAAACACCTCACGGTTTATATGGTTCTCTGGTTTTACTGTAATTTTTTAGAAACTTTAAGGTCATTTGAACTTTGTATTCTTATTTATTTATGTAAAAGCCCTTCAAGTTTAGCTAAATTGCTACTAATTTGTGAAGAAAAGGGTATTTTGGTCATTTTGTTTTCTACGGAAAAGACTTTTATACCCAAACTAAACTTTTTAGGGGTATAAAAGTCTTTTTCGATAAGAGTAGATATTTTTGTTTTAGGGTTTCAGAATTTTTTTTGATTCGAATAAACTAAACAGAAAATCAAACCAAATTCTTGTATGAATTCACTCAGAAAATCAAACCAAATTCTTGTTTGAATTCACTGTAAAGTATTTGATAAAATAACACCGCTTTAAAATCCAAAAAAAAAAAAAAATCCACAATTATTTTTAGATCCATATATTTGTTTAAAAATGAATCCAAATAGAAATTTAAAATACACTTAAACTAAACTATATTGGATTATCTATTACATTAGTTAATAACTTATTATTATTGAGGCAAAAAAAATAACTTATTATTATCCAAAACTTCAAAACGCAACAATTTGATATGAAAATTAAGTAAATCTTTGTATATGTCATAAGTAATTAAACTGTAATTAAATCAATAATTAGATAAATGTTACAATTATCTCAGCAAAAATTGCGAGTAAATGTGCAGACTATGCACATCATCACTAATTTGCATTGCGAAATGATTTGAAAGAAGTTCTCTTACCCACGATTAATTTGATTATCTTAATCCAAAACATGCATGCTAAGGAAAGAGAATATGTCGTGTTGATTGTAGAGTCAATGTCAGACCACTATGTTTATTATATAGCTTAGGTATAGTAGTCCTTAAACTAAAATTTATGAAATTCAAGTACATAATATATCTTGTTTTCAGTATGTTAAGACTTAGGAGTGCTTATAAGCAAGCAAACAATGTTTATCAGGTCCCTTCATCACCGCGTCATTGGAAGTTTTTCCTATGTTGAGTTTGTTTTAATTTCTCATTAAATCTAATCCGTGTATATTTTATGTAATTTTTTTTTTTAAGTAAGTCTCAAATTAGAAAAAACTAAGTTTCATCAACCTATATAATAATTAAATTTTGAATCAATATGTACCTAGGACTCATCATTTATTTGGACCGTTCATGATCGAAGCACACATTTGAGAAGTAGCTTACCGATAACAACTTTTGGCGGTGGAGTATTGATGAGACTCAAAATGTTGAATCAATAATGAATAATTAGCATGTTTGAGAACACAAATTTTATGAGTACGAAAAAACATTTTTTCTTAAACCAGAATGTAAATTTAAGAAAAATAAAGTTCCTCTATATAATATGAAATGTCGAATTAATAGTGAATAACTAGCTTGGCCTAGAAAACCCAAATGTTTCAGAGGTCTTTGTCAATGTTGGACACAAGGCAAGTAATCTCTTATTTATTTTTTTATTTTTCGCCAAGTAATCTCTTATTTTAACTATACTTACTTTGTTAAAAAACATGCATCCACAGTTGTTGGGAGTGGCGATGGTCCGAGCCTAGTGATAAAAGAAGTTCAAAATTATATTTTGTTTTAGATATAAAAAATAATATTTGTTGAACATATACAAAAATGAGATATACTCACTCTTTATTTTCTTCTTAATATCCATGTACCCACCACCCTGTCTTCACTTTCTTCTTCATGGAGTCAACCTTGGTCAAAAATAACTCTCTCTGCCTAATACGCTCCACATCCTGCTCTTGCTCATCAACAAGAGCTTTAAGCTGATTCAGAGTTTCTCCATTTAAAAGCACAACTTCTCTCTCAAGCTGCTTCAGTTCATGGCTCACACAGACCAACGACCAGCAATCCACTTATCCACAATAAAGTACAAACATGTAAGTATGTCCTTAAAAAGTATCAAAGTATGTTACTCCTTACACTTTGATGGATCAACATAACAACAACAAAGAAAAGTTTTAATTTTTTGCCAATGAACTATCAATTAACTGAAGCTTAAGCCATCTCCTTTTCAACAAAACGAGCATGAGCTAACCTTTGACTATGCTCGTTTTACTGAAACAAATCTAATTTTATAAATAAAACAAAGAGCCAAGGATTTTATAATTGTAAGAGAAATTGGACAAGGTTGACCTTTGAGATCTGCAGAGAGATCACATAAGTATGAAAACCACATCACATTACAACAACAAATAGTTTAACTTCTTTTAACTCAAAATACACATTTAGTGAAAATAAAATTTCAGACCAACCTGCAAATACTTGACGTTCATATCCAAAGATAAGAACATTCTTACATCATAGAGAAAGTCTTGAATATTCTTAGCCAAAAAAGACAAACCCTTTTCACAAAATGCACCAAAAGCTAACAAAAAGGAAACCTTGGCTTCTTGGCTCTTTTCTTCTCTCGGCTCCTCTGTTTCACGTGTGTTTAAGGTTAAAAGGTGTTGCCCTATAATCAACACTTAAAAACTCTTTTAACTCTCCGTCCATCTCTTTGGTTACACGAGAAGCAGGAACCTTATTCGAGAATCTGATCCTTTCCGACTTTGGGATCGTAAATATTGGTTCCAACCCTTCATCCTCATAATAAGTATACTCCGTACATGCCCTAAATAACCTATATTCAAAGTTATCACGATCACCATGAACGGATTGTTGCTTCAGCAGTTGGACCTTATAGTCCAAAGTGTCATCAAGAATTTCGACAATGTGATAAGAACCATACTCCAAGTCCTCAACATCAATGTCACGACTCCAGTTTCTGTGTATCACCCAAACTTCACCAATCTTGGGGAGAATGGTATATTCAATGCCATCCATGGAGATTTGAGGCATTATCTCATGTGAAACATCACGTGGAGTGATTATTTCGAGAACCTTTCTAGCGTAGAAAGTTCCACAACCAACAGGCATTTGCCTATCTTCCCAGTCGACAACATCCTTAGGGGAATGGGTAGCCTTTAGCCGACCTATGTATAGTTTGATTAGCGGGTCCTGCTTAAATGCCTGAGTAAAAGTGATCTTCTGAATCCTACCATAGTACAGAGGCAAATCATTATCACCACTGTAAAATGACCAAATCTGGCCAGTCTGAAAAACCTTCCCCTTGCTAGCAAAGTAGATGGCTTGGCGTTTAGACTTTAAATCACTCTCAGCGTTTGAAGGCACGATGATCTCTTCGATTGTTTCTGGTAAAGCAGCTTTGTCCAGCTCGTAAGCATCTTTTGGCACACCCTTTCCTTCAGCTCCAGTCAGTTTGAAGGAAGGAACCCTATGGGAGAACCGATACAAACTCTGAGGTAAAATACGAAATATGCCTTCATAACCAGTTCCCATTCGAAAGAACACACTAGCAAACCCTTTTGCTTTATGCAAGTATGCAACATATACACCAGCTTCATCAGCGTAATCTGACAGAACCTCGACAATATCATACTCATATTTGCGGTGAGAATCTGGCTCTGAAGACCAATTAATATCCCAGTTCTTGAAAAGCGCCCATGTCTCGCCTTTTCTAGGGGATACACTAAAATGACAAGTGTTGATGAAACGACAAGTGAATCTGAAACAACGAGTGTTGCTTCGTTCATTCAACTCGTTGTTTCGTTCATTGCAATGAATAACATGTGAAAACATGGAACGATCTTTTGTGCTCTTATTTTCCCCAAGCCTGAACTTACCAACAGAAACAGGCAGGTCTTCTTCAAACCATTGGAGCTCTTTCTCATCATCTGGATCTGGCTCTATATATGTGATCCTAAGCCCAAAGGAAGGAGCTGAAACTTTCCTGATATGAGCATACAATCTAGGCATCCCATCTGCTGTATCATAAAGTGCCCAGGTCTGGCCAACTGCAAAGTTTAATTCTTCCCTCAGCTTTTCAAAGTCGTTAAACTTTGGACCAGCACATACAGAAGTCTTTGGTTGTACTGCAACTTCAGAACTTATATCAGCAAAACCAGAGTAATCATCTGCCTCAAGATTCCGAGAGATCCCCATTGCAGCTCCCACTTGAGCATTCCTGTTAAAGGCATCTGGCAATGTTTCTTTGCAAAGACGAACCTCATGGAGTTGCTTTCCACTTCCAGAGTCTTCTACTGCATCTCCAATATCACCTGACACTCTTTTATTGCCTAGATTTACAATAACATCTTCAGAATTACTGCGATGTTCAGTATAAACAATTTCACCGTACTCATTCCTCTTTCTCTTCTCACCAACCTTACCAGCACCGCTCAAACCAGGGGAGCATTCATTTCCAGAGAAGTGTATGCCTTGATTCTTACTTGGGACTGTTATCTGTTGTTGCAAGGAGAAAGCTTGAGCCTTTTCTTGCTGATTCCTAGGTGTGGATGCAACCAAATCACTCCTAATCGAATGGATCTGGACAGCATTTTCCATCACCAAACAAGTAAACAGTCGAGAAGACAAATTCCACCTCTATGGGTTCCTGCAGAAAATGAGAATATGCAGTTTCTGGTTGGAATCGGTCTAAAAAGAGACACAAAAATACAAACCCCTAATAGACAAATCACGCAGAAGAACAAAGTTAAAAAGCATATCAAGTCTAAAGAATGTAATAAGAACCCTAAATCAACTTCCCTTATACCAAATAAAAAACACCTAACCCTAAATTCAGAGATGACATCAAGCAAAAAAAAATACAATCGACGAATTGGTTCGGTTCCATCAACTTACCAACAATAGCGACAGAAGCAAATCGTCGTCGGCGGCGGAGACTTTTGCGGGGGTAGTGACAGTGAGCGTATAGAGTAAAATATATTCAGTGTTATTTCTCTCGATTTAAGAAAAACTATATAATTCTTTTGGCGGTAAAAAACTTCATTAACAATATATATTTGGCGGGAATTAAATGTAAAATTGTAATTTTTGCTTTCACGAATCTTTCCACTTTCACTACTAATGAAATTATAAATGTAACTTTCATTGGAATTATTACTATCGCTTAAAAAGTTACTATCAATACAGATGTAAGAACGAAAATAAGAATCAATGCAACTATTAATGTGATTAGTACAATTATATTTAGTATCCTTAATGTAAGGATCATAGTGCAGATCGTTGTCACCTTTAGATCTATTATTCAGATAACTAGAACTATACAATAACTATAAAAAAAAATTTCTAGGTCACTAAAATCATTGTCAATCTCAAATTTTTTTTTTTTAATCAAAATATATAGAATAACTATTATTATTACTATCCCTAACAAAAAAGGTGTCATCCGATATGAAATTGCGATTGTCCTTGGAGCTAACTAAAAGATCAACATTATTGGAATAACTAGAACGCTCACCCCAACCATAAAAGTTTTTATCCATATCATAGGGTGATATGTGATAATCAGATTATATCAACAAACTTAAACCAGATAGAACAACAAGATCACATTACAGCAAATGTACGACATAGTTAACTTACAAATTAGAAAACACATTTAGTAAGAGAGAAATTCAGACCAAGCTGCAAATACTTGCTAATTGCTATTTCACATCATATATAAATAAAAACACACTTGCATCAAAATGCACCAAAAGCTAACAAAAATGAATCCTTGGCTTCCCTCACTTTCTTTGTTCAATCAAAATCAAAGTCTCAAGTGCTTTGCAGGTTAACAGGCAGTGCTGCTGAAACAACTTTTATAAGTCTTTTAACTCTCCGTATATCTCTTTGGTAACACGGGAGGCCGGAACCTTATGCGACAATCTGAGCCTTTCCGATTTTGGGATCGTAAATATTGGTTCCGACCCATCGATCAGGTTAGACTTATACTCCTTAACTGCCTAAAAATGCAGTTTTTCCGGAAGATGCAGAATATCAACAACTTTATCGGAATTGGGCTCATGCTCCAGCAGTAAGACCTTATAGTCCAAGGTATGATCAATAACTTCAACAATGTCATAGCTCAATAAACCAACGTTCTCAGAATTCCAAGTATTGATACCAGTATCTGTATATCACCCAAACATTCCCAAGTATTGATACTCAGTTCCATCCATGGAGGTTTGAGACACTATCTGCTGCGAAACATCATCTGGAGTGATTTCTAGGAGAGCTTATATTATAGATACAACAAACTTATCGGAGACATATATCGTAAATCTATATGTGATCCTGGAAAAATCGATTTTGTAATACATTGAAACTTCAAATGTTGCATGTAGATAGATTTTTCTGTTATAGAAGATAAAATCATCATTCAGATACTACTACTTCATATATAGAGAAATACCAACGGATCAAGTGACTAGTAACTACTAAAAATGGAGAAAGTTCAGTCCATTTCTCATCCTAATACAAAACCACTGGTTACCCTCTTGACCAACAAAAGAAAGCAAAAAACAAGTATTCTCCTACCTTTTCAAAATACATGATTTTCCACAGATTTCGAACCAACAAAAGAAGCACATGCTTTTTAAATCCATGGAGAAAGTCTAAATAAGGTTCAGGTCTTACATCTTAAACCAAAGAACAAACCTTTTGACAAAATGCACCAAAAGCTAACAATAAGGAATCCTTCACTCACTTTCCTCTTCGGCCATTGAAGGTAATGCTTTAGAATCAAGAACTTCAAAAAGCTCTTTCAAATCTCCGTCTATCTCCTTGGTTACTCGGGAAACAGGAATCTTATGTGAGAATTTGCGGTTTTTCGACTTAGGGATTGTAAATACCACTTCTGACTCATTCTCCAAATCATGTTGCCTGCGCTCAGCTGCTCGCAAGAATTTTGTTTTTCCTTCATCTTCATTAACAAACAACGCAGGCTCCAACGCTAAAACCTTATAGTCCAAGGCGTCATCAAGGACTTCGACAATTTCATAATCATACCATCTTTCCAAGTCCTCATCAGTGTGATGAGACAAGATTGTGTATATGGCCCAAACATCGCCAATCTTGGGATGAATGGTATATTTATTTCCATCCATGACGGTTTGAGGCACTATCTGATATGAAACATCATCAGGATCGATGACTTTGGTACCTTTCCCAACCAAGAAAGTTCCACAACTAATAGGCATTCTCTTGCAGAAAGGAACAGGCTTTAACCGAGTTACGTGTAGTTTAAATACTGTTGCCTGCCCGAATGACTGACTAAAAGTGATCTTTTTAATCCTACCATAGTACACAGGTAAGTTCCAATTATTACTGTAATATGACCAGATCTGGCCAGTTTGAAAAACCTTTCCCTTACAAAGAAAGCAGAGAACTTCTGGTTTAGACTTCAAAGCGGTAGGCACTGCTAATACTTCTGGAGGGACTATTATCTCTTTGATAGGTTTAGGTAATACAGCTTCTGGTTTAGGCTTCAAAGCGGCAAGCACTCTTAATAGATGTGAAGGGACGATTGACTCTTTGATAGTTTCAGGTAATGCAGCTTGGTCCAGCTCGTAAGCATATTTTCCTCCCATTTCTGTGAGTTTGAAGGAAGGAATCCTGTGGGAGAACCGATATAAACCGTGAGGCGGAATCCGAGATATGTGTGCATCACCAGTTCCCATCCGAAAGAAGACACTTGCAAACCCTTTTGCTTTATGCAAAAACGCAACAGATACACCAGCTCCATCAGTGTAATTTGACAAAATCTCAACAAAGTCATACTCAAATTTGCGGTGAGAATCTGGCTCTGAAGACCAGTTAATGTCCCAGTTCTTGAACAGAGCCCAAGTCTCGCCTTTTAATGGGGAAACAATGAAATGACCTTTCTTGCTTACTTCATTGTAAATTTCTCCGCAGCAGATTACATGAGAGAATATGGAACGATCTTTTGTGTTCTGATTTTTCCCAAACCTGAACTTACCAACAGAAACAGGCAAGCCTTCGTCAAACCATAGTATTTCTTTCTCATGATCTGGTTCCGGCTCTAGATACGTAATCCTAAGCCCAAAGGAAGGAGCTGAAAGTTTCGTGATCCGAGCATACAATCTAGGCATCCCATCTGCTGTATCATAAATAGCCCAGGTCTGACCAAGTGCAAAGTTCACTTCTTCCCTCAGCTCATCAAAGTCGTTAAACTTTGGACCAACACCACTTTCAGAAATATTTGGTTGTGCCGCAGACTCTTCTTCCCTGCCTGCATCTCTATTATCACTAGACCCTCTTGTATTGTTAGGTAAAGCACCGCGATTACTAGCATTGCAACTGTCACCATACTCGTTCCTCTTTCTCTTATCGCCAACAATCACAGAACAACATGTAGAAAATGTTGAAGAACCGTCAGAAGAAGTAGTATCCATCATCCAACAAAGAAAACAATAACCTGCAGAAAAAACAATTTTATATATACACATCAAGATACTTTAACATTGGTAAGATAATACACATAGAGACAGACGTGGCTAATAGTTCTAAAATCACGCAGATCAAAGTTTTTTAAAAAGAGGGGCTAAATTTTCAAGTGCCCAATACACAAAGTGTAGAAAGTGTGAAGCTTTTCAAACTAGAAGAAAGTAATAAAAACCCTAAATTAAGCCTCTTCTGTATATGTGAAACCCAAAACCCACGATTGGGGAAATTGCGAGAACAGCTAAACCCTAGATTCAGATGCGACATAGAAATTAAGAAATTAAGAAAAACAAAACATACCGATTCGATAAATTTACGCAACCAAAGCAAACCTCAGTCGTAGTCGGCGGAAGATTTTGCCGGAAAAGAGAGAAGTGGTTTTAGTAGAGAGAAGCATCGTTGTGTATCTCTCCAAAGAAAATATATCCCACTTTTCCCGAGAATTGTCCATTTGGCGGGAAAATTGTTTAGCCCTATTAATTTCCTGATCATAAATATAATTTCTAATATATATTAATTAGGTCAAGAATTCTAATGTTTTTAGTTTTAAAAAAAAAAAGTTAATTCCCCTAAGAATATTATACAATTAGGGTAATATAATTTTAAAACTTTTATTAATTATACACAAGAAGTTGGGGGGTCTATAATTTTTGAATTTTTATAATTATACATACAAATTTACCTATAATTGATAAATTAATTTGAGACAGCCTGGTTTTTAGGCCATGGATTAAGGTTTGATTTTGAGAGAACATATGCACTAAAAGACCAAGGATGGATAGCAAAATAAAGTTCAAACATTGCGCAATTTTTTTTAATAGATAGCATGTTTATTTTACGGCAGTCACACTATTTTACATGATAAGTAAGAGATAGCATGGTGTGTGAAGCTTTTTGGGCAATTATAGTCGATGTTGAATCATTTATGAGAAAGTTTTGAACTTTCAAAGTTTACTATAGCTTTTAGTTTTGAACTGATGTGAAGCTGTAAACGGCTGAAATCACCTAAAGGCCACATGCTCTTGAGATTACTACTTTAGTTTAATCGCACATATATGCAAGTGAGTTTTGAACCATAAGATACTGCTACTTCATAACTTAAGTACTACAAACAGATCAAATAAACATGGAGAAAGTTCAATAAATTTATCATCCTAATCTAAACCGCTGGTTACCCTTTTGACCAGAAAAGAGATGCAAAAGCTAGTATTCTCCAAGCTTCTCAAAGTACAATGACTTTCCATAGATTTGAACCAATAAAAGAACCACATGCTTCTAAACCATGGAGAAAGTCTAAATAAGTCTTAAACCAAAGAACAAACCTTTTGACAAAATGCACCAAAAAGGAATCCTTCTCTACCCTTCCCTCACTTCCCCTTTGCTCAGTGGTCTTGAAACCCTCACGTTTGTAGGTAATGCTCTAGGATCAACTTCAAAAAGCTCTCTCAACTCTCCGTCTATCTTCTTGGTTACACGGGAAGCAGGAATCTGATGCGAGAATCTGAGCATTTTCGACATGGGGATTGTGAATATCACTTCTGACCCATCCTCATCGTCACAATCAGGATGCCTACTCTCAGCTGCTCTGAAGAATGTCTTTTTATCTTCCTCTTCATTAGAAAACAACGCAGGCTCCAACGCTAAAACCTTATAGTCCGAAGTGTCATCAAGAACTTCGACAATGTCATAGGTGCAGGAACCAATGTCCTTGAACTCCTTGTGACAAGTCCAGGATCTGTAAATGGCCCAAACATCCCCAATCTTGGGCAGAATGATATATTCATTTCCATTCATGGAGGTCTGAGGCACAATCTGAAGTGAAACATTATCTGTAGTGAATTTTCTGAAACATTTAGTCACGGAGAAAGTTCCACAACCAACAGGCATATTCTTGTCCTCCCACTGAATGACATTCTCAGGGAAAGAATTAGCCTTTAACAGATGTACACACATTTTGATTTCTGCTTCTTCCTCGAACACTTGAGTAACGGTGATCTTATGAATCCTACCGTAGTACAGAGGCAAGTCATCGTTGCCACTGTAGAATGACCAGATCTGTCCAGTTTGAAAGAGCTTCCCCTTACTAGTATTGCAACTTTCACCATCCTCGTTACCCTTTCTACTCACAGAACAACTCAAACCAGGGGAGAGAAAATTACCAATACTAGATGAAGAAAATGTTGTAGCACCGTCAGAAGAAGTGACATTCATGGTCAAACAAAGAAATAATAAGCACTTAAGAAGGCAACTTCCTCTTCTAAGGTTCCTGCAGAAGATACAATTATAAATGGCCATCAGATACAAACACAAAGTGTCCAAAATGTGAAGCATCTCAAACCTAAAAGAAAGTAGAATAAGAACCCTAAAACAAGCGTCTTTGTATTCATGAAACCCAAATCTCACCTAACCCTTAGAATGAGCAATAACCGTAGATTCGGATCCTATACATAGAGATACAGAAATTGACAAAGAACAAAACATGTGGAACCGAAGCAAACCTCAGTCGCCCGCGGCGGAAACGAAAGGTGTAAGAAGTGTGAAGAAGCCTCTCAAACTAGAAGAAAGTAATCAGAATCCTAAATTAAATTAAGCTTCTTTGTATTTTTTGAAAACCCAAATCTCACCATTGGGGGAAAATGCGAGAACAACTAAACCCTAAATTGAGCAATAACCATATATTCAGATACAATGTATAGACACAGGAATTAACAAAAAAACAAACCATATAGATACAATCAACGAACCAATTCGATGAGTTTACGCAAGAACAAGCAAAAAAAGCTAACCGTCGGCGGCGGAGGCTTTTGCCGGAAAAGGTAGAGACGATACGTCGCCGATAGATAGAGAACTAGATTAGGGAAGCATCGATAACCTAACCTCCCTTTTAGCGAGAATAATCCGTGGGTCATTTCTTTGGCGGGAAAATGATCCGGCATTATCTCTAATCTTATTATCTGATAGCGAAAGCTTAATTAGTTTTTTTTTTTTAATGTGTTAAATAGATGTTGTTCTAAATTAGGTTAAAACTTTAATTCGCATTTTAGCACAGATTAATTGACAGTATACTAAGGAATATTTTTCAATCATGTTTATATTAGGGAATTAGGAGTTGAGTTAAAGTACATCATAGAAATTGATTTGATGTTGTCTTGGAAGTTTTTTGGTGTAAAGTAAAGAAACACGAAATCAAGTGAAATACACATATTTACACAAAAGGGCCAAGGTGCACTACACAAACTAAAAAATATTAAAATGACAAACCACAAATTAAGTAACCTGCACATGAAGAAGCTCAAAACCACATAAAATGCAAGACAGTATTGGACTTTAAACTGCAGATACTGCTACTATTTAGATCGAGACAAACATCAGATATACTGATAAAGTAACTAGTAGACATGGAGAGAGAGTTCATACATGACTTTCCTTAGAATTTGAACAGACAAAAGAAGAAACTGCATAAAACATGGAGAAAGTCTAAGTAAATTTAAGGGAATTAGATCTTTTAAACCAAGAAACAACCTTTTAACAAAAGGCACCAAAAGCTAACAAAAGGGAATCCTTCTCTACCCTTCCCTCACTTCTTTTGCTCAATAGAACTGAAACCTCACGCTTGAAGGCAATGCTTTGGTATCAACTTCAAATACCTCTTTCAAATCTCCGCGGATCTCCTTGGTTACTCGGGAAGCAGGAATCTGATGCGAGAATCTGAGCATTTTCGATTTGGGGATCATATATATCACTTCTGGCCCATCCTCCTCGTCACAGTCAGAATGCTTACTTTCGGCTGCTTCAAAGAATGTATTTTTATCTTCATCATCATTATAAAAGGCAGGCTCCAACGCCAAAACCTTATAGTCCAAGGCGTCATCAAGAACTTCGACAATGTCATAGTTGCAGTAACCCACGTCCTTGAACTCCTTGTGACTAGTCCAGAATCTGTAAATAGCCCAAACATCACCAATCTTGGGAAGAATGGTATATTCATTTCCATCCATGGAGGTTTGAGGAACTATCTGAAGTGAAACATCATCAGGAGTGAGTATTTCGACACTTTTCCTCACCAAGAAAGTTCCACAACCAAAGGGAATTCTCTTGTCCTTCCATTGGATAACATTCTCTGGGAAAGGAATAGCCTTTAGCCGACTTATGTGTAGTTTATATATTGCTTCTTGCTCAAATGCCTGAGTAAAAGTGATCTTCTGAATCCTACCATAGTAGAGAGGTAAGTCAACGTTACCACTACAAAATGACCAGATCTGGCCAGTTTGAAAGACCTTCCGGTTACAACTAGTATTGGAACTTTCACCATCCTCGTTCCTTCTCCTACTCACAGCACAACTCAAAGCAGAGGAGAGAAAATTATCAGCACAAGATGAAGAGAACGTTGTAGCACCGTCAGAAGAAGTGATATCCATCGTCAAAGAAAGGAACGATAAACACACAAGAAGACTACTTTCTCTTATACGGTTCCTGTACATATATATAAATGACCATCAGATACTTCAACAAAGGTAAGAGATACACTTAGAGACGTATATACAAAGTAAAGAAAGTGTGAATCATTATCTGAAACAAGAAGAAAGTATTAATATATAAGAACTCTTTATAGTTATGAAACCCAAATCTCACCTAACCTAGAATGAGCAAGAGCCCTAGATTCAGATACGACATAGATACAGAATTTAAGAAACAAAAAGAACATGAAGTAGATGCAACAAACGGACCTCAGTCGTCGACGGCGGAAGCTTTTGCCGGTAAAGGGAGAGACGATATGTCTAGACAATCGTAGTGTAACTTATAATATAGTATCGCTTTAAAGAAAATATCCACTTTTTTACCAAAAAAAAAAGAAGAAAAAATCCACTTTTCTCGAAAATCATCATTGCATGCATTGAAGATGAACACTATGCACGTTGGTTGAAGCAATCAAGTAGTTTCTCTCTACGTCTGTCAAGTGTCAAGTTTGTTCCCTATCCCCTTTTCACCTACAGTAGTGAGTAAGTACCTCGTTTTTTCTTGTTACGTTTCTATCTTGGTTAGATATATTCATATATTTATTTTTCTTTTGAAATTTCAAATTTCTTTCTCAACTAAATAGTTAAATTACATAGTGGAAAAAAAACAGAGCATATAGTTGGTAAAGCAAAGAAAACAGAGCAAACACAGTATATTAAGCGGACGAATCAATACATGACGGATTTGTATGATCCAAAGGACTGAAACGACACCGTATTCGCTCATTCTACATACAAAATCTACTCAACCACATGGGGTTATATAACTTGAGAACTTAATTTATGCCAGAAGCCTTGAGAGCTGCTGCCTGAGATACTTAAGGGCCACATGTTCTTCAGATTACTTGGGTCTGTTTTCTGTAGTTGGAAGGAGAAAGCTTGAGCTTTTTTCTTGTTCATTCTTGGGCGTCGATGCAACCAAATGTACATCACATTACATCAACATATGTAAGAAATAGTTTTAACTACTTTTAACTTAAAACCCACATATATGTTTTGAGATAGAATTTCAGACCAAGCGGCAAATACCTGCTGTTTCATATCCATAGAAGAATAAGAAGAACATTCTTACATCATAGAGAAAGTCTTAACGAGAAAACAAACCCGGCAAAATGCACCAAATGGTGTGGAAACCTCATGTAATCAGGTTAAGCTAACAAAAAGGAATCATTGGCTTCCCTGGCTTTCTTTGCTCAATGATATGAAGACCTCCTGTCTCCTGATCCCTAGAACGTAAAATGGAACCATACCCGAAACCGTTTGATCAGGACATATGATCAGGTAATGCTTTTGAATCAACTTGTATAAGGTCTTTTATCTCTCCGCATATCTCTTTGGTTACACGGAAAGCAGGAACCTTATGCGAGAATCTGAGCCTTTCCGACTTTGTGATCGTAATTATTGGTTCCGACCCGTCAATTTCGTTATGCTTATACTCCGTAACTTCCGTAAAAAACTTTTTTTTCCTTCTGAGTAAACGTGAGATCAAAGTATCATCTTCATCTTCATATTCAGCAGGACCGTGCTGGCGCTCCAGCAGTTGGACCTTATAGTCCAAGGTGTCATCAAGAATTTCAACAATATCATAGCTGCATAAACCAACCTTGTCGAATTCCCTGTATTGATTCCAGAATCTGTATATCACCCAAATTTCTCCAATCTTGGGCAGAATGGTATATTCATTTCCATCCACGGAGATGTGAGGCATTATCTGTTGTGAAACATCATCTGGACTGATTATTTCGAGAGCTTTTCTAGCGTAGAAAGTTCCACAACCAACAGGCATCTTCTTGTCTTCATACTCGATCACATCCAAAGGAAAACGAATAGCCTTTAAAGGACTTACATGTAATTTATATACTGCCTTCTGCTCGTGTACCTGAGTAAAAGTGATCTTCTGAATCCTACCGTAGTACAGAGGAAACTCTTGATAAAGACCGCAAAATGACCAAATCTGGCCAATTTGAAAAACCTTCCCCTTCCTAGCAAAGTAGATGGCTTGGCGTTTAGACTTTAAATCACTCTCAGAGTTTGACGGCACGATGATCTCTTCGATTGTTTCTGGTAAGGCAGCTTGGTCCAGTTCGTAAGCATCCTTTGGCACACCTTTTCCTTCGACTCCAGTCAGTTTGAAGGAAGGAATCCTATGAGAGAACCGATACAAACTGTGAGGTAAAATACGAAATATACCTTCGTAACCAGTTCCCATTCGGAAGAACAAACTAGCAAATCCTTTTGCTTTATGCAAGTATGCAACATATACACCACCTTCATCCGCGTAATCTGACAGAACCTCGACAATATCATACTCAAATTTGCGGTGAGAATCTGGCTCTGAAGACCACTTAATATCCCAGTTCTTGAAAAGCGCCCAAGTCTCGCCTTTTCTTGGGGATACACTAAAATGACAAGTGTTGATGAAACGACAAGTGACGCTGAAACAAAGAGTGTTGCTTCGTTCACTGCAATGAATAACATGTGAAAATATTGACCGATCTTGTGTGCTCTTATTTTCCCCAAGCCTGAACATGCCAACAGAAACAGGCAAGTCTTCTTCAAACCATTGGAGCTCTTTCTCACCATTTGGATCTGGCTCTAGATATGTAATCCTAAGACCAAAACAAGGAGCTGAAACTTTCCTGATCTGAGCATACAATCTAGGCATCCCAGTTGTATCATAAAGAGCCCAGGTCTGACCAACCGCAAAGTTTACTTCTTCCCTCAGCTTACCAAAGTCGTTAAACTTTGGACCAACAGATTCAGAAATCTTTGGTTGTATTTGTACCGACTCTTCTCCCCTTTCTGTATCTCCATTATCATTAGATCCTCTTCTATTGTTACTTACAGGACCGTGATTTCTATCACTGCAACTATCACCATACTGGTTCCTCTTTCTCTTCTCGCCAACACACACAGCACAAGCTGATGATAATGTTGCAGCACCGTCAGAAGAAGTCCCTGTCATCAAAGTCTCTGAAACAGCTTTCCTTCTAAAAAGCTCGTTTGAACAGGTATCCCCTAGAGACAATATCAAAGGTTAACATTGGTAAGATCATACACATAGAGACAAAACGTAAATCTATGTATTGGACAAGCATATAATTCGAAAATCAAACAGATCAAAGGTTATAAAGGAGCTAAATTTGCAAGTGCCCGAAAGACAAAGTGTAGAAAGTGTGAAACTTCTCAAATTAAAAGAAAGTAATCAGAACTCTAAATTAAGCCTCTTTTGTATTTATGTCCCACAATTCACGATTGGGGAAAATGCGAGAACACCTAAACCCTAGATTGAGCAATAACCCTAGATTCGGATGCGACTTAGAGATACATAAATTAACAAAAACAAAACATATAGATACGCAATCAACGAACCGATTCGATCAATTTAGGAAACCGGAAGAAACCTCAGTCTTCGTCGGCGGAAGCTTTTACCGGAAAAGAGACAAGTTGTGAATCGTGGTCGTGATGTGACTTAAATATCCAAGTTTTTCCGAGAATAGTCCAATTTGGCGGGAAAATGATATAGCCCTCTATTTATCAATTTTTCTGATTATAAAAATGATTTCCAATGAATATAATTTATTTTTCTATAGATGCTATTTCATTTTTTGAAGCTTTTGGGAAATTTTACATAATTAAGAGTGTGAAGCTTTTGGGCAATTTTAGTCGATGTTGGATCATTTTATGAGAAAGTTTTGAATTTTCAAGTATTACTAGCTTTTAGTTTTGTACTGAAGTGAAGCTGTGAACGGCTGAAACCATGAAACAATACACATGCTCTTGAGATTACTTTAGTTCAAATGCAGATACATGCAAGAGACTTTTAGACCAGATACTGCTACACCATTAGCCAACGGATTAAATGGCTAATAAACATGGAGAAAGTTCAGCACCATTTCTCATCCTAATCTAAACTACGTGTTACCCTTTTGAACCCAAAAAATATGAGAGCAAAAACTAGAATTCTCCTACCTTCTCAAAATACATGATTTTCCATAGATTTCGAACCAACAAAAGAAGCACATGCTTTTAAACCATTGAGAAATTCTAAGCAAGTTCCAGTACTCCTACGTCTTAAACCAAAGAACAAACCTTTTGACAGAATGCACCAAAAGCTAACAAAAAGGAATCCATCTCTACCCTTCCCTCACTTTCCTCCCTTTGCTCAATGGTCTTTTAACCTCACGTTTGTAGGTAACGCTTTAGGATCAACTTCAAAAAACTCTTTCAAATCTCCATCTATCTCCTTGGTTACTCGGGAAGCAGGTATCTGATGCGAGAATCTGAGCATTTTTGACTTTGGGATTGTAAATATCACTTCTGACCCATCCTCATCGTCACAATCAGGATGCCTACTCTCAGCTGCTTTGAAGAATGTATTTATATCTTCCTCTTCATTAGAAAACATCGCGGCTACCAATGCTAAAACCTTATAGTCCATGATGTCATCAAGAACTTCGACAATGTCATAGCTGCAGGAACCAATGTCCTTGAACTCCTTGTGACAAGTCCAGAATCTGTATATGGCCCAAACATCCCCAATCTTGGGAAGAATGGTATAATCATTTCCATCCATGGAGGTTTGAGGCACTATCTGATGTAAAACATCATCTGGAGTGAGTACTTCGAAACATTTCCTCACCGAGAAAGTTCCACAACCAACAGGCATTCTCTTGTCCTCCCACTGAATGACATCCTCAGGGAAAGGATTAGTCTTTAACCGACTTACAGATAGTTTAAATTCTGCTTCCTGCTCGAATGCCTGAGTTAAAGTGATCCTTTGAATCCTACAGTAGTATAGAGGCAAGTTAACGTTACCATAGTAAAATGACCAGATCTGGCCAGTTTGGAAAACCTTTCCCTCACGAGGAAAGTAGAGAGCTTCTGGTTTAGGCTCTGCTAATAGATGTGGAGGGACGATTATCTCATCGATTGTTTCAGGTAATAGAGCTTGGTCCAGCTCGTAAGCATCTTTTGGCATACCTTTTCCTGCAATTCCAGTCAGGTTGAAGGAAGGAATCCTATGGGAGAACCGATATAAACTGTGAGGAAGAATCTGCGATATGTCTGCATTACTAGTTCCCAATCGAAAGAATACACTTGCAAAGCCTTTTGCTTTATGCAAGAACGCAACGGATACACCAGCTCCATCAGTGTAATCTGACAAAATTTTGACAAATTCATACTCAGATTTGCGGTGAGAATCTGGCTCTGAAGACCAGTTAATATCCCAGTTCTTGAACAATGCCCAAGTCTCGCCTTTTCTTGGGATGACAACAATATGACCAGTGCTTCCTTCACTGCATACGGCACTATGAGAGAATATGGAACGATCTTTTGTGTTCAGATTTTTCCCAAGCCTGAAGTTACCAACAGAAACAGGCAAGTTTTCTTCAAACCATTGGATCTCCTTCTCATTACCTGGATCTGGCTCTAGATATGTGATCCTAAGCCGAAAACAAGGAGCTGAAACTTTTCTGATCAAAGCATACAATCGAGGCATCCCATCTGTATCATAAAGAGCCCAGGCCTGGCCAACTGCAAATTTTACTTCTTCCCTCAGTTTATCGAAGTCATTGATCTTTAGACCAGCACATTCAGAAGTCTTTGGTTGCACTACAACTTCTGAACTTGTATCACAAAAACCAGAGTCTTTAGCTGCCGCGAGATTGTGAGAGAACCCCATTGCAGCCCCCAATTGAGCATCTTGGGTCATATTCAGCTGACCATTCCTATTCATGGCATTTGGCAATGTTTCTTTGCAAAGATGAATCTCATGGAGTTGCTTTCCGCTTCCAGACTCTTCTCCTGCAACTCCATTATCTTCCGACAGTCTTCCATTGCCATCTTTACTTAGATTTACGATAACATCTTCGGACTTGCTCCAACTTTCAGTATTGAAAATTTCACAATACTCATCCCACTTTGCCTTCTCATCAACATTCATAGCACAGCACAAATCTGGGGAACTTACCTTTCCAGAGAAATCTGTGTCTGGATTCTTTCCTGAACCTGGATCATATAAACCAGAGCTCCCCAAAGCATATTGGTCTTTATTCAACCTCTTTTTCGTCTTTATGACATTTGGCAATGTTTCATCAGAACGATCAACTTCATGAAGTTTCTTCCCCCATCCCGACGCTTCTAGCCTTCCTGCATCTCCATTATCATTGATTCCTCTTCTATTATTGTGTACAGCACTGCCAATAACATCTTCCAACTTGCTGTGATTTTCAGTATTGCAATTTTCACCATTCTCGTTCCTCTTTCTCTTCTCACCAAACTTCACAGCACAGCTCAAACCTGGAGAACTTTCATTTCCAAAGAAATGGGTGCCTTGATTCTTACTTGGAACTTTATTCTGTTGTTGCAAGGAGAAAGCTTGAGCTTTGTCGTGCTGATTCTTGGGTGTCGACACAAGAAAATCACCCCTACTGTCGTTAAACATTGGACCAGCACATTCAAAAGTCTTCGGCTGTACTACAACTTCTGAACTTGTATCACAAAAACCAGAGTTTTTGTCTGCCTCGATATTCTGAACGATCCCCATTGCAGCTCCCACTTGAGCATATTGTTTCCTCTTTAGCTGACCATTCATGTTCATGACATTTGGCAATGTTTCTTTGCAAAGGTCAACCTCATGGGATTGCTTTTTGCTTCTAGAATCTTCTCCTGCATCTCCATTATCAGCTGACACTCTTCTACTGCAATTTTTACTTAGATTTACAATAACATCTTCAGAGTTGCTGCAATTTGCAGTATTGGAAATATCACCATACTCATTCCTCTGTCTCTTCTCACCATAGCTCAACCCTGAGGAACTTTCCTCTCTAGACAAATGTGTGCCTGGATTCTTACTTGGGGCTGTTTTCGGTTGGAGCAAGGAGAAATTCACTTCAACAGCATGAAACTTCTTCTGGCAAATCTGACAATTGAGCCATTTGTTGATATACTTTCTCAGAAAACGATACTTATACTCACAGAATGGACACATAGCACAAAATCTCGGGCGGAAACTTACTGGAGTTGTCTGAGGTTGGTGAGCTCTATGCAGCTGAAGCTGGTTCTTAGGTGTCGATGCAACCAATTTGCTCCTAGTAACAAGGTTTTGACTCAACGCACTTTTCTCCATAGTAGACAAAGTTGTCTGACTTGCTTTTTCCCCTGGCGTAGCCCTTTTAACAAGGGTTTCGCCCGCAAAGAATTTCGTGTAGCAAGATTGACAGCGGGATGGTTTGTTGAGAAGGCTTCTATAGGATCTGTACCTAACAGTACAGAATGGACATATAGTCCAAAACATCGGACGGTCACTGCAAGGAGCTTGAGATTGAGCTGTAGTCAAAGTCTCTGAAGCATCTCTCTTTCTGTGAAGCTCGCCAATGTTGATATCCATCATCTAACAAACTTTGAAACCAGAGTGGACAAGCCCTCGAGAAAATAACTTCCTCCTATTTTGGTATCCTGCAGAAGAATACAGTTTATAGCCATCAGATAAGGATCTGGTGCGAGTTGGGATATTTCTTAGAAAGCATCTCAAAAGCAGCACAAAGTAGTAAGAACCTTAAAGCAAGCGTCGTTGTTATTTTAAAAAAAAAACTCACAATAGGCAAAAATGGGACAAAACCTTAAATCCTAGATTGAACAAGAACAATCAGTTCCCTCAGGTTACAGAAATTAAGAAAAATGAAAATATTTAGATACAATCCACTAACCGATTCCGGAACAACAGCAGCAAAAGGGAACAGCAGTCGTAAGCGGCGGAGGCTTTTGCCGGAAAAGGAAAGACGATCCGTCGTGCACTCGTGCGTTAAAGGACCTAAGTTAGGAAAATATAACTACTGTAGACAAAATAATAATCCTTTTAGCGGGAAAAGTTCATAGGCAATGCGCGGGAAACAAATCTGATATTGATTAACATAAAAAGAGATCAAATATGAATTTTCTAATTGCAAAATTGTGTCAAAAACGGTGTTGTCTTTTATTTTCTTATATCATATTATCAATTTTTCATACTTGATATAAAAATGCTTTAGTCTGCGTGTTTATAATATGCAGGAAGAAAGCTTTAGACCAAACTGCAAATACTGCTACTTCATAGATGGACTTACAATGGATCAAAGGGACTAGTGAACATGAACAAAGTTTCTCATCTTAATCTAAACCACCAAAAGTACCTCTTTTGACCAAAAAAGCAAACACAAAAAATCTTTCTCTCTCTTTCAGTTGATTCACTGTCTTGTTTCAGCTCCAGAGTCATAGAATCAAGTTAACGGGTAATGCCTCAATATTAGGTTCATAGACTTCTTGCAAAGCTCCATGCATCTCTTTTCTCACTTTCGAAGTAGGAACTTGATGCGAGAATCTGAACAGTTCAGATTTCGGGATTGTAAATCTCACATCCGCGCCATCAAACCAGTGCTCAGTAGCGGCTAAATACACCGAACCAAAACCTGCACGATCGGCTAATTTGAAGCCACCATCAGGTGCTAGCAGCAAAACCTTGTAGTCCTGTTTATCATCCAGAACTTCCACAAGATCATATGTCTGGGATTGAAGATCAACGACATCAATGTCATTAGTCCAGTTTCTGTAGATAGCCCAGATATCACCAGTCTTTGGCATGATACTGTAATTATTTCCATCCCCGGATGAGTCTGAGCTAATCTGACGTGAAAATACATCAAGATCGGTGAATATTTCAAGAGCTTTTGTTGCCCGGAAATTCCCACAGCCAATGGGCATTCTCTTGTCAATCCACTGGATGACACCTTTGGTTGGTGTAGCCTTTAGCCGACCTACATGCAATTTAACTACCGGATCCTGCTCAAATGCCTGAACAAATGTGATTTTCTGAATCTTGCCATAGTACCGGGGCAAATAATCCTCACCACTGCAAAATGACCAGACTTGGCCAGTTTGGAAAGTCCTTCCCTTACTAGCAAAGTGCACGCATTGCGAATGCGTATTATTCTCGGAATTTGACACTTTAGGCTCTGCTAGTAGATGTAAAGGGACATCTATCTCTTTGATATTTGCTGGTAATGCAGCGGGATCCAGCTCATAAGCACCTCGAGGCACACCTTCTGCTTCTTTCCCAGTCGTCTTAAATGATGTAACACGGTGAGAGAATTGATATTCATCGCCACAACAAATGTAAGATGCATCGACTTTTTCAGTAAAGCGAGTAAACAAGCTTAAAAAGCCTTTTGCTTTATGCAAGAACCCAACAGATAAATGTTCCCTTGGTCCAGCATTTTCTGACACGATTTCGACAAATGCATACTGATATTTATTTGGAGAATTGGGATCAGCTAACCAATTAATTTCCGAGTACGTAATCTTGTAGCGACCCTTGATGATGGCCCATGTCTCTCCTTTTCTTGGATATACACTGAATTTACCCGCGCTACTTACTTCATTGCAATGAACCTCGTGAGAGAACCTTCTGTGATCTTTAATAGTCTCATCTTTTCCAATTTTAAACCTACCAACAGAAACAGGCAAGTCTTTTTCATACTTCTGTATTGGTTCCTCGTCATATGGATCAGGCTCAAGCCATGTGACACTAACATCAAACCCAGAAGCTGAAACTGTTCTGATCTGAGCATACAATCTAGGCATCCCATCCACTGTATCATAAAGAGCCCAAGTCTGGCCAACTGCAAAATTGCTTACTTTCCTCAGCTTATCAAAGTCATTGAAAGCTAAAACCTGCTTTGCTCTTTCTGGTTCTTCTCCTACTTCTTCCTTTCCCAAAGACCCTTCACCATTTCTGTTGCTTTGAACATCGAAAGCTTGTCGCTTGCTATACACAGACCTCTGAGACTGCTCTCCTCCATCAAAACATAAATCTTGTATAGCTTTAGTGTCACCAACTATAATAACTTCTTCATTCTCGCTGCTGTTTCCAGTTTCACTTTGTTTTCTCACCAATCCTTCTCTCTTTCTCTTCTCACCAGACTTCTGATTGTGATGAAGTGGAGCCTGTTCGATACCCGGTGAAGGAAGCTCCTGAACACCATCAGGGTTAGTCTTCTCCATCACAGCTTTAGCCTTGAGTGGCTCCTCCAATATGATCTCAACTTGATCAGGGTCAGTCCTTTTCATTAACAACAATGAACAAATAAAGTAATCAAAAACCAAGCAAACATCAAAACAGTAGGCACAAGAATAAGTGATGTAAGCATTTATTCCTCAGTCATATACTCAAAATTAAACGCAGAGAAGAAGAAGAGAAAAACTTTGAAAAAGGCAAGACAAGTAGAAGTAAACAACCGAAATTTCTAAAATCGGAAGAAATTACGAAGTATCTTACTAAAAGAACCCACATTTGAACAAAACCCTAATACATCAAAACCCTAGAGATGAATTGTGATAGAGAGAACAGACCGACGAAACGATTCAAACAAGGGTTTATGCAACAACGGAAAAAAAAATGGCAGCGAGTTTCGCCGGATAACGATAATTAGAGAAGACAAAGAAAATAAAGCTGATTATAAAAAGCTTACTCTGTCTAAGAGGCCGACGACGGAGAGAACAGTGGTCCGGCGAGGGTTACGTCGTCGCAGAAGGAGAATGAAAATCTAAAACTCTTTCACTTTTCTCTGCCAAATTTACCCCTCTTCTCACTTCACGGCGGTAAAAAACCTTGTTGGCAATTTAGTTTTGGCGGGAAAACCTTTCATCGAGAAGAGGATAGATAAATGGGCCAACGATCATTATGAGCCCAACAAGCCCAGCTTCAGAAAAAAATGGATCCGGTGAAACATTTATCTTCCTTATTTTCAAGATATAGGGTCTGATTGGTAACAAGCTGTTAGCTGTTAGCTGGAGCGGTTAGCTGGAGCTGTTAGCTGTTAGGGAATAGTGCAAAGCTGTACAAAAGAATAAAACACGAAAGATGTACAAAAAAAATAACGCAGAACAAATTTTAAAAATTTATTCTGATTGGAAACATCATAGCGGTACACATAATAAATAATATTAAGAATTTAGAAAGAAAGAAAAAATTATATAGAAATATACTTTAGTATATAATTACATATGAAAATTAAGATTATATAGAATGAACAATATTTTATTGTTAGAATAATAATATGAATTTACTAGTCCTATAATAAATTAGTTTTTCTTTATTATGAGCAATATAACATTTCAAAATAATTGTTTGAGAAAAAAACAATTATTTCTAATGAGATTTTTTCATAGGCTGTATCATTTACTTTTTCGGAAATCTTTATCTGAACATTCGAGATTTTTTTTTGCATTATACATAGTTACAATTATATTTTATAAAGTTTAATTATGCGGTTAATAATACGGTTAACCGTGCGGCTAATCGTACTGTTAAATAACGGTTTTGATACGTTTCCGGTATATTAACGGTTACGGTTAGTATATTTTTTTTTACCGTAACTAATTTAGTTTTACGGTGAATGGTTATGGTTTTTAACCGTTTTATACAGTTACGGTTGAAAAACGGTCCAGTTACGATCCAAAATACGGTTATGGTTAGCTTTTGGTCATGCTTACTAGGCATGACCAAAAGCTAACCGTAACCATATGTTGTACCGTAACCGTATAAAATGGTTAAAAACCGTAACCGTAAAAAATAATTAGTTACAGTTAAAATATATATTAACCGTAACCGTTAATTAACGGTAAACATATGAAAACCGTTATTTAACCATATGATTAACCGCATAGTTAAAACTTTAAAATATAATTGTAACTCCATATAATGCAAAAAAAATTATCGAATATTCACATTAAGATTTTCAAAAAATTAAATGATACTGCATATGAAAAAATCTACGTTATAAAAAATGGTCTTTTTCTCAAACAAATATGTTATACTGTTATTTTGCTCGAAATGAAGAAAATTTGGTTTGTAACATATTTTTTGATTTTATGAAAAGTATTATAATAAGTTAGGTAACTCGTAAGATTTCGCCTCCGATATTAACCGTATTGTAGTCATCAAATAACTATAACCATAATTATCCGTAACCGTTGTAACCGTAACCGTAACCGTATTTAACCATAACCGTTATAACCGTATTTAACCGTAACCGTTATAACCGTATTTAATCGTAACCGTATTTAACCGTAACCGTATTAATTTATTTTTGTTTTTGTCCAAAAAAACAGTTTTTTTTTTTTTTATAGTGTACCGCTTTTCATAAAGTTTTTGTGATTGGTAACTGTCAAAGCTGTACAAAGCTGTACAGCTTTAAAATTGGTTACCAATCATAGCCATAATAATTGTTCTAAATTTCCGGAGCTTATCCTCTTGTACCCTTTGACCAATAAAACATTTCTCATATACTCCTCAATGGTAGAAAGACAAAATTACCCTTAATGAGGGTTGATTTCGGATGATAAAGGTTAAATACAATTAAATCGGTAAGTGTTCAACGAAAAACACAATAGCTCAGTGGTTTCGAGCTCCATGCGCACGCGCGCGCCCCCAAGGTTCGAATCCTTTTATACGGGTTGTAACTGGTACAACTAGGGTATATTCGGGTACAACTAGGTGGTACAACTAGGAGGTGGTACAAATAGGTGGTACAACTAAGGTCTGGTACAACTAGGAGGTGGTACAACTAGGATACCAGTTGTACCACGTATACCTAGTAAAGGAGTAGTTTCGTCCTTTCATTAAAAGGAGGAGAGGTCAACACAGAGTCAAAGGGTACTAAGAACATAGAAGGGCATTGTTGAATTGTTTTTCTGGTCAAAGGGCCTGAGAGATGATTCTCCTAAATTTCCTTAGGGTTTGAATTTTGAAATTGTCCATTTTCTTCTCTCTACCAATTTCCCCCTCTGTTTCTCTCTCTTCCCAAATCCATTCAACAACGGCCACTGATTCTCCTTAGAGCTGACAAATTCCGAATCAGATCTCAGGCGACTTGAAGCTCCGACGATGAATCAGTACCACATATACGAAGCCATTGGACATGGCAAATGCTCGGTAAATTAGAATCTGCTTTAGCATTCTCCGATAACTTTTCCTTTCTGAAATGTTTTTGTATAGTAATTTCTTGTTCAAATCGGTTCGCAGACTGTGTATAAAGGAAGGAAGAAGAAGACGATCGAGTATTTTGCCTGCAAGAGTGTCGACAAGTCGCGGAAGAGCAAGGTTCTTCAAGAGGTAATCTAATTAGTAGATCTGTCTTCTCGATGCCGAATTAGTGATTAATGCTTGGGCTACCTACGATTTTCCTGCGGTTTTGCTTTATTTGCTTGATTTTAAGGAGTTTACCTCTGGATTGTGACGGATTCACTCTGGATTTGTCAAATCGTTGCTCTTAAGTTTCTATTTCTGGGTGATGTTTGCGAATTGATTTTTCACTATCTCTGGTTTTTGGAGTGACTTGGATACTGACAAATTTGGTAATTATGCACTTCCTTTTCAGGTCAGGATCCTTCACTCGCTAAATCATCCAAACGTACTCAAGTTCTATGCGTGGTAAAACTTACTAGCTATTATCTAAACAATTATTTGGCTCCCTATATGTGTATACATTTGTTTCTAATTGTCGTCGTCCTGTGGTCTCAGGTATGAAACTTCTGCTCACATGTGGTTAGTTCTGGAATATTGCGTTGGGGGTGATCTCAGGACATTATTGCAGCAGGTATTGCTTCTAGTTTGGCTATGTTTGTTGATGATATATGGTCACAAGTTTTCTGAAGTTCACTTGTTCTGCAGGACTGTAAACTGCCAGAAGAATCAATCTATGGTTTTGCTTATGATCTTGTTATAGCTCTGCAGTAAGATCCTTTTTAAACCATTTTGACACGACTTCTAGGTGCATCTAGAAAATATTTTCTCTTATGGACACTGTTTTCTAAATTTCTCAGGTACTTACATTCGAAAGGAATTATATATTGTGATCTGAAACCATCAAACATCTTACTTGATGAAAACGGGCATATTAAGGTACGCATGTTTCTGTCTGGTGTGTAGTTTATGATGATAGTTTATATCATCTAAATGATCTCATAACACTGTGTGTTGCAGCTGTGTGATTTTGGATTGTCAAGGAAGCTGGATGATATATCTAAATCTCCTTCCACGGTAAATAGTTTTGTCCATCGTTTTTTTCCAGTGTTAGTGAATCCATGATCTCAAATTACATTGGAAGTTGTGCGTTGTTAATGCTCTATATCTCTTGTGATAACTTGCATCAGGGAAAACGTGGTACCCCGTATTATATGGCTCCAGAGCTATATGAAGATGGAGGGATCCATTCTTTTGCTTCTGATCTGTGGGCACTTGGTTGTGTACTATATGAATGTTACACAGGAAGACCTCCTTTTGTGGCAAGAGAGTTTACCCAGCTTGTGAAATCTATTCATTCAGATCCAACTCCTCCACTCCCTGGAAATGCAAGCCGTTCATTTGTCAATCTCATTGAGTCTCTTCTTATCAAAGACCCAGCTCAAAGAATACAATGGGCAGATCTCTGTGGTCATGCATTCTGGAAGAGTAAGATAAACTTAGTACAGCTGCCTACTCAGCCTGCTTTTGATAATATGATTGGCATATACACAAAGCCATGCCTTTCCGAGCGAAATGGAGACAGACCAAATAAGACCCCTCCAAAGTATCGGGAGAAAGATCCAAAAGGGGGTTCAAAGCAAAATGAGAACTCCGTTCAAGGTTCAAAAGGCCATGAGACCCCGACAAAGGGTACGCCTGGTGGTTCTAAAGCTCAAACAAAGCTTCCTAGTAGAGCAACTGAGGAAAAGCATGGAGGTCGTCCTGGTGCTAACAGACAGATGAATATTCTGAGATTGTCAAGGATAGCAAAGGCAAATCTTCAAAAGGAAAATGAGAAGGAAAACTATAGGAGACCCTTACCTAATAGCAACGAGAATTGTGCAGAAGTGAAGATTGAGAACACTGACATGGAACTTGATTTTGATGAAAATAATGATGATGAGGGACCTGATGAATCAGAAGGAACCGAGAACACCTCTTGTGCACAAGAAGAAAGAGTTGTGGGCCAAAATGAGAGTCACAGAAGACAAGGAGTTATAAGCAGTAATGTGCCTGATGAGAACTCGTCTGCAAATGAAACACCAGCCTCGGGTGAAGCAAGAGATTGCCATGAAGAGCAGTCAGAGCCAATGGACGTTTCAGCTGCGCCACCTAGTGCTAGCCCTCAACTTAAAACTCACCGAGGAAGAGAAATTTCTGGGGTTGCTGTTAATCATGACTCATCTAAAACACCTACTAGCCTCACTGACGTCCTTTGGCATATATCTGATCTTTCTGTTAGGCCTGTCATGCCCAGCAGAAAATCTGACAAAGAAGCTGTGCCTTCTCTCTCATTCGAAACACCACAGCCTTCTGATTTTGGTAAGATGGGAAAGCAAGAATTAGAACCGCTTAACAATAGGATCATAACAGTTCTAAGTGGGAGCAGTTCTGGCCTGTCAGAGAAACAGAATTTGATCAGATACCTCGAGACATTGAGTAGCAATGCTGATGCAGCCAACATCCTGACCAACGGACCAATAATGCTTGTGCTTGTTAAAGTTCTGAGATTATCCAAGACCCCAGCATTTCGTGTACAAATTGCTTCACTAATTGGTTTGTTAATTCGGCATTCTACTTCAATCGAAGATGACTTGGCAAATTCTGGTATTTTAGACTCTCTTACTAATGGCCTCAGAGACAAGCATGAAAAAGTGAGAAGATTCTCTATGGCAGCTCTAGGTGAATTGTTATTCTACATCTCAACTCAAAATGAGCATAAGGATTTCAAACCACCAGAATCCCCATCAAAAGAAACCCGGTCTGCATCGGGTTGGCAGGTCAGCATCTCTGAATTATTACTCTTAAATGTGGATCATTTGGCTTTAAATTTTTATGGTGTATTTCTAATGGACCAAAGTCCATTGCTTAATCTGAATGTTCTATCTTTCCATTGTTTCCTATCTAAACAGATCCTTGTTTTCTTAAACTAGGTTTCGAATGCCTTGATCTCTCTTGTATCATCTGTCTTACGGAAGGGAGAAGATGACCTGACTCAGCTCTATGCGTTAAGGACGATAGAAAACATCTGCAGTCAAGGAGCTTACTGGGCCACCCGTTTCTCCAGCCAAGATTTGATTAGCAACCTCTGCTATATCTACAGGGCAACTGGGAAACAGGAGAGCATGAGGCAGACGGCTGGATCATGTTTAGTCCGTCTTGCTCGCTTTAACCCTCCTTGCATTCAGACGGTCGTGGAAAAGCTTTCATTGAAAGAAATAGCTTCGTCATTTGTCAAAGGCAGCGCACGAGAGCAGCAAGTCTGCTTAAATCTTCTGAACATGGCTATGATTGGAAGTCATACATTCACAAGCTTTGGAAGGCATCTCGTGACATTGACAGAGGAGAAAAATCTTTTCCCTAGCTTACTCGCCATCATAGAGCAAGGAACGGAAGTTCTGAGGGGAAAAGCTCTTCTCTTTGTTGCACTTCTCTGCAAAAACAGTAGGCGTTGGCTGACAAATTTCTTCTGCAATGCAAGATTTCTTCCTGTGGTGGACAGATTAGCTAAAGAAAAAGACAGTTACGTGCAACAATGTCTTGAGGCATTTGTGAATGTAATCGCCTCCATAATACCGGGCTTGCTGGATACAATAACCAATGATATCCAACAACTGATGACAGGAAGACGCCATGGACCTGTCTCTCCCCTTAACAGTCGAGCTCCTTTAAAGACTAATGCACACCTGTTCCCTGTGGTTCTTCATCTTCTCGGAAGCTCTTCGTTTAAGAACAAGATGGTAACTCCACAAGTCGTAAGGCAGTTGGCAAATCTTACAAAACTTGTGGAAGCATCATTTCAGGTCAGTAATTACATCATTGCCATCCCCTTTTATATTAATGAAATGCTATCTGTTATTTTATTTTGCATTAATGGGATTGGTCAATTACTCATCAACGTTTGAATTCCTTACCTTCACTATGATAATTACTCGTTTATTTTATGGTTAATATTGCTTCTTACAGGATAGGATTAAGATTTTCATACAACTAATATCAGAACTTTCAACTAAATTACTTCTTTCCTCTGTTCACTATAGATGTATGTTTAAGATGCTTAGATGTTTTAAGAATCTTCTCCGTTTGCTCTCTTGTCTTAACCATGGTTTATGAAGGCAGGAACACAGCACAATTTCTTGAAAACACTTAGTTCGAATTTTCATGACTTGTAAACAATTTTGCAGGGAAGAGATGACTTCCGTATAACCCTTCTTCAAGTTCTAGAATGCATAGCAGGAGATGCGCCTCTGGTTACACAAAATGGTGAGATTATTATCCGTGAGATTCTCCCATCTCTGGCTGCAATTTACAGTGGAAACAAAGACGGGGATGCTCGGTTTCTCTGTTTGAAGATCTGGTTCGATTCAATGACCATTCTCTTAACTGAGTGCACTGAAATCGAGCAACAAACATCTGAAGATTTGAAATCAATATCCAACTCTCATTTCCTCCCACTCTACCCTGCACTGATCCAAGACGAAGATCCAATCCCAGCTTACGCTCAAAAGCTCCTTGTCATGCTTGTTGAGTTTGATTACATCAAAATCTCCAACTTATTGCATCATAATACAGTTTCGCAATGCTTCGAGTTTCTTCTCGGAGACTTATCAAGTGCAAATGTGAACAATGTCAAGCTCTGTCTTGCCTTAGCTTCAGCTCCAGAGATGGAAACTAAACTACTCTCTCAGCTCAAAGTAGTGAGGAGAATCGGAAATCTGTTGGAATTCGTGAATGCCAAAGACATGGAAGATTTCCTCGAACCCACTTTAAGTCTCTGCAGAGCTTTTCTGCTACGGTCACTTGGGAACAAGAAAGGTCTCAGCTCCAACTACACAAAAGAGCCAACGCTTTTATCAGAGACATCTTTTACATTCGAGGTTGATCCACAGGAATGCATAAGAGACATTGCAGATTTCGGTAGCAACATTGGCCTATTCTTGCACTTTGCAGGTTTAGATGGCGACACAACCATCGCAGTCGCAGATATTGCCTCTGAATGTGTTGTGTTGCTACTCAAAGCGGCTTCGAGAGAAGCCACGACGGGATTTTTAACCAATCTTCCTAAGATCACACCGATTCTGGACTCGTGGCGCAGGAGGAAGAGCACAGAGCTACACTTGTTGGTTCTGAAGAGAGTCTTACATTGTTTGGGTTACGCTTGCAAGCAGTATCTATCGCAGGCGATGATTTTGTCGATATCAGGACACGATGTCTCGAAGATCAACACCATTGTCTCTGAGATGAAGAACTCAGACGTGGCTGGTCTTAATAGCGTTGCCACCCTCGTTGCTATGGAATTGCAGAGATTGCCTCGTTGAGTTTGAAGTTTTCTGAACAAAGGTAACAACAGTTTATTGATAATGAAGTTGTTTTTATCAGTGTTAAGTCTTTCTACAATTTCTTTATCTCTTGTTGCTAAACCAGGATTAACAACAATGACGCTGAGCTGTAGATTTGGAGTACGTACGAGGTAAAACGAACGCAAAAACATGTGAACAAATTGAAACCCAGAATCGAGATTTGTCTCTTTTTAATGTATATTTCTTCTCTCCATTACAATTTTTGTACCACTAGTACAATCTACTTCCTAAATATTATCTTCATTTAGACACACATTTGTTGAATGTTTGAGATTAGTTTAAAAGGTTGATGGTTAATTAAGATTAACGTAGACGGTCAATTAAAAGAAGAAGAAAGTAAACATACACTGATCTAAGAAAAAAGGTGAGTTTGCTTGCTTTGAGTAAAAATATTAGGATCTTTTTCTTAGATTTTGCTGAATTATTTGTGTGTTGATAGATAAAAGAGTTCAATTATAATATCATGATGTTTGTATTATTTATAGTTAAAAAAAAAAAAAAAACTGAAAGAATCATCCCTTGTGGAAAGTCTTTCGCTTTTTTCACTAAATTCTCAGTCTTAAATTATATCTTCCAAACACATCAACCGTTCAAACATCGCCACGTGGTTAACGAAAAGAAACCACTTTCCCTCCCACTGAACCAACTCCAATATTATAGATTTTCAACTCAGATGCAGTATTTTCTTAGCCAATTTAAATTGTATTATTATGGAACTTTACAATCTTTTGTATAATATACTATGGGGATGATGTTCAAAATAAAATTAAAAAATTGGGGGATGTAGAAGCAAAAGAAAAAAGAAAAAATTATTTTATTGGCTATCACACAGTAGCAACCAAAACAAAACTAAATTCATTCTATATCATGAATCATTATTTGTTACTATGAAAAAGAAAAAAAAAAGGTACTTTATCGATGAAAAAAAGGTATTTGATTGGAAATTGAAAATAAATATATACATGCATATTCAGTTTTGCAAACAAGGTCTTCTCTTTAGTCTTTTCCACCAAAAAAACTTATTATTTTTGAAAGGATAAAAAAGAGGAAAGCTTCTTTTATATAGAGACATCATCATTACAACCCAAAATGCACTCCGATCAGTAGATAGAGAAAGACAGATCCAACAAACAAAAAAAAACTCAACTTTGATTTTCATCATTTAAACAAAAGAAATGGCTTTCTCTTTTCTCAAAACATTTCTCATCATCATCTTCATCTTCATCTCTCTCTCATTTCCTTGTCTCTCTTCTTCTCCGACCATTTCTTCCTTCCAACAGCTTTCACCGGAGATCGCCCCTCTCCTCCCTTCCCCCGGCGACGCTTTACCTTCAGACGACGGCAGCGGCACAATCCCATCTTCACCAAGCCCTCCTGATCCCGACACTAACGACGGCTCCTACCCTGACCCGTTGGCCTTCGCTCCCTTCGCTTCTCCGCCGTTTTCTTCTCCTTCTCCGCCGTCTCATCCTCCCGTTGGAGTTTTACTCCTCACCGTTATCTTCTCCTCCGCCTCGCTCGGGCTTCGTGGCGTAATAACACTACTATAGTTCACTTGGCTTATACATCAACGGACGTTTTGGTTTTCACGTGTTTGTCCAAATGTATATCATTTCCACAATAAATATATATTAACATTTTATTCCGTCGTAAGCTATATTACATTATTTTTTTGTTGCTTCTCTTGACAATGTGAGATGCTAATCATTTCGATTAAGCAATCATATGCTTTATATGTAATCACAACGATTAAGTTCACCATTTATTATATTAGGACCAATTGACGGGAAACAATTTACATCGTACAAAATCAATAAGCATTAGTTACTGTTATTTATGTACATATATGCATTATATGTTGTTTGAATGAGCAATTAAATAATATTTTGGTTAATTAGAAGAATCAATGTTTAGGTGAAGTTCATTTGTCTGTTTCTGCTGTTGCTTTTTCTGATAAAGGGCCTTTTGAAAAAGTTTAAATTATACAATAATATGAAATGCTTTACGAATTTAAAGACCTAACTATATGACTAATGAGTGTATAAACTATATACCAAAGTTATTTTGTTCATATGGTAAAAACCAAAAGATGAAGAACCTTACATATGTTCACTTCTTGTATTAATTAAAAAGATTTGTGTACTACTTTAAAACAAAACAAAAACAAAAAAAATATGAGTAAGATATATGAATCACTCAAATAATTAAAACATGGATATGCAGATTGATTAAAGATAAGATTCTTATTATAAAAATACCATATATAATATGTAACCATATAAATATAATCAAGTAATTGCATTATTTCAAAATTCCAAAGGGTTAGAGCATGCATGTGAGTTGCTCCTGAGTCTTGAAGATGCCAAAGCATAAAAGTGTTCTTCTCCTGTCTCACAGTACTTTTAATTACTTTCTAATTTTCTTAATACTTTATGTCAAATCAAACATAATAATTTAGTATATAGAAAGATATGAGTATACAATTTAAGGTTATGTGCGTGACAGATTGTATAATCACTAGAATGTTGTGTTGGTGTCCACTTATATTTTGTCCTTATAGGGAGAATTATGAAGCTCCAACATATATAACGAAAGAACCCACACTCATCAAACTTTATAATCTCTACATATTGTTTTTTCTTCGTAACAACTCAACACATGATATCATGTTTAAATATGGACAGAGCCTTGATGAAGATCGATGTCGAATTTGTAAAGAACAGATTAAGGAGAAAGAAAGCAATTATTATATTTCAATTTCAGTTTTGGTAACCAATGTAAATACTTTAAAGTTTAAACATATATCGATTTTTCATATGCCACGAAGTTTGGTTTTTTGATTCGAGATCCTCAATTATGAAATAAAATTAACTTAAGTATCTATAACAAAAGAACAGAAAAGATGGGGAAAAAATGGAATGCGGGATTTACAGTTTCAGCTCAATCAGTGTGATTGATCATACATCTCAACCAGAAAATACAACAACTAATTATCTCAAAACTAAAGATCTCATAAAACTCCACAACTGAAGTCTACTCAACACACAAAATCAGCAACCAAAACATATCTATCTATTTTGGACAACAAATATCATATGTTTGATATAGACCACATAAGAAGCCCAAGCCCAGGCCTGTATTCAAAACCCATTAACTAAAACGGGTTTAAGAACTCAGAAGAAACGCTCCCAGATCCCATATTATATCATCCTCTGAATGTGTAGTAATTAATTACTATGGTTTGGTTTGCATAAGATATAATAAACGAAAGGAATGATGACGGTGAAACTACAAAGAGACGTGAACGAGATCATGGCCGGTTTTAAAAATATGTATTTTAGCTATTAACTATAAAAAAATGTAGATTACAAACTAAAACAGTGATTTTGGAATGCACATTGTGGACCACATTGTACTCTACTGTTAAATATACAATGTGTGGAAGTACTTAGAAGATGAGAGGATTAGTTAACTGAATTTTAAGCATCCATTCTTATCCAGCTGATTGATTATTTTTTCTTATTATTTTTTTATTGATAATCATAGGCCTTTTCCAATTGTCAGCAAATTAGTTAGGTTTGGCTTTAAAAGAAGAAAGGGACAAAACCACGAAGGATTAACATTAAAGAAGCCGCTTTTGTTTATCCAATCATTCGCATGAACAAAGCAAAGATGCTAACCCACGCTACTAACCCACCCAATGTTAGTTTTTATATAAAGAAATGTTCTAAGATTCTAAATATGGTTAATGAATCATAGATATGTGTTATTACAATGGTTCTGTTTTTGCCTAATATTATTTATGGAATGTTATTTAGAAGTCAAGTATAGGGGTAAGAACTTAAGCACCTCCACGATTAGTATAGCTTTTGTTATTTACTTCTTAGATCTCTTTTAATTCGTTTTCCATGATCTAATAGTCGAATCGAGATTGCTACACAAAAGATAAGGAATGACATTGAAGGTTAATAAATAGGAAGGGACCAAATGAAATCCAGAGCATGGCCTACTATGTACTGGTTAGGGGTGATGGTTAGATATTTTTAAGTGGACCATAAACCTTCTTATATACTTTTGTATAATTTATTATATAGCCCACATGAGTTGTCTTTTTTTAATATGTACATATTTTAATCGAATACAAATACGATTTTTTGTAAAAATAAAAATAATTCTGATACACAAATTTTATATGATTTTAAAAAACTTTTGAAGGCAAATTGAACTTAAAAAAATATTGTCGACACAAATATTTATAATTCTAACTAATATATTTTAATTTTGAATATTGTGTTCCTATTATAAGCGTTATCTTATCCAACCCACCCATTTTCTCAGCCACCATTGGTTTTATTAATTTCTTAACTACCATAATTGTATTTTTCCTAATGGTATTGGTAACATAATATTTAAACTGAAAAATATATAGTCATGCTTTCCTACATTTTGCTATCAGATAAAATTTGTTTGAAACAAATTACATTAATTAAATGCATAAATGTCGTCAGTTGAAACAAAAGAATAAACGTTGTTTCTGTCATTTTATGGATTTATGAAGATGAATTCAACATCAAAAAAAAAAAAAACAATTTCAAGTAAAGTTAAAAAGTTTTTTTTTTCTTTTCTTTTTTTGGTTTTTATAATGTACCCTTTTTGCCGACTGGTATAAATATAATAATATTTACCTATTTAAGAACCAAAAAAATGCAAAAAAACAAACAAAATTTTCTTTTAGAAGTAATAAAACGTTGATATCAATAATTGTTGAAATCAATCTACTTCGTTTCTCTCAACAACACCACCACCACCACTTCTCCTTCTTCCACCTAAAACCCGATCATCATCATCTAAAAACCCATCCTTTAAGTATCCCCATAAGTCGTATGACCTTACGTAGCTTAATCCTTGAGATGCGTTCGAGGCCACATCGTGTGGTCCACGACCTTGCCGCCGCCGCCGCAGCTGCCGATTCCACTCCTGGGTCATCGCAAGATTATCGCTGGTCAGATATCCCTGAAGAGCTTCTTAGAGAGATTCTGATTCGTGTTGAGGCGGCGGACGGTGGTGGATGGCCGTCACGACGCAGCGTGGTGGCTTGTGCCGGCGTTTGCCGTGGCTGGCGGCTACTTATGAACGAAACCGTCGCTGTCCCTGAGATCTCTTCTAAGTTGACTTTCCCCATCTCTCTCAAGCAGGTTCAAATTCTATATATCTTTGTCCCTGTCCATTTCGATCGAATTAAGACATAAAGTTACGATTTTTATTGATCATTTTCAAAATCTTCAAGACTGAGTTTTGAAAACGCTGCGTTTGCGTTTGTATTTACTCTTAAACTTAGAGTGGCTCTTAAACTATGATATTGATCATGAAACAAGAGATATAAGAATAAGATCATTTGATTGATTGTTGTATAAGTTTGGTTATTGTGTAGTCCTTCTAAAATGTTTGTTTGTTGGTGTGTATCTTTTTGCAGCCGGGTCCAAGGGATTCTCTGGTTCAATGCTTTATCAAACGTAATCGAATTACGCAATCATATCATCTTTATCTCGGATTAACCAACTGTGAGCATCAATCTCTGTTTAACCTGTTATTAGAGAAACAAACAATATCTATTTGGAGTCTGTTTTCTTTTCTCGTGTTTCTTGGTTCTACCATTTTTACATTGACATCTTTTTTTTTGTGTGTGTTCTTGTAGCTTTAACGGATGATGGGAAGTTTCTGCTTGCTGCGTGTAAGTTGAAGCACACAACTTGTACTGATTACATTATCTCTCTACGTTCTGATGATATGTCGAGGAGAAGCCAAGCGTATGTTGGCAAAGTGAGGTGTGTATATAACTATATATGATCAAACTAGCTCTATTTCATTAGTATGACACATTGGTTACTAGTTTTAACCTATTGGAACCCCAAATTTGTGTGAGAGTGTATTAAAAAGGTTTCAAATTTCTAGTAATGATTAAGAGTGTTATTGGATTATTAGCATTTTGAGCTTGGCATTGATGGATTAGAAGTACTTAACATGATTTAGTAAACTAAATGCAGTTTCACTAAAGGTGTTTTGCCTGTTTGTAATTTGCTTTTTCTATCGAAACTCTTGTTGATATGTTGCTCTTTCTAAACTTGTCGAAGATCGAACTTCCTAGGAACAAAATTCACCGTCTTTGATGGAAATCTGCTACCTTCAACGGGAGCCGCTAAGTTGAGAAAGAGCCGATCTTTTAATCCCGCAAAAGTTTCACCAAAAGTACCTCTGGGAAGTTACCCTGTTGCTCATATCACATACGAGCTGAATGTCTTAGGATCCCGGTAATGATTTTTTCAGATTTAACTTTCCAATTCAAAAGTTTATGTCTCAACTTAATTACTTTTCTTCAACATCACTTTTGTCTCTGGTAGGACTAGTCGTAGTTTTAAAAATCAAAATTAGAGATTCTTGAGAAGAGTTGCTGAAAATGGTGTGGAAATTTCCCTTTTTGAATTTTCAAAATTATGATATATAGAAACCGAATAGCATCAACTTCAGTTTGATGTGGTTGCGATTCAAATCCTTTTGGATTTTTTTCTAAGAAATAAGGCTTTAATCAGTTAATTGCATGATTTATCTTTGGTTCCGAACTTCCGATTCGTTTTGGTTAAACCGGATTGCCAACCTTTGATTTCAATCAAATCTGATTTGTAATCTCTTGATGTCACTGATAGGGGACCAAGAAAGATGCAATGTGTAATGGATACAATACCTACAAACGCAATGGAGTCCCAAGGAGTAGCTTCAGAACCATCTGAGTTTCCCTTCCTCGGTACTCGGTCAACTTTCTCCAGGTCTCAGTCGAAACCATTACGCTGCAGCTCAAGCCACCTGAAAGAAACACCATTAGTGCTGAGCAACAAGACACCACGGTGGCACGAGCAGCTACGTTGCTGGTGCTTGAATTTCCATGGCCGTGTCACAGTAGCATCAGTGAAGAACTTTCAGCTCGTGGCAGCAGCAGCAGCTAGCGGTGGCGGTGGCGGTGGGACGGGATTGTCACCAGAGAGGCAGAACGAGCGGATTATATTGCAGTTTGGGAAAGTCGGGAAAGATATGTTCACAATGGATTATGGATACCCGATCTCAGCTTTCCAGGCTTTTGCCATTTGCTTGAGCAGCTTTGAGACTAGAATCGCTTGTGAATGATTTATAAGACTTTGTTAAGATATCCCTGTATTTATCTTTTAAGAGCAATTTGTAGCCTTCTGTAAATTGTGTTCTTTTAAAAAAACAACGAATCGTTGTCTTGTGTTTGATGATGTTACAGTTCCTTTTGTTTTGTAGCATTTTTGTAATTTGCGATCTTGCAATAACATCAACTCTCTTGCTATATTGTGCCATCACTCAAACAAGAGATCTCTGTCTTAAACTTCAGGATTTTAAGTTTTGTGAAGACATGGTTGCAAATAATTTTACAGTAATACGACAATCTATATAAATGCTAAAACAACAGGAGACTTTTCTTATTTACATAAAAATATGATTTTGCATTTCATTAAGCGGTTTGCAAACTAGGTGCACCAGTGCCTGAACCTATGCTCACTGTCTCGTCTTCAACATCTGCTGCTTTATCGTCTGAGGACAACTCGAATCGGCTCAGGTTCCGGACAAAGACTGTGAAAGCATGGAAATGCTCTGGAGAGAAGAAGAGTGCTCCCATTCTCTGGTAAGTGAACAGATCAATTCCTACATTCTCATCCTTCAGATTCTCAACGATCCTCTCAAACCCACCAGGCACCGGGGTGGACGAGTTTTGCCCTGAAACAACGACTCCTTGTTTCTTGCAGGATGTTTTGATGTGGGCAAGTAATGACTCGGGGCTTGAGAGAGATTCAGGTGATTGATGCTCGTCGGATAGATCCATTCCCGGTATTATCATTCTACAAGAGTTCTTTGCAAAGATCTCTGTGATTGCCTCGTACCTGTCCTGACCATTAGAGCTGTAGAATCCAGCTGTTAACTCAGAAGGCTGAGATCTTAGCTTGTGCCATTGGTGTAAGAGAGGTAGCTTCCCACATAGAGGCACTCCAATCCCGCTAAATGCAGATGAAGCAACAGAGAGGACTCTGTCTGCGTGGGAGGTGAGAAGAGACGAATACCAAGACAAGAAGAAATTGCCGTACTGAGATTCCCAGGACCCGCCGTCTGAGAAGAATGTAGAGGAATTAGGTTGATGATCGTAAGCAGGAGCATCGTGTGGACCACCGAGACCCCAAAGAGGATTTCCAGTGGATTCAGCGTAGGCTTTGAGAGCGGTAAGCATGTGTTTGTCGTAACACTGGAATTCTCCCGCGCCAGAGCGCTTGACATTGTGTTGATGAGAAGGATATTTTAGCTCACCGTCTGGTCCCAAACCTAATGTGATTCCCTGCAAAACAATGAGCAAACAATCAGGAACTAAAAACCAGAGTATATAATCTCAGAATGTAAGTGCAAAACAAAGATGATATGACATCATACCGTGATTGTGTTGCCCATGTAATCTGAAAAAGCAGACTTAAAGCTATCGCAGAAACCTCTGTACACCTCCATAGGAGTCTTCCCATGAAGAACAGGAACATCATCAACTGCAAACGACAAACAATCTTTGTACTGTTGTCCATATCTATCTGTAAAATAGATCCCTGGTTCAGCTTCGCCGATCTTTGCCACCCAGTCAGGAAGACCTATCTCCGGATGTTTCGATCCGTGGAAAGAGAGTGAAACATGAAGCTTAAGTCCCACTTTCTTAACAATCTCAGCTACTGCCAAGTACCCTGACCATTCATATCTCCCAGCAGCTTCTTTCTCAACAACTCCCCAAAAGATTGGTAACTCAATGCCTTGTACACCAAGTAGCTTCAAAGCTTTAAGCCCAGCTGTGATGGCTTTCAAGTGATTCACGTTGTTGCAGTCTGAAACTGTGTCTAGTGGAAGCCCAACAAATAATTTTACACTCTCGAGCTGCAACAAAGAATAAAAATTAAAACTTGTTCCAGAATTCGATCATCAAGAGGAAAAAGATTAAATCTTTCTTAAGTTTCTATGTTTAATAGACTCTAATCTGAATTAGTATCACCTAAATACTCACGGGAAAAAAAAGAGATTTTTTTTTTCTCCGATTTCTGCAGATTTCAAATGATTGAATTACCCAAAGAACGCAACTTTGCAAATTGAAGGAGGAGAGAAGAGAAGAGGGTTAATTACCGATTTAGATTTTGGAGTGGAATTGAGAAACGGAGGAGCGTCATCGGAGACGATGGCTTCACATTTGACAGATCTATGAGAGCAACGAATCGCGATCTCCTTCCATTTCGAGCTTTGGTTGCAGAAACTAACCCTGTTTCTCGATTCACCGGAGATAACTTCAGAGCCAAATCTAAAGCCGAGCTCTCTGTAAGCTAATTCAGCTCTGCAGATCCTCGCTTGAGGATTTCCAATCACTGAAACTTCCATTTCACAAAAAGATCGATACAAAAATCGAAAAGGAGATAATGATTTTATCCAAATCAACCAAAAAAAGGACCCAAATTTATAGCAGAAGATAAAAATGAATTACGATAAATCGCAAAAAAAAAGCGTTTTGAAATTTGAGTAAAAAGAACCAAAGAAGCTTTTAGCTTTAGGATTGTGGATATCGTGAGGATTATGGATTTGCTTTATATAAGAAAAAAAGGGAAACGTTAATCTTCTTGCTTATGTGGGGTCTACGAGATGAAAGGTAGTGGATAAACGTTGCCTATTTGGACTTTACACGTGTCGATACCACAATGCTTCCATACTTGTAGCCGCTTAAATTTTCACTTTTCATTTTCTTTTTTAATGACAATACTAATCTTCAAGTGTGTGACCACGAAATATGAAACTATTAAGGAAATTAAATCTTCGTTTTTTCTTCAACGGAGACGGAGAGGATACATAATAGTATCGTTTTCAAAAACTTCAAAAGTATTTCTAGTGGTATAGTGTTCAATCGAGAAAAACGACAATACAATATCGATCATGGAACAATTAAAATGCTCGGTTTTAATATCGCGAAATTGGGAAAAGAAGGATTTCATTGGTTCAAATGATTTGAAGTTTTTTTGGATATATGATACTCCCTCAGTTCCACAAAAATGGATTTTTTAGAAAAAAAAATTGTCCCACAAAGATAAAAGTTTTATGTTTCCATTTTCCAATGTCAAATTTAAAACGGTTTACCTATTTTACCCTTATTAAACAACAATAAAAAAATATACTCTTTAAAATGTGTTAAAAAGTTAAAATTGTCATTATACATTATTTCTTAAAGAATGTGAAATTTCTAAAAAATCTATCTTTGTGGAACGGAGGGAGTATTTTGTAATAACATTTTTGATTTTACTCTTAAAATTTATAAATTTATACAATTCATTAAAAAAATAGTCAACTATTTAAACACTTAAGGCAACTTCTAATTAGTAATTATGGTTTTGGTTTTAAACAAATCGACCATATATTTAAATTCCTTGCATTTGAAAAACTTATTTCTCATCGTTTAAGGCGAGTAGCGTACGGTGGTAACTAGATTGAAATTTTATTTTATTTTATTCAACTGATTATTCTCCTATAATCTATTCTTTTTTTTTTTGTCGGCCAACCTTTCATTAACATAAGAAACTTATTAATGCATACAACTTAGTACTCCCAAGAGATAGTAAAAGGGAGATTTTGGCTTCTAGCTGATTTAGCTAGTAGATCAGCTACACTGTTATCATTTCTACAAATAAACTTGAAATCAAAAGAGTTCAGAGATAAAGCTGTAATATCATCCAGATATGATTGAATTTCCAAGCAACCAGGAACAGAATGTGGCATCTTCTTTATCTTCTCCAGATCGCAATAGAGGAGCATTGAGTCACCACAGAAGGTAACATCCACATAATTAAGACGTCTGAGATGAAAAAGTGCTTCTTTAAGTGCCAAGGCCTCGGCTTCCAGGGCAGTAGTAACTGGAGCAACAGAGGAGAATCCTCTAAGAACACAACGGCCCTGTGGACTATATAGAATCCATCCAATACCTGCCCGTGACTGTGAATCAAGCCAGGAAGCATCTACACAGCAAACAAAGGAAGAAGTATGGTGCATTATTTCTTGGAGAGTAGTAGCCTTTGGCTTTCCATGTTTCAGGAGAGATATATTAGGAATAGCCTGGGAATCTGTCCATAATTTAAAATCCATCATGGCATTATGAATAATCTCAGGGATAGCCCATCTTTTGTTGTTAAAGAATAACTCATTTCGAGCTTTCCACAATCTCCAGCCAATAAATGGAAAAAGATACTCCTTAGACATAGCTTGGTTACTAGACTTGAAGAGATATTGCATTATATCATCAAGCAGATCTCTACTCTCCAACTGACCTGGCTCAATATGTAGTGGTGACAATTCCCACACTTCTTTTGCAAAACGGCATTGAAAGAGTAGGTGGAGGATTGATTCTTGTGCATCACCACAGAAAATACAATCTGGTATGACTTTAAGTCTCCTGCGAGCAAGGTTATTAGCTACTGGAAGAGCATTATGCATAACTCTCCACCAAAAATGTTTGATTTTTGGTGGGATATTTAATTTCCAAAGCTGCTTCCATAGAGTAGTCATTGTATGATTTGGCAAGAAATGCTCTGTACCTGGCTTAGTTAATTGATGATAACCAGATTTAACACTGTATTGACCGTCCTTAGTAAAGATCCAGGTTGGAACATCAGGTGCTTTGAATAGCCTTAAGCGAGTATTCTTAATAATTGGGATATCTTCAGGGTGCACTCGGTCATGAAGCTTGGTGTCATCCCATTCATTTAGATTAGGCTCCTATAATCTATTCATTTGCATTACCATCATAATTCTTGCCAATCTGTTTAAAATAATAGTTAGAATATCGAGACGATTGGAATCTTATCCAAGTTAACCGAATAAACCTATGATTGCAAGATTCAACGAACAATATCCAGAAACGTTCTGATTGGTGAATGATATACTAAATATATTAAATAATTATTTAAATTATTTTTGTGAATGATTTGCTTGCCAATTATTGTGATGGGCTTGGCCAGTTGGCTAGAGCTAAGGAACAACAAATTATCTCCATATATGCATCAAATGGAAAAACACAATCATATTCATAGGTTGTTTGAAAATTGATGTTACGTTAAAAACGGAAACAGTAAGTGGATAACATTTGTATTGTACCGAGAAACCAACGTGGTAATGAGAAAAAGCCACGTCATGTCAACTTGTCATTGACGAAGGTGTGGTGGATCTTTTAAACTAACGTACTGGTTCAGACAGGTGTTACACGTGTCGTAACATGGGAGGTTAAGAAAATCCATGCTGAGTCAGGTCCATGCAATTATGTTCCCTTTAGATTCTCTCGAGTACTGTGAAGCTGCAACTATTGATTTTTTTATCGACCACCTCCTCTATCTATGAATCTATCTCTGCGTCTCTATATGTGGTTTCTCTAAAGTTTCAGTAAGTATCTCGTAATATGGATTTTCTGCATTGATTTCTTAGAGAAATTTCAGTGTATATGGGGCTTGATATGAGATGCCAAATTAAGGAGACGAAAGAAACTATACCGTTGGTAATTACTTATCTATTTTCGTTATCACAATAAAAATTTACTTATCTAAAACTTTGACAGCGAAAATAATTCCTTTCAATAATTATATACGGTGTAGCGTTTTATTTCCCAAGACTTCAAAACGAGATACTTATAACAATTTAATATTATAAAATTAGTAAAATAAATAAAATTGTCGCATTAAAGGAAAAATGCAATAAGAGGCGTCGTGGCACTATATGTGTCACTAAAACTTAAAACAGGAAATCGGCGTTTGGGAACCAACAAAAGGCCTTTAGGTCCGTGTTAGGTGGGTTTGAGTTTGAAACATTTGGAACCAACTCACCAAGTAACAATTTCTTCCACTTGCCACTTGACAGTTGACACTTGAAGATGCGTATACGATTCACACATTTTCCAAATTCTTAATCTATTTAATTTGTGATATAGAATAAAGAACAACTTGGAAAAGGAAAAAAAAAAAAAAAAGTATTTGGTGAAATGGGCTTTTAAATATGTAAACACAAGCCCAAATATATTAAAATTGAATGTGTATTGTGTGCTCCACACGTCTGCCACATTCACGTCCAAATTAGTTAAAAGACACTTGTGTGACACTGTGTCTAAGGGTCATCATAGAATTAGTCAATTGGACATAGTGGTCCTAAGCAATTTCTTTATAAGTTGTAGCAAGTCTTTTGTTTATGTGTAAATTTATGAGAAACCAGATTAGGAAAAAAAATTCTTAGAAAGGGTCCAAAGGGAAGAGACTTGAACCCATGATTCGAGGGTAATAATTGGTCATATACAGTTCTATCAATGCTATGCGATATGGTATGGTAGTCTTTTAAAACTTAAAGTCCTACATAACACATAGAGTCCAAAAATATATTTTTCTCAATAACAGAAAATACCAATTTTGAAGTCTATATCACAAATACACAAGACTTAACTCACCTTTTAAAAAACTTAACATCAAGTAATTTTGGTTAGGTGAAAACACATTAGTTAAATAACAACATGCATATCGACGACTTTTAATTATACATTGACGAGAGAATATGTCTATTACATTTAACATTTTCGAACAACACACCAAAATAACAACAATTTTAAAATAATTATACATTCATAGTAATTAAAAACACGAAGTTGGCTGATTCAAGTCTAACAAAAACCATTTTAAAACACAAAGTACCAATCAAAAACTCGTTAAAGACAGATCCTTCTCAGCTAACATTCATTTCCTCTTTAATTCTCCTCTCTCTTATAAACTCATCATCGGATCTTAAGGACACAAGAAGAATGGGTGGGATGAGTATGTCTTGTTGTGGTGGTGGTGGCGGTGGCGGTGGCGATGATGGTTCAAGTCTATTAACACATCTCGTCTTAATTATTGTCATTTGTCTCTCTGTCATGGCCGTTTGCACCTCCAACGAACGCCGTACAGCCGTCCGTGTCGTCCGGTGCCGTTGACCGACCGGTATAAATCATCTATGTATCAGATCACATCTCTACAAAAGATTTCTTCGGATTCTCTTTATATATGTATGTGTTGGTTCTATATGAATTACGGTATATGGTTTTTGTCTTTTATTTTTTTTGCCAAATATATGGATCAGAATGATTAAATCACATAATATACACCAAAATTTCACCATACAAGAAAGTATTGGGGTATAAAACGAAATAACGTAAAGTAGTTGGGCTGTTGTGGAAATTATATTATCTGTGTTTGAGGATGAAGAAGAAGATCAAGCTTGTTGAGACAATGGCCTCACACTTAGTCTCTTGAATAATTTTCCCTCACTTTCTCGCACTTTCCCTCTAATTTTCCCGATCATCAAAACAACATTGTATAGAGATTTCAAAGAATGTCACTTTGTTCTTCCTTCAACGTATTCGCTTCGTACTCACCAAAACCCAAAACCATCTTCAGAGAATCCAAATTCATTACACAAATTCAGGTAAAGTCGTCTCCTTTAGCTTCAACATTCCAAACCCATGAATCCTCAGCGAGTCTTAAGTTTAAAAGAGCGAGACTCAAACCAATTTCATCTCTAGACTCGGGAATTTCAGAAATCGCTACATCATCTTCTTTCAGGAACAAAAGCCCTAAAGATATAAACGTTTTAGTGGTTGGTTCAACTGGTTACATTGGTAGATTTGTAGTGAAAGAGATGATCAAAAGAGGGTTCAATGTGATTGCTGTTGCGAGAGAGAAGAGTGGGATTAGAGGCAAAAACGACAAGGAAGAGACTTTGAAGCAGTTACAAGGCGCCAATGTGTGTTTCTCTGATGTTACTGAGTTAGATGTTCTTGAGAAATCTATTGAGAATCTAGGGTTTGGTATTGATGTTGTTGTGTCCTGTCTCGCTAGTCGTAATGGAGGGATTAAAGATTCTTGGAAGATTGATTATGAAGCTACCAAGAACAGTCTTGTAGCTGGGAAGAAGTTTGGTGCAAAGCATTTCGTTTTGCTCTCTGCGATTTGTGTGCAGAAGCCTTTGTTGGAGTTTCAGAGAGCGAAACTGAAGTTCGAAGCCGAGTTGATGGATTTAGCGGAGGAGCAAGACTCGAGCTTTACTTACAGCATTGTGAGACCAACGGCTTTTTTCAAGAGCTTAGGTGGTCAAGTTGAGATTGTGAAAGATGGGAAACCTTATGTGATGTTTGGAGATGGTAAGCTATGCGCTTGTAAACCGATCAGCGAACAGGATTTAGCTGCGTTTATAGCGGATTGTGTGTTGGAAGAGAATAAGATCAATCAAGTTTTGCCAATTGGTGGACCAGGGAAGGCTTTAACGCCATTGGAGCAAGGAGAGATTTTGTTTAGGATTCTTGGGAGAGAGCCTAAGTTCTTGAAAGTACCTATCGAGATTATGGATTTTGTGATTGGGGTTCTTGATTCTATTGCAAAGATTTTTCCTTCAGTTGGAGAGGCTGCTGAGTTTGGGAAGATCGGGAGGTATTACGCCGCAGAGAGTATGTTGATTCTTGATCCAGAGACTGGAGAGTATAGCGAGGAGAAGACACCGAGTTATGGGAAAGACACGCTTGAGGATTTCTTTGCGAAAGTGATCAGAGAAGGAATGGCGGGTCAAGAACTCGGTGAACAGTTCTTCTAGTGTGAAATTTTTATGCAAATTGAGTTTCGCTGTGTAGTTTGTAACTGATGTGATTATAAATATAAAATCTGTGAATTTGAGAGATTTGTTGATTCAAACAACAATAGAAAGCACACATTGCAGAGATATGGTATATCTAATGGATCTTTTGCAGAGAGAAGAAGGAGATGATGTAGAAGAGTGTCAAAAATTGGAAAATGAAACACAGTGGACAATTCTTGAAACTTGTTCGTGATGTAAAATTACTAAGTGTATAATTCGAAACAAACTCGCAAAACCAGAGTTCAAAAAATCCCTGAAAACATATTATCCAGGTAACTTTTCCTGGATCAAGAATATATAGAGTATATTATACATAATCCTCGCTTGCCAACACCCAAACACAAATGGTAAAATATAACAGTATAAGAACAACAACAAATCAAATGAAGAAGACAAATGTGTGTTTTGCTTTAGTGACCAATGATCAAATTGATCATCAATCTTTTTCTTTTTCTTTTTTTTTTGTTATGATCATCAATCTTTGCCTCAGTTTTTTGCAACAAAAAGTTCTTGCTTGCTTTCTGGGCAATACATGGGAAGATCTTGGTTTTGTCATTGAGGAAGAACAGGAGGCGCAATCGCTCGAGTGTTGTAAGATCTGCAATGTCCACATTTCTGTCCTATTATGTGGAAGTACACTTCTGTTGTGTCGTTACAATCGTTGCATAGTATCCAAACCTGTGATTTCCGCATTATCTTGTTAGAAAGTATACAACTTTGATGTATATCTTTACTCTTCTTTAGTTAGTTTCTCTAGCGCTGCAGAGAAAGAAACGTATTTACCTTCTTGTCGCGGTAATCTGAAGGCATAGCAGTGGCTTCAATCTAAGGAAACCAATAAAACAATTTGATATTCTTCAGCAACTAATTTTCAAGATCTATCTTACTTAAAAGATTCAACAATGGATCACTGACCTCTTCATCCAGTCTCTGCCATGTTTTAGACATATCGATCACTGACCTCGAGCAAATCGGACAACAAAACCTACTCAAAATTGACAAGTTTTAAAACCATCACAATCAACCAAAAGAAGAAACCAACTTTCTGGTTGAAGCAGAGACATAACCACAGGATAACGGTAAATTACTTGTCACGTTTGATCATCTCGTTGTAGCATTCTAAGTGCATTGTGTGCCCGCATTTCATCACATTTGTGTCCTTTAGAGAGTCAAAAAGGTACTGCATTTTACGCACACACAATTAGCTAAAACCGCGATACGTTTTGTTGAAAATTTTCACTTGTTCTTGATAAAGTTTTGCCTTAACACACATACCTCGTAACAAATGGGACAGTGATGACGCATTGAATTCTCAACGCAGCGATGGTTGTTGCGCAGACCAACCGCATAACAAGATCCTAAAAGCAAGTAATGAACAATTTCACGAGTCAACGACACATGATTGTGTCAGTCTGAAACTGAGCATAAGAAAACTTTGTTGTTTTTTTGGCGTTTACCACACTTCTTGCAATGGAAGAAATTCTCACGCCCACCAACTCTGCAACACACATAAATGAAATGTCAACAAAACAAACAGCACACAACTACAAACGAATCACCACTATAACACTGTATGAAGAAAGATTCCCACCTGCAAATTCCACACTCATCGCAATGGAACTGTTGTTTTTCAGTCTGAAACAAGACAAATAGGAGCAATAATCATAATCAGATACAAAAAAAGGAAAAGATTCATTCAAACAGGTGTAAAACCAAAGTTCTTTACATCATCATCATAGAATTTGCAGATGTTGCAAAAATATTCTCCCATGTTGACACCACAATTCGAACAAACTTGAGCTACCTGAAAAAAAACACATTGAAACATAGAGAGTAGTGATAAGCGAGTGATCAACGATCATCACAGCTCATAAGACAAGTAAAAGCAATCCAAACTACAGTGATGGGAATTACCGGCTGCTCTGTATCGCAAACAGAACAAATCACCTGCAGAAAAAGAAGCCAAAAGTTGCAGCAAATTAGTAAAGATGCAAACTTACTAAGATCACATAATTCTAATAAGAGGGATCATACTTGTTTAACGTCTTGACGAACAAGATCGTGACGGTCGTAGATATTGCGCAATGTGCTCTAAAACACAATACAGAGTAACAAAAAAAAAAATGAATCTTGAACTTTGGGACATAACGGAAATAGTAATTTAAGATGAAGAATTGAGAATATACATACAGTGCTCTCGTTGTGACAATGGCGACAATCGAAGATTTCGTTGCAACATGGAGCTCTGATTTGGCATCTCCTCTTGTAATGCTTACACCTAATACACATGGAAGAGAAACGGATCTACATGGATCAGAATCGATGACAAATCTTGTGGATCGAAACAGATCTATGATTTGGAGAATTGGAGTAAAGAAACGAATCGGTTGTTTTAAAATGAAACAGCTGAAATCCCATGAATCAGAAACGGAAAAAGGAACAAACTTTGTGAATCAAATCTTAAAATACTTGAAATCTACAGATCACTAAGAACAAGAGACACATCGTCGTGGACCATACGTGAAAACAAGAAACGACCCACATAAGTACAAACCAAGAGATCTGTCAAAGCAGAGAATAAAGATTTCAAGAAACAGAGTAAAAAACAGAGGATTTGTTTTTTTACCCGAAACCCATTTTGCCAAAATGAAGTCGATCATTGGGTGAAGCTTCCATGAGAACAGGAGGAGAAAAGCCAAAGAGACGACAGAGAAGGAGAGAGAGATGAAAAAAAGGGTAAAACTCTCTCTAAAATATAGAAATATATATATGTATGAGAAGGGATTTGGATTGGATTGAATGAGAAGCTGAGAGTTTTATCGGAATCGCAAGGCCAGAAATGAAAACAGACCCCACGTCTTTGTTTTTATAGAAGAAGATAAACAACAAATTCTTCCATCTTCTTCAAATTGCAGAACTGAGAGAAAAGAAAGAAAAAGGTTGGATCTTTTTCTTTGCTTTATTTGTTTTCTCTCTCTCTCTTTGTGAATGTTGTTAGCTTCGGAGTTCGTGAGAGAGATTTGTAGCTTTAAAGAAATGGGAATAATTAAAGAGAGAGAGAGATAAGAGAGTTGTGATGAAGATGGGATGATGACATGGATACAAACCGTATCAGAGAGCGCCGATTTAGGGCTTGATTGGTTCTCCCGCTAGCACCCTCCTAGCGGTTTCTAGCGGTTGGTTGCGGTTGTTAGCGGTTGGTACCAATCATAGAAACCGCTCCGTATCGCTTCGAACCGCTCGAAATCGCTGAATTTCAAAAGCTCCTTCCCGCAAGCGTTTGCGGTTGCGGGCGGTAGCGGTTGGATTAAAAAAAAAAAAAAAAAAAAAAAAAAAAAAAAATCAAACATTTACTTATAATTATTATAATATATATTAATCCTATATATATCTTTCATCTTTGTATCACGTTCTCATCAGAAACCCTAATAATATTCTGAAACCCTATTCCCTCAATGTCTTCCACCCAAACTGATGAAAATCAATAACCAAACGTAAGTATCATATATCCTTTTATTCATTCATCACCTCATGTGTAACTTTTTGAATATTTTTCATGGCATCGTTTTTTTCTTTTCATTACGTATTGCTTTTCTTTTTGATTGAATATATGTTTCGATTTGTTTTCTCGAATAGAAATTCACTTGCTTTTTGATTGAATTCAACGTTATTTACAATTTGTCCCATTACTTGATGCAATTTTTGATGTTAAACCAGATGCATAAAGTACTATCTTGTTACAAAATTTCTTTATTTTTGAATAATTATTTAGTACTTTATTTATGGTTTTAATTATTAAGCATGTTCAATTTTCTAATATTATCATAATAATATATTGGTGTTTTTATTTCTTTTTTTTTGTAATATTTTTTATTTATTTCGGTCATTTTTTATTTTACTGCTACCGCACCCGCTGGTTTACCAGTCATAAAACTCCCGCAAACGCACCCATTTTCAAACGCTAAACCAGTCGTTCAAAACGTTTGATAACGCTTGAAGCCGCAACCGCCCGCTTCCGCAAACTCCCGCAACCGCAACCGCAACCGCTGCGTTTAAACCAGTCAAGCCCTTATTGACCAATCATAATTCTAGATCGTTATCTCTATTTATTTCCCAACACTTTCTTAAATACATTCATTTTTGTTGTAAGTTGTAAAATTAGTAAAACGATAATAAATGACCTTTTTCTTTACCAATTGGAGGACTAACTAAAGTTAGTACTTTTTTTACTTCTCCTACTTTATTTTAATTTTCTTCACAATATTTTTCTTCCACTTTCTCGAACATAGTATACTATATAGTATATACATATAAATTTAATGTGTTAACGACTAAATTACTGAATTTATAGCTAAATTTGGATTTTAGTTTATTACCAATATAAGTTTTATATGATTTGTTTTTGATTTTTTTTTTCTATGTATATGATTTGTTTATTAGTTCATTTGTTTTGTTTTAGATTTTATTATTTCTTTTGTTTGGTATTGGTATATATGGATGACGTCTCTTTTTTTTTTCTTGATCAAAATGGATGATGTCAAATTTTAATTTTAATGGTAAATGGTAGATTTTGGTAGTTAGCTGAAAACTTTAAAACATGCTAAATCGTAGTATTATGCAAATGTATTAAGAACTTTATAATGAATAATGATAAGCACAATCACAACCTAAAGTGTTCGTTGCTTGAGTCAGTTACATTGACCCCACCAAGCCCATGGACCACGTGATGGTACCACGAACCTATCCATTATAACATTTTAATGATTATTAAAAATGAAAACTAAATATATAAAAAACACTCACATGAATTTCTGAAAAAATGGAAAAAAAGATGGGAAAATTAGATTGAGTACCACATTTGGTCCAAAATTTAGGTCCAGTACCACTTTCGAATCTCAGTTAGCATTTATACCATAATTGAGGTGTGTAATGACCATTTTGCCCTTCCTTTTGTTTGCTCAAATTTCGGGGACAAAATTCATAGATTGAAGACACAAAAAAAAGTTTACATACAGTTGTTCCCGAAGTTTGAGTTTCTCCATAATTTCATCTTATTTTTGCATGTTTGCTAGTTTTTGTCCCTCAATTTTGCATGTTTGCTAGTTTTTGTCCCTCAATTTTAATTCATTGTTCTTGGATTTTAGTATGTAAACTCTAATTGCGGTCTTTTCATTTTGTTTGATGTTTATATTTCGTTTGATTATTGTCTCCGAATAAATTTTTTGTCCTCCAAATACTTGTCCCTAAATGTTACACTTTTTCTGCCACATCAGCCGAGGGCAAAACCGTCTTTTTCATACCATAATACCACATGAATGTGGTACAAGTGCTAAATCATTATCAATTGTGGTAGAGATGCTAAAGAATTTGAAAAATGTGGTAGATTTGGCAAAAATCCCAAAAAAGATTATGCTTTAATATCCATCCATAGGCTGCAAATAGTACATGGTTGAAAAACATAAGTTAAAAAAAAAAAAAAAAATACAAAGAAAGGGAACAGAAATAGAACAAGAATAAATTTCCTTATCCACCTCTTTTTTTAGTGGCAATAATGCCTAAAGGTTCTTCTAAAATTCCGGAACTTTTTTTCTTCAGTATTTTCTACAAGGACTATAAGCAGTTTTCTGCCAATTCTTCATCAACATTTTCAGTCATATATCTTCGCAACCAACTTCTCAATAATCTCATCTGACTTTTAGCAAACTAGACATTGACAACACACAAAAGACACGACACCAGAAACCCCAGCTTTATGGTTTAAAAACATAGATCCATTAAAAACGAGTCAATTACTTGTCACTCTTAATCGATCATCTGGCAGTAGTTTACTCGTCACTAGTAAATCATCTGGCAGTAGCTAGCATTCTACATGCATCTTGTGTCCACATTTCATCACTATTGTGTCTATGTTTGGTAGTTAATTGAGATCTTAAAACATGCTAAATTTTATATTATGCAAATATATTGAGATGTTTATTAGTATGATAAACACCAACGTTACTAAAAGTGTTCACTTAAGTCAGTTACATTGACCCACCAAACTCATGGACCACGTAAAAACCAAAAAATAACACTGTATGATTGTTAAAAAATGGAAATAAAAAGTAAAAATAAAACTCACATGCTTTTCATAAAAAAAAAAAAATTTATAACGTGGGGATGTGGAGAATGTTAGTCAAAAGGCCACAAAAATATTCGTTTCGTGTGCATCTTATTCAGGCATGCCACTTGATATTCGGATCCCCCCGTCTCTTTTAATACTTTCAAGATCGTCTTGGAAAATGCTTTTTTATTATAAGCTTTTATTGTTAAATTACCAATAATATAATAATGAATAATGAACTTTGTAAAAAAAGAAGAACAAAAAGCTCATATTTTAGGAGTTTGTAATTAATTAGCGGTGGTACAATGGTTGAAAGATTCATTAAGGTAGCAGGGTTTATTGAAAACCATGGTTTGATATAAAAAGATAAGGACAGAATATTATATAATACAGAAATTCATCATCCACAGCAATTGGATATTCATTCACATATTTACAAAGCTGAGTCCAATATCTATGTGATGATCATGGGTTTAAATTTAATAACAATTGCTACATGGTATCAACCTACGACTTATTTACAACGTCTTGATTGTCATTTGTTCACTTTCTTTGACGACCACACAGAATTAATGAACCCTTCTTCTTCCTGCACATCTGAATCTCCCAACCTCCCTTTCAAGCAAGTATTCTTGTTTGGGACTCGAATCAACCAACTCCTATAGACTAGAGATTCCGGTTTTGGATATACTTTTTGTTTTGATTACGTCCGTGGAAGGAACTGTCCGCGACAGGAATATGTTACCCTTTGAATCTTTCCTGCTGTAATTCTCCATCTCATGGCTCATCACTATGTTGCATTGTCTCCAAGTCTCACCCATTAACTCCACTCCAAAGTACGTTAAATGGTCGGATATGCTACTTCCCATTACCGATCTGAAACAACAATAGCCAATCATTATACTGGATACTTCTAAAAATTGTTCTGTATCCAAGTGAAAACATGTGACATTAGGGGTGTTGTAACAATTTCTGACCAATAGACGATGACTCAGGTGAAACGTGGTAGTAAATAATGATCTTATGTTTCTATTAGCAAGTTTGTTCTTGCTAGTGTAGGTGAATTGCTGAGAGTACTAATATCATCAAGTTGTTTCAAAGGGATCAAGTAGAAAACCAAAAGAGAGTTAGTTACCTGCTGCACGTAGGATCTTCACCGGTGTTGTCACAAACTTTCTCTACACCACGAATAACAATATTCAAAACACTGAGTTCTGTCACCCACACCTGCAATCCAAAAGATACATTACCACATGTTGCATAAAAAATCTAAAAACAGTTACTGTGATGAACATCAAGTGTATTAGAGGACGCTGAGAATAATAAAATAAAAACAGAAAAAGACGTTACCTCTGTTGGGAAGTGATGGTATGTTTTTTGAGGGAAAAGGTGATAGTAAGGAGGCAGATGAGGAACTATATCATGGTCATGTATGATCCTGAAGGTATTAGGCACAAGCAAATTGTAATAAGATGCAAAAGCAGCATTCCCAACACGGGGTTGCCCAAATGTCATAACCTGAACGCTTTCTTCATCTTCATTTACCTGCGATTTAATCCCAATTGACAATCACTAAAAACTTTAAAGAACAAAACTTAAGAAAAGTTTAAAAAAAGAACTAGATCAATTCAAGGATGTTTACAACTAGGTCTAGCGCACAAAAGGAAGCCATGGCTCCTCCCATTGAATGACCAGTCACCATGATGCTGAGATTCACCCCATAGGATTTCTTTGCTCGTTTTACTGCATCCAAAACCGCAGGCCGTACAGTTGTGTTGTGATAAGCACTATAAAAGCCATGGTGCACCTGCCAAGGTAGATAACTATTAAAAATTCTACCGTACTACTTGACCAACCCAATGATACATACTTGTCGTTAAAGCATACCATTGCATCTGGCATATCAGGGTAATTTAGATCGAGCTGTTTCCAGAACAAGTCTGAGACCCAATTTTGTATGCTGCACAAGTTTTTGGATGATCAAGCATCAACCAAGTTTAGGCAAAATGTAGCTTTTAGATTACAATGACTAGAGTAATACCTGTGTTCTTGAGTTCCCCGAAATGCAATAATGATAGCATTCAAATCCTTAGCCACCCCAACATAAGCCTGTTGTAACAAGTTACATGTACTGATATTAATAATTGTTCAACAAAACAATACCATGTGCATGTCGAGATGTAGCTTATGATATCAAGGCAGCAGACCTGTAAGCAGTGCTCAACGTCAACTATTATCTCTATTACTTCGAAACCCTGCACAATCCTTGAAAACGTTAGAATACCCAATTAAAGCTATTAGCTTTATACATATTGTGGCTTCAAACAGTGATCTGCTTCAACATATGTTATACCTTTGTCAAACCATTGCATCTTTCGCATGTCCAAGTGAAGAGTTCTGACAAATCAGACATATAGACCTGCGTACATATATAAACTTAAGCTCTCTTCTCTAGTAATGCTAACAAAATTAAATGAAAATATGCGGACAAGTGTTACACATCTAGAATTTCCTTCCTAATCTTGAAGAGATAAATGAAATGCATACTGTAGAAATCTGCCATTTACTTACCGCAGAAGTATACTCCACAAGTGTTATGGCAAGGGTATGGTTGTAAACAGGTCGATCACCATCGGTCTTCAACTTGAGAACTGCACATAAAAGAAAAAAAGTCCCCATAAATTCACTAAGTTCTCTGTCTTGATTCATTTGTAGCCTCACAGCTACATAAATAAATCATAACTATCCCAGATTGGGAATCCAGGTCACATTGTTCAGTAGCAAGAGTAAATTTGTCATCTTTCCCAATCACTATCATCATTCTACAGAAATTTCTTTGATTAGGCTCAAAGAGACTCAGAGGGAGAAGTTTCATTATCACCTCTACCAGATGAAGATAAAACAAGACAAGCAAAAATTGCCAGCAAGAAGAACCGTCTCTTTTGTCCCATATTCTGCAAAAGGACAATAACACACAACCACATCATCTTCTGTTTCATCAACTAAGTTGCAAAATTGAGCTAAGACAAAGCAGAATCCGGAAGCAAATTGGCCAAAATCACAGTTTAGCCTATAATACGAGACTCACACAACCCAAACTAACGAGGATTAGATTTAGAGCAAAAGCCACAGGGGATTTCAGCAACCAATTTAAGTCCAGACAAAGAAAAAGAAGACCTTTGACAAAACAGAGGATCAAAGCAATCGAACCAAATCCTAATAGAACACACAAATAGAAATCTGGGACAGTGATCGGAGAAAATTACCCGTTGAAAAAAAAAACAATTGGGATTGCGAAAAGAAACGTCGATGAAATACGAATAAAATCTATTCCAGTTTCATAATTTTATACGCAAAGGCTGATGAAGGATGCGTGTTGGCTCTTATAGGAAGGGGTATTATTGGAAAGTGAGAGTGAGAGTGAGAGATGAGATTTAATATCTACGAGAGACGAACCACAAGCAAGGAACGACCGAGTCGCAGACAGATGCGGTCTCCGATAAACTTATTACAACGGAGATTCGATATTCTGCGAAAGACTCTTTACTGACTAGAGGTTTCCAATTTTTATCTTTACAAAAAAAATTAATACTCGACAAATAAGAAAAAAAAAACACGATAAAATTACAATTTTTTCTTGTCATGAATCATTGCAAAAATTCATGTTCTGTCAACGTTTGGTGAAGAAAAAATATCTGTATTTTAATTTGATTTTTAATGATTATTACATGTGTTTAGTTTTTCAATAAGACATGTCAATTATGTTGCAAAACAATTTGGAACAAAGCTGTAGACTATGAAGTAAAATGATGTTTGTACTTTGATTAGTAATTGACACAAGAAATTGATGAATACGAATTTAAAGATTCGAAACTATTCTGCTACTGTACAATGTCATTATTCATTCACATATTTACAAATATCGTTGAATGCATTATCTACATGATCATGGATTTCAATTAACAAAGATTTATGATGATATATGTGACCAACCTAGGATTTATTTACAAAATCATTTGTTCACCTTTTACGACCACAAAGAATCAAAGAACCCTTCTTCTTCTTCCTCCACAACACTGAATCCCTCAAACATCCCATTCCAGCAAGCTTTCTTGTTCAAGACTCGAATCAACCAACACCTATGGACTAGAGATTCCGGTTTTCGATAGAGTACTTGTTTTGATCACGTTCCGCGAGAGGAATATGTTACCCTTTGAATCTTTCCTGCTGTAACGCTCCATCTCCTGGTTCATCACTATGCTGCATTGTCTCCAACTCTCACACATCAACTCCACCCCAAAGTACCTTAAATGGTCAGAAATGCTAGTTCCCCTCACCGATCTGAAACAACAACAGCCAAGAGAGTTATACTGGATTCATGTAAAAAATGTCTGCTATTGTAGGTGTATAACGGAGAGGAATTTTATCAGTAAGTTGTTTCAGAGGGATTGATAGTTACCTGCTGCAAGTAGGATCTTCACCGGTGTTGTCACAAACTTTTTCCAAACCAAAAAGAACAAAGTTCGAAAAACTGAATTCTTTAACCCACACCTGCAACCCAAAACACACCATTACAGCTTTCTTTGTTTTTTTCCAGACAGTTAATAAACAAAGCGGAGAAATTATGTCAGACACTGGAAAAATCACTGTTATTCTGATAAACATCCAGTGCACTGAGAAAGCGATGTTACTTACCTCTGTTGGGAAGTGGTGGTATGTTTTTTGAGGGAAATGGTAATAGTAAGGAGGCAGATGGGGAACCATATCACGGTCATGCGTGATTCTGAAGGTATTAGGCACAAGCAAACTGTAATAAGATGCAAAAGCGGCATTCCCAACACGAGGTTGCCCAAATGTCATAACCTGTACGTTTTCTTCTCCTTCATTTACCTGCGATTCATATCCCAATATAAGTCATTAACAACTTCAAAGGACATAACAATAAGATATAAAAAAATATTTCAATTCTAGGATGATTACGACTAAGTCTAGCCCACAAAAGGAAGCCATGGCTCCTCCCATTGAATGACCAGTGACAATTATGTTGATGTTCTCCCCATAGACTTGTTTCGCACGTTTTATTGCATCCAAAACTGCAGGACGTACAGTTGTATTGTGATAAGCACTATAAAATCCATGGTGCACCTGCCAATGTAGACAACTATTAGAAAATCCACCTTACTACATGACCAACTCAATGATTAAAAAGCTTGCCGTTAAAGTGTACCATTGCATCTGGCATATCAGGGTAATTCAGATCGAGCTGTTTCCAGAACAAGTCTGAGACCCAATTTTGTATGCTGCACAAGTTTTGGATGGATTAAGCATTGAAACCAAGTTTATGTGAAGGTGTAGCTTTTAGGTTACAATGACGAGAATAATACCTGTGTTCTTGAGTTCCCCTAAATGCAATAATGATAGCATTCAAATCCTCAGCCACCCCAGCATACGCCTGTTGTTACAAGTTACATGTACTGATATTAATAATTGTTCAATGAAGAAACATAATGACCAGCTGTAGCTTATGATATCAGGGCAGACCTGTAAGCAGTGTTCAACGTCAAATATGATCTCTATTACTTCGAAATCCTGCACCACCATCCTAACGAACATTAGAACTCAATAATTGGAGCTATTATACATATTGTGGCTTCAAAGTTCAAACAGTGATGAGTGATCTGCTTCAACATGTGTTTTACCTTTGTAAAACCATTGCATCTTTCGCACGTCCAAGTGAAGAGTTTAGTCAAATCAGACTCATAAACCTGCATACATGATACATATTACAAACTTGATTCACCCATCTGATGTACTTTATCAACATCATCTCTCTTGTTTAGTAGTGCAAATAATGATAAATGAAAATATGAAGAGGAAAAGTGTTACACATCTAGTAATTCCTTCTCATCTTGCAGAACATTAGAGATAAATGGCATTCGTTCTACTACGTTGTCAAGGTAAATCATTGTTACAGATCTTTTTACTATTTTACTAATCTGCCATTAACTTACCGCAGAAGCATATTCCACAAGTGTAATGGCAAGCGTATGGTTGTAAACAGGTCGATCATCATCGCTCTTCAACTTGAGAACTGCAATTAGAAGAAAGAAGTCACCATAAATCCACTTGCTTCAGGCTCAACTCACTTAAAGCCTCACAACTCATATACCAAGTACACGAAATTGTTGGTATCATAAATCTTTGAAATCAATATTTCGACCTTCATGGTTCCTTATGCATCTGATTCTAAATGGATTCTGCATTGATTTGTTCCACTTAAAAAGAAACATGCTAGAACATATAATTAGGCCTTAATGAATAATCACTATTCCAGTGGAAAAATCAAGATCACATTGTATTGCAGCCAGGTTAAATTTTCTATCTTCCCAAGCAGTATCATTACACAGAAGTTTCAAATCTTAATTAAGCTCAGAGAGACTCAGGAGAATCAAAAACTGAAGACTCAATAAAGGAAACAGACAGAGAATCATTATAGAAGTTGCATTACCACTTCTACCACATGAAAAGGAAAGAAGACAAGCAAAAATTGCCAGCAAGAGGAACCATCTCTTTTGTCCCATATTCTGCAAGAAGACAATAAACACAACCACATCATCTTCTGTTTCATCAACCAATGTAAGGGTCAAATTGAGCTAAAACAAAGCAGAATCCGGAAGCAAATTAGCCAAATTTATTTTACCTTAGAAAACAAAACCCAAACTAACGAGGATTAGGACAAAACCCGAAAGAGATTTCAGCAACTAAAAGTCCCAGAAGAAAACTGGGGATCCAATTGAACTTCTTTTACAACGATTTGAAAATTTCCGACGATGATCGGGGATTATTCCCGGCAAGAAAATTATACGGCGACTTATATATTATTATATAGAAGCCGTGATCTGCGAACGAGAAGGTGATAGAAGAAACGGCGATTAAAATACGAATATTCTGTTTTTATTTTCTTAACTTCCACTTTCATCCTTTATACGCAAAGGTGCATGAGACAAGCGTGTGGGCTCTTTCTAAGGGTATTATTGGAATTTTAGTTGGTAGCGTGTCGCAACTTCGAGTGCTGAGGTGTCAGATACGTGATTCGGCCGGATAAAATGGATAAGGCGGTTATAAAGAGAACGAGAAGTTGACCCTTTTGACTTTTTATTTTCTTCTAAGTTTTAACTACGAGGCGAGTCCATGGGCCTTTAAAGCCCATTAATGCAAACCAAAGTCCAAGGCGGGAATTTCCGAAACTATTATTTCTCAAGTGGCGGGAGATTCTTTATAAGTCAATACCACGTGGCACATCGCAGCCGTAGATTTAATCTCACGAAATCAACGGGTGTAAAATCGAAGCCTACGGTCGTTTCAAACGTCGGTTTTGTTGCTTTTAATTTCACTTTTGTTTATTTTTACTAACCAAAGCAAAAAAAAAACTCAGGAACCCTCGATTCGATCTCAGACGAAATCAGGATTCGTAGAAGCGCGTCGATGGCTAGAGCTTCGAAGCGGGAAGTTTCTTCAGACGAGGCTTACTCGTCGGAGGAAGAAGAGCAAGTTAACAATCAGGCCAATGTGGAAGAAGATGATGAAGAGCTTGAGGCCGTCGCTCGCTCTGCGGGTTCTGACGAGGAAGATGTTGCGCCCGACGAAGCACCTGTCTCTGACGACGAGGTTGTCCCTGTAGAAGATGACGCTGAAGAGGTGTGTCTTCGTTTCTGTTTTCCACTCTTCGATTTACATTCGCATGTCGGCTGTGATTTCGGGGATTGCTGTGTTTGGAATTCTGAATGTAATTTAAGTACTGTTAGGGTTTCCTCTGAGCGTATAATGAATGGTGTTTTTGGGTCGTGTATTCGATATTTGGTGTCTTTTGAGTCTGATCACAGGGTTTCGATTCGCTTTGTCTCAAGGTTTTTGCTTAGAAGTACTTACAATGATGGGTGGTCGCTCATTATGATGGTATATTTTGGTCACTTTTTCATAATTTGATGATTATTATGTAGGACGAAGAAGACGAGGAAAAAGCTGAGATCAGCAAACGTGAGAAGGCTAGACTCAAAGAAATGCAGAAGATGAAGAAGCAGAAAATTCAGCAAATTTTAGACTCCCAAAATGCTTCCATAGATGCAGATATGGTAAGCTAGTAAATAACTGAGCTGCTTGTCTTTTAGTATACAGAGATATTGAAATAACTCAATCGTTCCATTTATTTAGAACAATAAAGGAAAGGGGAGATTGAAGTATCTTCTGCAGCAAACTGAGTTATTTGCACATTTTGCTAAAAGTGACCCGTCTCCGTCCCAGAAGAAGGGGAAAGGAAGGTGTGTTGAGTGCAACTTATCTCAAAATTAATTGTTCTTATTCATTTGAAGTTTCCAGAAATACGGTGAGCGCACAGTCCCAATGTTTAATTTATTGGGTTTCACATTATCTTCAGGGGTCGCCATTCTTCCAAACTAACTGAGGAAGAGGAAGATGAAGAGTGTTTAAAAGAAGAAGAGGGTGGTATAGCTGGATCTGGAGGCACACGGTTGCTCACACAGCCCGCTTGTAAGTACCTATGTTTTGCTCCTAAAATCTTGAAATGGCGTATGTTTTCTCAAGTCCTATTGCGAGTCGAAGTTATTATAGGATTTGACACCTTATGCCCACTTCTCTGATTGGTAGAATTGTTTGATATATTCTTCAGTTGCGACCTCACAATTTCTAGGTAGTACTGCATAAATTCTGTAGAATTTAAAGATCTGATCTTCGTACTCTTCATATTGTAGGTATTCAGGGAAAGTTAAGAGATTACCAATTAGCTGGTTTAAACTGGCTCATACGGTTGTACGAGAATGGCATAAATGGGATTCTTGCGGATGAAATGGTAAACCACTACTTATCTTAGCATATAATAAGATTTGTCAGCTCTCTATGTTATCTGATGCTAATCTTTATCGTTTTTGTTACATGGTCTAGGGTCTGGGGAAGACTCTTCAAACCATTTCTTTGTTGGCTTACCTGCATGAGTACAGGGGAATTAATGGCCCTCATATGGTAGTTGCTCCAAAATCAACCCTTGGTAACTGGATGAATGAAATTCGCCGATTTTGTCCTGTCCTGCGTGCTGTGAAATTTCTCGGTAATCCCGAGGAAAGGGTAAGTCATAATGGCTTTGACATTTGAATGGTTGCATTTATATGCACCTAGCAGGATTCTTAGATATATTTTAAATAATGCAGAGACATATTCGTGAAGAACTGCTAGTTGCAGGGAAATTCGACATTTGTGTTACAAGCTTTGAGATGGCTATCAAAGAGAAGACAACATTGCGCCGTTTTAGCTGGCGATATATAATCATTGATGAAGCACATCGAATTAAAAATGAGAATTCACTCCTTTCGAAAACCATGAGACTTTTCAGCACCAACTATCGGCTTCTTATCACGGGAACCCCTCTTCAGGTATGTTGAAACTACTTCTCTTGCTTGAGTTTGTTGAACACAGTTTTTTTTACTTCGTGTTCTTTAGACATGCTTCTTAATATCTTCTGTACTTGATTTTCTTGAGATAATACTGTAATCATTTGATATGTCTCATATATGTTTCTACTACAGAATAATCTCCATGAATTGTGGGCCCTTCTCAATTTTCTTCTCCCTGAGGTTTTTAGTTCAGCAGAAACTTTTGACGAGTGGTTTCAAATTTCTGGTGAAAACGACCAGCAAGAAGTTGTCCAACAACTTCACAAGGTATGTACTCATATTTATCAAGGTTATTCTCGAAGTTCTTATGCTAATCATTTACCGCATCTTTTTTAGGTTCTGCGACCATTTCTTCTTCGGAGGTTAAAATCAGATGTAGAGAAAGGCTTACCTCCAAAAAAGGAGACAATACTCAAAGTTGGCATGTCTCAAATGCAAAAACAGTATTACAAGGCTTTACTGCAGAAGGATCTTGAAGTGGTTAATGGTGGTGGAGAACGCAAACGTCTGTTGAACATAGCAATGCAATTGCGGAAATGCTGCAATCACCCTTATCTCTTCCAGGGTGCGGAGCCTGGTCCCCCATATACCACAGGAGATCACCTTGTAACAAATGCAGGTAAGATTTACATTACAAGTAGATCCTTCAGATATAAGTGGAATTGGCTTAGTTATTTTCTTTTACATTTTCTTGTTTCTAGGTAAAATGGTTCTCTTAGATAAATTGCTACCTAAGTTGAAGGATCGAGATTCAAGGGTTCTGATATTTTCTCAGGTAGTCATTAACGCATTCATTGTTTCCTTTTTTCTGAGCTATATTTTTCTTGTTTCTTTGTGCTTATTCTAACGATTTTGCTCATCTATATCAGATGACAAGGCTTTTGGATATTCTTGAGGATTATCTAATGTATCGCGGTTACCAGTACTGCCGTATTGATGGAAATACTGGTGGTGATGAACGAGATGCTTCCATAGAAGCCTACAACAAGCCAGGAAGTGAGAAATTTGTTTTCTTGTTATCCACTAGAGCTGGAGGACTTGGTATCAATCTTGCTACTGCAGATGTTGTGATCCTCTATGATAGTGACTGGTAAGGCTCTTTTTGTGTCCATTGTAATATATGAGTGTTTTCTTTTATGCCTAATGAGATGGGTGGATTATGGCAGGAACCCTCAAGTTGACTTGCAAGCTCAGGATCGTGCACATAGGATTGGTCAAAAAAAAGAAGTTCAAGTATTCCGGTTTTGCACCGAGGTTACTCTTGTACCCATGTGTATGAAGTAAGAATGACATTGAGAACTTGAACTAATTCTGCATTGGTCTTATGCAGAATGCTATTGAGGCGAAAGTCATTGAGAGAGCTTACAAGAAGTTGGCACTTGATGCTCTGGTTATTCAGCAAGGGCGATTGGCAGAACAGAAAAGTAGGTGCTTGTGTACTGAGGTTGTTAAATGCATGGATTTTCTCTTATATATATATGTATATATAATGATTTATTTTCTTTGCTTTCCAGCTGTTAATAAGGATGAGTTGCTTCAAATGGTGAGATATGGTGCTGAAATGGTGTTTAGTTCTAAAGATAGCACAATTACGGATGAGGATATTGACAGAATCATTGCCAAAGGAGAAGAGGCAACGGCTGAACTTGATGCCAAGATGAAGAAATTCACTGAAGATGCAATACAGTTTAAAATGGATGACAGTAAGCGTGCCATTTATCTCTTTTTCCAATGGTCCTTTGCATGGGTAATGAGATGTCCATGTAAGATATTTTTTGGTTTGTTGCAGGTGCTGACTTTTATGATTTTGACGATGACAATAAGGTACTCTTGGATAATTAAGTGAATGGTTGAAGGAAATGTTTAACGCATACTGTGGTTATGCAGTTTTTCGAATATCGTTTTACTGATTTCTTTTTTAATTTTGTTTGGTAGGATGAGAGCAAGGTGGATTTTAAAAAGATTGTGAGTGAAAATTGGAATGATCCACCAAAAAGAGAGAGAAAGCGCAAGTAAATATTACTTCTACTTTTTTTGTTACGTGGTCTATCCTGTCTTCCTAAACAAGATCTAACTTCAGCAATTTACTTTTCTCTACCCACCCTTTAGCTACTCTGAAACTGAATACTTCAAGCAAACATTGCGACAAGGTGCTCCAGCTAAACCTAAAGAGCCTAGAATTCCACGCATGCCCCAATTGTGAGTACCAGAATTTTCTCCACTCTGCATTTAGCCTTTTCCCTGTCTTATGTATAGTACTTTTATTGTAAAAATCTAATTTCTTGTCCATCCTGCAGGCATGATTTTCAGTTCTTTAACATTCAGAGGTTGACTGAGCTGTACGAAAAAGAAGTGCGCTTCCTTATGGTGGGAATAACAAGTTGATAGTTATGTAATTTATGCTACTTTTGTGTCTGATTAGTTCTAAATAGCAACTTGTTTCACTTTCGTTTCAGCAAGCACATCAGAAAACTCAAATGAAAGACACAATTGACGTTGATGAACCTGAAGGTCTTTCTCAATCTTTGCCCTCCTTTCTTACATTATTTTACTGAATCTATTACTGATTAAGAAATATTTTCGCAGAAGTTGGAGATCCCTTAACTGCTGAAGAAGTGGAAGAAAAGGAGCTATTGCTGGAAGAGGCAAGCGAAACTATTTGACCTTACTGTGGGTTGACATTTGTTTTTGATGGGTTTTTTTATAATTGAATAGGGTTGATATTTTATAGGGTTTCTCAACATGGAGCAGAAGAGATTTCAATGCCTTCATTAGGGCTTGTGAGAAGTATGGCCGGAATGACATAAAGAGTATTGCCTCTGAGATGGAAGGGAAAACTGAGGAAGAGGTTGAACGATATGCTCAAGTTTTCCAAGAGCGATATAAAGAGCTGAATGGTTAGTAACTTTAGATTTTTAAGTAAAGTTAATGAGTGTTTGCAGTACCACAAAGTTGATATGCCGCACAAAACAATCTTATGCTAAGTAAGCTTTGCATCTTGTTTTACTTTGTAAAAATTGTAGATTACGACAGAATCATCAAGAATATTGAGAGGGGGGAAGCAAGAATCTCTAGGAAAGATGAAATCATGAAAGCTATTGGGAAGAAACTAGATCGCTACAGAAACCCGTGGCTGGAACTGAAGATTCAGTATGGTCAGAACAAAGGGAAGCTGTACAATGAAGAGTGCGACCGTTTCATGGTCTGACATCTATTTATCAAACTCTGTGTGTTGAGATTTCATTGTTATTGTTTCATTCTAATATGATATTGACCCGATGAACTTGTGATTATCAGATATGCATGGTCCATAAACTTGGGTATGGAAACTGGGATGAGCTAAAGGCAGCGTTTCGGACATCCCCCTTGTTCAGGTTTGACTGGTTTGTAAAATCCCGCACAACTCAGGAACTTGCAAGGAGATGTGACACACTAATCAGGTTGATTGAGAAAGAGAATCAAGAATATGATGAGAGAGAGAGGCAAGCTCGAAAAGAGAAGAAGCTTGCTAAGGTGAGGACTTCAAGGAACAATTTAAGTTTACATTTTCATTTACTGGTGAGAAGCTGTGGAATTGTCTCATGATCTGTTCTACAACTTGTTTCAGAGTGCAACGCCATCAAAGCGACCTTCGGGTAGGTCAGCAAATGAGAGCCCTTCATCTCTTCTGAAGAAACGAAAGCAGCTGTCAATGGATGATTATGTGAGCTCGGTACGCAAAATCATTTCCCAAACATAAAGAGTTTTTCATTTGCTGGTTAAGTCATGCAAAGCAGACAGACCATTTCTTAGAAAGCACAATCATAATGGTCCCGACTGATCCTAACTCAAAAAAAAAACTTCATGTCTCTGCAGGGAAAGCGTAGGAAATAAGAAGGCCTGTGTTGAATCCATCACTAAGTAATCATAAAGATATATGGTTACTTCTAGGTATGATTCCAAACCGGAGAATTAGTTAGAAAAAGCTTCTTAGTGACAAGGATCTTATATTTTGTACTCGCAAGCATTACTGCATTGTCTCCGACTTCTCTTATATCTTCAACGTGTATTTTACTTCAATTTTTTGTAGAAATATTCACCACATTCCTAGTAGTGGTTTTAAGTAAATCTCAATTCAACTTTTGTGGTCGGATTTGAACAAAACATAACTCTCTTGTCTCTTCTCATGTTGTCACAACTTCCCAAGGGAGTGACAATTGTAGATGATAAGAGAAGTCTCTTAAGGATATATATATATATTTTTTTTTTTTGTTTCTTTTCCTTCTGTCTGTAGACTCGATTCCATACACAATGAGACATTAAAAAATAGTACAGAAAAATTATAAAAATCGACTCAAATTCTCCCTCCCATATTACATATACAGCCCATTGAACAAGAAAAGAAAAACCCCAAAAACATCACCGGAAAAAAAACTTTTTTCTTCCCCTCCTAATCGCTCAACTACTCATTCTTCCTCATATGTTCTTGAGCTTCAACCACAATATTGAAGAGTCCTCTTTCTCGACTCAGACATCAAATCCGACAACTGACCGACCCGACTCGACAAAATGATCATATGAACCCAAAGCCTCTCTCCCTTTGCCTCTTGGCAAAATGACAAAAGTTCTCTCTTTTTCAAACACAGAGCTTTCCTCTTTCCCATTTCAGTCATTTGTACTATCAAAGCTGCCCGGTCCATTGGTAGCTCTCTTCCTCTCCCTCCAATTCTCTCCCCACACCTTTGCTTCCGCCACCGCCCTCTCTCTATCTAAATCTCGGTTCCTCGGAGTGCCTCTCGATGATCTCCCAACACTCGCCGGGCTCCCTCTCTGTGATTCTTGCCCTTCCAAATCGCTTAATCCCCATTTTCTCCCTGACCCGCCTCCTGTCTCGCTTCCACCTTCTGATCCTGCATTGACTTCCCTCACCATATCCCTTCTTCTGTAATCAGGAGAGTTCTTGTGAGTCGCTGGTGACCATAACCGACTCCGAGTCTCTGCAGGACTATCCAAGCTACTCCCATCTCCCAAGCTCCTCCGATCATCCCTCGTTCTGATAAATGGCGGCCCGCTACCGCTTCTACTGTTTTGACCGCTTGGTGCGTTTGGGTCAAACGTTTGCGAAGCTAAGTAAGTAAGAGCTGTCACCACGTCACCAATCAGCGGTCTTGTCGCTGCTTGTTCCTGTAAACACATTGCTGCAACTGCAAGTGCTTGATATAGACCACGCATTGGGTACCGCCCTTGCAGTGATGGATCTGCCATCTTCGGGAACTTTCTACGATCTTTGAACAACGGCCTAGCCTGTATAACCAAGCAAAGACCAACAAGCGAAAGAGAACCCCCAAAACAGTTCAAGTCAGTAAAGACGTTTCAGATCCCAAACATTGACTATATCACATGAGAGCTCAAAAAAGTTGTGATTTTTCCCTTTTGGTGATATAAGAGAAAGTTGAGTAACATACCCATGCGACAAGGTTGTGCTCTCCGGGTGCTCGAGCATTATCAATAGCTTTGCGACCCGTGATGAGCTCAAGAAACACAACGCCAAAGCTATAAACATCAGATTTCAATGTGAGTTGCCCGGTCATGGCATATTCCGGTGCACAATAACCATATGTTCCCATCACACGAGTTGACACATGTGTTTTATCGCCCACGGGACCTAACTTAGCTAACCCGAAATCAGATAACTTTGGGTGATAACCATCACCAAGAAGAATGTTGGATGATTTCAGGTCTCTGTAGATCACAGGCGGGTTCGCTTTATCATGCAAATACTCCAGTCCCTTTGCTGCTCCTGCCGCTATTGTCATTCTAGTACTCCAGTCTAGAGGCTCTTTATCAGGTGGAAGATCTGAAAAACCAAAGATTTAATCGTTACATGCACTGCGTTGAACTATTACAAGCTAACATTTCCATTTGTTCACCATAAATAGCCTTTGAAGAACAGATTAAGAAAAGTAAAAGACTTTCCCAATATATCAAATACAGTAACAAAGCATCCTTCTACAATACAGTACACAGTGCCACGGATTCTGTGCATGGTAGTTTCACATAAAAATGCTAAGGTTTCTTATCTTATGGAAAATAATGCAATCCTTTTAATTCCAAATGCAACTCCATGTTAAGAGTGTGGAAATATCACTAGGCTTACCGTGTAGATGATCCTCCAATGATCCTAGTGGCATATACTCATACACAAGAAGACGCTGGTCACCATCAGCACAATAACCAATCAAATTCACAAGATTGGGATGATGCAGAAGGCTCAGCATAAGAACCTCTACAAGAAACTCTCTGTTTCCTTGTAGACCGTTTCGATCAAGCTGTTTAACAGCTACTATCTGCAAAACATAAAACCAATTAGACGAGTTTGATTATGAAAAACAAAAGAATGATTCTGATATTTGATTTACGAACTGCACCTGTCCTGTGGTCTCTAGACGACCCTTGTAAACACGTCCGAAACCTCCTTCTCCAAGAAGACATTCTGGTCGAAAGTTTTTAGTAGCGGCAGCTAACTCTCGGAAAGTAAAGGTTTGTGCAGCAATATGCGCGGTAGGCCCTTCTTTTGGAGCAGTTAGCTCCTTCTTCTGTTCAGGACCTCGTCGAGACTTTGATTTATCTACAAAAGAAAAGAAACTGTTAGTACTTTCTAAAAAGCAATGTGTGGGAAGCAGCAGATAAAGTGACAGACTAATAAGAAAGGGAACAAGATAACATTAACCATCAAAATCATAATCAACTAAAACCCTAAAACTTTTCAGGTTCAAAGATAATGAGCTTTCACATTCAACTTCAATCAACAGAAAACAAAATTCATATCTACTATTGCTAAACTAGTGATGTCTAGAAGTAGAGAACATCCTTATCAATAACTCTTCATTACTGAAACCCTAAAGCTAACATTTTTATGATTCATTGTTTGTTGGATAGAGAACTAATCCTAATTTGCGATCCATGTACATAGAGAATTAAACACAATCTGGACACAAATAACAATTTGGAGCTAAATTGTATCAGAACTATACTCAAACCTCCCAAAACACATCAGATCTCATGAATTAAAGTCCACAAACTCCATAGCACACAGCTCTCACAGATGAATTAGATCAGAAACATCAACATTTCTACCCAAATCATTACCAAAGATACAAACTTTACGAGAACCCAGAAACTAAAATCGATCTAAGACACGAAAACTCAACAGATCCCAAAAAAGTTCGAATGAAAAATTTCACCTAAGCTGATATGGTGAGACTGAGTAACAGAGCCGTCTTTAGCTGAAAGTTCCTTCTTCACAGAATCTTTAGAAGCAGCGTCTTTAGCCGAAGATCCAAAGCAAGGCAAACACCCACTCATCTCCGAAGCTAAGTCCCTCGGAGAAATTCAAATACAACAAAAAAAAACCCTACCGACAAAATCAATCAACCGGAGAATCCCAACATAAGCTCTCAACAACACATCTCTAGTTTTTTTTTGTTTTTGTTACTGTAACCCGAAACAAGAAACTGGAGAACTAAAGACGAAAAAGGCTCAGCCTTTTTTTTTTCAATGCATATCTGTGTCTCACTTGAGATCTTTGGAGAGAGATCGAGACCAGCGGCAGATCAACAAATCGAGGAAACTTTTTTTTTTTTTTTTTTTTTGTTGATGTGGGTGCTACGCGAGAAGAGAAGGGAAGGTAAAGAAAAGATATGAAATTTTTTTATTTAATCGATTTTGACATTTAATAAATCGTCAAAGCGAAAATCTTTTTTTTTTTTTTTTAGAAAAGTTAAAGACAAAATTAAGGGAATCATTATCCGTTTAAATGTTAGATCTCTTGCCTATTATTGTGTTTTACACATATAACAAGTTTAGCTGAACCAGATGTGGTGTCAATTATGATAAGTGATGAAAATATGTTACAAAAATAGTAAAATATATAAACACAATGCTAAATAAAATATTCCATATGAAAAGTGTATCACAACTTGACATGTAATCACCATAAAATAGTGGATATTGTTCAAACGTATTAGACATTTTTTAAATTTATTTTAGAATGAATGTATGACAATTTTATAATATATCGTGAATGTTAATATACAGTCTATGTAAAATTATTTTTTAAAAAATAGAAAAATATAAATGGTTTTTAAAATCTATTATTTTTTACTAATAGACACATTTTCTGTAAAAACAGTTTTTTGGTTTGAAAAAGATTACACTCAATTCCAAAACAATATGTTGCTATGACACCATCACGTTTCAATTCAACATAATGTATCTTGTTGATAAAAAATGATCTATAAAAAGCATTTGGTTGTGGTGCTCATTTATATAAATCTTGATACAGAGATATATATTAGCATTGATTAAAGTTGTTACAGTACATTTTTTTTTTTTTTTTTTGTTACAATACATTTAATCATTTATACACTCTTTGTTTCTCTTTTGTTGGTTGGTTTGTTCAATCGAATTCAATATAGTTTCTGATATTAAAATGTTTCCGATATACAAGCTGTATAATATCGATCTGAGGTGCAAAGGCATTATATTATATGTTAATCGAATTCATTTTTGTTGATAACTAATGTTAATCGTTTTTCTTTTATAATTCATTAATGTTAAATCGATTTCATTTCGTAGCATACAAAGTTCCTACTGAAATTAATGTATATAATTCTTGATAATCCTATTTCTTAAACATTATAGAATGACACAACTCGAAAGAAAACACATAATCTTCTTAAAATTTAACTCAAAAAACAAACATAAAACAAAGTAAATTACATTTAGAGGCTAAATTAACGGCGTCGGGAGGAAAGAAGAATCATCGCGGTCGGAAAGTAGGGCCCACATCTAGGATATGCCCTCACGCTTTGTGAGCAACATTCTCAAGCCCACGCTTTCTTTTTCTTTTTTCCTCATTCAAAAAATATACGTTATTATTTCCAGATTTTTTTGTTAAAATAATTATTTCCAGATACAGTGACAAATTTACATTAATATCATTTCTTATTAGTATTAAGTAATGTTGTTTTCTTTTTTAAAAACTTGCAAATACTCTATGGCCTATGCATTAAGTATAAGTGTATAACTAAACAGTATTGTATACACTAATATGTACATTTTTGTTGTATTAATTAGTTATACATTTTACTATAACTAAATTGTGATAGCTAATAGAATCAGAATTAACATACCTTCAGTGCTACATGATTTAGAGATCAATTTATTAAAAAAATAATTATGTCTGGACAATTAACTTGAAATGATTATTGGAACTGTAATTTTAATTTCTATTCATTAATTTGTATTTGACCAAGTATTTTTAATTCATTCGAATTTTTTAAATAAAACAAACGTGAATAGTTGGTCATAATAGGAAAAGTTTATGCTTTGTTTTTTAAAGACCAGATCTGAAGTTTTTTTCCTATATAGATTCGGATTTAGTAGGATTTCAGTGTAAAATACCTACAATTAAAAAAATGTTAACAAATATCCGGAGTAATAATAACCTCCAATGTCTTATTGACACAAAAAAAAAAATCTCATAACAGGAATCTTGTCGTATTTGAAATTAGTCATTTGGTCAAATTATAACGTCTATCAACTTTAAAAATAATTATGGCCTGTATTTTTATTTATTTCAAATTATATAATCGAGTTTTCCAGAAAAGGAAAAGGTCTAATTTTAAATGCCGGCTCAAAAGAAACATCAAACAAGTTGACTCACGAGTCACACAAAAAAAGGGCTATACATTTATTCCTCCAGCTTATTATTAACCGTTCCTTAAGTCTTTATATTTCAAAATATTAATCCAAAGATAAACTCACGTCTAAAAGTATAGTTCATATTTGGTTAAACAAACATGGTAGTGGTACAAACACCGAGTCATTGACAAATAAAAAATTTAACGAACAAATTTGTCATTTTGAAGAGACGTTTTTTTCCTTTTCATTTTGGTATTGCATCACTGATTTATGATACTTTTTAAAACTAGGATTTTTCCATATTTATATTCATACATTTTATAGATCATCATTTGACTTATATTGTATTTTTAAATAATCTTCATCGATCAAAATATACTACACTCCGAATAATTTAACAACACTTATGTCAAATTAAAAAAAAAACTTAAACAACACAACTTTAATTTAATCGCATGGGTTAACGGCTTCGTAGACAATGCAAATTTCATACTTATCTTTTTTTTCTTCTTTACTCATGTTGTCCATGAAACGTTTTTTCTTTTGAGTCAAATATCAGTAAGTTTTGTGACGAATCTATAATTTTTTAATATATATGCAATATCAACATTCAACAAGTTTGAATGTGCCAGAGTGCGTCGTTAAGAAAATTTGCATGTGTCTCTTCACAATTACGTAATCTATAGTATAATTTACAATCGAATACTTAATTATATTTCAGCCAAAAATTAAAAATATAGCTGAGCTATGGGAATTATCGTGTGGTTCTCGATACACCGTTGTCTCCATGTTCCACTGTTAAAGATTGAACGACACGTGGCAGTTAAACAGCTAAGGAGAGTTTCTTAACAAGACAATGCACATGAGCGTTGTGGATAATTGCCTCCGTTGTCGGAAAAAAAAAACATTATGGACTTTGTTACGTGATCAAGAGGACGGTTTTTCTTTTCTTTTTTTTTAATACTAGTAAATAAAATGATGACCACCGTCGATCTTCTCACCATATGACACGTGGCATAATTAAGTGTAGTCAAATGATTTTGACCAAACCCCTTAACGTGTGCTTAAATTTTACAAAGATGTAATTAACAACTTTGTAATTTCAATTGTAATACAGATTCGGTGGTTGAACTTTTAATCTTTTAATTTTTTCAATTTATATGAATTTGTTTTGGTTCCCACAAAAGCAAAATCTTACTCTTTTGATCTCCTTTTTAGACAATTTTATAGTCGAAAAGAAGTTTCATACGCGATAACTAAAATTATTTATTGTTATAGAGTAATTAATCCCTGCACTAACTGACTGTTGAAAAATATTCTTATATAGAAGTTCTCGTTGGGCAAATGATAACCATACATAATACATTTCTCCTTTTCACATTAGAGAATAATATATGTGATCAATTGACTTGTGACCAAATTTATAATCAGACTGACGTATATATCAGTAAAATTGATTATACATTGAGTGCCCTTAAATAAGTATATGATTCATAATTAAATCGGAAATCCATTATCCATTCTTTACTTTGCTTGAAAGAGCTTGGTAGGGCAAAAAAAAAAAGTAAGAGTTTCCCAAATATCACGTTATATATTTAAAGGAAACGGGACCGAATTAATTGAAGCGTATAGTTACATTACACGTAACCAGGACTAATAGTGTAGAGGGGTTCGCTTAATTTATTAATTCCTCTATTCATGACAATACATTATCAAACCACAAAACATATATTTAACCATACAATACATATAAATCAGAATTATGACTAGCATAAAGTTCATATAAAAGATGGATACATTTTTACGGGACGCAGATTTAATGTGAAGTAATATACACCTTAACAAATTTTAACAATTGGTATGGTAGTTGTGCTACGGGGATTAGTTTAGCTAAACTCCGGTCATCCAGAATAAAATTCTATTCCCAAATCCCAATTAGAATTTACGTTCTGACGAATTTGAAAAAGAAAACAATGATATGTCTTTATATATATGATGATGAAAGTTGGAAAACAAAGTGACGTGTGTGGCTTTGTGCTAATGATCCAATCTAGAATCTACCTAGTTTTATTTCGACTTTCGAGGAACCGTGTGGTAGACGTTGTCAAACCGCTGCCTAAACTTAGCGTTCCAAAACAGTGAAACACGGATCTACACGTAACCTTTGAGTCATTTTGTTGTTCTTGTATGAATTATTTGACCTTTTTTCTGTTGTGTTTTCAACTTCTCGTCTTGTCGGAAGAAGAATAAGTCTGTGAGCGAGGAGGAATAAGAATTATACAATCGTAACTACAACCAAAAAAAACATGCTCCTATACATTATGATCTCGAGTGAACTTTACTCACATAATCACATTCTTATTTAATTGGATTAGGCAAGCATTTCTTGGGTCATATATATGGGCTTTATCTTGTACCACACAGCTTATCCGGAAAGCTAGGCCTTTTAAAAATAATGAATTAGTTAAAAATGAAAATAGTTGCAAGAACAAAAAATAAACTAAGAAGAGAACGCAAATGCTGATTCGAACACGCGAAACCACGTTCTTATTAGGATTAAGCCGTAATGGTGCATTGGCACTAGGACACGGCGTTTGAATATTAAGACACTCGTTTTGCTGCCTCCAAATGCACTATATGGAAGCTTAGAATTAAGACGATCAATATGATGAAGTAAATACTATATATAAACGTAATTGTTGTATGTATGACCGTTACATGAGATGAATTTGGGTTCAGAATTTTGAATTTTTGCATGCGCATTGCTGTTTTGTATAGCATGATCTAATTTTGATCAAACATATGCTTCTTATCTGGTTCAATGATAATTTTTCGATGTTGTTTTTCATATTCAAATGAATTGCTTGCTTTTAATACATACACATATAAAAAAAAATGAATACGTTAAAATTCTAAATACTGATATTGCCCTTTGGGATGACTATATAGCCAACACTACATTTATCTATATTTTAGGCGCAAAAAAATCCATAGTTTTATATCGCAAAAGGTGAATTCGTTTGACGCCAAAAAAGGAGAATTCATTTTATTTGGTGCAAGAAATAAAAATGAGGAATATGATTCCGAATCTATGTGGGAACACGCGTTTCTCAGTAGCGGGTAGGAGCATTTCTTGAGCTGACGCCAAACTCATCTTTATCAATCTCATACCTCCACGTAATTAATAGAGATGTGTGTAGAAACACACGAATATATGTAAAGATAAATTTGTTTTTCGATTTTTTTTTTTTTGCATCTATATATCTCTTATAATTAGAAATTTAATTTAATATTTAATTCATGGATCGGTCGGTATATGTATTCAATTTGAGTTGCAACCACACGACGTACGGACGACATTACATGCATGGTAATATACTAATATGTGACGCCGCGATCCGTCCTCGCTCTTTATTCTTAATTCTTATCATCGTCGACATTGGTTATTAGCTTAATTTACTAGGTTTATATACAATTTTAAAAACCATAAAAGTGTGGCATACATGTAAATCACATGATTTATTATATAAAAAAAATATAATAGCGCATTTTATTCTACATATAGGCTGTTCACGACGTATTCAAATTGCGTGACAGAAAAATATCACCTTTAATTTCTAATATATCCTGTATTTAGTATTGAAAGTTGACATTCTTTTCCTATTTTTATATTGTATAAATAAAACATATCCCATATATTTTTTTTTTGGTGAGACGAAGGCATATATATACTGTATATTGATCTCCATATATCTTAGCCTTTGACAAAAAAAAAAATCTTATCCTATAACGTACATTTTATCTCTTTCCATATATAATCTACTTTTTCACTAACCAACTCAATTATTTGTGCGCACCACTGATTTTGGTCCCTCTAAACTTAATTCATCAATGGTCAGTATAAACCAAAATTTTAGGACTTCATCAGAGATTAGTATTTTTTATTCATGTAATAGTACTACAACACGATAAATAAATGATAAATCACTTCATTTTTTTTTTTTTTTTTGGTAAAAAATCACTTCATTTTTGTTATCTATATGGGTGATATATATTTTGCAAACTAAGAAAAAAAATATTTTAGGCATTTCCACCATGCATGCATGAACCCAAATTTGGCCATTGGTCTTCTAGCAAGCCAACTTTTGAGGTCCAAGAGTCGTACATGCAACCATCATCGAATCTATTAGTTATCGTATTATGATATATGTAAGCAAGTCTAGAAAGGAGCATCTGTAGTTTGGAAAAAGAAAGGTTCGTTTATGTATTGGATAAATGTTCTTTTTTTCACGTGCTTGTAGCCATCCAAGGATTCGGTGGAATTATTAAAAGGACAATTACTTTTAAGAAGCTATAAATAAATCTTAGAAAATCAAGAATGACAATAGTTCTATATTATAAATGATCTGATTAGTCCATTTTCGTTATATATATTTTGTTGTTAAAAACCTTTAGGATGACAGTATATATATAGTTAAAAAATAATTTAGCATCATGTTTGCATCTCGAAACAAAAGCTCATGCAGTAACATATGCACCCTATTTGAAAACAGATTTAGTTATTTGGAAAATTATCACATACCAATTATGTCTTCTTCTGTTATAAAGCTGTTAAGTCGAACCATTAATATTTTATATGTACATGCATGTGATTAATCTCAAATGTTTGGCATGTTGCAAACTTGCAATGGACCGTACGTCTAGGTCACGCATCTTATCCGACATCATGGGACCAGATCACGACATGGTCTAGTGAGAATATATTATGCATATCTAAAATGATCTTGGTCTGATTGCTGATGCAATGTTTTCTCACATCTTAAAGATCATGGGTCTAATTGATCTTGGCCGGTGAGCTTTTGAAGGGGAGGCCGGAGGGGAATGACCATTTACTGAGTAATTCGAGTTCTACCAACAGATTAATTAACATGAGCAATTTCTGGTCCAGATACTATAACTCCTCAAAAGAAATTAAAAAATCATGGGCACAATGCATGTTTTTGATGTTTGTGTGCATTAAACACACACACACACACATTATTAAGAAAACGTTTAGATTGGACTTTTAAGATAACCAATAAACCATGATTAGCGAAATGGAGTTTTAACTAAACCGCATGTTGCCTGGGGAAAAAATTTATTTAAAGGGGGACCTCAAGGGCATATATAAGTATGTGTTCTTACTTTCATACGTATTCTCCATTCGTTGTCCTTAAAATTCGTTAGTCACCATGAAAGCAAATGAAATGCTTAGCTCATACGTAGAATCTTTCTCTCTTCCTCTCACTTATAATTATTACAAAAAGCTTTTTCTTTGTGAGTTGCAAAATGTGGAAGTGGCGAGTCGGGAATAGAATCCTCACGTTGGAGAAGGGAACGTGGCCTAAAGAAAAAAGAGCCCTTATTATGGATAACTATTTCTCCAACTCATAAGATGCCTTCTGATAGGCTTTACATATTCCATTTCTAGAGAGAAAGAGAGAGACTCATATTGAACAAAATGCATATGCAAGAAATCCAACTTAGCTCTAAACCTTCTAGAGTTCTAGTTATTAATTATGGTAGGAAAAAATTTGGAAACTTAAAACATTTTTTTGGTTCGTGAAACTTAAGGTGAGTAGAGGATCCTAATTAGATTAACTTAATTCGAATTTAAAGTCCAGAACCAAATATCATGAACTCGTGAAACACGTGGCATGTACCCTAATTGTACATCAAAATAATTAACGACATTAGATTGAGTAGAATGTTGGATTACCGGATTTTAAATAAAAAAAACTCAACTGTTGAAAAGTACTTTTTTTTTTTTTTTTGAGCAAACTGTTGAAAAGTACTTATGAATGCACATGCATGATCCAGTGACCTACCAATGGAATGTCTTATGTCTATCTAGTCACTTGTGTTCGACCCATTACCAAAAATCCGTGAGTTTATCTGATTTTTCAATCTACGCCTTTTCAAAAAATCCGTGAGTAAATCTTTGTTGAGCCACAATGAGTTATAGCCGAGAACAATATAAACCTTTCTTAACAACAAGACTAAAAACATTAATTTAGGTTTTTATTTAATATTACTTGAGATCGACTATAGATCGCTTTATGGAACCGTACGAAGGACATTAAATTCTCACCTTTTAGCCATGACTATATACATAGGTCTAAATGCCTAAATGGACAATAAAAATAAGATAAAAGAAAAGATAAGTTCGAAAATCATAGATTCTCAATAACTTACATTTTGTGATCCAAAATAAAAAATTGAACATGTGTCGCTTTCGGACACGATATCGTTAGAAACAAAATCCAAACATCTTTTCCCATCTAATCCAATAATATCATCGTCTTCTCTGCCTCTATATAAACAAACACTTACTCACCTATTTCATATCAACACAACATTACACAAAACCCTTATTCTCCACTTAGAATCAAGAGTTTCTTTTCCTTAAATCTCTACAAAAAAAAATCGATCTATAAAGAGCACATACATATTGATTCATAAACCTATTTAAGGAACGACTTAAGAAGCTGTTGGATCATATATACCATATAAAATAGCAATGGATATGATAACGAAGATGGTGATGGAGAGACCGGTGGTGATATACAGCAAGAGTTCTTGTTGTATGTCTCACACGATCAAGACTTTGCTCTGCGATTTCGGAGCCAATCCAGCTGTTTACGAGCTGGATGAGCTACCTAGAGGGAGGGATATCGAGCGGGCGTTGTTGCGGCTCGGGTGTAGCCCCGCAGTTCCGGCGGTTTTCATCGGTGGAGAGTTGGTCGGTGGAGCCAATGAGGTCATGAGTCTACATCTTAACGGATCCTTGATTCCTATGCTTAAGCGGGCTGGTGCATTGTGGGTTTGACTTATTATATTTTAAACTAGTTTACTTAACACTAAGTTAAGTACGCAGAATAAAATTTTAACACATATATGAGCTATGGCATGGTGATATGATAAGTCCATGTCGGATCAATAATCAGTGTGTTGTCTTTTTTTTTTTTTTTTTTTTTTTGATGTTACCTTACTTTTAAATATGTATTGACTTGTATGAACTTTTACGAAAATAATAATATATCTACCTGCATAAACTAATATAGTAATGTTTGACAAAAAAAAAACTAAGATAGTAATGAAGAAAAAAACAAGATTGCAAACTAAGAATACATAATTGGGGGCATCAAAGAAAAATTGTACCGAGATATCAATATTTGACTTTTACACAACAACAAAAATTTGAAAGTAGCCAACAACATATTAATAATAATACATTTGTCTTTCCTCAAAAATATAAAAAAAAATTTGCCTATAAAATTAAGTTGACGTTTTAGGTTTGATTTATTTTTCTTCATATAGATGATACTTTAATGAATTTAATTAACATTTTTAACACACATTTTAAATATATATTAAATAAATATACTATATTCTAAAAACAATGTAAAAAGTAATAAGTAAAAAGTAAAAACTAGCAAGTCTTACCATATTTGAAAGAAATGTATCGAAAAGTCATTTTTCAAAAAAGAAGCTGGGACCCACAAAGGCGTCGCAAATCGCGAGCATTAAATATCTTCGGCGAACTCCTAAACTCCAATCACACACTTCCGCAGAAACAGACAAAACATGTCGCCATAACTCAACGAACCAAAAACCACACATGACACAACGGTTGTTCGGTTCCCATCTCTCTCTCTAGTCTCTACTCTCGAACGGCTAAAGTAAGCTCGGATCATTACAAGATTCGCTTTTTACTGTTTAAAGACACGAACTTGGTCCCATTCATAGTTATTTGCTTAAAGACAACTTTTTTATTTATATGCTTCCGTAAGCTAAATCCATCTTCCTCCTTCAATCATTTTCCTGCGCTGGCCCCAGACAGCTTGCTAGGATTCAATACGACTTCGTTTAGGTTCGTCACCAGCTGTGGATAATGGCTATTCTCTGATTTTGATTCTATTCACTATTTTTTACTGGGAATATTATCGGCAAACCAAACAGGTTAGATTTGGGGTGTTATGTGGATCTCTGTTTTGTTGGATTTGGGTTAAACTTCTGAATCTTAGATTCGCAACAAGTTAAGAAAAAAGTTGAGAGATGTTTTGCTTTTGGGCATCTCAGGATGATGACAATGTGAGCTTTTTGCTGCTCTGTGCAACTTTTTTTTGTTAGGGTTTATATTTCTTCTGAGGATTTCTGAGAAATTGGAAGAAAATGTTCAGCTTTTCTAAGAGGCGCATGAGACTTGGCAGGTTAGTCTTTTCTTTTACCCTTATGTAAAATCAGATCACCTTTTTGTGGGTCTGTCTAGATTTTCTGAAAGTTGGCAACTTTTTGGGGTTTCTTTTAACTTTTCAATTTTTTTACATTTTAAGCGGATTTAGGAATGACCTTTTGGAGTATCCTCCTGTTTAAGCTTACTGTAAAAGCAACTCCTTATAATATTGTTTTAGGCTCAAGTATTGGTCCTTTCTTTAGTCCTATGAAGTACCGTTGATTTTGGGGTTTCTATTTTTAGGTTGATAAATCAATATTGTGATTCATGGTTACTATAGATTCAATTGATTATGCTTCTTCTCTGAATGTGGATGTAATTGATCAGAGTTAAGAAGGTACAGCTCTCGGATTCTGTTCAAGGATATAAGAGTCCTTTGCGAGTAACCAAACTCCCTGATAGCTCTAGTGTAAGTTATATTAAAGGACCTCAATACTAACTGTTTTTTTTTTTTAGTAACATTGACTATTATCTGATTTGTAAGAAACATTATGCAGAATGAAGCTGCATTGGCTGCAACTAGTTATTCTGATGAATTTGATTTCCAGCCTTCATCGGGGAATTCTGAAAATTGGATGGTGTTATCGGTTGGTGGGGAAAAACCCGCTCCACGCTTTAATGTAACGAGTTTCTCAGCTGTTTATTCCAGTCATTAGCTTCTGAAAAGTGAACTGTTTTGAAAGACTAATTGTTTTTTTGTTTTTTTACTTTTATGCAGCATGCGGCCGCGGCTATTGGGAACAAAATGATAGTAGTTGGTGGAGAATCTGGTAGTGGCTTGTTGGATGATGTACAGGTAAAAAGTGTAGGGACAAATCAACGCCTAATAGTATCCGGTCTAAGAGATTAATATTCTCAGTTTTGCATTTACAGGTGCTTAACTTTGATTCATGTACATGGTCCACCGCGTCTTCAAAAGTTTACTTATCGCCGAGTAGTCTTCCTCTCATGATCCCTGCTTGGAAGGGCCATTGCTTGGTAATTGATTGCTGGTTTGAGCAAAGATGTTTCTGTTTTTGTGGTTTTACACCTTTCGGTTTTGATTGTTTTTTATCTGTTGTTAGGTCTCTTGGGGTAAAAAAGTGCTATTGGTGGGTGGAAAAACAGATCCTTCCAGTGATAGAGTTTCAGGTTAAACATTGTTGTTTGGATTCTAAAGTTTATATTTTTGATATTTTGCTCTGCTAAATTGGTGTTGTATTTGTATATATTTTGGCAGTTTGGGCATTTGATACTGATTCGGAATGCTGGTCGCTTATGGATGCAAAAGGAGACTTACCGGTAATTCGTACTCCTCAATACACACTTAGAAGTTTGTGGCTTTATGGTTTGGATTGTGAAGTGAATTGAGAAAAAATCTGATTTTGGATATGAAAATGCAGGTCAGTCGCAACGGTCACACAGTGGTGAGGGCCAGTTCGGTATTGATACTTTTCGGCGGTGAAGACTCTAAGAAGAGGAAACTAAACGATCTTCATATGTTTGATCTCAAATCATCCACATGGCTTCCCCTTAATTGCACGTGAGTTTTCCCGCGTTTTTCTGATGATAGTTTACGTTAAACTTTTACTTGTGATTTCTTGATACGGTTTTTCCTAAAAAACCAGAGGAACACGGCCGTGTGCAAGATCGCATCATGTAGCCACGCTATTCGACGACAAAATTCTGTTTGTGTTTGGAGGTTCGGGCAAGAACAAAACACTAAATGACTTATACTCACTCGACTTTGAAACGGTAAATACTTTTCCCCAACACCCATCTTTCAATCTTATTTACTATAATGTTTTTTTTGTTTGACATCTTGACACTGAACATTTCTTATCTTTTGGTGTCATTAAGATGGTATGGTCAAGAATAAAGATAAGAGGATTTCACCCGTCCCCAAGAGCGGGTAGTTGTGGAGTTCTTTGCGGTACTAAATGGTATATAACCGGAGGAGGAAGCAGAAAGAAGAGTAAGCTCTACCTCGAAACTGCACTAAATTTTACTTGGATCTTACAAGTTTGCTTTACTTTTCTAGGACATGCGGAAACATTGGTCTTCGATATCCTTAAGGTCGAGTGGTCTGTAGCAAACATCTCCTCTCAATCTTCGATCACATCCAACAAGGTGGATAAATAGAAAAATCCCATATTATATTTAACTAAGTTTTATATTCTTTCAACCGCCATCTGTTAAAGCTCAGCTATTGTCTTGTGGTATGTTTGGTATAGGGATTTAGTCTAGTTCTTCTACAACACAAGGATAAAGATTTCCTCGTAGCTTTTGGAGGAACGAAAAAAGATCCTTCAAATCAGGTCCGAGCCTCATCATTCCGCTGTATTGTTCACATTTTTTTTTCAAGTTCTCGATCTTTCTCCATGTTTTGATGCAAAGTCTGAATCTTTTCTATGAAAAGGTCGCGGCTTTTATCGTTGACAAGAACAAGAGTGAATCGCCAACGCATCCTCAAACAACTTCCAAGAAAAACCCCGGCCGGTTACTGTTTGGAAAACGATCTTCTTCCTCGGCAGTTTTAACCTCTGATGAATCGGTTAAAGCCTCTTCACAGAGGCTGATTGATTCAGTCGCCAGACAGAAACTTGCTTCAGCCATTGAAGAGCATGGTGGCTCTGGTAGAAGGTCTTTATCAGAGATTGCTTTCGGTGATCATCGTAACCCATCTTCTGGAAATGTCTCTTTGCGTAAACAGTTTAGCACTGAAGAGGAATACAGAGCGGTAATTGAACCCGCAAAGTGCTCAGAAGAAGAACTTTCCGTGCCTCCGGTATATATAGTTTGTTCACCTGCATTTACTGGCGTTCTTGAATTGCCTTTAAAACGTCTGCATTTCCTTGTCTTGGTTTCAGACCGCGGATGACAATAATGGAAGAGGAGCAAAGATTACAGGAGAGAAAACACTTTCTATGGTTTCAGACCGTGAAGTCTTAAATCTCCAGAAGCAATGCTCTGAAACATTTCCTTCAGAAAACGTGGATGGCACCTTGATATTCCAGGAAATGGATAATATCAATTTTGCAGGATCAGCGTCATCATCGAGCGTGTACCAATTCCATGAGGCGAAAATGACTGCTCTTATAAGAAGAAATGGGATTCTAGAAGGGCAGTTAGAAGCAGCATTGGCGGGAAGAGAGGCAGCTGAGAGGAATGTGTCGGTTGCGTTGAGGAGCAAACAAGAGACTGATAAAAAGCTATCTGACGCCATGAGAGATGTTGAATTGCTTAAGGAGAAGCTTACCGGGTTAGAGCTTGCTCAAGAGGAAGCTAATAGTTTGTCAAACATGGTTCACTCCGACAATGTCAGGCTCGAGCATGATGTAGCGTTCCTAAAAGCTGTCCTAGACGATACACAAAAGGTAAGAATCCTTGTAGATACAAGGAGTTTCAAAACAACGCTGAGGATCAAAGTTTAATAGCATTTTGTGTGTTATCGGTTTTGTAGGAGTTGCATTCAACAAGAGGAGTCCTTGCAGGAGAAAGAGCAAGAGCGTTCCAGTTGCAGGTATCATCATTATCATCATCAATACACTCTAATTCATATTCTGTATTTTTCTAAAACTTGAGGGGAACGCAGGTTGAAGTGTTTCATCTGAAGCAAAGATTACAATCTCTGGAGAACAGAGCTGCTACACCCAGAAAGCCTTTTCATGTCTAAACACAGACCAGAGACAACACAAGGACTTTTGAAGCTTCCACATTTTGTAATACGACTGAATCAATGTCTATGATTTGTGGATTGATGTAAAAAAGAAGAATTCAGATATCTCAAAAATCAAATCAGATTCCAAGTAGAATAAGACAAGTGACAATATAAACAGCCATTTCATTAAACGTCAACCAACTAATAAGCTTCTTACATTGATACACACATAAGAGTCGAGATGCGACTGTTCACTAGGGACTTTTGATCTCAACGATTAGCTTTTTTTTAGGTAGACAGAGAAAATAACATTATCACTGAGACTCTTCCTCAGGTGGTTCTTCTTCTTCTTGAAGAAGGTTCTCACGGTTGTCATGAGCCCAGAAGCCACGCACATCTATAAGCATGCTCGCAACGGTTCCACCTTGTTTACATCCCAAGAGATCGCCCAGAGTGATCTTTAATGGGTCAGACGGTTTCACCATGTCCCAGATCTCGTCCCGAACATCCTCTATGCACAGTTCATAGTTCCCACCTTCTATCCATTTCTGGTGAACATCTCTGCAAGTTGAAAAGATGAATTTAGAAGAGAGACAATGGCAGTATCACACATCAAGGGTGTGGTTGATATGCAATAGTGTCTTTGCAGATATGAGACTCGCGGAACAAAGCTCAGCTTCCGCAAGCAGGAAATGCAGAGTTTTATTTAGGAAGATTGTATCAGATAACATCACAACTCTTTGATGCTCCCCTTCTTTACTTCCATGTCATTAAACAAAATCTACTAATAAAGGTAAGAAACCAAACAGATTCAGTCGCTTGATAGATATTCATTACCTGAAAAGAGAGTGAATATCAGCAGTAGTGAGAAAGCCTCTCCCTTGGAGATCAAGACAACGGAACAAATATGTTAAACCCTCTGGAGTGTCTTTGTTCTCCAAAGCAAGAACAAAATCGAGGAAACTGTCAAAGTCCATTTCTCGGGAATTGCCTGAGCCGCTTTTACCACGCCGGACATGCTCATCAAACACTACAAAAACAAAGGGGAAACTAGTTTATACCCAAACACTTCTAAAATTATATTAAGCTTGTCTCGATCACTTTAGGTGAGTATCAATACCACAAGCCAACAATCACCAAAAGGGCTTAAATTTACCTCTTTCAATGAAAATCTCAGTTAGGGTCCCATCAGCATATTCTTTGAGTTCTTGTTTGCACAGAGATCCACTCATATCTTTATCAAGTGCGAGGAACATATCTACAGAAGAAAGAGAAACTCTAGATCAATTTTCATTTGAGTCTTAATAAGACATAGCGAGAGTTCTTTCCAGTTTCTCTGCAGCTATTAAGACAGAATAGCACACCCACCACATATGCGTTGAGCTGAAGTCAAAGAGAACCAATTTTCTGCCTGTTCAGTGTCTGTCACTTCCTCCTCGCTTTCCTAACGTAGAGTAACCAAGGAACAATCAGAAACACAATCAAGTAGCTTCTGAAAGTGGCAAGTTATACGGTGACAGAGCTGTATTTCATTCATCTTTCATCTAAACTTACCTGATGCAATTCCATTAGTTCCTGCAGACAGTTACTGAGCAGTATCTTTTTAATGCAGGCTTTTCCTGTACGCAAAAAAATATCACATTTAATACATTTCGATTATATACTGGGTCAAACAACTATCTAATTGCCTAATAATAATATATTTTTTCACTTACCTCGCCTATGGGGATCACAGAAGAAGAAAAACTTTTGTGAAGCTATGCGGCAATACATTTGATTAAAGGCCGGAGGCATATCCCTCAGTTGTGCCAGATTAGGGATTAGACCACCAATATAGGCCTCCATTTCCTATAATAACAACAGAAAGTAGACTAACTGTAAGGAACTTGACATCGCAGTCAGTACCGTTTGAAATTTTAAGGGAGCACGACTAGTTAAAGCATCTTGGGCCAATTCTAAAGTTAAAGCTTTAGAGCCACTTGGGTGCTTACATGAGATTGAAGGAAACCATCAGAGTCTTCGTCAAGCTCACTCATATCAATCCTAGCTTGTGTAAGCGACACCTGAACAGTAATGAACATATATATGGTTAATCAAAACAAGTATTAACTATAGCTGCTTAAGTAAGGACAAATCAAACTAAAAAACTTGAAAAACAATCATCCAAAACTAGCAAAGCTGGTGCCATTCAAACACAGTAACAAAGCTACGTATATTTAGCTTATGTCGACAGAATGATACTCAGGCACAATGAAGAAAACTGTAATCCAAAGACATCAAATGATAAAAACATAAGGATACTCACCGTGCGCATCACATAAAGATAAAATGGTAAAATGGCAATCCTCCCAGCCTCATCCTTCTCAAATTTCATGAAATTGGAAGGGCTGAAAAACCGACGACATTTGGGACCGATTTGTTCAGTACATACAGAGGCAATGTGACAGAAGTCTTCATAGTTCATCTACATGGATACGACAGCACAAATATCAGCATCATCATTAACATAGACAAACATAATTTCAGCTCTAGAGAAAAATCCTACAAAAGATGCACATACCTTTTCTGCACCAGTGGCATCATCAATCACACAATTCTCTCTCAAACAAACCCACATAGCAGCCAAATCATCAGCGTTTAACAAAAGATCCGATTGTTTCTGTGGAAGTTAATCAACATATCGAAGTAAGCAAAAACACCTAACTTCTTCTGAAGACATAAGAACAGGCGATATACCTTCAAGAAACGGTATTTTGCAAGCCTCTGGACCCTTTGACTAATAGATCCTTCTTCTGGTTTCTGAACCGAGAGTAAAGGAACAAAATTTTATTGTCTAACACAAATACTTAAAAGGAAAACCAACTTTTATGAAGTGTATAACACAATGCAAGATTTTAATCGGGTAGTGCCGTGAAATGAAAAGTTAATCATTTTATACAGAGTAAAATACTCATGTAAGGGACATGCCTTCTTGTAAAAGCTCGGTATGGTGCCTGCTTCTTGGCTTTTCTGTTGCTTCTCTTTAAATATCTCGAGCAAGATTCTCTTCGTCTCAAGCTCTGCAACAAATGAACACAAACCCTTATCAAACTCAGCAAAACCAACGACTCAATCACGCTTAACAGTGTTACATTTTCTCCGAGGGCCCTAAATTCAGGAACTTTACTCACATCAAAAACACAACGAACTCAAAAATGTGATTAAAAATTCAATATTTCCTGAATTTATGACATCATTCTTTAGCTAAAAGATAAAAAAAACTACAGACTGTCTCAACAACCAAAACGCAACAACCAACAAAAAGAATCTTACCCATTAGAGCTTCGGATCCTAATCCGGCACCGGAACCAATATACCGCCGTAGATTTCTGACCCAAAGCATCGATGACGCCGGTGGAATCTTCCTCTGCGTCGATGTATCATGACTCTCACCATCGCTAGATCCGCTGTACATTTTCGGAGATCGTCACAACCCTCGACGAAAAATGTCAGTCACCAAATGAAGCAGAGAGAGATTAAACCCTTGAAGAGAAATGGTGAGACTGAACCAGGAACTGCAGAAACCCTAGAGCGCCCCTTTCTCTCTCCCTCTCTCGAGCTCAATCTGCGAGATCCAAGCTTCAAACTTCAAAGGTAATAAAACTTTCTCCTTTTTTGCTATATAAGTCCTCATTTTTATACTACTTTTGATTGAAATCCCCATTACTTTTAACCGATTATTAAAATTGCACGAAACTTTAAAAACTCAATATTTAGTACAAAATGTTGTTGTATCACATAAAGTCCCGTTAGTACTGTAGTTTTTTTAGGCAGAGAATCCAAACAAATGGCTTCCATATCCATTAACTGTTTCTTCACTCCTCAAGCTCTAGCCCGACCCAGCAGGACACGGAAGATCTTCGCTAAACCTGACAAAGTCTCGGGAAGAACCCGAAACCCTAGAAAGACGAAGCTCCAACGCGAAGTGGAGCTTAAATCTCGAGGCGGTGATAAACTCCAGCCGGTTTCCGACGCCGGCGGCGAAGCCACTACTTATACACGTCTTCCTCCTAGGGAGGATTTCTCTGATGTCTCTCTTTTGTCTTCATCTTATTTAAAAGTTTCTGAAGAAGTGAAGTTATCCGAGTCAAATGTCGCAAGGGTTGAGGAAAAGATTGAACCTTTGGGGGGAAATGAGGAAGAAGAGAAAGAAAAAGAGGTGAAGAGTTATGATGATGATGATATTTGGGGAAATTATAGAAGATTGGATGTGTTTGAAGGTAATTCAGGATCAATTGATGAAGATGATGAAGATTGGGAAGATGAAGTGTTTGAGTATGGTGATGATACGGATGAGAGTGAAGGATCTGGATTGAAGGATGGAGAAGTTTTATGTTTCTCGGGTGGAGAGGGAGAGGAAGAGGAAGATGATGAAATTGGGGTGAAGGAGAAAGGGGTTCCGGCGGTGATGAGGTGTTTCGATAGAGCGAAGATATTTGTTAAAGCTGGAGATGGAGGGAACGGTGTGGTGGCGTTTAGGAGAGAAAAGTTTGTTCCTTTTGGAGGACCTTCAGGTGGAGATGGAGGGAGAGGAGGGAATGTGTATGTAGAGGTTGATGGGTCTATGAATTCGTTGTTGCCGTTTCGTAAGAGTGTGCATTTTAGGGCGGGAAGAGGGGAACATGGGAGAGGGAAGATGCAGAGTGGAGCTAAAGGAGATAATGTTGTGGTGAAAGTGGCTCCTGGGACGGTGGTGAGACAGGCTAGAGAGGTTGGGAGTGAGGTGGAGGGTGAGGAAGGGGAGGAGAAGGAGGTGCTTTTGGAGTTGCTGCATCCGGGACAGAGGGCATTGTTGTTGCCTGGAGGGAGAGGTGGACGAGGGAATGCTTCGTTTAAGTCGGGGATGAATAAAGTTCCTAGGATTGCTGAAAATGGTGAAGAAGGTCCTGAAATGTAAGTGTTGTTTTTTTCTTCATTTTGAGTTTGGTTTCAGTTTAGGGTGTTTGATTGAACAAGCTTTGGTTTGGGAGCAAAGTGTAAGGTTTGGGATTTTAAGTTACTAAAACGTAGTAGAGTTTTCTGAAATGGATTCTGTTAATACCCCTATATATTAGCTCTGCAGGGATGAGCTAATCATAGATTGTTCAAGGATACAAAACTTTCATTTTGGTTTAGGTTCATGGAACTCTGTTTGTGTTTCTATTGTTTGGTAAAGCTTAATTTTTACATCTGAGCGTGCTTCCTTCATTTGATCTTCTGGGTTAGGTTTAGTATCTCGGTTAATCTCCAGAGGAAATCATCTTGTAGCTCACTATACAAGACTTTTCATATAGATACAGATCACAGGACTTTTTAAAATTCTTTTACTGTTGATTCTGCTAGTAGAATGGCTCATGTTGGTACAGGGATGTTAGAGTTTTATGAATGAATATGAGTTTCTGGGTTATCCGTGGATTGGATTGAATAGGCTTCGAGTCCAACACTATCATGCTGGTGGAGAATTATGAGACTGTGTTTGCTTTCCAGGAATTGTAATATGTGGTTCTTATATTTTGGGTCTTTTTCCTGGGAGGCTCTGATTAAGGATTATAAGTTAATATATTGCAATAGGTGGCTGGACTTGGAACTGAAGCTGGTCGCAGACGTTGGGATTGTGGGTGCTCCAAATGCAGGAAAGAGCACGTTGTTGAGCGTGATAAGTGCCGCACAGCCAACCATAGCAAATTACCCATTCACCACATTACTTCCCAATCTAGGTGTGGTTTCGTTTGATTACGATTCAACAATGGTGGTCGCAGATCTTCCTGGTTTGCTCGAAGGAGCGCACAGAGGCTTCGGTTTAGGCCATGAGTTTCTACGGCACACTGAGAGATGTTCAGCACTGGTAAAACAACCATCTTTAGATTCAATCTTTATACTTTATTTTTGTTTTTTCTAAGAAGATCCTCTCTTTTGGTGTAAAGGTACATGTCGTGGATGGTTCAGCTCCGCAACCTGAACTTGAGTTTGAAGCTGTTCGTCTCGAACTGGAACTATTCAGTCCTGAGATCGCCGAGAAGCCTTACGTAGTGGCATACAACAAAATGGACCTCCCAGATGCTTACGAGAAGTGGCCAATGTTTCAGGAAACTCTTCGTGCCCGTGGGATTGAACCTTTTTGTATGAGCGCAGTACAAAGAGACGGCACACATGAAGTAATCTCGTCCGTTTATGAACTCCTGAAGAAGTACAGAGCAGCCAACGCAGAACCCAAAGGTGTGTTACACTTTTAATTTGGCATTATAGAATGAAACCGCGCTTATGCAGTGTATTGATGTGGTTTGTTTTCAAATTGGCTATAGCATTGTTCGATCAAGCAAATGAGAATCTGGACCATGTAGCTAAGAAGATTGATAAAGAACGACGAGCAGCCATTAATGAGTTTGAGATCTTCCGCGATAGCGGTACCAGGGCTTGGCATGTAGTTGGAGCCGGGCTTCAACGGTTTGTCCAGATGACTAACTGGAGGTATGAGTTAAACTACAGCCAAAATTCATGCAATCTAACTAATCAAGTGTCACTAACCAATGTCGATGTGATTTGTATTTGGATAGGTACATGGATTCAGACAAAAGGTTTCAGCATGTACTTGATGCTTGTGGTGTGAACAAATCACTGAAGAATATGGGCGTTAAAGAAGGCGATACCGTGATCGTAGGAGAGGTTTGTATGAGTTTCTCTGAATCTTTTGTCTGTTGACAGTGGTTAAGATTTGCGTTGATGAACGTTCACAATCTTTGTGTGTGTGTGAATAGATGGAGTTGATATGGCATGACTCAGCCAATGGCTCGAGCCGTCCTACGGATTCAAACAAGACTTCGACAGACTCAGTCAGATGGCCTCAATGGAAATGAACCATTTAAGGTCTCTCTTGGAGTTGGAGTGTTTCTTTAACTGACGCAAGAAGTGAATCGCATTACTTTCTCGGCCTTTGGATTGAACCAGTTGCAGATCATTGAATCGATTTTTTTAGATGTACTATTTATAAGACTAGGGGTCGACCGGCAGTACATCGCGAGATTATTTGGTTTCTAAAATTTGTGATTTTTAAAATTTTAAGATTATGTATTATATATAAAAGTTTGTAAATTGTATCATTTTCTTAAGTTATAGTGATATGTGTATTTTCAAATGAAAATAAACGCTATATAATCATTTTTCAACTGAGATTTGTTATGATTTGTAAATGATATGACCAAAGTAAAAGAAGAAAAACATTGTTTTATACCTTAAATAGAATTTCTGAGGATAAAGATAGTAACATTTTATTAAAAAAAAAAATTAGATCAATACTTGTCCAACTGAAAATGAGATGGTCTGTGCAAATTATTGATTACTCGGTCCAATGTCTTGATTTAATTTATTTTGTATGTAACAATAATTATTTGCAACAGTTTGTGAATCATCTCTGCTTTCTTAGCTCTTGATTTATATCCTGTGATATGATTACAATGAGATGGTCTGTGCAAATTATTGACTCAATAAGTTGATAAATTTTAATATCACAATTAGTAACAACTTTACCGGTATTCAAATTAGCTGAAAACAAACCGGCCGGTTTATAAAAAAAAAACAGGAAGAGAAGAAACGGGAAGAGAAGAAACGGGAAGGAGGGTTATGGTCTAGAAAGAAAATCACAGAGGCAGTTTCAATATCAGCCGTCCAATCCAAAAATCAGACGGTCCGTACGAGAGAAGATCTTCTTTTTGACCACACACATCATCATCATATCAAACAGACACAACACAACTATCACTTCTCTCTTTGTTTTAAGTTGGAAGATCGTAGCCGTACGATGCAACAGACAACATCCATCGCTCAGATCACGACACGTAAGCAAAGTAGGTTACTTTTTTGTGTGTTCCTCGTTGTCGCGTGCGGCAACAGTATCTTACGTGTCATCGACAGTGTCCCACATAGTATGCACGTACTAGGTTCGGTGGAGCATTTTCTTCCTAGCTTACGTGTTTACTTCTCATTGGTTTATTTGTTCCTTCCCGAAGTATCTGTCCAATGTCTTTGGTTTCTAAAGGTTGCCTTGTTTGGTTCCGTGTGTTTCGACTTTCCAACATACTACCTATGTTTTTTAATTTACTAGATGAATACCCACGCTACGCGTAGGTTGTTTTAAAAATTGTTAATAACAAATTATTTTGATTGTTCTTGTTGCTAGTTAATCACCCGCTTTACGCCGCGGTTTTTTCCGATTTTTTTTTATTTTGATTTATTTGATGTTATATTTTAATAAATGTAATTTTTAATTATCTAATCATTTACTCATACAATGAACAACTACTCTTAGTATTAAAATACATTTTCAACCAACATACTCAACAATGCATCACTCACACAATCCGTAAACAATCTTTCCTAAACCAATTTTAAAGATGGTAATGTTGGGATTATAGAACCTCCAAAATTTGATGACCTTACGTACTCTTCACCCTCAGTGTCATATATAGATCAAAAAATTAAGAGAAAAACTTACTCAAACCATTAGCTAATCCACTATACTATTATCCACTCATATTTTGAGTTAAGATTACAAAAATTAGCGAAAAAAACTTTGGAGTATATAAAACTAATAAAATAATTTCATGGAAAAAAAAACATAAAATAACAAAATAAGTTAGTATTAGTAAAAATCAATATGTAAAATTAAATAATATATATAATTAAATAATAAATATATTATTAACTTGTGAAATAGATTTTCAAATTCATATGGGCCATCCCTCATGGGCTATTGTGTTTTCCCCATTTGACATTTATAATTAGAAGCTGATGTGTAAAAAATAAAAGCTGACTCATATTAATGAAATGTTTTGATTTGATGGAAAGAAAGCTGATGTGGCATCTCCAGAAGAGCCTAAAATGCTGACGTGGCGACCATATGGAGAGAGATAGCCTCCTTTCATATATATGATTTCACCATAATAACATTCTTTCATTTTTTTATTTTTTTTTTTAATTTTATAATAACATTCTTTCATGTTTATACAATTTTACTTCTAATTCAAATTCAGTAATTTATATGCCGTATATTGTCATTAGTATACAAATTACTAGCGATATAAGCAATCTAGTTATCATTTCAACTTATTAGAGAGAGAGAGAAGCACATGGAGAGCATGAACATAATTGAGGATATGATTATGATGTATAATACTAGGTGCCACGAGACACGAGTGTGTTTTGATTACCTGACCTTAATTAAAGAAATTAATAGTAACCAAAAGGATCGGAGCTTATAATTACTTTCCAATAATTTACCCAAATTCTAGAACAAATTAATTATTATTTTAATATACACGAGTGTAATCGCACAGAGAAAAAAAAAAAGGGTAGCATTCTCTGCTTTCTGAGCAAAATATTGAATAATAACGAAAGACATCAAACTATTAAACATAAAAATCGAAATTGTTAAATAGGATTATAGGAATATCATCATTCTTAATTTACACTTTCTTTATATGAAAAAATCATTTAAAAACATTACAGTACGGTTGCTAAAATATAAACGAATTTAGTAAGAATAACTATTGATACTAATTAATTTGAATCTTCATGACCTTATATTGTCTGAAATAGATGTAATTCAATAGCAAACTATAGTGAAGCCCCCACTTGGCTTTTTGGTCACACTGTCTGGACTCTCGTCAAAGTCCAAGTTTGTTCTAAGACAACCTTTACCCCTAAATCCGGGGATGTCCTTTTGAACAAAAGAAAATTTTAAATCACACACAAATTTATTAAATTTCATAAGAAAAAGTTTTGGCTTTTTCATTAGCTGTTCAAAATTTTCTGTATATTTCCTTTGCCTTTTTTTGGAGAAATGTGAAGAAATTCTCCATTCATAAACCCAAGAAAGCCTCGATCACATGGAACTTGACTAAAAGATTTCCACCCAAAAGTGTTCAATACTTCAATAGTGCAATCCCAATATCGTGCACAAAGCCAATTGGGATTATCACATGTTATCTTAAATAATTTACCCATTTTTTGAAAACACGAATAAAGTTACAGTACTAGTTTGATTAATTTGGCTTCTCCGAGTTTTGGTAGGGAAAATTCAGATTAACTATAAATCTTCCAACCATTAAGTTCTATGTTAATCATACCAAACGTAGGTAAACAACTATCTCGTGCAACATAACAAAACTATTGAACTAGCCAATTGAACTATAACCACTTAACCAATGGGATAGTGTTATTTTGTAAACTCATAACTTTATGATTCATAATTCTTTTCAAAGGTTTGATGAAACATAACAGTGATGCATAAATAACAAAAATTTATGTATTAGTTGCTATGAATTATACTCATTATACATATGTTGTTCATACAAAACACATTAAAAAAAAAAATACTCCAAAACATTTCGACAAAATGATATCAATTTTATAAGAGAATATCTTCGTCTTTAGATAAATATAATGAATCTAGGTCTAGATAAATTAACATATTTAAGAAAAACTACAGTAGGATGTGGATGACCATAAAAAAAAGTGAATCATATATATGAAAGGAGGCTATCTCTCTCCATATGGTCGCCACGTCAGCATTTTAGGCTCTTGTGGGGATGCCACATCAGCTTTCTTTCCATCCAATCAAAACATTTCATTAATATGAGTCAGCTTTTATTTTTTACACATCAGCTTCTAATTATAAATGTCAAATGGGGAAAACACAATAGCCCATGAGGGATGGCCCATATGAATTTGAAAATCTATTCACAAGTTAATAATATATTTATTATTTAATTAAATATATTATTTAATTTTACATATTGATTTTTACTAATACTAACTTATTTTGTTATTTTATGTTTTTTTCCATGAAATTATTTTATTGGTTTTATATACTCCAAAGTTTTTTTCCCTAATTTTTGTAATATTAACTCAAAATATGAGTGGATAATAGTATAGTGGATTAGCTAATGGTTTGAGTAAGTTTTTCTCTTAATTTTTTTTATCTATATATGATACTGAGAGTGAAGAGTACGTAAGGTCATCAAATTTTGGAGGTTCTATAATCCCAACATTACCATCTATAAAATTGGTTTAGGAAAGATTGTTTACGGATTGTGTGAGTGATGCATTGTTGAGTATGTTGGTTAAAAATGTATTTTAATACTAAGAGTAGTTGTTTATTGTATGAGTAAATGATTAGATAATTAAAAATTATATTTATCAAAATATAACATCAAATAAATCAAAATAGAAAAAAATCAGAAAAAACCGCGGCATAAAGCGGGTGGTTAACTAGCAACAAGAACAATCAAAATAATTTGTTATTAACAATTTTTAAAACAAACCCACGCGTAGCGTGGGAATTCATCTAGTATATAGTTAATTATGGTTGATTAAATTACATTATCACTGATTATAATTTCAGTGATAATATTACATAGAAAAAAATTATTGTGCACGGGAAAATAGTCAAATGTAAGGTTAGTCCCACATCAAGTTCAAAATCTGAGTGGAGTAGTCAAGGATCGTCTGATTCTTATATAGCTTAAGCTTGTCTTTAACCCCAATTCTTAAAAGGGATGACAATATTAATAAATTCATCCAATTAAACATTTATTACTTTATTCTAATCATTACATTTTAGAACTCTTATGTAATATCCGGACACGAATTAAAGTTCTGTACAATTTGCCTACAGTTTTGATACAAACATTCCTACCTATACAATTGATTAGTTATATAGTACTACTACATTACTACTCTATATCTCGGCCTAATAATCCGAAATCAATTTACGTAAACTATTTCTTTTGATAAAACTTCAGTGGTGTTGTGATATATCTGGCGCACAACATTTTTGGTATGTTTGGTAAATTGTATCGCTAAGATCAGGAACGGTTGCACAAGAAGACGATGACTATAGTCACTATACCGTGGTCCGACCACAATTGTATTACTGTTGTATATTATATTATTAGTTTGACTCATTTCTACTATGAAAAAGAATTATAATTTTCATTCCCAATGCCATTAAGCAATGTGCAAAAAGCTTTACGAAGAATCGTCACATTTCCAACCCTTAATACAAGGAGTCCATCATATCACACTTTTGTACCGTAGCACATTTGGTTAAAAAGGCAAGGGATTCATTCAAATCTAATTAATTTGATTGTTGGTTTACGTGGCTTGTATGACATTAAAAGGAGACGAAAGCCAAAAAACAAAAAAAAAAAAGAGAAGCAAAATAAAGAGTTTAGTATTATGGCTTCAAGTATACCTTTTCAGTAGAAAATATGATAAAATGTCAAAATATAGAAACCTTGGTAATAAGTTACTCAATTTTATCTGCGCGGTGTGAATATTACAAAACACACAAAAATACGACTAGTGGGAATCGATACATGGCATATTCAGTTTTAGTCTATTTTAAAAAATCTTTGCAGTTAAACATGTTCGATTTTATAACAATTTAACAAATAGTATATGAGCAAAAATATATTTAGTACCATAGAAATGAAACAAAACACCGTAAAAACTTATTTAGTTATTTGCAGGAAATTAAAAGTCTTTTAAACTTTTTCAAATAATGCATCATGCATGAATGCAACATCATATGAGGATTGACCTATACTGCTGCTATATACACCGTAAACGGACGTAAAAGGCTAATGAAATGAATGAACATAGGCGGTCGTGATGTTTGGTAAGTATACCCTCATAATCAATAGTATATAGAAATATAAACCTTTACCCGTTCTAAATTTCTTTAGAAAGTATTTTAACAAAAAAAAATTCATCTAACACAGGCAAGGATAATATTAATGTTGATAAGCAGAAGAAGTGTGAATTAATTCGGTCCGTTGTATATGAATCAAAATAATCTTCACACAAGTACTAACTTATCCATATGAGTATTCGAATACCATCAAAGATCTACTAAAGATTATCTAACACTTAACCAAAAAGATTTTAATATAGATCAAAGCTTATCACACCAAATCTATCTCTGTTTGCCTTTATTGAGTTCCACTAGAAGAAAGTTTTTATATATACGTATATTCCTCTCAATACTAATTAGTTAATGAAAATATGTACTCTCTCATTAACTACAACGTTCTATTAACTATATATTTTTTCGAACATGATATACATAACAAAATCAATCTAAAATACCCAATGACTTAAACGTACGTACGTGTGCTTACTCTTGTGGAAAGTTTGATTTAAAGTCTCTAAACTAAATGATCCAAAGTTCAAAGTTAGAGCTCATAGTCATTTTTGAATTGTTAACTGTTTTTTTTGGAACTCTTAGTTAACAGTCGTGTTATGGTTGACTATGAACAATTTTCTTGATTTCATCAAATATATCTGTTGTCGGGTAAGGCATTAACTTCCGAATGCAATCAGATATGAAAAATAGTCGAAGCTCCTATGTATATATATAATATTCCTACAATACTACAAACACAAAGAGACTAAGACTGTTGTTGACTTGTGCTTGTTTGCAACTTTGCATACAAGGACATCAATACAAAATTGTCCACTGAGATATATAATTAAAACCAAATTTATTCGTACTTCCTAAGCATTTTAATTTTTGTTTGGTTCATCGTGTCTTTCTTTAAACCACTCCCATTGAAAAATTATTACAAGATGACAAAAAAAATTGTTCTCATTTCTATTTCCGCTTAAAATGCGGGTAACCATGTGATATGATCAGGGGTTGTAGAACTAACACTTATTTTGTTTAACCAAATTAAACCAAATCAAATATAGTATGATAGGAAAAAAACTCGAATTTTCATGCTTCTTTATTCGATGTAACATATTTTTTTAAAACGTATTAAGAGAAAATTAAAGCTTGCTGATTTTAAAATATATATTTTTCAAATTGTTGATATATTTTGTTAGATAATAAAATTATCGAACCTACCTCAGTGCACTCAAATTGATTAATTAGACATCCTTATCGTAATTAGCAATGCACATTACCTCAAGTATATATCAATTAAGTAGGGGATTTAATTTAACCTAATGAAATATCGATTCTTTTTACGTAGACCCTTGACCTTTAGGCTATGGTCTGTAGGGTTATTATGCATGTTGCACGTGACCACTAAGTAGATTATTTGAGTTAATCAATTAGCTTGATCCCATTGAAATAAAAGATTCAAATAGCATGATGTAATATATACATCACAATTTTCCCAATATTTTTATTATTATTTAGTATGTATTTATTTCTTGTTCTTTTTTCAACTCAAGATTGGTTACTGTGACATTCCAGATTTTGCAGTAGTTCCAATGATTCTTGGCCTCTGTTTTAGGCTTTCATAAGTAGCCATTCGTGTATATTACATACATATATATACTGTACACAGTTGAAATTAAGACTGTTTTTAAAAAAACCTAAATAATAATCAGTCAATTAAGCTGTTTTATATTTGTAAGAATTTACTTCAGCTGGTTAAGCCATATAAAAATCCAACTGACGTGTCAACGTTTATTTTTATTTTTTGTCGCTCATATGCAAAATATAATATCTTTGGTAAAAGAAACAAAAAAACAAACAAACAAAAGATGGTCTACTAAAAGCAGTTGAATCAAAAGTGAAGTCTCTCTATCTTCTCTCTCTATCAAGCTCATTGTCTCTCTATTTATAACAAGGCTTCACTTCCATTCTCAAACAGCACCATCGTCTTTAGACAGAAGCAAGGCAAAAAAAAAAAAAACCTTACTCATCATAACACATCTTTAACCAAAACCCTAAAAGAAACCTCCTTTCAAAAAAAACCATTTCTTCATCATCATGTCAACCTCCAAAACCCTAGATCATAATAAACCATTTGAGACATCCCAAACTCAAATGGGGTTTGCTCTGATCCACCAAAACACATCCACCAACACAACCACCACCACCACAACGGGAGAGAGAAGAGGCCGGAGATCAAAGCAAGCGGAGCCAGGGAGGTTCCTAGGAGTCCGGAGACGTCCATGGGGACGTTACGCAGCCGAGATAAGAGATCCAACCACTAAAGAACGCCACTGGCTCGGCACTTTCGACACAGCTCACGAAGCTGCTCTTGCCTACGATAGAGCTGCTCTTTCAATGAGAGGCACTCAAGCTCGAACCAACTTCGTCTACACTCCAACTGATGTCCACACCATCCTCACAAACCCTAATCTCCACTCTCTCATCGTCTCTCCTTACAATAATAACCAATCTTTCTTACCAAACTCTTCTCCACAGTTTGTCATCGATCATCACCCTCATTATCAAAACTATCATCAACCACAACAACCTAAACACACTCTCCCCCAAACTGTCTTACCTGCGGCTTCTTTCAAAACGCCAGTTCGTCATCAAAGCGCGGATATTCAAGCGTTTGGTAATAGTCCCCAAAACTCATCTTCTAACGGCTCGTTATCTTCTTCACTAGACGAAGAAAACAACTTCTTCTTCTCGTTAACAAGCGAAGAACATAATAACTCCAATAACTCGGGTTACTTGGACTGCATTGTTCCAAACCACTGCCTTAAACCACCTCCGGAAGCCGCCACCACCCAAAATATAACAACTCCGGCATCAAGCAAAGCCTCTGAATCATATGGAGGGTTTAGTAATAGCTACTTCGAAGATGGTGAGATGATGATGATGAATCATCATGAGTTTGGTTCGTGTGATCTCTCTGCCATGATCACTAACTATGGTGCTGCTGCTGCTTCAATGTCAATGGAAGATTACGCGATAATGGAGCCGCAAGATTTATCTTCTTCTTCTCTCGCTGCTTTTGGAGATGTTGTTGCAGACACTACAGGCTTCTACTCAGTCTTTTAGAATATTCTATATTACATTTCTGTTTTATATATATGCAATAATATTATTAGTATTTACGTTATTCGATGGTCGTTTGATTTTTGTTGTTAGCTATATGTTACCGACTTTATTATATAAATCCTGCTTATTTGTTTCATGCACCATAAGGTTACCTTACCATGAAGTTTTGATTTGTTTGTTTTTTCTTTTAATTTGTATTATGGTTTTGATTAGCAAAAGGGATGATGCGAGTTGTATTAAAGACCACTTTTTGTCCACGCTACTTCCAACACACTCATTATGTATATAATAAGTGTTGTGTACATAATAATGAAATCAAATGACTTGCTCCAAACGGATAAATGACTAGGAGTGAACAACTAATATATGTTAATACAGTATTAGCTAGGATTATAAGATTGGATGCATAATACCCCAGTTTTCTAATTTTGATCAGTTTGTGATCAGATATTATGATTATTTTAGGACAGTTAATTATCAATTTTGACGTTAGTTCGAAATTTTGAATTAAATATAAGTGAGAGTTTTGGTTATGATTTTTTTTTTTAACATTAAGCTTATAGATAGGAGATTTGTCATTAAATATTGCATGTTTAATAAAAAAATATTAGTTAATGTGAGATGGACTTTTTAGTGAAGTAGCATGATGGTGTTTTTGGTCTTTGGACATGTGTTTTGGTCATGACTTGTTTGGTCTTTCATTGCACAATCACTGTTTCATGTCTCCCTCCTTTTGCCTATATTTTGCCTTAACTTTTGTCTACAACAACTCAACATCACAACTCTTTATTTCATTTTTAAATCTGTTTAAGGTTTTTGACTTTCTTTCATAGAACTCAGTTAGTCCCTTTTCCAATGTTGATCAACTATACACTTTTGTTTTTGTTTTTGTTTTTGTTAAATTAAATCAACAAAGATCCAATCATAGCTGAAATACTTGTCAAACATATATACGTTTGAATTCATCATATATTTACAATTTGTCTAGCTTCAAACAAAATAACTTCCCAATATTAATTTGACAAAAAAATGTTACTTCCAAATAGTTAACATTTTAATACACGAACAAATAAGAACAATTAACTAACATAGAGTATGTGTATATATTTTGTGATTAGTATTTATTACTCCCTCCGTCCCACAAAGATAGATTTTTTAGAAATTTCACATTCTTTAAGAAATAATGTATAAGGACAATTTTAACCTTTTAATCATTTAATACATTTTAAATAATATATTATTTATAGTTGTTTAATGAGGGTAAAATAGGTAAACTGTATTAAATTTTACATTGGAAACCCAAAACTTCTATCTTTGTGGGACAAATTTTTTTTCTAAAACATTCATCTTTGTGGGACGGAGGGAGTATTTAAGAACAATTATAATCGAGATTGTAATTTTAAAAAGAAATAGACAATCAATTAATATCTCCATAACTTTGTGAAGTCTACTGTATTAATTATGGTAGATCTAAGTAGTAACTCAGAGAAAAAGTATTTAATGATTAGTAATTTTTTTGGGTTGTTGAGAACTTTTGTTGTGATGTTTTCAGTGAAGAAACTCATGATTATGGTTTTTCTGTTGTTTGAGTAAAACTAGACGCAACGAACAAACCACACATGCACATGTTATATCACCAACACAAAGAACCAAGTACGAGAATTACTGACTACTACTTCCACATTAACAGTAGTTTTTATTTATTTTTACTTCTTTTCATTTATATTTACGTTTATAGCTTATGAATTTATGATCAAAGTCGTACGGACTGAATGTAGCACAAGAAGAACAAAAAGAGAAACGTGACCTTGAGATCTGTTCTGTTCTGCTCTCTGTTTCGTCAGGCTTTTCCAAACAATTCTTTAGAATCGGATTGTTTCAAACGAAAGTTGCGTTTACTGTTTAACATATTGTATCTATAAGTTAGAATTTAAGTTTAGGATAGTATTTTCAATGTTTGATAAAAACACTAAAATATTGTACTTTTCTAAAAAAGAAACACAATACAGACCTTAACATGTAAACATGGAAACATACGCAAGCAAAGTAGTATAATAATTGGACTCTTAATTAGTTAATTCCAATATTCCATAAACTTTTGAAAAATAAACAGGGGATTGATTCTAAGTAATGAGATGATTTTTGTGAATATATAAGGCCATTTATTAATCATCGTTTCCAAAAAGAAAAGAAAAAAACAACAAAAGACAGAGAGATGGCCGTATGAAGGAATAATATGAACATGGTAAGAGAGACCTAAGAGGAGAGACATAACACAGAGGAGTAGAGAGAGCTCCTTTTGTCTATCTCTCTGCTTTGTTTCCTGTTGTTGTCTCTCCACCCAAAAAATATCCTTTTTATGTTCCTGAGTTCATAAAAGTTTGATGAAAAGAAGAAGAGAGATAGAGAGAATATGAGAGATCATAATCTAAGAAGATTAGAGAGAGATTCTCTTCTCTCCTTTGAGATTTGTCTCTTTAACTTGAAGTCTTAGCCTCAATGCTACCTGAGTCACCTTTATTGGTCTCAGCAGGCTCGGGGTGGCTCACACCACTGGTCATAGAAGAAGAAGAAGAGACTCCAGCAGCCACAGTTTCTGAGCCACTTGTTGTGGTTATAGGTTCAATAGAGCTGGAAGAGAGAAGCTCAGTGCGTTGGTCAGATGAGGATGATGATGATGATGGAGCTAATGTGCCGAGCGAGGAGGACCCGAGAGGGTAAGGTGCGACGGGCATGTCCGTGAGCGAAGAAGGGGATGGGCTGTAGCTTAGTGAAGAAGAGCCCAAGGAGTGGTCGAATTTGCAGGCAGGCCCAAATTTGCAAATACCGTGTTGCGCAAAGTGAGTGCATGGCACTGCGCCCTGCAAAAGTTATTATTTATTATTAGCTTTCTCTTTGTTATTAGATGCATAATTGTATGGAAAGAAGAATGAAACTTCAAAATTTTTCTGTCTGAGATCATGAGAAATCTACCACTGAGTTGTTTATGTGGCGCAACAAATGAAGGTGAGAAAAAAACACAGCTCCATAATCACATCAAGAAACAGAGTTTCCATATGAACTTCTCATTAGTCATTACTAAAACTCTACTCTTGATCATGAGAATTTCATGATTAATGGCGTATAAGCTAATATATGAGACTTACGGGACGAAGTGGGAGGCCAATGTGGCTGAGGGTACTTGCCTCGGGCGATGCTGCTTCCATAGGATGATGGAATCTGCAAGAGGATCCGAATTTACAATCTCCGGTTCTCATAAAGTATTGACATTCGGGTTGTTCAGGTCGCTGAGGAAAAGTTTGTTCCTTATTTGTAACACCGGTAGAAGATGGGCCGGATTGATAGGCAGGCGCTGAAGGAGATAACGGCGTAATTCCATAAACAGAGCTGGTTCCAATTGACGGTTGAGTACTAGGAGAAGGTATGGCACTTACAGAAGCCTAAATAATTGGGATGAGGTTTATTAAGACAAGAGAAAGAAAATTTAAAACGAATAAGGTTTCTTTCGAGCATTACCTGGTAAGGGTTCCAGCCCGAGTATGGAACCATACCGGGAGGAATAACCATTTGACCGTAACCATAAGGGCTTTGAACATAGGAGCCTGGTAAAAGCTGAGGTCTAGCTAGAACTACTCCGTATTGCTGCGATGAAGGAACGGATTGAGACTGAAGCGATGGATACATAGTTGGACCAGCGGATAGCTGTTGTTGCTGCTGCGATGGAGCTTGTACACCAGGAGGGACGGGATGGTGATATCGACAGGTGGAACCGAATTTACACTGACCGGTTCTCATGAAATAGGAGCATTCTTTCTCCCCCTGTAAAATCCAATTTATAAGGTAACTTTGAGAGACCATTCATTACAATACACCACAAGGAAGCAAAAAAAAGACCGATGAAACCGAGAACACAGAGAGGTTGAACAAACCGGGCGTAATGGAAATCCCATGTAATTTAGTGAGACAGGAGTAACAGAATCTCCTCCTCCTCCTCCTCCTTGTCTAGGATGGTGATACTTACAAGAAGCACCAAATTTACATGTTCCTGTTCGCATAAAATGCTGTGCCAAGAAAGCATCAAAATGAGAAAAGACTACACTAAATCACAGTGTCTTAAACACAGAACAAAGAAGATGAATTGTCTTGTGCATTGCTTAACTTAGGAACCAATAAATCGATGAATCAAATACCTGACACACAGGCTGTCCCATTCTCTCAGGGAACTCTCCAGCTTCTGTTCTGAGACTTCCCAAGACCTAAAAAAACGAAACTAACAACATCCAATGAGAGCTTCCAAACAAATTAAAATAATCCAAGATTCTGTTTCAGTGATAACAGATCGTGGATTCAATAATGCATCTGATAAATCTAAATCATCGCATTATCATCATCAAAGACACCATTAAATCAAAACTATAGGAAGCAGACAAAAAAGGCAGTCACTTTATCAAAAAGAAAAAAAAACCCAGAAAAACAGAGAGATGAGAGAGAGAGAGAGTTTATTACCGGAGCACGGTTTCGTGGGTGATTGAACCGACATCTAGACCCGTACCCGCAAACACCGGTTCGTAAAAAATAGATACAATCGGGTTCATCGGGTCGCTCCGGGAACGATTCACCTCCACCTCCAGCGCCTCGCAACCCTAACCGCCACATCGAAGCTACAAACACCGCATTTTTTTAAAAAAAACCAACACTTTCAGTTCTGACGAAAACGCTAATCGCAGATTTAAGCCCGTAAGATCAGACATTGAAAGAAGGAGAGAAATAAAATGTATGAAACCCATTATCAACGTTACCTTCGATACCGGTTTCGTTTCCTGGAGCGGACCATTCATGTGATGGATCCGACCGCGACTCATCTTCTCCGGCGCCACCGTACCGCTCCATTTTTGTTTTACCCTAACCTTTAGCCGGAGCGGCGAGACAGAACCCACCAATGTCGAGCTCTCCGATCAAATGGGAGTGTCGGAAGAAACTTTTTTTCTTCCTGAGATTGGAGAAAGGAAGAAAAAGAAAAAAACCACAGATCGTGGTTGGTTCTGTCTCCACACCACTCTCAGTCGCTTGATCTCTTTCCTTAAAGCTGAAACTTTTTTTTTTTTTCGGCTTCGATTTTTTTTGCGAAATTTCGAAAGTAGTATTTTTTTTTATTTTTTTGGGGGATGGATTTTGGAAGAGGGATGGGGAAGTTTTGATCTTTCTTTATGCGTGCTCGCTTTTTTTGTGGGTGTTTTGCCGGTGGTGGTTAATATACGCGCCAAACATAGAATAAATGACTTCTCTCTTAATTTAATGCCTTTTATTTCTCTTTTTCCATCTATATTGATTTTCTCTGTTTCAATATTTTCTTAATCATGTTCAAAAATCCCTTCATTTGATGATTAATTCAAAAAATTTATATATTTTCGGGTATATTTATCGTTCTAGAATTCATTTAGCTTAAACACGTTCTAATAAATTGTTCTAGATGATTTATTAAAGTAGTTACGTATTTTGATGATACAAGTAATCTGTAAAGCTGTAACGGTTATTCCGTGTTTTCGTTTAACAGTTGGTTTTTGAATTACATATGTCTTCAAACTGACGATCATATTCACCGATTCTGTCACTTTACATGATTAACAAGCAAATGAAAATGATGGAAACTATTTTTTTGGTATATTAATCGTTTTAAACCTAATTTAGCTTAAACATGTTTAACTAATAACTTGTTCTAGAAGAGTTAATAAAAGTAACATCGTATTTCGGTGATACAAGTAATCTGTAAAGCAGTAACGGCTATTTTCTACCTTTTCGTTTAACGGTTGATTCTTGAATGACATATGTCTTCGAAATGACGATCATATTCATTGATTCCGTCACTTTTACATGATTAAGCTATCTATGTATTGTTTCAAGTTTTTATTTAATTCAAAAAGTTTTCTTTATTTTATTTCACCGTTCATTTCTATTTTTCTATATGATTATAAGATATCATGATGTTACCAATTGAAACTAATGATCTACAATATTTTTATGTTTGTTCGTAGGTTTAGTTGATGCACAATATTAGATAGCTTAACTATCTAGTCATGATATACACTTTCATTATATGATCTAAATAATTATAGAAAAGAAAGTTCATTTATATATAACAGTACTGTACTTTTAGGGCTTCATTTGAACCTCAACTACTATTTTCGTTCCTTGGAGTTAATTGTAATTTCTTACCACAGTTATGACTTATTTATGGAATTCTGAAAAATCTACCAATCACCATATATATACGTGTTCACAACAAGCATAACTGCGTAAGCAACAAAAAATATGCAATCAGAAAACAAAAAGAGAGACAGGATATAAACTTGTGTCGTCTAAAAGAGAGAAGGAAGTTTTTTTTCTCTCTTATTCTCTCACTTTTTAATCATTTTATATAAGTTCAAAATTTAGATAGAAAAAATGAAAGTAAAAGTATTATACACAGATGAAATAATATTAAATTTATATCTTTAATTATATATTTTTAATCTTTTATCACTATATTTTACGTTTTACTAGAAGACCAAAAATATACAACTCTAAAGCGTTTATGAGAGCATTAAAATTGTCACTGTTCACAAATTCACTAATACTCAGCTTTGATGTTCCTTCTATGTAAAGTGTTGCGTAAATTACAGTTAACCCTTTGTAAACTCGTATTATGTTTCAATTTCTGACTAATGTAATAATAAAAAAAAAATAATTAGAGCTGATAGTAGTGAATTTTTTGTCGACAAAACACTAGCTAATGTTATGATCTGTATTTTAAGAGTAAAAATAATGGTATATATTCTGATGTTTTACACACAAAATATACAAATAATTGTTTAGATCTTAAGAAAAACAAATAGTCAAAGTTTGTAAGAATAAATAAATAATAAGTTAAATAAGTCAAAGAAAACAAATTGTGTCGGCTCAAGTTGCAAATATAGCAATATGCCAATTTCTTTGTCAAAGTTAATTCATGTGTTATTAATTGATGTAACATTTTTAGTTTACTCAACTAACCATTCCATCTGCTAATTATTAGTATTTTTTTTTGTTGCTATTATTTTTAATCTTAACTGAAAACGAAAAAAAAAAACAGTTTAGTCCATCGCTACTCGCTGCTACACTGGTCGGAACATGATGGTTAGATCTTTGTGCTAATGTTGACCTCGGCTCATCTGAGAGTATTTCTAGGTTTGATATATTATTATTATTATCTACGCCTAAGCTTTTTGACTAGTTGTGTTTGTTGAGCCTGTCTATACGTAAATTAAAGAGAATAAAATTTAGTTATTGGCATCTGTTTCATTTTTATTAAACATGTGAACGTTCCAAACAAGACAGAAAATACTATATACGAACAAATAAAAAACATTTCTACATGCATGCAAAAACTGTTAGAAAATATTATCGTTAAAATGAAATAAAAGAAGGGACGATAAAAAAACGTTACCTTTTGACATATACTATGTTTTGAAAAATCGGAGAGTGTGATGATGGTCTTAACCACATTGTTTGGTTTTGGCAGTCTAAGATAAACATTAGACATTAGACTTCATTTTTGAACTAACTGAAAATAAGAAAACTAATTCTGTATTATTAAACATCATCTTTGAAATGTTTATAGTTTGTCTTGATTTGGACTTAAGCTTAAATATACTTGTTTATATAGCAAACAATCAAAATACAAAAGAACACAATATAGACTTTAAGGCAAATAAGAAAACTTGATTTGTTTTGCAACAAATAAAGAAGTTCCACGTGTTGAGAAGGAGTAGATGTAAATACGGAAAGTATTTTTCTTGCACGCTCACGCAAAGAGTGTGAATCGCACTCAACACCAAACGTTTAAGAGTCACTTCACACTAGAAACCATATTGTATACTATGGGATTGTAAATTTAATGCTTTGGATGATTGATTACAAAGGTCATCATTAGTAGTCCAAATTAGTTTTGTCAAAACGGATATAAGTTTGTGGGAGTTTTTTCACCACCCCACGTTATATTTGTAGAGTTGGATTTTACATTTTTGGTATGTGGAGAAGTATAGGTCACAAACAATGAATTTTGTTGGGTGTAAAAGCAAAACAAATAAAAATATGTTTATGGTTAATGATTGAAGCGCGTGAATTTAAGCCGCATGGAGGATTTGTGTTGGGGCAAAGTGAGTATTGACTTTTAGATCACTTAAAAAGCGACACTGTAATTTGATCAATCCAACGGCTATAAAAGGCATTGGTCTGAATATCAGACGGCTGAGATTCTCTGTGTGCTCAACTGCTGGACAAACGAATAAGACGTCTTCACATACTTGGCGACTTGGCTCAGTAGGTAAAGACAATTCAACTCTAGATTAAGAAAAAAATATCAATATTATTATGTGAATAACCAAAATTCCAAATCACTATACTACGAATATTAGTTCAATTCATGGTGCATTTATAAACATGGTTTCATGAGAGGCTTGACAAATTATAAATATTATTATTATGTTTTTTTTTTTTATGGAATGAATAAAAATGGAATTAGAAGGTTTGACTTGGAGAGGAGGTATTGGCCACATGTGAGCAGCTTTTAGAGATTTTGTGTTATTCACCCAAAGATCTTTTTAGACCATAACATTCGTATCCTCCTCATCTACCAAATGTCGGCGAGGTCATTTTTTGTTAGTGTCTTTTTTTTTTAACACTTCTTTTTTGTTTGTTTGTTAAAGCTCGGACCATGACATCTTTAATTTGCGCCATAATATATTATATGATAAAGTACTTGAACTATTTTAGCAATCAAAATAATAATGTTTTAAGTAAATTGTAATTGTGATTTTGTATACTAAGCAATGAATAAAAACACTTAATAGATGTTTCTACTGTTGTGATTTAAACATTGCAGGACACACAAAATAAACGTGTTTTTGTACTGGCTGACCTGTGAATTGTAGAGCGCTTTAATTTGTGTATAGCAAAATGGGAGAATTGCATTGTTCTCACAATTACTCTTTTTATGCTGAACAACTTTAAAATCTCTAAGAAACATACTTTTAAAAACGACTGACAAAAAAGAGATTCAAAACTCATCATATAGACAAGAAATAAACGAATCTAAGAAAATCATAGGAATTTACTGTTTGTTCTCTCCCTGATTTAAAATTATTGTGTTTACTCTTGTCCCTTTGAAGTAGGACACACACTTATACCCATGAGCTCTGTTAGATAAAATGTTCCTGCAATGAACTTATGCAGATCATTACTAATTGGAACTGGTCTCATAACTAACAACATAAGCATTTGATCTTTAACCAAAATACAAATTTCAGATCCATGAAGCTATTCGTTCTAAAATCACAATCAACTCCAGTCTCAGATTTAACCAAATAAAGCCGGAGAAATCTAACTGACATAAAGAAGAAAGATTATCATGCTAATCTTTAGCTAACCATAGGACTAACAGATTCTTTGGATCAGACAGATACCAGTGATTGAGTTTGTTCTTCTAAAGTCCCTGTTAAACCATCTTCATCAAATATGTGACCAGTAATGTATAGCCAGAAAAAGGAAACTAAAGCTTCAACTTCTTATTGGGTCTCTTTAACTTGGCATCTTCATCGACCGTGATCTGTTGCTTTCACAAAAGTTTTCCACACACAGATATGAGCAACGGAATCCAGAAAGTAACGTATATAGACTTTATAAAAATCTGTGACGGGAAAACGAAAAGCAAGTAGAAAGATGAGATAAGGTAAAAGGGAGTGAGGGAGATAACCTTATGCTTTTTGTTTTTCTTCTTCTTTTTCTCATCTTTTTTCTTCTTTGCGTTTTTCTTCTTTTTCTTTTTGTTAAGCTTAGTGTTCTCTATCTTATCGTCATCAGAAGATACCTAAAACATGATGACGAAGGCGTAAGAACTGGTCAGCAGAACATATTCTACAAGTTTTATTCCCTGTCCAGATAGAATGAAAGAGAGTACAGAGAATTAGATACCTCGACGTCTTCGAATGAAGCAACGTGTTGGATTCTTCTTCCTGAACTCGAAGCCCCACCTGAGACCAGTAGAGTACCATACAGATTACGCCTTCACACATTCATACCCCAAAGCTTAAGGAAAATATCATGAAACCATATATATTCCCCACTAACATAACTGATACAGTATTTTGTTTGTCCATATGGAATGGCTCAGATAAAAGCAAATATCTCCATGTCAGTGTGGTATGTTGCTTTCACCGACCATATAGGAATAACATGATTATTCTAAACTTTGAAGTGAGCTAAACTTAGTCGACAATTACACTGAACTTATAGTGTGAAAAAGTGTCGGGCAAATAGTCACTATGTATTTACATTTCACGAATGCTACATATGCTTTCCAAACTCTCTTGAAGCTACTTTTAAACTGAGTAAACCCATGGAATGCATCAATGCACAATCTTCATTCGCAATGATGTAGTGAAATTCCAATGCCATATACATCTCCTGCACTATCATGATCGTTGAAAAAAATTCTACGCGAACTTCTGGCCAAACTTCTAAGGTCTCATGTTTGATACTACTCATTGTTTCTACTGACCTATCCCACTTTTCATAGTTCTCCTCCACCATTAAAGCTGAAAGTTAACCGTTTGTTATAGGTTCTTCTGTATTCCTTAACTTGAACTGAGCAACTATAGATTCAGAAGAACTTGTCCCTATCTCTCAACCCTAGTGCCCAATCAAAATACTTAAAAATCCAGGATACGTACCAGATGTGATTCTCTCTTTATTCACTCTCTGAATCAATTACAGAAGACTAACTGAAACAAATAACCAAAGATAGAACCCTGAGGTGAATTTTAGAACACCCTAAACTCTCCTAACCCCAAACCAAGATCCTAAACCACCTCAACTCATTCCTCTAGCTCCCCTTTAAACCTTCAGTTCTCAACTAACAGATAACGCAAAACTAAACTTCCTTGCACCATCCGTAGGCTAGTTACAATAGTCCTGCATTTGGACTTAACAAGAACACCTTATCATTACCTCAACAAATTTAGCGTAGCACCTTAGCTCTCAGCTAATGCTGAGCTATCAACCCATGACAATAATCTACAAACTCTTTTAGGCTAATTATATGGTCCTCTGCTACACTAACAAGAAAAGCCTCATACCCACAAGAGATGTCACAGGACAATGCAATTGCCATCTTTCAAATGCCTAAGCCTCTCAAACAAACAAATCCCTTTTCATTCCTATTCCAAATTACAAACCTTTGGCCAAAGATTTATCAAGGAAACGTGTATTATAAAGTACTCACTCGAAATAACAGTGTCTTTAGCGTTTTTGACGGCCAATTCGACAAGAGCTGGATCAATGGAATCTAACCCATTAGGATCTTGCAGCTTCCTCTCTAGAAACTTGGCTAAAGCCGCCGCTTTATTCGTCTTCAAGGGCCCACCTGGATGAGCCAATCTATATACATAACATCCTGTAAAATCAGAATTTCAAAATCGAGAAGAAGGAAAACAAAAACCCTAAGGAGTGATGAAAAAAAACCTGGGAGGCTTAGAGCGAGAAGACGAAGGAAGAGAAGTAAGAGGAGCGAATTTGCTTCCTCTGAGAGCTCTCTTCTCATCTTCTGTCAGCTCCTCGTCAATGGCTCCTCCTCCCATTCCAATTTCCGTCGGCAAAAATATTCTCCGTCACTGAAACTTTGACGGCCGTCTTGATATCTTTTTTTGAAATTTAAATTAAGAGATATTTATGAAATAGAAAAAAAAGTTTTAATTTTAAATTACAAACAAAATAAAGCAACAGCTAAAACGGCGTCGTTTCAGGAGAAAACACGGCGTTTGTTGGCCGTGCTTTTTGTTTTTCAGGTCGCCGAGGTTGATCGGATCCGGATCATTAAACGTCTGTCTTGCTCCAAGAAAGAAGGATGAGAGGTGAAGCAAGTGACCTTTGCTTCGATTGCCTCGATCAACGTATCAACTCTGACTTCTCCGACCAGATCGTCTTCGCTTACGGTGTCTCCGATTCGCCGCTACCTTTTGGATCCTCCGCCGTTGTTAAGGTCTCTCTCTCACTAGTCATATTTTTGAATTGTAGATTTCAATGGTGGAAGTATTTGGAATTAGAGTTGCTTTGAATGGTGTTTGTGTAGGTTTCTGACTCTAGCGAGGAATTTTCTGCTTCTTCTTCTTGTGAATCCACTTCGTCTCAGTTCATTGTGGAGTATCTCCGGAAAGAAGAACATGGTTGCTTAGCTAACTACGTGTACGGTCTCGTTTGTGTTCTCCTTAGGCTAAAAGACTTGAATCTATCAATGATTGTGGTTGAGCAGATTATTCTTTTTTTTTGCAGCGAGAGATGTGTTGTTAGGGATCGAGAGGGTGGAAATTCAAACGATGCTGTTGAATCTGATGAGTGTTTGGATTGTTCACCCAGTGACTCTCAGGCTACTGCTGATGATGATGACACAGAGAACATTACTTGTGGAACTATAGCTGCACTTTTACCAATTGTTCAGATTAGCAAATGTTCTGCATCTGAACTTCAAAAGGTTGCTTCTAGTTTCCTTTATGAGTGTACAGAAGATCAAATTTTAGCCTCTTTAAATCGCCTGATTGATGGAAAGTCGTCTGGACAAGAAGCCCATAGTTTCCTTCGTCTTCTTGGGTTACCGTTGTCAGAAGAGAAAAGAAAGCTTCAATGTATTAGGCATCCGAACCTATCGCCGGTCTTAGGACTTCTGACATCACCAGATTGTTTGGTCTCAGTGCTCCCCAAAGCCCCGTATACATTGGAAAATATTCTTTACTACAGCCCCAGTGCTATAAAGTCAGAATGGCATAGAAATTTTATGATATATCAGCTATTGTCTGCGTTAGCTCACTTGCATGGGTTGAAGGTTTCGCATGGGAACATTTGTCCGTCAAGCATATTGTTGTCTGATTCATTATGGAGTTGGTTAAAGATCTATAGCAAGCCTGATTTAGGTTCTGGAGATGCCGATTCATCTGCTTCAAGAAGAAGCTGGTGTGTTGAGGATTGTTATTCATATGGCCTTTATGCTGATCTTAAAATTTCTTCACATTTGGACTGGCAGACTCACTTTGATAAATGGTGGAGGGGAGAGCTAAGCAATTTTGAGTATTTACTCGTCTTAAACAAACTAGCAGGTCGAAGGTGGGGGGACCACACATTTCATCCGGTAATGCCATGGGTCATAGATTTCAGCAAGAAACCTGAAAATGATAGTGACTCAGGATGGCGTGATTTAAGAAAAAGCAAATGGAGATTGGCAAAAGGAGATGAACAATTAGATTTCACCTATTCGACATTTGAATTTCCGCATCATGTTTCAGATGAATGTCTGTCTGAGCTGGCTGTTTGCAGCTACAAAGCAAGGAGACTGCCACTGAGTGTCCTGCGAAAGGCAGTTCGGTCGGTGTATGAACCTAATGAGTATCCCTCTGACATGCAAAGGCTTTATGATTGGACCCCTGACGAGTGCATCCCTGAGTTTTACTGCGATCCCCGCATCTTTTGCTCCCTTCATCCTAGTATGTCTGATTTGGCTGTACCTCCATGGGCAAACAGCCCCGAGGAGTTCATTAGATTGCATCGAGATGCCCTGGAAAGCCCCCATGTTTCATCTCTAATACATCACTGGATTGATATTACTTTTGGTTACAAAATGTCAGGACAGGCTGCTATTTCTGCAAAGAATGTTATGTTGTCTTCATCTGAGCCCACAGTACCGAGGTCAGTTGGACGCCGTCAACTCTTTTTCCGGCCTCATCCGGTGCGCCTTGGTTTCTCCCGCGAGAAGGAACAAAGTAGAAATGAGCTAGAAATGCATACATTTCATGGCTTTGGTGTGGACAACAAGAGGTCCGTCATTCTCCAAGCTGATGAGTATCTGGAAGAAACTGAAGAGGCATCTGCATTTTCTGATCATGCAGCACAGCTAAGTCCAAAGTATCACCTTCATGAAAACCTGGTTGAGTCTCCTTTGCATGTATCTTACAGTGAAAACACTAACAAAGTAAATACTAGTCTCCCTGGAACTTCAAAAAACAAAGGTTTATCATCAAGGATAAGTTTGAATTATCTTTTGGAGCATATGGAGGTGAGAGACGAAGCATCAACTGAACTTCAGGAGTTGTTACAATGGCGGCAAGATTTCTGCACTGGAAACTTTTCCAAGGACATTGCAGGGGATATTTTTTCTATTGGCTGTGTCCTGGCAGAACTTTATTTGATTAAGCCGCTATTCAACTCAGTGTCTTTGGCTAATTATTTAGAAGGTGGTGACTTACCTGAATTGATCAAGGAACTCCCTCCTCCTACTCAGGTACTTGTCGAAGCATGTATTGAACAAGATTGGAGAAGGTACTTTTTTCTCACTCTTTTTGGGTTAAACCCTGGTCTTCTTTGATACTTCATTGTGTTTATGACTGTGTGGTATGTGCTGATAAAAAACGTGTAGTAACACGTTTAGAGTTTTTTAGATGTGTGAATGTCTAATTACTCTCTCTTCCTTTCAAAACATGCAGGAGGCCCTCAGCAAAGAGTCTTTTGGACTCTCCGTATTTCTCAGCTACAGTGAGGTCAGCTCACTTGTTTGCTGCTCCACTTCACCTTTTGGCCAAAGCTCAAACACGCTTGTGTTATGCTGCAAGTTTTGCCAAACAGGGAGTCCTGAAAGCAATGGGAACATTTGTGGCAGAGATGTGTGCTGTGTACTGTTTGCCACTGGTCACAACACCTTTATCTGACGACGAGTGTGAATTGGCTTATGTAGTTCTCAAGGAATTTACAAAATCTTTGACACCAATGGCTGTGCAGAGACTTGTCTTGCCTTCTATCCAGAAGATCTTACTGGTACGCTTGGTTCCCGATGGAATTGTAAATCTAAACTTCTGTGTAGTTATAGTATCAACATCTTGTTAAGCTCAATTAATGTCTTCTGACAGAGTATCATATGTTAGACCACAGGTTACTCGCATTTGAAAGTTTCTCTTCTTCAAGATTCGTTTGTGAGGGAATTATGGAATCAAATTGGAAAGAGAGTATATCTTGAAATGATTCATCCTTTAGTCATATCAAACTTGTATAATTCTCCGGACAAGATCTCGGCTTCTGCAGCCTCTGTGCTTTTGATTGGTTCGAGCGAAGAGCTTGGTGCCCCTGTTACAGTACACCAGGTCAACAATGGTTTCCTGTTCTCATTTATATATATCTTTCATCGAGCATGTTAAGTGTTTCTAAAATGTCTTATTTGGATGCTGACTTGTCCTTTAATACAGACTATACTGCCTCTGATAAGTTACTTCGGAAAAGGAATATGTACTGATGGGATTGATGTGCTGGTTAGAATTGGTACACCCTATCTGTTGGTTCATGCAACTAAGCTCTACCTGGAAATTTCATATCTAGCTAAGTAATTGTTGTATTGTTAACTTTTCAGGGAGACTGTTGGGCGTGAACTTCATTGTCAAACAGATGCTGCCATTACTTGAAAATGTTGTTTGCTTCTGTATTGATCTTTCTTCCATGAAAAAACCAGAGCCTGTTCATAGTTGGTGTTCTTTAGCGCTGACTGATTGCCTAATCACACTCGATGGTCTAGTTGCTCTTATATCAGACGAGTTGCTCATACATGAGCTGACCAAAGTATGTTTTAAAATTTTCTCTGTCTATCTTTACTAGCTTTACGTTAAAACCTAAATTTTTTGTTCTGTTGTTGTGGTTTGTCTTATCATCACATAGGGTAGGTTGTGCCTACATGTAAGAGTTCTTATGCAGAAAAATCTGGAGTTGCGGGTCCTTCAGGTATTCTTGATTTTATTTTTCTTTTTATTTACCAGTAACTTTGAGGGAAGGATAATGATGTATAATCAAGATGTACGACCTGGTTTAAGTTGTCATTGAGTGTCTCACTCTAAGTGGTGAAAAAAGATTGGCTCCAAAAAAAAGAAGATTTATCTTAATCTTAAGGGCTCTATTGTGAAATATGTTCTATTGGTATTTCCATTGTTACACATGCATCAATCCCTTATTTATAGGAGGATCCATCATGGCACACCTCCGTAATGCTCATTGCAAGCATGGAAAGCCTTTTAACATTTGATTTTCTTTTTAAATGTTGCTTTCTCCAATTTTCCAGTTTGCTGCAACTTCCCTGATGTCAATTTGCCAGCGGATTGGACAAGAGATGACTGCATTGCATGTTCTTCCGCAGTTGAAGGAGCTTTTTGATGAGTTTGCTTTCTCTGAGAAAAGTGCAGATGCATCTGACTCTTTAAGCTGGAAGATCAGGACTGCCGAACAAAATTTCCATCCAGAATCTCCAATCAAAAACCGTATGGATCTTGTGTGCGTATTTCACCTGAATCATCAGTTTATAACTTTTTTGTATGATTCCGTTTATGTCCTAACGTTATAGGAATTACAGGTTGCTTCTCTATCCTTCTTTTGCCTCACTTCTTGGTATGGAGAGATTACGCCAGAATTGTCCAACCTGGCTACTCCTTGAGCAATATCTGCTAAAGCATCATAACTGGAAGGTATCCTGTCATATATAGAACTCTGGTTTTCTGTTTCTATAATATTTATTATCTAATATACAGAATTCCATAGAGCTATAGACATGTGTCACTGAATCTATTGTGATTCAGTGGGAATACACAGGTCGATCTTCTAGATACAGTATGGAAGCTAGGCCTGTGTTAAACAAGGGCCCTGCATCTAAGCACACTCCTAAGATGTTGCTCAATGGATCTGGACGGTCGGTTCCCCAGTTGCAGGGGTTAAGAAATTCCAATCACTTAAAACCTGATATACATGTCTCAGTTGAAGGACAAGAAGCAGTCCTAAACCCTTTGGTGCATGAACCCTGGTCATGGTTTCCTAGTCCAGTAGCTTGTTGGGATGGGATTGACATTGGGCGTTTTGGAAACCCCAAAGATGAGCATCGATGGAAAATTAGAGCATCTGTTTTGTCTTCTGCCCGTGCCTATCATGGAGCTCTAAGATCTTTAGTGGTTTCTGAAGATGAGTGTACAGTTTTCGCTACAGGAATTGATCCAGGGTTTAAGGGAAGTGTTCAGAAGTGGGAACTAGCAAGCTTAAGTTGTGTATCTAGTTATCATGCACATGAAGAGGTTGGTTCCTTGTATTATTATAGCTTTCTTACGATAAGCGCATAATTATTCTCTTTCCCATAAAATAGGAAGTATGCACCTAATTGTTTCTTGTATATTTTAGGTTGTTAATGACATCAGTATTCTGTCATCCACCGGAAAGATAGCATCTTGTGACGGAACTATACATGTGTGGAATAGCCAAACCGGGAAACTAATATCTTTGTTTTCTGAGTCACCTTCGTATCAAGATCAAACTTCCTCATATCCGTCATCAAAGAATAATTCCAACCAGTGTGATAGAAATGCATCACATGGATTATCAAGTGGGATTTTCGATGAGAACTTGTATACATGTATACATTATCTAGAATACATGGATCAGCTTGTTGCTGGAACCGGATTCGGTGCCCTCAGGTAAAATAGTATCCATTACACTAAAAAAATCAAAACAATTGAGCATTAGAGATAATATGCAACTATTTTGGTCAATTCCACTGCACAATTCAGGTTTATCGATCTAGCACGAGGCCAGAAGCTTCAAATTTGGGGAGGAGAACCTATTGAATCTGGATTCACTTCTCTCGTATCTGCTCTTTGTTCAGGAGGGTCTCAAACAAAACATGGAGACGGAGCTTCAGTATCACCTTCTTGGATTGCAGCTGGTTTTAGTTCTGGCCAGTGTAGGCTATTTGACTTGAGGGAAAATGGTTTTATTTCCTCCTGGAGAGCTCATGATGGATACGTGACAAAGGTTAATTAAGTTTTTTTGTCTTCCCAAAACCAATATGGCCTTTCTTCTTATCTTCAAATTTCGATTTTCTTGCAGTTAATGGCTCCTGAGAGCCATTTACTTGTTTCCAGCTCTCTTGACAAAACTTTACGGATCTGGGACTTAAGGAAGTGAGCAAAACAATCATTACGGTTTTTCCGTTTCTTGTAAACTTTTTTTTGTTTTGCACGGTCTCTACATGTAATAACAGCTGGTTTATTATCTTTGTGGTAAAACAGGAGCTGGACACCACAGCCTTTTGTTGTGAAAGGACACAACGACGGTGTTTCCGGTTTCTCCATCTGGGGCAAGGACGTTATCTCCATCTCAAGAAACAACATCGGGATTTTCTCACTGTCGAAGTCTCAAGATGAGGTAGTTTCTCAATCCTTATTGAGATTCACGTAATGAGTCAAAGCAAACACGCCTTGATCACTTTGGCTATAAGCCTAAACCAAGATTAGAATTAGATCAGTTCTTTTCAGTCAGTTTATGCACAGAATCGTCGTGAAAACAAGTATGTGAGAATGTCCAGTTTTTCTCTTGACAGGAGGAGCAACAGCAGCAGCGGATTATACCACAGAAACTGTATATGGCAGAGAAGGGAGGAAGAGTCAAGTCGGATTTATCAACCATTTGTGTTTTACCATTCTCAAGATTGCTCATCGTTGGAGCACATGATGGTTACTTGAGAATCTGTTGTTGAAATTATATACAAACTATATACCATATAATTGTTTTCTTACAAATTTTACGGCCTCGTGTGTAATTTTTGTCTTTAAATTTTGTGTTTTGGAATATGGATAGTGCCAAGCACGATCACTAATATGATTGTAATGGAGACAAAGAGGAATGATTTGTTAATGGGCTAATGAGTAATGAGCAATGATTGATGTATTTTTTTTATTTTCTTTTCGTTTGTTAAACCTCTTTGGCCATTGGAAAACCACTTTAATTTTGCTATAGTCGGTCTATTTTTCGGTTAAACGACTAACAAACACACATGCAAATATAGAAGAAGCGGCAAGATATTTATTTATTTTGACACTAAATTGATAAACTAACGTTGCAAAGATTATTTGGTCAATCGGATAGCGATTCTGAAACAGAGGTTGATACTCATCACCGTAAAGAGAGATCTGAATTGTGGATGCAGATGGTGAAATAGTGTTTCAGTAAGGATATGCTTTGGAATGAGCTCAAATGTTGATAACTTGTGAAGAACACGTTTACATAATTTTGAAAATGATGATAGTGTATACTCTTTCAAATAAAATTTGCTACAGCCCCAAAATCCACATCGATTTAAAGCCATAAAAAGTGTTGATAACAAAGAGCAATTTAAATGTAAAGAAAAACAAAATTTAACAAAAAAGGGAACAATAACAGTTGCAGTATTAGACGACTTTAACATAGACATACTGAAAAAAAGAAAAAATCCTTGCTTACCAAGAAAAATTCCTCCATCTTTATGCTTTTTTAAAGCTCGAATTCTTCGTCCCTAAGAGCCAAAGCAGCAGCTTCTTCTTCATCATCATCAACAGCAAAGTACTCATTCTTCTCCTCAGGCCTAAACATATGAAACATAATCACATAGAACACCAAACTCACAATCTCCTCCGCTGCAAAACTCACCCACTGATATTTATAAGCCGCAATAGTTTTAAGCGCAAACACAACGATTCTCGTGAAGTAAAGATATCCGATGACAACAATGTAGAACTGTCTAAACAACGTGAGCTTCGACAAGTTCCTCGCAGCTTTACCATCGGTTTTCGAGGTCTCTCTCAAGGATCGAATCGACCAGACAATCGGGAAGATAATAGCACAGCAACAGATGATATCCACAAGCAAAAACACTTGGTTCCAAGTAACCCAATCTTTGATAAAAGGTCCAGTTTCACCAATGACAATGGAAGCAATGTTGGCTAATACCTGAAGTGGGATCACAATGATCAACACATTCTTCTCTTTCTCCTGCAAGAAAGGTTTCAAAAACGACCAGCCAGTTCCGATCAAGATGATCACGGTGAAGAGAAGAACAACACGGATGAATTGGAAGATGTAGAAGAGAATATCCCAGCCATGAGGCGTTCCAGTGATCTTCACGTAATGTTTATCTTCAGCTGCACAAATCAGATTCAATGATTTGATTAGAAGCAGACCTGCCATGAGAAGATGGATCCGATGAACGGTTTGTTTGTTAGTCCAGCAAGTGTAGCTCCAGAAACCGAGGAAAGCAACGTAGCAGAGGAAGAAGAAGGAGTAGAGAGTTGGTAATTGAGTAGATCCAGCTGGTAGATAGTCTTTAGATCCGTTTGGATCTTTGTTATACATCTCTGTGCGAACCGCCATGGAAACTTTGGTTTCAGGGACGCAATTCGCGAAGAAGAGAGAGTATTCGTTTGGGGAAGTGACTGGGTAAGATTGATTGAATCTGGAGTTTGGCGGAGGAGATAGATCTCTGAATGTGAAGAGATGAGTGACGTAGTGCGAATCTAGAACGCAGAATCTAGGGTTCTGTTGGATCTCGAGGAGGACCTGGAGAAGAGATTCTTCGGAGAGGAGGAAGAATCCGAGACGCGATGCTTCTGGATTCGGATCTGAGGAAGTGGAGACGACGGAGACGGAGGAGATTGAGACGGTGACGTGGCCGGTGTGTGTGAATCCGAATTTCTCGAAGAGGATCATCGGACGAGCGTCGTCGGAGATGACGAGAGATTTGATCTCCGCCGTAGAAGGTGGAACCACGACGGCGAGGAAGAGGAGGATGAAGACGACGGAGAGGGGCATTTTCGTCAGGGAGGAATTGAGATAGAGAGACGTGTAAGAGGAGGATTGAATAACCGTCGGCGAAGTTTGTTAATCGAGTTTTATACTCTTCTTCACTTATCAGATCTGAATCTCTCTATGCAATTTTTATATCCTTTAATTATGGAATTTAAGTTCGACCAAACAAAATTAAATACAATAAACACTTAATATAACAAATTTCGATTTTAATTACACATATACAGTTGACTCAAAAAGAAAAACACAGACATTTTAGATAATAATAAGATTTTTAGCTATACATGTTCTAGTAATCTCGTTCTACTAATATTTCAAAATCTATGCATTTTTACATCCTTTAATTATGGAATTTAAGTTCGACCAATCAAAATCTATATATAATAGCAATCTAATAAATACCATTTGCACATCTGAACGGTTGCGTCTTTTTATCGCAACTTTTCGTTAATGTTTTTATTAATTAAAATATATATTTTACAGTTATGTTTTTTTTTTATAAATTGCATTCTGAATGTTTTCTACGGTTGCGTTTTTTGTTGTAACTCTTCATAAACAGTTGAAACCGCTTATTCGAATCATTGCAATATTTAGTTTATTTTACGAACAATTGCAACCTTTAGTTTATATATTTAGTTTATTTCACGAACAATTACAATTTTTGGTTTATTTTATAAATAGCTATAACATTTAATTATCTACCGCCGCGTCTCTCGGTGTAATTTTTCATAAATTATTATTTTAATTCTTAATTTTTAATTACTAAAATGTATTTATATGAGATTGTAACTATTTAATTTAACACAATAGTATTTGGTTTATTTGACGTTCAACGTTTAGGCTTATTTATCAAACCATTGTAATATTTGGTTTATTAGTTTATGCTTTTTGCACTTGCAAATAGTTTTTTAGTTACAAATTATTGTTTTTTTAATATTAATATACTTAATAAATGCTTGTAAGGGTTTTCTTTATCATAATTTTTGTAGAATATATATTGATTTGTTATTAAAAAAATTCAAAATTATTACAATTCATTATGATTTTTTCGTTTGATATTTTTTTAAATGATTTTTGAAATATATTCCCCTGCGACATCGCGGGGGTCCTGAGTCCTAGTTAAATACAATAACAACATGATATAACAAATTTCAAAATGTAGTAGTATCGTTTTTTGAAATATTCATTGTTTTTGATAAATTACATTATCATAAGACACGTAATTTTCTTTGGGTTGGAAACCAAAACAAGATTCAATGAATATTTCAGTCTCTAATTTGAGGAACGTCCAAAACACTACATTTTAGATGGTCAAAGGTTCCGTGACCAAAAAAAAACAAAAACATGGTCAAAGGTTCATCTGTTGAGTTATCTCATCCATTTGAAATTTACTCTTTTTTACTACTATTTAAGATATTAGCAATGGAAAATAATATTTTCATTCAATTTCTATGGGTTTTTCAAATTTTCTTCTTTGTCTTCAACATTTTTTTTAACATATACTTTACTTCTATTAGGCTGAGCCAACATAATTAGTAAATAGAGATTCGAATATATAAACTTAAATAAAATTATTATAAATAAATTCAGATATTTCATATTTTTGCTCTTTGGTTAGATGATATGCATGTTGATTTGTCGTCTTTTATGTTTTATGTACAATCAGTTGCCTCAAATCTTTTTCTCCATTCTTTAATTTCATGGATCTAATTAAAAACAATTTCATCTTCTTTCCTTCCAAGATATTTACTAAATTCTTACAGTTTCCTTCAAATATCACCTTTCTAAAGTCTTTGATCTACTCTGCTTCGAAGGCAGATGTAACATTAGCATCACTGGTTTGACCTGCTTCTTTGAAAACATTTTGTTCATCTCGTATTATCCACACCGCTGTAGTTCGTCGGTTCTGGTTCATAAAGCTTCCATCATAGTTGTTTTTAATTCATCCCGGTTTTGGCCTTTCCCATTTTAAATGGTTAAGTTAGTTAGTTGAGTTAATTTTAAATTTATATAACAATCATGAAATCTTAATATTATATTTTAATATAAACAATAAATATTTGTTTGATTTTAGAGAAGTAATACTTTTGCTGTATTATATTTAATGATGTTTTTAAAATAATATTTTTACAACTTTAATATAAATCAATTTTTAATCATTTCTATTCTCGGCTTGTTTATTATTGGTTAAATGTTAAGGTAAATCATAAATTATATATTAAAAATAATAGCATTATATTTATTAAATGATGTCTCAAGAAATGATGTTTCCAACTTTCAATGCAAAATTAATTATTTTTATTTTCTTGTCATCATTTACATTCTACTGTTTGTTTCTCTATTGGTTGAATATCGAGGTGAGCCATAAATTATATTTTAAAAGTAATAGCATTACAGCTGTATTATATTAAATGATGTCTCAAGAAATGATGTTTTCAATTTTCAATGCAAAATTAATTATTTTTTCTTCGTTTTAGTTTTTATATTAAATAAATTGTCTTACTATTGGTTACATGTGGAGGTGGATCATAAAATATGTTTTGATTTTTAATAATTAAAATTTTAAAACGTTTTTGAGAGAATAGTGTTTTATTTTTTAGTTAAATTTGATTGATGAAGGTCATCATTTTAATTTAGTGAGTTTAAAATTAAGAACGGACTTGCTCGTTTGCCATATAAAGCAACTGTTGGCGTTGTTCTTCTTCTGCTTCTAACATTTTCCTCTGGCCATCTTCAACCAAAAGTGGCATCTTCCTTTTTCCTCCTTTCGCAATTGACCCGTCAAAATCCCTACTTTTGACTGAATTTGTTGATACATTTCCTTCGTCTTGAGAGATGGAGAAAGCATCACCATCATCACTCACTGAGAAATTTCTCATTGAAGAGAGAGAAGAAGTTATGGTTTCTGAGAAAGGCCGTACCTTGAGAAAAACCCATTTTCTAAAACCATTTTCTACTTCCATTGACGGCTCTGTAGCCGAGCTTCCCCGTCGTGATGATCAACAACGTCTCTCTGATTCTTCTTTGCGTGATTCCTCCTCTGGGTTTTGGGTTGCAGATCATTATTTCTTCCTATCTTGGCTTGGAAAAATGGAAACTTTGTATGAACCCATTTGGGAAAAAGCTGGGATTTATGAGGCAATCAAGGCATCCACTTACAAAATCACAAAAGACCCGTCTTTGATTCTCTCGGTTGCTGAGAAATGGTGTTCTGAAACCAAATCTTTCGTCTTTTCATGGGGTGAAGTAACTATCACGTTAGAGGATGTAATGGTGCTTCTAGGGTTCTCTGTTTTGGGTTCTCCTGTTTTTGCTCCTTTAGAATGCTCAGAGATGAGAGCTTCCGCAGAGAAACTGGAGAAAGTAAGACGAGACAGTGTTGGCAAGGCTAAGCGAGTGAGCCAAGTATCATGGACTTCGAGCTTCATGGGTAGAGGTGGTCAGATGGAGCATGAAGCTTTTCTTGTATTGTGGCTTTCACTTTTTGTTTTTCCAGGTGATTGTTGTCGTTCTATATCTAGAAATGTAATCCCTATCGCTGTTCGTTTAGCTAGCGGTGAAAGGATTGCTCTTGCGCCTACTGTTCTCGCATTCCTGTACAAAGATTTGGGTCGAATCTGTGATTTCGCTAGAGGAAAATGTGCTGGGAAAGTTAGTTTGAAGTCTCTGTTTAAGTTAGTACAAGTTTGGACATGGGAGAGATTCAAGAACATAAGACCAAAAGCTAAAGAGATACCCGAAGGTGAACCAAGAATAGCTCAGTGGGACAGTCTCATACAAAGATCTAAGAATGTGAGATTGTATTTTGATGATTTCGACTGGCGTCCTTACACTAAACCGTTGAAGAACTGGAACCCACTTCGGTTTTACGTTGAAGAGGCTATGTGGGTGACTGTTGATGACAGTGTTGATGATGAATTTGCTTCTTTTGCTCGATGTGTGAAAGTTTCGTACCTTGTTGGAAAAGGTTTTGTAGAGGATTACTTCCCGCATCGAGTGGCGAGGCAGTTTGGTTTGGCTCAAGATCTTCCTGGTTTGGTTACTCTTCACAGAAATTTCACAGAAAAAGAGGCTTGGGATGATTACAGTAAGTCTCTTGATGGTCTAAAGCTCTACATGCCTTCACGACTTGATCGAGGTTCTGTCACTGCGAGATACCAAGACTGGTGGTTGAAATCAGTTGCAGACTTTATGGGTTCTGAGGAGATGCAGAAAGAATCGACTGAAGCTTTTGATGCAAGGAATACATTTGATCATCTTGATAAAGATGATGATGATGGTGATATAGATGTATCTCCCAAGGTACTTCCTTTGAGTCAAGTAGTTCAGAAGTTGGAAGAAGGCCTTCCTACAAAACGCAGAAAATCGAGGAAGCATAGGTTACCAAAGAGATATAAGATATCTGAGTCTCTGCAGATGAAGCGAGCTCGTGAGGGTGATGATAAGAGTTCTATAGATAAAGAAGATGATTGCATGACTGTTGCTCAATTGATCAGATCTAGGAAGAAGTTTAGTGATGTAGAGAAAACTGGAGGTGATGCTTCTGAATCACTTGGAAAAAGAAGTAGAAGATATATGGTGGTGGATAGCGATGATGATTCAGGGCCTTGTCAAAAGCATGCTTGGATGGAAGTAGAGCAAAGGAGTGTAGAGGATGGTGGAACTGCCAAAAAAACAGAGATTACAAGGCAAACATGTGATGCTGTAAACGGAAGTAATGCAGAAAACAAGACTATGATCGATGATGCAACCAAGGAAGCAGAGTCTTGGCTACATGAAGATAAAGAAATGAAGAAGAGATGCATTGGAAAGTTTTCCAGTGAAGCTAAAAAAGAAGAAGATGTTGATGAAAGATTGAGGCAGAGAAAGCTTGCAATAGAGGAGATAGCATTGGAGCTGGAGGCATGTCTTAGCAAGGTGGATAAGAGTTTGACAGAGATTAGAAAATGGAAAACCAGAGGAAACCAGACCAAACCTAGATTTCTGCTGAGCTAGTTTAGTTATACCATTTGATCTGAAACTTCTCATGAGGATCTCAATGGAAACAAAATAAGAGTGTCATTCTCTGGAGAGAATTGTTCAGCTTTTGTGTAGTCGATTATTAAAGTTAAGTTGGTCAGTATTCAAAGACCTGTGTCTAAGATAACAATATCTTCCACATACATAGCCTACAAAACTTGCAAAAGCGTTTTCTTGTTCCAAAAACAACCTACATTTGTGTGTCCTATTTAGCTCCATAAATGTACTCCCTCCATTTTTACAAAAAAAATGTTTTAGATAATAAATTTGTTTCATTAAAGTAGATTTTTTTTTTTTTTGCGCTTAAAGCTACTGTTTTCGTCTCTCTGCCCATCTTCAACGAAACCTGCATTTTTTTTCCGTACATCGCAATTCATGCGTCAAAATCCCTAGTTTTTCGCCTGAATCTTTTGCTTCTTCTCCAACGATGAAGAATGCGTTACCCTCACCACTAACAGAAGAGAGAGAAGAAGTAATGGTTTCTCAGAAAGGCCATTGCTTGAGAAAAGCAAATTTTCTAAAACCCTTTTCTACTTCCATCGATGGCTCTGTAACCGAACTTCCCCGTCGTGATGATCAACGACGTCTCTCTGATTCTTTTTCTTCGCAACTGAATCGCTTGTCTTCGCGTGATTCCTTCTCTGGGTTTTGGGTTCCAGATCGTCATTTCATATATTGGCTTGGAAAAATGGAAGCTTTGTATGAACCCATTTGGCAAAAAGCTGGGATTTTTGAAGCAATCATGGCATCTACTTACAAAATCACAAAAAACCCGACTTTGATTCTCTCTGTTGCTGAGAAATGGTGTTCTGATACTAAATCTTTCGTCTTTCCATGGGGTGAAGCAACGATTACGTTAGAAGATGTAATGGTGCTTCTAGGGTTCTCTGTTTTGGGTTCTCCTGTTTTTGCTCCATTAGAATCCTCAGAGATGAGAGATTCCGCTTATAAACTCGAGAAAATAAGAGTAAAGAATATTGGTTACGACGATTGGCGAGTGAGCCAAAGATCATGGACTTCGAGTTTCATGGGTAGAGGTGGTCAGATGGAGCATGAAGCTTTTCTTGTATTGTGGCTTTCGCTTTTTGTTTTTCCAGTTAGTACTCGTCATAGTATTTCGAGACAAGTTATACCAATGGCTGTTCGTTTAGCTAGAGGTGAAAGGATTGCTCTTGCCCCTGCTGTTCTCGCATTCTTGTACAAAGATTTGGGTCAAATCTGCGATTTCGCTAGAGGAACATATGCTGGCAAAGTTAATTCCAAGTCTCTTGTTAAGTTAGTCCAAGTTTGGACATGGGAGAGATTCAGGAACATAAGACCAGAAGTTAGGGAGATACCTCAAGGTGAGCCTAGAATAGCTAGGTGGAGCAATCTGCAACAAAGGTCTAAGAATGTGAGATGGAGTTTTGATGATTTTGACTGGCGTCCTTACACTAAACCGTTGAGGAACTGGAACCCACTTCGGTTTTACCTTGAAGAAGCTATGTGGGTGACTGTTGATGAAAATCTTGAAGATGAGTTTGTTTCATTTGCTCGATGCGTGAGGAGTTCTCAGCTTGTTGGGATTGGTTTTGTAGAGGATTACTATCCTAATCGTGTTGCAATGCAATTCGGGCTGGCTCAAGATCTGCCTGGTTTGATTACTCTTCAAAAAAACTTCACAGAAAAGGAGTCTTGGGATGATTACAGTAAGTCTCTTGATGGTTTAATGCTATATATGCCTTCACGACTTGATCGAGGTTCTGTCACTGCGAGATACCAAGACTGGTGGTTGAAATCAGTTTCAGACTCTCTACGTTCTGAAGAGATGCAGGAAGAATCAACTGAAGCTTTTAATGCAAGTAATACATTTGATGTTGTTGATGATGATGATATAGATGTATCTCCCAAGGTATTGCCTTTGAGTCAAGTGGTTCAGAAGTTGGAAGAAGGCTTTCCTGCAAAATGCAGAAGATCTAGGATGCGTAGGTTACCAAAGAGATATAATATAAGTGAGCCTGTGCACATGACGCGAGCTCATGAGGATGATAATGAGAGTTCTATGGATGAAGAAGATGATTACATGACCGTTTCTCAATTGATCAGATCTAGGAAGAAGTTTAGTGATGTAGAGAACACGGGAGGTGATGCTTCTGAATCACTTAGAAAAAGAAGTAGAAGATATATGGTGGTGGATAGCGATGATGATTCAGGGCCTTGTCAAAAGCATGCTTCGATTGAAGTAGAGCGAAGGAGTGTAGAGGATGATGGAACTTCCAAAAAAACAGAGATAAAAAGGCAAATATGTGATGATGTAAATGGAAGTAATGCAGAAAGGAAGGCAATGATCGATGATGCAATCAAGGAAGCAGAGTCTTGGCTACATGAAGATAGAGAAATGAAGAAGAAGTGCATTGAAAAGTTTTGCAGCAAAGCTAAAAAGGAAGAAGATGTTGACAAAAGATTGAGGGAGAGAAAGCTTGCAATAGAGAAGATCGCATTTGAGCTGGAGACACGTATTATCAAGATGGAGAAGAGTTTGGCAGAGACTAGAAAGTGGAAAACCAGAGGAAACCAGACCAAACATCGGTTTCAGCTTAGCTAGTTTAGTTATGCCATTTGATCTGAATATTTTCACGAGGATCTCAATGCAAATAAAGCAACGGTGTCACTCTCTGGAGAGAATTATCCAAGTTTTGTATAGTCGATAATTAGAGTTAAGTTGGTGCGCCTTTAAAGACCTGTGTAACAGTCTCTCAGATAACAATATCTTCCACAAGCAAATTGCAAACTACACGTCGTTTCTCTCAAAGACTTTAACATACATTACATACCCTACAAAACCTGCAAATAGCGTTTACTTGGTCCAAAAACAACCTACATTGCAAAACGTGGAGAAGCAAACGATAAAACAACAAACAAATACTATACAAGCAACACTCACTCACTCTCTCTCCCTCTCTCCTTATTACAAAAGAAAAGAAACATCACATAACGCAGAAGATCTGGAGAAGAACCAAGGACTTGAAAAACTTCACATAAAGCTCGAGACTTTACGACAATTTTCACCTCGATTATTTCCAGTGGCTATCCACCTTCAGGCTTTAGGTCATGGTACTCACTCTTGTCAGTGTCTGTGCTGTTCCTAGGAGGATCTGAATCTTTTGTTGTCCCGTTCTGACTCCTTCGTCTTCTCCTATCCTGAAATCCTCAAATTTTGTAAAAGCTTTCAGCACCAAACTCAACAAAAAGATCTATTTGGTTGATAGACATAAGAAGTAGTTTTCAAAGTTGTGATATTTTTCCTTATTCATACCTCTCTAGGAATTGGGTATTCTTCGGATTCAAGCATACGGGCAACTTGGCTCATCCTCGGTCGTTTCTCAGACATTGGATCAACACATCTTAGAGCAGTCAATAGTGTTCTTTTTAAAGCACTAGTAGATGGTTTTGTTTCGAGGTTTGGGTCAATCACTTCTTCTGATCTTCTTTGTTGGACCATCATCTTCAACCACTCCACCAAATGTACCTACAAAAATGAAAAAGAAAATATGTCAGGAAACTCTCTTGATGCAGCAAAGTTTATGTGTTTTGAAGGTTCTTACGGAAAACTTTACCTCGGGTGGTGGACGAGCATAGTCTACCGGATATCTACCAGTTATAGCTTCCAAGAGTACAACCCCGAAGCTGTAGACATCACTTTTCTCATTCAGAAGACCGGAATTCGCATACTCTGGAGCTACGTAACTGCCAAAAAACAAAAGGTTAGTTATTTTCCAAGACCAACAACATTTAAGTCTTCAAAAGTATTATGTGAAATGTTTAAAGAGAGAGATGCCACAACTTACCCAAAGGTACCCATAACTCTAGTAGTTATAAAACTCTTATCAGCGCCAAGTAGTTTAGCAAGTCCAAAGTCAGAAATTTTAGAATTGAATTTGTCATCAATCAGAATGTTGCTAGACTTAATGTCTCTATGCACCACTTTTGGCTCAATCGCCTCGTGAAGATACGCGAGCCTGCATCACCGCTCATCGCATCAGATGAGAATAACCGAAAAGACATGTCAAGAAAAAAATACATGAAGCTGTCACAAGACTTACGCTTTGGCTGTTCCAATAAGAATTTTCACTCGTGCTTCCCATGTAAGATACTCATGGTTTTGATTGTCTCCACGGAGCCATTGCTCCAAATTTCCATTGTTAACATACTCATACACCAGCATCCTAATTAAATGTTACCGCATTTGATGTTTAGTGAATATATCAGAAGAAAATCTGTAGATCTTTCACAACAGAACAGACATACCTCTGCGTTCCTTCCATGCAATATCCGAGAAGGCGGACCAAGTTTTTGTGGCGTACATGACCTATAGCTTCAACTTCTACTCTGAAGTCTTTGTCAGCTTGCCCTCTAAGGAATACAAAACATCACCATTAAAAAAAGAAGGTTCAAGAAACGAAATCTTGAATCTTGATTCACCATTTGCGAAAGACTTACAAATTGTTGAGCAACTTTTTAACAGCAACAGGAGTACCATTAACAAGGTTACCACGGTAAACAACTCCATATCCACCATCACCGATGATATTATCCCTCGAAAACTGATTAGTAGCCATCTGAAGATCTCTAAGAGTGAACCAATGTCCCCATCCGAGGTGAGAAAACTCAGGAAGACCAGACAAAGGAGATGGAGCTGTCAAAGGATTAGCAGAAGATACGCTCGATCCATCTTTTTTCTCCAAGTGATTAAACGAGCCAGACCGGCTACTATCGCCATTTTCTGACTCTGCTTTTATCCCCTTTTCGAGTTCTTTATCCCCAAATTTCTCACTAATAGAGGGATATCCATTGCCACCATTGCTTGACGAAACCTCATCAACTCTAATCTCTTTAATCTCTTCAGGAACACTAGGAGGAATCTGGCGACTAACAGGAATAAGATTAGAAGAAGATCTAGAGGATTTTCTCCTGAAAGTAAGCCATAGGGATATAGCTAAAACTACGACGAATATCGCGGAGAGAACAATCACTATTATCTCCCATAGCTCCAAACCATTGTAGTTCCGGGATAATGTGTCATTTAAACCAGAACCCATCTTCTGACCTCCGTTTTATTCACCTGAAAAAGACGAGGCAAACCGATGAATTCATAACTTAAACACACACATAAACTCCTTTTATAACCATAAATTTTGCTGTTTAAACAATAATCAGCCAATAAAAAAAGAATCATTTCTAGACCTGAAACAAACCCCAGAAACACAAAGCTTAAACCAAATATCAGATTTGAGCTACCCAGACATAGAAATCTAACCAAACCCACAAAGAAAATGCACATAGCCTCTCTTTAAGGAAGTCAAAACTGGAAAGGAACAAGGAAAAAGACAAGAAATTGAACAAAGACTAAGAAAAATCAGATTCAACAAAACCAACATTGTACCTAAGTCCCAAGAATTGCCAGCTGCCAGATTATTCAGTTCTCAGACCAAACGCCAGCTAAACACTAAGCTGGAAAGAAAACTACAGGTGAAGAAAAAGAAGAAAAAAAAAGAAGCTAATCTAGATAAATCTCTACCGACAATAGAAACTATTCAGAAACACAAAAATCCGTCGCATTGTCTGATAAACACAAATCAAGCAACACCAAAAAAACAGAGTCTTGAGAAACTCAAGAATAGAACTCTTACAATAAGAACTAGGGTTCATAAGCGAGAGAACCAACCTGATGGGCCAAAAATTTGGGGGATTTCAGAGCGACATTGAAGGGAAAAAGTCAGATCTTAAGCAGCATTGACTAGAAAGTTTCCAGCTTTGGATCTTTTTGTAAAAGATCTCTCTAACCTAACAGACAAAGAACCTAAGCAGTGAAAAGAAAAGCAATCAAAGACCAGAGAAATGAATGTGAGTGGGAAAGATTGAAGCTTTACCCTTGTAGCTGTGTTCCAATAATAATTATAATAAACAGTAATAAAAAAAAGATTTAATCCAATTATTTATTCTGGCTTTTATTAGCTAGCAAAAGTGACGACCGACGAAGACGAAACAATGTGAAAGACTTTTTTTTTTTTTTTTAAGGGCAAAGGTGAAGACTTTTTTTGGTTTTGTGAGGAAACAGATAAAAAGAGTGAAGAAGAAGAAGACTCACCTAAAAAGTTTAATCTTGTTGTAACTGACAGAGTGTGTAACTAATGGGAATGTCAAACTAAATCTAATTTACTCTTTGACTAAACACAACACTCATTTACTTTTGGTCTTAAATGAAATTGTTGAACATATGTTTTTGTTTTGGGTCTGTTTTATTATAAATAAATGTCAAACTAATGCCATTTGTATAATGTAGAAAAACGTCTGATGTTTTGTTTTCTCTTCAAATTTTGTTTATGAAAGTAATATCTCATTGAAGTTTTTGGATAAACAGAAAGACAAAATAAATAATGAACGACATTTATATATAGTATATCATTATCAGCAAATAATTTGTAACGAAACAAAGACATAATTTTTAATGCATGTGAAAGTACGAGTGTTACTTAATTTAAGCAGCTGAGACTTAATTTTGATATATCAGCAAAAAATTTTTTTTTTTTTCCTCCATATATCAGCAAATAACATTCCCCAATCTAGTTGATATATAATCAAATTCATAAAGTCCAAAGTTGAAGAGAATGTCCAGTCTAGTTAGGCGGCTTGGTTCATTTTGAAGAATCTTTAAAATAATAATCTCCATGACAAACTGATGAAAATGACTTTATGTTTGTAGATAACGTAAAATTATCAAGTTGATGCCAAATTCACTAGTTTGATTAATTAGCCCCTGGAAAGATTAACGGTCTACAGTTACTAGATAGTTTCTCTTGAATCTAGTCATTACAATTTTATTTCTATTTTATGAGTACTACCTCTAACAATATTATGAAAGTATTAAACTCACGGGATTTTTTTTTTATGTTGACGTACTAAAACACATGTTTAATTTTTATACCAACAAGTTAGAAAAAAAAAACTAAAGATGTTTTTTAGACTTTTAGTACGTTTTAAAAAAAATCGCAAATCTGAAAATTGGTATAGAGTAACATTGATTACAAAAAACTGAGGGTGTGACTAATATACTAGCGAAATCACTTTGCAAAACATGGAAAGTAGTATACCACACCTTAATCTTTAGAAATCAGAGAATGTTTTCAATATTTTATGTTTAAATGAAAAAAACTATATGGTATTTAATATGTCTGAAATTAATCGGAGTTTTCTTGCTTATAGAAAAACTGTAGTGGAACTTTCCGAAACACATTGATACAGAAAAAAAAATGAAAAGTGTGGCATTAAATACAATCCGACCCGCACTATGATAAAACTTGTAAGCATTATTCTTCTTTGCGGATAAGCATACAAACAGAAGAATTCCAAAAGTATAATCCCAAAACTTTTAAAAATGCATTTTCTGATTAAAAAAAAATCTGAAAAATTATCGTAAACTGACATTATCAAAACCAATGTTTTCTTATCTCAAGATAATTTATTTTTGGGCATTCGAGATGACCCTTTTTTTTTGGACAACGATTCAAGATGACTGACTAATTGTCTATATATTTTCTTGACAATTGGTTTTGTTGGGGGTGATATTTGAATTATATGTAAATACAGGGGCCTTAATAGAAAACGTATAAAGAAAGGGACAAAATCTGAAAAAAGGAATAAAAAGCACAGAGAAAAAAATAAAAAGGCCAAACTCCAAAGGCACACCACCATTGAACTTGCCTCCGTCTCTCACACGCAAGTAGTTCACCCTCTCTCATCTCTTAAGTCCTCTCTCCTCGCCGTGAAGCTCTGAGAAGAAGAGAGAAGTTCCGATCTGATAGGAACTGTGAGTTTCTTTGAGTATCCGGAGAAACAAATCGCCGATTTGCTCCGGATAATCTGAGTCTCGAAATCAAACGATGTTTTGCGATTGCTTCTACTGGAACAAATCAATCACCGAGTTGGAATCGGAATCGTTCGATTCAAAGCCCTTCTCGCTTCCGTCTCCTCTCCCTCGATGGCCACAAGGTACAGTACTATCATCCTTTATTGGAGATTTCTAATTTTGTTATCAATTTTTTTAATTAGGCTTCTATTTTTATTTCTAATTTTGGATATTTTCGTGATTTTTAATCAAAATTGATGTTTAATTTTCCATATCATCATGATACTCAGTGTTATGTTTTCTTAATTTTTTTTCTGTGGTAAAATTCGTTGGAATATTCAACATTGGCACCTGTTGTTGTCTGTTTGACTGGTTCTTCGTTAGACATTTGATTCAAGATTTTTGTTCCATGGTCAACGTTATTGGACTAATTACATTTAATTGAACTGAAGAAAAAAAGTTGTACGGTTCAACATTATTAGTTACTGACTTTTCAGCTAATTAATCTTCACATGTTTTGCGACAAGGTAGGTTTTTGAGCTTCAATAATGTATGGACTTATTATTTATTAATGTAGCACGATGAAGATGGATATGATATATTACTCTATCATAGTTTTTACATGTTTTGATGATTCTTTAATTCTTTATCAAGTCCCAACAACCCCTTTGGATAATGTTGAGTAATGGTTGATGATGATAACGTGTTGATAATTCAATTGTGTCGTTGTGGTTATTCTATCTTAGTTTAGAATGCTGTCAAATTATCTTTGAGTTGAATCAGAATTGGAATTTTTATCTATAATGTTGGTTTGCCTTTGTTTCAGGCAGCGGTTTTGCTACCGGAAGGATAAATCTTGGAGAAATCCAAGTGGTGAAAGTCATCGAGTTCGATAGAGTTTGGAAATGTGGCAGGTCGCGTGGTAAATCGAGTTGCGCCTCTTTTTACAAACCTGTGGGGATACCAGAAGGTTTCCATTGCCTTGGTCATTACTGCCAGCCAAACAATCAGCCATTGAGAGGCTTCGTTCTTGCAGCTCGGGCTAACGAGCCCGGTCATCTAGCGGATGAGCATCGCCCTCCCTTGAAAAAACCTTTGAATTATTCTTTAGTTTGGAGTTCAGATTCAGATTGCTACTTCTGGTTACCTAATCCTCCGGTTGGTTACAAAGCCGTGGGAGTTATTGTCACTGATGGATCAGAGGAGCCTGAAGTTGATGAAGTGAGATGTGTAAGAGAGGATCTTACGGAGAGTTGTGAAACCGGTGAGAAGGTTCTTGGCATGGGATCTTTTAATGTCTGGAGCACTAAACCGTGCGAGACAGGTATTTGGTCTAGGGGAGTGGAGGTTGGGTCATTCTTTTGCTCTACTAATGACATGTCTTCTAATAATAAAGCCGCCATGAACATTGCGTGTTTGAAAAATCTCGATCCGAGCCTACATGGTATGCCAAATCTTGACCAGGTCCATGCACTTATCCAGCATTATGGACCAATGGTCTACTTCCATCCCGAAGAGACTTACATGCCTTCGTCCGTGCCATGGTTCTTTAAAAACGGAGCTTTGTTGTACCGGTCTGGGAAATCTCTAGGCGAACCGATTAACTCTACTGGCTCGAACTTGCCTGCGGGTGGAGAAAACGATGGGAGCTTCTGGATTGATCTCCCTGAAGATGATGAAGTTAGAAGTAATCTAAAGAAGGGAAATCTAGAAAGCTCAGAGCTTTATGTCCATGTGAAACCCGCACTTGGCGGGATTTTCACGGACATTGTGATGTGGATTTTCTGTCCATTTAATGGTCCAGCCACTCTCAAAATCGGGCTTCTCACCGTACCCATGAACCGCATTGGAGAGCATATTGGTGATTGGGAACATTTCACTTTCCGAATAAGCAATTTCAACGGCAAGCTTACACAAATGTTCTTCTCACAGCATAGCGGTGGAGGATGGGTTGATGTATCGGATCTTGAGTTTGTCAAAGGAAGCAACAAACCGGTTGTGTACTCATCCAAACACGGCCACGCGAGTTTCCCACACCCGGGAATGTATCTTCAAGGCCCGTCGAAGCTTGGGATTGGAGTGAGAAACGATGTTGCAAAAAGCAAGTATGCGGTGGATTCTAGTCAACGTTACAGAATCGTAGCAGCGGAGTATTTAGGCGAAGGAGCGGTTTCAGAACCGTGCTGGCTGCAGTTCATGAGAGAATGGGGACCAACTATAGTGTACGATTCTGCAGCTGAGATCAATAAGATAATTGATCTTCTTCCACTGATTGTGAGGTATTCTTTTGAGAGTCTGTTTCCTATTGAGCTTTATGGCGAGGAAGGTCCTACAGGACCAAAGGAGAAGGATAATTGGGAAGGAGATGAAATGTGTTGAAAACAGAGCTCCTCTGTTTCAATGAAGCTTTTTGCTAAGTGTTTGTGTAAAAAGTGTGTAGATATTATGTAAATTGTAAACAAATTTTTGATTCGGTTTGATTATTTTCGATCTTACGGTCGTTATTAATGATATATACTCAATCATTGTCCTTAATCCAGTCTTCTGCTGTTCTGCATAATGAGGTACAGATAGATTCCAAGTGATAAAAGTTGTCAATTCATAGAGGATTAGTGAGTGAACATGTGCTTTTAGCCTGTTACTACGTTTATTGAAACGACGTCGTTGTAGTAATTAACATTAGAGATCTAGAATATGTTGCGGTAGACTTCGTCGTAGGTTATATAAACTTTTCTCGGTTTCTAAAACGACGGCGGTGACAAGGAACTTCCAGACACAGAACAAAACAGCAAACGAAGAAATTTCAAAATCTATTTCAATTCAACGTATACTTTCCTTAAATTAGGAATTAATCTTCAATTTTCTCCACAAAATTGAGATCCGAATAACTATGGTGAGACTCAAGACGAGTCTCTGGGTTCTTCTCCTCGCGCTCGTTTCATCAATTCAGTTAAAGGGTTCGTTTGGATCTGAACCAAGTAAAGTAGCTTATGTCACACTTTTGTATGGAGATGAGTTCTTACTAGGAGTTAGGGTATTGGGCAAATCGATTCGTGACACTGGATCCAAAAAAGATATGGTCGCTTTGGTTTCCGATGGTGTCTCAGACTACTCTAAGAAGCTACTCAAGGTTTGGTTTTTATTGTCTAGTTATTGAAGTTTTAAGATCTAAAGATTTCTCTTTTCGATTGAGTTTGAGCTTGAATTTGATCAAATACTGCTTTGTTTAAAGTTGTTTGCTTTTGATTCTATAGGCTGATGGATGGAAAGTTGAGAAGATTAGTTTACTGGCAAATCCAAATCAAGTTCATCCGACAAGGTTCTGGGGTGTTTACACAAAGCTTAAGATCTTTAACATGACTGATTACAAGAAAGGTAAGAGATTTCTGCCGTTTTTTCTTTGGGGTTTTCGTATTGAGAACTTAAATCTCAAAAAGCTTTGTTTTTTGTGTGCAGTTGTGTATCTTGATGCTGATACTATTGTGGTAAAGAATATTGAGGATCTGTTTAAGTGTTCCAAGTTTTGCGCAAACTTGAAGCATTCTGAGAGGCTAAACTCTGGTGTCATGGTTGTTGAACCATCTGAAGCTCTTTTCAATGATATGATGCGGAAAGTGAAGACTTTGTCTTCTTATACCGGAGGAGACCAGGGGTTCTTGAATTCCTACTATCCAGATTTCCCAAATGCTCGTGTTTTCGATCCGAGTGTAACCCCTGAAGTCTTGAAAACCAGACCAGTTCCTGCTATGGAGAGGCTTTCGACGTTATACAATGCGGATGTTGGTCTTTATATGCTTGCTAATAAGGTATTTGGTTAGGAAACAAAGTTGTAGTTAGTCTCGTGGTGTCTATTTGGTTCTGTTTTTCATTTTGCTGTTAAAGTCTATGGCTTACTATGAAATCGATGTGATCTTGGAATATGTAGTGGTTAATTTGGGATTGGTTTTGATTGGTTTAAGGTATAATTGTCTTTTTATTCAGCTGTTTGAATTTTGAGTTTTCTCATTATTTCTGCAGTGGATGGTTGATGATAGTAAACTTCACGTTATTCACTACACTCTAGGCCCTCTTAAGCCTTGGGACTGGTGGACAGCATGGCTCGTGAAACCTGTTGATGCTTGGCAAGTAGGTCTTCTTCTTCACTATGGTTTTTAGGTTTCTTTTGAGTGAATTTCTCTAAGTCTGATTTCACCCTGAACAATTTCAGAGCATTAGGGTAAGGCTTGAGGAAACTCTTCCTGGAACTGAAGGTGGCAAAAACCAACATGATGAACTTGTCGTCAAGTTCCTTTTCTTGTTACCTCTTTGTGCACTTTTGTTCTGCATTTACCGATCCATCCAGGTAAAGACTTCTTTGGTACCTCCACCTCCACCTCTGCTACATTCATCATTCTTGGATCGTAATTTGATTTTATGTTTTCTGATTTTCTCGCAGGGTCGTGAGGGTTCATTGTGCTGGAGCTCGTTCAGCAATCAGATTAGATATCTTTATTACCAAATTAGATCTAATGGAACACTTGGTTATAGCGGTATATCTACCATGAATCCCAGCTATCAAGTGAGTTTCAACATCAAATCGTTGTGGTTAACTTCTTAAAAAAATTGATCTAATCTGAACAATGTTAATATTGCTTCTTGTCGACAGCCCCACAGTGGCAGCGCACAGTCCAAGGTTCCTCAACACTTGGGCGCGGTTGCAGTTGTCGTCTGTTTTACTGCTCTTCTGTTATCTCTTGGAATGTCCTTTGCGATTGTGCCGAGGCAAATCATGCCATGGACTGGCTTGGTCTTGGTGTATGAATGGACTTTTACAATCTTCTCTCTTTTGTTTGGTTGCTTCTTGCTTTTTGTGCATCTACATGGAAAGAAAATAGCAATACAATCAGAATCATCATCCTTGGATGATTCCGCAAAAGGTATGTACATGAGAAGAAAACAAAAATTGTGATAATCGGTAATCGTAGCGTTGAGAATTAAGAAGAGTGCTGATTTCCACCATTTTTGTGGTCTCAACAGTTCATCAGCGAGCAGGTGTGTCTTGTGACGTTACTACATTGTATTATGGATTAGGGATGGCTTTTCTGGCTATTGCTGCAGTTTCTTTACCTTACATTTTAGGGATCACTGCTTTATTCACGAGGTAAATTTTGTTAATCAAGTCGCTAAGAATGGTTCTTGCTATTTGATTCAACACATTCTTGTCCTTATATTTTTACTTGATACATTCCCTAAGATTTGTCATGATTGAATCATATTGAACAGGTTGGGTCTAATGGTGGGTGTAGCCATAATTCTAGCTGCCTTCATGACTTATGCGTCAGAGCACCTCGCGGTCAGATGGTTCTTGAAAGGTCTAGAAGACCGTCGCGACACGACGAGATCAAATTCCTTATGTTTCCTCTGCTGACAACAAAAAAACAGCCGAGTAAAAGTGTCACCTTTGTAACTTGCAGAAACAACAGAGCCTATCTATAATCCTGAGTTATTGTAGTTCTTCTGTTCTTGTCTTGAAATGGTTAAAGCTTTGTTCTTTCTTTGTCATTATGTCTCATAACAACACAAGATTCTAAACCGCGAGAATTCAGCAAGAACCAGAAGAGACATTTTAAACCAAACCGCGAGTTAAACCATTTGTTGTCCGAACCGTACCGATCGCGATTTAATTTTAAATTAACCGAACCGGATTTCCACCAACGTCGTCTTCTTCACTCGTCGTCTTCTCCTCAGTCCTCCACTCAACATCTCCGATGAGTTTATTGATTTCGTAGTTTTGTCTGTTTTGATTTCTGACAGGAGCTTCAGCTTAAAGGATCGATTTAAAGTTCACAACTTGTTCCCCATCCACATTTGAACCTTATTTCTCCCTCCGGTGGTGCCGTCAATCCAATAAGGTATGACATCGAATCTCTGTTTCTTCATGTTCAATTGAATACGAATCGATTGTTTTAGGTTTAAAAGAAGTAACTTTGCTCTTCTTCATATTTTCTTAACCTAATGTTACAGTCTTCTTCTCTTGACTACAGAGGAGAGATACAATGCGTTTCACAACTTCGATAATCAATGAGCATCGCCGGTTTTCATCGTCGTCACGATCATGGGTATCTCCCATTTGCTTCTCGGAGAAGAAGAAGAAACTAAGCCCACCACCTGAATCCTCAATCTCAACTATGGAAACAAACCCCAAAACCAAGTTTATCTCTCACGAATCTACTGTCAGTTTGATGAAACGAGAGAGAGATCCTCAACGTGCGCTTGATATCTTCAACAAAGCTTCTCAGCAGAAAGGTTTTAACCATAACAATGCTACATACTCTGTTCTTTTAGATAATCTCGTTAGACACAAGAAGTTTCTAGCTGTTGATGCCATTCTTCATCAGATGAAGTACGAGACTTGCAGGTTCCAGGAAAGTTTGTTTCTTAACCTGATGAGACATTTCTCCAGGTTTGATTTGCATGATAAAGTTATGGAGATGTTTAACTTGATTCAAGTGATTGCTCGTGTGAAGCCTTCTCTCAATGCCATTAGTACTTGTTTGAATCTCCTTATTGATTCAGGGGAGGTTGATTTGGCCCGGAAACTACTCTTGTATGCCAAACACAATCTTGGATTGCAGCCAAATACTTGCATTTTCAATATTCTAGTGAAGCACCACTGCAAGAATGGGGATATCGATTCTGCGTTTCTAGTTGTGGAGGAGATGAAAAGATCTGGGATTTCATATCCCAATTCGATCACTTACTCAACCCTTATGGACTGTCTGTTTGCACACTCGAGGTCCAAAGAAGCGGTGGAATTGTTCGAGGATATGATCTCGAAAGGAGGAATTTCACCAGACCCTGTGATTTTCAACGTTATGATCAATGGATTCTGTCGTTCAGGGGAAGTCGAGAGAGCCAAGATGATTTTAGACTTCATGAAGAAGAATGGATGCAACCCAAACGTATACAATTACTCGGCTCTAATGAATGGGTTCTGTAAAGAGGGAAAGATTCAGGAAGCTAAACAAGTCTTTGAAGAGGTGAAGAAAACCGGGTTGAAACTCGACACAGTTGGTTATACCACATTGATGAACTGCTTCTGTAGAAATGGTGAAATTGAGGAGGCTATGAAGTTACTTGGAGAGATGAAAGCATCCAGATGCAGAGCTGATGCATTAACATATAATGTAATACTCAGGGGCTTGTCCAGCGAAGGAAGATCAGAGGAAGCTCTTCAGATGCTGGATCAATGGGGATGTGAAGGAGTTCATCTTAACAAAGGTAGTTATAGGATCATACTGAACGCGTTGTGTTGTAATGGTGAGCTCGAGAAAGCGGTAAAGTTTCTGAGTGTGATGTCGAAGAGAGGGATTTGGCCTCACCATGCGACTTGGAATGAATTGGTGGTTCGGCTTTGCGAATCCGGGAATACAGAAATTGGGGTTCGAGTTCTGGTTGGATTTCTTGGAATAGGTCTCATACCAGCGCCCAAATCTTGGGGAGCTGTGGTTGAATCAATTTGCAAAGAGAGAAAGTTGGTGCATGTCTTTGAACTGCTTGATTCTTTAGTTTCTTGATAAAGCCCTTTATTGATACTAGTCTGGTTACATAATCACTCTTACAAGTTGCAACCACACATCACTTTACAGAATCAAGAACATAAGTTATTAAATTGGAGTTGAAGCTATCATAATGGACAAACTTTGATCCTTTTTCCCAATATTGGCATCCATCAGGAAAGGCTTGGAAAGCTATGCAAGAACAGTTTCTCCAGCAGTTTCCATGACAGTCGCTAAGACCAGCGCTTAAACTATCATCATAGTAAAACGGATAATAACCGTTATTATTATTCATCATGTATCCTCTTCTCGGTTCGAAATACTCTGACCCTTTCCTACAAGCCGTTGGCTTCTCCTTGATGCAGATTGCTGAACTGTTCTTTAAATCCGTCTTGCAGGGTTCACTGCTTTCGGAAATCCAGTTGCTGCTTTCGTTGCTGCTGAGCACATTGGTTACAGTGATTTGGCCTAGAGTATCCAAGAACCAGCTGGACAAGACCGAACTGTTAGCTTCCTTGATTGAGTAGCTGAAGTACTTCATGTACTTATTTGAATCGAACTTGAATTCATAATCAATGTAGTGTCTGGATAGCTCTAAGGTCAAATGAGAGCTTCCATTGTTCGTCAAGATTCCACTGGACCAGTAGATTTCACCGCGGCGCCAGACGAGTAACTGGTTTGCTCCTGATGGGTCTAGTCCTAGTCTGAATGCTCCTGGGACTGGGACTTGGTCACTTATCCATGAAGTAACTGATACTTCTTTCTTGGTTCTAAGGTTAAACCCAATCTTCATCCCGGGAAGTAATGTGTTTGTGGGATGGTCAAAGCTTTGCCATAGAACACGACCCGGAACTCCTCCTGGCCTGATCTCTCTGACTACAAAGTTCCCGGAATCGAGTAAAGTGGCAGACACATTCCCGGCCAATGAAAGCTGCCCGGCTGGTCTTTGGTTCACCAAGATTGGAAAAGCATTTTCCTGTGTTATCTTTAGAACCCCATTGGTGTCAATGGATAGAGCACCAGATGAATCAGAAATCGATTCGATTGGGTTACCCACCCAAACTGGATTTATTGGAATCCTTTGAGGCCAGATACCAAGATATCTAGGACCAGCTGACCCGAGTTCGGAAGTAGATGATTCTTTAGGTGTAAAGAATCCGAGAGCGAAGATACCACCCACAGAGATCAACTGCTCCCAGTCTCTGAGCTGCTGCCCCGGTTTTAACATATCAGTTTTGAGTGGTGAAATGGCGAAAACCGAACTGAGAAAAGTCGGTATGAGAAGGAAAATGAAGGGAACAAGAACGAGTGAAAGAGCCATTTGTTGTTTGCTTGGTTAAGTGTTTGTTTAACTTTTAGCTCTCTTTATAGAAAGTTTTATAGCACCTTTTGTCCCATTTGAATAAGTGATTAGGAATAGTCTTTGGTCTCTGCTTGTAACATAACAAGTCTCATAAGCTTTAAAATATATGATGGCGACTACCTAAGAAATTTCTTTCGAATGGTTCTAATGGAGTCTCTTTCCGAGGCAGAAGTTTCAAAGTCAGACCAAAGATTGGGTTAAGGTTGAGGTCATATCTCTGTCATATGTATTTGGTCCTACTTCAGTTTACATTGGTATATAATGTTAGATCAAGATTTGCAATGGTAAACCATGGAGAGCGTTGATCATAAAATCTAATTTCTGTTTTTCAAAATATTTTTTTAATAGAAATTTAGCGAATATATAAACAATCACACGATAGAATGAATAAGTTCACAGATCGAAAACTCAAAAACTAAAATTCAACCTACTTAAAGTCACTTTGTATTCGTAATGAAAAATTGTAAATTAGTTATTGAGATATAAGCTTTGATTGGTGTGGAAAATGGAAACGCGTCGTGGGGTTCTTTCGGTGTGATGTGGCTGATGGAATCATGAAATAATGATGATAGTTACTCACTTATAGTTACTTTTTTTTTTATAAACTCTATCGGCTGATCCGGTCAGTCTCGGTAAGAACGCACCGAGGTGCTACAGAGTAGACTATTTCCGTGGTTCAACGGTTCAACGATTCAATGGATACCATGAACTCTGAGCGGACTCGAGTCGAACGGGCATAAAATTCATAAGATCCAGAATTGGACTATCACACTGCCTGATCCGAATTTGGAATGTCTTCTAACTAATGCCAAAGGGTAATCATGCCAATAGTTACTTGAGGAATAATTTTCAAAGTCTTCCAATATCAACGTGTATAATTTTCAAAGTCTTCCAATATCAACGTGAATTGCAATCTTCCACACAAACGTTTTTACTCTTAAATTTTTTTTTAGGTAAATGGAAATATTATAGATTTTCAATTCATACGTCTCTCTAAAATCATGACTATTTTTCTACATATATAATATTTATGATCGATACAAATAGATAAATGTCTCTATGACTCTATATGTAGTGTTAGAGTGTTACAGAACTACATTACATTATAAATGCTATTTAGAAGTTCAAGTACATTGGATCATGACTCTTTTTTTTCGGTTTCTGTAATTCCACTATGTAATTGTATATTTTGAAGTTTAAACTCAAATCTCTTGGTGTAAGAACTAATAAGCATGTAGCCAACTAACACCACCAAGTGTTTTCACATTGTAAGTGGGATAAATGATGGTTTACAAAAAAAAAAGTGGGATAAATGATTTCGTACGTACAATCAATCACAAATCTTTGAAATATTCACCTTGCATTACAACTTTTTTGCATTTTTGCTATATCTTTTTTTCTCCTTAACTAGAGGTGAGAGCTGAGAGATTATTTTCAAGGCGATTTTAGATCTGAAGATTAATGCAACTTAGAAAGCAAAGAAAAATTTGTCTCATCTATACTATTAATTGGGAATCATTAAAAAATAAAAAACCTTTTAGTTGTAAAATATTACATGTAATGCCATTAAGATATTTGCACTCAAAGAGTTAAAAAAAACAAATCGTAAATGGGTAAAAAAATAATTTGGAAGGAGTATATTCCATTGACACAATCAAAACTAACATTCCATATATATATATATATATATATATATATATATATATATATATATATATATATATATATATATATATATATATATATATATATTCGGAAATATAGGGAAATATCCCAAAACCAATATAATTAACAAATTTTCCATAACTAAACGGATTAATAGTATAACTATTCCAAAAATACATGCAATCTATAATTATGTCCATTAAATTCGGATCTTTTAAAGATATTTTTTAATTCAAAAAGATATTTAAAGTTCTTTCTTATCAAACCTAAACACTTAGATTATTGTTTTCCTTTGACCCCTTTATATATTGTTTTCTAAAGTTGTGTTGGTAAATTATTTTTTTTTACCCCATCAAAAATATTTTATTTTATATTTGATTGTCTATTTTTTAAATAATATTATTGCATTAAAATGACATTGTTTTAGTATGCTTAACGTTTTGTGCCATCACCAGCAAATTTTTTTTTTTTTTGTCATCCGAAATTAATTAGTGCTCAAAAGAGCCATTTCTGGGGAATGTTGTTTACATAAGTGATATGAAGCGGGTCTGTACGAACTTTTCGTGCCAGATTATCCGCTTTTACATTGGCATTACGAGAAATTAAAGATAAAGAGAAGGTATCACCAGCAATTGTTTCTCAAATTAAAATCTATTTTCTTAGAAAACACATATAAATTAGAATTTGAATAGTATGGAAATAAAGATAGAAAAATTTAACAATTATATTATAAAAGCTTTTAATTGAATAAAAATTTAAAATAAATAAATAAAATTTAAAAAATTTAAATATGAGAAATATTAATGTAGTTGACAAAATATATATATATATATATATATATATATATATATATATATATTAATGTAGCTTAGATAAGTGTGGACCGTTGGATGAATCAACCAACAAAATAAATGAGTAGCTAAAACCGGATTAAACCAATAAAATTAGGAAAAAAATGAATTTAGTTACCAAAATTAATAGTATACACCAAACCAAATTTTAGAAGTATCGGGATATATCGCATAGGGACGGGACGTGAACGGAAAATTCAAATTAATAATATACACAAAAATAATTCTCTATAATTCAGAAAATATTGGATATGGGACGAGAACGGGTATTTAGAAAATAAAAAAAATACTTTCCAAACTATTCTCGATAAAATCCGGGATAAGAATTATGGGTAACGGAACGGAAACCAAAATTTCAGGTAGCTAAATTCAATACTCAAATTTTCAAAATTTCTAACGAAAATGTAAATTTAATACACAAACGAAAAGTACATGAAATACGGGTTTTTTCATCAGAATCGCTTACCTATTTCCTTATCCGTTGGACTAAAATATACAATCCTAAACGGATATAAATTTTTTTTAAACGGTTATGAGATTGAAAGGTCCAGACATATATGGGACGCGACGAGACATGTTTTCTATCCCGAAATGGTCATACCACCTTTCTCTCATTATCTTTTTTTAGTGTAGTTGTCTTTTATTCATAACAAAACAAATCCGATTACTTATTTTGTCTAAACCAAATTGAAACCAAACCGAATACCAAACTGGTATGAGTTTGAATTATAAATATTATACCAAACAAATAAGTCTATTAACATATTCCCGCACGAACGTGCGGGTCCGAATCTAGTACTTTCATTATTGCATACACACTTCTTTTTTCTATGAGTGCAATAAATTACTAGATTAAACCAACAACGACAAATCAAAAACAATAAGCCAATATTCAATTTTCGCTACCCGTACTTGAAAAAAATTACATATTCGACCCCTTTTTTTTCTCCACTCCTCCAACCCCCAACTATATACACTTTAAATTTCAATTACACCTAGGATTAAACCCCGGGCCACCATAGTAAAAATAAGTTCCCCATTCATTACTATGCGAACTCTTAATGTCGTAACATTCGGTGTTCTCGGCTAATATCTTGACATCACGCACCGATACGAGACTGTTGTCTGAATCTACAACTTCCAAATTCCGAAAGTAACTTGCTTTTCCAAACCCTTCGTCTGGAAAATGACCAGAACCCATTTGGGTTGTCGTGTGCCGGCCTGAAGCTCGTGTGTTCACAACCTCACCGCCCCATTCCACGGTAGTCGCGTGGTCGGCTAAGTGGGTGAATAGCTCGGCTGGCCAATATCCCACTAGTGTGCTGTCCCCTAAACCCATCCACCAATTCCCCATTTTCGGATCCTGCCATTGAATATAATTCCTTTAAACATTTTTCTTATAAGAAATGAACTTTTATATATTATTAGCATGCTTCTTCTTTTTTCACTATGATCATGAAAATAAATCCAAAAATAATTATTCACTAAAATATAGGATGCCCTAACAATATCTATGGGGGAATCATATCACTCGCACTCTTTTACTCAAATTCTCATTAAAAAAAATCGACGCCGTTCAAATTCAAGATGTGGCATCCACAATATTGAAGTTTAAGTGTATATGCACGTTTCAATATTAAGTTATATAGATGATAAATAGAGAAAGACTAACCTTCCAAATGAGTATTGTGATGTCAAATTGGTTTCCTTTGAAAGTAGAAAGAGGAGAAATGGCTGCTCCAATGGCAATCTTGTTATTTGTTTGGATAAATCCAGAACACAGAAGATTGTAACATCCTGTTGCTTGATATGAATCACTCTAATAACACAAGATTATTATTAGTTTAGGACAAGCTCAAAACCAAAAAAAAAAAAATGATGAACCAAAGTATTGCCAAGCAATGATCAAAAACCAATTTAACATATATTTTCAAAATTTACGACCAAATATTTGTGTAAATATGTCATCCTATTTTTAGCTTTTGTACAGAACCAAATTTAATGATTTGGAGAGTAGTACAGAAATTGGACTGGTATCAATCCAATTGATAATATGTTATTAATGCAATAATAAATGCTCTACACCAAACATTATCATGATGACTCTGTTCTATCATTAACTTCAAAATGATCAATACTACTACACATTAAAGGAACCTGTAAGAATTTACAAACCAAAATCACCTTCATTTTTGTTGTGGCATAAAATTACCTTCAATTTACCCTATCATAATTTTCATGCACAGTATCACTGAATTTCTAGGTAAATTTCTATTTCAGAAAAGGAATCTATACATAAAATATATATATATATATAGGAAGAAGGGTGCCTTCAAAGCAATATTTGGTAAATCTGAAAATACAATCTATATACCAAAACTAGATCCTGCACTACACCTAGAAACTACTCCACTGTCACATGAATGTCCTTAAAAGCAACACATTAAAGTCTATCTTCTTCTTTCAGTTTATACCACAAATAAGATTAGGTTAAGATTCTTGAATTAAAACTAATAATGAAAGTGATTTGCATTATAATATAAAAAGCAACAAATAGAAAACAACAACATACCGTCCAATAAGTGAACAATCTTGGTCTGTTGTCACCATACAGCTCCGGACTGACCTGACTAGTAGAACAATCACAGCTTTAGATATAATCCTTTTGTTAAACATACTTCTTAATAGTAGTTCTTAAAAACATAAAATTGAAAGATTATGAGAAGGGTAAAACAGTAAAACACATTACCTGCCAGCCAGCTTCTATACTATTGAGATCAGGACCGACGAAAGATCCAGAGAGAATCCAAATCTGAGAGAGACTAAACTCATTCACTTCTTCTATCTTTGGATCCCAAACGTTTATCGTCGCCTTTGCTCCATATATCTCCGACGATGTTTCCGTATACGCGATCGCATGCTATCATTCCCCACCACAAGTCATTAAAAAATAAATCAGTATTCAAGTCTTAATTATTATACTTCGAGATTAACTTCTAAATCACATTTATAATCCCAATATATGCGAATGAAATGCCGTGCATTTATATACTAATCTTTTATGATAGTTGTATCTTTCAAGAATTATGATAACGAGACCGGATCTTAAAATCCATTGAATGCTTATGTTTTTATGTATTTTATGAATCTGATTAATGTGAAACTGACATTGGAAACTGTTATATGGGTCCATAATTAAATGATTACATAGACAATTCACATTAAACATTGATAACATAGGTATCGTATCTATAGGTATCAACAAAATACGTATATATGCTGTAAAAAAAAGAGAGATTATAATCGAGTGTACCTCATGTCCATTAGTGCCGAGTGCATCAGGCTTCTCTGTCTGTCGATCAAGGTCAATACTCCGTCGCTTTTTACCAAAGTCAAACAAAGACTTGGCTCTGAGCACATCGTTCATTGTGTTGCGTCGTATGGGAACGGTACCCTTGGGGCACCTCGTGCCGTTCACGTGCCACATTTGCCATGCACCTTCCAATACATTCTCTGTTTCTTTAACATCATCATCTTTTCCCTTCATCTTCGGCATTTTCTTCGGTGCTTTCTGCATTATTTATCATAATCAATTTCTTCTTATCCTAAAAATGGCTTTTTATCATAATCAAAACGACATTTTTTGTACTATCCAAAAAGTATTAAGAAAAAAACAATGAGCTTATGTGTAATCTGTCACATCCAATTCACCAAAAATTTCATAAATTTACATTTGGAAGCTACCTAAAAAAGTGTTAAATTATTCAATAATTTTCTTTTTTCTTTTTTTTGATGATCAACAAACTAAACTATTTTTTTTGTGTTAGTAATAAATAAAGAAAAAGTTGTGTGGTCAGCATTACCTGAATCTTGTGATGCTTTAAGAGTGGATGATCCAAAGCTGGCTGCTTTCTTTTGGGTACACAATCTATTACATCACCATCTGGACTCTGTAAATTATTATTTTATAACAACAAAAGTTATGTATATATATATTTCACACAATGATAAAGTTTAGACAAATCAAATACAAATGCATTTGAAACATGTAAATATATATAACCTGAATGGTGAAGACAGGAGACTTGTTGATCTTGTTCAAGTGCTTTTGGATCCTCGCAAGTCTCAAGCTACTGACTTGTCTGTATGGTTTGGTGTCGTTAAAGGCAGAGATATGTATGACCTTCTGGCTCAAAGAGAGACTTACAATAAGAAGAAAAAGAAGAAGGCTTCTCTTGGATGCAAGAACAATAGCATCCATCGATCGATCTTTTAAAACTTTCTTCTTGTATATATGTATCACATTCAGTGTCCAAAGAACGAGAAAGTGAAGAAATTGGAAACTGAGAGGAGGTCAGATTCTTATTCAAGTTAAGGTGAGAGGAGGACCATTTCAAGAAAATGGAAAGAGATATTAGAGAATTACTATAGCTAGCCCAAAATATATAAATGTATATATTTGTGAGTTATAAATGGGGAAGAAGAGAAGTGGGTGAAGAGGTGTAAATATGGAAATGGAAGAGAAGAAGCAGAAGCAATGAGGTTTTCGAGAAGAAGATCAAATCAAGATTCATCATCATTGCCCTGCATTGGTTTCATTTTTATATAGATGGATTTAATTCTTGTCTTATCTTTCTTATGAAAAAAAAAAAAAAACAGAAGAGAAAATATTCATTTTATACATGTGTGTGAGAGAGACTAAAGCAATATTGATTAAAATAAAGTTAAGGGAAATAAATGAAAAAGAAGCAAAGGAAAACTATAAATACAATAGAGAGACCTACCCAACTAACTAAACCTTTCTTCCCTTTTATGACACTCCTTCAATGTTTTCATCTGTCACTACTCTTTTCTTTTTTCTAAAATTTTAAATTCAAACTTAGAAAAATACATTGTATCCAAAAATGTAAGAGTACATATTTTTGGTATTGTACTTGTACGTCGTAAAATTTGACTCGTGTGAATTGTATAACTTGTCTATACAAAACATTCATAACCAAAATTGTTTACCTTTTAAAAGTGAACGAATTCTTTTGGGTTTAAGTTAGTTTGGAACTATCCATACCAAAGAGTCAAAGTAGAAAGTGTTTTGATATGGTTAAGTTCTTTTCCTTTTCATAGTAAAACTGTTTTTAAATCCAAAAGACTAGGAGTTCAATAAGAAATCTTGTTAGGGTCCAATAAAGTACCATCACATTGCTTCATTTACAAAGATCTAGTAATTAAGGTTCTAGTGGAAATGCACGAGGCAGATCAAAACAAGTCACATGATTATAATAATAATCTAATCATTTTGAACGATTTATATTTAGCAAAACTTTATGGGGACTTTTTTATATCTTTGCTTGAGAGTCTCTCAATCGATCCAGCTTTTTTTAGTTACATCATCTAAATTTGGTAGTTTGTCCCACGTGGCGTCCTTTAATTGCGTACTCATACACACCGATTTAATATAATTATTTTGTGTATATGCCTATAAGTACACACTCTGAATGCGATGTCTGAACCAATTTCAACAAATGAATTATGAACATACCAACTGAATTCAAAGTTATAATCAATTAAAATTTTGTCATTTTTCTAAAATTAATATTCCCTTTTGTTTTGTGCAACTTAATATTATTTAATCTCTCGTTGACCAAACAATGTAAATGTTATTTAATTCTAGGACAAGATTAATTTTCCCCCTATTCAATTAAATTTATTTAGAAATGAAAACATAATTGTGTTTAAGAAATCTAAACCAATCTAAAACAAATTGCCTGAATCAGGTCCTTCTCAAAATCATATAGTTAGTCTCAATATAGACCAAAGCAAAAAACAGAGTCAATATAGACTCTGTTTTAGCATATAGACTAGTTAGTCTCAAAATCAGGTCCTTCTCCATTTACCTAAACTTTTAAAGTTGATTTATAAGTTTAACATTAAAAAAAAAAAAAACAGTGCCCGTAATATCTAAATACATATAGAACTTACAGTTTCTTAACCAACTCAATCAAATGATATGTACAAGTCAAAGTTTAAAATAACAAATGCGTATATAAAGTCACAGTGGACCGTTTTATTATAGAGTGGTCCATGACAGATCGTCTAGTAAAATTTACACGTTCATCAATTGGGTCAATATCAATATATCCGGTTCGAGTTTTATCCGAACTTAGTTCGAAAAGAATTATCAGATTCAAGTTGATCTGATCTTTTGTTATGGATCATGTTAGAAACATTATAAACAATTCAATTTATCGTCCCCAAAATTTGTAGTTTAAATTTTTTTAAGATGGAAAACAGATTCTGATCCAGCTGTTTCGGACGGGGGGTACATTGTACTGTAACGTTGATTTACATGCATATCTATCATTCGCATGAAAAAAACTTAAGGAAATTTCATTAAAAGGACTGATTAAAGCTTTTTGTAAAAAATAATTGTATATAGTTCTAAAAGCTTGTTAAATATTTTAAAAACTTGCCAAAGTTTCAATAATTTTAAGATATTTTATAATCTTGCACACAATTTCGATAATTTTAACAAGTTTATGTTTTGCGTCACTACAAATTTGTGATGAACAATATACACCGACAAAATAGTTAGCAATAGTCCCAAACATTAATTTGAATTTCAATATAAATCTGCATTACTTACATATTAAAGTCACCTAAAAATAAATGGATCTCATATATATGTATATAATGTTTTGGAGGGCTGTCAAAAAAAAAAAAAAAGTATATACATGTTTTTAATCAATGTTCACGTGGGTGAAATTATATGATATATATGACTGATGTATTTCCAAATTATTTTGGATACATTATCATAAGATTGCGTATAAGTTACAAAAAGAAAGTTTGTTGGATTATGTTAGATAAGATTAGAATAAAACGAGTAAGGCAAACATATATCTTCATCCGATGGTCAAGATGAACAAAAGAGGTTATTATAATGGTTTTTCTTCGGACTTTGCTCAAATCCCAACTTTAGATGCTTCTGCTTCGTCTGATTCGTCTGATTCGTAATACTAGTTGAATGTATTAATCATTAAATAAAATTAGTATGAACCTTCCTAGCTACTACGTTACCAGATTCAGGTTCTTAACTACCATAATACCTTTTTCTTACGTAGAACTTCAATGATACCTACTACATTTTATGTGTGAAATATATGTATTTATCGTTACATAGAGCCTTAACCAAGCCGAAATTTCTATATAAAAAAACATTAGCAGTTTTAATTTTAAATGAAAATTAATAGAAATAAGGGACTTTAATTTTAAACATTAATTAGCAGTAAAATTAAGTACTGGTCGCCCGAGAAAAGTATATCAACATGGCATGAAAATGAGGGACTTTCAAGCATAGCAAACGCTGGGCCAAGATCATATATTAATGTCTTGTTCACTTTGCCATTGTACGTTGACAACGACGATTACCAACATGTTTTGATGTTAGTTTTGCAGTTCAAGTGATAGCAATCATACTTTAAAAAATAAAATTATCGATAACAATTAAGACGTTATATATCGAATGATTTTACATGCTTTGTTCATTCGTGTTGGAAGAATTGAAAGAAAACTGTATAACGCTGATGTTGAGATATTTTTCTCTTGGATTATGCATCAATAAACATATATTTATTGCACAATAAAAAGAGATGTACATGCTATAGCACATGTTAAGTATTGAAGAGTTTCAACCAAACTGCATGCGATATAATGTGAGATGGGTAAACTGTGGACCAACATATCATAAATAATTATTAATGATGAAATTAACTGAATTGTTGAACATAAATTTTGATCATATAAAATGTGAAAAAGAACAGAAATAGGAAATATTTATAGACAAAAAGAAAGAAAGAAATATCATATTATCATTCTATAAAATTTCTTACTGGACAGAAATGAAATCCAGAAAACTGATCAAAGAAATGACGATCGACGTGGCAAGTCCCGGTAATATGTTTGTTTGATGAGATCGCAATATGAGTCGGAGTCAGCTTAATGGACTACATGGCTTACGCTTTTTGAGGTACAATAAAATGTAAACGTCATGTTGGTCATGGTGCGCACTGTTCTAGATGAGGGTGTTGGATCAACTTGGGCTCGTGTCATGAGATTCTCTTGAATTCGAACCGATATTGTTATTAATATCAAGCAGGCCCAAATAATACAATTGCCCAAAAATTCGAGATTCAATCAAAGATACCTCCAAAGATTCAAGTGATGTGGTTGGGATGATTTTTTAGTCATCAACCAAAATGCAGAGTATTTTATAGAAATCTTTGGCAAAAAAGATCAACGAAATATTGGACCACTCTACGAATGGGATCCTCGTACTAATTAACCTGTAGTTAACTAAAATTTCATTTACAATAATTTTTTTTTGTTTGGATTTTTGATTCGATTAAAATAGCCAATCCAATAAATTTTTTATAGCAACAAAAGTATTTGTGTTGGTCTGTTTTCTAGAATATGCATGCAAGATTATGTTACATCTTTCGACAATACTTCATACCAAGTTAATGAAAGTATCAATGATTTAGTCAAAAACAATTACACTTAATTTTTGTTTGATTCGTTTTCTACGAATGTCTTTGCTCTATGCTTTTTACATCGTCAACACTTTTTTTTTTCTAAATCTTTTTAGTTGACAGCATATTCAACATCGGCTAGGGAAATAATTTTTGAGTTTCAATCATTATTATTGGTCGTAAAGTCCAAAACATTTGATATGGTATTAGTTTTTTTTTTTTTTTGTGGTCAACTAATTTGTTTATGTGGATTGATAACATTTTCTCCAAAAAGCCATGATAGTATGTTGATTAGTGTAGTTAAAATGTGTAATAATCATCATACAATCCACGTGAGTCAAATATAGAATGAATATAAAAAGTATTCGCATTTATAAATAAGTCAAATCTAGCTATGCAAGAAAATAAGTCTTTTCAGAAATGCGAAACTATAAAATATAAAGAAGGTCGATGGTTTATTTTTCATTTCAACTTGGAAAATATACTACACGGTTTAAACAAAAAAAAAAAAAAGGATTTAATAAGTAGTGTAAAAAATAGATACTTCGAGCCGAAGCACCTAATGAGAGGTAGAGCCATGTGTTCCGAGTCGTTTACCAGGACACCCTCGACCTTGACACGTGGCCTATGAAAATGACATATTTCATTTTCGCATCTACGTAGACATTATATACTTCGTCTTTACTTTTGTTATTTATCTTATATTGTTACTCCTATTCAAAAACCAAACGGTGAAACTGATAACCTAAGTAAAACCTCGAAAACGAAAACCTAAAGAATCTTATATAATCCGTAAGTATGACATACGGATATGACTCGAGCTATTGGAGAATGGTTTTATTCAAGTTTGAGTTGTAAATTTGATATAGGTTGAAAAACAGTTTTTTCGGAATATATTAAATTTATTAGTCTATTTTATAGGTCTGACTGGTAACACATAACTGTAGAAATTTTTTAGCTGGAACTGTAATTTTTTTGGAATAGTACAAAACTGTAAAAAAAGTTATACGAGAACGCTGTAAAAAAAATCTGACAGTCAAATTTTTAGTAACGCTTTTGATAAAGTTTTTATGATTGATAGCTGTCAAAGCTATATACTATGTACCGCTTTAATAATGAATTACCATTTAAATTTTATATTTTTAAAAATTGTAATTTTTGATTATGCATGTGTATTTAAAACATATATGTGACTTGTATTTCTTTAGTAAAAGTTTAACCAAAAGTGCATTGGATATATCAACAATTATAATATATATATATATATATATATATATATATATATTTATGCTGGATGTACTGTACTATTAATAAACAAAGGAATTTTATCTTTTAAATTTAGTTATATTGTAGTTTATTAAAAGAATAAATGAGATTTTTTGTTCTGGAAAGAAACGTGCAAGCATATATCGGATACACTTTTCTAACAAGATCATCTAAAAACATTTCAGAATGTAAATTTCACTCGGATAACTGACAACAAAAAAAGGATGTTTGAAATTTCAATGTCGATACTCATATATTATGTATAGAAAAGGTGTAAATTTCACTTTTAAGGAGAGGAGCTCAGAGAGAAACACAAACACGTGAGTCATCATCAAGACAGTGGTCGGGGGTCACTTTCGTGTAACACAGACATTAAATCAAATAAACAAAACGAGAGATCCCTTACCTTAGTGTACTTATATTACACACACTCGTATATACATATGCCACGTAAGAATACCTATACTCATGACGTGTCCACGTATATATATACACACGCACACTTCAATTTTCATTCACTAAACCAGATTCTAAACTCTCAAAGAAACACCATGGAAGAAGAGCAACCTCCGGCCAAGAAACGAAACATGGGAAGATCTAGAAAAGGTTGCATGAAAGGTAAAGGCGGTCCAGAGAACGCCACGTGTACTTTCCGTGGAGTCAGGCAACGGACTTGGGGTAAATGGGTGGCTGAGATCCGCGAGCCTAACCGTGGGACTCGTCTCTGGCTCGGCACGTTTAATACCTCAGTCGAAGCCGCCATGGCTTACGATGAAGCCGCTAAGAAACTCTATGGACACGAGGCTAAACTCAACTTGGTGCACCCACAATCACTACAACAACAACATCAAGTAGTAGTGAACAGAAACTTGTCTTTTCCGAGCCACGGGTCAGGTTCTTGGGCTTCTAAGCTCGATACGGTTCCTGTGTTAGACCTTGGTCTCGGCCCGGCAACTGGTTCAGGAGGTTCTTGGTCAGGGAGATCGAATTTTCTACAAGAAGACGATGATCATAATTATAATCGAAGACCGTCTTCAAGTGGTTCGAATCTTTGTTGGTTATTACCTAAACAAAGTGATTCACAAGATCAAGAAACCGTTAATGCTGCGAGTGGTTGTGGCGTTGAAGGCGGTGGTGGCTCTACGATAACGTTTTCGACCAAGTTGAAACCAAAGAACTTGGTGGTGAGTCCGAATTATGGATTATACAATGGAGCTTGGTCTAGGTTTCTTGTGGGGCAAGAAAAGAAGACTGAGCATGACGTCTCATCGGACAATAAGGATAGTATGGTGGTTCCTAGTGGCGGCGGAGAGAGGATGCATAGGCCGGAGGTGGAAGAGCGAACAGGGTATTTGGAAATGGATGATCTTTTGGAGATTGATGATTTGGGTTTGTTGATTGGCAAAAATGGAGATTTCAAGAATTGGTGTTGTGAGGAGTTTCAACATCCATGGAATTGGTTCTGAGAGTTTTTATTTATTATTATTATTTATCATAAATATCTCTTATATTATTTGATTTAGGATTGTTAATTTGCTATACATCAATCGTGGGATTTTTTTTTCTCCTTGCATGTAGTCCTTATGTGTGTAAATAGGTTTGATTATGTAGTGAATTTTCTTAAACGTTATGTAAAAAGAAAAATTAATAGATTTAAAGCAAGTTTAGAGTATTTAGAATGTGACAGACTAAATGTTGCAAGGTTTTGAAACAAACTATAATTTATTTTTACTCTCAATGTTCCATGTATCAGGTTCTTTATCTTACTGTTTCCTGCGGACAACATATCTTCAAAAAGGGAACACATATTAGATCAATATCACAAATCCTTGTACTCATGTTTTTGATCTTACAAACTTAAGCAACAACATCTTCATCACATGAGTTATCACCCACATCCACATCAACATCATCGTCATCACTAAGGTCATCGCATAAAGCATCAATTGAGGGATCGTCCATAGCATGTTCACAGCCAGTTTCTTCTACCGTAATCAAAGGTAACTTCAGAGGTCGCTCTGGAAACTCCTCCAACAATGAATTCATTACCATGAAGCGGAAGACCTGTAATAAATGGATTTTGTCTCTCTTTATGTTTGCGCTTAGGAGCTTCTCAAGCAATGTAGGTTTTCTAGTCGACATGAAAGATTCTTGAGATGATTTTTTGTCATCGAGTCTTGGTTTCTTATCAAACTTGTCTTTTTTACCATGTCTTCTCATCTTATGTCTATTGTTCTGGAATTTTCCCTTTTGCCCATTCTTGTATTGAAAATTTCCATAGTTGTCTCCATTATCTCCATGAACTTGTTCATCTGTATTGGATAAATAATGTGAAGGAACTTCTGCAACTTCAACACCTAACTCAGCCTGCTTTGCTAGAACTTCCCGGAGTTGCTGCATTGCAAAAGTAAAAAGATATATTATATTAATCCGGTGTGTCTAGCATCATAACCATATAAGATGTGGAAAAATACAGGGGTACACGAAAATAAAGAGTACCTGACGACGCATTTTTGCTTCCTCGTCAAGGATGCTGGCTGAAACATATTTCTTTACTTTCTGCAGATAAACTTAACATTCAAAACTTCACCAAAGGAGTGAATTTCAACAAATCAAAGGTGGTGGGAGAGGGAGACTCAAACCTTTTCAACATTGAGTCTCGTTGGAAAATTCTTACGCCGAGCTTCACGCCATTGGTGAACATCTTTTGGTGTATACATCAAAGCATATGATCTTCTCTTGGAGAAAAATAACATCAAAAGAATAATATTAGAGACTGGACTCAATGAACTGACATGAGCTTGAAGAAGAATGATAACAAAAGATGTAATCCAGATAATAATCCCATTCAATACTAAGAGTTATATGGATCACACTGCTTTATGAACGTGAAAATTTAGGGAATCAAAATGGCTTAAGAACCAAAAGAAATTCAATGAGCCAAACAGCAAGGTGCTATGCTATTGTGAGACCTAGCAGTCTAGCACTACCTTTTCTTCTCCTTAGCTATGTTACCAGCATCAGATCCATCGAGCCCATTTTTCATCTTATTATAGTTCCCTGTAAATTAAGTCATATATGGAGAGATCAGAAAAAACACCTTCAAAATTCTCAAATGTTTCAGAAAATCTGAGGAATGGAATACAGAAATATTGGCAATACAAGGATTATACAACAACACAACTAACTTGAGATATATAAAAAGTTTGGAATTAGAAACTCTAAAGAGCTGTGAAAATTGTCATTTCTAATGCTAATTTTCTTAACTAATGTAACAACTATATAGTCAACAATCCTCGCCCCCTAATGAAAATTGACATTGCCAGGGGGAACTGGAACAGCTCGAAGTTTATACAATTTTGACCAAAATTCTAACAATGTGACCAACAACCCATTATAATTCCATTAATAGACTAACCTTTGCCCCTGTGATCCTTATTGAATCCAGACTTTCTCTTTCCATTATCTGCTTGATGCAACTGAGGTCTCTGGAATCTACAATAACTCAGACTACATATAAACAAAGATTATAGCAAACAAATAATTGAAAGGCGAGCGAACAGTAGCAACATACCCTTGACCAGGGCCTTTGAATTTGGTAAATTTATTTCGAAAATCATTCCCGTTAGGACCGGAACCATTGGTGTTATCGACAATTCCTACTGACTGCCCCTGTGAAAGCTCAAGTTAACTAAAAGAACAAAAAGTACTGGAAACAACTTAGACAAGTCTCTCTATTGATAGAGAAAAAGCAATGTAAATAAGAAGTCCTACCTGTGGTCTTGGCTCTGAGAAACCCGGAGGCCCCAATTGGTGATTTGGAACCGGAGGATAAGGAAGAGAGTTAAAGGAATTAAGCTGTGGTCGAGAAGTGAAAGCAGAATGTTCAAGATTAGGCTGGAACAAATTGGGAAGAGAGTGACCCATAAGGTTACTATTAGCAACTGCAAACTGAAGATTCCCCAAGAGATTGGGAAGTAACTGGTTGATATGGTTGGGCATAGCAAACTGATGAAGTTGTTGTTGTTGAGGCATATTGTTAAAGAACTGAGGATGTATTGGCATATTAGGCATTGGAATAGGATTGTTCATGTGACCCATCATTGGATTACTCATCATCTGTGGATTCATCATCCCTAATTGATTAGAGTTCATTGGGTTCTGATACCCATTTTGTTGTTGGTGGTGATTAGAGTACCCATTGTTCTGTATATGGCAAAGCAAACACAGAGATATCAATACAAAAAAGTCTTTGATTTCGTGGTGAAAAGGAGAGATTTTGATTGAGTGGCAGAGAAATAGAAAGAGAGAGACCTGTTGTTGTTGTTGTTGCTGTTGCGGTCGATAAGGACGAGCTTGAGGCTGGAAGGAATTGAACGGAGGTCGCATTATGAAGGATTTTGCTCTGCTAGGGTTCAGGGTTTTAGGATTACTTATGAACTCCGATAACTCTTAAGCTTAAATCTCTGCTCAGTGACAAATCAAGAAGATGGGCAAATCGAGACGATGATCTGTAGAAGAAATTTGCTACCTTGAATCGTGGATTTCGTCGGCGTTGAAGCTATGGCGAGTCACGCGACTCTGTCGGAGTGAAAGAAGAAACCTAATTAAAAACTCTTGAGATAACAGAGTCTGTGTTTTGTATCTCATTCTCATAATTGAACCGCGACCCAACCGGTACGAACCGGTAATGATTTGCTTGAAGACGTGGCTGACAGTTAAGGCTTTTGTCCGAAAATATTGAACGTGAAGTGGGCCAGAATGTTTGCTCACTTATGGGCTATTGGTAACCCAATCTAGCCTAAATATCGTTAGGACAGTGTTCTAGCTTCTATGTGAAGCTGTCATACACAAGCGTCATGTGAGTTCTTGTTTAGAAATAAGAATGAATAAAAAGGTTGTGTATCTCCCAACGCTTTGATTCGTTCCTTCTTGTGAAACTTGAGGTGGATATAGGTTGCATTAAATAAAAGTCGTAGACTTATAATGGAAGTCATCACAATGGAAAACAAAATATATGAAATCCAAAGTAATCACTAGTTAAAAAAATAAAATAAAATTACAACATACAATAAACAATAGAATTGTTATAGCAGTTAGTGAAAAAGCAATAGTAGAAAAAGGATGTGAACTTATGTGCAACAACAATACATAAATGTACAATACTATCATTCTCTTGGACCACAAGTACTTATGAGAAATCTACTTTAGTCATGTTCTTTCTAATCGCAAGAGTCAATACTGTAAAAAAGCTAAAAAATTAACATTTTTGGCTGTCATAACACGGGATTGAAGACATTATAATAAATCACATGAAAAAGTGAAAACCAAAAAATTATATATAAATTCCAGTCTTCCATCACATTTTTAAATTGACGAAGTAAAACAACAAAAAAAAGTGATATTATGATGATCTCAACTAGAAAATTTGAACTATTGGTTATAGCCTACGTGTCTCTGTTCCTAGTATTGGTTATGTCTAGTCTGACCATGGTCGAGGCACGTGCTTTTTTCGTTTTCGGCGACTCGCTTGTCGACAGTGGCAACAACAACTATCTGGTGACGACTGCACGTGCCGACTCTCCGCCGTATGGAATCGATTTTCCTACTCGGAGACCAACCGGCCGGTTTTCCAATGGTCTAAACATTCCAGATCTTATCAGTTACGTTTGGTTACTAATCTCATTAACCGGTTTAGAGTAATCTTGATTCAATGTCTCGATGAGTATATACACATATTTAGTCATAATATGTAATTTACTCTATATACCAAAAGACATAATAATCAATTGGTTAATATTGGTTAGGTGAGGCAATCGGCAACGAAGAGCCACCGTTACCTTACCTTAGTCCAGAGCTAAGGGGCCGAAGGCTTCTTAACGGTGCCAATTTCGCCTCGGCCGGTATCGGAATTCTCAACGATACCGGATTCCAATTCGTAAGTATAGAAAACCGGTTCTGACATCAAGTAAAAAAATTTCATTAATTTATAGATATAAATTTTGGTATGCAGATCAACATTATACGAATGTACCAACAACTCGATTACTTCCAACAATACCAACAACGTGTGAGTCGCTTGATAGGGAAACCACAAACTCAACGGCTCGTGAGTCAAGCACTTGTATTAATCACGGTCGGAGGAAACGATTTCGTGAACAACTATTTCTTGTTTCCATATTCCGCTAGATCACGCCAATTCTCTCTACCGGATTACGTCCGACTCCTAATTTCTGAATACAAAAAAATACTATTGGTAAGTGGTAACACAGTTCTTATGATATAATTTGGTTCATTATTGTATGACCAAAATTTTTAGGCTTTCTATAAGTTTGTTGGGATGGATACAAAAAATGAATTGGGTTGATTTCGTCTCTGGCATTTGAACTCATGATCTCAAGAACTTTCACCCTCTTACATTGATTGGAGTCTTTTTGCAAACAATTTATTTTGTTTTATTTACAGAGGTTAAATTCACTTGGAGTTGGTCGAGTTCTAGTGACCGGAGCCGGACCACTAGGATGTGCACCGGCCGAACTGGCGAGATCAGGCACGTCGAATGGGAGGTGCTCGGCCGAGCTACAACGAGCTGCGTCTCTATATGATCCACAGCTACTTCAAATGATAAATGAACTTAACAAAAAGATTGGGAGAAATGTGTTTATTGCTGCAAACACTAACCAAATGCAAGAGGATTTTCTAAGCACTCCACGAAAATATGGTAATTACCGACAGTTTTCCCTTTCTAATTATCTACTTTTCGTCGAGAAGAAAGGGTCAAAGATTAACTATTATTTATATTTGTTATAGGATTTGTAACGTCGAAGGTTGCTTGTTGTGGACAAGGGCCGTACAATGGGATGGGTTTGTGTACGGTACTATCGAACTTGTGTCCGAACCGTGAGTTATACGTGTTTTGGGACGCGTTTCATCCGACTGAGAAAGCAAACCGCATGATAGTCCGTCATATCTTGACCGGGACCACCAAGTATATGAACCCCATGAACCTTAGCTCTGCTCTTGCCCTATGAGCCAAACATACAATCATTTAAAGTTGAAGTGGGAAACTCGGTTTTGTTTATTTCATTTATGTTTATTTGATTCACAAAATGTATGTATCGACTACCGAGTTCAAGAGCATGAAATAACTCAGTCTGAATTTAACTTGTTTCTTGATTTTTAATTTTTAATTGGAAAAACTTGTTTTTGATTTAATTTACTTATAGAGTATTTGTATTTTGCACCCAATGACATAGATTTTTTTTTTTCAGTAGCAATGGTGAAAATAAATTTGGTTAATAGCAAAAAAAAAAACAAAATTAATATCTTAGAGTATTTACGTAACATATATTTTTAAGTGGGTTTATTAAATAGTGGCTATAGTTTAACTAGTGTCGCAATCTAATTGACATGTGTCGTGATCATATTGTAGTAAGATACATACATTATATATGCATATATCAATATGACATATATGTGCGTCAATGCGTGTGTACCTTCACTATATATTCAATTAAATGTAGAAGTAAATAGATTTGGTTATATTCGGTATTGAATGATATGCATATACATCATATATCACTTTAACATATATAACATACAATTTATTTATGTAAATCTACCATATAAAATAAAAGTAACTTTAAATATGACATAATTTATTTACATCTAAAATATCGTGTAACGGACATATCAATGAAGGGGCATTAATGTCATTTTGCAGAAAATTTTGATAAAACACGTAATTATTTTTAGAAACGACAAAGCTCGTAAATTTTTTTTTGACAAAATTATCTAAAACTTAAATCTCAAAATCTAGTCTAAATCTTCAATCTTAAAACCTAAAAATGTACATTTTCTGGTTATTTACTTTTATTCTGATTTTTTTTGAAGTTATGATTTTTTTTTGGTCAAACACCTATTATATGAACTAAAAATATGAATTTTGATACAATCCTTTTAATGTATTTCCAAAATAGAGATATTAGGCTTACAAAACTCAATAAAACCTTACCAAAGTTAATAAAGTGACTTTAAATATGACATAAATAATTTATATGAAATATATTATGTAACATATATATCAATAAAGGGGCATTAATGCCATTTTGCATCAAAATTTGTTAAAACAAGCAATCATTTTCAGAAACGACAAAACTCATAAAAAAATGTGACAAAATTCATAAATACGTAATAATAAAATAGTCAAAAACCTAAATCTTAAAATCTACTCTAAATCTTGAATCTTTAAACCTAAAAATGTATATTTCCTTGTTATTTACTTTAAATCTGATTTTTTCATTGAAGTTATCCCTATTATAAGATATTTTTTTGGTCAAACTCCCTATTATATGAACTAAAAATATTAACTTTGATTCAATCCTCTTAATATATTACCAAAATAGAGATATTATTATTGGTTTTACAAAACTCATTAAAACCTTACCAAAGTTAATAAAAAGCTGTGAGGAAAAGACAAATTACCAAAAGTGGCCTTGACTCGAACCTTCTGAGTGATAAAGAGGTATAAGGTCTATTTCAGAGATGAAACTTTGAAAATAAAATCCCTACAGAGAGATTGAGAATTGAATTTGGGAATCCAGGTTTAGGATCAACGATGATGGGATTTTAATCTCATTGGCCCCTTTTGCTCATATCATTCTTTCAAAAACCCCTACTTATTCTCACTACCCCTTCTCCTTCCCAATATATTTGAAAACCAACTTTACCCTTCTCCTTTATCTTATTTATTTATATATTTATTTTTCTACCAATAAATTATTAAAAGCAACCAATCATATTCATTCTCTCCCCTCTCTCATTAACCACAAAATCATACCCAAAAACCTCAAAAAAACGCATTCATTCTCTTCTTCTAAAGATTTTGAGACAGATTTCGGATCTTCATTCTCTTCTCTCTTCTTCTTCTTCGTCATCCACCATTTAAGCTTACCATTAAATCTCCAAAGACATATCTCGGATCCACATATCTCCTCTCTTCTTCTTCTTCTTCTTCGCCATCCACCATTAAAGCTCTTTAAGGTATTTAAGATAAGTATACTTGTTTACTTCTTCTTCTCCATAAACCATACTTGTTTTCTTAGTGTAGTAAGGTCTGACGTTGGTAACTATGATTGAGAAAGGTTGAATTCGTAGCTTGAATGCGGTTTTTTATAGAAATATTTGAGGATTGCAGATTTGGGACAACTGAAACCATTGCGTACAACTAAGTAGAATATTTACGGAACCCTAAATTTGGTGCAACCGAGACAAATGGATATAACTATGTTGATGGACTGTGGTGGTGGTGTCCTTGCTATGTACGTAGGTGAACCATCACAACAATATCCGGTGGTGGTGGAGATTGAAGAAAGAGATGTAGAAAAAATGCGTGTAGACCTATTTTATGGGACGATGAGCTTGATATTACAGTAGGCCAAGAATTTTGAAGCAAAGAAGCAATACAATGTTTAGTTGAAAAGGCTTGACATAAAAATGTCTTTGAGTTTGTTGTAAATAAATCGGAACCGTTGAGATTTGTGGTGGCATGTTCAGAAGCACATAATGGGTCCGATTGATATCTACGATTTGCAAGGCGTGAAACGTCTAAGCCTTTTTCTATACGAACTCATAGAAGGTTAATTTCTTTGTCGTATCTGTACAAATTAATTTGTTTTGTCTTGGTACAACCAAGTACAACCCGTACAACTAAGTTCTATTGCCTTGGCTAGTTTTTAGAATTTTATTAAATATGAAAATTTAAAACCAAATTAAAAAAAAAAACTTAAAAATTGCATAGACAATAGTAATGAAACTACACAACAAGTTTTTGACAAAAAATATCATATTTTCTAAATTAATAAAATTGTTACCACAAAATCCCACATTCATACACTAACAACCTTATACTTTCATGGTTACTTTGTAGATTTGAACTAAAATTTTATAAATTTTTGAAATCCTTGTATTTTGATAAATATTAATGCACATATACAAAGTAATGGTATTTTTATGAGGCAATACCATCGGTTCCACCAACAAAAATTAAATTAGAGTTGATAACAACTAAATTTACTAAAATCTCTATATTGTACAACTATGATCAAAAATGTGCAACCGAGTGCAACTGTACAACTATGAACAAATTTGTGCTATTATTTAATATTTTTTTTCAAAATAACGGCGCCAGGTATGCGATTTGTCAGAATTTTTTAGATATTTAGATATTTCCAGATATTTTCAGATATTTCACTGTTTTTTTTGTTTTTTTTCCAAAGCCCTTAGAAACCTACATATTTGTCAGATTTTTTGATTGATTTAAATTTTTTTTTTGGTTCAAAACGCTTAGATTATATTCAATACATAGATTCATACATAAAAATTTAAGATTCAGATTCAAAGATTCATACATAATAAAAAAAACATAAACCCAGAAACATAGTTGTACCTAATCGTACCAGTTGTACCTAAACACTTAAATTTATACATCAACATCAGAGACCAGAATACAAGCGGAACTCATCATCAGAGACCAAAATAGGAGCCGAACTCTTCTCTTGCTCCATCTGCTTCGCCTGCTCTTGCTCCATCTCCTTCTCTTTTTCCTTCTCCTTCTCCTTCTTCAATATCAAACATTCAAAAGCAATCTTAAATTCTACCTAAATAATATGGATGGTTTTTTGTCACTATGAAACTCTCATTGTCTAAACCAAGACAATAAACGAGCAATCCAAACACAAACTCACATAATCTCATTATCTATCTACATAATTATAAGAGATAAAGTTTGGGTTTTCAACAAATTTCAAATCCGAAACACATTTAAACACATTTTGAATCGGAATCCTTTTGAATCTATATAAAGTAATTCAAATCCGAAAATAGAGAGAAATTCAAATCGAAAATTGGGACAAATTCAATCCGAAAATTACAACAAATTCAAATCCGAAAAATCATCTGTTTCACAAACAAAACCCAACAAAATCCATCGAAATCAAACAAAAGAAAGAATGAGAATGAAGAATTTATAGCTTACAAGAAAGGAGACGGAGGAACGTGGATTTGGATTGGATTTCTAACAAAGAATTTCCAACGAGAAGAAGAATGAGAGTTTCGATTCGGAGAGAAGAGGGAAGAAAAGAAGGTTTGCCGGCGACGAGAGAAGAACGGCGGAGAGATGAACGGCGATTCATCGTTTTTTTTTTAGAGAAAAGGGGAAAAAATTTAGAGTTAGGGATTTGATTTTGGGACTTTACGATTTTGAGATTTTTGGGGTTAAATGATCCAAAATCCGACCCAATGTATGTGGATCTAGATCCAAATTGAGGTTGGGTCAGTAAATAAGTTGAAAACCCAAGTTTTATTTGTCTTTTACTCTTTTTCAGAATTAAAATAATCAATTTAACACAAGTTTTTTATTTTGGGGGCTAACTAGAGAATGATTCGAGGGGAGGGGGCCGATGAGATTAAAATCCACGATGATGATTATGAAGATTGAAGAGTCGGCGATTGTTTTGTCTCTGCTCAAATCCGATCTCCGGCCGATGGAAGACGTTTTATCGGAATTCAACTCCAAGTTCGATGATAGCTCTCGTCACCTCAGTGTCTGCGATTCTCTTTCCATGATGTTGCAGGTATGTGCTCGCTCGCTATATTCCTCTTCTTACTTTTCTTTTGAACTTTATCTCGATGCTAGTGTTCTCGATTGCGTGGGACAGTAGCGAGTTTTAGGGGTTTTTGGATTTTCACTGTCGAAGGATTTGATTTGAATCTAGGGTTTTCTTTCGAGGTTTGGTTTCGTATCTGCTGAAACGATATCTTTTGTGTGTTTCTATGGTTTGTATATTAATTCGTTGATGAATGAAATCTAGTGTTTGAGTGTTCTTCTATTTATTGTTTACACAGGGGATAATTCGGAAGTGATGATAAGTAATATTTTTGAGGCGTGTTTTACATTTGAAAACCATTTCTAATATCTGTTCTCAGATTGAGGGGACTAATTGAATGAAGTTTTGTTCAATTTCAGGATCAGAAGACGCTTCAAAATACTGAACGTCTAATTGCATTTGCTATCATATACCAGTGTTATTCTTCCCAGAAGCCATCTCTCAACCCGTTTTTATCTGAAATGATAAGTGTAAGCACCCTTCATTGTGCCTCTAATACATGGTATAAATGCAATTTTCCTTTTACCTGCTCAGTTGTGTTGAGTTGTTGATTGTCTCTTAACTTAATAAGTGTGTTATTAATTCTGGAGAATCGTAGGTACTGATATAATTTGGTTTTCATAAGCATATTTAAGTGTTAAGCTTGGTAGTTAGTATAGGTCAGTTGTTTCTCGAATAGTTGAGAATGATGAGTTTCCATGTATTCCCTCAGGCTAAATTTTATCTATAGATTGATTTAGGCAAACATGTTTTGTGTCTTAGCATGATGTAGTCTTCTCGTATGAAAGAATAACGATATCTATGCCTTTTGCAGGCTGCTTGTAATGAGCAACTGGAAAAGTCTGAGAGAGCATTTCTTCTCCACCTGTTACAATGGAATAGTTACAACAACGTGAAAGAGGTAGGATATAGCTGCACTTATAGATGTTTCCTTGTGCTGTTTGCCTGCTTCTTTTTTGCTAATCCATGAAAATTCAAAACTTATGTATAAAGCTGTTATGCAATTCCCTTTTCACATATACTTTCTAAGACCACTATCTTATATAAACTTGTTTGCTGGGCTCACTTATTTTTGTCATAAATAAGTCCATCACTCCGATCAGGCATATTCTAACCTAACCCTTCTTTCGTTTCTCATATCATTTTCAAGTCCCGATTTGTATTATTTACTAAGTATTCATGATCAATTAAAGTAACGATAGTTTACTCCCTTGCAGATTCTCAAACAGTCAGCTGTTGATTATATCAGATCGTTTGATCCTTCAACTCATGTAAGAGCGGTTGACGCATAAATATCTTTTTTTCCAATTATATATTATCTTCATCATAACTGTTCCTTTATTATGCCTAACATTACCTGGAGAACACTTAGAGAAACCTTTTCTGGTTATTGATCTAATATGGTGATGTTTTGTCAGGATTTTCCGGAACTAGGAGAACTGCAACGTGAGTATGGTGACAAAGCCGATCCCGGGCCATCTAGTCACATTTTTGCAGACTGTTCCCTCAAAAAGCTATTGCATGATCCTGATGTTCCTCGTGGGTGCGATCCTAACTCTCCAGAGTACGTAACCTATGAGTTAGGGGATTCCGTTTCTTTCTAAATGTTATGTACAGTTGAATCTGATCTATCTCTCCCAAGCTTCCAGTTTTCCTCTCAGCCTAATGTTCTGTGTTATAATAAATGTGCCAATTTTAAGTTGACTTTATGGATGACCAAATAATCATGTAGGTTTGATGTGCAACCTGGAGGGAACCCCAGAATTGGATCTGGTGATAGGGATGAGGCCCTGTCTGGATTCTTGGGAAATTCGACAATGGGGGGATTAGCTCCTAGGTGGATTCGTCCATGTCCACCAAGGTACCCAGTTCATCAGAGCGAGGTAAGGCTAAGATTCTCCCATTATTCAACTGGTTCAGAAAATTATCGAACTGACCTAAATGGTTCAATTTCTTACAGTTGCTTTGGATTGATCCTGATAACAAGCATGAGCTTGTTTGGGACGATAAAATGTGTGCTGATACAAGCAGAGGTGCAACAGTTAGAGACTTGCTTGTTAAGGGTTTAAAGGTGACACTTTCACCTACGGAGCAAGAGGTATATTATTGCTCGTTAATTCTTGATATCCGCATAAAGTCATAATAAGTGGTGACCATTTTATTGCCTATCTTGCTCTAACACTTATAAGTAAGTTAACATAGCAATGGGACAGTAACTACATATGCACAAGTTTTAAAGGTAGTAAAGACAGCCATTGTATGCAGATATACTCTAGTTTTGAGAGAGAAGTCGTGATTTCACTCTAATCTTTCCTTTCTCATTGGATTTAAAGATTTAGGATATTAAGAAGGAACTGACTGCAGTAAGAGTTTATGGAAAATAACCATGCAATAGATAAATAGTGATTGTGATGTTTTATTTCATCAGCCTTGCCCGTATAACTGATCAATTTAGAAAACCTAGATCTTTTGAGTGAAGAAAATAACAAGTTTTATTCATTTACTGGCCAGGACATCACTACAGAATTGGCAAATGACCCAAAGCTTGTCTATCACTGTGGAATAACTCCACGGAAGCTGCCGGTATGTGATTTCATTTTCTGGCAGGTGCTTTTTTTTTTTCCTTTCTTATCGTCTCTCCTATCATGTGATCTAGTTTCTTATTCTCAGCAATTAGTAGAGCACAATCCTCAAATAGCAGTTGAGATTCTCACCAAGTTGATTAACTCCCCAGAGATTGCCGAGTAAGTCATCACCTTATCCGTTCCACCATTTACTGTCGATCAAAATTATAACTTTTAAAGTGGCAATCTGAGAATGCTTCTGCAGCTATTTTACAGCTCTAGTAAGTATGGACATGAGCCTGCACTCAATGGAAGTTGTGAATAGGCTCACAACTGCAGTTGAACTTCCCAAGGAATTCATACGGATGTACATCACTAATTGCATATCGTCTTGTGAGAACGCTAAGGTATTAAAACAAAGCTTTCTTTTGTTTTTCCTTTAGGTATTTTTAAAAAAACTTTCTATGCATAGCTATAAAGCCATCCTATAATTTTGTGTTAAAAACTTCTGTCGTGCTCTGCATTATTTGCTGTTGTGTATATGATTCTAGGATTTGTTGATTTACAATGTGTACATTTTCTTCTGTATAGTTTTTTTTGTTAATGGTATAGTGATATATTGTTTTCGATCTGTAGCAGCAAGACAAATACATGCAGAATAGGCTTGTACGGCTTGTTTGCGTATTCTTGCAAAGCCTAATTCGTAACAACATCATCAACGGTATGTATTCTCTGTTTCTGACTGATTGCTATCAAATTTGGCATTTTGCTTTGCTAATAACATTCACAGAGGAAGCTTATGCTGTACAATTGGGTGATTTATGTTTGTTTGTTTTGGTAAATGTAACAGTGAAGGATCTATTCATAGAAGTTCAAGCTTTCTGCATTGAGTTTTCTCGGATTCGAGAAGCAGCTGGTCTCTTCAGGCTTTTGAAAACATTGGAATGAATAATTTACTCTTTCTTCTTCTTCTTCTTCTAATCATCTTCGTCTCCATTTTAATTTATTATCTATTTTTGTAGCTAAAGAAAGTACTTTTTTGAATCCATGACAGTTTTCGCTTTTTTTAGAGCTTCATATCTCTCAATTCATATGTTTTTGACAACCAAAAAATTCTGGTTAGACTTAGACGGCATGTCCTTTCCATTGGGCTAGGGTACATGCTCACACCGATAGTACCAACAACTGCTGGTTCTTATCCGGATTGGTTAAGGCTCCGGTTAAACCTTAAAAGTTGTTCTGTTGTTGTTTGATTCTACAAAGTGACTTATTTTATGTTCAATGTAAAATTGTATATCTATTTTGTTTTGTTACAGGTATATTACTCTATGTATTTTCCCAATATAAGATATCGTTGAGGATAAAGGAATCAGTAAATAATGATTTAGCTGTCATCAAGTTTGCTTCATAGTAAAGACACAGATGTAATGCTTCGTCTCAAAGCTTTAATGTTGGGTGTATATGTAAAAATAATTTTGGAAAACTAGATTATTAATTTTTATTAAAACTAGATTATTACTCTATTTAGTAAAATATGAGTAAATAAAAAAATTTGAAAATCGGATTGAACAAATATATATTTAAAAAAAAATAATCTTAAAGGTGAAAACACAAACGACTTCGAGGACCCAAAAAGAAACTTTTGTTTAGAAAAAAAAAATTGAAAATGAAAGCTTCCAACTTTGCGAAATTTTTGGTTCAGACAGAGTAGTAGCGAAATTTTCGATCTCTGTCCATAAAGAATCAGAACAAAAGCTGAATCAATCGGCTTGAAGTAGTAGAGCAGCTCTCTCGTCTCCTCTCCATTGTTGTTGGGTAAGAAACATAAAGTTGAAAGCTTTCTCCTTCAGTCGCCCAATGTTGCTAATTGCTTCTTCTTCTTCTTCTTCTGATCTTTCTAGCTGAGTCAATAGAAGACAATGGCGGTTCCTGTAGAGGAAGCAATCGCAGCTCTTTCCACATTCTCCTTAGAGGTAACTCCGATGTTCAAGATTTTGCTTAAATTTAGAATTGTGGGGTTCTGGATCATTTTGACTACAATTTTCTTTCTGGAGTTCATATTTCAGAAATTTGACTTGTTGTTTCTTCATTTTGATAAATTATTTTCGTGTAAAATTATCACGTATACTGTTTAATCACCTATTTGTCTGCGGATCTTTGCCTAGTTAGCAGTAAAATAGGTTTCAACGAGATGTTGAAGATTTAAGTAGCTTCTTGAAAATTTTGAAGTCACTGTAGTACATTTTCTTGAATCATTTTGAACCTTGTTATAGGATGAGCAACCAGAAGTCCAAGGACCGGCTGTGATGGTTTCAGCTGAAAGAGCAGCAACCGATAGTCCCATCGGTATGCCTTTTTACTTCTCTTCGTCACTATTTTACCATGAAAGACAACTGAATTAAGATGTTTTTTTGTTCAATTTTGTAGAGTATAGTGATGTTGCAGCATATCGATTATCTCTATCAGAAGACACAAAAGCTCTAAACCAGCTGGTATATGGTTCTATAATTTGATAACTAAAGTCTTTCTTAGTGGGTGTGATCTTATTTTATTTCAATATCTCAAGTAAGTTTTCGACCAATTGTATGCAGAATACACTTATACAAGAAGGAAAAGAGATGGCGTCAATTCTATACACATATAGAAGTTGTGTTAAAGCACTGCCTCAGGTCCTTGTGAAATCTATCACTATACTCCTTTGCTTATCTACATATAGACATTTTATCTGATAAAATGTAACTTTGAGAATTACGCTATGAGTTCGTTCTTCATTCATGGTATTTGAAATCTCGTAGCAACCATACGAGAATCTTTTTTGAACTACAAAGTATAATGCAAAAAGAAAAGCAAGAAAAACAAAGTTCTCTGTACAAATAATAGCGAATGACAGAAATTACTAAAATAATATCCAATATGGTACCTGCTCTGGGTGTTCTTGTGTATATCTCATCCATAATACACATAACTTTCTCTATTAATGATATGCATGCAGCTTCCCGAATCTATGAAGCATAGTCAAGCGGATTTGTATCTAGAAACATATCAAGTTTTGGACTTAGAGATGAGTCGTTTACGCGAAATTCAGAGATGGCAGTCATCGGCTTCAGCTAAAGTACGGTGTATATCCTTCCTCGTCCAACTCGTTTTATATTAAAATTCCTGTATCAGAAATAATGTGCCTATGTCTGTGCAGTTAGCTGCTGATATGCAGCGGTTTTCCAGACCTGAACGGCGCATCAATGGCCCCACAGTCACACATCTTTGGTGGGTTATAACTCTTCTTCTATGTTTTGTATAGATCCTTGGATGATTAACACTCCTAATTTAACTGTGATTTTACTTAATATAGGTCAATGCTAAAGTTGCTTGACGTCTTGGTTCAGCTGGATCATCTTAAAAATGCTAAAGCTAGCATTCCTAATGATTTCTCTTGGTATAAGAGGTGAAAGATATAATGCTTTTATCGTCCCTATCTATTATTTCTGCAAGTAGGACACTTGAATGTAGGTCGATCTATGGTTGTTACTAATCATTTCAGCTACTAAAGCTCTCTTTATGAGTTTAATTAGTTTCCTAGAAGCTTTGTTGTTAGTTTCTGTTATTAAGATAGTTTCACTCTTTTCAGAACATTCACTCAAGTCAGTGCGCAGTGGCAAGATACAGATACAATGAGAGAAGAGTTAGATGACTTGCAGGTGTTTGCATGGCTTGTTTATGCATTCATTTCTTAATGCCTTCTCCTTTAATTTTTCGTAAATGAAAATGTGAGTTCTCTGTATGTATGCAGATTTTCCTGAGCACAAGATGGGCTATTTTACTCAACCTGCATGTTGAGATGTTCCGTGTAAACAAGTATCCTTTCTTCCAAACATTTATCACTATCGTGTGGCTGTTAAAGATATTATTATGGGTTTCTCTATTTGAGATACACATGCTGCTCATGTCCCTTGTGCTATTTGACAATATTGCAAGCTTTTGGATTCCTTAGTAAAATCAGTGTGGAAGATATTCTCCAAGTTCTCATAGTCTTCATCGTTGAGTCTCTGGAGTTGGATTTTGCACTACTTTTTCCTGAGCGTTATATTCTTCTCCGAGTTTTACCTGTTCTTGTTGTCTTAGCAACACCATCTGAGAAAGATACCGAGGCTTTATACAAGAGGGTAAAACTCAACAGATTGATAAACATTTTCAAGGTATTGAATTTCATGTTATACCTGTTTATGTTTCGCATACGCAACCAATATACCTTAAAGCCTTGTTTCCAACTCGCGAATTGACAAATTTGTTGTGTTTTTATCGGTAATCAGAATGATCCTGTCATTCCTGCGTTTCCAGATCTCCATCTTTCTCCTGCTGCAATTTTGAAAGAGTTGTCGGTATACTTTCAAAAGTTTTCATCACAGACTCGCCTTCTGACTCTTCCAGCACCTCATGAGCTCCCTCCACGCGAAGCTCTAGAATATCCTTTCAGATTTTCACTGTTACTTGCCTATTTAACTATTATCTGGATTATTGTAACTTGTACACATGCTTTGAAAATTGCAAGCCTTTACATATTTTACATATCAGAGACACTATTTGATAGTCAATCACATTGGAGCTCTCCGTGCTGAGCACGACGATTTTACAATCCGATTTGCTTCATCCATGAATCAGGTGATCAAGCTATTCTATCCCTGGAACTCCAATTTCTTGTTCTTATCTTGAGTCTCTAGGATGTTTTTTTAACTTGCTTTCATGCAGTTATTGCTGTTGAAGTCAAACGATGGAGCATATACTGAATGGTGCAGAGAGGTCAAAGGAAATATGTACGATATGGTTGTTGAAGGTTTCCAACTGTTAAGTAGATGGACAGCACGCATTTGGGAGCAATGTGCTTGGAAATTCTCTCGCCCATGTAGGGATGCAGGAGAGACTCCGGAAGCCTCCGGATCATATTCTGATTACGAGAAGGTAATACTTGTGAAATATTTTCTGAAAAGTTTTATCTTTTATGGTAACAAGTTCTGGATTCTTTTTAATAGGTGGTGAGGTTCAATTATACTGCAGAAGAAAGGAAAGCCTTGGTAGAACTTGTTGGCTATATAAAGAGTGTAGGATCAATGCTGCAGCGCTGTGACACATTAGTTGCAGATGCTTTATGGGAGACAATACATGCCGAAGTTCAAGATTTTGTACAGAACACGTTAGCCACAATGTTGCGTACCACCTTCCGAAAGAAGAAAGATCTCTCAAGGTGAATTAGTTTTCCTTTATTTTCTTTCTATTTCAAGTCATATTCTCTTAACTTAAGCTTTCCATATTGTTAACGGTATCATATGTATGGTTGCATTTCAGGATTCTTTCTGATATGCGGACACTTTCAGCTGACTGGATGGCAAATACCAGGCCCGAACATGAGATGCCATCTTCACAACATGGAAATGATGAAAGCAGAGGGAATTTCTTTTATCCGAGGCCAGTTGCCCCAACAGCAGCACAGGTTTGGGTCCATTTCAAGATCATTTTAAGTACAACTACAGATGGTAAGACCCAGTGCTTAAACTTCTTGCTGTTTTGTTGTTTCAGGTGCATTGCTTGCAGTTTTTGATATATGAGGTTGTCTCTGGTGGAAATCTGAGGAGGCCAGGGGGATTCTTTGGAAATAATGGCTCTGAGATTCCTGTTAATGACTTAAAGCAATTAGAAACGTTCTTCTACAAGCTCAGCTTTTTCTTGCACATATTGGATTACTCGGGTAACCCACATGCTAAATGTCTTTTTGGTTAGTTTATTGAGCCATATCAATAGCTTTATAAGCTGACTCCTCAACTTCAATTTATGATGGCTGCAGCAAGTATTGGAATATTGACTGATCTGGGGTTCCTCTGGTTTAGAGAATTTTACCTGGAGTCTTCACGTGTTATTCAGGTACGCGGCATTACGAAAAGGTTATACCTATATTTTACCACTTTGTTTTCATTGCAGGCCTGACTTGTTCTTACAAATAGTTATATATTCACCACTGCAGTTCCCGATTGAGTGTTCACTACCATGGATGCTGATAGACTACATTCTGGAAGCTCAGAATTCAGGCCTTCTTGAAAGTGTTCTGCTGCCTTTTGACATTTATAATGACTCAGCTCAACAAGCTCTGGTTGTTCTGAGGCAGAGATTCCTCTATGATGAAATTGAAGCTGAGGTAATTAGAGTTCAATTTCGATCTCAACAGCTATAAACCTATAGGTCTTCTTGCATGAAAAAGTTCCTTGAACAAAATTATCGGTTCTTGTACCCTGTCTTCTTTCTGTAGGTGGACCATGGTTTTGATATATTTGTTTCAAGGCTTTCGGAGTCTATATTCACATATTACAAGAGTTGGTCTGCAAGGTACCTAATTATATGGTTTTTGATATATTCACCCCCTTCACTGTTAACTAATGAGGAGCTAAAGCCTTTTATCGTCAATTGTTGAGTTCAACAGTGAGCTTCTTGATCCATCATTTCTCTTTGCCTTGGACAATGGTGAAAAGTTCTCCATCCAGCCTGTGAGATTTACTGCGTTATTTAAGATGACAAAAGTAAAGGTGAATAATGATACTGCTCTCTGGTTATATAGAAAGTCACAATTAGTTGAATCTTTAGCTCCATTGTTATGACCTAACATAGGATTAGATTATGTTTCAAGCAGTGGTTCTAATTATGTGTGGGTTGGCATGTTTATAGAATCTTCTTACTGAGTTTTGTTGTGACATGCAGATACTTGGTAGAACAATCAATTTAAGAAGTTTGATCGCTCAAAGGATGAATAAAATCTTTAGAGAGAATCTGGAGTTTCTTTTTGACCGTTTTGAGTCCCAAGACCTATGTGCTGTTGTGGTAAGTTTTTTTTTTTTTTTTTTCTTTCATTTTCTTGATTCTGTATGTATTACCATTTCTTTTAAAATATACAAAAGTGGATGCTCCCTTCAACTGCAGGAATTGGAGAAACTGATAGATATCCTAAAGCACTCGCATGAATTGCTTTCACAAGATCTTTCCATAGATCCTTTCAGTCTCATGTTGAATGAAATGCAAGAAAACATTTCTCTTGTCTCATTTTCAAGTCGACTTGCTACACAGGTCAGATATACAAATTACAAGTCCTGACTATAATTTTTCTCATCTTTTCTCAATCTTCGATTTTTTTTGTTGTCTGCTAGATTTGGTCAGAGATGCAGAGTGATTTCCTACCAAACTTCATTCTTTGCAATACCACACAACGATTTGTCCGTTCATCGAAAGTTCCTCCTACTCAGAAACCATCAGTGCCTTCTGCTAAGCCAAGTTTCTATTGTGGCACTCAAGTAAGGAGCAATCTCTTAGGCCATTTTTTCTCTTAATTTGTTCAGAAACAATCTTATAGACCCATTTTTTGGTTACCTCTATAGTGTCTTTGGTCTCATTATATTTTTGTTGTCATTTTTTTACTCTGGTAGGACTTAAATGCAGCGCATCAAAGTTTTGCACGATTGCATAGTGGATTTTTCGGGATACCACATTTATTTTCCATAGTTAAACTTCTTGGATCTAGATCACTGCCTTGGCTTATAAGAGCTTTGCTGGACCATATATCAAATAAGGTATATTTGCACTTTGTACCATTTATTCTTTTTGTCTAGGTACTAACTATAAAGGAACCAGCTAAAATAGTTCTTTTTCCTGAAAACCTTTCAGATAACAACACTTGAGCCAATGATCTCTGGATTGCAAGAAGCACTGCCCAAGTCTATTGGATTGCTTTCTTTTGATGGTGGTGTTACAGGTTAATGCCTGGTTGCAGTATTGTTGATGTGTTTCGATTTTTTGTGATGTTATATCCACTGATGCTTTTCGCTGTTTCATTTAAAGGTTGTATGAAGCTTATACGAGAGCAACTAAACTGGGGCACTAAGTCAGAACTCAAGTCAGAAGTTCTACGAGGAATAAAGGAAATTGGAAGTGTGATATATACAATGGGACTTCTCGATATCGTATTGGTCAGTCCTATCAGACAGAATTAAAGCTAAAAATTCTTATGATTTAGTCTGAAAAATGATTATAACACATTATCATACAGAGAGAGGTCGACACAAAGCGGTTCATGCAAACAGCTCCATGGTTGGGATTAATCCCGGGTGCTGAAGGACAGATAGTTAATGCTCAAGACGGCGAAAGCCCTCTTGTCAATCTCCTAAAGTCAGCAACTTCTGCAGTTGTGTCAAGTCCAAGTTGTCTTAATCCAGCTGCGTTCTACACCATGTCCAAACAGGCAGAAGCTGCAGGTTAATTAAGAGCTGTAGCTATTCAATCACCAGTTTCTTGTTTACTCTTTTTTTTGCGACAAAGTTTCAATCTTTTTGGTATTATATTATATGTGCAGATCTTTTGTATAAGGCAAACATGAACGGGGGAAGCGTTCTTGAATATACACTTGCATTCACAAGTGCGTCGCTCGACAAATATTGCAGTAAATGGAGTGCTCCTCCAAAGACGGGCTTCATTGATATTACAACTTCAAAGGATTTTTACCGTATATACGGTGGTCTTCAGATTGTAAGCCATCCAAAACCGCAAACCTTATTAAAACATCTTTTTTAACCGCAGCAACATTCTTCTCTTCTCAATTCTTATATAAAGTTTGCAATGAACTCAGGGATATCTGGAGGAGATAACAGCTCCACAGTCAGCTCAACATGAAGTCCTCGGTGATTCGATAGCTTGGGGTGGTTGCACCATTATTTACTTGCTCGGCCAGCAACTTCACTTTGAGTTGTTTGATTTTTCGTATCAAGTACTCAATGTCTCTGAGGTTGAAACTGTCTCTGCTTCACATACTCACAGGAATCCTCAAATCCATCAGGTAGATTTTCCTCTCTCCATCCTCTCGTTAAATTGTTTTTATGTACATATAGTTATATTTCGTTTTGTTGAATCCTCTCATTCTCCATTTGAATATCTTTTTTTTTATGTGTAAGAAAGGGATGGGAAGGTTTGTTGGAAGGGATGAAGAAAGCTCGGAGGCTGAACAACCATGTCTTCTCCATGCTTAAAGCTCGTTGTCCTCTCGAAGACAAAACGGCTTGCGCCATCAAACAGAGCGGCGCACCGCTGCCACGTGTCAGGTTTGAGAATACTGTGTCTGCTTTCGAGACTCTACCTCAGAAAGGTACCGTTGGCTGATGCAATTTGTACAAGAACCAACCAGAGTGTTTTTAGTGGGTCCATTTGGTTAGACTCAATACCTTCCCATAATCTTTCACCTTGTTGCATGTATTCAAAACATAACATTTGGATTAACGATTAATTGATATACTTTGTTATTTATTTTATTAGTTATAGAGAAATTATCAGTAACCATCATCAAATTGGATATAACAATTGCAAATTTCTTACAACTAGTCACCACCAGTATTAATAGAACATCGACAAACAAAGCCTTGACAAAAACGAGGATATTTATGCCTTCTAAAACAATAACGCGCACACTTATAACAAAAATCAGCTGATGCAGGACCTTCCACCACAGGCTTGTAAGAAGAAGGAATCGTCGATGTACCTATAAAGATATATAGGAAAACAAACTAAACGATTAAATTAAAATCTTAATCGTAAAGTGTTATCAAAAATATAAAACATGATAAATGTTTTTTTTTTTTTTTTTTTTGATAAACCCTATCGGCTGATCCGGTCAGCCCCGGTAGAAACGCACCGAAGTGCTTCAGAGTGGACTTCTCCCCGAAGGGCTACCACACTGTCTGTCCCGAGTTTGGAATGCCAGAGGTAGCCAGATCGCATGTTACTGACTAACTAGTAAACTGTTTGGCCCAAACCTAGACTTCCCACACATATATGATTTTTGTTTCCAGGGTGTATCGAACTTGAGTTAGTTCCTTCCAACCTATCCCCAGTTTTCCCTTACCACTAGACCACATATGTCTGGGCATAAATAAATAAATGTTTATCTTAGTTAACCGAAAATCTACTTACATAATGAAACAAATATTAGAAGAGTTAAAACAAAAATAGTAGTCTTCATTTTCTTTTCTTTTGCTTTTTGAGATTTTAAATATTTTTGCTAAGCGCTTTAAGTTATTGAGATGAGATAGTGTCATATTTATAAGTATATCTTTTACTTATGTTACAAAACAGTTAATATTATAATTAACGTTTTTTTTACAAGTAGTAATTTAAAGAAACATACTCCTTTAAATTACAGTTTTTATTTTAAGGCATTAATTAGCATAGTTATGGTTATTTCAGATTAGAAAGATAATAATACTCACAAACTTTTTGATCGTTTTGTTTATAATCTTTTTATATATTAAGTGATAAACAAAATAAAAGTACAATCGTTTGGTTCAAATTAATGCATATGTAGTTACATTTAGAGGTATCGAATCGACGAATCCTCTCATTCTCTGTCTGAATGTCTTCTCCATGCTTAAAGCTCGTTGTCCCCACGAAGACAAAACGGCTTGTGCCATCAAACAAAGCCGCTCACTGCTGCCACGTTTCATGTTTGAGAATGATGTGTCTGCTTTCGAGACTCTACCTCAGAAAGGCACCGTTGGCTGATTGCTATGTGCACTAGAACCAAAGTGTTTCCTTCTTTCTTGCTTAATAAGTGACCTGGAAAATCGTTTGTATATCAATGGAGTTTTTTAAGATAAACGCATATTAATAAATATATACACTTGTTAATATAGCAACTTTCATGAACCTACAATTTTCTCAAAAAACTCATGTCACACAACGTAAAACCCCAAAATGAAAATACCATAGGAATTCGCGTTTTGGCAACATTCATGACAATTGTTGATTTGTTTCTTTATATTTTGATATATAAAAGATGTGTCCTTTATTTCATTATAAGACCAAAAAACCTGCTAATTTTTTTTACTCTTATCAAACATTAATTGAAAACTGTTTTATTAGTTGCCAAATCCGAAGTATAAACGTCTACAAGTAATCACAATTTCTTTTGCTCTATATGTATGCGCTAAACAGTAAAATTTAAGATTAAATTTGTGAGAAATAAGGGAAAGCAAAAGATTAGAAAAAGTATCACTTATAGATGATTGAACCATCGAAATCAATATGACAAAAAAATTATATAAATGATCAATAACCATCATCAAACTAGGTGTAACAATGACAAAGTTTTTGTAACTACGGACCTAGCCATGTATGGGTGGAATATAACAACGACAAACAAAGCCTTTAGGCCCTTTACAACTAAGAAAATGTCTACCCCTTCGCATACAACGACGTACACAATCGTAACAAAAATCATCTTCAACTGTTGTTGGGCCTTCTACCAACTTCAAATCAGGATATTTTTCTTTTGAGCCAGGTACTATCACGACTTTCTTTTTCTTCGATTCACCTATTTTTTTAGTACAAGAAAATTATTACTTAAAATATTACTAGAGAAAGACAATATTGTTAAAAATATTCAATATATGATATACGTTTGATTCTAGTTAAGTTATAAATACTTACATGATATTGATGAAACTAAGATTAGAATAGTTAAAAAACAAACAACTGTCTTCATTTTGTTTTCCTTTTCCTTTCGAGATTTTTTTTCCCTAGAGATGAGTGAGATAGTGTCACAATGTCCTCCATATTTATATACCATTTATTTATGGGGAAAAAACCCGAAAAAACCCTGGTTTATTTTTTATTTGGACGTTTAATACCCAAATTTTTTTGGTTGGAAGAAAAAACACATAATAATTAAAATATACGATTTAATACCTATAAAAATAAAATGTTGTTATTTTCATACTTACGGTTTTATAACAAAAATAAAATTCCAATTTTACCCTTACAATTAGAATAAATCATTAATTTTAAATGATGTGGCAATAATTTTTAATTTTATTAGAATAAAAATAATTTATATTTATATTTCGTTTTACTAAAATTATTTTCTTTATAAATTTCAAAAAAAAAATCTGAATAAATGAAATAAAAAATGTCGAAAAAGAAAAAATAGGAAGAAGAATAGAGAATCGAATAAGAAGTCGACTGAGTAGTATGCGTTCCCAAATTGTGTTTGTTATTCTTGGTGACATATTTGTTCAGTCTCCAACCAAAACCCAGAAAATCAATTCACTATCCAATTAAATTCAAGAAATTAAATTGAGAAAATCTAAAAAGATACAACAAAACCAAGCAACCGATTTGAAATCAACACCCAAAAATCAATTTGAAACCCATAAACCGATTTGAAAGCAAAACCTAAAAATTTAAATCCTTTAGCAAAAATAGAGTAAGAACTCAATTTGATATCACACCCAGAAATTTTGGTGTTATTAGAGAAGATATAAAGCTAGGAATTCGGAAAAAAATAAATTAAATCCCGTTATGAATAGAAATCAACCGAAAGCAAAACACATAAATCATTGCTATTGAAATTGATTTGAAGAACTTGACGATTTGAAATCGGAAAAAACAAAGGCATAGGATCAACCGGTTAATTCTCTCTATTTTTCGGAAAATCTCTTTTTTTTTTCCAGATTTGTTTTTTTTTTTTAAATTTATAAATAAAATAATAAAATAATTTTAATAAAACGAAATTATTTTTATTCAAATAAAATTAAAATTATGAAACCGTAAGTATGAAATTGGAATTTTATTCCCAAATAAAATTAAAATTAATGATATATTCTAATTGTAAGGGTAAAATTGGAATTTTATTTTTGTTATGAAACTGTAAGTATGAAAATAACAAAATTTTATTTTTATAGGTATTAAATCGTATATTTTAATTATTATATGTTTTTCCTTCCAACCAAAAAATTTGTGTATTAAACGTCCAAATAAAAAATAAACCAGGGTTTTTTCGGGTTTTTTCCCTTTATTTATGTTACGAAAATAGTACAGTGGTTAACGTTTTTTTTTTCTTTCTTAAAAGTAGTAATTAAAGAAAATATCATCCTTTAAATTACAGTTAAATTTAAGTGTATTAAAATAGTTATGGTATTTTAGTGATTAAATAGTTGTGGACCGACTTGAATAAAATCGTAAACCCGGTTTGACCAAACCGCGTTATAACAGAACCAAGAAAAAGCAAAGAGTCGGCGAAAAAGATATAAAAGAGCCAAAGAGAGAGACAAAGGTCAGAAGATTTGATTTCTCTTATTCCTCCTTCAAGCCAAAGAATTTACAGAGAGATATATATTCTTTTAGGGTTTTTGAATAACTCGCGAGGTTTTACAGAGATTTCTCCAATATGGTGAGTTTAGGTTTCTGTTGTCTATTTTCAATTTTATTTTCTGATTGTTGTTCCTCAGATCGATTTCTGTTTCTATGTAAATCTTTTATACTCGCATGCATATCTTGTTCAATCGCTAAACTTTTTAGCCTTTTGTTGGATGATTTGTTTCTCTTGATTCATTTGCATGTCATAAATGCTTTGGGCGGCGAAAATTTCCATCTTTAGGTTGTAAAACACAATAAAGTTGTTAGCTTTTTGTGTTTGTAGCTTCATGATCTGTGGGATTTTATTTTCAAAGTTTAGTCTTTTAATGTTTGGGTTTTTTTGTTTTGTAGGATTCGATGGTGAATCAGAAGACTGTTTTGGCTGTGACGGATGATGTGGTGTTGCCTGTTAGCTCTGTTCTTACTATTATGAAAGAGCTTGGAAAGGAAGTGATTGAACGTTTTGATCCTCTGATTATTACTCAAGCATCCACAATAAGTAAATCTCTGTTCCTCTTTAGTCTCTTGTTATTTGTTTTAGCTCAGATTATTAGACTGCTCAGTGAAGCTTGTAGTAGTTAGCATATGGTTAGTCTGGAAGGTATGTACATAGGAAGCATCATGTCTGTACTATATGGAGAGGTTAGCTTTTTTTGGGTGAGTACTCTTGAAGACATGCTGGGATATTCTTTTGTGTCTTCTTCTCATTGTGTTGGAATATTGATCATTTTTGCAGATCAGTTTCCTTTGGATGCTTCCTCAGTGGAGGCGGTTTTAGCCATTTCCAAAACATCTGATTTTCCCAGTGATAAAACATGTGGTGAGTTCTCAAGAATCTTGAAGCCTGGTGGCACGGTTTTTGTGTGCAAAGTTTTGGAGGGTGAAACGGGAGAAATGCAACAGGTTTGTGTTGTGTATCTACTCTTATGTATAATGGGGTTTCTTTGAACTTTTATTTCTTAATCTTATGGCGTCTTCCTTGCAGACCATTCAAAGGAGAGTGACGTTGGCTGGTTTTCTGGAGCCACAGTTTCTTGATTTGAAATCAATTAAGTTGTCTACGTTCAGTTTATCCTTTGGGGTGAGCAATTTTACACGTTTTGTCTGTCTTCTCTTTCTTTTACTATGAGGAAACATTTCTTCTTCCCCTAAAATAAGAATAAAAGCCTGCGTTTTTGGGTTCAGGCTTATTCTAGGCATTTAACATGAAGGATAAAAGATCTTCATTCTACTTATCTGTCAAACTTGCAAATATACTCTCACTCTGACTCATCCATATAACAGAGAAACATGTTGTCAAATGCAGATTAAGGCAAAGAAACCTTCTTGGAAGATTGGTTCATCATTTGCTCTCAAAAAGCCTGCAAAAGTTCTCTTAAAGGTTAATCTAGATGATGACTTGGATCTTATTGATGAAGATTCTCTTTTAACAGAGGAGGACTTGAAGAAGCCACAGCTTCCTGTTGGTAATTAAAGACAACCACATATCTTTGTTATCCTTAATCATCCCTTGTGTGTAAGATATCTTGCATTTTCTGCAGCCAGCGGTTGTGAGACCACCAAAAAAGCTTGCAAGAACTGCGTCTGTGGTAGAGCTGAGATTGAGGAGAAAGCTGTGAAGCTGGGCCTCACAGAGGATCAAATCGAGAATCCACAATCATCATGTGGCAGCGTAAGCTTCTTTACCCATCTGTTTCTCTGTATGCGTTGGATTTTTGGTTCCACAAGACTGAAAATTTCTTAACCAATCATTTCAGTGTGGGCTCGGTGATGCCTTCCGCTGTGGTACATGCCCTTACAAGGGTCTGCCACCCTTCAAATTAGGCGAGAAGGTAACTGATCCTTTATATCTATCACCATTGTAAATCCTTTTAAGAATACACTTCATTCATGTAACTTTTTCTTCCTCTTTAGGTATCCCTATCTCAAAACTTCCTTGAAGCTGACATATAAGCATGTGAAAGGTGCATCTTCATACATGGTTGTTTCTCACCGAAGCCAAAACCTTTTGCTAATCGCAGAGTAGTTTCATCATTTACTTTGTTCTCTTTCGTATAATTTGTTTGTTGGTACTTTTATTTTGTGGCTCTAAAGGCTTATAGAAGATTGTTGGTGTTGCCCAAAAAGCACAAACCTTAGTTTCAATGAAGAACAGTTTTACATTTCGTTAAATAATGTATTAACACCAGAGCTTGTGTTGTCTGAAGTGCTTCACTGTTTCTTTGGTAATGTGAGCTCTGTAGATTCATCTGTCGTAATCAATCTTTGGTTTCTTACTACGTAATAATGATCTGATAGATAGATCTAAAAACAACAGCACAACAAAATGTAATTCTATATCGCCTCTTTTCCTGGAAAGAAATTAAACCCAAACCCAAGTATAACCTAGCCAACAGTTAGACAAGCTTCGACTACAAGATACAATTCGGTTATCATTACCAAACCGAATCGAACCAGGGTAGATCAATGGAGAAGCAGCTGAATTTCCTACATAATCCCATCAGAGTTGAGGAGAAACCTCAAAACCCTTTCTAAGTTTAGCACTATTAGACTCCTCTAAGCTGAACTTCCAACTGCTCTATTCGCATAGCCAAATCATGCTTCCCGCTATTCTTCAACCCATCAGTAACCATATCAAAGCACCGTGATATCGGAACCAAACCCATCTCTGTCATCTCAACCAAGTAATTAGCTGCATCCACGAATTTCCCACCACGACCACACATTGTAATCAGCATTGTGTAAACCGGCCTGTTAGGCGGATGAGCCTTCACCTTCATGTCACTGAAAAAGCTAAAGGCATCATCAAACATCCCATTCCTACACATTCCCTTGATTATCGGAGCATACAAACTCGGAAACGGCTTATGCCCATCTTCCACACAATTGTTCAACAACCGAAACGCCTCATCGATCTTCCCAATCTTCGAAACCGCAGGTATAAGTGTCTTGTAAGTGTCGATATCTACACAAAGACCTAACTTGCACGCAGTATAATACATCTCAATGCAAAATTCAACTTCCCCTGATTTAGATATAGCTTCAATCAGAGTATTAAAAGTCTGAATATCAGGAACAAACCCTCCTTTGGTCATCTTATCCACCATCTCTTTAGCAGATTCCAAGTAACCAGCATTTAACAAACCTTCAATGAGCAAATCACGTCCACGAGCCGGTGGATTAAACCCTTTCCTACTCATTTCATCAAGAAACTCCTGAGCCTCCTTCATTTTCCCCGCGGAACACCATCCGTTAACCAAGATCGCGTATGTCCGCTTATCCGGCTTGAGTCCTTTCCTTATCATTCGCCTGATCAAAGCGTAAGCACCATGGAACATCTTCACATCACAAAGCGCATGGAGCAAGGAATTGTAAACATCAACGGTTTGTTGACATCCTAGAGTCTTCGGGACGCCATTGAAAAGCTCCACAGCTTGATCTACATGACCGTTCTTACCGTACTGCTCAATGATGAAGCAGAGAGTCTCGCCGGAAATGTCGAGCGACAAATCCTTCATCTGTTTGAGGATCTTCCACATCGATTCGTATTTTTTATGTGAAGCTAAGGATTTAGCAAGCTCTTCATATTCCATAGACGTTGGTATGTAGCTAGGGTTCGATCGTGCCCAATTGAAGAAACGGAGAGAATCATTGGCGGAACGAGAGGTTGCGCGGAGGACTCTGAACACGAACTCGGAAGTTACAGGGAGACGGAGACTGTTCAATGATCTCTCCGGATGAATCTCGCGGCGGACGATGTTGACGACATGGTTGATCGCGGCGAAGTAATCGCCTTTAGTTGGAGTCGAATCAGAGCTTTGCAAAGGCTCGAGACTAGTGAAATGGCGAATACTAGATTCAATAGAGGTTCTAATAGTGAAGATCGAGTACAGTCTCCCGCCGGTATAACGCCGGAGGAGGAACATTTTCTCACCGGGACAATCTCTCCGATGAATGGATTTTAATCTCATCGGCCCCCTCCCCTCGAATCATTCTCTAGTTAGCCCCCAAAATAAAAAACTTGTGTTAAATTGATTATTTTAATTCTGAAAAAGAGTAAAAGACAAATAAAACTTGGGTTTTCAACTTATTTACTGACCCAACCTCAATTTGGATCTAGATCCACATACATTGGGTCGGATTTTGGATCATTTAACCCCAAAAATCTCAAAATCGTAAAGTCCCAAAATCAAATCCCTAACTCTAAATTTTTTCCCCTTTTCTCTAAAAAAAAAACGATGAATCGCCGTTCATCTCTCCGCCGTTCTTCTCTCGTCGCCGGCAAACCTTCTTTTCTTCCCTCTTCTCTCCGAATCGAAACTCTCATTCTTCTTCTCGTTGGAAATTCTTTGTTAGAAATCCAATCCAAATCCACGTTCCTCCGTCTCCTTTCTTGTAAGCTATAAATTCTTCATTCTCATTCTTTCTTTTGTTTGATTTCGATGGATTTTGTTGGGTTTTGTTTGTGAAACAGATGATTTTTCGGATTTGAATTTGTTGTAATTTTCGGATTGAATTTGTCCCAATTTTCGATTTGAATTTCTCTCTATTTTCGGATTTGAATTACTTTATATAGATTCAAAAGGATTCCGATTCAAAATGTGTTTAAATGTGTTTCGGATTTGAAATTTGTTGAAAACCCAAACTTTATCTCTTATAATTATGTAGATAGATAATGAGATTATGTGAGTTTGTGTTTGGATTGCTCGTTTATTGTCTTGGTTTAGACAATGAGAGTTTCATAGTGACAAAAAACCATCCATATTATTTAGGTAGAATTTAAGATTGCTTTTGAATGTTTGATATTGAAGAAGGAGAAGGAGAAGGAAAAAGAGAAGGAGATGGAGCAAGAGCAGGCGAAGCAGATGGAGCAAGAGAAGAGTTCGGCTCCTATTTTGGTCTCTGATGATGAGTTCCGCTTGTATTCTGGTCTCTGATGTTGATGTATAAATTTAAGTGTTTAGGTACAACTGGTACGATTAGGTACAACTATGTTTCTGGGTTTATGTTTTTTTTATTATGTATGAATCTTTGAATCTGAATCTTAAATTTTTATGTATGAATCTATGTATTGAATATAATCTAAGCGTTTTGAACCAAAAAAAAAATTTAAATCAATCAAAAAATCTGACAAATATGTAGGTTTCTAAGGGCTTTGGAAAAAAAACAAAAAAAACAGTGAAATATCTGAAAATATCTGGAAATATCTAAATATCTAAAAAATTCTGACAAATCGCATACCTGGCGCCGTTATTTTGAAAAAAAATATTAAATAATAGCACAAATTTGTTCATAGTTGTACAGTTGCACTCGGTTGCACATTTTTGATCATAGTTGTACAATATAGAGATTTTAGTAAATTTAGTTGTTATCAACTCTAATTTAATTTTTGTTGGTGGAACCGATGGTATTGCCTCATAAAAATACCATTACTTTGTATATGTGCATTAATATTTATCAAAATACAAGGATTTCAAAAATTTATAAAATTTTAGTTCAAATCTACAAAGTAACCATGAAAGTATAAGGTTGTTAGTGTATGAATGTGGGATTTTGTGGTAACAATTTTATTAATTTAGAAAATATGATATTTTTTGTCAAAAACTTGTTGTGTAGTTTCATTACTATTGTCTATGCAATTTTTAAGTTTTTTTTTTTAATTTGGTTTTAAATTTTCATATTTAATAAAATTCTAAAAACTAGCCAAGGCAATAGAACTTAGTTGTACGGGTTGTACTTGGTTGTACCAAGACAAAACAAATTAATTTGTACAGATACGACAAAGAAATTAACCTTCTATGAGTTCGTATAGAAAAAGGCTTAGACGTTTCACGCCTTGCAAATCGTAGATATCAATCGGACCCATTATGTGCTTCTGAACATGCCACCACAAATCTCAACGGTTCCGATTTATTTACAACAAACTCAAAGACATTTTTATGTCAAGCCTTTTCAACTAAACATTGTATTGCTTCTTTGCTTCAAAATTCTTGGCCTACTGTAATATCAAGCTCATCGTCCCATAAAATAGGTCTACACGCATTTTTTCTACATCTCTTTCTTCAATCTCCACCACCACCGGATATTGTTGTGATGGTTCACCTACGTACATAGCAAGGACACCACCACCACAGTCCATCAACATAGTTATATCCATTTGTCTCGGTTGCACCAAATTTAGGGTTCCGTAAATATTCTACTTAGTTGTACGCAATGGTTTCAGTTGTCCCAAATCTGCAATCCTCAAATATTTCTATAAAAAACCGCATTCAAGCTACGAATTCAACCTTTCTCAATCATAGTTACCAACGTCAGACCTTACTACACTAAGAAAACAAGTATGGTTTATGGAGAAGAAGAAGTAAACAAGTATACTTATCTTAAATACCTTAAAGAGCTTTAATGGTGGATGGCGAAGAAGAAGAAGAAGAAGAGAGGAGATATGTGGATCCGAGATATGTCTTTGGAGATTTAATGGTAAGCTTAAATGGTGGATGACGAAGAAGAAGAAGAGAGAAGAGAATGAAGATCCGAAATCTGTCTCAAAATCTTTAGAAGAAGAGAATGAATGCGTTTTTTTGAGGTTTTTGGGTATGATTTTGTGGTTAATGAGAGAGGGGAGAGAATGAATATGATTGGTTGCTTTTAATAATTTATTGGTAGAAAAATAAATATATAAATAAATAAGATAAAGGAGAAGGGTAAAGTTGGTTTTCAAATATATTGGGAAGGAGAAGGGGTAGTGAGAATAAGTAGGGGTTTTTGAAAGAATGATATGAGCAAAAGGGGCCAATGAGATTAAAATCCCCGATGAATTGAGCTTAGAGGAGATAGTAGTAACCAGTGACGTGGAATATTAATTTTAAATTGTTTAAATTTATTTATTTATCGAACAGTTTAGTAAAACGCTGCGTATTAGAGAGGATGCCCTAGTTTAATGTCTAGGTATAAAAACCCTATATTTGCCATTTCTCCACCACTCTCTGCATTAGGTTTCATATTAGCGGCAGACGAGAGCAGAAGCAAGGAGAAACCCTAACCATGGCGACTCAAGCAGCTGCTGAATCTGTGCAATGTTTCGGAAGGAAGAAGACCGCAGTGGCCGTCACTCACTGCAAGCGTGGATCTGGTTTGATCAAGCTCAACGGTTCCCCAATCGAACTTTTCCAGCCTGAGATCCTCCGATTCAAGATCTTCGAGCCGGTTCTTCTCCTAGGAAAGCACCGTTTCGCAGGTGTCGACATGAGGATCCGTGTCAATGGTGGTGGTCACACTTCTCAGGTTTACGCTATCCGTCAGAGTATCGCGAAGGCTCTTGTTGCGTTCTACCAGAAGTATGTGGATGAGCAATCGAAGAAGGAGATTAAGGATGTCTTGGTGAGGTATGATAGGACTCTGCTTGTGGCGGATCCGAGGAGGTGTGAGCCAAAGAAGTTTGGTGGTCCTGGTGCTCGTGCTCGTTTCCAGAAGAGTTACCGTTAAACAAAGCTGGTTTGTTTTGTTTTTCAATTTGGAATCATCTTAAGGTTTTTTTGGAGTATGGACTTGTGAGACTCTTAAAATTTATAATTTCAGTTTTATTATGCTTTTTGGATAATGGTGATTCTCCGAGAAACTTATGTTTTGTTATGTTTAATCGTCTGCTATAAGTTCTTATTTTTATTTCAATGTCTTGTGATTTTTCACTCTTGATTTCTTGTACTGGGATGTATGATGGCATTTGCGTTGTTCGATCAATTGCTAGATTAATCACTCCTGATTAGCATTAGATCTTGTTTAGATTATGAGTAGTCTGTTACTTAATGTGGCTTAGCTATAGTGTAGTGATCAGATATCTGGTTAGACTTTGTTTGCAAGTTGAGATCTCCACGTTGATTCAAACTAATGGGAGAAATAGTTAGTGTAGTTCGTCTTTGCTTTTGATCAGACTCAAATAGAGAAGTTTTGTTCTCCACTCCATGAGGCTTGGGTTGATGTTGTTTTATGTAGAAGAACATAGCATTTGATCTATAATCTTCTGAATTACCTTTTGGGTATATGATTGTTTTAGTTGTGCTTATCATATATTTTAGTCTCCTCCCTCTGAATCTCTTTTGTTGGATTTCACAATACTTGATCTTTGCAAATCAAAATATTTTTGTCTGCTTATTGGAAAAGATTATAAATTGTAATACCGTCCTGGTTTGAAAGACCTCGATCAGTAATCAAAGAGTATTTAACTTCGTGATCCGAAACACAAAACCTGTATTAAAAGAGACAATTGTCAACTATCAAAGAAGATTTTGGTCGAATTCCAAACTCATTTTCTCAAAGCTAAGAGCTTCTCTCGCCTGGCCGTGATTTTTGACTTCTGTCTAAAATGTTTTTGTTATTCAACTACTACTAAAACTCTTCTCTCGGTAGAAGCAAACACAGGGCAAAAAGTCAACCTTCTTGACGCGTAAAGGGGACATGCCAATCAAAAGTCCAGAGATGTATTATTTCTCAAGCTCTTTGGTGACTTAACTTTTCAAATAAACAAAGAAGGTTAATAAGCTATACTTACTTTCAGCTTCTCTCATGGCAACTTCTTCATCTTTGTCATTGCAGTCTTGCCATTGGAGACACCATGTGTTTCCAAGCTTTAGCGGCAAAGACGTCCGCAGAACTTTTCTCAGCCACCTTCTCAAGGAGTTCCGGCGTAAGGGAATCCGTACTTTCATAGATAATGATATCAAGAGAAGCCAAATGATCAGTTCTGAGCTGGTACAAGCTATCAGAGAATCTCGGATTGCGGTTGTAGTGTTGTCGCGCACCTATGCATCTTCAAGCTGGTGTTTAAATGAGTTGGTGGAGATAAAGAAAGTTTGCCAGAAGATCATGCCGGTTTTCTACGAGGTGGATCCATCTGATGTGAGGAAACTAATGGGAGAATTTGGAAAGGCGTTTGAGGAAGCATGTGAAAGACAACCAGATGAGGAAGTGAAGCAGAAATGGAGAGAAGCTTTGGTTTATGTGGCTAATATAGCTGGCGAGTCTTCTCAAAACTGGTTAGTTGTTCTGATTCCGTTAATCAAAATAATCAATCTTTGCTTCACATGAATGAATTGAATTCTTGGTTCTCATTATTAGTTATTAATGTGCCTCTGCTATAAGCAATCTTTTCTTCTTGATAGGGACAATGAAGCAGATCTGATTGACAAGATTGCTATGAGCATTTCATATGAATTGAATTCTACACCATCACGAGATTCCGACAATCTGGTTGGAATCAACGCTCATATGAGGGAGATAGATTCTCTGTTATGTCTGGAATCAACTGAAGTGAAGATGGTGGGAATTTGGGGTCCTGCAGGTATTGGCAAGACAACAATTGCCAGAGCTTTATTCAACCAGCTCTCTGAAAACTTCCAACACACTATTTTTATGGAGAATGTTAAGGGAAGTTCTAGGACATGGGAACTCGATGCCTATGGCTATAAGCTGCGTTTGCAAGAACAGTTTCTGTCTGAAGTTATTGATCATAAGCATATGAAGATACATGATTTAGGTTTGGTTAAAGAAAGATTGCAGGATCTGAAAGTTCTTGCTGTTCTTGATGATGTTGATAAACTAGAACAACTTGAAGCCTTAGTGAAACAATCTCAGTGGTTTGGTTCTGGAAGTAGGATCATCGTGACCACGGAAAATAAACAGCTATTGAGAGCGCATGGGATCAATTTCATATATGAGTTGGGTTTTCCATCTAGAAGTGAATCTCTTCAGATTTTCTGCCAATATGCATTTGGTGAAAGCTCTGCACCAGATGGTTGTATCGAGCTTGCTACTGAAATAACAAAGCTTGCTGGCTATCTTCCCCTAGCTCTAAAGGTTTTGGGGTCCTCTCTGCGAGGGATGAGCAAAGATGAGCAAAAATCAGCATTGCCTCGACTCAGAACCAGTCTTAATGAGGATATTAGAAACGTTTTAAGAGTCAGTTATGATGGTTTACATGAGAAGGATAAGGCCCTATTCCTTCATATTGCGTGTTTGTTCAATGGTGAGAATGTTGATTATGTGAGGCAAATACTTGCAAGTTCTGGCTTGGATGTCAATTTTGGGCTTCAAGTCCTTACCAATAGATCTCTCATACACATATCGAGATGCAATCGTACTATTACAATGCACAATTTGCTAGAACAATTGGGTCGAGAAGTTGTTTGCGAACAATCTATTGACGAGCCTGGCAAACGTCAATTCTTGATGGATGCTTCAGAGATCTATGATGTACTTGCTGATAACACTGTAAGTCAAATGTTTTGCTACGTTACTTTCATTTTTAAGTCCACTACAATTTCACATAAGATTACTTATAATTGGTATTTCTGTGTTTCAGGGTACTGGAGCTGTTTTGGGCATATCTTTGGACATATCTAAGATCAATGAGTGGTTTCTGAATGAAAGAGCTTTTGGTGGGATGCATAATCTGTTGTTTCTAAAATTCTACAATTCCTCTTCGATTAAAGATCAAACCGAGATGCACTTACCTCGAGGCTTGGATTATTTACCCCGTAAACTTAGGCTGCTGCACTGGGATGCATTCCCCATGACATCACTGCCTATGAGTTTTCGTCCAGAGTTTCTTGTTGTGATCAATATAAGGGAGAGCCAGCTTGAGAAGCTGTGGGAAGGAACACAAGTAAGTTAATTTTAATAGCTCTCCTTTCTCAATTTGCATAAGATTATTATCTGATTGTTTTTCTTTCTTTGTTTCATGTGGGTTCTTTTAGCCTCTTAGAAGTCTAAAGCAGATGGATTTAAGTAAGTCTGAGAATCTAAAAGAGATTCCTGATCTTTCAAAAGCCGTAAATATTGAGGAACTATGCCTCAGTTATTGTGGAAGTTTGGTGATGTTACCTTCCTCGATCAAGAACCTTAACAAATTGGTTGTTCTTGACATGAAGTATTGCTCAAAGCTAGAGATTATCCCCTGCAATATGGACTTAGAATCCCTTAGTATCCTCAATCTTGATAGATGCTCACGGTTGCAGAGTTTTCCAGAAATTTCTTCGAAGATTGGATTTCTCTCTCTGTCAGGAACTGCAATAGAAGAAGTTCCCACAACAGTCGCGTCTTGGCCATGTCTGGCAGCATTGGACATGTCAGGCTGCAAAACCCTCAAGACATTTCCATATCTTCCAAAAACTATTGAATGGTTGGATTTGAGTAGGACAGGGATCGAAGAAGTCCCTTTGAGGATCGGTAAACTCTCAAAGCTCAATAAACTATTGATGAACAGCTGCATGAAGTTAAGAAGCATTTCTTCTGGGATCTCTACACTGGAACATATCGAAACACTAGATTTCTTGGGGTGCAAGAATGTTGTGAGCTTTCCTGTGGAGATATTCGAGAGCTCTCGTTTCTGTCATAATCTGGTGATGGAGATGAGAAACATTCAAAACCCTGATCTTCCTCGACCATTTTATTTCAAGAATAACTATATTGACACTATTCCAGATTGTATCACTCGTCACTGCAAGCTGCCTTTTCTGAATTCATCAGGATCAATCTCCAGCAATATAGAGACTGATTTCATCTGGTTCGATAAATAAAGATCACTGAATAATGGCATGATAATGATGAACCAGATGCAGTTTTATCTTCAAACCCTGCTCATTACAATTGTAAGTGACATCATTTGACTTTTCCCCTTTGGACCAATCTCAGGGCACTGCAACTGTTCTAGGCATATTGTTCAACAGTTCTGAAATTGAAAATGAAATCTTTGGTGAGAGAGCCTTACGTATCCTGTAGAAATGTAGTTTCTTGTAAGATATATCTTATAGACAATTGTTTGTATATCCGTATAGGTTAGGCACCTTATTATTATTGTTCACTGAATTACTTAGTAAATGTGCCTTGGTTTAATTGTTTGTACAGCCTCTTAGAAATCTCAAGAAGATGGATTTGATGAAGAACAAAGCAAGAACAAGAGATCCTCCTGCTCTCAGAGTTAGATGAAGGTAGGAAGTATGTTGAATAAGTCCATTGTGATAATAAAAGAAAAGGTAAGGAGCAATATTTGTAATAAGTAGGAATTGAAGGGAGACAAATCTATAGGTGTCAACATCGTTGAATTTCTTGCACAAACGAAGCATCTCTCTCTCCTTATAAGTCAACTTTTACTTTATTCTTATCTATTTTACTCATATTTGACTCTTTTTTGTGGTTGTGCCTTATTTATGTGTGAATACAAAGACTCTGTTTCTTCGGATTGCTTGCTAAAGACATTGTGTTCTTGTTGTTTCAATTTTCTTCCTGCTCTGATTCATGGCTTCTTCTTCAGCTCTGTCTCGCAATTGGATATACCAAGTCTTCCTGAGCTTCTGTGGAGGAGACGTACGCAGAGCCTTTCTCAGTCACATTCTGAAAGAGCTCAGAAGCAAGGGAATCACACCCTTCATTGATAATGAGATAAAGCGAGGCCAATTTATCGGTCCTGAGCTCATACTAGCGATTCAAGAATCAAGGATTGCGATTGTCTTGCTCTCTAGTAACTACGCTTCTTCAAGCTGGTGTTTGGATGAGTTAGTGGAAATCATGAAGTGCAAGGACAAGAATCAACAAACAGTGATGACCATTTTCTACGAAGTGGATCCATCTGATGTGAGGAAACAGACCGGAGATTTCGGAAATGCCTTTAAAGAAACCTGTGTGGGGAAAACAGAAGAGGTGAAGCAGGCATGGAGGCAAGCTTTGAAGGATGTCGCGAGTATAGCCGGTTACCACTCTCGCAACTGGTTCGTTCACTTTTACTTCCATTGCATATTGTGTCTAGCTTTTCTTTGTTATTGAATGGAGGCCTCTGATTTTGTTAGGGACAATGAAGCTGATTTGACCAACAAAATTGCCTTAGATGTTATGGGTGTGTTGGATTTTACACCATCAAGAGATTTTGATGACTTCATTGGTTTAGGAACTCGTATCACTGAGATAAATTCATTGTTGAGCCTACAATCAGATGAAGTAAGGATGATAGGGATTTTGGGTCCTGCTGGGATTGGTAAGACGAGCACTGTCAGAGTTTTATATGACCAACTCTCTCGTGGTTATCATTTTAGAGCGTTTATGGAGAATATCAAAGGAAGTTATGCGAGGCCTTGTTACGATGACTATCAATTGAAGCTGAGTTTGCAAAAACAGTTATTGTCTCAAATTGTCAACCAAACGGATATTGAAGTTCGTCACTTAGGAGTGGCTCAAGAAAAGCTGAGAGACAAAAAAGTTTTGGTTGTTCTTGATGAAGTGGATAGCTTATGGCAACTAAATGCAATGGCAAACCAGCCTGGATGGTTTGGTCGCGGAAGTAGGATTATCATTACAACCGAAGATAGAAAACTTTTCAAGGCACACGGGATCAATCATATTTACGAGATGAAATATCCAACTAGAGATGAGGCTCTTCAAATCTTCTGCCTATATGCTTTTGGTCAAAAGTCTCCATATGATGGTTTTGAAGCGCTTGCTTGGGAAGTTACTGGACTTGCAGGTGAATTACCGCTAGGCCTCAAAGTTATGGGATCGTATCTACGAGGAATGTCCATGGACGAGTGGATAGACGCACTACCAAGGCTCAGGTCTAGCCTTGACAGAGAAATTGAATCAACTTTAAGATTTAGCTATGACGTCTTAAGTGATAAAGATAAAGCTCTTTTTCTGTATATTGCATGTTTCTTTGGTGGTTTTGAGGTTGATTGCTTTAAAAGATGTCTTGCAAACAGTGGTTTGGATGTTAACCATGGGATTCAAATCTTAGCTTATAAGTCTCTCATATCTACAGACGATGGAATCTTGCGGATGCATTGTTTACTGCAACAAATGGGTAGAGAAATTGTCTATAAACAGTCTTTTGATGAGCCTGGAAAGCGACAGTTCTTGATGGATTCCACAGAGATTTGTGATTTATTTGATGAAACTACTGTAAGTTTTTCCCATCTTGTTGTCTTTTGTTTCGTTGGTTCTTAAGCTTATATTTTGTTTATTTTACATCAGGGTACTGGAACTGTTCTAGGCATAACGTTCCAACCTCCGGACAGTGAGGAAGTCGAAATAAGTGAAAGTGCTTTCGAAGGGATGAGTAATCTCCAGTTTTTAGCAATCTACTCTAATAGCTTATGCTTACCTGAAGGTCTGAACTGTCTACCCAACAAACTCAGATTCATTAAATGGGATTGTTTTCCAATGAGAATTTGGCCTTTTAAGTTCTCTGGCAAGTTTCTTGTCGAACTTATCATGCGCCAAAGCAAACTTGAGAAGCTGTGGGAGGGAATCAAAGTAAGTACTTGGCATTTTGTTGTCCTGTACTGTACTATGCGTTTAGTCATGCATCTCTCTAAAACGTAGCAAACGTCTCTTTTTTTTGTATAGCCTCTCCAATGTCTCAAGCGGATGGATTTGAGTCACTCCGAGGATCTGAAAGAGATTCCAGATCTCTCAAAAGCTATTAATCTTGAGGAACTAGATCTCTATTGCTGCTCAGGTTTCTTAGAGCTCACCAACTCTATTGGAAATGCTACTAAGCTGAAGAGATTGAACCTTGGCGGTTGCTGGCTTTTGAAAGAGCTCCCTTTCTCTATCGGCAATGCCACAGATCTCCAATTTTTGGATCTTTACCATTGCGCAAGTTTGGAGGAACTCCCGTCTTCTATTGGTAGGTTATTTAATCTGGAGGAGTTGGAACTCAGTATTTGCTCGAAATTGGTGAGGCTCCCCTCCTCTATTGGGAACCTTCACAAATTGCCAGTGTTGAGTATGAGTGGATGCGAAAAGCTAGAGACGTTTCCTACCAACATCAACCTGGAATCTCTCTCTGAAATTGTTCTTGGGGGTTGTACACATTTGAAAATGTTTCCTGATATTTCAAGAAACATTAAAAAACTCGATCTGCGAAATTCTGCTATAGAGGAAGTGCCATCATCAATCAGCTCTTCTTGGTCTTGTCTCTATAGATTGGATATGTCAGAGTGTAGAAACCTCAAGGAGTTTCCAAATGTTCCTGACAGCATTGTAGAGTTGGAGTTGAGCAAGACAGGGATAGAGGAAATTCCTCCAAGGATTGAAAATCTTTTTCGTCTGTGTAAACTAATTATGTATGGATGCAAGAATCTGATCAATATATCTCCAAACATTTCCAAGTTGGAGAATCTTGAAATTCTTGGTCTAAGTATCTGTGGCATTGATGATGATGATTTTATGGATAATGAGAACGATAATGAGGATGGTGATGGTGAAAGTGGTGAGGATGAAGAGGATGCCGATGACGATGATGGTGAGGATGATGAGAATGCAGATGATGGTGATGGTGAGGATGCAAATGACGATGATGTTGAGGATTATGAAAGTCTTGTGGATACCGTCAGTGATCATGATGATAATGATGACGATGATGTAGATGATGATGATACTGGCTTCTTTGATGCAGTAATTGAGTGGGACGTTGACCTGAAGCAGAGTTGGACACTACGATCAGACTTTAAAGTTCACTACATTTTACCGATATGTCTACCCGAGAAGGCAATAACATTTCCAATATCATTATGTTTCCGCAGTAATGGTTTCATGGCTATTCCAGATTGCATCCAATGTCTCTCCGGATTAAAGAAGCTTGACATCAGAGAATGTAGAAAGCTCGTAGCACTTCCACAGCTTCCGCGTTCCCTTTTGTTATTAGATGCAGAAAACTGTGAATCCTTGAGAAGAATAGACGGCTCTTTTCAGAATTCGAAGATTTGTCTAAATTTTGCTAACTGCAACAACCTGAATCAAGAAGCGAGAGAGCTTATTGAAACATCAGCTTGCAAATATGCGCTCTTACCTGGTATAGAAGTTCCTGCACACTTCAGTCACCAAGCTACTTCAGGCTCCCTAACGATCAACTTGACTCCAAGGCCTCTTCCTTCATCCTTCAAATTCAAAGCTTGCATCTTGCTGTCAAAAAGCAATATTAATCTCGAGGATCACGATGACGATGAGAATTCATTGATGTGTGTGTCTTGTCGTGTCAGGGGTAAACAGAATGGCTTCATTGTTCGATATGGATCAAACCAGCTCCCTATACCAGCTCTTCTTGAAGAAGATACACGGCATCTGTATATCTTTGAAGATTATTTCTCTCTAAACCAGGATTCCCCTGAAGCCGAAGAAGTCACTTTCAGCGAGCTTGTGTTTGACTTCATCGTTCATAATAAAACCTGGAAGGTGAAAAGCTGCGGTGTTCGTCTTTTGGACCTAAACCATATTCTTGACGGAAAAGAAACAGAAGAAGAAGCCTGTATGGACAGAAACAACATAGAGAAAAAATAAAGAATCTGGAGGTGATGATGATGCAGAGATATGGATAAACCAAGCACCACTTACAAGCTCGTCTTGAATTGGATCATCTGTATATGTTTGAAGCTTCCTTGTCTCTAAAAGAAGGCGACAATCATGAAGCAGAACTGGGGTTCCTGCGACCTTGTCTTTGAGTTCAAGATCCACACTAAAGTTTCATTTATATATAGGTGCCGTGTGCAGGTCATTCCCTCATGTTCATGAAGCTATCAATATAGACAGCAAATCAGAGACAAAGACAGATTCAGACATTGATTAGTGACGATGGACACATCTACTTTTGGTAAGATTAGAAGGGACAAACAAGACCGGAGGAGGAGGAATGCTGTTAGCGCTTAAGTAAGTAAAAACCGGAGAAGTGGTTTTTCTGATCCCTGACCAATCTGCTTTTTGAGGATCATGTCACTGCAAACTCATAAGCAGGCAGAGTGATAACTGAGATCAAAGATCATGTCACTGGATCCAGATCCTCTTTTTTTTTGTAACCTTAACCATGATTTCTTTCATCCTCTAATGCATCAACATTTTTCTTCACCACAGAGAAATATTTTCCTCATTTGTCTGCACAGAATCGTCTTTTACTTGTAAAATGCTTTACTTTTTTTTTTTGTCACAAGAGTGTTCCTTTTATATATATAAGCCAGTACAACTGAGCCATTACAAAAAGCATAAAGTCAGAGCCTATTGTCTATTACAGAACAAGATTACCAAGTCTAAACTTGACAATCAGTAGTGAGGATTAGGCTAAACTGAACTGATCTAAAACAGAGAACAACAAGTGATCTAATCTGTTCTAGAAGTTATTCAACAAACCAACTTAACTAAACCTGTAATGGCAGTTACAGGGACCCAAAAAGTTATGACAGAAGTTGATAGAGTGGATTATCTTTTCTTGGGAGGCTTCAGAATTCCTCCCTTTCCAGTTGCTTGATCCTTTGTCTTCTGGTTCCTATCATCATTGCTATTTGAGGAGTGAGAATTTGGACGTTTTGAAGATTCACCAACCTCAAAGTTACTTGGCGTTCCAAGAGTAGTGTTTGGGGAGAAAGCAGACTCTGTGGAAGGTTGTCTTCTCCATGTAGCAGTTCTTGGAGTAGGATGATTGGATTGTTGAAATCCTTGTAGAACTGACTCATGAAAGTGAGGATAGGCAGCAGCAAATTCTTCAGGGTTTGGTGGTGGAGAATCCAATCTTGGTGGTGGAGTCAAAGGCGGTGGAAAAGAGTAATCAGAGTTTTGGGACTGAGAGTTGAGATTGGACCTTCTATTCTCATCAGGGGACCTTCTTCTGTTGAAACAGGGCACATCAAGGGGTTCAGGACTGTTCCTAGGAGTTTGAGGAAGCTGAATATGAGGGCAGTTGATCCTTTGATGTGTGATTTGAAGGCAGTGGCTGCAAATCCTTCTCATGCGTTCATATTGGAAGCTTATCATAGCTCTTTCTCTGGACTCAAAGCAAACTCTTCTAAAAAAGCTAAAACAGGCTGTGATTCCAAATCGCACTCTGACTCTGATAAAAGTGACTTGAGTTGTTGTTTCATCATGAAAGTCCAAGTAGATCACTTGACCTAAGGTTTGAGCAATGAACCTGGCTGTGCCTTCAGATATATAGGGAAGTGGGATTCCACGGATTTGCACGAGGAATCGAAACTGAAATCGGAGAACGAGTGGTTTTACTTCTGCGCGAGGGGGAGGAAGTACCCGCACGGGTCACAGAGCCGGCGAGCCACAAAACTTGGATATTGGAAAGCGACTGGTAAAGAGCGAACTGTTAAATCGGGGAACCAAACCAAGAGAACACTTGTTTTTCATATCGGTCGGGCTCCTCGAGGCGAGAGAACCGAGTGGATTATGCATGAATACTGCATCCATGGCGCCCCACAGGATGCATTAGTGGTGTGCCGGTTAAGAAAAAATGCTGATTTTCGGGCTAGTTCGAGTCAAAAGCAAATGGAGGATGGTGTTGTGCAAGACGATGGCTATGTTGGCCAAAGCGGTGGTACGGAAAAGGAGGAGAAATCGAAGTCTGTTTATGATCAGCTACCAAATGGTGACATCGCAGAATCATCAAATGTTGTTGAGGAGCAGGCCGATACCGATGATGATTGTTACGCCGAGATTCTAAACGATGATATAATAAAGCTCGATGAAGAAGCATTGAAAGCTAGCCAAGCGTTTCGACCAACTAATCCTACTCATCAAGAAACAATATCCAGCGAGTCATCGAGTAAGAGGTCAAAATGTGGTATAAAAAAGGAATCAACGGAAACAATGAATTCTTACGCTTTGTTCAGGATAAAGAACGTTGCCGGGACCGACTCCAGCTGGAGATTCCCGAACCCGTTCAACATCAAGAAAGATTATAGCCAGATATTGATGAAGAATTTTCTGGCTACTACTGTTTTCTTGGCTATCTTATTTTCTTTCTTTTGGACTGTATTAATAGCTAGGAACTATAGTTAGTTACGACATACATGTCATGTCCTGTTCTGAGTTCTGTCTGACGCACACTTATTACTATATGGTACTATGAAATACTAATATATTGATAGAGTGGCTCCACGTGTTTTGTATGTTTGTAAATTTCTATACACGCATAACAAATGGTCTTCGGCTGAAAAAAAAAAAAAAAAAAAAAAAAAAAAAAAAAAGTAAAATGCTTTACTTCTCTCTACATTTTTGATAAAAATTTAGCATCCGATGAATTTAAATTGATAAAAGAAATTATTTATTTTATTTTTTTAATGACTTGGTAAAAAAGTGGTTTTTTTTAATTCCCAGAATGTGGGTATGACGTATCAGCCTATATACACAGGTGGCATACATAATTATAAAACAAAGTCAAATAAATAAAAAGAAGGGTTAATTACGGGCCAGGCCCATGTTTTATGTTTTTCTTTCAGGTTTTGACAAAGTGGGGAAAGACTTTCACCATTTGACAATTATGTCAATTTCGGACGAAAATGCCCTTCTAGCCGAACCGGTGTACAGTGACAGCGAACGAAATCGTCAGGCGAGTTGGTTACGTACACAGTATCTCGTTAGCTACAGTTGTTTAGTTTTTTAATATTTTCGTCGGGTGTACAGTGTACCGCGAACGAATAAAAGAAATAAAATATGGTGTCACAAATGGTTTAAATGCTGAAAAAGTTGAGACATGACTCATTCCAACTATAATCAATGCAAACTCATCATTACATCTTATTTTAATCCTCTTAAATCATAAAATCGTACACTATTTAGATTTTATAAAGAGAAAGAAGAAAAAACATAAACTTCCCCTAAATATCTATGAAGGAATGAGATTGAGGCCATTTTGATCTTGTTGTTTAACAAATTTTGCAGGCGAGAAAGCAGTGAGCGTGATAAGTAATGAAGTTGTAAATATAAATTTTAGTTATTACATACACTTTCAATGAAAACAAAATTGATTTGGATACAAAATTGCAGGAAATTGATTTATTCCTCTCTTAATTCTATATTTGTTCTGTAGTAAATATTAAATAAGGAGATTCAATGTGCATTAAGTGTGTAGTGTACGAACACAAGTCAACGTGTACGTACAGGAGAAACCACTGCGATTTTTAGTGACACTCAGCCAACTGTGAATTTAACCCGGACGTGTCAACATGGATTGTTCCCATTTCTTGGTTCATTATCCTCCACAAGGAATTTGTACAATCCCTCTAATCTCGTACCATGTATGTTCCACTAAATATTGTTGTATACGTATAAGAGATTTTTAGGATGAAACTATTTAGTTGGTCGTGTACGTGTACGTGTATCTCAGTATAATCATAATCGTGTACGTTTACAAGTTAAGTTTGAAACCTTATTTCTTCTCCAGCAACAATAAAGTGCAACATAACATTCATTAATTAATTTTGAAATACAAGTTCCATAAAAAAGACTATAATACTATATCAAAACAAAAATGTTGTAATTAAAAAATATATCATATTAAATATAAAGCATTTGGCTAACTCACCGTGCACACAACCATATATAGCAAAAATTGCAAGAGATTCTTATAAAATATCGAACATGATGTAATATTTCATCGCACATGGCATATGTTCAATGCCACGACAATCAAGAATCCATAATTTGAATTCTTACATATCGTACAACAATTTTTTTTTCCTGATATGGAATCCATAATTTGAATTCTTTCAAAGTATATTGAGCAATATTAGTCAAATTAACCTAGGTTCATAATGTAAAAAACATGTAAATATTACAAGTATAGAACCTCCATAATTGTACATAATCTAACAGAGATATACGTCCACAACATCAAATGTCATCAATATTAAGTACACTTACACGGAAAGAAGTTAAAGGGACAAGTATACAACAAAAGTTACAAAAATTTTCTCCCCAACCGCAAATTGCATACATACACAAAATTATTTTTTGAATAATTTAGTTTTGAAACAGTACACCATTCAATTCTTTTGTATTTCAATCACTTTTCTGTAAGTTATTCCATATACGTACACGAGTTAAATGTAAATTAAGATCGGGTACATGATAAAAAAAGTAGAAATTAACCATACAACATGGAAGTGTGTTTACAAACAAAAAACAATTTTTCAGATGACCAACTAATTAGTATTATTACATGTGTACTATATTTTTCATAGTAACATGTACGAGTCCATACTTCTAATTTTTGTAAGATATGTTGCGAAATATTAATCAAATTAACCAAAAGTTTCTAATATACAAACTCTGTAATATTGCGTACATCGTCTCCACAATAGTACATAATCTAACAGACATACACGTCCACATAATAAATATTGCGTACACCGTAAATTATGTACACGTACACGAAAGAAATTCAAACAAGGACATGATTGTAATTTTGTAGTCATCTTCAACCTGAATATCCTCTTCTGCAACTCTACTTTTTGCTTTTGCTCTCCGACCATGTTCAATACATGCAAATCGATTTCACTCTCAATATCTACTCGCCGACTATCCCTCTTCACCGAGATTTGGGTCATGTTTACGGAAATCCAAATTTCCAAGACACGAAATTCGTCTTCTCGTTGGAGTCATCAACTCTGATACCTTGGAAATTTGTATCTTCTCCTCGCAGGAAATCTTAAATCTGTTTTTACTCGCTTAAAAAAGCATCAATCAAAGATGAATGAAAGATTTAACAAGTAATCTCTGAAACGATTACCTCTCAAATTTTCAGAAAATATCTTGGTGAAGAAGTTGAGATTTTCAATTTCCCTTTTGGTAGAAGAATCAAAATGAGATATTAGATTGAAGAATGGAAACGGTAGAAGAATCAAAATGAGATATTAGATTGAAGAATGGAAACGGTTTGTACTCAGATTTTTCTTCCTCTTTCTCTTCGCTTTCTTCGCCGTTCTTCTTCGCTTTATTTAATTTAAATTCAAAAATATTACAAACCAAATAAAACAAAATTTGAGAAACCGAACCAGCACAGTTACGTTTCTAGTTGAGGGACATTTTCGTCAGAAATGTGGCTAATTGTCAAAACCTGAAAGTCTTTTCCCACTTTGTCAATTGGTGAGACAAATATTCATTTATGTCCTGAATTGTTGAGACGGTGAAATCGATTGATGAGGCGATTAGAATCCTGAATTGTCTGAAAAGAGAATCGAAGAAGCGGAAGCGGGAATCTGATATTTCTTCGGTTGAAGTTCCGAAAGAGTTCAAGTGTACACTCTCCAAGACGATCATGATCGATCCTTTGATCATTTCTTCTGGGCAGGTTTGATCTTTTTTGTTTTTTAGATCCATACATATTTCTGACGATTTCTTGTGATTCTTTAACGATTTTAGTGCTCATCTTTAAATTTCCATATATGCTTGTGTTTTGATTCATAGCTAAAGAAACACATAACTGCGTATACACTGAGATATTTCATAAGAATAGATACGTATAGAATGATAGCTATGATGTATACAACAAATATGTTTCTTGACAGTCAAGAATTAGGGTTTACGATACAGAGTCTGGTGTTTGTGCTGATTTTGCTCTTTACTTGTTTTCAGACGTATGAAAAGAGATATATCACAGAGTGGCTCAACCATAACCCTACATGTCCCAAAACCAAAGAACTCCTCTCTCAAGTGCATTTGACACCCAACCATTTGATCAATGACTTGATTACGCAATGGTGTCTTGTTAACAACAAAGTTGATCGGCCAAAACCACAACCATCTGATTTTGAAATAGCAACTGAGATGTTCACTGGTGACATCGAACCATTGCTTCAGCGGATTTCCTCTCCTTACTCCTCGGTTGAAGATCAGATAGAAGCTGCAAAAGAGCTTGCCCTCCAAACCTCGAAATTTGTCAATATCCGTGACTTCTTTGTCGCCAAATTCCCTGATTCCATCACCAGGTTGCTCACTCCTCTCTCTGTTTTGGGCGATGACGTAGACTCGAATCCCGAGCTTCAAGAGAATATCATCACATCATTGTTCAACATGTCGACTTTCGAGAAGAATAAAACACTACTTGCTGAAAACCCTCAAGTGATCCCACTGCTTGCAAAGTCTTTGAAGCAGGGGACAGTTGTGACACGAAGAAACGCTGCAGCGACTTTAATGTCACTTTCAGACATTGATTCTAACAAGATCATCATAGGGAACTCGGAAGCACTCAAGGCTCTGATAGATCTAATCGGGGACTCGGATGACTTATCAGCCACCAATGAAGCTGCTAACGCTATTTTAAACCTCTGTTTTGATGAATCGGAGAACTGTAAAAAGGCAATCTCGTTGGGGTTGGCTTCTGCCGTAACCAAAAATATCAAAGCAGGAAGAAATGTGGATGAGTTGTTAGCTGTCTTGGTAATGATCTCTCCACACGAACGTGTTGTTGAGGAAATGGATAATCTAGGGGTTATCTATGATCTGTTAAGTATCTTGAGGAAAACAAGTTGCTTGGTGACTTGTGAGAACGTTGTAGTGATTGTCCACAACATGTATGTTAAAAGCAGAGAAAGGTCTATTATGAAAACCCTGGCAGAAGAGGAGAATCAACACAAGACATTTACAAAGCTTGCAAGCCAAGAATCAGTTATTGTGGTGGGGAGAGCACAAGGGATTTTACAGGGTATTAGGGCATTCGCTGCTGGTAAATAGTTTCGGCAAAGTTACATTTGATACATATACCGAATAGTGTAGAAAGAAAGAATTCGAATTTGAGACTTGTAATCTAGGGGTTGTTGCTTATATTGCTTAATATAGATATCCTCTCTTCTCTTGTTTAAAAATACTCAAGATTGAACCTGAACATCTTCTAGTTAATTATATGACAGTAAAACATTGCACGGAATTCTTAATTAGAGCAAATAGCTGCTTAAGAATTTTTATTAAATCGAATCTGAGATTTTCCAGACCAATCAAAGTCGTCTGTCAGCTAAAGCTAGTGAGAATGCGGGTATGACGTGGCAGACAGGTGGCGTAACGTAATTAAAACCAAATTAATGAAATAAAAGAAGAAACAGAGGAATTAACAGTTTCTTGGCTTCTCTCTAAATTCCAAACAGAAAATTTTCCCTCCAAATTCACCAAGTTTCTAGGGTTTTCAGTTCTTTGTTTGGGTTCTTTGTGTTCGTAGAGAAATCTCCGGCTGAAATGGCGGATTCGACGGCGGACGAGGCAACAAACGCCGATACTCTGACGCGGGATTTACAGACGGTACTGACGGAGATTTGGTACGACGGAGGAGGCAAAGATCGCGGTGAGATTGATGAAGCTATTAGAATCCTGACTTGTCTGAGGAAAATAGAATCGAAGAAGCCAGAAGAATCTGATATATCTCCGGTGGAAGTTCCAAAAGAGTTTATATGTAAACTCTCGAAGAAGATCATGATCGAACCTGTGCTCATCGCTTCTGGCCAGGTTTGTTGATCATTTTTATTTGCATGTGTTTTAATTTCGATATTCCCTTTATTCGTATAAGCATATAAAGTTTCAGTATCAAAGAAAAAGAAAGATCCATATATATGATTCTGGTGTGTTCATTTTTGTGTTATGCAAATACAGAGACCGATCGAAAAGTTAGGATCCCAGACACAGATTCTGGTGTTTATGCTGATTTTGCTCTTTTGTTTTTTTTTTTCAGACTTTTGAAAAGAGATATATCCTAGAGTGGCTGAAGCATGAACGTACATGCCCCATAACCAAACAAGTCCTTTACCACCGTTTTTGGATACCAAACCATTTGATCAACGAGGCTATTATGCAATGGTGTCGAATTCACAACTTTGAACGGCCAAAACAATCTGATGAAGTCATTGACCTGTTCACTGGTGACATTGAATCATTGCTTCAGCGTATTTCCTTTCCTTCCTCGGTTGAAGATCAGACAGAAGCTGCAAAAGAACTTGCCCTCCAGACCAAGAGATATACCAATGTTTGTGTTTACTTTGTCGCCAAAATCCCTGATTCGATCACCAGGTTGCTCACTCCGCTCTTTGTTTTGGGCGATGAGGTAGACTCGAATCCCGAGCTTCAAGAGAATATCATCACATCATTGTTCAACATCTCCACTGTTGAGAAGAATCAAAAAGAAATTGCTGAGAATCCTCATGTGATCCCACTGCTTACAAAGTCTTTGAGGAAGGGGACAGATCAAACAAAAAAAGTCTCTGCAGCGACTGTGTTTTCCCTTTCACATACTGATTCTAACAGGAACATCATCGGGAACTCGGAAGCACTCAAGGCTCTGATAGATCTAGTCGAAGAGGGTGATTCATTAGCCACCAGTGAAGCCTTTTCCGCGCTTGCTAATCTCTGTTTAGTAAAGGAATTCAGGGAAAAGGCGGTTTCAGCGGGTTTGATTCGTGCGGCAACCACAAAGATCAAAGCAGGAAGCAATGTGGATGTGTTGTTATCGTTCTTGGCATCGATTTCTACACACAACCGGGCTATCGAAGAAATGGATAAACTAGGGTTTATATATGATCTGTTCAGTATCTTGAGGAACTCGAATAGCTTCGTGAATGTAGAGAACGCTTTAACCATCGTCGTTTACATTTGTAAAGGATACAGAGGCTTGCGAGATGTGGTCCAGGAAGAGGCGACAGGGAATGTGGTCTTAGAAGAGGAGAATAAACACGGGACATTTACGAAGCTTGCGAAGCAAGAAGCAGGTTGTACGGTGAGAAAAGCACGAGCGATTTTACAGTGTATTAAGAGATTCGCTGATCGTAAAGAGCAACGTCAGAGGGAGAGGAATGATAGGCCTTTAAGAGTATATGTGAGAAGAAATAAATGAGTTGGTGCACAAGAAGAATAGAGAAGAATGAGGTCGTGTTAATACGTAAATAGTTTTGCAAACTAACTCTTGATAATAGTCATTGAAAACGTTGTATATATAGTTTTGCTGCTCTAAATTGACTTGTTATTTCTGATACTTTAGCAAAAAAAAAAACAAGCATACAAGTTACAAGTGTAAAACATTATGTTAAATAAAAATTTTAAAAATATATGCAAAAGAGTAAATTTTCAGTCATAACTTAAACATTTAAATTCATAAAGGGTTCAAACGTATGTAAAAATGGTCCAGATTTTAAAACCACTTACAGAATAAAAATGTTAAAAAAAAGAGGGATCTTAGCTTAACTTATTACTGTATTAACTTTATTTCATTATAAGTGTCATTTTAAGGTTTACCATCACCGACTCTGAAGTTTCCCTGACCAATCAAAGTGATCTGTTAGCTAAGCTTAAGATTAGTTTCCCAGAATTCGGGTATGACGTGGCAGCCAGGTGGTGTACGTATTAAAAAAAATCAAATAAATTAAGAGAAAAAAAAAAAGAAACAGAGGAAAGAATAACAAACTCCATTGAGCGAAAAGATAGTCGGTTCTCTCTCTCTTATCTCTCTAACATCTTTTAGAGCGAGAGAGATCGATTTGTCTCTGTTCCGGTGAATTCTATGTCCCGATTTAGTCGGGCTTTAAGTCTAGCATACTCCGGCTTCGTCAGCGGAGATGGTTAGCTTTGTGTCTGGCATCTTCCGGCTTAGTTAGCGGAGATGGCTGGCTATGATGAGTTCGGCATCGTCCGGCTTGCATTAGCGGTGGTGGCCGGTTTAGTTCTAGTGTATCTTGGCGCTAGTCCCTATCACGGTGGTCAATGATGTGCACAAGCCCAAGTGGTGCTTCTTCGAATTTCGAAATCAATTTTGAATCCCAAGTTCTTATGTGTCTTCAATTCCTTCAGCTAAAGCTTCTCCTCCCTAGGCCTTCAACCGATTGATCCTAATTTCTCATCGTTGAGATGGGCGATGATGCGGTTAGGCGGCTCCTTCAGTTTCCTCCGACTAGAATTCACGATCAGATCCGGGTCAAGATCTGAAAAGGTCTACTTCTGCTTAATCGGAGCTTCGTCGAGTGAATCTCGATGTTACCGGTGTCAGCATAGTTTCGATGGTTCCAAAGCTTCTTCAATGAAGCCCCATCAAGCTGGAGTTTGTAAGTAGATGGTTTAATTTCATAAGTCTTTTAAACACTAATTATGCGAGGACGAGTAGTTCCGAATTTTCCGGTGGTTGTGGCGTTTTCCATCATCATCAACAAATTTCAGTTCTCGGAGAAGAAGTAATTGTGTTGTGATATGCTTCCTAGTGGAAGTAATTAAGGGTTCAGTTTTAAAATTTCGTTTGCTGAATTTGTATCAATCGTGGCTTTGTGCTTTAAATTGACTGTTTGCTTATGTAATTTTAATTTATGCTTTGGTTCCGGGGAATTTGTTTTTCTGCCGGCTAAAACTCCGGAGATTTAAACGTGTTCTTCGACTCTGTATCTCAGTTTCCTTCGTTTGAAGGTTTTAATAAATAGTGACAAAAAAAAAAAAAAATAACAAACTCATCAAAACAGAGATGCATAACAGTTTCTTTGCTTCTCTCGAAGTTTCTGTGTATTCTTGCGTGAGTTTATCGAGACAATCTCCGGTTGAAAATGACGGATTCGACGGCGGAGTCGACGGAAGCAAACGCTATTTTCATGACCAATCAAAGTCGTCTTTCAGCTAAAAAGCTAGTGATTATACAGTCTCACTCAAACCGAAAAGTGTCAAAAGAGGCCTGAGTTTATTACAGGGAGTTTAGTGAAAAATGCCACTTTCATGATTTCGGCTCATGATCACTGAGATCAAAGTCAAAATTTATGTCTAGTTTTGTATCCTTAACCATGATTTCTTACGTTCTCTGATGCATCAACATTTTTTTCTTCACCACATAGAAATATTTACCAAATCCATCATTATCTCATTTGAACCGGCTTTGGAATAATATATATTTTTATAAAGAATATTTTCTTGGCTTCAAGTATAAATTACAAGGTCCTTATTATTGATTAATTATTTACTATAAGAGTATTATATACGTTTCGTTTTAGGCCGACCTTTAAAAGTGTAACTCTGTGCTATTTAGTATTTACTATAAATTCTGTAACTCACATAAGAAAAAACAAACATTGAATTCTTAATTTGATCATAGCATTAGCATGTTTAATAATACACTGAATTTACGAAGTTAACTGTCGCCGAATCTGAATTTTCCTTGACCAATCAAAGAAAGCACAGAAAGCGTTATGACGTGGCAACCTATATACACAGGTGGCATTCGAAGTTGAAAATGAAGATTAAAAAAAAAAAAGCAGAGGAATAACAAACAAACTCCTCTAATTGATTTATATAACAGTTTTTTGTTGCTTCTATTGCTTTGGGTTCTTCGAGAAAATCTCCGGCTGAAAATGGCGGATTCAACTGCGGACGCGACGGCATCAAACGCCGATACTCTGAGGCTGGAGTTGCACAAGGTACTGACGGAGATTTTCTACGACGGAGTAGGTAAAGATCGCGGTGAGACTGAAGGAAGTTCCGGAGTCTTGAAAGCAATCGATGAGGCTGTTATTAGAATCCTGGATTGTATGAAGAAAGTAGAATCAAAGAAACCGGAATCTGATATTTCTCCGGTGATAGTTCCGAAAGAGTTTATATGTACACTCTCGAACAAGATCATGATCGAACCTATGACCATTGCTTCTGGCCAGGTTAGATCATAATCATATGATCCAAATTTCTGACGATTTCTTTTGATTCTTGTTTGATTTTACTCATCTTTTTAGTTTGCATGTGTTTTAATTTTGATATATAAACGCACCTTCTTTGCTTCACATTTCCTTGTGATTCAATGATTATGAATGTTTGTATCCAAGAATAGAGTGTTTCTTGACTGTCAAGAATTAGGGCTCAAGATACAAATTCTAGTATTTATGCTGAGTTTGCTCTTTACTTTTTCAGACTTATGAAAACAGATGCATCACAGAGTGGCTGAAGCACAAGCGTACATGCCCCAAAACCAAAGAAATCCTCTCTCATGTGTGGTTGACGCCGAACCATTTGATAAATGAGTTGATTACGCAATGGTGTCTCTTTAACAAAGTTGATCGGCCAAAACCATCTGATGAAATAGTCATTAAAGTGTTCACTGATGACCTGGAGCCATTGCTTCAGCGTATTTCCTCTCCATCCTCGGTTGCAGATCAGATAGAAGCTGCGGAAGAGCTTCGCCGCCAGACCAAGAAATATGACAGTGCCTGTGTCTTCTTTGTCACGGAACTCCCTGATTCGGTCACCAGGTTGCTCACTCCGCTGCTCTCCGATGACGTAGACTTGAATCCTGAGCTTCAAGAGAATATCATCACATCATTGTTCAACATCTCGAATCTTGAGAATGTGAAGAATCAAAAAGTAATTGCTGAAAATCCTCTTGTGATCCCTCTGCTTACAAAGTCTTTGAAGAAGGGGACAGTTCTGACACGAAGACACGCTGCAGCGACTTTAGCGTCCCTTGCAGACATTGATTCTAATAGGAACATCATCAGGAACTCGGAAGCACTCAAGGCTCTGATAGATGTAATCGGGGAATGGGGTGACTGTGAAGCTGGTAACGCTGTTTTCAAACTCTGTTTTGGATTGGAGAACAAAGAAAAGGCGATATCAGCGGGTTTGATTCCCGTACTAATCAAAAATATCAAAGCAGGAAGAAATGCGTGTGAGATGTTACATGTCTTGGTTCCGATTTCTACAAACAACAGGGCTATCAAGGAAATGGAGGATCTGGGGTTTGTCTTTGATCTATTCAGGATCTTGAGGAAACCAAATTGTTTGGTGACTGGTGAGCTCGCTCTAGATATCATCTTCAACATGTTTGAGAAAAACAGAGACAGGTCTAGACTCGAAGAAGAGGAGCGTATGCACGAGACATTTACGAATCTTTCATACGATGGATCAGATAATGCGACGAGAAAAGCAAAAAAGATTTTACAGTGGATTAAGACTTTCGCTGATCGTAAAGAGCAACGTCAGAGGGAGAGGGATGATAGGCCTTTAAGAGTATATGTGAGAAGAAATAAATGAGTTGGTGCACAAGAAGAATGAAGAAGAATCAGGTCGTGTTAATACGTAAATAGTTTTGCAAACTTTTACTCTTGATAATAGGCATTGAAAACGTTGTATATATCGTTTTGCTGCTCTAAATTGACTTGTTCTTTCTGATACTTAAGCAAAAAAAAAAACAAGATAACATCAATATACATGCAAAATAGTAAATTTTCAGTCAAAAACTTAAAAAATTAAATTGATAGAAGGGTTCAAATATACGTAAAAAATGGTCCAGATTTTAAAACCACTTACAAAATAAAAATGTAAAAAATATAAAAGAGGCTATAACTTATTACTGTATTAACTTTATTTCATTATAAGTGTCATTTTAAGGTTTACCATCACCGACTCTGAATTTTCCCTGACCAATCAAATTGATCTGTTGATTAGATTCCCAGAATGCGGGTATGACGTGGCAGCCAGGTGGTGTACGTATTAAAAAAAATCAAATAAATTAAGAGAAAAAAAAAAGAAACAGAGGAAAGAATAACAAACTCATCAAAACAGAGATACATAACAGTTTCTTCGCTTCTCTCTATTGAAAATGACGGATTCGACGGCGGAGTCGACGGAAGCAAACGCAAATAATCTGAGGCTGGAGTTGCTCAAGGTACTGACGGAGATTTTCCACGACGGAGTAGGACGAGGAGGAGGCAAAGATCATCTAGTTGAGACTGATGGAGTCTTGAACGCAATTGATGAGGCTGTTACTAGAATCCTTACTTGTCTGGGGAAAGTAGAATCCAAGAAGCCGCCGGTGGAAGTTCCGAAAGAGTTTATATGTAAACTCTCGAAGACGATCATGATCGAACCTGTGATCATTGCTTCTGGCCAGGTTTGATCTTTTTTTTTTGGTAATCATTCGTTAGAGATCATGATCCAAACTTTCTGACAATTTCTTCTTTCTCGATTTTTAGTACTCGTCTTTTTGTTTTACTTGTGATTCTTTCTCGATTTTACATATTTCTGGCGATTTCTTGTGATCATAGCTCTTTATGTATCATAGAAAACGAAACAGAGTTATGGTTCACTCTGCCAAGAAAAGATCCATGATTATGAATGTTTCTATCAAATGCATACAGCATACTCGTATACAAAGGAATTTCATCAGAATAGATGGATGATTAGGTTTTCAAATGTGTTTATTTAGTCTTATGCAAACACGTGGAACGATTGAATGTTTCTTGACAGTCAAGAATTAGGGTTTACGATACAAAGTCTGGTGTTTGTGCTGATTTTGCTCTTTAATTTTGTCAGACTTTTGAAAAGAAACACATCACAAAGTGGCTGAAGCATAACACTACATGTCCCGAAACCAAAGCAGTCCTCTCTCACTTGTGTTTGACACCCAACCATTCGATCAGTGAGTTGATTACGCAGTGGTGCCTCGTTAACAAATATGATCGGCCAGACCCACAACCATCTGATGAAACAGTCATTGAGATGTTCACTGGTGACATCGAACCATTGCTTCACCGGATTTCTTCTCCTTCCTCGGTTGCAGATCAGATAGAAGCTGCAAAAGAGCTTGCCCTCCAGACCTCGAAATTTGTCAATGTCCGTGAGTTCTTTGTCAAGGAACTCCATGATTCGATCACTAGGTTGCTCACTCCGCTCTCTAACTTGGGCGATGACGTAGACTCGAATCCTGAGCTTCAAGAGAATATCCTCACATCATTGTTGAACATCTCGACTGTTGAGAAAAGTCAAAAAGTAATTGCTGAAAATCCTCTTGTGATCCCTCTGCTTACAAAGTCTTTGAGGAGGGGGACAGATCAAACAAAAACAGTCTCTGCAGCGACTTTAACGTCACTTTCAGGCATTGATTCTAACAAGATTATCATCGGGAACTCGGAAGCACTCAAGGCTCTGATAGATCTAATCGGGGACTCGGATGACTTATCAGCCACGGGTGAAGCTGGCTACGCTGTTTTAAACCTCTGTTCTGATGAATCGGAGAACATGGAAAAGGCGATTTCAGAGGGTTTGATTCTCGCAGTACTCAAAAAGATCCTAGCAGGAAGAAATGTGGAGAATATGGTATCTATCTTGACATCGATTTCTACAAACAACCGGGTTAAGGAAAAAATAGAGGAACTAGGGATTGTGTGTGATATCTTAAAGATCTTGAGGAACACAAGCTGCTTGATGACTGGTGAGAACGCTATAGAGGTCCTCTTCAAAATGTTTGATACAATCAGAGGCACGGCTAGGCTGGGAATTCTCCAAGAAGAGGAGCTTCTATACAAGACATTTACGAAGGTTGCAAGGCAAGGATCAGATCGTGCTGCGAGAAAAGCACAAGAGATTTTACAGTGGATGGAGATGTTCGCTGAGAAGGAAAAGCGCCAAACGATGCTTGAGTTTGCTGCTCTTAATTGACTTGTTGTTTCTGCATGATCACTGAGATCAAAATCAAAGTTCATGTCATTGGATCCATACCTTAGTTTTGTATACTTAACCATAATGTGTCTCCCTTGGTTTTAGCTTTAAAGTAAACTACTACTCTCTAGATTTTTTTTATAAAGAATGTTTTCTTGGCTTCAGGTATTTATTGATTAATTTAAAAGATTATATATACGTTTCGTTGTTTGTCGACCGTTAAAAGTGATGCAGAGGAGTTAGTTGAAAATTGGGACCAAAAGTAGCATAATCATGACACATGGCCATAGTAAGACACCGACCTGTAAATGTGAGTCGCACACAATGGAGACTGCGTAAATACCAAAGGAAACAGCAAGTCATGTGAATGTTTTCTCTTGTATTCATTCTTCCAAATGCTCTGCTGTTCGCTGTCATATCCATGAAACGGCACACACTTTGATCCCTCCCACCCATTTTTATTCCCTCTCAAGTGCCAGAACTCATTTGACTTTTGACATAACTTTATATAATTTTTTTTTTTTTTTACTTTATATAACTTTATATAATTTTGCGTATAGCCTTTTTTCGTTTGACATCATGTTTTTCGTATAGCTTATTTTATCGTCTAAAACGTGTTCAATAAAGCTTATATTTTGGTTGGGATCAACAAACTAAACTTCTTGAAACTATATAGACCACACTCATCAGCAAGCTATATAAAATTGAAGGCATTTTCTTTCAATACTCGCAAAAAAAGTTACATACTTGATACTCCAACATGTTGCTCATTTTTCGTATACTCAAACTATAACCACAAGAAATGTAAATCGTGTGATTTACATTACATCTTTAATAGTTATATATAAGTTTTTGTGTACAAACCAAAAACTTTAAACAAGTATAATAATATATAATATTTATAAATCAATAAAAATGATACAGTTCTATTTCTATATATCGATGGTAATAATATAATAGAGATGAGGAAGATAATTGTTTAGTAAATACAATGTGCGAGCCAGCAATATATATGAATAGTGTGAACATGTCCCTATTTAGTAAAAGCCAATCTGAAATTAAGCTCTTCTCTAATTTTCGTTTACACATCAGAATAGTAAACCGAGTCGTATAAGTGATCCATATATACTAACATTGCCAAAAACAAGCATACAAATAAATAAATAAAAGTATGTTAAATAAAAAATCATACACAAATTAAAATGCAAAAAAAAAAAAAAAGTTCCAATCAAAAAATAAAAGAGTGTCTTTCTTATGAGACTTCTTAAAAAAATGAATTAAAAGAAAATAGTCTAAAAAGAAATCTTATTTAGTGGGGTAATGAAGTGACAGTAAAACATTACACGGATTTCTTAATTTAGATCACAGCATGCTTAATATTAATAATACATTGAACTTAAGAATTTTGATTATCACCGAATCAGAAATTTTGCTGACCAATCAAAGCCGTCTGTTAGCTAAACTATTCCCAAAAAAGAATGCAGAGAATGCGGATATGACGTGGCAGCTATATACACAGGTGGCGTACGTAATTAAAAACCAAATCAAAAATTAATTAAAGATTAAAGAAAAAGAGATTGAACCATAAACTCAAACTAAAAAAGCCAACTGATACTTTGTTTCTTCGCTTCTCTCTAAAAATCCAAACAGAAAAAAATCTCCCCTAATTCTCGAGTTTCTAGGGTTTTTGCTACTTTGCTTTGGGTTCTGTGTATACACGCGTGCATTCGTCGAGAATTCTCCGGGTGAAATGGCGGATTCGACGGCGGACGCGACGGAAACGAACGCCGATACTCTGCGGCGGGAGTTACAGAAAGTATTGACGGAGATTTTATACGACGGAGGAGGCAAAGATCGCGGTGAGACTGAAGATTGTTTTGGAGTTTTGAAAGCGATTGATGAAGCGATTAGAATCCTGACTTGTCTGCGGAAAGTAGAATCGAAGAAATCGGAATCTGATATGTCTCCGGTGGAAGTTCCGAAAGAGTTTATATGTACACTCTCTAATACGATCATGATCGAGCCTGTGATCATCGCTTCTGGGCAGGTTTGATTGTTTCTCTTCTTCTTTTTTTCGCCAAATTTCTGACGATTTCTTGTGATTCTTGCTTGAGTTTGTTGGTCTTTTAATTTGCATGTGTTTTGATTTCGATATATTCATATGAATTCTATTTATGTCTATGTATAAATGCAGCTTCTTTATGTATATGCATACGAAGTTTCAGTATCAGAGAAAACAAGAAACAGAGTTGTTGGTTCACATTGCCAAGAAAGATCCATGATTGTGTTTATATGGATGATTATGTATACGAATGTGTTGATTTTGTGTTATAAAAATACAGATTCTGGTATTTGTGCTGATTTTGCTTTATTCGCTTTTTGTTTCTTTTTCAGACTTACGAAAAGAGATATATCACAGAGTGGCTGAAGCATGAACGTACATGTCCCAAAAGCAAAGAAGTTCTCTCTCACTGTTTGTGGATACCAAACCATTTGATCAATGAGTTGATTACGCAATGGTGTCGAGTTAACAAAGTTGATCGGCAAAAACCATCTGATGAAATAGTCACTGAGATGTTCACTGGTGACATTGAAGCATTGCTTCAGCGGATTTCATCTTCCTCCTCGGTTGCGGATCAGATAGAAGCTGCAAAAGAGCTGCGTCGCCAGACGAAGAGATTTCCCAATGTCCGGGTCTTCTTTGTCGCTGGAATCCATGATTCGATCACCCGTTTGCTCAGTCCGCTCTCTGCTTTGGGCGAGGCAGTAGACTCGAATCCAGAGCTTCAAGAGAACATTGTCACAGCATTGTTCAATCTCTCGATTCTTGAGAATAATAAAACAGTGATTGCTGAAAACCGTCTAGTGATCCCTCTGCTTACTAAGTCTTTGAAGCAGGGGACAGCTGAGACACGAAGAAACGCTGCAGCGACTTTATCTTCACTTTCAGCCATTGATTCTAACAAGATCATCATTGGGAACTCGGAAGCAGTGAAGGCTCTGATTGATCTTGTCGAAGAGGGTGATTTGTTAGCCACCAAAGAAGCCACTTCCACAGTCTTTAACCTCTGTATTGTACTGGAGAACAAGGAAAAGGCGGTTTCAGCGGGTTTGATTCCTGCAGCAACCAAAAAGATCAAAGCAGGAAGCAATGTGGATGAGTTGTTATCTCTCTTGGCATTGATTTCTACACACAACCGGGCTATCGAAGAAATGGATAAACTAGGGTTTATCTATGATCTGTTCAAAATCTTGAGGAAACCGAGTTGCTTGCTGACTGGAGAGAACGCTGTAGTGATCGTCTTCAACATGTGTGACAGAAACAGAGACAAGTCGAGACTGAAAGTGGTAGGAGAAGAGGAGAATCAACACGGGACATTTACGAAGCTTGCAAAGCAAGGATCAGTTCGTGCGGTGAGAAAAGCACAAGGGATTTTACAGTGGATTAAGAGATTCGTTACTGGTAAAGAGCCACAGAGGGCATGAAGGAATCATCAAAAACCAGGTCTTGTTAATAGTTTTGCAAACTTGCTCTTGATACATATATACCGATCCAAAATTCATCGTAAATACTAGATAGTCATAGAAAGTGTAGAATGAAAAAAGGAAAAGTTGTATAGTCTCTCTGAGATCGATAACTGCATGAAGAGGCCTGAGTTTTGCTACTCTTAGTTGACTTTCTGATTCATGATCGTGAATTGAGGGTTTTGAAGGGTTAGGAGGTTGTCTTTTTGTAGTGAATGTCATAATGGTCATATGTCGAATCCAAAGAAAGGCAAGGCAATGGCATTACCGTAAATATAAGTCAGCTGATTGGGTAACATAGGAATCTAACAATAGGCGGCTTTTTATGTAAGTCGACTCCAATCAACCGAAAGCAACATTTAAAGGATTAAGACAATTAATTACTACTTGTTAAAAAGTAATTATGGTGGGGTTGACCGATCGTGATTAAGGTAATTCGTTGGGCTAATGCGGGGCTAAAATTGGAAAGAAAAGAAAAGGACTAGAAAAAGTGGCGATGTAACATGGAGAATCAAATCAATGTGATAACTTTGTAGCAAAACTACACTCACCAGTCACCATCACTTGTTTCTTCTTATCCACCGTAGATTAACACGCATATACATTCTATATTCAAAAAGTGGAATATTACCCACAAGTTGATTAACATATTATGCTTATAAATTAGGTCACGGGATGATCAAAATTCAAAAGTGGCATGAGTGATATATTTGACTCCAAGGGAAAACGAAATATATATTGTGGGGTTGGTTAGGCCATCTACCAATGACTTTGTTACTCTTATGTGTTTTCAGATCTTTTTCACCTTAAGAATAGTTACAGTACAATTATTATTAGTTCGATCAACAAACATTATCTAGGTTTTTTCCTTCCAAAATTGAATTTAAAATCAATAATGTATTTATTCATTATAATCATATATATTAGATTATACTACACAGCTATTTGTGACTTTGGTGAATTTGATGAACTAGTAACTAGTAAGGCATATAAGAGAAGAATAAAATTGGGATAATTAGTCTTTTTAAGAGTTTTCTTTTACTAAATCTGTGATCATGCAAATAAATGTAGTCTTCTTTAAACTCTCTTACAAAACACACACAAAAAATGTTGAGAACGTACGTGACAAAAACGAGAGAAGATCTTATAAAGTAGATATGTAACAAGACAAAAGGATTACTCTAGTTTACTACGATATTACTTTGTTACTTTTCTATAAACCATTCGTATGCTCTCTTTTTCTGCCAAACCACGTATATATCATATATGTATATTAAATGAAATTAGAAAGGAAAACAAAAAAAAAAAACAAAAAAAATTACATTATTCATTCATGATCCTACTTTTTCTTCTTCTTTAATTTCTCCTCTTCATTCTTCCTTCTCAATTCATGCGCATGGAACCAAACAAGCGAAAAAGCTAGGCCTTCTCTTCTGCAACACCAAGTTTATATTAAAACTCTTTTTATTTTAACAAAAAGTAAAGAATTTTTTTTTATATAAAATAGAATTTTTTTTTTTTTGGTAATAATAAAAAAAAAAAAAAAAAAAAAAAAAAAAAAAATAGAATTTTTATTGGAAGATCTAGTAAAATAAGTTATGTGCGAGAAGAAGCTCTTACCCTTGTTGAAGAATGGATAAACTCAGGAGGAATCTTGTAGAGATCTTCATCAACGGGCTTAGGTGGCTTCGATGTCGGAGCGACGTCGTTTTTAAACTGCTTAACACCATTGACGTCAATGTAATACTTGTCCGACTGTGCACTGACGTCACGCACACGCCTTTGTGGTCCTCTTTTTTCCTTTGTCCCCGCCGTCTACGGCAAGTCATTAATCAAACAAACAACGCGTTCTTGTTTAGATAATTAATACATTTATCGAGTTAATTATTATGTAATTAAGAAAAACAAAGTAGTGATTAAATTTAATGAACCTGTCTTGGACGGGGACGGTGAGAAGCAAGCTTTAGGGCTTCTGCAGAAGAAGAAGATGATGTAGAAGAAGTTGTAGTGGAAGAAGCAGAAGAAGTGGTTGTGTATTGGTGACGAATCAGACCAGCTTGTCTTGGGTTCTCGAAGTATTGTGTTATTGGCATCTCATTTGCTTCCTCCCATTCTCCAAACCTAGGAATCTGTCCACTTTTCTTCTTGTAATTATCATATCTCCCCTGTTCCCATTTATTCATTAATTAGTACATATCTATGCTAAATCTCTAATCAAGAACCCATAAAGAAGACTCAAGAACCCTTGACAATATTCAGATATTCAAGAATCGAGAATCAAGAACTCACAAGATTCAAGATTCAAGATTCAAGAATCCACAAGAAACAAGGATATAAGAGTCAAGAACTACGAAGGGACAAACACGTGACTAAGTTTGGCACTTAGCGTATCTATGAACGTGGATTCTAAGTAAGAGAGATGGAGAGAAGACATTATTAGGCAGGTTTTGACGATCTTGATGAAGAAATTAAACGGTTCGCCAATTAGAGAGATAGGGAACTTTTAGAATGTTAAAGGCGACAGAAAGAAACAAAGAAAGAGGATTACTGGATTAGAGAAGTTCACTTACATGAGCCATGGCGATTTCTTTCTCTTTCTTTCTACTTCTCTCTCTCAACGCACTAACACACAAAATAAGAAAGAGTGATCTCAAGAAAGGTTACTGTCTTTTATAACAAGAGTGGGGTATGTAAGCAAAGAAGATATTGTCCTTACCTCTAAAAGTCTAAACAGTCAACTTTATGAGAGAGCTATACAAAATTTTATTTTTCATATCTTTATTACAGTAATGTTTTTTTTAATTAAATTTAGTGGAGAGTTGAGTCTCTTCTAAGTTGGTGTGATTGGAAATAATCATAGATATTAAATTTATGTGTTTACGTTTCAAAAAGTTTATGTGTTTATGGTTTTGATTCACCGTAATATGAAAATTCATTGTATATATTTTTGAAAAAATTAACCAAGTGGTGGTGGTCTAGTGGTTTCCACTTGCAGAGGAGCGACTATGTTGGTCCAGGCCAGGGATCGACTCCCTGCAAGCACGACACTCCTGGATTTTACCCCATTTGGCCACTGCCACGCCCTTAGCGATGGGATAACGTGAACCCGGTATGTAAGGCCACCAGGACCACACTTGAGGGCAATGCCCAATACGGTGCTAGTCGGGACCACCAGTGGTGGGGCCCGGACAACCTGGTTTGACAAAAAAAAATATTTTTGAAAATTTGGAAATATATAAAAAATAAGAAATGTACAAAGAAAAATAGATATTACATACTATATATATACAGATATTAAATACTATGATATTCAATTTTTAGAATTACTACTATAGAGTAATAATAACTCTCACATTGCTATGTAGGTAGAAACTTGAGAGTTTTTCGGATTAAAGAAGAAAAACAAAAAACAAAAGTGAAGAGTGTAGGGGAAGGTGGGAAAAAGGAGAGAAGAAACGCGTTATAGTCCACGGCTTTTATTAATTAGGTTTTGTCAAGCTTTTTGTCAGTGACACATTTACTTTACGTTACAGTCCATTAAAAAAAAATCTACCCATTTTGTTGACAAAGATGTCCACTTTATTAAAAGAAAAAAAAAAACAATCAATTAGCATTTCATAATGTTATATGAATACGCATCTAACTCTATGTTACGTTCTCACTATTTGTGATGATTGACTATTATATTGTCGGTCCACTTTTCTTTTCACATGGAATTCCTGAATTTTGTTTATATGATGGATATAATTTTTAATTATTAGCTATTATAAATAACTTAGCTCATTGATGTTTCCTTATTTATCATCATCTATAGTTTTCCATTATGTTCAATCAATGAGCCTATACTAATAAATGGAAACAGTTAAGTGTGTTTTCCATTACATTTGAGTGTGACTTTGATATATAGGGAGTACAATTATTCATAAATAAAGAGTAAATTATAAGCTGTTAAATAGAATATCTTAAACTAGTAATATCTCCATAGATTCCATGCAATTCTACATTTAATTTTAGAAGATATAATTTCGAAAATTATTTTATTGGTCCAAACTGAAACCCCTCCAGAGGTTGAGTTGTAGCAGCCTGGCCTCGTGGAGTGATATACGGTCAGAATTCAGAAATAAACAAGTCTTGACTTTTCTTTGTCATTGACCTAACTGCTATTTTCCCAATGGGAAAATTAGAAAATTACTCACACCTATTCAATCCATTTCTTTAGATTTCCTCGTAATTTCAAATATCGAAATTAATCTACAAATCTTAATCATTTGACCAAATCATACCCATCTTAATTTATGGTCGTAATTAAAACATAGCTATTGATTTCGATAAGAAAAAAGTATCATAGCTATTGTTTTTTTCTCATCATAACAAAAATATTTTTCAGGATTTGAAAAGAAAAATGAAAGTATTATTTTTTCTTTTACATTGTCTACACAATAATCAACCATAGTTAAAATGGTAATATAAAATTTTTTTAATCCTAATTTAATTTGGATACCATTACTTCTTTAATTTTCCTCTAAATTGTAGCTACTGAATACTATCCACCATTTGAGTAACTCACTCTTTAGGAAAAAGTATTTATAGATTTTTATGTTTTGCATTTAGATTAAACGCACGCGTTAAAAAAGAAGAATAAGCGTGAGCCAGACCAGACTATCAAAGAAAAGTTAAGTTAATTTAACCAACTAATGAAAATGTTTCAGTTACCAAATATAAAATGGCTTTACATTTGTTGACAAAGCAAAACAAAAAGAATATGGGAGTTACATTTGAAAAAGTAGCTTTTATAGTTTATCATGTGTCATAAATAAATATGGTTGGCGTAAGCTTGACGATGACGGTGAAGAAGAAGTTGGGAGTTTTTGGGAGATTCACAGTCAAACAAAGTTCACATTTTAAAAGTCCCTTTTTGCTGCCAATCCATACCTCAACCAACAAATTTGTCAGTTGTGTGCATTTATCTGTCGGCTCAATATGGCTTTTCATAGAGTAAGTATAATAACAAAAGTTGAAGCACCTACATGTTTATCTTATCAACTTTATCCTATAAATATTGTAACGAAATAAAAATAATGAGATTTGCAAGCTTTAAGAAAAAAAAAATCTAACCGTTATATTTGAGTTTGTTATTACAATACAATTTCAGCTGTTTATTAATACTGGGGTTTTGGTTTAGTGATTTGTCCAGATTTTGAAAAATAAAATTAGAGGTTTCCTGCTCACCCTTATATTAATTTATAACTAAAAAATCTAAATATTTCATTATAAAAAAGGTGTTTAGAACACATTTTAAGGTGAATTAGGATTAATATTAATTAGTAAAGAATCGTAAACGAAAACTCATACTATGTCTTTCCATCTACTCCAAAAATATACACCAAAAACAACACTAGAGCAAAAATTTTATTTGGTATTAGAACACTAAATAAAGGTGTTATGTATTTTTTTTATTCTCTTACATAATACTAATTTCATGTATATCATATTTTACTAATTTTGATTACTAGTCCCAAAAATACACACATGTAAGCTAAAATTTTCAAAACCGAGTAAAATAAGGTAATTTGATTAAAGGCAGTTAATTATGGCCCAACATAAGGATCAAACGGCCCATACAAGAATTCATACATTAATTTTGGAAACAAATGTTTTATAGAAGAGATGAAAACAAAAAGTGGTGTACAGTGTTTCGTACTGTACTACTGTGCATGGTTAATGGTAGTTTGAGTGGGCTTTATCTTAAGATTATAGTGCATCCGTTTGGTTTAACCTTTCTTAGTTTCTTTCTTAATCTTGATAAAACTGACCACAAGTATTTTCTCTAAGGTTTGAGATCACCAATAAAATCTCAAGGCCGACGCTAAAAGTCTAAAACCCTATACAGGGCTTTATTCAGGTCAGATTAATATTTCATATGTAGGTGACAGACCGTATATACGCGTATTCCTCAAAACATGAGAAGATTCTTCCGTTTGAGAGATTCTCCTCTAATATTTCTATTTTTTAAAAGCAAATTTTACTACAATCGAATCTTCAGACGAAGAAGAATCCACCACAATCAAATAATACAAAAAAAAGAAGGAAATCAAATAGCAATATATCTCTTTGTTTCTTATCTTTTATATATTGATTAAATAAGAAAACTAGTGGCGAAAAAAAAGAAGAAAAGAACAAGAAAACTATCAAATAATACAGTAAACTTCACGTTTCACTTCAAAAGAACTCCGATTAACAATCCGTAACCCGGCCCAAAGAATCATTTCGATGTTCATAAAACACCCAAACGATCAAACGCTAGCTCTCTAGATGAGAGAAACCTAGCAACAACAAGAAATTCAAAGAAGAAGATAACAAGCGTTTTACAATTTTTCTGATTAATTCTCCACAAATGATCTTCAGCTTTGTTTATAGCTTCACGACTTGGTCAACTTTCTTCTCCCAACTTCAGATTCACCCAATCATCCTTTGCCAAGTCACTACTCATATTCCCACCAATCAGCTCTTAAGAAACCTCCACGTCAGCCACTCTTATGCATCATTTTCCTGTATCAAATGCATCATTTTCCTGTATCATCAAACTTCCTTTTTTGTTGAAACTACGCGTACAAAAGATAAGTTCTTATCATAAAAGTTTGTTGAAACATGTTACCCTTTTATAGGGTTTGGATTTAGAGTTTAGATACAAGCTTTATTTCGAATATTTGACAAGTAAATATTAATATATCATTATTCTCATATTAGATATGAATGGAGAATGGTACTATCTTCCTCGGAAAAAAGGAAATTAAACATTCTTTGTATCTATGAAAAAAAAAAAAAAAACATGTGAAAAGTTGCAAAGCTCCTTATAAGAAACTTGAATAATCTTTATTTCTTTAAATAAACAAGAAAACATCTGAGACTCTCCTTGACTTAAAAAGTGTATACTAATGATGAATACAACGAAACACCAAAATAAACAAGAAAACATCTAAGACTCCGGAAGAATCTTCAAACGAAAATGAAATAAAATAATGAATAGCTACCTAAAAGAAAAAGAAAAACCAAGTCATCGTCTTCCATAATCATTATAGGGATGTTCACGGTCCTTTGAGGTGGCAGAGAAGTTGGTTTTGGTTGCCGATGGAAGAATACTCTGTCATGGTCCAACCACTCGGTTCACCTCCAACGTATAAACTGCGATTTCTCTTCTTCCCAATCACTTTACCATTTTTTTTGGACAAGATATCTTTCAACCCTCCAGTGGCTTTCCAACCTTTAACTTTGCGGTTTGTCTTTTTCACGAAGTAAAACCACTCGTTAGGTTCAAAAATACCATTCTCTGTGTGTTTAAGCCGCCACGGCACTTTGGCGTAGATCTCGTCCTTGTCTTCTAATAAATATATCGTTTTTGGTTGGTCGAAGCCAAGCTTAGGTAGAAGATAGTCGAGTATGAGTTCTTCTTCTGAAGGATTAAATCTAAAGCCAACCAACTCTTCCTCTTCATCGTAAAATTCTTCAACCATCAACATCGTCTTCTTCTTCTTATATATTTCCTCGAACCAAATAAGATCTCAGGATATTGAAAACAAGAACGTGCAATGAGAGATAATCAATGAACGGTATCAACCTCTAACAAGGTTTATATAGTGACCTTGAACGCCGACTATTGAATATTAATTTGGATAAGTTTTTACAAGGCCTTTTTTCTGTTTTTATAAAAACAAATCCACTAAACAATTTATATAAGTTTTCTATTACATTATCGTAAATATAGATTAAAAATAGATATTAATTCAGTTACTATATGACCCAATATAGGGAAAAGATTGGCCCATACAAAAATCCAAACATCAATTTTTGAGAAAAAAATGTTACGTAGAGGAGATAGTAACAAAAACTTTGCATGGGTATCGTACTGGGCCTATCTGGAGTCCAATAGTCAGCAACGGTTTGGTTAACCATGACTAAATAGACCACAAGTATTTTTCTAAAGGGTCAGACCCATAAAATCTCAGGGCCGACCCTAATACCTATGTTCATAATCATATCCTAATTCTTATTAGCTAATATTGTTTAACGAATTTATGCTACTAATAACCTTCGATCTAATTACTTGAGTATCAAGATATCTAACAAACTCCTCTTTTTTGTCCCAAGAGGGTATTCGGTATATTTTTACAGAACCACAAATTATGTTTGTCATCTTGGGTTTGCCTTTTTTTGTTTTTATTTTTTAATATCTTGACTAACTACCTAATTTTTTTAAGGTTTGAGATCCAAAATTCTCAAAACCGGCCTATATATATCTATTTTTTAAAACTCTAATATATAGTGGAAAAAGAAAAGTTTTTGTATATGTTCAATTCAATTCATATAAGCTAATTTTAAATGTATCTGTTCTCAATAGTGTCTAGATTCATCTGGTCATTGTACACTAGTACACTAAAAAAGAAAAAGAAAAGAAAAAGTCAGAGTTCACCAAAAAGGAACCATGGTCCTTTGAGGTGGCAGAGAATATGGAAATGAACTCATTACATATTTATACACAAACCCATTTTGGAATTAAACAGGCCCTCTATGGTAATAAGCATAAGAATCCTTTTCTCTACAAACTTTCCATTTATCTTTTTATAAAAGTTACAGAAATATATTTGTTTTCTATATTAATTTGGGATAATCTATCTACAATTCTATAAAATTCAGCTAACCGTTAGGTGAGTCACTCATACATATCTTCCTTCTATATATAAAAAAAGAATATAGTTTTTGAGTGGACTGATAAATATATTCTTTTCAAGAAGAAGAAAACAATCTTCTTATTAAACCCATACGTTCAAGAAAAAGAAAAAACGATACTAACGATGAGTGCGGTAAAATCGGCGTTAGGTGATATGGTGATAACCTTTTTGTGGGTTATTCTCTCGGCGACGTTTGGGATTCAGACGGCGGCGATTGTTTCCGCCGTCGGGGTTCATGGCATCACTTGGGCTCCTCTTGTGATCTCAACGTTGGTTGTTTTTGTCTCCATCTCGATTTTTACGGTTATTGGAGGCGTTCTTGGTGGTGCTAGCTTCAATCCTTGTGGAAACGCAGCGTTTTATACGGCCGGCGTTTCCAGAGATTCTCTCTTCTCCTTGGCGATTAGATCTCCTGCTCAGGTGTGTAGTTATAATCTAGCTAGCTTTTGAAACCGAAACGAGACTTTTTTTTTTTTGTTTTTTGTTATGAACTTATGATGATCTTTTAAGAAAAACATTTGCAGTGTGAAACTCAACCTAAACTCAACGAACAAAAAATAAATAAAATCGAAATTATACAATTTCACATAGATTTTAGTTGATACTTGTAACATCTTTTTCATACGAGTATTCGCTTTTGGTGTCTTGTCTCTTCAAATTAGAATCTACTATTATACTTACACATGGTTTGTGATTTTTTTTTTTTTTTGTTAGATCAATGTATCTTCTTTCGTTTGTTGGATCTATGTGAAGTTTCTGGTGTGTGGTCAGTGGTCCATGTGTGATGTGTTTTTGAATAACGTAAAAAAAAAATTTAAGTGGAGATTTTGGCCCAACTGGTACTTACTGGCATGTTTGTTTCCATATGTGATGTATCCTATTTTATATATCTCAGGCAGTTGGTGCGGCAGGAGGGGCGATAACGATCATGAAGATGATACCGGAAAAGTATAAGACTAAGATTGGAGGAAAGCCTTCATTGCAAGTTGGTGCACACAATGGAGCTATTGCTGAAGTGATCCTAAGTTTTAGTGTTACATTTTTGGTGTTACTAATTATCCTAAGAGGTCCTCGAAAACTGCTTGCTAAAACATTCTTGCTCGCTCTCGCTACCGTATCAGTGTTTGTCGTAGGATCTAAATTCACTAGACCATTCATGAATCCTGCCATTGTAAGTTCATTCTTATTGATCCTACTCAATAATTGTTGATATATAGTCATGTGGTGTATATTGCAATGCAGGCATTTGGGTGGGCATATATATACAAGTCTCACAACACATGGGACCATTTTTATGTGTATTGGATCAGCTCCTACACCGGAGCTATTTTATCTGCGATGCTCTTTCGAATTCTATTTCCGGCTCCACCTCTGGTTCAGAAAAAACAGAAGAAAGCTTGAGAAAGAAATGGAAAAATCTTAAGTAAAAAAGTTCATGAATCATAATCCCATTTGTTGTATGTTTTATGTTGTAGTGGTATTTGTACTTTATAGACTCGTGTCTTTTTTTCTTCATGGATTCGTACGGCAATCACATTTTTCCGGTTTGTGCGTAATCTACAAAATCACTCTCGTCCGGTTTATATTATTGGTTCTGTTCGGTCCGCAAAGGAGAGTTAGTGTGGGTCAATCCGGTTTTGGTTCATGTTTTCGGTTTACAGTTTCTAGTAACCAAACTAAAACCGAATTTCATACCGTTCAGATTTACATGGTTTTGATAGTTTTGATTTTCACCAAATTATATACCAAGTTTCACATTCACAAACTTGCAAGAAAAAATAATTATAAAAAGTAAAATCATAACAAAAATCTATGAAAAATTAGGGGTTGTTAATGAAAAATTGAAAATCACAAGTGAAACTTAATTACCAAATTACTAGGGGTTGACTCTGATACACTACCCCAACTACACCGTTTCTTCGGTATACACCCTAAACTTTTTGTCTCTTTTTTATACATCATAAATAATTTTTTTCTCTATTAAACATCACAAACTATACTTTCTCTTCTAATTGCAACATAGCGATTCTAAATTGTGATTAGATTTACTAAACCGGTAATCGCGTTTAAAAAACCACGATTAGCTTAAGTGAACCCAAAAACTACAATTTTTTTTTGCTATAAAAAAAAGAGAACAAATTAAAGCCCCAAAAACCCACGATTTAAACTCATCTTCTTCTTCTACGTAACAAAAATCCCAAATCTTAGGGTTTCTCAACTTCACGAGAATAACTCGTTTCTCTCTTCCTCTCAATTTCTCTGGTAAGGTCTTCTCTCTGGTTTCATAGCTTCTCTCTATCTTTCATTTCATAGCTTCTCTCTTGCTGGTTTCGTAGGCTTAGTTTTTTTTTTTTTTTAGTTACGTAATCTACAGAAAAAAACATGGATGAGATACAACCCGACATTGATATGGAAGATGTTGATAACAATGGTAGTGAGGAAAACGAAGATGACAATAAAAAACAAAAATACAAAAAGGAAGGCAAGAAAAAGAAAAACGAGAGTAAAGCCGAAGATGAAGAGGATGGAATGGACCGGTTTGAGTTTGAAGTAGAAGATTCAGTAGGGAATTTCGTTGATGAGTTTTCTGTTGGCCGAAATGAAATTCCAGATAGTTCGGATGAAGACGAAGATCCGATTGTTCTGCGAGATAGAAGAATCCGAAGGAGCAGAGTTGATAGATTATCTATAGGTCAATTGTTCTTCAATGGTGTTGAGTTTAAAGAGGCTATAATTGAGTATGCTTTAAACACAGGGAATAATGTGGTTCAAGGAAGATGGGAGAAAACAAAGCTTGAATTCAAGTGTGGTATTGTTGGTAAGTGTAAGTGGAGGGTGTATTGCTCTTATGATGAGCCGAGACAAATGTGGGTGGTAAAGACGACATATAGAAAGCACAGTTGTACTCCGAATGGGAGATGCAAAATACTCAGAAGTCCTGTTATTGCAAGGCTTTTCATGGACAAGCTAAGAGTAAATCCTAAATTCATGCCTAAGGAAATTCAAAATCACATTAAAGATCACTGGAAGATAGTGAGTTCTAGGGGTCAATGCCAAAGCGCAAGGCTGCTAGCTCTGAAGTTGCTTGAGAAGGAGTATGAAGAACAATTTACTCACATTCGCGGTTATGTGGAAGAGATTCTATCTACCAATCCGGGATCAACTGCCATTGTTGAAACTATCCCTAACTCTGCCGGTGAAGATGTTTTTAACCGCTTTTATGTGTGTTTTGAAATAATCCGCACACTTTGGAGGGGCTCTTGTCGACCAATCATCGGACTTGATGGTACGTTCTTGAAGACGGCAGTGAAAGGCGTGTTGTTGGCTGCAGTTGGTCATGATGCAAACAATCAAATTTATCCACTTGCTTGGGCTGTGGTACAATCTGAAACTGGGGATAACTGGCTATGGTTCCTCCAGCAACTCAAGGCTGATTTAAAACTTCAAGATGGAGAAGGATTTGTTTTGATCTCTGATAAATCGAAGGTATGTATCAACATTGTGACTTCTCTATTTGTTGTGACTTTTCTTTCTACACGTATAATTGTAGTATGGTTTTGCTCCTACTGTATATGCATAAGAAAAGTCAATGAGATAATGCATATGACGTTTACTCGTATATGTAATTCCAATATTTTAATGATATTTAATTTTCATTTTTTTTTGTTTTTTTGCTAGTTTTCTTCTCATTGTCTTTGACAGTCCATGCCATTGTGATTAATAATTATTTTTCTATTTTCAGGGACTCATCAGTTCTGTACAAAAAGAATTGCCTAAAGCTGAACATAGATTTTGTGTAAAACACATCATTGAGAACTTGAAGAACAAGCATCCAAAAAAAGATTTGATCAAACCATTGATATGGCAACTAGCTTGGAGCTACAACAAGACTGAGTTTAAAGAAAACCTCAACAACGTGAAAGAGTATAGCATTGATGTCTACAATTTAGTGATGAAAAAGCAACCCGAGATGTGGTCAAGAGCTTTCTTTAAACTTGGAAGCAACTGTGAGGATGTTGATAACAACGCGACGGAATCATTCAACGCATCAATTACGAAAGCAAGAGCTAAGGCAATGATTCCAATGCTGGACACAATTAGGAGGCAAGCTATGCATCGAATGGTGAAGAGGCATAACAAATCCAAGAATCATGAAGGAATGTTTACAGAGTATGTTGCCAAGATTCTCGCGAAAGAGAAGAAAGATGCAAGCAAGTGTGAAACAACTCCGGCAACTCATGGAGTTTATGAGGTTATGCTTTATGGGAATGATTATTCGGTGAACACGAAGAAAAGAACATGTACATGTGGTAAATGGCAAATCAGTGGGATTCCATGTGAGCATGCGTATGGAGCAATGATTGATTACGATATGAATGTTGAAAGTTATGTATCAGGATTTTTCAGCACTGATTTATGGCGAGACAATTACGAGCAGTCCATACATCCAATGAGAGGGCCAAGATTCTGGATGACTTCTACGTATCGCTTGGTAACAGCACCACCAGAGCCTATACTACCTGGTAAGAAGAAAACAAATAGACAAAAGACATATCCAAGGATTAAAGGAAAACACGAGTCGCCGCAGAAAAAAACAATAAAAGAAACACTTGGAAGGAAAGGACGTATTGTACGTTGTTCGTCTTGCCGTGAAACTGGCCATAATGCAGCTGGGTGTAAGCAATATCCCAAGGAAAAGTCGAAGAGACAAAGAACTACTGAGGTATGATCTGTTAAGTTCTATGGGCTTCCAACTCAAAACCAATTGGCAATGAGTGGAGTGGCCCATATCCCTTTATATATTACTTAGGATCCCTTCCAACTTCCGATGTGGGACATTATGTCCTAATACGCCCCCTCGAGATGATGGCTCTTTTGGCCATTAATCTCGGAATATTCGGGCTTAGATCGACGGCATCAATTTTGGGCCTTGTCGATGATTGGACCATCTTTGGGTCGGATCGGGTTGGACATGTGTGGATCGGGCTCTGATACCATGTTAAGTTCTATGGGCTTCCAACTCAAAACCAATTGGCAATGAGTGGAGTGGCCCATATCCCTTTATATATTACTTAGGATCCCTTCCAACTTCCGATGTGGGACATTATGTCCTAATATGATCCAATTTTTCCTTCTATTACCTTTCTGGTTTATATAGTAATTCTTTGTATTTGTGTTTCTTTTTCAGGTTGTGTCATCATCGTCTCAAGTACCGGATACAATCTCTCTCACGCAACCATCACAAACAACCCCGACATGGTGATTTATGAGTGAAGTTTAATAGTGCTATGAACGTGTTCCTTTTAGTTTAGTTTTGCAAACATGAATGGTTTGTTTTGGAGTTTTTGTTTTAAAGTTTTTGTGATCTTGATGATAGTTTTTATTTCTTGAAACAATGAGAATTCGTCAGCTATAAATTTTAATATTAGATTAATAGATTTCTTTTATCTTGCAAAGAAACAACAAAAGAACACGTTGAAGAAATTCTAAATAAAGGTGGGGATTTTTGATATGAAGAAGACGAAGATGGTGGTTAACGTGTTTTTTTTTTTTTGTTATTTTTTTTTTACGGCAAAAAGGGGTAAATAAATTGTAGCTTTTGGGTTTACTTAAGCTAATCTTGGTTTTTGAAACGCAATTACCGGTTTAATAAATCTAATCACAATTTAGAATCGCTATGTTGCAATTAAAAGATAAAGTATAGTTTGTGATGTTTAATAGAGAAATAAATTGTTTATGGTGTATAAAAAAGAGACAAAAAGTTTAGGGTGTACACCGAAGAAGCGGTATAGTTGGGGTAGTGTATCAGAGTCAACCCAATTACTAGAGTATTTAATAATTTCAATAAAATGTCAATTGTAACTAATTTTTGCGTAAGCTCATTGTGGGAGTTACCCATCTCCCGCAATCGTAACCCATAACGTCTTTTGTTTGTATCTATCGCTCCTCTAATACAAATTCAGATCTGAAGCACACAACAAGCTTTGAATCCAAAGCTTTTCTCCAGAATCAAAATCCGCATCTTCCAAATCCACCGTCGATCTGTAGCCGTTACAGGATCCGCCGCAGACCACGGCGTCCTCCGGTACCGGCAACGGCAACGGCAACGGTAAGATACGCTACCGTTCGCCTTCTTCCACTGAGCTTCTGGAGTCTGGAAACCATTCTCCTACATCCGACTCTGTCGACGGAGGTAAGATGACGGCGAAGCGTGGGATTGGACGGCATGAATCTCTTGCTGACAAGATCCAACGCCATCGTGGTCTTATTCTTGTGATTTCGATTCCCATTGTGTTGATCGGGCTTGTTCTCCTGCTAATGCCTGGGAGATCGACTTCTGATTCGGTCGTTGAAGAGTATACAGTGCATAATCGCAAAGGAGGTCCCAATTCGAGAGGTCCGAAGAATTACGCTGTGATTTTTGATGCTGGAAGTTCTGGTAGCCGTGTACATGTTTACTGTTTTGATCAGAATTTGGATCTTATTCCTCTTGGGAATGAACTTGAGCTCTTCTTACAGGTGATACATTGGTTTCGGTTTTCTATTCTTAGCGTTAATGGATTATCTGCTGTGCTTGATAGATCTTGTGTCATTCCCGATATTTGATTCAATTTCTTATTGGTGATTCGTGGTACATTTGTGTTAACTATGTTAATATGGTTGTTGTAGCCAGAGCTTGGATAGAGCTAAATTGACTTTGTGTGAGATACATTCAAACTCTATATCCTGATCCAACGATCTTCATAACTGAGATTATGTGAAATTTGCCATTAGAACGCAATTCGTAAACGTTTGAAAGAATGTATTGTTATTCGTTTGGTTGATGACAAGGATTTTTAATTCTGCAAGTTTCTGTATTTGATCGTAGCAATACCTCTCTCCCTGAGGTAAATAAAGCTCAACAGGATATACGGGAAGCGTATAACTTTGCTTTCACTATGTGTTCCTGGAATGCTAACATGAAACTTGAAGTCACCTAGCTTGCGTCATTTAGTTCGTTGTTTCATTATATTGCTGTGGCTTGACTTTCTTGTTTAATTTGCAGTTTAGTGGTGCTAGTTGAAACTTTGGCTCTAAGCTATTTACTGATTTGATTTTCAGCTAAAACCAGGGTTGAGCGCATATCCTACTGATCCCCGACAAGCAGCAAACTCTTTGGTGTCTCTTCTTGACAAAGCAGAAGCTTCTGTTCCGCGCGAGCTGCGTCCGAAGACACCTGTCAGAGTTGGGGTATGGAAACGAATTCTTTCCACACGTAGAATAATTGAAGTTATTTTGTATTATCATTGTTTTTTTTGTGAATCAATTGAAATGTGTTTTCCCTAATTCTTTTCAGGCCACTGCAGGTTTGAGGACGCTGGGTCATGATGCATCTGAGAACATTTTGCAAGCGGTAATTTGATTTCCATAAATTTTTCAGGCACATTCGCCAGGTCACTTAGCTCTTATACTGTATTATACTTTTGTTTATAAGGTTAGGGAACTCTTGAGAGATAGAAGCATGCTGAAAACTGAGGCAAATGCTGTTACTGTACTGGATGGTACCCAGGAAGGTTCTTATCAGTGGGTATGTTGTCCCACCTTTATATTCATCATCTCCATTCCCATTCGGAGAAGTGTTTCACTATGGCAATTGTAATAGTTTGAAGTCTAGTATGTAAAATAATAGCTGTTGGACTCTAAGCAACCTCTAATCTAGCTGACATTTTGTCTTAATGGGCTTCGAATTTGCAGGTAACTATTAACTACTTGCTAAGGAACTTGGGAAAACCATACTCAGATACGGTAGGAGTGGTTGATCTTGGAGGGGGGTCTGTTCAAATGGCATATGCTATATCCGAGGAAGATGCTGCAAGTGCACCAAAACCATTAGAAGGAGAGGATTCATATGTCAGAGAAATGTATCTGAAGGGACGGAAGTATTTCCTCTATGTTCACAGGTTTGTCACCTCTTATGGTTTTCTTTATTTAATTTCTTTGAATTATCTTGTATTAACGTCTCCCAAATAGCGGGCAGTTTTAGGCTTTTCCACGTCATCTGTATCTTCTAGACTACTGTACTCGTTAGATATTTGGGGTCTTCCTTCCATGCTAGCACACATGTTTTAAAATTCATAATCTTTAATGTGAGGTGTTATTGGATTTTTTCGTGCTTGTAGTTACCTACATTACGGATTACTGGCCGCCCGAGCAGAGATTTTGAAAGTTTCTGAAGATTCAGAGAACCCCTGCATCGTGGCAGGCTATGATGGTGAGAGATTATTGTTTTATCATGAGAGCTGTTTCTTTCCTCGTCATATGACACATGTTTACATTATTGCCATTATCTTCGCCATCCTTTGCTTCTGGATATGAAATTTCTCTTCGCATATTGGATCAACAGTTTTCGATTTCTTCTAACATACTTTATTCACTGTAGGTATGTACAAGTATGGGGGAAAAGAATTTAAAGCCCCTGCTTCACCATCCGGTGCGAGTCTTGACGAGTGCCGAAGGGTAACCATCAACGCACTAAAAGTGAATGATACACTGTGTACACACATGAAATGCACATTCGGTGGAGTCTGGAATGGTGGCCGAGGTGGTGGTCAAAAGAATATGTTTGTTGCTTCTTTTTTCTTCGATCGTGCTGCTGAGGTAATTCAACCAAAAAACACAGTTTATCAAATCTTTCACACACAACCTGTTTCTTTGCTAAACTCCGTATAATGGCACAGGCTGGATTTGTTGACCCGAAGCAACCTGTTGCTACAGTTCGTCCTATGGACTTTGAGAAAGCAGCAAAGAAAGCTTGTAGTATGAAGCTGGAAGATGGGAAAGCGAAATTCCCACTTGTGGAGGAAGAGAATTTGCCTTACTTGTGCATGGATCTCATTTACCAATATACTCTGCTCATTGATGGATTCGGTAAGTTTCTTTCCTTTTTCCACCTTCAAAACAACAATTCAATTTCAAGAGAATCCACTATTTATTTTAGGTTTAGAATAGTAGAATTTGCTTAACTCTGGCCTAAGCACCAAATACATGAACGAAAAGTGCTACATTTAGGATGATCTGGTCCAAGTTTTTGTAATCTCCTTTGTATGTATTTCATTTGTCTAATTTTGTATTTTGTTGGGTGTAAACTACAACAGGCTTGGAGCCATCACAGACAATAACGTTAGTGAAGAAGGTCAAATACGGAGACCACGCCGTGGAAGCTGCTTGGCCATTGGGTAGCGCCATAGAGGCCGTATCCTCGCCGTGAGGGGCATTTTGGGAATTACACAGAACCTTATTCTTTTGATTTCTACCAAAGTTTTTTTTTTTCTCAGTTTTTAGACTTTTTACCATCCCTTAAAGCATAGTACTTATCATTTTTATTACAATATATCGTATTTAGAAAAATTGTTTTGTTGCTTATATCTACTTTTTCAGATCTTTGATTCTTTTTTCTTGTAAAATAGACTACTCTTATTGGCCATGTTTGTTATATTTTTATGAAAAGATTGCAACATTCTTACCTTTTTGAGTTTCGCGTATTTTGTTCATGAAATTATTTTTTGCCAGAAGAAATGAGGAGTTTATTATTTAGTTTCTTATTTTTTTCAACTCTAGCATTGTAATTATAGAAATTAATATAAAATTTACTAAACCTGAAAAATACAGGGGTATACTCACAAACTTGCTAGTCGTTTTGTTAATGTTTTATTTACTGAGTGATAAACAATATAAAAATATAATCCTTTTTTTTTGTTATCTATAGCTCGGGACATCGTTCATTGAATCGTAATCTGCCAAAAAAAACTTGTGTTCTTGCCTTCTTGGGAAAATATTTCAGTTTTGCATGTTTATATGTTTTCAGTGAAATAATATTTGACAATGACGCCTGCTGTGATTGTGGTGTTTCGTAAATCCACGTGGTGATTGAACTCCAATTATTGTCTCTCGCTCATGTCCCTCGAAAGAAAGGCAATTACTTGCACACAACAAATGGTGAATCATCATTTTATTTGCCTTTTTTTCATAAAAATATACTATAGTATTAATCTTCAGTAAGTATTTTAAAAACAGTTTTTCGATATTGTATCATGAAGTAATCTCTATCGAAAATCATTTTTGTGATATTTTAAGATTTTTATATATAAACTACAAAAAATTACAAACTACAGTTACCAAAAAAATTACAATATTACAAATTGTATATAAACAATATCCTATTATCACTTATATCATTTTCATTAACTTTTTGTAACCCAAAAATCCCATCCTTGATATTAGTATAGGTTAACAAAAAATATATGTTAAGAAGGTATTTAAAAGAAATACAAAAACTCAATGACCTTTTGTATGGGCTAAGAAAAACATTATGAACACTGAAAAACGAAGTTGTTGTACCCATTTCGACTGAACAGGCTTGAAAAAATCATGTATTATTGAATTTAAACCAGCTATTCTCCACTGGAAAATTGCACACAAACAAGAGCAAAGGAATTATTTAACTTTTCTGTTTTTTTTTTTTAATATTTTACAAAGGTCGAAATTTTACGTCATGTGTGCAAATGTTATATTAGGGATAGAGTTTCACCATTAACGAACATCGTTGTGGTTCTTTTTGACCAATGTAAATGCATTAAACGGCAAAAATACTCAATTTGGGTTTCGACTCGTGATCTACTATAGGTATAACAAAATTTAATATTAGATTTGGTTCGGAAAGAAATTTAGCCCCTTCTATATGACTATATACTTCATGGAGACAAAATTAAGTTTAAGAAAAGTGAAAGAAAAAAAAAACAAATCAAAGTTAAGAAGAAGGAGAAAAACGCTGAAGATTTTTTCCGGATTTGGATCACTATATATAACAGGAAATATTTTACACTCATTTCCATTTCCATTTGTTTGTAAAATGTTCAAATATTAATCACTGGTTAAATCATTTGATACTTAAGAAAAAAAAAATCGGGATTCAAAATTATATGTATGTCAATATCTAGGAAAAGGGGAATATATTTTAAGCTTCATGGTGAAGCTAAGTTTTATTTTTCAATGAATTATTGGGGAATCATTTGAATTTTAACAAATAGAATAAAGCAAACCCAATAATATTAATTTGTCCATAAAAATGACGACATATAACATATTTATTTTCAAAGAAGAATCGTAAGGGTTACTTTCACATATTGAAAAGACAACTCCTCGATGAAATGATAATCAATCTATAGTTTTTTCAGTAGTTTGATTATGGTGGATAAAAACGTTTCAAATTAATTAATCTTATATTGAAGATGATTTTTGATATGAAGGTTGGATATATTTTGAAATTGAATCGTTGTATCATTGGATTCAGACTAAAGAAACGCTTTTTTCCTCCTACGTGTAATTTCCGTATAAGTTGAATATCAAAGTACTGTTCGACGTAGAACATGCATATGAGTCTGAACCTAATAAAAAGAAAAAGGAAATAATTATCTTAGAAGGGGAAATTCGATGAACACGCATGAATAAGTACTATCATGTTTTGATTGGTGACCTAAATAATTTTATTGATGTGACACTTACTTATTATGACCCATGCATTAGCCAAAATAATTGAACTGTGGAATTATTATCCTTTGTTTACTTATTTTGTTTACCATATTTTGGTGTAGATGCACACAACACAGATGGGTTTATATCATTTGTTGTAATAAGATTTGATTTCCAATGCTTAATGCTTTGTATGTCCACATAATGTGTGTGTATGTGTGACGTTAAGAAAATACATGTGTATAGTTGTCTTGCAATGGGGGAGCAATTATACCGAAATATCGAAAAGTCATTTTCTAGTTTAAGTTAATCACGAATTAATTGAAGTCATAAGATATATTTGGATCAACAAATAAAATTAAAATGATCAAAATTGACAATCAATATGTAATAACTTTTAAATATTCACAAAATAAAGACTAGAATAAATTTTCAATGTAATTTATGCTATAGCTTTTTTAACGCGTTCAAATTATATTAATTATATTATTTTTCAATAACTCTTTCTATATATAAATATATATAATATCATCAACATCTTAAATTTACATAAAAACTTTTGAATTATCTTTTGAAGAATTTAGTTATGTATTTAAAATTATTAACATATAAATATTTTATTTTTAATATTCAAAATCTTACAAATTTTGAAAGTATTTTTTTTTGGGATGCTTTACACTATTCTTTTTTGGACGTACTAGTTGTAAAATAAAAATATGAGCGGCTTAATTACCCCTAGTTAGGTATGATGATCTTCAAGGCATAATCTTATGCTATTGTTTGCACGTATAAACTCACATTTTAATTAACAACATATATACGTGTTTAGGATATAATGAATACACGTACATGTATACATCTTCAAAGCATTTTGCTAGTTAATCATTTTTTTTTTATCCACCATACGATATGCGTATGTGAATGTGATCATATTCATATTGATTTTGGATAAAAAAAAAATTCTCAATCGACAATTCTTAGAAGAAATTATATGCATATCGAACAAGTTCAATATTTTCATTTTTATCACTAATATATAATATCCCGATTTGAAGTTATGAGATTGTCATATAAACGATACTATCACAAACCCCACTAAACTACAAATCATAATCTAAATTAATATTTTCTTTTAAATGACGAAATCATTGAGATTTATGACAGTTATACGCATAAATCATATCAGCTTAAAATTTGTTGTCAGTAGTTTATATTTTCTGAAATCTTAAGAAAAAAAAAATTAGTGGTGTAATTGAGAAATATTAAAATAATTTGACGTATTTAAATAATATTTGAGAATAAACAAAATCAAAATATATCCCTTATATATTAATAGAGAAACATTTTAAAAAACAAACCTTATATTGACGTGTTATTAACAAGATTGCCATGCTGACGTGTCGCTCTCAGAATGATTTGCCACTTATTTGAATAATTGCCCAAATTTTATTAGACTATTTACAGAATTTGCCATTAATATTATACAAATATATATCCCACTAATCAAAATGAATTTTTAATTAAAATTACAAATAATTATGCAACAAATCTTTCCAAAATAAATATACCACAAACTTAAGCAAATAATTACGTAACTAATATTAATAAAAGAGGCTACGAGTCCATCTTTATCTCTATATTAGTAAGATCATTAAAATGTAACAGAGACTACGTCCAACCTTAAACAAATCTTATCAAGTAACTAATACTTCCAAACTAAATATACAACTGCCTTACATTTTTTCCATATAAACATTAGATATCTATATTAATTAGCAAAAACATTAAAATGTAACAAACATTTATGTTTATATTTAAGTGATTAAGGATATATCTACATCTTTCATAAATTAGCATTTATATTAATAATAAAAATCTTTATATATGTTTTATAAATATAAAAATTAGAATTAAAATAATCATATCATTTTTTACAAAATTAAAATTAGAACTAAAAAAATATATAAGGGATTAAAATTTTTTAGTCCAACTAAAACCATAAAATATACTAAGATAGTAAGATAATGAATATGAACAACTGAAAAAGTTTTAAAAATAACCGAATAGTGAATACAAAAAAAATCTAAAATCCTCTATTTTATTTCAAAATCAAATGATGTGCTTTTGATCTGATACCCGGTCAGTTCAACCGAATCATCAGGTTACGGGTTAATGACAGATTTTTGTGGGTTTTATTTTCAGTTTTGAAAAAACTAGACATCTGAGCAAAAAAAATAAATTTACCGGATATTAGCACTAAACCTATACCGGAGAAGTGTACAGATCACAGGTTAACCGATCATACCGAACGATTCGGGTCGGACGTGAAAACACTGATTTATACGTATATAAAAAAATTTATTGAAAGACACAAAATATTCAACCCTTTTAAAAATTGAACTATTTCTTTACTTATACAAAAAATTGTGACCATCAACCTTCTCCCGCGCAAGGCGCGGGTCATGTTTCTAGTATATACTTATTCGTCACTCGTGATAATTGTAGAATGAATGATATATTGACCAATAATTATTAGTATACATGTCAATGAAGATAAAACAAAAAGAAATATGATGATCTATAACACTAGACTGTCGACAAATATTACAAGTTTTACGGAAAGATGAACAAATTGTTGAAACATTGTGATTGCCACTGGCAAAAGATCTAGAGTTGTATTGCAACGAAAATTATAATTTCTTGACAAGTACTTAAGTTAACTAAAATTGAATCGTTTGTTGATATATTCACATCTATAGAAATGAAAGCCTAAATATGAAATCATGTATGTATATATACGTAAGAATATGGAGAGGTGGAACATGTATGACAGAATGGTCTAGTCTATTTAATCTGCTAATTAAAAAGCTCTCCAAGGAAAAAGTTGGCAATTGACTTTCAAAATTTACAAATCAAATTTCCAAACCAGTTGATATGATAATCATTAATTGTATATTAAATAATCGTTTAACAATATTATCTTTGTTTTCCTCCAAATGACGCAAGACTGCCCATCATATTTAATGTTCTAGTAAATATACAGATGGGATTAGTAAAACATACTCTAATGTTCAAAATACAACTGTCAACATATTTAGATTTGATCCATTTGCTTAAATATATATATATATAGAAACTACGTATACAACTACAATATCATATGTGTTTATAAATTATACATGATTTATGAATAATTTTGACTATAGTCTTTCATCTTACTTTTTCGACAACTCATTTTCTATTTAAACAAATGTTTTAATATACAATTGTGCGTGCATTTCACTTTAACCAAAGTGCGATAATCGAAATAAAACAACTTCCTTTAGCTAGTTACTTTACAACAATCACAGAAAAAAAAAAAAAAAACAGAAATAGCTGTTAAGAAACTCACGGTAATAATAATCAAGCAAACCTTATATATGTATAAATTTTGATCTGCTAAACTGGAAATAATTAACCATATATTTATACATTATATTAATAAATTAGATTCCAACACCAACAATAACAATAACATCGATCCTAACTTCTTGTAGTTGCAAGATACATATGTGGTCTGTCTCAAACTACGAAACAAACAATTTAGTTGTATATTTTATTTGAGTTATTGGACTATACTTATAATAATAAGCTCGTCAATTTGATCCACAAGTACATATATAAACTATTTGTTTAATTAGTGAGATTAACTTCTAAGATTTCCAATTTACAAATAAATTATATACAACACAAAGAGATGTGTATATGCCTGATACATGGTGGTGGTGGCCATGACTTTGAGCAATGTTGAATGACATCATAATTCATATCCATCATCATCATCATTTCACAGTATGTTACATATTACACCAACTTTACATATAAGCATATATGTCTTTTGAAACAACTAGCATTTTTTTTTGTAATTCGTACGTATGTATATATTTAGGATTCAGTATACGTGTATATCAACGATACATATTCATCACGTATTGTAAAACTTATCGATTATGGAAAAACTTATATTCTGGTATTGTGAAAATCATATCACTTCTTGTGACTCGTATCATGCAATTAATACTCTCGTTCTCTCAAATATGTTATCGGTGGACAGCTTTATTACTTGTGTATAGTAGCATAATTTCCACAATAATTTTAATAAACGATAAACATAACGAAAAAGAAATACAAAAAAAAAAAATGCGTAAACTACAAAAGAGAATTGACGAATTCTGTTGTAATTAAAATAAACAATACAGAAGAGGCTAGGCAAAGGAGCGTTGTGTGATGACATAATCTAAGGGCCGCACATCTCAACGGCTTGTGGTAGGTCCACGTGGCCCCTTAAGATCCGTTGAAAGGGATAGTGATGACGCCATAGTTGACGTCAATGAGCTCTCATCCACCAATGATGTAGCTCCTTCGCTTTGCAGTCTCGTCTTCGGGATCAAAAGTCAACCTTCTTAAGTTACACCTACACACATATTATAATTCCTCCAGAGGGTCCACACGTCGAAAAAAAATTAAAATAAAAACAAAAACTACCAAGTAAGGAAACAGTATTTAGTTTTATTTTAATCCCTGATTTCATTCCATATCTTTCGGTCCACATCATTATATTTTAAACAAAACTATCTTAATCTGAAATTATTATTATTCTTATCCATTTTCCTTAATATATGCTCCACATATGATCACCAAAACGCGTTTAATCGAGATAATTACGGACAAAGAAAATTCAGATAAATCCAATTCTAGGGAAAGAAAAATTAAAAGATTCGGATTTTTCTAATAGACAAAAAACATACACTGCCAACATTTCATTTGGAGTTTTGGACCTTACTAACATTTTACGACAGAATCAGTTATATAAACCAATTTTCAACGGCAGGTAAATAGTGATTAGAAGGTTATGTTTTTTTGACGAATTAATTTTTGATATATGACCACTGTATTTCAAACACAATTTTCTGCAGTGAGACAAAATCAATAATAATTTTTTTTATAGTTGTTGTTTATATAGAGTGTCAATATAGAAATTATAATGTACACAATAATCTACATTCAACCAAAAAAATATTCTACATTCAACAAAAAAATGTCAATACAAATATTGGCACACCGACGGTCAATAATACGACAAGATCAAACAAAATAAATTAAGATTAGTAGATTACTAATTAATAAACTAAGATAAGATGCAATAAATAAACTAATTCGTAATTTTAAAAACAAATGCTGGAACCAAGTCGGTGATTTGTTACGACGTACTACTACTGACTAAAACGACTTTCCAATTTAATCTGAGTCGGCAATGTGTAGATTATTACTGTACAAATTTTATATTTAAAAATGTTTGTCGCATGTTAATATTTCCAGAAGATTACAGGCTGGAAAATCAATGTATTTTTAACTTTTAAAATGCGTACAAAAAACTTATACAATTTCAAATTAGTACTATTATTCTTGTAAAATCATTATGTACTTTTCTTTTTAACCGTAATCAAATTCTGATTTCCTTTAATTTTAGAAGTTACTTACATAACTTTATATGAAGCTCAAGTAAACGAACGATCATAAATATTTAAACTAGTGACTAGACTAGACTAGACCGTGCAATATATAATAGCGAGTAAAGACAATTATACAGTTAATTTGGTTGGAGATTAGGTGTCATAATTTTTTTTAAAAAATTTAGAAATTTCTGGTCTGATGATTGTTCACATAAGAAGAAAATGACATGCGAAAGATTTCTTAATTATTAGAAAACAAAAATTGATTTCTTATTTTTTGAATTTACATATAATTTGTGAGACAAATTAACTTTTTTGCTTTGTCTACTAAGAAATAACTATATTTTTACTTAGTCTACTAAGCAAATAACTAGTACTTTTAACTTTGTCTACTAAGCAATAACGGATTGTGATGACGAATCTACAATTACTGAGTCAGAGTGTCAACACGCCAAACTCATCCATACCAACGTATTAGTGACATTGACAAAATCCAATGTATCCACATTTACTTTCAATGTCAGCTCATAAATTAATTAGAGTAACTAATTATTTTTTCGTATTGATTGTTTAGTTGTATTGGTGGGGAATAGTTCTCGGTAATTTACACAAAAAAAGTCAGACGAAGTATTAAATACTTAGCATACATGGCCGCACTTTTCTATTCTGATGATATATGTATGTGACCTAATTTTTGTTTGCCTTTTGACGTCGATATATATGACGACCTAATTATAATTTCTACAAGAGTAGAGTAGTCCATTATATTGGTATTGAAACTAAAATATTATATACTACCAAGTTTCCAAATATATGCAAAATCTCAACTTCGTGGTTGGACATTCCTTTATGTTTTTTTAGTCAAGACTTGGTGTGGTGACTTTACTAGTGAATATATTCATCGAAGCCATAATTCCAACTTTAATCTATAGTTCACGGATTTCGAGCAATCATACGAATAATTATATCACGTGTTAGTGTTACTATTATGCGACTAGCAAAAAGTTACAAGTTTTGTGTGATGTTTGGGTTTTGATATATAGAACAATAATTAAACACAAAGGAAACAAAAGGATCCAGATTAACTTACATTGCCACCAATTGATTAATTAATTAGATTATTTCATTTTCGTCTTTCTTCGGCTTCACTGAAAAGGCTAAAACAAACACCACATAAAAAGACCACATCCTTTTTAAGTAGAGGAAGCGGTGCTAAACGATTACATAATACTCAGCTAATTATAATAAATTCTCTAATTAACAAACACGAAAACATTATATTACAACAGTAGTATTTCTCGACTATATGGAAACGATAGCATAATACGGATGATTATTCACAACTTTAAGATTAATATGAAACTCACTATTAATAACTAAATACAGAAAAGATGAGATTTCTTAGGGCTTTCTTTCTATAGGATAATAATCAAATTAAAAATAAGAACAATCTTTAATCACGGGTCCACACATCAAAAGCTATACACTTATAACCCTTTTTAGAATTTATTTTCAACACGTTTTTTGTTTGATATGGTATTTATTTTCCAAGCGTTCTTTCCGAATTCCGACCCCCACACAGTTTGTGTATTTAAAACCAGCTAAGCTATACTAGTATGAAAACAATCAACATATAATTAAGAATACATATACAAACAACTTTATGTATATAAAAAATATTTAAGTAGCAAGTATAAATTTAAATCTCAACGTTTTGTTAAATGTATTATCAACGACTGAGTTTGAGCTAAAAATACTATTAATCGAAATTTTAAAAATTTAAATTATATGTATGTATATATATATATATATATATAAAATCGAATTGTTGTCTATGTGAAACTTGTTCAACAATTCAGGAAGTTGCTTGGAGCCTACGTATCTTTCTAAATCACCAAAAAGAAGGAAAAAAGAAAACAATAAATAATTTTATCTTTTAGTTAATTACAAACAAAGCTCCTCTCCATCTCCTCTATTTAAAAGCCATTTTTTCCACCCTTTCAATACTTTTATTTCTCTGCTTTAACTGCCCAAAAGATTCTCTCACAGCTAGCTTTCTCATATCATTTTCTTTCTTCATCTTCTTCTTGTGTCTTCTTCCCTCTCTCTAAATAAGCATATCACTCTTACAAAACATTTCTGGGTTTCTGATATTGTTCTTGTTCTTGAATCTTTAAAAACATAGAAATTATTGTTATATTTATATAGCGATGGCGGTTGTTGTCGAAGAAGGCGTGGTGTTGAATCATGGAGGTGAAGAGCTTGTGGATTTACCACCTGGTTTCAGGTTTCATCCAACAGACGAAGAGATCATAACATATTACCTTAAGGAGAAGGTTTTAAACAGCCGATTCACGGCTGTGGCCATGGGAGAAGCTGATCTCAACAAGTGTGAGCCTTGGGATTTGCCAAGTAAGTATTAGTCAATTTTCATAAACCAAAAACAAATTTCAATTTTTATTTGACCATTCAAGTGTAAACACATAAGCTAGCTTCTTGATTAAGATTGATCAAATTCTTGATGGCTAGCTTTGTTTTTGATCAGTTTTTCAAAGTTCAAAGCCAAACAAATTTCAATCTTCTTTTGACTATTTCAACACACATATAGGCTTCTTGATCAAGATTTTGATTCTTGATTTTTTTTTTGGTTGGTATAGAGAGGGCAAAGATGGGGGAGAAAGAGTTCTACTTCTTCTGTCAAAGGGACAGGAAGTATCCGACCGGGATGAGGACGAACCGTGCGACGGAGTCCGGATATTGGAAAGCGACCGGGAAGGATAAGGAGATCTTCAAAGGCAAAGGTTGTCTCGTTGGGATGAAGAAAACACTTGTGTTTTATAGAGGAAGAGCTCCAAAAGGTGAAAAGACTAATTGGGTCATGCATGAATATCGTCTTGAAGGCAAATATTCGTATCACAATCTCCCCAAATCTGCAAGGGTAAGTTTATGTTACAAAACTATAATTCTCAATGTTTTTTCAATTCGACTCTAAAAGGAGAAAGATCTTAGATTTATTTTGATTATTATTCTTAGTTTTCTTAAACCAAAAGTGTGTTAAATTTGGTGGAAAACATAAGTCCTTTTCAAAAGAGTTTGATTCGTTTTCATATATCCAATTCAAGATTGAATCCCAAACTCATAAATAAAAAAATAAAATCTAACCTATATTTTTGTTTGTTTATGATCTTGATTACAGGACGAATGGGTCGTGTGTAGGGTTTTTCACAAGAACAATCCTTCTACTACAACCCAACCAATGACGAGAATACCCATTGAAGATCTCACGAGGATGGATTCTCTAGAGAACATTGATCATCTCCTAGACTTCTCATCTCTCCCTCCTCTCATAGATCCAAGTTTCATGGGTCAAACCGAACAACCAAACTTCAAACCCATCAACCCTCCAGCTTACAATATCTCATCACCAATCCAACCCCATCATTTTAATACTTACCAATCAATCTTTAACCACCAGGGTTTTGGTTCTGCTTCGGGTTCTACATACAACAACAACGAGATGATCAAGATGGAGCAATCACTTGTTAGTGTATCTCAAGAAACATGCCTAAGCTCAGATGTAAACGCGAACACGACTACAACCACGGAGGTATCCTCGGGTCCGGTAATGAAACAAGAGATGGGGATGATGGGAATGGTGAATGGTAGCAAGTCGTATGAAGATCTATGTGACTTGAGGGGGGTCTTATGGGACTTCTAATTAATTATTTGACTGTGGTGAAAGAGTATATTTGTTGGGATTTAAATCATGTAGTTAAATACATATACATATAGGATTTACTAGAGTGTTAATCCTAGTTATTTCACTTCATTGATATTATTTAATTAGTTGATTGTTTAATTAGTTTATACTATATAGTGTGGTTAAAAAAGAAAAAGGATTGTGATAATTTGGGATTTTAGTGCATAAGTTATATCTCAATGTAAACTGTATTTGTATACATATAATTAGTCTTCATAAGGTTTCTCAAAGAGTTTTAATTATTAAGATTTACGATTTATATTCTAACGTTGTTAGTTCAATTCGATATATACTTATACAAGCTGGATAACATTAGTGATTTTACAAAACAATAAGTCGACATATATATACGAATATACCAATATACAATCCACACTCAAGTAGAAACGTTCTCATTTAAAAACAGAAGAAAATGATAATGATTACGTGAATGTCATGTATTTTTTTTACGGCTGATAAAATACAACATAAATTGCATTTGAATACGGATAATAACATAAGTACGCCACTAATATTTAATTAGATGTTAATAAAATGGTTCTCACGAAGCTTTACTACAGTATTTGTATCATTGATAGTCACTCAACAAGCAACATAATGTTTTGAAAAATTAATATATATATATATATATTTTTTTTTTTTTGGCACACGAAAAATTAATATATTAATTTAGTTTTCTCTTATTTTTGTTTGAGAACCAAAATTGAAAAATGCAAATAGATGGAATCTTAATAAGTAAAACTCAGAGAGAGGAAAAAATACCACAGCTCATGAAGCATGTGAATGTTCCCCGAATCTGGGCAGCATATTAGCATTTTCATATGCCCAATAATTTAGATTATTACTATGAATTCATGACACACTATACTATAAACAAAAAAAAAACATTTCAACTAAGAACAGTGATTAATGATGGGTTTCTTGTAAGAATACAATACCAGATCCCTAAATCTTATGTCTTAAGGAACTTGGTTATTACATCAATCACATTACGTTTTCCTACTTAATTTTTTAATAATTGAAAGTTTTTAGTACGTTACATAGAATTAATTAATATTTCCAGCACTTGTTATTTTTAACATCTGTTAATATTCACATAATCGTTTAATCTTGATATTTAGATATAATATTGTATTTAAGGATTTTTTTCGTCGGGCCCGAAGCACAAAGCTTGTCTTTACATAGAATAAGATATGGCTGCAGATCTGTGTTTAAGATTTGGCAGCAGATCTGTTTTTTGGTTGAATGTACTATAATATTCTTTGTTTCGAATTCTTTATATTTTTAATATATATAAAACGACAAAGACATACATTTTTAAAGAAAATGCACCGATTTGAATAACACCAAAGGAATAACATCTTACATCTTAGTAAGTTTTATTATTAAAAGGCATGAACATTGTAGATATACAAATTAACATAATGCCATGCAAAAACATAGTTTTCAAATTTTCTTGATTTATAGATTCTTCTTATATACTGTATATTACTTATTTTTGTATTCCCTTATTACCATACAATGGTCTCAAAAAAGTTTCAAACGGTTCATACACAGATAAGGAGATAAACATCTAACGGATTAGAAATAAATTAAAACCCAATTAACCGTACGTAAATAAATGATGTCTCTGGTTCAATGTACTAAATGATGATGATTTGCAAAAAAGCGTGTGAGTCTCTTCCACCTCAAATTCAGGACAAAAATCTGATTATTATTTTCAATTCTGGACTTGAAATTATCTATAAACTTTTTGGTGTATAAACATATCATTGCTTAAAATAGTTACAACTAGACTATACTAAAGATATTTCCGCCACAATAGATTAGAGAATAATAATTCCTTTATTCATTCTTCATTTTTTCCATCACTAAGTTTTCTCTTCTCTATAGATTTTTGGTTCATTTCCTATGTTATTATTTATGAATGATTTTATCAAGTGAGTAATGGATATAAAGATGAATAGAATATTTTTAGTTTGGAAAAAAAATGCATGAATGTGATAAGGATTATTAAATTACGCATAGAAAGAGGACTTTCCATTTAAAGCGAAGCTTTTAGATCGATACTTGCAGCAAAGCTAACCGTTCTCTTCCCCTTTTTCTGTTTCTAGATGATTTCTATCGCTTCGTTTCTTTTGTCTCTTTCTTCTTCCTTTTACTTTTAACAATTTATTTTACTATATATACAAATGTACATACATTTATTAGTTCTTTATTGTTACCACCTAGAATCAAAACGATGGACACCTGTGAATACAAACATCTTACCATTTGGAAATGTTTTTGCTTAACAAGTTATTTAGATGGAACCGATTTTCTATGTACATCTGTTGCTTATTTTTACAGCTGATTTAGTATATCCCTAGTTAATATACATTTTCATTTTTAAAAACATGTAGAAACGAAAACATGACAAACGATAAGGATTATATTTTTGTTGCTTTAGTTTTCACCTTTTTAGTGGATCAGGTTTAGACAATAAACAGCTATGCTAGTGCCATGGACCATATGTTTGACCAAAGAAGGCTTACATTATATGTTGGGCCTTTGTGAAGTCCATTAGCTTAGTTCATTAAGGGACAAATTCAAACTTAAAGTTAAATTTAAGACAGTATTTAACAATAAAAAAAGGCAAGTGAACCTTATTTTTGAAAGACAGGTAGTAAAAGTTTAGAAAAGTAAGAGAATAATGATTCATCAAAGGCGTCAATTGCTGTGAGGAGTAGCAAATTACTGCGTAAAGATTCTAAAGACTCTCGGAGTTAGCAATAGTGCAATACTTTTAACCAATTATTTATTCGTTAGTTGAGGTTAAAAGTTGATTTTGATAGATCAATCAATATTTGAGTAGGCACTAGCGAAAACACCTTTATTCGATGATACCAAATTACTGTCCCAATAATTGGTTTTCGTATAACGACTAGTTTTGACTATGGCCAAGTTTAACCGCATAAGCTATTATGCATTTGTAGGATATTTTATTAATTATGATGGGTATTCTAAGAAAACAATAGTTGACATAAAAATGGATTTATTTACATAAAACACACTTATAGTTTAAAACCAAAATATACTCTTTGTTTCTCTAACATCCCTTTTTAAAAAGTTACATACATCATAATGAAAACAAATAATGTAAAACTCTAATAATAGCATATCACATCATAACCATTAGTAATTATTCCAATGTTAGAATAAAAACAACATCAAAACTCAGTGAGTGGATATATATATATATATATATATATATATAAATAAATGTAAAATTTATTCATAAAAAAACGTTGTTACATCAAATGCATCGTTTTAAAAACTTTTACTATTTTAAACCTCACAACTTAAACCCGAACAGAAAACCAAAATATGAAAAGATTTCTATATTTATTGTTTTTGGAGTTCAGAAGCAAAGTGATCCAATAACAAATATTCTTGTTAATGATTTGCTTGAGTTTTTGTGCTGGTAAAGGATCTTCTCCGTGCCTGCGATTGTTTCGTTCCGCCAAATTGTGTGGACTGACTGTAATTTGAAGGCCGTATCTCAAAAGCAAGAGCGTGTTCTGGTCTAGCATTCTGATCAGAAATATTATGCATTTCTTTTTTGAGCAAAGAAAAAGAAAAGAAACAACAACAAAAAAGACCAAATGATAAATAATTAAGAAAAAGATTAATAATGGGTTAATAATTGGCCAATCTCATTACAGAACAGAAGTCATAGCCAGAAAAGAAAAAAAGATGACAACGGAGGCGCTCTCGGGCGATATTAGGGTTTCAAGCGAAGGGGATCGAGATGCAACGATGGAGGATATCGGAGAGAGGATTCGACCACCGGGGGACCCTCCTGATGCTTCTGGTTCATGGGTGGGGAAGGTGAAGGGAAGTAACGCAGGAGGTTTGTTGACGCCGGAGGAGGTTCTCGATGACGCTTTTGTGACGGAGAGGTTGTGCTTGGAATTCCCGAATGGTTAAGATGGTGAACCAGTGGTTACCATAGGGACGGAGGTATTAGAGGCGATGAACGGATTGTGGAGAAGATGTATGATTGTCAAGGTGTTGGGAGTAAACATCTCGATTGCGGTTTTGAACCGGAAGTTGAGGGAATTATGGAAGCCGAGTGGAGCAATGTATGTGATGGATCTACCACGTCAGTTTTTCATGATTCGTTTTGAGTTGGAGGAGGAGTATATGGCGGCTTTGACGGGAGGGCCATGGAAGGCGTTTGGGAGCTATCTTACGGTGCAAGCGTGGACTCCAAGCTTCGACCCAACAAGAGATGACATTGCCACAACGCCGGTTTGGATCCGGTTATCTAATTTACCGGTGAATTTTTACCACAAGTCAATCTTGATGGGTATCGCAAAGGGTTTGGGAAACCCTATCAAGGTGGATTCGAACACATTGTCACTAGAGAGGGGGAGGTTTGCTAGAGTTTGTGTGGAGGTGAACCTCAAGAAACCTCTCAAGGGGACAATCATGGTTAACGGGGAGAGGTACTATGTGGCTTACGAGGGGTTGAACACAATTTGTTCATTGTGTGGACTTTACGGGCATTTGGTGCATTCATGTCCAAGAAGAAGTCAGGAGAAGGTAGTGGTGACACCATCACAGACGTTGGCCGTGACAGCGGGTCCAAGTGGAGGTGATCAGGGGAGAGATGGGTTTATACCGGTGAGACAGACGGGGAGGAGATCAGAAAATCAGAGGAGTAAAGGGGCGTCAGCGGTGGCGCGTGCGGTAGCAAAGCCGGGACATAATGTTCGGGAAGTCACTAAAGGAAAAGATTCTGGGAATATTCAATTATCGAATAGTTTTGGTAATCTTGAGGAAGATATGGTAACCTTGGAGTTAAGGGACACAATTAGTGGAGGAGAAAATAAGGAAAATGAAGTCCCGCAAAATCAGAGCCAAATTGGGAAACGTGATTCGCAAGTCAAAGGCGTGGTTTTTGGAGCCAATGTGGATGGAAGTAGTGTTGGGCTTCGAGAAGGGAGTAAAGACAAACGAGTTGGGTCCTTTAAAGGGCCGGATAAGAATGTGGTGAGGCCCAAACAAGTGAGGGTAGTAGGGCCCACGAGGGGTTTAATTTTCGGTCCAACAAGAGAGGAAGCTGTGATATCCAGCAATGGTAAGAGACTGAGAATTGAGAAAGAAAATGTCGGGAGACCGGGTGGTTGTATTGCTAAGGGGAGTGTTGGGAGCAATAATGACAAAAGCCTGGTTCAAATCAGAGTTGATGAGAATGAGAATATGCAGGTGGGTGCACAGGAGATGTCGAAGATACAGGATCCGGTTATGCGGCAGAACCCGTCGGAGAAGATGGGTACTCGACTTGCATAACAGTTTGCCCCGGTAGTTCTTGTAGTGGATTACATGTTAATGATGGATTGTCTTTTTTGGAATTGCCGGGGGGCGAATAAACCCAATTTTCGAAGATCAATTCGTTACCTCTTGAAAAAATTCAAGACAGATGTTTTGGCTATCTTTGAGACGCATGCGGGTGGAGAGAGAGCAGGACAAATTTGTCAAGGCTTGGGCTTTGAGCATAATTATCGAGTCGATGCTGTAGGTCAAAGTGGAGGGTTGTGGCTTCTGTGGAGGTCAGGTATAGGAGAAGTGGAAGTGGTTGAAGCAACGGATCAATTTATTCATGCGAAGTTGGTTCAAGGAGAAGAGACTCTCAACTTAGTTGCGGTTTATGCTGCCCCATCAGTTAGTCGACGGAGTGGTCTATGGGACCAGTTGAGAGAGGTGGTGGTGAATTGTGAAGGGCCGGTGGTGATTGGCGGTGATTTTAACACAATTGTACGGTTAGATGAGCGAACTGGAGGAAATGGAGGTTTATCAGTAGATTCGCTTGCTTTCGGTGATTGGATTAATGAATTGTCATTGATTGATATGGGTTTTACTGGGAATCAATATACTTGGAAACGGGGAAGAATGGAGAGCTCCTTTGTCGCGAAAAGGCTAGACCGTATTTTGTGTTGCTCACATTCTCGTTTAAAATGGCAGGAGGCGAAGGTGACTCATCTCCCATTTCTTGCGTCTGATCACGCACCTTTGTATTTGCAGTTGGTACCGGAGACGAGGATGAATGCTAGACGGAGACCGTTCCGATTTGAAGCTGCCTGGTTGAGTCACCCGGGTTTCAAAGAATTGGTGTCGACGTCTTGGAACAGACAGATGAATACCCGCGAAGCTCTCATTAATTTGCGGAAAGTTTTGCAACGATGGAATAAAGAAATTTTTGGGGTAGTGCAAGTCCGTAAAGAGAAACTCTTGGGAGAAATAAAAGCAGTGCAGGAAGAAATTGAAAGAAACCAGTCAGATGAACTCTTAACGAAGGAAGCAGAGTTGTTAAAAGAGTTTGATACGGTCTTAGAGCAAGAGGAGGTAATTTGGTTTCAGAAGTCAAGGGAAAAATGGATGGTTCATGGAGACAAGAATACTAAATATTTTCACACATCAACGATCATCCGGAGGCGTAGGAACCGGATTGATATGTTGAAGAATGATGAAGGGACATGGGTGTCAAATGGACCAGAATTGGAGCACTTAGCGACTGCGTATTTTAAGAGGCTCTATTCTTTGGATGATGTGGACCAAATAGTAGAGAAGCTTCCTCCCACAGGTTTTGTACGTTTAACGCATGACGACAAGTTGACGTTGAGCAAACCGTTCACGCCAATGGATGTAGAGAGCGCCATACGGAGTATGGGGAAGTATAAAGCGCCGGGACCAGACGGGTTTCAACCGGTTTTCTATCATCACTGCTGGGATGTGGTTGGCGAGTCAGTGATAAAATTTGTCTTGGAATTTTTTGGGACAGGTTTGTTGCCGCAAGAAACGAATGACGCGATTGTGGTGCTTATAGCAAAAGTTATGAAGCCGGAGAAAATAACTCAATTCAGGCCTATTAGTCTTTGTAATGTTTTGTTCAAAACGATTACTAAGACCATGGTAGGTAGGCTGAAAGGGGTTATGACGAAGTTGATTGGTCCAGCTCAGTCCAGTTTTATTCCAGGGAGGTTAAGTACGGATAATATAGTGATTGTTCAGGAAGCAGTGCACTCTATGCGAAGGAAAAAAGGTTTGAAGGGATGGATGTTGTTGAAGCTTGATTTGGAGAAAGCCTACGATCGAATAAGGTGGGATTTCTTAGAGGATACCTTAACTACAGCAGGTCTCTCGGACGTTTGGGTGAATTGGATAATGCAGTGTGTTTCGGGGCCGTCGATGAGTTTGTTATGGAATGGAGAAAAAACAGAGGCTTTTAAACCACTAAGAGGATTACGCCAAGGAGATCCGTTGTCACCGTATTTGTTTGTGTTGTGTATGGAAAGATTATGTCACTTGATTGAAGGTGCCATTGAGGAGAAGAAATGGAAGCCGATTAGTTTATCGAGAGGAGGGCCTAAGCTATCACATATTTGCTTCGCGGATGACTTAATCTTATTTGCAGAAGCTTCCGTGACTCAAATTCGGGTGATAAGAGGAGTTTTGGAGAGGTTTTGTAAGGCATCGGGACAAAAGGTGAGTCTTGAAAAATCAAAAATTTTCTTCTCTCAAAATGTGTCCAGAGAATTGGGGAAATTGATCAGTGATGAAAGCGGATAAAATCGACGAGAGAGTTGGGGAAGTATTTGGGCATGCCAATCCTTCAGAAAAGAATAAATAAAGACACTTTTGGAGCCGTTCTGGAGAGAGTCTCGTCAAAACTCTCAGGTTGGAAGGGGCGTATGTTAAGTTTTGCGGGCCGTATCACATTGACTAAGGCGGTTTTATCTTCAATCCCGGTTCATACGATGAGTACAATTCAGCTGCCAATGAATACTCTTCAAAAACTGGATAGAATGTCAAGGGATTTTGTGTGGGGAAGTAGTCCCGAGAGGAGAAAACAGCACCTAGTGGCATGGAAACGAGTGTGTCGGCCAAGAGGAGAAGGAGGATTGGGTATCCGACGAGCTTGTGAGATGAATAAAGCATTGGTAGCCAAAGTGGGGTGGCGTTTGATTCATGATAAGGGCAGTCTTTGGGCTAAGGTGGTGCGAAGCAAGTATAAAATTGGTGAATTACAAGATCCTTCTTGGTTGCGGGTTAGAAGTACTTGGTCCTCTACCTGGAGAAGTGTGAGTATGGGATTGCGGGAAGTTGTTTTAAAAGGACATAGTTGGGTTCTTGGAGATGGAAGGAAAATAAGATTTTGGAAAGATAATTGGTTGTGGGGAAGACCAATGGTGGATATGTTAACTGGTAACCTCCCAGAAGATCATATGAATTTATCGGCTCGGGATCTTTGGGTCGATGGAAGCGGCTGGGATTTGTCGAGAATTACACCGTTTGTTACGGAGGAGCGCCGGTTGGAGTTGGCAGCAATAGTATTGGATAATGTAACCGGCGCGAAGGTTAGGTTGTCTTGGAGTGAAAATTCTGATGGACAGTTCACTGTGAAATCCGCCTATGAACTCTTGACGAGAGATCATTCACCACGACAACAGATGGAGGGTTTTTATAAGAATGTGTGGCGAGTGGTTGCTCCGGAAAGAGTTAGAGTGTTCTTGTGGTTAGTTGGGAATCAGGCGCTTATGACAAATGCGGAGAGGCAGAGACGACATTTGTGTGATACTAACATATGTCAAGTATGTAAAGGAGGAGTGGAAACTATACTACATATACTTCGCGATTGTCCGGCTATGGCCGGAATTTGGGTTCGTTTGCTGCCCGCGAGAAGGAGACAAAACTTTTTTGCTACATCCTTACTCGAATGGATTCATGGGAATTTAGGACAGCAAGGTGAATTGTTGGATGGTGATGGTCCGTGGGCAACTCTCTTTTCCCTAGCGGCTTGGTGGGGGTGGAAATGGAGATGCGGTAATATTTTTGGTGAGAACCGGGTTTGGAAGGATAGAGTGAGATTCCTTAGAGAGTTGGCGAAAGAAGTCCGAGAAGCCAATGATGTGAGTGGAGAGCGTTTAGGGCCAGCGGTACGGGTGGAGAGGTTGATAAGGTGGAAGGCTCCTCAAGAAGGTTGGGTAAAACTTAATACGGATGGTGCTTCTCGTGGAAATCCAGGGCTGGCCACGGCGGGTGGTGTATTGAGAGATTGTCAAGGAAATTGGTGTAGAGGGTTCGCCTTGAATATAGGCCGTTGTTCAGCACCCTTAGCGGAACTTTGGGGGGTGTACTATGGGCTTTATATTGCTTGGGAACAGAGGATTACTCGGTTGGAGGTGGAAGTAGATTCGGAGTTGGTGGTAGGCTTTCTAACGACAGGGATTGGGGAGGCCCATCCGCTGTCCTTCCTGGTGCGTTTGTGCCATGGCTTTCTCGTAAAGGACTGGATTGTCCGTATTTCGCATGTGTATAGGGAAGCTAATCGCCTTGCGGATGGATTAGCTAACTATGCATTTTCGTTGCATTTGGGTTTTCATGCTTTAAATTTGGTTCCGACGGAGGTTGCTCCAATTTTGCGGGAAGACGTTGATGGACCTTTTCATTCACGTTTAGTCCCTTTGTAGTTTCTTTTTGTTTTCTGAATAATACTCCGGGAGATTTCTCCCGGTGACTCACCAAAAAAAAACAGAAGTCATAGCCGTCGTCGTCTGTGTCTTGTCTCTTATTTCAAAAGAAAAAAAAAGAGAGACAAAGAAAAAGGAAAGAGAATTGCGCTCTCTGTTACTCTCATCGATTCTACAAAATCTCCGTCCTCTCCAAATTACAGGGTTTCTTCCTCAAACCCAGATTATCACTTTCCTAAATTTGAAGGTGTGTTTTCTTCGATTTTTCAAAATCCTTCTTTTTTTGTATAATCTTTAGTCTGCTTTCACCGACACTTGGTTATCTTCCTCGAGTTCTCTCAATGGTTTTTGTTTATTTTGGTTTCTCTATCAATGAAATTCTTAAGCTTTTGCTGTCTATATTGCTTCTGTGATTATAAGAGCTCAAAACAAGCTGCTACGAGTCTAAATCTAGTGTTTGGTCTTAAATGTCTCTCTTCTAATGTGGCGTAAGTTAAATTTCCATTTTGTTTCAGGTGCCCCAACGCTGCAAAACCTTGGTACTCATGAAAATGTTCTTTAGTTCTTAGTTATATTAATCACTAAACTCGGGTATTTCAACTGTAAAATCAAGGATTTCATTTATAAAGTAAGATTACAATCATTAACTCAGCTACCAACAATGTTTACAAGTTACAAAAGTTCTTGATGTAGAAGTCTTCTCTTCCTTTTGGCAGTATTTTTTGGCCTTCAAGGCGTTGAGAACAAACCAGAGCTCAAAACGGGTGCACTCTGTTGTATTGTGGCCTCAAGGCCACTGGTTACAACAAAATCGTCACCCCGCAGCGCAAGGGATATTCCTCAATCAAGTCAAGTTGATGCCTTGCAATGGCGGACGAATTTCAGCTTCTCACCTGCTGGATATACTAGAGATGGCTTGGAACAGGATGAGAGTCACGCTTTTGCATTCTACTCAAGCAGCAGTAGACAAAGAAAAAGTTTGGAATTCAGGTTTCAGGAATCGCCAAGATGGGCTTCAAACTCATCTGCTTCTGGTGGGAATGAACAGAAAACGTCCATTGTTGATAGTCTACCAACACCAACTAACTCAAATCCTCAATGCTTAAACGAGGTAATTCGGGTCTTCTTAACATATCAAGTACATTAATCTTGAAGATGAGCGTTTCTTGATTTCAATCTTTGGCTGAACCTTGTCGCTCTTTGATGTAACTGTGTCTCAGGAGAACGGTTTTGATAGAGACAGTACAGCCATCTCAACGAGTTTCAGATCTTTGCTGTCTCTTTCAGAGTCATCTGCCCCATGGGAGACTCCTAGTAAGCAGTCTTCCAGCCTTACTCACTGCTCTTACCCTCGAGTCTTCTGCAACCCGGTTTCAGTTTGTGAGAATCCTGAACCCGATCATACGCAAGAAGATTCGTCCACAAATCCCGATTCCAGTTTCATAACGTCCACAAGAAACCACCAAGTAGAGGAAGAAGTATCACCAAACTCGAACAGCAATGACATGTTGCTAGATGTTGAAAGGACCAATGATACAGAAGTCGAAAACCCGAGATCTGAACCAGGTTCAATGACACAGCAGAGATGCGGGATTTGCAAGAAGCTTTTATCTCAGAAATCTCCATGGAGCTCATACAAGATACTGAGATCAAGAGACATGCCAGCCGCTGGTGTTTTCCCCTGCCATCACGTCTACCATGTTGAGTGTTTAGACAAAGTGACCCCAACAGCTGAAACCCGAGACCCGTCTTGTCCTGTTTGCTCAAACACCATTGGAGCAATGGAGCAGACACTGATAGCACCTGAAACATTGCAAATGGCTCTAAGATCTCTCAGAAGAAGCCGCACAGCTCTGGAATTAGAGACAGTAAGTATCCCTTGCAATAACAATCAAAGAAGACACAGAAGCCAGAAATGGGAAAAACTCAGCTGCTGTTTGAATATAAGCTTCTCATCTTCTTCCTAGAATCCAACATGACCCGATTCTATTAGGGTTCTTCTACAAACCTTACTTGGATCTAATCCTAGTTAACCATAATTTGATTCAGTACACGCCATTATAACAGAAAGGCAGAATCTTTTTGGTGTCTCTAGAGAATGTTTAGAAACTATAAACAGAAGCATATTTATCTACTTGTAGACCAAAATAATTCCTACTCTGTATTTGCAGGCGTGAATTAGATTTCTCAAATAAATATGAAACAAAGAGCAACGACAATGGACTTTGATATGAAAGATTAAAATTCGTATAATCGACGAGGGGACAAAAAAAACAAAAATAAAAACAAAAACACAGAGAAAAAACCTTTGAATCAAAATCGAAAATTTTCGAAACACACATAAATATTGTTTTTGGGTGTTAAAGCTCGCATTAGCCATCACAGCGCCGAGTAAAATCGTGCACTCAGGCAGCAAGCAGTCTTCATCGCAGAAAACAAAGGGAAAATAACGATTAGGCAATCGAAACCTTTCACGTCACCAGAGCCGCCAGCCAAAACCCTCGAAAAGGAAGGAAATTGGGGTTGCTCAATGGCCGGAAAAAGGCCGAAACCCTATCGACAATCCCTTTTTCTCAGCTCAGATAAGATCAAGTAGTTTTGAAGCTTTGAGAGAATTGGTTGCTCGAGTTTTAAAATGCCTTTTGGTCAAAACCCTAACCCTAATCCCCTAAATCTCTTCCTGAAATTCCATAATTACCCTCGTGGAAATTTTAACAAAATAGAGCCAAAATTGTTCGAATACTAAAAATAAACCCCATAGCTTCTGAAACAACAAATTAATCCAGTTTTATTTAGTACCAGAGAGTTGTATTTAGTATTTACACCAAGAAGCTCTCTCTCAAAGAAAAGATTTGACATACAAAATGGAGAGAAAGAAAATAAGAACAAAATAGAGAGAGAGCTGTGCTGCGTGATTTACAGAGGAGAAGTTGTAGACTTTTGCATTTTGCTATCCTTTTGTGCTTGTGGTGGCTGAGACGAATGGACTGCAGCTCGGTATGAAGATGTAGCGAGCTGTGCCAGTGCCGGTACAGTGCCACCTGCAAACATTCCCCCCAAAAGAAAGATGCAGCATTCAAGATTTAGAGAGCTTATTGACACAAAACCAAGATTCATATGATAAGACCGGTTTCATTCGTCCCGTGATTGAAATTGATCAAAAGTAGTGAATGAGGAGAGGAAGATCTCAAACCTGCTAGTCCAGCACAGGCTGATGAAAGAACTATAACAGGCGGTGCCTGCATCGATACAGAGATGAAAAAAACATCAATAGTAGCATTTGACTAAACAATTTACTGGTCTTTTTCGTGGATGGTTTATGTATGTAAGTAACAAGGCGTGGAATACAAAAAGAAGAGGTCATAAGAATGGATTCTGCATCTTTGTTGATAACTTACCCCAACAAGAAAATGTAACCACATGGGTCCTTTGATCCACTTGCGTACAATAGGCATTGCTGTTTTCATCAACAAGAGCATTAAAATAAGTACAAATAGATTCAGACTCTATCAAGCAAGCAAGCTTTAAATCTAACTGCTACCACTATAACCAAAACATAGTTAAAATACATATAAATGTAAAAGAATGTCGATTGTTACAGCAGTGGAACATAATCCACATGATTACTTATTGTCTTTGAGAAACATTCTAACACATTCCAACACTCTTTGTTTCTCCAAGGCATACAAGAATCATAATAACTAGCGCTTATTATAAGGTGGAAGTTGATTACACAGGCATACACAATCAACAGGAGAAGAACGAAACTCGAGAATTGAAAACAATAATCACAATCAACCGAGATAACGATCAATGAGAGATTAAAGTCAGAGAAACTCTGCATACCATGGTTAAATCCAATGAATGCACTTGCAGTACCACCAACAGCTGATCCAATCTAAGAACAAAAAAAAGTAAAACTTTAAAACATAAATAAACTTATCCATTTGATCCATATGAAACGGAAAGAAAAGGAGACTTTGCATATTCAAAGACCTACGGTTAGAGTAAAAGAGTGGGACTTTTCCCCTAAAAAACTAAAATTTCTCAAATTTCTTGAAATAAACTAACCATTGAAAAGCTATCCCTGATGAACGGAGCCACAGTCCATTTACTGGTTTCCTGAAAATCGATCAACTTCCAATTAAAAAAAAAGAACGAATCTTGCTCTATAAATCTGTAAATGATGGATGCAGAAAATACCAAATTTTTCGTAAGAGGGCCTGCGCAGTGATGGCATCTGATTTCGATATCATGCTCAGAATCCGTCATTTACTTAGACGAAGAAAGCTCGAGAAACCCAGAAAAGACTTGTTTTTGGGTCGTAGGGTTTATACTCTGTTACTGTTTCCTTCTTCCTCTGTCCAACAACAAGAAAAAGAGTCCACCGATCGATCATCTGCGGTTTAGACCATTTTAGCTCCGTAAACCGAGTCGGTCCAACCGTAAACTGTGGAGACATTAAACAGTTTCTTTGAACCGGTCACAGAACCGGTTTATTCAGCTTCATCTATTTTTAGCTTAAAAGGTGGATGTTTATGCCCATTCCAGAGGGTTAAAAAGTATTATCCAAAGTTTTTATCTATGGAATCTTACTTCTCCATGTTCCAAAGGGTTAGAAAGAACTTTTGAAATAAAATGTTTAAAACGAATATTAAAGAAAGTAAACGAACCAAAAGAATGTGGATACTACCAACTACTTGCAACTAGACAATCAGCTCTTTATAATGATCCGACTTGTCGAATTTAGCCAGCATTTGCGTTTGCAACCAGTCGCGCCATGCCCTCTTCGATTTTTTATAGTTCCATAATATTCAAATCAAAATCATAAAACTGCTACATGATTCGGTTGGATGCAGACAACACTGTCCTGTGGTGTACACTAAACTCCTACAATGATTCTCTCAATCTTTTGTTGTGTGCTTATAAGAATCACAATTCATTAAAATATCCACAAAAATCACTGAGTAAAACGAGACTAAGTAAAAGCGGAAAGAAATTGACCCAAATAGTCCCTCTTTTCTTTTTGGGTTCGGGTTGAGATGAACAAAAAAGATTCTTGAGTTGAGAATGCGACTCACCAAGCTTTCTTTAGTTTTGGATTCCCATATTCTCATTCTCTAGAATCTCATTAACCCACTTTTACTCTCCATTTTCTCTCCAAAAGAATATAATTCCGCGGTCATTTCCCGCTTCCTCTTGTTTTATGTATCCAATCCTCTTTCGTTCAATCAAGCGAATCACAATCCCACGTGTTGAATTATGCTCCCTACGGAAGATCAAACAGTAATTAAAGTTAGTAAACAAGAACAAGAATCTGTCAAAGGGAAATGAACGTACAAGGAAGAACATTTTGTCTGTATCACTCTTTTCTTTCACTGAAACAGTAGAAAGACTACATACTTAAGCACAAAGTAGTATAACACATGTGACCAAGATTTAACAGTTACAAAACAAGGCGATCACATATCGTAAAAATGAGTTAAGCTCTAGTTCTGAAAAATCACACAGCATCTGATATTAACTGATATCATCAGCCCAAAACCTGGAACAGACCCTGCTACAAAAAGCATACACAACATTTGATCTTTTCTGAAACTACATTTTGATAAAGAACAGAGGATTATCTATAAATATCTGGTAAAAGTGAAACCAATCAAAAGAGTTCAACACATTGTTTGCTAGTTCTAATTTACTTTTGATGGTATTCAAATAGACTTTTGAAACTTGCAGCACACAATATGAAGCCTCTCTTTGTGGAAGCATATTCCCACTCACATGCCAATCAACTATTTAGGCAATATGCTCAAATACTTTTAACTGAAGGTTATGAAAGGTTCTTCACCAAACAGAATAAAGTGTTAATGAGAAATCAGAACCATGAGATTTCACCAAAAAAAGATTGAAAAAAAATGCAAAGATATCATTCAAGGAACATAAGATTTGTTTTTTTTTTTTTTTGACATTTTCCTTTAAAACAATAGACCATATTTCTACCTAGTTTTATTTTTTGTAAGGCATCTATCAAACTCATTAAGATATGTGAGACTCTATACTAGATAGTGGATATATTCTCAATTGCACATAGAGAAGCCATAATTTCAGCATTTGGCAATCACGATTGTATATTTATATATCTTTATCTATGAACTTATTCTATATAGCTGTATATCATATAGGAGAGTATCTCTATACTTAATCAGGCAGGAGAAATATAATAGTGAAGTCCAAATCAAAAATAGATCCAACACCACAATATGATCGATGATGGAATTTGGAGCCGTAGTCACCACTAAAGTAGATTCAGGGAAGTACACTGTAAGAAAGCAGCTAAACATTAGATGCATATATGCTTCACGAACTTATACATATATACATGTAATAATATGTACATAAGCACACACAAACAATACATACAAATATGCACTATGACATGTTATGTTGCATTCAGAACAGACAGAAAGGTTACACACATACATAAACACAAACATCCATGCATACATAGATTAACAAATGCTGGATGAGCCAAATATGTTGTGCCAATCAAAGAGTGTAAGATATGGGCCCCCCACTAATTTTAATACTATTTAGAGAGAATAGGTACTAAACTAGTTGAAGGAGACAGCATGAAATATTCTACATTCGTTTTCTCAATTATCTTTCAAGACAAAACAATGTTGAAACATAAACTTTCATTCCCCTTGCTATCACATACTTGAGTATTCTTCCTGATAAAATAATACAAACATAATCACTATACCCACTTCTCTAGAAACATGGCCAAATAAGCCATTATTGATTTTGGTCAAACCTAACTTAAAGTTTCAATAGAAATTGTTTAGACTTAAGATGTATGTAGAGACTGAAAAAATGACTTTCAAGTAGGAACAAAAACAATACAGACAAGTGGAAAGCATTGAGAATATACCTCAAGAGATAGAGAGGTTAGAGCTGTGGACTTTGAAAAAATTGAGGAATAAGGAAAAAGAATGAATTCCCCTGCCCAAGTAGAAAAGTTGTCAAAAAGATTTGGAGAATAAGATACTTTCATATACCAGAATGGTGAAAGAATGCGCATATGATGCATTAATTGTGGATCAATTCCGGTATCTAATGCAAGGCTCGAATTGCACTGAAAAGTTGTAGTCCAGAGGAATCAAAACAAGAAAAAATAATGTAAGCACACAACGTACAGTTCAAACGATAAGAACACAAATAACAAAGCAACGATTGGACCAGTTATTCATATTCCATACCTTAGTTATCATCCTCTAATTTGCCTTTTTTCCATTCAACTTTCTATATAAAGCAAAGTTGCAAAGACTTTTTACTCTTGAGACACCCCGGCCTGAGAGAAAAAGAGCATAAATAAGGAAAGCAGCAAAGACATCTTCCCAAGTTGGTGGAGTTGCAAACCATAGTGTATCTCTGAACTGAGAGCAGCAGGTTGCAATTAAAAACTAAAGATTGTGTCAGGTAAAAGAAAAACATTTGGTCTTTACACTCATTATTAATGCAGTATTGCTAGGTGGGATAAACTTAAATTTTTTATTTTGAAGACAGACTTATGTATTACCAAAACCAGCACCAAGGAAAGAGCATCCTCTCTTCATCGAGAATGCCCATTCATTCTGAAAGGCATCCATTCCTCAGGGGAAATGGCACAGGAGATTCTGGACTCATCCTCTCAACTGATGCAAAGCCAAGACTAAAATGGACTCCAGATCTTCACGAGAGATTTGTTGAAGCGGTCAACCAGCTTGGAGGAGGAGATAGTAAGTTATATTATAAGCAAATGAACCATCTTTGACAATCAGGCTTTTTAGACATAATGTATTAATGTGTATACTTTTGTCTCTGCAGAGGCTACTCCTAAGACAATCATGAAAGTCATGGGTATTCCAGGCCTTACCTTATACCATCTCAAGAGTCATCTTCAGGTAAGCCATCAACACTTTATACAGTCATACGCCTAAACTCTTCAGGTTTCTGTACATGACTAGTTCATCAATTCGCTTGGTAGAAAACTGTTAAAGTAGCACAAAAATGACGATATGTCAAGATGTGAAAAACCTGTAATATCTGTTTCTGCTTTTACAAAGATTATTAATATCATGATTTGACTACCAGAAATATAGGCTAAGCAAGAATCTTAATGGACAAGCTAGCAGCGGTTTAAACAAGACAAGTAAGCTTAGTTATTCATACTCAGATACAAGAATGATGACATCTATTACTTTCCTTTTTTCATAATATTTTCCTTCAAGTAACTAAATGTAAACTGGTTTAGGTGTGATGACCATGGTAGAAGAAAACCCCCCTGAAGTAGACGAAAGTCACAGTGAGAGTTTAAGCATTGGACCACAGCCGACCATGTAAGAATATGGATATTCGCTTACATATTCTAACTTACTAGATTTCAAAAAAATAACCTATACTTGTGCACGCAGGAACTTACCGATAAGTGATGCCCTTCAAATGCAAATAGAGGTTCAGAGAAGGCTACACGAGCAACTTGAGGTATCATATACTGTACTTTGTGCATTCACCCTGTTAAAAGCAGCGATCAGTGTTGGTAACAACAACAATGTTTGGAACTTCTGTTCCTATATTTGTTCAAACAAGACCAATCAAGATGAAAAAGATATCACAAACTCTCATAAATATGTTTTGTTCATTTATCTTTGAATAGGTACAATTTACAAATTATACTCAAACATGTAGAAACACATAGATCAGTGAAAATCATAAGTATAGAGTATCAATAGAGGCTAGAAGAAGTATATAGAAACAGAGAGAACAAAGCATTTAGTTACGATTTCATTAAAAATATTTTAAACTGAGCCAGGTACAGCGACATTTGCAGCTCAGGATAGAGGCTCAAGGAAAGTACCTGCAATCGATTCTGGAGAAAGCACAAGAGACTCTTGGAAGACAGAACCTAGGTGCAGCTGGGATTGAAGCAACAAAAGCTCAACTCTCAGAATTAGTATCTAAAGTGTCAGCAGAATATCCAGACTCTAGTTTCCTCGAACCAAAAGAACTCCAGAATCTACGCCATCAACAGATGCAAACAACCTATCCACCTAACTCCTCCCTCGACAGTTGCCTAACCTCAAGTGAAGGAAACCAGAAAGCCCCAAAGATGCTTGACAACAGACTGGGATTAAGAACATATATCGGAGATTCAACTTCAGAGCAGAAAGAGATAATGGAAGAACCATTCTTCCATCGAATGGAGCTCACATGGGCAGAAGAAGAAAGCCTCAGAGAGAATAACAATAGGTCATATCTTTCCACAATGGTTAACAACGCAGAACCGAGAATCTCGTCATCAAGAAGAAGCCCTGGAAGATTGTCAATAGGAGTGGGATTACATGAACACAGAGGAGGGAGTAGCAACAACAGTGAGTATACAGAAGAAAGATTCAACGAGAATGGTGAAGATTGCAAGCTTGAAACACACACAAGAACAGCTCTAGATCTTAACACACACGACGAAAACTATGGCACAACACGTCCAAAACAGTTTGATTTGAATGGATTCAGCTGGAATTGAGAAGAACATAGAAGCTTAAAGACTGCAACAACCTTTTTATGATAATCACACAGGAAATGAAAAGCCTTTGATTTCCTTTGTTAGATTGAGAGATTCGTCTAAAATTGAATTATATTAGTTGAACCAAAAGAGACAATCTTGTGCAAAAATGTGTAACACCATTAATTTGCGTAGTTATGGATGATCTCATATAAATACAGATAAATTTACTAACTTCATGGAACATATTGAAATTCTTGAGAGAAGGACGTAAAGCTTCGTGCTTTTAATCAAATTCGGACATCAACAAAGCAAGAACATACCCATAAATGTGTAAGCATTCTCTAACTTCTGAGAAGCAACGTAGCAATTCGGAGAGAAACCGGAAAGTGAGGAACGAACGACCGTCCAACAACGAGAGTTTGGGATTGTCTACCGCCTTTTTTCAAACCGGGTCGGGTTAACCTGGTTTTATCCGATTTGGGGCAAGAGGACCCCATCTGTATCCTCAAAGAGTGACAATGTCATGTTTCGTCCCTGAGATTTTTTAGTAGGCGCTTAATTTCACCCATTACATAGTTTTCCTTGGACCACTTAACCAAACATTGCAATTTTGTTTTGTTTTGTCTATAAAATATACTTATCAAGTTTTTTTTTTTTCCTTTTTATTGAAAAAGACTTTTGTTTCATTAATTCATTTAGTTACATTTAATATTTTAGAAAAATAAAAGGAACTCAATATTTTTTATTGATTTAAATAATTAGTTATGCTCTAATGATGAAATTTAATATAAATGTTTTAAATTTAGAGTAAAAATAAGACCATTTTATTTCATCACAACAGAAGAATGAACAAAAAATCTGTTAACTATATTTTTGTGTATTGAAATGCTGATAAATTTATATGAAATTAAAATATGCTTTGTATACATTTGTAATGTATGACATACATATATGTGTTATATCCCTTATACCTAACTGTGGTGGTAGGAGTCATACCGTTAGATATATTTAAGTTTGGAATTTCTAACGCAAATGACGATGCCAACTTATACAAATCATTGGGTACAAGAATTCGACTTTACTTTTATGCAAATTGAAAAACAACTTTGTGGACTCATCGATAAATAATAATTTAAAGTATATTTAATTTGCGCGATAAAAAATACCAATTAAAATCAGTTAAAAAAAAAACATAATGCGTCTGACGCTATAAATTCAAATCTTCCATAATTGTTGTACATTACTTTCCATTTTTGTGTTTTCTTTTCATACTTCAAATATATATTTTTAGTACTTTATTTTAGTTTTGATCAAAAATGAGACCATAAAATTATTATATAAAGATTCACATGTGGAAAACAGAATAAAAATAGGGGTATGATTCAGAAAGTAGTAAAAGTATGAGGAGCAAATCGGAGAATAAAAAGCCCTGTACTCTTTTAACATGGGCCGTCAAATTCGAACTCGAAACTCTCGTTCGGATTTTTGTAATCATCCATAAAAGATCCAATCAAAATTCATTCATCCACATCGTTAGTTACACATCATCTTCTTCCTCTCGCTCCCTCTGAAAGCGAAACCCTAAATACTATCAGCTGCTACTTTCCGAAACCAAATTCCGACGAATTAACCTTTTTTTTTTTGGATAAAATCATCGGAGTCTCTTCTCTGGTTCGGCTGTGATGGGTGCGAGCCGGAAATTACAAGGCGAGATAGATCGGGTGCTGAAGAAGGTTCAAGAAGGTGTTGATGTTTTCGACAGCATCTGGAACAAGGTAACGTTTCCTCTCTATCCACAATTTTGTATATATTATTCCAATGATTGATTGTTTTTTTCTCTCTCTTTCTCAATTGTTCATCGTTGATATCGAGAATGCCTGAAGATCTATAGGAAGTGTGTTTAGATTTAGATTGCGATTGTTGGTTCATGCATTGGCTCTTAATCGATGATACTTAGTTTGTGCCTGATGGGATTGGAAATGTCTGTGATAATTGTTTGATTTGCTAATTTTTTTTTGTTATGTATAACTTTTTGTTTGTTTTGTTTTGTGAGGTAATTTTCCAGTGGAACTCAATATCGAGCTCCGTTTGTTTTTTATGCAGTGGAATGTGAGCAGAATGTTTGTTTTCGAAGCAGAAAAGTTTTTTACTGGACAGAGGAACAACTCGGTTTCGGACTTTTTTGGTGTTTCAGGTATATGATACAGACAATGTTAACCAAAAGGAAAAGTTTGAGGCGGACTTGAAGAAGGAAATCAAGAAGCTGCAGCGGTATAGAGACCAGATCAAGACATGGATTCAGTCTAGTGAGATCAAAGATAAAAAAGTCAGTGGTCTTCATCTTCAATACCTTAGTTATTTCTCCTGTCCAAAGTTCATGTTGATGATTTCAATATCTCCTCTAGCTAGTTTAATTTGGTTTCATATAAGCTGGGAGGAGTAGCTTCATCTCTAATATCACTTTTATATTCCTTCCATGTTGTTCTGTTTCGAAGGGGTCTTAGTACCCATTTGTTTTTAGACTTAACTGATCAGATTGTCTGTCATTTGACTTAGGTCAGTGCATCATATGAGCAATCCCTGGTTGACGCTCGGAAGCTTATAGAGAAAGAGATGGAGAGGTTTAAGATCTGTGAGAAAGAGACCAAGACAAAAGCCTTCTCCAAGGAAGGACTGGGTCAGCAACCTAAAACTGTAAGCATTTCTCTACTTTTCCATTGAATTATTTATTTTTGCTCCAGATAATAATGTGAAATTGAAGTGTTTTTCTACAATTTTTCCTTCTAAGTTTCAAACACATCATTGAGTTTCTATTGAAACATTTCTGGTTTTGTGAAATCTGTTGGATATTCCTAGGTGGTTTTAAATATTAGCGAAACTTTTTTCGGTATTCAGGCTACTGAGTTTGTCAGCTTCATGTTTTTATAGGACCCAAAAGAGAAAGCAAAGTCAGAGACAAGGGATTGGTTGAACAATGTGGTGAGTTGTTTTGGCGTATTCGTGCCTAATTATTGATTCTTGACCCCTTCCTTTAACAGAAACGTCAAAGAAGACTAATGTTAATGGTGTTTTTGAAATATGGTTTATGTGCGAGGGAAACTAGGTAATTCGGTCCTTATGGATCATCTTCTGTCAGTGCTGTAGCTGATTCGTTTCTTATTTTCTTGCTTTTGATAGGTGAGTGAACTGGAGTCGCAGATTGATAGTTTTGAAGCTGAGTTAGAAGGACTGTCTGTCAAAAAAGGAAAGACAAGACCACCCAGATTGGTAAGATCTGAAAACTATGCATTGGTATGCAAATGCTGTAATTTCTTCTCTCGTGGGGAGTCATGTCATTTGGCTTGTTTTCCCCTTTCAGACTCATCTTGAAACATCTATTACAAGGCACAAGGATCACATAATAAAGTTGGAGCTGATCTTGAGGCTTCTGGACAATGATGAATTAAGTCCAGAACAAGTTAATGACGTCAAAGATTTTCTGGACGATTATGTTGAACGAAATCAGGTGTGTTTATCTAGATCCTGGAATATTTTGCTTATATGTGCTATACTTTCCAACATTAAAGTACGCTGATATTATCCTGGACTGTGTTTAACTTTTCTCTATGCAGGATGATTTTGACGAATTCAGTGATGTCGATGAGCTCTATAGCACGTTGCCACTAGATGAGGTGGAGGGTCTTGAAGATCTAGTTACTGCTGGCCCCCTTGTCAAGGTTACTTTTTGTTGCAATATCTCTATTTGCATAATCTCCCCTCTCTGTGGAAGTGCTGTATCTATCCGGTGAAAAGAGTGCAGGAATTCAGGAATCGATTTGCAGTTCATGACATTTTCACTGTAGTTACTAGTCATTAGCTTTAGATTAAGAAATAACATGACTTACATTTGTCAGGGTACTCCTTTGAGCATGAAGAGTTCTTTGGCAGCATCAGCATCTCAAGTTCGGGTAAGTATTCCTATATCTCTTTGCTTGAAGATTTTCTTGTTTATGTTTCTTTATTTTTGCGTTGTTTCAGAGCATAAGTTTGCCAACTCATCATCAGAGTACTTCTCAAGAGAAAACAGAGGATACATTTTTACCGGATAGCAGTGCTGAGATGGTTCCAAAAACCCCTCCCCCAAAGAATGGTGCAGGCCTTCACTCAGCACCATCAACACCTGCCGGGGGACGTCCAAGTTTGAATGTGCCTGCTAGTAATGTTTCAAATGCATCAGTTGCCTTATCAACTTCTATTCCTACTCAAACTTCCATAGAAAGCATGGGGAGTTTGTCTCCCGTGGCTGCCAAGGAAGAAGACGCAACAACCTTGCCGTCTCGTAAACCACCCTCATCTGTTACTGATACTCCATTGAGGGGCATTGGTAGAGTTGGTATCCCCAGCCAGCCCCAACCAAGCCAGCCTCCGTCTCCAATTCCAGCTAACGGATCTCGCATTAGTGCAACTTCAGCAGCTGAAGTTGCAAAGAGAAATATAATGGGAGTTGAGAGCAATGTCCAACCTCTAACTTCTCCACTGAGCAAAATGGTATTGCCACCAACTGCGAAGGGTAATGATGGAACTGCCTCTGATAGTAACCCTGGTGATGTTGCTGCTAGTATTGGTAGAGCTTTTTCACCATCTATTGTATCTGGTTCGCAGTGGAGGCCTGGTAGTCCCTTTCAGAGTCAGAATGAAACGGTACGTGTTTTGAATCCGATTATAATTTAAGGATCCCTGGGACATTATATTATACTTAATATGGTAGTCTGAGCAATATCATGGTTTTACTTGTTAATTTTTCTCGTATTCTGGAACATACTTCAGAAACAACTTCTGATTCTTGTGATGTGGAACTCTGTGTAGAGTTGGGTTTACACTCTTAACATAATCCTAACCAGGCTCTTTTGAGATGTATTCCTAGGGCTATACATCCCATGGGCTTGGTTAAGGTTTGTTGTCCTGTGGTGTGGTTTTTTCTACTGTCTTCTTTTTCTCTATTAAATACGTACATGTTTTGGCTTTCAGGTTCGTGGGAGAACTGAAATAGCACCAGATCAAAGAGAGAAATTTTTACAGAGGTTGCAGCAAGTACAGCAAGGGCATGGCAACCTCTTAGGCATGCCTTCTCTATCTGGAGGAAACGAGAAGCAGTTTTCTTCACAACAGCAAAATCCTCTTTTACAGCAGGTAGTATATTTTATGAAATAATCACATGCGTAATAGTAGTCAAAACATTCCATCATAACAAGAGACTATCTTTTCTAATCTGTTTCTCAGAGCTCTGCCATCTCTCCTCATGGAAGCTTGGGAATCGGAGTTCAGGCACCAGGTTTTAATGTCATGAGTTCTGCCTCCTTACAGCAGCAGTCAAATGCCATGAGTCAACAATTGGGTCAGCAGCCTTCTGTTGCAGGTACAATCACTGTTTAGGTTATCTCTGTGGTTTATGATATGATTGTTAATGGACACTATTTCTGGGTTTAGCAACTAGCATCTATGGCCAAATGTAATCTAAGATTTATATAATTTGATTAAAGCATAACTTTGTTAAGGAGTTCTACATCTTGGCAGTTACTTCAATACTAGAGTTGTTGGAGTCTCAGTTTTAGGATTCGAGTTTTGAAAGTACAGATGAAAAATACTAGCAAAATAAGGGATCTGTTCTTGATGTTTGTGCAGATGTAGACCATGTCAGAAATGATGATCAACCGCAGCAAAACTTACCTGATGATTCAGCTTCCATAACAGCTTCAAAACCTATTCATAATGAGGATGATTCTAAAGTTCTGTTTGATACTCCGGTAAGCAGGAATAGTTCTCCGCTCACATTTATTAGACTCGTTAGTATCTTTTTGATATATGCTTTCATCAGATTGATTTTTAATGAAAATTTTTAAGTGAATAAAATTATCCGTCTTTGTTGGTGTTGGTGAGTGTTTTGTGGATGTGGTTTATGGATACACATAATAATAGCTGTATTGTATAAACCAACAACTACCTAAGGGTGGCCTCTGATCCTACATGTGTGTTTTCTGTTTTATACCTTCAGTCGGGAATGCCCAGCTACATGTTGGATCCAGTACAGGTATCAAGCGGTCCTGATTTCTCTCCTGGACAACCCATACAACCAGGTCAATCTTCAAGTAGCCTCGGGGTCATTGGACGGAGAAGTAACTCTGAATTAGGAGCCATTGGTGACCCTTCAGCTGTAGGGCCAATGCATGATCAAATGCACAATCTCCAGATGCTTGAAGCTGCTTTCTACAAACGTCCTCAACCCTCAGATTCAGAACGTCCTAGACCCTATTCTCCGGTACACCATTCTTCTGAATTCTACTTTAAATAAAATCCGCGTAAATTTCATATTCCCTATATGATTTTGAACAGAGGAACCCGGCAATCACACCTCAAACATTTCCCCAAACACAAGCACCAATCATAAACAACCCTTTGCTCTGGGAACGTTTAGGCAGCGACGCTTATGGGACGGATACTTTGTTCTTTGCGTTCTATTATCAGCAGGTACCAGAATCTCAATACTCTGTTCCATCTTTTATTTATCATCTTTTTCCCGGTTCCTGTCAACCTTACCGGCTTTTTTGCCCTGTGTTTGTGTAGAACTCATACCAGCAATATCTAGCTGCAAAAGAGCTGAAGAAACAGTCATGGAGATACCACAGAAAGTTCAACACTTGGTTTCAGAGACATAAAGAGCCAAAGATTGCAACCGACGAGTATGAACAAGGAGCCTATGTTTACTTTGATTTCCAAACCCCCAAAGACGAGAATCAAGAAGGAGGATGGTATGATTTCATTCATGTTTTCGGATTATAGATTGTTGTTCTTCTTTGGAGATGGTAATCGTAATGCTTTTTCTTTAATGTCTGTGTAGGTGTCAGAGGATCAAAAACGAGTTCACATTTGAATACAGTTATCTTGAAGATGAACTCGTCGTATAGAATAGAGAGAGATATACATGTTTGTATATACTCTTGAGCAAGTGTTATTTCCTGCGTCTATTTGTACTCTTCTTTTCAATAAACTAATTACTTTTAGTTTCAAAGTTCTCCGATGATCTCTTAAAAGACAATAAAAACCAGAGTATCATCATGAAATCTTTGATGCTGCCTTAGATTGTTCCAAAAGGCAATTATTTCAACAAAAGGAAAAGAAAAGAAAAAAATAATCGGGGTTATGCATTAGAGATTTTAACATTTTTCAAGTTTGTATACAGTAAAACATATGTGGAGCCATAATATTTTATAAATTTATAGTAATAATAACTTATTAATTTATATTTTACTTTAATAAATATTAATTTATAGAGATATTTGCTTTAATTGTTTTAGTTTTAGAAAAATATGAGTTTTCGACATACATAAAATTAATGATTTGGATGTCTTACAATTTTTGTAGTATTGCAAAAAAAATTTGACAATGAATCACAAACACTATAATTGAATTCACTTATACAAACTATATACATAAATTCAAATGTATCAACTATCGTATTTTAAAGCCTATAAAACTATTGAAATGAAAATGATGCATATCAAGAAGTTATAAACTTATAAAACATTATGACCATTTTTTACTACCAAGTTTAGAAACATAACGTAACAATTGTTTGATATAATAAATGTTAGAGTCAAATTAATTGTTTGATATAATGAAAGTTCGAGACAAACTCTAACAAAAATTCAATGTTTAACATACCCTAAACCATATGTTATATATTATCTTATATACATATATATGTACATGTTCTCGTCCTCCCTAGCTTTGATGAGATCATAAGTCATTTCTTCAAATTTATGAATATAGTTTTTACGAGGTTTGATGTGCATTTTGTTTAAGTTGAAGTGTTCAATTATTTTCTTAAATGTCTAGCACAGAAATGTGCATGTACCGAAGATTATGCAGCGTCGGTTTAATAAAATTGGGAAAAAAATGTAAAAAAGAATGAGTTATGACTCGTGTGTGCGCGCTATTATGGGGCTTGTCTAGCGGATCGGTGAAATTTGGTTATTACAAGCACGTGGAGATTGTCGTTTTCGGGATTTGACCTGAAGAACGGCGTCGTTTTCGGTGCCAATCAGGCAATCCCTTGGACCCCAAGCAATTCACTTTGCGTTTTGCTTACTGTAATAAAGACCGACCAAAGAAAAACATATACAGTAAAACCTCTATAAATTAATACTCTATAAATTAATAACCTCTCTAAATTAATAAATTCTTCCGGTCCCGAGTTGGGACTAATGTAAAATATGACATAAATCAATAAATTAATAAGATAATAATTTTTTTGAAAATCTCATGTAAACATATGGTCCCATCTATATCATAAATTAATAATTGTATTAACTTATCAATATATATATATATACATTATAAAAATATATATATATTATATATGAATTACTATGGTATATATTTAAAATATTATATGTAAATTTTTTTGATGAAATATGACTCTATTATTCGAAAAACGTTTGTGTTGTTGTTTAAACTTAATAATTATTTCTCTACTTGTAATTAGTTTTTAAAAGATATTGTTTAGAAAGAAAAAAATTTATTTTTAGGTAAATACTTTTTTAAAAAATTACAAAATTAGTAAAATCTCTCCATAAATTAATAATTATTAATTTATCGATAAATTAATACCTCTCTAAATTAATAAAATTTATTGGTCCCAACATTATTAATTTACAGAGGTTTTACTGTACAATAGATTAAGAACCTCTTATCATATGAATATGACCTCCATAGATGATAGATCCATATTTATTACAATCATAATGATACATTATACATACATTTCTTCTCTGTTTCTTACTAGTTACTTCAGAAACAAGAATCTTTTTTACTTGTATTAGTTCTTTCTCCATTTTCTTTGCAATACTTCCTCTTCGATTCTTCATAGCTTAAACCAAAAATAAAACAACCAGTTTTTTCTTGCGCAAAGCAACATTAAAACATCATTAGCGGTAAATCATCAAAATCCCAAAACTTGATCATTTTTTTCTACAGGCGGCCAAAAACAGAGTACACCCAAAATGAGTAACCGACGGAAACAGAGCACCACTGCCGGCATCTTCCTCTGCATCACCATCTCCACTTTATTTTTATTATCCAGCGACGTCTCCGCCTTGGGAGTAAACTGGGGAACGATGGCAACTCACCAGCTCCCTCCAAAGACGGTGGTTCAGATGTTAAAAGACAACAACGTTAAAAAAGTGAAGCTTTTCGATGCCGACACAAACACCATGGTAGCTCTTGCCGGATCCGGTATTGAAGTTATGGTTGCAATCCCTAACGATCAGCTCAAAGCCATGGGAAGTTATAACAGAGCTAAAGATTGGGTCAGAAGAAACATCACTCGTTTCAACGACGACATTAAAATCAAGTAAACAAGTTTTCATCTTTCGCCACAAATCGAAGATTCTTCCATTTTGGAGCTAAATTTAGTTTCTTTGCAGATACGTCGCCGTTGGGAATGAGCCGTTTTTGACAGCTTATAATGGATCATTCATAAACCTAACTTATCCAGCACTCTTCAACATCCAAAAAGCATTAAACGAAGCCGGAGTTGGAGATTTCATCAAAGCCACCGTACCTTTAAACGCTGACGTCTATAATTCTCCGCTGGAAAATCCAGTTCCTTCAGCCGGAAGTTTCCGTCAAGACATCTTTGAAGAGATGAAACTAATAGTCAACTTCTTAGCTCATAACAAAGCTCCCTTCACTGTCAACATTTACCCTTTCCTAAGTCTTTACCTCAGCAGCGACTTTCCTTTTGACTACGCCTTCTTCAATGGACAAAACACTGTCAGCGATAACGGCGTTATCTACACAAACGTCTTTGATGCCAATTTCGATACCCTCTTGGCTTCGCTTAAAGCATTGGGTCATGGAGACATGACAGTTATAGTTGGAGAAGTTGGTTGGCCAACGGATGGTGACAAGAACGCTAATATCCCAAACGCAGAACGCTTCTACACAGGTCTGCTTCCGAAGCTAGCAGCCAACAGAGGAACACCTATGCGTCCAGGTTACATCGAAGTTTATCTCTTCGGATTCATTGATGAAGATGCAAAGAGTATAGCTCCTGGTAACTTTGAACGTCATTGGGGGATATTCAAATACGATGGCCAGCCAAAATTTCCAGCGGATTTGTCAGGGGCAGGTCAGAAGAAGATCTTAACCGGAGCTCAAAATGTTCAGTACTTGCAAAACCAGTGGTGTATGTTAAACCCTGATGGCCTCACTTTCAGTAACAACACTAACCAGCTTGGGGATAACGTAAACTACGCGTGTACCTTCTCTGACTGCACAGCTTTGGGGTATGGTTCCTCTTGTGGTAATCTCGATGAGGTCGGGAATGCGTCGTATGCATTCAACATGTATTTTCAGGTGCAGAATCAGAAGGCAGAGGCTTGTGACTTTGAGGGGCTTGCGATTATCACTACCCGGAATATTTCTCGAGAACAGTGTAATTTTCCTATTCAAATCGGAGATCCAACATCGGGTCATAGTGATCATAACCATAGGTTTATCGGCTTGGCTCTGGTGAGTATGTTGCTACTCTTTATGGCACTATGAGCTTTTCCAGTTTTGCTTCTTGGTTGGTTGTATGCATTGTAGTATATTGCTGATTCTTGAGTCACCACCAAATTATAAGGATTGAATTCGATCTAGCAATTTGAATCCTGCAGTTTCAAACATCTTTATGGATGATTAGAACACAACTTCAATACTTTTAACTTTTCAGATAAAGAAACATACTTTCTCTCTGATAAACGAATCCAATAACTGAAAAAACCATATTCATTTGAGGAATGCACCATTAGCAACAATAACTTGTCCATTGATCCACTCACCACCATCACTAGCTAAGAAACCAACAACAGAAGCAATATCTTTAGTCTCACCAAGCCTACCAAAAGGACTCCTCTCGATGATATTCCTCACCGTCTCCTCACTCTTCCCGTCGAAGAACATCTCCGTCGCAACAGGCCCTGGAGAAACACAGTTTGCAGTGATTCCTGAACCTTTAAGTTCCTTAGCAAGAATCTTCACCATTGCTTCAACAGCAGCCTTTGATGCTGTGTAAGCTCCTTGCCCCGGGATTAACGCCTCGGTTAAAGACGAGGTTAGCATTATAATCCGACCACCGCCTCCACGTTTTAGCCTTTTAGCAGCTTCTTTACAACACAAGAATGATCCTCTTGTGTTCACCCTAAACAACAACAGACAACACTTTAAGAATCACTCAATTCGTTGTGATCAATTAACAAACTATCATCCCAAATTCCCAACGATATGTAGCAATCGCAGAAGTGATTCACAGGAATCAGTGTAAGTAATGTGATCTTAAGCAAGATCATTGATAATCATAATCTTAATTCTTAATCACTACAAGGAAAATTAACTATAAATTACTTGAAGATGCGATCGAAATCTTCAATGGGAGTGTTGGCGATGGTAGGGTAATTGGGGTTGAGGATTCCAGCTGAGTTAACCAGGATGTGAACCGGCGAGTTAAAGGCTTTCTCCGCCGCGTCGAAGAGAGACTCGACCTGGCTTGGCTCTGAGATATCGGCGCGGAACACGACGGCTATCGGTTGCAGACCGGTGCCGGCGGATGAGTTGATTTCCGCGGCGACTTGATCGGCCTCGGTGGATCTGGTGGTGTAGTTGATGACTATCTTGGCGCCGAGCTCGGCGAGGAGTATGGCTATGGCTCGGCCGATTCCACGAGATGAACCAGTGACTATCGCGACTCGGCCGACGAGAGAGGAAACTGACGAAGCTGCTGCAGCCATGAATAATCAAATTTGGTCAAACGAAAATTGCCTCAGCATCTTCGTTGACTGTGTGACTGTACTCTGTTTGACTATGGAACTGAAAAAGACGCCGTAACGACGCCAACGACGCCGTTTCGTTGGAGAACTAGTTGGAGCCAGAATCTAGCTAGTTCTTATTGATCATATTTGTCTAAAACTCAACTAGAAACTTGTCACCACAACTATTCAATTGCAATTTCAATGTTGGAACCAATCACAGGCAGAAGAGAAAAGTCGGGTGTGTACACTTTTACTGAACTTCTCTAAGAAAGATTAAAAGAAAACTAAAAAAGGTTATAGAAGAAGAGAGGGGGGTTTGGCTAAGAGGTGTTTGTTATATATAACAGCTTAGTCTTCATCCATGCCTGCACCAGCGGCTGCAGCTGCATCTCTCCTCGGCCCACCTGCTGGTTTAGCCATTATAATCTGCCATTTACAAACACTACAGTTATCCACATATTGTATACATTCATTGTATGTATCGGGTAGGTCTTTCTCTCTCGTTGAGACCAACTATATGGTAAAAAGACTACTTTAATCTATTTAACGATGGCAGAAACTGCATGCAGTGGCACAACCATGAAGGGCTCTTCGTGTGACCTTTGATAATTAGTTTGGTTTTGTGCACTTAAATGGAAGATTCTCTGTCAAATCTTAAATGCATGCGTATAGAAGGGGCATGTATTTTACCTGGTCTACGCGTAGCACGGTGCATGCAGCATCTGCAGCATACTTAAGAGCGAATAACCTACACATAGACTTGGCTTCTTAATCAAAGGAAATGTAGTACAACAGAGAGATCTGATGGCAGAGTAACAAAGAGATGGCAGAGTAACAAAGAGAATTACTTACTTGGTAGAATAAAGATCCCATACTTTTGTCTCTGAGACGTCTTTACAAACACCTTCCTCTAAGTCGATGCCGAGTTTTGCATTTCCAGATCCATGTCCAGTGTACAGAGAAGCTGTGATCTCCATTGCATTGAGGCCAGCATTATCTGCAAGGGTTTTAGGCACAAATTCAAAGCTCTCTGCAAATTTGGAGATAGCGTATTTGTCCAACCTGACAATCAAATAACAAGTTTGAAGTGAAAAGACAGTAAAGTATAAGCCAAATTTAGAACGTGAGTTATGAACCATATTTTTTATCATTAAACTTTTCAAGCAAATGAAAGGCAGCAAATACCCAGTTTCTGCATTGGCATATTCCTTCAATCTTTGAGCCAATTCTATTTCAGTAGCTGCAGCTCCAGGAACAATGCGGCTGTCCCTGCACATGGCCTGAGAAGATGAAGATGGTTAGTCATAATAAGAAATCAAAGATTAACCAAAGTGACAAAAAAATAAAAGAATTTCCAGAATATACTACCTTGTATGTATTAACTCCGTCATCCACAGCTCTTTCGAGGTCGTCCAATATGCTATCTGTGCTTCCGCGCAAAACTACTGTAGAAATGGAGTTACCGCCCTCCTCATTTCTTGCAATGGTGACCTAAGAAATCATAGTCACGGAAAGAGTTGACAATGGTCAATAAAACCCACAATTAAACCAAAAGATATAAAAATTTGATTCTCAAGGGAGAACTTACTCTCACACCACCAATTTCTTCTACTGATATAGAATCAACATAGCCAAGGTCATCAGGGCTTGGTCGGCTTAGCTTCAACTGTTAGACAGGTAAAAAGTGATACAAACTATGAGACAAGAACACACAAACTCAGAAACTTATCTAGCTTACGGATGAAAAACACATACCTGAGCGACTGCCCCGGTTGTACGACAGAAACGCCGCAATTCAAACTTTGAGCTGATTTTTAAGACCATTAATCTGCCAAGAAGATAATTTGGTATTGGAAGTGAGTATGATACGTGTATATCATAGAACCTCTGATGGAATAAGGTTAAACTAGGAATTGGGATGGAGAATGTGAGAGACAGAACACAAATTAGATTAGACTACAAAAAAGAGGGTCTCTGCATACTTGTAGCGCTCACAAAAATGCAATGCCATTTCACCAACTGATCCTCCGCTAACAATTACTTTAGCTCCTGATTCAGCAACGGCTTTTATCAATTCCTCAACCTTAGCTTCTTCTGTTTTCGCATAGTTCTCCAGCTACAATACCAAACAAGAGAGATAAAGTTGACGTTCAGAGACAAGCTAATTTTTGCATAGTTCTCTAGCTACAAGACCAAACAAGAGAGAGAGATTTAAAGACCAGAGACAAGCTAAAATCATAGTAATGGTGATATTAAAAATGACTGAATTTCAAAATAAGAAATACAAGAAACCAAGAATAAACCTGTCTCAGATACACAATAGTCAAAACAACATCTATGATAATAATTAATCAACAAAGATACTAAGTTTCAAAGAGGAGATTTAAAAGACCAAACACTCTCATACGCATCAAACACTTAATAGTTAATACCAAGATTAAACCTGTCTCAGATACACAATAGTAAAAACAACATCTATGATAATAATTAATCAACAAAGATACTAGGTTTCAAAGAGGAGATTAAAAAGACCAAACACATCTGACATCTCATACGCATCAAACACTTAATACCATCAGCCAGTTTGATCAATTTTTAAAGCATAGAGTAAGAAACAATAGAGATGCCCAAACATTCAGTAGTCTAGCAAAGAAAACTAACCTGCTCAGCACTGTGAATCAGGACAGTTCCTTTCGTTTCAGTTGCAGTAGTATCAACACCATCAGCAAACACAGCAACCTGCACAACAAAATGTTACTTTAAGATACTAAAACCACCAAAAAAACGTAGCCACAAAGCTAATGGGGTGAAGGTCAAAAGGCTAATAATATCATGCACAGAAGAAAGTAGTTCTCACCTTCGCCTTCTCCATTCGCTTAATGCTCCCAATGGCATCACTTTTCAAGACCATGCCACGGATTATACACGAGTTGTGCAAACCTCCTCCCAAAAGTTTCGAAATACGGACATTATCCAGATTAAAATTTGTTGGATTCTTGGGACAGACTTGAATGCACGCCTAAAAGTAAATAAACCCATAAACAAGAAACCAAATTTGCAAGAACTTAGATAAAATAACAACATGGACAATGAGGAAACCAAAAAAAAGTGATAACAAAATATACTTACATCAGCTACTAAAGAACATATAATTTCCTCTTGACCAAATTGCTTGCTAGCAACAGCTGCTCTCATCCGAGACACAACTTCCACTTTATTACGTACATCCATAGACTCAGAACCACTCTCAACAAGCTCCTCCAAATATTCAACACCCTGCACAATAACCAAACCGCATTAACTAAAAGCACAGTGAAAGATTACTACACGGTTCAATGATTCACCAACCTTAATGCTTGCTTTAGTATATCCACTAATGATCTCACTCGGATGCAATCCCATCCTAATAAGCTCCTCAGCGTTTTGAAGAAGCTCTCCAGCAAAAGAAATGGTCAGATTGGCTCCATCTCCAATCTCCGCTTGCTGGGCCTTAGCAGCTAACACCAGAATTTTGGCAGCTGGGTGCTGAATCTCAAGTTCATTCACAATAGTGGCAGCATCATTTGTGACAAATAGCTTATCCAAATGATTGATAACCATTTTATTCATTCCTAACCAAAAGGTTTGAGATTTCAGAGAATTAATCATAAACAGATTCTACCATTACAAAAACGATAGATTTTGAATCCGGCGAGGAGAGACAAACCATTGGGGCCAAGAGAAGTTCGGGTAATGGTGGAAAGCTCCTTGCAAGCTTCGATGTTTTTAATGACGGCCTCATCGAGACCGGAGAGATGTCTGTAACCTTCTTTAAGCATCGATTGAATTCCATGAGACTGCGTCGAGATTCCCATTTTCTCCGACGAAGATCTACGCCTTGATCGCTGAAACAAAGAACGAAAACCCTAAGCTACAAGCAAAGTGACGAAGCTCTCTGTGTTTTCTTTCACTCGCTGTTTTGAGTTTTGATAGCGAAGCTCTTAAATTTCCTTTTAAAACATTTTTCGCTTGTTCGGGGACTCTCTAAACGACGCCGTTTAGCCGTTCAATCATCTTTTGGTTTGGTTTGGTTTGGTTCAATAGTGGTTTGTTCGGGTTAATTGGTTCGATGCTGAATTTTAAGCTGATTGATCAAAGAAAATGCCCTGATATAAGCTTGAAAGAAAGAACTCATCAAGAGTATATGATGTTTTGTTTTTACAAAGAGCTACATGCATTGTTTACATCAGTGTTATTTGAATCAAACTGAAGCATCTTCCTCTTCAACAGAGGGGAAAAAAGACAATGAATAGTGTTTTCTAGAGACCTGCAGATTAGGCCATTAACTCCACACTAATCACTTCCATCAGAACCTTAGGTTGACACTAGAAAACCGGGTTCAAGTAAGGCTAACTTCCCGCATAACCTTGGCCACATCCTCTGGGAAAACTGGGTTTATGTAACAACCTGTGCCAATCTCAAACCCGCCTACCCCAGAAAGCTGAGGTACAATCTGTAAGAACCAGTGCGTGTAAGGTAGTTGTGATTCTGTGACCTTGAGGGGAGAAGTGTGGATCATATAGTTATACGGGGGGTCGTTAAGTTGCTTTGATATCTTCTGAAGCATGAGTTTCAGAAGTCCTCCAAGGTCAACAGCCTGTTAATCATTAAAATTAAGTGACTACTAAGGTGATGATAATACAGTAACTTGCATTGTATCTAACCATAAATGAAATTTAGTATCAGTAAAAAAGGTTAACCTTGACGTCATCGAGATGATGGAAATGGGAAGAATGATCCTTTGGAATAATCCAAATCTCAAAGGGATACGTAGCAGCGAAAGGAGCAACGGAAACAAAATGGGACGACTCATCAATCACAAAATGTTTTGACTTAGCTTCACAAAGACAACATTTCCCAGTCTCGTCGAAATAATCTTTAGTACCATCAAGGCGTGCAGAAACTGTTGGAGGAACAACTGGTAGAGCCATTATCTGACTGTGGGAGTGACTCATTGATGCTCCAGCCGACGCGCCATGGTTCTTGAAAACCTTCAAAAATACGAAATACAAACAAGATACACAAAGAGAGCCGATTCAGATGAAGGTCCACTCATATGCAAGCAACCCAAATATCCACTCTCATAACACAAGCATTGATGGCTAAACAATGGATAGATTCACACTAATAGAGCTTCTCCATTGAGAAATCTTAATCACTGAGTCAAATTTTGTTTCTTTTTGGTATTATTGAGTTACAATTTAGGATATATGGAGAGCACTTACCTGAATGTAATTGATGGAATCATGTTGCGCAATTTGATCGATCCTCTTCTTATGCGCGATCAAGACATCGCCGATACCAACCGGATCGATATCGGAGAGCTGAATCGAATGAACAGGGGATTCGATCACCACGTCGTGGAATCCGAATCCGACTATAGTCCGACCCGTACCCGTCTCACCTTGCTTCGCTTCGGTCTCGAGATTCCTACTTAGAGCCGGGTAGAGATTCTCGATGACCCGGAGTTTCCAATTCGGGTCATGATCTGGCACACGAAATATCTCCGGAGCACACTCTTGCTCACGACCGATGCAAAAGGCGCACGAGGAAGGTTTAGGATTAGGGTTCTGGGGAGATTTGGATTTGAAATCAGTCGGTCTCTTGGCTCGGGCGGGAGAGAATATGACCCAGCGGTTAATTACCGGATCCTTCCTGAGCTCAGGAGATTGATTCTCGACCGAGTCGCCGTCGCCGCCGCCGCGATCAGGGGTATGACTCGGTGACGTCATCTTTCTCTTCTTTTGTGATCTGTAGCTTCGACACTTGTGCAATTTCGTTACCGTTGGCGTTGGGCAGAAGAAATTTAGGAATGGGCAATTCCGGTTTAACGTAACCGGAAAATGAATGGTTTTTAACTTAATGAATTCGAACCGATTGCTTTCGAGAAATTCTAATCGGATTTATCGGTGTAATCCAAACGGAACCGAGTCCATATATTCGGTTTCTTTCCCAAATTGCCGATGAAATTTCTTAGGAGGTAATTTATTTGGCAGACAAAAATTATATTGCATATGTTATAAATAATTTCTCATAAGCTTCCATAATTATCATATTTTAAATTACTATTGAATAGGTCAAAACACAAAATAAAAAAATCTGATATGTAACACAAAACGGTTAAAAAATAACGATAAAATATAGCAAAATAATTAGTAAAGATCAATTATATTAATAAATTTTAATTTTTACTATTTTAATACAGTTAATATTTGTATTTTTGCGATTAGTACCTATCAAAACTTATAGTTTTTATTGTTACAGACTTACAGTAAGACCGAGTATCCAACAACCCAAAAATAAATAGATTATGCCTAAATAATCAAATTACACTAACTGTTAATTTTAAATATATATTTGATTAACATGTCTTTGTCTTTCTAACGAAATTTCTAAGGGGTGTTCGGCAAAAAGAAAGATAGCATACCATATGAATGATTTCTCATAAGTTTCTAAAAAAATTAAAGGTGTTTAATTACTATCGCATTAGTCGAAAGTTGAAACAAAAGATCTGTTCCGTAACATAAACTAATTAAAAAAATAGATAAGATGTATCAAAATAGTTAGTAACGATCAAATCTATTAATAAACAATATATTTTTTTGGTATTATTTTGAATACGGTCAATATTTATGTTTTTATGATTGGTAACTATCAAAATTTAGAATTTTTATTGTTGCTATAAAATCAATTATAGATCAAACTAAAAAAAAAGGATACCTAAACAATAATATTTTGTGGAAGCCCCCTTGGCTCATTGGTTGACCAAGGGTTGATTAATGCTTCTACACCAAGAGGTTTGGGGTTCGAGTCCCAGATATTGCGATTTATTAACAAATTTGCAGATTAATGGAGGCAAGTGTGCAAGAGATCTTCAGCGATGTACAATTATAGCCGTTCGCCAAGATTCTACGCAGAGAAGGAATTGTCGACGGGTCGTAGATCATTGAAAGTATTCATCAAGATTATGAAGAAGAAAGTGTAGTCTGTCGTGGATCTAATAAGGGTCGGAAGGAATTGTCAGTTGTAGAATCGTCTATGTAACAGTTCTCATAATTTGTAATTAATAATAAATCTAGACGACAAAAAAAAAAACAATAATATTTTACACTAATCCACAGTTTGATTAAATTTTATACAAACCAAAAATAAATAAATTATGCCTAGATAATCAAGATTTTTATACTAATCGACAGTTTCAATAACTTTTGTACAAGACATTTAACAGAGGAATAAGATGTGGTTATTACATCATAATCCCTCACACGTGCGCTTTACTGGATACAACATATCAGTCCCGTTTTATACGTACGAATATACTGTATATTAAACGTATTAAATTAGTATATTAATAAATTTAAAATCATGCGAGCAAAACGAAGCAAGCAGCAATATTAATAAGACCATTACCATTGGAGAAGTACACAAGCTTTTTACTTTCAAAAATTAAAAGCAATGAAATAAAATAAAAAATCTACCAAATATTTGCCAGAAATTCTTCTAAAGTTGATCAATCCATCCAAAGAAAACAAAAAAAATTGGACCCAAAAAAAAAAAAATTCTTCCCCAAATCTGCACCTCCTCTCATCTTCTTCATCTCCTTGAATCTTCATTATTTATAACCCTAAAACGACCTGAAGCTTTTTCTCTCTCTATCTCCATCTCTAGGTGTGCTTCACAGCTAGAAAGTTCTCACATTTAAATCGCCGTAGTTGGAGAAAGCCGTCGGTTTCTTGTTTTGAAATTTCCAAGGAGATCTGAAAGTTTCAATTTTTCGGATCGATTTCATCGTTATCATAGTCCGATCATCGTTCCTTTTTAAGGGTTAATCCTAAATCGTTCATCTGGTAAAATGTTTTTGACATCTCGTTTTTGATTCTGTGGTGGTTGTTGTATTTTGATGTTTCATATATGTTTCTAATGATTTTCGGGAAAGATCTTGTTTTTCGATGATGATCGAACATTTTTTTGTTGTATCAAACTGTCGCTTGGTTACACTGATTCTTTTGAATCTTTATTGATGGGTTTTGATTGATATATTTTTAGTAGTGGATCGTTTTTCTTCATAGATTCTTTTGATGTATTGGTCATTATCATCATCAAAGGGCTCTTAGATGGCGTTTCCTCGTCAGTAACGATGTTTTTAATACTCTTGAACCAAAGTTGGTGTGCATTTGGTTGCAGATGCTTGTGATTTCGATTGTTTATCTGTTTGATTGGAAAGTCCTTCTGTATAAGGATGACTATTAAGTGATTTTGATGGAAAGACAATGCTCTAAGTGCAAGCCGATGTTTCTTGTATTCTGTTTGATTGTATTTTTACTTCCTATCACAATGGATTGGTGTCTTCTCTTTTGGATTGTGAAGGAAATGTCAATGAAATTGGTTCCGTTCACCTTTTTTATCAACTAAATACTTACTCTGTGCTACCTCTCTTTATACTGCAGGTTAGTTAAAGAGGTTTACCGAAAGCAAAATACTTTCTTACTCTTTGTATGGAGTAAGAATGCCAGAGTTAAGAAGTGGAGCACGTAGATTGAGACAACCTAGCCCTCAGGTAACTGGTCAGGCGGATAATATTGAACTTCCTCCTCAGCCTGTAACAAGGAGAAGAGGCGGTGGTGGTAGAGGAAGGGGAAACGCTGCTGCTAAAGGTGCTGCACCTCCAAGACCCACTGGTGGTGCCGGTAGGGGTCGAGGCATCAGGTTAATAGATTTAGAGGCAGAACCTTGTGAGGTTCGTCCAGCAGTAGGTGAACCTGCTTTAAATCAAGTTGCAGGGGTAGCTGAGAAGGATATTGCTATGGAAGGTGGTAGCGCAGAGAAGATAGTTGGTGTGGAAGAAGATTCTAGCACAGCTCCAGTCCCTGAAAGGGTAAAATTTATGTTAATGACATTCAATAACCAGGTCTTTTCATTTGAGAGAGATGTTGATTTTGATTTCATTTTACGTGTATAGGTACAAGTTGGAAATTCTCCTGTATATAAGACTGAGAGGAAACTCGGTAAAGGAGGCTTTGGTCAAGTTTTTGTTGGTAGAAGGGTGAGTGGTGGCAGCGATAGGATTGGTGCCGATGCAATTGAGGTATGTTGTACAGAAGCATACGAAAGATTTATGAGGGATACAGACTAAAGATGTCTAATCGTTAAAAAGTTTATTGTTTTTCTTTTCAGGTGGCCCTGAAATTTGAACATCGAAATAGCAAAGGCTGCAATTTTGGTCCACCTTACGAGTGGCAAGTGTACAAGTAAGACTTTCTTGCATTCTATCTGAATTTTCCTGCCAAGTTTCTCTGATCAACTTATTTGTCATCTCACTAGTTTCTTTTTCCTCTTGTTGTAAAGTACTCTCAATGGTTGCTATGGAGTTCCTGCTGTACATCATAAGGGTCGTCAAGGAGATTTTTACATTCTTGTATGTAATTTACAATGAGTGTTGTTAAATAAACTTCGATATTGATTGTGTTATCATGTATTGAGTAATGTTGTAATATATATTTCAGGTCATGGACATGCTTGGTCCAAGTCTCTGGGATGTTTGGAATTCTTCTGGGCAATCGTAAGCACTCTTCTCCTTTCACCACACTTCCTTCTGTTTGCAAGATTCTTCATTTAATTCATGTTCGTGTCATGTGGCAGGATGTCTCCAAACATGGTAGCCTGCATTGCAGTTGAGTCCATATCTATTCTTGAGAAACTTCATTTGAAAGGGTTAGTTATTATATTTTCTTTGTAACTTCTTTGCAACAAATCATTTCATTCATTTCGCTGAAACTAATTACAATGTATTGTCTTTCATTGATCTGATTGTCATGCTATGTTCCATCCCCATATCAAACTAGGTTTGTCCACGGAGATGTGAAGCCGGAAAACTTTTTACTCGGTCAACCGGGAACAGCAGATGAGAAAAAACTCTACCTTATCGATCTTGGTCTGGGTGAGTATATTCTTATGAAGAACTTTAAACAATATGTACTGGTTTTTTCTCTTATGATGCTACAACGTTTTATGATATATGTAAATTGGTACTCCTATTTGATGTTGGCATTACTGTTCACATAATTTTCTTTTGTTTCAGCATCAAAATGGAAAGAGTCAGGCCTGCATGTTGAATATGATCAAAGACCTGATGTGTTCAGGTATATTTGTTAGTTTATGTGTTTTTACTTTATATTATTTATATTTGTTTACATGTTTATTATGTTTCAAATGCAGGGGAACGATAAGGTATGCAAGTGTTCATGCGCATCTAGGTCGAACTGGAAGTAGGAGAGATGATCTGGAGTCGTTGGCTTATACTTTAGTTTTTCTCTTGAAGGGAAGATTGCCATGGCAAGGATATCAGGTCTGTTTTTTATTTCTCTTGACAACCTTACAATTATATCTGATTCATATTCTACATTAATTGCAGTCAATTTTATGTATATATTGTTGACTTTTTTTGCAGGGTGACAACAAGAGCTTTCTTGTTTGCAAGAAAAAGATGTCAACTTCTCCTGAATTGATGTGCTGTTTTTGTCCACCCCCATTTAAGTTATTCCTCGAGGCAGTTACTAATATGAAGTTTGACGAAGATCCCAACTATGCAAAGCTTATTTCGATTTTTGATTCTCTTATTGAACCGTGTGCACTATCTAGACCAATTAGAATTGATGGGGCTCTTAAGGTTGGTGGCTATTGTCTCGTTCTTAATTATTCATCTTGTTATAAATAATTCTGAAAATGCTGATTTTGCTTCTTTTGGTATATAGGTTGGGCAAAAACGAGGAAGATTGCTTCTCAATGTGGAAGAGGATGAACAGCCAAAGAAGAAAATCAGAATTGGCAGTCCTGCTTGTCAGTGGATCTCAGTCTATAATGCTCGTCGTCCCATGAAACAGAGGTAAAGAAATTTCATATACACTTAAGAGTTTCTAAAACCTCCAGTAATCAAATTTCTCACCACGTTTTAGTGTCATTTTTCTTTGTGTAGATATCACTACAACGTTGCAGACTCAAGGCTGCACCAGCATGTACAGAAGGGTAATGAAGATGGCCTTTTAATTAGCTGTGTAGCATCAGCAGCTAATCTCTGGGCCCTCATAATGGATGCCGGGACTGGATTCAACTCTCAAGTTTATGAATTGTCAGCGGTCTTCCTTCACAAGGTAATAATCACTTGAAGAATTTAGGAATCAATCAATTTTGTAGTAACTCACCATTTGTTTTTTTTTTGGCAGGACTGGATTATGGAACAATGGGAAAAGAACTACTATATCAGTTCCATAGCTGGTGCAGATAACGGGAGCTCATTAGTTGTTATGTCAAAAGGTTGGTGTTAATGGTAGTAATCTGCAAATATTTATGTCACACTTGAGTATATAATAACCTTATAACATGAAGTCTTTTTTACTAATTTCTTCTTGCTGTAAATTGGTAGGAACGTCTTATACTCAGCAATCTTACAAAGTCAGCGACTCATTTCCTTACAAGTGGATAAATAAGAAATGGAAAGAAGATTTCCATGTGACCTCCATGACAACTGCTGGGAATCGTTGGGGTGTGGTAATGTCGAGGAATTCTGGCTTCTCTGATCAGGTTGGTTTCCATCTCGTCACCTTAGAATGACAAAATCTTTAAACATTTTGGCATTTTTCCTGATACTCTTGTTTTTTATTTGTGTGAAAAGGTTGTGGAGCTCGACTTTTTGTACCCAAGCGATGGAATACATAGGAGGTGGGAAAGTGGGTATAGGATAACATCAATGGCAGCAACTGCAGATCAAGCAGCTTTCATATTAAGCGTACCAAAACGTAAAATGATGGATGAAACTCAAGAGACCCTTCGCACCACCGCCTTTCCAAGCACTCATGTCAAGGTGGGTTTCATTAGTTTTGAACAAAGATTGGAAATTTTGGTTTGTTTCCATAATACTGATTAGGACCTGCGCGGTGTTGGTTGATTTTGCAGGAGAAATGGGCTAAAAATCTGTACATTGCATCAATATGCTTTGGGAGGACAGTTTGCTGAGGTACTTAGCATCATATGTGCTGTTACAAAGCCAAAAAGACAGTTGGAGGATAAGGATCATAATACGATCAAAAAGGTGAAAACCAGACGCAACCTGTTTGTTAAATGTAATGAAATGGATGCGTCTTCGTATGTATGTAGAAGTATGAAAAGATAGAAATGATGGTAACAGAGAAGTTGAATTAGTAATAGAAAGTTTTGAGGGCTTTTTAAAGCCTTCAAGTGTGCTTTTTCTTTTGGTTATCATTTGTGTTGTTTGATGCGTCTCTAAATTTGTCTTTTTCTTTTAAGTGTCTAATAATGAAATGTGAGCAAGCCAAACCAAAGTTAAACAGACAATAGCTAGTTAATTACTCTGCACATTTAAGTTTTCCGGTTTAATGAGTCGTAACCCGGTCTGCGATTTCTGAAAACCCTAGTGGTTAACTTTTTTTTCTTTTTGTTTTAAAAGCAAGTAACTACATCTTCTACACTGCAATTCCTTCCCTCGCTAAAAACCCTAAAAAGTCAAAACCTCTGAGGAGCAGAGCGCAGTAAAGAACTGATAAAACCAAAAAGATGAGACCACCACGTGGCGGCGGGAGTTTCAGGGGAAGGGGAGGAAGAGATGGCGGCGGACGTGGATTTGGTGGCGGTGGACGCGGACGTTTTGGTGGCGGTGGACGCTTTGGTGGTGGTAATTATGACGAAGGACCTCCCAGCGAAGTCGTTGGTTCGTTTTCTAATCCTCTTTGATGATTCTTATTCTTGGTTTGTTCTTCTTTTACCAATCAAGCAGATGATTTTACTGACAAAGTTCTCAGCTTTGACATTGTTGAGCACTTGTTACTGAAATTTAACAAAAAAACAAAAATTTGGGTATTCCCGTTGATGAATTGTTTCCTGTTATTAGAATTTTGTTAGATTCATCTTTAAGTTGAGGTTTTGTGACAGTTTTGAAGTTTAACTAAAAGGAACAAACTTGTGAATTGTCTCCATTATGATAAAGTTTCTTTCTTGTTTATACAGAAGTTGCAACCTTTCTCCATGCATGTGAGGGAGATGCTGTGTTCAAGCTCTCCAATGTCAAAATCCCACATTTCAATGCCCCAATCTACCTACAAAACAAGACCCAGATTGGGAGAGTAGATGAAATCTTTGGTCCGATTAACGAATCTGTATGTGTTATCTTTCTCTCTGTCTCTGTTGTCTTCTTCGATCACTGGCCTGCTCACTAATATCGAAAGCATTGGTTCTTACTTTTTCAGCTGTTTTCTATCAAAATGAGGGAAGGTATTGTAGCAACCTCGTATACTCAAGGTGATAAGTTCTTCATTAGCCCTGAGAAGCTTTTACCTCTATCAAGATTCCTTCCTCAACCAAAGTAAGCTACACTTCTTAACCCAAGATCACTTCTTTCTGATCTTTTTATCCTTGTTGAGTTACCAATTCTTAGGTCCCTTGAAGTAGTAGAACAAACTTGTTGAAGTGTTAGAAAAAGTCTATAACGACAGTCTTGTTCTGTTCTTCTTGCAGGGGGCAATCAGCAGGCCGTGGTGGAGGAAGAGTCCCTCCCCGTGGTAGAGGGCCTCCCCGTGGTAGAGGCAATTTCAGAGGTAGAGGTGTTCCCAGAGGTGTTAGCAGAGGGTTTCATCAAAGAGGTGGTCCCCGTGGAGGCTTTAGAGGCCGAGGGAGAGCCTAGATTCATATTCTATAGCCTTAAGCTTTTATCTTTGAAATGCTTTTTTAAGAACCATAATGATGATAATTGTTTTCTAGCTTCTAGTTTTCTGATAACTTGGTTTTAATTAGAGAGTAAAAAAGTTCATCATCAACTATAGAGTCCAAGGTTTTATTACATACAGAAGATCTGTTAACTCAGGAGGACCTCTAAGCCAAAGTAGAGGAGAAAACAAAAAGTGGATTAAAGGTTGGCTCGTTTTATTCAGGAGCTTCATAGAGATTAGATAAGATTAGATAATCTTAAGCTCCCCATCCCCTGAGAATGGTAGCCTGAGCAACACGATTAACACCGAGAGTGAAAGCTCCCATCCGGAGATCGCAGGAGTGAGTTTTGCACATCTCTTTTAAGTCCTTGAAAGAGCGAGTCATGTAAGTCTTTAGCTCCTCGTTCACCTTCTCTTCCTCCCACATAAACCCTTGAATATTCTGCACATTACCGGAAACAACTAATCTGATCAAAATCGGTTTTGTTCGGGTACTTGGTTTGTCCAAGGTAAGTGGCTGAGAGACTCATACCTGAACCCATTCGAAGTAACTGACAGTGACTCCTCCAGAGTTTGCATATATGTCCGGGAGAATAACCACACCTTTCTTACTCAAGATCTGTAATACAAGAATCTCCATTACAGATTCGCAATGAGAATTTCCGAAGTGAAAGAAGAAGACAATCAAACCTCATCCGCGTCGGGATCAGTTGGATGATTAGCAGCTTCTATGATGAACTTTGCTTTAATCTCATTCGCATTCTCCCTTAAAACCAAAACCAAACTAACTGTTTTAAAAAGGTTTCAAAACAATATGTAAATCTCTGTACCAAAAAAAGCTCGAACCTGTTGATGACACCGCCAAGTGCTGCAGGGACGAGAATATCGCAATCCTCAACCAGTATGGAGTTTGGATCGATCGGATCTGCACCATCAAACCCTTTGACACCTCTGTGTTGTTTAGTATGCTTGAGCAAGGCCGGGATATCGAGACCGTCCTTGTTCTTGATTGCTCCGGTAATGTCACTTACCGCAACAATCTTCCCACCCTTTTCACTTATCAGCTTCGCCGCCCAAGAACCCACATTCCCAAATCCCTGATGAACCAATATGCAAAAACCAGATTTAGAAAAATTTCTTTGGCTTGCAAGAAACCGCAACAAAGAAAGGTCACCTGGATGACAAAACGCTGCCCTGATATGCTCTTGCCGTGCTCGTTAAGCAAAGCTTCGGTTCCAAACATCACTCCTCTTCCAGTAGCCGCGTCTCTCCCTAGCGATCCACCAAGATCCTGGTTCATAAACATCATTAAACATTCAGGTGCTTAAACCAGTGATTAGCATAAGAAAACCGTGATTACCGTTACTTACAATGGGTTTTCCAGTCACAACTGCAGGGGAGTATCCATGGAACTTAGAGTACTCATCAAGAATCCAAGCCATTGTCTACAAATTCCACCAAGTAAAAAAGTTGAAAGATGACCCCAAAAACAAAAAACAAAAAACAAAAACAGATATGGAAACGTTTTGAAGAGACCTGAGGACCAGTGCCCATATCTGGAGCAGGAACATCAGTATGAATCCCAATGAGATCATGAATCTTTTGAGTGAAAACTCGAGTCAACCGCTCAAGCTCGGATATACTGAGCTTGCTCGGATCACAACCAATCCCTCCTTTGGCTCCTCCGTAAGGAATCTTAGCCACTGCTGTTTTCCATGTCATGAGCTGAGCCAATGCGTTCACTTCATCCGGATCAACCTACAAGGAAATGATAACCAATAACCAGTTAGCATCATACCAAAACCGAAATTGTATACTGGTTTGTCACATTTAATTTTGGTTCAAAAGTCAAAGTTCAAACCTCGGGATGATATCTGATTCCACCTTTCATGGGACCTCTTGCATTGTCGTGTTGAACTCTGAACCCAACGAATGATGCTAGTGTTCCATCGTCTTTCGGTATGGTACATTCCACCTACAAAAATTACATAACCGGTTGATTTAAATTGGTTTCTTCCGGTTATATTATTCAGTAACCGGATCAGAGTAATTGGATCCGGAATTAGCGGGTCGGGTTTTGAAATGCCCCGAAACATTCAGAAATCATATTTCACTAAAATCCGCCGCGACGAATCATCTCCGGCGCCGGCGAAAGCACGAAATCAGTCGATCAAGGTTAATTAGTTAAAGAAAGGAGTGAAATATGCGAACCTTGATTTCTCGGAAGGGGATGAGAAGACTTTTCTCGAGCTTAGAATCCAAACCAAGAAGCCTAGCAGCTAACTTGAAGTTTCTGTTTGTTGCTGCTAAAGCATTCATGGCTTCTTCTTCTTTCTCTCTGTGTACTTTTAACTTTCTCTGGGCATTGATCAGAAAGCTGTAATAAAACGACTGTTAAAGAAGACGATTGGTGTCAGTGTGATAGTAACTTGTTAAGTGTGTGTATTTATTTATACACAGGCACGTGATCGATGTTTGGGTAAGATTCAGTGGAGGTCCAGCTCATTAAGGTGGAGCTGATTAAGTAATTTAAAACAAAAAAAACAAAAAAAGACAAGACACAATAATCATGGTTAAGACTTAAGAGGTTCTTAGATTATAATTTTGATAAATTAAGACAAACATACTTTAAGATAACTCAATAGATTTTTTTTTTTTTAAAATCAAGTAATCAACTAATTAAATCTTTACTTACTAACTGTCTAACTCTCTTCTGTTTAATTTCTACAACAACATACACTTTTGAGTTTAGTTGTATAATTTGACGAAAAGATACTTGTGTTTTATTTGTAACTTACCTAAAATTTGGAATTAACTAGACTAAATTCTTTGGATGTTTTAGTTCATGTTTTTCTTTTTTTTCGCCTTTTAGTTCATGGTTTAGTTCATGGTTTAGTTCATGTTTCAGTTCATGTTTCAAGTTGGATATGTCGACATATTTGGGATGTCATTGGTAAATTCTCCAATAATATAATAAATATATAATTTGGGAAAACTAGTCATTATGCTATGTATTGTCAGAAAATAATCTAGCCGAATAAGAATATTCTCATAAACGTTACATGTGATATTATATGGCATCTCAGGCTAGATAGATATTCATAAGTGAAATTAGTGGAGAATGTGACACATAATCTTTTGATTTGGAGAGATATGGTTGCATCGTCATGGTCGCATAAAATCGGAATTTATTTGATTTTTCTAAATTGGTGTATGTTGACTTGTAAACAATCTTATCCACTACTAGATCATCAGTTAGACATGTCAATTAGGGCCAAAGCCCGCGGGCTAGCCCGGCCCAGCCCTGAAAAACAGCGGGCTCGGGCTTCAAAATATATGTCCAGAAAAAATCGGGCCTTTCGGGCTAAGCCCGTTCGGGCTAAAGGGTTTTTTGGGCTTAGCCCGACCGGGCTCGGGCTAGCCCGAAAAGCCCTTTAAAAAATATTTTAATCTTTTTTTTGTTAATATTTTTGTTTAATTGTAAGATTTGTTGTAAAAATTTTTTTTGATAGAGATGAAAAACCTAAACATAGTTTTTTTTGTTGTGTATTACTATAAATCGAAAAAGCAAATATTAGCTCTACTACCTAATTTGAATTATTTTGATTTTATATTTTATCTAGTATAAGTTTAAACAATTTATTTGGATTGTTTATTTGATTTTAACTCTCTTTTTTTAAAAACTAAATTAGCGTTAGTGGTTATTTAAATTTTGATTGACTTGTTTCATATATAGATTCTTTTTTAAGAGATATTATAAATTATAAGTTTGTTTTTTTGTTGTCGGAAGAAAAGCCCAAAAAAGCCCGGAAAAGCCCTGTAGCCCTGTTAGGGCCGGGCCGGGCTTTAAAATATAGGCTCGGAATTTTTACGGGCCGGGCCGGGCCGGGCTCAAATATGTACGGGCTTTAAGGGCTTCGGGCCGGGCCGGGCCGGGCTAGCCCGATTGACATGTCTAATCATCACCCGTACAAAAGTACGGGTTAAATTTTATTTATTAAAAAATTTATATAATATATATATATATATATATATATATATATATATATTAGAACTAAGTTTTAATATATTATAATAGTTAGTGAAAAAATATTAATTTCTTTGTCAGTTCCTATATAGTTTTTGTAGTTTATAAAATTATGAATTTCAAAAACAAATTGTATGAAATTAAATATAACTATTCAAATAGTTATAAGGATCAAAACTCATATCATCATATAATATATTATATTTAACCCGCTACCTATTAGAAATATTTTTAAAAATAATCAAATTAGAGTATTTATAATTTTTTAACTTTTTAAACTATTAAGTATTGATGATATTCTCTAAAACTATCAAGTAAAACTTATTTTAAATGTTGCAAATTAAAATATTTAAATTTTTATTGTAGTATATCAAATTATACATTTCACAAAAATAAATATATGAAATCGAATATAAATATTCAAATTCTGAACCGTTGCTCAGTCGGAATTTTTGTTGAATTTATTTTTGTGTAAAAGAAATATATTACTCAAGTCTGAATTTTTGACCCGTTTAATTGTTTCCTTTATAGATTGAACAATTTATATGCGTTTTTAAAAATTCAAATCTTGGCATATGCAGAAAAAAATTACTTTTTTTATTATGTAGATGATATGATGATTTATTTGTTTCATATAAATATAATCATATAAAGATGAGAGGTGAAGTTTAATGATTAATAACAAATTAATATGGTAAGTTAGATATCAAATCTTATATGTTCATTTTGATTGGTCATTTAAAAATAATAATAATAACAGATTTTTGTTTTATAATTTAATTAAATTAATTAAATGATATAAATTAGTATTTTACTTGTTTATCTTTATTTTATTACTTTTAAGTTCTTTTATCTTTTAAATAAAATTTAGGTTATACGATGGTTGAGTGTTGTTGTTTAGGATAGGTTGGTTAGATTTTATTGTTTAGGATATCTTCTTAAACCGATTTTAAAACCCATTGACCCGTTTTTGGTTAATTGGATAGTGTGCTAATTGTCTTTAATAACCTTAATGAATTTGTTCTAAAATGAGCTTTTTGTAATGGCATTCTCATGTAATTTTTTACAAAAGAGAATGTTAGTTAAGAGTTTCTTATAAAGTGTACTTCCCAAATAATAGTATAGGATGTTACTTTTGTTTTCCCAATTAATAACACAATGTACGGATTCAAAATATAATTAAACTTTTTGTTAAAGTTTGTAACAACGTATAGTTTAATTCGGAATATATCAATTACATTTTGCTTCTAGCATACAAGTACAACTACTGTTCTGGAGGCTAATGCTATTGAAGATTTTGGTTCGTCAATCTTATCTTTCTGTGATACGAATTTGGTCTTTCAATTTTGTTTGTCAGGGTTGGTGTTGGATTGGTGGTGAAGTCACTGTAGGAGACAAAGTTTATGTAAGAGAAGGAAACAAAAAGACAAAGGCATGTGTCTTGACCTATGCAGCAGCCTAATATAGCTTAGGCTTCATCTTTTATACACGTATCGTAGAATCTTGAGCTCGCTTATGAATGTTCTCCATATCATCAGCTAAAATTTAATTGCCATAACTTCTAAGAGATTGAGTAGCTATCATAAATGTAGGTAATAGTCTTCAGAGCAGAAGAGCCCACATTATTTATAAGACATGCATGTTAGGACTTGAGATATATTCAAACTAAAGAATGATCAAATTATGACAAAGCCCTTCAATGGAAACGGATAAGGATTACAAGAAGAATCTATCGGAGAATCATAAACTTGCATAGAATTAGCTATGGTTCTTTCTATGGAAAACAAAACAAAGCCCTTCTCAAAATCAGTTGTTATGATTATTGGTCTCTCACATCCAAATTGAGAGTAAACTAGATTGTGTTATAACACTAATATATAAGGGACATGTCACATATGTTATTACATTCATTACCAAATGTTATTAAACTGAAGGCTCTTAAAACTGCTCATGGTATCAAACTTCATGGCACGAAATAAATTCACTAGCATTAGTGATAGACTAATAGTCCCAAAATTTTAGCCAAGTCCTCCAATATCAAGGAATTTGTGGCTATTAAGGCTAATCTTTTCTCATAAGGTACCATAATAAAACCACTCTCTTGGTCTTTTACAGAGATCCATAAGGCTAATCTTCGTATTCTCTAAGCTCTAATCTTCTTATGAAGATTTCAAGTATTTCTTATGTACTTGTTTAACTTTAGGACAAGAAGTCTCTTTTCTATTTTTGAGAAAAGGATCACATGAAAATTGCTAGACATAGAACAGAAGAATCTTAGGTTCAATCTTAAACACATATTACAGTCTCTCTATGTATAGTTTTCTTCTATTACGTACCAACCATAGCTTGTTTATATATAAAGTATCCAGATTAAAACATATTGGGATCTCCAATGGGATCAATCAATCAGTGGTTACAAAAAGGATCTAAAGAACACTCATGAAAGCTCTTAAAATGAAATGAAACTCTCAATGTGATTTGGTAAAACATAAAAGTCATTCACAAGATCAAATCCAAGTCTATCAGGTTGCCAAATCTCGTTACCCGTAATTCCTCGAAACTTAGTTTCTCTTATACTGTTTTTCTTCGGGTCAAAATACACAACACAGAACGATTCATTCAAACTCATTCCTGTATAAATGAGCTCACCACCATCAGTAACACCCTTAAGATCCAACCACTTCAGATATTTGTTAGGAGGAAGACTTAAATGAAACTGTCCATACGACCATTTTCGATTCCCTGCATCCTCCAAACTCCATATTTCAACAACAGAGCTAGTGGAACTTATCAAAGCCAACCTTCCCTCATAAGATACCATAAGAAAGCAGTCATAATCACGCATCGGAAACTCAATCAGTTTAAACTCTTCATATCTGAGATCAAAGCCAATTATAACATGCCTTGGAGCCATATCAAAAGCTTTATAGTAGATTACTCCATTAATGCATCGTCCAGTGTCTTTAGTTGGCCAATGGACAAAGCCACCTTTGGTTACTACTCTCCATGATTCTTGAACTCCCAATGTAAGAACTTGAGTGTTCCATCCTCTGACAATGCACAATGCTTTGTATTTACCCTCAACCGGTTCATATCCCAAAAACCCTCCTACGTAGTATTCGTCTCCGGTGCCTTGAGGCTCAGGTAAAGTGAAGAATCGTTTCATGGTAGGGTTCCAAATCACGAGCTGTTTAGAACCTTCAAAGCAAATCAAACCGTGAACGGAATCAAGACGACGGATGAAACCATTCTTGGGGATTTCAATGTGATAATCTTCCACATAAGAATAAGTATTCTTGTGTTGCGGGGACGAGAACACAATCAGCTTGTCGTGTTTTCGGAAGATTAGTAGAACACACGGTGGTGATGTCTTCTTGGACCGAGTCTTGATGAACTCTGGTGTGGTGGTGATGAACGACCAGAGCTTAGAGACGGAGCGATATCTCACGATTGATTTCGCAGGAAGTCTTGAGAGTATCTCAAAGGTTATGTCGAGAGGAATCGAGTTTGACTGAAATTTGTGATTACCATGTGAGGATTGTCTTCCTGTCAATGTAGATGAAGATTGTCTTGTCGTCAATGTAGATGAAGATTGTCTTGTTCTCTGCTTTTTCTCTTCTTGTTCGTCCATGGCCGATCGTTCCACAATCTTGCTTTCTTTAAATTCACCTAATTAGTTCTTTCGTTTTCTTTATATTAACGCTTATTTGTTCTTTCGTCTGCTACTATCATGCGTTTTCTATGTATATATATAGTCCACTAGATGAATTAGAAATAAATCAGGTAAACTTGAAAAGAAAAAAATGGCAAACAGAAATTAAGTAAATGGTAATGATACAAATTAATATTTCATGATTTCTATTTTAGTAAATTTAAAAATCTTTGGTGTTTGAGGTAAGGATGATGAGGTAATTAACACCCTTCAACTTCCATTTTTTTGTAAGGAGGATGAGATACTTAACAAAAGTGTTTATATGAGCCGTTTTGTGGTTTTCTGCATCCTCCAAAATTCATAATTCAGCATCAGAGCCAATGGAACTTAACAAAGCTATTCTTCCCTCATAAGATACAAAAAATAAAAACCGCGATTGCCATAATCCATCGGCTATTTAATAAAATTGAACTTTTAATTTAGATCTGAGATCAAAGCTCATTAGTCATTATGGCATGCTTTAGAGTCAACTTGTGATCTTCAAGAACAGAATTTCATATGGTTCTTATAGATGTTAGTTAATCTAAATGGACTGTGGAGCAATTAACATGGTTCTCTTCTTCATGTTTTGTAATTATTTTCTTTGTCCTACTCTCAAAACTAAAAGAAGAAGTTCTGTTTATGATTTGCCAAACTTTTCTACATAACTCTTAAGTTGGGACTTGAAGTTATTCAACGTTAGAACAAGAAGTCTCTGTCGTTATGCAGCAAAATAGTTAAGTCTCTTACTTTACATGCTTGTACTTTCTTTCTTTTTTGGTTAAGGTATAAACTTAAGTACTTAACAGAGTAAATATGACATGCTTCTTCTTCTCTTACGTACAAGTACAATCCTTAGTTAGCATGCATGTTTATATTATCTTCCTCCATATTACAATTCATGCCATTGTTTCTAAGAAATTTATTCGCTTTCATCATTTCATGCCATTGTTTCTAAGAGATTTATTCGCTAGCTAGCGTCTATATATACTCATGCCTAGAGGAACCATTGGATACTATTCTCCACGATTCTTGAGCTCCCAATGTAAGAATGCCAATCTTGGATCCTCTAAGAAAGCATAATGCTCTGTATTTACCATCAATGGGATCATATATATCCCAAGAATATTCTTGAGTATCTGCTGCCTTGAGGTTCAGGTAAAGTGAAGAAGCGTTTCATGGTTGGGTTACAATCACAAAATCTGTAGGACCTTCCAAGATTATCAAGCCGTGCACGCGATCAATCCAGTGGAAGTAACCATAGTTCGTCGATTTTGTAAACTGATAACTCCCCACGTAAGACAAAGGATCGTTGCGATTATATTGGTCTAGCGGAGACGAGAAAACGTACAACATGTTGCCTTTTCGGAAGGTTAGCAGTACACAGGAGCACTGATACGCGTAAGAGTTTATGAATTCTGGAGTGGTTGTGATGGAAAACCAAAGCTTAGAGACAGAGCGATATCTCACGATTGATTTTGCAGGAAGTCTTGAGAGTATCTCAAAGATTATGTCGAGAGGAATCGGGTCTGGTTGAGATTTGTTATTACCTTGTGAGGATGTTGTCGTCAATATAGATGAAGATTGTCTTGTTTTTCGCTTCTTTTCTTGTTTGTCAATGGCCGATCGCTCCATGGTCTTACTTTCCTTAAACCCTAATTTGTTCTCCGTTTCCTTTAAACCCTAGCTAATTCAGCATGCTTAGTGCTTACCGTCACGCTTTTTATCTTTAAATGTATAAACCCTAAATCCTATATTTTAAGCTCTAATCTCCATTTATTATGATATAAACGCTCACATAAATTAGTTTTTTTTTTTAGTTGTTGCCTTCTTTCCTTGGTACAAAAATAATTTCCTAAACTCACATATCATCTTAAAAACTCATTGATTCACAAAGCAATAGGGTTTAGTTTCGTGGAAGCTCCACCTCTTGAAAATTTCGATGTATGGTTGAAATTGCTTTTTCAAATATACAGTATGTTGTTTGCCCATCAAATCTTCCATGACTTTTGAGTTATAAGAACCCGATGTTCTACCAAATAATCATTTTTTGATCTAACAAGAATTTGCATTAAACCAACATAATCATAACAATCGATATGACAAACAACTAACTCTTTTACGTATGACATTGACAATTTCTAGAATGTCGCTCAAATTGTATAAAAGAGAACAAGACTTTTTTAGAAGAGCTATTTCAATTCTATAATTGCGTCCCATTGACAAAAACTTCATCATACGTATGATATAATAATACAACTACACAAGGTGGTAGTTGAGGTCAGCCTCTTCTAGAGAGCATCATATATTATATTTACTTATTTTTGGCTTTCTTTTACCCTTAATATAATAACCATTTCATATAGACCCCCTACTTTTGCATGGTTACCTCAACACACCTCTAAATTGTTTTCTCTCAAATATACCACTATTTGGATAAAAAAAAACTAAGCTATGATAGCACAAAAAAAAACAAAAGAAAACAATACAAATTCATTATTGTTTCTCACTTAATCTTTGGTAAAAATCTAATAATTGTATCTTAAATTATGTTTTTCTCATCAATAGTTACTCTTTATAACCATCATATTCAAATGATTTAAATTCAAAACATCCCTTCAAATTTTCAACATAAAAACAAAATTCTTTCAACTCAAGACAGTCTCATAGATATTAGGGTTTTTATTGGAAACATTAAAAGTAATGGGGCTAATTTATAGAAAATGGAAACATTGTAGGTATATATGTAATTGACGTATATATCCAAACACCAATTCCTCCTATTTTCCCCATTGCTGAAAAATTCAGAAACGCGTTTCCTTTTTCTCGTAGTGCGAGAGAGGCAGACATGTAATCTCAATCTCACCCCTTTTATATTTCTTCCTTTTTGTTTCTCTCTTTCTCACATAATTCTTCGTTTCTCAGAATCTCACGAACCCTAAAAACTTCTCATCCTTCATCACATTGAGATCAAAATTCCAAAAAAAAATGTGTCCGATGAGGTTCTTATTGGTGTTCTTCTCAGCTGTACTCGCCGGATATTTCGCATGGAAGACGGTGAGTTCTTCGCCGGAATTCGATTCACCGGACGAATTGAATGAGAAACAAGAACTCAATCTCAAAAAGGTAAGCATAAATCTCGTTCCTTTTTCGTTAATTTCTGGTGATTTGTTCTAATTTCTCTGTTTCTTGTTGAATTGCGATTTAACAGAGGATGGAGAATGGGTTTTGGGTGTTCGTCGACATGGCTAGCGGAAGATACCTTTGGAGGAATCTTAAGGAAATGAGAGAGAAAATTCAATGAAGATGATGATTGTTGAATACATAAAGATTTCATCTTTTTTTTTTTTGGTTTCTTCTTTGTGCAGAAACAATAATAATGATACTTAGACGAGTTTAATATTCATTTGTTCTAATCTTACTCCTGAATTTTTGTAACTTTGATTCATTGATTTGTTATCTTGGAAAAAGATAAAAGAGTTTGTAACTTTCAAGCAATTTCTTGCCTTCACTACTATTTCGATTTTCTCCAAGATCCCCAATCATAGGACACACTTCTTATCATTGGAATAGAGAACAATGTAATCTAGCTATTTACAACCTAAACGTAGTGGAAACTTAGAGAAGAAGATTCAGGTTGAGTCAACTTGAAGCTTGATTGACATGTAGAGGAGGGTGAGAAGAGCTCCTTGTGGAAGAGGAGCATGTCTAGCTAAATTGGAGCCAACCCACATTGCCACTACCACAAGAACCACCACGCTGCTGCTTGCTTTTCCACAGAGCCAGCTTGCAAATGTTAGGCAGAGAGTGAGAAGGATGCCACCTTTTCCGCCTAGTATCCAAGCGATCATGAATCCGACTTTGTAACCCATGTCGAGTTCCTTGTCGAGCAAAGCTGTGAATGTGCTAAATGTGAGAGATGCTAGGCAACCAAATGTATATAGAAGAAACATCGATAAGAAGGCGGATCTGAGAGCTTCGACAAAGGAGTCTCTCTGGTCTTGTGCTGTTTCTACTTCTTCTTCTTCTTCTTCTTGTGGCTCGGTCTCAGCGTAGAAATGTGAGTTTGGATATGTAGAATAGCGTCCATAGAATCTCTCGTGTCTGGATCTGTGTCTTTTCTCAGACCAGGTGTAGTAATACTTCATGGCATCTTCAACCTCAGGGGTGTAGTTGTGCCTTTTCACTCTATGGAACCGGGAATTTTCTTGAAGTTTAAGTGCTCGGTCGTACTGAGTCCTTGTAGCTTCATTAGATAGTACCTATTGAACAAAAATACAGGTAAAGAGATATAAGATTCCATCGTTTGATGTTACATTGAAGTCCAAGAACAACAACACTCAAAGACAGTTTAGAAGGAATACTGACTTCGTAGGAACAACGCACACTCTTGAATAGCTCTCCGGCTCTAGAGTCCTTATTCACATCAGGATGAAACTGCAAAAGCAACCCAAGGATACAGTCACAAACATAACCCAAGTGTACAAGAGCTAGGTTGAAAATAACAAAACATTCATGCTAATTATGAAGGATCCAAGTGTACAAGAGCTAGGTTGCTAACTTTTGCTATGATCATAAGCAAAGGCAGCTAGATGCCGAGTCACAAACACAAGATTTTTACTTTTCTATAACCCAAATCATGTTGCTAGAAGAAAGTGGTCGTTTTCTCAACTACTTGTGATACTGGTTGCAAATTTCACCATCTTTAACGCAGCAATCAATCAAACCAAACGATGCGAATCTACTAAACGAGCAATTTCTTTAGTTCTTTTACCTTTCGAGCTAGCAAGCGATAAGCTTTCTTGATGTCAACTTGTGTGGCGTTGCGAGCGACACCCAAAACAGCGTAATGATTCTGCCCGCCGGTATTAGAACCCGAAGAAAACGCCGCACAAGTAATCGTCGTTTTCGAGCGATTACGGTGACTCCGGGATCTGCCGTCGCGGTGCCTTCGACGGTGAGGGAATAGGTCACGGCCGATAGGATTAGAAGGAGGGAGGAGATCGCCGGAGAAGGAGGATGAGAATCGACGGCAACCCTTGAGTGGGATGGGTCCCACCAAAAGGTGAGTCTGCATTATCTTCTTCCACTCACAACAGTCACAGGTCTGTCTGTCTAAACGGACCACTGACGTTAAGTGGTGGAAGGGAAGAGAGGCGACTTTGACGGAGGACCGTTAAAATTAACTGGCGGGTCAAAGTATGGGCTTTAGATATTTTATTGGGCTTGGTCTTATTTTTGCCTGTTTGGTTTCAATGTTTCACTCAAAAGACTACAATATCTTGTCTAGTGATTTGTATTAGTGTTGTCATTGTGTCATCACCGATTCACCAACGTTTAAAACTCATGTTGTTGTCAAAAGATTTATTACGTTTCACTAAAAAAAAACCTCATTAGAAACATTTGCATCTGCGTTTTAAAAATGAGATTTCGTCAGTCGTCTATGAATTTTTTAATGAACCGTAATTTTTTTTGAAAATTTTGGACCCTAAATACCTCATTTTAGACTTTATTCACGCAAAAATATTAGATTATATCTTGTTTTTCTTCGTTATATCATCGTCCGCTATAACTTGATGTAGTATGTAGGCTTAGTAGTGTGCATTGAAACATTCGGACAAAGAATATAAAATTTACAAACATTATTTATTGAAGATCCTAAATACGTAAACACATAAGCTATAGAGCCCCGTTGGTGATTAAGCAGAAGACATTGGATCTGATGTACTGATTTAGTTATTGTAAACGGGATGGCTATGTTTCAAAGTGCTTCGTAGTATCCTCCAAAAGATATTTGAGCTCTTGCCACCGGAAGACCTTTCATCACAGAGATTGCTTCATTTAGCTTTGTTGCATGTTTCACTACCTCGTTCATTCGCTGCAATAACGAGTTTAAACCCAGTCATACATCAACGAGAGTTTGAATCATAAGTCTATATTATATATATATCAATTATAATGGCTAACTCGGTCCCAAACATCTCTAGGCTCTAGCTATTATTAATATGCACATAACTTGTAAGTAAATGTAAGGAACAATGACGTTATTATATATAAACGTGTTTTGGTTCAAAGTGTGATGGTGACGCAAGAAAAGATAAACACAAAACGTACAAAGACAAAATAAGAATCTTCTCTACAATTATTGATTGTTCACTTAGACACGTAATAGACTAATAGGCCACACCGCCAAACGCATCCTTATCACTTTCGTTGTATCAAAGACACAGACAACTTTTCTAATCTGTAGCTTCTAATCAATCAAACAGGTGCATATGTATAAGTTGAGATCGAACTTTAATAACAATTAGCCACCAAAATTAGAAGCAAAACAAACTTAATAGCTAAATTGTCTTGATTTATTCTATTAGATCAAAATCCAAATAAATTTTATTTTCTGTTTTTATGAATTAGGAACTAATTCTAAAAGTAATGCTATATGATTAGATATAACTATAAGACGGCATTAGTCAGAAGTGCGATTACACACCCATCTAAACTATTATAACAAAATCAGATATATCAATTATTAAAATTAGTGTATTACTATCGTACTGTAATAATAAATTAATTTTCCTTAACAATTTGACTTTTAACAAGATTCATAGTTAAGTTTAAAAATATTTACCTTATTATCATCAGAGTAAATCTGAAACCTTAAGATTTGGTTCTTGTTCCGACCACCTTGGATGCTACTGTTGTGTCCAAGGAAGAAGACACATATGGTGGCAGCAGCAGCAGCAACACCAAATGAACATATAGCTCCAATTCCATTAAGACCTTTTTTCCACAGATTCATTTTTTCACCTTCATCCCAATCAACCTCTTTCTTGCTACTCAAGTCACTACCTTCTTCAACCTCTGATCCCATGATCTCATCATAGGACTCTCCTCCTAACCCTCCTTCTGAATCAGAGTGTTTCTCATCGTTCTGAGGCAGAGGACTAATGAACCTCGCTGCTGGTGAGTCTATTTTCATGTCGGCAAATTCGGTTTCCTTCGTTTTCTTGAAGGTTATTCTCGGCGACGGAAGAGACTCCGTCAAAAGTTCCGGGTCTGGTTCCGAGAAATCCGGATCCGGGTACTTCTTGTGATCTTTGTTGTCGTCCACGGGGGATAAAGGTTCCCAAGTTATGGGAATTTGGAAGAGTTGTGTGGGGACCACGCTAGATCTCTGATGAAGAAGCTCTGTTTTTCCGACAGAATCTTGAATTGGGCAGATGAAGTAATCACTGTCGAAGCTTTTTCCGGTGTTTCTCATCATCTTCGTAGCTTCATGATCCTCTTCATGACCGAGATCAAGATCGAGACCCTTGTAGATGTTTTTGGGGAGTATTTCCCAATCTTCTAGATCCATCTCCTTCGAGTTGTTGTTGAATGGTTTCTCGGATTAGGGTTTTAGAAAAAAAGAGGACTTCTGAAAAGTTTTGTTAGGGTGAGAGTGATTAGTTTCAATTATTGGAGCTAATTGTGTTTGGTAATTTTGAGGAGAGACCTATCTCTATCTCTCTCATCGTTTCGAAGTGGTTTCTCTAGATCCTTAAATAGATGATCAAAGAAGAAGAAGAAGAAGAGACGGAAAAAGCAGACTCTTAAATGGTTGATTTAAGATCGGAGTGGTACAAGCGAGATTGACGCATTTAGTGTTGTCACTGTTAAAATAGGTAAAATTATAAAGTGTTGATTAGTGATTTTTGTTTTTGTCGGGGATTAGTGATTTAAAAATGATAATTACACAATTTCAGCAGAATTTTTGAAGATATCTTTTTTTTATTTTCTGATAAATTAATTGTGGAGATTAGTCACATAATTTAACGGATCTTTTCCAAAACAGTGTAAGCTAAACATTGTTTTAACCATGATAAATATTAAAATATGATTTGGTATGATGAAAAGTCAGAATGCACATTGTTTTAACTTTTAACCATGATAATCTCTATGTTAAATTGTGAATCGTCGGTTTTTTTTATTTTGGTGAGGTAAGACAGTTAGACCATCCTCATTGCAAGTCTCTTACTACCGTTAAGGTTGCTCTTAGAGCTTATCTACACATGAAATGACAAAAAGAAGATGTTGCCATTTTATGACCCACGTTAAGAAGTGTCGATTGTCCCTTCTCTCCTTGATATTTTATATGGGAAAATTAGATATAAAGGATCTTTTTAAAAAAATTTGTCCATCTATACTTTATCTAGATAAGTTTGGTGAAATAGGTTTTTGGAAAGATTAAAAACCAATTATACCCTTAATTAAAATAAATTACAGAACTACAAAATATAATTTTCTATCTCCAAATCCAAAAACTCTAAATAAAATAGAGGATTTACTTCCAAAATCCAAAACCCAATTATAAATCCGTTTTAGTCCAAATCGTGAAAAAAAAAACTATTGCATCAATTTGGGATGTTAAAGATGGGTTCGTGCTCGTCCTCCCTTTGTCCACTGTCTAAATAGTTTATTTATATTCAATTTTACAGAAAGTTTAAGGTTAAAATATTGCCTCAATTTGTCTCCCATTTTAATAGCATTACTACAATCTCCACCGTTTGAACAAAAAGAAAATACAGTCTCCACCGAGCACAGTTACTTCAACAATAGAGTCATTACAAGAAGTGGATTTCATAATTTGTGATGCTTTCTATCAAGGAGAAAACGTTTTTAATATTTTAATTAATTCTAAATTTTTCAAAATATGTATTTTTATTTTTGTAGAACGTAATAAAAAAAATATTTTCATATATTCGATTTTCCAAATTTGTAGATTTAGTTTCCTTTTTGAAAGATTCACTTTCTATATTTAAGAATTCTAAAAATTTTAGAAATTGAAATATATATTATTTTAGAAAATGAATTCTAAAATAATAATACGTTTTCTAACGTTTTCAGAACATGTAGTAAATCGTAGAATGTATTTTCTGACTAAATTTAGAGCATGAAGGAAAGCGTAGAATACATGTTCTACGGATTTTTGGAATTTGTATTCCGTTCTTCTGAATATGTTAGAACAGATATCTAATCTAAAAGTCGTAGAACATGTACAAAAGTTTAGAATACAAATTCTGGTTTTCGTAGAACATTTACAAAAATTTAGAATATAAACTCTGATATTCGTAGAACACTAGAAAACATATTCTAATAATATTAGAGGAAATTTTATCCATCAAAAAATCAACTTTTTTCAACTAAATCACCAATTTTTATTTACAAAACATATATAATCTTGTATATCTACATGTTTTTTTGGTAAAATCATTTAAAATACTTGAAATAGATAATAAGGGTATTTTAGTCCAAAGTGACATTCTCAGAAAAATGGTGTATATGGTCAAACTTTTTTTTAGAGCTCCTTTATTTCTAATTTTCCCATTTTATATTTCCTATCAGTGCCGGCGTTTGGGGTGTGCAAGTAGAGCAATTGTACCAGGTCCAATTTTTTTTGGGTAAATTCAAGGATCCAATTTTTTTTAAGATTTGTACCGGGACTCAAAATTAATTGAGCCGGCCCTGTTTCCTATAACCATGATTAATTTTGGACAATATTTGATTATAAGATATTTAGTGACAAAAACATGATTTAGTTACATGATGATTAAGAAGAATCTTTCGTACTAAGTTTTGAGTTTTTTTTTTCTCAAGTTATGGATTAAGACGTCTACCTAGGCGGGTATTTAAATTTCCTATAAAATAAAACAAAAATTATTGGTGTTGATAACTTATTGAAGTTTTTCTAGATAGAGAGAGGTAGAGAAGAAGAAACTTCAAGCATAAACTTGGTACCAACACATGAACGTTTTTCATATTTTCGGCTTGTTTATTACTTTTAAAGTAAATTACCAAACTTTTGTAATTAACCAAAAGAACGAAAGGAAGAAAGAGAGAAGATGATGTGTTATACAAGTTACGAGTTTAAAGTCCTTTTCTAGGGAGAAAAATGATACTAAAAGATAATAGTGGAGGTTGCTTGCTCGCAATTACTAGTGTTATTCAAGGAAAAAGCAACGAAATTTTCATTTAACAAGTGTATAAAGAGGAAGTCGTTTAAGAACACCTAGAATCATTTATTTAGCTTATTATGATTTTATCTCATCCCGATATGATCCTTAACGTGATAATAGATTTTTTTCTTTTTTTGTTAAAGCTAATAGAAAATATTTGAGCAAAGCTTTTCTTTCAAAAATCAAGATTACAAAATTTCAAAGATTTATAGCAGCCATTGTACAAAGAGCATGCTTATTTAGCATACAAAATTCAATTGCAAATTTTTTTTAAAAAAACTCTAAATCTACAAGAAAAGAAACTTCATTGTTCATTCATAACATATACTCCATTTGTTGTTAGCGATTCCATTTCCTTTTGCTTTGCTCTACCTTTTTTTCACCTCTTTGTGCTTCTTTGTTTCCCTACACTTTTAATTTTTGAAGATTGCTTCTTCGATTTTATGCTTTTTTAAGTCTGTTTAAGCCTGAAACTAAGCTTAATCTCATAACTGTCATAAACGATAGAGAATCAAAATTGGTATAAAGCTTATCAACTAACTGAGTAAGGATTCCTAAGCTGAAAATATCTAAATAGAGAGATTCAACTGTCAGACACATACGCAAAAGCGACAGGAAAACGAAACTTCAAAACATGTGAACCAGAGTGATCCACAAGTTGGACAGGTTTCTTTCACATATACGACCCAAGTGTCCATCTCTAACACCTATTAAAACCAAACCATCCATAATCAATATAGACAAAACGTAAGCACAACGAAGTGGACCAAGAAGAAGAATATTCAAAAAGGAAGAAAAATATTCACAAAAGAAGCAAAAACAGGATTTACATACAGAGACAGACAGAGGAACTCCAAAGTTATAGAAACATGTCAGTCAAAGGATCTCTCACAAGACAGTATAGTAATCTAAACTAAGCTCATCGACAGTGAAGTATTTCTGAATCATCCTTTTAGGCTGATTGTGATGAAGATTTTCCTAGCGAGACCGATGCAAGTGCATTCTTTGCTCTTTCTTGGAAGTTCCTTGTTTTGGTGAGTCTCAGTTTCATCCATAGTCTCCTCACATCGATCATGTGTAGGGCACGGCCAAACAGTTGGCTAGTCTCACCGAGTATTCCCAAGCTCAGATGCGGAACATACAATGCCCATAACGTTTTCAAGCGTGATCCCATGATGGGGAAGATCAAAATTGCCAGTTTCAAAGACAGAAACATCAATGCAAGTACCATATATGGCTCTCTTTCTGCTACTTCTCTGATAGATGACCCGTTGTGTAGCCATGTGATCAGGTTACCATCAGTGTCCAAGCGTGTTGTTTCACCTTCATCCACATACTGGACAGGTTTAAGACCTGAAAAGCCACAGATATACACCAAGTGGAGCTTGTTATAATAAAAGTTAAATGATTGAACATGTTTCTTATGTAGTCAGATACAGTAGAAAATATGAGAAGAAATCACAAACAGAGACGCAGTCTGGTATTTCATGAAGAATGCTCTCACCTGTTGTTTCCTTGTAAAACTGGATAAGGGATGCAAGATCCTTTTGACCATGGTATCGCATCTTCATTGTTTGATTCACCATCAGGATTGAAGGCAAGCTATGGATACCATACCTAGAAAAGACACTGCAATTGCAAAAAAAAATCATGAGATCAATTAACATGGACCAAAAATGCCAAAAAATCATGAAAACGCTTAGTATTTTGGAGGATAAGCTACTCATGAAACATCTTCATAAGGCTAAAAGGGTTATATAGCACAAAAAACTAACTAATCACATTTGATGATCACCAAATAAACTAAAAAGTAGCCTCTGGCAAAGCGTGCAAGAAAAAGAGACAATAAACACACATAGCATTCATCTCTGTCATGTTTAATTATTTGTCCTGTCTTAGTAAAACTAATTAAGACGAAAACTTTACTGATCAGTGTAAAAAATGATTGATTACTGGCAAGTAATACACAATCTGATAAGCAATTTCAAGTCATTTTATTTCTGCAAGGGGGACATCAACACCCAAATTTCTTGTTGTAAATGATCCAAATAGAATTATATACGTATTCTAAATAAGTTCTTACGATGGTAAAGCCTGAGATTGCTCGACAATCAGGTGCTTTATGTGAGGAAACATTGAGCTCAGAACATCAAACTTTGGGCGTACTGCATGTGAAAACGGACACCGTGAGGCATAAAATAGTATGGATGTATAAGCATTTCCATGGTTTGCATCCATGAGTTTGTCTAGCAAGTCTCCATCTACCTGCATTAGGAAAAACACAGACTTAGATACTTGAGTTACAAAAACAAGCACAGATCCAAGTCCACACCCTATGAAGAAGCGCGCACACACATTTATTTTTTGCAAAAACATCTTTGCTGCATTTCAACATTAGAATCTGAACCTAATACTGTGCAGATGACATGATGAGATTCTGTCAGTAGCTTTACCACTGTTGACACAAATAAAGGCCATTCATTGAAGAACATAAGTATACTACTGTCATGAGACAAACGAGATCCCAAATATCAGAGAAACAAGTATGATCGTCACAGATACATCATAGTTATACAATTTTCCAACCTAAACAATCCAACCATTTAAGTAGATTATTTCATCATGAACTAACATATTGACTGAAAACAAACGTATTTCCATCAACTTCTTGTTATAGCAAGGGCCTCTATATCCATTGACCATTCCTCAAAATTCTAACTGCAGGTAAACCACTACCACAACCAAAAAGCCTCAAGCTATACCGTTCTCATTAAGCTTTGCATAATGAAAACTACAACAAAAAGTTGAAAAAGAGACTCTGTTGCCACCACCACAACAATAAAGAGTCTAAAGTGACATGATGCCAAACAAGCAAAAGAGAGCTCGAATCGATCCTTGCAATTCACATTATGGAAGAGTTATCATCTGAATTTTCAAGAGATGGGAATCTAAACAAATTCTTCTACTTTAAGCAAGCACACCAAACGCATGCCTAATCCAATCGAAGATTTAAAAAATATTCGTTTTGCTAATAAATCATAAAACTTTGTATAACTATGATGACGTACCTCGATAGGAGGGCTCGGATAGAGAGAACGAGGACATTTTTGCTGGATCCCGCATCGAAACACCACGAAATCGTGATTGCAAACGTCAACGTAAGCGAACCCACAAGGTAAGCATGATCCAGCTATCGCAGATAAGAGGATTATGGAGGAGACCCACAAATTCATTAAATCAGAAACCTAAATCTACGGCAAAACAGAGAAACACAGATCAAAATTCCCAAATTCGCTAAAAGAGAATCACCAGAAACTTTTTACAATTTACAAAAACAAAAACAAGAGATTAAAGGTGAAAATCGAATCAGAAATGGAGGACAAAAGCACGAAATCAAACCCAAAGGAAAACCTTAGATTTGAGCACGAGAGAGCTTACAGAACACAACTTTAAGAGAAAAAACTACAGGACATTTAAATTGTGTCTTCTCAGAAATATAAATTTGGGGAAAATCTCAGATCCATGAAAAAGTTTTTATTGTCACTTGTTTTTGCAGAAACATACATTACAGATGGAGAACGCCAAAATCGATTCTTTTTTTAATTTTCTTTTTTGACAAATCGCATTCGTCACATTCCCTTTTTTTTTTTTTTTTTTCTCCACTACGCCACTAATCTTGCCGTGATATGTGTTTAAGACATATCTCTTTTGTTTCGGTTGGATTAGTTTATGTAATAACCAACGACTAATAATACATTTTGTTCACTTATTAATTTATATAGTTTAAAAAATAAAAGAGAATTTTGTGAGGATTAATTCAGCCAAAAAAATAAAATTGTGAGGATTAGTATTAACTAATTTTAGAGAGACGATGTGACCCAAAAGTAACTAATCTTTAAGGCCCATTTGTTAGACCCAATAAGGCCCATAAGGCTACTTTTTTCTCCAGAATTTGACCTTTTATGTATTTGACCAAGTAGAAGTAAAAGAGCTCTTCTTCTCTTCTCCTCTTTCTTCTTCCTGATTAGATTTTTAGGGCTTTTGAAGCACGAACGCGTTAAGCTCTAATCGAGAAAAAATGGAGGTTGCGGATAGGAGAGACGAGGAGATCAGGGACTCTGGAAACATGGACATCATCAAGTCGCAGTATGTTACCGACTCTGTTTCCGAAGAACGTCGCTCTCGTGAGCTCAAGGATGGTCTCCATCCTCTACGGGTTTGTCATCTATCCTTAGTATCGATTCATTCGCAATTTGATTCTGATCTTAGGTAAAAATCTGATTCCCGTGAAGATTGTGAACTTTGTATATGACGGTTTATAGCTGGAGTAGTGGAAGATTCGGATTCTAAATCTTTGTTTGTTGGAGTTTTTGTTTTCGAATTAGGTTTTACGACTTTGTTTTGATGTATGTGAGCTCAAATGTTATAGGATTCTACTCAAGTGTGGTTTTCATATTCGTGGTACTGATTTTAGCTAGAACAAGTCAGATTGATTTAGAGAAAATGCTGGCTCAGTGACTCTAGGACTTTTGGTAATGTGCAGTACAAGTTTTCGATATGGTACACTCGTCGCACACCAGGGGTTCGGAACCAATCTTATGAGGATAACATTAAGAAGATTGTGGAATTCAGCACTGTAAGTTTAAAAATACTAATGGAAGTTCATTCTTGAAGCTGTTTGCAATATTATCTTGTTCGTTTATGAGATATGGCTTTGGTAATTTAGGTTGAAGGGTTTTGGGCCTGCTACTGTCACCTTGCACGTTCTTCTCTCTTGCCTAGTCCAACAGATCTTCATTTCTTTAAGGATGGGATTCGTCCGTTGTGGGAGGTAGGTGTTTCAATGTGTTGATTTTTCTTATTGTGTGTTTTTATGTGGATCATCGATAGAGTGGGAACCTTTTATACAACAGAGGTTTCTTTATAGTTGTATCTCCTACAATAAACCAACTAAACTAGCTAAATTCATTTCCTTCAGGATGGCGCCAACTGCAATGGAGGAAAGTGGATCATTCGTTTCTCAAAAGTTGTATCTGCTCGCTTCTGGGAGGATCTGGTGAGTTTATTTTCTTGTGGGAACTACTATTGGAGTATTGACACCTTTCTACTTCATTTAAAAGAAACCCCTTTTTTCAATGTTCTTTATTGTCCATCTTCCATACTTAGGGTCTGGGAATCATGTTATGTTATATACTCTTCCATTTGTTTGTTTTCTTCAGCTTCTTGCATTGGTAGGCGACCAGCTTGACGACGCTGATAACATATGTGGGGCAGTACTGAGTGTCCGCTTCAATGAGGACATCATTAGTGTATGGAATCGCAATGCTTCTGACCATCAGGTGAGAAAACTGAGTTTCTCTCTCTCCCTCCCTCCTTTTTTTTGGTACTTACATAGTGCAATGTTTTCTTTAAACAGGCAGTGATGGGTTTGAGAGACTCAATCAAGCGGCATTTGAAGTTGCCCCATGCATATGTCATGGAATACAAGCCCCACGATGCTTCTCTCCGCGACAACTCTTCCTACAGAAACACATGGCTGAGAGGATAGGCTCAAAGTGAACGATTGTATCATGTAATGTGGAGAAGATTTGGGAAGCTCATCTGCAACCTGGGAAGATATCTGGATTGAACCCTGTATCCAATACCATACTGTACCGAAGGCTTACAATACCAGAAAAAAAAAACAAAATCCCGGCAAATTCTGTGTCAGTATGTGCTCAATCGTTTTCTTGTTTCTACATCTTGCTACCTTCAATGGTTTGACTCTTGTTCAAAACTTCATTTTCAATGAAAACTGGAGATTACGTACTGGTTTACATTATGACTCATGTCTGAAACAGTAACAGGATGTCAATATACAATTTCACTTCGTACTATTGTCTCTAATGTACATCTACTGATGAAAAACTGAGTATGGCTCTGCTCTGGATAGTCCATTGAACTCAAAAGCTACAGTTTAGCATCTGCAGATGATTGAAGTCCGATGATACCTGGTTCAACATCAAAACATAGAGTGAATTACTTCACACACTGGAAACTAGAAAATAAGAGAAAATGGTGTTGCTCTGTTTTTTTTCAAAATCTTAGCCTTGTAGCAGTACCGCATCCAACTCTTGAGCCTGCGTTTCCCGTTGATTTGCTAAGCTTGTGCCCTCCTGCAGTAACAATTGCAAAAAGAGATCATGGCTCTTTAGCATCGATAAAGCACATCAACCTAAGAACTAATGCCTGGTACTTGATGACAACTATCAGAAACTACAGTGATTGCTTTTGAGATTAAACTTCTACAACTCAATTTGCATATTGTGATATTAGACCATATGGATATCCAAAGGCTAAAAGAAGTTCCTACCTTTCCCAAGGTCATCAGGATCAGCATGCACAACAACCGCCCTCCCCAGTATAGAATACTGCCCACTAAGTGGTATCTGTGAATTCAAAGAGAAGTTGAGATAAATGGGGAAACGTCAGAGAGATATATATGCACAATCTTAGAAGCTTAGGATTTCCAAAAGTAACCGAAAATGTTATTTTGCCAAACATTAAATGGTTTAAGGAGGGGAAAAAAGAAGATAATATACCTGTTTGTCTTTGATTGAGATTTCAGCAACACCTGAAAACAAGTCTCATCCACAGAATACTAGCATCATTCTTCAAAGAGCACAAAACCATATATAGAGATGAGAAAAAGATTATACCATCTGATCCTGCAAGAATGTTACCCAAATCGCCTGCATGACGCTCTTCCTCATTCGGTGGCCCGTGAACTCGATTTAATGGATTGAAGTGAGGTCCTGAAAGTTATCATTATCATGAGAACTCAGTCATATATCACAAAGGAGAAAAACCAAGTAAAAGCAAACATTCATAGCTTAGATTTTTTAAGCTTTGTCTCTGGTTCTATTGTCAGCTAACCAAATTGTTCCTTGAGCCAATTCTTTGGCAACACTAAGAGCCATCCTAAACTAAAATTATGATCCAAACCAATCCATTTACATCAAGATGAAGCAAGATTACTCTTTTCACATGTCTGTATGTGTTTCAGTCTTTCAGATAAAGATTATTTAAGAGAAACAGTTATAGAACAAGCTACCAAAAAAAAAAAAAAAAATCGGCAGAAAGTAAATCAAACTCAGTAGAACAAAAATTGAATACAAGAAACCAACAAACAGAGAAAAAGAACCAACCAGTAGAGTTGCAGCCATTTGTGGTATCACCAAAAGAGTGAATATGAAATCCATGGAAGCCAGGAGAGAGTCCTGAGATCTTCCCGGTAACATGAGTTGTTCCTGGTAAACACACAAAGACCACAGACCAAAGCCCAACGAGTGAAATATAAAACAAGTCCTCATAGATTAAAATGTTTGAAGCCAATAAAGACAGATCACCGAAAGTGTCTTCTACGAATTGAAGACAGCCTCGGACGTTGTTATCGCCGGCGATAAGAGCCACCGCTCTCAGATTGCCTCTAGGAGCTTCCATCGGTTCTGTGTTTGGCAATTGATACAAAATGTCTATCGGATTATACTGAAACTAAAATTGAGTATTGGTTAAAAATAACTATAAACCGAATCAAACCGGAGCTAAAACTCTCGGTTAAGAGAAATTATAATTCCAAATCGGAGAGAAAAAACACAAAAGGTCTTAAGAGAAACAATGTAACAAACAACTAAGTTAATAAGACACCATAATTAGTGAAGATTGTTTGTTCCTAACACATTCACTAGATTTTGAGAGAGTGATCAAACTAATATCACATCTCTTATTTGGCGACTTTAACAATCATCTCGGTCGGTTTGATGAGTGTGAACGTGCAAACATCTCCAATCACTAAACCTAGTTCTTTAGCCAAACGAATCCATCCAGCACAGAATCTTGATTGTGAACCAGTGAACTTATACATAACATCCCATGATCTTTTCCCTTCCGGATCATGAATCTTGAACATCGTTGCTTCCGTTGGCATATGCAACTCCTCAAACATCTTTGGAATCCCCTGAATCACAAATTCCTTATTGGATTCATAATTCACATTTATATAACAATTTGACAATGTAACATGTTTTGTCTATCTTACCAAGAAAAAGAGGTATGATTTCTTTATGGTGAGGGTAAATTCTGGAACAAGAGACACATTGTCGTCTTCAGAATCGTTCCAAATACTTTCCATTTCCATCATCCTCTTCTTCTTGTTTGATGTCTCAGTTTCCTCAGCTTTCTTATAACTCAAGCTAAGCCTTTGTCTTCTTCTTGTAGATTCAGCTGTTTTAAGACCAGTATAGCTCGATTCAGACCAAGACTCTATCTCTTCTTCCTTCTTCACATCTTCGTAGATGTTCTTCATTTGTTCTCTCTTGTTCCGACCTAATTTCATCAAAATCAACCACAAAAGTAAATTAAACACTGTCTTCTTCTTCTCCTTAAGCATCAAGAAAGCAATCACATAGATGAAAACTTACCGGAACTAGAAGCAATGGTTGCAGATCTGCGTGGTGTAAGTAGCTCTTTACCATCTATTTGGTAGATGTCCACGCTAAAGCACATATTTCCTTGGTGTGTGAAGGTAAGAAACTCGTTATTACCTAAACCATAGTCGCTCAAAAACTGATCCCATCCTTTTTTCTCCATAAAGTAGAAGCTTGGGTTTCTACAAATTTTGATAGGCCAAGAGCTTCCCCATGACACTTTTAACACCATCTTATGCGAGAACTCTTCGTCCGAGATGCTTTTGATGAAGTTTAGAGGGATCCCTCTCTTTCAACATATAACAAGAAAAAGATTTGTCAAGAAATGAAAGAAAGAGTTGAATTATGCAATTACAGTGACAATCACTGAAAACTTCACATCCACCAAGCCAGAGCCGTTCCTAGGAGTATAGAGACCAGAGGCGGTGCTAAAAATATTCCTCAAATCATATAAAACGAAACTTAAGAAAAAAATAACTACTACCATCCTAAATAGATAAAAACCTAGAGTAAAAATCAAAGATTAATTCTAAATCATATTTTTTTTTTTCTTTTTGTTGTTACAAAATCATCAACCAAGCATTCAAAATTAAAATGTTTAACCAACTTCGTTTCGATAGATAAAATAGCCGAATCACTCAATTTTTTTATGATATACTCGAGACTAGTTTTACTTTCTATTTAGTATTCTAAATACAAACAAAAATTTAAAAGCTAGTATTAGATGAAACAACATTATTATGAAGAAAGTTCTTACCAATTGATTACGAAAACAGAATGTCATCGATTGTAATTGTAAGTCAACGATGATTAAGAAACTACTAGCTTTTGGTTTTCTATTAGACTTTTAACTAATTAAAAACTATTTTTGTTTAACCCAAAATTGTCACATTTTTCTACGTTATACCTAAGAAACTAATAGCCTTTGATTTATTTTTGTAGAAAAGGCCGTAAGCCAAAGTTTATTTTTTAATGCCTTAGCCACGGGCCTGCACCAAGCACATTGAGGCCAAAGTTTCAAACTTTTGAACATTAATTGATTTGGTCCGATCATTTCACACACAAACCTAACAAGAAATCGGAAAGGAAAAAAAACAAAACAGAGCAAAATTTCACCAAGAACAAACAGATCTAAGTTAATGAAGACCACATTTACTTTAGAGACCAATTATAACCTTGTAAGAACCAAAAGATATGATCTTTCAAAAATAAGCTAAATCGGTGATGAAGTATGAGAAAATCAAGAGAATTAACCATGATTTCAGATGATAAATCTGCCGGTCGAAGGATCTTGAAGAACCCTGGATTCTCTGCATCATCCATAATCTGACCAAAAGCTCTGTTCTTCATTGTTCTCTCTTTCGTTAACCTCTCACTCTATTTCTCACTACTTTTCTCTCGCTCTCTGATTTATGACTCACTAATTCTCTTTCTATTTTTTCTTCCCTCATATTACTAAATAGAGGAACTGTGTTTTGTGACTTCAAAGACACGCAAAAAGCAGAGCATTTTGCTAGTTTTAGTAACTTAATTTACTACAATGACAGTGACTAACAACTTCATTTACTCAATAAGTCTTAAATTTCTATTGTTACTGGTTTACAGCCAATGTAAACTTAAATTATATAATTTTATTTACTTTTTAATCTTACACTTTTTCTTTGATCATACTTTTTAATCTTACACAAAACAGATCGAATTTCTAAAAATTTAAGAACAGATATATATTGTATAAGATAGTGCGGTAGATGTAACCTGCATGTATTCCACATCTAATCCATAGTTAATGCGTAACGTGTCAATGTGATGTTTATATATATGATAAAAATGTAACATAAGTTGGAATCTCTATGCTAATTTTTGTTTCCTATTTTTGGTTACTATATATTCAAATTTTGATTTATATGTTAGTCTTTAACTAGATATAGATGTGACCCTACGCTTCACGTGAGATTGAATTTGAAAGTTTGAAATTGTTTTTAAACTAGTATTTAGTAAAATCACTTAAGAATAATTAACAATATAAATGATTAAATATTTTACATAATTGAGAACGAATTAAAAGTTCAAGTGGTAGCAAAAGTATTTAGGCCTTTGTTTATCCGATGAAAAACCTTTTTGTGGTACAAAAACAGGCGAGTATGAATTGAAGATAGATAGCCTTGGCCCTTATACGTTGATTTCGGTTACGAGTTATTAGATTACCAAACCAGAGTAGCCTCCTGGTTAAACCGGATGAAACGAAGCAAAAGCGAAGGGCAAAAATGGAATAAGCAGTTAAAAAAAAAAGATATCCGGAGTAAAGTTCGGGGGATTGAACCCGACGTGAATCGAACACGCAACCTTCTGATCTGGAGTCAGACGCGCTACCATTGCGCCACGGATCCGGATATTATGTGTTACACTTAATTCTATTTAATCATAATCAATTATAATTAGAGTAGTTCTAGTTCTTCAATTGGTGACTTTGGTGTTGTCTTTCTTTTTCAATGATCGATCCAAAATGTATTGACATGAATCGTTTCTGTTGCATAAAAATGGCATTTACTCTCTTAACTTTTAGAACAACTCTTTCAAGAAGAAAGAGAAAAAAAGCTCATGTATTTACAATGACTAAGTCTATTTCTAACTATGAAGAAAAAAATGTTGGATCATCATCATTGGAGCCGAGAAGTCACAGTGATGAAGGTTTCTTCAGGACAAGGGATCGTTAAGCCACCCATTGGATGATCGAATCCAAACTCTTCCTCGGATTTACTGAGTAGAGCTTGAAATGAAGGTTGGTTCAAGTATGAGACTGGCACCAAATATCTCTTCTTCTGGCTCTCTCCTACGTACACTGCAAGAAACCCTTTTGGCGCTGCTGAGGCTGCTGTTTTGCTCATAGAAGCTGCTGCGGTGGAGCGGCTTAGAATCTTCTTTGCACCCAAAAGACTTCTCACAAAAGCCATCTTTTTTTTTGTTCTGAAAAGTTTTGAAGCTGTTTAAGATGTATGAAACTGGATCGCTTGTAGTTGGTTGATGATAGAAAGAATGGGTTATGAGTGTATATATAGAAAGATCAACGAATGAGTTGAAATCTCTATGAAAAAATCATTGAAACTTGTGGTCTTGAAGCGTCGGACAGACTAGAACAGAGAACATGGGTCTGTCTTTACCATTTGAAAAAGATGCATTAATGCAATTTGTCTTGATGAGATAATTTAAGTGTGGGACATTAAACTAAAAACAAACTCCATCTGCAATTCACAAGGGACTGTTTTCTCAATGTCTTTTAAAGATAAGACATACTATTGTCAATAATAAAGACCAGCAAGTTTCTCTTCTCCATGTTCTGTGATGATCCTATTCTCTAATCTCTTTGGTCTACATGTCTTTAATATCAACTTAAAGTGGGGACGCGAAGTTGCTCAACAACAGAAAAACAAGTCTCTGTCACTGGTTAAGTTGTTCTTTTATGATACCCACAAATAGGATCTCACATGAAAGTTGCAAGTAATAGAAGATTATATGTTAGGTTCGTGGTGAAGTCTCTGTAGGAGACAAAGTTGTTGAGAGATAGGACAGGAAAACAAAGTTGCTAAGTTCCCTTAAGGCATAAGAGCATCTCCAATGGGGAGCTCTCTCCAAGAGACTCTCTCAAATTTTTTATTATAAAATTTTTGAAAATATGAGATGAGAACTTTTGTTTTTTTTTTAAATTTTTCATAGTCCAATGGTAGGTTCTCTAGTAAGGTTCTCTTAGGAAATTTTTTTTTATTAAAAATATTCTTTCATAAAACTTAACAATTATTGCAATTCATAAAATATTAAACATATATTTAAAAATAATGCATAATTATAACAATATAATTTTGTCATAAATCATGAGCTAGTAATAATTTTTAGTTAAATATATAACTATAACAATATAATTTTGTAATTTTGTAATAAATCATGAGCTAAATTAAAACAAAAATAGTACACCAAAACATTTAACTAAAATAATACACCAAGTCATAAAGACATAAACAAAAATTAGTGAATTGCCTCACTTCAAAACCAATTAAGATGACATTTTCCCATTTTTGATAAATTTCCTTTCTTGATTTATACATTCAGAAGCCAATGTATGGAATCTTATCGTTCTTGATTACACATTATTTGATTTATAAAACAGCTAGTTATATATATGTTTCATAGTTACAGAGTCTATCACAAAATCAGAGATACATAAAGCCTATAAAACAAACTCCAAGTCTTGTACATCTATGAACACACTCGACCAGATTTAGACATTTCTCCCTTTTCAGAGGATTAGGTCGCAAAGAGAATCTTACCAATGTGGTTACTACTCTCCATAAGGCTATGAGCTTCTGCTGCTTGGGACAATGGTAAATACTTGTGAATCACTGGTTTTACCTTCCCTGCTTCTATCATTGGCCAAACATTCTTCTCTGACTTCCGCAACAACAACAACTTTGTTTTCTATGCTCCTTGGTCTCAAAGCTAATACGAAATCTGAGAACACAAAAGCTAAAACGAAAACTGATTCATTCAAACAATCTCTGAAGCATCATAGACAATCCAACACTTATCAACAACCTTATCTAACCCAAGCTATCAAAAACGAGTAACAATAGTGGATATATGACAAACCCAATTGATATCCAAATCAGAAGAATCTAAAGAAACATACTAACTAGAAACAACTTGAAGGAAAAAAAATGTTTTCTGAGAAACTCTAAATTGGCCAACCATCTTCTCCTATTTGCACACTACATTTGCATGACCTAGTTCTGATTAATGATCTAGAGAATCATCCACGAAACTGCAATTACAAATTGTTACCAATCGAAAAGCAAGAGAAAAGGATTGTTGAGGAAAATATTAAAACTTTCTTTTGCAAGAGTACCAATTCTCAAAACTAAGATGAGATATTTAAATTTTTTCACAAATCAGAGCAAAGAAACAGCTACTAACCAAAACCCAGATTCGAACTTTCACAAATCTCTAACGCATCATGAGAAAGTTAGAGACACACTGATAACTTCCACAGTCCAATGGATCATCAACTAACCCATCAATCGTTCAATGCATAAATCTATCTCTTCTGAAATGAACAAAAGTAGAGCGATTGAGAGATACATAGATGAAGATGAAGATTCCGACTGCAATACCTCTCACCCACCACAATTTCGGAGAGAATTTTAGCCTCTATCGACGGATTCATCGGAAAAATCTCTTCATCAGTTTTTCGGAAAAAATCGCAAAGGAGAGAAACACAGTTTTTTTGTTGCGGAGAAAACCAAGTAAAAGAGAGGCTTTTTCTTTCTTTTGTTTTAATGCTTCAGCCAATAAGTTGCTGACACGTAGTCGCCTCTCTCCAGTTCTCAAAAGCCTCTGAAGAGAACCAACTCTCTTCTATTTTTGTCATTTTGATTTATTTTTTCTCCACTTTTTCAAGAGAACCTCCCAAATTTTTTGAGAGAATCTCCCGTTGGAGATGCTAAGGATTCTTCAAGTACACCACTGTTATGATCTTACTATAAGTAGCTGCTACTGATTCCTTAACAACTATCTTCCCTTGCACAATTTCGGGAGAAAAAACATTCTGTTCTTAGAGCTTCATTAATAAGAAAAAAGATCAATGCTTTTGCTGGTTCTTTTCAGGAAATAAAGCATGTTTAGGTTTACGTTGAGGAAAGGGAGCAGAAGAGCTAGAAAATAAACAAAGTAAATCACAAGAAGCAGACAAGAGAACATGTCATTCGGGTTATACAAAAGATGTGAAAGCTAAGAGATTAACAAGAAAAACAAAAAGTCTCCCATTAACCAAGGAAGCTTTTGACGAGCTGAGCCACAGAATTAGCCAAAGAATCAGCAGCTTCTTGAGTGGATGCTTCTGCATAAACTCTCACCACATCTTCTGTACCTGATGGCCTTATAAAAGCTCTGCCACGCGGGTACTTGTTGATTTCAGAATTAATAGCATCTTGAATCCCCAAAGGTCTCAGAGCCTCGGTTTCTTCGCTTGTGGTCACAACCGCTGTTCTGTCTGGAACTTCGACCTTGATCTGTCTGCTAGGAAGGTCCTTGTATAGCTCATTCCACTTCTGTATTGACCATCCCATGTGTTGCAGAATCACTTCAACCAAGAGCACTCCACTTAAAGCATCACCAACCGCTTGGTTAATCAGGTTACTCACCGCCACTAGTCTAGACACCGCTTTGTGCTCTTCCGAACCACCCTGACCTTTGGCCGTAAGATCTTTTTGTTTGGAAACTAACCAAGATAGGAAAGATTCCGAGAAGAGTATAGTCCCGTGGCCATTAGCTTCAAAGTAGATTCCAATATCAAACTCAGCTGCTTTCTCGTGTAAATGCTTTACCCCAGTTTTAGCAAAAACAACATCTAAACCCAACTGCCTTAGGTAATCAGTGGATGCACCATTCGCATAAGCTGTCTGCACAACACCAAGACGAGACTGCTTCCCTTCTTTATCATCATCCAGAGCATTTAGTTGCTCTTTGATGAAGAGAGCAAACAAAGACAGAATCTTATCACCGTCAAGTAGCTCAACCTTATCAGAAGACTCTGAAGGAATGTAAAAGTAAACCAATCGATCTGCATCACCATCCAAACTCGCACACCTCATCCCCACATCCTTAGACCCAAATCCTAAAGGCAAAACCTTTTCTTTCTGCACAAAATCAGCACCCACACCTTCATTAAGCACACCACCATCTCTCCCTGTGTTACGAATCTCAAGATTAAGATTACTCAAAGACCCTCTTAGCTCCTCAATCTTCTGTCCACCTACACCATTAGCACCATCTACAAGCAATTTGCTAATCTCTAACTTATCATTTCCACTACTTGGAATCAGATCAATCAAACACCTAAATGAACTAGAGAGATTCTCAAAGTAATCATTCTCAGTTGCCTTAAGACCTTTATTCTTAGCTCTAACCATCCAATGTAATTGCGGAGTCGTCAAAACTCCAATGTCAATCGCAACAGCTCCCAAAACTGAACCAACTCCGATCTCAGCAGCTCGGAGAAGCGATTCACCACTAGGTCTAGTATCTCTTCCCAACCAAACCTCTGCACTTTTCTTATCCTCTCCGATCTTAATCTCTTCCTTCACCACGAAATCTCTAATCAATGAAACGAGTTCTTGAGGAGAAGATGCGTTAGCGATCTGATCTGCGAAAGGCTCCCATTCCTGAGAAAGCATACCTCCAGATGGATCTGAAACTTTAATGCCATTGTCAGAAACTTTGTTATGCGAAGCTGTAATCATAAGCCCGACGGTGGCTGATCCAAGCTTAAGCGATCGGAGAGCTGAAAGAATCCCAACTCTATAGACAGTTGATTCAAGCAACTTTGCATCGCCTCGGAACCCAGCTGTTCCATACGAAAGCTTGACGCTTTGAGGAATCGGAAAAAGCTCAGATGATTTGCGGAGTGAAGCAATTTGGATCTCGTCCATGGCGCTTGTGAGAGAAACAGAGAGAAGGAGAAAGTGAAGCTAATCAACGTATAAAGGAAAGCTTTTTTTTATTTCATCTTTTTGACATAAAGGAAGCATTTTTATTTGACTTTGATTATAAACTAGATTTTAACCCGCGGTACACCGCGGGGCTATACTTTAAACAAAAGTTTGAAAATTATCTATAGATATAAGTTATATCATATAACCTATTGTTTTGTTTGATTAAATGTACCTATATATGTATATATTATATATATTACCACGCGGTATACCTCGGGTCGATTTTTTATAACAATAATTTTAAATTTTAAGTTGTATTTTTTTGTTAATATTATTTGTTTTATTTAGTGTTAATGATTTTATAATTGTATTTGATTGTTAATTCTAGGATTTCATCCGTAGTATACCGTCGCATATTAATATCGACCCAAACCCGTCCCATGAAATTAAACATCATTTTGTTATATTTCTTTTTAATAATATTTTTATTTAAAAACATATACAATTCAAGTCAATTTATAAGTTTGCTTTAAAAAACATATATTTGTAATGTTTTTAATTATTATAATAAAGTAATAATATACAGATGTTGCTTACTATAGTTATAATCAAAACCAACTAAAAATCTAAGTTTAGTGTAGATTATGAATTATAGTTACGACCAAAAAAAAAATTAATCAAATACAATTAGTGTAAATTAAGAAAACAAACAGAAATATAACAAAACTTTGGAAATCGTTTTAATGCTTTAAATTTGTTAACAAAAAAAAAGGAAACATCATATTTAACCAAGATCGTTGGAGCAAAAATCTTTTCTTAATATCTTTTATTTAATTTCCAAATCTTAAGAATTAATTCCAGTGGCATTCCATTGTAAATAGTAGTGAAAGCCAGGATTTATTTCATATTTGTATTCAAAAATGTATATATAGATGTTACATTAGTCTAGTGGGAGAGCTTTGTATGTACAAGATGGTGTGACTAACAAGAATAATCGTTTGATGGGTATGTGTTTATCCTTTTTCCTGTTTCTTTTTGTCTACAAAGATGATTGCAAAGAGAAAGATCTTTCATGTTTCCTGAAGAAGATGTGAGAAGTGTATGTGAGGTTTAAGGGTTTAGGGACCTCTTTATAGATATGTGTCACTTGAAGATATTTGATTTGTCTTTTCGGGCTCAGAGAAGCTTCAGCTAATATGTACTCACACATGATTTGTCAAGTCTTGCCAAACACTTTGATCTCATAAGACCCCATCTGATGGTCACTATGATGGTGGTGGTTGGATGAAGAAGCTGAAGTTCTTGCAGATATATCCACATGGATGTGACAACCTGACAGGTTTAGTCGTCCTTGCATTTCAATCGATTTAAAATTTCATCACATGAGATTATGTCCTTTGAACATGAATGTGTCATTCTTGTTATCTTGGTAGGCAACTTGAGGTCCCACCACATCATTAAGAAACTAACCTGCTAATGTTTTATTATAAACAAGAAAAGATTGCAATATAATGTCAATCAGCTTTCATTGCTTGTCAATTGTCATATATCATATCTGGAAAACAAAATCATGTGAACCTCTCTTCTTGTATGTCCCACGCTTGTAGACTACAGTTTTATTGATTTCAGGGTGGGTTTAACTCCTTCATTGATCTATTTATACATCCAGAAACAGAACCAGTTCTTCACATCACCAAGAAGTAAAGCAATATCCAAAGCTTGACTCTAAGCATTTAACTTGTTATCCTCAATCCATCTTTAGTTTACATTTTGAGAGATTAGAAATGGCTCTGGTGCGAGGTCTCTTGGGTGCAAAGAAGATTCTGAGCCGTTCTGTAACGGTTACAACACCAAAAGGATTTCTTGCGGTGTATGTGGGTGAGGACCAGGTCCAGAAGAAGAGATATATGGTGCCACTCTCATACTTGAACCAGCCTTCATTTCAAGATCTTCTCAGTAAATCCGAGGAAGTGTTTGGGTTCGATCATCCGATGGGTGGCTTAACGATCCCTTGTCCTGAAGATGCCTTGATCTCTGTAACTTCTGCGCTACAAGGAAGATGATCCGGAAAGAAGATAGGTCTAACATTACTTAGGTCGAGTTAGAGATATAGTTTATTCAATGTAAATAGGTCAAACCTTTTTCCTCAAAGAAAGAGTTGTTCAAGAGGTTACCAATACTCAAATGTGAAATGTCATTTTGTGTGTGGGAAACAATGGTGTTAATGCGAATTGCAGAAGTTTTCAACGAATAGCTTCATCTTGATGATTGGGATTTGGGAGGTGCAACCATTTGGCGTCACATTTAGCAGATGGATAGTAGCCATAGATAACTTCTTAAAACAGATGAAAGTCTCATAAAACAATCTTAACTTCAGACCACAAACAGGGTTTCACAACAAGCATACGGTTTTCAAGATACTTAAAGCAGAAAATAAGTCTGATAAAACATTCTTAAAATAGGACCAACATAGAGGTTCCAGAACTAGCAGAAAATCTCAGCTCTTGTTTAGTTGACAGATAAGCGTGGGATACAGAAGTCAACAAGCAGACCTGTTGGCTCTTTCACCTGAGACTCGTCGCCACCATCAAGCTGGACAAACATACGGCTCATACACACTTTGACAAATGAAGTCTTCTTCTTGTAACAGATCTTCACCGTGGCAACAAATTTTCCCTCAGACTTATCCACTGCAACTATGATGGCATCTCTAAGTCCAACATAGCTTGATCCATAACTTGACGGGCCATCGTAAATCCCCTACCACACAATAAAAAGTTGAACAAGATTAGATCAAAACTTTGTCAATAATCTCTGAAAATTTTGAAATTGAACTAACAACACTTTACCTCTCCAACACGATCAATCTCTGGACTGAATAAATGGAGTCTTGCTCCCACCGGTTGTTGCTTCAACAGCTTCAATGCTTCATCCAAACTCTTAGTCTCAATCACTTCTCCTTTCATAGGCACGCGAGGAATGTGACAAGCAAATGGTGGAGCCTTGAACGTACATCCCACATGTGCCCATTGTTCTCTTCTCGGTAGCCCTTTCTTGAAAGCACATTCAAGGCAGTCTTTGACAGTGAGATGTTGCTCCCTTTCTCCCTGCACATCTTCCCTCTTGTTCCAAACGTTTGCCTCCATATACTGAAGGAGGTTTTCGATAGTGAGCTGAGAGCTTTGTTGATCCATTTCTCCCTGGTCGTCTTCCTTCCCAGCGTTATCCACCAAATACTGAGCTGAGTACTCAGTATACCCAGAGTCAAGTTTGAAGATAACCCGTGCAGAGCTAATCAGATTCACCGCTACCATAGCTGCATGTTGAGATGCATCTGCAAGACAAAAAAAGATGAAAATGTTGTAGTCAATCCATATGATTCTTTCAAAGGACTAGACTAAACATGTTATATTAAAAACAGGAGTAAACTATCAGTTAAACTCATTCACAGTTTCTTTAAATGATGCGAAGAAAGTAATTTTCTCCAGATTCAAGATTTGATAATTTACCGTAATCTTCTTGCTCACTACTTGCTTTTTCGCAATCTGGGTGACAGAGGCCACGAGTCTTTGCCATAGATTGCATGAATAGCTGATTCATATCCATCTTCGATTACTTATCCCTGGTTTGAAGTACAATCAAGCAGAAGAACACATTCAGAAAAGAACACACATTCACGGTTCCAGCAGAATCAAGCAGATAAAGCAAAAGGAAAAATAAAACAAAGACCTAACTAGCTAAAAGCATAAACAGGGTTTCAAGTTTTGACATAAACATAACCATTTCTACTTGCAGAGCAAAAATCGTCGAACAAGAAGCTCTAGACTAAACCAAACTAACGATGATAGCTTCCTTTAACAAAGAATAACTCTAACCTAACGAAGGATTCAGCATCGATCATCCAAGAAAAAAAAGTTGAAACCCTAAAAGTTCATTTCTGTTCACTAATCGCACTGAGAAAGGCCAAATCACAGAAAAAAATCCTTAACAAACCCGAAACAAGCTAAAAGAATCCAACAGAGAAAGAAAAATTCGAGAGAATGTTACCGGAGAGGAGACACAGAGAATCAGAAGAGACACTCGCAATCGCAATCGTCGTCGCGTAGAGAGAAACTCAGAGAATGTTCGCGAAACTCTCACAGCCCTCGCGAAACCCTATTTCACCTCAGCTTAGTCCCAAAACGACGTCGCTTTGTGACTTCAACTTTAGTCCTTAATACGACGCCGTTTGCCAAAGTTTCGTTAACGACGCCGTTTATTTTGAGATTGCCAATGTTCAAGTCTTGACTTAAACAACAGAGCTTTGAAGATTTCTAGTTCTACTGATCAATGTTACGATCAGGATAAATTCATAGTAGTCTAGTGTTATGAGATTTAAATTTGTTGCAGGAAACACTAAGGTTACAAACAATAACATATATACCCTTATTAACTCAATCTAAAGATTGTAATTTCAGTGATCTCACTACACAACAAAATTACTACAAAGCTAGTTAGAGATTGTTATATTAATACCCTTTGGACAAAATGCTTATGAACAGAACAGAGAAATCTCAGTTGCAATTTCAAACACATGCAAGAAGATCTCTTTGGTGCCACCATGATCTTCTTTGCATTCATTAGACTTCTAAGATAAGGAACAACTCTATCTCAAAAACAATGTTGGATAATCATCACTGGAGCCGAGAAGTAACATTGATGAAGGTATCTTCGGGACAAGGGATCGTTAAGCCACCCATCGGATGATCGAACCCAAACTCTTCTTCGGATTTACTGAGCAGAGCTTGGAACGAGGGTTGGTTTAAATATGAGATTGGCACCAAATATCTCTTCTTCAGGCTTTCTCCAACGTACACCGCAAGAAACCCTTTTGGGGCCGCAGAGGTTACTCTTTTGCTCATAGAAGCTGCCTCGGTGGAGCGGCTTAGAATCTTCTTTGCACCCAGTATACTTCTGACCAAAGCCATTTCTATATTTTTATCTGAAAATTTGAAATTCTTTTTAAGCTTCTGAAGATGTATGAAAGATTCAAGTTATTAGAAATATTGCTTGGTGTTGGTTGATGATGATAGAAATAATGGGGTTATGTGTGTATATATAGAAATATCAATGAAGGAGTTGAAACTTCTCTGAAAAAATCATTGAAACTTGTGGTCTTGAAGCGTGGGACAGACTAGACCAGAGCTCACATGGTTCTGTCTTTACAATCTAGAAAACATGCATTAATGAAATTTGTTTTGATGAGATAATTAATCGAATTTGGGACTATAAACTAAAAACAAAATCCATATGCAATTCACAAAGGACTGTTTTTCAATGTTTTAAAAGATAAGACATGTTGTTATGTTGTTGAACAACATCAGTACCCACTATAATTTCTTATTAAATCCATTTAGAATTTTAGACCACAGAGATTAGAGACTGGCATCATCACAGAACATGAAGAACAAAAACTTGCTGGCTGTTATTGACAATTGCATGTCTTATCAAACATTCAGCAAACAATTGCATATGGAGTTTGTTAAATATCTCATCAATACAAATTGCATTAACGCTTCTTTTCCAAATGGTAGAGACAGAACCATGTGAACTCTTTAGTTTGTCCCACGCTTCAAGACCAAGAGTTTCAAGGATTTTTCAGAGAAGTTTCAACTCATTCATTAACCTTTCTATATATACACCCATAACCCATTCTTTTTATAATCAACCAACAACAAGCGATATATCCAATAACTTGAATCATTTCTTTCATCTTCAGCTTTTGCTTCAGAAAGAATTCAAATTTTCAGACAAAGAAAGAAATTATAAATGGCTCTGGTAAGAAGTCTACTAGGTGCAAAAAAGATTCTAAGCCGCTCCACCGCAGCAGTCTCGGCGGCACCAAAAGGGTTTCTTGCAGTGTACGTAGGAGAGAGCCAGAAGAAGAGATATTTAGTGCCACTCTCATACCTGAACCAGCCTTCTTTTCAAGCTCTGCTCAGTAAATCCGAAGAAGAGTTTGGGTTCGATCATCCGATGGGTGGCTTAACGATCCCTTGTCCCGAAGATACCTTCCTCAATGTGACGTCTCGGCTCCAATGATGATGATCCAGCATTTGTTTTTCCGAGTTAGACATAGACTTATTCATTGTAAATAGATCTTTTCTCTTTCTTCTTGAAACAGTACTTGTTCTAAAAGTTTAGAGAGTGGATGCCATTTTTGTGCAACTGATACACACGATCATGTCAATACATTTTGGAATGATCTTTGAAAACTAAAGACCACAACATTTGAAGAACCTTTAATTATAGTGAAATCATGGTTAGAAAAATAGAAGTTTCCCTATTTATTATCTGGATCCTTGCCGCAATGGTGGCACTTCAAGTTCAAAATCCCGATCACTTTCTCTATTGTTAACCGCTATCTTCATATTACCCCAATATCTAGCTAAAGATTGTTACATAACCAAATGCTTACAGGTGCAATTTCAAAGACATGCAAGAAAATCCTTGTGGTGCCATTGAGGCTGCCAATAATCTTTTTTGCATACATAAGACTTCCCATCAAATGCATTTCCATGATTTTAAAAGTTTAGAATTTCTAAGATTATTCTGAAGATTATTATTCAATATTTTGGATTGCTTGTTGTTGATGATATGAAGAGTTTGTTTTGTTTCGGTATATAGATGAATTAACGAAATCAGATGAAGTTGTGGTTTTCAGATGTTAGTTAATCTATAAATGGATTACTGATTGACTGTGGGACAAGCAACATTGTTCTATTAATAATTCTCCATGTTTTGTAATGATTCTCTGGTTGGTCCTTTCCCCTATAGAAAGAGTTGTTCAAGAGGTTACGATACTCAAATGTGAATGTCATTTTTTGTGTGTGAGGAACAAATGGTGTTAATGCGAATTGCAGAAAGTTTTCTACGAAAAGCTTCATCTTGCTGCTGTATATATATTGTAAAAATGTTCTTATCAGTCAATAATTCCTCGAGGTTTTGCTTATAGATTCATAAAGCTTTATATAACAATCTCACGCTAGCTTTGGAGTAATCTTGAGAACTCACTTGGGTATAGACAGTAACAACGAAATAGCTATAACTATTGTATACAAAAATGGCATTTTCTATTGTGTTAAAATCATGGTGACTCCCTGCACAATAAGACCTATTTTAAACCAGAAAACACAAGACATTTAAAGGTGACTAAGAAAAGGATGATGATTGGTGATTTGGGAGGTGCAGTGCCCAATTAGTGTCACATTTAGCAGATGGATTCTAAATAAATATGAAGAAAGTAGCGATCCACTTCTTAAAACACAGATAAAAGTCTCATAAAACAATCTTAAATTCTGACCACAAACAGAGTTTCACAACAAGCATACGGTTTTCAAGATACTTAAAGCAGAAAAAAAGTCTGATAAAACATTCTTAAAATAGGACCAACAAAGAGGTTCCACAAAGTAGCAGATACTTCCCAAGATTTCAGCTCTTGTTTAGTTGACATATAAGCGTGGGATACAGAAGTCAACAAGCAGACCTGTAGGCTCTTTCACCTGAGACTCCTCGTCACCATCAAGCTGGACAAACATACGGCTCATACACACTTTGACAAATGAAGTCTTCTTCTTGTAACAGATCTGCACTTTCACAATAAATTTTTCCTCGGACTTATCCACTGCAACTATCATGACATCTCTAAGTCCAACATAGCTTGATCCATTACTTGACGGGCCATCGTAAATCCCCTACCACACAACAAAAAAGTTGAACAAGATTAGATCAAAACTTTGCTATTAATCTCTGAAAAAATTTTGAAATTTGACTAACAACACTTTACCTCTCCAACACGATCAATCTCTGGACTGAATAAATGGAGTCTTGCTCCCACCGGTTGTTTCATCAACAGCTTCATTGCTTCATCCACACTCTTAGTCTCAATCACTTCTCCTTTCATGGGGACGCGAGGAATGTGACAAGTAAATGGTGGAGCCTTGAACGTACATCCCACATGTGCCCAATGTTCTCTTCTCGGTAGCCCATTCTTGAAAGCACATTCAAGGCAGTCTTTGACAGTGAGATGTTGCTCCCTTTCTTCCTGCACATCTTCCCTCTTGTTCCAGACGTTTTCCACCATATACTGAAGGATGTTTTCGAAAGTGAGCTGAGAGCTTTGTTGATCCATTTCTCCCTCGTCGGCTTCCTTCCCAGCATTATCCACCAAATACTGAGCTGAGTACTCAGCCCTCACAGCGTCGAGGTTGAGGATAACCCGTGCAGAGCTAATCAGATTCACTGCTACCATAGCTGCATGTTGAGATGCATCTGCAAGACAAAAAAAAAGAAAGATGAAAATGTCGTACTCAATTCATATGATTCTTTCTAAGGATTAGATTGAACCTGTTATATTAAAATCATTCACAGTTTCTTTAAATGATGCGGAGAAAGTAATGTTCTCTAGATTCAAGATTTGATAATTTACCGTAATCTTCTTGCTCATTACTTGCTTTTACGCAATCCGGGTGACAGAGGCCACGAGTCTCTGCCATAGATTGCATGAATAGCTGATTCATATTCATCTTCGATTACTTATCCCTGGTTTGAAGTAGAATCAAGCAGAAGAACACATTCAGAAATCCAGCAGAATCAAACAGAAGAACACACATTCAGAGCTCCAGCAGAATCAAGCAGATAAAGCAAAAGGAAAAACAAAACAAAGACCTAAGTAGCTAAATGCATAAACAGGGTTTCAAGTTTTGACATAAACATAACCATTTCTACTTGCAGAGCAAAAATCGTAGAACAAGAAGCTTTAGACTAAACCAAACTAACGATGATAGCTTCCTTTAACAAAGAATAACTCTAACCTAAACAAGAAAAAAAAAAGTGAAAACCCTAAAAGTTCATTTCTGTTCACTAATCGCACAGAGAAAGGCCAAACCACGGAGCAGAATCTGTAACAAACCCAAAACAAGCTAAAAGAATCCAACAGAGAAATAACAAATGAGAGAAAGGTACCGGAGATCCCACAGAGAGACGATAATCAGGAGACAGTCGTAATCGCAATCGCCGAGAGAAAGGTACACAGAGAGTGTTCGCGAAACTCACAAAGCCCCTCGCGAACCCCTATTTCACCTCAGCTTTGTCCCAAAACGCTGTCGCTTTGTGACTTCCAACTTTTAATCCTTAACACGACGTCGTTTGCACAGTCTTACTTAAAACGGCACCGTTTTTGAGATTGCCAATGTTTGAAGTCTTGAACAACATCGTTGGGCAACGATCGTTTAAGTAATTTCAGTGATCTCACTACACAACTAAATTACTCCAAAGTTAGCTAGAGATTGTTATGTAATTTCCGTGATCTCACTTGGTTTTATTTTAACAACAATTATAGTATAATAAAAGAGTTCTTCAATTGGTGTTATCCTTTCTTTTTCAATTATCGATCCAAAATGTGTTAACATGAATTATGATTGTGTATATAGCATCAAAACTGCATCCACTTCCAAAAAAATTATAAGAACTCTTTCAAGAAGAAAGAGAAAAAAAGGAAAAAAAAATAATCCCCTATTTACAAGGAACAACTCTATATCTAACTCGAAGAACACTATGTTGGATAATCATCACTGGAGCCGAGAAGTCACACTGATGAAGGTATCTTCGGGACAAGGGATCGTTAAGCCACCCATCGGATGATCGAACCCAAACTCTTCTTCGGATTTACTGAGCAGAGCTTGAAAAGAAGGCTGGTTCAAGTATGAGACCGGCACTAAATATCTCTTCTTCAAGCTTTCTCCAACGTACACTGCAAGAAACCCTTTTGGTGCCGCCGAGGTTTCTCTTTTGCTCATAGAAGCTGCTGCTGTGGATCGGCTTAGAATCTTCTTTGCTCCCAATAGACTTCTAACCAAAGCCATTTCTATTTCTTTTGTCGGAAAGTTTGAATTCTTTTTGAAGATGTATGAAAAGATTTAAGTTATTGGATTGCTTGTTGTTGGTTGATGATAGAAATAATGGGGTTATGTGTGTATATATAGAAATATCAATGATGGAGTTAAAACCTCTCTGAAAAAATCATTGAAACTTGTGGTATTGAAGACTTGAAGCGTGGGACAAACTAGAGCAAGAGTTCACATGGTTCTGTCTTTACAATCTAGAAAATATGCATTAATGAAATTTGTCTGGATGAGATAATTAATTGAGTTTGGGACATTAAACTAAAAACAAACTCCATATGCAGTTCACTAAGGACTGTTTTCTCAATGTTTTTTAAAGATAAGACTTGTTGTTCTGTTGTTGAACAACATCAGTACCCACTATAATTTATTATAATCCGTTTAGAATTTTAGACCACAGAGATTAGAGACTGGGATCATCACAGAAAATGAAGAACAAAATCTTGCTGGTTATTATTGACAATTGCATGTCTTATCTAAAAAAACATTGAGCAAACAAGCCCTTGTGAATTGCATACGGAGTTTGTTATATATCTCATCAAGACAAATTGCATTAATGCATCTTTTCCAAATGGTAGAGACAGAACCATGTGAACTCTTGCACTATGTTGTCCCACGCTTCAAGACCACAAGTTTCAAGGATTTCTCAAAGAAGTTTCAACTCATTCATTAATCTTTCTATATATATGCACACATAACCGATTCTTTTTTTACCATCAACCAACAACAAGCAATATATCCTATAACTTGAATCTTTTCATACATCTTCAGATCTAGCTTCAAAAAGAATTCAACTTTCCAGACAAAGAAATAAATTATATATAAATGGCTTTGGTGAGAAGTCTACTGGGTGCAAAAAAGATTCTAAGCCGCTCCACCGCAGCAGTCTCGGCGGCACCAAAAGGGTTTCTTGCAGTGTACGTAGGAGAGAGCCAGAAGAAGAGATATTTAGTGCCACTCTCATACCTGAACCAGCCTTCTTTTCAAGATCTGCTCAGTAAATCCGAAGAAGAGTTTGGGTTCGATCATCCGATGGGTGGTTTAACGATCCCTTGTCCTGAAGATACCTTCATCAATGTAACTTCTAGGCTCCAATGATGATGATCCAACATTTTGTTTTTCCGAGTTAGATATAGACTTATTCGTTGTAAATAGATTTTTTCTCTTTCTTCTTGAAAGAGTTGTTCTAAAAGTTTAGAGAATGGATGCCATTTTTGTGCAACCAACACGATCATGTCAATACATTTTTGGAGAGCAAGAAAATATTTTAGGCGTAAGCTTTCTTCAAGTACTAATGACATGATAATATGATCTTCTTATACAAGTATCTCTTCTCTCACTTAACCATTTCAGGAGATCAAGAATTCTTCCAGTCTTTGAACATTATTTAGATAAGTAAAATAATAATCTTGTATTTTTTTTGTAAAAAGATATAAGAAAAAATAAGTCTAAAAGAAAATAGTAAAAATACCATATGCTAAAACTGACAATGAATACAAATTTTAAAAGAAAAAAATGTGATATTGGCTAACTTTATCTAATTTAATTACTCGCTTCTTATCTTTACTTACCTTGATTTACACGGATATGTTAAGTTTCCTTTTTAAAGAATCGTTTTCCTAATAGAAGTCTAAAATCACTTTTTCTATTGGCCTAGCTGAAAGTTTCAGGTTAGAGCTTTCAAGTCTTCAACGCGTTTTTTTATATATTCTTCCTACGTCTCTCAAAACCGTAACTTTTTCAGTTTTGCTCTAAAGATCATTCGTTGTTCCCCTTACATATACAGATCCTTGAACTTTTGGTCTGATTTGCGTTTTCTTTATCTTTCTAAAACCAAGTGAGAGTATGAATTATCTTTGTTAGATGAAACACTTCAATGGATAATAAATTGGTTATATTAAGCCAATGGATAAGATTATTAATACTCTCACTTGGTTTTAGAAAGATAAAATAGTTGTTGGTGTTGCCCTTTATCTTTCCTGTAATTGATCCAAAATGTATAAACATGAACCATGAACTCGTGTCTATTGAATAAAAATTGGCATCCACTTTCAAAACTTTTAGAACAACTCTTTCAACAAGAAAGAGAAAAAAGAAAGAAAAAAAATCCTCTATTTACAAGGAACAAGTCTATCTCTAACTCGGAAGAACCAAATGTTGGATAATCATCATTGGAGCCGAGAAGTCACAGTGATGAAGGTATCTTCAGGACAAGGGATCGTCAAGCCACCCATTGGATGATCGAATCCAAACTCTTCCTCGGATTTACTGAGAAGAGCTTGAAATGAAGGTTGGCTCAAGTATGAGAGCGGCACCAAATATCTCTTCTTCTGGCTCTCTCCTACGTACACAGCAAGAAACCCTTTTGGTGCCGCTGAGGCTGCTGCGGTGGAGCGGCTTAGAATCTTCTTTGCACCCAATAGACTTCTCACAAAAGCCATTTCTATTATTTTTGTATGAAAAGTTTTGAAGCTTATTAAGATGGTGAAAAGATTCAAGTTCTTGGATATATTGCTTGTTGTTGGTTGATGATAGAAAGAATGGGGTTATGCGTATATATATAGAAAGATCAATGAAGGAGTTAAAACTTCTTTGAAAAAATCATTGAAACTTGTAGTCTTGAAGCGTGGGACAGACTCGAACAGAGATCACATGGTTCTGTCATTACAATATAGAAAAGAAGCATTAATGAAATTTGTCTTGATGACATAATTAATTGAGTTTGGGCCAATAAACTAAAAACAAACTATATGTGCAATTCACAAGGGCCTGTTTCCTCAATGTTTTTAAGATAAGACATGCTATTGTCAATAATTGTCAATAATAAGGCCCAGCAAGTCTCTTTCCTTCATGTTCTGTGATGATCATATTATCTCATGCATGTCTGTGGTGTAATTTAATAAAAACTTAAAGTTGGGACCTGAAGCAGCTCAACAACAGAACAACAAGTCTTTGTCAAGGGTTAAGTTGTTCTTTTTTGATATCCACAAAATAGGACCACACATGACAGTTATAAGTAAGAGATTGAATATCTCCTTTCTTCTCTGCATTTATTATAAAAACATGGAGAAAACAGAATCATGTGAAACTCTGTTTGTGAATGTCCCAGGGTGGTTTGAAGTTCATCAATCTATTTATACATCTAGAGATAGAACTAACTATTCAATACGAAGCTTGAATCTGAGCATCTAGATTTTTCTCAAAGCTTCAAATTTAGATTTTCCAGACACAGGAAATGGCTTTGTTCAGAGGTCTCTTGGGTGCAAAGAAGATTATCGGATTTTCTGTAGAGGCTACCAGCAAATGGACAACTTCAGCACCAAAGGGGTTTCTTGCGGTGTACGTTGGCGAAGACCAGGTCCAAAAGAAAAGATATTTGTTGCCAATCTCATATTTAAACCAGCCTTCATTTCAAGCTCTTCTCCGTAATTCCGAGGAAGAGTTTGGGTTCGATCATCCAATGGGTGGCTTAACTATCCCTTGTCCTGAAGATACCTTCATCAATCTGACTTCTCAGCTTTAATGAAGATGTTCCAGAAGAAGGAAAAACTAACATTAGTCAGAGATAGAATATTCAATGTCAATACTTATATTAGCTTTTTTTCTCTTTCTTTGTGAAAAAGAGTTGTTCAAGAGGTTACAAAAGTCAAAATGTGAATGTCATGTTTTGTGTAAGAAACAATGGCGTCAATAATACTTCATCTTGCTGTCGTGTAAATAATGTGTAAATATCCTTATCACCGAGAGGATTTGCTTAACTTAGTGAACATTCTTGATCTTGACCTTAAGGCTAACATCACATTAAGTTGGTTCAAAGACAAGCAAGGCATGGAAGATCTCATTACTGTTATACTGTTGTAAGAAAACTCAAGGGATATCTATTTTGATGAGTGTGTGTGTTCTTTTTCTGTTTTATCTAACAAAAGATTGAATACTCTTCTGAAATCGATTAGTGAGATCGAGAGATGATTGTTAATAACATGGCCCCTCTGTTGAACAACTCTTACCACTCCAAAAGAATCTTCTTTTACTTAACTTTTATGTGTGACTCTATTTGGATATATTATCAAAAAATAACAACTTAAAGAGTGACAGAGACTTGTTGTTCTGTTGTTGAGAAACTTCAGGTCCCCACTTTTAAGTTCTTATATATTAAATTCATTTAGACCACCGAGATTAAAGAATGGGATCATCACAGAACATGGAGAATAGAAACTTGCTGGCCAATATTATTGACAATAGCATGTCATATCTAAAAAAACATTGAGAAAACAGTCCCTTGTGAATTGCAGATGGAGTTTGTTTTTAGTTTAATGTCCCACACTTTAATTATCTCATCAAGACAAATTGCATTAATGCATCTTTTTCAAATGGTAAAGACAGAACCATGTTCTCTGTTCTGGTCTGTCCGACGCTTCAAGACCACAAGTTTCAATGATTTTTTCATAGAGATTTCAAGTCATTCGTTGATGTTTCTATATATACACTCATAACCCATTCTTTCTTGCATCAACAAACACAACAAGCGATCCAGTTTCATACATCTTAAGAAGCTTCAAAAGAAGTCAAACTTTTCAGACCAAAAATAAAAGATGGCTTTTGTGAGAAGTCTTTTGGGAGCAAAGAAGATTCTAAGTCGCTCCACCGCAGCAGCCTCAGCGGCACCAAAAGGGTTTCTTGCAGTGTACGTAGGAGAGAGCCAGAAGAAGAGATATTTGGTACCAATCTCATATTTGAACCAGCCTTCATTTCAAGCTCTTCTCAGTAAATCCGAGGAAGAGTTTGGATTTGATCATCCAATGGGTGGTTTAACGATCCCTTGTCCTGAAGATACCTTCATCAATGTGACTTCTCAGCTCCAATGATGATGATCCAACATTTGTTTTCTTCATAGTTAGAAATAGACTTAGTCATTGTAAATAGATGAGCTTTTTTTTTCTCTTTCTTCATGAAAGAGTTGTTCTAAAAGTTAAGAGAGTAAATACCATTTTTATGCAACAGAAACGATTCATGTCAATACATTTTGGTTCGATCATTGAAAAAGAAAGACAACACCAAAGTCACCAATTGAAGAACTACTCTAATTATAATTGTATCATGAGTAAGTAGGATTAAGTACAATATGTAACATCCGGATCCGTGGCGCAATGGTAGCGCGTCTGACTCCAGATCAGAAGGTTGCGTGTTCGATTCACGTCGGGTTCAATCCCCCGAACTACTTCCGGATATCTTTTTTAGCTCCAGATTTTGTGCTTTTGTTGTGTTCCACAACGAGCTAACATATTCGATAATCTAATTTTAGCTTTTTGGGTTTATCTAAAAGGAAATTAATATGCTTAAACATAAATATTACAGTACGACTTTAAAAGCGTTATTATTGTAGTCTGTTACTAGCAGAAGGATACATGTACATCTGTATATTATCTAGAAATCAAATTAGGGTTTGAAGAAAGTATAATCGTGTTGCGATCCGCCATGGATTCAGAGAAAGAGAAAACGGGAGAGATCATCCAAGGAACATCACAATTTTCCTCGCTAATACGAACACTCATCCAGTGGTACCTACCCAACAGAGGAATCTTCTTAACCGAAAATGCTGCTTCCTTGGCACGAAGCTTCTTCGCCAAGCACACGCAGTACTCAAGCCCTAAACGGCTAAGGACATCCTTACATGATGATCAAAACCCTGTCACCGAGAGAAAATGCTCTGGCTCTGTTCCTCTGGATCTATTGTGGGAGATACTCTCAAGAGTGCCTGCCAAATCGATTGTGAGATCTCGTTCTGTCTCTAAGCTCTGGTCTTCCGTCACTACCAATCCATATTTCATCAACTCGTTTCCTACTCGGTCCTCAAAGCCGTGTGTTCTGCTGGTCTTCCAAAAGGGTGAGACGCTATTCGTTTTCTCGTTTCCGCAACACCAAAATCCCATCAATCCTTATTCACAAGTGGAGCGTTATGAAGTGATAAACCCTAATAATCGTCACTTCGCCTGTTCCAATTCAGTCCACGGCTTGATCTGCTTCGAGACTTCTAAGAAGCTCGTGATTTGGAACCCTACCATGAGACGGTTCTTAACTTTACCTGAACCTGAAAACAGCAGTTTGAGATACGTAAGAGGTTTTTTAGGATATGATCCAATCGAGTGTCAATACAAAGTACTAAGCTTTCTTACAGACCAAGGGATTCGGGTTCTGACAGTGAGAGCTCAAGAATCATGGAGGATGATCGAAGCTAATCCTCTACATTTGCCTGCCCCTACTAAAGGCTACGCGCAATGCATTAACGGAATTCTGTACTATGAAGCTTTTTGTGGTTTGACTCTGAAGCATGCTATAATGAGCTTTGATCTCAGGTTTGAAACGTTCAATTTAATTGAATTTCCGATGAATGATCACATTCGCGGTTTATTGGTACCTTATGAGGGAAGGTTAGCTTTAGTTAATTCTATGCACACTGGTGTTGAAATATGGATTATGGAGGATGAAGAGAATCAGAAATGGTCATTTAAACACGTTATGTACCCTATCTCTGTCAAAATTTGGCGGACTCTATATTTGAAGGGTGTTACTGATGATGGTGAGCTTGTTTATACACCAAGGAGTTTGTCTAAGTCGTTCCATGTTGTGTATTTTGATCTGAAGAGAGAGAGTATAAGAGAAACTAAGTTTAAAGGAATTGCATGTGACTTATTTAGGAAACTTAAGGGACTTGGATTTGGTCCTCTGAATGATTTAGGTGTTTTCCCAAATCACATTGAGAGTCTCTTATCCTTGTAAGAACATTCACATCTCGTTGCTCTTGATCATTCATCTATGAGATTTTAAGATTGTTTGATGTCTTTAGGTTTTCTTGTAAAGATTTGTAATCATTCATTAATTTTAAGATATTTATCCCAGCATGTTATATAACAATGTGGATAGTGCAAACTATATTGTTGAAGTCTGTAAAAACAGAGACTGCTCTGTTTCTGGCATTTGTCATGCGAGCCACGTTTCCTTTTTCATATTCAAGAACGGACAAAAGTAAACAGAGAGAATCACAATCAAGAACAGAACTTTCCAGCCATTTGCTTTGGAAAAGACCACATGAAAAAATGTAAGGAACATTTGGTACTAGTGTTTTAAGAAAATGAATTAAACAGTAAATTTATATAAAAGTTTAATAAGAAAACAAAATGATAAGTTTTATACAAAGTATAAATTAACAGTATGCAAACGTCTTATATTTTGTTCTTCCAATAAAATATTGATTTTTATATTAAAAGTTGGAAAAAAAGGAAAAAATGTATTAAATTATTAATTATGTACTTCTTAAGTAAAACTGTAAAAGGATACGAATTAGGGTTTCAAGAAAGTAAGTCTTGTCAAGCAATCCGCCATGGATCCAAAGGAAGAAAAATCGGGAGAGATTCACAGAACTTCACATGATGGTAATGATGATGATAGTCATAGATCTCATGACGTCAATAGAATAATCTCAGACTCCATTCCTCTTGACCTAACCTTGGAGATACTCTCAAGACTTCCAGCGGAATCGATTGTGAGATCTTTCTGCGTGTCAAAGCTCTGGTCCTCCTTCACCAAACATCCAAGTTTCATCAACTTCTTCGCGACTCGTTCCTCTGCACGCCCGAGTCTTCTGCTCACCTTCCACAAAGATAACAAGCAATTCGTTTTCTCATTTCCTCAACACCAGAATCTTGACGGGTCTTATCCTCCTGTCGAAAGTTATCATCAAATGGATAACCCCAAAGATTGGACCTTTACGCAAATCGAGTCCGTACATGGCTTAATCTACTTAAGAGATCTCAAAATTTGGAACCCTACCATGAGACAGTTCTTTAGCTTACCCAAACCCTGCTCCGTGAGTGGACTATATCTTTTAGCATACTGCTCCGTGTGTATATTCTTCCATTACCCCCAACACCCTTTGGTTCTTACGATAGGAGCTGCTCAGGAATCATGGAGAAATACCGAAGATTGCCCTAAGCATTATCCTACATTTTCTACAAAATGCATCAATGGGATTTTGTATTATAAAGCCTTTTTCTGTGTTGCTCGGAGCTACGCTATAATGAGCTTTGATGCTAGATCTGAAAAGTTTGATATGATAAAATTCCCAGAGGATTATACTTGAGGTTCTATTATGGTACCTTATGAAGGAAGGCTAGCGTTAGTTCCTACTTATAACATTTCCTCTGATGGTATTGTTGATCTATGGACTTTGAAGGATGCTGCTAGACATGACGCGTACAAGCTTTCTTTTACCTCTCTATGGGATAAATCCAGTTTGGAAGGCTGATTTAACGTTGAGAGGTATTACTGAAGCTGGTGATCAGCTTATTTATGTACCAAGGACTTTGTCCGATACGGTGTATATTCTATATGTCCATCTGAGGAGAAACAGTATTAGAGAAGCCTTGTTTGAAGGAGTTTTGGATCATGATCTTACGCGGACGAATGGACTTAAAGACCATCTTATACACGACATGGATATTTTCCCCAATCACATCAACAATATCATTTCTTGGTAAAGAGATGCTCGTCCAACAGTACGTGTTTTTCGTTTTGTTTTGTTTTCCCTACGAATGACACCTAATTTTATGCAACTTTATGATTCTCTTATATTAGGGGCTTTCTTTGATCATTCCTCAGATTGAATAGAATAGAATTAAAGTACTTAGCTTTACGAGAGAAGGTTACCAGTATAGAAGTATGAGAAACTAATAAGTTAAGGGATCTAATTGTAATTAACTTTTCTAAAACCCTTAGATGATTCTGTATATATTTGTAATGTTTCATTCAACGTGATTAATAAGATTTCAACACTTATATGGTATCAGAGCAAAAAGCTCCTAAGACCTAAAATTTTTTTTTTCTCAGCCGTCAAACATGTCCACCTCCGAAAACAATAGTGAAATGATCTCTGTTAACACAAACACCATTCATCATATCAAAATGTCCAACATCTCAAAGCTAACCACACACAACTATCTCACTTGGAAGCTCCAAGTTCACTCTCTTCTTGATGGGTATGAACTTGTTCATCACCTTGACGAATCCAAATCAGTTCCGCCGGCCACCATCACCGAAGGAACGACGACTTCAACCAATCCCGACTACACCAAATGGCGCCGCCAAGACAAACTCATTTACAGCGCACTCATTGGCTCGCTCTCCTCCTCTGTTCAACCGATTGTTGGTCGCACCACTACCGCTGCTCAGATCTGGACCAAGCTCGCCAATACTTACGCGAATCCATCCCGAACCCACATCCGCAACGTGAAGGATCAGCTCAAGCTCTACACCAAGGGCTCTAAATCGGTTGACGAATACATACAAGGCATTGTTACCCGATTTGATCAACTTGCTCTCCTTGGTAGTGAGCTTGAACACGACGATCAAATCGAACACATACTCGACGGCCTTCCAGAAGAGTTCAAACCAGTTATTGATCAAATTGCAGCAAAGGACACACCACCACAAATCACTGAAGTCCACGAAAAGCTGCTCAACTACGAGGCTAAGCTTCTCTCCAAGAGTCAAGCCGCTTTGTCAACGTTCTCTCCCGTCACTGCCAATGTCGTTCAGCACAACAATAACAACAATGGCAACCAACAAAACAACAACCGCAACAACAATAATGGGAAGAGGTACAACAACTACAACAACTCTTGGAATTCAAATCAATACCAACAACGGTCTGATTCTCGTGTTTCCAAGCCGTATCTTGGCAAGTGTCAATATTGCAACACGCAAGGACACAGCGCTAGACGCTGCCCTCAGCTCCAAGCGCTCCAAATGTCCACTCCGCCGCCTGCCAATCCATTTCGACCTTGGCAGCCCAGAGCCAATGTTGCCGTCGGCTCACCGTACATCCTCGATTCCGGAGCCACTCACCACCTCACCGCCGATCTCAACAACTTGTCTCTTCACCAACCATACAATGGCGGTGATGATGTCATGATTGCGGATGGTTCCACCATGACCATCTCTCACACGGGTTCAGCACTACTTCCTAACCAAACTTGTTCTTTACTCCTTGATAAAATATTATGTGTTCCAGACATTCAGAAAAACTTAATTTCTGTTTACCGTCTATGTAACACTAATCAAGTTTCTGTGGAATTTTTCCCGGCTTCTTTTCAGGTGAAGGATCTCAGTACGGGGGTCCCGTTACTCCAAGGCAGAACTAAAAACGAGTTGTATGAGTGGCCTGTGACATCTTCTCAAGCCGTGGCTATGGTGTCGTCGTCGGGTCCAAAAGCTTCTCTTATCAATTGGCATTCAAGATTGGGGCATCCTTCTTCTTCTGTTTTGCAAACTATTATTTCCAAGTTTTTGCTTCCTATTTCTTCTTCTTCACAAAAACAACAGTCTTGTTCCGACTGCCTTATTAATAAAACCCATAAACTCCCTTTTTCTCAAACATCAATTGTTTCACATCGCCCTCTTGAATATATTTTTACCGATGTTTGGACATCACCTATTCATTCAGTTGATAACCATAAATACTACCTTGTTCTAGTGGACCACTTCACTCGCTACACATGGCTGTATCCACTTCTCCGCAAGTCCGATGTCAAAAGTGTATTCACGGCATTCAAGGCTCTCGTTGAAAACAAATTCCAAAACCAAATTGGAACATTATTCTCCGACAATGGGGGTGAGTTTGTGGCGCTAAGAAGCTTCCTCTCCAACGCTGGGATCACTCACCTAACATCCCCACCTCATACGCCTGAGCACAACGGCCTAGCTGAGCGCAAACACCGCCATATCGTCGAAACCGGCCTCACTCTCATGTCCACCGCATCGGTACCAAAGGAATATTGGTCATATGCGTTCTCGACGGCCGTATATTTGATCAATAGGATGCCAACACCACTTCTTTCAATGCAATCACCATTCCAGAAGCTGTTCGGATCACCACCAAACTACGAGAAGCTACGCGTCTTTGGCTGCTTGTGTTTTCCATAGTTGAGACCATACACACGACATAAACTTGAGGATCGATCACAGCGGTGTGTATTTATCGGTTACTCGACTTCCCAAAGTGCCTATTTTTGTCTTCATCCTCCGACGGCGAGAGTCTATGTTTCACGACACGTACAATTTGATGAAGAAACGTTTCCGTTTAAAGCATCACAACCACCACATCGCGAAAATGTAATGGCCGAGCACCCTCCTCCGTCCATGATTCCGATCACCCAACTTCCGGTGATGCCACCGTCGTCGGTCACTGCTCCGCCATTACCCACCACCGGCCAGCTTGGAAATCGTGAACAGCAGCCTCTCTCAGCTCACGATGAAGAAGATGGTAACCCAATTGATAATGTGGGCCAACTTCAAACAGGCCCAACATTTCATTTAAATCAGGCCCAGTCCACAGAGGCCCAGTCCACAGAGGCCCAGTCCACAGAGGCCCAGTCCACAGAATCCCAGTCCACATAAGCCCAGTCCACAGAAACAGCCCACCAGTCCACTGTTCACCATCGTTCTCCTCACACCATGCCTTCGTCGACGACTGTTCCAACCATGGAATCGCCGGCGTCTTCACCTGCCTCGCCGCCACTGGAAACGGGATCCCCACGACTGGACCTTCACCCGCCGTCATCACCATCGTCCCACACTCAGGTATCGTCCTCTAATCCCTCATCTTCTTCCTCTCCTTTCTCCGAGCCTACTGCTCATTCTGAAAATGGGTCGCAAACCTCGCCCCAGCCAATACCGAATCCGCTTGAGCCCACTGCTCCACGTCAAAATGAGTTGAATCCCACAACTCAGCTACAACCACAAACAAAATCCAATCCACGCCAAGCCGTCTCTCAGCCACAGAACCAAAATAGAGCACCACCACAAAATATCCACAATATGAAAACTCGGGCCAAAAACAACATCACTAAACCAAACCAGAAACTTAGCCTTACTGTCGCCGCCAACCTCCATCGACCTCCAGAACCTACAACGATTGTCCAGGCCTTGAAAGATAAAAATTGGAGCCGAGCGTGTTCTTCCGAGTTTGATGCTTTAATGGGGAATCATACATGGGATCTTGTCCCACCACATGCAGCACAGAACATTGTTGGCTGCAAGTGGGTGTTCACCACAAAATATCTCTCCAATGGACTTCTAGAACGATACAAGGCGAGACTTGTTGCAAAGGGATTTCATCAACAATATGGCAAAGATTATGCAGAAACATTCAGTCATGTTATCAAATCCACCACGATTCGACTAGTTCTTGATGTAGCTACCGCCAAAAACTGGCCAATCAAACAACTTGATGTTAACAATGCATTCCTACAAGGCGAGCTCACCGAAGAGGTATACATGTCTCAACCACCTGGCTTTGTTGACAAGGATAGACCATCCTATGTATGTCGCTTGCACAAGCCCATATACGGTCTTAAACAAGCCCCACGTGCGTGGTATATGGCATTGAAGCAGTTCCTCCTCTCCTCGGGCTTCACAAACTCCATGGCCGACACTTCACTATTTATATTAAGTTCGGGCAGCACCATCACTTATGTGCTCGTATATGTTGACGATATCCTTGTTACTGGGGATAATGCAATAATGGTGTCAAATGTCTTAGCTTCCTTTGCAGATCGCTTCTCAATTAAAGACCCGACGGATCTCCACTATTTTCTCGGCATCGAGGTAACCCGCTCACCACGTGGTCTTCATCTCATGCAGAGGAAATACATCATGGATCTTCTCAACAAAAACAACATGCTCGATGCAAAGCCAGTGACGACACCATTGCCAACCACTCCAAAGCTCACACTTCTGACCGGCGAAAAGCTCCCAGATGCGTCACAATACCGTTCAGTGGTCGGCAGCCTCCAATATCTGTCATTCACGAGACCGGACATCGCATATGCAGTTAATCGTCTCTCCCAATTCGTCCACCAACCAACCGATGCCCATTGGAATGCAGCCAAAAGAGTTCTCCGATATCTTGCAGGCACACCAACACATGGTATTCAACTTACCGCTTCCTCCCCTATGACACTTCATGCTTTTTCTGATGCTGACTGGGCTGGCGACACTGAAGACTACGTCTCCACCAATGGTTACTTGATCTATCTTGGCCGTAATCCTATATCTTGGTCGTCTAAGAAACAACGCGGGGTCGCACGCTCATCCACCGAATCAGAATACCGAGCGGTCGCCAACACCGCAGCCGAGGTACGGTGGCTATGTTCTCTTCTCTTTGAAATGAAGATCTCACTACCGACAGCCCCGGTTATTTACTGTGATAACATTGGTGCCACATATCTTTGTGCCAACCCTGTCTTCCACTCTCGCATGAAGCATATCGCTCTTGATTATCACTTCGTTCGCAATCAAATACAAGACGGAATGCTCCGTGTCTCTCATGTCTCCACAGATGATCAATTGGCAGATACCCTTACGAAACCACTATCACGATCACGGTTCCAACAAGCTTGTATCAAGATTGGAGTTGCAAAGCTACCTCCATCTTGAGGGGGTGTATAGAAGTATGAGAAACTAATAAGTTAAGGGATCTAATTGTAATTAACTTTTCTAAAACCCTTAGATGATTCTGTATATATTTGTAATGTTTCATTCAACGTGATTAATAAGATTTCAACACTTATAACCAGTTCCAGTGGCTTCCCTGTTTAAATATGGATTTTGGAGGATGCCGAAAAAACACAAATTGTCATTTAGTCAACATAATAGACTTGGATTGATCTTTTCAATGACTTAATGTTTTCCTAACCACATTGAGAGTTTCATGTCGTTGGAAGAGCATTAATCGGTCAATGATCATGCGATTTAAGATCCCTTTTGTTTATTTTTTTGGTACGATTTGATCATTCCTTGATTTGGAACTATATCTCCCAACGTGTTATATAACAATGTGGATATTGCTGACTATTGCATATGCTAATGCTAGTGCTCTAAAAATATAGTAGAAGCAAAGTAAGGATGGTACGTAAGAGAAAAAGCATGTAAAAAACAGAGACTGTGTTGTTTCTAGCAGATATTGTACTTTTTCTCCTAAACTTGAAGAATTCTAGACCATTGATTACATTTACATGTCATCAGACCAGAACAAAAGAGAGCCACTTCACATTCAAGACCAGAACAAAAGATACCAGAGAATCACAAAAATAGAATTTGTCAGCCACTGTTAACCACATTCAAATATAAATTTTATATAACGAACACAGAAAAAAATGAAGGCTTCTTACTTTAGCTTTCATTGTTTGTTATTTATTTTTGTTTAACATTCATTTCATTAGCATATGGAAGACAAAACCTTATGAATCTCCGAGTGGTTTTCGGGTGGGATGGTTGAAATTTTCTCTGTTCTCATGTGTTCCACGTTCATTTCAAAAGATTTTAGATCATTCACATATCTATAATATACGTCCCAACTCTTCATATAATCAACGAGAAGCAATCCAAGAACTTGAATCTTTTTTTTTTCTTTTTTTTTTTCTGTCCCCTTGTTAATTTCATATATATAATATATAAATAAATAAATTTTACATGAAATTTAATAATATACATTTTTTTGGTTATATAAAAATATAGCAGGTTTCAATAAAAATATTAGTTTTCAATTTTTTTGTGAAAGGATTTAATTATTTAAAAAAAACACGAAGGGGAATATAAAAAGAAGAAGGAATTAGGGTTTTAATCAAACAAGGTATTGTTGAGCAAGCTGCCATGGACGAACAAGAGGAGAACAGGGAAGAGATCCAGAGAGCAACACGTAATGATCAACAAGACCCGATTCCGTTCGATCTAATCTTGGAGATACTCTCAAGACTTCCTGTAAAATCGATTGTGAGGTTTCTGTGTGTGTCAAAAGTCTGGTCTTCCATCACTACACTTCCAAGTTTTATCAACTCATTGGCGTGTCGGCCACGGCGTCTTCTCCTCACCTTCTTAATAAAGAAAAAGCGATTTGTTTTCTCCTTTCCTCAAAACCAGAATCATGACGGGTCTTATTATCCGGTCTATGGTTATCAGGTGACAAACAGAAACTACTCTTGGAGCTGTTATAATTCAACAGAATCCGTCCAGGGCTTGATTGTATTAAAAGGATCCGTAATTTGGAACCCAACCATAAACAAGTTTTTAGCCTTGCCAAAGCCCAATAGAAAACTACTCCGGGGAACCTGAAGGTGTTACTTAGGATACGATCCATTGGAAGGTAAACACAAAGTTCTGCGCTTATATTCCAAACAGCATGGGGTTCTTACAATGGGAGCTCAAGAATCATGGAGAATATTATCCCAAGGTCGCCCTTTGCATTATGCTGCGGAATATTTTGGTTGCGTTAATGGAATTATCTATTATAAAGCCTTTTTTGGTGTTGGTGGTGAACGTAGTCTAATGAGCTTTGACGTCAGATCTGAAAAGTTCAATCCTATAAACTTTCCCGAGGGTTCTTCACATTTTAATATGATAGTACCTTATGAGGGAAGGTTGGCCTTAGTTGATACTAAATATTTCCCTGATCTATATGTGAGGCTATGGATTTTGGAAGATGCAGATGGAAACGAATGGACGTATAAAAGCTTTAGTGTACCTCCTCCTACGAGAGGATGGAACAATTATAACCTAGAATTAAAGGGTGTCAGTGATGCTGGTGAGTTTATTTTTACACCAAGGTTTTTGACTAACTCGTTTTATATTCTGTATTTCGATCCAAGGAGAAACAGTATTAGAGAAGCCTTGTTTGAAGGAATTTTTGGTGATGAATTCAGATGCCGTTATGGACTTGGTAACGACGACAGTGTACACAGCCAAAGATACAACAAGGATGTTTTCCCAAATCACATTGAGACTCTCGTGTCTTTGTAAAGTTAACGGCTTCATCGCTCAAATTCTCTTCGTCAATGCTTTTTTTTTCTTCTTTCTTTGTTTTCCCTTTCAAATGTGTTGAAACAGTATGGACATTGTCTAAATCGTTTTATATTCTATATTTCGATATGAGGAGAAACAGTATAAGAGAAGCTTTGTTTGAAGGAATTGTGGGTGATGAGTTTAGATGCCGTTATGGACTTGATAACTACGTACAGCACAAATGTTTTCCCTAATCACATCGAGAGTCTCGTGTCTTTGTAAATCAGCGCTTTCATCGCTCAATGCTCTTCAATGTTTTCGTTGTTTTTTCCCTTTCAAGGACACTTTAATTTATTTGATTGTCTTATTATATATGTCTTTGACGATTTTTGTTTCTGATCTTTTTTTGTTTATAGATGCTAGCGATTATAAATCTCTTAGAAACAATGGCATAAAGTGTGATGTGGAGGAGATAATATAAACAAACTAACTAAGGATTAATCCTCTAGATATAATAGTTTGTCTACCAGAAACAAAAACATATATATACGTCTCACAACTTTCTCACAAAGAAAGAGGGAAAAACATAAGCCTATATTTACAATGAATATTATTATCTCTAACTAATGTTAGTTTCCTCTTCTTTTGCACATCATCAATGTAGCCGAGAAGTTGCATTGATGAAGGTACCTTCAGGACAAGGAATTGTTAAGCCACCCATTGGATGATCGAATCCAAACTCATCCTCGGATTTACTGAGCAGAGCTTGAAAAGAAGGTTGGTTTAAATATGAGATTGGCACTAAATATCTCTTCTTCTGGACCTGGTTTTCGCCAACGTACACTGCAAGAAACCCCTTTGGTGCTGAAATTGTTCTTTTGCTTGTAGCCTCTACAGAAAGACCAATAATCTTCTTTGCGCCCAAGAGACCTCTGAACAAAGCCATTTCTTGAATCTGCAAAATCTAAATTTCAAGCTTCTGATAAAAGTTAGATGCTCAAATTTGAGGTTTGGATTGCTTCACTACTTGGTGAAGAGTTGGTTCTGTCTCTGGATGTATAAATAGATTGATAAAGAACTTAAAACCACCTTGGAACCATTACAAGTAGGGACATATATATACAAAGAGAGTTTCACATGGTTCTGTTTTATAGGTATGATAGATGACAAGTAACGAAAGCTAATGAGCATTATCCTCACTTCAAAAGGGTTTGTTTACTCCATGTCTGTATGACTGTATAATAAATGAAGAGAAGAAATGAGATATTCAATCTTGTTGTTCTGTTGTGAGTGGATATATACCATCATAAAACAACTTAACTATGTGACAGAGACTTGTTGTTCTGTGTCTGAACAACATCAAGTCCCCACTTCTTAATAAATACATTTCGACCGCATAGATTAGAGTACTACAGGACAAAGAACGAACCACCTAATAATCACAGAATTAGCTGTCTTTGTTTTTGAAAATATAGGGCACGTCTTATCTCAGAAACATTGAAAAACAGGCCCTTGTGAATTGCATATGGAGATTATCCAAGTAGACAAATTTCATTAATGCATCTTTTCCAGATGGTTAAGACAGAACCATGTGATAATCTGTTCTAGCCTGTCCCACTACACCACAAGTTTCAATGATTTTTCAGAGACGTTTTTCAACTCATTCATTGATCTTTCTATATATACACACATAACCTCCATTCCTTCTATCCTCAACCAACAACAAGAAATCCAATAACTTGAATCTTTTCATACATCTTCAGAAGCTTTAAAAGAAATCACACTTTTTTTTTTTTAAAGAAAAAAGAAAGAAAAGAAATGGCTTTGGTGAGAAGTCTATTGGGAGCAAAGAAGATTCTAAGCCGCTCCACCGCAGCAGTCTCGGCGGCACCAAAAGGGTTTCTTGCAGTGTACGTAGGAGAGAGCCAGAAGAAGAGATATTTGGTGCCACTCTCATATTTAAACCAGCCTTCATTTCAAGCTCTTCTCAGTAAATCCGAAGAAGAGTTTGGGTTCGATCATCCAATGGGTGGTTTAACGATCCCTTGTCCTGAAGATACCTTCATCAATGTGACTTCTCGGCTTCAATGATGATTGATCCAACATTTTTTCTTCATAGTTAGAAATAGACTTAGTCATTGTAAAGAGATGAGCTTTTTTTCTCTTTCTTCATGAAAGAGTTGTTCAAAAAGTTTAGAGAGTAAATGCCATTTTTATGGAACAGAAACGATTCATATCAATACACTTTTGGATCGATCATTGAAAAAGAAAGACAACACCAAAGTCACCAATTGAAGAACTACTCTAATTATAATTGTATCATGATTAAATTGAATTAAGTGGATTATCTAACATCCGGATCCGTGGCGCAATGGTAGCGCGTCTGACTCCAGATCAGAAGGTTGCGTGTTCGATTCACGTCGGGTTCAATCCCCCGAACCAATCTCCGGATATCTTTTTAGATCCGGTTTGATTCTATAAATAACATTACTTTCTGCTTCTAAATCATGAAGACACGCATTGCCCAAAAAGGAAAGGGTCGATGTGGACTGTACCCCTTTCTTCAATGATATACTGATACGTATATGTTTCGTTGAATTTATATTATAGATGTTTCTTGCGGTATTTACGAATACTAGTAAATACTAATGTATAGACTATAGTAAAAGCTAAGTGAACTTTATACTATCTATAAGTTTTCAAACTGACATGTAGCAAGTTTAAAGTTAATAGGGGTATGTATATAGTATAAGTTAATTAATTAATATTTATGCAACCAAAAAAAAAAGTAAAGAGAAAAATATGACGCTGTCTTTATTCAGAATTCAGTTACTAAAAATAGGAATTTGCTCTGCTTTTTACGTGTATACGAAGTCACGAGCTTATTGCTGTTTCTGTGTATTATTACGATATCAAATTACGAAAACAAAAGTTTGATGATTCATGGGAATCTTTTTCAACTAACCAAATTTAAAATTAATGCTGAAGTTAATGCAGAAAAATAAAACACTTTGGCTGTTTTTAGAAATAAAAGTTTTAAGAGAGCTCTCTTTTTCCCCATTCTTTGCCCATAACCACAGAGAGAGAAAGAAGAAGTAGCGAGAGCGAGTGAGATAGAAAAGTTGAAAGAGAAGATGCGAGTGAGTGAGAGGTTTTGAAGAAAGAAGGATTTCAAGTCCAAGGATAGAACCAGTGATGGTGAGAAACAGAGTGTTTGGTCAGGTTATGGAAGAAAGAGATAATCCAGCATTCTTCAAGATTCTTCGAAGGGAAGATTTTTCGTCTGAAATGATGGTAAGTCTCATAATTTCTCATACTTCATCACTTATTTTCTTATTAGCCTTTTTTCTTATGTTTAAAGATCGAATCTTTTGCTTCTTCAGTGTGTTTCTTGTAGTCTCATGAACTTAGATCTGTCTGTTCTTGCTCTTAACTAAGTTTACTGCTTTTTTCCGATTTCTTGTTGAGTTCTTGTGTGTGAAATAATCGGATCGAACCACATCGATTTAACCAGTGAAAAAGGTTGAAACTTTGACTGTATTTATCACTGAAATTGAAGAATGTGGCTTCATTTTACCATTTCTTGATGATCTTTCTTTTGATATTTCTTGATTTTGTTGTCCCTCTGAAGAGAATGATTCCACATCACTTGATAAGAAGCATCTCCGACAAGTCTTCATCGTTTAAGATGGTCTTAAAATTACCATGGGGAAGCTCATGGCAAGTTAAAATCTCCAAGAACCCAATTTTTCACTACATGGAAGATCGTGGTTGGAACCAGTTTGTGAATGACAACGGTTTGGGTTTAAACGAGTTTCTTACTTTCACTCATGAGGCAAATATGTGCTTTAATGTAACCATATTCGAGGCAGATGGTACGGAGATGCTTAGACCAAGAAAATCTTCAACCATTACTTCTAGTTCCCGTAAGTGTTCATCTATGTGATTGCTTTTTGGATGTTTATAAAGAAGAAGAAGAAGACAGTCTTTATTTACTTTTGTGGTTGTTTTTGATGAAAACAGGTCGGAACAAGAGAGAAGAGAGGAAGAGCATCTACAAAGATGTGAAGAAGGAAGAAGAGATAGAGTCTTGGTCTGAATCGAGCTATGCTGGTCATAAAACTGCTGAATCTACAAGTGGGAGATTGAAGCAGAAACATGAGCTTAACTTGAGAAAGAAGGAAGCCGATAAAACCGAAAAATCCAAGAAGAGTAAGAAGAAGAAGGTGGATACTGTTTGTAACGGTTCTGAAGCCGGCACTGCATCTCTTGTTCCAGAATTCAAGCTCACCATAAAGAAATCGCACCTCCTGTTCTTGGTAAGATTAAGCAAAACAAGACCAGTTACACACTGTGGAATGTGTATTAATCTAATGAAAATCTGTGATTTCAGGGGATCCCGAAGAAGTTTGTGGATATGCATATGCCAAGTGAGACAAAGATGTTCAAGATTCATCATCCAAGAGGAAAGAAGTCATGGGAGGTTTGGTATGTGGTCAATGATGTACAATCAAGATTCTCTGGTGGATGGAGTCGTTTGGCCAAAGAGTTAGGTTTAGTGGTCGGAGATGTTTGCACGTTTGAGCTCATCAAATCGACCGAGATGTGTGTCAAAGTCTCCAAAGAATAGACTCCATGATGATGATATGTGAGGTGTAGTTGGAGAATTAGTGAAGAACTCGTACTCAATGTAAGGACTAATTTCATAATTGTGTTTTTTTCTACTTAATGCTTAGGTGTGATTGTGTATCCATTGATGAATGTCATCTCAGTTTGAGTAAAACAGATTCATTCATTTTATTAAAGATTATTGTTGTAATGTTTACATGAAAAATGTGTATCTGTCTCTTCTCTCTGGTCTCTTCTCTTTCTTGCTTGACAAAGAAAACTAAAGTTACAAATGCTTCCAGCGTCTTCCTTTGGCACATTGCCTCCATCTTCATCTACAATTGCAAAGGTGATCCGTTGCATACAATATCATAAGCCTCTCTGGTCACTGAGATTTCTGAGCTAAGTTCGAGATGTTTATCCATGAATCAAGGGTCTTGATAGCTTTCCCTGACGATTGTACTTCACGTGCCAAGGTTACTCCTTCAGCTAGAGTTTGAACTTGGTTGCTAACCAGAAGAGCTGCAGCTGCGTTTAGGATCTGAAAAACGATTTGAAAAAAAAAGATGAACAAATTGCAGAAGTTTACGAAAAATGGGAAAGTTTCAGAGAGAAAGAGAATGTTGAATCCGCAAAACACAACATACCAGTGCATCCGCAATTGCTCCAGTTTCCCCTGAAAGCACACGTCTTAGCACATCTGCATTGTAGTCTGGACCTCCACCTCGCAAATCCTCAAGAGTACAACGAGGAATACCAAAGTCCACTGTCAAAAAGAAATAAGCTTCAGTTTAACTAACTCCCCATATTTCACCAAGCTGCATCTGCAATCTTCATTTTAGAGAAGGGATAAAAAGCTAGAGGAAAGATAAATTTTTACATGGGTCGAATGAGAATTCTTCGATCTTTTCCGGGGTTACATCATAAACTAGTCCTCCTCCTGTTTTTCATTAAGCCATGATTGGTTAATAATCGTTGGATAGTAAAAGTCATCAATTTTGGGAAGAGATAATCTTACCTAACGGACTCATTTCGTCTAGACCATATGAATGAACCACCAGTGCTCTTTTCATTCCAAATCGTTGCAGCGCCTTTGCCATCTTAACAACCTATGAAACCACACAAGCAAACGGTAAGTAAATGTCTTGTTTTTGTTGATGAACAAGCTAATTTCAGCAGTAAGTAAATGTACCAGATTTTTGTGGTATACACCAACGACAGCATAAGACACTCTAGCAGGATTGAGCATAGGTCCCAATATGTTAAAAACAGTTTTTATTTTAAGCCTTTTCCGGACAGGACCAACGATCTTCATAGCTGGATGATACATTGGTGACATCATAAAACCGATCCCTCCTTCTTCAACACATCTTTTAATGCCCTCTGGTCCCAGGTCCAGCACCACTCCTAATGCCTCTAGTACATCAGCACTTCCACAAGCAGAAGAACTCGAACGATTCCCTTGCTGCAAAATAAATATTCATAGTTAGACGACCAGAAAAAGGATGACATCATTTACAGTTAATGCAAATTTTAGCATTTTAAATCTATCATTTCTTTTAAGGATTTTTACACTCGTTATACCTTTGCTACTTTTGCACCACAAGCTGCAGCAAGTATTGAAGATCCAGTTGATATATTGACTGTGTTTGCTCCATCACCACCTGTTCCAACTATGTCCACAGCATCAACTAGTCCTTCCACTTTCCTGGCATGCTTCATCATTGCCCTAGCTAACCCCACAATCTACCCAATATCCGAATTAAGGTGAATGTTAACTTATTGAAGTGCTGTAATACAGGATTAGGTATACGTTTTTAGTTATACGACTAGATTGACTTAATTGATACTTACTTCTTCGTATGTCTCTCCTTTAGCTCTCAGCAAAACCAGAAAGGCACTGATCAGCGCCTCGTTTGCCTCGTTCAGCAAAAACTCAAGAGATGATTCAGCCTCAGATTCAGATAGATCAACCCGATCAATCAAGGTTTCAATCAGCTGAGCAAAAAACAAAAGAACAGAGCAAACGCAGTATGAGAACATAGTAAATCCCATGATTTAAATCTCTATCTTCAAAGCCATAGGAAGCTCACCAAAACTAAAATTCTTTTAAAACTTATAAAGTAGTACACTTTTACTCAAGTCAAATAAACCCATCAAGCAATACAAATGAAATCTGAAGAACACACAGGACCAAACATGTTTAGTCAGCATGAAGCAAATAACTCAAAATCCAACTCAGAACACAGATACAGACATTAACTACTAGATTTATCAAAACCCTGAACTGTTCAGAAATCAAGAGACTAAGAAACAAGAGATCAAATCACAAACTTATCCTGAAAAAATCTAAATGAAAAGTCACCTGGTTGAAAGATTTGATGGAAGAAGGGTTGGCATTTTCACTAGCAGTTGGCAGAGCTTCAGCTGCACTAAAACCACCGCTCAAACCAAGATTCTGAGAGCAAGCGAAAGAGCTGCAGCAATTCAATGGATCAAGAGCACAATCAAATGACCACAAACAATTTCAAAGGATGTGTTTTACTCTAACAAGCAGACACCTAAACCCAAAAATCGAGGCTTTACCTGCGACCAAAGGAAGATTGGGCATCCCCACGAATTGGGGACACAGCTCCGATCGATGAAAATCGTCGCCGACTCAATGCTGAATAAATTCTAACTCCACTCAGGTTGGTTCTTCCGCAACAACCAAAGGCATCATCTGCGGCGTTGAACGAAGTTGAGATCCCTGAAAGCTTGATGCCGGAAACAATGGAGCTCGTTGCCGCCACCGCAATAACCATCGCTCGATTACTTAACCAGAAACTAGAGAAAATTGAAGGAGGGAGAGATTTCTATGATGTAATCGTTACTCTCTCTATGGACTAAAGCTAGCGCCTTTAACCAAATCTTGGAATATTCAACTGTTGGATTATTAAGACCAGTTTATTATAAACTTTATTTTCTGGAATATTGATTATTGAAATTAAATTGCACATCAAAAGAAAGAGGAAAAAAAATCCAATAATTCCTTTCAGATTTTTTGTTTCACTTTTTTAATCTGACAAACCAAACTTGAAAATAAATTACAAACCAATAAAAATGGTCTCAAATTCTAGCTTAAAGTGTACCAATACAAACTAACTTCATATTTAACCCATTGCTTGTTTAGAATATTTAGTTGATTCAAAATTCTGTTTAGTGAATCAATGATTTGTCATTTGGATTTTTTTTACATAAAAGTTGGTAATTTGTAATTGATTTTTCAATTGGTGTTCCTATTTCATTAAATCAGTTTTCATCAAAAATTTAAAAGTTACATAATGCTGCTTTGACTTTGAAATTTCCAAATTGGAGACTAAATTTGAGTTTGGTTGGTAGTTGGCAAAGCTTGAGCAGTGGATAACTTACTTATTTTGGTCACCAACAACATTATTCGTAAGTACTGTTTGGTCTTATTTCTGCACATTTATCACTCTGCTCAAAAAGTAGGTTCATAATTTTGTCATATACCAAACACGTTTTTGTTTAGACAACGTCAAATAAAGCACCTATAATAGGAAAAAATTTCCTGGAAAATGATACTATAAAAATCCAATTAGCGGCCCATAATAACCATTAATAAGGCCCAATAAGATTAAACGCCCCAAAATATATTCATCCCCTCCATTAAAAACACGAAGATCACATGAGCCGATCAGATAACGAAGGTAGTCGCCGGAAGAAGTTTAACACCGGAGAAGGTTTCCGGTCACGGAATATAGGATGCCGGAAGTAATAAAACCCTGACGCCATCGCCACCATTTTCGTGGGCACAAGATACAACACCAATGCCACAAATAAACATAGCCCAACGAATATACCCGTCGCTCGTGGGTCTCGCCACGTCACCAAAGCTTGCATTTTCTCTCCTTGCGCCGCTACTTCACCAAGAATCGTCTGAACTCGAGATCCGACATTTCGTAGCTTATCGTACCTCAACCGAACCATCTCCGGCGGCCGGTTGCTCGGGACGACGTCAAACTCCTCGTCAAGCTCTTCTCTATCGGCTGCATCAGCCAACGAGAGTCTTGGATCAAAGTGAGGAAGAGCAGCACGTGACCTGAATCTGTAATTCCACGCGCCGATCACGAACAAGTAAAACGCTAATGTCGGAACAATGAGATCAGGGAACCAAATCAGCATCACGACAAGAGCATGGACTAGTAAAGTCGATGTCGGATTCTTCCAGAAACGCGTGTCATCCACCCACCGCACCACGTCAACCATTCCGGCAACTACATTCACTATCCGAAGCCAATTCGCTCGGACTTTACGCATACTGAAAGTGTGAGAATCGGCGTCGAGCATGTACCGTACGATCTCCGGCCTTAAAGGCGGCTCAGATCGTGACAAATGGGCGGCCAAGATCCTCACGGCAGTGTTCCTCAACATATCTTCTTGAAACAAACTCAATGGTTTAATATGATGCATCAAAGGCAATAACGGTTGAGTATACACGTGTAAGAAATCTAACGGTGGAGCTGATCTCACGAATCTAACGGCCAATTCTATCTCTCCCAATTTTTTAACGCCGCCGTTAACTAACATCAGAAGCGGATACGTATTTCTATACGCTTTACCAGTCTCCAACGTGGATATACGTATACGAACTTTCCCGATTCGGAGATCCTGACGCGTGGCTTCTTTTCCACCGTCGATTTCGAATACTCCCCAGCTATCGAAGACTCCGATTGTCAAAACCGTACACGGATCGTATACTTTCCACGTGTACTGTTCGTTCCATTTCGGATCTAAAGAATCCGACACGGTTCGGGTACGGACCCATTTAGTACCGTATTTCGCCACCGTGTACGCGTCCGTTGAACCTTTTCCGTTCACCGTCTTCATGGGTAACAGATTCTTGCAACCGATTACACCGAGCTCGACGATTCCTACCGCCGGTTTCCATAACTGCCTCGCCGTAGGTCTGTAATCGCTGCACACGTGCGCCGCCTCGTCCATCACGTGATAACCTCCGTCGAAACAGAGCCTCAGGTGAACTCTAGATCTGTTTCCTCTCTTCTCATCGTTTGGATCTTCGAATCCGAACCATCTCGAAGCAACCAAGCGATCGTCGACGCGCCTCTCGATTGCGCTGAGTGGAACGCGAGCCATTCCGACGGTGACTGGTCCTTTCGATTTTCGATACTCCAATGTAAAAACTAGCTGATCGGAGAAAGGCTCGGCGGCTACGAAGAGTAGATCTTCGTTCCATGACGGCGCTCCGTTACGAGTAACGGCGGATTTGGTTTTCTGCACTTGGAAACCTAACTGAGCTTTTAACTGAAACGACGCTTCCTTAAACGCCGTTAACTGTGGCGGTAACAAGTCTTGTGCTTCGATCATGGTGGCGCGTAGGTACCACAGCTTCGAAGACATGTAAACCTTCGCCCGTGCGGTTACGTTTCCGGCGGTATCTGTTTTCCAAGCGTCGGGAAATGATTCGTCTGCTTGAGTTCCTGTCCACGTGGCAAGCATTAGATCACTGTTGTGAGCTCCACCTCCTTCGAGACGGTACCATTGCGGCGCTAATGGACTATCCGGCGGATCTCGGAGCGGAATCTCTGACACGTCGAAGCAAATTCCGCCGAGGAATTGGCTGGTTTCGTTTCCCGTCGATGAATCCCACACGGAGATCTCGAGAATTGGAGAAGAAGATAAATCCGGCGAATCGCGGAGGAAGGCGAAGGTTTGATCCCACTCGAAGCAAGAGGTTTTTCTGGCGGGTTTTGATTGGATTATTGTGCCGGAGAGTGAGATCTTTGTGACTGGACTCCCGGAGGTTGGTAAAGACCGAGCTTTCACGACGCGGACGAAGACGTAATGCATTTTCTCCACCAAATCAAACGTGGATCGTTCGATCGTTGATACGTCGGAGATCTCTGAGGTGTAGCTGGCTGTTTCCGATACGCTTCTCCGTAGTGGTTGTGGTCCGTTTTTGGTTTCTGGTATGGAACCGGAGACAGATCTTGAAATGATAACTTCCGGTGATCGCGGCGCCGAAGCCCAGCTCATTGAATCTTCTGACTCAAGTACAACCTCTTCACCGTCTGGTTGGTTCTGCGGTGGCTCTTCCACCGGTTTCACCTCTGCCTCATTCTTATCTGATTCCGGTGGCAGAGTTGGTTCCGACGCCGCTGGTTCTTCTCCACCAACCGTAGCATTTTCTTGTAACGGTGGTGAGGCTTCCTCATTTGGCTTGGGACCCTCGGCTGGCGAACTCTCCTCCAGTGGTTGTTGTTGTGGTGGTTCCACGGTTTCTTTAACTTCAGCAGGATCATCATTAGTCTCTGGTGGTGGCTGAGACTTGTCTGGACCGTCTGCCGTCGTCTCCTCCGTCTTTTCCTCCACCACCGTCTCAAGAGGAGCTACCGCCGGTTTCAAAGGAGGAGGCTTTTCATCGGCGTAGTAAACCCTAAGACCAATCTCACCTTGCACAAGATTAAACAAACTCTTCTTCTCCAAAGGATAATATATCAAAGCCTCTTCTCCTTTACCAACAAACTGATCGGGCCCAAGTCGGATCCTACCGAGAAAATTGTTCCTCCGGGTTTGCCCAAAGTTCTTGTCATGGTACATGTCAAGCTCAAGAACATCGGCAAAGAGCTGATGAGAAGGTCGCTTCGCGAGACTGAACTCCAGTGTCTCGTTCCAAACAGGGTTTAAGTCACGGACTATGGTTCGTGTTCGTCGTCTTTGGCCGTAATAGTCGACAATAACGTACGGACTTGACGTTCCATGGCCGTCTTTTGGTGTAAGATCCTTTGCGTCTACTACTTCTACGACCAGTTTCCGAGTTGTTGCCATTTTGTTTTTTCTTATAAAAACTGTTGTTTCAATGCATGCATAGGATTTAACTGAGCTGAATTTGCCTGAAGATGGCTTTGTGAAAAGAGAGAAAGAGAGAGAGCGTGTAAAGAGAGAAGAAGTTTGATTTGCAGGATTAGTGGCTTATTAATGGTAAGAAAAAAGTGTGAAAGAATCAAAAAGTAGGATAAATTAAATTAGTTTAGGTGTATCTGATAGGAAAGAGCCTGTGTTTTTGTGTTCATATGTAAAAATAGTAAATATGAACTGTAGTTTTATTGAGATATTCACTGAAGATACTTTAAGAATGAGAGAAAAACATGACAGATGTCGCAGTTGTTGCATGCACATTCAAAACTGTGCAATCGAATCAGTGTTTAAGAATTTGTAAATTAGAATTTTGTATCGAGTGGAAAGATTATAGTTTTCGACCATATTTTGGGTTAAAGCCATAATTTATTTTTTCTTTTTTGGATACTTAACTTGATATAGAAGCAACTCCTGTCAATTCACACTTTGTTTTCTATTTCTTTTGTAGTTTCCCACTTTGCTTTCCCTTTTTCGGTTTGTTAATTGAAATACATTCATAGATTACGTAATTCTCTTACTTTCGGCTTTTGTTTTTCTAGTTGCTTTTGACTAATTGAAGATTCTCTCTTATGGTTCTATAATAGCTTTAGACTTTAGTATACACAAGGAGATTGAAGGTGGGTGGATGACACTCAATGCCACCAAGGACATGTCAGATTTTAAGCAAATTGCTTTTGTTCTTTCTTCAAAAAGTGATTGGTCTCTTTGTCTCTCCTTTTTCTCGAATCTCACCGACCTTAAGCTTAAATAGCTCCTCTCCATCAACCTCACCCATTCCAATGTGAGACAAGATATATTTAAGTTTGGTTCAATTGTCTGCTTAGTAACTATATATATATATGCTTTTACCAAAAAAAACTATATATATATATATGCAATATATTAATATGATATCAGGAAGCAAATTGCAGAAATTAGGAATTTGTATAATCTCTTCTTGATTCTCCAACATCGAGTTTAGTCATTCCTATTAAAATTATGGTTTTCTGTAAATAGTTGATGAGTCTGGCTACCAATAACATCATTCAAGACTTTTTAGACTTGGTCTTTGCCTATGCAAATGGGTATTGGGCCTGAAAAATCCAGTCTTTCTAGTTTCCTATAACTTAGAAGTTCTTCTGATACGGTATATGAGCTTAGACGCTTAGGGATTCCACGTTCATATCTGTCAGAAGAGAGTTTGGTCTTACGCATGAAGACATGTCCAAGACTTTTGAGTTTATTAAGGTTTTGAAGAGAAGGAGGAGTTTTGACCAAACTCTTGCAGAATCTAAGATACAAATTCTCAAGCTTTACTTTGTTGCTTTTGACAGATTTGGAATGTCTTTAATCTTCTTGGACACGCTCATATCCATCTGCTTGAGACTTGTTATAGGCTGAAAACATATATAAACAACCATAGTTAAGCAAAAACGATATGAATAAATATGGAATAACTAAATCTCAATGTCAGCTTGAGAGTTGCCAATCTATGAAACTTAACACATACAATATATATATTGGAACCTGTCTATCATTTGAGAGAATTTGTTACTCGTTTCACCATTCAGCTGGGTTCATTATCACATCCAATCGATCTGCCGTGTAATAGAGAATGCAGCGTGTTAACTTTTGTAGGAAGTTGAAAGCAGCAGATCGAGTACTCTGCTTAAAATGAACACTGATAGTAAAAGCAGGAATCTGATAAGTAAAAGCTTGACTAAGTCCTTTAGAATGAATATTTTTCTTTGCTCCAAACGACTGCTTCTTGATGACGTGATATCCTTGGCGAGACAGAAAAACAAAATCGAAACTCTCTTTTCTTGCAAGATCTGGACGTGCAATGTCAAAGTGTATTAAATTTAAACCATGAGCTTAAGTTTGAAAACGTGTAAGCACGTACAAGATAAATTAATTGTAGGTAATCTTATATTACGTAGAACCTATTCACATAGGCAAATACCAAGTCCAAAAGTCTTCTTCTTCAAGGATATTAGTGGTCATCGTACACTCAGAATTACAAAGAAGAAAATATGTTCTTCACAGGAATTATCAAGTCAATCTTGAGAGAATCAAGAACAGATAGCAATTCTCTTCATCCTCTCATCACTGCTTCTTCTTCTTCTTCATCATCATCAACACGTCAATACAGCTTTGACGTCTTCCCAAGCTTCTCGGGTCAAGATGTCCGCAAAAGCTTTCTCAGCCACTTTCGTGAAGGGTTGAAAAGCAATGGAATAAGCACGTTCGTAGACAATAGGATCATGAAGAGCGAGTCTATTAACTCTCAGCTCGTAAGAGCTATTAGGGAATCAAGGGTTGCCGTCGTGATCCTCTCTAAGAATTACGCCTCTTCGAGCTGGTGTCTCAACGAGTTGCTGTTAATCATGGAGTGCAGGGTTACTTTAGGACAGACTGTTATGACAGTCTTCTACAATGTGGATCCATCTGATGTCAGGAACCAGACCGGAGATTTCGGCAAGGCCTTTGAGAAAACTTGTGATGGGAAGACAAAGGAAGAAAAGCAGAGATGGAGAGAAGCTTTGACTCAAGTTGCGGTTATTGCCGGAGAACATTCTGTTTCATGGTATGTACTGTTCCAACATTTTTTTTTTACTTACATTTTATTGAATACATTTCATCAGTTTTCGTGTCGATTTAGGGATTTTGTAACTCGAGCTGCAACGTTCTTTTGTAGGGCTAGTGAAGCAGAGATGATCTCGAAAATAGTCATGGATGTTTCAAACGAGTTACCATCGTCAGACTTTCATCGGTTAGTTGGAATTGAAACTCATGTAGAAAATATGAAATCGATGATATGCTTAGAATCCGATGAGGTTAAGATAGTGGGAATCTGGGGTCCTGTTGGTATTGGCAAAACCACCATAGCTAGAGCTTTATACAAAGAAGTGTCATGCAACTTTCAGCTTAAGTTTTATAAGGATATGATGTTCAATCTTGACCAAATTGGCTTGCAAAATCAGCTGGAAAACGAGTTATACACTGGTGTACTAGATCATAAGGGCATGAAGATACCTGACTTACAAGAGGCTAAATTTAGGTTGAAGCACCAGAGAGTCCTTCTCATTCTTGACAATGTCTGTTCCAAAGGGATACACGCTTTGGGAAATCTAATTCAGAGTCTTCGATTCGGAAGTAAGGTTATTGTTATCAGTGAAGACATAGATACATTGAGAGAATGCAGGATCAACCAAAGCCAGACCTACAAAGTTGCTTTTCCATCGAGCGAAGAGGCTCTGCAGATCTTTTCGTACTCTGCGTTTGGACAAAGCTCTCCACCAAGAGGTTACTTGGAGCAGGCAAATGAAGTAGCGAAGCTTGTCGCTCCATTTCCGCTTGGTCTCAGAGTCGTAGGTTCTTCTTTACGTGGGAAGAGCAAAGATGAGTGGATAAAGACACTGGCTAAGCTCAAAACCTATCCTGACGGCATGGACGTTGAGAAAGCAATTAAATTTGCATATGATGCTTTATCCGATAAACACAAGACTTTACTTTTACTGTTAACAGATGCCACGATTTTGGGTGAGAACGTGAACAATGTTATATTCTCACTTTCGCAGAGTGACTGGGACGTGGAGAAAGGGATACAAACCCTAGCTGATATAGGTCTCATCTCTATATCTGAGGAAGGAGGAATTCTGATGAGCTATATGGTCGAGGTAAGTTTGAGCATGCAGTTAAGTTCTAGGCAAAGAATAAAGCAGTTATTCTGTTAAAAGTTTCTGGACACAAGAAACAAATGTTGAATGCCCGTTGATGCTCCTATGCCACCGGGTGTGTTTATGTCCTCTCTAGCGGTTCCGTTTTTGTGTTAGTCCTTGGAAAAACTGTAAGCACTCTAATTTTGCTCTAAGCTTTGAGGACTGGCCTAGGGTATGGTTTACTCGTGGCAACCAACGATGAGGATTCTAATTTTTTTGGACCTCTAGCAATCACACAAATGTCCGAGCTTCTACTTTGAGCCTTTATTGGTTGTTTTAGCTATTGCTTTCTTTGTCGTATTTTCTACTATTCGTAAAAAATTTATTGTAGTTTTCGGTTTTTTCGTCTTCTTTGTTTCCTATTGCAATAATGAAAATGGTATAAAGACGTAACATTGATACCAAAAAAGAAAAATGCTGAATGCTTAAAGTCTAACTGTGTTAAGTTTTTTTTCTTTCGGCATTATACTATTTATCTTTTTTCCAGATTAAATACTAATTGAGAAATGCTGAAGTGTTGTAGTACAATGCACTATGAGGGAAATGTCCCATCAAGCGAAGAAGCTCAACAAATCTTCCCATACTTTGCGTTTGGGCAAAGCTCTCCACCAAGAGGTTACATGGAGCATGCCATCGAAGTAGCGAAGCTTGTTGCTCCTTTTCCACTTGGTCTCAAGGTTTTAGGATCGGCTTTACGTGGGAAGAGCAAAGAGGAGTGGCTAAACTCGAAACTTATATTGACGACAAGGAAATTGAGAAAGCAATAAGATTTGCATATGATGGTTTATCTGAGAAACACAAAACATTATTTAATCTGTTAACAGAAAATATAAGCTTTGGTGTGAACGTGAAAGACGCCATATTCTCGCTTTCGGAGAAGGATTGGGACGTGGAGAAAGGGATACAAACCCTAGCTGATATGGGTCTCATCTCTATATCTAGGGAAGTTGTTAATTTGTTAGAGCATCTCCAAAGGGAGATTCTCTCAATATTATTGATCGGTTCTCTTGTTGATTTGGCAAAAAAATAAATCAAAACAGATATTAAATGAGAGAATCGTTTCTCTGGAGAGAGATTTGGGCAATTCAGAGAACCGTACACGTGGCGCACTCTGATTGGAGCATCATTTTTAACCAAACAAAAAAGAAAGTCTAGTGTTTTCTTATTTTTCCTCCTCTCTTCCTCTTCCTCCTCTCGGCCTCTCTCTCTCTCGAGCAAGTGAACAATTTTGTCGATTCCTTGTCTAACAATTACTTCAGTGATAGTAATCTTCCAATTGATGATTTTCTCTAGAAGACTGTTACAGAGAGTGAAGATGGCTGTAAAGTTCGAACTTTTAAACAATTTAATTGCTGTATTTTTTGATTTTTTGGTATCGCTAATTGATGATTTTTTGGTATGTGAAACAGTGGTGAGTTTGGCGTTGATTTGCTCCTTTTGTAAGATGAGCGGATATTTGAAGTTGGGTGATTCTAAGGGAGATGATATTCCTGAAGATACCATCAAAGCTGTTGCTGATACTCTTCGAACCTCTTCTGCTCATGTGATGGTTGCATCAAGAGGATTTACAAGACTATCTCTAAGACTAAAGGTCAGACTTTTGTTGACTGATTGAATCGTGGGTCAAGTTTGATAACAAGAAGTATTTGAAAGCCAACGTTGTTTTTGAAACTTGTTTATTCAATTTGGTTTTTGATTTAGATGACTATTGCATTCACATCAATCATGGCTATATATGTAATCGAAAGGATTGATGAGTATAAAAGTACTTCATTGTCCCTTTGCTTCTTGCTGGTCTTGTTAGCAATTTAGCATTTTGTATTGGAGGTAAGTCAATCCTTAAACTATCAAGTTGTTTTAATGATACTATCTTGAAATAGAGTAAGCTGACATGAGGCTATAATTGCATGTTTTTCAATGACTTTAGACCATAGGCTTTAGTCCAGTTTGTTCCTTGCATTCTCATTCCGTTGATGGCTATTTTATTGCCTCCAATGTGTACACATTCCACTTATTGGCTGCAGGTTAGTGCTCAGTGTTGAGTTGATATATTTTAGATATGGCTTCATATGGACTAACGAATATTACAATTTAGTTTAAGGGTTACAGTGCTAGCCTAGTCAATCTTGGAAAGACCTGCTACATGAACTCAACAATGCAGTGTTTAAAATCTGTCCCAGAGTTGAAATCTGAATTATCCAAGTGAGTCTATCTCTTTGTCTTTTCTGTTTTAACTATAAACAAAACTCATATATCTCACTTATGTTCTGCATTAGTCTATCTCGTTTAACCAAAATCTGATTCTTGATCTTTCCCACAGTTACCAATCTGCTCGAACCAAGGATGTGGATCAGACTTCTCACATGCCCTATTGTCACTGATTTTGGACTGAAGGAGAAGGCCATCAAGGCACTGCTGTCTTTCACTGCTCCTTATCATAAACCTGAGGTTACATTGAGTATTGATTTCGATAGGAGAACTGGTGTTCAATCTAAAAGCTGGAGTAGTGTAGCTAAGAAGAGCCAAGTCGAAGTGAGTTTTCATGCTTTGGATTTGATTCATCATATTGTTTGATCAAGCATATTGTAAGAACCCCACTTGAGAGATACTACCATTGGACAATGGATTTTTAAAAAAATAAAACACAAGCTCTCATCTTACAAATTTCCACAAATTATATTAAACATTGGGAGAGAGCTCTTGGAAAGACTCTCACCATTTCAATCTTGTGGACACAACACACAGTCATAAACAAATGTTGTTGTGTTTGGTTTTAGTTTAGAGAAAACATTAACCACAAAAGAAGGAAACAAAAAACGAAATGGCCAAAATTTTGGCATCTTGGTTTTTAGGCCCAATAACTTGGCGGGCTTTCCTTCTCCATCTTCATTATAATTTTTTAAAAATTCCACAAAAACCCTAATTTTCTGCAAATTCCTTTTCGTCGAACCTAAAAAAAAAAATCACTCCTTTCAGGTTTCGTTTCCTACTTCCTTTAATCACAGCGAGAGAAAGAGAGAGCGAACACTATCAAGATTCGAAGCTGTTCTCGTCTTTCAAGTATTGCTCCATCTTTCTATGTGGATTTTTGATTTGGATTCTGTCGATTTCTTCTTTGCTTCATTTTTTTTTTTTGCTTTGCTTCGTACTACATTGGGTCTGCTGATCATTATTTCGATTTCTAAGTGGCGTTTTCAATTTAGTTTTGTGCAATTATAGATTTTGAAACTTACATTGTCGGCGTAGTTTCATTGTTTTGTTGAACTGCTGTGAATGCTTAAGTTTTAAGGTTTAATAAAACTAGGGTTTAGCTCTACAACCACAATGATTTCGGATTCATTGTTATAGAAAACTGTAACTTATTCAGCTTAATGCTAAAGTTCTAATTTTTATCTTCTTTAGGTGTTTGCAGAGAATCTATTGGGCCAGCTAAACATGGGTAAGCTGATATTTTGTCTTAGTAATGCTCTTAGCTATTTTTTCTGTTGAAGCTAGGATTTGAAAGAATCTCCTTTTATTTGGTTTTGATGATCGCCAGGGAGCTCACGTCATGAAAAGCGAAAAGAAGCTCGCTTGCAGAAGAACCAGAAAAAACATGAATCTTGGCTTCAGCGTCAGGTACGAGGCAATCTTTGTTTTATTTAACTAAGGTATAGTTTTCTCGTTTAATTGTTTGTTGATGAGTAATGTTGGTCTGCTGGTTCTCAGAAGTCGGAAAAGGAGAAACGAGTATCATCATCAGCTCAGAAGACTGGTGAGGTGATCAAGTCTGAAATTTTTCACCAGAAAAGTGATAGTGAAACTAAACATATGGAATCAAGTAGTCCTAGCGGAAAAAAAGATGATGGAAAGTCTTTTATACATAAGAAAGAAGAGGTTAGAGTCAAATCAAAGGAGAAGAGGATGCAAAAAGTACAGAGAATGAAAGATCTCAATAGACCAAAGAAGAAGACGAAATTTGAAGAGTTTCTTGAAATGGATACACCAACTGTGATATCTGGTGACCAGGATGCTGAACTTGAGAGAAGGCTCGCAAAGAAGCTCAAGGTAAAGAAAGGGAAACTAAGGGGCTTAGATGATGGATTGAACGATTTGTTTGAAGGACTTCCATCTGTACTTGATTCGATGGGATCTGAACTTGGTGATTCTCGTAAGAAACGTAAGAAAAAGAGGTCCGAAGAAAAACAGGACCATGAGGAGGTCGATAAGCTAGCAAATGAAGATTTGGAGCGTGAAGAATCTGATTTTTCTGAAGAGCCTGCAGGAAAAAGAGACCGTAAACGGCATAAGAAGAAGAAGTCTCTAGATGAAGATCTAGAAAGTGATCCGATGAATATCACAGATGATGGTGAGTCAGAGACTATTACTTATCACGATTCACCGTCACGCTTGGAGAAAGTAGAACCTCCTTTGCACGAGCATAAGCCAGAGAGCAGCAGCAAGTATGTTGCTCCTCATTTGAGATCTCAGGCCAAAAGTGAATCTGAAGAACTCACTAAAATGCGTACACGGATAAAAGGTATAGCTAACAAAAGCTTTTTATCCTTTGTGTGTTTCTAATTCTGTAATCTTAGTTTGATATGCTTGGTTTGTGTTACAGGTCTTCTCAATAAGATGGCTGAATCCAATGTTGAAACAATAACTGCAGAACTTGCGTCAATATATCGTGTAAGCTCAAATATCCTTCGCATTATTTCCTCTAGAATTGTTTGATAGTTGCATGGTTGATATCTTGAGATTATCATAATCATCCTAGATTTCATTGTTAAAGTTGCTTCAACTCCATTTTGTTATTGTTCTTTCATATTATCTTTACTTTTTGTAACCCCTGTAACATTTGTTAATGCAGTCTGTTGCGAGAAGTGTGTCCTCTCAGATTTTTTGTGAAGAAGTTTTGACAACTTATGCGAGAGGCAATGAACAGTTAAGATCTTTACAACTTTCTGAGTGTCCGCTCATGTTACTGCTAGCCCTATAGTCATGTGTGGAACTACTTGATTACATTGATGTCCATATTAGTCGATATTTTGCTGAACAATTTGTTTTTCCTTGTTTAGGTACGCTGTATTTGCTTCTTTCATAGCTGGCATGGCGTGTCTAGTTGGAATGGATTTTAGTGCAAAGCTTATTGCATCACTTGCTAAATCTTTCGAGGTATGTCCCTGAGTTTTTCCTACATGAATTGTAAGCTAAATTCTCGAGAAGATCCAGTGATGTCCAGATGTCCTTAAGATTTTGTTTTCCATAATATATTTCACCACCTTGCTTGAAATAGTGCTTACTAACAAGTCCTTAATTTATTTTCAGGATGAATATCAGAAAGAAGATAGTCTCTCTTTAAATGGGATTTCTCTTTTGCTTTCTTATCTTTGCATATTGGGAGTTTGCTCCAGGTAAAATTTTCTGCAGCTACACATAGTTCAGTTTGATCTAGAGCAAGTGTAGTTATTCCCCACTGTTTTTAAATTTCTAGAACTGAACCAAGAATGCTGTTTACTTATCAGGTTGTTAGACCGATAATCTAAACACACATTTGAGTAGTGATTTTCATGTATTATGGATTTTAGTTTTTCTTACAGCGATTTGTTTAATATGTTTTTAGTTTTTACCCAACACCTAACCCAATTATTAGTCCTCTCACTTAACAGAAACAAAAATGATATTTTTGGTTATTTTCTTGGATGAAATATGAATCTCGAATCTCTCTATATTTGTTTTGCAGTGATCTTATTTATGATTTCCTAATGACATTGGGGAAACGGCTGACTAAAGTTGCTGCTTTCACTATCACAACTGTTTTAGATTGTAAGTTCTATTATTATCATTATTATCTTTCGATGGCCACTTAAGGTGTTTTGAGATGTTTATGTTCCGTCTCTCATATCTTGATAATGCTCTGCTCTGGATAGGTTGTGGAATGAAAATAAGAAGTGATGATCCTCTGGCTATGAAAACATTCATCATCAGCATCCAGAGCAAGGCAAATGAATTGAAAACCTCCTCCGATGGCCAGACACAAATGAGTAACATGATGGTATGGATTATATGAAAAATTGACTTCTGGAGAAAATGTTATACTATGATTTTTAAAGTTATTTGTACAATGAATTTGCAGATGGAAAAGATGCTTGAAACCATTTCCGCAATAAAGAACAACAAGTTGAGAGCTAAAGAGGATTCCGTTCAGAACACAAGGGTAAAGAAGTGGCTTCAAAAGGTAATATTTTAGCGCTCTATTCCTATGTGATAAAATGGATTCCTTCATGACAATCATAAACATGTACGCTTCTGCTTATTACCAGTCGATTTTGGATTAGTAAGTTTTGACTAAAATGCATTTGTTTTTGTCCTTTTTTCTTATAATTTACCCAGTTGAGAGTGGAAGAAGTATTGTTAAGAGGGCTTACATGGAGCAAGCTGCTTGACCCCGAGAAGAAGGGTCAGTGGTGGCTATCTGGCGATTTGGTGGTTGACTCAAACACCGCTGAAGATGTAGCAGAAACAATGGATGCAGAGGTTGTTGAGGCTCAGAAAATGTTAAAGCTAGCTGAAGCACAGAGGATGAATACAGATTCCAGAAAAGCTATATTTTGTGTGATCATGAGTAGTGAGGACTACATTGATGCATTCGAGAAACTTCTTAGATTGGATTTGCCAGGAAAACAGGACAGAGAGATCATGAGGGTTCTAGTTGAATGTTGTTTACAGGAGAAAGCATTTAACAAGTACTACACAGTCCTTGCTTCAAAGTTGTGCGAGCACGACAAAAATCATAAGTTTACACTGCAGGTACATTTCTTCTATTTTATAGTTACGAAGCTGGTTTATGTAACCATTATTTTTTCTCTTATCATCTTGTGGGTTTTTCCTGCAGTATTGCATTTGGGACCATTTTAAAGAACTAGAGTCGATGTCACTTCAGAGGTCAATGCATCTGGCGAAATTTGTGGCAGAGATTATTGTGACCTTCAATCTTTCTCTTGCGGTCCTCAAATCCGTGGACTTGGCAAATCCAGTGGAGTTAACTCCAAAACGAATTATGCACTTTCGAATGCTGTTTGAGGCCATCTTTGAGCACCCTGAGAATCTTGTGTGGAACTTGTTCACACGCATAGCCTTGAATCCAGACTATGAAGGACTGCGCGATGGCATCAAGTTCTTTGTGAAGGAATATGTTGTGAAAACTAATAAGGCAATCTCTGGGAAATTCAGGAAAGCGAAAGAAGCTCTTAACAACTCAGAAGGATTGCTCATGTGATCCGGTTGTTGCCATCAGTGTGCTAAGACCAACAATTTTGGAGCTCTTACGTTCACTCTGATTATGTCATAGCGTCTTTATGTTGTTGTACACACTTTCTTCTAATTTAATTAAAGTTTCTACTTTCTAAGATTCATCGTTCACCATCTTTGATAAAAAAATTCTTGAAAACGATCTTAGAAGGTTGATGTTCTTTTACACTAATTGATTAATTTCACACAATCTTAGAGAGACAAATACATATTTAAAAATGAATGTGAGCAAGAACTTTTCTTAGAGACAGAGCTACATAATCTCAGAATTATAAAGCTTTACCAACCTTCTACTTGGCTCCAAATGATACATAAACATCAACGAAGATGTTCTCCAAGCGAAAGAAATCTTCGAGTCAGAAGTGGTGGACCGTGAGACTGCAACCAAACATCAGCCACCACGCTCTTTGTGGGGCAATTCAGATTTTTTTTCTGCCAATAAAGAAAGTTAATGGAAACAATCTGATACAGGAGCCAGATAGAGACATACAAAGGGGCCTATTTAAAGAACAGGCTACAAAGCACAGATTGCGTTGGAAAAAAATTAGTGAGTTTAGGACAAGTGGCCGACGCAAACAAAAGTAATTTGTATAAGAATCAATCCTCTTATTCCTTTTCAAGAGACTTTAGAAAAAAAGACATTCCATCAGAGAAATATATTGGAGACAAAAAGAAAATCACAAACATTGCAGCAAATCCAAAGGATGCCATATCATCCCTCTCTCTCAACAAGAAAGAAACCATATGCATCATAATCTAACTTCGACTAAAGATATTTTTAAGAAAGTTATTAAACCAAATAAAACACAACCATTTTAAAAAAAAACGCTTTCCTTGTTCAAATCAAGCTTTTCTTCACTTGGCACTGGCGAGCTGGGAGCGGATGAGCTTGGCCGCATCAACCATGTTCTTGAGCGCAGGCTTAACCTCGGTGTACTTACGGGTCTTGAGACCACAGTCAGGGTTAACCCAAAGGATGTTCTGCTCTAGGACAGCAAGCATCTTGTTGACCCTGTCTGCGATTTCCTCAGAAGAAGGTATTCTTGGAGAGTGGATGTCGTAGACTCCTGGACCAATTCCAGCACCGTACTTCACTCCTTCACGGAACACAGAGAGAAGCTTCTCGTCAGACCTGGAGTTCTCAATGGTGATGACATCAGCATCCATGTCGATGATAGAGTGTATGATGTCATTGAAGTGGGAGTAGCACATGTGAGTGTGGATCTGCAAAAAAACAACAAAAACACACAATTTATGAGCAACTGAGAAAGCATTACACTACATGAGACTCGATATGAGTAGTTTTTATATAAGCAAACCTGGGTGCTGTCTTGGACTCCACAGTTGGTGATTCTGAAGGAGTGAACGGCCCAGTCCAAGTAGAAAGCATGCTCGGATTTCCTGAGTGGTAGTCCTTCTCTAAGTGCAGCCTCATCAATCTGAATGACACCGATTCCACCTTTCTCAAGATCCTCAACTTCGTCCTTGATGGCCAAAGCAATCTGGTAACAGGTTTCGTGCCTACAATGATTCCAAGATTGTTTTAGTGTTTTGTTCTTTATTTGGTAGTCATGTTTGTTTTTAGATTATGGTAACATTATGTACCTGGGCTGGTCGTTTCTGACAAAGGACCAGTTGAGAATGGTGACGGGGCCGGTAAGCATACCCTTCATTGGGCGAGAGGTCATGCTCTGAGCCATTGCAGACCAGAAGACGGTCATTGCCTTGGGACGGCTCACATCACCATAGATAACTGGTGGCTTCACACAACGAGATCCATAAGATTGGACCCATCCGTTTGCAGTGAAGGCAAAACCAGACAACTGCTCTCCGAAGTACTCAACCATGTCATTTCTCTACAAAATTTTGAAAAAATGTCTCATCAGAAACAGTAACAAGGATGTCATTTCAGCCATACAACTTCAAGGGTTCAGGCGATAACATAGAACAATTAAAAGAATCTCACCTCTGGCTCTCCGTGGACAAGAACATCGATGTCAAGTTCCTCTTGGAGGTCAACAACTTTCTTGATCTCTTCCTTGATGGCCTTAACGTAGTCCTCCTCAGAGACCCTAGTAAAAGAGAAATTAGAGAAATTGTCAGCATCAAAACAATTCAAGGAAATGTGTGGCGCATATGCCCAAGGATTGAATTCAGGATACTAACTTTTTCGCCTTGTACTCACGACGAACTCTCCTGAGCTCTACAGTCTGTGGGAAAGATCCGATGGTTGTGGTTGGCAGGATTGGGAGGTTGAGCTTCTTCTGCTGAGCATCTAGCCTAGCACTAACATTAGTTGCACGACGGTGGTCAGATCCCTTCAAAGCAGCAGCCTGAGATAACAAGAATAAGACATTATCTCAATCAATACAAGATTAGGAAAATAAATCATTGAATGAGAACAGTGCATCAGTTTGACGTCAAACTTACGGCCTTCTGAACACCCTCGTTGGTGACTCTTGGGGAAGACCTCCTTGAAGCCAAAGCCGCAGCATTGGCAGAGAAAAGGGCCTGAAAGAGAGAAAATTATAAGAGTTCAAGATTTTTCGAAATCTTACGCACTACAGATAATTTCAAGGGTCCACTACTAGAGAAGCATGTGGGTAAAATACCTCGTCCTTCTGACCAGCCAAAGCCTTGGCCAATGCATTCACTTCAACGACCTTCTGGGCAGCAAAGGCCAACCATGACTTGATTTCATCATCAAGCTTAGTCTCATTAATAAGATCAACAGCGGTGTGGAGAAGAGAGCAGGAGGTTGAGACCACAAGCTTGTCTGCATCAGAAAGACAACAGATCAACATTTCATATATTTGTTTTTGAATAAGTTCCTAGTATTGTCAGGTAAAAGGCAGATGATTCTGGAAGAACATATTACCTTTACCAACAATGCCTTCAAGTGCCTGCAAGGTGCTTAGGGACGCAGCAAAGTCGTTGGCCCAGATGTTCCTTCCATCAACAACACCAGCAAAGAGGTACTTTCCCTCAGGGAAACCTGCCTTGACCAAATCAAGGGTCTTGGTGCCACGAACCAAATCAAAACCAAAGGCAGTCACACCCTTCAATGAAGTTAGGGTCTTGTATGCCTCAGCAGGGATATCAGCGAAGTAGGTCTCGACAAGAACATTCAAACCAGAAAGAGTTGATTCAAGTTCAGCATAGGCACCAGTAAAGGCCTGGAGTTTGTGACCCTCAAGATCCATAACAAGGACAGGCTCATCAAGCTGAATCCAGGTGGCACCAGCTGCCTTAAGCTCGGTAATCACTTCCCTGTACACAAATCAAAGTCATCATATCAGTGGTATGTCAAAGGATCATTGATAACATCAAGGATAAGGATGGCATATTAAAGAAAAATAATAAAGTGATTTCTTACTTGTAGATCGGGAGAATTTTAGGGAGAAGAGAAAGAAGATGAAATGACTTGTCAACACCCTTGGCAGCCTTGGAAAGCAACAAGTAAGAGACTGGGCCAACAAGTACAGGGACGGTGTCAACACCAAGCTGCATAAACATCGAGTATATCAGATCAGAACTTTAAAATAGCAGAAAAAAAACTACTGCTTTAGGTTTACATAAGCCATCCAGAGGCAGATGAATTTTCTAACAGCTTCTATATTCAATGCATCCTAGTATATTCATAGCATATCAGCATCCTCAGTGAAACACCACTCAATGAATCTAAGCTCAAACACTAAATGCTCAAACCAGAGCCTATATAAATTCTCATAATTAATCACCGAGCAGACAGTAATTTTCTACAAAATGGATATTAGTAAAGAATGATACGTACAGCTTTGGCCTCCTTGTACTCATTCACGGCCTTGTGGGATGCGTAAGAGAAGTTGACCTCAGGGCCCAACTCAGGGACGATGTAATGGCTGCATCAATAAAGCATTATCACATTAGTCCACAACTCAAAAAGGACAATGTCAACACAAGGGACACAAGACAGCAGCGGTGGAGACTCACTAGTTGGTGTCAAACCACTTGGTCATTTCCATAGCAGGGACAGAGGCATTTCCTCTGGCCATGGAGAAGTAAACATCAAGCCCGATCTCACCACCAGTGTATCCATATCTGGGTGGAACAGCACCGAGCATAGCGGTGGTGTCGAGAACCTGGTCGTAGTGAGCAAAGGTGTTGCTTGGGATGAACTTAGTCCCAGCGGCAGACATCTGTTTCCAGATGGATGATCTGAGATCAGCAGACACCTTCTGAAGATCCTCAGCAGTGCTCTTACCATCCCAGAAAGATTCCAAAGCAAACTTGAGCTCTCTCTTAGGGCCCATACGTGGATATCCAACAATGTGTGAAGCCATTTTGATTTTCTTTTACTGCATTAAAACACACACAAAAACCAAATCAATATCTATATATCATTAATATTAAATGATTTAATTAACAAACTCCGAGAAAACCGTAAAGCATCAATGAAACTGATAGAATTATAATTCACGTGAATCAAAAGGTGAAAAGTTTATGCAGCTTTTTTGAGTCTACCTACTACTACTTGAGAGTAGAATCGAAAACTTTAGATCAAAAACACATGCGACATTTATCGATACGAGATGGTTTAAAAGCAGATCTAAACGAACACAAAAACACCAATCATTTTCAAAGAATGATCGTAATCAGATCCAGAAACCAGATCTATAAATCAAACAACAGGGAAGAACCAGATCTGAGTCCAATGAACTCACTCAGCGAATAGATCTCAACAAATGAATAGATCGAGGAATCAAAAAAACGAGAATGAAACGAATTACACTAAACAAGTAGTAATAACGTGGAGACGAAAAGGAAATGAAAAGCTTTAGGAAGCTAAATAAGAGAGACGTAAGGAAGACATAGAAAGTCGGAGACGAACCTGACGGAGGAAGAATCGGAGAGGAGAAGGAAAAAGGGTTGGCTAAGAGAAGGCGAAAGAGAGAGCGAGGAAGAAGAGTGGGCTGTGTGAGTTTATTTATAGCCAAAAACTATAATGATACATCGTTGGGCTCTGTGTAATTTGTGTAGATCTGGTGGTGCTCGATATTTTCGGCATATTTAATATTTATTTTAATATCCCAATTTTATTTATTTATATCGGGCTATGTGTATTTTTCTCTGAAATTAATGTTAATTTCAAAAAAGTTGAGTAGGAATATTTCTTTTTCTTTATTGTCAACTTTGAGAACAGTATTTTTTTCTTCGTCTTACAAATGTAGAAATAAATCAAGTGTTGAATAAATTGTGTGCATTAGTAGAGCTAAACGAGTTAGAAATATAGTAAATAAATAAATATTGACATCTTTTATAAAAAAATTATTTCACTAGATGGCCCCTAATTTTTTTATGGATTATTGTATGACCAAATTTATAAGTAGCTTTTTTTAAGGAATTTTAGTTGGGTATGTAATTTTAGAATGAATACATAAATTGAACTTATATATAAAATCTTAATTGATTGAAGAAAATATCTTAACTGAAAGGATTTTTTTTTAAAAAAATAGGAGGTTAGAAATGAAAAATGATTAGGGAGTATTATTAAGGTTCAAATAATTTAATTAAGGTATAAATAAACGTATATTAAGAGATTAAAACGTGAAGGGGAGTTGGTGTACGTGGGGATATTAGTGGGTGGCAATGGGACCCACGGAGGTTGGTGGAGATTCACATTTGATTATTTCCTACAGTAATTGAAGTTTCTTCTATTAATAATACGACGCCGTTTTTAGTGTCAGCACGAAAGAGTATCGAAATCAAGGCCTGTTCCGTAGCGTTTTGGACACCTAGTTGGAGAACGAATCGGATTACATATTTATTTGAAACAAATATTTCATATTTCAATTATACAATTATATTTAGAAATTCGAATAGTTGTCAAAAATATATATACAGAAAGTTGTATATTGTGCTTGTAGCCCAAAACCAGTAACACAATTTTACTTGAACCGGTAACGATCTTGACTAGCCATTATTAGTCCACTGTGTCAGTAGGATAAAAGCTAAAAACACTTGTATGTTTTTGGTAAATAGAGTAGGTAAAGAAACATAAATTATGGACTCACTGTGTATATATTATTGTTTAAGATTCATAAGACTATGAGTATACGCGAATGGATGGTCTTAATCTCTTTTTTTGTTTGCTGATAATTTGGCTACCAAACTTTGATTCCTGACCTTTTACCTCATTGGTTCCCAATTTCATTTTTTTCTTTCCTGCTAAACCCTAAATGTAAAACAAAAAATTGCGTAAGTCATGTTATTTTTTTAGTAAAGAAATTTTGTGTAAACATATTTTAAGTTTTATTTGTTCTTCATTCTGCATTAAAAATTTCATACATAGTGGTAAACTATGTTTTCACGTACTAGTACCAATTTCAAAATCTATGAAAAAGTTATACTCTATAGCAACAGATGAAATTTAACCATATCGTGCATATCTACTTAACATTTTTGAAGTACATATTTGCTCCTTCCAATCGGGTCGGGTTTTAATTGATTTTGACCCGGAAATCTTTGATTCGGATCCTTCCTTATTTGTTATTTTGACCCGAATTTTTGTGAATCGGAACCTTCCTTATTTGAAAATCCCTGCAGTTAATCCAAACAACATTTAATATGACGAGATCAATCGCAAATATCGTGGTAACAAACCAAGATTTGATAATCTCATTGTTTCCTAATAAAATGGTAAAGATTTTGTTGCAAATCACATTTATTTCCTAAATAAAATGAACAATATTATTTCTACATTAAATCCCACGAAATGAATTGGGAATGTGTTGTGACGAAACCTTTCTTTAACTTTACCAAAACATTGTCTTTTTTTTTTATTACACAAAAACGTATTCTTCCTAAACACAAACGTCACAAATTACAAAACCTCATTATTTTTTGCATTTTGTCTACTATTGACAATAGGACACTGTCAAAACTATTTCTTTATAAATTAAACATTAGATATAAGCTAAAATATGTAGTAGTGCCACATATATATATATCTTTAAAATAAAAGTACTATTAAAAAGAAAAATAACAAAATAATATTTATTTTCACGGACGGGGTTATATTGTGGAACGGGTTTAGGTCGATATTAATATGAGACGGTATACCACGGGTGAAATCCTAGAATTAATAATTAAAATACAATTATACAATCTTAAACACTAAACAAACCAAACAATATTACTAAAACAAATACAACTTAGAATTATAAAAAATTATTATAAAAAATTAACCCGCGGTATACCGCGGGTCATATCCTAGTACTACGTCAATATTATAAGCTCTTTTGCGGAAACTAATAGGAATATTCTAAGTTTGGAATAAAAAATTGTCTTCAACCACTTCCACAACTAGTTTTGGAGTATCTTTCTATTTGTATAGGGAACTGGTGTAGGTGAATTTTGAGTTCAATAGCAATTTATCAAGAAGATGCTACTGCAAACAAAAACCAAAAAGTCAACAAAATGTTTATGTGATAAACAAAACTAGTACTATATGTCTGGTACCTTTAACTATAAATCAACTGGTAATCACAACAAATAAATTGAACAACATTTAATTACATGAGACTTTAAGTCTGCAGGACAGTTGCATATGCTTCCTCGACACTGGTTTGTCGGTGGATGTAGATCTAGTATGTACACAAATAAAGATAATCACACAAACATTTAATGAAAGTGAAACTTTCACTATCTTTTTCTATTTACACTTGTGGTACGACATAAGAATTATATTTTTAACAACGAAAAATAAACAAAATGAAACTTTCTTTAGGAATTATTGAACGAAACCATATGTGTATTATAAGTTATAACAAATTATTGGATCAATAAAATACTTGTTTACCAACTTTTTTTGGCATCTTGAATTTGGTAAATCATACTATTATACACGAATCACAAGATCCAAAAGTATTCTTATTGCTGGCTTATAAAACTTTATGATTAAACTACGAAAAGGCATGCTTTTAGACATGTGAAATAATAAAACTATATACGCACACGTTATGCTTTAAATCAAAAAGTTGGTGATTTTTTTTTGAATATATTTAGATTCAGAGTTTATTTACATAAATTCTCAAACATAAGGCAATGCTTCATGCTAATAAGAGATTTACAACCAAATATGAACGACCAAAAAATATCGTAAGCTTAATGGTGTTACCATCTTAGATAGAGTCCATTATTATTTTACATTCGTAAAAATGCTTTTGTAAATACAAAAGCAGAAAATCTTGATTGATCCGATACAAAGGACCAGATGTTGGCCACGAGCTTATGGTAGTCACAAAGCAATATCCCATTTTTTTACTACTGCGATTTAGAGAACTCAGACATAACTAAGTAACATGTTTTTGACTACGACATACCACTTCTACATCGTTTTGGATTAAAACTCAACTAAATGTTGGTGCGGTTTTAAGTCTCCCAATCTTTCATCTTCTTGCTCCCTTTTGGTTTTGCAATTGGAGCATCCATGCCTGCCATTTTCTTGTTGTATTTTTCCCGTAGAGGATCATTGGAAGTCCACCTGCACAATCATTCATTATGCAAGCAAATTATCAAAATCTACAACTCGTTAAGAAAAAAAAACAGATGCAAGAATCTCTCAACACAACCTGGTTCACATTTGCATGCAATAATTCAGTTCAGTTCTCAGCTTAATGTTTCTACTCAAATGCTAATAAATCAGATTTCAGAAGCCTAAATGAGAGCTATTTTCATATCAATAGTCTAGGCCTAACCAAGATGCTTGAAAAGAAACGCTAGAAGCAGAAAACTTACGGGTTACTCCAATCTGTTGTGTCCTCATTGACAAGGTGAGTCCATTTAGTTCTTCCACTACGACCAAAGTGCTTGACTTGCATGACTTTGGGCAGAATCGATTTGTCCAACCTATCTTCTCCGGTTGGGGCAGAGAAGTCGCGCTGAAATATACCATCAGTTCCAGCAGAACCTGCCTCATCATCAGGATCTGCCTGGAAGAAGGCACCCTTGTGGTAGTATTTTTGCATAAAGTTCCATTTCTTTTTCGGTTGAGTTGATGAAGGTTTCGGATTCTTCCTCTCCCATTCTCTCCTCTCCTGCTCTGTCATATTCCTCAACTTCTCTATTTCTTCCCTCTCTCTCAGCATAGCTTCCCTTGCATCTCTTTCTCTCTTGATCCTACCAATCTCTCTTGTCTTCCACACTTCATACTCCTCAGCTTCATTGAGTTCGTCATCAGTTTCCACATCTCCAATATTTGCTTCCTCCAATAGAATGTTCTTCCGTATCTCTTCATCTTTCTTAACTTCCTCAACCACTATTTGCTTTGTCTCTATTTTTCTTTTCTCCAGTTTTCTCTTTGCTAATTCCTCAAGAGCTTCTTCCTCAGCCTCAAGCCGCTCACGCTCTGCAATTGTATCTCTCTCAGCTTTCGGTACAAAAACAGGCTTAATCATGGCAATACCAGGCATCTCATCTTCTGAATCAGTCTCGTACTCGGACTCCTCCTCCTCCTCTTCTTCCTCTTGTAGCTCATCTTCTTCTTCTAAAGGAAGTAAAGCAGCCTCCTCTTGTGCTCGTCTAAGATTTTTCTCTCTAATTCTTCTTCTTCTTTCTTCCAGTGCATCTTCATCATCATCCTCATCTCTAGTCTCTTGATTCCTCGATTCTTCTTCTTCCGTAGAAATAATCTCAGCCTGTCTAATTCGCCGATGATCAGCTCTAACTTCGTCACGGTTTTCAACTCTGGTCTGAGCTAAACGGCGCAGCCTCGGATCATCCTTCCTAGCAACACCCAAATCATCCTGCTTTTGAAAAGCTCTATCCAAAACAGAAACCGTCTGCATCCTAACATCCTCATCTTCTTCGGCTTCCTCAGCCCACTCCGGAGCTTTTCCTGGCCAATACCTTCTCACTCTAGTCTGTCCAATACCACCTTGTAGTTTTGCCCTTACAGCAATTGCAGCATCACTCACTCCAGCTGTGACCGACATATTTGCACTTGCGAGTAACCAGACTCAATTAAATTAGCTATCTGTTTCTGCAGCATAAAAAAACAAGACACGGATTAGATTCAAGCTTTGCATCATTAGTATTCACCAGGACGTGCATAAAAGGCAAAAAGGGATCGATCGATTTCTATCAAATCTGAGTTATTCTCAAAGCTTAGATCCACAGAGTTAGGAAGCTAAATCAGAGCACAAATTAACAAACGACGACGACAGGTATACAAATCAGAATCGGATAAAACCTAAAACACGAAACTCGATGATTCTGTAAGAGAGAACAAGGAAACACAAATTAACAAAATCCAGAAGAAATTGAAGACAAAATAAACGAACTTACATTGTGGAGAATGAGGAGATTGCGATTCGGAGAAACAATGCGAAAGAAACCCTAAGAAACTGTGGCCGGACGGAGGAGCAGAAGACGGGTGAGGTCGTGAAGCCGGAACAAAAAGCCACGCGAAAATCTCATAATAATATCACAGTAATTTGTAGTGGGCTTTCATGGGCCTATGGAATATTTGGTTTATCCGGCCCTTCAATTTAAATCGCTGTTATTTTTTTATTAGGGTGTAAAAAATGCTTTTACTTGTTTCAAAATCGAATGGTTCATTTTAACTTTTTAAGGCTAAGTTACAGCGAGATTGAACGAGTTTGGGAAGATAACAAGGTGTGTAATACACTAGTTGCTTTCTGTTTTCTTGGTCCTATACTCCAATGCATGCAGTTGATTAAGTCTAAATCTACCTGACTAGTTTCTAAAGGTGTTGTTTGACTCTTTGTATAATCAATTGATTATTTTTCCTTTTTTTTTTCTTTTTATTGTCCCAGGATGCATCAGGGAAAACGGCCAATTCCCCCCCGAACTAAGTTGCTTTATCGTATTTATACACAGAACTTTAAGTCGTGCCTATAACTACATAAACTTAGATAAAATTTGAATTTCCTACATGAAAAATCAAAATCTGGTCAAAACCATCAAATCGTTAAACGGCGTTAATATTCCGTTAACAAATGCTGACTAAGATGCCATGTTGGAGTCTAGAATGCCACGTGGAGTCATTTAATATTAAAAAACTAAAAAATTGGGACATTTGGGGGTTTGAACCATAGATCTTTAATTGCAATGTACGAACCAATTACCAATTACGCTACCACAATTATTACATTGTAAACAATCATATTTATATATATCTATATATTCTGCAATTCTTTCTCAACCTCACAAAACCCAGTCCATCTTCGTAACAACAATTGCAGAAACAATTCCTGCAAGACGTGATGGTTTCTCAAGAATCTCGGTGTCTTCTGATGCATCAGATAATCAATTGCAGGGTCAAGGATTAGGGCTGAACAATCGACGTTTGATGTGAGATTCATACTCGATTTGAGTTTTGTGAATTACGCATCAATTTCCCTAAATTTCCTGGAAAATCCATGAAACCAGATAGTTATGGAGGTCTTTGATTAGGAAATAATTTAAAAAGAACCCTAAGTTTCCAATTTCCCTTTCAATAATCCCCAAAAAATTTCCCCAAAATTTAATGTTTTCTTACAATCAAAATCGAATTCAATAATCCTAGTCTCAGGATTTACTATTCGTTTACAGTGATGAAGAGGGCTAAGAGATGCAAGATGCTGAGGAGGAAGAAGAAGAACAGATAAATAAAGTGGAGAGAGTCGAGCTTTTGGGTTTTATATATCTCTGTTTGGGTTTTTAACAAAAGTCATTATGGCTCAAGTAGTAACGTTTCATTAAATTGGTTTGGGCCTCTCGGGTTCGAATCCCACTTACGCCAATATTTGAAATTATTTTTTTAAGAAATTGAAACGACGGCGTTTTACGTTGTTCTTCCACGCAGGATCCTAGTCAGCTTTCTGTTAACGGAAATCTAACAGCGTTAGGGAGTTTGATGGATTAAGCCTGATATATTTTGTTCGTGTAGGAAATTCAAAATTATTGTAAGTTCATGTAGTTATACGCACACAACAAAATTCTGTGTATAAATACGATAAAGCAACTTAGTTCGGGGGGGAATTGGCCGTTTTCCCGGATGCATCAAACCTAAAATGGATCAACTTAAATCACTCAAAGAAGTTGAACACTTTGGCGGGGTTAGTGAAAGCTCAAAATCTTCAAGAGCTAAGTCTTGAAGGTTGCACGGCATTGAAAATGTTGCATGTGGATATGGAAAATATGAAGTGTCTTGTTTCCTTGAACCTGAGAAGATGCACAAGTCTCGAGTCTCTTTTAAAGATCAAATTGATCTCTTTGAAAACTCTCATCCTAGTTTAACAAAAAAACAAAAAGAAAAAAAAGAAAACTCTCATCCTCAATGACTGCTCAAAATTTATAACCTTTCAGGTTATTTCAGATAAGTTGGAAGCTCTATACTTGGATGGCACTGCAATAAAGGAACTTCCTTGTGACATTGGGAGACTCCAAAGACTTGTTCTATTGAACATGAAAGGCTGCAAGAAGCTGAAAAGGCTCCCTGACAGTCTTGGTCAGCTGAAAGTTCTTGAAGAACTTATTCTCTCTGGTTGTTCAAAGCTCAATGAGTTTCCAGAAACTTGGGGAAACATGAGCCGCTTAGAGATTTTGCTTCTGGATGAGACAGCCATAGAAGAGATGCCAAAGATACTCTCAGTGCGTCGTTTATGCTTAAGCAAGAATGAAAAGATCAGCCGCCTTCCAGATCTCATCAATAAATTTTCTCAACTTCAATGGCTTGATTTAAAGTATTGTAAGAATCTTACACATGTTCCTCAGCTTCCACCAAATCTTCAGTGTTTAAACGTACATGGTTGTAGCTCACTGAAGACCGTTGCAAAACCACTGGTATGTTCTATACCGATGAAGCATATCAATTCCACGTTCATTTTCACTAACTGCAATGAATTGGAACAAGCTGCAAAGGAGGAAATTGTAGCATATGCTGAAAGGAAATGTCATTTGCTTTCTAGTGCACTTAAACGATGTGATGAGGTATCTCTCTTCCTCTCCCTTGAGAATTTCCTTTTGTGTAGTGGAACCGAGGTTAATGGTATTTCCCCTTTTGTATAACTTTGCAGAGTTGTGTTCCTGAGATTTTGTTCTGCACTAGCTTTCCTGGATGTGAAATGCCTTCATGGTTTTCTCACGACGCAATTGGATCTATGGTGGAATTCGAATTTCCTCCTCACTGGAATCACAATAGGCTTTCTGGGATAGCCCTTTGCGTTGTTGTCTCATTCCAAAACTGTCAAAATCATGCCAACTTGACAGTCAAGTTCTCTTGTGAGCCAAACAATGGAGAGAGCTCTTGCACCAGCATTACTTGGAAGGTTGGAAGTTTGATTGAACAAGACAACCAAGAAGAAACAGTTGAGTCAGATCATGTCTTTATTGGCTACACCAACTGCTTAGATTTCATAAAACTTGTTGAAGGCCAAGGTCCTCGTATATGTGCTCCGACCAAGGCATCACTGGAGTTTAGTGTGACAGGTTGGTACTGGTGGGGAAGCTAGATTTGAAGTTTTGAAATCCGGTTTCAGTTTTGTGTTTGAACCTGAAGAGAACAGAGTTTCATCCCCAAGGAATGATGAAGTCAAAGGTAAAATAAAAATCAACGGAACTCGAAGTGCTAATGGTTGTTTCAAGGATCAAGCAGTAGGTAATGAATCTCCGAAGGGCCAGTGGCAGACCTACATTGAAACCTCTAGCACAAACATCCCAGGTGAAGCACATACTACCCAAAAAACTGGTTTTGGTTCCACTCTTTTGTGTTAAAGTCATCAACTTCAACCCAAAAAGATCTTGCAGATTGCCTCTTGTTTTTTCAAACTATTTATTCATTGGAACTCTTTATATTGGTATCTTCGTTGTGCATATCTCCCTGTGCCCATCTTACAGATAATTTTGGCTTGGGATTTTAAGGTGTCAGGGATTAATGGGTTCAACGGGATTTACTCTGCTTTGCGTGCTTATGAAATGTATAACGATTGATGTTGATCTTGGAATTGACTCCCGATAGATGCAAGATAAATCGTTTTTCTAGATTTCCCCTGGACTAGACCGATATAAAAGACAAGATAGATTCAAGAATCAGAGTGATCAACCCATAACTGATATAAAACATTGCTAACAATGTTTTTGCTGAAACTCTTCAACAAACACACTTTAGATCACTTGGCTTAAAACTCTACAATAGAGTGTTAAGACCAAGTGTTGCACTTTGCCGTTTCACCTGAATACAATGTAAAGGAAAATTCAAAATCTCACTAGTGAGGTACTAGACTGTACTCTTTAGAAGCTACATTCCCATTTCTATGCCACCAAACAGAGCATTTGACTACAACTTTAGCATCAACCACCACAAAACATATACCATTATTGTGCTTTGGTTTTCATATCCAAGCTTAAGTAGCCAAACACTAATAAACCTCTTCTCATCCCACTTCAACTGGTACTTGCAGAAATTTAATCAGGCATATATAGCAACATAGATAACCATGACGAGAGCTACATTTTCCACAATCGATAAACCACAAATCTAGAATTTAAAGATAAAGCTGAGACATTTAAACCCAAAAACAGAGGAAAAAAGGTTGAAGCTTTAAAAATCGCAAATTTGGTCCATTCATTCACCAATCAAACACAAACCATACAACAAACATCAGAAAACTGAAAAACATTAACAGAAACAACAAAAGCTCTCAAACTAGATTACAACAATACCACCAGATAACTCATACCAACTAGGCAGCGCCTGAAACCAAATCTCCGGCAGGAGAAGCAGCACCGGCGGCACCACCGTCGTCAGAAGCAAGAGTATACGGAGTCCATTCCGCCGGAAGAGGAGGAAGAGGAGCGTAAACAGTAGGCTTTCTCTTAATGTCCCAAGGCTGAGTCTTCTTCGGCCTCGACTTCCTGTGATGCGCAGTCGATTTCTTCTGTGGCCTCGACGAACACTCAATCACCATCCCTAGTCCTCCTCCATTACCCAATTTCGGAACTTGAAATTGGCGGAGAACCGGAGAAGCAGCGACTGTGACGATTCCGGTACCAAAGATCGCTGACACAGACATTGTTTCCTTATCTTTGTGCAAGTGAGAAAGTGAGTTTCAGCCTCTTGCTTTGGATTAGAGATGAACTTCATATCTTTAGTTTTCGTTTTTATGGGCTTTTTATTGGGCCTTTTAAGTGTCTATTGGGCCTTTGTATACATGATATGTGTATAGTGGAAGATTTAGCCCATATGTAACTCATTTTGCTGCAACCAACCCGATCAGTGAACAAGAATTAAATTATTAGATTTGGCATCGAACGTTTTGCTTAAACGTATCAAACTGTATTACTTCGTTAATTAAATGAAGTTAAGAATAGACTAGCTGATTAAAAAATGTATATTTGCAGAGATGTCATATATGATGTATTTGCAAATAATTTTAATGTTTTATTTAACCTTAAACCAATAATGCTACGAGTCTACGAGATAGGTCCCTCGAATCACCTCTACAATAAAATACATTATTTAGGATTCTGCGTCTTTTAATACTTCATTTTAAATACATTATTTAGTAGTTTGAGTTGTCGGATTTATAATAAAACTATGCTTTTAAAATTGCTACATTCGAATTTTCTTAAATTTGTGGTGTTAGTTATCGAACTTAAGGGAAAAAAAACATATAAAAATGTGAATGTTATCATAAAATAAAATTAAGCGAACATTACACGAGATGAACTGACATTCTAGTACATTCACTCTAGTGGCTTTTAGGGTTTTTTCAATGCTGCCAAAGCGACCAATAAATATAATTGTCCAAAACCTGTATAATACTTAAGGTTATGTATTAATTCAATAACAAGCCTAAATTAGGCTTCAAACTAGCTACTATCACCAACCTAACCAATTTCACATTGATCTCCACTTCTTATCTCTTTATCAAAATAATCAATTGACAGCGGAAATTGCGATTGCCATTAAAATTACTCTTCTTTACGTAGACTCAAAAACATTTGCTAAAATTATGGCCATAAAATGAGATTACTTTCTTCTACGTGACTTGCACTATCCAATACATTCACAAATACACGTGCATCGGATTATCACCCCTTATTTTGTTGTCGACAAATTTGATTCTTTGGTTTCTTTATTTACAATAATAGTACTACGTATCTCTATATCAACAGCTCAGCCACTCGATTACTAGTACGAAGAGATTCTGTTGGTTAGATCAAATTAGGCATCACAAACCTGTGGTACCCATTCTTGCATTAGTATAAGTTTTGCAAACCTTATCCTCATCTTAGTACCGTTGAAATTATAGCCGCGAGATAAACTTATCTGATTTTTTTTTCTAAACCCACGCACTTGTATATCAATAAATTTCAATCATTATAATAAAATCATGAAAACCAGAAAAAGAAAATTTAATAATTTTTGTTTTAAGTAAGAAGCCATCAGCCATGTATATTAGTTAATAGTTATACACAAATATAAAATAAATAATTTTAAATATAGTTTAATAAGCAAATATTAGTCTATTTACAGGTAAGTGTCTTGTATAAAGGCCTAATTTGAGCCAGTTTTAGTCATGTGATTGTTTTTTTTTTTTGGAGTAATCTTTGGTACATCGAGAAGAGAACCATATGAATCGAATGCTCTCGTCCCTTTGCATTGTTGCGTTATTTTATTTTAGAGTTTATATTTTGTACTGCACTGCCCATGCCAGCTAGATGAATATACCAGGAATCTTTGGATTCTTTTTTATTTATCAATATTTTTATTTCGGACCTAAATTAAAAGAAACTGATCTTGGTTGGAAATTTTATCAACAAAATTTTGAAAGATATAAAACAAACGTTTTTTATAAAAAAATGATTATTAGTTTAATTATAGAAAAGTATAATATTTTCATATAAAAAATGAGAACAATTTTGAATAGAAAGACGAAAATTATCAGTTACGTTGCATAACTATTCATCTGACTACAAATCATCGTTGTGTCAATATAGAGTAAATGACATAACTGCTAAAAATACAAAATGAATAACTAATTTTCACGAATATGGAAAATAGACTAATAACGTATTTTTTTCTTTTTTTTGTTAATTAATAATAATAATGTATTTTCAACCATCTCAAATATTACAAAGAAGCCGGCGGTTTCTCACACAAACAAACAAAAAAAAAAAAAAAAGCCGGCGGTCCAAAAATTTTCAAATTAATTAATATGATCTTTTTGTTTGCATCATTTATTAAATTCTCATATGTTTATTCTTTGACGATGCAATATAAAATATACAAGAAAATCATAAGAATGTGGATATGATTATGTTTGAAAAGTCGTGATCGGTTGGGATTGCGTTGCAAAGTGGTCTACTCTGCCAAAATACTTATTTATCATATCAATCGACCTTTAAGGAGTTTTCTCCATTTTTTATTTTTCGAACCCTAGTTTTATCAATCACATGTCTTTTTTTGATAACTGATATATAAGAAAATCGATTTCTTTTTAGCCTAAAACGTTAGGCAATGTCCAGATTTTGATGGCCGTCGAAAATTATAAGAAAATTTATCTAGATTTTTTTAAGAAAATTTGAACTACATTAATCCTCAAAACTCGTTATATATTGTTATTGTCACAAATATACTGACAGGTGTGATTTGCATGCCTCGCGACAATCACACTAGAAAATTGGACTACAAGTTGGACCATAGAAAAATAAAAACACTACATACAAATTGTAGTACATGAATATCTCGTAAAAACCAATACTAGTAGATAAACCAATACAAATTGTAGTACTTTATCAACTTCGATTTTTCTTCCTTGTGTGAATAATTGAATGTAACCTCCCCCACTTAATAATATTTCGCAAAAAAAGACAATAGTTTCCCCTACCCACATCCGTATGAAATAAAAAGGAATCTTATATTTTTCCGAAATGTTAGCAATTCAAAAATTCTACAACAAAATAATAAAAAAATACTACAATTTTTCTCATTATTATATCAGAAAACCTAACACACCTCATTATCGTTCCCACTTCATACCAATTTGCTTCCTTGAATGGCAAGTCTCTTCTCCCCACGACTCAGCTCTCGTTCTCTTTCTCTCCTCATCAACATCTTCTTCATCTTCCTCATCTATCTCCATTTCGCTTCACAAAATCCTTCTCCCTCCGGATCCATCCAAACCTTAAATTCTCTCGCCGGCGGTGACACTGACAGCTGCAGCGGAGGACTCGCCAGCCTTGACGACCACCGTTCCAAGTGTTCTTACATTAGATCTCAATCAAAATGCGGCCCACAAGGTTACATAGACTATCTCAAGATTTTCTTCTGCATCTTCGGACAATCCCCTGTTTTGGGCCATCTAGTTTTATCCGTCTGGTTGTTTGTTCTGTTCTACTTGCTCGGAGACACGGCCGCGAGTTACTTCTGTCCTTCTTTAGACAGCTTATCTAAGGTTTTGAAGCTGTCTCCTACAATGGCTGGAGTCACGCTTCTTTCTCTTGGCAACGGTGCGCCTGATTTGTTCTCAAGTGTTGTCTCCTTCACTAGATCGAATAATGGCGATTTCGGGCTCAACTCGATTTTAGGCGGTGCGTTCTTTGTCTCTAGCTTCGTTGTTGGGACGATTTGTGTGTTGATTGGATCTAGAGATGTCTCTATCGACAGAAACAGCTTTATCCGCGACGTGGTTTTTCTTCTGGTCGCTCTTTGCTGTCTTGGTTTAATCATCTTCATAGGCAAAGTAACCATTTGGGTCGCTCTCTGTTACCTCTCCATTTATCTCCTCTATGTAGGGTTCTTATCGGTTTCGCATTTCTTTGACCGCAAGAAACGTATGTCCGATCAGATTCTTCGTAGCAGAGAGGATTTAGCCGAGATGGGTGTCCCGTTGCTAGGCTATATAGCAGACGAGAAGCCGGTTTTGATAGAGAAAACAGCTCAAGAATTCAAGATTGTGTTTGAAGATCCTCCAAAAAGGCACCGATCTTGCTTCTCGGTGCTAGTGTGCATCATAGGACTACCTCTATATCTCCCCAGGCGGCTCACAATTCCCGTCGTTCGCGAAGAAAAATGGTCAAAGCCTTGCGCTGTGGTTTCCACGGCCATCGCGCCTGTTCTACTAACCGAACTTTACTGTTCTCATTACAGCGGATCCCAAAGAAACCTAATCTTGTACATAATATCTGGATCTATCGGGCTAATCCTCGGTATCTTAGCTTACTTGACGACAGAAAAATCACATCCGCCGAAGAAATTCTCATTAGTTTGGCTTCTAGGAGGCTTCACGATGAGTGTGACATGGACATACATGATAGCACAAGAGCTAGTCTCATTGTTAATATCCTTAGGTAATATCTTTGGTATAAGTCCCTCCGTGCTAGGACTAACCGTTCTAGCTTGGGGCAATTCTCTAGGCGATCTAATCGCAAATGTGACCGTGGCGTTTCACGGAGGTAACGACGGTGCTCAGATAGCCCTTTCCGGGTGCTATGCGGGTCCGCTATTCAACACGGTGATTGGACTAGGTGTACCACTTGTCATCTCCTCGTTGGCCGAATACCCCGGGGTCTACATCATTCCTAGTGACAATTCGTTGCTTGAGACACTAGGGTTCTTAATGGTAGGCTTGCTTTGGGCACTTGTGATAATGCCAAAGAAGAAGATGAGACTTGATAAGCTTGTCGGTGGGGGCTTACTCGCTATTTACCTCTGTTTCTTGTCTTTGAGATTGGCTAGAGTTTTCGGAGTCCTTGATATCGACCGGTGAATTTTATAGTAATGTAAATTTTTTAAATTTTGTTTGGTTGGTTTTGTAATAATAGTTCATTCTTAAAGAAAAATTTGCAAATAGGTCAAATTTGTGGGTCTTAATTTTATTCCTTAAATGAAAAGAACCTTTGTGCATAGTTTGAATACTATGGAGAGGGATGGCTAATTTTGTTTGTTGCTGAACACTCATTTTCTGTCAAACTCACTTAGTACCTCACTAAAATTTAAAAAAGCTTTGGATTGTTGTTCTAGGTTCATTGTTCATGAATTGGTAATTTGGTATATATAACATCTCACTAATACTAAAATTATGTTACCAGTTGCTCACCAAAAAAAAAAAATTGTGTTACCAGTCTAATTGGAATTCTCAGTAATTGTTCATTCGGTTATTTACATGAATCTTATCTTCTTAATTAATTATTTTTTGAAGTTATAAACTTATCGATCAAGATTCTTAAACATTTGAAGATTGTCTAGTCATAAAGTTTAACTAACTTTCACGCCTAGTCTCAACTGATAGCTCAACAAAATGATTGCTTTGTGAATTAAGCATAATAAGTTCACTCCAATGAGTCGCTTTATGATCTTCTAAGTTATAATTAATTAGACTTTGATGTTTTATAATGTAGAGTAATTGTTTGGTTGTTTTGTGGGTTTGGCTCAACCATTGATATTCCAAATTTCGAAAAAGACTGATTAAAAAAAAAGGTTTCAATTAGGTGAAATTAACCGGAATGTAGCAGATATGGCCAAATTTCTCTGAAATGTAAAATCCCTAATCAGTTATATTGTGGTAAGGAACATTGCTAAGTGTCCCATTGCATTTTGAATTATTAGAAAAAGGCCAAAAAAAAGGAGTTATCCTAATTCCAAGGAATCAAATTGCAGACAAACAAGAAAAATGTGCCAAATTATTATGCACACGAGTCATGATGAGATAAGGATGTTAACAATAATAGAATAAACAATCTATATATAATAGCAATCTAATAAATACCATTTGCACATCTGAACGGTTGCGTCTTTTTATCGCAACCTTTCGTTTAAATCGGTTATTTTTTTACGATTATTTTGGTTGCGCGCGTCTTTTTATCGCAATTTTCGTTTTAATCGGTTATTTTTTAACGGTTATGTCGTTTCCAATAAATACCATTTGCACATCTGAACGGTTGCGTCTTTTTATTGCAACCTTTCGTTTAAATATATATGGTTGTTTTTCTTACAATTATTTTTGTACGGTCATGTTGTTTTATTGAATTTCTTTTTACGTAAGCCAATAAACTACATATAAAATTGATTTTATTTCATAGTTTACATATGGATATATTTAGTAATATAACCTCCTTAATTATATCATTCATTTAAACATTTTGCTATGCTGATGTAAACTATGAAATAATTCACCAGTCATTCGTAGTTATATTCGTATGCTGATGTAAATGTTTTTTTAAACATTTTAATCATCTACCGTCGGTATAACTTTTCATAAATTATTATTTTTAATTTTATTTTAAATTACTAAAATGTTACTACTTAATTGAATTCTTGCAACATTTGGTTTTGTTTTAGGAAACATTGTAATCTTTAGTGTATTTGATGAACCATTGCAATTTTGGATATATTTGATATATACGGTCGCGTCTCTCGGTTAAAATTTATCATTTAAAAAAAAAAATTAGTTACTAAAATATATTTAAATGAATTGTTGCTACCGTTTAATTTAACATAGTAGCATTTGGTTTATTAATAGAACTAATGAACATTTTGACTTATTTATCAAAACCGTTGTAACGTTTGGTTTATTTGATGTCTTTTGCTTGAGAATAGTTTTTAGTTACAAAGTAATGTTTTTAATACTAATATACTTAATAAATGCTTGTGAAAGTTTTTATTATCATAATTTTCGTAAAATATTTATTGATTTATTACTAAAAAATCTAAACTGTTATAATTCATTATGATTTTTCGTTTGATATTTTTTAAACGATTTTTGAAGTACTTTCCCCCGCGACATCGCGGGGGTCCTGATTCCTAGTACCAGTAATAGAGAAGAAAAAAAAAAGGAAAAAAAAAACAAATCTTATCTTGAGTTTGAATGCAAATTGGCAAAAAGAGACAAGCGTTGTCGCTTCAAACAACTCCCACAACACTGGGAACTAAATAAACTATAGTAATTCCCTTGTGGAAAATAAATAAATGGATGGCAAAACAAAATTAACAATTTAACGAAGAGGTTACAAAAAAAGGTATATACATTATCTATATGAAATAGTTTTTTTTTTTTTTTTACATTATCTATATGAGATCATTTATGCGTATGTATGAGCAGAAATTGTTGACTCGTCGAGAATCTGACACCTACTAAAATTGGTGACAAATCCCGCACTTAAAACCGCACCGCAACAGTGTCAAAATCTCTATATATATATATATATATATGTATCTATATATTTTCGTTACTATTTGAACCGCACCGCACTTCTCCCGCACCGCAAAACGCAGTTACCATTCGGACCCTCAATTTGAATTCCATAACTCTAAAGTTTATTATAAGCTATGTTGCGATATGATTGAATTTGAAACTATTAATCTTCTTATCAATATTGGATATCTTTCTTTTTGTTTGGTCAAGATCAATATTGGAGTTTTGCTAAACCACATTTTTGTTTTTCTTGTTTTAACTTGTATAAATGATTGCAAATCATACACTTACATACAGTAGTTTTGTATAATTTCCTCCACGAAACCGAAATTGTCATATATTATACGATGAAAAATCTACGTTACAATCTACATAAAGTTATACATATATCTATACATTACAAAATCGATTCCTTTTACTTGAAGAAGATTATACAAACCCATATGATGTAAAACGACTATGAGTTGAAATCAAAGTTAGTGAGCATCTCCACCGGTTTGCATAATTCTTAGAGACAGTGAAGCCAAGTATATAACCAAAAGCCCTATGCCCATCACACCACCAAGCCTCATACGGTTACTAAACAGAACCAAGAACGACCAAACCAGTCCTACAACCAGAAACCCAAGACTCTCCAACAAACGAGGATCTGTCTTAATCACAATGCTCGACGGATAAGCCTCCCATCCGCATCCCACAAGCGATATCCCGAGAGCGAACAATGTATTGAAGATTGGACCGGCGTAACATCCCGATACAGCCACTTGAGCTCCTTCGTTCCCATCGTGTAGCGCCATTGTCAGGTTGGTTATTAGATCTCCAATTGAGTTTCCCCAAGCGAGGACAGTTAGGCCTAAGATCGAAGGGCTTACCCCAAAAATGTATCCTAGTGAGGTCAAAAGCGCAACTAGCTCTTGTGCAGATATGTAACTCCATGTCATGCTCATTACAAATCCTCCTGCTAACCAAGGTAATAACCATTTCTTTGGTGGGGTTGATTTCTTTGTTGTGGCTCCTGCAATGAAACCAAGAGCTATACCAATCAAACACCCGATTAGATAAACAATCCCCGCCTCAAAACTCGTCGGTTGCCGCTTCCAATTCCATAGAAACGACAAGAGAACTGGAGCAAATGTGACCGAGGCAACAGCTAATGGTTTAGACCATTTGGCTTCACTCACAACAGGAATAGTCAATATCCTTGGCAAGTTGAGAGGCAGAGTGATAACCCAAAGGACCAATCTTTTCCAGTAATAATATCTCTGGTGATGATCATCATCATCAACAATCTGATGCTCTCCATTAACAACACCATCTTCAATCTCCTCAAGACCGTCTCTCTGCAAGATTGGTTCACTAAGACTACCACGCTTATGGATTGACTCGAGATCAGATTCAGAACCTTGATCTCCACCAAATCTCCAAGAAAGATAGACAAAAGCAACATAGACAGCATACAATGAACAAAACGCAAGAGCACCCCAAAAATTGATCTTTCCATAGACCAAAATCAAGGCCAAAGAACCAATCGCAACACAGAAGAAGCAAATGTCTCTTATAAAAGCAGCTCTCTCAATCCTCACACGTCTGCTATGCAACGAAATGCTAATGATCCCAACAACGACACAGGTAACAAAACCAGAACCTCCAACAACAGTGTTGAGACCAACATCATAAGTACCCTTTGATTCTCCCATGAAAGAGACCAAACTTGCAAACAAATCAGGAGCACCATTACCAAGCGATAAAAGAGTCACTCCAGCAACAGTTGGTGACAAATTAAGCAACTTTGAGAGACTTTCAAGAGATGAACAGAAATATTCAGAAGCTGTGTGACCCAGTAGATAGAACAAGAGAAGCAACCAGAGGAAAAGAAGAAACTGACCCAAAATTGGGAATCCTTCGAAATTACAATAGAGGAAAGAGAGGTAATCGAAGAAACCTTGACTAGCACATGGATCAATTGATTTGAGGTAAGCACACTTTGATTTGTAGTCATGAAAGTGCTTCAGGGCACTACAATCATGCTCGGATTTAGGTCTTAGGGCACTTGAATCAACAGGATTCGTGAAGAAACCCAACAGAAGACAAGAGATAACGAGGAAGAATGTGATTGTCAAGTAACCAAAACGGTTTAAAGAAAATGAAAAGCCCATCAATCAGGTAAAACCTGCAAACTCAACAAAAACGAGAAGAACCAAATCAGAACAGAGCAAACGAAGAAACAGATAAAGTTTGAATTTTTATCAGAGAGTAAAATTGAAAAAGAAGAAATTTGGGTTTATTGTTGAGAATCTATTAATGGGTTTTCTCCATAAGAACAGATCATGAAGAAACAGATTAGATAAACACGAACTCTACGCGGAAAGAGAAAGATAAAGCACTGACCTTTTTTTAATATCTGGAAGAAGAAGAAGAAGAAAAAGCAAAAAGGGATCGAATTTCGAATCGAAGCTTTAAAGGAGACTAAGCGAAGAAAACACCCACAAACACACAAACACTTTAACAAGACAAACGACAGAAACCAAAAACAGAGGATTGAGAATATTTAATTTTTATAAAGAATCTGAAAAAAGTTTGTCACTTTGTCATTGCCGTTTTGGGGTTAGGGTGATTTGGGTTTTGGAAATGGCTTATGTGTCGGCTTCACGATGAAGTTTGCGTCATTTTCTCTTCCCATTACGTATTCGAAGTTTAGGAAGACGAGGGACGATGGTTAGCGAAAGGATACGTAATAAATTTAGAAGCTTTTTCCACAAATTAAATATTAATATAAGGAGCTGACCCAGCAATTTTTTAATGCTGATTCCTTAAGCCACTAACTATGAAAAAACAAAACAGAAATATTCCGGTTTGGTTCGTAATCAATAACCGGTTGAACATTAACTTAGAAATATAAAAATTAATTAAAAGGATGTAGTCAGTGCTAAATTAATGTTTTTTTATTCCAACAAGTAAAACTCTAATCTATAACAGTAATTTTGATATTTTGAAGTTTTATCTAATTTTATTAATTGTGAAATGTTTCTTGATTTTTTTAATAATAGTTATTGATAATTGAGCTTAAACCACCGCCTGTTACTTCCAATTCACATAACGATAACTTGAAAATGTGTTAATTAAGAAGAATAATGGCTTTATATCAGCTCAAAATAATTTCCTTTTGTGGATGCATATAAGCTGAAACATCTTAATTCAAACGTATTTTAAGAAATAAATATACATCGATATAAAAATTTCAAATAGATTGAGACACCCACGATCATAAACAGAAAGTTGCCAAAAAGCAAAGACAGAAAGATACAAATAGAAAAAGTTAATATAAAGGAAAGTATAGTGTGACAAAGATAAAGTTAACACGGAAATTAATAGTATACTACCACAGTCACACAAAGATAATTGTATATTGATGTCGACTGAAAAAAAAAAAAAAACACTTATTACTACAACGAGTATGTCGGTCGAGGGATTATGATTTAGGATAGTTTAGGATAATATATTTAGGGAATTTCAAATAAAATCGAACATAATATCATAGATTAGGGGACTTTTTTTTTTTGTTAGTCAAAAAAAGATTAGGGGACTTATGAGTGTGAATTGCAAATAGTAAAAAGTACCAAGTGTTTAGAGCAACGCGGTCTTCAAACGCGTTTTTTTTTTTTAGCATTTATTTTGTGATGTAATTCATTGCTTGAGAGCTAAGTGAGTAGAACTAGAAGCGATCCCATTAACACAAGAATCAACACGTAAGTCCCCTTCGACGGAGAGATTTGATCTTTACTTATTTAAGTATTTTAGTCGATATAAATCCTTCGATTACTCATGGAGTATTCATCTAAATAGTTGAATTATCTATCATTTTATTGGGAGAACCGGAGATCCACCGAGATCGACGGTCGAGATGAGAAGCCCAAGAATAAGGAAATCATGAAGATCGAGAAGAATCTAGAAGATCATGATATTTGTTAATATCTTAGTTTAGGATATTTAACATTATCTCAAAATATATTATTCACATTTATATTTATCTTAAATTAGGAAACCTAGATCAATCTCATCTCTATATAAGAGAATGTATCTTGTACAATTATTCTTATGAGAGTCTATTATAATTCTTCCTAAACACCTTTGTGTTCTTTACTCTCATCAATTTATCATGGTATCAGAGCCAAGATCATTCATGTTGATTATGGTTCCGTTACGTTAATTAGCTTCCGCAAAAGAAAAAAAAAAGTAGAAAAAAAAAGAGTAGAAGAAGACGTGATGTTGGCTTGATTGGTCACGTACGTTGGTTCTTGACTAGCAAATTTGCTAGTTCCTTGGAGAAGAAGAAATCTTGAAGATGCTATTGTTGATTTCTCTTTTCAAACATTAACCTAACTACAAAAAGGTTTATGTTTCTAAAAAAAAAAAAAAAAAGTAAAAAAAAAAAAAAAAGGAAGAAGAATGACACGTTTGTTTATGTCAATTCACTACAAAAGATTCCATAAACAAACGATGCGGTTTGGTGAGGAAGATGGTGTTCGTCTCTTTTCATTAGAGACTTGATCTTAATAGCACGTGATTGTGCTTTCTTACTAATCTTCATGTGGTTTTTGTTTAACTACGAAAAAGATGGAAGCCACGAAGATGATTCCAATGGATACGATGCTGATCCGGCGGTGATGAATTTGAATCTAACACAAGTTTCTTCATGAACAAGAAGTTCGAAGAGCGACCAAGACTTGTGATTTATCGATGGAGATACACAACTACAAAAGATGTATTTTCCACCGTTGATGACCCCACGACCGGGTATAAACGTCGATGACCCAACGGCTGGGTATTGTAGCCGCTTTAACCCCACGACCGGGTATAAATGTCGATGATGACCCGACGGCCGGGTATAAAAGCCGCTATTCTCAAGACTTGTCCAATCTCACACGTGTTACCACGTATGAGCTTGCCGGGGGGTATTGGGAGAACCGGAGATCGACCGAGATCGACGGTCGAGATGATCGTCCAAGAATATGGAAATCATGAAGATCGAGAAGAATCTAGAAGTTATCATATCTTAAGTTTAAGAAGTTTAACATTATCTTTAAATATATTATTTACATTTATATTTATCTTAGATTAGGAAATCTCATCTCTATATAAGAGAATGTAATTTATAACTTTATTCTTATGAGAGTCTATTATAATTCTTTCTAAACACCTTTGTGTTCTTTACTCTCATCAATTTATCACATTTAAACTTTTAACAGATTCACCTATTGTTAGTTTACACTTCTTAAGATATGTTTCCTAACTTATGCCTTGACATATAAAGTTGTAGACTATTGACGAAAAAAAAAAATCTTTTAAAGCTCTTTTTAGTTGGAGATGAAATATCTTAAAAGTGAACACTTAAAGCCGACGCACGTCCCCATTAGACAAGAGGCTGACTCCAAAAAGATGTCTCCAAAATAATTGATGATGGGCATATTCATATGATAAAAGCTTGTCATGTTAACGTCGGCCCATAATTCTTTTGATGGATCCATTGTCCAATTCAAATTTATTAATCACTGCCACGTCCCATCCGATAAACCGCTCGGTTTAAATAACCGGATATCATACCGGTATGGTCCGGTTATGGGACCTCCACAAACAACTAGACCTCTGAACGGCGATCCCTCCAAAGTTATCACCTACCTTCTTCATCTCTTTCCGATTTCGAATTTTTCATCTTTCGATCTTTAGTAGTTTCGTCTCAATTTCTCAATTCCTGTGTAGCCAACAATGCATTCCGCTTTAGACTTTGGTTTCCCGGCTACATTTCCGGTTAAATCGAGTTTTGTTGGCGGACATGGGATTCCTTCTCCTGGATTCGGTTCCCGCGTAAGATTTTGCTCTCTTCCTCCTTGTTCATCTATCAAGGTTAAATCTCTTTTCCACTTTCTCCCTCTGCTTCGCTTTTGTCCCTTTTTCAGCTGGATTCTTGTTTAATTCCATATGGATTACGAAATTTCAGAATTGTATCATTGTGTTGTTGTTATGCATCTGAAATTAAGCCACTTTTTGAAAATTTAAAGCTAGTTTTCCAATGGAAATCTGAATCATACAAATGTACTTGTCCTGACTTGTTTAATGTTGATGATGATTGTAAGTACTAGCGTTAGTAAGTATGAGTATATAGCATCTTTGTGTTGCTTCCAAAACTCTAAATCCTGTTAATTTGTAGTGTTGCTTAAGATGTAGCAAAATAGAAACTTTTCTGCAAAAGTTGAGCTATTTTCCCCATTCCAGTGTACTTGTTCACAGACTTGTCTCATGATGATAGTACATGCTTTGTTAGCTTTAGCAACTATGAGTAATGACAGATATATATTGATGCTATGACTTCAAATCATGGAAAAAATTTAATGTTGCTTGGTTGATTATGATGTTGCACAACTCTATATTTGTTTTCAATGCTCGGATAGTCGGATTTTTGGGGAAACATTTATACATTAGGGTGATTGAGAAAGTGAAAAAAAAAAAGAAGTGAAAACTATTTTCTTCTGGTTGGGATAAAACATTATTTGCTAAGTTGAGTAAATTCTTTGAATTCATAGGCTGAGTCATGTTTAAAAAGAGACCTGCATAAGCAAAGAAGCAGTCTTGAGTCAATGTTCTGCTATGATAAACCGATACCAGAGGAAATAATCGAGGAGCCAGTCGGATTATCCATGTCAGAGAGAGAGATTGGTGATAATCAGCGTTGCACTTGTTGTGAAGCTAAAGGTGCATTGCTTTGTGCAACTTGTTCTGGAACTGGTCTATATGTAGATTCCATAATGGAGAGCCAAGGCATCATTGTTAAAGTCCGTTGCTTAGGTCAGTCTCTTATCCTACATGTTCTACTTGTTCTATGCAATTTACATTTTCTTCATCTTAAACCATTTGTTGCTACTGTTGTAGGTTGTGGTGGAACTGGTAACATTATGTGCAAAATTTGTGGCGGGCGTGGTCACGTAGGACACTAATGACTCCGAGAGTCACTTCTTTTCCAGTCATAGTTCTGTTTTACCTATTCCCCACTTTTATACGCTGTACCTTTTCTCTCTGATCTTATTGTAAAATCATAATCTTACATTTTTGAGTTCCATATATAGATATGTGTTCCTGTACTGATGTAATCTCTAGCTGAAACATTTACAATCTTGTAACAGAGTCCATTCATTTTCCGTTCTTATATAAAATGGTTTCCTAAGTGGCTGTGACTAAACCATAATTCTCTTTTACTGCTCTTTTCACTATTTATGCAATCAGATACAGACAACGGATCAAAGAGCAAGAATATAAAGCAGGGAAAGGATCAGAACTGAATCATTCTCGTCTCACTTTGTATGTACATTTCCTTCTCTAGCTGCATTTTGCAATATGAAACTACTAAACAATCTCCAATCTTTAGTCTAGCTTTAAAAAGTCTAAGTGAAAAGTGAAAAAAGAGAAACCAAAGTATTTTTTTTCTGAACTAAGTGGATACCATCCGTATGTGAGCTCTCTACAATACGTGTGACACGTGTGTGATCTCCTCATCCTCATCTTCCCGCACTCTATTCTCACCTTCTCTTTGTGCCTTTTCGATATTTTGTCGCACAATACGTTGTGGAATCGTGTCATCAAACCTATCGTTCTGTGGATCCTCAGAATAAGCTACATAGTAACCCATCACACAAGCTTGTAGCCACGCAGATGAAACTCTCCCCTGAGAAACACACCAACAAAAACAGGTACATAAGATTTTACACAGTACAACCATTTTTGATTCTCTTCCTACATTTTGATAATAAGATCTTACCACAAAGTATCCGATGATGAAAGCGTAGATAGTCAGTTCAAAGTAGTGATCCCTATCAATCAGAAGCTCCCATATTCCTGCAGTCAATGCAGAGACTGCACCAATTCCCATGGCGCTAGAGAAACAGATGGAGCTTGGGATGTCAAAATCAATCAACTGCTCAAATCCAGCGACTGTTCTAAACCTCCTCCAGGTATCACTAGACGCTTTCTTAAACCCTTTGTTATAAGCTCCCACGTGAACAAATCCATATCTATTTCCACCCAAAATGATATGATTGGCAATCCAATTGCAGCCTCGGGTACTTTCATACATCTCCTGATCGTCGTCACACCTGCCAGTCAGATTACAACACCGCGTCGTTCCCCTAAAGAGTACAATAAGTGGAACAAGTGTTGAAGCAATACAAACACTCCCGAGCTGTTTTTTCAGAGTGACACCAAGAGCAGTACATGCATTCATGACCTCATCACGCCTAAAGTATACATAAGTAGCTTTCGAAATCGCGACTTCTTGTACGTTTTTGAGAACCTGCATTGTCCAGGCAAGGCTTATCACGAGGATAGAGATGAAAAGAATATCAAGACGTGTTCTTGTAGCAGTAGCTCCACCGATTCCAACAACCAAGAAACCAGAGTAAAAGACGCTTATGATCACTGATACAATTGCTATTGCTCTGGTTCTTGCTGGTAACATCCCTGTGGCGATTGACATCATCTTGAAGGTGAATTCATACTTGTTCCTGACGTAAAGCCCGCCATAACATTCAGTAACGATGCTATAGACCACAAGAAGTGCACCTATCAATAGAACAACTGGATTGGTTTTGTCGTAGAGAATTAGGAAGAGCCCCACGGAGATTGTGAGTAGCGGTGAGAACCAGAACGTTGCTTTGACTGTTGCTCGTTTGTTGCAGACGAAGAAGCAATTCCAGGCTACAGAGAGGATTCCGGAGACAGCAACAGAGGATAACAGAGGAGTGTACCATTTCTTGGGATGGAAGTTTGGTGATTTGGTGCAGACGAGACCTCGTAGCGTGAGAAGGATCACAAAGATCGAGATTAGGGTTAGTTGCGTGTAGAAGATACAAGTGAAGAGGCATCGGAAGAATCTTCCGGATCGTGTTTGTTGTTGCTGTTGCGGTTGCTGTGCGGCGGGAGGAGGTACGGGTTGCGGTTGCTGTGCGACGGGAGGAGGTACGGGTTGCGGTTGCTGTGCGACGGGAGGAGTTACGCCTTGTTCGATCTCCTGCAAAAAAAGCAAAAAGATAAGAGGGAGAGGAATCAGTAATCTCCAAGAGAGATAGAAAGAATCAATGGTGAATCGTGGTTGAAGAATGTGAAGACACGACGCTAATGCCGATTTGAGAAGAAGAAGAAGTAGAGTAAGCACCATTGAGAAAGACGACGGTGAGTCACGGTTTTCTTGCGGTGGAAACGGTGATGAAAGGTCAAAGAGACGAAGAGAAAGAGAGAGAGATTAAGGAGAAGAAGCGAGAGAGTAAAAGTGAAGACAGAGAAAGAAACAGAGAGAGAGAGAGATATGAAGATATATAGACAGAGGCAAGAGAAAAGGAGAGAGATCTTCTTGATCTTGGTTCTTGAAATCTTCACGTGAGAAGCAAAAGGCCGTTGTTTGTTATTATGGGCAGTTCTTAAACGTCTCTCTAACTTTGATTTGAAATTGATTTAAGTCTCTCTCGCTCTCTATTTCTCGCTTTTCTCGAGTTTTTTTTCTCGTATTACGTTTCTTGGTACTCAAGTTTCACATTATACTTCATCATTTGTTTGTGTATTTGTATTTTTTAGGCGTTATGTATTATTATTACTAGGACTCATGACCCCCACTCAGGACCCCCGCGATGTCGCGGGGGAATATATTTCAAAAATCATTTAAAAAAATATCAAACGAAAAAATCATAATGAATTGTAATAATTTTGATTTTTTTTTAATAACAAATGAATATATATTTTACTAAAACTTATGATGAAGAAAACTCTCACAAGCATTTATTAAGTATATTAATATTAGAAAAACAATAATTTGTAACTAAAAAACTATTCCCAAGTGCAAAAAACATAAACTAATAAACCATATATTACAATGGTTTGATAAATAAGCCAAAACGTTCAACGTCAAATAAACCAAATGCTATTGTGTTAAATTAAACGGTAACAACAATTCATTTAAATATATATTTTAGTATTTAAATATTTTTAAAAAATATGACGAACTTATCCGAGAAACGCAACCGTAGATATCAAATATTCCAAAAACTGCAACGGTTCGTCAATTATACCAAATGTTGCAATAGTTCATCAAATATACTAAAGATAACAATGGTTCGTAACACAAAACCAAAAGTTGCAACAATTCGTCAAATAATCCAAATGTTGAAACAGTTCAATTAAATAGTTACAATCTCATTTAAATAAATTTTAGTAATTAAAAATTAAGAATTAAAATAATAATTTATGAAAAGTTACACCGAGAGACGCGGCGGTAGATAATTAAATGTTATAGCTATTTATAAATAAACCAAAAATTGCAATTGTTCGTGAAATAAACTAAATATATAAACCAAATGTTGCAATTGTTCGTAAAATAAACTAAATATTGCAATGATTCAAATAAGCGGTTTCAACTGTTTATGAAGAGTTACAATAAAAAACGCAACCTTAGAAAACATTCAGAATGCAATTTATAAAAAAAAACATAACCGTAAAATATATCTTTTAATTAATAAAAACATTAACGAAAAGTTGCGATAAAAAGACGTAACCGTTCAGATGTGCAAATGGTATTTATTAGATTGCTATTATATATAGATTTACAACTTTACAGATCAAACTCATGTATTAATATTAAATTAATTAATCTGTGTAACTTCATTCCATTAATTTATATTTTATTTTGACTCGTTACTACATTAACATAACAATGTGTATTCATGTATGTATGTATATTTTTTTTTGTCAAAGTTCATGTATGCATGTAATTAGTGTATATATGTAGACGAAGATAATTAAGGCTCTAATTAGTAAATAATGGATATATCTTTTATTCAAATTAATGCTCTAAGATCTTTTATTCAAATTGGTTTTCTCTGCAGTGAAAGAGAGAATTGCATTACAGTAAACCAGTAAAGTTTTATTTCTGTCTTATTTAAGTTTTTTCATTGCTAAATTTAGGTGAAAATGGCACTATAGCAAATATAAAATTTTAACAAGGGTTAATTGTCTTTCCCACACGTGTGGACGTTATTCAAGTTTTTCTCACTTTAGGAGGTGTTAGTTTCGTAGTTAGATGAAATAAGTGTGTTATTTAAAGTAACTAACTCCCTTTTACTTCTGATTTTTTTTTCTTTCAAATTTTCTCCCCACTTGTTTTCCAGAAATATCTTGTTTCTAGATTGTTTTACAATTCTAGATATATAAGATCGATAATGACAAAGTCTAGTAACGTCTACTTATATCTCCTACTCCTAATCTATCTACCAAATCCTACGCTATTCCTAATCTTTTAAGGTAATCCTAATAAAATCATCTCAATCATATGAGCTAAGTGATTTACACCTAACCCGATCATGAATTCTCTCAATATTATTAATATAAAGTATTACTCCTAATCTCCTATATATACCTTGGTAACTCAAAGGTCTAACTAGAAAAAAGAAAAAACTTATCATACAAAAAAAACAAAAAATGAAGGAATTCTGTTGTCTAATGGTGTTACTTTTTTTATTCCCTATAGCTTGTTCAGAGTTACAAGTTGGTTTTTATGATGAAGAATGTCCTCAAGCCGAAGTAATTGTTAGGAATGTGGTGCTTCAACGATTCAACAGTAACCCCAGTGTCACCGCGGCTTTACTGCGGATGAATTTCCATTACTGCCTTGTTAGGGTAAGATTTCCTCTCACACTTTAAATTAATCGAAAGTCAAGTATATCAGATGCATATTGTTAGAAAAATATCATAAACGAGTTTCATATCATTTAAGAGAAAAACGAATTTCATATCCTTTAGTTTGGGAATCTTACGATAAGATAAAAAGGGCTCAAATGTTATTTTTTATACATATAAAATTGTCCTAGAGTTTTAGAAGCTCGAAATTTGATTTGTCAAACCTTAGTTGTAAAAAGGAAACAAGCCTAAAAAAATTATAAAATACATTCATTGCTTTTTGTCTATAATATTTAAGCAAAATATATGCAAATATAAAGCAAGTGACAAAAAAAAAAAAAAAAAACAGTCTTAATGTTGAGATTTCAAAATGAAAATAGAATATTATTAATCACAAACGCAAAAAAAAATTTAATAACATGAAATATAATTGTGTTTTAACCATACATTAATTAGTTTTCCATAAATAAATATGTGTGTTGGGGGTCAAATTATGACTAAAATCTTTTCTATTAATTACATACATTCAATTTTCTTGTAGCCTTTCAGATTTCCCCGGATTCCCTCCTTTTTTTTTATTATAACGTTAGATCTTTCAGATTTCCCCGGTTCTCTCCTTTTTAAAAAAAATTAATGTGTAACCTTACGATATCGAACTAAATACAATGAATAAATTTACTTTGTTTCAACGAACTATTATGTCATTATGAAAGATTAAAAAAACTATTATGTCATCACTCACAACTCACCCGAGAATGCTAAATTTTTCTTTCTTAACATTAAACCAAAATGGTAGAGTAAGCTGTAATCCTAACAATTAGAGGTGGGATCCGAGAGTTTTATTTTGTTGACGTGGATGAATGACATGATGATGTACACAAACAGCTTTAAACTGTTTTCGTCATATATGTCATCTTTTCAAAAATCATTTACCGATGATAAAACATGTTGTTATATATAGTCACTCTGTTTCGAAACAAATACCGTTTTAGACAATATATTCTGGTCCGGATCATCAGAAATATAACTTTTGCAATGAAACATGTGGCATGTCCATAAAAGCCGTAAACATTTCATCAGAAAGTCTAATACAATCATATTAAGTGCTACTCCGATAAACTTTTTGATAAAACCAACTAGAGTGTATAGTCCAAAGAGAACAACTTTCCTAATAAAACCAGCCCCTCTTCTTTTTGATAGATAATCATTTTTTTATGCAAAGAGATTTCATGAAAAGTCACAGAAAATGAAAAATAAATTTTAGAGACACGCTTAAGCGTACAATTTGCTAGCTTTAAAGAACATCAAAAGCTAAAGAAATAAGGGAGGAGGTAGAGAAAAAATAGCCTCAATACTCACTAGAGATCCTTAGTTGAATGGTCCACGATTGCCTCAGCCTCCACAACCATGGTTTCTGCGTCCACCGACAGTAGTCTATTACATCTCTTGGACCTTTTGAGTTGCCTTTATTGGTCTTCCTTCTCAAGATCTGTAAGGTACATCACAAACAGATTCAAAACCCGAATAAATTCCAGATTTGAAGGCAACAATGGGATTATTGTCAAGGACACTATAAGCCAGATCATTTTGTGAGGATCTTGATTGAGGGGAAGGAGTTGTGAAAACATTTTCTGTAGCAGGTAAAGACATCAATTAAAATGTTTGAAAAAATAATTGCTTGGGATGTTGTAAGATGTTTTTGTCAATATAAATAAATACCATCTTTGAGAAAAAAAAAAGAAGACTTAAATTCGACTAGGAAAAAAATGTTAAAAATTTGTTTTATGCGTATTTAAACTTAGATGGTGATACAATGAGGATACTAACACAAATTATTGTGTTATATGTCTTAATTTTCTAAAATAATGCATAAATGGTACGGGATATTCTAAATATAATCAGTGCAAGTATAATGTAAGGGAAGAGAATGTCACATTGTTACAAGCAAATCAAATCATTAGTGTTGTGCCAGCTTCTTTACACAACTCGCCACGAAACCGACTTGTTAGACGTAATTTTTTTAATGATATAATGAAAGCGTCAAAATAATATTCCCAAACCTCATCCTCGCTTTCCTCAAGTAACAAACTTTCTTTCGTCCTCTTTTTTTGTTGAACTTTTGACTTTTATATCATATTTCCAAATGTTTTTCAAACCTCTTATGACTTTCCAGAAATTTAAAATGAGTTTTTAATTTTATAGAGTACTCGTAATAACATATCAAATCATTTTAAGGTTACTAGGGTTACATACACTTTTGGGGTTCAATTGTAAGAATTTTGGAGCTTCAGCAATAAATAATGATGACTCAAATTTTTTAAAGCTGAGAAAATTACACAATAAATTGTGCAATAATGATCATCCAAAATAATAATCGTAACTAAATTGTGTACCTAAAACTTACGATTAATAAATCAGGACCCTAGAGTCTAGACTATAGTAGTATGTACCGACTTCTTTTAATTTTTGTCGATCATCATTAGGCATGACATATTAACAAATCAGTAGTTTTAACTTTGAACTTTTAAGTTTTAACTATGCATGGATAGATAATTTGACGACTAAAGTAAACAGTTACCGAACCTCTGGCCGGAGTCTGGATAGATGACTACATGGAGCAATTGTTTTTTTTTTTTTGGTATGATACATGGAGCAATTGTTGTGATGTCCATATATTGAGGTATACTTAATTGGTTATTTCTTTTAATGAAAAACAAATTCATAATAATAGTTTATAGTAAAATTAAAATATTGCCTCAATTAATAAGTTGTTATGTGCAATTATGTGGTTGTTGTGCATGTGACATTAACTAATATTAAGTGAAACATATACATTTAAATATAACCTCTAAATCTTAAATCCATCTTTTTTTACTAAGTCCTTCAATACATTCTCAATGATTTGAAAGTCTTGTTAATAAAGAAAAGCCCAAAATATATATGCTTTAGACCTCACCCAAGTGGTTTTAAAGAAACCCCGTTTTAAAATAATAACTATTTCATTAAATTGACTTTTACACATTTCTTCAAAATCGAAATCGGCAAGAAAATGAAATCGAAATAGATTACGATGAAATTGCGCACCTTATCCACCATGTAAATTAATTACAATTCTACTGTTATCGACTTAGCTGGATCAAATTTTCAGCATATCATATACATTGTATATTTCAGCATATCATATACATTGTATATAAATTATTAAATTTACAACATGGCAAGGGAATGTTACTAAGTCGCTCGCACGCCTTTGCAAACGTTTCTAAGCTTAATTATCTAAACAATAATATAACCTTTGACTTTCGCATGTATTCGGCATGTATATGAGGTGTATTAATTTTTTAGTCTCTAAATTATTTTTCGACGGTTGGTGTTCTCGTATATATATACCTTATGTTCGATCTTAAAGGACTCACAACCCTTTCCACAAGAAGTTATAAACCAATACATAGAAGAAAACTTCCAACCCCAAAAAATGATGAAGGGTGCCAAGTTTTCTTCACTTCTTGTGCTTTTCTTTATTTTTCCGATCGCATTTGCTCAACTGAGAGTCGGGTTTTATAGCCGGTCATGCCCTCAAGCCGAGACTATCGTACGCAATCTGGTGCGCCAACGGTTTGGTGTTGACCCAACCGTTACCGCCGCTTTGCTCCGTATGCATTTCCACGACTGTTTCGTTAGGGTAAGGATCTAAAATACCTCAACATTTTCAAAATACTACATGTCAATTATTTTTTAAAACTACTTATTTAAGTAAGACATATCTCCATAGCGTGTCCTATAAACTTTGTGGCTCAAAGCAGCTTAAACTGGTGTAGCTTTTAATTTCAATTTCTTAGATTATGTTTGTCAATAGAATATTATTAATCACAAACGAAAATGCTCTAAAAACAATAATTATTGGTTCTAAGCAAATTTCATATCATTTTATCTACTTAATCTTACTTCAATATTTTTTTTTGTAGGGTTGTGACGCTTCTCTCCTTATTGATTCAACCACATCCGAGAAAACCGCTGGACCAAACGGAAGTGTCAGAGAATTTGACCTGATCGACCGGATCAAGGCTCAGCTAGAGGCTGCATGCCCATCCACAGTCTCATGTGCTGACATCGTCACATTAGCCACACGCGACTCTGTGTTATTAGCAGGAGGCCCGAGCTACAGCATCCCTACGGGAAGGCGTGATGGTAGAATCTCGAACAATGTTGACGTAGCTTTACCAGGTCCAACAATCTCCGTCTCCGGAGCTGTGAGTTTTTTCACGAACAAAGGGTTGAACACGTTTGATGCTGTGGCGCTTTTGGGTGCACACACCGTTGGTCAGGGAAATTGTGGTCTCTTCAGTGACCGGATCACTAACTTCCAAGGAACCGGAAGACCCGACCCGTCCATGAATCCAGCTTTGGTAACCAGGTAATTTTAAACATGCATGGTTCAATCTTACATCCACTACCACCGAAATCATAATTAATTTGTTTCCTTGGTTTAAGAGTATAATTTCTTAAAATTTTAACTTCACTTTTTGGAATATTTACCATTAACTTATATAAATATATATATATATATCGTATATTTTAAATATATCCAATTATAAGTTTTAAAAGATGATATTTTCTATATTGCACATTAGTCAAAGAAAAAAACAAATTTTCAAATAATTAATTCCAAGATGTTTGGTTTCTTAAAACCATTAATTATTTCGGAAATATATTAGCTCCAACCCTAATCAAAATTATGTCCACGTTTTTATTGAGTTATTTCATCTCATAAAAATATATTATAACTTTTTTTTATGTGAATGTAGCCTAAGGAACACATGCAGAAACAGTGCGACAGCGGCACTAGACCAGTCGACTCCATTGAGGTTTGACAACCAATTCTTCAAACAGATCCGTAAAAGAAGAGGAGTGTTGCAGGTTGACCAACGTCTCGCATCCGACCCACAAACTCGTGGGATTGTGGCTCGGTATGCTAATAACAACGCCTTCTTCAAACGTCAGTTCGTTAGAGCAATGGTGAAGATGGGAGCCGTTGATGTGCTTACTGGTCGTAACGGTGAGATCAGAAGGAACTGCAGGAGATTCAACTGATGAGCTCGAATCACACTACAAATTTATTGCATAAATAAGGCTTTTTATATTTTCTAATTCGTTTGTTTTGGTTGGGGGTTTATTGCAGAAATAAGGCTTTTCTTAAATTGGATGGTTTCGATTTTTGAGAAAGATTACTATATATTATAATGTTGGTCTTTATTTGGTGGATGTATCTTTAACTATACAAATATTTTGTCATATTAAAAATATTGATATGTATCTATATCATGGTTAATCATATATACCGATACAATCATAGCCAGAGGTAAAATTGGCTTTTTCATTACAAATAATAGGATAAGAAGACTCATCGATTAATATTCATGAAATTTGTCACTTTTGAAGTAAAAAAAATAGAGCAAAATATAAGTAAAACATAAAAAAAAATATGCATATCCAATCCTTAGTTAACTTTTTGTTTTCTGCTCTTTCCCTGTAGTTAACTACAACTCTACTCTTATCGACTTAGCTGGATTAAATTTTCAGCATGACATATAATATAAAGTTCTAAGTATATATATATATAATTATATATATATATATATATATATATATAATCGGGCTTTGAATTCCACCAAAAAATAATCGGGGCTTTGAAATGGGCTAATGTTATAAGTTGATAACTAAGTAAAGCATCACAGCTTTTAATGGGCCTCTTTACTGTCCAACAATTTTTAGATAAATGGAGTACCGTTTTTCTTTTAATTAGATGTCAGATAATTACTTACATTAATACATTCAGCATTTTTAGAAAAAGACTCGCATACATCTACAAATTTGAACATAGATGATAAATGCATGAATCTGTCTAATTAATAATTGACAGATTGTAGTTTTTTTATAAAATACAAATCAAACAAAAAGGTCAAAAAAAATATTGGCATCGACAAAAAGGTTAATTAGAATTTCCCGTTTCGCACTTCTGGTGATTGCTAATCAAGATGCACTTACACCAGATAAAATTAGGGACTACATTTCATTTCAAATGCAAAAAACTAAAAATAATAATTAAAAATCAAATACTTGCGCCGTTTGTTTGTGTAGTTTGGACCAAAGCAAGAGTTTTAGTTGCATGTTAAAGAAAATTATGTTGACGTTTTCTTAACTAACATGTTAGTATTTTGTAAATTATATACATAAGCATATGATACTATTTGTTTATTTGCATTTTTTCTTAATTCATCTATTATAGCTAAAAAAACATCTCTTTGCACAAAAACAGAAAAGCTAAAAACACCTAATTTATCTTCTTAATTAGTTGGTGTAGCTGTAGAATAACCAGCTTTCATTTTGGTGCAGATACCTGAAAACCTACAATAATTACATTGGAATAGTAGTCTCATGATTAACTTAAATTTCGATAATCCTGGTAAAAAAAACAAGCTAGAAAATAGTCCTTCAATAAAGTAAGAACTGTTTTTTTGGGGTGCACTTTTTGCTGTTGTTGTGCACAATAAAGTAAGAACAGATAGGTGCACAAAAAAAAAAAAAAAAAAAAAAAAAAAAGTAAGAACAAATAATATGTTTGTGAGTGAGATAAATATGTAGGTGGTAGATCACTCTGTCAAATATTCGTTCGTAAAACAAAATTGATTAAGGATTGGGTGCAAAACATAATGGATTGAAAAGTAAAATTTTTGGATTTTGACTATAATTAAATGGTAGAAAAAGAATAAAAATGTTCATGATGCCCTGTATTCAAATAGAGTAGAAAGAAGAGCGATCGTCATGTGTTTTGCCAGGATACATGCAATGCATATCAAAAATTATAATAATATATATTGTAACATATGTGTTCTCTCTTTCTCTGTTTGTTTTGTCTTCTTTCTAGTTACTTTTAGTGTCTATGAGTGCTCTGCAGATTCACCGGCCAGAACAACAAAGCTCAACTTGCTTCATATGCGTCAGCTCTATTATTTTTGTAAACTAACTTACAATGTTCATTAAAATCTTTTCTGTTAACTACATGTTCACAATATTATTTTAACGAGTCAAATGTGTATATATATCAGTATATATATTGCTCTATAATCTTTATGCAACATAATGATGCATATGACCAATTAAGCAGATTTAATAACAAAAGTTTTTTATTGAATCTAAGCTAAGTTCAGTTTGAGATTTCACTTATATTAAAGAAATTTTTTTATTTTCACAAACTGTTGTAGAGATCCACGAAAATATGAAAAGTGATCAAATGCAATCGTCACGGTTATGCTTGCCGTTCTGCAGTAACATAAGTTTTTTTTGGACTAACTAACAGTAACATTAGTTTTTGTATTGGTAATTAATGTGGTTAATTGTATGGCTAAAGAATAAACATTATATTTAAGCACTACATATGTCCATATGCCATGTGATCGATCAACACATCTTCTCATATAAATTATAATTAAGGTATGTCTTTATTAATATCATGCATGTATATAAAGGGAGAGTCCGTCCGTACATGTTACAGAGCAGGACCACATAAGAAAGATTTCTGAAGAAGAAGTCTCAAAGTCTTACAAGATTTTGGTCATCAGGACCACAAAGAGAGTGATAACTTTTGTGAATCCTCGTACAGTCTCTGCCTGATCCCTAGGGGTCTACTTTATTCTTACTATAAGACTTTTACCAATGTCAATGTTTTATTTTCCGATACGTCATGACGTATTGTGGGCATATATTAACTGTAGAGTAGCTAGAGACTCATTTGTATTTTAATCGTAGATTAGATTGTGAATCTAATGATTATTATTTTATTACATTTATAATTTCAATTACTCTGTTTTGAGGATTTTAATTATATCCATTTATCTCTATAGTTTAACAAAATATATAGGTACATTACTAAGTGGGTCGCGAGTTTACGGATCCTCCAAAAATTATACGTCATTGAGCTTTCTGATTCAATTTCTAATTGACATGAAGACAACTTATCTTAGAAAATATAGGAGGTTTTGGCTCATAACTATTCGATTTACCGTAGTGAATTATAGAAGATTTAAGTGCATCAATATATCTAATATGTATATATTGGGCTTTACTTCAAGTCTTCAAACTCCCAAAAGCAGCTTTCGGATTGTGGTTTAGGATGATGGGAAGTGGATAGAGATAGTATATAATGTGTATATGAATACAATTATAGCCCTTAAGAAATTCAATAGAACGTAACATATAAAAGGAAGAAAAAAGGACAAACAGCTAGAGAAGTTATAAAAGACAAGTAATACCCAGTTGTATCAAATCAGTCACATTCAGTAATATAAAATATAAAAAGAAATTGCATAATCTTTACCGCTTGACCATATGCAACGCAATAACTTATAGGATAGATCTTAGAATATAAAAATTATTAAAATAATATTCTTTTTTCTTTTTTCCAACAAAAATTATTCATTAACCAACAAATGACTCTAGAACTAGTATTAGAACAGATCTTGATGAAGACCACAATTCAGCTTGTTCTTCTACTGTTTGAATATTTTCAATTTTTTAATACCTAAGATCACTACATCAGTTGCCCCGATAAATATGTCCTATATGATGTATACTAAAGAAAGATGTGCAGCAGACGTAAGTAAAGTAATGTAGCTGTTTTGATTCCTTTTATTTAAACAAGTCACGGGAGGATTAGTTCATTACTCCTAGTAGTAGTTTGGCTGTTTCCTCATGTGCATGAATTCTAAAAGGGATTCTAAAACCTAGTATAACAAATATAAAAGGGAATTTCAGTAAAAGTGTGTATACATTAAAAGTGGTAGGTCTAAGTATACATAATATTTGTATTTTTAAGTTGTAATTTAATATCTGACCATAAAACGCAATTCCTTTTAAAAAATTTCATTAGATATTCATATTCTTAACCAAAAATATCACTAACAATTTAAGATAGCATTTTGAAAAAAAAACAAATACATGCCAAATAATTTGATTGTTATATTTTAAAAGGTTGCCATGTGAAAAAAAAACAAGATCAAGTACAAAGAAAACCCGTTTTTTAAAAAATCTCATACAGTATATGCATGTTTGAATTTGGATGTAAACACACAATAACTACATTAACACACATGCCTTAGTAAGAAAACTGGAGTTTTATATAGTATTTTGAGAAAATAGAAAATTAAATATATGAAACAGCTAAGCAACTAACATAAATCGTCAAAAAAACCAGACTGCATCTGAAAGAAACAGATTGTCGCCTATTGTATCTTTCAACACTCTTAACCTTTTTAACGTATATTATATTTGCATACGTACATGCACACTTACCAATACATACACATACGGTACACGGACAGCTTTATTATTAATCAAAAGGCGGTAATTAAAAATAAATATCATCAATACGATATCATTTTATCAAATTATTTTTTTATAGAGTTGATTTGTGTTCACAGAAGCTTGCGATTGTTTTGTTTTGTTTTGTTTATACGAAAAAGATTAAAAATTTCAGCTGGTTTATCTTTCTTCTGAAATCATCGTTTGATGTCAATATGGATTTAAATACACACCAGCTAAACCAAGGTCTATCCAATTAATGTACTAAGATATATTGATTGCTGTACCACCTTGATCTAATAAGTAATTATCGTGGATATACTAGTAAAGTACTTTTCATTGGTCATTGGTCAGATACAACGCAAGCGTAACTTGGAAAACTAAATTCAAAGGTGAAACAAAATCCTAAATATCTATTTCTTGTCATTTATAATGTTAGTTTATAAAATTTCTCAATCAACTATGATGTATTTAAATAACTCGTTGATATTAATTATTTCATTATAAGATTTTTTCGAGTGAATATTTTAAAATGACTCTACATAGTTTTGATCGGCTAAGAGCATCCGCAGTGGTGTATCTTTGCGTGGGGTGTATCTATTTTAAAATACAGAAATAATGCAAAAGTTGTCTCTCTCTTCACACCCGGGTGTAAGTTTACACTCGGGTGTAAGACACTCTATCTCTCTCTCTCTCTTTCTTTCTCTCTCTCTCTTCTCTCTCACTTTAAATTATAATAATAAAAAAAATCTTACACCCCTCCCTCACACTTACACCACTGCGGATGGTCTAATGTTGTTATATATGTGCGTGAGGTATAAATTCACAAACTTGTCATATCAATCACAATCTCAATCAAAGACAAGTTCTACTTGACAAACAAAATCTTTTTGGCCTCTGTAACTCTGTTGCATGACGTCGATAATCTAATGTCCACATTTATCTAAAAAGCAACCAGATCGCCTTTGGACAATAATTTGCTATTTAATAAAGATAAATTTATGAAGAACTTGCTAAAACATCTTGATCATATTTACAGCAGAAAGCAAGACAACCATAACCGGTGTTTTCACAATTGTATAATCAGATTTTGCTATACGATAATCTGCTATTTCTTTACATTATTGGTGTGAATATGCAGTATTATCAATCCGAGAACAAAAATATAAGTTTTATTTAAATTAAAGACTGAAAATAAAACGTGAACCAAAATTTGTTTGTGAGTTGGTCCAATAACGCAATGGTGTGGAAGTATTTCTTGCTAGTTTTGTTATACCATCAAATGATAAGCATTTCTTCCTAGTTGTAACTCGCCTTCGGAGTACGTGTTACCATATTCGACCGTATCCTATATAATATTTAAATCTAAGTGAGAGCACTAAAATAGTGTAACTTAATATTTAAGGAAAACAAAAAAAAAACTCATTGAGAAACTCTCTCCTATAAATTCATTACATATTACATAAATCTTCCCTCAAGTAACCACAACATCTCCTTCTTCTTTTCTTCTTAATATCCATAATCCAACCAGAAAAATAAAAAAATAATAATCAAGCAATCTTGATAGCAAATGGATCAAGAAGGTGCATCGCATAGTCCATCCTCCACTTCCACCGAACCAGTCCGGGCACGTTGGTCACCTAAACCGGAGCAGATCTTGATACTCGAATCCATCTTCAACAGTGGTACTGTTAACCCACCAAAAGATGAAACGGTGAGGATAAGAAAGATGCTTGAGAAATTCGGTGCAGTGGGAGACGCAAATGTCTTCTACTGGTTTCAAAATCGACGGTCAAGATCTCGCCGGAGACAGCGGCAGCTTCAAGCAGCCACCGCCGCTGCTGTCACCTCCATAGGAGCTGAAGACCACCAGCAGATGACGGCCATGAGCATGCATCAATATCCTTGCAGCAACAGCGAGATTGGTTTGGGGTTTGGAAGTTATAGCAACTCATCAGCTAGTTACTTCCTTAATGGATCGTCTTCATCGCAAGTCCCTTCCTTTTTCCTCGGACTCTCTTCTCCAAGTGGTGAGTATGAGAGCAACAATGGTATGGAGAATCTCTTCAAAATGTATGGCCATGAATCTGATGATCATCAGCAGCAGCATCACAGCTCAAATGCTGCATCAGTTTTAAACCCATCTGTTCAAAACTCCAATTTCCAATACCAAGAAGGTGAATCATACATTTGCATGGCTCATATATCTTTTTTTACACCGTAAATTTTTGGTTTTCTAGATATAATTAAAACCGGGTCCCTTTCTAACTAAAAATCAACATTTTTGTATCCATTTAAATTTAATTATAAATATTTAGATGACTCATATTTCTATAAATGAATTTTTGAAAGTGAAAAAGAAAGAGCCAACCATTTTTTCTAGGAGGGTTTCAAATAAAATTTTTATGTTAGGCTAACCTGTATTTTGAGAGCTAATTCTCAATCTCTATTTTTGTTCTTATATATTCTTCCTTTTTTGCTTTCCAAAAGGGAGTATGACGGTGTTTATAAACGGAGTTCCGACGGAAGTAGCAAAAGGAGCAATAGACATGAAAGCAATGTTCGGTGAAGATTCGGTGTTACTTCATTCCTCTGGTCTTCCTCTTCCCACTGATGAGTTTGGTTTCTTGATGCATTCTTTACAACATGGCCAAGCTTATTTCCTGGTAACAATTTTTAATTCACCTTTTTCTTATTAATATATATACACTATTAACAAAGTGCTCATGAATATTTTTATAAATGATTTCCAGAACTTTTTTTTTTTTTTGACAATCAGAACTTTTTTTTTTTTTTGTAATCATGCGACGACGATTTAACCATACTTTTTTACCAAAAAAAAAACATAATTCATATTTGTATTAAAAGATATATATAATATTTATTTTCTATAAATTAGTATGCAAAAGCAAAAGTGTGTAGAAATGTCTGTAGAAATTAACCTCAAGAACCCATCTCACTCTGTAACTATAATATAAAATATTTAAATATTTCTACAGAAAATATAATAAAATATAATCAATTTGATGATTGTCGGTTTATGTAATAAATGAATATCAATGTTTTAGAAATTAATATCTGTAACTGAAGTTTTGTGATTTAACTAAGCTTTACGGATTTGATGTCAGCTCATAATATGTGACCTTTTTGGTTTGGTCAAAATTTTCTTTTTATAAACATGTTATATATATATATATTTTTTCTATAAATAAAGAATATAGCTAAGAACACAAAAACCAATAAATCCCACTTTTTGAGTAATTTTGTGAAATGTTGAGTATTTTATTGAGTTCATTGGCGAAAGAGACCTTGGGAATTTATATTCTCTCTTGGTCAAATGAATAGACGGTGTCAACATTTTCTAGGAATATAAAATGATGTGAACCATTTCTAGTTAGGGTTTTCAATATTGTCATTAATTAGTCAATTAGCGCTATTATAATTAAAATGCTCTAATTATTCCCAAATTTTAAATCTGTTTTTATTTGTTTTCATTTTGTCATCGACAGGTACCGAGACAGACATGAACTGGCTTTCTTGTGTGGCACCGTATACAGTCGATTGTTTCTTTTTTACTTATTGATTTCTTGTATAATTAGATTAAATATAAGTTTAAAAAAACAAAAATATGTTGGACTCGTCAGATATTTTGCTTTCTTGTCGATTCTTGCTCGCCTGAAGACAAACCTTATCTAACAAAACAAGCCAAATCTTTGAATCTTTGATTAGAGATCAAGTTTGTGGAAAAAGATGTCCCTCGGACTTGATATATTTAACGATAATCCAAAACAATTAAACTGATAGGTTACATTAATCTTATTTTTTAATTAATGTAAAATTATATAATAGATCATCTTAGTACATAGCTGATTTATTCTATTTATCCAATGGAAGAAAGGTATTAATGTATGCTGTCAAAAAAATTAAAAGAAGGTATTAATGTACTTTATACCATTCTCGATCGAGGTTTATTATTTCTGTTTATCCTAATGGATAACATTTAAAACACTTCCCAAGGATATACACTTGACATTACCAAATGAAAAAAAAAAAAAAAAACTAAATGAATGACGGAATGAGAGAGCTAAAAGTAAAGTATATATGAATAGAAATTAGTAAAAAATTCCTGGGATATCAATTTTGGATTTATATAGCATATAAGTAATATTGTGAAAGAAGGGTAGGGTTAAGTTCAAAATTTCGACTAGAAACGAGTAAGCCCACTTCTATGTGAGCTTTATGGGCCCTTTGTAAATGAAAGATAAGGTTTCTAATGTATTTATAGGCCCAACTTAACCATGTACCTGGTATAATTGAACGGACTATATAGGGTGATAGGGTCCGACCGAGCCGAGTTATTTGAGATTTTTAATTTGAACTGTAAACATATTTAATTTTCCACATTAATTATTTACTTCTACATTTGTGATTATTATTTATATATAATATTCCAAAAATAACATATATATATATATATAATCTCCATGTAAATGCACTATAAAATGCAATAGGTTTATGATCAAAGCTTGTAATTTACAAACAAAAAATGATAAAAGCTTGTAACTCAGTGGTTTTAGTTAGTGCTGTTGTTTCATAATTTATGTCCAATTTGCGTGTGTGAGTCAAGTAAAAAATGCAATATTTTATGGAAACATATTTTAGTTCTACTGGAAAGAGGATAATTATATTCAACTTTTTATTTTATTTCTTAATTACTAACTTCTTGATTTTTTTTTCCAGTTTTCCCACATACCCCAGCCAACTTCTTCCAAAGCCCAAATTAAGATGTTGAACAAACATGCCTAAAATTAACAAGGAAAAATAGAAGAAACTAAAGCCATTTTTATCTCACAATTTCCCTCAACATTGAACCCTAGTTCTGCAACTAATTAATCAAGAAGCTCCAACTCCAAGAAAATCAAAGAAGTAATAGCCATTCTTCATCTTCAGCTCCACCTTTCTTTCACTGACTGAGATTGTGTGGTGATTTTGATGGTTCATCTTTTTACCATATATGCCATTTACTTCTGCTCTCTGCACACACTGACCATCTTTGCCTGCAAAATTAGAAAAATAATTTCTCAGCCCCCACGTGAAATTTTGTTATATTGAAATAGTAACGTGACAATAGTACTTCACCTCCTTATATTATTATGCCTATAGGTACTCTTACGATGTAAAAAACTGTTTCTTTCTTTTCTTGTCATTCAAATTTATAATTATTGCCATATATATGAAAATTGTAGGAAGTGGTCACTCGTCGTTGGTTATACAACATGTCGGCCAAAATTATCTTTTAATATGCTTTGAACATTCAAAAAATTTTCAACAAGACTGGAATCTAAGCTAAATTTTGACCACAAATCATATTTGGGAATACCGGTTAAAGTATAAACCGAACATGATCAACGATACACCCAATAAAGATTGCAATCTGATCTCGACCAACCGACCGAAATCATTATAGTTAGATTCACAAAAACACTTCTCATGAAAACCGAAAAAGAAAATAAAAACATTCCATGTTTCTATATACTTAAAATGTCTCAACAAGTTCATGAAAATAATTTATTTTCAATAGAGACAAAAAAAAAAAAGTAAAGTAAACATAATAAAATAAATAAAAGCAAACAAATAAAATGTTACCTGATGCAAGGGTATTATCGTAATTAAAGAAGCGAGGCTGGTAAGCTGAAGAAGGCGGAGTGAGAGAGAGCTCCGTCGTACAAGTAGAGACAGCTGAGCCATCGTCATCGTCATCTTCATCATCTTCTTCATTGATGAACTTACCTTGATTGTAGCGGCAAGAGGACGAAACCGCCATTTCAGCGTCTCTTGACAGCGCCGGAGGAGGCTGTTGACGTTGTCGCTGGCTTTCTCTAGTCCGTCGAGCCATGATGACGTGCCAGTGGTTCTTGACGGCGTTATCAGTACGTCCGGGGAAGAGACGAGAGATCAAAGCCCACTTGTTCCCATAGGCTCGGTGAGCTGCTAAAAGCTTAAACTCTTCTTCCTCCGTGAAGGCTCTCTTGTTAATCCTTGGGTCTAGTTGGTTAAACCATCTCAATCTACAACTCTTGCCTGTAGTCAAAGAAGCAACATTAATTCGTTACGTATCCCTCAAATTATATTAATTAGTTACTATCAAGCATTATGTCACTAGCTAATATGTATTGTTGTATACTTAGTCTAACTCGTTTATTATATCATAAAAGCTATGTTAAAAAGAATCCAAACACGGTTACGAAAATGCTTGATGACTTTGGAAACTCAACTCACCAAAGTTTTTTTTTAACATATTTAATTTTTTTCTTCTACTTAAAAATAGTTACATTTACGGAATTTTGAGTAAGAAAAGTGAAGGAAATAATTCAAGTAAAGAAAAACAAGTAAAATAAATGTACCTGATCTACCAAGAAGGTGGTGAGCAATCAAGTTCCAGTTTTGGGGACCAAACTGGGCAACAAGCTCCTTGAGTTTAGCATCTTCTGTTGGTCTCCAGTGTCCTCGTGAGCATACTTTTGTGTTAATTCCACTTTTACCCCTCATTTCTAAACTCTTTTCGTTTTCACCACTCTCTTTCCCATGTCCATCTTCCGACTGCAAGACTGAGGCTGATTTGTTGTGAGAATGGTTTCTAGAGATAGAGAGGTTGTTAAGTGAAGTTTTGAAAGCAGCAGTGTGTGAGTTTGGTAGAGATCCGAAGTTGTTTGCTTCTTCGTATCTTCTTGACCCATTTGTAGTTTCCTTACCTCTTAGATCTTTCTCAAGGAGAATTGGATTCATTGTTTTCTGGTTGTAGGGATTAAAAGGAAGAGAAACTAAAAATAGGAGAGAGATATATAGAGGGAGAGAGCACTTGAATGGCTTTTCACTGTTTATATGGTGGAAGAGGAAAGAGAGATTCTCTAATTTTTTATTGAAAATTATATTTTATTGACATGTATTTGCAAAGCTAGTTAATATATAAGAATATTTTAGAAAATGATGATGAATGGTTATTTAATGTACATGGAAAACAAAATTGATAGCTGTTTATTCACACACCAAAAAAAATGTAGGGAAAGTTTTATAAAAGCATACTCAAATCAAATACTTGAGTTAATTACCAAATTTAGACCTAATAATCCCATGCCAATGGTTTTATCTAATTTTTTGGGATTAAAAATTAAAACAATGGTTTTATATAATTATGTACAATTTCATTTTAACTATATTTATAGTCGATGGTGGTCTTACAAATTCGAAATTCGATCATTAAAAATTTCAAGCAAGATCTATAACAATTTTTCATCACAATCTTCATAAGAGCTGCTTGTTATTTTATTTTTTTCTTATAATTAGAAGCGTATTAGATATATTTAAGGTTCACGTTTTCCTTCACGTACGTTGCGATTTAGTTTTTACTCTTACACGAAAAATTTCGAATAATGAGATACTTTTAGTACAAATCTCTCTCTCTCTCTACACGTGCAAAAGTAAGGGCTTTGGAAAAGTCGGTGGGTACGTGTAGTGTAGATGCATGCAAAACGAGACCCGCTCGTGCGTGTGGGAGGGTTCGATGACCATAGGACCCACAGTCTCAACAGTCTCGGAAACTCCAAAAAACATTTTTGAACCGCTCGTGTGACTCTACTATGCACACATACAGATATTGCACGTACGTTAAGTGTGTGTGTGAGAGTTAATTATGGGAAAAAACAACAGAATCAATTTTTGTCTGTTTCGGACACAAAGCAAGAAAAGATCTTAAAGGGAGAGAAATAAATTGCTTTTATGAGCTTTCTGTTCTCTCCATAACGTATATGTGTGTGTATATATATTCGCATGTTTCAAAGAATTCGTCTTGTATAGTTTAATTATAAAGTAATATCATGATTAGCTCAACAACTAGTTCAAGTACTTCAATACTTTTGAACGACATATGGGTTCGACGTCGTTTCGGATGTATACTGTATGGAAAACTGACGGGGCAAACGGAAAATACTGTATGTGCACATCCTTTATATTTCTCGTTTTGATATCCACAAAATGATTTTTTGCTACTAGTTTAAATTTTAATTTTGCTGTAGTTTTTTTTCCAGGAAATATTAGTATATTATAGTTTGTAAGGTTTTTTTGAAACTATTAAATTGGGTAATAATTATGTAAAGTAAATTTTAGTTACAAAGGAATAGAGAAAATGGTTTCTCTAGTTTTTAATTAGGAAAACTAAAAGTAAGAAAAAAGTGAATGATAGCAATCACAAAATTCAATTCCTTTCTTATGAACCAAAAAAATTAAAAGTATAACCAACTCTATTGAAGACCATTATTATTCAATGATATGGACTATTTATGCTCCCATTAAACCTATAAGTTGTAGACTTTAGATTTTTGTATCTTTTTGATATAGGAATTGAGTGGTCATTCGTTTGAATGTAATAATTATTTCTCATACGTAACAGCTTACTCTAGTCTTGATATAATTATAAACAAAACCATATATCTTTAGAACAAATTATAAAGTTAACTAGTAATTGTACTAAATTGGATCGAGTATGCAACCACATAGTTTTGATGGATTAAAATACTAAAGATTAAAGAGAAATCATGTAACTGAACTCGAACTAGAATTAAATTCAACAATAATAAATGAAGAATAAAACAAATACTATAACACGAATAGACGTTAGAAACCAAAGAAACGACAGAAAAGTACCCAAAGTTTTATATTTATTGTGTCTTGTTTTTATGTGAGTTTCGGTTATGGGAACGGTTTCGTTAATTTTGAAATCTTCTGTTGACGACAAAAAAAAAGTCTTGTACCGACGTGGAATGACGACATCATTGGCTGTTACACACGAGCGGATCGTGTTCTTACCTAACACGTGTACCGTCCTCACGATTTTCTGTTTCCGGTTCATAGAAAAGTTCCCTGAACCGTTATGGACCAATTCCACTTTTCTTCTGTTTGTTTATTATGACTTTTGAATGATTATTATTTAATGACATTTTTACAAATCATATTTTCGACTATGGAAGAATTATCTTTTCCGACGAGATAGGCAACGACCATGAAAGTTTTTGGTCTGTAATTTGAAAGATTGTTTTATTTAGGGCTAAGAGATAATATGAAAGACATACCCATAAACAAAAAAAAATATGAAATATGAAAGATGTGGAGGATATATAATATGTTTCGGGGGCTAGATATTTTGTTTCGTTTGGATTCCCATTTATTTTACAGCTAGTTTATTAAAGTAATCGATTTTTAATTTGGGAGGTGTTTCATCAAATGCTATCGACTGTATTTTAGGGGTTACATTTATTTTTTTTTTTGCTAAGATTGTAAATATTTCATTAAAAATGAAAACGATTAGGAGTTACAACAAAGTAAATCCTATTTTTTGGTCCCATGGCAAAAAAGAATAAAAAACATGGAAGCAAAAACAATCGGTCCATCGACATCAACCAAAGCAGTGAAGCTCTCGGAATCAATGAAGCGATAAAACGAAGGGGTTACATTTAAGATTATCAAAAGTTTGACTACTTAAAAGTTGTTTAATGGTCCGACTAATAGCGCAAGATGGTAAGAGCTTTGTAACGGTAGAAAATAATTAAAAAATGGTGGTATGGTTGAAGATGGTAAAAATAATAAGAGATGATGGTATAATAAGAATTAGCGGTTCAATATAATTTCGGTTGACAAATATTTCAAAGATATTAAGATAAAACTATAAGAAATTCAATATACATGAGTTATTTTTCATTTACACTTAATTAAACAAAATTTATAATTAATTAAATAAAATGAGCATTCTTGTATCATTTTCTTAACGCTTATAATTGTGGGTAAAATTTGTTGTATCGCGAGTAATTTGTTTTAGACGGCTAACTCTTTAATACTTACCATTTTCTTTCTGTTATTTCCTTCTAACTTCACTAAATAGTTATACAGAAATAGAACAAACTCATATTCTTACTATTTGACATGAATGAAAAATGATTCAATCCATTCAACTAAGTATTTTGAAAAATGAACAAATCATAAAGAAAAACTGTTATAAAAAAAAAGAAAAAAATATTAAGAAAAACTGTTCAATTCTTTCTTTTACTATAAATTGAATGATATTCAATTTTTTTTTTCTATCTCAAGTTTTTTTTTGAATTATTTACCTACCCAATAATTTGCATCGTGGCGGTACCACATTACTCATTCATACCCTATAATTTCAACTATACTAAAACAAAAGAATTGTATTGGGATATAGACTCGAATAGGGTAACACAGTGATCTAATGGAAGTCGTTAGACCAACAAAAAACAAGCTACATATTGAATGGATAATAAGATTGCTTTTTCTACATTGTTCGGAGTTTCCTTCTCTTTATGTAGTTCGTAGATCCATCGGATCATGTTCCTCATATGATAAAGTCAAGTCGTCGGTGAATTTTACGAAAATCGCTTTTCTCTCTTAAAATTAAGTTTATGTGATCCTGATCACAAAAAAAAAGTTTATATCACCTCATCCGAAATGGTTAGTGGTTTTCATCGAAAATATTGATTAACCAGCAAAAGTTATGGTAAAAATATATCTGATCATTGTTTAACCATAATTTCGAACACTAGCACTTGGTCTGATTTTTCTTAATGGAATTGGTTTTCTTATCCTTGTTAAAAATTTAAGACAACCTTGCAATAGAACCAGAAAACAAAAGGTAGCGAGAAAAGATAACTTTCGAAACTCCAAACGCTAAAATATTGTTCGGATAATCATGATTCATGAGATAAGTCACACTAATTACATTAACTTAGAAAAAGTTTCTTTATAACATCTTGATTAGTTTTAAAGAAGACACTTTAACTAATTTGAGGAATTTAGGGCTTTATCTCATGATGTAATGACATAAAGTCTCTTTCTTTAAATTGAATTTTAATTACAAATCATGTCAAAGTTTTTTTTTTTTTTTTTTTTGATAAAAATCATGTCAAAGTTGTTAGCCGGTCCATTGCACTTGTGGCATAGAACTAAACATATCACATCAAAGTATAAATAGTAATTAATTATGATAAAATACATATCTAGGGGAATTAATGAGGTTATACCTTACGGACTTAGATTGAAGTCATTATCAAGGCAGTTAATTGTCTACGTACTAACCAATATTTTACTCCACATAGATCCAAACAACAAATTTAGTTATTACATTATAAATAGCTTAGTGTATGCAAAAGTATTAATCAAAATAAACATTAGTCAAAAGTTGACGGCAGTGATCGGCAACTAATCCACACACAACTTTAACTCACAGTGACTCCCACGTTCAAGAGAACACAAATATTATTCTCTCCCTTTTACTACCACTAATGTTTTAATTTTCTTTTCTTTCGTTTATTTAAAACTATATTTATTACGTAATATTTTTTAGTTAATTTCTATTTCTTAGGTTTTATTATATATAGTAAGTTTATATGTTACAAGTTCTGAAATCAAGAAGTAATACATAAACGATCTTACCTTGTCATTGCTTTTTTTTTCTATAGGTAAAAAACTGTAAAAATAGCTATATACCATTTATTATTTTCGAAAGTTGTAACATGTAAACTTATAATTAAAAAAGAAAAGTTAGAAATTAAATAAATATGTGAAATCTCTAAACATCACTTATTACGAACATACATACAGTTTAAAGTTTGGTTAAGAAAGCGAAAATTCAATAACGGTGAATATATCTTTTAAAGTTTTATCGGCTTTAAAGTCAAAAGAAATGTATGCATGCGTGTGACATTGTACAATGTACATTTCAACTTTTCTAGTCACGAAAATTGATGTCAAATCGACGTGCAATTTGATAAAATACCGAATCAAAACCCATTTTTATATTGTAGAAATTGAAGATATCAAGATAAAACTCACGCTAATCTTTAAAACATGTCTTAGATTAATAGATTACTATCAGACTATCAGTTGGTTAACTCCACTATTAGTACGAAATACATTATTTGCCTCGGACCCTTGATGAAAAGATTAACAAGTACCAAAACATTCATAATGATAAGCCCAAGTAGGACAAATATCAAATGGACTTATGGGCCTATGTTAGCCAAAATGGGCCCATTAACATCGTCGTAAGAAAGCTAGATAAAAAACCTAACGGTCACCGTCGACGACGAGCAACGATGAACAACTCCACCAGACTCCTCTCACTCTTCTCTCCTCATCCTCCTCCTCTATTTCTCCTCCGTGGTCTCTACATCAGCCGCATAACTAATCTCCGCCGTTTCCACCGCCGGACGTTTCCTCCTTCCTCCGTTGGCTCAACCAATCGAACTTGTTCCCGTCCACTCGTGTCTTTGCCACCGCTTATCCCCACGTTTCCCATTGGACGGTTCTACACTCACCAAGTCCGTGTCTCCGCCGCAGATTTTGTTCCTTCTTATCACCACCAGTTACCTGAATGGACAGAGCTACTCCAATCTCTCTCCCAAGCTGGTTACTTCTCAGATTCCGGTTCCATTTCCGGTTCAGAAAGTGAATTCTTTCCCGGTTTTCCAGACGAACTTCTCCGTCCAGCTCTTGCTTGCCTATCTCTAGCTCGTGATCGACCAGAATTACTTGAGTAAGTAAGCTAGATTTTTCTCTCTCTTTTTTGATTGATTCTCAATCTGATGTTACTGTTTATTAGAATGCTTTCGAAGAGAGACGTTGAAGTGGTGGTGGAGAATGGGAAGCCATTTTTGTTTAGGACTGGTCCAGATTCCCTTAAAAGGATGAGCCTTTACTTAAGAAGTGGTCGTCAGGGTATTGGTAAGGTAAGTTCTATCTTCTGGCAAAAGCTTAAGTCTTTTATTGGTGGATGGTGAATTCTCGTCTCGCTTAGAAAAGTTAGTTATGTCTAAACTTTGTTCAATGGTGATTTGTGCCCCAAAGTTTTGATCTTTTGTGTTTCATATATTAGATGATGGATATGGAGAAGGCGAGTACAGTTGATTTGATGAGGCTTCTTTTGAGTTATGTTGTGGATGTTGCTTCTTCTGAGGAGAGCAAACACCATAACCAAGAGATTATGGAGTCATCGGTTCGTAACCTCTTGAGTCAGATAACGAAGATGAGTTTTGGTACTCCTGAGTCGAATGTTCGTGGCACGATGCAAAATCAGTTCTCAGACAGAAATGGACAAGCAGTTGGGGCTTTTCAGAAGAACATTGAGATGAAACGTGGTGACTGGATTTGCTCGAGGTATGAATTTGTTGGATTCTCAGTAGCCTTTTGATATGAATCTCCTATGGCTTGTTACTTGCTATTCTTCCATGGAAAGATATAAGAATACATTACTTGTGGTGAAAGATCATATCTTTAGAGCTAAGAAGTCAACAAGTTGGTCTTCGTTTAGTCTTGCTGTTGTTTAGGGAATCTGTATATGATGTGAGAATTTCTTAAAACAGGTGCAGTGGCATGAACTTTGCGAGAAATGTCAAATGCTTCCAGTGTGATGAAGCAAGACCAAAGAGACAGCTTACTGGTAGTGAATGGGAGTGTCCCCAGTAAGAAACTAATTTGTTTTCTTTGCTACTGTATTGTTAATGCGATGAGGAATGATTAGTTTAACCCTTCCTTTCTTTCATGGTTGTTTCACTTATCAGATGTGATTTCTACAATTACGGGAGGAATGTAGCTTGCTTAAGATGTGACTGCAAGCGACCCAGGGACTCTTCACTTAGTTCAGCCAACTCTGGTTATTCAAATGATCCTGAACTTGAGAGGAGACTGGTGGAAAACGAAGAGAAAGCACAGAGGTGGTTTAGTAAAGTAGCACAGGGTGGTTCTGATGCAAACAGTGTTGATGCAGATGAAGATTTTCCAGAGATTATGCCTTTGAGGAAAGGAGTGAATAGATATGTTGTTAGCACGAGGAAGACACCTCTTGAGAGAAGGTTGGCTAATACTGAGAACAGTGTAGCTACAGATGGAAACTCGAATGGGAACGACGGTAAGGCTTTGGGAAGTAAAACGAATAGGAGCTTGAATGAGATTCTCGGTTCTTCATCCTCTTTGGCTTCTCGATCTGATGACAAGAATGTATCTTCCAGAAGGTTTGAATCTTCCCAGGGAATAAACACCGATTTCGTCCCATTCGTGCCACTACCTTCAGATATGTTTGCCAAGAAACCTAAGGAGGAAACACAGATAGGTCTGACTAACAACAACCAAATGGATGGTGTCTCAGGTGGAAATCAAAATGTCAATCAAGAGGACAAGTCAGATGCAAATCTCTCTGGCAAAGAAAAAGATAGCCTTGAAAAGGATGGTCAAGAATCAGAGGAACCTGCAAGGTGGTTCAAGAGGGTCACTGAACTACACAATGTTTCAGACTTGGAAAGCACAATACCGCAAGAGATTTCTCCTGATAAAATGCCAATGCGAGAAGGAGAGAATCGGTTTGTGGTGAGTAGGAAAAAAGACCGTTCACTGACTTCTCCAGCATACAAGAGGCCTTCACAAGATTCAAACTTTGTCCCCTTTGTCCCTTTCCCACCTGACTATTTCGCCAGAGAGAAACAACCCAAGGAACCAATAGATACTATTCCAGCTCCGGCAACAGTAAACATTTCTCAGGTAGTACAACAAGAACCAAGAGAACCTTCAAGCAACAAATCCGAAACAGTGGCAGGGAATATCAGAAATGGAAAGAGCTTGGAGGGTTCGTTAGTGAAGGAGCCCGACTTGTTGGACATGTCGGAGGAAGCAAAAGCAGAGAGATGGTTTAAGAGAGTGGCTGAGATTAAGAACATATCAGAGCTGAGTCAGATCCCAGACGAAGATTTCCCATCAATAATGCCGATGAGGAAAGGAGTAAATAGGTTTGTTGTCAGCAAGAGGAAGACTCCCTTGGAACGGCGTTTAACTTCTCAACGACACCAAAGAAATCCTCAGATCACCGACTCTGAGCCCACGGGTAAAGGAGATAGATGACCTTGTAGCATAACATTTTTGCGGAGTAAAATACAATACGATTTTTGTAATTTCTTTGATTCAACTTCTTTATTTATATACACAATGGGTAGAAACTCTATTCTCCATCTTTAGCGACGAGGGCATCCTTTAGACAGTGGCTGTGCTTCTTCACTCCTCCTGCACACAACAAAAACAGCATTGATTTTGGAAATTAGGTACTGTGAACGATCTCAAAATGGAAGAAGCAAAAGAAGAGTTAGAAGAAGCAAAACGGAAACGACGTCGTTGAAGGCAATAATAGAACGAAGTCGTTTTCTAATATCTGCGGGTAAATCAGGCTCCCCTATTTTGGGCCGGGTAAGCCTGCGGGCTTTTTCACTTATATTACCATATCCGTAAGATTTGCCGACCAAAAGAAAAAAAAAACATTAATTAGAATGCATGCATCTAAACTTTGGTAATAAATTCGAAACTTCTCTCTTTCGACGTGGCTTAACCACTCATCTCAATTTCTCTCGCGGTCTAGATTCTCTCCGCTTCTATGTCTTTCCCGAGAAAACCCGGGACAGCCATTCACGCCGCTCTCTCTTCAATCGTCTTCTTCTTCTTGGACCTCATTGACGCCATTCTCTGCGTCGTTTACGAGTTCGTCGACGAGATTTTGGAAGGAAAATCAAGAGACTGTTACTGCACGGCGGCGGTGGCTTCTCAAAGTCAAACCACCGGTGAAAATGAATTGTCGGAGACTTTATTCCGGAGGAGAAACATTTTCCGGGAAATGTGGTTTGTGGGATTCGCTAGAAAATTCAAATCGAAGCTTTCTCGGGAAATGAAAAATTCTGAGATTCATGAGTCGGTGAATAGATGGTCAGATTGTGGTTGCCAATCTTGCAATTCGTGGATTGAGTGCAAAGATGGGAATCTTCACGTCGTGGTCAAAGATTCTACTTCTCGAGGTCAATAGATTTATAACATTTTAAAATTCTTAATTGTCTGCATCATTGGTTAGTTTATGTTGCTAACTTACACAGTACACTTGCTTTGATGTTTCATGTTGACGAAACAGAGTACTCTGTTCAAGAACCGTCCGAGAATGTAATATTCATACATGGTTTTATGGGTTCGTCGCATTTTTGGACAGAGACTGCGTTCGAATACACCAAGAAAGATCGTTATAGGCTCTTTGCTATCGATCTTTTAGGATTCGGGGATAGTCCTAAGCCAAGAGATAGTTTCTATACATTGAGAGATCATGTGGAGACGATAGAAAGATCCGTTATTAAGCCGCATCAATTAGGTTCATTTCATGTAGTTGCACATTCGATGGGTTGCTTAATTGCTCTTGCTTTGGCTGCTAAACACTCCAACATTGTTAAATCCGTCACTCTTGTTGCACCGGTGAGAGATTAGTTTGCTTTCTAATCCTATCTTTTCAATCTAGTTTCACAGAGGTTCGATTGTGAGCTTATGTTCATTGTGTGTTTTTTTTACAATTCAGCCTTATTTTCCTTCATCGGTTGAAGGATCAGTCTTGAATCGAATCGCTAAAAAGCGGTTGTGGCCACCGCTTGCCTTTGGAACCGCAGTGATGTCTTGGTATGAACATATCGGTAGATGCGTATGTTTCATAATCTGCAAGCATCACAAGATATGGGAGTGGCTAATCAAGCTATATATGGCTAAAAGGTAAAAAATATTTTGAACCATTTTTGGTGATTGTCTCAGTTTTTAAAGCTATATCAAATATTTTCAATGAAGGGTTTGGTTTTGTTTAGGGAGATTCCTTGGAAGATAAAGGACATAACAAGGCACACACATCACTCTGCATGGCATAGTATGCACAATGTGATATGTGGTGGCTCCAAATTTGCTGATGAACATCTCGAAACCTTAATAAACTCTGGCGTTAAGATTCACTTGATGCAAGGCGACCGCGATAAAATCGTTCCTTCACATTGCTCTAGCAACATGAAGAGGAAATTTCCGGCGGTGGAAGTGGATATCATCGCTGGTGCTGATCATGATAGTATGATAAGTTTAAGAGGAGAAGAGTTTGCTGAAAAATTGGAGAGCATTTGGTGTTCATGTAGAACAGTTTCAGTTACTTAAAACATTGAATAAACTCAGTTTGATACAAAACTAAACGAATAACAGATTCTTGTGCTTCTCTTTGAAAGATGAAGTCTATTGTTGTTGGGCCATCATTTAATAGGGGCCCAAATGAAGTCCAATTATGGGATCCCTCCAATCATGTACTCGCATCGGATAAATTCATAGTCAAATTCATAGTCAAATCCATAGTTGTTTGACTGTTGAAAAGAGGAACACCGAACACATTAAGCAGCACAATGGATTTGAAAAAGTCTTATGTAATTTTACTGCTAGTATAGGTAGAAATTGTTATTTCTCCTCATCATAATTAAGTATTACTCTAGATCCTATTTTGTTTTCACTTTTCACCAATCAAAGAGAAACTGGAAGTATAATATGAGGAAAATTTTCATTTTCCCTTGCCACTATTTTAGTCTACAAATTGCACCAGTCAGTCAGAACTAAAAAGTGAGTCTAGTGGTCACATAATTCACCAACCACCAACCATACTATCATCCTTAATATGATTAAGTAAGTATTTTTTTTCAAAAAAATTAATAATATGATTTGACATTTGTGGTGGGTGAGTGATTAAAACAAAATGTAATTGAAAAAACGAAAAACATTTTTTTCTTAGAAAAATTATACTACATGTAACGTTTTTTTTTTTTTTTTAAGCTTGTATATGTAAAAAATATTTTGGTCAAAAATGTAACAAATATGTTGATGGAATAATAATGTGTTGCAAAAGAGGTAACTATACAACGTGATGGTGGTAGGTTTACCAGATCCCATACCCTCGTTTTAATGGCGGATATAACAAGGGAAAGAGACTACTCCAATTCAAAGCACTGATTTTTGCAACAATCCCCCATTTTATTTTCCCTTTATTATTCTTAAGCTTCATTTGATTCTTTTCTTCTTCCTTTCATTTGGGTTGAAAGAGCCATGGATACCGAATTCCTCCGAACCCTAGATCGTCAGATTCTTTTGGGTGTCTTCATCGCTTTCGTCGCTGCCGGTGCTGGTGCTGCTTATTTTCTTACATCCTCCAAGAAACGCAGAGGTTCGATCTCAATTCCAAATCTTTTCAATTCACAAATGCGTTAGCTGAGTGATTGATCATTCTCTTAGAAGATTGATTTCAAATCGTAAACGTTTGGATAGATTTAGGCAAAAGTTTTTGTTTTGGAAGGTTGGGTTAGTCTACAGAAATTGAAAAATTGAGCCTTTTTGGTCTTTATGTGTGGGAGTTACTTATTTCAATTGATCTACTTGAAGATTTGAGTAAATCTTGTGATTTTTTGTTGGTTTATAGTGTGCTTGGATCCAGAGAATTTCAAGGAGTTCAAGCTTGTTAAGAGACATCAACTTAGTCACAATGTGGCCAAGTTCATTTTTGAACTTCCAACTTCTACCTCTGTGTTGGGTCTTCCCATTGGACAACACATCAGTTGCAGGTTTGGTCCTCGTAGTTGTTACTATCCTCTCTGTGTGTTTGTTCACTATTTCTGAACTTTTAGATCAAAATTCAAACTCCTGCCAGTTGCTGTGAAATGGCTGTGAACGTGCATAATTGTAGACTTTAGGTTGGTTTTTGTGTTGAGATTCATTTAGAGAGTTTCCATGGATGTATTGTTGTGATGTGTATGGTGACTTTCTCATTAGGGGAAAGGATGGTCAAGGAGAGGATGTTATTAAGCCATACACCCCGACTACCTTAGACTCAGACGTTGGACGTTTCGAACTTGTCATTAAGGTATATGGTTAAAAGACATTTCTCAACTTGACTTGGTTTTTCAATTTGGGTGTTCCTTCTCCCTAATTCGATCGAAAAATGCTGCCAAATAGATGTATCCGCAAGGAAGGATGTCTCATCATTTCAGGGAGATGCGTGTTGGAGACCATCTTGCCGTTAAGGGACCAAAGGTACCTTTGATTTTAGATGTTTTGCTTACTTGATCTTACTCAATCAAAATTGTTATTCTATACTTTTCTTGAATCTCAAACTTTTTTGTTTTATTTTCTTTTACTTGTCAGGGTAGGTTCAAGTATCAACCAGGTCAGTTTAGGGCATTTGGAATGCTTGCTGGAGGTTCAGGCATCACTCCCATGTTCCAAGTATGTCTGCTACATTTACGTTTAATATCGTTTTGAAGCCAATGTATATGTTTAAAACGCGTAATATTTCGCATTTGTGAAGGTCGCCAGAGCAATTCTAGAAAACCCAACAGACAAGACAAAGGTGCACCTCATTTACGCCAATGTCACATATGACGACATTCTCTTGAAGGTAAAACGCCTTTCACCTGCTGTTTCCTATGAGTCGAGAACAAGTATTACGTTTTCAGAGACTATTTCCAAATACTAAATGTTATGTGAATCAATACATTGTTCTTCCAGGAAGAATTGGAGGGTCTTACCGCCAATTACCCAGATCAATTCAAAATCTACTATGTTTTGAACCAGGTTAGCCTTGAAATCCAAATGTTTTTGCGTTTCTTTAATGTAAAATACCTAAAATGACTCGTTCTGATACCTTTTGTTCTTGTTGTTTTGGTATATCTTCTGTGGCAATGATTAGCCTCCGGAAATATGGGATGGTGGTGTTGGATTTGTATCAAAGGAAATGATTCAGAGTCATTGCCCTGCACCGGCATCCGATATTCAGGTAAACCCTCCTCTGTTCTTGATCTTGATATAACCGATCATCAAAATCTCTAAATTCTATCTCGACAACATAATCTATAATCGATGAGTGAAACTAAACCGCAAAATATCTGTCAGTGTTTCAAAGCAAAGCCAATAACACTGCAAGAGAATGGAACATTGATAAACAAGTCATTTATAGCGAGTAGCATATGGTTTTAGATGGTGTTTCGATCTTAGTATGGTTCATGTTCAAATTGCAGATCCTAAGATGCGGGCCACCGCCGATGAACAAGGCCATGGCTGCAAACCTTGAAGCTCTGGGATACTCTCCGGAGATGCAATTCCAGTTCTGATCTGAATCTTTTCTTTTGATTGCTCAGAAACGGAACTCATAATAATTTAGTTACAATCCCACATATCAGAGTTGTGTCTTAACTGAGTGAGAGTTGTATTTCTGTTGTGTTTGTGTTAGCCACTTGAAGTTTCAATCGATTGGTTTACGAATTGGTTATAAATTTTGGTTTACGTATACCGGTTTGGTGCAAATATTTGATGCTTGATAAGTTGATAGTGAGTGGCGACATACTGACATGACCTACCCTGTGTGTTTTGGTATGTTGCTATCAATTTTTGGCTACTAGCTTATACGTGAATCATCATCAATCCACTTTTTAAAAGCAAAGCTAAAAAAGATGATTGAAAATATATTTTATTGGTAGATTGATTAGCAAATTTATAATTTTCTAAGACGGCTTTTGTTAAGTCGGCTTGCTCTTTTCCAAAACTTTTTTTTTTCAATCATATAATGCTTTATGATGTTTTTAGTTATTATTTTTATGAATTTGGTAGTATCAATATTTAACATGCAGAAGTAAAGTTTATTTTCTCTATTTTATATCACCATCTTTCTAAAGTGCTTTCCTTGACCATCATATTCATACTAGACTACTAGTGACGTTGTGAAATACGAGATTCTAGTCAAAAATGCAAAAAAAAAAAAATATATGTGAAAAATGTAAATAATGAAAAAGTTAACAAAGAAATAGTTAAAATAATATACGTAACTGTCAAAAAGACAAAACAAAACAAAAAATGTTTTTATAATGATCGTTCAAAACTATGGAACCGTAGATTGATTCCGTCCTTCAACTATATCACATGTTACTAACCGAAAAAATTGTAAATTCTATTACTTTCAAAATGTGCATCACATGACAACATTGGATAAGATTCAAGATTATTAATTCGAAGATTTTCTACTATTGTTTCCTCGGATTTTTTTGTTAAGCAGTTCGAAAATGAGATAAAATAAATTCAACTGATCATTTAGAATTTTTTTTTCTTGTTCCATTTCCGCCTTTAAGATGGAGACGTTTTTTGGCTAAAGAAAAAGTTACTTTAATATTTTATATTTGGATAAAGCATGTATTGTTAAATTCAGTTTTGAAGTATTGGTGAACGTTACCAATTAAATTATTGATAGTATTTGGTGAACGATGCAGAGTTTGAGTGGTTTCAATATTTTTTAAAGCAAAGCATTTTGATTTAAAATAACGCCACGGTCCAAAATGAACGAAACGATGAATTCATGACTCATAGTACACTTAATTTTCTTGGTTACTGAGTCGAATCATCGAATGATCTTCTGACACGTACTTTTCTCCTTTTTCACATTCGTACACTTGTTGAATTGCAATACGCAATTGCCTTAGCACCCACATGCCACATCGCGACAATCTAGCGGAATCTTTTTGTTTTTGGTCTTTTATGGTCAATCATCAAATATCTCATAAATATACCAAAGTTAAAAAGTTATTTTCTAACTATAAATAGTGACTGTAATACCCAAACTTACTAACATAAACACATCTACTAAAACTTCCAAATTTGTTTTGGTAGACAATAGTGTCAGTGTAATAGGTTCTGTTCTTGTGGAAATGATTTAAAAGACAATAATGTTTTGGGTTATTTTGGTAATCGAGTTTTCAGAAAATCAAACTAGTTTTGAGTATATATTATATAATGGCTATTTACGTTAAGTGTGTATTGTACAAGTCATCTTCCACTTCAACAAACATAATCCAAAAACAATTTGCTTTTTTTTTTTCTGTCAAGCAAGAAACGTTTCGAAGAATAACATAATTAAAGAAGTCCTTGTGTATATGTGAAAACGTCACTGATCCAATGGTTAAGCTGATAATGGATTAGTATCGATCTCTACAACGTAATCAAGACGAAGAGAACAAAACAACAAAATTGCCACACAACAACTGCATAATATAAAAGTTAGAAACATGGATATTTTTCGAGTCTTCATTGGTCAAGCAATAAATATTAAAAAAAGACTGTTCATATGAGATAAAAATGGAAAATGAATGGACATGCTCTTCGTGGAAAGAGACGTGGAAATTTTCCATGAGTTTCTTTTGTCCTTTTTCTACTTTTTCTATTATTTACTTTTTCCATTCTCAAAATATTTAATAATATTGTGGAAAAAAACACACATCCATTGAATAAAGACAACAAGATTGTATTAAGACATTGTGTGACTAATAATGTCTTCTAACCCCAAATGAAACCTTCTTCCTTAAGGTTCTTCTCTTCTTCTTTATATATCTCTTTCACCTCTCACTTTCACTCTCTCCATCTCCAAGTAACATAGTAAGAAAACAGAGCAAAAACAGAGAGAGATTACGATGTTTTTCTCTAAGGATCTTCCTTCACCTACTTCAGTTTTCACAGCTTACGCATCAATGGCGGGTTACATGATGATGATACGATCAATGGCTCACGAGCTAATCCCAGCTCCTATCCAAGATTTCATCTACAGGACTCTCCGGTCTCTCTTCTTCCGTGCTTCTTCCTCCACTTTGACTCTAACCATCGACGACGACAACATGGGGATGAACAACGAGATCTACCGAGCTGCTCAGACTTATCTCTCCACCAAGATCAGTCCTGACGCAGTCAGGCTAAGAATCAGTAAAGGCCATAAGGACAAACATGTCAATCTGTATCTCAGCGACGGAGAAATCGTCAACGATGTGTACGAAGATGTCCAGCTAGTATGGAGGTTTGTTACAGACGGCGGAGACAAGAAAAGCGGTGGCGGAGGAGTAGGAGGAAGAGGAGGAGGAGGAGGAAGAAGAGGCGGTATGGACGATGACGGTAGAAGCGAGTATTTCGAGCTGAGTTTCGACAAGAAGCATAAAGATTTGATCTTGAGCTCTTACGTGCCTTACATCGAGAGTAAAGCTAAAGAGATTAGAGACGAGAGGAGAATCTTGATGTTGCATTCACTCAACAGTCTTAGATGGGAATCAGTTATTCTTGAACATCCTTCCACCTTTGAGACAATGGCTATGGAAGATGATCTCAAACGTGACGTCATCGAGGATCTTGATCGGTTCATAAGAAGGAAAGAGTTTTACAAGAGAGTAGGGAAAGCTTGGAAGAGGGGTTACTTGTTGTACGGACCACCGGGTACCGGAAAGTCAAGTCTTGTTGCAGCCATGGCTAATTACCTCAAGTTTGATGTTTATGATCTTCAGCTTGCAAGTGTGATGCGTGACTCTGATCTAAGGAGGCTCTTACTCGCGACACGTAACCGGTCGATTCTTGTCATAGAAGATATCGATTGTGCAGTGGATTTGCCTAACAGAGTGGAGCAGCCTGTTGAAGGCAAGCACCGTGGCGAGTCTCAGGTTAGATTTCTACTATAATTGGTTTTGGTTTAGGATTGGCCAGTTTAACCAAAATTACCAAATCGAACCAAACCAAAATCCGTACCAACTAAATTTGTTTTGTAGACCAATAGTTCAAATTTAGTCACACCAGATTGAATCTGATTAGTCTAGAGAAATTTATTATACTTAAAATGGTTTTTTTTTTTCTTGTTTTCTATGAAAATGTGTGTTTAGGGACCATTGACGTTATCGGGGCTGCTGAATTTCATAGACGGATTATGGTCAAGCTGTGGAGACGAGCGGATTATAATATTCACAACAAACCATAAAGATAGGCTTGACCCGGCATTGCTTAGACCAGGACGTATGGATATGCACATTTACATGGGACATTGCTCTTTTCAAGGATTCAAGACATTAGCTTCTAACTATTTGGGTTTGAACGACTCTACAATGCCACACCGTCTCTATCCGGAGATTGAGCGTTTGATTGACGGGGAAGTAATGACCCCGGCACAAGTAGCAGAGGAGCTGATGAAGAGCGAGGATGCTGACGTGGCGCTTGAGGGTTTGGTGAATGTTTTAGAGAAAATGAGGTTAAAATCTGAGGAATCGAATCCGGTGATGATGAAGAAGAAAGAGAGTAGATTGGAGATGGAGGAGATAAGATTAAGGAGTGACACTGAGGGTTCTCCGAGGAAGAACAGCAAAAGATTTAAGAAACTTGTTCTGTTTTGGACCTAATCGTGTGTTATTATGGTCCATTAGTTCAAATAAGATTATGAGGAAACAAAAATAGACGTAAGAGGCTAATTACAACTCTAAAGTTAAAAAGTTTGGAAATCTCTGAGATGATTTATTTAAGTTGAGTGTTTTTTTTAAAGAAATTTCTATGTTTATTTGGTAGGGTTGTGATTCATTGTAAGACCTATTAAGAAATATGGAACTTTAGTTTTCTTTAAAGTAAGAAACTATTGAGATAGTCTTTGGAGAGGTACATTACCGAGAATGTTATACAACGCACATCTATCTATATAAAGGAAGAACCTAAGAAAAAATAAAGCATAGAGTCTCTTGTTACATAGACTTTGAGAAGATCAAATCTTTTAAGTTTTAATATCTTCATTTTTTATTTTTTTTTGTTTGGCAGCATATCTTCATTTATTTCTTTAATTTATTTATGTGGTAATGAATATTCTAAACCTGCGTAACAATAGCTTGATGCGTACTTTGTGTAATTAGGCTAATGGGCTGGCCTTTGTGGCCCAAAATATGAAAAAGAGAAAATTATCTCTCAATACAATTCTCTATATAATAAACTCAATTTACCAAAAGAGAGACCAAACCCTAAAGTCGAAAACGATGGTGTTCTCTAAAGATCTCCCTTCTCCTGCAACAATGTTCTCTACCTACGCATCACTAGCGGGATACATCATGATGGTCAAGCCAATGATTCATACGATAATTCCACAACCGGTACAGAACTTCGTTTTCTCTTACATCAAGTCTTTCGTCGGCTCTCGTTCATCAACTCTCACGCTTGTCATCAATGACATGATCAACGGGTATGATAAGAACGGGATGCCGAGAAAAAACGAGCTCTTTTTGGCAGCTGAAGCTTATCTCTCAAGCAAGATAAGCCCCGATGCATCAAAGCTAAGGATGACTAGAGATCGTAACAATAAGAACGTCAACTTATACCTCAGCCAAGGAGAGGTTGTCTCCGATGTCTACAAAGGCATTGAGCTCAAGTGGCGGTATTTAGCTGGCAGAAACAAGACAACCACGGTTGTAGATGGAGGACAAGAAGATATGGTCGTCAATTGGCAATGCTTCGAGCTAAGCTTCGACAAGAAACACAGAGACTTGGTCGTGAACTCCTATGTACCTTACGTGGAGAGGAAAGCAAAGGTGATCAAGGAAGAGAGGAGAATCATCAAGATGCACTCCTACTCTAGCAGTACGTATATGTGGCAATCTGTCAAATTCGAGCACCCTTCGACATTCGACACAATGGCTATGACGCCTAAGCTCAAGCGTTCTGTGATGGAAGATCTTGATCGGTTCATCAAAAGAAAAGATTACTACAAGAGAGTTGGAAAAGCTTGGAAGAGGGGTTACTTGTTGTACGGACCACCAGGGACCGGGAAGTCTAGTCTAGTGGCAGCTATGGCTAATTACCTCAAGTTTGATATCTATGATCTCCAGCTCGCAAGCGTTCAGGGAGACGCCCATCTACGAAACTTGCTTCTCGCCACTAATAACAGCTCGATTCTTCTTGTAGAAGATATAGATTGTTCCGTGGATTTGCCTACAAGGTTGCAACCTGCAACCATGATGCCGTATGGTGCTCCCCAGGTTTGGTCTTCACAATGTTTTAATGTTATATAATCTATTTTGTGCAACTATACATGGATCCTAAACATGTTTTGTATGAATAGGCAGCAACACCATTGACATTATCAGGACTTTTAAACTGCATCGACGGGTTATGGTCTAGTTGCGGAGATGAACGCATAGTAATATTCACGACTAATAACAAGGAGAAGCTCGATCCCGCATTGCTCAGACCAGGCCGTATGGATATGCACATTTACATGGGACATTGCAGTTTTGAGGGATTTAAAACATTGTCATCTAACTACTTAGGCCTGCCTAACGACAATGATGACCATCACCGTCTCTACCCGGACATCAAACGTTTGATTGATGGACAAGTGTTGACTCCGGCTCAAGTCGCCGAGGAACTAATGAAAAATGAAGATGCTGAGATGGCGCTTGAGGGTTTGGTTAAGGTTCTCAAAAGAAAGAGGTCAGAGTCGGAGAAGTGTGATGATGAATCTAAGAAGATGAAGATGCTCGAAGAGGGAGAGAAGAGAATATCCAACACTGAGGAGACCTGAACAATCTATGTTTTCACTTGAGAGAATCTTACAAATGGTTCGATAAGGATCTGGCACTTTACATTGTTTTTCTAGTTTTGGTTTTCGGGTCTGGTTTCAGGTTTTCTACTTCACATCGTTTTTTCTTCTTCACATTTAAGGTTATGTTTAAATTTGTAGCTTTTCAATTACAGTACTATAACTAATATATTTCTGATAACTAATATATTTTAAACCGAATTTGGCAATATAACTTAGTCATAGATTTACAAATTACAACTGCCTAATAGTTTGATGTCCACTGTGCGAGTAGAATCAGCACATGTGAACCGGAGACTTAAAATATGGAAGGTAGAATTCAAGAAAAGCACTTTCTTAGTAAACTCAAGAGCAAATTCTACGAAATTACAAAGAGATCTAACTAGCTTTGATAACAAGTTAGTATTTTCCTTGAGAAATGTGGATCCTTTTCTCCTAATTGGCTACTCGTTTCTATTTATACTTTTTCCTCTAGGTCTTCCAAAATGCTATTATTCCATATCTCTCGAGTCAAGATCTTTCTTTCTTTTCTCACCCGCAATATTTAGAGTATATTCGAGTTAATCTTTCCATTTTCCATTAGGTCGATCTCGATCCTTTTATTCTTCGAGTTAGTTGGGGTTTTCCATAAGATCGAACCTTAAAATGATCCAAACATTCAGTTTATTTTGGGTTCAAGTAGAGTTAACCGGGTGGTGCTAAATCACTCTCCTACATCCACCATATGAATAGATCCATACCAAAATATTAATATATATATATCAAGTATTTATTTAAAGAGATTTTAAAATATATTTAATGGAAATATTCTTTCTTATACTACAATGGAAAAATAAAATACTTAAGCAGAAAAAGAAAAGAATTTGTATGGTTAGAGAAAAATAAAAGGAAAACTATATCCCAATACAACTCTCTATATAAAGAATATTTAATTTAACTAAAAGCCCTGATCCGACGCAACAACATTGAAAAAGAGACACCAAACCCTAATCTCAAAAACGTTTAATTCTCTATATAAACAAAATTTAATTTAACCAAAAGCCTCAGACGCAACACCATTGAAAGGAGCGACCAAACCCTAATCTCAAAAACGATGGTGTTCTCTAGAGATATCCTTTCTCCTGCATCAATGTTCTCTTCTTACGCATCAATGATGGGATACATCATGATAGTCAAACCAATGATTCACACAATTATTCCACGTCCAGTTCAAAACTTCGTCTTCTCTTATCTCAAGTCCTTCGCTGGCTCTCGTTCATCGACTCTCACGCTTACCATCGATCAATTGTCTTCGATGTATATTCCCGAAGAGCTTTACGACGCTGCTCAGGCTTATCTCTCCACCAAGATAAGTCCAAATTCGGTCAGGCTAATTATGGCTAGAGACCCTGCGGAGAAGAAAGTCAAGTTATACCATAGCGATGGAGAAGTTGTCTCTGATGTCTACAATGGTATTAAGCTCGAGTGGCGGTTTTCTGCTAGCAACAAGAATAATACTATGGCTGAAGAGTATGGCCAAAGCTATCAGGGAAACTTTCAACGGGAATATTTGGAGCTGAGCTTCGACAAGAAACACAGAGACTTGGTCGTGAACTCGTATATACCCTACGTGGAGAGCGAGGCAAAGGTAGTCAACAACAATCGCAGAATCCTCAATATGCATTCCTACTCAAGCGCGACTCAAAAATGGCAATCCGTGAACTTCGAGCACCCTTCAACTTTCAACACGATGGCTATGAACGACGATCTCAAGCGTTCTGTGATTGAAGATCTTGATCGGTTCGTCGGAAGAAAAGATTACTACAAGAGAGTTGGAAAAGCTTGGAAGAGGGGTTACTTGCTGTACGGGCCACCAGGGACTGGGAAGTCTAGTTTAGTGGCAGCTATGGCTAACTACCTCAAATTCGATATCTATGATCTCCAGCTCGCAAGCGTTCAGGGAGACGCCCATCTACGAAGCTTACTTCTCGGCACTAAGAACAGCTCGATTCTTCTTGTAGAAGATATAGACTGCTCCGTGGATTTGCCTACAAGGTTGCAACCTGAAACCGAAACGACCCTGCCGCTAGGTGCTTTCCAGGTTTGGTCTTCACTATGGTTTTAGTTTGAGTTTTATATTCTGGCAAACAATACATGAGTGGATCTTTTAACATTTTATATGTGAATAGGTATCAACACCATTGACGTTATCAGGACTTTTAAATTGCATTGATGGGTTATGGTCGAGCTGTGGAAACGAGCGCATAATAATATTTACTACAAATAACAAGGAGAAGCTGGATCCGGCGTTGCTCAGACCAGGCCGTATGGATATGCACATTTACATGGGACATTGTAGTTTTGAGGGATTTAAGACATTGGCGTCTAACTATTTAGGCCTGTCTGACGAAAATGATGATACTCACCCTCTCTATCCGGATATAAAGCATTTGATTGATGGACAAGTGTTGACGCCGGCTCAAGTCGCTGAGGAACTAATGAAGGATGAAGATGCTGATGCGGCGCTTGAGGGTTTGGTTAAGGTTCTCAAGAGGAAGAGGTCAGAGCCAGAGAAGTGTGATGATGAATCTAAGATGAAGAAACTTAAAGAGGGAGAGAAGATAATAGCCGACGCTGAGGAGGCAATAGCCGACGCGGAGGAGACATTGAGGGAATTAGAAGTGTTGAGTCCGGCTCAAGTTGAAGACAAGGAGGAACTAGTTGATAGTCAATATGCTCATGTGATGCCCGCCTTGCTCTCGGGACCGAGGTTGATGGCTCAGTCAGGATTCCCAGGGTTCTATAGAGGAGGAAGAGGAATAGGTCCGGGTTTTAGAGGAAGAGGTATGGGTTTTAGAAGAATGTAGTAATGAAGAAACTTAAAAGAGGTAGAGGAAGATAATCACTCGGCATTGAGGAGACCTGATGAAGTTGGTTTTTTACATGAATTTTTTGAATAATCTAATTTTATATACGGTTTTAAAGCCATACATGGCGACAAGACAATGACGTAATTTTCTTTAAAATTCCATTTTATTCTTAGTATATGATATTATAAGGGATTTTAGGTCTAGTCACTGCGAGGAAAGAGGACGGTGAGGATGGCCATCATTTTAGTGAATCACAAGCTTTTTTTAGTAAACTACTAGGTTAATCAACAAACGCAATTTGGTTAGTTGTATAAAAGAAATCGATGTCTGTGGACAATAAGCACAACTTTCTAAAACTTGCTTCTAGGAAATAGTCATAAGTCATCTTCATCAATCTTATTTGATATTAAACTCTTCATCTCTAAAGTCCTCACCAAGCCTTCGAGGGCCACATCAACGTCTTGGCTCTTCATTAGCTCCTCTGCGACTTGACCCGGTGTCACAGCTTGTCCATCAATCAAACGCTTGATGTCCGGGTAGAGACGGTGTGGGCCATCATTGTCATGAGAGAGGCCCAAGTAATTAGACGCCAACGTTTTGAATCCCTCAAAACAGCAATGTCCCATGTAAATTTTCATATCCATACGACATAGCAATCTTGGTTCAAACCTCTCCTTGTTGTTTGTTGTGAATATCACGATGCGTGCTTTGCCATTCGACCAGAACCCAGCTAGGCAACTTAACAGTTGCGATAATGCCACTGTCGTTCCCTATTTGAACATACCAAAGAAAACAAAAAAAGTTCTTCTAGCGTTGTATTTCATGAAAGTGTGAATGAATCAAAAAAATCGATATCTACGTTTAAGATATTGAAAGAAAAGAGAATAAGACATTGAAGCAAATGTGAAACATTCAACAGGGAATGCATATACTTCAAACACAAATCCAGACTACATATACTTAAAACACAAATCCAGACATACTACAAATCATTCAAATCTTCTTGTGTCAGGAAGACATGTCCTTGATAAATTTGCTCCAACTTGGAGAGGAGTCTAGTCATCTATCATGGCTAGAGCAGATTCAATAATGATGTGCAATATACGATCGAAATCATACTTGAAAAGGGACCAAGGATGATGGCTTTCAAAAATTATGAAGACCCTATTGCGAGCTAGTTTCAAACCCGTATCTTCGCCATGTAAATCAAGAAGTGCCATTGGACTGAAACAATAGTGAATAAGAAGGTTCCTGCGCCAACCCAAAACCTTCATGTATTCCCTCAAAAGAATTAAATCAAGCGGAGAGACAACTTGTACAAGAGCATCATCAAGGACATCATCAACAATCTGGATTTGTTGATTGAAGAAATAGGGGTTACTTATGATTCACATTTGAATGTATTATTCACATTTTAGATATTTATGAACTAAAAGGTAGAGGAGTAAATACCTGGTCTAAGCTCTGAAAACGAGAGATATACTTAGTTGGAGGCATCTCCATTTGTTGTCGTCAAGCCATCAGATCTTTACACATCGCTGGATAATGCACAAGGAAGGTGCACTGAGGGCAAAAGGTCTCCCCACAATGACAGGTGGTGTGATGCCGTTCAAACCAATCAGCCTAAGATTCAGTGAGTTCAATTGCATAAAACATGCCACATCTATCTCGAGGACAATTGAGAAACTCCTTGGCAGAGGTGTAAGAACGAGTGACAACTGCTTGATAATCTTCCCATGAATCAGAAGACAATGAATAACAAGGTAAAACCATGCAACCTTCCTTACCAAATGTCAAGGTAAGGGAACCCTGTGCCACTTGCCCACCAATTCAAATACTCATCGCTGGGATAAGATGATACTTAACAATCCTTGCACTTTCGGTTAGTTCAATGGCAAAGAACAACGAACAACCTTCTCGACGACATGCATGAAACTTCTTGGCAGAGCAGTACAACTAATGCTATTATTCAAAGTTTGTAGAGTGTGTACTATAATTGTGCAAAACATGTCTTGATGCTATTTTAGGGTATTTATCAATAAAATATCTTTATTTTTATTTTATTTTAGTTACTAAAGGAAGAGAAAACAAAAATAGTGTCACATTCAAAGTAAAATGTACACAAGTGTGCTACAACATGGAATGTATTTGGTAAAATCACCGATTTCTCGATCATTTCGACATGTTTTTTCAACGAATTTTGACTAGTTCTTGCTTGCAAGTTGTCTCCAAACCCGAGAAGACCGACAACAAAGAATATGTAGTTAGTTTTTTCGGTGAGCTCTGGTAGATATTTGAACATTGTGTTGATCCAAAACGATGAAGAAGCCAATAATCCGTGTATGAAAAAAAAAATCTATAAAACACTACGCATTGTCAAAATAATGGCTAGAACCAAATAAATATAGTAGTGCCTGATTCAATCAACTACTAGTATTATATCAAAAGATTTAATAATGAAAAATGTTGGCAAGAAAATGAACTTTTGTTATATTGTAAAATATTCACACTCATTGATGATGGAGAGAGTGAAGGTAAGAGGTGAAATAGATATATACATTAAAACCTCTATAAATTAATAATTATTATAAATTTTTCTTTTCTTAAATCGAACAAATCTACAAATTAACAAAATTCGATAAAATATAAAACAATATTTGTTTAAAATTTTTATGTAAAAATATTATCCTATTATTATTATTATCATAAATTGATATATATATTTAAAAAAATTTGGTATATTTAAATGATATAATATACTAATATATGATTTTAGTGTTTTTTTTTAAAAAAAAAATTCATTAGCGCTCGTCTCTAACTCTTAAGTTTAATTTTATAAAAAATTGATATGTTATTAATTTTAATCTAAAAGTTTGTTACAATTGCCAAAAAAAATTATGACTTTCGATTTTGAGATATTTAGTAGTATTGTTAAACAAAATCTCAAAAGTGATAATTTAAAGAATTTCTTTATAGTTATGTATTTATTTCCATTATACTATCATGAAAAATGCTTTTAATTATTTGAAAGAAATCTTCATTTTATAAAACTTATTTTCTTAAACATTTTATGATTTATGTCTTCAATCTACAAAAAATTGTAATTAAAACTACAGTAGTGTTTTGACACGCATGTGATCTTATCAATTATAAAATAAGATGTACATGACATTGGTATTAAATAAAATCCAAATTTAATTAATAACATATATATTATATAGGGGTTGTCAACTAGTGGGGACACAAAAAAATATGGAATTTCGTTTTTCTTTGTGATATATCATATATGACTTCATATTTACATTACCAAAAATATTATTCAAGATAAATGTTTAGCTCCTCTCCACATATGTATTAACAACAACCTCTTATACTCCGAGTGCCTTTGGGACAGACGTACAGTTGGTGCGTTTCAGATCATCAACGATGTTTTCTCTTAGAAATCTTCCTTCCCTTGCACCATTTGTCTCAGCCTACGCATCATTGACGGGATACATCATGATGATCAAACCATTTATTGAGATGACAATTCCACCTCCCTTACAAAACTACATCATCTCTTATCTCAATTCTTTCTTGCACTCTACTCCATCGACTCTCACGCTCATCATCGACGACCAGATTAAGAATGGGATGTACAACGAGCTCTATGGGGCTGCTCAGGTTTATCTCTCTACCAAGATCAACTGCAACGCGGCAAGGCTTAGGATCTCTAGAGATCGCAGTGAGAAAAACGTCAATTTACACCTCAGCGTAGGAGAGGTTGTCTCGGATGTCTACCAAGGCATTGAGCTCAAGTGGCGTTTTTGTGTTGAAAGCAAGAAGACCAATATGGTTCATGATTTTGGGGAACATTGTAAGCTAAACTCCGAGCGGGAGTATTTCGAGCTTAGCTTTGAAAACAAACACAGAGACTTGATCTTGAATTCTTATATACCGTACGTGGAGAGCAAGGCAAAGGTGATCAACAACGAGAGGAAAATCCTCAAGATGTACTCCTACTGTAACATGTATCTAAAATGGCAATCCGTGAACCTCGAGCACCCATCAACATTTGACACCATGGCTATGAACGACGAGCTAAAGCGTTCTGTGATGGGCGATCTTGACCGGTTCATTAGAAGGAAAGATTTTTACAAAAGAGTTGGGAAACCTTGGAAAAGGGGTTACTTGCTGTACGGCCCACCTGGGACTGGGAAGACTAGCCTAGTTGCGGCCATAGCTAACTACCTCAAGTTTGATATCTATGATCTCCAGCTTGCAAGCGTGAGGGAGGATGCTGATCTAAGGAGATTACTTCTCGGTACTACGAACACACTACAGGAAATGTGGGTATTAATAGCGGCCGAAAAACGCAATTATTCATCTACCATAGCGTTTCCTTAAGCGCTCTAACATCGCCCGTTATAGAAAGTCGGACACTTTTGATAGCGGTTTTGCGTTGTGCAATAGTTAAGTATACAACGATAGCGTTGTCTTCTGTGCAATTGTTAATGTTTATAATAGCGTGATAAAGATGTTATTAAAACTCGTTAATTAGATTTTACCTATAGCAAAGATAGCAAATGTTTTGTGTTATTAGTCTGTTTTTAAATTATTCAAAATAATAAATAATTACGAATTATTTTTTAATTTAAATATAATATTTGTAAAAAAAAATTAATTTCGAATATTTGTAAAAAAAAATACCATTAAAATTAATACAAAATATATAAATATTAAAATGTTTAGTAACCCATTTCAAATTTCATTGTTTACAAAAACCACAAACATACCTATCAATCTACCACTAACAAACCTTCACAATCATCCCTAACATAAACAATATCATCATCAAAAGCTTCATCATCCAAATCATCGACTTCTTTGATCAGTCTTGATCCATCTTCTGGGATGTTGGAGCCGAGAAACGATTTGATGCTTTCATCATTTAGCTCACCTAAACGAGGAGAATCCATTGAAGTAGTTCTAAGTATTCTTGGAGACTCCATTGAAGTAGTTCTATGTATTTTGGGAGATTTTGGTGTTGGTGGTAGATGCGGAGACTCTATTGAAATAGTTCTCTGTGTTCTTGGTGATGCCATTGGCACATTTGCTGCAGTGGCTGATGCCGACCCAGCTTCAACTTGCTCCATTGATGTCTCGTGCGCTGCTACCAGTTCCCCAAAATCTAACCCGGAGCTCACTAATTCGTCGTATCTTCCTGACTGCACAATCATTCCATCTCGCATAACCTGTAAAACAGATTTACTCTTTAGCAAATTCCTATAAAAACTCAACAAGTTTTAGTTTTTTGTTCCAACGAACTGTACCAAGATGCGATCAACGTTGTGAAGGAAGTCCACTTGACGAGTTACTAACAAGATAGTCTTTCCTTTTAATGCTCCCCTCACACATTTCTGCAGAAAGAGAAAGAAAATTTAGCTTTATGCTTTTGGTTTCTATGAACTTAACTGAGAGATCAAGTGCTCACCTTAAATATGTCTGAACCCGTATGAGCATCCACGGCGCTACAGACATCATCGAGTAAGACCACAAACCCGAACCTTGCCTGAAAGTTTGTGCATTTCGCCGAGAACTGAAGCTAACAATGAAGACTTCCCTGACCCCAACGGTCCCTACAATCGCAGGCTCCCCTTTCTTAACCTCAAAGTTAATGTTTTCAATTGCAGGCTCGTCGTCTTCATCATCCCAACTAAAACTTCCATCTTTGATCTCCACAGCGACATTCCCATCACACCCTTGACTCCTTTCCAGTCTCTTCCGATAGCTCTCTGCTCATCATGTAAGCGTCGTCCAAAAAAACTATCCTGTTAACAATAAAGAGAGAAATCAAACTTATGATATCATGACAACAGAACAAGGAACCAGAGATTCAGACAACAAACAAAGAAACAAACCTTGGAGTTCTCGTTGTTTGTAATTGAATCCCACTTCTCCTGAACCTCTGCTAGAATTTTCAACAGAATCTTGCTTCTTCTCTTCTTCTTCCTCTTCGTCTTCTCAAGACCAGACTCATCTTTCTTCCTCTGTCTCTTCTTCCCTACTTTGTCATTAAAATCAGTCGTAGGTTCCTTAAAATTGCCAAGATCTTCTTCGCCTTCGTCTACAAATTCAGGAACATAAATCTGACTTTTTATCTAATCTCCTCCTTGTGATATCCGTCACAGAGATGACTGGACCCGTAAACCCAAATACACGATTGAAATTTGCCTTGAACAACGGCACGCGTGGTATCTTCCGGCGCCGTTTTGAGGTCCAGATAAGTCTCCCCGACCTTCTCTCCCTCGAATGAGATGATTGGAAGAGTCGCTAGCTGAGATGCAACAGAGAGCGGTTTCGATGCTTTGCCGGAGCCGAATTTTGAAACGGAAATGTAGGTTTTAGGGATTTGGTGAGAGGAAGATAAAAAGAGAGAAGAGGAGAAGAAAGATAGCGAATTTGGGGCTGTTGCAGAGGAAGCCATTGTTGGTCGATGAGCTCACCTATCTCAACGAAGAAGAAGAAGACTGAAAGTTTTAACCTATCCCATAAGATGTAAGATCTAAGAACAGATCGTACTAAGGAAGAGAAAGCCAAAAGGAAAAGAAGTTTTAACCAAAAAAAAAGAAAAGAAGGAGAAACGTTTAGCCGTCGGATTAAATTCATCAACGGTGGAGAATAAGCCCAGAGTGCAATCTCGGTAGTTACTCCTTATTGGCTAAGAACATGAACGGCTCAGATCAAATCAGCGAGACAGATCAACGGTGTATATTAATCACGTCAACAATAAGAAAGGACGGCTCAGATCAAAGTCGGCGCGATCTAACGGTGTAGGATTCGTCCCACAATGTGGGAGGTGAGTTCTCATTGGCTAATAATGAAAAAATCAGAAAATTATCATATAAAATTGTTTATTAATGAAAAAAATAGAAATTATTTCTTTAAAAATTCAATATAAGTATTTCAATTTTTAAAATATTTTTTCTTATAAGTATAAAATTTTAAAATTAAGAACAATTAATATAAATTAGTATTCCAACTATCTAACTTATATGTTCATAAACACTAGGGCATAGTTTAGGGTTTAGGGTTTAAACTTTGGGGTTTAGATTTTTTTACTCAAGTTAGATAGTTTTTGGATTTTAATTTAGGATTTTAACTTTAATTTAGGGTTTAAAGATTTAATTTAATTTAGGGTTTAGGGTTTAGGGTTTAGGGTTTAGGGTTTAATTTAATTAGGATTTTAACTTTAATTTAAGGTTTAAAGATTTAATTTAATTAGGATTTTAAAGATTTAATTTAATTAGGATTTTAAAGATTTAATTTAATTAGGATTTTAACTTTAATTTAGGGTTTAGGGTTTAGGGTTAGAGATTTAATTTAATTAGGATTTTAACTTTAATTTAAGGTTTAAAGATTTAATTTAATTAGGATTTTAAAGATTTAATTTAATTAGGATTTTAAAGATTTAATTTAATTAGGATTTTAACTTTAATTTAGGGTTATAGACTTAATTTAGGAATTTAATTTTTTTATCATAATATTACAAAATGTACCAATATATACCATAATATTACACAATGTACCATTACCATAATCTAATTTCACAATACTAATATTACATAATCTAATAAGTTTCTTATACACATCCAAGCTATATACAGAACTAGAGAAATTGAAATCAAATGCATGAAACGACAATTACAAAATGTCAATTGAAGTTTACAAATGTTAAGTAAACACGTTTATAACTTGATTTGCTAGAAACTCCATCTCCATATCGGGAACCACCTTGTGAGACGCTTGTGCTTCTTGAATGAATCGCCTGAAACACAAAACAAGAAAATGACCTTAACACTTTTTCGAAATTTTTTGATAGGAAATGTAATAGTGATAGAGTTTACCTGAGAAACGTTTTGGTGGTGGGAACAAGTGGTAATGACTCAGAATCTTGAAATTTTTGTTCAAACCTCTGCAACATGAACATTTTCATATATACTTGGAGCATAAAAGCTGTAAAACTCAGGATCTTAGTTCATGCTTGTACCTGCAACAAAAATAGAGGATTCAACACAAAGATAGTGATTTTGCTAGGCAAAAGAAGCTGAATGACTCTTTCTTCCTTACAGTTGCACGAAGGTTAGAAGAGTTTGGTGCCAAATGATAGGCATTACTCAGTGCACTGACACATATTACTCAGAAATTTTAGAATTGAATTTGTCATCAATCAAAACGTTTAGACTTAATGTCTTTGTGCACACATGATCTGAAACCACGAACTATGATACTTAGAGCACACATTCAATTTATTATTACTACTGAGCTATATCTAATCAATTTATTACCTGATTATTACTACTGAGCTATATCTAAACATATTCATATGCACATAATGAAACATGTGAACAGAACCTATGTGTATTTACCTAATTATAGAAGCTGCAGCATTCTCTGGACAACCAAAACTACTTCCTCCTGCAGAGGACATTCAAATTGGAGAATCTCACATATTATACAGCTTAAAAATTGGCAAAGATGTTGTTTGTCAATTAGACTTCTCAGATTCTTTTTATCTTAAGATCTTAGTTCATGCTTGTACATACACTTAAGCATATAAAGGGATCGTATTGAGACAGTATCACTATTCGCAAAAAGATATATGTGAATCAATCATCAATTTAGCCAAATCAGAGAACAAGCAAAGATAAATCCGAAATAAATAAGTGGAGCAAATAATATCTATTAACAGTTCTAGGACATCAAAATTTCTGCAGCTACTGAGCAAACTAAGAAGCTACAGATGACAATCAAAGCAATACAGATCCTAAAACATATGCAAACGACCTTTATGCAAGACAAGTATGAAAATTTTGTCTTATGAACATTGAACTAGAGGGTTAAAGAAAGAACCTGCTGTAAGTATCATCAGTATCTTCAACTAAATGATAACTCTGCAAAGCCTTAGCGTTGATCACAGCCTCCATGCCAGATGGGTCTTTCAAAAACTCATTGAAAGTCAGCTTCTTTTCTCCATTAATCTGTAGCTTAATCCTCTATTACCTTTGCTACTTTTGCACCACAAGCTGCAGCAAGTATTGAAGATCCAGTTGATATATTGACTGTGTTTGCTCCATCACCACCTGTTCCAACTATGTCCACAGCATCGACTAATCCTTCCACTTTCCTGGCATGCTTCATCATTGCCCTAGCCAACCCCACAATCTACCCAACATCGTTTGTTTACTTAGTGAAGTGCTTTACTTAGTGAAGTGCTATAATTTAGAATTATGTATGTTTTTTGTATACGCCTAGCTTGACTTACTTCTTCGTATGTCTCTCCTTTAGCTCTCAGGAGAACCAGAAAGGCACTAATTAGTGCCTCGTTTGCCTCGTTCAGCAAAAACTCGAGAGATGATTCAGCCTCAGCTTCAGATAGATCAACCCGATCAATCAAAGTCTCAATCAACTGAGAGAAAAAAAATAGAACAGATCAAACACATTATGAGAACATAGTAATCTCAATATCTAGATATCTATCTTCAAAGCCATTGGAAGCTCAACAAACTAAAATTCTTTAAAATCCAATCAAGTAATACGTAATACAGTGTCACTCAAATCCAAGCCATACAAATGAAATTTAAAGAACATATAAGACCAAACATGTTTAGTCAGCATGAAACAAGTGAGTCAATCTATAAGTCAGAAAAAAAAAACAGATACAGATATTAACTAGTAGATTTATCAAAGACCTAGAAACAAGGGATTAAAATCAAAATCTCACCTGGTTGAAAGATTTGATGGAAGAAGGAGTGGCATTTTCACAAACATTTGGCAGAGCTTCAGGTGCACTGAAACCACTGATTCCACCGCTCAAACCAAGATTCTGAGAGCAAACGAAAGAACTGCAGCAATTCAAGGGGTCAAGAGCACAATTAGATTGCTAGATTTACATTAAGTGACCACAAACAATTCCAGAGGATGTGTGTTACTCTAAGAAACAGACACAAAACCCAAAAATGGAGGCTTTACCTGCGACTAAAGGAAGATTGGGCATCTCCGCGAATTGGGGACACAACTCCGATCGATGAGAATCGTCGCCGACTCAATGTCGGATAAATTCTAACTCCGGTCAGGTTGGTTTTTCCGAAACTACTGGACCCATCATCTGCGGCGTTGACCGAAGTTAAGATCCCTGTTGTTGACTGTGACAAATCGAGAGAAATCGAGAGAGACAAAGTGATTTTTGCCTTAGGAAAAAAATGAAAAAGTGATTTTCTTGTTTTAATTTATTTTGCCTTAGCCAAATTTCTCATTTTTCCCTCTTAACATTTTCAATAGCGGGAATTACACTTTAGTAACCCGAAACTTGGCCGCGTGAATTTCATTTATCCCGCTTCAATCATTTATAGCGTTTACAATTCACAAAACGCTATCGAATAAGTCAAACATAGCAGAGACATTAAAAACGCTATCTTTTAGTGCTATCAATACCCACATTTCCTGTAGTGACAGCTCCATTCTTTTGGTAGAAGATATAGATTGCGCGGTGGATTTGCATACAAGGTTGCAACCTAAGACTCAAGATGATAATAAGGTTTGGTCATTACATAGGTTTTAAATTCATACAAAAAACTAGCATTAATTTATAGATTATCATGACATTCTTGCAACCAATACATGGATCTTTTGTGAATAGGGATCGGCAACGTTGACGTTATCAGGGCTCTTAAATTGCATAGATGGATTATGGTCGAGCTGCGGAGACGAACGCATTGTAATCTTCACCACAAACCACAAGGAGAGGCTTGATCCGGCATTGCTTAGGCCAGGACGTATGGATATGCATATTCACATGGGACATTGTTGTTTTGATGTATTCAAGACTTTGGCGTCTAATTACTTGGGCTTGTCCCACGACGACCCTCACCATCTTTACCCGGAAATTGAGCGTTTGATTAAAGGAGAAGTGTTGACTCCAGCTCAAGTTGCAGAGGAGCTAATGAAAAATGAGGATCCTGATGTGGCGCTCGAGGGGTTGGTTAAGGTTCTCCAACGGAAGAGGTCAGAGTTGGAGAAACTGGAAGAGGAGACTTGAGGCCATGTTTGTTTATTTATCATCGTATATTCACTTCAGATTTTTAAGCTTCAAAGAATTGATATATGCAATTTAGTTGTTTTCCGGAGAATTAAAATTCAACTGCATAAAATTGTGAGTTTGGATTTATGTAAACATTACAAACACATATTTATTTATAATAAGTAAATTAAAGGAGACATTTATTTCTTAGAGTAATTTATATTCATTTTCATTTTCGATATGGGACATTTTAACATGTATATATTTATGTGTGATTTTATTATTGGTGAAAACTGAAAGAATGTGGATAGACTATCTTAATAAAATTTAAGAAGAGTTGAAATTCAATTACAAAACATTCAATCAAACCATAATTTTATAGAATACAAAAAATACAACGCAGATAAATAAATAAATAAAATAAAGAATACAATAAAAATACTGCAGAACAAATCTTTCTTTGTGACTGTGATTTATGAACTGAAAGTCTGAAACGTATCCTTTCAAAGTTCTTTTCATTGTCTTCATATATCTGTTCACAGCTCATCTTTGTAGATATTTTCAACGAATTTTGAAGATATTGGTTCCTTCAAAAATTCTTTGAACCATTTTGCTGATTCCTTTTCGTGACGAGTCAAATTATTTTTGTAGTCGATGTAATACAGCCCGTATCTCGTTTCATAACCATCTTGCCATTCGAAATTGTCTAGCAATGACCATGCAAAGTATCCTGTCACATTTACTTTATCCACACTGCAACAAGAAAATTAAATTAAATCATTTATCAAAAATTGAAATTGTTACAAGAAATCTATTTTAAAAAAAATCATAATTCATAAATCAGCTCACCAAATTGCCTCATTTAGACTTAAAAGATGCCTCTGGTGGTAATATTTTCTATTGTAGTCAGCCAGTGCATTGGGAAGCTTATCATTAGCTCCCAAACTCTCTCCATATCCTGAAGCAATTAGTATTTGTTAATTTAAAAGTCACTCATTTTTTTGTTTTATAATTTCTTAAATCCTAGTAGTGGTTTCATACTTGTATAGTATTGTAAAATGTGTTTTTTTGTTGTTCATTTTTTATTACCATTCTCTGCGATGATAATCTCTGGATCACCGTATTTATCCTTAACATATTTCAGAAGTTCCCGTAATCCATTTGCATAAACGGCGAGTGAAGCAGTTAAAGGCTGCAAAAAACATTATGGAGTAAATTATATTTTCCTGAAACTTTGCAAGCGTTGATTTCTATAAATAAAAGTGTGGCCTCAAAAATTAATTTAAAAAATATGACATTCTATGAAATGGAATAGCCTAATTCTATATATCTAAAATTTGAAATCTAAGAGCCATTTTGTATACCTTGCTACCGATGTTGTATCCTAGTATATTCTTGGCTGAAAAAAGTAAAAGAAAAATAGTGAGAATTAAGAAAATGCATATTGAGAGATGATTGATTCTTGATATTGGAACTCAAGTTTATAATGAATATCCGTTTTAATTGGTAGAAAAACTTACGATCCCACTTAACAAGAGAGTCAGATTCCCAAGTTGGTCTTGAAGGATCAATGAGTCCATTGTAAGCAGCGAAGGTGGCAGTATAATAATTGATCCCAACAAAATCATATGACATCTTCAGTTTCTGCTTTTGATCCTCTGTGAATTTAGGCAACCGATCTCCGACTTGATCCTTCATTATCTGTGGATAATCACCATATGTGGTTGGATTCATGTGCCTACATATATACGAAAAACATTTATAAAATTTAACTTATGACTTCACACCATAAGTTTAAGCAACATCTTGTATATCGTAATTTACCATCCCAACATGAACTCTAGGGCTCGTTCAACAGAAACATTGGCATGTGGACTAGACTCAAGAGCGTGGGGCTCGAACCAAGAAGGACTATGCGCAATCCCGATCTTCCCACCTTTGCACTACACATAGGGGATTAATATTTTGTTAGGAGTGATATCAGAATAGCATTCAATGTATTACTAGACTTCATCTAGTATAATATCATATCACGGTCTAAACAAACTTAAGAGTCCGGAACAGCTATATGAATATTAGAGCGGTAAAAAGAGCACGGGTCCATTATCAGTAAATTTAAACATTACTGTATATACCTTTGCGCATTTTCTAAACTCATGAACGGCTTCGGCATGAGCTAAAAGTAGATTGTGGCTGACTATGTAAAGCTCGTGCCCTGAACTCCCTCCAAGACAAGTCTTGTTGACATATTGCGAGCAACGTCCCGGCGCTTTCTTCCCTATGTCGTAACCGGCTCTGCTATACACCCACGGCTCGTTGAACGTGATCCACTTCTTCACTTTGTGGCCATACTCGTTGAACGTGAAGTTGGCAAACTCAACAAAATCATCTCTACATGCGCATGCATGTATATGTGTATAATTAGGTGAAGTTATAACTTGTATGATTTTACTTCTCGGATTTGAAACTAAAGAGATAACTTACATTACACGTTCGCTTAGAAAACCGCCGTATTCATCTTCTAGGTCTTGAGGAATGTCCCAATGGAAGACCGTTGCTAGAGGAGTTATACCTGAATATATGCAATCATATGAATAAACTAATCTCATATTCTCATATATTATTTATTTTCAAGAAATAATTATCAAGAAAAAATGTCAAAGTCATTACCATTTGCAAGAAGCTCGTCTATAAGATCGTGGTAAAACTTGACACCCACCTTGCTAACGCCCTTATCCTTTCTTCCATCTGATGATTTGTAAGAAATATTAACGAATATATATAAATAATTAATAATTAAATATAGCTTTAACAAAACAAAAAATGTTTAAATGTATAGATGAATGGACGTCTATACTCACGAGGAAATATTCGGGGCCATGAAAAAGAGAATCTGAAACCGTCCATGTTTAGTTTCTTCAATAACTGAATATCTTCCTGTACCATATAAGAAATTTGTTTTAGATTATCCGTGTGTTTATGTGTAATATTGCTGCAACTATAAAGCTTGTAGCCTATGAAAGTTATGTATTCATATGTACCTTGTAACGATGGTAGAAATCAACTGCTACATCGGCATTATCATTGTTTGTCCTCTCTAAAAATATCGTTAAAAATGTGTTTAATCTATATATAATAGCAATCTAATAAATACCATTTGCACATCTGAACGGTTGCATCTTTTTATCGCAACTTTTCGTTAATATTTTATTAATTAAAATATATATTTTACGGTTATTTTTTTTTTATAAATTGCATTCTGAATGTTTTCTACGGTCGCGTTTTTTTATTGTAACTCTTCATAAACAGTTGAAACCGCTTATTCGAATCATTGCAATATTTAGTTTATTTTACGAACAATTGCAACCTTTGGTTTATATATTTAATTTATTTCACGAACAATTGCAATTTTTGGTTTATTTTATAAATAGCTATAACATTTAATTATCTGCCGCCGCGTCTCTCGGTGTAACTTTTCATAAATTATTATTTTAATTCTTAATTTTTAATTACTAAAATGTATTTAAATGAGATTGTAACTATTTAATTGAACTGTTTCAACATTTTGATTATTTGACGAATTATTGCAACTTTTGGTTTTGTGTTACGAACCATTGTTATATTTAGTATATTTGATGAACTATTGCAACATTTGGTATAATTGACGAACCGTTGCAGTTTTTGGAATATTTGATATCTACGGTTGCGTTTCTCGGATAAGTTCGTCATATTTTTAAAAAAATATTTAAATACTAAAATATATTTAAATGAATTGTTGTTACCGTTTAATTTAACACAATAGCATTGGTTTATTTGACGTTGAACGTTTTGGCTTATTTATCAAACCATTGTAATATTTGGTTTATTAGTTTATGCTTTTTGCACTTGAGAATAGTTTTTTAGTTACAAATTATTGTTTTTCTAATATTAATATACTTAATAAATGCTTGTGAGAGTTTTCTTTATCATAATTTTTGTAAAATATATATTGATTTGTTATTAAAAAAATTCAAAATTATTACAATTCATTATGATTTTTTCGTTTGATATTTTTTAAATGATTTTTGAAATATATTCCCCCGCGACATCGCGGGGGTCCTGAGTCCTAGTATATGTAAAAGGAAACACTCTAAAAATGAAATATGATTATAAATATATAAATAGGATTACTTACCAGGATGTTTAAGGGTATAGTAATCCCACATACTTGGACCCCTGCATCCTTCTTGGACCGCACCTTCATACTACAACATGAATTATATACGTCAATTTTGATTGATCAACATATGAAGTTTAGTTGTTGGTTGATATTTAAAAAAAAGTTAGCATACATAGCATGAGAAATTTATACACTAACACTTAATGCGGCAGAAGCAGCATATGAAGTTGTAGATCCAAACTTAATATATGCATTAGATCACTAAAATTTTTTTTTACAATACCTGAAATGCGGCAGAAGCAGCTCCAAAAATAAAACCTTGAGGGAAAATATCCCGATTAAATGATGTGGATGTGGAAGAACATATTGGTCCGTTCGTAGATGCGAAAACAGAGTTTACAATAGAAAGCAGTAAAACTAAAACCGAAATCACAAACTTTGCAGTAGTCATTGCGTAAGTTGAAACCATGTAGGAATTGTTGTTGAGTAGTTAATTAAGTTGAGAGAGCCATGAATGCTCTTTTATATACGGTTTATAATTTGAAAGAGTACGTAGCGAATTTGAGGTCACATTCTTATATAATTTTGACATTTCGTTGGTGTCAATTGTTCGGTAATTATATGGAAATGTTCTCAAACTGTATACGGGGACTTGATGTTCAAGGAATGCATACATTCCACAAGAAAAGTCAATATTGAGATTTTCTTGACCAAGTTGAAAAATTACTGTTATGGTTGCCGCATTTTTATATTTCGTGCAAGTCAAATTACAACAAAATATTAAGTTGTTTATCAAAAATAACAAAATTTTGTTTTTTATCCAAAATAAAATGAAAACACAGCATTGACGTAAATAAAAAATTCTATGAATTTTTTTTCATTGCTTCTCAAAATGTAGAATTTCATGGTTTGTATTTATTTAATTTAAAAATGAATATCGAAAAACTAGTTAGTACGGTACGTAACTATCCCTAGATTGTTAGTTTTATTTGACGGTAATTTTTGGATTTCTTTGTCTTAAAGATTAGGTCAATCATGAATAATTGGGTTCTGAGACCCCATACCATAAATGAATCGAAATTTATCATAATTTATGCGGAGATAAAAACAAAGTTACCTACGTAAAAAAATCCGCCGACATAAGCCACAAAACTACACTGCAACGTTTGGGCCTGAAAAGCCCAATGAAAGAGGGTCATTATATTCATTGTCCGTACCAGCCTCAAGTGCTGAGGATCTTCTTTCAAAACGGTAGCGTTTAAGACTTCCAAAATTTTCTTACTACGTTCGGCAATAAATCTTAACCATCATCAATGCTACAAGCCATAAGCAACTGAAATGGTGAGAAAATAGCAAATTCAAAGATGTGGTTTCAAAGTATTACAATAACAAGAGGTAATTTTCTACATCAAATCTTGTAAATCGTACGAAGACTTTGTTTACACTTCAACATTCATATCTTAATTTGTCAAAAACTGACTAATAAGTTTTCATGTTTTGTGCAATTTGACTTGGGCCTGAAAAGCCCACAAGGTTTTGTTTCTTTTCGGAAGAAGCCCACAAACTTACAAGGCTTGCAACAAAGACCTCTCTCCTACTCATTATGACCGTACTATGATCAGTTCCCGCGATAACCTCGACTTCAACCGCAGGGAACTTCCCTTTCATGTTCCATAGACAATCAATAGGAACAACAACATCTTTATCCCCTTGCACCACATTGATTTTAACACCGGATTTTATCAAAGTTTCAAGGTGTTTATCCGTGAATTTCGCTCCTCCGCATATCACATTGTGCATGCTATGCCATCCTGATTGATGTGTGTGCTTTGTCAATTCCATTATCGATGTTGGTAGTTTCCTAAACATTAAAGAAAACAGAATGTTAAAGACGGACCTTCACCAACAATAGTCCTTGTCTATATATATATCAATACGGACTTTCTCCAAGTTACAATTTTGATGATTCTCTCCCATGTACGGTGGTGTTTACAAACAACCAAGCAAACGCCACGGCCAATATGTTCATACCAAGCCATCATCGCCGTAAAGAACGAAGTCGGTGGCCAAAGTTTCTTCTCGGCGATCATATTAAGAGCATCACAACTTGCTCCTTCTTTTGAATCAGGAAAATACGGCTAAAACCAAAACAATAAAGAAAAACATTTCAGAACAAACGTTGATTAAACTTGTGAAGAGAAATCAGATTCCTATGATCGGAATATTCACCGGAGCTACTAAAGCTACAGACTTGACGCTGTCGGAGAATTTTGCAGTTAAGGCTATTGCAATGATACATCCCATGGAATGTGCTACAACATGGAATGAAGTCAAATTATTTGGTAAAATAACCGATTTCTCGATCATTTCGACATGTTCATTCAACGAATATTGACTGGCTCTTGGTTTCGGGCTGCCTCCAAACCCGAGAAGATCGACAGCAAAGAATCTGTAGTTAGTTTTTTCGGTGGTCTCTGGTAGATATTTGAACACTGTGTTGGTCCAAAACGATGAAGATGACATAAATCCGTGTATGAAAATAACGTTCTCTACCGGTTTGTTGCTTATCAACAAATCTGATCAAAATGAAAATAAAATAAATGAGAAGTGAAAACAGAACATAACCCAACTAAATCACTTATATTACTAATTACCTGATATTGAAGGTTGCTTGACGATCACGTTAAGTTTATCAGTGTTGGTCCAAGAAACACAAGTCTTGCAACCACAATCAGACCACCGGTTTGCAACCTCATGAGAGACTTTCTTCATCGTCTGAGGAAAAAGGAATTTTCTCAGGAAAGTAACGATACCAATTTTCTTGGTTATCTCAGGGAGTTTTTTCGCAAACCGGAGAAAACCGGCCTGTCGGAAAACGTTTCTCCTCCGATAGAGAGTCTCCGAAAGAAACTCGTACCCTGCAAAATCTGTTTTCTCTTGAGGGTTTTTACAGTGACAAGACTCTAATTTTTCTTCCATAACTTCGTCGAGGAATCTGAAAACGACGCAAAGAAAGTCGTCGAGGAGGTCAAAAAAGAAGAAGACGGCCCAACTTGGAGCTCCGTTGATGACTGATATACATTTTTCTGAGAAACTCGAAGCAATCATCACAACGATCTTTAGAGAGAGAGATAAATAGATAAAGAAGAGACTCTCTGGTGAGAAGAAAATATCTCTTTAAGACAGGCTTTTATAGACTTTACATGCATTTCTTTGATTTTACATGGAGTTAATTATCTAATTAATTAAAAAAAAATTATCTAATTAATTTATATATTATGATTTAAGGGATTGAGTTTACTCAGATGACATAGTTTTTTTTTGTAATATACATGGAGACTGAATTAATTGATTAATCATAGTCCTTTTAAAATATAATTTAACCAGGTGGAAGATCCATGCGTTGCATGGGTTGAAATTAAATATAATAAAATGCACATGTTTCTAAAATATTTTAATCGTATTTAAATTGGTTGACGGTGTTTAAAAAATTAATGAGATTTGTATCCAGTTTAAATTTCTTAATTGGCCAACTAACTATCCAATTTCAATCTAAGTCATCTCAATTCTCAATAGAGTTATCATCTCATGGTGTATTTGATCCATTTTCAATCTAAGTAACTCCAATACTCAACGTAACAGAGTTATAGTTGCCCATTATAGGACATTTTTAAACAGTGAAAATTCATCCGAAAATGTTGACTATTTTCTAAGGTCTTGACTCTTGAGGAATGTTGAGTACCACAGTAGAACTCATCCGTTTGAATAATATTTTAAGTTTGTGTAATCTTTTTTTTTGTAACCGAAGAGTTTTGGACGAATATTTGAGACCAAGAACCTGACTAAGGGAAAACTAGCTAAGGGTAGAATTTGAACCCAAAACTTGGTCATAATCCTTAAAGAGTTCCCAAAATCCACTGATCGTGTTAAGCGGAATCATTCATTCAAAATATATAAAACGTGTAAGCTACTTGGGAATATCTTTTTTTTTTTTTTGGTGAGCTCTATTTGGGAATATCTTACGCTCTATTTCTAACAATTAAAACAAATTTATCTAGTGTTTTTTTTTTTAAATTGTAAAAAGTTAAAAACCGAGTTTTTAGTTTGTTGTCAAGTTAAACAAGTAGAGAATCACGGGACAGTATATAACAAGTAGGAAACTAAATGATTAGAGACTTTCTTTTTATTTTCCTCAGTCGACGTCGCTGACCAATTCGATGCAGACTCATAATCTGTTGGTCTACTTTAATATAATTCTTCTAGGTGGAAGACCCATGCGTTGCATGCGATTGGAATTAATATACTAGAATGCAATATGTTATTTCTAAAATATATTGAAATATGTTTAGCTGTTTTAAAACATATTGACTATTTTAATATTTCATATCAAAAAAATTATTGTTATAGAAATTTTTTATTTAGGGGAACTTTTGAAAAATGCATGCTTGGTGTGTCTATTTTTAAAATGCTTCGTTTAGGTGTTTATTTTTAAATATAAATTTTATTAAATTGAAAAAATTTATTAAGTTTTATAAGGTTTGTAAGGTATCTTTTGGATGGTAACTATTACCTGTAAACTCGATCCAAGTGTTTGTAAGGTTTAATAAAGTCTTAGAAAGTATTTTAAAAGGTTTTACAAAGTATTTATAAGATATTGCTCACAAAAAAAAAGTATTTATAAGATATTTGTAAAATACTTATACGGTATTTTTAAAGTATTTATAAGATTTAAACACATATAAAAGTAGTTTGTGTATGTTTTAATAAAATTACACATATATTTAGGTAAATTTTATTTTCTTAAAAGCATTTTTGATCGGATTTTAGATTAAAACCTTACATATTTTCTAAAAGTCAAGTGATATTTCCCAAGAATGAAATGTTTTAATGCTAAGGTCTAAGTGACTCAGGCTTAGTCCTTTTATATACAAACATCATTTTTAAGGATTTTAAAATTCTACTGTCTGAACGAAGACTTACGTACACATATGTAAAATAAATATATCAATCTAAAATTTAATGTGAGAAGAATCTCTTGTATGAAATGTTAGTCTCAACAACGGGTAATAATTAGTTTAAAACTTTAGTCACTTAGTAACTAGTACTTCTGATTTAGGATCAAGGTCCATTGCACCCACTTCTTCTGATAAACTAAGTGCGCAGACTTAGAAAATTATTTAAAACAAATGCTTTTTTCTATAAGACTAGATAACAAATGATAATCTCCTATCTCTTTGTTGTCAACCTAAACCCTGATATTCTCTTATTACTTTTCATCTATAGCATATTGACTAGTAATTGACCAAAAAAAAAACAATTAACAATAGAATATCTCTTTAGTTATAGTTAAAAAACACAAAATTGCTTCTAAAATCTCCCAAATTTCAAGTCTTATAATTTATTTTCAACAATTATGTATGGTACAAATTTGAATCTGCAATAACAAAACTGATACAAACCGGTAAGAACAAATTTGATTGTCGAATATGTTTGAAAGTATTTAAGGCTCAGCAGATATAAAACTTCTACAATTCCACGAATTTCAGTCCTTAAAATTCTATAAAAGCATTACACCCTGCTAAAACGATGGCTAGAACAAAAAAGAATATAGTAGTGTCTAATTCAATCATCAGTAGTACTATTTCTGAAGATTTTATAGAAACATTACATATTGTGAAAAATGTTGGCAAGAAAATGAAATACTGTATAATGTATTGTAAAATATTCAGAGTAGAAGTTTCTATAAGAAATTAGAAATATCTAGGAACTCCCTACATACTTCTGTTAAACAACAACCGTTCGATCATAGTAAAGAAAACTAGATCCAACGGTTAAAAGACCAAACAAAACAAAAAGAGATCATTACATCCGACGGAGAGAAGAACCGTTTGCCCTCTCTCTATCTTCCTTATCTCTCTCCGCCACTCTCCTTCTCTTTCTCCGAACTCTTCAATGGCCGGTCTACTCAAAACACCGTCTTTACATCTCACACCAACTCTTCTTCATGCTCCTTCTGTACCCTTTAAGCCCTTTTGTGTCTCCTTCGCCGGAGGAAGAAATACCAGCGTCTCACTCTCACGCCGAGCTTCTCTCCGGTCTGTCTCTAGCGGCTATCCTCTCCGGTTATTGAACCTCGTACCCTTTGCTTCGGGAGAAGCTGAGACGACGGAGACGGAGGTAGAATCGAACGAACCCGAACTTCAGGTTTTCGATTTCGGCTCACTTCTGTTCAACTTTTTGGGGGTTTTATGTTAGTTAGGGGATTAGGGTTTCGAAATTGGGATACTTATCTACTTATTTCGAGTCTCTAGTTGTTGAAAAGTTGAGAACTTTGGATACTGGAAGTTACAATTTGCTTAAAGTTTTAAACTTTGTTGATTATATTACCCTCTAGAGGAACGTTCACATGAAATAAGAGCAATGAATAGGATTGTTGTTCAGTCCATTAAGGCGTCAAATGGTGAATGTTTATGTTTCTAAGTATCTACCAAATCCGATGAATGACATTGGTATGATGTGTTCCCAAAATGAAGGAGTTTCACTAATAATTTTGGACCATGGTGTGAATCTTGTATGGGGGCCACAGAGAATGTTCTGAAGCTTTTTGGTGTTAATCTGATTGTTTAGGTCATTAGATTGTGTTGGTAGTGTGTGTTTGAGATTTTGTTCTGTCTCAGCTTTTATCAGGAATTGATAGGAAACGTCTGTGTAAACTGGATTGCTCTTTTCTGATTTTTTTTCCTTCTGAATCCATGAAGCAGGAGACGGATGGTGCTGTTGATGTGGAGAATGAAAATGCTGGTGCTGAGGAGGTTGAAGCTGAGGAAGAAGAAGCAGCTGTTGTCACAGCATTGCTCAATTCATATAAAGAAGCTTTAGCAGAAAACAACGAGGGGAAGATTGCTGAGATAGAAGCATCTTTAAAGTCCATAGAAGATGAAAAAAATCTGCTTGCGGATAAAGTAGCGTCTTTATCCAATGAATTGTCGGTGGAGAGGGATCGTCTCATTAGAATCAGTGCAGATTTCGACAACTTCAGGAAGAGGACAGAGAGGGAAAGGCTAAACCTTGTTTCAAATGCTCAAGGAGAAGTTGTAGAGAATCTTTTGGCTGTTTTGGATAATTTCGAGAGGGCTAAATCCCAAATTAAGGTGGAGACTGAGGGAGAAGAGAAAGTCACTAATAGCTATCAGAGCATATACAAACAGTTTGTAGAAATTCTGGGATCACTTGGTGTTATCCATGTGGAGACAGTCGGCAAGCAGTTTGATCCAATGGTAAGTTACTAAATACATCTTTTCTTCTTTCCAGTGATCAAGAAATGAATTTTTGTTGCTCAGCTTGCTGGTTGGGTTATTCTTTAACTATGGAAGTGATCTATAGAATCAAAGTTGTTTTGGAAGTTAGGTTAGCTCGTTGGTATAGTGCCACCAGAATAATCTTGATCATCAGAACGTAGATGTGGTTGTTACTTTGAAAGGTGGCTAGATCAGATGGATAGAACAAATTATGCTGAATGATACTTTGTGATGCATATGATCAATAAATCTTTGAGGTTTAGGATCCCTTATCCCAGTTAGATACCTTTTGGTTATCACACAGTTTAAAGAACATAAGAATACATCTCACTAAAGTTTTTGGAGACTTTAGATGCTACTTTACAAGTTGGGTTTCAATGACAATGAGTTGGTAGTTAACCTAATCTAATGCCTTTGTTTGTTGGTCTGTTCAAATTCGTAACAGCTGACATCTCTTTATCCTTTTGCTTTTCTCTTTGTTGTGTAAAAAAAGCTACATGAGGCAATAATGAGAGAAGATTCTTCGGAATACGAAGAGGGTATAGTACTAGAGGAATACAGGAAAGGTTTCTTGCTAGGCGAAAGGCTTTTACGTCCTTCAATGGTGAAAGTATCAGCTGGACCCGGACCAGAAAAGCCCCGTGAAGCTGAAGTAGAAGAAACAACTGCACAAGGAAGCTCAGAAGAAGCAGCTTCTTCATCTTGAAATTGAAGATAATCAAGACTCAGCAGTTTTGTGTGCGTGTGAGAGATACAGAGAAAAGAGGGAGAGGTCCGTTTTACCATTGATTGTTGTTATTGTTATTGCTACGTTATATCATTTCTACAGAGTCTAGAAGTAATAGATCGAGATTTTAAATGAACTCTTGAATTTTGAGTAATTGATAATGCCATAATTGATTATTTTCATCTCTCTATACAGCTTGAAAATTAGAAGCATTCAGAGAAAAAATGTTGATAATTGGAACAAACAAAAAGTCAATACAGTTAAATGTCTTTCGAGTACTATGGCCTACGGTTCCAAATTATTGTCTAAGTTTTGTTCTTTTGGTTAATAGGGTTTCTAAGAGTTGTCCATTTTGTGTAAAGAAATGTTAGGGCCATGTATGTTGGGTGGCATCTTGAATTGGATTTTTTTCTTTTGTTAAATTTTGGATATTTTTATTTTTTAGTGACCTTGGGATCCATGCATTAGACCAGGTAATAGGATAAATAGTGTCATGCAGTGAAACAATACTAAATTTTATCCTCAATAATGATAATATCACATAATTTTAGTATCGGATACTAGGCCTGAGAGGTTGGTCCATCTTTAGTTTCCTAGGACAATGCATGTCTTGTGTGTAACGTACAAGTACAAATGCAGTTCTGTTCCGGTTATTGGTTATCAGATTCCGTTTTAAGAAACGTGTTAACCAGAAGCGAACCGAATATATTTGTATCCCCTTGTTGGCTAACAAATGTTACAGAAATCTTTTGTTGTCAAGAAGAAGTAGAGACTGTGGAGTTTATGTATCAGTTATGGCTTTCATATTTTTGCGAGGAGAATCTTTTTCAGTTTTTTCGTAAACCAATACAAGAGTTAGAAGAAGAACTCTATGCTTCAAAATAGGCATATGCGGATATGCCACGTGAAACGCATGGAGGGAAAAAAGCTAGCTATTGTCAATTAATATCGTTATTACAAGAAATATTTTGACTTCATTTTTTTTTTTCGACAATTTTGACTTCATTTTACAGCTACTTTTTTCTGTTTTTCCAAAGACTGATTTTTCTTATGGCTAGAAGCGACGTTTGTAAATTGCAATGCAAAGGAGAAAAGGTAGTTTATTGATTAGTACTACTTGAAATTAATAAATTACAATTTCCAATTTTAAAAAGTTCCTATAAACTATTTCTAATGGTTTTTCATACTCGCAACTCTATAAGTTCGCAAAAATGGCAATCATTTTGTTCGTAAAAGTTTAATTCAATGCCAAACCATAATATTGATCAATTAAATTATTTAGGGACACACATTAGTCTTTTCTCGTGCCTTTTGACCAAAAATTTACCAAACCTGTCTCGTCTTATAATGATAGAGAAATTATATGACAAGTCTTAGTTCACACCTCTGTATGAGCCATACCTTTTAGTTCGTTGAACCAGAATAAAATTCATGAACCAAAGAGTCACTTGTGTTTAAAAGATACATAGGGTTTCGTTTTCTTTCATCTTTTGTCAAATCGACAATTAAATAAACCTAATGTTGGTTTTTCCAGAGAAATGAAATATTCGTGTATGCTCCAAAGATATACTCCCTCTGTTTCGTTTTAGTTGTCGTTTAAAGTTTTTTCACACAAATTATGAAAAGTATTAAATTTTCTGTTTTAATTTTGATTATGTTAGATATATTGACATCGTTGATTAATCATGATTCATGCCAAAAATATCGCATTCTTGTCATCATTCATGCACATTATCTTATGACGACTAAATTGGTCCTACTCCACCTATACAATATACATAATTAATTATATAAATTTATAATACACCCAACTTAAACATAAATTTGTGCGAAGGACTGTCGTCAGTCAGTGGCTACACAAAATGGTCCTGAACCTAAGCTTCATCTTCATTCTTAAATACCCAATTGCACTCCCAACAATTAAGGAGAGACATAAATTAAAATTTCAGAAAAATGACTATGATAATGTTTTGTGACCTACAAATTGCTTCTGGCTAATATACTTTTTGTGTACAAAAAATAAGGAACCTTTCAATAATGCACTTTTTTCTCATACAGTTAGAGTAACATCAATCAAATCATTTTCATTTGGATTTTAATGATATAGCGGACAGGAACTAATCTACTGGCCGACTTAATGTTCTAGAAAAGGCCGACTCTAATATGTTGTAAAGTAATTTATAAATATTTAATACTATTTTTGTGTTGCAACCAAAACAGTTTTTTGTCTTCTATTTCTTTCTTTCAGCAGTAATCACTATTGCTATGAACTTTACTTTAGTCGTGATACAACAAATTTTTTATAATTTCTACCAAAAAAAATAAAACAAATTTTATATAATGACACAATTAATGCACTAGCGAAGAACGGTTTTATCCGCAATAGAATTAAATTGTCATATCCGCTAGCTATGAAATTTTACACTTGGTCGTACACTCGTACTAAATTTTGACACTAGTACAAATTTTGATTTTGAAAAATAGGCAATCCAAAAATTAAAATTTAAGTTTCTTTTGTCATTCGGTGTTATATATATATTGGTTAAACAGTTTTTATTAGTGTTGTGAAACATATACTACTAGGATAATGAGAAATTTAATATCAATTATATAAAGACAAAAAAATAGATTTTGATCGCAATCACATTTAAAGATGCAAATATTTATTTGCAATACCAAAAAACTAGGTGACATATGAAGCTGTGCTTAAGAACTTGTCTACGTAGTTATGCTCAGCCATTTCCTCAATGAAATTATGAAACCACCTAACTCAGTCCAGCCCTTTTTATTGACACGAGCGAAATATACCATTTTCATAATAAATATCAATCAATGAAACTAATAAATAATACTAATTATATCGACAGTAGACGCTCTTCCATCTTCCACCAAGTGACCAATTGATCTTTCGATTCTCATTAACTTTTAAATTGAGTTGTTGTCATATCTCTAATCTCTTCCGCCCATTTTTCGCCTATTGAATAACTCTTTACAACAAAATTTAATAATCTTACCAAGAATTCTGATCGGTCAAAGTTTCACACAACACAACAATGACATAGAGAAATTGTATTCTTCTTTTATAATCTTTATCATCATCTTGATTTAATGTTACATAGAGAAATAAATTTTGGCCGGCGATAATCTCGACTGTTGAGATTTTTTGATACGATCTTGAGCTCGTTTGATCCATTACCATGATATTCGACTAAGGAACTAGAATCGCAATACAAAATTGAAAGAACACACAATAGTTTATGAGTTCATGCACCTCAGAATAATGATACTCTACGTCTCAAGTCTCTACCAAGCTTACTGTTGGCAAATCACTATCAAATCATCACTGGATGGCACAGAAACTCGAGTCATGTAGAGATCGTCGAGCCCATTACATTTACAACATAGTAGTAAAAACGAAGAATAATAATCTAGCTAACTCTTTAGACCTTCCGTTTTATAAACGAAGTCTCCTACTTAATCAAACCGAAGAGATAACCGCTCAATACTCCTCCAATTCAGTCCAATTCCGGTTAATTAGTCTTAGTAAACCAAACCCATACGATTTCTTCAGCGACAAGTACAACTGGAAATCATGAAAATTCCGAAGAAAAAAAATATTAATAGATACTATCTACAAGATATATGAAAAAGGAACATGAATAATTACAAAGTCACCACTCTTTCTGCTATTAGCTCAAAAGGCCGTCGTCCCCCATGTCAGTCGTTAGGTGAGCCATTTATTTTCATGAAAATTATAGAAAGAAAGAAAGAATTAAAGTTATATTTATTTTCATGAAAATTGTATTGGAGAAGAAATTTATCATTATTATTATTATTGTTATTACTTTAGCAGAAATTTTGGTTTATGAAGTGAAAGAAGAACATATGATAATATATAAAGTTTGAGTTAGAAAATATTAGTAAAAAAGTATATATTAATAATAAATTGTAACGAAGAGGATATGAAGATGGAACGGTGATCGAGAAGATACAAAACAAGATGACGGTGGTTCGATATACTACTAGAACTACCATGCACGTGCCTGCGCCAAACTTACAATTACAAAATCCATCTTTTTTTGTTGGATACATCTAATATTGCCATTTAATACCTCTTTTTTTTCTTCTTCTTGTTCCAATACTTGACGATGACAAATGCAAGTTATAACTCTAGCCAAAAGTTAGATGGATGAGTCATAAGTGTCATCCTTTTTTAGTCTCCAAATATAAAATGTTTTAAAGATTTTTTTCTGTTTCAAAATATAAGACGTTTTACAAATTTTTTTGCAATTTTTAAATATATTTTATATTTTATGACTATTTGTATTATGTAGTTTTTTATATCACTAATTGATTTTTTTTAAAAATTAAATATTAAATGATAGTTAGAAAATATTAAAAAATATGTACTTTTAAGTAAAACATCCTTTTTTTTTGAAACCGAAGGTAGTAAATAAACAAAAATACAATTAAACTAAATATCTCAATTTATGGAGTATATCACAAAATAAAAGTAGTAGTAGTTTAAAAACAAAAACAAGAAAGTTAATGCAAGGATTTGTAGTAGTATTATAGAAAATTAAAATAAAACAAAACAGATGGAAGTATCCGGTAAGAACGTGAACTGGTAGGAATGAATTGTCACAATTAAATCATAACGTATAGCTAGTATGGGTCCCCGTCGTGTCCTCCTATCGAGTCGTCGAAGGTGTCTGTCTTTAAAACATCGCCCTATAGACTATAGTTATGACTCTGAGTTTCTTCTGAGGAAACGGGACGTTGTTTGTAACTTTGAAATTGAAATACTAACCACGAATACATAGAAGAAGCTAAAACTTTGTTCTTTATCATATCTACAGTAGAGTAGTAATTTCTATTTCTCGGTTAAAAAACGACACTTGAAACTCCAAACTTTGATTTGTTTGATGATGCATGGATGTGTGTGTGTGAGAGAGAGAGAGAGAGAATTCCATGTCGTTTGATGCTCATTTACTCAAAAGTTCAAAGTTTTGCATTGCATGGATTAAATGATTATTTTTGGCACGTGGAGTCGTGGACAACAACACCTCCACAGACCACACTTCACCCTCTATTGGCTGGCTTTTCTCTCTCTCTCGCTCCAAGTGTTTATGTTAAATTGTTAATACCTCTCACCCTTATTTTTATTTTTCCGGGCAAATCCTCTCTCACCCTTATAATCTTTATTTTTCTTACTAGAGAATTAATCAGAAGTAACACTTGATTTTTTTAAAAAAAATTGCACGTTGTTAATTTCCTTAAACAAACAAAACGACGCATTTCCTTTCTAAAATGTTTCCACATATGAGTGTATATATACACTTTTATATTACGTTGTCCCTCTACACACGTTTAGACCTACTTAACCCTTTTTCTCTTTAATTTCTCTATCTCTCTCTTTCTCTCAGTATATATAGCCAAGCTTTGTAGTTTAAGTCTACCACATTTCCGATAGAGAGAGAATATCAAACTTATTTTCTCTTGCCCTCTCCTCTTTTTTCTTCTGAATATTCTGGGTAATATTTTTTTGGTTCTCGGTTTCTCCGACTCTTTCCACTTGAACGTAGCTTAAGAGGTAACTAAATCACTCCATACTTCAATAAAACTTCTTTAAGAAAATATGTACATGCATATTATTTGTTGACGATATTTTCCAAGAGAAATTTAGCTTTTTGGAATTAGGATACTACTTAGCTTCTCTAATCAATGACGCGTGCGGGTAGTCCCGTTTAATTTACATAGTAGTCTTGACCCTTTGTTTTTCTTAAACCTGAATGAAAGAAACTTTGAATCATCAAGCTTAAGTTACCTTTGTGGCACGTCTATTACAGAAGTAATGAGTTATAATTCAACATGTATTTTTTAGAGAAAATCAAAGAGGGAGAAAAAATGAGTAGATGTGGAGAAATGGAAGAGAGACTGCTAAATGGGTCAGAGACAGAACAAAGGAGAGAGAGTCTCTACCTGAGAAAAAAGATTTGGAGTGAAGTAAGGAAGATGTGGAGAATAGCTTTACCATCAACTTTGTTCAGAGTGATGTCGTTTGGATGCGTAGTGGTGGCTCAAGCCTTCATTGGCCACTCAAGTGAAACGGGTCTCGCTGCTTATGCTCTCCTTCAAAGTACTTTCATTCGCTTCATCTACGGTATTATGGTATGATCCATATTAAAATACTATAATTTTCGTCAAATTTTGTTCATTACAAAAAATATACTTTTTGGTACTAATAGTAAATTGTTGTGGTTTCACACTGTTTTTAACATTTAAGGAGATAGCCATATGAAAAAGTAATGAATTAATGTTTTTTTTTTTCTTTCTGATATAATGTAATGAATGAATGTTCTATTGTTTATTGATTTTCAACTCAAAAGCAAGTAAATAATTGATAACATATTATATGATAGAGTAGAGATTATAGAATTGAATCGCCTGGCAATGTTATTACAGGCAGGTATGTCAAGTGCGACAGAGACGTTATGTGGACAAGCATACGGGGCACAACAATACCACATGATGGGGATATACTTACAACGTTCTTGGATAGTAGACACCTTTATAGCCACTCTCTTCGTCCCTTTCATCGTCTTCGCGGGTCCCATTCTTCGGTTATTAGGCCAAAACGTTGTGATCACCGCGACAGTAGACGAGATCTACCCATGGGTCATCCCTTATCTCTACAGCCTCGTGTTCACCATGACAATGCAAATGTACCTCCAAGCGCAGATGAGAAACGCCATCATTGGCATTCTCTCGACCCTAGCCTTGGTATTGGACATTGCGGCCACGTGGTGCTGCGTGAGCGTGATGGGGATGGGGATCCATGGTGCGCTTCTAGGGCTTAATATAAGCTCATGGTCCGTGGTGATAGCCGAGTTTGTATATGTGTTTGGAGGGTGGTGCCCGCATACTTGGACCGGCTTTAGCACTGCTGCTTTTGTTGATCTTATTCCCATGCTCAAGTTATCCATTTCATCCGGCTTCATGCTCTGGTAATTTGCTTTTTATTTCGCGGGATCAAAACATGATGATTAAGCCTGAACCACTAGTAGGCTCATAGAAATTTCTAATGACTATTCTTTTGCTTCTCTTTTTTTTTTTTGTTGCTTCAAACAGCTTAGAGTACTGGTATATGAGCATCATCGTCTTGATGTCTGGATATGCAAAGGATGCTAACATCGCAATTTCTGCTTTCTCCATATGGTATTTACTTAAATCCATTATGCAAAAAATTTGATGTTTGAATAAGCATTTTGTAATGTTTTTTTTTATACCATATGAAAACTAAATACTCGATTGAAATTTGCAGCCAATATATCTACTCATGGGAGATGAACATTTGCTTTGGCTTGTTGGGTGCAGCATGGTTTGTAACTATATATGTACACTCATTCACAGTATTTTGTTTTTTGATTTATACATATATTACTTGTTTAATACTATAGTGAATGGTTCTCTATCTATGAATCCGAAAATGCAGTGTACGAGTGGCAAATGAATTGGGAAAAGGCGATGCGGATGCTGTGAGATTCTCGATAAAAGTGGTGCTTGTGGTCTCAGCGGTGATCGGTGTGATATGTTCCTCTCTTTGCCTAGCGTTTGGCGGTCAGATTTCGTATTTGTTCTCCGATAGCCCTGCAGTTTCGGATGCAGTCACTGATCTCTCCCTCGTCCTTAGCATATCTATACTCTTCAACATCATCCAGCCCATTCTCTCTGGTTAGAAAACTAAGCCCTTATATAAGGCATATATAAATTATAACATAAACTTTTAGATTTCACTAATTTGTAACCACAAAAATTAGTTCACTAATTTGTAACAAAAAAAAAGTTTAATATTTGTTGAACATAAACAGGAGTAGCAATTGGAGCAGGGATGCAGAGTATGGTAGCATTTGTGAACTTAGCATCATATTATGCAATTGGTGTACCTTTGGGTGTCCTCCTTATATACGTTTTCAATTTTGGTATTAAGGTACATAAATATGAAAATTGATACACAGTACTTTATCATCAATCATTAGAACTAAATATGACTTAGATAAATTATATTGTATGCTTTTGAATTTTGATCATACAGGGACTCTGGTCTGGAATGTTGGCTGGAGTTGGTGTACAAACGTTGATATTGTGTTATGTTATTTACAAAACTGACTGGGAATTGGAGGTAATTTACTTTTAACATTCACTCTTATATAACTCGAAATTTTTTTATTAGAAAATTCATTATATTAAATGTATAATTTTATCTAATTACAGGTTAAGAAGACAAACGAGCGTATGAAAACGTGGACTCTAAATTTACCTGATGTACAATCGACTACTATCTCCACAAGAGATGAAGAGAGGAAGTGAGAATATACAAATAAATCAATTTAAAGAAATTTTTTTAAAAAAAATTTCAAAACTTCTTTTGTTTTTTGAAAAAAGAATAATTTATGTTATATTGTGGTTTTTTAAGTATCAGTGTTGAGATTGCATTACTCTGATAACTTTGAAAAAAGGTTAAGAAGGATGAACCTTTTCTTTTAGTCGGAGAAAAAGGTCGTTTTTCAGAAAAGGTTGTTATTAGGATTTTAAAAAAAAAAAACTATTATGGGAGGTTTGAAATTTTATTTTATTTTCTTGAATTTTTATTGGATGTGTATTTTGTTTGTGGGCAAAAAAATTCTAATTTTTTGCGTGCTTGTAATCGTGATTTTTTAAAATATTTTTTCATATGTATATATATATATTTTTCAAAGAACTGCTATATATAATCCCATGTTCATGATCAAGAGAACTGCAAGAATCTAAACCTCAGTGAAGTGTATCTTGGAGAAGGACTTTCTTTGTGTCGATTTGATTGTGAATGTTATTGAGGATGTTAGAAGATCCTTCCGAGTTGTCTATGCCTTTGCATTGCAGTGGGACTGAGTTTCTTAGATATGAGAATTATTTTCTATCACTTTCAACATAATATAAAAATTTAATGTTCTGTCATTCCAAAATACTACTTTTTAAGAATCCAGCATACAGTAGTTTGTTTAATTGTTAAGTTAATTACATTTTTTCATTTGATAATTCGGCAGTTCCATTTATCATACTGATTCAATCACTTTTTTGGTTAGGAACCGAAACTTAATGATTCTCATTGAGTATTTTCTACACACTCTCTCAAATTGAACAATTCCTCGAAGAGTTTGTTGCTTACACCTTTTGTATAAATAAATACATGCCATTTGGGATTCTCACAAACATCAACCCTATAACTTCTTCATCAATGTTTTGCCTAATAATGTGGCGGTCCACTTTCACATGTTTGGTCCAACCATTTTGAACCGGATTGTGAGCAATGTACTTCATCCTTAATGACTACTTTTTTCCCCATTGTCGATAATATTATAGTTTTGATATTTGAATGTTTTCAAGCTAAGCTGATTTTATCGTATGGTATGGTTTTATGTTTTCAACCCAAACAATGTTGAATGTTCATGCATTTTTTTTCATTTTTTCAATTCTATCATTATTCGCAAACATTGACAAAATGTTATATTAGTTAAACCGATTATAGTTAGTTTTCTTTAGTCTAACTTCCTTTTTTTTTTGCATTTTCATAATTTTCGTTTCTTGTTATTCAAATGTATGTATATTTTTAATTGTTCTGCTGGTCTAAGACACTAAAGTTTCCATTTTGTTGACAAACCAATAGATTTCAATCTTTATTTGTAAGTATAAACAAAAGTTTTCATTTTCTTCTCTTGATATAGAATTTTAATTTTCTATTTTCGAATTAATTTACTTTCACATATTTTCTTCAGTATAAAGAAATTTATAATTTTTTTGTATTAGTTCTTAGAAATAATCTCTTCTAATTAAATTACAAACGTTAAGAATTTGCTGTATTCAACTTTTCCTATTTGTGATATTAAAAAAAAAAAGGACAATCCAAAAAAGTGAAAAACTGGTCTTTCAGGTCAGGTCAGGTCTTCTTCCTGCAAAAACAAAAACCTCAGAAATAGAGAAAGTTTCAATCTTTCTTCATTTTCTTCCTCCTAAATCGTTGATTTCTAAAACGGAGAAGAAGAGAAGATAACGCGATTCACTTGATTCAGCCTTCCTTCAGGTTTGGTGGGCTCGAATACTCAGGAAATGAAAGGGGCAAGTAGTGTTAAGAAGAAAACCCAGTTGTTGAACGAAGCTGGTGAGGCGGAGACGGTAATGGAAACTGTCGGAGAAAGCCGGAAAATAAGCGGCGACGGTGGGTTTGTCAGTGACGACGGCGGAGGAGGAGGTGGAGAGTTGATTCTTCGCGAGATGGGTGATGATAGGCGTACGGAGGATGAAGAAGAAGAAGAGGATGAGGATGAAGACGATGGAGGAGATGAGGAAGATGAAGAAGGAGAAGGAGAAGGAAAAGGAGGGCAAGAGGAAAGGCCAAAGCTTGATGAAGGGTTTTACGAAATTGAAGCTATTCGTCGTAAGAGAGTTCGAAAAGTAAGCTCCTTTTTTTCTTCTTCTTTCAGCAAATGTGGCTTTTTTGTTAACCATAACTAGTTGATTGGCTGCTTTAGTCAATAGTAGTCATCTTAACAGAGCTGAGAATTGGCGTCTTTGTTCTAGAGGAGAGGAAGAACATAGCAGAGTAGTTTTATAAGGAAGCAAAGTTTTGATTCTGTTGTTGTTATGTGATCTTTAATGTTTGATATCTTCTTGGATTGATTGAATGATTCTGCCTTTTGGTTACTGGTTCTCTTCCGCTATATATAAATTTGATGGTGTTTTTTGATTTGTAGGGCAAGGTTCAGTATCTAATTAAATGGTGAGTTTTTCTAATCTTACTTGGTTTCATTTTTTAGTTTGCGTTCTTGATTAAACCTATGCTTTTCCATTGACATAAGTTATAAACTCGGTTGTGAAAGGCGCGGGTGGCCCGAAACTGCCAACACATGGGAGCCTTTAGAGAATCTCCAGTCTATTGCTGATGTTATTGATGCATTTGAAGGAAGGTAAATAAATGCAATCTAATTTAGGAGTTTTGTGATACTTTTGAATTGATTGTTTCATGGATTTTCTTGGTTTTAATGTATGGATTTGCTTTCTTGTTTCAAAGTTTGAAGCCGGGAAAGCCTGGTAGGAAACGGAAGCGCAAATATGCAGGTCCTCATTCTCAGATGAAGAAGAAGCAACGTTTAACATCTACATCACATGATGCTGCTGAGAAATCTGACTCTTCTATGTCTCTCAACAACTCAAGCCTTCCTGACATTCCTGATCCACTAGACCTTAGCGGTTCGAGTCTACTAAAAGGAGATGGGGAAGCGAAGAATGCTTACGTATCCAACCAAGTTGAAGCTAACAGCGGGAGTGTTGGGATGGTTCGACAACTTCGTTTAATTGAAGATGAGAAAGAATATGATCCAACACTTAACGAGCTAAGGGGACCAGTCAATAATGGTAACGGTGCAGGATGTTCTCAAGGAGGAGGCATTGGTTCTGAAGGTGATAATGTAAGACCCAATGGCCTTCTCAAGGTTTATCCTAAGGAGCTTGATAAGAACAGTCGTTTCATAGGTGCTAAGCGGAGGAAGTCTGGTTCTGTGAAAAGATTCAAACAAGATGGATCCACAAGTAACAACCACACAGCACCTGATCAGAATCTGACACCAGATTTGACTACATTAGACTCTTTTGGTAGGATTGCAAGGATGGGGAATGAATATCCTGGTGTGATGGAAAATAATAATTTGTCTCAGAAAACCAAGATTGAGGAGTTGGACATCACAAAGATACTTAAACCGATGAGCTTTTCAGCATCTGTATCAGACAATGTCCAGGATGTGTTGGTGACCTTTTTAGCGTTGAGGTTTGTCTCTTTAGCTCTTAGGTCATTTCTCGCAATTTGAGTTTGTATTTGTACAATTTTACTTATTTGGCTACTCTCATAGGTCTGATGGGAAGGAAGTGATGGTGGACAACAGATTTCTCAAGGCTCACAATCCTCATCTGGTAAGATTACCTTTATAGCTTTTTTTTTTCCTGCACTTACTTATTTTGAAGTTTCTTATTAGCTTTTCTAATTTGTTTTTTCGACACCAGCTGATTGAATTCTATGAGCAACATCTCAAGTACAATCGCACGCCTTAAATCATCCCGGAAGGTAAGAATTTGTTTGTACACAGCACTTGTAGGTAGAAAAAGATTAGATGGCTTCTTTATTCTAGCAGCGCAACATGTAGAGTCGAGGTAGCGGCAAGTGTTTTTTTGTATCGCGTCTGCGGGAGGTTTCAGATTGTAATTTATCTCCTCGGGTTCGTTATGTTCACTCTCTATCATAGTAAATCTTGTCACTTGGACCTTTGCTTCTTATAGCGGAAGTTTTCTTGTACTTGCTTCTTCAAAGATCAAGTTCATGATATGTTGTTGATGCTATCAAAATATATGAATCAATCAATAAATAATTATGTATACAAGCCAACAAGTGATTTTTTTTTTTTACTTTCGTATGACATTTCGCTGATGTAATTTGGAATGTCGCTCTGAAGCCAAATGAACTGGAAGAAACTTGATCCTCTTGGATCTTGGTTGCTCCTTATGCAAGAACTCAGTTTCATATGCTCTTCTTTTCAAAACTCTTGCGTCATCAAATGCCTCTGAAAGATCCAAATTAGAATTCTGAATTTTCTCAGAGTCATTAGAGAACTCTTGCATCATGTCTTTAAAGGATATAAGGTGCACCGCACATTTTTTAACCTCTGCAAGCGGGCTAAAAGAATCTCCTTCTGTGTTTTCGATTGAGAATTCAAACAGGGCTTCGTTGTAAGCTTCCATGGACATGCAGGTTCTGCTGAATAAGAGAAGGTGATCTGATCCAAAAGACATGTTTGTGAAAGCTGTTGGATCAGGATACCACACCTCATCCATAACAACCAGCTCACAATCATCAGCATCTTTTAAAATACAAGAGCAGTGTATCTTCAGATTGTTCATCGGGTACTGTCCATTAACTCCAATCATGACGCAGGCAGAAAATCCCAGAATGTCAGACGATGATTCATTATGAGGTAAGTGTATATTCAGCGAAGGACCCATGACTTGGTGATTGAAGCAAGTGGGTACATCACTTCCAGGAAAATAAGAGTGTTCTGGTTTTGCTGACTCTAGCTTCATGTTACGGTGAATGAGAATCCGCGCTGCTTGATCCAATTTGTAACAATTGCTAGCTACAAACTGGCGCAGACAATATTGGTTGAAGCAACCTGAGATACTCACTAGGGATGTGCAGCTATGGATGTAGAGATACAAGAGTCCTCGTGGAAGCTCATCGGGCAATGCTTGAAGTCTCTGACAATTGTTTAAATTCAGTCTGTTCAACCTGGTGAGCCGTTTGATACTTGCGGGGATGAATTCAAAATTGTTCCCACTCAAATCTAGTTCTAGTAGATTCCATAAGTTACCAATACTGTTAGGGATCTCTATCATGTTCATGTTGCTTAGGCTCAGAGCTCTCAAGTCATCAAACCTTGATAAGGGAGGACAAAAAGAATGCAATAAACCTTCTGGAGTGTAGAAACTATTCCCAATCGCTAAAACTTGAAGACGGGTAAGACGTGCAATAGACCATGGTGCTCGCCTTATCGCTGTTCTACTAGCTTGAAGCACCTCAATAGCTACTAAATTCCCAATGTTTTCAGGTAGTTCTTTAATGCTAGTCCTATCTAAAGCAAACCACCTCAAGCAGGTCATTGTCTGACAAATTTCTGGTGGAAAACTCTCGAGTACAGAACATCCAGAAAGCTTAAGCTTTTCAAGTGATCTTAGCTCAGAAATGCTTACCGGAAGTGATGTAAGTCTTTTATTTTCTGAAATATCCAAGGACCTAAGCTGAGAGAGATTACAGATCCTTGCAGGAATTTCTTCAATTGATGTCTCAGATATACGCAGAACTTCTATATTCGTGGCAACATGAGGGAACTTGTTGACATTAAGGCAACCAGACACTTCAAGCGTTTCAAGAGATGTTAGGTTCTGTAATGTGTCTGGGAGGTTCTCAAGATGTTTGCAACCGTCCAAATTCATGGATTTAAGTGAGATCAAGTGCCCTAGATAGCTTGGAAGTGTCCTGAGTCTCTGGCAATCTGACATATCCAATTCAACCAGACAAGAGAGATGGCTGATTGATGATGGAAGTTCCTCTATCTTTGTACTGCTCAGATAGAGTCTTCTAGTATTCCAAGAAAATTCTGGAAAATGCATTAGACTTGAGCATCCACTCATTCCCACTGTTTCAAGCGACTTCAAAGCTATTCCAATCGGAATGTTCTTGAGTTGGATGCAATTAGTTAAGTAGAAGCAAGAAAGTCCCTTAAGGTTCTTGATAGATGGAGTAACCTCAACCAAGCTTTGGCAATAGGAAAGGTTTAGTTCCTCCAGATTTGTGGCTTTTGAGAGATCAGGAATTTCGACAAGGTATTTACAGCGAGAAAGATCCAACTTCTTCAAGTTCCTAAGAGGCTGAAATTTTTACATCAAATGTTTTAGTCTTCTCGTCCAATAGCAAATAGCAAAAAGAAGAATTATCTGCAGTTTATACAGAGAAATTACCTGGATCCCATCCCAAAGTTTTTCAAGACTGCTATTACTCATACAAAGTTCAACAAGAAACTCAGGACAAAATCTTGAAGGCATAGTCTTTAAAGGGTATCCATCCCAACGGAGATAACGAAGCTTACGTGGGAGATAACTGAGTCCATTAGGTAGATGCACTCTAGTCTCTCCACCAAATGAAAGATCATAGAAGTTGAGAAGCTTGAGATTAGACAATCCCTCGAAAGCTCGATCACTAGCAAATACCTCAGAAATTTCAGAGAGGTTCAGAGAGATTCCTTCAACAAGTTGTGTTCCCTAAAGAAATGAAGAAGAAGCTATCAAAAGTCAAAATCATTTACATGAAAATTCTGAAAAGATAGAACGAGAAGAGAAGCACATGCACTCTAACTTACAGAATTTTCTGACAGCAAATCACAGATGTCTTCAGGATCCCATAAAACTAACCGTTGGGCTGGGTTGTTAACTGCTTGTTGACGAACAAGCTCTCTACCCATCTGTTCAAGCAAATCATGGATCTTTACGCATCCATTTGATACAACTATCAAAGACTTCTCGATAAGAATCGTGATACCGATTTCAGCAGCATAGCCACAAATATCCAGAAGTTTTGTGACATAATCAACATGCTTCATGTTATAGAAACATGATATATAGAGAAAAATTGCCTTCTCTTGCTCATCCAATCCGTCGTAGCTAACTCTCAGAACTTCCATGATATCACTATGAGGGTAAGTTTTAAGCCTAGCAAGAGTGCTTTCCCATTCTCTTTGGCTTCTTCGATAAAGGAAGGAGCCTAAAACTCTTAGAGCCAGTGGAAGACCAGAAGCATAGTTAATAGCTTGAACCGATAACTCCTGAAACCCATGTGGAATTCTAATCTCCTCTCTGAAAGCATAGTTACAAAAGAGCTGGAGAGCTTCTCTTTTGGGTAAACACTTCACTTTATATACCAAATCTATTCCATGAGAAACTAGCAAATGTCTATCCCGTGTTGTCACGATAATTCTGCTTCCCGGACCAAACCAATCAATCTCCTTCACCAATTCATTCAATTGCTCAGATCTATCTACATCGTCAAGCACAATCAAGACCCTTTTGTGCCTGAACCTTTCCTTTATCATGCTGCAACAAGACACCGAGCACCACGCTTCTTTATCTCTCTCTCGAAACATTCTGCATAAAAACTCCTCTTGTAAACGCCTAACTCCGTATCTGTTACAGACTTCTTTCACATTCTCCATGAAGCAATGAGCTTGAAATCGACCTGAGAGTTGATTGTATAAGTACTTAGCAATCGTAGTTTTCCCAACTCCACCCATTCCCCAAATCCCCACCATTCGAACATCCTTGTCCTCTATAGACATCATAGACTGAAGAAAGTCCATATGAAAACTCATTCCAATCAAACCTTTTGAATCATCCCTTGAAGTCAAAACCAATTTATCAGAAATGTCTCTAACAATCTTCTGAATCAGCTTTGACTCATCCCTCCTACCACATAAAAGTCATCACTTCAATAACTTTGATTATTAGTTATTAGACTGTCTTAGAAACTAACAATTAGACTGCTTAGAAACTTACCAATTAGACTGTCTTAGAAACTTACCAACTAACAATTACCAATTAAACTTCAATAACTTTGAATATAGTTATTAGACTGTCTTAGAAACTAACAATTAGACTATCTTAGGAACTAACAATTAGACTGTCTTAGAAACTTACCAATTCCGAGAATCTTCACCAGAAATGGCAGCTAATTTCGTCAATGCTTCTTTCCATTTCCTGACTTTCTCTTTGTCACTGTGACTCTCAACATCCTCACCAAAACATCCCTTATGTCTTCTCACGTCCGAAGGATCAACCTCGTAGAAAATGGGCAAGATTGTCTGACTAATCGTATCTTTACATTCCATGATCTTCAAGAGCTCGTCTAAGCACCAGCTTGAAGCTGCGTAGTTCCTAGAGACCACGACGATGGCGAATCTGGAGCCTTTAATCGCATCTATAAGCTCTGGGGAAATAGATTTTCCTCTCTGTAGATCCAAATCGTCTCTGAAAGCGTTGATCCCCATCCGATCAAACTCGCAGAATAGATGGCTCACGAATGTTTTACGCACATCTTCTCCTCTAAAACTCACGAAAACGTCCGTTTTCCACACTGAAGAAGAAGAAGATTGCATCATCTTACAAGATAAAGTCGATAATTGTTGCCCTCCTTGCTATTTTAGCATAAGCAGGTTTCTACTATCAGCCAGAAATTCTCCAAAACCTGGAAACCATGAAAATGATACTCAGAGCTCAGAAGTCAAAGGTTCCAACTTTACAACAACGCGTGGCAGAGTCAAAATCAAACCTTTTTGTCTTTGTTTGCCATTTAGCAGTGTAAACGCTTAAAACGGTAAATATCACTTTGTGATTCTCCGAAATCTAGAACCTTTTACACAAACCTCTTCTTGATGGCATTTGATAGAATCATTGGATCATTCAAAAGTGAAAGAAATATAAAAATACATTGTGATTAGAGTTTGAATTGTGTGTGAAGAGATAGATACAATGGAAAATAAGTTCTAATCAGTGTTGCAAAATCACTCAAGGAGATGGTGAATCCAGTCCTTAACAATAGCCGGTGAACCGTACCAAGGTCTTGTTTCATCGTCTGCGCCAACAGGTGAGTGGTAAACACCGTCGAAGCTAACATTAAGTGCACCTTCAAGATGAGCTGAGACCTCAGGAACCACTCCATCACCCCAAACATCAGCTCTTCCACATACTTGCTTATATCCTTGCCCTACAAAACGAGCACGGAAAGTAGGCCCTGAAGAACCGCTCTTCTTGTTGCTTGCTATAGCAAGTTCTGAAATCCCTTCTCCACTGTTGATTCCGCTGTTGATTCCAACAGTCACATCGGAATCAACATTCGCATCTGCATTGTCCACCAAACGAGCTCCACGAATGTATCTACACATGAAGTACTAAGTTCAGATTGGACAGAGGTTCCACACATATGGTTTTTAGAAGAAGAATTACCTCCCGGCGATACAGACATATCTCAGCTCAGGAGTGTAAACAGCTTTTGCACAATTCTCTTCGACATAATAGAGAAGACCTCTTGTTTGATCAATAACCCCGGATTGTCCTCTCGGTGGTGGTCTAAACGGGATACAAAACCATAAGTGGTTAAAACATTGAAGCAACATCTCTTGAAAGGTCTGAAAAATGTAATCGACATGCTTGTTACCTACAAGTGAGGCGTACCAAGTGTCAACAACAAAGAGATATCAGAGTTTCCGTATTCTTCCATGTAAACTCGAGCAAGCCATCCTCCAGCTGAGTGTCCAATCAAAGACAATCCTTGACCTATAAGTGACGCAAAACTACTGTGTTTTATGGTTACCGCGATTCACAACTGATACTAGTAGCTAAGTCTGATCCAAGAACACAAAGCAGCAATATTTAGCTACCCTATTGGCAGCATCCAAATCGAATATGAGATATACCTTGAGCTAACTCATTGGCTTCACGGACTGCATCATCAATTCTATTCAAGTACCTGATCATCCATAAACAAGACTCATCATCTGAAACCAGTCACAAAATTCCAAACACAGAACAAGTGATACATTCATAGAACAATCAATACCAATCAAGAACAGGACGAGGGCGGAGCGTGCCACGCCAGTAGGCTGGATCAACCAAACCGGCTGCATTTCTAAACCAATCAAGCCTTGATACAGCTGCAACCACCGCAGGAACACCGTACTCACCTAATGTTACCTCCAGCTTCTTGTAGTCTCCTGAATTGTTCCCTAAACCCTAGGAAAAAATCCCACAAACGAAGCATAAACTAACATGCAACCCAACATCGAATCATATAACACAGAAACCAAGTTTTGGACTTTATCGACGTTACCAAAGAAAAATGCAAAAACACTGAAATTATAAGAAACAGAGAATTCAATTGAAAGTGTGAAAATATCGGTGGAACCACACATTTTCCGTCATAGTTGTCTGATTGTCTCAATCAGAGGAATAAGATTATTTACCGGGAGAATTACGACGGGACGGGGTTTGACGTTTCCGGCGGAAGAAGAGGATGAGGAAGGTGACGTGGCGGCGGAGAAGCTTGGCCTCAGCCTAAGCGATGGAAGAATCGCCGAGGCCATTTTTTGGTTAGTGGTTACAAGGGCATGATTATCAAGGGTTTCTTAACAATAGTTCTTAGTAATTTTTTAGTATTAAAATCTTAAGATTTACCTCTTACAAACATGTTTTGGGTTTTAGCTAAGAAACCTTTCTTACCAATCTTATCATTTGCCATTTAATTAAATACTTTTTAATACTTCAAAATTTATCTAAGATTTGGCTAAGAGCCTACCAATAATCATGGTCTAAGAGCTCAAGCGGAGAAAGCTGGAGTTTTTAAAATCCACAAGCTCTTGGGGTGAGCATTTTAATGTATTTACAAAAACGCCCCATTTATTTCGATTCTTATCACATTAAGTACAAAACTCTTGAAACTATTATAGATTGAGAACAAAGCTTTCTCTTCCTCATTTGGTTTAAAGGCGAGGCAAAATAACTCTGAAAAGAGACCATTTTTATGGTCTAATTCCTTTTATTCTCTAACCAAAATGGCTTCTCTGTGTCAAACTTGCGCTTCGTCTTCTACTACACCATTGCTTCTGGCGAAAAGGGTGTTTTCCTTCAATTCGTCGCCGTATATCTTCACAAGCGGACACAAAATCTCTCGCCATTGTAGCAGCTTCAGAGCATCCACCTTCGCGTCTGCGTCTACCTCAGTTTGTGTCGATTTAAAGGATCTGAGAAGCAATGAATTGGTGGAATTGGAGTATGCAGAACTAAACCTCAATCATAAGATATCTGAAGTATCCTCCTCTCTTCTCTCTCTCTGTTAATTTCATTTGCTTTCTGGGTGTTACTCTTATTTATATACGTATATACTATAGTGTTTCCAAGTAGAGATCTTTTAAGATTCATAGTCTCGCTGGTCTATATCTAATTAGTGGATAGGATAGAGTTTCATTTGTGTTACTTTGTTCCTTTCTTCTGCTTAGAGTTTTTTTGTTTCTCTGTGTTTTGTTTGCAGGAAGTGGGTCATGTAAGAATCAGACAGCATGTTAATCCTCTCAGTTCGTCTTTCTCTGTAAGTTGATGATGTTGCAAAGTTTGTGACAGCTTATTATAGCTTGATATGTGGAACAGCATACTGATTTACAATGGTCTTTCTTTCTGATAGAAACCAGCTGCAGTTCCTGTTTGGGATGAAGTTTATAAGGATCCATCACTTCCTCTTATGGTGGATATTGGCAGTGGTAACTTGTGAGCTTACTTAGACTTGTGGGACATTTTTTTTTCTCAACTCAACTCTGTTTATTCTTTATATTCTTCTGAGAGTTGAAATATGCTTGCTTCTTCAAGTTATTCTTTATAGTCACAACCAATCCTTTTCTCTTGGAGACTTTTGGTTGCAAAGTTGGCATCTTTCCGTGGAATCTGATTTTGAGCATTCAAATCGCCATCCTTTATATTATTCCTTGTGTTGCTCCTGTTTTATGCTTGAAATGTGTCTTAACTTTTAAAAACCAGTTTCCTATTTGATTTGCGTTCTTGCTTCTCTGCTTTGTAAATGGATTTGGATTCTCTTACTAATACTGTGGTTACTTCCTTATATTTTAGGTAGTGGCAGATTTCTCCTATGGCTAGCCAATAAAAATGCTGAATCAAGCAATTACTTGGGGTTGGAAATACGTCAGAAAGTAAGGATCATTCATCTACTTTAGAATGTATATTTCGTTAACGTTGGCCTAAAGAAGTTCAATTTGTCACATTTCTTTGCAGCTGGTCAAGCGCGCCAACTTTTGGGTGAATGAGCTCGGACTCTCAAACGTGTAATCTCTGCATTCCAAAACCTTAGGAAAGATCTTTAGAATACACTTATGTTATACTCTGTTGATAACTTCTTTGATGGATGGGTTTCAGACACTTCATATTTGCAAACGCCATGGTTTCCTTTGAACAACTTATATCGAGCTATCCTGGACCGTTGGAGATTGTCTCAATCTTGGTAAGCGATTAAAAAATTTTAATCATCCGAGAAACCGATATTTCTAGGCTCTGTCTTGATATCATGATCCAACATCTTGTTTTGGCGTGTTAAATTCAGTGTCCGGATCCTCATTTCAAGAAACGTCATCAAAAGAGACGTGTTGTTCAAAAGCCTTTGGTGAATTCCATTCTTCAAAACCTAAAACCCGGCGGAAAAGTAAGTGTTTTGCTTAATTCTGAAAGCTTAACTTGCCTTCCAATGGCAACCAACATTACTACTGGTTCTACACAGATCTTTGTGCAATCCGATGTGCTTGAAGTGGCTCAAGACATGAGAGATCAGTTCGATGAGGAATCAAGTGTTCTTCAACACATGGAAATAGTCGACACAGAAGATGGTTGGTTAATGGAAAACCCGATGGGTATACGAACAGAACGAGAGATCCATGCAGAATTCGAAGGTGCAAGAATCTACAGAAGACTTTACCAGAAACGTTAGCTTACATGATTCAGTTTCAAACAAGTAGTCCTCCAATTTGGTCGTTGAGTTGAAGATTTATTGAAACCAGTTTGGTTTGGTTTAATTCGGTTTTGATTTCTAGTATAATGCTTATCAGTTATCATTATATAGAACTTATTCGAATCTTTCTTTCTTTAAAGCTTTTGGATAATTTTGATTGGTTGAGAAAAACAATAAAAAGACCTATGTTTTCAAGACATCAATTCCTCATCAATTAAAATATATTATCTTGCAATTTTTTTGTGGAAATGAATAAAAGGAAACGCGTAGCGTGGAAACTACGGCTCGATAAGCAGCGTCTCAGGCGTTTCCTCTGCTTCGACAAAGGCGGAACTATAAATATTCAGACGACGTTGTGATCTTTTCTTTCGAATTACGAAATCAAATCAAGTCTCGTTCTTTGTACTGGGCAATCGCTTTAAGACCATCGCATAGTCGAATCTCGTGATAATCAGAAAAACCCTCAAGCTTGGTACGGACATCTCTAATCCTATGCTTAGATTTATATTTTTTTCTGGGATTTGAGTGTTAAAATAGTATTGTGATATGTGAATTCGTTATTGTTGTGTCCATGTATGTTGTTTCGAGTCAGAAACTACGCATCAGATGTTGAAGATTTACTTACGCGTTTTTGAAACCCTAGTAATCACTGCTTTAAACCTCGAATGTTTCAAAAACAAAAAATGATTCTTTTTGTTCGTTAGAGAAGGATTTGTATGTGTGGAAATGAGAAATTGGATTTGAATGTTGGTCAAGTTTCTTAACCATCTATAGTCAGAGGCATTTTTCTGTGAACGAAATGTGTCCATATGTTTTTTTTGCTCTTCTTTTCTTTAACATGTTCTATAGAACTCTCCATCGTTTTAGATTTGTCTGATTGTCCCTTGATTCTTTCTCTCTTAAGGTTTAGTGTTTGCTGACATTAGCTTTGAAATTGGAGTTAGACGCCAACATTCACTTAGCTCCTTAGTACTCACACAACATTAATCTGATCGTTATTGCACGGATTTGATGTAACAAAGTATCTGTTTTGCTTCATAATCTAATGCCTAGGTGTTTTTTTGGTTTACAGTTTAGTCACCGCTTACTCTGAAATTGAAGTCTGAAAAAATGGGAAAGGATCAACATAATCACAGTGACAGAGGATTCTTTCACCACTTAGCAGGGTTTGCAGGTGGACATTACCGGCCTCACAGTCATGGTTATGGTCATCACGGTCACGGTTATGGAACTCCTTATCCATACCCGCCGCCTCCTCCTCCTCATCATCATGGCTATCCACCAGTTGCTTATCCTCCACACGGTGGTTACCCTCCAGCCGGTTATCCTCCAGCTGGTTATCCTCCAGCCGGTTATCCTCCTCACGGTTATCCATCTCATGGCTACCCCGGTCCATCTCACTCAGGTAGTTTCAATCTCAACATTTACATTCTTCCTCTTACAAATATCTTTACATGTCACCACATTTAGGCTTTAGATTGTTTGTTTACGTATGTTTTTATGGTTAGTCTGTATTTGTTTTTGCCAAATGATCCTATAACCTTTATCATCTTCAAACAAAATTCATTTGTAAACACACAGAAAATGGCGTTTTCAACAATAGAGACCTTTAAACTTAATGTTGATATGAGAAAACCAAATTAATGATACAGGACATCACCATGGAGGCATAGGAGCAATTATAGCGGGTGGAGTTGCTGCAGCAGCTGGTGCTCACCATATGTCTCACCATGGACACTATGGTCATCACCACGGTCACGGCTATGGCTACGGTTATCACGGTCACGGAAAGTTCAAACACGGCAAGTTCAAGCACGGAAAATTCGGAAAACGCTGGAAACACGGCATGTTTGGGAAGCACAAAGGGAAATTCTTCAAGAAATGGAAGTGATTGTTTTCCAAAAGATTGATCCAATTCAAAGACCATACATTATCATTACATAAGAATAAAAACTATGTCTTTTAAATTGCATTGTCAAATTCCTAGCCTAGAGGCTAGAAAGTTGTAATATTTCTTTCTGTGTTTGGTTGTATGAAGCTTGTATAAAGTTTGTTCCTTTTGGTAGTTAGAAACTGAGATCCACTTGTTTGAAAACGATCATCTTTAATACTTTTGTTGATGTGGAATCTTCACACTAAACTTCTTTCCTTTTTATTTAGAGTTGGAGTTAAAGTTTGATTAAGATTGGTTTTGTTGATACTTATCCATTTTTGTCTATTGGGAAATTGTTTCTTGGTTTTGGTTTAAGGAATATATGAACCATAAATGAAAAAAGTAATTTGGATTTTGTGTATAAAGAGAGTATTAGATGCTTTTGAGTTTTCTGCCAACCTAGGAAATTACAAAGTGGAAAGACAAAAATGCCAAAAGAGTTGTAAAAAGTTGGCAAAAGACAACTTTATCTCTCCAACCTGCCACTAGTTTTTGATTTTACTTTTATCTACTAACTTTATACAAAACTTCTCAATAATTTATCAATGTATTGATCTGTGATATTTGGTGATTATATAACTAATCATATGATAATTGGATGTATACGACTATGAAAAATAAAATAAAGGAATAGGCGGGTACATAAACTTAGATTTGAACTAAGTTTGTGATATATACTATTGTTTAGTTGACTGAGGTCTTAATATGATGATAGCATGTCTCAGCGTTTAGTGTTGTTTTGATTTGAGTTTTTCGATAATAACAAAATATTTCAAATTATAATATGTGTTAATTAAACATCAAAAGTAGAACATGACAAAAGATTAGTTTAACCATAATTTTGACCTTGTTCATTTATCTAAACTTTCATGGATGCTTACTAAATATATAAATGACAAGTTTTTGATTATTAAGATTTTTGGATCTGTAATGAATTATATAAAAACAAACTACTTTTTTAAAATATCCGGGGGAGATAGAGAAGATGAATAAAACTTGTATTTATAAACTCAGCTATCAATTTTGTTTGTCTTGATACCAAAAGAAAACTCCAAAGTGGTTCAAGAACGGTCAGTAGTTTCCTAAAAAATAATCAAGACAAACAAACGGTAATAGATATAGAGAACTAAGAAAGTAAGAAGGCCCTTCTCATAATCAAGTGTTCTAATATTCTAAAATTGCAAGAGGATGGATGCAATCAAACTCTCTATTCTCTAAAGGAAAAAAAAAAAAGAATGAGAGAAAGAACATTTTAATTTTTTTTTGCATAAAATGCATTTTTAGAGAGAATCAAGAAAAGAAGGGTGCATAGATAAAGAGAAGCATTAAAAGATAATTGACAATTTCGAAGACACAATAAAATTTATGTAGTGATAGTAATCTTGTGTATATCATCCTATTAATTAACCACATGGTGGTGGGCGAGTGGTTCTCGTTTGGTTGGAAGGATCGCCCTGTTGGTCTAGGCCAGGGATCGATCCTCCCCAGACGCAGTTTCGCTCTCTCACTCCTGTGGCCACCTGGGAATTTACCTGCGGACTTGCTCAGGCGCCCCAGACCACCAGTTTATCAGGGGGCCCTTAAGTGGAGGCTTAAAAATCCCTGTAACGCGGGCTTAGGCCCAATGGGCTAGTCAGATCACTGTGTGGTCTGGATACTGGGTTATCAAAAAAAAAAAAAAATCATCCTATTAATCAAACTCAAAATTGATGATATAGGATGTGTTATCTTTTTAGCCGCCGCATAATCGATATAGTAACTATTGGTTTTAACGATTCTTAAGACTTTGGCAAATTTGTTAAAAAAAAAGACTTTGGCAATAGTCTTTTAATTTCGATTATAAGAAGAAGAAAAAGATGGTGCAAAAACACTTACATACGAAATATGGTTCTTTTAAACCACATTTTCGAGACCACGTCCAACAAAAAATCTTCCAAAACATGAAAGAAAATACACCATTTTAAAACATACACCACTTTGTTTTACTACATTTGTTTTTTTTTCATAACCAACCAGCTCTAAGATGAACTCCACCGAATCTAGACTTCAACTACGCATAACCGGCAATGCTAACGTACCACAGTCTAACACTTACAATTTCAACAAACACGAACCACAATCCACATAAAAGATAGATATTCATATTCTAATAAACTACATAATATCATCGCATATAATATGTGTTTTTCATACTCATGCTTCTTTGGTGCGCATACTCTTCAGCAATGACCACTAGCTTCTCTTTATGATATCCACAAAATAACAAAAAAAAATCTTTGAGAATGTACATGAGTAGAGAAAAACGATATTTTCAAATTTCCAAGGCTTTTTTATTTATTTATTTTTGCTTAGTAGACAAGTCCACAAGTCTCTACATTTTTTTCCTCTTTTTCTGCTTGTATCCAAAACTTCCATGTTGCTTAAACGTTCATTTTGTCTTAAAATCCGCAAGTAATTTGACTCAAAACAGTTTAAACATCATTACTTCAGAGAATCTAGACATGGCATTTTTTCTTAAAAAATAGTAGTAATATAAAAGAGAAAGAGGGCAAAAGAAGTCTGAGATTGATGAAGTAAATGACAGTAAGAGGCACATGTCGAACATGTCAGCTCCTCGAAAACCCATCTCTATCCCTTTCCTCCTTTGCGGCTCTTTTTTTTTTTTTCATTTTTAACTAAACCTAATTATATAGTTTGTTAAAAAAAAAAAACTAAACTTAAATATATATAAAAAATTAAAAATAACAATCCAGATTTAACAAAATTTTAATAAAATATAATCAAGAAATAATTTTTAATATTTAAGTATTTAATAAAATAATTTACAAGTTTGGATGACCAAGACTACTACTAGTCTACTAGTGCATTATTTCATCAAATACATGTAATTTACAAGAAACAAATAATTGTAGCTAGGTTGCATTCTTAGAAAAACCTAATAAAATAAAGTGGACAGTTGGGATATGAAGTCAGGCTTATGTGTCTGAAAGTGATTAGATTTTTTTTTGTAGCTTTTCGTTATTTTTCTATTTGTATGTAAAATATTGAATGGGAAAAAAGAAGAGGAGAAACATGGCTCCAGCTGTATTCACGTACCCATCCATCTATTTTTGTCTTTAAAATTTTTGTTTATTCCATATTCTTAAGAGTTTTTTTTTTTTTTTTTTTTTTTTTTTTTTTTTTTTTTTTTTTTTTAAGAGTTAAGATAATGAATAAACGTTTGTATTTTGTTATTATACTGTTTCATTTGTTATTGACTTCGATTGCATTATTAGAAAGTATCTTTATTTCCACCAAACACTATTAACCTACCGCTAGTTCAATAATTCGACTGCGTGAATTTATTGTTGATAATATAATTGACAACCATTTATTATAATAGATCATTATTCTTCCTCAACATGCTTCGAGAATGGGACTATTATTTTACTAAAGTATAGGTAGAAATATTTAATCATGTTTTTATTTGAATCATGTTGAACTTTAGACAACGAATCACTCAATTCTCAATACATATTTTAGTTATAAACTTCAAATTCATATTTTTTCGAAATTTTGTTTACATTTATAAAACTATTTCTGAATATAGTTTGTTTAAAAATCCAAAATAAAAATGTATTTTCTATAGAAACTAAAAATATGATGTGATATAATTTGAGTGGACAATTCTTTAAGCATGATTTTCCATAATATGTTTTGTTAATATACATTTTGAGAAACCATTTTATTTTGAAATAGATATAATACAAATTACAATTCTACAGAAAATGGTCGACATAAAACACATTATATTTATTTATTTTGAGCAATGAGAAAAGAAAAATAATATATTTGTAAAGTACGTTGACGTTAAAAGGATAATAAAAGAGGAGAGAAATTGCATTTTTAGGAACAAAAATAGAAACCCTTTATTTGTGTTTATATTCTCCCCGTCAATTTCGTTAGCGAATATCACAATTTTTCTTCGGGTTTAGAATATTTTTACTCACACAGCAAAAACGCGAGAGAGAGAGAGAAGAAAAGTTTCTCTCTTTGGGGTTCTGTGAAAACCAAAATCGAAATCGCATCATAATCTTAAATCTCTCTTCTTCTACGAATTTTCATGTTTTTGTTCCCTCTCTCTTGATTCCACCATTTCACTTATTTACATTTTTTTTTGATAAATTCTTCTCCTTTTTCTTTAGTTTTTTGGTTTTCACGAGAGGATTTTTCAAAGGTCTAAACTTTCTTGGGATCTATCAGATTGTCTTGAAAATAATGCTTACGGGTTTACACAGGTTTGTAGCTGAATTCTAATTTCTTTCTTTCTTCTTTTGACTCATTTTGGTAAAATCCTAATTCCATAAAGTTTGTTACTTTTTCATTCTCTCTGCTTCTCTGTTTTTCCCTTGGCTTCAATTGGTTGTGGCTTGTTCTTTGATGAAAGTAGCAGCTTATTTTCAGCTTTAATGTTTGTTAAATGTAATTAAGTTTGTCGTATGCTGTTTGTTTATTCTAAGTAATTTAATCTCTTAGAGCTTGTAGCTTAAGTTTACTAATGGTAGAAGTCATGTGATCTTTGTTCTTTATAGATTAGAGCTATGGAAGAAAAAAAAAGACATTAAATACTCTAGCTTAGTGGTTTTGTAATAGAGAAGGCAGTAATAAAGAAAAAGAGGGAAAGTTCAATTTAAGTAGAAGTTTATTAAGAATTATCTATTAGCTCAAGATTGTGTTTTTCTCATAATTCAGTTATGGGTTTAAGATGAAACTAACTTTGGTTTGATCTCTTTCGTCTCTGGTTTTGGCTTGTTAGGTTGATTGATCATACCACCATGATGGATATGCATCATCTCTGATCCAATGGGGAAACATTTCTGACCTTTAATGGATCCCCAAGCTTTTATTCGCCTTTCCGTTGGCTCTCTTGCTTTGAGAATTCCCAAGATCCTTTTGAACTCTTCTTCAAAATCTGATGAGAAGAAGAACTTTTCTTCTCAATGCTCTTGTGAAATAAAACTACGAGGCTTTCCTGTTCAAACAACATCTATCCCTTTGATGCCGTCCCTAGATGCAGCTCCTGACCATCACAGCATTTCCACAAGCTTTTATCTTGAAGAATCTGATTTAAGAGCTCTTCTGACCCCTGGATGCTTCTATAGTCCTCATGCTCACTTGGAAATCTCGGTTTTTTCGGGTAAAAAGAGTTTGAATTGCGGGGTTGGTGCTAAAAGACAGCAGATTGGGATATTTAAGTTGGAGGTAGGTCCTGAATGGGGAGCAGGAAAACCGATGATTCTATTCAATGGCTGGATCAGTATTGGAAAGAACAAGCGGGATGGTGCTGCAGAGCTTCATTTGAAAGTGAAGCTTGATCCTGATCCTCGATATGTTTTCCAGTTTGAGGATGTTACTACCTTGAGCCCTCAGATAGTTCAGCTCCGTGGCTCGGTCAAGCAACCTATCTTCAGTTGCAAATTTAGCCGAGACAGGTGACATTTGATTTTTTCTTCATATATGCACAAATCTATCTCTAGTTGCTGATGGCGGTATTGATTCTTCAGGGTGTCTCAAGTGGATCCGTTGAACGGGTACTGGTCAAGTTCAGGCGATGGAACTGAGCTTGAGAGTGAGAGACGTGAGAGAAAAGGCTGGAAGGTGAAGATACATGATCTCTCTGGCTCTGCAGTTGCTGCTGCTTTCATAACAACTCCCTTTGTCCCATCCACTGGCTGTGATTGGGTTGCCAAGTCCAATCCGGGTGCTTGGCTTGTGGTCCGGCCTGACCCATCTCGACCCAACAGCTGGCAGCCTTGGGGAAAGCTCGAAGCTTGGCGGGAACGCGGGATCAGAGACTCCGTGTGTTGCAGATTCCACCTTCTATCAAACGGGCTAGAAGTTGGAGATGTTTTAATGTCTGAAATTCTCATCAGCGCTGAGAAAGGTGGGGAATTTTTAATCGACACGGATAAACAGATGCTAACAGTTGCAGCTACCCCAATTCCAAGCCCGCAGAGTAGCGGAGACTTCTCAGGGTTGGGACAGTGTGTCTCTGGAGGCGGGTTTGTAATGAGCTCGAGAGTGCAAGGGGAAGGGAAAAGCAGCAAGCCTGTGGTACAGTTAGCTATGCGGCATGTAACTTGTGTGGAAGATGCAGCCATTTTCATGGCACTTGCTGCAGCTGTTGATCTTAGCATTCTGGCTTGTAAACCTTTCAGGAGAACGAGTCGGAGAAGGTTCCGGCATTACTCCTGGTGAAGAAAGGAACTCTCTTTTGTGTTTTTAGTGTACAGTTTTTGAATTGGACACAAAGTCTCATTGTATTAGGAAGAAACTGGCTTAAGATTAAGAAATTTAGCTCTTCTCTGAATCAGACCAACTTCATATAAGTGGAACAATATCCAGTACTAAGTAGATCAAAGTCTTTGAAGCAACTAAACCAGTCAACAGAAATGATAATTCTAGTCTCATAATAAGATCAAAAACAGCAAAAACAAAAATTGGAAAAATGAAAAAGTAAACCTTGGATTTGCCCTTAAAACCTTTAGTTCTTCTTGTCACCTCCCACTTCAATCTTCTTCTTCTTTGCCGTGGCCTGCGAATACAAGAAGGTACCGAAAATAGCAATGGCTGATCCAAGAGCATTCAGAGGTCTAACAGGATTCCTAAACACCAAAACCGTGGAGACAATCACCACGACTCGCTTCATTGTGTTCCCTACAGAGAAAGTCAATGGACTGATCTCGTCGAGTGCCTGGTAAGAAGATTGGTTGTACAGATGGTAGAAGACACCAGAGAGCAAAACCCAAAAGTAGAACGTTGATGGTGTCCCAACAGATGCAATGGCTTTATGGTAACCTTGAACCCAATGTGATCCTTCAACGAAAATCGCCACAGGAAACAGATAAAGCAGAGAGAGTATACTGATGCAACCGTATAGATTCAATCCATCAATCTCTTTAAAGCTCTGTAGACTTCTTTTAGAGTAAATGTTTCGTAAGACGAAACCAACATTACTAATCATAGCTCCTGATAATCCTCCTAAATTGAATGAGACTTCAGTGACTGCAGCTAAAGAACAACCCATAACAATCGGAAGAATCGATAACCAGACAGCTAACGGATACGAATCGCCGAGTAAAGACGAGAAGATAACAGAGAAGACAGGCTCTGCTGATTTGATAACATGAGTGAAAGAAACAGCGACCTTGGAGAACGAGACACAAGCTGAGATGTGTCCAATAGTGTGAAACAATGCAGGACCAAGGAGAGCAATGATGAAAGGCTTGGAGATTTTAGGGCACGGATAAAGCTTAAAGGACCATAAGATAAGCATCCAAATAGAACCTGCGAAGAGCTGAAACGAAGCTAGAAGCCATGGATAAGGGAAGACATTGAGTGCCTTTTTGTTGAAGATGTTGAAGACGATGTTCTGGAAATACCAAAGACCAAACACAATCCCTAGCTGAAGAGTCTTAGCTTTCTTCTCTTTCTTCTCCGCTTCGCCAAGATCGGATTTTTCGTCTGGATTTGAATCCGATGAGCCAACGGCGGCGATGGATCTGGGTCTTTTGGAAAACCCAGATGAGGATTCAGGGTTGGAGAGTGAAAGCAAGGGTTTTGCGGCGGCATCACGAATCTGGAGATTGGGAATCGGTGAAAGCCCTAGTGGGTATCTGTGATTGAAGGGTTTAGGGTTGGTGACGAGAAGAGCAGAGAGACGGGTCGGTTGTTGACGGGTCCGGGTCTTGTGGAGGAGACCCGGATTAAGGGAAGGAGATAGATTCAGGGAGATCATTGCTTAAGCACGAACAATAAGCACGAACGCAGGAAGAAGAGAGAGGGAGAGAGAAGAGAAAAAAGATAGCTTTTGGTTTCGTTGTGGGTCGTCGTCGGCTCTGGACCAAACGTCAGAGATCCGTTGGGAAGTACAATTTTTTTTGAAAGCTCTGTTCTTGGACTCTGCTCCTCCTTCGAATATAGTAGTAGTACTATCTTTTTTTAAAAATTATTCCAATTACTTTGTTTACTTATATTATATATTTGGTAAAATGGCCCATCCTATTTGAAAAAACATTGTGCAAAATGTCTCAAGATTCGAAAAAATGGGACTCACATTTGAAAGTTTGGAATTTTTAATTTGTAAATTTTATAATTTTAAATAAATTTTATTAGATTAAAAAAACTTCACGATAAATTTTACTATATCGTTTTGATTGTTAGCAATCACAAAATCGGAAAAGATTAGTGATTTTCTAAATTGATACCACCATTTGTCTCTTGTCGTTATTTTTGCATATTGCATATTGATTTTGTTATCGCTTATCGTTTTTTTTTCTTAATCCAAACATTTTGGTTTTGAATGGATGTTGTGGACAAAGCGGATTAAACCACTCTACTTTTAGGGCAAACAACAATCTGCCGCAGGCCAAACTTGTTTCTATGTAAAAGTAGTTTATAGTTAATCCGCAGTAGATTTCTTCGATCCACACTACTACAAACTATAATTTATGAATGGTAAATAAAAACAGTTCAATCCGCAAACGGATTTGTTGCGGATTTGTCCGTTCCAACTGCCGCAACCACTCGAAGTTTCAAACTCTTTACCTTTTTGTGTCACCCAAATCAATTAGGTTCATTGATGTTAAATTACTAAAGTTTGTTTTTTTTTTTTGGAATTTTTTTTTTCACTTTTTACACGCTGGAGATGAGAAAAAGGCCAATGTGGTAAATTAGGCTTTTAAAAGTTTTGAAAGAAGAAACCAACGACACGAAGCTAGTGTCAGATCTCGAGATTTGAATCGGTGTTGAAGCCGTCGCCGGAATTGGTGGAGAGAAAAATGGCGGCGAAGCAAATGGAGGAGATACAGAAGAAGCTAGGGCTGCTTAGTTACCCTAGGGCAAATGCTCCAGCTCAGTCTCTCCTCTTCGCCGGGATGGAACGTTATGCTCTTCTCGAATGGCTCTTTTTCAAGTATCTCTCTTCCTCTCCTTCTTTTAGCTTATTCGATCCTCGTCTACCAGAAAAAATGCTGCGAATTCTCTGAATTTTGAAGATCAATTTTAACTCCCAACATTTTCAATTTTCGAGCTCTGATCAAAAATTCGATGGGTTTGTTTGGTTTTCACTGTGGGAAATTGACAATAGTGTTTGATCAAGGTCTAAATGTAGTTTGAATTGCTTGATTAACCTGGAAATTTTGGGTTTTTTTTCTTCTTCTTTGCAATCACAGTGAAAGTAATGATGGAGATTTATTTGGGGTTTACTTATTGTTTCTTCTTTGGCTCTATCTTTGAAGGTTATTAGGTGATAAATCACCTTTCTCACAGCAAAATCTCCAAGGAGATGCTGGAGTTCGTGATGAAGAAACTGTTCGTATTCAATGTAAGTGTTACTTTGATCGTGTTGGCCTTTGAACAAAGCAATAATGACTAGCTATTGTCTTAGACTATAATGTTTGCTTCCATTGATATGGTGGTAGTGCTGGGAAGATTTTGTTGAAGTGATTAATATTTACTATATTAGTTTTGATGTGTAAGTGACTTCTCGTTTTCAGATTTGGCAGAGATCGCAAAGTTTTTGGGGATTACACCAACTGTAGACATAGAAGCTATTCAAGTAAGCTTGTTTTAAATTGTTTGATCATCTTTTTTTATCTAGCCTTAACTGGATTTTTGCATTTACATATATTTGCTCAAGTTCTGTGATTTGTCAAAGTGCAAGCATGGGTTTCCCGATTGAAGTTTCTTTTGTTTTGTAAATTTTCAAACTTTCAAGATGGCAATAATAGTATCATTGTTTTAGGGGCATGGAACCTATGAAGATCGGATGGAAATGCTTCGCAATATTGTTGATCTAGTGGAGGCAAGCCTCTTCTCAGATAATCAAGAATGGAGGTACACATGTCACTTGTATCTGATATCTTCCACCAGTTTGTATCATTACTGTGGCATTTTTGTAGTCATTCATCTCCCTAATTCCCGTCAACGTTATTGTTTGTTTTGTTCTTTAGTATTGATGAGCAAGTTGCCAAAGATATCCAGCTCATAGATGCTATTGCAGAGAGACAGTCTCTTATATTTTCTGAGGAATGCAAACTGTTCCCCGCTGATGTGCAGATCCAGTCGATATATCCATTGTAAGAACCATTTTCTCCTGTTATCTCCAAGTTATTGCACATTTTCTCGTTATTTAGTCATTGTGGGTAATGGACTTTTTCAGATGTATTGTAAATGTAAACTTAGTTTTCCAAATTAACATATGAAACTTTGCTACTATGAGTCACTAGGGTTAGCAATGTGTTTTTTGTGCCAGTTAGTTATATGCTTTTTTTTTCACTTATGCTTATAGATCTATCTGGTCTCAGAGGTTTCCGTTTAAAATCAAGCTTTAGGTTATACTACTATTGTACGTGCAAACCGTAGTCTTTAGATTGTTGCTTCATGTTTCAGCAGATGTAGTGACCTTATGTTCCTTAATCAAAGTTAATTTGCAGACCAGATGTTTCAGAACTGGAGACAAAACTTTCAGAACAGGCCAAGATTCTCTCTAATCTTCAACAGAAAGTCGATGACTTGGCAGCAAAGGTGTGTTTTGGTTTCTCCATATTGAAGAGTTATGTTTTGACTCTGAACTACAGAACTCATTGGACCAATTTGCTGTTTCATCAGACTTGAAATATTTCACTCAACTTATTACTTATCGCTGGTTTACTTGTAAACTGCATATACCAATTGCTTAACTTATAGCTCTTAAATTATAAGTACATAATTTAACTAATATGTATATATGCATCTCAATTCCTACTACTTATTGACTTGTTGATAAAAGGAAACAGTCTTGTTTTTTAGCAGCTAGGTCTAAATATGTCTTTTTCTCCTTTCAGCATGCTTACAACCCAGATGAAGAATATACTGAAGTGGAATCTCAACTAAGGGCTCGTTTAGAATCGTTTCTTGAAACTGCTAGGGCATTCAATACAATCTACACAAAGGTATTTCTTTTTCATAATAACTCAGAATTCTCTCTCCCTATCAACCTAGATTAGCTGGAAGCAAAATGCTTAAGCTCAGCATTTTTCTTGTAGACATGAAATTTGCTATTTCTCTCTATCATGCTGCTTCCATGTCGCAAAAAAATGCCTCTTAATATCTTTTGATCTGACAATCTTTTCCAGAAACTGAAAAATAATTGTATCTTTATCACTATGTTGGATTTTTTCAGGAAATTCGTCCATGGACGCATATGATGGAAGTGCCTCAGCTTCATGGTTTTGGTCCTGCTGCAAACCGTTTACTAGAAGCATATAATATGCTTTTAAAGGTACCCCATTGTCTCCTTCTATCTTTATACTTGGTTGTATTGACTAAATTGAGTAGCTCTCGGCGGATTTAACTTTAGTTGACGAGGCGGATCGAGTCCATATCAGTTATGCTTTGATTCTGATAACATGATGAAATGAAATGAATTGTGTACTGTTTGGCAACAGTTCCTAGGGAACTTGAAGAACCTAAGAGACTCACATGCAGCACTTTCAATTGGATCATCGGGGACAGTTGCTGGAGAGCCATCTTCTGTAACCAGAATCGTATCTGACTGTGAAGCTGCATTAACTGTTCTCAATCGAGATCTTGGAATCCTCTCGGCTTCTATTGCTCGTGAGCAAGGTGAGCGTCTATAACCGTCTCGAGTTGACCACACTTGAAAAGGAGCTGCATCATTCAGTTCTACTCCATGAATGTGATGACTTGTATTTGGTAGAAATCATTTTAGGGGTGTATTTTGATCTCAAGGATTGTATAACTCTTTTCAGCACTTTTTGCTTCTGTTATATAACCAAATCGGCAAATCTAATCTAAAGGTAAAAAAAATTCTCATCGTTTTTTCATGAGTATCACATTAAAAAGACGTTTTAGGATTCACAGAGACTGACTTGAAAGTCAATTTTAAACATTTACTTAAAAAAAAAAAGAGTTCAAAGAGACTGAAGAGCATTTCCCCTGCTGCAGCCACAAGCGTCGTTCTCACAAAGACAGTGTTAGTAATGGTCCTGCTCCGACATTACCGGATGTTGAGCAAGAAACTGGTCTTCTGGAACAAGTGCTGACTCGTCAAACTTTTATTTCTTTGGCTCTGATTCCTCAGCTAGTTGTCCAGGAACTTTTTAAGTAAAAGAAACAGAGATCTTAGTGGAAGCTCTACTTCTGTTAACAGCTAGTTGTCCAGGAACTTTAAGTAAAAGAAACAGAGATCTCATATTCCTGATTTCGACAAGATTTGGTGGATCTCCATTGTAGCAGATGTCATGTCTTTCACTTACTATGCCATTGGTCTAAGCTCTTGGAATTGTTCAAGTTGCAGGTGAAGAAAAACTACAAAAGACTCCCATAGACTTGACATGGAGTTTTTAAAGCAAGTCCTCTTTGGAACAGTGACTCAAACACACAAGATATAGAAAACCTTGCAAACATATATATATATATATATATGATTCAAATTTGTTATCAAGATCCAGATTTATGTGGCTTCCCTTATCGTGTAATTATGCTGTGTGCATGTATGTGAAGGTCGAATTGAATTGGGAAGAGTCAAATAATAATATGGACTCCTATGCATGACAAGAGAATTCCAATAATAATATGGACTTTGATTTGTACAACGGTTTTTGCCAATCATAAACGTAAACGTTTCATATAAACAACCATTAACGCAAAAATTGAGGTTTATAACAAAAGAAGCCTTACATGGCTTCGAGAGCTTAGCTCAGCTTTTGGCAAATGTCTTCATTGAGAAACTTTTCTTTGTACCATCAAAAGCTGCCTCGGACACCGTCTAAGCTTTCCCCGAGTGATGACCTGCAAAAAACAGATGGATATATAGATGATTCATGTCGAATCAAGGGAATTTTGCACAACACCAGTCATTCATATTGTTCTAAACTACTGACAAGTACAATAATTGTAAATTTCCAAAAAAGTGGTAGTAAAACCAAAGAGAGAAATTGTCCTTTAAAACCTTACTTGTACATACAATACTTGTACTCTTGGCTCCTAATCAAATCTTTTTCACCTTCTTCAAGCTGCTCAACAAAACAAGACAATGCATAAAAAAGAAGAAGACAGAATTTACAGAAAACTCATCATCATAACCATCGCTTTTACAAGACTCACCGGATCACTCTCATAAATGAGTTGATAGCAAACCGGAGAAAGGCATCGCAGCGCACAATTCTCTTTCGCTATTGCAGAAGATTTGCAATGCCAACCCCATAACCCACTGTTTAATTTCCCAAAACACATAACACAAAAGTGAGCATATAAGATAGAACCAAGAATTTGCAACTAATCCTACAATGATTCACAATATCTTCCAAGGATAACCAAGAATCAAGTTACAAAAGTTTCCCAATTTGTAAGGATAAAAACCAAGAATGAAAATTTCTCACCAAGAGAGAGACTCAAACCAAATCGCAAGTACCGTAATAGAAATTGCAGAGAAATTCCTCGTGGACTCACCTCTCTATATCAGCGTAGCATTCGCTCTTCTTCTGCCTGATTTCCACATCCTAAGAAATCGATTTCTCCGGCAAGATCAGCAAAGCATAATCCAAAAAAGCTTAGATTGAGAGTCGAACACAGAGATATAAGCCAGACTTACGGAGATGGGACGAGGAGATTTGGAAAATACGCAGGGAACGAAGTACAGTGAGAGTAACAGAAGAAGACAAACGAAGCTTGAACGAGCTCGGGAAATTTCCATGGCGTCTCTCGAGACTCGAGCTTGTTTCTTCTTCGATCGCAGTGGCTAGTTCCAGCTTCGATTTAGAAGAACGGTTTGACTAATAAGCAACTGTGGAATTTTCGAGATAACCGAACCGGTCTATTCCGGTCTGAGATTCTGGGCTTATATGGGCCTATCGAGTACCTCTCCTCTATCTAGATCGAAAGCCAACCAAAAAAAGGTTTGCGCAGTGAATCTCAGAGAGACAGATACTCAGACCAATGACGTCATATTAGTTCGATTTAATGTCATTTTTAGAATTAGTCTCCGAAATTTCTAAAATAGCTGATCAATGCCGACTTCAAATGATACGTTTCACTATTGAACCCTCTTTCAAAATAACAATTGAATCATTGAACCATGCGGTCAAATGATGCGCTCATGTTCACACTGACTATGTAGTGATTCCTCTTTGTTACGCATTGTGGACGAATCTTTTTTATGGATGGATGATGAAATGTCGACAGACATACACAGCATAAGAAGACAAGTTTAATGCCGTAATAAAATCAACCACTTCCTCGATGTGAGTATCATCAGATTAGATTCTTCAGCCTCCTGAATCCTCATCTTTTCTTTTAGTATCAAATTATACTTTTTATTTTAAAAAATAAAGGAATTTATAAAGACAGGTTTTCAATTGTTAAAAAAAAAAGACAGGTTTTATATGGGTCGTTTTTCTTAAGTAAGTAATAGAATGGTGACAGACAGTAACTTTGGACTCAAGATTCATCAGAATCTTTTTTCCCTTACCTCCTTGGAATTCGTTGCATCCTCACTAATAATTATAGATTGATTATCTACGCACTTACAAGATTCCCTGCTAAGTTACCGATTCCTATTGACCTATACAAAGTTATCGTTATTTACATCACTTTAATTATTTGGTGTTCATGTCCACTCGAAGATTCAAGATTGTGTAACTTGTGTTACATAATAGTAGTATAGTAGTAGTAGTATACTGTATATGACATGAAAGTTAGCGTTAGTATACTTAATGAATGATGCACGAAGAAATGAAATATTATTCGCAAAAGAAGAAGGAAAATGTGAAATTAATTAGAGATCATTAGCATTATTTATTTATTTATATAGCATGCTCGCAAATCTTTTTTTTGTCAAAGAAATATTTTCTTCTTGTTCTTTCATTAATCGATATATCATATATCCAAAGATCAAAACTACATTAAAATCTACAACATTAGATTTCAAAATGCTCTAAGAATAGACAAGGATATTTCTCTCTTTCTTGTACTCTAATTCGTTATTTAATTTTCATCTTCTTGTTGTCGTTCCATCTGTTTTCTTTAAATATGAATTGTTGGTTAACAATCCTTCCCAACGAATAAAAAAAGTCAATTTCGAAACTATGATAGAGACACTTACTTATGATTGAATACTTAGATTTGGTTAGAAATCAAATAAAAGATGATTGTTTAGCTATCCCATCTTTAGCATATCATTGAATTATTTGCCAGTTCCACCTGGCGTATGTTCAAGACTCCTTTAGGTAGTCGTCTTCACCAACAATTTACCAACAAATGTTATACTTTAAATGAAAGGTACAATTTTCAAGTCGAGCTACATGCTGAAAATCTGGGTTCGTTGGTTCAGGATACTCGACCTCGAGTAAGGGATATTTTTCAGGATACCTCTTATTCTGGCCATCGTTGTTTCATAGATGGATCGTGGAAAGAAAGTGATAAATTTTCAGGTACAGGCTGGGTATGTACCTCAGTTAACGGAGAGGCGCCAACCATGGGAGCTGCAAACCTGCGTAGAAGTCTCTCTCCCTTACATACCGAAGTGGAAGCTCTTCTTTGGGCAATGAAGTGCATGATAGGTGCCGATAACCAAGATGTGGCTTTTTTCACAGACTGTTCAGACCTGGTGAAGATGGTGTCTTCTCCAACCGAATGGCCGGCATTTTCAGCGTATTTGGAGGAGTTACAGAGCGACAAAGAGGAATTCACAAATTTTTATTTATCTTTAATTTCTCGTAGTGCAAATGTAAAAGCGGATAAATTGGCACGAAATGTTCTTACCGAACCGCATCACATCACGTATGTAAACAACATTCCTTAGGAATGGCTCTTTTGAATCTTAATTAATAGCGGTTGACAAAAAAAAAAATGAAAGGTACTTAACCTCCATATGAGTCATATCTACGTAACTTTCCCATTAATTACCAAACAATAAATATGATAAGTAGCATATACCTATCATATCATATCATATCATATTATCATTCTCAAAACACCTTCGACCTTGCTTAAAGATATATATACCACACACGACAAATGTATTATCTACTCCTATAATTTTTTTTCTTCCAATGCTCACATTGTCTATTAACTTATCTGGAAGACTTACTTAAAAAGAAACGAAACGAATAAAGCTAAAGCATAAAACAGCTATCTTTGAACCTTTTAGTGCCATGCATATATTTTCTTGTTTCTTTGGTTAAATTTTTAGTTCCCATATTCTCCACAAAAGATTATTGTATTTTTGTACATACAAAAGGCCAACATGTTACGCCCAAATCATTCCCCTTCACAAAAAGTGAGAGACCATCTAAATACCTAAACATACTATAATCAAGTTTTTAATTTTATTTAAAGAAAGTTAGTTGTAAAATGATGTTAAAACATGTACAACAATATTAATAAAAAAATTACATATCTTAAAGAATTAATCCCTTATTATAGAAGTCCAAAGATAATAAAACTCTTTGATCACAAAGAGCCCAAAGATAAGGAGAGAAAGAGAGAGTGACACTTCACCACACCACCTCCTCTCTCTCTTCTTCTTCTTCTTCTTCTTCTTTCTCTGCTTCTTTAACACAAAAACAACATTAAGAATCAATCAAAATGGGATCAATGCCAAACCCTAATCCATGGTCACCATACGATTCTTCCTACAACGATTGCTCTCAAGGAATCTGCAACATCTACTGTCCTCAATGGTGTTACCTAATCTTCCCTCCACCTCCTCCTTCTTTCTTCCTCGACGACGACTCTTCCTCCTCCTCCTCCAGTTTCTCTCCTCTCCTCATCGCTCTCATCGGAATCTTAACCAGTGCCTTCATCCTCGTCAGCTACTACACTCTCATCTCAAAATACTGTCATCGCCACCACCAAACCTCCTCTTCAGAGACTCTTAACCATAACAATAACGGTTTCTTCTCCTCCACGCAAAGAACCTCTACGACTGGAGATGGACTCAACGACTCTATGATTAAATCAATCACAGTTTATAAATACAAGAAAGGAGATGGATTCGTCGATGGTTCTGATTGCTCTGTTTGTTTGAGTGAATTTGAAGAAAACGAGAGTTTGAGATTGTTGCCGAAATGTAATCACGCGTTTCATCTTCCTTGTATTGATACTTGGTTGAAATCTCACTCTAATTGTCCACTTTGCCGCGCTTTTGTCACCGGAGTTAATAATCCCACCGTCGCCGTCGGCGAGGCTGGTTCAGTTGTTGTAGCTAATCAATCGAGTTCTGTTCATCAAACCGGTTCGGTTTCCGAAATCAATTTGAATTTGGCCGGTTACCAACACCAAACCGGAGATTTTGATTCCGTTGTTGTAATTGAAGATCTGGAGATTGGATCTCGGGATAGTGTTGGAAGATCGGAATTACAACCACCGGAGGAGCGGCGGGACATTAAGGATGAAGATTCGCTGCCGATTCGGAGATCTGTGTCGTTGAACTCAGGTGTAGTGGTTTCGATTGCTGATGTATTGCGAGAGATCGAAGACGAAGAAGAAGAATCCGGCGGTGTTGGAACTTCGCAGCGGCGAGAGGAAGGGGAAGATTGCGATGGGAAGACGCTTCCATCGACGGAGGCGAATCAGAGAAGCGGCGGAGTATCGAATTTTCTGGTACGGAGTTTATCGACGGGAAGATTTATTTTCTCGAGGTATGATCGAGGGCGAAATTACCGTTTACCCAATTAGATAATTACGTTGATTTGTTTTAAGTAATGTATGTTACTATGAAACAAAATTTCACATTTAACTGTTTTTTTTTACTGTATTTATTGATAAATTAAACAGTTCACTAATAGTGAATTAGTGATTTCTTTTTGAAGGCTGAGAACAAGTGATGATTATTTTAATTAGAGTAATTGGTTCCCTCCTGAAATTATGGAACATCCATCACAAAAGCAATGTGATTTTATTGAGGAAATATATAATTGGTAAATACTAAATACTATCAGAGGCGAAATTTGCTCGTGGTGGCCATTTTTGTCGCGGGTTAGCTAGCGAGTAAAACCTTTTTGGAAAGAAAAGCATTTTGAAACTTGGCTTGGTTTTTTTTTTGTTTTTCTTCCAATAGCTAGCTTAATGTCATGGTCGAAGATCAAGGGATAAATGTGAACATGTTGACCGAATTCATATATAGTCGAAAAAGTAAATGGTGACAGAAGAAAAGTTTGGAGCTAGATCAGAGAAGAATCTTTTATGCAATGCTAAGAAAAGTCTAAGATTTTAGCATCCCTCTAAATAATGATCATTGAGTTTCGAATGGGGCAGAAGAAAGAACGAAGACCACTGTGTACGGGTATGGACCCAACCCAATTCAGATCAAAATTAACCACTCGTAATTACGATCTTAAAAATCTTAACGATCTTTTTTGGATTATGAATATGTCTGAAATAATCTCTCTCGCATAAACAAAGATAATTTATCACACAACGTTTAAAAACAAGAAAATCACACAAGAAAAAAAAAATCATGAATCTGATTTTGTGAGCTTGTAATCTACTCCTAGTTGTAGAATTTTGTTGCGTTTTGAGTGTTTAACGTTTTTGTGAGCGTGCTCTGATTTTGTTGTGTGTGAACTGCATTTGTTTGTGTTTATCTGACTTTGTCAAAGAACTGATGCAATGCTGAAAGCGAGACTAATGTCTACATTAAACAGACAAAACAATAAAATGCAACATGACAAAGCATATACCCACAAACAAGGTCTCTAACAATATCTATATATGTTCCAAACTTGACTTGAGGCAGAAATTTGATACTCGGCCAGAGACGTATGCCCCATCGCCATCTCGGAAGAATCAGTGGGAGACTTTGAATTTTCAAAACAATTTAAGCTCCTACATTACTACATCAATAAACATTTATATGACCCTTGATGCTAAACATATAAAGCCATTTTTCTAAAGACTTTACGTTAATTTTACATTTTGAGAACTGTTTGTCAATTAAGTCATTGATTTTTTTTTTTCAATTGTCTGTTACCAAATATCTGTGTAACCCACACACAAAAAAAAAAACAAATAATATTTTTTTTTAAAGTGGAGCTCATGTATTAGACATCGTGAACGTTCGTCGCATCTTGGTTGATAGCACGATAAAAATATATGAACCATTATATAGTCTTATTTTATATTTTTTACGCGGTCTCATGATAAATTGCTACCACAAAAAGTTGTTCTACATGAAAAAACAAAATGACTGATGAGATTAATCAAACCGCAAATATCATACTTACAATTCCAATTATGAATAAATTTGTTAGTATCTCACCATAAAGTGTTACATTTCCTATTTTCACTCTTAGAGCGTAAAAAATCTCAAACAACTTCACAACGACTCACTAATAAAACTCTTCGCAGTAATTTAGCGACCAAATGGGAAAAAAAACAAGAAAATAAAATAAATATTAAAACCGAGCCCGCGTTTAGCGGTCTTTTCAGTTTTCTGTTACACCCAACTTTTCCTTCTCACAAAATTCCCGAGAAAAAAGAAAGAAACGAAAAGAAAAGAAAAGAAAAAGAAAAAGAGAAAGCAAAAATTCTGATTCAAAGACACATTCTCTGAATTTTCATTGTGTTACAAAATCAGTGGTCGGAAATCGAATGGATCAGAGAAAAGGTGATCCAAGAATATACATTGTCACTTTTCTCTTCCTTTCATGTATCCTCATAGGAGGAGTCCTTTTAGGACTTTACCTGGTCCGTTCTGATCCGAACCCTCTGTTTCTACAAGCGGGTATGCTCTTTGTTGGTGTCCCTTGGCTCTTTTGGTTCTTGGCTTACGTTTACTCCTGCGTCCTCAAACCTTGCATCATCTTTATTAGCAAGAGCCCCATCTTTGTTAGCAAGAGCGTTACCAGTTTCGATCCGGAGAAAGGCGATCCGGAGAAGAACGTCAACAACAAGGTTCCCGAAAACGTCACGTCAACTTCGGATCCTGCGCCGAGGAATTCACCGAGGGAAGGTGAGAAGCATGTGCAATTCGGGAATGTGGTGGTTCTTGGGGATGATGAAGAAGGAAAAGAGGAAGATCAAAACGAGAGTAGTTCTAATAATCTTATTCAGGATCATATGCGAATCCAAGAAGAAGAAGATCAAGAAGATCAAGAAAATGTTAGATCGAATTCAAGAAGCGATGATGATGAGAGTAGTGTCGATAAGGACTGCGATAGGACGCCATTGAGATTATCGATCGGAAACAAATGATCTGAGACCGGATGATCGATGTTTAGTGCGCGGATCACGACCTGATCTTTTTTTTCAGGTTGTAAACAAGATTAAACAAAGAGAGAGGCTGTGAGAAAGCTACTTCTCTCGTTGACGTGTGAGACAAGGAATGTTGTTCTTTGAGTAAGAACTAGTTACCATGTAAAAGACCCATAGAAGAATTTGTTTTGTTGTAGCTTTAATTTTGTTATGCTTATGGATTTTTGATGAATTATAAGACGATCAATAACCACACACACCCCAGAAAACAGAACCTGATAAAAGTTTTCTCCAATGTCAGAAACAGAGCATGAACAAGAAGAGGACCATGGACCCAATGTAATAAACAAAAAACAGAGACAGAGTAGTTTTATTTTAGTTATATGTAGTGATGATGAATCTTCTTCTTCTTCTTCTTGACATCACAGGTGCAAGCATCAACTGAATAAGAAGAAGAAGTCAAGCAACCAAACTTCCTCTTCACTTGTCCCCACACACTTGTCTTCTTCTTCTTCTTCTTCCAACGATGAACAACACATTCATCATTCTCAATCTCATCTTCATCGCTCGAAACGCCAATTTCTTCTTCTTCTTCTTCATCTACTTTCTTTTCCATACCCTTAATCTCTTTAGCCACTGTATCACGTATCTGAAGCTGAGAAACAAACAAAACTTGAACAACGATTCTAAGAGGAAGCTTCTGGTTTTTGGCGGCTCGCTCGCATCCTTCTTGAGAGAGTTTACTACAATCAAGAACTTTACAAACTTCCATCTTCTCTGATTCAGTTAAGTATCTGTGGCTCTCCAAGAATACATCAATGGCTCTGTAAATCCCATCTGAGTAGCTCAAAATACCTTGCGAAATAGCCACTGTCATCTCCGCTAACTCCACAAACGCCTCGAGCTTCAGAGAAGCCTCACTCGCAGCCAAGAACAGAAATTCTTCCGACAGTTTTGCTACTTTCACGAAATGTGAAACATTTTCAGAGTCTTCATTGGCGTAGTAAGTGTAAAAGCTCTTTACCACGGTTTTAACGAGCTCGATATTTTCGAAACCCTCAGCTTTTTCTCCGTATCCTCGGGATAGAATCTTGAGATCTGTTGATTTAGCCATGTCGAGCTGCTTGCAGATTCTGATCATGAATCCATTTCGACATTCGGAGTTGGCTTCTAACCAGATCGAATGCTTTAGCGATTCGAATAAGAGTTCACAAGATATTAGCCCCCTTTGATGTGGCAGAAGCCTCTCAACCGCTTCAATTGCTTCTTTTTTTTGCCCTGAAAGGCTTTCTTCCGCATCAAAAACCCATTTCTTTGCGTATTTACAGACCGATAAAACGATGTATTCCACGGGAATGCTGCGGGATTTAATTGCTCGGATCATCAAAGGTTCATATAACCGAAGCGGAATTGTGATCAAATCTTCCGATTTCCAATCTATAACAAACAATCGTCTCCTAGGGTTAGGTCTATAATCATCGGTTTCCACTCTGTTCTTGATCAGTTCACCAAGGAGTCTGGGATCGTAGGAAGCTTTTTCAATAAGGGAATCAAAGAAGAGATCAATGAGTCCAACATCAGTTAGCTTGTCGAAACTCTTGTCCCCTGAACGAAGAGCATTTACTGTCTCACTCCAGCTCGGAAAAACTCGTTGCTCTAAGAACTCAGATGCCTTGCCCAACAAGTTATTAGAGCTTTGTTCTTCATTCATCCCTAAGTAATACGCGATGCAGAGAACAGAGACGATGGTATCAGACGTAAACTTGAATTCACAGCCATTACAGAATCTTTCAACGAGCTCAAAGGTTTCTGGATCAACTTCTAAATCTCGTAGGATCAAACGCAGCTCATCGATCTCGTTTCGCTCGAGTAATGAGCTCACTTTCGACGATCTCTTTGCTAACATTTCCTGCAAAAACAAACTCGGAGAAATTAAGAAACAAAAGTCTCGATCCTATTCGATGAATATCTGGAGAATCAAATGAAACTTACTTTGCAAAGATGAAATGGAACACCCTTTACGTTTATATGAAGATCTGATACATATGATGCTGACATTGAATTTCTTCAAACAATGAATATACAATTAGAGAGAGATCATGGATTAAATCGGAATGAGGATAAATAATCTGAAATAGAAGAGATTAAGAAATCTTACCGGTTCTCACTGTTGTTCTTCTTATCTAAATCTGACATTTTTTTTTGTAGCAGTTTTGGATTAGCCTGAAGGATAGTAGATTTCTGAGCTGGTCTGTATCTTAGGCTCCAAGAAACAGAGTACTCAGTTTCATGTGTTCTGCAACAATGGAAGAAAACAGAACCAAAGGCAACAAAACAAAATATATCTTAAAAATCAAATCGGTAACTTCAAATGAAAAAAAAAAAAGCTTATCAAGAAAAGAATGACTCTTCCAGAGATATAGGATTAAGTTGAGATATAGCAGGATTCTCCGGGGGAAAAGTATTAGTTCGTTTATATTACAGTGTAAGCAAACTTGGAACAATTTTAACTATTTCTTAATAAGGAACTAACTGTACGTAAAAGACTCTAATCACATCATTATCTGATATTTATTTGTCACACAAAGCCATCATAAATAGGCTTTGTCTTCTTCAAAATCACACAAAATCAAAAAAAATTAATAACCTTTGTAAAAAGAAAAGTGTGACTGTCTATAACACACTGGTACAATGAGTCCAAATTTAAAGCCTCGTAACAGAGTGATGAGAAACACTACGATGTCTTAAGAACTCATGATACATGTGTTGTTGAATGGTTTTGATTGTGACCAGAGACATCACCAGTACCTAAAGACACAAATCCATTCTATGTTTTATCAAAAAGCTTTTTCAGGACCAAAAAAGAGATGTGAAGAGACAAACTACAAGAAATCATTTACCTCTCTCAAGAAGCATCTTCGAACCTTCGTAAGAAAATAACCGAACAGCATTCTGGTAGCTTAGTTCTGCGAGTTCTTCATTCTTCATGTCCAACAACCGCGCTACATACCCGAGTACCTGTAACCGTGATTGATTAGGGTCATAATTTTCCATGATTTTAGAAAAAGAAGATCGGTTAAGCAGCCGCAAAGCAACAACATACCATATGAATATTAGCCGGGTGATTAAGTGTTTCCTTTGGCAACTTCGTCGAGTCACTAGACACATTAGACTTATCATTTGAGGCAGAATTAAGATCCTGAGCTGAATTTCCTTCTTCGGGTAGAGAAGGATCTCCGTCTACAAAGTAGAGAGAACCTAACTCTGCCTTTGGTAGTGCATCTGGTGAATCAGTTTCCAATAAGATCCTATCAGATGGAACCTACCAAGAACTGAAATCAAGGTTCCATAATTCCATTCCACCTAAAGCTGTAATATGGTATAGAAAAATTTGGAAATCTTACTGCTTTCAACATCTTCTTGGCTTTTTTCTCACTCATGGACATAAGGAAACCGGAGAAGGAGAAATATGCACCGAGCTTAGCAAATTCAGGAACCATCTCAGCAGAACCTAGATACGAGTGAAGCATGACACCAGAAGGAAAAGGCCCCACAGATCTGCATATTACAATATCACATCATACTACATAAGAACACACTATAAAGAGACAATGACATAATTTTGGTAACATTTGAGAATATAAAGCCAACAAATTTCACTTTTGCTTCTGTACACACGACAAGAAGCAAAAAATCATACTTCAATATCTCGAGTAGATCTCCAAATGCTCGGACACAATGAACTGACGCGGGTTTATTCAATTCCTTTGCAAGTTCGAGCTGTTGACGAAACACTGTAACCTGAAATAAAAATGCTATCTTTAGCAACAAAAGCCATCACTGGGAACACAAACAATTTAAAGCACAAGGTCTGTTTTTCAATTCTGAAACCTGTTCTGAGAAATCAATCTCCCTTCCCTTAGACCCTTTGTCCAAACCAATCTGTTAAAAAAAACAAACCAGTTTCAACCAACACATATCATGGAGGGTTTCAATGAAAAACAATGTGATCAAAGGAGACAAGAGAAAGACTTCTCCAACAGCAGCAGTAGGAGTAGTCTCAAACAAACTCTTCAATGTCTCAAACCACTGAGGACTCCTCTCTGCTACATACCTAAACTCAAACATAAACAAAAGATCTTAAAGTTTGAAACTTTACCAGTCATTTGTAATGTTATATAATTAATCCCCTACCATGGATGGATCCCAAAGCAAGGAACAACAGAAGGGTATTTAGCTCCCATCTCTTTGACCAAATTCCAATCTTTCTAGACCAAACCAAACCACAGATTCAATTAAAACCTAGCCAAACTCGTAAATTTGAAAGCTATCAATCTGACAAAATCAAAACCTCGGAGACTCCATTGACGGCGAAGGCAGAGACGCCGGACGCTACGGCGGAGGAGATTAGCTGAGGAGCTTTGGTGATAATCCTCGGGTCTTGAAGGTGACAGTGCGCGTCGAATAGTTTCATCTTCTTCCAACCGCTTCGTTATGTATCTTCTCTGAGAGTTCTTCTTCCAAATACGTTTCTCCGCTGAACAATTTAGTATAAATTATAATCACCCCAGAACTTTTTATATTTCAAGTAAATACCCAGAAAACTTTTATATGTACGTAATAGACCCTACATTACTAATGTTAGTTTTTTTGGTAGGAGGGGGAAGACAATTGTCTTCCCTACTTTATTAAATAAACAAACTACAAAAAATTATACTCGAACAGTTCTAGAAATCACTGTTCCATTTGCATCCTCTAACATAATCCAAAAAATTTCCTCGGGGCAAGTCTCAACAAAGAGAAAGCCTAGAGGTAAAGAATACGCATAGTTTGCTAACCCATCAGCTAAGCGGTTAGCTTCCCTATACACGTGGTTAACTCGGACTAACCAGTCCCTTGATATAAAGCCTTGGCACAAACGCACCAGGAAAGACAGCGGATGAGCATTACTTATCCCTGTTCGTAGAAACCCGACAACCAACTCCGAATCCAAATCTAGCTCCACTCTCCTATAGCCCCTCTCCCAGGCAATCACCAAACCGTAATAAGCTCCCCATAGCTCCGCTAGTGGAGCTGAGCATATCCCGATGTTTAACGCAAATCCTCCCAGCCATTCCCCATTCGCTCCCCGGATTACTCCACCTGCAGCTGCTGCCCCGGGGTTGCCTCGGGAAGCACCGTCCGTATTAATCTTCACCCATCCTTCACTTGGTGTCTTCCATTTTACTCCTTGCTCAACTCGTTCTGCCCCACGAGTCCGAGCAGTGGCCGTAGCGTGGACTCGGCTTACCTCCTCCGCCCTGTCCTTTATGAATTTCAATCTATCCCGACAAAGTCGTCGCTCCCCAAAGATATCCCTACATCTCCACTTCCACGCCCACCACACCGCCATACTAAACAAAGTTGGCCAATTCTCTTTTCTGCCATCCAGATTATCAAAAAGCCACTCTAACAACGTCTTAGAGAAGAACTCATTTCGCCTCCGTAAAGGGACTAAACGCATCCAAATCCCTGTCATCGCAGGGCAGTCCCGCAGCACATGTAATATAGTCTCCTCCGCCCCATTACATATCGGGCAAACTGAACTTTCACCTAAATGACGTCGTACGCGTTCCACATTAGTCATAATCACCTGATGACTAACCTGCCACATGAAAACCCGTATCCTTTCTGTTGTCACCAAACTCCATATGCGATCAAAATAGCTTACCATACACGGCCTTGCTACATTATCCGCAGTCAACAAAGAGTAAGCAGAGCGTACAGTAAATTCTCCATTGGGGTTGCCCTGCCAAGAGAGCTCATCTCGCACCCCTAGACTGCCATTCACAACAACAGAGAGTAGTCTATTCGTTACCTGAACCGGAAGATATTGGCTCAGCGTCTCCATGTCCCAGCCCATATCCACCTGCCAATACTCCGCTATCAACTTTCCCATCTCTTCAGCGGGTAATGGGGCTAGCGTGTACTCAGTAAGGGGCTCCCTCATCAACCACCTATCAGACCAGAACCGGATGTCTCGCCCATCACCTGGGACCCAACTTATTCCCAGCGAGACAACTTCCCTTAACCCAACACACACGCTTCGCCAATTGAAATTTGTATATATATTTAATATTCAGGCAGTGTCCAATTTAAATTAATTATATCAAATTGACATGAATCAAATCATAGCAAAAGGAGTGGATCCATAAAAACTAAAGTGAATTTTTGAGAAAAAATATGATATTTAATTATCGGATTTTAGAATCGTCTGATAGAGTTAAAAAAAAATAATTGAAGATATGATAAAGCGGATAAAGCAACTATGGTAAAAAAAATCAAAACCAGGATGCTCGTGTGAACACATCAGCATGCCAGGGGGCAAGGGGATATCGCTTCTTTTGGGGTGTGGTACAAATGAGATGATTGGATCGAGATAGATCACTCCAGACCATTCAAGCACTTTTGTAACGGCATCAATTTCAAAGTTAGACAAAACATCAATGAGAACGATTCAACTTCCCACACGTAGTACATAAATTATGGATCCGAGGTTTTAGACAAATGATTATGGAAGGAGATTCTAAACGATCCCTAATTTGTGGACTTAAAAACGTTTGAAGTAAAGGCACACAATATATAAATCTTAATATTTGATTTCAGTCGTTGACTTATACTATTTTCCAATGTTATTGCATCGCCGACAAAGGACAATAATCGTATCACCGACAACATACTTCAGATACGACAAATTTTAAGTTTTTCTATCCGAATCCTCGGATCTATAAAACTTCAGACCAATAACTTTTTCAAAACGTCAATCATTCTAGGCCTAATAAGAATAAGATATTTTAAAATAAAATATGAGTTTTTAAATAAAAATGTAGAGAATGAATTAGTTTATAAAAAATCTAAATTTAAAATAGACTAACTCTAAGAAAATTGACTCTTTTACTAAAAAAAATAGGGTTATGACTACATTAATATGGGTTTAAAGATTTAGCTTTTTAGAGCATTTCCAACCAATTACTCTAATTTTTTACACTAAACTGGATTTTCTTCTCCAACGTATTGCTCATTCTTTATTTTTTACTCCAAAAAAATATTGTTTAAATTACGAGATAACTAATAACTATTGTTTAATTCTACATAAAAAAACATCTCAAATTTAAGGAACTATTTTAAAAATAAAGAAAATCAACTCCATAATAGAGTGATACTTAGAATAATATTGTTCATAATTTGACTTATATTGACTATTTGCGATCGAAGAAAAAAAAAAAAAAAAAAAAAAAATTGACTATTTGCGATTGAAACTATATGGAAAAATAACTCTGCCATAAATTTTCAAAATAATATTCTATTTTGGAGTTTAAGTTGAAAAGGATTTTACTTTAAATAAGAGTTTGAAATAAGATTTGTCTCAGATGCTCTTACATTTTATAATTTAGTTTTCTAATTTTGTACTGTATTAGTTTTATAATCTTACTGCATACGGAGAGCTAAACCGTATTTAACTTATCCGTACGACACTGATCATTCGATTCATACTATATTTAATTATTACTAGATAAAAAAAAATTGAAAACCAAAAATTCAAAATCTAGAAACTTGAACTAAAAACCGAGATTCCTTGCAATGATTATAATAATATTTATTTATATTGCAGTTATGAATAAGAAGTCAAAAAAGGGATTCGATTCGAGAATGAAAAAGGCAAAAAGCAATGTAACTTAAGTCACTTTCATTAACTAGAGTTGCTTTTTTAGTTACACAAACACCTGTACACATCAAAAACTCTGCCCAAAGTTATAAGCGTTACAAAAACAAATTAAATAAATAAATTTCACAAAAAAATATCGTAATCATTTATATACACTACTCCAGTGAGCAACAAGAGAGTTATATTCTTCACAAGTTTCTCTCTACCTAGTAATGTCTCTCTCTCAACTATTTCTAACGTTGCTTTTTCTTCTTGTCCTTCTTTCAGCGATAACCGCCGGAGCAACACTCCGGTTCCTCAACTGTCATCATCATCATCATCATCATCATCATAATGCAACTACCGGCAAGAAATCCCACCCGCCGGGTCATAGAGTATATCTAGTTCCACCTTCAGGTCCATCAAGAAGACATAACTTGCCAAGGATAGCTCAACTTTCCTATGAAAAACCGCCGGGACATTATCGCCGCCACTGCCGCCAGAACTAATACCAAGGTGAACCAAGCTGCTTAAGAATATTCATGTAGTGATTTTCTACACGAATATACATAAATATGTATATGTTCATAGTGAAATGAAGGAATGAACATAGTTTGTTTTCGCACACTGTTCATTTTTTCATTTTCCCCTCACTTCAAGACCTTGTAAAATACCAATCATTATGTGAAAAAACATGTGATGGGTTGTGGTAGTATCTATAACAACTATGTTTTGTAAAATACCAGTCATAATGTGAAAAAACATGTGATGGGTTTGTGTGTATAGTTTCTATAAAACTTATGTTTGTCTACTTGTAATAATTGGAGTTAAATGAAGTTATGTTCCAAGTTGTAACAATATATGTATGTTTTTTTTCTTACAAAACAAAATTATGACGTTCAACTAGTCTAATGATGATATAATAACCGATAACAAAAAAACTGTTTGTCCATGTAGCTACGGATGTGGGAATTTGACCAGATGGACTGGTTGTAAGTTGTAACCATTATCAAGTGTTGCTAATACTGATATAATGATCTTTGTCTAGTTGATGGCTAATACGGTTCCCAAATCAAACATAGTAGTTCAATATTCACTTCAAATGTGTATAAAAACAACAATCATATTATTATTCTTGTTATCATAAATCTTACAACCTTCATTGCAAATAAACTTTTCAGTTTCTTGATTCATTTCTTCATGCATACATTTTTTATGACTACAAATATATTTATCTGAGTATAATTTTTTTTTTTGAAATGATAGATAAAAGAGAATAAAGTTTTCTTGAAGAGAATCCGCCACCACAAACGCTAATTTTGTTCTTATTCATTTAGAACGATTTAAAACACCAACCACGTGTAACCGCAAACGCTCCAACGCATAACATGTGTTGGCGGGTTGCAAGAGAACCAATCAAGTACTTAACAAATAACCAAAAAACAAAGAACGAAAAGCAGTATATCAGTTCTTTTCTTCTTTTTGTTAAAACAAACAGCATTGTCAGCTAATCAAATAATATAAGATATTGAAGACTTTTAGCGTTTGGAAAATTTAACGCTTCAAACTTCAGAAGGAGTCTTTGTTGTCATTTGATCAACGGCATGAACAACGTTCTGAAGCTCTTCCCAAATGGCTTTGTAGACCATCCGTTGTCTGTTCACTGCAGATTGTCCCTCAAAAGCCGATGATACAACATTGATGCTGCCATATATTAAGCAAAACTGGTGTTAAGTAATAGAACCATCTTATATGACAAGTTAACGTAAGATTCTACTATTACTGGATTACATCAAGAGCAGAATTCGGATAAGTACTACCTTATACCCTAACTTTAATGATTTCTACAAAGTTAAAATGAATGCTACTTGTTGAATTTGTGATTATAAATTTATAATGAAAGAAAAGGAATATCAAAATATCTCACAAACTTCAATAAACACTATCCTTAACACACATCTGCAACTTCAGTTATGTGTAAGAAAGAATCATCATCAGAAGATGAAGTGAGTAATTACCAGACATGACGTCCATCTCCAGACATATCCGTTACAGTAACCGACTCTGCATTCAATTGCTCTTTGATCTGTACATGAAGCCAAAACCTCATAAGTAGAGAGACATGCGTTGATAAACAGAAAAAAAAGAATCGAGCTTTAATCATATAAGAGACATGATTCATCATTAATGATCTTAGCTTAGTGATCTTGATCATTTGGAGCTACTGAGAGCAATCAATCGTGTTACATTTTCCCTCCACTAACTAAATATGACAGATGTTGCCAATACCAAGTATGAAGTATCCAATCAATTCCTTCAAAATTCACTAATATTATAACCTATGAATTGACACTGCAACACACATAATGATTCAATTCCAGTGAAAAAAACTTAAAATTAGTTTTTATGAGATATAAAAATCTAACCTTTTGCTCCATGGATTGCATAAGGGTTTGATCAATAGAACCAGCATCATTGATTTGAGAGGATCTGGTACTGAAATTACGGCTGCGAATGACCAAAGCGCCAAACCCAGAAACCCTAGAAACTCTATTGCCGTAAATCGACGACGGCGTAGTCTCTTTACGAGACAAAACGGCGCTTACGCATCTCGAGTTGGTGATTTTCACGAGAGGAGCTGAGAATGAAGCGAAGGGTCTCTTTGAAGATTGAAAAAGGAGATAAAGACTCGCTCTTGTGGAAGAGAGAAGAACGTATGGACGAGTTGTCGCCATTAAGGTCTGCGCCATTGCTTGAGAGACTTGAGAGCAAAAAAAAAGAAAAAAAAAGAAAGTTTTGTGGCAAAGTCGTTGTTGAGAAAATGGGCTTACGACACAACACAGTTAAACTTAATGGGCTTACGACACAACACAGTTAAAATTAATGGGCTTTCGCGGTTTCAAGTAATTTTAAGATTTTTTTTTATTCCAAAGAAAAAGGTGTCACCAATTTTTTTAACAAATAATGTCAGCCGTTGGATCGAATCCTGAACTTGATCAATTGAACAACACCGCCCTTGGGAATTGGTTTCTCTCTTGTTTGCGATAATTCTTCTCTCTTCCTCTTTCAATTTTCTGAGTTTCTTCGACAATTGAGAGGAAGAGAGACGACTCGAGAATATGGCCAACGACACTCACACCGATGACTTAGACGAGCTTCTCGATAGTAATAATTTCACTCAAACGATTCTAATTTGATTTGATAACATGTTCACCAATTCTAGGTGATTGGTGAAAAACGTTTTTGTTCTTGTGATTTTGGTTTGTGGGTTCGTTTTCTATAATTTAGAATTCTGGGTCTTTCTCAGGTGCCTTGGATGATTTCAAGGATCTCAATCTTACTCAAAGGTTACTCCTTTTTTCTTATAATCTCTGTCTCTCTCTAATTGTTTATATGTGCCATGTGATTAGCTACTTTAGCTCTATATTTGAGATTTTTGTTACATCAGTACTAAATAAAAGGTTATGTCATGTTTTTGGTGGGAATTGTGGTGTTGATTAGCTTTGGAGTTTTGTAGAAATGGAGGGGTTAAGAAAGAAGAGGGTGGTAAAAAGGAGACAGAGTCATTGCCGAGTGGGGTTCAAGGTCTTGGAATGGGGTTACCAGATATGAGGAGTAAGAAGAAAGGAAAGCAAAAGATTGCTAAAGAGGACCATGTTGCTGAGGCTCTTGATAAACTCAGGGAACAAACCAGAGAAACTGTGAAGGGACTTGAGTCCTTGTCATCGAAGCAGCAGCCTACAGGTTCTGATGATGCTATGGTTGAAGATTGGATTAAGCAATTCGAGGATCTTGCTGGGTCTAACGTAAGTATACACAAACTGAGTTGTTTACTTCTTGCATTCACTATCTTGATATACTTATCTAGTTTAATACTCTCTTTAACTTCTAGTACTCTGATTAGATTTTATATGATATTCTTTCATGGAATAAAGATAAATTTGATCTCTACTAACGACGTCTGCTGTGGATTTGGTTTTCTTAGTGTAGATCATATCTCTGGTAATCCTTTTCTTGTGTGTGGTTTATTAGGTTCCTGCTTCTGTTCATTTTTCTTCGTTTCAGCTTAACGTTTGGTTCTGCTTGCCATTACTGATGGCAGTTTTGGTTCTCTGAAGCCAAGATGCCTTTGAGCTTAGTTGAGATGTAAAGTTTTTTATTGCTAAAGTTTCATCTAGTTAAGCTTATTTCAGAGTAGCTTTAAAGGGTGTGTTCATAGGAGAGATAGTGATACTAATTTCGTAAAACCACACTTGAAGATGAGAATTAGTTTGCAGAACCATTTGAAAGTAGTCTTGATCACAAGAAGTTTTGTTTCTATGATTTTTAATTTCATATTTTCCATGTTTGGGTTTAGGACTTGGAGTCAATTGTGGACACGATGATGCAACAGCTATTATCGAAGGATATTCTTCACGAACCAATGAAAGAGATCGGTGCAAGATACCCGAAATGGCTAGAAGAGCATGAATCCAGTCTAAACAAGGAAGAATTCGAACGTTACTCGCGCCAGTATGAACTAATCAAAGAACTCAACTTGGTGTATGAGAACGAACCAAACAATTCGACCAAGATAATGGAGATAATGCAGAAGATGCAAGAGTGTGGACAACCACCGAGTGATATAGTGCAAGAGATGGATCCTGGGTTTGATTTCGCGAGTTTGGGCCAAATGTAAGTCTTCTTCCTCATTGGAATCTCTGTGATCTTTAAATACCAATGGACTGAGTTTTGTGTATACTTGTTCACAGGTCTCCGGACATGCTCGAGTCTTCACCAAATTGTTGTGTAATGTGAGGGAAGAGTTAGAACTGTTTGGCCTTGTCCAGCCATTGGAGAATGGAAACCATGTTTTTGTTTCTCTTGTGCATTGTACAATGCAAAAGCTTGTTTTAGTTATTTTTTTACTTGAATACCAAAGTTATTCTCTATTGGGTTTCGGTTCAGGTTCTTTTGGTTAGTTCAGTTTGAAAATAATTTTGAATCTATACACACGAATTCATAAATTCACTGAAACGTTTCGCGTGCACAATAATTGAAGTGTCATATGTAAGGTTTGTAACGTCAAATCATAAGGTTTTATGTTTGTTACTTGTTATAATCATAGTACGACCACACATGGTGGTCCAAAATAATCGTATTGTGTTTGTGTACCTTATTTTTGCTAGACTCCTAGTGGGGTTTTACACGTGTTTAGTCTGAAATGGATGGGTCCGAACTGTTTCTAACTAAACCGAAACAAATGTTATTTCAAAGCTTACATAAACCAGAAACAAGATTGTAATCCATTTCAATTTCAAAATAGTGTAAAATTGAAAAATTTAAAAAGCCAAAAACTCCAACGGAAAAGTGGATTATACATTCAGAGCCGTGACTACCTCTTACAAAAAAGGGCAAGTGCCCTAGGCCACATTTTATGTCATAACTTTATAGGCCACATTAATCAATTGTCTTCTTAGAAATGTCACTCTAAAAAGTCATTTTACAAAGTTCTATCCCCAATATTTGTCACAAATTTCATTCTTTCCTTTGTTTGGCAGGAGTTTTAGTTTCATATATATTTTGGGCTTTTGTTTTTGTTTGTTTAGGATCAGTGGCGGAGCCAGAAAAATTGTTTATAGGGGTCAAATTTTTTTTTGTATATACAAAATTATATCAACTTTATTAGAAAAAAATAAAAATATCATCACAACTATACTATATATTGTAATCGATTTATTATTGTCTCGTTTGCCACAATTTAGCTTATATTTTCAATTGAAAAACTAAACAATCATTGAAATGATATCAACGAGACGATTATACGAAGTCGTTTTCACAATATTCATAGAAAAAAAATCAATAATAGTTTTAAAAGTCAATAAATCAAAAGATGAGATTTTTCTTAATATACGAGCAAAATCATCAAAACATTTTAGTTCAAATTAAAATATATATAAAGTTTTACCTAAATGTTATTTTAAAGTCATTTTCAATGGATAATGGTGATTATAAAAAGAAGAAAATAGGAAAAATCCTAAAGTAACGAGAGATATAGTTATTAGGTTGAAGTTGAATTCATTCATGTTTTTATTTTAGATTTATTTGTAAAGTTTAACTCTTAGCTTAATATTTAGTATAAATTAATATAACATTTTTTTAGTATATATATATATATAGATATATTTAGTAGTTTGCTCTTAAATTAAAATTTGATGGGGGTCAATTTTTATTTTGTAATGGGGTCAATTTACAATTACCAATCAAAATTTAGCTAGGTTTAAAAAATCCATGGGTGTCAATTGACCCCCATGCTATAACCCTATCTCCGCCACTGTTTAGGATATATTATTAATTATAAAACATATTTAAAGAAAATTTTGCCTAAAGCCTCTATATCTGTTAGCACGGCACTGTATACATTCTCAAAATCTTGTATAACGTACACTTTCCAAAGCCACCTTTGAAATTTCTCTGAATCAATGAGAAGCATGCAGACGACTCACCTTGTTCTTTTTTATTATCGGAAGATAGATTCATGACGCCACCGCAGAAAAGTGTACGTAATAATTTAATCTACACAAGATATATTCAAACATCCTGGATTTATTCAATGACAAGATAGGAAAGTTGAGCAATTATCTCTAAATTTTAATCTAAAGCTAGTGGAAGAAGTAAACGAATGTGTGGTGACGCTGCTCTAATGCATGTATATCTGAAGTCACGTCAAACTTGATACTTCGCTCACTCTTTATATATAATAAGATCATTATAAATTTGTAACCATAAAATCTATATCACCAAAGGAGCAGCAAATCCCTCCACCCGTAATGTCCGGGTTGCTCACGTTTACGGTTCACCGGAAGAAGCCGGAGTTAGTTTCTCCGGCAAAACCAACACCGAGAGAGCTCAAACTCCTCTCTGACATCGACGACCAAGAAGGACTAAGATTCCACATTCCCACTATCTTCTTCTATAGACATAACCCTACTGCTTATTCCGATCCGGTCGCAGTTATTCGGAGAGCCCTCGCGGAGACGCTGGTTTACTACTACCCGTTTGCCGGTAGGCTCCGGGAAGAACCGAACCGGAAACTCGCCGTGGACTGCACCGGTGAAGGCGTTTTGTTCATTGAGGCTGATGCTGACGTGACACTTGTTGAGTTTGAAGAGAAGGATGCTCTTAAGCCTCCTTTCCCTTGCTTTGAAGAGCTTCTCTTTGACGTTGAAGGTTCTAGTGAAATGCTCAACACTCCTTTGATGCTCATGCAGGTCAGTTTCACCTAATATCCATTTATAAAGTACACAAATAGAAATAAAGTTCGGTTTACGTTTCTTCGAATGTTATTAATGAGTTTTATGTATTCCAAAGAATGTTTTTTGAAAATAATATGATAGACTTCACTTTATTACGTGAAATATAATAGAGAGCGATGTAGCAACACTAATTTTGGGGACGGTCACATTATTTCGTGCAGGTAACGCGCTTGAAATGCGGCGGTTTTATCTTCGCCGTCCGTATCAACCACGTAATGTCGGACGCCGCCGGTCTCAAGCTCTTTCTCAAAACGATGTGCGAGTTCGTGCGTGGTTATCATGCGCCTACGGTTGCTCCGGTGTGGGAACGTCACCTGCTGAACGCCAGAGTCCCGGTGTGTGTGACACACGTGCACCGGGAATACGATGAAATGCCGGCAATTGGTACGGAAAACGGCGGTAGCCGCGACAATCTGGTAGGCCGGTCATTCTTCTTTGGCCATGACGAGATGTTCGCAATACGGAGGCTCCTCCCACCGAATCTTGTCAACAGCAGCACCAATATGGAAACACTGACGTCGTTCTTATGGCGTTATCGCACTGTCGCTCTACGACCCGACCCGGACAAGGAGATGCGACTGATATTCATCGTCAATGCGCGTTCTAAGCTTAAAAACCCACCACTACCTCCAGGATATTACGGAAACGCATTTGCGTTCCCAGTCGCAATCGCAACCAGTAGGGAACTAACTAAGAAACCGTTAGAGTTTGCTCTGAGACTAGTAAAAGAGGCGAAATCGAGCGTGACAGAGGAGTACATGCGATCGCTTGCGGATCTTATGGTGATAAAGGGAAGACCAAGCTTCTCGTCGGACGGAGCTTACTTGGTATCGGATGTGAGAATTTTCGCAGACATCGATTTCGGAATTTGGGGGAAACCGGTTTACGGAGGAATTGGTACAGCCGGAGTTCAGGATTTTCCGGGGGCTAGCTTCTACGTTTCGACTGAGAAGAGAAATGGTGAGATAGGGATCATTGTACCGGTTTGTTTGCCAGAGAAGGCAATGCAAATGTTTGTGGAAGAGCTTGAGGGTGTGTTTAATGGTCAATTTGTATTCAATAGAGGAAGCAAAAAGCTCTAATAAATTGATCATGTCTTCTCTGTAAAAACTACCTTATTGATAACTTCAATGCAATGATTGTCTTAGTAAAGAAACTCGAACTCTCTGTATCTGTTTGCATTTGTTACCTGGAGGATTTTGAAGATTGAGAACTGATTAGATTTTCTAAGATAAAAGGGCGTATATTCTTGATATTATAAACAAGACTCTAATGGATTCTTGTCTTTGGACCAGAAAACAACAACAAGCACCAGGAAAATGTAGAGAAACCAAGTACCTACATAGTTCCATGCCATGCTTAGGAGGAGTGAGTGAGGTTGGACAAGGCAGAGGTGTCCAAAGCATTGAATTCCTTCACTGCCGTTGCAACCACAAGGCCTAACTTCACAGCATCATCCTCACTCTGTGCCTGCGTCCAATTGAATAATTCGAGTGAGAGTTTAGACACTGAAACTAAGTCAAGCTTTATACATATGTTTACCTCGATGTTAAGGGGAAGAACAGGATCGTGGAGAGAAAGTCTGAGAAGAAACCATCCACCAAAGCCCGAAACGCGGATCTATTTTTTTTTCAAATGAGATGAAAAGATTTATACTATGTAGTGGAGGCAGATTTTAGGGAACTCATATATCTAACACTCACCCCTTCATAGTTAACTGGAGCTCTTTTAAGATTTGGATTTGTTTCTATTGCGTTCGACACGTGTTGCAGGACCTTCTCTCCATACTCCCGGAAATCACTACCATTTTCACTAATTAGTGAAATGCTATTAAAAAAACTAGTCGAGAACTGAAGCAAGTCATCAATCATACCTTCCTTCAAGGTCGGAGTGATTCTTGTCGATTTTAAGCCTCAATTCTAAAGCCACTTTGGGCTCCTCCAGACCTTCAACAAGATCTGTTAAAACTTTGCTGCCACTCCCTTGACCAGCAGCTCGGGCCGCAGCCAGTTTATTCAAGATTTTTACCTGCAAATGGCAAACTTCAGTTTCTTTTTTCTGTTCTTCAAACCAAGAAAATCATGTAACTGAGAAAATAAGCTAACCATGAGATACGCCCCATCGTCAAGCCAATGGTTTTCTTTTAGAGCTCCATGACCACTGGTTTCTATAGCCAGATGTGATTCTTCTCCAACCGAGTTCTGCCATCACATCACAACTTATATTTCAGATAAGAAACATCAACTGTCCATAAGGCGGAGCAAACTTTTTCTGCCAGAAAGAATAGTTTCTCTATCTAACTCAACTGCAACTTAATAATATACCATTTTCTATACACAACACTCTTAGACACTGTATCAATTCTAACACAACTTAAAATAGCTAACAACAATTGGCACCAAAGCATGAGTTCTCGAAAGATATGATCATTTACTACCAAGCGAATAGCTTCATCAATGACATTCTTGTAACCTCTTTTGAACCTGTGATGCTTTCCGCCTAAAACAAGTTTGGGTCAGTGAAAAACTCACAGAGAAATAAACAACATGGTGGTAAATTGTTGACATACCAAGCTTCTTTTCAATAAATGAGGTCAGACCGTCCGAAGTGACGCTGTCTGTAACAATAGTTGTGCCAGGGTGCTGGATGGACAAGGAAAGAACATCAGAGCACAAAAAACTGTTAATATACAATAGATGGGATACCCAATGACGGTAGTGGTAAAATGGTTGGAGCATATCTCACTTCCTCTAGAACAATGGCTGAAAGCAAGGCAATAAGACGATTACGGTTGAACTCACGGCCAGTTGCATCCACAGCAGCAGACCTTCACAAAATTCTTTGTAAGAGGCAATCTAACAAACTCTTCTAAGAAACAGAGATAGCTGCAGTTGCTACCTATCAACATCAGTATCAAAGATGATACCCAAATCAGCCTTATTTTCAAGAACAGCCTTGGTTATAGCTTCCATTGCCGACTTATCTTCTGGATTAGGGATGTGATTTGGAAACATACCTGATATGTAAAAGGTTTGATCAACTATCAATTAAAATAGGCCAAGATATACTCATACGCATAGATAATACCATCTGGTTCCAGAAATTGACTGCCAGAAGTAATTGCTCCTAAAGGCTCAAGCACCTTGGCCTGTCAAGTTTCAGATTACGAACAAATCAACTCCAGACAGGTCTAAAACAACAAACTGCCTGAACAGACAATTCAGTTTCAAGTCACTGAAGTAAGAAACATGAGAATTGGACTTACAGCAAAAAATCCTCCAGCTCCATTTCCAGCATCAACAACTATATGAAATCCCTCTAGAGGCTTCTCTAAGAATCAGAAACGCCATAAACGATATATTAGCAGCAGATATATGGAAGTTCAGAACTTTACTGATTATGCTAAGATTCGTGAAAAAACAAATATCTCAAAGGAGTAATACCTAAATCTCCTGCTGCTCTCCGAACTGCCTTTACAAGACCAGAGGTGTATACTGACATGTAGTCAACCTTTGTAATAGAAGAACTTTCTCTTTGTGATTTCCTCAAATTTTCATCAGAAAGGTTCTTGTAAATATCTGCAGCTCGTTCCAAAATGTTTTTGATATCAACCTTCCCAAGCCCTCCATCCCTGGTAAAGAACTTGAAACCGTTCCTGTTGTAAGGAAGATGGCTTGCTGCTCAAAATAAAAGCATAGTATCATATGAAGTACAAAATGGAAAAGTATCACTAAGTGATGACTATTGACAACAAGAAAGAGAAAAACTACTTGTTATGAAAATCGATATCAATGAATCACCTGTTATCATGATAGCTCCATCAGCTGGGCACAAGAATGACTCATCTTCAGTCAATGTGCTATTAAACATTGCTGGTGTTGATGCTAATCTGCAAATCAAACATAAACCAATATTCAAGAGATGTGCTTCAAAGCCTTCAATAAGTTATGTAGACATATGACCCATCAGCACTACTCAAGAGAGTTATCAAAATTCTTGATTGTTGCAGTTTCAAGTGAGAGAATATAATTTTGTAAAACATGTGGCTATTATAATACAATGAACTTTTCATTTACTTCTATTGAGGAATGAGCATAAATTGAATATTCTAAAACAACAAAGGCTAGTCATCACTCACCCGAACTGAACAACATCTAATCCAGAAACACCAAGACCTCGAGAAACCGCCTCCTACAAAATAAACAATGGAATTGCCAGTAGATAAATTACTTATCCATTCCCTAAAGAGACACTGGTTCCACAAGTGCAAAAACGTCTTGGGCTAAAATTGAGAGTAAAGAGAAATGTAGACCAATTGCTTAAGATGTTAAAACTTAATGTCTCCACTGTTGCCACATGGAAAACGTCCCATAAATCAAGGAATTAGATATATACCAGCAAGGTTTGTGCAGATATGCGAGAGTCATGGCCAACCGATACTCTCAAACGCCGGGATTCAGCCTTCTTCTTGTGTAACAGCCATTGCCCAAAAGCAGCAGCTATGGCTTCAGTCACTGGTTCAGGAAGGCTTACAGGTTCCCCCTCAACCCCAGGGACCGCTACACCCCGAATATCGCTGGGGAGTCAACAGCGAAACGTAGCGTGAGTCAACATGGAATTCGAAAATGTGAATATTTATAGTACTTTCTAAATGTTAATGAACAGAGAGTTATTAGTAATGATTATCTGGTAAGTGATGTATGGTTTACCTGCCGTTTTGGAGCTTCAGAAAATCAGTTTTATCCAGAGATGGCACAGTAACACTTGACGAAGCAGCTGCAAATGAAAGATCCAAAGTAAGGCACCCATTTCAACAAGGAAAAAAGATCTAAGAAACACCACATCTATTTGCCAAGCAACATAGGGAAACAATACACAAATGCAGGGCTATAAAAATGTTGATGCCGGAAAAAAAAAAAGCCTAGAAACGGACCATTGCAGTAAAAAGTTCTTTGCTTTGAAAGAACAGTCTGGTATTTAGACAAAGAGTGGGCACGCATGGAAGAGTTGAGGTTCAATGTAAGCTTCCCTCTTCGACAGGGAAATAAAGCAGACATGTATGGTTCAGGTTCTCTTTGGTATCGTGTCTTAAACTGCTTATTTTGTAGGTAGCAGCTCTGTACTACATTTAAGTTTTGGAAAACCTTCCCTGGAAAAAAAAAACCCGCACTTTTTCTCAATTTCAAACATAAAACTGAGGAAGAAGCTAGCAGGTTTGGTAATCCAAAAAGGAAAACTTCAAAATGAGACAGCAGAACAGAGTCGACCTTTCTACAGACAATTTCCCATTCTAGAATTATTCTGATTTGAGTTATTTACATCATCGAACTGAATCAAACTCCAACAACACCAATACACTAGGAATTTTAAAGGATCCAACTTTGTAAGCGTGACTACACAGTCAAAGTTAAGAGATCGACTTATGAAGATTGAATAGTATAAAGCCAATTCATTTAAGAAAGTCTACCTTCCATTGGAGAGACGATAAAGAGCTCACGAAATTCAGGCGACAAGAGCGATGATGTTTCTCTTTGGAGATGAACAAGATTGAATCCTGAGACTTCGATTCTGTGTAGTTGTTGAGAAATGTTTTTGCCAAAAATACGTTTTAGAGAAAATGGGCTTACACAAACATAATGGGCTTTTTCTCGCGAAAGTTATTTGAGCGGCCATTCAAAAGATATGTTTTTCGTTTTTTTTTTTTTTACTCAATTTTAAATGGAAACTGTTCTCTGTACGAAGCTTGAAGAAAACAAAATCTAGGATCAATACAAACCAGCACATTTTACGATAATACCAACCGTCCACGTGGCATCTCTTCCGGTCCCGAGAACACTCTCACTCACTCACATGATTTCACTGATATACCCTTCTTCGTCCTCCTCTCTGTTCCAAAACAAGTACAATAATTCTCTCACATTTCCATGGAAGCTAAATCCATCGCGACGTCTCTCTGCGGTGACCGTGTATTGATATTTCCGAGTTCTGCTCGCTCTTCCTTCGTTTCTACATCCCGGCTCTCTCGCCTGCCTCTCAAGCGTGCGTCTATTGGTGGTGCTGCCTCTTGTTCGGGCGTCAATGGCTTGACTCGGTGGAATTCCATTGTTCCGACTCGCCGACTCGTTCCTGTTCGTGCTATTGACTCGGAATCAGACTCGGACTTCCCTCACGAGAATCAGCAGGTGAGGTTTTTGAAATTTTGAGCATATGAATCGCATTTGACGAGTGAAGAAGGTCTCTTATCGTTTTTATACTGCGAAAAAACTTGTTATGAGTTCGTCGAATTGTTTCTCACAATTGTGCTTATGGACTTTTGAGTTATATTGGATGTTTTTGATTTTGGGGTTTTTTTTTCACAAAGGGAAATCCAGGTTTGGGGAAATTTAGGGAATACCAAGAATGGGATTCATGGACGGCCAAGTTCTCCGGTGGAGCAAACATTCCATTTCTCATGCTGCAATTGCCACAGATTATCCTCAATTCCCAGAATCTTTTGGCGGGAAACAACACCGCTCTTTCGGCTGTCCCATGGCTGGTAATGAAGATGCTATATTACATAGATCAGTTTGTTTTTAGGGTGTGACAGATAGAATCTGAAACTGCTAGAATTTGTTTTTGAATACAGGGAATGTTGACTGGTTTGTTAGGAAACCTTTCGTTGCTTTCTTATTTTGCTAAGAAGAGAGAAAAAGAAGCAGCTGTTGTGCAAACACTGGGAGTGGTCTCTACTCACATTGTGCTTTCACAGCTCACAATGGCTGAAGCAATGCCTATGCAGTATTTTGTTGCCACTTCAGCCGTTGTCACCATCGGTCTCATTTTGAACTGTTTGTACTATTTCGGTAAGCTTAGCAAAACTGTGTGGCAACTGTGGGAAGACTTTATCACTATTGGTGGACTCTCTGTTCTTCCTCAAGTAATCTCTCTTTACTACTCTTTTCCCTTTTGAGTTTTGGGTTTGCTCCATTGACATGTATTCCAAAGGCATTAGAGCAGACACATGTTTAATTAGTTCGACACTTCTGACTTTGATATTGCAGATCATGTGGTCAACTTTTGTCCCTCTTGTACCAAACAGTATCTTGCCTGGGACAACTGCTTTTGGTATTGCTGTAGCAGCTATAATTATGGTAAGCTTTCAAATGCTTTTTACTTTCCCCCCATAATTTTATCTGTAAGTAATGTGTTGACATTGGTTAGTCATATCAGCCACTTTTAGCCTCTAGGAGATTATCTTGAAACCTTTTTAACAAGTTGTTATATTGTTAGCTTGGGTAATACTGTAACCATTACTTTACTGGAAACTAAGCTATTGACAGAATCGTTGCCGCTGGAACTGAATTTTTTTAGAGATGCTTACTGCATTCTTGAACTTTGTGGACCTCGATGTAGCATTGAGTAACTGCTGGATGCCGAATCTTTTGCTTGCAATTTCACTTCAGTCCTTGTGTTATTATTGGGCTTTATGAAGAAAAAACACCATGTCAGGAAATAGGAGTTTTCAGTTATAGAAAGAGGGAAATGATGACCTTGATGCTTTTTCTATTCTGTATTAGGATTCTCTGACATCTAATTCCCTGTTTCGTAGATCCTTCAAAACAACTGTTAAGATGTGTAGTTGTTTATCTGGGTGAAGTGTTCTTCTTTTCTCTTAACTACCTGCTGGTAAGAATGCAGGCTCGAACTGGGAAACTTTCAGAGAAAGGTGTTAGGTTTGTCGGGTCTTTATCTGGATGGACAGCAACTCTTATGTTCATGTGGATGCCAGTTTCCCAAATGGTATAACAACTCATTTTTTTCTCTCTTTCTTTGAACTTTCTCCTAAATGCTCTTTGCCTATTGGATATCTGATGTTCTTCTACTTTTCAGTGGACAAATTTCCTAAACCCGGACAATATAAAAGGCTTATCGTCAATCACAATGTTACTCTCGATGATGGGAAATGGGCTTATGATCCCACGAGCACTATTTATCCGTGATTTGATGTGGTAAATCTAAGCTCTATCAATTTGAAACCTTCCAGCTTAAACTATATTCACCCATAGTAACAAACCACTTGATATTCATTAAACCATGACGCAGGCTTACTGGTTCGCTATGGGCAACTCTCTTTTATGGATATGGAAATATCCTTTGCTTATACTTGTAAGAACCCTTGCACACCTCTCTTGAATGGTTTTTGTCGCAAGTAAATGAGTTTATCGATAATCCGGTATTCTCCACAGGGTAAATTGCACCAGCCAGTCATTCTTCGTGGCAGCTACAATTGGTTTGATCTCATGGATAGGTTGGTAACTTCACAGATGCTCTCTCTTACATTATCATCCTTCCAATTTATATATTTGTTTTTTGCCATATATCCAAGTTTGAGATGTTCAAAAATCACTGTCTGAAAACACTTTATCGCCGTTTATTGTCTTTTTCCCCGATTTGTGTGAAACAGGACTAGCGTTGTGGAGAGATGCAGTGGCTTATGGTCACAACTCGCCGTTTAGATCTTTGAAAGAACTCGTTTTTGGACCATAATGAATTTGAGTGTACACGCTTTGTTCAAGCAAGTCCACAAGGTTCATGTACTGTACTTCTATTCTTTTTCCTAAGTTGTATAAAACGACTATTTTGTGTAATTTCATGTATTTTTTTTACTTGAATCATGTAGTACTAAAATAATTATTTAATATCTACAAAATTTTTGATATTGAACGCAATGTACGGTCAAAAATCAAAATCGAAACATTCTCGGTTCAACTTTGGTTGTTATCGTTTTCCCGGTTTAGTCTGCGTAGTTGGGCTAAAATATCTGTGGTCTTTAATCACAAAAAGCCCAATTATATTGGCCCAGATATAATCACAAGCCTCTTTCTTCTCTCACCTCTAGAGAAGAAGACAACCATTATTCACGGCGAAGAACAATTCCCCGAAAAACCCTAGAATCCCAAAATAGAATCCCAAAAGGAGAAAGAAAGAGAAAATGGAGGACACGAAGCCACCACCATTGGGAGGTAACAACAATCCTCAGCAGCAGCAGCAGCAACAGCAACAACTTCTCTATCAACACCAATTACAACAGCGACAACAACAAATGCTTCTCTTGCAACAATTGCAAAAACAACAACAGCAACAAGCAGCAATGTCTAGATTCCCATCGAACATCGATGTCCATCTCCGTCCACCGGGTTTGATTCAGAACCGACCCATTAATCCTCCGCCTCAGCAGAATCCTAACCCTAACCCTAATTCTGGCCCTAATTTGGGACAACATACACCGAATTTTCAACAGCAGCAGCAGATTGCATCGAGCCAGCAGATGATGCAGCAGCAACAACAACAGCAGCAGCAGAAATTGATGAGGCCATTGAATCACATTGAGCTTCAATGCGCTTATCAGGACGCTTGGCGTGTTTGTCACCCGAATTTTAAACAACCTTTCTCTTCTCTTGAAGATGCTTGCGAGAGGTTTGTTGTATCAATTCAATTATCAAATTTTTATATCTATTTTTTGATAGAATTACTATAGTTTTGTAGTCTTCAATTAATGATATCAAACATTGATCTATCTATTAATGATTGGCTTTAATGATCTATCACATTTTTTGGGTTTGAGTTCTTATCTCTTTAGATTTAAACATTGATGATTTGTGTTGTCCTGTTTGGTATTAGAATGATACTACATGTTAAGTCTTTTCGTTAACTATAGCTTGTGATTATATATTAAAAACGGGATCTTTGTCTACTTGAAGCATGAGTTCTTGAATAGGTATCTTTCTGAAAATAGTAGATGCTGTATCTGGTATATTAGTTCCATTATCTAGTCACGTTTGATTCATAATGTTTGTGTGTGAGATCCATTTTCCCGTCTAGTCTTTTCTCGTCAAATTTATAAATACTTTCGTTTGAGTTTTGAGAAACATTACTGAGCTCCGTGGATATTACTAATTATTCTTGACATGGATTACCTGTTTTCTTCCATATCTGTGTGAAAAGGTTCTATTGGCATAGTATTAGCTTTATAATGTTTAGATAGATCCATTGCCTTGTTTGAACATTCTGTATATGGGTTTACTCTGGTAATTACTCACATTTGTGTTCTCCTCCAATCTGTGCAGATTATTACCTTATCATGTCGTAGCAGATTACGAAGCAGAAGAGGATGATAGAATCCTTGATTCGGACCCAACAGGCCAGGCCTTATCCCGCTCTCAACAATGGGATAACAACATTGCTGCTAAAGTTGCTGAATTCACAGCAACGTTTGAGAAACAAGCCCTAGCTTTTAACATAATAACTCGAAAGCGAGCAATGGGAGAATTCAGATCTGAGGAAAGGTTGATGGTAGAACAAGCTTTGCTACAAGAAGAAAGGAAAGCGTTGTTTGAACTGAAAGCAGAAATGGATAGGGAGAAGGCTGGCCGGGAGGCTCAGGAGGCTAAGCTGCGGATGGCGGCTTTAGCTCAAGCTGGACAGTCTCAATCTCATGCTGAGATAATGGCTCGTAACCCATTGAGGGCTAATGCGGTTGGGAATCAGGGCAGCAATATTCAGCTTAGCCATGAGATGGGAGAACAGGGACGTAACATGAACCCTGATGAGATGATGAATGGGTGGGGAAATAACAGTCAGAGAGAGGACAAGGAACCTTCAGAAGATTTCTTGAATGATGAGGAGAACGAGAATGGAGAGACAGGGGAACAAGAGAACTGGCGTGAAGCAGGAGAATTTGATTTGAATAGCCGGTAAATGACCAAGGTGAAGACTATTTGCAGTCTCATGTATCTGAAACTGGAAAGGAAACTACAGTTGCTCTTGATATCACTTCAGATAACTAGATTCAAGCTGCTATATATACCGGGTTCAGGTCAAGTATATGGGTATCTGATAGTCAAACTCAAAGCCTAATGCTCTTGCTCTGCCGTTAGCTGAATTACCAGATGATGGTTCCAAGTAAGCAGTGATTGTATCTGTTTAATGTTTTGTAGCTTAAGTTAGATGTGTGCATTATATGTTGATGATTAGTGTCTTCATAATACATGGAGATGGAGAGGCTGGTTATCTATAACCGAATCTTGTAAAAGGTGTAAGAGATCCGGATAATAAAGCTTAGTAACTAAGATAGTTTATATATATGGAAGTTACTATTACAGAATTGTATTGGCCATGTATGGAATGATTTGTTTTGTAATATGTGAAAAGATTGTAATAGTTGGACGGGTTTAAGGTTCAGGTGGAGGATTTTTGCATACTTATAATTTTTTTCCTTAGAAGATAGTATGAAAATGAGGATAATATTAATGCTTTAGGGTTCTCACTTCTCAGCAAAAAGTTTGTGTGTTGACTGTGTGAAGAAGGTAATGCAAAATCGTCATCGTTTCTTCTGTCGTCATGGAAACACAGAGGACGAAGCTTAAGAAGGGAAACGTAGAATAACTAAGCAAATCACTAATCCTAATTAGACATTTATTCTAACCACTTTTATTCACTCTTAGCTTGAATCAATAAATATACCTCAGAAGATTTTGAACCATTGGCTTGCAGGTTCACAAGTAACATCTCCGGTCAAACACTTGCAAGAATTAGCAACAACATTGTTATCGGAATCCACGTCTAAGCATACCAACGAACCATCATTAGTCTTGAACGACAAATGCATCTTTGTGGCCGATATTTGCTCAATCTTTGTGCATTTCTTGCCAAGTTTCACACTTCTTCCAACCGTCGTTTCGCCTTCTAAGCAAGATTTGTGACTGCCTTTGATCTCAAGTATGCCTCCATGAGAATAGCTCCAAGGTTTGCCCTTTGTGCATGGACCTAACGTGAGCTCGGACTCATGGCATGGTGACTTTCTCACTAGGCAGAGTCCGGTTAACGGATGAAATATTTTCTTGTGATGATTGTGCTTTATACCGGGTCCTGTTCATTAATTTACATCAAAGTTCTATCAATCGTGTAGCACTACATATATGAATATATGATTCAATTACAAGCACGATTGATTTACCTTTGTGCGGTGGTTGAATGACGGAGAGCCTTCGGAGATAAGTATAGTTATGAACATTGTCCCAATTCGCATCTAACATACCGTAAGCTTCAACTACACCGCGTTTGCCTTCGCGGAAATAATAAACTCCCGTAAGCGCCCAAACCGCCCAGTCTATATCTTTCTCGGCCGCCCATGCCAACATACAACTCATGTACCTAATGGAACGGTTGATAAAAATAATGTGACCGTTGGTTGCTACAACCACAACTTATACGTTTTCGTTTACATAACATAAACAAATAAAATGGTTAAAGCGTTAAATTGTTTGCAAACGTAAACACAAACTCAAACACATAATCAACGCTTTATTTTCTGATAACTAAGCCAATGCTTCGCACTAATGTATATTCAACCAAGATCTAAATGTAATTGTATACATACCTGTTTCCTTCCAAATCGCCACCTCTTTGATCGGTCCCAAACTCGCTCAAGAACAAAGGAAAGCCTTGTTCGAGAACAAAACCGCCGGTACGACGCTCCTTAGAGAACATTTGGCTACAAAAGTCGTTGACATTGTGTGACTTCCATTGACCAGTACCGTCAGTGAAAGAATACCAATGAAGCTCCAAGACAAGTTTTTTCTTGAAGCTAAGATTCACTGGACGATCTTTTAAGAAACTTAAGTCAGCATCAAAATTAAGCCCTGAGAGTATGACAAGTACGTTAGGGTTTGATGTATGCACTGCTTCTGCTCCTTTTTGCATGTACCTACATGTGAAAAAATAAAAAATATTTCTTTTATTTTTAAAAGGTTAGAATCAAGTTAATTTATTATTTATATGCGTTGATTCTTGATTTTTTGGTAATTAAATTGATGAACATTGGATTCCTATATAACATATCAATTTTGTTTTAGATGTACTTGCACTTTACTATTATTGTGGATTTAATTATTTATAGCACAACGGAATATAATCTGTTAAGATCTATAACAGACAGATAATTAACGTGATAATTAGCGTGCATTAATTTCCTTGGCCTTCAAGCTTCACATGGGCATTATGATAAATAAATAAAAATGGAATTTATATACGTACTTGTACCAATCTTTTGCTGTATGATTGTAGCCTCTAAGTTCATTCCTCAGGCTCATACCAACAACGTTGTTCACGTTCATAAAGATTGTGGCCATCTTCTTAAGACCCAACATCCATAGATCCGGGTTGAATTTTGGGTCGCCAAAGAACGCATCCGGGTCATCGTTGCTGCAACACCAACCTGGTACGGTCTTGTGGTTGTCAAGTATCACCATCACATCATGCCTCCCAAGACTATACACCACAGCCTACACAATATGTTGCCTTGCGTTAGAACATAGCATATAGTTAAAACAAGAAGCATGCAAAATATATTTTTGTCACTACAACGATAATCAGATCTGAAAAGAACTAGAACAGTAATCACTTCAGTCACAAATCACTTAATTATAAACTATGGATTTTTAATTGAAAATGAATGAAATAAATAATTCATGTCTTTTATATTTCACTTTGATTTTATCTCATCTCACAAACGATGGTTTTATTAAGTGAGTTGTGGAAATTATATAAAATAGGAAAAAAAATTTAGAATCACGTGGTTAATTATGTATTTATACCTGAAAGGCATTGATGAGAGGAATATTGACAATGGATGGATTGTGAGTGTAAATCCCTTGAAGCTCATGATCCAATCCATATCTCTCAAATGATTGTTTCACGGTAACATTAAAGGCTAAAGTGTCATTAATCATTAACTCAAGTGGCCAAGTGAGCCTAACACAATTGAAGCCCATGTCTTTTATCTTCTTCGATATCGAATCCATTGGCTGGCTGCTCAGCCCCTCGGCTACCACTGGCTTGAGGTGCGAAGGCCAATTCGCGCAAGCTAGCTTCACACGGTGGCCCTTCTTGTTTACGATCCATCGCGACTTCGTGAATAGTGGATAATCTGTTGCTAGGGTTAGAGATATTGATGACAAGAGTAAGAACAAAAAGAGAGTTAAAGGAGAGATTGTTTTTGCCATGCTAATTTCGTTGTGACTATGTTTGAGGAAAATCGTAAAGTATATATAGAGAGTGAAATCAAGGGTTTTGTCACAATGATAGGGGATTTGTTGAGTTCTTTTTTAAAGATAATTGACTAAATATTCCAGGGTTAGTTTGATGATAGGTTTCAAAATGTAATATAATGAGATTTTTACGGAACATTGTGGATAAGTATCTTCTTACCACACATTTTGGCTAAATACACATGTTAAAACATGCGGATTATTTACAGTGTACTTATTTTTTTGTATTTTTCGAATAATTAAGAGGATAAGTCAATGGATCATCCGCCTGAAATGTCGAGAAAGTAACTTGAGCAACATTTCAAAATGTATCCAGCCATTAGATAATCTCCTTGTTTATTGCCTACCAAAAAAAAAATCTCCTTGTTTATTTGTTTTTCCCAAAAACTTTTCAATATATCAACGACCGAAGGGTAATTATATGTAGCTCGTGTATTCATTCTCTAAGTAATATAAAATTTCTCGAATCTTTATTATATAAAGGTTTATACATTTTCTTCATAAGACGGATATTAATAAGTGTGGGTCTACAGTCAATTTACGCCTAAAAATTAACTCAAGAGCGAAAGAACACCACTGCTTATATAGTAGTCTAGAAATCTAGTTTTATGCTTTGTTCTACTCTATTATAAAATTTTCCGTGTGTGTTAGTATGTTTAAAATGATGTTTTTGGCAAGGGGAATAAAATTCAATTTACACAAAGAAAGAAAGAAAGAAAGAAAAATAAAATAATAAGAAAGTAACGTAATGTTGTGGACGTCTCGTAGGCAATGTCGACTGCCGCCACATGTCGACCGTGAGGTTGGTCACGTTGTCTCCCTAACTGCAATACTTTGAGCTGTACTTCCTTCGGGACCTCTAATTTTTTCTCAATTTTTTTTTAAATATTATTTTTATACCATTTCGGCAAAAAATATCAAGAAATTATGTCAGTAAATTTATCTATTTCTGTCATGTTAATTAGTTAAAATATTGTTATTAAAATATAAGATACTTGAAGAAAACGGCCAATTACTTTGGGAGTTAACAATTTGCTTTGCTCAAGTTATTTCTAGAAGAACTGTTTGGGTTATCCAAATAGGTCATATCTACTACTGCAACACTCATTTTAATAATTCTAGAAACTTTAAATTCAACATTTAGTGGGAATTAAAAAATGGTTTACTTAGACTATGACAGTCCTCCATTGGACCATTAAACAAAACTACACGCCCTTATCGAGCGACGAATTTTTTGTAACTTGGATCAGAAATTCAATAAAGTAAGATAATAAAGAGATTAATAATACTAAAAAGTTACTAAAAATGAAATAATAAAAAAGAAAGAAGAATAGAGAAGAAAACACATGCGAAATTATAATGGCCTGCCTCTCTAGTCTCTTCCTTATCTCTTTACTTACACTCTCCAGGTCCCTCACTTCCCTCATTGGACCTCTCTAACTATCTCTCACCTTCTTCTTCTGTTTATATTCTTCTCCTTTCTTTCCACTATTTTTGCCTAACCAACACCAATTAATTTCAATCACCATACCCAAAAAAAAATTCAACATTTCTTGACGATGAAACGAAGCCATCAAGAAACCTCTGTAGAAGAAGAATCTGCTTCAATGGCGGAGAAGCTAGAAGGTAGTGGTTGTGGTGGTGGAGAAGATAACATGGACGAGCTTCTTGCTGTTTTGGGTTACAAGGTTCGATCTTCAGACATGGCTGATGTTGCTCAGAAGCTTGAACAGCTTGAAATGGTCTTGTCCAATGATATTGGTTCTTCTAATAATGCCTTAAACGACACCGTTCATTACAATCCTTCTGATCTCTCCGGTTGGGCTCACAGCATGCTCTCTGAGCTTAACTACTACCCGGATCTCGACCCGACCCGGATTTGCGATCTGAGACCAATCCAAGACGACGACGAGTGTTGCAGTAGCAGTAACAGCAACAAAAGGATTCGACTCGCTCCTTGGTGTGACTCAGTGAGCAGTGACTCAACTCGTTCCGTCGTCCTTATCGAGGAGACAGGAGTCAGACTCGTCCAGGCGCTAGTGGCCTGCGCCGAGGCGGTCCAGCATGAGAATCTGAGCCTCGCGGATGCTCTCGTGAAGCGCGTGGGATCACTCGCGGCTTCTCAAGCGGGAGCGATGGGGAAAGTCGCCACCTACTTCGCCGAAGCCCTAGCTCGTCGGATTTACCGGATTCATCCTTCCTCCGCCGCCATTGATCCTTCCTTTGAAGAGATTCTTCAGATGAACTTCTACGACTCGTGCCCTTACCTCAAATTCGCTCATTTCACGGCCAATCAAGCGATTCTAGAAGCCGTAACGACGTCGCGTGGCGTACACGTAATCGATCTAGGGCTTAATCAAGGGATGCAATGGCCGGCGTTAATGCAAGCCTTAGCTCTCCGACCCGGCGGTCCACCGTCGTTTCGTCTCACCGGCGTTGGTACTCCGTCGAATCGTGACGGGATTCAAGAGTTAGGTTGGAAGCTAGCTCAGCTTGCTCACGCCATCGGCGTCGAATTCGAATTCAGTGGTCTAACGACGGAGAGATTATCCGATTTGGAACCGGATATGTTCGAGACCCGACCCGATTCGGAGACTTTAGTGGTTAATTCGGTTTTCGAGCTTCACCCGGTTTTATCGCAACCCGGTTCAATCGAAAAGCTGTTAGCGACGGTTAAGGCGGTTAAACCGAGCATCGTAACGGTGGTGGAACAAGAAGCGAACCATAACGGCGCCGTTTTCTTAGACCGGTTTAACGAAGCGCTTCACTATTACTCGAGCTTGTTTGACTCGCTCGAAGATGGAGTTGTCATACCGAGTCAAGACCGAGTCATGTCGGAGATTTACTTAGGTAGACAGATTTTGAACGTGGTAGCGGCGGAAGGAATCGATAGGATCGAGCGGCACGAGACGCTGTCTCAGTGGTGGAAACGGATGGGATCCGCCGGGTTTGATCCGGTTAATCTCGGATCAGACGCGTTTAAGCAAGCGAGTTTGCTATTGGCGTTATCTGGCGGCGGAGATGGATACAGAGTGGAGGAGAACGACGGAAGCCTTATGCTTGCGTGGCAGACGAAACCGCTCATCGCCGCATCGGCGTGGAAACTCGCGGTGGAGTTGCGGCGGTAGAGATTACGTCATACGTCGTCATAAAGAGGAGAAGAAAAAAAAACTTAGGGAACTTTTTTTTTGTTTTAATATAGATAAAAGAAATAAAATTTGCAAAAACGTGACCTTTATGTTTTTGCTTTACTTTGACTTACCCCACTAGTTTCGTTTTATGACAATTTCGTCCGAAATATTCCTTGCTTTTAGTTTTGGGACCCAGTTGGTCGTCGAGATTCGAAAATGAGGAACATGTGTGTATGTAACAGCACGAGCGAGTGTTTTCATTGTTTGAATAAAAATGAAGAAGTGACGTTATTTTTATTTTATGTCAACGAATTGACGTTATTTAATTTCACCCAAAAGATACATACAAAATGACGCATGAGTGAATTTGGACCGACTCCGATTATTACATAGAGGCTAACATTTTTGGGAGATGATGATGATGACGGAAGTAAAGAAGCTAAACCTCACTTGAGTCTTTTTTTTCTGAAAAGCCGGAGTCCAAACTCTACTTTTCGGTTTTTTGAGGTCTTCATTGTCAGCTTTTGATCAAGTGGGTGAAACCGTTTTGCTTAGGAATGTGTAAAAGAAAACTAAAATCAAATCTTGAATACATTGGGGAAAAGAAATGTTTAGCTATATAGTACTAATTTTATCACCACTTTTGAAAAATACATGTATTCACCGAAAGATATGTAAAGTTGGACCACACTCTCATTCTCTACACTCACTTAAAGTTAAAACATGGCAATGTTTCAATATGTCTTGGAACATCTTCAGACTTATCATTTCTTGATTTTACCCGTAGCAACACTTCAATATCTGGATAGTCAAGACTAAAAATCCGGACAATCTCTAAGGCATAAAACCCATTTCAACTATGATTATATACACATACAAGACTTCTTTACAAAGAGGAACATGAGTCCCAACTCTTTCTACTTATATGCATAATCATATATCTATATTGTATTACTATTTATGGAACAATATCTTGTTTTATAGATAGGGGATCATTTCGTTGTGTATATGTCATGTGACAAGGAGCCAGAGAGGAAGAGATCTTTTACTTGGAAGAACAATAGGAATTGAAGCACGGTTCGCGATTAAGACAAGCTCGGTTTTTTGGAACTGGAGATGCATGTTCTTGCAAATGCCTCAAGCTCTTCTGCATGGTCACTTTAACCATTTCAGCAGCATCTTCTTTGCTTCACCGCATTGATCGTCTCCATCAATGTGAGAGATTATGTCTGACCCTAACTTTTCTAATTAATGTGTCAGGCTGAAACTCTGATCTTGGACTCCTTGAGTCTCTTAACAAACAGAGAAGTCTTTTAGCTTCTGTTCGAGATTTCGGTGTTCCTTTTACTGTGAGCTCTAATAAGCTCGGTATTACGCCTTCACTGAGAATTGGTTCTCTATATTTACTCATGTTGCTTTGACACAATGTCAATAACGAACCTACTGCGTATTCCCGACCTTGCAGCGTCCCATTCTCAAGAACTTCCACCAATGCAAAAAGTCCACAGTCATTGGAAGTCAAAGCCTTTCTTGATTCATCTGAACACACTAAAGATTCAATCAGAGAACAACATTTTTCAGCTGTATTAGACGATTCATTACTTGATTTCAAAAGGTTAAAAGTATTGAACGGACCGGTTTTGCCTCTGATATCATGTTTATGTTATTAGTGACTGTTGAGAGGTTGGAGAGGGCCATGCATTACTGCATCAGCCTTAGATTATTGTGGGCTTCTATGCTGAATGAGTTTGATAAGGTGATGAGCACCGATGATAGGCTTGTTGGTTGGAGATGCGGAAAGCGTGAGCTAAGATGCAGCAGCATACTCTCGTAGTGTTGGTCTATCTGATTGTAAGAAGGTGATGATTGGCTTTAATGCACCTGCTTCAATGACCCCTTATTCCTGAAAAAAATCAGTAGAAAGAAGGTCAGAATTCTCATAGGAGAAAGTTCTCTAATATCAAGCCTTGATAAAATTTCTATATTGTGTGTATAGTAAGTCCAAAATATCAAGGTCATTATTGGATCCCTATCAACTGGTTTGGTTCATTCATGGGATCCATCTGGAAGAGGAAAGAAATTAAAGAAACAAAATTTCTTGTTCTGACTTATCTTGTAATATGTTCCTCTGCTTGTTTAAGGAATAAAGGGGCAAAGATAGGAAGACGAGCTAAAATCATTCGTTCTTGTGACAATGTAAAGTTAGAAAGACGGAATAAAGAAAGAGTATCCAGTGGTAGTGTAGTGTGGCATTATTTTATTCCTCCAAAAATGGATGAGCCTCAAATTTCTTTTTGATGAAATTTCAAGAAAGAAATTACTTCAAAAGGAAAATAAAGGAGATGAAAAAAAAAAACTTTAGAAGATAGAGTATACACCAAGCAAACAAAAAGCCATCAGGCATAAATAGATTCCCTTCAATCTACATATCCAGCTTCTCATGCTTATCGTTTGATGGACTTATCCAATTACAAGAGACCGACCAAAGATATATGAATTGACACCCAAAGATTACAGTTGACAATTTCTCATCGGAAAATGGAAATTTGAAACAATGACATCACATCATGGAAAAAGACGTGATCGTAAATTTATCATGTGTGAATATTGCAATAACCTAGATGATGAATAATAAATCATTTTTCCACGTTCTGAAAACGTAGTTCAGCTAAAAATATGTTCGACGTGTGTTAAGTTTTACGTTAGAGTCTTAGAGAGAATGTATCCTCAATATATTATTCTTTTTCGAGTAAATATAGATGAAATTATTTTATTTTATATTCATGAGTCAAAATATTTGTATATGCTAAAAGCCTAAACCAAATTATAAAATTTAAATAACAAAACAACTATATGACTGTTTTGGTTCTCTTCACCGTTAAAGCCAATTTTTATACCTTTTATAGACAAACCATGCATTAGTTGTTGTGGTGTTCACAAACGAAACGAACTAGTTTCCTTTTCAAGAATAATGATCCATTGATCCATAACCTCACATCACATTACATGGAATTATATAAGTTAAAATTCACCGATGTAAAAGTAACAAAAGAAAAAAATGACGATGCTTAGAACCAAAGCTCTCAATATAAAAAATTCAAACATTTCAAAAATAAAAGGATGGCAAATACATTTTAGAAAATTTTGGCAACATCCTTCATAAGTCCACGATTGGCACCTGCAAAATCAGTGAATTCTTGATACGATATGTTTCCATCACCATCAGTATCAATTTCAGCCATCATACGCTTGACGTCATCAGGCGTTACCGAGCCAAGTGTCTTAAGAGCTTCTTCGAGTTCGGCTGCTGATATTTTTCCATCGCCGTTAGCATCAAATTTTTTGAATATACGGTCGTGCTCGGCTTTCTCCGTCGCGTCAGCCATATTGTCTTAGTGAATATGTGGGTGTGTGTATGTTTTTATAAGATGTAAAATTTTCTTTCTTTGAACTTTTTTTGGTCGAGGAATAAGGAAAGATCAAATTATATAAATCTTTGAGTGGAAAGAACAGTTGAGGTTGTGCTTTTACTTAGGAACTTTTGGAGGAATGATTAAACAACAATTGAACGAAATTGGTCCAAGTTAAACCTAAACTTAGCAAAATTAGGATGTGACTTGGTCTTGAACAAAATTTAGATTCAAGTAGCTAATGGATTTAACTGAAAATTTGATTCGAATATCGAATTGAAATCTTAATTTATGTTCCATTTTTAAAAATATTTATTTCTTACCATGTCTAACTTCATTAAGATTGGTTGGCCACTGGACCAAGAAAATTTCCACCATTTACCTCTCTATCTTTTGTGTATAAAAACTATGTAAATATATATTTATTATATATATTTTAAAAGTTACATAAATTAAATGCACTTAGATATTTTAAGAAACAACAAGAAAATGAATTTACAAAGTAGTGGTATCATTATAATACTTTGATATATTCATTTTAATGTAGATAAAATCTGTAAACTATATAAAAGAAATTTGATAAGACAAGAAAAATATGAAAAGTCTTTTTGGATATTTAGATCAATATATATAGAAAATGTACCTTTTTATAAATAACAAAATATCTTTTCAAGTTCTTGATAAAACTACTATACTAAATAGTTATTATTATATCTACAGAATTTATTGTTGAAAAAATAAGCACATCTACATCTACTTCAAGATAATATAAATTACAAAATCTATTAGTTAACCAAAAATCAATACAGTTCTTTAAATCATCCAAAGCAAAAGCTAAAGGAGAGTAACACAAGTCTTACATACATTGTCTCATAATTATCTGAAACAAAAACAAAGGACAAGTGTCTTGTGAGTTGTGGCCACCACCATTGTGAGAACTCAGAAGATTTTGTACATTGCCACATGCTATATCTGTTTCTTTAAAAAAGGAAATTTATGGATTTGATTAACGGAGAGAAAAAAGGGAAAGTTGTTTTTGTTTTTTGTTTTCCAAAACCTAAAAGTTTAGGATTGTTCAAAAGGAAATAAAAGATTAAGAAATCCATTTATAAGGCAATTAGATCTCACGTGCCAAAACTAAACTTTTTAGGAATCCAAACAACATACGAGATCTTCTCTTATAAATATAGATTTAGTTGATTGTCTTCTCACACAGAATCTTCCATCGACTCTAGATCATCACCATCATATTACTCAAAACAAAAATGTCGGTCGCAGAGATCTTCGAAAGAGTTGACAAAAACAAAGATGGGAAAATCTCATGGGATGAATTTGCCGAAGCGATTCGCGCTTTTTCTCCTTCAATAACATCTGAAGAACTTGATAAGATGTTCAGAGAGCTTGACGTTGATGGTGATAACCAAATCGATGCTGTTGAATTTGCTTCGTGCTTGATGCTTGGCGGTGAAGGAGGAAAAGACGATGAAGACACTGTTATGAAAGAAGCTTTTGATTTGTATGATATTGATGGTGACGGAAAGATATCCGCGAGTGAGATTCATGTGGTATTGAAACGTCTTGGAGAGAAGCATACAATGCAAGAATGTGTTGTGATGGTTCGAGCCGTTGATGCAGATGGTGATGGCTTTGTGAGTTTTGAAGAGTTTAAGACTATGATGAGTTCTAACAACATCAAATCACTATAATCCTTTTCAGATTTTTATTAGTTTAATTTGTTTTTATTTTGTTTTTTTCTTATGAAGCAAACAGAATTAAGCATTAAACATGGTTTGAATTTGTGGTGATCTATTTTATTTGGGAACTAAATATATTCAATTAATTAAGTTTAAAAAGAAATTAAACCTTTTATGAAAAAAAAAGAAACCAAACCAAATTAAATTTAAAAATAGATTTTATTTTTGATCTCCTTGGAAGCAATCTCAAAATATTCGTAATCTGTTTTTCTCTGTTCTATATTGACTAAATTATTCTATATGTTTATGTCTTGAGTTCATTATCAATGATTCTTTCCAAGAGAAATAAAAAATAAACAGTTACGTTTCTATATATTAAATTGTATAGATTATTCGATCGAGAGAAATAATATATCATCTCGTAAATTGCTCCTTTTAGTCTTTTGGTTTTTAGTCTTTGTCTTAAATCTTTCGAAAATAGCTCTTGTATGGGAAAACAAAAATCTCTGCAGTGTTTTATATCCAGTAATTCAAAAGCCCAACTTTTAAAAATCCTAAACTCAAAGCCCAAAACCTAACAGTTAATCCCAGTTTTTAAAGTCCAGAATCCATGTAATTTAATGGTCCAGTCCGGTCTCAAAACGGGACTCGTGACTCACTCGTGGTATAAGTATCCCGCAGAATCCGTATACTTGAGGAGGTGATATAAGCATTAGATGTTATCGTGCTGTTCCTGCTCTTGTTCGATCTCCAAATAAAAAAAAATACCATACTTTTATCTAAAGATTGTTACGAGTGCATTGGCATATTTGTAAGAAAACAATAATATTATCTACAAATCTACTCATCTAGTCATCTATGAAGAGCTAATAAAATAATCACCTCTTCATACAATCATACTTCATCCGAATTAAGTCTCTATCGATTGACCAATCTGACTTACCTAGAGACTCTTCATAAATTTTAAACACGGTTAAAATACCTCAATCACAGTCGTGCCACGCCGACATAGTCATAATTTGACCCTCCAAAAAAGCCTAACGTAAGAGAATTTCACAACTCATTTCCAATTATCTTAAGCCACGTGTTTAGTGAGTAGTGACCTTTGTGCTGGACCCGAAACGTGTCCATCTTATCGACCCCTCTTTAAACTCAACACTCTAAGAAAATATTTAAATAGTAACAAGCCGACATAAAACCCAAAAATATCTATAACAATTAAAAATAGTAACACACTGACCTTACGTGGAAAGAAGAAAGATATTAAAAAAAACTCATATGATTCGTCTCTATAAAGATCCAACTCTCATAAATCATATCTTCAACAAATCACATTTCCACTCTTTCCTTGAATCTGATTCCTCCAAAAAAAAAAATATAGTTAGCTCTCTGTGTGCTCATTGATCATCGATCGTAATCTTCATACTCAATAAAAGATGGTGTTTCCGGCGTGCATTCAATGCGGAACAAGGCAAAACCCGTGTCGGTGCAAATTTGTTGGACCAACTTTAGGGTTCGTAGCTTTTGTGATAACCGGAATCATCGAGTGGCCAGTTGGTGCGGTGGTTTATATCTTTAAACACGCCAAGGGTCGCCGTATAATGAGTCATCCAGCCAGAAAAGTTTATCCCAAAGTCTCTAGATCTATCCCCATTTGACTTTCTTGTCGGTAATTATAATCATGCTTTTGTATTTGCTTGACAAAATGATTTTACTTGTTTTATATATGTGATCACATAGGGGATCTAAGTCCAGAATTAGTATCCGTTATGTTATGACCACATAATGTTATGTTAAAATTGATACTTTTGTGTCTTGTCTTTGGACTTATTTGATGTATGCTTTCTTTTTTTGTAATATATACTTGTGCAAGCTAATAAATTGTTATACTGGACTCAAGAAAGATACTATTATGATCGAGAAAACTATTATAAGGAAAAAACCTAAATCATTGAATCAAAGCTGAAAAAGAAGAAAAAAAAAATCGAATCCATTGTAGAAACGAGAAACGGATGGAATTGATAAAATATAGAAAACATGATGGAGTGACAATTTGTACGGATAAATTAGTAAAGATTAATTTGAATTTGCGAGAAAATTATATGAATTTTGGCTCCGAATTTCGTAATTAAAACATTAATTAAACAGAACTGAGAATCGCAGGAGAAATTAAAAAAAAAATCATTTTTTGTTGTGAATTTAAATGTAATTAGTTCCCACCAAAAAAAAAAAAAAAATGTAATTAGTTCAGATAAGATATAGAATTAATCAAATTCGATGTTTGACCATTGTTTTTACCAAAAAAGAAAAGAGATAAATATTACTCCATTGGACTTAGTAAAAATATTTAGCTTCATAGGCGACGATTGAAAAAAGCCGTTAAAGAGAAAAGGATGTTGGCGCGAAGACTCTCCTCTCTGTTCTCAATCATAACCAAAAGGTTTTGATCAATTTATCTGAAAATTCCATAAAGCAACACCATTTGTTCATATAAATCTAAGTAATTTCGAAGCTGATGTAGTTCGTCTGATTTTAATTGTAGATCACAAAGTCGCTTGCTTTCGTGTCCAGCAACAACTGCTCAAAATTGGGTATTTGCTGGGTTTCGTCAGAATTTACAAGGTTTCATTTTTCTCCAACATGTTTTGATCTTTAAGCTTTCTATGCTATCTCCGAGTCTATTCGTATGTTGGTGTCTTTTTTAGCTTTGTGGTTCGGATTAGTCCAAGTAGTAGACCAGGTGTTTGTGAAAATGCCGCAGAGAATTTATGTGTGTACGAATCTTTTAAAGTTTAGCTTTTTTTGGACTGGGTTTGCAGAACTTAATAGAACTAACTAAACATGAGAAAATGGTATATAAGCTATCTGAGGAATTGGATATTTGTTTGAGCTCCATAAGTTCATGAAATGATCAATTCATAAACACAATCATCCCTAAAGAACAGTTGCAGCTTAGTTGTCTAATCTCATTGTTGTTTATCTGGGAACTACAAAAGATCCTTTGAGATTTATTGAAGATCCACACTAGTTGGGCTTAGTTGTATGTTCATTCTTGATGTTAATATGAATGGATTGTTTAAAAAGTAGTGTCTATATTGGATTGTGTTCGGTTAATTAGTGATGTTCATGACTCTATATATGTTGTTTTGTTTACACTTGAGTTGATTTAATGTCTTGCAGCTACTCAATCATATGCAAGTGGAAGAGGTAAAGACTACAATCTATTTGGTAATGTGAAACCAGGTGATGATGACTTTAGAAAAGCCTGGGAGAAAGAAATGGGGGATGATGATACTCTATGGTCAGGAAGTGAAGACGAAGGCGATGATAATACAAAACAAGAAAGTGGAAGAAACCGCCTTGAAAAAGAGATTAAGAAAGCTAGACAACAAGCTAAAGTTAGCTCCGATCAAATTGATGCTGATGATAGTGATGAATTATACAGCGTTTGGTCAGGAAGTGATGAGGAAAAAACGCTGTGGACAGGCGATGAAGGTGATGATGACGATGATATTCCAACAGAGCCACGCCCGAACGAGGCATCTGATAAATACTTAGATAAGTTGTTTGAGTTTGAAGAGAAACCAAAGTACAGGACCATCTCAGAGTTGTTGAAATCTGAGAATGAACCTGAGGAGCTTTCACCCGGTAAAAAGGCGAGGAAGCTTTCTGTTGAGAACGCGCTGAAGAAACTAAACAAAGGGCCTGACGGGCGTTACACAAACGTGTGGGAAGTAATGAGTGATGTCGACATTCTGATTGGAGCGTTTGAAAACATTATCTCAGGACCCGAGTATGAAGAGCTAAGAAAAGGTGGACCCAAGAAACTGAACATGCAGTTCTTCAAGGATATACAAACTCGAATGAGAGATCCAAACTTCAAATTCACACCTGAAATAAAGTTGAAGCCAAAGAGTAAACTAGTGCCTAGAAAGAAATGGCAGAAGGCACAGTCCAGAATAAGGAAGGCGAAGAAGCGGTAAAAGCTCCTTGCCTGGTCTATGGTTTTGATAGATTTAACAGGTAATTCCGCTCATTCTTCTAAAAGATTGATTAAAGTATCAAATCCATTTCCTTTAATTAATCACGTATTGATTCAATATGATCTTTGTAGGTTTAAAAGCATGCTTAGGCACCAAACAGTCTCCAAAATATCGACTCAAGTCTTACTTCATCGTAAATTCGTAATGCGGTACCGTGAACAAACAGCTTTCCTTTACCGTGATTCTGGTCTTTATATTCCTTCTTCTAAAGAAAGAAGCTTTGAAAGAAAAGCTAAAGATGCTTTGGTCCCTCTTGGACATTGTTTTAGGGGAAGAAGAATACAGCTTTTTTGCATTCTTTTGATCTTCAAAAGTTTTTTTTTCTTTCTTTTGGTGTTAAAAAGTTGGAACTTGTAAATGTGACACTCTCATACCCTTTGAAGCTTATTCTAATCAAGATATTAAAAAGGAAGCAATTTGCCTAACAAATCACAAGATGCTGATTTTTGGGTCTCTTCCTTAATATTCTTCTTCTTTAATTATTTTATTAATGTATGATTATTGTCAAAGTGTCATTCATGTCCTATAGAAATTAGACAAACATTGGTAGCTTAATTGGTCCATTATACCAATGTTTTCACTTTTAAGATTCTACATAGCTTATGGTTATTGATTTGACTTCTTCTTGGAAGAAAAAGTATTGTTCGAAACATAAACCATCAAATAGATTCCGTTTAAGTGTTGTCTCTATAATTTATTACAAAGTTTCTACATTCCCTTTTGATTTTAACAAAAGTAAGAAAAGTATACATATTACAAAATAGAGATTATGAGTAATCTTTTTGGTTGGTTGCTCACATGATGGAACAAGCGGCGTGGACGTTGTCGTCGCTGAAGAGGGAAACGTAATTTTCCTCGGGAGCGTTTGCGGTTGGGAACGATTGAGTTGGATTGCGGATGTGGCCTGCAGGGGCACGTTTGTCATACATGCCAGGGGCAAAAGGGTAATAGACCATATGTTGAGGTATGTACGGCCAAAACTCGGCCTTTTTACCGGTGCTCTTCACTCTCTTCAACACCTTGTTTGGATCCACGTGTCCGTTCACCGTTATCCGGCTCTGTTTCCGGTTCACCTCCACCGATTTCACCCCTGTACCGATCAACAAAAGCAAAGATGAATAAACCATTTCAACTCTTTCCAATAATACATTTAGCCCAAGTGGCCTAAATCTGAAAACGTCACTTTTTTTTTTGTTTAAATCTTAAAACTATCATCTTCTTCTGAAGAGACTTCGTTATATGAGATGTCTGGCCTTTTGAAAAGTTCAAGTTTTTAAGAAAACAGAGAAGTAAAATTTCCAAGAATGGTTTTTGTGATATGAAAATGTAAATAACTATATCAGTGTAATTGTTTTCTAGTTTGATATAATATCATACTATGTTGGAGTTTTTCTTACCAAATTGTTTTACTAGCATATTTATGAAATTTTATTTTTCAGGCTACAAGATTTATTTTATTTTTAAAATTACTAATAAGTAAAAAACTACAAAATATTCTATATGGAAAAATATGATTGGATCATATTTACTGATAATGCTTCATGGGACTCTTTTAACATATGTAAATAAAGATAGATTCGGAACCATTTGACCCATAATATTTTCGGACTAAAAGTTTTGGTACAGTTTTTCCTATCAAAGGATTGAGCAAATGATTAGTAATTGTAATTATATATTCTGGCCAGCTATAAAATTGCAATTTAAGAGAGGAATAAGAATCTTTAAAAGAGAAAAGCATGGAGGAGAATAAAGAAAATGGAAACAAAAAGGGAAAAAAAGAGAGATTGGAGAAAGTTTTGATTCAAAGTCAGAGAGAGAGAAATGAGAGATGGGGAAAAAGAACCTTTCATGCGACGAACCACGTTTCTAACTCTTCTTTCACAACCATCACAGTCCATTTTCACCTTGATATCCACTGTCTACACAAACCCATTAATTACCAATTATTAAAATAAACATGCATATTTTATAGATATAATATACTAATATCCCGAAAATAGTATATAGAAATCATGTTATAATTTGTAAATTCAGCAATAATCAGTTTCTAGTTTTGACCAGTTGTGTTAGCTATACATAACGAAAATTTGATGAAGTTTTGAAGAAACGTGTTTATGAAGTAATTAAGAAACGCGGGTAAAAACAAAAACCATATTCACATTTTGAAACGTAACATTTGAATTTTGTGCATGGACACGTATAAGTTATACGGTATAACGTAATAGAATATAGTTTTGAAGTTAACCAAAACAGTTTTGAGTTATAGATAATATATAGAATATTACTATTTACTTGATATAAAGAATGAAAAAGTGGTGTAAAAGAATTGATCAGAAAGAACAGACCTGCAATGGCTTACGCTTAGTTTTGGCATTAGCGTATGTATATGAACAAAAGCTAGAGATATAATCAAATGCACCCATTCTCTTCTTTCTCCTTTTCAACAAAAGAAACTATGAATATGATCAAAAATATGTGTATAAATTAATATGTATATTGTATGTGTGTGTATATTTATATATGTCTATGAGTGTTTGTGAGTCATGTATATATAGGGAGAGAGAAGAAGAAATAGGCTTTCTTAATAGAGAAGGAGAAGAGAGTTACGTGACAATGGTGACATGCATTCAAGATTCCATGTATATATATAGGCTTTCTTGGTTTTTTTTCTTTCTTAATAGTCTATTTTTCAAAATAAATTCAATATTTTGCACGAGAAAAAGTTGTAGAAGAAAAAGGTTGATTAGGAACAAAAAGTGAGAAGGAAAAAAAAACTATAATAAACCAATGATGAAAAATATCAGTTAATGTTTAGTCCGGTACTTGTACGTATAACTTTCTTTTTTTGTTTGATTGATCATTACACATTTAGTTTGATTGAGATTAACCAAAAAAAAAAAAAAAAAACATTTGATGAGATATGAATCTTGTCCTAGTCTTCAATTCGACTTGAAATTGATAAAGTTGAAACAAGAGTCCTCTAATTAGACTAAATAGCTATGTTTGATTTAAGTTTCTTCACTCATATTATAGTGTAATGAGAATTTATCTCTTAAAAAGCTCTTTTCTTGGCCTTATTAAACAAAACTCTTTTTTTATTATTGACCTTTGCTTTGGTTTCGATTCAAACGAGTGTGGCTTCTTCATCACCCAATTCTTATTTATTACAAAGAAAGTCCCAATAATTGCCCAATATGATTCCATCAACTTAGAAATCACTAAACTATATATAAATACTATTAAAAGATGCTTTTTAAAAACTAAAATGAATGGTGACCGTTATTTATTTTTTGAATAACATCATAGAACAATAATGCTAAAACTTGAGATGCTTTGTGAAACAGTGTGATGTTGAGTTACAAATGATCTTTGACCTTCCCTTTTTCTATTAATGGATATATTAGCATTTTTGGGATATTTTCAATATAGATGTTTGCGTGATATATAGATTGTTCTACTGATAAAAACTACGTAAAGTATATGAAATAACCCAATATGCTCATAAAAGTTTGTTTCAATGTTTTGGGGGTGTATTTTAACTTGTATAATCTAAATATTTCATTAATTCTTCAGCTAACAAATATAGTTGCGGCTTTTTCAGTGGAAAATGTCGTTAGTAAAGTTTACGCAGAATAGTAAAAGGTGTACGCAGAAAACCGAGAGAAGTACAATGGAGAGAGTACGCTGACTTGACGTTGAACCTTATGCTATTTTTTTTTGGGTAAGATCAGTTTTATATTCTAACTTTTCTGAAACATATCAGACAATTTTTAAATTGCTCTCGTAGATTCTAAGCGACTTATGTTGGACAATTCATGATTTGACCTTTTGTGGTCGTTTAACTTAACCGTTAATTTTGTCTTAGAGAAATCTTCTACTCACAAGTCTTTGATGTCAACAACATAAAAATCAAAAATATCTGGAGAAGCTCCTCTTACAAACTTTAGAACTTACAATCTCAAAAAATCCTTAACACTTGAGCGAAGAAAAATGAAAGTGTTTGCAACTCCAAATTGATCCTAAACGCATCTGTAAGAACCTCTTAAACCCGGTGCAACCATCTTTGGCAGGGTCTTAGTAGCGGTCATGGCGTCTGTAAGGTAGTTAAATGCATACTTAAATGTAGCGAAAAGATTTGCAGTAACAATAAGATGTGTCTTTTCTAAATCAAAGTTACCTGCGGCGATCATAATCCCTCGGTCTTTCCCTAGACCGGGACCGCGAACTGCGCCGGCTTCTCGAGTCATAGCCACGTGACTGATTATAGTTTCTGTCATGTTCTCGGTGGTCATGGTGCCTGTCGCGATCTCTACTCCTACGGTCAACATCTCTTCCACGGTCACGGCTATCTCCTCCGTCTCTGTCTTTACTTGATTCTCGCTCTCTACTTCTCTCCTTTGATCTGAGTTTGGTTTAGCTTTTCAGCAAAAATGTTGAAGATTTAAGGAAGTAAACTTATAATGTGTTCAAAATCTTGAGAAAAGTAAACCTCCTTTCTTCGACCCGTTCCTTGTGAACTTTGTTCTTCTCCTCCTGAAGAAAACAGAAAGAATATAACTATACAGTCTATATCAAGAGACAACAGGAAAATCACAGTAGAAAGATACTACTGTTTATTACCTGAAGCTCTGCCAATTTGTCGCGGATCAGCATGTAACCCAAATGAAGCTTCCCTCCAAAATGATCAGCTAACCGACGATCACTAAAGGCAGTACAACAGATTTTTGACATTGCCAAATGCAAATAACAGATTGGTGACAAAGATATAGTTTAAAGTTCCATTATTTATCTCTAACAGGCACAATAAATCAAGAAAGAACGCACATTTATTAGCTGCAAAAGTAATCCTCGTAAAACTGGGCCCAAATAGCCTGCTGGTGAAAAGGAGGTACAATAGCCGGGGTCAAATAATGAACCACTTGCAACCCAATAATCTATTTCTAGCTTTCTTTTGAACCGCCACGGAACCATAAAGCATAAAAAAATTTAAGTAACCAATTTTAACCTGTCATAGACGCTCAAAAATGCTCCGCATATGTCACATAGACGCAGCTTCTGGTCTGTCTGAGACAATAAGAGAAGAGAGAATGAGTGCTAGCAACCAACAAAGTGACAAAAAAAAATAGAGACGTTACATCGAGCAGATATGAGAAATGGTACATACTTCTCTTTAAAAGCAATTTCTGTTTAAGCTGTTTGACAATTGAGAACACTGAATACATGCTTCTTAAACCAAAGAATTTTAATTGTCCTCAAACTTTATAAGCCATTACTTTTTTTTGGATACTAGGAGTAGGAGTGTAGGACTATCTTCCTTAAATTCTAATGGTCGTCAGACTAAACAAACTATATAAGATGAACACCTAAGAATTACGAATCTTGAGAGCCTCTATGAGAAATGAATTTCAATAAATTATCATGTTGGGGATAAGGTGATATAAATGATGATCTTGACTTACAATGCGCACGTCAACAGCAGTGTACTTGGTTGAATCTACTATAGGTTCTTGTCTAGCAGTAAGCTGAAACATGTACAGGCACAACACTCTTAGGAACTAATAAAAGTAGGGGAAAATATTATACAATAAGTGAGTAGGGAGAGACATAAGGAACATGCAGAACTATTCAAGCAATTTAACCACCAAGACAAAGAGAGATCCCTGTGTCAATAGAATTCATTAACATCTCCAAATCCTATAATGTATGAAGTAACTCGGAAACAAGAACCAAACAAAACACTAATTTACGAAAGAAAACAAACCTTCTTAAGAGCTTCCGCCTCTTCTAGTGCTTTCTGCGCCTCATCAACCATTCCTTGTTCACCTGAAATAAACGTACAGATATCATAACTGTACAGTGGCTGCTTCAACATTGAAAAAGTTCAAACGTTCTCTATGTAGGTATGTAACCATAAACTGCCTTCTTCTAACATTGCCTATCACAAAGGTTTCCTAAGCTCAGTTTTGTACATTCATAAAGAATCAACTAATAGGCCACTGCAACGATAACTTAAAGAGCTACCGATTCAAGATCACCACATATAACAAAACAGATACGAATTAGAGGTTTGCCCCTTACCAAGCTCTTCAGCTTTCTTTAGTTTTTCATTGATCATTTCTTGAGTACGAGGATCGGGAGGAGGTAACGCTGCAGCTGGTTGCTGAGCTGGAATGGGCTGTTGCAAGGATGCCCTATCTTTGTTGAAGGCATCCAACAGTAGCACAGCCTGCAGGGAAACAAGAAAAAAGACTTGACTGTTAACAATGTACCAGGCGCAGCAAGTAGCAAATTACATAATAACAGACCTGTAGGTCAGCTCTCTTCGTCCTCATCTCTTCAACTAACTCAAGAGCTCTAATCTTCAGATCTGTTTTGCCTTCAAGATCTGCGATTTGAAAAGATCATTTCTGAATATCATAGCAGGATCCAAAGTTTTACGGAATCAAAGGTAAAGAACTCTAGTTATTCGAAAATTACCCGATCTAATTAAATGTTAAAAATAAGCACACAACAATCATTAGCAGAAGCTTTACATCTAAGCCATTTAGTGCCAATTATACAGAAAGATGCTTTCTTTCAAATTTAGACCATTTTAAAAAAGGTGAAGACTCATCTCTAGCAACACCACAAGAAAGCTTTATTTTACAGAAGATGAAAAATCTAAACATACCGTACCACTTGGGCAGCTAAAATATTCATTTAGGAAGTGGCAGATTTAATTCTTAAATTGAGTTAATTTGCAACTATTTTGTTCGTGGAAGCAAGAATATATCAAGAAACACTTCCAAGTTGATAGCCTACTATAGATGTTGTAAAGATGTCTACAAAAATACCAAAGTAAATATACTGCCTACAAAGTGCAAATACAAAAGGTTCCGATTTATGTGAGCTGCAATGAAATTCTAGTCATAAAAAAAAACTCAAGCAGAACGTGGTCAACCAGCCAAAAAGTTATAATATTCATTTATATTACCGTGCAGGTCTGCTTCCTTCATCTTCTCTTTGATTTGATTCGATAATTCAAGAATTTCAGGCGACTGAAATACAACGATGAAATGATGAGGAAAAAGCTTGAGTTGAAAAAAAACACAAAAATAACTCAACGAATTAAAACTTAGATCATCACCTGAGTAAATTCTGTGACAGAAATTGCAATGGCAGCTTTGGCATCCTCTTCCTGAAGACGATTAAGAGCCCTACCAATCTTCCTATCACACTCAACAATAAGCCTATCTATCGCATCTTCCAATTCCCTATCGTAGTTGTCAACACCTTTTGCCTTTGCTTCTTTATATCTAAGGACGAGTTAAAGCAAAACAGTAGAGGAGCGAAATAACATCCTACTGAAAATAACTAGTGTGAACTTAAGAAAAAAGGATACTCTTTCCTCAGCTGCAAAGAGTGCACCTTTGGGCAAGGACCCATATCCATTTTCTGATAATAACAAACATGTCAAAGAGTCCGCATAAACCAAATTAGCCGACTAATAAATTTCACACACTGTTACCTAAATCAACAACCTCCCCCCAAATCAAGATAGGATTTTTAACATTATCCAAAACACTACATCAACTAACACATACCAATACTAAAACTTTATGTACCAAAGCTCACAAAAGATGAGGAAATTAGGGTTTTTTTTTCCAAGATACTAATGATAAAGCCATTGAGCTGGAGAAGAAAGAAAACATGGGTATCGAAGAAGATGTATAAACGCACCGTCAATTGGAAAAGCTCGTGAGGACAGAGACCAGATAGGTAAAGACGGCAAACATCACGGTCGTAGTATTTGCGATTGACCTCCGTGACATCGCCGTTTCTGTTAGCTCCCATGAGCACATCGAGTTGCTTCCTCATAGCGTCCATCTTCGTTATCTCTCTCTTTCTCTCTCTCTCACCAACTTTGATTCTCTGAATCAAGAATTGATCCTCTCTGCGGACAGAGAGATTGGGTTTTTGATCGAAAGCTTAACAATTTACAGTCACCAAAAGGGGTTTTTGTTGTTTTGGCGTAAAAGATTTTGGTAATTAGGGTTCAGTGTCATTATAGGTCCCTCAAGTTAAAATAATTTTTAGATTTTTCCCGACATTAGGGTTTATGTTTACAATTTAAAAGTAACGGGGTTTTTGTGCGATAACTTAATAAATAAGTCGATGATATTTACAAAAATGCCATCAGTACTCGGTTACATAACTAAAATCGATTTCGTTTCGAGGATTCTCAATTCGAGTTTAAAGTTTCTGATGTAATGTCATATTTCTGATGCATTATGTTTTCACTCATGCAATTTGCCAGTGGTTTGATATCCGACTCATAATGGATTAAAGATTAATTATGCATGTGATCTTTGAATATTAGTATATGTTAAACATGTTAATATGTTATAGTCCTTTATGATGATGACAAATGGACTTTATGCAATTTTCGGATCCATCCTAGGTATTTCTTTAGATTAGTATTTCAAATCTATCTGTTTTTGTGTCGAAGTTGTATTACATTAGATCCAATCCTATTCCTAGGGTAAAGACCATACTTATAAAGGTTCTGAAACAGTAGATAAACACTCAGGACAAAAGAAAAGTAGTTCTATTGTCTTCTAGTTGATTGAGTCACATTTATGGATGAGAAATATTAACCTTGATTCATTTTGGAAGAAAAAATAAAAAGCAGTTATGAATCCAAGTTTTTGCTTAAGAGATTAGAAAAACGATGATCACTAGACAACGATGCGATACAAAATCTCACAGTACTTGGCTTTAATTTTACCATATTTTTGTTGTTGCAATTATGACAGAGAATGACATTAATCTTTCTTGATTCAGCTATTTCTCCATGGCTTAAACGTCTCAAATAATCGTTTTCACTTTCTTTTTTTTGCTGCCAAAACTGTTTTTTGATTTGCGATTCTTCACTTTAGCGTACATATTGACTCTTCTATTCTCATTCTGTTTCCAATTTGAGTATTCGTATAAGGACGGAAATGGAGTTGTATGATGATATCTGTAGAAAAAAATGGATTCAAAAAAAAAAATTACATTGTTGCTCTCTTCGCTCCACTTGAAGGAACATAGAATGATAGAAGTCTAAAACTATAACTTTTTCTCTTTTGATTTTTTTTTTTGGCTAAGAATATAAATATTTTACTAAACAATAAAAAGTTTAAGAGTTATAAAAATTAGATCCTACAATATTAGTTCGATAGCAAAAAATGAATAGAAAACATGAAAGCAATGAACAATTACTCTTTCGGAATCTATGAAGTGAACCTTTTTGATTTTTATCCTTCTAATAGTAAACATAAGAAAAATGATCTTATTTTAGTTAAACACAATGGAATCGTGATCAAAATAATCATCTATGTAAACTATGTTTTTAAAATGAAAAAGTATCTGATTAGTATCAGTTCCGTGTTTAGAAAAAACTCTTCTTCTTTTTTTAAAATGGTAGAACATGAAACCAAAACGTGTGTTTTTCAAGTTTTTTGCCTTATATTTTAGTTCTGTATGGCATACCTTTTCAATTCAGTGTTTTTTTTTGTTGTTGTTGTTGCATATTTGTATAACATTTTTTTTATTGAGAACTATTTTGTAATTCATTCATGGGACCGTGTGTGAATCGCACGCCAATTTTACCATTCGATCGATTATGAATCTCTGAACAAATCTAAGATTTTTTCTTTTCCAATAAATACTAATTTAAGATACGAAAAGAAAAAGTTCTGGAAAAGAAAAATGAGATGTCAGTCATGCAAAGAATCAGTGTGATGTGTAGTGAAAATTGAAGAACTCGCCCGCTTTAACCGGGGGAACCAAAAACTTTTCACTTATATAAAATGAAAAAAAGTGAAATTGTCGATTTGTTTGACCTCTGAAAAATATGGAATAATAAAGCACAAATTAAAAATAATATGATATGACAATGACACTGGCCGTGGCTGGTGCAATTGCAATGTGACAATGTTATGGGTTTTCGTACGCAAGGCAGACTCTTGCAGTCTTGCAGACCCTCATCATTTCCACATTCGTCTTTACATAACAAATAAAGGATATTGTATACTATATATATCTTTATCTACTAGTAAGAAGAAACATGAGAAGAGTTCACACTAGCTAATTGGACAAATGCTTAAAAAGAAGAATTAACGAAAACTCTTTTGATTCACTAGTCTAAATTCGGTTTAAATTGATCTAAATGTCTTTATTTTTGGATAAAGATTGATATAAATGTCTTGCATGATATAGATATAAGGTATATTGTTTAATAAAGAATACTATACATAATAACAAAATAATGATTTAAAAAAACAAAAGCAAAGAAAACCACTCAGTCTAGTCTGGCTCATAAATATCCAAGAAGGTATATAAGAGTAAAAACATGTTATACAAAATTATCTTGCAACTTAGTTCCGGTTCAAGATGTTCCAAGAAGTAATTTCTCCCATCAATGAGATATACTAATGTGTGTATATGCATATACTATATACTAGTAAAATGAGTAAAAAATGTGCATGCAAATGAACAATGAATGGGCAAAGTAAAAGGTATTGGGTGGGGGAATGGTAGAGCAGCAGCAGTAGCATTTATACTGACAAATATCTCAAACTCATCCATCTGATTTTAATAACATTTTCCTCTCTTCTTTTTCTTTTGTTGTTTTTTACCACTTTCTTTCTTTTTCAGATTTTTTACTTACTTCCAATTTTATTTTATTTTTTTCTATTTTTGGTCACACGCTCTTGTCAGTTGTAGATATCTTCATCTACAGGTGTTTCCTTTTATTTTCAGATGGAATCTCAATCCACAGGTGTTTCCCACTTCAATAAATTACCCCCAAAAAAACTTATATTTGTATTTACAAGAAACACAGCATAATAATTGGTGCATATGTTATTGAAAAAAAACATTTTGATACATATGGTTTTGACAAGTAATACTGTTTACAAAACTTTTGATCAAGCTTTTCTTGATTAAATATCGTCCCGGATCATAACATAAAGTTTCTTTGGTAGCGGTCAGAAAATTTGAACCGTGTATCGAAAATGTAAAAGCTACTATTTTAATTCCTAGATCTACTAATTGGTATTGAGGTAATGAAATAATTGGGTACCAAAGGTTTTGGGGTATATAAAGCAGATATGAACAAATTGTTAGGAAAAAATAATATGATTTTGTAGGTACGAGGCAATTCTAGAACGTGTGTTGGTGGTGTGTTAGATATTGCAGGCATAATAATGGAGGAAGTGAAATTATATTACAATTAAATAGAAAGACGAGAATCCATTGAATCGTATCTTGCCAAAGAAAGTCCAAAATTTTTAAAAATGTATAAATCTTTGAAAGATTATAAACCCATGCACATGCTCACCTTCGTCTCATTGATCCATGTGTATACCCTACATTTTCCTCCCTAATTACTCTAATTCCCCTAAATCATTTTTTAATTTGATACAATTAGCTAGTAGGATAAGCTCAACTACTTTACTACTGTTGCTTAGCATGTACATCTCTAGCGACTAGCATCCCTACTAGTCATTCACTTCTTTCGTTTTATACGTTGGAAGATCGAACAAGATTTGTTTTGAAAATTTTGAGACGTTTTTATTGGTTGAACTATAGCCACTATACTTCAAATAGTGAGGAATATAATTTCACAATTTTTTTTTTTTGTTAAAAAATTTCACAATATATTTGCATGTCAAATTATTCTAAAATACATTTAATTTTTTTAACGTGCTAATACTTGTTGCTTAATAAGATTGTTGGAGAATACTAAAAATGACTATGCACGAAACCATGAATATCATTACAAACCATGAATTTCTTAACGGAACCATCTCTTAGTCCCGCACTTCAAAATATCACAACGCACGAAACCATGAATCTTAGAGTTTGCTGGAGAATACTAAAAATGACGAGTTCGTGTTTGAAAGAAAAAAACGCCAAAACGCATTCGCTGGTTCGTGTCATATGTCTCTAAGAGACACAGCATCATTGGTCTTAAATCGACAGCGAGTGGTTTTTTGGACTTTACTATTGGTCCTCGTGTTTACCCATTTTTGTCCTTTTCATTAGTTAATTTTATACGCATGAAGAGAGAGAGATTTGAAATGGTTTTTGACTGATTTAATTAAGGTGTCATTAAGAGATTATGTACTTGAAACTACATTTGTGCCCCTACCCTTCAAACCGACCAATACATCTCCACATTTTTCAAGTAAATATTTTCTTTTTTCTTTCTGAATTTAATTGCAAAATTCTCTAAATGCGCATAATATGTCGCCTCGGAAGAAATGAACATTATATTTTTGACTTTTCTTCTTCTTCTTCTTCTCTCTTCATTTAACACCAAAACCTTTTTCTTTCTCCTCTTCATGCATGAACCCTAACTAAGTTCATCTTCTTATTCTTCTTCTCTAATCTCTCACAAGGAGCTAGTTATTCGATTACTATATTAACTCGATGAATAACTGGTTAGGTTTCTCTCTCTCTCCTCATGATCAAAATCACCACCGTACCGATGTTGACTCCTCCACCACCACAACCGCCGTAGATGTTGCCGGAGAGTACTGTTTTGATCTGGCCGCTACCTCCGATGAGTCTTCTGCCGTTCAAACATCTTTTTCTTCTCCTTTTGGTGTCGCCCTCGAAGCTTTCACCAGAGACAGCAATAGTCACTCCCGAGGTTTTTGTTTTAAAAATATTTATTTTATTTTTGTTTTTGTTAAGTTTTCCCCCTTCTTCCAATGCATAGAACAAAGACCAAGACTCACGCACGTAGCCCTATTTTGTTTTTGCTTATTTATCGATTTCATCTCTTTTGAGAATTTCCATGAGTGGGGTTTAGCTAGTGTTTGTTCACATCTCATGAATTTAAACTTAGTCAAATATGAAACCAGACATATACTATTCATCATTATTCACAATCATAATATATAATTATATATGATCACATATATGTGTAAATATATTTTTATTTTGTATCCTTTTGTCCTTAAAATCAAAATTCCATTTCGTATATTATAGATCGGTGATGAATCAAACCCAACGTTGGGGATCTCTTTGCTTTTTTGTTTATAGATTGGGACATCAATAGTGGTGCATGCAATAACATCCACAATAATGAACAAAATGGACCAAAGCTTGAGAATTTCCTCGGCCGCAACACCACGATCTACAATACCAACGAGAACGTTGGGGATGGAAGTGGCAGCTGTGGAGGACCTGGTGGTAGAGACAGTGGTGGTGGCTCACTAGGCCTTTCGATGATAAAAACATGGCTGAGTAACCATCCGGTGGCTAATGTTAATTATCAAGACAATGGTAACGGTGCACGAGGCTTGTCACTCTCTATGAATTCATCTACTACTTGTGATAGCAACAACTACAACAACAATAATGATGTTGTCCAAGAGAAGACTATTGTTGATGTCGTAGAAGCGACACCAAAGAAAACTATTGAGAGTTTTGGACAAAGGACGTCTATATACCGCGGTGTTACAAGGTTTCCTTCATCTATATATTTTTGTTTATTGTGTTAAAATGGCTCTTGAATCGTGATTTTTCTTGGTAAAGTTTGAGACATTCTAATGGTTCGGTTGAGAGAGTCCAACGGAATGTCCCTCGATGTATATTAAAGAGAGACATTAATTAGTTGACATGGGTTTATATATACAATAATACGTACGTATATGGTATATACTCTTGATCATATAATGTTTTGAATTTATTGTTCAGGCATCGGTGGACAGGAAGATACGAGGCACATTTATGGGATAATAGTTGCAAAAGAGAAGGCCAGACTCGCAAAGGAAGACAAGGTATATATATATATTTCAATTAATTTGATATTTTTCATATACCATTTTACTTACGAACTAATTTTGGTTTTCTTTTCCACGTGTTTCTATATATTTGCACCTGATGGCTCTCTTTTCAGTTTATTTGGGTAAGTTCTTGATTATAAGCTATAAATTAATAATATATGACTAGTAAATCTATTCTAAGCAAAATATAATTGTTTTGTTATCTGATCTTGTAGGAGGTTATGATAAAGAAGAAAAAGCAGCTAGGGCTTACGATTTAGCCGCACTAAAGTATTGGGGAACCACTACTACTACTAACTTCCCCGTAAGTTAATTAATCAATTATACATATATTCCTAACTTCTAACTAATTTTATTCTTTTTTTCTTTCTGATTGATTAATACTTGTTTAAAAACTATTATCTTACTTTTGAGTGTCATGTTTATATCGTTACATTTATTATAATAAACTAGGACTCAAGACCCCCGCGATGTCGCGGGGGAATATATTTCAAAAATCGTTTAAAAAATATCAAACAAAAAATCATAATGAATTGTAATAATTTTGATTTTTTTTTAAATATCAAATCAATATATATTTTACAAAAATTATGATAAAGAAAACCCTCACAAGCATTTATTAATTATATGAATATTAGAAAACATTAATTTGTAACTAAAAAACTATTTCCAAATGCAAAAAACATCAAATAATAAACCAAAGGTTACAACGGTTTGATAAATAAACCAAAATATTCAACGTCAAATAAATCAAATGCTACTATGTTAAATTAAACGGTGACAATAATTTATTTAAATATATTTTAGTAATTATATATTTTTTACAAAATATGACAAACTTTAACCGAGAGAGGTGACCGTAGATATCAAATATACCAAAAGCTGCATCGGTTCGTCAAATATACCAAATATTGCAATGGTTCATCAAATATACTAAAGATTACAATGGTTTGTAAAACAAAACCAAAAGTTGCAATGATTCGTCAAATAATCCAAATATTGCAACAGTTCAATTAAATAGTTACAATCTCATTTAAATACATTTTAATAATTAAAAATTAAGAACTAAAAATAATAATTTATGAAAGGTTACACCGACGGTAGATGATTAAATGTTATAAAGATTTATAAAATAAACTTAAAGTTGTAATTGTTCATGAAATAAACTAAATGTTGCAATGGTTCTACTAAATAAGGATAGGGTTTGCCTATTATCATCGTAGAACAAATAATCGTTGTAGCAGGACAAAAAATTGGAGTTTCGAAAAGAAAGACAATATATAGAGTTGAAAAGGCACGATTTTACAACTATTCGATAAGTCCATTACGTAGACGAACGTGTCCGTTACAGCTTTAATGTGTAGGGCTCATTTCACTCACATATGTCCAAAATTATTTAAACCTCTATATTATTGTTTTCCCATGATATCACGTAAATGTTAAATGAATGATATAATTAAGGAGGTTATACTACTAAATATATCCATATGTAAACTATGAAATAAAACCAATTTTATATGTAGTTTATTGTTTTACGTAAAAAAAATTCAATAAAACAACATGACCGTACAAAAATAACTGTAAGAAAAACAACCATAAATATTTAAACGAAAGGTTGCAATAAAAAGACGCAACCGTTCAGATGTGCAAATGGTATTTATTAGAAACGACATAACCGTAAAAAAATAACCGATTAAAACGAAAATTGCGATAAAAAGACGCAACCAAAATAACCGTAAAAAAATAACCGATTTAAACGAAAGGTTGCGATAAAAAGACGCAACCGTTCAGATGTGCAAATGGTATTTATTAGATTGCTATTATATATAGATTAGTAATGTTGGTTGGATATAATATTCAGATGAGTGAATATGAGAAAGAGGTAGAAGAGATGAAGCACATGACGAGGCAAGAGTATGTTGCCTCTCTGCGCAGGTAATGGAACTCTTGAATTTATTGCATTTTACATATTTCATATAATTATATGACTGAAACCCATCACGTATTATATTTATTAATATTTCTTAACATTGAATAAATCATTATACGGAATATATAATATTAAACATTTAAATATGCAGGAAAAGTAGTGGTTTCTCTCGTGGTGCATCGATTTATCGAGGAGTAACAAGGTACGTATAATCCATCTAGGAACCAATACAATGTTTTATGTTTTTTTTTTTTTGATGTATATATAATAATTATTATACAATACAATTAATCTAATTAATATTTCCTTTAATGGGTCCAAAAGGCATCACCAACATGGAAGGTGGCAAGCTAGGATCGGAAGAGTCGCCGGTAACAAAGACCTCTACTTGGGAACTTTCGGTACACTTTTCTATCAAATATCTAAACCATGACTTTAATAAATAAAAAATAAAAAAATCTATAAACCATAGATATTACATAGGGATACACAAATATATCTAAGTGAATTATACAAATTATGTAGGCACACAAGAAGAGGCTGCAGAAGCTTATGACATTGCAGCCATTAAATTCAGAGGATTAAGTGCAGTGACTAACTTTGATATGAGCAGATACAATGTTAAAGCAATCCTCGAGAGCCCGAGTCTACCTATTGGTAGTTCTGCAAAACGTCTCAAGGACGTTAACAATCCGGTTCCAAGTATGATGATTAGTAATAACGTTTCAGAGAGTGCAAATAATGCTAGCGGTTGGCAAAACGCTGCGTTTCAGAATCATCAGGGAATGGATTTGAGCTTATTGCAGCAACAGCAGGAGAGGTACGTTGGTTATTACAATGGAGGAAACTTGTCTACCGATAGTACTAGGGTTTGTTTCAAACAAGAGGAAGAACAACAACACTTCTTGAGCAACTCGCCGAGCCTCATGACTAATGTTGATCATCATAGCTCGACTTCTGATGATTCGGTTACTGTTTGTGGAAATGTTGTTAGTTATGGTGGTTATCAAGGATTTGCAATCCCTGTTGGAACATCGGTTAATTGTGATGTCTTCACTGCTGCTGAGATTGCTTACAACGCAAGAAATCGTTATTATTATGCTCAGCAGCAGCAACAACAGCAGATTCAGCATTCTCCGGTGGCGATTTCGAATAACGTTAGCTCTAACATGTACTTTCATGGTGAAGGTGGTGGAGAAGGGGCTTCAACGTTTACAGTTTGGAACGACGCTTAGAAAAATAAGTAAAAGATCTTTAGTTGTTTGCTTTGTGTGTTGTGAACAGTTTGATTCTGTTTTTTTTTTTTCCTTTTTGGTAAGTTTCTTATAACTTTTTTCATAGTTTTGATTATTTGGATAAAATTTTCAGATTAAGGATCATTTTATTTTCTTTTATATTAGTCTAGTCTAATTTAGTACCGTATCACTAAAAAAATTTAGTTTGCAATATCATAAGTTTTTTTTATTTTTTAGAATATAAATAGTGCAAGAGACTCAAAATTCTGGTTTCAATGTTAATAATGATCCGTGCCCAAATTGAATTCCAATAGATGCCCACTTGATTCTTCTTCGTACATTTTGTTTTGATTTATCTGCAACATTGGCACAATAAAATGTGATAAAGAGAAGCAATGATGCCAAAAAGATCTATTTGTCAAGTTTGTTTCCCTTTCAACCAGTATGCATTATGCTTCATTCGAATTCAGACAACGACATAGTAACACACTAACACAACCAAGATTTGTGGTGGGTCGCTGTCGTGGCCCTGCTCAGGCCTATGATGGCCCCAAGATTGACTTGTGTGTTAATTTGGTTGTGTTGGTTTGGATCGCCGATAGACTATCCATCCCTCTTGTATTTAAGAATAATCATGGCTGGTCAAAGCCCGGCCCGTTTCGCTTCTAAACCTGCCAAGCCCATGGATTAGACCGTTATCGGCAGACTCAAATAAAGGACTGGCGCAGAGGAATTCTCATGGACAAGAAAGGCTGATGAAGAAGCTCAAAGGCATATATGAATGATCTTTAGATTCTCTTTAGCTTATGTATGCAGAAAATTCACCTAATTAAGGACAGGGAACGTAACTTGGCTTGCACTCCTCTCACCAAACCTTAACCCCTAACTAATTTTAATTCAAAATAACTAGTATTTTGGCCGATCACTTTATATAATAAGATAATTATTATATTTTAAAAAGTATAACTGCCTTATTATATGATTACGAATTATCAGTATGCATATCGAGCATATATATAGTTTTTTTTTTTTGTTAAAGGGTAAAATAATATGATCCTTTGAATAAGATAAACATATATAATTGGTAAAATGAAAATAGAAGGAATGAGATTAGGACAGTAAGTAAAACGAGAGAGACAGGCAAAGGACAAAAAGAGAAACTTGAGGAAACCGCGACGATGAAAGAAAGACATATCAGCTGATGGATGTGAGTGAGAGTTTGTTGCTGTTGCATAAAATTTTCCTAAAAACAATTGTCTTTTTAACTAAAAGAAATAATAAAAAACGAAAGCTTAGCTTGAAGGCAATGGAGACTCTACAACAAACTTATGTACCATACAGAGAGAGAAATTAAAAGCTTTTCATTCATAAAAACCAAACTTGTTCGTCTCTCATTGATGCATTATTGTCTCTCACGATCACTGCTAATCTCCGGCCGTTGCTATGGAAGCCAGCGCCGGTCTTGTCGCCGGTTCCCATAACCGTAATGAACTTGTCGTCATTCACAACCATGAAGAGGTTTTTCATATTACTTAACCCATTTTTTCTCATCACTACCAAAGTGTTTTTTTTTTTTTTATCAATTCACTAGTAAAAATATTACTGCATTTTCTTGATTTGTTTCGTTATTAATTTTTAAAAACTCGAATATTTGGGGAATAAAAATTTGATCATTTTTTTTTTCGGATTATGAAAAATTTATAATCTGTATGCTAAGATTTGCAACAATTTTGTAGAAAAATCATATTTTTCATTATTACCAACATAATACTTTTGTAAGTTTGTTGCTAATATTAAATTGAGCTGTCAGGTTTAACCAGTTAAATCGCTGTAAAAAAAAAATTACTTCAATCTTTGGTCTTTTAACGAACTGAAACTTTTGTGGATTATTATAACAGCCAAAGCCTCTAAAGAATCTAGATGGACAATTCTGTGAGATATGTGGAGATCAGATTGGTTTGACAGTAGACGGAGACCTCTTCGTAGCTTGCAACGAGTGTGGTTTTCCGGCGTGTAGGCCTTGCTATGAGTACGAGAGAAGAGAAGGTACACAGAACTGTCCTCAGTGTAAGACTCGTTACAAGCGTCTCAGAGGTAAATTATTTATTCATCTTCCTCCGCTCTTATGTTGCTCGACGAAATGCCTCAATGAAAATTTTAAAAAGGCTGTTTCTTTTTAGTTTGAACTTGGAGAATTGATCTGTTTTTTGCTCTGTTTTTTGGTTTATGAAGGAAGCCCAAGAGTGGAGGGAGATGAGGATGAAGAAGATATTGATGATATTGAGTATGAGTTTAATATCGAACATGAACAAGATAAGCATAAGCATTCTGCTGAGGCTATGCTTTATGGGAAAATGAGCTATGGAAGAGGTCCTGAGGATGATGAGAATGGGAGATTCCCACCTGTTATAGCTGGTGGACATAGTGGAGAATTCCCTGTTGGAGGAGGCTATGGGAATGGAGAACATGGGCTTCATAAGCGTGTCCACCCATATCCATCATCTGAAGCTGGTGAGTCTCTCTGCCTATTGTTCTCTGTAACTTGTTGTAGCAAGCATAAATTTAGACATTCATAATATGTTTTTGTGTAAAATATAAAAGTTATCATGGAAATGTTAAGATACATATGAATTTAAGGATGTTTCAATATGTGCAAAAATCATAAGTATGAGGCCTGTCAGCTTGGTATTGAGCAGTTTGGTAGTAGATAGGGACATAGTTTTTTTAATATGGACTATGGGTTCTGACATTGTTATATGATATTCATCATTCATCAGCAGAGCTTTGTTTTGGAAAAAGCTGCTTCTTTTAGCGAATCTTACGCACATAAAATGGAATTGATACAAGTGAAAACAACTGATGTAGAGTTTTCTGACAATACTTTACTTTTCCTTTTTTGTTTCTGTGTGTAATTTTAATGTGGCAGGGAGTGAGGGAGGATGGCGGGAAAGAATGGATGACTGGAAGCTCCAGCATGGGAATCTTGGGCCAGAACCAGATGATGATCCTGAGATGGGACTGTAATGCCTTCACAAACATTTGTCTGAGATATCAGTTTTATATGATTTGGATTCATGCTTACAAACTTTTGGATTTTGATTGGAAATGGCTGCAGGATCGACGAGGCGCGTCAGCCACTCTCGCGGAAAGTTCCCATTGCCTCAAGCAAGATCAATCCATATCGGATGGTCATCGTGGCTAGGCTTGTGATTCTAGCAGTTTTTCTACGGTATAGGCTCTTGAACCCAGTGCATGATGCTCTGGGGTTATGGCTGACCTCTGTGATCTGTGAAATCTGGTTCGCTGTCTCTTGGATTCTTGATCAGTTCCCCAAGTGGTTCCCCATTGAACGTGAGACCTATCTAGATCGGCTTTCCCTCAGGTAAAATCCACATATTCTCAAGTAGGAGTTTAAAATCTATGAGTTGGAGTTTGGATATAAATATTTTTTTGTTATACAGGTACGAGAGAGAAGGTGAACCAAATATGCTTGCCCCTGTAGATGTCTTTGTCAGTACGGTGGACCCGTTGAAGGAACCTCCCCTCGTCACATCCAACACTGTGCTTTCAATCTTGGCCATGGACTACCCAGTTGAGAAAATCTCCTGCTATGTCTCTGACGATGGTGCTTCAATGCTCACATTCGAATCTCTCTCGGAAACTGCCGAGTTTGCAAGAAAATGGGTTCCCTTCTGTAAGAAATTCTCCATAGAGCCACGGGCACCAGAGATGTACTTCACGTTGAAAATTGATTATCTCCAGGACAAAGTCCACCCAACGTTTGTTAAGGAACGTCGAGCCATGAAGGTCAGTGTATATCACCTGATCTAATTATACCACCACGCAGCTTTTCACTATAATCTAAACTTCATAAGTGAAATTGACTTATGGCAGAGAGAATATGAGGAGTTCAAGGTCAGGATCAACGCTCTCGTGGCTAAGGCCTCAAAGGTTCCTCTAGAAGGTTGGATCATGCAAGATGGAACACCATGGCCAGGGAACAACACCAAGGACCACCCTGGTATGATCCAAGTCTTCCTCGGCCACAGCGGAGGATTTGATGTCGAAGGCCACGAGCTTCCTCGGCTTGTGTACGTGTCCCGTGAGAAGCGTCCTGGTTTTCAGCACCACAAGAAAGCTGGCGCCATGAACGCTCTGGTAATTTTCTTGATCTGCCTTGGACCAAATGAGAAACTGATCTCTGTGTCTTGGACCTAACATGATACTTCTGTCAGGTTCGAGTGGCAGGCGTACTCACAAATGCTCCTTTCATGCTGAACTTGGACTGTGATCACTATGTGAACAACAGCAAGGCCGTGAGGGAAGCAATGTGTTTTTTGATGGATCCTCAGATTGGAAAGAAGGTCTGCTATGTTCAGTTCCCTCAAAGGTTCGACGGTATTGACACGAACGATCGTTACGCCAACAGAAACACAGTCTTCTTTGATGTAAGATAAAATCCATATTTCTTTAACTTCTGGTCTATGAGATAAATATACCCTCTTGCTTACACTCTTGTTTGCTACAGATCAATATGAAAGGTCTAGATGGAATCCAAGGTCCAGTTTATGTTGGTACTGGTTGTGTTTTCAAACGACAAGCTCTGTATGGTTATGAACCACCAAAGGGTCCTAAACGTCCTAAGATGATTAGCTGTGGTTGTTGTCCTTGCTTTGGGCGCCGGAGAAAGAATAAGAAATTTTCCAAGAATGACATGAATGGTGACGTAGCAGCCCTTGGAGGTAAATTATTCCAACAACCTTATAACAACAGTCCATATCTTGAAGTATATTTAGTTTCTGTTGGAATCTTGCAGATCTGATAGTGTTTTTTTGGCAGGAGCAGAAGGTGATAAGGAGCATTTGATGTCTGAAATGAACTTTGAGAAAAAGTTTGGGCAATCATCCATCTTTGTAACTTCGACTTTGATGGAAGAAGGTGGCGTTCCTCCGTCATCAAGTCCTGCAGTGCTCCTTAAGGAGGCAATCCATGTCATAAGCTGCGGTTATGAAGACAAGACTGAGTGGGGAACTGAGGTAATAATACTGAATCGTAAGATAGCGCCTGTTTATTTGTGATTTGGAAGCTGGCCATTGTAAGAAAATTTTGTGTATCTCGAAATTGCAGCTGGGTTGGATCTATGGCTCTATCACAGAGGATATTTTGACGGGTTTCAAGATGCATTGTCGTGGCTGGAGGTCTATTTACTGCATGCCTAAGAGGCCTGCATTCAAAGGTTCAGCTCCTATTAATCTATCAGACAGGTTAAACCAGGTTTTGCGATGGGCACTCGGATCTGTTGAGATATTTTTCAGCCGGCACAGTCCTCTCTGGTATGGCTACAAAGGAGGCAAACTCAAGTGGCTTGAGCGTTTTGCTTATGCCAACACAACAATCTACCCGTTCACATCTATACCACTCCTTGCGTACTGTATCCTTCCAGCCATCTGTCTCCTTACCGACAAATTCATCATGCCCCCGGTTAGTAAAATTACAGAGAAAAGCGCTTTAAAAGTTGCATCAAATTTGTTAACTATCTGTTTTCCCAAAAAATTTAACATCATCAGCGAAAAGCGCTTAAAAAGTTGCATCAAATTTGCTAACTATCTGTTTTTCCAAATTTTCTTTCAGATAAGCACATTCGCTAGTCTCTTCTTCATATCATTGTTTATGTCGATCATTGTAACGGGAATCTTGGAATTAAGATGGAGTGGAGTTAGCATTGAGGAATGGTGGAGAAACGAGCAATTCTGGGTCATTGGAGGAATCTCAGCTCATCTCTTTGCGGTTGTCCAAGGTCTCCTCAAAATCTTAGCAGGCATTGACACAAACTTCACAGTCACATCAAAGGCAACTGATGATGATGACTTTGGAGAACTTTACGCGTTCAAATGGACAACACTGCTTATCCCTCCAACAACTGTCTTGATCATAAACATTGTCGGCGTTGTTGCAGGCATCTCAGATGCCATTAACAATGGATACCAGTCTTGGGGACCTCTATTTGGTAAACTCTTCTTCTCCTTTTGGGTCATTGTTCATCTCTACCCATTCCTCAAAGGTTTGATGGGAAGACAGAACAGAACACCAACCATTGTGGTGATTTGGTCAGTGCTATTGGCATCTATCTTCTCTTTGCTTTGGGTCAGAATTGATCCGTTTGTGCTCAAGACCAAAGGACCTGACATTTCCAAGTGTGGCATCAACTGCTGAAGCAAAATCTTTTTCGTCTTCTGAAACTTTTCTGTACTGTTCAGAGTGTTTTCACTTCTTTTTTTGGATTGCATAATTGGATTTTGTTTATTGTATATTAGCCAGCAAAACAGATGGATTTGGAATTATTGTGAGGGATAAATGCATTGTAAAAGAAGATTCGAACAAAATTACTTTTTAGTTACACAGATACTTTCTCAAAGAGTGTACTTTTAGTTCCAGTGAAAACCACACAAATCTTGAATGCTATTATTTAACAGAGAGAGCCTGAGACATCGTGGAAATTCACAAATAAACTAAAGAAACGACAACAAAAGACTAAACACACGCAGACATCCCATAACAACTTCTCAAGCTGAATATCATTTGATGACATAAAAAACCAATTGAATTGCCAGAGTTTGTATAGTAAAAGTCTCACCTCTCATTCTTTTGAAACACCAAGGATCCACTGTGAGAGATGAGTCAAGTATGGCTCAGCCTGTGAGCCTTTGCTCAAGACTGGTCCTAAGCTCTGCAACTCCGAGTTGAATTCCCTTTCGAAATTGCTGGTAAAACGCGTTGCAGACATGTTAGAACAATCTCGTGATATGAAATTCGAAAATTCTAACAGCAACTGCTTTTGTAGAGATGTTGATAAAGGAGTCTTAAGGATCTGAATGATTCGCCAAGAAAGTAAAGCCATTAGTGTTAAAAACAGTTCCTTGTTACTACTTACAATATGGATTCTGTAACGGTTGTGTCTCTTATCATTGTCTTCTGTGGATGAGACTGGCTATTGATGTCGATAGACGATGATATCAGCCACTGTGTGGCTGCAGCATATTGCAGACACACTGATTTCAACTTCTCCATTTTCTGCAACATCAGTAAAGATGAGTGTAAAATATTGATAAACATCACACTATTACTAGTGCATTTAGAATTTCTGCTCTAGTTGGCAAATAATTATATCGATCCTGAGAAAACATATTTTTTAATGGAACAGCGGCAAACCTTAAGGACATCAGGTAAAAGAAGCAAGCATCCTCTCAGACATTTATCAAGAAAAAAGTCGTGATGTTGTATCACCTGCAAGATGATGGCACATTGTTCAATAAAGAATGTTTTCCCTGCAAACAAAACAAAGCAGGTCTCTACACTTACCTCATCTACACTCCTTGTGGATTGTAGTCTATCGTGCATCACATGCCAATTTGGTTCGAGAACCTGGAGAGACATCCCACATAAAAGCAAGCAAATATAAAATTAGAAAAACATCGAGAGCCAATAGTTGCTAAAATAAACACCAAATCATCTCATAAAGAATCATGTCTATATATACTTCTGGTGTGATTTATCTCATCTGTTCATTGATAGTGTCCTTATATCTCCAGAATCTGTAACTCACGTTTTCGAGAACGTATATCTCGAAACATACAGTTGCAAGAAGCGCCTACATTTGTAAGTATGCTTTTTACAACTGCAGAGATATCTGGATTCAATATACAGAGTATATTTCAGCAATTCTAGAAGTCAGTCTTCCAGAGATTTACACCACAAAATCAGGAAAATAGGAGCTACGGATAAGACAAATCAAAAATTTTAAATAAATAAATCCAGATTCCATTCTGATAGCAAACATAATTGTTAAAAGCAAACAAAACAAACAGGAAATAACGACTTGCCTCGAATGTAAGATAATGTAGAAGGCTACTGATGAATTTAAGCATGCTACGGCAGAGAAGCGATGATCTAGGAATTGCTGTACCCTTAGAGTTCATAGACCGAATCCCCTGTAGAATTTTACAGCAGTTTGTTAGAGAAACCAAAAATAAAATAATTTACAAGCTACAAATATTATATCAGTCCATACTTGATGTATCTGCCAAGCACCACAAAGCTGGCGTTCCACATGTTTGCAGTGAAAAAGAAAGCGGAAAATTAACTGGTACTTTGACAATGCTTTCTTTGATATGACAATAGATAGTGGCCACTGAACCTGAAACACAAAGCCACAACCAACATATCAAACAATTGAGTAGCCAATCGAATATGCATTTGTCGATTACTTAATAAGTATAAATGATACATCTAGAAGCGACTTAGTAGTTATATATAACAATCACGACGAACAAAATAGTTCGAATCCGGATACAAACAGGTAGGTGCAGACAAGGCAAGAAAGGAGCAGACCTTATAGCTCAAGGAAAATGTCTCTAGACCAGTGATGCTCATTGGGTCCTCAATACTATTGCTATCAGGGTCCTTGTGCATTCCCAAAGTTGTAAGCAATGAAGCTCGATCCTAAGATATGAATGCAAAGTGAGAACATATAACGTACAAACATTGTAAATTGATCACATCCAGGAAAAGACAAATTTACTGCTCACCACACAACAAGTCAATTCTTCATGGCGAGGATCTGCTGCAGCCGCTGTAGTACGTAGAGCAAGATCTAGCAAAGACTAAATAATACACATCCATTTAGATTCCAGCAAACAAGTAGAGGCCATAACGATTGAATAATGGTAAGAAGCTTTGTCTAAGCTTTTGATCATGCTCTAAAGGGGAAAAATGTACCTGCAACTTTTCAACAGATATTTCATGCACTTTTTTGTTGAGCTCCTCTCGAGCAATGTCCATAAAATGAACCAAGAAATCACCCTGTAGTTCGTTAAAAAGTTGTACCAAAATCAGTTAGAAACTAAACAGCAGATAGAGTATCAATGACTGAAGAAAACAACTAAACGGCGAGCTTTTCACATTGATAAATTTGTGCCTAGGAAAGTCTATAGAACTCTGAAGATAACTGCTTATTCATGAACAGAACAAGCATACCTGGTCGAGAAGAAGATAGTGCTTTATAGATCGAAGCCTTCCAATGAGGTCATACTGAATCATATACTGATGGTCAGAGAGGTGCATTTACAAGGAATGACATCAAAGACGCAGTCATCATAACACAATTTATTACCTTATCCTTGATGAGATTCACAAGCTCTATACTGGCAAATTCGTGAGCAGCCTTTATGCATTCAAGATAATGATGATTTGAACCAAATATTGTTAACTTAGATCTCTCTGAGATGGGAACCTGTTAAAATAAATCAGCCAATGTCGTGTGCAATGTCACAAACACTGTTAATTGTATTAATAAACAGAAAATTAACTTACAATCATACCTGAACATTGTGCCCACATTCTCTCATAACGTTTAGATATTTCCCTGTGGTCAATATTGTTGCAGCAATGTTTGCAAGGAATCCAGGAATAGTATCCTTGAGGCTGTATCTTTGGCTCCAATATTTAGCTGTAGAGTCCTGACTGAGGCTCTCCTGTACGAAAAAATTGACATTGTCAGATCAAGCAATTAACAATTGTGCAGACGAGCTGAGCAAAAATCGAAGTACCTTTTTAAGAGACCTGTTCTCGGCAATGAAAAATTCCCCATACGGATCATCAATGATCCCTTCATAGACCCACCTTAATTAAACACTAACTAAAGTCAGTTGACACATCTAACAATACTATAAGCATCTAACAAATAGAGAAACCCATGTACAGATCTGCCAAACCAAAAGATAACAAACATGTTCGTCAATCACTCCTTCCAAACAAAGGAAAAACATAGTCACAGATTGGACTTAGATTATCCGAGCATTCCACAAGCAATAACAAAGGGAAAAGGGCAGAGATTATAGCAAAACGTTTTTTTTTTTTAATATGAATCTAGTTACGAGCAAGAAAAGAAAAGGCATGGGTAGTCAACCTTTCCAATATGCTCAGGTATGCATTGCTTGCACACTCCGTCATTTTCTCTAACAATGACCTCACTGAATTATCACCAGCCATCGCTTTAGCCTAGGCATGATAGTCTTCAAGATTAGGACATTTAATAAGAAAGCTAATTCTAGTACCAAAAAAAACCCAAAATATTTTAATGACCAAAGCAGGAATCTACCTGACTTTGCAAGAGATTAAGAACACCAGAACCCACAAAATGCTTCGTCGAAGCCTGCTGAACTACTGCAGCCAATGCGCGCATGGATCCCATCATGGGCTGAGAGATACGAAAAACAATCGATCAGTATAATGTTTACGTAACCTGTAGCTTGGATTATTTGAAGAAAGACAGACCTGACAGTAAAACCATAATCCTTGGATAGAAAGTCTTCCAAGTCGAAATTGATGTTCCAATTGTGCCACCATGGCTTGATAATCCTGGTAAAAGAGAGAATGGTTAATACTTGTAGCAATAGCAAATAATGTTGTAACACAAAATGATATCCTCAGTCCAAACAATGCATGACATTGGTTAGACACGAAACTCAACATGTGAAATGGAAAGAAAAGAATCAGACTATCAGTTTATTCAATGGGGCAATAATAAGAGAGGGATTACAGAGACGGCAAGAACTTGGAACAAAAAAGACAGTAAGAGCTATATGCGTCATCTTAGATATTAATACGTACGCACATACACACACTCAGAAATGTGATAAAACACCAATCCAGTGGACAAGAAAGAAACCCAATAAATAGACTAAAAGCATTCTAAAATGAGCTTTCCAAGTTCATGCTTTTAGTTAACTGAGTAAATTCCCAAAGTTGACTATTAGTTTATAAATCCATATCCAGCGCAAAAACCCCCATATGTAACAGAAAGGGAACGAAAAATAACTCAACAAACAATGCATCACAATTTCCACAAAGCTAGCAACCTATATCACATACAAGGAGGAGTGCCCTGAGTGCAGCCGCGAATGCATGGTTAACTAGCCCGTTCTTGAACTGCGAGCTTGACTCCACAAATTGGTCAATCAGCAGATAATATTCACATAAAGGGAATATTCTTTTTGCCAATTCCTGCAAAATTATTTGCAACGGTCAATATATATTTCAGAAGACCCAATTAGAATAAGAATTACAATGTTAATTCGTTATAGCATCTACAAATCCTATTCGAAAGAGAGAACCACCCTAGACATAAAATAGAAATGCATGTGGTTGGACTTCGGAGATAATTAAACTTTCAAGAAGTCAGAACACCAATGAAATGCTTTATACTTCATACAACGCAGCATCAAGTTCCATAAACATATATATACAGCTTGCAAACATCAATATAACAGTCTCAAAATGTGAAAGACTTTGTACATAGGCGCTAATTCCAGTAGCTCTAAAATGAACAGATCGAGCAAGGTTAGAAATCACAGGTTTTTTTCAAGTTGACTACTGTAGACCATCATAATTAAAATGTTCGGGATAGGAACCAAAAGTTATTGTGTTGAGTACTACTTACCTGTAGTGCCAAATCCATTGATGGATCAACTTGGAAAGCTATACTATCCTCCTTCCCATGGAATCTTTTAATTGATATATATCTCCCTTCAATTCCAACCAACGCAGACAAGAGATCATCAATGACGATAAGTTCCTACATGCCAAACGGGACAAAAAAAATTACTGAAATGGACATAACAAAAGAAGAGGTGACACCAAGTCTAAACCTAGGCTAGCAAGTTCCACAATGTCTGGCTCAGATCAATTATCCTAGTCTATGCCACACAAACGAGAAACCATCTTCACTTAAAATGACGCCAACTTGTAAAAACTACACAAACCCAAACTTGAAGGACACCACCACCAGTTTCAAGGTTACAGAATAAATGGAAGGCTAGAAAAAAAAAAGACACTTTTTTTTTGTAAAATAACACAAACCTGAACCGGTGTGTCATAGCAGCCAATTGCCTGCTCTACTCCAGAACTGCTGAAACCAAATGGAGAGTTGAAAAATCAATGATTCTATAGAATAAGATGAAAAAGGAATTGACTTTGGAGGTTGGAACAGAGATATGTATAACTAATTTTTAGCATAAAATTTCAAAATACCTAGACGAGTCTAAAGTAAACCTCTTAGAATCAGCAAACTTGGAGCTTCCCCTCGTTTCCTGAGATAAACCCATTGTCAAAACTATACATTTTTTTCAAAAGTTAACCAATGTCGACAATTAAATATATAATTTGAACGAATTAGAGAGAACTAAAATCAAGCAAAACTAAAGATCGAGCACCTGATGAAAGCGACCAGTTAGAAATGGCCTGTCTTGGTTCCAACGAGGAGTCGTAGGGCACGAGATTGGCGTCATTGATTCCATTGCTTCGCTCTTCAGTCTCTCTGCAACTTAAAGTTTAAACCTTTACGGGGAAAAAAAGAAAAGAAACACAGATCAGTCACCATATACCGAAGTCCGAACCATCTCCGGTTTTTACTAAACCATTAATTCATATGACTAAAATGTCCGGTTTTAATCGAACCAGAAATTTTCAGATCCTGGTTTCAAATTCGAGGACGACAAAACTTTTTAAAGTAAAAGAAAGAAAAAAAAAACCATCCTTTGCTCCTGCCCTGTCCTCCACCTCCAGCTTTCAATTAACAGAAATGATTATCTCTTTTCTATTTTATTGGTTTCTCACAACGATTAACGAAAACGAAATCGCCTCCTCTTCTTCTCTTGGACCTGGAAATCAATCTTTCGCCGCCGAGTTCTTCTCTCTGCGGCGGAATCATTTAGCAATCTCCAGGTTTCTCACTTCAAAACTTTTCCTTTTTACAATTCTTGTTCTTTTTGATTTGGTGTTTGATTGTATTAAAGTTAGAAACTTTGTCCCTTTTTGGGGGGTTTAAGCTTTAGGATTTGAAATTTCTAGAAGCCAGAAGAAACTGTTTGACTATGACATCTATTGGTAAAGAACATTTTCTGATTCGTTGGTATTGAATTAGGTGGGGAAAAAGAGGATGGCTTTGGTCGGAAAATCCGAGAGATTTTCTGCGGATTTTGTGATGGGAGGTGCTGCAGCCATTGTTGCCAAATCTGCAGCTGCTCCAATCGAAAGGGTGAAGCTTTTACTGCAGAATCAAGGAGAGATGATAAAGACAGGACATCTCATAAGACCTTACACTGGTTTGGGTAATTGCTTTGTCAGAATCTTTAGAGAAGAAGGTGTTTTGTCCTTTTGGAGAGGAAATCAAGCCAATGTCATACGATATTTCCCTACACAGGTACTTCCTAAGAACCCTTACTTAGATTTTTCATGGATCTCATTTGCTTTCAATTGCCATTTGATCAGCGTGCTCTGATTTGTGTTAAATTCTTATTGTCACTAAATTTAATTGCTCTTAGGCTTCCAACTTTGCATTTAAAGGTTACTTCAAGAACCTTCTCGGATGTTCGAAAGAGAAAGATGGTTACTTGAAGTGGTTTGCTGGAAATGTAGCTTCGGGAAGCGCTGCTGGAGCAACAACTTCCTTGTTTCTGTACCATCTAGATTATGCGCGGACCCGTTTAGGCACTGATGCAAAGGAATGTTCTGTTAATGGCAAGAGACAGTTTAAAGGGATGATTGATGTGTATCGTAAAACTTTGTCGAGCGATGGTATTAAAGGCCTTTATCGTGGATTTGGCGTGTCAATAGTGGGAATCACTCTGTACCGAGGAATGTATTTTGGGATGTACGATACCATCAAACCCATTGTTCTAGTCGGTTCCTTAGAGGTAATGTCATCTATCTATGCCGTTTTAAATTGTTTAGTCTAGGGCAAACAATAGCTAAAAACTGTTCTTTGATTCTGTGACAGGGAAACTTCTTGGCTAGCTTTCTATTGGGTTGGAGCATTACTACCACTGCAGGCGTCATTGCTTATCCTTTTGACACACTTAGGAGGAGAATGATGCTTACATCAGGACAACCTGTAAAATACCGGAATGCTATTCACGCCTTAAGAGAGATAATGAAATCAGAAGGGTTCTATGCTCTATATAGAGGAGTTACTGCGAACATGCTTCTTGGAGTAGCAGGAGCGGGAGTTCTTGCAGGGTATGATCAGCTTCACCGGATTGCTTATAAGCATTGGGTTCAGTAGTTTTGAATCAAATCAGAAACTATTACAATGTAAACTCAGCTCAAGAAAGAAAAGGTAGCAAACAACAAGAAGTCTCACTAACTCCAATGTGTTGTGCTAATTAACAGAATCTTGGAATTATTCACCAATTGAAGCAGCTGAAGATAGGGAAAATTGTTGATAATTCTTGTGCAGATACATTGTTATTTCAATAACCAAAGTCTCGTTACTTTTTGTATTGGAGCAAAGCTTGTTTCATTCATTGGATATGAAAACGGCGAAAACGTAAAAAGCTTTTTGATGATACAAACACAAAAGAGGAAAACTTGCGTTGTTCTCAAGCAAGGAGCCAGAAGTTTTTGTGTCGTTTGGTGGTGATTAAGTAACCACCGAGCCTGCGGTTCTTGGGTTTAACTGCTATTGTCATGCAAGAGGCATTTTCAAGACAGTATTTGAGAACACCTCCGTGTCCACGGCGTCTCTTCCATGCCCATCTCTTCAAAAGCCTCCACACCGGAGGTTTCTTCTCTTGTCCAACCACTAAAAGGCTCACTTCTTGTTTCTTTGCTTCTTCAACTATCTTTTGTCCTTTGTCTTTGTCTTTCCCTTCTAACCTCCTTATTTCCACTTCTATCTGACATATATAGAAGAAATCCACACATCACCAATTAGAAAAAGAATTTGATCAAAACAGTAAATAGTGTGGCTTTCATTATACATATAAACAAACAATCAAATACCAAGTGTGACTCACCCCGGGACGTTTTGTTTGGCACAGTTTCTTCAAAGTATGGACCAATTCATCGGTTTTCACCTCGCGTTTACGGTTCTTCCTTTTGCCTAAAACAAAATCCGAAAAAACCTCATTAGCCAAACGAAACAAACCTTAAACAAGAAAATGAACAAGAGGAGAGAAAGAGAATAACTTTTTCTAAACGGTTTTGCAAAGTATAACAGAAAAAGAGTGTCTTGTGGTTGTAAAGTATGCGTAATAGCCCATTCTAAAGCTCCGGTAGAAGCAAGCGCTTTATCAACCACCACCATTACTCTGTTCCCGCCTTCAGCCTCCTCCTCAACCGCCTCAACCGCTGCCACCGCCTCTTTTTTTCCTTCTCCGCATCCAGTGTTAAAGCTCTTGCCATCATCTTGTTCTTTTTCTTCTTCCTCCTCTACAATTACTTTGACTCTTTCTTCTTCCTTGTCTTCAACCTCTTCACTTTCATTGTTTTCTTCTTTTGTTTCTTCTCCTCCGGATCCGGCATCATCACCATTTTCGCCTAGAAACTCGATTCTTTGGTCTCTCTCTATGGAACTCGAGTCCGGTTTGAACCTAATCGAAGGTGAATTGATCCGGACTCTTCTTAGACTCAACTTGGCTGATTTCTTGAGCGATCTCGCCATGTTTTGTAACAAAAAGAACTCAAATCGGAACCTTAGCTTTGGTTCTTGAATGTTTTGAGCGTATGTATACGTGAGGAAAAATTTGAGAGCCGACGTGCGTGCCATTAAAGATGTTTGATTGTTAATGGTTCCTCACGTTGCTGTTTTTTTTTTTTGTCAAGCTCTTCTGTTTTCTTTATTAAATAAGTCCAATTTTATTTGATAAAAATCATGTGATGTTGACATTCCAAAACCGTATTTGTAGATTAGATTAGAGAAAGTTTTTAAAATTGTTAGCTCAATCCGTTGTGGAATTCACTACCGTTGGAGAAAAAATGTTTTTGTTTTATAGAGTCGCATATACTCTATATAATAAAATACATTTTGATCATGAGAAATCTTTGAGTGGTTCTCTAGTTTTGTCGTGGTCAAAATCATCCACTTTGTATAAAAAGCACAAATCCAATTTTGATTTGTATTTCTTTGCTAACTACAAAACAATCCTGGATACAAACAAGGTCACCTGTACCAAAACAAACTGAACTCAAAAATTTATCATTTCATCCAAATTATTGAGAAGATTGGGTGAGTAGGACTTGCTAGTGAGTAGTGGCCAAAACCAAAGATATATTCTATTGGATCACACCACACAATACCTTTGTATTTTAAGTTATTTTTCATACTACTTTGTTATTGAATAATGTAAGTTGCAACAAATAAAAATTAAAAGAAATTCAAGAATAGTTTTTTTTTTAATTCAAGAATAGTTTGGTGGTATCAATTTGTTGAGAATTTACTTCCATTTCGGCATTTCCTATTTGCTATGTAGATAACTTTAAATTAGCAAAACACATACATAATTACGTGTACAAGTGTAGATAAAATTTTAGAGAACACACAAAATAATGCAAAAATTATTTTTTTGGTCAATAATAATAGGCTAATAGTAGACATTAATGCAAAACACATAATTACGTGTACGAGTGAGAGTAAAACACAAATCAAATATGCCTATATAAAGAAACAAACTGAAACTTGAGCAAATCAAGAAAAGTATCTGTAAAAAAATGGCGGATAATTCAGCAACCACTCCACCGTCAATTGATGGCAACGTTCTCGTGGCCAAGTCACTATCTCATCTCGGCGTCACCCACATGTTCGGCGTCGTTGGAATCCCCGTCACGTCTCTAGCTAGCCGAGCCATGGCTCTTGGCATACGTTTCATCGCCTTCCACAACGAACAATCCGCCGGATACGCCGCTTCCGCTTACGGTTACCTCACGGGTAAACCCGGTATCCTTCTCACGGTTTCGGGTCCGGGTTGTGTTCACGGGCTCGCGGGTCTTTCCAACGCTTGGGCTAATACATGGCCGATGGTGATGATCTCTGGTTCTTGTGATCAGAGAGATGTTGGTCGTGGAGATTTCCAGGAGCTTGATCAGATCGAAGCTGTGAAAGCTTTTTCGAAATTATCGGAGAAAGCGAAGGATGTTCGTGAAATCCCTAATTGTGTTTCTAGGGTTTTGGATCGAGCTGTTTCGGGTCGACCCGGTGGATGTTATCTGGATATTCCGACTGATGTGTTGCGTCAGAAGATTTCGGAATCGGAAGCTGATAAATTGGTGGCTGAGATTGTGAAATCTCGAAAGCAAGAACCGATTCGTGAGTCTCTGAGATCGGAGATTGAATCGGCGGTTTCGTTGCTGAGGAAAGCTGAGAGGCCATTGATTGTGTTTGGTAAAGGAGCTGCGTATTCGAGAGCAGAGGATGAGCTGAAGAAGCTTGTTGAAATTACTGGAATACCCTTCTTACCAACTCCGATGGGTAAAGGTTTGTTACCGGATACACACGAGCTCTCGGCGACTGCGGCGAGGTCTCTTGCTATTGGGAAATGTGATGTTGCTTTGGTGGTTGGAGCTAGGCTAAACTGGCTTCTTCATTTCGGAGAGTCGCCTAAATGGGATAAAGATGTGAAATTTATATTGGTGGATGTCTCTGAGGAAGAGATTGAGCTTAGGAAACCTCATTTGGGTATTGTTGGAGATGCTAAAACTGTGATTGGATTGTTGAACAGGGAGATAAAAGACGATCCTTTTTGTTTGGGGAAGTCTAATTCATGGGTGGAATCGATTTCGAAGAAAGCGAAAGAGAACGGTGAGAAGATGGAGGCACAGCTTGCTAAAGATGTGGTTCCTTTCAATTTCTTGACTCCAATGAGGCTAATCAGAGATGCGATTTTGGCGGTGGAAGGACCGAGTCCTGTTGTGGTATCAGAAGGAGCTAATACAATGGATGTAGGAAGATCGGTTTTGGTTCAGAAAGAGCCAAGGACAAGGCTTGATGCAGGAACTTGGGGAACAATGGGTGTTGGTTTAGGTTATTGTATTGCTGCTGCTGTTGCTTCGCCTGATCGGCTTGTTGTCGCGGTTGAAGGAGACTCTGGTTTCGGATTCAGCGCCATGGAAGTCGAGGTAGTGAAAGCATTTAACATAATATTAGCATAATGTGGAATTGTCTGAATCTTATATCGATAAGCGTTTTTCTTTGATGATGATTGCAGACGTTGGTTCGATACAATCTACCTGTGGTGATTATAGTCTTCAACAATGGTGGTGTATATGGTGGTGATCGAAGGGGTCCTGAAGAAATCTCCGGTCCTCATAAAGAAGATCCAGCACCAACATCATTTGTTCCTAATGCAGGCTACCACAAGCTCATTGAAGCATTTGGAGGCAAAGGTTATATTGTGGAAACACCCGATGAGCTTAAATCCACTCTCGCTGAGTCGTTCGCCGCAAGAAAACCCGCAGTGGTTAACGTCATCATCGATCCTTTCGCTGGTGCTGAGAGTGGGAGATTACAGCACAAGAACTAAAAGCTTTGTGGAGAGTTTTAATAATAATGTTGAAGTTGTTGTGAACAAAAAGATATGCGTTTTTTTTTTTTTTTTTTTTTTTTTTTTTTTCGCCAGAGATATGCGTTTTAGTTTTCAGTTTTTTCACTATTGTAAACCGGATCATAACCGGTCCACTTTAAACCACAATTGAATAAAATACACGTTTCCGGTTCAATTCTCTTAAGCTTCCTTGGTTTAACCAAAACCTAAAAGCTACTCCCTCCGTATTTTAATAATTGTCGTTTTAGAATTTTTATTTTTTTGAATTAGATGTCGTTTTCAAATTTCAATGCAAAATTTCTTACTTTTTAATGTTTTATGATGTCATAAAACATTAAAAAATAATAAATTTTGCATAGAAATTTGAAAACGACATCCAATTCAAAAAAATAAAATTTCTAAAACGACAATTATTAAAATACGGAGGGAGTATTTATATATCGCCTTTAATGGAGTCTGAGAAGAAGAGAGAGAACAGAGTCGACTCCGACACAACATGAAACCAGGTCTTTGAATCTTCTTCCTCGACGAATTCTTCTATTTTCAATTGCGTATCTGAGATTTTGATGTTGGATTTTGTTTTTTTTTTTCTTTTTTTTTTCAGAACTTCCTGGGTTTTATTACGACGAGGAGAAGAACAGATATTTCCCCATTAAAGGTCCTATACCTGGTGCAAAGTCTTCTTCTTCTTCAAGAACGAAACAAAAACCAGACCCAAAGCCTGAACAGGTCGGTTTACTTCAAATTTTGTGTAAAGGTCGCGTCTTGTAGAATCAATGAGAATTCTCCATCTTCTCTAGCTTTTACCTTGTTTATGTGAATCAGTGATTAGTTTATATGGAAATTGCATCAGGAAATTAATTATCAGAAGAGGACTAAACTAAAAGCATTGAAGCTAGTTTATTCCCGAGAGTTAAATGGCAATGTTATTCCTGTCAATAAGAAGATGTCTAACTTCAAGGACGAGATTCAAAAGACACAAGCTTCTTATCCTGTGGTATTACCACCTATTACTTAACCTTTCTGTTTCTTTTTTAAGATTACAGAAGACAGATATGAAACATTTTCTTATTTTTAGGTGTGGAGATACGGTTCCACAGAACACATTGGCGAAACTGCTTTGAAACAGTTTCAGGTTGATGTACAAACATCTGTAGGCTTGACCAGAAAGAACATCCTAGTAGCAGGCAGTGCTGGTGGTTGTTTGAGGTATGTATTAGTCAGTTTCTTGGAATTTTCGATGTTCAAGATTGGACTATGAAAAATTATGTTTATTATCTTCATGGAACTTTATGTATTTCGTTTTTTGAAGAGTTAGTTGAGCTGTTTAAATTATTTCATGCCAACCGATATGCTTTGGAAGTTTGTTCTTGCAGCATTCTAAGAGTTTCCAAAGATAGACAAGTATACGATGGTGTAATCGAGTGTGATCCAGTTTCTGTTCTTCCTCGCAAAGAAAACGATACAGAAGAACGGGAAGCACCTGAGTATATATGGAAACCTCCGCAACCTTGTCTGGTCGCCTTATCTACTATATCTTCTATTGAGTTAATTGGAAGATCTGATGCATCTGAAAACTCCCACCCCGTAAACCGGGCATTGTATCCTCTAAATGTGTCTTCTCTTTTACTTTCGGTCTTGATTTCCCATTTGTAAAATCTTGACACGAGAAAACAGGATAACTACACTGGGATCAACTGGCCGTGGGTCGATTTTTATCTTAAATGTTGCTGAGGAAGTGAACATACTTACTACGCGAAGCCTCCAAGGGAATGTTTCCTCTGAATGTACCATTTGGACAGCTGATTGCAATATAAGTGGGAGTCATGCAGCTATTGGTACCTTATCTTTCTTACGGTGTTCTATATTTGTCACCCAGGACTTTTCTTTATTACAGTTACAGTTATACCTAGAGAGAAAGTAACGGTAGAAGGCAATGCAGCAATTACCAATGCATTTTTCTGTAAATGGAATCGGTTCAGTAATTTCAGGAATCATATGGAAATTATTAAAAGATTTTGATACATTACAGGTACCGACTTAGGAGCTGCTTTGGTTGATTTGGAAACAGGAAAAGGTTCATACTTTCTCCGAAGCAAAAGCGATGTTTTTGCTCTACAATTTCATCAATCGGTAAAGTTCTCTTTATTCCAAGCTCCGAGATGCATCGTTTTCTAACGGCTCAATACTGTTTCTCGTAGTTGAATATATAACTTGAGCCAAGTTGCTGTCTGAACCTCTTTCTGACAAGTTAAAGTCATGTCTTCATTTATTACTGAAGGACACATGTATTTATGTTTTGTTTCTACTTCCTTTTCCCAGGGAAACATTGTTCATTGCGGACTCAGAAATGGAGCCATTGTGTCAGCTGATCTACGTGAGAGACCAGGGAGACCTTTTCCAAGGCTCACTAGACACCAGATACGATATCAATCATCGAGTAAAACTGGTCAAACTACTACAAATAAACAATGGTTTGAGGTACTGCTAAGATCATATAACGACTTTCTTGTGGTCACATCTTTTCATATTTTTCTATTGAGCTTTCCTCGCAACATTCTGGTGATAATTTTCTATAATTGTCATTCTTGCAGCTCCAAGGAAACATAAACCCGTCTCATGTAATCTATATGCCGTCATCTCTTACATGGTTGATAAACGACTGAAACCATATATGAAAATCCTCTTTACTTCTTTGTTTTTGTGACTTTATTAATTTGCTCCTACCTTCTCTAGCTTGAAGACACTAAAAACTTCGGATCAGTACTTAATGGCAAGCTCCATGGATGGAACAGTGAGTACCTACTAGCTCTAGCTTCTGCATATACTTACTACGAGATTGACAAGAGCATTTTTTCTCTTTTCTTAGATCAAGCTATACGATCAACGCATGGTTAAAAGAGGGGTCGGTGTACAGACATATGAAGGACATGTAAATTCTCATACTCGCATTGAATTTGGCATTGACCCGTCAGAACAATTTCTTTTGTCAGGTAATAAGAAGGAACCCTTTGTTCCGAAAACATAACTGCTATGTTGAATCTTGGAAAAACATCAAGAGTTTGATTATAATGAGATGATTTACGTTTACTTGGCTTGGGGGTTTGATTCAGGAGGAGATGACTGCTATACTCGCATTTGGAGTATCAAATCTGGTCAACTTATGTCTGAAAATAAATTCTCCAACTCTGTCCCTTCAGTTGTGTGTTGGTCTACTGATGAAAGTACTTACACACTGACCTTTCTCCTACTTCTTGACTTCTTGTGTTCTTATTTTTATCTTTAGTGGAAACAGAAACCTCTAATGTTGGTTTTTCAGGACAAAGAGACCGGAAAGATAGCATTGGTCATGGGGCATGGCTTGGATCTCGCGAAGCAATATTCAACTTGTTGTAAGAAAGATTTAGGACAATGGAAGCTATTGCTAGAGATCATATTCAATAGAATGCAGCAGAACCATGATTTTGAGGATAGAAAGTTACTTTCTTTTAGCCTTGTAACAGTAATCATAGAACCAGTTGTTTTTTTTTTTTTTTTGTCAACCACACATTTATTAAAAAGTTCCTTGGTTGGTTGCCCAACTAGGTCATAGAACCAGTTGTTTTGAAATTGTAAAGAAGACAAAATACTTCTGTTCAGTTTTGTTCTTCCTTCCATCTTCAATGCTAATGAGTTTGGAAAAGGTTCTTCAATCAAACGCTGGATTTAGTTAAGCAACAGACGCTCATTACCAGAATAAGATGAGGAAATGAAAACTAGGAATCAGATAACATTCAAACATAAATGCTCTTTGGAATCAAACACTGACTCAAAAACTGATAATTCTGCAACTAAATGACAATGTATGCTTATATGATTACTGCTTTCTCAATGAGGCCAACGTAGACAAAACATTAAGCTTCTTACATTTCAAAAAAGTGCCAGCGCAAGATCTTTCGGTCATCGTTGCTGTGAAGATGAGTCAATTGTAACTCCAGATTCATAGTTGAATATGAGTAAGCGAAATCCAATCTTCCAACATTCTCGCTTCTGCAGTATCAATGAGGTAGTATCCGTTGACATCAAGCAACAGTTCATCCCTCTATTAGCATTGGCAGAAGCAGCTCACCATATTACTTCCAAAATAGGCTTCTTTAGCCTCCTAAGCCTTGGTTTCATCTGAAGGAACTTTGTTGAAGAATTTAGTTATTGAAGCTTGTTTTGGGCCTGCAGATTCTACCTTAGAACAAGCTTTTCCCTTCTTCTTTGGTTTACCTTTTATCTTTCTCTTCCTCTTCACAGGAGAAATGCTGCTCTTCTGAGAACTACTCATGCTCTTAAGCTTGTGAAACTGCGATGGCTGACAACTTTCACTCCGCTCGGTTTCACGATGAATAAACTCCAGTTTCGAAACAAGTGCTTTGTGGTTACACGAACTAATCTCATCTCTAGAAGTGAAAGATATAACAGCAGAGACTTGCTCATAGAATTTAGTCTCGTGCTCATAGAAATTATCAACAATTTCGACTATATTCCTACATGTCCCTCTAATCATATCTGTTACTTGTTCTTGTGTAACCCATTTAGGCAAACAAATCCTAAGCTCTTCTACAATCTCCTCCTTACCATAAGTCAAATCCAATGAAACCTTCTCATCCAGAGGCTTGTCAGAAAGATTTTCATCACCCATTTTACCTTCTCTTTGATGTAGATTGATTCATCAAGTATTGAACACGATCATTCTAAACCCCTAAATTGTCACCGGCGCTCGTTGGAAAAAAAAGATTAAAAAATCGAACCTTGGCCTTGCAATGGAAAAATTGAATCGTGATACAATTGAAATCTCCGGCAAGAATCGTCCTTCTACTGCGTTTGATTTTGGTGGGAATCGGGAGATATATTATCAAAGGAGGAGACGAACGGCGACGAGCGGCAACGGCGTCGTATCAAGGAGACCAATGGGCACGTTATTATTATTATTCGGGTTTAAGGATAAACAAAATACGTGATTATTTAATTAATAGATTAATTGATGACGCACTTAATTTTTCTTCTAAAAATTGAAGATTACTAAATATTGCAACCAAAAAAGAAAAAAAATTTAACCGACATGACCAACACATCTCTCTACGTGAAAATGACTACTATAACTAGATATCTTAAGTCGCAGATTCGTATATTTTGTTACGAATCAAATCGTGTTTGTTTTGTTTATCGATATATACATATAAATGGTTTATAGTTTTAATATTTTTTTTTAATCAATTGTTGAGAGTGAATTTAAGTAAATAAAACTAGTTTTTTTTTAAAGATTTAAAAATATTCTCTCCCAAAGCAACTCGTTACTTGGAAAACCCTAGGCTTCTTCTATTCTATATACTCCTTCAAATTTCAATTCACCCCTTACTTCAGTTTTATGTAACAATTTGTGTATTACAAATGGTTCTGTGTAATGCTAGCTCCTCTTACCTCGATTTGGTGTTAAAACAAAAATTATATAGTTCATACTGTTTTGCAAAATACACTTTGCAAGTGTCATCAATTGTATAATTTTATCTTGTCTGTGTTGAAATAAAATCCAAAAGCTAATGAGTGTTTCAACTTTCAACTATTCGAGTAACAAAAGGAATTGCTTTTCATGTAAAAGGACAAAAGATATGAAAAAAATCACATGTTCATTCTCGACTAATGTCTCTTTCTGTTCATTAAAACCACAAAAGAGAAACCACTTGCGTAGAGAGGATTAACAAACCAAGAACAAAAAAGTTTTGAAAAATGAAATTTCATTTTTTTTGTTTAAGACAAAGATTCTTCAGCTATAGTTTCTAACTTTGGTTTCTTAGATTTCGAAACTGAGATCCTATGCATAAACTCCGCCGCCGAGAACTCTTCAATATCTTCTAAATTCAGCTTTGATCCCGCCGATATCACTCTGACGTCATCTTCTTCCCCGTCCGGCGAAACCCTTCCGTTATTATGACAGTGTTTCACAGCGCCGGAAGAATGATCACTTCCCACGCGGCGGCGCTGTTTCTTAGCAGCTACGAATAACCGAGCCAAATCCGAAGCATTAGCAGCTGACGTGGCACGCGTCATAGGAAAAGCTACGTACACGTGGCAGCCTTTGATTTGAAGGTCATCATCGGCTGCTAACGGACAAAACTTCCGACCGATCTTTAACGACTTAGCGTCGACGAGGAAGAAGCTTGGAATCTCCATCATAAGCTCGGCGGCTTTCATCGGCGCGTGAATGTGACGTACTCCACCGTCCGGGAGAATCACTTTCGCCGCCGATGATGAAGAAGAAGACGACGACGTTTTGCTTAGTGCGGAAGAGACGTAGTTTCCCATTATGCGAAGAAAGATCGGATTGGAGCAAAAGCTATGAAGAATTTATGTTTGTTTTTAGGAGAGGATCGAAGAAGAGATGAGAGTATATATACAAGAGAATGTTTGGAGGAAAACAGAGTTATAAATTTTTTATTTTATTTTATAATAAGGTGGAGATAGACAGTTGTGCATATAGAGGTTGACATTATATGGTTGAATCCGCGTATTTGCATTATATGATATTCAAATATATTAGCCGTGTTTTTCAGAAGTCTATGGTCATTAGGTAAATTTTCTCTTATCATTATTTTATCACTTTACTCTAGCAGCTACATGGAAGTTATCAGTTGTATATGGCCAAAAACATTTGACGGGGAAACAATAAGTTTGTTTTTGTCAATAAAAGTTAGTTATAAGTTTATAAAATGTAATTTTTATAAGGTTTAACTTTAACTGAAACAAAAGGAAATTTTCTTCAATAGTTTATATTTTTTTAATAAAGTTTCTAAATTTTGGGGGTTTTTTCAATAGTTTGTAACTTTTTTTTTAATGAAGCTTAAAGAGAAAGTCGAGTATGTATTGGTCATATAAACAGTAAACACCATATATATATAATGACTAAATTAAAAGCTTTTTATTTTTTATTTTTATAACTCAGGTGATCCTAAAGGTTTTCTAGGCCCAAAGACTAATCCTGGGGTCCGGAGAAACTATGTTAAATTGCTCGAACTCCGGTGACCAATGCTACTCGAACCCAGATGGCGGGAATTACCTCCCTTTACCACTGGACCAAGGCTAAATTAAAAGCTTATTATTTGAACTTGCTAAAACTAAAGTTTGATTTATTTTCGATTAACATGTTTTTTTTTCTAATATATAAAAACTCACATTGAATCTGAATCAAAATTTAATTATTTTGAATTGATGATACTTCGAGTAAATATCAAGTGTGAACTGAAATGAAATTTGCTTAAAAACCGAATAAACTACATTTTAGTTAAGAATTAACAACAACATACCACGTAGTATGAGTGAAATTAACGGATGCTGAAAGTATGGAAGGACGCAACATAATCTAATACTATTATTACTTCCAGTTGTTATCTCACAGCAAGTTCTTGAAATGATGATTTATTATAATTACGAATAATTAGAATTTTAATGATAAGATTATAATATAAAGTTTGTTCCACTAATCTAAGTTGCGTGTGGGACCCATCGTTCATTTCCTTCGTACTTTCGATTTGGTGATTGCTCTACGGAACCGAACCTTTCCTCTGATTTGGAGGATCCTTTGACTTGGAGATGCGACTGTTCCCCTTATCCATGGGACTCCTATCCTTTTTTAATCACAAGTTTATATCAAATTTTATGTTCTGAATACCATTTTATATCATATGATCATTGTAGAATTAAAAGAATTTAGAATTCATTGACTTAGCTAGGTTATAATTTGACACAACAACTTGTCTGTTTAACTTCAGATCTGCTCAAGCCTTTGTGGTCTAGTGACAGAGGAAGTTTTGGTGAAGGGTGAAACTCCCAGACCCGAGTTCGATTTTCCCTGGAAACAAAAACACATTTGTTTGGGAAGTTTGTCAGTTGGGCCTTGGCCCAATTGGTTTACCTGGTAGTCAGAAATGCAGGCGGCCTGACTACCCCTGGCATTAGTCGGAAGGTATTCCAAACTCGGATCAAGCAGTGTGGTGGCCCAATTCTACCTGGATCGGGAGAAGTCCACTCTGTAGCACCTCGGTGCGTTCCTACCGAAGCCGACCGGATCAGCCGATAGGGTTTATCAAAAAAAAAAAAAAAAAAAACTTCAGATCTAAGCATTAACTGCTTATAATTGAATCTTTCATATAGGGTCTAAATGGTAACTGAGGAATCTGGCTGAATCCAGCTGAGTTGCTGAATCTGGCTGAATTTTTAGTGATTTTCGGCTGAATCTGGCTGAATTTTTACATTTTCAAATGGTAACCGCTGAATCTAGCTGAATTTTTTTGTGATTTTTGGTGGTATCTATCAAAATAATTAAGATTTTAACTGAAACGTATCGTCAAATAATGATGAATATTAATAGAATAATTAAGAAAATATCTAAATAAAATAGATATATAAAATGATCCAATGGTCTAATTAACAATTATACTAATAAATAAATACTAAATTATCTAAAATTAATACTAATATAAATAATATATTGGTTAGCAAAATTGAGTTATTCTTTCATATTTAATTTTTGAACTATGAAAAATATGTAAATAATTAATGAAAAGCTTTGTAAAGCGTTATTGAAAACTTAATTTCAAAAATTAACATGATAATAAAATATAAATTATCTAATTGTGTTTTCTATTGTTTTCTAGTAGTTTAATCAATAATATGATGAGGATGATTAAGAAAATTATTAAAATTTTGATATTTTAAGTAATATTTTATTAGGAGTTACGTTGTTTTGCGAAATTTTAAAATTTTATTTTAAATTATCCAAAAATATTAAAATTATCAAAAATTATCTATAGTTATCCGAACATGAATTCGTTTCTTTTCTGATGTGTAATTTTTGATATCCAAAATATTTTAATTCAAGTTATGTACTCGTAATATCCAAATTTTTACAAGAAATGAACATATCTACGTATCTGTTGGTGTTGCAAAAACTGTTGAATCTGGCTGAATTCAGCTGAATTTAGTTTTATGCAAATGGTGACTGCGGAATTGCTGAATCTGGCTGAATCCGGCTGAATGTTTTTATTATGTTACCATTTGGAGCCATACTCTTGACAGCAATATAAACACATCCACACAAACCTCTTCGAAGTAAACTCTTTTTTTTTTTTACGAAAATCATATATATGTATTAATATTTGAATCAATATATATACCATGTATCATGCATGTCACTATTGCGAGTTTTTATTAGGATCTACTCACGAGAACGTTAAGCATGCACCATCACCCATGACTTGGTAACTATATAAATTTAATTGACGTTAGTAAATTAATTGATGCGTAAGAAAAAAAAAATATAAGCAATGATGTTTAATATATACATATATATATGATAAAAATTAAGTAGTACTTTCTAGCCACTTGAATATTCATATTACTGCTGCGTAACAATTTTCTTATGCTGAGAGATGATTTTTTTTTTTTTTTAATGCTGAGAGATTTAGTTGCTGGGGATCTCTTGAAAGGAGGTAAACGATCTTATGAAACAAATCATATTGTGCATACTTTTTGTTTAGATTAATTTTTAATTATGTGTATAAAGACCAATAAAAAATAATGAATTAACGAGATACGCACTCGACTATGATGATTCTCGCCAACATTTCCCTTGAATCTGTCAAATTGTGTGCCACTCGTGATTTTCTCCACCGAGTTTCGTCTGCTACGAAATATCGTCGCAGAATTTCATGATTTTGGTCTCTAGTGAATAATAATGTAGAGGCAGTACTATTAATACATGCTGCCAAAAAATTAACTATTTATATTTTGATAACTTTGAAAAATTGTATAGACGTTTTAAAATCTCATTAGTGAAAGAAGTCACAATCGAAAAACAGTGGGACGTTAAACTTGTAAAAAAATTGGGATATGAAAATGATTGGTAAAAAAAGTGTTAATAGTTAACCATACATTTTGTGAATGCCTTCTCATTTCATGTATCCAAACCTCAGAAACGTCGTTGCACACATGAAAATCATTGAGATTTCACGACGATTTAACAGTGTTAAGGCAAATGTATGATTTTGACAAACCATAAAATTAAAGTATAAAATTCATATTTATAATTATTTTGAATATGTTTTCTCATAATTTATTTGTAAGAGTATGAAAAAAACCGATTTTCTTCGTGTATTTAAACTTTTCCTTCTTTTAAGAAAACCAGAGCCTTTACAAGATAATTTATTTACATTGGGCTATCTTTATTTATATACTGTTTAGGCCTCCTTCTTATGGACCGTGTTGTGATTTTATAGTTGTCGATCCTTTAACTATCCTCCTTTTTGTGGGGGATAAATTCTGGAATATATGGCATCTTCTTCTTTAATTGTCAACGAATGTTCGATATCTTTAATTCCCACAAATATAAGAAGTAGATATTTCTGTTGGAATATCCCAAAATTAACACTTTATTCCAGCATATTCTTCTATATTAGAAACCGCTAACCTGTAAAATAGGGAGCATGCATGTTAAACATATAGCGAGATCAGTTCAATAAAATGGATAAAACTTTAATAAAACAAATAAATGCCATAATCCGAAAAAGATCGCATATTCACAACAAACATCAAGTATTTACGCCGTGAGGAAAAAACTCAAATTAAACAACGAGAATATTCCAATAATATACATAATTCGAAACTATCATCAACCAAAAATTTTCATCTAAAAACCCTAATTAATACCTCTATATAAACCCGAACATCATTTCATCTCAAAAACCATCAAAACCCCATTTCATCTCACTTCACATACTCAAGCCTCAAAAGTCTCCCAAAAATCCAAAAATGAAGAATCTCGCAATTCTTGTTGTTGCCATGATACTCTTCACAAGCTGTGTCACATCTCAAGTGACAGCAAAAAATTTGGATTCATTTCCATTACGTACTGAAGAGCTCGAATGGTGGCATTACCATCATTTCTACCCTCACTATCACCCTAAGCCACATTGGCCATTCCCCACCACCGGAAAGGCTCTCCCACCAATCCCGGCCGGCTTCCACCCTATCCCATTTCATCCACCACCGGTTGTAACCAAATGCTTGGCCGATTGCAAGGATGTAAGAACATGTGTTGCGGATATTGCTATAGCTTTCTTCACTCGCAAACCCGCTATTGGTCTGGATTGTTGCGCCTCGATCCAGAAGATGGATGAAGATTGTGACAAGACTGTTTTTGGAGCGTACCACAACCCTTTCTTTGACTGTTTGGTTAAGCTTCATTGCTCTACCAAAGCTAAATCCACTCCTTCCGCTCCTTCCGCTCCTTCGCCAGCTTAGGTTTTTAATTAGGAATTTATGAAGTATTGATTTCTCAGTAGTTTCATTTTTAGTTATGTTTTTCTTTTTCACTTTTTATTATGCTTTAGTATGTTACTCTTCCAGAATTTGAAGTTTTTCTTTCTTAATAAAGATATCAGTGCTTTTTAATTATTCAACTGTGTGCATTGTTATCATGATTTTCACACTATGGTATAGTTGATCTTAACAACAACAAAGCTATAAGTCTATAACCATCTCGAAAATATAGGCATGTATTCTAAAATGTAAAAATGTTAAATATATATAATGAAGAGCTCCAATGGTGGTACCACAAGCCACGTTTCCCATCCCCTAGCGCCGGAAAAGCCTTACCGCCACTCCCGTCCGGCTACTTCCACCCAGTTCCATTCAATCCACCGCCGGAAGTTGCCAAATGCTTGTCTGATTGCAAAGAGGTAAAAACATGATTTGCAGTTATCAGAAAAACATACTTCACCCGCAAACCCGCTATTGGATCGGATTGTTGCGACGCCATCGAAAAGATGAAGGGTGATTGTGAGAAGACCGTGTTTGGATCTTTTCATAACCGTTTTTTCGATTGCCTTGTTAAACCACATTGCTCCAACAAAGTTGGGTCATCACCTGCTCCTTCACCGGCTTAGGGTTTTATATTTATTAGAATTAGAAGAATTGATTTTTTATGTTTTTTTTCAATTATGTTTTTATTTTGTTTTTCATCACTTTGATCTTGGTTCGGACTACGGTTCGAATAAAAACAATTAAAAATCGTCTATATAATTTGGTTAACTTTTGGCTACAGTCTTGAATCTGGTATGATCCTATATTCCTGTTTTTATTGCAAGTATTTGAGTTTTATGCTGTATCAGGATCTCAGTGATTGGTCAAGAATCTTCAGTCATTTTTTTTGACAATTCATATACTTTACAGTCTTCTTTTTACCCCGCTTCTATATACAACCTTAAATAAATAAATAATTGTTTGTTCAAAATAAAATAAAATAAAAATCTTTTGTTGTCTTGCTTTTTAATGTAACAAAGATAAGATTTGATTGTTTGGGTTTTGTCTTTAAGACAACAGATAGGAAATATCATAAGAAATGGCCATTCGAGGCCATAGGATTTAATACATTGACATATTTGAAAAGGAAAGTTAGATATTTGAGATTTGACACAATTTATTAAATTTAATTAAGGTAGATTCGGATATTTATTAAATGTAAAAAGTTAAAAAGATGTGTAATTCATATTTTTCTATTGTTTCTAACTTAATAATTTCCCCGAAATATCATAACAATCTTAACAAGACATAAAACTTTAAAGAAAGAAAAAACAAAAAAGAGAGAGAGATCAATAGAAATTATTGTATATATTTATTAACCATGATCCCCATCTCGTCTCTATAATTAACGATTAAGTTAACATCAAAATCTTTCTTTCCTCTGGAACCAGCCAAAACAACGAGAGATAATGGCTTTCCAAACCAATTCTTACAACGAATATCCAATTCCACCGACCTCGGACACTCCTCCTGCTCGTCGTAGATGGTGGTCACGACCAATAGTGACTGTGCCGCCAACGCATGGTCGTAAAGCCACTTGTATGGAAACTACGGTTTGCCTTACACCTTGCTGCGGTGCAATATTCACCATCATCGCCGTATGTGTATATCTCTTTCACTTCGTCGACAATGCTCACTGCGACGCCAAATTCGCCATCCAATCCATCGCCGTCTCTCCATCCTCTGCCACATGGCACGTTGATTTTCTAGTCAAAAACCCTAGCTCTAGGTATTGGCACTGGTCCAACGAATAATAAATATATATTTATTTTTAATATGATGCTTGAAGCAATGGATTCTTTTGTCAAATGGTTTTGCAGGTTTGTAATCTACTACGAAGGCGATGAAACTGACGTGAGTCTCGGTCCCTTAAGCGCTGCCGTTTTAAATACTTCTCACGAACGTAAGTCTCCAAGTCACACGGCTTTCTCTGTGGATTTCGTTGCGGAGGGTAATCCAAATGACGTCGTTTCCGAACAATTATATATTAAATTAAGGGCTAAGCATAAGAGTTACGAAGAAAAATATGATAACGCTGGACATATTGATATAAGTTGTCGTAATCTAAGTCGAAGCCATGAGAACGTTGAGAAGATTCAGTGTGACTCTTCTTTCACAAAATTGAAGATTTTGTATAGAAACCGTAATGATAATTAGGCATTTTCATCATATTCTTGTTTTCTTGTGATTCGCTCGATAAGTTATTGTTTTGGTTACAATACCAGTGAAACTAGTAGATCTCTTAATCCTATGTATAATGGATGATGCACTAGGAACAAAAAAAACACATAATCTTACTTCATAATGTTGCAATTATAATATCAAAAGATATTACAAATCAAAGTCAAATGAAACTTGGTTCAACAATAAAGGGAAATGAAACATTCAAATCTCCAAATCAATGCAAATGCATTATTTAATAAAGTCTTCAAACATTTTTTAAGTAAATATTCGATTAACAGATACCACTGGTCTTCTTCCTGTCGGCGACAAACTTCTTCCAGCCAATGATGATATCTCTCTGCTTCTCGACATCGCTCTTCTTCACCGTCACCATCACGTTATCGCTGTTAGCTTCACTCTTCTCTTGTCCAAGTGATATTTTGTGAATCACTCTCGAAGGAAGCTCATCGAGCTCACGCATCACTTTCTCTATATCGATCACAAGTATCTCTGCGAGTGTTCTCGAGAAATCTTCTCTGATGACCACACGAAGAACAGTGATGTGTTGTGCATTTGGAGGCATTGTATAGGCCGGCACTATCCATCCATACCTACATTATATTTCAGATATTTATTGTGGAAATTAATTACATATTCATCATACAGCTATCTAATTACGTGTTTTATGAATCTTTTAACCTAAGTTTAAATAAGAAAAAGAGTATTTGAAATCTTCTTAGTAATTAAGACAACTAACCTGCGAAGCATGTCGGAGATTTCGAACTCAGTGTGAGAGCTGTTATCTTTCAAGGAGAAAGCGACAAGTGGCACTCCCTCGTCCTTTGAGACGATGTTGAACCTTTCTGTCTTCTCAAGTCCTTTCCTTAGCACGATCATATTCTCTCTGCAGTTCTCCATCACATTTGTATAACCCTGTTTGATACATTTTAATTGCTAAGTAATGTCTAATTAATTAGCATGATTTTTATAAATTTTATAATCGTGGACTGACTTACCTCGTGGCCCAATCGGATAAGTTGGTAGTATTGAGCAATGACTTGACTTGAACCTGCGTTTATTGACAGAAGACTTAATAGATATAAGTGTGATTTCTACGACAACGAAGTTACGTTTTCCCCAAATTTAAAATGGAAACAAATTTGACCTCCCATCCCTTTGATTTACTATAATTTACTACCAATTTCTTAAACTAATACAAAGTCAAAAAATTGGAAAAAACGTAAAGTGGAAATAATTTACGTGAAGTTTCCCAATTTTAAACGTAAAAAAGTTTGACCTCAATTGCTCCATCAAATTGATAACCAACTACTACATTACTACGAATTAAAAAAAAATGGAGTCGTTTTCCGTATATTAAAAAAGGGAAAGCAATTTTATCTCCATTACTTTGATGGTTAGTCTACTTTAGATCATGACTAGTAATTAGAAGTCAAACAAAAAATGATTAGGACTAGAAAAACAAATTAATAAATTAAAGTAAAGGGTAATTACCTTTGGAGAAATTGAGAGTAAAAGTGGGTTGGTCAGCACCAAGATAATTGATATGGAAGATGAGTTCCTCAGGCAAATCCTCTTTGTTTCTCCAAATCACCCAACCAATTCCTGCGTACACAAGTCCATACTTGTGACCACTCACATTGATACTCTTCACCAATGGCAGTCTAAAGTCCCATTCCAATTCCGGATACAAAAACGGTGCTATGAATCCTCCACTTGCCGCATCCACGTGGATTGGTGTATCCCATCTATCAAAAACATGCATAGTTGTTAATTTTAATTATTATAATTCTTCTTTATCGTATAGTGTGTAATGTACTAAAAAAAAATCTATTCATTAATTACCCGGTTTCTTTGTTCTTTTCAACCAAGAGATCGTTCAAGAGTTTAACATCTTCAAATTCTCCATTAAGAGTGGAACCAAGAATGGCCGCAACACAAATAGTGTTCTCATCAACCATATCAACAGCTTGTTGAGGGTCCATCACATAGTATCCTTCACTCAATTTCACTTCCTTAAGTTCAACCTCAAAGTACCTAGCGAATTTCTCCCAACACACCTAAACATTCGAATCGTTATAAGAAAGTTGATCAAAATTATTAAACACTTTTTAATTCAGAAAACGTTAGTTAATTACTTGAACATTGGCTCCGGTGACAATGTTGGGTTTATCGACGGGTTTGCCTTCGGCTTTGCGCTTGTTCTGCCATTTACGCTTGAAGGCCAAACCGGCCAACATTATGGCCTCCGATGATCCAACGGTTCCCACTCCGACGGCTGTCTCTGTCTCTCCCAACGGTGCATTGAATAGATGTGCAATCATGTTCACACATCGATTCTGTTATTTAATATTAAAACAAAAAGAATAATTAGTGAAACCCACTTGACTAATCATTTTCTGACATAGAGATTGATGCTTATGTATAATAATCTCAGTGGAGAATAAACAATGTAAAAGCAAAACTAAGATAATACACACACTAAGTCGTGGAGATAACTCATAATGTCATAACAATACTATTCTATAATCCAACGTGATATCAATCCTGTTTACCTTGTGATGTAAATAATTGCGAACAGATATAGTTGACAAAAAAAATTTAATATGTTATAAAAGTTGGTCATCGTTTAGATATTTAATTTAAAACACGAGGAATCTAATAATTTGAAAGCCTAACCGAAATTTCCTATTGTCTTCTTTTATTTCCGTGATTATTGCCCGATAAAAATATACCATTCGAAAAACTTATCCAGCTATCAATTCATCACATATTAGTCCTGTAGGACCAAAGATTTTTAGGTTAAAGTAAAAATCCTCACAAATAACTCAACTACTACAATAGATGGTATTTTGCGGATAATACGGTAGTGCTAATATTCCCACTAATTACTATAGTATCAAAATTTGATCAACACGGCCATAGAAAAAGTCAATATATTTGGTGTACATTTTATAGATATGGAAAATAGATTCCATGACAAATTAGCATCTTATTAATGATACAAACTAATAATAGTATCATCTATTTAAAGAGACTTAAGATTATTTTTTCTTTTTCGTTAATAAGACTTTAGATTTAAAAAAGACCCTCACAAAAAAACTCAACTATTAAGTCACCGGCTAGTATTTCCGAGATCCAACCTCCCCCAAAAACAAACTGTACTACGTAAGCGGAAATAAAGTCGTATATATTAATATACCCTCTATTATTCCTCTATTACTATAGTATTCAAAATCACCCAAATTAGATCAACACAGCCATACAAAAAATCAACAAAGTTGGTTTACATACTTATACACGTAGAAAAACACTATTAAAAACAAAACTTTCTCTTTTTAATAAGATATTAATAACAAAGCATCTTAATTGTGAGTTATACTGATTAGCAATGGTCTATAATCTCGATCCAGAATATGAATGGCCGGTCCAAACATTTGAGTTTATCATAATTCGACCACATTCTGTCACAAGATTTTCCATAAACATTTATCTCCATATATTAACCTATATATATAATTATGATTAAAAATTTTAAACTCATTTTAAAAAAATCATGACTATGTGATGATTAAATACCTGGAGTTCGGTGGTGACGGGGTACTCGTCCATGTCAACATAGTTCTTGTTAATGGAGGACATGATGAGTTTATCACACTCAGGCTCCATCCACGTCGTCACGAAAGAGGCCAAGTTTAACCGTGGATTCCCGTCAAGCATCAGCTCGTCGTTGATTATCTGATACGCCGCTTCTTTAGGTATCGAGTTTTCAGGCATCTTGAACCTGATATATATACGTTTTTAACCCTCCATTTTTATCGAAATTTACATATGTATAATGTGATCAAGATTGTCATATTTATTACCTAGGAAGTGAAGTACGGACGTAACGTGATGCGAATGTGGAGTGGACGGAGACATCCGACTCCGATACGGCGTGGGAGAGCACCATCACGGCGATGAGAGACAGAGAGAATACCAAGAGATGATGATTAGAGAGGGAAAGTGAGATCGAGGAAAGTGATGAATGGGAATAATGGAGGAAGAAGAGAGACACCTTATAGGGGTTTTATATCAATAATCAAATGATATTGAATGGGTCACCATGTGAGTTACTAAGGTAATAATATATTTAAATAAAAAGAAATTTTGGAAACTTCCTTTTTGTGAATATTTCTTCCCAAGGCCTAAACTTTGTTTGAATTAGCAGATTACTGCCTCTAGTTTCGGTTTTAGTGTTAGACTTTTGACCCAATATCTTTTTGAGAAGTGTTGTTTCCAAGTTAATTTTATGTTTCAAAATCTAAAGTTTCAGATTCACAAGGGTCCGGTAATCGTATGACAGCACATTGAAAACACGGTTTCTTTTCATTCTTCTTGTTTTTGATATTCAACGATTTCTAAAAAAGACTACACGGTGAAAATATTCAACGCTAAGTAAAATGATGTGGGATCCGAGGAAAAAAGAGCTTTATAAGGAATTTATTTTGCATTGAATTGAATATTGACTATGTGATGTGAACAAATAAAGCCTTCTCAGAAATTTCTTTGAAGGCCAAATGTTTGTTTAAATTAGCGGAATATCTAGTTTTTTCTTCATACAAGTCACCAAATGTTTTCACTTTTTACATTGTTAGATTCAGTATATGGAAGGTGGCTATTGAAATATTAAATAAAATAAGTCATAATGTAGCTAGTATGCGAATTTGTTTATCATATTTTCATAATTTACTACATAAGATCTTGCGTAGTGCACAGTTGATGTTTGTAATAATATATTAACTGGCCTATTATATCCAACTAAGAACTAACTGTAAAGGTATTGTTATTTAGTCTCTATTATTTAGTCCTAATGCATCATATAATTTACTAATTTTTCATCTTTAATTTTTAAAAAATCAAAGACTATATCGACATCAAGGAAAGTGCACTATTTTATATTATGACATGTATTTATAGCGTAAATCGTGGGATGAAATGTATATATGTGTACACAGTACACATTTGAAATAAAAGTTATATAAGAAGTTATCTGTGACAAAAAAGTGAAGTTAAGATTAATTTAATGTTATAAGAAATCAAGATCATTTGAATGTCTTTTTTTCTCTACTATATACCGGTCTACCTATGACAAAAGTAATCAGTTAATAAAACTGATAAAATACGAATTTTAAATAGTAGGACATATATTCCATGTGCACCTAATCATATACTAATATACTACTACAAGAAAGAAAACATTATAATATGCAAAGCAAATTGAAATACATATACTAAACATGTGACACAACTCAATATTCACGATTAGCATCGGTAATTTGAATATGTACTATAATCAAACCATAAATAAAATTCGTATTCAAAATAATGCCTAGAAAAAAATTAATTTATTATGTTTGTATCCGTCTTGTTTCATCTTGTCCAGTTCCAATCCCAAATTTTCGTTCTGTACGACAATCCATTTTCATATATTCTGTCCCAAAAAAAAAAAAAAGCTTGGTAACACATAAGCAAAAAGGTAAATGGTTTCAAATCCTTCATATTTAATAGTTGATAAATCGGTTTCCATTTCAATAATATTAATTTGATTTCAATTTTGGTTTGCTATTTCAAATGAATCTAAAAATGCATAGACTTATTACATAATTCAAGATGAGAGATCATCTTAACAATTTTTCCATCCAGACCAATGACGATAAGACAGTAGACATCCTTCTTAATCATATCATCTAGACATTAGACATTAGGCTATCCATTGAGGGCAGCCATTTAGTTACCGATCCGTAAGGCTAGGGATTCTAGTAGCTAGCTCCCCTCTTACACATTTATATGTGGCAAAGCTCTTGTTCATAGGAAGAAAATCACGCCAAACAATAGTACCAAATTTCAGTTAGTCATATTAGTATATAATCAAAAATAACCATAAATTTTTTATTTACTAATATGTCTAACTGAAATTTGGTATATATATATATATATATTTTGATTATTTGTTTTATTCCATACGTGAAAATTATATGTTTCTATAATATCAAAAAATAATATGTGAATAGTTTTTTTTGTTTCCGATATACCTTTTTGTTATTGATATACTTTTAATAAAAAATCTTAAAAATTTAATACTCATGATATATAGAAGTTTGATTTTCTAATGAACTGGTTTATTCAAACAAATAATGGCTAAAAATATTAAATTTTTTATTAAAGAATTATTTAGAATGATGACTAAATGTCTATTGTTTTGAAAAAATATATATATTTGATTGTTTCTTTCTCTGCTAAGTTGATTGTTACGTTTTTAAATAAGCAAGTCAGATTTAAGTTTAGAAATTGGAAACCTGTAATAATGTACAAAAACAACTGTTAATCTGGTTTGTCTATAATTTTGTAAGAAAGCTTGTGGAAACACATATCATGATTCATGATCTTTTAAAAATCACTTGTCAAATATATTGGATTCTCCTCTTTAACACCCAACAACTTATTTGAGAAATATTTGTTTTGTTACAAACTAGCTCGAATCATATATGCAGAAAAAATCTAGTTCTTACAATATAAGTGATCATATGATTCACCTTTTTTTTTGTTACCTAGGATCAAACAAATATGAGAAGAAGAATAGGAATAAGATTTGATCTCATAATTATGGTTTTAATAAAAAGTAAAATTTAATGTAATAATGACATATGTGAACTATTTTACAAAGAAGTATAGTTTGGCTTTTAATTTGCGAGGCTAAGAAAATGACACCTCAATAACTTTAGGTTAAAGATTTATCATGTAATTAGAAAAGAAACATAAATTATTCAACCAAAACATTGAATGTTAAAATTATGTATATATCCTTACTGATTTCTTACTATATTTCAATGAAAAACAAAATAATTTTCTATCATATTTTTTATTTAGAACCATCGCAGTTTAAGAGAGAACGTGAAACAACGATGTATAATAAAATATAAAACAATTTTCTTTTTTACTAAAATAATATAAAAATATAAATCATAAATTACCTTTAAAAGTAACGTTCTCAAAAGGTTGAAAATCTGTAAATGAGATTTTTTTCATAAATGGTTTTGTTTTCTTTTGTTTTATTTTCTGGCTTGGCCTACTAGTTCCATTTCCTAATTAAAATCGAAGGCAATAAAATAAATCTTTAATATGGTGACCCAAAAAAATCTTTTATACATTATTTACCTAATATAGTTTTTTTATTATTTTCTTTATAAATAGCGTTTAGGTTGTTCATATCTTTTGTATATTTTCTTTCATTTGATTTAGAAAATAAATGGATTCTACTCGTGGTGACAGCTCAAACGATGAACGGAGAATTTCTATGGACGCCAACAACAGTAAGGATAAGAAGAGTTACCATCGCCACACTAATCACCAAATTTATAGGCTTGAAGCGTAAGATCTTAATCTAGTTTAATTAATTTATATTGCTTTTCAAAAAGTTGGCTTCTTAATTCATTGCTAGTGTTTTTTAATCGATTGAAGGTATTTTAAGGAATGTCCTCATCCAGACGAATTGCAGCGACGTCAATTGGGTGAAGAACTGAATCTGACACCAAAACAAATCAAGTTTTGGTTTCAAAACAAAAGAACACAAGCCAAGGTTATTATTTTTTTTGTCTTATCTACTGCTTGTTTTACACTATAATTTAGTATATCTTAAAAGGTGATTTAATTTAGTTTAACTAATTAGTGGTGAGTTACTAGTCATTATTATTTTTCACCATCATTATTGTTTTTTGTTGTTTACCACAGTAGAATTAACACAACGGAGTTTTAAAATTGTATTGAGGTTTGCCTAAATTTGGTTATTAAACACTAAATTTGATTTATTTTTCTAGTCTCACAATGAAAAAGCAGATAACGCAATACTTAGAGCAGAAAACATGAAGATAAGACGTGAGAACGAAGCAATGGAAGACGCACTCAAGAATGTGGTTTGCCCTCCATGTGGTGGCCGTGGTCCTGGGAGAGAAGAACAACTTCGCCATCTCCAAAAACTGCGTGCACAAAACGCTTTTCTCAAAGAAAAGGTACAATTTTCGCAAGTATTTCTATAAAAAAAGTTATTTTTATTTATTTTGATTAATATTTATTTTCATCATATCATAAGTCGCTAAATAAAATTCTAATTTGTAAAGCTGATGAATTTTTTTCTCCTAGAAAGTTTTTGAAAATACATCTACAAATTAGTAATCCATGATTTGAATGCCTCAATTTTGTGATTATGCGCTTATATGAACAACAATATGATTTGTTACTTTTCTGGTTTTACAAACTATTCGGTTCATTTTCGGACGCGATTTATTTTTAAATACTAAACTAGTTTGATTTTTCATGACTTATATAATTAAAAAAAATACTTATGAAATTAATTAAGTATAAATGTGAAAGTTTGTATACATTAAGTTAAAAATATTTTGGGTGTACAATACACTAATACCCTATATAGAGTATTAGTGTATTACATCAAATATAGGTAAAATTATTTTATCTATATAACTATTAAATTTAGTCGTACTTATAAGTACTCCTCTAATTAATTCATTTGGCACACATTTTAGAAAATTAATATTTCAATGAATTTTAATATTAACTATATTCTCTTACAATTTAATTATAAAAAACAATCGATGAGGTTGCACTTGACTGGAGAGTGATTTTCTTGGCATTGTATGTGATGTCTGTATGGGATTTTAATATATTGTTCACTATAAATCGTCTCTACATTGGAAATAATATAATCACTAATATACTTTTTATTGATCAAAATATGAATATCAGTATGAAATACTCTCAAACTACGTAAACCAGCACGAAGGTGACTCAATGCCTAACGTCGATGCCTTACCCTATCACCATGGTCCATCAACCTATGCATCGACGTCCAATCACCGTCCTGCGTTGTATGGAAGCTCTTCTAACCGTCTCCCCGAGTCTTCAAGTTTATCAAGAGGACCATACACTCGTGGAAACATCAACTCTGCACCGCCTCAGCCGCGAAAATCGCTGCTAGAGCAGCATTTCCAACCACTATCTCAACTGGAGAAATTTGCGATGTTTGAAACTGCGGAGAAAGCGGTAGCAGAGGTTACGAGTCTCATTCGAATGGAAGAATCAATGTGGAAAAAGTCGTCTATTGATGATAGGCTCGTCATTGATCCAGTGCTCTATGAGAAATGTTTTACTAAGATTAACACAAATGGTCGTCCTGAGTCTTCTAAAGAAGTCGTGGTGGTTCAAATGGATGCTAGCAACTTGATCGACATCTTCTTAAATGTGGTACGTACTTATGCCATTCTATATCTAAGCTAACATCAACAAATGAATTATCAAATATCCTTATAATTTTATTTTACTAAACGTATACGATCTCAAAGTTACATTAACAATATAATGCAGGAGAAATGGGCGAGGCTTTTCCCAACAATTGTGAGCGAGGCCAAAACGATTCACGTGTTGGATTCCATTGACCATCGAGGACAAACTTTCTCAAGAGTGGTATGAATCTTTACAATATTTTAAAATTTTAACTGTTAGACTAATAGAAAAATTTGGTGAAAACAAATTGGATGATAAATTAAACAGATATTTGAGGAACTGCACATACTATCGCCACTGGTGCCACCGAGAGAGTTTGTGATACTAAGAACTTGCCAACAAATGGAAGAAAATGTCTGGATGATTGCTGATGTGTCCTGTCATCTTCCAAACATTGAGTTTGAGTTTGCGTCTCCGATTTGCACCAAACGTCCCTCCGGTGTGCTCATTCAAGCCTTGCCCCATGGCCTCTCTAAGGTCTCTTTCTCTCTTCTTTTTGATATAATTTTTATTTATTTTAAATAGTTTACAAAAAAACACATATTTTCTATCTAGTCTTTTTTTTTTCTTGAACTAATCCTATTAATGTTGTTCAACATTTTCATCTAGACATCTACAATTAAATAGTCTCTTAATTACCCTTATTTCCCAAACTTCTGTTCTTCTCCATTTCATTAGTGTATCTAGCTTCAATAACTTTTTAAGAGAATATGTGTTATTGAAAGCATAACAGAAAATAAGAAATAAAATGGACAGGTGACGTGGATAGAGCATGTGGTAGTGAATGATAATAAAGTGCGGCCACATAAGCTTTACAGAGACCTCTTATACGGCGGCTTTGGCTACGGAGCTCGACGTTGGACCGTTACTCTTGAGAGGATGTGTGAGAGGCTGTTTCTCTCCGCCTCCGTCCCTGACTTCCTCAACAATGACAACCCCGGAGGTACTTACATCTACACCTACCTATATATATCGTACAACAACCAAGTAACCTTTTTTGTGCAACTTAAAATGTATTTTCTATGCGACTTTAATATATACATTGACAACAAGGATTATATAGTTTCAAAACTTTTGGTATTTAAAACTCTTTTACTATTTATAAAATTTTAAATTATTTTCATTTTTTTGTAGTTGTGCAAACAATAGAAGGCAAAAGGAGCGTAATGCAATTGGGAGAAAGAATGTTGAGGAACTTTGCATGGATAATGAAAATGAGTGACAAACAGGATTTCTCGCAACATTCTGAAACTAACAATAGCGGAGTTAGGGTTTCGGTTCGGATAAACAATGAGGCGGGTCAACCGCCGGGTCTCATTGTCTGCGCCGGTACATCTTTATCCCTCCCTCTTCCTCCTAACCAAGTCTACGATTTCCTTAAGGATCTGGAGGTTCGTCACCAGGTAAGAATAGATGGCTTAGTTAACTGCACAAGTCCAATTTAATCAGCTTGTTTTAAAAACAGCATTCTTTTTTTTTTTGGTAATTAACAAGAAATCTAATGTTTGTATGTAAAAAAAGTGGGACGTTCTGTGCCATGGGAATCCAGCGACTGAGGCTGCTCGTTTTGTCACCGGATCAGACGAAAAGAACACTGTGACTTTTCTCCAGGTATATATATTACTCAAACTAAAACTTATTTTTTATGGGATATAAAACTTTAAATAGACTGATAGACATTCTTTTTCTTCCTTAAATTTAGCATAACTAGCATTTAAATAGAGATGTTATAAAGTGCAAAAGATCCATATGGAACCGGTCCACTTTGTTTTACATTTTAGTGGTCATCAACCACAAGTTGATCTCCAAGATCACTAGAATAGATTCGGTCATAAAATCTTGAATAAATCAGAAAGTTATTCACATCTATATTAGTTTTCATAAAAGTCTATTATAATTTCAATAATTTTGGCATTAACTATATGGTTGTTCTTTAAATTCTTTTTATACAGCCTTCAATAGTAGGGGATGATGGTAGTAAACTGATGATACTTCAAGATAGCTTCAAAGATGCATTAGGAGGAATGGTGGTCTACGCTCCAATGGATCTAAACATCGCCTACGCCGCCATTTCAGGGGAAGTCGTTCCTAACACCATTCCAATCCTCCCATCCGGTTTCATAATCTCCCGTGACGGCCGTCCTTCCGAGGGCGAAATCGAGGGTGGCAGCTCGACACTCCTCACAGTGGCTTTCCAGATCCTGGTCTCTGGTCCGAGTTACTCTCCTGATATGAACCTGGAAGTTTCTGCCACCACAGTCAATACCTTGATTAGCTCAACCGTTCAAAGGATCAAAGCCATGCTTAATTGCCAATGATATATGATGGTCAGTGAGAGTCGTTCGATGAAGTTACCAGTTCCCAAAGATCTCAACTTCTTTGGTTTTTTTTCTTTCATTTTCAAATAAGTGAGAAGAGTTTTCTCCGTTTGATTCTCTAAGGAGAGTCGTAGTACTTTTTCATGTTTTTTCGTTGATTTTTAACTTATTTTAATAAATTTCTAAGGTAAGGGCCTTAGATAAACAATATTTATGTTGTTGCCTTTTGGCATGTTTGTTTAATTAAGTGACATTGTTGTTGGATTTATAAGATGTTATTGCTTAATTTCTGTTTTTACATAATATTTTTAAATATTTTCTGTTTTTATTTCTGTAGATAGACTAACTATTCTATGAAATTCAGCTAGTTAGAGAATTAAGTGTAGCTTTTAAGTTTGTAAGTAATACATGAAAATATCTTTTCTCGTACGTGAAAACTGCACCATCGGAAATGGATAGAGCTAAGCTTACCTACAAGACGTGGTACTCGTTTTTCGACCACCATAACAATTTAATTCGTTTTGTAATAATAATAGTGATGATAATAAAATAACTGGTTTTTTATCGGTTATACCAAAATTTTAACAATTTGGAAACTAATTCGGTTTTGTATCGGTTAGTTTAAATTCAGTATACATTTTTCATCGATTTATGTGGTTTAAACACTTAACCAAACGGTACAGTAATAAAAGTGGGCATGCGATTTCTGATTTTTATTTCAATTGGTAAAGAGAAGACAACGGACATATTTTTGGTAACCATCAATTTTCGACCACTAACTCTCTCCTAGTATAAATAGCCCACCGCTTTAATTCTAGAACACTCTCCATTTTTCAATATTGCTCAAATCTCCTCAATCTTTCTCTCCTGCGTTTTACTTTCTCTCGGATCGGAATCTCTCCGCGGAAAATCATCCATGGCCGCCGCAACGGAGAAGCTCCCTCAGCTCAAATCCGCCGTCGATGGACTTACTGAGATGAGGTTTTAAGCTCTCTCGATTTATGTGTCGGCTCAGATTCTGGATCTGGTAAATCTTGTTCATCGTTTAGACTGATATGTTTCCTTTTGTTCCAGTGAGAATGAGAAGAGTGGATTCATCAACCTCGTTTCACGTTACCTCAGGTTCGTCCTCTGCTTCTAATTTTGTATCTTCGGATGTGTATTGACCAAATTAGTTATAAATTCTCTAATCTTGTGAAGTGGTGAGGCTCAACACATTGAATGGAGTAAGATCCAGACACCTACTGATGAAATTGTTGTTCCTTATGATAAAATGGATAACGTCTCTGAAGGTATTTTTCTTTTTCTGAATGATACAAATCTGTTATTGAAGTTTGTTGTCTGTATGGTAGATGTTCTGTGTGCTGGTTTTGCAATTGGATAATTTTCTCCTAACCATTCAAGAATATAACTTTTTTTGGTATGTTTCAACATAATGAAGATGCTTCCGAGACCAAATATTTGTTGGACAAGCTTGTTGTGCTAAAGCTTAATGGAGGTCTGGGAACCACAATGGGATGCACTGGTCCAAAGTAAGCTCTCTTATCTTGTGTCACTATCAGTATCACTTCAGTTTTCGTTTATCCTCCTTGCTTGGAGTTAGTTGCTCTAGTCTCTCTGAGATGGCAAACTTGGTGTTCGAATTCTGAGTATATTTCCTTAGCCTGAAGGATTTATTGCCATTAGCAGACTTAATGTCCTAGTGTAGCTAGTAAACAATTATCTGTCAGCTTTGACAATAGCAGGGATGTGGTAGTAGTTCCAACTCCAGGGGTAAACAAGTTCATTCATTCCATGTTTATAGCTTGGGTTAGTATGGGCAACATCTTCGATTGCATGTAAATCTTCTAGAGGTTTATGTATCAAGTCCTTCCTTGATGCGTTATGTGACATTTTTTATCCTCAAGCAATAGGTTTCATTTTCTTTTCCTCTTTTTGTGCAGATCGGTTATCGAAGTTCGTGATGGTTTGACATTTCTTGACCTGATTGTTATCCAGATTGAGGTTTGTCATTTTTTTTTCCTTTTGTGTGTTCTAATCTTTATAATGCCTTTACCTAACCTCATATATTGCTTTCCCACAGAATCTCAACAACAAGTATGGCTGCAAGGTTCCCTTGGTTCTTATGAACTCATTCAATACACATGATGACACACAAAAGGTACTTCTATTTCACAGAGGATCACACCTCTTTAGTTCTACATTTATCTTATACTTATATGCTGACTGATTTTTGTCTCGTTCAGATTGTGGAGAAATACACCAACTCAAATGTTGATATTCACACTTTTAATCAGGTATTTCAGGGCAATGCCATTACAAGTTAAGAAACTAAAATTTCATTTATTTGAACGATCCAGATCAACCCTGGAACTAATCATATTGACTTAAATTATGTAGAGCAAGTATCCTCGTGTTGTTGCTGATGAGTTTGTGCCGTGGCCAAGCAAAGGAAAGACTGACAAGGATGGATGGTATGGTTTCCAGTCAATATTGCATTTACATTTGAGATTCCATTTGCATTTGGACATACTTCTCTGTTTCTATCAGATTGCAAACACTTATAAACGATGTCTTTGTGAAGGTATCCTCCCGGTCACGGTGATGTATTCCCATCCCTTATGAACAGTGGAAAGCTAGATGCGTTCTTATCACAGGTTCTTTCTTTGATGTAGTCAATTAATGTTTTCTTGTCTCTAATACGCATCCTTGTCGTTTGTGTCTTTTAAAGTTTGCCATTTTAATTCTGATTCTGAGTTTCTGACACTATTCAGGGTAAGGAGTATGTGTTCATCGCCAACTCAGACAACTTGGGCGCTATTGTTGACTTAAGTAAATCTCCTCTTTTATTGCTTTTGCTTTAGTTGCAATCAGGATAATAACATTCAATAAGAGACTAATTTTTGGCTGTCCTTGACTCTATGCTGTTTCAGAAATCTTGAAGCACCTGATCCAGAACAAAAATGAGTACTGTATGGAGGTTACACCCAAAACACTAGCTGATGTAAAGGGAGGAACTCTCATTTCTTACGAAGGAAAAGTACAGGTAAATTCTTTTCGTGGTTACATGTAGCTTTTCTCAGTGTCTGTTGAATGATTATTGGTAAGTTACCAATTATCATGATCTGCAATGTCTCTTCTTATTATATGCTAAAAATTGCATGTGGAGATCATGATCTTCTTTGCAACTCATGAATCATGATCTTCTCACTGTTTCATTTTTCTTATGCTACTGAAGAATGTAAGCAGTCTTATTGACCTCTAAACTTTCCTCTGTTGTGTATCAGCTTTTGGAGATTGCTCAGGTTCCTGATGAACATGTAAATCCACACCTCTTCTTTGTTTTCCTTAACTAGACCTTGTTTGTAATTCTTGAAGCCACTAAGTCACTCTTTGGCTCTTTGCTTGTTTTCACTAGCTTCCTTTACTCCTCGCATTTCTTACACCCATATGTGATAATAATGTCATAAAATGTTGTTGTTGCTCTGAGCATGAGACGAACTTTTTTATCTCTAATTATTTGTGTGTAGCTAATAATTACATTGCTTGTCTTTCTGGTAGGTCAATGAATTCAAATCAATTGAGAAATTCAAGATTTTCAACACAAACAACCTGTAAGTAATAACTCTCTGTTCCCCAAAACATGGAAGACAACAAATATATATGCGGACACTGTACTGTATAACTTTTTACAGTTGGGTTAACTTGAAAGCTATCAAAAAGCTTGTGGAAGCTGATGCGCTTAAAATGGAGATCATCCCAAACCCGAAGGTACTAATTTTACAATCATACCAATTACCACGTAACGCAGATAGTCTCTTTTGCAATTTTGCATGATTTGTCTCAACTCTTTTCAGGAAGTTGATGGAGTCAAAGTTCTTCAACTGGAAACTGCAGCTGGTGCTGCTATAAGGGTTTACGTTTCATTTTATATTTCATATTTCATTAACACAGTTTCAAATAAACACAAACGTTTACTTCTTCTAATTTTTGCCCGTTTTCAAACAGTTTTTTGATAATGCAATCGGTGTGAATGTACCTCGGTCACGGTTCTTGCCAGTAAAGGCAACTTCAGACTTGCTTCTTGTTCAAGTAAGCCAAACCACTCCTTCCCTTGCAAAATCCATTAAATCAGCAACAAAGAGTTGACCATTTTTAATCATCTTTCACAGTCGGATCTGTATACACTCGTCGATGGCTTTGTCACAAGAAACAAAGCTAGAACAAACCCCACAAACCCAGCGATCGAATTGGGACCCGAATTCAAAAAGGTAAAAGCCTCTGGGGACTCTCTGAAAAATAGTATCTCACACTAATTGCTTTGTTGTTTTTTTTTTTTTTTGTATTTTGGTTAATAAACAGGTAGCGAGCTTCCTTAGCCGGTTCAAGTCCATCCCGAGTATAGTTGAGCTCGATAGCCTTAAGGTCTCTGGTGATGTCTGGTTTGGCTCAGGCGTTGTTCTCAAGGGCAAAGTGTCAGTAAAGGCAAACTCCGGGACTAAACTTGAAATCCCTGACAATGCCGTGCTCGAGAATAAGGTAACGTGTTTTGGGCACATTTTTATTCCAGGAGAGATATTGTGGAAATGCATGCACTACTCAACTTTTGCTTTTTTTGTTCTTACAGGATATCAACGGTCCAGAGGATCTGTGAAAAAAACTTAAAAGACTTACTTTGATGCGTCTTCTTCTGTTTTCCACTTCTCTTGTAAATGAGAGCACTTTTGATGAAACTTTTTTCATGTGAAAAAAGACACAAGAATAACGAGAGGTGAATATTGTTTTTGGCAGTTTAATTAGTCCCTCCAAAGTACCATTTCCTTTTCTTCTCTACTGATTTTTAAAAAAAATTATGAGAAGTTCTCCATTAGCTTCTTGGATAATGGTGAAAATGAACTCTTTTCGTCCGCATCTCGAATTTTATTGAATATTATTAGTTTAAAAATTAACTATGGAGCTGAAGGCGTATCACAGCATTGATGAAAAGTATGGGTTGTGTTGAAGTTATCTTTTGCTTGTGATCACAATTTTTCTGTGTTTCCTTTTTATTTGCTTCCAAGTAGTTTCAACAACGACTAATAAAGGAAACACAAAAATTTAACATAGATAATATCTAAAGATGTACTTGGTTGGAATGTTATATAGATATCAATGATGATCAATATGTACTGATGATCAATATCAGTATGTTTTTGTGTTCCAACCACTTATTTCATTGAATACTTGTACCATATTGCGCCAATTGTCCCAAATCGTTTGACAACTTGTACAACTCAAAAATCCAAAAAAGTTATTAAGAAAATACAAAATAATCATGCATGAGACATAATTAATACGGTTGGTCCATGAATAGGATCACCGGTCTGGCTTTTTTATACACCACATATCTTTCAATCTCTTTTATCTTTTGTTAGATATAGAACCATTCACACTGATTGCCACAAAGTCAGAGAGGCCTTTATTTCAAAAGAATATCTGCTTCTTCATTTCCTTTTATCTCGTTTAGCTATAAAGCGGCAAAAAGATGGTAGCGAAAAATATGAACCACATAACATACGTAGAAGCTTATAGAAATGGATCATCCATCCAAAATATATATATTTAGACCCACCCACCAGTTTTCTTCTCTTCACTAAAATAAATGATTCGTAAATCTCTATCTTTTTTCAACTCATGCTAAAGTCACATTTCATGTGAAATTTTGCAATCCAAACTAAGTTCAATTGACCAACAGATTTTAGTTACAGGAAAACAATAGTACTTTGTGGTTATTTAAAAATGATCAACACTTAAAAATTATAACAATATATATATATATATATATATATATATATATATATGTTTTTTCTTTCTTTTAGTTGAATGTTCACAATCCAAAAAATAGGTTACATCGATATCACAATATTTATATATTTATCTTAATGTAAATCTATTTGCAATAAATGATTAATGTAACATGTCTTGTAAATAAATGTCTACAACATTAAAGTTACAGTTACATTTAATTATTTTTGAGAATAAATGAATGCCATGTTTTTGTAGGTGTTTACAAAATTGAGATTACATATAGAGTTTCATTAAAAAAACAAAACTCTTGTTTAAAATAAACAAATATTTATTTTTCTTCTCAAATAATAAGAAAACATTTGGCAAAAAAAACTTATATAATTACCTGTATATAATTGAGATTATATATACTTTGGCTGAAAAAAATGCATGGTGGTGAAGAAAAGGAAAAATATCACAATGGTTGTCACGTGTCACTTCACACAATCCAGTAGACCAGTACCTAACTTCCAGCACCACCGAGCCTAACCTTCTTTGCAAACCATTATTAACTCCTCAAATGATTTGTTTATTTAACTCTATTACCGTCCAGCCTCCTAATTGCTTAAACTTTTTTTGAACATTTTTCTCATCTTTTTAAAATTTGTAGGATTTTCTTCTCACTGATGATTGTCAATCATATTAGATAAATGTGGGTTTCCACTACAGGGTTGAATTTTATTGCATTAAAAATATGGTTACAACAAATACTTTTATAAGAGACGACAAAAAAAAACAAAAACAAATTCTTAAAGTAGACAACAGCCACACACCAACTACTTTCTGATATTTGAAACCCTAAGTAATAACGAGAAGGAAATTATGTGGCTGAGAAATTTTGTGTAATATCAATAAAAATCAGTGAACGAGAATACATAAATACGAAAAAAGAAAACGAGTGGCTAGGCCCTCCTTCTCTTCCTTCCACATGTCAAGTTTCTGAAGAACAGACGGCTAAAATAAGAATCTGTGACATGGACAAAAGTGCACTCAAATACACTAATTATTTGTATATTAAATTAAAGTGTAATTAACTTTCACTTCCACCAAGGATGATTTACAATTAAGAGTTTATCAATTTTAATAAATTATCTACACATTTGTGAAAATTGATGACGACCTGGACGATGGATAATCATATTAATTCAAAAAGTTGAAACTAATTATAAATATCATAGATTCGTATCTGTATATATTATATTGTATGGTATGTATACGAACACTTACGTTACGGATAGACCCCCACCAAGTTTTTTTTATATAGAGGAAGAAGATATTTAACTTAATGTTTTCGTTTTTTCGTTAAATATGGAGCAAAGACAACGACAAAACGAAAAAGAACAAAAAAATACATTTCATTTTACTTTCAATTGATTTTGGAATTTCATTTATTTTAGATTGACATTCAAAACCATTTCAACTATTTAGAAATTTATGGAGTATTTTTTTGACGTGAAAAGAATAGTGGAAAATTTAGAGGCCCAATATATATATATATATGAATCATGGTAAGATACGTCAATTGCATTTGTATGAGGCTTGTTGGTATAGAAACATCAACAACAAATCTTATTATTAGTCCAAAATTTGAATAACCCATTTTTTGGATCTCATTTTATAAAAGAGACAATTATAGTGTCTTGCAAAAATGTATTTAGACACAATTTTTTTAATCTGAATTTAGATATTGTGATGGTTATAATTTATAAATAATTTACTTTAAATATCAAATATTGTGTTCATGGAAGAATGGAGAACAAAGAGTAAACCCCACAAAATCCAGAATGGATTGACTATGTTTTCTAGGATTGGACAAAATGTATATGAAATCTGATCTGGTCCAAAAATAAAGTATTAAGAGTTTTCAGATTCGGATTCAAATAATTTGACTTTGATTAAGATATCCAGTTAGGATTTTTTTTTGTCAATAACTTTAATACGTTCGGATTTATTTTCATATATAACTTTTTAAAAAGCCCTAATAAATATTTTTATAAAGTGCATATGTAAATAAACAAAAATATTTGATTTTTACTTTATTTTTTATTTTATGATTTGTTAAAGTTATATATATTATTGTTTTAATTATTTGTAACTATTTTTGATAGATTCGGATTTGGATAGTTCCGCAAACACATCCAATGGATCCGGATCCAAATATCCTATCAAATTTTTTGTTCTATATATGTCCACCCATATCAAGAGAGTATAGTTAAGAAAATGTTATCTCCCAAAAATTTACATTGTATATGTTGAAGTGGAACCAATGAATAGCGAGTATGCACCAAAAATCATACTCTCGAGAGTGCGCCTACCATATTTTTCCTATAAGTATCTTCTGGTGGCTCACATTTCTCCGTCCAGCAAAATCTTTTTTTTTTTTACATAAATTTATATTTCCTGATATTTTATATTATTTTAAAATCCAATAGAAATGATGTCAAGGAAAAAAAAGGCATGGGAATTAAAAATACAATGGAAATCTAACTGTATTTAAAACAAGTAGATTCATTTAAAAATGAATATTAATATTTTGAAAAGATAAATGAATAAATCTACAAGTTTTTTTTTTTTGTTACAAAAAAAGGAAAGAAGAATAAGGGAAAGAGTGACACGTGGCAATTGTGGTCTTTGAACGTGAGCCACAAGATTGAATCTGTTTCTCGAGCGTTCCATGGAAAACCAATAATTTTAAAAAATTGAAAAAAGTGCACATACCAGAAGGTGACGTGGCATCCCCCTCCTTTTTGTCTTCCCTATTTTCTCACCCCCAAATTCCTTCTTCTTCCTTCACAGACCCCAAACTCTTCTCTTCTCTCTTTCTCTCTGCTTTCTTCTTCCTCCGCCGAATCAGAAAGCTTGTCTTTTTCTCTACTCCGGCGAGCATAGTTCTCGGAGAATCTCTGAGAGTCTCATTTTCGACCTTCTTCTTATCTTTCTCTGCAGCGAGAGTTTTTTATTTCTGTTTTTTTCTAACGAATCCAAAAAGCTCCGGTTTGCTGTTTTCTGGAAGGTGGAAGCTTTAGATTGGTTCTCATTTCAGAAGAAAATCGTTTGTTGTTACCTAACTTAAGCAGAGATAAATCGAATCAATTTATGGGATCTATAGAAACAGACGGAGAACAGAGGAAATTAAGCTGATTTGAACTCCAGATTCGCCAATTTTATTTTGCTTTTCCGTTTCTGCGTTCCACACCTTCGAGTTTTTTCTGTTTTCCTCCGGTGAGATCTTTATCCGTGAAGTTATGGCGTCGTCTACGTTGACTGCGAATGTTCAGGTCTGGTCACAAAATTTGATTTTAATCTACTTTTTTTTTTTTGTTTCTGCTTTATTCAGATTTGCTAATGAATCTGTGAGTTTAGAATAGTGTATACGAACATTTAGGTAAGAAAGCTTAGAGTTAAAGCATGTTTGGTGCAGTTCATTTGGTGACTCTTGTTTCTTTTGAGCTATATGTTCTCTCTAGATTTGTGTGTTGCAACTACATTCATGTGAATCCTTAAGATGGAATCGACTGTATTGAAAACTTGCTGGGTTGGGTTGTTCAGAAGGAGCCATGGGTTTACAAAGCGAATTGTGTTTGTGTGAATGTAATTAGGATCTGTAAATCGAGTTAAATTAGTTGGGTTTGGTGAGTGAATGTTCATTGAGCAACTGAAGAAGAAAGTAAATGATCCAATGCCACCTTTGTGTTATTTATGGACTTCGTCTCCTAAAGTCGTTTTGCTTGTTGATGGTTTCAGGGTACCAAAGCTCCTCCTTCGAGGAATGGAGATGAAGAAACTGGAGACAAGCAGATACAATTCAATGACCAAAGTTTTGGGGGAAATGACTATGCACCCAAGGTTTGTTTCTTTTAACATCAAATGTCAAATATTTTTATGTAAAGTGAAGATCTTTGGCTCAAATCATCTTTCTTATTTAGGTACGGAAACCATACACGATAACAAAAGAAAGAGAGAGATGGACAGATGAAGAGCATAAGAAGTTTGTCGAAGCCTTGAAATTGTACGGGCGAGCATGGAGGCGAATAGAAGGTAAATGAATGATTTAGTAATATCTCTTGCGACTGAGTTATGGCCATATACATACCTGGACCCTCAAAAATATGTTTGTTTCACTAACAGAACATGTGGGCTCAAAGACCGCAGTTCAGATTCGAAGCCATGCTCAGAAGTTTTTCTCTAAGGTTTATACACTTATTTGCTATTATATCTTTACCCTTGTTCAAAGAAAGTGTCCGTCTAACCTCTATAGCAAACCCAAATACTGCTTAGACAAGGGATCATTCATACATTGTTTGGTGACTTGTGTGCTGACGTAGCTTTTTGTATTCACAGGTTGCTCGAGAAGCAACTGGAGGTGATGGGAGCTCAGTAGAGCCAATTGTGATACCGCCTCCTCGTCCCAAGAGGAAGCCAGCGCATCCTTACCCTCGTAAGTTTGGGAACGAGGCAGATCAAACAAGTGGATCGGTTTCTCCCTCAGAACGTGACAACCAATCTCCAACCTCTGTGTTGTCCACTCTTGGATCAGAAGCATTGGGTTCCCTTGATTCGAGTTCACCCAATCGAAGCTTGTCCCCAGTATCTTCTGCATCACCACCAGCTGCTCTTACAACTACTGCAAATGCACCTGAAGAGCTTGAGACTCTGGTACTTGGCAAAAACCTAAACCCATCTGTGAATTTATGCTCACTCGATTTAACAACAATACCCGCTGTTAGATGCTTAATTCTTAATATCCTTGGTTTGATCAATTTGTACAGAAGCTGGAGTTGTTTCCAAGAGAGAGACTCTCAAACAGAGAGAGCTCAATCAAGGAACCAACGAAGCAAAGCCTTAAACTCTTTGGGAAGACAGTTTTGGTATCTGATTCAGGCATGTCCTCTTCTCTAACAACTTCAACTTATTGTAAATCCCCAATTCAGCCATTACCACGGAAACTCTCATCATCCAAAACATTACCAATAATAAGAAACTCACAAGAAGAGCTATTGAGTTGTTGGATACAAGTCCCTCTTAAGCAAGAAGATGTGGAAAATAGATGTTTAGATTTAGGAAAGGCAGTCCAAAACGAAGGATCATCGACTGGATCAAACACTGGTTCGGTGGATGATACGGGACACACTGACAAGACCTCAGAACCCGAAACAATGGTATGTCAATGGGAGTTTAAACCAAGCGAAAGGTCTGCATTTTCTGAGCTCAGAAGAACAAACTCCGAGTCAAATTCAAGAGGATTTGGTCCGTACAAGAAGAGAAAGATGGTAACAGAAGACGAACAAGAACAAGAAGAAGAGATTCGTCTTCACTTATAACACATTTTCTCAGGTACCATAAAGAAGAGACTTTAAAATTTAATATTCATTCAACTTTTCGAAGTGTTCATCAATGTATTTTTTGTTGTTGTTGTTGTTGTTTCATTGTTTTCTCCGAGGTGTTTGTTGTTTAGGCTAAAATTTTCTGCAAAATTTGTAACTGTAAAATTCGTGTACAATTTTTTTACAGTTAATCTAGTGATTATGAGATCCTAATTGTTGGTTCAACAAACGCAATCTCAGGTTTCTCTCTTCAATATCTCCGATTAAATTAAGTTTGGTAAAGAGTTTTTGCTTTCAATTGAAGTCAAAGATGAAATTGTTGAGGTTACCACCAACTGAAAGAACTTAAACAAACAATATTGTGTGTTCAAAGTTCAAACCCAACAAATAACCGAACCGATTCGGAAACCAACTCTAACCTGAAATTTTGATAGAATTTGGCCAAACCAAATTAGACCGGTTAACACACGTTAGCCAATAGCCACCAACAGAAGAAGCCACTGCTCTAACGTACGCTTTGCTTATAAGCAGTGTAACACGCAAGAGAAGATGACGTCACAAGAAACAGCGTCGTTTTTGAAAGGTGAGGTTTTTTTTGTGAAGCGAGCGTGAAGGTGTGACGGGGAAGAGAATGGCGAAGGAAGCGGTCAAGTATGTATGGGAAGGAGCAATACCTCTGCAGATTCATCTCCACAAATCCGACGTTGCTTCTCACCCTTCTCCTCCTCCTGCTCTTGTAATCAATCACCCAAAGCTTCTTCTTTTTTTTTTTTTTTTGATGGTCTGGTTTTCAAATCGATGGTGCAAATCTCTGGTCTTTGTTGTTGGATCATGATCGATTTCGGTTTCTAGGGATTTACGATCATCAAATTGATTTGAGTGCTTGAAACGAGGAAGAATTTAGACGAATTTGCTCTTTTTCTTTATAAGATCATACTTGCGAATTTGCTCTCTTTTTTTGGCTCGCATTATCAGGTATTAGCACCAAGAATAGGATATTTGCCTCTGTTGATTCCTCTTATAAAGCCTTACTTCAAGGATTCACTTCCTCCTGGTGAAGATTCAATCTGGTTTGATTACAAAGGATTTCCTTTGAAATGGTACGCCATTGTTTCATCTCTTAGTATAATGGGAATTACTTTGTTTTCTTTTTTTATGTGAGAGGTGAGATTCTTCTTTGGTTGCAGGTATATACCAACTGGTGTTCTTTTCGATCTCCTTTGCGCCGAACCAGAAAGACCTTGGAATCTCACGGTAATTTTTTTTCAGATTCAACTCTGTATTAGGATCTTAAGTAAGCTTGAGGGCAAACTATTCTTGTAATCTAAGCTTAAGAGGGCAATGTTAATGATCCACTATGTCTTGTAATCCCTCTTTGTTGTGCGCCACTATGTATCACAGTCGTAGTATGTTATTAGCAAGATCTTTCACCAGTCCATCTTGACTATCTAGATGCACAAAAATTACCTCCTTTTTATCTTTGCAGTTTCTTGAGCTTTTCTGAAAATTTTGGTTGCAGATACACTTTAGAGGATATCCTAGCAACATTCTGATACCATGTGAAGGAGAAGATTCCGTAAAATGGAACTTTGTTAATTCTTTGAAAGAGGTTAGTGAAAATTTCTTGAAAGTTTATGACTTTCTTATCATTTTTTAGTGAAAATCTATGTTCATATTAATTCCGAATAGACTATATATACTGTTCCATTGGATTTCACATCGTGCAACAGTGAAATATTTTTATTCTTTGGGATAGACTGTGACACTGTGTAGGTGCAGCTGGTTATAACCGCGAATAGTGTTGTTACTAATTTGTTAGTTTTGTTGCAATTGGTTTGTCATTACCTAATGTAGTAGCCATAGGCTTCTCTTGTGTTATATTTTAACAATGCTTCACTCCTGCTCTAAGTAAGACAAATGGTAAATGATAAGAAGTTTTGACATGTCTGAGCTAATGTTATCCACTTATCCTGCAGGCACAATATATCATCAATGGAAATTGCAAGAATGTAATGAATATGTCTCAGAGTGATCAAGAGGATCTATGGACTTCTGTCATGAACGGTACGAGTGGACGATGTTAGGCATATAAAATACTAGCAGTCACAAATCCCTTTTCCTTTTTGTTACACCACTGCTTCTGGTCATAACTATAGTTGCCACTAGATGTAGGTGTAGCTTTTGCGTTCAGCATTGCCAATGTCACTATTTGCATTAATCATGATATAACCTTTGGATATTCATGACTGATTTAGTATCGAGTTTGAAAACTGATGGTTTGGCAGGTGATCTTGATGCATATACAAGATTATCACCCAAGCTTAAAATGGGAACAGTCGAAGATGAGTTTTCAAGTTTGTCATCTCCACAAACTCGACAAGTTGTGGCAGAAACAGATGTGGCTGGTCAAGTTAAGACAGGTTTGCCAACTATATACTCAGCTGAGACAGTTATACCTTGTCAAATTTTCCCATATCTGGAAAAGTAGTCTCACAAGATGGTACTGGCATATTTTAATGCAGAGGAACTAGTAAATAGTGGTTTTCCCTTTTCTGACAAATCCTGTAAATAGCAACAATTTAATAGGAATAGAATAATGACCTTCACAAATTGGTGCATCTATTGCAGACATGATACAAAGTACTAGCGTCCTAATTTAATATAACCCCCTTTTCAGCAAGAATTCCTGTTCGGTTGTATGTTCGAAGTATAAATAAAGATTTCGAGAATCTTGAAGATGTACCGGAGGTCGATACCTGGGATGACATCTCGTACCTAAATCGCCCTGTTGAGTTCCTCAGAGAAGAAGGTAAGAATTTCATCTTAAAGATCCACATTGTTGTTATTATCTTCTTCATTGAAAAGAACCCGGAGGTTCTACGTAGAGTGAATCCAACTGTTGTTGAGTCTCTCTTTGTGTGAGAACTGATTTCTTCCAGCATCTAACAGGGAAATGCTTTACCTTACGTGACGCCATTGAAAGTCTCCTCCCTGAGTTCATAGGAGACAGAGCGCAAACGAGTGGAGAAGAAAGAAGCATGGATGAGACAGAAGAAGCAGATGGGTCGAGGGAGACAGGTGAAATCAAATTGGTAAGGATTCAAGGGATAGAAGTGAAGCTAGAGATACCGTTTTCGTGGGTGGTAAATAACTTGATGAACCCAGAATTCTATCTCCATATCTCTGTTCTTGTGAAAGCTCCACAAAGGTGAAGTAAGGTTTCTCTGCAGTTACAATCCATCTGTGAATTGAGCAAATTGCTTTCTCGTTTGATCTTACAAAGCCAAAAGAATCAATGATTTGTTGTATACAGCTTCTACAGCTACTTCTTCTATTTCTGATAGAAGCAAGAACTCGGAATACAGAAAAAAAAAAAAAAAAAGTTGAAAGATTAGAAATATTTGTTTGGCTCGTTAATTTTTTTGCATTTGTTACTTAATGGTTTCCTCTCTGGGCAAAAAATTTGAATGAAATAATTTAATAATCATTACTTTCTTCGATTCACAAGTAAAGCAGCTCAAGTTCATAGAGAGATCCAAAATGTTGATCAACAAAGCACAGAATCATCAAATCGACAAAGACAGAGTTGAATTTCTCTATAAACAAATGTGAGAAGAAAAATCTGAATAATCTCAGCAATTAAGTCAAATGGATTTAGTTTCTCCAGAAAGCTTGTTGTTGTAATCTTCGAGCTCTTCGTAATAAACATCCCAAACGCATCGGACGCAACCGCTACCGCAACAATCGCCAGGCTCTGGTTTCTCCGGCGGTGGAGGAACCGAAACTTCCTCCTTCTTCTTATCCTCTATCTCTTTCTCCTTCTTGTTCGTCTCCTCCTTGGAAGCTTCTACAAGGTTTTGGCTCTCGGTCGTCGCCATGGTCACCGGCGATTTGAGTTGTTCTGGAGATACGGAAGTGATTGAATAATTGGTGAAAGGTCGCTTCAAAGAGAGATGTCGCTGCGTCAATCCAAATCTCATGCTCAAAAGCACATCGTGAAGGCTAGAACCCGGTGATGTGGCGATCGAGATTCGAGGAAGAAGAGACACAACAACCATACGCACAGATCAAAAAGATTTGACCTCTCTTTTCTATTTCCTTTTTTTCGTGTCAGAATTGACGACCTGTCATCCTATAGTTGCCAAAAAAGCCGCCAATCATAAACGGCACGCATTTTTATCTTCTAAACGTCAAAACGGCACGACATCTTTTTCAAACACAAGAATCATATTTAATTACTTGGGCGATCGAGAGAACCCAACTTCAGCTGCGCAATGACTTTGATATATCTCTATCTCCCTTCAATGTGTATTACAGACATGAAACGAGGAGAATGCTGTATAAGGTTGGAGGTGTGATTATCTGCTTCTTCTGCATCCCCAAAGGAATTTCAGATATATGTAAACTCAAAACTCGTACAACCGCCAAAAAGAACCATTAAGATATCATCTCAGCACAACAAAAATGATTTATGTTAAAACACTCAGCATGTATTTGTATATCTTCTAGTCTCTTCTTCACTCTTGTGCATTACATTTCTCACCTCCTCAAGGCAACTTTCAAGCTCCTTCAATTCTTCAGTATCCGGGAAGCTCTCTCTAGCCTACACAAGCACATATGTCAGCCATTTATTCATTCTGATCATATAAAGCTCAGTAAGTATTGTGGGGATTAATAAATGATAAGTTTGGTTTTATTACTTGTTTGATTGTGTTCTTCAAATGCATCTCAGCACTGAACAGTTCTCGTCTGCTTCCTGTCGACACTGACATCTCCATGTAGACTCTACAAAGTTCCAATGATGCTCTTGCAAACTTCTTGAAACGGTCGTCGTCTTTCCACACTTCTGATCCCTGACAGACATATCGATATGTCATCAAATGCTGCTCATAGATAAAACAGTAGCTTCCGTAAATCACCAGTCATTGGATACCTGATATGATCGCACTTGTTTTAACAGTGCCTCGCTGCAAGCCGTAACATCTCCTGAGATTCTATTCCATCTTGCATATAATCCCCAGATTTCAGATGTACTTTCTGTTTTGACAATCTATAAAAACAAGCAAGAATCACATAAAGGACAATACAAAACCATATCCAATGCATCTGCCAGGAGTTTCACTCAGAGAGTGAGACATCACACTAGTTGTTGAAATCTTTTGCTAACCTGCTGAATAATTTTCCCAAGCAACTCTAGGTGGCGTTGAGTTTCAGCTGGTGTTGCAGCACACTGTTTTGTTTCCGTCAGTTCATCTGAAGAAGCTTCGATTTCAATCGATAAAGATGATATTGGGAGATCGATGAGATCAATCCAAACCGAATCGTAATCTCCGGCATGATTTCCATATTCTTGGGCAATCATCTTGACCGTGGATCTCGGTCGATCTTCGGTTCTCCCAATAGATGACGACTTACATGCTGAATTCCTATTTTCTAACTCTGTCATTATACGGTCCAATAAAACAACATCAATCTTCTTGTTTTTGCTCAATTTCAGTACCTGTTGTATAGCTTCAAAGGCCTGGAAGGAAAAAAGCACATAGATGAAACCAACTTGCCTAACTCCTAAGCTAATATAAAACAGATATACGAGGGCCGAAAATATTATTTTTACGTAATTAGCTGCATATACCTTATCAGTATTCCCCACATCCATAGCTACATGACTGAAATTCTCCCATATCTGCCAGCTATCTCGGCTGTTGATACACAATATTTTTCAATTACTAACTCTGATTTCTTAACTCAAGTTACATACGGTAAAGGATAGAGAGATACTTTAATTTAAGTGCTTCTTTAAACGCAATGAATGATTCTTTTCTCCTTTTCTTAGTCATATGCCTGCACCCATAAAATATTACATATTCCACATCATCCATAGTATATGAAACATAAAGTAGGTGAGCAGTGAGTCACGAAGTTAAATAGTAAGGCATGTGTGAAGAAAACAATTAAAGTTTCTGAGCAATTTCAGCACCAACAGAGCAGAATAGTGTAACTGAAATGCTTACAGACAAGCAATGTTGTTCCAAGCATGCCAATTGTCAGGATCAAGATGAACAGCGGAAGTGAATGCATCCAGTGCTTTCTGAACATCCCTCGCCTATTGTATCATGTAGGAGATGTTAAATTAGTATATCTCTCAGCCAGCATGACAAGAATTCCAATTGTTTATCAAATTACATTTGGAGTGGAAATATATTGCTACTAAGCTATTGGAGAAGATGAAGTAAGATACCTTCAACGCAGCAACACCAAGAGAAAACCAACCATCTGGATACAGAGAATTTAAGGCCATTGCAGCCTCCCTAAAGTAGGAGAAAAAAATGAGACATCTCACAAGTAAATCAGCCTGAAGGGCCAAGTTCATAAATCCATTTCCGTTGTAGAGAAAAAAAAAATAAGGAAAGAACCAAAATGTTCAAACATACCACAGTATCTTCGACTTCTCAAAATCACCGCGATTGTATGCGCTACGAGCAAGAGCCCGCTGCAAGATGAAGATAATTAGAGCATGGACTAAAAGAGACGGACAAAAAAGATTTTTCTGTTTTGTATCTCAAAATACCTTAGCACGAACTGACTTGTCATTTGAAACTTCCAGGGCTTTTTCATAACAGGAATCATTAATCGTAACATCACCCAATGAACACCTGAAACCAATTTTTATCATCAAATTTACTTAATGTTATGATACAATAATAACTTCCTAGTATAAACAAAGAACAAAGAAATATCCGCACATAGATTAAGAGTACATTCAAAGTAGATAAATATGGCACTTCACAGCAATTTAATAATTACGATATATAAGCAACAGGAAAAGAACAGACAAAGAGTACTATCAGAGAATATTACAATAATCTTGGGTCATTTGGGCGTTCACGAAGCCGTGCATTGATGAGATCTACAGCCGCTGATTTCTTTCCCACGGAGCTAAAATTACACAGAACATAATAAGTTTTGCAACAGAAGATGAAAGCCATATTCATAAAATCAAAACAAGCGAAGCTGAATTCATCACAAACGCAGTATTCATATTTTAGTTTACCAGTAGCAGTAAATTAGATTATCCCACAATTCCAGGCTCTCAAATATTGTGATTGCTTCCCCACCATAACCGCAACTCACCAGAAGCTCACCGTATTCCCTGTTGATAAATCAAAATGGAACGATGAATATGACCGCAGAGAAACCCGAAAATGATATCTATACATGCACATAAACAGAATATCCTACTTTCTCAAAGCAGGAATAGTAGGAAGATACACTGCATAGCATAAAGGGATCCGATTTGATACTCCAGGATCGCTCTTGCTAATAGCTCCAACCTGATAAAGGAAAACTATCAGAGCTACAATAAAGGACGGAATGAAATAATGCTACAAAATGAGTGTTTGAGCCACGAGGATATACAATCCAAAAAGAAAACCAAATTGATAAGTACGAGCGCTGTTCACACATACCAGCTTATCCATCATATCCCGGGCGCGTTCCCTTGTATGATATCGAGATGATTCCCATCGAACACGCAATAAGTCACAAAAACACCGTAGCTATTCCATGTAGGAAGGACAAAAAGTCAGTCAGTTTGTTTTAGTTGGATAGGTTGTGACAAAATGAAAAACGACCAGCTCCATACATCAACATTTAAATTCAGTCACTTTAATTAACAGAAAGACTGAAGGCTTACAACAAAATATGTTGACTTTTGAGAATCAATTGCCTCAATATATGGAGCCATATCCCAACCTGCAGAAAAAAAAAAGGTATTAGATTCAACACAAGTGAGTGAAACTAGTCGACACAGAAACAAGAGCAGACAATTGCATCTTCTCTATTCAAGGTTTTTGAATTGCAGTCACAACTAATGCCTAGTGACTTAATTGTAGGCAGAATCGTTAATGTTCTTCTCTATCTTTCCACCTAAGCTCTCCATGGAGTATAAAGGTTTTGAGAAATAAACATTGCAAATACTTTTGAATTCGAGTCACTTACTTTGCATTGCATCGTGCCGACTACCCCTTTCAATTAGAAGGCACTGGGCCAAAATCAATGCCTGTTCAACTGGTTTTAAGGGCACAGAATCTTTGCCAGATTCACTCTCGTTGTTCACTAGTTTGGGAGTCATAAATACTTGAGGTGTTTCACCTTCCCAAGCTCCATAAGGTCCAACATCAGCTTTCTCAGAGGCCAACCTCACATCCCCATTGGATGAGCTAGTATTGGCTACCAATACCATCTGTGCCTTTGGTACTACCTATATAGCAAGATCAGAGGAAATTAGAATAACATAACGGAATCTATATAACAGACAAAATATATCTCATAGCTTACTTGGTGAATAGTACGAAATCCCAGAGCCCCGGTAACAGAGAACTCTAGCCCTGCTGCTGCTTTAGCAGATTCAAGCTGCAACCTGACAATTTTACTCCGAATCAAGACAATATACTAAAGCAGGAGAGTAGGAAAGGGTATGTGATAGGTATCAGAAATGAGAAAAGCAACAACTATATACATATGTGCTATACAAGCTCAATTTCGTAACTACATGAGCCGCAAACCTCTCATTATTTTCGAAAAAAGGAACCATAAGGCGAAAGCAAAGTAATCTTGTCAGTATCCTAGGACAAAAAGCTATAAAACATGTAAGATGTAGGCAAAGACAATACCGTCTTAAAGTTAACTTACCGAGAAGGGTCAATCCTTCCATATATATATTGCAGTACACATGCTTCCAGATGGATGATTGACGTGATGGATGAAGCTTCGTCTTGTAGCAACTTGGCACCCCAGTAGCTTTCCACTTTTTCCAATGCTCCAAAATGGTCTAGAGCTTCGGCCATGTAAACTTGCAACATCTCAGACAAAGATGAAGATCGCTCGTGTAGAACTCTTTGATGGATAAGTAAAACTCTGACAAGCCACCATGAAATACTCCTTAATTCAAAAGTTTCAGTTGCAGTTGTCTCAAACAACAAATCTTTCAACTTTAACAGCAGCAATCTAGCAAAAACTAAATGCTGCAAGGAGAAGAAAGTTGTTTGGGTTACACAAGAGTTCACTACAAACAAATACAGAAATGAATGCTACGAAGCCTAGGATACAAAGCTTCCATTCCAGGATATAATCATCACCGACTATGGATATAAGCAGATGAAAAGATAGAGGAGCACGAAGATACTAGTACCTGGAGATTAGAAAACTTCCCGAGCAAGTCAGAACCTGCAGACATTAGCTGAATCTTAGCCCAGTTCTCCCATTCAACTAAATCTTTAAACGGTACAGAATTTGTTGATCCTTCCGTCGACCTAACAGCTCAATAAACAAACAAAAGCCTCAATGAGAATTTGCAAATAACCAGAAATCCAATTCTTCAGGAACTTAGTAAAAGAGTCCAAATCTCTCAATATTGGAAGTTGATAAATCTTGTGAAGAGATAAACTCGGTAGCTTACCCAGTCAAATTGCACCGAGTGAACCACAAAGCAGCCGCGATTGCTAAGCACATCACTAGAACAGCACGGCGAGCCTTATCGATTTCATCTGACGAATCGTTCACCACGAACGATTCAACCTTGTCGAGAAGCTGGGAATAAACTCGTTCGGCGGAATCAACCGAGTCGACCAGGTCGAACTCGGAATCGCCGAGTATTAGCTTAGTAGCGTCGGAGGCTAGGGCTCCAAGATAGTTTCCAGCCTCGATTGAAGACAAAAGGGACCTTATAAGAGAGTCGTGTGGATGAACTCCGGACTGGGATAAGAGAGGAGGATCTGGTTGTGTTAAAGAGACGGTGCACCGGAGGAGACGGAGCTCGTAACCTCGAAGGGTTTCAACTTCGCCGTCGACCATGGTTGTACTGTTCTGTGGGAGGTGGCGGGAACGAAAGAGGTTTTTGTGATTAGTGAAAAAAGTTGTTCGAATAAAATAATCTATTGAGAACACGAAATCAAGAGTGCAAGGTAAACTTTGTTGCGTCGTAATAAGCAAAGAAGAAGGTAAATCTATCTATATTCGGAAGCTTGCACAAATCTCTTAGCTAGGGTTTTTTTTTCCTGTAAACTTTCCAATTTTAATTTCGGTGGGAATATCGTCCAATATTTGATCGATTTGATTTATAATTAATTGTGTTCCTAAGCATGAGTAGAAACTAGAAAGTTTCCAATTTACTTGGACCGTAATTAAGGTCTATTTAAACATTTGTTACTTAAGGGTTTTCCTCTCTGGGCAAATTTGAATGAAATCATTTAATTATAATAATCACTACTTTCTTCTGTTCACAAGTCAATCAGCTCTCAAGTTCATAGAGGGATCCAAAACGTTTGTTCAACAAAGCACAGCATTAAAGACAATTGTTTAGTTTTTCCAGTAACAATGCGAGAAAAAAATAAGCCATTCACTAAAATGGATTCAATTTCTTTAGAAAGCTTGTTATTGTATTCTTCGAGCTCCCCGTTATAGACATCCCAATCGCAGCGGAAGCGGCCGTCGCCATGGTGACCTGCAATTTCGATCTGGAAGAGTAAGCCAAAGATCATTTGAGAGGGAGATGTTGCGATAATCCAAATATCCTGCTCAGAAGCACATCATGATTCGGTAATGTGTCGATCAAGATACGAGGAGGATGACACATAAACATACAAAAGATTGAGATTCGGAACATCTGTTTTATACCAAGGACCTCAAAAAAAACATTCAAGTTATCATCTGCTTCTGCAATCTGCATCCCCAAAGGAATTTCAGAAACATGTAACTTCAAAACTCGTATAACCGCAAAAATTAACCATTATGATCTCAACAATGTCTTTAACCCAAACAACAAAAATGATCAATTTTACAACACCCATAAATCAGATGCTAACCTATGATGACAGTGACAAATCTTTCCTTCTTTCATGTTTTTGTATTTCTAGTCACTTCTTCACTCTTCTGCATTACATTTCTCACCTCCTCAAGGCAACTTTCAAGTTCCTTCAATTCTTCAGTGTCCAAGAAGCTCACTGTAGCCTACACATATACATATCATATGTCAGCCATTTATTCACTCTGATCAAAAAGCTTAGCAAGTATTGTGGGGATTAATAAATGATAAGTTTGGGTTATTACTTGTTTGATCGTGTTCTTCAAATGCATCTCAGCACTAAACAGTTCTCGTTTGCTTCCTGTGGACACTGAGATTTCCATGTACACTCTACAAAGTTCCAATGATGCTCTTGCAAAATTCTTGAAACGCTCTTTGTCTTTCCACACTTCTGATCCCTGACAGAGATATCAATATGTCATCAAATGCTGCTCATAGATACAAAAGAGTGGCTTCGGTAAGTCATCAGTCACTAGATACCTGATATGATCGCACTTGCTTTAGCAGTGCCTCACTGCATACCATAAGATCTCCTTTGATTCTACTCCATCTTGCATATAATCCCCAGATTTCAGATGTACTCTCTGTTTTGACAATCTATAAAAGAGATTAACACAAGAAAGAATCACATAAAGGACTATACAAAGCTATATCAAATGCATCCGTCAAAGAGTGGGACATCACAGAGATCCATACTAGTTGTTGAAATGTTTTGCTAACCTGCTGAATAATTTTCCCAAGCAACTCTAGGTGGCGTTGAGTTTCAGCTGGTGTTGCAGTACATGGTTTTGTTTCTGTTGATTCATCTGAAGAAGCTTCGGTTTCAATCGATGAAGATGACTTACATGCTGAATTCCTATTTTCTAACTCTGTCATTATACGGTCCAATAAAACAACATCAATCCTCTTGTTTTTGCTCATTTTCAGTATCTGTTGTATAGCTTCAAAGGCCTGGGAGAGAAACAGCACAAAGATGAAACCAATTCGTTTAACTCCTAAGCTAAAAGAAAACAAATATGCGGGGAGCTGACACCTGAGGTCTTAATATAAGAGTAGAATATATAATTTTTAATTAATAGCTGCATTTTACCTGATCAATATTTCCCACATCCATAGCCACATGACTGAAATTCTCCCACATCTGCCAGCTATCTCGCCTGATGATACACAATATTTTTTTATTACTAACTCTGATTTTCTTATCTCAAGTAACAAACCGTAAAGGATAGAGATATACTTGAATTTAAGTGCTTCTTTGAACGCAATAAATGATTCTTTGCTCTTTTTCTTTATCATATGCCTGCACTCACAGATTATTACACATTCAGCATCATCCATTACAAATGTGAAACATAAAGTAGGTGAGCAGTGAGTCGTGAAAATAAAAATAGTAAGGTATGCTTGAAGAAACAATTAATTTTCTCAGCAATTTCAGCACAAACAGAGTAGAAATAGTGAAACTGAATTACTTACAGACAAGCAATGTTGTTCCAAGCCTCCCCATTGTCGGGATCAAGTTGAACAGCAAAAGTGAATGCATCCAGTGCTTTCTGAACATCCCTGGCCTATGGTATCATGTAGGAGATGTTAGATTAGTATACCTCTCAGCCAGCATGACAAGAATTTCAATTGTTTATCTAATGACATTTGGAATGGAAACATATTGCTACTGAACTATTGGAGAAGATGAAGTAAGATACCTTCAATGCAGCAGCACCAAGAGCAAACCAACCATCTGGGTACAGAGAATTTAAGGCCATTGCAGCCTCCCTAAAGTACGAGAAAAAATGAGACATTTAACAAGTAAATCAGCCTGAAGGGCCAAGTTCATAAATCCATTTCCGTTTTAGAAAAAAAAAAAGAGGCCAGAACCAAATTGTTCAACATACCACAGCATCTTCGACTTCTCAAAATCACCACGATTGTATGCGCTGCGAGCAAGAGCCCGCTGCAAGATGAAGATAATTAGAGCATGGACTAAGAGAGAAGGACAAAAGATTTTTCTATATTGTGTCTCAAACTACCTTAGCACGAACTGACTTATCATTTGAAACTTCCAGGGCTTTTTCATAACAGGAATCATTAATGGTAACATCACCCAGTGAACACCTGAAACCAATATTTATTATCAAATTTAATAGAATGATCCGATCCGATAATAACTTTCTAGTATATATATACAAAGACTAAAGAAATATCTGCACAAGAAATGATTAAGCGTACGTTCAAAGCAGATAATTATGGCACTTCACAACCATTTCTTAATTAAGATATATAAACAACATGAAAAGAACAGACTAAGGGTACTATCAAAGAATAGATTACCATAATCTTGGGTCATTTGGCCGTTCAAGAAGCCGTGCATTGATGAGATCTACAGCGGCTGATTTCTTTCCCAGAAGGCTGAAATTTCAAGTCGCTTAATAAGTTTTGCAACAGAACATAGAAGCCATTGAGGTAAAGGGGATAAAGGCGAAGCTGAATTCATCACAAACGCAGTATTCAATTTTTTAGTTTACCAGTAGCAGTAGATTAGATTGTCCCACAATTCCAGGCTCTCAAATATTGTGATCGCTTCCCCAACCAAACCACAACTCACCAGAAGCTCACCATATTCCCTGTTGTTAGAATTAAAATGGAACGATAAATAAGACTGCAGAAAAACCTGAAAAGGATATCTATACATGCACATAAAGAGAATATCCTACTTTCTCAAAGCAGGAATAGTAGGAAGATGGACTGCGTAGCATAAAGGGATCCGGTTTGATACTCCAGGATCGCTCTTGTTAATAGCTCCAACCTGATAAAGGAAAATTATCAGCGCTACACTTAAGGAAGGAATGAATAACACTACAAAATGAGTGTTTCAGCCAGGGAGATATACAATCCAAAAAGAAAACCAAAATTGATAATACAAGCACTGTTCACACATACCAATTTATCCATCATCTCCAGGGCGCGCCCCTTTGTACGACCTCTAGATGATTCCCATCGAACACGTAATAAGTCACAAAAACACCGTAGCTAATCCCATGTCCGAAGAACAAAAGTCAGTCAGTTTGTTTTACTTGCATAGGTTGTGACGAAATAAATAACCAACAGCGCCATACATCAACATTTAAATTCAGTCACTTTGTAAGAATTAATTAACTGAAAGATTGAAACTTACAACAAAATGTGTTGACTTTTGAGAATCAATTGCCTCAATATATGGAGCCATATCCCATCCTGCAGAAAAAATAAAGTACTAGAATATATAAATAATACAAGAAATGGTTTAATTCACTACAAGACAAGTGAGTAAAACTAGTCGACAAAAACGAGACTCTACAAGCTTTTTGAATTGCAGTCACAACTAATGCCTTGTAACTGAATTGACTAGGCAGAATTGTTAATGTTCTTCTTTATCTTTCCACCTAAGCTCTCTATGGAGCATTAAATTTTTAAGAAATAAAAATTGCAAATACACTTGAATTCGACTTCACTTACTTTGCATCTCATCGTGCCGACTACCCCTTTCAATTAGAAGGCACTGGGCCAAAATCAGTGCCTGTTCAACTGGTTTTAAGGACACAGAATCTTTCCCAGCTTCCTTCTCGTTGTTCACTAGTTTGGGAGTCATATATACTTCAGGTGCTTCACCTAACCAAGCTTCATAAGGTCCAACATCAGCTTTCTCAGAGGCCAACCTCACATCCCCATTGGATGAGCTAGTATTGGCTACCAATACCATCTGAGCCTTTGGATCTACCTATAGCAAGATCAGAGGAATTAATAATAACATAACCTAATATATATATATATATATAAGAAAAAAAAATCTCGTATCTTACTTGGTGAATAGTACGAAATCCCAGAGCCCCGGTAACAGAGAACTCTAGCCCTGCTGCTGCTTTAGCAGATTCAAGCTGCAACCTGACAATTTTACCCCGAATCAAGACCAATATACTAAAGGAGTAGGTAGATAAAAGTTAAAAGGTCATGAAATGGTATGTGATAGCTATCAGAAATGAGAGCAGCAACAACTATATACATATGTGCTATGCAAGCTCAATTTCGTAACTACATGAGTGGCAAACCTCTCATTATATTCTTAAAAAGGGAACCATAATGCGAAACCAAAGTAATCTGGTAAATATCCTAGGACAAAAAGCTATAAACATGTAAGATGAAGGTAAATACAATATTGGCTCAATGGTAACTTACCGAGAAGGATCAATCCTTCCATATATATATTGCAGTACACATGCTTCCAGATGGATGGTTGACGCGATGGATGAAGCTTCGTCTTCTAGCAACTTGGCAACCCAATAGCTTTTTACTTTTTCCAATGCTCCAAAATGGTCTAGAGCTTCGGCCATGTAAACTTGCAACATCTCAAACAAAGATGAAGATCGCTCGTGTAGAATTTTTTGATGGATAAGTAAAACTCTGACAAGCCACCATGAAATACTCCTTAACTCAAAGGCTTCAGTTGCAGTTGTCTCAAACAACAAATCTTTCAACTTTAACAGCAGCATTCTACCAAAAACTAAATGCTGCAAGAAAAAAGAGTAGTTTGGGTTACATAGAGTTCACTAGTTGGTACAAACAAAGACAGATCAGGACTACTTCAGATAGCTACTAATATATAATGTACACATATAAGTTAATTCACGTACTAGAAAACAGAAACGAATGCTAAGGAGCCTACAATACACAGCTTAGACCCGTCCGGGCTAAAGTTATATTGATGCAGACCAAAGAGCAGGAAAGATCAAGATCATTCTACTATAAGACAAGCAAAAACGACAAGTTTGTGTGGAAAAATCTAAAACATAACACATTTGGTTTATTCCTTTTAAACATTAACGTCCAACGAAGATCAAATAACACTTTCCGAGACACAAATAAAGACTGGGACAACAACGCAGCTGATTTTATGAAATTGAATAAGCAGATGAAAAATGCAGTACCACGAAGATAATACCTGGAGATTAGAAAACTTCCCGAGCAAGTCAGAACCAACAGACATGAGCTGAATCTTAGCCCAGTTCTCCCATTCAACTACTTCTTTACTTTCTGATACTATAAACGGTAACGAACATTTTGTTGATCCTTCTGTCGACCTAGCAGTTCAAAAAAAAACAAAAGCCTCTGATGAGAATTTGCAAATAACCAGAATCCAATTCTTCAGAAACTTAGTAAAAGATTCCAAATCTCTCATATTGGAAGTTCATAAATATTGTAACTTACCCGGTCAAATTGCACCGAGTGAACCAAAAAGCAGCCGCGATTGCTAAGCACATCACCAGAATAGCACGGCGAGCCTTGTCGATTTCATCTGACGAATCGTTCACCACGAACGATTCGACCTTGTCGAGAAGCTCGGAGTAAACTCGCTCAGCGGAATCAACCGTATCAACTAGTTCAAACTCGGAATCTCCGATTATTAGCCTAGTAGCGTCGGAGGCTAGGGCTCCAAGATAGTCTCCAGCCTCGATTGAAGACAAAAGGGACCTTATAAGAGAGTCGTGTGGATGAACTCCGGACTGGGATTCGAGAGGAGGATCTGATTGTGTTGAAGAGACGGTGCACCGGAGGAGACGGAGCTCGTAACCGCGAAGGATTTCAATTTCGCCGTCGACCATGGTTGTACTGGTTCTGGAGGAGACGGGAACGAAAGAGGTTTTGTGAGGTTTTTCATTTTTGTGGTTAACTAAGTACTGTGCGTAACAACGGCGTCGTTTCACAATGAAACCGGTAGAACAGTGACTCGAATGTCTATCCGGTTTGCTTACCGGTAAAACCTCTCAAATGCTAACCCGGAAGTATAACGAGCGAACCGGCTAAACCAAATTTAACCTCAAAATGACAAAATTGAACGCTAAGCTGTATATTAAGCTCTTTTCTTTAAGAAAGTGTATCCACTACATTTCCAGCTGAAATGATTATAAGTTAGTCTAAGATTGAAAGCAGTAAAATATTACCAAAGTATCACAAAACCTGCTTCTGGTCCAATCTCTAAGGCAGATAACTTCTCAGGAAGCAGCCAATGCAATCCCTGCAACAAAAGAAACATAATTGACGAATTATCAGCTGCTGAATTCCACAACTACGAATTTAAAGATGGAACTGATTCCACAAATCTTAGTCTTTTGCCCACAAATGAAACAGTCTTAGTCTTAAACTGTCTTAGTCTTAAACAGTCTTAGTCTTAAACAGTCTTAGTCTTAAATTGTCTAAGTCTTAAACAGAACAGTCTTAGTCTTAAACTGTCTTAGCTTGTATATGTATCAGTCCAATAGATCACAAAAATCTTCACACGAAAAAAAAATCTTAAAGAATTTAAAGAATCCAGAGATGCAAATGATGATGATGATACTTCTCTTATGCTCAATAATCTTAAAGAATTTAAAACTCTATGATCAAAAGCTTAAAACCAGATAAAGTACATCTAAAGAAGAAGCAATAGTCAAATTTAGAAATATATGGAATTGAATCGTTTGACAAGAAAATTAAGAGAGAAAGGGACTACATGTAGACATGTGAATCAGAGATGAAGAAATGTGACTTAGCAATTGACAAGTAAAAAGGGACATGAAACCACACACTAACTCCTCATTCACACTTCAAGTCTCAACACATTCTAATTGCTAAACTCCACTTGTTCTAATTCCCACAACTATAAATGATTCAAACATTCCCCATGTAGAGAAGAACACCATTATCTATAGCTAAGACGAAGTAAGTAAAATCAACGACTCATTTAATCCACGACACTTAACACCTAAACTAAAGACAGCTCCAAATTTTCCAAACCACCAACATCACGAGACTTAAAAATACAAACAAAGAGAACACACCAATTTCTTCATCAATTCATATCCTCTCAACCTTATCAGCCTTCACCACATGATTAGCCTTAGCATTAGCCTTACCCATCAATGTAAGATGCATCAGTTTTTTATTCCAATTTGAGTTGAAGAAACAAAATCCCAGAACCAACAATTCATGTAATCTAGTCAAGCAAACTCAGATTAAGCATAAACACCAACATAAGCTTTAGATTAACCAGAAGATCTTAGTTATCTACTTTTAAAACCTAACATAAGCTTTAGCTACAACTCCAAACACCAAACAGAGCGATTAATCAAAAACTGATAAGAACAATGACTTCAACGGAATCAATCTTCTAATCCACTAATAAAATAACATAAATTTCATAGAGAAATCGAAATCTAAACAAAACCCAGATGCAGAATCATTAATAGAAACAGAGATTGAGTGGAAAAAATCAAAACCTAACCTTTGAAAAGCAGAGATCGTTTGTCTCGACTCTCGAGGATTGCTGAGAAAGAAGAGAAGGAAGAGAAAGAAGAGAAATTAGGGTTGGGTTATTTTGTAAATTTTTGAAAAATAAGGGTATTTTTGTCGTTTACCGTATTAATCGCAACTTTTTCGTCGCCGGACGCTGAATTTCATCGGCGTTCAAAATTATTCGCCGCAAACCGCAGCGTTCGCCGCAGCGTCTTCCCGCAAGTATCTGCGGTAACCAAACGAACAAACATAGCTGCGTCTGCCGCAGCCGCAGGTAGCTGCGGTGACGAAACGAACATGCTAAGTGTATGGGATTAAGATTATGATTTAACTTTTTTTCCTCTTAAAACGCTTTAGCCTTTATCAATTTTACAGATGAACCTTTCTCTTTTGGTAATTTTGTTACTTTTCTAGTGAGAAAATTAACATGCACTAGACAGACAGTCAAGATCATTTTAAAATATCCAATTAGCTAGCATAAACCAAGAGACACAGAATTTTCTTCCAAAGCTTGGGTTTTTGTCATGCATATTTTACATTTGTTTCTAGATAATCTCTTTGAAACTAATTTCAATAATTCATGTTCTCAACTTGGGAATTTAATCTACATTCATTTGTTAAAGATAAGTTATATACTAGGAGTACATAAAAAAAAAAAAAAAAAAAAAAAAAGAGAACTAGGAGTACATTAGTTTATAGATGTGTGTGAAAGAGAAATAAATAAAAGTAAAGAACAAAAAGATGGATTCATGTGAGGGAAAAGTGTAAAGAAGGGTATGTACAATTTGTTATATACATGTGTTATATGCTAATGCTTATTATATATGTGATTAATTAGATATAGATCTAGAATATGGAATTTGCATAATGACAGAAAAGTGTATGATGGTGATGAGAAAAGCTGAGAAGTGATGCTGGGGTTGGCCCATCTATGCCTCCAAGGATTTCTTCACATGCTTACAAAGCTGGACCCACATGATCTACCATGTGGACACCTTAGCTTATTCATCTATATACCTTTAAACAAAATTTTGTTTCATCTATGCCTTTTAATTACTATATATGGTGTCAAATTATGAACTTATACATATGAATCTAATGTGTGTTTATCACTATATCATGTGTTTCATATCCATCTAGATGTTACATGCTCATGAACGAGCGAATTTGTGTCTCATTCTCGTTTAACGTGATTGATATTTTCACAGTAAAAAATTTATAATATAGTTTTGGGTGGTATTAAAACATACTCCCGAGACATGACTTAGGAACACAAGATCACAAAGAGATAGGGAAGATGAACAAACCAATACTAATGACCAATCAAACGACCAAACTCCAGCCAATTATGCGAGATCACAATTTATGAAAATGAAGTAGTATAGTATTTTTATTTCAAAAAGAGATTAGCTATACGATATAATAATTGAAATGATGATATATTGATCAGCGGCAATCACGAAGGAACTAAAGGATTCTCGCAAGTGGGGATACGATACAAAGGAGACAGTTTTATTCAGTTAGAAGCGCCGCCAGACATAAAAGATTTGAAACCAGTTTCTATTGGTTAAACCAAGATTCGTTCCCCCATGAAGCCAATGATGTTCCGCCACGTGGATACATTCCAAACCGACCATACTTGGAGAAGAATGAGATTATTTGAGGCTACCACTTTGATGAAGAAACACGGTTTTGCATTAGGGTACATAATTTTTTTACAACCTATCTATCTATTAATCTTGAAGAAAACGACAGTAAGAATCAGAATATGTGTAAGGAAAAAACAAAAAGACGAGAGACAAATTGGGTATATAGCCCAACTTTTTATATTATAAGTTCCATATATTATTTGAGGGTGGCATCATCCCTTTCACTTTCCTGAATTTTGTCTTTCTCCTCTTCATTTATAAACCTATACCCTTCAAGCCCTGAAAACACAAAAACATTTGTCTTTCTCTCAAAGTTTTCCTATTATCATTCTCCTTCTCTCTACTACCCAACCATACTTATTAATTTGTTTTTATAAATAAAAACGATCGGTCTTGTTGGAGTTTATATCTCGTAAACAAGACCGTTCGTTAGTTGTTTTGTTTTATAATCCGATATTGAATCGAGCGAGAGGTTTCAATTACGCGAAGAGTATATACATGGCTCCGGTCTCGTTGCCTCCAGGTTTTAGGTTCCATCCAACGGACGAAGAACTAATCACTTACTATCTCAAGAGAAAGATCAACGGTCAAGAGATCGAGCTAGAAATTATCCCTGAAGTAGACCTCTACAAGTGCGAACCATGGGACTTGCCAGGTAATAATTATTTAGTTAATTAACCATAGTCAATCTATCAATATATAATTTGGTACGAGACCCTTAAATCTTTATGGTCTAAGCGCCGAATAGGTTTTGATGTAGGTTCTAAACTCTAAAGATTGAGTGGAGAAAAGAAAAAGAATATCACAATAAGAAGACAACTATAATAGAACACCTTGACCAAAATTAATACATCTACAGTATATTGGTTTGCATATTTTGATTACAAAATCCAAGCAAAATTTTGAAATCGTAATAGAATTCACTAATTTAAAACCAATCATGTGAATTTTAACTAATATGTCGAAATCCCACAAAATAACAAGAGTTTTCATCATATTTGTATTGTTTATCGTTCAGTTCTTCAAAAATCATTTTCGACGTGTGTCTTTTTTTTTTGTGTGGACCATTTGGTACCAGTTTTGATTTTTTCGTTTATCAAAAATCAAAATTATTTAACAATTAAAAACTCAATTCAACGTTTGGATTAGTTTTTATCAATTCAACTTGGATTGGAAGGATTTTATTCTTCTGATGGATTATATATATAACAATATAGCCATAATACTATAGTAGTATTGATTAGAGCATACGCAATTGTAGGATTCCCTTTGGTCAAATCCTCAAATACTTTTCGTAAACCTCTCATGGACCACCACACTTTTTATGTTATATATAGTTTACACTTTTCTTACTTTAGGGTTTTTATCTTCGAAGATAACATATTAAACATATTTTATACGAGACAAAACAAAACAAATTAAAATTAAACCATAATTTATATAAAGAAACTTAATTTAAATCCGTATTTTGTATACTAAAATATAAATATAATTTATTGTTGTCTCAAATTAACTCAACCATGTAAATTGGCAGGGAAGTCATTGCTTCCTAGCAAAGACCAAGAATGGTACTTCTTCAGCCCACGGGACAGAAAGTACCCCAATGGTTCAAGGACGAACCGGGCAACAAAAGGCGGTTATTGGAAAGCCACGGGCAAAGACCGGCGGGTGAGTTGGAGAGATCGAGCCATTGGGACCAAGAAAACATTAGTTTACTACCGTGGACGTGCCCCACATGGTATTAGAACTGGTTGGGTCATGCATGAATATCGCCTCGATGAAACTGAATGCGTGCCTTCTGCATTTGGGATGCAGGTTTACTTACTAACCAAACCGATCATCAATCATCTAATCTAAACTATTAGATGTGTTAGTTACTAGAAAAAACTTTTCTAACAAGATTCTTGTTCTAATATTTTTAGGACGCATATGCACTTTGTCGCGTGTTTAAGAAAATAGTGATTGAGGCGAAACCAAGGGATCAACATCAGCAGCAGCATCAACCTTACGTCCATACGAGCTCGAATCTAAGCGGTAACTCGAGTTTTGACGTTTGTTCAGATCTTGAAATAAGTTCAAACACACATCAAGCTCTACCTTATAATACCGCTGCCGATATCCAATCACGATTTGGAAACGCAAACGCAATCACTGATCATGATGACTGGTCGCAGTACTTGTCACAAAACATGCCTAGGAGCTTTTCAGATTATGGATCTCCTTATGGACCATACATCACTCAACCAAAGGTAATTTGTTAATACAACTGATTATATATCTTATACAGAATCAATTATGTATCTTAAAATGTTGTATATATCTACTGTAGATAAATACAGTAATGGAATGTGAGATGTTGCAACATCAGATGTCACTGCCACCATTGCAAGTAGAAAACTCGCCGGCTCAAACCAGCCATTTCTCCAAGAGAATGAATCAAAACAACGGTCAAAGCGGTTTCGATGACTTTACTTTCGTTGCAAGTAACTCCAACCAATTATATAACAGCCACGTTGATGATCATTTAATACACATTGGAAATCTCGATGACCAATTGGTCGATGCTGGAAATTCGACATGGATGAGAATGTCCAACGAGAATTTAAAACAGGTAACTAATATCATACTCCAATTGGTATTAATGATTATATTAATGGAGAAATCATATTAATGATTATATATCATAAATCATATATCATAATCATTAATATGATTTCTCCATTCATATAGATGCTCTAAATCCAAATATTAATTGTCTTTATAATCTATATATTGTTATTTAACAGAGTTATATCGAAGAAGAAGAAGAGATTTTGCCAAGTTTCGAGAGTAATGATCAAGATCTTGAATTTTATGGTGGGTATAATATATAAAACTCTAATTGGTACCACATTAATCTAATCGGAAATAATTGTATACTTAGCTTGTTCTATTATTACAGGCGGATCACGGGCCAACACAATTGACAACATAGAGATCGATGATTTTTTCTCGTTTGAGAACCAAACACAAGACAACGACAACGACAACGTAACCCCAAACTCGGCAGGATTGGAAATGATTGGAGAAGAGATTATAGTAAACCATAAAATGCTTATTAGTACACGGCAAACGACGGAGATTTTATACTACCAAGTCGTACCGTCGCAGATATTAAAAATTCACATAAATCCGGTACATGGAAATGAAGAGAGAACAATGTTAATGGAAGAAGGCAGTGATGATTCTTGGTTCCAGAAGGCTGAAAATGTTGCGAAGTTGAAATTGAAGCAGATTAGTCTAGTTGCAAAACGTTATTACAAATGTCTCACAATTATTTTCTGATTTATTTATTTATTATTTACTTATAACCCTTTTGAAAGAAGAGAGGAAATACATGTATACTATATATATTGATTTCATTGTGACTTTTAAATATGAATGGGGAGATAAATTTGATTATCATGTTTAATCTATTTGTGTTTTTTTTGTAAGCGAGGGTGAGACAATTTGTCTCCCACAATTTATCGGAAATAAACTAAAAAAAATTACAATCAAACATAATGTGGACATTCTGTCCCAACCGCGTCTGCTAGCATAATCGAATGGACGACAGTATGACAAGAATCAGAAGAATGAAAGCCTAACTGCTTAATCTATTTGTTAATCTTAAATCTTTTGCATGATAAATAAGCTTGATAGTAATAGTTATTTTTCCGCACATATGAATTAGTAAACAAAGTAAACTATCAAATAAAATTGACATTTGTGATTTTTCTCATTTTCTTAAAAAAAATTCGTGTGGAAAGTGTGCTCCTAATCTAATTTGCTTTTCAATAATGTATTTTCAAAAACATAATAAAGAAAAATAAATAAACGAATTGATCAATATGTATATAAAAATTCTTAGCCACTTACCGAAGCCCATCAATGATATAAGGACCCATTAGACATATATCATCAGATTAACAAGTCACGTGACTAACACGCGCATTAGGGTTTCTAGACCGACATAAGCCTCACCGCACCTATAAATACTCTTTTGACTGAACCTCAATACACCAAAAATCAGCCGTCGACTACTCTTTAGCTAGATTTCATATCCTTTATCTGTTCTTCTATGGTTTCTAGGGTTTTTTGTCATTAGAAATTGTGCGTCAATATTACTGATTACCACCGTTCTTGTTCATGTTCGTTGTGTATGAGCTGACGCCAAATCGTTTTCCCTATTTCTGTTATTCGTTTTGATTTTCTTCGAAAAACCCTCTGGGTTTTGCCAATCAGCTCGAATTTTCAGATTAGGGTAAATCTGATTATGTATTGGTTTCTTATAGAGAACCCTAAGATCTGGCTCTGTTTTTACTGCTTTGTTTTAGGTTTTAGTTCATACACAACACTGAACTCTTTTTTTGTTTTTGTTCATTGATAATTGGATTTGGGTAATGGAGAATGGAGGTGATGACAATTTCCCCAGATGATCGAATCTGATTATACTGAGCGAATAGAATTTCCTCTTCAGAGGAAGTCAAGCCAATTAGTCTGATCCTTGTCCTTTTTTTTTTTAATACGATAGATTGGGTTTGATTGTTGATTTTAAAACTTTTGTGTTTTTATCAAAAGTAATGAAAAGTTTGATTAGTGATTAGTAATGGAGATTTGGAGGTGATGACAATTTCCCCAAATGATCGAATCTGATTATACTAAGCGATTATTATTTCCTTCTCAACAGAGGAAATCAAGCCAATATTCTGATCCTTATCTCCTATATTATTTGTGATGAGTCTTTAGATAGTTCAATTAGAATGGATTCAATTGTTTGATTTTTTTGGTTTGTGAAGATTAAAAACTATTATATGGGTAATATGGAGAATGGAGGTGATGACAATTTCCCCAAATGATCGAATCAGATTATACTAAGCGATATTTATTTCCTTGTCAACAGAGGAAATCAAGCCAATGTTCTGATCCTTCTCCTTACCTTTTGTAGCTTGATTAGTTTTTCTAGATTTTTGGTTTAGGTTTACGACGATAGTAATCCGAGACAAGACTGGATTAACTGAGTAAATCGGATTTTTAATAAGAGAACAGAACACAAATCGAAATCGAATAATTTGAACACAGTTAAACAAGATTGGAACAAAAGATTAATGGACTTAAATTTATTCCAAATTCACAAAATCCATACCGGAATAGCTGAATTAAATTTGAATTAATCACTTACTCCTTACCGGACAAAAGTTGTATACCAAATCGATAACCAAAATGTCCCAAGATATAACGCGCCATTGTTAAACCAAACGCAAACGTAACAAATCTGGGATTCTTTGCCATTATGATCAATAAAACGACGTCGTTTCTACCATCACATCTTCATCGTCTTGAATAGCTGATTTTGCCGCCGTCACGGCGAAATCTACTTATCGGGAATACGACCCGAGGATTTAGAATCCGGAGATGGAGACATATCTGAAGCATAAGAAGTTGGTAGCTTTAGGCTTTCTCTTGATTCACGCCATCGCCATTTTGATCTTCACGCGTGGGTTTCTTCTTACTCGAACAGAGCTTCCTATTCACAGTACTTGCTCCGACGTTTCTCTCTCTCCTTGCCTTGCTTCTCCACGCCCGAATCACGATTCGAGCTCGGGTCAATCTAATCAGACTCAGCCGAAATGTTGGACCAAACCAGTTGTCGATCGCGTCATCATAATTGTCTTAGATGCACTCAGGTTTGATGTATATCAAAAACTGACTGGTTTTGTTCAATTTCACAATTCCATAAGCATTTCGTGATTTTTGAATGTTTCTTGTTTTCCAGAATCGATTTTGTGGCCCCGAGTGTTTTTTTCCCAGGTTAGTTGGATTGAGCTTTGTGTCTTTGTTACTGATTTGAGTAATGAAACTATAAGTAATTATTTAATTCGACAGAACCAAAGCCATGGATGGATAAATTAACAATCTTGCAGAAGCTTGCATTTGCTAATGAATCTTCTGCTAAGATCTTTAAGGCTTTTGCTGATCCTCCTACAACTAGTTTGCAGCGTCTCAAGGTCCCAATTCTAATCACTTTCTAGATTGGTGACTACATTTGATTGCTTCAACTCTTTTCATATTCTAGTGTGTGAAATTCAGGGATTAACAACTGGAGGATTGCCTACTTTTATCGATGTTGGGAATAGTTTCGGTGCACCTGCTATTGTTGAGGATAACTTCATTAATCAGGTTTTGGCTTATCTAAAACAATGTGTTCCATTTCTAATGTCACTTTGATTTGGTCCTGCTGTAATAACTTGAATGAGTTCTCTCTATGCATAGCTAGTGTTAAATGGGAAACGGTTGGTGATGATGGGTGATGATACTTGGACCCAGTTGTTCCCAAATCAATTTCAAAAGTCATATCCTTTCCCCTCTTTCAATGTTAAAGACCTGGATACTGTAAGTGATTCATGTTTCGCTCCCTTATTATATCTTTTCCCGAGGTACCTTGACTGAGTAGAGCCTTTTAAGTATGATATTGGTTGCCCTTTTATAGGTTGATAATGGATGCATAGAGCACCTATTCCCAACCCTTTACAAAGATGATTGGGATGTTCTAATTGCACATTTTCTCGGCGTGGTATGCCGACAATTACCTTTTTGTATTATTTTTTTGTCATCTTGCCATTCATCTCCTTGATTCTGTGAATTTTAATATATGCAGGACCATGCAGGGCACATATATGGAGTGGATTCCAGCCCAATGATTAATAAGTTGGAGCAATATAATTCAGTTTTAGAGGTTAACTTCTGTTTACTACCTTTTAATCACCTGTTAAAGACTGCAACAAAAATTACCATCTTATTTCACCTGCGTATTTCTTGTCCTTCAGTTGCAAATTATTAGTATGCTATTTGTAATCTTGTTTCATTCTCACTCTACTTGCCTCCTCTAGAAAGTCATCAATATATTGGAGAACCAGGCGGGACCAGGTGGTTTGCATGAGAATACTATGCTTATCGTAATGGGTGACCATGGACAGACATTAAATGGGGATCATGGCGGAGGGACTGCTGAAGAGGTAAGAAATTGGTTTTCTTCTCTTACTTACTCTGCTTCAAGATTATTAATCCACCTTTACTTCTAAATCCGTTTACAGGTAGAAACAACCATGTTTGCCATGAGTACAAAGAAGCATACAACTTTGGTTCCTCCTGAGTTCGATACCTCATCTTGTAAACAAAACACGGTAATTGTAACCTGCGAAACATATTCCTTGGTGATCATAAGAATTAATTTTGAGATTTCTCATTACTGGGATTCTATTGGGTTCATCTTAATGTCAGGACGGGAAACAGATTTGTATCAGCTCCATTGAGCAGGTCGGTATTCAATTTGATGTGAAGTCTTTCCTCTTTACTCTATGCAAACCTCTTTGCAAAACTTGATTGTTTTGGGTTATTTGCAGCTTGATTTTGCGGCAACATTGTCAGCTTTGCTTGGGATATCCTATCCTTTCGGAAGGTGCCTTGTAAGGATCATTGTCAAATTTTGTTTCCTGCTTCTATTCAGGAAAATATCCATCTGCACATATTAATATTTCTAACATATCGATGTATATCAAATTTCAGCATTGGGCATGTTAACCCTGAGCTATATGCCCTTGGTTCCAGCAGCTGGAATTTGGATAACTCTGATTTGGGCAATTTTGGCACCCAATCGGCTGCTAAGGAGTGGATGAAAAATTACGTTAACGTACTCTGTGTGAATGCTTGGCAGGTAACAGTCAAAAGACAAAAACTTGTAACGATGTTCTGTTTTCGGACTCTCAGTTTCCAGTTGTATTTATATGCAGGTGAAAAGATATATAGATGTTTACTCTAATTCATCTGTTGTTGGTTTCTCTTCCGATGATATGTCGAGGATATCAGATCTCTATTCTGCAGCAGAACAGAATTGGTCTAGTTCTGTCAAACACATATTGATGGATGGAAATGGAGATGAGGGCAGTACAAATATATCTGCCCTTCTTAAAGAGCAAATTGCAGCATATTTGAATTTCTTCTCAAGCGTTGTTGAACTTGCCCGGTCTAAGTGGACAGAGTTCAATCTGAATCTAATGATTACTGGGTTTGGGATATTGGTTATATCACTCATCCTTCAGTTTCTTGCTGTTTTCCATGGCGACAAATCTTATGCAGAGGGTTCTTGGTTATCCACTGGTGCAGCTTTCACTCTCTTTATAGTAACGATTCGTGCTTGCAGCTTTCTTTCAAACAGCTATATCTGTAAGTTTCAAGTAAATTAAGATTAAGCTTTTTGCTCTCTTTTTCTTTGTGCTAACAGAGAACTTTTTTGTCAATAGTGGAAGAAGGAAAAGTTGCAAACTTTCTCCTGGCAACAACTGGACTTATCAAGCTGCGGTACGCTGTTATGAGAAAAACAATGCGGAAAGAAGTCAGTATTATCTATTACATGTCTTTCTTACTTCTGGCTAGTACCTTAAAAGTTACCTGTTGGATTATAATATTTTCAATTATCTTGTCTGCAGGCTTTTATGTTTCTTGCTATGGTTTCTGTTCTCCGAGTTTCTATAGATATTGGGCTAACAAAGCAAGCTGCAACTTCTCAGTTTATGAGTAGCTCACCATCGTGGATGCTCGGGATAGCTCCAGACCATCCAGCATTGACATATGCGATTGAAATTGCACCAATTCTGTCAGTGGTTATACTCATTTGCGTGCTCTACATAGCAATTGCGAAAGCACCCAGTGAGGGGCTGTGGAAGTATGTTACTGTTGGCAGTATGGTAAGCTACCTTTTCATAGCATTGCTCTGGGCTTCGGAGAGCAAGATATTGGGTTTGGATGGTTTGCTTCAAGTGACTGGAGGAAGAAACCGCATCCCTCAAACGGTTTATGTAATCGGTTTGGTGCAGCTCTGCCTTTTAGCTTCTGCACGTATGTTTTGCGCAGAAAAAGACAAGAATTGGGCCATCAGAGCTGTCGCTCTTGTATCTGCTTGTAGTTCGCCAGTAATTCTATTGTCGGGGAAGCAAGGATCAATGCTTGCATTAGTATATTTAGTGGCTGGTAATTTTTTCTCTCACTTGATGATTCTCAAAGCAAACAAACTTTATAACAAAGATGGCAATTCAAGTCATTAAGATTTAACTCATGCAGTTAAATATATGTAGGCTATTGTATAATGAGGCTGGAGGGTGTAGAGAGAAGAACCACATCAGATGGACAGAGCAAATTCTCAAAACTAAATCCTCTCTGTGTGATGCAATGGAGTCTTCTTTCAATATGCATGTTCTTCGCCAGCGGGCATTGGTGCGCCTTTGATGGCCTCCGTTATGGAGCTGCATTTGTTGGGTAGGTCCAACTTTCATAGACTCAGACAATGGATTCTGCATTGTATATGGTAGTTTTGTTGACATCTTTTCTTCAGGTTTGATGAGTTTGTGCTTATACGACAAGCCATCCTTTTGACAATCGAAACATTTGGATTCTCGGTCATCCTTTCTGTATTTGGACTTCCTCTCCTCGTACCTATACACTCTCAAACTCCTCAGGCTCATGGTGAAAAGCGCCACCAGTTGTTTCAAGTAAAGCATCTTCATAGTGATTCGTTTTTGGTTTATTCTAGTAGATTCAGTGACAATGTGTTGAATCATAATTTTTATCTGCATCAGATGTACATGCTCTCTGGAGTTATATCTGCAACTACAGTCACAGCTACAATTCTCTGCGTCACCATCCAGAGAAGACATCTGATGGTAAACACAGCAAGATTCACTCAAGGCAAAGGTCTTTGTGTTGTTTCTGTGACTAAAAAATTGCTCTCATGTTCTTGCAGGTTTGGGGTTTGTTTGCTCCAAAGTTTGTCTTTGACGTTGTTGGTCTCATCCTCAGTGATCTCCTCATCTGTTTGGCTTCAGCTTACCATCTTTAATTAATACTTGCAATTGATGAAAGATATAACAGTAGATTTTAGCAGGTAATTGTTTTTGACTTCTCTATGAATGTAAAAACAATGATCAGAAATCCTCTTTTGAGCATTGATAGATTAAAAAGGATAGATTTCGATTCACGTTACAAATCTCTAAGCCTATCTTGGGTACATGAGAGATTATTCATTTTCTCACTACAATAAGAGATGCAATCTGCAAGAGTTCTCTTGTAGCTTAGCCTCCACTGCACAGACAACCTCCATTTGCTCAGCATCCTGCTAGTTTTCCTGGAAAATTCTACAGGTTTCGCAGAAAATTTAGTGACATCCCACAAATGATTTGCATCGAGAAAAGCGGATACTTCACTGCCAAAAGCTTCTGTTTCTATCTGCTCCAAACGCAATTCTGGATCTTGGAGTTTGTCAATGTTATGAAGAAGCAGAGTGTCTTCTGGGACAGAAGTTGGCAGATCCCTTAAAACACTTCCACATTTCTCTGATATCCACTTCATGACTAGAATCTCATTCTTCACAGATATCTGAGATCCAGCGTAAACAAGGCGCATAACTGACTTGTCACGCTGGCTCTGTGGGATCAGCCGCAGTCTCAACGTCGATACAAGCGCAAAAGACGGCTTACCATCTTGATGAATGTATAAGGAATCTTTAGGCCATGAAGAAGCTAGGGAAAAAAGGCTGGTTTCTAGAGGAATGAAGACCTTGTCATTTGAGTTCTCTTCTAACATAAACCCGTAGTGCTCGAGAAGCTCTAGATTCGTGTAAGTCCCATAACATAGAAGAACCTACACCCAGAAATACATTCCTCACCATTCAGTATCTTTTCTACATTGTGCTTCCAAAACTAACAAAAGCTAATTAAGGACCTTTACCTGTTCTCCTAGCTGATAATTCCTTCTTGCATAAAGACAATAAGCATTGACATCTTCCTCGAATCCACCATCTGTGAGCCTTTCCGAGTATGTCTCAACAACAAATCCTGCTTCCTCCACATTATTAGGAGTTGAAACAGGTTCAGGAGACGATGTCTGAATCGCACTCTCAGGACCTTCTGGGGTATCCGAATCATCTCCAGGAGCATCGTAGTTGAACAAGTCCCCTACAGGACACAAACACCCAGCACTATCCCATGGTACATGCAGTGTCCGTGAAGATATCTTCAAATAGAAGTAGGGTTTGTAGCTTTCTAATCAACCATCATCGATTTCTCGAGCAACTTTCGTGTGATAGATGAAGTGTTCTTACCGTTGCAGAAGCCCAGAGCCATGCTTGAAGACTCCGAAACTTTAGCTTAAGCTCTAACTCCTTCATCAACGAACCAGCTTCCTTCCACTCAGACTGACACTTGGCTATGGCTTTTTCTGTAGCCCAAACAGCGTCTTCAACCTAAGGACATGAAACATTCCCATTTTTCAGAGTTGAAATCACCAGTAAAGAAAGGAACATGATCTCAATCCAATAACATGAGATCTAACCTATTCAAAAACCAAAATAAAAAACACAAAAGTGTAGTAGTAGTAGACACAGAACTTGTAAAGCTTGCTTCTCGAATTCCCCAAATGTGGCCAAGAGATCATAGTCACGAGGTAAATGCACCAAGTATGGATACCAAAAGGAACTCTTCCCCTTGCCCATTTCAAACAATAAGCATACACTCAGTATCTGCAGATTTCAACAATTCTGAGTTTTTGAGATTTCCTCAAATACAAAACAGAAAATAGTTAAAGAGAAAAAGAGAACCTGTGTCGAAGAAAGTGATCCATGGAGATTAACGGCATCATTCAATTTCCGATCTTTAGCAATTATGGATTCTGTAGTCATCAACGCATTTCTAGGGACTTTCAAAACCAATTCTCCTTTCTTGAGCTCACGAACAGCTCCCAAACCTCTCCTGATTCCATCAATCGAGTAATGAGAAGACAAATTTTAGGGATTTAGAAAAGAAATTCGAATTTGTTTCTACGCACCCGCCGGCGTGAGGGAAGTCGGCGACGGAGAGGGAATGGCCGAGACACGAATCGCGAAATCGAGAAGAATCAACGGAATCTGAAATGCCAATCTCTGCTGCCCAACGCAGGAACGTTTCCATGGTTTGGTGTTCTAAGTCCAATACTTCCATGTCGATCTTCTTCTTCTTCTTCCTGGGTTTTTTTGGATTTTAATCTCGTCGGCCCCCTCTTCTCAAAAGATTCTCTATTTAGCCCCCGTTATAAATTCTTTTTACTTGGTTATTTATTTTAACTCGAATAATTGGTAAAAGACAATAAAATTTAGACTTTTGGACATAATTACATATCCAACCTAAGTTTGGATTTATATCCATCTATGTTGGGTTTCATTGTCGGATCTTTTAATCCCAAATCCTCAAAATCGACAATCTGAAGAGAATCCCTAATCTTTTTTTATTTTTCTTTTTCTCTCTCGAAGAAGAACGAAGAACTTGAAAAATTCACCGAATCTTCCCGCCGTTCTTCTCTCGTAGATCTACGCTACTCTCGTCAAAGCCAATATACGACATCAAGATCCTCTCTGTTGGAAGACAAACAAAAGTAACAACTTTTGTAAATCTTGACATCAAGAGGAATGGGCGTTTCACTGTCCGAACCAACAGCTCATAACAGTTGCAGATTGCTCTCATGGCTCTTCTTCCCCTTGCTATGTCAATCTACAAGAAGATTATTGGATCGGGAGAGAACTGAGAATGATCTTAAGGTTAGGATGTTTTAATTCTAAATAGAATTTTTTTTTTTGAGATTGACTTGCTGTTCTCTAGAGATTGGTTATCTGGTATCAAGAGTTCATAGCCTTCTCTTGTTGTTCCTCGTATCATCAAGAAAATCTAATTATGTTTTTGCCAAATTTGATTTGCTTTGATTGGAATTATTATCAAAGACTTGGGATTTTTATATGGCAGTTTCTTGTTTGTTTTTTGGTTACAAGATTTCAATTATAAGTAGGTCGTCAAAGAAATAGAGAAGAAGCCCAAATAAAATAATAGACAATGAAGCAGAGATTTTGAGAACAACATTTGGCGATTCACCTTAATTTTTTCTTTTTCTCTCTCAAAGAAAAAGAACGACGAATTCGAAGAACCCACTGAATCCCTCCGTCGTTCTTCTCTCAGAGATCTACTCTACTCTCGTCGCCGGCAAATCTCCAAAAGAATTGTTAGTTGTAATTGAAAATGATAGTTAAGCCTCCAATTCATGTCAGCAAACCGTATACGAATGAAAAGAGGATGAAGGAAAAGAAGAAGGAGAAGGTCTGTTGGTGGTTTTAGATAAATTGTATGGTTTTTAGTAACAATTGTTCGGTTTGTAATTTGGTTTCTAAGGTTATGTATAAATCTAAGTGTTTAGGTACAACTGGTACGATCACGTACAACTATGTTTCTGGGTTTATGTTTTTTGATTATGTATAAATTTTTGAATCTGAATCTAATTATGTATGAATCTTTGAATCAGAATCTTAATATTTTTATGTATGAATCTATGTATTGAATATAATCTAAGGGTTTTGAACCAAAAAAAAAAAAATCTAAATTATTCAAAAAATCTGACAAATATGTAGGTTTGTAAGGTTTTTGATTAAAAAAAATAGTGAAATATCTGGAAATATCTAAATATCTAAAAAGATCTGACAAATGGCTTACCTGGCGCCGTTATTTTGAAAAATAATAATTAAAAAATAGCACAAATTTGTTCATAGTTGTACAGTTGTACTCGGTTGCACATTTTTGCTCATAGTTGTACAATATCGAGAATTTAGTAAATCTAGTTGTTATCAATTCTAAATTAATTTTTGTGGGTGGAACCGATGATATTGCCTCATCAAAATATTATTACTTTGTATCCGTGTATTTCTATTAACCAAAATACAAGTATCTAAAAAAAATTAAAAAATTTAGTTCAAATCTACAAAGTAACCATGAAAGTATAAGGTTGTTAGTGTATAAATGTGGGATTTTGTGATAAATTTTTTATTAATTTAGAAAAAATGAAATTTTTTGTCAAAAACTTGTTGTGTAGTTTCATTACCATTGTGTATGCATTTTTTAAGTTTTTTAATTTGGTTTTAAATTTTCATATTTAATAAAAATTTAAAGACTAGTCAAGGGAATAAAAATTCTAAAAACTAGCCAAGACAATGCCACCACAAATCTCAACGGCTCCAATTTCTTAACAACAAATTCAAAGACATTCTTATGTCCAACTTTTTCAACTAAACATTGTATTGCTTATTTTCTTCCAAATTCTTGGCCTACCGTAATATCAAGCTCATTGTCCCATAAAATAGGTCCACACGCATTTCCTTTTACATCTCTATCTTAATTCTCCACCACCACCGGATATTGTTGTGATGGTTTTCCTACGTACATAACAAAGACACCACCACCATAGTCAATCAACATAGTTGTACCCATTTGTCCCAGTTGCACCAAATTTAGGGTTCCGTAAATATTCTACCTAGTTGTACGCAATGGTTTCAGTTGTCCCAAATCTGCAATTCTCAAATATTTTTACAAAAAAATGCATTCAAGCTACGAATTCAACCTTTCTCAATCATAGTTACCAACGTCAGACCTTACTACACTAAGAAAACAAGTATGGTGGATGGAGAAGAAGAAGTAAACAAGTATACTTACCTTAAATACTTTAAAGAGCTTTAATGTGGATGGAGAAGAAGAATAAGAGAGGAGATATGTCAATCCGAGATATGTCTTTGGAGATTTAATTGTTAGCTTAAATGGTGGATGACGAAGAAGAAGAAGAGATGAGAGAATGAAGATCCGAGATATGTCTCAAAATCTTTAGAAAAAGAGAATGAATGCGTTTTTGAGGTTTTTGGGTAGGTTTTGGTGGTTAATGAGAGAGGAGAGAGAGTTTCACAAAAAAAAGGAGATGCAAAATAGTAATCTTTAATGGTGGATGGAGAAGAAAAAGAAGAAGAAGAAGAAGAAGAAGATGATGATGATGTCGTAATAAGAGGAGATCCAAATCTAGTTTGTGAGGTTTGTGGTAGTTAATGAGAGAAGAGAGAGAATGAATATGATTGGTTGATTAATGAATTTGTTGGTAATAAAATAAATGTATAATTAAATAGATAAAAGGAGGGATAAGGGTAAAGTTGGTTTATGAATATATTGGGAAGGGGAGGGGGTAGTGAGAATAAGTAGGGGTTTTTCAAAAAATGATTCTCCCCATAGGGGCCAATGAGATTAAAATCCGGTTTTTTTGACTCTCCTAAAACCCTGGTTCTGTAAATTACGAAAGTACCCCCAAAACCAGTTTTTGAAACGTGGCGCGTTTCCTTCACGTGTCGTAGACTCGCCAATTCGGTTTAATCCGGTTTGGTTCGAATCTGTAGATCCTTGATGGAATATTTTGGTACCCAAAAATTTGAGCTTTTTGGACCCAATCCTTGAGGTTGAGAATTGTGGAAGGCATTGAACAAATTCAGACCTCTAATTGATACTTGAGTTCACTAGATATACATTTTTTAAAAATCGACTTCGAGCTTATATTCATGGGAATTTTCTATTAATCAGTTTAATTTTAAGTAGGAACTGATATATAGTGTAGAATCTGTAGATCAACGAGTCAAAAACCAAATTACACTTATGATCACAGTATGATTTTCGGTGGAGAAAACAGGTTACATCAAAACAGTTTGAGTGTATATATACGTAGGCTACAAAGAAGTGCGTAACGAAACAAGTACAGAGAATATGCAGAATGAGAGGAAGGAATATTCAATTTTTCACGGCTAAGAAAGAAAGTGGTAGCTTATCAAATCATGTGGTGTGTTGGAATTTATTCCGCTAAAAACCACAAATATATCATGTGGTGGATGACGTTAGAAAAATTGGTCGAGTAGTTTCCAAATATTTTGGTTTTTGGAATTCGTCTTTCTAGTTGTGGCATCAATCATCATACATGTAGAAAATGATAATGTAGTGTAACCTCTCAAATAGTGCAAGTCCTCAATAGGAAATACATAATTATGTATTTCGTTTTCTAAAGTCACTGTAATATAAGACCACCATTAACAAGGGTATCTTAAAGAGTTCTTAAGTAAGAAATGTGGCTTAGCTAAGACCCAAAACTAAGAAAAGTGGTTTACCTAAAACCCAATACTAAGAGTTCTTAACTTTAATACTTCTAAGAACCATTTTTATGATACCATTGTTAATCATGCTCTAAATGATGATAAATAACTATTTCGACCTTGTTTCCAAACCACTTTACAAAATTATAGTTATTTTCTCTGTCCCCGAATCATTATGTTATACTCCCTCTGTTCCTAAAAGATTGATGTTCTAGAGTTTTCACATATATTAAGAAGCAATCATTGTTTAATTATTTGTCAATTATTTTTTATACTAAACATGTTTTAATAACTTTGAACCAATAATATTAGAAAACAGTTAATCATTACGTCTTGAAGTTTACGATATATTAATTTTAATCAATAAAAAATAAAACAAAAACCTAAAAAATCAAACTTTGTGGAACAAACTAAAACTCTAAAACATCAAATATCTAGGAACAGAGGGAGTAGTAAACTACGTTTTGAATAAATTTGCTAGTGGGAATTAGCTATTTCAGAAAAAGAAATTTGATATACATATTTATTAATTATAGGTTAAGAAATATTGTTTAATCGTAAAATGTACACTGTCGATTCGTGTATAATGGACGTGTAGTCGTGTACTAGGGGTCCATGACACATCCATTTAGTGTTACGTGGCTGACTCTATACGTAGCCATTACCGAGTTATTATATTTATATATGACAACTTTTTCTAGACCATTTTAGAAACTATAGTAACTAAAACTCGTCAGCAAAAATATTTTATATAACTAAAATTTGAAATATTCAGGGAGGCAAAAAGAAAGAGGGAAAAAAACTTGCAGCATTAAGTAACACTACGTGTCAAGCCATGCAACCATGTAATGGTGACTACGGTCCATTTCTTTGGTACTTTTTATAATAAAACCTTTTAATTCAATTTAACTATATTATTTGATATATAAAACGATAAAACTCCAATCTCGGACTAAAATTTATGGGCCACGAAAGATAACACAATTTACGAGTACACGTTTCCATTTACATCTATGTCTCCATCACTCGCCGAACAAATTTTAGTACGTGAGATGTTTGACGAATTGCATCGAATCTTAGTGATTTTATCGTGAATTTCAGCGATAATGATCATATTTTAAAATGAAGATTTGTAATTTGGATCTCTACATAAACATAAAAATTACAACTTAAAACCACTTAAGCATGTATAAGTTGTTTTAAATTTTACTCCGTAACTGAAACATCTCTATCATAAAACTAATGCTTGCTACGACTACAATGATGAGACAAGTTTTGTGTGCATGTCATTTTTTGAATCAGATGCTCAAGGTGTTATTCTAACTCTCCATAATGCACAAGCTTGGCCACTTTCATTTTCCAGCATCGATCAAGCAACGACACAGCTGAGAAAGTAGCCAAGTCTCTCTTTCCCTAAAAGCTTATGGCTCTAGATTGTACACGTCGGTACCAGGATGGTTACATCCATTTGTTGAGGGTTGATAAACCTAATCATGTACTTTTAAATTAGGCTGATAAACCTAATCATTCACTAGACCAAAAACGTTTCTTTACAATAGGAGAATGTATTTGAAACAAGATACGGAGAAAAGACGGACCAGACTAAAAATAAGAATGGGACACAAGAAAAATACAAAAATCAGAAAAAAAACCAAACCTTCTGAACGCAAGAGAGAGGTAAACGAGAGCCAAGTTGCGACGAGAGTGTGGGACCCAAAAACCGACTAAGAGGAAATCTAACTTTTAACATTTCGTACCAATAAAACATTGACACGTGGAAAAGCAACGTCGCCCACTTTACCCTCCGCACTTTGATCTTTGATAAGCTTATCGCTCTCCCATTGGCTGTGGACTCCACGTGGCATCTCTCTGTTCTCTCTTTCGGCTTTTCTTATGTCAAATACACACAACCCTCTCTCTAATCCTTTTTACCCAAACTGGCATGACCCCACCCAAAACCTCTATTGTCCTTTCTAGTTTCTACCAACACTTAATGACTTATATAATTATTCATTTTATTTTGCTTATGGAATTAATTACTATTGATCCCATCTCCATAGTGACATGTCTCACTTTTTCTTTGACCAAAAAAGAAATGCGTCACTTTTGATTCATCATGTTCGTTATCAAAAAATAAAAATCCACGTTATTATTACAAAAAATACATATTGAACGGTAATCCATAAAATAGTGAGATAGATCAAGTTTTCTACGCAACTCTCGTTGATTTTTAGCAATGAGTGTAGTGTAGTTACGTTTCGTAACACAACAATATTTTACCATGATTAATTATGCTTCTTCAACTAATCTACTTTTTTTGGGTTTCTCTCTTTTCCGTGTGGTGAATTCGGCTTAGGCCGACTTTTTTCTTTAATGTTAACATCACACAATATAGGCATCACCAATAGGGACAAATTATTTTATTACATGTTAAGTATCTAAAATATAAACTTTACATGAAAATGTATCTAAAACATAATCAATAGAGTTTTCATACACAATTGCACCCTTTTGTGACATTATTATTGTTTCATCATTTTTCCCTTATATTATACTATATATTTCACCGAGTACCGATAAATGTCTATATTGAATACGATTTATTAAACGACATATATGTTTTGTCACATTTGTATCATATAGAATTATATATGTTAAATTTGATGATGTAGTTTCTGTTTTTGAATTGAAAGCTTACAAAATAAACTACAAATAAATATTGTTTTCTGTGTATTTTGAAGTACTATAATATGTTAAAAAAAAACCACATCATTTCTAATGTTGGCTTAAATCATTAAAATCAAATAAAAGCTTAAACTACATTCAAAAAAAGAGTAAATTATCAAATATCATTTTAGAACTCTTAATCTACAATTACAGCTATATCCAACCTGTCACCCAAATGGTATATAGATAAAATATATGGAAAAATCAAACTTTCTCAAATATATAGATTTCAATACAGTTAAATAATAGGATACAAATTTGGCCAAAAAGGAGAAAACGGTTTAAATAGCTAATGGTTTTTAAAATTGGGATCTTTAACTTTATATGAAAACTATTAAGGTTTTTTTTTTTTTTTTTTGGTATGCACTATTAAGGTTTTGTTGATTCAAGACACGAGTCACTCGAGAGTCGCATCTCGCCAGTCAAAAATTAAATTAAAAAAAATAGACACAAGAAAATAAAAATAACGACTTTTGTATTTATACTGGCAAGATTCTCATTAAATCCCTGCAAAAAAAAAAAAAAAAGACAAAGAAGGAAGAAAATTTGAGTGGGTGAGAATTTTTTACGATAGAGGAAGAGACATCATCTACTTGTGTTGTGTGTGTATATTACCAGTAAGCGTTGCAATATAACTTCTCGAGGATCTTCCGACATTAATGGGTCAAACCTTTTTCTCGACTTTTCGATTAATTTAGTGTTTGAAAATCTCCTCCTTCAACGTTTTCACACAGTATCTGGTGTTCTTACAGAGAGAGAGATTGAGAGAAAGGTAGGCTTTAGTTTCCATCACTCATTTTCTCTCGTTTGGTTAAGCTTACCCTGTCATGTGATTCACTGTTTCGATACTTTTGGGCTCTTATTATACCTTCACATGTTGATATATCACAACGATACGCAATCTAATTTATTTCTGTGTAATTTCGAGTGGATTATAGATGAACCCAGTTGAGTATTTAACCAATAGAAGGATTTGCTTGTTTTTTTCTCTTTTCATGGTCTTCATTTGCTTTTGAAGATCTTCTATTTATGTTTGTGTCTCTTCACCATTTTTTACTTGCTTGAAGAAATTGAGTTTCTTACTCGCTTAATTTGGCTTTATATACAGATTTAGAGATCTCGATTGCTAATCAACTCGTTTTTGTATTCAATTTGCAGGAAAGCATTAGTCTTTTACCAGTTTGATCCAAATCAAAAACTGGGTTTCACTGAAAGTTGGGATTTTGATTCTTCTTAGTGAAGAAACAGAGTAAACGCAAGAAAGAAAAACAAGAGAAAGTTGAGATTTTTCTCACTCTCTCAAGAACTTGAGTATGTCTTCTTCTGTAGCAGTGTTATGGGTTGCTACTTCTTCTCTGAATCCAGACCCAATGAACAATTGTGGGTTGGTAAGAGTTCTAGAATCTTCTAGATTGTTCTCTCCTTGTCAGAATCAGAGACTAAACAAAGGTAGGTGGAAGCAGACACCAACTTGGAGTTCTTCTTCTGTAATGAACCCAAGTAGAAGAAGTGGTTTTGTGTCTTCAAGCTTAGTAGCAAGTCCTTCAGGAGAGATAGCCCTCTCATCTGAAGAGAAGGTTTACAATGTTGTGCTGAAACAAGCTGCTTTGGTGAACAAACAGCTAAGGTCTTCTTCTTATGATCTTGATGTGAAGAAACCACAAGATGTTGTTCTTCCAGGGAGTTTGAGTTTGTTGGGTGAGGCTTATGATCGATGCGGCGAAGTTTGTGCTGAATATGCTAAGACTTTTTATCTTGGTAAGGATCTTTTTTTCTCTTCTTTGGCTTTGGTGTAATGGAGAATGGTGTATTTGTGTTCTGAGATTTAATGTTTATGTTGCAGGAACTTTGCTTATGACCCCCGAAAGGCGAAAGGCGATTTGGGCTATCTACGGTAAGTTACTGCATAAAAACAATAGTTGAAGAACTGTTTTAGAGTATCTGCATTGATTTGAATTGTAGAATAAAGTGATGCTCAAAGTAGATTTTTACAAACAATCTATTGTGTCTCTTGGTTAGTATCTAGCTAAATTGTCTTAACAAGAAAGTTCTAAGAAGCTGAAATTGATTCCTTGAATCATACACTCATGTAGAAAGATAGTTCTCTAGTTAGTTTGTGATTAACTTGTGTCTGAGATAAGTTCATTAGCACCAAGCATCCAAATTTGTACCCTTTGAAGATAAAGACCCAAGAAATTTAGCTTAGTTACTAGTATGGGGTTTTAATGGGCTTTTTGGGCCCAATGGTCTTAAACTCTGGAGATTTTACTCTGCTGAACAATGTTAGCTCATGACCCTCTCTAGGAAATACTAGTATCCAAAGCATCTGAGGAATTCAAAACTATCAGATATCAGAAGTTGTTTTCTTTTATGTCTAATTTGTCTCAATTTGATGGTTTTACTCGGTTTTTGTGCAGTTTGGTGTAGAAGAACTGATGAACTCGTCGATGGGCCTAATGCTTCACATATAACTCCCATGGCTTTAGATAGATGGGAAGCAAGGTTAGAAGATCTTTTCCGTGGCCGTCCTTTCGATATGCTTGATGCTGCTCTTGCTGATACAGTTGCTAGATACCCGGTCGATATTCAGGTCAGCCTTGCTCTGTCTTATATTCAGTCCATTGCAGTAAACCTTATAAAACTTTGATCTAATGTTTCTTTATGTTGCAGCCATTTCGAGACATGATAGAAGGAATGAGAATGGACTTGAGGAAATCGAGATACCAGAACTTTGATGATCTATACCTTTACTGCTACTATGTCGCTGGAACCGTCGGATTGATGAGCGTTCCGGTTATGGGAATCGATCCTAAGTCGAAAGCAACAACCGAAAGTGTTTACAACGCTGCCTTGGCCCTTGGTATAGCCAATCAGCTTACCAACATACTCAGAGACGTTGGCGAAGAGTGAGTCTTTTTTAATAAAGCTTTGGTTTCTTGATTTCACATATCTCTCCTTAACCAGGTTTCTTGATTCGCATATCTCACGTAAACCGGCTTCTTGATTTCACATGCTTCTTTTAAACCGGTTTCTTGATTCACATATCTCCCTTACATTGGTTTTGCTCCCTCTGTCAGTGCGAGAAGAGGAAGGGTTTATCTACCTCAGGATGAATTGGCTCAAGCTGGTCTTTCAGATGAAGACATATTCGCTGGAAAAGTAACTGATAAATGGAGAAACTTCATGAAAATGCAGCTTAAACGAGCAAGAATGTTCTTCGATGAAGCTGAGAAAGGCGTCACCGAGCTCAGCGCGGCTAGCAGATGGCCAGTAAGTGTCTATAAAACACTCTTCAGCAGAAAGTTTACCGTTTACCTTTTTGTTTTGGATCGATTTTAACCGGAAGACTTGGCTGCAATGTTTCAGGTATGGGCATCGTTGCTATTGTACAGGAGAATATTGGACGAGATTGAAGCGAATGATTACAACAATTTCACTAAGAGAGCTTATGTGGGGAAAGTCAAGAAAATTGCAGCTTTGCCATTGGCTTATGCTAAATCAGTGCTAAAGACTTCAAGCTCAAGATTATCAATATGATCGAGAGGAAAGTGGAACAACAACCTAAGAGCGCTTTTTGTGATTAAGAAAAAACTTAGGGTCGAATTTATCATGTTAACTAATATATACATATTAATGGGGGAAGCAAATTCTTATAATGTTACATTATTTTTCTCTATGTAAAAAAGTAATTGTTATTTTATTTTTGTTCTCTAATCCTCTTGGCTTAATGAGGCAATAGAAAGATTTTGGCTGATGAAGTAGTTTTGTGGTATACATACAAAAAGAAGTTCTAGTGAGAGTAGTGACTTCATAGGGATTGGCTAAAACTAAAATCATTTAAAGTGTTATGGTACGAAAACATACTTAAAACTAAAACTCCACTTCTATTTTTTCTCAGAACTCTATTATAGAGTACAAATCCTCTCTAACCCATTTTATATCTCACTCAAAAATAGAGTAAAAAATAAGATTACTCTACATTTAAAGTAAATTTATTTTTTACTCTATTCGTTTTAGAGTAAAAAATTGAGAATTGTGGTCATTGACATGAAATCTTTTTAAAGTAAATTGAATTTATTACTGAAACGTACAAAACAACACAAACAGAAAACATAAAATATAAAGCTTATTTGGTTCAGATCATCATAAATTCGAGCTAATTTAGTGACCAGCCAGCACCATAAGCTTCTTCCAAGACGGTCTATCCGAAATCTCTTCCCACCACCGGTTAAAACTACCCCGAGCCTTAACCATCTGGTTTATATCGGTGATACTCATCAAGTACCCCATCGCCGGCATGTGCGTCAAATCAGCCATAGTGAATTCTTCACCAGCCAAAAACCGGTTCGAAGATAGCCGGTTATTGTATATGTCCAAGACCACTCCTAGCTTCACTTTGAGCTCCTCGACCAAAACGACGTCACATTTTTCGCCTAACCTAGGCTTGATGATTAGGTTAATAACAATGGGATGGGCCAGAGTGTTGAAGTAATGGGTCTCCACGTCAGCCCACTGGTCCACGATGGCTCGATGCTCTAGAGACTTGCCCAAAAGGTTCGTGCCCTGGTCCGCGTACTTGGTCGCGTAGTATCTCGCAATGGCTCGTGATTCTTAGAAGATAAAGAGCCAAATTTCAAAACACTATATAAATGATAGAAAAAAAAAATGTTTATAAAATGTTGTTATTAGGATGTTACCAAAAAGCTTGAAATCTCCATCTTCTATGGCTGGAACTTGACCAAATGGCTACAAGAAAACAATAATTATAATATATTGGATATACAACAATGATTTACTTTTTAAGTTTAAGAAATTTGTTTTTTACCTGACGAAGAAGATGTTCTGGTTTTTTCTGCTCTAATGTATCAAGATCGATATGAATAATCTCAAATTCAATTTCTTTCTCCAGAAAACAAAGCAAAACTCTTTGCGGACAAGCTGCTGTTACCTGTCCATATAGTTTCACAACCATTCTATAATTTTACAATAACTTTGTTTAATAAGAAAAATTACGAACAAGAAAGATTTTACTATATGCTCTTTTTAATATTGGTCTATCGAACTTGTTTATAAATGAGAAGAAATGAGAGTAGATGTGGTTGGCATTTTATTAGACTCAAGATTGGAAGAAACTGGTTGTTGTGAGGGTTAAGTAGAGCATGTGGTGGTTGTTCCTCTAACGGTGGATATATATCATTCAAATTTCTCTACAAACTTTACAAGTTTCAAATATCACTTGTTTCGGAATATAATTTTGATTACTATTATATATCGCTATAGAATTTATGTGTTATTAAGTTCGGAAAATTTGGTTCAAATCATTTAGCTAAATGCCTGAATTGGACACTCCTAATCGTTTTCATATTTTCATTTGGAACATGATCAAGGAATCTGAAGTTTCTTTCCTAACGCACGTGCCAAACCGTGTTTGGTCGGACCGGTGGGTAGGGTTTTTGTTGTAAAAGAGACCAACACTTCCCTCCCCAACAACCACTTTTGACTTGCATAAATAAGAAAGAAACAGAGAACTAAGAAGAAGAAAAAACTACACCAATTAAGTGACGTTTTTGTGGTTCTCAAGGATTTCCACTTCAATCAACAATAACAATCATTACAAAGTTTCATACTCTCAAGTCTTGATCTCACGTACAAGAATCACAAAGATAATCAAACACAAATCCTTTAATCCTTTTGTCTAAATCTTCTCCTAAACCTAAAGTGTTTTACAAGCAAGCCTTGTCTGTTTTTAAGTGAACTGTCTTCTCATGTAAGTATCCTCATGAACAAAGACGGGATCTTCTACTCTCTCTGGAATCTGAGGCTGCCCCATTGCTATTCCTGTTCCTTGGTTTGTGCCCGTCGTTGTGGCAGCAACATTTTGCTTACTTGAAGTCAAACACAAATAGTAGACAATCCCGAGGGCAATAGTAATAAGCGAAAGCACAGCGCCGGTAGAGAAAACGCCTGGTTTCACAATGTAGCAAAAGTAGGTACCAGCATTCATTGATTCCTCGGTGTGTTCATCGTTGAGTGCAGCTCCAGTAAGCAGCACGAGGAAAGCTATTACAAAAGTGAACCTATAGTACCGCGAGATCACTAGTTGTAAGCAAATTATAAGTAGGAAATTTGAAGCAAGAAAAGGAAAATAAATGATGAGAATTACCAGGAAACAACAAAGCAGATTAAGGAGATAATCCAATTAGACCTTGAAGGAGCAGGACCTTTTCTACAACAGAAACAACCGCTTGAGACACTGACTATTATCTGAGCCATCATTAGAAAGAGAGCTGAAGTGAAGCCGAGGTCAAAAGCTGGACTTCTTGGATAAGTGCATTTTTTGATTGAATCCGAAACAGTAACCTTGACCTGAGATCTCTGCATCGATTTAAGATAAAAAAAAATGAAAAGCAAACCTTTAGAAAACATTCCACAAATACACAAGAAAATTTCAAGAACTTTATTAACAGACAAATTAGTTCAAGAGAATATAATTTGAGTTTGAGTATTTTGTAGAAACTTCGTTCATTTACATACCTGCAAATTCCTTATGAGTTACGATTAATTGATTCTAACAAAGAACATTCAACTCAATCGACCAATACATAAAACCCCATTAAGAAAATCTACAACTTTGATTCAATAGACTGAATGTAACATGATACTAATCCAAAACCATATGTTAATTAATTGGAATCTGACATTGAACATACAAATACATATGCAATTACCAAAACACACCAACAACACACACCAAAAAACAACTCTATACCACAAAATCTCTACAAAAACTAATAAACTTTTCAAATATCTTGCAATTTTTGAATTTAACAAGTTCTATAAAAATCACCGTTAATGGGGACCGTTGCTGTTTCATTGACAAGTAAAAATTCCCAAACCAACAAGTTTCCCACCAATCTATATTCAACTCATATCTCAAAGATTATCGCTTTCATCTCAAACGCATTTTTCAGCCAATGAATTTCAAAATCAGCAGAAAGGAAAACGAAAAGAAGACAAAACCCACATATAAAAACAACTTCTTTAGAGAGTTTCAACAACCATTGTAGCTGAACTAACCCAAAAAATCATGAGAAAGAATCACAAATTTCACTACAAAACAGAAACCCTAAAAGTGATGTTTCTCAATAGGAAGAAGAAACCTTGATTCGAGTAGCTTCAGCGGCGAAGGCAGTAACAGCTGATAATAAACCAAGAAGAAATAAGACACCACACATCACAACCTTTCTCCTCTCCATCTCTCTCACTTCCAACTCCAAAGATGCTGACTTTTTTTTTTTTTTTTTTAAATCTCTTTCTTCTCCAATTTTATTGTTTGCTTTTTTTGGCTTCTTCTTCGTTGGTAAGAAACTGTAAAGTTGGTGACAAACCCATTAAACACCGCACTCACTTTTCGTCGGCAAAGTACTCTACTCTCTCCTCCTTATTAGATAGTTCCACGCGTAATGGTACTTTTTTTTTTTTTTTTGTCAATTCGTAATGGTACTTTCAATAGCGTGTACTTTCTCTGTTTTGGTTTGGTTTCTGATTTGATTAGTTCAGTCAAGATCGGACCGGATCGGTTTGCTACTACATGAAGGTAAGCAAATAAATTTATTTAGAGCAAATTAGATTATTTAAACTAATAAGTCTAGCTTATTGGTTGAATAGATTTTACCAAGAGTTTTCACCATTTATTATAAATTTCCATTTACTTTGCTGAAAATTAAAATCAAATATTTTTTTAAAGAGGAACACATTTTATCTTTTCTTACTATATTTACTAAAATGAATAGAATGACAATATTCTTGACCAAAAAAAAGAAATGAGAATGACAATATTATTCTATCATTTGTATCCATGACTTATTATCTATCTTTATTCATTTCATATTTACTATTTATCTAACTAAAGAAATTAGATGGACTAATGTTTAACAAATTTTTTCGAGTTTTGAGGTTTAGTCATTTACATTTCGGTTTAATCAATCTAAAGATTCTTGTGAATCAAAAATTAGTGGCGCCTCGGATTCATCATATAATTGATTCAACCAAAGGTCTCTCTTACGAGTTAATGATGAATCTATTTCTATCTTTAGATAAGCCATAATTCATTCATTTATTCATTCCTCGAATCAATCATGTAGCTATATAACATCAGAAAGAATCAAGCATATAAGTAAACTATCACTTTTGTCGCTAAACAAAACGGTAAACTATATCGTTTGCGATTTGTTAAATATGTCAATAAATTAGAATATACCTTAATTTATAAAGATTTCAATATCTCAATTATAATCCAAGATTAGTTTCCAATTTATAGCACACAAAATTAGTGATTAGCGATAATCTCTTACCATAGAAACACAAAATCAAACGCAATATCTATCAATTAACCACCTTTCTTTATACAACCCTATATATATTTAGATATATAAATATAGAAATGTATTATCCTTGAAATTTGTTCTCATCATCAAGCATATGCATGGGTCGTCCAAAGATGAAATCTTCGTTGTTCTTCGTCTTGTTATGTTTGTTTCAAATAAACAATTTAGGTTTCTGCTTAGAAGAAGAAGAAGCTCAAAAGTCTAAAAACGGAGTTATTGGAAGCAATGGATTCATAAGTGTCACTAGTTTCGGAGCTATTGGTGATGGAAAGACCGATGATACTAAGGTGTGTATATATAGAATCATCACTATTTGTATCAAAGTTGTAGGTATGGTCTTTGCTTTAATGTATGTTTATGTTTATCAATATATTTCAGGCTTTTCTTAAGGCATGGGAAACTGTATGCAAAGGAGGAAGCTATACAAAGATTCTAGTGCCTCAAGGGAAAACCTTCATGCTTAAGCCTCTTACATTCATCGGTCCATGCAAGTCTTCTTCCATCTCCTTATCGGTAAATATATACTTGACTCTTTCTCTAGTTTCTAATTATATTGGAAAATCCAGCCGCTATGTGAAATATGATTTCAATAGTAGCTTAGTAAAAATAACTCGAACCAAATGTTTTTAAGTAATTTGGTGATTTGTTTACATTAGATAAGAGGTAATCTTGTGGCACCGGGTTACACTTGGTATGCGGGAAGATATCCAACATGGATTAGTTTTGACAGTATCAACGGTCTTGTTGTCACTGGAGGTGGCACCATCGACGCTCGTGGTTCTTTGTGGTGGGGAAACGTTAATACTCGCCCCTCAGTAAGTCCATTTGCAAGATTCTCACACATAAATATGAACTTTGGTCAAATTGGTTATCAGTTAGTATTAACGTTTCTTACATGCTTTCTTAGGCAATGCACTTCAACAACTGTAACGGTCTTAGGATATCTAATCTCCGACATTTGAACAGCCCTCGGAACCATGTAGGTCTAAGTTGTTCACAGAACATCGAGGTCACGGGTATAAGGATGAAAGCCCCCGGTGATAGTCCCAACACGGATGGTATTGACATATCGAACTGTAAAGGAGTCCACATACATGACTCTGTGATTGCCACTGGAGATGACTGCATCGCCATTAATAGTGGTTCCTCTCATATCAACATAACCGGCATTTTCTGTGGCCCCGGTCACGGCATCAGGTGATTCCTAAATTCACAGATTCAGAAACAATCATCATATAATATACACCAAAGTACATACTAAATCATATAGAGTATGGATATGATACTATAGCGTAGGAAGTCTTGGAGTAACTGGAGATTTTGCAACTGTTGAAGAAGTGAGGGTAAAGAACTGCACTTTTACAAACACACAGAATGGTGTCCGAATCAAGACATACCAGGTTATCCATTAATCTTTTTTTTACTATTTATCCTTAGTTCTTGGTCTTATTCAGCATATTCACAACTAAATCTGTTTATTATTTTTGTGTGAATGTTTTTTGTAGAATGGGTCAGGATATGCTCGGAAAATCTCATTCGAGGATATCATCATGGTTGCCTCAGAGAACCCTATCATCATAGACCAGACTTACCACAATGGAGGCACGAACGGAGGAAGAAGCAAGTCATCTAATAGCTATCAAAACTGCCATTTATCAGCAAAACAACGGACTCAGTCCGGTAATGGCAAAGGCGTGAAAGTGAGTGATGTGCGTTACTCTAGTATCCGTGGGTCATCTGCAAGCGATCAAGCCATTACATTGAACTGCGATGCGGACTTGGGATGCTCAGATATAGTGATGAACAATGTGAATATGGTTTCAGCGACATTTGGTCACAAGGTGTTTGCTACCTGCAAAAATGCTCATGGGTCTTTTTTTGCTTCAAAAGTGAATTGTCTGAAAAAGTATTAAGTATGCCTTTTTTGTGAAATCCTTTCCTTGAAGAACCAAGAAAGAAAATGGATCTTCTCAATTTTTTCTTAGAAGAGAACCGTTTTTCCCTGAGTTTTTTAATGTAGAAAACGTTTAATTTGTTCTGATTTTTGATTGAATAAATGTTTCAGTTGGTTACTACTGCAATAAATCCTGCAGAGAAAAGTGGGTTTTGGTGTCATATCATCTAATAAAGACTGAATTTTTGTGTCCACAAACACAAAGGAAGAGTTAAAACTCTCTGAGGTTGCTTTATATCAAACAAAGTTGGGATGTTAACCTCTGCAATAACTGAGACTATAGAGAAGAAGAGTAAGATTCATACACTCCTTGACTCTGTTACAGAGAGATTGGGAAAGATCCATGGAACTTAAAATTAGCCTACATTACCTTATCAAGAACTTAAAATTGAAAAGTATGGTTTACTTCAATTTAAAACTGGAGTCCTTAAGTTGATGAATCATTGTCAAAAGAACAATGATTGGGTGATTAACAGTTCATGATTATCAAACCAAGATATTAGAACACAATCAAACAAGTCTCCAAAGTTTGAAGTTTTATTGCAGGTTTCATCAATTGAGTGAATCAAAATCCAAACTTGCAACAGATCAAAGATCAAACAAGCATTGAAGAAGCATATATTTAAGTACTTATAGATCCTTCAATCCCCAAAAGAAACAAAGAGCAAAAACATTGAAAAACGCAGGAAAAAAAAACACCAAAAACCTAAAACAACACAAGTAAAGAGACTCTTTTCATCGAAAGTCAAACAAAAGGACCTGCGGACGACGAGGGACGAAGCTGGATCTTACTTAATCCTTGTTCTTGAGCCTCTCAACTCTCTGATTAAGCTGCTCAATCCTCACAACCAAATTCGTGACGGAATACAAAATCCAGTAGAAAACAAGAGCCGACGCAATCAAAAGCGCGTTACGCTGAGACTTCATGATCGATTTCTGGTGACGAAGATGCTCAGAAGGAGTACACGAATCACCATCGCAAGAAGGTCGAGTCTCGTACTTCCAATAGATATCCATAAGAAGGAAGAGACAAAACGGGATTATCGAGAGAAACGGCTTCAAGAGATTACGAGTCACAGCAACCAATCCTTTGCGAAGAGCGTCGAGTCCAGGCATCGTCAAGAGAATCACCATGATTGCTTCAGCTGCTGCTGCGTAACCTAACACAACCCATTCGAGAGCCATTGGAGAATTGAGATCTAGATCGATGAGTTTTAGATCTGAGTCGGTTTTGGTTCTCTGATTTTGATTTTTTTTTTCTTAGTGAACAAGTTTTAGATCTTTCTTTGCCTTTGTTGATTTTTTTGGTACAAAAAGGAAGAAGAAGATGTACGGAGGATGAAGCACGTGGCGCTTGTGTGGTGTACGCGTATCGCACGTCGAGGTTTCTTAATGGGCCTAAATTGTTTCAGCCCAACAAAATTGATTTCCAAAATTCATATTGTAATGCGTCGTCATCAATTATATAATCTTTCTTTCCATCTTTTTTTTTCTTTAATGAAATATACATTTTATTCATCCAATTGGGCTTATGGGCCATTGGGTCAAAACAGTAAAAATTGTTACAAAACGGTAAATCCAAATCGGAGCTTCATCGGAAAAAAGATTTGAAAGCGGGCAGTACACCGGAAATTGTAAATTTGTTCTATAGTAGAAGTGTAGAACCTAATTTTGTTCACTGGTTTAGAGAATTGTAATCGAACGTGTACGTAAATCACTTTTTTTTTTATTTCTTTATGGTTTAGTAAGATAATAACAGAACGTTAGTGTTATTACTTACTAGATGTTTGCCCACGCGACGCGTGGGTTATTGTATACATTTTTTATATGTAAAACAAATAAATAATGTAAGCAAAACAACAATAATAACGCATACATAAAAATAACAGATGAATATGATAGTTAACAGATCAATATATATATAGACTTAAGATTTTTTTTGCACCAAAAAGAAAGACTTTCACTTAATATTTCCGAGATTACAACTTGGTTCAATATATTTTTTACTTACGTTTTTCAAAGCATTACTAAATTTCAACTACCAAAAGATAACCATCGGAAAAATGACATTCATTGTATATAGTAGATTAATTTAATTCGTGAAAATATCCATTATTAGTATTCGTTAGTTTCAAGCTATTCATAGATTGATGGACATAATTAACATAACAAATTTTTAAACACCATATTGCTATTAATAATAAACCATTTTATGCTACTTTCTGTAAATGTTTTACAATTTAAAAGATATTTACATATAAAAAGATTAAAAAATAATAATGTAGAATGGGGATGGATCAAATTGTATAAAGATAAGCGTACTCCATTTTTGTATCCTTCTTCTCATCTTTAGTCTTCTTGATTTTCTTCTTAATCTTTCTGAAAGAATATCAAATTTCTTTGAGTCAACCCAAATTTAGGTTAATATAGATTGAATATAATGAATTTTTTCGGCAAAGAAAACCTATAATAATGCATCTTCTCTACTCTGTTCTTTTGAAAGACGTCTAAAGTAGCATAAACGATTGACCGTCCATAGGATTTCTTGGTTTCATGTCACCTCCTCTTCACAATCTCTTACAAAAGTGACAAAAATATATATATTGAAACACCATTTGTTGAATTAGAAGAGAAAACGTTATACAATTTACCAATAATAGAAAACTTGGAATGTGATGGTTTGTGAGATGTGTGTCTTAATATTTATAGGGAAATTTTTGTAAGAAAAGTATATTTACGTTAGATAACTATTTAACTTCCACAATCATGTTTCGTTTTTGATAAAACTTTCACAATCATGTTTGAATGTCATTTATGAGTAAATTTAATTGTATTTATATCATTTTATGTTACATTCCAAAGAATTCATTGTGAAGAAATTATTTTGTATTAAATGATTTCATCTATATAGTACAAGCTAATTGAAAGTAGAATATCAATTTTTTTTATATATATATTGAAAAAATCCTTACACTAAAAAATTTGAATTAAAAATTTTTTTTAATGATCTTTATATTATTATATGTTGAATCAATAAAACTAAATATAATGATGAGTATACTAAAAAATTGTATTTTTTAGGAGGTATGAGAGAGTTAAGGAAAATTAATTTGATAATTGTATTACAAAAAATTATTTCGTTCAAACAATGCATACTTTTAGAAATAAAATAAATATACACTAATATGTAAGAAATAATCAAACATTCAAAGTAAAAAAAAATGAAGATACTTTCTTTAGCTTGATTCCCTTATTGCGCGATGGTCGGAATTAATATTTTTGAATCTGCATCAATAAGGTAATTTTATTATAGCCATCAAAATTATGATATACATATGTAATTTAAAATTAAAAAATATTATTAAAAAAAACAAAGAAGAAATACAATTGAAAAGAATGTAAGATATATATTAAACAAAATATATAATCAAACTCTTACAATGATATCTTAATTGAGTTTTCAACTCATGAAAGAACATAAACAAAACAAAGAGAATATTTAGGATTTGAGATATGGTGGAGGAGTATGTGAGAATGGTTATTTATAGGAAAATAAGTGATGGAAGTTACATTTCTAAACTAATTAGATTATAGGAGTTACAATTATAATTATAGTGTGTTTAAATGACAATGAATAGAGAAAAAAGTAGTCAATTCACAATTATGTAATTTCAGTTACAATTGAATAGTAAAGTGTAGATTTAAAGTATGAATTAATGTATATAATTAAATATGTTACATTTTAAATTTAATTGAAAATAAATATTATAATTTTAAAAATGCCAAGTGGACCAATCAAGAGAGAGTGAAACCCTACTTTTATATGTATGATTATCATAAAGATATTAAATATGTGATGATTGTAATGGTTGTTTTTTATAATAAAAGAAAAAAAAAACAAGGATCAACATAGAGCCATCAAAGTCCTAAAGAAAACTCAATTAACACAAAAACTAAAAGATCTTACACCTAACAAAACTCAAAAACTTTATCATTGTTCTTTATCACAACCCAATCTTCATTCGTCACTATATTTTCGAGAGGCTTCTTTGGAATTTGAAGTTGATTCTCTGTTTTCTTTTCGTCCTTGTCATGATTATTAACACAAGACTCTTTTTGCACCTCCACATTGATCACATCTTTAGGTTTAGGTTTAACTGAGACAGATGTTGGATGAAGAGGATTACCGGAAACCTTGGAAGCTCTGAAGACTCTATCTTCACCACGAGTTCCAAGCTCTACAAATATTTTTGTCGATTTCAGACTTTGTCATTGGAGTAGAACGTTTGCGTACGCCAGACATGTCAAATTCCCTCCATGTAATCTCTCCGTTCACGTATTGATCAAATCTTTTGAAAGTTTCTTTGAACTCTCTCACGTCTTTTGCGTTGGCCATCGTTTAAACTCTTTGAATTGATTTATGGTAGACTTCAAAGATTGTGGAAGGAAATTTGTAAGTTGACGTGTGTAGACCTTTAAAAGGTTTATAAATATAATAACAAGAATTTGTAGAAAGTTTATCTATTGACAAAATAAATAATAATTAGTTCTTTTTCTTTTATCCTTTTTAAATATAAAATTACAATTTGATTATTTTTTATGTAATTATTATCAAGAGACCACCGATTAATTAGAGAAGTACCTTTCTCTGTTTTTAGCTGCCACCAATGGCTGCTAGCTTTCTCTTGCTGCTGCACTAATTTGACTATAGAGAGAACCAAAGTTACATATAAGAAGGAGAGAATCAAAAAATGCTTTACAATAGTTTAACTCCCAGTTGATGTCATCAACATTCATTTTTGGTTTACAATTACAAAGCTCAAATAAGGACTTGTTATATAGAGATTATAAAAGTTTTTAGAAAATCTATTGAAGACCATAGACTAGCAAAGCTCCGACAGCTCCAAGACCGGCCAATAAGCCAACAATGACACCAATCGGAGGCAATCCTCCTCCAATGGCCTTTCCTGTGTTCACGTCATACTTCGCAAACCTCTTCTTTGGTGCTATACATTGAGGACATACGTATGTATCCGGCTGAAAAAGAATCCCGAGAGAAAACAATTAAAAACTTAGTTATAAGAATCTGAAATCTAGATATAGACATAAAAACCAAACGGAAACGAAACTTTATGCAGCCAAAAGCTTACTGTATACACTGAAATTAAAGGATTCAGACTCACCTGTTCATCAAAAGGTTTTGATAAAGTGTATATGAATCCACAATCAAGACAAATGTGAGTAGCTCTTGCCTGCAAAAGGGAATGATGTTTAAGACAAATTAATTGAGTTAAGCTTCTAAAAAATGTTTTAAGATGCAATAATTCAATCTTAAAAACAACAATTGCTACTAGCCTTCTGAGTCTCAGTTAACTTCCTTCCAAACCGTGGAGGAGCCGGACGCTTATTTAGTTTCTTGACATCAACTTCTGCACCTCTGTGTATGATCAAAGATCATAAATTGCAACAGAAACAAATGAAGAACCTCAAAAAGCATCAGGAAAAACCTCAGGTGCTAACTTATGCAGCTTGTTAAGCTCAGAATTAACAAAATCTAATGAGATAGCATAAGAAGAGAACTTAACCTACACATGGCACATCAAGAAGCCTATAGCTTTCAACTGATTTTTTGTGCTCAGGATTAAAAGTAAACAGATCACACAAAACCCATCTGCTACAAGTTTGATCATTTCAATCTAATTCTTTTTTTTTAAATGCAGAAGCCACATTTCTAGCAAGATCACCACCAATATATTATCAAGATAGGTAACCACATACACTCACCTGCTAACAACAAAGTAGACAGAATCAGGTTTGGCCTGAATAGCGGTTTTAGTAAAGCCAAGCTTATCTGCAGGCCAAAGCTCATCTCCAAAGAAGCTGCTTGTGTACACAACTTGATCTCCAGATTTAAGCCCTGCTTTTGCTGCGTTCCCACCTCCGTCCACACCCTGAAAAACAAACACCCCTCAATTTTATCAAACTACACATTTACAATGATGCCACTCCATTGCAGAGAGTTAGTGAAAAAAACTCACAGTGATGACAACTCCACCGCCTGGCTTCTGTCCTAGAGTCAGACCCAAAGGCTTGTCTACTTCAACCTCTATCGTCTTAGAAGCTGCTGCTCTCGCTTTGATTTCGAATCTTCTCAACCCATTTAACCCTACGATCTTTCTATTGGAGACAGCAAAGATCTCTGAAACACTCTTCTTCGAATCTTCCAATGAAACTCCCTGAAACCCAGTTTTCTAACACACAAACCAAAAAAAGAGAAAAAAGATTCATACTTTCAGATGAAGCTAAGTTCAAATCACATTCAAAGGGAAGAAAACGAGAAATTGAACTCGACCCTCCATTGGAAACAAACTTTTAATTGAGATTTTCAGATTCGTTTTAAAAGAATTTGAAGACAAGAGAGAGACCTGTGAAAACAGAGAAGCAGAGGAGTGAAGTTTAGGAGATGGGTTTGAAGTAGAAGCAGTTTTGGTGAAGAAGGAAGAGACAGTAGCTCCTGAAATCGCACCAGACGTCGCCATCTTTCTTTCTAGTGTGATCGAACGAAGAAGCTTGATTGATTCTTAATTGAATCAATGTTGTTGCATGCGTTTTGTGATGAAGCTAGCTTCGCTAGAGAAGCTTTTTTTTGTTTTTGTTTTTGTTTGAGGTGGTGTCAAAGCTCCAAGAGATAACCTTTTCGTGGTAATCGTAACATTTTCGTGTGTTATGCACGGTCCACTCTGTCCACACTCTTCTCTTTTTTTTTTTCTTCACTATCCACACTCTTCTCATCTTCCTCAAATAAGGGTCACAAATAATTTCTATATCCTATTTTTCAAATTTCTTGATTTAATTATGTTCTATTCCATGAATCTTGTTATGAACATTAATATGTTACCTTTTGATTATTGTTTAAAATTAATAATAATCAGTAGTTTATAAAAATTGTACAAAGTAGTCGGAGATAATGATGGGGAATTATTGACACAAATTTAGTTGACTTGAGCTTCTTGCTTTGTTATTTGTTAATTGCACCATGAATCATCCTTTAGTTTTACAAGATGGGCTCCCTTCTGAAGAGCCCGTTACAGGTCCATGTCCACGCTGTTACAAAATACATAATCGTCAAATACCAAACGGTGGCATTTAATTGGTGGGGAATTTGAGAAATTTTTAAGGAAGTAGCGACGGAGCACAACACACGAATCGTATTGGTGTGCTCTTTTATGTCTCCTCCCATCTCTTCTCTTCCACACTAACCAACTCTCTCTCAATATTTGGTACAGAAACAGAGTTAATGGCAGCCAAATCGAAGAGTGTTCAGGTGATCGGGAAGCACATAGTCAACGGCGTTCGTTCACGCTCTTTCTCACGCGCCGTCGCATATGGTCTCTTCACGTCTCGGTATCTCGTTCCCTCTTTTTCTCTCTCCATGTTTCTGCTTTTGATAATTTCCTTTGAGAGTTTACGTTATCGATGATAGTTTAGGGAAGGAGAAATATAAATTAAATATGGACATAGTTTGGCACTTTGGCTAGGTTATTGTGTTCTAGAGGATATGTTCATATTTTTACTTATTGTTATTAGTCCAAATCTAAACAAAAACTTGCTTCCATTGAAACAAGTGTTCAAAAACTTTCACAAATGTGTCCCCTCTTTTCTTTGTGACTAAAATATAGAGTGGTCTATTTTTGGAGATCTTTAACTCAAATGATCATATCCAACATTTGCAAATGATCATATCCAACATTTGCAAATGATCATATCCGACATTTACAACATTTTTTGTTTTAATCAAAGATTTTTATAAGACTCAAAAGGAACGATACATATTTTAGTTATTAGACCCTAGCTAGAGAGATGTATTTCTTTTTAGTTCTTACATGAGTCATGACACTGTAGTCGGATATGGCATATCCAATTGGGCGTAAGAGGATAATACCAAAAAGGTTCAAACCAAATCTTCCATTCAGGATATGACACGTGTCTATATTCAGATTATTCCTCTGATCTTGGAAAGGATCAACTGAGAAAAATACATCTTGGAGAGGGTCCTCATTTTTTTTGTTCTATTGCTTTTTAAATATGAAAAATAAAGTGATAGTAAGAACATGTATTGTTCACCTAATTACTAATTAATTTATCATTTTTGAATATTTAACGTATTTCCTGGCACTAATTAAAGTTATCTAATCTTCTTGGTTGAAGGGACCATGCTTGTAGTTGTTCTTGTGGGGTTATCTTATCTTCTAACCATTTTTCTTGTTTTATTCATGTGGTTAGTATAGTCAATCAATGTTTCACCTAACGAATTTCAAATTTTAATCTCAGACACTTAGATTCACCAATATTATCGCTAGAAACAAATTTGTTATCCTCTTGAACAGGAATAATCACAAATCGGTATATGATAAGAACGTAGAGGAAGAATTGCAATCGAGTAAAGTGCCGGATGAATTGATAAAGCCCGACTCTGACAAGTACTGGTCTCCTCATCCTCAAACCGGTGTCTTTGGACCTTCCTCCTCCTCGACTGACAAAAAGGACGAATTTCGCGGCGGTCAGGAGGACTCAGTGATGGAGGAGAAAGCTTGGTTCCGTCCAACAAGTCTCGAGGATTTGGACAAGACTCACCATTCATAAGCAAACAAACTCTTTCAGTATTTCTTTTATGTGTTGTTTTCCAAATGTTACGATAAAATTTGAAGTAAAACTGTTATGTTATGTTTCGAAACGAACAAAACTTATGGAGTTATGATGTTTGTATGAATGTTATGTAACGCTTGTTCTAGTTTGAAAATTCTGCATCATATATTAACTAAACTAACAAAGGGAAAGCTAATGCCTAACGGAGGATAATGTATGGCCCACAACACCTTAAATGGGCTGTACTGTTTATATGGCCCATAACTATACTTTCATTTTTACTCAATTACGGCCCATAACTATATAAAAGTGCTATTAAAATCCTATGTCCTTTTTCGGAATATTTCTTACTTTTTTTGGCAGATACAAGTGACAAGGTGGAGAGAATGTAAGAGAAACTAATTAAAATATTAATTTCCCAAAAAATTCAAAATTCAAACCTCCGCTCCAACAACAACGGTCACACTTACAATCTTAGGGATTCAATGGCTTCTCTTGGGAACGAGGTATAAATACCCCATTTCCTCACTCCTTTACACTCATAGCAAAAAACTTCTTGTTTTCTCTGTCAATCTCAATCTCTCTCCCAACCAGAAATTTCTCACTCACGCTCTCTCGATTTCGCGGAAATGGATTTCCACAGCCTTTTGAGAAGAGATCTTCAATTTCTCTGCAAGAGGAACAAAATCCCAGCCAATATGACCAACCTTGCCATGGCCGATGCTCTCAAATCTCTTGAGATTGTAAGTTTTCTTCATCTGATTCGCTCAATTTCATTTTTGAATCTGAACAATTTTGGTTATCGCTCACACTCGCATCCTTTTCGTTGTTCTTATCTTCAAATGAAGATTAAGTTCCTGGATCTGTAGTTGTTTATGGATTCATTTCTATGATTCGCATAGAAATCGTGCTTGTTCGTTTAGTTTAAGTTCCGGAAATGACGAAGATCTGTGAAATCGAGCAAGATTGAGAACTCGTTTTTGTTTTGAAAATTTTAGATCTCAGATTTGTTGTTGTTGTCGATCTCTGCCTTATTGAATCGTTTACCTCAATTTTTACTCTGACTTGATCGGGATCGCTCGTTATTGATTTGTTGTGGTGATCACTTCCTTATTCGTCGATTACCAGAGGTTGATGATTAGTCTTAGCTTGGTGAATTTGATTGATCCTCATAAATGTTTAGAAATTGCGTTTAGATCAATTTTCTGTGAAATCAAGTTGGAGTCGTGGTTTTTGCTCTTGAGTTGTCTATGTGTTTGATCTTGAGTCATTGCTTGTGGTTTCGTTTAACGCACAGAGACTCCATATTTGGTGGTGGCTCTTGTGCAGGGTTAATTGCATCACCAAATAATCGCAATGCTTTGTTTCTGTCAAATTGTATAGGTTGATGGTCTTGATGAATACTTGAATCAATCCGAATCCAATGCTCAGCAGTCTCCAACCAGTGTAGCAAAGCTGCCACCAAATACTGCAACTAGAACAACTCGAAGGAAGACCATTACAAAAGCTGAGCCTCAATCATCATCTCAGTTGGTGTCCCGTTCTTGTCGTTCAACGAGCAAGTCTCTTGCTGGAGAAATGGACCAGGATAACATAAAGAAGAGTGTTGCTCAAGAACCGAAGACTAACACTGTCAAGTTTGAAGCCAATGTACCCAAAACTCCTGCAGCACGAAGCACAAGGAAAGCTTCAGCAGAAACTTCTTGTGCTAAGAAGGATGAAATGGTCCAGTCGGTCTACAGCACTAGGAGATCAACCAGGCTGTTAGAAAAATGTATGGCTGATCTGAGTTTGAAGACTAAAGAAACCTTGGATAATAAACCTGCCAAGAATGAAGATACAGAACTAAAAGTATCTGCAAAGGCGAAGAATCCAGCTGGTTAGATACAATACCGTTTCACTCTTTCATTGCTTGTGCTTTAAATTAAAAAAAAATGGTTGATCTGTAATGAATTTTGTGGTAATATGCAGGTTCAGAAGGTGAAGTTATCCCAGGTAGAGATTTAAGTGTTTCCATGGAACAAGTATGGGAGAACTTGAAGAATGACACTGACCAGGTAGTTGGAGATCTTGCTGTTATGGATGCAAATACTGAGACCAACAAGGAGAAGATGAATGAAATTGTGGCTGATGAAAAAGGTAACGCTAGCATTCATATACCATCAATCTTTACAACTAATTTTCTTGTTTGCATGTCTAAATGGTGTGGCTTTCTTTCGCAGAATCTGAGAATAGCTTAGTCCAAGCTGACAAACAAGAAGAAACATTGCATGCTATCTGTGAGGAAGGTCCGAAGAAGAATGACAATGATCAGCAGATTGAAGAACTTGAGATTTATGTTGATCTTGATATTCCTGTCTTGGAATCTGGAAACACTGAGACACACAATGATGATAATGGTATGCAACTAGTATTAAAATAACTAGCCTTGACCATTTTTCTTGTTTACATTTCTAAATCAAAATTTCTTTCTTTCGCAGGGTCCAAGAACGTGTTAAGTTTCGATAATCCAGTAAACCAACAAGAAACAGAACATGCAATTCAGGAGAATGATTCTGAGCCTGAGAGAAAGGTGGACCAAACTGATAGTGATGCTGGTGATTCAAAGGCCAAACAGGCAATTCAGGAGAATGACTCTGAACCTGAGAAAATCAACAATTTTGATGTAGACACAATGGTGGACCAAACTTACAGTGATGCTGGTGATTCAGAAACAGAACCGGAAGAAGATCATTCTGGTGTTGACTCAGACGGCACTATCTCTGAAGCTGATTCGAACCAAGCCGTATTGGGATCTGATACTGCCGATGAAGAGATGACACTTTCGGAATCAGAAGGCTCTGCTGCTACTGCTCCAAATTCACCTCCTTTTCTTGAAGAGGCTAAAGTCATCAAAACAACTCCGGTATCTCCATTTGCAGCAGAACCAATCTCATTTCAGTTCCCAAGACCAAGCAAATCAACAACTCCATTAAAGAACTCGGCTCTGAAGCTGGTCAATGAGAACAAGGAGAACAACATGGAGTTGATGATGATGAATGTTAACAAGAATGAGAATGGAGAGAGCAAAGGCGAGGAGGGTAAGAAGAAGAAGAAGAAGGTGACAATTAATGAAGAGAATTTGAAAGATGCGAGCTTGAGGCAACTGATGAAGATGTTTAAGGAACTCTCGATTAAAAGCAGTAACAGAACTGCATTGCAGATATTGCCTGGGAATAATCAGACTGCAGAGTAGAGAGTGTGAGCCAAATGTGCTTTGGTTTTCTTTTGTTGTTGTTCTTGTTGTCTCAGACGGATAAAAAAAAAAGTGTTTCCTTTGTTGACACTTTTTGATTTGAATAAAAACCTCGATTTGGAAAAAGATCTTAAGTTTAAATGTGTTGATTTCATTACAAAATAGTAAGCTCAAAATACTCTATTTAAGTTCCGGTTCCTGGAAATTCCCAAATTGCTTTTAAGAGCTGTTCTAGGGTTTTCTCCGATCATGGCTCCTGAATCGACGGCGAAAGAAGCTTCGATGACGGATATGGGGAACTCTTCGCTCATGGAAGAGCACAAAGTCGAAGAGGAAGAAGAAGACGAAGGCAGCGATATGATATCGACAGAAGATATAAAGAAACGAACATCTGCCAACTCGTGTACTATTTCGAGAACTTTTTTAATGGTCTAAAAGGTTTGAAACAAAAATCTGTTATATTTATTATTAATTTATCACTCATCAACTTAATATATTTTTTTGATACCAAAACACCAAATCGATCCCGATAAACTTTACAGTATTTTACAATTGAAGTTCTGTTCCACTTTGGTGTATACATTTTGTTAACCGGACTGAATTGAATCACATAACAAAATATCCTACTCAATTATAAGTATCATAATTTATAAATAACCGTTCCATAAACAATCTACCGGGCCACGTTTCTTTCGTTGGGAAATAACCAAAGATGATGTCACAACCCTAATTAGTAATTACTTACCAACATCGATCTTGTCGCATCGTTCACTACAAGAAATATCTACATTATTAGCAAGAGAGAAGAGCTATTATATGTCATCAATAGCGTTTTCATAAACGCTGTCTTATGCCCCTGTTATGGTAGACCCCCCATATACGATAGCGTTTTTTCCGTATGTTATGATAGAGTACTCTACCATAGCATTAGTAAAACGCTTTGTTATATCGTCTTTCTATTTGTTATAAATTATGTGATAAGTCATTTTTCATGCTATGTTAGATGCTCATTTTAAACGCTATAATATATTTTGTTATGACACTTATTTTATGCAATAATACTTGCGTTTTATGTGCATATTATTTCACATTTGCGAAAACCTCTTTTGAAATTTATATAAAATATTTACATTTCATAAATCATCTACACCATACAAGTAAAATGTCTCAATCCAAGGCTTAAACTAAGATTACAAGTACCAAAATTAACAAACTTGTTCTCATCTATGCTGAGCCTAATTTCTAATCTGTGTAAATTTTGGGCTGTACTCACTTGGGACTTGACTTGAGACTGCACTTGAGACTGCACTTGAGACAGCAATATCTTGGGCTGCACTCACTTGAGACAGCAAAACAAATTAGCTCAATTTATCCACAAAACAATCACAACCACAGTAAAGTACTAAAACCAACAAAAGAGATAGAGATAAGATGTATCATTTACTCACTTCTTCTTGTCAATGTAAGGAACATCACTCTGTCTAGCCTTCCCATATTCACCTTTATTCTGTTACTAATTAGAAACATAAACTAACATTGTAAAGGGAAAGTTTAGAAAACATACGGGAACTTTGTTGGGGTTCGCTCTTATACGAGTAGATTCAGCCATTCTCATCTCTGAGATCAAAACAATGCCATAAAATTTAGTCACAACTAATGGATCATACAAACACATGAACACATCTTATAGCTTAAAGACATGTGATCTAAGGAAAGCTGCACAAAAGAAAAGAAAAAGGAAAAAAAAATACATGAGGACAGCAAGTAAGAAAACGTTTACTCACCTCTTTATTTGTCTCTTCTTTGCTCTTTACCTCATGTAAAGGATCTAAGTAAGAAAAAAAACAAGTATCATTATGAATAATAGATGTTAACTACAACTAAGACAAGTCTTGAATATAAAACTGAACATCATGAACCAGGAACTCTAACCATTAACATCCCACAAATTGATGTTTCAGAAACCAAACCAATTATACAAGTTTGATGCTACCTTCACTATCAATATTCTTTCACCTGAATTCTGCATCAATTGCTTTACTATATAGTATATATGTATCGCAAAAACAGATCCATTCTTAAAGAAACCACAAGAATTTAAAGGCAAAACCTAACCTTCCATGGAGAGCTTCCACTCTTTCAATAAAACATGGGCTGTGTATAAACAAATAAAAAAGACCAAATTAAACTCCCAATAAACGTCCAAAGAAGCAAAAGTTTCTTAATAAACGTATCATGTTAATTACTTAATAAACTTCTATGCTCTAATTAACAACACACTAATTTTTAAAACCTCCGTAGCTCTTAAACTTTTTTTCCAATTGCACACACGATTGGATTAGTTGTCGGAAATACACATGATTGTGGATAAGAAAATACATAAGTTAAGTTACACATGATCAATCAAACCAATGAAACAAACAGAGAACAATTATCATAAAAGACTTCTCCTTGTTTTGTTACCTTGACGAGAAGCTGGAGGTAGATTAAGGAGCATTTTTTTTGGTCTTCTAGCTACTGTCTCCTGCTATAAGAGCGATACCATACAAAAACAATGAGAAAACCCAATTCAAAACCTCAAAATTACAGAAAAAGACCATCCACATTCAAAACCATAACCTAAAGAATGTTACAGATACCTTATTCGAAATCTTCGAAATCAAGTTCGTAAACGAAAACTTCATCATTAAAGATAGATGGAGAAACAAATCAAAGGGGAAAGGGAGACGGAACCAACAAACCTTATTCAAAATCTACAAAATCGATCCAAAGAAAAAAGGGAGACGGAACGAATTTGAAGACTAAGGTCATTACAAACCCAGACCACGAAACCCTAATCCCAAACGCAGATTCAAAGGGGGAAAGGGAGACGGAACCAACAAACCTTCTCTGAACGAAACCAGCTTCTCTTTTTGTTCTGATATAGAGAAATCCAAACCTAAAGAAACTTTCGATATATAAAGGAGAAGAACAATGAAGAATTTTGATTGTAAAAAGCCGATTTAGGGTTTGGGTGAGCTTGGTCGGAGGAAAGGTGGCTGAGAGGGAGGAGGTGACTGAGAGAGAGGAGGGTGGGGGAGACGGTTCAGCTATAGCGGCGGAGACGGTGGAGGAATAGATAAAAGACACCGAGGTAGATGGAGGAGAAGATGGTTGCTCTCGAGAGCTGTTTTTTTTTTCTTTCGGTAAAAGTTCTTTTTTTTTTTTGGTCTCGTAAGCTGTCCTAATGTAAAGGGAAATGTTAATGTTTTTTTCACAAGTGTTGGCGCTTAACTAAATATTTTGGGCTAAATCTTAGCGGAATAAGTGATTTTAACTTCCCGCTTAGTGATACTCTATCTTAGCGTTGTTCCAATGCTATTATATAATAACTAAAATAAAATTTTATCTTTCATAGCAGTTACGGAAAATGAGCTATCCTCGTGTGCTATCAATGTGGATATTTGTTGTAGTGGTTGAGTTAGAATCTTGAATTGCCAAGTCGTGTTCTAGGGTTCCTTCATTTTTTATCCGGCGATGACATCGGCCAACAACGAATTAATTGGTTCCACGATGGGTACATCGGCCAAGGAAGAGGTTGTCTCTAAAGTCGACGAGGAAGAAGAAGAAAGCAGCAGCGATAGCGATATGGATGACGGCAGCGACAGCGAGTGGGCTGAGGGGAATCATAGGGATTTAGCTGCAAATCTTGCTAATGTGTGTGTTCAGAAATTCAACGAGACCAAGGTTAGAACTTAGAAATTTGGAAGATTTACTTATTTTTTGATATATAAATTTCGTGTTTTGGATTTTGTACATTTTTTTTTTCTCAGGTAACGACTTTAGAATTTGTAAGTGTTGTGAGAGTTACTGTAAGTGGAGCAGCTACATGGAAGTTGTACATCACCTTTATGGCTCGAGAGTTTCGTGATGGGCCTCTTGTTGAGTACCAAGCCAAGGTGATACACGCTATAGGGACCGTGGAACCTCCTTTCCCAATTCTCTGCCGACCATGTCCTAAACCAGAAATCTAGATCTATATATATATATTAATTTAAAAGTATATATGTGATGTTTTCTTTGTTGTTTATTGTGTCAAACTCTGAGGGGATTATTGTCTATTTCGTTTCGTTTTTAACTCTTAATATCTCTGCCTAAACTGCAGATTGTATGTATTGTTGACGCTAGACGCTACCGAAGGCTAAGAAGATGCATTGAAGTTGTAAAAGATTAACAATACATGCACCAGCTGACGAATAAAATAGTGAACTGCATATATTATAATATGATACTAGGCCAGCTATTACTGTTTTATTGGAATCTAATGTCAAATATCTTTTATATTGTAATGACAATATAGGAATTATTGTTTTAATCATCTTTTAAGGATAAATCGTACGTCTGATCTAATTGTTTCTGCACCTGAAAGACATGTGGATAACATTATCAAAACTTGTGCATATTCTCACAAGGCTTCTTCCTCTCTATATATTTGTAGCCAACATTTTTAAATGAATTCGCTTTAGTAATTAGTTTAGACGAAGGGGTTGCTGGACCGTAGTCTTAAAACTCTTTAGTGTCCTTTTCTATGAGAAGGCCCAAAAAAATGAAAGGGTGATTACGTAACCGTAAATACTTAACTTCTTTGTTGCATTTTACTATCTGCCTTTTCTAGGGCTTCTTCGCTTTTCCAATCATGAATTCCCAATCGGTGGCGGAGGAGGAATCAGCTTCTCCTCTCACGAAAAAAATCAAAGTCAAAGAGGAAGATGACGGAGATTATGACAGCGACGACATAATCGAAGAAGAAGACAAGGAAGATGACGGAGATGATGACAGCGATGACGTCAAAGAGGAAGACAGGGAAGATGACGCCAGCGACAACGGCTATACCGTTTGGAGAGGTATGAGATTTAAATACGTGCCAGAAAAGGAACCGGAGTGGGATGTGGACAGCTACGATGGTCGCGAATACGAATCAGATCCCGAGGATCGTAAGCATTTCACCAGCGAGGAGCAGTATAATGAATACCGTCTCGACAAGCTCGAGCTGTTGGAGAGTAAGGTAAATGTGTGTTTTTTTTTCTGTTTCTTGTATAATTTCCAACGATTTTGCCTTAGATTACTACAAAGAAGATGATGAAATTACTTATTCTTGGGATTTTTTCAGGGGTTTATACCAGATTACGCAAACGGAATCTACCCTTTTGGTGATCTGGAAGCATCAGCGGGTGAAAACAGGACTAATAGAGATGAGTTGACACATTTGGCTTCCTTGTGCTTTAAGAAACTCAACGAGTACAAGGTAAGTGACAAGTATCAAGGATCATTATATGTGATTTGAATCAACATATATATATGAATTATCTCATTTGTTTGATAGGGAAAGTGTGTGGAATTGGTGAGTATTGAGCGAGCTACTGTAAGCGGAGGAGCTCGATGGAAGATTTATATAACGTGTATGGCTCGGGAGTATGAGAATGGACCCCTTGTAGAGTATCAAGCCAAGGTGATGAGGTATGCTGGAAATTATGAACCTCCCTTTCCCATACTTTGCAGACCAAGCCCTAAACCCTCCATCTAAGTAAGTGATTTCAAGAGAGAAAATGAATTTGTATAGATGGACTTGTAGTTTCTGAACAATGTCTAATTTTCTATCTAAATTGCAAACCCATTAAGTTGACGCCGACCTAGCGAAGATCAAGATTTTATTGAAGTAAATTCAGAAACTAATGGGACTTTACAATTTAGATCAATAAGAGAATGTTTCGGAATGACATATCAACATTTTTTTTTGTTGAATTATATTGTTAGCTACGACCGTAATTTTGAACTATATTGGTGGATAATGGTTAATTTGTGCCGTGCAGTGAACTTACTAAACCGACCGTTTTATTTATTAAATTAAATTAGATGGAATTTGAAAAATAAAATTAAACGGTTTAGTTACTTTGGATAGTTATATTAAATAGCGATATGGTGTATAGACTAAAAAAAAAAAAAAATATTAACTTTTTTCCTTTCATCAATTTCATGAGATGAATAAGTTGGAAAATTGATTCAACTCATTTCAACTACAAAAATTAGAAAATGAACAAATTATAAAAGAAAATTTGCTTAGAGAAATAAGTTGATGTTCAATTCAAAATTTTCTAATGTTTATTTGACAAAAAAAATAATTACATTTCATCCATTTGCATCTTTTGTCATGTATCTATTGAAAACGAAAAATCGATCAATAGACCGCTAAATATACTTTTACTTAAACGTTGGGTCTTCATGGTAGGTCTTTTTTGTTCAGTGGGAACAACTTAGCATTTGTGTTAATTTTCTTAAGAGATACTACTTTGCTTATGGTAATAATGTCTTGTACTGAATTTCTAATATTTTCAAACTAAATTACAGATTGGAAATGTTGATGTTTGGTCTAGCTGAAAACCGATATGTATACAAGTTAGGCTTCCAATTATAATTAAGCTCCGAGTTGGATCTTAATGGAACTTGGTTTATCTCAATGTTAGCTGTGTAATGTGACCTTAAGCTCTAACTTTTTAAGTTGTGCCCCATAAAACTATGAAGTTTAATGGTTAATGAATTATGTTTTTTTATGTATTGATATGATAGTAAGATTCAACTCCTTCATGCGAGCATTGAGTGGAGAGCTATATTGTCAGATAATACGATTATTGGTGCTAAGACAAATAAAAATAATATAATGTGGTCATTATATAATATAGGTTGATTGATTATCAACTTTGGTGTCGATGGCATTTTGAATTTCATTTGGATAATCAAGAGTATGTTACTTAAAAAAAACAGTTTCAAAATCGTAAATATATTCCAAAAGAATACTTGATTTCAGAATGGGAAAATCAGACATTTTAGTCATTGCAATGTTCAGATTAAAAAAAAGTAATACTAGTTTTCTAAACAATTAAGTTAGAGGATCCTTTCCCTTCTTTTTCTTATTTTTGTCGTTGATCACTTCATCTAGATAAAACATATGACAAATGTCTATAATGATTATCCTACCTTCGCCTGCAACTCTCAAAGTAGTTCCACATGTGTTTTGCACAACAATCGCATGTGTTTTGCACAACAAAAAACAACTCTTTGTTTTGTCATCCCATAAGCTACAATTGTAAGGGCATATTTGAGTAATCCATATTGTGGCTTGGATACCTTGTAGATTCCATAAAAACGTTTGACATAAATTGAAGTTTTAGTTAGTTGCTAAATACATAATATTACATACTTGGAATCTAAGTTAATTCCTTAACTTACCTCTTTAACTACCCTAAGACCATCATCTATATAACAAGTGATAATGATCTTAAAATCAAACAATATTACAAATATTATACTCCTATAGGTTCATCAAAGCCTTCTTCTACTCTAGAGTTTTGTTGACTTTCTGAGAACGGCGCTTATGCTCTTACTTAATAGCATTTGGAACATTTTTCCTTTATGACTTCCACCAGCTCCAATACCCCCACCACCATAGTCATCTTCTTCCATGTCCTACCTTGTTTTTAGAAAAAATTGTGTTTTTAGAGATGACCGATGGAGGAAGAAAAGATTTGTGAGAGAGACAGTGAGTGAGGAAGAGAAAGCGCTTTTGTAGAAAGGTGGTGAGAATGAGGTAAATGACAAAAAACCATAATTTATGTATTTTTCTCACTCTCTTTGGTCAAAATGTGGGAAAACGGTCAATATCAACTCAACTATTTTCATGGTGTATTTTTCAATCCAAACTTAGACCCTCTGCACTTATCAACCTGAACTCACAAAAATTTCAAATAACAGATCTGAACTATGTAACCGTTAGCCAATTTCAACATATACATGTCATTATATAATGTAACAAACATGAATTATGTAACTTTTAGCCAATTTAATATAAGGAATGATTCAAAAACAAATGAACAAATAATTACGACTTAACAATTCTAATCGATATTAACAAATACAAAAAAAAAATATGTTGAAATTGGCTAATTGTATATACTATTTTTAGTAAAAAATAAATTTTTGTTTTACTTTGTAAAAGCAATTTGTTTGCACAAAAGTATTAAGTAACCATAGTAAAAAGAATTGAACTTAATCAAACCAACATTTATCAATTCGAAATAAAATAAATCTTGTAATAATCTAAACGTATGGTACTAGGTTTTTAAATTGATAAGTCTAATCAAACAAAAAAAAACTGATGTAGACTGAAATATGAAACCAAACCAAATTTTAATAATCTGAACATACAATTTATATACTTGAATTTTGTGCAACTAAAACCTGAATACCGTGTTTCTTAATAACTCGATTGCTATAAATATTTTTCTACCGAATCAAACCCCAAGTTTATGCAAAACCAAACCAAATACTGTACGTATATATAAAAAAGAATTGCAAGGGTCGGGTCGAATCGGATCCAGTACGGGTCGGGTCGGGTCAGAGCAAAATTGAAAATTCCTCTCCACCGAATTTTATCCGGCGAATTGCGGATTCAGGATTTGAGGGTTTTATTCGGAAAAAATCCGAAAATTGCTCTGAAACCAAAAATGGAGAATCCATCATCATCGGAAACTTCCGAGATTTCCTCCGTCGTTCATCCCAATGACGGCGTTCAACTCCAGGATCACGCCGTGCTTCCCGAAGTTCTCGAGCATCGGTATGTTTGCTTCCTTCTCTAGTCGTTACTCGAAATCTTTGAATTTCATCGCTCTTGCTTGCTTGTGCGCTTAAATTATCTCACCAATCTCTATTAAGTTAATGCTAGTTCATATATTTGTTCTTGAGGTCTGTGTGCAAAATGATTGGTTTCTTGGATACTTGAGTTTCGAATCGATGATGTTGTTTTCGGATCTAGGTGATCTTCCGTTTGCAGAACTTTTATTTACGAGTTTAGATCTGGTCGCATTGATATCATGACCTTTTATGTTTAGGAGGATAATGCAAGAAGGAACACTCAGGTTTATTTTTGGTTTTCCATAGGCTGGTTGGTTGCAAGATGAGGTCACGAGGTGTTAAGCGTCTCATTTCATAGTAGATGGTTTCTGTGCTCTAACAGATTGATCTTTCTTTTGCAGTGGAGCTGAGCAGATAGCAGATATGTCTGCGGAAGAAGTAAAGAGCACATTAGAAGCAGTAGCATCTACTGGGAAGTTCTGGTAATACCACTTTTGAATAGGCATTGTTGGTTATGCACTTAAACTGGGATCCTATCTTATCCTTGCCGATTTTTTATTGTTATATAGAGTTTAATGTATTGAGGAGTGGGTTTCTTTCTGAGTAATTCTAGGGTTTAGGGTCTCATCTCTGTATTGCTATATCTAGTTGAGTAGTTTCTTACCTTGTAATATTACAGGCAAGACTGGGAGAAACTAAAAGGAACACTATCGTACTGGTTGAAGAAGGTATGTGCAGGTATACCAGCAGTGTGCTTAGAATATATATTATCATTCCACATCCATCCTGATTATTTCAATATTTAACTATCTATGTGGTTTGTTGTAAAGGTTCTATCGGAATATTCTGAGGCAAAAATGACGGACGAACAACAAAAGGAAGCTCTTGGAGAAACATACTCAGAGCTGGTTAGTCGACTGGATGAAGGTCTATATCTACTCATTTGTTAGTTTTGTTACTTTGATTTCAGAAAGTTTATGTAGATGGGAATTGAAACTGCGAGATAGGGCTTGGCTTTGGGATAAGGGCTTAATGAAGGGTTTAGTATCTCATCAATCACTATCTATCTATTTTCTAATAGACCTGCTATAACTCTACACATCCTCCTTTTCTCAAAATGGCTACAAAAAAAAAATCTGTGTGAAGTTTCAAGAAAGTAACCTGTGTAAATGAAATAAAACGGCTTGTCTTGTACAGTGTGGGAAACATATGTTGAGAATTTGACAAGGGCTTTGCAATTCAGTTGTTTGAGCTGCTTTATGTTTTTTTCTGACCTTTTCCAGTATTATTTAGGCTTTTACAACTCTGAGTACTCTTTTTTATCCAGAGACCTTTCTAATTGGTTTCTTTTATTCCTGTCTTGTGTTGCAGCCCTTCTTAGTTTCGATGAAGGACCTCCATTTACATTGCAGAGACTCTGTGAGGTAAGTAGATGAGTTTGCTGGTCATGATTTACTCCAATGTCAGAGATATCATCTTCTTATTAGCTTGCCATGATTTAATTAAAAAAATTCACTTGTATAGTAGTGTAAGAGTGTAAGAATCAGTTGAATCCATACCTTCACTCTGTTGTTTTCCATCCTCATCGAATCGTAAACAAACTTATTTCCTTGATTTATGATATATCAGGATTTTCCATCGTTTAAAGTTTGTACTCCTAGTCCAGGATAAGTAAATGCTACATTTGTAACTCTTGGAAAAGTTGTAATTATCAAATCGTACCATTCAAGTGTCTTCTAAAAACTGCTCTCTTATATTGTTTTGGAGTTATAAGCTTCTAAAATTCTGTTGACATCATAACCACAAAGCTTTTTGGATTAATTTGCGTTCAACAGATCCTTTTGGCTGCAAGGAGCATCTACCCAAAGCTCTCAAAACTCGCTCTTGCATTAGAAAAGGTACGAATTTGAAATTCTTACCTCTGTGATTTTATACTTGATATACACATTTCTTCATTGATTTTGTGGAATATATGCAGAATCTGTTGGTTACTTCTATGTTAGCCATCAGTACAGACCCACAATCACAAATCGTTGATGATCCAAACACAGCAACCACAGACACAATAACAACTGCTGAAAGTTGCGCACCAAATGGAATTGACGCAATGGGAGGCGATAAGGATGAGATAATGACAGAGGTAGAAGAAGCAGATGTTGATGACGCAATGACTATTGACATGGAAACAATCGATGAACCATCAGAGACAATGGCGACCACAAGTGAAAATGAGACGCTAAGCGAAAACAGTTAGTTTCTGATTTGGTTGTTACGTTCTTCTATAATTTTTATCATTTCTTGGGCATGTTTTGGTTTATTAATCGTGGGTTATCAACTTTCTTCTGTAGCTGCTGCACAACCAGCATCGGATTCAATGGCTGCAGAGGAGGGAGATTCGCGGTTGCCTTCAACGTGTGCCTAGAGAGTCAGACTTTGAACAGCTTTGAAAACTGATCTCGAATATAATGCTTGTTCTACGAGAAGAGACTTTCTTGGATCTTGATTTTGCACTATATTAAGTCTCAAGTAGATTCGTGTTTCAGTGGATTTTTTGGTTTATAAGTAAAATGCCTTTATCCTGCTGACCAGCAAAAAAGAATAGTAAAGTCCCTAGATAAATTCATATCTTCATTATTCTTTTTGGCCAACAATGCATATAGACACTTTCAATTGTGATAATAGACTGATTCCATACAAATCTGGAATCTATTTTAATAAAACTATACGATATAGCACAGAATCATTTGAAATATGTCTTGTGTCAATTTTTTCTTTTTTCTAGGCTTTTTCCTTGAATATTAAGATAGTTTGCAACAGAGTGTTTTCAACGAGGATTTTTGGGTCCAATATTAACTCATTATCTAACAAATCTTCTGCATAACCAAAAAAAAGTATAAACCCACCAAAATGCCAAATATGTTGAGAAGAAAAAGAGAAGGGATATACATCTACCAAAGTCTCAATCGGACAAAGATGACTGCATAGAGAAGGTTTTTCAGATGATACAAATTTTCATCAGCAGAATATACAATGAAGCTTTCATGGCAGCATGATCAAAATTCAAAAGTAGTCTAATTGAGTCTAATATTGCCACCATGAGAAGATCATTCTTTCCTTAACAAAAAAGTCTTCAGAGATTCTGACTTCGTGATTACCTTTTCTAAAGCCAAGAAGAAGACATTGGCCATGGATATCAAAGTAAACCTGCAAGGAGCAATGACGTTTTACAAGATCATGGTCACAAGACTGAGAGTTATTGTACTGAACTACTGAATATAGCTCGCTGGGTTTTCAGGTCTTTATGTTACCTGGGGGAGTTAAAACGAGTGGCCAACCGATGTGAATCCAGCGGCTTTAACATCCTTAAGAGTAGATGATAACCAGTCCAAGCCTTCATAAAGCCCGTCTCCACGAAGAGCACAAGTACCTTGTATGTGCCATTTCCTGTTCTTGAGATCAAATAAGCCTAACCCTTCACATACTTCTCTCGGTGACATGGCTCCTCTCTAATATCCAGCAGCAATTGAAGAAGTGAATTGAGGAATTATAAGCACAGACGAGAGAAACAAGCAAAAACAAAAAGAAAATATCGAATTACCATGTCCTGTTTGTTTGCAAACACCAGAATGATACTGTTTAGCATGAATGGGTCTTTTATGATCTCCTGAGGAAATCCGAGAGCAGGTTAAGGTATAATAATCCAGAGAGTTTACGAAAAGTCTTTGCAAGTTCTAAGGTATTATACCTGAAATTCTTGCTTTGCTTTTCCGATCCTCTCTCGATCTAAGGAATCCACGACGTATATCTGCAAGAGCATTATAGAGTAAACTTATACCACGGTCGATAAAGATGGACAAAGATCTAAAGATTGGCCAAGCAACATATAATACTGCAACATCATAACCAAATATAGGATAACATATGGCAACATGGCGATGGGAAATCTGAAGTTAAGTATCTGACTGAAAGCAAATATCAAAAAGAAGTATATACGTACAAGTCCATCAGTATTATTGAAGTAGTGCCTCCAAAGAGGTCTCAGTTTCTCTTGGCCACCAACATCCCAAACTGTGAACATCACATTCTTGTACTGACCTTTCTCAACATTGAATCCTGCATAACAAAGTTTAAATTATCAGCAAACATAATCCAAGCAACCAAAGGAACAATAACCATATAAAAGTAAAATGTGTAATACACTAAGTATCATAACTGCATTGACACAAGAGAAGTTCACAGACAAGACTTATGACTTCAGAAGTACAAGGCACAATATCACAAAAGTTGGCAGAATATCAGTATGTAAACATATCATGAGATTCAACTGAAGAAGAAGATAGATATTCCAAGTATATACAATTCTGATCCCACCTCTCCGCAATCAAATTTTTTGTTTTTTTGTAAGGTGTGAATAGAATGAATCTAACAGCTTTCACCAAAAGATAAATCCAAAACTCGTTCCAAAACAAGAAATGAATCCCACTACTTAGCTTCTGAGAACAAGAATAATCACAGCTATGACATTAACACAAGAATTCTGCAAAGTTCTTAAGAAATGAGCAAAAAAAAGAAAAAGCACACAGCTTACCAATGGTGGGAACAGTAGACAAAACTTCTCCAATATGAAGCTTGTAGAGAATAGTTGTTTTGCCAGCAGCATCCAGCCCCAGCATAACGACCTGTCCATAATCACAAAATTGAAAACCAAAAAAAAAAAAAAATTCAAAAATCATTTCTTCAAATTTGTTCCTCATGCCACAGCTCACAACAAATCTATGATTAGTAATAGAGAAGAATCAACCATCAATTTGGCATTGGTCTACACAAGATTGAGTTTTTAAGTATTTTCCAAATCCAAAATTCCAAAACATCAAAGATCAGACATGGGCGATAAAAGCCATGACTAAAATCAAAAACACGAGATCCCATCAAGAAAAACCCAGGAAATGATCCAGATTTTCCAGATAAATAGCATGAGAGAAGATGAGATTACCCTCATTTCTTGATTGCCGAAGAAAGTATCGAATAGCTTACGAAAAGCTTGACCCATGGCTCCAATACCCAAAAAAAAATCAAAAAATAGTTTATCGAGCTAGACAGAAAAAGAAATCGTAGAGAAAATCAGACGACGACGACGAACGATCGATCTTGGAGGAGGAGACAAAGGAGACGGTGAAGGAATTATCAGAGAGAAATTGAAGGGAATAATTGTACGCGTTTCGGTCCAAACGATTTCAGGAGCAAGTCTTCAACGGAATATTCATATTCCTTTCATTTTTCATTTTTTTCAAATTATTTTACTTCCAACATCCTCTCATTTTCTCAAATATATATACATATAATAATAATATAGCAAAATAATTCATAATCTTTCTTTCTAGGCTTTGCGGCCCAAATTACAAAAATAAAAATATGGGCTGGCTCGGTTTAACAATCACATATTTACCTACCAAAGGAAATAACATTTGTGTGGGTCAAAATCTCAGCTTTGGACCCTATCCCATGTTAAAAAGTCATAAAATTTGAGTAAAAAGGTGGGATTTAAAAAAAGATATTAATAAATCAAAGAATCTGGATTTTTAAGTACATTATATTTCAGGTTTGTTACTTTTTGGGTCAATTGATCCTAGATAAGAAAAAAAAAACAACTCCTTCCTTTTCTTTGTTGACTGGTAAATAAATTGCTATTTTTTCTTTCTTCCCTCTAAAGTCTAAACCATTCAACCAATCACATCTTACCACAAATCCCATAAAAATCTTACTACTAGTAGAAAAGTTAATACGGGCATTTTAGGAAAAGCGATAACTGCCACGTGGGAGTCGCCGGTATACCGACATATATATTTTTTTTTGAAACATAGAAGTTTTTGGTTGGAAAAAACATATAGAATTCTTTTCAAGAAAAAAAGATACTGCGGAATATAACTCAAATCAAGTGTTTTTATATCGTATATTCAATTTTTGTTTAAATGTTATAGAAATCATTTTTTAAATGTCGATAAAAAAGAATCTAATAATTAATTGAGAATATGCATAAACTAACCATGAATCTCAAAAGAATTGAGAAACTAACCATGGTGTCAGAAGACACACTCTCTCCTCAATTACAATTACTTTTATACCCATTTATTTGTTACATGTTATTTTTAAAAATCACATAAACACTCACAACGATTAACGACTACGACACCGCATTCTTCTCCTTCTCGCGACGGGAGAGCGACGACCATAATAAAATCATTGTTACTAATTTTATCTACCATTATCATCATCACCCACCGTATTCTTCTCCTTTTCGCGACGGAAGAACGATGACTACAATAAAATCACTGTTACTATTTGTGACTACGACACCACCATCACCACTCGTGACGAACACCACCACCGCTTCTTCCAAAACCATCATCACCTCCGCCGTAACCACCTTCCTCACGGCTACCACTACCACTGTATACATCTGATCTGTCAAAAATCACTCATTTTCTATATTTTGGTCATGGTTGTTGTGAGAATGAATAGATTTTGTAAAATTTCACGTTCTTTTTTAATATTAATCGATATTTTTTTGTTTGACACGCTATTATAATATATATCATGTTATTAATATGTTTCGCACGGTTCCTTTTCAAATGAAATGATATTTATTTATATGACATGCTATTTTTACAAAATAAACGTTATAAAATGTCACTTTTTTGATAAATATCATGTTATTTTAATATGTTTCACGCGATTTGTTGAAATATCTCAAATCTATGACTTTTTCTCCGCATAAACTTGCTCATGGTTCAACTTTTCAAATGAAATGATATTTGTTCATATTACATGCTATTTTGAACAACTGTACGTTATAAAATGTCACTGTTTTTAAAAATATCATGCTATTTTAACACGTTTCACGCGATTTGTTGAAATTTCTCAAATCTATTAGTTTTTTCTCTGCATAAGCTTGCTTATGGTTCAACTTGCAAGGACATTTTTGTATTTTAATATGCCATCATATGGTTATTTACCTATAAAAAACTGACAATGGTTAGTTTCTTAATTTTGACTCAAAATTTGGTTATTTTCTAATATTACCCTAATTAATTTTAGATAATGTACAATACAGATATGACAAATTGACAATAACATGTAGTCATGTACTTTCGCGAAAAAATCTATAATAAGAAAAAATATATAGAAAACATTTTTGTGAAGAAAAGAAAAAGATCAAAAATCGGATTTGTTTCTAACTGTCGTTTATTAAAAAAAAGTTCTTACTTGTTTATTAGAAGAAAGAGAGAGAGATCGGTACCAACCACGAACACGAGCTTTACTCTTGCTCGGTGGTTCATTTACAACCACACTCTCTCTTCTCTTTGGCCTCTCTATTTATTCCAACCAAACTTCACATGCTGATCAAACCTTCTCTTCTTCATTACTCACCATGACCAAACCCTCGGAGCCAACTAGAGACTCCCACGTGGCAGTTCTCGCTTTTCCTTTCGGTACTCACGCAGCTCCTCTCCTCACCGTCACGCGCCGCCTCGCCTCCGCTGCTCCTTCCACCGTCTTCTCCTTCTTCAACACCGCGCACTCCAACTCTTCGTTATTTTCCCCAGGCGACGAAGCAGATCGTCTGGAGAACATCAGAGTCTACGATGTTCCCGACGGTGTTCCGGAGGGATACGTGTTTAGCGGGAGACCTCAGGAGGCGATCGAGCTGTTTCTCGGATCGGCGCCGGAAAATTTCCGGAGAGAAATCGCGGCGGCGGAGACGGAGGTTGGTAGGGACGTGAAATGTTTGTTGACTGATGCGTTTTTCTGGTTCGCGGCTGATATGGCGACGGAGATGAATGCATCGTGGGTTGCGTTTTGGACCGCCGGAGCAAACTCGCTCTCTGCTCATCTCTACACAGATCTCATCAGAGAAACTATCGGCGTCAAAGGTTTATACAAATTTTTGAATGCTTCCCAATTCTGGCTTGTGGTTTTGTAATGTATCTCATAAATAAATATGCCATTAAAGGAAAGTTTAGCTAAAAGAAGAAACAGAGGTTAAGATACTTTTGATTTGAAGATTTATATATATTTGTGGTAATGATTATTGATTCCATTCTAATTTACAGAAGTAGGTGGGCGTATGGAGGAGACATTAGGGTTTATTTCAGGAATGGAGAAGATCAGAGTCAAAGACACACCAGAAGGAGTTGTGTTTGGTAATTTAGACTCTGTTTTCTCCAAGATGCTGCACCAAATGGGACTTGCTTTGCCTCGTGCGACTGCGGTTTTCATCAATTCTTTTGAAGAACTGGATCCTACGTTGACCGATAACCTCAGATCGAAATTCAAACGTTACCTGAACATCGGTCCTCTCGGGTTATTATCTTCTACATTGCAACTAGTGCACGATCCTCACGGCTGTTTGGCTTGGATAGAGAAGAGATCCCTTGGTTCTGTGGCGTACATTAGCTTTGGTACGGTCATGACACCGCCTCCTAGAGAGCTTGCGGCGATAGCAGAAGGGTTGGAATCGAGCAAAGTGCCTTTTGTTTGGTCGCTTAAGGAGAAGAACTTGGTTCATTTACCAAAAGGGTTTTTGGATAGGACAAGAGAGCAAGGGATAGTGGTTCCATGGGCACCGCAAGTGGAACTGCTGAAACACGAGGCAACGGGTGTGTTTGTGACGCATTGTGGATGGAACTCGGTGTTGGAGAGTGTTTCGGGAGGTGTTCCGATGATTTGCAGGCCGTTTTTTGGGGATCAGAGATTGAACGGAAGAGCAGTGGAGGTTGTGTGGGAGATTGGAATGACGATTATCAATGGAGTCTTCACAAAAGATGGTTTTGAGAAGTGTTTGGATCGAGTTTTGGTTCAAGATGATGGTAAGAAGATGAAATGTAATGCTAAGAAGCTTAAAGAGCTAGGACACGAAGCTGTCTCTTCGAAAGGAAGCTCCTCTAAGAATTTCGGAGGATTGTTGGATGCAGTTGCGAGCATTGTTTATATGTAAAATGAGTTTGGACAAAAACACTTTCTATTATTGGTAACAAAAACAGAGTTAAAGAAGAAGAAGGATGAAAGTTAAAAGGAAGCCCAAGAGGTTGTCTCTTTTAAAGGAGGATCAGAGAGATATGGTTAGATGTTGTTGTGAACATTATCATATGCGTTTTCATATAATAGGACTATAGGAGTGTTTGTTCTTAACTTTTAAGTGACGACGATTAACGAATGTGTGGCCTGGTATTGTTTGGTTTGATCTTAGTAAATCGAAGTCTTAACTGAGACTGGTTAGATCTCTGGTTTAGGCACGGTTTAGAGCTTCATAACTTGATCTCTCAACTCCTTTAATATATAAAGCAAAGCAAAGAAAACCGAAAATATGAGAAGACCTTATGATGAAATGTTTAACCACTAAATCACCCATCAACTGATTTTTTTATATTTTTTTATTTTAATTTGATCTCATCAACATACTTTTGTAAATCAAACTCGAATACAAATTGAGTGTTTATCCATACCAGCAATTGGACTTAGCCAATCCTGGGGCATCGTTGCTTAATTCAAAAACATTTAAAGAAAAAGTGGAAGCTCTCTTTGTGATAACAACAGCTAGTCGTTCTCTATCATGTTAACTAGGTGTTTTTATTGCAAAGAGAGTTCATGGATGAGAACTCTCCAGCGGGCATTAATTTTAGCAATGAGGTCAAGGATGCTTTGGATGAAGGAGCATATGGAGATTACAAATTTGGCTTGACTCTGATCTTGAATGCACAGCTCAGAGGATCTTGCGGAAAAGACCGGTCAAGCCTACTCAAAAGATCCAAGAAATGTGGCAAATGCGGTCGTGGTGGCCAAGGAAGCCGATGACACTACCATTGCAGAGTAGTGGACCAACATTACTACTTCTTACTCATTCTCATCCTTTGTTTATGTGTCGGTCACGAGTCTCTCTCCCATCCAACTTTCAAAACTATATGACCCAAAAAGTCATCTCTTGTGTACTATTCGGGCCGTCTCTACCCATGGCAACATCGACATTTATCATGGGTCCAAAACCATTTTTAAAAAATTTAGTAAAGAAAATGAGCACAATTTTTAGTAAAAATTGTAGTAAGAAAGTTGAATTTTTATATTAATTTTATCAAGGGCCTTTCCATATATTGAGACAACACTGACACTTGTATTTAGTATTTACATTTAAATTCAGTGAATAATCAATCAAATAATATCTATATCAATAGGATCCGTTAATTTTTGGTCCACATGAAATAAAGATGAACCACGAATTTTACCTACCAACAGTACAGCGGATTTGTATAAATTAATTAAATTTGGTTAAGAGTGTACTTGTGAGAGAGCGAGAGAGTAACAACAACCATTCTAAATTTGGTTAAAAGTGTACGTGTGAGAGAGACTAACCACAACCATTCCAAATTCATATTCTCTCTTTAACGTTTGCCTCCTCTTCCATGGCCAACTCCCACGTCGCAGTTCTCGCTTTTCCATTCGGCAGTCACGGTCAGGCTATCCTCGCCGTCACCCACCGTCTCGCCACCGCATCTCCCTCCACCGTCTTCTCCTTCTTCAACACCTCACAATCCAACGTTTCATTATTCTCCTCCGATCGTCCTGCGAACATTCGGGTCCATGACGTGTCTGACGGTGTTCCCGAGGGATACGTGCTCTCCGGAAATCCACAGGAGGCGGTCGAGCTGTTTCTTGAAGCGGCGCCGAAGATTTTTTGGAGAGAACTCGCGGTGGCGGAGACTGAGGTTGGTAGGAAAGTGACATGCATGCTTACGGATGCGTTCATCTGGTTCGCTGCGGATATGGCGGCGGAGATGAAAGTGTCGTGGGTTGCTTTCTGGACCTCCGGACAAAACTCGCTCACTGCTCATCTCTACACAGATCTCATCAGAGAAACCATCGGTGTCAAAGGTTTATACAAATTTTCAACTTGTGATTTTTATTATAGGAAAGTTGCTAAAAAGGGAAACAAATGTTAAAAGAATTATGTCACCTATTAAAGGAAAGTTGCCAAAAAGGGAAACAAATGTTAAAAGAATTTTATGTCACCTATAAAATTTCAAATTTAAATAAACGAATTTAATTACAAGATTCCTGAATTTTGTTCTTTTGTTGATAATGATTTTATTTCTTCTAATTTACAGAAGTAGATGGGCGTATGGAGGAAACATTAGGGTTTATTTCAGGAATGGAGCAGATCAGAGTCAAAGACATACCAGAAGGAGTTGTGTTTGGGAATTTAGACTCTGTTTTCTCAAATATGCTCCACCAAATGGGACTTGCTTTGCCTCGGGCGACTGCGGTTTACATGAATTCATTTGAAGAATTAGATCCTACATTGACTGTAAACCTCATGTCGAAATTCAAACGTTATTTGAGCATCGGTCCTCTCGCGTTGTTATTTTCTCCATCGCAAAGAGAAACAACATTGCATGATCCTCACGCCTGCTTAGCTTGGATGGAGAAGCGGTCCACTGATTCTGTAGCGTACATTGCCTTCGGTAGAGTCATGACACCGCCTCCTGGAGAGCTTGTGGCAATAGCACAAGGATTGGAATCGAGTAAAGTGCCTTTTATTTGGTCGCTCCAAGAGAAGAACATGGTTCATTTACCAAAAGGGTTTTTGGATCGGACAAGAGAGCAAGGGATGGTGGTCCCATGGGCACCACAAGTGGAGCTGCTAAACCATGAAGCAACGGGTGTGTTTGTGTCGCATGGTGGGTGGAACTCAGTGTTGGAGAGTGTGTCGGCAGGTGTACCGATGATTTGTAGACCGATTTTCGGGGACCATGCACTCAATGCAAGATCCGTGGAGGCTGTGTGGGAGATTGGAATGACGATTATTAATGGAGTTTTCACCAAGGATGGATTTGAGGAGAGTTTGGATCGGGTTTTGGTTCAAGATGATGGCAAGAAGATGAAGGTTAATGCTAAGAAGCTTAAAGAACTAGCAAAAGAAGCTGTCTCTACGGAAGGAAGCTCCTTTGAGAATTTCAAAGGTTTGTTGGACGAAGTTGTGAAAGTTTAATGCAAATTGACTTTGGATAAATAAACAAATAAACATGTTCTGTTTTAATAGTAAACAAAAACAGAGTTAGAAAGATGAAGGATATTGCTAAGATGCTTAAATAAGAAGCCGTCTATTCGATAAAAAAACTCATATTTGTAACTATCAGGATGGTTCGAGCTAGGTAGCTGTGAACATTATCATTAAAAGAACACTTCAATTAACCAGGTTTACCATGGCGAACAATTCTAATGTGGAGAAAAATGGGGAGGGTTCTTCTTATTTCATTACGGCATGCCCCGACCCTTCCCTAACACTGGTAACTAGAAAATTAAATCACTTCCACAATGCAAGTGGTGATCTCATGGCTAAAGATTGAAGCATGTGTTGCCTTTGAAATAGAAAACCTACAAATAAAACCCTTGTTTGAAAAATCGCTAGGCGCTAGTCGGGCGCTCGGCATGGGCCTAGCGATTAATCGGAAAATCGGATTAAAATCGGGGATTAATCGGAGATTAGTTTTAGGGTTATTTTAATATTTTTAAAGTATATTAATCCAATATTGTAAAAATTTATGATTTTTATTACAAATTTATGATTTTTATTAAAATTTGAACACAAGTTATTGTAAAACATCACAAACTCCCCATTCAAATGATTGAATAACAAAAATAAAAAGTATTTATATACTTGCAATCTAAAAAATAATCGGGGTATATAAGATTAGGCGGAGAATAATCGGATTAGGCGGGAAGTAATCGGATTAGGCGGGAAGTAATCGGATTAGGCGGAGAATAATCGGGTTACTGATTTTTTAGGGGATTAGTCATTAATCGAGGCGGATAGGGTGGGCCTAGCGATTAAGCGGGGAGTAATCAGAGCTAGGCGGGGATTTTTAGAACAGGGAATAAAACAACACAACGTATCTATCTAAGAGCACTTTCATCCGTTAAAAACCCAACAGGATATCTGAGAAATAAAATAATATTAATTTTTTTAAACATAGGCAAACAGTTGTAGAGATGGGTATCTTAAAGTTTCTCAAACCAGAAACGTTTATGTCTTCTCTCCTCATTTTCCTATTTCTTTTGTTTATTTTAATGGAGAATATCTCACCTACATACTCCCAATGGAAATGCTCTAATAACATCTTTATCAGTAAAAACGTTAGCAGTTTCTCATAAAATATTATTTTAATAATTTTGGTATAATATTATTATTTATTTAAAAAAGAAATTATAAAAGAAGCATTTATTCAATTACAACAAAACATGTGTCAAGAAAGACAATGCCGAGAAAGATTGTTTACGTATGTGATATTGAGACATTATGTCAACAAAATTTAAAGAATTTGTGTAAAAAAAAACTAACTTAAAGACAACGCTTAGAAAGATTGTTTATATATGTGATATTAAGACATTATGTCAACATAACCTATCTTATCAGATTTTTCTTTTCAACTGTCATCTTCTCCTTCTTCTATACCTTCCTTGCTATCATATTTTATAACAAAAGTGTGTAGATGTTAAGGGTCTGACCATTAATTCTAATTTAAAAATGAGCCAATCAAATAAAATATGACTTTATGTTTATTTCATAATCCAATATTGGATTAATGCTCACATTGAAACACATTAAAAACATGAGTAAATGCATAAATACAATTAAAGATTTAGAACTCATTAAAATTGTTTGATTTAGTGCTAAATGCGTTATAAGAATAGTGATGCATTTTGATAATAAAATCAAATGCTAAATGCCGAGAATAAATGAAACTTTCTGAGACAAAATTCAATGTCTTAGACTAAGAGCACCTTTTTGTTTATGCTATTACTGAACGGAAGCTACAAACTTAAGGTGGATGGAGTGCTGAGATTTCCGTTAATAAAATAAATAAAAATTTAATTAAAAAAATGCAAAATATAAGCAATTTATAAACAAAATGTAAGTAAATACAAAAAAACACAATCTTAAATAGATTTTTTACCGTCACAACGGTTTGTAATTTTCGTGGGCTTGAACTCTCTCTATTATACATTCTCTGTATTTTTTCTCAGATTTTGCTTCTCTTTGTAGAACGAAACAAAACTTTGAAATGAAAATGTAATGAATATTTTTTAAAAAATTGTGAAAGTGAGAATTTTCAGTTTTTTATTCATCATGATTTTTATATTCTTGCTTTTTTTTGTTAAGATAACTTTGTAATTAATATATACATATCTAAACAAATTTTATGTCGATAGATATTTGTTTTATTAAAAAAAAATATATGGTATAGTCTCCGCATAAACAACTGTATATGTGTTCTTTCTGCCATACATCTAACGTAGTACTTTAGAACATTGACTAAAAGACAGATGAGACTTGATGAGAAAAACTCACCATCTAAGAACCACATATTTTACCTACCAAAACAATATAGCAGGGACAGAAACAAAGGACATAAATTTAAGTTTGATTAAGAGAGAGAGATAGAGGCTATACTTGCTCGGTGGCTCATCCACGACCATTCTCTTTATCTTTATTCTTTGCATACTTCTATTTAATTAAACTACACACACTAACTCTCTTTAGCATTACTTCCTTCATGGCCAAACCCTCCGAGCCAAACAGAGACTCCCACGTAGCAGTTCTCGCTTTCCCCTTCGGCACTCATGCAGCTCCTCTCCTAGCCGTCACGTGCCGTCTCGCCACCGCTGCTCCCTCCACTGTCTTCTCCTTCTTCAACACCGCACGATCCAACTCGTCGTTACTCTCCTCTGATCTTCCCGCGAACATTCGAGTCCACAACGTCTCTGACGGTGTTCCTGAGGGATTTATGTTGACGGGGAATCCACAGGAAGCGGTTGAGCTGTTTCTTGAAGCGGCACCGGAGATTTTCCGGAGAGAAATCAAGGCGGCGGAGACGGAAGTTGGTAGGAAAGTCAAGTGCATTCTTACGGATGCGTTCCTCTGGTTCGCAGCGGAGACGGCGGCGGCGGAGATGAAAGCGTCGTGGATTGCGTACTATGGAGGCGGAGCAAACTCGCTCACTGCTCATATCTACACAGATGTCATCAGAGAAAACGTCGGTGTCAAAGGTATACACAATCTTTTATTGATTTACGATTCCATTAAGACCATTTCAATATGGCAACTATAGATGCCTTCAATGGGAAGAAAACCTGGCTCTTCCACAATATCCCCCGAGGGATTGTTTTTAAAAGTGAGATTTTGTCCTTATATATGCAGTTTAAGGAAAATCGTGATTTATATGTTATATTTTTGAGGTAATGATTTTGATTCCATTCTAATTTACAGAAGTAGGTGGGCGTATGGAGGAGACATTAGGGTTTATTTCAGGAATGGGGAAGATCAGAGTCAAAGACACACCAGAAGGAGTTGTGTTTGGGAACTTAGACTCTGTTTTTTCTAAAACGTTGCACCAAATGGGTCGTGCTTTACCTCGTGCCAAAGCTGTTTTCATCAATTCCTTTGAAGAATTGGATCCTACATTTACAAATGACTTCAGTTCGAAATTCAAACGTTACCTAAACATCGGTCCTCTCGCTTTATTATCTTCTCCATCGCAAACATCCACACTAGTGCACGATCCTCACGATTGCTTGGCTTGGATCGAGAAGAGGTCCCCTGCATCTGTAGCGTATATTGCCTTCGGTAGAGTCGCGACACCGCCTCCTGGAGAGCTTGGGGCGATAGCACAAGGATTGGAGTCGGGTAAAGTGCCTTTCGTTTGGTCGCTACAAGAGAAGAACATGGTTCATTTACCAAAAGGGTTTTTGGATCGGACAAGAGAGCAAGGGATGGTGGTCCCATGGGCACCACAAGTGGAGCTGCTAAACCATGAAGCAATGGGTGTGTTTGTGTCGCATGGTGGGTGGAACTCAGTGTTGGAGAGTGTGTCGGCAGGTGTACCGATGATTTGCAGACCGATTTTCGGGGATCATGCGGTCAATGCAAGATCTGTGGAGGCTGTGTGGGAGATTGGAATGACGATTATTAATGGAGTTTTCACAAAGGATGGATTTAAGGAGAGTTTGGATCGGGTTTTGGTTCAAGATGATGGCAAGAAGATGAAGGTTAATGCTAAGAAGCTGAAAGAACTAGCGCAAGAAGCTGTCACTACCAAAGGAAGCTCCTTCGAGAATTTCGCAGGATTGTTGGACGAGGTTGTGAAAGTTTAATTTAAACTGAGTTGGATAAAGATTAATAAACAACAGCTACTAGTTGTTATCTTGCCATGTGGGCGGGGAAAACAAATTATAGATATATGTAATATCTATATATTTTAGTAGCGTAAAACGTTTTTACGAACATATAAAATTAGTAGGAGCTAAAATCTAAATTATTGCATCTTATTAGGGCCATAGCATGCTTCGATTTCATAATTCCGTTCATGGACTATATATATTTTGTCAACGGCTCATGTAGAGTAAGAAACCTTATTAAAATAATTATGATCAACTTGAATATACAGTATTTGAAATTTTCAGTTTATATCAGAAAAACACAAGTCGAGGGAGAAAATGTAGTACAATAGTTTTATTTTATTTAATGAAGTTCCATTTCATAAGAGTTAACACAAGAAAAAAATAATGATGTCTGAACTCTGAAGTCAATGTTTTGTTTCGTAAAGTTGTCTCAGCACACTTTTAAAAGTTGAAGATTTTAATGAGAAGATAGATAATTATAGCAGTAAGAAAAACTTACAATTAACCCCCTAGGGGTAACAAAGATTTAGAGTTTTAAAAAAAAAATATCTTGCACCTAAAACACGAATCACTGAGTAATAGAAACAAACCCGAAAAAGGTCTAATATTTAAAGCAAAGCAAAAAGGAGCCAACCATATGAAATAACTAGAGAAGATCGCGCTAATGTTCTTTAAATCTACATTAAACCCAATTAAATTAACCAAACAAGACACTAATTTATCCCCAAAAAGATCTCTGTTTTCTTAGCTTTTCCAATCCTCAAAATCGAATTGTGAAAGGCTTCGGAAAAAGGCAGGCAGAGATACGGTCGGGGAAATTAATCTCTCTTTCCTGTTTTCAAAACCTATGAATACAAAAAATCCAATCCATTGAACACAGGAAGCTTCTTCTTGTTGCAGCCTTCTTAATTTTATGAGTCCACCATCTCGTCTTGAATCTCATTAGGAGCAATAAGCCCAGGAATCGAAAGCATTCTTTGACGCTCTCTCTCTCTCTGCGCAGCTGCTTCCTCAGCATATAGATCTTTGTTATCCTGAAAACAAGTATTCAACAAATTGGCTTTGTCTATTGGTTTTGAGTTTCTTAAAACCAATTTTGCGAAAAACAAGTTTAATTACCTGAGCGGAAAACTCCTTAGACTGTACAAGGAAGTCACGAATGTTATTCTTAAATCCAGACGGGTCATTTCTAGACTCGTAAAGTCCATCCACAAATTGTGTGACCTGAATATTTGTTGATATTCAATAATCAGATACGAGTAGGAGTCAACATGAAAACTGTAAAAGTAAAACTTCTGGTTTTAGTTTTTATTTACCTCTGCTGCAGTCATGTTGGGGAATGAAGAGCTCAGTAGCTTAATGGTGTATTCGCGAACAAATGCAGCGTTGTTCAGATACGGGTAAGGAACAGTTGTGGCATCCCATAAAGGTTCTGTCAAAGCACCGCTCTCAGGCTGAAATATATAATAAACAAACGCATAAGTGCATAGAACTACCCATTCCCAAGCAAAGGATTACTTAAACTATCAAATAATATACAATAAGAGAAGAGATGGTTTTACCAGACAAAACAGATGCTGCAGCACCAACACATGCAGCTTGAAGCCAGGCTTATGGAAGGTATCAGTCAAAACGGCAAATATTTCTTGCTCGATTTGCATAAAGTATGTCCGGTAGAATTGATTACAAAACTCAGATTGCTGTCATAATCAGAGGACAATATTAGAGCAGACGTAATATATGTCACATCCACCGAGCTAAAAGAAGGAAAATAAACACCAAACCTGAAAGTTTTTCAGCATCTCAAGCAACAGATTAAGCCCGGTTTCAGCGATATTTCTCTCAGTATGTCTAAATGCCCAGATAATTGAATCCATCACTAGCTTCAGTTGCTGTTGCAAAATGACAAGACAGTAAGAAAGATAAGCAAATAGTGAGAGAGCCTTAGAAAGAAGGTCACAAGGATAATATATGCAAAAACGTATTCACTAACCGGACTTGATAACTTTATCAAGGCAGGGAAACAAAATGTAGCAATAGCACGGAGTAATGAGAAAAACTTGAGGCGGTGTTCTGGATAATCTTCAAAGTTCTTAGTTATCATCTGCAATAGGATGAATGAAAAGTGTCAATAAAGTATATACAAAGCATAGGTAAAACCTCCATGTAAGTTTTTTCAGCCCGTCAAATACACAATCCATAAACTCTGTTACCTCCAATGTACACTGGAATACAGCTTCAAATATGTGAGGCACGTCTTCTAACATTGTCGCCTTGTACCTGAAAGAAAAAATCCAAATAAAATCTTGCAGCATGGTAAACATCCAGAACGATGCAGATGGTAAACATCCGGCTAGATCTTCCAATCTTTTCACAATTACAGTTAATTACTATGGCACACATCAACAAATAAGAGGCATACTTGTTTATAATCGTTGCAAAGAGTGAAAGAACTTCGGATTCCCTAGCATCAGGCACATTCCTCGCATAGTCACCAAGTACTGATTCCATCATTGGCGGCACAAATTGTTTCCCTATGTGTGGTTGGTCCTCAGCTTTGTCTAAGAAGGTTTCTATCAGCTTAAGGGTTTCCCTCTTAACAGATCTGTATAGCAAAGAATTACAACATAAACTATTCCAGTTTTTACAGAGGCATCTAGAAATGTGTCTTTGGTGCATAAAGCCATCCAAACCTTAAGAGTTTTACAAAAGATGTCTTGGAAGCATATGGTCCTCCCTCAGTAATGTTGGTTGACACAAGCTCACTGTACATTCTGTTGCAGCCATGGAAAAAATAAAAATGAAAATCCAAGTTAAAGAACTAGAGGAAGAGTACTATAACTATTAATGCTATAAGGAAGTATCATGGAGTTACCTGTATACATTCAGCATATCCAAGAAGATCAAGGAAATTTGGGATAAGAAGTATGTTCCCAGTGAAGTAGCAGCACTAGTATTAGTCTGCAGGGAAAAAGACATGTTAATAGTTGGACGACCTTACAATCAAATCACAAATTGTCTAAACACCAACAGATGCAAAAACTTAACTATTACAATGACATGAATTCACGTGATGGAATAATAATGAATTGTGAGGAATAGGTAAGAAATCAGACCTGTAGGATGTTAAGCACTGTACGTATCACACCTGGATCCTTGAGGAATTCTACACTTTGGCGTGCCTGTCCTATGATTTCTGCCCATTTCTACATTGTATAGGGGAGCGGTTTTAGCCAGATATGTAAACAAAGCTTAACAGCCACATATTAATTAACATACCTGATTGGGGAGTGCCATCAACCTCTGGAGATATTCATCTCTCTTCTGAGGATCTGGTTCTGCTTGGATCATATTACCAACCTGGAGAAAGAGAGAGGATGAAATCACAACAGAAAAATAGCTCTGATTGGCATGCGAATAACACATCTGGAAAACTTACTGATTCATAAAATGAGTGTATTTGATGAGGCTCAAGATCTTGAACAGTTGTTGCAAGGCCTGATAGAAGTTCAGATACAAATGGTTCATTCTCTCCAACCTGAAAGCGCAAAGAACTGTATTTCATATCTCATTCAGAAGACAATGGATATACTAAAGGTGGATTAAATACAGTAATACATACCTGTACAATAACAAATTTTCGCTTGCACTTTTGAACTATTTTCAAGAATGTGTCACATGCCATGTCCTGAAAGGGAAACATAAGTATTAAGTATCTATGATTGGGAAGATGCAAGGTCTATAGTTCTATGCAAGAATACTCAGTCAAAAAAAGAGACTTCAGATGCTAGCTTGAGAAGATTATAAACAAACTGCCGCACCGTCCACACGAAACTAACAACTTGAGCATATTTTTGCTACCAATATAATCTCCAAAATCTTATTCACGGATTTTAACAGCGAATAACACATCATTTAATCTGAGATTCCACCTGGACAACTGTATCTCAGAATATATAAAGTTTGGGACGAGCTACCTGAACACCAGGATGTGTCTCATGCATGAATTCAAACAACTTGTTCACAACTGTCTTCAAAAACTTCCAATGGGCCCTTAAGAATCTCGGGTACTGGCCAACGACATACCTGCAACAAAGCCAAAGCAGAACAGAGAGGTAAGACTTAACCGGAAATAAAAAAGAATAAACATCCCAGATCTTTTCAGTTAAGTATGAATAAATCTAATGCCGCCTTGAAAGAAATAGAAAATACAAGTGAAGTACTACAACAACCTAGGCAGAAAGTCAGCTGAAAAGTATAATTCAGTATGACGAAACAAACTTACATAATGTTGCTCGCAATAACGGCTTTATTGTCTTTTCCCTTAGTAATTTCACATAAATTCAACAAATCACGAATGACCATCACCAAAAACCTGTTTTCCTGAAGAAAAAAATGGAGTTTAACAATAGTAGGCACAGAATTGACAATGTCGAACAAATCTTCCCAGAACAAAGTAAGGAGCAGTCAAGCCAATACTGATATATCATGAAATGAGGGAGGTTAATGAAAGAAACAATTAACATTAAAGGTTAACATTGGCAAAAAAATTTAATTAGCCAATAGATCGTAAGGTACAGCATTACAAACAAGAATTTCTACTGTTATGAAAAGAAAATGGAGTCGGGCTGAGCGCTAGGAAATTTTTTTACCTGATCTTCAGCCATAGATCCAGAAATAGATCCAATAGCCCAGCACAAAGTGTTCAAGTTGTTCCATGCCCATTCCTCCCCACTTAATTGTTTGTTTAGCTTCCTCAACATCTTTTAAAGGAACAATCAGAAGTTCACATCAGCACAACACTCAACAGCATGGAACCGACAAGTAAGCTTACATATCTACCAGAAAATCTCATATCTAATAACACTTCAACGTTTCAATTGCTAAATCTAGAGTACTACTATGATAGTTCACACTATAACAAGGAAAACCCATACTTGATCAAAACCCTCTAACTGTTAATCGTCACTATTTAACAAATTAATATGAATAGACCGGTATCATCATGGTGACACTGTACCTGCTTCTCGGTATCATCATGGTCAAGGTGTGAGAGGTAGATTAATGTCTCCCGCATAATCTGCAATTGTTCAAGCAAGAAATGGGGAAAAAATCAAAGAGGATTCAAATAAAACTACATTTCCTGAGCTATAATGTGACACTGTTAGTATACATCTAACATATCCGAAGAAGAGCAGTATGAATTGAACAAGAATTGGTACCTTATACTGGACAAGAACATCATTGTCCTTCATGGTTTCACGGACGATGTTCCCATTTTCATCTTCAACAATAAGCACTTCTTCAGGCTTCGCCATGCGGTTAATCATTAACCCTCTTAATTTGGACATTGGGTTAGAATAAAGTTGACGCCGCTGCATGACTTGAGAACCAAGGCCATCAACCATACCAGGAAGGAAAGGCATCTGGGAATATGCAAGTATAGTATCAACCTTATATAAAAAGTAAAAAATTGATCATATTAGTCAAGGAATCCAACCTACCTGCAATCCCATCAGGCTTGCACTTACTGCAGGGTTATCAGAATTATGATGTGCATCAAACAGCTCCAAAACCAACGTGTTCCAATAATCCAAACAAACCTGCTCAATCCACAAGCAAGCAAAAACCGTCATCTTTTAGACACGAGCAAAGCACATAAGAGCATTATTAAGGAAAAAATGAAACATACAACTGTACTAACAGCCATCATAATAACAAAGACAATTACATACCTTAAATACTTCAGTGTCATCAACATATGATATATTAATGAGATATTCGAGACCAGCAAGTAACAAAGCAACAACTTCTGGCGCTGATTCTAGGACTCGAATATGAAACTACAGAGATAGTGATATAGTTAAGAAATAGATGATGAAACAATAAATACTGGAAGCATTAAACACAAACCATGAACCATTATTGTACATATCGAGAATTCCATAAACCCAACATGAGATATCTAACTCAACAAAGAAAAAGAATTACCTTGAAAAAGGAAGTGAAAAAAAGTGCCAGGTTCTGGATAAATGCCTAGAGAGGTGACATAAGATACACAGTCATAACCTTGATAAGTTACTCAAATCAACGGTCTGCCTTGAAATCATGTGCACAGAAAATACTTACTTGTTCTTCACCACTTCCACTTGAATATGCCTCAGGGATATTTGTACTCGGTGGGAGAATTGCCTGCAAGTACGAAAACAAGTGTAGACCATCAGGCAAGAAGCCAAGACAAACAAGAAGTAGACCAAATTCACTACATTAACTTAATAAGAATGAAAGAAGAATCAGAATGTCAATGAACAAACAAACCAAAAAAAAAATAGAAGCAACACAAGAAGACAATTAATTTACCCGCAGCTGCCCTATAAATATGGTGTACATGTTGACATATTGGACATTGTAGAAGTCCCCGAAATTAAGAGCTGCAACCTGGCAGACAAAATTCGAACCAATAGCGAAATGAAAATTACATTCAATTGACATTAGGAAAAGCTGAACTAAAAACTGACGTACCTCGGTCAGACATTGAAGAGTGAGGTTCCTATATGCTGGCACAGGGAAGAATTTAAGGAGGGTCTCAAGCTGTAAAAACCAGAACAGCTATCAGAATAACATAATATCGGTACCAATTAACATCAAGATATAACTGATTTGAAGTATATTACCAAAGGAGACTCAAAAATATAACCCAATGGAATCCAGGAAAGATAGGCATGCAACGCAGACAGTGTTGCACGTATAAGATCCTGTCTTTGAGAAGCTGAGAGGACATATAGGCATAACTCATGAATGAGTTTAAACTCGCTGCACGTAGAAAAGGCACAAATAGGTAAATAATAAGATCCAATGTCACTTAATCAACATATGCAAGATACTATAGTTTGAAAAAAATTTATATTTTATTATGCTAAATTTGAAATTCTCGGATAGACCTGTTTAGAGATTGTTTCAGCTCTTTAATCTTCTGCAGAGTCATTTCTCCTCTTGAGAAATCAAAAACCTCTTCGCTTAGGAGCTAAACAAAGGAAGAAAATGTTACATTTTCAAGTGAGAACTGATTATAAAATCATGTAAAGATTCTTACTCACTTTCAAAATGGCCATGCAATTTTCGCAGATAGTTTCGCTAGTTTTAGCAGCTGCAACTAGATCAGGAATGAAGCTTGTCCACTTTGCCGGCCAATCATGTTTCACTATCTGTGCATTTATCACAACATATGTTATGCCAGAAGATAAAATAAATCTATTGGTTGAAAGAAGTTTGTAAGTATTAGTTACCGGAACCAAATAGATAAGAGAAACTGCAACTAATAAACGCATCGAATATTATCAGGGAGTGCTGAAGATACCTGGACCAAAATGACATTAAGCTTGTTTACATAGAGCCTTTCTGATCTGAAAGAAGCTTCATTACTCGAGAGCTACAAGGTAAACTCATTGTCAAAATAGTTCTGTGAACCTAGCTTCCCAGTTATATCCAGAGAACAACCTAAGGCCTCCAAAAGTATGTACCTGTACAATGACCTCTGAGATGTAATTTTTCATTCCATCTCGTTGTTCAACAGGCAGTGCATTCCATCTATACTTTATAACACCTTCTAGAACCTGAGAGTGGATGCCAAAAGAATATTTGCTTGTCACGAGTCTCAACAGAACAGTTTTAATTTACAGTTGGATAAGGAAACTAAAACCGACCTGAAGAGCAAAGAACTTGGTATCCATGCTCTTTGTGTTTTGTAGAATGTGGACAACTTGAAGCCACATATCTGGATTAGCCTGCAAATCCCGCAAAATCTGGTCCGCAGCAGCTCTCTGAACATGTTTTGGGAGCAATGCCGATTAGTTCAAGTTAACAAATGAGGTGAATGTTGTCATTGAAGCAGAACCATGAGATTCAGTAATCAGAAAACTAAACAATCATAGCAAAATTAAGTTTTAAAGTGATGCTATTACATAGAGAAATCAAGATATTTCACTGCCAGATGACCTCAAACCCAGAGGATAAAAATTTCAAATTTGATTGGAAAATCGATAGTTTCAGGAAATGCTACACCGCTAAAACTCGAATACTCTATCAACAATGAAAGACTCATAAGGAACAGACATCAGACGCGAGGAAACAATGTAGCGACAGAAGAACAAGGAACTTAATTCACCAACGGAAGATCTCAATAACGCATATAGAAGAAGCGAGTCTCAGTAACACAACGAGCAACTAAACCATAGTAATTCAATACAGTACTAAACCCTAAGACCCCGAAATCCAGACTAAAAAACTCGAGCTGCCCAAAAACAAGCGTCTTAAGACAAAGACGTATCAGAGTGCTAAAACCCTAACAACGAAACGCTCCTAATTCCTACTCTTCACACCCAATCGAGAAGAAGACGCTCAAACAAATAAACAGACCCAAAAAATATACTAATCATTCGTCGAGCCCCTTGAACAAGTCAAAACCCAGAGAAATTGAACCACCTCTTCTTTAGATCCGGTAACAAAGAAGGCCGCAACAGTGGCATCGAGCACACCGACGTCAATCGGCTGGCTCAAGTCCCTTAACTTCTCAGCCGCCATGGCAGAGAGAGAGAGATGTGGGTAAAAGTTCGCAGTAGAACCTTCGGAGGCTGCTAATTAAGCCTCTCCGATAAGACTATCAACAGTGAACGAGAGAGACGAAAACCCTAGGAGAGAGAGAGGGGGACAAAATCTAGAGAGAGAAAGGAGAGGATGGTTTAACACAGAGCGAGAAAAGAGAGGCTTATATATATATAGAGAGAGAGAGAGAGAGAGAGAGAGAGAGAGATCAAAGACAGCTTAAAATTGACGCAGGGGACGGGGAGAAAACGAGTGACTTTGAAATTTGTTTTACATCTTCTTCTTTCCTAGTTATTTAATTAAGGAAACCTAATTAATTTATTTGAATTGAAAATTTTATTAGTTTACTAAGTTTTTTTTTTTTTTTTGTGCACCAGTTTACTAAGTTTTTCTTCTGTTTTTTAATTGTTCTATGACCATTCTTAAATTGAAATTCAATAAATTGTTGAGCTTTTCTGCTATTTCTCTTGATGGGACATAAGGAACTTAACAAAGCAAAACAGTTTTCAAAGATTTGAATTTACATTCATAAAGGAAAAGTTCTTCTTCTGAGGGATGTGTTCTTCCTTTATTTTTATAATGACCAGTGGGTTAAGAGCTTAAGTGTAAACTAGTCTCAAAAAAATTATGATTGTAATGTAGAACAAAAGTTTGAAATCTAATCTCTTGATACCATGATACGTTTTTTAATCACAGACACGAGATATTGGTTTTTTTACTTAAATTTCGCGCCATATAATTTTTGGTACGATATAGACATTTGGCGCGAAATTTAATTTTTTTATATATACTTGCAAATTATCTAGTAATATTAAATTTATGCAAGGTAAAAAAATACTAGTTTGGTGTTTGTGATTAAAAAACTTATCATGGTATTGAGAGGTTAGAATTCAAATTAAATTTCGCGCCAAAATCATAATTGGAATCTCACAAAAAGAGTCTAAATCTGGTCTCACAATAACATAATAAGGTTTTTAACCATTAAAACACTAGAAATTAGTTCCTTTTTACTTTGTATTGATTCTAAATAATTTTAAGTTTTGTAAAATTAAATTTCGCAAAAAAAAAAAAAAAAAAAAAAAAAAAAAAAAAATTAAATTTCGCTCCAAATATCTATTTAGTGATATATAATTATTCTGTGAAAATGATATTGATCATATTGTTATTAAATATGTAAAGGTCTAGCTAAATTATGATTTTTTGTCAAGTCAAAATGTTTTTTTTTTTTTATCATCCGAAATTAATTATAAGCTATCAAAATGTTGTTATTAGGTAATGATTTTACTGCATATATTAATTATTTGACTATTAATGTTTAAAAACATAATCAATATAAAAATTTAAGAAACAATTGGTACAAAGCTATTTGATAAGTGGTGGCGATTTTTTCCATATGGGATGTTTAGCTCATATTATGAATTTTATTGTTAAGAAGAAGTTGAAAGTGGTAAGTGGTTGATTCTTTACATCAAATCAAAGAGGATACTAAATAATATGTTCCAAACTTTAAAGACTCGTGAAAATGTGTTTGGAAGATGTTTTGTATCAGTTTGGTCTTCTTCATCTTAGAGTTGGTTTGGCATTGGATGCGTCAATTTGATGTATATCAAACATTTTTAAAAAAATGCTCGATCGAGTTATCAAGTATCGTTTAATAGTCTTCAAGTCATGATTTTTTTTTTTTGCTCAACAACAACTTTTCATTATCGAAAGTTTTACATGTGTCATAACAAACTTATCCAATATAATACAATAGAATACAACTTCAAAAATCATAATTCGGAAAAAAAAAGAGATTCATTCGCTGTTCTATCGGCAACTCTTTTTATCCAAGATTTAAGTCATAAATTTATTTAGTTAACAATAAAATTGAAGTTATAATTTATTCCGCTAAAAATAAAATAAGAATGGAACATAACATTTGACTGAAAATCAAATTTATTAATGGGTCGGATATTCTTTCTTCTAGAGTCAATCCAACGGCTGATATTGTACATAGTTTAACATTCCAAATTCTAAGGACCGTCATCGTCACCAACCTCCACGCGTATGTGAAGACGAGTGTATCCAATGTCGTTGAGTGGTAGTAGTTAAATCATCTTCAAAACCCCGGAGGATTATATATATAGGGGTTTCGTTCAACAAACCTAACTAAACTCAGAACCAGAATCAAATTCCTCAATTCATATTTCGATCGCTCGAATCACAGCTATGGCGCTTGATCCTGAGCAGCAACCAATCTCCTCTGTTTCCAGAGAGGTATACGTCTCACTTCTAGTTTGAGAAAAATTGGTGGCGTCTTTCTGTTCGCGATTCTTTTTTTCCTGTTCGATTAAACGATCCATTTACAGTATCTAAAGCTTAAATCTCTAGTGAATTCGTAATTACTTGCCACATTAGGAATTGTTCTTTTTTGAGATCGATTTTGACTTTTAGCTGACAAATTTCTGGAAAATTGCTATATTGGAATCATAGAGTTTGTATTAGTGGTCATTTGAAGATATTCACTTTTTGGGGATCTACTTCAATTCTGAGACGAAATTTAGAGGTTTTTAGACGGGGTTTTCGCCCTCAACCTCGCGATTATCGTTTGATCATGAGAGGCTGTGTAGTTGGTTTGTTGGTTGCATGATAATGTTTTCCTTAGTGTTTTTTTAGTTTCTGAAACTGTTAATGCTTTTTAGGTTGGTAAGTCAGATGGTGAGATCAGCGCAGAAAGGGAGCCTCTTATTAAAGAGAATCATACTCCAGAAAACTACTCTGTCGTTGCAGCCATTCTCCCGTGAGATCTCTCATCTCTTCTCCAAGTTTGCTAGTTCTCAAAGTAATCATAACAAATGAAAATTTGCAGACTCATGTAAATCTGCAACACACTTAGTGAACAATTCCGATGTGGTCTTTGTTTGGTTATATCGTTTATCATTTAGCATAATATGTATCCTGACTAGGAAACTAGAACGTTGTGTGTGTACTTTGCATAGCTTTGAAGTGAAATTTCATATAGAAACACCAATCATCTTCAGGAGCTTCAACCTATGTCTCTTTTCCCATGGTGGTTTCCGTTTTGTAGCTAGTCCATTGATGATTGATCTATGCATGTTAAGAAGTTTCTGTTTCATTATCAGGTTTTTCTTTCCAGCTCTCGGAGGACTGCTTTATGGTTATGAAATTGGTGCAACTTCTTGTGCAACCATTTCACTTCAGGTAAAGTTAAAAGTTGCCTGAAACTATCTAGTCTTACAATTTTGTTTTCATTCAACTTTTCTAGATTTTGTTTTCAAAGCCTAAATATTATAAAGCTCATGACATTGGACTGAGATATCACTACTAAATCATGATTTTTCACACTTGCCATGACCATTTTTTTCCCTTTCGATTTCTCCTGTATATTGTTGTCACATGCATGTACCTTATTTATAATTGTCTACATTCTTTTAGAAGCCGATGACTCTGCCATCTTACTATGCTTTTTCCTTTCCTGCAGTCGCCTTCATTAAGTGGAATTTCATGGTACAACTTGTCCTCTGTGGATGTTGGTTTAGTTGTAAGTTTCCAAGTTATATTTCCTACTTCTTCTGCATGCTGGTCATTGCTTATCTTTTATTCTCCTGCCGCTCTTGGATCTGTGGTCGTCATGTGAAGTAAAGACAATTTTGCTTACAAAATAGTGTTAAATTTTCTGCAGACCAGTGGCTCACTTTACGGTGCATTATTTGGCTCAATTGTGGCTTTTACTATCGCTGACGTTATAGGTTGGTTTTGTTTCTCACTATCTTCATTTGATAGGCATGAGTATTTAGCAATGTTTGCTTGTGGAAAAAAAAGTAAAGGTTTTGGATTTATTGAATTTTGGAGGAAGAAGAAAGGAGCTGATTTTGGCTGCATTATTGTATCTCGTTGGAGCCCTTGTGACTGCACTAGCACCAACCTATTCCCTTTTGATAATTGGACGGGTTACTTATGGAGTCTCAGTTGGACTGGTAAGACTGATCATGCTTCTTTAGTGTTTGACATCTAAAAACTTGCTTATGCAGGCCAAGTACTCTAACGTCATATATGCATTCGACGATGTAAGGATAAAATCACACATCTGTTAGGAGGGAAACAAATTAATGTCTTATAGGACGCAAGGGCACCGATACTCTTAAGCTATTGTGGTGACTGCTATCCAAGGTCTTATAAGGCATTAATTTGTTCCCCTCCTAACGGATGTGGAATTCTTATCATGCATGTAATCAACCTAACTTAACCTCCCCAAACTAATTGTAATAGTTGATGCAAATATATATCCATCTACTGCTGAGCATGGGTTGTTATCCAATGCATCGTCATACAAACATAAATGATGTGTATTCTTTTATGTACATGTATACATATTACGCATATATATTGTGACAGCATTCTTCTGGTCCTCCGTATTATTTATGTTTCTCCAGGTTAAATGCCAGTGATTAGAAGTTTTGTTTACCTTTCACTGGATTACAAATAGCTTCGGCTATGGATTACAAATAGCATTTTTCTTGTTACGGGAACTGAATTGTTTCCCTACATTTAGGCAATGCATGCGGCTCCGATGTACATTGCAGAGACTGCTCCAAGTCCGATACGTGGACAGCTGGTATCACTAAAGGAATTCTTCATAGTCCTTGGGATGGTTGTAAGTTTCTGAAGCTCTGAGGTTTAGGACGTTGATTGCTTTATGTGAAGCAATTGAGTAGCTCTTCATGGTTTTGAAATCTTTGTTCACCAAGTTAATCTCACATATCCTAATACAAAATTTTACACAGGGAGGTTATGGAATCGGTAGTCTTACAGTCAATATTCATTCTGGTTGGCGATACATGTATGCAACAAGTGTCCCTTTGGCAGTTATTATGGGAATTGGCATGTGGTGGCTCCCAGCATCCCCTAGGTGGCTTTTGTTGCGAGTCATACAGGGGAAAGGGAATGTGGAGAACCAACGAGAGTCTGCAATAAAATCTCTCTGCCGCCTTAGAGGCCCTGCTTTTGTTGATTCAGCTGCTGAACAAGTAAATGAGATTTTGGCTGAACTTACTTTTGTGGGCGAGGATAAAGAAGTGACATTTGGTGAATTATTTCAAGGGAAGTGCTTGAAAGCTCTCATCATAGGAGGAGGTCTTGTCTTGTTTCAACAGGTTGGTAACTTGGTATAGTCAAATCTAATCATTGTTTTCTCTTGGAAGAGTAACTACTAATTAATTCTTGTCAAATGGCAGATAACTGGGCAACCAAGTGTGCTTTATTATGCACCATCAATACTGCAGGTTTTCTTTTCTTCTCTAAATAAACTTTCTGTATAGTATAATATTGGCTTTGTTGCTAAATAAACTCACAAATTAACTTCTCTCCCCTCCCCAACATTTCCTGTTAGACCGCTGGCTTTTCTGCCGCAGGTGATGCAACAAGGGTCTCAATTCTACTTGGTCTATTGAAGGTATTTATTTTTTTTCACTTGGCTATACTTTAAGTTACTTTTACAATGTGATAAATAGATGCCTCTGCTGCAAAGTTATTTTGCTTTCTAAGAAATAACATCTTCTGTTGTTGCAGTTGATTATGACAGGAGTAGCTGTTGTAGTTATCGACAGACTTGGAAGGAGACCTTTACTTCTTGGCGGTGTCAGTGGCATGGTATGTCCTCTGTCTTTTATCCCTTCTCTTTTCTCATCCATGTTCTATTTATCCACCTCAAGCAAAGTAGTATAAATTTAGGTCAAGCTCACTAAATGTTCAGCTCAATGAAATTGAGAACCGAATACTCCTAATATCTTCACTTGTTGTTTTCAATGTCAAACAGGTCGTCTCATTATTCCTGTTAGGGTCATACTACCTCTTTTTCAGCGCCTCACCAGTTGTTGCTGTAGTTGCACTGCTGCTTTATGTGGGCTGTTACCAGGTAAACAAATAGTTAATTAGAATTTTGCTGATCAAACTTCAGTACCACAACGTCAATGCTTGTCCTTAAAGTATCATAGACTTTCTGTCTTTCTGATATAACTCGTGGCATCTAAAGTTGTGGTTTTTGTAAAAAGTAGTTCCATTGGAGTTTATGTACAGAAGTGATTCATGTTTTTTCATTATTTTCGCGTTAAAACTTTTGATATGCTTCTAGTTGTTCTTTTTTGAACATGTTTGTTTTCTTACTTTTCAATAAGAGGTTTACGTATTACCATCAATCTTGCAGCTATCCTTTGGTCCAATTGGTTGGCTGATGATTTCAGAGATATTTCCCCTTAAATTAAGAGGTCGAGGTCTCAGTCTAGCAGTGCTTGTGAATTTCGGTGCAAACGCACTTGTGACATTTGCTTTCTCACCCCTAAAGGTAACCTACCATACAAAACCTTTTGTTTAAGCTTGGTATGGCTAATGCTGTAGAAATGGTAGCAAACACTTTTGCAAAAAAATTTTAACTATAGAATAAAATGTTGATCATTAATTAGTTGTTGTGGTATTTGGCTCACATGGCTCTGTTTTGCAGGAACTGTTGGGAGCTGGGATACTGTTTTGTGGGTTTGGTGTGATATGTGTGTTGTCTCTGGTCTTCATATTCTTCATTGTGCCAGAGACAAAGGGGCTCACTCTTGAGGAAATTGAAGCCAAATGTCTCTAAAAAAATAGGTTTGTTCTTTACTTAAAATCACAAAAAGTTGTCTGCTTCTTTACATGAGTTTGATTCATACTATTAATCTGTGAGGAATATAATAATGCAGGTTCAGAGATAATCAAACATATGTCTTACAAGTGTTAAAGTGAATCACAAATCTACCGCAAAGGATGGGAAATGAATCTTCCTTCACACACCATTAGATTATTTGAAGCAATGTTTACTTCAGAGGCTCGATTGTTCGAGCAAATACATGTACGAAAATTAATATTTTCAGAAATCTTTGTAATAATTATTAACATATATATTGAATTTAGGAAAATAAAAAAGGAAAAACATATCATAAAAGAAATATAAAATGATTCTTCGTCTGTTCTGGGCCTTCTGGTCCTAATTAGCTGAGGCTACCACTGGCCTTCCATATTAAATGGAATTTGGCCGACAAAATTTTTTTTTGTAAAACTTGATGTGATATCTAGAAACGTAACATTGTGGTCAAATACAGTCACTATCCTCATTTATTATTGGTCACCTAAAACCACCGTGAGAGAATATTAAAACAGTCCAAAAGCAAAAGGTTGAGTTTGACTCTGTATGAAATGTGACAAAATTGGAAAAAAAAAAAAAAAACAAATGTGAAAAGAAAGAAATATGAATATGAAAATTTGAAAGTGTCGACAAAAAGAAAACGCTTGAAAGAGAAAGTATCAGAATTGTGAACCATGTAATGAAAACATACTTGAAACAGCAACGAGACGGGAGAGGCCACTATTAAAAAAGCAGTAACAAAATTTATTGAAGTGAGAAGTTGATCAATCGAGGAAGAAGAAATAACGATGACGGCGACGAACAAGCAGGTCATATTGAAAGACTACGTGAATGGTTTCCCTAAGGAATCCAATTTCGATTTCAAGACCAACATCGTCGAATTTAAGGTTCCGGGAGGGTCTAATTCAGTTCTGGTGAAGAATCTCTACTTGTCATGCGATCCTTACATGCGTATGCGCATGGGGAAACCTGATCCCTCCACTGCTGCTCTTGCTCAAGCTTACGCTCCCGGCCAGGTACCACCGACAACAATTTACTTTAGTTCTCCGATTATGCAAATTTCCGGTGAACTTCGAATCCGATGATAATGTTTTATTTTTTTTGGTTTGGCTTGCTAGCTTGATTTGAGCTCGTTGTCCTCTTATGTGTTGAGATTATTTATGTGATTTTTTCCTTCTATTTTTGGATATATATCTTTATTATAATAATATACATGTTCTATTTTTGTGTTAGATCATTTGTGTAGCTGATAGTGTTTAATATCCACAAAAATGATCTGGATGTTACATAAACGTTCTAATCAATTAGATTGGTGTTTTCTTGAAGACTCTAGAGTCTTTTTGGGTTTTGCTTTTTGCTCTTCCTCTCTCTCTAGTGTTGATTGTTGCCCATTGTGTGTTTTGGTGCAGCCAATCTTTGGGTATGGAGTGTCTAGAGTTATAGAATCTGGACATCCAGATTACAAGAAAGGTGATTTACTTTGGGGAATAGTTGGATGGGAGGAGTATAGTGTTATTACTCCAATGACTCACATGCATTTCAAGATCCAGCATACCGATGTTCCATTATCTTACTACGCTGGACTTCTCGGTACGTCAATCTTGGCCTTGCTCCTTGTTTCGTAACTGGAAATCACTTGGCAACTTTAGAATAAGTGCTTCTTGATACAGGGAATATGAAGTTGAATGTCATAATCATGTATAATAGTTTGGAGACGTCTAACAAACCTCAAAAACGTTGTTTTAAAATGTAGGAATGGAATTAGTTTTGTCAAGTTTTGAACTTTCAAGCTAGAAGACTAGAGTTTCAACAGTTTGGTTTGTTGATCTGTTTCATATATTCACTCCTGATGGGTTTTATCTGGTCCACAGGTATGCCTGGTATGACTGCCTATGCTGGGTTTTATGAAGTTTGTTCTCCAAAGAAAGGAGAGACAGTTTACGTGTCAGCTGCATCTGGCGCGGTTGGTCAGCTTGTGGGACAATTTGCTAAGATGATGGGCTGTTATGTTGTTGGAAGTGCCGGTACCAAAGAAAAGGTGAGAATTTGATCATCATTTCCATATATATTTTGTAACCTTATGTTTCTTGGTTCTCCTACAAGAGAATGATTAGCCCTTTACTTCTTTTTGGGGGATTGATTTGTTAGGTTGATCTCCTCAAGACCAAGTTTGGATTTGATGATGCATTTAACTACAAGGAAGAACAAGACCTTAGTGCTGCCCTCAAAAGGTTCAGTGAACTACTTATTTCTAAGCGCTTGATGTCTAATAACTGTTAGAATCGGTTTACATAATAAAGCGGCATTTGATCGCGACTAAAGTAGAAACAAGAGAAATGAATAATAGTATGAAATTTAACTCTGAAGCTACAACTCTTTTGAGTAAAAAACGATTTTATCTTCGTTGATTGATATCTAATCAATTGCTCTTATACTAATTTAAGAGAGATCCTCTTCTTCTTTTTCCAGGTGTTTTCCCAAAGGCATCGACATATACTTTGAGAACGTTGGAGGCAAAATGCTAGACGCAGTGCTCTTAAACATGAACCCACTCGGGCGTATAGCTGTCTGTGGAATGATCTCACAGTACAATCTTGAAAACCAAGAAGGTGTACACAACCTATCCAACATAATCTACAAACGAATCCGCATTCAAGGGTTTGTAGTCCTTGATTTCTACGACAAATACTCAAATTTTTTGGAGTTTGTGCTTCCGTGCATCAAAGAAGGGAAGATAACGTACGTGGAAGATGTAGCTGATGGGCTTGAGAAAGGTCCTGAAGCTCTTGTGGGACTCTTCCATGGTAAGAACGTTGGGAAACAAGTTGTTGTTATTGCTCGTGAGTGAATATACTTTTTATGGGAGTAATATTATATTTATCCAACAGATTTTGTATGGGTGTTCGAACCCAAGCCTGAGTTTTTGGTTTATGAATACTGTAATTCAAGTAAATTTTTAATATATATCAATTTGTTAGTTATGGTTTCGAACCATATTCTGTGTGACTTGTTCATCAAATTCAAATGTATCAAAGTAGTGACAAACAAGCCCAAACCCCACTCACAAATCCCAAAAAAAGCCTGATACGTACAAACTCATGTTTTCTAGCTCATGTAATAAGGTTATGTTACCAAGTATGCGTGTTTAAAAATCAATGAATACTGTTACTGTTGCTATTTGTGCAACTCGTTTCTTCTTTATTAGACGACATCACAATCACAATTCACATGGCTCTGTTTTGCGGGAATTGTTGGGAGCTGGGATACTGTTTTGTGGGTTTGGTGCATGTGATAAGTGTATTGTCTCTGGTCTTCATATTCTTCATTATGCCAGAGACAAAAGGGTCTCACTCTTGAGGAAATTGAAGCCAAATGTCTCTAAAAAAACAGGTTTGTTGCTTATAAAAAGCACAAAGTTGTGTGCTTCTTTACATGATTATGATTCATTCTGTTAATCAGTGAGGAATATATTAGTGCAGGTTCAGAGATAAACAAACATATGTCTCCAAGTGTTAGTGAATCACAAAATCTACCGCACATCATTAGGTTATTTAAAGCAATGTTACATGAGAGGCTCTAATGCTCGAGCAAACACACATGTACCAAAATTCATGTCTTAAAAAAATCATTTGTAATAATTATGTACACACTGTTGAAGTTAGAAAAAGGAAAAACATATCATAAAGAAGTATAATTTTCAAGGGATAATGATTCTCCGAAGTTTCTCAATCAATGTAGTAATTCATCACTGTTTTGCTTCTTTTGTCAGCTATACTTTTAATTTTGATCCTCAAAATTTAGTTCAATTAATAACTTTTTCAATAACTGATGCATTTACTGATTGACACATCAGCTTAGTACAATTTTCTTACTCTTTCTTTTTCACGGAAAATTTTATTTATTCACAAATTATAATAAAAAAATATATATTGTTGTTTCTATATATTAGTTTTTTTTCCTTCTCAAAACCCTATTCTCTTTCATCCCCACAATCTCCACCTCTACCACTTCTTCTCCTCCAAAATCTCCCCATGGCTACTATATGTATAAAATCTCAAGAATGGTCTTCTCATTATCATACATCGATTATTCTCAGAAATCAGTTACTTTTTTTCATCCCGAAGGTATCAATTTACCATATTTAATTTCTGTTTTTAATTTTTTTATAGCTGATTCTTTAACAACAATTATATATATGTAGATTTATTCTCCATAGATCTGCAAATCATATACCGTTCTTCTAGATTTCCATGGTTTGTGTATTTTTTTTCTCTGTTTCTATTTAATCTAAGTGCATTCCCTTGAAACTAAATCTCTTTGATTTTGATATTTAGGTTTTTTTGAAGTAGAGCGTCTCATATATTTGAAAGTATCAAACTTCTAATGTTTCGAGATTATGTTCAATATTTTTCTTATCACGTCTTTGTTGGCTATTGATGTTGTTCAGAAAAAATACGTGAGAAATTAGGGAAGCTGGACACATAGAAGACATGGGCTTCGATTTTAAGGGTTACGTGGAAAACATTTTTGGAAGAAGAACACTTCCACGGAGCAAATCGTGAAGTCGAAAAAGTAAAGACCTTGACCAATACAAGGTAATAAATTGTCATTTAGTTTTTCCTTTGATTTTCATAGAGTGAATGTGATGATCACATTTTTTAATGCACATCAAGTGCTCAGACATATTGACTGCTTCCTCATGCTGAGAAGTTTTGGCTCTTATCAAAAATATATCTAACATGTTACATTCTTTTTTTTCTATATCCGGTTCTCTTTTAATTTTGTTTGTGCTTGCTTTTTCTTAGACATCAAGAGAACAAAAAGGTTTGGCTTCTCAAGTCAAGGTTTCAAAAAAATTGAAATGTTATAAGATCCTATCAAACCAAGCTTGTATCATTAAACGACGGCTTCAAGTAAAAGGAAGTTTGCTAGCGTCATTGGAAATTCCGGAATGGAACGAGACCACAACCAATATCTTATTAGTATGCTCAAGTTTGTCGTCTACCACACATAATTTAATTGCTTCGTAATGACGATGCAACTTCATTGTTTTTTAAAACAAATGCATATGTTTGATATTATCAAAATATTTTAATACTATATGTTTACCCCTGCATAGCAGGGGGCCTAATTCTAGTTGTAATGTATAAACTATAAACACTTAACTCTTGTGAAATCACTGAAATGTGACAACAAAAAAACATGTGAAAGAAATGAAATACTATCAAAATGTGAAAGTGTCGACAAAAAAAACACGGTCGAAAGAGAAAGTATCAAAATTGTGAACATTGGGATGAATCATAAGCAGTGACGTCACACTTGATATTACGAGATAGAGAGATTAGGCCACTATAAAAAGCAGGCGCATCCACTAGAATCCGAAGTAACAAAAATTGGTGAAATCAGAAATTGAATCGGAAAAGAATTAACGATGACGACGACGGCGACGAACATGCAGGTCATATTGAAAGACTACGTGAGTGGTTTCCCTAAGGAATCCGATTTCGATTTCACTACCACCACCGTCGAACTTAAGGTTCCGGAAGGTTCTAACTCGGTTCTGGTGAAAAATCTCTACCTGTCATGCGATCCTTACATGCGGACTCGCATGAGCAAACCTAAACCATCCACTGCTCTTGCTCAAGCTTACAATCCCGGCCAGGTACGAACGACGATATTCTCCGATTTGGAAAATCTCCGGTGAAATTCGAATCCGATGATAATGTTTATTTTGTTTGGTCATTGGTGTGCATGTTTGATTCGAGGCTCGTTTTCTTGTTTAGATTACTATTATGTGATTATTCGTTTGGATATTGATAAATTATATTTTGTGACGAGAATGATGTCTTATTATAATAATATATGGTTGATGGATCATTTCTGTAATTGATAGTGTTTTATACCCTAAAACTTAATCTGGATGTTTCTTATTTATATAAACTAGATGACAATGATATGAAAACTTTAGATTAGTGTTCTTGAAGACCCTGAGAGGAAAATGTGCTCTTTGGGTTTTGCTCTCTCTGGTGGTGACTGTTGTTCCATTTTGTTTTTGGTGCAGCCGATCTCTGGGTATGGAGTGTCCAGAGTGATAGAATCCGGACATCCAGATTACCAAAAAGGCGATTTACTCTGGGGTATAGTTGGATGGGAGGAGTACAGTGTTATCACTCCAACACCTCAAGTTCATTTCAAGATCCAGCATACCGATGTTCCATTATCCTACTATACTGGACTTCTCGGTATGTTAATCTCGGCCTTGCTCCTGGTTTTGTAACTGGATTAATCACTTGGTGAAACTTCAGAATACTGCTTCTTGATGCAGAGATCATGAAGTTGAAATGTCATAACCCTGTATAATAGTTTTGTTGATTAGAAACTGTTTGAAACACTTATGTTGAGTTCTAAACTAAAATTTAGAAGGAGTCAAGTCTGTTTAATGTATTCTCTCCTCATGAGTTTTCTCTGTTCCTGACAGGTATGCCTGGTATGACTGCCTATGCTGGGTTTTATGAAGTTTGTTCTCCAAAGAAAGGAGAGACGGTTTATGTGTCCGCTGCATCTGGTGCGGTTGGTCAGCTTGTGGGACAACTTGCTAAGATGATGGGCTGTTATGTTGTTGGAAGCGCCGGAAGCAAAGAAAAGGTGAGAATTTGATCATCATTTCCATATTTTGTTTCCTTCTGTTTCCATAGTTTTCCTTCAAGAAGAATGATTAGCCTTTTTACTTCTTTTTGGGGGATTTGTTAGGTTGATCTCCTCAAGACCAAGTTTGGGTTTGATGATGCATTTAACTACAAGGAAGAACCAGACCTTAGTGCTGCCCTCAAAAGGTTTGGTTACCACTTATTTCAAAGTGTTTGATGTTTATAACTGTTAGGATCGGTTTGCAGAATAACGCTGCAATTCACAACTAAAGTAGAAACGAGAAAGATATATAAAAGCATGATTCTAAGTGGAAAACCACTTAAGAATGGAGAAAATGAAACTCCGTAGTTAGAACTTTTTTGAATTAAAATAAAAACGGTTTTATCTTGATTGATATCTTATCGACTGCTCTTTTACTAATCTAAGAGAGATTCTCTTCTTCTTCTTTTTCCAGGTGTTTTCCCAAAGGCATAGACATATACTTTGAGAACGTTGGAGGCAAAATGCTAGACGCAGTGCTCTTAAACATGAACCCACACGGACGTATTGCTGTGTGTGGAATGATCTCACAGTACAATCTTGAGAACCAGGAAGGTGTACACAACCTATCCAACATAATCTACAAACGAATCCGCATTCAAGGCTTTGCAGTGTTTGATTACTACGACAAATACTCAAAGTTCTTGGAATTTGTGCTTCCGTGTATTAAAGAAGGGAAGATAACGTATGTGGAAGACGTAGCTGATGGGCTTGAGAAAGGTCCTGAAGCTCTTGTGGGACTCTTCCATGGTAAGAACGTTGGGAAACAAGTTGTCGTTGTTGCTCGTGAGTGAAGAATACTTATTTGGGAGTAATGTTTTAATTATCCAACAATAGTTTGTATGGCTGTTGAACCAAACCGTGAGGTTTTGCTTATGAATAATAAATAGTAAATATAGTAAATTTTAATACACAGTAATATAAATTTGTTTGTTATTGGTTTTATGTGACTTGTTCATAAAATGTATGGAAGTAGTAACAAAGAAGCCCAAACCTCTCTCGCAAATTCAAAAAAAAAAAAAAAAAGCCTAATAAAAACCCATGTTTTGTAGCTCATGTTCCCAACTCCCAAGTATGTGTCTTTCAACATCAATGAATACAGTTAGTGTTGCTGCTAACATCAAAATCACAATTACATGGCTCTGTGTTGCGGGAACTATTGGGAGGCTGGGATACTGTTTTGTGGGTTTGGTGTGATATGTCAAATGTGTTGTTTCTCTGGTAAATTAGTAAACTGCCCAAATTTGTCAATTAGGTGACCACAAACGAGGATATTGACCACAACGTGTTTAAAATTTGGCAACTCAAAGATTATGCCATTATGGGTTTCCTCAGGTCCGTAGGTCCCCTCCCCTCTGGTCGAGGATCAAAGCAAGTTTCCTCTTTAATAGCGAAGACCTTGAGGCAAATTTTCTTTGGAAGGTCTGCTAGTACCAGACTGCCAATAGAGCTATTGAATCTGGATTAACCATAATATATGTTACGTTTAGACTTTAGAGAGATCACTGAAGTTTTAACAAAATATATTAGCCCGGTACAAAAAAAATTCAGATATCATTAGTGAGAAATTTAATACTATTACAGTTTAAAAGGTAAAAAATCGCTCAAGTTTTACATCTGTAGTGTAAAAAGACGAAATTGAAAACGTGAAAGGAGATATATATCAAAAATGTGAAAGTATCTGATAAATAAGAAACATAAGCAGTGACGTCATACTTGATAAGTTGATATCATGAGATTAGTGGCACACAGGAGATGTCACTATAAAAACAGCCACGTCCCCGAGAAACCGAAGAACAAGTAACAAATTGGTGAAGTCAGAAGTTGAATCGAGGAAGAAGAATTAACGATGACGGCGACAAACAAGCAGGTCATATTGAAAGACTACGTGAGTGGTTTCCCTAAGGAATCCGATTTCGATTTCATTACCACCACCGTCGAACTTAAGGTTCCGGAAGGTTCTAACTCGGTTCTAGTGAAGAATCTCTACTTGTCATGCGATCCTTACATGAGGATTCGCATGGGGAAACCTGATCCTTCCACTGCTGCTCTTTCTCAAGCTTACACTCCCGGCCAGGTACCATCGACTATATATGATGATAATGTTTGGTTTGGTTTGCATGATTATTATTTGAATTCTCTTTTGGCATAGAAATATTTATACTTTTTGAACAGAACAATATCTTATTATAATAATAGTATACTTAGACGGATCAACTGTTCAATTTTGGTGATGACAGTTTGGTGTTCTTGAAGATGACTCTGAGAATAAATTGTGTCTCTTTGGGTTTTGCTTTTTGCTATCTCTATCGTGTTGACTGTTTTTAATTCCATTGTGTGTTTTGGTGCAGCCAATCCAAGGGTATGTAGTGTCCAGAGTGATAGAATCTGGACATCCAGATTACAAAAAAGGAGACTTACTCTGGGGTATGGTTGCATGGGAGGAGTACTCTGTTATCACTCCAACACCTAACGTGCATTTCAAGATCCAGCATACCGATGTTCCATTATCTTACTACACTGGACTTCTCGGTATGTTAATCTCTGCCTTTTTCATAGTTTTGTAAGTGGAATCACTCTGTAAACTTTGGCAATCTCTGCTTCTTCATACAAAATTTTGGCTTGAGACAAAGATCATGTAGTTGAATGTCATAATCTTTATGGATGTCTAACAAATCTTAGAAACATAGGAATGGAATTAGTTATAGCTTCAATCTATAAAAGACTAAGAGTTTCAACAGTTTGGTTTGTTATTCTGTTTCATATATTCACTTTGATGGGTTTTGTCCTGTCTTAACAGGTATGCCCGGTATGACTGCCTATGCTGGGTTTTATGAAGTTTGTTCTCCAAAGAAAGGAGAGACAGTTTATGTGTCAGCTGCATCTGGTGCGGTTGGTCAGCTTGTGGGGCAATTTGCTAAAATGTTGGGCTGCTATGTTGTTGGAAGCGCTGGTAGCAAAGAAAAGGTGAGAATTTGATCATCATTTCCATATTTTGTTTCCTTATGTTTCTTGGTTCTCTTTCAAGAGAATGATTAATTAGCCTTTTTACTTCTTTTTGGGGCATTTGTTAGGTTGATCTCCTCAAGACCAAGTTTGGGTTTGATGATGCATTTAACTACAAGGAAGAACCTGACCTTACTGCTGCCCTCAAAAGGTGCAGTCAACTACTTATTTCTAAGCGTTTTATGCCTATAACTGTTAGGATCGGTTTGCATAACAAAATCGGTACTTCTATTCGATTAAAAAAATGATTTTATCTTCATTGATTGATCTTATCAATTTGCGTTTTGACTAATCTAAGAGATATTCTCCTTTTGTTTTCCAGGTGTTTCCCTAATGGCATTGACATATACTTTGAGAATGTAGGAGGCAAAATGCTAGACGCAGTGCTCGTAAACATGAACCCACATGGGCGTATCGCAGTGTGTGGAATGATCTCACAGTACAATCTTGAGAACCAGGAAGGTGTACACAACCTATCCAACATAATCTACAAACGAATCCGCATTCAAGGCTTTTTAGTGTTTGATTTCTATGACAAATACTCAAAGTTCTTGGAGTTTGTGCTTCCGCACATTAGAGAAGGGAAGATAACGTACGTGGAAGATGTTGTTGATGGGCTCGAGAAAGCTCCTGAAGCTCTTATTGGACTCTTCCATGGTAAGAACGTTGGGAAACAAGTTGTTGTTATTGCTCGTGAGTGAAACAATGTTTGATACTTGTACTTATCCAACAAGAGTTTGTGTGGGTGGTTTATGTTTTATGGATAAAAATAATGTTTGTTAAGGTTTCGAATCAAATAGATATAAAATTCGGTTTAGGTTCTTCTTTGCGTTTGGATTTGCTCTTTAAAAATAAATCAAGATACAGTTAATTCCCCACATTGTGTGCATCACACATAATAGCGCAAGAAATTATGCTTAATACAACTAAGTTTGGCTTCATTAGTTTTGCATGGTTAGTATAGTAGATTAGCAAATAAAAAGATTATCTCCTCAACTTGTGGCTTTAATAACCGCACTAACCGTAGAAGAGCTTATATAAGTAGAGAGAAGAAATAAAGACGTTGAAGAGCCAAAAACAAACATATTCTAAAAAATGGCGACAACGATCAATAAGCAAGTCGTATTACGTGATTACGTAACCGGTTTTGCCAACGAATCCGACCTTGTAATCACCTCCACCACCGTCGATCTTAGGGTGCCGAAGGGATCTATGACGGCGTTGGTGAAGAATCTCTACTTGTCTTGCGATCCTTACATGCGCAATCGTATGAGAAAACCTGATCCTTTGAGCCCTGCTACTGCTCAGTCCTTCACTCCCGGCAAGGTAAAACTCTGCTTCGTCACGACTAAATTTCGAGCTCAAGCATTTACAATTTGGAAAACCGTTTTTTAAATTCCGTTTGAGGTCTGTTTGGTACTTTGGTTACTGTTACGATCCCACATCGGAAGTTTGAAGGGACCAACACTAGTATCTATAAAGCTCTGTTTCGTCATGATTAAATTTGGGAGAAATTTATGTTGTGTTGTGCAGCCTATCTCAGGGTTTGGAGTGTCTAAAGTGATAGATTCTGGACACTCAGATTACGAAGAAGGTGACTTACTTTGGGGAGCAGTAGGATGGGAAGAGTACAGTGTTATTACACCAATTCCTAATCTTCACTTCAAGATCCATCATACCGATTTTCCCTTATCTTACTACACTGGACTTCTTGGTATTGTTAATTCCCCTTCCTCTACGTCTTAAGATCTGTTGTTAACTTCATTGCAATTATTTTCATTCTCCTCTGTTCCTTGACAGGTATGCCTGGTATGACTGCATATGTTGGGTTTTACGAGATATGTTCTCCAAAGAAAGGAGATACCGTGTTTGTCTCAGCTGCATCTGGCGCGGTTGGTCAGCTTGTAGGACAATTTGCTAAGATGATGGGTTGTTATGTTGTTGGAAGTGCTGGAAGTAAAGAAAAGGTAGGACGTTTTTACTAGAAACGATCTAGCTTTCTTATTTGGATCTTGATTTGTTGAGCTTCTTTAGGTTGATCTCCTCAAGAACAAGTTTGGATTCGATGATGCATTCAACTACAAGGAAGAACACAATCTTATTGCTGCCCTAAAAAGGTAACGCAAATTAAGGTTTCTTCTATCCACAGATGAAGAACAACTAATATGAAAAGATCAATTCTCTATTTTCTAGGTGTTTCCCTGAAGGCATTGACATATACTTTGAGAACGTGGGAGGCAAGATGCTGGATGCAGTGATCTTAAACATGAGACCACACGGCCGTATTGCGGCATGTGGGATGATCTCACAGTACAATCTGAAGAATCCGGAAGGCATATACGGGCTCTCGCTCATTACCTACAAACGAATCCGTATTCAAGGGTTTAACTGTTTCGATTACTTCGACAAATACTCAGAATTCTTGGAGTTTGTGGTTCCGTATATAAGAGAAGGTAAAATAACGTATGTGGAAGATGTTGCTGATGGGATCGAGAGTGCTCCTGCTGCTCTCGTTGGACTCTTTCACGGTAAAAACGTCGGGAAACAACTTGTCGTGGTTTCACCATCTTAAGTGATAAATGAGAGTACTTGTATGTTCGGTAAGTGATGTTTCGGAAGTTGGATATGTCCTTACGATATGAAATTGTTGAAGCATAAGTATTTGGTGAAGTTTCTGCTGGAACATTACAAGTTATCAGGATTCGATTGGCCAAATATGTATGTAATAATTTGTCTAAATTGTGAAATAAATACAAGAGACCATGATATCGATCTTTGGTATGATTTGGTTTGGATTGGTTCAACCGTCCAAATTGGGTACTTGTCCGGAAAACTTTTATATAAAAAAAAAAGAGTACTTGTCCGGAGGAAACTTGAAATCAAAAAAAAAATCCTAGAGAAATTCTCATTACACAAGTCCGTCGAGATTGGCAAACAGTTTTCGCAGTTAACTACCCTAATCGCGACGTCGGAAACCATCGTCGTGTCTGGTTTAGCTTCTGTCGAAATCTACGATGGCTGGTTCTTCAGGCGGAAGCCAAATGTCATCACCGGCAGCTCCTAAAATACTTCTGGCTAAACCCTCCGTTTCTCCGATTACCGGTAAATTCGGACGCGGCAACTCCGACGACGATAATGCTTCGCACCGCTCTCGTCTCCCTCCTGTTAGCTCTCTGAATATGCTCTCCGATTCTTGGGATTTTCATATCGATCGCTTTCTCCCTGTAACTCTTTCTCTCTCGTTTTATTCTTCTTCGTTAGTAGTGATTGAATTGAACGAAGTTGAGATTTTGAATTCATTTGATATAGTTACCATGCTTGATCTGCCTGATTTTATACTAGAGATTTTATGCTTAGTTTTATCATCCTTCGAAGCTTAAGATGACTCCTTTTATCTAAGTAGAGATCATTGACTCTTTTTGGGTTTGGGTTTGAACAGTTCCTTACCGAGAATACTGACTTCACGGTGGTTGGAGTGATTGGACCTCCGGGTGTTGGCAAATCGACAATTTTGAATGCAATCTACGCCTTTGATGGGAGCTCCCCTGGTTAGTATTCACAGAAGAAAATATCATATCTTTGGTGTTTTCTTGGATCTTATACATAAGAATAGCAGTTTGGTTGTAGTCAAGAATATTAGTCCTAGGATATACCTCTGGAGTTGGCTAGGTTCTCTTCTTCCAAGTTTTACCATAACTTTATAAAAGGCTGTTTACTTTGTAGGAATGCTTCCGCCATTTTCTGTACAGTCTGAAGAGATCAAAGCAGCTGCAAAACATTGTACTATTGGCATTGAACCAAGAGTTTCCGCTGAGAGGTTCATCCTTCTTGATGTTCAGGTTTGTGCAGTTGTTATTTTTAGTGTATTTGCTTTTTTTCTCGAGTGGGGAATTATCTTGTTTAAAAACCAATTTCGTTTGAATGCCTTTTAGTAAGGTGGATGCTATTTCACAGACCTAGCTTTAGTTTCTCATCAGTATCCTCCAATTCTGTTCTGCAGCCTGTTTTCAGTCCATCCATATTGGCTGAGATAATCAGACCTGATAGTTCATCCTCAGTACCAGTCTTGGGCAATGACCCTCTGTCGGCTGAGTTGGCTCACGAAATCATGTGCATCCAGGTGACTTGGAGACTTGACAGAGACATCTCACTTGATCAATGTTTTAGCAGTTCACGTATTGTTTATCGTTGTTTTTCTCCCACTGTTTTATTTTTATGTACTTTTGTTTCCTTATAGATGGCGTTGCGCCTGGTGTTGGGTATTTAATAAGGGTAGAGATCTAATCTAATCGTTTTCATTTTGGGCTGGTGCAAGGAACAATTCTAGCTTGGTGTCCTCTTAGCATCCATTTGTCACGTGTTGCTGGTGGTATCTGAAGGAGTTCACGAAGATAACATGTGGCATCTGATGTCAACGGTATCTCTATCTTAACCTTGTGTCGTATATTTTTTAGTCTTAGATGATGCTGGTTCTCTATTTTTCATGCTATTATGGTTCATATCATGAATAGAGGTAACAAAAAGATGCAACATATCATTAAGAGCGGACACGAATCTAATTTAACTTGAAGCAAATACTTTGTTGCAGCTGGTAATGTTCCACCATACTTAATAGATGAATATATGAATAGTTGACAAACACAGTAAACATATTTAGGGAGTAGTGTCGTTTATACATATTGATGACTTTTAAACTGGAAACTTCTGAAAACAACTCAAACTAGGAGTGCTAGAAAAATTGGTATGTCTAATTTTAGATAAATTGTAAAGGATCTGAACGTTAATATATAGGGGCTTTTAGCTTAAAACCTGAAACCATGGAAATTCTTTTCCTAGCAAATGATGCAGAAACGCCTGTGTGGTAGAGGATCTCTTTACAGGGATTCATGAGACATTGTTCATATGATCATGCGTCTTCTCTTTTTTCTGCAGGTGGATTTGTTGAAGCATGCAATACCTGATCCATCTTCTCCCGCACTTTCCCGTCTACAGATCTCTGAGATTGGGCCTGAAATGGAATTTAAGGACAAATTATCTGAGGGAAATGAATATATGGCTACTCCCATATTTGTGCACTCAAAGTGAGTCTCCTTATGTTGGTGTCTTGATTTTATATCACCATAAAATACAAATCTTATAGCCTTGTGAACTAATGCACTATCCTCTATTGCTTGTTTTTTATACAGTATATTTGTTGAAAGTCTGTTAATTGAATGTGATTCTACTTAGCTATTACTATATAAAATGTAGTCTACTCGGTGTGTTAGATGAGGAATTGTAGGGTAATTCTAACAAATCTATACATTATCAGCTCACCGCTCGTCCTACTTCATCTTTGCAGGCTTCAGGATCAAGATCTCTCTCCAAAGAATATCTTGCAACTAAGAAAGGCACTGGCGCAGTATTTCGAATCAAGTTCATTCAGACAAGGAAGGAATGGGTCGGAGTTAGTCGAGCCGGTTTCTCTTGTGATTCCATCTAAAAGCTCGAGAAACCAGCACGAGAGTTATCAATTAGCAATGTGGAAACTAAGGGATCAGGTCTGTTTCTCTCCCTCTTCATCCTCCTCTTTCCATCTCTCGGACTTTGTGGATTATCCATGCATGTGCATATTCATCCACCTGAACACGCTCAGGAACTAGTGTTCGGGTTTATCACAGGTTATGTCTTCTAAATCTACGTCCTTTTCAAGACCAGTCTCCGAACGCGAGTGGCTGAAAAACTCAGCAAAGATATGGGAGATGGTGAAGAATTCTCCGATCATTGCAGAGTACAGTAGGGCTCTTCAAAGTTCCGGTATGTTTCGGAGGTAGTAGTAGACCCTTCACTTATAGTCAGTGTCTTCATATTCTAGGCTTGCTCGTTTGTTGCTGAATTCATTGAACTTGAGATGTAGTGTTTTTTCTTCTTCAAGTTCTTAAAGAATAGTGTGTCATGAATATTTTCTTACAGCAAAATCTCCCTTTCCCTCTCAATACAGCAAATGCTAATTAGTTTTCTCTTCGAAATCATTCAGACGTGAAGTGATTTAATCAAAGATCGAAAGGCATTAGGTAGACTTTAATATATCCAACTGTAACAGAAAGCATTTCGTCGAACATCTTCAATGCATTATGGGTTCAACAAGATTGTATAAAGTTTACCGTTGAGTTCAATAAAACCCCTTACAAATTCTGAATTCTAGAACAAACAAAATGATCCAATCTAGGGATTTGTGTTGAGAGTAAGTAAACAAACACTCGCTGTTCCTTAGATTCTTATTTATCATCAGATAAACCCATATGGAGCATTTCACTTGTCGAATTCCCAAATGACTCCTCCATCTTCTTTGACTTTTTTGTTGATCCAAGCTTCAATAACCATACCAGCACCAATCCCACCAAGGATAAAACTTCCATAGTAGGCAAGAGCCCTCGGCCATGGCTTTCGCGGCAGGAAGTAAGCTTCGTATTTATCTTCAAGTCCCCTCGGTATTTGTTTTCTCGCTCTCGTCACCGTTTTCACACCACCACCACTTGTTGGCTTCTTCGTCTTCTCATTCTCAGTCCCCCATTCTTCTCCTTTCCATGGATCCTTTGCTTCTTCACTTGCCATTTTTAGTCGCCCAACGAATTCCCCTAAGAAATCTCAATTCCAGTTCAGCTGGATCAAAGTCGTGATCTTAGATGTGGTGTGTGAATTAGGGCAGTGTCACCGCCTCTTCGGAAATGAAAATTGTAACCTGTTTAGGCCCACTAAAAGATCCTGAGGCCCACTAAAGCCCAATTAGTTTAGGGTATGGAAGGAAAAAGTCTCGCTCACATATTCGTAGAAGCATTTCGTTGAGAACAAAATCTGAGAATCTCTCTCATCGATCGCAAAATTAATACACTGTTCAACAAAATCTTTTCGTTTTTTTAGATTGCTGATCATATTTTTTTTTCTGGGTATATTATTAATATTTTTCGCTTACGAGAGGATCCGATTGTAGATTCAAGCAATAATTAGGCATGGAATCAGAGTTGATACTTCATGAAGGTGGATGTCATTGTGGGAAAATCAAATGGAGAGTTAAAGCAGCAACAAGTGTGGTGGCTTGGAGATGCAATTGCTCAGATTGTTCAATGAGAGGCAATGTTCACTTTATTGTTCCTTCAAGCAACTTTGAACTTCTTGATGATTCCAAAGACTTCATTACTACTTACACTTTTGGGACTCACACGGCCAAGCATACCTTCTGCAAGGTTTGTGGGATCACATCGTTTTATATCCCAAGGTCTAACCCCGATGGAGTCGCTGTCACAGTTAAGTGTGTCAAGTCAGGGACACTGGATCACGTCGAGGTCAAAAGCTATGATGGTCAGAACTGGGAAGTGTCGCACAAAGAGACCGGTATTGCCTCGTTTTCTAAGGAGTGATATGATAAGATCAACTCAAGATTGTAATGGCTAAGAAAAAAAGAGAAAGAATCTAAAACAGTCATGGAGAAACAATTTGGAAACAATTCTGCCTAAACCCTTTTGAGAATAATGCTCAGGGTTTTGAGTTTTTGAGTGTTGTTCAAATCTACACCTGCAGATATCTGTGTTGATGATTTATATGAATTCATTTCTTGTTACCTGCATCGGTTCCAGCTAGTTTTTTTCTCTGTTGATGCTCTGCGACTTTGTAATCAATGACCTCTCTGAAAAGGTTTGCGTCCAATAAGCAGTTTGCGCTTCCATATACAGCAGCTTGAACGCTTGCCATCAATTTCGCGATCTCTCTACCAGAAAACCCTTTTGTTTTGGCGGCAGCTTCTTTCAGGAGATCCTCAGTAATGCCTTTTATCTCAATTTTCTGCTGCTCTTTTTTGAAAAGGCTTTGGAGCAAACCCGGCTTTTTTAGATTAGGCTTAGATATGTACTTCTCTAGGTAGAGGTTTAGAAGCTTGAAGCGCTCTTCTTCTCCAGGCAAGGGGAACTCAAGCGTCTCATCGATACGGTCAGACACTGCTGAGTCTAGATCACCAGGTCTGTTTGTGGCAAGCGCTAGGACTATGTCTTTGGACTGGTCACCCGTGCGGAAGAGGAGTGCATTTAGTGCACTCCTTTGGGCTTCGCTCATGTATGTTTTGTTCCGCCTGTCAAATTTGCAATCAAAACAACACATTAATAACTCAAACCCCTGAGTTAAGTTTAATTATCATCAGCATATGATTTGCGACTTACTCGCACAGAAATGCATCGGCTTCATCGATGAAGAGCAACAAGCCTCTCTTTGATTTCTTGGACCAGTCAAACAGTTGGTGTATCTTTGTTACAGCCTGAGCTCCAAGTGGAGCAACATCTCCACCCGTCATCAATGCATAATCTAGACCCTGAATGGTAACAGATCAAAGGACGTAAGTGATTATCGAAGTGACAAGCCTGAGATTTTAATGCCCATGAGTAACCTAGAACTAAGATCTCGATTAGAAGAATGCATCTACTCTTCACACATGATATAATAACTGTAAGTATTAGAAATGTAGAGAATACATACAGATCTACGAGCCAGCTCTCGGGCAGCCATTGTCTTCCCTGTTCCTGGTGGACCATAGAAAAGTATATTTCGGAAAGGTGCTTGGTGGGCTTTTGTGTTGGCAGTTGCATTAGCTAGCTGTTCGATTCTCTTTTCAAGAGCAGGACGCAAAATAACATCACCAAACCCTTTTCCATTTTTGGAAGTAGACTCCTTACCACCACCCCGCAATGTGGACAAGACACGAGAAGCGGAACCAGACCAAGGGTACTTTCCTCTCGATGATTCTCTAATTAGAGAAGGTTGTCCTAATATTCTATCCACGTAGCTCCAGATAACCTTGGCACCTTCTCTGCAACAAGTAATCTATAAGATAACTGAGTTTCTCAACCTTTAACAACAATAACTCATGAGTGGCACTTTTTTCTCAACCATTTTTAGTCTTTACCTCGTTGTGTAGATCCCAGCTGCAAGAGCGGTTAGACCTCCAACAGCAACAATTAGCTTATTTTGATCCGTTAGAATGGTACGCAAGCCCCCTAGGAAAACGGGTAAAGAGTCAATCATTTATTTAAAAGAGTAATCATAGAAGTATTTAAAAGAGTCACATGCCTATTATACTTACAAGTTACCTATTAGACGCTAATTACTGCTAAGGTAAACTGCTACAGGAAAGCTTCCACAATGAATGAAACAAAACGATAGAGAGATACTGTTTATCACTAATGTCTGACCTCCAATATGATCGAATGTAGTATTGATGGCAGAAACCCATTTCTCTCTTTCTGCATTTGCACGATCAACAAGCATTCTCCTGTTGACATCCTCAGAAAGCTTTGATTCACGAGCTCTCCCTTCAGCTTCTGCCATAGCTTTGACCCTGATTGTCTCACGTTCAATCTCAGCTTTCTCCCTCTCTGTTTGTCGTCTCTGTGCTTGAATCTCTTCTTCAGTAGCTCGTCGAGCTACTTCCCGCCTAATTGCTGATTCTTCTTGCATTTTCACAAGTTCTTGGTTTCTTGTTCTCTGGGCCTCATTCTCAGCCTGTAACAAGATACACAGCATAATTTTTTAGAGAGAATAAAAGTTCCCAAAGTTAAATAAACAAAAAAAGTATCTGTAGAATCGCATGCCTGCATCCTTTTTCTTGCTAACTCATCTTCATAGCGGGCCATCTGTGATTTTGTTTGTGCTTGGTGCTGAGCAAGTTTCTTCTGTTCCTCATATATTACCCTTTGCCTCTCCTGTGAAATGGAAAATCTCAGGAACATAACTTTATAAACAAGAATCTTCAAAGTAAAACAATGAATGATGCAGCAAAAATGTAACAGCAACGGATATAGTTACAACGTCACCGCACAGTCGATCCTGGTAGGTAACCATAGAGTTGTAAGAACATATATACTATAAAAGTATACTAAAACACAAAGATAGATACATTCATCTCAAGAAAGCCTGATAAGTAGGTACAACCTAAACAAACCATGTAGTCAAAATATATTGACAATGAACTTAAGAGTAAGTTAAACTCACAGCTTCAGCTTGGGATTGCATAGCTTTAAACTCCTGTGCCTTAGCGGTAAACTCAGCCTGCCTAGTCTCTTCTTGAGTCTTAATACTTTCAAATACCTATCAGAAACCAAACATCCATCAATGTGAGGCCAAGCATTACTGATAACCATAGGAAAAAAACAATTTTTGACATCCATCCATAATTCTACTAGAGAAAACTTAGTAGCTCGAACTTATCTTCCATTAGCTACACCATACACAACTCTTATCTACAAATGACAGAATTGGGTGACCTTTTTGGCATGAGCTGAGTTGTTGATCCCCTTCAAGGCCTTTGCTCCTCGCTCAAGCGCTTCCGGATCAAACCCAGCTGAAGTTGTTCTCGGATTATTGTTCCGAATCCGAGGAGGAGCATCAGATTCTTCGCCAGCAACAGACGGTTCTTTTCCAGATTCCGACGCCGGCGGAGAAGAACCTTGCTGTTGAGGAATCGAAGCAGACGGAGAGGTGGAGAAGCCAGAGAAAGTGAAAGGTCCATCTGCAGCAGCGAATTTCGACGGCGCGAGAGAAGCGGAGGCAGCTAGGGCTGAGATCACACCAATCGCAAGTTTCTGAGCCATTTTCCCGAAAGGGAATGTGAAATTAAAGAGAAATCAGACTAGGGTTCTCACTGATTTTAAGTGGATTTAAAAATTGGTGTAAAGAGGATTTAAGAGGAAGAAATTGGCTTGATGAACAAGAAATTCGAAGCCATAGAAATGGAGGCAGAGAAAGTTGCCACAGGGTTTTAGTAGGGTTTCTCTGCGAAAGGAAAAAAAAGACTTAAGAGATATTTGACCCGAAAACCCGACTCATTTGGCCCATTTGACGGAATTTGAAAGACGTTTTAAATAATTTAGTTTTTTTTTTTTTTTTTGTCGTCTGGATTTATTATTTTATTGCAAATTATGAGAACTGTTACATAGACGATTCTACAACGGACAATTCCTTCCGACCCTTATTAGATTCACGACAGATGACACCTCTTTCACCTCCTTCTTCATGCTCACCTCCTTCGCCTCCTTCTTCATGCTCTTGATGGACACTTCTCTGTCTGCGTAGAATCCTGGCGAACGGCTATAATTGTACATCGCTGGAGATCTCCTGCACACTTGCCTCCAATAATCTGCAAATTTATTAATAAATCGCATTCCCTGGGACTCGAACCCCAGACCTCTGGGTGTAGAAGCATTAATTAACCCTTGGTCAACCAATGAGCCAAGGGGGCTTCCACAAATAATTTAGTTATCACTTCATTTTTAACAGAACAAGAAAAACAAACAAACAAAGTTATTATATTGAATGTTGATAAATAAAATTCACAAATTTTTATAAGTGTTCTTAATTAATATGATTATTAAGGTATGTAAACTTGTAAGCATAAATTTATATCGAAATAGGAAGAATACATTGAAACTGTTGCCAGAAAAAACAAATTTGGAGGAAAGTCTCTAAATAGATATTATAAAGGAAATTTTAAATTTTAAACTCATAATTGAATTGATTGTTACATTTATAACGTTCATCATTTTTTCTTTTACATGTGTATATATAAACTATAACAAGAGAGTACTATTACACACAACTAATTAAGTGGTGGGATCTGTGCTATGCGCAGTACTATACTTCACATGCAGATCAAACCCGCTAATAATCCAAGCAAAGGAATAACGATCGAATTTAACATTTTCACTTCATGGATGCTTGGAGAATCTGATTTTGGCAGGGGACTGCTTGCTGGAGGAGGAGCGGTAAGAGTACGAGCAGGACGAGAACTATTGTTATGACTACTTTGGTCACTATTGTTGTGACTGCTAGGGCAAGAAATGAAGGGTAAAGTGTGATTATTACGAGGAGAATCATCGTCGATAGTACTTGGAGATTGTAGTATACCGTCGATTCCATGACATTTGATAGAGCCTAAGCTACAAATGTTGCGGCTTATAATCTTGACATTATTGAGAAAGTAGTTTGATCTTCCACCATTGGAGATCTCGAGGGTGTAATGTGGTAAAGAGGAAGGAACAATGGAGCCATTGGGGATGAGATTGAGGTGCTCGAAAAGAAGAGAAGAAGGGATTGAGTGGCGAAGCAAGAACTCGGAAACCGAATCTTGTTGATTAATAATGTTTGATCTAGAAAGGGTTTTGTCCTTTGGCATCAAGAATGTGACATTGGCTAAGAATCGAGGATTTACGGATGGTAACATGTTGATGAGCATCACAAAAGAGAAGTAATTTGCTTTCTCCATTTCTTCGATGGCGATAGAAAGTTCATGGTTGTTTGGCACATGATGACTCTTTTGGGCTCTTGTTGATGATGTTACGATGATGACTAACATGCAGAAGGTTATCACTTGAGTTTGAATAGCTCTCATTTTTAAAAAAGAAACCTTCTTGTTCTTTTTTGGGGTCTTTTTTTGAAGATTAGATTGGTGGGATACTTAGATATAATCTCTCATAGTTAGGTAGAGAATTTTGGTAGGCGATAGATAAGGTTTAGCTTTGGACATGCGTGTGTTGTTTTCCACCAAATTGAGTGGTCATAAGGTCATGGTATCCGCATGGTGAGCGAGTTTGTAGATAGTTTGTTCAACTAGTATAATTTGTGATATTTAACTGTGGATAATACTATAAATCGCCAGAATATAACTTATGTAAATAATCTATATATAATAGCAATCTAATAAATACCATTTGCACATCTGAACGGTTGCGTCTTTTTATCGCAACCTTTCGTTTAAATCGGTTACTTTGTTACGGTTATTTTGGTTACGTCTTTTTATCGCAATTTTCTTTTTAATCGGTTATTTTTTTTACGGTTATGTCGTTTCCAATAAATATCAATTGCACATCTGAACGGTTGCGTCTTTTTATTGCAAACTTTCGTTTAAATATTTATGGTTGTTTTTCTTACAGTTATTTTTGTACGGTCATGTTGTTTTATTGAATTTCTTTTTACGTAACCCAATAAACTACGTATAAAATTGGTTTTATTTAATAGTTTACATATGGATATATTTAGTAGTATAACCTCCTTGATTATATCATTCATTTAACATTTACGTGATATCATGGGAAAACAATAATATAGAGGTTTAAATAATTTTGGACATACGTGAGTGAAATGAGTCCTACACATTAAAGCTGTAACGGACACGTTCGTCTACGTAATGGACTTATCGAATAGTTGTAAAATCGTGCCTTTTCAACTCTATATATTGTCTTTCTTTTCGAAAATCCAATTTTTTGTCCTGCTACAACGATTATTTGTTCTACGATGATAATAGGCAAACCCTATCCTTATTTAGTAGAACCATTGCAACATTTAGTTTATTTCATGAACAATTACAACTTTAAATTTATTTTATAAATCTTTGTAACATTTAATCATCTACCGTCGGTGTAACCTTTCATAAATTATTATTTTTAGTTCTTAATTTTTAATTATTAAAATGTATTTAAATGAGATTGTAACTATTTAATTGAACTGTTGTAATATTTGGATTATTTGACGAATCATTGCAACTTTTGGTTTTGTTTTACAAACCATTGTAATCTTTAGTATATTTGATGAACCATTGCAATATTTGGTATATTTGACGAACCGTTGCAGCTTTTGGTATATTTGATATCTACGGTCACGTCTCTCGGTTAAAGTTTGTCATATTTTGTAAAAAATATTTAATTACTAAAATATATTTAAATAAATTATTGTCACCGTTTAATTTAACATAGTAGCATTTGGTTTATTTGACGTTGAATATTTTGGTTTATTTATCAAGCCGTTGTAACCTTTGGTTTATTATTTGATGGTTTTTGCATTTGGGAATAGTTTTTTAGTTACAAATTAATGTTTTTTAATATTCATATAATTAATAAATGCTTGTGAGGGTTTTCTTTATCATAATTTTTGTAAAATATATATTAATTTGATGTTTTAAAAAAATCAAAATTATTACAATTCATTATGATTTTTCGTTTGATATTTTTTAAACGATTTTTGAAATATATTCTTCCGCGACATCGCGGGGGTCTTGAGTCCTAGTAATTATAATAATAATCCAATGAATATATTAATTTATAATATATTTTTGTTTCATTTGAAAATAACACTATATTAATATATAGTCTACTATATATATTTTTCTGTTAAAAGACCATGATAATTAGAAGAATTTGGTTAAATCAATAATCAAGAACAAGTAACAATTTTAGAATATTTTGGGTAATATTGGTGAAGTTTTTCCTGTGAGATCTATCAAACGACAAGCTTCCAATCTCAAATACATAAAGATTCACGTACGAAAATCGATAATGCTTGGCATTCCCACATGGTTGTCACGTTGAGTCATGGAGATTGAAGACACGTCTAAAAATTGTCCTAATTATTAAATTTGTCAATAATGTAATCTATAGAAAACTATTGTAGCTTGCTTGTACGACTTTTTCTGCACGTGAATTCTTTTCATGTACTTACTTTTTTTTGTTTATATAATTTCAGTTTCGTTTGCTTTGAATTTAGATATGACATTTCCGGTCCGACATTTTGTAGATGAATCACTCAGTATATTTACGGTAGATGAATCACTCTCATGTTCTACTTCTTTTTTTCTTCCAATTCTTTTAGTTTAGTCAAGTTTGGTTTCATTTCTAGTTATTTCAGATTTAGAAAGAAGAAGAAAAACTTAAAACCAATTGATCCAAAATAAAATTTCAATCCTGTAATCAAATCAGGACTTTAATGTTTTTTACATATGTGATATATTCCATCACCGTCTCCATAGAACTCTGTTATAAGATTAGTTTTTTTTTTAGTATAAACCAGTCATATTAAAGTTCTAAAGTTTTCAATCAAAAACTAATTATTGAGAATACAGGAATTTGCAAATTTTACTTATACATGCAGTTTTGATGAAGATAACAAGATATAAATTTTAATTACTTTAGTAAGGCATGGTTTTGGTTTCAATATACAATTTTAGTAGTAGCAGACTGTCTAGTTCCACCATTAATCAAAGGTTACATAAAAAGAACAACAAATGTAATGAGCAAAACATCCATGTCGTAAACAAATGATACAACAGAGAACCAAAAAAAAAGACAACGAGAGAAACTAAGTTCCTGCACTCGTTCAAACTATATTTAGTCGATCTTTGTCCTAACATGATCCATCATCATCTTCAGACAGAAAAGAAAAACAAAAATAATCTAATAAAGGAATGTGAATTCATATAATAAAAAGACAACGAGTATTTTTTTGTTTTGTTTTGTGATTCTTGACAAGAAATCAACCTATCATGGAAAACTGAAGTTCCCTCCAATCTCAGTATTACCAGCCGGAGGATTAATGGCGACCCAAAGAAGAGAAATGGTAATGGCCACAAGACCTGACCAAACATACACAATCGTCGGTGTTCTTCCTCTTCTTCCCATTAGACCTTTAGCAAATGGATAAAGATGTGCCAAAACCCAAAAACTGAAGAACACTCCTCCAATCAATTTACTCCACTGAGGAACCACACTGTAAATCGTCCTGCTGAATCCAACCGCAATCGCGATCAAATTCACCATAATGATCGTAATCGGAGGGATCATAAGTGAAGTCCATTTCACCATGTACAAATCCGCAAACTCGTCGTCTATATCATCTCCTCCGGATTTACTAGTGAGCGTGAAGGAGATTTCGACTCCTGCTACAACTTTGAGCAAACCTTGAAGCACAGCTGCAAGATGAGCGCTTGTTCCTCCAATGAGCCAAAACTGTTCGTTTCTCCACCATTCCTCCAGTGAGATTCCTGACCATTTGATCTCGAGGAGGGCGAGTAAGCAGAGAGTGATGGAGATGATGAGAAGGTATACTAGGAAAGTGACGTTGAGCGTTTGGACGATGAACTGACCAGAGAAGAGGGAAAGCGCAGGGAGGAAACAGTAGACGATGAGGAAGATCGATGTGAACGGGTAAATACCGACGTTTAAGTAGGCAATTCTCTGGAGTATTTTCATTTTCGAGCTTGCCAGAAGAGCATTGTTACGGGAGAAGAAGATCTCGACCGAGCCAGTAGCCCAACGGAGAACCTGATGAAGCCTATCCGTCAAGTTAATTGGAGCTGTGCCACGGAAAGCATCCCGTTTCGTCACACAGTAAACCGATTTCCAGCCTCGGTTATGCATTCTATAACCTGTGACAACATCTTCAGTGACTGACCCGTAAATCCATCCGATACGTGATCCCCACTCGGTTTTATCCTCGTACCAGCAAGAGATAACAGCAATGGCTTCTGCTACTGTCGATGCATCAAGAAGTTCTCGCGGAATGGTGAGTGCACCGGGTGGGCGACCGTTTTTAACAGCAGGGTGGTCCGCGAGAGGCCGGCCTTGGAACTCAGCAACGGGAATTGAATCAATGAGGAATGTCGAGTTACCGAATTTCTTCGGGACTAGAGAGAGATTCATCTCTTCGTCATCGTAATCACTCATACGCAGAGCTCGGTTTTCTTCAGGAATATTCTTCTTTTTGCTACGAGGGAAACAACAACTCCAGCAACTTGGGGAAAAGTCCTTGGACCGAGGCGGATTGAATCCATAAAGCGCGATTCTTCGGAAGAGACAACCGGTTCCGACATAAACTGGACCCATAAGCCCATCAAGAGCTCTCATGTTGACGTCAAAGAAGACAGTGTTGTGATTAGCATATCTATCCGAAGGGTCAATACCTTCAAACCGCTGCGGAAACTGAACGTAGCAAAGCCGATCCCCGCCTCTATCCATCATGAAGCACATACCTTCTCTCAGTGCCTCAGAGTTGTATATGTAATGATCACAGTCAAGATTGAGTATGAATGGTCCATTTGACATAATCGCAGAAGCTCTGACTAGGGCGTTCATGGCTCCAGCCTTCTTGTTATGATCATAACCAGGACGCTTCTCACGAGAAACATAGACAAGGAGTGGGAGCCGAATATCCACATCGGTTAGATCAAGAAATCCTTCGGATACTCCGTGTAATGGCTCATCACTCGGTGGCTTCAACATCACCTGCATTGATGGATAATATGCGAAAACAAAATGAGATACTGAATAATATAATAACATCTTGAATCTATAGCCATTCCCATGGACTTTGGAAACTTCAAAGAAAGTAGAAAAAGGCTTTCGATAACGATTTTATTTATACCTGAATGATACCGGCGTGGTCACCTTTGGCATGATCACTGGCAGAAGTCAACCAAGTTCCAGGCCAGTGAGTACCATCAGCCATCCATGTAGCTTTCGGAATCTTCACGGGCTCCAAAATCTCATCGTCCCTGTTCTGCCTCTGCATCTTCATGGCTTTAATTTCTTCTCTGGCATGATAAGCATCAGAACGTCTCCTGATCGAATCAGGCAAGCTGTTAACCCTGACTTTGAACTCATCGAACTCACGCTTAACCCGTCTCCGGTCCTTCACGAAATCAGACTTCACTTTGTTCTTGTAAGGATCTCTCTTTAAGCTAAAGTAGGAGTCTGGATTCCTCGGCTCGATCGCATGTTTACGACAAAAAGGAACCCAAATGTTTGCAAAGCTCGCAGCTTCAGCCATTGCTTCAAACGTAAGAAGCGCCCCTCCATCATCAGATACATAGCAAGAAAGCTTTTCAACCGGATATTCCGCAGCTAGAATCGATAAAATGGTATTAGCAGTGACCAGAGGAGGTTCTTTCTCGGGATCCGCAGTAGAGACAAACACATCGAATCCAGGAAGGTCGGATTTCCCGGTCGGATTGCTGGCTGTCGGTGTTTCAAACTTTTCCTTCAAGACTTGAAGATCGGTCGCACGGTTAATCGGGCATAGCTTAGGGAGCTGATCAAGAAGCCAAGACAAAGCAAACCAAAGCTCACAAACCACAGACATTCCCCATAACCATATAGCGTCTGGGTTTTGATGTTTAATCCTCCAAGTCAAGAACAATGCAAGAACAACTATACGGATAAATATCAAAAGCCTGCAAAAAAGAAAAAAGAAAACAGTCTTCTTTTAACATCTTAGAGAATTGGATTTAGTAAAGTTAAACAATAAAACAATACACTTCTCTTTTATACCTGTATGGACTAATAACACCAGCAGGAATTTTCAGCTTCCGAGTAAGCGGTCTCCACGGTTTGCTCATCAAATCTTGCGCCTCCATACCGTCACCATCTCCATCTCCATCCTTACCGCTCCCGAAATTACCATCCTTTGTCCAAAAAGCATTCCCATAACCATAAGTTCCAGTCGTCTCAAATAACCACCTATTGTGATCAAAATCTCCAGTCTGACTCCTCATCAAAGCTGATTTATTAGTTGACTTCATCAACGACAATCTTCTCTCCATCTTCGACCCGCCACCGCCAGGCAGCATAGGCCTTTGCTGACCGTTATCATCAACCTGATCGGTCAAATGCGTGTTCTTGTACGGTTCTTTACACCCGGGGCAAATCCCACCACCGGTTTTGACCGCATCTATGAAGCAATCCCTACAAATTTTAAAGTCACATTCACAGGGAAGAAGATCTTGACCTCTCTCATCGCTCATAACCTTAGCATCGCAGCCAGGGATGGCGCAAGAAGATCCTTTAGCGCCAGCCATTTGTGGATGGTTAGTCTTTGTCTCAATCACTTTGTCCATAAGGTGAGCCCTGGTGGTGCTGTTAAACCCGCCAGTGAACATCGAGTTAGAGACATATTGCTCCTCAACTTTCTGAGAAATAGAAGGGTCCATCGGCTGGTTATCTGGAGTTGGAGGAATCTGAACTGTATAGCTCATGAAATCTTGACTGCCCAACTCGCTATCAAGATCGTCCCTCGAGTAACTAATATAGCGACCCGAGGAAGTTCTTCGACCAAATTTTACTGACTGAGGAATAGATGGCCTTCCAGGCTCCTGAATATCAGAGTTGTTTGATAGATTTGATGGACTTTTATCGAAATGCTTATTAGATGCCATAGTTAGGATCTAACTTGGCAGATCCCTGTAGAAAGAAGTCAAAGCAGAAGCAACAAAGTTAGCAAAAGAGGAAACAAAGACATCTCTAATTGCTCTTAAATTCCATTCAAAACATCAACAAAGAAACAGATCAATATATGGATCTAATGGCTTCAATCAAAAACAAACTCATCATCAACCTTCACACAAATGAAAAAGAAAAGGTAACAATCATTTCTTACTGCAACAAAAAGGCACCACCTTTAAAGCTATCAAGACGAATACTCTAATTCAAAGATTCAAACTTTCAAATCCGAGAATATCTCGAAAAGCGCACACATCTTTCTCAAAACATTTCAAAACCAGAAGTGAAAAGAGAGAGAGAAAGATGAGTACGGGCTTTTGACATTCAGACAAAAAGAGACGATCCCACCACGAACTTATAAGTAAACAATAAAACAAGATTTAAAACCCAAGATTGCTTACAATACCTTCAGGGGAAAGGAACGCTAAGAAGAGAGAAGAAACTCAGATCTTTGAGTTTATAGTAATTGACAGAAGAAGAAGAAGAGACTTTCTTGTTTAACAAATCTGTCTGAAGTATTCAACGCGGTCGTGTCGTGCCACCCAACTGGATATTATGAGGCATTTGATAAATTGAGAAGAGATAGTGAAAGGAAGAAGAAGAGGAGAAAAGGACTTAGTCGTGAGCAAATACTTAAGCACTCCTGCTAACTAATACACGTTAGCCGATTTATCCCCAATATATTCAAAGATCTTAAAATATATATAAAACAAAGAAGAAGTAAAGAATAGAGACGAGAAATCAAGAAGGAAGATCTCTCTGCTCGATTTCGTATTTTTTACTTTAGTAGAAAATTTTATGACGCGGTGAGACAGCGAAGACGAAGATGGAACGCCGCCGGGAAAACAAGTTGACGGAGCACACTTTATTTTTCTTTGAAACGTTTTGCGTTTTTATTTATTTATTTTGAGGGGACTGAGGTTTTTCGGACAAGGTAGAGAAAGTAAGAACGACTCCTTTTAACTCTTGTGGTCTTATTTATCTTTTAACGCGTTGAACGTTTTCATTATTTCCATATTGAATAAGGATACCAAAAATTTACTTACCATAAAAGATTAGAAAATCTCTAATTTCTTTGATCTCAGTTCAATGATTTAGAGTGTTTAAAGCAAACAAATACTGTCAAATCCAAGTTTTGAAAATAACTCAAGTTATTTGAATTTTATCGGGGTATTAAGTCGCAAGTTAAAAATATTAAATATAGTGGCTTTAAAAAATGTTGGAAATTGTTGTGATTAATTAATATGACCATGTTCTCATTTTGATATAACAATTTTTAAAAAATTTCAATCCAAAATCTCTCTGTTTTCAGGATTTTATCTTTTTGACATAGTTTAAAATGTGTGTTTATTAATTAATTTTTTCGTTTTAGTTATATTTTCTCTTTGTTGTTGTAGGAAGATACAAATTATCTACCGAAGAGAGTTCAGATATTTTCTAGTTCCAATTCCAAGCTATAAAACACAATAAGAAAAAAATAAATAAATACTATTTGGTATTTTTCACAATAAAATATGGAAAAATAAAAAGAATGTCGTAGGGAGGCGTTAATTTCGGGACTCAAAAAACGTGTAAGCACACTGAAAGAGACGATGAGGGTACTTTGGGGAATTTCCAAAAAGGAATGGGAAATACCAAATACGCGGTCGCAGGAGTACTTCTGTATATGTTTTTATTTTTTGGAATAATGAGATAACGTGTGACGTGTATACGTAGCGTTGGTCAAAAATGTCAATATTTCATATCTAATTAGGGAGTAACTACTACTACTAACCACGAATAGTTCTCAATACACGTAATAATGTCCTTGTCAACATTAATATTAAATATCTGTTTTATCAGATGTCCCCGAAGGGACTTAATATTAAATATCTGGCATATTGTGGAGTATTTAATTTGTTTTTTTTAGACAATTTATTTCATGAACATCCATGCTATAGACACAAAACGAACCAACAACACACACCATCTCAGACCAAAAATTTCTCTAGATCACTTCAGGCGGATAGATTTTGAAAAACTTGTTATATTTTGTTTGCATGATTATAACTACAATCCCTTTCTTTGGTCACATATCAGATCATTACCGTGCATTTGGGGTTGTTTCTGAACCAAAACTCTTGTCTTCGTCCAAGGACTTGTCTCAATACTGCCCTTCATTTATCAGAGTTCATGCATTCTTTTAACCACAACTTGCGAAGATAAACGTGAGCAAGTATATAAAATGGTAAGCGATAGGGAAAAGTTAATAGGATAAACATTCAACAATATATATCTGGGTCAGAGGTATAGGTCTTAAGACAAGAGAGGATTCAAAGGATTGATGGCTGTGGAGTTGGGTTTCCAGCAATCACATCTACAAAGGCTCCTAGATCCTTTCACGACCCGCTGTGACCTCCTCGTGTGAAGCTTGATATTCACTAGCTTTCCGGCCATCTGCCATTGCAACAAGAACATCAATATTTTCTGAATCTTAGATTTACACATGTAAGTTCTACACCATTTCCACCGACAGAGAACGAATGAGTGTGATCAAAGGAAAAAATATTGAATCAGAGGATTAATCGGGTAAGCCGAACCCACATTGTGCTGAGCAATCAGGCCGGATGAATTAAGGAAGAGAACTTGAATTAGTCATCGAAAACAGACAGTGAATTTTTTTTCTACTACTCTCTTCTTGCACAATATCAAATACTGATTTTAGTTACAACATGCTGTCAGATATCGTTATTGCTTTCAATTTTTTTTCCATCTTGGTAATATCAAGGTATGTAAGTTTTTGGTAGGTACATACCATTCTCCATGTCAAGTCCTCTGGACCTAATGGCTGAGCAGGGCTTGAATATAGGAAATGCCGCGAGTACTGGAAAAGTTGAAAACAACCATATTACTTAATGTATAAAGATCCACTTGCATAAGTGAGGTTGTTTGCTAGGTTAATATCGTTTTGTAAAATCAAAGTTTGTGAAGATGAGAAAAACTAAGAACTTACTTGAGCAAGGTTTTTCTGCAACTCCTTGATTTGGAAGGGCGTAAGGCTTCTTAGGTGATTTACAAGCCACCCTGGTTGTACAGCATCACTGGAAGAAACAAGCACAGCAACCTGAGAGATAAAACAAGAGCAAAAAGAAAACAGAGTGAAGGCTCATACAGAGTTTACTTCATATAAACTAATTCAGTAAAAACAAAGGGTTAAAATTCAGAGCACCAATGTATTAGGTTTCCTGAACATACCCTCTTGTAATCAAGTATTCCTTCAAAAGGAAATTCCAACTCGTCACTGACTATAACAGGTATACAGCCACTGACAATGGCATCAAACAACCTCGCCGAAGATGGTGTGTCACCAGCAGGACACAAACAGAATAAAGATCTGATGGAAGGCAGCCATAGTTAGAAAAAGGTTAAAACTTAAAAGAAAAAGAAAAATTGTGCCGCAGCCAAATGGGTGAGGAAGCAACCCAGGATATACCTACGCATGCCACCTTGAGCTGCCAATTTTCCTCCCTCTCCGGCAGTACCCTCAGAAATTATTACACCCTTGACACCACTTAGTTCTGCACCGAGTTTGGCACGTATTTTACCTCCCTAAACAAAAAAAATTCAACAACCAATTCATGAGACACATAACTTATAAGATAAGGCAAAGAAAGACTGAGAGCTTTCCCAGTATAATGAGGTATTTCAATTGTTCTTTATATAACAACAAAGTATTCCAACTATTAGGGATATCTAAAAAGTCACCGAGACAGAAAGGGTAAAAGAGCATTTGATGTAGCTTATAAAGGGATAGAAAAGGCCTGATTCTCACAGCATTCCTCTTAAGGCGCCCTCGAAAAAAAAGTAATGTGGTTCTCATTGGTGCACTTTCTGACAAGCATTTGGCATCACAGATATCAACATTGGGAACATAAGGAAGAATTAGGTCTTTCTCCAGTGAAACTTGCCCAGGCTTATACCTACGAGGTCAAGTTCAAACAGAATAAAAAACGTATTGCTAAGATAGCAGATTACATGACTCAGAATCAGTTACAGAAGGAAATCTAGACTCACCAATTCCCAGTGGAATCCATATCTGGTAAAAGCCAGATTGCATTTTTCACAAATTTACGGACAGACTTGAAGGACCAAGGATGATGAATAGGAAATATGTGATCCCTTCCCTCGGACCTCTTCCAAGCAGGCTGATCAGTGACCCACTTCAAAGCTTCCTACAGTTGGAAAAGAGTTTTCAAGATGTTACCAGTAACATATGGTATCCCAATTTCCAGCTAACATATCTCCCTTTGAGGCAAGCTTAACATAAATCAACTAAAAGCAAATAAAGAGCAGTTTTTTTTCAAAATTTACATGCAATAGACTATTAAACCACACGTTTAAATTGTTAAAACAGCTTGATATTTTTTCAAATAAAGCACAGGGTGACAAACTACAAAAAAACTATCTAAATTTGAAAATTAGATCTAATGCTAGAAATATATAATCAAAGCTCACTCACACCCTATAGAGTGCTTTGCATTGCTGCTTCTCCAACAAGAAAAAGCTGATTGTAGTGAAGAACGGAACATAGAAAAAGTCCGCGTCTTGATGCTTATGAACCCTCACGACACTTTTCAAACGCCTTTCAGATTCAGGAGAGATCAGATCAGCCCAGAGCCAATAGTCAATAGAATGCTGCAAATATAGAAAAAATTTAAACAAGTTATTCAACTACACAAGTGAAGAAAAACCAGTTGAACAAAACCACAAAGCCTGATCACGATTCTCGCTTAAGTTGGCTTCAATTCAATTCAATCATCCCACCAAAATTACCAATGGCACAAATGAACTAAATGATCAATCAAGCTTCTTCTAGTACCTGTTCGATTAGGCGATGCACAGGGCTACCATTAGAGGTAGCATTTGAAGTCTCTTTGTAAGTATTGTGAAATAACCAGAGAAGATCGAAAGTAAATTTCTTCGGCATCTCATACACGTAAACCTTAATCGGAAACTCAACAGGATATCCCGGATCTTCGTTCAACCACCGATTCTCTCTCTCAAAAACCATCTCATCGAGCTTCCTCACATCATCATCACTCTCGCCACGCACCGTGTCGTCTCTAACCGGTAACGAGAGCTTCGGAGCTTTATGGATTAAGAAATGCTCAAGTGAGGTAACGAAGGACGTCTCTGGTTGGTCCGACGGGTTCAGGTTGGAGATGGAGGGTCGGGAGGAGGAAGAGAAGGTGTAGAGGATGACGAATAGAGAGACGGAGAAGAGGGAAATGATGATTAGGGTTTTGGATCTGGGTCTGAAAGAAGAAGTAGAACGATGATTTTGCTGCTTTCCAGACATTGCGAGATCTGATTATTCGAATCTGAGTTCGATTACGATTACAAATTTCTGTTATTGGGTTTTGTTGCTTCTTGTGATGAGAGTAAAGTGTGGAAAGTGACGATGCGCTTCAGTTAACAGCGATTGCGTCTGCGACTGTAAACGCTAAATTGAAACAAAGTTTGTGTTCAAATGTGCACGATAGTAATTGGATACTCCTTTATAAACGCATCACACAAGTCGAAGAGAATCTCCAAACACAGATTACTTACATTGAATCTGTTCATTCATACTACCAAATAAACACCAAACCCATTATAAAAGAGTTATTATTTTGCTTGAAAAAAACGTCTCAGAATCGAATAAGATCGTCGTTTTTGGATGAAGACTGCTCCTTTTTCGGGTCATGATCAGTATTAGTCGAAGAACCACCGCCACTTTTCTTACCGAATATCATCTCATCAAGATCATCCATCATGTCATCACCACTACCTCCTCCATGGAATCCACCACGAACACCAGAAGATTTTCTAACCAGAGATTCTTCTTTTCCATGAACCGGAGAGTCATCGGGCTCTTCAGCAACAGGAATCATGGCTGGTTCATGTGCAGTTAGCGGTGCGGAGGGTTTGTTCATATCTTCATACTTGGACAGCGTTTTCACTAGCTCGTCGTTCACATTCAAGGCTTCAAATAGAAGTGCTTCATTTTCACCTGCTGTTTCGATGATTCTTTGGACAGTGGTTTGAGATTGACGACATTGTTGTACAAGTGTCGTTGTTAAGTCATCCTGTAAATCAGAGAGATAATGATCCCGTGTTATCCATTATTATATTAGAATTATAGGAAATGATGCCTGATAATTCCGAGTCGATTTACCTGTAAAGCATCATGTTGAGGAGAGGAGGACAGAACAGTGGATAGAAGTTCAATGCTGTTTCTTGCTATATCAAAAGCTTCCTTCGTCTGCTCAGCGGTAAAGCTTCTAACAGGAGCATCATACTGAATATGTGCAGGCTCATGCACATGCTGAGGAATATCAGCATTTACTTCTGGTGCTGGAGTTGATCGAGCAGGAGTGAAAATAGGTGCCAAGCTCTCGTTGTCTCGTCCAGGGAAGCGAATACCTCTTGCTTTTAAGCTCTATAGTATAGGAACAAAATAAGACAAAAACATTAAAGACCTGATCATAATGAATTCTGACATCAGACCTCACAGCTTTTCATTTTTCAATCAATTCCTGCAACAAGCTAGTGGATTGAGCTTATTCACTGAAATCATAGTCATTTACTGTTTTGTTCAAAACCCAGATGCTTGACCTTGAATTTTCCAGGGCAAGACAACTCAAAAAGTAAGGCCAAAACACTTCAACTCATCACAATAGATGGGTATAAATTAAGATAGTGACATTTTCTATAAAGTAATGTAAATAAAACCTGTATGGGAGAATTCAGCAGCGTAGCATTAGTTGGTACCTTATAAGTTTCTTCGAAAACTGGTAGGTAGCGGAGTTCACTGGTGGATTCTCCCCAAGCTTCAATCAGCATCAAAGCTTTGTTTCGATTATTCACAACTGTTTGTGGATCATCAATCAGCTTTACCATTTCATCAAGGACTCTTTCAGCTGCCACCTCTGAAAATGCCTTCTCACAGTTCTTAACACACGTCTCGAGTAAAACCAAGGCAAGGTACTGAATTCTCGGCTGCTTCATCATTATCCTCTTCTTTATCCCACGGATCAACTCAACACTATTAATTGTCTCTTGATTTATCATATCACATATTTCCAAATTCATATCCCAGTCAGGTTCCTCTAAATTCTCCGTAGTAGCATCCTCGACTATTTTATCAGTTGGGTTAGGACCTTGAAAAAGTTCCTTCACTTTGAAGCTCATTGAGGTCACACCAGCACTGATCTTGTTGCTCACTTCCGAACCACCAATCTTCAAGCGCTCACCAAATGCGGTAACTTTGTCCATCAGATTGTCACTCATCTTTGCTGATACTCAAACCTGTAAATGAAACACAAAAGCTGAAACATCAATCTATTCAAATATGCTTCAATAATACTAAACAATAACGAGCACAAAAGGAATTGCTTATTTTAATGTATGGAAGCACAACTAACAGTAAAAAAAACACCTAAGAATTCTTTATGCAAGAGATTAACCCCAAAATCAAATACACAAAAAGGTTCAAATCTGAGATTCATGGAGTGTCCTAAGAACCTACCTATATGATCAATCAGGTTTTCACATACACCTGATCTCCTAGATCATACAAAAAATTCTCTCGATCCATCAAAATTAGTCAAGGAAACTGGTTAAACCAGAAATTAAACAGGTTTTTTACAGATGAATCTAATTAGGGTTTGCTGAGAAAAAACGAATTCGATATTCCAAGATCGAAATTGGAAAGTACATAGAAAAATTCATTTTGGTCAACAAAACCCCTGAGGAAAAATCATTTCATATCATGGGAAAACCCAGAACTAGATCGATCAACACGAAATAGTAACCAAAAGCAGGGAAATCGCAAGTAGATTAACGCGAATTTCTACCTTTGAGATTGAACAAAGAGATGAGAAGCTCGAAGAACAAAGCTCGATCTGGTGAAATGAAGGAGACTAGAGACGAAAACCTGCGACAAGGTCAATGGCCCGTTGACGCCGTACAAATTCTGAAGAAGAACAAAACTGCGTTTCTTTTTTAAGTGTTTGGCCGCGGGAATAACTTTATCCCGAATATATGTCTCCCTTCCTTTACGCTAACATTATTGCCAAAAATATATGTTTTTTTTATTTTTCGTTTCCAAATATTATTTTTAATACCTATATTATTTAAAAAATTATCTCAACCAATCACGTTAAGGAATTTCATCCAACGAACCACAATAATCGATCTAAAATACAAACCCATTGTTTAAAATTTTTATTAGGTAAATTGTAAATATTTATTTGATTTTTTTTTGGTATCATTTTTTTTTGGGTATTAATTTATTTTGATTTAACTTAATGGTTTGTATTTTTTTTCTTTTTTTTTTTTTTTTTTTTTGTCTAAAGGTTTGTATTTTTTTTCTTGCCAGGAAAATCTTCACGCCGGCTTGAGAAAAAAAACTTCATCATCAGAGCCGTGTCTCTCTCTCTCTCGAACTCGTAAGCTTTCTTCGATTCTCTTCTTTAGACCATTGATAATCCTAATTGTTCCCTTTCTACTGTAGAAACTTGAGCTAGATTACGTCAAGGTAATTCAATTTTAGATTCTCAAATTCAATCACTTTTGTGTCTCTAGGATTTAAGTATTTGAGTCTTGCCAAATGGATTTGACGTGGTTAAGTGCCCTAATTGTTGGAGCTGCACTTGGATTCTGCATTGGCACTCGCCGTTCCAAGCCTGTTATTGCTGCTGTTGATGGGGATACCAAAAACCAATCCTCTAAGGGTCCTCTCGAAATCGAGAAACTCGCTGATATCCTCGATGATTTCAAGATGGTACTTAACTACATTTTTCCTTCTACTGTAATGGAATCACATAATGTTGAATTTTGAGTTTTTTTTTTTTTAATCTGTTTTTGTCTACTCAGGTTTTGGTTGTGAGGAATGATCTTAAAATGGGTAAAGGAAAGATTGCAGCTCAATGCAGGTGAATTTAACTAATCATGCTCTCTTTTACTCTTTAAGTGTTTAATTCATGTTTATCATTCTCACATTTGAGTCATTCTTTTGCAGTCATGCAACTTTAGGATTATACAAAAAGCTTGTTCGTCGAGCGCCAAAAGCATTGGACTCGTATGCCTCTAAGTCCTAATCAAATCCATTTGTTACTTAAAGATGTATTGAATTAACAGTATAGGTTGCTATTGCAGCTGGGAGGAATGTGCACAGCCAAAAGTTGTTGTGAAAATCGAGGACGAGGACGAGATGCTAGAATTGCAAGTGAGTTTACTAAAACAAGTTGTACTAGTTACTGTTAAGTGGATTGTGTGATTGAAATATATTTTGGATTCACAGCTTTAGTGCTGTTGCCAAATTGATCTTCACGGGCTTTGCAGGAGTTGCCAGATGTTAGTTTCTTGATAATTCTGAGTTCTGACCAGTATACATGAATATTTAAGGGGAATTTGAGATATCATAGTGCTTATCTTGATTTTTCCCATTTCTTAGAGCTTGTATTGACTGTTCTCAAAAATGTCAGGAAAGAGCTAAATCCCTTAAACTGCCTACCCATATCACCATTGATGCTGGAAGAACGCAGATTGCCCCAAGTGAGTTTCATAAGTTCCTGCCCCTCTTTAATTTCAAATCTCTTATCTTTCTTGATTCAATCTTCTTTCATAAGTATTTAGGACCATTTTCTGTGAAAATGTGAATCTAATATACTTCCATGTTCTTTTCCAGATTCAAGGACGGTTATGGCTATTCTTGGTAAGTTGTTATTTTTCATCCAAGTCATGTGTTTGAAAGTTAAGACTCTGGTGGACAAGAGATGAGTTTGAGAGTTCCAAATCACACTTACCCTAGATAAATGTACTAGTTTATTAGTTCAAGACTTCTCTTGACTGCTTGGTGCTTGTCCTTGACCCTGAATGGAATCTATAGAATATAGATCATAAGAATCCAAAATAGGAAAATGTATGCTCAAAAGTTGACTCGGTCAGAAGAGAGTGTATACTTTTGCGTGGTATCCAAATTCATATGCACCGTTCTATGACGGGTAGTTAGAGATTCTTCTAGCAGAATTTGTTTATCGGATATTATCAGCATTTCTTAAAGCAACATTTACTTCTGCAGGACCAGTCGAAGTTGTTGATGAAGTAACAGGTGGACTAAAGCTTCTTTAGCAGCTTCGTATTTCAATATGACATCTCTTCAACCTGATCTCTCAGATGGACCAAGCAGAAGGGAGAGACATGAACTCCACCTTTTCTCTTCGCCCGGGGTTATCTGTGAGAAATCTGTAGTTGTTACGTTTACTCATTCCTGATGATGACGAAATATCCATTTTAAAACATTTTCCCCATTTTTCATGGACATGTAGAATTTTCCTCTCCAGGATCAGATTGTTTTGACCAATGGTGATATCATTTTTTTTGCTGGCTTTGTCTTAGAGGTATCAAAAGCTCGAGCCTTCTTGGCACATTGAGAAAATGGCTTGTTTTAGTGCCAATTCATGGGAGTGTTGGCTATATGAACATTTCATATGTAACAACAGATCTTGTTTACCCATGGTATAGAGTGTGATTATCTACCAAAAATAAAGAAGAAAGCTATTCATCTACAAAATTTTCTTAAATTATACAATCTACATGATGTGTATAACAGTGCTTATTATACTTTTCTTTGTCCCTTTAGATCGTTCTTCAAATCTGCAGTAACCATGTTAAAACCCCTGAATATATGGTTCCGCTGAGGTTGCTTTCATAACCTGCATGACATTGGAAACCCGTTCAGGTAATATGAAATTGCAATGCGAAAACAAACGTTAAACAGATCTAGGGAGGTAACTAGAGGGAGTAAATGAGAACTTGTTTGGTGATTGTTTTCTGGCTTTGCACCTACCTGTCAAGCTTAGTGTTATAGCGCTGCTATTGATCTGTGGTTGAAGCGGATGCAGATATAAACTGCTGTGCTGCTGTTTGAATGGTATCCATTAATAATTGATAACTTGATATCCTCAGAATAGAATGTGTGATCGAAACTATTGTTTCTGTTTCAGTAAGTAATGAACAGACGTCTTAAGATCCCACTGTTTGGTAGAGCGCATAGAGAAAGCATCATCACCAGTAACCTTTGCAGGAACACAATCCATTTTTGAAATGATGGAAGCGACTTGAGTCCCTCAATATAATCTCATAATTAATGATTCTAGACATGTAGGTGAATGCGGTATGGCAATCACCACATACCCGTAGATTCTTAGTAATCCTGATAGCAGCACCTTGAGGAGTTGTTAGAATACCGTACGCAAGAGCTAACTTCTCACTATGCTCAAAAAGAAGATCATCTTTCTCTTCATCGTCTACATCATGAAGAGCAAAACCTGTTTCAGGAACATAACCAATGTCCTTGATGCGTTGCATATGATCTGAGAGGACCTGGTATATTTCCTTAGCGTGTGGATGAGTTTTATCACCCACGAAGAACGTAGTGGTTCCTTTAATTCCTTCGACCCAACTACAACCAGGTCTTTTTTTAATTCCTTTATGTCTCATCAATGATCTGATCCTAGTCACATCTTTCCAACGCCCTGCATTTGCATACATATTTGAGAGCAATGTATATGATCCATCGTTATTAGATGCTAATTCTGTTATTTTTTTAGCAGCATACTCCCCCAGTTCAACTTTTCCGTGGATTCTACAGCAACTGAGCAAAGCAACCCATACCACAGGAGGAGGCTCCATTGGCATTTCTTCAATGAGACGCAAAGCTGCATTTAACCGGCCAGCACGACCTAACAAGTCAACCAAGCATGCATAATGCTCCGGGCCAGGACTAACCCCGAAATCAGTTTTCATTCTATTGAAATACTCCATGCCCTGATCGATCATTCCTGAATGACTGCAAGCATACAGTACAACAAGTAATGTAACACCATCAAGCTTAAAACCTATTCTCCTCATCTCCTCAAAGATTCCAAGAGCTTCTTCTCCATAACCATGCATACCATAACCCGTCATTAGAGATGTCCAAGTAACTTCATTTTTCTCCATCATGTTGTCAAATACAAGCCGGGCATCACCGATGTCTCCACATTTTGCATACATGTCTATTAGGCAGTTTGATACGAACAGCGGTACTGCATTCTGCTGGTTGCGCAATGCATAAGCATGAATCTGCTTGCCAATTCTTAGTGCAGCCAAACTGGCACATGCCACAAGGGCACATGATATGGTAAAAGCATTTGGTCTTGTTTGGCATCCCCATTCTTCCTCAAACATCTCAGATAAAAGTTCGAGAGCTTTATTTGCATCCCCATGCTGGGAGTATCCACCAATCATCACAGTCCAAGTCACAACATCCCTTTCCTTGGGGGAAAGTGAATCAAACATTGCACGTGCTATATCAACCTTTTTGCACTTAGCGTACATGTCAATCAGTTGATTGATGACCATATTATCATCGCCATGACCGTTCTTATGAAAGTCTATGGGATATTTGATGGAATAACAATGAATCTCTTTACCATGCATCAATGCTCCAACAGAAGCACAACCTGAAAGAACAGAAATAAGCGTGACTTCATTTGGTTTTATCCCAGAAGACAACATCTGCCTACACACACCCAATGCTTCATATCCAAGGCCTCGTTGAGCATACCCTGAAATAGCAGCACTCCAAGTAACAACATCCATTTTTATTTTTACTTCCTGCATCTTCTCGAATAACCTAACAGCATCTTCAAACCTTCCAATCTGGGAATACCCAGCAACCATAGCATTCCAAGATACTACATCCTTCACTGACATGTTCGAAAACACCGTGTTTGCCTCATCCATCATCCCAAACTTTGCATACATATCCACCAAGCAATTCCCTACAAACATATTCTGTATCATCTCACTTGTGACTGCAAAACCATGAAATTGCTTCCCTAGCGAACGAGTTCCAACGGAAGCACAAGGAGGAAGAACATTCACAAGGGTAATATCATCAGGTCTGAATCCGAACTCATTGGTCATCTTGCTAAACATTTCAAGCGCCATCTTAGGTTTGCCTAACTTTGCATAACTTTCTATTATAGAGTTCCACGATACAACATCCCAAACAGACATTTCGTCGAACACCTTCCGTGCATCACTCAGTGAACCACAACGTGAATACATAGCAACGAGCGCATTCCCAACAAAGACATTTGACATAAATCCAGTCACCAGAGAAAGCGCGTGAGCAGAGTCTCCACAACGAACGGAGGTGATCTCGCCACAAGCCTTGAAGACGAAGGGGAATGTGTAATTATCCGGCGTCCATGACAGAGAATGCATAAGGCAGAACAAAGAGAGACATTTATTGGCGCGGCCATCGTCGCCGCAGCTGCGAATGAGTGAATTCCAATGGTAGACACCAGCGTCAGAAGGAGGAAAACAACGGAGGAGAGATACGGCATGAGATAAGCAACCGAGGGAGATATAGGTGGAGATGAGGTGGGAAGTTCGATTCAGGGTTAGGATTCCGAAAGAGAGGAGTTTCTGGTGAATAAGCTTGACCTGAGAAATGGTTTTGCATTTGTGGATAAACGGGGGCGTTATCTCCGGCGGCGATGTGGAGAAGAGAGAGACTTTAATGTACTGGTGTGATTTCGCGGCGGCGTTGGGGATGAGAAGGCGGCGAATCATACTAGTGTTACTAAAGTGGCGGGTTTTTTCTGCGGTTTAAATTCTAGAACCGAAGAGAGGCATTACAATCCCGGTTTTGTATTAGCAATTTGAAGAACAAAGTAATAGACCGATTAAAATATAAAGCGTATTTCGGTTCGGTTTTATATTCGGTTTACGTGCTAAGCGACCTGCGTTTGCGGTTGGGTGGACGCTCTGGCAAGCGTTTGTAGCTCAGCTTTGAAACTTTTTGAAAATTTTCAAAATCTAGAGATAGCAGTGAAATCGCAGTTTATAGTTTCGAGAATCCCAGCAGACCTTTAATCTCCCGCCTCTTTCACACCATCGACTCCATTATCGAAGCTCGTTCACTCTTCCTCTCGAATTTCGAGAGAAAGGAGGAGGAAGGTGAAATGCCGCGTAAACCTAGACGTAGTGTGCCGGAAATTCTATGGAGGTTATTCGGAAACAGAGCCAGGAATTTAAACGACGCGATAGTAGATCTGATTTCTCGCCGGAATATCCAGCCGGAGAAATGCCGGTGCCGGGGACAAGGTTGTCTCGGTTGCAGTAGCGATAAACCGGCGTTTCTGTTGCGTTCCGATGATCCCATTCACTACCGGAAACTTCTTCACCGATGCTTCGTTGTACTTCAAGAACAAACCCCTCCACTTCTGGATTTCTCGTCAACATCTTGGTGGTCACAGAGAGAGGTAAAAAAATCTGCTTCGCATTGTATTATGCATTGCTTTGAGTTCTTAATTTGAGATATTTCAAGACGTATCTATTTTATCTTCTTTTGTATGATTTTGCCGATTTTTAAACATATTGCTTCAACAAGTTTTCAGATTGTTGAAAGGATTATTGAAATGAAGCGATCTGGATGTGATTGCCAAAATGTGATATGTGCCAGATATGATAAGGTTGAACTCTTCTTCTTACTTCTCAAACTCAATGTTTGGTAAAAACATAACTAATTGTTCCTCTTCCTGTTCATCCTATGACAGTATGATCAGTCGAGTCCTAATTTGGAGTTATTGACAAGTTCATCTTGGGAGTTTCTTCTCAACCGGGTTTGTTGTATAACCCTCGTGATGATTTACTTTCAGTATTCCGAGTTTGCGGTCGCTAATATTCCAGTTCCCTTGTTTGTAGGTCGGTCATGATGTCATGGTTTATCTTCTACAGCAAACATCAATATTCTTACCATTACAAGGGAAAAGACACCAGCAAGTGTCTGGACCTCCTCTATGTATCAAGAAAAAGGGTGAGTCACAGTATTATACTTGTATCCTAGCTAGAAAGAAAAATTCTATATCCGTAAATATATGCTCTAAGAACCCGGATCATATCTCTTGTGTTGGCTTTCTTTTGAAACTTCCAGTTGTTGGTTCTCTGAATACTTTGTGATTTGTCTTTGTAACTGCTTGGCCATCTATTTATCAGCTTCTGGTTTTTAGTTCATATTAACTTGGTAAAGTTTTCATTTCCATGGTATAGAGACATTGTCAGTCCATGAAAACAAAAGAAAGAGGGATGACAACGTTCAGCCATCAAAGAAAAGGCAGCGGCTTTCTTCTGCTGTCAATGACTGTCCTAACGATGACTCTGCAGCTGTTACGCCCATAGTTGGCGAGGATGCAGGCCAACATAGAGAGAAAAAAACTACTAAGCGTTCAAGATTGTATCTTAAGCGTCGGCGAAAGCAGAGAAAGGTCAATTTCCAAATAGTTGACTATGATGCCCCTTGTATAACTCCTTGTACAAATGGTATAGCCTCAACTGGTAATGAAGCTGACGAAAGGAATCTGCACATTGGTATAATTGGAAGTCTCACTGATTTTGTAAAGCAGGTAATTTTCGTAGAAATGATTAACTCAATCAAGTTTAAGTTGAAAATGCACAAGTTTAAGCATAAAGTTATTGCTTAAAATTACTAAGAGACGAGTATAATTGCTCTTGATTTATCCTCAGCCTTGAGAAACTGATGGGGAATATTTTTGTAGTTTTACTTGGGTGTATTTTAAAAACTGTATCATATATCTTGTTGTTATCAGGTGGTTTCATTACCTTCAAATTCGACAATCTGTTCTTGCATTTGTAAGATTTGATAACTATTTTTTGTAGGCTGAACAGGTTAAAAGAAACAAGAATTTCAAGTTTGGCAGCTCGGAAACGTATTCAGTTATACCACCAAACCGTATCCTTCAGTGGTTTTAACATGTTCAATGACATGTAGCAACGATAGTTTGATGGAAATTTTAAATGTTACTCCTCTCTATACAGTTCTTCTGCATTGTATACGATTCCTTATAATATACAGACATTTTAAAAACCTTGAGGTCCAACTGCTCTGATTCAAAGCTCCTAATGAACCATATATTTGGTGAAGTAAATGCTTGGTCAACGACGCCATCTCATGGCAAAGGCAACTGTCCCGATGGATCTATTTGCTTGTAAGTCATCAATTTATTCTCCTAAGCTCTTCGGCTTTTCATACATTGAGTCCTTGACACACGTTATTGTTTTTCTTAGAGTACATTTTGAGTGTCAAAACCAGCTTGCAGGAAACTGCTCTGTTTTCCATGATTATATACATGGTTGCTCAGTACTATTAAGTAATGGTGAGAAGTTTAATATATATCGATTTGTAGAAGGGGAATTCCATGATCAGATTTTTAATTGTTTAGATAGGAAATGGTATCTTGTTCTATTTCATTTTGGTTTCGTTCAACTGGAATCAATCTATTATCCCAAATGTTCTAATGTTTTAAAAAAAAAAAACTTAAGTTACTCTGAAACTTGGAGCATATATTCAGATGTAATGTAGAGTACATATCTAAGTAGTCTGTGACTGAATTGAAGAAGGAAATTTAATAAAAGTTTTGCTGAGGGAACTGATGCAGGGATGGTTTCTTTTACATTGATTTGCAGATACCATTCATTGCTCAAGTCTCTTAAAAGTCTAATAGGAAAAACAAAGTCCTCACATTTGAAAATGCTACTAGACAAACACTGTCCTGTTCTCTTGCTGCAAGAGGATGCGTTGAAGTCCGGAAATGTGACTTCTCAGGTTGATATCTTTCTTTCAGAGATGGTTTTCATATTTAATTTCCCTAGCATTTGATGTCTTTTGAGTGTTTCTATTTCAGAAAAATTATGTTGAATATTCGAATCTGAACAACAAAAAGAAACTAGAAAGGGAAAATCAACACAGTTGCTACTTGATAGACTTGGATATATATTGCAAACCTGCATAAGAGAATTCATATCCGTGGCACTTTCAAGTGATCCTTGAAGTGACAAACCTTGCATATCTTCTATTACAGAGTTCAGATAAGCTGCCTCATGGATCAAGTTCACAAAAGGGAATACCCAAATTTCCCAGTGTTGAAGAAATGAAGCTGTATTGCACGAAAGACCAAGTAGTGTCCTTTATTTGGGCCATCTGTAGGTACATTGTTCCAGAAAGTTTGCTTGGGACCACTCATCAGATGAGGGTGCTTAGGAAAAACATAGCCTGGTTTGTTTCAAGGCGACGAAATGAGAAATGCACAGTGAATCAGTTTTTGCATAAAGTGAAACCATCAGGATTCCCATTCTTTGCCAGAAAACAGTTATGCTGCATGGCCAACGGACATGATCTCCAAAATGAGTCCATCAGAAGTACACAGCAGATGTTGTGCACAAAATGGATTTCTTGGCTTTTCTTAGAGATTGTCAAGAAATTGGTGCACTTCAACTTCTATGCCACTGAAAGCCAAGGAGGGCGGCTAAATATTTATTATTACCGGAGAAGCAGCTGGGAAAGGTTAGTAAGCAAAGAAATTAGCAAAACCCTTGATGGATATGTCCAAGTGGACAATGCTGAAGCTGAAAGTAAAAAGTTATCGAAGTTTAGAATTTTACCAAAGGCCAATGGAGTGAGGTTGGTGTTAGATTTTAGTTCTTCGTCAAGGTCGCAATCTCTTCGTGATATACATGCTGTTTTGAAGGACATCCAGCTCAAAGAACCAGATGTTCTTGGATCTTCTGTTTTTGACCATGATGATTTCTACAGAAACCTATGCCCATATCTGATCCATTTAAGAAGTCAATCTGGAGAACTTCCTCCTTTGTTCTTTGTGGTTGCAGATGTATTCAAAGCATTTGATTCAATTGACCAGAGTAAGCTGCTTCATGTCATTCAAAGTTTCCTGAAAGATGAATACATCTTAAACAGATGTAGGTTGGTCTGCTGTGGGAAGAGATCCAATTGGGTAAACAATATACTAGTCTCGAGTGATAAAAATGCTAGCTTTTCAAGATTCACATCAACTGTTCCATATAATGCACTGCAAAGTATCATGGTTGATCAGGTATGCTCCTTCTTAACCTAAAGCTCTTTGATCTTTGATCTTTTGGTACTTTTCATAAACATGTTTGCTGGATCTGTGTAGAATCTCTGCAACAATTGTGTGAGCCTAATGTCAAAAACACATTCTGCTCATAGGATGAAAAATATGATCAATTAGAATAAAATTTCCAGTTCATGGATTGTTCATTAGGAAGGCTTTGGTTTGTGTTGCCTTTTAAACTTGTTGATTAATCTTTTTGTGCAACTAAACATATCTACTTCATTGTTTCATCTTTGCCTCAGAAAAGAGGATAATAGGTTCAAGAGGGTAAAATACAAAACTATTGGTCTGCTGATAGATCTCTAGAGATTCCATTTCTTAGAGCTTGTAGTGTCCCCGTAGTTCTTTACTTATATCCTTAACAGTGTTATGGTTTTGGTCCAATCTTCTAGGGAAAAAACTATCTAGTGAGGAAAAAGGATCTCATGCTTTGGATAGGAAATATGCTAAAGAACAACATGCTGCAGTTAGATAAAAGCTTCTATGTACAAATAGCTGGAATACCTCAGGGACACAGATTATCATCCTTGTTATGTTGTTTTTACTACGGGCATCTTGAGAGGACTTTGATCTACCCGTTCCTCGAAGAAGCCTCTAAAGATGTGTCTGCTAAAGAATGCAATAGAGAGAAAGAGCTTATCGCTCCCACGAGCTATAAGTTACTGAGATTTATTGATGACTACCTGTTTGTATCTACCTCGAGAGATCAGGCGACTAGCTTCTATCACAGGTTGAAGCATGGATTTAAAGATTACAACTGCTTCATGAACGAAAAAAAGTTCTGCATAAATTTTGAAGATGAAGAAGAATCTAGGTGTGCTTCTAACAGAATGTTTGTGGGTGATAATGGAGTTCCTTTTGTCAGATGGACGGGTTTGCTTATTAATTCCCGCACATTTGAAGTTCAAGTTGACTACACAAGGTCTGCCTCATCTCCTGTAGTTTTCCCTTATAAGTATACTTGTTTGGATCTGTTTTCTCAGCTTTTATTCTTAATTTTGGTACTCAAATTCATGGAAACAGGTACTTGAGTGGCCATATAAGCTCAACCTTTTCTGTAGCTTGGCAGAACAAACCAGTTAGAAGTCTTCGGCAAAAATTGTGTTACTTCTTGGTTCCGAAATGTCATCCAATTCTATTTGACTCGAACATCAACTCGGGAGAAATTGTCAGGTTAAACATCTATCAGATCTTTCTGTTAGCTGCAATGAAGTTTCACTGTTATGTCTACGAGGTGTCCCGGTTTTGGAAGATTCATCCTCAAACGTTATTCAAATTCATCACAATATCTATTAGGTATGGAATCAAAATTATATCATATGTTTTCGAGCATTTTGGGTTTTGGTTTTGGTTCGGTTTCTTTTGATTTTGAATCATCTAATTTGGTTCTTTTAAATAATAGTGTTCTTCATTTCTTTCCAACTGATAGGTACATGTTCAGACTCATCAATCGAAGGGTGCGCAGAATCAACACGGGTTCTAGTTTCAGACCAGTTCTTAAACTATGCAAAGAAGAAGTGATATGGCTTGGTTTACACGCTTATATTCAAGTTCTGAAGAAGAAAAACTCGCGATATCGAACCCTCTTGATCTATTTAAAATCTGCACTTTCTAAACAGTTTCTTTCTCGGCAATTATCGCCCGCATTGGAGTATGCAACAGACCGGTCAAACTCTTCTTCGCTGTGGAAGTTGAATTATTGAAGCTGATCTTAGCTAGATTTTATTATCGAAATTGAGGTACGGTCCTTTGAATTTCTATTTCAGTCATTTTGGTAACCTAGGATCAAACTGAATTTGTAACATTTAAAGAAAGATTTCAATGTCAACTTATTAAATATATATTGGAAAAACCCAAACTATAGTCTAATAGTAGTAGGGAAAATCCAGGCATAGCTTATATGTTACATCCCAAAGACCAAACGAAATTTCCAACTTCCATGTCAAAGAAACCAACAAGGAGAAACAAACGAAACCGTTTTAACTTGATGATATTAGTTCTTCGAGTATTCAGATGAATGAATCGGAGAATACCCTTCTGGCAGTTGCTGCTGCGACTGTGCTGGTTGTGGCGGTTGCTCAGCTTCAACCTTCTCTTTTGTTTTCTGTCCAACCTCTCCAGCTGCTTGAGCCACTCTGTTGAATGCTCCTGCGGCCCAACTGACACCAGTTAACACGTAACGGTTCTTCATCACAGCGCTTCCTGCACTGCTCACTGTCTGTTCCGCAGCTGCATACACAGACTTGGTCCTCTCTGTTACCTGGAAGTTTTGGTCCACCGCCTTGATTTTTTCGTTGACCAAGCTTGTTCCAGCTGTAAGTTTCTGGCTAAGACCGATTTTTTGGTCTAGAGAAGCAACTCCAGCGGTTGCAGTTGAAGTGAAACCATGTTTCTCATCAAAAGCTTTTGCTTTGCCAACCGCATCTTTTCCAAGAATGAAACCCTTAGCTAACATGCTGCTCACAACATCTTCTGCCTTCTGGACAACAGATTCTGCACCGCTGCTCTGTGTTTCCTGAGAAAATTAACACAAATTAACACCCCTACGATATTGCTGCTCTATAGAGTGTTGAGATGAATACTTTTCACTAAATCACAAAGAATAAAACCTTGTTTGACATTTCTACCAATCATGGGTTTTACAGGTTTACATTTTTGCAAATTATCACAAATAATCAATTCTTTTAAAGCAAACCTATTGAATGGAAGAAAAACAAGTATGAAGAAAGACATTACAGCATGAGGGGCTGCTGGTGGACTGTAGTTGGGAGCCATTTCAATGATGACTGATTGATCGGCAATACTTGCTCCCTGAAATAACACCCCTTGTTAGTAATGCAAATTACAATGGTCCTAAATATTAGTAATAAGCAAACTATTTTTACTTGTACTTCTTTAGTCCAGACACAGAACAGGTTCCAAGAGGACGAGAAGTGAAAGTACCTCTGAGTATTTCTTACCATATTAAACGAAGGTTTAAATGCTGGCGAGAAATGCATGGATTGGTCTCAATTAACAGTCTTATGTAAGAGTTGAATGCTACTACAAAAATATTAAGATAAGAGGGACTAGGGAATAAGGGTGAACTCACTGATAAGAGCACAGCAGTCTCTGCTCCTTGAGTTTCTTTAAATGTGACATAAGCACTATGCTCGTTACTGCTAGTTAGAAAATGAAAACAAAACCAAAAAGCTCAGAGTCAGTAAATTTAAGAGAACTGTATCTAAATTTGCCGAGAAAAACGTCCAATAATTTCAAATTCGGGAATTAATTGATCAAAAAAGCTTTAAATTTCATGTTTTATGAAATCAAAGAACAAGAAAACAAATATCACTAACCTTTGGATGTCGATGCTTTCAACTTCACCAGAGAAAGAGAAAAACTCTTTTATATCATGCTCAGTTGCTCCTGAAGAGAGATTGCCAACTTTTACTGACCTTACCTGTGACTGTCATCGCAAAGAATTAAAAGGGAAAGATTCATTAACGAAAACAATAAAACAGGTGTGTAATGAAACTGTTGACAGTACAACTACTTTTGTATCCAAGTATAGCTAATCGATCAAAAGTCTCATTTAACATTAAAAAAAAAAGCACGCTACTTCAATCAAGTCAGCTCAAAGAAGCCTAGATTTTCACAAGGTTATACTTTTATAGTAAAACACATTGCTCATAATGATTCAGATATGACACATGACTCAATTGTAGATAAACATTCTTATATAAAACTATTTGCTTCTAAAATCCAGCCAAATCATCTAGATAGAATCACTCAAATGAACCATGATCTGTACGTTTGAGGCTAACAATTAGGAAACTAATCGACAATGGCTGGAGGAATTTAAAAGTGATATGGACAATGGCCTATGCAAAATTCGGTTCCAAATTGAGAATCACACAATCGCGATTTTGCTACAATAAACAAAAAACCAAAAACCTAGAAATCACGGAGACATAGATAGTTGCACGATTACAGATCACAACGAGACACACAATAAAATAAAAATTCAGAGTTGCAAATACAGAATCACACAATCAATTTCGATTCCAGAAAATAACGACGAATTAAAACAAATAGCATCAGAGATATATGTCGGCAAGTGCCAACAATCAAACCACAGATAATCGAAATTTCAGAAGAAGAAATCAAATCAATAACCAAAAATTTCAATCGTGAGAAATTTTCCCGAGAAACAATATGGATCGCAACAAAATCTAGCAGCAAAGGAAACCTAAACCGCTTCCGAATAAAAAAAATTATACATAAAAAAAAACGTAGAACATACCGCCATGGATTTTGATCTTCGAAGTCGGAGAGAGAGAGATATGTAATTTCTTGCTTTTTGTCACGCAGATTCAGTCAGAGATTGGCCTAAAAACCGAAACTTGCTTCGAGATTGATGATGCGTATAGGGAGAGAGAGAGAGGGAAGAGTGTATTTTGCTTTATATGACACCGCACACTCAACGTGTGGGTTTGCGTTACGCCTTTAATCCTATTTTAGTACTTTTTTATTTTATTATTGTTTCCAACAAATAATATCTTCACTTTTTTATATATTTCTATATTTTTTCTCTTCAATTCATTTCAAAACATAAGTTAGAAGTCACGTAACATACAATTATTAATTTATGTTGTATTAGAATTTAGAAACAATTACTTTATCAACAAAAAAGTTATCATTGTTTCTATAAAAATGGTTTATATCAAAGTTATTAATTCTCTTAATTCAATCATAAATATGGTAACTTAGTGTAATTGTTTCCAACAAATAATATTTCCAATTTTATTTTTTATGGACTTCTTCTTGTTTTGGCCCAACCCTTCACTTTTCTCCTTTCGCTAACTCCACAAACCCACTCAATGTAGCCCAAAACAATTTAACCAATAATTCAAAGTCAATGAAATGTTTTGACCCAAAGTCAAACCGATTCACAATGGACACTTCTAATTGAGCGATATATTATTTTATTTCTAATGTTTTCAAAGAACTTCAAACTTGATTTGACTCGAGAGTTTCGATTACAGTTTTTTCATAAGAAACCGCTAAAAACGAAACATGAAACAACGAAGTAGCAAGCTCAATTAAGTTGATAGTAACCAAGTCTGCTTGGTACAACTAATTGAATCGGTCCGGTTTAATCGAACCGAGTTTTCAATTTTACACGGAAGGACAGGTCAACAACGACAACCAGATCCTTCCCTCGCAATGACGTGTCACCGCCAAATACTAATTTTTACGTATTAATAAATTCCATCCACCACCATATTCACGCGGACCACATGAGATTAAATAATTTATTCAAAATTATACAATAACATTTGGAAAAACTTATAATTTACCTAACTCATTTCCATCATCTTCGTCTTTGTTTGTTCCCCTGAGAGAAGATCAGAAGATTTTTGAGAGATTCGAGAGAAGAGACGATGAGTTTCCAAGATCTCGAAGCTGGTACTCGATTTCAGGCTCCGAATCGTTTTACCGGCGGGAGACAACAGAGACCGTCGTCTCGTGGGGATCCATCTCAGGAGGTCGCCGCCGGGATTTTCAGGATCAGCACGGCTGTCAATTCCTTCTTCCGCCTCGTTAATTCGATCGGAACGCCTAAAGATACTCTTGAATTGCGAGACAAGCTGTTAGTAGCAATTCCTAATCACACTCTTCTGTTGTTAAATCTGTGTTAATTAGGGTTTTGGTTTTTTTTTCATAGATTATTTGCTGCATAACTATGGTAGAGAATTTTAAATTGCATTGTTAATGCGTGACAATTTTGCAAATAATGAGCTTGTCTTTTTAGATTGGTTTCATCTCTTTGTTCTGTGAATTGGTTTTAAAAGAGTTAGGTTCTTTTGTTGGCAGGCAAAAGACAAGGTTACAGATATCAGAATTGGTGAAAAATACTTCAGCTAAACTTAAGGAAGCTAGCGAAGCCGATCTTCATGGAGAAGCTAGTGTAAGAAAATGCTTACGTTTTTGTTTCCTTCTCATTAGATGCTATGAAATGTTAGATGACTAAGAGAACATTTTCTATTGAACCATTTTTTGTTTTGGTTTAATTTTGTCAGAATCGTACATTTTATTCATTTAGTGGGATAATTGGTTACTTGATTGATGATGTGTGTTTTATTCCTAATTTTGATGTTAAGTTTATATTCTCTCGTTTAAATTGCAGCCAATTAAGAAGATTGCGGATGCTAAACTGGCAAAAGATTTCCAATCAGTTCTCAAAGAGTTTCAGAAAGCTCAGAGACTTGCAGCTGAAAGAGAAATAACATATACTCCTGTGGTCACAAAAGAAATACCTACCAGGTAACCTCTTTGACCAGTTATGTTTCAATACCTCTTAAGAAACAGAAGATCATGGTCAATGAATCTCGTTGTTTCCTATGAGAAGGAAAAAACGTAGGATTGTTTCTGATAGTTTGTGGAATGTGAATCTCACTTACACATGCTTCATTGTTATGCCACTCATGCAGTTATAATGCACCGGAACTGGATACTGAATCTTTAAGGACCTCCCAGGAGCAAACTCTTCTTCTACAATCAAGAAGGTGAGGAGTGTGATTTGATTGTATAATATCATGTTATTTTACTCATTCATTTGATCATTTGTAATGATAAACATAAACTAAATGTGAGTCAAGCATGCATTTTGCTCAAGAATTCACATTGAAACCATCTTTCACTTATCTTTCGTTCCTTAATGAGATAATTAACTAAGTATCAATGGAGTAGTTTACATTTGGCACTAACTATTGCCTTAATTTTTAATATAATGCTTTAGAATAGGTTAATAAAATTTTCGATGTTGGTTCTGGTCCTGAAACCCTGTTAAATTCATCTTCTCTGTTTTAGCAGCAAGATGCTATTTACTAACTTTTTCTCATTTCCAGGCAAGAAGTGGTGTTTTTAGATAACGAGATAACATTCAATGAAGCAATTATCGAGGAAAGAGAACAAGGAATTAGAGAAGTTCAAGAACAGATTAGTGAAGTGAATGAAATTTTCAAAGATCTAGCTGGTCTAGTGAACCATCAAGGAATTATTGTCGGTAAGTAACTCAACAATTTGAAATTGTAAAATCTCCTTGTTTGTTTTCTTTTTGCCTCTTTAACATCTCAGAAAAAAAACCTATAATGTGCATTGGCAGATGACATCAGCGCTAACATTGATAACTCACATGCTGCAACTACACAAGCCACTGCTCAACTCAGAAAAGCAGCTAAAACTCAAAGATCAAACTCCTCTTTGGTACGCACTAAGAAACTCGCTTCTCAATATTTCAGTTCTGTGATTTCATATTTGTAGCAGCTAAAGCTAAGTTTGCTATCTTTTACTTTGTTGCAGACATGTCTACTTATTCTCATTTTTGGGATTGTTCTACTCATTGTCATCATCGTTGTCTTGGTCTAAAGCATCAAGCATCAAGCATCAAGCATCAAACTCCAAGCTTAATCTTCAAGCAGCAAGCGAAGGACAAATCTATGAAACTATACAAAGAGCCATTAAAGATAAAGATAAATATCTATTGTACAGATTCTTTATACTCCATCTTCCCCATTCAATCGAATTGATCTTAACTTGTCATCGTGTGAATGTTTTATGTATTAATCCATGGTAAGGATCTTTATGATCAAAAGATATTAAACATGTATTTTTAATAACCATACGAAAATAGTCCTTTTGGGGCATGAATCGGTCAGGGACCAACATATCACTGTACTGAGATAATTATAGTTGAACACGACGAACGTTTTCACACAAAAGTAAAACAGAATCAAACAACACAAAAAAACGATCTCTACTTTTATTCACAAGCATGGTAGTAAATCTTTTACGTTTCTTCTCTCTCTTTTTTTTTAAAAAAAGTTTTCTGCATCTCCCAGTCAAAATGTAAAGGGTATAAACACCATATATTCCTCCTTCCTTCATATCTCCTTTCACAACTTCCCCTGAAAATCTATATTGTGAGAAACAAATGATAACTCTGAAGATATACAACAATGCAGAGAAACATCTTTTGAACTTAACGTGTTCTTACCTTTATTTCCTCTGTGCTTCTGAGGAAAGAAGTCCCATTTGTTCAGTAAGATAATTCATTTGTTGTTGATTCCGGGTCCACTCGTTTGGTTCTTGTTCCATTACCATGTCATTATTCTCCACTGATCCTGATAGAATCTCGTCTGTATCTGCCATCGCTGGGCTTTCATCAGAAAAGAACTGTACCCAGAATGGATCTTGGACTCCGGGCAGCTTAGGGACTCCATCCAGTAACTCATCCATCTCGCCCTCGCCTTCAGGAGAAATTGCATCTAAAACAGCCATTATTGGATCGAAACACTCTCCATTACCCGTCTCACATCCAACTAAATCAGATTCAGGGCTCCAAGAGGCTGCAGGTGCTACTCCTTGAGACGGACTTGGACCTAAATTTGGATGAACCAGACTAGCTTGAGGATGCTGAGCCAAACCTGCTTCGGGTACTTGATTCGTTGCTGAGTGAGCTGCGTTGGGTGAAACCTCGGCCAATGTTACTCCAGAAACTCTATTTGAAAGGTTCCCATTGTCTACAGAGTTAGAACTGGGAACATCACCCAATAGAAAACTGTCAGGATTGTTTGAAACTGATTCATACCGAGGTGAGGTACTCGTGCTTAAGAACTGTCGAAGCATAGTTTGGGCTGCTTCGTTTATCGACGGCTGATATCTAACAATCTGACGGTTAAGACCATTAGCCACATGGTCCCCACAATTCTCCTGTTCATCTACAGGAAGTCTCCTCTTTTTGTTGCTTCCTGGAATTTGTCTGTTGCCATCATTATTCTGTTGTACTAACTGGTTTAAGAAACCTGGACTTTGAACAGCCTTTGCTAAAAACGACATCATTTGTTGTTGCCTCTGCTCCATCACCTGAACTTTCTGTCCCACATTCTGCAGTTGGTTTTCGGTAGCTTGCTGTTGCTGCCTTAACCTGACGAGCTCTTGCATAAGAACATTCTTATCCCGCTTAAGTCTTTCCACTTCTTCTTCTATTCCAAACTTCCCCACCTCAACACAAGCACCAACAGATGAGCTCTGAACTTGAGTTTGTTGCTGATTCTGCTGCACATGCGAAGGTTTCCTCCTAACAATATTCTTCAGTAGTTGTTTTTGGCCTCTAAGAAATCCCTCATTTGCAAATTCCCATCGATCTGGATCAACTTTTCTGAAACCCTGAACATAAGAATACAGAGAGACTATTATAAAGATCGAAATTCAAATTGAAGAACAGAAACGATGTTGCTTGAATATTGTGGAAGTAGAAAGCCAACATAGAGTTATTGTACAAAACAGGTAGACTAGAAAACAGTCCAGATTAGTTATATGTTTTAGTTATAGCATAAGTTTGAGAAGAAAACAAATTATCCACACTATGCCTGGGTGCAGCACAAAATCACTTAAGGAAAGTAATAGTTTCTTAGTTTATCAAAAAAAAATGTACCTGGACGGACATATACAAACGAAAGCAAAGCTAATGTTCAGACAACTGATAGACATTCTGTTTTGTGATTTAGAGCTACAAGGCAGAAAGCAATTGAGGAAACCAATCTTCAGATATATGTGACAGTGAGCCTGCAAACTTCTGTGGAACCTTTTGGTGAGTAGAAAGATTGACATGGCTTTAAAAAGAATCCAACACAACCATGGATCTAGTCACTAAAAAACCATGCTCAGCTATATAGTAAGAAGAGACTTAAACCAAGACTAAAACCCTTCAAACTTCAACATTTCAGTATTTCACGATTTCCCCTGAATCCCCCAAATAGTACCACGAAAAAACGATCAATTTCGAGAAGAGAAACTAAAAAGAACACAAAAAGTGATGCTTACATAAGTATTTAACTGTCTGACGAAGCTGGAGAAATTGTTGTGCTTGAAATACTTGGGTAAGAGCACCTTCGAGAACTCCGGGACACTCCAGACGACGAAGCTGTTGTTCCCGCTGCTCCAAGACACAACCTCATTGGTCAACGGATCATCAACCATGTCGTAGGTTTTGCTCAAGAAAGGCGGCACGGAGTTCACCGGCGGTGGTATAGACGACGTATTCGAGTTCGGCGACGGTACGGATTCGGGAACCGGTTCCATAACTACGAATGAAAAAGCAAGAGTTAGTTCACCAAAGACTGATCGATTGATTGATCCTGAAAATTTCTTCCGTTCTTCGCGAGCTCAAACACCTTACAAGACTCTCTCTCTCTCAAGTGTTAAAGACCCAATCTTTGATCTTTTCCCTTCAAGCCGAAGAAAAAATGACTTCTCGAGAAAACAGTCATGGCCATTTCGGTTTAAGTTTCTTCGGTTCAATTCAGTTCGGTTATGTACGATTCTGTTTGGTTATAAGTTATAACAAATAGACTTTTCCTTTTGAATTCGGTTTGGTAGACACTATTTGGACTTGGTTCGGACTAATTCGGTTTAAAAGTACACGTAGCAGCATCGATAGCAATTTTTTCTGTAACGCTACTTTTTTTCGGTGAGTTTCGTACGTGGCATATTATTAACCGTTAAAATTATAAGATTATTATGTATATAAAAAGCCACGTAGGACGTAGACTAACTTTCCTGGCTCTTATCTCTCTGACTCTCTTTAATACTGACACTCGTTAAATCATTGGAACTTGAAAGGAATTTGAAGTGAAGCAAAACGAAACACAAACAAAAGCGATGAATCTGGTCGCTGTTCATCGCGTTTCCTTGGAATGCGTTTCGCGTTTCTCATTGATCCATCGAGAATCAGGCGAGGGGTTCTCCGGTCGTCGGATTGTGAATTCGCGTGGACGAAATCGGCCGATTCGGCGGTTGCATGCGGTGACGGCGGGTTTGATAACCAGCGCTGAATCGTTCGAGGTAGGGCGGCTTATTGGAAGCTACGGATTCATGAATGTAACTAGGTACTCTCACTGGATTTTTTGTTTTCTCTCTTTAGCTAGAGATATCTCTAATTTATATCGAAATTGAGTCTATATGTGGAAGATATTAGGTGAGAAAATACTCAAAGATGTATATGCAAAGTCTGTAATTACCGCAGGTTTATGAAATGTATACCTGAGTTTAACAATTATTCGAAGGGTCTAAAATCTCACTTTCGTTGATCTTATTGAATTTATGTGTATATGCTTTCATTGTTGTGAAGTGGGTTACATTGACTTGGCTTATAATTATTGTGCATCTTGATTTTTGCTAGATTCTGCTTCCTGTTCTACTATGTATTCTAACCTTTCACCTTTTCTTTCACCTCTTTTATACCCCTAGTTATACAGGGTTGCAGTCAGGATCTGACTTTGAATATACTTCTGATGATATTGGGCGATTAAAATCTCAAGATATTGGAGAAGGTGGCGTTAAGATCAGGTGCACTTTCGGCGTTAAGTTGACAATGTATTAGGCGGTGATTTATTTGGTCAAGTTAAAAATGTATTAGCCATAGCAGTTTGTATGCAGACTATATGAAGGAAGAATATCTCAGGGTCCATTTCGAGGAACGCCTATTGTCTTTAAGGTGATTCTGCATGCTTTGTCAATCTTGTTTCGTTTTCTCAGCAACTATCTTTGTTTTCCAGAAGGCAATTTCCATTTTTCATGAGCCTCTCTACATTATCTGGGCATATTTCAATTATAATTAACTCGTCTCTGTAAAGGTCTATCCCGGACAGCGTGCTGGTGGGGTTGAGGCTGACATGATGGCAGCAAACGAGCTTAATGCACACTCTTTTCTCCAGGTTGGATCAAATAGCCATGCAAAATGCTAAATGGATAGCAATTATATCTCATCAGTGGCTAATAGTGAAATCACCTTGTCTATACAGAGCAAAAGCCTGCCTGCTAATCTACTTATACTTGTTGGTGGCTTTGAGACACAACTTGGGGAACAGGTCAGACTTACAATTTGAGGCACTTGAGTGTAGTTTATTGAGTCTAAGCTGCACTATTTTGTGGATATTTTGGCATACCTTATATAACATAGGCTGAGTCGATTCATTCTTACAGTGGCTGGCTTTTCGTGATGGTGGGAAAGATAGTGCAGCTGACTACGCGCAAACTGCGAGTGAAAAAACATCCAGAGCTCGCTCCCAAGGAGTATGGAATCCTTATGAAAAAGAGCAGATGATGAAACGAAGGAGAAACTTTGTCATTAAGATCCTTCAGGGTGCAATGAAGGGTCTAGCCTTTATGCATGATAATGACAGGTTACACCAAAGTCTCGGGCCATCCTCAATTGTTCTCAAGTATGTTCCCCTACGAGCACGCGAAAGGGATATCATACAGTCATACACAGCTCTCTCTCAATATAAGTGTATCATGTACTCTACTAATTCAATCGATTTTTCTTTCTGGTGAAATTATCTTTAGTACACCAGCGGAACGGGAAGCCATCTATTTAATACCTCGGCTGCGAGATCTAGCCTTTTCTGTTGACATAAGGTTCCCTCACTCTCCTCTTCTCTCCCTGATTGATTTTTTATCCTCAGCTATTGTAGTTTTTTGATATTTCGCCATTTTGGTCTTGCTGTTTAAAACTGGAACTAGCATTGTTAAGATAATTTTGGTTCTTTTTATCAACTCTCTGTTAATAGACTGAGCATACCTTACAGGCCTTCATGCTTGGAAGAAGGAGCCACTTCTGGTTCACTGTCAGAGCAACTTTGGCGAAGGGCAACTGCTGCTGGTGCTTTCACAGTTTTTGAGAAAAGAGCGTTTGGGATTGCAGATGACATGTAATGCTTTTTCTTCTTAAGTCTTTCATCTGTTAAGTTGCAAATGTTCATTGATAAAGGTTTAACACATTCTTGTGGTTTACAGATATGAAGCCGGTCTTCTTTTTGCATACTTAGCCTTTGTTCCATTCTGTGAAGCAGGCGTAATGGATTCTCTTTCTCTTCAGGCAAGAACGCAAGATCTCCTATTGATCCAACAAATGTATCAGCTCTTTTTGTGCTGAATATATGTTCTTCAAAACAGTTTTGTTTAACCACAATTTAATCTGATGAACTGCAGAGGCTACTGGAAAACACTTTCCGGCTGGATATCGAGGCTGTAAGAGAGTAAGCCTCTTGCAATCTTCAGATTAACTAACATTTTCTATAGTCCTAACTTTCTTTTGTTAAAATTTACAAATTTACATAAATTGCATTTCACTTTAGCAGCACCAAAGAGCCGTTGTATTCAGTTAGTCGATTATTACTCCAAGTTACTGCGTGTTTGAAAAACCTCACTAGTTTTTTTTACAGGTACTGTTTGGCTGATGAACGCCTCGAAGAAGCTGTAAAGTTTCTGGATCTTGGTGATAGAGCTGGTTGGGAATTACTCCAGGTATTTCGTCACTCCAATTTTCTCTGCATCGTTGTTCACAGTAAAAAAAAAAAGTTAAATAACTGAACACTGATCTAAGTTAAATGGAAATGGTAATGAAAAGAAAATATAGAGAAACATGGAGGAAAAATGTTGAGAATGCCTATATATGTAGTCAACTGTTAAACCCGATATTAATTTTCACGTTTGGAAAGTTTTGGTCATTTAACCAATATTGTCTCTGCATGTGGTGTTGTTGGTAGGCAATGTTGAACGCTGACCATAGGAAGCGGCCAATGGCGGAAGCTGTTCTTAGTCACCGATTTTTGAACGGCGTTGTTTAATTGAGAATAGATGAAGATTATGTAATTCCGTAATTATCGACAACTATTAATCCTTGATCCATGTTCTGAATATATAATCATATCTCGTGGGTTCTATATCAATCTGTGTTTTAGTTAGTTGATGCCTTGGTGCTATCACACCATATATCAGTAACAGTCTTGGTACCGGGTTATGTGATCAACTAAGCATTGGCAACACACAGGTTTAAGGTGGTCTTATCTATCAACTTATTTGAGATTCTATAAGTTTTTACATAATTCATCTAAATTTGAGATGATAAATTAAATGGTTTACCTAAAAGAAATTACTTGTAATGTTAAGTGATTCATCGAAATGAATGATGATATTTAATCTACTCATTCTGCATTAAATATTCTAAGATTGTTTTGTTGTCACCATTCTGTCCAAACCAAACCCATAAACTAAACAGTAGAATGTCCAAAGAAGAGAATGATGAAGATGCACGTGCTTGTTAGTCGGAAGGCACGTGAGATGATCCGAAGAATCAAAGATGTTTCGCTTGAAGCCATAACGATGTGTGGGGAAGAAGGCAAAGCAATCAAGCAAGCAAGTACCTTTCATTCCTCTTCTTTCTCCAAAAGTCGTTTCTTTTTGACATTTCTTTCGATATTCCCACTTGACTCTGCGAGAAACCTTTGCAGATCAACAAACCCATCTTCGGATTCTGGAAACCCTAACCCACCCGGATCCGGTTCAGACAAACGGGTTAGAGACCGATTTGATCTCGAACTCGATTCTTTCTCAAATGTAAAGTTATTGTATAAAATCTACAATTTCAGGTTTTTTTGAGTCTTAATTATCTCGATCAATGTCGCGTTTTCCCCGTGGATTCGTGGAGAATTCATCAATGGAGGAACCCAAAATCGGTCGTCGTCCAACTATTTGCTTCAGGCCAATAAACCCTTCTGATTTAGAACGTTTGGAGCAAATCCATCGCGACATATTCCCAATTAGGTAAATAAATACCTTTGATCGGAAGATTTTATGTGTGATCTGGACATCTGGTTTTGGGATTTGACTTTCCCTTTTTGGAAGTGTCTCATCAAAGCATTTGCATTGTTCAGGTATGAGTCTGAGTTTTTTCAGAATGTTGTCAACGGAGGTGATATCGTCTCTTGGGCTGCTATTGATCGGAGCCGCCCTGATGGTCATTCTGAAGAACTTATTGGATTTGTTACTGCCAAAATCGTGCTTGCCAAAGAAAGCGAAGTGAGTTTCTTTGTGTTTTGTTTCAGGTGTCTTCCTTGTTCATGATTTAGTTCAAGTGTAGATTTTGAATATCCGAAATGGGTTTCTTACAATTTGATCAGAAAAACTTCAATTTGTTATGTTTTAAGCTATGATTAAAGCTTGTTTTGAATGGCTTTCTTTTTTTTCAAAGAAGCTGCAAGGTTTTGTAAAGTGTAGATTTTGAATGTTGTCTATCAATTTCATAATGTCCTATGGTTTAAGAGTGAATTTTAAAGCCATGTACATTAGATTGGTTTCTTACAAAAGTTCTAGAAAATCAAAGGGAGCCACTTTTGTAACATTTTGATTATGATTCAAACTTGTTTTGTACTTGTTCGTTTAATGTTGGAGTCAAGGGTTATTTTTATTTTACTTGGTTATATGTTTGATAGTTTTCTATGTCTTGTACAGATATCAGATCTAATAAGATATGACTCGTCGAAGGGAGAGGAGACATTGGTGTACATCTTAACACTTGGAGTTGTAGAAACATACAGAAAACGTGGAATAGGTATATTGATTTTGACCCAATGTAGGAAACCGATGATGTGGATATTTGTTGATGGCTTGATGCTTTTCTTCCATTGCTTGGTTTGTTAATGTTAAGTTCTGCAACTTGTTTGTGCAGCTAAGTCGCTTATTAATGAGGTCGTCAAATACGCTTCTGGTATCCCTGTGTGCCGTGGTGTTTACCTTCATGTGATTGCACACAACAATCCTGCAATCCGGTTGTACAAAAGAATGTCTTTCAGATGTGTAAGGAGGTTACACGGATTCTACTTAATCAACGGACAGCATTTCGATTCCTACTTGTTCGTCTACTTTATCAACGGTTCTCGCTCTCCTTGCTCACCCTTGTATGTACAAAACACAAGTATTTTTTGCATTCTAAATTCTTTTTGCTGTGATGTTTCTTTGCGGTTTCTTCATAGATGGGGTTATCGTTGAATCATGGCTGCATTGCAGAGATCTTGCGGTGTTGGTTCTGAATTATATGAGGAGCGGAATCAAATCAGTCGCATCAAAGCTGACGATGAACCACGAAGAGAAAGGCTCGAAATGGCTTAAAAGCAAAGACAACACGCGGTGTCTCTTGCCCACTCAGACCAAACGAAACCTTGCATCCGAAAGAGTATCATCCGGGTACGATTACGTATAGTGGCCGTCTCCGATTCATAGACTTTGTAAAATCAAAATGTCTTCCATTAAGCTCTGGTTACGATCCTATTGTGTGTTCTGTGTAGAATAAAAATGTAAATATTGTGATAGTTGAAGACAGGTCTTAGAATTAGCTCTGTGCTTTATGGCGAAAACTAGCATAAGCTCATAATTTACTTGAAATTACAAAAAACAAACCCCAATTTTTGTTAGGAACTGGATTCTTCTTCAATTCTGATTGTGAACACCTTCGCTTTGGCTCTAATTGGGGCTAATTCACATGACACTCAACTAGCTAGAGATGTTTAAACACATCAAAAAAAAAAGTTCAATTCAGACCAATTTGAATTGAATTGGGATTTTTTAATTCGAAAATCGAATTGAGTTTTAATACACAAATATATATAAATCGATCAGAACCGAAACCAATATTCAACATGGAATTCTTGATTCATAGTGTTTGAAAACTTAAAGACCAAAATATTATGGACCTCCTATATTCAATTCACCACTGTGAAGGTTTATATTGTAATTTAAAAAAGAATAGGGATTAGTATACAACAAAATGAAAGTTCAGGAGCTTGTACACAATTTGATTCAATAAACGGCAAAACGCCAATTAGAAAAATAAAAAGGAACGAGCAAACTGAAGAACGAGGGAAAGGAGAAGAGGAACGGAAACATAGAATTAGGGTTCAGGTTCACAGTGCACTAGAGAATCAGAATTTATCTGTTTCGAATTTTTGATCGTAGAAGAGGTAAATGATCTTGGGTTCGGTTCAAGTAAGTCAAATATTCTCTTCTTTTTTTTGCAAATTATTTATTGGGTAAATCTCACTGCAATTTCGGTTCACTGAAAATTTGATAAACGGAAAGTTGTCCTAGAACGAGTTTGACAATGAGAAGAAGAAATCCAAGTCTTAATTGCTTAATTACTAGTTCCAATGTTTTTGTTATGTTTAACAACCAGGTGAATCGAGTATCCTTGTTCAAAAGAACCTTAGTGTGTTCTCATTGTTTTCAGCCAGTTTTTAGCTTACATAGATTTATTTGTATGATTTGCGAAAATTTATCATATTTTGCCTAGCTTATTATGAATTGTGTTTGTTCTGCAGATTCTAAGCACAAGAGTGTAGTAGTTAAGATGTCAGTGAGAGCTAGGAGGATTGTTTCTGGTAGGTCAGATACTGTAGCAGCTAATTATGCATTCGATCCGTTAAATGATGACAAAATTATAAGAAATAGGCTTCTCACACGCACGACCACCACCAGAGGCGAACCTCCATTGAAGAAGCTTCAGAAGAAATTCACTTCTTTTGTTATCGAACTAGACAAAGAAGAAGATAACTACAGTGACTGTGGTAGGCTCGCCAAAGCTTTCTTGCAAGAACTTTCCGCTTTTGAGATTCCGCTTCTTAAGAGCCAAGCTGTTGTTGCTGCGAATCTTAGGGAGAAAGAGAACTTTAACGAGCTTAAAGATGAGACAAATAGGCAGATAATGCAGGCACAGGCTGATATAGAAGATCTTAAGAAACAGCTTGAAGAGAGTAAGATAGAGAGACAACATAAAGAGGAGTGTGAAGCCATTAGGAAACTTATCTCTGCGCAGCCACCAAGGTCAGAGACACAGAAGGTTATACATGAATTGAAGAAGGAGATTGCAGAACTCGAGGCCGAGAATACAGCAAGTTGGAGACTTCTTGAGCTAAGGAAGAAGCAGTTTGCATTGTTGTTGCATGTGGTATGTCGATTTTACGGGTTTCGTTGTGTGTTTATAGCTAAGATTCTGAACAAAATTTTGCCTTTCTCGTGTTTCTGTGTTTACAGCTAAATCTAACTTTAATTTATTTTGGTTTTGTGAAAATTATTATGTACAGGTGGATGAGTTGCAGGAGACAATGGAGGATGAACAGAAGAATATGGTGGAAGAAATGCAGAGGAACATTACTGCTGATGGCGCTGAAGCCATGTCCATCGATTAGCTCCTAATCTTAGCTACTTTGTCGTCTCTTGAATGCTAAAGAAACCTTTCATTGATAAGAAGAATCTGTTTCATAAATTTCTAGTTTCTGGTTACCTCATAGCCAAAATTGCTATGAAACTTGCAGATGTATGTTTCTTTTTAACTTGCAGATTCAAAAAAAAAATGGCAGATCTTCTCAAGGTTTTGAGGACTATGTAAACAGCTCGGTTTCATTTTTAAGTTTTCATAAACCGGACCGGTCAGGATAATGTGTTTTATCTGCAATATGTACACTAAACCAATTTTGGTAATGATTCCAAACCACGGAGGTTTCATTAGGAATAACCGGTTCAGAAATTAAACCGACTAAGATTTATTCCCGTACCAACGAATTTGCTTTTAAACCGGAGTAATATATATACCGTGTATCTTCTCTTTTTCCATTAGTTTGCAAAATCGTTCTCCTCTCTAGGCCACCAGAGAGTCTCTCCGTCTCTTTCCACGGCGAGTTTGCGATCGTCCGCGGTTTGCTGTTAGTTGTCGTCTGTCTCGCTCGAAGCATTCTTTTCTAAATTTCTTCGCATTTGCTAGGGTTTCATCTTCTAAACCTTACTATTCGTCGGTGTGCTTTCGCAACTTCTCTCTAAACCCTCGGAAAATTTCTCCTGCAATACTGGGTTCTTTGTCCGTCGTTCCGAATATTGCAGTACTTTCCATTGAAGGCTTGATCTAGAGGTAATTCGAATCGGATTTTGATCAAGTTCTGTTTTCTTTGAGATTTCTTTTCTGACGTTCGCGTTTTTGTTTCCGATGAATTTCGTATCGCTTGACCTTGTTCCCTTTTCCGTTTATTCTCCACACTCTGAATTTGTGCTAGTGCTAGAATCAGGATTTGATTTTACCATCTTTTCCCAATAATAATGAAATCCGTCTTAGGTTAGGGTTCTACGCGTTTCTTGTGTTTTGTCACCAGTATAGAAACCGAAAGTTGTCAATAAGTGTGAAAGTACTTTGTCAGAGTAATTCATCTTTGCTCGTTGTAGCCTGCAACCATTTGTCAGAGTAATTCATCTTTGCTCGCTGTTTCTGAGTTGTTCCTTTTTTGTGATTAGGTCTTTGACTGAAGTTCTTGACAATGGAAGTGGAGAAGTCTAAATCAAGGCATGAAAGCAGGGAAGAGAGGGCTGACTACGAGGGTTCGCCTGTTAGAGAACACAGAGATGGAAGGAGGAAGGAGAAGGATCATAGGAGCAAGGATAAAGAAAAGAACAGGGATAAGGACCACCGCAGGGATAAGGAGAAAGAGAGAGACCGAAAAAGAGATAGAGAAGGAGACACTGACAAGGAGATCTCTAGAGGTAGAGATAAAGAGAGGGAGAAAGATAAGACCAGAGATCGGGTAAAAGAAAAGGAGAAGGAAAAAGAAAGAGATAGACATAAAGATAGAGAAAATGAGAGGGATAATGAAAAGGAAAAAGACAAGGATAGGTCAAGAGTGAAGGAGAGAGCGAGTAAGAAAAGTCATGAAGATGATGACGAGACTCATAAAGCTGCAGAAAGATATGAACATTTTGACAACAGAGGTCTGAATGAAGGTGGCGATAATGTTGATGCTGCATCAAGTGGGAAAGAAGCATCTGCGCTGGAACTTCAGAATCGCATTTTGAAGTAAGTGATTCTCGTATGTTATATGACATCTCAAATTACAGGCAGTATAGGAATTAAAAATTTGTGTTTTCTTCCTTAGGATGAGAGAGGAAAGAAAGAAGAAAGTTGAAGATGCTTCTGATGCTTCTGATGCTTTATCATGGGTTGCAAGGAGCCGTAAAATTGAGGAAAAAAGAAATGCTGAGAAGCAAAGAGCACAGCAGCTCTCGAGAATTTTTGAGGAGCAGGTGTTACCTCCATTCCTTGGACATATTGTATCCTTTTATTTCTTCATAACTTCCTTTTATTTGAAAGTTTAATAATATATCTTATCTTATATTTGTTCAGGACAATCTTAATCAAGGTGAAAATGAAGATGGCGAGGATGGCGGTATGTTTTCCTTTCTAGTTCTTTCACACCTAACGTTAAATCTTCAAAGGAAGTAATCATGTAAACTAGTATAAATAAGTATAATGATTCACGTATTCTGTCATACCATAGCATTCCTTTTCCTTTCTTCCTTTCTAAATGTGATGCATTCTGATTGATAATTTATCTTGACATATTCTGGTTGACAGGGCATCTATCTGGTGTTAAAGTTCTACATGGTTTGGATAAAGTGGTGGAAGGTGGAGCAGTTATCTTGACACTAAAAGACCAAAGTGTCCTTGCCGATGGTGACGTTAACAATGGTTAGTATCTTTTTGTGCTATCTTTTATTTATGTTATCAGCATGGTTGATGTTAGGCTCTGTCATAAAGTAGATTTGCAACTATTCTTGCAGAGATTGACATGCTAGAAAATGTGGAAATTGGAGAACAGAAGCGTCGGAATGAAGCTTATGAAGCAGCCAAGAAGAAAAAGGGAATATACGATGATAAGTAAGTTTAATTATATTTCAGTGGCATTTAGATGAGCATATATGTGTTGCTTAAGACTGAAACATGGCATGATATTGATTTTTGTAGGTTTAATGATGATCCCGGGGCAGAAAAGAAGATGCTTCCGCAGTACGATGAGGCTGCTACTGATGAGGTAAGTTACTCTGTCTAGCGGATTTTCAAATACCAGAATTATAGGCACTTCTTTGGAGGGAATTAATGTTATTGCTTTTGCTTTAGGGGATCTTTTTGGATGCAAAGGGTCGTTTCACCGGTGAAGCTGAGAAGAAGCTAGAGGAGGTACTATTCTTCCTAACATTCTCTCATATTAAATGGATCGTAGTAAGTATACACACTAACGGAATTATTGTCCTTCATGTTCTACCTATCAGCTGCGTAAGAGAATTCAGGGTCAGACGACAAATACTTTTGAAGACCTTAACTCCTCAGCAAAGGTCTCTTCAGATTACTTCTCACATGAAGAAATGCTACGGTTCAAAAAACCCAAGAAAAAGAAACAATTGCGGAAAAAGGATAAATTGGACTTAAGTGTGCTGGAAGCAGAAGCTGTTGCATCGGGATTTGGAGCCGAAGATCTTGGTTCTCGTAAAGATGGCAGAAGGCAGGCCATGAAAGAAGAGAAAGAAAGGAACGATTATGAAAAACGGAGCAATGCCTATCAGGAAGCCGTTGCTAAAGCTGATGAGGCATCCAGACTACTCAGAAGGGAACAAGTTCAGCCTATTAAAACAGACGAAGATGAGAGTATGGTGCTGGCCGATGATGCTGAAGATCTTTACAAATCGTTAGAGAAAGCTAGGAGGTTAGCTCTCATTAAGAAAGAGGAAGCTGGATCTGGTCCACAGGCAGTTGCGCATCTTGTGGCTTCCAGCACCAATCAAACAACAGATGATAATAGCACCACCGAGGATGAGACACAAGAAAATACAGTGGTTTTTACAGAGATGGGAGACTTTGTCTGGGGTCTCCAGCGCGAGAAAGGTAAAGTTTAAATCATCTTCTGACACTGTTACACTGCTATTTATGTTTTGCTCTATTATATTGATCTGCTATAGCACTTCCTACGTTATTTGGAACAGTTATTTGGTGTCATATATGGACATTCTCTTTCACACACATGCATGGGGTTAACTTGTCTGCAAATAGTTTGTGGCTAGTTTAATCAATTCGACTACCTGCTTGTTGCTTTTGTTTCTTAGACAAAAATATGCTTTGTCGTTAGAGGTGGTATGGAGTTGTTGATCTATTGGTGTGGTCTTTCAGATGTGCAAAAGCCTGAAAGCGAAGATGTTTTCATGGAAGAAGATGTAGCACCCAAAGCTCCTGTTGAAGTAAAAGAAGAGCACCCCGATGGTTGGACAGAAGTAAAAGACACTGATATGGATGCAGCAGAGGATTCATCAGACACCAAAGAGATAACTCCTGATGAAACTATACACGAGGTTGCAGTTGGAAAAGGATTATCTGGTGCATTGAAGCTTCTTAAAGACCGAGGAACCCTAAAGGAGAAGGTCGAATGGGGTGGTAGAAATATGGACAAAAAAAAGAGCAAGCTTGTGGGTATTGTGGATGATGAAGGAGATAAAGAATCTAAGGATAGATTCAAGGACATCCGGATTGAAAGGACTGACGAGTTTGGTAGAACTGTAAGTTTTCTTAAGCTTTGCTTCTCACTCTTATTAATCTCGTCCTTATGTATAATAATCGAACTTCAACTCTCACGTTGTTAACAGTTAACTCCAAAAGAAGCCTTTCGATTACTCTCTCACAAATTCCACGGGAAGGGGCCTGGAAAAATGAAGGAAGAGAAACGGATGAAACAGTACCAGGAAGAACTCAAGTTAAAGCAAATGAAAAACTCAGACACACCATCGCAATCTGTTCAAAGAATGAGAGAAGCTCAAGCTCAGTTGAAAACTCCTTACCTTGTCCTCAGTGGCCATGTCAAACCAGGGTATATAATATGCTTCATTACTCAGTTTTAGTTTTAGGCATCACAGAGATCTAAGTGACGGTCAGTTTCTTTAACTAACACTTGATTGTTACATTTTTCAGACAAACTAGTGATCCTCAGAGTGGGTTTGCGACTGTTGAGAAGGATGTTCCTGGAAGCTTAACACCAATGCTTGGGGACAAAAAGGTTACATGATCTAAGAGAATATACATTTTTCTGTAACAACATATTAATAAGATGCCGTCTAGTACAGGATTAGTATTGATCTGTTGCCTTGAAACGTTTCAGGTGGAGCATTTCTTGGGAATAAAGCGGAAATCGGAGCCTGGAAGCTTGGATACACCACCAAAGAGACCAAAGCCTTGAAGGACACTTTTTCGATGGATAATCAAAAGCTCTTACTTGCGTCTTTGCTTGACATTGATTGGTCTCTGGTAAACTCTTTTTCAGGATTCTGATTACGTCTCTGTTCTTTTGTTACAGTCTTTAGAAAAAGACATAGCTCGCTCAATATATAGATTCATGCTGAGACTGATGATATTTTGATGAAGTTGCCAAAACCGGAATGGGTTTGGTTTCAGTTCTGTAATCAAACTTCTCTTCTGTAGGAAATAATGCAAATTATCCCTGAGTTTTGGTTTACATAGACTACTAATTGAACTAGATTATAAAATCTAATCGTTGGCTTTTATTTTCTGGAGAGTAATTTAATTTTAGTACATTTCTTGTTAGAATCTTGATTAAGTCGTTAACACACGTTTCTCCTTTTATTTCCCTGTCACAATCCAAAACTGAAATGTGCTCGAGTGTTTAACTTGGGTTTCTTTTAGTATTAAAAAAAATGTCAATGTAATTTACCTCTTTCCATCTTAATTTCAGATCATAAAATGTTGAGTCATTTGACCAAACAAAATTGTTCATGAGTCATCGTTTACTTTTGTCCAAAAAAAAAAAGATTAAAAATAGTGCCAAGATGTTCTGCCCCGCGAGACATGTAGCGTACGTTATGTAACAAAAACGCGAGACATGTAGCGTACGTTATGTAACAAAAACTTTTATTCGATTATATTTTGTCTCCTAGTAAAGTCAAAATCAAAACAAGGATGTGTCACTTTCGAGAGTATATTTTGTAGTTCACTTCTTCTTACCCATCGCCAACTAAATCTTTTAATCTTCAATTATATTTGGTAAAACAAACAACAAGTATATATTATCTAAAAGTAATCATATTTATTTGTTCATACGGCTTGAGGATTAGTCAAGAATTTGTTTTGTTTTTACGTGTTGACTAGAATATAATTAATAGGAGACATTGTTTTTCTTGCATTGCGTATGCGTTTACGTGTAGATAGTATGTTTACTTCTTAATTCAAAAAGAAATCAAATGGAAGAAAAGATTTGCGTTTGTGTTTATACTTTATATATTTGAAAAAAGAAATCAACATTTGTAATTTTTTTATAAACCATATAAATTAGATTTATGAAAGTAAGTACAAACACGAATACAGTATTTGTATTTAATACAGTAAGGTAAATTAAGTTTGTACAAGATCAATGTCTACCACACATGGTCTTAAAAAAAAAACTGTAAGGATTAGTGAAGAATAAATATGCTTTTAACTCTATCGACAACAAATAATTATAAAAGTATTCTCTCTTTAATCTTGTCTATTCAGGAAATGGCCATGGTTCCGAACACGTTTGCCTGCAAAAAAACGGAAAATTAAGACATTAGACTAGCCGAATCGTCCCTTTTCATCGAATGCATTCATGTGGTAATTACGAAATTCAATATATACAAAACAAGATGTATGTGGGGAGAGTACTGAGGGACTTACTCTATTATATCTTTCCAATAAGAATCACTTGCTCCATCATCTATAGTGTCACACCATGGCTGATGATGATCCTGTGTGAACGTCGAATTTGATGATGAAGGGTTTGCAGTATCATGATGATGGTAATCCGCGATGTCTTTGTTCTTGATCGTCGTTTGAGTTTGTTTAGATTCTTCAGGAGAAGCAGGCACCAATAGAGGGAGTGAATTATGGTCATCTTGAAAATCGGGTTGTATCAGGGAAGAAAAAGATTCCAAAGAGTGATCAATAATTTGGCTTTTTCCCATCAAATGCTCATCATGATTGTTCTCAAGAATGTGAGAGAAGTTTTGAGACTGACCAAAAAGGTTTTGGTTCTCTAGGTAAGAAGATTGGCCAAAGAGATTGCTACTGTTTTGCATAGTTGATGAAGAAAAAGAAGGATTGGTGTTGTTATTGGTGCTAAGGACTTGAATCATAGTGTGTAAAAGTTGAGCTTTAGCAAGAGTTGTTGCATCCAGTTGCACATTTTGATTGAGATTCAAGAGGCTGTTGAAATTTGCGGCGGCTATAAGCTGCGGGAGAGCAGCTAAAACGTTTAGATGGTCGGTTCTTGGCCTGTGGGTCACCGGATCAATCCCCATTTGGAGAAGTTTCTTTCTCAAATGTGTGTTCCAATAGTTTTTTATTTCATTGTCCGTTCTTCCAGGAAGATTACCGGCTATCGACGACCACCTTTCAAAAACATATACGAAATGATTAATAATTAATCAAATTGATATTATGCCAGTGGATTAGTCTAAGACTAATACTTAATATTGATTTGCTTTAGTCATAGCAAAAATTACTTTTCAAGATTGAAAAACGGCTACAGACGTATGCACCTAGAGAAAACCAGTGTAGTAGGTATATATGTCAATTATATTCTTTCATCGATAGACCATATACTAATGTTTATGTTATTATATATTTCATATATCACACTACTCTCGATTCTAGTTATAAACTTATCCTAGATCGTTCTACAGTAACTTTTTAGACCACACCTATGAGATATAATTAAAGATTTGACTAGAAGAATTAACATATGGTTTTTAAAACAAAGTAAGGAATTATAAAGTGAAATAGTAATTGATTACTTGTTTCCAAGAAGGGAATGGAGGTTGATAATTGTTTGTTCTTCCTCTTCAGTGAAATTTCCTCTCTTGATGTCAGGTCTCAAGTAGTTAGTCCATCTCAATCTACAACTCTTTCCGCATCGGTTTAAACCGGCTTGCTTCGGAAGAGCTCTCCAGCTGCCATGGCCATGTTTTTGAATGTGATCTATCAGTTTATCATCCTCCTCTTGTGTCCATGGCCCTTTCTTTAGACCATTCTCATCGCAACATGGTGATCGCCCCATTATTACTAGCTATAACACGAATATTGTTATGTACTTAGAAAGTATTCTTGAATAAATTAAATAATCTAGAGAATTAAGCATATAGAATTGCATCAATCTTTGACCAAAACCAAAACATATAAATAATTGCATCAATCTAAAGATTAATTAGTATAAAGCAAACACACTTTTGATCCATAATTGGATTCATGATTAGAAATGAACTTGTTAACGTGTGTATGAGCAGAACATACGTGTATGTAAATGTATTGTCGAACCTGTTGAAGATCTCCTAGAACTCTCAAGGGAGAAAGACTCTGATGAAGGCAATCAGATTAAGGACCTTAGTGAATGAGGCTAAGTGTGTGTGTTATCTTTGCATTAAATAGGGCTTTTGTGTTTCGTGTCTTGTATCTTGTCGGACGGAGAAGATCTTAGTTTAGCTTTTGACTTTGATGACCTAAGAATGACGAAAATGCCCTTGTGGAAACTTATCATAATATTTGTAAGTAGAAGAAAAGGAAAGGAAGAGAAGAAGATGATCGAGTTTCTGAAGCAATGTAGGTACACAAAAGTTGCTGCAACTAATCCATATGTTGACAAAAGGCAGTTTGTAAAGCCTTTATATTTTTAAAAAATTGTACAAAATTTAAGAAAACTAATTAAGTATTATCAATATGTAACTAGTTATCAAAGCAACAAAAAAAATGCATGTTTATGTGAAGATAACTTATGAGATTTTCACAAAAAAACTTATGGTGCACCCATGGGCGGACCCACGTTGGTGGAAAGGGGTGCAGTTGCACCGGGTAATATATAAATTGTTGTGATTTTGCATTAGATATATTGAAGCAATTGGTTCAGTGGTTATAAGATTTACCCTACAACCATGAGGTTGAGGGTTCAATACCCCACAAGTGTATTTTTTTGCACTGGGTAAAACTTTTGGCTGGGTCCGCTACTGGGTGCACCCAAAAAAAAAAAAAAAAACCATGAGATTTTCAATATTTTTCTACTGTCTTGATCATCTAATCAGGTCCGGCCCTGAGATTTATGGGTCACAAGATCTATACATATTAACTCGTTAAAATTTGGGAGTCCAACACAAATGTTTCATCCGGTTGTGCTCAGAGACGGCCCTGCATCTAATTTAAGAAATTCGTTATCGTATGATAACAAGGATTAATTTCATTTCGCTCAATAGATCATGACATATATATACAGTGCTCTAAATATAATTTATGGTAGTTTTGATCTTAGATTTAGATCTAGTCATTGATAGAAACACATTTTTCCTTTTGTGCTAGATATATAAAGATGAGAAGTTTTATGATATAATATATAGTATGCAAGTAGTTTTTAATGAAGCAATTTTTCAAGTGTTTACGTGGTAAACAATGGAGAGTGGTATTAAGTTTTTTTCCATTAAGTTTTATATCTACGATTATGACTTAGGACTTAGGAGACAATATGTTGAATTATCAATGATTCTCCCGTTTAATAAATTATATTTTCAATTATATATAAGTTTGTCTTCTCCCTTTCAAAAATATATATACATGGAACGGGAACCTATATTCGTACCAACGAATAAATTAGGTTTTCCACGTGGAGAGTGGAGACGTTCATTAAATCCGTTTTATCACACATTAAATAATATAATTGTGTATATAGTATTTGATACATTACAACATTTTGCAAGAAACAGTGTTCACAACAGTATGCATTACTGGTCATAGGTCAACAAATGATCCACACCATGCCACATATCAACTCTAATACGTATAAACAAAAAAACTATTATTGAAGTCAGCTTTTCTCATCATATTGAATATATCGTGTTCTGATCAATAAAACAGTTGGCAATTAAAGAGGAAACGATAGAATATATCTCAGTTTTATTTTAAAGCTAGAAAAACTGCGATTCCATTCATATTCTATAATATTGTTTGCAGGAATCATCATGAGAAAGAGCTTTAGATGAATTCATATAATTTTGTATTTTTACATTCCATTTGATATTTTGTGTCTTTCCGTTTTCTCATGTGGCACATGAGTTATTGTGTTGGGTATGATATTACTTTGATAGAAAAAAGGTTGCAAAGTACTACAAATTAATCACTAAAATAGTATATACATTGCTATATCAAGTATATGGTAATTTCTAAGAAATTAATCAAACGTCTCAATATGGTGGTTGATTATTGGTGTAAATTTAGTTTTAAGCACATCTATGCACGCAAACCTAAACCCTGGGACCCGCGAAAACCCTAACTCTTCTAACGACTAAACTAATTCTTATTTAACATGTATTTAATCGCTTTTTTAGATGCTTCTACGTTGACGTTAATTGGTCCATAAAATCAATTTTCATTGCTTTGATGTTGACGTTAATTGATCCATAAAAACCATCGAATAACTTGTAAATTAAGCTCTTTTCTTTTTATAAATGACGACATGCATGCGTTTTATACTTTTATCGGATTTGAATTTATTGCCACAACGACGACATATGTTAGTATAATGTTTTCACCTTGTACTTTTCTAATTAATACTACTTCATTCATGACCCACTAGTTATATATATATTTTTTTAACATAATCAAATTTAAACATTTCTTAAGAATCTAATTGTAATCTAACAAAACTTACTAATAATAACATTATTTTATAGAAAACAGATGAAATATAATCGTACGGAAGAAGTTTCCAACTAATCCGAAGAAGACAACAATGCTACAGTTGATCTTAATTACTCTAACCAAACGCTTATAGCTCATCCTACCTTACGGCTTTAGGACATAATCTTTGATTGAATATATAATGCATTTATGCTTTGTTTATTTTTTTGAACAATATATTCGAAAACCTATTACTTTAGAAATTCGCCTAGTGTATAACAATTAAACTAGTGACATTCAATACTGATTGTTTGTTTCTTAGCAAAAAAGAAAAAGAAAAAAAAATTCTGATTGTTTGTTTGTGTTTGTGTTTGCGTTTTCATATTATGATGATTGTTTTTACGCAAACAAAAACTTAAACAGCACACAAATTCAAGACTTTTATTCTGTATATATAATGTTCAAATTGAAGGGAGATTCACTAAAACTTATTAAAGGACAAAATTTGCTTAAGTATTTGAATTTCTCCAGAAATCACAAACCAACACCACGAAGTATTTATACACGTCACATATTGAATGACCAAGTAAACTTTGATTCTATACATTTAACTCCGATATGTATCAGTATGACCCGTTTCTGATGATAATTACCTGACAGTATATATTATCTTCTTGTGTGTGAGTCAAACCTAACATCTTGAAAAAGACCAAACTACAACGATTTGCACGTTACATTGCTATCCATATACGCAAAAATAATATTTAGAAACCTAAAGCTTAGTAATTCAATTACAGTTAGTAAGATGATGCGTCAACTTTGTAGAACATAAATATTATAATGTTCATAAACATAAACCCTGCGGTTTCAAGAGAAAATTAAAGTAATTATACTTTTACTTGAAAGAGTTACGTATATACCATGAATATTGAAGTGGTTTGGGATAAAACTAATTAAACAGTTGTAACACGTTACTTTTAGGTTAGGGGATAAAACTAAAGATGAATATAGTTGGTTAAAAACGCAGACTTCCATGTCAAATATAACGTAAATAAGTCTTTGATTCACCTTCTCAAAGTCGGCTACGGTACAAGTCAATATTATGAGAAGGACTATATATGCAGACTTTTTTGAGAAAGTGTATAAAAAATAAGAAAGTGAAAAAGCTAGATTAACCCTACTGAACCGTGAGGGACTTGAAGTTCGATTATATTCTTTTATGGGTTGATGGCTTCCATAGTGATAGCAGGAACCCAAAAGCTCATGGGCTTTTCGAAAGGTACATTTTGCCGAATATATTAAAGACATCAAATCATCATCCGTCACTATTTTCTCTGATTAATTATGATTTCAGTTTTCGTTCCGTGAGAATATAATAAGCATACACAAATCAGTTTTATAATAATATACTGTTGTTTCGTAGATTATTAATTTAATTAGATCTGATCATTTGTTTTAACATATATATACTACATGCAGTAATTTGTGTCACACTTCACTCTCCCTTTGATAGTTCTACAAAACTGCTCGTAGTTATTTAATTCAAAACATAAAACAATAAAGATATTTCGGCCATAACATATAGTAGTATTATTAACACTTAACAGTAATAATTTTACTCGATTAGTCATTTATTTATTAATCGGAGCTTTTGATAAAATATATCGATCCACTTATTTCATACGTTCTCAAATATTGGTGTTAAGAAACTAAGTCTCTAAAAGATAAATATAATTCGGAATGATTCAATTCAATCACTCACTAGCTTATTCGACCAATAAAGACAAAAAATCAGATAAACATTTAAATCTCTCTACATTCATCACGTTTACTTTATTCGAAAATGGAGATTAAATAAGAATATCAATCAAATTTGTCCAGGATCATCTTATCAGCTCCATCCAAGTTGTTTAAAGCATAAATGCCAAACCCCAATTAGAATATATACATCCATATATAAGTGTAGGAGGAATATGCATATGATGCGTTATGCAACACATCAAATCAGAGAGTATAAGATGCTTGAGAAGCTAAAGCAGTGGTTTAGTACTTGTGTGAACCCGGACATATCCACTAAGACTCTTAAAATGACAAACACAAAGACATGAGAAATGTTTCTAAAGCTTCATTTTATCTATAGAGAAATTTATGCGAGCAATATCTAAATATCTATCTTTTCAGGATCTTAAAATCTAAAGGTGAAACTGAAAATGTATCAACTTTGCTCTATCAGGGAAAAACTATTTAAAGAGATTTATTTTGAAGTTTAGACAATCACATACCTTACTCGAGATGATCTCAAACAAGGACCATATATGTAGCATGATGAATTCTGCACCAAGAATGCAAAAACAAGAAAGCACAGGACGAAGATACAAGTAACTGAAGATATCTTGCAAACCATCTCCATGTCTTAGAAAACCGATACAATTCAGAATATAGAGAATGGAAACGCATTGTCAAGTGAAGGTTACTAATCAACTTACACCTTGTATTGGCCAAAAATACAAGGCATTTCATTAATCAACTATCAAACTCTTGTCAGACTTGAGAAAACAGGAACCATAAAAGCTTGAAAAGAAATCACAAAACTAAGTACCAACAGTTGAGAACAGAGCACATTGCCAAGAATTTAGAGATTCAATGCTTTCAAGAGTAGCAACAGTTGTGCATTTGAACAAGGCTTTGCAAAACTCGGAAGTAAACGAAAGAGAAACAACTAAAAAAATATATAAAAAAAGAAGCACAAGTTCAAGAATCCAAATGAAAATTAGCAAAGCAGCTAGTCACCATAGGCCAGAACCAATTGAGATGCTTGCAATGGCAGTTGCAACACATTGCAATGTTACAAATCCTCCCCAACAACAATGTTCCTTTCTCAGACATGATTCTTCTTTGTGACCATGTCCCAGAAGAACTCCGTCAATACAGGCTCGTAAGAGGGCATCTTAGCATATCCAGGAAAGTAGTTAATATCAATTATTAGGTACCTATTAGCATCTTTGGCATCCCTAATCACGTCGAAGTTAAAGAGATTGAGTCCCATTGATTCCCTCATGGCCTTTGCTAGATCAGTCAAGAAACTCAATGGAGGCATCTCCACTTTCTCTAAGCTCCTATCCTCACCATACTCTATGTTCTTGTCCTCTTGAGCAGTCAGATTCGATATCTGCGAAAACGGAAGAGACCCTTTCGACGTCCCAATCTTCTCTTCAGAGATATCAGGTAAAGATCTTCTCTTTACACATTTGACATGATCTCCAACCACATAGACCTTAAAGATCACACCACCATGATTCACAAACTCCTGCAAGACAATCGGAGCTTTCAAAATCTTCATCCCTTCTTGATCATATATCAGAAACATCTTATGAGATTTGGCACTCCCATCAGCATCCAACGGCTTAGCAATCACCGGAAACTTAAGCTCCCCTAAAGCTCCTCCACCGCTCAAGACGCTCGAATCCATAACAACAACTTGCTCCGGAACACCAAACCTTTCGCTATCTGAAACAGGAAACCTCAATTGAGTTATCACCTCAAGCATCGAAACCCTATTGTGTAATCGCTCGATAGCCTCAGGCAAATCGATTACAGGAACACCAGGACATTTCTCACGAAACTCATGAAGATTCTCCTTCCAATACACATCGTAAAGCTTGTGGATTATGCAATCAAGCTTCCCTTGCTCCAACAACGATTTCGTCGGATCAAGCTTGACCAGATCAATGCCTCGTTGCCTCGAGTGTTCGATCAAAGAAGGTTGGATGAAACTATGCTGTTTCTTGGCTGCGAGTGCGTATCCAACTAAGTATCTTTCCTGGATTGAAGAATCTGACATCTTTCGCTCTTCTGCTTCAAAGGTAACAAGATTAGGGAAAAATTCATGCCCAGGAAAATCAAAACCTCTTCGAAGAGAAGAAAGGTTCAAGCTTTAGCAAACCCTCCCCTAGATGTGCAATTCTACACAGAACGTTTAAAAAACTCGATTAGATCGAAGAGATCATACAGAATCGAGATTCCAGAGAGGAAAAATCGTAAAGTTTGGTTTTTTGTGGCCTTTTTCTAGAGATGAAATAACAGAGAGAGAGAAGGGAATGTTGTACACGTGTGGAATCGAATATTGGTACGTGTGAAGATGCAAGTGGCGAATGTTGAACACGTGTAAGCGTGCGAAAGAGGACTAGTGTAGGTCTTTTTCATTTGATGGACGGCTACGATTGCTTCCTAATTGTTATGGGCCATTGTGTTGTTAATGGGCTTAAATATTTGGATCAAGCAACCAAAACGCGAACGCAGACGCAAACGCTTAATTTGGTAAAATTTGGTACCAATTAAACAAAGAGAAAACAAGATATAAAAGCGAGCGGCTTAAACCCTAATTCTTTCTCCGGCTACCGTTTTTCTTCGCGCAAAGTCCTCAACGTCTTCTTCCGACGTTGTCTTCACCGGACGGTAAAGAAAGAGAGAGAGAGTTCGCTGTTGTGATGGCTCCTCAGTCGTTAAAGAAGAACTACAGGTGCTCACGATCTCTAAAGCAGTTCTACGGCGGTGGTCCTTTCATTGTTTCATCTGATGGTTCTTTCATCGCCTGTGCCTGTGGTGACGCCATTAACATTGTTGATTCTACGGATTCATCAGTGAAATCCACGATTGAAGGCGAGTCGGATACGCTCACTGCTTTGGCTCTTAGTCCTGACGATAAGCTCCTCTTCTCTGCTGGACATAGTAGACAAATTCGAGTTTGGGATTTGGAAACCTTGAAATGCATTCGCTCTTGGAAGGTATATTTTGTACTAAACTGATACTGAATTAGGTTTCTGGTGTTTTAATTGTTGTAGAAAAGAGCTTTTAGTTTAGAAAATTCGATTTCCAAATATGATTATTGTTGTCCTTGTGCTGTTTATTTCTAAGGGACACGAAGGACCTGTAATGGGAATGGCTTGCCACGCATCTGGAGGATTGCTAGCTACTGCCGGAGCTGATAGGAAAGTTCTTGTTTGGGATGTTGATGGTGGTTTCTGCACTCATTATTTCAAAGGCCATAAAGGAGTTGTGTCAAGTGTCTTGTTCCATCCTGATACAAACAAAAATATCGTATGTACCAATTCTGTCTATGGGTCAAATTATCTGGGAGTAATATTTCTGTTATAACGGGATAGAGTTTCTCGATTATATGTTATTCTTGTCAAGCTATATTCTATCTCTGTCTGCTGACAAGAATTGCGCTCTTAATGGTTGGGTGTAGCTTCTCTCGGGAAGTGATGATGCAACCGTTCGTGTCTGGGATCTTATGGCAAAGAATACTGAGAAGAAATGTCTTGCCATTTTGGAGAAGCACTTTTCAGCTGTGACTTCAATTGCTCTATCAGAGGATGGATGGAATTTATTCAGTGCTGGAAGAGATAAAGTGAGTTCTAAGCTTTCTCTAGTATAATTGAGTTGCATACTTCAAAAGTAGGATTGTTTTCTGTTGGTGTTCTGTTAAATGGTATGAGGCATTTAATTACAGCCTTTGTTTTCAAGTTCAATTGAACAGTGGTGCTAACTTATTGGTTAATCACAGGTTGTGAACTTGTGGGACCTTCATGATTATAGCTGCAAGACTACAGTTGCAACGTATGAGGTACTAGAAGCTGTAACAACAGTTTCTTCTGGGACGCCTTTCGCTTCATTTGTAGCTTCTTTGGATCAGAAGAAGAGTAAGAAGAAGGAATCTGATTCTCAAGCAACATATTTCATTACTGTTGGTGAACGTGGTGTTGTGCGCATCTGGAAGTCTGAAGGGTGAGCCTTTAATAGTTTTTGTTATGTTGATTAATGTGTGGTGCAAAGTCATATAAACTATTCTGGCGTAAGAAAAATGTATCGAAATCTTTGGCTGTTTACTTTGACAGTTCAATTTGCCTCTATGAGCAAAAGTCATCGGATATTACTGTCAGCTCAGATGACGAGGAATCTAAAAGAGGATTCACTGCAGCTGCTATGCTGCCTTCTGATCATGGGCTGCTTTGTGTGACTGCTGATCAGCAGTTCTTTTTCTACTCCGTTGTGGAAAATGTAGAAGAATCAGAGTTAGTTCTAAGCAAGAGGCTTGTTGGATATAATGAAGAAATAGCTGATATGAAGTTCCTAGGTGATGAAGAACAATTTCTCGCAGTAGCTACAAATCTCGAGGAGGTAACTGAGCATTTTTCAGCCTGTATCATGCAGGCTTGATCAAGTCTAAGATTCGATTATTTCATGGACTAAGATTTGCAAATATATTTGCAGGTTCGTGTTTATGATGTTGCAACAATGTCATGTTCCTACGTGTTAGCTGGCCATAAGGAAGTTATTCTGTCCCTTGACACTTGCGTATCTAGTTCTGGGAATGTTCTAATCGTAACTGGAAGTAAAGACAAAACTGTAAGTCCATTTACTCACCTTCTAGTTTTTCATAAATCATGTTCATCTCAAGACTTTTTCATTGAGTTAGCTGGCAGAGCACAGGCAAAAGCTAGATGACTAGGATAGATTTTTTTGTTTCAAGATTTTGTCTGTGTTGTTTGTAGCTTACGTCATTGCTGTTTTCATGCACATCATTTCCCACAACATCACCTAGAAAAACACCTTTTTTGTTTGAGTGATCTGTGGAGTCAGTTAACTTATATTTGATTACTTTACAGGTAAGGCTATGGAACGCAACAAGCAAATCTTGCATCGGAGTTGGTACAGGCCATAATGGTGATGTCTTAGCGGTTGCTTTTGCGAAGAAGTCCTTCAGTTTCTTTGTCAGTGGAAGTGGGTACGTGCTACATAAATGATTGCATATACCTTTTGTTTTTATTTATAAGTGAAGCATGGTACTGCCAGCATGAGAATACTATAGGCAGTTCCCAGAAATGATGCTTCTAGGTTATGCATATGTTGTTTCTAACAATGAGGAAAGCCTGATTAGGACTCTGCTCTTTTCTTTACCCAGCCACCCAACTGGGGAAATATAAGAAAGGATCAATTTTCGGTTGTAATATATACTGGCTGTTTACTGTCAGGCCTCATGCTGGAAAAGGAAATTCACTATCAGATTAGTACTATAGAGACTATGTGGTCGAGAATGTTTGATTGCTGTTACCTTCATTTCTTCGTGAAATATTCTGACTGAAACCAATTTGTGTGCGTAAATGCAGACACGTCCGTGTCATGATAGAAGGTGTAGAACCTGTGTTGATTGTTAAAATTTGAGACATTTACCTATTGTTATATCTCCTTTCAAGCTTGTCTCCCAATAGTCATTGTCATCTTTCTCTTAGTATATATATTTTTAATCTCTTATTTGCGTTCCTTTGGATTAGTGATCGTACACTGAAGGTCTGGAGCCTTGATGGTATCTCAGAGGACTCAGAGGAGCCCATTAATCTGAAAACTAGAAGTGTTGTCGCTGCCCATGATAAAGACATCAATTCTGTGGCTGTTGCTCGTAACGATAGCTTAGTTTGCACTGGTTCTGAGGTAATAAAATATGATGAGCAAACCTTTTGTGTTTAATTTTGTGGATATCTCATTCTATTGAACCTTTGTCAAATACAGATGAATTGAGAAATTTGTCTTTCTTTCTATCCTATTTAATGAAGATGCACTGGGCTCTGATGGAGGCATGCTTCAAGTTCTTATCTGACTGTTGGTTTCTGTCTTGCAGGATCGTACAGCTAGCATATGGAGACTACCAGACTTGGTGCATGTTGTTACACTTAAGGGACATAAGAGGCGGATTTTTTCTGTTGAGTTCTCAACTGTTGATCAGTGCGTAATGACAGCTTCAGGCGATAAGACAGTAAAGATATGGGCTATATCCGATGGTTCATGCCTCAAAACATTTGAAGGTCATACCTCAAGTGTACTTAGGGCCTCATTCATAACTGAGGGAACTCAATTTGTCTCATGTGGTAAGTTTCACTAATGTTTACACTGATATCATATTTGCTTCTTCGTTTTTAGTCTTAACATTCTACCCATGCACTTGTAGGTGCTGATGGTTTGTTGAAACTTTGGAATGTGAACACTAGCGAATGCATTGCCACATATGACCAGCATGAGGACAAGGTGACCTACCTAAACTGTACTTGGTTTCGTGATGTATCTTGGTCAGCCTTTGATAGGGTTATGAACTTATGAACTTCTGCCTAACCTGTATTTGTACTGGAAGTGTTTATTTCTAGCGTTTTGATGGAATATGTTCATTCCCATTAGTCGCATAGACCTCTTGCTATTCTGTTTAGACAAATGGCTCTTTAAATTTTACAGGTATGGGCTTTAGCTGTCGGAAAGAAGACGGAAATGATTGCAACTGGTGGAGGCGATGCAGTTATTAATTTATGGCATGATTCAACCGCTTCCGATAAAGAAGATGAATTCCGAAAAGAGGTCTGTCAGTTCACTGATTATCTAAGTTCTAATAGTCTGGTTTCCATGGAGCTGTCATGTGTACTTGATCTTTAGTTCGACCATCATATTGAACCACTTCCATTGTACAGGAAGAAGCAATCTTAAGAGGTCAAGAGCTGGAAAATGCTGTGTTAGATGCTGAATACACCAAAGCTATAAGATTAGCATTTGAGCTTCGTAGGCCTCACAAAGTTTTTGAACTCTTTGCTGGCCTCTGCAGGTAAGAAAGCCATCCAAGAACATGTAGCAATTGATTTTCTCGATATTAAGTCTCTTACTTTTCTTACCTGCAATTGGTGTAACAGGAAAAGAGAATCAGACGAACAGATTGTGAAAGCTCTTCAAGGACTTGAAAAGGAAGAGTTCCGTCTACTTTTTGAATATGTCCGAGAATGGAACACAAAACCAAAGCTATGCCACATTGCTCAGTTTGTTCTTTATCAAACCTTCAACATACTTCCTCCCACAGAAATTGTTCAGGTTTGGTTTAACATATAATTCAAAGATCAGTATCTGTAAATATTATCGGTTCTCTTGGTTTGATCTCGAGATTTTTTTCCCGACAGGTAAAAGGAATTGGGGAACTCCTGGAAGGTTTAATCCCATATTCTCAGAGACATTTCAACAGAATCGACAGATTTGTAAGAAGCAGTTTCTTGTTAGACTACACACTTGGTGAGATGTCTGTGATAGATCCAGAGACTGAGACAGAGTATCCTAAGGACAAGAAGAAGAAAGAAAAAGAGGTAATTGCTGCTGTTTCCGCAATGGAACAAGACACAGAAGAGCTAAACAAAGAGACTCCTTCGAGGAAACGAAAGTCTCAGAAATCCAAAGATAAATCGAATAAGAAGAGACTCATTGCCGAAGCACAGGGAAGCGTAATCGCAGTTTGAGTCTTGAAATGCTACATCAACCCCCCCATGCATTAGTAGTGGCATGAATAATATTTTGATTGAGATTTGAGGGGTTTAATCCCAATTTTGGTTATTCTCGTTTTTTTTGTGTAATTGGTTATTGTAAGTGCTGTTGTTTTTAAAATTTTGTTTTTCAACATTTAAGCCTCCGATTTAAAAGAAATTTCACTTGCTGATTTTCTCAGCTCTTCACTTGCTGATTTTCTCAGCTCTTCACTTGCTCTGCCCAACAATCTCACTAAAACTACTTTTGAGTTTCTTGTCTTCTTTTACGCTGTGTTTTCTTTCTAGTTTCAAATTAGCTTTGATTGCGAACCCGTCTCCAATGTCTCTCTCAATCCTAAAACATTGCAAAACACAGCAGATTATATATACTTCACCCCAAACAGAACACATAGTTTCTGTTAGATTTTAAGTCATAAATTATATTATTTACCTAGCTGAAAAACATCTATTCACCTTTTTGTTGTTGTTTCTAGAGTATTTTTGGTTTTTGGTTTTACGTCAGCGTATATTCGCGTCATGGGAACAAACATTATTAGTAGTTATGTAAAGTCGACCAAATTAGTATATTATTTCCTCATAGAATTAGAATCTGTGTAATACACGTCGTCATGCATCACATAAAACATATCTTAATTATATGATTCACGACGATCTTCACTTAGCTTCCTTCTCATTATTCGTCCTTAACATGCAACTTACCAACGTAAGCATGTTTCATAGATATCAGTTCATTTAACACCCAAAACTTTTACATATAGATTCTCGAAATAACTTGATTACTGTTGATTGGCTACGTACTTTAAATATTGAAGATTGTAAAGATCGGTAGAGACTAGAGACTATATAAGGTTATGACTTATGAATCGTTCTAGAAGCTATCTTAATAAGAGCTTTGTGTTTTCACCTGTGCGTTTATGTACACAACTGGATTTGGTCCTAATGTAACTGCAACTAAAATTAATGATATATAGGTATTAAATTACATCATCATGCATTATGCATGGAAATGCCTAACCAGGAATTAATTAATAATTTTAACTTATAGTATCCTTTTTCCATGAAGAATTCAAGGTTACTGGATTGTTTGTCTAATACAGTTTCGGTTCAATTTTTTGAAGGGATTAGCATCATTTTTCTTTAAATAAGCATATATGTTTTTGATATAAGAAAATTTGAAGAACATTTAGGTTTTAATTATACTGAACTTTGGTTTTGTTTCGATTTTGAATGCCATTTTCCCCTATATATATGATTTTATGTTTGAGTTTGATTTGAATCGACATCAACTAATAGAATTGTATCAACAGAAATAGTGGGTTAAAAATTTCTTACATGTCATCAAAGATATCGTATTTGTAATATATATGGACCAGATTTACGTACATGGATGAAAGAGCATGATGTATATTATATCGATTATTTGATTCTTCTAATTAGTCACCTAAATATAATTTAAAATTATAATTCTTATGGATATAAATAGAGATATAATTCGTGGGGTCAATTAGGTCCCCCGATCGGCACTCGACAGGTATGAATCAAATTCATTAAGTTGGAGCACAATCAGATTCAATCTTAACCTCTTTCTGATACCATCATTTTGGATTTTTAATAATATACAGTATATAGTTAGAAAATAACATCATGAAAAAATTTATGCCAAAAAAGTATTAGGGATAACAATATCCCACATTGGAAAAGACAAGTGATCTTGACGAGTATATAAAGATATATAGACGATTCAACTCAAATTCAATTGACAATGAGTGGAATAACCATATATCTGGTATACTAGTCAAGATATCTTATATAACAAATTTCACATGCTACCTAGGTTCGAATGGGTACTTTTGCCGGCAGAGTTAATTCCCTGCTTAAATTACTCGACTTCCCCTGAGTTCACTCTCAGTAGTTGTTAAAACTCAAAACCAATTGACAATTAGTTGAACGCCCATATATATTATACTAGTCAAAATTTATTGTCATTTCCAATGTGGGATATTGTTATACCTAATAAAAAGTTTTCATCCAGTTTCAACAAAAAAAAGAATTCAGAAATATTACATTCATAGCCCTTCTATTCTTCTTATTTATGATCAAATACTTAATATAATTAGTACACCCAATACATAGATATATTAACAAAAACATGTTCTCTATCAACTTTCTAAATTCTGGCACCGGTTAATTAGGACTTCTTACTAATCTTTTGTATTTATTTTAATTGTCTTAATAATGGCGTGGGTTTAAGTCCCACCTAGTTTGATTCAAACTCTAGAAGGAAGAAAATATATGTACTAGCTATTTATATACTAAATAACTAAATAATATGAGTCTTTTTTCTTCTGTATGTCATGATTCACTTAAGAATGTATGACGTATATAATATATGGTGTATGGACATTCCCGTCGAACGTGTAATATGATTCCTCCTAACTAATATGCTACGAGAATTAAATAACCAACAAAACCCACTTTCCAATTCCATTGGAAGGCCAACGAATATACAAAACAATGTATGAAGTCATAATTTCTTTTGCGATAATTCTATTTAAAAAATTCTTCATTGTACAGTGTATCTCCTCTTCTACAAATAACAGCAACACTCTCCCTCTTTCTCTTACACATCACAACTACATATCTCAATTACTTATACGGTTTTCTAGTGACTTCGTAGTAGAATCATGTCGAGAACGATGATTTGCGTTGCATGTGTTGAGGAAAATAAAGGGTGTGAATGTGAGCACGAAAAACCAGTCAAAGAGTTGGTGTTGGAGGCGTCGGAAAATAGTTCATTTCTTCACTCTGTTATCAATATGGTTGGTATGCTCATTGGTACGTACTTGATATATATTATGACGCACCAATTAGTCAATTGATACATTTCTGTAGCTATTTTTGCGGAGGAAACATATATATATATTTGTTAATATTCTGTACTATGCTATATTGCTATTGCTAATCCTAACATACTTTCGTTTACTTATATGTTCAAGATGTCATAATACATGTTTAACTTAGACATAAATTTCTCTTTATTAATAAATGAATGAATCAAGAAGCAACTCTGACGTACGTCATGTTTCTCCGGTTACACAGGACTAGGCCAACTATCAATGCCATACGCCGTCGAAAGCGGCGGTTGGATGTCAATCTTCCTCCTCATATTCTTCGGAATCCTCACCACTTACACTTCCCACATCCTCGGAAACTGTATCCGCCGCAACCCCAAATCGAAATCCTACTCCGATATCGGCTACTCTGCCTTCGGCAGCCACGGACGCCTCATCACCTCCCTCTTCATCTACCTCGAAATCTTCATGGCCTTAGTCTCTTATACCATCTCCCTCCACGACAACATCTCCGCCGCTTTTCCCGCCACTTTTTCCAACCACGGCCATTTCCCGGCGGCTAAGCTGACGGCGGTGGCGGTGGCTATCGCCTTGCCAAGCCTATGGATTAGGGATTTGTCTTCGATCTCGTTTCTATCTTCCGGTGGGATTCTTATGTCGGCCATTATATTTGGGTCGGTGGTTTACACGGCCGTCTTTGGAGGCGTTACTGATGATGGAAGGATTCCGGTGCTCCGGTTAGGGAATATTCCGACGGTTTCGGGAATCTACCTCTTTAGTTTCGGTGGACACATCGTATTTCCTAATCTATACACTTCAATGAAAGATCCCTCCAAATTCACAAAGGTACGTTATAAATATCCTTCCTTTTCTTTGTAAATTATTATTGTGAGTGTTAATATAAAATCATAAAAAAAAAATTATTTTTATATAAATTTAAATTATATAACAATGTAATTACATATTTATTATTTTTAAAATTTTATAATGCGTTGCCTTATCTAATTAAACCTTATGCATTGCATGTGAAAATTTTGAATACGTAGGTATCAATCGTAAGTTTTGCTACGGTGACGGCGTTATACACCGCACTAGCCATGACAGGAGCGAAGATGTTCGGACCAAGTGTAAACTCCCAAATTACCCTCAGTCTTCCAAAACATTTACTAGTTACCAAGATCGCTCTTTGGGCCACTGTACTAACCCCAATGACCAAATACGCCTTAGAGTTCGCTCCTTTAGCCATCCAGCTCGAACGTAGTCTTCCTTCGACCATGACTGATCGCACCAAGCTTGTGGCTCGTGGTCTTATGGGATCCTCTTTGTTACTGGTCATTCTCGCATTGGCTTTAACTGTCCCTTACTTCGGTTATGTCTTAAGCCTCTCGGGCTCGTTGGTCAGCGTCACGATCGCTGTGACATTACCGGCTGCTTTCTACTTGAAGATTTGCTGGGACGGGATGTCGAAATTCACAAGAGTTGCCAATCTCGGGTTTGTTATTCTCGGGTGTGTTCTTGGAGTTTTAGGATCGTTCGAATCATCAAAGTTGCTTGTGAAAGAACTCATTCGCGTTCATGGAGGTTGAGCGGTTTTAAAACCGCAGTTTGTTGTTGCGGTTAGTTATAAATTAAAGCAGAATAAAAGGAAAACGCAAACCTTTATAAACAAAAGATCGGGAAACATTGTTGTTAAAATCGAAAAGAAGAAAAGAATCAAGAACCAACAAATATATATATGAAGAACACTGAAGAAATTTAAAAGGGTATTACAGATATATAAGATTTACGTTTCTTCCTTACCTCGAAGAGTTTGTTATTTCTGGTTTACGGGTGCGGGTGCTTTCTTCTTGAGAAGATTCCCAACTTTACCAAGTAAAGTCTTCTTCTTCTTGATCTTCTTCTCCATCATAAGCTGGTCTTCTGCGGTTAAAGCGTTTCCTGTTTCATCGATGTTCTCTGTTGAAGTTTTGTCGCTTTCATCGATTTTGCTTGAATCCTCTTCTTCTTCTTGAGACTCTAGTTCTGATTTCTTGTCGGGAAAAGCTTCTTTCTTCTCGATTTGGCAACTTTCCCACATTTTGAATATAACTTCAACCGAATCATCTTTGTCATCATCTGGGGTTTCGTCTTTCTTCTCCTTCTTCTCGGTTTCCACCTCGGGTTTTCCATTCACTTCTTTCTCCTCCATACCATTGCCATTGCTGAACTGCTCTTGTGGAGCTTCATGATCAAGGGTTTCGACTTTAGGAGATTTCTCTTCTACACTTCTATGACCGTTCTCAGAAGAAAACTCGACCACTTTTGGTAGCAAATCGTAGTCTTTTTCGCTCTCACTGAGCTCGCCATTCTCTTCTTCAGGTTGCTTCTTGGCCAATATTGCTTCCTCGAGTAACTTTGATAACTCCTCGATCTTCTTCAAAGAAACATCCTCCTTTGCTCTCAGATCCTCGTTTTCGTGAATGACGTTTTGAAACTCAGTTTCTTTATCCAACAGATTCTCCTTTAGCTTCATGCTTTCTGCTTTTGCTTCCCCGAGAGTTTCCTGAAGATAAACGACCTCTTCTTCCACTTCTTTTAAACTGTCTTTCGTCTGGGCTTCTTTCTTCCAAGCTGCATCGGCTTCTTCCTCGGTTCTCTTCAGCAGATTATCCAGCCTATTCATTTCCTTCCCCATCGAAGCAACGTCTTCTTCCATTTTCTTCACGTAATTCACTAAATTGGCTTCTTTCATCTCCCAATCCGTCTTTGAGCTCTCGAAATGTTTCTTGGTTTGTTCGACCGCGCTAACAAGAACATCGATCTCATGTCTCGCCTCGTCAAGCATATTCTCATACTTCTCGTTCGTCGCTTTAATCACCAACTTCAAGTCTTCTATTTGTGATTCATACTCGTGATCGCCTTGACTCAACAACTTCTCTTTCAACTCCCTTCCTTCACTCGACACTTCGTGCAGAGCCGAAGCTAAACTCTCCATCGCTTTCTTACTCTTCTCCTCTTCCTCTTTTGAGCTCTCAAGATCTGATAAGAGCTTACTTTTCTCTTCCGAGAGCCTTTGAACCCTTGAAGTAGCATCTTGCTCCTTCTTTAAAGCCCGATTTTTCTCCTCCTTCACAGTTCCAAGCTCACTCTTCAAGTTCTCTACTTCTTTTTCAATCTTAGATAATTCTTCTTCTGCACTGCCCAACCGTTTCTCAGATCCCTCGAGATCCTCCTTTTGTTTAGCAATTGTCGTCTCCAATGTCACAATTTTCTCCTTAAGATCAGTGATTTGTGTTTCCGTATCATGCAATTTATCATTGCTTCCTTCAAGCTGTTTCATCACAGATTCCAAAGATACAGAAGCAGATCTCTCCAACTTGTTAGCTTCTTCTAGCTGTTCCTCCAGTTCTTTGGCTTTGCTCTGCCACTCGTCAGACAAGTTGTGTGCATAAGACTCTGCCATCTTCGCAGCTTCAAGGTCAACATTAAGCTTCTCGATGATCATCTCTTTTTCTTTAACCTCTGCCTCGAAACCTCTTGCTTTCTCAAGGTCTCTTTTCAAAACCACAATCTCGTCTTCTAGCTTGGCAACCATCTCGTTGCCCGATATGGCAGTCTTTTCTCGGGTTGAATCAAGCAAAGCTTTCAACCGCGTCAACTCCGAAGACAAGATGTCAACTTTCTCCGCATGAATAGCAGCCGTCTTACTAGCATCATCTGCTTGGATCAAGGCCTTACTCTTAGCATCATTGGCCGCAGCCAATTCTTCATTAATTTTCTCAAGCTCCTGTCTAACGGAAACAAGAGCAGCAGAATCTGAAGCATGTTGGTTCTTAACACTCTCTAGTTCTTTCTTCAATTCTTCTTCATTGTTCTGAACTGCCTCGATCCCCGCCTCAACAGCCTGAAACTTCTCAATCTCAGAATTCTCCTCTACATGTTTCTGAGCTTTCAAAGCATCATCCAGCTTCACAGTCGCTTCTTCAGCTTCTTTTTTGGCTTGTTTGAGTTCATCAAGTGCTTTAGCTTTATCCTTCTCCAATGAAGTAATCCGCTCATTAGCTTTCTTCAAATCTTCCTTGATTTGACTCAACCGGGTCTGCGGTGATTCTGTTCCTTTCACCGCTACCCGCGCTTGAGTTTTCTGCGAATCATCAGCAAGCAAAGTGTCATGTCAAAGAAAACATTACGAGTGGAAGCAGCTCCAACATAAAAACAAAATGGCAACAGTTTTATTACCTCAGGAGGAGTTGGAAGCTTTGGAGATCGTCTCTCAACAGAAGAAGACTTGGAATTTGGAGAAGAACGATCAAGAGAAAGACGTGAATGTGGAGTAGTAGTAGTTGATGGAGAATTAGTATTACTAGTTTCGGATTTATTCACTACCCTTTTTGCTATTCTTGGAGTTGCGGGAGTTGATTTCCCCGTAGTAGTAGTAGTAGTTTCGGACAAACTAGTTCTGTTTCCAACAAAAGACAACAACAACAGAAGTCGAATTCAGCAAGAAAGCAAAACAGAGAATTTAATTGCCGCAAGAAATTAGGACAAAACAAATCTAGAAATAAATTTAGATCTCTAAACTCTCGATCATTGACAATTTCTCAAAATAGTAATTTCGATCAGATCTACTAAAAAAAAAAATAGGATAAAACTAAAAACAGAGTGAGAGTCTTACTTAGTCTTCGAAGCCATAGCCGCCGATCGCCACCACCGCCGCGCAGATGATCGATTACAAAAACAATGCCGGAATTACAGAAATTCGATCGATATTTTAATGGAATTGGGACTCAAATTTTGAATTTCAGATCAAGAAAGAGAGAAAGAGAGAGACAATATGATTCGAATCGGTGGGATCGAAGTAACGGAGAATGATAGATAATGGCAGGTGTGGTTGTCTCCAGAGTGGCCTCACTACGAGTAAAAATGCCTTTTTTATTTATTTTAAAATTAAAAAAATTAGTAGGATTCTCCTACCGATCCGATGTATCAAAAAAAACAAAGAACCACTAATAATTTTAGCTTCATTAAATAATGGTAAAATAGAAAGAAATATTAAAGAGAACGTGAAGGTTGGTAAAATGACGAAAATGACCCAACACTCTTCTTTTGTCCAATCAAACTGACAGCGAAACTACCGTCACTCTTCTTGTCATATCATTGCGGCTTCTAAAAGAAGATCAACGGCTCTTATTCTTCGCCATTTTCTTTATTTTTTGTCAACGTTCCGTGTTTCCAATTTATTATTATACGGTTGGTATATAAATGCGTTCATAAGAAATAAATATTTAAATCATTTTGCAAAAAAATTGATATAGTTCAATGATTTGTTTGTACATGAAGTTGGTAAAAAACTATACATTATTCATTATCATCAATCATTATCGCAACCATCCTTTTTTTGTTTTCCTAATGATATATACTAGGTTTTTTATTTACATATTATTAGGAGGAATGCAAAAGTAAATTGGGCATGTGACCATTGGTAAAGAACACATGAGATGAGATGAGAGACTAATGATGCCTTTATCTGCCTAAGTATAATCATGAGCTTTGTTTCTGCAAATTAATGCAATGTGGTGTTTGTTTATACGGAAACTCCTAAGTATAGGTTATACCAGAATCAATCATTTAAAATATATATATTCTTCTATTCATTGAAATTCATTTGTATCGTTTCTTAGCACATATTTAGTTACATACCGTGAGACAAAAAAAAACGACATTACTGAAAAATGATGATCAATAAACTAAACGACATTTTCAATATGTTTTATAATTGCTTTGTAATTTAATTACATTTTCTTAATTTTACCAGTTATATATGTTTAGTTTAGTCTTGCTTGTAGACATGTATTAGATATATGCCTGGTAATACTAAGCTAGACTAAACAAATGACATTCAAAAGGAACTGCAAATCTATTTTTAGCCCAGTTGCTTTAAAGTCTGTCTTTTGCTTCAGGAGGGAGTTTTCTTTTTTTAACAAGGATGTTTCATTAGTGGAAGTCCAGGTGTGGTGGGCCTGGTGGAAACTCGTTATCCATCATGTTAGCAAAATACTCGAAAGCAAGGGAATCAGTCATAGCATGCTTCAAGCACTTGATCAAGAAGTTAGAAGAAACCATCAAGAATGGCCCCAGTACTAGCAATGTTTGGGCTAAATGGGCCAGCTATTTACAGTTTTATAGGCTTATGCGATTATCATCAATGGATCAATGTATAATGAGGCAAATGTTCTTAAATTCATATATTGTATACAATCTGTTATCTAGAAAATTTATTTTCTGTAATCTCTACAAAATGTTCAGAATGTCATAATTTATATAATGAACAATTTTTATGTGCCATTGTAACTATTATGAACATTTCATTTACTTTTAAATATAATTATTTTCCAACTGAAAATTTTCATGAACTACAAAAAACACAGATAATTTACATGACAGGCTCAAGTCTCCAATGACTTGTGTGTGTGAAACTTTTTGTTACACCAAACAAAAACAGAAAACACAAACAAGAGACATCTAAGAATTTCTGTAATTCTCAGATATTCCTCCATTAAGCAGTGCAAAGACATTGATTCCGGTTCTTGAAATCTGTCTGAACAATGGTGAGAGAGAGGTCATATATTATTCTTGTGAATAAACATCACTCTTCCTGTGTCGTCTGGTTTTCGATTGTGTCAGTGAGTTCAATTGTTCTGAGATCGCGGAGATGTTGCAATATATCTTTAAGAATATCTGTTCCTTTGTCACCTTTCTTCGCCGAACTCATACAGTTTTTTAGAAACTCTCCATCTGTTTCCAGCACCTGTAACCTCTCATAGACACTATCAACTTTTTTGATGATCTCCAGTTTCTCACTGTCTGAACCAAAGTTCTTTTCATCGGATTCTGGTAGTTCTTGAGACCCGTCTTCTGATTCGTTCTCTGCTGCGTCTAGAAGAGGTAGCAGACTCTTTGCCATTGATGCCATTGTTAGCCCTTCATGTCCATTACTCTCTTCTTCATAACTATTGCTGAATTCTCCAGGGTCCTCAGCAGATTCATTGTCCTGCATTGTTACTAGCCTATCCTCTAACACCTTAAGCTGATCCAAAATCACTAACCTCTCTTCCTCAAACTCTGATAAAGATTCACCAAGCATGCTCATATGTTGTACGCAATCCAATGTTATCTTCTCCAAATCCACATCCATCTCAGAAGAATTATCCTCTTCTCTATTCTCCTCCTCTTTAGTATCATCATCATCAGTATCATTATTATCAGCAGCATCACCATTGCTTTCCGCAATTGTGGTTTTGTTCTTAGCTTTCGATTCATACTCCAAAACCTTCGCCCGATAAACCTCAAGTTCTCTCTGGAGTTGTTCCTTCTCTTTCTCTCGTTTCACCATCAAATGATTCAACAGCTGCAAGGCTTCTTGATCATACTCGGCTTGTTCCTCCATCATTCTCTGATACTGCAACGCTTCCATCTGAACTTTCGCTTTCTCTTCTTGCAGCCTTGTGATCATCGCCATTGTCTGGTTAGCAGATATTGCAGACGCACTTCTTTCTTCTTCCAGCTCTGCATATAAATCTCTCAGTGCTTCTCGTTCTGCTCTCACAGTCTCTTTCAGCCTTTCAATAGTCTTTAAAGGATCGCCACCGTCCATCTCACTCACTAATACACTCCCATCTCCTGCATCTTCAGCAGCTGCATACTCATTTCTAGCAAGAAAAAGAAGTTTCTTGTTAAATAAAGTACTGACTGAAGTTGGAGTTTCTGGATCAAGCTCCTTGGTGTTTTCTTCTCTATGGTCTTCTTCTTCTTCATTTTGGCTACCTATGAAAGAAGAAACTCTATTCAGGCTTAAAGTGCTTCACATTGATACACAAACCAAATTAAAGACACATACATATGTACAAAAGAGATTTTCCATAAATGAGAGAGTCATTCTTTTTTGCTTACAAGTGAAATTATTGCTCTCAAACTGGTCAGCCAACAAATCTTCTCTTCCTGTTCCTTCTTCTTTTTCTTCCACATGCACTGTTGTTTAATCACAATGAGGAATCTATAAACCCTAGAAAACAAACAATTATAAAGTTTCAGACTTTGGATTTATGTTCTCACTCTACCTGAAATTTGATCTTCCCCATATGTGGCAACATTGCTTGTGTCATCATCCCTTTGTTCATCCTCTGAAACTCTTGATTTAGCTTCTGGGGTTCCTTCTTCGTTCCCAGGAGAATTAGTGCTGATGATAGATCTTAACCCATCCTCTTCAGACACTTCTCTCAGGCTTAAACCATAGCTCTCAACATCTGAAATCACTTCACCATTTTGCTGCTGCTCTTGCTTCTTTCCTTCTTCTGCTTTATCTCTGAAGAACCCTAAGGGATAAGATTCTCTCTCTATCTCAAACCCCTCTCCAAATTTATCATCATCAATCATCTCTAAGATCAATCCTCCATTTTCTCTATCACCCAAAGTTTTCCCCCAAATTGATGACTTGATAAGCAAGTAATTAGGGTAGGGTTTATCCGCTAAGCTCTTTTGACAACATGTGCAAAACCCTAAACCAATGTTGCTCTGTTCTTCTTCACGATTTGAGCAATCTGAGCACAAGTTCGCCGATTCGGATAATTTCCCGTGAGTTGTGCAAAAACTCAGACTTGCGAGCTCGGCGATGTGATTTTGACATAAAAGCTCTCTGTAAGTGAATCTATTTTCTGGGTTTCGCTCAAAGATGCGATCTAGCTTCGGACAGAGAAGACATACTTGCTTAAGACCGAAGAAAGAAGCGAATTTGACGATAAAGTAAGTAAAAAAGGAATTGAGGAAGATAAAGAACATGAGAAACCATTCAAGAAATGCGTAGACTAAGATTACTGTAATTCTATTGGTGTTTCTGCTTAGCTTCGTCGCGAAATTGTTGGCCGCCATTGATTTTGGCTCCTCTGCTTCCTTCGCTGAGACTGAGAGAAGAGGAGAGAGAGAGAGAATGATGTTAGTGACTTGTTCACGGTTTGTTATCATGTTGTGATTAACGATCCAGAAAATTAAATTAGCAAATTGGATAGAGAAATTGTCGACAGGCAAAAAGAGAGCGTGATGATGAATATTTGGTTGTCAAAAGAAACATATAAAAAAAAGGAAAAAAATCTTTAAAGTGGGGGCAGTTCTTATTGCTTCTTTTGCTTTAGGTGTGGGTTACTACTATTTTTTTTCCTTTTTCTGTCATTAGCTTTTTCTAATACTCTATGAAACTGCATTACACTAAGCCAAAATTCGCATCGAAACCAAAAGCCCAACTACCTAGTAAATTGTTGATGGATTTTTTAATTTTGGAACAAATAAACCTTTGTGAAAAAGAGCTATGTAGTACTACTGATTACTGATTAATAGTAGTACACATTTTGCCTAGTTGGTGAGGCTATTAAATAATAGTAAATACAATTGTAGCATAACCAACAAATATAAAACTATCCACTTTCTGCTTAAAAAGGCATTATGGACCCGACAATAGGACTGGTAAAAAGAAGTTGACATTTGATCATTGTTTTTGGGGGAAGGTGTATTTTCAAACTAAATTTTGGGGTCCCAAAAAAAGAAGAAATTAATAGTAGGTAGTGTCATCGACAATAGCCTAAGCCTCAAATGGTCACAAATCAACCGATATCTGATGGTCCATGGGCCGCTATTGGTCGGGCCCCAACTTGAGAGCATAATAATTTACCTGAATTTACTGAGACACTAAAGAAGTAGTAGACTTGAGAAAATCAAGCCTAGCTTTGGTTAGTTTTATCTTCTCTTCTAGTTCTTCTACTTGCTCCTTTACACCTCTCACCACTTCTTCTGGAGCTTTCTCCCCAAACTACATATCTCAGCGTTAAAAAGTTGTAAGACAAGCAGAGTCTAAAACCAATGCACCATGTTTAATAAGCTTATCGAAAACAATTTCTAACAAGTGTTTTTAAGAGATTCTTTTGATGGTTTTGGTATACCTTTGGTGAACTGAGACGAGTTACGAGGGCATCATATTCAGTTTGCATCTTGGAGAGACGTTTGGAAATGCGTTGGACTTCAGAAGATATATCAACCATAGCTGCAAGAGGTAGATATGCCTCTAGTCCTTCACTGGCAACAATATGGACTGAGAGATTTGCATCACCTGAAGGACCAACCATGTGGAGTTTTATTGTGACCATGATGAGTTTAAGGGAATCCGCGAAAATGTAAATATTGAGATAAGACGCAAATAGAGAAAAGAAAAGAGAAATTAAAGATAATCATACCAGGAGGGGCATTGGTAAAATGGACGTTGTTTAAGTCAAGCCTGGATAGAAGAGCTAATACCTCCTTCTCTTTCTGCACCGACACAAGAACACAGTTTTTATTACACAAGGCAAATTAATAAACCTTATTCGTAAGATAAGCAACGAGTTACTGACCGAAATATATTCAATGACCTCTGCACTTCCAACAACTGAGGCAGATATACGCTTTACCGGCTCCACTGAATACTCTGCTCGTGCATTTCGAATTGCTCTAGTCTGTGATTTAATAGGCAAGGTGTCAACTGTCAACATGTTCTGAGCTTATAAATATTAAATCCTTTGAGCATGGTTCCGTTGGAGGTTTACAGAATATATAAAGGTAAAAATTCATACTTACCAGAGCTTGTAAATTCTCAAATCTTTTTATTGATTCAACATTCCTTGGAAGTGAATTTTGTGGCCATGGAGACACAATGAGCGCTTCTTTCCTGTAGGGAAGTGCCTGCAAATACAATGCATTCATAATTTTAGTTTTGTGAAGCTGAAATCATTTTTTGGTAGCCGTACCAAAATATCAGCCACATATGCCTGAGTTTTCGGTCCTTTTAACTTCATCCTTAAAACAAGCTAAAGTACCAAAGAAAAACTCAAAGATAAAAGCTTAAGCATACATTGGTAAAAAAACGTCCAATGACCTACAAAAACTCTAAGGTATAAGGAAATCATGCCCAGTGCAGTTGGCCTAAGTAAATGGTCCAGGGCCAATAAAAGTAAAAAATAAATACCCAGATAGCAAAACTGAGAGCATGTTACCTGCCATAGATCCTCAGTTACAAACGGCATAAATGGATGCAACAGCTTAAGTATATTCTCAAAGACATATAACAAAACTGCCTGAGAAGCTAGAGAAACTGAATTGCCTCCAGATCCATACAGTCGAGATTTGCTGGCTTCAATATACCTTTAGAGTAGACTAGTCAGTCAATTAAGTCCAAGAAACATGTATTGGTTGTTAAGAGTTGACGTGATGATACCAATCAGCAAAGTCACTCCAAAAGAAATCATATGTTTCTCTTCCTACATCCCCAAAGAACAACTTCTCATAGCTTGTTGTGACGGAATCAATGAGAATATGGAGTTTTGACACCTGTAAGTAATACAAAAGGAATATAAGGTGGTAGACAAATTGAACTATTTGATAACTTCAGGGTAAAAATATTATACCGCCCAACACTCAGGCAAGGGTAAACTAAGCAGGGTTTCCTCTTTGTCCAACTGTCAAAAAAAAGAAGAGAAACAAAATGTTAGACAAACATCGTAAAATGTCACAACAAATCGATAGTAAGAGAGCAGCCTAAGGTAGCTTATCACTTGTGATGCGATTCTGCAACTGTTTTAAGTAATGGCAAAAGGTATGCAGATGGAGATACTCCTGGAAAGAGGTCTGACCAATCTCCTATATTTAAAGCTACCTCGTTTTTTTGTGAGACTTTTATGGTCCATGAACCCATCTTAACACATAGATAGTCTTAAACATATTTAAATGACTTCGACTTTATATCATACTTAGTCTGTCACTAAAAGGACAAATGTATCACAGTTCCCTTATACTTTCTAGTGGAGATGGAAAAGCAAGCAAACCTTGAGGGCCAGCAAATTCTCCCAAGCAGATGTATCACTTAGACTAGGCAGACTATGCAACACAAACTTTCCAGCATTCCACAGTTTGTTGGTGAATGCTTTATTTGCAGTTAACCTCTCAGTAGATAAGTTCAGATCCTAACATAAAGGTAATGGGGAAAACATAGAAAGGAATATAGACATAAGTATGACATTTAAATGTAAACCTCCCAAAAATCATGGTTCAACTGCCTCAACACAGTAGAGATCAAACCTGACCAGCAGTTCCTAGTGCAATCGTAAATCTCAGAGCATCAGTGCCAAAATCTTTGATTGTGTCAAGCGGATCAATCACATTCCCAAGAGATTTTGACATTTTTCTCCCCTGAAAATTACAAATAATCTGGTTAACTACTTGGAGATACACGGAACGAGAATACTAGTTCCCCCTTAAATAGGAATCCTAGAAGTTACTTAACATTTAATAGCATATAAGGAGAAGTGAGAGATAATGATATGAAAAGCCTCAATGATCAGGGTTTGAGTAGTTACCTCGTCTTGAAAAGAAAAAAAGAAAAAACATTTACTATAGAACAAGCAAAAAGTCTAACACTTACTTGAGAGTCCCTTATAAGTCCGTGAAGGTAGACATGAGAAAATGGAACGGTCCCTGTAAATTCTATTCCCATCATAACCATTCTTGCTACCCAGAAAAATAGTATGTCATGCCTGTCCAAGTAAAAGGAAAATAGTTATTTAAAGGAAGTAGTGAGAATTTCAAAAACGCAAACTGCAACTAAAGCGCATTTTCTTTCCAGGTTTTACTTAATTTAGACATTAGTTCTTGGTAACAGAAAAATTGTTGTTGGTCATAATTTTTTTCCTTATTTGTGAAAGTTCTAGCATTAACATAGCCCTGATAGTAGCAGCCATTGTTTTCCTGATCGACAAGAAGGAAAGTAATATACCCTGTTTCTAACATATTTGTAGGGTAGAAGTTATTGAAATCCTTCGCTGATACATCAGGCCAGCCAAGAGTGCTGAATGGCCACAATGAGCTGCAGAAAAAAACATCTTAGGTAAATGATATAGGAAATTCTTGCAAAATCAGGAAAAATATGTCCAGCGACATATATATCCTTTAGAGGAAAAGCACTAATTCATTGTGACAAGCACTAATTCATTGTGACTACTCTGAGGAAACTGAAACATACACAGGATTAAACTAGTGACTGTTTCTAAAACAGTGACACACAGAAGAAAAGTAATCTCCAAATAAATCTAACTGAGAAACTAACCTGGAAAACCAGGTGTCAAGAACATCTGGATCCTGATATATTTCAACATCTTTTCCATACTTCTCATGGGCTTTCTCAAGGGCCTCTTCAGCATTTTTAGCAACTATGTAGTCCTCCTCACAATCCCTTCCAACCACATACCAAACTGGTATGCGATGCCCCCACCACAGCTGCCGGCTTATGCACCAATCCTTAATATTTGTCAGCCAGTGATTGTATATCTGCAAGTGGCGACAGGAAATATAAGCAAAAGCAGAAGTATGCAGTGTAAACAATCAAAAATCAAAGCCTTTGCAGAGAGTTTGCCAAACTGAGGAGAAAAAGACAGATACCAGCTCAGTAACTAATAACACACAACCAGTCGCTTGCATACCTTCTCAAATCTCTCAGGTATGATGGTAAGTTCTTTGTTTTCAACAGCAAGAAGAGCCTTCTCAGCTAAAGGATCCATGTGGACAAACCATTGTTTGCTTACAAGTGGCTCAATAACCTAACACCAGTTAAACCATGCATGAGAAAATTATGAACTTCTAACGAACTGGAAAAGTAATACTGGGTCAGTAGAAAAATACTTCTCCACCACGCTGAGATCTTGGAACTCGTAAAGTATGAGACTCCTTCTTAACTGCTAAACCTGTCTCCTCAAGATCTGCCCATAGTTTCTCCCTCACCTCAAACCGGTCAAGGCCACTGAAAATATGATGTATATTAAGGTGCCATGGACGTTAAGATGTAACCTAAGGGTATCCCATTTCATAACGTTGAAACTAATGCAGCTAACATATACAAGTTTAAAACAAAGTGTTACCAAAACAAGCCAGCAACGTCATTTAGTGTTGCATCCTTGTTCATCACATTCAGAATGGGGAGACCTAGCTTTCTTGCAAGAAGGTAATCGTTGTGATCATGCCCAGGACTTATCTTCAGAACACCAGTCCCAAAATCCTTATCAACATACTACCACGGTACACAGAAATACTGATGAGAAATGCATGAAGAGCAGCATAGGAAATACTATGAGGTAACTTCAGTTTCTTGCTTCTGAGTAACTAGAACTTAGAAGTTTCCCAGCAAAAAATACTGATGACTAAAGCATGAAGAATAGCAAAGAAAAACAACTGCAGCGTTTTCCTTGTTGAACTTAGAAAAAGATATTTCATCCTGAAAGACATCATAAAGAGTGCATAGGCAGTAGATCTGAGTTCACCTTATCAGCAATAATTGGGACATGGCGACCATATGTCATAGGTACAATTGCTGTCTGACCAACATATTTTGAATAACGATCATCCTGCCAGATGCCAAATACATTTCACAACATTAATCTTCAAACGATACCCAAAAAAAGAGCACCTATTCACGGAAACGATTAGAAGACGATCTACATTCACATGAGATCCAAAAAAAATTATCATCTACTTTGTGGATTACATCTGCTTACATTAAATTGGACCAACAACCTGACAAACTACCTGGACTACATTTTCAATTTCATTTAAATTTTACGTAAAAAAAAAATACATGGAAACCTCAAAAGGAAGAAAAAAAAAGAAAATCTGTTACACATTATATACTTTTCCTCCCTCATATAAAACTTGCTTCTAAGTTTGCTTACTGAGCTCCGTGCATTCAAAAAGAAACCAAAACTTGAAAACACATCAAACAGACTTTGATAGTGCTGATATCCTATTATCAACGAAAGCAAAAAAAATATCACCACCTACCTCAGGATGCACGGCAAGGGCCACGTCACCAAACAATGTCTCTGGACGAGTCGTTGCTATAGTAAGAAAATCAGGACTGCACGAGAAAAGATCAGCTAAGCCATTTCCATAAACAGAACAAAGGTAGTCACTGATTTTCCAAAAATAATTCACAATTTAAGGTTAACTACTGCCGAATCAACTCTTACAGACCCAACGTTGTGTTTTCACAAGTTTTAATGATCATACCACATAATCTAAAGCCTCGTAAGATACGCTTTTCAAACCCTATCATGCTTCTGTGAACTCTTTAAATAGCAGAGAATAATCAAATTGATGTGAGAAGAAATTATCTTTTCACATAATTTTGCTATATATAAGGGTCCATAAAATACAGAGTAAAAGGAAGAGTAAGGTAGTACTGGTAACTGGACAGTACCTTCCAGCTACACGGTATTTAATATGGTATAGAAACCCAGGTTCCTCTGAATATTCTACTTCCTGGTAAGAACAAGACAGTCACTTCTAGAAAGAAAAAAAGTAATCAAACAACAGAGTGTTAGATAATATATATCACTCACCAAGTCTGAAACAGCAGTCTGTAAATTAGGGGACCAGTTGACCATGTAAGATCCTGGAAAACATTATGCCAAAATCACCAAACGTTGTATGAGTACAGCACATCACTACTTAAAGCTACGACAACAGAAACCAATATACATAATAACTTACCTTGATATATCAACCCCTTGTCATGAAGCTTCACAAAAGCCTCAACCACAGCTCCTACAAATTCGGGTAATAAAGAGAATCAAGGAATATACAGAATAAATTCAAAGTGTAAGTACATATATTTGAAAATAAGAGCAACGAGAAACTTTGTGAACCACGTAAAAACTGCATAATTTTTTACTTGCCAAAGTTTTTGAATTGAAAAATAGCACTCAAAATCATATAAAGTCAGTACCACCTATAGTTTGCTTTAAGAATCACCATCTAGAAGATATGGAAACTACAGAAAGATGCCTTACGACTCAATTGCTCATCAAGAGTGAAGCGCTCTCTACTCCAATCACAAGAAGCACCCAGTCTTTTAATCTGATTTGTGATGGTTCCGCCATACCTGAGAAAAACCACACAAACTATAATTCCAGCCTTACCTTTAATATTTCAGATACAGATACAGTGGATTTTATCTTTTAATGAAAGCATTGGCCTTTGGAATGGTACAGGAACATCAATTTACTCAATTAAAAGAAATGTACAGGAATCTTCTCCTGTTCAAATACTGCATATTTTTCAAGAAGATCGATAACTTATGACTTATTCGAAGAATGGAAACACCGCCAGAGTATAATACAGATACTTTTGAAGTAGATATTTTGAATTAATTAATTGCAGTGATTAGATAGCATACTTCTCCTTCCATTCCCAGACTCTTTTGGTAAACTCATCTCTACCTAAATCCACTCTCTTAATGCCTTCTGACGCTAGCATCTTTTCCACGACCAACTGAAAGAAAATATAGTAGCTTCAGTAAAATATTTCAGAAACATTCACCAAACAACGCAAATTTATCTATACAAATTATACTCTACAAGAAAAGGACTTTTTAATAGAGTAAATGTGGTAGATTGGTATAGGAACAAGAGAATTGGAGTGTGAAGAAGCAAGATGTAAAAATCATAGTGAGCACAAAACAAACACGCAAACACGAGTAGAAATACCATGCAAAACATGAACTTTGAACGAGGAAATGAACCTGAGTGGCAATACCAGCATGATCAGTCCCGGGAAGCCAAAGTGTTGGTCTCCCTTTCATCCTATTGTATCGAACCATAATATCCTGTAACAAAATAAAAAAAGCGATGAGAATAGCAGAACCATAGTATAACACAGTTAATGCACAAAGAAACATGGCATTACTAAACAATATTTCAAGCCAACTTAAGAAGTGTGGAAGCGCCTAAAAAACTAAAAAGGTCAAATGAAAATAGGAACATAAAATGGAATACCCAAATGACTGTGAATTATTCTGAATATGGATTCCACAACCTCAAGAGTGACAAACATTGCATGGCCCATGTGCAGAGAACCAGTAACATTAGGAGGTGGCATTGGTATCACAAAAGGACTGCCTCCTTGGTCAAAATTTGGTTTGAAGTAGCCTTGCGACTCCCACCTAAAATAAAACGCCCAAATCCCAAAAATCATCAGAATTATCACAAAATCCATGTTCCCAACTTCCCATAGTACATTGCGATATCCAAACCCATCATTCCAATATAGCAGCAGAATAAAATACCATTTGTATATTTTCTCCTCGGAGGAAAAATCAAAGGTCTTGGATGTCTCAGGAGAAGTAAAGACATTATTTCCTGACGCAGCAACTGAAATACAAAAGAGGAATTCAAATGTATATATTTGGAAAACGAAAATACAATTGCTTATCATCAACCCCATTTTTTTAATGAATACATAATAATTCCGATAATATCGCAGTTATGGATTCATTTGAAACAAACATAAGCAACAAAAGAGCCATAGGAAACAGATTACGAGTTTAGAGGCAACGAAACGGAGATATAATAGCGAAGAACATACCAGAGAAAGAGAATCTACGTTGCGAAAAACTTGAATTAAAGCGGGATGGGGAAATTAATCGACGGCGTCGGTGAGTGAAGAACAGAGTGTTGAGCTGGTGAGGACAGCTGGGAGATAAAAGAGTAGTAGGTGTGGGTAGAGAGAAAGCCGTTTGGAGAATCATGGCAGATTCTGAAGAAACGCCCGACAGATTCCCGAGAAAATCTGGGGCGAGAAAGGAATTTGAAATTCCCAGAAAAAAAAAGAGATAAGCTGCTGGTGACAAAAATGGGGTTTAAGGCGGAGGAGGGAAGGAATGGATGACGGAAGGGCAATTCTGTAATTGTTGCTGTTTTAATGGTCAAGTTGGTCGCAGAGTAAATATTTTGCTTACGGTAATAATTTGTGCTAGTTTTCACTATATAAGAAATGTATATATTATAGGTAACTTTGAATAAGATTTTTGATTATTATGTTTTTTACATTTAGTAGAAGACAACTACAAGATGATCCTTTGAGGTCAACATCTAAATCTCTTAACCCATCACCTTTGGTCTCCAACCAGCAATTACATCCTCTGTTTCCGCCCGTGTGTTTGTGAATGATTCCCTCGAGAAAACATTCTGTACATCATTATGGTTCAGTTGGTTAAACCGAATGAAAATAAATGATCGAAGGAGAATGCAGTTGTTGAGAAAAACATCTAATGGACTAGCTCGGTTTTTCCGGACATTTACCTCCATGTAGGATTTGACGAAAGGAAGCGAATCTGGAACAGACCAGTTCTTGTAATGTCCCAATGCAATCTTCATGTGGTATAACTTTGGTGCCAAGGACAAATCTGCTGCTGAAATCTTCTCTCCATTTATGAATGGGCCCTTCACAGTAATAAAGACAGAGCGGTAAATATATTTTTCGCTCAACAGTCAGAATAATCTCTACTATAAGATCATCACAACTATTACTCAAGGATCTAGAAGAGATCAAAATCAAAAGAGCTTACATTTTCCTTGATATAATCGTTGAATTTACTAAGCTCATCCAACAAAACTTGCTCAGTTCCATCTCCTGAATCTTTGCTCTTGAGAAAACCGATAAATGTGGAAAAGATCTTCGACCCACTGCACAACAGACATAAATTAGACATCCACAAGAAAATTCTTAACTGGAAGTATGCAAATTGTCAGATGCCCTTTTTCAGCCAAGAACACTAATAGATCAATTGCACAAAAAAACAAGTACACAGCATCATCATAAGACCGAGGAAAAAAAAATAACGACTGCTTACACTGAAGCCTTTTCAGGTGGGGTTGCAAGAGGAGGCTCGGGATACTTTTCTTCCAAAGCCTGTGTTATAACATCTGAATCGGGAACCCATTTCTCATCAAACTTCACCACTGGGACTTTACCTTCTGGGCTAATTTTCAAGAACCTAGAAACATTAAACAAGAACACAACACTTTGAGAAAAAAACTAAGGAAATCACTGCCATTAATCAAGAATCATGTCTACTTCAAACACATTATGGAAGGAATCCAAGAATTCACCATTCTGGCTTGTTACTCAAATCCACCATTTTCATATCATAAGGAACATGCTTCTCCTCCAATGTCAGCAACACCCTTTGGCAAAAAGGGCCTATCAACAAAAAATTTACATGTTGAATTTTTTACATGGTCAGTTTTCAAAATTAAGAAACAATCTAAGCACCAATTGAATTTGACAGAAATCCTCAAATTCTTAAGTCTAAGTATCTACAAGAGAAAGGTGAGCAAAACAGAGATCAATTGCAGATTTATCATCCACATTTCGAAATTGTGTGGATAGAATCAAGTTTTTAAACCAAAGAAACAGTCTAAACACCAATGGAGCTTAAACGAATTATCTATATGCAATTGAGTGAAAGAGGAATCAAATTGCAGCTAATCATCAACATTGCAAAGTTAACGGAGAGAGAGCTAACAGTCTCCGAGCTTGTTGGGTGTGGTGATGGAAGCTTTAACGCAGATTTCGAGAGGAGTCGCCGCCGTCGCCATTGTTACAGACCGGCCACCCCCCAGTTTAGTTGAACCGCACCTCTTGATAAAACCGGCGCGGCTCACCGACGCCGATAAAACACCGGCGGTGGTGCTTGGTTGAAACCTAAAGCTTATCATATTTTTCGTCAGTGGTTAATTTCCAACTAGATGAGTCATCATGACACTCAGATAATCTGGAAAACTCTCAGTGGTTAAGTTGACTGACACGTGGCGAAATATTAGATGTGAAGCGACGACCATAAATGGGCCTAAATTTCTTATATTATCGGCCCATTACTATTTTAATCGCAGTAGCCCAGTACTGTTAAAGTTTTTTAGGTTTTTTTTTTAATAATGAATAATTGAATATGCTCAAATGGTAGTCTTGATTACAACTACATTTTCTCAATAATAAAACATGGAAAATAGAATTCAAAGAACTTTGAACCACTGGCTCGCTGGATCACATGAAGCATCCATGGTCAAACACTTGCAAGGGTTAGCGACGACGCTGTTGTCACGTTCGTCCACGTCCAGACATAGCAACAAACCATTACTTGTCTTGAACGACAAATGCATCTTAGTAGCTGAGATTTGTCCCAACTTAGAACACTTTGTGCCAACTCCAAGCTTCACCTTTTGTCCAGCAACGTTTGGAGCTTCCACGCACATTTTATTGACCCAAAGAATGCCTTCTTGGGGATTAAATGTCCACGGGTCGGATTTAGGGCATGGTCCTAATCGAAGTGTGAGTAAATTATCTGAAAGATTCACTACAAAAAAAGTGAACATTGATAGCAGTTCACTATAGCACGGTTTCACTAATTGCTATGAATGATTGTTTTGGAATTTTGATAGTATGAAATAGCAATTAATAAACGCTATAATAGAAAATCAATAAACGAGAAGCTAAAATCGCTTATTCCGCCAATATTTTGCCGAAAAAATTAGGAAGCCGCGAACACTTAAGCATTTTTCCTTTTTTTCTCAAAGACCTAGACAAAATCTCTCAGACTCACTCACTCACGAATGTCGTCCCAGCCTCACACGAACCTCATCGCTTTCACCGTTGAACCTAGTTGCAGCCTCTTCTCCTCCCTCTATCATCACCATCTCCGCCACTATGCTGAATTTCTATCCCCACCCTCCTCCTCCAGCTTCCATTCTCCCGAACAAACTCACCCAAACCCTAACTCCCCTCCAATGGCCCCTCCTCCGCTGGTGCCACCACCACCAAACCTAATTGACTCAACCAAAACCCCACATCTCCGTCTCTCAATCTCGATCTATAACTAACGATGAAGTTTCAATTTACCGTGGAGGAGAATCGCCTTGGGAACGGAGAAGATGAATTCAAGTAGAGAGAGGAATGATTCGAAGAGTTTAAGATCGGGAAGTAAAATGGACATGGTAATGGTAGTGATGGACGAAATACTTCGATTTGGTGACTCTTCTTCTTCTTCGTCTTCATCCTCGTAAAATGGTAAGTCATCTCAATTGGTTACTTTAGGGTCTTTAATTTGGAAATTGGAAGCTTGAAAAAACAAACAGGTTCTCTTAATTAGGAGAAATCTGTTAACTGTAAGCTTGAAATCCAAAAAGAGAACTCTTTATATCTAGAGATGGAGCTCGTGTGTGATACATATCAGTTTTAAGGCGCTTAAGGGTCTGTTGGCAGGTCACTGTTCTTGTAACTTAGGCTGAACAGGTTTGTCTACATGTTGATTTGCTTTTGTTCTTTGTTGTTGTGCCCTTATGAATTGACTATGAAGCTTGATACTTTGATTGTCAAGTGTTTGTTTAAATTCCCAAGAGAGCATTGATACTTTGATTTTGGATTAAAGATACGTTCTTTCTTATTTGGTAATACTTTGTTTATACAGGTAATGCTTCTTCTTCCTCCTATTCTTACAAGTGTTCTTGTTCAAACACTAAATTTCTGAAACTTTTTTAATTGTTTCTCCTCAGTGGCTATGGAACAAACATAACAACTCTGTCCTAGAAGCTTTTAGAGAAAATCAAAGCCGGTAAAGTAAACATATAGCCTTGGTTTCTTAAAGCCTTTTTAATTGTCTTTTGAAATAGTTTTTGATTATGTAGAGCTGATAATCCTTAGATTCAAATTTTATTATTCACTATTAGAGAAAAGGAGAAAGAAGACGTGGGAAAGGTGAGGTTTTGTTTTGGTCGATCTGTTGACACATGTGGTGTTTAAATTTGGGATTTTATTAGGTTACTACTTGTTAGCAGTAAGGGTTTGATTAGTCGCTAAATTTTTGGCTTGAGCTTTCTTTGTCAATAACTATTGTATTTTTCTGTTAAAGACAATTCAACATGGCTTGAGCTTTTTGATCACTAGAGTGTGATAAGTGGGAAGAGAAAGGAATAACACCAGCCTTAGCACCAAGCTTGAAGCTTTACCAAAGACTTCTAGATTTGGGATACAAAGTTAGCTCTTTGCTTTGAGAATTTATCTGAGTTTTTTCTTTTCTTTTTTCTCTTTGATTCCTATCAATTGAGTAGGTGTAAATTTGCAGCTTGGTCTAGAAGATATCTTCCCAGATTTTGGGTCATAAGTTCTTAATTTTCAGCAAGAACCAGAACAAGTCTTCAACAATTAATGAAGCACCATTTGGAGTTTTGACGCAAGAACCAGAACAGGTGTGTATCGTTGGAGAGCAAAGTGGTTGTGGGATTGTGTAGGAAGAAGAAGTAGAGATCAATTATGGATAAGCTGGTGGACCTATTAAGCTAGAAAAGGATCATTTAGATGATGAATGCTCATGGAGGCAGTAAGCTTTAGAAAGAAAATTTGTTTGGCCTAGACATAGTTATTTGATTGTGTTTGGTAGAATTTGTGATTGTCGATAGAGTGCTTCTCTTTGTCCCTTAATTTCATAAGTTAGTACTCTTGTTGTGGAAGAGTCGTAGTTGTTTTTATATAAGATTTAGTTTGGATTAGTCTTTTGTAAGACGTGTAATGTTTTATTATAGATTTTCTATGAAATTAAAATATATGTTCAATATATATCTTTGACCAAATTTAATTTATATAAAAACATATTAAATATATGCAAAAAAAGTGTCAATTTAATTAAAAATAAATAGCATCGATAAAATGCTACAACATAATATATCACGACATAAATAATGAGCTACAATTGAATCGAATATAGCATTTAATTAACGTTATGGTAGAACATCCTATAATAGCATTTCAAAAAATGCTATCGTAGGTGAAAAACCTACCATAGCTGCCGATGTCATAGCATTTGTGAATTCGCTATGTAATATGTATGATAGCATATTTTTCGCGCTAACGATGAACATATTTCTTGTAGTGATTATTGGTGACGCAGAGTCCTGTTGATGGATGGAAGAGAAGGTTGTTGTTGGGTCGCAATCCGGGTCCTGCATATATAATTTAGCATCAATGGTGTAATTATTTGATGTGTCCTGAGAAATCTAGAAAATAAACAAATTATGAAAAATAAGAAAGTTCAAGATACTGCATTTAGCAAATAATAAATTTAGCGTTTGAGTTTTTATTTCTTTTAAGTGATTGAAAAAACAAAAACTGATCTGACCTTTAAAGGCATGTTGGATTCCGGAGAGTTTCTGCAAGTAAGTAGAGTTTCTGACGTCTTTCCAATTGGCCTGCAAAAGGCCATAAGACTCATCTAAATCCGTTTTACCGGTTCTCAAATAATAATCTCCGGTTAACGCCCAAACCGCCCAATCCAAATCATTCTCGGCCGCCCAAGCCACCAAACAATTCATATACCGGTTCCCGCTGATGTCACCGCCTCTCTGGTCAGTCCCAAACTCACTCAAGATCAAAGGAAAGCCTCTCCCAATCAAGAATCCTCCGTTGTGTGTAACCTTTTCGATGATTTTGACGCAGAAATCGTTAGAGTTGTGTTTTCTCCACGAGTCTCTGCCGTCGGAGAAACTGTACCAATGGAGCTCGAAGACGAGTTTGTTGGTGAAGCTGACGTTGACGGAACGGTCACGGAGGAAAGAGAGGTTTGTGTCGAAGTCGATGCCGGAGAGGATGACTAGTAATTCAGGGTTTGCGGCGTGCACTGCTTCTGCTCCTTGTGGCATATGCCTTCACGTTACCATTACCACGCATGCATGCACGAACACGTGAACAATAGAAACAATACTAATAAATTTTGGTTCTATTTTTTATTGAAACAATAGCAAATGGTGGAAACTTAACTCATTTAACCTCTCTACTTGATGCACTATTTTTTGTGTGAATTGTCGTTTTTTTATAATAATTCATGTTTTTGGATTAGATATTAAAAGTTTATCGTTATATGTGAGTCTGGGTTTTTGAGGAATAGATATCAAAAACAGCTTTTATGATTTTATATATTGAAATTAGCAAGCTATATTACTTTTTCCATAAATTGGTATAGATTTGAAATATGTACCTGAACCAGAGGTCAGGGTAATCTCTAGCGCCACGTGGCTCATTCCTAAGGCTCATGCCAATGACGTTAGTGACATTGCGGAAAAGAGTAGCCATCTTCCCCAAGCCCTTGGCCCAGACGGTGGGATCAAACTTAGGGTAGCCAAAGAAGGCGTCGAGGTCATTGTCGCCGCAGCACCAGCCTGGCGTTGTCAAATGGTTGTCTAGTATCACCATTACACCGTTTTGTCCTAGGTTCGACACCACCTCCTGACAACATATAATAACAATAAACATAATTTTGTATGTGTATCTATGAGTCACAAAACACTTTGATCACTTTTGGTCCCAACTCCAAGATATGTAAAGAGTGAACGCTTTTTTGAGATGGAAAGTTCGATTTCTTTGTTGTTTCTAAAATCATAACGAAGTTACTACACATTGGGTTTGATTGATACTGTTAAGTTTTACATAAAACAAAAGGAATTGTGACAAAATTTCACGTCAAATATCAATTCAACATCAAACCCAATTGACAATGATAGATATTTATTTATTTGTTAGAGCATCTTTATCGGTTAACAACCTAATAGAATCTCTCTAGAATTTAATAATAATACTTTTTATTTAATTTATTTAAAATATCAAAACAAATGAAGAATTGACAGGGAAAAAAACTTAAAGGAGAGAGAGTAAAAGTTTTTTGTTTTGCATAAAGTTCTTACATTTCTCATCACCTTTTTTTTTTATAATATAATATATTTAGATATTCTCTTCCATCCTAGCGATTGGAATTGGTTTAAATTATCCTTAAGATTGAGTTCTTTTTCTTTCGTGCGATCAATTTTGGTTAATTTGTTATTGTTTCGAATTAGATCACGTTTAGATAGTCCATATAATGAACATAGCCCGGTTTGGCATATTTCAGATAGAACAAACCAATGATCTAGCATTAAAGTTACCTGGAATGCATTGAAAAGGGGAAGATGAAGTAAATTGGGATTGTGAGTTTGAATCCCAAGAACATCTTCAAACAACTTCAAGCTTTCGAAAGACTGTTTAACCGTGACATTAAGAGCCAATGTGTCATTAGTCATCAAATCAAGAGGCCAAGTAAGCCTAACGCAGTTAAATCCCATTGAGACAATCTTCTTGGAGATGGAGTCTAATGGTTGTTTGCTTAGCCCTTCGGCCACCGTGGGCTGGAGATGAGCCGGCCAGTTCACGCATGCTAGTTTCACTCTTTGGCCTTTCTCGTCCACGATCCATCTAGACTTTGTGGAGAGAGGATAGCTTGTCGTTAGCTTTGATATCCAAGAAATGAATAAGAAGAATAAACAAAAATAGAAGGATCTCGCCATTATTGTGTGTTCTTGTTTTTTGATTTTGATTAATTTGAATTTGAATTTGATTAGTAATTTATATTGTAAAGAAGTTGGTTTAGTTTCTGGTTTTTAGCAGATTATACGTGTTTAATATGGTTAGAGGTTTTTTCCAACAAAAGAAAATAATTGACGAAAAACTAATAGAATTAACTGTGAGAAAAGGAAAAGAAAACAATAATCGATAGATAATGTAGTTAGTTATCAATCTAAGGTGTATATCTCCCGAGAATGTTCAAAATACTTTTATCAAAGTCAAAAATAATATATTACAAAAGCTGTTACATTATTGTAACAGTAAGAATCTGTTTCAATACTAATTTCATATAACAAGAATCTTGAGTCTTGAGTCTGTTCATTATTTGACCTCATAAACTGTATGGGGGAAAATTAAGTTTAAACTGAGATAAAACCATGTTAGAAATCAATAAAATCATACTAGTTTTCTCAAATATCTTAGGCAAAGATATAAATCATGCATATATGTTGTATTAAGTACACAGAAATAAAGCTGATTAAGACATCGATGATAACATGTGTTTCAATCCCCAATGTGGTAAATTCAGTTTCGGTGTCTTATCTCTCTTTGTTTTTCCTTCCTACCATTGGAGAAGAACCAGCCTAAGAATGCACCTACTGGTCCAAATAAAGCCGCACCAATTGCTGCACCCATCTTCCCTAACCGGATCTTTTCTTCTTCCAGATCAACGCAAGCATCCAAAGGCGGACCACACAAATCCATGTTATTAGCGAAACTATCCAGTCCAATGTTCACGGATTCCGTGAAATTTGGGACAGGACCGGTAAGAAGATTGTCCGCCACTGAGAACGTTTTGAGCCGTTGAAGTGACGCTAGCCCGGGAGGAAGCTGACCAGTGAACTGATTATGCTGAAGCATAAGAGTGTTCAGAAAGGTAATGTTTGATAAACTGGCAGGGATTTCACCGGAGAATTGATTGTAGGACAAGTCGAGAATTGTAACAAATGGAAGGAATGAGAATATATTGGATGGTAAAGGACCAGAGAAGTTGTTTCTAGAAAGATCCAGACCTGTCAGATCAGAACATTCCTTAATTCCAAGAGGAAACTCTCCTTTGAGACCATAACCAGACAAGTGAATGCTCAAAACCCTATTATTATCCCAGCAACTGACACCTCTGAATTTGCAGATAGACACTTCAGTTTCGTTGGCAAAATTCCAACTGGACAAGTATCCATTGGGATCTTCAACTTGGGATTTTATGGTCCTCAGGCAATTTAAGTTGGCCTCGTTTGCGCATGTGAAACTAGGCACCAGCACGAAACAGAGACAAGTCGTGACCAGGATTACTAAAGACATTTTGTGATTTCAGGGTGTTCAATAGAAAATAAGAGCAGAGGGGGTAGCCAAAACTGGATGATGGGGAATTATAAAGACTTCCCAAGTCACAGGTCGTTTAGGGAGGAGACTTTGAGAATGTTTACACAAAAAGACTTTCCCATGGTTTTGAATATTCAACTATGGAAAAAGTAATAAGAGCTAACGTGTGTTGACGAGTCTCAGTTACGTCTTAGTTTTAGATTGGAGAATCAGATTCATGAAAAATGAGTTTACAATTCTGTTTATACTAAAAAATATGCCAGTTCTAACCTCTATAAACGGATGTCTCTGAACAGATTCATGGAAACAGGTTATGAACACATATAGATTAAAGTACACTTACAATGGAAGGAAGTATTGAAACTATTCTTAAGAACCAAAAGCCACTCTTTGCACAAAATCTGGCCGTCTTTTTGAAGGCATGCGGATAAGTCCTGCTATCTGAAGCTCCATTATAGCTCTGCAAAATCGAGCTCTGTTGGAATCAAATGTTAAGGAATCGAAAGTATTATGATAAATTCTGTAATCTCTGGTTGTCTGCATTTATGTAAATGTCTAGCAGCATGAACAGATATACAAGGATGAACATTGGTGGATCACCGATTACTAATCTTAACCAAAAAAGGATACTGAATTAAAGCTTCAGCAGGTGCTTCTGGTTCTTCACATATATCCTTCCGTTTCTTTGATTTTGAAGATGACTTAGATTTTTGTTTAGCCTTGCTACTCTTGGGAATGAGTATCGTCTTGAAAGATTGATACCAGTCATGGAGGTTAATGACATCAGCGTGCTCTTGCGCCAGCGTGTACCTATATAATCAATTATCACAAACCTTTTCATTGAAACAAAGAATGGAGAAAGAAGCCCGTTTGTATTCATGTCTATATGTGTGTTTGAAGATAGTTTGTGACGCCGGTTAATCTCTCAAAATCATATACGCGACAAGAAAAAGTAATCCCGCAAGAATTGTTTCAACAAAGACAACGAGACAATGCAAGTGTATAAAAGTAAGTGAATACTCACAAAATCGATGTATCATGCATGGAAGGCAGCAGAGTTGTGCCTCTCTGGCTGCAGCACACACAGTGGAGGATATTGTGGGATTCTAGTAGATCTAATTGGATCCTACCTCTCGGGTCTCCAAGTAAAGCCTAAAACAGATATAAACATCAAATTAAAGAGAAATGAGAGAGAAGGCCATATCTAAAGTCTTAAGCACCAGCACAACATTAATCGTTCTATGAATCATTTACAAAAAATTATTCTCAGACTCTCTCAGAACTGATCTTGTAACCGGTTTGCTTTAAGTTGATAAGAATGATACCACGGGAGCAGCATATAACAATTAATCATCTATTATAAAACTTCCAAGTAATGGAAATATAAATAAATCCGAGAGGAATAAGGATGCTGAAGACTTACAGATTGAAGTTTATCGACATTCTTGAAACACAAAATTTCGTGGAAAGGAACACTCTCAACAGGCTTCATATATTCCCTGTTCCATAAAAAAAGGCTGTGATTAATTCTCAAGACGCGTACAAAATCTGACATGACAACGTTTTAAATGACGGCAGTCAAATCAAAAGCCATATACAAGCAATGTAGAGTTCAAAAACAAGTTGTTTCCTTAAAGGTAAAGAGACTCTGTGACAAAGTAGAGTTCACCTTAGCATGAATTCTATCACTGTGGCAACCTTATCAGTCATGGCTTTAAGCTCCTTTTCAAGCTTTGAATGGCTTCGAGATGCATGCTTTCTGTCACATCAAAGTACCACTTTTATTCAGTATTCATAGTTACTAAGATGAGCAACAGAAACTAACGAGTAGATGAACTTATGTATATAGTAATGATTACATATAGCTGACTAAGACACTAGGTTTCCTCATCAATCTTTTCCCATGCACAAGAACGATGGGGACAAAGGAAAATATATTTCAAGAGACTAACTAGCCAAGAAGATCTGCTGGAGGTAAGCCAGAGATTAAAAAGAAAACAAGAAATTATATGAATTCATACATGGTGTTCGGTTTGAAAAGAAAACAATATCTAGAGATTTACTTTGGGCTGTTAGGAAGTCCTTGTCTCTGACCAGCTGCTTCCACGGATCTCATGAACGGATGCAGTTCCATTACTTTGTCATTGATCTAACAGCAGAGTACAAACAAACAAGTTTATAGCTCATCTTGAACCACCATGTATTTAGAACTGAGGATGGACTAACATATATCACATACGTGATATCTCTAACTCCAGAAATATTTTCAGATCAACAGATTACAAAACATAATTCCTCCGCACGAGGGATGTTAGGAATATGGAGACAGTTGAAGATGCTCTAGATTAAAGGAAATGAAAGAACTAACCAAAAAACAAAAGAAAAATTTTTCAGGACAAATGAAATTAAAAATCACATAAAAAATATGCAAGTCAAGAGAAACGGTAAAAACTTGATAGATTTTAGTTAGATATTACCTCACTGAACTCCGTAGTGAGATTTTCCCAACTTTTCAACATGCTAGACAGCTGTGAAGGTGAAAGATCCCTGAGAAAATTTGAATGCAAGAGTTTCAGAACTTTTGAGCTAGGCTCCTTGCAGAGATATTAACACAAGCTCTCAATGACCTAAGATTTTTAGGCCTACTAACTCGAGAACAGATGAATTTATTAATCCTCAAAATCTTGTTCCATAAATTTGGCAACCTAGCATAAGTACACTAAGCCACATGAACAGATCCATGAGCCAAATTATGTACGGTCCATAAATTTAAGACAATCCTTCGCTGCTATTGTGTGAGCGGAAAATTTCATGTTTCTTCCTTGCAACACAACTAACCTGAGCTTACACAAAACCCGTCTGATAACATTGTTACTTCCTGAATTGTGACTCTGAGAGTTAACGATTTCTGAAGGTGAAAAGTATTTCAAGTAACGTGCTTCTGGGTCAAGTATCTCACAGAATATGTCTAGCAATCGAAGTTTATCAAACTTTCCAGCTTCATATATGCACTGCAAAACAGCAGCAAAAAATCTGCTCATTAATTTATCCAGGAAGCAGAAATCACTCTAATCAGATGAAAAACCGAACTGCCTCATATTTCCTAGAGTGATGTATATAACAGAAGAAGCATAATATGCATCAACACTGAGGAGTCCAACTAAACCGGCAGAAAAGCTAAGTCAAGAGAAACAACAAAAAAGCTGCCTTCAATCTACTGATGAAAAAGAAACAGTTTATCTATAAAACTCAAACTTCATCCAAGCAGAGAACAGAAAGTGAAAGTTCCAAAATATTGGGATATTTTTAATCATTAAAACAGGTTTTCCACGACATTTCCTATCTAAGTTGTTGATAAAATGAGAAATTATTTTTCACAGACAATGGCATCCCTGAGTCATGTACGACAATGAAGTGGCTCTTACTATGATGATGAACCGTTAAAGAATTTTTAAAGAGAACTTACCAAAACTACTATGCTCCAGGGGTTTGGCATCCTTTGCAAGTCCATCAAAAAATGAGGTAGCATTTCAAAAGTACTCCGAGTAATTTTATTCCTAGTAAAACGTTTATGAGCAGAAATTAGTGTATCTAATTTCCTAAAATCACGGGCTCCAACAAGGAATAAACCTTGTCATAGAAGTCCAACACCACTAACCTCCCCAGCAGTTCTTCAACCATACAAATAGTGGAAATAAAACATAATAAAAGTGGTGATATTCTCTGGGGTACCTCGTCACAGATGGCAAGTCAAAGGCATGTTTCATTGTTGCTTCTGTCAATAGTCCAGTACCTTCACCTGACAGCTTTACAGGTAAAATTTCCTTAGAACAAAGCGAATTGCGCTTTATTATACGGATAATTTTGGAAAACATTTACGGCAAAAAGGTCTACGGTTCTAGATGACCAATCGAGGGATGCAAGATGTACCACCAAAGATCCTCAATCATTTCTTTACATAAATACATATGTACTCTTTGAACATCGATTCTCAATATGCGAAGCATGAACTAAAGTTCTTAGTTATCAACTACGCTAATATAGAAATGGCAGTGCCAACTTAACCAAAGTCAAATATGATATCTGGAAAAGCTGAAGGTTCTGTTAAAAAAAATGTTAGTTTTAGACAGGTGCATCAAGCATACCTGATTAACACCATCATGACAAAAGTGCTCAAGCATGATGCTTAAAGGCTCTAATGAGAAATGCTGTAGACAGGCTATCTGAGAAAAGAATATATAGCCAAATGAACAGCAAAGAGTTAGCAGTCCGAAACAAGTTGAAACCTAATACAGCATAAAGGATAGAGCTTGAAACCTTGAGAGTTCTAACAAAAGATGTCAGTGTTCCATCTTGACACAAAAAGTAGCTTCTCATAAAAAGTGCCACCTTATGGCTAACAGTGAACCCAGAACACGGCTTCAAAAAAACAGCCTTGAGAACTGCATCCATCCTTTCGGCCGGAGAACTCAGAGTGAACCTAGTAGCACAAATTCTTTGCAGCGCGTTCACTGATAATATCTTTCTAGGCGCATCATGTGCTGTGGACACACCCATTATCAAAAAAATTGGAACTTTGACTGCCCATTCGCTGAAAAGAGAAAATGAAAGAGCAGGTCACCACAATTTGATAGAGTAATGACTAAACTGAAAGTAGATAAATTTCAAAGTTTCTGTAAAACAAAAACTTTTCAGTCCAGTGACCAGAGAAACCTGAAAATGATACGGTGCAAACGTAGCAAGCATAAAGATGAACTAATACCTTAATATAAGAATTAAATCCGACAGTACAGGCCCACAGCATCTCTCTGTATCATCCACAATTATAACCACGGGATTCTCATGGTTTTTGTTTTCTCGGTACCATGATGCGAGAATGGTCACATCAGCCACCTGTTCAAAATTCGCATTATGAAGAAAATGAATCAGTCAATACACTAATGGTGCAAGTAGGCTACAAAACTAAAGGATATCGAAGGCTATGCAGATTTACTAACATCTACGGTTGGCATCACAAACTGGCGTAACAAACCTCTAAGGCAACCTCCTACACCACTCTTGGCTGAGAAGTCCATAGATGAAAGCTTAGCCACATGGCATCCTTGAGACTTCAAGTGCAATTCCAGTTCTTCAAATGTCAATAAATCATCAACCATTTCCAGGTTCCCTGACAACAATATAAGTTTACCTTATAAGAAGAAGCGAAGTAGTTGCAACTGATTGCTTATAAAGTTTATGAAAGTTTAGTAACCCATCAAAACATCATCCAAATGTTACATGCTCTCTTAAGGCCAATATCGAGTGTAGTCATAAGTCAAGACACTAGTCCTTAAAGGACTTACTTGTGAGAACCATAGCAGTAAGCAATTGCTTAGAAGAAGCCTGAGTTAAAACAGGATAAGATCGAACTGCTTCCGATAACTTAAGTGCTCCAGATGATATGATCGACTCAAATGATTCCCGTATCCAATCATGAATCCCACTAAATACTTTGGAGTTCGAATTCCGCAGAACGTCCTGCAATTTAAAAAGTCCCAATGTCATTTTAAAAAGATCCTAACTTTGAAGATTCAAACACAATGGAAGAAATTTAGAGAGAAAAGATTGAGACTGACTTCGATTGTCTTCTCGATTTTCGACCAGACAGTCTCGAAAACTTTAAAGCGAAGAGTAGAGAAAAACTGGCCATCTTCCTCTTCCACACTTTCGACCTCAGATCTCTTAGCAATTTTAGGTGAAGGTGATTCGATCCTCCGCTTGCTTTTCCCTGTGCCAGTTAATTTCCCATTGAGATTACTCCCAGACGAAGAAGCCTTGTGGAGTACAAAAAATGGCTGCCATCAAAACGGGAAAACTATTATAACTAGCTCAGAACCAAAAATTCAAACTTTGAGTTTCTTCTCGCTTCAGTGAATAGTAATCAAACAAAATTTGACGGAGATATAGAGAGAGAAGGGACCCGAATATCATTCTCTGCTGTGTCGCCGGAATTGAATGAATTGGTGGTTGACGTTGGCGGAGGATCGGCGACGGTGCCGGAGGGCGCCATGGGATAATTATCGTTGGTGGAGCAATCGAGAACGATGATTCTTTTAGGGTTTTAACGCGCCTGCTTCTCGTGCCTCTCTTTTTGGCGGGAAAATGTCTGAGCCGACCACAGATGAAGAATCTCAAAACTAAACCAGATTAGACCAGGAATCGGACCGGTTGAATTGAATACTTTATTTATTTATTTTTAAAAAAACATGCATTTTTTTTTTAATTTAGGGATTCTTTCTATGTGAATTGGTGTCCTCGTTTTAATAGGGTGTAATTAGTTGGCCATTTTAATAAAAAGAAGACTCAAATCAAGTTTTGACCAAATAAAGACCACACACATGTTTTTAATTTTAACTAGAGAAAAAGCTTACAATGAAAATGTAATCTTAAAGTCTTCCTAAATAAATATTAAATAGCAATTTAATAATGTTCCTAAATTTCTTAAGATATACATATAATAAATACTTAATATATTAGTGATTATTTACATATTAAATGCACACAAAAATATCTCAGAATTTTCAGAGAAATTAGCATAACACAAAAAAAACTTATAAAGAGAGAAAAAGGGATAAGGAGAGAGTCAGATTCTTCTATCTGCGTTTAGAAAAGGCTTAAGAGGAATCAGACATAAGAAAGACAAGATAAAAAGGTAATTACTTAGTTACTGTAGTAATAAAATTAATTAACCAGTAAGTAACCATGTTTAAAAGCTCTAAATCTCGTGTGACTAATCCAACAAATATTCGTCAAAACAAATAATATATTGTAGAAAATTTATACGACTGACTGAGTATATATATATGTATATGCGGGTGTATAGATCCTGAGAGGTATATATCTACAGTTTTCATCTCTGGCTCGTGTTGTTTGTGTATATCACGAGGAAAGCAAAAATCGAGAAGAAAACTTGGGAGCCTATCACTGAATCTAAGTGAAGGAGATAGAGAGATAGAGAGATTTTTGTCAAATCGAATCTGGATATATAGAGATAAGTTAGGGTTTGTAGGAGTTGGAGAGGGAAATTAGGGTTTCGTTTTTCTCAATAGATGGTCTGGGAAGCGAATTCATGGGGGAGATGATTTTGAGACCTGAATCATGTAATGTTTATCTCCCAATTTTAGGATTTTTTTATTAAAAAATTTATCTTTAAGATTCCGTGTTTTATGGGTTCGTTCTCATATTAAGATATTGGTTACGATTCTCTATGAATTTTATTGGTGATTGATTGATGATTTCTATTGGTAATTTGTGTTTTTTTTTTCTGGGTTTGGTTTAAAATTGGAAGTTTGTTGTTTAGCTTGCCTGATGATCTCGTTTTTGTTTGTAAAATGTTGTGCAGTTTTTGATATGTTCTTTGTCCCTTTGTATCAGTTGCAAGAGCTGGATAGAAATCGTTTTGCGAGTCAGGCTAATTAATTTAGTTGAAGATGGTGAGATTTGCTAAACCTCTCTTTTTCCTGTTGCTGTATTATCCTTGTCCGTTTCCTGGATGAGATTAAGTGATGAAGTTGTATATTTAGTAGCATTAGATCATGAACGCTTGATCGTTTCAACTTTTGATTGATTTGACCACCATAGCTTTTGATGAAGCTGTGGAGTTTGGTGATTCTAAGTAATTGTACAATTGGCTACTGCCATAACTAGACTTCTGTAGTATATGGACCATTTAAATCTCGAATTTACCTTTGACGATTGTTTTCTTTTTCTTAATTGTTTTTGTTGATCAGTGTAACAGTTTCGATTTTGTTATATCACCTGCAGGCTGATAGAAGAGTTGGTAAGCGCCAAATGGGTCAGAGAGGTTTTTCAAAAGTGGAGTCTGGAACTTGTAATGTTTGTTCTGCTCCTTGTTCATCATGCATGCACCGTAATGTAGGTTTCACAGGATCAAAGTTGGACGAGGCATCAGATGAAAACTGCCATGGAGTAGTAGGCAGCCAGTGTTCTGTAAACGAGGACGATCTTTTGCCTTCTTTCATGGTTAATGCTCACAACAGTTTAAATAACACTGCTAGTGAAGCAAGCAATCTTGTCAATTCCAGTCATGATGCTCTCTCTGAGAATGCTGAGAGTAAGGAAACTATAAGATTTTCTGGGATATCAGATGATTCCGGAGCTGTTGCAATGACTTCTAAGACATCTCTTTCTGGGAGCAGGATGAAACATAAAGTTTCTGCATCAGCTAAGGTTTTAGATCAGAGCTCTAACTGTATTGAGGGCCAGGAAGATGGGATATTGTCTGATGATCGAGCCAAAAAGTTGAATCCAGGTTATTCTAATAACAAGATGGGCAATAAGGATTCAGCTGGTAGTTCAGCTCTCAATTCTGATCCTATGCTGGGTGGATCTTGGAAAGATGAAGTGAAATTACAATCTTTGCATAATCCATCATCCAACCATGATGACAGAGTCAGTTCTGAGAGGGGAAATTTCAAGGAAAAATCAGGACCAGGGGGTGACAAAGAGAGACAGGAACCTTCAGTTGAAGGATCTACGCGTTCAGGCGAGAACAGGAAAGATGGCAAGTCAAGTAAAAGCTCTTCGTCCAACTCACCAGCTGTGTCTGAGAGCGAGAGTGATGATTCTGAAATGGTGGAACATGATGTAAGTATACTGTTTCGTCTCATATTAGAAGAAATTAGCGAACATGTCTACTTTGCCTTTTGTTGCAATATTTGTTCACTGGAATAAATCTCATGCGAAAGGGTTTTCTTCTTTTTTTGCTGAATAGGTAAAGGTTTGTGATATCTGTGGAGATGCTGGTCGTGAAGATTTACTCGCTATCTGTAGCGGATGCAGTGATGGGGCAGAACACACGTAAGCCTGCTCTTCTTTTCATTGGAAAGAAAGCATACTATTGGCCAATTCCCATTTGGCATTTGTCCGCATGTTAGTAGTATATTTTATTTTGGATAGATATTAATCATTGATTTTGACTGTCATGTCTTCTATCAATCATAACTCACAAGGTAGCGCCATTTTCTGTGATAGTAGTAATACAGTTGTGTATTTCTTTTACTTAGCTATTGCATGCGGGAAAGGCTCAATGAAGTTCCTGGGGGTGATTGGCTATGTGAAGAATGTGCTGAGGAAGCTGAAAAGCAGAAGCAAGGTAAAGCTGAATATTTAACCGGACATGCTATATGTGAAAAAAGAATTTGCGTAATAAATTAGCATAAATTTGATTCAAGTTTGCTGCTTCCATTTTGTCTAACGAAGTTGAAGTTGAAACATGCAGATGCTAAGAGAAAAAGAGAAACTGAGGTAACCCTCAATACACATAGCTCTGGCAAAAGGCACGCAGAGAAAATTGAGGCAGCTCCAGATGCTAAAAGACAGGCAGTTGCGGCTTCAACTGGGTCACCCAAGAAATCCATTCTCCCCAGAATAGGTTCGTTATCTCGGGAAACATCATTCAAGGGCTTAGACAGGTTAAGGGGAAAGCTAAATCATCAAACATCATTCAGTGATGACACAGAGAGTGCACGATCTACTGGTTCACTGCTCCAACCTCCAAAAGGTAGGCTGCATGATGGGATTGTTCTTCCTAAACGCAAACTGCCTTATCTTTGTTGCTGTATTTCTAGCGATTTTGCAGGTTGTGTAGCATAACTAGTTTATTGTTTCTTCAGGTGCATTTTTGAAATCGAGTTCCTTCAATTGTTCGAGCTCGAAACCGAAAGTGCAACTTAGGGATGATGCTATTCACCCAAGACAGAAGACTGGCAAAGAATATACTGCACTTGATTTAAAGGAGGGGGGCTTTAGAAATGTAGGCAAGTCAATGCCAAGTAGAACTACAGATGCAGGGAATTCTAGTGGTAACGACTCACAAACAAAAATGCTTGGATCAAAAGTGTATCATGCGCAAGAAGGCAAAAGCTTAAAGCAAGTGAAAGATCGTAATAGAGAAGCTAATGCATCAGCATCCTCCATGGACCAGAAGTTGAAGTCACGCGGCAATACGTCTGTTTCACATGCAAACAATAATCGTGATTTAAAGGGTTTGCAGTCTGATGGTAAACGAGGTAACTTGACGAAACAAGTCAGCAATCTACACCGAAACCGTCTAGAAAATCCAGTTGTTTCGGGTATGATACTTATCATTTTTGTCAATAAATTGGTACTTCTGGTACTTTTATCTTTGATAGTACTTTGGTTGGATATGTTTTTGATCGTCTTAATATGTGACCCCCCCCCCCCCCCCCCCCCCCCCCCCCCCCCCCCCCCCCCCCCCCCCCCCCCCTTTCTTAAGATATCATGATTGAGCTCCATTGTTAGATATATCTCCCTTATGCAGGAGGAGATATTTCCACAAATGAAAAGTGCAGTGCCAGCGAGCAAAGTTCAAGTCAAGCTGACTGTAAGGACGAACTGCCATCCACTTCTTTGACAGGTGAAGGCATGCCAAACCACGGTACTGTAGCTTTACAGGATGGATTGTCGCGGTCCAGGGAATCTAGAGAGGTAGGGAAGAAAAGCAAAGGAGCGTTCAACAAAAGCCAAAGGTCTAGCCTGTTGTCTGGTGCAAAAGGCTTACCATTATCTCAAAAGGGAGGTCAGACTGCAGAATCCAGCGACACCTCAGGCGTGTCTGATAGTGATCTCTCTACCACAAAAAACGTCAAGGAGGATTTAAATAAGGGTAATAGGTTACGAGCAGCAGTAGATGCTGCTCTGCGTAAAAAGCCCAACTTTGGCAAGAACAGAGTATTGGAGCAATCTGATACGTCTTTGGTAGCTAATGTGGATTCTAGTTCTGATAAGACTTTACGAAATCAATTGCCTTCAAAGGTGCATAAAAATTATGTGTCACACGAAGGATTGCAAGGAGGGCATCCGACTTTATGGCCTGCTTCTGATCCATACAAGCAGACAATTGTAACAAATGAGAAGCAGCTTGTATTCTCTGGTGCTGATACTCTACCTCCACGATCTCTGGAACCTGAAGTCAATTTTCCCTCCGTAAAGCCTGTCATGAGAGATTTGCCTTTAGTTCCCTCACCTGTCATGTTGAGAAGCTCAGCCATTCCGGACCATGAGTTTATATGGCAGTAGGTTTTCCTTTCTTTTGGTGAAGAAGTTTTCTTTTTTGGTGTTTATTACTTTTACCTTGAGGCATACTTTTTATATATGTCCAATTGACTTGAAGTTCTTGTATCATTTTTCCAGGGGGGACTTAGAGGTGCGGAAAATCAGAAACCAGTCAGCTATGCATAGCGGAATGCAAGCACATCTGTCAACCTTAGCATCACCCCGGGTTGCTGAAGTGGTGAATAAATTTCCAGAAACATTCAGCTTGAATGAAGTACCTCGGGAGAGTACATGGCCTGCACAATTTGAAAAATTAGGTATTAAGGAAGACCATATAGCTCTATTCTTCTTTGCAAAGGACATTGAGAGGTAGGTTTCCTACATGATTATTTACTTGCTTTTACTTTCATGTTGGTGGTCTTAATGTTTAACTCTTAAATATTGTGATACAGTTATGAGAGAAACTATAAGCCTCTGGTAGATAACATGATCAAGAACGATTTAGCCCTGAAAGGAAACCTTGATAATCTTGAGCTTTTGATTTTTGCATCCAACCAGCTTCCTTCGAATTGCCAGCGTAAGAATGCTTACCAACTCTTACACTTTGTTTGTGCACATGATCATTTTGTTGATGGTTTCTAGATCTTTATGCCAAAACTTTTACACTTTGTTTGTGCACATGATCATCTTGTCGATGACTCTTCAGTTATGCCGCAATTCTGTCTGATAAGTTTTTAGAAAGTAGCACTGATGTTTCAAAAGTATACTCAGAACGTAATGCCAGTTTAGTCTGTATTAAGTCTACTGCTTACATCTTGATATATCGCCCTTGCAGGCTGGAACATGTTATATTTCCTTTGGGGTGTATTCCAGGGAAGAAAAGAGAGTTGTACTAACCCACAAAAGAATACATCTTTGCCTACTTCAAATGTTTTGCCGCGCGACAGAGACCCCAATGAGCTGTGTGAAACGAGTGCTCCTTCCAAGCATTTGGAGAAAGCGTCGTCTCTACGTGAGAGCTCAAGCAACGGAATTGAAACTCGGAATGGGACAGATTTACTTAGTCATGAGAATCCAAATAACAGAGAATCCTTAGAGCGATCACCGAGCACAAAGGTGGGTTGTTTCTTAGTCCCTGTGTAAATCCTTTGTCTCTGAACTTGTTGTAGGACATTTCCATCTCTTAATATAGGGAGTACCTTTCCGTCTCACTCTTGAGTTCCTTATTACAGGAGGATATTACTCTTAAAGTGGAAGAAGCAGGTGTGAATCATATCCCTCCTCAAGCTACTGGATCAAATTCTGGAGATAGTCTAGTGAGGGAGGTTCAGCAAATCGAGGAACAAGAATTAGGTGGTAGAAAAGATCTGCCTTTGACGGTCATGGGCTCAGGGATCCAGTCCCATGGGCAAGACAATCCTCTAGAGAAAGATCTCAACTGTAGTCAGGCTAGTCACAGGAAGCGTCCACTTTGGGAACTAACAAGACCCGCTAACGAGAATTCCTCTGCCATAAACCAGAAAGTGGAGCTCAATAATGACGGTTTATGCGAAGGATCTCCGAATAAGAAGCTGAAGACAGAAGACGGAAGCAGCAGCCTCTGCCGGGATACATCTGGTCATGATTCCGGGATCATGAAAAAGAGTCCCAAAGTCGTGTTCCCATTGGACTTGAATGTCGAAAGAGACGACAGTGAACTGATCGATAATATCAGCCCACTTGGCAATGACGATAATAATGACAGCAACAACAAGAGGCGGTTAATAAGCGGTGCAGTCCCGAATCTGGAGCTGGCATTAGGAGCTGAGGAAACAACAGAAGAAGGCACTATGGGACTATTACCGTTCTTAAGCGGAAGTAGCAACTCTGGTGAACAAAGTAATAATAGTATGAAAAAAGAAAAACAGAAAGCAGATGAAGAAGAAGATGATGCCGCAGTGGCAGCTTCTCTGTCGTTATCACTCTCATTCCCGGGAACTGAGGAGAGGAAGAATGTGAATACTCCGTTGTTTCTGTTCAGAGACCTTCCCAGATAAAAAGTTAAGTTACTGTCGTATTTTATTTAATATATTTTGAGTGTCCTTAGTTTTTTGTTTTGGTTGGTGAAGACTCCAACGAGATAAAATCACAGGTTTGTTGTATATAAAAATGGTGATGGGATTTAAAAAAAAAAAAAAAGAGGATACCGAATCTTTTTAAAATAATAATTGGTTGATATATCTATATATCTATATAGAAGAACACAAGAGTTATATGATGAATTCATCTGTCTCCATTTCTCTGATATAGTTGGTGGGTTACAAAATTATAATTGATTTACGAATTTATAATTTGTTTGATTCTGTTTTGGTTAACTATTGATAATCATTAGGAAAACTATATTTGTTTTTATTACCGTCTCAATAATTTAACGGTAATTCAAAAAATAAAAAAAGGAGGGTAGCATCGTAATTTTCCCAAGGAGAAGAGAAGATATAGTAAATCGAAAACACGTCAGCATATTCCTTGTTCTTCTTGCTCAGATCTCTCTCTGCTTCGTTTTCAATTCCAATGGCGTCGTGTATTGCAGCTGCTCCTCTTTCCCTCTCTGGTAATCGGATTCCTTTTCGCTTCACCTCGATCCTTAATTTCTCTACCTACCTATTAAGCTCCTTTTGTTTCCACCTGAATTTCATTCAAATTGCTACTAGAATTTCATCTTCGAGGTTTCTGATTGAATAATTATGTAGACAAGATATTTACCCGATTGTTCATTTGATTTTGTACAATTCGGTATCGGTATGGTCGTATGGAGACACTTGTTAAGTTGATCGTGCATCGTTCCTCTATAAATTATGCTTTATTTATTTTATTTTTTAGCTAAGATAAAACTAAAATTGAGATCAGAATCAATTCCTTGTTTTTTTGCGAATAGCTATAGAGTAAGAAATTACGAGAGATTCATATTAGTAGGTTCTTGATTCTGGTTGTTCTGGAATCTGGTTTCGCAGGTGGGTCTCAATCTCATTATGTGAAAGCTAATGGATTGTCTACAACAAAGCTCAATTCTATTTGTAAAACCTCTGCTTTGACTAATCACAAGAAATCAAACCGGACTCGCAAGTTTTCTGTTTCTGCAGGGTATCGGTATGTATGTATGTATGTCGCTATAGCATTTTCTCTTCCTCTTGAATTTACCTTAAATTGTTGAAACACAAATTCAGAGATGGGAGTAGGAGCGGAAGCAGTGGTGATTTCATAGCTGGTTTTCTTCTAGGAGGTGCTGTCTTTGGCGCTGTTGCTTATATCTTTGCTCCACAGGTAAATGTTAAACTCTTTAGAAACCTAAACGGAAATTAGACAATAGCTCTTGCTTTCAATGGTTTTGATTTTGTCTATGAACTCTATTGAAATGAGGAGTTGTTTGAGCTTTTGTTCTTGCTTATGCACACATTCCAGTGCCACAAACAGACAGTATCTTTGTTGTTTCATTGGTTCTTAGAGCTCTGGATGATATTCTTTTTTTATCTTTCTCATGCAATCTAAGCTGATGATTTTTAATTTTTTCCTTGTGTGTTTTGGTGAATTAGATCCGGAGATCGGTTCTGAATGAAGAAGATGAGTATGGTTTCAAGAAGCCGCAACAGCCAACTTACTACGATGAAGGTTTAGAGAAAACTAGAGAGACACTGAATGAGAAAATAGGACAACTTAATTCAGCCATTGACAATGTTTCTTCGCGTTTAAGAGGTCGAGAAAAGAACATTTCTTCCCGAAATGTACCGGTCCAAACTGACCCAGAGGTTGAAGCTACGACTTGAAGAAAGTAACAAACAGCTTTCTTCTTCTTCTCTGTGTTTCATTTGTAACTAGTCTTTTAAAAAAAAACCATTACTTAAGGTTTGATTTGGTTCTTTTCTTTTTGTTGCTCTTGTGCTCAGTAGAACTCTTGCAAAGTGAAATATACGTCTTTTGATTTTAGTGAATTTGGATTCTAATTTGATTCGATAAAAGACTTTTGTTTTTTTTTTAGTGACATAGTAATATAGTAGATTTTGTAACGTAAATTTATTTTTTAAAAAGAAGATTTTATATTTATTACAAAGTGGATAAGGTTTGCAATAATCCGTAAAAATACGAGTAACAAAAAAAAGAGGACAAGAGAGATAAACATTGGCCGGTGGCCTCGTCACAAATCCAAAATATCCCAAAAGGAACCGAAAACGAAAACTCATAAAGCCAAAGCCTTTCTTCTTCTTCCGATTATTCCCAAACACAAAAATACTGCTGAGATAAAGCAATCCACGAGATTCGATTCAAACTTTTCCATTTTTCTCTAAAAGTTTCGATTTTGATTTTGTTGTTGAACGGAAAAAGAATTCAGCTCCATTCAGTTTAGGGTTTTGGGTTTCTGTTTTGTCTCTATCAGATGATGTGCGAGGAGATTCTTCCTCTGTTTGTCTCTGTTTCAGATGGAAGACAATGATAAGTCTCCCCCTAAGGTAAAAATCACCTGTCTTTCGTTTCAATTTTGCCTTGGAATAATGCGTGAGCTCCATTAGGTAATGTCTGGTTTTGCTTTGAGTGGAATATGAAGATTTGGTACAGTTTCGTTTAGTATTACTCTTAGATTCAAGGGTTTATTTATGGATTCTCTAATGGAAGAAAGGTGTAATTTAAACTTCTGGAAACTGATTATGTTTGCATGTTCTCTTTTCATTTTCAAGAATGCCCATTTGATTTTTATTTGTAAGTTTTTGTTTGTTTGAAGGATTACTATAAGATTCTAGAAGTTGATTACGACGCAACTGAGGAATTGATCAGACTCAATTATCGGAAGCTTGCATTGGTATGTGAACTCAAAGACCTGTCTCCGTTTGCTTTGGATTGATTTTTATGGTTCTGGATTGAAATAAAATTTTTGCTGAGAATGTATTTGCGGTTTCCGTGTACAGAAGTGGCATCCTGATAAGCACAAAGGCGATAGTGCAGCTACTGAAAAATTTCAAGAGATAAATGAAGCTTATAATGGTATGTCTTTCTTTTGCATTGTCGGTTTCTGTGCATCGGAACATCAGTACCCCGTCTAGAAAGTGGCAAGCTTCAGTGATATTTGCTTTTCTTAATTTGTCTAGAAAGAATAATTCATGACGGAGAAGTGAAGGAAATTAGAAAATATGAAAAATGTAGAAAGCAGATGGACGTTTTAGGAATAGTAGGAATGAACAAAGTTTAGCAGTGAGAGAATAAATCACTAAAGCCTTCTGCTTTATCCATTTAGCCCATCGGATACGGGTAGAGATTATAGTATATTAGCTCTGCTTAAGTACTGATACAACTCTATATGGTTTCAGTCCTCTGGTAATTTTAGGTTCCCTCTCCATCTCTGCCTCTCTGTTTACTTATTTCTCTTAAGTTGTTACAGTTTTTTTGTTTGTCATATATGTTTTCCATCGACACTTGAAAATATGATAGAACAATGCTCTATGTCTCTCTTTCTCCCTCAAGCAATGTCTCGAGTCAATTTTTTTTTGTAATGTGATTTAGCTTCTTCTTTCTTTTTGGCAGTGCTGATGGACCCTGCTAAACGTTTTGAGTATGATTTCACTGGCATTTATGAGATCCACAAGTATACTTTACGGGTATGTATCATATCATTTTGGGATTTACAAACCATTACTTTACATTTGAACAAAAACATGGGATCTAGGTTTTGACTGACTATCTGAGATATCCCAAACTCATTCTTTCAACGCAGGAATATCTCGCCAGATTTAAGGGAATGATACTCACTTGCAATGGGCTCGGTATCAGCCAATCCTCATCATCATGGTAACAACCTCTTCAGATTAGTCACTGATTTGTTCCTCCACAATGTCAAATTCTTATATATCATATCATGAAACTATATGCATATAGTAGCTTGTCTTCATCGGTAAAACTTTGCATGCAGGACACATCAATTGGCTGAGACCACCAAACAACAGACGAGCAAGGTTGGTTTTCTTTTTCTTTTATCTCTTCTTGACATTGCGAAGTAACTATATGATATCTTCAAACCCCATTTGAAACCTAAACTCTTGGATCCATTTCTGTACTCATTATCTTCACAGGATACTGTATAAACTGAAGCAGAAGTTAGAAGAGAGCTGTAAAACTGTACAAAATTGGAGCTATAGCGCTTTTTATCGCGCATTGATGATATAGTGAAATGCTTTAATTAGGTCTGTTGTATTGTTTCTTTATCGATGTAGAATTAGAGAAGCTTGTATTGTCTCTGGCTTCTATTCATACATTCACACATTGGTGATGGTTTAAATCTACTACTCTACTATTCTCATCATTCATGGTTTTTCCAGACTTAAGACAAAAAGTGAATAATACAATCTATGAAATGAAGCTTCAATCTTAGACATGTATTTTTAGGCTTTGTAGCTAGCTGGTCAATTATTCAGTGTAAGACACTCTTCTTGTTTTTCGAGAAGTAAAATTGTTCTCTTACAACACACTCTGGAAGCTTGATTCAAAGTGACAAGTAAAGAAACTTGAGAAATGATTTACAAACTTTGTAAGACATACAAAAATTGATACAGAAACTTTGTTAAAGAATACATAAAGAAACATTGGTATACAGTATATGAAAGGATGTACAATTCCAAACTGAAAACTGAAATAAGTCAGTCACCTGAGAAGAGATGGCTTAATATGAAAGAATCCCAACTTGGTTTCAAAGGACCTGCGTTTTTCATTTCAAGGGCAAACATCCTCTCGGAGAGCCGATTATACATAAAATGCAAGCTTCGATACTGTAATGTCTGTCAATAAATCCACTATGATACTTTGCAGCTTATGCGCTAATATTAACATCTCTAGGTTTCTCCTACTACATATGAACATGTGAAAATTAGCTCATTCCAGAGTATCTCAAAATTGGCTTCGAAAGATCTGAGTTGATCTTTCCAGGGGTAAACATCTCATAGGAAGGAGCCTGACCAGGATAAAAATATCTTGCAGGCTTCCCTGAGATACTTAAGATGATGCGCTTAGTCCTAATTAGCTTCACTATACGTAACATTCATTTGGCAAAATCCCATCTTCTTTCATTTTTCTAAACAGCGCATCTGCTTCACCCCGTAGCCCTTTCTTGTACAATCCTAACATCATTGCAGTGTATGTCCAAATATCAGGCGTTAGTCCTTTGAGGTTGAGGCTACAATATAAATCCCAAGCATCTGCTACCTCACCAGCCTTACACATCCCGCGAATGATGATATTATATGTAACGATATCAGCATCCATCCCACTCTTCTGCATATCTGCCAATATCACCAATGCTTTCTCTATCTTCCCATTATCGCATAGACCATGTAACAAAACGTTGTAAGTGATAATATTAGGAGGCACACCACAAAAAACCATCCGTTTGAAAATTTCTTCTGCAATACTAAGTTTACCCGCTCGACAATAACCCTGGATAAGAATTGTATAAGTAACTGTATTTCTAACCACTCCTCTCTGAGACATCTCACAGAAGAGTTTCATCCCATGCTCTACCTTCTTAGACTGGCAATATCCATTAATGAGAATACTATAAGTTACAACATCTGGAAAGCAGCCCTTGCTAACCATAAAACCAAACATTTGCTCTGCTTCATCTAGGCGACTGTACATGCAAAGCCCGTAAATCAGTAAACTATAAGTAACAATATCAGGATCCAGAGATCTTCTGATCATCTCCTCGTACAATTCTTCAGCCTCAGAAATCCTTCCTTCTTTCACACAAGCATCAATCAACGCATTGAAAGTAAATACATCAGGGTAGATTTCCCTCTTGGTCATACAGCTTACCATTCGAGTAGCATCATCCCATCGACCCGAATTACAAAGTCCAGAAATAAGAGAGTTGTAGGTAACAGCGTCCGGTCTAATCCCATCTTTCTCCATCCGGTTCAAAAGATCCAACGCGTTATCCACCTGTTTGCTTTTGCAAAGACCATCAATGATTGTATTGTAGATCACAACATTAGGCATATATCCCATTTCCACCATTCGATCAAACATATACAAAGCATCGTAAATCCTATCACCGCGACAGAAACCATTAAGCAGAGAGCCAAACGTGACAATGCTAGGCTCATGACCAAGTTTCATCATCTTCCCAAGAAACGACAACGCAAGAGAAAGCTGAGAACATCGACAGAAACAATTCAACAAGATGTTACAAGTACAGAGATTATGTGGAATCCCCAACATTTGCATTTGTTCCCAGAGATAGATCACAACATCATACTTCTTCATCTTGGAAATAGCACTTAATAATCTACTAAAATCAGCTATTGAAGGAAGAGGACGACACTGAACCATGTGAAAGAAGAGATCAAGCGAATCATCTAGTTTCATATATCGAATCCCATTTCTCAACATTTCTCGATAATCACTGCCACCGGAATAAGCTCGTCTCGAGAAACACAAACCGCAAATGCTAAACGACGACGACGACGGAGAAGTTCCGGGATTACCTTTCTCCAGAAGATTCCGATGAAGAAACGACTTCGCTTTCGAAGAAATCGATCTCCTCATTTTCGTTCTCAATCTCAGGATTGTGGAGAGAGCTTCAAGGAGGAGAGAAGTGGTAAAACCTCCCCAATTCTTAACCGGTTTAGAATTCATCTGGATTTTTGTTGGGGTTTTCGGTTCTTTAAGGGTTTTAAATCAAACCGGATCAGAATTAATCGGTTCAACCGGTTCTAATTTCACCAAACAACATGAATTATGTTAAGTAGTTCTCAAATTTGGACATCTTAGACAGTTTGGTCGGAATTTCAGATGACGCTAATTACTTCTTAGAAAGTTAAGCATTTTATTTTGTTTTGTACATTTCAACAACATACATAGCTTATTTTACATTAAAAAGATTCAAGAGCAATTTTACAAATAACAACGCATAACAACAGCAATATTATCAAATTTATAGCAAATTAAGAAGGATTTTAAAGAAGTTGGCCACTTATCCACCTCTGAAACAAGATAAAGCTTTCATTTGGTTTATATTCTGCTGTATGTCCACCTCCCTGTAAAAAAAAAAAAATCTTTTTAACAAAAATAAAAACCATTTCTTAAGCAATGTTAGGGAAAAATATTTAAATAATTTCAATAGAAAAAGAGAGAAAAGGAAAAAAAAAAACTTGCTTTGACAGTAGCAAACGTCATTTTATTGGCATAAGTTTGAGTGTATCCAGCAACTTGATTGTTTATCATCCATGGCCTCCAATTATCAGTAATGGAATAATTAAGAGATCTTATCCATGCTTGTGTTGAGAGGAACGGCACTTCCATGTCGTGATCACCACTATTCACCAAAAAAAAATCTCAACAAAATTCTATACAAACTTTTAAAAATTAATTGTATATATAAGGTCGTCAGAAAGTTGAAAATCATTCAATCTAACCTATAGATGAGAGATCGGTAGCCTTTGATACTGTTATTCATATGGTATGGTACACTGCTTTTAATGTTCTTATTATAAGGAATCCCCACATAACATCGTACCCATTTTCCTATACTTCCCTGAAATCATATTAAGAGTTTCGACATTATTTCTTTACCAATGAAATCATAACTTGTCGTATATATATATGTTACTTCTGATATACCTTTACCACATGAAGTGCTTCACGAACGCTCTCATTATTGGCCCAGTGGGAAGATATCAAGTCTGTATATGTCTACAAGTGGGTGCAAAACCAGTCTTGTGTAAATATTTTTGTCTCAATGATTCATTATTGATCCAAATACATATACATGTGATAGAAGCATATATGAAGAGCAAGAAGATGGATTTGCGTACATAGCAATCAGTAGATGGAGCCGAAGGGTTTGCAAGGACGAGTTCTTCAATGTATCTTCTTGGGGACGACGCCATTTTGCACAGTGGTTCTAAAATAAAAGCCAAATTTATTCCTGAAATACACTGCAATTGTAAACAAAACAAAAACAAAATGAAATCCACAAAATAAATTCTGTACTATTTTTTTTTTATGTTTTTCGCGATTTAGGAAATGATATTAGACCGATGAACAATTGAACATGCATTATAACAATTACATGATACAAGTACTTGTATCATGAGTGTATACCTTTTGGAATTCTTCAGTGAGGTTCAAGCATTCTATGTTAAGTGGATCTACATTTGCATAATTTCCTTTGCAGCTTCTCGTCAACGACTGCATAAAACAGAGTTTTGAATTGTTTTTTTCTCTGTTGTTGTCGATCTAACTTCATTAATGTGGTATATTTTGTACCTCGTAGAGTTCATCAGAGATCAATGCCATTCCATGAGCAAATGGAATTTGATAATTCTTTTCACACTCGGTGTTTGTTGCTGGGTTTCCTAGCACATAACCCTATTGTTGAGAGAAAGTAATAAAATTGTCAATTTTAATTTTAGTTGCAAACTATTTATATAACATATGAAGCAGTCAAGTACACAAAGACCTGAAGATTTATCTGATGTTCGAATCCAAGATCATTTCCTGCATCATGTAAAGACTGTATTAAAGTGGGAAATATATAATTAAAGTAACTAATTAAGCATCTAGAGAGAAAAGAAATTAATGAAAGACACACATACATACCTTTAGAGATTTCTTGAATGGTGGCCGGAACAACCATACCAGAATACGAATCTCCGCCGACATAGAATGGATTCGATTTAAACTCTGTATGCTTGCTTAGCCACTGAATGACCAAAAAAAAAAAACCACACTCTAAATTAGTGTCTATATACATATACAAAGATGAATGCTTCAAGAGAATTAATTAAGTTTTGTCTTTTCACCTTACGCATAAACTCATGGATCCGCTTAGCTTCTCCAGAGTCACTTGGTGTATCAAGAAGTTGAGTTGTGGCGTAGGAGAAGCCAGTCCCAACAGGCTGGTCCAAGAAGATCATGTTCGCGACCTAAAACAATGATCCAAAACTTAAAAAAACAGTTTATCCAATTGAGAATATTAAAACGATCCACATGAGAAGCATTTGTTAGTGTTACCTTTGTCCATGCATATGTAGTAGAAACCAAGGTGGGGCTACCTCCATTGTAACCATCAACCTTTAAAGTCACAGGTCCTGTTTATTTTTTTTCAATTCAAACCATTGTTTTCCAACCGGTTAAAATTGCCAAAATTTGAGTCACAGAAAAATGTGCAACAAAAAACAATTGATATAATTTCTAAAAGTTTTACCGTTCTCCAAAAGAAGGCCAGAGATAGAAGAGCAACCAGGCCCACCGCTTAACCAGAGAAGAAGAGGGTCTTCTTTTGGATTATTCTCAGATTTTATAAAGTAGTAAAACAATTGCACTTCTTCTTCTTCACCAACACCAATATACCTTCATTATCGCAACAATCGATTTATAGTTTAGGTTTCATTCTTTAACACAAATACACACACATGCATGCAAGAAGATCATCATCATATATAAGAAAAAGATACAAACCCGGTTTCTAGCTCGAAGGGAAGAGGACCTTCAAAACCAGGAAGAAACTTGACAATGGAACCAGAATTTGCATGTGTACTCAATATAAGTAAAAGAAGCAGCAGCAGCAACTTCTTTGCCATTTTTTAATTACTCGTCGTTATTGCTTTTTGGAGAAAATATGGAATATTTATTTACAAGAAATGAAGAAGTGGGTAGGTAGCTAGGTAGTGAGAGTGGTTTATTTTCACTTTTAAACAGATGACCTTAAATGTTTCTTCATAACTACCGTCTCTATTTACTATTTACGATTTTTTTTTTTTTTTGGTCATGCCTGACATTTTCCATCATCCACAATAAATAAATTTACCAAACACTTATTTTTCAAGGTAGAATTTTTTTTTTTTAATTGTTTTACACAAAAAGAAAAATATATTAGTTGTCAACGCACTTTTTTCGAATAAGCTAGATACAATTACATTGATCAACGAACTTTTTAAAGTTTTCCATTACAATCAAGTTTGTTTTGTTGTACACTTCCGAATATTTATTCAAAATCTCTTTTTCGCCAATACCATAATTTTAATGGTTAATACTTCATACAAAAAAATTATTAAAAAAAAATATACATATATATATACGGCCTAAACAATTTTTGTTTTGTGTAATTTAGTAGTTTTGTTTTGTCAACGATCATCTAGACAAACCTTAGCCGAAATCAAACTGAAAATTTGATTAGACATCCTTAACCCAACTCTTTATTTATCTTTCCATCAACGATGTTTATTCAACAGAATTTCTACAAATAAGAATGCAAATATATTATGAATGAATTGCAAAGAGGCAATATTATAGAAGTTGGCCAGTTAACCATCTCTGAAACAGGATAGAGCTTTCCACTGGTGTATATTCTGCTGTATGCCCACCTCCCTGTAAATTAAAATCAAATCTTTAACCATTTTATATGCAAAGTTGGGGAAGTTAAAAGATTTGTATAAATGCAATGGAAAAATAAAAGACTTGCTTTGACAGTAGCTAATGTCATCTTATTGGCATATGTCTGAGCGTATCCACCAACTTGATTGTTTATCATCCATGGCTTCCAATTATCAATGATGGAGTAATTAAGAGATCGTATCCATGCTTTTGTTCCGATTAAAGGCACCACCATGTCATGATCGCCGCTATTCTCCAAAAAAAATTCTCAACAAGTTTTATATCAACTCTTGAAACTGATTTGTATAAGATTAGAAAGTTGAAAATCCATCAATCTTACTTGTAGATGAGAAATCGATAACCTCTGATGCTGTTATTCATATGGTATGGTACGCTGCTTTTAATGTCCATCTTATAAGGCATAGCGTAAGAAGCACATCGAACCCATTTTCTTATACTTCCCTTAGGTCATAAATAAGAAGTATATTTGGAATGATCATTTGTGTAAAAAATTCGGCCCAAAAATCTCAAATGTATATGTTATAAAAGTTCATTGACATGAATATTCAATATAATATTTATAAATATTCTTCAAATCTACAACTAATATTGATCTGATGATTTGAAAAAAAAATACTTTCAAATCTACTGCTATCATAAATATATTAAGCATTACTTTTATGATGACTTTAGTGCGTTTAAAATGAATTTTAAATAAAAATAAATACTATTGTCAAATATTGTAATAACAAATCATAATAATGTTTCTAAATTCATCCAAAACTATTAATAGTTTTTTTATATCAAAACTCAAATCCTTCAAAATATTAGAGTTTCGATAGTATCTTTAGCATTAAAACTGTGACTTAAAACCAAAACTTGTCACATATGATACTTCTATATACCTTGACCACATGAAGTGCTTCGCGTACATTCTCGTCATTGGCCCAGTTGGAAGCTATCAAATCTGTATATCTCTACAAGTGGGTGAAAAATTAATCTTATGTAAATACTTATGCGTCAATGGTTTGGTTATTCATTACTTTCCAACATATATATATGTGACAGTAAACATATATAAAAATAGACACAAGATGGAATTGCTTACATAGCAATCAGTAGATGAAACCGACGGGATTGCAAGTACGAGTTCTTCAATGTATCTTCTTGTGGAGGACAGAACTTTGCACAGTGGTCTTGTAACAAGATTTATATTTATTTTAGCAGTGCACTGAAAATTTAACCACACCAAAAAAAAAAAAGAAATTTAACTCTACCTTTTTTTTTTGTTCAAAAAATTTAACTCTACTACACAAGTTTTTTACTCACTTCTGTGTTTTTCTTGATTTAGGAAAACCGAATGATATTAGGCTGACGAACAATTAACACTTACCATGGCTTAGGGCCACAATGTTTTTTTTTCATTATTTTGGGCCCCGCATTTTAAAAACCATTGATTTTTAGGACCACAAAATTTAAAAACAAAAAACAAAACAATTACCATGCTGTTTATATATAGGGATATATATATACTGTATATTTAAATATTTTCAGTGTTTTAAAAATAATTTGGGTTGTGTGTCACGTGAATATTTGTGTAGGGTCACAAAATATGAGAAGTCATTTTTTGGTTTGTTTTAAGAATTGTTTTTTTTCATACCAAAGAATTGTTGTTTAGAAAACATTCTAAACAAGATTTTGCACATGTTTTCAAGTTAATACTATTTTGAGATTTTGAATAATATATATCAGAAATGGCCACATTATATTCTTGCTTGGGGCCACAATTTTCATTGGAACTATTAGAGCGTATACCTTATTGTATTCTTCAACATATTTCAAGCATTCTGTGTTAAGTGGATCTACATAAAAATAAATTCCTTTGCAACTTCGCTTCAACGACTGCACACAAAAGAAAGAAGTTTTGATTTATGTTTTTTTTTTTTTTGGTTATCTAACTCCATTAATTCGGTACAATTTGTACCTCATAGAGTTCATCAGAGATCAATGACATTTCATGAGCAAATGGAATGCGAAGGTTATGCTCAATTTCAGTGTCTGTTACCGGATTTCCTATCACATAACCCTATTATTGAGACAAAATGAATTTGTCAGTTTCAAATGTTAGTTTCAAAATTTTGTATATGACATAGGAATAAACCAATTTTTGAAACCTCAAGATTTATTTGAGGTTTGAACCCGAGATCAATTCCTACACGGTCGGCATCATCATGTGAAAACTGTTATAATTAATGTGGGAAATACATAATAATAATAAAAGGAACACCTAGAAAGAAAATAAATTAATGAAAGACACACATACATACCTTTGGAGATTTCTTGAACGGTTGCCGGAATAACCTTACCAGAATAAGAATCTCCGCCGACATAGAAAGGATTTGAGATAAACTCTGTATGCTTGCTTAGCCACTGTATAACAACAACAACAACTATGTTGCCATATTTGCATCAACCTGAAGACTAAATTGAAGCTTGATACTCGACGAACAAAAACCAAACCAATCGCAATTGAGGAAGACAAAGAATTCGACAACTCAATCAAGCACATAATGAAAACAGAGAAGAACAAAAGAAAAAAAGAAGCTGGTGGCATGCGATGTTTACGAGTCTCAATAGGTGTTATCGATACTACTTCTCGTCTATAACGGAATCCGGCAATATATACGTCTAGAGCTTAACCAGGTGATTGGTGTTTAACATTCAACAAACAGTAATAACAAAACCACTCTAAATAATATCTTTCTAGAAAAACATAAATGCTTCAAGAAACACTTTTTAAGTTTGTATTTATTTTACCTTACGCATAAACTCATGGATCCGCTTAGCTTCTCCCGAGTCACTTGGTGTTTCAAGAAGTTGAGTTTTTGCGTAGGAGAAGCCAGTCCCAACAGGCTGGTCCAAGAATATTATGTTCGCCACCTATAAACAATAATCTAAAACTTGAAAAACTACATCAAGAATACTAAAACGAGCCACATGACAAGCACTTGTTGTATAATGTTACCTTTGTCCATGAATATGTAGTAGAAAGCAAGGTGGGGCTACCTCCAGTGTAACCATCGACCTTGAATGTCAAAGGCCCTGTTTATTTATTTCAATATAAACAAAGTATTTTTAAAACTATATTTAAATTAATAAAAATTACAAATTCATTTCTTTCTTTTCTTGTTGTGTATAATTTGATATTTTAACCATTAAAACAAAAAAAAGAGCTTACCAATCTCAAAAAGAAGACCAGCGACAGAAGAGCAACCAGGTCCACCGCTTAACCAGAGAAGAAGAGGATCTTCTTTTGGATTATTCTCAGATTTTATAAAGTAGTAAAACGATTGCACTTCTTCTTCTTCACCAATACCAATATACCTTCATTATCACAAACAATTGATCTTACTAAATACTTTAACCCTTAAAACTCAAAAACACATGCAAGAAGATCATAAGATATAAGAAACACAAACCCGGTTTCGAGCTCGAAAGGAAGAGGACCTTCAAAACCAGGAAGAAACTTGACAATGGAGCCAGAATCAGCACGTGGAGTCAAGACAAGTAGAAGCAGCAGCATCGTCAACTTTATTAGTACCATTGATGAAACATACTCATGATTAGTCATTCTATTTTTGTAGCTTCTAATGATGAATTCGATTCCTTAAATACAAACACATGTTTATAAACTACTAAAAGAAGAAGATGGACTAGTTAGGTAGCGTCTTTCTATTATTTTGAATAGGGGCCCTTCTTCCCTATATTTGTGTGGATGAGCCATTTCCACATTTATTTTTATTTTTTGGGTTCTTTCTTCCTAACAACAACAAATTCAGAATTGGGTTATTGGGTATTAATATTTTGAAAATTTTGTGGACAGATTCGTAGAGCGATGGGTAGCTAAACTTATTGCGGTTGTTAGAGATATACAAGTAAGTACCCACAAATATTTTTAAATAAGTATAATAAGGGACATTGATGAATTAGTCGTGTTGTAGTATGTACAGATTTCTAGCTCTTTCAAGTTGTGGTGATCAAATGGGCCACCATGACCATCTAAATCTACACGTGACAAATATTTGTATTACAAATTTGATTTTATATTTTGAAAGCTATTATCTCAGACAGAAGGTTTTTGTTTGAGATTATCTGTCGGATCAGGGTTCATTTGTCGGATATTGGTTACGAAGTTGGTTTAGTTTGATTTTGATTTCTAAATCACGTTTTTTTTTATATATACAACTAAATTGAAAAGAAACCATCAAAATCTAAACGCCAAGTAGTTGTGAACAGATTCTCAAACTTGGGAAGCTTTGTTTTAAGACGAAAAAAAAAAGGGAAGCTTTGTTTTAACTTTTAAGTAGTTTCCTTAAACAAGGTCAAACTCTGTGTGGAAAAGAGTTACAATCAAAACTTTTAATATGTACTAAAATCATGTAAAATAATGAAACTCCTAGGCCAGTAAACGAAGTCAGATCTACATTAGTTCAACACATTTGCAGCGTTTCGTTTTCACACAGGTACGTGCTATTTTCAGAATTAAATAGATACAACTATTAAATTGTTCAACCAGCTTTTAGAATATTTATTATTCATGATTCCTTTTATTCCAATGCCATAATTTTAATGGTTAATGCAAAATTGGTATATTGTAAAAATAATAAAATATTAATACGGTCTAGACTCCAGTACAAGCATGAATGATTATGTTTTATTAACGATCATCTAGTCAATGAATTGCAAAGAGGCAATTTTATAGAAGTTGGCCAGTTAACCACCTCTGAAACATGATAGAGCTTTCCTCTGGTTTATATTCTGCTGTATGCCCACCTCCCTGTAAATTAATTAAAATCAAATCTTAAACCTTTTCCTATGCAAAGTTTACGGAAAATATTTGTATAAATGCAATGGAAAAATAAAAGACTTGCTTTGACAGTAGCATATGTCATCTTATTGGCATAAGTCTGAGTGTATCCACCAACTTGATTGTTTATCATCCATGGCCTCCAATTATCAATGATGGAGTAATTAAGAGATCTTATCCATGCTTGTGTTGAGATGAAAGGCACCACCAAGTCGTGATCGCCGCTATTCTCCACAAAAAAAAAATCTCAACAAGTTTTATATCAACTCTTGAAACTGATTTGTATAAGATTAGAAAGTTGAATATCCATCCATCTTCTTACTTGTAGATGAGAGATCGATAACCTCTGATACTGTTATTCATATGGTATGGTACGCTGCTTTTAATGTCCACATTATAAGGCGTATCGAAAGAAGCACATCGAACCCATTTTCTTATACTTCCCTTAGGTCATAAATAAAAAGTATGTTTAATTCAAATATGGAATGATCATTTGTTTAAAAATTTCAAATGTATTAGTCATAAATTTTTAGGAAACTTCATCGACTTTAGAAATTATATGTTAAAAATAAATATATTTATGAATATCTCTTAAAATGTTAAAACTATTATATATGATTTGAAAAAATACTTTTACATCTACTGCTGTTAGAAATATTTTAAGCATAATTTTATACTAATGACTTTAGTGTGTTTAAAAGGATTTCTGAATAAAAATATTACTATTTTCAAATATTTTAATAACAAATCTAGTTTCTCTAAATTCATCCAAAACTATTAGTAATTTTTATCAAAACTCAAATCATTCAAAATATTAGAGTTTCAATAGTATTTCTAGCATTAAAACTGTGACTTAAAACCAAAAGTTGTCATGTATGATATTATATACCTTTACCACATGAAGTGCTCTGCGAACGCTCTCGTCATTGGCCCAGTTGGAAGATATCAAATCTGTATATCTCTTCAAGTGGGTGAAAGATTAATTTTGTGTATATATTTCTATCTCAATGGTCTTGGTTATTCATTACTTTTCCAACATATATGTGTGATAGTTAACATAAAATAGACAAAGAGCAAGAAAATGAAATGCTTACATAGCAATCAGTAAATGGAACGGAAAGGCTTGGAAGGACAAGTTCTTCAATGTATCCTCTTGGAGATGACAGAACTTTGCACAGTGGTCTTGTAATAAGATTTTGATTTATTCCAGCAATGCACTGCAAATTTAACCACACAAAAAAATAAAAAAAAATTGAATTCTACTACATAAATTATTTTTATTTTTATGATCCCCACAATTTCAAAATCATGGATGGATTTAGGCCCACAAAATTTAAAAACAAAAAAATAAAATAACAATGTCCATGTTCTTTAATGTCTATAGTATATGTATATTCAATTAAAAAAGATTATGGGTTGTGTCACGTGAATATTTGTGTAAGGCCACAAAATATGAGAAATCAATTTTTGGTTTGTTTTTCATACCAAAGAATTGTTGTTTAGAAAATATTCTAAACAAAATTTACATATATTTTCAAGTTATATTATTTTGAGATTATGAACAATAAATATCAGAAATGGCCACATTTTTCTTGCTTGGGGCGGCCACAATTTTCATTGGGATATATACAACTATAAAGAGCGTATACCTTATTGTATTCTTCAACAAATTTCAAGCATTCTGTATTAAGTGGATCTACATTTTCATAAATTCCTTTGCAGCTTCGCTTCAACGACTGCACACAAAAGAAAGAAGCTTTGAATTATTATTTTTTGGTTATCTAACTCCATTAATGTGGTGCATTTTTCATTTTTGTACCTCGTAGAGTTCATCAGAGATCAATGCCATTCCATGAGCAAATGGAATGCGAAGGTTATGGTCAACTTCGGTATCTGTTACCGGATTTCCTATGACATAACCCTATTATTGAGATCAGATGAAATTGTCAATTTAAATGTTCGTTGCAAAAATTTTGTATACGAATATTGAATAGGAATAAGCCAAGTAGGAATGTTTGGAACCTCAAGATTTATTTGAGGTTTGAGCCCAAGATCAATTCCTGCACGGTCAGCATCATCATGTAAAAACTGTTGTTATGTGTGAAATATATAATAAATAAATAAAAAGGAAACACCTAGAAAGAAAAGAGATGTATATATGTAACACACACCTACCTTTGGAGATTTCTTGAACGGTGGCCGGAATAACCTTCCCAGAGTAAGAATCTCCGCCTACATAGAAAGGATTTGAGATAAATTGTGTATGCTTGCTTAGCCACTGTATAGCAACAAAAACAACAAAGTTGTCATACTTGCATCAACATGAAACCTAAATCAAAGCTTGATACTCACGAATAAAAACCAAACCAATTGCAATTGAGGAAGACAAATAATTCGATGAATCAAGAACAGAATGAAACAGAGAAGAACAAAAGAAAAAAAGAAGATGCAAGTTTACGATTTCAGATTGACCGGTGTGATTTGATACTACTTCTCGTCTATAACGGAATCCATCAGTACGTCAATAACTAGAGCTTAACCAGGTGATTTGTGTATACCATTGAAGAAACAATAATAACAAAACCACTCTAAATAATGTCTTTCTAAAAAAGATAAATGCTTTAAGAAACACTAAGTTTGTATTTTTGTTTACCTTACGAAGAAACTCATGGATCCGCTTAGCTTCTCCCGAGTCACTTGGTGTATCAAGAAGTTGAGTTTTTGCATAGGAGAAGCCAGTCCCAACAGGCTGGTCCAAGAATATCATGTTCGCCACCTAAAAACAATTAATCTAAGACTTGAAAAACTACATCAAGAATACTAAAAAGAGCCACATGACAAGCACTTGTTGTATAATGTTACCTTTGTCCATGAATATGTAGTAGAAAGCAAGGTGGGGCTACCTCCATTGTAACCATCAACCTTGAATGTCACAGGCCCTGTTTATTTATTTTCAATATAATAAACAAAGTATTTCTAAAACTATATTTAGATAAATAAAAGGAAAAATTCATTTGTTGTGTTTGATTTAAAAAAAAAAAAAAATTTACCGTTCTCAAAAAAAAGACCAGTGGTGGAAGAGCAACCAGGTCCACCGCTCAACCAGAGAAGAAGAGGATCTTCTTTTGGATTATTCTCAGACTTTATAAAGTAGTAAAACAATTGCACTTCCTCTTCTTCACCAATACCAATATACCTTCAATATCAAAAACCATTGATATACTATAATACACTCTTTAACCCTTAAAACTCAGAAATACATGCAAGAAGATCATATGATATAAGAAACACAAACCCGGTTTCGAGCTCGAAAGGAAGAGGACCTTCGAAACCAGGAAGAAACTTGACAATGGAGCCAGAATCAGCACGTGGAGTCAAGACAAGTAGAAGCAGCAGCATCGTCAACTTTATTAGTACCATTGATGAAACATACTCATGATTAGTCATTCTATTTTTGTAGCTTCTAAGTTCTAATGATGAATTCGATTCCTTAAATACAAACACATGTTTATAAACTACTAAAAGAAGAAGATGGAGTAGTTAGGTAGCGTCTTTCTATTATTTTGAATAGGGGCCCTTCTTCCCCATATTTGTGTGGATGAGCCATTTCCACATTTGTAAGGTTGATTTTTTCGACATTTCTATCCAAAACAAAAAAAAAAATTGGTTTTGACATAATCAGTACGACGATATCGAAGTAAGCAATTTGGAATTATTTTATTTTTATTTTTTTGGGTTCTTCCTAACAACAACAAATTCAGAATTGGGTGTAATATTTTCGAAAAAGTTGTGGACAGATTCGTAGCCATGGGTAGCTAAACTTATTGCGGTTGTTTAGAGATGTACAAGCACCCATAAATACTCTTAAATAAGTAAGATAAGGGACATTGATGAACTCGTGTTGTAGATATATATACAAGTTTCTAGTTCTTTCAAGTTGTGGTGTTCAAATGGGCCACCATGACCTGCTAAATCTCTGCCTGTGACAAATATTTAAATATTTGTAATGTAACTTTGCTTTAATATTTTGAAAGCTATTAGTTCAGACAGAATGTTTTTGTTTGAGACTAAACAAGGTTAAACTGTGTGTGATTAAAGTTAAAATCAAAACTTTCGGTGGAATAACAGATCGATCAACCTAATTTTTATGTAAAATCAGTAGTATACTACAAAAAAAAAAATGAAACTCCTACAGATCAGTAGTATTACATTTGTTCGACTTCGACAGAGAAGCCACATTTGCATCGTTTCGTTTTCACAGAGGTTTCCTCATCAAAGGTTTCTTGCTCATCAAGAAACACATGTTCATGGCTTTCATCTTCATTGCGAGACTTTCTTACTCGTGACTTATCTCCTCTCTTAGCCACTCTCTGCTTTTCAGGTGCTTTTAAATTCTTTGCCTTGACGACCGTGTCTGAATTCACTTCCAAACTCTTGGTTTCGACATCGGTAGAGTTATTAGCGTATCGACTTTTCAATCTTTCACGGGTTAAGATAGACGAAAGAAGCTGATACCATCTCGAAGCTGCTTGTGCTTCATTTCTTCTTCTCTCCTCTTCTTCTCTCTTTTCTTGTTCTTCTGCATATGCCTAACCAAAACCAACAAAAAAGAAAAGAGATAACCAACGGATCCATATTCAAAACATGGTATTATCTGGGTTTCAGATTGAAAATTAAAGAGATTATACCTCGAGGATTGTGTCTTTGAACTCGGTACAGACCACAATACCTTCAAAAATAGGAGTAGCACCTCCACTTCTGTACTCGAAACCAACCATGGCTGGTGCATAATCTATACCGAATCTCTTAGCAACCGAAAATATTCGAGGAAACCTTAAGTGGACTGTTCCTGGTGGGAGACATTTCTCAGACCAGACATCAACTTGACCCCGTTCGTTCTGAAAGAGAAAAAAAAGGATTATACACTATTCCCGTCTAAAAAGTATGTTAAGTTTTGTTTTGAAGTAATATTTGAGTTGCAATTGCAGAGGGATAACTTTTTGGGAGATTTCTACGGATTCCATGGAAGTGATATAAACAAGGACAAACACAACAAAATTGTTTTTACCTTGGGCACAATTCCATTAACAGCGTGAGGGAGACACAATGGTTCCATTTGCCACTTTCCATATAGTTCCATACAATAAGAACCACCGTTAATGTTGTTGTCGCCATCTCCCAAATCTTTTGATTTCTTGAACTTCGAGTTCCGCTTAAGAATCTAAGGTATTAATGGACTTGAAGAGTTACTCATCAAACCGGAAAAAAAGAATGACTAAGATAATCATCAGGGAGAGAACAAAACATGGAAACCTTTGAGGGAACTTCATTCGCCTTAAGTTGTAGCCCATCACGAAGCCATCTTTCCTTTGTTTTAAGAGTCTGCACACAGGTTCGAGGATATACTGGATGACCAGAGCAAAATCCCAGAACTGGACCTTTTGGGTGAAGTATCTGGTTCTTGTGAAGCCATTTCTCAATAGCATAGATTTCGTGACTTTTATAGGCCTGCAAGATTAAATAAAGGGAGTTTTTTAGCTGAAGGGTTTAAGTGAAGCATGAGCTTTAAATTTGTTTGTCGGGTCACACCCACTTTACCTGCTGGTTAGTAGGAAGAGGCTCAGTCAGCGCCCGTGTAGCCAACTCCATATCTTCAAGAGCACTTCTTATACCAAAGGACGAGCTACTCGAGGAAGCTCTGTTAGCAACAGGATTTAGGCTACGGAAATTTCTCAGAGCAATATCTTCATTGTGAGTTGCGGCTGACTCGAGATGTACTAAAGGTGCTAATACCATATCCCACCACACTGAACACACCCGTTTGGGTGAAATAGTGTGCCACTTTGTACAGTACCTGAATAAGAAAAGTGTCAAAAGGAAATTAGATGTAAAGACAAGTATCTAGATATGGAAACTGTTTGCAGGCAAAGGAAATCTAAATATAGAAGATGGTGATTGTCCAACAAAGTAATCGTAATACAGGCAATAGAAAACCTGCGAGTGACATCTTTGGCTCCACCACCAGCAAAAGCAACAACATATCTGAGAACGGTTTTGCATGCGGCAGCTGCTGCTTCAACGTTTTGCTCTGCATCTATCATTCCATTAACAGCATCGACATGGACCCATTTCCCATCCATGTTTTCCCCATTGCAATACACCTCAGCCCAACAAAGGGGAGAATCTACTTTCTTAGAACCAATAGCCGTGGATATTACTTGGTCAGAAACTGACGAGCTATCACTTGTTTTTGTTATTTCACGAATTTTCTTTTTATTGTTCACTTGAGAGCTCTGTTGGCTGTTTGCAGTTGCAGACAAAGCCATGGCTATTTGCCTCTCGAACTCAACATCTCCTTTCCTCCTTGTTCCGTCAGATTTTCTGGACATTCCTGCTTCACAAGATGAATTGACTGCATTGTCTTGTAACTGATCAGAGCCCAGGGGATTCCCACGCTGAGGCTCAGACGTTTCAAAGAGACTTTTATTCTTAACATGGGAAGAAGATTTCTTCGGGTGTGACGAGATGGCCTGTTGTTTTGGTACCATAAGTGTTGAGGTTCTGAATATCCCATGCTTCATTTTAGCTCTGTTTTGACCTGATGATTCATCCCTATCGGCCCCTGGTTTTAAGGATGCAACATCAAGAATAGACACAAACCTGTGAAACTCAAGTTAGTACGGAAAACTCGAAACACGCTTGGCATACTAAGCCGTAAGTATTATAAATAAGCAACACTCCAGAAACTATGGTACTGTATATAGTTATCTGACCAAGATTAATCTTGAAAAGCATAATGTCAATGAACGTTATGGATCTGAAAATTTAGCCAGATAGGACTTACGACTCATATGCCACTTTAGACAAGGTGTCATAGATACACAGAGCAAAAAACAGATTCACTACCATGCTCAGAAACCAAATATAAATACTATATTGTGGCAACAGTAACAAGTATCACATACCGAGTTGTGAGATTTAATGCTCTAAGCAAAGCAACAGCCAATGCTGCAAGCTGCAAAAATGATTCCAAAAGTTTCGTAAATTGAGATTTCATCAATACAAGTAACCAAATAATAAAAAGGTTAAATGTCATAAATCTGATCACAAGCTTACCTCTTCCGCTGTGCCTTTACGAGATTCAAGAGCAAATGCTAGGGAAGTACGAAAAGATTTCTCAGAACTGGGAGAACACCTAACAGAAAAGTTTTCACGAACCTACAATTTAAGCCAGGGAAAAGTTGTTTAACTTTCCATCAGAACAAAACAAAAAAAGCTGCAGGCCAGTAATTCCTTACCCAACGAAGAAGAGGGGCTATATCCTTGACAGTAACTTTCTCGAGATTTGAAACTTTTGTCAGGTATGATGGTAGAAGTGAAAGCAAGGCAGCCTGCGCGTTAAATTTAAGAAATTAAAATTTATATCGCAGGTTGCAATAAGAAAAATCTAACTTTGAAGCAACTGCTAACACAGCTGTATTCAATTTATTTACCTGAATCAAGGGATCATTACAAGCATCATCAACTATCCTCCCTCTTGCAAGCAGACAGAGCAAGTGAACCTTATGGACAAGTTCCGCCCGTTCCTTTAAGAAAAAGCAAAAATCTCGTAAGTGACCACTCATTTTAAAGAATAAACAGAAGTAAGCATATCGTAAGTACAGTATACCTTGTCTTCTGCTGTTGCACGGTATGCATTCTTCTGCTTCTTAGCATCAGGAACATCATCATCAAATTCTATGGTTAACTCTCTGGTGTCATCAACATTAGTAACATCAACCGTACTATCAAGACTAGGGATTGGACAGTCTTCCCAGTCTGAATCATTCATTTCACCCTCATCATCAACCGTACCACATTCCCTGTCCTCTAGAACGTTATCAGTCAATCTTGCCTCGACCGCTTGCTTTCCCTTCCCGTTTACACCTTTGTCCCGCTGCAATGATAGAATATTATAATAATTTAACACTCACAGACATCAGAGGAACAAGATAAGAAAAAAATCACCATTTTCCCAAGAAAATCTTTATGCATAGAACAAGGAAAATAGCTTTCTACAGCCATTGATAATTTAGTTAGTACCACGGACTTCACAATCTTCAAGGAAACCTTGAAAACAATCAATAGAATTCGTTGCTCCTATCATCTTAAGTACCCTGGTAAACATTTTAAAATCAGATCAAAAATAATGTTGTTTCCAGGAACAAACCTTAGCGGAATCACAATTATCATCTTGCTTCTTCTTGCCTCGAGAGCCACGAGCACTGCTTTTGTCTAGAACTTTGTTGACTGCTTCTCTAGAGGCTGAAGCAAGTCTACCATTCTTATTTTCACTTCTAGACTTCATCTTAATCTCCTCAAGAGAACCCTACAAAAGTAACAATGATTAAACCTAACAATTTTATATCCAATTCCAATGATAATTTGTAATGTTCTTGCATAGTTCTTGAGGCTACATTACCTAACAAAGAGACAATATTTACTAAAAAGACAAAAGCTTTCTCAATAATCATTCTCACCGGTAATCACATATCGTCAAACATGGAGATTTTATAACTAACACTCTTCAAAAGACGAGGAAGGATGGTTTTTTTTCTCCTTGATTTTCTCAAGAGTCAGGGGATTATAAAGCACGGAAATACAAATTTGAAGTCTCAAAGATACTTACTTACCCACGACTCGATCATGCGACTCACAGCCGTCAGAGACAGAAACTATTCGACGGAGCCAAGGATTTCACGCGCCAATTCTCCCGACAACGACCGACGTACGGGAAACAAAACCTTCTCCGACTCCGAGAGAAGTGGAACGATAAGGGTCATTGATTTCTTTAAGATGGGACCCACCACTTCATTAAACCGCCTCGATATCGCCACGTCACTTCTTCTTTTGTGTCTTCATTAATAATTTATTAACTAAAAATAATTAATTTATTTGCTCTTTATAGACTTTTTTTGTAAGACAACAATTCCTTGATATCATCAATCATCATATTCATACCAAACAACAGCAACGGCGTTTTACACGACTCCAATTCGCGACCGCGTTTAAGATTAACATTGGTACACAATTCTCTGATCTGACCAAAACTTTGAAAGAAAAAACATTATTTTCTCCTACAAAAAGCTAAAGACAATGTGACATTTTTGATCCAATAAGATAGAAACCAAAAGACGTGAGCTTTTTCAACCCGTCATTCCTGGGAAGAGCTGCGATATCTTGTTGAACACATCCATTACCTGCAATCAATGTATAACCTCAAATTTCTTACAAAAGTAATCGCCTTTTCGGGCAATCAAGAAGCGGCACAAGATCAAGTATTAGTTACCTCTTTGTCGTTTTGGTACTTCATGATGTTCATTGGGTTCTCTGAGCACTGCAACAACAACAAGAATCAAAATTGGTTTCTGTTTTGTATGAAGTAAGAAGTGAGGTACAATAAAAGCAGTTCTCTGCTTCAGGTTAAAAGAAAACGTACTTCCATTAATGCTGCTTGGACTCTAGGATTCTGGAATGCCATGGCAACATCAGGGTTCTCCATGATCTTAGATATGACTTCTTCTGGAGTCAGTCCTATTTGATCTGAGAAATACGGTTTCAATCATTGAGTATCAAACTTGTTTAACGTCACAAACTATTAGTATTAACTTGGTACAAACTGAGATTTATCTTACTGAATTGTTGCTTTACTTCAGGACTATTCAGGTCAAAATTCTTCAATGTATCTGTCATTCGCTTGTCCCATTCACCACTCCCACTCATATTATTCCTAAATCCATGAAAAGAAACAAACAAGAGTAATTCTTAATTATTTAGTTTACACATTCTTAAAAGCAATGGACTCGAATAAATTTGTTCATAAACTGGAGCTTACAGCATGTCCTGTAGTTGTTGACGGTACTGAGGATTTTTAAGCATCCCTGCAAAATTCCAAGTGGAGACAATAACAATCAAACTCAATGTCAATTAGATCGTTCTTTCAAGAGTGGGTAGGTAAAATATTTTTTGAACACCCTATTATGACTAGTTCAAGTTTTCATGCAAAGATCCAAATTTGAAAATAAGCAAACAGGATTAAATATTAACAGACTTACATTTGAAAGTTTCTGGGTTTCTCATCTCCTCAGGCAAGTATCTGCATTTATACATGCAATGTTACCAAATGTCCACTAAGCAACCAGTTTTAAAGATCAAGCATTTAAAGACAATGCGGTAGGGAAGGTGAGTTACGGGTAAACCATCTTCTGGACTGTTGGATCTTCCATCATTTTCTCTAAAGCTTCTACAGACAAACCCGGCCCTCCTTTCCCACCGCCTGTGTAAACAAGAGACAGACTAAGGAATCATAACAAATGAGATATCGCTAGGCTAATATGCCAGTATACCAAAATCACATATCTGAAGAAACAATCCTTATGTACTGTTCTTTTACTGAGAATATTATGTATACCTAATAAGCATTCCATACTGTTGCAAGTCTTATATGGTTATACCAATACAGATCAATGACTAGAAGAAGGACACAAGTAACAGAGTAGATCTTTTAGAAGCCAACTCATTCCACTTTATCACCAATTTAATATCTTCCTTTGTTTATAGTTGTTGGCATAGGCTATAAAATAAAATGGAAATCTCTAGCCTTAATCATGAATCAAGCACAGTGCTCTGATAGTGATGAAAACTGCAATTCATTAACTCACCCAAAGATTGAAAAACCTCTGAAGCAGTGGCACCATTTGCCGGACCAGCTCCATTTTGCAAAACCTTCACCCAAAGATCAATAAGAGAGCACAGAAACCTCCTAGTTTAGCAAAATCATGTCACGTTTTCAAATCACCACTTGGTATGCAAATAGAAAAGAAAACGAAACTTACATCCTCAAACAAGCGAGTTTCTTTGGGGGAACTAGTTTCAGAGACTTCAGCATAGTTGCTAAACGGGCTTTCTTTTGTGGTTTCCTCGGGTGAAATGTCTTCAAAGGCTGCATCCAAAATTAAATCAGCTTCCAAGTTAGAATTAAAAAATGAGAAAGGAAGAAAGTCAAAATTGAGGATACAAATGAAAAGAGGTTGATTTCTGAAACATAAAAAGAATCTACCATAGTTCTTTTCTTCTTTCTTCTCTTTGCTTGTCTCTAAGACAACACTTGGCTTATCCACTTCTATATCCTTTGCAGGTGTAGGTTTCGGTTTAGTTGATGGAGGTGTATCTACTTTTGTCGCCGTCACATCAACAGTAGCACCTGAAGACTGGGATTGAGATTGGAAGGGCGAGGAGGCAGGACTTGTTTGAGGAGGGAATGGAAACGGAAAAGGTGATCCTGATGGGAATCCAGGATTATTAAACTGGCTATTTTGCGTATTCATCTGGTTCATCATCGTCTTCATAGCTGTTTGCATTGCATATTTCTAAAACCAAAGCAGAAGAAATCCAGAGTGTAACAGCCAGTTAGAGAATAATGAGAGAAAGAAATGAGAACTTGTCAAATATATTTCAATCAAATACTGGAGTTATGAAAATGAGTAAATGACTATAGGTCTGAATACCTGAGTTTCATCACTAAAACCATAACGGTATGTAGGTTTCTATCTATGAATCAAGTGACTACCCAAAAAAAGAGGCAAATGTTCCATGCTTATACAAACGGTTCAAAAAGTGTGAGCAAACCGTTCACCTTGCTAAGATAACCAGTTTAGTGAATAAAACTATCTCAGATACATGAGCACTATACACTAGAGATAACATGAAGCATAAAATCGTGGTTCTGCAAAAGAATAGAGAGACAAAAGTCCCGTAAAACCACAGGGACTAGTATTTGTACCTTTAAATTTGAAGTTACCTGCAATGCCATCAGAAAAAAAAAAATTCAGGTACTTATTAATCAATATTGAAGCATGAAAGAATATATATAGAGGAAAAAAAATTAGGAAGGAATCTTTATACTCACCAATGAGAACAAAGCTGATAGACCAACTCCAACACCAATCCAGAAAAGTGGTGACCCTCTACAAGAAAAAGGAAAAAAAAACAATTTAAGCGGCAAGAATTAATCAATATACAAACAAAGCACATTGTCCAAAACCAAGAAAATTACATGGTTGATGAAGATGGTGGTGGCACAGGCACACTAGGGGAAGCAACAGAAGTTGTCTGTTGATCACGGTTCGATGAAAATATACTTGCAAAAGCTTTGCTTCTCTGTTTCACAACCACTGCAAATCGAACAGAAAATTAAAAGTTGACAATACTAACAATGAACGGCTTCTACAAGAATTCGAATTGCAAATTTCACAAAGTGTAGATTTTTTAAAGAGATAAAGCAATTCATAAGCTCATCATTCACCAGTCGAAAAGGGTTCAAAATTTGAGTTTCAAATAGACAGATAAAAGTAAGAAACTGGAAAATTTCCCGCATTTTCTATCAAGAGTAATTGAGTGTCGAGTGGAATTTGCAAACTAACCGATTTCTCCAGTGTTATCAGGACGCGAAGAGGGAGATTGAGATTGAGAAGAAGCAGAGATTTTGGAGCAGCGGAGGACAATTTTAGGAGTCCGACGAGAAAACCCAGTAGGGTTTTTAAGCGAGGAAGTGAAATTGCATCCAATTAACAGCTTTGGAGAAGAAGCTGAGCAAGAAACTAGGGTTAGGTTCTCCATTTCTAATTGTTTCTTTGGAGAAAAAGAAACAGAAGAAGAAGAGCCTGAAACAATTCTGGTGAGGAGGAGGAGAGATATGATGAGGAAGAAGAAGATGGAAAAACGAACAAGAGATTTTGGTCTAAAACCACGAGGTTTGAGTTACTACTAGTCTTGGATCCAGTGTAGCTTAGTGTACTGAAACCCTTCATAAATTAACAGGTGGCGATTTTTTGACCGTCAAGATTAATGAACCAAGAGTGCGATGTGAGTGAGAAGTCTTTCGTGGTTATTGCAAAAGGCCACCCCTCCACCTTTGCTTTTAGTTACGTTATAACCCGTATCTATTTTTTAGAATCAGTTTACACCTCGTTTTCTAACAGAAAAGAAAATCATGATCTTTTTTTTTTCCTATCGGAAATAACTCTCTTTGAGAGAGAGCTATTGTGTTCTATTAGTTGGGTTTTTCGGATCGTCCAAAAAGTTGAATACACTTAGTTTATAACCAACCTCACAATGAACACGTTCAACAGATTTTTATGCCTGTAACCAAGAGAGTCTAGGATGTTTGCCAATTTAACAAAATTCACACATATTTCATATTTGAACTAAATTTTATTACACTAAACAAAGATACGCTTTCATATGGTTTCTAAATAATTTTATGAAAGTGTAGGATGTTTCTCCTATGTCGTCAGATAACATCACTTCCGAGTTAGTAACAAAAAGTCAAGGCTTGTATGTAATTCGTACACCATCATCGTCCTCAGTCCCATTCATTTCCACAGTTTGTTCCATATCCCATTCGTACACTGATTCATTTTTTCTTCCTCTTTCTCTAAATTTAGTGAATTTGATTTTATCTGACATAACTTGAATCTCAGACAAAATTTTGGTAACTCCATATCTTTGTCAGAAAAACCCACTCTTGTTTGTAAAGTAATCTTAGAAATCAACTACAATAACAATAATGAAGACAACAAAAAAAAGAGTATCATAGCTGCTTCTCAGACAATGGGCACAAAGATTCCACATATGAGTGCATGAGAACATGGTAAGGTTCTTCAAGATTTAAACTAAGAAACTATCGAACAAGAGCTCTACACTGCTCTCTTCCTCGATCTAAAACACAAAGGAAAACAAATCCCCTTCAAGTGTTTTAGATCAAAGTGTCATCAAGAAATACAGAGCTCAAGCTCTTTCTTTGGTTTAAATCAAGAAGAACCACATCATCTTCTCAGCCCATCTTTTCAGTGTGGTTAAAGCAATAAAATCATCATAGAGCAGCAACCAAAAGAAACAAACCAAAAAATCTAGAAAACTGAATATGATAAAAAGCTGCTTCTCAGACAAGGGCCAAGGTTGTCCACAGGAGTGAGCTTGAAAACGTATATGTTCTTCAAGCGTCAAACCAGGAAAAATGTCGATAAGAGCTCGACATTACTCTCTACCTTAATCTAAACCACAAAGGAGAAAAAGAATCCCCTTCAAGCAACTTAGATCAAAGTGTCATCAAGAAAAGCCGAGATCAAATCGAATCTTTCTCTAGTTTGAATCAAGAAGAGCAAGACCACATTCTCAAGTCCATCTTTTCAGTGTGGTTAAAGCAAAACGAATCATCATAGAGCAGCAAAAACAAAACAAGTTTCACAAAACCAAAGGTCTTAATTTGAGTAAAGGCTAACACTTTATCATAGAAATTCGAAGATCCAAAACACCCAATCATAAAATCAGAAATAAGTTGTCGAATCTCGAGAAAATGATAGAATCCACGGGAGAGAAAAAAATCCCAGAATTCCACATGTCCAGAGATTCCAAACCATCAATGAAGATGTTTGATTTCGCATCAGAACATACGATTCTTTTAAGCTAAACACGAATGATAAGCTTAAAGACTCTATCACAAATCTGTTCCTTATATGCTACTTCTTAACCTAACATTTCTTGGCAAAAATTTCGGATTTTAACAAAAACAAAAAAAAAATCGCATCTTTCTGGATATTCGTGATGGTAATCTTGCGGCGAAATCAAAGACGAAGTCTTTTATTTATAGCTTAGGGTTTACATCGATTTTATGGGCCTTTAGTATTTTTTGGCCCATTAGCCCAAGTTAAAGTACCTTTCTCTTCGCTCCTACTTGGTTCCTCCCTGTTTCGATGATAAACAAAAAAAAAAAAAAACGATTTCTTTCTCAACTTGTCAATCAGTGAGAGCGTCTCAATTTCAGTGTTTCATCGAATTTGTAGAGGTAAGGTTTCCGTTTCTCTGGTTTCAATTCGGCTTTAAAAAAAACAAACTTTATAAAAGCTCATAAAAGTGAGTGAGTGACAAAAGCAAGCTTCTTCATGTTTATTACCAGGGTTTCGAGTTTCGACAATTTGAGATTCTCCATGTCCCTGTTAATGTCCAAAGGAGATTATTTTCTTCATTCTCCTTACCTTCTCAACAAACCCTTCTCACTATTATCTAATTCGCTTTTGTAGTTCTATACCCAATTAGCAAATTTGGAGAAATCTCTATCATATCAAATTTCTTCAGTCTCCATGTACTTTTCCTCTGTATTACACTGATCCGAGTGTATAAGATGTGCCATGAACCTACCAACATCTCTTCGTCGGAGTCTGATTTTACATTCCCTGACGAAGACCACCTCCCCTTGACGTCACGGCGGAGTTTATTGCTATCGAGTGAAAGAGTCTCTCAATGTATCGCTGCTTCTGTTCCTGCGTGAGTACTGTCTCTGGTTTACGTTTTTTTCAATTTCACTTTTCGTTTTTGTTTTCACATATGTTTTCTTTGGTTTCTTGTGTTTGTAGATCGAATGTTGATAGTATCTTGAAAAGAGAAGAAGAAGAAGAAGATTGCTTCAATGAGCTGGTAATGAAGTCTTTGTTTCTTTACATTCAATTTCACTTTTTAAGTTTAGAGAACTGAGTATGTAGTTTCCAGGGTGTAGTGTCAAATTGTGATGCTACGGAATCTGTAAACACGGAAATATTGGAATCTACGAGCTTTGGTTGTAGTCAAGGTCTTAACGATTCTGGAAACCTAAGACCACAGAACAACATTCTAGTATGTTGTAGTAATGGCGAAGAGAATTTCAAAAGAGTTGAAGAAACTGAAAGGAGTGATGCTCTTGAACATCTCACGCTGAAGGAGCGGCGCAAAATGCTTCTTGAAAGGTGTTTTATTGAATGGTTTTCCGCATCTTTTCAGTCACCTGCGTTCATTTAGTGTCTAATGGCTCTTATCTACCATACTTGTTGTTGCAGGGTGGCTGTAAGGTTGCCAGAATCTAACCTAGAGGTAATTAAAATGACAAGTTCTCCTGGATTTTGAAGTTTTTCTTGTTTGGGATCTATTAGGGCTAACTAGGTATATGCGTTACAAGTGCAGGATAATAGTAAAGATTGCGATGAAACTGATCTTTACAAAATAAAAGCTGAGATTTCATGCGAAAATGGGATAGCTTCGTCTTCTGGGGTCCAATTCAGCGGATTTCTAGAGAAAATTGATTCTGTCCTCTGTAGAAATTTTAGTATAGGTTCAGAATCTGGAAGTCAGCTTAGTGGACTTCAAGAGAGTGATATTCCAATCTCTCATGAACGGTCGTTTGGTTTGTCACCTGAAGCCAGTCTACCTGAGGTATCCAGTAGAGATGACGAACACTCTCCGTTAGGTAGCAACGCAAATCGGAGAAAAAGTGTGAAAAGAGTCAAAAGGAATCATCTGCGTTTGAATGAGACTGAAATACAGTCTACTCAAGTAAAGGTCGATCCTTTGGGTGATTGCGTCATGGAGAACAATGACGAGAAAAATCCTGTTACCTCAGAGCAGATACCGGTCAAAATAGAGGTAGAAACCCATGGTGATGCTCTTGATGAAAATGAGCTAGATTCTGTGAAATTGAGCTTTCGCTTGAATCGTTGTACATCTACTCCGAATCCTTCTAGGTGTATGAAAAACGAAGCAGAGACCGCTAGTGAATTGGATGAAGATGTGATAGACCACATGAAATTAATTGATCGATTAAAGCTTCGATCTTTTCATGGTTCAGGTCATCATGAAGATCTTAATTCTCCGTCCTCAGGGTTTAGCTTCTGTACATCTGATGAATACGTTAAACCTTCTAGGGTATTTCGTCCTTGGAAGCGGAAGAAAACGGCTACGTGAGTCTCTCTGCTGTATCCTTCGTCTCTCTGTTGTATCCTTCGTCTCATGTTTCTGCATCTTTTGATTATATCTGTTTCTTTTGTGATCTTATAATGTGAAATAACCATTACAGGGACTCAATTGAGACGGCTCTGGAGGAAGATGCTCCTGGTCTTTTGCAGGTATCATGGTTTTCTTCTCAAAAAATAGAATTTAATGGAACTTCTTCAAATTAGATTTCTTAAAGCACATGTGTTTGAATCTGGTGTTTGCAGGTACTGATTCAACAAGGGGTATCAGTTGATGAACTTAGGCTTTATGGGAATGAAGATGGTGATGTTTCCTCAGATGATTCTCTTCTCGACGAGAGTTTCTCGGAGCTTGAAGATGTGATCTCGCAGGTAAAATTATCCCTTTATTTTGCTGCAAAGTTAACTTTTTCCGCGTTATGTGTCAAATGATTGAATCTTCTTGAAATTTATCAGCTTTTCTTCAAACGCGAGACGGGCACAAAACTTCTTAATTCAAGTTTCTCAAAAGTTTCAAGAACTAGCTATTGCTTGACCTGTCTGTTCTCCCTCATCGAACAGGTAAAAGTCCTCATCCCCGTCTTCTCGAATATTTATACATTTCTCTTTCTTCCTAACTAGTTTCTTCTTGTTTTCAAGGCGCGGTATTTACAGTTCCGCAAATGGCCTGTTGAGTGGGGCTGGTGCCGCGATCTCCAGTCTTTCATATTTGTTTTCGAGAGACATAACCGGTAAATTAACTCTCTTCCCTTTGTCATTGCTGCTAAACTGGAAATTTCATGGATCCTTTTGCTTGATACAGTATAGTAATGGAACGACCTGAATATGGCTACGCAACATACTTCTTCGAGCTCAGCAACACTGCATCAATCAGATGGCAGATCAAACGGTTAGTCTTGGCCATGAAACTAGCAAGCTGTGGCCGATATCAGCTGATTGAAAACAAGCCATTACTGGTAAATCTTTCTCTCTCACCGGTTAATATGATCCATTATTTTTTTCTAATGTGTATTATTCTGAACTCTCTATGTAATTCGGGGTGGGGATAAAAAGGTCGGAGAAGATATGACTGAAGGCGAAGCAGAAGTGCTGATGAAGTACGGTTGGGTAGCAAACACGGGACTAGGGACGATGGTAAACTACCGCGATAGAGTCTACCATGACAGGAAGACCCAAAAACAGACATCAGTATGGAGATGTAAGATTTCTGAGCTTCTTGTCGATGGCTATAACAGTGGAACCATCGTCTCAACTTTCATTGCTCCACATGATGATGATGATGTTGATGATGCCGGACTTTACATGGGAGATGTAAAGCTTGAGTCTTATTGAAGCTGTGAATCTGTTATAGAGTCTTCAACTGTTGATTATTTATTTACTTGGTCAACTAAATTTAATCGAATCATTAACTTCAATAAGCATGCTAAAAATTTCCCATGCTTTCTTTTATCACCACAAGCTCCAGATTTTGCTGCATTTGTCACTATAGTTTTGTCTAGTCGTGGTTAACTTTACCATATAAAAATGAGCCCAGTGTAGGCAATATAGAGGATCTTACTTTGACGCAGGACAATAACATGTTTTACATCAAGAGAAGCTTTTGTGTTAGCCCAAAAATGAATGAAGACTTGATCACATTTTGAGGCTTTTTTCCATTTGCATTCACATATCTATAACTATATTTAAAGATTCTTTTTTCAACCACGTTAAAAGATTAATACAACATTGTTTTCTCATAAACTAGAGTTAAATTCATATTTTTGATGTCATTTTAATAATAGTTGAGCACATACAAATAAAGTATCGCAAAAGAGGTATTTGGTTTATTCATATTGATCATAGAATGTATTGGGATTATGTATAAACACAAGAAACCACTTAATTACTACATAATTTTTGAATCAATTGCACGAAGAAAGACTGAATAATTTAAGGGAAATTTATATATATCGTTGGGTAACTTTGCAAAAGCCAAAAGGGATTGTACTTTTGTTGTTAAGGGTGTGAAGTTTTAGCCAATGTGTCACAACAATAAGTAGGAGAACGAAACTATACTCATTCACCAACTTCAAATGTATTACAATCATTGTTGTCGTTACCAAATTTTCTTTTTCTATAATTCATTATAAAATATATATATATCCACCAACCTAACAATTTATTATTTAAAAGTTTTAAGAAATTAATAAATTCCTTTATCTTCTTCTTTTCTCTTCTCTTTAGTCCATCATTCACAGTTCCACTATAATCTCTTTTGCTCTTCTTTGTGACAAGTCATGCCTAAGCAATGATCATATTTCTTATGAGAAAGGTTCTATACATGCACTCTTTTCTCCACTTTCTTTGTATTTTATAATTTTTATTTTCTTAAGAAAACATATTATACACTTTATGGTATAAAAGGCATTCATGGTTTTTAATTCAACCAAAAAAATTCACTTTTCTGCTACATTATTTTTCCAAAATATAATTAAAGTCATGTTTCATACACATAATTTTGTATAATCTATATATATAATGGGAGAGTTTTCTCTCCATCTAGAATGTCCACATCAGCATCCATGTCATCACATTTCATTATTTTGTGGGCTCCACTTATTTTATTTATTAAAACAAAAATCATTAAAACTAAATTAACTCACAAACTTTATATTATTAATTTTCATTAGGAAAACAATAATCTACAAAAAAATAAATTAATTATAAAAAAACGAAAAAATAAATATACAACACAAAATATGAAACTTTTGAATTGAGACTGGTGAAATATAATATTGATAATTATATTTTAACGTATAATGAGTAAATATTTTTAAATGACTAGAGATAGGAAAAAAGAAACTTATCATATATTTTAATGGTACAACAATCACTTTTAAGAGTTACAATTATTTAGTAGAATAAAGAAAATAAGATTTCAAAAAATACCAAATTTAAAGGTTCTTACTATAAAAAAAAAAATTCTTTTCTGAAAAATACACATTTAAATTTGAGAATATATTTGTAAAGGTTAAAGTATCAAATCATGATACCGATTAAAAAAAAGAAGGATTGAATACATATTATTTATGAAACTTATATATATTATTTATGTTTTCTCAATTAAAAAGTGAAGGTTTTTAATAAAAAAAATGAACACCTAAGAAAGAAAAATTAAATATTAATTAGTGTTTAGGAAATTAACATAGATTGGAAAAAATACAGGTGATTTGAAAAAAAAAAAAAAACTATCCTAAACATCACAAAAAAAAATAAAATAATCTAATCGAATGATAAATTGTGTAATAATAATATTTGAGAATGTTATTTGTGAAAAAGATACATGTGAAAAAGAATACTATATAGAATCATAATATACGTCAAATTATATATGTGAAAAAGTAACATTTTTCGAATAGTCAAGATAAAGTGAAAAATTTGCGTCAAAATCCGATCTTTGTGAATAGGAATGAGTTTATATGAGATTTGTTGTCTATAAAACAATTTTACATGCACCAAACATGGTCAGAGAAATTTTATGCAAAACATTTATACAGATTTTTTGATGTTCACTTTAATAAAATTAGAGCAAATCCCCACATCAATTATCTTGCTATTCACAATCTCTGTTTATTTCGATATCACTCTAGAAACATGTCTCGGAAGTTTCTCCCGTGGTTGAGCCTAGCCGCTCTTCTTTGGCTTCAATCTTTCAATGGCACCAACTTGAGTTTCCCAGCTTATTCTTCACAGCTTAAAGAGTTTCTCAAAATCTCTCAGTTTAAGCTTAATGAATTGAGTAGTCAAAGATAGGAAGGAGAAAAGATATACGATCGATCTTGAGAACTAATTCATAGAAGATATCGAGTGAATCATAGAAGATAACGAGAAAATTTGTAGTGAAAAGTGTGAATTTTTTTACTACTTTGGAAAAATAATGCATATGAATAAAATAAAATTTCTATAATCAAATGATTAGATTTTTAAACTCAAAATTTCGTATTGATAAATATTTTAAACTAAAATCCCGCGCAACGCGCGGGTACATAATCTAGTTAGAATAATGTAACGGTTGTGGCCTTAATTTACGTAACTTTTGATAGATTAATAATTGTAATCGATGTTTAACTAGCGTCAGCAGCATATATAGTAATTTCGATCATGAATTTGATCGGGAAAAAAAACTGATTTTATACTGTGATAACCAAAAGTACAAAATGTCGATCTTTCTTTATGAAAAGATGGTTTGGTGAAGGTAGTTACCACTTGTCTATCAATCCCATTCACGCGTGGTCCATAGTCTTGAACTTCATACACATACAAAATACATAATTCACAACAACAGGACCGATCAAATGGGCACAGCCTTATGAAGAAGCCACCGCAGCCTCCAATTTATGGGGTCCTATATAAATATACTCTACATATTTGTTTCTTTACTAATAAAAGTAAGATTACAGGTTACGGCCACGTGTGTATTTTTGGATTTAAGGATTAGTCCACTTACAATCTTAACACTTAAATATATGGAAACACTGGTTAAGAACAACAAACGCTACTAATAAAAACATGTTTAAAATATATTGAAATTTTACATTGAAAAAGACAAGATAGTGAAATTTACTTTACTTAAAAATATAATTTATTTCCAAATTTTAGATTTGCTTAAAATATCGTATTATGACAAAAATAATTGTCATCTGTTACGTCATGGTCAATCATCATATTTAATTGAAAATTTTAACATATTGCAAAATATCATTCTACTATCAAGTATCAACAACAGACAACTTTTAGTACTTAATTGTTTTTGTTAAACCTTTTTTGGAAATTAATTGTTGTACAAACATATTCAAAACTATGACATATGATTCTAGCTATATGCATCGCAACAAAAAAAAATCCAAAATTTTGCAGTTGTTATCTATATATAAGAACATACTAGTTCGGACATGCAAATTAGTGATCTTAAGAACTTTCATCTTTTGAGTTTTCAGCTAATACACATATTAAATTACCAATACCATATATTTAAACATGTTTTTAACAACCACAAATTTGTTATTTTGAATATTTTTAAAAGACACCATTTTCTTTTTTTTATTTCGTGTAGCGACCTGCATATATGTCACTATCGAGACAGACATGTGTTAAAGAAAAAAAGACACACATGTGTCATCACCACTGTGTAATATGTACGTAAGTATATGCTAATATGCATAAGTGTAGTGCGGACTGATACATGCGTGGGTCGGTGTATTTTTTATGAAATCTTTTTGATAAATCATATGATCACTTATGAAAATTATACCAGAACGACTATCTTTGAGTTTTACAGATCCGATTTTGGATAATCATTAGATGAAAAATTGATCCTACGTGAAATTATTTCCTACACTTAATTTGTTCATAATTTAATTTTATAATAACGGACCAATCTAATTAAAGCAGCTTTAACCAGGTTCGGAATAAAATGTTAAAACGTTAATTAACGTGAACCATATAACTTTGGGTTCCTTTTGAGTTCGGTATAGATTGGCAGCATCGTCTAAAACATGATTATTATTCTTATTGCATATTTGCAGTGTGATTACAGATTTTTAGAAGGAACAAAAAAAAATACGAAACATGAAAACGAGTATAGACAAGTATGTGTCATAAAATAATAATCCAAAATGTATTTGCCACTCTTTTATCTTTTACATTCTTTTGTATCACATTTTAGATCAAATTAAACCTTGTTAGTGACACATCAACAGTATTAATGCTAACCGCTAGAATATGAAAGTTCATTTAAGTTTGTTGGAAAGAAAAGTATATTTGTGAAGTGAGTGTAGGAGTGGATGGTCCACCACAAGTGCTTTGAATTTGACGTGAGATTGAGAATATTTGGTAGGTGGAGTTTATTAATAAATCCTAAGAGATTTCAATGATGATTGTGTTGTGACGTTGTTTTGTCGAAGTCTTATCATATATAGCAATGTATTCATCACCATGACGCCATCATTGTATCATCATTTAGTATTTTCCACTTTTATCCGAATAATTTTACGTATCTATAAGCAAATTCCAACATTTTTTCTGTGTATAAGTGGAACTAAGGTTGTTAAAAATGGGACTAATTAGGTAGTATATATCGTAAAAGGTCTTTTTGGATAAATCGTTAAAGGTTAATGATTTAAGAATTTCCATTATATAATCGTAAAAAGTTAAATGAAACCGTTGATCTAATGGTTTTAGATTTTGGGCATAATTTAACATTTTGGAATGAAATGTAAGTAATATCAATTGGTATATATTAGGTTAAACTTTAATGGTGTTTTATATTATATTTTTCCTATGAAAATATTTCATTAGTGAAAGAAAAAACAGAGAAACGAATGTCCACAATTGCAATCTTTATTACATGTATTGTACATAATAATCCACTAAACTGCAACACCAAGGCCAAACCCAAATCCCCCACTTTAAGAACAACAAAAAAAATCTACTTTAAAAAACATCAAGAAAAAACTAAAAGCTAGAGGAGATCAAATGTCCATGAATCTTGATCTAAAACCATTCTTGAACATCCATTACCATTTCCAACAAAACCATCATCATCATGGTCATTCATAAACATATCCAAGCTGCTCAAATCATTGATGTCCCACAAGTTCATTGTATCAGCAGTGTTGTTGAACTTGCCGTCGTTGCTATTATTATCCCCCGACGAAAGCCACTTGAGGTCAAGAATCTCCATTTCATCAAAAAACTTGGAGAACTCATCACCCGGTACTACTGATGATATACACGACGAGGTAGAAGAGGAAGAGGAAGAAGGAGAAGTAAATTTACTAGTGTTGATATTGACGTTATCATCATTAGAATGATGATGATGAGAAGAAGAGATGTCGATCAAGATCTCATGTGGATTGAGCAATGGGACTTCATCAATGCAAAACCCATCACTAGAAACTGATGTGTTGTTCTTCTCCAAATCTTGCTCTTGTTCGCCTTTGGTTTGTTGATCTTCTTGATCTTGTTTTGGGTTCTTGTCATCATGAGGCACGAAGCTTTTCTTGCTCCCTTGAGCTTGTTGTGAAGCTTCATGTTCAGAGAGAGGCTTATGGGTCAAAGGGTCAATACCCATCTTCCTTAGCTTTTTCTTTATGTGTGTGTTCCAATGGTTCTTTATTTCATTATCAGTTCTTCCTGGTAGATGAGAGGCAATCTTTGACCATCTGCACACAAAAAAAAAAAATTAAAGATTCAAAATCATCCAAACTAAAGATTTCGACTGTTCAGTCATTTTCATCAGACCAACTAAATTAAACTACTCGGTTTAAAAATATATGACTAAATAAATATGTGAAAGGTGATAAAGTTTGAGTTTTAGTGACTTTTGTGTTTCTCGGATAACTTAAAAATATTGTAATCTAATATGGTCATAAACTTTATATATATACTTATATTATGAGTTAGTTAGAATGTCATACTTAAGGTAAGTAAATTATTGTTTGTAGATATAACTATTTTCAAGAGAAAGAGAATGAACCTATTGCCAAGTTGGGCATGGAGATCAATGACCATTTGTTCTTCATATTCTGATAAAAGACCTCTTTTTAAATCAGGTCTTAAATAATTTATCCATCTTAATCTGCAGCTTTTACCACACCTCAATAGTCCTGCATTTAATTTATAAACCAATAAAAGTGATTATATTAACGATCAAATTAATTGAAACTTAAACTATACAATTATAATTGATTGGAAACCAAATGATAGCGTGTGAGGACCACGAAATCAAACACTGATTGTTTCAGCCAAGCACTATGATTAACAATCTAATAATATGTTTTGAGTTTTCGAAGTCCGAAAGAGAGATAAATATTCTATTCTAAAAAGTAAGGTAAAAATTGATAAGATTTTGCGTTGAAAATATTTTTAAAAATTAAAACTACATATATGTTTAATTATTTGCGCAAAAATATAGTAGTACTCATGATAACTAATGAACAAAAAAAAAGGTAAATAAATCAGTAGGAGTGAGATTATTACTGAAAAATCGGAAACTTGAAATTAACTGTTTTCAAAAGTGTCAAGAAATTAACATTTTGGAAAAACAAAACAAAGTAGTATCGTTTTCGTCGGTAAGAGAAAGGGTTTTGCAAAACTGAAATTTTTGCACATGAGCTATCGCAAACGGTGTCGTTTTGAAGTTTAGAAAACAGAGAAAGAGAGAGATAATAAACCAGAAAGCTTGGGAAGAGCTCTCCAACAGCAATGGCCATTGGTGAGGATGAAGTTGATGAGCTTCTTGTCTTCTTCAATAGTCCATGGCCCTTTCTTTAACCCTACTTTATCACAACATGGTTGCCTCCCCATCTCTCTCTCTCTCTCTGAATATATATCTACTTTATATAGAGCTATGTTCAAATATGTTACCTAATATACTTATAATGTTGTATTTCCAATACTAAAGAAGCTACACAACAACCTATATATAGAGAGTGAGAGATGTCAAAACCATGTTTGTGGTTCGGGGACCTACATTTCTTCTCGTATCTTCTTTTAATTATAAATCTATCCAACCTCTTAACTTTTTTTTTTTCCAAACCTCTTAATTTATATTTTCCATATTGTCATAAGTGATTTTCTTAAACCTCTTAGTTTCTCTCAAACAAGAAGAAACAACTAGTATTTTACTTTTGTAATTAAGTATAGTGTGATTGGCCGGTTTTTGTTAGCACTACGTGGTGGGTTTTGTATTGTTTGTTCGTTGTAATTGTTGGTGGTGTGCCAACACAAACTTACGGTACCCATGACGTCATCATATTGTTACGTTTCCCAATATATTAATCCTTCGATTGGTAAAGTTTAGAATCACGGATTGTAAAATGGAATGACATCACTACGAAGCCCAAAATTATTCAAGTGCTAAGTTCGTAGAAATATATTTGATTATTCCTATTGTTATTCTTGTAAAATTACAAGATGCATAAATGGTGTATCCAAATTTTTTTGATAAATATTAAAACCCAGTTAACTGTATAATTTTTTGATAAAATTTTGGACGATATCGCTGGGGGGCTTCAATTGATTTCGATTCATACACAAAAAAAAATACGATATATTTATTATTGAACAAAATCCAATCTAATCGGATGTCCTCAAAAGAAAAATAAATAGTTTGAACCATTGCAACAACTTGGGTCTTAATTATCAGTAAAATGGCCCAGTTCAACAAAAGGGCCAACATTTACAAAATGGCCCAAAATAAATTTGATTATAGTTGAACCGGCCTGAAACTCCAATAAACTAATAAGTTCCTTTGTTTCTCTTTTAAAAGAAAAGAGATATGGAAACTCAAAGGTAAGACAAAAACGATATGGAAAGAGATAAATAAACCTGACAACAACAATATGTCAAGAAATTTTCAACTGATGTTACATGAAATTAGTAGAGATCGTTAAATATAAATTCCAGAGTTGGTAGCTCAATCGATCGAACTTATAGCAGATTTTGAGTGAGTCGGGCCAGATCTTGAGTTCAAACGTTGCAAATAGACTACTTTGATTTTGGGCCCGGAAAGATGTATGTGTTTTGATCCGTAATTTCTTAAGACATTTGAAAGAAAAAAAAACAATTACTTTGCCTTATTATTTCTTTTTGTGGTTAACAAATTTTTTTATCAGTTTGTATCGTTGGCACTTGGCATAATCATTGGCATTGGAGGAGAAACCGCGTCCAATACTGCCTTAGTGAAGTGGCCATGTTCTATACCCTGTCGGTCTCAAACAAACTTATCATATTTTTCTCACAAACTAGTATAATTTATAAATCTCACGAGAGTTTGCCCAAAAAAAAAAAAAAATCTCACGAGAAAAATATTTCTCCAAACATCACGAGTATGTATAACTATTTTTATCCACATATATGCATCTTATTTATATGTTGATGCAATAAACTAAAATTAATTTATTGGAAGCCCCTTTTATTTCATGGGACAACAATACTACTCAGTCTACTGTCTACTCTACAAACATTTTTCTTTATTTGATGAAAGAGTTGTGTACTCAACTAGCATAAATTGACGTTGCAAAGTTTTTAAATGGTTTTTCTGATGTCATGCAATCTTTTTTTTTTCCTGATATACTTTTTTCCACTTTCCATTCATATAATGAGAAATCTTTTTGTAATTTATATTTGCCGTGTGAGAATTGTTTTGTGATATTACTTAGCGTTTGCGTATTACCAATCATATTACACACTATCCGTTTTTAATAAGTTTAACTAATATATTATTTTATATCATGTCAAGTTTATAACTAAGTTTATGTTTGTTTCTTCATTCATTGCATACTACTCTTAAAAAATTTTAAAACAACTATGTCCACCTAAAAACTCTCTAACCATGTATAAGTAAAACAGAACCATCAAGTTGTCCATCGCCAGAAAATTTGATATTTAGTAACTGTGGATATCAAAAGCTTTTTATTTTCGGATCTATACCACTAAACCAATAACTTATATATATTGTACTCCACTAATTATGGCATACATGTACGTCAAAAATAAAGCTCTCTATCATTGTATAAAAACAGTAAAATGCAGACTGTTCGGTAACCAATTATGTATATTTGTTGTATTATACTCCCTCTGTTTTTTAAAAGTTGTCGTTTTAACTGTATTTGGACAAATTAAGAAAAGGTATACAATGACTATATTAACCTTATAAAAATGACAAGTAATTATTTACAAATAATTTGTGTTTAATTAAATGAGGGTAATTTGGGTAGTTATTGGCATAAGTTACATTATTACCTTAAAACGACAACTAATTTAAAACAAAAAACTTCTCTAAAACGACAACTATTCGAATACGGAGGGAGTATATGATTTGAGGAAATTAATACTAATAGTTTTGGTTTCTAAAATGAATAATTGTTGGAAGATATGAACAAAATCATACATGTCATCTCGATTGATACAACAACCCGTCGGTCCAACTACTTAGTACTATTAAAATAACTATCTGTGATAAGAAGATTAGGACTCTCCCACCAATGAAAATTAAAAGCTTCCGAAATTTTACAAAAAAAAAATGGTGACATAAATACAAAATAGCCCAAAGTCACGGGAACATAATGACCCACCAACCAATTGCAATAATTGGATGTTATCACAAATATCTGTGCTTTGCAATTGCAATATTGTAGTACCGATCAAAACTCTAATTGCATGGTGCGACTACAATAGCTCACAGTTGGCTGTTATCACAAATAGCTCACAGTTATGATTTTTGGTTTAAGTTCTTTTTTTTAGTTTTCTTTAAAAAAATTATAAGATTCAAAACTTTTTAGTAAATATATAGATAAGTTAAGTATGTTCAAATAAATTAATGTTCTATACTTTATTTATTTGGTTTAATTTATTTTTTTCATGGGGCAGGATTAACCGATTTTGACACCACAAAAATTCTTGGACCACTTAACAAGAAAATACAAAATACTAATACTAGATCAACTACTGAAAATAATGAGAATCTTTTTAAGTGTGATTATTCTCTGTGTACAAGACGTGACAAGAAAAAAGAAGAAAAAAAAAAAGTAATGTCAAATACCATATTACATCCTCGTTGAAGATAGTACTACTGTACTATACTAGTATAGTTACAAATGCAGGAATTTCATAATTCAGAAACTCAAAATTAAACCTTCAGAAAAAGAAAAAAAAAATCAACCTTAAGAATTGAAATCACTGAAGGTATATAAATATTTAATTATGAATAATATTTTGTCTTACACATTTGTTACACGGATATATATATATATATATATATATATATATTTGTTTAACCATTTGACATTTCTGTACATTAAGAAGTAATTTAAATATCCTATTATTTTCTTGTTTTGGACAAACACATATCCTTTTATGATCTTATTCTCCATTTAGTAAACGAAGACTTCGCCTGTAATCAGGTCCGGCCCGCCACCAATTTCTAAGAAACATGGATATTGGGTCTCCAGAAATTTTAAGATGAATTTTTTTTGTTATTGCAAATAATAGGCCTCATTTTTTTGAAATTTTCAGATTTAGTATCAATTGTTAAATTTTATCTATTTGTTTTTGTAAAAATAGGCTCCAGTTTCTTAAAATTTTAAGATTTATAAGTTTTAATTTCTTCTGTAAAACCTATCAAAAAAAATTTGTTTTGTATTGGGCCTCATAGTTCACAGGCCCGGTACTGTCTGTAATTGAGAATGTACAAAAAATGAAACTATATAGTAACAATGAAAATATTCAGATTGTAAGAAAGAAAAAAGAAAAAAAAAACTAGATAAATAAAATTTGATAAGTGGTAGTACGATCGATGGAGTAACTATTGTATACTCTTTAGTGGGGAGACCTGTCGGCTGTAGAGATATACATGGTCTTGGTTGCAAAACGTGTTCCAGTTTATGCCCATAGATTGGAATTGGACTATATTTTTGGATAGTTTTGGTTGGAAAACGTGTTTCAATTGGAATTGGACCCCTCTATAATGTTCTATACTATATATGTGACTTTTTGAGATTCTAATTTTAATAAATGTTTCCGAGTCCCCCACGCTAAACACATGAGCGGGTAGGTTTGTGAAAGTCTTATTAGTTTTATAAATGGAGCGAACGGAGACAGACTGTGAGAGAACAGAGACATAATGAGAGTGTTATTGTCTGTGATATACATTTTTCTGCTTCTTGCATTGTCTGGTAGATGCAGTGATGTTTATAGTAGGAGCGATTTCCCCGAAGGCTTCACTTTTGGATCTGCCACTTCTGCTTATCAGGTGAGAGAGCAAATTTTATTATCAAAAAGAACAAAGTAAAACTTTTCGATTATTTCTGAAATATCTTTGCTCTGCTTTCTCTCAAAGTGGGAAGGAGCTGTTGATGAAGATGGGAAAAAGCCTAGCGTTTGGGATACTTTCCTTCACTCTCGTAAACATTTTTTGCTCTTTGGATTTTAGTTCAAATTAGACTCTTAACATGCAATTTGGAAATTAGTATAATTACTCAAATTAGTCTGTTTCTTGACCCTTAGTTAACATGCAATTTTGGAATGTTTTTTCTTAATTTGGCAGGTAACCTAGAAAACGGAGACATAGCTTGCGATGGGTACCACAATTACAAGGTTTTTTTTTTCCTCTGTTTCTCTATAGATGTTGTTATTTACCAAGCAAGAGTTGATTACATAAAAAAAAAAAAAATAATAATCTCATTGTGCAGGAAGATGTGAAACTAATGGTGGAAACTGGCTTAGATGCATTCAGGTTCTCTATCTCTTGGTCTAGGCTTATACCAAGTAAGTCTTCACAAACAAACATGCTCTTGTGTGTGTTTTTATGTTAACTTCAAAGGATCAAACTTTATAATATGAGCTCATTTAGATGGAAGAGGTCCTGTTAACCCAAAAGGTCTACAATTCTACAAAAACTTCATTCAACAACTTGTCAGCCATGGAATTGAACCACATGTTACATTGCACCACTACGATCTTCCTCAGTTTCTCGAGGATGACTATGGAGGATGGATCAACCGCAGAATCATGTAAGCTAGCAATAATTAAAAGAAAAGAAAAAAGCGAATTATCTCTAGAGAAAAGTTAATAAAACTTGCTATTATTTGCCATTGCAGCAAAGACTTTACTGCTTATGCAGATGTTTGCTTCAGAGAGTTTGGGAACCACGTCAAATTCTGGACCACGATCAACGAGGCTAATGTATTCACTATCGGAGGTTACAACGATGGGACTTCACCGCCTGGTCGTTGTTCTAACTGCTCGTCAGGGAACTCTTCCACTGAAACATACATTGTAGGCAATAACTTGCTTCTTGCACACGCCTCTGCTTCAAGACTATATAAGCAAAAGTACAAGGTATATATAATTCTTTACATAACCTTCTCTTGGATGTGTGAATTGATGACAAAGGAGCAACATGTTATATATACCGTGCAGGAAAAGCAAGGAGGTTCTGTAGGGTTTAGCTTATATGCATTTGAATTTGTTCCTTATACAAGCTCCTCTAAGGATGATGAAATTGCAATTCAAAGAGCCAAAGATTTCTTCTACGGCTGGTGAGTGTAGGCACATAAAAGTGATATTTTCAAATTGGGAAACATATCTAAGGCTTTAAGCTAAAAGAAGTAATCTGCTCTTTCTAACTTAGGACTCTTGGGCCTCTTACATTTGGAGACTATCCCGATGAAATGAAAGGAGCTGTGGGATCAAGACTGCCAATTTTCTCCGAGGAAGAATCAGAACTAGTTAAAGGCTCGTCCGACTTCATAGGGATCATGCACTATTTTCCGGCTTTTGTCGAAGACATCAAAGTGGAACCTTCTCTTTCAAGAAACCCGGATTTCTACTCAGACATGGGTGTGTCTTTGACTTGTAAGAATCAAAAGTCAAATCTTTTGAATAACAAAAAAAAAAACTCTTTTGTCTTTGCTAATTCTCTCTTTACTGCTTCTGGGGGTCAGACCTTCGCAATAGGTCAGATTTCGGGGTAAGAGTTTGAAGGCTACCAAATTCAGATGCTAAACTCTTAACATTCATTCTTTCTGAGTTGTTTTGTTTTTGTTTGGACAAGTATGATGTTGTTCCATGGGCTATGGAAAGTGTCCTGGAATATATAAAGCAGACTTATGGCAATCCTCCTGTCTACATTCTTGAGAATGGTCTCCCTTTCTCTATTCTGATCTCTCTCCCTCTTGTTTTTTGTATAATTTCTCTCAATTCTCTTGCCAATGCAAACGAATAGGTACACCAATGAAGCTAGATTTGCAGCTGGAACAGAAGGACACACGCAGGATTGAGTACTTACATGCTTACATTGGTGCTGTACTCAAAGCCGTTAGGTAATTAGTAAAGTGTTTCTTACTGCATCTTATCTTCTCTGCTCTTGTCTGTGTAATAAAGAAAGAAAAAAAAACATTATTACGTGTAGGAATGGATCAGACACGAGAGGTTACTTCGTATGGTCATTTATGGATTTGTTCGAGTTAATAGGTGGATACGAGCTTAGTTTTGGATTATACTCTGTCAATTTCAGTGATCCTCATCGAAAGAGATCTCCCAAACTCTCTGCACACTGGTACTCTGATTTTCTCAAAGGCAAAACCACCGTTTTTGGTTCCCAAGGCATCATCACACAATTGCTTAGCAACTTCTCTTCTTCCTCCTTGTAGTGAATTGCATTTCTGATGAATCCGGCTCAGTTTGATAAAGTCCGGTTATGTAATGAATAAAAAATACCAAGTTTATGTTTATATACCTAAGAACAACAATCGTTTAATTAGTTTATAATTGTGAGAGATTCCTTAAAATACAAGAATCTCTAGAAGATGAAGTTTGGATCTCGAAATTAGTGGAAGCTTATTGCTCACCACTCAAAATGTTTGAGCCCCACGACTTTGAGAAAATATTGGTCAAAAGTTAAATCATAGATAAATAAAAAAATCAGATTAAAAAAGAATACTTAAGAGAAAATTCATAAGCAAACAAATAGGGGTTCCAAAATATCCGGATTATCTTTTGATAAAAATAAACTAAGTCTTGGACTTATTTTGTTTTCTTTGGATTTACATAAACTAGGTATATTTGGTTGATTGGTTCCAAAATGTTCCAAAATGTTCTAAAATATCTCAATTCCCCACTTAGGAAAATAATTAGTGGACGAACCTAATTTATTTAGTTCCCATATTAAAACCCTCTCTCAGAAGATTCGTCGAATGTCTCGTTAGCTTTCCTATTTTGGATATATATGATTCTAATCCATTTATTATTTCCGTTGGAATTTACATATTCCAACCAAAGTTTGGTAATTGTGTATTGAACGAGAACTAGGGTTAGGTGAGAAACTTTATATGGTACTCGAACATCAGGTCAACATTTTCTTTTTTATAACAAAATCATATTTATTTATATGGAAATTAATGTGGTAATAGAAAAACGGCAAAACAAAAAAAGATTCTGCAAATGATGTTAAGAAAAAAAGATTCTGCAAATATAGAATCTTATAAAGCCAGAATCTCCTGATAATTCGCATTTCCAATAATAGCCCGATATTTTCGCATCCTCCATTTTTTTACCAAAAACAATTTTCCAAAGCATAGCAAAGTCAAGCACACACCTACTACCCCCACCTCTCTCCCTATATATAAATACTTGCAGGAAACTCTTTAGTGTTACCAAAAAAAAAGTTTATTATTCTTTCAGATTCCTATAAAATGTCTTCACTTGCAGATTTAATCAATCTCGATCTCTCCGATTCCACTGACCAGATCATCGCCGAGTACATATGGTTCGTAAATTTCTTCATTGATCTTTGTCAATTTCAGCGTTTGAAGTTGAGTTTGCGTATAAAAACATAGTATCTTTATGATTTTCATTTATAATAATAGATCAAAAAGTTTGCTTTGAGTTTGTGTTTGTGTCTAAAAAATATATCATTCTTGAGGTTTTTTCTTAAACATGAGTCAAAAGTTTAAAACTTTGTCTCATCTACTATGTACGTTGAAAGATTTTGTGTTTTGGTAAATAGGATTGGTGGATCGGGCTTGGATATGAGAAGCAAAGCAAGGGTAATTATAAAAATTTAAATTTTACTGTTTTTTTTTTGTTTTTTTTTGGTTTTCTTACGTAGAAATAAAAGGATTGGTATATGGTTTTTTAAAAAGAGTTAAGAAAAGGAAATCATTATATTGTTGTTATTGTAGACTTTGCCAGGACCAGTGACGGATCCATCGGAGTTACCGAAATGGAACTACGACGGTTCAAGCACCGGCCAAGCTCCCGGCGATGACAGTGAAGTCATCATCTAGTACGTTTAAAAATTTAATTATCATTTAATAATTAATGAAATTTGTAAATCGTGAATTAATATTAGTTTCGGTTTTTTTTGTATTTGTTGTTTTAGCCCTCAAGCTATCTTCAAAGACCCCTTCAGAAGAGGCAACAACATCCTTGTAAATGAAAACTCAATAACACAATCTCTTTATGAAATTTTCTTTAAACTCAATCCTTGTATAGTTTTTAAATTTTTATATATTTTATTCTTGGGATTGATTTGGGTATTAGGTGATGTGTGACGCATATACACCAGCCGGAGAGCCGATTCCGACGAACAAAAGGCATGCGGCCGCTAAGATCTTTAGCGACCCTAGTGTTGTCGCCGAAGAAACATGGTAAATATTTTAAAATGAAATGATTAATCTAATTATCGTTCCAAAACTATAGTTTTGCATAGTTTATATATTTCTTAGAACCAAAAATTATAAACATATAAACAATTTGACCTATATAAGAATAAAACTGTCAACGTATTCGTTCGTCTATACTAAGTACTTTAAAATAATTTGAAATGTAATGGTTTACCATCTTTTGAAGTATTTGTTTTTTTACCATTTATAATATATTTTCAAAATTGTAAGTTTTTTTTTTTGGATAGAAAATGTTTCCGTTAGTTGCACGAGTTATGATTATCATGTGAACACTCCACCTAGATAAAGTTTTTTTTTACTAGGAAAAAGCGTTATACGATTGATCATGTGCGATAATATTTTCATGTTTGGTTTAATCGACAATTTATTTTCAATATTAATCAAGGTTTTTTGAAAATCATATATTGAAATTCAGGTACGGAATTGAGCAAGAGTACACTTTGCTGCAAAAGGATATTAAGTGGCCGGTAGGTTGGCCGGTCGGCGGTTTCCCAGGTCCTCAGGTAAAGCTTTTTCCGGCGATCAATCTAAAAATCCATATTGACCTCAAAATCAAATTAAGAAAAAAAAATCTTTCTCAATAAAAACAGGGACCTTACTACTGTGGAGTTGGAGCAGACAAAGCCTTTGGAAGAGACATCGTAGATTCTCATTACAAAGCTTGTCTTTACGCCGGAATCGATGTCAGTGGCACTAACGGTGAAGTTATGCCCGGCCAGGTTTACTTTTACCCTTTTGTTCTTCTGATCGATTTCAGAACAAGAAATCAAATCCTTGAAACTAATCTTGTGTGGCTTTCAGTGGGAGTTCCAAGTCGGTCCTACCGTTGGAATCGCTGCCGCTGATCAGGTCTGGGTCGCTCGTTACATCCTTGAGGTATATATAAACAAAACACTCATGGCGGTTTATACACACTTTCTCTCTGTTCCTTATATACTCTGTTTTATGACTCTGTTTCTTATATACTCTGTTTTATGACTTTGTTTCTTGGATATGTGAAAACAGAGGATCACAGAATTGGCTGGAGTTGTTCTGTCTCTAGACCCTAAACCAATTCCGGTTTGTATTTTTGTTTTCCACCTAACAGTAAAAATATAAACAAAAATATTTGGTTCAGTAAAATTCACTCAATTACTCTGTTTTTGTTTTCTACTTCAGGGAGATTGGAATGGTGCAGGAGCACACACAAATTACAGGTCTGCTCTGGTTCTTGTTTATATGATTATTGCTCTGTGTTTTTGTTTTTTTCTCAATTGGGATTTTCATTTTGTGTAGTACGAAGTCGATGAGAGAAGATGGAGGGTACGAGGTCATAAAGAAAGCGATAGAGAAGCTTGGATTGCGTCACAAGGAACACATTGCTGCTTATGGTGAAGGCAATGAGCGTCGTCTCACAGGAAAACATGAGACCGCAGATATCAACACTTTCTTATGGGTAAGAATCTTTACTAAACTCATAATAAGCCTCTTTTAAAACAGTTACATGAATTGGTTTTTGTTTCATCACCATTGTACAATTTTCATATCACATGACCCTAAACCACAATCTAACTAAACCGGTTTATACAGGGTGTGGCAAACCGAGGGGCATCGATTAGGGTTGGGCGTGACACTGAGAAGGCTGGAAAAGGATACTTTGAAGATCGTAGGCCAGCTTCGAACATGGATCCTTACACTGTGACCTCCATGATTGCTGAATCCACAATCCTTTGGAAACCATGAAAGAAGAAACCTTGAGATTCAAGGAATCTCTAATATCAGTTCATGTTCATTCATCTATGGTCTCTTTCTCATTATGAAACAGTTCTCATGTGTTCTTTGTTTAAAATATTTGATTTGAAGTTCTGGGAATAATACTTACTCCAGCTTTTACTTTTTTCTATTTCTAAATCTCTACAAAATTCAGATTTTAGTTTTAGACAGACCGGGACGTATGAACCGAATTTGCAAATATGTCAGGCTTCTCCGTTACTAAAAATCCTAAAAATCACACCAAGATACATCCAAAAAATGATTTAATACAGTATATCTATCGGGCCCAATTCAGTTTTATGGACTCAAATTTATAACCATACAATATAGAAAGCCTTTCCTATAACAAAGCAAATCCAAAGGTCTGAGTCTAGGAGACACAAAATCAAAGTACACGAATCTTATGCTATTTTGATACTTGGAGAAAAAAAAATTTGAACCTAAATCAGTTGGTTATCTGGCTTGATTTTTCAACGAATACCTCTCTCCAGGGACTTATGAATAAACTTTATATTGTGTTCGTCATTTTTTGCTTATGAAATTTCATCTAATCCAACATATATAGAGTGTTTGGGCCCAATTCTATTCGGCTTCAAACAAAAAAGCTAAGATTGACTCTCTTTTTTCCCGTCAAGGATTTGGTTTAGGGCAAGACTAAATCGGACAAGATTTATAAAAAAATTTTGGGTCAGTTCTCTACTTTTTTGTTCATCGATTTTTTCTTTCTCATATGTGTTTATGATTTAAATTTTTTTGTACCAAACCCAAACACGAGTCGTGGCCCAGCTCAGATAAAACTTAGAAGCTCTAAACTACTTTGGGATAGACCGGTCCGATCGACTAAAACTTTATTTTACTATCCACTAGTTAAGACTCGTCCTGTTGGTCCATGTTAAGATAAAGTCTCGTCCATTATGATTCCATAATATTGGATAATTGGTACTAGACTTTGTTTTTAAAAAAAAGAAAAATTGCTAAAAGGTTTAAAATTTACCCAGTTATAAGAATTAAAAAAAAACAATCTGCATGTAAAAGATTGACATGCATGCATGTTTACATAAATTACATGTATACACATATAGTTTGGAAGAAGCTGTGTGAATTCTTTGGGGGATTTAAACATATATATATATATAGAGAAAAAAATAGTGGAAGTCGAAGAAGTAAATGCTTTGAGGGTTGAATTGAAACAAACGAGTCAGCAAAAGTTAGTATAAAGTTACTGTGGTATGTGTTGTGTCTAAATAGGACAATGCAATGCATGCATGCATTCGATTATCATTTAGTCATTATACCTTCATCATTTTGCAGCTTTTCTTTTTTTAACTTTTGCTTTTTTTTTTTCTTCCCTTGACTTTATCTTTTATTTTATTTTAATTTGTCAGATATAAGTGAGAACACAGAGGGGAAAAAAAGCTTTGGGAAAAGCACTTTGTTTATTGAATATTTACTTTTTTCTCTTCTACTTTTTAACAGCTTTAGAGAAAGAAAAACAAATTCCAACCCAATAATAACTTTTTCACTTATTATTAATTGCTCGCTCTCTCTCAATAAAATAAAAGAAAATAAAAATAAAATACAGGAGCAATCATAAAGCAATCGATTACAAAATGATTTCATCACCTCTCACATCAAGCTATCTTTTCTGCAATGGGCAGAAAAGTCCTGTGCCCTTCTGTCTCTTCACATTTATCACTCTTTTTACATTGAATTGCTCCTTTTCTTCCTCTCTCTTCTTGCTTTCTCTCTCTCAACCTTAAACTTACATCAATTAATTAAGATTTTGATCCATTTATGCTGACTTTGCGTTTTGGAATTTTGAGATATTCCAACATTTATGTCAATTTTTTTTATATAGTGCCCACTTTTTAACATCTTGCGGAAAAGCTCATTTAGATTTCATACCTACTTAGAAAAATCCATATCAACGTACGCATAAATGTGATGGGTTTATAGATAGAGTTGTTATAAAAACTCTCATAAATGTGATGTGCTTATAGATTGTGTTTGTTGATCTATATTATTGCCTTTCTTAATCTTCATTTGCAAAACATGATTTAATAGAATTTTTCTAATGCAATTTTAAATACTTCATATATAAAGTAATGTCTAAATTTAACATAAATACTATTTTTTTTTTTTTTTGTAATTTGAGATAATCAAGTCAACATCTTATTGGGCGTACATGACTAAAACATGTCCAATCACAACTGACTTAAGCCACCTGACTAATTGGTGGACTAGTTCGAACGAAAAAACTTAGTTCACCGGATATTCAGCTGAGAAGCCAAGGTTCAATTTGCAACGCAAGAACCAAATGACACGTCATCAATCCTGACTTTCAAAACGTGCAATAGCTTTTTTTCAAACGAGAATCAAACTCAAGGCATACACTCATTTCCCAAATCAATTCGCTACATGAATATACCTCACATGTAAATAAAATTAAAATGTAATGTGGTTTTTAAGCTGCAAATGTATACTCCATGGAAAATCCTTACATCCCACAACTTTATTCTTTTAAGTTATATATATGAAAAAATAAATCAGTTGTTAAATACGTACGAAATAAATATAATTCAGCAATTCTTAATCTACAATCACATTCATAACAATCATTCATTAGGTTGTGGATATATACGGTCCATGTGTAGCAACCAAATATTAACTTGAATTCAAAGTTAATAAATATAGAACCGAGACATGAGGCTGGAAGAATAATTTTTTAAAAAACCGGTATGGTTTGGAACCTAGTCGGTATGGTAAGTACAATATATGTATTATAGTTACGAAATGTTGGTGGGTGTCACAGTACATTCTTTGGTGTTGTGTGCTCTTTCACCCTCATAATATTCTAACTTTATTTATTAATCATGATAAAAATATATAGATATAGAGAATTTGACGTTACATATATATTCAACAAATTTTAATATAAAGATATGGACCCCCTTATGAACAATGTACATCACATCTCTCTCTCTATGACTGTTGTTGGTTAATGAGACAACTACAACACCTTCATGCCACATCTCATTCTTCCCCAATCTTCGGTCTTGTCCATTGCATTTGAACCAACCCATGGTACAATTTGCCAATTCCTAAGGCCCCATCTCTTTTTTTCTTTTTCTTTCCTATAGATTTATATATTCCTATAGAAGGGAAAACAATTGGCATAGAGTGGCCGATTTGTGGTGAAATAAAGAATATAACAAGGATTTATGTTCTTTTAAATATTGACGTTAAGTTTGATGAAAATTTATATTAAAAAAATCTTGATTAATATTCAAACTGAAAACCTAAAACGGAAGAAATTGTTTACAAATGAAATCGAACAACTTCTGAGTTTAGCAGATTATATTTTATTTTCTATAAGCTAGGTGATAAGTAAATGTGCCTTTTAGACTTTTAAATAGTAATCTTCGAAAAATTATATGTTGGAAGTACTACTGTTGGTTCCAATATTAAAATATTGAACCTTTTTCCAGTTTTAAAATATCTCTCTAGCTATTGAATATGTTCGAAATTATTACGAACCTTACAAAAAAAATATTATGTGCCGTATTTATGTAGATTGATTACTAGCTAGTGATCAAACTTTAAACAAAACTATATCTATACATTACAATGGATCATGATAACTTTTTAGTGTATATATATATACTAAATTTGAGTGTATCTTTATAACCAATTTTTTTTTCTCACCCGGCTTAGCCGTGCAACAGTGCAATTTCATTGTGTGATAGGAAATATATGTAGCTTCTACTTAGCTATAACTTTACAAAATCTTAAAAGGGGATAATAATGTCAACCTTTTTCTTGTTTCCTCCTTTTTGAGATTGGAAGGGAATGAAATAATTTAATTCACAACTCTAGAAATTTTGCTATTTGCATATCATAAAGTGGTGGGTCCACAACAACCCTAAGATTATATTTCAAAATACGAAAAGCTTAAAAGTATTTTTTGGGTGTTTCTTTAAACATAATATGGAAGATTTTAGTATTCACTTTATTCTCCAATTAGAATGGCCACTTGAGAGTTGAGAGGGATATTTGTGCTCGGTGAAAGTGAAAGGAAAGGAAAAAAAATTGAAAATAAAAGTGAGAAAGCATATTATATATCATTGTTAATGAGACAATGATGAATAAATAATGTTGGGCTATTCCCATGTAAATACCAAAAACTAATTAATGATAATCTGTGAGTATCTAGAAGAACATTCTTTTCATTTCTTTTATTCTTATTTTTTACACTTCACTGTTTGTTAGGATTTATACTACAATCAAATAGTAGTAGACCCAATCATGATAATCTGTGAGTAATACACACAAAAATGAGCACATATGAGTTATACATATAATAATAGTAGAAAAATTAGAATTTTTGTTTTCTAAATACATATTCTGAAAAGTTAATTATTATTTTTAGCTAAGTGAAAATCAGTACTAAAATTATTATGCAATGATTATACTATATATATATATATATGTTCGTTAAGATACCACACAAGAAAACACTTTTGCAGGACGCTCCAATGGGGTCGATTATTTCTTATATATTCCTTAATCTTGATCTCTTTCCCTCTCTCAATTAGAAAAATGAGCAAATGTTTATTTCGGTCCAAAGTTTTTATTTTATTTTTTCTTTCTAATGTGTAGGACAATTTTTCCATAATGGTAATTACAGAATGCAAGAAACATATGGGTCCATTACAAAAGTTAAATTAATATTCAGCATACATATAGACAGAGGACGACAGCTGGTTTAATAGGCAGCTATAGGAGTCTTGCCTTTTGCCCTACTTGAATAATTTTCACTAAACACTCTTTATTTATTTTTTTCGACTTTTATAACCAGAAATTATTTTGGAATCGAAATTCGTTATGAATTTCAGATCTACAACTACAAAATAAATAATACGAACACACTACTTAAAAATAATGTACCCAAAAAAACTACTATCTGAACTTTACAGATAGACCACATATAAACTATGCTTACTTAAGTGACAATATGTATTATGTATAACTTAAGTGAATTTATTGATTGATTAGTAAAATATAGCATCTAAAACTTAATGGAGTTTTTGTTTAATTCAGTTTTCAATTAAAATGAAAATATAAATAATTGTATTTTTAAATAATGCCATCATAGTTTTGTTTAAATCCAGCTTAAACCAAGTAAATCTTAATTAAGCTCTAATTATGAGTGGTAGTGTAATGATTTAGTGATGCCTGATTTCTCGAATTTTGAAGTCATGGACCGATTGTAGAAAGAATTCCAAATAACGCACGGCTTCATTTTCAGCCAAAAATAAGTATGGGTTTGCTGCGAATATTCTTTGCTTTTGCAAAAAAAAATCTTCATCTTCCACAAGCCAAACCTTTTTTAGTTAAAAAAGAACAAATCTATATTAAAGATAAATTTTACAAATCTTTGAAATACTTAATTCAGGAAACTTTCAAATTACAATAGAAGAAAAGAAGACAGTGTATGATTCAACGATACAGATTTATATATACTACAACGTAGGAAAAATAAATAAATAAATAAATAATGATTAAAAAAAAGGGAGACTCACAAAAATGCCCCTTTTTTAATACCCCTTTTCAAAAATGCCCCCTTTGGCTGTCCATTTTTAAAAATACCCCTTTTTATGTACAAAATGACTAAATTACCCTTCTTTTAATAAAAGATATCACAAATATATAAGGAAAATAACAAAATTAGGTCCACAAAATACAAAATATTTTTTGGCGGGAAAAGTGATCCCGCAATTTTTCCCGCCAAAACACTTGTAAAAACTTGTAAAAAACCTTTAAAAAACCTTGTAAAATTTTCCCGTAAAATGTTTTCCCGCCAAAAAAATTTTTTTGCGGGAAAAGTGATTCCGCAATTTTTTTGGCGTTAAATTTTTGGCGGGAAAATTTTTCCCGCCAAAAATTTACAAGGTATTTTAAAGGTTTTTTACAAGGTATTTATAAGGTTTTACAATGTATTTTAAAAGGTTTTACAACGTATTTACAAGGTATTTATAAGATATTATAAGATTTTACAAGCTATTTTATAAGGTTTTTACAAGTTATAAGGTTTTACAAGTTTTTTATAAGGTTTTACAAGTTATAAATACCTTATAAAACCTTATAAGTACCTTGTAAAACCTTTTAAAATACATTGTAAAACCTTACAAAACACTTGTAAATACTCTGTAAAACCTTTAAAATACCTTGTAAATTTTTCCCGCCAAAAATTTTCCCGCCAAAAAAAAAAAAATTGCGGAATCACTTTTCCCGCAAAAAAAATTTTTTGGCGGGAAAATTTTTTGGCGGGAAAAAATTTTACGGGAAAATTTTACAAGGTATTTTAAAGGTTTTTTACAAGTGTTTTGGCGGGGAAATTGCGGGATCACTTTTCCCGCCACAAAATATTTTGTATTTTGTGGACCTAATTTTGTTTCAAATAAGGGTAAAATGGTCATTAAAAATTAAAAGAGGGCAAACTTAAAAATGGACTCTCAAAGGGGGCATTTTTGAAAAGGGGTATTGAAAAAGGGGCTTTTTTAACAATTTCTCTAAAAAAAAATAGAATGTGTGACAAAGAGATATGAACGTCAACGGATTGGTAGAATCAACGGAGACTTTCATTCTCCGATATATTCCAAAAAGGTGTAAATTATTAATTTAGACAATATGGAACCTCACGTTCTGTTGGATCCATTTAATGCGTGCAGTGATAATTTATTTTAATTTTTATAAATTCTATACTATATAAAATCAGAAAAGTTAAAACAAAACAGCATTAATTGTTTAATTACTTGTCATATTGGATCTCACTCACCGACGTACGTTTGTGTCCATGCATTATATTATCACACGTTTAAGAGATCCATCTACTCTGCAATTTCTTCAGATTTAGTAATTATGCTTTTTCTTAATAATAAACGAGAATTCTTGTATACAAACATTTAATTTATTATTCTCCATTATTTGTTATCCTATTTTCTTTGAACCATGATAGCTCGAGTTTTAATCCAATTGATTATTCATAAATAAACAATAAAGTACATTAATTTAAATACTCATTCTGTTTAATTTTAAATATTTTTTAAAAATTTTACACATAAATTAAGAAAACACAAAAATTTCATTTAATTTATCTCTTTAACATAAAAATTAACTACAAATAAATCAACCAATAAAATAATAATGTAAAATATAATTGGTCAAAATATTTTATATATTTAACTTTTACATAGAAATTTGAAAACACTATTTAAAAAAAATAAAAAAATCTCTAAAACATCACTTAAAACGATACATATAGAGTATAAGACAAAATCCATAAATACCAATTATCAAACAAAAAGCTTATGATAATAGAGATTAGCTTCTTCTTTTTTTGACATAGTGTCATTTCCATTAATAAAAACTTAAACCGGAACCGGTACAGTGTATTACCTGGATAACTTTGCGATAGCATCAACTTCACGATTCATAGAGATGAAAGAAAACCTAATTTTTAGGATAGTAGAGATAAATTCAGGATATCGTAAAATTTTTAATAAAAAAATCACTCAATTGATCGAACGATCAATTGCTTTAAATCAGAAGAGACTGAGAGGTTTGTAAAACCCAGTTCAGATGCCAAAACTAAAAGAAATTATATTTTTTCAATCACTATGAACACAATAAATCAAGTAAATTAAAGTAGAAAACAAGAAAATAATAAAATAAAAACGATGAAACGATTTAACAACACTTTTAGAGCGCACTAGACATTGGAAATTTTGTTGTGATTAATACATATAAAAATATATAAACTATCAAGAACTTTTCTAGAATTCAAATCATAGAATTTCACTGAAAAATATTTAAAAATATTAATCTCTATGCTTAAATATATGAATCCCGAACCGTAGTTTGAATGCAAGACACTAAATAAGCTATAGGTTCATTAGCTCACAATTTACAATAACATCAATTTTCATTTGCTAAGGAAAAATTGCTCTTGTAGATTCATTCATGCATTTAAACATGTCTTTGTGTGTTACCACCTATGATCTAAAGCTAGCTAGGTAACAATTCGATATCTAACACAAAGAACAATTAAGATGAAGAAACCGAATGATATTTCTATAAATCAACATCTGAAACTATGAAAACTAATTAAATGACACAATTTCACAATGCTACTAATATTACTGTATTAGCAATGATATGATTTTCTATATGTATTCAAAGGAATTCACGCTTAAAGCAACCATTAGAAAAAATCGGTAATTAACGAATCACAATTTATGATATTTGTTTTTTGTCAAAAAATCACATTTTATAATATACTTTTTGCAAAACTTGTTATAAAGCTGAATTCCAATAATGGAACTTAATATATATTTTCGTTAAATTCCAATCTACTGACAATCGTCAAAACCATTAAATTAATGCGAAATGCACGTAGCAAAAATTAAGCATAGGGAAAAAAGATATAAACTTATAAAGACATACATGCAATATGATGGACCTACATCAATTATATCTCTAAAGTTAGCAACTAATCAATGGAAGACACGTGGGTATTAATCTGGTAGGAAAATAATAGAGATCATGCTATTAAAAATATATATGTTTTTCTAAAGAAAGTTAAACTAAGCCATTTTCATCAATTTTCTGTATGACCATTCATTGTGGCCTAGTTCCATATATAATACAAATATTTGGCATATCTCTGCCTTTTTGTACAAGGAATATCAATTTACTTCTTATTAGACAAGTCACAAGTGGTCTACTCTATTTTTTGTTTTCTTGCTCTTAGTCGTACGTGACTAATATGTTTTATATGTGCTTTGAACGTTTCTTATTGACATAATTTTAAATGGTTAAAGTTTATTACAAAGCCGTAATATTCAAATTTGCCTAACCCTGAAAGGTATTTTCATTCATTTACTTTGAATGAAAACTCTTAAAAGATTTTTTTTTCTGGACAAACAAACTCCAAAAGACTAAGCCTGACTTTCTTGAGACGGGAATCAGCGCGCAACGATAGTGACATCATAATTTTAACCATCATTCATAACAATTGTTTCCGTAAAACAAAACATTAAACTTTTAATAACTAGGACTATATATTTATCCGTTGCGTAAATTTAATATATTTTGGATTTTAGTTTGGACTCTGGAGATAGAGATTTTGATAACGGAAAGAATAAAACATAAGAGCCAAAGTAAAGCTTATGTCCTTAGAGAAATTAATGGGGCACAGAATCCGATCAAACGTCAATAACTAAGCCAAAAATCAAGCTTCGTTGCTCTCTAGTTTCAATGTTCCTTTAATTAACTAAACAGAAAAAGGTTTAGTTCCCAATATAGCAATTCATGGATCAGCTAATAGTTTAATACTACTACTACTGTACTACTGTTAATTGATGACAATCCTTTGGGTGAGCCTAGGGGTTTAAAAAAAACACCAATTTTCAAAAGTATAAATGTAGCTCGTTGAGGGACAAAAAATAACTCGTTCAGAAAACGAAATTAAATATTGCTAGGTTTGGAATATATGAGTTATTGAACTCAATTGCTTGTACTATTAACTAAAGATAAAAAGAAATTTAGTGTATCCTAGGAGTTTTAGAAACCTAACTCAAAATTAGAAATGGACCTCGTTCATATTTATACAAGTATAGCTAGGGTTGTTATATTGTTTTTAATTAAAAGTGCTTTTTAAATAGAATCTTAATACCTTGTTTAACTCACATGCAGCAAAACGTCTAAAAACTGCAAGCAGACTGTAAAAGCTTTACTTTCCAATATTTATATTTATATCTTATAAGAAAAATATTACTGTACTATAATCAACGCATGAAATATCATTTATTTTAATTTGCTATATACACAGTCTTACAATTTATTATTCTTTTTATTTCAAGCATTTAAGATTTGTCGAGATTTTATGTATTGATTGATGGTCATGTGAGGAGAGAATAGTTAATTATTGTTTTCTTAGAAGACAATTCAAAGAAAAATATATAAGAGTTATTATTAAAATGAGAAGGAATATTTGGGAGAATGAAAAGGGAATTAGAAGCAAATATTTAGGTTCTTTAGGGTTCACTTGTTTTTGTTTACTCAGGGAAACAAACAAAATCTACTTTCTGGCTGAATATTTTCTTAGGTCTAATATATATTTTAACTTCACGTATATTCTAAAAACATGCATGTTACGTTACAAGAATTGATCGAATTCTTTATTTGACACTTGGTTAGTTGGTTATATGTACATACATACGGAGGGCCTTGTAATACACACGTATGCGTATATGTAGCTACTAGCTATGCCTATGCGTATCATGAAATGTATATATGCATCTGAAGATAAAGGTATACTTTGTAAGACAAATTAAAAGTGGGATAAAATAATAACAAATTATTAGACGAAACAAAGGTATCGAATATTTAAATACTATAAGACTTTATACTTTTTCATTATTTTCATTGAAATATTTTAAATATTTTTCTATTTATTAAAAATTAAAATTGATAAAATATTTGATAGAGTCAACTCCATAGAATTTTGTAAAATTGTGAACGAAAATGTGAAAATGCCGTGTACAAAGAAGATAAACATTAAAAAATCTATGTAAACCCCTATTTTTTTTTTTTTTTTGAAAATATAAATTTTAAAGCGACATAGTACTTTGATTTGGCTCTAATTAATAGACAACACAAATCGGTCAAACAAGTAACCGGTTGATAAAATAGTCACATCTCTACGAACTAAATGTCTATACGAGCTATTCATAAACTCAAGAACGTACTGATATTTAATGTATATTTATCTCTTTAGGTATAGTTGAACAATCTACGGTCAGAAACTTGAATTTGTTTGATTCCAAAATCGTATAAGAAATTATTATAATAAAGAAAAGATGTGAAGAGAGTGAAGTGAGAAGCGAAGAGAGTGGGGGAGAAAATAAAAAAGGAGTCAGAGAGGAGACAGTCTCTTTCTCTCTCTCAACATATGTATCCCGTCGTCTCCGGGGTACCAAAATCAAAGCACTCCATTTAAATATATATATATATATCAAAACTTTTTATTTTATTTTAGTTATAGGTCTTGTGTTTGTTTTTTTCTTCTTGTTATTTATTTATTTATTTAACTTTGGCTTTTGCTTTGACTATATAGATTAGATAGGACAGAAGAGAGCGACCCTTTATTCTCTCTCCTCTTGTACTCTTCTCCAATATTTTTAATTATTATTCTTCATGATAATCTGTGAACATTATTATTTTATAAATACCAAAGAAGTTTTTGATTTATTATTCAAATTGCTAAGGTTTTAATATATGATAATAATAGTATTAATGTTTACTCTAAAAGGTGTATACTTTTCATCTATGAAAATGGCCGACTATTAATTACAAAATTTACATTTGAAAATTTCATCTACTAAATTGATAGAAACCCAAATTTATTTCGTTATTATTCTTCCTTTTTTTTTTTCAGTTTAGTTATTCTTCATTCTTTTATCTATGGAAATTAAACAATGTCTTGGTAATTACTAGAACGAAAACAATTAATTTAGCCTTAGAATATTTTATTTTGTATTGGTAGATGAGTTTACTTGGTGAAAGGTGAAAAAGACAAATATAAAAATACCATCCCAAAACAAATAAAAAGCTTCCAATATTTGGAATATAGCGAATTACAATAGTGCCCTTTCTCAACTATCGTTTTCCAAGATATACTCTCGAGGAACAACATCTCACACATACATACATGTACATGAACACACATATCTCTCTCTCTCTTACCTGTTTTTAATTTTCCTGGATTTAGTTTTATTCCTTTTTTCTCTTCTGCCTTTGCTTCACAACACACATACCTCTATCTCTCTCTCTCTTCCTTCTTTTTCTCTCTCTGCGTCTTACTTTGAGCATGTTTGTTTCTTCAAGAAGATCATTACTCAACTTCTCTCTCTTCTTCTACTTCTTCTAAGCTTCTCTTCAACTTCATCTCTCTCACTTTCTCCTTTCTTTTCGAGATATAGAGAGAGAAAGAGAACAAAAAAAAAAATCAAATCTTTCAGACACCCTTTTGACTTCTTTGCCCAAAGAATCCCTCTGCTTTCTTTTTTCTTCTTCATAGAGAAAATCATTTTAAATTCCGAAGCAAAACCCTCAAGAGAAAAAACAAAAGAATAGTCATCATCATCAACTTCAGTGGCAGCAATAGCAAGAGAGGCTTCTTTAATTAATTATGTCCATGGAAGGAGTTTTTCTAGAGAAAACCAAAACAAACACAACAACTACTCTCCCTGATCTATCTCTCCACATCAGTCTCCCAGATATTCATCAATATCATCATCACAATGAATCTTCCAAAGAATCTTCAAGAAGATCGTCCCAACCCGAACACAACAACCGATCATCCAACTTTGAACTCTCTTTATCTCATCATAACCACCCAACCGCAAGAATCTTCCATTGTCCTGATCGAAGAACTCTTAATCTTCCTCATCAGCAGCATTACAACAACCCTATCATTAATGGTGGAAGTCTTCATCATCAAAGGGTCGATGAATCCGAGATTAGTAATCTCCACCGTCCAATTAGAGGCATCCCGGTCTATCACAACCGTTCATTCCCTTTCCACCAACAAAACTCTCCTTCTTCTTCTTTACCTTCTCTTGGAGGAGGAGACTTGGATCAAATCTCAATCTTAAACTCATCTTCCGGCTATAACAACGCTTACCGATCATTACAATCTTCCCCGAGGCTTAAAGGTGTTCCTTTGCATCATCATCATCATCATAATAATCACTATGGATCAGTCGTTGGATCTTCAGATTCGTCTTCTCCTCATCATCATAACCATCATCATCATCATGGGATGATCAGATCAAGATTCTTGCCTAAGATGCCGACAAAGCGGAGCATGAGAGCTCCAAGGATGCGTTGGACAAGTAGCCTCCACGCACGGTTTGTTCACGCTGTTGAGCTTCTAGGCGGTCATGAAAGTACATATTTATAAACACACACATTTATATCATAATCGCATTCTAATGATCCTTCCCTTTTTCTTCAATTTATTCTCAAAGTTTTTAATCTTTTTTTTTTCTTCTTGTTGTGGTGATTCTAGGAGCAACTCCAAAGTCGGTTCTTGAGCTCATGGATGTAAAAGACTTAACTTTAGCTCATGTGAAGAGCCATTTGCAGGTAAAATCTACACTCTACTTGAAATTTAATTAAACAAAAGACATCATCAAAGAATCAATCTTAATTTAATTTGTTAATTTTGGTTTATCTTTCATCTTCTTAATTGGTTTCTTTCCCCTCTAATGAGTCTAGTTGAGTTAGTTCTTTACCAATCAAGATTCTATAATTACGGATATTTCATAGTTTTCATCACCATCATATCACTCTCTACTCCTTTGCGTTGCACAAAAACAGCTGAATCAAGAAACAAGGTTTTTATGTACGTATATATCATCAGAGCAATGAATAGAGCTGTGTTACTTTTATTTTCTTGTTTTGTCTTTGCTTTAAGTTTAGTCATATTTTGGAAGAGATGGCACAATTGCCAAGAATATTGAAGCAGTTGAATGAATTTAAAGAGAGAAAAGAGAGAGTAGTTATAGCTTTAAGTGACTGTAACCTTTCAGAGAATTATTAAACAATTGAGAATTGAGATGATATATATTTGGATTATCATTCTTATTTTCTTTTTTAAATTAGGAAGAGGGGACAAAAGTAGTCATCATTACTCAATGATAATAATACAATCTTTCTATACTCAACCTTCTTTCAGACATCAACCTCGTGGTCTTAAATTTATAAATAAATAATTATATGTACATCATCAGTTCCAAGACAAACCCAGAAAACCACACATATGTACTACATATATTATTTATTTAATTATATAAAGTTCATATGTGTCTGCATATATGTCTTCAGCTTTGTCATCTGTATCACATTATACAAAAAAAATCTATTTAGTTTTTCAGGATCTTTTGTCCGTTTTATTTTTGTTTTCCTTTGTCTTTAATTAGATTTATGGTTTATTCTTAGTTTTAGAGCTCTCATGCCTTTAATTTTTTTTGCAGATGTATCGAACTGTTAAGACCACTAACAAGCCTGCTGCTTCATCTGGTACGTGTTATTCTTTTACACATACATGTTATGCAGATTCACATTTCTTTAGTATAGCTTTTTCAGCTTTATATATGCTAAAGAGATGGTACTTGTTTATAATAACTACTAAGAAAGAGATACAATAAAGCTTAGGATTCGCCAACAAAATTTTATCAGAACTGGATGTCCAATATAGACACTATAATAGTTTATTTTGAATATAATGTTTATAATGAATTAATCCTCAATCAGAATTTGAATCTGTGAATCGATATTTGTATATTTGTAGAAATGCGTAAAATTATATCTGTTATTTTTACTATTTGATTCTACTATTAGTTCCACTATTTCTACTATTCTCTTTTCCCAAAATAATAAAAAACAAGCCCTAAGATATTGGTCAAGCTCAAGGCTTATCCTTCCTTTGATTGAAACCCTAAAGTTGAGTGGTCAAGGTTCAAAGGAAACCAAACAAACATTTCTCCCCAATAGAAAAATCACTTCTTTATATTCATATGGATTTTTCTTTACGAAAATATGATTCATTTGTTTAGTTTTATTATATGGCACAATTTCCGAGTTTTTAAAACTACTTTTTGGGACACATATTAGGTTGGTCAAACGAAATGCTGAAAAACATTTAAAGAAAAACAATTTCTTCACTGCATTGTCTTTTACCAAAAGCTTACAACAATGGCTCAATTTTAAATAAGAACCCTTAGACCACCATTAACAAGGGTATCTTAAAGAGTTCTTAAGTAAAAAATGTGGCTTAGCTAAGACCCAAAACTAAGAAAAGTGGCTTAGCTAAGACCCAAAACTAAGAGTTCTTAACTTTAATACTTCTAAGAACCATTTTTAAGATACCATTGTTAATCATGCTCTTATAGGGTAAAAAGAATTGAGACGAAAGTAAATAAAAGGTTAAAATATTTTCAGATGGGTCAGGCGAAGAAGAAATGGGCATAAATGGAAACGAAGTTCATCATCAATCATCGACGGATCAAAGGGCACAATCTGATGATACTTCTCTTCATCAAGAAATTGACATTTCTTCCACACAACCTCGTTGGAGTAACTCTTCACGGTACGTTTACGTATTATAACCTTATCATATATACGTACATGTATTAGTACACACACGATATGTATATTATAAACATTAGGTAAGATTGACGAACTTTGATATATGGTATAAGATTTAGGGTTCTCTCACCTAATTGTTCCTACTTCTTACCAAGTTCATATAACAATTTTTTGGTTTATCCCATATATCTATTTTCTTCTAACAAAAAAATATTCTTTTAGATGATATTTTAAGTTTGTTTTCGTTCAGTTTAAGGGAACAAATTAGAGTGGAAGTTTTGGTTACAATGAGATGAAATTGTTTAGGAATTAGGTGATTTAAATATGTGTACCAAGTTTTTAATTATTATTTGGTTTGGGTTTTTAAGGTTCATAATAAACGAATTTTGTTCATATGCATGACATGTAGATTGTGGATCAAATAGTAACATGCAAAAATCGCCATTTGTATATCTAGTGGTTTTCCCTTTTTTGGGCATTTGGATTTCAAATAATACAACTATTATCAATTGTTACTGACGACAATTTAGTTAGCAAAATACCTGATAAAAAAAAAATCTATACATCAATAAATACAATTTTTCTTAATTAGTTTTATTTCTTTTCTTAAATCATATAATAGAGAGACATGGCCATCAAGTAATAACTGCTCAAGCGACATAGATACAATGATCAGAACTTCATCAACATCAATGATCTCTCACTATCAAAGATCCAGCCTTCAAAATCAGGTACTAATTATTCTCATATAAACATATTTAGATAGATATATTCTGTCTTAGTTTTGATTTCTTTAATCTAATTAACGCTAATTTAGCAGGAGCAAAGGTCGAATGATCAAGCAAAGAGGTGTGGAGATCTTAGTTGTAACAATCCAAGTTTGGAGTTTACATTAGGCAGACCAGATTGGCACGAGAAATGACTTTCTTGATCGATTTGGTTTTTTCAATATATATTGGTTTTTTTGTTCTCTCTCTCTCTCTATATATATATACTCAGAAACATGTATGCAGTATATATCCTTGTGAAGATGAAATTCTCAGCGTAAAAGAAGAAGAACACGTAGAGAGTCAAGCTATTCAAGAGTGTTGATTTTTGCAGAGAGAGAGAGAGAGATAATCACTACCAAAAGGAAGAAATTTGGAGGTTCTTCTTCTCAAAGTTCCATTGATGATTTGATTATAAAGTGGATATAATCAATGTATGAGTTTTTGTTTTGTTTTTTTTTTTTCCGGGGGTTTTGTTTTCTGAGGTTGATCTGGTGCGATCATAAGTTATATAACTGGAAGATCATCAAAATTTGGTGAAAGTTTGGATTTTTTTTTGAAAGCCTCTTGGTGGGCTAGAGGGTTTCAAGTGTCTGTTGGTTTTTGGCAGCTGAAATGTAGAGAGAGCGAGAGATCTGAATTGAGATTTCATATGTATACTGATCATTCTTAAGTACATAAACACACAAAATGTATGCATACACAGATCCAAAAATCCGTAGACATTGATCACAAAATGTTTCAAGATGCATTTTGAAAGATTCTTATCGTTCTCTGCTTCTTCACAACTAAATCCTTAGATCATATATATATCAAGCTTCCATTTAACAACAAACTTAGACCAAAACTCGGGTTTTATCTACAAACTCGGTAGTGATGGATTCTCAGTTGGATGATTCGATGTTTACCTCCCGGTCTTGGTGTTGATGACGACTGAAAGTGTTACCTGAAATGGCTGATCCCACCACTGAAACCGATTGTTTCGCCAACCGTAGGCTTCCTCTTGTTCCCAACCACACAACATAGAAGAACCCAATCCAACCTGATCCAATACCAATTCAATACATATAGGAAGTAACTTGGAGTGTCATTTCAAGATTCCAAAACAGACTCAGAGCAGAGTATAACCAACCTGAAGCTATTAAGACAGAAACAACGGCAGAAATTGTAGCGGTAGATATGACGAATGCAGCAACGGATAAGGCTCCAATGTAAACACCAGTCAAGCAAAGAAAGAAGAGTGCCAAGAAGCCACCAGCAACAGCAAGTGAAATCATAAGAGAAATGATGATAGCATTAGCTGTTGCAGCTACAAAGAAGAGTGTGAATACAACCAAAGCCATTGTTGTAAGAAGAACTATTGTTCCCATCTGCAACAACAACAAGAAGATAATAACTAATCAAGTCTGAGGTACCCACGAAATTTGACTCAAATGGGTTCAATAGAGCACTAAACTTTTCAATAAAGCATCAAACTTTTCATCAATGGTAAAGGGACACAGAACCAAGACGATTTAGGGCACAAAATGTTAACTTACTTCAGCAAATCGAGGGTTACATTGAAATTGAAAGTCGTCTCTAATTAGGTTCAATCATTGAAATCAAAATCCACTTACAGTGATTACAAGCAGAGCACGAAGGGAGCTGCCTCTACGAGTCCAGAGAAGAATCTCGCGTCCTGTTCTTTCAGAAGCTTCTCGAAGCTTAGGCCCATTTTCGGCGACGGAGTTTCTAACACGATCAAGAAACGAAGACGACGCATCACCGGTTTTCGAATCTGGGAACAGAATCGAACCGATCGTGAGACAAATCAAGGAATAGAGACTCTTCAAATCCTCATCCTTCTCCACAGAGTCCGGTTTACGATAACCATTCTTCGTTCCTCCGTTGACAATTTCTCCAACATCATCGCCACCGACAACGTCGGCGTAGGTTTTATTCTCCGTCTCGTCGTGATCTTGCGCCATTCTTGGAAATTAGAAACTAACCCACCAGTTGTTTCGATCGGATTTAGGAACTAATACGAGTAAGGAACAAAAGTTGAGATATTTTAATAGATAGATAATGGCGGACAAAACAGCTGTTTAGTTTTTGTTGAAGGATTGTGGGATCAGTTGGTATTCGGTGCTTCTCATGTGAGTACGGCTCGTGGGTTCGAGTCCCCAATTTTGCAAAAAAATTTAAAACTTTGAGAACACATATCAAAACGACGTCGTTTCGATACGCACCATAACGGAGTTGACTAACAACCGTTAGATTGACTCCGATTTTTGCACGTTGTATCAAGTATAGGGTATGAGATTCAAATTTTATTGAAGTTTAGGTTGTAAAATACCCTACAAAATTGTCCAGGTATGAAAATCCACGGCGCAGACAGTACGGGTATGAAAACGACGTCGTTTTGATACACGTCAGCGTACACGTGTACGATGACTCAGCACCGTAACGGAGTTGACTAACACCCGTTAGATTGACTCCGATTTTTGCACGTTGTATCAAGTATAGGTATGAGATTCAAATTTTATTGAAGTTTAGGTTGTAAAATACCCTACGAAATTGTCTATATATGAAAATCCACGGTGCAGATAGTACGGGTATGAAAATCCCCTTTTCCCGAAATCGGGGACATGTGTAGCACCGACGCGGCTTTAAACCCCCGTTAACCGGAGTAGATAGATACAACGAGCGTGTGTATTCAACGCGTTACACATGCGAGTGGTTAATTGTTTTCTCATTACGGTTTTATTATTTGGGCTTGTTAGGCTTTTTGAAAGGCCCGTTATATCAATATATTTTTTATTTATCAAAGCCTGCAAAACTACCCTTAGATTAATCAAAATTTGCATAATATTCCTCAATTTTATACAAAATTTTAATTAATCCAACTAACTATAAATTTGTGATATATTTTCACACAACAATGTGCTTGAAATTTAGAATTCACAAAACCTGCATAACAATGGTGTCTTTAGCAGAGGTTGTTTCAGCGAGTGTTGAAGTGTTGCTTCTGTTATCTACTCAACAATTAACTTCTGGACTTCAATTTTTCTTCTCCCCAATCAGTGCTTGCTTAAACTGGAACAGATGTGCAACGCCTTTCTTTGGAAAGGAGCTCCGAATTCAGCTAGGGGAGCTAAGATTTCTTGGGAGATTGTTTGTTCCTCAAAAGAGAGTGGTGGACTTGGTCTGCGAAGGTTAATATCTTGGAATAAGGTTCTGGCCTTGAAGTTGATTTGGTTGCTCTTCACTGCGGCGGGTTCCTTATGGGTTTCCTGGGTCAGAATAAATTTAATAGGGACCAGGAACTTCTGGGATCTTAATCCTGCTACTTCTGGTAGTTGGATTTGGAGGAAGCTTTGTAAGCTTCGCCCATTAGCTAGACCCTTTCTGGTGTGTGAAGTTGGCTCGGGTGTTACTGCTAGCTTCTGGCAGGATAATTGGACTGGCTTGGGGCCACTTATTGATTTGGTTGGATCCACCGGACCCCAGGTGGTTGGGATGCCGATCCAGGCTGTGGTCCGTGATGCATTAAGGGGTTCTAATTGGTGGATTATGTCATCTAGGAGCAGGAATCCGTTAATCACCTTGCTCAAAAATGTTCTGCCAAGTGCCGAGAACATGATTGACTGTCAGCATGATGATTTGTATCTCTGAAAAACTGATCACCATGCTCCTTCAATCAAGTTTTCTACGGCTAAGACTTGGCACGCTATTCATCCGGATCCTGTCCATGTTCCTTGGCATAAATCTGTTTGGTTCAAGGACCGGATACCTAAGCATGCCTTTATTTGTTGGGTGGCGGCTTGGAATAGATTACACACACGGGACAGGTTGAGGAACTGGGGCCTTGTTATTCCCTCTTCTTGTGTGTTGTGCAATGCCTTTGACGAGACTCGGGATCATCTCTTCTTCCAATGTGATTTTAGCCGTGAAATCTGGGGCTACTTTACTAATGCTGCGACGCTAACTCCTCCTCCGATGTTCATACCATGTCTCTTGTGGTTAAGGAACGCTTCTACAAATTCAAATGTGTCTACCATCATTAAGCTGGCTTTCCAAGCTTCCCTCTATTTTGTTTGGAAGGAACGGAACAGCCGCATTCACTCTGGAAATTCTAAGCCCGCCTCGGTGATCATCAAAGAAATTCAAACGATCATTAGAGCCCGCCTCGACCCTCTCTCTAGGACTCAAAGATGCCAGCCACCGGGCTTCACTCTCTTGTCTTCCTGGTTTGCTATCTTTCAGAGTTGATAGGGAGTTGGTGTGTTTTTGTTTCTGGTCTATGTGTTTTGTTTTGTTGCTTTCCGCCTCCTTGGTTGCAGGCTTTGGTCGACACTATTCTCGCTTTTGGATCTGGCTTGGGCTAGGTCTGGGTTGTTCCTCTGCAGTCTTTGGGGTTGGGCTTATGGCCGATGGGCCTTTGGTCTTTTGCTCCTCTTTCTGCTTTTGGGCCTGTGGCCTTGTTGGGCCGTTTGGCCTTGTAATTTTTCTTTTCTTTATTTCGGCCTGTGGCCTTGTTGGGCCGTTTGGCTTTGTAACTTGCTTTGGTTTAATGGAAATTTAAAAAAAAAAAAAAAAAAAAAAAAAAAAAAAAAAAAAAAGTGTTGCTTCTACGAAAAAAGAGACTAGGAGATTCCTGAGCTGTGTGGTGATGGCAGTCTCTTGTTGTAGAGATGATGAAGAAGGAGAAGGTGTATCATTGTTGTTGTAAGTGAAGACTAGATTAGGTCCTTGTCTAGTCTAACGTTTTTTCGACATTCTTGTCCTTGTCTTAGTAGCCATTGATGAAGAGATACAGAGGCTTTTTTATTTATACAGCAAGTAATTTGACAAATACATAAGAAAACCTTCCAAGGAAAAGGAAATCTCAACACTTTCCTTTTTCCTTAAATCGATATAGATTAGGTCTGTTTATTTAGGATAAATGTTTTCCTTTTTCTCTCGGCATTAATTTTCAAGTGATTTAGCCAATAGAAAATTACAACAAAAGCGAATCAGATCACAAGTTAATTTTCTCATCTCTGTACATATAGATAAAACAAAACAAATGTTAAATGTTGTTCAAGACAGACAAAGCAAAGTGGTTTCAGTGTTGTGCATCAACAATGGTGTCTTTAGCAGAGGCTGTTTCAGAGACAGAAGAAGGGAGTGTTGTGGGTGTTGCTTCCACTGAAGAAGAGACTAGGAGATTCCTGAGTTGTGTGGTGATGGCAGTCTCTTGATGCAAAGATGATGAAGGAGAAGGAGATGCATCATTGTTGTTGTAAGTGAAGACTCGCATCGGGTGATCAAATTTACAGCTTGGACCAAACTTGCAGATCCCATACCGCGAATAGAACACGCACAGTGGTTCTCCCTGTTCCAAACCAGCAACAACAATTTACCAAACCAGATAACTAAATGCCCACCTCTACTTTAGAGGAGACTTTATATGAAAGAATTAGCTTACCGGGCGTAAAGGGAGGCCAACAGAGCTTAAGACACAATCAGGAGCAGGGGTTTGTCTGTCTCTAGGATGATGAAATTTGCAGACTGTTCCAAATTTGCAATCTCCTGTCTTCATGTAGAATTGGCATTCAGGTTGGCCTGGTCTTTCCGGAAATACATTCTCTCTAGGTAATGCATAGAACCCGAGTGGAACAGAAATTCCTGAATGAAACCCGGATGAGAAGAGACCTCCTTGAGATCCTGAAGACTCTTTTGCATCATTCTGCTGTTGGTTTCTGTAGTTCCGGTCACTTCCCGAGGGAGAAAGCGAATCGAGCTGACCCTGAAAAAAACAAGGTGTCACAACCAAAGTAAAAATCAAACCGTTAAAAAAGTTCATAATCTGATGGATAATTGATGAAAAGGCTTACACCGTAAGCGTTCCACCCTTGAACTGATACAACACCACCTTGAGGCAAAATTAAAGAAGCGAAACTAGAAGGACCTTGCCAACGAGGGTTTGCAACAGAAGATGTTCTCGGCCAAGAATAAGACTGTTGACCATCAGTTGGAGACTGAAGAGCAGAGTAAACCGGAGAGCCACGAAGAGAAACCCTCAAGTTGGTTGATTGAGCCTGAGGGTGATTGAATTTACAAGCTCCCCCAAATTTACAGTGTCCAGTTCTCAAAAAGTAAGAGCAATCATCTTCGTTCTGCAAACAGACTCATGAGAGAGGCAAAATTTTACAAAGCAGTGATGAAGTTATAAAGAGTTAAAAAGGTACATACCGGACGTAGAGGATAGCCTAAGACATTAACTGATACTCTTCCATCAATCCCAGCTTTGTTCCTAGGATGATGAAACTTGCAAGTCACTCCGAATTTGCAGGTTCCTGTCTTCAGATAAAACTGCACAGACACAAGAAAAATAGAAGTTTTGAGACAATGTGATAACAAGAAGACATCATTATGATATTTATGAGACAATGTGATACCTCACATTCAGGCTGACCAATTCTTTCAGGGTATTCACCTTTAATCCTTGCTGTTGCTATAACCTAGAAATTGAACAAGTAAATCACACGCTTCCTCAAAGCTACAAACTTTGAGCCAACAAGAAACAGAGGAAAAGCGAGATAAGACAACAAAAGGGTGAAATCAAAATCCATAATCAAGTACAGGCACAGAAACAGAATCAATACCAGGTTCCGGTCGTGAGGATGATTGAATCGGCAAGTAGAACCAAACCTACAAAGTCCAGTCCTTATGTAATAAGCACAATCTGGCTCTCCGTGACGTTCTGGATAAGACCCATCAAGACCCATTGTATCATCTGATCCCAAGTTCATTTGCCACATTGCATCTAAATTCACAAACCCAACCAAACCCCACAACAGAAATTCAAGCTGAGATTTTTAAGATTGAATCAGAAGATGAGACAGAGAGGGAAATAAAAGGATGGTACTTTGGTTTAGCAATGGGGAAAGAGAAGTGCTTTCCCGAGAAATGGGAACTCTGGAATCAAAATCCATGGAGATGATGACGAACAATGGCTGCGTCCTATTAAGCATTAAGACACACCATAATTCTCTCACTCTAGAGATTTTCCGACGGGAAATCCCATCGTTTCTCTTCCTCCCACGAATCGTCTTCCGATTGTGGAGAGTTTAGAGGTAATGGCAATGGAGGAAGACATAGAGAACACGTCTAGAGAGAGAAAGCAGAGAGAGAGAGGGAAAAAAGTATAGAGCGTTCTCTTCTCTCCTCCACACAAACGAAAAAAAGAAAAGAATTAGAGAGATTCGGGAAAAAAAAAAATCGAATACGAAAAGACTAAATTACCCCTTTTATCTTCCCACCAGAATAGACGGTTGAGGATGAAGAATAATTTATTTCATGATTTTTTTTTGGAGTAAAGTTAAACTACTTTGCTAATTTTGAATTGATTATACCTAACACATATTTGGTTTATATGATCTTCATTAATCTAGAATCAATTCTCTAACCTGAATTTGTCAAAGCTCGTCTTATTACTAGTTTTTTACTTGACAAAAAAAAATATTGGGCTTATAGTTTTGTAGTGTATTAGGACATTTAAACCACACATATAATCCGAACACGATGTCCTTTCTTTCATTGTAGATTTTTTTATCTTTTCTTGATACGTATATCATATGTGAACAAAATATTAAATTACGCATACTACGGAATACATAAAATAGGTTAAATAGTTCAATTAAGGGTTTTCCATATCTTGAATACACTTCAAAATCTCCTTTATAGGAAAAAAAAACATAATTTTTTTCTCGGAAGTGTAAAAGAGATAACAAAGAAAAGAAGAAGAAAAACTTGTGAAATATGACCGAATGTAAGAAGAGAGAGATATTCATAATATAATCGAATTTATTAATTTAATCAATGAATAAACTCCAGAGCTGCGTAGTAAGCGACGAGCACAGGTAGAGAAACCAACATCCCGAATATCACCCTACATTTATCAAAAAATTTATTTATCACATATAACCATTTTTTAAAAAAATAGACTGAAAACTTTTATATTTATTCTTAATTTGGACTTACGCTGTGCTTAGAACATCTGCATGTAATCCATATTCCTTAGCAAAAATGAACGAAGTGATTGATTGTGGCAAAGCAGCCTGTAATTAAATTTCATAAATATTAATGATCATTGAACTAAAAATTTAAAGTTTGTATGTATCTATTGGATGAATGAAAGGAAATGATCTACTTTTTTTTTGTAGTTTTTTTTAATGGTGGGTATACAAACTTCAACAGAACTAGGATACAAAAGATACAGTAGAATTGATGACCTGAATGATGGCAACGCGGAGGACATCGCCGTGGAGGCCAAGGGCGATAGAACCGATGGCCATGGCGGCGGGTCCGGCAATAAACTTCAAGACCATCCCCATCACAGTCAAGCTTGTTCCACATACTATCAACTTCTCTTGAAGTGCCATGAATATCCCTGCGTATATATGCATGTACACTCTTATCTCAATACTGATACGTAATCTTTTACGTATAGATAGACACTTGCATGGACATAAATAAACGTACCCATATTGAACATGGCGGTTCCTGTTCCTGCTTTTGACATTATAAGAATCGATCCCTCTAATATGCCCGGCATCTCCAGATGCCATCTATTTTTCCATCAATTATTAAAGATTTAAATCTTCGTTATATATCATGTTGAATATCATAGCTTATACTAGTACGAAATAATAACCATAACCCTAAATAAGTTTATTTTAAAAGCTGCTTTAAGACAAGACTATACGAAATAATAATCAAAACCCTAAACCCCAAATTAATTACACTTAAGATTCATCTTTACCTGTTAGAAATAAGAGCCCATGCGATCCCAAGGATGCAAGAATAGCAATTCGGATTTGTTGCAAGCTTCAACCAAACGAGGGATATGACCTCAAGGAACGACTTCTCCTCTCCCACAACCACAATTTCTCTTTTTCCGTTTTCGATATTGATGCTGTCTACCTTTACGTCGCTGCTATAATTACTACTAGATCCAGCTTTTCTAAGCTCTAAGACAAACAGCAAGAGTGTGAGCCACACGATGGCTTGAAATACCGAGGATTGAACCACGAGATCAACAGCCTGTTGTCCGTACATTGCCTTAGCCAATGGCACACCAACGACCAGAGAGTTAGTAAGAGTGCATAGAGAGAAACTAGTAATGGACCAACAATAGCTTCCTTTGTTGCTGTATTTGGCCCAAAACGCTAAGACCGTGACTATGATGACCTTAGAGAGGACATCGGCAGCGATGAACCGGTAATTCATGTTGAATGGGTCGACATGGGCCGTGAACTCGATTGTGAAGAGCGGAAGGGTGAAATAGCAAACGAGCCGGTTTATAGCATCGCATTGATCACGAGCGAAGATGTTCCACCATTTCACAGAACCATAGCCTAAGATTAAGGCTACATAGAGTGGAACCATTGCTTCGATTACCTTGTAAACATCTCCACAACTTATCATGGTTTTATTAGAAAAATAAATGTTAATAGTTACAATAGAACTTAGTAGCAAACGAAAGGAAAGAAAATGAAGCTTGTTAAGCTCTCCTTCGTAGATAGTAAATGTGTTAATACAGAGAAACCAACATGTTCATATTTATAGATACGTTTTAAATTGTTTTATTTGTTGGAGAAAAAAAGATAAGTAGAAATATATATATGAGATATTCATGAGTAATATTCAAACAAAAGCAAAAATTAGGTTTAAACAATAGTATTTTTTTCTAAATGATATGTTACAGGTATTTATAAATAATATGGCTAAATTCCTATAGAATAGATGCAAGCATTTAAATTTGAGTATCTATAATTTAGATAAAAGGTTAAAATACAACCTCATATTTTTTAGCCATTAGTTTAATTGAGAAATAAGAGAATTATCACTATCAATATAATTGACCAGACCGTGTCGTGGCATATGATTCTATTACAACTGTTTCCTCTAAATATTGAGTGTAGTATTTGTGTATGACGTAAACATTTTCAATATTTGACTATATTATAAAAATAAAATTAATTAATGGTGGTGTCGCAGAACAAAGAATGAGGATGCAGCTTTAGCACCATAACTATAAAATCGTCTTTACCAATATCTGTTTTTGGCTGTAACTCATAGCCACAACACATATGAGCAACCATTTTACAAAATATATATACATACTAGATCAGCGGCGGACCCAGAAATTTTTTTTACCTGGGTCAACTACGTTACTATAAGAAAAAATATATTTATGTCAACAATTTTAGTCATCTATATAAAGTAACATATTTAAACCAAAGATACCTAGATAATTTTTAAAATATTGTTTTTGAGACAATTTTTATTATTTTCTGTGATTAAAAAATATTTCTTTAAATAATAAACAAAATTTAATAGACATCAAAGAAAACAAGAGAAAATTTGATGAAACTACGCCAAATACTTCAAATTTGGGCTATAGCCCAATAAAAAAAATAGTAAAAGGAGGTAGATGAATCATGTTACGGATTCGAACCAAGGACCATGGGGGGTCAAACTCTAAACTCTCAGCCAAATCAGCTGAAAATGCACAATACGTAGTGACCAAACTATCAAATATATAAATTTAAGGTAGGTCAACTGACATCCCTTCCTTCTACGTGGGTCCGCCACTGTACTAGATTAACCAAATAATACTTTTTTCCAATAACTTATCGAATTTTCTTAATATATTATATATATATATATATATATGTATTTATATATTTCTTAATCTTATATTAATTAACCACTTTCATAAAATGGGAGCAGAGTAGCTAGCGCATGCATGTAATATAAGTAAAGTGCATGGAATAATTTGTATATATGCCGAAATGAGTATTTGTGCCCTACGCACCTGGCGATAGCAACCAATTTCATAACCGACAAAAATGAATTTCACTTACTTACCTAGTAATGATTTGAAGTTTCAATATTCATGGTTTAACAAAACATTTTCATGGTTCTTAGAACATGATAATAAATAGATAGATGGAGAAGAGTAAAGATAACTACTTTATATAATCTTTTCTTTGTCACTAATAACTTACTTTTATCTTAAACCATGTTTTTGTTGATTTTATGTTGTCCTGGTGGAAAAAATCATATGACCATGTCTTTTTCTAATGTGAACATCAAAGCGCCATATTATATTAAGAGCTAGCCGAAAAACTATCATCATCATGAGGATTGAGGAAGCCGTTCAAGAACTATAAAGTTTACGAAAATAATTGTACATCGTTCTTCTGTCTTTTTTGCTAGACAGGGGATTTTTTTTTTTTACGTTCTGATCAACTCTTATTCAATCACAAGATTACATATTGCTTTGCACAAACAAAAAAAGAATACATATTGCTAGGTGCAACATCATCATATTAGCACTTTTTAGTTCTATGATATATATTTGTTTTGTAACCATATTCACCATTCACAAAGTTCTTTCTATTACATATATTCATGATGAAAATTTATTTGACCTAATTACTAGAGAATCATGCAGAGGCACAACATGATCTGGAAAGCATATAATTAATATGTGATTTGATAATTACATTTCACGGTACCTATCTTTACCAAAGATTTGGAACAAACAAACAAATAAATTAAATAAACAAAAATTAAAATCGGTGGATTAGAAATATGTGAAAACGTGGAGGATTCTTCTTCACTGGTAATTGAGGGATCATATATAAATATGAATAATAATGCTAGTAGAATAAGTTCTATTTATCACTTGATGACTACAACAAATCTAGCTATAATATGCTTTGAAACTTTTCTTTTGATGTGTTGATAATACAGTCTTGTTAATATCAAAAAGTTTTTTTTTTTTTTTTCTCTCATTCATTCATTCTTCATTCATCGTCCTTATTTTCATTATACTTCTTCAATTATGTCAGAAATAGCTAGCACGATTTGAAAGTTTATTCCAAAGCCATCTTAATTGTTTGGACTTTTGACGTCAAATGTCTTTTACGCATACCACATAAATTTTATATTTGTTCAGACCAGAAAACACTATATGTTGGGGGCTTATATTGTTCTTCCTAAATTAGAGGTCGAATTCAAGAGTAAATGAATCCAAGTGCTTACTTCGGAGACAACAAGTGTAATAGGAGCATCCGTCGGCAATGGTTACATATTATATACTATATAAAAATGTAATCATATGTTGTTAGATGTTACAAATCAAATCAGAAGAAACAAAGTTAAAGGAGAGAATGTTTTAATTTTGGTCGAAAAGATGTTCACCATCAATCATTGAAGAATGAAGTTAAATAGTAGCTAAATAAAACGGATACATACTACAAACATATCAATATTACAAGAATTTTTAAATACAATTATATCAATATCCACCCACTAATCTTTCTTTCAAATTCCGTATTAAAAAAAAAAACAGAACAATTTTTCTTAAAGGCATAATTGTTCTTTAGACTTATGAAAAGAGGAAACTCCTCCAAGTGCAGGTGGAATAAATCCTCTGTTTGAAACGACTTCACTACTGTATTTTCTTTTTCTTCTTAATTTATTTGTGGCTCACAATAATCTGTTCCTTCGTTGCTTCGTCACTCAATATATGCTACAACACCTACTTGTTGTACTCTTCTGCTTCACATCTCATGTTTTTATTCTGGAAACATTCGTTTTTTCAGAGAAGAGAAAGATGAAATAACAAGTTTTTAACCATGGAGAATGGAGAATGGAGAATGATTTACTTTTAGCATAAATTCTTCAAACGTATTAGCCGCATCACCACTCTTTGATGTGAAGACAACTATACAAGTCTTAAGGTACACGCAAAATGTTATTCATTAATTCTAGTCAAATTACTATACTTTAGAACTTGAAGGGTACACCATATCAACAGCTAAAGCGATAAAGATCAAGATCAGTGTTTTTTTAAGGGGACTTGAGACAACTTATGTGAACACTTCATATCTAATGATTGAAAAGCAAAAATTAAAAGTAAAAACAGTGAAATAGGGAAAGCTCTCTGGTAGTTGAAATTGATTTTGACGGTTTGTTTGGTCTGGCGGGAAAATTTGATATATAAACCGAACCGGATAACATGAACCAGCCGGTTTTTAAATTTTGCTGGTTCTTGACCTTGACGAACTTAACAGGCTGGTTCTGCTTCGTGGTCTGGTTCTTTAAAGCTGGACCAAATAATAATAAAAAAAACAATTAACAGTGAAATTCCTTTCTTGCCCCTTTTGTTCTTCTTCTCTCTCCTTGACTCTCTCTTCGTCTTCGTTTCTTCGTTTCTTCGTTTCGAAGCTCTCTCTGTGATGGCGTGCCCTAGAAACTCCATCACCTACAACGCCACGCGCTGCGCGTGCGGTATCGGTCAGCTACTAAACCGGAGCTCCGGGAGCTGCGAGATCTTCGGTTGGCCGTCGACGATCTCAACGGACAAAGATGTAAACTACAGCGTAATATCATTCGCCGATAATTTATTCGCTTTCGATAGGATCCGTAAGTTCACGCAATCTCAAGCTGTGTTCTTAGAAGCTACGCTCGTGATGCTTCTCTCCTGGTTAGTCTTTTGCTTCTTCCTGAGATTCACCAAACTCGGCGATGGTCGTAATGTCTGGTTCAATCTCCGTTGGTGGATTACTCGACTTGACGTCTTCTTCTCCACTAGACATTGGCTCGTTAGTGCCTTCTCTTCTCTCATTGCTTTTGTCTCCATGAATTGGTTCTTTTGAGTATCCAATTAGGTTCTTGAATCTTGTAGGATGATCAACAAATTGTCAAGAAACGTAAAACAGAGCTTGGTGGAACATTGTCTGTTGCCAGCTGGATTGTTTTCATTGGATTATTCGCTGCGTGAGTTTGAAATTCGTCAGATTTTGTTTGGTTTTTGTTAACTTAGAAACTGACTTGCTTTTCAGTTTCTTCACAGGCTGCTTTATCAAATCATAACCAAGAGAACAATTGAAGTTCACAATGTGAGAGCTACTGGTTCTCCAGATTTAATCTCATTCGAGAACGATTTGGAGTTTAACATTACTGCTGTTTCTGATATGAGCTGCTCTAATTTACGCGGTATTGGGAATGTGGTCACCGGTAATCCCGGATTCAGCGAGTTCAAAGTTTCTGCTCTTTCCAGTTTAGGAAGCTATGCTTGTAAGAATACAACTTCAGGGCCAACTGTGAATTTCAAGTGTACCAAATGCCGTCTCACCAGCGATTACATCTATATCTCGTGGCATTTCGTTGACCTTCCTGATTCGCCTGCCGCTGCTGTTGGATTTCAGTTTAACTTTACGTCTAAGAATGGAGATAACAAGAAGCATATGAGTTTTGTTAGTGGCACTCTGAGAAACGGAAGCATCCTTGATGAAAGTCCGGTTACTTTCCGTGGAACCGAAGGGAACATATTGAAGTTTAATCTGTTTCCTCGGATTTACCATCATCTGCATGATCTAAAGCTAATCCAACCTCTGTTTCACGAGTTTATCCCTGGCTCTGTTTACCGAGACACTACTCAGCTTCAGACATCTATGGGAAGGTCAACAGATGGCATACTCAACACCACATTGTTCATCAACTATCTCTCTGCTTATATTGTTGAGATCGACCATGAAAATATACTCGGTCCTGGTAAGTAAATTTACTCCATTTACTTTGTCCAATCACTTCTTGTGAATCCCTCAAGTCTTAGTAGTTAATTCTTATCATTGCACCGCGAAATGCAGGCATGTGCATCGTTCCAGTATCTTGATTTAGTATGTGCAAGTAGAGAATACTAGAGCAGCTTCAGTTATAACTTAAGCATCTTTTCCTATTCTGATTGCTGTTTTACAGTTAGCTTCCTTGCCGATCTTGGTGGTTTGTATTGCATCAGTATTGGCATATTTTTCTACCTACTAGTACAGGTTTGAAGCCTTTTCATCTTCTTTACTTAGTGTTTACCTTTCTTCTCGTTCAATTTTCTCTCTTCTTGATATATTGGTATCCAAGATCTATGAATATAAGAAAGAGCATTAAGCATAATTAGCCAGTGTGTACTGTATCATTTGAAAATTTTCTCGTCTTTTCTAAGCATATCCTGATGGCTGTAAGTCGGCTCTTTGAATAGTGTGAGTATAGGATCAAGAAGCTGCGAAACGAAGATACCGTTTTCAGGAAGATAAGGAATCGTCGTAAAGCTCTAGATCACTGGGATAAAGTAATTGTTTTCCCCTTTTCTCTTTTTGGTTTTTCTTCTTGCTATGGTCTCTTTTCTTATAAGTTGCTCATAGAATACTCCTCATTTAGCTGAGAAGATATGTTGCATACACATGGGATTGCAGCATATTGGTCGATGATGCCATCAAAACGACAAAGATATCAGGAATTTGTGGTTTAACGAGACCCTCAACATCTTCTAATAGCTCGGAACGTGGGCAATCAATCATGTCGAACAAGAAACCTAGCTTAAGTATTGAGAAGGTATCTAACTATCTGTTTTTTGGGTTCCCCATTCCTTTTTGACCCTTTGAGTTCTTAATTTTCTACTTTTATCCAGAATGTAATTCCACAACCTGCAAGTCTAGAAATGAGCTCTTTTGATTCGGCTTCTTCTCTGGCTCATGGAGATAATTTCTCAAATAAGAAGAGTATAAGTCATCCAATTTCTCAAAGTGAAGACGATTCAATCCCTCCACCTCCTCCAATGGGTATGGCTTACTTATACCACTTTTTTTAATAACTTAGCATTCCACATTGTTCCTATTGATCTATGATTCGGTAGCAGTAGCTGTTTCGTATCGTTTAGGTTTTAGAAGTAGAAGTGAAAAATAGATGGTATCTAAATTGAGCTTATTTGAGGGGAATCATTGGTTGCAACAAGGGTCTAGAATCTAGAAATTCTTTGGTTTATTATAGTAATATGATCTTAAACCTGAAACATCCAACCAGTACTGTTACTATTGCAGAGTTCACCGAAGGGTCTTCTGGTTCAGAAGTGGACGCAATGGACATCAAGAAGAAATTTCAACTTCTTTACGACTACAATGTATTGCTTAGGGAAAAACTTTTAGACACACAGTCTTTGCTTAATGCTTTGGCACCCAAAGCATCATCATCATCTTCAACCGCGGAACACGGTGCCTAGAATCATGAGGTCGTCTGACATGTATTGTTTGTATACTCCCTGTAACTTCCACATTTATTGAACAAAAGGAATGACTAATGTTTGTTGTATCTTTGTGAAATTGTGAATATACCAAGTTGCTAGTAGTAACAAATTTTTGCTTTTGATTCTACAATATTTGAAAGCGAGCAAGAACCAGAAGAAAAAGCTAAGCAATAGATATTAAGATCGTCGAGTCAAAGCAGATGGGTTTTATCAGTCAAGGTTTGCATTATTGAAAGTCTCGAAAACATGCTTATAATTAGAAAAAAAAAAAAAAAGAGAAAATAAACATGAGGATACTAAAAGAAAGTAAACGACTCTGGTAAATCTCTGAGACACGATAATATGCTTAGAAGTGATAAAGGAACCTAACCTCGAGAGATTGTTCAACTTCGAGCGCTAGAATTAACAGAATTCCAGAGCTGGATCCACTTAACCATAGCATCAGCAGCTTGTGTGAAGGCAGGATCATCTGAACCCAACTGCTCTTTCACCGCTTTAGCGAGCTCAATCACACAATCTTCAACTTTAAGCGCAGTCTCGGGCAATTTCAATGACTCGAAAAATGGAACACTTTTCTCCATTAGCTTCATTCCTTCCCATTTTTTCCTCAAACTCTCCACTGCATCCCCTCTCTCGTTTCTCCACACATAAGGCAGTCCGGTTTTCACACCATAACCCAAATGATCAGAGATATGTTTCAGACACATCCCACACCAAACATCTTCAAGTGTTTCCCATCTCACTTTCCCTTCTCCAGCCAATCTAAGAGCAGGCACCAAAGCTGGACCCACCAACTCGCGGTTGAAAGCGATGTTGATCCCGCTTATGGGTAGCATAGCCTTGGCCGGGACAGTCATAACCGCATCAACATATGAAGTGTTCCTTTGCTCTGTCTTGAGAGCTTGTGTTGGAGCATCAAGATCAGCTAGATTAAGCCAAAGTCCACAAGATGCAGCACAAGGGACACCACTTCTGAGGCTGAAAGGGTAACCACGGACAAAATCCGCTCCCTCGCAATAAGGATCATAAAGGGTGTTGAAGAAGAGAGGCGTGGCAGGGTTCTCGAGGTTGATCACGTGCTGAGTAACAGCATCCACTAGGAACCCCTTGGGATCTTTAGCAGGGACACAGTCATCATCAATTGAAACAATGTACTTCTTTTTAGATATGAGATAACCGAAATATCTGCAAGAATAGCCAGAGAACATGGTGGCGTTGGATGCGCCCACAACTTTTTCCATGTCAGTCTTTGAGTAGACATCTACATCAAAGCCTTCTGGTATGTTAAGTTCCTCCTTGAGCTCAGGATCTTTGACAACGATCAGATGGAACCCGGAGAAGAAGGGCCTCCAGCTGGTCAAAAACTGTGTAAGGTCAGCATTAAGAGCCCCGATGACAATGTCGACTTCATTCTTGTTTATCTCGGCCGAAGACATCTTCGATTTTCAACAATCTTCTAAACAGTATGAGAGATAACTTCTAGGCTGATCTTCAAAAGCTTTTTTCTTCTGCAGATACATAAAAACTAGAACTTTGTCAGGAAAACCTCCAAAGAGAATCAGTGTGAACCAATCAATATTCACAAGATCAAATATTGAAACAAATTAAGGGCAAAAGCATCAGCCTTTTTAGATCACATCACTCGTTAATGATTATCAGAAAATCATAATCTAATCCAAACACACGTTCCCCATAGCCTCAAAACCTAATCAAGAGATCTACTTTCTCAGTCAACTGAGATCGCATGAACAGAACTGTCCAAAAAAACTGCTATAGATTGAGATCAACAAGCGGAACATTAATAATTGAAAAGCGATTCAATCTACTAAAATCCTGTTATCAAGAAAAATCACATTTTGTTCAAAAAAAAAAGCAATCGAACAATACCCAGAAAGACTAAACGAATTAGCAGATCAAACAAGCAATACCCACAAAATTATATAATCAATGGACACATTTGCGAGGGATTGACCTGATTCAAGCTTTGGAGAGAATGGAACAGATCCGAGGTTTTTTCTTCTTGTTTCAGAGGGATAAACACAAATCGTGGGAATGCACTAGATTTATCGCGTTACTGTAGAATTGGTCCAAAAACGTTTCGCGCATTTGCTGCTGCGTCCCGAAATTTCCTCTTTGATCGTGCGTTTAAGTGTGTTCCAAAGACTTCGATTCTAATTAATCATAACCAATCCAAACCGACGCCAACCGATCCGGTCTGATATTCGATAAGTTTGCAAAATTACCAGGTTTTGATAACCGAAAGTGAAGTTGTAAATGCATCATAAAGTATTGGTTGTTGACTTGTTGCAATGTGCACAATTTAGACACTGAATCAAGAACCAAAAACCGCAAAATAGAGAAACTGAATCAAGAACCAGATCAATTTATTCAAAGCCCGGTTAAGTTAAGCCCATCATCTATTTTTTCCATTGAAGACAAGTCTCTACAAAAAACAGTGCAATTTAAACATTACAAGTTACATCAAAACAAGAAAGGTAAAAGAAAACACAAAGTACTGTAAGAACCCGTCTATCATCAAATGGGCTGTGTGCATTTCTTCTGAGAATGTCCAAGTAAATGACACCTTCCACATTGCACAATCCTCTTTGGTCTCTTCAAATTCTCAACCCGAACCACTTTCTTCTTCGGTCTACCCGGTGGTCTCCTCGTTTTTGGTGGTCGTATCCTCAAGCTCCCAACTCCTCCAACCTCTTCTCCTTCATCCTTCCACAAGCTTCTATCCGGAATCTCCCCAATCATCTGTGAATACGTCTGCTGATAGCTCGATACTGTGAAACACGGTTCTGCAAACAGATGCACATTCCGACCGCACGAGATCAGCGCTGCAGCCGCGTGAGCACACGGCAATCCGTAGATCTGCCAGCGACGGCATGAGCATACCCGTGTTCGTATATCCACTATGTTGGTTCTCTCTGTCGACACAATCTCAAACTCGACCTCGTTCGCTCGTAAAACCTGGTAACACCGTGCGTCTGCAACTGCTTCCGTTATACGTCTCTCTGCAGATGGCACGAGTATTGAGTTCCATCTCATGCTCAAATCACGCCGGTTATCAAACCAAGACGATATTTGATGCCGGATATGTTCCATCATCTGTATGATTGGGAGTTCATGGCATTCGAGAGCCCAATTGTATAATACCTCTGTGATCCCTAATCCGAAATGTCCATACCGCACGCCTTGGAAATATGCTACAGCCCAGAGATGAGGAGGGTAGAGTTCGAACCACGGAACAACATCTTGCGATATCTCAACCATTTCGCTAATTTTCGTTTCGAATTCCGCTGCTGTGAGTGCGTAAACCGCATTCCAGAAGATATTAACAAGCTTTGTGTTCTTGAATGTATCCCGGAAGTTTTCGCTAACATAGCGGAGACAAAACCCATGGAAAGCAGTTGGGAAATGAGTTTCCACGGCTTCCACGATTGCGCTCTGTCTCTCAGAGAGTATCGTGAGCCTTGGCATGCTATCGGTATTCATACCAAGAAGCTTCCTCAGCTCTGAGAGAAACCACGACCAGTTTTCATCGCTTTCATTATCGACAATCGCGATAGCCAAGGGAAACAAACCATCATCCGAATCAACAGCCGCAGCGCAGAGGATTGCACCCAAGTACTTCCCTTTAAGGTGTGCTCTATCCAATTCAAGAAGAGGCCTACAAGAACTAAAAAACCCGGAGATACATGCTCGATAAGCAATAAACAACCGTTGGAAACAATTCTCGGGTCCTGAAGCAGAAACAGAAGCAAAACTCCCAGGATTGACTAACTTAATTTGCTCACAATACGCAGGAAGAAACCGGTACCCTTCCTCATAAGTCCCATGAAGTGCAGCCATACTTCGTTCTTTCCCACGCCAAGCCTGCATATAAGAAACCGCAACCCCATGCTCGTCACGTATATCCTGCAATATCTCCTTTGGTTTATACTGCGGATTATCTCTAATCCGTGCCTCTACCGATCTAGCAACCCAACCAACCGATGCTTGCTGATGATGGAGATCACGGACACCTTCACAAGTATGCTCACTGTTAAGCGTCCTAACCGTAAATGTCTGAACACCTGGACATTTAGCGGCATGGATACGCCACGGACAACCTTCTTTAGAGCATTTGGCTATGAATCGACTACGATCTGATTTCACAATACGGAGATCAAAATGCAGAGCGATAGCCAAATCTTTCAAAGTTCTTCTGCAAGTTTCCACATCAGGAAACTCTCTACCGACTGCTAAAACATGTTCTGTTGCTAAAATATCGTCGGAATCTAAAGTAATTAAAGCTCCATCAGCCATTAGGCATTGCATCTGGAAAAGGGTTTCTTCGTCTTCTTGATTTCAATACAAAACACTTATCAGCATCTCACAAGGACACACCTGGTACCTATTTGGAGAGACATAAAGAGGCAAAATCTCAGATCGGAACACTAATTCCATGCTTGGATCATAAGCTCAATTAACAAAAAAAAAAGACCATCTTTTAGGAAATTAAAAGAGACCCATTTCCAAATCAATAACATTTTCCAAAGATTTCAGACAATGAATTAAAAGGGAAATTAACAGACAGCAAAACCTTTCTGGAAATTAGAAAACTATGGGGATCTTCGCTTGGTTTGTAGATGGAGACAGCGACAGAGATCGAATCACGTTATTTTCGGAGTCGGAGGCAAATACTCGGCGTTAAGCGACTGTAATTTGAAGCCGCTAGGGTTATCAGCGTCGGGGAGAGAAATTGCAGACGGCGATACAAAAAAATATGAAAGAAGGAAGAGAGAGAGATTGGAAAGTGGAAAAGATTAATTAAAGATCAAGCCACGTGTCAACTTTGAAATGGTTAATTTTCTTTTGTTGTATAGTAAGGATAATACATTAATGTTTGGAACTTAGGATAAGAAATTAACAATATACATTAATGTTTTTGAAAGGATTAGTCATATGTATGTATGTTTTATTACAACGTTAAGGAAAAAAATGTTTTGTTATAATTTCTGTTTTCGATTAAGAAATAAATATGTATGTATTATGTATTGTGGTAACAAAGTTGTTATCTGGTATAAAGAACACTTGTTGATAAATGATTAAATGGCCTCAAAGACGTTAAGTGTCCAATCTCTAATCAGAGAATTTGGGTCATGTAAAAGAAATTCACCCTTACTTTTCTAGGGTCATGTTTGTACTCTCTATTTCTGTTATCAACATAAATCATTCTAAATAAAAACTTAAAGAGCAAACAAATACATATTATGAAAATAATTTGTTTCATCACAATGATGCCAACATATATATAATATGCCCCAGACTCGTTTCACATACTAAGTCGACTCTATACTTTGAAATATTAATCTGGATCAGGTCTATTCTCTATAAATCTCAACCTTATTTTCACTCGAATAAGTGATCTTTTTTTTTTTTTCATCTGTAAAATTTAATTAGTGTTCTTTTATGAAAACACTTTCATATCTTCCTTTCTTTCACTGAAGATAGCTCAAAATTAACATAATATTGCATTGCATGTATCCCTCTTCTCATATTGGACATTCATATTGTAATCTAAATACTGACTTGAGTGTTAGAGAATTTTCAAAAATCATCACATTCATACTTCTACCGTTCTACGTGTTTGTTTCTTGTTTACTGATTTTTTTTTTTGATGAACGGATGCAAATATCGAATTTTCGACAATGTATACGTCGATCTTTATTGGTTATAACTAAAATTATGAAATATAAGAACAACAATAATGCAAACCCATTTGGACGATAATAATTATATAACAAACTAAAACTAGATTTAAAATTAGATCTAAGAAAATGGGTAATAAGAATGGCTCTCCATGCTTTAGGGATTTGAACAAAGTAGCAAAACAACGAAAAATAGAATTCGTAAAAAAGAAGAAAAAAAATCCACAAAAGAAAAAAAAACCAAAACATTTTCCCTTTCTTCTCGGATGGATCATCGGAGAAGTTTAATTGTTCTTCATGTATTCTGATTGGCTTCAATTTGATCTCTTTCCTTTCTCTCTCCTTTGGCTTTCTTCCTCTGTTTTGTTTCCTTTAACAATCTCCCAAAATACTATTCCCTTTAACGTGGGTCCTTCATTCTTTTGAAGGACCCCGCCATTATTAATCACCTTTCAAAAAAGGATCATTTTTTGTTTTGTTTTTGTTTTAGGCTTATAGATTATCGAACAACACGAAATTGATTTTGAATGATAATCATGATGAATTGTTTTCCGTGTTTCACTTCACAAAAGAGCAGAAACTCTCCTTGTACGACGAACGAGACTAACGAAAACGTTGAACACGACGAATTCAGACCACCTGGTAAAATTTGCAAATTTATTATAAAAGATATTAGCTTTCTTGTCCCGGAACTGTTGAATTTGAAAACCCATTTTCTAAAAAATGTTGTGGGGTTTGTTTGGTTTCAGTTGCTGCGACGACGAAACGAATTGAAGAAAGAGAAACAGAGCAAACGTCGTTGAAAACATTCAATTTCCGGGAGTTAGCGACGGCGACCAAGAATTTCCGGCAAGAATGTCTTTTAGGAGAAGGTGGATTCGGTAGGGTTTATAAAGGAACTCTTCAATCTACTGGCCAGGTTTGTTACCATATCAAAAGTTATCTCCAGAGTTCAAACCTTTGGATACATTTTTCATAGTAGAGAATTAGTACATTTATCGGAGATTTTATTTGAAGTTGTTTTCTATTGCTTTGTGAGTGTAGTTGGTAGCTGTAAAGCAGCTAGACAAGCATGGACTACATGGTAACAAAGAGTTTCAAGCTGAAGTCTTGTCATTGGCTAAACTTGAACACCCGAATCTTGTTAAGCTTATAGGATATTGTGCTGATGGAGATCAACGCCTTTTAGTCTTTGAGTATGTCTCTGGAGGTTCCCTTCAAGACCATCTTTACGGTATAATTGAACTTTCAAAAGATTTAACTTTGTTAAGTGTTTAAAGGAGAGAACTTTAGGCTTTGTTAAGAGATTGATAATGGACATTGATATGCAGAACAAAAGTCAGGCCAGAAGCCGATGGATTGGATAACGAGGATGAAGATTGCGTTTGGTGCAGCGCAAGGATTGGATTACTTGCACGATAAAGTGAATCCACCAGTGATATACCGAGATTTAAAAGCTTCTAACATCTTGTTAGATGCTGAGTTTTACCCTAAGCTTTGTGATTTTGGTCTGCATAATCTAGAGCCAGGAACATGTGATAGCTTGTTTCTTTCTTCCCGGGTTATGGATACTTATGGTTATTCTGCGCCTGAGTACACTCGAGGGGACGATCTCACTGTTAAGTCAGATGTTTATAGCTTCGGAGTTGTGTTGCTCGAACTCATCACCGGTAGAAGAGCTATTGACACCACTAAGTCTAATGATGAACAAAATCTAGTTGCTTGGGTAAAACCCCATTAAACCTCACATCTCTTACTTGTCTATGAATCATCAAGTTGATATGTTTTGGGTTTTGCGCAGGCACAACCGATATTTAGAGACCCCAAAAGATACCCGGATATGGCAGATCCTCTTTTGAGGAAGAATTTCTCAGAGAGAGGTTTAAATCAAGCAGTGGCAATAACATCAATGTGTCTACAAGAAGAACCAACTGCTCGTCCTTTGATTAGTGATGTTATGGTTGCTCTTAGCTTCCTTTCAATGTCAACAGAAGACGGTATTCCAGCCACGGTTCCAATTTCATCCTTCAGGGACAAAAGTATGTCGATTGCTTTAAGCCGACACGGTTCTTGTTCTGTAACTCCATTTTGTCTTTCTCGGAAAGATGTAAACAACAAATCCAGTTCTTCATCAGACTCAGAGGATGAAGAAGAAGAAAAAGCAGAAAAAGAAGAAGAAGAATCAATAAGAAGTAAGAAAAAAGAAGAGCAAGAAGAAACCGCGGGGGATTCAGATGATGGATCTGATTCAAACTCCGAAAAGGATCAAGAAGAGGAACATTCTCAGTTAGAGAAAGCCAGAGAGTCTAGCAGCTCCTCCTCTGACTCTGGAAGTGAGAGAAGATCCATTGATGAAACAAACGCAACTGCTCAGAGCTTGAAGATAAAGTACAGTTATAGCTCTGAGGAAGAAGATAACGAGAAGCTAAGCAGTAAAAGCAGCTGTAAATCAAACGAAGAAAGCACTTTTTCGCGGTATGATAGCGATAGAGATCACGATGATTCGTCAAGAAACACAAGCATGCGAATCAATAGTCTTGCTCATGATGATAATGAGGAAGACGAGGAGGAGAATCTTGAAACTCGGAGCTATAGAGATCACGATGATTCGCCAAGAAACACGAGCATGCGAATCAATAGTCTTTCTCATGATGATGATGATGAGGAAGACGAGGAAGACGAGGAGGAGAATCATGCAACTCGGCTTGAACACATTCATAGCTCGAAATCTGAAGACCAAAGTGTTTATTCAGATGATGATGCCGGCGAGGCAAGTGGTGAGTCGTCTTTGCATCGGATGGAACCAGAGGAAGAAGAACACATTTCTTCTGATCATGATTAAATCTTTTGCAACAAGAAAAAAATGTTTCAACTTTTCGTTTTGGAACAACCCAATTTGTCATATAAGTCTAATATACATATCACATTTCTTTTGAGAAACTATGAAACTTAAAACAAAAAAAATTATGTATATATCTTTTAATACTGTATATTAGGAAGAAAATGTTTACAGTATATTATCTAACCATGTGTTTCCACAGTATTTTCATTAAGCTTTAAAAAATTTATTAGCTTAGAAATATAACAAGTCTACAAATGAGTGAATGGACTAGTTCAACAAAATTACTTGTGATAAAAAAGCAATAATATTACATTTTCTAATTAAAATTTATATTCTCACTAATTACTGAATATATAATATAAAGTCGTAAATTGTATAACCTTTTCTAAAATCTAAACCTGATAATATGTTATGTACTAGATGAAGTGTGAATGTGAAGTTAGGAACAATTGAAATATATTTCTAGAATTTGCTTATTGTAACGGTCTTAGCAACAAAAAAGAATTGTGAACCAATTGAGAATATTAATTATTGTGATGGCTAGGTATGCTAGTACTCAAAAATTTGACTGATCATAAAAACTACACAGATTGCAACTATATGTATTATTCATGATAAGTGTATAAAACTAATAAGAGACAAAAAAATATATATAGAAAAACAAAAAGTAAAATAGAAAGAAGGACTTGGCTCGCCAAAATAAAAATAAAAATAAAAAGAAGGCGTAGGCATCATATATCCATTTGATGAGTATATTTTGCAAAATAAAAAGTTCAAAAAAATTAATAATATAGATTGCTTTGAATCCAAGGGGAAGAACAACTAATGTACATTTTAATCATTTAAGCCATCATTATACGTTTGATCAAAAAGAAACAAGGCATCATTATACATAGATTATAGAGTCTTTGAGTATTTATTATGAACTCCATCTAAAATTAAACTATTCTCCATTTATTAAAACAAAAACACAAAACTAGAATTAAACTTTAACTATTGCGATGAAAAACGTGAAAAGACGAATGTGTAAGAGAGATCAAGATATAAATTAAGTAGTTAACTAATTTGCAAAAATATTGGTTAACATAATATGTGTAATATCAAATATATAGTGCAAAAATTATACGTCACAAAGAAAACAGTCTACCAAACAGTAGTTGAGCCCAAAAAAAAAAAATTAAAGCTATCACTTTCTATTCTACCGCAACTTCATATACACACGTAAACATCATTGTAACTTCACAACAAAGTCAGCTAAACACATAACACGACCACTACCAAATTATATTCCAACAAAGATTACAAACAAAACAACAAAAAATTACATCAAAACATTTGGTGGGTTGTCATTTTCATCGTATATATACATATACACACATACTCTTATATATAAATAGAAGTATTTTAAAAGGAAAGGCTTAGTAGAAAATGAGAGATAGAATGGAGAGACTTGTCGTGCTTCCTTTCTCCGTCGGATGTATCTCCGACTCAAGTGTTGCCGTTTTATCTCCCCTCTCAAAGCCTCATCATCATCACTCTCGTCAAGGTTCATTCCCTCTCTCTCTCTTCATATTTATCATGTATCTTCGATACACATATATATACATTGAATATTGATATATCATGTATCTTCTATTGTGATCTCTTGATGTGTTTTCAAAAGAGATTCGTGATCAAGAGGAGGAAGATAACATGAAGAGTGTATTCAAGTTCCTTGCGGTTTCTAAACCCGAGATTTCTACCGGTATTAACCGGCTTTTCAAGAGCTTCAAGACCATTTCTCAACTCTTTGGTAATGTCTAATGTTTTTTATTTATCGGTATGTTACGAAATGTTTTTTATTTTTCAACTCTTTGGTAATGTCTAATGTTTTTAGCTGACAAAGAAGAAGAGAACGAAGAAGTCGAAACATCAGGAATGGAGATAGGAGTTCCAACAAACGTAAAACATGTATCGCACATCGGTTGGGAAAGCGGTTTAACCGCGGCTACAGGTCCAGGTAAAGGATGGGAAGGTCTCATACCACCAGAGTTGCTTGCAGCCGCTTCTACAAAAAAAGATGTTAATCCTCATCTTCATCCAACTTTATAACTCACTCCCTCTATTTAAATTTTTATTTGCTGTTTCGTTTACGATACTAGACATATTTTGATACATATGGTGAAATTTTATCTATGATATATAATGTATGATATGCCGTATATATAATCGTTTTGGGTATATATATTATGTAAATATTTTCTATGTTAATCATAAGATATGATATTACCGTACATTAATTATCAACAATGATAAACGTTAATCCAAATTAACTTGTAGAAACACCAATTCCCTTTTTACCATTTTTCCTATTTTGCCGACCGGATCAGCCGATAGGGTTTATAAAAAAAAAAAAAAACTTGTAGAAACAGTTCCTAAACTAACAACGAATGAATTAATAGAAAATTCTAAAAATGGACTCTTCAGTCAAAATAGATTCGTAGGAAATTTTCCAATCGGGTTTTAACGAAAAGCGAAGGATGTGACACGTGTCATAATCTGGTGAGAGATTACAGAGAAAAAACATTCCCCTAAAAAATCTCAGAGGATCCAACAAGAACAATCTCTAATGGCGGTTTTAAGTTATTTTTTAAAGGTTAAACATTTTTTTCCAAATCCGCAGAAATCTCTACCAAAACACTCCTAAATCTTCGTCATCTTTTTGTCTCTTTATAAAAAAGATTAAATTAAAAAAACCCACTTGATGATTATCCCATTAATCATATAAAGAATTTTTTTTTTTTTGTTCGTTTGTTTTTTTCAATCTCTCTCTCTAGATTTTAGGGATTTTGCTCTCTCCCTCTCTCTTTTGTTACTCGTATCTTTCTGTTTCTCAATTGAGAGACGGAGGGAGAGAGAAATTGATGGGCTTAATCGTGGATGATAGCGACGGAGAAGTTTTGATTCCGCCGCCGAATTTTTCGATGGTCGAAGACGGAATTTACCGATCTGGATTTCCTCAGCTGGAGAATTTCGGATTCTTATCAACCCTAAATCTTCGATCCATCATGTAAGATTCTCTTTTCTTTTTTCTCTTGTTGATTCTGAATCTCCTGAGGTATTTATTAAAAAAACAAAAAAGAAGAAGAATCTTTTATTTAATTAAGCATCGTTGTCGTTGTTGTTTATATAGACAGATTCATTAAATTGTCTCATCACAACTTTCACTTTCATGGCTTTATAACTACAATTTTTGTGGATAATTATATTTGTTGTTGAAATGTGACATACGCAGAAATATTTGATTACCAAAACAAGTTTTCTTTGTTGGGTTTATCTGGAAACAGTTATCTGTGTCCTGAACCATACCCTGAGGACAATCTCAAGTCTCTTCAATCCAACAACATTAAGCTTTTCCAGTTCGGGATTGAAGGCAAAACGGTATGGTTTTCTAATCTTTATGATTCAACTACAGCAATTGAATTGAATCTTTTTCAGGTCTTCTAGAACATTTGACTCTCTCTTGTTGGCTTTGTAGCTTCTTTGAATCAATGTTTGACCTTGACATGCATAATTAACAATAGCATTTGATTTGTTGAATCTTATAAGAGCTTCAAGTTGTTATATGTTCCTGTTTTTTAGTCTCCTGCTGGCTTATATAGCTTATATGAGTCATGGTTATGTCTTTGATTTCTGAGTTTGGATTGTTTTTAATTTTACGCCCATAGGATCCTCCAACTCCTATGCCAAAGGATACAGTGTTGAGTGCTCTTAGAGTACTAGTTGGTAAGGAACCAAAGAGAGACCCTTTTGATGTCTTGTTAGCTTCTCTCTTTAGCTGTCTCATTAATTCGTCTGTTTTTTTGCTTACAGATGTTCGAAATCATCCAATTCTCATCCACTGTAAGCGAGGAAAGGTAACCAAACCAAACCCTTCTCGGGTTTAACAAGCTTTGGGTTGAGTTAAGTGATTGATTGAGTCTAATGGTGTGTTTCTGTGGCTCATTGCAGCATAGGACTGGTTGTCTTGTGGGATGCTTGAGGAAAGTGCAAAACTGGTGTTTGTTATCGGTTCTTGAGGAATACCAAAAGTGTGCGGGTTTGAAATGGAGACAAAGAGATTTAAGGTTCATAGAGGATTTCGATGTGCTCAGATTGAAGCAATGTCTATACAGCATTATCTATCAGTACAATGGGTATGGTCTCAAGAGAAGAAAGTTGCTGTATCAAGAAGAGAATGTTGTTCAAGAACAGCAAAAACCTCAAGCCACCAAAGGGTGAAGAAAGAGATTTGAAATCGGATTTTTTTTTGTTTCTCTTCTCTTTCTATATTTTTAATTCTTTACATTTTGTCGAGATGATGATGATGATTCTTTTGAGAATAGGATAGGCTTTAAAAACCTTGAAAAATAGAGGATTTGATTTGGTCTCTCTATCTTTTTTTTACAGTTAGAGAAATTTACAGATTGATTCTTAATTGTTGTTGTTCATAAGAAACTAACAAATATGTCGCTTTTGTACTCTTAATTATGATCGGATAAAGTCAATGGAACTCAAAGTTTTTTTTTTTTCCGTGGCCTTTTTTCACTTATTTGATTCGTGGGCCTTAAACTATAAAACCATCTCAGTTTATGGGCAATACTATAATCGGTTTTGTGGGCCTTTAGCTTATGAAAATATGTCGACATTGATTTTTCTTATACATCAAAAATTTCCAACATTTCCTCGCTAGAAAAAAAAATAATACCAACTCCTAGTCTCCTACACATAGACGAACTAAATATATAAGAGGATTTCAGTACAAAACTTGGAAGATGTTACACAATCATTTATCGAATACATGCTCAACTATATTTTAGAGTAAACTGAATCCAGTAGACAAAACTGATTGAAATAAAACCGGACATATCCCCCAAGTATTTGCATTTCTCCCTAGCATTTCAACCACTAACAAGAAAGAATAGAATATAGTATTGATTTTGATTGCTCAAGTTGTTGAAAGACTAAATACTCTGTAATCCAAGTCCAATTTCAATTTGATTAGGATTAGAAAACCACATGTGCACCATGAAGCTGCACAAGCACAATGGGAATTTAGAATCTTTCTTTGCTAATGAGAAAAATAAAAAAAGACAAGACTGCATATAACTTGTCCAGATGCTTTGAAGACTTGAAAACTTAAAAAGCAAAAGCCAGTTTATGCAATGACCACATGAAACATACATGACATGTTTCTCTAAGCTTTTCAGACACCAAATCAAAGTACATACTTAATCTCTTGTTTGGTTATAACATGAGTTCCATAAACTTTCACTCTTCCTCAACTGATTCCACTAAAAGTTTGGCTTACCTAACATGCCCAATCAGAAACAGAGACGCTGAGATAATAACATAATCCTGTAAAGTTCCCGAACAATCATATAACTCAAAGAACAAAACCAAAACTCTTCATCAAAATCACTTGTCTTAATGAGCTAACATGATCAGCAGCTTGAAATGATTCAGAACAACCAAAATCACCAAGATGAGAGAAATTGCAGCTAATGAACAAAAAGTATCCAGAAACAAGAATCAAAAGAAACCCATAAGTTAGAAACAAACCATTTTATAAAGAAAATAAATATCAGTTACTTTTTATATGATCATAACATAAAAATACGAAGATAGACATAAGCATCATCCATCATCAACGCAAGTTTATATTCTCACATCAAAACACCATTAAAAGACCACAAATTTCAAATCGAAATTCGATACAATCCCCAAACATCTTCACTTCACTTCTTAAGGCTTCCTCTAATTCCAGGCTTAGGCTTAGACGATTCAGCAGGAGCAGCTAAAGCCTCATGAAGATTCCTCGGCTCTTCATAAGTCAGCTTTGGATGCTTCGATTCATGATGGATCTGCATCGTCTTTAGATCCGGTACAGTGATCTTGCAGTGAGGACACTCGTATTTAGCGTGACCACCTTTCTCCTTACCGGTTCTATCGGCGAGCCCTGCCTTTCCTCCGCCGCGATTGGTCAACGCTGCATCGGCTTTTGCTTGGAGCTCCTTCGCTGTGTGCTTCTTTGGCTTTGCTTTGCCTGTCATCGTCGATGGCGGCGGCGGCTACGAGAAATGAGAAATTCGCAAGGTGGGGGAATTGAAAACCCTAACCCTAATTTTGCGATTGAGAGAGAAGGAATTGGGGGCTACGAGAGTTTCGATGCGAGATTATTTATCTTTAGTTAAAAAGTATTTAAATAAATAAAAAAAGGAATTTTATCCTATTTTGTGAAAAGGTCTTTATAGAGTGTAGTACGGTGCATATTAAGACTTTTGCTCCCATATTCGTTCAAATCCGCTAGCTTTTATTCCTTTTATCACTTTATATATTCAAACATAAAAATAGTAAAGAATTTTGTGACCAAAAAGTATGAAATAACATAATAAAATAATAATATAGAAACTGTACATTTTGTACATTCACACAACTAGAGTTTTTTTTGTTTTGTACATGATCTCTAATAGAAAATTAGAAACTTATTATATATCTTATTGAAAAGAATTTAGATTTTAATCCATTTAGGTTTTGATTTTTTTAGATTAATTATAAGTTAAATTTACCCAGTTTGACTCAAAACTTAGCAAAAATAACTAGAATGACTCTCAATCCAAATGGATAACTAGACTAACCCAAATTTTATGTAAAAAGACTATTTAACCTTTCATTATGCCATTTCCTTTAAAAATAAAAACTAAATTCGTTTTTTTTTAATTAAAAATCAAATATGGCAGTTAATTTTAACAAGTCTGTTACATTAAAATTAAGTCTGCCGTATCCTAATTTTACATATTTTTTTAAAAATTGCCAAACATAATCTTGTCGTGATAAAATCCGACAAATCTGTCATGATAAAATAAAAATCTGTCATAACATGAAAAAATCTGTTGTAACTAAATAGGTCATTCCAATAATTTATTTATAATTCAAGAAATCTGCTATGAAACACCAGATTTTTGTAAATTAAACATAAATCTGGCATAACATAAAAAAAATCTGTCATAACGTTAAACATATCGATTGCGACTATATGTCATTCTAGCAATTTTAATTTTTTTTTAACAAATCTGCTATAACATTCCAGATTTTTTATTAATATTAAAAAATCTGTCATAACGTAAAACAAATCTGTGAGCACCAAAAAGTCAAACTAGTAATTATTTTTTATTAACAAATCTGCTGTATTATGACAGTTTTTTTCCAAAAAATATAAGTCTGACGCCACTGGAAACAAAAATCTGCTACATATTATAATAAAACTGTCAAAATTACGAAAGTCTGAGGCGTCATCATAAAATAAGTCTGGCAAAGGAAAAAAATCTGCTACAAATTAAATATCTGTCGTAACCATATTCAAATAAGTCTGTGGGAGGAAAAAAACTGCCACAGAAAATCTGTCGTAGACTATTAAATCTGTCGGTAAAAATAAATCTGTCACAACGACGCCCACAGACTTTTAACGGCAGATTTTTTTTTTCGAAAAAATTTCACCCACGTTTCCAGAAAAATCAAAGGGTAATATTGACATTATTTTTTTTCCTAACAAAGAGACCAGGGGTATTTTAGTCAGGAAAATAACTAGATTAACCCATACATTTTATGAGTTATTTTAGTAATTAAACCTTATTTCTGGGTCAAACTAGTTTTTTTCCCTAATTATAATCCAGCTGCATTCTTTGGATTACTTATCTCTATTTTCCAGTATGAATTACACAAAAACAACTATCACTTTACTTTGTAAACTATATATACTCTATAAGTTTAAAATTAATTTTGTTTATATGTTACATGATATAACATATTAACATCGGTTAATGTAGATAAAAAGAGCTGAAAACTTGAACTAAAATCCAGATCCAACACTTCAGGATAAGCTAATTTACCCATACAAAATTTACCCATACAAAAATGATTCTGGTACATTAACTATATATGATCTCATTGCAGCAACGTGGCACTACTCAAGAACACGAAACAACACGTATCAGTTTTCTCATGCAGATGAAAAACATATTTTATATGACACTATGACAGCGACATTTATCTATTTCATCGATCATTTCATAAAACAGAAACCGTAAGAGAATCCTCCCAAACAAGACAATGAAACAACAGGACAACGAACTCAAAATCCCCGAACCATTACGAGCCGACTGGTTTATGGTTCTAGTCACCATCCAAGCTGATCTGATCTACAACGCACTCGTGGTACTATCCTCACCTTTCTTTCTCCTCTACCGCTCCTACCGCCGCGCAGTCGCTACCGTCTCTGCGGCGGAAAAAGCGGTTAAACGGGCTCCCTCCCGGATAGCGGGTGGTGCGGGGCGAGTTGTCAGGCGGACATGGTTTGGGTTGTTGGGTGCATGCCACGTGTCAATGGTGATGGTGTTGGCATTGATTTTGGCGGTTGTTATCGGTGTTGGGATTGTGAGTTTGTATGTAGAAAAGCCCGTGGTTGTGAGAGACAGATTGTTCTTTGATTACACTGAAGAAAACCCAAGTGCGGTTTTTAGTTTTGATAAGAAGAAGAAATCGTTTAGTGTTCCTGTTGGCCATAGTGTTCATGTCTCTTTGGTGCTTTGGATGCCTGAATCTGAATTTAATCGAAGAATTGGGGTATTTCAGGTAAATGTAATTCTAATTAGTAGTATACTAATATCTGTGTAATGGTATAATGTTTTGGGATGGATATTTTTACCAATCAAATAATCCTATGGAATTATGCTAGTTGAATCACTAAAATCATATTTGATAACCAAATCAAGTTTAATGACTAGCTATAATAAAAAGAATTATACTGTTCTACAACTTTTATGTTCAATCAAATTTTTATCTGTTAATAATGAATTTGAAGATTTCATTTTGCAGCTTATTTTATTAATCACGCGTGATTCTAAGGAATTGCAAATTATGTTCAAGCTATTATGCGATTCCGCAAGTTTAAATTTTTAAAAATCTGCCGTTATATATGTCTCTAAAATTATATTGATAGCATTTTTGTTTAGATAATTAATTTGATCCATTTGTCTTGTGATTACAGTTGAGAGTAGAACTTTTATCGTTGAAAGGCGAGACAATCGCGAGATCGAGCCAACCTTGTATGTTACGGTTTAGAAGCAAACCTATAAGACTTGCACGAACATTTGTGATGAGTGTTCCACTTATAGCCGGAATAGCAAACGAAGCACAAACAATGAGAATCGATGCATTAAAGCACCATGAGAAATGGCCTAGAACTAAAGCCGTGAGAGCGACTCTGATTCCGCGTGCACAAACTTGGACATTGCCTCAGCTATATGAAGCAGAAATCGTTTTAAACTCAAAACCGCCATGGATTAAACGAATGGCTTATAATTGGAAATGGACTCTTTGCGTCTGGACTTCAATGTATCTTTACGTCGCTATTTTAACCGCACTTCTTTGGTGTTTTAGACCGATTTTGTTCCCTTACACTTCCTCAAGAATTACTGCTGAGAGCGAAAACTTAGAGATCGAAGTAGTTGAAGAAGAACAAGAAGCAATGGAAAGACGACGGAGGGAAAGAAGAAACCAGCCTCGTCAAAGAAGTTTTGCTACGACACAGAAAAGTTATACATAGTAACATGAATATTCTTCGTTTTTTTGGGTCAAATTCTGCTCTGTAAGAAAGTGGCAAATAGTAAATAACAAGAACTACAAATAATTGTGAATACCTTTTACGGTTTTAAGTAGTGAGAAGACGTTTCAACAATTGGTTGACGAGAAACTATCACTGTGAATTCTTCTTTCACTGCTTTTAACGATCTTCTTCAATGTAATGACATATTCATTGAGTTCTTGTTTGCCAACAATCTTTTGCTCACGGGGTACTCTGCTTTTATCTTAGCTTCCCAAAGCTGACTTGCCAATTCCGCAGCTTCGATTAGCTTATTATCTGCCATGATACTAAACAAAACTTGTGTCTCTGGCACTTGTTTGTATCAGTCCCAATTTTAGTAATAGAACTAAAACAGAACAAAGCATAATCACTTGTACAAGTCTAGTGTACATGTTTTTGTTGCTTTTTGAAGTTCTTCCCCTGAATGTGTGTGTTAGAGACTTGCTCAATACCAAAAATGACGAATCTTATGTTATTCGATCATATGTGTGAAGAAAGTTTGAACCTTTAACTTGTTTCTTGCAGAATCTCTCACTTTCACTCTCGAATCTTTGGATCTCTCGTGTGTTAACTTAGAAGAACGAATGAAGAAGAAATAGAAAGAGCGCACACACACCATTTAACGAGTTCACGTTTCCAAACCGGAAACGCTACATCTCGCCGAGATAGTACTCGGAAATCCACTAGAAAAGCTTGGTTTCGGTTACATAAACCCTAGAGGCGAACTGGACACTCCCAGCCGCCTCTCCTAAACCCTCATCTTGCTCTCCTCTAGTTACCTTTAGGTTTCAGCTTGTCTCCCTTTTTATATGCAGAGTTCTTCTCTTTTTCCTCACCCTCGCATGCTCTGTTTTCCCGTACAGAGGAAGAAGACAAACAAAGGTTAAGACTGAAGCAGAAGTTAATTACTCTTCTGTCCCTTGTCTACTTGAGAGAAACACGTTAGCTTCTCGTGTTCTCGACTTTATCCCTTAGGTGAAACCTTCTTTGCAGACTAGAGACTTTGGAAGCTTCCCTTCCCTTTAGAGTATCTTAACACTTAGGCAAAACCCAACAAATCTCCACCTTGCCTTAGTGTTAACTCTTTTATCTTTCCTTTCTAGCTTTCTTGATTTCCATCTCGGACCCTGAACTTTCTCAGGCTTGAAATATTTTTCTTGTGAGATGACGCTTGAACCTGTATAACCAGATTCTGATCTTGACATTCACTCTCCAATAACCTGCAAGGTCAAACATCCTTTAACCATGCTTAAACCTCAATGCCTTGGACGATATGATAAACAACTTCAGACTATGATTCATCACAATCTTCTCACGTCATCAACAACTCCACTGTCTTTTCTTCAGTGGTAAACCATCCCTTAACACAATCTTGTGTCAGCCTTTCATTGAGTCTCCCTTGATATTTTCATATCCTGAAACCAATCACACAGTCTTCTTCCATGGCCTCTGTTTAAACGCCTCTGTTTAAACACCATGAACCTGATTTACTGATTGTAAATAACCTGTTCACCTTTCTGCAAAAAACAAGATTCTCTTGTCGACTCTTGATTCTTCTCATGTGCACTGAGGTTAGAATCAAACTTCTCTTTGAATCCTATGCAGAAAACCTGAATCATAACTGCTTCTAACTTGAAACAATCCTTGATTCATTCCTGTAACACAACCTTAGTTACAGCCATTTGTTTAATCGCTTGGATCTTGAACTGACTTGTACCGCCGTTTAAACTAACAGAACACGCCTCATAACTCCTCTTTTGCTATGAAGACTTTCGACACAAATCCCTTGTTCAATTTCCCAAAACAAATGCTTGCTACCAGCTCCAATAAATTCTTGCTAGTATCTTTAATCATGTCTCTTACCACTAAACTTGTGATGCTCTTGAGACAACTCCTTACAGCTCTCTTCACATCATATCTTGATCTCTAGATGTGCTTCCCCAACTGTAAAACAAACCTGCAACATATTCGCTTGTTTGCAGCCTTTACCAATACTTGGTACTTGCATCATTTCAGTTCTTAGACTGAGCTACACTTCTTCTCTTTCCTCATCAGATCTTCTTCGCATGCTTCAGCTTCTGATGATCCCTCACTTGCCTATCTTGCAATTGATTTTATCTTTGAGAAGATATGCTTCATGTCTTCTTATGATGCACTAACACAATCACGTTTCCCTTGATTGTTCCTTTCAAATTGCAGCTCAAAAAATCCCTGCAAATTATGTCCATTTATCCTAGAGTTGCTTGTAACTGCTTGTAGATGACCTTGTAACATGCTGGTTTACAACCAGTTTCACATTTCTCTGAAGTAACAGACTTTGAGACATCTTTGCATTTATGCACTTGTCTCTCTTGCAGCTTATTACCAGCTTGCAATTTCTGAATCCAAAACCTGCAATTTTTTCAGAATACTGAAACTTCTTCTGTATCTCATCTCAGGCCACACATTTTTCGTTCTTTCTGAAATTTTCAGAACCTGCAACTCATCCTTGAATGTCTAAACCAGCACCAAGCTATTTTCAAAACCAGAAAAGTTTTCTTTCAAGACTTTCTCCACCTTAAGTCTGATTTAGTTTTGAACTTGTAGACATTCTCTTGTTCTTGGCTTCACATTCTTCTCTTAACACACTGAGATACCACAAAACTTCTCACTAGTGACCTTATCCTCTGTAACTCTACTTGAGTAAGCCAAGAACCCTTCTCAGACCATTTATCAACCTGAAAAATACTCTTGAGAAAATCTTCGAAGTGATCATTTCTCCACCTGAAGCCAAAACGCATCTGATGCGCACTACAACACTTGTAGAAAACGACTCCACCTGAAACAAGACTCTTCAAACTTCAATTTCCCTTCTTGCTTTACCCCCTGAGTTAACAAACACTTCATTGTCACTTGATCTTTATACACATAGGCTTTGTGTATCTTTGTATCTCTTACTCTTCATGGCTTCTTTCTTTAGAAAAACAGTAAGTCAAAACTTAGACCTATGTTTTCACCATTTTTCAGTCAATCCAAACTCTTTTGTGTCTTAGAAGAACCTCCAAGAACTCTTTGCTTCTCTGAAGCTCCCAGTTTGGTTGTGATCCACCAAACTCATCGTACGTTGACTGTTTCAATCATATTTGATCCTTGATAAGCTCTTACTTGTTATAGAAATAGCTTGCTTGACTCCTTTTTCTGATCATCCTGACTTGGATCCATCAGTATTTAAACTTCCTGCAATCTTTTCTTGAACTCTTTATTCTTCTTTGTAGAAACATCAAACGACTTGTCGAAATTTCTGAAATTTTTAAGAATCAAGAAACTGAGCAATGTCTTGAGACACGTCAATTGCTAATCTTGAGTCTTCACATTCATAGCTTCTCCATAACCCGCTTATCCATCTTTCTCTTAGATTCATGCCTTGAATCGTAAAAGCTTGAAACCATCATTTTTAACTTGGCTTCTTTGTTACTGATTTGAATATCAGTTTCAATCTATCATCATTCCAGTCAAGCTTAGACACTACTCCTTTGTGTCACTGCAGCTCTAACTTGAGCATACTCTCAGCTACTCTCATGCTTCATGTTACTGCCACTACATGAGCCATCTTGGTTTTGCAAAACTTTTCTAGCTTGTCAAAGACACGTCAAAGACACTTCTTAGCTTTGCTCTACCTGATCACTTCTTGACTTAATGACCCTTCTTGATCTCTTTTAATGAACCTTTGGCTTGTTCATTTATGAGAGAACACTTGTTTGTTGTTCCAACATGAATCCACCTGTTCTAAACATTCACGAGGGACAGAACGAACAACAACAAAACCTACAGTCTAATCCATTTCCTTTTGGATTTGCTTGACTGCTCCAAGCTCCATGATGATTTTCTTTGATCCTTAATCATCACACGTTTCTGAGCTTCTTAGATTCACAAGAATCTGAAACCTTTCAACAGAGACTGCTCCTTTAAACCAAACTTTCTCAAATCTCAAACTCAAACCTGAAACTTTCACAGCACAAACTCTGATCTTGTTTCCAACTGAGTTCTCAACCTGTTTCTTCACCCATCTGCAACTCTTCTTCAATTCTGAAGCTTTGAAACCTTAACTGACAACCAAACAACATCTTAGACAACATTAATCTGACTTCTAAGGCGTCCCCTAGTCTTGAGATTTATGTGTCACCAACGGTTATCCTTTTGAACTGTTCTGAAACAACCACAATGCATATCACTCAAACAATCTTCTTTGACCAACACTCAATCTGACACCAAATCTGAGCCTTGACCATTCTTTTGTAGAGATAAGCTGCATATCTTGTAGTTTACAGAGATTTCAATCCTTCTGTGCAGAGGTAGAGTGACCGGAAACAACTTATGCAAAAGCCTCACAATGCTCTCTTGTGACTGTAGCATAACCGGACAAAACGTCCACTTGATTTGAATCTTTAGGTTGAAGATACGATTATTACCTCAAGGTCTTGAGTTACTGAAAGTCTGAAACAGAACCCACGTCTTTCTCGAGTTAGAATCCACCATATACTTGCAGGAAAAAACTTCCACAACTCATCAACCTCAAACTGGTTTCTTCAGAACATATCAAGAACACCTCTCTTGATTAATGTTCTCTCTTCAGTCTCCGAATCTTTATATTCTTCTATGTGTGTTCTTAGCATCTTGACTTGTAAGTCTTTTTAAACTAAAAAACTCACTTGATGCAGAAAAAATCTTGAGCCTTTAGAGGAGATAACTTACAGATTCTTCTTTGTTCATAGAACCCGAAAACATCCATCTTCAATGGATATTTCTCTGTGAATCTTTCGTCCTCCATCTCAGACGACTTCAACCATAAACCGTCGTCTTCTTCTTCTTCCTTGTGCTTGATAAAGGTATTGACTTTCTTGACAAAGCTTGCTCCTTTCTTTATAAAGCTTGGAGCTTTCTTTGTAAAGCTTGGAGCTTTCTCTTTAAAGCTTGCTCCTTTCTTATCACCTTTTACCGTCACGCTTCTCTTCTTACACACGTCCACATCTCATGACCAGTGAGAAAGTTCAAAGCTTTCTTCGATCTTGAGCTTCCAACCAATGCTCCACGCATCCGTAACCATCTTGAGAAAAGCACAAACTCGACCTTTCTTCAATAGCCTAAGGCTCTGATACCAATTTGTGAAGAAAGTTTGAACCTTTAACTTGTTTCTTGCAGAATCTCTCACTTTCACTCTCGAATCTTTGGATCTCTCGTGTGTTAACTTAGAAGAACGAATGAAGAAGAAATAGAAAGAGCGCACACACACCATTTAACGAGTTCACGTTTCCAAACCGGAAACGCTACATCTCGCCGAGATAGTACTCGGAAATCCACTAGAAAAGCTTGGTTTCGGTTACATAAACCCTAGAGGCGAACTGGACACTCCCAGCCGCCTCTCCTAAACCCTCATCTTGCTCTCCTCTAGTTACCTTTAGGTTTCAGCTTGTCTCCCTTTTTATATGCAGAGTTCTTCTCTTTTTCCTCACCCTCGCATGCTCTGTTTTCCCGTACAGAGGAAGAAGACAAACAAAGGTTAAGACTGAAGCAGAAGTTAATTACTCTTCTGTCCCTTGTCTACTTGAGAGAAACACGTTAGCTTCTCGTGTTCTCGACTTTATCCCTTAGGTGAAACCTTCTTTGCAGACTAGAGACTTTGGAAGCTTCCCTTCCCTTTAGAGTATCTTAACACTTAGGCAAAACCCAACAATATGAATATTGGATTACCTTATAAAATCTGGTGTTATTAGTTATAGTATTTGATAACATCTCCAAAAATCATCGAAGATTAATCAAACTGGTGGTGGAAGCCCCCTTGGCCTGACCAAGGGTTAATTAATGCTTCTACACCAAGAGGTCTGGGGTTCGAGTCCCAGATATTGCGATTTATTAATAAATTTGCAGATTAAAGGAGACAAGTGTGCAGGAGATATCCAGCGAAGTACAATTATAGCCGTTCGCCAGGATTCTACGCAGAGAGAGAAGTGTCGTAAGGTTGTGGATCATTGAAGGTGTCTGTCAAGAGCATGGAGAAGGAAGTGTCGTCTATCGTGGATCTAATAAGGGTCGGAAGGAATTGTCCGTTGTAGAATCGTATATGTAACAGTTCTCATAATTTGCAATAAATAATAAATCTAGACGTCAAAAAAAAAAAAAGATTAATCAAACTGGTGATTTGAAAAAAAAAACATACAAATCTACTCTTATTGGAATTTATTTTATTTTATTAATAATGATTTACAGTGTTCTAGAAGAATTCTTAAGCTGGAAATACAAATATGTAAATTTCATGGGGTTGAGAGATTTTAATAAAGAATCAGTTCTTTAAATTCACCAAAAATCACCAAAATCATTTAAAATTCTATGAAAACTTAAATCATTCAAAAATATTGATACTACCATCATTACCTATCAAATTTGCTAATTAATATCATTTCCATCAACGCAAATTTCTTTTGATTTTTTCCTCCAGAAAATAAGATATCAAAGTAAAAAAAAATTAAATTCTCTTCATTACCCATTTTGAGTAACATATAATCTGGTGTTAAATTTTATATGTTGAAAATCTTGGTTATCTCTTTCCTTTCTAAGTTTCTAGCAAACAAGTGTGTGTATATATATATCACATTTTCAACGCACAAATTATCTAATCATAAACAAATCTTTTAGAGTTGAACGATAAAAAAAAATGGCCTCCTCAAAATTCGTTCTTTTTGCTATCCTAGCTCTGTCTCTTTTACTTTCCAGTTAGTAATTTATTCGTAAAATCCATTATGTTGCATTCACAAAAAACTGAATACAGTATATGATTTACGTGTGTTGTGTATTTGTAGGTGCTGAAGCAAGAAAGACCGTGTGGCCTAGCAGCGAATTAGACCCAAAGTGTTGCAGCCACCAGCCAGAATTTGGTAAATGTGAAACAAAAGAAGATGATCAAAAATGCACTCAGATGTGCCTTGATGGTTGTGCCACTAACAAAGGTGGTGGCTGCCAACCTATTACTGAAGCCCCTGGTGCTGTTTGTTCTTGTTACTGCGCTTAACTCTTCTTCTTGGCTTTATTGATTCATAAGTAAAAAACTTTATTTTTGTATCCATCTTCAAAGGAAATAATATTAATATGATATATACTTGATTCAAAACAGAATTTATTTTCCATTATAATTTGACAATCTCTTAAGTAAAAAGAAGAAGAACACAAACCAAGTTCTGTTTTTTTTTTTTTGTAACTGATCAAAGCCAATACCAGACGAGTCTTTTTTCTTAAACGGATAACTCAATTTGGGAGACAAGAATCCCATCAGTATCTGCATAAAGCCATTCTCCATCACAAATCCGAGTCCCTGCAATATTAACCGGAACTCGTTGTTCTCCAAGTCCCTTTTTACTCGCCTTTATCGGATGAGAGGCCAAAGCTCTCACTCCGATATCACAACCGTTGATCTCATCGACGTCTCTGATGCATCCGTTCACAACGATTCCAGCCCATCCGTTGTTCTGAGCTTGAACCACAGGGTTACCTCCGAGTATTGCACATCGTTGACTCCCTCCACCATCCACCACAAGAACTCTACCGTTTCCTAATAACATCCAAAACATTTACAGAATCTTAGATGTGAGAATATGGAAAGTAAAATAGATGATCTTGAATGATTAATAAGAGCCTGAAACTACTACCGCGAGGTTTCCCTAATCGAAAACCCCTCGAACACTCTTAGTTAAAGAACTTTGAATCGTTCTCTCTCCTAAAGTCTTACCCTTTTATCCTAACATTAAAAATTTGCAAAGTGACATAAAAGGCTGATCTTGATACATGTAAAAGAGCCGGAAGCTAAGAGTTTTTTAAATGAGCCCTAGTTTCAACGTGTTCAAGACCAGCTCTGTTCTCTCAAAGTAATACCCTTTTAATCATGAAAATGATCCATTTGCAAAGTGATAGATTACACACACTAAGCAACTAACACAACAATTATGTTTTTATGTAATCATAAAACATGTCAAAGTTCATAACTTTCAGATCATATCTATTCAAGTCTCTCTGCAAGTAAAATATTGTTCAATCCCGTTGAAAGTTTAAAACTTTGATTTGCGAAATAACTTGATTACCTTTCTCCTCAATGAATTGACGGATTAAGCCATTGTCTTCAAATACTTTGACAGTAACAACTGGTCCTGAGAATATTTGTCGACGGCCATAAATCTGGAAAATGGGTTGCAAAGCTCGTAGCTGACCACTCCGAATCAGCTCTTGATTCGCGTCACAAACTTCCGCAGTTGTCACAAACGCCATTTTCTTCTTTCCCTGTTCTCAGCTATGATCAAAAGATGAGACTTGAGAGTGGATCAATCAAAAGGCAATAATTTTTTATAAATTTATCAGATTTTCGATAGCTTGATGCCTTGATGAGTATGATCACCGAATCTGTTTCTTATTTAATGGAAAATCGAACAAATTGAAGAAAAAGGATAAAACTTTTGAAAATATTTGTATGGAAGGGATCAGATCAAGTTTTGTTACCTGGATCAGACAAAATTCAGATGCAGAGAAACTCTCTTCACAGTGTTAATATTTCTATGGAAGGGATCAGATCAAGTTTTGTTACTTGCTCTCACTTCTCCATAATACAAATAAATTATTAATTTTTACTTTTTGAAAGAAAAAAGTTGGTTTTGGTATAAATCAGATCAGAGGTAGTGGTGAAGCTTAGAGCAAGGAATCATGAGATTACTACTTGATAACCTTGTCGTCTTTAATTTTACCTTCTCCACCTTTTTCTTTTGTTCTGTTTTCAACGTGTGTTATGTTCTCTTCTCTCTTTGCTTTTGTAAATTTGTAACTCAAGAAGTAAGAAAGATGAAAATTAAACTATAGATGAATTTAAGGGAATTAAAAAGCACAAAAAAATCCTAGGAAGAGATATTTTGTTGCCAGTTTTGTCTGAAATCAATAAAGTCTCATTTTTTAATTTTATTATGAGAAGGGGAAGATCCAAAACTTATGGAAGTTCAGAGCTTGTGAATGGTTTTCATGTCTGCAGCTTCAATGAGAGTTCCTTTCTCAACATGATCCCACCACTTCATCAAGAAATTATCCACCACCAATCTAAACCATGGAGATAGTTTCACAGCTTCATCGCCTGCATCTGCTTTCTTCACCAGCTCCTTAAGCTCTTCCCTGCTCACATACTTGATCTCAGCCACTTCATCCGGGTTTGGTTGAAGCTTCACATCCCGCACGATGAAAAGTAGATAGTCAACTGCAACACAGTCCACAGAGGTTCAAATCCTGAATTCAAAGGAGTTTAAAAGAGAAACGATCAAACATGGAAGGATTGTTTACGTTCGTGCTCTCCCCATTTTCCATCAGAAGGTGCCTTGTAAAGCATGCGTCCCAAGGGAGTGAACTCATCGACTGGTACATCTTCAGCTACTATACCGAGCTCATCGAGAAGCTTCCTTTGTGCAGCATTTCTTACACCTGATAAGGAAAGATCAAATAGTGGAGATCAGTACTTAGTAGCTACTTACGGCTGAAAGATTCACGATGTTTCATAAAGCTTAAGTGCATACCAAGCACACTCTCTTCAATAAGCTCAGATTCACGGTAAAGAGGATGGCTGCAACAAGTGTTTGTCCACACAAGTGGGAAAGTAACCTTTGTTTTTGACCGTTGCTGTCCATAAGAGAAGAATAAAATTTCAATAGGATGGTCACACAATCTGAAGCAAGCAGATCCAGAAACCCAACCAACCATTTTTTAATAAAGCAATGTGATTTCACAGCCTTGGCTAACAAATTCCTTAAATCTATTTTAAGAACGACTCCGTTGCCATACTACCAGAAGCTACAGTATAATTTAGCTCTACAAGTGTGATAGAGACTAGATGATCTGAATATAATGGTGAACAAAACTATTCAGGTTTTGAATTTCTAAACCTAGAGTCATCTTCACATCAAGGTGATCATAAGAAAATACCTGGAGAAGCAACTCATACTTGGAGTTGAATAAAAACACACTGAAAGCTCTGTGAAGTAAATTCTCAGCTTCAATCTTTTCCATCAGATGACCTGCAGATCAAAAAATAGGTTTCAGTCTTATCCTGGATCAACCAAAATTTGACACTATAGTAGAATGAAATCCCAACTAGATCACATTGAAACGGATTACTAAGACACATATTCGAAGGATACATGGGCGACATGCACATGTGTTTAGGTTGCCATCATTCTTCTCCGAGATATTGAATGAGAATCAAATTCACTTACAGTTATACTTAGTGTCATGGCCTACCACACGATCATTTTCATCAACGAGAATGCATCTGCGGAACAAAAAGAGAGATTGAATTGAATAAAAGCCATCATGAATACTAACTTCAGAACATCAAGCAGCCACTCATATTTGATCATATCCATGATTTTAAAAAAAAAAAACAAAATTTTAGAAAAGCTCAACATCTTCCACAAAACATATCACTGTATCTTAGAAACATAGAGAGAGTGTCTCAGCTAAATTTGTCAGATAAAGTAATAAACCCTAAATGTTGGTTCCTTAATAAAGCAAACCCAAATCAAAATCGAAGAAAAGGAATCAAATTTCTCACTCGTCCTCAAACATGAGTCGTCTCTGAACAGCATCCATTCCGGCGTCGTTAGAGTCGGTCATGGTGACAGCTGAGAAAGCGCGAACAGAATGCTGAGTCCTCGCCGCCGGAGATCGGATCGGAGAAAGACGGAGAGGGGCAAATCGGGAAGAGGAAGAAGAAGAAGAGAGAGGAAGAAGGAGGGATCTGAGATGAAATGAAGGGAAGCTAAATAGTGAAGCAGTAGACATTTGGATGTGTCTTTGTTTCTGTTTTTTTTTGCTTTTTCAATTGTTATAACAAACTTATAAATATACAACACAACTTTTTTTTTAATATTATGAACTAGGTTAATTTTCGCGCGATTATTTATATTTTTTATACCGTTAATTTGTAATATGGTTTGATTTCGTTATATGACATCAAAATATATCTTAAAATATTTTTGTATGTTTGCAACTTACGGAATTTTAAAATACGAATAAAAATAATTAGATTTAAATGTAAAAATTTGTGTATAGTAAATTAATTCCTTTTTCCATTTTGATCATTTTGAAGCTAACCATAACTAAAACTCTCAAAGACTTGGTATTTTTTGAATAAAATCTATCCTTTTTAATAAATTACTTAATTAGTGAATTTTTGTGTGAATCAGATTACAGTATATTACTTTCTTTAGGGATACATAATCATGAGTGTTTAAATTTTAGAGTGATGATATGTGTCATTTAACTTTTACTAGATCCGGACCCGCACATACGTGCGGGTGTAATGTAGATTGTTTGCATAAAATTTTAATTAAGAATTTACTTCTTTTTTTTGTGTTAGTGAATTATATAATAGTATATATATCATAATTGTAGGATATTTTACATAAAATATTTTGTTTTCTGTTTTAAAAACACTTTGTAACACAAATTTAATTTTTGTTTGATTAGTTATAAACTTTAAATATAAATTTAGTTATTAAAAGATTTTAAGTTTTATTTGCATCATTTTTAAGTGTTTTATTTAAATAAATAGTTTGGTTTTGGACTTTTGGTGCATAACAAATAATTTGAACAGTTACAGAAGTCAGGTGTGTAATATTTATGATAGAAATGTAAAATTTTGAAAGAATATGTAATTTTAAAATGTTAATTTAATTAAGTAGCCCATAACTCAAGCCGAATAGCTGTTTTTTGGCACGAAATATTTGTTGATGTTGGCCGAAATACATTTTCGTATATTAAGGATTGTTTTTTTATTTGGACAGATAATTGTTTTTAGAATCTTTAACAAAAAAATAATAATTGTTTTTAGAACAATTGCTGTCTTATCTTAAAAAAAGAAAATGTACCGAATACAATTGAGAACATCAGTTGATCAAAGAATCATTGGCGAAACTCTCATATAATCCACTATCTCGTCTCCGTTTATACTGTTTTTCGCAAATTGTGAATTCTATAAAGAGGTAAGCTTATTATTGAATCAGATTTATACTTTTACTCTTTTTCTATATGTCGATTCAATTTCCAATCTTTTGAAATTTTATGTTTGAATAGAGATCTTCGCCAAGGATTGTCAAGAACCCGGATCTACTATGGGTAATTATTGTCAATTTTATATCTAAATTTTGTTTTCACAGTCATGTAGCTACTTCTTCATTTTCTTCAACGGTGCCTGTAGCACCCATTCCCGGACCCATGGTCTATCCTCAACCTTTTGGTTTGGTTTCTTTCGTATATGTTTATCCTCAGTTATTTGGGTTGAAAATCCAGAATATGATTGAATTCACAGCGTTTTGGAATTTGAGATTCCGGATTCAAATTAGGGTTTTATACATTCACCAGCTTTGATTTAGGGATTTATGTTGTTGTTTTTTTTTTTTGGTATTTTTCTCTTTTTAGTCCGAACATAAATCAGTCCGAACAATATTTTTCCCTTTTTAGCGCGTGGGGTTAACACGCTTCTCCCTCCTCTCTCTTCCTCTCTGCTTGTAGATCTAGATCTTCTCTCCAGTTTTGCTTCTCAGGTGTGCTCCTCCGGCGCCGGAGAGGGCTTGTTCTCTTTACTTTCTGTTGTAGTTCTTCTCTCCCTCCTTCGTCTCCGTCTTCCGTCGAGATTAGCTGTTTTTGGACGCGTCTATCCGCCTATTCCGGCGCTTCATGGTGGTGGTTGTCGGATTGAAGCTGATGCGTGGCGCAAGGAGACTCTCGGCTTGCTGGTTGGATTCGTCTAGGTTCTTAGTTTGAGGACGGCTTTGTAACCGGTTTGTTTCTGACAGCTTTTTTTTTTGGCCGATTCCCCTTCACGTATTGGACCTCTTCTCTGGCAAGGGTTGTGGCTTTGTTGCGGTGCCTAGATAGGTTTGCTCTTCTCCTTATCGGCGGGTTATCTTCTCAGATTGGGATTCACGGTGGTGCTCCGCCGCAGCCTTCCAGATGTTGTTTTTTTTTTTTTGGTATTTTCCCTTTTATGTTGTTGTTGAGGTAGTAGTTTCCCGGTATTATTGATACTATGATTATAAATTCTAATTAGGGATCAGATGTTTTGCACTTAAAGCTCTTTGGATTTGGACATGGTGTTTGGATTTCACTTCCTCGTTTGCTTTTGATGTTTTTTACTGTTTTGTTAAAGTAGAATTTTTACAAATTTATGTTCCACTTTTGTAGCAATCTCGGGAATTAAGTGAATGATGATGCTTTTTCCAAGGCATTTTCTTGATTCGTCACTATCCATATGGCGAAGGTAAGTGCGTATCTATATGTTTATCAACATTATTTAAGTCCAATGATCAAAAAAAAATCTTATTCTTGCTTTTATTGAATTCGATGTCCTTTATTTCTTAGAATCACCTTTGCCCAATTATTTAAAGACTCTACATATTATTCGTCATTGGTTTCTTTCTTATGAAACTTTTCTTTGATTTTAGTTGTTTCTAACTAATCTATGGGATAACTATTAGTTGTTTTCAATATCAGGTTCTGATCCGAGTTATGGCCTTGGTTTTTAGGTCCAATTAAAAGAGTTGTGAAAGAGTAAAGGAATTATTAAGTAAACTATTCATTCACTTCGCCAATATCAATCATGTAAGTGTTCTCTCGTTTTTTTTTTTGTTGTTGTTGTTGAATGAAAATATGAAAGATCTATGTACATACGTGAATAGTCAAAACCAATTTAAAATCCTAGAAAAAAACAGAAAATTATGGGAGTAGGTCACTCTTTACTCTTCTCTTCTTTAACATTCTCTTACATTTAGTCTTATATACTATGAAATGAAAAAGAGACTTCCCATGGCATTAGAAGGTTCAGGTTCTTTAAAAAATATCTGGTTAGATTAAGATTATTGATGGCCCACGACCATAACTTCGCCTAAGGATAACTCCTACAGGATCTGAAACATTTCCATCATTCATTGTCCTATTGTCGATGGTTTTCTTCTTTATCTGTGATGAACACCATCAACCTATATGGAAAATTTCAGAAAACAGCTTAACATAGTTAATTAGTCTACCTTCAATTAGGCAAAATACATTAGAATCAAATGATAAAGACAATGGTTAATGATAAACATACAAATATTCAACGCTCTCTTAAGCATACCTTAGAAACCTTAGTTAACATGATTTTAACTTGAATTTCCGACTTGTCAAAGGAGTAGCAAAAGCAAAGGTTTCGTAAGAAAGGTTAGTGTGTGTCTTAAATGGCAGTAGACATTCTATATTTATATGAAAAAAGGTCGGCTAGATTGTTTTAGGGTTGAAAGAATCAAATCAAAGTAATATATTTGCGAATATGGTTTTTAAGGAATATGCTCGATTTGTTAGCATTTGAATATTTGGTTATTGTTATGTTTGGTAAGTCTTATAACTGAATTCGTATTTTAAGAGATTTATCATTATTTACTAATCGGAATATATTTGATTTGTTTGTTATAGAAATATTTTCAATTGATAACTAACATATTTGGTTATGGCATTAACTATAGGAGATCGGAAAAGAATATTCGAGAACATCAAACGGATCCGCGAGTTTAACGGATCCAAGAGCCCAATCATTATCAAGATTCAAGGTCCGCGTGTTTTACCAAAGGAATATGGATCTAGATCCGACCCAATACCTAAGATCCGCGTGTTACTTATCAGCAAATTAGCCATTTTACCCTTTAACGAATATTTATGTTTACTCTTAAAAAGGATTAATTGTAATGGCATTCCTTTGTAATTCTTTACCCTTTATAAGGTTATTTATTATCCAATGCTTCCCAATTAATAGTATAGATTTTTTCATAAAAATCCTATGCTTATTAATAAATTAGTTAATTAGTAGAATTTTGAAGAATCAGATTATTTACTTTGTTAAGAGATACATGTCATTTAACTCTTAACAATTATGATTCAAATTTAAACCATGCTCAATTTCAAATCTGTTTCAATTCTAAAATTTAGAATAAACAAAAAAAAATCTGTTTTTTCCTAAATTAGTTACAATAATCTGATAATTCACTAATTTTTGTAATTTTGTAGAAAAAACATTATAAACATTATTGATATCAAATAGTAACAAATAGACTAGGGATGGACACAAGGCGAGTATCGCGGTGTTAGGTGAATTTGCGACTTGATTCGCTTTATACATCAATGTCAGCTGCTTGATGATCACGATAGCTTGAACTGGAACATGGATGCTGAATCTTAAGCGGCCTTGACTCGCTGCTTCTCTTCCCTTCAACTGCCACAAGAGTCTTTGGCCCTATATATAATATTCTTAATATGTAAAATATAACAATGCATCTAAAGGTCTCGAACGCATAAGAGTCAAGAGTAAGATAGATACCTTGAGGACATCGATTAAGCCTTTTGAGCATTGAGTATTGATCATAGTCTTGGTTCGTCAAGAGACAGAAATTTCATGCAACAACTCTCTAAGAGCCAAAACCCCTTTATCTAGTTCACCAACAAACTTCTTCAAGAAAAGTTCCCAAGACTCTCTATCAACTTTCCCATTCATAACAGCCATTGAAACAATCTTAATCGCATCCTCTTCTTTCCCTAACTTCTGCAACCCCTCGAACAATATCAAGAACGTTGTTTTGTTAGGAAAGCAACCAATCTCCAGCATCTCTTCAAGTACCCTGACTCCTTCTTTAACATTTCCGTTCTTGGACAAGCCTTCAATCAAAACGTTATATGTGAAAGCATTCGGCTTACATTTCCTCTCAAACATGTCGTCCCATAATCTACCCGCCTCTGTCAACTCGCCCTTCTCGCACATTCCAGCAATCAACGTGTTGTACGTCAAGAGACTAGGGATCGAGCCTTTCTCAAACTCATCGAACAATTTCCTCGCTTCTGTAACTCTCCCTTCTTTACAAAGCCAATGGATGAGAGTGCTCAGAAGCGCATTATCAGGCATACAATTGTTCTTCAACATTTTTCTCCACAGACCACATGCTTCATCCACCTTGTGGTCTTCACACAAAGCGTCAATAACTTTACAACAAAGAGAAGAATCTGGCATAAAACTTCTGTCAAGCATTTCATCGAACATGTTACGTGCTTCCCCGGATTTCTTCTCCTTGCATAAAGCTCTGATCATAACTCCATACGTTACTTCATTTGGCTCAATCTCGTTCTTTTCCATCTCATCCATCACCGTAGCTGCCTCAGAGAATCTCCCTAACTTACAGTAACCATCCATGAGAACCGTGTAAGTGGTCGCATCCGGATACCACCCACGATCCAACATCTCTTCCAAAACCCTCTTAGCCGATTCCATATCACCTCTGGCAACGTACCCACCTAAAATCGTAGTGTAAGTCACCAAATTTGGCACCAAACCCATAGCGGGAATTTCGTCGAGCACTTTATATGCACTTTCTATATCATTTTTCTTGCAGAGAGCTTTCACTAGTAGATTACAAGTGAAGATGTTGGGCGTGATTCCAAAAGACTCCTTACTGTTCTTAAACATGGCATGAACCAAATCAAATCTCTGATTCTGGATAAGAACGTTTAAGAGTGTGTTTAACGATCTAACGGAGCGTTTAACACCGAAATCAGGAATTCGAAGAAAGATCCTCATTGAATATTCGTATCGACCAGCGAGACCGTAGTTTCGAAGCAAGTCGATGAAGAGATTCTCACCGCATTTAATCGGCGGGTATGAATTCCGAAGATCCGCCATGAGAGACTCCACGGGATCGAAAGCACGAGCACGGGATAGTTTGAAGAGAATAGAGTGGTAAGTATCGTAATTGTGAGTGAAACCGGGATGAGATTTACCGGCGTAGAGAAATATCTGGAGAGCGAGGTCGATGTTCTGCTGTTGGGTGATCATAGAGACCAATCGCTTCGGGAATAGCCTCTGCGGCCACGGTTTGATCGGCGGCTTCTCCGTGCAGTATTGCTGGAGAGAAGCGGCGGAGGCGGAGAAGAGACGACGAGAAGCTACGAGTGGAGGGAAGCGCGTGGCGTTCACGCGGGGAAGGAACATCGTTGTTGACTTTGGAGCAGCGGCGAATCTACGACGACGACGAAAGATGAATTTTTAAATTCGCTGGTGGCTTTATTAACCGGAAACCCGGTTTGATTATTTCCGGTCTTCTAAATCCAACATTAAGGGGGGTGTATTGGATTTAGTATTTTGAGAGATTTTGGTTTTTTTCTTAAATCACTTGTTATTCAAATAAGAATTTTAAACTTTTTTCAAAATCTCATGTTATTGAAACTGGAATTTGCTTAAAATCATCAAAAAAATTATACAATATCTTGTTATTCAATCAATGATTTATAAAAACCATATCAAATCTGCTGTTATTGAAAACTAAACAATTCTTTTTTAAAAAAATATTGAAACTGATTTTGTGAGACTTTTGATACTTTTTTAGTTGAAAAATAGAGCTGAAAAAATCACATCTATACAGGTGGGATTTCAAACAAAAAATTATTAGAGTTAACATAAAAAATTGCAAACATAATCATATCATTGAGGACATCGTTCCTTTCTTTTACATCGCTCCTCTCTCTTTTTTACTCAAATACCATGTTAACGAGAATTCTCCGGTGGTACAAATCCATGGATGAAGAACGAACCAGCATCATCAAATTGAGCTTTGATTCATCTTCTACGATCTTTGGAGCAGAAGAAGAAATATCAAGAGTTGATTTTTCTAAAATTATCGATCTCGATACACCGAGATTCAAAGCCTTACAGTAGATTCTCACAAGCTCTTGACTCAGTACTTCAAGCAATAGTCTTGATCTATAATCTTACGCAGAGAGGCAGGTTGCTGAGCTTGCGAGAACCATTTTGGGGATTTTAGAGGCTTGTCACTCTCTTGGTATTATTCATCGAGACCTCAATGTTCTTTAACTTAGATTTGCATTTATGGTTACTTGTCTTTGGTCATTGATTTACTACATTTGTTGTTCGTGAGGGGGAACAAGTTTTTGGAGTTGTTCATATCTTTGCAAATTGCAGCATGTTCATGAAGAGTTTCAAGGAAAAGGGAGAGAGAGAGAAGTTTGAGAATGACGAAGTAGCAAAGAAGTCTAAAGAATTGTGGGATTGGGAAGAAGAAGGCAATGAGAGCCAAAGCAGGACCAAGAGTTTGTTGAATTATTTGTATTCCATGGTTACATCTATGACATGTTTCTTGTATACCAAGCACCAACTTGATCCATAGAAATAACAAGATTGCAAGATTACAGAAACGAAAGGTTACAAGAGTTTGATGAAACAAATTACATAGATGGAGCAAAAACTCTAAATTGGGATTTTCCTAAAAGCGTGAACGTATAAAAACCTCACCATTTATCAACCCATCTTTACGCCACCTGTTGATTCTGAAAATCACACGATGAATTTGTTTAAAGGAGGAAAACAAATTCAATTAACTCTCTTACAAATTCTGATCAAAGACTCGAATGAAAGGGTGAATTTTATTGCTTAGAGACAACGCTAGAGTTTAGCTCAAGAACAATTAGGGTTTTTGGTGCAAAGTTGCGGATCCTTGAAATAGAGGACAAACCCCTCTATTTATACAAGTTTAAGGCGGTTTAGAGATATGTTAATCTTCTAAATCTTCAAGACTTTATCTTCAATTTTTCCTTTTTTTTCGGGATTCTCCTTGATCTTCTAGGAAAATCTCCTTTTTTCTTGAATGAGGAAGTCGGTTGCAGGCGATCTCCCGTATTTGAGTTGAGCTCGCCTGGCGATCTCCTTCTTCAGCCCATTAACAGGCTTAACCGGGATTCCTCGGTTTATATTGAATTATCAATTTGATTCGTAATTTGTCCGGTTTAAGCCGGTATTGTCGGAGGTGCTAGTTTCTGCACCAACACCACCCTAGTCGTCATTCTTTATAGTGAATTTTGACCTGTTCTAATTCACTAGATTGACTTGTAAGTGTAGTTTTGTAGGATGAAGTTGTAGTCCCATGGCTTCATTTCTTGATATATAACATTGTAGGTGGAAAAGTAAAGGCTGATCCTGATGGATCCAATCTCTTTCTTCTCATGCTTCTTGTTCTGATCTTGTCATTAGAGATGAATTGTGGCCATGACAAGTACGAGGAGCAGTAAGGTGAACTTGATTATCTTTTTCTGCTCCCAAATTCTCAAAATCTTTCTTAAGCACTCTGATCTCTGGTTCTCTTTTTACTATATATGAAACTCTCATCACTAAAACTAGAAGTTTTCAAGTTTCACCACTTGATCATTAATCTTTTTTGTTCCTATGTGAGGAATTTCTTGATAGTGATGAAAAGCTTCAATGAGTGGCTGCTGCTCCGAGTAAAACGAGTCATGATGATGAGTACAAGTCGAAGCTTCGTGGTGCTGATCGCCCTTGTTCTTGTTCAGAGAATTAATGGAGTTGATTGGAAGCCAAAGGATAAAGGGAAACAGAGAAAAACACCAATAATCTTGATTCATGAGTTTTTAAATTATATTGTTCCCAAAATTAAATTTGAATGTCACACAAAATACTCCAATATCCTAGAAGTTTCGTAACAAATCTCACCAAATATGACAAGTAAATTTTATTATTAAGTAAAAGAAATCATTAAAAAATCAACCAAATCATTAGATATCCTTCAAAGTCTCCCCAAATTTTAAATCCACAAAATCTTCCAAAATACGAAGTCCAATACACCCCACTAACTTTTTCTTTTGGTTAAAGTTGATAAGTACATTACTGGATTCTGGATTAAGGTATTTTTGGGCTCCCCTCATTTCCCTTTCGTTAACCAAAAAAAAAACAATAATGATCATTCACTCTTCTTCTTTTTCTCTCCACGGCTCAAAGTTCTTGAACAGATTTAGATATCATAACCGATCTGTGACTAAATCCGAAGCACGTGGACACGTGGTTTCAACGTGACCACCACGAGGAACGAGGTTGTAGTCGGGGCTGCTCCTCTTCTCTCTTTGCCGGAGAATAGGATTATCCCTCTTTCCAACCTCGACCTCCTTCTCCCTCCTGTCGATATCAACGTTTGCTTCTTCTACAAGAAACCACTTTATAACATTACCAATAATGATGCTCTCAATACGGCTTTGGCCGAGGCTCTCGTCTCCTACTACGTTCTTGCCGGCGAGGTCGTGATCAATCCCACCACCGGAGAGCCCGTGATTCTCTGCAGTAACGGTGGCGTGGAGTTTGTGGAAGCCGCTGCTGACGTGGAGCTCCGGGAGCTTAACTTGTATGATCCTTATCAAAGTATTGCCAAGTTTGTTCCCATGAAAAAGCATGGAGTCTTTGCTATTCAGGTAATAGAATAGTCAAGAAAGAATAGTCAAAAAAAAAAAAAAAAGAATAGTCAAGAAAGCTGGCTTCATGATATGTCTTAATCTAATTAATTTTATTTTCAAAACAACATATACATATTTAAATAAATTTTGGGATTCTAGTTTTGCATAAAGAAACAAAATTGAAGTATCTATCTATACACTGCATCTCACACCTTCAAAGATTACCTATATTCATATACTTTTACTTTTTTGTGCAAAATACTTTTACTAATTCAGCTGTAACAACATAACTCTGTTTTTTTTGTCTCTGTTGGTTGTTATTAACATAACTCTGTTTTTCTTTTCTTTGCTGGTTGTTATTGTTTCAATTTGTCTGAATAGGTAACTGAACTGAAATGTGGGAGCGTAGTTGTGGGATGCACATTTGATCACCGTATAGCAGATGCGTATTCCATGAACATGTTCCTCGTATCGTGGGCCGAGATCTCTCGATCCGATGTACCAATCTCTTATGTTCCTTCGTTCAAAAGATCTCTGTTAGACCCACGACGACCTTTGATCATCGACTCATCATTAGACCAAATGTACATGCCTGATGCCTCTAACGTCCTTGAGCGTTCCACAAGAAATCACTGATGAAGATTATATCCTCACAAGCAGTATCTATTACATCAAAGCAGATGTCTTAGCAAAGCTTCAAACTCTGGCTAGCAATGGTAAGAGGACGAAACTCGAGTCTTTCAGCGCGTTTCTATGGAAACTCTTGGCTAAACACGCAGCAACAGATTCGGTACTCCCGACTAAAAACTCGAAACTTGGCATCGTTGTTGACGGAAGGAAGAAACTTATGGAGCAAGAAAACTGCAATTACTTTGGGAATGTTCTCTCGGTTCCATTTGGAGAGCAGAGGATCGATGACTTGATCCACAAGCCACTGTCTTGGGTGAACGACGAGGTTCACAAGTTACTGGAGAGTACAATGACCAAAGACCATTTCTTGAACTTGATCGATTGGATTGAGACTCGCCGTCCGATACCGGTTCTATCAAGGATATACGGTACTGGATTCAACGATGGACCCGCTTTCGTGGTTTCCTCTGGAAAAAGTTTTCCGGTGACCCAGATTGATTTTGGGTGGGGCTCGCCTGTTTTTGGCTCGTACCATCTTCCACCCGGAAGCAGAGCTGGTTACGTGATGACAATGCCTAGTCCGGTGGAGACCGATGGCGCCGGAGATTGGATAGTTTATTTGCATCTTACGAAAGGACAGTTGAGGTTTATCGAGCAAGAGGCTGCTCATGTGTTTAATCCCGTAGACAATGACTATCTCAAGATTTAAAGCCTTTCGTAATAATGTTGGTGTCAACTTTGGTTGTATCATTACAAAAGAACAGGGACAATTGTTATCTGATCTGTACATCCAATTCCGGCTCAAAAATAGCAAAAAATAATCTATGGTCTCTGTTCAAAAACCAAAGTTATAGTCAATTCATGGCCTTGCATTGTGGGGACATGATCGTCATTTGCAACAAATAATCCTCCGATTTATTATACACCTCGCGTCCATCGAACACGAAGACCCGAAAATACGTAAACACCCCCAAATGTCGTCTTTCTTAGTTATCCATTTAAGGGTATTATTGACCTCACAGTAAGAAAATCCACGATATTTCACGGATAACGATAACAATCAGAACAATACTCGAATTAATTTGGAAATCAAAGAGTCTCTCACAGGGTGGTCCTTTGAAAGATCACACTACTGTTTTGGACTCGAGCTTCTTCTTCTTCAACAATGCCTCTCTCTCTCCGACTCGCTCCATCTCCGACATCTTTCCGTTACTCTCCGACTTCATCTACCTCCGTCGGAGGATTTCCCCTCGTGAAGCAGCACTGCCAGATCCCTAATTCCGGCGTCGTGACGAAAATCGGATTCTGTTCTGGTGGTGGTGGTGGTGTTTTAGATTCCGGGAAGAGAAGTGGTTCGTATGTGGTGAGGTGTAGCTTAGAAACAGTGAATGTCAGTGTCGGCCAGGTGACGGAGGTTGATAAGGACACGTTCTGGCCAATTGTTAAAGCCGCCGGTGATAAGATTGTTGTCCTCGATATGTACACTCAGTGGTAACGTTTTGATCACTTCTTCTTCTTGTTGGTTCGAAATTTTGAATTCCTTGATTGCAATCTCGTGTTTGGAACTACTTGATTTTGTCAGATGTTTGCGGAATTGGAAAATTCATGTACAGTTTGTTTGAATTTAGATTGTTGATAGGTTTTGGATCAGCGTTGGAAATTTGGATTTCAAGGTTGTTTACTGATTTGATATTTTTTCACAGTTAAAATAACTTTGCTAAGTTGTTTACCTGAGAAGTGAGAACTTTGCTTTGGCAGATCCTCGTGTCTTTAATTCTCAATTCTTGCTACAACATAAATCATGTCCTGGTCTAACCATCTCCTTTGCTTCTCTTGGCCTATATTTAGCTCGTCTCGTCTATGAACCTCACTTTGCTATAACATTGTGTAGCGTCCATAGTTTATGGCTAGTATTTGATCCCCTTGTTACTTTCAATTTTGTTCAAAAGTTACAGCATTGTAAGTATCATCCATGGTCTTCACATTATCAGGCTGCTGCTTCTCTGTGCAAATTCATTTGAATTCATTTTTGGTTTGTTAGGAATATTGTATACAAAAGGATATGAAATTATGAATAGTAACACTTTCTGGAGAATTAGAGCATGTACATTTAATAAATGAGCCTAAAAGCTGTTCCAGTTTGCATCATCATGAATGCTGGAAATGAGTTTACTTAGAAATGTTTTGTTTTGGTGTTGAGAAAAATCAAAGTTTGCCACTCTTTTTTCAATCCTTTGGCTCTTTGCAGGTGTGGTCCTTGCAAAATGATTGCTCCCAAATACAAAGAGCTATCGGAGAAGTATCAGGACATGGTGTTTCTTAAGCTTGACTGCAACCAAGAAAACAAGGTTTGTTCTTCTTTTTGCGCGGAATGTGTCTTTATATTTATGTCACTTATTTCATAACGCAAAAACTCTTGCTTGCAGCCATTGGCAAAGGAGCTCGGAATTAGAGTGGTTCCAACCTTTAAGATATTGAAGGACAACAAGGTAGTAAAGGAAGTGACCGGGGCAAAATATGAAGACTTACTTGCAGCCATTGAAGCAGCAAGGTCAGGCTGAGTCTCTCTATATATTACTCATTATGTAAAGTATTAGGATCATACTCCATCCATGTAATTGGTTTGGTTCTATGTATGTAACTCTTTCTGTTCCCTTAACCGGAATCGGTGGTTAACTATGTATGTATAAATGGTTGAATGGTTTGAAATGATAAGCTGAATTGTTTATGCATCAGAAGTTCATAACCAAGCAAATTGGCTATTTTTGATTGAGGTCACCCAATAGATTTAATTCAGGGATTAAGATGGATTTTAATTTCGGGGGCCCGTATTGTTGAAATAGATGCAGCTTGTTTATAGTTTGGCTTACATGTATGATTTTTGTGCTTTGTTTTCAATGGATGTTCCAACTTCCAACTAGATTATTCATAAGTCATTTAGTTGTTCACCAAATCCAATCTGGCCTAATATTTAAATTTTAATACATTTGGCCTATGTGTATTAGGCTAATGTATTTGGATCTATTCATACTTTGTTATAAAAATTGGGGATACCAACAACATTATTATCATTTGAATGCAATCTTTATGTAATAAATATGTCTTCCTCCAAAGAAAATGTAATTTCCTAAATATGAATACTCATTTAAATTCAGATGACCAAAAAAATAATAACAATTCATTTAAATTCTTCAAGGTAAAAATTAAAATACCTAGTGTACAAGGATTGGGGGTAATCGCAAATACAGAACAACAGATCAGAGTATGACACGTGGCGAAATCTGAAAGAGAGTTATAATGAAAGACAAACGCGTTCCGAGTCCGACATCTTCTCTCTCTCTCTGAAGTGAACTGTTGTTGTGCTCTTTGGTTTCATCGAGAGAGAACCTAAACCCGATCTGAACCAATAACACGAAGAAGAAGAATGGCGTCTTCGTCGTTCTCAGTCACGTCTCCGGCTGCTGCTTCCGTCTATGCAGTCACTCAAACCTCGTCGCACTTCCCAATCCCAAACCGCTCTCGCAGAGTTACTTTCCGTCTCTCTGCTAAGCCCAAGCTTCGCTTTCTCTCCAAGGTACACGATTCCTTCCCAATTTCTCTCTGATTTAAGAGAAGATTCGTGCAATGTGGTTTTTAGTTTTTCGAATTCTGGATAATTTCAATTTGCTCAGGTTCTTTTTGGCTAATCTTCTTCGATTAGTGTTTATCTGCATTTTCCGATTTGATTCTCTCTGTATATATATATGTTCAGCGTCATTTAGATTTCAGAGAAAACTTTTTCCGTGAAGAATGATAAAATCCGATTTCCAGATTTATGTGTACAAATCGTGATTTGGGGATTTGTTTTCCAGTAGTGATTTCCTTTTGATACACAAAATTGCAGCCTAGTCGCAGTAGCTACCCTGTGGTGAAAGCACAATCTAACAAGGTAAGCTCTTTTTTTAGTGATCTCTTTGAGAAAGTGTTTCTCCAAAAACTTGTTCATTTCTGGAATCTTCTCCTGCCTTTAAAGGTTAGTACTGGTGCATCATCAAATGCTGCCAAAATTGATGGCCCATCAGCTGACGGAAAGGAGAAAACCTCGTTGAAGGATTCGTCTTCTTCTTCTTCTTCACCTGAATTAGCTACTGAAGAGTCTATTTCTGAGTTCCTTACCCAAGTAACAACTCTTGTCAAGTGAGTACAGTTGCACTGTTCTATTACTTAAATCATTTTAACCATGATTTAATAGTCACCTTCATCATGAAGGCTTGTGGATTCGAGAGACATTGTCGAGTTGCAGTTGAAACAACTTGACTGTGAACTAGTCATTCGTAAAAAAGAAGCCTTACCTCAACCTCAAGCTCCTGCATCTTATGTTATGATGCAGCAACCAAATCAACCATCGTATGCCCAACAAATGGCTCCTCCCCCTGCACCTGCTGCTGCCTCACCAGCCCCTTCTACGCCAGCCTCCCTGCCTCCACCATCCCCGCCTACTCCAGCCAAATCATCGCTTCCTACTGTTAAAAGTCCCATGGCTGGCACATTCTACCGTAGTCCTGCACCTGGTGAACCACCCTTTATTAAGGTATGATATTTGCTAAATAACAAGAAAGTTAGTTTCTTTTCTGAAATTAAGACATGCGCTTTTGGTTGAGATATCTTTTCATTTGGCGAAGTACACTCCAGGAATCTGTTATGTGCTTTATATATTTGAAAGAAGAAGATTGAAATCGATATTGAGTCTAATAAGATAATTCAATGAAACGGAGTTGTCATAAATAGCAATTTTTGCAAATTCAGGTCTGCTGCATTTCACTGACTGAATTCGTACCATATAACTTTCTTGGTGTTTCAGGTTGGAGACAAAGTGCAGAAGGGACAAGTTCTATGCATTGTTGAAGCCATGAAGTTAATGAATGAAATAGAGGTGAGTTTCTAAATCATCTGAAAATGGACTACCATCTGAACCTTTTATCTACCATAACTATTTCGAATCATCTCTTACCAAACACTTCCAGTAAATTAATACGTTGTTTCTCTGTTGAATCCCACTTAAGCCATCTTCTTGTCCATAAACTTCATATGATTTGCCTTCTCAATTAAATTTGGATGAATACTTGTGCTTAACGAGTGCCATTGATTTGACTCTGAAACTTGAACTTCTTCTCCTCAGTCTGACCATACAGGAACCGTAGTCGATATTGTCGCAGAAGACGGCAAGCCTGTCAGCCTCGACACTGTAAGTTTACTAATTCTCTCTATTTTTTTCAAAAAAAGGGAAAAACAACTTTCTCCAATTCAAAAAACCGCATTTTGTGTGTGTTTACTAGAACTAGTTTATACGCTTTCATCATTTCAATTGAAAGGTTATATTTAAACCACTTTCTCTACTGATATCGATGTTTTTTTTCGATTTGACAGCCTCTGTTTGTGGTTCAACCGTAGAATCGGCACCATGAGAAATGGAGAAAGAAGCTCTACTAAATTCAATCGCTGTGCTTTGGTAAAACAATTTGCTGAGACTTCTAAAAATGTTTCCCCTTCGTTGTCACTGTTAAAGTCTGTTAGGTTTCTTAGTTTGGTGAGGAAGAATCAGTTTTTAGTATCTCCCTATTCGTTTAAAAAAAAAAAAGATGAGACATTTTTTCCATAAGCTCTGTTTTAATTTCTTTCCTATATACACGAATTCTTCTTCTTCTGTTATATTACAATTTTTCCAATTTCAGAATACAAGCCCAACGTCAAATATGGGCTTTATAAGGGCCCAACACGGAAAAGGAAAATTGATGATTAATTAATGAACAATTAAATTAATCTCTAGAAAGAAACGGATTGTTTGTTGATAGAGGCAACTTCAACCGCCTCTCTTCTTCTTCCTCCTCATAGTAATCGAAAACGCTTTCTAATTTTTCTTGCTTTGACAATTTCTGTTTTTAATTCAATGGCTACTACAAGTCGAGATCTCTTCTTCATCATCATCGCTCTCTTCTCTTCGATTCTCTTTCCTCAGCTTTCCTCGTTACCGGATCCGTCGTTTTACGATTATCTCCGGGAAAGCAATCTTCCCGCCGGAATAGTTCCAAAAGGAGTAACCAATTTCTCGATCGACGTTAAAACGGGGCGTTTCACCGTCGCTCTTCCTGTTCCTTGCGATGCTAAATTCGAGAATCAGTTCCACTTCGACTATAACATCTCCGGCGTTCTTTCAGATGGACGGATCGGGAATTTATCTGGTGTGACGCAGAAGGAGCTGTTTCTGTGGTTTGCTGTTAAAGGAATACATGTGGATCCGGAGAGCTCTGGGTTAATTCACTTTGATGTCGGTGTTGCTGATAAGCAGCTTTCTCTCTCGCTCTTTGAGTCGCCTCGAGATTGCACCGCCGCGGAATCTCAACCTCGTGCGGTTGATTTCTCTAGACCACGTGATTTGGAGGTACGTTGTTGCAATTTCATGAGCTTGATTTTGGGGATTTTGTATTTGTGAAATTGCTAGTGTCAAATAGCTAGGGTTTAGATTTTCCCCCAAATTTGTTTGAGTCAATAACTTTGTGAAAAAGGGTTTTAGATTCTTTAACCACAATTCTTAAGAAGAGGCGAGATTGTCTCTGTTCCTAGCTCATTGAATCTTGATGTAACTTCTTGAGTCGAAGAATCTTTGTATATGAATGTTAGGGTTTTGTTTTGAAACATGTTGCCGAGGTTTTGAAATCAGTGTATTAACTTTGTTTCCTTAACTCTTACAATGCAGAAGCAATCTGAAGAAATCCAATCGACAATGCCGAAGAAATCTGAAGATATCCAATCGATCTTTGGACCACGAAGAAGTCGCTGGGCATTAGGTTTTTGATTGAGGCTTAGAAGGAAGTGCAAAGTCTTCTGGTATGGTGTGTCTTGTAAAAAGTTTGGCTTGTAGTAGGTTTTTTGTTTTATACCATATCATATAGTATCAACAGCATAAGCTTTCAATGACTGCAATAGACAAGCTTAGGAGGCATGAATACTTTGTTACGGATTATTAGGGGTTAAGACATATATACATATATGATATATGCTTGTGGATTTTCACCAGAAACTGTTGTGTTTTTGCTATCACACTCTTTTCTTGCTTTTTACTTGGTATAAGAAAGGATGTTGAGGATACATGAATCGTTTTGTTTTATGGTTATTAACATGTATGGAAGATGATTTAGAGAAAATGAGATTTCGATTGTAGTAGAGAGACAGAGCAGATTAATCAGTTACTGATGAATCATGAATCCATCTTAGCTTGCTAAATGCTTAAAGCTTTATAAACATTGATTTGATTTCATTTAGTCTTTTCATCAAAATTAGCTCAAACTTCCAAAAATCTTGCAAAATCGTTGTCTAAATCCAGAGAATTTTTTATACACGCCCCCAAACGCCTGACCCATGCGCGTCTCTTCTAAAAGGAGTGCAGTGTCATCATCATCCCTTTGGCATTTATAATGATGGATGACTCGTTCTTTTGAGCGTGGTTTTAGTTTACGTGGGACCTTAAATTCGTGAAGATAGACAACAGATGAAGAGAGAAAAGAAAACAATAAGTGACCAAGTTTATGCGTCATTGATCACACAACACGTGCGAATTGTGTTTATATCTTACAATTTGCAATAAAAATAAAAAGCGTGAACGGCAGGATTCGAACCTGCGCGGGCAAAGCCCACATGATTTCTAGTCATGCCCGATAACCACTCCGGCACGTCCACTACATGTTGTCTCTATCAGCTGCCCACAATATCTACAATCTGTACACATCATCGTCGTAATCTTTAAAATCTTTATATTTCAAAATTTGTTAATTGTGGGAAAATATGTTGAAGGAAAACTATAGGTGAAAATTAAAAATTTACTTTTTATACGTAGATTTGACCAAAGACTGCTACAAAGTCAAAATAGTTTGTTAATTATTTTCATATATGGGAAAGAATCGACTGGCTTCAGATCTGTTTAAACCTTATCGCCATTGTCATCACCAAGGTATCCTAGATAATCACGAAACTCTTTTTTTATTTTATTTTGTGGATAACTATTCTTATTTAAAAGGAAATGAAACTCGAAAAAACCAACAAAAAAAAAAAACAGTTTAACACCTCAAGAATTCTTCTAAGAGATGGAGGATATGAAGCCATGTGCCGCAAACTCGCCGCCGTTGACGCCAATAGGTTTCTTAGAGAGAGCCGCCACCGTTTACGGTGACTGTACCTCCATCGTTTATGGAAGTAACACCGTTTACACGTGGCGTGAAACAAACCTCCGTTGCCTCCGCGTCGCGTCTTCTCTATCTTCAATCGGGATCGGCAGGTCCGACGTCGTCTCTGTTCTCTCTCCCAATACTCCGGCGATGTACGAGCTCCAGTTCGCTGTTCCCATGTCCGGCGCAATCCTAAATAACATCAACACACGTCTCGACGCACGCACCGTCTCTGTTCTTCTCCGTCACTGTGGATCTAAGCTTCTCTTCGTCGACGTCTTCTCCATTGATCTTGCCGTCGAAGCGATCTCGATGATGACGACTGATCCGCCGATTCTCGTCTTCATCGCTGATAAAGAAGAGGAAGGAGGAGATGCTGACGTGGCGGATCGTACAAAATTTAATTACACTTACGATGATCTGATCCAAAGAGGTGATCCGGGTTTCAAATGGATCCGACCCGAAAGTGAATGGGATCCGGTTGTGCTGAATTACACTTCCGGTACAACTTCGGCTCCTAAAGGAGTGGTACACTGTCACAGAGGAATTTTCGTAATGTCAATTGATTCACTAATCGATTGGACCGTACCGAAAAATCCGGTTTACTTATGGACTCTACCGATATTTCACGCTAACGGTTGGAGCTATCCATGGGGAATCGCCGCCGTCGGAGGAACTAACGTTTGTTTGCGTAAATTCGACGCCCCGTTAATCTACCGTTTGATCCGTGATCACGGCGTTACCCACATGTGTGGAGCTCCGGTGGTGCTCAACATGTTATCTGCGACTCAAGAATCTCAGCCGTTGAACCGTCCCGTCAACATCTTAACCGCCGGTGCTCCACCTCCAGCCGCAGTTCTCCTCCGAGCAGAATCAATCGGATTCGTGATCAGTCACGGCTACGGATTAACAGAAACCGCCGGACTAAACGTCTCCTGCGCATGGAAGCCACAGTGGAATCGTTTACCGGCGAGCGAGCGAGCGAGGTTGAAGGCACGGCAAGGAGTGAGAACCGTCGGATTTACAGAAATCGACGTGGTGGTTCCTGAATCAGGTCGGAGTGTTGAGAGAAATGGAGAAACCGTCGGAGAAATTGTGATGAGAGGAAGCTCGATCATGCTCGGTTACTTAAAAGATCCGATCGGAACAGAGAAAGCTTTAAAGAACGGGTGGTTTTACACCGGAGATGTTGGTGTGATTCATTCCGATGGTTATCTAGAGATTAAAGATAGATCAAAAGATATAATTATAACGGGAGGAGAGAATGTGAGTAGTGTTGAAGTTGAGGCGGTTTTGTATACGAGTCCGGCGGTGAATGAAGTAGCGGTGGTGGCGAGACCTGATGAGTTTTGGGGAGAGACACCGTGTGCGTTTGTGAGTTTGAAAAGTGGGTTGAGTCGGAGACCGACGGAGGAGGAGTTGATAGAGTATTGTAGGAAGAAGATGCCGAGGTATATGGTTCCTAAAACGGTGTCGTTTGTGGATGAGTTGCCTAAGACTTCGACGGGGAAGGTTATGAAGTTTGTACTTAGAGAGATTGCGAAGAAGATGGGTATGACGAGGTTGAGTCGGATGTAGAAATCAGAACATACGATTTGATGAATGAAGGCTTAAGTGTAAGTGATAAGTGTATGAGAACGTTTTTGATGTCTAATTAACAAAAGTGTTTGAAAACGGCCAGAAGAAGCCGAATGACCGTTTCCGTTGTTGAAGCCTAGTTTGTGTTGTGTAGTAACTTTGCTCATTCTTTTGTTGAAATCTCAATTTCTATTTTCTTCTCAAACAGAACATTTTATATAATTATAACCTGGTATGGTGCAACCCAACAATCGGCTTTAGCCATAACTCATAAATATGCGATTGTCTAAGGTCCATTTTAGACCGTTTCAATTTAGGGTTAAAATTAGGCCTGGGTTAGTCCTCGGTCAGCGACTCAGGAGACCAAACCAAACAAAACAGAACTAAACAAACATCAAACTAACTAAAAAGAGTAATATAAGTCCAACGCGTTAACACCGTGTCTTTTTTAAGACACGTATCTCACAAGTTGCGTGTCCATAATGTCTTATTTATTTGCTGTTTTGTAATTAATTAATTTGATGACTGTTTTGCAGTTTCCATAGTTGGAAGCCATGTTATCTTACAAAAATTTGTAATATATAAAACAGATCCACGAAAAAGAGAAAATCAAGAAAACCCAACTCATTAAGCAAACTCGGATCTCCTTCTCTTCTTCTCTCTCCCTCTCGCTAAAAAAGAAGTATAGAAGATGGGATTGTTCTCCCACAAGATCTCCAGAGATGATCTGAAACCAGGCGATCACATCTATTCATGGCGTAACGCTTATATCTACTCTCATCACGGTTCCATCTCTTTCTCTCTATCTCTTTACGCTCGATCTTAGATATTTTCTAGATTTTACCAAAGATCACATAATTTGGTTTTGCATAACGCGATTTCTCTGTTTGCAAATTTTCAGGAATCTACGTAGGAGATGAGAAAGTCATTCATTTCACACGTGGAGGTGGTCTAGAATTCGGAACAGGAACAATTTTGGACAAGATCATCGATATTTCAATACCAAATCATGGAAGAAGGGACAATAAGTGTCTTGATTGTGGAGATCAATCCAATCTCGGTGGTGTAATCTCTTCTTGTCTTGATTGTTTTCTCGCCGGAGGAAATCTTTATCTCTTCGAATACAGTGCCTCTCCGTCAAACTTTCTAGCTAAAAGAGGTGGTACATGCACGATAGCATCTTCAGATCCTTGTGATGAAGTCATTTCTCGTGCTAAATTTCTTCTTTTGCAAAATGGGTTTGGTGAGTACGATCTTTTAGACAACAATTGTGAAGATTTTGCGATTTATTGCAAAACTGGTTTGTTTGTGTTATCGGTTGCTACCAAGTTTGGATGTAGTGGTCAAGCCAATTCTGTGTCTGCAGCTGGTGGTGTTGTTGCTTTGACACTTAAGGTTTTAGGTGTGAAAAAGAAGACTAGTGGTCAAGAAGATGATTCTGTGGTTTCTGTTGTTAACCAGGTTATTTCTTCGACAGTTAAATATGTAGTTCCTGGTATTGGTGGTTTGGCTTTGGCTGAATATGGTAATTACTGTATTGGTCGTCTGTTTTACGACATTGGGGTTAGAAAAGATGCGTGTAAGGTTTCTGTTGAAGAGCTTGTTGCATTTGTAGGAGCCAAGCAAAACATCTTGGAGAGCAAGAAGTCTAGTTAGTTAGCACTTTGTTGTGCATTATGTATGTTTGATGACTAGTTGTTGAGTAAGAGAGTGATTTTGCTTTTCTTTGATTGTATTTGGACTGGAAACTGTATTTTAACTATTTGTAAAGTAAAAAACACAGTTTAAATAACTTTATTGTTTCCAAGAAAATTGAACTGACCCTTCAATTTATTCTTACTCCAATTGATACTACAAAAGTAAATATTGAAAGCTTATAAAACACTTTATTACCAAACAAAAATATATCTTGTCTTTTATAATAGGCCTCATGCGCCTTAGAGTAACCCTCTTTCCCAAAGAACAGCTTTCATTGTTTTCAGTGATTCTTCCATATCATCACAAATCTTGTGAGGATCCGGTATTACAGTAGGATCAACCGTTATCGTGATTGTCATTTCCTCAGCATAACTTGTGTAATGTATCAACAATGCCTATCAAACACACAAAAAAAAACAAGAAACAATTAAAAAGAAAAGCTTACCGTTTAAACCAAATTACGCAACAAAAAGACGTACATGTGAGTGTCCATAAGAGCTTGGAGAAATGTAAGCGACAGGATGTCCATGGAAACTGATTTCTTCCATAGGACCCATAACGTTTGAAACACATGTCGTTATGTTCACCAAGTGTCGATTGAAAAATGATGTTGTTGCCTATAATTGACAAAAGTGTGTTATATATATACTGTCGATAAATATGCAAATAAATCTCAATTTATTTACCTTAGCTCCTAACACTTGTAGGAATATTTTGATAAGAAAATACGTTAGAGCTGCTTGATAAGAGTGCTTCTTTCGAGCCATCATAGCTTTGGCTTTTTTTAGATTAACCAATGGATCGGTTTCTAAACCAATCGATAACGGTAAAATAATAAAGCTAAAGTAGTTTCCCCATCTGCATTTTGAATCCTTGACCATCATTTCTGCCAAAGGCTTTTATACAGAAAAAAGTAATATGTGCATAAATATTGTTTGTTGAGGATAAAGAGTTCAATTATATAATTTGAGGAGTATGTTTCTAACCTTGAACCCGATGTCTGACCTTAGGTTTACGGTACAACCTGCACGAAATCGTATGCCATCCGGAAGATTGTTCGGATATGAAATCAATGCTTCATCCTCCTCATTATTCTTTGCTTGTTCTTCAAAAACAAGATATGCGTGTGAAACATATTAATTAGATATAGATCATAAGCATTTTCTTTTCTTTGTATTAGAATCAACTTCTGGTTAGGATCTTAATAATACATCATATATAAATATATCGAGTTCAATATTTACCATATTGTCGGTTCAAATAGCTAGAAAGAGCGGCTTGTGTAATTCCGAGTAGAACATCGTTGATAGTCTAGCGCGCAGCATATGCAATAGAAAGCACAGATCCATTAAAAAGGTAAGAGAAACCCTCAAGAGAGTTATGAACATAAATCACAATTAACGTACCATGTTCATAGCGTTCTTGATAAGTTTAATGTCATCTAGAGAGATATTTCGGTGATAAAATCTCTTTGGATTGCTCCTGACATTCGCACCGCCTTTTAGTGGCGTTTTTGTATCCTTCAGAAACAACACAGTCGCAAAAAGCAAGAACATATCTACCAATGTATTCCAAATCAGTCTCATTGTAGAACCAATGGTGAATATTGCCCTTAAGAACCAGCCATTTTCAAGGCTATGTGACACCGTGCTTCGCCGTTTCACGGAAGGAATAGCAGTAGACAACATGTCTGGATTTGATGTTTTATGGGTACATGCGAGCACGAGGGAAATGAAGGACGTTGCATCTGCCAACGCATGGTTAAATCTTATTACACCGACTGCTTCAGCATCTGAGGTTTTGACATTAAGAATGTGAATGTCCCACAAAGGTCTTGATCTATCAAGAGGAATCAATGTGAGACGTGAGATATAATCATCGACGAAGCTTTGTCCACCTTCACATATCTCTTCCGGATCTATGTATGGTACGATGACATGATCTTCTACATTGACTTCGGTCTCGATCCATTTTTTACCATTTTCAGACTATTAAGATAAGACAGATGGAGACCAAAACACTATGTCACATCTCAAGTAGGATTTAAGCAAAATTTATAAATCTACAAAAACACGGCCGCCGACACAAACTATATAGAGATTCTTAGCAAAAAAAAAGAAAAAAAAAAAAACTGTATAGAGATCAGGTAAAATAATTATCAAACAGATAATTCATTTTAATTTAAATAAGAATTCAATTTATTCATCCATACATATATATCACTCTAAATCAGGTCATGGTCGAATGCATCACTTACAAGTGATCGAATATAACTAGGTATAAAGAACATGTGCATGGTATATGTATAGGAGCTAGGGTACCAGTTTGCTGGAGAAACGAGGATGCTTGTAGACATTTTGCTTCAAAGCATCAAGAACAACGTCGGGATTAATTTTTGTTTTGAACCCAATGTTGATGATGGCACATAAGTCTATGCCCGGCGATTGGAATACACGAGCCATCGGGCTGAGCGGCTCCTCCTCCTCATTCTGCATTCTCCCTTTCCTTTTAGATGTTTATGTTTCTTCTCTCTCTCTCTCTCTCTCCAACGCTATTTATTAAGTTAATTTGTCTATAATGAATGTGACTTTTGTTGTTTGTTTCGAACATTTTTGGTTTGGAATTAGCTAGTACTTAAGTGGCTGTGTATGTTCTACAATTTTTTAACGTGGGCGGCGAATCTCATCAATAATGTCGTGAGGATAAGATAACTAGCAAATCATAAATGTGGTCGAAAATCGATGGTTTCATTTATCCGTTTGTATCCAATTTAGAACAATTTTTTAGTTTTAGTTTATTTATCAAAATAGTTCGAAAAAGTTGTTACTAACAAGTTATAAACAAAACAACGATGGTTTATATATATGTTCGATTAGAAGTAGTGGTCAAGCCAGTTCGATGTCTGCAGACTGCAGCTGGTGGTGTTGTTTCTTTGACACTTAAGGTTTTATGGTTCATGTTGCAAACCAGGTTCTCTCTTCTAAGATTATATATGCATGTAGTTCCTGGTTTTGGTGGTATGGCTTTGACGGAATATATATGATAACTACTGTATTAGTCGCCTGTTTTACGACATTTGTGTTAGAAATGATGCTTGCAAGGTTTCTGTGGAAGAGCTCGTTGCATTTAGGAGCCAAAGCAAGGCATATTGGAGAACAAGAAGTGTTTTTAGTTAGCACTTTGTTGTGCATTATGTATGTTTGATGGCTAATTGTTAAGTATGGAGAGTAGGCCTTGGCAAAATATTCGTTAGATTCGCTTTGATTCGGTATTCGTTTTGATTCGATTCGAAAAATCCGAATATCCATAAAATTTTGGAGTAAAGCAAATAAAAAAACGTAGTATTCGTAAAAACCGGAGCAAATAACAAATATTGTTTTTTTTTAAAATCAGATATCTGCTTCGATCCGTATTTTTCAATATATATTAGAGTATATATATATATATGCATATCATAATATATTTTTGGCTTGTATTTGTAAACTCAGTTTTTTACCCTTTAGATCTTTGTTTGTGACACAATTTAATACTTTTTATTAGTGAAGTAGAATTTATTATAAAAAAAAATCAATATCCCTTAAAATAAAAAGTTGGAATCCTACAACGATTTTTTTTCCCAAATTTTATATTTTTCTTCGTAGTTTTACACACGAGCGTTTAGTTTTTTAGAGTTTTAATAAGTGCAGAAGTATCGAAGCGGATATTCACAAATATCACAAAAAAATTCGGATATTCGATATTCCGAATATCCGGAAATTTTCGGATCAAAGCAAATCACAAAATCAAGTATTCGGTTAAAACGAATCGAATGACGAATATCCCAAAATTTCCGGATATCCGCTTCGTGCCCAGGCCTAATGGAGAGAGTGATTTTGCTGTTCTGCTTTGTTTGTATCGAGCAAAATGCATTTTAACTTATATATATGTAAATTAGAACATACAGTTAAAATGACATTATTATTTACAAGAAATTGTTGTCACAAAAAAAAATAAAAATTACAAGAATTGAACACATTGTAGAGCTCTTCAAGCTTTCTCATTTGGCCACCGATTCTTGAAGGTATTGTTGTGGAGATTTTTGTTATCTCGAGTTTCGAGAAGTACTTTCTAGTGCTAATGATATTTCACTCTCGATTGGTTCCCCACTGCTTATCTGGACCACATTGTAACGTTACAAAAAAAAAATGTATTTAGTGCAAAATAAAATGTGGAAGGACAGTTTTTTCATAAATCTGAAAATTTTGAATTGGGAAATTATAATTAGTCAATGACTGGGCAAATATGGGATATATAACTTTGTTTAATTAATAAAAAAGTTGTCTTTCCACCGTTCCTAATAACAGCGATTTGATAGTAACACATTTTTTTGCCAAAAGACATGGTCAATGGAACGTTTACAAAAAAAAAAAAAAAAAAAAAAAAAAAAGACATGGTCAATGGAATTGTACAGTCTCTTTCCTTATCGTACGTGAAAGGGACCGTTCGTGACTCGATGTTTGTTCCAAAGGGGTTTGATGGTAAAATGGTTTGGGCCTGGGCATTCGGATTTCGGATCGGATTCGGTTCGGATTTATTCGGATTCGGATAATTCAGATAGGAGATTTTATTATCCGTTCGGATTTTATGACTATTCGGATCGGGTTCGGTTCGGATAGTGTCGGATTCGGATCGGTTTCGGATCGGTTTTGGATTGTTTTTCGAGAAAAAAGAAACTAAAAAAATGTTCAATTTAAATAAAAAATAGTTTAATCTTACTAAAATTTGGCTAAGTTTTCCAAAAATATGTATAATTTTAACAAATATAATAACTAAAAACTTTCCTATATCTAGATTATTTAGGATATTTTTGTTATTTGTTATAAAATTATACCTAAATATAACTAATATTTTTGGATATATAATTTTATTTTTGGTTTTCGGATATCCATTCGGTTTTCGGTTCGGATCGGGTTCGGTTCGGATAATTCGGATAGGAGAATTCATTATCCATTCGGGTTTTGTGACTATTCGGTTCGGATTCGGAGCCGGATTTTTCGGATCGGTTTTCGGATTTCGGATTTTATGCCCAGGCCTAGGTTTGGGTATGCTTTGCTTAACGAGGAAGGAAACATGTTTTTATACTAAATTATAGCAATAGGTTTCTATATATTAATAAAAACATTCTAACTTAAATTAAATGTAATAATTAAACAGCTAAAGTTATTCCAGTGGAGTTAGGCCTACCACTTTATTCTTGATCCGTACTTAATTAAAACTTTTAAAAATTAAGAAAAGAGAATATTTTGATTTTAAAAAAAATTCGGTTTTATCCCTAGCTAAAATGATATTTCATTATGAAACTTTAAACACAAAAACTTGCAGATAATATTAGCCAACATTTTCAAGATAAACACTCCAAGTATCAAAATTGCAAAACAAACACACAAGTAATAATAAATAGTAGAAAATAGCAATATAATTTTGCAATTTCCTCAGAATTATGGAGGTATTTTCCATATTTTCCCTATACCTGTTTAAATACCGACGAATGGAGTGTGAGTGTAGCTGAGCTCAGATATTGAGGTAAAAAGGAGTGGCCATCAGAAGAAAAACCCTAATCGTAAAAGCAAAAACCGGATCTTGCTCTCGACGACGATGGGACTACTCTCAAACCAAATCTCCAGAGAGACATTGAAGCCTGGAGATCACATCTACTCATGGCGTAACGCTTATATCTACTCTCATCACGGTACCACCATCTCTTTCTCTATCTCTAACTATGTAGATCCATTAACTTCTGGGTTTATCAAAGATTCCAATTTTGGGTTGTTCTCATTACACAGTTTCGTAGCAATACATGTACGATTCGTTACATTTTCAGCCAATTTTCATGTTCGATCTTAGTTAACTTCTGGGTTTATCAAAGATTCCAAATTTGGGTTTGCAATTCGCAGGGATCTATGTAGGCGATGAGAAAGTGATACATTTCACTCGTGGAGGTGGTCTGGAAACCGAAACCGGGACATTCCTGGACAAGTTCATCGCTAGTTCTGTTCCGAATCATGGAGGAGACAACAACCCGTGTCCTAAGTGTGGAGATCAATCCAAACTCGACGGTGTAATCTCTTCTTGCCTTGATTGCTTTCTCGCCGGAGGAAACCTCTATCTCTTCGAGTACGGTGTCTCTCCAGCTTTCTTTGTCTCAAAACAACGAGGAGGTACTTGCACAACAGCACCTTCAGATCCTCCTGAAGAAGTTATTTTCCGTGCGAAATTCCTCTTATTGCGAAACGCTTTTGGTGCTTACAATCTGTTTGAGAACAACTGTGAAGATTTTGCCATCTATTGCAAATCTGGTTTGGTTGTCATGTCAAATATCAAGTTGGGAAGTAGTGGTCAAGCCAATTCGGCGTCTATAGCAAGGGATGCTCTTTCTTCGACATTGGGACTTCTTGGGGTGGTGAACGCTAGTGGTAGAGCAGCTTCGGTGGTTTCTTCAACACTTCGATATGTAGTTCCCAATTTTGGTGCTGCTTTTGGTGGTCTGGTGTTGGTAGGGGGGTATGGTAAGTATTGTATGGATTGTCTGTATTCTGACATTGGTATGAGATCCGATGTTACTAAGGTTCCTGTGCAAGGGCTCGTTTCCATTATTGAACTCATGGAAGGCAGATCGGAGGACAACAAGTCAATTCTAGATCAGATTGAAGGCATGGACTTACCACCGACCATTACTCACGTTCATGAGAAGTTGATCAATCATGAAGCTAAGCTCTTGTCTCCCACTATGCACTCTGCGCTTCCAGTCACGGTCAATGTCGCAACGCAACGCAACAACAACAATTCAAATCGCCATCACAACAACAACAACAACAACAGGAATCGCTACAACAACAACAGCAATTCGTCTTCAAACTGGCAGCCATCATACAACAAAACAGAGCAGAGAGGTCCACGTCCTTATCTCGGGCGCTGTCAGATCTGCAGCGTACATGGTCACTCTGCGAGGAGATGTCCGCAACTTCAGGGTCGTGTTACTCACGTTCATGAGAAGTTGATCAATCATGAAGCTAAGCTCTTGTCTCCCACTATGCACTCTGCGCTTCCAGTCACGGCCAATGTCGCAACGCAACGCAACAACAACAATTCAAATCGCCATCACAACAACAACAACAACAACAACAACAACAGGAATCACTACAACAACAACAGCAATTCGTCTTCAAACTGGCAGCCATCATACAACAAAACAGAGCAGAGAGGTCCACGTCCTTATCTCGGGCGCTGTCAGATCTGCAGCGTACATGGTCACTCTGCGAAGAGATGTCCGCAACTTCAGGGTCGTGTTACTCACGTTCATGAGAAGTTGATCAATCATGAAGCTAAGCTCTTGTCTCCCACTATGCACTCTGCGCTTCCAGTTACGGCCAATGTGGCAACGCAACGCAACAACAACAATTCAAATCGCCATCACAACAACAACAACAACAACATGAATCACTACAACAACAACGGCAATTCGTCTTCAAATCGGAGGACAACAAGAAGTCTAGTTAGTTGACATTATTGATGTTTGTTTGATGACTAGTTGTTGAGTAAGACAGATTTTGCTTTTCTTCTTTGTTTGTTTGTGAAAACTGTATTTTAACTATTTGTCGAATGGTAATTACAGTTTTGGTAACATTAATTGTCCAAGAAATGAACTCTTCAAGACTTTAAGATTATGAAACAATACTGCAACAGAATCCAACCAAAGTCATCTCGGTTGTTTAAATAAACCAGCAGTTCTTTGGTTTATGCTGCTTCAGACGTGTTGTTTCGTTTTTATGAGCGACACCGCTTCATTGAGCCGGAATAGATGAAACTGCTTCCACGAATTTGCCGTCGTAGAGAGACGAATTCACTTTCATGGCGCTTTCTGAGCTATCAGTAAAGTCACCTAGTTGTTGTGAAGTAGAGAGTCTGCGTCTGCTTTTGTTGAATAGTCCAACTCTATATTTTATGTTATGATGTATGGATATTGATCACAAGCATCATATTCAATAAACGAACTTTCGAAGGCTCACTTAACTGTTTTTCTTGTCTTCCAGTGGAAGATTATGAAGTTCGTGCAGGGGGGATATAAGTTGTCCAAGATGGGAAGACTATGAAATGAAGTTTACTCTTATTTTAGTACAACTTCTCCTTTTGAGAAGAAACATTCATCCACAGACGTAAAAAAACAATATAGTTGACTTTACATTTTGGGTATAAAATCACAACCATAACAGAGCTAGGAAGAGAGATAGCTAGTCAGCAAAATGGGATCCCACTTTCTAGAGAAGATGGGATTTATCTCCAACCAAATCTCCAGAGATAAACTCAAGGCAGGAGATCACATCTATTCATGGCGTAACGCTTATATCTACTCTCATCACGGTTCTATCTCTATCTCTCAATAACGTGACTTTTCTGTTTTGGATTGCATCAAAGATAATCATATATTTGATGATCCTCACCTCAGGAATATATATAGGCGATGAGAAAGTCATTCATTTCACTTGTGGAGGTGGTCTAGAAACTGGAACAGGGACCTTCTTGGACAAGATCCTCGTTAGTGTAATCCCGAATCATAAAGGAGACAATCCTTGTCCTAATTGTGGAGAGCGATCGAATGTCGATGGTGTAATCTCTTCTTGCCTTGACTGCTTTCTCTCCGGAGGAAACATCTATCTCTTCGAGTACAGTGTCTCTCCAGCTGCATTTATCGCCAAACCTCGACGCGGCACATGCACAATAGCACCTTCGGATCCCTGTGATGAAGTCATTTCCCGCGCCAAATTCCTCTTATTCCGGAATGGGTTTGGTGATTACCACGCTTTGGAAAATAATTGTGAAGATTTTGCAATATATTGTAAAACTAGCTTGCTGGTCGGAAAAAACTATGTGTTGGGAAGGGGCGGTCAAGCCAGCTCGGTGAGTGCAGCTGCATGGCTAGCACAACTTAGTCCTTTCGGCAGCAAAGCTATTCAGCTCTTTGCAGATATTGGTATGAGAAAGGATGCTATTAAGGTGCCCGTGGAGAGCCTCGTTGCTCGCGCATATGCTACTGGTACCTCTAGAAATTAAAGTTGATGAGTTTGAAGACAAGAGTCAACAGGCGGGAAGGCCAATTCGTTCGAAGAAACCAAACCCTGAGTTCATTGACTAAGTCTTGTTTCCATTTTAATAACGTTTCCAGAATGTAGGAAACATGATCCAGCATTGTAGAAAAACTCACTACTATTCTATGTAAGCCAAAAAAAGTAAAGAATAATATTCCTCTGACATTAGATTGATTACTTACTTTCCATCAGAGCAAATATTCTACAAAGATACATTTTTACATTGAGGAGATTAAGGTCTTACGTTCGAGATGCTGCTAGCTACTGAGAATAATAAGGTGGGTGGTATTGAGGCGGCAACACAAATCCAGTTTGCTGAGCATAGTAAAGAGGTTGAGGAGTTGCAGCTGAACCAAAGAGCCCGGCTAATGGGTCCACAACAACACCAGAAAATGCTGAAGTCATAAGACCATAAGGGTTCAACTGTAAGCCATGATGACTATGCTCAGGCATAAAAAGAGCTTCTGGTCTAGAAAGTAGCTGCTGACTCGGAGCTGGAACTTGTGCCCCATTGCCGTCTCGAGTCCGTTTTTTTCCCTTTTGCTGTGGCTCTTGCTTGGGAGGATTAGTCGTGTTGCGTTTCCTCAGTGCCTTACACTTCTCCAGCTCTTCTACACGCTCCTCAACTTTCTCCTGAGTAAACTCGGATTCAAGGTTCTGATCTTTGATGATTTTGATCGCTGCTTTCAATGCACTGACTTCTTTATCAATGGCTTCGTTCTGCGACTTGATAGAGTAGTTATCTTCCACGCAAACTCTAAGAGCAGCTTCTCTCGAATCCTTAATGTAAGATTTCAAAACAGGTATTGGTTCGAATTCATCAGTCATCCCACACTCATACATAAATTTGACTGCCAAGATTGCTTTGCCAGAATCCATGAGTTTCTTGATGAGATTCCCAACTCTTTCTCTATCTAAACCGATCTTGTTACACACTGAAGTTGCTTGCTTGTACTTAGCGATCATGAAAACGTAATCAGAAAGCTCCTCTGAGTCAAATTCTGATCCTAATTCAAAAGCTGCGACTAAATGCAGAAACACCAACGCCTCGAAAGGCTTAGTATTTATCTTCGTTTTCCAATCGTAAGCCAGTTTCTTAGCTCTATTTCTCGTATCAACAGTGATATTCCCATTACTCTCAATCAAAACTTCCATTAACAAAACGAAAACTCTCCTTACATCGAATGATTTTCCCGATGACGACGGAGTGTGGTTCGGGTTCAAACCTTCGATTGCGTCCAAAACCATGGACGCCGGATCCGGAGAGTAACGAATCGCTGCATAAACTTCCTGATTGAGAGGAGCGTCATCATCCCATCGAACAATCAAATACCTGGTCAAACCAATTCCGTCCATCTTCTCACACAACGCTCTCAACTCCGGCTCAACAACGGGTTGCTCCGTTATCTCCTCCGACGAAGAAGTCTGTGCATCAGAAGCGTCGAGTCTATACGAATCATTTTCCAAAGGAGCTGTAGATTGGAGGAGGCGGAAACGGTTAGCGAGGGACGATTGGAGAGTGGAAAAGTGAGAATCGATCTCAGACCAGGAAAGTGAGAAAGACGGTGAAAGGAGAGAGCGATGAGATTGAAGATCTTCGAAAGCTTTCTTTAGCTTTTCCTTCTTCTCATCAATCTGATTTATCGCGGTGGCGATAGTCTCAGTCGCCGTCATTGTTTGAGCCCTAAGATTTCTTTTGATTTCTCCGGCGATTATATATAGATAGCCACATTAGAGTTGACATTATCGGTTCGGTTCGGTTATTGTAATAAAACGGGAAAAATGTCATTTAATCGTCCAACTTTCAAAAAATGGCCATTTTATACATAAATTTCATAGGAGGCCATTTTAAACATCAACTAAACGTTGACTGCCGTATTAAACATGAGACTGCGTTGACATGGCCAATATAGACATGACGTTAAATTGTCCTCCTCCTCCTCCTCCGAATTCTCCGCATCAGAAGAAGTGTCGAGTCTATACGAATCATCTTCCAAAGGAGCTGTAGATTGGAGGAGGCGGAAACGGTTAGCGAGGGAGGATTGGAGAGAGGAGAAGTGAGAATCGATCTCAGACCAGGAAAGAGATAAAGACGGTGAAAGGAGAGAGCGATGAGCTTGAAGATCGTCGAAAGCTTTCTTTAGCTTTTCTTTCTTCTCATCAATCTGATTTATCGCGGTGGCGATAGTCTCAGTCGCCGTCATTGTTTGATCCCCCTAAGATTTCTTTTGATTTCCCCGGCGATTATACATAGATAGCCACATAAGAGTTGACATTATCGGTTCGGTTCGGTTCGGTTCGGTTATTGTAATAAAACTAGAACCGAATTGTTTTTCACTTGATTCTGGTTCGGTTTCTCTCGGTATATTGAAATTCAAATGGTTTGGACTTTGGATAATTCAATTTCGTTTCGATTCGGTTAGACAAAATCCAGACCACACCAGTCTATAGTCGTCTCTTGAGTCAGCAGGACGATGGAATCGAAGAGAGGAGGTTAGCGAATTTGAGAGAGAAACCCTAATCTCTTAATTCAGTCCCGTTTTAACCGGAGCGTTGAATCATGTCTTGGCTTCCTGTAGAATCTGATCCTGGTATATTTTCTCTCCTCCAATCTCGGGTTTGTTGTTGTTTTCTGGATTAATAAAGAGACGATGTGAGTAACGAGGTTTTGATAGTGGAGCCACTAAAACCTGATTTATGTTTGGATTTTGTCAAATTAGAAGCCTAAAAATGTTGACAATATATAGTCTTCTTTGCATCTACAACACAGCGAAAGAGGAGAGTGATACTTAGTGTGTGAGGATTGCAAAATAACAGTAATGATGCTTTTTGAAATTACATATCAACAATGGTGTTGGTCTTATACTAAGTGGATAGTGTCTCTCTCGATAGCCATAGCCATGTGGCTTTCTTGTTTGTTATTTTCTTCATATTTATTCGTTTTCTGTATTATATGTTGTTTATAGGTATTTTCACTGAGATTATACAACAGATGCAAGTGAAAGGTGTGCAGGTTGAGGAATTGTATTCCTTGGACTTTAATTCTCTTGATGAAATAAGGTAGTTTACTTGTTACTCTTTCATCTTTTCTTGTTCGAAGCACAAGAAAAAAACGTTAAATTTACCTTGAGTTGTCTGATATTTGCTGTCCTGAACACTTGCAGACCTGTCTATGGATTGATATTGCTTTACAAGTGGCGTCCAGAAGAAAAGGAGAATCGTGTTGTTATCACAGAGCCAAACCCGAATTTCTTCTTTGCAAGCCAGGTCTTTCACTGCCACATTAGGTTTGTGGCATACGGATTTGCCAATCATTACCTTTTTATAAACTATGTGTTTCTTGCAGATAATCAACAATGCTTGTGCGACCCAAGCGATATTATCAGTCCTCATGAACTCTTCGAGTATTGATATTGGCTCAGAACTATCAGAACTGAAACAATTCGCTAAAGAATTCCCACCTGAACTGAAAGGTTTAGCCATCAACAACAATGAGGCGATACGTGCAGCTCACAACACATTTGCCAGGTCTGACCCGTCTTCCACCATGGAAGAAGAAGAATTAGCTGCTGCGAAAAATCTAGACGAAGATGATGATGTGTATCATTACATCAGCTACTTACCTGTTGATGGTATCTTATATGAGCTCGATGGTCTTAAAGAAGGACCCATTAGTCTTGGACAGTGTCTGGGTGAGCCAGAAGGAACCGAGTGGCTCAGAATGGTCCAACCTGTGGTACAAGAGCGGATTGACTGGTATTCGCAGAATGAGATTCGCTTTAGTCTCTTAGCTGTAGTTAAGAACAGGAAAGAGACGTATGTAGCTGAACTGAAAGAGTATCAAAGACAGCGAGAGAGGATTTTGCAGCAGTTAGGTGCTTTGCAAGCTGATAAATATGCTGAGAAAAGCAGTTATGAGGCTCTCGATAGATCTCTTTCGGAAGTCAATATCGGGATAGAGACTGTTTCGCAGAAGATTGTATTGGAGGAGGAAAAGTCTAAGAACTGGAAGAAAGAGAACATGAGAAGGAAACACAACTATGTCCCTTTCCTTTTCAATTTCCTCAAGATTCTTGCTGACAAGAAGAAGCTGAAACCTCTCATTGCTAAGCGTAATCCCTAAATCTGGTTTGCCGGGATGTTAACTTTATAGAAATCAGATGTTTTAGTGATCTGAATACCGTGGTTATATGTAGCAAAACTTTAACTTATTTCTCTGATCACTCAATGTGTGAGGCTTGATTGTAATTGGTCTGAGGATTTTGTTGAACCAAATCTTTTTTTACTTAATTACATGTTCCTTATAAAAGAAGCATATAAGAAACAATAAATCAAAACCTATTACAAAACCTGTTCTCTTCGTTTTTGTAAAACTTGTATAGCAATGAAGATATCTCTAGTTTTTGGTTCATGTCTCAAATCAGCTGCTTCGTATCTTCTGTGTGAATCATAAACCGACAGCAGAAATTCGGGTTGAAAATGACAGTTTAGTCTCAAAACTGGTGATCATCATCACTCGGACCTGGTGTTTGTGAAAGAAGAGAGTAAACCGGCAGCTTGAGCCGGTAGTATATCGCCAAATGTTGACATAGCGGCTGCTGATCTGTCCTTGAATATTCCCACTTGTCCATCAGTTAATATTGATCCCAGTTTCAATGTGCTTTCCTGAAAAACAATTTGTACATGGTCTAAGATACTAAACCAGATTACGACATTGTCGCCATTAATTAATAAAAGACTAAACGTTTACCTGCATGAAAGACTTGAAAGCCACGCCGAAATTGGAATTTTCTTCCAAATCACTTGTTTGAGATTGCTCGTTCGTAAATGCATTCCATGAGTTTCTTGACGAAGCACCATTTGATGTAACTGGAATAGAGACCTTATTTGTACTTCTAGAAGACAGAGCTGGAGCGCTGCATTTGACCCAAAACAAGACTTCTGATATCAGAAACTAGTTTCCCAAACTTTACAAAAGCTACAAACAATGTTAGATGTAGAAGAAGAAGATCTAACCTTATGGGAAGGTATTTGAAGCGAGGAACTGTGGAACATGGCATGATGTTTGATTCTGAATTAGTTGATAGTTTCTGCGCAGTATCTGTGTACATTCGGTTTAGTTGCACAAAGAAACCAAAGAGTACAGCATGGCGTAGGTATGACTGCTTTTCGTTCTCCCAAAGATAAGGCTCGTACCTTTTTTGATATTCAAAATAATAGAACCAGAGTGTGATTGAGACAATAAAGAACAAGACGATATTCACAGGCCAGGAGCTTCTTAGAGCAGCCAAAATAGTAAAAGATAATATATGACATAGGTAAAGATTAGGGATAAGATTTCTTACGTGAGCCAGTCTATGGGATCCAACTTTTGGGTTAGTTGGGAGGTCACTCCATCAATGCGACCTCTATTAACTAACTTTGTTTTCTGTTGGTCCTGCTTTCGCCTATAAGCCGATCTATTCATTGTACTCTTTGGTGTCTCCACATTGATGCTTGTATCACCCCCAGAAAGAACGTCAGATGCAAATCTCAAATCCAGCAAAATTTGTAAAACTCCTTTCTCTGAAATTTGGGGTTCGTTGGCCTCCCTGGCAGATAAGAAATCCTCATAAATAATGGTGATCTGCATTGTACAATGGAAGGTTGAAATAATCATTCTTATAGGCAATCACTAGCTTGGATATGTTTACTGATGAAAGTGAAAAAGTATGAATAGGAAACAAAATTTATCAAACAGCTACGAACATTTTGAAGAGAAAATCTTTTCTTGCCAGAAAAATCTCTGTGGTAGATGGAAAAAGAAGAAGTAATCAGAGATAACGCACCTTCTCCAACAGGCTTGAGGCAAATTTTTGCAAAATTGACTTATCCAGTACGTGACCTCCAATTCGATGAATTTCTTCTGATGCCCGACAGAGAAATGAAATCATATAGAGCGAAGGCAAGGACGGAAGTGATATCTTCAACTCAGATTGACTCTCGTCCTGCTCTTGCTTCACTATTGTCTCTTCCCATCCCTATATCATACTTAAAAGATGAGCAAGGACACTACAAAATTAACCTTGCATATGACTATTGAAATGTAAGAGGAAGTGTAAACTCTTGCATTACAACTTCAAAGAATCAGAATAGTTCAGAATTTTCTCCATCAAAAACACAGAATTTGAACATAGGACACAAACAAACTAACTACCTATGTCGATTTAGTCAGCTCTTTTTAAATCGATGCAGGAGAGACGGCTAAGCAGAACGAATTAAAAGACAAGAAAATGCAGACAAAGGATAAGATCATATTTAGTTACCCTTAAAGGAGTTGTAGCAGACAATCCATCATCACTCCTAAGATCACGCAAGAGAATAGCCGAAAGCTCATCAGATAACCATTGTATCCACAATGTATGAGCCTTGATGCACAGATCTCGCATAGTTCTATTAAGCTCTTCAAATTTTGGACTTGTCTTCTCTTCAGCTCCCAGTAGTGCAGCAACAGCTAATGAAGTCTGCTTTCTAAGATCGGTATGGAATTGCTTTCCAGGGCTGTCGGCAGTGACTGCAGTATTCGAGCCAAATCTTGGTTGCCTCAACAAGGATGACAACTTATCAGAAACTGCAGTCATAGTTTCTCTACACCACAATCTTGGAGAACCGAGAATTAAGGGAACATGTTTTGAGTGGTTCAGCAATGCAAACAAAAAGCGTCCCATAAAAAGTGATTTCTCAATTATTATAGCAGGTGGAATTGCTTCACTGTTTTTGTTCTCTTTCTTCACGGCAGCACAGAGAAATTCAAGTTCTTTATCTATATCTGCAAGAAGTGCTGATACACTGTCATAACACTTATTCTGCACGTATGGGGCAAGATCCTTTAACCTTGGACCTGCCTTTTCTGACTCGAAGAAGCTTAGGAGGTCTTCCAAAACACTCTGGCAGCGCTTATCAACTGCATCTCTCATTTGGCTAACTTCAGGACCAAAGTACGCAGTTAGACAACTTTGGAAGTCGCTTTCTTCAGGTGATGATTTATTTCCGGAAATAAGACCAACTTTCTTTGCATTAGGCTCAATGAACCAGACACCACCACCTGTAGAAGGTCTGTTTAAGTATGCTTGGAAGTTGATTTTTTCACCAGTAATCTCGCTATAAGCATGTACCGAATCTGCTACATTGACAGCTTTAACCAAATCCTCAAATCTGGAGTCAATAATAGATTTCATTCTTTCCACAAAGGCCTTCTCAAATATTTCATCCCATAGGTTTAAATCATCCCCTAGAACAAGCTCTCGGATTCTATTCCAAGGCAGCTCTACCTCAGACCCGAAAACACTTTTAAGCCAATCCAAACTACCCCTCAAGACATCTTTGCTATCCATGGTCTCCCTTATCAACTTTTCGGCTGATCCAAGCTCCGTGCCAGTAACTATAGATTCAATCAAATGCTTCCCACTAACCTTACCGACAATCTGTCCACCGCATTCCCTCAACCAAGTCAGACAAGCCTTAGAAACGTCATTTTTATCAAGGATGACCATGACGGATTCCAGCTTATCTCTGAAGGATTTCCACAACCCAATCTCCTCCTCTGGATTCGGAATTCCACCAAACAGTTGAGAAGCTGGAGGGGTACTCAAGATTGTTTTATAAAATAGAGGCATATCAGTCAAGGCTTGCAAGAAGAGTTCCCCAACTTGTCCCACTGTAACCTGAATCACACTTAACACATCACAAAACACCGAAACGACCTCACCGGCATCCTCACCAGTACAAGCATTCAACTTTTGCAGAATCCAAGTCTTCCTCGAGTCTAGAAACAACTCAAGCACTTGCTCTGGATCAAGCTCATCAACCACCGAGACCGCAGTTAAGGCGTCCACGTAAGCTCCCAGTCCTAAACCCGGATCCAGAAGCCGCTCATGGCTCCTCTGCGAAATCTGAGCCTTGAAACTCTCCACTATCTGCCATTGGTGCTCCAATAGTGGAAAATTCGCCAATAGCTTACTCTGATCCACCTCAGCTGCTCCACCACCGCCACATCCCTCCAACTTGATCAGTCTCTGCTGCACATGCTGAGCACGCATGTACCTCCCCGCAGCCTCAAGAAACATCGACTCGTCAAGGCATCCCCATATATTCTCCGGCGTATCCACCAAATACTTAACACGACAAGCGATCCCATAGACATTGACTCGTACTGGGTTAAGGCTAGCAAGCTTAGGAGTTTCCGCTACAGAAGAAGAAGAAAGCGATCGAATGTTACCGTGGATCGAAGAAATATTGGCCGAGATCGACTCACAGAGCGACTTCATGTGAACAATCGAGTCAGCTGAGTCGATTAGATCACGGTACCTAGTCCCCACGAGTTGCCGGAGCTCCTCTTTCTTATCCTCGATGTTCTTCCTAGTCGCCGACTCCACATTTCGAATCTCCGACATTGGTTTCGTGCGAAACAGAGACTCAGCATCTCGTTGACCACCTCCGCTACTACCGAGACTCACGGCGGCAGGCCGGTATTCCCCGGCGGAAGCTGATGACATTCTCATGGTTTCTCAAGCGTGGCTTCGTGCGTATTCTCTTCTAGCAATCCATCATAGCTTCCACTGACTGAAGAAGAAGAGAAACAACAACACAGATCTGATCGGATCTGGGATAGCTTTGCCTCAGATTCAGAAGTAGAATTCTCCAATTAAGATCTAATTTTTGAGTTTTTTTTTTTAGTTTCTGCCATTGCTGCGAAAGAAACACGACGAGAATTAAACGTTTCCTGAATATTACAACTTTGCCCCTGATTTGGTACGCAAGGAAGGATTCTAAACCAAGTCCGGTCCGGTTATATAGCTTAATTGTTAAGTTTTAAGATCGATTGGAGTATCATACAAGTCTTTTGCTAGTAATACAACTGACAAACTAGTAACAGTGTTCTACATTTGAGAAAAGCATTCAAAACTAATTTAACGGAACAAACATGATTATTTATTTTTAGTTCACTAAACAGGTTCTCCTATAACAACAACTCGAAACGCCATGGCTCGTGAGGAAGCAATCAATCACAGATGCTGAAACAATGTGCAGTCCTTTTGACTAGTACACTGAAGCTTGCGGTAAGTCCTCTGCACAAGAAAGATCCTTTCATATATAACGACAACAATGCATGATGCATCTGTGTGATTATTTAAGAGATTACTAACCTTTGGAACTACAAAGGAAGAGAGTATCCACGAAGATAAGTTGAATCCACTCCAGATTCTCTTACCAATGCCACTCTTCCTGTCCGAGCCACCTTCAATTTTCATGAAAAACAAACTATAAGAATGGCCAGACACAACAGCGACCGTGTCTGTGAAGAGATTTTAGAGATAAATCAAGAAACTTTGTTTTTTTTAACCTCGCAGAGTCCATAGGCCTCTAACTGCGTTTGTAGTGCAGACATTTTTCTGAGATCCCCTGTAACCTGCAAATCGAGGATTTCATCAGCTACTATAACATCTCATCTCAAGCTTGAAATATCAGAAAGGTACGAGAGCTTTTTGTTGTAAAGTTCAGGGAGTATCAGCACCTCAAGGGTGATAGTATGATCAGAGACATCAATGGCTTTAGCACGGAAAACTTGAGCAATATCGAGAACATCTCTCCTTGCAGAAGTATCAGCAGCTACTTTGATGAGCATCAGTTCTCGCTCCGCAAATGGCATGTGCGTTATATTTTGTATCTAGAAAACCCAATGAAAGGGATTATTAGACCTATCAATTTAAAATTAAAACCCAAGTACATTACGGTTTCAAACCATTTGCTCACCTCCTGAAGATCAATCAACTTCTGAAGCTGCCTAACCAATTTGTCTATATTTTCATCAGTTCCGGGGATAACTGTTGTAATCCGAGATAAGCCCTCTTTCTCAGCAGGACCAACAGCTAGACTCTAGAGCAATAGAAGCAACAACTTTCACATACTCTTGAGAGAAAGGAGTAGTATGCATTCATATCGGTGAAGCTAAAAGCAAGAGTGTGTGCATAATAACCTGGATGTTATAACCTCTCCTGGAGATAGCTCCAGTTATTAGATTGAGAACTCCGGGAACGTTGGCCACAAGTAAAGATAATGTGTGGGACCGGAGTCCGCTCGACTGCAATAAGGTAAACAGTTTTAGAGTTCACTTTGACCTCCAATTTCGCAGGATTTACTGGATCAAAAAGAAAAATATATAAAACGAATGCAGTATCCGAGAAACGTATCTTACATCTTCGTCGTAGACCATTCCCCAATGAGCGTCAAGGACCGGTTTGAAATCATTATAGGGTTCCACTGGATAAACGTCACCCTAAAATAAAGAATTAGCTAATGGCGATCAATCTACTAGTGCTTAGATATATACAGGAGAAAATAAATTAGCTAATTTTTCCTATACCCCCGGTGATGCATTGCCATTTCCAGTCAATGCTAGCTTTGTTTTCTCTGCAACAGTTTCATGAGATGATGATTCGTTTACAAGATGTGGGTATGATGCCGCTGAAAATCTCCAAAACGGAGCGGTTTCTCCCATCTTTTCCCGTCTCAGAGCAATCTAGAGTGGTAGACAACAACAGTTAGGAATAACAAAGCTGATTCTTAAAATTATTCATTATAGTCACTGAAACACAGAAATTGACTACATGAAAAAATTAACAATTCCACATTTGAGATTCATTAATTTAGTGAGTTTCTCTGTAAGAAGTAAACATGTCATTTAAAAGCTAAACTGGGAATATCATGTGACACTGGCTCTGCCGTTAGAGTGTCCTGAATTCTATGTGTGACATAATAGACAAAAAAAAAAAATTTTTTAAAAAAGGCTACAAGTGGCTACAAGTAATGATACATGTGAGTCCAACCGTTCAAACAAGCTTTTTCAAGACAGAAGATGTAATTTGAAGACATTTAGAGCCAGATGTTGTTGACAGTTAAGAAGGATTGGAGCAAATAGTGGCTGCTTTTGAAATTGAAAAATTACCTTCCCTGTTCTTGCAATTTCTTTTATTCCAAACTTCTCTAAGTTTGTCGTTAGTGCAACCATTTTTCCTGGGTCTCCAGTTACCTACACAATAAAAAAATGGGACTTATTGGAACCATTTTGACCATATGATCTGAGTACATATAAACAGAAGAAAAGGTCTGACCTCAATCGTTAGAGAGTGCTCTGAGGTATCCACGATTTTTGCTCTAAAGATATCCACCAACCACATGATCTACAGTACATGGAAACTTCATCAAAAACAGCTTTTTTATATCATAGCTTCATCTAATATATATCCTTGAGATTTTAATGTGAACTGATCATTCTTAAGAAAAAAAACATTTGCTGTGACTCCATTAATAACAAGGAAGAAAAGCTCTTTTCATCTATATTCATCTATATCCTTGAGATTTTAATGCGAATTGACTAATCATAAGAAGATAAAAAAGACTCTGTACTGTGACTCAATTAATCACAAGGAATAAAAGCTTCCTTTCATCCATATCCTTGATGTTTTTCAATGCGACTGCATCAATCATATCGGGAAGAAAAAACAACTTTGACCATCCACCCAATATTAATAAGAGTGTAGTTCATTCTTGCAAGATCAACTATTCTTTACCTCTGAGCGGGTGCTTGGATCAGCGTTAAGTTTAATGAGCATTAATTCACGTTCTACATGGGGCTCCTTGGAGAGATCTTCCACCTGAACAAACCATAATGAGTGCAATCTAACAGTCATGATTCATGAAAGTATACATATCTCTTGTTGTGTGCTAAACTCAGAAAAATGAAAGAAATTTTTAAACAAAGCAGTAAGTTATAGCGAAGACTAGAGTTAATAGAGAACAACATGAAAACCTTGATGACATTGACGAGTTTGTTAAGCTGTTCTACGACTTGTTGCAAGACTTTGTCTGTCCCAAGAACAACTATAGTAAACAGAGCCTTGTCTTCATTCAATCCCACGGCAAGGGACTCAATATTGTATCCCCTTCTAGCAAACACTCCAGCAATCCGGTTTATTATACCACTCTCATCACCCACAAACACCGAGATGGTATGCCTCCTTACTCTGCAAATTAAATGGTGAGATATTCAGTAAGAGAGACGCAGAAGTCAGAACACGATCAGAGTTGTATAACTGAAACCCCAAAGAAACAACTTGTTGACCAGATAAAACAAAACCTCAAGATGTTTACCAAATCCTCATACAAGTATTTCATATGTTTAGGCCATTTTTCTCAAGAGGATTATTTAAGTATAACCAGAAATAGTATATCAAACGAAGAAGAAAAGTATTGAGCTTAAAAAATTAAGTGGAACAATTTCAGTATTCGTGGAGAAAAAGAGGAAACAGAATCTTCTTTGATGTTGACCACACATTTTCGATTCCAACACTAGGAAAAAGGAAGATTTACAATAAACCTGTAACGCAAAGCTTGAATTTTTAGTATCTAACATTACTTGATACCATGCCAACGGAAACTGAATAAACAAAACACTGTTGAGCTAATCATAAACAACCAAAACAACAAGAAGCTAATTAATTGCAGAAATTGGAAGCGAGGCAAAGAAAGAGAAAAAGAACCCATCTCGAATCAGAGAAAACCAAAATGAAAGAAGACTCTTTTTTTTTTTTTCTAAACGCACATTGACGAAATTAGCAAAGCTTTTTCACTTCTAACTGAAAACGCACCTATCACAAGCCGTCGGAGCTATAGACTGAGCAGTGGTGATGGCTTTATCGGTGGAAGCAGCAGAGAGAACAGTGGCATTCCTCATCTTCCTCCCGTCGATGATCGGAGTTACTTGCAGGGAGTTGGGGGTTTTCGCCGGAAAGCCATAAACTTTATTCTGATTCTGGAAGTGAGCAGGAGATGGGAATACTGAAGCAGCAGTCGCCGTGGCCGCCATTGTTGGGAGAGTAATGGTGTGAGGCGGAAAACAGCAGAGAGAAGAAGAAGAGAGAAAGAGGGAAACTTTGGGTGAAAAAAATAAGGGCACTTGTTGCTTGGCTGCGAGTGGAGGAGAGATGCGTGAGACAATTTATGTAGAAAAAATGTTACAGCAAAATATTTAAAACGTTTTTTTTTATATATTTACTGGTCTTTTGTTTTGTCGTCTTCTAGTCTTTGTCTTTTTAGTAATTTTTATCAGGGACATTGAACCGGTTGTGTGTTCAGGTGTTCAACCGTTTTTTTAATACATTTACTACTGTAGTCTTTGTTTTCTCGTCTAGTAAAGTAGTCTTTGTTTTAACTTTTTTATCAATGATTTTATGGTATAATACTGTACCAAGATGAAACATGCTATATTTCTCCTTGTGCAATGTCATCAATTCTTTAGTCTCATTCTGACAATGGTCTTTGGATGATGTTGTTAAGAACATGTTTACAACACTTTGTAAGACGAGAGCCAAGCATGATGCTATATGGCTAAAGAGAACAACTCATATGAGAAAACAATCTTCTTCTTAGATTGGTATTAGTAGTACACTGTACACCCGAGAATGAAGCATTGAAGGGCTCTTCATGCACTTTTTTGATATATGGGCAAGTTTGCAAACTTTACCTAAATATAGGACCGATTACATAAATTAAATAGATGAAATTGGTTTTTTTTTTTTTTTTTTTCATGTAGCTCGAGTCTCCTCCAAATCTCCAATCGAACTTTGCCTACATCTCTCCCTCTACGTCGATCTTGATCCCGATGACGATCATTCTCCGGTGAATTACGCCGTACTCATTGCTTTCTCCGTTCTACATACTCCATAATTTACCGATATCTTCATTCCTATCTACATCAAGTCCGGCAGCTGCCGACGACGGCGTCGTAGCTCCGATTGGCTTAAAAGTAGAGATCTAGGTTACTGAATCGCACCGCCTCCAGAATCTATCCGACCTGAAATCGGATTAGATACACAGTGAAGAGATTTGAGAGACAAGTTAAGCGAAAGGAAGAATGGTGGAGCCGGTGAACTCTTCGTTTGGGAAAATGCTATTGGAGGAAGTTAGTCCAGTGGTCATGGTTCTCTGTACGCCTCTTGTTGAAGAGACTTTCCTCAAGAATGGTCTATCCTTTGTGGAAACGCTCAAGCCATTCTGCAACTTTCGTAACATCGATGGTGAATTCCTTGATTTCGATTGCTAATTTTGATTGTGTTTCAAGTGTCTATCTATGGTTTACTTCCCCAACCGTCTAATTTGTGGATTCCAATTGTGAAATTTTGCGGTGCAGTGCCTGTTCGGACATCAAGTGATCAGCTTTATCGGCTAAAGAAGTTTACGTTGAGATTGTTTTATGCCTCCGATATAAAGCAACCAAACGTAGAGGTATGTAAATTTGCTTCGGTTGAATATGATAATGTTTGAACAGTTAAGGTACTTGATAACCAGTTCTTACTCAGCAACAGTGTGGATCACCTTTAACTGAATATATTGAAATCATTACCTGTTTTTACTAATAACGCAAAGTGAAAGAAGATGGATTCGGGTTTAGGCGTATACTTGTATTTGTTGTGGTAGAGGCTCTTCCATCATGCATGTTTGCTGTTGAGCTCAAGTTTGATTATGTTTACTTCATGGCTAGGTTGCAAAGCAACGGCTAGAACATGTTATTACTCAAGCTGGGGAGAAGGATTTTCAGGATATGAAATCTGACCCTCCTCAAATTTCTGATATACTCTCTAGTAAGTCACTACTCAAAATTATGTTTTTATGAGTAGCAGACAATGCCGTTATAAGTTTTTCTTACATCGTGCACTAACAATTTTCAAATAATTGAGAAGGCGAATTCTCTAACTCGTTGCTTTTCTAATGCTGACGTATTTCGCTCCCTGCAGATCCAGAGTCTGAAATTGCACCCTCATGGTTTCAGTATTACAATAAAGAACTTATACGTACATTGTCGTTTTCAGACCACGAAGCTTTCGATCATCCTGTGGCTTGTAAGATATTAAATGGATTTTAGAAAATCGTTGTTGTCTTCTCTCTTTGAACTAGGTTTACTGATCTATTATGTCTCATAGAGTTTTCTGTTGAGTACAAAATAATTCAAAATGTGCTTTCAGGTCTCTTGGTCGTTTCATCAAAAGACGAAGAACCTATAAAGAAATTTGTAGATCTTTTTAACTCCAATAGATTACCTACTGATGGTACAATGGACCCAAATATTTTGAAGCATTACTTGTTGGTGCATGACAATCAAGATGCAACAACAGAGAGGTAGTTGTTTCTTATTCCGTCATATATGATATGATCTTCATCATAAGTTTATTGGTGTCAAATGTAATATTTTAGTTGAATGGATGCTATTTCTTCTGTAGAACGTCTAAAGTCCTGTCAGAGATGAGAAGTCAATTTGGAAATAATGAATGCAACTTACTTTGCACTAATTCATCTAAAGAGGGGAACGTGGAACATCAGGCTAATCCCTGGGCTTCATTTGTAAGTCACTCATCGGAACTTTTATACAACATATTTTTCAAGTCTCATACATCAATCTATGTCAATTTTGTAAGTTCATTATGTTGATTACCAATTTTTCTGAAAGAAATCAAGTGTTTCGGCCGACAAACTTGGATGTGCTCTCACTGGTGACGATATTGTGGAGGTATTTTAAAAGGCTTCTGGCTGCTAGTTCTCGAGTATTATTCTCTTACTGATTAGATTCACACCTTTCAACAGTTTTTGAATGTTTTAACCTATGGTATTACTTTTCCTGGCATATTTGGAGCAGATCAAAGATCTGATGCAAGAGTTTGCTTCCAGGCATATTATTCCTTACATGGAGCAGAAAGTTCGAGAACTTAATCAACAGGTTAGCTTTAGATACTCTAACAAGTCATCTGTGCGCTTTAATTAGGCTTCTGTTGTTCTCTTACCTTATCGTTTAGTTTGCATTTTGTTGTGTCACTAGATTTCTGCAACAAGGAAAGGTCTTAGAAACCAGTTTAAAAGCTTTTTTAGAAAAGGAAAAGTCGATGGTCCGGATGCGACCAAAGGTTCTATGTATGCTTTCTTGAACTCCTTGCTCCTTTTATGATTACCTTGACATAATTATAAGCTCTAATGATTTTGCTTCCACTTTTGAAGGTATACATATAGCTCCACCGAATCTCAAATTAGAATTTTGGGTGACTACGCCTTCATGTTGCATGATTATGAACTTGCATTGTCAAGCTATCAGTTAATATCAACAGATTACAATCTCGATAAAGCATGGAAGCACTATGCTGGTGTTCAGGTAGCTTCACATCTTTGTAATTATGTTAATGTAGAGGTGTTCCTGTGGCATTATTTGAAATTTAATATTCGTCTTGTATTTAGAAACTTACATATAGTATAGGCTTGCCACATTATCAAACTGCTTTGTGGTCTTTATTTTTCATTATTCTTCACTTTATGTCCTGTGGTTACTTCAATAGTTCATCATCGATGGGCCTTTGTTTTTTTTGCTAAAATTTGGGCGGACTACTCATCTTTTCATGCATGTTTGGAAGGAAATGATGGGACTTGCAACTTTCATCTCAGACCAGTCAAAAAAGGAATCTGAGTATTACATGGAAAAGGCATTCAGCACTTATATTGTATGTCTTTATAACCCACTCTTTAATCGATAACGGTTCTTTTAGTGAATGATCATCAATTACTTGAATTGGTGTTTATTATAAGCAAAACATGAAACTGAAATACTAAATGTTTAACATAAGTAAGACGCTGTTGTATGTGGTGAAACATGCTTTAAAAATTTCATGCAGAAACTTGGGAAGTCTGGCTTCCAAAATGCTACGAGATGTGGGCTCTGGTGGGCAGAGATGCTAAAGGCTAGAGATCAGCACAAAGAAGCTGCTTCTGTTTACTTCCGCATATGTGGAGAGGTGCTTCTTTATATGCCTTCAGACCATACACATTTTTTTTTACAGTTGCTAACTTTTACTCATTTGCAGGAACCCTTGCACGCTGCAGTCATGTTGGAGCAAGCTTCTTACTGTTTCGTGTTAACTAAGCCAGCGATGCTACACAAGTATGGATTTCATCTAGTTCTCTCAGGAGAACACTATAAAAACTGTGATCAGGTACATGTCACTTTGCTGATAGAGCTCAAGCTTCGTACATGCTTTGCATTCTTAAGAACACATATTGTTTGCCTTTTCCAGGTTAACCATGCAATTCGTACATACAAAAGTGCAATCTCTGTTTATAAATCAACTACATGGAGCCATATCAAAGATCATGTATATTTTCATATTGGACAGTAAGTTTTGAATATGGTGAATGTAAGTCTCGTAAGATGTGGAGTTTAGAAATTTGTGGTCTAAAACTTGCTATAATTTTATCTGTTCAGGTGGTATGCAATTGTTGGGATGCATGATGTTGCTGTTAGAAACATGCTCAAAGTACTGGACTGTGGCTACCAATCCAAGGCAACCCAAGAAATTTTTCTCAGGGACTTTTTCGACATTGTTAAGGTGCCTAGCCTATAATTGCGCTTTTATACGCTCTACTGAAGCTGCTAAGAAAAAAAGATAGTGCTTCCAATAGTTACCTCTGGTCTCAATTCTTTGTTCTTTGTTTATAAAAAATTGTTTTTAATTTCATATTTATTTTGAAGAAAACTGGAATGAAGCATGAGGTGGTGGGACTTCAACTACCAGTTATTAATATGTTGTCTCTTCAAGTTATATATGAAGACCATCGCACTTATGCATCTCAAGCTTCTGTAAGTTTCATATTCACTCGTTGGAAGTATGTACATATTGCTCCCCATCATAATCTTCCTAGGATGTATACTCCATTATGAACAACATAATTGGCATCAGTATTTCTGGTTAAGATTTTTGGATTACTTGCAAATAAATAATCTTTGTGCATCATTCAAATGTTTCTTTTTCATTGATGGTGCATTTGCATCTCCTGAGTACCACTATGATTCACATGTCATATGGTCAGGCTCTTGTAGAGGAGAGCATCTGGCAATCACTGGAGGATGATATCATTCCATCATTAAATTCTGGCAAGTCAAATTGGCTGGAGTTACAGTCAAAGCTTCTGCCAAAGAAATACAAGGAATCAAATGTTTGTGTCGCTGGAGGTATGCAGGTTGTTATTAGCTGCATTTACTGTTTACCTGAATCAAACGCAATATTACTTACAGTTATCCTGCATATAACTTATACTTGAAGCCCGAAGGCTAAAATAATGCATTCTAGTCCAGCTAAAGTAGGCACAGTTATGTCCAAAATCTGTTTTGCCTTATGCTGCCAGCAGCAGTATATTTCAATTTGATCTATGGTCTTGATTTGACTCTTGAAAATGGATATCTTTGAAACGACTAGCTTTGATACTTTTCGTAGAGGATATATGGAAGAGAGAGAGAGAGGGAGTATCATGTTTCTTCATTTATGATATCATAGTATCTGTAAATGTTATCACTTGTGCTTCTTCCAAATAAGGGATTTTTTTGGCAATACATTTCCATTTTGTTGAGGACATGATATTCTGGTGTAGCATGTCTGGAAATGTTTGTAATTTTGGATTCTTACTTGTTCTTCATTGTTTTCAGAGTCGGTGAAAGTGGATCTGGAGTTTAAGAATCCGTTGCTAATTTCTACTTCCATAACAAGTGTGTCTCTAATCTGTGAACTTACCGCAAATTCTGATGACCTAAAATTAGGTAAGCTGTTTCTGTTATTTGATGTTCACTTTATAACTTTGTTTACATCCTTCAGTTTGTATATGCGATTTTTATCTCCACATTTGGACTTTGTAAAGTAGATAATGAGCCAAGTAGCTCAAGCTTGGGTCCTGAGATTTCCACAGAACATAATCAGTAAGCAGCTAATCTCCTCAATCAGGTTTCTGTCAAATTTGTTGACCTATATTTAAATGATTAAGATGTGCCATGTATGTCAACAATACCACAGGGTTACAACCTCCGGTTTTTCTTCTTTCACTTTGTCTGAAGTGGAGTTCACATTAGGTGGAGGCGAGAAAAAATTGGTGAGTCTGAATTAGATACTTAGATTGATTGATATGTTCTAATATTTAAAATCTTCCTCTACCTGAAAATTTTCATCTTGTGCATATAGATAAACATGTTTTATAAAATCTTGATGTTTCACTTGTAGTTGTTGGTCTTTACTCTGCTTAATCAGGATTTTTAATTGCATGTGTTTTCATTTCAGAAGACAATTATGAATTAATTGTTTGGTCAATTGTGCGAAGAAACCAAACAACAAGTCGTACTCTATTGATTGCCAAGTTACTGAAAATATGAGTCTATACCTCATTGCTACTAACCTAAAGACACTATGTTGAATTTCCTTGATCCCTGTATCTCCTTGGTGAAGTTCTGAGGTTTTATGTAGCCTGTAATTGTTTGTTACGTCTTACTTATTGTTTTGATTTTTTCTTCTAGGTGAGACTCACTGTTACCCCCAGTGAAGAAGGTATCCTCAAAATTGTCGGTGTAAGGTGGGAGTTGTCTGGTTCCATCGTAGGTGTGCATTACTTCCAATCTGTGCCTGTAAAGGCAAAAACTGCGAGAGGAAGAAGGAAAAACAAACTTACACCCACTGATGCGTTGAAATTTTTAGTCATCAAGGTGCAACATTTTCCTTTATGGTTTAATTTTTTATGATTTGTTGCGACCTCTAAAATTTAGAAAGTTTGACTGTGCAGAGTCTACCCAGGCTTGAGGGTTCTATTGATCATCTGCCTGAGAAATTGTATGCTGGAGATCTACGTTATCTTGTTTTAGAGTTAAGAAATAAGTCAGAATCCCCAATAAAGGTAGTTTTTCTTTTCTGATCATTCATGTTCTCTACCGTTTTGCCAGTTAATTCATTTTGTTCTGCTATTGTGTGGATGTTACTTTTCTATGAATTTAGTTTGTTATGGTCTGGTTTATCATATTAATTTTTGCTTGATGACCGGATAATCTGGTGCGCTAAACTATCCACTGGATTATTCTTGTGCTAACAAAGTCTGTCTGTCCTCTTAGAATCTTAAAATGAAGATTAGCCATCCAAGATTTGTAAGTCCTGGAAATCATGAAGAAGAGCTGGCAACCGAATTTCCAGATTGCTTAAAGAAGGGCGATGAACAAAATATTGTTCAGCATGAAACAAATAGAACAAGTAGTGTATTTGCTTTTCCAAAGGTCTGTGGCAAACCTTTTCTTCAAGCCTCAAAGACGAATGTGCATGTTAGGGTATTCTAACATGGTTTTGAATGCTGATCTCTTTCAGGATGTATCACTGCAAGGAGAGAGATCATTAAGGTGGCCTCTTTGGCTTCGAGCTGCCATCCCAGGAACGATATCTTTGTATTTTACAATATACTATGAGATGGAAAATGTATCAAGCATCATGAAATACCGCACCCTAAGGATGCATTATAATTTGCAGGTGATGATAGGCTGCATTTGTTTTTTGTTAAGAATTTGATTATGGTATATGCATATTTGCATTGGCTAACAAGACTAACCATTTCTATATCGTACATTTTCATCTAGGTTTTACCGTCTCTACAGACCTCATTCGAAATCACCCCATCTCCATCAAGATTGCAAGAATTTCTTGTGCGTATGGATATCGTGAACCGTGCGAATTCAGGTTGTTTCCAAATTCACCAATTGTCAACAGTTGGGAGCCGGTGGGGTATCTCGTTGCTTCAGCCTGTTGATACAATCTTACCTTCCAAGTCTCTACTCGCTGGGCAAGCTTTATCTTGTTTCTTCATGATAAAGGTTGTTCATTAAATGCATTCCTAGTAGCTAGTTTGGTCTCTCTCTTTTTCAAGTCTGAAATTAGAATGTTGGTTAAACTTTCAGGATTGCAGAAAATCCGGGACTGAAGACGAGGAAACCATGACCCTTCCTCCCAGCCAAACCGACGTAAAATTGTTTACTCAGGATGACGATGAAAAGCTTTTCGATATCGTTAGCTCACCTTTAGCAAGCTTCCATGATAGTGAAAGGTCATGTCAGGGACCCTCGGTTCAGGTAAGCAAAAATCCTCTTTCAGGGACATAAATCTTATGCGCTAGAGATTTTTTTTGGAAATATATATTACTCTCTTGAACACAGTTTCACTTCACTGGTAACTTATTATTGGAACTGTAGTGAACTCAAATTGGTATGATGAAACAGGTAGGTCCAAATACCGTTGACTTCATTCTAATCTCTCGCCTGGCTAAAAGCAGCAGTCCATCAGCAGTTCCCGATTTACCAAAGATTTTGACTCACCATTCATGCCATAACAGGTAAAGTACCCGCAAAGATATATTTCTTCAGTTTTCAAACATATTGTCCACTTCTAATCCCATTGTTGTTCAATTACAGTATCAGAAGCTCGAGTCCGCTCTCGTGGTCACTAGACGGTCCCCAAACCATACACCACGACTTTTTGACCTCCTTGTGTGAAATAAAACTAAAGATGGTAATCAGAAACACATCTGATGGATTTTCATCTGTGACCATCAACACGAATGATTGTCTACCAGACGCAGCAGCACCTACTTCTTCCTCTGGAAACCAATCCGGGTGGCGCTACGTGCCAACCGTAACAGAGGAAATGAAACTAACTTCAGATGTCATGGGAAGCCGCCTGGGAAAACCGCCATCTTCCATGGAAAGCTCACCTCCATTCATATGGTCAGGTTTAAGTTCCACAAAGGTCCAAATCCAGCCATTATCCACAACCGAAATCCCACTGCAGATATCAGTTTTCTCTCCAGGTATCTACGATCTGTCTTCATATAAACTTAACTGGGAGCTATCGGAGCATAAAAGTGCAACATCATCAGGGACATGCCAAGGTTATCCTTATTACCTTACTGTTCTTCAGTCTGAGTGAGCTTTTTATAGTTCTCTCTAATGGTTGGATATCTCCATTATTAAGCATGAGAATGTTCTATTATGATGTGTCATTGTCCTCTGTGAATTCATTTTGCTGGTTTTTACGTCTGAATTTTTAAATTTTGATTGTAAGAAATGCTTCTAGTAGGAAAAAGATTTATTTTATTTTACGCCGAAAGGAAAAAAAGTTGAATCTTTTGTGGAATAATATATATTCTGGCCTAATTTAGTTTGATACTTTATATTTTATTAGCGGAGTTAATTTATTTCGTTTATTTATTAGATTGTGTGAAAAGATAAAATTTTGAGAAATTGGAAATGCAGAACAAACTTGGATTTGCTGAAGGATTAAATGACGTTGAAAACCGTATTATGTTTACTAATTCTCGTAAATTTAAGCAAAGTCGAGTGTTTAACTAAAAGTAAAATTAAAAAATGTCATTGTACAAACAAATATACTAAAATTGCCAATTTTTGTTTCAACGTACGTTCGAATCTTCTATTCTTGAATTCGTGTATTTTACCTCTAAATCATTAATAATGGGGAAAAGGATCGTTTACTCCAAAACAAATTTGAGGAAACAATTTCATTTCACAAGAAGGTAGACTTAATCTTATATGAAAAGTACTATTTATTGAATAAAATGTTTCCTCAGGTTTCAATATCACAAACCTGACAACTTGGGTTATCCAAAGAAAATAAAATTAGCATCTCTCAAATTTAAACTTGGTGCTCATGGTTACACCAATCTATACACATACAACAACTCATATATATAAAGGTAAAAATAATGACAAACACCAATCTCCAGCTACTTAGATGGTCTACAACACCGTTGATACTATTACTACTACATTGCCTTAAAAGGGAAGTGTATTAACTTTGGAGAAGTAGAATCATTTCGGATGATATTTTCGGATTGGACCAAACTACCTATCTAAGACTGATATTCTCCATCTAGAAGATGGATTTGGTGAGTTTTGGTCGTGGTTTTATGATGATGCTTTCATAGGGCTTCGCTTGTTCAACTTGGATGTAATCTCTTGTTTTAAGAACCTGCAAAATTGGCAAAACAATAAGACAGATTCAAGATCAGAGCTTTTTGTTTTGTTTAGGGTTGTGTTATGGACATACCAGGGTTTCGAAAAACATTCTCGATGCTTCTTTACGGGTTTTCCCAGCTAATAGTTTGTCTGCCACAAGAACATTCTTCCCATTCTCAGCTTCTTTATCAAATAACGTCTGGAGATACTTTGCCACAGCCCTATAAGTAAAGAGAATCAGAATCTTTCACAATCCAAGCCAATCACGTCTCTCACACATGATAGAATCTAAAATCTGAGGAAGTCTATGGAATGTGGAATAGTTAATAACTGTACAAACCTAGTACGTGAAGACCATCCACTGTTCTCTAGAAGACGAGTTTCGTCACCATATTGTATGTCATCGTCCTCATGATCTTCATCTACTTCATCATCATCCACGTTCAAAAATCCTGAAGACACAGAATGTGAGATATTAATAAGCAGAATCATTGAGAAATCATGGGAGTCGCAGCATCTCGTTTCCAAATTATACTCTAGAGTTTAAGCTCGTTTAGTCCAGTTTTAAACCAGGCTATGATGACCACAGTATTAGTCCCACTGATCAAATGAAGAGGATACAGACCATTTGGAAAAAATTTAATTGAAAATTCGAAAAGGCTTAGAACCTGTGTCGTGTCCAACTTCCATGGTATCCATTTCCTACATCAGATAACAAGAGAGTCAGAGGCATGTCTTACTTGAATAAGGATATGACGACACAAAGAAACTTACATCATTGTCTCCCATAAGACCATCACGAGAAGTATGTTCTCCATCTAGTGCACTTTGCATATAAGCCTCCTCATTAGAAATCTCATTATGCGGTTCGTATTTGTTATAAGACTCTATCTCTGGATTCAACCCATCATTATTCGCTTCCACAAGAGGTTCATTGCAATTTTCCAAAGCCATATTACTCAAATCACCAGTTTCTACGCATCCAGTTTCAGTGGAGCCAACTGTGTTATCGCATGGCGTGCGCTCGTCTATCCCAATCTCGCTAACTTCAGCTGATGCATCCGTTTTCTTATCTTCATGTGGAAGTTCATCTTCAACTTTCAAGTCCATCTCATCGAAAATGGGGTTGCTATCTATATCGCCTTCAGCAATTTCAATAACGTCAGTGCAACTTTTTTCATTAAGATCCGCACAAACATCCTGCCCACCTTCTCCATCATGGTTTTCCTGGGATTCTTCCACCTGTAAATCCTCTACACGGTCGAGTTTTTCCTCAGACGGCATTTGACTGACATCGTCACTCACTACAAGATTCACTTCATCAGCAGCTCCATTGACGTCCTTCAAAACTTCCAAGTCAGATATTTTTTCAGCAAGCTCATTATCATCTTTCATCTCTTCCTGTTGGTTTATGATTTGTTCCTCCTGTGGGTGAGTATGAGCTGTACCAGGTTGCTCCTCGGAATCATTTGGGTGAGGTTGAGGAGCAGAGTTTTCTTCCACGGCTGTAACAGAACATTCATTATCTTCCACCACTCCAACAGAAGCATGACGGTCATCATTCTCAATTATCATGATTCCTCTTAGATCATACGGCTCATTGTGCAGAGATACTAATTCCACTGACATACCTGAAAATCATTTAATAATATTACCTATGTAACTGCAGATTATAAGAACAATCAACAGAGCGTGTATACAACAGTCTACATTTTAGCGTCATGAACTTACCCGTGAATATTGGCTCCTTTAAGAGTCCATCCTCCAAAGCCTGCCTTTGAAGCATTACGATCTCAGGAATGGTGCAAGGAGCCTTCTTTCGCACCCGGCGTATATCTTCAGTGTTTGTCAGTTGTTGACGTATAATGCTAAACAGAAAAGTAGGTAACATCAGATGAAAACAAATAGAAACTGTGATAAGGTAAAAGAAATACCGCTCCTAGGTAATTAAAAGGGTGAAACTTAAAAGAAGACCAAACTTCAATTACAGTAAAGAAAAAATCAGCATCCAGAAGTTTTTGGTCCAACGAATTCAAAATTCACACTAATTTACCATTGACTCTAGCTGCACTTGGAGCAATGAAATAAAAACTAAGGTATAAGAAAACAGTTAGATAAACATACTCGCCATGCAAGACCATAGGGTCATCCATTAAAACCTTCCTCTTTGTGGCAGTAGAGCGGGGAGCAGCTCGTAACCGTTTTGTAGATGCTGGTTCAAGCACAGGCGTAGGCCTCATCTTCAGAAAGGATGACTTTCCAACTGAAAAAAGAAAGTATATGATAATTGATCCATAAAGCTAGCTCAAAGAGCAATAGAATGTATAAAAGAACAGACAAATGAACCAAAATAAACTGATACCTAAGATAGAAGACAACAAATCATCGTCATCAGGGACAGAATCTGCAGTTCTCTTTGACTGAATCAGTCCAACTGACTCCACAGAATTCAAACTTTCTGCAGTTAGTGTGCTCTCAGTAAAAGTGCGTTTTTTCCCAGTAATGTTATTATTCCCCGCATCATCATTACATGTGCCAGGGTCTTCTTTATCTGGCGTAGATTCAACCATGAAATCATTTCCATCCCCCTGTCTGTTAGGTGCAGCTAATACCTTCTCAGGTGCTGGCAAATCAGAATCAGTAAATCCAGTCAAATTTCCCAACTGTTCATCAGTTACGTGTGCATTATTCAGCTGCCCATCTGGTCTACTGTACGCTTGCTCATCTCCTTGTAAACTAGAATCTGTTTCCTGATTGACCTCAGTGGCAATGGCAAAATGATCTGGCAACAATAAAAATTATAAGAATAAGGCAGGCACTAAGATGTCGTATTAGGTTTGCAATTTTCTTTGCCAACAAACCTCGGTTCTCTTCTCCAGAAGATTCAAGTGGAGGAACAGCATCGGACTTATCAGTTACAACATTATTAACATTAATTCCTGCCTCAGTCATTACTTGACCAGGATCCTCCATCTCGGTGGTGATGTGAGAACAACATGGAGATGTAACATGTACATGCTCTGCCCTCTCCTCCTCCGGCTCATTTTGTGTGTTGACATTTTCATCTATCTGTGACTTATCTACCTCCACAGGAGTAACTGCTGATTCTGGGGCATTATATTCAGAAGACAGGTCTTCTCCACGTTTATGCATCTCATTAGCATCCAGCTCCCCAGAGGCCTTTTTACCTTCTTCTGCATTCAGATCCTCTACCTCCATGTGATCATCGCATGCCAGCTGCTCTCTGACACTAGACGAGTTTGGCACCTCAACTAATCCAGGAGTTTGAGGAGCTTGAGCATCTTCGATGAACTCATTATTCATAGCAAGATCTTCAACCTATCAAAAAGAGAGATTCATAAGAAATACTGATAATAATACTATCCAATAGTCTTACTAGAAAAGTAAGCCAATAAATCTGTGTAAATAAAATTGTAAATTTGGAGTCTGTAATTGCATAGTACATTAAGACATAATGCACAGCAAAATATATCGAATTAAGCACTGTGACTCAGGTGACAATTATTAAGCAACTATATGTATGCACCTCGTGCATTATGTCTATGATGCTACGCACCTGCTCTTCATTAAAATCCCTGGGCATGGCTTCAGAGACTCCTTCCATCGAATCCTTTATCCCGGGTGTTGCCGCATCCAGATACGCATTGTGATCATTACTATCAACAAATAGAATATCTTCCATAAGTAAGACTTTTGATTGGCAACTTGCACGTCCAAATTATGCACCAAAGGTCCACATCCAAGAAGGATAAGACTCACAGAATTGCAGTTCAAATTCACAATTCAATTACAGAACAAACACAAAATCAAGGTATGAATGTCATGGAACTTAAAAAGCATGGTTACAAAGCTTGAAAACACACATTCAAGCGCCAAAACGCAAAGCTTTTTATCATTCAGTCAACACGAGTTCTTCCCTCATGTGAAGCATTTAAAATCTATGATAACAATCTGAAGTAGCGTATGAAAAAATATAAAAGATAATGAACAGCTCCAGAAAAGAAGATCAAGCTGGCACTTTGATAGTTAATTTGAGAGGTGCCATAGTGAAGCAAAAATGCAATTATGCTACAAGGAATATAGCATAGATATTGAACAAAAACTAACCCAGGAACTCCCTCATCGTCGGATCCAATAACATCCTTATCCTGGAATACTGCCTGCACAACAGTAGAGGGATAATAAAAGATCACACCCAAAATTAAATAATAAGAGAGAAGTTCTGATTTCAAATACGCAAATCTTCACTAGGAAAAGAAAACATCAATATCATCCTGACCCTGCAACATGACTGCAACCTGACACTTCAAATTACAACCTTTTAACGGTCCAGGACTCTACAATTGAATGCCAATCAGAGCTTCCAGCTGCTGCGTCTACCCAAACCGTGGAGAGAAAGAACCCAAAATCTAAAAGCAAATGAAATCTACAGATAACCTCTTCATATTCATCTTTCTATATGGTTATCCTATTTCTTGTTCCAAAATGACTTGAACAAAGTAGAAATTTTCTGCTATATGAACACAAAAATACCTCATCAAGATCCAAAGCAGCTTGAGAAGTGTCGCCATCACCAAATCGCTCTGGAAAGGTATAAAAATGAGTTTGCTTATTTAAGGCATAGCTATCTACAAACTAAAGACAAGTAAGTATGAAACAACCACTGACCATCTAATCCAAATTGTGACGTTGAGTATACAACACCATCCATGGTATCCTGAAGGGTGATCTGCTCTCTTGTACTAACATGATGATCGACGTAATTACTGCTAGACAGGAAAAACAAGGAGCAACAAATAAATAAATTATGCAATATGGCTTAAGAGTGGAATACGAGTTTGAATGTTAAAACATCAAGAAACCAACCCCTGAAATATCTCATTGTCTGGAAGCTCAAAGTCATCAAGATCAAATGTCTCAGGCAACGTAATTGAGTGATATGGCGCTGTAGATTCTTCAGGGGGTAGGTCAACAGCAGCAGAGCGAAAAGCTTGCTTTACCTTAAGCAATGCCTCACTGCAATCATCGAAGAGGTAATTCACCTTTCTCGAATATATACGCACAACACCAAGCAGAAGATGACTAGACAATCGCAATGCAATTGGAGCTTCCGGAAAGAGAATAGAATCTGCCCAGAAAAGAAATTGGTTATATTAGGAAATATTTTGAATGAACTAGTTAAGCCACAAAACCACTGAAAAAGAAGGAAAATTTAGCTTCTGCTAACCCTAATGAGCTCAAAGTAGTGAGACCTGAATCAGAGTTTTTGTACACAAAAGCAAAAGAAGCAAATACTCACCAACGGAGACTCCAATATCAGTATCAGCGACCTGATTCTTTCGAAGCTTCCTCTCCAAATGGGCAGCAATCCATATTGTCCCAAGTGGCCCTTTCTTAGCTAATATAAACTGCGAATAAAACATTCCTCGTCCTCTAGACCAAACAACCCTAAAAAATTCAACAAAAAGGAACCAACTTGTTAGAATTTCACCGTAACAAATTGAGCTTCAAAAACTATTCAGATAAGTAAATCCCTTTCCGAACCAGTAACATACGAAGAAATCTTCAACCCAAAGATACGTCTACAGAAAAATTCAAAAAGTTTCCAAATTTCGACAACAGAATCGAAATTAGCTCAAACCGACAACAATTGCCACTGAGTAGAGAGTCCTAGAGTACTTGGCGAGCTTCGTAAGTAGAATACAGAGCAAAGGGTAGATCAATTACCGTGGAATTCACCAAGCTCAAACAAGTCCACACAGCTCGATTTGAACAGAGTCCTCGCGGAAACCCTAATTCGGAGAAACTTCAAAAAAGAACACCCAATTTGGGTAAAAGCAGAATCCTTTAAGACAAAACTCTTTCTTCTTGGAGATTCAGACACAACAGCGAAAACAGTAAAATTTGTGGAAATTGCGATATGCAAATACTAAAAAGTTTCGAAATTTGGATCTTTGGTTGATTTTTGATTAAATGAGGGATTTGGTGCGGCAAAGGAACACATGTTTCGTGACATACGTCGTTCTCTCATTGGTTAACAGATAAGCGGGTCCCGCATAGCTTTAGATTTAGATCATTTTTCAACAATTTTGTTTTCGTCAACTAGCCCCAACAGTATTTTACTTCATTTAATTATTACTTGAAATATTTTTCCATTTTTTCAAAACATTTCAACTCGGCGGCTTCTTTGCCTCATTGCGGGAAATCTGAAAAAATTTCCAAAATTTTCATTAGAAATAAGAAAAATAAAGATTCTATTGGAAGTCTGACAACATTCTGCTGTAAAAACTGTGAAATTTAGGCCCAAACTACAATACAAAGTATTTTAAACAAATGATTGATAGAATTTTTCTTTTTCATGTGATGATGTCACACAAAAACTGATAAGTATCATGATTTAACAAATAAGGAAAAAGAATATAGTGAAGCATAACTTTTTCATTTTATGATTTTAAATTTTTTTTATAAAATCGTATTACCAAGTAGTAAAGGTTTTTAAGTAAACGAATATCAAAATACACTCGCAAGTGCAGTCTTATTCGTTAATTTTACTACAGGTAATACTATTTCTAGATAAAACCGGTCCTCTGGTTTGCCTTGGTCTGATTCGGATGTGTCTCTGCCTACTGATTTACATCAGAAACCTGAGTTTCCCAGAATAATCATCCAAAATCTTTCCGGCTTTAGATCATTGTGCTTTTGTCTTTTACTCATCAGCTTCGAGTTCAGCTGAAAACTGATCTAACCGTTCGGCTTCCAAATCAAAATCCCTAACTGTAGCATGGTTCACTGATCCATCATCAAGGCTCGCATGTATCTGTCTCTTTGCATACCTGCATTCATCCAGAAACAGAAAGAAGCACATGTAAGCAACAAATCAGCCCCAAGACCGACTCTAATGGCAATTACGTGGAAATGATGACTCAGGAGAGTTTGTACCATCGACCGTTCATTGCTTCTATACATTTCTGTGCATCTCTCCGATCCTTGAATCTTACAAGAACAACACCCTGTGGATGATGCTCACATACCTGTAAAACAAGAGATTCGATTGATACTCCAAAATAATCTCAACTTTTCAACAAAGCTATATGCATCACAACCACAAGCTTAAGATAAAAAGACACATCATATTACCTTCACTGAGTCAAACGGTCCATGCTTCAAACTCTCCTCTTTCACATCTTCCTCTAACTCAGCAACCAGATCCTCATCAGTCTGCAAACAGAGTAAATGGTCGAGCTATGTCAGGTACTTTTAAAATTGGTAACATTTCTCATACTAACATATTGGACAAGACCCTACCCTCAACTCAGCTGGACTGAACATGTAGCGCAAAACAACCGTTGCAGGTATTGAGACCTTAGCATCATCTGTACCACCTACGTCAAGAAAATAGAGAAAATGCGATAAATATGCTTAGAAACCACTAGGAACAACTTCCAACTTCAACAACTAAAATGATAATTTCTTTATGTTTTTAAATATGCTAAAAATCAACTAGGAATAATCAGAAATAGATAATATCGACATGACTAAATGTTCCCTTTTGATCTCATGCTTCCAAAATGGCCACTGACCTAAATAAACATGATAGCGAGGAAAAATTGGCTCAATAACAGGAAAATGAGCAACTTCATCGGTTTAGATATCACAAGTCATCAGAAAGAAGAAGAAATGAATGATATCTCTGTAAGCCCTATATCGAGTTCCTAAATTTCCTTTTGTTTTGATAGTCATTGAAAGGTTTCCTTCCAAGATTGATTAGATTAGAGGTTTCTAGTGCAGTCTTTTTGCAAAGTACTGGTTAAGTTTAGAGAGTTCCATAAAGAATCTGGTAAAGCATAGAGAACTTATATACATCTTTCCCTAGTAAGAGAAATTATAACTTTAAAAATAAACTTTCCTATGGTTTGTACGGAAATGAATCTTTAGCACCTCCTTGCATCTTTCTCTATTCTGTGTCTCTCTTGAGATAAAGGTAAGTATCTAGTACACAAAAGCGAAAACTTACCCCATCCAAGCAACTTTTGCTCGACCTTTTTAAGCTTCTTTTTCTTCTTGTTGTCGGTTTGCTTAGTTATGAATCTCTCCCCTGAGTGGAAAAAAAAGAAACAGTAAAAGCCAATAAGAACCATTAGCAAAATATTGTCGAAACCAAAGCCACGGATGGGATGTTTTACATAACCCATAAACGAGTAAGATGTTATACATCAATTGTACAACAGTATTCACCTTTCTGCTCAAACTTAGCTCGAGAAACTGACATGACGAGCTTGTCAGCAGGACGTAACGGAGCCCCATCTAAGATTTTAATTGCCAGATCCACTGAGGGCTCCTAACGAAAACGAAAAACAAATACACATGAAGAGAAAACAGAGACATAATTTAAGAATCATAACCTTATAAATCTCACGGAAGAATTTCAAGTATTGTCATTACCTTCATATACGTGATAAGAGCATCGCCTTTTAATTTTCCTGTCCCCTTGTCACTGTAAAGCTTTATCCGAGGCTTGCCAGTTTCATCCTGCAATGTTTATCAGACCCACATTGTTAGGGGAGCTTACACAAGATTCCAAAAAAACACGGAAATAGTCACAAGATAGTGAGATTTACCTCCTTAATTATGCCGCATTTAGAAAAAACTTCAACTACCTGTAATTGATACCCTACTATCAGTCCATTTTAAAGCAGATATTAACAATGGTTGAAAAAGTATGACCACAACTTACTTCCTCGAGGGTGACATCATCGGGCAACCCAGTAACATAAATATGTGGGTTGACTTTTAACTCAAACCACGAATCTGGAGGCTTGTTTGGTTCCTGTAAATGAATTTGAATCTTAGAAACGCTTGCAGAAATTTTCATGAGGAAATGCAACTTTTTTTCTTTGATTTATACAACACAAACAACCATTATTAGTAAATACAAAAAACGATGGTAAAAGTATTCTGCTAGTCCTAATATTGGTTTTTTCCCCCCTTTACGATGTGCATATCTGTCAAAAGATAATTTACCCTCTACATTTCAGCAGCTAAAGAAAAATCAATACTCCCCAATCAAGAAAGCCAGTACTTACAGCTCAAGGTCGAGTCAAGTGATAACAAACATGATTTGGTAAAAAAATGTGAAGTAACATGCATGACCTCGAGAAAGAGAAATGATGATTGTTACGAAACCGAAATGAAGACAAAAGACAAAAACAATAACCTTCTTTTCAGTTTCTGGCTCTGGTAGCTTTCTTTTGCCGTTACTGTTTATTTCAGCTGTTTCATCAGAGCCATCTTCTTCTTTCTTACCAGCCACATCATCCTTAGCGGCATCCTTCTTATCAACAGAAGTATCAAGAATGTTAATTGTTGGAAATACTTCGTCTTCCTTAGCAAAGGTCATCTCTTCGAGTCCATACGGGTCAACGCTACCCAGTGGTGGATCGTCCTACAATAAACAGCATCAGCACTTAGGTTATAAAAAAGTTATGAGTAGGCTAGTTAGGTTTCCTGATAGTCAATTTTGATAAACACAAGAATATTGGAGATAGTAATAGTAATTGAGAATTTCTTCAGAAAAGGTAAAGCCAGGAGCCACCAAGCAAGATGACACATATAAATGATTCCACTCCCGACTTGGATGTCCGGGTGGATAACCTGAATTCCCACTAAAATAGTGGAAACTGGGAAAGAATGATTGATTTGACGAACAAAACAAAGCCTCACCTGAGGAACCCATACTCTACGAGCTCTGTCCCATTTATATTTCGTTCCATCATCATCTGTGAACTCATCTTCGCCCTCAGGTGGTGAAGAAGCCCTTTCATGATCATCTTCAACAAGCTCAGTACCAGAGACAGAACCATTTTTCAACCTTTCAGCCTCCTCTTCTGCTTCTTTAATCTCTCTCTGCCATTTCTCAAATTCATCCTCAGTACTAGCAGAGGCTACAATAACAAAATACTGAGGTAAGCATCGTCCACACTTTGCAAAATATAACATTGGAGAATTCATGTTCTATATAAATAACTGACCAGTAAAATCTTGCTTCTCTTGCTCGGTTCCAGCATTAGATCCATTTATCAACCCAGATGCACCTGGTCAGATACCAGATAGTTAGTGCCCTGAATATGGGATACTAGAAAAAATGCCAAGAATTCAATTATCTAGCAAGGGTGAAAAGGATCCTACCTACAGCCGGATAGACAATCTCAGCTCCGGATATCCTTGACATCAACTCGGGAATGGCAGATAGTGGTTGCCATTCACTTCTTCCTTCAGCCCAGACAAGGGTAGTTTCTAGTAGGTAACCATTCCTGAAATGGTCTGCCCAGTCAAAGCAAACAAGTAAAGGTACAGGTCGGAAAACTGTCTTAAAACCATGCTATTAAAAACTTGTTCAATCAAAATAATAGAAAGAAAAATTCATATCTAATTTTACAGTAGACACAATTTCAATACAGCTAGCCTTCTATTACAACGATAAAAAGAAAATACATATAGATCCAATTGGTTTCTAACCCAGCTGTTCGTTGCACATAATCAAATTTACAGACAGTCTACATGTCTTATAAACCTTACTACAACAAGGAAATCTGTTCACATGAAAGACTTACCACAAAGCTCAGAGAAAGTATAAGGGCCCAGGTTCTGCTGATTTTCACCAAGAATGTACCAACCAACATCAGTAGCTGCAACTGTTGCCCCTAGAATTAAGAAAATACAGATGATAAAGATGAGCATCCCAGAGCTCTAACAAAACAAATGTATAGATGTAACTCTATCGCCACAAAAAGGCTTAGACTAATTTAACCATGACACATGTTACAAACAACGCATTGGTATATCTCCATACACCCAAATTTTTCATATCTGATCAATCTCCTCTAAACCCTAAGAACTCTCTCCTAATAAAATCAAATTCGAAATCCCTTCCAACAAAAATTCTTAACAAAACTTGTACGAAACCACTACTCTTACAACACACGTCTCGCGAAAACACCAAAGAAGAACGTAACTGGGAAATTTGAATAACCGAAAGAAGAACAAGGTTTAACCTGTCGCTGATGGTGGAAGCTGGAGATTATCGGAGTCGGACATTTTTGTTTCTCGTTACCCTTCAAAAATCGCAAATTACTGAAAACGACAAAACCGACTAAAAGAGTGACGCGTTCGAGAGACGACGAAGAATGGCGGAAGCAGGAGGAAGACGGTAGAGGACCCTGACCTTGTTTGGATACAGAGATAATCTTATCCTTGTCTCAGATAAACCAATACACGGCCCATTAGGCCCACCTTGCAATTATTATTATATTATACTCAATCATTGGGCCCACCTTATGAAAATCAAAACTAGCCGTTACAAAAACAGCCGTTCGAGATCCAGACAACGGTCATATTTAGAAACTTTACCTTCTTCAATCTCTCTCTCTCTCTTCACAACTTCTACATAAACAAACTCGTTGTGCTCTTCCCAAATCCACAATTCACACTCTCTTCTTCTTCTTCTCATCATCATCAGAGAAAACGAAACCCATTTCTCAAACTCCGAAATTTCCAAAAACTCATCATGGGTTTCATTTCTTCTTCATCACCAGTAGAAGAATCACATTACCATACACACAAGATCTTCCTTTTCTCCAACTACATCCTTCTCGGCGCTGCTTCAAGCTGTATCTTCCTCACACTCTCTCTCCGTCTAATCCCTTCCATCTGCGGATTCCTTCTCATCCTCCTCCACGCCACCACAATCGCCGCCGCTGTCTCAGGCTGCGCCGCTGCTTCTTGCGGAAGAAACCGTTGGTACGCTGCTCACATGGTTGCCACTGTGCTCACAGCCATATTCCAAGGCTCTGTCTCTGTTCTTATCTTCACCAACACATCGAAGTTCCTCGGGAGTCTTAAGTCGTATGTGCGTGAGGAAGATGCTGCTGTGATCTTGAAACTTGGTGGTGGGCTTTGTATTGTGATCTTTTGTCTTGACTGGATCGTTCTTGTGTGTGCTTTCTTCTTGAAGTACTATGCTTATGTCGATGGTGGTGATGGCATTGCGATGAAGAGAACTGGTAAGGTTCAGAGTGAGGAGAATCCTAAGGATTGGCCATGGCCGTTCCAAGTTTAAAGCTTTTTGTTTTGTGGTGAGAGTTGTTGAGTTAGATCAATATCAAATGTTGGTTTTATGGATCTGTTTCGGTGGGTATTATTATGATTTGTTCATTTGTTTTTTGAGTGTTTGATGTAATTCGTCAATGATATATATAGTCTTTTCCTAAGATTTGTCACTTCGTAGCGTTTCCTTAGACGGATACACAAAGATGGGAACTTTGATGCATAAAAATTGAACCTTTACAAAACCAACCATTTTAGGAACAAAACGCAACTTTAAAAATCTTATTGGATTCAGAAAAAACATTAGAGAATTGGATACAATACTAGCAACAAATAGAGGAGCAGAAATAAATAAATAAAATCGTCAAAATGAAGCAAATTCTTTGAAGGAAGTCATTTAAAGTGGTGATCCAAACAAAGCAAAGCCTAACACATACTTTATCTACACACGTTCCAACATAACATTCTTCTGGCCTCTTCATCATGGTGTTGGTGAAGATCTTTATAATATGGAAGAAATTGCATAACATTACTTCTTTTAAGCCCTGATCTTTCGACCAAAAATCCAACTGAATGGTATGTTTTTTGCAGCTTCTTTGGTTCTCCCTTGAGCCCTCTCTTCAAGTTTGCGTATCCTAGCAGGCAATCCACAGAGATAGTCCTGTTCGAAGCAATTCAACAAAAAAGGCCAAAATTCAGAATAAAGAGTACCAAAATCCAACGAATCCACAGAGATAGTCCTGTCCGATTTTGTGTCCAATTTGATGACTAAACAATCTTCAAGTGCACAAAAGAAACAATGCAATCTAGATAGGATAGGTTTTGTAAATTCCTTAATGCAAGATGAGGTTTTTACAGAACAAACTCTCAAGTCAAAAACAGCAAATCATTATAATGGTTTCATGGTTTTAATGTTGTTACCTGGGCCCTTTGTCCTTCACTAGAAAGGTCTGATAACTTCTCCACATTCCACCTTTGCACAAGAAATTGCAGTATATCAGCATAGTCCTTGGCAGTGTAGACACCAAGTCTCTGGGCCACGGATGAGAAGTGATCAAATAGATTATCATCACGACCATCGTACATCAAATGAGCAGGCATCGAGATCTTTTTCTTCATCATGTCAGCAAAGCCCACGATTGTGGTATCAGGATCAATTTCAAAGAGCTTTTCTACAATCTTGGTGTAGGCGGTTTCATGGCGCCTCTCATCAGCAGCAATGGTGCCACAAATCTGAGCAAGTTTCAAGTCTCCAAGTTCCTTTGCCAGTTTGGCAGTGTTTCCATGGGAGATGAATGTAGCTCTTTCTTGAAAAGAAGTGTAGATGAATCCCAGGTAAGGATTGTTTTCAGTTTTTGGATCCTACAAAACAAAACAAAACACAATCAATAACGGCTAAAAAAAGAGACTGGCTGGTTCAGCCTTTATAAGAAAAGCTAGCCATCTTAAGCTTACCATTCCAGAACCAATGAGGTATTGAATAGTTTTTTCAATCTGTCTCATGTCTACTCGTCCAGACAGATAAAGATACTTGTTAAGAAGATCACCATGTCTATTCTCTTCAGCAGTCCAGGCCCTTGTCCATACAGCCCAAGGAGTAGGACTTGCTCCAGTCTCATCTCTAACCCCGTCCAATGTATTAATCATAGTCTGATAAGTCGGAAGTGCTTCCTCTGTGATCATATCACCAACAAGCACTACAAAGTAGTCATCAGTAAGCTCCTTACACCTTTCTCTTAACTCCTTAACTTGGTCATAGAATCCTTCTGACTCAGGCTCAGGGAGAAAATCTGTTGGCTGCCATGATTTCTCAACGGGTTTTAGATAAGTCAACAAGTTCTCATTAGCCCATCCTTCCAAGGACTTGAAAATCTCCAGCTTTTGTGGTGGCATTGAATATTTCACTTGACGATGAACCTCTCGAGGAGGGATATACGGTTTCCTTCCATTTGTATCCTCTCTGCATTTCCATTAGCACAATGATTAATAGAATAAGAAACTTCGGAGACTGAAATACTGTTATTAACACAACCACCAGAATTAGATGATAAGGTTTCGTGTTATTCAGGTAACCAACTTGCAAACAAGTTATAGTCTTTAAGACACATCCAAAAAAGGAGAGCTAGATAGCAACACGAGAATAATCAGTTTCTTGAAAGAAAAAGACAAGCTAATGCGTGATTCAATGTTCATCATCCCTGGATGATATAACAACAATGAAGGGCAATTGCAGTACAAGACAAAGCATGCTCTAAATCAAAAATTCTTCTGACCAAAACAGTATCACCAAAATTACAAGCAACACAAGAAGAAACATTTCAGACCTAACTTGACCAACTACAGTGCATATAAACACAGACATAGATGTGTGCAAATGCATAAACATAGAGTAAACCGAATATACCAAAAGTCAACAATATTAAAAAGCCTTAACCATTTTCTTGTGGGATGTGATTTTATATAAAAAGACTTACACACTAGCAATAAATTAAGAAGGGACTGATGGGAACATTGTAGCCTGATAGGCCAACAACCAAATTAAATGATATTTTAATTCAAAAAATAGGGAACAATCCATGCATGCATATATGGAGAAGTTTCAAATAATTACAATTCACAAACTAGTGATTACAAATGTTGATTTTGTACAAGAAAGACAAAGATTGCTAATTTCCCTATCAAATATTTATAAATAAAGCAAAAATTAAGAGTTTTGCGATGTTGTCAAACATGTCCATAGCTTCAGCAGAAAACAAACTGAATGGAGAATATGTAGGAAAAAAGTAACTATAATGATCATTTTAAGAAATACGTGGAACAGAGCACACAAGCGTATGGATAAACATAAATCCAATGCTTTACCATAATAAGCAATCGCAAAACGAAATAAATCTGCATTTAAATACATATTTGACAGAAACAGGAGATGATTGCATATAAAAATCCAATGTTAGATAATGATCATCGCTGCACAAACTTACCCCAGAAAATGAAGGGAAAAAAAAATCAGGAAAAATTTGGGGGAAAAAAAAAAACAGAATTTCTCGAAATGAAGGGAGAAACTCACGTAGAGTCAGAACGAATAGTGGAAGCCATGGAAACTCTGGAAGATTTGGAGCCATGAGAATGAGAAGAACGATGATAAACAGATGATGAGGAAGAGAACAAAGCGATCCGATCCATAGCCATAACCATTGTTTCTTCTCAACGAACCAAAAAAAAAGGGAGAGATTGAGAAGAGACAAAATAAGAAAAAAATTTCGATGATAACAGAGTGAAATGTGTATTTAAGGGAGGGAAGCGGAAAGCAAAATAAAGGAAAGGTGAAGAACCAAAACGATCAATTTCTGAAAACTCTCTGGAACGTGATTATTTCAGCAAGTGTGCATTTATTGCATAAACGACTCCTTTTTTATGTCTCTTAAATGTCCCTCTTAGGTTTTTCTTATTACATCACTGCCATTTTCTTCACCTGTTTTGTCTATTTTGTCAAAGACATAATAGGCCCATGGGCCGATGCAGCTTGAAACCCAAAATTGCTTGTCGTATTGTGTAATCATGCTGTCAAAGCAAAATCATGTTACGCGACAAAGATCTTTATGACGGTAGTACAAAACAATACTATCATTGAAATGTCGTCATAACTCATAACAATTAACGCTTCTTATCACACGAGTTTCCAAGATGCATGCTAATGCTTTTATCGGGTCCGGATGGATACTTGGATAGTATAAGAGATTCTCCAAGTCTTTAATTATGTCATCACGGCTGCATGCAACTACAAAAACTCTTGATAGTTTGTGATAGTGCTCCTCCATGCTTTGCAAATTGCAAACAATATGTGGGGTTCGAGGATATAGATGTGTCATCTTCAAAGGAGACTCTCAATAGGTAGTGGATCTATTCAATGGTCGAAAGGGAAACCCACAAACTTGAGAGAGCGATGGTGGATTTAGTCGACAAACTGGCTCGAAGGGGATAGAAAGAAGATCAACATTGCATTGTACGTTTATAATTATCCGCATTGTTGTATTGACCAATTATATTGTTGTTTCAAGACTATGATCAAACACTCTAAAAGACGGATGTAAACTAAACAAAAACTTGTTAGTCAAATAAAACACTCTTATTACAATACTGAAAAATAAAACTTCACGATGAAATTATGAATTGAATGCATAAGCCGATCGATCATAAAACATGCAGTATATCCCACACAACGAAAACAATATTTACTTAGACGGGAATTTTTTCTTAAAACTCATAATTTCAAAGAAAATACATGAATTTAAATATTTTCAAAGGACAAACGACCCCAGTCACATTAGTGAATACAATGGAAATGTGAGATAAGCATATAAAAGAACTGAAAGATAGTTTGGTTATTACTCAAATCCACAAGTCACATATTGATCACAAACATAATTTATTTATTTATTATATTTGTTTTTTTTTTGTTATTCAAAATATCTCTATAGTTTAACATCTCTACCAAAAACCCAGCTAAACGAAACAGAAGGTTTTGACCCAAGTTTGACCCTATCGTTAGCTCTTTCCTCTAACCTCTTGATCCTCTGCGGCAAGGTGCACAAGTAATCCTGTGCTCTCCTTCCTTCTCCTGATAACCCCAACCCCAAACTCTCCACCTTCCACCGCCGCAACAGAAACTCAAGTATCCCAGCGTAATCCGTCGCCGTATAAACTCCAATTCGCTGCGCCACGGCGGCGTAATGATCAAACAGATCGTTATCTCTTCCGTCGTGCATAAGATGAGCTGGCATTGTGATCCGTTTCCTCATCATACTCGCCAACGCCTGAACAGATCCGTCGGGGTCGATCTCGAATAGCTTCTCCACTATCTTCGTGTACGCCGTCTCGTGACGCTTTTCGTCGGCGGCGATTGTGCCACAGATCTTCGCGAGGGTAACATCGCCGTAGGTTGTGGCTAGCCTCGCCGTGTTGCCGTGAGAGATGAATGTTGCTCGCTCTTGGAATGATGTGTAAATGAATCCATTGTATGGATTGTTCTCAAATTTCGAATCCTAAAACATTGACCAAAAAAAAAAAATATTAAGAAAGTCAAATTTCATTTAAAAATATAATGCCAAAAAATGATATAAAATGTGAAATACTTACCATACCAGAACCAATTAGATATTGTATAGTCTTCTCAACATGTCGCATATCAACACGACCAGTTAGATAAAGATACTTGTTGAGTAAATCACCGTGACGGTTTTCCTCCGCCGTCCATGCTCTAATCCACACCGCCCACGGCGATAAACTCCCACCGGTTTCGTCCTTAACGCCGTCAAGTGTGTTTAACGTCGTTTGATACGTTGGAAGTGCTTCTTCTGTGATCATATCTCCCACAAGAACTACAAAGTAATCGTCAGGTATCTCTTTTGTTCGTTCTCTAATCTCTTTTACTCGGTCGTAGAATTCGTCGTCGTTCTCTGGCGCAGGTAAAAAGTCTTGTGGTTGCCATGAATCTTCGACAGGTTTGAGATAAGGTAGTAGTTTGTGTTCTGCCCAATTCTCCATTGATTTGAAGATCTCAAGCTTCTCTTGTGGTATTGTGTGTGTTGTTTGGTTATTTACTTCTTTGATAGGTCGAAACTGTTTGCATGTTTCGTTTTTTTCCCTATAAGAAAAAAGTAAAAAATTAATATCAAACAGAAATGGGTCCTGTGTACGTTTAAAAAAAGATTTTCGATATCTTTTTAGAGTACAAAACTATAAAAAGGGTTAATAGTACAATTACAATAAACTCTATAAATGTGGTGGTTAAGTTGTTCTTTCACAACATGTAATTTTGACATAAACTCCCTTATATTCGCCGAAAAAAAAAGAAAAGGAAAGAAAGTTCATTGTATTTCTATATATATATTATAAGAAATAGGAAACGTACAAGAAATCATTTTATTTTATATAAAAAATGTTGATGATATTGATTGGTCTATAGACTCTATATTAGTCCCATCGTTTTTATTTGAAGACGTTATGTCACCATATCCAGATTGGAATTTTGGATGTTGTTGATGTATATTGATTTTAATATGTCAACTAACGTCTGTACAGTTTTACCAGAACAAAACAAAAAAACAACAACGTTTGTTTGATAATTTTGCATGGTGTGGTAAAATTGTGAAAAACAACCCAGCCTTTTTAAAGTAGAATGGTACTTTGTCTGACAAAAAAAAAAGTTTACTTCAGACCCAACGATTTTATGAACCCAAAAAAAGAGAAAAAGAAACAAACTTTAAGTTCACCCATAAAATGATTAAAGTTTACTCAAATAATATCTGAAAGGGAATCAATTAAACTTATCTCTCTATATATATAGGATCTTAAGGTCACCTAATGTCATGATCCGTGTGAAACCAATCACAAACGTATCCATACACACACAGATAAAGTGTATATATAAAAAGTGTAGTGATTCTGCAATTTAGAAAAGTTTTCAGGTGGACCAAAAAATGTTGATATATATCATGATTCATGATACGAATATGAATAATGGGATATTTAACGAAGATACATGGAATCCAATGTCTTTTAAACAGTAATATAGTCCCACTGGACATAGAAATTAGGAATGCTCATGTTAATAAACATTAAGACCTCCGATAGTGAATAAACAAAATCTTGAAAACAAAAATATGACATGAAATAAATCTTTAAACTGTCAGTAAAAAACTTTATTTAAAAGAAAGTGCAAGCGAGATACTTTTTTTATTTATCTAATTGTGTTAAGAAAACGACGTAATTATAATTTAGATCCCGCTTAATCACATGATAAATAGAAGACCAAGACAGCGAAAACGCAGAATGATTTATGCTAATTAAAGAGCATATCTCTAATTTCTGTTCATAATAATATATCACTACTACAAAAAAAAAAAAGAAAAAAGAACTAGATGAAAATCGAAGATCTAACATAAGTAAAAAAGAAGAAATTGCGAATAAATCGTTACCTAGCAGGGTTTGTGGTAACACATGAAACTCGAAGACGACGAGAAGGAGAAGATCCACGGCGAGGAGAAGTTATCATCGCCGGCGAGGTCAAAAGCAAAGCCATCGACATTTTCTTTCTTTCTCGCTCTCTCTCCGCGACAGATCTCTATGATTCTTTCTCTCTCTCTCTCTTGTACTTGTTGTTGTGCGTTACAAGGAGGAATATGTCTCTATATATATACAAGAAGAGTTGACTAGAGTTGGAGTGATCTCTCCCTGTCATTGATTATTTACGTCGGTCATTAATTATACTAATCCTTAAGCAACCATGGACATCTGTTTATGTTTTAATTTATAGTATATGTCATTAATTCGTTTGTTTTTTCTTTATTTGAAAGATTCATCTAATTTTCCTATTTATTACTCCCGTAGAAAAAGCCATTTTTCTGTGGAGAATATATACATAACTCTTTAACTTTTTTGCTTTGTTAAAGAGTACGTACTTAAACAACATTGATTATAAATCTCTGTAATTTATAACCCTTATCAATTTCTGATTGTTCGATATTTACTAGCTAGTAGCTAAAGGTAGTCGATACAAATCATTGTCTCATTAATTTAATAATCGTGCTACGTGATTCTGAAAAGAGAAACCTTCGTAGGCGTTTCCAAATTTTTGTTGTGTTACTTTTTTAAGAAAGTATATTTCTTGGAATATCTCATTAATTTATATATGGATTTTAATTCAATTCATGATGTTTTAGTCTTATTGTTTTTAAGTAATATCTTCATTGGTTGTCTAGTCAACATTTTATGAGAATTTTCGAAATAAATAACTAAAATGATGGCGAGTACTCTTTTTTTTTTCTTTTTTTCTTTTCAGAAATGTACATTTAAAACCAAAACCACGGAAAATATGTTTTTCATTGTTAGAAATAAGACACGAACAAAAATTGGAGACGTAAACAATATTTTTCTTCACAAGACATGTCAAGTTATATACTGAAAGAAAATTCACAACACTAATATTCTTCATAAACAGAAAGAGAGTAAAGTCGAAACAGACGGTCTATACCGGATGTTGCTCGAAAGTAAAGTTGTCGTAAAGCAAAGTTTGGTTTTTCCTTTTTGTAACATTGAGTCACTAAATAATAAAAGTAAAAGAAAAGAAAAAGAGAAGTCACCAAAATATCAAAACTTAACGAACGTCATTGACCGCTATATCTCCCAAAATTTGTCACTTAATTAATTTTTGGTATTCCATTACCAATTTGGCGGTCGCTCTACTCTTATAAGAGCCTACTAGGTAATACTATTAAATGAGATTTCTTGCACTTGAAAATCGAATAGTGAAGGAAATTTATTTAAATTGATTTTTATCTTGACGTTATGTTAAACATTATTGATCATGTAATGTTTGTTGAACATAAGAACAATTTTGATCCTCTTTTTAGGTAACTTGTGATTTTTAGTGTTATTTTAATTATGATTCTCTAACGTATAAGCGTTACGTAAATTTCAATTTTAAATATATTATTTTTTTTGGTAAGATCTATATATACATTTTTGGAGACATTTATGAAATAAATCCTGGAGTTCCAACTTATTTACGATCAAATGCCATTGACATTAATTATTTAGATTTTCAAAATTAAATCAAAGATATTAACATAAAAAATCATTTCCAAATTTTTTAACATAATATATTAAGCACAACTAATCCTTGCCATAATTACATCCATATTCAATTCGATTTCCTTAAAATATCTCAACAATCCCTACATTTAATCGTGACCATTCAAATCTTAATCCGGTTTTTAATCTTCAATCTTGACCGTCGGTCATACGCAATTAATTCAGAAATCATTATATAGAATTAATTATTTTTAACTAAAATTTAAAAATATAGATATAAAATCAAACTTTTAAATTGACTCGAATTATATGTCTATTAAATAAAATATTATTAAAAATAACAAAATGATGTTTAATTTCACGGGACGGGGTTATATAGTGGGACGGATTTGGATCGATATTAATACGGGACGGTATTAATATCACGGATGAAATCTTAAAATTAACAATGAAAATACAATTATACAATCTTAAACACTTAACAAAATAAACAATATTAAAAAATACAATTTAAAATTTAAATTTTTAGTTAAAAAATCGATCCGCGGTGTACCGCGGGGTAAAATTTGGTATATAAAACGTTAAAGTGAAACGTATATGAAACGTGTACAGAGAAAGAAATCGAATCTTTATTTTCAATATCATGGGATAAATCCTTTAATTATTAGTTTTGAAGATTAATATAGGATTCATTTGAAGATTAGTATCGAAATTATGGAGAAAAAGCTAGATGAATTCTTGTGGAAAATAAGTCAAAATCGATCCATGCTATACATAATGAGCCAAGCCAAGTATCGACGTAAGTTATACCAAATTTAGTTTTCACATAAGCAAGCGGCAACTTATTAGGGGTGTGGATTTAAACCGAACTGATGCCAAACAAACTTAGTTTAATATGATCAAACACAAACCAAACTCCAAGCAATTAGTAACTTAGTTTCATTTTATTATTTACCACTAACCCTAAATAAATTCATGAGTTTTCTAATCGTTAAAGTCACAGAAGGGTTAGTCTGTCTTTATGAATAACCGAGTTTTTACATGCTCTCTTAATTGATTTGATTTGAAATATCCTTTTTTTGAACCGAATTTAACCGAATAAAACCAAGTCAAGCTCAAACGAAACAAAAAATAAATCTAAAGTCAACCCCTAATCAGCACTATCAAACCAATATTGTATCCATAAAACTAAAAATTATGTTTGAACTTTGAACTAATTTAACATTTTTTCGAAACTGAAAAAACAGAAATACTATCCCGGGTTGGGTTAAACCCGGTATTAGATTATTATTCACCCGACCCGGTTACAAACCCGTTTTAAAAGTCACGCGCTCGGGAATAACACGGCCCCACATCTCTATGCTGATACATTCAGTTAATGATAGCGTTACCGTCACAGCGAAGCTAAACAACTTCGATTCGATAAAAAAAACTCGCCGCTTATAAACGGCGTTTGCCCAAAAAGACAGGAAGAGCAGAAGTAAAAAAAAACCCCAAAAAATTGCACCACCATGACCACCGTCTCATCCGCTTCCGCCGCCGTAACGGAAGACGCGAAGATTGTCACACCGAGCTTGAAGAAGAATGAAAGAAATGGAAAGTTACGGGTGATGTGTAGGTTTGGCGGTAGTATTCTCTCACTTCCGCAGACGAAATCGCCGCGTTATGTAGGCGGAGATACTCGAATCGTCGCCGTTCCTCCCTCTGCAGAAACGAGCTTCGCTTCTCTTGTTAGCCACCTTACGGTTAGGCTCGGAATCTCTTATCCTTTCAAGGTTAAGTATCAGCTTCCTGATCAGGAACTGGATTCGCTTATCTCCGTCGAGACGGATGAGGATGTTCAAATCATGATGGAAGAACACGGATATCTCCCCTCCGAGTCCTCGATTCGCCAATCGCGTATCCGATTGTTTCTTTTCCCATTGAAATCAAAATCGAGTGAAGCTAGTGCGAGTCAGGGAGATTCAGATCAGTGTAAAGTGGAGACTGATATCGATTGGCTCGGAATCAAAGAGTCCAAGCCTATTCGCGAGGAGTTGACACAGCCAGTACTTCAGCACCCTAAGACGGAGATGTGGTTCGTAGACGCGTTGAAGAGTGCGGAGATGATGCAGACTGGGCGAAATAATAGCGGCAGTAGCGGAAGTGGAGATGGCAACGGCGGGATTTGTGGACAGGAGTCGATGATGCTCGAGACCAATTCCTCCTTTGGCTCGACATCATCCTCGGTTTCTTCTAGCAATTTACCTCCGATGAAAAGCACCGGCGAGGACAAAACAGCGAATTCGCAGGTCAAATTTGCGCCAATAGAATTAGTAACAAGGTATTCTTCTATGCTCTTAACTGTTTATCACCATTTGATTGCTTTATCGAGTAGTTTTAGGTGTAAGCGTTCTAAAACTTCTTTACACAGTTTGTTGTCTGGGAGATGCAATGTGCTATGAGTTTTTGAATTTTAGCCAATGACACCGATGAATTTGGTAGTGTTGCAGAACGAGTTTAAATGAGGGATGATATATAAGCTATCTCTTGAAGTAATGTTGGAAAAAAAAACTGAATTCTTGGAATGATCCTGTAGTTGAATTAGGTTCTCGTTTTCATGTATATAATCTGTGAATGAGTTCATAGGCTTAGGCGATCAGTAGTTTGTGTTACCTTGTGTTATGGTAATTCCCAATTCGAATCAATGCGCTCGGGGATATGTTGTTCCTCGTTTGGTATTCAGCTACGGATGTAATCTTCGTAGACTGTATTTGTTCTAGTATTTGAAGTTGAGTTGTGTTCATAAGGATTGTATGTATTGGTAGAGAAAATGCCAGTCCTCTAAACCTCGTTTGGTTCAAATGCCATTGTGTAACTGTTAACCATTTTTCCTTTACTTCTTACTCTATGAACAGCAACAACAATACTGCAGTCACCCCAATCTCTTCTCACGAGCTATCATCACAAGCACATGCTTTTGAGAACAAACCGTCTTTAAACTTGTATGAGGCTGAGCTAAACAGACCACTTCCAGTCCCAGTTTCCGGGTATCCACCATTTATGAACCAAGCTCAACAACAACATATCCAAGTCATTTACACTGGACAACCTTACATTACCGGAAACTCACCTATGACATTACCTCCCACAGCATACCATCACACAAACCACATCCATTATCAGCTTCCGCCACAACCATACCCAATCTATTACATTCCAGTCGAGCAATACAGTTCGAGGCACGTTCAAGCACCGCCTGTGAAACCGGGCACCGTTTTAAACTCTCACCAAGTTGATTCTCAGGTGGTCCGCACCAGCAGCCCTCTAGCACCAGAGTTTTCCTCGCAGGTTTATCCTCCATCCAATCCCGTTGATTCATCGGTACAAACATCAAGTGAAGCTACTCTTAGTACTACTTGCAGAGATGTTTTCATCTATAACACCGACGACGATGACAACAACGATATGGCTCGTGCTCAGATTTACAAATCTCAGCCTCCAGCTCCCACATTACCGTCTCAGTATCAAACCATTATGCTAACCGAAGCTTTCAGTCAGTTACACACACACACACACAATGCTTGAGAGATCTTAGAACCCGTTCTCGTGTTACTGCACTTTCAGGTATTTGGTTTTACAGTTTTGTTTTGGTCTCCACACATATATACATGCTTCTGGTTTTATTCTCTTTCAGTCAAGGTGATCCTTTTCACCTTCTTTTACTCCCTTTGTTGTCGTAACACTCTGAAGTTTACAGTAAAGAAATTTGTAATATTGTTACTTCTTTTGTCCTTGTGATTGGTGAGAAATTTTTTATATTCATAAGCTGAACATATTACGATGATTTTATTGGTAATCTGCGGGATAAGTTATGCTATGTATTTGAGGAATAAAACCCAAGTTGCGAAGAATGCATACAACGATAACCAAAACAAAAGATAATAATAAACCAGTGAGCTTAAACGACGGGCCACTACGTTGGTTGCAGAGAGAGTCTAGTAGGGCCATCAACCTCTGCTTTGATCTCTCTTTTGAGTTTTTCTTTATACTCTTCAAATGTTCCTTGAAAGGAAAGTCACTGCTCCATCTTGTACAACCCAAATTTCACTCTTATCCTCTTTCTCAGAGTCGCGCGATATGAGTCTCGAGTTGTGGGCTTGTGGCCAACGCATCTATAGTCTGCATGTCCAGGTGATTTGTTGGCTCATCAAGAAGCAAAAGGTGTGGCTTCGACATTAAGATCGAGGCTAACACAACCCTAGCCTTTTTCGCAATGGTTATGAATTGATAGGCCAAACTTGCCCAGTTTCGCACACACAGCCTCTTGTTTGCTATATCCCTCTTGGTCAGGATGCCGACGAAGAAGATACTGAACCGGTGTCTCCACCATTTTTAACTGGTCAACAAAGTGCTGAGAGTACCTGCCGATCCTCAGCTTCTGGCTTCTTCTCACTCCACCCTCAGCCGGATCTAAATCTCCCGCAACAAAAATTCAAAAGAGTGGACTTTCCAGCTCCGTTAGGCCCAACTATCGCTACTCTTGTCGCCCATATCTATATACCTACATCAACATTGGAGAGCCTGAAATCTGGCATTTTGGGGTAGCAGAAGCTAACCTCAATCAACTGCAGAAGAGGAGGAGGGATCTCGGTTGGATCTGTAAAATCGAGCACAACACTATAATCTCTCCACATTCTTGAAGCTTCTGGTGCTGTGCCTGTGCCCTCCTCATCGATCGTCTAACAACAAAAGAGTAGGTTGCACAAAGAGAGCTCCAGCCAATGATATCCGCTTCATCCAGCCACCACTGAGTTCACTAGTTGGACATGTTAGCAAAATTTCCGTGAAACCTGACCCCGCAAGAATTTTAGAAGCCTGAGCTTTAGCAGCATCTGAATTCAACTCATGTAGCTTGTCATACAATTCAGTCAGCTTTACTCCAGTATCACCACCATCAGAAAACGAATTCTGCTGAACCGCAGCTTCCAGAGCTTCAGCTTCTTTCTTTACCTTAGCCAACTCTTCATTGGCAGAAACAACTGCATTCAGAGGAACTGAGGAAGCGTTTCATCAGCGACCACCTCTTGCGGAGTAACTGGATCCAGAGGAACCCATTTTCCTATTTTTGAAAAGCAATTCGGCCCAAAGCGCGATTTTATCAATAAATACTGACCTTTCTTTTTGACTTTATAATTTAAGAGCCCAATCTCAGCCCATTTTGATTGTGGTGGATTAACATTAGATCATGTGATGTGAACCGTCCACGTGTCCTGAGAACTTACTGTTTACACAATCTGGTTCAACTAATCCACGATGTAGCATTACGTTGTCGCACGTGATTCCTACCGTCACTCCCTTCCGGTGAGATTCATCGGCGAGAACACCGACACGATCTGGTGAATCGAATCCGATCGCACAGCAGATCGAATCGAGAGAGGAAAAGTTTGAATTCTCTTTCGGAATGCTCAGTGATATTGGAACGAAGGAGGTGTTTCCTCTGATTGGGTTTTAGGGGTTCCTGTGAAAGAATAAGAAAACAAAACATGGACGCGGAGCGATCGTCGTTGTGCAACTTTTTCGTCAACTTCCTCATGGAGGAGAACTACCTCTTGACGGCGTTTGAGCTTCTTCACGAGCTCCTCGACGATGGCCGCGATGCCCAAGCAATTCGTCTTAAGGAGTTCTTCTCCGATCCTTCCCGTTTCCCTCCTGATCAGATTTCTCGGTATAATTCAATTCGAGGTTCGCCAATTCTCCGCATAGTGTTTGTATCTGCCTCACATTGTTATTTTGTTTGTTAATTGTCTGCTAAATCGTCCCTGTCAGTGTCGTTGAGCTACGTTACGTTGTAGTGATCTTTTTGGGGATCTGTTGTATAGTGTGAAGGAATTGGCTCTCTTATTTGGTCTTACTTAATTCAGAAAGTAGTTTAAAGTGTAAAGGTTGGATCATGGACATGTTTTCAAAGTTGTGAAAACCACAGGTGTTAACAAAATGATTGAGAAATACTGAGAATGGTGGAGTCATGTAATTGTTCTTCATGCAATTTGATGTTCTTCTCATTGTCTAAGTTTGAAAAGCAATCATAATTGAAGGTTTCTTGAAGGGTGATTGTTCAGCTTGGTAAATGGGGTAATATTATGACCAAGAACAAACCCATGCCATATCTTGTGTCGCATTCTGAGGTTTTTGATAATATAGTTTTTCGTTTAGCGTTAGTCTTTCTTAGACAACATGGTTGGTAGCTTAGCTAGTAATTGTTACCCTACAATGCAGTTGCGGATCCACAAAGTTTATTGGAGGAGAAAGAAGCATTAGCTGAGAAGTTAGCTATCAGCGAATATGAATTTCGTCTAGCTCAGGAGGATATTACAAGATTGAAAACTGAAGGACAGAAGAAATCTGATCCTTCCATTGACAAGTCAGAAGGTAATCCATTACTGAAAAATTTATTCTTCTCGTCTCGTAGTAAATCTTCTACTTAGATAAACTTGTATGCATAAACACTCGGTTCATGTTTTGTGCCATGAAGTCGGTAATTAGGGTTTCAGAAACTTCAGTGATGATCTCAAGTGCAGACACTTGAATGTATCTAGATTTTTTCTCTGCAATAAGTAGTTGTTAGTCTAGCTTTCCAGTTCCTGTGCGCCAGCCATCTCCTCTTTTCTTTCATTTTTCTCCGTGGAGATATTTTCTGCTTAGGTATGCAATTGCAAGCATCATTTATATAATGAAAAGGAGTTTTATCCTTTGTTATTTTTCATCAGTGCCAGCATGGTAGTAACTTAAATCACTAAACTATGTCCTGATAGTGTTTGTTATTTCTCAGAGTTGGACTCGGATGAGTTTGGAGACAACAGGCCAGAGATTCAACGGAAAAAGAAAGATTTTTCCTTCACTGATATAGGGCCTTTGAAGAACAATGAACGTCGAGACTTAAACTGTGCAGTGAAAGAATATCTTCTTCTAGCAGGTTACAGGCTTACGGCTATGACATTTTATGAGGAGGTATAATTCTTTTATCTTTGATCTTCTGTTTTTCTGGTCTGATTGGCGAACACCATTTTGGAATCTTGACTAGCCTCTTTTGTGGCGTCATTGCCACCCCATTTAAAGTTGTATTGAAGAATAACTAAAAAGTAATGGGAGCTTTTTAGTAGCTTATTTCAATTTTTCGTTTTCCATTTCCATTTCTGTAACTATTTAGATTTGTATCTATCTATGGTGATTGGTGAAGCTGTCTATGACTTTTACTCTTCTGAAGATTGTTATCTTTTACTTTCAAAACCTTAAAAAGGGGAAGAAATCGACGTCTCTATTTTGGTAAACTAGTTTTCGGCTTTGTATATTCTTTCAGAAGCTGCTGACACTGTCTTTTGTTTGGGTTTGAGTTGATATATTTGTTAGGTTTTGGGTTAATTTTTCTATTTTTAATTTAGTTGATAGACCAAAACTAAGTTTCATATCTGAATAAACTCCAACTCTAGAAGGAGAAACAGAAGTGTCTGACCTATCGTCTGTGCTGGTATTGTATTTAGAGCAACTTCGTAAATATTATGTCTGATCTGTTTATCTCAGGTGACAGACCAGAATTTGGACGTTTGGCAGGACAGTCCAGCACATGTACCTGATGCCTTGCGCTATTATTACTATCAGTACCTCTCATCAACTTCAGAAGCAGCTGAGGTTACTTCCTGAAAGCTTAATGTGCATGTGAATACTTCAAATTGAACTGATGCTGTCAGAAAGATCAATACCTTGAAATTAGATCTTTGACGTCATTGTCTTATACAGAACCAACTTCTCTCTCCTTTGCCCTCTGCATTTTTCCTTAGTTATTTTCTGAAACTTGATGCTATTTTGATTGTGGGGTGAATATGTAGAATGGGAGCTTGCTTTACGTGTAACTTTTTGTATTTGAGAATCACAGTTAACCATTGATGTTGCACTTTGAGCATTTGCGAGGATAAAAATCTACCAGAATGTTCTGTATGCATTTTAAATTTGAATTTCTCATGGTTCACTATTTCTGGGATGCAGGAGAAAATAGCCATGCTTCAGGAGAATGAATCATTGAAAAAGGAGATTGAGAGGCTAAACAAAGAAAAGGACGGACTACTTAAGAGCAAAGAAAATTTCGAAGAGCAAATCGGTGCTTTTAACAAATCTACAGAATCACTTCAGAAGGATCTTCGGGACCGAGAAAAGCAGGTAGTCATTTTTATAGACTGGATTTCTTAAAGAAACGGGCTCTTTCATATCTGAAAATGTAAATACCTGAAATGACACTGATAGTATTCAGGTGCAAAGTTTGAAGCAATCCTCAGAGCATCAGAGGAGGAACCTCAATGACTGTAGGGCTGAGATCACTTCTCTTAAAATGCATATTGAAGGGTCTCGTGCTGGTCAATATGTGTCATCGAATGAAGGTGATCCTGTAAAATTACAATCCGAGGAACAGATCAGCACGCTGTCAGAGGAAGTTGTAAAACCAACAGTGGAAAAGGATGGTGGTTTGATTTCTGAAGTTTCTATATTGGCTGAGAAAGGGCACATACAAACAGAAGACGATCTGGTGGTGGAAGAGGTTAAGAATATTATTGCTGATCAAAGAGAGGTGGCAGCAGAGGCCAACAGTATATCTATTGCCAACAATGGTACTTTGGAGAACCAGAAAGAAGTCTCAAACTATTTGTTAAGTCCATCAAACGGCAATTTCTCATCCAGAGACCTAGGAAGCATCTTGAAAGTGGATCCTGGAATTGGTCGTGGTTCTAATTCAAAATCAGACAATGCAAATGGTGAAGCTGCTTCTGAGGAAATGGCAAGTCTTGATCATGCTTTGGAGTGCTTCCTCTTATATCGTGAATGTTCTGCTATTTTCACCTCTTGTTAATGATTTTGAATACTCTAAAAGCTCCTCTTTTGTCATCAGAAAAATGGTAGCAGCCAATGTAGCTGTCTGCTTTCCTTTCGCTATACTTGTGCTAATGTTGTGTCCACAAAATGTTATATGAGATGTTTATATTTTCATTTTTCCATTCCTTTACAGGGTTTAGGAACGATTCAGATACTTGCAGATGCTTTGCCGAAGATTGTTCCGTATGTTCTGATAAACCATCGAGAGGTTTGAATTCTTTTTTCAATTTTACCAGCCAGGACAGTTGACGAAATATTAATTATCTGATTTCTTTGACTGATAGGAACTCCTTCCCCTGATGATGTGTGCAATTGAGCGGCATCCAGTTAGCAGTACAAGAGATTCCTTGACTCATACACTGTTCAACCTGATCAAACGTCCAGATGAACAGCAGAGGCGGATTATTATGGATGTAGGTTACTGTATTAACTTTGAAGCTTTCATAACGTATAATAAGACTCTTAAGGTTTTGAGCGTGAGTCCTTTTACTGTTTATCTCAGGCATGTGTTAGCCTATCGCGGAATGTTGGGGAAATGAGAACAGAAACAGAATTGCTTCCACAGTGCTGGGAACAGGTGAATGCTACTCTTGCTTCTACAAGTTGTTTGTCTTCGCTTTGAACATTTTGTGATATTTTCTTGATATGAATGATTTCATGCTGGTTGTGTCTATTTCAGATAAATCATACATATGAAGAACGCAGGCTGCTAGTTGCTCAATCATGTGGGGAGCTTGCAGAATATGTCCGTCCTGAGATACGGGACTCTCTTATTTTATCTATCGTACAACAACTCATAGAAGATTCTGCCACCGTTGTTCGAGAGGCTGCCGCTCATAATCTGGCATTGCTGCTTCCACTATTTCCGAACACAGACAAATATTTCAAGGTTAGCCTCACTGAATTTGCAGCTCTAAAATAGGCTGATTACATAATTTCTAAGATATGGTAGTGTCCTTAGGTTGGCATGAGACAATAGCATAGACGTTCAGTTACTATTAATAAAACCAAAATGCTACAACACCAGCTTTCTGCTTGTTTATTAGGTCGAGGAGATGATGTTTCAGCTAATATGTGATCCGTCTGGCCTGGTGGTTGAAACTACATTGAAAGAACTACTTCCTGCAGTGATAAAATGGGGTAACAGGCTGGATCATATCTTGAGAGGTCTTCTCTCTCACACTTTGAGCTCTGCTCAGGTATAGACTCAATACATTATCCATTTTTAAAATTGTAACTGAGAATGATTGTTTGGAATAGCTCATTTTAAGTTATTTTCATTTGCAGCACTGCCCACCCCTTTCTGGAGTTGAAGGGTCATTGGAGTCTCATCTGCGGGTCTTAGGTGAACGGGAGCGATGGAACATTGATGTCCTACTGCGAATGCTCATGGAGTTGCTTCCAGCTATACACCAGAAGGCAATGACAACATGTCCTTTTTCTTCCATCTCAAAGTCAGAGGAATCTGCATTCTCTGTTTCCTTGCTTGAGATCTATGCCGAGTAAGCTTCTCAACCCCGTCAATCACTCTGGACAACAAAAGTTTCTTCAAGTTTCTGACATCTTCTTGTATGTAATTCTAATACGTCTTATCTGACTGGAAATTCTGACCAGGGGACGTTCTGAGTGGCCTATGTTTGAATGGATGCATGTTGATTGCTTTGCTAACTTGTTGCAACTGGCATGCATGTTACCCCAGAAGGAAGACCATTTGAGAAATCGGATAACAAAGGTATGATTTGTGTTGACAATTATTCTCTTATCTTTTATTGATCTTGGGAGTAATTAAGTAATTAAGTAATTAATTACACTAATCTTTAAAAATCCTCTGTGGTGGTTTCCAGTTTCTCTTGGCTGTATCTGAACGTTTTGGAAGTTCCTACCTAACTCACATTGAGTTACCTGTATTCTTGGTGGCCGCTGGAGATGATGAGGCTGATCTTCGATTCTTACCTTCTGCAATCCATCCAAGGATAAAAGGTTACTTAATTGCTGGATATATAGCAATACAATTTTTTTTTAAAAAGGATCTGACATTGATTCTTGTTTCCTTCCTTCAGGCCTGAAACCAAGAACTGCTGTAGCCAATAGACTTGCCACGCTTTGTATTCTACCGCTTCTGTTGGCAGGAGTTCTTGGTGCACCAAGTAAACGCGAAGAATTAACTATCTTCTTACGACAACTCTTAGTGGAGAGCAAAACAAAGGAAAACCAGTCAGCGCAGCACAATAATGAGGTTTTGGATGCAGTTCGCTTCCTTTGGTGCGTTTTCTTTAGCTTCCACTGTTTATTATGGTTTCCTGAAGCTACTTGTTCTTACCAACGTACTCCTCAAACATTACAGCACATTTGAGGAACACCATAACATGATATTCGGAATTTTGTGGGAAATGGTAGTTGATTCCACTGCAGAACTCAAAATCAACGCTGCTAAGTTGTTGAAGACCATCGTAAGCTTCTCAACAACACACAAACACATGCACACTTTCACTTATTTTTCCCAATTTTTTTTGAGAAGCTTTGTTATTTACTTGCACAACAGGTTCCATATATCGACGCAAAAGTTGCTTCTGCCAATGTTTTACCAGCCTTGATTACTCTTGGTTCAGACCAGAACCTGAATGTAAAATATGCAAGCATAGATGCATTTGGATCTGTAGCACAGCATTTCAAAATCGACATGGTAATAATTCATAACAAACTCTCGAATTACGTAAAGATCTTTTCTTTTATGCGCTAATTAAATTGTATATGATGCAGATTGTTGATAAAATCCTAGTCCAGATGGATGCTTTTTTGGAAGATGGATCTCATGAGGCTATAATCGCAGTCATTCGTGCACTCTTAGTTGCTATTCCTCACACGACAGAACGGCTTCGAGATTATCTTTTGTCCAAGATTTTACAACTTTCAGCAAGTCCAAGCTCTTCAACAGATGTAAATCGTCGGCGAGAAAGAGCTAACGCATTCTGTGAAGCCATTCGTGCACTCGATGCAACTGGTAAGAGTATCAAAATCATAACTTTCTTCATCTTCTATGTTTAAATGTTCCAAGTTTAACCTGATTTTGTTTTGAAATATGGTTCTGAAGATTTGTCTCAAACAAGTGTCAAAGAATACCTCCTTCCAGCGATTCAAAACCTACTGAAAGATCCAGATGCGCTAGATCCAGCTCACAAAGAAGCGTTAGAGATCATAATGAAGGAGAGATCAGGTGGGACATTTGAAGCAATCAGTAAAGCTATGGGTGCTCACTTGGGGATTGCATCATCTGTCACAAGCTTGTTTGGAGAAGGAGGCTTGTTGGGGAAGAAAGAAGCAACGGAAACCAATGCGGTTGCAGCACCTGTATCACCGACAGTTCAGGGACCTGAGTCACCAAAGGTTGTGGCTGCAGCGACTGAAGATACGAGATTCAGACGTATCATGAGAGGCAACTTCACTGAAATGCTTAGGAGTAAAGCCAAGAACCAAGATGAGACACAGCCACAAAATCACTAAACCATTATATATATACATATAAACCAGGTTTTTTATTCATTTAATACTTACTGAATATATTCTTAATACACAGAGAAATAAAATCATGTTCTTTTGTTATTTGGCTTGCTTTATTTTTATCTCTCTTTTAGCTATTTTGTTTTTTGTTTTCTTAGGAAGAAGAGTGAGATTACACATCTATTCAGAATTTTTAGTAGCTGGAGCTAAGGGCAATTTTGTTCTATCGCATTTCCCCTTGGGTGATCTGTCTATAAATAATCTCTTTTTGTACGTAATGAAGTGTTATTCATTCTCAAGTACTGTGAAGCATAGGAATAGAAAAAATGTTGCGACTTGCATTCTCCCATATATTGGTTAATGTTGTGTAGACATTTTCGATTGAGACTGGAATTATTCAATTTTACCAAGTTGTGACAAGAATCATGCACACTCAAAGCGCGTTATGTCAAAATCAAAATGGCTCAATTATTATTGTCCACATATTTTGGGCTTTTTCGTGAATGTGTGGGCCTTGCACGCGTGGTCAGGCTACATGACAAATTGAGAGGGGGCCTCGTAAACATGCAATTAGACTAGTCCGGTGGAGATTATGGCTTATATACACGTGTCAGGTGCTTCCTAACATTTTTTTGGTTATGGCGCATGGAAATATTAAATATACTAGCAAAGTAGCGATTGCTTAACTATCTTCTTTTTAATTGCAATTTGATGAATTTTAATAAGGTTTATACTATGTAAAAAACATATTCATCTATTACTTTAAAATGATTATTACTATATGAATACTTCACCGTTACTAAGTTGCTAACTTCTCGCATCTTCTATAAATGTGACAGAAAATAATAAAGTGAAGAAGAAAGAGCGATCGGACGACGAATTCGCGATCGTCTCGATCCACCGTTGGATCTCACGATGTCACTCTCCGGTCTACACAAATTCAAGCTCTTCGCCGCACATCGTAGCTTGGAAGCGTCTACCGCGGGGAACCCCACGATGAGTCCGACGAAGAGCCCTGTATTCAATCTCCGGCGACGCAAAACCCTGCGGATGTTGTTCGAAAAGAGCTCTGACTGTCGCAGACGGAATCTCCGTCAGATCCTCGAGGAATCGCCGGAGTCAGATGGAAATTCCGGGAAAAAGAAGAGGGGAAACCACCGCGCTAGGCGTAAATTGAGAGAGCTCTTGGTCACATCTCCGTCGCCGCCGTTCAGAGGTAGAGAAGAGGTAGACGGAAATGGAGAAGAGGGAAGCGAGATTTCGCCGGTAACCGTCAGCTCCGTTACTTCTAACGGTGACGGCAGAGAGTTAACGGCTCGACGATTCGGTTCGTCCGGTTCGGTTCAATCATTTCGGTTGAGGATTTTGAGAAAACCATGGCGACCAGTCTTGGTTTCTATTCCTGAACAACAATAAAACCTTTTTGTTCTTTTCTTTTTTTTTCTCCGTTTTATTTTCTTACAAATATATAAAATGTTGATGAGATCTTTAATTTTTTTTAAAATGTCATATTTTCGATGTCTGTTTTTTTGGTTCTTACTGCTATTATAAGATTTGTAGACTAATATAATCTTTACTCTCTAGGATTCCAAAAAAAGAACAAATGTTCGAGTTACGTTATTAAAAAAATACAAATAAAATCATTGGATCTAGTCAATCTTTTGAAAGGAACAGGACAAACTTACCACATGTGGTAAAATCATATTCTATTGTTTTTTCTTGGCGTGTAACATAAATATTATATAATTTAGAAAGAATTAATTACAGATTTTGCCCTTTTTTATAGTGGCATTTGTGGATTTTGCCCTTTTTTGAATAGTTTATGGATTTTGTCCTTTTTCAGGCTTCAAAAATATGATTTAACATGCGTTTCACTCGTTATGTTTGGGTTTAGTCGGTTCCATTTGTTCTTAGGGTTTAGTATTTGGTATAAAGTACGTATTTTTACAAAAAAAATCACAAAATACGTACATTTTTAAGTGTTAAAAAAGGGCAAAATCCGTAAACTATTCAAAAAATGGCATTTTCATAAGTTTTTCTCAAAAAATGGCATTTTAGACAATAATCCCATTTAGAAAAGGAGTTTTGAAAATTTCGCAACGGCTATTTACTATTTAGAGTCAATAAAAATGATTTGGGATTTAGTTTGTGGATGGCAAAATGATAAAATAGGTAGCCATGAGAGGGAGACACACGATTGCTTCTTCTTAAAGTTTGTCTTCTTTTTTTTTGTTCTGTCAAGTTATACAATGTTATTCTATTATGCGATTGGAAATAGTTATAGATGAAATAAACTATTCAACCGGTCAACTATTAAAAAAGAATCGAAATTTAAGGAAAAATAAATTTGGTGTTGTTGAAAGGAGTTTTTTTACAGCTGATGACAAACCATTTGTTGCTGACAAAAATATTAAGCCCTACATGAAATATGGTATTTGCTACTACTATAAGAATAAGAAGTTATACCAAAAAGATAGGACATTACTATTATCCAAAATTCCGGATCTTAAGGAAAGTGCTTTGATATGTCGGTCATAAACTCTTAATCTATGGTTTGGCAAGAGCTTATAAAAGGTGAGTTATTGGAGCATATATACATGTTTTTTAAAAAAAAACCTAAAATCTATATTTTCATCGAATTCAAAGGCGGAGGCAAAAGACCAAATTTTAGACAATTAACATCCATTCATTGCTCGAAAATAACAACCAAATCTTTGAAACACGATCGCACAATCGTTGCCTCGTAAGTCGTGTATTTCTCTCTCGTGAAGACGATTTTCAATTCTCAGATCTAGGTTTCTTTACTGTTTTGTTCTTCAATCTTCGGTCGAATCTTCTCAAAAGCGGTCCAGGAGTGAGCCAGGGCGTTTCTCTGTCAATGGTGGTGTGGCGTTTTCCCTTCGATGTGGAGGTGACTCGGGTCTGATTGGAGGAGGTCTACTGCAGCGGTTCTCTCATGGTTGGGACGTCGTGAGTGGCTCAGTTCCTCCGGCTCAACCGTCAGTCTCAAGTTGCGTTCACGGCGGAAGTTGGGGGGATTAAGGTGGGTTCGTTGTTTGCTCGGTGGTTAGCTGCAGATCCGTAGGATCTTAGAGGGCGGTTGTGGATTTCGGGTGTACGGGGTTTGGATTTGAGCCACCATCCTTTAGATCCGCCACAATTTAGCATCCATCGAGCCGGATTGATTCGTCAAAGCTCTGGGATCTTGGTTTGTTTTTCCGGTCTGGAATAGAGGGGTTTCCGTCTAGTGAGTCGGATTGCTTCTTCAGGATCTGTTTCCGTCGATGTGCTTAGTCGGAGTAACTAGCTTTCCGGGAGACTTGTGGTGGGTTGGTTCGTCGGAGGTATGTAATTGATGGCGGAAACCGGTCTCTTTCGCCGATATTTCACGGTCTTCGGTTGTAGCCACAAAACTGTGGATCTTGAGCCCGCCGGATGTCAGGCTCCGGTTGCTCTGCGGGCATCTATCAACAAACGGCGAGCTTCTATTTTTTCCGGTGAAACGCCGATTTGTAACTGGTCTTGGCTTTTGTTGTTGTTCGGCCCAGGCCCATTTGGGAGAATTTTATAATAAACGTTTTAATTATAAAAAAAAAAAAACATCCATTCATTAGCAAAATTTCAATTCACTGAAATCTGGACCGGCTATAACCAAAACTTGTTAATCATTAAAATATAATTATTCTTATCATTCCGTATAATTATCTATAACTAAATTTGTTAAAATTTCCTACAAGATATAATTGAAACTGCTTCCTCTTATGTATTTCTACGCATTTCGCATTCACATATCCGTTTCTAATTAGCATCTTTATATTGTTCAATTATGACCTTAGCTCACGTTTCCTAATAGACCCATTAGCCCAAATATTAATGGGCCATAATTGTCTTGGTGCAAACACATGCCAGTCCACCCTCCCCTGCTAATTTCCGTTTTCTAAGGTCTTGTCGATCGAGGGTTTACATTTTGACAGCCGTTACTAAAGAGCGTGAGTTACACTGCGCATAACTCTCTCTCTACTCGAGTTTTGTCCAACAAAATAAAAAAAACTCTACTCGAGTCACGTTAAATAGTTGACATTTGCCACTTGCTTATGATAGGGACAAAGGTCAAGTGGAACATTTTTTTCTCATAGTGCAAAGACATTTTCCACATCTGACTTTTCTTTTCTTGCTTTATTCCTTTATGTTTACTTATATTATTAGTCATTTCCATTTTCGTTTGTCGTCAATATCATTGGACATTGTATAAAGGCATATACATATGTAAATTAAGTTACATAAGTAATGATTTCCCTCGTCTTGTAATGCCAGTATCCAAAGAGATTTGGATTAATTAAAAAAATGGAACATAGAAGTTGCAACAACCACGAGACGAATCAATGTAATACACACACACCATTGAAAGATAAACAAACACTCGCATCAGTCAGTCACTGAGCTTTGTAGTTTTGTGATAATATTTTACAAAGGAAAAAGAAAGAGAAGATAAGTTGTGGATCCTACAAACTACGGAGATAATTCCACTAATTAGGAAAGAATTGTTTTACTCAAAGCAATAAATCCATTTCGTCCTTATTGACCCAATCGTACCGGTTACTTTCTCATCAGTTTGAGACATTAAAAAACATGTTTCCGTTCCAATGATTTGACTCTTTCCTACGAAACAACTAGGTCGAGAAAGATTACGGTTGCCATTTTAAATTTCACAGACAGATCATTAATTGTTGTTCTGCTCAAAATTACACTAGTAGTAGTATTACTTAGTACAACTTCACAGTGGTCGTTTTTTTAATTCACATTGATTTTGTCGAGATTATGGTTGCCATTAACTAAGAGTTTGACAAAACTTAAAACAATTAATAATGATCCCTCTTATTTACGTATAAAGAATCATTAGCAGCAAAGAAAAAACCCCCAAAAAAATAGAAAGAGTGACAAAACTTAAAAATAAGTATACTATTTTATCACGTATGTGTGCGTGATTGAATAGTACATAGACGATATACCGATACGGATACAATTAGGTATATGTAAGTATCACGTGGAAGTTATGAATAAAAATAGTGAGACTGAGTTAAAAAGTTAAAACATTGTTTGGTCCTTTTTCTCATCTTGTTGTTCCCACTAGCTATGATAATGTTCTAGATTAGGTCCACATAATTTGGTAAAACGACGACGAATCAAAATAGAAACAAAAACTAAGACAAATTACTTAATTCAACAAAAAAGGGAATCTCTGTAAAGTCAGACACTTATAGACAGAACAAGAAAAACCCATTTCTAAATCATCTCCTCTTCCTACAATAATTATATTTCTCACTCCCATTTCTTGGTTCTGAGAAGAATAGTTATATTTCTTTTGCTAGTGAATAATTTAGGATGCAGCTGCTACTTTCGAAAAGCTTGAACCATATATAATGGTGTGAAGAGTAAAGATAATCAAGCCTGACAACGATGATGTGGTGGAGAGAAATGAGAAGTCTACTTATAGTTCCAATGTTCAAGTGTTTGGTGGCTATATGTTTGGTCATCTCACTGTTAGTTTTCGTTGAAAGTTTGTATATGAACATTGTAGTAATCTACGTCAAGTTGTTTAAACGCAAACCCGAGAAGATCTACAAATGGGAGGCAATGCAAGAGGACATGGAGCTCGGAAATCAAAACTTTCCCATGGTTCTTGTCCAAATCCCAATGTACAATGAACGAGAGGTATTTAATCATAGTTTTACGAAATTAATCAGTTATTTTAATTATATATATAGTGAACTAGTGATGCAGCTTTTAAGTAAAGTTCTACTCCACAGGTATTTCAGTTGTCCATTGGTGCTGCTTGCAGACTCATATGGCCATTAGATCGACTAATCGTTCAAGTTTTAGATGATTCCACTGATCCCACCATCATGGTACATATATATTGATTGTTTTAAACGCAGGCTTTTAATTACTAGTCAGAATATTTTATTTACATTAAATAAAAAGGAATCTTTTTTTTTTCTTTTCAATTAATTTTTTCTGTACGTTTGCCTTCACAAAATTCCAAAATGATATTTGTTAAAAACGTGTAAATGTTTTGTTCTTGCTTGTAACCGCAATAATTTAATATGTAAACATTAAAAAATCGCGAAAAAAATAAGATCAAGCGTCTAATGTGTGTAATTGCAGGAAATGGTGAACATAGAGTGTGGAAAATGGGCAACCAAAGGCATTAACATAAAATGTGAGAGAAGAGACAATAGAAATGGCTATAAGGCTGGAGCTCTTAAACAAGGTATGAGGCATAGTTACGTCAAAACATGCACCTACATTGCAATCTTCGATGCTGATTTCCAGCCAGAGCCTGACTACCTACAACGCACTGTCCCATTTCTCATCCACAATTCTGAGCTCGCTCTTGTTCAAGCTCGATGGAAATTTGGTATGACTATTTGCGGTTAATACAAACAAAACACTTTCAATTTATTGGTTTTGAGATAAAATATGTGTTTTGTCATAGTCATATGATTAAAGAAACTATTCATTGGTTCAGTGAACGCAAAGAAGTGCTTGATGACAAGGATGCAGGAGATGTCTCTTAATTACCATTTCACGGCAGAGCAAGAATCTGGATCCACTAGACATGCCTTCTTTGGCTTCAATGGTACATATGCATCCTTATCAACATTTATTAAAATACTTTATCCTGTGGTCGAAAACTCCATATTTTATTTCTTGGATCCTCTAATTTTATATTCTTTGTAGCTAAAACAAGCCACATTTATTTGTATATATATTTTACTTTTACTTTTGAATAGAAAATCCAAAACCAATTGGTATTGATATACAATAAGTTTTTCCAATAACAATAAAGCATATGCATTCAAATCCATCTTGTAATCTTCAAAATCTCTCATTACAATTTTTTATGTTATGTTACTCAAATATAGTTTAAACTTTAAAATTTATAATTGGACTTTTGCAGGAACTGCGGGTGTATGGAGACTAGCGGCGATGGAAGAAGCCGGTGGTTGGAAAGACCGAACTACCGTAGAAGACATGGACTTGGCCGTTCGTGTTGGACTACACGGCTGGAAATTTGTCTTCGTCAATGATGTTGCGGTACTTTCAATTCTTTTGGACACTAACTAATTAATGTGTGTCCAAACCTATATGTAATTTAAAAGAACAACGTACCTCGTATAAACCAGTCCAAATCTTAATCTCATTAATATTCGTCACATGTGTTGTTACTGCGCACACACTTTATGGACAGTTGCACATGATTTAAATCCAAAGAATAATACACATATTAACGTGTGGATATCAAATAAATAACCTTTGATCGTTTTGTATATTATTTAAAAATTATATGTTTGCGATTGTAGGTGAAAAGTGAGCTACCAAGCCAATTTAAAGCTTTCAGATTCCAGCAACATCGATGGTCATGCGGTCCAGCTAATCTCTTCAGAAAAATGACTATGGAAATTATTCGCAATAAGGTACACTATTATTCACTCTATCTGACCAATAAAAACGAAAGATACTTTTATTCTCTATCTTAGTTTATTTCATTCTAAGACACACCAACTTTTTTATTTTGTCCATTATGAGAAACAAATACCCAATGTGAGGCATTGCAATTTAATCAAGTCTTTTTTTTTATATGGGAAAATGATCTTAAATAATAATATAAAGTTGGTACTAATGAATTTGATTTGGTAATATGAACAGAGAGTGACGATTTGGAAGAAATTGTATGTGATCTACAGCTTCTTTTTCGTAAGGAAGATCATAGTCCATTTCTTCACTTTCTTCTTCTATTGTTTCATTCTTCCAACGAGCGTATTCTTTCCCGAAGTCAACATTCCGACTTGGTCAACTGTTTACTTTCCTTTTATGATCACTCTATTCAATGCAATTGCCACACCAAGGTTAGTACTATTTTCTAGCTATAACCACAACTAACATTTGTTCGATTATTCACATAGTCTGTAGTACCTAGCTAGATTATATTATACCATCTATTTATTAGGTATATATGCATGTAGATCTTTCTACCTCGTGATTTTTTGGGTCTTGTTCGAGAATGTAATGGCTATGCATCGGACCAAAGGCACTTTCATCGGTTTACTTGAAGGAGGGAGAGTGAACGAATGGGTCGTCACCGAGAAATTAGGAGATGCTCTTGAGACTAAGTTACTTCCCCAAGTAAGAAAACCTCGCTATGGGGTTCTCGACAGGTAATTAATCAAACAAATAATATATTTGGTTTCTTCATATCCAAAATTAGTCAGCTGGTGAAAGAGTTTGTTTTGTTGCAGGATAAACTCAAAGGAGATGATGGTCGGGATATACATATTGTGTTGTGCCTCCTATAACCTTGTCTTTGGGAAGACATTGTTATATATTTATCTTTACATGCAGGCTCTTGCTTTTATTATTGCCGGAATTGGTTTTGTAGGAACTTGATAAATGTCTTCTATAGACATTTTGAGTTTCTAAAAAAATGTAATTAGTAATTTATATCCGTTAGATACTCTTTTTTTTTTTCTTTTTTTTTCAGATTTCAGAATAAGGTAGATTTCGTCATTTTTTCATGTTAAGTAAGTGAATTAATATTTTTGATACGATGCTAATTCATTAATATCTTGATTTTTTTTGTACAATGTTAATTAGTCCTTATGTTTCATGTTTGTATAGTATGCGATAAATTATGAGCACAAAGTAATTTGTTCTATATCATTAGTTTCCTCTATTTCTTTCATGTTCATTAAGATTTTGATTTTCATTGAATCTAAGAAATGTGAAAAAATAAAATAAAAAGTAAAAAATAGAAGATTAACGAGCACATGACAAAAATCTTTTAGACAACACAAAAGATGGGGTATATCTAATAACTAGATAAATACCCGCACTTTGTGCGGGACAAAACGATTATTAAATATATATATTAATGTATTGATGATAATGAAGGCGTTCGATTTTTATATTATTCGACAAACGGTGGTGTATTAATAATTACCAAGATTAGTAAAATTTTCATTTATATATTAATGTTTATGTTTATCATGTTTTATAATATATATCTTGTTATATTAATAGATACACAAAATATTTGGTACCCCATTTTGTATTTCTTAATTACATATTTTGATTATATTTTCGTTTTAATTAATTGGGTAAAATAAAAAAAACATAAATTAATTAGAAAAAATAAACAGAAGTAAAATTAATGGCAAAATCTGTAAATATCCTAATAAATATTGGGTTTTTAATTAAATGGATTGAGAAGTTTTGTGAGAACGACACATCAGCATGGCATTTTCGTTAATCACACATGAGGGTAAGGTTATTTTTTAACAATGCTTCTCAATTAATATATAAGGGATTACACACACTTTTGAAAAGTAAGGGAAAGTTTGGATCGATCCCTATAAAGCCAAAACTAAATTACTAGAAGATAAAGATTGTTGTGGATGCCTTTAAACTTTATAGCTTCAACTATTCAATTAACATATAGCGCCAATCAATTATTTAACGTGCCTCAGTTTTCTGCAAAATGCTTTTGGATGCACCACTATAGCCAGCACTCAGGGCCTTCATCTATAAATAGGCTGGCTATTTCGAATATATAAAAAAAAGTTACATTATTGCCAAATGCAACAAATTTTGTTAACTTTTCATTTCACCGAAGCTGGATTTATCAAGATTTATAACTTTGTATACTATTTGAAATTATTTATTCAGAATGTGACATTACGTGATATATACACATGATAATCCGACACTTAAAAATAGTTTATAGAAAAATACCACAGTAAAAAGAATATGTGATCCAGTCAAGTAAATAAAGTTGCCTTGGTAGGTAAACTTTTTCAAGCTCTTCCCTGCAAATCATTTTGCATCAACTTAACTCAGAAGCAGAGTCTTGAAGATTTACCAAACTCACCTTCAAATCTTCTATTGCTCTCTCTCTCTGGTAAGCAAAGAACTTCAGTGACTGCCACAATGAGAAAAAAATAACAGAGAAAAGATTAATTCAAATGGAGTTCACAGTATTCTATCAACCAAAAACATGAAAGTGATTTTTTTCATTCATTTCACTTACGCCGAGTCGCTGCATCGCAACAGATCTTTGTAACGCTTTTCTTTTCGTCAAAAGATTCTGTGCCATCAGTTTCGATGAAGGCCGTTTGTAGTTCTTGCCACGGTATATGAGTATCGCATGTCCTTCTTTAAGTTTTTCGATTGAGATTAGTACTCCATTGCTTTCTGCTTCAAGTGATTTCGCTGTGTAGACAACTCTGGAGAAAATCTTCTGCATCGTGATCACTTTTGCTACCTCCCTGTGCTTCCAATGCTGATGTAGACCTTCCATTATACCAACAAAGACTCCTCTTCTACCTAAAAATGAAACAAATACAAAAATGAAAATTTATGTAAATCAATCTCATTGCCAATGGGTAAGGAATAAGAAAGAAGACAGAAATGGATCAGGTGGCTCCTACCAAGAACTAAGCTGCTACTCATCTTCAGCCCTATTCTTCTCAAGCATTCTCTTTCTTCATTAGTAAATATCTCGATGTCATCATCACGCTCGGATGGTTTCCACAAAGTATTCAATTTAAACAACTCCATTGTTGATTTCTCTATCTTTGATTTTAGCTGCAAACAAACAAAACGAAAATAAGCATTCCACGGAACTTATATAACAGTAGGCGAAATATAAAACGATGCAATTTTTGGAAGCTATAAAAGGCTTACAATGGAAAGCTTGTGTTCTTGGCTTTTGAGCTCCTTCTCTAGTCTTGCTTTCTCAGCTTCAGTCTCTAGGTTTCTCGTCTCCTTTTCTCCGAATTTTCTTTGAAGTTCTTGAAACTCCAATAAAGTTCCACTTTTGCTTGTTTCCTTCAACTGTTTACCATTTGTTACCACCTCTAAGATTTCTATATCGCTCTCACGCTTATTTTCTTCAAAATGTTGGTATCCTCTGAGTAATCTCTCTCTGTCATCAACCAAATCTGCGACTTCATCAGAAAGGAAGTCCTTGCCTCTGTAAAGTATTATCAAGTATTTGTTGCGTAGTATCAGAACTCCTCCAGTGAGATGCTGAAAAAAATGATTGAGCCCAAAAAATTCGCATTAGCCACATCGGTATTGAATATATATAAAACAATTGGCCATAAGAAAAAAGAAATTTGCCTTCAGTTCATCTGCCATTTCCTCATTGTTTGTATTAAGAGCTCCCCATTTGATTGCAATCTTTGCAATAATACATTTCTCCCATAGCTTCACAATAGCGGAAGCTAAACCTTGAAGCCCATGGTTCCTCCCTTTGCAAATTAAGAAGAAGAGAAAAGACTATTGAGAGCTCAAGGGAGAAAACCGCAAGCAAACGCAATGAGAATGACGATAAGTTGTATATGCAAATGAAAAGAACAAAGACGGAGAATTTAAAATATAAATGTTGCAACTTCTGGAAAGCAAGAGAACCATTTCTTGATCTATCTCTTCTCAAATTTCTTAGTCTATGATTCATTTTTGTTAAGAGAAGATATAGTTTGAGCAAAATTCTTCATTCTTTTATGATTTCTTCAGAAACATATGAATAGCTCTCCCTGAAGCTTAACTCTATATGACACACACAAAGAGTGAGGAAGACAGCTAAAGTAGTGAAGGCGAATTACCAAGGACAAAATGGAACGGTAAAGCTTGAGCAATGTTTCTCAAGTAGGTAAGCTCTTCATCGCTTAACTTAGCTCTAGTGTTTGGTGGACAACGTCTAGATGGAGTCCTATATCCATTAACCACTTCAGGAAGCAAGTCAGCATCAACTGGAAACGGTCTTCTCATCCACCAATCCATATATCGAGGTCCCAAACCATCCAATAACCTATCAGCTTCTCTCTCATACAATGATGATGAGCTAATCTCATCTTGTCCAGAACGGGTTTCCTCCGATGAATAACTCGGTCCTCCTCGATAAACAACAAGAAATTCCTTCTTGCTTAACACAACCAAGCCTCCAGTCTTCATCTATTCTTGAAAACACGAGAAATCATTTCAGAGAAACATCAAGATTTCAACAAGTTTCAATAGATGAATGTAACCAAACCTCTATAATCTCTTGAGCTCGTTCCATATTCCGACACAGTGGAACATCAAATCTAACCATAGCAAGCTCCTTCAACTTCCAGATCAATCTAATCTCATTCACAACTGTCTCAGTAACACCTGCTTTTCTCACATTCACCCATTTTCTCATCTTCGAAGCTTCACGTCTCAATCTATTCAACAATCCTTCGTCGAGGATAAGCTCAGCCGTAGTCGGAACTCTCTCCTTCTTCATCCTCCTCAATACAAACCTCTCTTCTTTTCTATCCCAAGGCATTTTCCCGCCAAATCTATCCTTCGACTCAATTTTCTCCGAAATTCGACCTAAATACTCGAATTCGCTCAAATCATCAATCTGGGTTTCTTCCGAATCACTGTTTTCATCGAGCTTTTCAACATTACGCACGATTTTCTTCATCGCTTTCTTTCCCCTGACACCACTCTCTCTACGATTCAACGCCTTAAACGTCTTCTCTTCAACTTTCCGTGGCTTGTTCCTCTTCTCAGTGTCGACAATCTCATTGGGTCGAAGCAAGAGAGGACCTTTCATCCATGGAGCAGTAGGAACCTTAATCGTAGCATCAGAGAGTCCTCTGTTTTCCCTAAATTGATCAAATTGGGGACTTTTGGCAGCATTTGAAGGGTTTTGATTAGGGTTTAAGGAAGAGTTTGTGATCAGAGATGGATAAGCTCGCGCCGAGAGGAAGAGAGAAGTTAGCATTTGAGTAAAAGTCTGCAACTTTGGGTTATCGCCGAAGGCCCGAAGTTACACAAGAGCAGAACAAAGAGCTCACAAACCGACAAAAATCGTGGATAAAATTTTCTACCATATAATTGAAATAAAATTTTATCATTATTATTGAATTTAAATTATAAATTAAGTGGTTAGGGTACAACTATAGACAGTTGCAAGAGAAAAAAATCTAAATTATTATCACTTCATTACCATAATATTTACTAATTGAAAAAAATGTAACTATGGACCAAATCCAAGAACTAATGGCGAAATTCTTAATAATGGTTCTAAGGTTTCGGCTGTAAATTTCCTCGCAAATAAAAAACACTTGGAAGTTGTAACATTCTCTCCATCACGGCCATAATAGACACACTCCTCCTTAAACCGGATTCGGTTAAGAAACTCATCGGTTATATCAGGCCAAATAAACCGGCCAGGATGTGGACCGGCTTTGGACCAATCAACCCACGTCAAGGTCCGGTTAGCGCTCATCTCTCCATGCAACATGTGCACAAGAGTTGGGATATAATGCTCGTCCATGTAACAAGGCGGTTTACAATGTTCATCGAACACTTTGTAGTAAACCGTGTCTGCGATAATATGAAGAGCAAGTTCTCTAGTTGTTTCAAACCATTGTGATCCTTTTCTCCAATGTGTGATGTTGATTTGTGGATACATTTTGTGGTTGTAACGGCCTCTACCGGATTTTCTTGGGTCGTCGAATGAGCCAATGAAGCTGAGATTTGTGCCGGTTAAGTAATCGTAGATGGTTGTGAAATTGTAAAGTGGGATGCAAGAATCGGACAAGAGGACGAATCTTTGGTTGGATTCGTCGAGAAGTGCGTTGGCTAATAGTCTTTTCTCTGCGTCTACCATTGATGATGTTCCCCAATACACCGGCTGTTTCACAATTTTTTCACAAACCAACATCAATATTATTGTTAAAATAAATAAAAAAGTGATTGTTAAAATAATCTAAACTTATTTATACAAATTGAAGCCTTTTTTAATTTGTTAGGTTTATTGAATCTAGAAATTTAATAAACGTATAAAGCCTCGATTCCTACGACCTTTTTCAGTTTATATAACATCTACAAATTTTATATTGAGATGCATGCATTTTGAAACTATTCTCTGTATTGTTCTTACAAAATTTGAGAATAGTCTATATTGGAATATTATTAACATGATTAAGACATGTATTTATGTTAGAATAATATCAAATGGGTTCATGCCTTAATGGACCATTATGCAAGGGTCGAATCAAGATCAATCAATACACGTGCCACGTGAAAAAACCAACCTGTCAAATCCAAGAGGAAAACTAGTGATGTATGTTTGGAAAACTAGTGATATAATTCCTGATTAGTATACTAATCATATATAGGGGTACCTAAATAGGTTTGATTAAGAAAAGAGAAAGATATAATTAAGAAACTAAAGCTGTTATTGTCACCTGGCTTGGGATTCTTCTTGAATAGAAGACGGAAGTTTCTGGGAAAGAATCTTGAAAAGATGGATTAGTATGGACATATATGGAATAAAACCCTTCATGTCCTTCAAAGAACTTCTCCCACAAGCCAGCCAATGGCAGTCTGCCACCTGTCATGAACATGAAAGCCACCTTCACAACCATCTTCCCATCATTATTATGTCTCCTCCCTAACCATGATGATGATGATGATGAAGAGGATGGTGTTGGTGATGATAATGACGAGACCTTGGTGAAGAGTTCTTGATCACTCATGTTGTGTTGAAGTACTTGTAGTTGTAACTCTTGTTTGATGTCCATCGTTGTGGTGTGGTTGAATAGTAATGTAGACCATAAGGGTTGTCGTTGTGTCGTCGTCGTAGACATATGTACGGCTTTTAGTTGCAGACAAAGGAAGAGACCAACCGAGAAACCGAATACAAAGAAGAGTGAGCTTAAGACATAGCTTCCCTTTTGTAAGAGAATCAATCTCAAGGGCTTTGAGATCATTGGGTACTGTTCTTCTTCTTTCTTGCTCTTATGATCTATAATGCCCATCGTAGAGATAGAGAGGGAGAGGGAGAGACAGAGAGAGAGCTAGAGAGAGAGAGAAGTGTTGTTGTGATCGTTAAGTATTTTGCAGCCAGTAGTTATAAATGTGTTATTACAAGTTGTAAAAGAAAGAAAAAGACAAAACAAGGTATTTGGAGTGTATTGGACAACGTCAAAGAAGCTCTTGCAAGTTAAATGTATATTAATAGGGTAGACTTTGGAACGAAGACGTGACCTGTTGACTTTTAGTTGTTCTCAGGTCAACATATGTATATAACGATCATGTGTTAGATACAAAACTTAGGTTTTAGATCTTAACATTCACGCGATTTGACAAAATTTTATCTTACCCATAGGACGGAGTATAGTAAGAGATTGCAATTTCAAGTAAGGGTGATATGTTGTCAAAATAAGCCAAGTGGGAATGAGTGATGAATTCTTTAATTTTACTGAATGTTAAAATTATTTTTCTGTGCTTGGGTTCAATTTTGTCTAATTTTTCTTTTGAAATTCTAACTTAATCTGAATCAAAACAATTAGCAAATTATATACCTCAAACCAAAATAATATCAAATCAAAAACCAAGATGTTAATTATTTGAAGTGTTGCAATACGAAATAGAAGAGCGTGCAAAATGTTCGGTGCTGACCCACAAACCAAGGAACAATATATTTCATGCCTAACTTTAGGTGCACTTAAACGACACATTGCCAGAACTTTTCTTTTTTTGGTAGATAGTCAAATATGAATTTTTGATTACAAAAATCAGTAATACAGGTTAAGCGTTGCGGTCGTGATGGGCATGCTAGATTAGTGGATTTAAAAAATCTTAAGGTCTAATTAGTTTGCTTAGTCAAGGCACAAAAGTAATTAAAGACGAAGCTTGAGAGTTTTACTTTCTACTCAAAGCTATTAGACATAGCCCATTTATTTTCGGCACGATCTATGATACAATAATTAAGATTTCTCATTAATATAGTAACTCACTAATGCCAAAAATTCCAAAATCTTCGGGTGTAATTGATAATTAAAGAAACTATTAGGTTAATTATGTATTAATTCAAAACATTCGGGTAGTTAGTTAAACACGCATATTCTTTCGGGGTAATTTCGGTATTATCCCAAAAAAATTAAAGAAAAAAAGGGAAAGGAAGGATTCGACGTCGTTTCTTATAATTATCAAAGTTGTCGAAGAACCAGCGATGAACGCCGACGGAGAAGCCATGGCGACGACGAGGACAAGCGAGGAAATCGACAGAGAAGCAGAGGAGAATCGTAAAGAAGCTTTATTAGCCTCATCACTATCTCTTCAACCCAATTTTAATCGTTCCAACGTCAGTCAGAAACAAATTTCGAAATTACAGGTCAGATTCTTCGCATCGACTTTTAAAGTTTATGATTTTCAGATACCTCAATGAGTTTATAAACACACGATTTCGTATAATTATCTTGATTCGAATTTCTATTAACTGTTCAATCCACTTTTTTTTCTTTCAACTGAATCAACAATATGAATTTGAAGCCATTTTGTTTATGTTTTGAGATAACTACAGGAGCTACACAAGAGACGTATGCAAATAAAAGCCAATACAAAGATTCTTAAGAAGAAACCTAAAGGTATTATACTGTAGTTAGCTTTTTCGCAGTTCATATCCACTAGACTAAAAGCTCTAAACTGAAATGCAGCGAGCAAGTATTCTCAGAGTAAAGTCATCGAAGATGGTGAAAGCTCTAACAAGTTGAAAGAATCAACTTCCTCTTCTTCTTCTACCTTAGAAGAACAGAATCATAATAAGACACTAGTCACAGTACCAAAGAAGCCACAAAAGCTGTTTTGGGGGTGAGCTTCTTTTGCTGATTTTAATCAAGGTGTTTAGAAAACGTGTGCTAATGTTTGTGCGGTTTTGTTTTGAAACAGGCTAGATACTAGGGAAAGGTGGGAAAGGAAAGCCAACATGTAGCGGTCATGAAGCGATTTCTCGTTATTGATAACTTCGTCCATTGTACAATTTACCCAAGAGTAGTAGATTAGAGAAAGACTCACAAGCTAAATGATGAAACAAAGTTGTTTTTGTTTTGCTGTTTTCTTTTTTTAAAATTCAAACTCCAGATGTAAGAGCAAGCTCTATTTCCTCCAGTGATCGCCCTTTAGTCTCTACGACGTTTCCTGCAATGTAGAGGACCGCAAGGACGCAGACTCCGGCAAAACCCAAGTAGACACTGCTGATTCCGAATCTAGTCACAACGCTTAAGAAGTATAGTCCAATCACAAAGTTTGATATCTGTTAGGGCAAAAGAGAGACAAAATATTAGAAACAGAGAGAATAAACTCTGTTCTCAACCATAGAACCTATAGATTTATGCATATTACCCAATGCATGCCAAGAGAAAGGGCGACTGCCTTAGCTCTGATTCGGGATGCAAATATCTCTGGAAGAAGAAGAGCAGGTACCGGGCCAGCACCAAGTGAGAATGACAGGACATATCTGGTTATACAAGCAAGCATAAGAATCAGTCAAGGCCAATACAGAGAAACTAAATGAAGTCTTCAAGAGGAGAATGACTTACAGGACGGTTCCAACAACGGCAAGGGTTCCAGAATATGCAGCAAGAGCCTTCCATGTGAAGGACAAGGAGAGCAACAGCATAGACAAAGCCTTTTCAATACAAAATCACAAAATCTAAGTTAGCCCGGTTATGGTAATACTAATGCGAGTTGAGATTTTCGAATATGGCTTAGAATGATAATGAAACATGTACCATTCCACCAAAGCTTGTGAGTAAAAGACTTTTCCTTCCCATTTTGTCCATCAAGGATGAAGCAACAGCAGTGCCTGCGATCAGATTTTTATTGGGTTATTTGTTTGGCGATACTAAAACTAAAGGGGAACATAGAAGAGCAAACGAACCAAAGACATTTGATGCTCCAACGAGAGCACTGGCTGCAACATCAGATTGGATTCCAGCGCTACGGAACACCGATGTTGAGTAGTACACAACTGCGTTTATCCCGGCTAACTGTTGAAACAAAAACAGAGCAGCCCCCACGCTTACAACTACAACAAGAACAGACAAAAAACTATGTTAATAGATCAATACAATATGAGGTTTGAAAGGAATATCTTGGCTTAATCCGTCAGCTGTTATTATAAGCGAAACAATGCATCTCCAGCAAGTCGTGCGATACCTTTCCAGTAGCGGCTGCTGAATAGATCAAACCATCCTGCTTCTGGCTCTGAAGAACCTTGGCCAGAGGTTGATAAGTCGCGCACTAGTTCAACCACTCTTTCTTTACCATATAGAGTTTTGATCGCCTTTTCGGCTTGAGAGACTTTTCCTTGCTGCAAAATTGATTTCCTTGACTTATTAAAAACTGATCTTAGTTAAGTGTGAGTTCTATTCCTGGTGGAGAGTACCTGAACGAGCCACCTTGGGCTTTCTGGAGAAAAAGCCATTCCTATGGCTAGTAGAACGGAAGGGATAACTGCAACACCAAACATCGTCCTCCACCTAGGAAACCATGAGATTGAAACTTATATGAACACAGAGTATGCAACCCAAGAAAAAAAAGGAAGAATAGTATTTCGGATAAATAAAAAGGGATTTTACATACCATTGAGGGTTTGCTGCAAGGGGTAATCCAGCTATCAAGGCTGCAAGTATTCCTATACATATGAACAACTGGTTCACAGATCCGAGTGCTCCGCGGATTTCAGTTGGTGATATCTGAGACCCATCATCACTAGGACGCTTCAGAAACATAACATATACACATATCTAACATCTTAAGCTGAATGTGCAAAAATAATGGAAATCAGTATTTAAACAACCTCAGATATGTAAAGTGGTACAATGGCTGATGAGATTCCGATTCCAATTCCTGCGAGCAGACGTCCCACAATCATAGTCTGCACACTCTGAGCTGTTGCACTAATGAATCAAAAGAGAACCAATGCGTTAAGAAATCACTTAACGTCTCACCAATAGGTATGAATTAGGGCGTAACAATATAAGTATGAATTAGCACTTAAAACAATACCATAAGAAAGCTCCAATGGCAAGCGGGATGGCATCCAATTGAAACGTTCGTGTTCGTCCAAATTTGTCAGCTAATGCACCTCCAGTGAATGAACCTACCGTTGCACCAGCAAGCAGAGCACTAACAATCCATCCTTCTCAAAACCAATCAGAGAGAATACCAATTAGGAGTTTGGCTACTAATCAAAACACCAACAGGAGGAGTAAGAGAAGTGGATGATATACTTGCCTTGCAAAACAGTATTCTCGGCGATCCCAAGATCCTTAGCAAGGTATTCAAGAGCACCATTAACCACCCTGATTCAGTCCAATGGAACATCATCATCCATTTCATCATCCATGATCACACCAAGATAAAAAGTGTAGTATTTAGTCATACCCAAGATGATAACCAAAGAGTATAGCACCAAGACAAGCAACACCAACAAAAGGTAAAACCGTTCCAGAGCTTTTTCCTCCTTCAGATCTCAGAGGTATAGCTTCTTCTGCATCTCCAGAGGAGGCTTGAGCTCTGACCGATCGAGCTTTGACCGAAGAGAAACTCATAACGCTCTGGATCCCGTTTTCAGCACGAGAAAGCTTAGCTCCCATGGCTTTCGAACCAGAACAGTAGAGTGGTCCGGTGGTGGCTAAGCTCTTCTTACCAGCGAAACGAATTCCGGTAGAAGTCGCCGATCTGTTAGAAGAGAAGGTCCGTCTCTGAAACGCAAACGCGGCGTTTCCTTTAACCGCATACGTTGACGACTGCATTTTTTCTGACTTTTATAACCGTAATTGCGAAGAAACGAGAAAAATTAGGCAACGAAAGAAAAAAAATCGCATTTATACCAAAACAGAACTCAAAATGAGGGAAGTAAGAAACGATGAGGACGCAACATCAATCAATTGCATTGATGGCGAACGAGCGAGAGAGAAAATGCTCTTATCGATCGCGACTGGTTAACAAAAATCGTGATTTGGAGAAAACGAACAACAAAGAGCTAAAACGAATTGGAGTGATAGTGAGAAAATTACCAGAGAAACTTCGGAGACTCCGCGATTAGAGAAGGGAGAGAGTAGTGTGGGCTTTGAACCAGAGAGATTGTGATTGCTGAGAAAGAACTCACTGTAGAGCTTATTGTCGTTATAACCAAAAAAACATTTAAAAGGCCCAAAATAATAATAATGCAATTTTGTTTCCTTATATTGTTTGGCTTTTTGTGTAAATAATTCATATTTATCCAAAAACCATAAGCAAAATCAAGTAGAAAATATCACGAATTTAATTCATGTGATGCATCCTTCAATTTTGTATTGATATTTTGGTAATACTGTATGTAGTACTACGAAAGTTTTAAATAAATAAATCAATATCTAAATCAAATTAAATGGCGGAATTATTAAAAATGTAAATCAATAGTCAGAATTTTTTTGCAATTAAATGTATATTAATAGAAAATATTGGCGAAATATGTAAAATGCTAAAAGAAAAAGGGTAAGAAAATATAAGTAAAAGAGGGGTACGTAAGAGCCGCAGGATTGGCGATTTGGCAGCGCTGGATTTTCTGGATTAGATTTTGGATGACGTATAGCCGCACGTGGTATACTCACGTGCCGTCAGCGAGAATGTGATAACGCATAAAATACATTTATCACAGTAACTTGGGCCACTATTATTTAGCCTATTCAATTTTTGTGGGCTAATATTAATAATAAGCCCATTAACCCAAAAAAATGACCAATTTCGAAGATCTTCGTCTGTCTCTCTCTCTCAAAACCTCACTCAGTAGTTCATCGTTCTATCTCGTTCCAACGTCTTCGCAAAGGTCAGCTAGAAATTTTCGAATCTCTCTAGAAGAAGAGGTAAGCTATTTTCTTTCTCACTTATCCTTCTTCTACTGAGAAGTTATAACATAATCTAAACCACAAAGACAAAATCTTGTAATCCTTGTAGCTCATTACTAATCTCTGATTCACCATAAAATTTGCTGAGTCCTCTGTTCGATTACACTTAAGCTTTTTTTTGCTCTGCGTTGTATCTCTGTTAATGGGTTTCATTAAGTTTTGATTCTCAGTGATTATATGATTTCGAATTTCATTATATCGTGGAAAGCTTGTTATCGTAATGTGTTCGATGGTATATGAAGAAAAATGTATTCAATCTTAAATTTTCTATTCATTTCACTTTCAATAGTTCCTTGAAAAATGGTTAATTTTAGATATATGTTGATAATTTTGGTAGCATAAATGACTAATAATGATAGATGATTGATTCCACTTCTTTGAATCAACAGTTCAATGTTCTGCCCAACGTATACACCAACTATTTACCACTTTCATACGCAAAAGCCGGTTTTTCGGAAACCGAGGTTTCGGGTTTGTTCATCTACTTCTAGTGAGAATGACAGATTCAAAGTAGAGTACACTCCTTGGCTTATCGTTGGGTTGGGCAATCCAGGAAACAAGTATCATGGAACAAGACACAATGTAATCAAAAACAATTATTTTTGTAATTATTTGCTTTTAAAAGTTTGGTTTCAATCTCGGCAATGCTACAACTTTGTGTTGTTTTCAGGTTGGTTTCGAGATGATCGATGTGTTGGCTAGAAAAGAAGGGGTTTTGATGAACACGATACAGTCGAAAGCACTAATCGGAATAGGTTTTACTTCTCTCGCTCTCAGTTCTTCGGTTTGAAGCATAATAAAACTGATGACTTTTTGGTTCTATGTATGATCAGTACAGGTGCTATTGAAGATGTACCTATCTTGCTGGTTAAACCTCAGACTTATATGAACTTCAGCGGCGAATCGGTTTGTATTTATTGTCCACCAAACTTTTCTTATCAGAACTTTACAAAGATCAGCTGCATGATCAAATAATCCTCATACTTGAAACTGTTCTGTTGCGTTTAAAGGTTGGATCTTTAGCTTCACACTATCGAGTACCATTGCGCCACATTTTAATGGTAAGATTACTGACTTAAGCATCCCTATAAACCAGAACAATGTTCCGAGTGAACACTTTTGTTTCTCCCTCCTAGATTTACGATGAGATGGCTTTACCAAATGGGGTTTTGAGACTTCAACCGAAAGGAGGTCAAGGCTATCATAACGGGTATGAATGTACCTCTTGAACATATAAGTGTGTTCTCTGATCTATTAACTGATGTCACCTTTTATATTTGTTACAGAGTGAAGAGTGTAATGGGGCATTTGGATGGTCGTCGAAACTTTCCTCGTTTAAGCATAGGTATGGTTTTGGTCTGGTTCTGGTTTAATACGAGTCTATCCTTTGTTTCTCTCTCAACCTTTATGTTTTGTTGATTTTTGTCAGGCATTGGTAAACCACCTGGAAACATGGATATGAAAGCTTTTCTTCTTCAGAAGTTTAGTCCATTGGAACGAAAACAGATCGATGAAGCACTCGAGCAAGGAAGTGAAGCTGTGAAGACTCTTGTGCTTAATGGGTTCAATCAAGGAATTTCGAGATTTAATCTTGTGCAGAAGTATAAATTCCACAAAGTATAGAATGTGATTACAATGATAGGTTAACAGATGCAAGCCTTTTGATTTGCAAAAAGCAACCATGTAGCATTTTCATTTTATTGTGTAGCATTTTCATTTTATTGTTTCAGACTTTCAGGAACACACTTTGTTACCACCAGGTCTATGCAGTTTTTTAAATCAATATAATTGTAGTGGAACAATTACTCTCCCAACATACTCAGTTTCACTAAATAGAGTCGTGTTCAACTGGTTTTAAGTTGTACAGAGTAAGAGATGATTTACATATTGACAATAACCAATCGATCTCGACTTATAGTCTCTTCTCAATGAGTTGCTAGTTTATGTTGAAATTGGAGAATGGGTACGAAATTTTTTTTAAAGGTTTCAAAATTGAAAAGCACAAAAAGTAGTCTTTGTAAATAAAGCATTAAAGATTGTGAATAAGGAACTGAATCAAGAGAGTTTCCTTCATCCTAAATACCACAAAACAGAATAAAAAGCTCTCTTTCTCTATCCTGATGATTCATCATCATCTTCTTTCAAGCTTCGACTGGGTACTCAAAAACGACATCTTTGCCGGTAAGTTTACGGTACACACCCACCATAGTCTCAAGCTTGTATTCAGTGTTGTTCTTTTCCTTGGCATCCAAATAGACCTGCGACATAACATTCAAAACAGAATGTAAATGTGAGCTTAAACTCATTCAGAGAAAGATCTGAGTATTTTCTCATAGTAAATGATATGATACCTTCATGATCTTGGAACCATCAAGACGGTACCGAGTACGCTTTCCAACAATCTCAGCGGGGAAAGCAACATCTTCAAGCATAGCTTCATGAACAGAGGTAAGAGTTCTGTTACGTGGCCTCTGAACAGCAGCACCCTTCTTAGGTGGACGCATGATCCTTCTTGTGGTAACAAAGATGACATCCTGTGAAAACAATGAGACAAAAGGCAGAATGTTTTAGACAAATTGTACTACTATGTACTTAGGCATTTACTAAAGAGAAAGAATTTTATAAAATTACCTTTCCACTAAACTTCTTCTCAAGCTCTCTGACGAGACGGGGATGAATCTTGCGGAAAGCTTTCCTCAATCTGAATGGAACGTAAATCACAACAGCTTTGCGGTTTCCGGAGATATCCATTTGACTGCAGAGAAAGAATGACATAAGTTTCCCTTCGAAAGAAAGGCTAATGCAACAATGGACTGAAAAAGGAGAAGAAACAAAATGCAGTAACATACACAGCTTGGTTGATGTAGAGATCTTTTAACTCGCTTTTCAATTCCTGGTTAGTGTTCTCCAAATCAAACAAAGCCTGAGAAAGAAAATTCAAGCTATTCACGCTGAACAATTCACGGAGGACTAATTTGAAGACAAAGAGTCAAAGACATAAGAGGAGTTGCTGTTAGTACCTGAGCAACTTGCTCCTCGCATTCTGTTGGCTCAGCATTCTTTTCCTTCTTGATCTTGTTCTGAGCGGAGAACATCTTCACAGATCTTGAATTGTAAGAAAAACAAAACAAGGAAAAGTGATGACTTTAGGCATAGGAACTTGCTACCATTAAATTTCAGGACAAACATACATAAAATCTATTAACACAAACTGACGAGTAATTGTTTCCAGTATGTTTCAAAACCAAAGTTAAAGGCTTTTTGGATTAAAAGCTCTCAGCTTTCGAGTTCTATTCAATCATACTCTGGAGCAAGTTTCGAGTTCTTAAATCGACATTGTCACATTGCTTAATAGTCTACAGAGGCTTAAACTGAACTAGAGTATCCTTCTCTTAAAGACCAGAACTAGAGCAATTACAAGAGCTAAAATCTTCCACCATTTTACACTAAAGTGAGCTACAAGATTTTAGACAAAACATCAGCATTTCCCCTCACGAAAAACAGAACAAACTACAAAGATGGACCAGAGAGTAAGCGAAAGATAAACTCTTTGCGACTTACCGTGGTGAAAACGGAGGCGGAATCTGCAAGAACGAAGAAGAACCCTAGATTGACAAAAATGGTTTGCGGCTTCTCCTTCGCAGCACAGTTTCAGTAAAATCAGGTTTTAATGTTCGATGATTAGGGTTTCAAGGTATCTCTGTTTCGATTGTGACCAAATATGGGCCGTTAAAAGCCTATATGATAGGCCCATTTATTCACAAACTCGTTTCTTTTATGTAACCCAGTAACACAAAAATTGTAATCCTTTCAATTTTATCTCAAACTTGTTATATTTGTTTCGAGAAATGCTTTGATGTACCTAAAATTAAATCAAATATGAAAGTGTAGTAAAAAGGAACTTTTAGCAATCAAGTACATTTTGTTAAATTTCATTTTGTTATAACGAGTACAAGTTGTGGTTTTTATACAACTTTCATTCTAGTGTCATAATTCGATATTTGATTTAGAAAAATAACCACAAATTTACAAGTATATAGAAGATGATACAAAATTTGCAAACAACATAATGTGAAAGAAATTATTTTCTTTCACTCGGATTTACATGCTAGCTGCAACAATCCTGTGAAATCGATTGCAAATAATGACCATTTATTCCTTATTCCTTATTCCTTATTCGTTGAGAAATGCTTACCTAAAAACTAAAACATAACAAATGTTCATAATCTACTTAGTAGTAACTAATGATCCCTCAGCTTGTAAGCTATGGTCGTCGAGCCACGAGATAATATCGGACAAGACACGGAGAATCATGTCGTCTGGTTCGCCTTCGAGCAGAGAATGATACGCATTTTCATACAAAACTATCTTCTTGTCTGGACTTTTCGCTTTCTCGTACAGCTCTCTGCTCACTGAAGGATCTGTCACTGTATCAGCTTCTCCGTGTAGAATCAGTATCGGCAAGGACACCTGCAAAGATGAAACCAAGGAATGTTATTATTCTGATTCTGCTTTGATACTTTCGAGTCTTCTCATACTTTTTACCTCCTGCAATTGTTTTTCAATGTCCTGAGTTGTTCGAAGCATTTCTACTGCAGTTCGTAGCCGTGGTTTGCCGCTGTAACAAATCATGTTGTATGGTGTCTGCAAATATTAAACAGGTGGCTTTAGTAAGGAAATCGACTTCGAACAAAAAAAAAGTCAATATGTTCCTCAAATACGTAATTTATGTTTTTACCATTTCCCTCTTCCTGATATCTCTAAACCCTGCTTCTGCTAAATCCTTTTGTGGAACCAACTTGTGTTTCGGTAGAACATTGGCTAGGCCGATCAAAATCTGTTTTAATACCGGTGGTGGAACCAAATCATCTGCAATCTAGAACAGATAGATATCTCATGTTAATGTTATGATTAGTAATCCGAGAGATTTGCTTAATGAGAATGCAAATAAGAACAGAGAAAAACAAGTCTTTACTTTGCACATTGGTGCTAGCAAGACTGCACCGGTCCATGCATTTGGTTGTTTGAGATGTATTTTGAGTGACACAGCTCCACCCATTGACTGTCCAAAGAGAAAGCTCGGTAGAGAACTAAACTCAGGATTCGCTACAACCAAAAGATTCAGAATCTATTAGTACCTAAAACATAAACCTTCAGTTTTCCCTTTCGAGTCACTCGATGTGAATCAAAGTTTTTACCTTTAATGTTGGAGTAATGCTCAATGACATCTTGAACAAGAAGATCAAAGCTAGGGATATAACCATGCAAGCCCTCCGACAAGCCAAATCCCGGATAATCCATAGCGAAAACTCCATATCCTGACAATGCCAATCTCCTAGCAATCCCTGCATCAAGTTAGCTAAATCAAGCAACCCCATTTTCATAAACAAACCATTGTCTTATAACAAAAACAAAAGATACATGCCTTCGAAGAAAAACGTGCAGGTATCTCCATAACCATGGCAGAAACAAACCAAAGCTCTAGGCTTAGAAGCTTCAGGAAGCCAGCTTTTGGAGAAGATCTCTACTCCTCTCGAATTCACCTCAAAAGACTACACAAATCATACATCACCACAAACAAAAACAGTTGCTTCTAACTTTGATTCATGAATAATTGAATAAAAAACAAATCCTTCTCTTATATACCTCCTTTGTCTTAATCCCATTTTCTGGTGTCTGCAACATCACGAATTAAAAAAACACATTCAATCAAAAAAACAACAAATCTCAAACAAAGCTGAAGCAGAGTGGTCTAAAGTCTCAACCTTTCTTATACCCACTTCAACTGGAACAAAACAGGCCTAAAAAATTCACCAATTCAAGCGAATAGATTCAAATTTCGTTTCTTTTATTTACCTTGAAGAGGATATGATCGAGATTAAGCTGAATATCTTTCAAAGAATCACGAACACGACGACGCCCTGAAGCTTCGTCAATATTAACCTCCTTGAGTCGCCGGAGCTCCTCATTTTTATCCAGCGTCGCCGTCGGAGCCATCGATCTCCTTCTTTGCAACAACGAGCTTCTTCTGTTATCTACAAACCCTAAAGATAAAAAGATTGCCCCTTTTGCAGATCAATCAAATTGATCCACGCAACAGCAAAATGATATCTTCTAAAATTTTTTTTTTTTGTTTGAATTATTATTAAAGATAAACAACTTTTCTTTTTCCTCTGAAAAATAAAATAAATCTCAAGTTTGAAAAAAGAAAAGAATATGGATAATTGTGAATGAAATTAGTGACTAATGCTACCGTGTAAAGGACTGAAAAGCGTAAGCTTTGCTGATCTCAGAGCCATTAAACAAAAACTCTAAAAAAGAATCATTCAGAATTTTGTATTCTAAATTTCTAATAAGTAAGAAAAAAAAATCACCAAAATTGTTATTTTCCAACTTTTTGTTTGTTTTTTTTTTTTATTATAGATAAGATTACATGAAAGTGAGGAAGAAAATAATGTAATACTAATAGAAATCATTAGAAATACGCAATTATGATTAAGATGAAATGAGTTCTTGTCTTGATTAATGCTTTCATCGTGTGAACAATACTGTCGGGTCTGAAAGCTTGAGATTGGATCCTCAAAATGATTCTGTGACGATATGCTAACGAGTCTGTGTCGTTAGATAGACGACAATCCATTAATGCGATGCCACGTGTATATGATGAGTCAGGGTCACGTGCATTAGGTGAGGAGTTAGCATGATTTTTCTTTCAAAGGAGGTTAGGAAGGAAACCTCCTCATCTTCTATTTTTTATATGGCTAGCTCAACAAATTAGATTTTCACATTTTTAAATAGTCTTCGTGAATTATTAAATAAAAATTATAAAAATAGAAACATCAGAAATTCATCGACTATGAATTCTATATCAAAACCTTCTTTGTTATTTGGTTCTCGGACTTTTTTTTTTTGAAAAAATGAATGGTTCCGAAGTTAAATTATAAGCCACATCAATTCAACGGTTGATGTAAGAATATAGCTCGGACTTTACTTTTTGTTTGGTGTTTTTCAGAAAATTTGAATGATTCCAAAAGTAATTTACAAAGAAAAATATAAGCATATTTGTGAGTGATACATGAAGAAGGTAAAGAAAGATATTTACATTTGAAAAGTACCTCCCAGCTAATTTGTAATGGCAAAACAATGTGAAAGATTAACTTATTGTCCTAAACAATGTTAACGAAACTCCTGAGTCCTGACTGATATCAAACGTATTTAAGATTCAACCACTGATAAAAGTTTGAATTTTATAATCTAACCCCACCTCAAGGTATATGTCCTTATCATTATTTCTGGAAAAAGAAGTATAATCAAATATACTAAAAAATTTAAACAATGCAATTGGCTTTATTCTTCCTTTGTTCAATGCGTAAATGGCTCGCATGTCTCTCCCACTGTCCCTTCTTTTCCTAAAACAAACAAAACATCTCTCTCCACAATTATAGCTTCTTGATTTTCAACATTTTCTCCACAATTATAGGCTTCTAGTTTTCTTTTGTTCTCCATCCGTTTGGCAAATATTTTATTTTTTGTGACTTGTTTGCTTAACTTTTTTCTATTTATGGGTTTATTTCATACGTCTTTCTAAGTAGACATCAATTCTAAGTAGACATCGACACGAAAAAGGTTAGATAGTAGAATATGTTGGGGTTCTATTAGAGGGCAAAGTTTGTTCAGTGATAGACAAAGATATGGAAGTCATAGAAGCAGTCCCAATGTAAGTGGTTTTATACGTTATCTCAGTATTTTAAACCAGAAAATCGGTCAACAACTAAGTAAAAATGGAAAGTAATAAAAAAAAGATCGGATAAATTTGCATCGAGTTATACAAGACATTCACAAGGTATGCCACCACTTATGAGCTCCATCGGTGAAAAAAAGAGAGATCACAAGGTTTTATCGTATAAACGAACATGATCTATAGCCAAAAAAAAAAAAAAAAAGGAACATGAATGAATTTTAGCTATAAAAGAAAACGATGGTATGTAAAATCCAATTAAAAGATCCCTTTCGACGAGAAAGAGGACATGGCATGAACAAGTATATATAAGGCAAAGAGTCAAATGTAATGAGTGCATAGTTTATAGTTTTTTTTTTGGTAAGCAGTGCATAGTTTATAGTTTCTCATACGTTCACAATATTTATTGATAAATTAATGTAAATACACAGTTAGATCAAGTCTTGTTTTAGATAGCGAAAAATTCAAAATCTTAAATATTACTCCTAGCAAGTTAGCATTCACTGGAAATGTAATGTTAAAATTAAAAATAATGATCCCTTTCCCATAAATACAATTAGTCAACTATGATAGTATAGCTATTTGCTTACGTGGACACGTTTTCTATGGAAGCCAGCAAATTTTTTTTTTTATATGAATATAGAAAACATTGGTTATACATCCAAATTTTCCTAAACAGTTTCTGGTCAAAATGTCAAACTTCACTAATGAGAGCGCCACACAAGCATGCGTTTTTAATATACTTTTAACAAATAAAAGACAAAATACAAATAAAAATAGATTCTATAAAAAATTTAAGATCTACTATAAAAAAATAAAGTAAACCCTAGATACCCATGTGAATGTAGGCTTGTTAAACTATAGTAATATTTAACATAAGGAATGGTAATAACAAAGATATGTGTATATTTGTTTGCCACATTACAAGAAGATGTTTCCATGGCTCCAATCAATATTATAGAAAAAATCTTATCATTTTCATTATTTTTAATTCATTGCCTTTTTTAAATATACACTTAATTAGGTGCAATTTATTAGCTTTTTTTACCAAACAAAATTATTAATTATGTGACATTATGAATACAAGAATGGTATCTGATGTTAAAAAGAAAAGAAAAAAAAACAAAATCATTAGTTATGTTGACGAATAAATAAAGCGAAAGATAATTACTTACAAAAAAATCATAAAAGCATGAAAATCGGAATATTATTAAGCTGTCCACAAATATCACTATTACGACGGCGATAAAAGCAATTTTCCAGTTTAATGTTAAAAATAAAAATTAAAAAAAACGAAAATTCCTGGTTCCACCAAAACGTCATCGTTTCAAGTTGTCTTCAACCTCACCCACACTTCTTCGGTCTCATCCTTTTATAAAATCCCTATTTCCTCTGACGATTTTTCGCCTCTCTCTCTTTCTTCTATCTTCTCCGTCATCGTGCTCTCTCTCTCTCTCCTCTCCCGGAGATTTTTACTCAGGTACATCTCTCTCTTTCCTTCGTCTTCTTCTCTCAAGTTCTTCTCATGGCGGATTTTACAGATCGAAGTTACTTTTCTTCATTCACAATCATTTTCACAGATGTTAGATCTGTGGTTCTTTTATTCTCATCGTTTTCGTTTTTTTCGAGTCTCGGAGTTTTGGTTAAATTCGAGTCAAAACTTCTGTGTTGTTCTAATTTTAAAAAATCTCGTATGAATTTTGAATTTTCTCGGATCTGGGTTTCTTCTTAGCCTATTTGGTCAAACATCATCGTTGGCTTTTTATCCGAAATTGGTTTCTGTTTTTTCAAAAAATCCTTTTAATAGCCGATCTCTCTAAAAACTTTGAATGATCTATTTTTTTTTCTTCCTCTAAAACGATTCGTTGAATTTGAGTCATAAATCAAAGAGAAAAAGCTCTGATTCAGATCCGTTGATTTTCTTGAGAGAATTTCTCAGATCTTACAAAGTAAACCCTAGTTTTTTTTTCCTTGTTGTTGGATTTTGAAATTAGATTCACCATCTTTGAATCTCTTGCTCTGTGTTAGATCTGATCTGATTTTTGATTTGATTTCAGGCGTTCTTCTGTGGATCAGAAGTGAAAAAGATGAATCATTGCAACCTTCAGCAGAACGCCTTCATGTCTCGTGAGGAGATGATGGGATTTGATCGTAAGGATCTTGTTGTTTGTCCTAAGCCTCGACGTGTTGGTTTACTCGCCAACAACGTGATTCGTCCTCTCAGATTACATATGAGGTAATTAAAAAGCATCCTCCTTTAATATTTTTTCAGTGATTAAAAAAAACGAAAGTGTTTATGTAACTTTGCTTTCGATTTGTAGTCAAGCTGCTGCTGATTTGTGTGATTCTAAAGCTGGTGCAGAGCTTCTGGAAATTATTCGTAGAAAGGTATGATTTTGATCTTACATGAGTCAGTTCAGGCTCTAGTTTGTATTTTGATTGCAATCTTTTGATCTGCCTCAAAAGCTTCCTTTGTTAAGTTTTGGTCTTTTATGTTAGTAGATTCTGATTTATTATCCTTTCTTGTGATCTCTCTAGGAGGATAATGGAACAATAGGGCAGTTACTATCATCATCGCCACCATATTTTCCTGGTTCACCACCGAGCAGAGCGGCGAACCCATTAGCCCAAGATGCTCGTTTTCGTGATGAGAAACTCAATCCAATCTCACCTAACTCTCCTTTCCTTCAGCCCAATTCGGCAACCGGTTTTCCGTCTCCATCTTCTTCGTCATCATCGTCGTCCCGCGGTTGTGTTAGAATGAAATTTGGACTCAACTCGCCTGCAGTTAGAGTAGAAGGATTTGATTGCTTGAACCGTGACCGCCAAAACTCGAGCATCCCTGCCATGGCTTAGTAGACAAACAAAAAAACAAGTGTATATAGAGATTCCAGAATCGTTCACCAATGCCTAACAGAGGAGGATTTGATTACTACTGCTGCTATTACTACTACTACTACTACCATTTTTGAAGTAAATGAATATGTTTTTGTTTCATCTTTTCTTAAGAGAGAGAGAGGGAAGAGGAAGGAGGAAGATGAAGATCAGTTACCGTCGCCGGTCACCGTTTTTAACTGTTTTATTCAGGTTAGTGTTTGTATATAAAGATGCAGTATTTAAAAGAAGAGTCGAATCTATGTATTCGTTTGGTGTTTTTCTGGGTCGGGCGGATCTTTATTACTGTTATATATAACTAAGGGAGAAGATTAGAAGAAGCTGTAAAATTTTCTCGAGAAAAAACTCTGGTTTCTATCTTCTCGTTGTAATATAGATTGATCAATTTGGATTTATCTTCTTTCAGAGAGTATCATCACCATTGAATATAGTAATGTTTAATTTTCTTCTTCTTGGTGACTTTTAGTTCTCTCTCACCTTTGTATATGTATTCTGGCGATCTGATACATTCAATTGAAACCTGCAAGTTTTTTTTAAACTTTTTTAACTATTCGAACATACAAAATTCAAAGTGATGGTGAAGATATTTTGTTGAGTACAAAAACCAGTAATCCTCGTGAATCGCCACCGTATTGCAATGTCTTGGAACATCATGTAGGTGATCATATTTGCATATTTTGTGGCCCAGACTATAAGCTATATCCTATAAATGTCCAATATGTATCACCTCCACCATGCTATGTGTATTTACAAACACCTAGAGAAACCCTTGTTTATCCATCCACGGTATACAATTTCGGGTCTGATGTGAATGATCCAACGCAAATGAGGTCTCTTCCAATTAACAGAGATGTTTCGACTTTCGATTCTAAGTTCCGGCCATCTTCTACTCTTTGCTTGTAAAAATCAGTAATGTTAATGGTCCATGCATGTTTCGAATTTGCGACCTATGGTCATCTTCCTACAAAGTCATTGGTGTGGCTGCTGGTCCATTCACGTTGTGATTTGGCAATGTCTTATGTGGATCATAATCTCATTCCTCGATTTCCATAAGCACCAAAACACCACAAAGGATAGTTAACTACTGCAATTGATAACCCTTTCACTCCATCCCCACCATAAGAATTCCCCTAAGATTGTCTTCAAGGTCCAAAGTTTTGCAAGTATCCTATATGTGGAACTCCTTTAGTTTGTAACAATGTTGTTGTACCGAGAGCTCTTAACATAAATATTGGGTTATCAAATGTGAATCCCTCTAGTTTTTTTTTTTTTTAATTTTAAATATCATTATTGGATCAATGTAAACCGTATATATATTGGTTTATCTAGTTTGTGATCAGATTCATAATTCCATTCGATATAATTTAAAACCAAGGAAAAAATGATATATTACAATGTAAATAGAACTCTAACGATTAAACTATGTTAACTACGTTGTCTTGTGATGACCATGAACCGCCACAAACTTACTATAACGACCATTATTAACCGCCAAAAAGTTTCTCTCTTTCTTCTCTTCTCTCTCCCTCTCGCGCCTCTCACTACAAAAACTTTGCCGATCGAACCGTAACAAGTCTCTTCCCTCACGCTCTGTTCTTCAAACTCTCAAGCATCGCACTGTGCTTGAGAGAGACTTTCTCCTCTTCTTTTCTTGTTTAATCCTTAAAAAAAGAGAGAGTAAGCAATTAAGAAGAAGAGAAAAACAAAAATGGCGGGTGATGATCCTAAGCCATCCCCTCCTAAAGACAACGGGTATGAAGATCTCTACAATGACCCATTTGATGGGTTCGGGGGATTTACCGACGAAGATCTAATAAATGTTATGTCAGACTTGAATCCTAATCTTATGGATATGTCTTTCACGGAACACACGTCTCCTCCTGTGTTTCCTACCTTACCATTAGATGTGGACGACACTCAGTTACTTCATGAATTGGATCTATCGATCACCAACTACGACATCAAGGATGAGTTTGATAGTCTGTCTTGCGTGGATGATGGTTTTACCATCTCGTTGGACATGTATGACCAACCTAATGATGATCTAAACGACAACAATGATGTCCCAGGAGAGATTGGTAATGATAATGGTAAAAGCATTGTTGATGAAAGTACAAGACTTGAAGTGAGCACTCGAGTTTTCGGTGGTGCTAATGGTCCAGACTTTGATATTGGTGGTTCATCAACAATGCCTGTCCCGGTTACACCGACAATCTCTGATGGAGTTCACGTATGCGGTTGTTGTAAAATGCTTCGAGAATTAGTCCACCTCAAGAGTATAAACATCTATCATTAATATTTTTGTATTTATTGAAATATGTTTTGGATGCAATTGATATTGATTGTTTATATTCTTTGATTATATAGAAGAGGTGGAACGGAATACGCTTAACATCTTTGGAGGGATTGGTTTCTTTTGCCATGCGGTTCTTCTGACTGAACTCTTGTTTCCTGATTCTATGGAACGTCAAGCTCAAACAATTCATCTACAAGGATTAATGATGGAGGAAGTTAAAAAGTTCATAGAAGATTATTGCTCCCATAGAGTAGCAAGTGGGTTATCACTTGTGCGAGACACTAATGCTGCTTTCTATCAAGCAATGAGTGCCAACTTCATCTCTAACCAGTCAACGTCTATGTTGACAATACCATCACCCACTGATGTTCCAATGTCTTTGGTTTCGCCTGAAGAAGCTCGCCCTGTTCCACCCGCGCCGCCACTTGTTGGACTGAGAGAACAATCTACCACCAAGTTGCCGAAACAAAGGGAAAAGCGAAAAACCCCTCTCGCTGCACAGGTTATATCTCTAATTTCTCAATTTATTACCACTTATAATAACACATGATCTGTTAGGGTTACATGATACTTTCACTACAAGGAATCCTTGTAATAATAGAGAGAGTAAAATATATTTAGATTTTGGGTTGCAGACATGGTAATTGTAGTATAATCAGTCTTCTAGTAATTTGATTATATAGAGAACAGTGACTGAACATTAAGATTTGAAAAGGACAGTTTAAATTATCTTATTGTAGAATTATATAACCACTAGTCTTTCTAGAACAAAGATGACAAGGTGTTTGTTAGGGTTAGTATTTGTATTATGTGACTTGTGCTACAAGAAATTATTTTCATTGTAGGTTTTATTGAAGAAGGCACTAATCTTTGGTTTTGTGGTTCATTATCTATGTGCCGAGGACAAGAACAGAGAGAAAGGACAAAACAAATGACATTGAAGGATATTTGTCAGCTTTTTGATCTCCCAATTGAACAAGCGGCGAAGGAGATGAAAGTGTGTGTAACAGTTCTAAAAAAGATCTGTCGGAAAGGAAGCCTTAGGCGGTGGCCTCACCGCAAAGTAATTGAATCAAAACACTATAAACAAGTCTCACCTTTTTAAAACTTGTTTTAGCTTTCTTTGTAGTTTAACAAATTATCTTTTCAAATTGATTTGTAGATTAAGAGTCTCCAGGCAAAAATCGAGGCATTGAAGACTTTGTTACTCACGGCAACGGATGGTGTAGTTAAGGCTCGTGCTGAAGCTGAGATAGAGAGGCTGCAGCGTCATATAGACAAGATTTGCAGTGACATACTCAAAAATATGTAATTTGTTTTTCATTCAAAATTCAAAGACTTGATTACTACGTACATTTCATCGTTTCTTACGTTTTGATACACACACAATTAGTTGAAAGTTAAATTTCTTGAAAGTTTCCAGCATAACAATAAATTTCTTGAAAGTTAAAATAAACTGCTTACCTCTGTTTTCGATCATATTGTTTGTTACACAAAGCTTATGGTAGAATGGGCTTCAAAATGAAAATATAAGCCCAATAGTGGCGCCATTTAGCCGTCAGGAAAATCGGTTACAAGAATTCAGTTAAGATATTAACACGTGTCAAATTCGTATTGGATTGTCAAGTGTTGTAAGAGGGACCGTATAAATTCTGCCATCTTCTTCACTTTTCTCTTTTTCGCTTCTTCTCTTCTCTAATCTCTAGTTTTCTACTAGGAAGTTTGTTACCGGCGGCGATTGATCGTAACAGATTCTCGCCGGAGAATTGGTTTTGGGGAACTGGAATCATTTTCGTTTGGTGTGAAAGAAGATGAAGATAATTGTAAAAACTTTGAAGGGGACTCGCTTCGAGATCGAAGTTAAACCCAACGATTCGGTAAGGTTTCGTCGAACACTCGCGTTCCATATCTGAGAAAGTTGTTCGTTTTCTTTTCTTGTTCATGGTAATGGAAGTTTGGTCACCGATTCTTTGATATGGCGGTAATTAGGGTTTTCTCTGTTAATCATTCGTTTCTTGATCTGTACGTTTAGTTACTGTGGGTGATTTCTTAGAACGGCGTTACTATATCTGACGATTGTTGAATGGTTTCGTCTCTTTTGTGTTGCTTTTCTATTGGCAAATCTGTGAATTCTTGATTGTTAGTTTCCATGAGCTGATGGTTTGTTGCTTAGGTTGCTGAAGTGAAGAAGAACATAGAGACTGTTCTGGGAGCTAGTGAATATCCTGCTGCACAACAAATTCTTATTCATAAAGGGAAAAAGCTTAGAGATGAAACAACAATGGAAGCCAACAAAGTTTTTGAGAAAAGTGTTATTGCCATTATGATAACCAAGGTGCGTTAATTTGGGTTTAATTAGTAATTAATGGGAGTTTGAGGTTTAGTGTTTAGCTGAGATTCTTGATTCTTGTACCTTTTGCATCTTGTGATTCTGAAATGAACTCTGTTTCATAACAGTTTATACTTTGTGTTTAATGAGTGATGTAACAAACAAGTTAAAAGTGTTTTGTTGAGTTTTTGGCTAATGATGAGTTTTGCTGCAGGGATGTCTAGAAGAGATGGAGAAGCAGCCTCCTTCAAACCAAGACCTTGTAGACTGGGACACGGCGATGATCTTATGCTCTATCCACCACGAGCCCACTGAAGAAATAGATGGGTAAAAATTGTCTAATATGATGTAGAAACTAAGCTTTCTTTTGCTAAACTTATTTGAATTTTTTTTATGGTATGATAAAGACACAGTGGCAACGAATTGGCACAACCTGAAGAGGACTTGTTGCAACTCCAAGTCACAGCTGCGGATAATGAAGCAATCAAACGGGTTTGTTTAATTCGTAAAATCTTTTAATAATTTGAGTACTAATCTGGTAAATGGAAGTTTCCTGAATTGTGTATGTTTGGTTGAAAAAACAGCTTGAAGCGATGGGATTCGAGAGAAGGTTGGTGTTGGAGGCGTTCTTCGCTTGCAACAAGAACGAACAGTTGGCTGCAAACTATCTTCTCGATCACATCCAATAATAACATCCACTCTAAATCAAACTTGAGTGTTTTTTCTTTTGGGGTCCTAAAGTGGTTACATGTTATGGAGACTCAAATGTCTTGTTATGGTTACTTTTGCTGTTTTACACAGTTGGGGTGATTGATTTGTAATTGTACCTACCTTTCGTTACAAAACTGAAGTTTTTACATATAACTCACTATAATCATTTCCAAAAAACACTACGAATTCAAGATTTTTGGTTGATGCTTTATATCTAATTCATATATATATAAACTTGTAGTGGCTAAGAATAAACAAGTTCTTGTATGTCGTCGATATATAAACCAACTGTTTAGTTTTTTGGCTCTCATAAAACAAAGCATTTTCGAATATGAATATATTTCCACGAAACTACATTCTGTATTAATCTACAGTTTTACACGCCTTTTGTGTGCTTAATTTTTTTAGGCAAAAATCATTTCTCTGTCACGGTTAAGACAGGGGGGAAGAATAAGAGAAGTAAATATTCCTATCGAATGAAAAATCCATTTGGTGCCTTCAAAGAGAATATAAGAAAAGCTCGAATATTACGAAGATAAACTATATGTAGTCAAAATTTGCACAAAAAAATCTATATAGTCAATATCACTTCTCAGAAGATTTTTTCACACGGTTTATGCCTTTTGCTAATATGGGAAACAGGGATCAATTCAAAGCTAAAAGCCAACACTTGTATACGTAAATATTAGTACATATTTATTCTTAGAAAAAAGTATGAGAATTAGTGAATAAATCAGAACTTGTATATATTAAGCTTAATGGTTAACATTTGTTTTCATTTTTCAATGAACACAATAACAATTTACAATGAAAAGATAAAACATATACAAAAATGTAAAAGAGTATTCGAAGGGGAATATATCATAAGAATTTTAGAAGATTTGTGAATTTTTACTTGCCCATAGAATCTTTGCCGACTTTATGTTCTTTTGACTTCTCTACTTCAGTTTATATAAAAAAAAAAAAAAAACTTCCACACTGTTTTTATGCATGCATATAACTGAAGATTTCGTTTGATGAGCCAAAGATTTTTCTTCCGTGGCTCCTAGAAGCTTTGTGTGGGTATAGAACTAACTATGCATGCATCTCAAGAACTTAAAATCGATCATTATTCGCCCTCGATCGAGTAAAGTTAATATTTGATATCTAGTATCTACCTTCGTATAAAGAATAAAAGAAACAAGTTCAAATGGAAAATGTAAAGAAGAAAGAAAAAATTACAATATGAGAAATGATTAAATTTTGTGGTTTATATCCATTTGTCTTTTGGCTATTGGATAAATATAAGGATATCAATCCAAAAACAGTATTGTTCGAAAAGGACAAACAATAGTCTTCAGTTCCACTTTGTAATGATACAACTAAGAAGTGATGGAACAACACGAATTGTTTGGGATCAAATCAACTTAAACTCAACTTACAATCATTTTACTATTCATAATAACACGACTGGCAATAATTTTATTCTTTTGGGATAATTCTTCTATGTTTTCATGTTAGACCATACGCAGTGGGATAAGTTTTAGGAGGGTGTGAGTAATAAAAAAACAGAAAATAATGAAAAAGTTGGCACCCGCGTGTAGAATTATACTCGGGTGTGGGAGGACAGCTGTCGCGAAATGCCCAAATTAGCTCTCTCACATGCTTTGCAACTGGGACCCATGAGCCTCTGCCACCAATGATCTCTCACGAGCATTTATTGAAGGTCATTTTTATTGGTTTTTAAAAAAGTATCTTAAATATATTTAAACTATTAAAAATTCATAACACACATCCTCCCACTTGTCCCATTGCTAATGCTCTTAGCATACACTTATATTGAACCGTATTAATATTCCTTGTAATTTGAAAATATGAAAAATCTCACGTGAGATATAATTCTTTTTTTTTTCTAATGTGAACACGTGAACTAGTGTGATATAGTTAGTAATCAATCCTGATTTTTAATCGGGCTTTTTGTGTTCTTTTTTTTAGTCGTGGTGTATTTTAAAATTGGGAATATTTAATAACTGAAACAAAATCTAAAATGGTGTATATTGATTTGCTACGATCAGTGGCGGAGCCAGGATTATTTTTAACAGCTGAGGTCAAAATAAATATTAAAAAGATCGTTTATAAACTGTAAAAAGAAAATCTACAATTGCATTCTACATTCATTCATAGTTTTTATAAACAAACGAATCATATCATAAAAGTATAAGAAATTTTTTATAAAAAACAAAAAAAAGTAAAGAAAGCATTACTTTGATTTAGAGAGACCATAATTTGGAGTTCTGTTTTTTTTCCTTCGGCCGTAGGAAGAAGAAGAGACAAAAAAAAAATTATTGTTATTTCTCTATTAATTCATAGAAATCTTTAAAAGTTGTATTATTGTTTTGGGTTTCGTTTGAACGTGGGTTCAATTTAAAAAAATATTGGACTTTTCATGTATGTAAATTAGTTTTTTGATTGGATCAATGGGATCAAGTGATAATTTTAATTGGGTTCATTAAATCTAATGTTAAAAAATATGATAAAAATTTAGAAAGTAGTTGGGGTCAGCTGACCCCAACTACCAATAGTGTGCCTCCGCCCCTGGCTACGATTGTAATATACTTCTAGTCTACATTAATATATATGCTAATAAAATTTTCTTTTTAAAACATATATACACTTTAAACAAAAGAGACGTGGTTGACAAAAAAAAAACTCACTAGAGTCGTGATGTAATATGACGATTGACGGATATGAAGTGGTGAAGATTCACCCACTTGATCTCATGGATCATTAATCTCATCTATACTATAGATGCCTTCAATGACAATAAAATCCGGCATTTTACGAGTACCGTAAAATAGTTTTGATTCCCAATTGAAATTCCATATACTATATTTTAAAGTTTTTTTTCTCATATATTTTCATATATATATGAAAGTATCTTAGATAAATATACGTAAATACAAACTTCTCTATATAAAGAACTTCAATGAATCTCTCATCTCACTCAATCCAAACTCAACCAACAACGCTACACTTCATCATAAAAAAACAAAACCAATGGCAACCATTTCCTTCCCTCACAACCACCAATCGTCCGACAGCCGCCGTGGTGGATCCCACCACCACCGTCACGGTCCCGTCGTGGAAGAGATCGAGGGACTCATCAAAGTTTTCAACGACGGCTGCGTCGAAAGACCTCCCATAGTTCCCACCGTCTCACCCACCCTTCACCCATCTGCTAAAGCCACAGCCTTTGACATCAAACTATCCAACGACACATGGACACGTGTCTACATCCCCGACGCCGCAGCAGCCTCGCCGTCGGTTACTCTCCCTCTCCTCGTTTACTTCCACGGCGGTGGCTTCTGCGTTGGCTCCGCAGCTTGGAGTTGCTACCATGACTTCTTGACCAGCCTCGCCGTTCAAGCCCGTTGCGTCGTCGTCTCCGTAAACTATCGTTTAGCCCCTGAACACCGTCTCCCAGCGGCGTACGACGACGGCGTTAACGTCGTCACGTGGCTAGTCAAGCAACAAATATCTAACGGTGGATATCCTTCTTGGGTGAGTAAGTGTAACCTCTCAAACGTTTTCTTGGCCGGAGATAGCGCCGGAGCCAACATAGCTTACCAAGTCGCCGTCAGAATCACCGCCAGTGGCAAATACGTAAACACTTTAAACCTCAAGGGCATAATTCTCATCCACCCTTTCTTCGGCGGCGAATCAAGAACGTCCTCGGAGAAACAGCAACACCACTCCAAGTCATCGGCTCTAACTCTTTCAGCTTCCGACGCGTATTGGCGACTGGCTCTGCCACGTGGAGCGAGTAGAGACCATCCTTGGTGTAACCCTCTGGCGAGCTCGGCGGGAGCGAAGTTACCGACGACGATGGTGTTCATGGCGGAGTTTGATATACTAAAAGATAGAAACTTGGAGATGTGTAAGGTGATGAGAAGCCATGGGAAGAGAGTTGAAGGTATTGTTCATGGAGGTGTTGGTCATGCTTTTCATATTCTCGACAACTCGTCGGTGTCACGTGATCGAATCCACGACATGATGTGTCGTCTTCACAACTTCATAAATCCATAATAATTCCCTAAAGACTTTTTTTTCGCAACCTATAATTGATTTTAAATATTGGACGTGAAAATAATGATAAAAACTTAATATGTTTGTGTTTTGATTGTGGATTAAAGTAAGTTTTGCTTTGTAGTGTTTTTCAATGGATGTGATCAGTAGTATAAATTAGTACGATTCCTCCTCTATTTGAATAAATTACTATGTAATATTGTACATTGTGTTCTATATTTGTACTTTTAAGTTATGTATCCAATGTTTGAATATAATTTTTGCTGTACTTAATTAGGAATCTTTTAGCTTGACTATTGTAATTTTATTTATGAGAAATTAATATACTTTTTTTTTTCTCAAAAAAAACAATAATTTATTATTTTGAAAAGAGTTAGAATCTTCCTTTTGTTTGCTAGCACTTCTATAATTGTTCTCATAGTTGACTTTGATAACTTTACCTTCGTGATAGAGACCCCGGCCCATACAACTATAAATGTTGTCATGGTCAAAATAGCAGAGGTAAGTCATTAAAATTTCTAAATCTTGTACTAATAATTTAATCTTTTCCTTCAAATATGTGAGTGTTAACTATTTTCATTGTAACAGTTACATGTGTTTAGATATTGTTTATCCACGAGGTTAGGTTTATGTACATTTCACTCGAAACACACTTTGGAATCGAGTCAAAAAAAAAAAAACGAATTGACTCAGTTAATGTATGGTCCTAAACTCCCAAATGCATGAAAGAAGACGATATTTATTCTTCTTATTCTTCTTCTTTTTTTCAACTTTTTGACTGGGCTTGTTCAATATGCAGTGTTTGGTACGAATCATTATAAGTAACAAGAAAAAAAAAGTTGGTATCAAGATCAGTAACTTAAATTCGATACGTGTGTGTAGTGTAGTATATCCCAACCCATTTTTAATTATTTTAGTTCTGTTCGGTTATATGTTACACATTGCCTGTGGTGTTTGAGTCCAATTATAAATTTTCAGCTAATTCAATGTTTCATCTGAAAGATGTTTTAAGTATAGTCAAAATCAATCAGTTGCTAACGATTATATATTTGATGATGAATGACACGAATTTTTGAATCTAAATAAACTACAAAACTAAATCTATCAAATTTTTGGAATACCATTATTTTACTAACTACCATTATCAATTTGTTTTTTAAAAAACTAATTTTGGATCTAAATTTATATTATGTTAATTAAATATCTTTCTTCAAATGATAATCGGAATAATATTTTTTTTATTATTAGTAATTATATTGTAAAATGTTGAGGGATTAAAAGAATCAAATTATTATGTGGCTAAAAGTGTAAAACATATGATAATGTGGGTAAAATATGTAATTTACGTAAATATCAAAGTCTCTAAAGCGATTAGAGTCTCTCAACATCGGCTTCACTTTTAAAACCCAGAAGAAAGCCCTAAAAGCTCTCTCCCTCTCTCTCTCTCTCGCTCGCTCGCTCTCTAGTTCAGTCTCCAGTTATTCTCTTCGAGTCCTGAATCTGTACATCGAAAATGTCAGTGCGAGTTCTGAATCCTAATGCGGAGGTTCTCAACAAATCGGCGGCGCTTCATATGACCATCAACGCCGCCAAGGGTTTGCAAGATGTACTCAAGTCGAATCTCGGTCCTAAGGGAACAATCAAGATGTAATTATCTCCTTTTGATTTAATATGATATATGTTCATTATCTTCAAATTCCTTATTTGTTTCTCACTCGATGTAGGCTTGTTGGTGGTTCTGGGGATATTAAGCTTACCAAAGATGGGAACACGTTACTGAAGGAAATGGTGAGTCCGATTTTCAAAAACCAATCTAGATCGTATTGATCTGTTAGAATCGAGCTCTGTGTTGCTTTTTTTAGTGTTGAAGGCTTCTCATAAGCTCGTGAACTGTGTCATTTAGTAGTTAGATAGAGAAGATAGACGAAAGGATAGTGCCAGATAATCAACGGTGTTGATAAGGGTTACTGGTATTGCTCCTTTACAAGTTATCTTGGTTCGATGATTCTTACACGCTGATTTCCTAACTGTTGCAGCAAATTCAGAATCCAACAGCCATTATGATTGCGAGGACAGCCGTGGCACAGGATGACATAAGTGGTGATGGTACTACTTCCACTGTCATCTTCATTGGTGAGCTTATGAAACAGTCTGAACGCTGCATCGATGAAGGTAAGTCGTTAATTGTTCGCTGAAATCATATACCTTATCTTATGTTAATTTGTAAGAGTTCGTTAGTATAAACTGGTATCTATTTTTGTAGCCAGAATCCAAATTAAGGTTTATACATGTATCAGGAATGCATCCACGTGTCCTAGTTGATGGTTTCGAGATTGCTAAGAGAGCTACTCTTCAATTTCTTGACAACTTCAAGACCCCTGTGGTTATGGGTGATGAAGTTGATAAAGAGATCCTAAAAATGGTTGCAAGAACGACACTAAGAACAAAAGTATTCTTCATTTTATTATTATCTTTCTTTTCATTTGATTTTTCTTTTCGCTTTCTAATTTCGATTTACTCTGGTGGCTTGGGTAGTTGTACGAAGGCTTAGCTGATCAACTGACTGACATTGTCGTTAATTCGGTGAGTTAACCGTTCTCTAATGGAATCTCATTAATGCTTTTTTTTTTTCACACAGATGAGGACTCATCTATGCACCAATATTTTCAAGCTCGTTTGTCTTCTAATTATCTACTTTCTGCACATTACAGGTTCTCTGCATCCGAAAGCCTGAGGAAGCTATTGATCTGTTTATGGTGGAAATAATGCACATGCGTCACAAATTCGATGTTGACACACGATTGGTATGTCTTGATGTGTGTAATTTACTGTAAAATAGTTCCCTCGAAACCCTATAGGTTTATATTTGAAATACTTGCCAGTTTATATGTTTAGGTTATAGTATGGAATAAAATATTTTATGCCGGTTATGATTAAATGCTTTTATAGTTTTGCACCTGTTGCAAATACTGACTTAATTCTGAATTAGGTTGAGGGGCTTGTTCTGGATCATGGTTCGAGACACCCTGACATGAAACGACGCGCAGAAAATTGCCACATCCTAACTTGCAATGTGTCACTGGAGTATGAGAAGAGGTGTGTAATATAATTCTTTGGTCAATTCGGTGAAGAGAAAATAAGAGCCTGAATGTTTCTGGCGATGTAGACTAATATTTCTTTTTATTTATCAGTGAAATCAACGCAGGATTTTTCTACTCTAATGCGGAGCAGAGGGAAGCGATGGTTACCGCAGAGAGGCGATCTGTTGATGAAAGAGTTAAGAAAATAATTGAGCTGAAGAAAAAGGTGGGACTGCGACCATTTCTCCCAGCTGTATTTTAAAACCGTGTAAAAAATACTAATACATGTTTTATTTCTTGTGCAGGTGTGTGGTGATAATGACAACTTTGTTGTCATAAATCAGAAGGGTATTGACCCACCATCATTGGATCTTCTTGCTAGAGAAGGGGTAAGCTACTTCTGTGTTCTCTTGCATCCAAACTAATGTTACAAATCGCTGAAATTGTTTTCATTCGATATTTAGGAAAATAAGAAAGATACTAAGTGAATTGAAATTGACAATAATATTAAAAGAGTAGTTCCTTCAATATACAATAATCCATGTAGACGATTGGCAGACTTAGTTTTTAGTTCCGGGACACTGACTGAGCTTGTCTCTTCTTTTGGACCTAATTTCTCTTGTTTAGAGGTTGTTGAATCTAATTACCTTTCCTCATGTGTCCAGATTATTGGTCTTAGAAGAGCAAAGAGGAGGAATATGGAACGTTTAGTTTTGGCCTGTGGTGGAGAAGCTGTGAATTCTGTTGACGATTTGACCCCTGAGTCTCTTGGATGGGCTGGACTTGTCTATGAGCACGTTCTTGGGGAGGAAAAGTACACCTTTGTGGAGCAAGTGAAGAATCCTAATTCATGTACCATCCTCATAAAAGGTATTAGGACGACTTCTATGTCTTGGTTCATTTGTTCTTGTATTAGTTTTGGTGTTCATTCATGATCTCTTGGGTTTTCTAGGGCCTAATGATCACACCATTGCTCAAATTAAGGACGCTGTTCGTGATGGTCTAAGATCAGTCAAGAACACCATAGAAGACGAGTGTGTTGTGTTAGTAAGTACCTTACTATATCTTGAAGTATTTTGTTAACCTTGCTTTTCTAATTCTCTGCAATGTCAAAGAGATTGTTGATTCGTGATTAAAACCATGGGTAAGGTTAGCATACAGACCTATTGTATATGTTCTGCGTTATGTTGATGTGCGGTTGCTTTTGTTCTGTAGGGAGCAGGAGCTTTTGAAGTTGCAGCAAGGCAACACTTAATCAATGAAGTCAAGAAAACCGTTCAAGGGGTAAATTGATTCACTTGTACTTTAATTCTCGCAACATTATTAAATGCATCTTAAATATTCCAAATTACTAATACTATCATGAACATTGCAGCGTGCCCAACTTGGCGTTGAAGCTTTTGCTAATGCTCTTCTTGTGGTGCCTAAGACACTTGCAGAAAATGCAGGTCTTGATTGGGATACCCAAGATGTGATCATTGCTCTTACGGTATGCATTCATCTCTCTTATCATCTTCTGCAAACTGAAATCAATTGTGGAAGGAACAAAGATTTATAATTGTTCATTGTGATACACTTATGCAGAGCGAGCATGACAAAGGGAACATTGTGGGGCTGGACCTTCAGGACGGTGAACCAATTGACCCGCAACTTGCTGGTATTTTTGATAACTACTCAGTGAAACGCCAACTTATCAATTCAGGGTAATGTTCGAACCAACCAACCAATTCTAATCAAAGTCTTGGGTTCCTGTTGAAGCCATTTCAATAACCGGCTATTTGTTTGTGTTGCAGGCCCGTGATTGCGTCACAATTGCTTTTGGTGGACGAAGTGATTCGTGCAGGAAGAAATATGAGGAAGCCTACTGCTTGAAGTCCTTTGCTTTTAACTCTCTTTCTTCTTTCTAAGCACCTCAAATTTTTGTTTCTTGGTGTAAATCCTGAATGTTGTGAACGAAACCTTTGTTTTTTGCTGACGATGAGAAACATATTTGAATCTGATCTCTAGATTTAGTGGGTTTATGCAAACTGAGGAAAAATGGAAATACAAAAATCTATTACTATTCTTGTACTGAATACTGAATACACCCTTATTAAAGAAAAGGCCACAGTTTACTTATAAAAGGATCTGTTTGTCTTGTCCATACTGAACAAGAAACAAAGAGTCGACACTATATTGGACCGACACAAATCTTTTGTTCAACAAAAATTTATATGGCCGAGGACGAGACTTTACCCTCTTCTTGAAGCATATACTCTCTCTTCATTTCCTCCAAGACATTGTCATTGGTGCTGCAGAATCAACAAATATTTTTTTATGATTAGCCAACATTTAAGCATCGCCCCAACGGGAGATTTCCCATCAGGGAGTCACAAAAAAAGAACTTGTGCACCAAGAACAAACTCGATACTGACTGTGCTCACCGATCGAGAACATAGTTTTTACATCTCTCTTATCGCAGTTTCAAAGAATCATCCCCTTCTATAACCTTATATTTGGTTAGAGATATGCTAGCAATGGTACTTCATGACAAGATTGATTATGCATCTCCTAACCACACAAGTTGTCTCAATTCATCATATCAGACTTAGCAGTGAAGGGTATTAAATAATCAAAATCCGATGCTCCCATTCGCAAAAATTCTATATACATAACAGTGAAAACAAGATTATACCAAAGGAGCACTAAAAAGATGAAAAACTTACAATTGATGGAGGCAAGTGTTGAGCTCTTTAGCTTGCTTACGACATGTCCATACCACAGAAAACGTTCTTCCTGTTGCGCATTGAGCATACTTTGAGACATACTGATCACATTCCATCAATGCCTTTGCCTTCATCTTGCTTCGCAGCGCTATTAACAAAAGTATACATAATCAATCAAACAAACTTTAACAGAAAAACCATCACCACTATTACAACTTCAACAAAATCTTTAAGCTCAATTTAGAGATAAACATAGAAGCAATTCAACACAGTCTATCAATGAGAGCTGCTAGAATCAGATGCAAAAATGAGTTACTTCGAAGGGTTTATGAAATACCTAATCCTCAATCTAGCAAAAGAATCTGCGTCTCTGATAATAAACCTGGCTTAAAGAGTATCGATATGGTTGATCTCATTTTCGAGGCAATCAAAAAACCATTTGGGGGTTTAGGGTTTTAAAACATAGCCAGATGAAAAAGTCACAACATTGTTAAATTACCTTCTTCGACCTTCTTCTTCACGTGATTCTCACGAGCTTGCTCCACATAGCTCCCCATTGTCGGAACCTTCGAGCTTTTCCGGCCTTCTCCGATCAAATCGATCAATCGGGTAAAAGGGACTAAAAATGGGTTCAGGGCAAAGGGTAAATCCGTCAATTTCCGGAACGAAACTTACATTGTATTAACATTTTGCCCCCTTTATAGTTTTGTATTATACAATTGACCTCATAACTAATGATTTGTCACATTTCACCCACGTAAATTAAAAGTTACGGACGAAGTTTCCATTCCGGAGAATAACTACTGAATAAGTCCTTTGACGGGCAATAGGTTACCACGTGTCGTCTTTTAGTTGGATGGTTCCCCTCTCTCTCTCTTTACTCTTTCCCAATTTAATGGTCACGGCTCACGGGACCGTCTCCCCCAAATTTCTCACTTCCCCTCATTTCGCTTCGAATTCAAAAGCCCTAATTCCAAAAATTCCCAATTCTCAAGGTACGGATCCGATCTTCTTTGCTCATACTTCGACAATGTTTTTTTTTGCTTCTCGTATTCTGCGTTTCTGTTGATATGTTGTTGATCTTCGCGTTTTGGTCATCACTTCAAGATCTGTAGGATTCAGAGTTCGTTCTATCGATTTTGGATAGATCTAGCAGTGTAAATCGTTTGTATAAGTCTGCTCTTTGAGTGCTTGGATTGATTTTGTTAGATATGATTGTTATCGTTTCTCTTATATGCGAGATTGTTGCAGCATTACTGAGTTTTAGTTCGTGTACGTTTTGTTTATTGCTGCTGCTTGATATTTTCTTGTTGAAATTAGGTTTATTAAAAGAGTATTATTGCAAAGATGTCTTCTGATTCATCCCGTGAAGAGAATGTGTACTTGGCCAAGTTAGCCGAGCAAGCTGAGCGTTACGAGGAAATGGTTGAGTTCATGGAGAAAGTTGCTAAGACCGTGGACACTGAGGAACTTACTGTTGAAGAGAGGAATCTTTTGTCTGTTGCCTACAAGAACGTGATTGGTGCTAGGAGGGCTTCGTGGAGGATTATCTCTTCCATTGAGCAGAAGGAAGATAGCAGGGGAAACAGTGATCATGTCTCGATTATCAAGGATTACAGAGGCAAGATTGAAACTGAGCTCAACAAGATTTGCGATGGCATTTTGAACCTTCTCGAGGCTCATCTCATTCCTGCTGCTTCTTTGGCTGAGTCCAAAGTTTTTTACCTCAAGATGAAGGGAGATTATCATCGGTACCTTGCTGAATTCAAGACTGGTGCTGAGAGGAAAGAAGCTGCTGAGAGCACTCTTGTGGCCTACAAGTCTGCTCAGGTTATCATCTCGTTTCTTCTTCTTAACCCTATAGAGTGCTAAGATAACATGTTGTCTCATGCTATTGGTGTTTGTCTTTTTTTATGTAGGATATTGCTCTTGCTGATTTGGCTCCCACTCACCCGATCAGACTGGGGCTTGCTCTTAACTTCTCTGTTTTCTACTATGAGATTCTCAACTCATCTGATCGTGCATGTAGTCTCGCAAAGCAGGTCTGTGTTACTTTCTCAATTGGTATATGGTTTATGCTATGCTTTCTGTTATTAACTAACAAACGTATAGTCCAACTGTTCTGCTTGATAACACTTAAGCACATAAGAGGTTCTTTTTTATATTTATCTTCATAATGTGGCAAAAACGTGTTATGTAGTTTACTTGTTACACTTCCATGTGGGTAGACTTTTCATATGATCTAGTAATAGTTTGCAGATCGCTTATCATTGCCTGACCGATAGGATTGTAGTTAACTTTTATGATGGGCAGAATTGGGAAACTAGGTCCTGCGAATGTTTCCATACTCTAGTGAAATTTGGACAATGTTGACATTTTGATTCTAGTTTGATTAAAGTACCTTTTGTTCAGTTACAAATATAATTTTCATGGTGGTAGGCTTTTGATGAGGCAATCTCTGAGCTAGACACATTGGGAGAGGAATCATACAAGGACAGTACATTGATCATGCAGCTTCTCCGCGACAATCTCACCCTCTGGACTTCTGACCTCAATGTACTTGTCTCTCCTTACTTTCTTCATTGTTAGCAATCTCTTAGTGATTGCATCATGCAATTAAGATTCTTGTTGATTTTCGCATAACACTTATGTCTAATATCGTATCTCCAGGACGAAACTGGTGATGATATCAAGGAAGCCCCGAAAGAGGTGCAGAAAGATGAGGAACAAGCCCAACCACCACCTTCGCAGTGATGAAATCAGGTCCATGGAATGATTTGCAAGAAAAATTGTATGGCTTGGTTCTGTGTTTTTAAACAGAAAAAAACCTTGTAGTTTTCTTAAACAAGAGTTTGTAGTAGTAATTGTAGCTGCAGGATTTGATTCTATCCATGGATTAAAAGTTAAAACTCTTGTGTGCTTCTCTCTCACATGTTTTTGTTGTTGTTGCCGGTTTCACTATTAGACTGCATTTGCATTACATGGTCCGGTCTAAAAGAGGAAAACTTGATTCTCTTCTCTGATTGGAGTTTAGTTATCGTCTTTTGGTTTATGCTTCTATTGGTGAATGTTCCCGGAAGGGAAATTGGTTATGACTAAAGGGTTGTTCAATTAAACGAAATACAAATGCAATTTCACAGCTTTAAACGAAACATAAAGCCTCTCGGTTTTGGATTGATTGGAAGTTTGGAACAACCATTGTCTAGTCTCTTTACCCCTTAAAGTTGTGTAGGCAACATATAATTGGAATTATAAACCCCCCATGGCCATAAGCTAAAAAGTTAGATTAATTTATAAAAGATTTTAATTACATGGGAGGTATTAACTGGTCCAAAATAAATAATTCATCAGCTAATGACACATTATTCACATAATAATATCTCGAATTGAATCCCACCGAGAGTGCCCTGCTTTTCCACTGACTTTCTTCATATAATCTCTTTCTCTCTCATTGTATCTCTCACATTGGTAGTTCGGTTTCCATGGCTTCAGCTACTTCCGTCATAGCCTGGTCATTACTCTTTCTCTAACCTCTTTGTTTTCTCCATTACCGTTGAGTCTGTTTCATACTTGTGCTATTACTCCTTCGTTTGATTTCTTTTGGTTGTTCAGGGGCTCTGGAGAAGACGGGCAACTAGGACTTGGAACCGATGAAGAAAAGGAATTGGCTTCCGTCGTCGAAGCTCTTGAGCCTTTCAACGTTCGCTCCGTCGTCGGTGGTAGCCGCAATTCCCTCGCCATTTGCGATGATGGCAAGGTTACTTATCCAATTCACCTTCTTTTTCTCTGTCCTTGTTGTTTCTTCTTTGGTGGGTTTCCTTTAGTACTAACTAAAGTTCAATGCTTTGCTTTGATTTGCAATTTGATTCTAAGCCATGTCTTGAAGATTTTCTTAGGTCAGGGTTTTTGAGATCTGTAGGACTAATTAAAAAGGGTTTAAAGTTCTTCTTCTTCTGAAATCCAACTACAAATGCAACCAAGATGTTTGTTTGAGGTTGCTCTCGATTATATCATCAGACTCTGGTTCTTGTATCCATGTTGTAGTTTATGATTGGTTTTGATTCTTGTCTTGTGTCACCAACATATATAAATAATATCATCTCTTTAATGGTTTCTCAGCTGTTTACATGGGGTTGGAATCAAAGGGGTACATTAGGACACCCTCCAGAGACAAAAACAGAAAGCACCCCTAGTCTAGTTAAGTCTCTTGCCAGCGTCAAGATTGTTCAGGTAAAACTACTTACTATTATAAATTATTTTTGTTATTTGCTTTAATGCTATTTACTCTGAATGTGGTTTATGTAAATGGATCATAGGCAGCTATTGGTGGTTGGCATTGTTTAGCTGTCGATGATCAAGGCCGAGCATATGCTTGGGGTATGCATTTTCTCTCTCAGCTTCTTTCTATTGATTGTGACCTTAATGATCTTTAAAGTGATAACAATTGTGCACCTTTTTGTAATAAAACCTACTTAGGTGGAAATGAATATGGACAGTGTGGTGAAGAGCCTTCCAAGGATGAGACAGGTAGGCCTGTGCGGAGGGATATTGTAATCCCTAAGCGTTGTGCCCCGCAACTTACAGTCCGACAGGTAATTTATGCTGTTAACCTCTCTTCATATACCTCAAGATTTAATTCTTTTTTTTTCCTGTCTAACCCATCTGTTCTCGGGTTTCTATGATTAAAATAACAGGTAGCTGCAGGGGGTACTCACTCTGTGGTTCTAACCCGTGAAGGTCATGTATGGACTTGGGGTCAACCGTGGCCTCCCGGTGACATGTATTAAACCAAATTTCCTTTCATTTATAGAAATGACATTTGCATTTTCTTGTCCTTTGTTGGTAAATATGGGTTTTCCTGTAATTCGTGCTATCGCAGAAAACAAATATCTGTTCCCGTAAGAGTTCAGGGTCTTGAAAACGTTCGTCTGATTGCTGTTGGAGCATTTCATAATTTGGCTCTGAAAGAAGATGGGACTTTGTGGGCTTGGGGTAATAATGAATATGGACAACTTGGAACTGGAGATACACAACCGAGATCTTATCCTATTCCAGTCCAAGGCCTTGATGATCTCACTTTGGTATGTGGTCTAAAACTTCTGGTTTAAGCACTCATTATTATAACTGATGCCTTCAGATATTTAAACTGTAAAGGCATATGTTAAAGCCCAGTGTCTACTACAAAAGCTTAATTCCCTCCTCTAAATGCATCTTAGGTTGATATTGCTGCGGGTGGATGGCATTCAACAGCTTTAACCAATGAAGGAGAGGTATTAGAACTCATGCAGTCTCCTACTATTCTAGAGTCTCACCTTTTATTTCATCTGGCTCTTGATCGAGTCATTGCGGGGTTGTTTCTGAGCTTAATGTAGATCTTTAGTCTTTACTGTAAAAATGTTGTAACTTGGTTATATCCAATATTAGGTGTATGGTTGGGGAAGGGGAGAACATGGAAGGCTCGGATTTGGTGACAATGACAAGAGCAGTAAAATGCTTCCGCAGAAAGTTAATCTCTTAGCTGGAGAAGACATCATTCAGGTAAAAATTACAAACCACCAGTTCTCGACTCTTCTCATAGCTTTGAATGCTCTTATCGTTCTTTTCTTCTCAGGTCTCTTGTGGCGGAACTCATTCAGTCACTTTGACAAGAGATGGTAGGATCTTCTCGGTAAGTCCTCTTAGAGAGTATAAAACATTGTTGGTTATAAACCAAAGTCAATCTCTAAACTTCTCTTTTATATTGATTCCTGTGATCAGTTTGGTCGGGGAGATCACGGTAGACTCGGGTATGGAAGAAAAATGACTACGGGACAACCATTGGAGCTTCCTATAGACATTCCACCACCAGAAGGACGGTTCAACCACACCGATGAAGAAGCCGATGGAAAATGGATAGCTAAACATGTAGCTTGTGGTGGCCGACACACTCTAGCAATTGTGGAATGGAAGTTTGATCAGGAGGAAACAGAATAACCAATGAAGAAGAAAGAGAGAGCAAAAAAACCAAAAACACAAGAGGGACTCTAGAGATAAGCATTTGTTATAGAGAAAAGGGGAGCAAAAGCATATGGTTAAGCTTTTGATACTCCCATGAATGATGAATCTATATGAAAGAGGAAGAACTAATATATAATATCATCATGATTTTGTTTTTGATTATATAAAAATAGATTGAAAAAAGAGAAACAAAGAAGAGGAACCTTTGACAAGTTGGTTTAAACCGTTAAACCTTTATTGATTCTCTTGGTTTAAAGGTTTTTCAACAACCTTTGACAAGATGAGGAACACAAATAGGGAAGATGTACTTTGATTTTCTTGCTTGTCTTTGTCTTGATCTCACCCATGAGAAACATCCAGTTCCTCTCTTCTTCTTCTTGGTCTTCTCTTCTTGTTGTTCTCCTTCTTCATCTTCTTCACTCATATATTGCTTCTCTTCTTCGCCTTCTTCTTCTCCTCCTTCATCTTCCTCGTTGCTCATATCTTGCTTCTCTTCATCTTTTTCTTTCTCTTCCAACTTCACATCCTTCAAAGCTCAAATAACTCTTCATTAACATTTAATATCTTGAGAACAACAAGGCTTAGATATATAATATAGATTCAGACTTATTTTCCTTACAATTTAAGAAGTTTTTTTGGTCTTTTGGCAAATAATCTACAGTTTCATGTCCAAACGTAAACCATCGAGTTTGGATAAAACGAGATTGCTATCGTTATAACATTAGTGCATTATCAAGTTACGCCGCGTAAGAAATTATTAATCATTAGAGTGACTATAATTGTAAATATTTACATAGGAATACATAACATAATATGTATGGTAGTCACGTGAGTTGGAGACAAAATCATGAAATGGGGCCTAATGAAATATATTTTCAAGAAATACGGTTTTTGTGTTTCTATGATTAATACTCTCACATATAGACGGTCATGTGTACTATGTTTCATATATGATGAAAGAATCTTAAATCTTAAAATGAACCATGTAACATATCTACAAAAACAATAATAGAAGAGTTTTATCATTGTCTCTTTCCATGAAAACATTTGGTACTATCATTTGCTTGATGCTTTTCTTATCTTGCGAAAGAATATCTAATTATTGATGCATATGCACGAACAATTCAAAATTTTATGCAATTATTATTTTCCCGTACCTTTTCAATTGCATGGACCTCATGCTAGCGACTAAATAAATATTTCAAACTTTTTAGTAAAGTTTTCATTTCTGTTTTCTAAATTATAACTTTACCAAATTAATAGAATTTAATTTGATACTGTTTTTTCTTAATATTTTGGGCTACGATAAATATTACTGGATTTTAAATCAAACTCAAATGAAAATAAATGAATAAATTCTTTTTGAATTACTGTTATAGTTATAGTGATATAATATATACCTCTTGTTGACCTTTCAATTTGAGATTGAAATCCACTGGCGAATCATCAGCTTCCACGTGTCGTTTCAACGACCTTTCCATAATCGGAGGCGTCTTTGCCGGACTAGGGCTACCGGAGCTAAGATCCACCGACGTCTTACTCTGAATGCCCACATCTCTCTTCATCCCCACAACTTTCTTTTCTGCTAAAAACACCCCCAAAGTTTACTTTCGATCAGAAAAACCCAATCAAGAACAAACTTCAAGAAAGCTAACAACAATCAATTACCTCGAGCAAGAAGTACAGGATCAGGAGCATAAAGATCCTCGTGAATAACTCTAACGTTAGGATTATTATTTGGTTTGTTTTGACCAGTATTATTCATCAATGGATTGGGATTAGGGAAGTGTTGAAGAGGAGCAGACATGGTGGATAAGTTTCTGAAGGATCTTGCACTTAATGTTTTAGCAGACAAACATTCCATTGGAACTTCTCCAGACAATGGATTGCAGATATATTTCTCTGCTTCGTTCCACTTCGAATTTAATGCAAACCCTTCTTGTGCTAACCATTCTCTGTTATTGTACATTGTCTTTGCTTGTAATGCTGCTACAAACAAAATAAATAAGACAAAAACACTTATTGAACATTACTTTTGTTCTGTTCTTTTGTTCTTTCGAGCTTTCTAATGGTAAAAAGCAAAAACTTACCTTTAAGTGCATTGGTGAAGGAATATGTTGATGGGTCAATCTCTTCTGTGATAAAAAGGTTTGAAAATTCTAAACATTTTCAGAAGAAATAATTCTTATTGAGATAAAGAGAAAGAGAAAGAGAGAGATGTGAAGTTTTAAACCTTTGAGAGTGTAGCCAGGAGAAGAGGCAGTACTAGAGATGTTGTTGAAGTTTGTTCTAAAAGAAGACTTGTGATGATCTTCTCGGAAGCTTCCAATGTATGAAGCAGAGAATCTTCTTGAAGTCGGGTTTTCGCGGATTAATCGAGCTCTTCGATCCCATTCTCTTAGGTTCATAAACTCAGGCTCATCTCCTCGCAAAGCCATGGAAACGAGATGTTTCTTCTTTCTTTTTTGAAAAAGCAAAAACTTTTGAGCCAAGGAGGGAGAATGAAGCAATCAGGCAGCACCTATAAAAAGATGTTTTTTACTTTATGAAAAAACGAATTATTTTTTGTACCTTATCTTTTTCAAAAGTTTTTATTGGTTACTCATATTTAAATTCTTTTGTTTTTTTTTTGACAGATTTAAAATATAAAACGTTTTAAAAACTAGAATATATAGAGGTTGTTAATCAAATTGACTGCTTGCCCTGTATTTTTAAAAATACAGTATAGCAATTTTGTTTTTTCTTGGGTGTAATCCATTTATAGGAATCAAACTCACTTGGCATTTTCTGATATTTTGTAGTAGTTTTTAAAAATATGGTCCTTCTTTCTTTTCAAAGTTTTGAGTTCAATTCTTTTATTAACATCTTTTTGAACTACTTTTAATAACTTGATCCAGTTGAGTATTAGCTTAATTAAACAATTTATTTTGAATTAATTTCTTAATGATTGACACCAAATGCAAAAAATAAATGAACGAATTGTCAAACATTGGTCATTTGGAAATACTGTTGTTATTTCAATATAAGCAAAAAATTTGAGTGACAGTAGAATGTATTACTGGTACACACTATTTATGAGTTGAAAAAAATGGCACAGATTTTGGAAAGGTGGACACAGGATCTTTTATGAGTGGTTAATAACCACATGTGATTTCACCAAATATAATATTGTTCAATTGATATGAAATGTTGAAATCCTGATGTAGATAAAAAAAATTAAACAATCTGATAGAAAACGACTTAATACTAACTTTAGTTGGTCGATACATTAAAGGAAAAGTAATGCAAACTAGTTTGACTTGTCGTAGTTGCAAGTGTGTTTTTCTATCCGACCGCACACTCAAATCTTCGTAGGATTCGATCTTCCTACGTAAATTTAGGATCCTTAGGATTACATTATGAATTAGGGTTCATTAATTTATTTGTTGGTGGACTTACACAAAAAGAGAAAAAATAATAATTAGAAGTTTCGATAATCCTAGCTAACACTTGAGGCTGATACATCTACACATATCAAGTAGTTGCAAACAAGTAATTTTCTTCCTTCTCTAATGAAGTGAATTTATAAAAATTAATAAGAAGAGACTTTCCTCCTGAAAATGTATATTTTTACAATGTACTAATATAAGGTAGTCCCATAGTAACAACTAATTATTACTTATTAGTGTTGTAAATATATGTGTGTGTGTGGAAATAATTGAAATCTTAAGAATGGACCAACGAAAAATGTTGTTGGCCAACGTCTAAAATAGAGATGGACCAAAGAAGAGAGATGATGGCACATGGTAAAGGAGTTGGCAGAATGTGAAGAATGGATAGGATGATATGGACTATGGAGTTATATAAATAATATGGTTTATTTTGATTTTAAAAAATGTAAAGTGGTGTATGTGTCTATAGAGTGCAGTTGTTTTCAATAACATGGTCTTCTTTTGTTTGGTTATAGTGAGGCAAATTGATTTGAGGTGTGATCGAGTGGACTCTATATAGAGGGAATCTATAAATAGTGGTTTTGTGGTCGTACGCATAGGCATATCAATATCCATGTCCATGTGAATGTCACATTCATCTTTGTTGTACATGTGGTGAAGATGACTAACTATGAAATTTTATCTATCCTCTTTCTGAAAATAAGTGAATCTCTTGAATCTTAAGAGTTAAAAGTACGAACGTTTTCACATTTAGAATCGAATTAGTATAATCTAACAACATCATTTTCATAGAAAAACTGAACTTTACTCAGTCGAGATGTTCAAATTCAATCAAATTGTATCATAGAACTGATTTTACATTTTGAAACGACTTTTCATGTAATCCCTTAAAAATTATAGGTGACACCAAAACAACAAAAGACTTAGCATTATTTGAAATGTAATATAACTGAAAACATAAAAGTAAAACCAATCTGATATAAATTCAATTACTCTATTTCACTGATTCAAAATAAAAAAAATTACTCAGATTTCACTAGGCGAAATATAAGTAAAAAAACTTAGATTTAGCATTCTGATTCAAAATATCAAACGGTCCAAGTAGTTATATTGGCATATTAAAGATTACATAAATCCGTGGTTGTTATATAGTTTCAAAACCTTTTGGTTTAAGGAATACAAAACCGGAAAAAGGTTATTGAACCGGCCGGTTAAGCAACAAAATGGGGAACCCACAATAGAAACTAATGATTGTGGTGGGGGCAGAAGATGCATGCAAATGTAGGCATCACTTGTGACAGGTGAAATAAGGAAAATGATTCATTTTTATAATCTTTGTCTCTTCTTTTTCTTCTTGCAGATTATCTTCTTCTTTTTTTCTTCACTCTTTTTAATTTTCATTTATTTATATTCTCACTTCTTGTCCTTTCTTTTGTCTATTTTGTTGTTCATCTCAAAACAAATTTACCCACGAAATTCAAATTTGAGCCGATTCTTTCTTTTTTTGGGGTTTTGTAGTACAAATCATGACCATTTCTCTTTTTACACATATAGAGTAAGGTATTTATGAATCGCTTTTCCAATGTGACCAATCTAATATTTATTGCAGGAGATAGTACATGTCCATGTGAAGTTTTCTTTATTATTTTTTCTAATAGTTTTAATTATTTTTCAAAGTAATCTAAAAATAGTGAATTTGAATTTATTTTTAGTTATTCAATTTAGTTTATTCTCTATAACTATGAATAGTGAAAATTTTAAATAAAATACATAAAAATACAAGATCAGATGTATTTTTTTTTTTTAAAGAAAGGAAATGAAAACACACCAAGGAAACTATACGTAAAAATAAAATTGAATATCCCATTGATTACAAAATAAGTATTAAACTTTTCTATTAATAACTAAATAAGTGGGTAGTACACACCGCTTAACCCTTTTTAATCTATAAACATGAGACTTCAAAACGTAATCAAGATTTTGCACAAAAAAAAAAAAAAAAACGTAGTCAAGATTAGTCGCTGAAAATTTTGAAATACCAAACTTTTACCATTTAAAACATTTATTAATCAGTTATGCTCATAGTAAGAAAAATTCAAATAATTATTTTCAACATTTAACTAGTTTGTAAACGTGTCATCGCCCAATCATAGTCCAAACTCCAAACTAAAAACTTGGTGTGAGTGTGACTTGTAAACGCAAAAATAATTAAGTCAGGCCACATGTTCTAGATGTCTTGAGCCCATAAAGCCCAAAAAGTAAATGTCCAATAGTCCATATAAATGCCTGATTGTGAGATTAGACTTTGACTATATTAGCTCAACATTTAGTTATTTACATATGCATGCATATGAATTTAATTAGTTGTTCAGTATTAGTGGAACTAATCGCAATGGTGAAAGCTTTTAGTGGACAATAGTTCTCTGATGGACCAATTTAAAAATAATAACATCTTATATGCAATTCGATGAAGAAATCCTAAACAAAAGTTTCTCTATAAAGTCTTTTTTATAAGATTGAAAAGAAAATACTGATAATAAGATTTGTAAAATGATTTCACATAGAAAATCCTATAATTAATAACTAGAGAGAAATGTATTCAATTTTGTAACAATTATATTTATATGAGGCGTGAGGGGTCGAAATTAAAATCACTAATACCAAGATATCGGATGCTTCATAAAACAGAAACTAATCACCCTACTATAAAGTCTATAATCAATGATTAGTTAACGAAACAGTCGAAACTAGTATTACAAAGCCGAAACTAGTACTTGATGCGTTGAACCGTACAGTACTGTTTTTAATTACGCACACAATCTTTGATTAATGCAAGGCAAAGATACGGCTTAATGATACACAAATGATGTTCAAGTTCACTGTTACATCTCAAATCTATATAGATATTGAGCAACAAAATATATCAAATAAGAAAATAAATCACATCAATATTATCAAGGAGACAAGGTAAACAAGGTTGTCTGGATTATGCCAAACATTAAGCATATGCAGTCACGCGAATGTCACGTGTGGTTGGCTGGCTCCACATCTTTTTCATTTGCTACTGTTTTTTTTGTTCCTTCTCATTTTTTTTTCTAATGACTACAAGTATTTGAAAAATAGTAAATTGCAAGTTTGTGAACAAAAAAAAAAAGTAAATTACAAGTTGTTTGGAAAACGAGGGAACATGAGCTTTGGAGACAAACACAATTTTAAGGCTTGTCCCTGGTTAATTACTCTCCTTTTTTTTTGGCTTCAAAAACATTGCATTATTGGTAATTTCTAGTAACTTATTGAGATTACAATATGTTTGCTTCTTTCTGTTTTTAGTTCTTGAGGTCATTTACCGTAAACCATATCTTTCCACTGAAAAATAAAAAAAATCTTTGGGATATTGGATATTATTCATATTCTCAACTAAAGTCTCGAAAAAGTAACGTCCCCGCGACGTAACATGTAGTTGAGATATGTCCACATATATAGTTTTGACTTATATATTAAGAGATAATATCTGGCAATTCGTGTATTTACAGTGTACATATATAGAGATATATCAAAAAATTTCGTCCGTAATTCATAACGTTCTGTCTTGAAACATGACATAGGGAAAATAGAGCTAGTGTGGTGACCACCGATTAAACAGTTTCCCGTATTCTAAGCTTTGGTATTTGAAATGTGATTAATTGACAAACAAATATGGTATTTGTATGATATTTTAAAAAGGTTAACTTGTTTGGTTTAGTGGGGACTTTGAAGCAAGCAAGGCCAGGTTCAAGTTATGTTGATTGCATGGTGGAACACGAGAAAAGACATGTGGGATTCTGTTTTATATGAACTTGGTTTGATAATTGTTTTAGTTTGGTTTGATTGGAAAAAAATTAAGAGTAATAATCAGTAATCAGCCCAAGTTCCAATTTTGTTGGCTTTGATGAAATCATTGATATTTTATTCATTTTGTTAAGTGTTTCTTCACACATTAAAAAAGAAAACTTTTCTTTATTTTTTTGATTAGTACACTTTTCATTTTTTGGGATATACTTAATATTTAATTTTTTTTTTTTATTATCAAAACTGTAACCCTGCATGCATACCACAAGTTCTCTCTATATATACACACCTCCACTAGTAACTTCTCCTTCAAATCAGTTCTCTTCTATCCAAAGCTTAGTTTTTTTTGTCTCTGTCAGTCTTAAGCTGTGCCAAATTAAACAGTTTTGCTTCTTTAGCTTACTCTTAAAAGACAAAAACAAGTCTCATTTTTTCGCGAAAAACCAAAACTTTCCCACCTAAATTTTTTGTTCAACGATTGTTATATATCAAACGGGTTATTTGAAAGCTTGAAAATGGAAATGAAGAGGGTCATGATGAGCTCATCAGAGAGATCAAAGGAGAAGAAGAGATCAATAAGTAGAAGATTGGGGAAGTATATGAAGGAACAAAAGGGAAGGATTTACATCATCAGAAGATGTGTGGTCTTGCTCCTTTGTTCACATGATTGATTAAAAAGTTTTAACAATGCCAAGTTCAAATGTATGCACGTGTGTGTCAGTGTGTGTGTGTGTGTGTGAATGTGGCTTATTAAGTGAGGGAAAGATTAGTGCTAGCTAGGGGAGAAAACCGGTTTGTTTGGTTTTATTTTGTGACCACCGTTTTGTATATATAATGACCTTAACCGGTCGATTCGATGGTCGTTTTTCTTAAAACAAATGTTACTCAATAATTTAAATATTGATTCATGAATGGTTAATTTTTTTTTTTTTTGGTTTTATTCATCAATGGTTATTGGTTAAGAGTTCTAACGTATTAATCAGTTGTGATAGACCGTCAGATTATCTAGAGATGTTAAATAATCGCACTGATTTGGATTCAAGTTTCGTATTGATCAATACAATTAACATGGTGAATTATATAAATCACGAAAGGTAAAGTCAAATGGTTCCAAAATTACTGATTATGAAATAGATTAAGATATATGCAACTACAAATACATTTTTGTTAAAGATATAACTACAAATATAAACAATACAAATTTTCAATCCCTTAATTAGTCTTCAAAGATAATGACCTCTTCTTCAAATATATGCTTCTTCTACTGCTTGCAATACCGTCACCATCATTGGAAGAACCCTCTGAATGAGCAAGCAACTTTCCTTTTTGCTTACGGTCCAAGTCATCTTCATCATGTTCATTATCAGCTACATCATCATAATGTTCGTCCCTATAGCTCTCTTCTGAGGATGACTCATCGCGTGGTGTTTGAAAAATAGTAATACTCTCATTCTCCCTATTTCGGAAAGAGAAGCTTCTAGAACCTCCTCCGTACAAGGGAAGAACATAATCTTTTAACTTAGACTTTGACTCATCTATGTCTCTTCCAAGACTATAGGTCGACGAGAGTTTCCTTTTCACGTTTTCCCTCTCTTGAATTAAATCACCGATTTTATCAACCATGGATTCATTGGCTGTTGATTCGCTTTGAAGTCTCGTTATCGTTTTATCAATTTCTCTACTCTTCCTGTGCAGCAAACGCTGGTGAGAAAAATTGACTGTGAGGTACTGGAAACAGAGGATTCTTGGGATGTAAGTAATATAATGAAGTTGAAGATGCTTGTGTAACAAGCTAGGGTTTCTTACTCGCTTGTCCAAAAAAGCACTGAAGGGACGATCTTGAAGCTTTTTCTTCTTCCAGAATACAAAACAGAACCTCACAAGAGTCGCAAAGAGGACCATAATCACAAACTCGAACAGTAAAAACCAAATTATCGCTCTTTCATTACCTAAAGGAAAAAATAACAGTCTTTCTTAGAGATATGGATGTCCAAGAAAATTATTTGAAAGATACTGGATTTTTAGAGTTTTCGAGTTTAGTTACCAATATAGATATCAAGATGCTCTGGTTCTGAAAATGAACAACTAGATGACAGCTTTTCGTGTTTAGAACGACATCGAAATGGATTTCCAGAACTGGAGGCTGCAATGAACGCAAGAACAATCCTCTCATCCAACAGAAAATGTTGTAGATCTTCGTCTAATAACAAACCCGGAATTTGATCTGATACAAAAACCATTACCATCAAATCATAAAAGTGTATATAGTTTCTAAGAGACTGAAAGTAGTCCTAATTAAGATTTGGGTTTTACCAGAATAACTCTGAGACCAGTAGATAGATCTTGTCTCTGGAACTACAAGTGAAAAGACCGCGGTTTCTGGTTTCTTGGCCGACACATAAGTGTAATCCTCAATAACATGGTCGATCTTTCCTTCGAGTTTTGTCTGAGAAACATAAACCGCATAGCCCGAGCAATCGAGTAATGGCTCTATTTGGATCACTGAATCTGTTTCTATGTTTTTCGGTATCTTATGAAGCTCCCCTGTTCTTGAGAACGAGTACAATGTCCCATCTAGTGAACCAATCGATGCCCAACCTGTAGAAAAAAAGAAGAAAAAGATAAAGATCGATCTTACAGGTGAAATTATATTAATAGATTTGTTTATGAAACTGACTGTTTGAGTCTATGACAGGGTCTGAAGCAGAAGTTTCTGCTAATGGACCGACGGTTTTTTCCCACAGAATGTCGCCGGAAAACGAATCTAATGCGAAAACGAGTGATTTCAAAGGAAAAACAACGTAGACTAGACCGTTATCCCCCGGTGTAACGGTGAATAATGGATCCACTAGACTAAAATCTTGAATCCATTGGTAGTAAGTGCCACGGAGAGATAACGAGTAGAGTTCTCCTTCATTGTTTGAAATCTGAAGAAATTAAAAACAGAGCAAAAATCAAGAACTCATCATTGATAAAACGTGAATGGAGAATAACAAGAGAGATAGAGATCTTACATAGATGCTTCCTTCGCAAGAATCAATCACTGGTCGAGAATTGAATGTACAGTTATCATAATCTTTTCGACATCCTAGTCGGTATCCGAATCGTTCGATTTTAGGCTCTGCAATCCAGAGTTGCTGCCGAAACATATTATAAGCGTAGAGACCGTGATTCTTAACTGTGATGTACACGGAAGAACTCGATATGCTAACCGCGAAACCAAGAATCGTTTCACAGGGATCGAAGAACAATTCCGGTTCAGATTTGGTTCCGTTTCTTGGGAAAATAACTCTCAGGATACGATTTTCTGCAAGAACAAGCATCTGAAAAAACAAACATCACTTAAGGAAACAGAGGAAAAATACAAAAACAGAGTGATTGGAATGTACCTGGTTAAACCCAGAGTAAACCGGGGAAAAATCGGTGTTACATTTGAAATTCATGTGTACCGACCAAGCGATTGATCCGTTGGACTCGAAAGAGAAGAAGTCGTTGTCAGAGCAAGCGTAGACTCTGCCGTCATCGCCGATGAGTGTCTTCGAGAGAATTCGAACAGATTTCTTAGTCGCAGTTTGGTCTGGAGATTTTGAAATAACGCTATTATATTGATTTTGCGGAAAACTATTACTGTCAAATGTGGCGGGAGAACGAATTTACCTTGAAATTGAGAGACTGCGGAGAAGAAGACGAAGAAGAAGGGTAAGGAGATATAAAAGAATCTGAAAGTCCTCATTGTTGCAGATTTTCGCAGAGAGGTGTGCCACCGAAATTAGGGTTCATTCGATAACTGAATTTTTTTTTTCTTCGATGCAAAAGAAACAGTTAGGGTTTCACTCCAAAAAAAAGAAAAAGGGAAACAGTTAGGGTTTATCAATCTATTTGACTTGAGATTGACGCAAACATTAGAAATAGAGAGAATTTACCTTTTAGAACCGAAACCACATGGAACAAAGAGTACCGCTTGTGACAGTTACTACGTACAGAGTTACACACTGTGCCGTTTATGGATTTGGAACAAAAACTGCAAGCTGTTCATTGGTGCGGCATGTGGAGGTTACTAAAATCCTGGGATAATTTAATCGTGACTGAGAGACAAATTTTAATTTTCTGCAATTACAGTATTTGGTTATGTCTCTAAATCATCTAACACACCAATAATCAAACTTTTTTTTTATTCAGACACTAGAAACAGCAACAAAAACACATTGGTAATAAATCTTTAAACAAAAACAAAGAACATTAATTAGTCTTTTTTGTATTATTCTCTAGAATACAAAGGGAACAAGAGCCTTGATATGCTTGGGGAAGTCATCAAACTTTGAAAGATACCAACTTCGTGTAGCGTAACTCCGACCGATGAGGTACAACATTGTTCCCATAGCGAAAGAAAATGAATAAATGGTCTGAGAGATCATAAAGAAGCTCCAAAACACAAGAATCTCAAATAGATAGTGAGGGCATACGATTATATCAAAGAGACCTCCTTTTGGTATCTTGTACTCTTTCTTCCCATCTTCTTTCCTTAACTTAGCTAGCAAAACATGGTGATACAGATTCCCAACAATTCCCACCACAAACATGAGAATCCCGGCGAATTTCATATCGAAACTCGGCTCGGTCAGTCCCAAGGTGAGATTTTGACTGTATAACATGAATGCCGTGGATGAGAAATAGCTGCTACTTATGACGAAAGCCGAGTCTACAGCCATCCCACCACTGTATTTATGAATGAACAGAACCTGTTCGATGAAATGCGTCAGAGAGCTAAAACAATTAAAGGTTACTTCTTAGATGATTATAACAACTCCTAATCAAAACCCAAGAAATTGGGACCTCACAAGCTTAAATGATGATTGATAATAAGTCTAAGTATGTTTGTTTACTTATGAATGAACATAACGTGTTCGACAAAATGCGTCAGAGAGAGAGGGAGCGAAGGGTTTGTTTACCTCGAAGACCCTCTTGAAGAAATGGATGGCAAGTGCGGATTTGAGAAGAAGAAACCTGAGATCATCAGAAGGTAAGACGAAGAAAGAAGACGCAGCGGCGAGAAACGCAGGTGTGTATAGCAAAAGCATTCCATTTCGGCTTGAGATGCTGCCGAATCGCTGCTTTTGTGGTTGTGGTGATGATGATGATACGCCGAATTTGGAGTATTTGAGATGATTTCCTGTGACTTCAGACCAACCGATCTTGGCCAGAGCGGCTAAACCAACGACGCTCATACAATTGAGCAATATCGATGGAGGTGGTGGATATACAAAACTTGTCACCATTTCCATTGATGTTTTGTTTCTCTTTGGAAGAAAGAAGAAGCTGTTGTTTATGCAATTTTGGATATTTTTTGTCCTATCCAAATCTCTTCTATTAATAGCCACAAATTTTTACTAATTTGTTTGATGAATATTACTTAATGATTAAGGTGACACCGACATGAAATCAGATGCAATTATGCAGATATGATTCGATTTAGCTGTCTTTTTCTTTCATATAAACGTATAAAGTGTGGGTGTAATTCTTGACTTATACATATATTAATGACTAATGTTAAGAAACCTCTATATGTGATTCTCACTTTGATGAATTTATTGTGTGAACGTTTCCATTTGTGGGTGCAACCGTGTAACTCTGACTTTGAATGGAATGTGAACAAAGCTCCGTGATGACGAATGTAGATTCATGCCGTTTTCTAATGGACGGACAACGTCCACGTGTGTTTCCTTCAATACGAAAACACGTCGTTTCTCTCACGGAGAGAAGGACTACATGCCGTTTTACTAAATAAGTACATTCATGTCCGTCGTTTACATCGATTGATATGGAAAAATAAGTTCCGTTTTAGTTTTGACAACTAGTTACTAGAAGCAAGCAACATGTGAACTACGTGTTGTCTTTATGAGACAATTTCTTTGTTTTTTCACTTTATCTTTCTCCATCACTAGTAGGTGTGTGTGATAAGCATGTATTATAAGATCACCGCTGACGTGGCGCATGAGCTGGCAGGAACAGAATAAGAGATTGGATGAGCTTGAGTGAGCAAAGACTTGGAATCATTGAGGAGTATAAAGAGTCATTGGAGTCATGTATACGATTAATTATGCATTGTTTTGTGAGTGTAGCAACAAGCCTGCGAGTTGGTTAGATTCAGAGCTGCGTCTCTGTCACCATTGTTGATCAATAAAGAAGTACAGAGAGTTAAAGGATAGAGTTTACATCAACCTTATAATCAGTGTGCAAACAAACAAGGAAACTAGTATGCATTCTCAAACTTGAACCATTCCCAAATTCCAAACATAATTAATCCAGACCCTACACTGTGTATCCAAAGTTTTTCTTATATAAAAACTTTGAACTAACCCTAAGTACAGTACAGTAAATAACTTCTTATATAACAAGCCTATACAGTTACAAAGGCACAACATATATATTCCCCCAACTCCCCCAAAAAATCATACAAAAAACAAGAATCCCTAAGAGATTCAAGAAACAGAAACATCTTCTTCTTCACATTCATGTATAGATTTCATCTAGGACCAGAGAGCTCCATTGCTTGCACAAGTAAACTAGAGTCATCAGTAAGATCAGAGTATCTGTCTGAAGATGACATCAATTCATTTATCCTGTTGCTACATTTTGAAACACTGTCTGATCTTTGAGAAGCTTCCCATTTCTCTGCTAGTCCATCTCCTTCCAGCATTCGAACAACTTCAGACATTTTTGGTCTATGTCCTGGCAGATACTGTGTACACAACAAAGCTACTCTTACCATTTCGTCTAACTCAATCTCATCATAGCTCTTCTTCTTCAACAGTTCTTTATCCACAAGTAGCTCAAGTTTCTTCTCTTGATGAATCTTTTTAACCCAATCAAGCATCACGCCTTTTTGGTTAGCTGCTTTACCAAACTCAAGAGCTCTTTGCCCGGTTACAAGCTCAAGAAGAAGAATCCCAAACCCAAAAACATCGGTTTTCTCAGAGGATTGACCAGTTGAGAGATACTCTGGAGCAATGTGACCAACCGTGCCTCTAACCGCAGTTGTGACATGAGAATCTTGATGATCCAAGAGTTTAGCTAAACCAAAATCGCCAACCACAGCTTCACAGTAGTCATCAAGAAGTATATTCGCTGCTTTGACATCGCGGTGGATAATCTTCGGATCACATTGCTCATGGAGATACACAAGCCCTCTTGCAGCTCCTATCGCTATCCTCTTCCTAATGCTCCAATCAAGAACCGGTTTTGCTTTCATCCGAGATGCAACGCTTCCATTAGACATGTAAGGATAAACTAGAAGCTTCTCCGCTTGTGTGATACAGAAACCGTAGAGTCTTAAGAGGTTTCGATGAACAGCTAAACTGATCATTTCTACTTCTGTCTGAAACTGAATCTCTCCTCCTAATGCTCCTCCATCTTTAAGCCTTTTCACTGCAACCACGGTACCGTCTCCAAGTATTCCCTTGTATACATTTCCATATCCACCTTTCCCCAATAAGTTCTTACTGCTGAAGTTATTCGTCGCGATCTGAAGATCCCTGAAACCGAATCTCCTCAGGTTTCCAAGTGAAACTTCCTCATGATGATTCCCATCTGTTGAATAAGAGAACTTTCTTTCAAACAAAAAACTTGTAAGAATGTTCAATGCAAGTAAGAAACTGAGTAAGATCAAACCTTTAACATCAAAGAATGTGTTTTGGTTATGTCTTTGTCTCCACCAGAGAAACAAACCAACAGCAATGAAGATCAATGATACAGTCCCAACGCTGGATCCAACAGCGATTGCCATTTTGTGATTCCTCGATCCACCGGTGTATAAAGGAGCTTAAAAAAAGAAAAGAGCTGTTAGTTAGGTATTATCATAATACCAAGATTAAAGTTTTTAAAAGTATTTAGTTAGTTACCTCCAGTTTGATTCAAGTTCATAGACATAGGTATCAATGTTGTTCCATTGCAGTCTGGTTCGGTACCCGTTGGACAAATCAGTGGGTTCCCAACGATGCTGTAATCAGAAGGGAAACAATGAAAGGTTATCATAGAGATAAAGAGAGTGAAAGAGTGAGACATTGTGAAAAAATCAATCACCTAAAGGTCTTTGCAGCAAATCTTGGGACAGGACCACTAAGATTGTTGTATGATAAATCACTGGAAACAAAAAAACAGATCAAATCTCAACATTACATGTCTCTACATATGAATTGCTTACTGGTTAATGTAGACTGAAGATTAATTAGCTTACAGAAAGGCGAGGTTTGTCATATTGGATAGTGACAGAGGAAAAACTCCAGAGAGAGAATTGTTGTTAAGCCTCCTGATGATACACAAAAATGACATATCAAGATCACAAATTCCTTATAAAAACAACACAAATTAAGAGATCCATAACAAATTTTTACTATTCTTACAGGTATTGCAGGCTTCGGAGATAGCCTACTGAAGAAGGAATTTCACCGCGGAAGAAGTTATCAGAGAGATCAAGAGTCTCAAGCCTCGTAAGCCGACCAATCTCAGTAGGAATTTTTCCTGTTATGTTGTTGTTCTGCAGCAGCCTGTAAGAGAGAATAAAAAATCATCAAGAACACACACACAAACACAAAACACAGAGTGTAATCAAAGTGCAAAACTTTATAATGGTTTTAAGGAAACAGTAAGTACTTACACAATCCGCAGATTTGTTAAGTTGGTAATGCTTGGAGATAATGTACCAGATAAATTCTGACTAGGTGTGCCCCTGTAATTATATGAAAGCACTTTTTAATCTTCACATGAACTTGCTTGTACATCAGTATAATATATGAGTGTATCAATGTAAATGTGAAACTTACAAGCCAATGACAAAGTTTTCTGAAGAACAAGTGACCATTGTCCAACTACAAGGATCAACAGCATCTCTATCCCAGTTATCAAGAACACCATGAGGATCATGTAATGAAGCTTTTATGTCCATCAAAGCTTGCACTGAAGAAAATAAAAAACTCCCACATTAGTTTGGATCAAGAAGAAATATATACACACATATATACATAATAAACCCATGTTGCAGAAATTGAAATACTTTATTTGAATTCCCATCAACAAAAATTCTAAAAATACCAAATATCAAACACTTCATCTACAAAAGTGACAATGTAAAAAAAAAGATTCGAAAGAGTGAAACGTTATAATGAATATACCTTCAAAGTTAACTCCTTTAGGAGAAAGCAATCCGTGAACAGAAGAGCTGAGAAGGCATAAAAATCCCAAGAAGCAAAAGAAAGATCTTGTTATCATCATCATCATAACAATAGTACTCTCCATTGTTGAAACAGAGAGAAAGGAATGAGCAGAAAACAAGATGTACTCAGCTTCCAGATAATTTGGTATTTGATGGAGAGAGAAAGAGAGTAAGAGAGAGTGAGATTGGAAGAATCAAAAAACCAAATCTTTATCCTTTTTCTTTTCAATTTGGGTTAAAGTATAAACATTTCAACATCAAGAAGAACCCACTTCACCAAAAGCATAACCTTTATTAAAAAAAAACTATTTTTTTGTATGTCAGAAACAATATATACAAACTTTATATAGATACCAGATTCATTGGTAGTCTAAAGTGAAATTCATATAGCATGCTTGTCGATAAAGCTTGTCTGTGTGGGGAGACCGTTAAAAAAGTAATAAATTTTAAATTAAAAAATGTAAGAAAAATATATTAATAATTTTGCCCATATTCTTGTAATCGACAAGAATAGTCAGTAAAGCAAATCTTATTTTGTGTATTTCAAAAATTAAAAAAGGGTAAAACAGGAAATTAGATTACTGTTCTTTTGCTAGCTGCCACCCTGTCATGTATTTTGTCTATGGTTTTTAAGTTTTAGTTTTTGTTACATTTTTCCCTTTTTTCAATCTTAGTTTATTTCACATACACTTACATAGATAGTGTTCATAATGTTGAGTTCTGATGAAAACACATTGATGACTGATTGCTTGGTAGAAACGGAACCCAACATCCATGGTTAGTCATGCATAGCTAAACCTTAAACTTTATTAGTTCCTCCTCAGTATATAAATACAGTATGTTTTTGCATGTAATCAAAATTTGGGGTTAATATGTTTTGAGAATGTGAGAACTTCGATGGAAAAGATTATATGAAAAAGAAACTAGGCTCTAGATCATTTTTTTCTTTATTGATTTTGTTGCCCACTCAATCTGCAGCATCTTTGTCTTCTCGATGTGTGGAAACACGAAGATATTAGTAAACTCTTCAAAACGATTTATAAGAGGATAAAAAAAATCTTCAAAAAACGTTGTAAGTTAATTATTTATAATATTCTTTTAGAAACTTTAAATCTTTTATCTTAAAGTCGAGATTACAGTGCCACAAAACGAAAATGTTAAAAGATTTAATTGTATGTAGAGTAATCATTTTTAATATAATATAAAGTAGTGTATATAGATTGTAGAGTATTTTTGCTTTCTCTATATATATTTTGGGGGTCAGAAACTTATTTTGCTCCCTTATTATTTTTTCTTAAATTTATGCGGAACTTTGGCTTCTTCTTTTTTTTGAAACTTTGGCCTTTTGCATGGAAAAGAAATAGATTCGTTAAATCCCACTAAGAGCTGGCGATCACATTTACCTTCCATCAGGAAAAAAAGAATCTATATATAAAAACCAACAAATTTTCAGAATGAAACACCTTTTCTTAATAATCAAAATGCAAATACTTTAAATTAACCCACTCTTTGTTTATGTTACAACTACAAAATCTATATTCACTATATTGTAGTGTACTAATAATAATAATAATAACAATAGTGTGTATAAGATAACCAAGAATCCAAGTCCAAGACATTACAATTTGTCCAAACCTCGCGTCGTTTTCATGGGTTTTTGTCTATGTGTGAGTTGGCAGTAATATTATGACATGCATTTGCATTTGTTCAAAGTATATATATACTATATATCTATGGTGTTAAAACAAATATGCTTCACTTGGTTAAGTTAAATATTTAATTATTATCATTCATTAGAGTTATGTCGGGTTTTAAATATTTTAATCATCTAGAAATTGGAGAAGATTTCGTTTTTTTTTTATATTAAATATTATTTCGATATAACCTAAACGGTTTATATATTTGTTATTCACCAAAACAAAGGAATATCCATTCAACATGTAAATCATTATTTTTCATATAATTTAGCACACTGATTTTGCAAGGTTCTATTTATTTAAATATATTCACATTCGTACATCATCGTTATCTTCATAAATGCGTACCGACCTGTAAAACAAAAGGAAAGAAACAAAAACAAATATTCTAAATTTGTGGTGAACATATATAATTTTTTCTTGTTCAAGAACTACTTTCCCAAACGTCATTCCTAGTCAAGTTTTTATAGTTTGGTCTCCACGTGACACGATTTCTTAAAACTCGATTTATGAGAAACAATCATTCATATTTAATGCTTTTCTCGTTGATTTGACGTTTGATGTCAAATGGGTTCTGTGAATTTCAGGGGAAACAAAAATGAAAATCATAAGATTACAAAACATGACATGAAAGATTGTGCAGTAATGCAGGTAGAGAAAAATGGTTCCCAACTTGAGTCCTATGCCTAAGGTACTCATGAAGCTAAATTGTCTCAACTTCAATCATGTTCGGGAGAGTGATTGATGATGATATTACATTTGATTAGGCCATCCTTTTATTTGAACTCACGAAGTACTTACTCATTAGAAGTTTTTTCCGTGATTACTACAATCTTACAGATTTTGTAAATTAGTTTAAAATTTAATACAAATTTGTTAGTCACAAGTCACAACATACTAATAAGAGAGATATATAAAATGTAAGTATGTGTAGATCAAGACGGAATATATAGATAACTCTACAGAATTTATATTTTGTTCGTTTTTAAGTGATCTATAAATCGCTTATTAAGATTCAAACTATTTCTGCCATTTACAGCCATTACATTGTATATATATGCTTGGCAATGTATAATTAATACGACACACCCAAATTGTCTAACACTTTGTTTTTTTCTCACTTAGAGTTTTGTATTTGTCTTTATTTAACTCACCTAATTGTCATCAAGTTCCTGGTTAGCCGAAAATGATATCTTATTTTAAGGTTATAAATTATTATTATTATTTGACATAAAAGACGGTTTATATACTTGATTTAAGGAGGCTAAAAGTACTAGTTTTCTTACAATAAGTATTAAGCCTATATAACGCAAAATAAAAAGGCATTTAAAAGCATATGGAAGCTTTTCTTTTTCGAATATTATACTCTTATAATTCCTGAAATTAAGAGGACAGTTCACTGCGAGTAATCAAGTATACAATAACAAACAATTTATAATCATATTGTTTCCTAGAATCCGTTGAAATCATGAAATTTTGAAATTAATTTGGGGCTCCATTTGAATAAAATATCTCAATAATTGTATTTGCATGGTTTATTGGAATATAATGATTATAACCATGTCTTGTCGGTCCATGAAAATGAATCGATGAAGCAACTTTCCATCATTTCCTTATCTAGGTGATTATTACATCAAAGCGTGACATTATTAGTTAGCTTTAAGGCTTTAACATTAGCATGTATACATGTATTTGGTGCAATAGATTTAAAACTACAAATCAACACAAAAGTTTATAATGAGATTCAATTTCAAATGTTTTTTTTCCGTCATTCGATTTCAAATATTAAGATTCTAAATTGTTATATGAAAAGTATGTGGCCCATTTTTCACACTATACCCCAATTTATAAGTTTTATTTCATTTGTGATGTATTACATAGCGGTGAATACAATTTATGCGGTGAATAGTTATTTTGTTTTGTGAACCACTTTTGGATCACATACCATCTATTCAAATTAGGTTGGTTTAAGAGCTGATTACATTTATTTTTTCTATTTAAAATATCTATATTAAAATTAGTACAAATTAATTTTCTCAATCAATAAAATTCTATTCGATTATTTCAACTACTCAAATAGTAAAATAAATAAATTAATTAAAGCTTAATAATTATGAAATTTGAATTACATTTACTATAGTCATTGTTTTTTCTAATTTTTTACTACTTGTTTCGCATGATCCACTTATGCACTAACTAGTAAGTAGAATATTATTTCTAATTATTTCATATGATCCGTTCCTTACAAAGATACCATTCATATGTCACCATTCAAAACCTAGATGATAAATTAAAATTTTTATAATAGTTTTAACTAATTTTAGATGTCTAAATTTTTTTTTAAAAATTGTTGACAAATGCATGACCACTTTTTTCGGATGTGTGGGACATTTGTGTTGTAATTAAACATCTCATTTCTTTTGAAATAGTTACATCATACATCATGCTTATGGATTCACCCAACACACCAACTGCTACTCCTATTCAACAACATGCATCATGGGATTTCATTTTAATTATTTGTTTGGTATAAACAAAACATCAACATTTCATTTTCCTTCACCCAATAGTGTCGCAAACATTCTAACAAATCCAAATGATTTATTGAAACCATATAATTTTTTTTTTTTAACCATGTAAAATTTTGTTACAGCCACCTGATTACATGTCTAAATACTGATAGCCATATTTAAGTTCATTCCATTTGAATTTTTTTTTAATGACTATCTTTCTCTCAAGCTAACAAATTATACACGAATCTTAGGAATCATCACTCATATATATAGCTCATTCAAATAAATCTTGTAACGAACCGAAGCAAATTTTTTAAAAAAGAAATATTGAACTTTATACATGCGTAAATATTAGATTTAATCGGTCCCAAGCAAGCAAGTAATTAAGCGTGCTTAGTGCTTACACAAACAATTGATTTCTTTCTTTCTTTTTATAGTTTTTTTGCCGGGAAAGTGATAGAAACTTTGTCTCCTCGTTTTGAAAGTTGAAACCTTTAAACCTCTTTTTCTCTTTCTTCTAAATTCCGACCTAAGAAAAGAAGAAGAAGCATATGGCATTGCTTCATAAACCGGAAACCCACCGGATGAATCCAAGTGTTTAAAACGGTCCCCTTTGTTAAATAGCAACTAATCATACAGAAATGATGACACATCTCTCTCTTTCTTTATTTCACTCTTTCACTCTTTTGTCTCATTTCTTGTAAGAATATCAATTTAAAGCTTGTTGTCTTTTTATGTTGCTATGTCGCTCTCTCACCGATCTGTTCCTCCTCGTTCAGTCCTTTTTTTCTCCACACTCTCTGCAGAAAATTTCAAAAGACTTTGCAGAGATGATGCTATTGACAATGAGAATGAAAACGGTGCAAGATTTCAAACATCCACATACAGAAGAATTATAGATCAAGATTGTACAAAACAGATGGATATAGATTGCGACAAAGACCAGCACTACAATTCAAGATGCAATTACTAAACGGACCGTGCTTTGTGGTCCTGTTTCTCTATCAATAATCAGAAAAGAACAAAGACAATGGAAAACTATCCTTGAGAGTTGAGTCTATCTATGTTGGATTAGTTTTGGTATCTTAATATCTCAGGCCCATGAGGTTACAATAGACTTGGTTGATTCTCCTCAACAAAAGCCACATCATTTACTTCTCACGTTCTAAACTAAACAATGAGACTTTCCATAAACAAATCCCATCATCAAAGATCCTCCAATTTGATACCATAAACACTTGGCAATGTCAAACACTAGTATCTGATCTATAGGCAATACTTGTACAGAGAAAAAGTTACAACATGAAAATAAAGTTACAGAAAGATCTTGTTAACAAATAATGATACTCGGAAGTCGGAACAATCCATGGCATAGCATAAGATGATAAGCAAGTGGAAAATAAAAGAACATTGTACCTTAAAATTATTTGCCAGTGCACCAGGTTGATGAAGACAGTTAACTGGTGAATGGTGTTACATGTAAACAAAAGGGAACATCGGGAAATATTTCTGACCAAAATTTTTGAATCAAATGCCCAGAAACCAAAAAGACTTGGAGGAATGTAAACTAAAACTGGAGCTAAGCAGAAGCAGCCAAAGGTTTTTCTACAGTAGACTCGTTAGGTTTCATGGTATTGAAGAGTTCTAGAACATCCGGATTGTTACGGATATAGTTTGGGCACAGAGAGAGTAAATCTTGTGCTTCACTGTGTCTTGCAGACTTCATCATAGTTTCAAATACACGCAGAACCACTGACATAGATGGAAAGTTCTTCGAGGTCATAGCCTTCAAAAAACCGAGAGCTTCTGTGCTTTTTCCAGTTGTTGAGAAGTAACTCATGAAAGGGTCAATGAAAGGAGGGAACCCGTGATCTTTCATTATCGGTAGAAGACTCAAAGCTTCTTCAAACCCACCATCCCTTGCAATCTTCTTTGTCAACAGATTCGTCACCAAGAATTTGTACGTGCTATGACGAGGTTTCAACTGATTTTTCTGTACTTGTGCACTCAAAAGCTTGTATGCGTCTCTTACTTGATTCTTGTTGCAATAAGCAAGAACCAACTTCTCAAATGCATAATCGGCATAGGAGCCTCCAGCGTTTCCAACCATTTTCTCGAAACACACTAAAGCTTCATCAAGATCCCCAGAATCACAATACCCTTCAACAAGAGACGCCATTGCCTTGCCATCTAGATTCTTTCCAGATGCTTCCATAAAGTCTACAAATTCATCAGCTTCGTCCTTCTTTCCCTTACGACTAAGACTTGATGCAATCATGCTCTGCATATCACCACTAGGAACATAACCTCCTCTCTTCATTTCTTTCATCAGTTCATTGCTCTGTTCAACCCTATCCACGCTTTTCAAGGACTTTAAGACAGATTTTAGCAAGGAATCCGTCAAAGCATTACCATTTCTGGTATAAACTTTCACAGCTCTTGAAAACAAATCCATATCTAGAATCTTGGCAGTGACAATTTTCTTGAGCAACAAACAGAAGCAGTGTGGGGTGGGTTTGTTACTACTACTACTACCTGCCATAGCAATCTCAAACAAGTCAACAGCTTCCTTGATCAATTTAGTCTGGCAGAACCTTGTTGAAACTTTAACATAAGTCTCTATTTCCACTTCATAACCAGCACTCCTCATTTCTACTACGATGTTCTGAAATCTATCAAGAAATTTCTCTTTTCCCAAAACCCTAGCCATAGCATTATAAGTTTTCTCATCATGCTTAAAGAGACCAGACTCATCAATCCACCGGAAGAACAACAAAGCTTTCCTGGGTTCAACATCAAGACTTTCCACAATCATCTTCACTAAATCACTCTTAAACTCAACATTCAAATCTCTCACCCGTTTCTCCACATCATCACCCCACTCTTCCTTCATCACAATCTTACACACCTTATCGCAAACATTCTCCGCCGAATTATCTAAACAATCTGAAGCAAAAAGCTTTCTCAGTCTCACCAAATCACTCTCCAACCCATCTTTCTGAAATTTCTCACCTACTTTATCTCTAACATTAGCCGATAAACCATGTCCTTTCTTCTTCATCACATCAACCAACCCCCAAAACTCATCAACAAGTCCATTACCACCCAGAATCCGCAGCATCATGTTATAATTCTTCGAGCTAAGTTCCTCAGGAGAAGCCTCCTTAATCCACTGGAAAAACCTTTTCGCAACATCAGGGTTTGATTCGAGCTTTCTCAAAACCTTCAACGCTAAATCTTGGCTAATCACTACATCACTCGATTCCAACTCTTTCCTAATCTCATCCTCACCACTCAATCTGCTCAAGATATCAATCACGATAGCCTCAGCAGAAGATTTCTCTTCAACAGCAGGCTCAGACGAGAAGCTTCGACCCACTGATATCCCAAAGGAGCCAGAGCTCTTCATTGGGGATCGTAAGGAAACAAGTTGTTCGCTTTGTTGCAAAGCTCCGATCCCAGAACGTAGGTGAATGAAAGAAGAGAAAGATCGCGTTGAAATGGAGGTTACCTGAGAACAAGGAGAAAGATGAGATCGATGGTAGGTTCGAAGAAGCAGCAATCGCCATTGTTGATATCTCATCTTGGATTTGATCTGGGTTACCGAAAATACAAAAGGGTATCGGTTATTGGACTTGATCTGAATCAAAAGCTTGATCCTTTAGAAAGAAACGAGAGACAAGAGGAACAGCGATTGCGAAGCTCTGGGAAATGTTAGGGTTTTAGTGAGGATTTTGATTTTTGAGAGGAAATGAGACCATCTAATTCAGAGAGAAGGTCCCATCGATGATGACGCAGAGGCAGAGCAAACAAAAACAACAAAAATAAAAACTTATGATAATTCGATTTTAGCCCCTAGTTTTATTGTAGTTTCCAATTTTCTGTCATTTAGTTTTAATTGGATCAGTATTTACCGTCACCACGCATGATTTGGAACTTGTAAGGAAAAATCATTGCCTTCATTTATCATATCTATTTTGTTTTTCTTAATATCCTGAGGAAGTTTTTATTATTTCTGTGTTCTTAATTTGGGTACTTTTAAGAATTATCTCTGCTTTAATTTATGATATTTATTGATTTTTAAGATCTTTTTGAAGTACTTATTTTGGTGGGTTTTTTTTTCTATGAAATTATATAATTCAATTTAAACGAAATGAGAAACTGATGAACACTATTAAGAGCATTAAAAATATAGAAAGGATAAAACAAAGTTGTTGGAACTTAAACTAGATGTTGTTGATTAACCCGAAGCTAAAATACATAAACTTCCAAACATACATCTAAAGGTAGAAGAAACATTAAAACATTACAACACTAAAGACAACAACAAGTACGATTGAATATGAGAATCAATTATGACTCCCAAGTTTATTTAAAATCCCAACAATTAATTAGATCAGGGATATTATAACTCCCAATTTTGACTCGAATCGCTACTTGTTCATGCCGGTCTTCTCCTTCACGAAGTTAACACCTCCAGCTGCCGCATCCGATATACTCTTTCCCGCCTAAAACATATACATAAAAACATCAGAAATCTGCCTACATGTAAGCTTATGAAGACGTTTATTTCTTTACATGTATGTCAAAATGTGTGTGTATGGATCGTTTACCTGTTGAGCGGCAGTTCCGGCTCCAGCAGCAGCATCCTTGGCCTTGTCGAGAAGAACATTGCTCTTCTCCTATAACCACAATGGTCAACACAAAATCAATTACATAATTATGACAAACTATATAAATCAAACAAGAAAATGAAAGTTTTTCAGTTTTCAAAGTTTTTTGTCAAAGAGAGAAAGATTACCTCAGCTTTGCCAGCGGTCTGACCGGCTTGGAAGGCATTCTTGTTGGTCTCTGACATTTTTTTCTTCTTGTAAAATCGTTTTTGATGTGTGTTTTTTGGTAGTGAAGATGATGAGAAGAGATGTCGGATTAAGGGTTTGTATTTATAGGCCAAATGGAGATACTTGTGTGGTGCCACGTGTAATCTGAAACCACGTGGATTGCGTTTAATGGTACGATCAGTTTTGCCTTATGTCGGTAGCTTTTTACTGGCTGTTCAAGAGTTCACGTGTCGTTTTAGTTTGGTATATCAATTTGATATTATAGGATATGTGAAGACTCTTTCTGTGTGGTCCTCTCGCCTCCGTGTTTTATTTTTTTTGTTTATTTACTAAGTTGAGTCTTTCAAAATATCTCGAATCCTCTGAATGTTATAGTAAAGATTTTTTTAGTTTCTTTTAACAATTTTATAGCTGCTCTACCTATGGCTGTAAATAGAAATATGTAACGTGGCTTTGTCGCATATGCGTTTGGCAAACATTTCGTGTTATTATAATTGGCGAAGAAATTTAAAAGGAACTTTATTAGTATTTTTTTTAAATGGTGCCTTGTAGAAGGGGGGAAAGTTAGATGGTATGTTTGGCAAGTTAAAATGTTGTGTTTGCCGAACCTCCCGTATTTTCATGTTTTTTTCTTTAACAAATTTTGAAGAAGTTTATATAAATTAGTTTTATGAATTGGTAACATTCTACTCAAATCCAGTTTGGAATGAATGGAGCCATGTCATATAAACTGTATGTATATTTGTTGATATGCCTTGAATCTAATTGACTTATTATTTGTTGGTTGCAACAACACATGGTTTTGATGTCTGATCAGTAAGTCGGGTTGAGGCGGCCATGCGCCCATGGTCTCGATGGTGGGGGGGACGGATACGGATACGTCCTTTTGGCTAGAGAGTATGAAGTAATTCTTTTATGGACCAACTTATATATTTTTATTTGAGTTTATGTTTGCCAATCCAAACAGTAATGGTTGAATCAGAGTTACATATATGAACTTTTATTAGTCATCTCATAGCCATTATAACAATATACAGAAGTATAGACCTCATCTCATTAGCAGAAGTGAAATTCCTGGCAATCTATTTTTTCTTGAGTAAAACAAATCTATGTCAAAAGAATTTGGTTTTATCATTTGAGATAATTATAAAAATTAAATTAGCTATTTTCAAGAATAGTTATGAATCTCATATCATCGAAGTTAAATTAAAATGTTGTGGTAGGTGATGCTATAATGAAGGAATCAAATCGGATAAACACAAATTGGTTTGATAGTTCCATGTAATGGTCTCGGTTACGTGATTTGGCTGATTTCCTTTGTGTAATGGTGAGGTGGCTCAATAGAAGATAGCCAGACCTTTAGTGTGTTTAATAATTAAAAACAAAATAAATAATAAAAAAATAATAATTATAGGAACTGCCTTTTTAGAAAACTTCAATAATTCGGATCGACTTAATTATGTGTTGTGGTCCATTTTAATATCGTTTGGGGAGTTTGATCTCTCACATAAAGAATAATTATAAAAAAAGAGAGTTGATAAATCCATATTTAGTGAATATCTTTGAACAAATACTAAAAACACGTACAAAAAGATAGAGAAAAAAAATGAATGACACCATATACAAAAATTACAAGTTCTCTTACAAAAAGCATGTTGATATATAGACCACAACAATATCATGAACTAAATTAAATTACAAAAAGATGATAGTTTATCTGCATACACAATCGAAAACACGTTTCTTGTCTTGTTTCGGTTAGAATAAAAACTTAAGTGATTCTCTATGAAAACAAGGTCGTTACATTCGTATGAAGTATGAACAAGGAAGACTGCTCAAACGAAACGTAGCCGTTTAGTCAGATTAATGCGTTGGAACCGATTCCGGTTAAGTCTGGTACTTACGACATTTAACCGATTCCGGTAGCAGACTTAAGCGGAATCGGTTCCCACCAGGGCCGGCCCAGACCTAAAGCCCATCAAGCAGGTGCTTTAGGCATCAGATTATATTTTAATTTTAAGGGGCATCATTTGTTAGAAAAAGTCTTGTAGTTCAGTGGTTATTGTCTCATTTAGCAGGAGGTGGCGAGTTCGAGTCATATTATATCGAAATTTTAACATTTTTTTGTATTTTTGTTAGTAAATGGGCAACAAAATTTTTTTGGGCTTTAGGCATCCAAATCTTTTGGGCCGGCCCTGGTTCCCACTTCCAACTTCCATTTTATTTCATCTACTTCTCGAAGGAACTATGAGTAATGAGGTTAAACTCCTCTATCAAAGCTTCCATTGGTTGGCCGCACTTGAATCTTACTTTGGTTGTTTCTCGCATCCGTTGTAATCTTTGGTTGTTAGTTTAGTACTCCCTCCATTTCAAAATGTAAGACGTTTTGAGGTATTATTTTTGTTTCAAAATGTAAGACGTTTTCAAGTTTCTATGCAAATTATATATTAATTTAATATTTTTTGATTATTTATATTATGCAGTCTTATTCATGATTGATTGAACTTTTTAAAAGTGGATAATTCTTAATCTGCGTGCTTTTAACTAAAACGTCTTATATTTTGAAACAGGGAGAGTATAAAATTGAACACTAAAACCAAAAAAAAAAAAATCGATGAGAAACCAAAGGTGTTAACTAAGGGGGGGGTATTGGACGAAGGAAATTGATAGAATTAAACAGAATTTGAATTCTAGTGTTATTCATTTTGACTTTTTGTAGATTCTATTAAATTCTTGTGTTATTGAGATAAGTATTTGTAACCTTTCTTTTGAAATATTTTTAATTCTAGTGTTATTCAATTTGTTGAATTCTTAATTCTATTAAATTCAAGTGTTATTCAATGTTACGTAAAATTCTATGACACCATTATTTGACAAGAAATTAATAGAAACATTAGTGTAAAATGTATTGAACAAATTCTGAGCCTTTACGTTGTGATTTCGGTGGAAAAAAAAAAGGACGTACGGACTTCAAATGGGTCTTCTTCTCATTGGCATCTCTTCTGGAGCCAAGACCTCATCAAAATTTCCCTCAAATGATTCGTCTTCCCATTGACATCTCTTCTGGAGCAACCAAGAGCCTCATGTGCAAACCATTAGCTATGAACTCATGTGCAACATATCTTCTTTTCCACCTCTGATCTGCTCCAAGCTTGATCCTTCACCACCATCGAGAGTTTCCACAACCATGACATGTGCTAATAGAGCCACCAGTGATTTCCACCACCTGTGCGACTTCTCCAACTCTCTCCTCTTCTTCATGGCTCTCTCTCTCTCCTCTTCTCCCTTTCTCTCATTTTTGTGTTAACGAGATTACTGCCTCTTTCATCACATCTCCACATGAGAACTCACTTCTCCTGTTTTCTCGTAACCTCCAGAGATGCCATGTGACCATGTCTTAGCCGTGTCTCTCTTTCTATCTGACGGGGTTGATCGAGAATCAACCACGGTGACTCAAAATGAAACAACGCCAAACGACGGCAACGACACAACAACTTCGGATTGATCTCCTTATCCTCGTGAACACAAGCTAAGATGACAATGACACGCTTGCTTTGGTAGCTGCGACATCTGCAAGGTTTCGGGTGTGCTCGTGAGTCGTGAATCGTGATGCTCTGTTTTTGTTAACGTGAGAACAGCAAAACATGTTTGTTATTGGACGAACAATAACGTGAGAAAAATTATTTGATACACATCAGTGCTGAAGCATGTTTGTTTATGGATATGCTCCAATTTTATTAGATAAGAATGTTGTTGCTAGATTTTCGATACTTTTGAAATTTATTAAATTATTGTTTATTATAAAATCTATCAACCATATATCGTAAAATCCCCAAAAAATAGTATTAGGTACACTTACTTCTCCTATATAATACTGGTAATCATTTCCTCACTTCTCAAAAAAAAAAACAACGATCATCTCCTAAAACCAGTTTGAACAAAAACCACAATCATCCTTCGTAAGTTTCTCTAATCCATTTTTATATAATAATCTACACTACAGTTTCTCTTGATCCATATGAAAGATTTCTTTGTGTTTTTTACTTTCCTTTTTTCTTTAGAATGGAATCAGGAGACCAGGCAGGAGAGACGTCAAAAAAGAAAAAGAAAGGCCCATATATGTCATGGTCAGATCAAGAATGTTATGAGTTAACGGCTATATTAGTTGATGCTATCAAACGGGGCTGGCGTGACAAAAACGGTACCATAAGCAAAACTACGGTAGAGAAAAAAATACTACCTCTTCTAAATAAAAAGCTTAAATGCAATAAGACTTACACAAATTATTTAAGTCGAATGAAGTCTATGAAAAAGGAGTATTCTGTGTATTCTGAACTTTTTCGGTTTAGTTCTGGTTTTGGATGGGATCCCATCACAAAACAATTCACAGCTCCAGATGATGTGTGGGCAGCCTATTTGATGGTAACTCTCTTTTGGTTAACTTCCCGAAATTTAGATATTTTTAGTCATTATTGATAACTAATAAATGTATGATATTTTCTCAGGGGCATCCAAATCATCATCACATGCGGACCAGCACTTTCGAAGATTTCGAGGATTTGCAACTGATTTTCGAAAGTGCTATAGCAAAGGGAAACAACGCGTTTGGAGTTGGTGGTGATTCAAATGCTGAAACTTTTGAAGAAGAAGAAGATCTTCAAGCAAGGGATGATGTGAACCATATGGAGATTAATGACGAGGTAAATGAAACACTTCCTAAAGAAAAGCTGCCTACTAGGAAAAGATCTAAAACCAATCGTAATGGAGATGCATCAGATTCAATTAATAATGGTGAGTCTTCAGAGAAGGTGCTATCTGAAATGATTGGAGTTGGCACTAACATCATAAATCTTATTCAACAAAGAGAAGAAAGACATCAAAGAGAAGTAGAGTTTAGAGAAACTCAGAAAGAAAAGAACAATGTTTGGAATGCTATCAAGGAGATCCCGGATCTGGAAGATCATATCCGCTTCGATGCAGTGACCAAGATCCACGCGTTGAATTTGAAAGACGTATTTGTGAGCATGTCTGTTGAAGAACGCTTGGGTTGGATTCGCCGTAACACTTAGCTTGTTATTTTCAATGCATCTAATAAAACAAAAGTTAAAAATAAGTGTTCTAGTAGTAGGTTTTTAATTTCTATCAGTTTTGTTTTAATTTCAGAATAAATAATTGTTTAGATTTGAAGTTAAAGATAATAAAATTTACATTTTATAAAAAATTGTTTTCCTAAAGTGTTTCAGCTGTCTTTCTTTAGATCTTTATATCTATATGTGCTTTTGCTTTGGTCAAATGATTAGTAGGTGGGTTAAGAATGTCGTTGATGTTTAACAAAAACAGAGCATCAATAATTTTTCTCTTTTGTTGTTCTCACGCCAAATGATTAGTAGTTGGATATGAGTAGTAGGTGGGTTAAGAATGCCGTTGATGTTTAATAATTTTTTTTGAAATAACAACAAGAATTTGCTCATTTAATTATTGTACAATAATATGTTTGTTAATACTTTTTATGGATATTCTAGCAAGTTTTGTGTATTATTCTTATAAATGATTCGTTAGTAGATTTTCGAAACAATTTAAATTTTAAATTATTGTTACAATAAACTCTATCAACAATATATCCTAGAATCCCTAAAAATAAGTATTTGTTAAACTTACCTCTCCTATATAATATTTGAAATATTTCACTTTTCAAAGAAAGAAAATCAACGACCATCTCCAAAAACAACAATTTGAAGAACATCCATAATCACTCCTTTGTAAGTTTCGTTCAATTATTTTTGTATATTTTTTTGCACTCTTTAAGGTAAAGCTTTTTTCAAATTTTCAAATTTTCGTTTTAATTGTTCTTATTAGCTCTTGATGGATGATGATATACATGAAGAGGTAGAAGACACAAGTATGAATATTGAGAGAATAGAAGATGATGATATTGATACGAGCATCTCTTTAGTGGTGGTAATGATGACGGTGGCAGCTCATATTCATAACACACGACGACATCTCATGGGTGTTGATTATATTGAACGTCCGATTCGTCGATCAGTTACAAAGCTCGGAGCACAATATATGCAAAAGGTATTGAAAGACCCCCAACATTTTAGGGTATTGTACCGCATGTATCCAAGAGAGTTTTTGAAACTAACGAATATCATCAGAGAAAAAACTGGTTTAAAAAACACAATACACATATCTGTCGAAGAGATGCTTGGTATCTTCATGCTCACAGTTGGACAAAATGCAAGATATTGCTACATCAAAGACACCTTTAAAAGGTCCAAGTTTGCGGTGAGCACAAGCTTTAATAAAATTTTGAGAGCTTTGCTTATAATAGCTCCAAGTCAGATGGTGAAACCTGATGGCGTGCCAATGAAGATACGAGAAAGTACACGATTTTATCCATATTTTAAGGTGCATTACTTCATCCCTTGTTCAATATAACTTTTTCGAAATTTAACTAATTATTTATTTGCATTTATAACAGAATTGTGTTGGAGCAATAGATGGTACACATATACCAGCAACAGTAGTTGGACGTGAGACGTCAAGCTATCGTAATCGAAAAGGAACAATATCTCAAAATGTTTTAGCTGTATGTAACTTTGATCTGGAGTTTATCTATGTTCTAAGTGGATGGGAGGGTTCGGCTCACGATTCAAGAGTGCTAAGTGATGCATTAACTAGAAGAACAAACAATTTCCAAGTACCAGAAGGTAGAACAATTACAAATTTATTTATAGATCATAGGTCTTATAGTAACATATATCATCCAAAATTTCAGGAAAATTCTATCTAGTTGATTGTGGATTTGCAAATCGTCTCAATTTCTTAGCTCCATTCCGTGGTGTTAGATATCATCTTCAGGAATTTGCTGGTCAAGGGCGCGATCCTGAAACTCCACATGAGTTATTCAATCTCCGCCATGCTTCTTTGAGAAACGTGATCGAAAGGATATTTGGAATCTTTAAATCTCGGTTTGCTATTTTTAAATCTGCTCCTCCTTTTTCTTACACAAAACAAGCTGGATTAGTCTTAGCATGTGCAGCGTTGCATAACTTTCTTCGTAGAGAATGTCGATCAGATGAAGCGGACTTCCCTGATGAAGTTGAAAATGAAGGTGATGCAGTTAACAATGAAGGTAATGCAATGAACACCAATGAAATTGATAGTGAGGAACCTCCCGAGACACAAGAACAAGACAGAGAAAACGCAAATATGTGGAGAAAATCTATGGCTGAAGACATGTGGAAAGATGCCACGAATTTGGAAATTCATTGATAGATGATTTTTTTAGTTTTCAAGTTTTGCATTTAATAAAATTTTGTTACAATAATGAAACCGTTGCATTGGTTGTTTTTTGTTCAATGACTTATTTGCTTCTACGTCCCTTTTTACACACCATACTCTTTGCTTTTACGTCCCTTTTCACACACCATACTCATTACCCATATACACGTATTGCTATACATCTGCTGCAGACTTTGCTTTCCTTCTTCTACTACCAAAATGCAGTCATTAGGAGCAGTAGACAGATTTAAGTCTTCCCATGACCAAGTGCATTGTGCTTGTGAAGATTGAGTAGTTTGTTTTCTCAATGATCTCATCCGTTGTCCTATTGGACCATGCAATCTCAATGTCGAGTGATCTGGAAGAAGCATCTTTGCTATTATCATGATTCAGGCTTTGAGATCCACTGTACTCTCCTTCTGTCACGACTTTGCTATTTTTCATGTTCATTTGTTTTCTAGCCAAGAAACGTTTGTGGAAATACATGATTAAACGTATCACACCAACGATCGTATCAAGTAGAAACCAAGTGAACAAGAAACTATTTATCTCATTTTCAAAAACCTCTAAGATCGAGAGTTTGATTTGATTCTAGGTTTTCGGATTTGGTGATGGTTAACTTGGGAGGCTTCAAGCAGTATGATACGCAGCGGATAAAAAGCTTACAAGGAAGAACAGAGCTGTAGCATCCTATCTTTTTTTGGTCAAACTGATTTCATTGATAAAAAAAATGATTAGCCTCCATTACAAGAGTAAAACACAGCACTAAGGACTGAAAGAACTGCAAACACAAACGCAGTACAAGAGATTAATGCAAAAAACAAGGGGATAAATCGGAGGTGGAAGAAGCTTAAAACAAGCAGAATTCTCCCTAGCTCAACGGTGACTTCGAGTGACTTGAAAGGTATTACAATGAACTGGGAGTCCAAGAACAATTGCAAAACCAAAGAGTCTTCATTCCACGCCAACAAGAGGGCGTTCTTCAATGATAAGGCAGTCTTCGCTACAATATCTTCTGCTACCAATGTATGAGTGCTAGAACGATAAGCGACAGAAATGTCTCGTAAGGGAACTTCAAGGGTTTTAGAAGACATCATGTCCAAACAAGATGCGACAGCGAGTCCACAAACACCAAAGAAGCTTTCATTCCCTGCAAATAAAGATTTCCCACCAACAGGGGAATTTGATAGAACATAGATATGATCTAATGGAGTTGATGAGCAATACGAAGAACCACAACACAATTTCTACTTTGATTGAAATACTTAAACGAATCAAAATAACCATGAATAATAAAAATAGAAAACTATAATTATTGTTTACATGATAAATTGATGATGCGTTATTTGTGAAGGGATGAAGAAGAAGATGAAGGAAGCCACTGATATTCATGTTGATGATACCTACACTTGAACGATCTTGGATGCTTCGACGGTGAACACACACACTTCTTCTTTCCATCGCCACCGTCACCACCGCTACGGTGACCAGCAGTGGCTTCCACATCTGTTGCCACCGTCACTTCTGCCACCGGAGTAATTTCGTGGAAGCTCTCCGGAGGAATAACAAGAGGTAGAAGAATTTTGTAAATATATCTTTCCAATTCTATTGAAATTTCTTTTCAATTCTATTGAAATTTCTTTTCTATTCTATTAAATTGTTGTAGAATATTCGTAGAATTTGAAAGAAAGATTTTAAAAAATCTTTACAGGTACTTACAAATCTGTATTTATGTCTTTAAATCCATTCTATTAAATTCTATGACATTCTTTGCTTCAATACCCCCCCCTAAACAAAGGTTTTGGGGAACTGCAAGGCTAAACTAAATTTCAACTTTAATGTTAAAATCGATGAGAAACCAAAGGTGTTATGAGATTAAAGTAGATTAATTGTTAAGCAAGTTGCTCTTTTCATAAGACACTAAAATCATGAAAATGATCATAATAATAGATACTTGATTCATAATATTTCGATCATCCGAATTCACATAGACCAGACACAATCACTGGTTTAAGGGAAAGAAGAAGACAAAATATCCATAACACATTAATTATTCAAGAAAACAAAATTAAAAACTTGAGCTTTAGATTCCCTATTCCTCCTTCTCGTCCTCGCTGTTGCAGCTACTGTTGCTGCTCCACTCACATTTCAAGGTAGATCTCGGAGAACCACAATACTTTCCAAGCTTCTCAAAACTCTGATACATCACTGTTCCTCTCTCTTCTCCTAGAGACTCCATTGTTGTCTCTCTGCATCCGTAATCGTCTAGGTCCACACAGAGACCAGAGTCATACCCATTCTGTGCGACGCTAGAGTGGACAGCTACAGAGAATTGCTTTGGCTCGAAGCAAGTTAGTACCTTTGAGACCAGATGGCTCAAGTCCATGGTTGTGAAGTCGTATCCCACTGCTTCAAAGCTAGCGTAGCTGAAACCATCTTCTGGAGTCACATGGATGGTGGAGATTGCGTCACCTTCGATGCTATTCATTGAGTAGCCACATGGCTCAAACTCAAAATCACAGATTTGAGATTGAGGAAGTATCTTTCTGATGCCAGAGTTATCAGTCATAGAACCAGCCGAGCTTGACTCGTTCTTGTAGAAGACAGATGCCTTGTCTTTGTCCAGACCAGTCATACACATCTCAAGCGTGTAGACATTGTTGTTGCTGCTGTTGGAGTTGATGTTAGCAGAAGAAGCAGAGTACACATGCCATTTCTTGGTTTCATCGTCATTGCCCATCAAGTACGCAACACTGCTCAAACCCAGCTTAGCAAAGTGACCATCAAGAACAGAGACTTCTTCAGAGAAGTTGCGGTGAGGGAATGGTTGTCCTCCAGGACAGAGGAAGCTTCCACGAGTGTACCTCACTGCCTTGATGTCAAGAGAAAGCTCACTAGCTAACCTCAAGAGTGGCTCAATAGAGAGGAGGAGCTTAGTAGTACCACAAGTCTTGATGACGATCTTGTAAGGGAAGATAAAGAGACTAGACTCAGAGAGTACATAAGAGTCGAGCTGATCGTTCGAGAGAGATGAGACAATAGTGCATTCAGCTGGCTGAAGAATCTCATCGATCTGAGATTTGGTCAAGGCACGTAGACCTTTACCTTGAGTGTCAAGAAAGAGACCAGGCTCAAAGAAAGTCACTTCAAGACGCTTCTCGTAGCCTTCGAACCCGATTGCAGACATGGCCATCACGCTTTGTTGTTGTAAAAAAGACTTCTTTGAAGGAGAGAACGAGAGGAGTTGGAAACCAGAGCTTTGAAATGGAGATTGTTGTAATTGAAAAGCTATGGAGGGAATAGGCTAGTACTCAGGAAGGCCTCTTAGCGCAGTTGGAGTAGACAGAAGATTTGAATTTCTTGATTCCACCGTAAGGACGAACGTCTTCAATGCTGTAACCAAGTGGTGCTTCGTAAAATAAGGAACTTGTGCTTGACTTCTTATTACCACCTTTCGATTCCATCATAATCTCATTCACGCTTTTTCTGTTTTACATAAAACAAAAAGTTAGATACTTTAATCAAATTATGAAGATGCAAACACATAACAAATATTAACATCTGCTACTTTTTCCAACAAATCCAGATATCTAACACTTTTTCAGATTATTTCATCAGATCTATGTAACATACGAGCAATTGCTAATAATCGAACCCTAAATTGATGATTAAAAAACATAATAACATGTTCATGATTAGAGACTTACATGTAAAGGAATATTGATCACGATCCGGAGTTTATAATTCTCTTGTAATTGATCAAAGATATGAAACGAAACGAAACCTGAAAACGAAGTCAACAAAAGCCAGATTAATCAGCTTATCAAAACCAACATAATCTCAGATCTACGACAATAATCAAAAAGATGTAACAAATAAACAAATCTCTCTAAAAGCTTATGAAAAACAAACCTTAATCAGGTGATTGAGAAAACTCGAAACCCTAAAATGTAAGAGAGCCGCTTATGATTTGGTAATGATGAAAAGAGAGAGGAAACGAGTTTGAGATATTGTAGAGAAGGCAGAGAGACTTGTTTATATAGTGTCCAGCCCAGATGCGTTGTGAGGCTATTAGGGCTCGGACTAATTACTTATTTACCCTTTTGAGTTTGTTTGCTAAAATACCCCTACCCTTTTTTTATTCGGGAATATTATAGGTGCGAGATTCGCGACGATTCTTGACCACAAATCCAATTACAGCAATAAATCTTTTTTGCATTCTATTTTTGTCAATAAATAGTTTAAAATATGAACGAATCTTAGGATGACACGTGTATTATTCGAAGCAGCCACGTTGATACTCGACGATTTCTGACCACGAAATAGAAAAGAGCGATAAATCCGTTTTAATTGTTGGTAATTTAATACTACGTTTTTGTGAAAATGTATTTAAAGATTTATTTATAATAATACGTTTAGATCTCCGAGATAGGCTAAGCCACAGAAACACTGCAGCGAATTAAATGACGACACGTGTGATGTGTGGGACGACACGTTCAAGAATTCGATACTCACAAGAAAGAGACAGGTGCGGAGTATGTGAGCTGTGTTGTGTAATAGTGGGGCCCAGAGAATCAAATTCTCTTTTACTAGGCTCTTCCTTTTAGTCTTTATATAATGACTGAAATGACCCTGTTACCAATACCCACCCCGTGACTCATTTTTCCTTTGGTCAAAAAAAGTTTGAGAAAGTATAAAAGTGAAAAGTAACCAATCAATATACACTTTTCAAAATCAGTACTCAAAAACAAACAGAGGAAAATTTAGTCTCCTTAATTCAGTTCACCTAAAACAATATTCCAAATCTGACGTAATAACGATCTCTAAAAATCAAATTGGTAAACAAACAACTGTGTTAACATACAATTGCCATTTTACATGTGCTACGAGTTGGTCTAACAATGTATGATTTAACGTTTTCTTAGAATGGTTGAATGTTAAACAAAGATATCATCAATTCATTTCTTTCATATAGTTTCTCATATTCATGAAATTGACTGGATTCTTAGATAAAAGATCTTCTAGAGAGTCTTTAATAATTAGTTGTTGTGATGAAGAAGATGCAAGTTATTGAACAAATCACAAGAGGTTTCCCAGAGTTGTTTAGCAAGTTTCGGGTCTCTAGAAACTTGTGATGATTCAATGGTCCTTCCTTTTCCTCCAAAATAGTAAACACCTGATGTTTCCTGCAAACCAAAAACATGTTTTGAGTATTATGTAAGTAAGAAAAGCAGATCATACATGAAGAGGAGACAATCAACAATCCATTATTTATATAAAGTTTCTCTTTACGGGTGTGGATAAAGCGGCATCGATGATAGATTCAGCTCCCTCCTCTGGGGATTGCAGTAGGCCAACAATTGTGCCGCCAAGAAAAGCCATTCGAGTTATGTAACGAGGAAGCTCTCGCATTAAATTCGTTTTCACAAATCCTGGATCAGCAGCTCTGTATTCAACAAGAAAAACTCACAACTTAAAAACACAATCTTTAAAGAGTGAAAGAGAGTAATAAATTTAGAGAGCAACGATACATACATTACAGAGACCTGGCGTGAGTCGTCTAAGAGCCTAAGCTGTCTGTGCAATTCATATGAGAACAGTAGAAGACATACTATTCAAGAACATGAAGCCAGAATTCAGTATGAAGAAAACCACATATATGCTTAGTAATTAAGTGATTGTGGGAGGTATTGGCTTACACTTAGAATACTCATAGATTCGAGCGCAAGGATATTGTCTTGATGTCAAAAAACGAACTCCAGTAACAGAATCCTTGTTGAACTTTTTAATGAAAGCTACGTAAATAAATAGATATCAAGTCACTTAAGCTAGTCTTTCATGGATTTTGTTAAAAGTATATCACTATACATACCTGCACGATGTGTGAAAGATGTAACGTTAACGACCCGTGAAGGAATATAACTGTTTTTCAGAAGTGGCAAAAGAAGTTTGGTCAAGAAGACTGGACCAATATAGTTTGTAGCAAGCATCCTGACAAAGAGGAAGACAAAAAACAAAAGCAGTTTCGAAATATCAGATCCATACATAAGTTATTGACAACTGAAAACATAAGATTTGATCAAACCGGACTTACCTGTCATAACCATCTATGGTTGGTCGACTAGAAGTTGCCAATATCCCAGCATTGTTCACCAAAAGCTGAATCGAAGGATGTAACGCTGAGTCCGATAGCCATTGCTCTAGAGAGTTTTTAAACTTGAAGATTGATTCAAAAGAAGACATGTCAGCTTCGAAATACTTGAGTTGGGCATCTTTGTACTTGTTCTTAATTTCCTTCAATGTCTGTCATAAGCCAAGAGATTTTTGCTTATTAAAGGATAATGTGAAAGAGAACATTTCCATTTCGACAAAGCGGAAACAAAAGGAGTCATAAAAAACCTCTGAAAGAGGCTGAGAGGACCGTCCAACTGAAAAAAAAAATCAAGAAAGATTTCATCCCATTAGACCACAGAGAACTAAATGAATGAAGAATGGTAAGTTTGATGAAACCAATGTGAATTCTCTTTGTAATTATTTTTTACCAAGAACGACGTAGAAACCTTTCTCTGCAAGAGCAAATGCAGTGGCCCTACCAAGCCCAGAATTAGCCTGAAATCATAAGAAATCTAAATTTAAAACTCATGACATAATAAAGACAATGATGATTCACACAACCAGTGAAGTAACAAGAATAGGTAGTAGATTTTTGAAGTAAGCAAAATGCAAGTAAACATTAGTTCACTTACACCAGTGATAACACAAATGGGTCTCGAAGATCCCTTATGTGGATTGATGGAGCAAGAAATAGGAGTAGCTTTTGAGCCAAAGATCCTTGCTCTAAACAATTGAAAATAAGAAGAAACAAGTGCGGTATTCCAAAACAGAACCATCCTCCAGAAATCACATGTACATACAAAACAAAAAGCCTCCTTCACATCTTTCATCATTTTCTGTAAAAAAAAAAAAAAATGTTTTGTATTTTAATTAACAGAATTCAGTTGATACATTACCATTACTTAACAACATATATCAGAAAATACAAACCTGAGATCCAAAATGAATCAGGGAATTGCAAAAGACTTCAAACAAAACTCTCGAAACTTTAAAGGAAGAAGTGATTCGGAGTGGAGGGTTTGTGCTTGACGCAAACGTTATCTTTGCCTCGAACAAACCAACCAGACTGGATTCCAGAGGGAGAAAGAGTATGATTCCGATTTAAATTCGAAATCGCTACACCGGCACGATCACAAAGCCCCCACACATGTGAAAAGACGTAACAAATAAATGATTCAAGTTTGCTCAAATTCGACTTTTGCCCAAAATAATTACCAAAAAGGCAAAAAGAAAGGAGAATCTAAAAGTTGAATCGAAATATATTTTTTACAAAATAAAAAGTTCTATTGTTTTCACTTTTCACACGAGTTGTAAAAAAGAAGGAGAGAGAGAGAAAGATAAAAAATGAAAAGAATCTTCGAGAATTCGGTTTCCGGTTTGATTCGGTTCAAGCATATCAAACTCTATAGTTGAACCGGGTTGGCCGGTTTAGCTACGGCCTTGTCACAATCCTGTTTCATTTCATCCAAACGCTTTGATACCTGGAGGAGATTCATAATAAAATTAGACAGTGACACAGAGCTTCTATTTCAAGTATCTAAAGGAGATATAGCTTTTTTAGTCTTTGAGACCTTAATGGAATAAGCCAATGGAAGCAAAGTATCAGGATCCATGGCATCTTCAGGGAAATTCCTCAGAGCATGCATGAGTTCCTCAAATGGCAATTTCAACAAATCATCTTGGCAATGCTTCAATAATGCTAAACCGACTTTGAACACGATTTTAACACCCTATGCCGGAAAGAAAAAACACAAAGATATGATACAAAAGAAAGAGACTTTTGAATTCATAAGATGTTGATTTTAAAAGTACCTCAGCTAGAAACACATCCCAGATTCGTAGTGCCGAATGGAAAGGAAATGAATACGAAAAGACCGTTATGAACCATTGACTTGCATACATACTCGGAGTGATCATTTCTTGAGTGAAATGTTCTCCTAGTTTCGGCATTAGCTCTCTTACCAACTGATCAAACTGTAACAGATATTGCTGTACAAGAGGAAGCCCTGCCTACATTTACACAAATCAAATACATAATTCAATCATTAAAAGTGTCTTAAGGAATTGAAATTATGTTTTCAAGCATAATGTCCCAAAGAGCTACAATCATAACTTCAGCGAGAAGCTCGTTTGACAGAGAATGAAGCACTAATCTTGGAGACTCTAAAAGAATAAAAAGTCTCTCTACAGGATAGTTGACAGAGAATCTGAAAAAGCAGTCGTAAACTAACTAACTGATGAAGGAAAGGATTTTTTTATATCTATTTGACTTTTTGTCATTTTCTTACTATCCCTCAAACAATCAAAGCGGCTCTCTATCATTATCAAACTCGCGTAACTAAAGAGGAAAGTAGCTAGCATATCGGTATCTTCTACAGTAAAGAAAGACCCACCTGATACAATCCTTCTATTGGGGAGTGGACAGCTCCTTTGAGTAATGCAACTAATAACCAGAATGCATCTTCTTCGCTCATATAAAGAAGCAACAAACCGGCTATGAAACCCATTCCCTGCAAAATGTTTTTAGAACCATGAGTCTTTAGTAATTAGTACCATCTTGGGGAAATAAGAAGAGAGGAAAAAAGTCTCTGGAAATACCTGAACATATCCGACATCTCTGTCATAGACAGAGTATGCTTTTAGAACATTGTATAATGATCTTTGGCCTGGTCCATGTCTCTTCTGGAAGAAAACATGTGATGGGAAAGTACGGGATATATCTCGAATGATATCGAGTTCTGCTGCTGACGTCTCATAAATCACCAGTTGCTATAACGAAATCGAGAGAATTCTCAATTATTTTCTTTCCAGCAATGAAGCAAAAGAAAACGAATAACAAAACACACAAGGAGATTATAAGTTATTACCACATAAACACCGGGATTCATAAGCAAAAGGTCTCGACTTCCAGAGATCAATTGCCAAACAAGACCCCTTAAGCAATCAGGGATCCCTTTACGAATCCGCCTCTTGACAACATGAGGTTTTCTCCTAACGTAATGCTTCCAGTCACTACCACCAGTTCCAATCATCTTCCTCCATTTTGTCACTCTTCTCTCCTCCCTAAAGAAATTTAGCATCCATGGTCAAATAAGAAAGAACAATATACTGATCCTCAACAACAACAAAGGACAAAACTATCATTTTTTCCCATTGACATACTTCTCATAATTAACAGATGATTTAGTCTTGGTGAAACGTTGAGGAGAAGTGCCATGTTCCTGCTTCAGAAACCCAAATCTATCAACCGGTACAAGCAGAGGGACTGGTCCTGGTTCACTGTCCTTTGTTCTTTTCCTCTCCATTTAACTAACCTGAAAAAGACCAACATACTCAAAAATCTTAATATCCCAACATTTCAACTAATGAATCAGACCTAAAAGCTACATTCAAACTTAGATCATCATCTACGATCCTGGAGCTTTGATCTCAATATGACTTTAAAAGAATGGTATTTGCAGAAAAACGCAATCAGCAAATAAAGTTCTAGGACTTGGTAGATAGAATTTGATCCATGGTGATATATAGTGCTACACCAAAAACGCAAACAGTAGCAAAATGCTGAAGAAAGAGGTAATTATATAATACACTCATAGTTCTTTAACACAGCGACAATCCAGAGAAAGATTGTCGGGAAGAAAGCGAAACCCACCAACATTCCGGTTATAGATCAAGAGGGTCGTATCCAATATCTTAACTTTCGAAATGAAATAAAGCGATCAAAGGAGTCGCGTACTCTAAAATTTCTCAGCAAACTTGAAATCTGAAGAACAATTGAGCGATGAATTAAAAGGAAAATAGAAAGGAGACGTTGGACTCGGAGATCACATCGATCATTCATACGCGTATTATCACGTTCCAGATATTTATATTTATCAAAAAAGTTTCAGAATTTATCCCATGGAACTTTTTACATTTGCAAACCAAAAAAACACGAAATCGGTTAAGGTTCAATCTGCTCTGACCGGTTGGTTTAATAGCATAAAATCCTAAGTAAATAAAATACATTCTTCTTCGAAACCCCAAAATAGAAAAGATGATCAGGTTATTAAGAACATTGACTAGCTTCGGTTCGTCTCATGAGATTGCCCCAACTATCACCAAGGCTCCAAACTTTTGAAGGCTGCTCGATCCAAGGACCGTTCATGATGTTCAGAATGCTACAGGCTTCACTGTATTCTAGCTCCGGCAAGAGCTTTGGGGTCAGTAAGAAGCACCTACAAGAGCAAAGACCACACATTTGTTTCTTACTTTTTAACACACTTGAGAGCATTTTCCAGGGTTTTGATATGAGTAGAAAAAGGACAAACTTACTGTGGTGTGTTTGGTTGACTAGCAGCTCTGACCAATTGTTGAAACATCTTCCTTTCGTTTATGGGATCCATACCTGCAGAAGCAAATGTATATTATTTTTAGAGACTTGACTGATCATGTTTCCTAACAGTTTTTATAAAAACATTACAGTTTTTACCTTGATTAATCTCATCAACAACCCTGAAAGGACAGTTTGTCAGATCTTGAAGAGAGACGAGGTAAAGGATAGTTGAGACAGAACGCTCTCCTCCGGATTGGTGGTGAGAGCTTAGAACCTGAAGTTGCCCAGATTCCCTGAATTTCACTTTGATATGTATTCCGTATTGATCAAAGTCAGTGTCACGCTCATCCAATGAAACTTCTCCTGCAACAGCCATTTCTTGGAAGTTGTGGCTGAATGTTTCATTTATCTGACCAACAAGCTGTCTCAATGTTGGAAGCCATTTCTCCTTTAATGAATCGATTTCTTTCATGCATATGCTCAGATCTCTTTTATCAGCTTCAAGCTTCGTCGAAATGGTATATATCTGACTTTGGCGATGTTCGTACTCTTGCAGAATGTTCTCGTTTACGAAAAGGATTGAATTGGCTTGAGACAGATTGTCTTGTATAGCCGCTTCCAATTCTTCGACTGTGGTAGGCATCTCCATAAACTCCTTTTTAAGTTCCGGTGTGATGATTGCAACAGATTCTGCATCCCTCTTGGCAGAGGCTAGCCGCTGCTGCTTTCCTTCTACCTCTTTCTTACAATACTCAACGGCGTGAGATAGCTGCTGTGCCGTTTTCTCATATTGTTTGATATTGATTTCCGACTCTCTGATCTTTCTTTCCAATTCAATAGAAGCCATATGCTTCTCTGCGTAACTCCACTTATGAGCAACAGCCTCCACAAGCAATTTCTTGAGATTAATCGCATATGTATAGCGGTCAGCGTTAGCTCTGGAAGCCTGATCAATCAGCTTCGCAACTGAAGCATCCATGTCCTCCTCTTGCTCCAAAGATTCTAGCTTTGTCTTCCTTTGCTGGTAACGGGATTCCAATTCACGGCGTTTTTTCTTCTCCAGATGCGAAACATTTACAATCTCCTCCCTCTCTTTATGAAGTTTAGCTGCTTCTTCTTCCAAGAGTCTTTGCTCTGTTTGAAGACTCTTGTGAGTTTCCTCCATGAATGAAATAGAGTCTTCTAATTCCTCCTTTCTTGATCTCAGTTTCTCAAGCTCTCCAACGTCCACCCCACATAATAGAAGACGTGATTGATATACAGAGTCTACACTTGCAGAGGAATGACCACCATACCTTGAGGAAGACCACCGGTAGTGATTGTCTGGTGTCCAAAAGTCTGTAATACCCAACTTAGAGACTTCTTCAGCCCTCTGATCGGTAATCTTTGATCCAATGTACGAGTCGTCCAGACCAAACTGGGAAGTTAAAACCTCCTTGATGGCGTCAGGAGCATCAAATATTTGATCAAGCCGAGTATGGATCCCAAGAGACCGCATCTGATCAGAAATATGAAAGGGAGCCTTTTGACTGCCGCCAGCGACGACATAGTTAAGAACAGGAACATCGAATCGTTTTAGGTTTCTAACCAGCAAATCACGGTCCTCAGGATCCTGAGTGACGAAAGACTTCCAGGCATAATAAGGAACATGACCCTCCAAAAAGCAAGCGTTCTCTCGATTTGGAACGTTAACCTCTACCAAAACAGGACCATATACTTCCCTTTTAAACTCATGACGATTCTGTTGCACCCATTGATATGCGTCAAATATCCTTTCAGCTCCAGAGTTACGTAACGCAGTCAAGAGTTTGTTATTTGCATTCTCCATGTCCTTCAACTTGTCTGCGCATTGCCTCAGGGTGTGTCTCTTCTGAGACAAAAGCCTCTCATTATCCCCCTTCTGATTCTTCTTCCGGTTTATGCTCTGATGCAGCTCTGTAATCTGATAGCTCAATTCTTCAAGTTTGGCTACAGGACGTTCGTATACAGGCAGGTTTTGGAGTTCTTGTTCCGCAGCAACCAGATCCTCAGTAGCTTTCAGAATCCTTTCTTGGCGGTGTTCTTCTTGTTTCTTCAATTCCTCCAGTTCTTTGTATGTTGCCACTACACGTGCTTCTGCCTCATCTTCTTTCTCGAGCAAGTTACAACGGTTTCTTCCATTTGCATCCATGAGATTCTTAACTTTTTTGCATTTTGAATCTGCCTCTGCTTTCTCCTTCTTTTGTTTTTCAATAGGTTCCTTCATGCTGTTCAAAATCCCTGCAGCGTCATCCAATTTTTTCTGGGCTTCCTTCATTCTCTTCTTAGCATCCATGTACTCAGCCTTTTTCATATCATACTTTAGCCATGGCAATTTCTTCTTCATGGAATCAACCTTAGTCAAAAACAACTCTCTCTGCCTAACACGCTCCACGTCCTTCTCTTGCTCATCAACAAGAGCTTTAAGCTGATTCAGCGTCTCTCCATTTTTCGCAACAGCTCTCTCAAGCTGCTTCAGATCACGGCTTTTGTCAACTAGCGCGCGATGATGGACTGGCAGCTGAGGATCACCAACAGCTTTTTCCGTCTCCTCCAGGAGCTGCACAGGCGTTAACTTAGCAAACTCGCAAACCCTATCTTGTGGCAGGAACTGCGTGAGATTGTTAACTTGAATGTTAAATTTCTGTATAATCTCAACTATATCTCTCTTACAAACTGTGCTTCCATTGAACATCCACTCAGACTTGTTACGTGTATCGATCTTACGGAAAATGGTAAGAATTTCTTCCCTGGTGTTCCCTCTGAGAGAGATCTTCACATAGCCAGAATCTTCCCCGCGCTTGACATAAGCTCCAACACTGGTAGCTCTCCCAAGAAGCTGAGGCTCACCACCAAGACAAAGAGCAATGGCACACACAAGAGAACTCTTACCTGATCCGTTAGGTCCAATTACAAGGTTCAAACGTGATCCAGGTTTGCATACCAAGTGATTGAATGTCATGAAGTTGTGAAGCTCGATTTCGATTATATTCCCAGGTAAAAAGTCATCTTCCCCTCTGGAGATTTTAGGACGCTTAGCACGACGTTCAGACATGGTTGTTCAGCAGTCAAGAGATTCTTCTCAGTTAACCTGAAAAAATTGAAACTTTCGTATGAAATCCACAGATATAAATTGAGGGAAACAATGTAAAATCGAAAATTAGAAACTTAAAAATTTAGAATCTGGACAATGCAAAAAAAGCTAACCCTAAAACCAAAATTGAAGAATTGAAAAGGTAAGATCTAATCAAATAGAAACTTCCTATAGTATCAATCTCAAATCACAAGCAATCATCAGTTTCACATTAACCCTTATCTCCAACATAAACCCTATGACTGAAAATGAACAGTAAAACCAAAACACACAAAGTTTTTAAGCAAAATCAACTTAAAACTAAGACAGGGACACAAAATTAAGGACAAAGCTGAAAAACGAACCCAAAAGAAGAATAGACAATTCGATTCGCTGACAAGGTTGAATTTTCACAATAGAGACTAGAGAGGAAGAAACTGACCTGAACAAGTGAATTTAGCCGAAATCGAATATTCCCGAGCCCGAAATTGTACCATACGAGAATAAACCCTAGACTCTATCTGAATGGCGATTTCAGTTTATTTGGAGAGCTGAAAGTGAAACCATGGAAAAGCGAAAACCCGGGAAAAGGAGAAGCACGACGATCAATGCACACTCTCTAGGTTACCCTTTAAAATCCTTTAAGTCCGGTTCAAATTCAACTCGTTTTATTTTTAAAATCGGCTTCCGGTTAAATAATAACCCGGTTTATAAATTCAAAGACCAAGTTATTGTGTGTAACTAAGCTCTTGACATTGGATGATTATATGTTGCAAAAAATTTCATTTATTTTTTCTCCTATTGTAATATGCGAAAGTCATAGTTTATTGGTAGCAGAACCAGAGACGATGGTTACATTTGAATTCAACAGTTAAAACCGTATTAAGGAGAAACTTTTGTTAAGACGGTGTTGTTTTTCAGTGATCGTGTTGAAGAATCCGGTACACATCGATGACTCCAGAAGCAAACTCGGGATCAACTGCAGCTTTTACCGCTGTTCCTGCAACGGATTTAACATTGACCGGAGGTATTAAAAGTGGCCCGATCAGCGGAATTTTCGTCACCTCTTTTGGGAACAGCTTCAAGACCTGCAAATGATAAATTGTTTTGAGACAAAAAGATTCTTTACTTGTGCCTACAGATTGTTTTCAAGACAAACCAAGATTGATGCAAATTGTCTTTTACCATTTCGAGAGGCGCTCCAATGAGACTAAGTGGCAGCTTTATGCTACCAACCTGACGAGTCCCATGTATGAATCCTGGCCTTAAAACCGTTCCTAGAAAGCAGAGTAAAAAACAACGATTTATCTGTGAGCACGCATGTATAGCAACGGAGTTTTCGATTAAAAGTGAGAATTTACACACCTCTGTTTCCGAATTTATCCAAAATCTCAGCTTCAGTTGCTCTCTGAAAATAGATAGATAAATTGATCAAACAGAATGTAATAACTAAGAACAAAAACCAATAAGACAAAGAATAAGAAGAAGTACCTTCCCTTCGAAATATCCTAGAATCAATTTATTTATGACACCAAAATCCGCAGCTGATATATACACAAATCTTTTCACACCTAAACATAATATATAAGCGGCTTTTCTGTTAGTTTGCCAAAGAGCAAGCTGCAAAAAGCTTATCTACATATTTTTGCAGATAACTTAACAATTCGAGTTTTCTCTCATTCCCATACAATACAACAAATCTATAAAAATTTACCTTGTTCTGCTGCAGCATTAACAGCATTGATGTTTGCAGTACCGTTAATTCTGACCATTTGTGAGTTGGAACCAAAACCACCAACGCATGAGATCTGCACAAGTTTCCATCAGAGATGCGAAGGAACCATATGATGAAGTAACTTTTAACAAGATTTCTTAATTACCACAGACGTAATTCCTTCTAGTGCAGGCTTCAGAGAATCGGGTGAAAGCAAATCACCTATTTTTTTAGTAGAAAACACAAATCGACTGATTGATCGAAGTCTTTTGTTTCATAAATGATGAACACAGTGAAATATGTGTTTTCAGATCTTGGGAATACCTTGATGCCAGGTTACATCATCGACCCATGAATCATGCAGAGAAGATCTTCCGGACCTAATAAACATTTCAAAGACTAAAATTTAAGCTACGAAAAGACAGTCTATGAGCACCAAATCAGATTTAAAACGGAAATGATACAAATACCTGCTAAGACTAGATACAGAGAAACCTTGTCTCAGTGCCTCCTTGCATATGTGTGAACCTACATAACCATTTCCTCCCAACACCAATATCTGCATTAAAAAAAAAACACACTTTGTGAATAATTTTCTTTATATTGCACATATGAAAACACAAACAGAGATTGAATAAAAGGGAACTCTCAAATAGAAACCAGAGACTGCCCAACAACAACCCCATAACCAAAGAAATCTCCACACTCATATTTCAACTGATTATATTCTTAAAGAACTTTGAGGAACTCTCTTATTAAAATGTCTCATGAGACTCAAAAGCAATGAAAGAGTTATGGTCTATTACCTTATTATCTCTTGAATGTGAACCAGCGGCTTCAGACAAAAGCCTTTCATTTCCTCTCTGACTGAATGAACTACCAAAGAGATAAAGACAAGAAGACCATCATCATCAGCATATGCAACATTACCAATGATTTAATGATGAAATCACACAATTCAGTAAGATCAACTATTGGGTCAGAGACTATGCACCCAAAATGAAAATCCCTAGAAGTGATTCATTCTAACAGCAATAAAGATCAATGCTTTATTCTAAAAACAATTCTATAGGAATTCGAAAACCATAGAAGAAGAAGAACTCACGACATCGTGACGGTTGAAGAAGCTGCTTGTGATCGTTTCCAAATCAGAGACCTAAACATTGTACACTTAAACCCTAAAAGCTGAGTAGCTCAAGCTGAGTAGAGAATGCTTATCAGAGGATTAAGATGAATTGAAAACTTGTGTAAGCGATTAAAACTGTTACTGAAGAATTCTTAGAAACTTTGTTGTGGAATCATCTTGAGTCGTGAACTCGCGATCTTCTGAAAAAAAAAAAAGAGAGACCTTTCACAATCACAACTACTGTAGACGATTGTGGCGGTCTAGCTTCCACGTAGACGATCCACGTGTCTATGTCTTAAAAAAAGAAAACATTTTGGAGAAACGTCATTTGCAAAAATTATTATCACAAAAGTTTGATAATCCTATGAGATTTGATAATATCTATCGCTATATCTGTTCAAATTAAAAGAAAGAGATTATGATAATTTTTCTCTTCAAATAATCCAATTTCTTTTAGGAATTTGTTGTTATTCCGATACTAACGCTAAGCTCGTAATATTGTGAAGACCTTATAAATAACTCTTAAGACTTGAACATTATAGTTATAGATTTGGTTAACAATTATTGACAGATTAGCAGGAGCCAAACCCGAATCAGAGAGGCTAGTTCGTTGCAACTCAAATGAAGGGTCAAGTGATCGTGTTAACGGCAACAAAACTGTTGATATTGTGTCCAAAAATCTATTGCCTGATTTGGACCAAAAGGGACAACTTGGTCGAATTTTGAAAGAAACTGAGAACAACGACAAACAACACTGCAGCGATTCTACGTGTAAGTATTGTATGTTATCAGCTACAGAATCATATGAAGATTCAGTTATGCAACGAGATATTTGGAAGACTGCTTTATGTGTTTTATTACTTAATAAGAATTAATTAGGGGAGTTTTTTTTAAACGTTGATTATACTACGGTTGGTTATTAGAGTTTTATAGTTTTCGGTATCACCATGAACAAGAACAAGTGAGTTTGGTTTTAGGTTTTATTCAGTTTGGCATTGATTGTTTATCTTTTTATACATTTGTTTATCGAATCAATTACTTTATAACTTTATTGATATATAGGCTATGCTTTCAGTGGTTCTTAGATCCGATATCGATTCACATATAATTTTAGACAGTTTTGATATAACTAAAAAAGAATAATAGTACTGTATATTTGTTAGTGAAATTAGTATAATAACTTGATTCAGAATTTTTTTTTTAAGATAAGATGAAACAAAAATTCTTCTTACCTTTTGGTTAAGAAAATAAAATAACGACAAAACAAAAGGAATCCACATGGGTGAAGAAATTCATATGTTAGTCTTAACTCCTAATCATACTTAACTTGTTCGTATACCAGTTGGAAAGAGCATAATATAAGTTGATGTAATCAAAAATAAGAATTGTTGAAAAAATCAAAAGTAATAGTTAAGCAAATTATAACCAAGACATGTTAGCCTAGTGAATTGTAACTAGATCATCACCCGTACTACAGTACGGGTTGAATTTCATTTATTACAAAATTTATATATTATATAGTTATAGAATAAAATCGTGATATATTATAATAGTAAGTAAAAAATATTAATTTTTTTTTATGTCAGTCCATATATATATATATATCTTATTAGAATGAATATATTTTTATTTTTCTGTAATCCTCAAATATGGATATATTTTTTAAAGATATGAAAACGAAAAATAATATTATTTTCAAAAAAAATAAAATTGTTTGAACAATGAGTTAATTTATGTTAACAACTACAAAATGAGAGTGCATATAATTTAATTAGATCAAAAATCAAAATATCATAAATGAATCGCATCTAAAACGTAGATTATTTTGAATTAGTTAAAAAAGTTAGCTATTATTTTGAATTAATTAAGAAAATTATTTTTTCAAATTCTAATTCATTGGTTGTTGAAATAGAGATTTGTTTGAGCTAATTACGGAATTTACCAATTATTTACATAATCGAATATGTTATGAACATATATTTGGTATATAATAATACCAAACTCGATCCGTGTGTGGAGTCTATATTTTCATTTTACAATCCCTATGAAAATATTGTGGCACAATCTATTATTCATTATTTCTAAAATTGCTTGCAGAATTAAATTTTCAAATATTTAGAAGTGTCAAACCTTATTTAACTCATCTCATCATAAAATCTTAAAATGTCGTCTATTATAAGGATCATAACTTTCTATCATATAATACATTACTTTTAACCCGCCGCCTACTATAAATATATTAAACATATCTTTTTAGAAAATCAAATTAGTATTTATAATTTTTTTATCTTTTTAATCTATTAAATATTTATGATATTCTTTAATATATTAAATTAAACTTTTTTAAAATGTTCCAAATTAAAATCTTTAAAATTTTTATTGTAGTATGTAAAATTATGAATTTAAAATATATATATATATATGAAATTAAATATAAATATTCAAATAGTTATAAGGATCATAACTCATTTCATCATATAATACATTATATTTAACCCGCCGCCTATTATAAATATTTGTTTCAAAAAATCAAATTAGAGTATTTATATTTCTTAACTTTTTGATCTATTAAGTATTGATGATATTAAAAAAAGAAATATATTACTCAAATATGAATTTTTGACCCGTTAAATTTGTTTTTTCATACATTGAACAATTTATATTCGTTTTTAAAAATTCAAATCTTTGTATATGCGGAAAAAAATTTACTTTTTTTTAATTATGTAGATGATATAATAATTTATTTATTTTATAGAAATAGAATAATATAAAGATGAGAGGTGAAGTATAATGATTAATAACAAATTAATATGATAAGTTAGATATCAAATCTTATATGTTCATTTTGATTGGTCATTCTTTTTAAAAAAATTAATAATAGATTTTCGTTTTTATAATTAAATTAAATTAATTAAATTATATAAAATAGTATTTGACTTGTATATCCTTAATGAGTTGAATTAATTTACTCTATAAAATTTTATTTCTAATGGCATTCTTAAGTAAATTTTTACAAAAGGGAAGGTTAGTTAAGGGTATCTAATAAAGTGTATTCCCCAAATAATAGTATAGGATATTTCCGTCATTGCGTTTGCATCTAGATTTATACAACACAATACATGTTTTTTTTTTTAAAAAAATACTAGTATTAGTTATCTTGTGACACTTGCATAGTTAACAAGCAACAACCTAAAGACTAATTACATGTGTTATAGAATTAAATACCATTTAAACGTCCAAATTGCCGACAAAAAACGTCCAAATTAGTGAATAGTCATCACAATTGTGAATTTATTGTTTGATTGATTACTTAAAATTTTCTGCTAGCTATTTTGCAATAATCATAACTCATAATTTAGATGTGACACCTACTCTTTTTGTTATAGCACAAAAGACAATTTCACAAAATTTCATGATTTAAACTAATTCACAACTTATAAACAAATTTAGTCCCAAGTCCCAACTCCCAACTCTGATATAATCTTTTTTATGTTTTCTCTCTCAAAATCTCTCCTCTTTGTCTCTCTATCTATCTTTCCTTCAATGGAGCTTCTTCATTCTGCAACATTTCCAAGTAAACAAAAGCTACTCATCGTAGTGACAATTGCCACAACTCTCTTCACCATCATCCCTCTTCTCTACCCTTTTCTTGAAGACCCTAACTTCTTCCTCAAGCAACAACCTCCAAGCCAAAGCAGCATCATCAAGCTCGAAAACGGCGTTGTAACATCACATGAGAGCTGCGACATATTCTCGGGAGAGTGGGTTCCTAACCCTGAGGCACCTTACTACACCAACACGACGTGCTGGGCGATACACGAACACCAAAACTGCATGAAGTTTGGAAGACCCGACACGGATTTCATCAAGTGGAAATGGAAACCTTATGGGTGCGAAGATGGCTTGCCGGTTTTTGACCCCTTTAGGTTTCTTGAGATCGTGAGAGGTAAAACCATGGCGTTTGTTGGTGACTCAGTTAGCAGAAACCACATGCAGTCTTTGATCTGCCTTCTCTCTCAGGTAACACCTTTTTTCTTAATTTTTTTTTGTCTTTTGCCTTTTATTGAATATCTAGAATGATAACCCTCAAAAAAGAAAAACATTCGTTTGTTAATAATATTTACAAATTTCTAGCATAATTTTGAGTTTTATAAATAAGAAATTTTATATATGATGTAAACAGATCGGAGTATTGTTTTTTTTTTCATTAAACCCTCTTTTCTAGTCATTAAACCTTCTTTAGAGAATTCTAAGTTTAACGAGCCAAAAAAATGCATTAAAATGAGTAAATCATATTTTAGTATTCATGCACCAAAGAATATCATATAACCACTCTTGACTTCGAAGTAACATTCTAATCGATGAGCTTCTATAACTCGAATCATTAGGTCATAGACTCACATACATGATTTAATTATTAGTTGAAGTTACACTTTTGATAAAGTAGTATAAACGAAGTTAGATGTGCATCATTACTTTGATCAAATATCATTATTTTAAGAAGTGTTATATACATATATTAACTTGACATGTACTATATGTTATCACCTAAACTCGATACAAATTGAATAACTAACTAGTAACTACTCAATTATTTGCTTAAAATAAAAGATTGGTACGTGCATAAAGGTGATTTTGGTTCACCGGTGCCACAATGGCACAATTATTGAAATAATGTTGTTATCTTATAATACTAAAAAAATGATTATGAAACAAAAATGGTAGCAGTCGGTCCAATGATTTTAGATGTTTTAATATAATTAGTTTACTTATATTTAAAGATTCTGCAAAAAAAAAAAAAAATACACATCGACATTTCCACAGAGTCCATTGGTCATTTTGGCTTTACGTAGTTGGATGATCAAATGCGTAAACAGTACCAAACATGGATGTCTTGTCCAGCTTCCTTTTTGTTCAATTTCGGTTTGGATTCTTGTATACTAAATATAGGAATCGAATCGAATCTGATTTGGTTTCGTACTTTTGTTTTACAATTTGGTTTCAAAGAATGATAGTGTTTACTTTTTATTTTTTTCATCAAAAGAAATTCAAGTCTTGTTTTGGTAAGATTTGGCTCGTTTTTGTTACAATTTGTTCAAATTTAAAAAATGAAACCAACTTGATTTTATTTCCAATTAGTTTGAGTTATTTTTTCGATCTGTCCGGACTAGAGATCCCTCGTATTACTTGGTTTCTCGAGATTAAACTAGATTTAACGTTTCAGGTTGAATATCCAATGGATGCTTCGGTTAAGGATGACGATTATTTCAAACGATGGACATACGAAACGTACAATTTCACGATCGCCGCATTTTGGACACCACACTTGGTAAAGTCCAAAGAACCTGACCAGACCCAGACCGAGCATGCTGATATTTTCGACCTATACCTCGACGAAGCAGACGAGAGTTGGACAGCCGATATAGGAGATTTTGACTACGTGATCATCTCTTCTGGCCACTGGCATTACCGGCCATCGGTCTACTATGAAAACCGGACAATCACCGGTTGCCATTATTGTCAATTACCAAACATAACCGATCTCACAATGTTTTACGGGTATAGAAAAGCTTTTAGAACCGCGTTTAAAGCGATCTTGGACTCGGAAAGCTTCAAAGGTGTAATGTACTTACGAAGTTTTGCACCGTCACATTTTGAAGGCGGGTTATGGAACGAAGGAGGAGATTGTTTGAGGAAACAACCATTTAAGAGCAACGAGAATCAAGACGAAACGACAATGAGTCTACACAAAATTCAGTTGGAAGAATTTTGGAGAGCTGAAGAAGAAGCGAGGAAGAAAGGGAAGAGGTTAAGACTACTTGATACGACCCAAGCAATGTGGCTTAGACCCGATGGTCACCCAAGCCGCTACGGCCATATGCCAGAGGCCAATGTCACGTTGTATAACGACTGTGTTCACTGGTGCTTGCCTGGTCCTATCGATAACCTCAACGACTTCTTGCTCGCTATGCTAAAGAGAGAAGAAGACAAAAGATCATTGGCTCAAGTTCGGAAAATGTTGTCGTAATGACGACACAAAATTAAGTCTTCTGCTTTATTTATATAAATTTTTAAAATGGTCAAATGTTGTGCTTAGTTATTGGATGACCACGAGCTCGCCATTATATACCATATATAAATACACATTTATGATTAGACCGTGGACACCACTGTCTTGAAGCAGACAATGGAGCTTCCTTTGTTTGCAATCCTTCAAAGAACACCAAGAGTTGCAGTTACATTAGCATTTGTTCTGTTTCTCCTCACAATATTTCCTGCTTTATATTCTCTCCTTGCCAATCCAATCTTACCTCCATCGATCTCATCATCCGAGACTGACCATCCCCTTGAAACCAATCATACGCGTCTCAGTCATCTGAATTCTTCAGCAAATCAGATTCCTTCACACTTGAATGGTCCCATTCCCGCTCTAACCGAACACACACCTTCAAGACATCGGAAATCTTCTTTCCATCGGATTCCTACACCTGAGAACGGTACCATTTCCTCTCCAACCGATCATACACCTTTAAGACAAAGGAGTTCTTCATCCGATCCGATTCCTTCACCTAAGAATACTACGATTCCAGCTCCACCACATCGGAATTCCTCATCCGACCAGAGTCCTTCACCAGTGAACAGCCCTATTCCCGCTCCACTCAATCATACGTCTTTAAGACATCAGAATTCTTCATCCGATCAGATTCCATCATCTGATGATCTTTCGTCCCCAGTCATCACAATACCATCAAGGACGCGGATCAGAGATGATGAGCAAAGGTGTGATCTTTTCACCGGGGAATGGGTACCGAACAAAGAAGCTCCATACTACACCAACACGACGTGCTGGGCGATACATGAACACCAGAACTGCATGAAGTTCGGGAGACCAGACACCGAGTTCATGAGATGGAGGTGGAAGCCAGACGGCTGCGACCTCCCCATCTTTGATCCTCAAGAATTCTTGGAAATGGTAAGAGGGAAAGCCATGGGGTTTGTTGGTGATTCCATTAGCAGAAACCAAGTCCAGTCTCTCATGTGCCTTCTCTCTAGGGTAAAAAAAATCCAATCTAATTGTCTATGATCACCAACTAACCAACATCTCTCTAATGTGTTGACTTTTTAATTTCCTTGTAGGTAGAATATCCTGAAGACATTTCTTCTTCACCAGATACAGATTTCAAAGTATGGAACTACACATCCTATAACTTCACTCTTCATGCCATGTGGTCACCATTTCTAGTGAAGTCTACTAAACCTGACCCTACAGATCCGAAGTCCAACTTCTTCAGACTATACCTTGACGAGTATGACACTGAGTGGACAAGTCAGCTCGACCATCTCGACTACCTGATTATATCATCTGGCCACTGGTTCTACCGGCCCATTATTTTCTATGAAAACCAACAAATCTCTGGGTGCCAATACTGTGCGTTACCAAACACGACTGAATTGCCTCTGGACTATGGATACAGGAAGGCTTTAAGAATATCTCTAAAAGCTATACTCGAAAATTTCAAGGGTCTTGCCTTTTTGAGAAGTTTTTCTCCTCAACATTTTGAAGGTGGGCTTTGGAACGAAGGAGGGGACTGTGTAAGGACACAACCTTACAGACGAAACGAGACAATACCTGAAGGTGCAGATCTCGAGGTTCACGACATTCAACTGGAGGAATTTAGAGCTTCAGAAGAAGATGGAAAGAAGAAGAATGGTTTGAGGCTGAAGTTAATGGACACGACACAGGCAATGCTATTGCGACCAGATGGGCATCCTGGGAGATATGGCCATCTACAGAATGCAAATGTGACTTTAAGAAATGACTGTATTCATTGGTGCCTGCCTGGACCTATCGATACTCTGAATGATATATTGCTACAAATGATGAAGACATAGAACTAGAAAGCATCCCTCAAGAATGAATAGTGGAGACAAATATCAAGAAAAATTGTAAAGAAAGATTCATGTAGGAGTCTCAGTATGCAAATGCCATATATCCATATGGAAGGACAGAAAACCATTTGACAACAATTATTGTATTCCTATAAATTTTTATATGCAGTATTTTGACTCCCTTGCGCAAACTAAAAAGCACAACAGAGTACTCGTGTACACAACTTCTCAAAAGGAAATTTTGATGAAAACCAGGACTTGCAAAGCCAAAATGTAGACGACAAAAGCTGACCTGAGATACATAAGCCTTGTTTGGGTCCCATTTCTTGTAGCAGATGAATATGGAAGGTAGGAATGAGCATCAACTTCGTGGTCTGATGCAAATTCTCTATCTGAATTTGTTCTCTTGAACCTGTTCCTCGCAGCGTTCCCCTCAACGTTAAAGCTTTCATATCTTCTCCACAAATTGTTTAGTCTCTCTAACTCCATCTCATTCGAATGAATCTCACCAACAATCCCCTCTGCTTGTGCCTGATAAGAATATCAAAAGTTTCTGTTAAGAAACTGTCTAAAGGGAAAAGTGTAGATTAATTTGGCTTGAGATGGACCTGCTTTGCAGCTAATTGCTCGATTAGGCTGTGAAGTTGTTTATCCAGTGTCTTCTCTCTCTGAGCTGTGAAAGAAAAGCTTTTCCACTCAGAGAATGTGAATGAAACTTTTCACGCTATCAACCTATCTAACAGAACCAAAAACAGATCTCTATTGAATTCTTACTGAAAATAAGCCTTTCCACTCAGATAATGTGAATGAAACTTTTTTTTTTTCTTTCATATATGTTGAAGACGTGATGGTTCTGAATCGTGATAAGCTGGTAATTTAATAACTAATCAGATCTGATGACAAAAAGTACCTGGAGAAGGCTGCTTCAATGCTCTTTCCTGTATAACAGCCCAACTCCTTTCTAAATCCTGAACTTTTGCTTCCATTGAACTCTAAAAGGAAAATATAACTTACACTGCCATCAGATATACAGCCAGATCAGAGTATTCCATACCCATGGAAGGTAAAATGAAAACTAACCAAATCGTTCTTTTTGCTCTCCAACTTCTCTAGCATAAAAGACTTCATGGCCTCTGTATCTGCTCCATCTTTTCCATTCCCATCAGGCTGAATAACAGTTTCACTAGAGATTCTGGACTGCCTTGCATCTAGAGAAGCTTGTGCATCATCCTGCTCAGTTTTCAAGTTTTCCTCCACATCTTCTAGCTCCTGCAAACCATATAATATCAGGCAGAGCCCAAGTGGTAACACAACCAACATTCATATCTGTATTTTATAACTCACCTTCAACTTTCTAAGAAGAGAATCTGCTTCATTCCTCTTCTCTTCAATTTTGCTCTCACAGATTGATATTGCATTCTCATATGCACTATTTTCTTCCAGAAGAGTCTGCTCTCTCATATGTGCCTAGTTGCAATACCAAAAGAAGAACCATAAGGATCACTTCAAAATCAGCCAAAACCATATCCATTGAAGACTAATCCTATAATGCAAACACACGATTCCCGAATTCAGCTTCACTGTTTCAATAACTCAAACCTGTTCACGAGTAGCGGAGTGCGAATCAAGCTGAAGAGTGAGAGCGGCATTGGAAGCAAGGGAGTGAGCAAGAAGGTCAGGTAGACGCTGAGAGATATCCGGTGGAGGCAATCTGAGCCGTAGATCTTGGATCGAACGGCTGAGGGTTGTCGCTTTCCGGCCTAGCTCATCAACGTATTTCTGCTGCTCCTCCGTGAAAACCAATGGGATCCGATCCTTCTCATCGTCTCCTTCTTTTCCATTTTTACCGACGACATCGGCGGCCCAAGCTAGAAGTCCGGCCATATCTCGTCTCTTCTTCTTCTTCTCCTTCTCCGATCTCTTTGGTGTGACTCGCGGGACGATGGCAGAGCTAAACCGGGTAGTTGGTGGTTTAACCGGGATGGTTCGGGTATATTTAGTTGAATTTTATTGTTGGTTCGGTTAACGCTCAAAATGGCTTTACTTTCTAGTATCCGTCCTATATATGGGCCTTAAGATAAGGCCTTGTCTATCAAACAAAAAGAGTTTATGGTACTATGCTCAAACCTCTTTTTTTTTTTCACTGAATTGATATTAATTAAGATTCGGAAAGGTTACATAACACAAGAAAAAGAAGAGATTGAACTACAAAGAGACACAATGCTCGACCCATAACCTACAAGAGGAAGGGAGATTCCGATAATACATTGCATAAACCAAACAATTCTTGACTTGAGACTAATGAAGCTCTCAAGGCTCACCACAACGACTTCCCGCACAACAAATTCTGAAGACGGGCTTCGAACACTTGTGGCAAAACAAGAAAGAGAAACTTGGCTTCTCCGAATATGATGCATCTTTTTCTATGAGTGCCTTTGTCACGGATCTCCCGGATGAACCGTAAGATAAACGAGACCCGCTAAAACCTTTCATCGCCACAACTAAACAAGTATTAAGCCAACCAAAGCTTAAGACAACATATAAACACAATTAATCAACAAGAGCTCTACCCCAAACTAACAACTATAAATAGTCGAGGAAGAGAAGCTTAAGCCCAAACGAGGGAGACGATAGCCCAAACAAGGGGAGCATTTAAACCAAAGTATCAGATGTTACAAAATCTCACGCATACACGATTGATCATTGTAACAAAGAGACACAGAGGAGGAAGACCATAGAGACGAGGGAGATACCAAGTTATCCAAGAGCCTATCTGATGTTGCATAGATAAATCAAGGGAAGAGGACAAACGAGCCGTCGAGAAGGAAAGCCAGAACCTCCAATGGAGGCGTTGACTCATTGAAGAGAACCACCAGAAGCTACCCGTGACTCCACTTCGAGGCAAGGAGCGGATCAACTGCCCCAAGCACCATCAACCATCTGAACCATCGGATCTGAACCCCCAAGACCATATCTCATCAGATCTGAGACTTGAAAACAAACCAATCCACAACGCCAAAACTCTACGCTTCCATCACTAGAGAAGACAAAGACATAAATGAAAAACTAAGCAAGAAAACAAGGGAGGTGACCGACGCCGACGCTGTATGAGCCGCCACGCGCCGGTCACAAGCTCTACGGCCACTTGTGTTATCTCAGGGAGGCGAAAGAGAAAATGACCCCCTTTTTTTTTAGGGCGACGATATACTATGCTCAAACCTCTATCAAATCAGAATTTTGCAAATTAATTGTTATATTTATTAACATTAAGTTGTCATATAAGAAATGTGATAACTTGTTTCTTAAGATGTAGTATTATCTTAGGGATATATATGCATTGAAAGCAACATTTATAAAATGACTAAAAATTCTTTTCCTTTGCCTATTCAATAGGGGCCTAAGAAATGTAATATGCATTACCGCGTGTTTGCAATTTACATTGCTTGCAATCAACCCTCTTCCTCCTTTTCTAAGCAAAACATCAAATCACAAACCTCAAGCATCTTCCAAACCTATCCACTAAATTTAGAATTTTTTCAAATAACCAATCCAAACCAAACATGTAATACTCAATCACACATAGTACATATGAACTAAGTTGTTAACCAAATATTTTGTTGCAAGAATACAAATAACCGTAGAGAATTATTGTAATCCAAAGTCCAAACCATATTCATACCGTTAATTTACATTTTTAATTTGGGAATATCTTGTCTAAGTTTTAGCATCTAGCAAGTCTCCTGCACGTTCCCAAAACCTTTACTTGTAAACCATCTTTTATTATAAATTCACAAAATTTCCCTTATATTTTTCTTTCTAACCAAACACACCCCACAATCGTCTAACAATTAATTAATAACAACCCCTTTACTTTTTGTGAACTCAATTTCCAAATCCGTCGTTATCTGTTTCTCCTCTTGACTAAGCAAAATGTTGAAAAAAGTGAGGCGAAAAGTCAAAGTCTTAATCACCAAACCCTTTAAAAAGCCCAAGACCAGAGCTCTTCCTTCACCACCACCACCTCTTCCTCTTCCTCCTTCACCATCTCCACCGTCTCAAGAAATGTCTTCCTCAAGACAAAGAAACACTCCGTTTCTCTTCCCAAGATCCGATTCCTCTGTTTTACCCGACCCGTCTCGTTTCTTCAGCAACGATCTCCTCTCAACTCCTCTCCCTACAAACTCATTCTTCCAAAACTTCACTCTCAAAAATGGCGACCAAGCTGAGTACTTTCACCCTTACATCATCAAACCCTCGACTTCATCTCTCTCCATCTCATACCCATCTCTCTCCCACAACTCTGCTTTCATCTACGAAGCTTTCAACGCCGACATAATCATAACCGGGTCAGATGGACCCGACCCGCATTCTCGAAAAACTCATCTGATATCTTCCTACAGCGATCTCGGCGTCACTCTCGATTTCCCTTCCTCTAATCTCAGATTCTTCCTCGTCAGAGGAAGCCCTTTCATCACCTTCTCCGTTAACTCCTCCATCACAATCTCAACGATCCACGCCGTTTTATCACTTTCCGGTAACACCTCATCAACAAAGTACACCGCCAAGCTCAACAACAACCAAACATGGCTAATCTACGCATCTTCTCCGATCAATCTAACCAAAGACGGCGTCTCTTCCATCAATTGCGGTGGTGGGTTTTCGGGTATTATCCGGATCGTCGTGTTACCAAATCCGAATCCAGATTTCGAATCAACCCTCGACAGATTCAGTTGCTGTTACCCAGTTTCCGGTGACGCTGATTTCACAAAGCCGTTTGCTTTAGAGTATAAATGGGACAAACGAGGCTATGGAGATCTTCTCATGCTAGCTCATCCTCTTCATCTCAAGCTTTTATCAAACAACCATTGTTCAATCACAGTTCTAGACAATTTCAGATACAACAGCATCGACGGAGATTTAGTAGGTGTCGTCGGAGATTCATGGGTTTTAAAACCAGACCCTGTTTCTGTAACGTGGCACTCTATCAAAGGAGTTCAAGAAGATTCTCACCAAGAGATTATCTCAGCTCTAATCAAAGACGTTGACGCTTTAGATTCATCAGCTCCGGTCACGAACTCTTCGTATTTTTACGCGAAATTGATCGCTAGAGCTGCAAGGTTAGCTTTAATCGCTGAAGAAGTTTGTTATCTCGATGTGATTCCAAAGATTAGAACTTACTTGAAGAACATGATCGAGCCGTGGCTTAACGGAAGTTTCGAACCAAACGGGTTCTTGTATGATCCTAAATGGGGAGGTGTGATCACCAAGCTAGGATCGAGAGATTCAGGAGCAGATTTTGGGTTTGGGATTTATAATGATCATCATTATCATTTAGGTTACTTTGTTTATGCGATTGCTGTGCTTGCAAAGATTGATCCTTTATGGGGAAAGAGATATAGACCTCAAGCTTATACTTTAATGGCGGATTACATGACATTGGGGAAGAAAGGAGCTAAGTCGAAGTCGAATTACCCGCGTTTGAGATGTTTTGATCTTTTTAAGCTTCATTCTTGGGCTGGAGGGTTAACGGAGTTCGCAGACGGGAGGAATCAGGAGAGTACGAGTGAGGCTGTGAATGCGTATTACTCTGCCGCTTTGTTGGGGTTAGCTTACGGTGACACACATCTGGTGGCGGCGGCTTCAACGGTTCTGACGCTGGAGATTCACGCCGCGAAAATGTGGTGGCAGGTGAAAGAAGACGACGCTATATACCCACAAGACTTCACATCGGAGAATCGTGTGGTTGGAGTTTTATGGTCAACAAAGAGAGACAGTGGCTTATGGTTCGCTCCCAAAGAGTGGAAAGAATGTCGCCTTGGGATACAGTTATTACCGTTACTTCCGGTATCAGAAGTTCTGTTCTCCGATGTAACATTCGTGAAACAGCTCGTGAACTGGACATTGCCGGCGTTGGCGAGAGACGGCGTCGGAGAAGGGTGGAAAGGATTTGTGTATGCTTTGGAAAGTATGTATGACAAAGATGGAGCGATGGAGAAGATTAAAGGATTAAATGGGTTTGATGATGGCAACTCTTTAAGTAATCTGTTGTGGTGGATTCACAGTAGAAACAATGATGATGATGATTATGAAGAAGACGATGAAGGTGGTTATGGTGGTCATGGCGGTGGCGGGAAGTATTGTTCGTTTGGTCATTATTGTAATTAAGCTTTAAAGTTGTTTCGCGTTTTGGTTTGTTAAAGAATGCTTATATTAGCTTGTTTTATATAATAAATCAATGTTTTTCATTTTTACAGCTACACAATGATTTTACATCATGTCAAACTCTCTCTTAATTACACCAATGAATCTCTCTATGAGAATATCCACATATATATTCTATATGTCTAAATTATTACGAAGGAAAGTTTCTGTCATGTGCATGTATCGTTTTTGTATCAAGTGAATTCCGTCGCGATCTTGAAACTCCTTCTCCAGAGAAGCTATGGCTGCTTCATAATCATAATGGTTGTTGATATGTTCCGTGGCAAACTCATTCAGATATTTAAGACATCCCTTATCATTATAAGGACATATGATTGATTCTTCTTCTTCTGATCGTTGAGCAGATGCGGGTGATGAGAGATATAATGATAAGACAAGTGTTACCAAGAGAACGTAGAGAGTAGTACATGGAAGCACAAATCTAGATGCCATGGTTTTTTATGCTTTTGAAGATTGCAATAAAGAGATCAAAGAATATGGCCACAAACAAAATCTGAATAAGATAGATTGTGACTTTGTGAGTTTGTGACTGACTATATATATAGTCGATGACCATAACAAAGTCTTTTCCTATTTTTTGATTGGGATCAAGTTGGTTTCTTGTGGATAAGTTAGTGCTTCGTGATTATCTAGTAATTTTTTTTTACGTTTCAAGAAAATATATGTTTTTGTGTTTATTTTTGTTTCTAATAAAATGATGGAGTAGACGTGGCTACAAGTTTGGATAAGGTGGCTCCAGTCCAATTTATCTTTTGTTTACCCAAATATAGATTAGTTTTGTTTTGTTCTTTTTTTGCTTTGTAAACAATAAAAAGGGTTTCAAATGCGTTTTTTGTTTTTTTTTGGTTCAAATGTGATGCTCGTATAAATTGGGTCTTTTGCAGAAATAACACATTTTGATAATATATTTAAGGATATAGCACTATAAAGAAAGAAATTAAGTGAGTAACACAAAGGAGGGGTAAAAAGTCCACTTAGTCCTTCTGGCATCGTTTCTCTTTCATCTGGAAGAAGTCACATCCGCTACCACTCCTCCACCGTTTTTCGCCACTGAATTGGAAACTCGATTACTTTGGCTGCCGCACTTTTTTGCTCTCGGAGTTCCGTCGGAGATGTACTCGAAGCTTCAAGGCATGCAACAATCATTTAAGTCACTTGAATAGATAAAGAGATGAAATCGTGGAGTTGTGGATCACTCTGCGACATATCTAGAAGACTAGAATCAAGATTAGAGTTAGGGGCTGGCCAGGAAGAAGAGATGGTGAGAGAGGTAGAAAGAAGGAGATGAGAGGTGCGTGTGTTTTAGTAGGGGTAAAAGTAGAATTAATACAGAAAATATTGAGAATATCATCTTCTTTTTTGTTTGGTGTTAGTTTCCTAATTATTAATTTTTTGTTGGTTATAGAGTCAAATTTTCCTAGTTTTAATACCATGTATGTTAATGCAGAACAAAAAAAAAGATAAAACCATGGTATGATTGTAGTGGTTGGTGGACCGTGATTCGTGAACTTTCTTCAAGATTCTGAAATATTCGTCACACATAGGACCCACGAGTTTTAACATTTTCCGAACGTGGTAAGACATCAAAAGCCCATGATTTGCTAATACTAGCTTCCAAAGTCGTCACTCTACTCCATCCAATCACAAATGACTAACAAATTTTACAAATATTTTCGAAACAAATTTTTAACATTAAATAACTTCATTACATGATAAACTAAGATCCACTAATTTTGCCATTTTGGTAGTCGACATTTGATCCTCTTTAATCACACACTTCATTACATGATAAAACGTTAGCATTATTAAATAAGCGTTAAAAGCGACGTCGTCTTCTCCAACTTTTTGGGTTATATCTACACACTTCATTTTTCCTCGTGGAGAAGGAAATGGAAAGCGCACAAAAGCGAAGATGACAAATAAAGTTTGAAATTCAAAAGAGAAGCAGCACGAAGAAGAAGAAGACGAAGAATCTTGGAATTCGAGATCCGAGAAGAAGATGCACTCGCCTCTTCAGACTCAGCAGCCGGAGCAGCGATGCCGGCCGATGACCTCGACGGTATCGGAGATCGAAGAGGTTATACCCGATGACGACTCCGATAGAGTGACTCTTCTCAACGGTGAACCGTTGCGTCGTCGAGTTTCCGGTAAGTTACCGGTGGAAGAAGAAGGACCTCGTCGGATTTTCCGGCAGCAATCGTTCGGCCGCGATATCGGCCACGCGGCAGCTGAGACGTACCTAATTACTGGACTTAGCTTCAAGCTTCTTCGTTACCTCGGGTACTGATCTCGATTTTCTCGTTTTTGGAATAGGTATAGTGATGATTACGCTTAGGGAATTCGTGAGTGGTTGTAGATATTAGCTGGCTCTGCAAAGTATCCAAGGCAATTTAATTTAGTTGCGTGAGATTTGGGGACTTTACTCTAATTAGGAAAGTTACTCCATGTGCATGTTGTTTTGCTCTTAATCTATGAACATGTGATGCTTTAGTTGCAGAGATTAGCATTTAGTTCATGTAACTTCAAAGCCTTGTAAATTCGATTCTACTTTCAATTTGTTGAAATCTAATACTGATTTTTTTCTTAAAACAATTTACACTTTAGCAAGAAGTTATCTTATTGTTAATTTTTTTTTGGTTCAGGGTAGGCTATCGATGGATGACAAAATTACTTGCCCTTACATGTTATGCTATGCTGCTTATGCCTGGCTTTCTTCAAGGTTTCATTTTTGTTTTTGTCTTTCCTGATAAATAAATTCATACAGATGAGTTATTTTTACATTGTCTTTTCACTGGGAAATTAGTCTTTGATTCCTCATCTCAAGTTTGTATTATCTTCTGCAGTTGCATATAGTTATTTTTTCTCAAAACAAATCCGGAGGAGTATAGTGTATGGAGATCAACCAAGGAACAGGTTTGTGTGTGTGAACTGAATAGAATCTTACCTTTTCCTTTTACCTCTGCCTAAAGCGGTATGTTGAATGCCTGAACGGGCGATTCTTTAGGCTGGATCTGTACTTGCCAAGCAACAACGATGGCTTGAAGCCGGTTGTGGTTTTTGTGACGGGTGGAGCTTGGATTATTGGGTGAGTAGCACATCAGATTTACAACACTCTCCTCTGCATAATTTTGAAGTTCGTTTGTTTTGCAATTTCTCGTGTCCCAGATTCAGTGCACAGTTATAGAAGTTTTATTGTCACTGTTCATTTGTTGATGTTTGAGTTAAAAAAGAAGGAAGTAAAGATCCTGATGTGCTCTATATTCTTATCTTACCCAAGATTCATCTTCGTGCACTAGATGAAGTCGTGTGTTAAATTGTTAATAAGTTCATATTTGCTCTTGTGCTGATATATAGGTACAAAGCTTGGGGCTCGCTCTTGGGAATGCAGCTAGCAGAAAGGGATATCATTGTAGCATGCCTTGACTACAGGTAAAGAATTACACAATTCAAAAAACTAGTCGTCTTTTATAAATATTACTTACTCTGGATTCTACTTATGTAGTAAAGTCCACAGATTCAAATTTTTTTTTAGCTCTGTTTGTAGCTTTTTGGTATTTGTAGATTATCGGAAATCTTGATTTCTGACATGCATTAACCAAGCAATCCGTTCGTTTTGGTCTAGGAACTTTCCTCAGGGAACAATTAGTGATATGGTGACTGATGCTTCTCAAGGAATCTCATTTGTCTGCAATCACATCTCTGCATTTGGAGGTGACCCCAACAGGTTTCAACTCATTGGCTTTGGTTTTAATTACCATTTGATCTTTTCATTTGATCTCTCGGCTATTGAAGTGCATGTATGTGCTTGTCTCTGTAGGATCTACCTGATGGGGCAATCAGCTGGTGCCCATATAGCCGCTTGTGCTCTGTTGGAACAGGCTACTAAAGAATCAAAAGGAGAGAGCATCTCCTGGAGGGTGTCCCAGATAAAAGCTTATTTCGGATTATCTGGAGGGTAACTTCAAAACTAATTTATATGTGCTTTTTTGGTATACATACATCAATCGACCTGCTTATCATTTTGAACTTGAACAGGTACAATCTATACAATTTGGTTGATCACTTCCATAATCGGGGACTGTATCGCTCGATTTTCCTAAGGTAAATTCTCGATTAGTTAAATCCTAAAAGATCAGTTATTTATCTTTCTAATGTTCAACTCCAACTTGTAGCATAATGGAAGGAGAGGAGTCCTTTAAAAAATTCTCTCCAGAAGTAAGATTGAAAGACCCCATTGTTGGAAAAGCTGCGTCTCTATTGCCTCCTATTATACTTTTCCATGGATCCTCAGATTATTCCATACCATGCGATGAAAGGTATATATGTATGATCATCTTAAGTCATAATTTGCTAATTGATCCATTTGGTTTACTAAAACCAGCTCTTTTGGCAGCAAAACTTTTACAGACGCTCTCCAAGCTGTTGGAGCCAAAGCCGAGCTTGTTTTATACAGCGGAAAGACACATACCGATTTATTTCTTCAGGTAAAGCCACAGAAACTACCTTACATTGTGTCACACACACACACAAAGACTAAGCTCCGAGTGAGTATAATAAACTCATGAGAGTATTTGTTTCTAGGATCCCTTAAGAGGCGGTAAAGACGAACTCTTTGATGACATAGTCTCTGTGATACATGCGGAGGACAATGATGCGCTGACGAAAGACTCATTGGCTCCTCCCAGAAAGCGTCTTGTCCCAGAGTTGTTGCTGAAACTGGCTCGTGAGGTTAGCCCTTTCTGACTGCCAAAAAACGAAAAGAAGCTTGTTTGTTGATCCTCAGTTTTTTTTTACCTCTGTTAGTTGCTGTGTGTTTTTTAATTGCATGATGTAAATAAAAACAAACGTTGTGGATCCACAACTATTTTATTTGACCCATGTAGATTTGAACACATCAATATGATTACGTCCACAAGTTTGAAATCTAAAAAAAGCTTAAAATAGATAATATCGAGTTTTATCATATTCTCAAAAGGTGATAGAGATGTGACTAACACATGATAGACTCCTGCATGTTTTGTTACTATGAATATGATGGTGATCATATGCAAATTGGACTTGTATAAACAGACCATAGGTGATGTTGATATAACTTAACCTTATTCACCTTAATATGGACCCACCATTTGCTTCAACCTGTGGCTTATGTTCTTCCTAATCTCTAGACTCGAAGCGACTTGGCAGATTCCAATTGGCTCTTTCGATCTCAACCGTTGGCCACATCAGCTTGACCGACTTAATGTGGAAGGCAACAAAGTTAGGACAGGCCATATTATCTCCAACATACCACCAAAGAAGACACCTAAGCAAACGAAGATAACAAAAAAATTAAAGAGTCATCACTTTCTGAACAATGCTAAACAGTAACGATGCCTCTCGAAAGAAACCTGAATAGTAGTAGGAACATGACACAAGTTAAGAATTAAGATAAACATTCAACTAGAAAAGGCTAATGGTGAAGCCAAAGAGCTACTACTAAAGTTTCCAGCTTTACCAAAATAGTAGTTGATGAAACAAAAATAGTTAAAAGTTGCACGTTCCAGAACCTCGGTAACATGTGGATGGGTCCTATAGAAGATTACATAGGAAGGGGTGTTTACACTTATAGAGAAAGTAGTGTAACTATTGTTGCCATTGCAAAGATATAAGAAGACAATTAGTTTTGTTTTTCACATTTTCCTGATGGTTGATGATTCCAAAAGCTGTAAGCTTCTCTGCACTGGACACCTTCTCAGAAACTCAGCCAGCCACAAGGTGATCAAATGACTTTTCAAAGCCACAAACTTCTCGCCACGTGTCCAGATCTCAGGATTCTATCCTTCCACAACTAATATAACCTTCTTAGTTCCCTGCTACCTTTAGATACAATCTCACTCACCATCAAACAACTACAACATCTGGGTTAGTATGATGAAAGTAGAGAGTAACTGGGCACAAGCCTGTGATACATGCCGATCAGCCGCCTGCACCGTGTACTGCCGGGCTGATTCTGCCTACCTGTGCACCAGCTGTGATGCTCAAGTTCATGCTGCCAATCGTCTTGCTTCCCGCCATGAACGTGTTCGAGTCTGTCAATCATGTGAGCGAGCCCCGGCTGCCTTTTTCTGCAAGGCAGATGCTGCATCTCTATGCACTACCTGTGATTCAGAGATTCATTCAGCAAACCCACTTGCTAGACGCCATCAACGAGTTCCAATTCTGCCCATTTCTGAAAACTCTTACAGTTCCACGGCCACTAACCATTCATGTGAGACAACAGTGACAGATCCAGAGAACAGACTGGTGCTTGGTCAAGAAGAAGAGGATGAAGATGAAGCAGAGGCGGCTTCGTGGTTGTTGCCTAATTCAGGGAAAAACAGTGGTAACAACAATGGGTTCTCTATTGGTGACGAGTTTCTGGACCTTGTTGATTACAGTTCGAGTGATAAGCAATTCACGGATCAATCCAATCAGTATCAACTAGACTGCAACGTACCTCAGAGGAGCTATGAGGATGGAGTCGTTCCACTTCAAGTTGAAGTATCAAAGGGTCACATGCACTACGAGCAACAGAACTTTCAGTTGAGTATCACCTGTGGCTCCCCAAGATCTCATCGAAGCTCAAATGGTTCCCTAAGTCATATGGTAAGCTTTCATATATTTAATTCAGATCCTTTACTATGACCAGCATCAACTAAATGTCTAAGAATGTCTTTGTTACTGTCATTAGGTACATGTTTCATCTATTGACCTGGGAGTTGTGCCAGAGTCAACAACGAGTGACGCAACAGTATCAAACCCAAGATCGCCCAAAGCGGTAACAGACCAACTACCTGACCCTCCAGCTCAGATGCTCAGTCCAAGGGACAGAGAGGCTAGAGTCCTGAGATACAGAGAGAAGAAGAAGATGAGAAAATTTGAGAAGACGATAAGATATGCTTCAAGGAAAGCGTATGCAGAGAAAAGACCACGGATCAAGGGGCGGTTTGCAAAGAGGAACGAAGTTGATGCAGAGGCAAACGAAGCTTTCTCCACAATCATAACGTTTGACACCGGATATGGAATTGTTCCATCATTCTGATGATGCTATGGCAAAACTAGACTGCATGCTTGTAAATTACTTCTGGTTTGAAATTCCTGCAAGTTGTTACCACGGTTATGCATATAGGCCTGTAGTTTTGTCTAACTAGTACGAGTTAATTAGATATATATTCATATTTAGCTACTGTAAGTTAAAACAAAATTTTCCCGCTTGGTAGAAATCCTCTTCATTTATGAAATATTACCACCACATAGAATATTGCCCTACAGTCTAAATTCAAACTGATGCTACAAAGAGATATGCATTAGTTTAGCTTGCTGTACCAAGAACAGTCAACACGTAACTCACCTTGCCTAAGTTCAAAGCAAATAATTCCACTGTTGATTCCTTTCTTGGTGACACTTTCCACATCACTGTCTTTATCGTAGAAGATAAATGATTCCACTTATGCCGCCCCATGACATTTTCATACCTCCCTGAGAAAGAAGGTTTTAATCAATAGTATGATTTTATAACCAAAGTAGATTACAGAGACTAGTGTGAACATGTAAAACTTAAGAAATCCAACAAAATCAACATAAACCACACACTGAATAGTCTTTTTCGGTAATGTACTCAGATAAGTGGGAGTCAGATAACAAACAACCAAGAACCCTGAGTGAACAATGCTAATGGGTATAATTACATCGACGCATATTCTTCTTCCTGATTAGCATTGGTGCCAAATCCATTCCCATGTGGTTGTCTCGGATTAACAAGATTCTATCACTCACAACCAAGTACTAGCAGAATATGTCAATGCCTATGGACCATTCTAATGAACAAAGATATTCAGTGTGAGAAATCTATGTCTTGCTCTATCTTTTAGAATAATAGCTCACTTTTCCAAGGTATATGCTGGCATTAAAAAATAATGAGGCAGCAAAAGAAAAAAAAGTGACATTGTAAAGCCTTCACTTTTTGCCACCTGGAAAGGGCCAGGTCTCAACTTATCTACCACTAGGATAGCTTCCCACTTCAATGGTTAAGCTGATGAATTCATCTACCAAATCAATATTATTTAGCCATAACTGAGTCAGTTTTAATATCCACATGAATTTACCCACCAGTGTGTTGTAAAATATGTTATTTTTGGACCACATAAATGGATCTCAATCATCCACTGGAGCCAGAAGTGTCCACTGCAGCGAGTACTCAGACCAGCAGAAAATTTATTGAGTGATCTGTTTAGATCATGCAGCATAAACTTATAAGCCACACAAGAAAAACAAAGATATCCCCGGTTGCATATAATCAACAAGGAAACTTGAAGTAATAAAGTTTCTACTAAATTTCTTGTCAGGAAATTTTAAGATTCAATGACAACCACTTGGAGGACTAACGAATTTAAGAGCCAATAGAATGTTACTATTTGGGGATGGATTCGAGCTATCACGTGAAAGTGCATAAAAGTGATTACCTTTTGCCAAAGGTCACTGCACTTTTGCATTTTTCCTCAGATAGTTTCTCACAGCCATGGAAAGTGGAGAATCCGCACAAAACGTATCATTTTCAAGCTTTTCTTTAAATCTGAAAGTAAGAAAGTATTTGCAACCATGGAAAACTGATAAATAATGAAAAGAAATAAGCAGTAAAGTTTTCTTTCCTCAAATCTCTAGAATTGAGTCACACAATAGATAAAAAAATGCATTTTCCTCCACAAATCTCGACGCAACTTTCATGTTATCTGAAGGCGTACACATGTGAGAGAAGTTCCAAACCGCTACAGCAATAAACTTACAGATGGTCAAAGAGCAATAATAAGCGAAATACTTATTTCTTGAACTGCAAGTGAAAAAGGCCAATGCACAATTTACTCTTCATGAACTCGAACCACACTATATCTCCAATTTTTTTCACCATCAAAACACTAAAAGCCAAAGATGCCTCAACTTATCCAACTTGGCAGAATAAAGATCTCCAAATATGCTTACTAATGTAAGGAACCTAGAATATTTTTCTTTAGATTTCAATGATCATGAAACCATTTCATAACAATTCTACATGCCATTACATTTCTCATAAAACCAGTAAGTAACAAGAACTTAAATGTTAAGTTCCAATTACCAAGCAGAAAAAAACCTTTTCAAAGTTTAAAATTTACTCATATAGGAAAGAGAAGTGCGGTTTAAGCAAAAATGAAAGAAGAAGAGATGCGAAAAGTGTATCCTAGGACCAGCATTTTATACAAAAAAAAACTCACTTTTCAGCTCTTGAGGCATAGAGTGAAGGAAGCCACATGAATTTGGCCACTAGAGCGTTAGTCAAATCTCATTTGTTTTGGACCACAAAAGGGTATCATACATCACTGGACCCAAAAGCGTAACTGGAGCTAGTCCTCAAACCTAGAGAGTATCATATTCTGTAGCTTCCACATAGTAAACATTATGAGCATAACACCAACAAGGCAACTCAAAGTACTAATGGTTATAGTACAAGCAAACCCAAGATGCTGAACACATGAATGGGTCACCAAATAGCTTGCATTTGCTAACCAATAAACTAGCAAGCAAAGGTGCTTAAATTTTTTGCATCTATGGATCCTGTGGACTAGTAAACAAGTGTAGCATAAAACTTTACAATTACCTCCGTGATCCTAAAGACAAGTCCTGAAATTTTTCAAACAAGTGTATTATGTATTATATTTACTTCCACAGGTTGAGATCTAATAAAGCTACAATAAATAGTATAGAGTATCATCATAAACTCAAAAGTGTTACAGAGATGTGACAACACTCATGAGTCATGTTTTGTTACTGCTTACCATATATGGACATGTAATATAATTAACCTTTGCTCATGTGGACTCCAAAATTCCTTTCAACTTGTGCGTCAGGTAAATCCTAATCTTTTGACTCAAGACTACTTGGCGGATTCGAGTTGGATCCTAAAACATCCACCGTCTCTATGTTTTTCACGTCATTTTTCCGATATGCTTCTCATTGCCATTAACTTATGAACCAGACTAAACATTAAAACACTTTTCATCCGAAAATCATTTGGAAGTTTCAATTGCAAATCTTTCTAAATGATGCAGATACAATCACAAATAATTGAACAACAACTTTACCATATTTACGAGTTTGTCTAACCTTTCTATAGGTAGTCAATAACAGTTGGTGATGGCTCTGAGACTCAAAGCCTTACTCGGAGATATACCTGGACAGTAATCACAAGGTTCAGGATGAATATTCAACAACCTAAACTTTGTATGAAGCCAAAGAGATCAAGGAATCTAGCTTTACTTTAAATAAAATTCATATGAAAATAGTAAAAAGTGATATGAAAAATAGTAACAATGTGTCTGCAACACCATGGCATTTTCCGGACCACTTCCTCCTGAGAATCTATGTATGGCAAGTGGCAAAACCTAAGCAACTTGTGAACAGGTCCCAATGAAGAAGTGCATAGGAGGAGATGTTTACACTTTACACTTTACACTTTACACTTTACACTTTACACATAAGCCTTCCCAAAAGCTCAACTAGCTGCAAGATGATCCAATAACATTTAAGAGCCACTAACTCAGTGCCACGTGTAGGCACTCAGGATTCGATCTCCCCTCTGCTTATTCTCTCACACCAGATATAAGCTTTCTTAGCCCCTTCTTTCAGATACAATCTACCACACCATCAAACTTACTACATCTGAGTTATTATGTTGAAACAAGAGAGTAACGACATTGGTAGTGGAGAGAACAACAGGGCACGAGCCTGTGACACATGCCGGTCAAACGCTTGCACCGTATACTGCCATGCAGATTCTGCCTACTTGTGCATGAGCTGTGATGCTCAAGTTCACTCTGCCAATCGTGTTGCTTCCCGCCATAAACGGGTTCGGGTCTGCGAGTCATGTGAGCGTGCTCCAGCTGCTTTTTTGTGTGAGGCAGATGATGCATCTCTATGCACAGCCTGTGATTCAGAGGTTCATTCTGCAAACCCACTTGCTAGGCGCCATCAGCGAGTTCCAATTCTGCCAATTTCTGGAAACTCTTTCAGCTACATGGCCACTCACCACCAAAGCGAGACAACAATGACCGATCCAGAGAAGAGACTGGTGGTGGATCAAGAGGGAGATGAAGAAGGTGATGAGGATACCAAGGAGGTGGCTTCGTGGCTGTTCCCTAACTCAGACAAAAATAGTGGCGATCAAAATAACAATAACCAAGACAATGGCTTATTGTTTAGTGATGAGTATCTAGACCTTGTGGATTACAACTCAAGTATGGACTACAAATTCACAGGTCAATACAATCAACACCACCAAAACTGCGGCGTACCACAGACAAGCTACGGAGGAGATAGAGTTGTTCCGCTTCAACTTGAAGAATCAAAGGGCCACCAGTGCCATAACCAACAGAATTTTCAATTCGATATCAAATATGGCTCCTCAGGAAGTCACTGCAACGACAACGCTTCCCTTAACCATAACGTAAGGCTTTTGTATATTTGTTACCCTTCAATTTAGCATCTCCCCAATAAGCAGCAGGGTGTTTTCTTTCATCATACACACAAATCCATGGATCAACTGCCAACAGTTGATCTATAGTACATAGAAATTTCACCAGAAGTACATAATAAAAAAGATATATGCTTCCTTTTGCATCGACTCTCTTTAGTCCTCTAATCAGGGGGATTGAGAATGTCTTTGTTTCTGTCGTCAGGCACACATTTTATCTTTGGAAACTGGTGTAGTGCCGGAGTCAACAGCACGTGATAAAACAGCTTCACACCCAAGAACGACGAAAAAGACGACAGACCAACTACCTGACCCTCCAATTCAGATGATAACCCAACTTAGTCCAATGGACAGAGAAGCCAGGGTCCTGAGATACAGAGAGAAGAAGAAGACAAGGAAATTTGAGAAGACAATAAGGTATGCTTCAAGGAAGGCATATGCAGAGATAAGACCGCGGGTCAATGGCCGGTTCGCAAAGAGGAGAGAAATCGAAGCCGAGGACCAAGTGTTCAACACAATGCTAATGTACGACACAGGATATGGCATTGTTCCTTCATTCTGATACTCCTATGGCAAAAATAAAGACTAGATTGCAAGCTGTAAATTACTTTTAGTTTGAGATTCTGTTAGGTTTGTTGAAATTCGTAGATTCAATGATTATTACTGCTGTTATGCAAATGGGTCTATAGTTTTGGCTGATTAATACTATAGTATTCCTCTTTCTCTGCATTAGTTAAACAAAACCTGTCTACTTGGTACAGATCCCCAATAGTGAAATATGCATCATCAAGAAGTGTAAACGCAGATTTCACCTTGCCTAACTCCTAAGAGGGAAGCCAATGTTCAAAGCCAATAACTTCCCGATAACCTGAACATGTGCAAGCTAAGTGAGTACTATTATGCCATCCCAGGACATTTTCACGCTTCCCTGAGAAGAAGAAGGTTCTACATATGATTCTATAATTCAAGCTGATAACACAGACTTTCACACAACATTTGAAATCCCATCAACCAACATGAAATCAAAATACAAAGTGGTCACTTTCAGTATGGTACGCAGACAAATGGGAATACATTAGCAGAAAACCAGAAACCCTGAGTGAACCATGCCATTGTGAATAATTCCATTGAAACATATTATTTTTCTCATTGGCATTGGAGGTGACTGCAGCACCGAATATGCATTCCCGCATGCTTTCTAGTATATATCACTAACAACTACTAAGAATACGTAAATGCCTATGGGTATGGGCCATCCGCATAAACATAAATACTTACTTCGTGAAATCTCTATCTTGCTCTTTATCTTTTAGAATAAAAGGCTCACATTCCATGGTATATGCTGATAAAAGAATGACAAGTGACAACGCAAAGGAAACAAGAAGTGACACTGTAACTAAGGACTCTTTTTTTTGCCATCTGGAAAGGGCCATAGAGCTAAACTTATATAAAATAGCAGTTTCCTCCACATAATCCTATAGATATGAGAGGAGTTCCTAGCTAACCATTAGAAAAGAAATCCACAGAGATTGGCTAAAGAAGAAGAAGAAGAAGAAACCACAAATGAAAAAGGCCAAAACAGAACAACAAGCAAAAACCCTAACATTTATATACAAATTGGAATCAATCACCACCAAAATAGAAACCCTAACATTCATACTAGATTTTGGATAAAGGAACCTACTTGAGGGAAAAAATGCGAAATTGATGATTGAATATGCAAGGGTTTAAGGCGTATTTGGATAGTGAAAATTCAATAGATTGAAATCACAATTTTTTGCTCAATTAAATCCTGATTTTGACGAGCTGAGATTAAAGGAGATTACCAGAAACCCCCAAATCGGAATTGTGAAGTGAAAAGCCCTAGCATTTGAGCGACGACGATCGATCATCAAAATTCGAAATTCCAACAATGAATGAATGACGCTACTGGTATCGTCTAATACTAATGGGCCAGGACAAGGATCAGAAGGCCCAATTAGTCTTACGCGCCAAACCACAATTTCTTTTTCTTTTTGTTGTCTATTGCATGATCATTGTGTGATAATGTGATATCTTATCTTATCAAAATGATAATAATATTATCATTCACGATGACTGAATCTAAGCATTTCGACGACGAAGTTTCATAAAAGATATGTTATCCTCACGAAGTTTCATAAAGATATTTTATCCTCACGAAGTTTCATAAATATCAATTTCTAATAATTTCAGAAAGATCCTCCTCGAACTATCCTCACGAAGAATGCAGAATCACTTTTATAAAATTTAATTTTTATCAAGTATATCAAACTTGGCTTCTCTATTGGATGAAGAGGGTTTGGTGGTAGTTGTTTGTCTTCTTTTTCTTTCTCTATGTATAAATATTATAAAATCATACTCTTCTTTTCCAAATTTATGTTCTTGTTTACAGTATTAAAGATTATATTAGAATTAATATATCCCTTCAAATGGAAGAACAAATATCCATCATTTAATTATCATCTTTTCTGTTCATACAAATAAAACAGATTGAAGAAATCTGACAAAACAACAGAAAAACCAATAAAACCCAAACTTTGGTACGTAGTTAAACCGTTAAAAAAGTGATACCAAAGAAAGAAAATAGATAGATTAGAGGCAGAAACTTGAAGTAATGTTTTTCTCGATCAGAACAAGTACTCATGATGGATGATGAGTTCTTGGATCATCTGTAATACAAGAGAAGTCTTGATCCAATTCATCCATGGAAGAAGAAGAATATTTGTCATGAATCCCTCCTCCAAGCTTCTTCATGGATGTGATAACTTGACGAAGCTCCAAGTTTTCCTCTTTAAGGCTCAAGTTCTCTTGAAGAACATGATCATTGTTGTCGGAGACTTGGTTAAGCTTATCTAGGAGCTGGTGGTTCTCGCTTCGAAGCCAAGCAACCTGTGAGAGAAGCTCATCTAAGTGTCTTTGCTTTCTCATTCTTGATCTTCTTGCTGATTCTCTGTTAGATACCATACGTCTTTGCTTCCTCTCATTGATGACAAAGATTCCTTCAGTTGCGTCATCGGAAGTTGTAGAGTTGTTGCTTACCGGAGATTGTAGGTTGAGTTCTTGAATTTGAGGGTATTGGAGGAGATTGAGATTGTTGTTATTGGTTGAAGGGTTTAAATTGTTGTAGTAGTTCAAGTGGAAGTAGTCTTGTTGTTGCATGTTGTTAAGACTTGAGCTATCATAATTTGGCTGCATGGTCAATTTCTCTCTCTCTTTAGAACTCAAAATTAAGAGGGTGAGTTTAATGGTGGAGATTGGATGAGAAGGAGTGTTTATACAGCTGAGAAAGGCATACAAGTGGACCACAACTTTTTTTGCAAATTGGTGGCTTTCGTGACACATGCTTAAGAGGGTTTTGCTTTTGAAAAAATAATTTAGATTAATTATGTCGATCAAAGACATAACCCATTGGCCATGGACATGATTTTACTGATTGCTATATAAATTTATTAATGAGATCGAATAACAAATTGAATTTGAAGTCCACATTGACATGTTGTTTATTCAAATCGGTTCATGCATGAGATTTGTGAATGGGACTAGGCCAAGGGATGCTTGTATTTTATAATAACCATGGTTTGCATGCTTGGTGTATCAGATAAATTTTATATGGATGTGTGTATATGATGACACATGGAGGTGCTACATCCTACATCATCATATGATTAGTTCAATAACCAAGTGGTGGCATCTTGTCGTCTGCGGTCTAGGAGAGGGCGCCATGGCCATCTAGTGGCATCTAAGTGATACATGATCATGATGTTCATGCATAATTGAACTGAAAAAGGTTTCTATATCATGCACATGCATTATGATGATAATGACACATGAGGACATGGGTACCATATATACATATTGTGGATAAAATCAAGCTTTCGATCAATGTTATGTGCTTACATCAGAGAGAAATTTGTAGTTTTTAGTTGTGGGGTTTCAAATATTTTAGTTTGGAAACAATGCTTTTGTTAGCCAATATATAAAGTGGCGATGATGCCAAATAAGTCAATTTATAAAGTGTACATATTTCTTTATTTAATGGAATTAGTTCTAAATTCTATACAAAAATTACTCCCCAATTTCCCTTCTTCTTTCTCTCTAGAAAAGAAAAGATTATCTCTACGACCTTGAAGATTTGTTTCTCTTCTTTAATTGATTATTATATTGTTTTGAGCATAGATCTTTAGAGGTCCTAGATAAATTATTAAAAAAATCTGGTGTCTTCTACTATAATATTAACATCACACACACAGACTCAAAAGGGGAGTAAATCTAAAGACTTAATAAATTAGAATTTTACCAAAAAAATGATTTAAAAAAAAATTGCTCTCACACAAACAAGCATACTGAAATTTCAAAAATTAAAACATTATGTATACAAAAACCATTTATACAATACTTAGTAATCCATTGATTGTGCATGCATGGTCTCTTAACCAATCATCCCAATTTGTTCAGGTGCATTCTTTTCTTTTCAGTAACCGAGAAATTCCAGAAGAAAACATATATACTAATCTTAGGGGGGTGTATTGGATTTGATATTTTAGGAGATTTGGTAGAATTTGATTATTTTAGAATTTTGAGAGCTTTAAGTGAATTTTTAGGAGTTTTGGTTATTTGTTAAGAGTTTTTATATAAAATAAAGAAAAAATGATTGGTGATTTGGGGAGATTTTATTATTAAAAACTTGTGATTTGAGGATACTTTTAACCAAAAAAAAAGAAGAAAATTTGGGTTTCACAGCTCCCTCTCTCTCAACGACGAGTTCAACAAGCATAGAAGAGTACTACAAGGCTCCATGATACAGATTCAACAAGCGTCGTCTTTCCTTTTCTTTAATTTGAGGTTGTAATTTTGAAATTTCTTCTATGGATTTTGAGTTGTGGGGTTCACTATCTACGTGGGTTGGTGATGATTTTTTAGCTAATGTCACTGTTTTTGTGTTTATAGATTCTAGAATTTTAATGATCGATCAAATCTCATTGTTGTAGATTTATTATTCTTGTGTTATGTGAAATCCCTATTAGTTTAGACAAGTTTATTACTTTTGTGTTATATGAAATCTCTTGTAGTTTAGACAAGCTTATAGTTCCATTAAAGGGTTTTGGCTCCACTTAAGTATTTGTTTTTGAATAGTCGATTATAGCTCTTCTCTTGGTGATTTCATCAACCTATAATACACATGCTTAAATTTGATTATGGATCAACAACACCAGCAACTCTTGGCATGCTTTAAAGAGAAAATAGACATTGTGGTTAATTAAAGGAATGAAACACTTTAGGCTAGAGGAGAAGGGCCAACATCATTGACAAAATAAATCATGGACCAATGATGAAGATTTCAGCGGCATCCGAACCCAGAGGATTGGGGATTTCAAAATTGACGAAGATTTCAAGAAAAATCAAAAGAAACGACGAAGGATTTTGGCTTATAGCAAATTAGCAATTGGAGAAGATGACAGGGAGTGACGCAACGCAAGAAAATTCAATGGAGGGAGAAAAGAGATGGAAGTCACAAGCTCAATTCATGTATAATCTATAAAAGTAGAATTGTGAATCTGTAGATCTTTGGTGAAGCGATGTTGCAATATCTTTGTTAGTTGAGTTAACTTGCAGAGATGGAGGTAATTACAATATCTCTGCAATTGTTTCTCGATACATTTTTTTAAAGTCATTCAAAGTTCCACCTCTAGAGGTGTGATTTTTCCAGTCATATTTTTTTAACTAAAAAGGTAAAAAAAGTCTCCTGAAATCATTTTCAGGAGCCTATTCTAAAAAAGTTATGATTTTTTCAATAACAGTAGATTTGATATGAGTTTTACAAATTCTTGATTGAATAACAAGAGATTGTGAACTATTTTAAGTGATTTTACATAAATTCCAAGTTCAATAACATAGGATTTTAGAAAAATTTTAAAAATCACCTGTTGAATAACAAGTGATTTTAAAAGTCACCTAAAATTCTCTAAAATACCAAGTCCAATACACCCCCCTTAGAGACATGTGAAATACTTGTTTATTCTTGTCATTTAAAACATTTACCGTCTTCAGTCATTATTGCAACGAAAATACAGATACTCGAACCATGATCTCTTAATTCACATGATTCATTCTCAGACATTTATGGTTTAAATTTTGTTCGTTTCAAGTGGTATGTTTTAATGTTTTCAAACTCATTGAATCAACATAAAGAAGATCATGTTGATACAAGAACTTAATTATTACTTCAACTCTTCTTTTATTATATAGATATATATATGGTCAAAGACCACTATATATTAACAAAAACCAAACCAAACAAACTCTCTACTTGCACTAGGAAAGCAAGATGTGTTAGGCAGGCTTGGCTTGTCGTTTTATAATGTTCACTACAAAGGCTAAGGCAAAGCCTATAAAAAAAAAAAAAAAAAAAAAAAAAAAAAAAAAAAAAAAAAAAAAAAGCCTATAATACATTGAGGAGCCGATGACTCAACAACCACTTAAAACCACACTTTCTTTTAATAAACGTTTAAAACCACACACACTTGCATAATGATTGGTGATTACAAACTAAGTAAAACCATTTTTTCTTTTTTCATTGATTTAACTAACTAACTAAGTTGTGTTAATAATTAGAGAGTGTAATCCCTTAGTTGGTCAAGATTGAGAATATGGTTCATTAATATATTACCGAACGCAATTTTACCCTACACAATTGATCATTCGTTGTCGAACTGTCTAAATTTTAATATTACGACATCAAATTTTAGGAAATCGTTTTTGAGTTTTGTCCTATTATTTCCTGACTTAATATATGTAATGGATAATTTTTAGGGAATCCATTTAATAATTGGAGAATTGAAGAAATCTTCTTTGGTCCCCTCTTTTTTTTTTCCTTGCTACTATTCTATTAAAAACGTATCCTTTTTAAAAATAGATATAACCAAAAACTTAGGCATGCATGGGTTTAATATAATCCATTTATAAAAAGGCAAGGTTGATTAAAATATGTGCATATTGATATTGGACCTCTTTAGGTAGACTTTTTGGGTGTTGACTGAAAATTATTCAGTTATATAGCTTGTTTTTTCAATAACTAATTTCGGGTTAACCACATGGTGGTGGGCGAGTGGTTCTCGTTTGGTTGGAAGGATCGCCCTGTTGGTCTAGGCCAGGGATCGATCCTCCCCAGACGCAGTTTCGCTCTCTCACTCCTGTGGCCACCTGGGAATTTACCTGCGGACTTGCTCAGGCGCCCCAGACCACCAGTTTATCAGGGGGCCCTTAAGTGGAGGCTTAAAAATCCCTGTGACGCGGGCTTAGGCCCAGTGGGCTAGTCAGATCACTGTGTGGTCTGGATACTGGGTTATCAAAAAAAAAAAAAAAAAAAAAAAAAAAAAAAAAAAAAAAAAAAAACTAATTTCGGGTTTTACTGATGCAACACCTTACTATTTGAGGAAAGCACATATTCAAGAGACACTAGTTTATGTTGAACATGTGTCGTATAGTTATTTTTTATATCCAAACTGAATATTCATTTGGGTTTAATTAGTTGATATCATAGATTTTCATCTAATGATTTAAAAATTTGTTTATTTATTGTACTGTCAAATTCACAACACCTAAAAAAAAAGATTCGAGTTACTTAAAGGACTTTGAAGTTCCCTGTTGATGCATAATGTGACAAATTTGAATAAAATAGTGTGACTGTGTTAGTCAAACGAAAGGCAAATACACACCATCAAGTCATATCATTAAGACAAAGACGATTCTTCTTTATTTCAGTCTCATGTCCTTTGCACGGTTTGTTCTTCTCCCATAGCCTCAAGTTCTTTTTTCTTATTTTATCCTTTTCTACTTTTTTCCAATTTGCTTTTCTTAGTGTTTCCTTTTCTGATATTCTTTTAGTAATATTTTTCACTAGATCATTAACTATAAAAGTGTTTTTGAATGTTTCATTGTTTTGGTCCCATCAATGACACTACCACCTGATATTGGCCTACCTTGATTTTTCAGTTCTTTGCCAAAGAATTCCCTTAATTTTATTCTGTCAAGAAAATATAATTTTCGTAACTGTAATTTAATCTAAATAGTACATGCCATGTAAATTTTGTAGTATTTAAACCTGCTCTTCTAACTAAAACAAAAACTATATATATAGCTTTTATCACATTTTTTCGAACATATAAATTATATTTTGACTCATTGGTAATAAAAGAGTTCTTGAACTTTTTTTTATCAGATTATATTCATCGGCCTCTTAAATAGCATATGAGAATTCGAAATTCCACGATCTTCTTTGTTAGGCAAACTCCAAAAATCATCAACATATTAATTTATTGTTACACTGTTTTTTAATGAAAAATGGATGATGTCATGATGGTACAGCTGATTGGTGGATTAAGGATAAGCCAATCACCAAAGCGAAGTCTATTGTATCATCACACCTTTTACGATAATTTTTATAATTCCACACCTTTTGTTTTTATGAAAATATTATAATTGTACCCATTATATACTTTGGTATTTTTCGTTCGTACCTCTAAATAATTCTATCTAATTTGCCAAATGAAAAGAATACTCTTGAATATGTTTTAACTATATCTACATGCATAACCTTTTACTAATTTTTGCGGTATAAAACTGATCGCATGTTTAAATAATCTTGACAAATATTACAAAACTATAAAAAATGAAATATTATATATATATTTTTAATATTTTAGTTAATTTAGTTAATTTATTATTTCTTAGTCACGGAAACGTAGTCCACCATTTCTCTAATTTAATAGAAAGATATGGAGAAAGGCCAAAATAATATGCTGAGATACTTGTAAATTAACTAAGGTCTTGCTCCACTAACCACTATCACTGCCAATTTTTACAACTATATATTGCCAGTCCTAATCATAATAGTTATGATTATGCAAAATTATTACTATTTCTCACAGAAAGTTTAAAATTTTCAAATAACCCACTTATCATTGCCTAACTGTGTTTTCCTTTGTTTATTGAGATCTTTTTAGTACGATTAGGGTGCTTAGGTTTTGTATCAAAGCCAGATATTACTATTTGAGTAGGAAGACGAACTAAGATAACAAGTTTACCCCATGAGATTAATTAGTCTGAATTTAGATTTACGTTAAAAAAAATTATCTTGATAATCTTTTGCCGGGTTATTATTGGTTGAGAGTACGTATAGTTGATGTCCATTTTTGTCTAGAAAGCTTAATGTCTCTTAAGGAGAAGAGAGAGAGAGAGAGAGAGAATCCTAAGAGACAAGAAGACAAAGTGGGAGAACGTCACTGAAGACTCGAGGGCAAATTTCAATCCAAAAATGATTGAGGTAATAATTATCAAATGAAACATTTCAAATGGTGTGATGAATTTGTTTTTGATGTGATGTTATTCACCCACTCCAACTACATTACGTTTTATTTTGATTTTTTTCTACTTTTTCATGCAAACAGATCCACACAAATAAAGTTTGAAATTAAACATCAGCAAATGTTTAGTCTTTAAAAGATATATATTCGAGGTCTAAAATGAGTGTTTCTAATAGAAATCATATGCTACGCCATTGGTACGATTAATCAATGAAATGATCAGTATTTTTTCTCTCAAATAAATTTCAGAATTGAACAGTTCGTAATAAAATATTACCAATCGGAACCATAACAAATTTGTTTTTAGTTCCAAATTTATGGACTGAACATGGGAAGTTCTTGCCAAATTCCATATAGATTATTTGCAAGTAACTAATTGCAACCCTCTTTGGTTGATGAGAACAACTGATGGTTAAAACTCAGATTTCATAGAGGAGCTTATATTTTTAGAAAGTTAAGAAAATTTATCTGTGGAGTATTTGTTACATGGAATGAGACAAGAGACATGATTATTGCATATGAGAGGATAAGCAAATAGTGTTGAGCCAAATGGGTATCCAAGAGCCAGAAAATTAAAAATAAAAATATTCCACGATTATAGAAAAAAGAATTGAAAAAACAAATCGACACTCGATGTTTGAAGTTTGGCTCTTTAGAAATGTAGAGTCACTATAGAGAAAAGAGCCAGCCACTGCCAGTGAAAATGACTTTTAACTTTAGTTTTGTTTAACAATCTTATTGCTAATGGACTTTCGGTTCATATTTGAAGTAGAGTAGTTAGTGAAAATGAAACATGAAAATATAAAATAGGCAATTGAAAAGTTGTAAGAAATTAATTACAAATTGTAACGGAGATATAAATGTTCATTTTGAAATGGGTTACCTACTTACCTTATCTAAATCATATCCGATTTTAATGATTGGATATTTTTTCAAATCCGTTCGATTCATTTATTTATCCGTATGGTTGTGTGGATGCCGAAATGGCCAAATACACGTTCATGTGGCAACAAATATGGAAACTGTCAAAAAATCCAAAACAAATTAGAAATTCTATTAAAAACTTGGTTTCAAAACATTAGTTTTACATATCCAACATTTATCTAATCTGGGTAATAGATAATACTAAAAAAAATACAAATGATCTCATTTCACATTGTAATATACGTTTCAAAACATTAGTTTTACATATCCATATTATACTCGTACCCGATCTTTACAGTTCTTTAGAGCTAACAAAATGGACAAGCACTATTGAACCTAATATGATGAAAATTGAAATATATGTCAGTTACTAAAGAATTTTTAGTGTTTGTCACTTCCACAATAAATCCAAATTTCCACCAATTGATTCTTCAGTGGACTAAAAAGCCCGTACGTTTGGATTAGAGCAGGTCCATATGAGACCCATTCCGAGAAGACCACGTTATACCGGACCAAACCCATCGTTTTAATATGTATTTGGTTAACCACAAGCTGGTCACAGACTCACATGACTGACTCAGGACCCGTATTGGCATCTGACATTTGATTACCCCCCTCGCAACAACATCATCGCTAATTGATTCTAATCCTAGATAACACAAATGGTAAAAAAAAAAACGTGAATGAGCTTTTCACTTTCTTTCACGTTTTACAGTAGAATCTTGCGCAGGTAAAGGAACAAATCACCTCGAAAAAATCATATTTAGAACTAATCAAAATTGGTTCGACAATTCCTCTATAAGAAAACTGTGACTGCAATTATCAGCAAAGTCTAATAAGAATAATGAACCTAAATAACTTGCAAAAAGATATGGCTCCAAATGTATTCTTCCTATTATCTAGAACCAATATATACATCATATCAACCAGTAACAGATCGTTACCGATGAGACATTACCGAAGACTTAAAAGCAAAATTACTTCTTCAACCCGGAACATCGACTCCCTTGCCAAACCGCTGCTACCGCGACTTCATGCTCTCCTATGCCTTTCATATTCCAGATCATCAGTAGGTAGCTCATACCGACAAACCGGGCATGTATTCCTTATCCCTAACCAAGGTATTATACATTCTCCATGAAAGTAATGCTTACAAGGAAGCCTCTTAACTTTCTCCTTAACCACAACCTCATCCTTGCAGATTGCGCAAACGATGTTCCCATTGCTCAATTCTTCAATGGTAAAGTCCGCATCAGGAAGATCATTTACTACACTTTTGGAAGCAGGAGGACTTCCCATGGTTTCAGCTTCGTTATCAAACATTTGTCCTATAATAGCATTGTAATCTACATGATGTACATTTATACTATTTAGCCAATACTCAATATCCAAATCCATAGTAGCAGGTTCTGTAATGTTATCCCAAGATAGATGAAAGGCATCATCAATACTGGATGCTAAAAAAAATTCCATTACTTCTTCTTCTTCTTCTTCCTCCAGACTAACTTGGACAGGCTCTTGAACCCAGTTGATCGCGTTATGCGAATTCTCCCATTCCAATTCTTCATCAACCACCATAGCTTCTTCACCAAAGAGATTATACTCAACAGGAGTAACATCTGTACCAGATTCGACCCGACCCGAATCAATTTCCCTAGGAACCCAAACCCTACCTGAATCATCACGTAACTGACCCGACCCTGACCCTGAACCTGAAGCTAACCCGATTCCAAGCCCTAATTCTACTTCCTCCTCCCAAATATTGAAAAAACCTGAAGTACATGCCCTCTGATTCGAACTTAAACAAAATTCACCAACCGTGTCGACATCGTACGACTCTCGATCGAAGAAATCGATGAATTCGGGTTCTGCATCCATAGAAGCCGATTCAGAATCTGAATTCGAGTCTAAGAAATTGAAATATGTATTGCAATCGCGGATAATCCTCTGATTAGACAAACTCATAGCTTCGCAACCCGGTTGGATACCAGATCGAGAAACCTCCACGGCGATTGAGCTACCACCAACACCACCTTCTTCCTCTGCTTCAACGTTAATAGAACAACCGAAAAGTTTCGCCGACGACATGGTTGAGGAAGGTCAAAAACACGGAGACAATTAAAATTAGAGAAGGAAGGTGAAAAGATTCGTATCTATACATAAAAAGATTTTATATTATCATTATGACGTGTTTCTATTTTACTTACACTCGTGGGCTAAGATTTCGCCACGTAATAACTACAATTTTGGAAATTTTGAAAAAAGGAAGAGAAAAAAAGTAACGCCGTTGCCGGGGATCGAACCCGGGTCACCCGCGTGACAGGCGGGAATACTTACCACTATACTACAACGACCTTTCGTTCGAAATCCTCTTTTATTTATAATAAATTATAGTTTTTGCTATACAATTTGTTTCGAGCTGAAAGCACGAGTTGATGATACTCTCCATCTATATCATATTGCCAAAGAAAACTAGAAACAATGATGAAAATTAAAAAAATAACAGATAGATATAAAAGTGTGGTGATGAAAAGTTACATATTACAAGGTTTTTTGAAATAGTACTAACAAATCTGAAGAATCCATAGACTTATAAGTTGTTTGTTGAAGTTTGCAAAAATGCTCAAGTGCTTGGATCAAAAACGCAGAACTCTGAGAACAAATGTTTTAAGAAAAAGAAAAGAGCAAATCTTTTGCAAACAAAAATATAAGATTCTTGTGTAAACATTCGCCCTATGATGTTGAGGCAATATCCTCTGTTGTCTTTTGGCGTTTAAGATCAGGCTCACCCTCAATGATATCTTCTTGGGGCTCTTCTTCTTCTTCGGCTCCTGCTTCTTTATGATTGCCATTGAGATGACCGTTAACTGCTTCATGACCAAGAAGCGATACGTGTTTGCTTGTGATTGTACGCCCAGCCCTTATCTTGGGACCCCAATGCTTCTCTGGGTTTGGTAGAAACCGGGCTACTTTCTTCGCCTGTGCTTTGCTAAGCGAACCGACGTGGCGCGAAAAGTCAGCCTGTCCGAAAGAAAACAGGGTTTAAAAGATTCAAGTTTGGAACTTTTAAATAGAGAATCAAGGAATGGAGCATTACAACAATAGCTTAGTGAAAGAGAGACCTGATGAGATGGTTCTTTAGATAGAATGACACTTCCGGGGTGTTCAGGTGATTGCGGCTTTATGGGATGATTTTTCACCTACAATCAAACAAACGAGTTCATTCATTACCAAAAGGAAAAAATAAGACATTCAAGCTTATGCCTTTAGACTTAAATGAGAGAAATGAAGGGACAAAAATGGTTGGTTTACCCAGCACCGCATGATGTCCCAGATAATCTCCATTGGAGCATCAGTTTTAATCCCCAGCGGATTCACATGGGACCCAGAGACACGGTACTTTGCATTGATTACCGCTGATCGAAACAAAGCAGCTGACGGTGAAGTACATTTTAGCGTTGCAGAGAGACTATGAAGGCTTAAAAAGAGAGGAACATCTGGCAATTCCTGGAGACAAGCCAAACATACAGGGATTTAGAGAAATTGATCCAAAACAAAAACTGAAACTTTCAGAGTGTGGAGGAGAGTTTTGCCTCTGAGATCGTGGTAAGAACAGCGCAAATTCGGTCGTAAGCAGGATATCTGTCTTTCATGGATTTAACACCGCTTAGTATCGAAGTCACCCATTCTTGATCGTGGATTGGAGCAGACCATATTGGTCCACCCATGTTATATTTCTTTCCACAATGAGTGCAATCCTGAGGAACAACAGGACCAACTCCTGGTAGATACCTCACACTGTTATTCTGTAAGAATTATAGAAGAGGATTATCAGAAAAAGGCAGCTTTCAGAAACAAAGTAAACTAAGAATGCAAAGAGACAGACACAAAACCTTAGGGAGAGATCTTCCAACAGACTGAAGATGAAAGGAATCACAACCAATGCATTGGTAGACATATGAGAGCTTTAGTGGAGTGTTCTTCATTGCACTCGCCGAACTGCATTTCATAAAGCTTCAATCTTTACTTGCCTCTAGCTGAGAGGAACTGTTTGAAAAGAAAGGAAAACTCACGTGTAAACGCGGACAAAAACACGAACGTAGAAATCCATTTGAACCGACAGAACAGGAACAATATACCGCTTGTAGCGATTTGCATGGCTCTGCAAATAAAAAATATACCAAAGTCAATAGGTCGATAACAAAAGTTTTAGAAAAGAAATATCAGTAGAGCATCTTAAAAACAATCAAAGCCTGGAAGATTTGGCGAGAGTGAATCAATTCACGGTAGCAACAAATTACCTCGATGCTGGCGAGGAGGATCCTCAAAGCCATCTCATGACAATATTTCCCTTTCAGTGGATAAGAGCCATATCTAACAATAGACAGATTTACGACATTCAGAAAAATGAAAGATATTTGTTTTCAGAATAGGGGTAAAATCTCACTTGGAATAGCAGACCTCGCCGTTAGCCCCACATAACACTGCCATGTCAGTTGCTGTACACATCAGCAAACCACCATCGGCAACTGATTGAACAGCTGAATCAAGGAAAATAGACGGCGCACCATATGGGTCAAGATCAACCTACGACATCAATACCAAATTAGTCCACGGAATAATGCGGTCAATAAGATGAATAGCATTCAAATCTTTTGACAGAAGATTTTGCAAAAATTGGATGCTTACCACATCAAAATCTTTTGGGTGGCTGAGCATATGGACACGAGCATCAGTAAGATGTGACTCCACCTTTGAAGTAGACATCAAACCATTGAACTTAATGTTTCTCTGGCAGGCTTCAACCGATGCTTTAATAGGAAAATGGTAATACTATATTATTCTGGGATGTTAGGATAAAAGAAAAGTAGAGTCTCGAACCTCTTCACAAGCACAAACGTTGGGAAAGAAAAAATACCTGGGTCATTATCTAAAGCCACAACTTGACCAATTCCTTCAACTTCACGAGCATACCTCAAAGCCCGTAACCCTGAAGCTGACAGGGCCTATAAAATGAATAGTAACAGAAAGGGTTGTCTAATAGGAAAGCAGAATAAACAACAAAATAAGAAAACAAAAACAAAAGTACAGCTAAAACAGTCATAAAGGAGAGAAGATAGGTAAACCTCAAGCACTCTTGGTGGCTTGAGTTCCCTTCGTGCAGATTCATATGCGGTCTTGGCAGCTTCCTTTGGTCCATCCTGAGTTGTTACTTCGTGTTCTCCGTTGGTTTTACCATTATCCTCACCATTTGCAGTAGGATTTTCTTCCTTGGAAGTTTCAGAGACATCCTTCTCAAGCACTTTCCCAGATGATCTAGCTCTTTTAGATAACATCGCCTCATGCTCTTGCTTGCGTTTGGATATATATGCCCTTAGCACAGCAATAGACATGTCCCTATTGTTAACCTAACCATAAAGCAATAAGCAATTAGTTTACCCTGCTCACACGTATATCCATACGGATTCACACAAGAGAACATATTTGCTAAGAAGGATTTGGGATCATTTGTCTTCAAATTTCTCACTCACACAAGCATGACACTAATCTATAACAAAAAAAACACTAAATTTGAAATCTTAAACCGAGATAAAATGCCATAAACTAATACTTGATCAATCCTAAGATTGCCCTTGATGTAATTCAATCAATTTTCACCAAAAGGGAAGAACCTCAGCAATTCAAAACCAATATGAACAAAAACGAAGGCAAAAATGAAAACCTGAGCTTTGTTGAAGAAGACTTGGTTCTTCTTGTGCATAAGAACCTCAGCTTCTCCTTCCTTAATAATGGTATAATCATTGAGATCTGTTTCCATTGCTGATCTCAGGTTCTTCTCTTTAGGAGCAAAGGATTCACAAATTGAATTACAAACACGAATCTGTAACCCGAATGGCAAATCACAACGCTTGAATCTATAGATATGTGAATAAAGATGTCGAAACTTATCGACTTGTTTGAGTGAAGCTTGAATAAACCCTATCGCTTCTCCTTTGTTGTAGTTTCAGAGGTGAAATAGGCCGTACAGCGAGTAACGGAGTAGACTAAGTTAAACCCTACAATCCATTGGAGATATTTGTCATTTATTTAAATTTGGGATAAAAATTGATGATATCAAAAGATACGGGGTCAAAATGAAATATTCAAAAAGAAGAGTATAATGAAAGTGGCCTATACAGGGATCGAACCTGTGACCTTCGCGTTATTAGCACGACGCTCTAACCAACTGAGCTAATAGGCCATGTTTGTTACAACTTAGACATCATTATCTATTTACTCCGTTGGTGTAAATTGAGGATATATCATTATCAAGTTAAGAAGAAGGAGAAGAGAAGGAAGAGCAGAGAAAGGGAAGAAGACGATGCAGAGTTTAACGTCAAACGAAGTTGCGGGTTTGGCAGTTGGAGCTCTGCTTCTCGGTGCCACCATCGCTGCTCCTAAAGTTGATGCTTTCATCGCTGCTTCTCAGAGAAGGTAAACAAAAGCTTTTACAAGTTCATTTATCTCACCACTGAGATTTCTGGAAAAACACTCAAAATCCAACTTTTGCCCAATCTTTCATGTTCTGAATGAAAACCCATGTCGTATAATATCCAATTTTGGATGAAACCGTGTTAATTTGTTTGTTGTTATGTGATAATGATGGTGATTGTAGTAGCTGCTTAGAATTGCAATGAGCTGCTTGATTTCTGAGCCAAGAGGGTTTGATTTATATATATTTTCTTTGTGATATGTAGTTTGAAAGGATAGATTCTGAATCAAAAATCCATGTTGAGCTATGCTTTTAGTTTCACTCTCCAATGGAAGCACTTTTCTTCTAAGTTCTCACCATGTGAAAGTAATGGTTTTCCTGAAAATCTGTATTTGATTCTTGAAATATTCAGGTATTGAATCATCTTGATTTTGATTATGGATTATGAAGTTCTTACCTTTGTAATGAGCGAGACTATATAGGCATGGTCTTAAGAATGTACATTTGCGGCTACTGATGTCTCCAAGAAATGTTCAAGAGTGTTGTTTGTCGATGGCTGAATGATATTAGACTTGTTCTTGAATCTATGGCTTACCATCATCATTTGTTTCTAAACACAACTTTTGCAGATCTCTTGGAATGTGTAGAAAATGTGGAGATCTTAAGAATGTAGCATGTGGCCGTTGCAAAGGAACAGGAACAATCAAATCAGGAGGATTCTTTGGATTCAGTGACTCATCAAACACAAGATCAGTCGCTTGCGATAATTGCCAAGCCAAAGGTTGTTTCCCTTGCCCCGAATGCTCAAAATCTTGACCATCTTCTCGGTATTTTATAGATTGCATCAATACTAAAACTACTTGTATCATCTTCTTGTCCTGTATGATAAATGTAATCGGTCCATTGGTAATGTTGAAATTTGAAGCATGCCTTATTCCAATTCTTAATCAGTTGCTGGTTTAACCAAATAAGGCACTTTAATTAGCTAAACCGGATGCTTGTGAATTCTTGATTTGGTTAGCTTTAACCGGGTCTTGTTCTGCCTTTAACCCGGAGAAATCCACTATAGTAAACCAAATGCTCGTCTGGTCCTTTCTCTCTGTGAGCAACATTAGGTGGTGGGTTTTTGGCAGTTGACATACCATAACTGGTGCAAACACACATTTTCCTAGAATTTTTGTTTAGCTTAAATAGAGTTACTTCATTTTCTTGTTTCTTTCATATGAAAAAAAAATTCAACCATTATTGATAGTAGGTTTGTTATCTTTATCAAAACAAATAAAGTTAACAGGCTCCAGAAAAATAACTGTCTATATTGTGGCATTTCTGCTAAAAGAGATATCACATATATCATATGTTTTGTCTAACTAAATTAGCTACATACTAGACCACAGATTTGATGAATATAAAACAAACTTTTGTATTCTGATGTCAAAAAACTTAACAACAACAAATTCCGATTTTTAACAAACGTGTTAAATGAAACCACGATTTAGTGATTTACAATGTTACCATGATTAAAAAAAAGTAAAAGGGTAAAATGTAAGTAAATAACGTTAGAAAAGTGTCACTGTTAAAAAGGAGGCTTGCTCTCAGAAAGCACGTCTCCGACAAAAGTATACTTCAATAATAAATCGACACGTGTCCGTCAAACCACATCACCCATCTTGTTGTGTAACTTCACTGTTCAGATTTTTTTCCTTTTTTTTTTGACGTCTTTACTCTTTAATATTTACGCTCTGTAAAATCCGTACGGACTACCCACGTCACCTGAATGTTTTTAGCTTCGTAGATTCTCTGTCCAAAGAGCAAAGTTATCTACACATTTTAGTGGCATCTACATATACATTTTTACAGGGGATTTTTGCATAAAGTCTTATGGATCCGGGTTTGACCCGGTTTTATTGTGTTCGGATCTTGGATAAGCAATTTTAGGGATGTTGTCTTAATTTCAAACTGATAAATGAAGCCATGTTGTCTTTAATTCATTTACCATACCTAATTGATTAATTCCATTTTTTCCAAAATCAATACAAATAAGATTTTCGGATACCTTAAGTGTATATTGTTCCTTTATTTTCGCCATTGCAATCTGCAACAAATTTATTTTTTGTATCTGTCAATTAAAATTCCTTCCAAATATGTGTTTCCCTCTACTAAGCTATTATTTCGCACTTGCCATATTCATAAACTATTTCCATAATCAAATATCTCCGAATGCTAATAATACCTAATTGATTCTACTGATATTTACACAATCAATATTTTTTAAAGAAAAACGACATTAATTAGTTAATAAATTCGTTTTTCTTATTTAATATCACAAAGAATCTTTTTTGGTAATATTTTCTGATTTGGGATACGGAATATGACGAATTTATGACAATAAAACTATAAAATCTTTATTTAAAAACGACAATTATGACTACAATTACTCTTATATTTCGGTTAATCTTATTTCCTAAACCAATTGCCACATTAATCGGCTTTATTCCTTTTTATCTCTAGATGATTTCGAATCTTCACACAATCTAAACGAATTACTTTCAACATACCATATTTCATCTATATTATCTCTAAATTCTGCAATACAATATTTTTAAATCCTAATAATATGTATCTCGCCTAATTAATAATCAAATATTTCAAAAATCTTTATCTCCTCTTAAATCCTAACCATAAACCGCTACTCAATATCCTTATTTCCTTTAAATTCGTGTATCATTCATTTAGATATCTTCTCAAGAATATATTTTCATTAACATTTAAGATATTTTAACTTTCTCCCCAAGATTTTCGAAACTACTTGAGCCAAAACCCTACCCTCCTTCTACACTATATATATATATATATATATATATATATATCAACGTCATTTTCATCTACCACTCAGCCAGCAATTACCTCTATTCACAGCAAACGTCTCATTCATCTCCAGTAAGCTTTTTAAATAAATACTTCAACAACTATTGTTTGTATAACATTGATTTGTATCATTTTTAAAATGAGAATATTTACCTTCTTAATAAATTCTTACCAACGTGATATATTGTTTGCAGGGAACAAAGAAGACCATAAAAGGAGTCTTTGAGATGACTGAGGTAAAGTTATTCCTAAACCAATGATAATATTAAACAAAAATATATGTATTTTTCTGTTTATTGGACTATTTTAAGGATTTAACTAACTCAATAATATGTTGATTGAATTTCATTTGATATAAAAGCTACTATAACTTTATTAGAAAAAGTTATACTTAGAAAAAGTTTAACTTTATATATAAATTTACTTAGAAAAAGTTTAACTTTATTAAACGTTTTAAATATGTATAATATCAAAACTTTTATGAAGTTTCAAATATTATAAATATTTGAATTTTATAAGAATTTATAAAAAGTTTAAATATTATAAATATTTATAAAAGATATTAATACGGGATGGTATACTACGGGTGAAATCCTGAATATAACAATCAAAATACAATTATGAAGTTTGGGTCGATATTAAAACTTTTATGAAGTTTCAACTATTATAAATATTTGAACTTTATACGAATTTATAAGAAGTTTAAATATTATAAATATTTATAAAAAATATTAATACGGGACGGTATACTACGGGTGAAATCGTAAATATAACAATCATAATATAATTATGAATTTTGGGTTGATATTAAAACTTTTATGAAGTTTCAACTATTATAAATATTTGAACTTTATAATAAAATGACAAAATGATGTTTATTTTCACGGGACAAAGTTATATGGTGAGACAGGTTTTGGTCGATATTAATATGAGATGATATACTATGGGTAAAATCCTAGAATTTACAATCTAGGATTTTATACAATCTTAAACACTAAACAAAACAAGACAAACAATATTAATAAAATAAATACAATTTAAAATTTCAAATTATTAGTTATAAAATATTGTCCCAAGGTGTACTATACAGTAGTATATATTTATAAATCATCAAAAAAAAAAAATTCAATTTTGTTATTTAATAAAAATATAGGCCCGCGGTGTACCGCGGGTTAACATCTAGTAATTTAGATTTCCTAATTGAACAAAACCATATGAGTCCATTTATATGATGTATTTCGCAAATCCAATCCAAAAATAAATATGTTCCACTCTTTTGGAATGATATAACCTTTAATTAAAGATGCGTTTTACTTTATTTAAGAGATCATTTTTATAACGAATATCGAATATCATTCATGTTTTATCCTCTTCTTCAAATTTCAATTTCATTAACCACGTGACAGTTGCAGTGTATCATACGATTCGCGAGTTATGAATATTATACTCAGGAGTATTAATTACAGTTAACATCTAAATTGTATTTCTTTGTTTTCTACACAGCTAAACTGTATTTTATATACTTTATTATGTTTTGTTTTTTACTGTGTTATGTTGCATACATAACACAACTGTAATTTATGTGGCCTACAACATATATATATATATACCTTATGGCAAACACACAAATATGGATAACTCGATCTAGACATACAAATACTTTCTCTCATTGATTTTATATGACTTATATTATGTGGCTATTTTCTCAGTTTTAGTGTTTTTATGATCAAATTGAGCCAATTAAATGTTAAACCGAAATAATTGATTTTTTTTTCCGAGAAAGTAAGCTCCACTAATATATCGACACGTGGAAACCCTTTTTAAGGTAGGAGATGCTTTTCTGCGGCTTCTGAAAACAACTAGAAAATGATTATGATACGTTGCTTTCATTGATTGTATTAATCAATTTTTATTTCACAATTGTATATATCACGCGCTTCATATCTAGCTACAAGACTACTACAACTTGCATATTTATGTTTACTTTTGTTTTCATCAAATTAATTCTGAGACTCTCGTTGGAAAATTAACAATCATCAGCTACCGGGGAAGAACTTTGGAATATAGACTACTCTTAAAAAGAAAAAAAAAATGAATATTTTGGCAATTATTTTAAGTAAAAAATATGAGATTCTTGACCGGTTAGTAAACTATTAAACCAAAAGTTTTATTTAACAAATAAGTTTGTACTATGTACATATGTTTATGTTCAAAATAGGGAAATATATTAAACTACTATGTAAGAGTGTACTTTTCATTTTAGATACACATTTCCAGCTAGTACGAGGTCTGTAAATTATACAAACTTTCTTAATACCGTTGAAAAATTTATTTTTAAATGTGATAAGTGAAAGACCGTATACACATACACATGTTAATCAACTGATAACCTTTGGGCCTCGTGTGTCTAGTTACATTACAAGTCAACCATCAAACGTGATACTGTTTTTCTTAGAGTACACTTATTGTATTGTGTTATATATAACTAAACATAAATAACTTGCTATTATGATATAAACATAGAATTTTCAAGGAATGATATGTTTAGATGTTTTGTATAATGTCAGGCTTATATTCCTAACATAGTAGACACCCATATATACACAAACATGAATTCTACCTGAAGAGAAGCACATAAATTTTCTAATTAAATAATTACTTTCCATTCCAATAAATTTCATACAAGTTTGAATATTACAAACTTGGTGTTATATCGATCCGGATAAATGAAGTAAAAACTATACAAACCAAAACTAAAAAAATTATAACCGTTAAGAAAGAAAGTAATATATACGAAATAAAATTTAATCTCTTTTAAATAACATTTTTTTTTTTTTTTTTTTTTTTTTTTTTTAAATAACATTTAAAACATATAGTTTGGTGATTGTATCATATATATGAGTTAATTATTGAGAAATTCCTAAAAATGGCCCTAAAACAAGTTTTATTGACAATAATAGCACACACTCCATAAACTTCCAAAAATAGCACTAGTTAACTTACTATTAGTGTTTTTGTTCTAAAAATTTTATCACTAGCTTTTTTTTTTCAATAATACCACAACTTTTATATAAAAGCTATTCAACAAAATCAATTAGAAATAAATTTAAAATATTATATTTGGGTTTTCTATTTCCAATTTAGGGTATATATTTCTACCATTTAAAAGAGATTTTGATTCATTTTAATATTAGTTTATGGTATTATATTTGGGTTCCCTATTTCCAATTTAGGGTATATATTTTCACCATTTAAAAGAGATTTTTATTTTAATATTAGTTTGTGGTATTATATTTGGGTTCCCTATTTCCAAATTAGGGTATATATTTCTACTATTTAAAACAATTTTGATACAATTTAATATTAGATTAGTGTTTGCTCTCTTTTTTATTTTCTATCTTATATTTTCATTAAGTTAAATTGAAGTTTATGGTGCTATTTGTGGAACTTTTCAAATGAGATGCTATTTTTGGAAAAAACAACTTTTTTGGGGTTATTTGTGTCAATCTCCCATAATTATTTGGTGATTGAATCACACGTGCTTAGAGAGAGCGTGGGAATGAAAGAGAAGAAGAATAAAGAAGTAGAGAGATGATGGGCTAGAAATGAGAAAACACACCAAACCCTAACCTCACCCTCACATATTTCTTATCTTTTGCTCTCAATCTATTCCATTAATTCAAACAAAAATTTCATTAAGATCTCACAACCTCCACACACTTCCAAACACAATTAAAGAGAATCGATAACCCTAAAATAAAAATCTGAAAAAGAAAAGTTTCCACTTTTTATTCCTCTTCTTCTTCCTTAAGCTAGTACCTTTTGTTCTTGAAATTAGGGTTAATTTCCTTTTTCCAAATACCATCAATTCTCAAGACCCTAAAAACTCAAAAAGATCAGATCTTTCCTCTGAAAAAGAGATACCCAACTTGTGTTTTTGTGTGTCTGTATATAGATAAACATTACATACCCATATTTGAGTGTAGATATAAATAAAAGTGGAAATTAAGGTAAGAAAAGAAATGGGAAGAGGAAGAGTAGAGCTGAAGAGGATAGAGAACAAAATCAACAGACAAGTAACGTTTGCAAAGCGTAGGAACGGTTTGTTGAAGAAAGCTTATGAATTGTCTGTTCTTTGTGATGCTGAGGTTGCTCTCATCATCTTCTCCAACCGTGGAAAGCTCTACGAGTTTTGCAGCTCTTCCAAGTAATTAAACAACTCTCACTCTTGATCACTTTCTATTTCTTGATTGTTTTTTGCTAGATCTGAGCTTAAATCTTTATCGAAAGGACTTGTTTTAGAACTATATATATAGATCACACGATCTTGGTGGATTTCTTGATTTCATTTTCTAGGTTTTTTTTCAATTCTTGAAATTTAAGATCTGGTTTCTTTTTTTGTTTTTTTGTTGTCAATGATTTAGAAGTGAGAATTTTGTAATCAAATAGAGTTGTAGCTAGATGGATTTCCAAGTAAATCCAAATCCAGATATGCAATCTGAAAAGTTTTATATAAAGGGATATTAATTAATATATATGTCTGTGTGATTGGAAACTTAAAAGTTGGAATCACAGATTTCTATGAAAATTATAAGAACCCAACGTAGAATGATAATATATGGTTACATGCATTAACCATTTGTTAGTTCATCATACTTTATGGTGGTTAAAACTTCAAACGTGTAGATATCTATGAAGGCTTTGATTCTTGGTTTTTGTTTTAGTTTTCTTTTTTACAATTTTTTTGATGGTTTTTATATGTTAAAATAGTTTGCTTACATTCAAGAAAATATAGAAATTAATTCCTTTTTTTTCAAACGCACGAAACTCAAACTCAAACATAAGATATTGCTTGCAAATTAAATGATGATAGTATTGATATTTGTAAATATAAATGCAAAAGTTTAACGTTTGAAACAATAAAATCCGAAGTAATTCGTGAGTCAGATAAATAATGGAAATACTGTAATCTTCTATTTTGATGAAAGAATACTTTAAAACTTGAAGAGCTCTTTTTAATGGTCATTTATAGATAGGTTTATCTCTTAAGTCCAAGTATGATCTTTTTGATAAACTCTTATCATCTTTTTGAGTATTGTTTCAGCATGCTCAAGACACTGGATCGGTACCAGAAATGCAGTTATGGCTCCATTGAAGTCAACAACAAACCTGCCAAAGAACTTGAGGTGTTCTTCAGATAATATTTTAGATTCCTATCATACCAATATTTCAAGAAAGAATATCGTTTTGAAAAGTCTGTTTTCTTGAAATATTTCAGAACAGCTACAGAGAGTATCTGAAGCTTAAGGGTAGATATGAGAACCTTCAGCGTCAACAGAGGTACATATCTATCTACCTCTATATATATATACTCAATTCTGTGTACATGTAGATTCATTTTTGTGTGTGTGTGTGTGTGGCTTTGCTGGTGCAGAAATCTTCTTGGGGAGGATTTGGGACCTCTGAATTCAAAGGAGTTAGAACAGCTTGAGCGTCAACTGGACGGCTCTCTCAAGCAAGTTCGGTCCATCAAGGTCATATCATTAGCTATTTAAAGCTATATATATACATGGAATCAATGATGATTAATAAATGAGATTAATGTGAGTTGTTTAATTATAACTACTATGGTGGCATGATGATTGTTTGCAGACACAGTACATGCTTGACCAGCTCTCTGATCTTCAAAATAAAGAGCAAATGTTGCTTGAAACCAATAGAGCTTTGGCAATGAAGGTATATATAAAGAACCTCATATACACAATAAATTAAATGCATTTGATGACTGCGATCAATCTCTTTCACAGGTTCTTGGAAACATCTCTAGCTAGTTTTCTTGTTTCTGATTATAGTCTTTTGGTGAAATGTAATTGTTTAGCTGGATGATATGATTGGTGTGAGAAGTCATCATATGGGAGGAGGAGGATGGGAAGGCGGTGAACAGAATGTTACCTACGCGCATCATCAAGCTCAGTCTCAGGGACTATACCAGCCTCTTGAATGCAATCCAACTCTGCAAATGGGGTAAATTATTTGTCTTGAAAAATCATCTGTAAATCAGCTTGTGTACTTCACCACAAAGATTGTCCTTATTTAAGGTTCTTTAGTTACTTGGTGTAAAGAGGATCACAATGTGTGTGAACCTTTTAAGCTGATGTTTTGGTGATGATGATGATGACAGGTATGATAATCCGGTATGCTCGGAGCAAATAACTGCGACAACACAAGCTCAGGCGCAGCAGGGAAACGGTTACATCCCAGGGTGGATGCTTTGAGAGTCATGTGATGTGATAAAGCTCACCAACAAAAGACCTTATATATATATATAAAGTATAGACACAAGACTTGGATCTGTAGACATATATAAGTGGCTATACATAATTAAGGGTCCCGAGGATCTTCAGGATATATGTGTCTTTTGGGAACCTTTGCTTTTATATTAAGAATTCAAATATGTGGAACTTGTTTTAGCTTTGAACCATGACACTGGTTTATTGTCAAGTAATGAGATAAACATTTTGGGTTACAGTGTGATATCTCCTGGACCCAATGTAAACCTCTATCCCAAAATTATAAGCATCACATATATATTCATAAAGGTTTAAGGTAATTCATACAAAATGATGTAAAAAGTTTCATGCCTTGAACAAAACACTGCCCCATAGGCAAATCCTAAGAAACATGTCAGATTCCTGTGAGCATGTGTTTTGCTGCTGCTGCTGTTTTCTCTCTAGAGTGTTTCCTCAGAACTCCATTAGCCAAACGTGCAGAGAGACATTTACTCATTTCCCCATCATATATATACCATAGACAATTGTTAAAAATATTCACAGACCAAATCAGCTTGCACATCTCTCTGCTGCCTTGTCAATCTCCCCAGCTTCGGTTTAGGCAGTACAAGACGGGATCAATGGTAACAGGTTACGGTGTTTCGTTGAACTCCATCACCTGCAAATGAGATGAATTCACATCAGAGAAAAAAAAATTTTAGTCAACACTCAACATGAATGAGAAAACAATGCAATTGTTCTGAGTTTTAGGAAGAATGATTAGTCATATTTATCATAGACCAGACAAGTATAGATTTTCGTTTCCAAAGGAAACTTTTTTACGCATATGTGCCTCAAGTGTTGTTGTACATTTGTCCATTCTCTATTGTTATCAGGATCATACGTCTACTTATGCACGATGTTGCTGAATCTGAAACCAGTAAATGTGAAGCCGAAAAATGGCTTGGAAGAACATGAAAAGTGTTACCTTTCCACAAACAGGGCAGTTTTCACTTCTCTCCATCCATTCATAGATGCAACTGAGGTGGAAATGGTGAGAACAATTTGTAACAATCTTGGGGTTCTCTGATGTGTATTCTGCAGAAACACAAAAAATCTGATACTAAGCTTCCTTCAAATGCATTGATCGAAGAAAAAAAAGATGAAAATGAATACCTTCAAGACACGTTGGACAGACATCTTCATCATCAGAAGTTATATACACGCCTTCATTACCAGTAGCCATTGTCCTTGATTGAAGAATCCTCCGAGAGGATTTAGAGAACTCTTCTTTGGAATCTTCACCCGAGATAATAAGCTTATTAGTCCATTTGCTTCCTTCCACTGAGAAAGACTCAGAATCGACATCAGCATCGCCTCTTAAGGGCTCAGCTTCCTCATGAGAATGACTTGAACCCTTATCGCGTCTTGAGACAAGCGAATCACGCCTTGACCGGAAGTATCTTGGATCAGTATCATAAGGCAGAGGCCTTGGAGTAGAATGGAATGTATTAGACATAAAGTTATCATACGAAGTAGATGAAGCTATCGACACATTAGTAGCCTGTAAGGAGGACGGGAGAGAGCGGGTTTCGCCTCTTCTGAATAAAGAGATATACTGCAAAAGAGATCAAATCCGAAGCTTCAGTGAGCTATGCTTTATACAATATAACTAGCAAGTGAAAAGTTAACACTGGAAAAAGAGCATTACCAGGTTAAGGAAGTTATTAACGAGACATCTCGGGCATGGGCAGCTTCTGTTTACAGAACTACTTGGATTAGGATAATCATCAAAGTCTTCGACACGAAAGCAAGAAGAAACACAGCCCATCTCCTTCTCTTCTTTCTTGAAATGTTAATCCCAATAAGTTCCTTTAACTCAAAAGAACTTGGAGGCAAATTGCTTTGAAAAATTCACAGAGGATTTACCAAATTCACAAAGCCGGTTTGAAACTTTTAGGAAACTCCTTTAACCTTCACTGAGAATACTTAAATCAGAGGTTTCTATCAACAGAAACTCTCCAAACATTTCACCAACAATCTGCTTCATTCATTCTCTCAAAATTCACCAGTAGAATGATCTGATCACTGTTTGGAGTTTTAACCAGTTACTGTCCAAAACTCATCACAGCCCACTAAAATGTTTTAAGAAACTATTAAACAGAGCATGAGACATCAAAATCAAACATTCACCTAACTCAGTACAAATTTGAGTGTTTGGTCAAAAAGAAAACTCAAGGCTTCATCTGGGAAGGAAAAGAAAGGGTAAAATTGGTCAAAGTGAAATGCAAGCAACTAACCGATTATAAGTTGAAACCTAATTTAGGCAAATCCCTAACAAACGCAATAAAACAGAGAAACATATAATAAAAAAGTAACCCACTTGAGAAAGATCATTAAAACAAAACCCAAAATTGAATTAAAACAGAACAAAAAACAGAGAAAATTTACCAGAAAACAAAGAACAACATTTTGAGAATGTAGTACTAATTCAGAGTCGATCAAAACCCATTGTCCAGTAGTGCTTTTACAGAAGAACAAATACAAAAATAAAACCAAAAAAATCAGATGAATCGGAACGAAGACTATACCTTTTGAGGAAGAACTAAATGGGTTTTGGATTTTGATCGGACTCGACGGAAAAAAAGAGAGAGAGACTGAGACAAAGAACGAACGAAATTTCAATTTAGAAAGAAGAAAGAAAAAAAAGAACTAAAATTGCTTTATTTGCAGATTCTCAGGAAAGTGAACTTGGAGGAATATTTTGGTCACTTTAATCTTCTTTCATCTTTATTGTTAATTCGTCAGCGAGAAGAGAGATTCAAGGAAAAAGTGAAGGAGGAGGAGTAGTGTGATGAAGTTGGTGTGAGGGTGGGTGGGCGTTGTTGCTCGACGCCAATGGAGGAAGTTAAACCAAATTACTACTATTGGTTCTCTTATTTTATCATAGTAATTGAGAAATTTATTTTAGTTAATCAAATTACATAATAAAATGATTTTGTTAATGATGACACTAAGAAGATTTTATTTGAGAAAAATAATATATTAGAGAAATTATTAAATTTGAAATTAAACTTAGGAAATTATTGCAAAGAATTCATCTTCTAGGTAATGAATATTTCCATGTCGAAATCTTTTTGTTTTGGGTCAAAATAATCTTTACACCCACAATTCATCAAGAAGTTAAATTAGGACGAATCAAATAATTAGCTGATTGTTAGTGGACACTGGACAATAAAGAGTCGGGCTTTTATGGCAATCAGCCCATATCAAGGAATGGGCAAGACCATGTTGTAGACTACAGTTTGGGTTAATTTATTTTGGCCCATTTTATTATTTAGTCCTATATTATTTAGAAATTAATTATTTTTAATTAAAAATGTTTTTTTTTAAGAATTGAAATTGATTTTTAATATAAATTTATAATTTAATATATGAATTAATTCAACCATCATTATTTTAATGTACTAACAAAACAATCACTAATTAAAAAAAATCATGTCGAATAATCCGTCTTTTCTGTTTCAAACTTATATATTTTATCAAAATTAAAAATTCTTGTTGTTAGATAATTTGTTGATATTTTTTTCAATATTTATATAAATAAAAAATTATCTGGTCTATCTAAGTGTATCTATAATCTAGCATAGTATATTCGCGTGTTGTTTTTTGTTGTCGTCGGTTTCTAAAAAAAACTTGTTTCTTCTCGTGAATTGGTGATTTTTTTAGCACATACGGCGTCCTGTTAAAAAAAATACAAAAATCAAAAGTTAGAAAAGAAAATTCGAGAAGAACATTCACAGTCATTAATACCAGAAAAAACATTCACATTCTTTAACTCATTTTATTTAATTCTTTGTCCTTATCAATAATGATTATGTATATAGTTTATAAGAAGACAGAAGTAAGAATTGGGCATATATGGTTGTGTGGACATCCTTAGTGTCTCGTGAATCGACAGAGACTCTCCATCTGTATTCGCTTCCCCATTCTCATTCCCATAAGCCTTCACTTTCTTAAATTTCATGTACTGTTTCCTTTGTTTAAGAAAAAAAAAAAAACTATAGTTACTTAAGTCTAGTTATCAACTTTAGTCTCACTGGCTATATGTTTCTCCAAATCTACAATAGTTTTTAAAAATATAGATATGTAAACCAAAATTACGGTGAAATATAATACTCTTTCAAAGGTTGGACAAATAACTTATTGGTTTTAGAGTGTGTTAGTTGATTGTTATGGTAGGTATGTTATAAGTTTTTTTTTAAGAAGGACGACCATCTTGCAAATGAATCATCATAATCCTTAATTACATCTAGCTTGGACTACTCTATCGATTAAAAATAGTTAAATCCGTCCATTAGACTGTTACTGATATTAGTGAACTATCAAAATCCCCACAGTAATAATCATCTATTCTCGAATGTTCTAAAGATAAGTATTTTAGATGAATTATGACTTAAGAGTATGTAAAACTATCTTCAGAAGTTAACTAATATCAGTAACAGTCTTTGAAAACATGGATGTAGACTATACTAAAACATCAAACATGACAGACAGTGATTCACAGTTTGGAATTGAAACATCATGTCATGTTTTAGTCTCATCCAAAATTCACGACGTAAATAAGGGAAAGATGAAGAAAGCAGATATTTTCAACTCAAAATATCTCAGAAGTGTTTGAACCTTTAGCATAAAAAATACAATTACAGATGTATCTATAATTCGTATGTTAAAAAGAAAAGAAAAAAAAAATCAAGACAGTAAATGGATGAAAAGAGAGGCTAGTTTTAGCCACCCCACAATGATAACAAGTTTGGTTTTTATTATTTACTTTGAACGTGTTTTTACCGTGTAACGATCGATCAAATCTAATCGACACGCGAACGTGAATCCAAATTTTTATTGTTGTCTTTTTTCTCACCTCTTACTATTTTTTACAATAATTCAGCTACTGAGCTGTAGAAAGATAGGGTCACAAGACAATATAGTAGCTAGCTTTGTAGTTAGATTTTGTATTTTTCCCATGATTCACATTAACATAGAACAAAAAAAAGAGATAAGCTTCCTTTTAGCAATCTCTTCGTTTTTCGTGGCTCACTCATCTTCACACCACACTCCTATATATATCCCTCTTTCCTCGATAGCCCTCTGTTTCATAATAGTGAGAGATAGAGTCGATAACTATGGAGAGAACAACGACCTTATGGGTTTGGTTTATTCTTATGATTTTCTTAGGAATCTCTATTAATGGAGGTCTTTCTCAAGGACAGCAACATGTTATGAAGAAGACACGTTCTTCTGCAGTTGTAGTCGGAACTGTCTACTGTGACACTTGTTTTAACGGTGCCTTCTCGAAATCACACAACCACTTAATACCAGGTCTGGTTTTTGTTTTGTTTTCTCTTGCTCGTGTTTTCTTGATAAAACTACTTGGTAAAGAATGGTTCTTGGATTCTAGAACAGAGCACTCTGTTTTAGCAAAACATCAGTTTTCTTGTTTGTGGGTCTTAAATCTTAGAAAGAATTATGAACAGTTTTGTGGATCTTGTTGCAGGTGCTTTAGTTGCAGTGGAATGCATTGACGAGAACTCGAAACCGAGTTTCCGACAAGAAGTGAAAACAGACAAGCGCGGCGAATTTAAAGTGAAGCTACCATTCTCTGTGAGCAAACATGTGAAGAAGATCAAGAGATGCTCTGTGAAGTTGCTAAGTAGCTCACAGCCTTACTGTTCTATAGCTTCGTCCGCTACTTCTTCTTCTCTCAAACGCCTTAAATCAAACCATCATGGAGAGAATACTAGGGTTTTCTCTGCAGGGTTCTTCACTTTCAGACCCGAAAACCAACCAGAGATTTGTAGCCAAAAACCTATCAATCTCCAGGCGTCCAAGCCTCTTTTACCGGATCCTTCATTCCCTCAACCAATCCAAGATCCTCCTAATCCTTCCCCTCTCCCGAATCTCCCGATCGTTCCTCCTCTTCCGAACTTACCTCTTCCGGACTTACCTCTTCCTCAAGTTCCTCCTCTTCTTCCCCCAGGACCACAGAAATCATCTTTCGTGCACAACAAGAAATCTGATTCCTTGAAAGACAAGAAAGCTGAAGTACTAAAACCGGATTTCTTCCTTCCGCCAAACCCGTTAAACCCGCCATCTATCATCCCTCCAAACCCTCTAATTCCTTCTATCCCAACCCCAACTCTCCCTCCAAACCCGGTCATTCCTTCTCCCCCAACTCTCCCTCCAATCCCATTAATCCCTGCTCCCACAACTCCAACTCTCCCTCCAATTCCGCTAATTCCTACTCCCCCAACTCCAACTCTGCCACCGCTTCCAACAATTCCGACTCTTCCACTTCCGCTTCCACCTGTCCCAATCGTAAATCCGCCTGCACTACCGCCACCACCTTCTTTCCCTGTCCCGCTCCCTCCGATCCCTCTCATCCCTGGAATCCCTCCGGTTACACCTTCCTTTTCTAGTCACCATCAACCTTAAATTCAGCAATCATTTCCTCACATTTCCAATTATGTAATCTATATGTATCATCCTGTTTAAATTGTGTTTTCCTCTGCATTTTCACTTGTTGGCTTGTCGTTATTTCAATAAATATTGTTTAGTTTCATTTGCTACTTTTCATTCAATCCTCAACTACAAATACCGAAAAAAAAACAGTAACTAATACATCAAAACTCTCAAACTAAAAAAACAAATGGTCCATATTGACTTACCTAAAAGCTCGAGTACCTTTTGTAATTATCTAAAAGCTCGAGTACCTTTTCGTAATTATCACATTTTTTCTCTGGGTGATTATTTCAGTCCCAGTGAGCTAATAATAATCTTATCAAAAAAACTCAAATTCAAAATTATCCGATCTGATGCTATGACGGAGACATTCAAGATCCGAAGACTAGAGATCTCCGATAAGAGAAAAGGATTCATCGAGCTTCTAGGTCAACTCACCGTCACCGGATCAGTAACCGACGAAGAATTCGATCAGCGATTCGAAGAAATCAGATCGTACGGAGAAGATCACGTGATCTGCGTGATCGAAGAAGAAACTTCGGGAAAAATCGCGGCGACGGGAAGTGTGATGATAGAGAAGAAGTTCTTGAGGAATTGTGGGAAAGTTGGGCATATTGAAGACGTTGTTGTGGATTCAAGGTTTCGCGGGAAACAGTTGGGGAAGAAAGTGGTGGAGTTTCTTACGGATCATTGCAAATCAATGGGTTGCTATAAGGTGATTCTTGATTGTAGTGTTGAGAACAAAGTGTTTTATGAGAAATGTGGGATGTCCAATAAATCGATTCAGATGTCTAAGTATTTCGATTAAACGTTCATGATGATCAATAAATCTCAGATTTGTTCGATTTACTTATCTAAAATGGTAGAAATTTCGTCATTTTCATGAACTTTTCTTTTCCGATTCTCTACCGTGAAGTTTCGATAATCCATTGAACAGAAATTCGCATTGGAAAGTATTGAAAACACATGGAATGACACAAAACACGAGCATTTGCATAGACAATGATAAACAGCTTGGTGAGTTGCTACATTTTGACATCTCTGGGGATTAAATGACCACACTTTCAACATTGAATCCATCACGACATGCACTTTTCGAGTTTCGATGACATCAAGACACTAATGATACACTAAACAATACAAAAGATTTAGACTTTGAAAAGTTGCGACCATTACTACCTATGATAAACAGATTGGCTGAGTTTCTTCCATTCACATATCTGGTGAATCCAATCAACATAAATCTCCACCGCTTGATTGCCAAAGATTGATGATGTCTGTAGCTTGGTTAAGGAGGAAGACGCGATGAAGCTCAGAGATCCAAGGCTTGCTCTCTAACAAAGCTTTGAGCTCTTCCCAAGCATCTTTCCTAGGCCAGAAGTAGTATGGACTAAGCGGGATTGTTCCAAATCCTGGAATCTTATGGTCTAATGCAACTCCTATGTCCTTCTGCATCCACACAAACTTTAGTACCACCTTTGGTTTCTCCAGCGGCTTCACTAGCACACGCATCTTCTTCTGCAATATAAGATGAAGAAAACCGGGGAGGATTCCCTTAAACTCATACATCTCAACTTCCTTTCACAAAAGTTTTCAGAATCAAGCAACATAAGGAAGACAAGAAACTCCGGTTTGAGTTTTCGGATATGAAGAAGAAGAAACCAGGCTTGCATTGAAACCATACATTTTAAATATCTTAAGAATAGTGTCTTGAATCAGTAATGATGCAACATAAGGGAAATTATATATGTGTATGCATCTCCAGATTTTGGAGATGGAGATATGTTCAGACATGGCTTCAATGGCACAACTTGCTTAACCACATGTTCGTTCAATTGACAAAAAAGGCTGCAACTTTTTCTAACAAGCCAAAACCCCAATTTGTTCCAAGAAAAGATTTTGACGATGACTGACCTTTCCAAGTGGCGGAGATTCAGATTCTGGTGGTTCATGATAGAAGGTAAGATTGGAGGGTGCAGATGCGAATATACCGGGTTTTTTACCGGAGTGTCTCGTCGTAATTTGACCAGGATTCCAAGTAGAGCACGAAATCGACGCTATAGAGGAGTGCTTGAGCTTCGTTGCCAGCGAAATATGAGCAACATGTTTCGAAGAGAGCTTCTGAGAAGGTGAAGCTGTTCTGAACCCAAAAGAAGCACTCTGATTTGATTGAACCGCCATTTCAGCTAAAGCGCTTGAAGCTTCTAAGCGAGCGAGAGACAGAAAGCAAAACACAGGTTTTACAATTTCGGGTCACTTCTGGTCGGGTCGGGTCGGATCAAACGGGTTCGTGTTTGAACTTTTAATTGTACAGTAAAACCTCTATAAATTAATACTCTATAAATTAATAACCTCTCTAAATTAATAAATTCTTCCGGTCCCGAGTTGGGACCAGTGTAAAATATGACATAAATCGATAAATCTATACTATATAAAAGTCGAGGCTATAAGCTCCTGAGGCTGTCCACCTAAGCTTTTAAACGACCAATCGCGGTTGGACATCTCGCTAATTAACATTTTTATGAAAGCTTTTGTTAAAAAAAAATATAAGGAAAAACAAATAGGCATCTCACTAATTAACATTATTAGATTCTAATAATTTTTGAAAGAGCAACTTACGGAAATAAGAAAAATGTAAAATTTTCTTATTCGAATATATTAAAAATAATTTTATTACTTAAAATAAATTATTTATATAAAAAAAAAAGAAAATTTTCATTAAACTGAAACAAGCAAAATAGAAATTTTGTTGTAATCGACCAATCACGATTAGTCGTCGCATTAGCTAGCATTTTAAGTTAATAATACTAATAATAATTATGTGATAGAGTTGTATATATTCTGTGTATATTTTTATTTTGCTAATCTTCCTATTTTCTAAAAAAAAAATATATCTATTCCAAAAAAAAAAAGAAAAAAGAAAAAATCGGTCGTCTAATTTCGTTATAAATAGTACTCCGAATTAGGGTAAATTCATATGATCATTCTTCAATCTTCCACCGTTCATTAGTTCTCTATAGTTCATTTGTTTATCTTCTCTTTCATGAAATCTACGTATTTAGAAAATCGGGAAATTCTATATTTGCATCGGTGCTATTTTCCATGACAAAATATGTATTATACTTACCAACGAGAAACTGGTTATCTTCGAAAACTGAAACATATGGTGGTTGGGATCGATGGTTATGTGGCCACTTCGCACGTCTTCATGGTATTGAACGGAGGAGCTGCTCGGTGAAGCCTTGGTGGAGGTGGAGATATTCTTACATGTATATACTGGTTTTGGTTCATGTAGTGAATTAATTACGATATTGGTTTTCATGATATGCTTTAGCGTTTCGGTTTCTAGGATTTTACTCGTGTCTTGTGATCATCCAACCTCAATCATAGTCACTTAACATGTTGATTTTGTATTTATTTATCCCAAAAAGAAAAACATATATTAATTTTGTATGTATTGCTTGTGTCAGAAGCTAAAGTTTGTCTCTCTTTTTGATCAAACAGGCGATGAGCTTCTCTATGATTCCTTTTCTTACAAGGAAATAGAGAATGGCATGTTATGGGAAGTTGAAGGAAAGGTACTATTCCTAGGCAAGTAAACCATAGGATAACTCTTGCATCTTAATTTCTTGGCAACCTTGGCTTGATACTCCACAAGCGTATCATCGTCCTCAGACTCTTTCGCCAGAAAAGTGATATACGAAACCCACGTACCAGTGAAAGACACTGTCAGACTTACAACATGATCCAATGTCACATTGGTTTCCTGAAAACACACCCAAAGGACAAAAAAAAAATCTATATATGGCTAATTGCAAAACACACCCAAAACACATCTTAAACCAACAAAATAATGTTAAAAATCATTTGGTTTAGAAACAAAGACAAAACTATATCTCGAAAATCAAGTTTCATCATAAGTTAAATATCATTTGATTTAGAAAACCAGACAAAACTAAATTTCGAATCATGTATATACGAACATGGCTAAAGTGGAGATTTCGTCGGGTTTTACGCTCATCTTTTTAGTCGGTATAACAGTCTTCATTAGATGAATAGAAATCGCTATCAGGGAAGTTATCCACCCCAATTCTGGTTGATCGCTTATTGAATCTTCGTCGGGATAATAGTCTCCATCACGTTAATTAACATATTTAAATTCTAATATTTTCCATATTAAGATATTTATGAAAGAAAAAAAAAACTATAAATGTAAAGAATAGAAATGTAAATTTTTGAAAAATAACATAAGAAAATAAGAAAAATATAAAATTCAACTATTTAAAGATATGAAAAAAATATTATTATTAGTCTCACCACGTTAGGTTCCAAATAATTTAGGAACATTTTCTAATTCTAAAATAATAAATTTAATTAGAATAAAGTTTCGAAGATAAAAGGATTATGTAATTCATATAAAAACGAATATTAGATTAAGAAAATTTCTTAATTCTAAGGTAATAATCTCATTCCAACCTATAAATAATCATCAATTTGCTAAATTTCAAATATTTTAGATTATCTAACGAAGGTGATTATATGTTAATATGGTTCTTAGATTCTATGTTAAAATTCAAATACAATTAAATGTTAAATTGTCCAATTTATGTTAAATCGGTCAAAGATATTTTATAGGAAAACTTTCAATTTTCAAAAATCTAAAAATATGTTAATGTTAGTTGAGACATATGCGGAAGAAGGTGCGACCGTGACTATAAGGAGAAAATTCTACTAAGCAGTAAACAAAAACAAAAACAAAATGTTTTAAAATTTTGAAGTAGTGCTTTTATGTATAAATAGCCATCTAAAACTGATAATGGATCATAGATACTTATATAATCAAAACGTATAATTCTTGAGAGATCAAACAAAGAGTTTACTAAATTACGAGGGCACCTTACTGCCAAGATCATCTACTTCTGGGAAGTACGAAACATTTAATCTCATGTATAATCGTGGAATGAACAACTCAAATCGAAAATCAATAACGAAGAGGTGAACATAATACTGTGAGGAAGAAAAGATGAAGATTTGGAACAAAGTATTGTGAGAGAGAAGAGATGGATTGGATGCTTGAGATTTCGGCAATAGTGTGGCGATACAAGTCTGAATCGGCAAATTCGAGTTGAGAGCTCTTATCAGCAGCCACGTTTCTCTGTATATACGTCTTTAATTTTTTCGTATTCGACATGGACACCATGTTACAGCCGACTCATAATTCCTCAGTAAGATCTATGTCCTCTTTGAAATTTTATGTCTTTGATTAGATTTCATTTGTCATGATTTGATTTTTGCAGCGGCTGACACATGCTCTTTTGGGACATCACGATTTTCCCAAACCCATAAAATCTCTCGAATTAACACAAAGTCAAAGCAATTCTTACGGTTAAGGGTAAAAATGGAGAGGTGTCAACCTGACAATTTTAGTCAAAAATATATTACTCTATAATTGGTTGATTAATATCAAAAAAACATTTGCTAATAGATAAGAGAAATATAGATATATCCAAATGTATACATATTTTGATAGTTGAATTTCTAATATTTTGTCAAAATATTTAATTATATATAATTGCGTTACTGATAGCAAAATCTTTAATAATATAAAAGGAAAAAGAAAAATGATAGATCATATTTGTAATATGTTTAATATCAAATTGTATCCAATAATTTTTTTTATTAAAAGAAAATTTTAAATAACATAAATGATACTAAAGATACAAATAAAAGAGTATTTTGTCAAATATAATAGAGAAATTGTTAATAATGCCCTGTTTCACACACCCTTTTTTAACATTGCCCCTTTTTGCTTGCCATTTTTAAAAATACCCCTTAATTAATTCAAATATGACCAAAGTACCCTTGCTTTCATAACCTAAGATCTGCACGGTTCTATCAACCATTCTCTCTCTTTCTCTCACTTCGAACGGCGACGATTTTCCGATCTCGATTCCGATATCAAATCGGCGTCTCCTTTCGATTTCGCTTTCTATCGGTGGTAAAATCTCGTTGTTCGTTTTCGATTTGATCTGTTCGATTTCGATCTGTTCGATTTCGATCTGTTCGATTTCGATCGGCGTTAACATCTTTTTGTTCGATTTTGATTTCTCAGCGTCTCCGTCTCTGTCTGTGTTTTATTTCGATCTGTCCCACATCGATTCCAGGTTAGATTCCTCACTATGTTTTAGAAGCTTTTTTGAAAGGTTTGTCTTTTGGAAGTTAGATTCTGTGGTTTGATTCTGTGGTTAGATTCTGTGTTTCTGTGAAAGTTTTGTCTTTTTGAAGCTTTTTTGATCTCATTATTGACTGATAACGCTTGATTTGACTGCTTGATTTTGAACTGTAGATTTTACAACATTTTTAAAGGTTCGTTCTTAACTTGTAAATGCTTCTTAATGCTTGATTTAGGGTATATCCTCTCTGATTTATTCCATTTCTTGATTTTATAACCGTTAACAGTGGATTTTACAACATTTTTTACAAGGCTTTTTGTAGGTTAAAAGGTTTTTACAAGAGTTTTATAAGGTTTTACAAGGTTTTTTAAAGTGTTTTAAAGGGTTTTACAAGGGTTTTAAAAAGATTTTATATAGATCTTACAAGTGTAACAACTTTTTAAAAAGATTTTATATAGATCTTACAAGGGTTTTTATAGGTTAATACGTTTTTACAAGATTTTTATAAGGGTTTTACAAGAGGTTTTAAAGGGTTTTACAAGGGTTTTTGTAGGTTAAAAGGTTTTTACAAGAGTTTTTATAGGTTAATACAAGTGTTTTATAAGGGTTTTACAAGGCTTTAAAAGATTTATGATGTTATTTCTATAAGGAGGTTTTAAGGTTTTTACAATGGTTTTTAAAGTTTTTTAAAGGGTTTTATAAGGGTTTTACAAGGGTTTTTATAGGTTCATACGTTTTTACAAGGGTTTTATGATGGTTTTAAAAGAGGTTAAAAAGTGTTTTTAAAGTGTTTTACAAGGCTTTTTGTAGGTTAAAAGGTTTTTACAAGAGTTTTATAAGGTTTTACAAGGTTTTTTAAAGTGTTTTAAAGGGTTTTACAAGGGTTTTAAAAAGATTTTATATAGATCTTACAAGTGTAACAACTTTTTGAAAACCTAGTAACACCTTTCTCCAAGAATAAACGTAAAAAAGGTTTTATAACAAGTTATGAAAGTTTTTCAATAATATTTTTTAAAAAAGTCACAAAATACTTAATATGTTATGTAATAAAATAAAATAAAACTATATTGGAGCCACACAACTACTTTTGTTGTGTCCATTTTGACCACACCGACGACATTTGTAATTTGTTGCAGATTTTCCATACTCCCATCCACTAGGTATTCTCTTTTTCTTAGGCCTGCCACTAGGAACACGAGAAGATGGTGGTCGACAAACAAAAGCAGCAACATCGGCTGGAATCTCCCATTGTGTCCTATCACCAACGGGATATATACTCTCTGAATATGCTAGCGTCCACCTGTCAAACAAAGATGTAATTTTAAAGAATTGTAAGAGTTTTTAAAGGTTTGCAAGACAATCAGAAGGTTTTTTTAGGTCTTACAAGGTTTTTAGAGGTTGAACAAGTTTTTACAAGACATGATAAGGGTTTCACAATGTTATTATAATATTTTACAAGGTTTTTTAATGGTTTTGATAAGAAATTGATTTACAAGGTTTTTTAATGGTTATAAAAATTTTAAAAATACAGTTTTATAACTTGTTTTATATAGTAACATACCTGTAAAGTTAGAATATGACATACCTTTTGTTGGAGTATAAGGTATCAACATAATCATATTCGTTAAGATTAATATGTTTTGCAGCCGCTATTGCATGAGCACACGGGATTTTCGTGATATTGAACACACAGCACGTGCAGTCTCTTGTTTCCAAATTCACAACATGAACCAACGTACCTCCTTTCACTTCAAACACGTGTTGATTCACTTGTGACACTTCAAGCCAGCGTGCAGTAGAATCATACAGTGTCTTTACTTGCTTCATCACATTCACAGTAACTGAATGCCTATTACGAGTACCCTTCTCATGTCGTTCATTGAACCATCTGGTAAGAGTAGACCTAATTGTATCAAACAAACAGACAATTGGATACTCACGGCTTTCTTTCAACAGAGAATTCAAAGACTCAGCTAAGTTTGATGTCATAATGTTGTATCGATTGGCAGGTGCACAAGCACGTGACCATTTTTTGACATCCAAATCCCACAGATACTGTGCCATCTTGTTGTCAGCAAGAGACAGTTCATGGAACAATTGTTCAAAATCAAACCTTGTGTAAGCATAAGCTGCATCTTTCATAACTGGAATAAGCGTAGAGGATGACTTAAACCCAGTCTCAAGGTTTTTCTCCAAATGAAAAATGCAGATCCCATGATGAGCAAGTGGATAATTAACAATAAGAGCATTGGCAATTGATGATGCACGATCTGACACAAAAACTAAATCAGGTTCATCCGGGATAATTTTCTTCAAACACTTCATAAACCAGTCCCACGAAGCATCATTTTCTGAATCAACTACGCCAAATGCAATAGGATACAAATGAAAGTCACCATCTTGTGCTGAGGCACCAAGCAAAGTCCCTTTAAAATTTGATTTCAAATGAGCACCGTCAATACAAATCACTTTTCTCATCAACTTAAACCCTCTAATTGACGGACCAAAAGCAAGAAATGCGTACTTAAATTTATTGTCAGGATCGACCTCAATGAAGGTTGCAGAACCAGGATTCTTCTCATTTACCATGTACATCCACATTGGCAAGAACTCATAACCATCTTCAGGTGTACCCCTAGCAACATCGATTGCATGATCTTTAGCTCTCCACGCTTTTGAATAAGAAACTCCAATCCCATTGTCGTGTCTGAATTTTTCTATCAGTTGTTTAGGTTTAAGCGCAAGCTTCTCTCCACGAAAATGATTACTTACCATTTCTCCTAATGTCCTAGCAGTTGCTTGGCGATGATTAACCTTCCTTAGCGAAGAATCACAACAGTGCTCACTAATATACTTTTTAATAATAAAACTATCTGATGCCTTAACCCTAGTTGCACGTAACCTCCAACTACATTTTTCATCAATGCAACGAAGAGTATACCGTGTTGAGTCTGATTTCTTAGTCCGGAACTCGAAGTTATTCTCCATTGCAAATAACTGCATCTGCCTTCCCATTTCCTTTTTGTCCTTGAACAACTTTCCACAATACAAAGTATTTGAAGATGCAGAAATAGTAGAACCACCTACAGGAGCTGAACCTTCAGATATATTAGAGAAGGATTCCGTTTCAGTTCTAACCCTCTCCGGGATGGTTGAGTCAAATCTCATCTGCAAAAGCAAAAAATTGTTTTACAAGGTATTTTAAAAGGATTTACAAGTTATTTTAAAAGGTGTACTAAAAAGGGTTTTTAAAAGGGTTTTACAAGGTATTTTAAAAAGATTTTTTACTGATTTTCAAAGAATTTGTAAGGGAATTGAAAATACCTCATTCATGACATGACATGCAGGAGCTGAAACAAAAGTTATAGGAGCAGGGTTTGCAGAATACATTTGTACCTGTAATATAATTTTTGCAAATTTACAAGTTATTTTGAATCTTTGTTAACTTATTTACAAGCTATTTTAATGATTTGTTTACTAATTTACAAGGTTTCTTTACTGTTTTACCTCATTCATGACTTGATATGTAGAATAAGGATCTGTATTGCTCTCACTACTAATTGAGATGTTGCTTGTCCCCATCATTGGATTAGTGCTTGTTTTCCCCTGTAAAGATTATTAAAACTGTTTACAAATTTGTTAAACCAGTTTACAAAATTGAATGTTGGTAAAATACCTTCTCAACAGTTACACATAGCTGAATACCGCCTCTGAATTCCGCAAGCTTTTTCATAAATGCTTGCACTTGCCTATCATTTCTAATATACATAGGAGGCATGTCTTTTGTAGAGGGTAATGAATAACTGAGTTTCACTATATTAATACCGACATCAATTCCAAAATCTTCTATAACAACAGCACACAAATCAGTGAAACACATATCCTCATTGATAAAAGTAAGAGACCCTCCTCTTTCAACATCAAATTTAAAATCCCAACAATTGTTATTTTTCAATTTCCAAACACCAGATATGCAATTCAACTCAATCATTACGACCTGATAAAAAAGACAATGTATTATAATGTTAAACATATGTATCTTTATGATAGTTCACAAGGTATTTATAAAGTTCTTCATGGTTTTACAATATTTTTTAAAGGTTTACAATCTTCACAAAAAACATGGTAAATCAAAATTATTTCACTAAAAGTGTACAATAGTTACTGAATAACATAAATACAGTGAGAAGATGAAGAAGAAATTTTTACAATGGTTTTAGAAAGTTTTTAAAGGTAACACGAATTATAATTTTCAAGCAAGACAAATTCGAGAAAATAGATAAACACAGAATCGAAGCTCTTAATTAATCAATTCAGATTTGAAGACGAATTCGATGAACTTTTGGATCTAAACGGTTCAGATTTCAGAAGCGATTCGAACCTAATTGATGCAGATTGGGATGAGTCACAGATTTTTGATTACAGACTCGATTGATCCTCGTCGATTGAAATCGATTGAACTCGACGGATCTAAGATGAAGATATCGACGGATCTAAGATGAAGATACTCGACGGATCTAAGATCTCATCACCTTTTCTTCGTCGGCTGTGAAGGTGACGAGAGCCGCCGAGATTTTTGTTTCGTCGTTCCCCAATTTTGTCGTGGTCAATTTGGTTCCTCAATTGGTCAATTTGGTTCCTCATTAAGGGTAAAATGGTCAATTTCAGGGAAGCTATTAGGGAGGGGGCATTTTTGAAAAGGGGCATGAGAAAAGGGGCATTTTTGTGAGTCCCCCAATATAATATATATAAAAATATTATAGTAGTTTCGCAATACAGATGTCGATGTATAGCTATCTAATTGATTACTAAGCCAAAAATTATATTAAAACAATTGATAACAATAAACCCCCGCGTAGCGGGGGTTAATAACCTAGTCTATACTATATAAAAGTCGAGGCTATAAGCTTTTGAGGCCGTCCACCTAGGATTTTAAATGACCAATCGAAATTCGCCATCTCATTAATTAGCATTTTTCAATATCATTAATTAACATTTTTAAATTCTAATATTTTTTATATTATAATTATTAATAAAAAGGAAAATATATGTATATATATATATGGAAAGGAGAGAAATGTCCATCACTAATTAACATTTTTAGCCATCACGTTAATTAATTTTTTAAAATCATAATAAAATAATAATATATATTGTAAAGAAGAAAAATGTAAATATATGTATTAGATTAGGAAATTATTTATAAAAACAAGTATGCAAAATTATCTATAAAAAAAATAAAACCCTAAATCTTGAACGCCTCTTAGACTCTTAGTTTCTTATAAATACTTTGCATTTTATTCACCATAAGATCATAGCTACCTACTGTTTTCTTTTTTTGATCGTGCCAATTAGTTTTGTGAATATACATACTAATAAATTAATGGTATTTAATCGATAGGTTGTGTGGAAGCAACGTTGTGAATCGGTGCATGAAAATTTAGATGCCGCTTCAATCGGTGAATTTTTAACTTCAATTTGTTGATGTTTGATCTTATGTTTGATATATTGTGTTCTAATGTTTTAGTTGTTCGCCAAAAAATTAAATCGGATGTTTTAGGACAATTTTCCAGAAAGGTATATATTCTCATCTCTTTTCATGAGTTGTTATATATTCTCATCTATCTTTGTGTGTGTTATAATATTCAGTAATTTCATATATGATCAGATTAGCTTCTAATCAAACACGAGAGAAAGAAAAAATATGGTTTACAACTTTACATATATGTTACGTTCCACGTGATTGGGAAAAAAGCCAGGATTGGTTACATACGACGACTGGGTTCTCATCTACCTCTGATCTATTAACTATTATTTTGATGAATACGTTTGATAATATTTTGGTGTGCCAATGTTATCGTTAAATTTTAGGAGAAAAAAGCTAGGCTTAGTTATATCCTACAAACATGTGATCTCTTCTAACTCTAATATGTTTTTTTAATGATTTTGTAGGGGTTTTTCTTCTTTTTCTGTTTGTTAGTTCATGTGATTCCCTGGTAATCTGTGTATAATATGTCTATTATGATTCGAGGTTCTAAGATTACAATTAGTGTTCATTGATTAATTAGTTTCTTCTTGCAGCCCAAGGAATTCCTTTATTAAAGTTAGGGTTTTTTGGTAGAACTTTTTATTCCCACAAAGTTCCTTGGCTGCTATGTCACCTTCTCTACCGGTTGATGAAAGGGAAACAGTGGTTTGCCTCTCTCTTCTCTATATTATCTATTTATTCTTAACAACAACATAAAAACAAGAAAATAAGAAAGTTTCTTAATACTAAAACTCAAATTGGGATCACCTACTTGCATTGCTCTGCAATCCAACCCTCTCTCGGCACAGTCTCTTTCTGTTGCGTTACATTTTCCAGGATTCTCTATACCACATTTGGTGAGAGAGAAATGCGAGACGTCATGAGAAATTCAATCTCCTCACTCACACCCGACTCATCAAGCTCATCGACGAAATGTGCGAAACAGATTTAACTCGATCAGAGACATGGGGGACCAACGGTACGACGATTGTCTAACGCTATGGTTCTCCACTCGACCACCGCCATGAACAAGCACACCTTTGACTAGCTTCAAAAAATTTCTTTGTAATCTCTTTGCAATTTCTCTTTCTTTTCTAAACATTCAAAACAATCCGATGCATTTATTTATAACAAAGTTTTTGGTTAAATAAATTTTACATTCAAATAAAAAAAAATTTAGTTACCACCCATCCAACAACAAGGGATTTATACTATCTAAGGTTATTAATCAACAAGCTAAGAAGACAAGAAGTTTTGATAAAATTATAACAGATAATGGTAAAATATATGTAGATTTCAAATCATAATGATATGCTAGAGATTTACTAGATTGTAATTTTGAATGGCATGATGTAATGGATGAAGCTAAACAATGGGTTACACCTTATCAACTTGGACAACTATTTGTCTTATTGCAGATATAATTTGAAGTGAGCAGTCCTCTTAAATTATGAAACGTTGTTCGAAATCACTTGGTGAAGATAGATTTGTAAGACGACTTTCAAGTTTCAAAACCTACATCTAACAAAATATGAGCTACAACAATACATTTTGATTGTGATAGAGAAGGTAATTCACCTGTATGAACACTCCCTAACTAAGTTATTTATGTTCGCTAATTTCATCAAACTTTTAAATCGATACCGAGTATCTAACAATTAAAAAATCAAATGCATATGTAGTCAAGAGTTGTCCATAATTAATTTGTGCATGCGATATGACGGTTCACAAGAGACGCATCAACAGATTACAATCGAAAAAGAGTCAATACTCACAGAAAATCCAAGGCAAAATTCATAATCTCCATGAGATCTTAAAATCTAAAATAGTTCAACCGATGATCTTAAAAGTAGCCCGGAAACAGAATTACGAGTTTGAGGTTCAAAAATCAATATTAAAGAAAAGGTGAACTAACTACTGTGAGGTAGATATCTGATTGGGGGATTGCAGATGAAGATTTTAGAAAGGAAATTGCGAGAACTGGAGATTGCGAAAGATAAGTTATTCATTGGATGGCTGAGATTTTGGCCATAGTGCAGTAAGACGAATCATAGACTAACGAAATATTAATGAAGTGATAAGTAAATGTTGACTATACCATAACTATATTTTTTTTATTGATGATCTAAGAGGAAAGATAATAAGCTTACTAGCTTAGGAGAGTAGTCGAGAAGAAGATGACAAGTACAGAGAGAAATTCACATAATTATTGACAATTGCTAATCGATTTATATTTTAGACTTTTGTTGTAGTTTTGTAAATTGTATATTTGTAATAAAAAAAATTTCTTTGTAATTTAAACTGTTAGAGATTAAAACACTATAATTTTCCTTTTAATTAAATTTATATTATTATCAACAACAATATAGAAAAGATAATATTTCAATAAATATCATTAATTCAATATAATTTTCACCAAAATGTATAAAATAATTCTGTAACACCCGTTAAATCGCGGATTCAAATCTACCAACAATTTAAAGTTAAAGTATTTTAAACTAAATTTAATTAAATGAAGTATTTTTTTTCCAACAAAAAACTATTGGGTATAAAACATCCAAATAAAAAATATATGAGGTTTTTTCAGGATTTTTTCCTAAAATAATAAATATCATCATTCATATATAATTTTCACCATAATATATCAAATACACCCCCGCGTAGCGGGGGTTAATAATCTAGTTAATAAGATAATAATTTTTTTGAAAATCTTATGTAAACGTATGGTCCCATCTATATCATAAATTAATAATTGTATTAACGTATCAATATATATATATATATATATATATATATATATATATATATTATATAAATTTATATATGTTATATATGAATTACTATGATATATATTTAAAATATTATATGTAAAATATTTGATGAAATATGACTCTATTATTCGAAAAAAATTTGTGTTGTTTTTTAAACTTAATAATTGTAGTTAGTTTTTAAAAGATATTGTTTATAAGGAAAAAATTTATTTTTAAATAGAAATTTTTTTAATAAATTATAAAATTAGTAAAATCTCTCTATCGATAAATTAATACCTCTCTAAATTAATAAAATTTCATGGTCCCAACATTATTAATTTATAGAGGTTTTACTGTATGTACTTTACTATTTTCATGTCATAAAAGGGAAAAAAAAAAATTCCAAGTTGAATTTTGTATTTGGGTTGAAACCTTTTTTTGATAACCCAGTGTCCAGACCACACAGTGATCCGACTAGCCCACTGGGCCTAACCCCGCGTGCCTGGGATTTTTAAACCTCCACTTAAGGGCCCCCGGAACTGGTGGTCTGGGACGCTGCGCCCCGCAGGTAAATTACGCAGTGGCCAAGTGGAGATCTAGCAATTGCACGCTTGCGGGGAATCGATCCCTGGCCTAGACCAACAGGGCAACTCCTCCACAAGTGGCAACCACTAGACCAAGAACACTTGGTTGGGTTGAAGCCTTGGTTTGAAGGGTAAAATAAAATCTAACTTTAATATTTATGTTCATCTATTTCTGTGGTTCACAAATCAAACTTTAGAATATGACAATATTCAGAGTTAGATTAAATATTTATATGATAATATTTTGAAGAAATATGTAAGGGGAATTGCCATTTCCTATTTTAAAAGTAAGAAATACAAAATAAGAGTAGTAGCACATTTGATATATATTCCAAAAAACATATCCAGAAATCCAAACAAACCCTGCAACAGTAGCACTGAACCTTTCATATCTATTACAAGACATCAGTCTTTTTTTTTTAACCTCCTCAAAGTTAAGCAATCATGTCATAATCATCCAATTTGTCATTGTACTGAAGAACCTTTCGTTTAATCTTGGAAGAATCAACCCAAGTGATGAAATCTTCCATGTTCCGAGTTACTAAGAAAGCTGGATCAGTAATTGTTTCTGGTCCTACACGAATGTGTCCTTGCTCTATGTATGTCACAGCTTCTTTGTTGTGCTCTGCAAACTTCAGGTGAACCAGTACAGTCGATAGCCTACGCCTGCAAATTACCAAAAAAAAAACCGACGTGAGGCCAACGAAATGAGATCATTGGCTATCAAGGGAAAAATCAACTGCCTATATAGGCTCTTGCATATACTCTTTACCTGCAGAAGGATGAAACAGATAACCGCTCAGTTAAAGCCAGGCTTTTCCTAGTCGGTATAACACCCATGTTATATCTGCCATATCAACATACATGTAAATAAACACAAGTCAGTCAGCCATTAAGAAAACAAGTTTTCTCATTGCAGAGTGGAACCACGCAATCAACAAGTTTCAGTAGAATGGCTCTTTTTTCCTATACATAAGCCTATGTAGAAGCTATTAAAGAAACAGATTCTGTTAGAATCCTGAATCAATCGATTCCTTAAGACAGTTAACCAGAAAACCATTAGATCACACATTTTACCAGGATGATATTCAACCTCTAACGGATTTCAAACCAACGGTCCTAAAATCTATTTAGAAGGCTTAAGAACCCCCAATTTCATCTGTCTCTAATGTGGTTAACAAGAAAAACAATATCTTGGAGCTATATTATTAAGGCAAGATCGATGTAAAAAACTGCAGAAAACGGTCAAGTCTCATGTTCAAAGACCTATAACCTAAAGAAAACAAAGAGCCATTGCTTGTAATAAGCTCTATACTTAAACAAACTGGTATATAAAAAAAAAACTAAAAAAAACTCACAGCTTCTCCAAAAGCATATCAGTCATCTGAATACGAAAAGGATCTGCGGGATCCATTTGTTTCAATATATTCGTCAGTTTCTGCGCCATCCTACACAATCCTGAATACCTGCCCAAAGAAAAAAGAAAAGTAGTCTCAAGAATCAGAAAAACCATTGTTCATCACAAAAGACTCGAACCAAAAGAAGTAGAACAGAGCTTTAAGAGTAAATGGACAGAAGAGAAAAAAAGGTACAAACTTACTTCTTGTAATCATCACGAGAGCCCATGTGGTAACGATACGTAATCTCGTTTTCCCGATGGTTATCTTCTCTTTTCCATTCTAAGAAATTTACTTTCTTTATAAGCTTCTTCTCGTGATACTTGAGCTTCCTCATCTTGGACGGTTCTGATGATATGCAACATTATACGAAATTAGGGTTTATTCAGATCAAAATCCTGAATAATCAAATTGTACAATCTAATGGGAACAACTAGGATTTATCAATCTCTGTACAATTGGTCTACGAGTAAAATTGAATTAGTTTACCTGAGAGAGAGATTAATCGGCGCGGGACAGAGTAAGGACGAAGAAATAATCGGCGACAAGGTTTTTGGGTTTGAGCTGAAAGAAAATGCTAGAGACGCTAAAACCCTAATTGGCAGAGGAAGCAATTCAGAAACCCTAATCGAAGTAGAGAAGAAGTCAGATAAATCCGACGGTCCTTATTCTCCGTTTGATTGTAAGGCCTTAGCAAAACTAAATCTTGTTAAGTTGAGCCTTTTTAACTTCTTATTATGGGCCTTATAAGCCCATATAGTTCTTGTGAGAAAAAAAAAGAAATCAATCACTTCACTACGTAAAAAAAAATAAAAAATAATATTCCCCCGTTTCAAAATGTAAGACGTTTTGAGTTATTATTTTTGTTTCAAAATGTAAGACGTTTTCAAGTTTCTATGCAAATTATATATATTAATTTAATATTTTCAGATTATTTATATTATGCAGTCTTATTCATGATTAGTTGAACTTTTTAAAAATAGATATTTCTTAATATGCGTGCTTTTAACTAATACGTCTTATATTTTGAGACAGAGGGAGTAGCTATTTAGAAGCTCTAAGCTTAAACAAGCATCAAATCCATTGGAAGCAAAAGACATAGCTTTACTACATCTATACTATGCAATCTATATGGCACAACTAAGAGCATCTTTAACGCAGAGCTCTTAAGCAATTCTTAGATGATTCTTAGGTTTAATTTGATTTAAATTAAATGATAGATATTGATTTAAGCTAAGGAACGTTTCTTATATAAGAGTCAAAACACATGCTAAGAGGCGGCCACGTGTCAAGATGAAACGGAAAAAAATAAAGAAGCTCAAGATTCTCTCTCTTCTCCTCCTCTCTCTTTCTCTCTTTCACGTTTCTCCTCTCTGGCTTGGAGGAGATTTCGCGATTGACCTCTTCTTCTTCACAATTCAGTTTCCAGTTTCTCAAAATCTTAAAATCAATCTCTCAATCGTGATCAAGGTAAATTTCTGGGTTCTTATTCAGTTTCTTCGATTTGTATCGTTCCATCCCAATTTAGTCTCTGTTCTTTGAATTTGATTTGGTTAATCGTTGATCGGAGACCAATATATGAGTTTGATCGTTATATATCATCTTAATTCTCGATTAGGGTTCATAGTTTGATCTATGGACTGATAGAGATGGTCCTCAATTGTTTGAGAGTGTTGATGATTTGCCTTCTGCTAAGTTTTTTCCTAAAGGTGTTGTTCATAGTGTCAAACCTTATGGTAGATTATCATCAACCTCTGTTGTTGATGGTGATTCTGATGGTGAAGAGAGTGAGGTAAAAGATGAAGAAATTGGGAAGAAGCTACGTGGTCGTAGGGTGAGGAAGAGATTTGGTGTCATGGGGATAGAGAGAGGTGAAGAAGGAGGTAAGAGGAGGATTGAGAATCGTGTTAATGGTGGGAGATTGAGAAATGGAAAATCTTCTCAGGTGTATGAAATGACTTTGCAGAATGGTGGGAGATACGAAATTGGATCTTAGGTAAGAGTTCTTCACTTTGTTGATCAATCATGTCTCTGAACATAAACATGTATGTAAACTATAATAGTGTGCTTATGAAAAGTCTTCAGTTTTAGGGAAACAAATCTCTGTTCAAGTAAGTTTTGGGTGATGGATCAATGATTGGTATTATAAATGATTTGAGCATACGTTACGGCTTGGTATTCAAAGACAGAAGTTGCAGGAATTTGTTCAAGGGCTGCCAAGGGAGAGGAGAAGAGGAAGGAAGTAGTTGCAGAGGAATCAGATGGAGAAGAATACGGTGGTTTATACATGTCATGTCATGAAAGAGTTCCATATAGTGTGTTATTCCACAAACTGCAAATGACTTTCGTGCTAATTTTTAGTTAATAGTCATATGAATCGTTTAGAAACAAAAAAAGAAGTGGGAGTCAATAATGAAATCATAAAGGCAAATCGCTTTTGATGTCTTATTAGTCTTGAAATACTATGTTTAGACAATAGTGTTTGATGTGATTATGAACTCTTTAAACACCAATTACACCAAATTCACTTTGTTTCTTTTATTTCTTTGTCCCAATACACAAAACAGTAATTATTATGAATCTCTTGTATATCATTGTGCCAATACACCAAACACCAATTATTTTGTCACATATCTTCTTTTTCTCCACAAAACCAAACACACATAAACCAAAACCATATCTTCCTTTTCTCCACAAAACCAAAACACATAAACCAAAACCATATCTTCCTTTTCTCCACAAAACCAAAACACATAAACCAAAACCATATCATGTATGATTTAAAATTTTTAATTTGCAACAATTATTAAGTTTTCTAAACATAAAATTGTTAATTTAATTTTATTTTTGTATTACTATTTTTTTTCTTCTAAGAACCACATGTTAAGAGCCTACCATTAAACACACAAAAAATCTTAACCCAAAAATACAATCTCTTAACTATCACTTTTACAAATTTATTACTTAAATATTTCTAAGAACCATTATTAAGAGCTCATTGATAATCATGCTCTAAGTAGTGGACATACTAGCCAAGCCAAAGTAGCAGAATAGCAAACTCTTGTCTCTAAAATATAGTACTTTCTTCGGATTTGCTAAAGAGATCTCCGTTTAACAATTATGTAAACATTTATAGGTTTTAAAGAATAAGTTTTATAGAAAGTAATAAGGGTCCCAATTAAATAGTAGTACACTTCTTCATAATCTACTAGAAGTCTCGATAACAACCAAAATTTCAAATCCAATGCACACGTATACACCACACACGCATGCACACGAATGGGCTTAAAAGTTGGGAGTCTTAAGATTATTGAGCCACCGACACCGAGTTTCGTGGGTATATTATTTGTTGATTCTCTTTTTTTCCACTAAATATATTGCGTTCAAGTTATCTTCAAATTTATTGGTTTCTTTACAATGCGTACGTGTTTGTTCTAATTCAAGCAAAAAAATAATTGAAGAAACGTCACCTTTATTTGTTTTGTTCTTTTCTTAATTCTGAATACTTCTGTTAGTTTTTGAACATATCGTTAATGATTTTTTCTGTTACTTTACCTTTCTAATATTGTCAAGTTACTTGCACTTTTAGGAAGAATATGTTCAATAAATGTTACTTAAAATACTTAAGCATTAAAACTTGTGAAATGCAAATTTGATTAAATATCTAGACTGAAATAGAAATGACGCATTTAATTGGACCTACCGATATTTACACGCTTTTCTCTCTGTTTTCTTCTTAAACTCTTTGTTGAAATGACAATTACAGTGTATAAGTTATAGAAAAATCTTAAACTCTTAGATTTTTTTCCATTGGAGAAATGTATTCGTTTTTAGTAAATTAAATCATTAAGTTCCGACAGCAATGTAATGTCCGATGTCGGTGGAATGTATATGGTCATAGAAAATAACGTGCATTAATATCGCTTAATAAGCAAACTCATTTCTAATCGAATATAATTCTTCTATCGCCAAGTGAAAATTAAGCCTATACACTGGAGATGCTTTCAAGTCATTACGTGACAAATGGCCTTTACTTAATTTCCAATATATATCAATCGATGTTACACGATTTGGTATAAATAACATCATTTTCGAATAGCAAACATGAAGGAGATTCATGATCTAGATAACTTGACCGAACATCATCCTATATATTATATATTTGCTAATGTAATGCCATGATTTTAAAACAACAACCTGTTCATAACTTCACATCTACACGTGTATCTTTTAAAATTGTATTCACGAATGAAGAAAAAATCATTAAATTTGATCTTTCATTGTTTTCTAAACTTGGCCGGCGAGATCATTGCTTAAAGCTTTATTAAACTGCCGCTGCAGCTAGAAATTGTGGTTAGTCACTTTCACATGTTTAATGAATTAGAGTTTTTAAACCAAAACAACTTTTAAAATCCGTTAAATGAGAAAATTTAGTTGCTAGGTTGAAAGTTATTTGAAATTCATTTTTTTTACTACATCAAATTATATAATGTAACCGGCGACATATATATAATTGTTAATAGATTAGGAAATTTATTTTTATCAGAGTATTTACCAACGATCTGAAAATATTAATATTTAAATTTTGTTGTTTTTATGGATAAAAGCATCTACGACTGTTTGTTGGCTTGTGTATTTCTTACAAAAGAACATATCTAGATTGATGTTCTTGATTTTAAAATATTTAGAGGTACATTAAAAAAACTTGTATATTTCTAAAGAGACTCTTGAAATTTTTTTAAAATATCTAGCTTATTGCAAATATCATAAATTGAATAACACCAAAATCTAATTTATATTTAAAACTATAAATTAAATAGAACGTGATTTTAACTAATTTTTTCAAAAAATATGAACAAGATTACAAGACAAGTTGTGATTTTTTTTAAAAAAGAAATTATGAACAAGACAAAATTGTGATTAAATTTGAAAACCAAAGAAAACAAATCCAATTATAAAAGACCATCTTCTATTAATGGTTGCTTTTATAAAAAGTTTAAAATATATCTATTTATGTTGTTACTTGGTTCATGACGAAACATATTAATTCCTTCTTATGTATTCATCCATTTGTTTCCTATAAATACCCTTAGATCCGTTTTCACCCAAAAAAAAACCATACTAAAAAAATGCTCAATCTTTTCTTCTCTCAAAATTATACATAATGCTTCTTTTAAATATACTCATATTGTCGAAATTTCGAATATCATAATACTGAAAATGTTAATTCAATCGGCTCGTGGCCAGATTTATACCATACTTCAATCGAAATCAAGGTAACAAAGCTAGCTTAAGTTTTGATCTAATTTTTCGACCTTTTTGCGTTTAGTACTTTAATTCTTTTTAACAATAAAAATAATACACTTCCACAAACTTTTTTATATTTTATTTTGGCTTGACAAATGACAACTGTGAGCAATAAATAGAGTTGGTCCATCTATCTATATTTAATTATATATACATATTGTAGGCCTGCTTTTTATTTAGTTGCCAAATATTGAATATTTATTTGGATCTCTCTTTGTCATTGCTGTCACATTGCGAGAGATCCACAAGTCTAGAATATGCCCTTTTGAACAATTTTAATTTTATGTTATTTTGTTTTTATTAAAGAACCGACAGAAAATGAATCTTGCCGTATTAATTTGATTTATTTCGATAAGAAAATGGCTTGAATTTATTTTATTTAGTTTTCTAAGGAGAAAATAAATTCATTTTGGATACGTAAATAATAAATACATATAAGCTAAAAATAAAATGTAATTTCATTTTTCAACCAATCTATAAAATGATTGGGTTGGATCAGATGAAAACACTCTACGGTGTGTTAATTTTTTATTTTTTTTGTCAATACTTTTTGGAAGTTAACTTGTGGATTAGTTTTGCTTAACGACAGAATTAGTAGTGTAGAGGCAACCTTGCTAATGTGGTTTAGATATAACTGAAACTCTGTTATTTAACTTCCAAATATATTAATTTATCCCTCTAGAAAATAAACCTAAAAAAATGGATTGAATGTATTTGGTCAACCAAAATTCAAATATGTTCCTTTTTAAAGTTATCCAAAATACATACAAGTGCACTGATGGCAAGATAATACAATGTATTTTTAAATTTAATTAAAGTTCTACTTTGGCTCTGTATCAAAAAATTATTTTAAATTTGCAGAGAATATTACATTCTACTATTTCGTTGTTAAAAAAAAAGGTTATAAATAATACTCCAGTTTTTGCCGACAAAAAAGAAGAAACCTAAAGACTGCTTATTTTTATTTTCCTCCTTGGTAGAAAAAAGTGCTGAATTTTGCACATTCTTGTCTCTTTTTTTTCCCACACCGATCTTCTCCCCTATTTCTCCGACGTCCTTCTTCTTCATTCTCCGGTCAACACCGACCGGTTCTTCACGGAGAATCTCGTCTCCCAAATAAGCAAAACACTTACCACAATTTTTTTTTGTACGGCTACTTTGATCGATCGCCATTGCGGAATTTCAAAGCCTTCTCCTTTATTTTCTGTAACTTGAAGTGTGAGCTTCATCAATTGAGAGTTGAAACCTGAGAGAGATTCTTCTTGTTTATTTAATAGAGCAAGATCTGGGTTTTCGTCAGATTATTAAGTCGAAGATCGTGGGCTACTTTAAAACTAAAAAATCTGGGTTTTTCGAGGTGTGATTAATGCTCACTGATTTGTGTGGAGATTACATTTTCTCTGAGTGTTATTAGGATAATTAAAAACTTGAGCACCAAACCTATTATATTGTTTTTATTCCTGTCCTTTTAAATCTGCAGTCTTTTAAGTTGAAGAAGCTATGGTTAGTTTTTCCAGGCTTACCCTTTTAAGTGTTCGATGAAATTCCTCTGAGAGTTTTTTGGGAACTGAGAGAATCTTCTGTGAGAGTGGGTTGGTTGGTGGGTGATTTAGAAAAAATGTGTAAAATGGACAAGTTTCTTTACCACAGGAAACTATGGGAGATGAATGTTAAGCTTTTAGGAGAGAGCAAAGTTGAGAAACTCAAGAATTCTTTTGTTTCGAGGCCTCGTATGAGCTTATGGATGATACGTGCTGTTACTGTATTGTTGCTTTGGAGCTGTTTTGTTCATTTGATGGCTTTGGGAGAGATGTGGGGACCAAGATTGTTTAAAGGTTGGCCTTCTTGTTTCAATCACCATGAACTGTCCACTGCCGCAGAGATGACGTCTCTTCCTACAAAAATTGCTCTTCCACCTAAAAGTAAGTTCTTTAGAGAAGATTGATTGATAGAATTTGTTGTTGAATCGGATAATGTAGCTAACTTGGAGATGAATATGGAAAACTAAGCTTTTTGTTTTATTTTTTCTCAGGAGTATATGTGAATAATGGTTATCTTATGGTTTCCTGCAATGGAGGACTCAATCAAATGCGAGCAGCTGTAAGATGAGAACTAAACCATTGGAGACAGCTTCTCTAGATTCATCTTTTTATTAAAACACTTAGCTTACTTTCGTTTTGGTCTGCTTTTGACAGATATGCGATATGGTAACTGTTGCAAGATACATGAATGTCACACTTATTGTGCCAGAGCTTGACAAGACCTCGTTTTGGAACGATCCAAGGTATGTTTCTCAGTTGAAGCTTCGTTGTGAACTCTGTTTTCTATTTTCCGATTCAACAATCTCTTACGATGTTTTCTTCTTCGGGGCAGTGAGTTTAAAGACATATTCGATGTGGATCACTTCATAAGTTCGTTAAGAGATGAAGTTCGGATACTCAAAGAATTACCTCCAAGGCTTAAGAAAAGGGTTGAGCTTGGAATGTACCACGAAATGCCTCCTATTAGTTGGTCAAACATGTCTTACTACCAAAATCAGGTTAATTTTCCAAGTTTGGTCTTATCATTCGAGACTAGTCCTCACTTTGCTTCTTATACCTTAATCCTTTTACTATTTTTTTTCAAATTAAAAATATATCTGGAAACAGATTCTTCCACTGGTGAAGAAACATAAGGTTTTACATCTGAACAAAACGGATACTCGACTCGCTAATAATGAACTGCCTGTGGAGGTTCAGAAGCTGCGGTGCCGAGTAAATTTCAACGGGCTTAAGTTTACTCCTCAGATTGAGGAATTAGGTAGACGAGTAGTCAAGATTCTGAGAGAGAAAGGTCCCTTTCTTGTCCTGCATCTCAGATATGAAATGGATATGTTAGCATTTTCTGGTTGTTCACATGGTTGCAACCCCGAGGAAGAAGAAGAACTAACAAGAATGAGGTACAAAAAAAAACCTGAAAATCTTCTTGCTTTTGTTCCGATTTGATGGATCTATTGATGTAAATTGTCTTTGTTGGCAGATATGCTTATCCATGGTGGAAAGAGAAAGTCATAAACTCTGAGCTGAAGAGGAAAGATGGCCTCTGCCCTTTGACTCCTGAGGAAACTGCTCTCACGCTGACTGCGTTGGGTATTGACCGAAATGTTCAAATATACATAGCTGCTGGAGAAATCTATGGTGGTCAAAGGCGGATGAAGGCTTTAACAGATGCTTTTCCAAATGTGGTAAGTAGTCATTTCAGCATCTGCAGTTTTTTCAAACTTATATCTCCCATTGACTCCATTATCTTAACTAACTCAGGTCAGGAAAGAAACCCTACTCGAATCCTCTGATCTGGATTTTTGCCGGAATCATTCATCGCAAATGGCTGCACTTGATTACCTAGTGGCTCTTGAGAGCGATATATTTGTTCCAACCAATGATGGGAACATGGCAAGAGTCGTTGAAGGTCATCGCAGGTGAAATACCGTTATCTTTGTTCTTCTTTCTTCCCATTTTTATCATCCCGAGGCTGACACCATTTTTTTCCAGATTCTTGGGGTTCAAGAAGACAATCCAGCTGAATAGGAAGTTCCTTGTTAAGCTGATAGATGAATATACTGAAGGATTGTTGAGTTGGGATGTATTTTCATCCACGGTGAAGGCATTTCACTCTACTCGAATGGGAAGCCCTAAGAGACGGTTAGTGATTCCCAATAGACCGAAGGAAGAAGACTACTTCTACGCCAACCCACAAGAATGTCTGCAGCTGTTAGATGAACCATTGAGAGTCATTTGAGAATGTGACTTCACCACTGGCGAGAGAACAGCTTGTATATCGGGTCTAAAGCTTTAATTTACTACAGTCTGAAAGATGAATTTACAGTGAGTTTTACAGATTGAAGTTATTTAGTGTTCTTGGTATAGAGATTTCTGAAAGAGCTTCCATGGATGGAGCGTAGAAATGTTGATTACAGCTTACATTGTAAAGTTTGGCATCCATGGCCTTGCCAGTTTTGTTAGCTAAATAATAAGTGCCATTTTGTGTAATTAAAACCTTGGTTACATATATATATATATTTCACATTATTACTCTCTCTCTCTCTTGATTCCTAAAATCAATCCCAATATGTTCTACATAAAAGAAAAAAAATTATAGCTAGCAAATGTTGTCCACATTAAGAAAAAACATATTTTAGTGAATGGAAAATTTAGATAAAACAAACAACCAATAACAAATGGCATTTTCAGATGGTTCAATTATCATTGCTCTACTTTTAGAATCGGTTTTAGCAGTTAGGTGTTTGAGAGTATTTTATTTAAATAAAATTTGATAATATTTTCAAGCGATTTTGCCTAGATAAAGACATTTTAAATAACAAAAAGAAAAGAAAATACAATACAAAGTCTTAAATTTAGATTTTGAACTGAAATTTATTAATTTTGTATCCATCTATTTAAAAAATAATTTATGTTTCTTTTTGTCAACTTTTGGTTATGAAATTTATGACTATTAAATTGGTGAGTATAAGATCACTAATTTTCACCTACTTATTCAAATATGCTCCATTACCTAAACACCTAGAGTGGAATCCGCTCCTATTGTATTGGTTAGTGTAAGATCACTAACTTTTCATCTATTTTTTTGTGTTGAAAACTACTTTGGGTTCAAAAGTTCAAAGCCAACCAAAACACTTCAATTTTTGCAATGATTTTGAGAAGTGAGTGAGAACAAATGGGAAATGGCCCTGACTCACTAACCCATTACGTCCATTTCAAAATTATTTTAAGAAGATCAAACCATATTTTATATCTCGAGAAAATACAGATTATTTCAAGAGCATGAATATATAGTTTCAAGTGTATTTGAGTAACCCAAGAGAGAAAATAACTATTCTTTTAAGTGTACAAGTGATCCAACTAATATTCAATAGCTTTTAAGTTCTTGCTCAATGGGTGATCCAAGAAATTCTATTTCGTCTACCACTCATCAAATTTCGTAGAGGTTCTTGATCTTATCGATACCAAACTTATTATTTACATGATACTTTTAATTGCTCTCATCTCTATATATATTGGACACTAAAATCATCTCCTTGCATATACAAAGATATTTCAATATGGATTTTATTGGTTTCTTTTAATAATTTTTACATCGCTATTAGAAGTTATGTGACATGATGTTTTTCTTTGTTTTGTTTTTTTGTCAACAAGTCCCTTTAATTGCTTATTGATTGGATATTAATATTGTTGGATCCACCGAGACACATAGCTTTCGCAGCACAACAAGTACACACAAAAGTTGATGAAGATATCATTATTAATGGGTTCAAAATATAGGTGGTTCTTGTTTATGAGGAGGTTTAATAGTTTGTGAACTTGATAATTCCTTCTTTTTACAAGGTTTAAACTTTTTAGATTTTATGATGATGATGATAGTTTGATGATGATATAACGTTGGTAATGATTTTTCGGAATGAAAATTACACAAAACTTAACCCAAAAATAATGACTAGATATATATTTTGTTAAGAGTCTTTAAAACATAACCTCTTTTTTTTTTTTTTTTTTTTTGTCAGCAAGCAAAAACTCTTTTCTTTTTGCAGAAATCTTAATTTTGAGACTCATGTGGTAATATGTACAAAAAGACTTACTCCTATAGAAGTAAAGAGTTACTATGTTGTTCCAATGTTCCTCTCTTGATGATTCTCTTCCTTAACACCAGCCAATAACCCTAACTCAACATGCTGATCCTTAATCCTGCTCATAACCCTTGACAGATCTTCCTCATAACCAACACTAAATGATGAAGACATCGTGTCCTGTCTTCTTCCTCGAGACCGACCTTGTTTGATCTTTAGTATGAATTGTGTGACTTCTCCAATGGATGGTCTTTTTCTTGGTGTCTTATGCACACACCTGTTTGCAATCTTCGCCAGTAACCTCACTTCTTCAATGCTTGCATTGCCCACTAGTTTCTGATCGAGTATTTCGTCGATACCATCTGGACTCATCGAGGCCTAATCATCAGGAAGACAGAATCAATGATCACACATTCAGTCACTGAGTTTTGGTTCCATTTGGGGTTTTTAATTTGGATTTTTGGATTATTCGGTTTGGTTGCATAAAAATAAGTTTTGAGGTGATTTTGTTTGGTTTCATTCGGTTTACTTTTCAACTTACCAGGTTGATGTATTCCATCAGATTCTGTTGGGGATGGATTGCAGTAATGAGCTCAAGAATGATGACACCGAAACTGTAAATGTCGCTCTTCATCGTGTATTTGTTAGTCGAAATGTAAGTTGGATCCATGTACCCGTGAGTACCCTTCAATCCGGAAGTCATTCTATCTAAAACCATCTCTTTCGACAACCCGAAATCCGCGACCTACCAACAAGAAAAAAAGAAGAACCAAAATTTTAATTTAACCAAACAGTTTTGAGTAAGCGACTTAAATATTTGCTTTCTTACCTTAGCTCTCATGGAGTGATCTAACAATATGTTTGCTGACTTAAGATCACGGTGAATAACTGGCGGCACGGCTCCTTCGTGAAGGTATTCAATGCCGTGGGAGATGTCAAGAGCGATTTGAAGCCGCTCTTCCCAAGTCAAGACTTGCATTCCTTCGCCTGAAAAGCCAAGTAAAAAATCTTGTGAAACACTAAAGTGATTAATTTCTTGCTGCGTCTTATATTGATAGAAGAAAACAAAGGACGACTCACCGCCATACAAAAGATTCTCCAAACTTCCATTACTCATGAACTCATAGATCAACATCCGGTGATTTTTATCGACACAGTATCCTGTCAAATTCACAAGATTCCGGTGATGCAGCCTCCCAAGTAAAGATACCTGGAAACAAGAAACCCAACACTGCTCTGTTATCTCCAATATGCATGGACGAGGGCAATGAGCAGACTGGTACACTTACCTCGGTTTGAAACTCTCTATCTCCTTGACTTGAATTAGAGCCATGAACTTTCGCTGCAGCTAATCCTCCATTGGGCATAACCGCTTTGTACACAGGACCAAAAGATCCTTGTCCTAGAACGGTTGTGAAATTTTGTGTTGCTTTCTGAATATCCCTGAAGAAGTTTCAGACCATAAGCTACTACAACCTAGTAACAAATTCACGCAAACTAAAGCTTTATACTGAATACTCACTTGTAGTGATATCTAGGTATGCCGGATGCAGATACAGTGAGATCTTTGTTATTGTTGTTCCACCATGGCTGATGTTGAGTTGGTGCTGCATTCTCAGGTGGCTGTGACGATTCTGTGTTGGCGCTATCATCAGGGATTACTACGCCTCTTTTAGCAGTGTGAACAGGTAGAGTCTGGGTATTCTGTTCATTAGCGCATCGTCTTAGGTGAGAGCGGTCATTGTACCATTTTATAGCGAAGAACAAAAGCAGAGCGAGCAAGAGACCAAGTGCAAGCCCAACCGAGATGCCAATCACCACTAAATCACTTCTATTCACCATTTTGATATCATTTTGCAAATCATAAGGGAATTGAATCCAAAGATGGAATCTTTTGTTTCTGAAAAACCGTTCCTGCAAAAAATTTCACAAGCAAGGTTTTGCATCATGAAGCATTATACACATTATTACTTGACATACAATTCAAACTCCTTCAAGACGATTATCTAGACATTGTACTCCAAGTTCGGTAAACTAGCTAACAAAGGTGAAAACATGGGTGAAATGCTAAACGAAGCAACTCGGTGATTTATACAACAGACCGGAACAAGCAACAAAAACATTTTCACACATCACCTATACTCCATAACTCCACTTACAAGTATAGAATCATCACTGAATTAACTCAATAACAAAAGCTTCTCAGTGGTTCTCAGAAACTGATTGTTTGCTACTTCACAAAGCAGGAATGAGCATCAAAGATTCAATTTTTGTTCTTCAAATTCTAAGTGATCGTCTCTTATGATATAAACGAAATTGGGTCGAGATCTCCATGATAAACCAAAGATCCCACCTTTGGTTTTCTGGAAAATACCCTAGAGCTAAAACGCAACCAGAGTCGCAGTGAAAATCAGAGATTGTTGTAGTTTCACAGATTCACAGCCCCAAAATCACCATTTGTTCACTTAAACTCAACAAAGTTAAGAACTTTGTATTTTCCTCCCAACTAATCAAGATAGAAACCAAGTGGGTTCTCGAAATAAGAAAGAAAAACAAAACCCAGAAGCCTTTTTACCAAGAGAATTGCAAAATCAAAATCCTAGGAGCAGCAAAAAGCCATTGAACATTCTTAAAACTTTACCTAGCCAGAAGAAAGCGTAAGCAAAGATCTAGGGTTTTGATCTTTTAGTGTTGTCTTCTTCTTCTTCCTCCGCTTTGAAACAAAGTCAATCTACATGGATGACCTCGTCCATAAAGTAAACTGATGAACAAAGGAACAGAGCAAACTCCAACATTTATTTTTTTCTTTTTCTCAGAAAGAATATTTGTTCGCTTCAAAAGCGAGATACCGCGTTTATTTAATCATTTTATTCTGAAAATTATATTTGTTAATATTATTTCCTAGTATTTGCTTAATACTTTATAGCATTGGAAAATTTATACTATCTTGCCTAGTATTTGCTTATTTCCTAATTTATATAAAATTTATACTTTATATTTGTTAATATTATTTCCTAGTATTTGCTTATTTCCTAGTTTTGTGAAACGGTATATATACTAATTATCTCACATTCACATTTTCTCCTCTAAGCTATTGTTGTTTAGTTCAAATGTGATATTTTAAGCTCTCTTGCATAGTTGTTTAACTAAAATATATTTTTGATACCAAATGAGAGTTATTGCTAAACATATTAAGTAAAACAGCTAACTATATGAACTATAATATTACTTTTTTTGATTTAGGTGAATGATTTGAACTTTAGAAGCATGACCCAAAGGCATACAATGAAGATAAAAGTTGTACTTCAAGTTGGTGTGCAAAATGATATAAAATAATTGAGTTTTCTTATTCCATATAGTTCACAATTGATGATGACTTGACCAAATCCAGCTTGGTTTGCTTTTTTTTTCTTCTTGTTCTTCTTTTTTTTCTTAACAAACATATTTCGTGGGGAATGTAATTCAAAGTAAGGCTACTTCCATGACAAAGACTTTTATTTTTCAACTACAAGGGGTGGATAACATAATGTTTATATAAAAGTATAAGTCGAATATACTTATTTAAAACTTTTAAATATCTCCAAAACAGTGAGAACTATTTTTGAAAAACTCAAAGACAATATTAATAAAGTCTTTATATAAGTAAACGTACTAATATTCAGCATTACATGATACGTCCATTTTATGATTTTAACAAACTTATTAAACTACTAATTGAAAAAGCAATAAAACAAGGGTCAATTAGTGACCATTAATAGGCAAGCCATTGTGAACTGGAGTTCTTTTCCTCGGCTTTACCGGTGAAGGATATTCGTCCTGCATCAGATGATCAACCTCTCTCTCTAAATCTGTCGATATTGAATCTTCCAACGATCTCGCTACATCTTTTGTTTCAATCGATTCCAGAACTATTAACTGCGAAATATAGACCAAACTAAGAAGATTGCTTAATATTGAGAAGAAAATATTGATGATGATTCATTTTTAAAAGTGTTTCCAATCTGGATAAGCTGAATCAACGTTGATTCTTTGACAAATAACTGATCATCCTAAAAAAAAAATGATCAAACATAAAACCAAATGTTAATTTAAATTTGAACTTTCGGTATGTGTCATTAATTACCTTCCGTGCTATCAATAGATCTCCATTTTTCGATCCGCCTACATACAGTATATAAATATAATTATCAAGACTACATGTCTTATAATAAATATTGTAACTCTTGTGAGGATGCAACAATTCCATATCTACAGAGAGTCGTTTAGTTGCTGTAAATAAAAATGTGTCTCTTGTGCACATTACATATATGCATGTACGAAGAGAAAGAAACATATATTCAAGGATACTAGAATCATCTTTATCAAAAAAAAAAGAAGGATATTAGAATCATATGCAAGTAAACAATATGTATATGCATCATCATCGTCAACATCATATATATGACCATCAAAAGAATGAGTAGATTCATACCTCGAGGCCCTTGAAGAAGATAAATGAGGAAGAAAAACCCTAAAACGAGGGTCATTAACTTCAAAATTGTCTTCTTCATATTATATCCTTGGTCGTTTGTACTTATAGAGTACTTGCGTTGCTTTTATAAAATATATATCAGTTCTTCAACACTTTGACGTTGATGTTCGATATTATACAGAATATAAGGATGTTATAGATTTTGTAGAAACAAGAGGCTAGCTAGGGTTTTCCGACAAAAAGATACCTCTCCTTGGTAATTGCAAAGGAGGTTTAACAATTAAAGAAGTATATTTATTGAGAAACTAAAATCATCATCCATATTCCAGATACTTGTTTTGAAAAACTGGAGACATTTTTTCACGATATGAAAAATGCTTTTATTTATTTCGAATAGACTCTTGTTTCATTGGCAATGATTATTTGTAGTCAGTATACACATATTTTCTTGAAATATTTCAGGGTTTATAAATTTTGAAGCTGTCTTTATAATGAAAAGCTTAGTTTGCTACTTTGCTTGATTGAAAAACTAATAACATTGGTTGCTTAGGGTTTCTAAATAAGTATGATACTTTTTTTTTTGTATTTTACCCAAAAAAGATCCCTTGACCATCGATTTGCTAAATGATATGCTTTGTTGGACCATTTCTAATGAAATATATTGTACATTATTATCTTAGTGACATCGAAATTGATATATTCTTTTTGAGACACGAGGACGAGTTCTCCGATCCTGGTCCGTTCCTTGAAAAACTTCACAAATTTAATACCTATGTTAAAAAAACTCCTACTATGCATTTAACTAACGTTTTCAAATGATACTCTAGCTGTTAATGTTCGTATTTTTACAAAATAATAATCCCAAATGATAGTACTGTTAATACTACTATTAACTAATGAAACATAGATGGATCATGGAAATTCAACTAAACCCAAGGACTCAGCCCTCAAATCAGGGCCCATTATACTAGTTACATCCATCCGGTTATCCTAAACTAGAAACCGGTATAGACACATTTGAATTCTGAAAAACCATCATTACATAGTCACAGAGAGTGGTAACTTATATTTCAATCAGAATTCAGAAGCTATGAGCAAAACCATTAATGACTAGTAAACAGATTTACAAAATAAGGAGGTTTAGAGGTTGGCTTTTTCTAAAAGCTGTCTCTAGAAAAAGAAGAAGAAAAGAGTAAGAAAATAAAAGAAGCAGTAAATGAGAATAAGAAAAAACAAATCTTTTAGAACAGTAACAGTTAACCACTACACTCCATGAGATCATTTACCACGACCAGTTCCTCTGAACCAAACACGGTCTCTTATGTCACGTAACCATGTCTCTTTCTATATCACCATAAAGATATGTAGTAGAGTTGTTTTCTTCATAAGCTTATCTTAAAGAGCTCAAAACAGAGAGAAAGAGAAAGAGATAAAGATAGTAACCAAGCATGAAGAGTTTGTTGATTTGTGTTGTGTTGTTAGAGCTTGTCTGGTTTGGCAATGGACAATCTAGAGATCATCAACCTCTTGCTCCAGCTTTCTTTGTCTTTGGAGATTCTTTAGTTGATAGTGGAAACAACAATTACATTCCAACTCTAGCACGAGCTAATTATTTCCCTTATGGAATTGATTTTGGCTTCCCCACTGGTCGTTTCTGCAATGGCCGTACAGTTGTTGATTATGGAGGTATAGCTAAATGACTAATGATCATAATATTGGTTTCACAACTTTTAACTAACTTTCTCACATTGTAATGTAGCAACGTACCTCGGCTTGCCATTAGTGCCACCATACTTATCTCCTTTATCCATTGGGCAAAACGCCTTAAGAGGGGTTAACTACGCATCTGCAGCAGCTGGGATTTTAGATGAAACCGGTCGACATTATGTGAGGATCAAGAAACTTAAACTCTTTTCTTCTTCTTACATATAGGTTCATTTACCTTTGTTTTTCCAGGGAGCAAGAACTACATTTAATGGACAGATATCACAGTTTGAGATTACGATCGAGTTACGTCTCCGGCGTTTCTTTCAAAACCCTGCAGACCTGAGAAAGTATCTTGCGAAATCTATAATTGGGATCAATATAGGAAGCAATGATTATATCAACAACTACCTTATGCCTGAGAGATACTCCACCAGCCAAGTCTACAGTGGAGAAGACTATGCAGATCTCCTGATCAAGACTCTCTCAGCTCAAATATCAGTAAATCAATGATCTTCTATAACTCTCCCATAATCTCATACTAAATTCACAGTAGTGATGCAGATTTTCATCTCATACTCAGGAAGTGTAAAGTGTGTTCTTTTACAAACATTTTGCAGAGACTATACAACTTAGGTGCAAGAAAAATGGTGTTAGCTGGGTCAGGACCATTAGGTTGCATACCGAGTCAATTATCTATGGTAAGCGGCAACAACAACAGCGGGTGTGTGACAAAGATCAACAATATGGTTTCAATGTTCAATAGCCGACTGAAAGATCTAGCAAATACTCTCAACACAACTCTTCCCGGATCTTTCTTTGTCTATCAAAACGTCTTTGATCTATTTCATGATATGGTTGTGAATCCCTCTAGATATGGTAAAATGACCTCAGTCCCTATTTATTTAATAAGGGGTTTACTCTTATGTCTATATATTAGTACTGAGTTTTAGTTCTTTTTGCAGGTCTTGTAGTATCAAACGAAGCGTGTTGCGGTAACGGGAGATATGGAGGAGCCTTAACATGCCTTCCATTGCAGCAACCGTGCTTGGACAGGAATCAATATGTCTTTTGGGATGCATTTCATCCAACAGAAACTGCCAACAAAATCATAGCTCACAATACCTTCAGCAAGTCTGCAAACTACTCCTACCCTATCAGTGTCTATGAATTGGCTAAACTGTAGAGATATGTGTCTCAAAGCTAGATTTCCTCGGTTTTCTAGTTTCTAATTAGTTAGAAGACATTAAGTATGGGATTTGTATCTAACAATTGCCCAAATCTTTAATATCACATCTATGTTCCAATGTTATAAGTTAAACTTTTCTCTTTCTCATAAGTGTTAGCCAACAAGAAATTCTTGAACTAGCAGTCATTATTTGCAAAGGGAAGCTTAAATTTACGATGTAGAAAAGGAAAATTCAGCACAGGAAACTACAATAAAGTGTATATATATTTCATATCTCTGACAGGGATATAGAGAAAGTTTTCATATCCAGTGAATGCTAATTTACAGAAAGCTAGAAACAAGTTTATCTTACAGTTTTTCTCCCCGATACTGTTAATCATTGGTGAAGCATATCATTGCTGACGAGGTCTTCATTAACACTGAAGGTACACACCGAAGGCTTTTCGATTTCATATCTCTGACATGTTTTGCTAGCGAACTTGTAAGTTTTCAAGAATGTTGTGAGACAAACGATTACTTCTTGTTCAGTGGACAGATGCATCAAATCTTGGCTCATAAAAGCACACTTGGCTGTTGCATGACTGAAGAGCACAACCGGAAATCCAAGACCATATCTTCTTATCCACATTGTATAGAAGACCTTTTCCTTGATTCCAAGATGTAAAGCAGATCAAATTATCTTGTCCAAAACACTCAAACCTCTCAGCCGAAAGTCTCAGAAGTGCTCGGAAGTACTTTGGTGGCATTCTACTTATCTCTACCCAAGAAACCTTTGTGTGATCAAGCTCCCATATCCTCATGCTTTGGAGGGTACTATAGAGGCCAATCCTTCCTACGAGAAACAATCTCTTCTGAGTTCCAGCAACTAAGTAACCATCCAATAAAGATCTCGGGAATTTAGCTGGAATGTGTTCCCATTGCCCTGTATCAAGCCGATACATCATCAACCCAAGAGGCGAGAGAGTTTCTAGATATAACCGGGAGTCACAATAAGCCATTTTCGAAGAGCATAAGTTCACCGCAGGCATTATCTGATGTAAGGACCATTTATCAGTTTTGGAATCATACACTTCGGTAGGAACTGACTTATCACCATAAATATCACTTGTGGCTATAACTTTGAACGATTTGTCTGAGCGATCTACGACCATAATCAATTGCCTTTGTTGGTTGTAGTGCATACTCGGTAGAGTCCTCCAACTCTGCATCAGAGGATTGCATACTAAAGTTCTGAAAGTTAGACCATCCATACCCGAAAAGCAAACGAGACCACCTGAAGAACCAACCAACCAAAAAGCCCATGGAGGCAAAAACGTGAATGGAATTTTGTACCATGTCTTCAATGGCAAACTAAAAACCGAGCATTGCGGAATCTGCGGCGAGTTCTTCCAAAAAGTGAGAAGACAAGGCCCATGAGATGACACATTTGAGTGAAACTTGAGAAAACTATTATCCTGAAGAATCAAGTTCCATTTTTTACAAACAGACCGGATTCGAAATATCATAAACGGTGGAACCCTAGCTAAAATCTCGTTGAGCAAATCCTCTGGAAGCATTGCCCATATACCATCCTCCATCTGCACATCAGCAACAACTGGTTTACCAAATGAAGCAACTGTTTCTTCCTCTAAACCACGAGGCTTCGTCTTGACCACTTTCTGCCTAGAAGGACTCGTGTTTCTCGACCCAACTCGACCTAAAGGACTAGTATTTCTCGACCCAGAACCCTTCAATGGTGAAACTTGCTTCGATGAAGTACTAGTATCTTCGTCTCCATTGTTAGAAGATGCAGAGCAAGCCACCGAATTTCCAGAATCCGATGACTTTTCCACACTACCCATCAGCAATCCCCAAAATCCTAAACGCTCCATTCAAACTCAAATCCAAACCATTAGCTATATAACCTCAAGATGACTTAGATCCCCAAAACCCAAGGAAGATCACTCGATCATCGACCAAACAGAAGTATCAGATCCTCGAACAAAAAACCCAGCAGAAGAATAACAAAGTGACCACAAAGGAACTCAAAACTCAGGTAGAAATCAATCGGAAGCTACGCAATCAGCTAGCCTGGAGTTAGAGCAAAGATTCTGACTTTGGATCAGTAACTAGTAATTTACCTCAAGATATTATGCAACAAGCTTCTTCCTTTAGGAATCCGATGACATACATAAATTTTGCCAGCTGGGTTTTTCTCGAGAGCTACGCGAAGAGAGAGAGATAGAGAGAGACCTAATACATTTTCTCTGTAGCTTCAGTTCCGAGAAAGGAAACAAATCGGGCTTGTTACTTCTCAGACAAAACTTAAGGGGTTAAGTTGTAATATATTAAAACTATAGAGGTCGAAGATATCAAATTCGGTGCGAATAATCAGGTGTGGTTTATCATTGGTGAAACCCAATTAGCACCCAACCACTAATCGACACATACCAGAAAATAATATTTTTAGTCCAAATTTAATTTACAAATTATAGATGAGTATAATTAGTATTAAATCATTGTTGACCAAAAAAATACAAAATCTAAATGAATTCATACCAAATTCCAAATCTTATATTCGGCATTGTAATTGGGTTCCACTTTTTTTTGTTGTTGATTATAATTGGGTTCCACTAAAAAAGTTGTATGAAAAGGTCAAAATAATAGAAGAAAATAAAATAAAATTCATTTTTAATTTATATTTAACAAATTGGGCTCCATAAATTCCTCAAGCCTTTTTCATAGTAAAGAGACGTTGGGCCGTTATTAGAGGGCCTTAATCAGATATTTTCCGGGTCGGGTAAGATCCTCCTATCCGGGTCGAATTTAGGGTAGATATTTTTAATTTATTTTAATTGTTTGACTGGAAACAGAGACAACCCCCAAAAAAAAAAAAAACAGAGAGGCTTAAGAAAGCAAGGGTTTTTAAGAGAGGGTTTAAGGCGGCTTCGTCGTGTACTCTTCACTCACCATTTGTTTTTATTTCCTTCAGTCTATGAAACTTTTCCCAATTTTTGCCAGTTTTCTTGCTCATGCGATCGAATTTATTCAATCTCGTGTCAGGTTTTGTTTCTGGTTTATCGGTTTTCCTCAATTTTTAAGTTCGATTGATGTCCAGTGCTCAAACCCCATTGTTCTTGGCAAATCAGACTAAGGTATTCGATCACTTGATTCCATTGCATAAACCCTTTCTTTCTTCTCCAAACCCAGTTTCCCAATCCTTCCCTATGTGGAGAAACATTGCTAAACAAGCAATTTTGAGGTCAGCTACTAGATCAAACGTCAGTTCCAAAACTCGTGGCTTTCTTGGGTCTTCTCCAGAGTCTATATTTTCCAAAAATTTGAGCTTTCGGTTTCCGGTGTTCGGTTCGATCTCGGGATCGCCATGTCACGAAATGGGTGTTCGTAGTTTAAGTGGGATCACAAGGCGAGATGAATTTTCCAAGAGCGAGAGGTGTCTTAATGGGACTTTGGCTAGAGGGTACGCGAGTGTAGCTGAAGAGGTCTTATCAACAGATGTTGAGGAAGAGCCTGAGGTACATGAATTGTTGAAGGAGATGAAGAAAGAGAAGAAGAGAGAGAGTCATCGTTCGTGGAGGATGAAGAAGCAAGAACAATTTGGAATGGGTCGTACCAAGTTTCAGAATTTATGGAGAAGACAAGTTAAGATCGAGACTGAAGAGTGGGAAAGAGCTGCTGCAGAGTACATGGAGCTTTTGACGGATATGTGTGAGCAAAAGCTTGCCCCTAATCTGCCTTATGTGAAGTCGTTGTTTCTGGGTTGGTTCGAACCATTACGAGATGCAATTGCTAAAGACCAGGAATTGTATAGCTTAGGGAAGAGCAAAGCAACTTATGCACATTACCTTGATCAGTTGCCTGCCGACAAGATATCTGTTATTACAATGCACAAGTTGGTGGGGCATTTGATGACTGGTGGTGATAACGGTTGTGTTAAGGTTGTTCATGCTGCGTGTACAGTAGGCGATGCCATTGAACAAGAGGTTGGGTAGCTTGATCTTTCTCTGGTTTCTACATTGTTTATATCATATCACCTGCCTGTAGTTTTCTTGGTTTGCCGGTATAGTGGGAAATTTGAGATCTTAAAGCTGTTTTCACTCATGAGTGAACCTGAACGTTTGACGGTTAAACTCTATGTATCCCATAGCTGGATACTGGAGGTGTGAGCCTGAACTTAAAGCAAAAACGATTACTTTAATATTTAGGACATGATATTGATAAAATATTCACTAATTGTGAATGGAACTCCTTCATTTCAGCATGTTACAGTTGTAATTAAGCATAAAAAAAACCTTATATGGAGGTGTGAAGTATTATTTTCTCTTGTATTAGCCTTTAGGGTTCCTTGCTTGTCTTGATCTGCTCTAGGGTGTTTTGGATTCTTGTATTCTAATGGTGTTGTTTTTTCTCTTTGTGAATTGATAGATAAGAATATGCACATTCTTGGATAAGACCAGGAAGAAAAAAGGGGATGACAATGAGGAGAGCGGGGAAGTTGAAAATGGAACTTCTATGAAGGAACAAGATAAGTTAAGAAAAAAGGTCAATGAGTTGATAAAGAAACAGAAGTTGTCAGCAGTTAGAAAGATCTTGCAGTCACATGACTACACAAAACCATGGATCGCAGATGTTAGGGCTAAGGTGTGTATATGCTTGGCTGCAAAATTGCTGGAGAGGTAAAGAAAGATTATGGTGGCTGCATAAGTTGCTAACATTTTGATATTTTCTAATTTATATCCCAGGTTGGAAGTCGTCTAATAGAGTTACTCGTAAGAACAGCTTATATACAGTCTCCAGCTGATCAGCAGGATAATGATCTGCCTGATGTCCGACCTGCATTTGTGCATACCTTCAGGATAGCGCAAGGAAGCATGTGAGGAATTTCGGTCTATGATTTTCAAGTAGGCTTATCTTCTTGTCCTGAATGTCATAGGCTCATATTCCAGCCTTTCTTGTACAACAGGAATTCTGGGAGAAAATATGGTGTAATCGAGTGTGACCCTTTGGTCCGAAAAGGCTTGGAAAAAAGTGTAGGTGATCTATTCGCGTTTGCTTTGTTATCAGACTAAATTTAGCCCGAAATGAACAAAAATAATGTTGACTCTTTTTCAGAACTCGGAGTCATTTATTATGGTCATTTTGTTGAATGTTATATCTAAAGAGGGTTTGACTTGGGTAGCGCCTGTAAATTAGATTGAATATATCTGGGATTTGAAGACTAAGGTATAACTGAGATATCTAATCTATATATTGTAGGAAGTGTGAATGTCGCTTTTTTCTTTGTTGTGCAGGGGAGATATGCAGTGATACCATACATGCCAATGCTGGTTCCTCCTCTCAAATGGTCGGGGTAAATGACCTTTCTTGGCTGTATGCTTACCCCAAATGATGAAATAATTGCATTGCATGGTATCTCAAACATAAATTCCAAAATGAATTCAGTATAATAAAAGTTAATGTACATTATTTTGTGACCAGCACTAGTTACTCGGAGAAGACAGAAACCTTAAAGCTTATCTATCTAAGTTTAAGAAAAAGGAAACTTAGATTTGTATAGCTTCGAGAACTGTCAACATTTCTTCATAAGAAGCTTGGAAGACTTTACCTTTGGTGAAAGTTATGCAAGTCATTTCACTTTTATTTTGTGTTTCGCAGATACGACAAAGGTGCTTACTTGTTCTTAGCATCTTATATAATGAAAACTCATGGATCCAAACAACAAAGAGAGGCACTTAAGAGCGCACCTAAAGGACAACTACAACCAGTCTTTGAGGTCAGAGATTACTGTTTCTTCACGTGCGTTATGTGGGAATCAGTTACAGTTTTAATTTATGTAAATATATTATGGACATTTGTTAGGCCCTGGATACGCTTGGAAGTACTAAATGGAGGGTAAATAAGCGAGTCTTAACGGTTGTAGATAGGATATGGAGCAGTGGCGGATGTACTGCTGATCTGGTGGATCGCAGCGATGTGAGTTACTCCATGTGTTACTTTTATCTTATAATGGTTACTGTTTTTCATCTGTACAATAGTTTGACATTAGTTATTGTTGGTGCAGACATATTTTCTATCACGAGGCCTCTTTAATTCTTTAATTTCAAACTGCAGGTTCCTTTACCAGAAAAGCCTGATACTGAAGATGAGGGCATTCTTAAGAAATGGAAGTGGGAAGTCAAATCTGCTAAAAAGGTGAATAGCGAGAGACATTCTCAGCGCTGTGACACAGAACTCAAGCTTTCGGTGAGCTTTATCCCCCTTGTTATCAAAGTAATGTGCCGGTTTGAAAGTTCTGTTCATAACTGTTTAAATGTGAGCAGGTAGCACGGAAAATGAAAGATGAGGAAGCTTTTTACTATCCCCACAATATGGACTTCCGGGGACGTGCATATCCCATGCCCCCGCACTTAAATCATCTTGGCTCTGATTTGTGTCGGGGTGTTTTGGAGTTTGCTGAGGGAAGGCCTCTGGGAATTTCTGGCTTACGCTGGCTGAAGATACACTTAGCAAACTTGTATGCTGGTGGTGTAGATAAGTTATCACTTGATGGACGGCTAGCTTTCACTGAAAATCACTTGGATGATATATTTGATTCGGCAGACAGACCACTTGAAGGAAGCAGATGGTGGCTACAGGCTGAAGACCCATTTCAGTGCTTGGCTGTCTGCATAAATCTGACTGAAGCTCTGAGAAGCCCATCCCCAGAGACAGTTCTGTCACATATTCCTATACATCAGGTACTTTCTGGCAGAAGTTGCCATTTTGACATCTCCTCCTTAAGGCTTGAAATTTTTTAATGATTTTACGTTGTAGTTTCTCGTTCAATCTCTGTGTTTCTTCAAATGAACTTCCCTTCCTTCACTTTGGTTCTGGCCAGGATGGTTCCTGCAATGGTTTGCAGCATTATGCCGCTCTTGGGAGAGACACAGTAATTCTCTTGTTTTTAATCTTCTATGTTTTTTTGTTGGCTGCTTGTCATCTTTCTTTTCTGATTATGGTTTTATAAGATGATTATCAGTTAGGAGCAGAAGCTGTTAATCTAGTTGCAGGTGAGAAGCCGGCAGATGTTTATTCAGGAATAGCTACCAGGTAAGCTCTGCATCTACTACTTAAAGCTAACTTAAATTTAATCGAGAAAATAAATGTGCATTCAAAATTTCATATGCATCTACCCTGCAGGGTTCTTGATATTATGCGCCGAGATGCAGACAGAGATCCTGAAGCTTTTCCAGATGCATTGCGTGCAAGAAAATTACTTAACCAGGTCCTTCTGAAATTCTTTTCATTCTTTTTTCATTTTCCTAACCTTGTGTTTCTCGGTTTCGGCTTCCATGCTTGCATAGTGGAGTAGAGATCTCATACATTACATCCTCAAAAAACATTGTTAAATCACAAAATAAATTGAACTGTTCTAATGTATATGTAGTAGTATTGACATGTGAGTAAGTTGCCTGATATTTGTATGTTTGGGTACGTTGTTTACTCATTCACATAACTGGTTAGCTGATACAACTGGACGGTTGTTCAAAATCTGTAGGTGGATCGTAAGCTTGTAAAGCAGACGGTTATGACATCAGTCTATGGTGTCACCTACATTGGCGCTCGGGATCAAATAAAGAGAAGGTTGAAGGAACGGAGTGATTTTGGTGATGAAAAGGAAATTTTTGGGGCTGCTTGCTATGCAGCAAAGGTATATTAGCAACAGATAAAAGCACTGGCACTAGAAAATCTTAATTTGGCAATTTCATTCATCTGATTTTCAAAGAACGTGTGCTTAACAAATGATTAATTTCTACTTTCTAGTTCTCATGTACGTTGGAAACTTATCAAAAGTAAAAATGCTACGAGGGTATAATCTTTTGTTTTGTTATGTTTGGGGCAGGTAACATTAGCTGCTATAGATGAGATGTTTCAAGCTGCACGCGCCATCATGCGTTGGTTTGGTGATTGTGCGAAGGTGTGTAGACTTTTTTTTCCAGCGTCAATTAAATATGCTTTTGGACTTTTCATAATTCTTGGGGAAAACAATAATTTCCATGAGCAGATTATTGCTTCAGAAAATGAAACAGTTCGATGGACAACCCCATTGGGTCTTCCTGTTGTACAACCTTACCACCAAATGGGAACAAAACTCGTAAGTCTTCCTAAAAGTTAATAGAGTGGATAACATTATCACTGACACCATTAGTCTCGTCTGTTGAATCTAAATGTGTGACTGTCTTCACTTTCCATCAAAATGAATGCAGGTAAAGACATCCCTCCAGACCCTATCGCTTCAGCATGAAACTGATCAGGTATGCTTCCGCTTTACCTTGGTTTTGCATATAAACAAAAGATATGTAAGGAAACAGAGTACGATGCAAAGGCCTATTCCTAAAAGATTTTTGTGGGCTTTTGTCTTTGTTTTATAGGTCATTGTGAGGCGACAAAGGACAGCTTTTCCTCCAAATTTTATTCACTCCCTGGATGGGTCTCATATGATGATGACTGCAGTTGCCTGCAAAAGAGCAGGCGTGTGTTTTGCAGGTTCTGTCCTTTTTTCACAAGTTAAATCTTTTGGACCTCCATCTTCTTCTAAACCTTGGTCTTATGTGTCAATTAACACATGCATGTAAAAATTATTCAAACAGGAGTTCATGACTCTTTTTGGACACATGCGTGTGATGTGGATAAATTAAACAGAATACTACGGGAAAAGTTTGTTGAGCTGTATTCGCAACCGATACTAGAGAATGTAAGTGCAATCTGCGTCTCTATGATCAAATGGTTGAGTATATATGGCATGTGGAAGACTGCTTCATGAACTAGAGTTTGTCTTTTTTGCTCTTTTTAACAGTTGCTGGAGAGCTTTGAGCAATCGTTTCCTCATTTAGAGTTTCCTCCTCTGCCTGAACGAGGAGATTTAGATTTAAAAGTGGTGTTAGATTCACCTTATTTCTTCAACTGAAAAAGAAAGCAATGGCTTCCACTAGATTCTCAGACATCTTTCCAAGGTCTCAAGAAACAAGAATGAGAGATTCTTTCAGAACATAGTATCAACCCCAAGGCTTGAGCTTTACGTGTTAGATGGACGAGAAGAAAGACAAGCTTCTTGCAAGGGCCAGAACAAAAGAAAAGCTTCTGGGTTTATATACAGAGACGCAGACAGAGAGAACGAGTAGAAGAAATCCTTTGACTTGTGTTCCTATGTGCTGATGAAACCTCCTGGGATAAGAGTAGTAGCTTCTGATCTGAAAGAAATCCCGGTTTGGGAGTACCGGAAGCTGGTTAGGATGTATTTGATGTTCTGTGTAAACCCGTCGGTACATTGTAGAATAGCAAGAACTGTACCACAAGCTTGGGCTGGTATACACTCACAGACTTCCTACACGAGATGGATTATTTATCAACTGAGAAACTGAATTGGTGGAAGTCATTTTTTACCAGAATAAAGATATATATTTAATACCATCTGTTTGTTAATTGTTTTCCTATATTTCAAAAGTCAAAACTAAGCATAGTATTTAGGAGTCTTGTAAATAAATAGTGAAATTAAAAATTCACTTTCGATAATCGAGACGTTGACAAAAAATAATTAGTTTCAGACAAAAGATCCCGAGATTGATATTTACTTGTTGTTGTATTTTGTTTGTTTATTTAATTAGAATGCTACCTTAAATGTTTTTAGATAACAAATGATTTTTCTTTAACGTTAAACAGTTTCAGAAAAAAAGAAACAAAAACAAAAAAAGAAAAGAGGAACGAGGAAGCTCGTCGTCGATCGAAGAAATTTCAAAGCGGTTCTTTTACCGGATCGATGAACTAAACCCTAGAATGGTTTCGTGGTGCTCTCCTTTGGTATGTTCTGGGAATTTCACGAGATTCAGTCTCATATTCTGTTCGATTCGGGTCTATAAATCTTATTGTTGAATTTGTAAATAGGGGACAGTTTCGTCTTTGGGGATCTAATCTCGTTGAACGTGATGAAGTCTGGGAGTGCGGCGAAATTGATAGTAGAGGCGCTTCTTCAGCGTTTCCTGCCTCTCGCAAGACGACGAATCGAGACAGCTCAGGCTCAGGTTCGTCTCCTTCTCAATATGCCTTTTTCGTTTTTTTGTTTTCACACATTTGAATCCACATATTGTCAGTGCTTTAAGGAGTTGGTATCTACAAATTGGGTGGTTTCTTTCTCAGTAGTTGAAACTTAGTCTCGAGTACGGTTTACTGGAAGTATTACATTGAATTGGGTATAACAAAAGGAAATGCCGCTGTTCCGACTGCAAATTACTGACTAGTATATGTATTTGTTCTTAAATAGCTCTTGTTAGTGATATGGTTCTTGGTATGATGTTTGCAGGATGGACAGTACCTTCGTCCATCAGATCCTGCTTATGAGCAGGTGTTGGATTCATTGGCTATGATTGCGCGTCATACACCTGTTCCTCTTTTAGAAGCTCTTCTTAGGTGGAGGGAAAGGTGGGTAAATTGTTATTCCTCTCTGTTAACAATTAGATGGTATCTGGCTCTTGTCCATATGAAATACGTCTAAATGACCTTGTCTCCCACGGGCTATTATTTCTGCATTTTGCATTATGTTAGCTTTGAGTCATTGAGCTTCTATGTTCCAGTGTTGCTTTTGGACTCTTTGGTGCATTATCATAATTCTTATGTGGACTATCACTTTTTCTTCTTATAGGTGAAGTTATTGACTATTTGTTATCTACGACTGGGCGAAGCCACTTCTCTAGACCATTACTAATATGGTGTTTGTTTGTGGCTTGCAGTGAATCACCTAAAGGTGCAAATGATGCATCGACTTTCCAGAGAAAGGTATTTTCTTTTGACTCTTCAGAGGAACAATTCCTCGGGTTTTTAGTAACTATGTACACTAGATCCAACAGACCAGACTGTTATACTCTTATTTCTCTGTTTCTTAGTACTCTTACCTCCATTTAAGAACGCTAATATTAATGGCTTATTTAATCAAGTTTCGAAATTGGTTTTCATTTTTCTAATGTATGGTTTTACATTACTGGAATCAGTTGGCTGTGGAGTGCATCTTCTGCTCAGCTTGCATTCGCTTTGTGGAGTGTTGCCCGCAGGAAGGGCTCACTGGTTTGTTAGTCTCTCTATTTAGTTTCTTTTCAACAAAATGCGGTTACTGCCTTGCTAAAAGAAGAGCATTTTTCGTGAATGGCAGAGAAGCTATGGTCTGGACTTGAGAACTTTGTTTTTGATTGGCTAATCAACGCTGACAGGTAGTGATTTCAGAATCTGGAATGGTTGAATTTTATATGATTCGCTAAACAGTATGCCTTTATCCTTTGGCATGCTTTTTTCGAGCTGTAAAAAGCTAAATTGCTTAAGATCTGGGTGCTCCTCTGTTACAGGGTTGTTAGCCAAGTGGAATACCCATCGCTGGTCGATTTGAGGGGTCTCCTTCTTGACTTGGTTGCTCAACTCCTGGGTGCACTATCCCGTATTAGGTAATTCATTTTGTAATGTAGTTGGTATCAATCCTCCAAGCATGCTAAAGTATAAATGAAAAAAAAGGTGGACTACATTCACAAATTTTGTTTGTAGAAAAGAACTTGTAAAAGTGATGATCTATTTTGAGCCGCAACCTCAACCACTCTAATTCATTTATTACTTTTATTTTTCACTAACAGATTCAGCTCTGTCACGGAGCGGTTTTTCATGGAACTCAATACTCGCCGGATTGATACAAGTGTTGCAAGAAGTGAAACTCTCAGCATCATTAATGGGATGCGATACTTGAAGCTTGGGGTATGTCTCAGATATCTTAGAAAATGCAGGCTTCAGGAAGTGAACGTGACATTATGTTTATTTCCAGGTTAAGAGTGAGGGTGGGTTGAATGCGTCTGCCTCCTTTGTAGCAAAAGCAAACCCTCTTATCCGTGATATACACAAACGTAAAAGTGAGCTTTATCATGCGCTTTGCAATATGCTTTCTAACATTTTGGCGCCACTTTCCGATGGTGGCAAAAGCCAGTGGCCTCCTTCAGTTGCAGAGCCTGCACTGACACTCTGGTATGAGGCTGTGGGACGCATTAGAGTGCAGCTAATCCAGTGGATGGAGAAACAGAGTAAACATCTTGGTGTACGTCAATCTGAATTAATATCGCTTTTGCATGTCTTCCTTGTGATTTCAGTCCTGAACATGTATAATTGGATGAATAGGTTGGCTATCCGCTTGTGAGTCTTCTTCTCTGTCTCGGTGACCCACTTATATTTCATCATAATTTAAGCTCTCACATGGAACAACTGTACAAGCTTCTGAGAGTAAGTTTGCCTGTATTCAGAATTTAAATTAAGTAAGAATGCATGAAAACAAGTGTCACGTCCCACACCCTGATGTGCACTTGCAGCTTCTTTTTTTAAGTATGTTGAGCATCTGTGATTACATTGTTCTTTTTTAAGCTTGTTCTTGGTAATATATATATCTTGGTTTCACTCATTATAGAGCATACTGCGCCTTATATGCAGGATAAGAACCATCGCTACATGGCACTTGATTGTCTTCACCGGGTGTTGAGGTTTTATTTGAGTGTCTATGCTTCCTCCCAACCACCAAATCGTATATGGGATTACTTGGATAGTGTGACATCACAATTGCTAACAGTTCTGAGAAAAGGAATGCTCACTCAGGATGTCCAACAAGATAAACTAGTTGAGTTCTGTGTGACCATAGCTGAACATAACCTTGACTTCGCTATGAATCACATGTTACTAGAACTGTTAAAACAAGATAGTCCAAGCGAAGCAAAGATTATTGGTCTTCGTGCTTTGCTTGCCCTCGTTATGTCACCTTCAAGCCAGTATGTTGGGTTGGAGATATTTAAGGGTAACCCGTTAACCTGAATTAGGTTGTTAGTAGGTCTCAGTAAGCTTTTCCTTTCATACACTTAAACTTTTCTTAGTGTTCACTTAACAGGTCATGGAATAGGCCATTACATACCTAAGGTGAAAGCAGCAATTGAGTCAATTTTAAGATCCTGCCACAGGACCTATAGTCAAGCTCTTCTAACATCATCGAGGACTACAATAGGTAAATTTGGTTTTACGCAAAAACTTAGTCTGATGTACATGGTTTTGCGAGGAGGTTAAAAAATCTCTATATGATGTGTGTATTTAAGGTTGATAGTGTTTCTGATTTTGTACTAGGATCCTCTGGCTAGTACTTTCTCCTGAAAACTTTTTTTTGCTAACCTTCATGTCAGATGCTGTGAATAAAGAAAAGTCTCAAGGGTCTCTCTTCCAGTCAGTGCTGAAGTGCATACCTTATCTAATTGAGGAAGTTGGTCGGAGTGATAAGATCACGGAAATAATACCTCAGCACGGTATAAGTATTGATCCTGGAGTTCGAGTGGAAGCAGTGCAAGTTCTGAACCGGATTGTTAGATACCTTCCTCATCGTCGTTTTGCAGTCATGAGAGGGATGGCAAACTTCATCTTAAAGCTTCCTGATGAATTCCCACTCCTCATTCAAGCATCACTAGGACGCCTGTTGGAACTCATGCGTTTCTGGAGGGCTTGTTTAGTAGATGACAGACAAGATACTGATGCTGAGGAAGAAAAGAAAACAGCAAAGGCAAATGATAGGTTCAAGAAATTATCTTTTCATCAAGCAGCAGATGCAATTGAGTTTCGCGCTGCTGATATTGATGCTGTTGGGCTAATTTTTCTTAGTTCAGTCGACAGCCAGATTCGGCACACTGCGCTAGAATTATTGCGATGTGTACGTGCATTGAGAAATGATATTCGGGATCTCATGATTCAAGAGCACCCAGACCATGTTATGAAATTTGAAGCTGAACCCATATACATGATCGATGTCTTAGAAGAACATGGGGTAAGTACCTTCTGTGTATATCTCACCATTTCAGAGGCTCTTACATTTTTAGCCTTTTGGTTGGTTATGGTTTAAAACCGTCTGGCTTTGTAGAAAATTTAAGATTTGTATCCTTTTTTTCTTTCACATAATAGGATGATATTGTTCAAAGTTGCTACTGGGATTCTGCCCGTCCTTTTGATTTAAGACGAGATTCCGATGCCATTCCTTCTGATGTGACTCTTCAATCCATAATCTTTGAGAGCCTTGATAAAAACAAATGGGGTCGGTGTCTCAGCGAGCTTGTTAAATATGCTGCTGAGCTCTGCCCACGCTCTGTTCAAGAAGCCAAGTAAGTATATTTCTTAGCTGCATTATCTTCGGTGTGTTTGCTCCAAGTATATTTTCCTAGCTACATCATCCTTTCCTTGGTGTGTTTTCTTGAGTCTTCTCTGACCGTCAACACTGTCCTACCAGTCTATAAGGATTAAAGTAGGCTTTATGGATCAACAAGCCTTCAGTTCATGCCCTAGTTTAACGTGCAGATAAAATTTCACTTTACTGTGGGAATTTTAAAATCTATTTATAAAGCACTAGCGCTTTTTGCACAAATTTTTTTTTGTCTCATTTTATTGACATACCTCTTTTGCTATTCTTAATAACATGAAAGAAACTAAAGTGCCCTTTTCATTTCCAGGTCTGAAATTATGCACCGCCTTGCCCATATTACACCTGTTGAGTTTGGTGGAAAGGCAAGCCAGTCACAAGATACAGATAACAAACTGGATCAATGGCTTCTGTATGCTATGTTTGTGTGTTCGTGTCCACCTGATGGCAAAGATGCGGGTAGCATTGCATCAACTAGAGACATGTACCACCTTATTTTCCCTTATCTCAGATTTGGGTCAGAAACCCACAACGTAAGTTTTTTGTGTCTCTGCATTTTTAGTTTGAAGTTGGTAGTTTTATCAGTATTTTAAACCCACTTGTCTTGTTAGGTTAATGTGGTTTTGGTTGAATCTTTTCTGCTAGATAAGTTCTTAAACAATCTTTACTTTATACTTCCTCGCATGTAGCATGCTGCGACTATGGCTCTTGGGCGCTCGCATTTGGAAGCATGTGAAATTATGTTTAGCGAGCTTGCATCTTTCATGGAGGAGATTTCATCAGAGACAGAGACGAAGCCAAAGTGGAAGGTATATACTTGTGCAAAAATCATGTAGATTACTTTCTTTCAGAATCCTACAGCATTCACTATGCAACTGCTGGGCTGCACAGAGTTACGGTTGTACTGGATATCACTTTAGAAACATTAGAAAACTTCCTTCTCAATCTCAATTCACAAAAAGGGCACCTAAGCAAAAAAATTGAAAAAACGTGAGAACAAGTAAGGGAAATCTCATGGGTGAAAAGTACTAGAAGTCGCTGTCATTATTTGTACCCTCTATGTGGCTTTATTGAGCTTCATTTTGAATCATTAGAGTTGAGGGAACGGAAGTATCCAGTATTTTCTCACGTAAGGGCTGCTTACGGATGTTGAACTACTAACCAGATTTTGCCGAGTATTTCCCTGAATATGAAATTAATGACCGTCTGGTTCCTCTTCACCATTTTTGTTACATTGAATTTTCAGCTGGGTAATTAATATTGAGACTTGACACTAAAAAGATGTGTTCCAATGATATGAATGCAGATCCAAAAAGGAGGTCGCAGAGAGGACCTTCGTGTTCATGTTTCTAATATATATCGAACAGTGTCTGAGAATGTCTGGCCTGGAATGCTTGCTCGTAAACCAGTTTTCCGCCTCCATTATCTGCGGTTTATTGAAGATTCAACAAGACAGATATCGTTAGCACCTCATGAAAGCTTTCAGGACATGCAGCCTCTGCGCTATGCACTTGCATCTGTTTTAAGATTCCTTGCCCCTGAATTTGTTGAATCAAAATCAGAGAAATTTGATGTTAGAAGTAGGAAACGTCTATTCGATCTGCTTCTTTCCTGGTCTGATGATACGGGAAGTACGTGGGGACAGGATGGTGTTAGTGATTATCGCCGTGAAGTAGAGCGCTATAAGACCTCGCAGCATAACCGGTCAAAAGATTCTGTAGACAAGATTTCTTTTGACAAGGAACTGAATGAGCAAATTGAAGCCATACAGTGGGCCTCATTGAATGCAATGGCTTCCCTTCTGTATGGACCGTGTTTTGATGACAATGCAAGAAAAATGAGCGGCCGTGTGATATCTTGGATAAATAGTTTGTTCATCGAGCCTGCTCCCAGGGTCCCTTTTGGTTACTCGCCTGCTGATCCAAGAACTCCATCTTACTCCAAATACACAGGAGAAGGTGGACGAGGGGCAACAGGCCGTGATAGGCATCGAGGCGGTCATCAACGTGTTGCGTTGGCAAAATTGGCTCTGAAGAATCTTCTACTTACAAACTTGGATCTCTTTCCTGCCTGCATTGATCAGGTAAAGTTTCTCTGACTGAATGCATGGAAGTTGTGTTTAATTATACTGTCATCGTGGTAATTATTAGATCAAATGTTTTATATATCTTGACCAATGATGACAACTTATCCATGCAGTGATGGTTTCCGTGTCAGATAGATTTGTTTTATTAGCTCCAGTTTAAGCATCTGAATTCTTTTGATAAGCTTTCTTCACTTCTATGCTTTGCTCATCTGTGTGACGCCATCCTTAATTAGACTCTTCTAAACTGCATGACCTAATTTATCTGTGCTTTTCCCAGTGTTACTACTCTGATGCGGCTATAGCTGATGGGTACTTCAGTGTGTTGGCTGAGGTTTACATGCGACAAGAAATACCAAAATGTGAAATCCAGAGGCTCTTGAGTCTAATTCTCTACAAGGTAGTCGATCCATCTAGACAAATTCGCGATGATGCTCTTCAGATGCTTGAGACACTTTCTATGCGTGAGTGGGCTGAGGATGGTATAGAAGGTTCAGGAGGCTATAGAGCAGCAGTTGTAGGTAATCTTCCAGATTCATATCAACAGTTCCAGTACAAGCTCTCCTGCAAACTCGCCAAGGATCATCCTGAGTTAAGCCAGCTGCTTTGTGAAGAAATTATGCAGCGTCAGCTTGATGCTGTTGATATAATTGCTCAGCATCAGGTCTTGACCTGTATGGCTCCATGGATTGAGAACCTTAATTTCTGGAAACTCAAGGATTCGGGTTGGAGTGAAAGATTACTGAAAAGTCTTTACTATGTCACATGGCGACATGGGGATCAATTCCCTGATGAAATTGAAAAACTTTGGAGTACCATTGCTAGTAAGCCCAGAAACATCAGCCCTGTATTGGATTTCTTGATCACAAAGGGAATTGAGGACTGTGATTCAAATGCATCTGCCGAAATAACTGGTGCATTTGCTACATATTTTTCAGTTGCTAAACGTGTAAGTTTGTACCTAGCACGGATATGTCCTCAGCGTACTATTGATCACCTGGTTTACCAACTGTCACAGCGGATGCTGGAAGACAGTATTGAACCCATTGGTTATAGTGCAAACCGGGGTGATTCCAATGGAAACTTTGTGCTGGAGTTCTCTCAGGGACCTGCCACAGCACCTCAAGTTGCTTCAGTTGCAGACAGCCAACCACATATGTCACCACTTCTTGTCCGTGGCTCCCTTGATGGTCCCCTTAGGAATACAAGTGGAAGTCTAAGCTGGAGAACAGCAGGCATGACTGGGCGAAGTGCTTCTGGGCCTTTAAGTCCAATGCCTCCTGAGTTGAATATTGTTCCTGTAGCTACTGGTCGTTCTGGTCAGCTCCTGCCATCATTGGTGAATGCATCAGGACCTTTAATGGGAGTTCGTAGCTCTACAGGAAGTTTGAGGAGCCGCCATGTCTCACGTGATAGTGGAGATTACCTCATCGATACACCAAATTCTGGAGAAGATGTGTTGCATTCTGGGATCGCAATGCACGGCGTCAATGCAAAGGAACTTCAATCAGCTTTGCAGGGACATCAACAGCATTCACTCACTCATGCCGATATAGCTCTGATTCTTCTTGCAGAAATCGCATATGAGAATGATGAAGATTTTAGGGAACATCTGCCTTTGCTCTTCCACGTCACTTTTGTTTCGATGGATAGCTCTGAAGACATTGTGCTAGAGCATTGTCAACATTTGCTTGTGAATTTGTTGTACTCACTAGCGGGTCGGCATTTGGAGCTATATGAGGTGGAGAACAGTGATGGAGAGAATAAACAACAGGTTGTAAGTTTAATTAAGTATGTGCAATCAAAACGAGGAAGCATGATGTGGGAGAATGAAGATCCAACGGTTGTGAGAACAGATCTTCCTAGTGCCGCTCTTTTGTCTGCACTTGTTCAGAGTATGGTTGATGCTATATTCTTCCAAGGAGATCTTCGAGAAACTTGGGGAACTGAAGCTCTCAAATGGGCTATGGAATGCACGTCTAGACATCTAGCATGTCGGTCACACCAAATATACCGTGCGCTTCGGCCAAGTGTGACAAGTGATGCATGTGTCTCCCTTCTACGCTGTCTTCATCGATGTCTTAGCAATCCCATTCCTCCAGTTTTGGGTTTTATTATGGAAATCCTTCTGACGCTACAAGTCATGGTAGAGAACATGGAGCCAGAGAAAGTCATACTCTACCCACAGCTCTTCTGGGGCTGTGTCGCCATGATGCACACAGACTTCGTCCATGTCTATTGCCAGGTTCTTGAGCTTTTCTCCCGTATTATTGACCGTCTATCATTTCGTGACAAAACAACTGAAAATGTACTCTTGTCAAGTATGCCTCGGGATGAATTCAACACTAATGATTTGGGGGAATTCCAAAGGTCAGAATCTAGAGGGTACGAGATGCCGCCGTCAAGTGGAACTCTTCCAAAGTTCGAAGGTGTACAACCTCTTGTCCTCAAAGGACTGATGTCTACTGTTAGCCACGAGTTCTCTATTGAGGTCCTATCAAGGATTTCAGTGCCTTCATGTGACTCTATATTTGGCGATGCTGAGACAAGACTCCTTATGCATATCACAGGTCTACTTCCTTGGCTTTGCTTGCAGCTGAGCCAAGACCAAGTCATGATTTCTGCGTTACCACTCCAGCAGCAGTATCAAAAGGCATGTTCTGTGGCAACTAACATTGCTGTCTGGTGTCGGGCGAAATCACTCGATGAATTGGCTACAGTTTTTGTTGCATATGCTCGTGGGGAGATTAAAAGAGTTGAAAATCTCCTTGCATGTGTCTCTCCTCTGCTCTGCAACAAATGGTTCCCGAAACACTCAGCTTTAGCTTTCGGTCACTTGTTAAGACTGCTAAAAAAAGGACCAGTGGATTACCAGCGAGTCATATTACTTATGCTCAAGGCATTGCTCCAACACACTCCCATGGATGCTTCGCAGAGTCCCCACATGTACACAATCGTTTCGCAGCTAGTCGAAAGCACTCTGTGTTGGGAGGCACTGAGTGTTCTCGAAGCTCTTCTTCAGAGCTGCAGCCCGGTACAAGGGGGCACCGGTGGATCCCACCCTCAAGATTTCAGTTACTCTGAAAACGGGGCTGATGAGAAAACGCTTGTACCTCAGACTTCTTTTAAAGCCCGAAGCGGACCCCTTCAGTACGCAATGATGGCTGCAACAATGTCGCAACCTTTCCCTCTCAGTGCAGCTGCAGCAGAGTCAGGGATACCTCCGAGAGATGTGGCTTTGCAGAACACAAGGCTAATGTTGGGCCGGGTTCTTGATAATTGCGCTCTAGGAAGAAGAGATTACAGAAGATTGGTGCCTTTTGTCACAACGATCGCAAACATGTAACATTTTCAGTAAAGTTTTGCAATTTTTTTGGTTATTTGTATGATTTTCAGAAGTTTTAAAGAAGCAATGTGTTTGTGTGTGAATAGTTTGGTGTCGTAGCAACTAACTTGTATGGTCGTGGTTAGTAGAGTTCCAATGTATTCCAAACATAAGGAAAGATTTATTTGTTACTTTATCATAATTATGATCGCGAAGAACTAATAGATAGTGAAGTCAACCAAAATTGTAATATTATCAAGTACAATTTTAACATGTAAATTCCTCGTTCCTTTTTATTATCACTACAACTATTCACATTATAGAGTTGTCGAAATTATAACTTGAGTCTACAACAATCTAACACTCTCTACGTAATCCGGAAAAACCATTGCTCTTCTAGAACGATACATGAACGCTGAGGATGCTTCAACCTTAGTGCGTCTAAAACTATTCTTGTGGGGATGGTAATGGAAGACATAAATCTCATGATCATAGTATGGTGATGTGAAAATAAACTCACCCGTCTGAGTAGTGTGGCCTTTGAGGCGTACAGACAAAAATAAGTTCTCCCAAGGCTCAAGACTGAAAGTTAATTTCTTCAAGCATTCATGTTTTTCAGAATCCTGATCTATAATCCACACAACATATGTATATAATGTGGTTTCAGTTGGTATGGCTACTTTCCCCTCGTAGTTTATCAAAGTGTCAATATCATAACTTGGAGGTCGAATCTCTTCAGGCAAACTAGTAAATAGATCCAAATTTTCAGACCTCAAATCAAATCTCATTATGCACAGATGCAACATCCCCGACCCCGTTTTAGCAACATAATACACAACACTATCTATGCACAAACCGTTAGAGCAAGGACGGTGAGGAATGCTACAATCTATCATTTTCCATGATTTCTTTTTAGCTCCCAATGTGAATACTTGATGTTGAGATGACTCATCCCTTTGATCACCATACGATTTTACCGTCATGCACAACACTTTGTATTGATCACTAACAGAATCATACCCGAAAAAGCTATTTGCTATCGTTCTCCTGGTTTTGACTCTTGGTAAAGTTATGGATGTACCTGTGCTAGGGTTAGCCACGATTTGCTTTGGACCATATCCAAGGCTTATCAACCCATTGACATGATGTTGATCATAGTACTGTTCATAGTTATATGGGAATGGGAGCGGACATGTCACACGTGATACAAGAGACGTTGATGAGGAAGACTGCGAGAAGAAGTGCCATTCGTGTTGACCCCTTTTGAAATCTGCTTCACTAGAAGCAATTAGGGTACGAGGCTTCGACGAAGATCCACACGGGTAACATCTGATGAAATCTGGACTGCGTATAGTTGTTTCCCATGACTTGGATACCGTGAGAAACCTAGCTACAGATTTCACAGGCAATCTCGCAAGAATCTCGATCACTAGGTCACGGGGGATTTCATCAAACTTGTTTCTCTCTTCCGAAGTTTCTGGATTGCTGATCACGGTTTTGGTCTTTTTGTTGCGTCTTCTCATGATCGCTCTGGTTTCGAAACCCTAGATTTCTCTGTCAACTCTTTCGTTTGCTCTTTTTCTAGCTGAGTAAAAATAATTGAAGGTTTATAATTAAAGCCTTTAAAGGAGCAGGCCCGTACCAAATATACCAATGGGCTTTTTTATACCCGACTGGTAAAGTGGATCTTACCTAACCGGGTCCTGTCTTCACGGATATGCATCCTTTTGCACAAATTGGGTAAACAAGGAGTGTAAATAAGTCGTTGTCGCTCGTGGACTCATAGTGAATTCATATAAAATATATCTTACAACCATAGGCATAGAAAGTTGTGGTTCATTGATTTCAAATATTATATATGGATTCAAATCATGACCTATTTTCGATATATAATGTTATCACGAACTCTCTCTTTTTTTTGTTGACAGAAACTATAGTGTCAACTGTCAATAACATCCAGAAGCAAGCAGACAAAGTCCAACTTATTTTAGAAGAAAAAAATGGTGATATTGCTTATGAAATAAAATTGATTAATCAACAGAGTAATCAACGAAACAAACAAAAAAAAAGATTATGGGTATCAAAACCATGAAAATGTCTTCTCCTATAACAACCTAACACTCTCTACGTAATCCCAAAAAACAAAAGCAAGTTTCTGATGATAATTATACTTCGGGACTCCGGGTGCTTGAATCGTAATCTTTCTAAAACTATTCAAGTCGGGATTGTAATGGAAGACATAAAACGAATCATAATAGTGCGTTGGTGCCAAAATAAACTCACCCGTAGGAGTAGTGCCTGTGACGACCAGATAACATGAACCCTTCCAATTAGGTTTAATACTGAAACTTATTTTCTTCAACCATTCAAGTTTTCCTCCTTCTTGATTCATAACCCACACATCACATGTATTATCTGTAGGGCGAGTGGGTATGGCTACTTTCCCTTCGTAGTTTATCAAAAGGCAATCATATAGACTTGTTTCAATCTCTTCAGGTAAACTAGTAAAAAGATCCAGATCGTCAGACTTCAAATCAAATCTCATTATGCTCAGATGCAACATTCCCTCCCCCGTTTTAGCAATGTAATACACAACACCATTTATGCACACACCGTTCCACGACCAAGGACGGTGAGGGATGCTACAATTTATCATTTTCCATGATTTCTTTTTAGCTCCCAATGTGTACACTTGATGTTGAGATGATGCTTCTTCTGGATGGCCACGCAGTCTTTCCGTCATGCACAACACTTTGTATTGATCACTAACTGAATCATACCCGAAAAGACTTCTTACGAGCTTTCTCCTTGTTCTAGGTTTTGGTAAAGTTATGAACTTACCAGTGATGGGGTTGGTTACGATTTGCTCTGTACCATATCCAACGCTTATCAATCCATTAACATGATGATAATAGTACTCCATGTGACGAGGATATGTGAACGGACATGTCACACGCGATAGAAGAGACGTTGATGTTGATGATGATGATGTAGACGGCCTGAAGAAGTGCACATTTGGGTTTGGTTCCTTATAATTTAAGTCACAAGCGATTAGGGTACGAGGCTTCGACGAAGATCCAAACGGGTAAGATTTGATGAAATCTGGACTGCGGATAGTTGTTGCCCATAACTTGGATACAGTGAGAAACCTAGCTACAGATTTCGCTGGGAATCTCCCAAGAATCTCGATCACTAGGTCATGAGGGATTTCATCAAACTTGATTCTCTCTTCTGACGTTTGTAGATCTTTGTTGTTCTCGGTTTTGCTCTTTTTGCTGCGTCTTCTCATGATCGATCGCACTTGTTTCGAAACCCTAGATTTATCTCTCTACCCCAGCTGAGTAATAAAAATGGAGACAATGTTTATAAAGGAGCAGATCCGTACGAAATATTTAGACCTACCCGACTGTTAAAGCATGGATCTTACGTAACCCGGGTCCGGTCTTCACGGATATGCATCGGTTCATAATGGGCTTGACCGGGTCGGGTCTTCAGGGTTTGGTTCTCAGGATCTTGCAAAAACATATTAACATTTCGGTTTATTAATTGAGATATACCTGGCTATGATAGGTTGATCAAACTATCGACCAATTGTGAAACTCTGCTCTTTCTTTTGTAAAAAGCTCTCCGAAAAGCAATTCAACTGTTTTTGTCTACAAACAATTCCTTATACCATATAAAGCCAAAACATACCTACGATAATGGATGATTAATGGAAAAAAAAAATACAAATTGCAAACACTTATGAAAGGTTTTTTTATTAATGAAACAAAGAAAAAAGCTCAGAAAATAGTACTACAAATCCACCACTGTTTATAAATAAACCGGTGATATTTAAACCAAATGCAAGAACCATAACCGGACAATGAGAAAGTACTGATGATGAAAACTACTCAAATGTGTAAAAAAAGCAAGAAAGGTTCATAAAATCCGAAATTTAAAAGTAAAGATAATTTGAGCTAAAATAACCAAAACTGTGGTGGTTTTTTTCTTTTTGGCTCATACTGCTCAAGCTTTGCCATTGGCTGCTGGTGGGTTAAGCTCATCCCAAGCTTCAATCCATGTAACCATGGCGTCTGCAAGCTTGTCAAAGTACGGGTCTAAGGAACTCAACTTCTCCTTCACCAACTTTGAGAGCTCAATGTAGCATTGCTGAACAGTTACTGCTTCTTTCGATAGCTTTGCGTTCTGGAAGAACGGAATGATCTCCTCCTGCCAGAAGATTCCCTTGTATTCCTTCTTCAAGTTCACAAAAGGGTTGCTCGCCTTGCTGTGGTAGATATACGGCAAACCGGTCTTCACTCCCAAACTCAAGTGGTCACAGATCACCTATAAAAGATTCAATCCCAAATAGAGGTAATGCTAAGTACAGAGCATGTGTTTCATATTTAGCTATACTATTCATATCCGTAAATTTCAGTTGTTCCAGTCAATCATGAGTCTTAAAAGGGAATAAGAAGAAATTACCTTGATGCACCAACCAGCCCACATATCGTCGTAGCGACCAATAGGCTGACCATCACCCATGAGACCAAAGTACATAGCTGGGCCAATCAAATCACGGTCGAAAGCCAAGTTCATACCACACATTGGGAAAAGTGTTCCCTTTGGAATGGTCATGACAGCATCCACATACCTGACATATCAAACGTTAAGCAAAAACTGAAATTTGAATTTCCTGAAAAAACACATAAACATGTTATGATGATAATAATTGTCACCTGGTGTTCCTCTCCTTAGGCTTCACGAGTTGGGTAGGGGCATCGTAGTCAGGGATGTTGAGCCAGAGACCATGGGAAACAGCAGTGGAAACACCTTCACGGAGACTGAAAGGGTATCCACGGACGAAATCAGCACCTTCACGGTAAGGATCATACAAGGTGTTGAAGAAAAAGGGAGACGATGGGCAGAGAAGGTTCTTGATGTGTTGCTCAAGAGCATTAACTGCTTTGCCAGATGGATCCTTCGCAACCTAATACAAATCAAAGAAAACACATGAATAAAAAGCGGTTAAAATCCAGATCAAGCCATTAATTATCCAAAAAATATCAAAGAGTTCCTCCAAAAAAACTCAGTAAATTAAAAACGAAACACAAGCGTACTCGAGACTCATCCTTGAATATGTCCCACAAATCTCAAAAAGGTAAAACATAAGAAAAAGTGATGAACAATGACAGTCAACCATATCGTAAAGGTAGCTATAATGACACAGAGATATCAGCTCAACAACAATGTCGTCAACAAAAGTGACATCAGCTCACAGAATCTACAAGTAAACATTAGAGATCATGGCTAATTACACTCGAGTGAAAACATATCCAGGACTCATCAAGCGGATCTATGGATCTGGTACAAAACATTGAATTGCCTAATTGACCTAAGATTATCTCACAAACCTAAGATCCGTCAAATTTAGTGAATCGTTGACTTGATCTCTCACCAAATCTACGAAATTCAAGCAACGAACTTGAAAAATTCACATAAACATAAACAAATAAGCTAAAAAGTCAGATCTAGAACCAAAATTGACGAAACTCAAATCAAGCATAAAAACGAAAACAAAATCTCAAAATTCGATTAACTTACGAAGCAATCGTCATCAATGGTGAAGATATACTTCTTCTTAGACACCATGTACCCAAAGCACCGACAAGCAGAATCCTTAAAGGAGATACAAGAAGCTTTAGGCCCGAGGATCCGGTTAATGTCGTTCCTGTTGTAGAGCTCATAGTCGTAACCTTCAGGGACATGGATCTTCTTCGACGGATCTCCGTCCTGGACGATGATCAGATGGTAAGGCTGAAGAAAAGGCCTCCACATCTCGAGGAAATCGAGGTTTCTGATAGTCGGAATCACGATATCGAGCTCATCTTTCAGCAAGGGCGTCGGATTCACCGGGAGACCAACAGTATTCGCCGGCTCAACCATGGTTTCGAAATGAGAGAGATGAGATCGGATCGCGTCGGTGAGATTTGAAAAGAGATGTGAAACGCGTAGGTTTGATTTATACAGATCTGGCACTAGTGGACGGCACGTGCGAGTTACACGTGTCAGATTAAGACTTTTTCAACTCCAATTGAAAAAGCTGTATGGTTTGGAAAAGATGTCTTTTTTGATTGTCCGTAGAATTCGGGATTGTAATAATCGTAATATAATTAATTTATTTTAAATTTTAATTATAGATAAACTTTATACCCAATTGTGATGATACCGAATATTATTTACAGTTAGGTTGATTGATACATGTTAATCCAAGGTTTGACAAAAAAATAATATTATTCAACGATGAATAATAACATGTGATTTTTTTTTGGCTCTTAATCAGTTTTTCTTTTCTCTTTTTTTTGGTATAGTTTGATTTGTGTTTGAAATAATTTTGAATATATTATTAAAAAGGTCAAAGTAATTTAAGACTATAGTACGAATTATTTTAACTTTTTTCCTGACCATAAAAAGGATGATTTTAATTTAAATTTGCTTTTGTTTCATTTTCAGTTTTATTTAGATTTAATACCCCTAAATAAAAACGAAACTCTTAAATGGTGAAGCATTTATTATAATTGATTGAAGTTAACTTTATACTGCAACCAAATAAATTCATATGTGCAGTTTTATGGTTATGATTACTATATAAAGTTCACTTTCGATGAAAAAAAAAGATTACTATATAAGTATATAACGTATGTGCTAATGAAATGAACGTATATCTAACAAAATGTACTTACTGTATATGTTGACTGGAATGTAATACAGTAGTAAGGTTTTTAACTTTTTAGTATGTTACAAAACTAAGGTTTCATTTTTTTTAGTTTTACCTAAAAGAAAAACTGAAAAATTAAATTAAAATCAAATAATAAATTCACAAAAAAAATTTCCTTAACTGACAACTTAATAAATGCATTGTTTTAATTTGCTATGTTACGAAGAAATAGTGCATGTGAATGTGGGGGAGCTATGGTAGTGTCTTAAACTCTTCAACATTTAGCTTTATATATACAACTTATATATTAGGACTTAAATCATAAATGTCGACGAAATAAAAGGACATAAATCATAATTTGTTATTATTCGCTTCAGATTCGAATCATTCGATAAGCTTCTCTGATATTTTTTATTTGTCAACAAATTCTCAGTCATTCTAATTTCTAAATTTATTATTTAAAAAATACAATTGATAAACTATATATAAAATTAAACCGTAATCCTTACGTCGTGGTCGTGGGCCGCTCATCGATGCACGTCGTCTATGATTATTGCATAAAATCATGTAACTATCATATAAACGAGAATACATGCACGTAGGTCGGTAGGTGATCGACACTTTGTTTTATTTCATAAATATCTAAAAGTCTCCCAAAAAGAACCAAGAGCTCCATGCTTAAGTTACTATGAATAATGCATTCTTATATTTGATTTTATCCTGATTTATTTAATTCTTTTTTTAATTAAAAAAATTACAATTCAAGAATTTGTTGTTATTGATAAAGACGTTTTAAAGAATATTTAAGTCTCCGGGAAATATGTAAGTTGTTATTCTAATAGAGAAATTAAACTGTTGAGTCAGAGGGGAAAAAAATGAGACTTCGAGGAAATAACTAAATTAAAAAGTCAAATACTAACTACATTTCTTGTTTATCTTGAAACTTTTCGTATACAGTATGAATTATTTTTATTTTAGCTGATTTTGAATAACCATGAGTTACATATATATAGGTTAACAACTAACAAGTTAAAATCGATGGCATAAACACTCTAAATTTCTAAAACTTAAGAAGTAGAGTAATAAATTTACGTATATGAGCTAAATGAAACCCAGTTAAGCGCTCTTGGTGATTAGGTTTTAGCCTAAGGTTAGTGGCTTTTACTACGATGAGACACGGCATCAAATTCGTTCGGTTTAGCATCAACTTTTGAAGATTATGCAAATGCTAATTGTAATTGATAAACAGCATCAATGAGAATGACCATAGTTAGCTTTGGGCCTTTGGCTGATATCCTAAGAACGAGGATAGTTTGTGAAGACAGTTATGCAAATTAGAAGTCATTTGCAACAGCAAAACTAGACTCAAATTTTGACTGTTACGATAACACGTACATCCATACGATTATAAGATTTGGTGAAGTGATTGCTATGTTTTGAAGCTTCTCAAATCTCAGAAGCTACTTAAAGCAGAAGAACGTAAGCTAGAATTTCTTCTGCTGTAAGAATACACTCCAATACGCAAAGTTGAAAGAATGATTACAATAACGGAACTCAGACTTCAAAGTTGAAAGAATGGTCCAATTGTCAACATGGAAGCTCCCAATAGCCGAGATTTGAATCGAGTTGATACCTCTACTCCAGTTAGTAGAAGGAGAAAAACCAACGAACAGTAGTGAGGCTTTCTAATCTTCTATTGCACACAGACGCTCTGAAAAAAAAACCCAAGAAAAAGTGAAAACGTGTCAGAGGAGCAAGTAGCATTTCAAAACAAGAATCTTGGTTGGTTTTGAGAGTGGCTCAAAGTGAGATTTTGGGTATAAAAAAAAAGATTTCTTACTTAAGTATTCGTAAGTCAATATCATCGAGGTTCCCCAAGCCGACATACTAAAGAATCTTGGGCCCAAACCCCGATAGAATCCTTTCCAGCCATCTTCTGCTAGCAGTTTTTTCACCACTTGTTTCGCTGAAGGTCTATTTTCTTGATGTCCCATGACCTGCACAGAGATTTACGGTTTTGTTTAGTATAACTTCTATGTAGCAATACCCACAGTTACTAATTGAGAAAATGAGAACCAGGACATCAGTTACGAACATGAGTTAAAAAGCAAATGCAAAGTGGAATCAAGTTTTTTATTATGAGTGGGAACAGTTTATACCTGCAGTCGCGTTTTGATTGTGTCTAATGGTGTTGTAATTGAGGATGCTGTTGCACCAGCAATAATTCCTCCAGCAGCCTGGACCAGAACAATTTTTGACTTACTAGGAGCAGCAGTTGCATCCGAGTCACCACCATAACCTAAGAATCTGCCCAACAGTAGCAGATATTGTATCAGTGGGAATCCAAAAGCCCAGTCATTTAAAATTTCAGGAAGGACCGAAATGCGAGTTCTTGCAATCAAACTAAAATGGAAGCTATCATCAATTAACCAAAACATTCATGGCTAACCTCCAGATAACACGTTGGCTTGATCCATAGCTAGCCCACCAAGCAGCACTTGAAGGAGAATAGGTCATAACAGACAGACCAAACCCTCTGTATAAGCCCCTTACGCCATATGACTTAATGATTTTTGTGGCGACATCGATACCACCAGTATATGTAGCATGCCCTGAGTATCCTTGTACCATCAACTTTTGGCTAACCTGCAGAAAATAGGAGAAATATGGTTTTCAGCAACACATAGTGATTGAACATTCACAGCATGTACATATCTTACAAAGCGGTAGTGGTATAATAATACATACAACATCAATTGGGACAAACACAGCCTGTGAGAAAAGCGATGCTGTCATGCCGGCAATTCCATTTGCAATGGCAGCTTGTGTAGGTTCACTTAGCTCCAAAGGTGCAACCAACTTAAAAGCAGAAATCTTTGTGGTCTCAAGAGCAGTTAGAAATATGATCCTTGCAGGTACTGCACCTGTAATGACAGTACCAAAACCTCGGTACAGACCAGGAACACCATCATTCTTTAATATTCCTTTAACTACAGAAAAGGCACTTCTCTCAGCAATCTCTTTAGAAGCAACTTGAAGCCTTGTTTTCACAACGGATACAGGATACAGAGCTACTGTAACACCAGTGAAGAGGCCAGCTCCAACAACGTAAAACCTCCTTTTGTCAAGTCTGCAAGTTAAAAGGAGGAGAGTGAGCAAAAATGATTAGAACTAGAATGAAGATATCAAGCAGTTTCTCCGTAAGTTACATAATGTTTAGATATAACTAACTATCATTTGTTGTATGATTCTTCAAGTAACTCTCAGATTATTACCGTAAGAATCAAGAACCCTAAAAACATACAAATGCCTATCAGATCTTTCACCAAAACAAAGATTACGATTAACACTAGCGAACAAATCTACTCCACCAAATCAATTTCTGAAATCGAGCTTCTCTCTCGACCAAGGAGCCCGAGAACCAGATTCTATCGAATCCAAATTCGGAAATCTTCAATTACCTCCACCAAATGATATTCCGTCAAAACAACGAGCGATATCCATCTCATGTCGATAAATCCACCGAAGAAACCAATCACAGAATCACAAAAACTGGATCGAAACAACAATTAACAAATTCGGACTAATAACAAGAACGCCAGAGAGAATCAATCAAAACAAGCGGATCAATCAATGGAAATAGAGGAAAACGGAGAACGTACTTGTCCCAGTTAATCTCCGTCTGACCAAAAGATGCGACACGAGAACTCGGTGGCGTGTTCATGACTCTCTCACGGATGCTGGGAGACTGAATGACCTAATCTCCGTAAGACTCAGGAAGACATCTGGAATCGAGCAGAAGAAGACGACGATGACGGCGAAATGAAATTTCTAATTGCAGATTTCTTGGAGGCAAATTTCAACAAACTTTTGGGATTCGTCGGGAGAAGAAAAATAATTTTCCACACAAACACAGGAGAATTTCAAAACGCAAACGCGTTTTTTAATCGAAATTTCGCGTTTGGTCAGCAACAAACTTTTCAGTCCTAAATTCAGATCTCTCAATCAAAGGGCATTAATTTGGGCTTAAAAAGCCACCGTGCGGGACTGGCTTGCAGATATTTATTTCATAAATTATATCAGAGATATTATTTTTATTAAATTTTCTAATGCTCAGAGTTCAACTTTTTCACAAATACTGTCTTTTAGCAATTTCAGTTTTTTCAAAAAAAATATTAAATTAACTTGCAAACTATCTTTGAATTGAAAGTGTCTGATTTGTTTGATTTATTTGATATATATATATATATATATATTTATAGGTAAAAACTAAAAAGTTGACATAAAATTATTTTTGGAATATATACTTCAAAATTAATGGAGCCTTTTCGGACAGAGAGAAATGAGAAAATATCTTCCAACAAAAAGTGTCTCCCAAACAAAACGCCGGTTTTTGACCTTTTGCCTTTTCAGACCAACGAAAATAATACACACGCGAATACATTGAACGCATGAATGTTAAACCAGGCCTTTATTGGGCTGAATTTAAAATGCCTTTACTTAAGCCCAATTTAAAACATTCTCCTTTTGTTGGTTTTGCCACTTTTTCAATCAATATGCTTCAAAGCAAAAAAAGCTTGAATCGATCAAGAAGTACAGAACCATTGAATCAATGGCAAGGTAAAACCTTACACATCTCTAATCATTACCTCTCAGAAAAAAAACCCTCTTTTTAATTATACAATCTTTGCAATGAGTTTACTAAAAACAGTTCTGGTTCAGTGTTTAAAACCCAGAAGGATCAGATCAAATCACCAGATTGAGATGAATAGGAGAAGAAGAATGGTGAGTGAGAAAGAAGCAAAGTTTCCTTGTGCAGAGTTTGGTAGAAAAGGGTATGAATCTGGTGGAGGTAACATACATTCATCGCCATTAAAGTAAACTTTTCTTGGAAAAGCCCAACCTTGCTTCAAAGTGAAAGTCTTTTGATCTTTCTGTAGCAAAACCTCTGATTGTACATTCCCTGAAGGTCCAGCTTCCATTAATAGATCATTGTAAAACTTTGTTCCATAGAACATTCCAGTATCATCTGCATCAAAAGAATGTTATTAGTCATTCAATGTTTCGTTTGAAGTTGAATACTTGTGGTTGAGAGAGGTATTTACTTATGGATCCATAAGGAGAAACTGGTTTGTAGTCAAAGCTGAAAACTTGAGTCACATTGTTGAGATTTGGATGTTGAACTGCTAAAGTCCAAAGCGTATGATTCATCCGGTAATTGAAATTTGTGATCGCTATCTTCACTCGCCAATAGTCTTTGTAGTTAGTTTTAACGTGCCAGTGGACTCTAACCGGGCACATGTGATGTGTGCATTGCAGCAAAGGAGTGTTGTCTTTTTTCGGTGTGTTGAGACCTTTCATGGTTAGTATCTTAGAATCAGCCCTGCAAGAAAACATTGATATTGATCTTTTTTTAGATTAGGAGATATAAGAAAGAGTTTGGATTTCAATGATTTGTTTTTCATTTTACTCACTTGACGCAGCCCTTTTTGTTCTCGCAGCCACAGGCACAAGACGGGCAAGGAGTTATGGTGTCGTTGTAGAAAGAAGAGAAGGAGACACAACAGCTTGGATGCTTTCTGGCTAGAAACTGTGAGTATGTGCAGGTGACATTCCATGTCACTACAGAAACATAAGTTTGAAATGATGTTTAGAGATCAACGATGCATATGGATGAAGAAAATATAAAACTTCTTCAACTATGCTCTGTTACAATTTAAGGTTTTTGATTAATTGCTTACTCAAAGCTTGTGTTTTTCGCCGTTTATCAGTTGTGAGAAAAACGGTAGAGGGTACGATTTTGGCTGGACCACAAGTGTAACCAGGCCCGGGACCAAGCAAAGTGAAGTTCTTAGGAAGCTTGACAGTCTTGTTTGTAGTTCCAGCCAAACCAGCACTAACCTGAAACTGGGATACAGCAGCTGATGGATCTTGACCCCAAGCTCCAATTACACCGCCTTTGCAACAGTTTGAGAACTGTTGATTATAAGGCACACCTGGCAAGAGATCAACAACTGTCGGGGTTTTCTTACAGCAATGAGGTACATTTCCCTTGAACTTGGAACAGTCTCCTTGTTCTGTTGTTTGCGCGCCAACCATTGACCAAATCACCTCTTTCTTTGCCCATGTCCAACCTAATGTCCAACCCGGATTTTGAATTTGCCGGTATATTTGGAAGTTGTTCATAGTTACCGTAGCCTGAAAATGCACAGAGTGTATAGAGATAATGAGAGTTTTGTGCAAGTTTCAAACACGCATACACTTATGCACAAGCGTAGAGGATTCTTACCACATAGCCATCTGCTGTCCAGGACATGATATCCCATTTGATTGTAATGTTACCACTAGGATCTAATGGATCATAAGCAGCTGTAGAAAAAGAAAATCAGAGAGTAAGAAAAGTAAGTTAATGTGATGCAGAGAGCGGGCAAAAATGAATATCCGGAACTCACTTGCGCTAAAGATTATCATGAAGAAGAAGAAACAGAAGCTGAAGAAGAGCCTCATCTTTTGAAGAAAGATCTAAGGAAATTGATTCCAGGTACAGTGTTTAACCTCAGTTTATTCTCCTTCAGGAATTTGAAATTGATGTGGTTATGGATTTAAACAGAAGCTTTTCACAGATTATTGATGAGTTTTTTTGGTCTGAAGATGGGCTTTCACCTACTTGTTGTTGCATTCTCCAAATTTATTCTTTCTTGTTTCCCATAACTTTAAGCAATGTTTATGGTGGTGATTGATAATAGAACAGCATTAGAAACTGACGTGTTCTTGTCCGAAGACAACATCTCAACTATCTTTTGTTTTTAAAGAAACGAAAACCCTAATGATTCAGAGATGAGAAGTGAGAAAGTAACTTGGGGTTGAAGATAAAAAAAAAAAAAAAGTGGGGACTGGCCATGAGTCAACTTCTGACACAAACATATCTCCCAACTTAGCTTACCATCTTCCTAAGCTTTCCTGTTTTCTCCGGAAAAAAAGAAAATTTCCCTTTTCTATAAAATTGTTCCCAGAAATTAAAAGGAGATTTAAATTGACATATCTCAAAGATTTTGTATATTTCACCAAATTAAAGAAAACATACGAGGTTCTGTATTTTCTCAACAAGTCAAGTTTTGTTTTGTTTCCCCTCAAATATCAACAAAAGCTTAAATCCCTCTGGGCAAAACTCTGAATGTTAAAGTCTTCAAAGCTTTGGTTCAACGGAAAATATTTGAGAAACTATCTCTGTTTTAATCTTGGCAATAATACAAACAAACCAGCTGTTCTCAAGTCAACAAACGGGAAGCACTTTTGTTACACTTATCAGATAAGGAAGTTCATGTTGAGGCAAGAGATTAGAATTTGTTCATAGTTTTCTCAAGAGAACTTGACCAGGACCTTGCATTTGGATGAAGCTCTGGGAAGCATTAGGAGATCCGCCATGATCTGCTGCTTTTTGTCATCTCTTCTTGCCTGAACATCAACTTCCAACAGCTCAAGACACGGCAATTTCCCCAAGACATGTTTTACTTGCACTATCTCTCCGATATCTCCTACGAACTTGGTTATCTTGAGGACCTTAATAGGGCAGGACAAGAGGAAAGAATACCCCAACAAACATGTGCAAACAGCTTCCAAATCCAGTTTAGAATAAAGATTATAGTGCAAGGTACCCTGAAAAAGACATGAACTTTTGAGATTGACTGAGGAGTATTTCTGATTTATGAGTTTTTTTGTTTGTCCAATGAACTTTTGGGGTTTATGGTCATACCTCAATGGTGAGAGTCTTTAGATTTGGAGATTTCTTAAGCAGAATTTGCAGAGGATCCCAACAGAATTCTGGTTCACTGTCAACCGATAAATGAAACAAGTTTTCAAACACTGGGATTGCTTCCCTGAAGTTAAAAAATACCAGCTGGAACAGGAAAAATAAACAAATTAGTCAGTCATCAAATTGCAATCTATGGATCAAAACTTCAACCAAAATTTTGATTCTTATATCTCAATGGTTCCTAGATACAACTTATCTTTATGCTCTTTTATTTCTTAAGCTGCACATACATATCAAGAACCCTTACCTGCATCGTATGAAGAACCTTGATGCTCAGAATCTCAACATTTTTTAGCCCCTTAATCAAATTCGAAGGATCGGCAGATCTGTTTACCCAATCGTACTCTACTTCCCTAGGAAGAGTGAGCCTGGCTTCCACAATGGAGTTGAGATTAACAATTGGATACCCATATGGAATAACATCTTTGTATTCGAAGTAGGTAAGACTCGGAGTATCAAAACTAACGCTCTCAAATTCAGTCCAAGCTTCAGGTTCCCATTCTTTACGCCGAATAGTAACTCTCTTAAGAGTTGGACTAGACACAAAGCGAGAACCTTTCCAATGTTCCCAGTTGAGACGATTTATAACTAACTCTTCAAGCACAGGGGAAGCAGAAAGAAGCCTTGTGAACGCACAACCATCACTACTATCGAACCGAACTAAATCAAGAATGAGAGTCTTAAGAGCTGGAAGCAAAGCATTCTTAGGGAGAATGTCAATAACAAAACCACACCCTAGTTTCAGTTTAATAACTGTCTTGCAAGTGAAGACCTCAAAAGGAAGTATGTAATCTTCTTTGACATTAATGTCCAGTTCAAGATCCAAGACACCGCGCTTCAACACATTGCAAAGACAATCGTTGAGAAGCTTATACTGAGCAAAATCCATAGAGCCCAATTTCAGAGAGAATCTCCTTATACGGTAGCTGGTAGTTTCAGCCAATAATCCATCAGCAAAATTCTTGAAAGTTTCCCAAAGATCGAAAACAACATTTGGTTTGATAGTAACCAAATTCCGGAAGTTCTTGGAGACAAACTTTAAGCACGTAGCCTCCTTTGCCGAAAGAAAAGAGATGATGTGGCAAATAACATCGTCTGGTAAATTGCTGAATCTATCCATACTTATCCCAAACCCTAGAGAACCTTTTTCACTACCAAGAAAACCGTCAATGTCTAAAGGAACCTTGGACGAATTGATGCCACCCCAATTATCAAACCACAGTTCACAAAGTAGATAATTACTTCACATGTCGACATGAAGGTGATGAAGCAGAAACCCAGAAATCATCACAAAGTCGAAACGAGAAAACAGAAGCCAACTCGAGAGATTCAATAATGAAATTGTGATAAGACGACGCCAATTCCAATCAATTCGAGAGCTTACTAACGCAAATCATAGAGAATTTGACGAAGAACAACTAGAGCGAAGTTTTTGTAACATTTCTTGAAATCAGAGAAAAGAAACGAAGACGACTGAAGAAATTTGAATCCAATATTTTTTACTCGACTACAAAAAAAAGAAAGCCCGTATTTTTAAATTCAATGATTTTGAGCTGCCAATCCCACCAAAAATATCAGCCGTTAGATCTCAAGAAAAAGAAAAACAAATCAAAAAGATCCTACGGTCAAAAAAACTCTGCAAAGAATACAATAAACGGCTTTTGAGATGACAATATCAGATAAGTCTTTAGATTGAGAAGCTTCTTCTTCTGAGAAATCTTTCAACGGACAGTCAATCCCTGAGCTGCTGATGATGTCTGAGTACCTTCCTCTGTTGTCTTGTTCGCTTCTATTGTGCTGATTACATTCCTAACATTGTCCTGCACATATCCGAACAAGAAACAAGTTGTTATTACAAAGAATTCTCAGGATTTTAAAATTGTGGTTTTGTATTTTACCCGCCAAGCTGCAAGCTTTGTTTGAAGAGACTGCCATTGCTTTTGTCCAAACTCACGCTCGGCACAGCGGCTGATATATGAACAAATATGAAAAGTATGAGAATGTGTGTGACTTTGGCTTTACACATATAAACCGAAACAGAAACTTGCCTGACAATTACAACTTGGTTCATCTGATCCATCTTACAATCAACCAATTTTGCAGTTATTGCCTTAACCACCCACAATTCAACCTCCTCGTCATTTACCTGACAAATTCGATGAGTCTGAGAAGCAACGCAAAAAGGTTATCAACGTTTAATGTAATGTTCGAGCAAAAGAAGTTAACCTGTAGAGTTTTCTTGATCGAGGCATACGGTATTTTGCCAGATTCATCTGACGCCAAATCCACTAGTGACAACAATCTCATCTTTGCTACACAGTCTTCCTCGACAAGCCCTGCAAACACCGTCTATGGCTTATTACGCTAAATACTTGAGAATTCACTAAAGATGCTTTATGAATTATGATAAGCGGTAAAGGGATATGAACTGTAGTACCATAGGTTTGCAGAAATCCTGAATTCGCATTTTGGAATTCCATGTATGCATCCAGCCTCTGAGTAAGAAAAATCTTCAGTAGCTGGTAAACTGGTGCATTATTAGGATCCTTCTCCAATTGTGCGACGGCTGGCATGTCTAATAAATCACACTGCATATTAAAAAAACAAAATTCGTGGATGTAAATTCCAATAAAAAGACTTCACTGAACAAAAAGCAGTAGTTACACCTCCAATGAAAGTAAAGGTCATTAGCAAAACCTTAAACATTTGAATGATTGATTTATGAATTATGATACCTGAAATATACTGGGAGCCTTGACAAATTCAATAACAGCTCGTACAGCTTCCTCCTTGGCTTCACTCAGGACCTGGGTATCTTCATTGGAGAAAGTTGCCAAATAATTTGTCACAAACTGAAGGGATTCTTTCGCCAAACTGGAATATTGTTTAAAAATCCCCCATGAGGACATTGGTATACTTAAACAAAAAAAAAAAAGATAGAGAAGAAAGAAACATTGTTGCAGTACCTTTTATTTTCTTTCAGCACTTTAGCAATGGCAAGAAATACTTCCCGCTGATCTTTGATGTCAATGTTCCACTCTTTTAAGAAGCTGTCAATCTTCCTAAAGGAAGGCACTATATACTCGGTAACCTTCCCGTTTACAGCCATTTCCAGAGCTTTCATGTATACTTGATAACGAGCATTTGGGTGGTCTAGCAGATTATATAGATTGAAGAGGCTGCGCAGAGACAACCAACAGATAAGAAGCCCATAATACATAAATGTAATATATGCTCAAAGAGTCCTATGCTGAAAGATTCACACGATCATACATTTTCAAACGCAATGAAGCTTTGTCAGTCGGCTGTTGAACAACCTTCGAAGCTATAATTTTCACCATTTCGAGGACTTCCTCAGGACTTGTCACATTCTTGACAAGGCTGCAAATTATGGTGTAGGTACACTCAAGATCTGATAACAACAGGCAAACAAAACCAGAAATTATGGCCAAAAAGGACTAACAAACAAATAGACCTGTGCAATAGTAAAATGATAAAAGACAGACCTTTCTCAGAGATCTTGGATGATACCAAGTCAGCTGAAGTTACCATTAACGTTGCCAAATCCAGCCACCTCCCATCTATTATAACATCCTCTGCTTCCCTACATAGCCTGGAAACTTCAGGCTCTGCAACCTAATAAGCACAGAAAATCATATTCAACTAAACAATTCCATAATGAGGCAAATTTTTATTTTTTAGGAGATCAAGTGAGATTACAATAGACACATGGTAGCTAAAACACTAAATTGCTCATTTTCGGACTCCATTTTATCAACACAACGCCTCAACAATCAACAAAATGTAGCAACTTTGCGAAAATAATCAAAATATAGAATCGTTTTGACTTGTCGATGATCGAGAAACAAAGGTTGGTACCGACCTCGGGACCAGCATCAGCCCAGGCAAGCTGGGAAGTGAAACGAACAATGGCGATATAAGGATCTACTTCAGAGGTGGGAACAATCGTCGTCATTCTCTGCTCTGAGTTTTGAGTCTCCTGGACTGAGTCCTAACGCTAATCCTAAATCCCTAGCACAAGTTCTTCAGCAGCTGAGCAGAGACCAAGGAACAGATGGGAAGCCCTAATCGACGTTTTATGGTTTTCCTCGGTTCAGAATTAAACCGGATCCGGTCTAGTTATAAAATAAGGAGGGAAAGAAACGGTTTTGTGTATCCAACGGCGATTCCGTGCATCAAAATTAACGTATTTAATCTAACGGTCAGTATCAATCGTATAGATTAGTTCTCCGACAGCTACTTGGTGAATTAAGGATCTAGCGCCGCCGTGATCCGGTTAATGGCCACGTCATCTCCATCTATGCTCAGGTCGGGATCGAAGATTTTACGTGTTCTTTTGGTTATATGATCTCAAATGTCTTTAGTTACTTAACAATTGTTCGATCTGCAAGCCAAACATGGTATTGGTAACATGATGAGACCAAATCGTTTTGTCTTGGAACATCATCCATGATAAGACAAGTAATGAACTAGTCCAGAGACAATTGGACTGTAGCAGTATATGGTATGGTAATATAATGAATATCATCAAGCTGTTGAATTAGTCAAAGAGATGGTGACTGATGGTGATGGATAAAAGGAACAATGGAAGCTATTAGTAGACCATAGATTGAATTAAACGATTCAGAAATCTATTCTTGAATATTTTTAGAACGAATTATGAATGTTTTCAAGATTGAGAAAGGTTTCTAGCTTTGAACCATAGATTGACAAATCCTTTTTCAAGAATACAAGAAACGGCCAAATCTAAAACAATCCTCACAACCAGTTTCAAGGATAGTGAATAAAGTTACATTTTTTTACATTCTTTTTTCAACGTCGTGGAAATTGAAATCATTTGTCACATCCAGATGGGCCAGATCCAAACAAGTAACCCAAAGAAGATCCTCCACCTGGTGCAGCATGAACCTTCGTAGATGGTCGTTCCTGTTTCTCAAACCCAACACCAAATCAGTTTCGAATTTAAATTCTTCAATCAAACTCAAAAAGATATCAAAAACTCTTACCGTGAGGAAGTTGCCACAGTTTTGTCCATCTGATCTGTAGTAATTATTAGGACTTCCTCTCACACCAGCCGAGTTCTCCTCCGTCTTGTTTTTATCTCCGGTGGTGGTGGTTGTTGTCGTGGTCTTCGGTCTACCTCCAGCACCATCGGTCGTTGTTGTGGTCGTCGTGGTGGTGGTAAAGCTGGTGTTAGCAGTGGGCTTGTTTGGTTTGGAAACAGACTCGCCGGAACCAAAAAGATAACCGAGAGAGCTTTCTCCTCCGCCGCTGTTAACTCCTCTAGCTTTCCCCATTTTCCGGCGAGAATACTCCGCCGCCGATTCTTGAAAATCTAACAATGTGTAACATTTTAAACAACTCCAGATCTATAATGAATTTGATTACTTGTGAACCATTACAGACACATAGGAGAGAGAGTGTTTTTTTTTCTTGTACCTTTTTTTCCTGGTTTGTTTCCTCTTCTTCTACGATTGGCCGCAAGTTACGGTAGAGAAACAGAGGAACAAGGAGATACACACATGAATGTGTATATATATAATAATACACGTGTAAGGCAATGTGTGGTGAGAATTTGCCATGAAGTTATGGTAGGCACGTGTGGGGTTAGTTGCCCGGTTTTCTGTTCGGTTAAAACCGGTTTGAGGGACCAAATTGATTAATCATAAGCCGTTTGTGACATTCTTTTATGTTGGTAGAAAGCTGTTTGTAACCATTTATGTTTAATAATTGACATTTTTTTATAGATTTAAAGATTCGAATCATAGAGAAAATAATGACAACCCACGAAAATTGAGGATTATCAATATTAACATCTAAATCATAGACAACAAAAAGAGGGAGGCCATGATACAAGATTTATATTTTATTTGCATTTAAAATTTTAAATATACCATATGCAGTATTTTAAGGAAAAGACAAATTGATGAAAGTGTTGGAATGGGCTTAGAGCTCTTGAGAAAAGGAAACTACAAAAGTAAGCCCAGTGGTCTTTTGAGTTTCATCCATTTTTGTGTTGGGCTATTTCTCTCATGAAGTTTATGTTTTTTCTGTAGCTTTTTTATAAAAGTAAAATCAAAAGTTTTTTTTAAATAAAATTAGAGCAAAAAATTTCGGAATTACTTTCTTTTTTTGTCAGTTTTCTGAATTCTTTCCTCTCTTCTTTTTTTTTAGTTTTTGATAATTAAATAAACCCAAAAAGAGAATAAAAGTTTTAAAAAAAAAAGAAAGAAAAAAAAAAAGCTCTGACAAAGGAGGTAACCACAAGACTTGAAAGGTGTTGTAAGAGCCCATGACTTCAGGGACCATCACAATTTGTACGAGCATCATCATGATCTTCATCATGACCATCATCATCATCATCCTACGGACGAGATTTTCTCGTTGACTTAGATTTTATAAGTGACGTTGAAGGATGGCAATGGACATGTGAAAATCTGTAGAGACCCTCACTTTTACATCTGAATTTCCCTGCTACATTTATGAAAGAAAATATATTGTTTTTTATTAGTGTTTTTAAAATATTACATTTTAATCTATTTGTAAGGAATTAAAACCAAGCCACGATTGGATATAGATGACATGACTTTTTCTAAGCAATGAATCAAAAATTTCGATGTTAGATTAATATAATCTCGATGTTATATAAAAACATCATAATTTCGATGTTAGATAGATAAACTATTTCTTAGTGGCTTAATTTATCAGAGTAGGAGTTTGATACCAAAAGAAAGTTAAGAGTGATATAGACAAAGAAGTAATAAGAGAAAGAGTTGCATCATTTTGGCTGAAAAAAGCATATGGTTTCCATGCTCTCAGTTTATCAATTTTCGATGTGTATACTATTTTGATTACTTTATTTTATTGTTACTATGTTTCCATTTCGCTCACATGTGTTGAAATAAATACTTTTTTGGGGAAAACAAATGAATTAATTATTTAAAATAAGAAAAGATGAATTAAAGAAGTTCCAAGGTACATCAACTTGTGCGCTTTTTACGATTAGCTTATGGATGCAGATAAAAAGGGAATGCCAATATGATTGGAACAACTTGCTGAATATATTTCAATTAACAAATAAAATAGAGTTGATCAAGGTTGTGCGGAGCTCTAGGTTATCTTCGACAACGAAGGAGCATTTCATTTCTTTCTTGGTTGCTCTATTCCACGTTTAGAGAATGTATTGTGGTTCTCTTGCTGAAGGAAATCTTTCTGGCCTTTGTTATCCTTGTACCAATTTCTTAAGTAATGAAATGAAGTTCTGACCAAACAACAAAAGTGTTAAGATTATTCATGAAACAATAATTCTGTATGGAAACTAGTTCTTACAGAAACGAATAAGTGGGATATTATGGATTTTTAAATTATTAAATACTTGTGGTGTGGATTAAAATCCATACAACATCCATTTCAATATTTTTTAAGATCAAATCCTACCAAACAAAATCAAATCGTAAAAGTGGAGAGATTGCTAAAATCATCATAGAACTCTTCATAGTCTGTCTGATAAGACACAAAAATGTAGATTATGATTTGATTTGATATATACAGTGGCGTAATTTTAATCGACTTTTAATTACGAGCAATATCATGATTCGATTTTAGTACTTTATTTCCAGTGAGGCCATTCATCGTAAATAGAGTTTGGTAGTAGTGGGCAGATTAGGATTATGTGCTTAGGGAATATCAAAGTGATTATATTTCTTAATTAACCACTAGATCCTCCCACCAAAAGACTTAAGTGCTGGCTCGTATTTTAACCAACTGCTTTTATATTGTTACAAGTTTTAAGTATGTGTGAAGGAAGCACCAAATTGCCATGTGCATATGATGAGAACTGTTATTTAATACATTATTAAAAATTAAAATTTAATCTATTTGCATGTCTTAATTTGGTAATTTAGTTTCTTGACTTTTCTTATTTTCCTTTTTAATCCATGCACAATAACATTTAATAATGTACCTAATAGTAATGGCTCGGTTCAACAATTCTGACCAATGCTCATGATGACATTTTATGTTGTTATATATCTTGTCAAGTTCTATAACTTTGAAGATAATCTGAGATCTAATCTACGTAAAATTATATATATTTGAATAGTTTAGTATAATAAGGAGAGAAAAAGAAAGAAACTAAACTGTCTTAAGTGTTTCATTAATTTACTTGCAAATACTAGCCTTTCGCTATTTTGGAAACATAAAAATCCCATCGGCGATTTCTATTATATGTTCTATCAGTTGACCTAACTGATCTGTGTGGCTAAACAGTATGTACGTTATATGAAATTGCTTTTAACTAATCATTAAGTAATGCCTTAAAAGTTAGGGATCGGATAAATATTTTTTAAAACGGTCTCACGAATCGCATTTATATGAGAGAATTTATTATTTTGTCTGCCTATTTGCGTACTTTATGAAGAAATTAAAATCACCTTTTCCTTAGTACTAAGCTTAAATTCATATCCACCTTTTAAATTAAATTTACACACACTATCTCCGGTTTATAAAACTATATAGTACTATTACTATGAGGTTTAATTATTATTCAGTTAATTTACACTCACGGATCTTCTAAATTTATCGATTGGTTTGAGTGCTTGAACGCGAAAGATAAAGAACATTGAGAGTTTACGAGTTTGGAACATAGAACATATTTAAAATATTTATCCTTGTTATTTACTTTGTGACGACAAACACAGAGTCTTGGAATTTTTTTTTTTTTAAATTACAAATTATTAAGGATTTGCAAGCAACAACATTTATTATTATGAATATTTATGATATGTGCTTGTAATGTTGCTCGTCAAAATCAAAGAAAAAGAAGCCTTTACACTAGAAGTAATGGCGAAACTAAACAAATGTGGAAATGGTGGGTGATAATAAAGTGGAATCATGTGCCACTTTTTTTTTCCCCTCAGACTATTCGAGTGCAAGGTTTTATCATAAAAACCACACTATGAGGGGTTTGATTTTTTTTTTAAGTCAATTACTAAATAGTAACATTCGTATATTATTTCAGTCAAAACTGAATTTTGCTTCATGTGATTTTCTTTTTTATTTATTTTATTAGGACATAATGTCCCACATCGGAAGTTGGAAGGGATCCTAAGTAATATATAAAGGGATATGGGCCACTCCACTCATTGCCAATTGGTTTTGAGTTGGAAGCCCACAGAACTTAACATGGTATCAGAGCCCGATCCACACATGTCCAACCCGATCCGACCCAAAGATGGTCCAATCATCGACAAGGCCCAAAATTGATGCCGTCGATCTAAGCCCGAATATTCCGAGATTAATGGCCAAAGAGCCATCATCTCGAGGGGGCGTATTAGGACATAATGTCCCACATCGGAAGTTGGAAGGGATCCTAAGTAATATATAAAGGGATATGGGCCACTCCACTCATTGCCAATTGGTTTTGAGTTGGAAGCCCACAGAACTTAACATATTTCACTTGCCATTTGTTTCCCACTACTTGTATTTCTGTTTCCAGTTCGTAGGTTTACGTAAACCTGTCTATACACTTTTCTTTTGTTAAGTTAAACCAAATCTAAATACTTAGTAATTAGTAGTATACATCAACATTGATATATATATATATGGTCATGACATGTGAACTTTTTCAGTGGATGGGTTTATTTACATGATGTCATAGATGTTGAATGGCGTGGTTGACGTGTGATACATGTACCGATTTGGGGATTAAGGGTCAATGCAAAAAGTCAACTTGGAAAAGCACATTACCAAAACAAACAAGGTCCATGTTCAACTTCGTACCCTCTTGTTTTTACCCACACATTCTCAAGCTTTTAAACACCTAAATCAAGATCTTTGGGAATGAAACATATCTTTTATAATCTACGTATTTAGATATATACTTAGTTCTTTCAACGAAAAAATCAAAGACACCAGCTCATACCGGATTTGTTTTTTTAGAGGATTAATAATCTTGTTTTTCCAAGCACGCTTAGTAATGAGAGTGTAGATGAATATGATGATTATTCTTGATTCGCAACGCTCGCTAATTGCCCATGTGCAGCATATTCCTTGGTTACTTCCAAGGCTACAAGCTAATTTATAAAATATAAAAAAGATTAGGTATATTAAATCATTTTAATGTAAAATAAATAAGTAAGTTAACAAACCCCACCTTGTTCACAGCACATAGTTGAACAAAAGCAGTACCGTCTCAATATATAATGAGACCTATGGCAAAACCAAAAAAAATTAAAATCCTCTTAGTAAATTTAAAAAAAAAAAAATTTGGGCCTTTTTCCTTTAAGAAATTTTATGAAACTAAAGTTGGACCCTTGGCATTTGCCTACCTTGCCTAGGGGTAGAGACGGGCCTGAACAAAAGCACGTGATCTGCCCCAAAGATTTGTAACTAATTAGTACATCTGCATGACATAAACTCTCAAATCAAATTATCAAATTGCAAATAAAACAAAAAACCAAAAAGACATATTATTCTACCTCATAATACAAGCTTAAATTCCTCACTTTATATTACTATTTTCTAATGAAACAAATTTACTATATCTTTCTAAATCGTGATTATGTTGAAGTCATGATTATGCAGTTATGTTCTTAAAGCAAAAATCCAAAGCCAAAGTTGCTAATATAAACGAGATTTAAGATTATAATTATACGTAATCCAAAATGATTAGAACGATCGAATTATCCGGAAATAAAATAAACACTTTTTCAAAATAAGTATTTCATTTTCAAGATTTAAATTATACTTTTGTGAAGCGAAAAGAAATTATTCTTATGTAAGACCCACCAATCTCAGACCATGCAAGCTTTCTTCCAGTGCACCAATCCACTTTCTCCCTAAACAATTAATTATAATTTTGTTTTTTTGGCCATTAGGAATCTAGTTTTTCTCTCTTTATTTTTTTTTCTATTAGGATTTTTCTCTTTATATATATATAAATTTATTTGTTTTTGAAAATAAATATTCTGCTGTCTGTCTCTGACAAACGCCACATGCATATGTAAAGGGGCACCAAAGACTTAAGAGACCCACCCACATTATTTTGTCCACATGGATGTGTAAGGTAAGGTAAACCTCTTTTTTTCATTTATTATTTCCTTTCTCTCTTCATTAATTATTCATTATTAACATTGTTAGCAATTTGTACATCTATTTTTTTTTGTAAGATAATAAAAAAGTAGATGCATTCACCATTGTTGACCATAAAAAGAAGCAAACATTCACCAGTAATATTAACAAATATATGTAGATATACTTTAGATTAGATTCTAGGATTGAGAAATCAAATAAACCACAAAATAAAGGTATTTATCCAATGAAAAAAAAAGAATTTAATTTGGTCTGAGCTTTCATGTGCATCACTTTCATCAGAGATGCATAAAAAATAGATACCTCATTATTCCCAAGCAGATTTTTTCAGAGCTTTGTCATAAATTTTATTTGTAAAAAAACAAATAAAAATATTAAACAATTCAATTACATTCTCTTACAATGTATAAATCTACGGATACACACGAATACATGTGTACACGCATGTGTATGTACGTACTACACATACATTATTACACAACCGATGTTTTATATATGCTTGAAAAGCTTTCCATATAATTGTAGAGAGAGCTCTTTGCCTTTTACAGACTCACTTCTCTCAAATAACACACCAAAAAAAAAAAGATATCATTTTTTTCTTCTTCTTCTCTTCTTTCTTCTTCAAGGAACCCTCCAAGAGAACAGACACAGAGAAACCTAATTTCTTGTCTGCTCATAACTTCACAAGTAGCTTTACCTTTGTCTTAATGCTGGGTTCTTCTTTGTCCTCCTGTCTCTTCCTCTTCTTCTTCTACTACTTCCTCTGAGACACAAAACAGAGGAGATAACAGAAAGTGGAGATTTTCAAGAATTGGTAATGAGAGAATCTTAAAGTTCCAAAGTTTTTTAAGAGTCAAAAACCTTCAGAGACCAGAGCTAAGAAGACAAAGAAGTAGTAGAAGAAGAAGAAGATGTCGGCGAAGCTTTTGTATAACTTGTCAGATGAGAATCCAAATCTGAATAAACAGATTGGATGTATGAATGGGATCTTTCAGGTGTTTTACCGGCAACATTATCCACCAAGACGTGTCACCGTCGCCGGAGATGAGCTCAAGTCTCTTCCTTCAGGTAGCATTCTCACTCTCTCTATCTCTCTCTCTTATCTTTCTTAGCTTGCTATGTCCTCTCCATCAAAAGCTGAAGAAAAATTATACGTTTGAGAGGAAAAGTTCTTCAACATAAGACATTGTTTTTGTATTCTAGTTCCTGACTAAGATCCTAAATCCAAGGTCCAGGACCACAAAAGATGAAAGAAACCAAAGCTCTATAACATGTCTTGTCTTCAGAATTCTCTATACTTATCTATAGGTGTATTACCTAACAAAACTACGTATTGGTTAAAAGTTAAATTTGGTGGGGAATTTTTTGCAGGCAAAACAAGTGACAATGTCGGTGATACCAACATTTCAACGGACAAGAAGGAAACGGTAAGAATCTGTAACAATTAGAGAAATGGTATTTTCCATGGAAGAAAATGAATATTAAAAAGTGAAATCTACTGGAATTGCAGGAGAAGAGTAAGAAGAAGAAGACCGCAAAGGAGAAACAGAGGGGAGTCTCCTCTGAATCGTCCTCGAGGTTATCGTTTTCTTCTTCACCATGCTCTTCGAGCTTCTCATCTGCAGATATTAGCACCACGGCTTCTCAGTTTGAACAGTCCGGTTTGATTCAAACGAGTAATAGTGAGAATCCGGTAAGAGAACCAACCAATGGGTCGCCAAGGTGGGGCGGTTTAATGATGCCGAGTGATTTAAGGGAGCTTGTGAAAAGCTCTATCCATAAGGAGACAAGAACCAGAGATGAAGAAGCTTTGTCTCAGCAGCCTAAATCAGCCAGAGCTAATGTGTCTCTTCTCAAAGAATCGTCACCATCTCGGAATTCTAATGAATGGAGCGAGGGACGGAGAGTAGTGAAGTTGAAGGACAGTCCTCGGTTCTCTTACGATGAGAGGGAGACAAGAAAGACAGGCGCCAAGTTGAAAGAGACCCCGAGATTGTCATTAGACAGTAGATCGAATTCCTTTAGGAGCGCAAGATCTAGTTATTCAACAGAGCCACAAGAGCTTGTAACGGGTCACAGGAGAACAACATCAAGCGTCGTTGCAAAACTGATGGGTCTTGAAGTCATTCCAGACGAGCCTGTGACCGTTCATAATAGAGAAAATCGCTTCTGCGACTCCCCGAGGCCAGCTTCCCGAGTGGAAGAAGATCTACAAAGATCAAGAGGTTCTGATTCATTCAAAAAGATGATGACTGCTACGTTTCCTATGAAAGCATCTCCACGGGCGCAAGTGGATTGTGCCAAGAACCAAGTCAAAGCAGCAGATGCTACTACGCTGACAGTTTATGGTGAGATACAGAAGCGGCTTTCACAGCTTGAGTTTAAAAAGTCCGAGAAAGACCTCAGAGCTCTTAAGCAAATACTTGAAGCAATGGAGAAGACGCAGCAGTTGATAAGCAAAGACGATGACAACAAAAATCTATGTTCAACCAATTTTATGCAGAGAACAGATCAACCAATTCCATCTGCAACAAACCCGCCGTCCAAGAATTTCAAATCTTCCTCTATTGTGGTTATGAAAGCAGCCGCGGCTCCAGTCTTCAAAGAGACAGGCATTTCTGGTTCCGCCTCTTTCTCCCCACGGAATGTTGCTTTACCAAATGTCAAGGTTGGAAACCTGAGGCAAACCCAGAAAGTCATTCCGAGGAAGCAGAGTGCCATGGATGAGACCTCGAGGCCAGGATTTTACAAGGGCCAGACAGATTCCACAATGAAAAACACTAGTACCAGACTATTACAATCAAAAAGCGACATGGCCAGGTCAGGGAAGATCCAGAAGCCTAGTGTCAGCCCAAGAACACCACCAAAGAAGCTCGGGTTCGAGAAGCAGTCTCGACCAACATCTCCAAAACCAGAACCGAACAAGATCCAGAGACAACTCAGTAGACAACAGACAGAGTCAGCCTCCCCGAGAAGAAAACCAGGGATAAAATCTCGTGGCCTACAGCAATCGGAAGACCGTTTAAGTGACGAAAGCAGTGACTTGAGAAGTCTACGATCTGACAGCAACGTAAGCTTGGCCTCTAACCTTGACACTGAGGTTACAAGCAGGTATAACTATGAGAGGAACAGTGACATTACGGAGCAACACACCCCGAAACAAAGGGTATAAACTTTTCTCCTAACGCAAATTTCACTTGACAAGTTATTCACTAGTACATGTTTCACAGAATTTCATCTATATATCAATGCAGAGTCCAGACTTGGGAATGAGGTCGTTGCCAAAACCTCTGAAAGTTACAGTGGAGCAGCCCAGCCCGGTTTCAGTTCTTGATGTAGCTTTCGATGAAGATGAGTCACCATCCCCTGTGCGGAAGATATCCATTGTCTTTAAAGGTGAGTCACTGGGAAGGTTCAACAAATTTCAGACTGGCATTCAATTTTTCTTCAAGCCTAGAAAAGAAATGTTAAACTACAAGTTCATTAACATTAAACTCGTTACATTTATCCACAATATATTCAAACCAGATTGCAAGTTTTGATTTGTCTAAAGTTTCTCACCTTTACCATCTCTTGCCACAGAGGACGCTAATCTAAGTTATGAAGAGTCCCAGTGGATGAACAAGCACAACAACTTATGTAGATCGATTGTGTGGCCTGAGAGTAACGCGACTCTCAAGCAGCCTGATGCCGAACTTATGGAGGGTTTCATGGAAGAAGAGGCTGAATTCAAAAATGGTGACCACAAGTACATCTCAGAGATACTGTTGGCATCAGGGCTTCTGCGAGATATCGACTACAACATGATAAGCATTCAGCTGCACCAAGCACACCTACCGATCAACCCGAGCCTTTTCTTTGTACTGGAACAGAGCAAGACAAGCAATGTGAGTCCACAGGACAACAAGCACAAAGGCAGAGGATTTGGACAACAACAAACGGTGAACCTGATAGAGAGAAGCAAGAGGAAGCTCGTATTTGACACCATCAACGAGATCTTAGCTCACAGATTCGCTGCAGAAGGGTGTACGAAGCAACCATCCATAATATCATCAATCAGCACTCAAAGGATACCCGTAAAAAGTTCAAGAGGGAAAGAGCTTCTGCAAACTCTGTGTTCAGAGATTGATCGATTACAAGATAACTCAAAGTGTATCTTGGATGAGGACGATGAAGATCTCATTTGGGAGGACCTGCAAAGCCATGGCATGAACTGGAAGGAGATTGAAGGAGAGATACCAGGGTTAGTGTTAGACATTGAGAGGCTTATCTTCAAGGACTTGATTGGCGAAGTTGTGACAAGCGAGGTTGCAGCTTTTCCAGGAACGCTCAGAGGGCAACCAAGGCAGCTTTTTCATTGCTAATAATATTCCTAATTAATCGTCACTTAGAATTGTAAATCAAGGAATCTAAATCATCCATTTTACAGAGTTGAGAACATTTGGTTTTTTGGTTCTCTGAAAAGCCTTTTCCTATGTTCTCTTCTTAATTATTTATGTAAACTTCTTAAATGTTTATGTAAAGACTCAACCCAAGATAAATCAATGTTATATCCATCAACAAGAATATTTCAGCAAACCTCAATTGATGTAAAGACTTAACATCACTTCTCTTCCAACAATTCTGAATTAAGTTTGAATTACTAACTCTGCCAGACCTAAAAGAATCGAGTTTAACTAGAACTGAGGATATTATATCTTCATTTTGAAAAAATGTTTCACAGGCAAATGATGTAAAAGACCGAACACCCTTCTCTTCCTCTGGCAGTTGAGTCAGTAAAAAAATCTCTTTCCCTAAAAAAAGTCATGTATTCAATTGCAAACTATCACTAAACTCAGGATGGGAAGATATTCTGTCTACAAATTCTAAATGACAAAATACCTATTTTACATCTGCGTCAATAATTTCGCGCTTTTCTTCGCATTCTACCTTCTTCTCCCTCTTGTCTCCATCCTCTTGAAACCAACCCTTTTCCTCTAAGCACTGATTTAACGTCCAACACACAGAGGCTTTTCGAGTCCCAATCTTGAAACGAAGCAAAGCTCGTTCTGTTCTTCCACCATCTCTTTTCTTTCCATCTTCCATTTCAGCTAATCTGTTCTTGTCGTTGATCTTATCAGATAGAGCATATGCCTCAAGTGCTGGAATGTGATGGCTCTTGCTCATATGTTTCTCAGGAACGTGGTTAATGCTAATTTCTTCTTTCGTTAGCTCTGACGGGGGAAACACACGTGACAAGTTCTTCTCTCCAACCCAAAGTGGTGCAGCAAGAAATGGGTTACCTTCCGGTTCCGGTTCCTCAGTTGGTTTCTGAACATCCTTTTGATCCATGGATTTCTGAACTTTTAATCTATCAACAACATCGACAGACTGCTGCATACTAGACAAAGATGGTCCATTTTCTCTACTTTGCACATCCCCTTCTATTTTGTCAACATTAGTCTCCTCTGACCCGTTAGACATCTTGGTTTCAGGAAATGCAGGAAGCCAAACTGGAATATGCTCATCTGGTGGCTCTGCTCCAATATCGGAAAAGCTAGGAGCTGGTCTTTTTCCTCTGTTAAAAGGGAATCGGGGAAGAGAATAAACGAAAGGAATCTCCTCCGCTTCTCCTGTATAACGAATAATATCCTTGACGACACCAGAATCAGCAAGACAATGCTCAACATCATGAGCACCTTCGAAACCCAATCCAGATCCCAAATCCTCCAGTGCTTGAACAATGTCCAGAGCATTACCTTCTACTCTACCAGCCATATTAGCATAGAACTTCGCAGTCTTCCCAATGTTTTGAATGTATTGAATCACTACATCAGTTAATGTTTCAAGAGCAGTCTCTTGAAAAGAACTGAATCTCAAACCTTCGCGTGTCTGTGATTCCTGGTAACTGTTAATCTCAACGCTCTCGCATATCTGCGCCGCGGCCATTCTAACGACGGCGTACGCAAAATCATTGCCACGAGAAATACTTCTTTTCCCTTGTAATTCTCTCCGCTGCTGACTTCCACCCTCTCCGCCTCCATTGGTCATATTCAACCTTTATTACAACTTTACACAGCGTAAAATGTAGAACCATTTCTTGAATCAACCCAACGAAATTTGCATTCCTTTGACACCAATATTGTTTTAACTCATCTCCCACGGAGTTCTCATCTAGGTACCTTAAAAACGGAGAAAAAAACACCAAATTCAACATTGAGCTGAAGAATAAATTGAACCAAATGACATACAAAAACGAAGAATAAAAACCCAGTTGCCCAAATTAGGAAAACGAAAATTGAACTTCAATAATTATCAATTCTTCCCCGAACAAAACCCTAGAAACTCAATGAGGTCCAATTCACCGTATAAGAAGGGACCGATTAAAAACGAATCCGTTAAACAGAAACGAAAAGCTTACCGGAGAAGAAGACTTCCCCGTTGAAAAAACCAACGGAGCAGCGGAATCAACTAGGAAGAAGGACCAGACAAACTCCGGCAGACACTCACGAAGAACCCAATTGAAAACCCTAGCGAAAGGAGTAAAATTTGGGAGGAGGTTAAGGGTTACGGAGGTACCAAGAAACCCAAATCGAAGTATAAAGGCTCCAAATTCTCGGGCAACGATAAAAACCCCAGCTTAAAACCCCTCGATCCAGAGAGGGAGAGAGATAGAGAGAGAGATATTGAAAGTGTGAGTTTTTCGTCACCAACTTTATAAGCGGAAGTAGATGACTAGAGGAAAGAGGGAATGATAACTTCACGACCGAGCAGATAGAGATCTCGTGACAATGCTCTACTCTTCTAACACGTGTCCTGTCTCCTTGTTCTTCACTAAAACAATTTTGCTATGTGCAATTTAAATTCCAGTTAAGCAATTCTTTAAATCTTACTAATGAAATCACATGTAATAATTGTTGTTACTAATGGCAGTTTCACATGTCTTTGATTATAGATTTGTAATCTGGTCACAAGTTCAATCTAAATTCTAATCATTTGTATTCACGGTTACTATTTCTATATTAACTAGGTCATGTTCCGTGTTGTGTACGACATTAAAATTATTTTTAAAATCTAAATAAATTTTGACATGTGTTTTAAAATATATATATATATATATATATATATATATATATATATTTTGTGCATTTTATTTTTCATTAAAAACAATTTTTGCTATGTACAATTGAAATCCTAGTTAAGCGATTCTTTAAATTTTACTCGTTTAATAAAATCGCAAATAATCATTGTTGCTAGCTACTAATGGCAGTTCCATATGTCTTTGATTATAGGTTTTTAATACCGCCACAAGTTCAATATGAGTTTTAATAATTAGTATTAAACGTTATTATTTCCATTTTAATTAGATGATGTCCCGTGATGTTTACGGTATTAATTTTTTTTAGAAATTTTAAGTAAATTCGGATACGTGTCTTTTTACACTTTCCTTATTTTTTATTTTTTAAACAATTTTTGATATGTGCAATTTAAATTCCAGTTAAACAAGTCATTAAAACTTATTGGTGTAATAATTGTTGTTTTTTGCTACTAATGGCAATTTCATATGTCTTTGATTATAGGTTTTTAATCCAATCACAAACTCAATATGACTTCTAATAAATACTATTAGACGTTATTATTATTTTTTAACTACATGATGTCCCGTATTGTGTACGGTATTCAAATTATTTTGAAATTTTAAATAAATTCGAAAACGTTCATTTTAATATGTTTTTCGCTTTCCTTGTTTTTCATTAAAAACAATTTTTAAATCCAAGCTAAAGCAATTCCTTAATTTAGGAAAGTAACAATATATTTGACTAGCATTAGGTAAAGTTACCATTTAGTCAGAAAAAATAGGAAAGTAATGATATATTTGACTAGAATTAAACATTTACTGACAATCTTATCTATACTACTTTCTTAAACCGGAAAACTCAAACAAAAACCAAACCCAATTTCCGATTGAACATTTTTAGTGGCAATCTTGAATTGGTTCGGTAGTTTGGAGCATTACTCTCGGTTTAAGATTAGTTCCCTCCGCTACAAGTTACAACTTCTGTAGAAGAAGATTTAAACTATATGATAAAGTTTGATCATGCAAACAAAGATAATCTTCTAGTCTTTCCTTTTTTTCCTTCTTCTACTTCTTGAATCAATCACGTCGAAATGGACAATAAAATTAAAGCAAGAGAACCAGCGATTTATAAAAACTTTTTGGGATTGCGGTTCAGACGTTGGCTTTGACAACAACGACTTCCTTTGTGGCGGTAGCTGAGGTAGAGTCTGAGTTGATGGGATGAAATAAAATTGTTGTTGTGGTTGTGGACCTTGTGGTTGCTTTTGCGGCTGAGACAACTCTGAAAATAGTTGGTTATCGTAAACGTTCCATATGGTTTCCAACGACGGCATTGTGACACTTCCATCTTCTTCGTTATGCAGTCTGCCAACAGAAGATATAAAACAAGAATGAGTTTTTGATTCAGAGAAACAGAATTAGGGCTAATGTGTTCTTGTGGCACAAGCAAGCATTCTCTAAAAACAGAGCAAACTTATACATGGGGAATGTGAAAGAAGAGATGCTGTTGTTGCTCGCCTCTGAACGACAACAAATGCTTATATCGTCTTGTATAATCTCTTTCACATCATCGTCATCATCTTCAAATGTTGCTTTTTCTTCTTGTTTACTCTTTATTACATTTGAAATATCTTGTTCTTTGCAATTGAGTTTGATCATCTCTTCTATATCGCTCTCATCAATATGAACACAAGAAAAATTGAGCTTTTTCATCTATTTTGTCTTTCGCTTATGGGCTGTTTGATTATATATGAACACGAAAAATCTCAACAAAAGTCTTGTTGTTGTTGTTGTTTGTTAACTATTGAAGCCATTGTATTATGGCGTTTGTTAAGTGCACGGGAACGATTTAGGATTTATGTAAGCAATTAGTTTGTAGTTAACAAAGTTTTACCACTCAACCATTTTTAGCAAAAAGTTAGTAATCTCGAGAAAAAAAAAACAAAAATCATTAGTATTGGTTAAAAACTTAAAATACATGTATTAATCAACAAGAGTCGAATTGTCTATGATGTAATAGAAATTTGGTGCTACTTAAAATATAGGATTTACATATTCTAAAAAAAAGATAAGAAATAATATTTACTCGGTTCAGTTTGATTAATTCAATTTTCTTTGGTTTGGTTTGTATAAACAGAGGCCTGAGCGGGCCCATCTTAAAGATCCAAATGCTTTGGGCCCAAAATTGATATTATCTCACCCGTCGAACCACATATTTCTGGTTTGAGTAGCCCCGGTATGATTTAAACCGGAAAAGGAGGTCAATTCCGTAATTTTAAATTTCCTTAAACCCTGTGTCTGGGTGATTTTGCTACACTTCATCGCCTCGAGCCAGAACCCTAATTTACCTCCGCGTCTACTTCTTGCTCCGTAACAGGCCATCGGAGAAATTAAGAGGCAAAAATGGATGTCGACAGAGAAGATGTTTCTAGAAGACTTCACGTTAAGTTCGTGACGAAGCTTGACTCTCCGTTCAAAGTTCCGGTCAACTCCGTCGCAATCCCTTCCAATGTCACTCGTCTCGGTCTTTCTTCCATCGTCAATTCTATTATCGAATCCGGTACCCTCTTCTCTCCATATCTACATGTAGTTTCGACTGCTTGTATTTATTGGCCTTGTCTTTAAATTTGTCAAATCCTAAGTGTGCTAGGTCTGTTTAGGAACTTGTTTGTACTTATGAATTAGAGCTTAGATAAAAGCATCCATTATTGTTCTACCTTGGATTATGCAATATTCCTATCTGAGACTCTTTGGATGAACAGATAATCCTGAGTGGAAAACTGAGCCATTTGATTTCCTGATTGATGGGGAGCTTATACGGATGTCACTCGAAGAGTTTCTTCTTGCAAAGGGAATATCGGCGGTAATGTGTTTCATCTTAATATTCCACTATTCACACCGATTAGTGTAGTTGGGAAATTTGTTGTACTTCTCATTTCGTGAGGAACAGAAAGTTTGTGTTTAATTTCAGTGTGGTGGCTGTTGCCAGTGTCTGCGTCATGGAATTAGTTCATCTTTATCTTGGAAACATATACTTAAGTTCATTGGTTCTTACAGGAGCGTACTCTTGAAATCGAATACATAAGGGCTGTGACACCACGGAAGGAAGAAGAACCCTCCTTGCATGATGATTGGGTCAGTGCGGTGAATGGTTCTTCTCCCAGGTAACTATTTTTCCTACTGCATTACTTTATGATGTACAATTTCCCTATAAGCTGCTGACATATTTTACGATGTTTTCTATAACATCAGTGATTTGAATCAAAAATTCTTATTCATTTTTATGCACAACCACCTTGTCATATGGAAAATCATAGACATGTATCTTTGTTTAATATACTCGCCTGCCATATCATTGTTGTTAGAATTAGTCTTAATTCGTTCCAATTCAAGGACATCCAGTGATCCGTATAATTGTTAAGGATTAATATAGTCATTTGTTCTTGTTCGTAAAGATTGTGTTAGTGGTTGTCTTGATCTCGCTGTTGGTATTTGCAGGTTCATTTTGACTGGCTGCTATGACAGTTTAGGAAGGTAATCATTTGAATCATTTATTTAATCTCATATTGATTATCTTCGTCCTTTTGCATTGCTTTCCAAATTTGCAAGAATCTTAGATTATTTGGTTTTTCTTCTGATAAGGGTATGGCGTTCGGCTGGATCATGTTCACACATATTAGAAGGCCACTCCGGGGCTATCTCCTCTGTTGCTTTAGTTAATTCCAACGGTATGAGCATAGCATGAGAAATCTATACTATGCCTGTTCTGTACTAGCAAATGATATTAACAAGAAGGATTTTTCCTTTTTTGCTCATTGATTACTCCTTGTTTTTTTTTTGTGTTGATTTTGTGCATCCAGATGCAGAAACTGTTACTGTAGCTACTGCCTCTAAAGATCGGACATTGAGATTGTTTAAGGTAATCATGGATGATATATCATACTTAAAAACCAAAGGTTAATTTTACGTCTAACTAAAGGTATATCTACCTGTATGAAGTTTGATCCAGCTGAATCTGTTGACTCTACTACAAAAGTTAGAGCGTACAAGATATTGCGTGGACACAAGGCGTCAGTGCAAAGTGTTTCAGCTCAGAAATCCGGGAACATGGTTTGCTGTTACCCCTTACACTTAACTTGTGTTTTGCAAGTATAACTACGTTGCTATATTTCTTCGAGCTAAGCTTACCAACTTTTTTTTTGTTGTATCATGGAATTTAGGTTTGCTCGAGTTCATGGGATTGCACGATCAATTTATGGAACACAAATGAGTCTACTTCCGAAGGGGAGTCAGTATCAGTGAAGAAAAGAAAAGGGAATAATCAGGCCGAGGAATCTCAGTCAGAGGTACCCGCAATAAAGTCTGGATAATATGCACTCTTTTGAAACTTACTATCTACTCTTCGAATCAAGAAAAAGAGAGAAATGTTCTCCCAGTTGTTTTCTGAGTTCAAGTGTCTGATATCAATTACGATATTGAATTTCTTACAGGGAGAGGCGGTGACTTCTTTGGTTGGACACACACAGTGTGTCTCATCAGTTGTTTGGCCAGAGCATGATGTAATTTATTCCTCTTCATGGGACCATTCCGTAAGGAGATGGGATGTTGAGACAGGGAAAGATTCTTTGAACTTGGTATGCCTTCTCTCTCTCCTTTTCTTTCTTAAATATTCGGGCACACACCAGACTTGTTGTTGCTGAAAAATCAGTGCTTTTAAGTTGTTTCCGCCAAAACTTAGAGCTGGTTTGTTTCTGTGAAACTGTAGTTCTGTGGAAAAGCTCTCAACACAGTAGATGTTGGTGGTGAAGGTTCTGCCCTTATAGCTGCTGGTGGCTCAGATCCAATCCTTAGAGTATGGGATCCTCGTAAGCCAGGTAAGAGATCCATATGAACACACGCCAAGTCAATATAATATAACACAGTTGATAAACTCTTCATTTACTCTGTAGGAACATCCGCTCCCGTGTTTCAATTTTCTTCACACTCATCATGGATTTCCGCCTGTAAATGGCACAAAAGCTCTTGGTTTCACTTGCTCTCCGCTTCCTATGACGGCAAAATCATGCTCTGGGATCTCAGAACCGCTGTAATTACAAAGCACACACACTCCTTTCCGTTATAACCCATGGTTTTCCCTCTTTAAAACTAATCTTCTTCCTCCTTTTTCAGTGGCCTTTGTCAGTAATCGATACACACAATGACAAGGTAAAGTAAACACACTCTTATTTTCTATCTTCTACTCTTTTACTTCTTTCCGTTACTCAAATGGTGTAAAAACCTTGGTTTTAAAGGTTTTATCTGCCGACTGGTGGAAAGGAGAGAGTGTAGTCAGTGGAGGAGCAGACTCTAACTTGCGAATTTCTTCGGGAATTGCAATTTCTTAAAAGGTATGAAATCCAAAATCTTTTGACCATGTCTTTTCTTACATGAAATGTGGAGCAACGAAACATTACTCAGTTTCGTAAGGTCTGAAATCCTAATTCTTTCAACTAATTATTTTCTTAGATGAAATGTGGTGGAACTCAGAAACACCAACGATCACGATCCTGGAATGAGACTGTTGTAAGTTCTGCTGAAGAAAGCTTATTGTCTTTAAGGTTGTATACTCTTCATATTCTGAAATGTTAAATCTTAATTATATTTTTGGTGGGAAGCAATTTTGTTTTTATTGTTTAAAAACGACTATTTTTTTTTTTTTTTTAAAAAGCTATTTCCTTGTGTTTCTGCCGTGCTGAAGACTAAATTAGTTATGCTTTCTCTGGCCGAAAAATAAATAGCATCAACTACAAAATCTACCATCTTCGTTTCCCATTTATGTATGTTTTAAAATTATAGAAAAATTGCACAAATACTACTACTGATTTAGAAAGAGAATAGTGATATCTGAATTCCAAACCATGCCCATAATTTTGCTGAAAAAAGATTAAATTAAATAGTTCCCAGTCAAAAGTTAATCTTGCCATCGTAAGTTTGTTTGAAGTTTGAACTGCCAATTAGGTGGACCAACATCATGAAGGTCCAAACATTTCCCATCACTTGTACTAACCTTAAAAGACAAACTCTCTCTGAAAACCTGTCCCCAATTCCGACGCATATATCTGAAACCAACCACCGCTCTTCGAACCTTTCACCTTAACCATACATCACCAACATGTTCAACGTTGTAAACAAGAAGCATCAAGAAATAAGGATTTCCGGTGAACTGAAACTTGACACCACCATGTTTACGCGGGCATAAAACTCGCCTATATTTCACTGGACAACTCTGGCTTTGTACTCAGCAATCTTGAGGAACATTGGTAACGAGAGATGGATATGTTTCTGCGGCGGATTGCACCAAACACCTTTGGTTTTGGTGTATAGTTTGCTGGGCAGAAATTGGTGGCTGTGACGCGTATAGGTTTGGCTCCTTTGATGCACGCTTATGGATTGTTGACGCACGTTATCTCGAAGCATGCACCGTGACTCCATTATTGAACAAAACCGTGCTTAGAGCTGTCGTCTCTAAACCGTAGCCTTGCTCGAAGAGATTACCGTACCCACAAGCTCCTTCCTAATCACGGAGTGGAAACCTCTGCATTTTTTTTTTCCTCTAAGCTTGATTTTCGCCAAGCTCCTTCATTTATCATCCTAAGGGTTTTGTATATTGGGACCGATGAAATCGATCCAAAAACAGTCTCGATCTCGACTCGGTTTGGATCAATCTCAGAGGTCCCAATATTGAATGAGCTAATACAGGTTTTATCCGAAAAGTTTTATCTAAGCTTTTCCAAAGATACAACAATATCCATATATAATCTTCTAACATATATCTTCGAAGGATTAATTAATGGAGTAATGAGATTTCATCGAATACATATATTAGATGTATATAATATTTTTGACTAGCAATTTTTTTTGGATTTCATAAATTTTAGATGGTGGGTCACTTGACCCAGGTTAAATTATGAAATAAAGTACTTTGTATCTAAAACCATTAAACAACAACAGCACAATTGGCAATATCCAAGGGTTTTGACCCCCCCAAACCTGAGTTCAAACCACCATCTCAACACTTTTACTCCTTTTTCCCCCATTTAACCTTAAATACATGTCTTTTTTTTTCCTTATATATATTTTTTTCCTTAAAAAATCACAACAATTTATATACCATTTTTAACAGCTTATGAAAATGATTGTTTTTAGTGTTTGTATAATATTATAATAAAATTAATTATATTATACTATTTTTTAAAAAAATTTGACCCCGGTAAAATTTATTTCTGGGTCCGCCACTGTCCATATATAATCTTCTAACATATATCTTCCAAGGATTAATTAATGGAGTAATGAGATTTCATCGAATACATATATTAGATGTATATAATATTTTTGACTAGCAATTTTTTTTGGATTTCATAAATTTTAGAAACGAAATATAGTTTAAACATTTTCTTTGCAAATCAAAATGCATATCTTGTTTGGCAAAAAAAAAAAATGAATATCAAAAACTGGTCCTGGATCCTGGGAGATTACAGGCCTAGCCCAAAACTTCCTTATTAATAAAAGAATATAAATAAATGAATATATGGCTTTCCAACAAAAAGAAAATGAATATTTATTTTAAATCTATCATTAATGAGTAAAAATATCGCGTTTCAAAAAATCAAAACGACCCCTGACTACGAAAATAACTTAACCACCCGAAACTACCCCATTTTACTTAACGATTGTTAACTGCCATCAAGTGAATAGATGAGGGTATAACCGTAATTCAGTAGAGGAAAAAATACCATAAATCATTTTAATGTCTAAAAATGAGGAAAATTTCAGGGGAAGATTGCTCATTTACTTTCCCCGCCAATTGCATCTTCCTAATTGCCTCTAAATTCTTCCCTAATTCCAATCTAGGGCTCAATTCTCTATATGAACTGATAAACTTTCTTCAAAATCCTCTCAAATTCCCCTTTGATTCTTCGATGTTCTTCGAAATCTGATACCTCGAAACCCTAATTTTTTGAATTCGTGACTACAGTTCGATCCAAAGATGAGCAATCCAAGCAGTTCCGGCTGGGGTTCAAGTTCGAGTTTGACTCAGTTCGGGATCGGTTTGGCTAATACTGTGCAGTCGGAGGTTGCTCCTTACTTGCCGCTACCGTCGTTACCTATATTCTGTGGTGCGGCGGAACCTGGAGAGTTCAAGCTGTTCGATGAGGTTGGCGAAGGTAGTAGCTACAGGTCGTTGGATCGCAGTGAGATTCTAGTGCAATCTAGTAGAATCGCAAACATGCTTCAAGAGACTGACGTTTCTTACCTGTAAGCGATCTATCGTTTTCATATTTGGCAACTATAATTCGTGTCACTGGAAATCAGAAACTAGTTAGTGCTTTTTTTTGTCAATTGGATTGGTGAAATGTGTTGCTGTTCGGTTGAATCTACCTCGTTGTTATTATTGTTAAGTCGATTATCTCGTGTGTCATATGTGAGTTTAAGAAGCTAACGAATCTGCTAATTGATGAAAATTAGTTGTGACTGCAGTGAATAATAGGTTGTCTTGTTGGCTGATATAAAAGAGGTTTGATGATTAGATATTGTTTACGTCTTCAGGTTTGGGCAATTTTGTTGGTGAAGTGATCAGTAACATTTTGTTCTGTGCTGGTTAAAGGGGTTATTTTCAAGGCTGACCTTGAATTAAGTGATGATAGTTTGAATTTTCTGTTACACAGGGAAATTCATGCGAGACTATGATTGTAGAGGGCACTAACTTATTTTTCTCTGATTTGATCTAACAGGGATCTTAGAAATGAGGCTAGGGCGCCCGATTGTAATTCTGGGGAGCATTTTCAGTTATATGACCAAGTTCTACGATGCAATCCTGGAGCATTTGAGTATGTTACCCCCGGTAAATGAAGCCTTCTCATTTTTTCCTTTTTGGGCTAATCTGCGGAGTAACAGATTTCGGGGGAAATATTGAACATCTTTTGAAAAGAATCATAGGTTTTAGATTATTTGGTCCGCATTTAAGATGCCTTTAATGCTTGATCCTAGTAGTATCTTCCTTCTTTGTTCATCCAGTCAGGTGGTAGTGAACCTCTATTCGACGTTCCAGGAAAACTTGTTATTGTGTTAGTGTTTGATAGATTTGATATGTTTGTCTTTATTATTTATTACAATTTTCAAGTTTATCAGGTCCGACCTGCGATCCAGTCTTTACCAATGAAGTGCCTCAAAAGATAATTTCTGAGCCAATTGTTCCTGTCAAGATGCATCGACAGACGGATAATCATTTAGCTAGGAGTATCGAACCTGAACCTGTGAAAAGGGTATTACGATCAAATCATGTTGAAGAAGATCATAGTTGGCAGCACGAAACTCTGACAAACCAGTCACCGAAAGATGTTACTGCATATCATGACTCTCGGCCTGAAACGATCACCATGAATGTAAGTCCATTATCATAATCTTCATCTATAAGTGGCTTTCTTCTGTGCCATGTACATAACCAAATGAAAGTGCAGGAAATTTCTGCTTCCAAAAAGCCAAAGGGAAAGAAGAAACGTAAAGATGACTTGTCTTCAGTTCAACCAGATCCATCTGTGCTGCAAGGTCTGTTTGTCCTCGTTTCCTTGTTTTCTTTGCATGCACCTCTACCCTCTCAGTAATTGTAGTTTTTTTAATGCTTGTTTAGAGTCCATTGTAAATAGCTTTTGTGAGATGTTGGAGGACTTCTGTGGCAGAGCTGAAGTCCCTGGTGATGATAGGGATGAAGCAGAGTGGTCATCAGTGCCTGTTGATGAAGTTCGTGTTCTTGTAAATGAATTGATGACTATACGGTCAAAAATGCTTCTGCATATGGTGCCTGTTGATATTCTATCGAGGTTATTGCGCACTCTGGATCATCAGATACACAGGGCAGAAGGCTTGTCCATTTATAGTGAACATGTGAGTAATTTTTTGTTTGTCTCTCTCTATTTGCTCCTCTCTTGCTTTACAGTTGTGAGGATTCTTTCATGTTGCAGTCGACGCATGGACTGTTTTATCGTACAATTTAGCTTTCAATCAAAGTTATTTTTTTCTCTGTTCGAAGTATATTTTCTTGGACTTGCAAGGATGCATTATTGATTTATTTCTTTGTACTGTGTGTTAAATTATCACGTTTAGTATTATAAAAGTGGCAAGTACCTTTTTTTCTTTTTGTACCTAACATTTTCTGCGCAAAAATATTTCAGTCAGATTCAGATTCAGTTTTGTTGGTTCTTGGTGCCCTTGAGTCAATTCATGCATCGCTAGCAGTGATGGCCAACAGTGATATGCCAAAGCAGCTCTACAAGGAGGAGGTGAGTGCTTCTTAAGTGTTATTTGCCCTGAAGTCTGTTTATGGTTATCTGCTCACTGCTACCGTTCCACCATATTTGAGTGATTCATTTTTTTATATCTTTTTTACTTCTTTCAATCAGATAATTGAGAGAATTCTGGAGTTTTCTAGGCACCAAATGATGGCTGTTATGTCTGCTTATGATCCATCATACCGCACTGGAAGTAAACCGGCAGAAAATGTGGCATTTGAAGGTTGTTTTTCCAATTTACTTTGGAAGTTGCATTTGCTATGCATATTCTGTACCAATGTATGGCATGTCATTTTCCTATATCTGAAACTTGAGTTTTATCCTAGTATGTAAGCACAAAGATTGTGCCTTTTGACATGCTTTGTTGTTTTTTCAATATTCTCATTTCTATTCCACAAGGTTATGTTCTACTTACACAAATGCCACATGCTTTTATAGGTGATGATGATGATGATCCCGATCATGACATGGGCTCAGCCAGCAAAAGGCGGCGCATAGGAAAAAGCGGCAAAGTAAAGAAGTCGTCAGTAAACAGGTTTACTAATTAATACCCATTCTTTTGTGATTTTAGTTGCACACATTTTCCCATCTGCTATTTCTGTCTGTAGGATCTCTGGAGCAGTGAATACTGCACTACAGAAACTTTGCACTATTCTTGGCTTACTCAAGGACCTGTTGTTGGTAGAAAGGTTGTCTGACAGTTGCATTTTACAACTGTTGAAGACAAGTATTACAACATTTCTGGTGGAAAATATCCAACTTCTGCAACTTAAAGCAATTAGCTTAATCGGTGGTGTAAGACTTTCCACTTACTCCATAATTCGTATCTTTGCTATGTTTTCTGTTCTAAAGATCAGTGTCTTCACGTCAGTAATGTTCTTTAAATATTTTAAATTTCTATTTAATTGCAGATTTATAATTCATATTCTCAACACCGAACATATGTGATAGATGAAATATCTCAATTGCTCTGGAAGTTACCTTCCTCGAAACGAGCATTGAGAGCGTATCTTCTCCCTGATGAAGAACAGAGACAGATTCAAATGGTCACTGCTTTGCTCATTCAGTTGGTTCACAACAGCACAAACCTTCCTGAAACCTCGAGACAGGCTTCCAGTGGAAACTCTATACTGGAGACCCCAGTTGATGCTGGCTACCTTACTAAGTGTCATGAAGCGGCTACAGAAACATGTTGCCTCTTCTGGACTCGTGTCCTTGAACGATTTACCAGTTTTAAGGGTCAGGATGCTTCTGAGATAAAATTGATTATTGAGAATCTTGTTATGGACTTACTGACAGCATTAAATCTTCCTGAATTTCCGTCTGTGTCTCCTATTCTTGAGGTAAATGTATTGTGTTACTGTGTTTCTTCTTCTAATTACAAGTGAATATTTCTTTCCACTCTGACAGGTCAATTATTGCAGGTTCTCTGTGTCATACTGCTACATAATGCAGGGTTGAAATCAAAAGATGTCTCTGCTCGAATAATGGCCATTGACTTGCTAGGTACAATAGCTGCAAGGTTGAAACGTGATGCTGTCCTCTGCAGTAAAGACAGATTCTGGACGTTACTAGAGTCAGATAGTGAAATTAGCGTTGATCAAGTTTGCACAAAAGATTGCACTGTTTGTTTAGGTAAAAGGGCTGGGAACTTATTGGTCTGTCAAATTTGTCAAAGGCGGTTTCATGGTGACTGTTTGGGTTTAAAGGAACTAGACATTCCAAGTCGGAATTGGCACTGTCCGTTTTGTGTATGCAAGAGGCAACTTCTTGTACTACAGTCTTTCTGCAAGACGGACACCAAGGGTACTGGTAAGTTGGAATCAGAAGAAAGCTTCGAAAATCCAAGTATGATTACAAAGACCGAAGTTGTGCAACAGATGCTCTTGAATTACCTTCAGGATGCAGGATCTACTGATGATGTGCATACTTTCATTTGCTGGTTTGTTCCTGACTCTTTTCACACGGATTTTGCAATATAGGTGGGTCTTATATGGAAGGTACTTTGTGCAGGTTTTATCTGTGCCTTTGGTATAAAGATGTCCCAAAATCTCAGAATAAATTCAAATATTACATTGCTAGACTGAAAGCAAAGTCAATAATCCGTAACTCTGGAGCAACTACTTCGTTCTTGACAAGAGATGCTATCAAGAAGATTACTTTAGCCCTTGGAATGAATAGTTCCTTTTCCAGAGGATTTGATAAGATTCTGAACATGCTCCTGGTTAGTGAAAGGTTTTGTGTGCATCTTTTTTTCTAAGTTTTCATATTTCTAACTGTGTTATATTTTTCAGGCTAGTTTAAGAGAGAACGCTCCCAACATTAGGGCCAAAGCTTTGCGAGCAGTAAGTGAGCAATGTGTATAAACACATAGTTCATTCTGTTTGTGCCTAAAGTCAGAATATAGTTATGCTATTCTAGCGATGATAATACATTCTGTCATTGGCCATGACAGGTTAGTATAATTGTTGAAGCTGATCCAGAGGTACTGTGTGATAAGCGTGTTCAGTTGGCTGTTGAGGGAAGGTTTTGTGATTCTGCAATATCTGTCAGAGAAGCAGCACTGGAACTTGTTGGTAGACATATTGCATCACATCCTGATGTTGGTATAAAGGTAATTGACCTCTATCAATATTGTTATATCACATTCCCCACTATTGCTGTTTCTTTGCTGACCCATGGCATTTTTTTGCAGTACTTTGAGAAGGTCGCTGAAAGGATTAAGGATACTGGAGTGAGTGTTCGAAAACGAGCCATCAAGATAATACGTGACATGTGTACTTCAAATCCCAACTTCTCTGAATTTACAAGTGCGTGCGCTGAGATATTATCTCGTATCAGTGATGATGAGTCTAGCGTTCAGGTAATTTTGTATTCAGTATGCATTGTCCTCATTTTTAGTGTGATATTATGCTTTACACAAGATCTATAATAGATATTTCTTCATCTACAGGATCTTGTGTGCAAAACTTTCTATGAATTTTGGTTTGAGGAACCTCAAGGGCATCATACTCAGTTTGCTAGTGACACTAGCTCCATTCCACTGGAACTGGAAAAGAAAACCAAGCAAATGGTTGGGTTGTTAAGCAGGACCCCAAATCAACAGCTTCTTGTAACAATTATTAAGCGTGCCCTGGCCCTGGATTTTTTTCCTCAAGCAGCTAAAGCTGCTGGTATTAACCCAGTTGCTCTTGCATCAGTACGCAGGCGCTGCGAGCTGATGTGCAAGTGCTTACTGGAAAAAATATTACAGGTCAACATTAATGCTTCATGTCTACATTGATGATGGGTTGGTCAAGAACCAATAACAAACATCTTTTATTCCCTCAGGTAGAAGAAATGAGCCGTGAAGAAGGAGAGGTGCAAGTACTTCCTTATGTACTTGTTTTGCATGCTTTCTGTTTGGTGGATCCTGGGCTGTGTACACCCGCTTCAGACCCTACTAAATTTGTCATCACCCTACAGCCATATCTGAAGAGTCAGGTTATGTCTTATCTGGTCCAAATTCTTTTAAGTTTCGTAAAGGAATGATTCTGTTAAGATTAAAGAACCTACCTATGCTTGTTTTCTTTAAAAATATACTGGTGGTATCCAGAAAAGAAATCAACTGTGTGTGAAGGCGTTTGCACTATAGGATCTCAAACTTTAAGTGTTACTAATTGCCTTTCGTCCTGTATTTATTGCAGGCTGAGAGTAGAACAGGAGCACAGTTACTAGAGAGTATTATTTTCATTATCGATTCTGTCCTACCCTTGATCCGGAAGCTGCCTCTAAGTGTCACAGAAGATCTGGAACAAGATCTAAAGCATATGATTGTTCGGCATTCGTTTCTAACTGTTGTTCATGCTTGCGTTAGGTACCCTCTATATTTTAACTACCATCACTCCTGGCTCTATTCATTGTCTTCTCTTTCACATACGTTCATTGTTTTTGGGACGATTACATGTCTTCATAGAAGATGCAGTCGAGTAACATCAATCATCTTTTTTAGGAGACTACCTTCTATTTAATTAGTGCAACCCTTCGAATTCTCAGGTGTCTTTGTTCTGTGAGTAAATTGGCGGGGAAAGGTGTTAGCATAGTTGAGCATCTTCTTCAGTTCTTTTTTAAGCGGCTGGAGGCCCAAGGGTCCGATAACACACAGGTGGGTTTACATTGAAAAGATCATGCATCAGGATATTTTCATGTTTTAAGCACAATTAAGGTCTTGGAGTCTTGTTTCATGCACATAATTTTACAAGTGGAGTATGAGTATCTGTGGGTCGGCGGTATATTGCACTTTTGTGGCTTGCATTTGTGAGTGTAAATTTGGTTGCATCATTACCTAAATTGGTGTTTGTTCCTATACTCGTTGGACTGTATTTTGTTTAACTTGAAATAGACACAAGTGACTCCCATTTCCCTCTTGCTTAGAAGATCAGTATTCTCTACTAACACTGCTCTTCATTGCGATTTTACTGCCTACTGAGAGTAATATTCAATATTCACATATATCTCATTCGGCTTAGTGCTGACTAAGTTGGGATAATTGTTATTCTTTACAAGATGAATCCAGCAACGGATTGGTTTGAAGCTTAATGGTGAAAATATTCTGTCTATTTCAGATTGCTGGGCGGTCCCTTTTTTGTCTTGGCTTGCTTATTCGCCATGGAAACTCTCTTATTAGCACCTCAGGTGGCAAGAACTTCAATCTCTCCAGCTGTCTCAATTTGTTTAAACGACATCTCCGAACGGAAGATATTGCTTTGAAAGTCAGGTCGCTGCAGGTATGGTGCTTACAGTGCTAGCTGTTTCACATTCTCGATATTGCGATATGCTAGAATAACGGTGTCCCCAAATTTCCTGTAGGCTTTAGGATTCATCCTAATTGCACGACCGGAGTACATGTTGGAAGAAGACATTGGAAAGATAATCGAGACTACATTAGCAGATGAAGCAAATGGGCGTATGAAGGTAATATCACCCATCTATGTACGTTTTCTATTTATATGGTGTACAAGTTTTGTTTTACGCTTACATATGATTGCATCCTTTTTTAATGCTCATGATCCAGATGCAAGCATTACAAAACATGTATGAATACCTTCTTGATGCGGAAAAACAATTAGGATCCGAGAAAGCCAGTGATAACGTGGTAAACCCAATTGAGCAAGGTGGCCATACTGTACCTGTGGCCGCTGGTGCAGGTGACACCAACATTTGCGGAGGCATTGTGCAGTTGTATTGGGATAAGATATTAGGTAGATGCTTAGACTTTGATGATCAAATTCGCCAGACTGCTCTCAAGGTTCGCCTTTTTTTCCAATAATAATTTTTGCTTCTGTCTTTTCTCTTGTCTGAATTATTGAGAGGTATTCTATTTCGCAGATAGTGGAAGTTGTGCTACGTCAAGGCCTAGTTCATCCTATTACGTGTGTCCCGTATTTGATTGCCCTCGAGACAGATCCTCAAGAGGCCAACCAAAAGCTGGCCCATCATTTACTAATGAATATGCATGAGAAGTAAATCCCCTGATTGGATTTTACAAAATTTCACATTATTCGGTAATCATGTATTAGCTCACTAACAGACTTTGAAATTTTCATCAGGTATCCGGCTTTTTTTGAGAGCCGTCTTGGTGACGGACTTCAAATGTCGTTTATCTTCATGCAATCCATCAGCCAGGTCACTTCAGAACCAAATCAAAGTCTTCAGCAAAAGGGTTCAACAAACATGTCGAGCAAAAATGATCATACTAGTAGTACTCTCACACAAGCTAGACTTGGAGTTTCTAGGATCTACAAGCTTATCCGTGGAAACAGGGTTTCTCGAAACAAATTTATGACTTCGATTGTTCGCAAGTTTGATAATCCAACCTGGAGTGGCTCAGTAATATCCTTTCTGAAGTGAGTATTCGCTCTACAAAAAATTTCACATTCTCTCTGTGGTAAAATAAAAACTAACTTTACTGTTTCTCTTTACAGGTATTGCACTGAAACCCTTGCTTTACTTCCATTCACATCACCTGATGAGCCACTCTATCTTGTATATTCCATAAACCGAGTTATGCAAATTCGGGCTGGTGCAGTTGAGTCAAATTTGAAGGCTTTGTTACATAAAGAGTCCGCAAAGACTCAGCATGGAAATGGAACATACCAACAAGGTCCGATTCCTGGACATATGCACATGATGGATCTAAACACAAGAATCCAAGAAGAACCAACACATTGGAATTCATATGCCCATCCAACTCCAATTGACCTCAATGGAGCAGTATACCAAGATTCAAGGGATCAGTTTACTTCATATCAAGTCCATAATGGGAAAGCAGATGTTCACAAAATGACCTCATCTCATCCTCCTGAATTATCCACCGATGATCTGCAGAAAATTCAGGTAGTCTTCTTAACTTTATTTCTTGTGATGCTTAGGGTGTGAAAATCGGGGTTCTCTTTGTTCCAAATTTTCACTTTTTCGGTCTAGGAAGATAACTAATGTAAACCGAATCTTGCTTTTAGAGGTTGGTACATTTTGGTAAAATTCGGGTCAGTTCATTTTTGGTTTGGTTTTAATCAAATTACTCAATTTTCTTAAAACAATGTTTCAGTTTGGTGTTTCCTTTATCTAAGATTAGTTTTGGTTCTCCGTATATAGAAAAACTACAAACCTTACGATGATTGAATTGTGTTTGAATTTTTGGGTTGGCAGATTGGTTCAGTTTTACATATGGTTGGTTTATCAAAATTAAGCATTTTTTATATCATCGTTACTGTTATATATAGCGTGTTCTTCTCATGCCACTCTTTCTTTTGGTACCATTTCAGGTTGATTGCTTAGCAGCTATAGCTATACAACTTCTTTTGAAGCTCAAGAGATACTTAAAAGTCACATACAGCTTAAATGATGACCGGTGCCAAGTACGATTCTTTCTTTCCACTTCTTTTTCTTTTTCGTTAACTTTGTTCACGAAAACATGATTGGTGTTTCCTTTGGAAACAAAATATCTCAGGCCTATTCTCCAACGGAACCATTGAAGCCAGGAGACCCTCTGTCCAGACAAAGCGTTGCCTTTGACCTCAGCGAAACTCGCACTGACTTACCTTCAACATATCAAGACTTAGTTCAGAGATATCAGGTCAAAACCCCAAAGTCTTTTTGTTCACTAGTAAAATTTAAATCCCTGGGCAAAGAATTCATCATTTTCTTCATCTATTTTGTTTTGCAGGAGTTTAAGAACGCAATGAGAGAAGATACGGTTGACTTCACCATCTATTCAACAAACGTCAAGAGAAAACGCCCAACGCCAAGAAAAACTTCAAGATCTGCTAAAAAACCAGTGGCCTACAACGAAGATGATGATGATGACGACGATGATGACAGAGGATGGCATGGAGGAGGAGGAGGAGGAAGAGGAGCTGCTCGGAGACTGAATTACAGCACCAGAAGTAGCAACAGAAGGTAAAGGAACGACTTGCTCCTGTTATTAGCTTACTGTACATAAAGCGGCACTAAAAGATTATCAAAACCGCTGTTTTTAGGCTCTTAACCAATGTACAGTACGATTTCTTACTAAATTAGGAAGACACGAACGAATTGAAAAGTTAAAATCTTTTTGTTTAGAAAGAAAAAGAAAAATCGAAGGGAGGTGTAGTTTGGTCAATTTGATCTTTAGATGATATACTTATTCTTATTGTATTTGTTTCTGTTTTTTTTTTTCTTTCTCTTGATCCCATTGTTTTTAAATGATCATATTTGGTTATCTGTTTTGATCGCCTTTGGTAAAATGATGCTCTTGAGTATCAGTTTCTCTGCCCTATGTTTTTTTTTTCCTTTTCTAGAATGGTTAGTGTATTCATCGATTCTTTTCTCTTGATCACAATGATTTTGTCATCAAACTTTAAAAATGGATAGTTCAAACAACATTATTTTTTTCCATTTTTTTTTCTAAACAAAGCGATCATATCCTAAGCAGGGCAATGAAGAAAAAAAAATTGCTAAACGCTAATTTAAAATAATTAAGATCAGTGCAAATTTTAGAAATTTGGAACTAGTCTAAAAATTATATAAGATGAAATACACTATTTCCAAATAATAAACGTTACTCATCTTGTACAATTTGTAGACTTCCCAAATTTCTAATGTCTTAGTTCATTTAAAATAATATTTTAGGTTTGAAACTTAGAACAGACTTAGAACAGTTCCTAAACCTTTTTTCAAAAAAACTTAGAACATTTTCCATTTCCCACTTCCCAGTATAATATAGTGCAAGCTTGTCGACAGAATATGAGCTCAAAAGACCCTTCACGCGCCTTTGTCCTTTCAATTTTCGGATATAGGCAAAAACTGCGTAAATCTGTGGTCTATAACCTGGAAGATATGGCGACACGCGCTAAACGCGCTTAGAGTGCGAGTGGTTTTCGTATATGCATATATGGGTTAACGCGCGGGGATACTAGTCAGCCGTTGTATAGCCCATATTAATCGGGCTTTTAATGGGCTAGATACACTAACGCGGCCTAAAATTGTCTTTCTTGGTAAAAAAATTTGAACAAAATAAATAAAAAAACAGGTCAAAAGTAATGAAATTGGTCGTTATTTTTCAAAATTATCAGTCTAGTTGTAAGCTAATTTTTTTCACTTATAAATTATTTTTAACTGCAAAGTTAAGTTAGATTTCTTTTTTTAATTTGGAAATAATTGCCTGAATTTATACTAACTTATAAAGTACATTAACAAGAATTATCAGCTATTATCTCGTTAGTTTGTAAATATGGTTTTATACTTAAATTTAGCATATATATATAGTTTTCATATATAATTACATGAACTTTGTTTAGTAGTAGTGAAGTTAACAATTTTAGATTATTTTTCTATAAAATTATTATCCGAACAACACATTTGTTGATATATATTAAAAAAAGAAACCACATTTCTTGATCTAAACATAGTTGATACACCAAACTATGACGTTTTGTCAAATTTATTCTAAAAAGACATGCATAATACCGATACGTGAAATCTCAAAATAAAAAGTCAGCTAGTGAAGGAAGAGTAGAAACCCGAAACCAAACCAAAGTACCAAACCAACCTGAGCTGAACAATTTACTTGATGATTTTCAGCACGTCGGTATAGCTAAACCGAGACTTTGAAGATGTTTAAAAACAGCTAAAAGGATACTTCTTCGATTTAAGGTAGGATGACAAACAGAGGCTGCATAGTTTGTAGTACAAGTAACCATAAGTTACTGATCTGAAAATCAGTTCAAATAAGATACCGGAAATAAAACAGAGAGGGAGAGATTGTGAGATCGATACCGTGTCAATGCTAACTGGTTTTCCATCTTCAGCCAGTAATTCAGTGATGGTTCCTGACTTCTCAGCCTATTTTCAAGACACCATTTCTTAGGTTAAAGACTTTGAGAGCTCGCAAATAATTGATAATTGATCACACAAACATATATAAATACATATATATTGAAAGGATCATCAAATTCGCAAAGTTCGATTGCACGCTATCGTAATGTTATAGAGAATATCAGACCTCAATCTCGTTCATCAGTTTCATAGCTTCGATAATGCAAACAACTTGACCTTTCTGCACCTTGTCTCCAACCTGCAAAGTGCAAACAAACAAAAGAACCCACATGAACTTAAAATGTAGTGACTTTTCACTGGATGATTTATCGATAGAGAACTATCAAAACTTTGATTCGACTTCATCCAACAACCAAAGATTTGTTAGGTTTTATTTGTGCATTTTGTTGTAGTACCTTGACAAAAGGTGGTTCACCAGGTCCAGGAGATCTGTAGAAAGTACCAGCCATAGGACTCTTGAGTGGAGGATGAGATGAGGATGGGGCGGTTGTTGGTTTTGCTGTTGCAGGGGTTGAGGAAGGAGTAGGAGAAGGAGGAGGAGGAGCCACTGGTTGAGCTGGAGGCATTGAAAGGTCTGTCATTAAAGGAGGAGGCATCGAGTGATAAACTGGAGCTGGTGGTACAGCTTGCTGTAAAGCTTCCTTCTTTCGAATAACGATCTCACAGTCGAGTTGCTTCAGTTCAAGTTCCACTATGTCTTTTGAATCCACAAGCCTTAATAAGATCAAAATGTTTAGTGCTTTGATCGAAAGAAACTAAACTAAAGGATAGTAAGGGATTCATTAGATTTTGGACTTACTTAAGAAGACCTGAGACTTTAGCCATAAATTCAGAGAGCTCGGCGGGTTCGGGATCATTGGTTTTCACTTTTCCGTTCGTATACCCACCATTAGTCATTGGAGTAGAGTTAGAAACAACCTTGGTAAAGTCGAAATAGATGAAGAAGGTTACAATCGTACTATTAACGTTTAATTGTATGGAAACATTGTTGGTAAAAAAAAAAAACATGCAAGCTCTACCTCATTGGTTGTTGCACGCAACCTCCAGAATGTAGACTGATTCTGTAGAAGACGAATAAAAGAGAGAAATATGAAGCAATGTATACTAAATTCAAACAGTCAGCAGCTCGATCACCATTGTAAAGTAAGTTCCATAATTACCCAACACACACAGAAAAAGGCCAATATTTTCGTAAAGGGTCACACTTGTTTACAGGATCATTCATATGCGAGAGACACAGAGAGAGAAGAAACCTGAGAAACATGGGAGGGAAAGGAGATGCCATTGGGTTGCGGCTGCAATCGTTGAGTCGAGATTCCAGGAAGAGATCCGACCCGCCTGTTCAGGGCACAGATCTTGGCGCAAGGTACCGACAATGACGCCATTGTTGAGACAGATGAAATGCAGTGGACGATGAAACCGAGGAAGTAGGAAGGAGAGAGAAAGATGAGAGTTAGAGAGAGTGAGAGAGAGTGATATATCTTTTTTTTTTCTTTTTTTTTCCTGGTAAAGGAATCTGATTTCGATGCTTACGAAGAAACCCAACTCTTTTATTAACTAACTTCACCAAACCTGTCAAGTGTTTTGTTAGACAACGCTCATCTTGTCTTCTTTTCAGTTCAATCGTGTCATGTCATTGTGCCTCAGTGTTTCTATGACTTATTGTTCTAGTATTATATACCAATATAGATACGTGTGTGCTATATAAATATGTGTGTTCAGCTATACCCTCATTGATGTGTTACTGGTCTAATCTCCGGAACAATCTTTGAACCTCCGGAACAGTCTTTGAGCGGTTGCTTCCATCTATTCTGCATTCATTTCATGAATCCAACAGTCTTTTGATCCAATCTTTGGTCACAATGTCTGCAAGATTTATTACTCAACAATATCCAGTTAAACTTTAACATATTTTATACTTGGTCACTTCAGTAAATGCAGATAGGTAGGGTTTAATTGAAGACAAGACAATGAGTTTTTTTACTCAGCTAAAGTTGTCTGTGGCTTTTGGTCAAAAAAATATCTTATCTTTATAACTATAAGTAGCCAAAAAATGTTAATTAAGACTAAACTACACTTATCTTAGAAGTTAAACTATATAAAAAAACTACACCTAATTTACCAGCCGATTGGAGAAATCATGATGTAATCTATCATCACCTGCTTCTGCCATGCCCATGGAATTTCCCCGTGGGATGCTTACGCAGGAGCATTCTGTGATACTTGTTTGAATGAATGTTTCAGAGATAATAAATAAGAGTGTGAAGAGGAGAAGAAGGTGTGTGAAAAATAATCAGGGGAAGGTAAGGGAGGCTCAGTAGCGGTTCCAGTAGGTTCTGCGTCTGAACCAGTTGTAGTCTGGTAATTCTTGGATTGGACCAATGGCTGAGATAGCCATGTCCTACAAAGTCCCAATGTAAATTATCAGTGTCCAGGTTTCATTGTCTATTTTTAGCCGAAGCTAACCCTGAAGGCAAGATCTCTTTAAAAGATGCAGATAACTAACCTTGTCATAGATGTATTTGTTGGCAACATATTTCACTGTGCTGGCATCAACAGCATCGATCCTTGCAAATAACTCAGCAGTTGGGATTCTACGACCATATGTCAGCAGCTGTAAAAACACAATTAATTGTGTGGTTGTGTGGTTGGGCATACCTAATCAGATTTGACAATGATATACCTAGTATTCCAGAACTCGACTAAGAACCTACGGTTTCTTTTGGGGATCAAAGAAGCCTTAAACTCTAAGGATAGCTGGGGTTTATTCTCTTTCCACCAATAAACTTATTTCATAAGCTCTAATCAAGAGGTTTACAAGATCTGGCTATTATTATACGTCAAACAAGATGGATGGCATACCTGACGACCTATATCTTCAGCAACTGGGGTAGTTCCATTCATGTTTAGCAATAAAGAAGACTTCAGCTGCAATAGGAGGAAGAACACTAACAATCAGTACTTGCTATTGAACTTCCATAAACACCCTTTATGAGTTTCAACAAACTGATGAAAGAGAGAAACGTAAACAATTACATGGGATATTAGCCAGAGAATGCTGCAAAAGATGGGTCTTTTACCTGATTCCGTGCCCGTGTCACATCATCTTCTGATACCTGGTAAGCTAGCTTGGTTACTGCATACGTAATGGCATGTGCTAGATCATCCAAGCAATCAGGCTGAAAATGTACCCAAAAAGGTAAAAAGACATGTACTCCCAACATCATAGAATCAAAAAGTTTCTCTTAGGAAAAAATGTTCAGTTAAGTAAAAGATGCTACTATGCTAGAGGATAGATATTAGATATGGAATTCCAAGTTCACCTTAGCAACGGCATAAATGCCAAAAAGACCAGTATCCTTATAGTTGGTGTTGAATGTCATTATGCTTTCAGCTAGTTCACTAATGGCAACCTTCTGGGCCAGCTCAGAGCTGCTCAGACACATAATATTGATCACATCAAATCCAGAAAACATTAACTGAAATCAACAGCAAGCTATATTAACCAGAAGAAATTCTCACCCCATGTGTTTGCCCCCACCAACACTTTTATTCCATGATCCCAGCATAGTTTGCATAACCATAAGAGCAACAGAATCCGGATCTGTCCAAGATGCTCCCTCAAACGCAATGGCGAATTGTGCCAGAGGTAGGTCATCATTAATCATACGAACCTGACAAAAATTTCAAAAGAAAAAAATTTGGAGTAATTTAATACAAAGAAATCAATAATATTCGTTATATCTATACCTCAGAGCCTGTAAACTTGGCAGGTTCCTCGTCGACCAACTGAGAAGTGGATGTTGAATCAGATGACAAATTCGTAAATGATTCCTTCACTTGCTCAACAAATTCCTCGTGTTTGACAGCTCCTGCAGCAGCAATAACCTGAAAGACGTATTTCTTATGAATCAATACGGGAAAAGTAAACCACAAGTGATTGCAAAACATAAAATTGTATAGTTTTCAAACATTACCGTTCTGGGAGCTGTAAAGTGGTTCTTTATAAAGTTCTGAAGATCATCCCTGGTGATTGATTTGATATTTTCAGCAGGTCCCAATATAGTTCTTCCCAGAGGTGTGTGTTGGAAGGCAGTTGCATGCAAATGGTCAAGCACAACTTCCTGTATTTCTCCCTCAACCTTTCAACACGGAAAAAAAAAAGAACAATCTTCGTGTGATTCATCGCTATTGAAAAGAAATGCAAGTGTTTCGAGCAAGGAAACCATCGAGATGCAACAATAGATTACTGATTACCTCCTGCATTTCCCTCAAGATCACGTTTCGCTCTTCGTTAATTCTTGCCTCTCTAAACTCAGAATTCTGAAATACATCAGCTAATATATCCAAAGCCTGGTTCACATTCGTATCCAACACCTTAGCGTACAATGTGATATGTTCTCTCGATGTATACGCGTTTAACTGACCTCCAATGTTCTCGATTTCTTCCTCCAATTCCCTCCTGCTACGCCTCTTCGTGCCTTTGAATAGCATATGCTCCAGAAAATGAGCCGTACCGTTTGTCGAATCCGACTCAAAACGCGATCCGGCGTCAATCCAGACACCGACGGTTGCAGTTTTAGCTGAGAGGTTAGACTCAGTGGCGACACGAAGTCCATTGGGTAAAGTGGTAACACGAGTCTCCGGAGCAGACAATATATGATCGTGCGAGGCAAGTCTAGGGTGTGGAGATGCGTATTTGAGGAATCTAGATTCCGGATTCTCAAGCTTCTTCAGTTTCGAACTCACAGTCTCTGCCGCGTTGTCGTAAGGCAGAATATGCGGCGGCGGAGGGGAAAGAGTCGCCGGAGTTGTGAACGGAGATACGTAAGCGACGGCTGATGAGGCTAATCGTATCGCTTGATTGAGACATAAACGTATCTGTGACCGTCGCGCCAAGGTTAGTAACTGCTTCATCGCCGTGGCTGAGTAAGCTTCTCAAGCTCTTCTAGGGAGGGATATGAACTAACAAGTAAGAAGCAGCTATTGAAAACGGCGGCGTATTTCCTTTTTGGTGAAACGATGCGTATAAGCCGCTTAAAATTATCTATAGGGCCCATAATGGGTTATACGGGTCGTGTCGATTCGGGTTTCAATGTGATTAGAATTAGACCCGGCCCGGAAAAACCCTAATTGAAAATTGATTGCTCAGATATATATACACTTTCTAACTGAAGATTGTAAGTTTTTGGCTTTGCGGAGAAACGGAGTGATTCAGGTGAGTTCTTCATTTCCTGTGCAATGGCGACTGGTAAAACCGTGAAAGATGTTTCTCCTCACGATTTCGTGAAGGCTTACGCTTCTCACCTCAAGCGATCTGGAAAGGTTAGTGGCTTTGTGCTTCTCTTTCGACTTTGATAATGAGTTTTAGAGGGAAGAATTGAGAGTTTGAGGGAGCTTTCTGATATTGTAGCTCAATGCGTTCATGTGATATAGACAGAAATGATCATTCTTTGGGTCAGTGATGAGTGATCATAGACAGCTAATTGGAAATTCATTGTAATAACAGTTGTTTCTTTTGTCTGATGTAGATCGAGCTTCCTCTATGGACAGACATTGTGAAGACTGGTCGTTTGAAGGAGCTTGCTCCATACGACCCTGATTGGTACTATATTAGAGCTGGTAAAAAAGCTTATCTTTCTCTTCGTTTATTTTTGGTTCTTGTACTGTTTTATAGAGTCGTTGTATAGGTTGTTGATCTCTTGTTTGGTGCAGCTTCTATGGCCAGGAAGATTTACTTGAGAGGAGGTCTTGGTGTTGGTGCTTTCAGAAGAATCTATGGAGGTAGCAAAAGAAATGGAAGTCGACCACCACATTTCTGTAAGAGCAGTGGTGGTATTGCTCGCCATATTCTCCAACAGTTGGAGACAATGAGCATTGTCGAGCTAGACACTAAAGGGTAATACTTATTTCTTGCTAAATGCACTTTTCGTTGGAAGACCTTGTAAATGACTTACTCTCATCTCACTCTCCTTTGTTCATTCTTTGTCTCAGGGGAAGAAGAATCACTTCAAGCGGTCAACGGGATTTGGATCAGGTCGCTGGGCGTATTGCTGCTGAATCATGAAGAGCTGTTGTTCTCCTTATGCTTGCTTTGGGGGAGCCTCAAGAATGTTACCGAGCTTTTTTGGGTTTCGTGATTTTAGATCTTTACTCTCTTCTGTTGTGATCATTTTGACGAACTAATTTGATATTGAAGCTGTTAAAGTTTTGTTCTTTACAGTGATTTTGTATCCAAGTTTACTCTTCTTCATAGAAATCTCAAAAAATAGTTTACTCTTCACTATGAAACTCTTCTAATATGTCAGGTATATCCAAATTTGAACTGGAAGATGATTGTCATATCTTTCTTGACCAGAACTAAACCAAAGTACACAGATGAATAGTACTGTGAATCATCTGATAAATCCAAATTCAAACAGGAGGATATGTGTTATATATCTTTCTGAACCAGAACAAAACAGATTTTGCAAACAAATGTGGAAACATTCTCATTTTTAGGTGTAGACCAGATTATTACAAAGGTGGAACATGAATGATTGTCAAATCTATGAAACTGCAACTAATTGGTTGCTTCATTGAATCGCTTACAGAAGGTAATGTAGTTTTGAAAATGAGAATATGGACAGGGATGATATAGTTGTAAACCCAAAAGAAGCTTTTTAGAGAAACTGATATTGGAAATCGCTCATGCAGGAGCCAGTTTCACTCCAAGAAGATGAACTGCAGCATCTGATCTTCTTGTGCTGCGGTATGTGGAACTTGGGATCTCGTGGTGCAGTTGGATGTTTGCTCGACCTTTTAATGGTAAAAGAAAACAACAATAAGCAATTGTATCAGCTTTTGCAAATAAGTTCATTGTTATAAGAAGGTTCACTCTATTAGTTGGTCTGTGAAAACTATATGGCTGCAAACATATTTACCACTTGAAAACGATCTCTATATTACCTATCATGGTCTCATAGAGAGATTCATACAGATAAGGTAGCCTAAAGTCGTCTGATGTATATAATAAGAAAGGACTCAAGGAGATATCAAGATTCAAGAGGATAGTATTTATGTACCAGTCTTTTACCTTCTTGGAATGAATGGTCGATCAAAGTATGGCATTGGTTGTGCTTTTGGGACCAATTCTTTCCTCAGCCTTCTTATCTCTTCTTCCTCTGCCAACTACAAAAAATGTTGGATATCAAAATCAATTGAAGCAAGACTATTATTGGATATGGCCACAAAATCTCATATAAAAATTTACCTTCTGTTGTCTTTCTCTTTCCATTTTGTATTGCTCAATGAAGTTCATCTTCTCCGCAACCTAGAAAAACAAATTCACACTTTAACATGGAGAAATTTATTGGAACAATGCTCTAAATGATTCGACAGTATCAACTACGTACTGAAGCCAAATCATTCCAGCGGCTATATTTTAAGGTATCTTGAAAAAGTGAGGGCACAACTCTTTACGATGTGGACTTCAAACCCAACAAAATGTAGATTAAATCATTGCATTATCAAGGTTACCTGGTAATCAAATTCTGCGCGTTCAACTGCCCGGACATCTGAGTGAAGCGTCAAGTCGACTGGTCTTGTTATATCTTTCCAATGAGGCTTAACTAGACACTGAAACAGAAACAACATTAGATGCTAACATGACCATATGCAAGCCTCTTCATATTTAACAAGACATCATCATCTTTCATTTCAAACTTAAAATTGAATTCTCTGGGAGGGAAGATTCATAACAATAGTTCTAGTTTGGCCTCTAAAATCCTGCAAGTTACCAAGCAAAGCCTGCTTGCTTACCTCAGGTTCATCAGTTGTCCATGGAAGACCTTGAGCAATGGGGATTCTCATCTTTTCTTCCTCCAACGTTATTTCATGAATCTTTTTTGCAAACTCTTCCTCTTTCATTTTACCTCTTTGCTGCAAAGAAACAAAAGACCAACCAACAGTCAGGACTCGATTTCTCGATTTCTACCATGAAATCGGAAAACTTTATATGTTTTATTCATCTAAAAACTCATACCTCAGTTCTAAGCTTAAACGGCTTCAGTGAAGTGACCTTAACCTGCTTCTTCTTTGATCTTCTACTTCCCATTGTAGTCGATGAGTCCATGCTCTGCCATAAACAGAAATATCAAACTGATTATTAAACTTTATTGACATACTAAGCAAGACAGATAATCATCAAACAGCTAAGAAAAATGAGATCCTGCCAAGACACTTACATTTCTTCTGCTTCTCCTGCCAGCATTTGAACTCCCACTCAAAACACTGAAACATCACAAGATCAAACTATTCAGAACAAGACAAGTTCATAATTGAAGTGAGATCTCTTAGTCAACACCAAACTAACCTGCCACGGGTGCTGTCCCATGACGAAGAAATCGAAGCATTGGGGTCTAACCCCAGATTCTTAGCTGTTAAGACCAATTCAGATGGACAAAACGAAGAACTCCATGGATTTTGCTCTTTCTCTCCCTCCATGAACTTAGGTTCCTCTCTCAATCCAGGCAATTCCCACTTCACCGGCTTCTTCGTATCCTCTTCGGTTTGATTAATCTCTTCTTTCTTGTTGGCAGTCTTTGAATTACTAAAGCAAGTGAGTTTCTCAAATGCTTCTACAAGATTCATCACTTTACCAGATACAGCAACACTTTGCCGTGCTTCTTCAACCACCTTAGCCCTTGACCTCTTCATTGTAGAAGCGCCTATTTTCTCGGATTCCCCGGATCCTCCTCCATCTCCAACATTTTGTCCGAGATTACAACATTCCTCCAAATCTCCCTTTTCCTCCTCCGATTCAATTCGATTTTTGAAGAACTCCTCTTGTGAAGCACGCAGCGTTTCATATGCAACACAAACACACTTCATGTTCCCCTTCTTCCTCTCTCCGCATTTACAATTGATCTCAGCAACCTTTGATTCTGTAACCGCTGGATCCTTCTTCCCTTTCCTAGAATTCTTCTTCGCTACCACAACAAACTTCCTCTCTCTGATCCGATTCCGGGGAGAGAAAACCGCCTGGATAGGGTTTTTAGGGTTCGGACTCTGATTCTTCTGTGCCGATTTCTTCGCAGATTTCGTGAGCGGAGATTTAGCCGGACTCGCGTGTGAAATGTTAGGGTTTGCATTCTCCAACGATCTGGAATTCTCTTGAACCTTGGACTGAAACTTGCTCCGATCCTTCACCGGAGTCACTGGTTTTCCATTCTTCAAAGTCAACGACTCCATCGAAGATAAGAACAGATTCTGGAATCAAAAGAACAAAACGAAGACGAGCAATAATTGACCGGAGATGAAGAATTAGGGTTTTTTCTTGCTATGGAGTGTTGAAATTGAATAAGAAGGAGTCGAAGAAGAAGATAGATTTGGGGGAAAAATGTGACCGTTGCGGCGCTCTTTGGACGCTCTCTAATAACGGCTATTTTTGGTGCTTTTTTAATAAATAAACTTAGATTACTAATAAATAATTATTTTCCTAATCTTGTCCGTTAGATCATCGAATTAATGATAATGCTGATTTTAATCCACGTTTAATGCCACGTCACATTAAAATTTCAACACTTTGACAGCAAATTTGTTTCGTGTGATATTAGCCGTTGGATCAGAGAAATGATTGAGCCTATTTGATCCACGTTGTACTTCATGTCACATCGAATTTTCAGACAATAATTCATTTTATCTAATATTAACCATTGGATCAAATGATCAGATGCTGACTTGTCCACGAATACTGCCACGTCACATAATTTTCCACACTTTCGTTTTTTGGGAACTTCTTCCTTGATTCACAAACTAGTTATCATTTCGTAGCCAATTAAGTTTCATCATCATATTTAATCATCAAAAATAACTAGCATCGTCGTTGTCCTCTCTTAGCTAATGGATCAAAGATCATTAGAAGCTGCTGCTAAATCTGGAAACATTGGTCTACTATACGAACTAATCCATGAAGATCCATACGTTCTCGACAAAATCGATGACGTGCCCTTCGTCAATACTCCTCTCCATGTGGCAGCCGTCGCTGGAAAAACAGAGTTCGCCATGGAAATGATGAACTTGAAACCATCTTTTGGTCGCAAACTTAACGCAGACGGACTTACGCCATTACACCTCGCTGTCGATCATAGTCATTTCTGGTTAGTATTTGAAGTAGTTAAGGCTGATCCAAGCCTTGTTCGTTTTAAAGGGAGACATGGTACGTGCTCTTACTTATTTGTTGAACCCTTAGTTATTTTTTTCTCTTTCAAAATCTTTAGCACTATTCAATCCGAACTAGTGTTATAATATGTATCTAGTAAATTCAATCTTGGAGATAATATTGAAGTAGAATTAGTAGTCCATTGAATAGTACGTTGTTTGAATTTCAGTCTAGATCCGGTTAAACATTAGGTTGATTCGGTATGGTCAGTTGAACTCGGGTTTAACCGGATTGATAACCGAGTCGCTAATTTCATTTCTTCTTGGTTTGCCCCGAAAGCATTGTGGACGCAAACGTGAACGGAGAAAACGCTCTTCACATCGCCTTGAATAACTACGACCAAAGAGAAGGATTAAGCGTTATTAAAGTTCTCATGGGATGGATCCTAAGATTGTGTCAAAAAGATGCAGAGTGGATTGAGACAAGAGTCATAAACCGAAGAGACAAAGACGGTAACACGCCTCTACATCTCGCGGCGTACGAGAACAATCTTCAAGCTATAAAATTGATGTTAGAGAGTTCAAAGATAAACGTCAACATCGAGAACAAGACCGGTTTAACCGTTCTCGACATTGCTGCATTACACAATAACAGAGAGACAGAGAGAATGGTTAAGAGACAATATGGTGGAAAACGTTCGGTTTCTCTGGTTAAGATTAAGACAACATCGGATCTACTCGCGTCGAAGCTTTCTTGGAGAGAATCGAGACGGACTAAGAAGATTCGGTTTTATTCTTGGATCTCTGAAGAAAGAAGAAACGCTCTTTTAGTGGTCGCAACTCTCATAGTCACAGCTACATACCAGACCGTTCTCCAGCCTCCCGGAGGCGTGTCTGATGGGGGCGGTCAAAACGGTGGAACTGGAACAAGCGGTACGAAAGCGGGTTCTGTGGTTATGGACGAAGTCTACTTTATTTGGTTATGGTTGTGGAACAGTGCGGGTTTCTACTTTGCCATTGAGATGATGATACGTTTGTTGAGTTTAGGACAAGAGAGTGTGTTTTGGTATTTCCCTCTCTTCGTTCCTCTGCTCTTGGCTTACTCTGTTGCAGGAGATGTGATCAAGCCGAACGCAAGAGCGTACACGATCGCAGGTGTGGGTGCGATCGTGGTTCTTATAATTTGGGGATTGGTAGTTTGGTTTTGGGAATGGGTGCAGTCTAAGAGAACCAAGGTGCGTGGACCCAAGAGTGGATTGGTTTGGGAAGGTTTCACTAGGGTGGATCAAGCTAGAGGTTTTGCGCCTAATCGGTATGGGATTAGGTGATCTTGATTTCCTCTTATTATTTTATTGTTGCTTTTGTATATTTGTTCTATAATGTATAAAATCTCTGCTCGAGATAAACAGATTTACAAGAAATCTCTATTTATTATTTGCATAATATTTACTCTACTATACATGTATGATTGTCTCCCTCAGCCTACCAAAAAAAAAAAAATACATGTATGATGCATATTATTTGCATAAAAAGACTACATGATTGACAAAAGTATACGTTGCTAGAAAGTGAAAGGTGTCGTATGACGCATTCTAATTCGAATGTAAAACAAGTAAAATAAATTACTGAATCTAAAAACATCATGATTTTGAGGTTTTAATGTTCACCGAGTTAAAGTAACATGGCAAACCAAATCGAGTAGTATATGAATCAATTTTTTTTGCTGGTCAGCGTATACGAACCAGGTTATATTCGATTTTTTTTTTGTTTCAAAATATTTGGTTTCGATTTATTATATTTTTTCTAAGAAAATTTAGATAACTTTAATATTTTAATTTCAACCACACTCTTCTTTTTATTAGTTATTTATATAATTTTGCAAATATAGCTTGAGAAGCACTTCAAAAAGTGTAGCTGAGTTTTCAAGCAAAGTGCAATTAGTCTTTTGTCTGAAGTTTGTCCTGCAGACTTCGCCACACAATCACTTAACTACTCAAATAAATTGGTTTTATAATAATAGATTAACATGTACATTATTGAATATTGAAACTAAGCACCAAACTTTAGGAAGTAAATCGTAGACTATGAAATGTACAGTGACGTATATGTACTCAAATACGTTTTGCAGATTACTTCGTTATGTGTCTTGTCCTTATTAAAATCATATAATTTGTTGGTAATAATATTTCTAAATATATGTCTAAAAAAAAATTCTATATATAAAAAATATTTTTTGGTAGGCCAATAGAAACATATATATATACGTAGCTATTTTTTTTGGTTTTGAAGCATCGATTACTTCAAGAGAAAATTTTATAAGTGGAAAAGTCGAAAAATTTAATATATATATATATATATGCAAAGTTCGGAAAAAAAAAACCGCTAAAGAGTAAAGAGATACAAATTTTACCGACAAACATAAAAAGGTAATTCAGTTTTTATACTCCATCTGTTTCGTTTTAGTTGTCGTTTAAGGTTTTCTCACACAAATTAAGAAAAACATTAAATTTTCTGTTTTACTCTTACTAATATATTTTATAAATTTTCTCATTGGCTAAAACATTAAAAATAAAATTAGAATTTTCACCAAACATTTGTATTGAAAACCTAAAACGACAACTGTTATAATACAAAATTTAAATCTCAAAACGATAACTAAACTAAAATGGAGGGAGTAGTATGGAGATTGGTGAGTAGTTAAATTTTTTTTCAATAAGTAAAAATAAAAATAGAAAGACAAGAAATGAATTTATTTAGTTTCCACACTATACAATTTATTTTTTTGACTTACACAAAAAGTTGTTTTTTTTTTTTTTGGCATATTCGATAAAGTGTATTTATTTTGGTCGAAATCCAATCGTTGGAAATGTATATGTCAAATGTTTAACGTGTCTTGAAGACTTTATAAACCTGCCAAATATTGTGAGCCCATCGTTTATTCTACCCCTATGTCATTTAATTTTTAACTGAAAGTGTTTTGTTTAATTTAATTAAGCAACAACAATAAATAAGTAACCAAAACACTTTTAAACCGCGTTATTCTTTGACGGTTTCAAGGGCATTTTAGGAATCTCATGACCTATATAAACTCCATACTCACCCCGCTCTTCTTCTCCATCGTCAGATTTAGCGATTTCACCTCCATTTTCTTCGATCAGTGTTAGAACCAGAGCCTACATAGCTCCCACCTAAAGGTATCATCAAATTCTAGCTTCTCTCTCTCTTTAACAATCCGTGTTTACTCGATCCAATTTTGTGTTTAATCGCGATCCGATCTCGGCTTTATCTCCTGTTTCGATTTGGATCTGTTTTGGTTAGTTTAATTTTGACATAGATTTGCTTGTGAATGTTTGTGTCTTGTTAAAATTCTGTGAGATTCAAGATTTTTTGTGCATTCAGGTTCGATCTGTGTCGGTGATCCGCGGAAAATTCACGTAATTTCATTTCTCATTTTACGTTATTCCCAATTCCTGAACCGGGTTCTTTTGCATGTACCAGATCTGAGATTTTGATTTGAATTTCTCGCTCTATGTGTGTATTTTTCGTTGAATTTCGGATTTAAACGGCTCATTGTTAAGCATGATCATGAGTATTTGATCTCTGAATTGGTAGCTTCACCTAAAATTTGGTTCATGTTTACGTAAACGTATTCTGTGTGTGTCTTTTAGTTCTCACGAAACCGGATCTGAGTTTTTGAAAATTGTATCTGTCAAAGTTTAGTTTTTGCTTATTGTGGATTCTCCTTTTGAATGCTTTTTAACTTTATTTTGCTTATCAATTTCTTCTTTACAATGCTTGAATTGTTGGATCTGATTTGTTTAGTCAAAATTGCTAGATACAAAAATTCGTTATCTTTAGTTCTGATTCAACAGTTTAAGGACTTTTGTGCACTCACATATGGTATTGATTACAGAGAGATTTGAAGTTTGACGTTAAACTTTTCTTTTCAGGAGGTAATTTAGTTTACAAGCAAAATGGTGAAGATTTGCTGCATTGGAGCTGGATATGTTGGTGGTCCAACCATGGCGGTCATTGCTCTAAAGTGTCCATCTGTTGAAGTAGCTGTTGTTGATATCTCTGTGCCAAGGATCAATGCCTGGAACAGCGATCAGCTCCCAATCTATGAGCCTGGTCTCGATGATGTGGTTAAGCAGTGCCGTGGAAAGAATCTCTTCTTCAGCACTGATGTTGAGAAGCATGTGAGAGAGGCTGACATTGTTTTTGTGTCTGTAAACACCCCGACTAAGACCCGTGGTCTTGGAGCTGGCAAAGCTGCGGATTTGACTTACTGGGAGAGCGCTGCTCGTATGATTGCGGATGTTTCGGTTTCTGACAAGATTGTTGTTGAGAAATCAACTGTTCCTGTCAAAACCGCAGAGGCAATTGAGAAGATTCTTACACACAATAGCAAAGGAATCAAATTCCAGATTTTGTCAAACCCTGAGTTCCTTGCTGAAGGAACCGCTATTGAAGACCTTTTCATGCCTGACCGTGTCCTCATCGGTGGTCGTGAAACACCTGAAGGCTTTGCAGCCGTCAAAGCCTTGAAAGACGTTTATTCCCAATGGGTCCCTGAAGAGAGAATCCTCACCACCAATCTCTGGTCTGCCGAGCTTTCCAAGCTTGCAGCTAATGCCTTCTTAGCCCAGAGAATCTCATCAGTCAATGCAATGTCCGCTCTCTGTGAAGCAACTGGCGCCAATGTCTCAGAGGTCTCTTACGCTGTGGGCAAAGACTCTCGGATTGGTCCCAAGTTCTTGAACTCAAGTGTTGGATTCGGAGGATCTTGTTTCCAGAAAGATATTCTCAACTTAGTCTACATCTGCGAATGCAACGGCTTACCTGAAGTTGCTGAGTACTGGAAACAAGTCATCAAGATCAACGACTACCAGAAAACCCGATTTGTTAACCGCATTGTCTCTTCAATGTTCAACACAGTCTCCAACAAAAAGATTGCGGTTCTCGGGTTCGCTTTCAAGAAAGACACTGGAGACACAAGAGAGACTCCAGCCATTGATGTCTGCAAAGGTCTGTTAGGTGACAAAGCTCGTCTCAGCATCTACGACCCACAAGTCACTGAAGACCAGATCCAAAGAGACTTAACCATGAACAAATTCGACTGGGACCACCCGCTTCATCTCCAGCCCATGAGCCCCACCACAGTGAAACAAGTCTCAGTCGCTTGGGACGCATACACTGCAACCAAAGACGCCCACGGTATCTGCATTTTAACCGAGTGGGACGAGTTCAAGAAACTCGATTTCCAGCGGATATTTGAGAATATGCAGAAACCGGCTTTTGTTTTTGACGGTAGAAACGTGGTCGACGCTGACAAACTCAGGCAAATTGGGTTTATTGTTTACTCCATTGGTAAGCCATTGGACCAGTGGCTCAAGGACATGCCTGCTCTTGCCTAAACAACAACCAAACCTCTTCCTTAGCTTATTTCTCCATTTTTTCCGAATTCTCATGAGTTTTTCCATATATCTTTAACTATGTTTTGATCAATAATTGTTGCTTTTTTTTTCTTCGTTTTATGAATTCCAACAGAGATTTTAGGTTTGGTTTTTGTTGGTAATTATGTACCTTGGGTTATCAAATATTGTAAGCTTTTCGAGTATTATTTTCATAATATAAAAGTTTTCCCTAGTTGATTTCTACTTCAGTTAGTATTTTCTAGGCCTGGGCAAAAAACCCGGACCGATACCCGAACCGAAAAAACCGGTTCGGGGCGGGTACGGATAAGAGGAAATTATCTCATTGGGTACAGTTTTTGAAAACCTGTGAGTATCGGGTCGGTCCGGGTAATACCCGTTACCCAAACAGGGAACCCGAATACCCGAACATATAATTAAATATCAAAAATATTAATTATATATAATTTTAATATAATTTAATTATATAGAATTACAATTATAAATCTAAATATGTCAATTAACTTTAGACTTAAATATCCAAAACAACCAAACTATCCAAAAACTATTTGTTATGTTTGTCAAAATTTAGCAAAATGTATTCAAATATAACTAAATTTATTAAAATTTAACAAATTTTTAAGGTTTTTTTCGGGTACCCGGTATTTTACGTATAAAACCCGACATTTTACATATAAAATACCCGAACCGAACGGGTACCCATATTTTTTGGGTATTTATAGGGTTTAAAATTTTTTACCCAAACCGACCCGAACCCGACGATACCCGAACCGGACCGGAACCGAATGTTTAGAAATACTCGAATGGGTCGTAAATTCATTACCCATTTAACCCGAACCCGAACGGGTTTTACCCGAACCCGAACGGGTTACCCATATGTCCAGGCCTAGTATTTTCCCATATATATGTAACCTGATATATTGAATGGTAAAAATATTATTTAACCAAAAGATGTTCTTGCTCATGATGCTTGCCACATGGAACCTTCTTGCCAAAACCAAAGTTTCGCTCCTCTTTTCTTGGCGATTTACTAAAATGCCCCTTTCATGAGGTTACTTCGCTCAGTGCTTATATATATTCTCCGCTTCCCTGTTTCGGTGTTTCCTCCATTCCTCTCGCTCACTTGATCTCCCGAAAAGTCACAGAAACTCAAGAGATTTATATTCTTTCGTTTGAGTCGATAGTCTCAAGCTTCTACCTTTTTCTTTCACAAACTTTTTTGATTCTCCGACGCTTTCTCTCTCAGTTTTTTCTCGGGAAAGTGACGAGAAACAGAGCATAATCCTACTCTTTCTTCAAATCATCTGAATCTGATAATCTCTTTGATAATGAGTCCGGCTTGTGTTTGTTGCTTTCTTCTCTGCCTCTACATCATCTACCTCATCGTTACCTTCATTGACTTCTTCTTTATCAACAAACCCCGTGTATTTCGCGCCTAAAATGGAAGAAGAACATCAAGATCTCCATAAACCCATCTATGGAGCTCTGCGAAACCTCAAGATTACTCAGTCACGAAAAGAAACAGAAGAATCGACGAACCAACAGCGAGATTTTACTTGTTACTACGGTCTAAGGGAAAACCCGAAGAAGAAAATCCAGGAGTCTCCGGAACCAATGAAGAAGATCTTGTTTCGATGCGAAGAATGTGGGAAAGGGTTTCGGTACGAGAAATGTTTTGCGAATCATCGAGCGTTGATGCATTTATCGACGAACCAGAAGGTTTATGAAGAATCCATAATGAGTGTGTGTCGTAGCCTCAGTTTTGTGAGGAAGAAGAAAAGATCGAGACTTGTTAGGTATAAGAAGAGTTCATTTTCTTGTTCGTTTACTACGTTTCATGAACCGCGTTCTGTTTTTGCTGCGAATGATGAAGAATTAGAAGTGGCGGATTGTTTGATTCTATTGTCTGAGAGTACTCCCAAGTTTGTAGACGGACTGAAACTTCTTGCTGAGGCAGTACATGTTACTACTCATGAAACACCTAAACGTAGCTATGATTTGGGTTGTTTGCGTAACAAGAAACCGCGAAAAGGTGGTGAATTTGAATATGGGTTTTTCAGTAATGAGCAAAGATTTATGGAAGAAGGGTTTAGTAGTTATGGAACATCGAAAGAACCAGCTAGCTTCTTGAGAGATAACAGATTGGATCAACAGAAACGAAGAAAAGCTGGGTTTTTGAGTGATGAGCAAAGAATGCTCAAAGAAGAGATTATTACTCCTGTTACATTCAAAGGTCCAGCAAGTTTCTTGGGATACAAGTGTGTTTTGGATCAGCAGAAGCTGCGAAATGGAGGTGAATTTGGTTCTGAGTTTTTGAGTAATGAGCAAAAACTGATGGAAGGGACTTGGAAAGAACCATCGAGTTTCTTGGGAACAAAGATTGAATTGAAGCAACGGAAACTGCGAAAAGCTGGTGACTTTGAAACTGGGTATTACAGAACTGAGCTTGGAGTAGGAGCTATGGAGTGTTCTGATTCAGATACTGAGATGAGCACTGAATCTGATAAGAAGAACGTTGAGCATCAATGCAGGTTGTGCAACAAGATATTATCGTCTTATCAAGCTCTAGGAGGTCATCAGACGATTCATAGGATGAGCAAATGTAAGAACAAGAAGAATTTCAGAGAGGAATTAGTAGAACCTGAGGATGAATCTATGAGATGCTCAGTGACGAAGAGAAGAAGAAACACAAGTGTAGCATCCTTTCAGGGAATTTCAGCTCGGTTCATGCTTTAGGTGGTCACATGAAGTCTCACGGCAAGAGACAACAACTTCAAACAGAGGATAACAAGTTTTACTAAAACTCTGTTTCTCGAATAGGATTTTGGTAGTCAACTTGGAGACTTTTTAGCTCTGTTATTTTAGATGACAAAAACCATTAGTTGGTGTAATAAGAGAATGATATTTTTGTTTTACTTAAACTCTGTTTTTCTGTTTCTCGAATAGGATTTGGTAAACTTTGAGACTTATTTTAGATGAGAAAATAACATTAGTTGGTGTAAAAAGAGAATGATATTTTTGTTTTACTTGCTAGTTTCTAGAAATGTCTTCAGTTTCTGAATCGAAAGTTGTACATAATTTGATAGTCAAATTTGAGACTTTTTGCTCTGTTTTTTTCTGAAGTTGTTGGACTAGCAACTTTTCCTCTCAATTGCATATTCTTTGTTCCTCTGAGATTATTTATTTACTCGGGTTTGAATCCGGTTCGAGTCAATTTTTGTTGATTTGAAAAGTCACAATGGAATGTGTCGGTCGGTCTATGGTATTTCAACAAAACTTTTGAGCATATAAATGAAATTAAATAAACTACTTTTCCTGACCAAAACAACTACTTTTTTTTTCTTTGTTATATGTTTAAACGAAAACGACGAAGAGAAGAATTGTACGGCATAATTAATTCTGAAAAAATCCCTATGGTGAAATTGGACCTACCAGCTAAGACTATATTTTATTTATTTTATATTATTATGAGATATTGATCTACCATTTTTTCAAGAAATAGATGCGAAAATATCATAGAATTGCTTATTTTCTCTCTTGAGCACATTGAGCTAGCGTACAAAATCAAATCACTTGTAATTCACGTCATTATGTTATGTGGACGACGTAAATTTACTATGTTGAATTTGTTTTCGCTTTTAGTCTAATGATTAGTTTTAGAAAAAGTTTTTTTACATGGGATTTTTTTTTTTTTTTTCCTCACATGGGATATAATTATATATTTTCCTTTCAATATAAGTGTTCTAATGTGGGCCATATATTAGACGTCTGTCTAACTTTCAAAACTATTTTACAACGTTTTGATTTTGGCCAAATTATCATCATTTAAACTTCTAACTAGATCATGACCCGCACGTACGTACGGGGTTTCATATTTTAAAACTTTTTTAACAAAATTTAATTCAATATAGATTATTTTGTTGTTTTATGATATATATTTTAGTGTATTAGATCTGGATCCACGTACGTGTAGAAATATTTTTATAGAAATTGTTATATAGATTTTAAAAATATAAAATATTTTGTTGTATTAGTGAACTTCATAATAATATAAATATTATAAAGTTAGAGTAATGAATAAAAAAATTCAGTTGCGTTAATGCATAATTATATTTTAAGATCCGGACTAATTTAGTTGCAAAAGTTAAATGGTGTAACAGTTTGATTACATATGTTAAATAGGATATGAATTCGGTTTTAGTTTGGATTATTTCATGTATATTAACAAAGCGTAACTATTTTGGAAGAGGAAACATATCCCGTCCGGTATCTGTCATAAATTCTTTGTCCCATAACCTGTCACGTACACGTAAAATAAAAATATTACGGTCACATATCTGTCATAAATAGAGTATGTGTAACTGAAAACGTATGTACATGGTTATGTGTGTAAACAAATTTATTTTATATAGTGCTCATAACCCGAACTCATACCAGTTGGGTATTTAGTTTGATTTTTAATATATGTTCTCCTTCCATCTCGTCTCGTAATTTCTATTTCTATTTTATTCCATTAAAATTATGTTCCAAATTCTTGTTTGCTTACCTTTAAATACCATACAATATTACAATATATACTGTGAGTTTTGCGGATTAATATGTATGCTGTTAAAGTTATAAATATATTTTAACAAATTTATTAATGTTTCTAGCTAAATTTTGCATATTTTTCTTTTCATTGTTTAATCATAATTAATTCGATTTTTTATACTAAAATTAAAATTTGAGATATATTTATAAAAGGGATATGCTATTGCTGTATAATTTATTTTGAATGCAAAATATATAATTAGTTCACATTATTTCGAAAACTGTGTGCAATATATTATGGATTGGTTTAAGGAAGATCCGGTTCAGAAGAAAAAAAAAGAAAACACAAAATATTTCGAAATTAATATGTACAATCTATTGTTTAGATATTTCCGAAACTTGCTCTAAATGAAATGCCCAATATCGTTTTTTTAGAAATTGTGAAATAAAATTTTGTTTTATATTTCAAAATTTCTGAGATATTTTAACAAAACTGAGTCTTAAATATTTGTATTTAATTTTTGAGAAATTGTTAAAAATGCCCCTTTTTCAATACCCCTTTTCAAAAATGCCCCCTTTGAGAGTCCATTTTTAAGTTTGCCCTCTTTTAATTTTTAATGACCATTTTACCCTTATTTGAAACAAAATTAGGTCCACAAAATACAAAATATTTTTTGGCGGGAAAAGTGATCCCGCAATTTTCCCGCCAAAACACTTGTAAAAAACCTTTAAAATACCTTGTAAAATTTTCCCGTAAAATTTTTTCCCGCAAAAAAATTTTTTTTGCGGGAAAAGTGATTCCGCAATTTTTTTTTTTGGCGGGAAAATTTTTGGCGGGAAAAATTTACAAGGTATTTTAAAGGTTTTACAGAGTATTTACAAGTGTTTTGTAAGGTTTTACAATGTATTTTAAAAGGTTTTACAAGGTACTTATAAGGTTTTATAAGGTATTTATAACTTGTAAAACCTTATAAAAAAACTTGTAAAACCTTATAACTTGTAAAAACCTTATAAAATAGCTTGTAAAATCTTATAATATCTTATAAATACCTTGTAAATACGTTGTAAAACCTTTTAAAATACATTGTAAAACCTTATAAATACCTTGTAAAAAACCTTTAAAATACCTTGTAAATTTTTGGCGGGAAAAATTTTCCCGCCAAAAATTTAACGCCAAAAAAATTGCGGAATCACTTTTCCCGCAAAAAAAATTTTTTGGCGGGAAAATTTTTTGGCGGGAAAAAATTTTACGGGAAATTTTTACAAGGTTTTTTAAAAGTTTTTTACAAGTTTTTACAAGTGTTTTGGCGGGAAAAATTGCGGGATCACTTTTCCCGCCAAAAAATATTTTGTATTTTGTGGACCTAATTTTGTTATTTTCCTTATATATTTGTGATATCTTTTATTAAAAGAAGGGTAATTTAGTCATTTTGTACATAAAAAGGGGTATTTTAAAAAATGGACAGCCAAAGGGGGCATTTTTGAAAAGGGGTATTAAAAAAGGGGCATTTTTGTGAGTCTCCCTTAATTTTTTTACGAAATTTCAAATTCAATCTTAATTAAATCCTCCATTGATAAAAATTTTTAAACTATAGTGTTTTTAATTTTGAATGAAAATGGTAATATTTTTCTTTTTCTTTTTGATATAGAATAGTTTATTAGGATTGGTTTAGATAAAATTTTAGTTGGATATCAAATCTTAGTTTTTCAATTCTAATTGGTTAACAACTTTTTAGAAATTTTTTTTAAATTTTCGTCCATAATTAATAAGAGAGAGAAAGTGAGTTTAATTTTTTGGAAACTAATAATTACTTTAAAGAATTTTATTATTTTTTATTTAAATATATTATTTTGTGATTACTATTGTATCTTTAATGAATTTATTTAAAAACTAAAATCAATGACATTTTTGTAATACTTTACACTTTATAAGGTTATTTATGTTTGAGTGCTTCCCAATTAATAGTATAGATTAATCAGTTTAGATGGTCTAGTTATACAATTCCAATTAATTTTTCTATTTTGTTATATAAAGCACTACTATGACGTTAGGAAGAGGGGGCCATTGTCTATTTAACTTGAACAGAACATTTATCAGTTTAATTGTCAATTTTAATTATTATGTTTGATTAAAATTAGTTTATATCAATCATTTAAGAGGAAAGAAGAAAAAGCAAAACTCTTGCTTAGCCATGAAAATAGGTGGAGACAATGTATAATTAGCACTCTATAAAACAAGCCCTAAACTCAAGGTCAAGACACCAATTTATTTAATTATTTCATTATAATTTTAGATCTTCAAATTAATTATTATTATTATTATTATTTTTTCTTAGTTTTATTATTATTTTTGTTTAGATCCACCGGCAAAATCACTGAGAACAAAAAGCTCGTTGTTATTCCTCTCATTTGTTTCTTCTTCCTCAGCTCTTTGATTTTGAATCTTGATCTGTGAAGAAGACTCTTTGAATATCTCTTCTCAAGACGTGAATTTGAGGCAAACCCATTTGGATTCTCGTATTGAATTGTTTGAAGCAACAATCTCCCAGAGGAGTAAGGCGGGAATCTCAAATTTCCCATTGGTGGTGTGAAATCCAAATGCGGTCTGGGAGAAGACCACAAGGAAGAAGAATAGCGTCAAGGAACGAAACAGAGACGGAATTGAGATCGAGAATCGGGGAGAAATCGGGATCGGAGAAGCGGAATCTGATCGGATCTGATGTTGGGTTTGGGATTGTTGTTGTTTTCAGGAATTAGGGTTTTTTTGGAATCGGTTTCTGTTGTCACTGTGGTGGGGCTGCACTACCAAGGAGGATGCAGCTTCACATATCGCCGAGCATGAGAAGCATCACGATTTCGAGCAGCAATGAGTTTATTGACTTGATGAAGATCAAGGTCGCAGCTCGTCACATCTCTTACCGGACTCTCTTCCACACCATCTTAATCCTCGCTTTCTTGTTGCCTTTTGTCTTCATCCTCACCGCTCTTGTTACCCTCGAAGGTGTCAACAAATGCTCCTCCATTGGTAATCTCCTCTGTTTCTCTTCTTCATCTTACCAAGTTCGGATCTCCACTTTTCTGTTGCCTAATTATAGGATTCTCTGTTGTGGATTGTCTTTTTTTTTTCAAGGCAAGATAGAAAGTTTTCATCTTTAGTGTTCCTTGTCACAAACATCTTGTTAGTTTTGTTGAATGCATTTGTGATGCTTAGGATTGTACTTGGATTGGCTTAAGTCAACAAAGTTTGTTTGATTTTGGATTCTTCTTGTTTAGGTCCCCACTAATGATTTTGTAAGATCTTGGTTTTCATAGAGCTGTACTACCTTAATTGTTAGGTGTACATATAGTTTTCACAATCTATTTCTCACTTTTCCCTATTAATGCATTTTGTTGGATTGTGGAGCTGAATGACAAAGTTTGTAGAATTCCTTTTTTTTTGTTTGTGTGGAGTATGAAGTACAGATTTCTCTGCATTACTAGATTTGCACCAAATTGAATGTCTCTTAGGGTATTTTTCCCTTTACATGTATCTACATGCTGTTTGAGGATATCTAGGTTCAATACTTTTATATGGTTTAGTCTGTTCATTTGTTGAGGTTTTCCATTCAAGATCGGTGTTAATTTCTATTGAATGATCAGCTTCTATGTATCTCCAAAGTGCTCTTGTGACCCTCTCATTAAAGTTTCTTCTCCTTTTCTTCTTACTTTCAGATTGTTTAGGGAGGCGGATAGGTCCACGTCTTCTTGGTAGGGTAGATGATTCAGAGGTGAGTGGTTTCTTTCGTCGGCTAATTTTCAGTATCTTTTTATATTTTGAAATGATATATTTTTGTTTTTTCTCATGTTTCTCTCGCTGCAGAGACTAGCTAGAGACTTTTATAAAATTCTAAACGAAGTAAGCACTCAAGAAATTCCAGATGGTTTGAAGCTTCCAAATTCTTTTAGTCAACTTGTTTCAGATATGAAGAATAACCACTATGATGCAAAAACATTTGCTCTTGTGCTGCGAGCCATGGTACGCTTTGTTTAATTTGAAATTATCTTTCATCCTACATAATATATACTTGCATCAAAAGGACATGAAGAATAAATTTATCTGTGGCTCTTGAAATTGTCAAGTTGGCTTCCTTTTTTTTTGCATTTGGAAGAGATATACTATTGTTAATTCTTGTTGCTCTCTAAAGTGAGCCATCTCAATGAGAAGATTATCATATGTGATATGTTTCTATCTTGTCTTGAACAGATGGATAAGTTTGAACGGGATATGAGGGAATCGAAATTTGCAGAACTTATGAACAAGCACTTTGCAGCAAGTTCCATTCCCAAAGGCATTCATTGTCTCTCTCTAAGGCTGACAGATGAATATTCCTCGAATGCTCATGCTCGTAGACAGCTTCCTTCGCCAGAGTTTCTCCCTGTTCTTTCAGATAATGCTTACCACCATTTTATTCTGTCCACGGACAATATTTTGGCTGCCTCAGTTGTGGTCTCATCCGCTGTTCAGTCATCTTCAAAACCCGAGAAAATTGTCTTTCACATCATCACAGACAAGAAAACCTATGCGGGTATGCATTCATGGTTTGCGCTTAATTCTGTTGCACCAGCTATTGTCGAGGTCAAAGGTGTTCATCAGTTTGACTGGTTGACGAGAGAGAATGTTCCGGTTTTGGAAGCTGTGGAAAGCCATAATGGTGTCAGGAACTATTATCATGGAAATCATGTCGCTGGGGCAAACCTCACAGAAACAACCCCTCGAACATTTGCTTCGAAATTGCAGTCTAGAAGTCCAAAATACATATCTTTGCTCAACCATCTTAGGATATATATACCAGAGGTAAATCTTTTATCCCCTTGTTTGAACTTGCAATAGAAACCATGGGAATTCTAAATAATTTGCCAATTTCGTCTTTGGAATAGCTTTTCCCGAACTTGGACAAGGTGGTCTTTTTAGACGATGATATAGTTGTCCAGGGAGACTTAACTCCACTTTGGGATGTTGACCTTGGTGGTAAGGTCAATGGAGCAGTAGAGACTTGCAGGGGTGAAGATGAATGGGTGATGTCAAAGCGTTTAAGGAACTACTTCAATTTCTCTCATCCGCTCATTGCAAAGCATTTAGATCCTGAAGAATGTGCTTGGGCATATGGTATGAATGTGTTCGATCTACAAGCTTGGAGGAAGACAAATATCAGAGAAACGTATCACAATTGGCTTAGAGAGGTAAACTATCGAAGAAGCTTACACTCTCTTGTTTTGTTTTTATTTAGCAGAATATCAAGTTATCTGACTTTCCTACTCTGTTTGCTTTTGGTATTGAGCAGAATCTTAAGTCGAATCTGACAATGTGGAAGCTTGGAACCTTGCCTCCTGCTCTAATAGCGTTTAAGGGTCACGTCCACATAATAGACTCGTCATGGCATATGCTTGGATTAGGGTATCAGAGCAAGACCAACATAGAAAATGTGAAGAAAGCTGCAGTGATCCACTACAATGGGCAATCAAAGCCATGGCTGGAGATTGGTTTCGAGCATCTGAGGCCATTCTGGACAAAATACGTCAACTACTCAAATGATTTCATCAAGAACTGTCACATATTGGAGTAGGAAACTAGAAGGTACTATTACAGGTGTAAAAGACAGAGGAAGTAGTAAGAAAAAAGCAGAGATAAAGACAAGGCACTGCAGATATTACTCAGTGTAAAGAAGGAAGAATCAGAAATTTAGTTTGCCACATACATAAGAAACTTTGTTGCAGCGAAGGGGAAAGCTGCATAAGAGAAAGAGAGAGAGGGAGAGATAAAGATTCATTCTTTCTGTAAAATAGAAGGTACCCTTTTTTTTGAAATTCTTTTGGAGAAATCTAATTCTTGAATCTTTTTATAAGAATGGGGAAAGATTGGGTTTATTTTGTATTTTTTGGTTATTAAGAGAGAGAGAGAGATAGAGGGGTCATGACCAGAAGAAAAGCCAGTTGTTGATAAATTGAAGAACACAATTATACACTTACTTTTGCTCTACATTTCTTATTAATATCATCGTTTCGGTTCCTAATTTCTCTTATAGAAATGTAACTTCTTTCTCTCTCAGCTTCACAAAACATATCGAGCTGTGATTTTGAATACAACAATCTCCACAAAAAGATCATTTTAGCCAAAGTTGATGAATGTACAAATAAAAAATATGATAATTTGTGGATTAAAAAATAAGATCATATCAAATGTACAGTGAGCATTTAATTAAAAAAAAGAAAAGGAATTTAAAAGGTAGAGCATTTTAATTGGCGTAGAGATGGGAAGAAGAAGAATGGAACATTTGGCTCAAATCTTCTGAGTGAGAGATCTCTTTGAATCATTCTCTCTCCTTTTTCTCTCCTCTGCTCGAGTCTGTGATGTGAGGTTTCGAAGATCCTCTCTGATTCATCATCAAACTCAGATCAGTAGCGGACCCAAGTAAGACCACCAAATTAGGGTTTCTTTTTGTTCGTGTTCGATCGTTTAATCTAATACCCAGATTGAGCTCTATTGGTGTACTTGTATTGTTGATTAATGGATACCCTTTGGAGATAAATACGATTCATGATCGATCATATCTTTAAGGATGATCTTTGCGATTCTTCCTTTTTGACAAAAATATATCATTTAATCAATGCTTTTATATTCATTCAAGATCATCTATCAATCCCATATAAGTTTCATCAGCTTTCACAATTTTTCTTAGCTGCTTGAAATTTGTTCTTGTGTGAAACAATTGTTCCTTGTTTTTGATTATTGCAGATAGGATCAATTAAACGAGGTTTCAATATTGAGTTTTTTTTAAAGTTCGAATCTCGCTTGCTTCTGTGGAACTTCTTGATACACAGTCTGGTTTTAAGTCATTGGTTAAGAGAGATATATGGCAGAGGTGAAGGATCAATTAGAGATCAAGTTCCGGCTCAATGATGGTTCAGATATCGGTCCTAAATCGTTTCCTGATGCTACTACCGTTGCTACATTGAAAGAAACTGTTGTTGCTCAGTGGCCAAGAGGTCAGTTTGTATTCTTTTACTCTGCTTCACTTGTATGAGATTCATCTTATGCAGCGATTTGCTTCATGACCAGAATGGTTAAGACTTTAGAATTGCATTGCAAAAAAGCTTTCATATTTAAATTTAAGCCTTTTTTAGGTTCAGAAACTCATTGCCCTCTTTATTGATCCTTAAAACACCGGTTTCAAGAAGAATCAATGACCAAACCTAAGAAGAGATTGAAACAGAATTAGAACAAATGAGAGAGTAATTTCTGTAAAACTCTTCATTCTCCCCATTGTCCCCCAGATTATCTAGACCAATCCAGAATGCTCTAGCTTCTTAAACCTTCAGCTCTCAACTAACCGATGAGGTCTGTTACTGACCTGGCAAAGCTACATATCCCTGCATCACCCCTAGGCTAGTTACATTAGTCCTGCACTAGACTTAACAAGAACGCCTTATCGCTTCTTCATGAGAATCTGCATTGGTTTTTCGCCTATTTCTGTGATAATATCAAAACCTGCTTTAAACCTGATTGTGAATCATGGGTGTTATGGTTTTGCTTGGTTATATATTTTTTTGAGCAGATAAGGAGACTGGGGCCAAAGACGATAGAAATATGTGAAATTGATTTGCGTTTATGGTTTTGTTTGTTTTGTATGTTTTTGAGCAGATAAGGAGAATGGGCCAAAGACAGTGAAAGATGTGAAATTGATAAGCGCGGGTCGAATATTGGAGAACAACAAGACTGTTGGAGATTGCAGGAGTCCTGTCGGCAATTTCTCAGGTGCTGTCACCACAATGCATGTTATAATTCATCATCAAGTTATTGAAAAAGGTAATCTTTAGATTCTTAATAAAAGCTTTACTCTTATTGTTTGATAATCAAGGTTATGTATTTGTATGAGAATCTGAAGATCTTTGTTTTGGTAATGGTTAAAACAGAAAAGAAGAAGAAGAAGCCTAAAGGTGATCTGAAACAGAACAAATGTGTCTGTTTATGTTTTGGAGCTCGGTGTTAACAAATGTGCAAGACAACTAGAGTTAAAAAAAAAAGCTTGGGAGATTCACATTCTATTCTTGAGCCTTCTTCATTACCTTTTTTTTTCTTGTAATCTTTTTTGTGACATGACATGACATGACATGATTGGCTTTTTGATCGCTTGAGGTTTGGTTTCTAATGTAATTCTGATTCGCAACACCGTGGAATTATTAGGTATCAAAACGAATTTGCACGGAATAAGTGAATATCACGAAATAATAACTAAACATATTGCGTGGTTGGTTTATGGACGGCTCGTATTAATTCTACTTCGAAAAATCCTATAATTTCTGGAGGGAACACGTGTCAGAAGAAGGTCTAAGTACATGTAGTTGCGCACCTCATCTCGAGGGTTCACGAAAACTCCGGCGTCGTTTAGCAACTTCTTCTTCTTCCTCTTTCTTTATTATTTCTACTTCACCTTTTCTTTTCTCTTGGTTCTCCCTAAACTCTACACGAGAAACAAAAAGCGTTTATCTTGCTGATTTCTTAAGTAAACATCTCGCCGTTTTGGCGAATTTGTGCTAAACTCCTTGTTGTATTTTATCTTCCTAAATCAACTGCTTACTGTTTTAAATCTCCGAGCTAATGGCGACGGCTACGACGGCTGCTACGGCGGCGTTTAGTGGTGTAGTCAGCGTAGGAACGGAGACTCGAAGGATTTCTACTTTTTCTCATCTTCAACCCTCTGTGGCCTTTCCGGCGAAGCCCAATTCCTTCAAAGCTCTGAAATTCAAGCAGGGCGCGAGGCTCACACGGCGGCTTGAGCATCGGCCATTCATTGTCCGATGTGAAGCTTCTTCTTCTAATGGAAGGGTAAAGTCTGAAACTTTAGGTTTTATTTGTAGTCTATTTTTGAGTAATCATTGGATTGACACTCAAAAGGATTTTTGCTGTATTGGATTGCTAATCTGGGTTTGATGTTTGTATAGCTTACACAGCAAGAATTCACAGAAATGGCGTGGCAATCGATAGTTTCCTCACCAGATGTTGCGAAAGAGAATAAGCAACAGATTGTGGAGACAGAGCATCTAATGAAAGCTCTTTTGGAGCAGAAGAATGGTTTAGCTCGCAGGATTTTCTCTAAGATCGGTGTGGATAACACTAAGGTTCTAGAAGCAACTGAGAAGTTCATTCAACGCCAGCCAAAGGTAATTGGATGTCTTTAAGTGTTTAAAATTTTGTTTTGTATTGTTTGAAGGCTAATGAAAAGATTTTGTGATTTCAGGTGTATGGAGATGCTGCTGGTTCGATGTTGGGGCGTGATTTGGAAGCTCTGTTCCAGAGAGCAAGACAGTTTAAGAAAGATTTAGGAGACTCTTATGTGTCAGTGGAGCATTTGGTTCTTGCTTTTGCTGATGATAAGCGGTTTGGGAAACAGTTGTTTAAGGATTTTCAGATATCAGAGAAGACCTTGAAATCCGCAATTGAATCCATTAGAGGGAAACAATCAGTCATTGACCAAGGTTAGTAACAACATTTTAGGTTGATAGTTTAAAATTCGATTGCATAATTTAGTGGATAAGAGAGTTAATGGTCATGTTTGACAGATCCGGAAGGCAAGTATGAGGCATTGGAGAAGTATGGAAAAGATTTGACAGCAATGGCAAGAGAAGGAAAACTCGATCCTGTCATTGGTAGAGATGACGAGATCCGTAGATGCATTCAGATTCTCTCAAGGAGAACGAAGAACAACCCCGTGTTGATTGGTGAACCAGGTGTCGGTAAAACCGCAATTTCAGAAGGGTAAGTTATCATCAAAACTCTAAATTTCAGAAGTTGCCTATATGTCACATAATATGTTTATGTTATGCTAAGATATTACATCTCCACTTTTGAATCAGACTTGCTCAGAGGATTGTGCAAGGAGATGTACCTCAAGCATTGATGAACAGAAAGGTATTCAACTACTTATCAAACTGTTTCTTTTTCGGTTTTTAACAATTTGGACAACAACTGATTCAACCGTTCTTTGGTTTCTTTTCTTTTCAGTTGATATCTCTTGATATGGGTGCTCTCATTGCTGGAGCAAAGTATCGGGGAGAATTCGAAGATAGACTAAAGGCTGTACTTAAGGAAGTCACAGACTCAGAAGGCCAAATCATTTTGTTCATAGATGAGATCCACACAGTTGTTGGTGCAGGTATGCAAAATCCTTTGATTGTTTGGAAACGGTTTATACTTTTTCTTGCAATGGTTTGTGATTGACTCTTCTGCTTTCAGGTGCGACTAATGGGGCCATGGATGCTGGTAATCTGCTGAAACCAATGCTGGGTCGAGGCGAGCTACGTTGTATCGGTGCAACAACGCTTGATGAATATAGGAAATACATAGAGAAAGATCCAGCCTTGGAACGTAGGTTTCAACAGGTTTATGTCGATCAACCTACGGTTGAAGACACAATTTCGATTCTCCGTGGTTTGCGGGAAAGGTATGAACTTCATCATGGAGTTCGCATCTCAGATAGTGCTCTAGTGGAAGCTGCTATCCTCTCGGACCGTTACATCAGTGGCCGGTTTCTACCCGATAAAGGTTGATACCTTGCTATTCCCATTTTATCATATTATCTTCATTAATAGACAGTGTTACTAACTGATTTGGTAATTGGTTTTCTAGCAATTGACTTGGTCGATGAAGCGGCAGCCAAATTGAAAATGGAAATCACTTCGAAACCGACAGCTCTTGACGAGCTTGACCGTTCGGTGATAAAGCTTGAAATGGAGAGGCTTTCACTCACCAATGATACAGACAAAGCTTCTAGAGAGAGATTGAATCGAATTGAAACAGAGTTAGTGTTATTAAAGGAGAGGCAAGCTGAATTAACCGAACAGTGGGAGCACGAGAGGTCTGTTATGTCCCGTCTTCAGTCGATTAAAGAGGAGATTGATCGAGTAAACGTCGAGATCCAGCAGGCGGAACGTGAATACGATCTTAACCGTGCAGCTGAGCTCAAATACGGAAGCTTAAACTCATTGCAGCGACAGCTTAATGAAGCAGAGAAAGAGCTGAACGAGTACTTAAGCTCCGGGAAATCTATGTTCAGAGAAGAGGTTTTGGGTAGCGATATCGCCGAGATTGTGAGTAAATGGACTGGAATCCCGGTATCGAAGCTTCAACAGTCTGAAAGAGATAAACTTCTACATTTGGAAGAAGAATTGCATAAAAGGGTAGTCGGTCAAAACCCAGCAGTGACTGCGGTAGCTGAAGCAATCCAACGATCAAGGGCTGGTCTTTCGGATCCAGGCCGTCCAATAGCTAGTTTCATGTTTATGGGACCAACCGGTGTGGGTAAAACAGAGCTAGCCAAAGCACTGGCTTCTTATATGTTCAACACAGAAGAAGCTTTAGTCAGAATTGACATGAGTGAGTACATGGAGAAGCATGCTGTCTCTAGGCTCATTGGAGCTCCACCTGGATATGTTGGTTACGAAGAAGGAGGACAGTTAACAGAAACGGTTAGAAGAAGGCCTTACTCGGTCATCCTCTTTGATGAGATTGAGAAAGCTCATGGAGATGTCTTCAATGTGTTTCTCCAAATCTTGGACGATGGGCGAGTCACAGATTCTCAAGGACGTACTGTGAGTTTCACCAATACCGTCATTATTATGACTTCAAATGTTGGCTCGCAGTTTATTCTGAACAACACAGATGATGATGCTAATGAGCTCGCTTATGAAACGATAAAAGAGAGAGTGATGAATGCTGCAAGATCAATCTTTCGTCCTGAATTCATGAATAGGGTTGATGAGTATATAGTTTTCCAACCTCTTGACCGCGAGCAGATCAACCGCATTGTTCGGTTACAGGTATGCTTTCTTTTCTTAGAAAATCGCAAAATTGATTATGCTGATGACATTAATAGTCTGATATCCAAAGGGTTAGCTTCTGGAGGCAATTGGATAGTTAGATTGGAAAATTTCCATTTAAAATGCTTGTTGGTGAATAGTTTAACATCTAGTCCAATCTACTCTTCAATTTAACCGATTGACATACTCTGATTCTAATTGCATTCGAAAGATTACTTCTTGGCCATCTCTTCACAAAATAGAATGTCCATGGCAATACAGAGAAATGTTATCCAAAACCCTCATTGAATCTTTCTTTCCTACAGCTGGCACGTGTGCAGAAGCGAATTGCAGACAGGAAAATGAAGATAAACATCACAGATGCAGCAGTCGATCTTCTCGGAAGCCTAGGGTATGATCCAAACTATGGAGCTAGACCTGTTAAGCGTGTAATACAGCAAAACATTGAGAATGAGCTCGCTAAAGGTATCTTGAGAGGAGATTTCAAGGACGAGGATAGCATTTTGATCGATACCGAGGTCACAGCGTTCTCCAATGGCCAGTTACCTCAGCAGAAGCTCACATTCAAGAAGATTGAGTCAGAAACAGCAGATGCTGAACAAGAAGAAGCTTTCTCAAAACAGAGCAGTTGAAAAATGAAACCCTTTGGAGTCCAATAAGTTTCAGACTTTTTAGTACAGAACTTCTAGTGAGTTACTTGTCACAAAAGGCACTGATAATATTTATCTCAAATGTGAGTTTATATAAATCATAAGCTGATGAGTCATTGTACTGACGTCTCAAAGGTCCAGAGATTATGGAAATTGTTGATCATAATTTGACTGTATATGAATGTTGAAGAATCTCTGCAGATGCAATAGATTTAGCAGAAGTACACAAATTTACAGATGTTTCACACATCAATGTTACATTGATTAGGATTGGTCAATCGTTTTTGAGGCGGAGGTCCATTTTCACTTCCACCCAACAAAGAATTTCTCCTTTTCAATATGTTCTCTTTAGGAAGGAAATTGTCTGCAAAAGACGAAAAGAAAAAACAAGTAAGAACTTTGCTGTTAGACAAAAAAAGCTGTCTAATTTACCGGAAAGATAAAAATACCTTGTTTCTTCTCTATGTGATTGCTATCTTCGCTTGGAATAGCATCCTCCGAATCAGACAAAGGCGCGAGAGTGCAGATACCGAGCAAATGTCCGTTAAGGCAAACAAAATACTCAATGCAGTCTTCATAAGCTTCCAAACGAATGCAGGCACTCTGAGGTATTATCTTCGCTTGTAGCATGCTCCATAGCCTAGCTTTACAATACGGGCAAACCTCGGATGCATGAAAAGGAACTGCCTTGTTAATGATCACTTTCCGGACTTTAGATGTTGGGAATGACTTGAAAATCCCACGGAACAAACCCACATCCCCTTCTTCTCCTTGGTCAAGATGCTCGCATGGATCACAAACATAGAGTACATCGGTTCTACACTGAGGTGGAAGGAGGCTTTTTCCTAATGTTCTTGAGAACCGGGTTCTATAAACAAAGTGGCCTGGAATTTGAACAGAGCTATTGAAAAGACCACCTTGTGTACATCCTGAGCAGTAGATGAGTAGCTTCCCAAGGGCTCGCCAGTTACCGTCAATGCAGTGACTACCGCTAGATTGCAAATCAAGCATCATTTTGGGGGCACGCGTCTTGCAAAACTCTTTCCATAGTACCCGTTTGGCGAAATCATCAAACCATCTGCATACACAGGAAAATGTTGCAACTAATTTCGGATTCCAATTCAAATGTTGGAACACTAATAACAACACGTCTTCGTTTAAATGGCCTTTTGTGCATTGGCAGCTCGGTGAGTGTGTGCAACGATACTGCTTTGGTAAAATCATTCTCTCTGCGTTTCAATCACAGAAGGAAACACATAGAGCTTCCCACTGCAAAGAGAGAATTGAGATCCATCATTTCCCTAATACTCCAAATACACTTGAAATTCATAGCAAGCAGTTTCTAATTTCAAGGAACTATTCGGGGATATAGACAGTAAGCATCTCGGTGTTATACAGACTCTACAAGAAATGAGACAACCTATTAAACCAGATTCAAGACAAGGCCTCACAATAACCAATCCACACAGAAAAGTATCCTACACACACATTTACAAACAAGACAGACTCTCAAGGCAACTACTTTCTCACTACAATGATGTCTCTTTACATCCGAAAATGAAGCTAAGAGAAGGAGATAAATTCAGATTCATTTGATGATCTCTAAACATTACTTCTTATCAAGCAAAACGCAGGGACCAGTAATGACTCTGAAACCAATATTCCAAGTCACCGAGTTTTCCATCATCATTATCTAAAATCAATAAAAATGAAGACAAAGCAAGCCCAACACCTTCAAAGGCAACACCCACAATGTAACTCAGATCTATAAAACGACATCAAGAACAACACTCTAATTGAAAATCCAGTGAATCCAAACACTGAATCGTTCTCCTGACAACCCATTTCTAAACATCACGCACAGAAAAAAGCCACAAACCGGAACACACAAAGATCTTAAAAAGAGTAAAGAGAAGAGCTTTACCAGAACAAAACTGTGAATACTTCAACAAATTGCAGCTAACATGAAGTTTACTAGAAAGGGCTTCTGCTCCTAATCCCAGAAACCACAACTAGAACCTGAAAATTAGGGCATTTAAAAGGTTGAAAGCAACAACAACAAACAAAGTAAACAAAAAAAAAAAAGAGAAATTCAACGGAAGCAACGAATGAGGAACCTCGAAAACTCCGAAACAAAACCCAGATTCTTCCAGATTCCAGAAGATGAGAGAATCAGGTGGCAGAAGAAAACAACGAACAATTCGCAGAGAGAAAAATCGATAAGGAAGGAAATCTCAAAGTTTTAATTTTTTTTACTCCATGTAGCAGAGAAGAAAAGGAAAATTAATTTAAGTCCTGGAATGGTAGAGTGACAGTCTGTGATGAAAGTAGACGACAATAACCAATACAAATATGACACGTTAGCTAAAGAATCTAGATAGTCAATGGCATTTAAAGGCCGGCGTGAGCGTGGGGTCTGGTTTTATATTTCTTTTGCAGCCCCTACTTTTGAATGGTACTCACAGATTGTAACCATAGATTACAAAAGCTTAAAACATAACCTTCTTTAGTCTTTTATGTATCCAATCACAATTTACAATGGAAAGACAACAGTTAGAAATTCGATTACACATCATAACTCCCACATATTGTAGAATCTTATGTGAGTCATTGAACTCTTACAAACTCTACATATGTTTACATACATACATAAACACAAGTGAAAGAAAAAATAAAAGATTATTTAGTTAGAGATTCTTCTGGTTATAATCATTTTTATGTGTTTATATTGTTGCAGAAGAAGTCTTTTCTTGGAGAGATATGACAGACTCAAAAGCACCCACTAAAGCCTTAACTTTGCTCTTCCGAGTCTGCACAAGCTTATTAGCTGTTTCCTTAATAACTTTGTTGAACAGCAACACTCTTGCTTCTCTCTTCTTCTGTGTCTCTTGGTGTTTCAGAACAACTCTGGGTTTGCGTTGTTGTTCCTTGTCGTTGCTAAAGTTGGTTCCTTTGGTCTTTAAGCGTCTCCTACCACCAGACTTCGAGGTTGTGTCAACTCCGGAAACGATTTTTCCTCTCTTGAACTTAAGCTTTCTTGGACTGTTTCCTTGTAATCCAAAATCTATAATCTTTCCTCTTTTGATTCTCAGTTTCGTCGAATTGCCATTTACAACGGATTCTGCAGAGAGGGCTTTGCTTTTTCCTTCCCTTGTCGTGCTCTTATCTTCAGAGAAAAACACATTCTCATCTTCTTCTTCCTCTTCTTGAGAAGATTCATTATCAGGTTCAGTCTCAATACACTCAGCTTCGTCTTGGCTCTTTTCGCTCTTTGGATCATCAGTAGGTGAATCCATGACACACCTCTGGTTCTGTTCAGATTCAACAATCTCATCCCCTTTTTCCATCTTAATAACATAGAGAGTTTTCTCTTCAACCAAGTCTTTACACTTCACACCCACATGTTTCCTGGTTTTCATTAGAGGAACACTCAAGCTATTACTCTCCTTCTTTCTCTTCAAGCATCGAGAACAGCGTTTTGAGGACATTGAGGCTCTTCTTAAAGGCGTAACTGCCTTCTTTGGTTCTGCTCCGCCATTCATCTTCTTTCTCTTCACAGTACTTCGCCGTAGAGCTATCGCTGCAGTTTGTGCAACAGATTTCAGCTTCAAAGCAGTGACACGCCTGTTATGTTCAACAATCTCTTTAGCTCTTCCACGAGACACATAGACCGTCTTCTTTTTCTTCTTCTTCTTTCGCTTAGTCGAATCAGCTAACTGAGATTCCGAAAAAGGCACTACCTTTTCATTTGTTCTATCTGCATGATTCTTCTCAACATCACAAACTCCGCTAGAAAAGTTTCTAACTTCGCTCTTCGCATGATCAGCAGAGCCACCAACAGAATCATATTTGCCAGAACCAAAAGAAGGACTCAACACCGGTTTGGTCAATGCCTTCTTCCTCAATGGTGAATCCAAATTCAGAGTTCCAGAAAAGCTTCTGTTAACCCTTTTGCGATGTGGAACTCTTGGCTTCTCTTCAGATTCATGTTTTCTTCCATATTTGCAGGCATCATGACAAGAACCAGTGGGAGATCTGAGATAATTAGGAAGAACTTTCTCTTCAGTGTATAAAAAACTCAGTTTTCCAGTAGAAATCCTTCTCCATGATCTGTTTACATCCGGTGAATTAGGCAAACGAACGGTCTCCTCAGCCATTAATCAGCTAGAGAGAGAGAGAGATTCAAGAATAACTTCTTTAACTACAAATGTTTAAGAACAAAGAAAATCTGAGAGAATGCTTGATTCAGAAATCATAAAACTCTAACCTTTTGATGTTCTTAATTCACACATTTATGCTAGAGAAGATCCTTGACCTGAGAAAAAACATTATGTTGCACATTAATCCGATTAAAGCAAACAGAACTAAACAAGAATCTAATAAGCCATCATCATATCATTTGCTTAGCTTTATATACCAAATCATGAAACTTTGAATGTCTATTCGTTTCAAGATAAACCCAAATCATTTCTCTGTTAAATTGGACAAAAAGGGCTCTACAAGCATTCGACGTAAATGAAGAAAAAGCCAACCTTTTGGTTTATGCAGGAGACGCCATTCATTGTTTCTGAGGTTTCTGTTTTGATACCAAAGAGAGAAGAAATCTGTTTCGTTCGTTTTTGGGTTTTTGGTTTTGTGGATTTCTCCACATTTCGCGCAGATTTCTTAGGAAAGGTTTTATTCGTTTTCCTTTTTATTTGGATAAATCCTTTTATTTTTCTTTTTGTTATAATTTTTCGAATGAGAGATAATTTAACTAAAAACTACTCTGACACGTGTGTAAAAATGTCTAGCTGTGTGACCACCTAATTTTAATGGGCCAGATTTAGTAGGCTTGCGTGGCCCTTCACATTAGGTCTGCCAACGGGACATGTATGTGTTTAATTGTAACTTCCAAAATTATATGTTTTTTTTTTTTTTTTTTTTTTTTTTTTTTTTTTTTTTTTTTTTTTTTTTTTTTTTTTTCAAAAGTTTATTTAATAAAGCCTTTTCCCAAATTGGGCTTGGGCCTGAGTTTACAAAAATCCAACGATTACAAACAGAGGCAAGGAGAGTTCGCCCTAATCTAGCCGCCGAGATCTTGCTCGCACTAATACACCGCCGCAGAAGCTCCGACATCCAATTCCGGCGTATACGAGGCGTACTGCTTCGCAACCTGATCTCCAGAGCACACTCATGGAAACGGAGTATACGGGTCCGTCTCCGAGTCGACTCACGAGACCCGCCGCTCTGCAACACACCTCCCGGGAATACCCATCTTCCGACTAGCTGGCATCCGTGAACGGAGAGACCCAGACCTAGCAACTCATCCAATACAAACTTAACCCTCAGCTGCTTTCCTATGGCTAATAATCGCCTACCTCCGAGCGAAACAATCACAGATCCGGTTTAGTTAAAAGCAAAACGTGGAGGTTAGCGAGGGTTGATGGCTAAACACCCCTTCGAAACCGAGATCCACGACAGCCGGTTACGATCCAAGATCCACCGCTAATTACCAAACGGACAGCTTACCCTCACTTCCGACAAACGACTTCCGCCGCGACCAATCCACAACCACGGTAGGTGAGCCGAGGGAATCTCCAACAGATCTCCGTAGCCCTCAACCGAAGATACAAAAGCAGAGAATCCCAGCCACCGTTGAAGCTTCACTGCCGCATCGCATGTCGGAGCCCCACCACTTTGCTGACGGGAGTGAAAGAACACTCACTCTTGTTGTCGATGGACGCCATAAACGCAGGTCCTCATGAAGATCTAGGCAGAAAACAGAAAGAAAAGAAAAAAGGAAGGTAGATCTGAAAAATTTTCTCTAGAGAGAAAAATGAACAGTACCCAGGGAACGATTGTCCTCCCCAAAATTATATGTTGGATTGACTAGATTTTTGTTTTTAAGTATTAAAATAGAACAGTAGAAAATAGAAACATGAGTTCTTAAAAAAATGTATTAAGTAATTAGTTAATTACACAACAAAACCGTTTTTCTAATGAAGATTTAACTTTGTTGGAAATTAGTCGAGGAATAGTAAATTGATCAATAATCATGAATGTACATTGCCTTGATTTTTTTTTTTGTCGTCTAGATTTATTATTAATTACAAATTATGAGAACTGTTACATAGACGATTCTACAACTGACAATTCATTCCGACCCTTACTAGATCCACGACAGACTACACTTCCTTCGTGATCTTGATGAATACCTTCAATGATCCACGACCTGGCGACACTTCCTTCTTTGCGTAGAATCCTGGCGAACGGCTATAATTGTACATCGCTGGAGATCTCTTGCACACTTGCCTCCATTAATCTGCAAATTTGTTAATAAATCGCAATATCTGAGACTCGAACCCGAGACCTCTTGGTGTAGAAGCATTAATCAACCCTTGGTCAACCAATGGGCCAAGGGGGCTTCCACCATTGCCTTGATTTAAATTAGACTTATACAACTTGAATAAAATAAACTAAAAATCAGATCGCCACGTAAATCAGTTCATTTTTGTTTTACTATTTATATTTGTTTCTCTTTTTAGATTTTTAGATTTTGCCAAAGTTGTAACCTAATCGTGCAAAATCTAAATTCAAACCAAAGAAAAAAAGAGGTGAAAACCTGAACCAAACACTAATCGGTTTTAACTGGTTTGGTATTTAACAATCCGAGAATCTAAAAACCGAATCGTAACAAAAATCGAATATACTCGGAAATAATATATCTAAAAACTATGGGTGAAAAAAGACTAGTTGAGCTGGTTCCACATAAGCCTAAGATCTTCTTGGCGTGTCGAACTCAAAAACAAAAGAAATGTCGTGTTCAAAGCCAAGGTATTTTTTTTTTTTGGGTGCAACATCTAAGGTTTAAATCGGTATTTGATCGGTTTTCTATTTATTGGTAATTGAGAGTCTATCGAAGGATTGTCGACCAACCAGATACAAAATCAATGTCACGTTTTATTTGCCATTTTGTGCAGCTTTGGTCCCTACAGTTTTTCTTCTTCGCCTCCTTTGCAATTTGCATACATTGATGGACACGAGAGAACCCAAAAAAAAAAAAAAAACAGAATTATTGCACATGGGCTTTTTGTCTTTTCCACTTTGCTCGATAAGTACATAAAATAATATTCCAAAATTTCGCTATTAGTTTTTGTAAAAAAGGTATGTATTTTATCATGCGTTCCTCTACATATTCACCATTTGGAGTAGAAAACATAATTTTTATTTTATTTTTTATAAAGTCCTTTACTACATGCAATATAAGAATGAGTTTGAACAAAATGATTCAGTACTCATATTTCTTTATTCCAATAATTCCTTTCATATTTAAAATTTAAACCCTGAATTTTCTCCAACCCAAAAAAAAATTGTGTTCGATACAAATGTGTGGTCCGCACATATTTGGTCGTCACTCGAATTATTAATGGATGATATGGATTTGTATGACTGTCAAATTTTTGGAAACTTCACTCTCAAGTACGTGTGTACTAAAACCACAAAGGTGCATTTAATTATATTTATATAGTAGTAGTAAACTAAGAAACAACTCTAAGTAAGTATTTTTTGTTTAAAAAATGTAAATAATATTGAAAATTGAAAGAATGACACTAATTATGCTGCTAAAAACATTATAGTATTAACTGGAGTATATGCAGACTGCAACCAACAAATGCCTGCCTAATTACGAGATTAGGCTTCGTGACCTTCGTCGTATGTCTCGGTTGTTTATATGGCTTACGTCCACATGTATTCAATCCGTAATAAAGAACATATATCAACTATCAACTGACGACAAAAAACATACTACATATATCAATAATTTAAGTCAAATTCTATCAATACTTATTAATGACAAAGACAAAAAAAATCAATATCATGAATAAATAAAATAAATATTATTTCTTTAACAAAAAAAAATGAATAAATATTATTTGCAGAATTAGTGAATAATATCAAATCTGGATATAAAACATCAATATGCTTGCGTAGATTAAATGATTAATGATACTACGTAAATTACGACGTAGAAAAAAAAGAAGCTTAATGAGATATACTTGTGATTGTGATGTTTTACTTGAATAAGTCTTTCTATTAATTATATCTTAAGAAACCAAAATGTAGTTGTCTATAATTTAATTTGTATGTACGCTTTTATGCAAAATCGTTACTAAGTTTTATTTTCATCGTTTTCCTTTCATAATGCACTTTATTTTATTTTTATTTGTATTTATTTCAACAACATATTATTTGCTCGTTCTTGTCGTTAAATCTGCAATTTGTAGTTAGTTTATATGCAATAAGTCTATAAATCTTCTTACACATACATTAAAAATACCTTCTATAATAAATTTAGAACTATGAAATTTGTCCTAAAAATAAAATAGCAAGTAAAATTTGGAAAGTTATCTAAAATTTCAATGATTAAACGTAAAGAATTAAGATTTAAAAGGATGGGTCCATTTTAGGCCCCCTAAAACGTAGCAATCCTCATGATCTGTACGGAATCCATTTTGTTCAATGTCTATTTGTGGGCCGTTTTGCTTAGCCACCAGACCACCATCTCTCAGACTTGACAGCTCATCATCTCCCCTCGTCAATCCCGGTTCGGTTTCCGAGATTTAATCGATCTTCGGTTTAGTTATTAAACCCGAATCTCCCCTAACAATTAAACCGAATCCTAGTTAGAGAGGTACGTATCACACAACTCTTGCGTCTTTTGCCTCTATACAAATCTCTCTCTCTCTCTCTCTTTCCAATCACTCCTGCAAATTCTTCTCTCCCTCTCCCATGGTGGTTCCTCTGTTTCAATCATGCCCTCTCACCCCAACTTCATCTTCAGGTTTCTATACAATTCCCAAATTTTTTTATATCTAGAAGTGTATTCGTTCACTAATGGTGTTTTCACGCTGAAGCACTCGCGAATTTTGAAAATGTCTTTTATTTTATTTTTTTTGCTGTATACTCAGAGGTTTAAAGCTCTTTACCCGAGAATGACTGCTTTTCCCGAGAAACCGTTTTCCCGGAAAATTCAGCCGTTTTTTGAACTGTTCTATAGCGAACAAAATCACCATGCAATTCCTTATACTCGCTTGAGCATGCTAAATCGTTAATCTAGGAACGAAATCGAGTTTCAAAATTGCGTACTGTATAGCGAATGTGAATGATTTTTTTTGCAATAGATTGCTAATTTTCTGATTCTAAATTAGTGTTTACAATTTGAATTTTTCAGGTGGATTGGAATGTTTTCCGAGAAATTCCGTCGACAAACGACTGGAATCGAGGAAAGCAGCAGCGGCAGCAGCGATGAGACGCCGGTGCTAAACTCCGTCGAGTGTTACGCCTGCACACAAGTAGGCGTCCCAGCTTTCCATTCAACTAGCTGCGATCAAGCTCACGCGCCGGAGTGGCGTGCCTCCGCCGGCTCTTCCTTAGTTCCGATCCAGGAAGGATCCGTCCCTAACCCTGCCCGAACCCGATTCCGACGTCTCAAAGGTCCGTTCGGAGAAGTTCTCGATCCCAGGAGTAAGCGCGTGCAAAGATGGAACCGCGCGTTGCTTCTAGCTCGTGGGATGGCTTTAGCTGTAGATCCGCTCTTCTTCTATGCGCTTTCCATCGGCCGAACCACTGGACCGGCATGTCTTTACATGGATGGTGCGTTCGCCGCGGTGGTAACGGTGCTCCGCACGTGTCTCGACGCTGTTCATCTTTGGCACGTGTGGCTTCAATTCAGATTGGCTTACGTCTCGAGAGAGTCGCTTGTCGTTGGTTGTGGCAAGCTCGTTTGGGATCCACGCGCCATCGCGTCTCACTACGCACGCTCTCTCACTGGCTTCTGGTTTGATGTTATCGTCATCCTCCCTGTGCCTCAGGTTTTTTAACCCCTGACTGACTTTTCAAAACAATCATCAAACTATTCCAATATTATGAAAATGACCCTAATCCACTGATTAGTATCAAGAAAGCCCCCATGGATCATTGAAAAGTGTTAACCAGTAGATGAATTCTGGTTTGAGATGCAGATCAGATGTGAACTTTGTTTGTTTTATTGTTTTGCAGGCTGTGTTTTGGTTAGTTGTGCCGAAACTGATAAGAGAAGAGAAGGTTAAGCTGATAATGACGATTCTTCTGCTAATATTCTTGTTCCAGTTCCTCCCCAAGATTTATCACTGCATCTGTTTGATGAGAAGGATGCAGAAGGTCACTGGTTACATCTTTGGGACTATTTGGTGGGGTTTTGCTCTTAATCTCATCGCATATTTCATCGCTTCTCATGTAAGTCCTCTCAAGCTAGATATTGTATTTCTGCCTGAATATAAATAATGTCATGCAACAGTACACTAAAACAAGTGCAAGATATCAATTTCCATGTGTATATACTACTAAGTACCATCCTAAGATATGAAATTAAAGTTTATGGAAATTCTGGTGGTTTCAGGTCGCTGGGGGATGTTGGTATGTTCTCGCAATACAGCGTGTTGCTTCTTGCATAAGACAGCAATGCATGAGAGCCGGGAACTGCAATCTGAGTCTGGCTTGCAAAGAAGAGGTCTGTTACCAATTTGTGTCACCGACAAGCACAGTTGGATATCCATGCTTATCTGGAAACCTTACCAGTGTGGTCAATAAGCCTATGTGCTTAGACTCTAACGGACCATTCCGATATGGTATCTACCGTTGGGCACTTCCAGTCATCTCCAGCAACTCTCTTGCGGTTAAGATCCTTTACCCCATCTTCTGGGGCCTAATGACTCTCAGGTAATTGCTTCGTTTCTGAGTTTAAGGTTTTACATCTTGTGTATTTAAAAATCTCTGATTGACATACTGATCCTATATTGGGTGTCGCGTTTTACAGCACATTTGCGAATGATCTTGAGCCCACAAGCAACTGCCTCGAGGTTATTTTCAGTATAGTTATGGTCCTAAGCGGGTTATTACTCTTCACGTTATTGATCGGAAACATTCAGGTAAACGATGCTAGAATAAGTCTTTCCTAATATGATATTGTGTTTTGATGGATTTAGAAGATATTAACAAGCTTTTCCTTTCTTTTGAAGGTGTTTTTGCATGCGGTAATGGCGAAAAAAAGGAAAATGCAGATACGATGTAGGGATATGGAATGGTGGATGAAACGTCGGCAGTTACCTTCCCGGTTAAGGCAGAGGGTTAGGCGATTTGAGCGCCAGAGATGGAATGCCTTGGGTGGAGAGGATGAGCTAGAACTTGTACAAGATTTGCCTCCGGGTCTTCGAAGAGATATCAAACGATATCTTTGCTTCGATCTCATTAACAAGGTACTAGGAAACGAACGTTACACGCAATCTTGTTAAGACTTGTGAAAGCAATAAGTGTTAAGTCTGGGACATGTTTTATCTTTCTCAGGTGCCATTATTCAGGGGAATGGACGATTTGATCCTTGACAACATTTGCGATCGGGCTAAGCCTCGCGTCTTCTCTAAAGACGAAAAGGTACTCATCCCATCATTTCTAAAAACTTACTTTTCCAATATTTTGCTTCGGTTTCGGTTTAAGAGTACTTAAGAGTAAAATCTGAGGTTCTTCGATTTTGTTGATTGTCACAGATCATCCGTGAAGGAGATCCTGTACAGAGAATGATATTCATCATGCGTGGGCGAGTCAAACGTATCCAGAGCCTAAGCAAAGGCGTGCTAGCAACTAGTACACTTGAACCAGGCGGTTACTTGGGGGACGAGCTACTCTCGTGGTGCCTGCGTCGCCCATTTCTGGACCGTCTTCCCCCTTCCTCAGCAACATTTGTCTGCCTAGACAACATCGAGGCATTCTCCCTCGGATCCGAAGATCTTAGGTACATTACCGACCATTTCCGTTATAAATTCGCAAACGAGCGGCTCAAGCGGACCGCAAGATTCTATTCCTCAAATTGGAGAACGTGGGCAGCGGTCAATATTCAGATGGCGTGGCGCCGGTACAGGAAAAGAACCCGTGGTGAAAACATTGGTGGTTCGATGAGTCCTGTGTCGGAGAATAGCGTTGAAGGTAACAGTGAACGCCGGTTACTTCAGTATGCGGCTATGTTCATGTCCATTCGACCGCATGATCATCTCGAATAATAATAAAAGAAGTTCCAATTTATCGGTCCAAATTGTTTGTACCCATTGTTCCTCCTCAATTGTTTACCTTTACTCTTTTTTTTTGAAAAATCTTTCTTGGAATGATATTTATGTACCTTACTAGCATTTGAGTTTGCTTACGCAAAACAAAAGCTTCAACTTATGGTAAGTTAAGTTCAAACTAATTATTTGAGTTTATCTTGGTAATTTTTAATATTTTATTATTTTATTATTTAGAACTAGTAAAAAGTAATTTTCTTCATTATTAAACGATGTCGTTAATAGGTACGACGTTTGCATATAATCGTACATATATAGACTTTTTGTCCAAGTTCAGGACTTCCCAAAGCTCGTTCAGAGACTCAAAAGAGTTCATAAACAAAAACCTACTCCCAGAAATTTCCTCCAAATCTCGCCATGGTTTCTCTCATCTTTCGTAAATTTTAGTTTTTCAATATTTAATTATAGTTTAAATTAATAAGTCCCAACTCTTTCGCTTTTGATTCATCGCTGATACAAGTTAAGAATTTTTTTTTCTTCTATTTATCTCTCAAATCGAGTTTCGAGTGTTGATTTGATTCGTAGAATCAATGGCGACGAGTAAACCTCAAAGATCGCCGGCGGAAATTGAGGATATAATCCTCCGGAAGATATTTTATGTAACCCTAACGGAATCAGCTGATTCCGATCCTCGAATTGTTTACTTGGAGATGACGGCCGCTGAGATTCTCAGCGAAGGTAAAGAACTTTTGCTTTCTCGTGATTTGATGGAGAGGGTTCTCATAGATCGTCTCTCCGGCGACTTCTCCGACGCTGAACCGCCTTTCCCGTATTTAATCGGTTGCTACCGTCGTGCTTACGACGAATCGAAGAAAATCCAGTCGATGAAGGACAAGAATCTGAGATCGGAGATGGAGATTGTGACTAAACAGGCGAAGAAGCTTGCTGTTTCTTACTGTAGGATTCATTTGGGGAATCCTGACATGTTTGGGAATACGGATAAACCTAGCGGTGGACTGGATAATAGGTTGAAGAAGAGGAATGTGTCTCCGGTTCTGCCGTTGATCTTTGCTGAGGTTGGTTCTGGTTCGTTGGATATGTTTGGAGCTAGTAGCAGTGGGGTTCAGGCTCCTCCGGGGTTTTTGGATGAGTTCTTCAAAGATTCAGATTTTGATAGCTTGGACCCGATTCTAAAGGAGCTGTATGAGGATTTGAGGTCTATGGTTATAAATGTATCAGTCCTTGGAGATTTCCAGCCACCATTGAGGGCACTTAAGTATCTTGTTAGCTTACCAGTAGGAGCTAAATCTCTGGTTAGTCACCAGTGGTGGGTTCCAAGGGGCACCTATATGAACGGCCGAGCAATGGAGTTGACTAGCATTCTTGGCCCTTTCTTCCATATTAGCTCGCTGCCAGATAATAAGCTATTCAAGAGTCATCCTGATGTTGGGTGAGTTGGAACTTATTTCTAGGTTTCTATTGCTGAGAATCATGTAGTCTTTGGGGTTCTTTAGTTATTGAGACAGTTTGGATAGTAAGAATTATTGTATAGCTTTGCTCATAGTAGAGAGGCTTGATCAAAAAAGGAAGGAAGCAGATATATTTGACTTATATGATTGCAATGTTAGGTTGTATACATATTTTAAGCATGATTATATAAATCCAGCATAGTTAGATGATCAATGGAGGCAAAACCAACAGAAATATTAGTAAGCTCTATGTTAAGTTAGAATAATGGGGATGAAATCTATTATTTTGAGCATTTTTTCTGGTCTGTACTGAAGAATCTTGATTGTTCATTGACATTTGACAAGGATTAATTGTGCGAACATAAGGGTTCTCCTGATCCACCTCGGAGGATATTCTCTACCTGTTATGGAAATGCTAATATATGTCTATTATTTTTGTGAATACCAGGCAGCAGTGTTTCTCTGAAGCTTCGGAACGTCGTCCCGCAGATTTATTATCATCCTTCTCCACGATTAAAAATTTAATAAACATTTTGTACAGCGGGCTGCATGATGTACTGATGATTTTACTTAAAAGTACCGATACCCGTGAGTGTGTTTTACAGTTTCTTGCAGAGGTGATCAATGCAAATGCGTCGAGAGGCCATATACAGGTAATCATCCGTTTATAAGATAAATATATGCTTTGAATCTTGATTCATGAATTGTTATTGTCTCCTCTCGGTTTCATCAAGTTGGTATGTGTCTTTTTTGCTCAAACCAGCGTTCTGTAATCTGTATATCTTGTATGACAGGTTGATCCAGTCTCTTGTGCTAGCTCAGGCATGTTTGTTAACCTCAGTGCAGTAATGCTCCGGCTCTGTGAACCATTTTTAGACCCACATTTAACTAAAAGGGATAAGATTGATCCAAAATATGCTTTCTGTGGTCATCGCTTAAAATTAAGGTATGGTCCCCAAGATTTCTACTTGTATTTTCTCACTGGATTTTCATAATTTCATGATGAGCAATATTATTTATGATCCACACCAGCGACTTGACTGCTCTCCATGCATCATCCGAAGAAGTTTCTGAGTGGATTGGCAAAGATGCTATGGCAAACGTAAATGGTGCTGGGCGAGAAAACGGGAACGAAAGTCGCTTGTTACAATCCAAAGAAGCCACAAGTTCTAGTAGTAATGCTTCTGGGCAAAATGCAAAGTCAGCAACTAAATACACTTTCATTTGTGAATGCTTCTTTATGACTGCGAGGGTCCTCAATTTGGGTCTCCTAAAAGCACTCTCTGACTTTAAACATCTTGCTCAGGTAATCATCGTCACAGTTTTACCGGCCTGGATATATTGAAGATTTTTGAAAAAAACGACTTGTGATAAATCTTGCAGAAAGCTCTTATTTAATTTTGGTTCCTGACATATTGTCTTGTCAAGGCGTTTGTCGGTTAAAACGAGAAGGGACTATAGAAAAAAACTTGAACTTAGTCGCACGTTTTGAGTGTGAAAGAGTCCTTGATGCCTGAATTTGCAGAAGATTGTTACTGTATAGTTATTTACTTTCTTTTCCGCATGATGTAGGACATCTCGAGAGGTGAAGATAATCTTGCAACACTAAAAGCCATGAGAGATCAAGCACCTTCTCCACAGTTGGAACTTGATATATCCCGAATGGAAAAAGAACTAGAGCTGTATTCGCAGGAAAAGCTTTGCCATGAGGCCCAAATATTGAGGGTTTGTAATCATATTCTCTGCTCTGAAAACATCTTTGGCTTTTCCTCTGGACCGATAACATGATAGTAATAGCTGCCTTATCTCTATACTGTATTGAAGGATGGAGATTTTATTCAGCGAGCTCTTTCTTTCTATCGCCTAGTGGTTGTTTGGTTAGTTGGACTAGTTGGTGGCTTTAAGATGCCTCTACCGTCAACTTGCCCCATGGAATTCTCCTGTATGCCTGAGCATTTTGTTGAAGATGCAATGGAGTTGCTGATATTCGCTTCAAGAATCCCCAAAGCTTTGGACGGGGTGCCGCTGGTATGCTTAGTTTGATCTCATCTGTCTGTAGAAATTCTCCTTTTGTACTTGCATTGATGATGTTTGTTTCTCTTTCTTAAGGACGACTTTATGAACTTCATAATTATGTTCATGGCAAGTCCTGAATATATTAGAAACCCATATCTCAGAGCAAAGATGGTTGAAGTTCTGAACTGCTGGATGCCTCGTTCAAGGTGCAACAAGAAAGCTGTAACCCTTGTCAGTTTGTGTTGCTAATGCAACAAGTTCTGCAGTAACGCAGTCCACCAATCTAAAATCTTTTTTTTTTTTTTGTTGCAGTAGTTCTTCTTCTGCTACGTCTACTCTCTTTGAGGGGCATCAGTTATCACTTGAGTATCTTGTCAGGAATTTACTGAAATTATATGTTGACATTGAGTTCACGGGTTCACACACTCAGGTGATTGCAAGAGATTTTGTTTAGTGGCTATAATATTCCTGGCGTAATGAGCTTCTCTTTCTATTGCATTGTACTTGAGAATATGTTAGCTCTGGAAGCCATAATAGCCATTTGTTCTTACTTTCAATGGAACTGAAATCTAGTTATCCAAATGCAGTTCTATGACAAGTTCAATATTCGCCACAACATTGCTGAGCTATTAGAGTATCTCTGGCAGGTGCCTAGTCACCGAAATGCGTGGAGACGGGTAAATTCTTAGTGATCTCGCCTGACTTTGAACTTCAACTATTTTGTTCCAATGTTACCAAATTTGATGTGTTGCAGATTGCAAAAGACGAAGAGAAGGGCGTGTACTTGAACTTCTTAAACTTTTTAGTCAATGATAGCATCTATCTTCTGGATGAAAGTCTAAACAAAATTCTCGAGATTAAACAAATCGAGGCAGAGATGTCGAATACTGCAGAGTGGGAGCAGAGACCAACTCAAGAGAGACAGGAGAGAACAAGACTCTTCCATTCGCAGGAGAATGTTAGTTGGATTATCACTTCTTATATCTTGTTTCCTACTTGATACGATGCCATTAAGAACTTTGGTTTTCTTTGCAGATTGTTAGAATCGACATGAAGCTGGCAAATGAAGATGTGACTATGCTTGCATTTACATCCGAGGAGATCACTGCCCCTTTTCTACTACCTGAGATGGTAACCTGACCCTATTCCTGAAATGGTAACCTGCCCTATGATTACCCAACTGAAGAGTTTGTTTGTTTGTACTTATTTAGGTTGAGAGGGTTGCCAATATGCTTAACTACTTCTTGCTACAACTCGTGGGTCCACAGCGTAAATCGTTAAGCTTGAAAGATCCTGAGAAGTATGAATTCCGTCCAAAACAGTTACTTAAACAGGTTAGTAGTGATTACAATTACTCAAGTTTCCTCATCAAAATATGTGAGAAAAACTGTCTGAATATGATTGTGAACTTTGCAGATTGTTCGCATATATGTTAATCTCGCAAGAGGAGACACAAAAAACATATTCCCTGGTGCCATTTCCAGTGATGGCCGATCATATAACGAACAGGTCAAATCCTCCTTCCTATACCAAATCCTCTTTCATCATGATATATCTGTCTTTACTGAACTAAAGAAGTACCGGTTTTTGCAGCTATTCAACGCAGGAGCAGATGTGCTTAGAAGAATAGGTGAAGAGGGAAGAATCATTCAAGATTTTATGGAGTTAGGCACAAAAGCCAAAGCTGCTGCTTCTGAAGCTCTGGATGCTGAAGCTGCACTTGGCGAAATACCAGACGAGTTCCTTGACCCAATTCAGGTCTTTATCTGTTGAAAGAAACACCAATTTAAACCTAAATCTTATCTTAATACCATGCACTACTAATGTTTGTTCTTGTTTTTTTTCTTTTCTTTTTTTGGCAGTGCACACTAATGAGAGATCCAGTGATTCTTCCAAGCTCAAGAATCACAGTTGATCGACCCATCATTCAACGTCATCTTCTTAGCGACAATGTAAGCATATCTAACACATTGATAATCTGTCACATCTCTCTCTCTCTCTCTCTCTGAAGATTTTGGCTTTGTATCTGTTCCTCTTACTTTTGCTGCAGCACGATCCGTTTAACCGAGCACATTTGACATCGGATATGTTGATACCGAACATCGAATTGAAGGCGAAAATCGATGAGTTTGTGAAGTCGCATCAGTCTAAGAAACGAACAAGTGGAGAAGATAGCAGCAACAAGGAAAGGATACAGACTACAAGCAGTGATATGTTAATTGATTAATTATGTGTCCCAAAAATAAACAACAGAAATACAGAACTTATTTTTTTACTTTTGTTAGGCTCTTTCTATTAGGATTGTGACTCTTAAGTGTTTATCTATCTTAGGGCTTGCTTTCCAGTTTGTGTCAATTATTTGATGCCACGGAAAAAAAAAACTTATAAATATGATATGACCATGTTATCATGTTTAGACTGTTTCTAACATTAGTTCGATGTATGGTAGAGTTTCTATGCATTTCGACGTTTGTTCATACAAAACTACTTGGCATAAGCGTTGTGAGTAACCAAATATTGTTTGGGTTTTTCTTTTATAGCTTAGTCTTTGCTGGTTTGTGGTCGATGGTTTGTGGTCGATGCAGACGAATGGTGAATCAACACCACTGAGTCAACAACCCTTTGATAATTAAAGAGGAATTGTACATTAAGCCAGCGTCGTAGGACTCTTACAGAAAAAAGAAGTTTTTTTTTATATTATGGATCAAAGCAATCATTCGAAGCATATAACATGCAAAACAGCAATAAGAGAACTATTTCAAAATTAGAAGGAAGAAGAGTGTTGTTTACGTTTAGCGAACTCGTAAGCAATGCTAATTGAGCTTCTACTGTGACGAAGTGAGAACTCAGCCATCAATATCTCTTTCTCTGCTTCCGACAGATCTCCATGACTTCCCTGTTCAAACCCATAAAATGTTATTAAAGCATAACTGAACTGAAAGCTAACTTAAAAGATTATCTAGCTGTGTCAATCGGTTTACCAGACGAGTGGTTCTGTCAGACACTGCGTGGTGCATCAGAATCCCTGCAGCCACTGAGACATTGAACGAATCAACCATTCCATTCATCGGAATACTGCAACGCAGATCTGATAACTCCAACGCTTCGTCACTTATTCCCCTGCATTTTCCCCATCAATCCATTAAGAAATTATGAACCCCACGAGTTTCAAACTGAGAGAGATGATATTACCTGCCCTCGTTTCCAACAACTATTGCTGTTGGGCATGACCAGTCCATATCATAAATGGAAACCTATAAGATATTACCACCAAGAAAATGTCATGGGTATACATATTCATTTTGCTTCATCAATAGTGGTGATGACAAAAAAAAGATACAAACAAATCTTTAGACGTTTACCGTGTCCATTCCCAAATGAGTTGTGGCAATTCTGTAACCCCGAGACTTCAAAACTTTGAAACATTCTTTAGGTGTGTCCCAAAACTCAATGTCCAGCCATTTCTCAGCTCCCATACTCACATGGCGATTTCCGTTATACCTACACATACATAATACACATTCACACACATAGCACGGTAAATGAATTCACACAATGCAATCAAGCCTTTAATACATTTCAGCCGACAACTAATGATCAATCTTTTCAGATATTGCCTATGACTCTTGTATCACTGCATAGTCCGAAAACCGTAACAATTTTCCATTCAATCTCATATGAACTAAGAATAAGAAAAGCCAACTTATGATCAATCTTGGACTCAGGAGGACAATGTAATAGAAATTTCTATTAGATCTCTATTGCCAATTAGTGACTCACAATCCATGTAGATTCAGTGTTTAAGAAAATGTAAGAATCCTCATTTATTCCATCCTATGATCCAAGAAACATAACTGCCAACTGATGATCAATCTTGGACAATGGACATGGAAGGACAATGCAGTCAATAGTTCTACAGACTTCAATCACCAGCTTATGATCTCAGGTCACACCGCACATTGTCTAAACTCCAACTCATAAAAGTTCCAAGAAAATGCAAGAATCCCTAGTTTCACCCCAAATCCTATGAACCAACAAAGAAACAGAAAATGCCAACCTCAAAGGGGCACCTTTTGGAGCTGTCACAGGAAACAACATGCACAGATTGAATCCCTAAGGCATCCGCGGAGCGGAAAGCAGCAGAAATGTTTCCAAAATCAGAGAGACCTTCAACTACAAGACACACCGAGAAGCTTCGATTCTCCACCACACGCCTGAACCTATCTGTCCTCTCTTCCATCATATGAGGAGTCACCGCCTCCAACACCTCACGGCTGCTAAGATGCACCTCACCACACCTGAACCTATCCTCGTAAGGAAACCAAGATCCTCTACAATCACCTTCACCATCGCTTAAGCTACACCTCCGCTCCATCTTCATCATGCTTGAGGCGTCACCACGATTGGTAGTTAGCAATTCCTTCACAGTATCCTTGGGAGAATCTTCCGTTAAGCTTTCCGGTGAAAGAGCTGCAGCTCCATGAAATGTGCGTCGAGCTGTTCCAATGCCTGTTAGGCGCGAAATCTCATCAACATCAATTTAAAATTGAACATATAAAATCAAACGAATCCAAATAACGAATTTCAAAACAAAAGCTTGAAACTTTAGACAGAAGAGTGAGAGATAAGAGAGTGTAGTACATGATGGATTTGGATGGAGGACGGAGAGAGGAGAAAAAGCGCGAACTGGGATGATAAAGGTGATAGAGGAATTAGGGTTTGGAAGAGGAACGAATGGAAATGAAGAGACTGAGGCACGGATAATGGATTTGCACGGGTTCATGTGTTGGTGCTGCTGCTACAATCTTTATTTCACTGTTGTATCGGAGCTTGAGATTAAGGAATCGCTAGATTCAGCTTCAGGAATCGAAAATGGACAAGTGAATCACAGAGCAGAGACACAGTCCAAGGCTCTGGTTCCGATTTCACGGCCACCGCTTGTCTCTTGTCGTCGTCGTCTCGAACACAAGAACAAAAAAAAAGTCGATAACATTCTTGCAATAAAAATACTTAATTTCGGTTTAGTATGGTTCGATTTAAATTACAAAACAAAGTGATCTTCGGTTTAATATGGTTCGATTTGGTTTTATAGCTTGCTTTGATTGGAGAGAAACTTCAACCAAAACTAAAACCGAAAACATTCTTGCAGAGAAAGAAATTTCTTTTTTTGGGTTACGACTTGCCAAACTAAAATCTGAAAATATTCTTGCAGAAATATACCTCACAGAGAGTAACAAAAAGAATCTGCAAAAATACAAGTTCGATTCATGTAACAAATGCCTTTCAAAAGAGAACAACTTGGGTCTTCATCTCCTCATTTGTCTTGTTTTGCGACTAACTGTGTCGAGAATCCGACAATAATCAAAGAAGAGTGAGGAGTGCGCTCCTTCAAGACCGACCCGACTATGGCGATTCCCTCCGGCAAGATTGTTACACGGACTTCCTCCAATGACCAAATCGAATCCTCCGTACTCGTCCATAAGCTGCTCAATCGTATGGTCGTCTAGCTTTTCAACATCTTTAAACTCTCTCAGGATACCCTTTTGATTCGTCTGCTCCCAAAAGCTTCTCAATATGTTTCTGTTCGCTTCTGAAATCTCAACAGACACAACTACATTCATCCGAATTTGGAGACGATGGAGTGCAACTTCTCCACCACCAATCCCCGTGAAGAGTGACAGAACCCTTATTCCATTCGGAAACAAAGGCTTAAGGACAGACAAGTGATACGCAACAGTATCAACCTACAAATGAAACCACAAAGTTTAGAACCCCTAAAGACTTTTCAAACCAAAACTGAATTGATTTATAAGTTATAGAAATATATACCTGAAACGAGTTGCCTAAAGACTTGTAGCGGTCAGTTCTGCTGATTCCTCCACCTCGAGTATGGTCTCTTGGGAAGCCTAGAAGCTTCTCCATCTCATCTGGCTCCAGCGGGGCAAGCTTGTTCTTACCTACCCAAACCAAATTCCATTTTTTGCATTGGTACATGACTTGTTTCTGAACATGTAGAGGTGGCTCTCCATCATATTTCTCAAGAGCCTCGCGTATTCTGTTTGTGAGCTTAGCACTGGCAATGCAAGTCAACAGACAATTCAACTTCGTTCTCCCATCCCAACTAGGCCACCATCGCTTGGTTAAGGGTAAGGCTTCTTGGATTGTATTGTGCGGTGGAGGCTGAATTTGAAACCGATTATGGATTGGCAGGTTGTGAATATACCCCCTCTTTCTCGCAGCGGCACAAAAATGCTTTGAATCCACGAATTCAGGAACGATGTCGTACAAGTGGCTGGAGATCGTGGCCCAAACACCTTTTGGTGCCATGGCAACGTTCTCGTAGTAGAAGAAGGGCGGGCCACAAGCAATATCCGGAACTGGGACTGGTCTGTTCATCATAAGTCCAGGTCTATTAGGGACACCAAACCCAATCATCTCCTTTGGTAGATAGATGAGCTGGTCACTGGCCATGGCAGCGTTCGGCTTTCTCTCTCTTCTCTGTGGCTCATTGTATGTTCGCCTCTTCTTGCTGTTATTCATAGGCTGCGTACAGTCAAAGAGTCAAGCATCAAAAACTGCATAATCTAGGGAAAAGTTCAGTGCGTTTTTGGTAAGTTCTTCTATTTAGCCACACACAGTAACAACACAAATGAAGTCTACCACGTACAAAGAGCAGCAAATTGATGTAATTACATGTTAAGTGACATGATAGATATAATAGTCTGACAGAAAGATTGAATCATAATCAACACAGGCAAAACATTAGACTTGAGGAAGCAATAGTAAAAATGCAAAGATGATTTAGAAACAGAACAGTATTAGTAGCATCAGTAAGTTCAGTGAAACATGGAGTAGAACTACGACAAGAAATCAAAGTGCAATCTTAAACCAAAGCATCTAATCCAATCAAAAACAGCTAAGGTCAAGAAAAGCTAAGACCAAGAAAATCCAGAGTTACACATATGTATCTAAATCATCAATCAGACTGTCCGAGGTAAAAAAATGGCAAAGATCACAAATTCACAATCCAAAGAGTTTATGTAATTTGCAAGCTATAGTTAAGAGCTCAACAATCCTATTAATGCATCTGCTACAGAACAATGATCTCATTCAGGGATAAAGAAATCAAAAATTGAAGTTCTGAATAAAGTTTACAACACAGGTTACAGGAAAACTCTAGAGGTCTGGATAGACTAAATCCTTCAAACATAAGAGCAAAAAAACTAATTCTCATCGATTAATTAATCCAAGTATAGGACGAAGTTAATCAATATCACAATTTTAAAGCAGACAACCGGAGCCGTCTCATCAAATCGACCAGAATTGCAGAAGGATAATTGAATAATAACTTAGATGAGTGACTTAGGTTCTACAAGAGACTTAAACGTATTACCTCTTTTCTATCAGGTTCTGCAAAAAACTCATCGAACTGCCGTGCCATCTGAGCAGCACAAATGAAGTCTACCACCTCTTCCACACTTGCATCTTCTCCTGAAAAGTTTGAGAAGAAACATGAATACTTGCAAGGACGCTAATTGGATCTATGAGAGAGGAATACATGTAAACTTCTTGCAGATTTAAACAGAAAGATAAGAGATATATTATCTTCATGTAAACGTCTTACCACATCTCTCTATAGCTATAGCAGCCTCTTCCCTCGAATAGTCCATTTTGATCAACGCTTGCAAGATACTATCTTCTTGGGAGGAGTTGTTTAGTTCATCCTGTCATTTTCAAAACAGATAAGAATACAACCTACTTCTTAAAATGTAAGACATGGGCAATGCATTAGAAGTAAAAGAATCTGTAGAAAAAGTTAGCAAAGGTCTGAAACTTGGAAAAAATAATTTATCTACCTCGTCATCATCTGATGATAAGGAATAGAGATTATCATCATCATCATTAGTGTTGATGTTCACGTCATTTGTTTCACCTAGTCTGTCAACCTCCTAGAAAACAGTAACAACACTCTATTACACGAAATACTCTATTCTAATATAAATATACAATCTAACTGTAGTGTTTACTTACCGCATAAGTTAGAAGTGCATTCGTGATCTCATCAATATTTTCATCTCCTGAAAGTTCAGAAAACCTCATTAAAGTTCCCAATTCCTAGAGAAAAAGAGAAAAGAGATATGTCACTAATTACCGTATTCTTGTATAGCTTTTATCACATTTTCCTCAGGAAACCCCATCCCAATAAAGTGATCGATAACTTTAGCTTTCGAAGAACTAGCTTCGGTGCTTGCCTTCACAAAGAAACAGATAATGGACTGTCATGAGATTTTAACCACAAGAGAAAAAATAGAACATCTAAAGTAACATAACAAATTCAGCCATAGAAATCTCACCGAATAGTTAAAGAGAGTTTCAAGAATCATCCTAGGTTCCGAACTTCCTCCTGCAAATTAGTGACAGTTCATTGATTGAAAGAATTCAGAAATGCATATCTCAGATAACACAGAATCAGAAAATAGCCTCACCACCGGTTTCTTCTATTGCTCTAGCTATCATTTCACTTGAAAATCCCATCTCAATAAAACTAGCAACCACCTCATCAGAGATTCCCTTCTGAATAAAGTTTGGCGACGTTGTCTAATGTTATACACAAAAAATAAAAACCACATTATTCTTGCTGCAGCATGAAACAAGTTAGAATTGTATATAAATTCAGTAAACACTTACCTCAGCAGGTCCATATGAGGTTTCAGACATAAACTGTACAGGAGAAGAAGATGGAGAAAATTGGAAGTTATCGATCTCATGTTCATCATCATCTGTATTCCAATTCACATCATCACCATCACCACCAGAATGTTCCACCTAAAGAAACATTGCACAAGCAAAGAAAAACCGAACTCTTGTCATATTTCATTTCCAGAATTTCAACTATCTGAGAGATAAGAAAGGTGTGACATTACCATTTCTTCAGTAAAGTTGATGTATTTAACACTGTCCTCAAACAACAAACCTGCCAATACAATCATAGTCACATCTTTAGATGAATGCAATTTCAGTTTCGAGAAAGAGATTAGTTGCTTTCTAAATCGAAACCATTTCCTCACTGCAAGCTAATATGTTGAGAATGTTTCAGCATTCATGCTAAGTCCTAAGTCTTAACCAACAAAAACGAATGCTAAGACCAAAAACGATGTAAAGCCATGGATAATGTGCAATAACCATAAAAAGTATCAAACTTTAATGCGAGTTAACTCATCAGGTCCGAGAAATCGAAAAGTCACAAGAGAATGAAGGATCAAATGCATAAAAATGTAACAGAGGAATGCAAGAAAGTTACTCACAAGCAAGAAAACAGCAGAGAGAGAGCTCGGCTGCTTCAGGAAGTTGAGCTAAGGCTAGATTTCAGCTGAGAAGCCAAATGCGAGTGAATATAACCAAGTTCCGATCAAATGAAACCCTAAAACGAAGAAAGAGAAACACTGAGCAGCGAAACATTAGAGAGACGATACAGAGAGGCTCTGTTCATGAATCTGTTGCAAGTAAAAGACTTTCTAAGAGAGAAGAGGAAACAGCAACTCTGAAGAAGAACCTTACCGGAAATTGAAACGAGAGAAGTCGATCACATTCACAGTTCACAGAGATTGTGTGTTTTTTAACTTGTCCAAGAAGACGAAGAAGAGAATCAAAGAGCCAAGGTTTCATTTTTTCCAACATTTTTTTATTTTTATCTCACAATAGAAGCTCATATTTTTCTTATCACTCTAATTAACCCAATTTCATAAAACATTATACAAATCTTAATGATGATTCATCTTGTATTGTTTTAAAACATTACACTATACTCTTCCTTCTACACTAAAATTAAAGAGATTCTTTCGTTTGTGGTGAATTTCATATTCAACTTTGTAACAGAAAATGGATTATTTTAGAAATTTGTGGTCATATCCGTGACTTTTCAATACTTAAGGGCTCTTTACATAATTAATAGAAACTTTTAGGAGAAGAATTGAAAATTTCAAAAAATAATGGTCGGTCAATTTACATGTACCTACGCAAGTCAAAGGCCGTTACATATATTATTTCTTTTGTCAGGCCGTTGATATATAAACTTATGAAGAGTTGAATATTGTAGGATGTGAGACTATATAACAGTTCTAATCCAAAGATTTTATCAGTCTCTTTGGCGAGGTAAATAGCTCGTGATAGACTCATACCAAAACCTCAGAAATCAAATCATAGATGTCGTATATCAATTGTCATAATATTTCTTTTCTAATCAAAAAATCACAATAAATTCTATTTATTATATGGACTAGTGGATGCCAACTCATTTATTTTTTGAGTTGACATCCACTATTTAATTCCAACTATAAATGAGTTGGCATCCACTATCTTTTGTCTTTTTCTTGGATTAGATAGAAAATTGATTCATTGAACAGTAAATCTAACATGGCAAAGTTATTCAAAGAATATAAATATGAGACCGTCTGTTCCTATATAGTATTTCCTTAGTTTCTTATTAATTTATTTAAGAAAAAATTTGTTTTTGAAATTTGTATTTTTAAAATTATTTTATGCACATGTTATTAGATAGTGATGATGAGTTGTAAATTTTTAAAAAATTAGTTAAATACTACTTGAATTAGAGTTATAGGAAATTGTAAATCACAAAAAATGCATTTATAGTCAGTTTTTAATATGTTTTCTTAAAATGTGTAAAAAATCTAAAAACTAGATGAATTAGAAATAAGGAGCAGTAAATAAAAATTGACACTTATTTACATCATAACTATCAGTCACAAGTTCCTAAAGGACTTATCATTTGAACTATAAGAACCATTTCATCGTTTTTTCCATTACTTGACACTTATTTTATGATATTAATCTGAAATCATTTGATCTTGGTGTTCTTCAATTAAGCTTTCATTTTGAATTCCTTTTATGATCTACATAAAAGCTCCAATGAGCTCTAAGAACTTGAATACTACTAGCTTTTGTATTCACTTCCACTGATAACAATAACACGATTGTTTTTTCTTTTTCTTTTTTCTTTTTTGGCCAAACAATAACACGATTGCTATTGATCATCATCAGTTCATATTTTAAAGCCTTTCTGGTTCTTCTCTAAACCGAAACAACCCGGTACTTGTTTCCTCGGCTAGGCTAGTTGGATACGTAAGATATGGGCTAATAGAGCCCTTTTTTTTGGACAAAGGGCTCATATACCTTTAGTAACAGATTTTAAAGCCCACTTCAAGATCCAGTTCAAATATGTTTTAAGAATTCGGTAGATTTTATCCGTGAAGCAAATTAAATCCATAAATGTGAATCGGAAAATAAAGGAACCAATGAGAGGCAGAGAAGAAAAGTGTGGAACGTTCATTGAAAACCATATCATCATCACATGCAAAAAGCGTATAATCTGTCTGATAATTTACAAATAAATATATTATTATATAAATTTTTAAAAAAAAAAGAAAATAAAAATGTTATTAGACATAGAGCGTGATGTTCTGGATATGTCTGGATTTCTTTAAACTAAAGCATGTTTTTTTGTCAGCTCAATCTTGACTGTATTTTTCCATAATCTAAGAGAATTATTATATTTGTAAAAATAGTGATACCAAAAAATAAAATAAAAATAAATGTTGAAAAAAAATCAGTAATTTAAGCTAGTTATATTATATAGCTCTATTAATACAAAGTTAATACCACATTTAAATAACAGAATATAACATTTATTTAAGGGAAATTGTTAAGTTTCTTTCTAACAATTTTTTTTTGTTAATTTTCTAATTTTCTTGCACCCAAAAGTCTTTCCACCATGGAAAAGCAAACGCGGTTGAGGAAATAAAACATTATTAAAATTTTGAATTTATAGTATTTTTATTTATTTATTTAATTCTCTCTTCTTTTTTTGTGTACAAATTTACATATTTTATTCATTACTCACTAACAGAAGTTGAAAAAAGGAAATAAAAATCGGCTATGAAAACCCCACTAGTCCGCCTCTAATTCACAAATTGCGCAACTACACATCCCTCCTTATAGAGAGAGAGAGAGAGTTTTAGTTAGAGAGAGAAAAATGGCGAGATTGACGGTGTTGATTGTGGCGGTTGTGCTAGCTTTTCTAGTGGCGGCGCCGATGCCGGAAGTGACGGCGAAGAAGTATACAGTCGGCGAGAACAAGTTTTGGAACCCCAACATTAACTACACCATCTGGGCTCAGGGGAAGCACTTCTACCTCGGAGACTGGCTCTGTACGTTCTTCTTTATCTCTCTCTTCTTTCTCAATCTAACACTCTCGTATCTGCTTATATTAGATCTGATTTGAATCTGGTAATAGTTTCAAAGTTTTCAACTTTTTCATACCAAAGTTCTTCGCTTTCCTAGTTTCTCCAATGCTCCTTCAAATCTTTAAAGTTATCAATTTTGTGTCTGTTCAGACAGTTTTGATTCACATTATTGTTGGTCTCTTTTTCCAAAATTGTTTCCTTATTAGTCCAGATCTGGTTAGAACACACTCTTAAGGTCGTCTGAATCATTACATTCCTCTGTCAGAACATTTTCATTATAGCTCAAATCCAATCCTTTTTAAAGAAAGATGTTGGTTCAAATCAAGAATGTGTCAAATCTTCGGACTAATGTTTTGTGGTCTCTTCTTCTCAGATTTCGTGTTCGACAGAAACCAACACAACATTCTTGAAGTGAACAAGACTGACTATGAAGGCTGTATCGCCGACCACCCAATACGCAACTGGACACGTGGAGCTGGGAGAGACATTGTCACTCTCAACGAGACCAAACATTACTACCTTCTTGATGGAAAGGGTGGCTGCTACGGCGGTATGAAGCTAGCTGTTAAAGTAGAGAAGCTTCCTCCTCCACCAAAATCTGCACCTGTCAAGAACATTGGATCAGTTTCAATGGTCACAGGTTTCGCTCAATTCATGGTTCCGGTATCTCTTTTCGCTTTCCCGGCAATATGGGATGTGATCACAAGGATGTGGTAGTGACCAGTCTCAAAGTTCTTTTAGTTGAATCGAAAATTCTTTTCAGGGAAAGCTTTTAATTTAGTTGAGTTCTCTTTTCTCATTGTTATGTTGGATTGTTGGTTTTTAATCTTTTGTTTTGTGTGTCTTTGAATTAATTGTTGAAAAAAAGATTGTAATTGATTTATTTGAGAAATTAAATTACTGAAATTTCTTTAAGATTCGGAAAATCTCAAAATTTTCTTGTTTTGTTGGGGAGTGAATGGAGCTGGATCAGTTGTTGAACAAAGGAGAGTGATTGTATTCGGATTATCTGTGGCTTATTAAACTATGAAAAACAAATAAATTTTTCTCTTTGACGTGTTTTGGCATATCTGTTCCATGTGATTTTATCTGTGATTGTTCGTATTGTAGTATCAAAAAATCCAACCACCACATGTCCTTTTCATAAAGCTGTCAATCTTATTACCAAATGGATTAAATTATATGTTTGATATATGAACAAATATTTAGGCTTTAGCTATGTGTATTTATGTTTGAATTTTGTTTGGAGGGATTTTAAGAATACGCGTAAATTTAAGATGGACACCTAAACGAATCTAGAATGATGTTGTTGATTGATTGGTGGGGACGTGGAGAATTGTAGATTGATGAAATGAAGAGTCTGGACAATCTCTATTTAACGTTTATTTTTTTGGTATTTGTCTTTGTCAGTGACAATTTAGATGTTAACGACTTTTACCAAATGTGGATATAGTTACTTACATCAGGATTCATAACCAGAAACGTCCTCTTCTCAAAAATATGTAGTTGTGATAGTTTCTATTTGAATGATTGTATCCTTGCAGTGGTTGGTTACTACTTACTACTAATATAAATTATATAAAACCATATTTATGGGAATAACTTATTTGGGTGTTCTTAGGGTTAATTAAGTATTAAAATAATGTAGATAGAAGAACAGTTTTTGGGTGGAGAGAAGAACATGTCTAAACAGTTCTTGGACAAGAACAGTTCTTGGGTGTTCAAAGACCATTTTCTTTTATTTTATTATTTTTTTAATGGTAAGAACATGGGATAAGTTATCCCCTTGCATATGCCCTAATGAGATATCAAAACCAAAACTTTTTTTTTTTTTTTTACCAAAAAAAAACCCAAAACTTTTGTTATGTCACTTATGTAAATAAGGATAAAACTTTTTTTCCATCTGTAAATAATTTTGTACTGGACAAAAGATAAAAACATTAGCCCACGCGCGTGAGAGCCCAAATTTCTGTTTGTTTCCCGGGAAAATTGAACTCACTAGAAGTTTGAAGAGATCTAACGCCATAACTCTAAGATTCTATCAGTTATAGGACTTAAAGGGACGAGCTTTTTGATCATAATCTTATGAAATGCTTATCCTACCAAAATGTTCGTCTCCTTCTCCGACACTGCGCTCACCGCTCGCTTCTCAATCCCGGAAAGGAATTGCACGCTGTTTTAACCACTTCTGGATTGAAGAAAGCTCCGAGGTCGTACCTTAGTAACGCGCTCTTTCAGTTTTATGCGTCCGCTGGTGAAATGGGTACTGCCCAGAAACTGTTCGATGAAATTCCTCTGTCAGAAAAAGACAATGTGGATTGGACCACTTTGTTATCCTCGTTTTCTCGGTTTGGATTGTTGGTTAATTCGATGAAGCTATTCGTGGAAATGAGAAGGAAAAGAGTAGGGATTGATGATGTTTCTTTAGTCTGCGTGTTTGGCGTGTGTTCCAAGCTGGAAGATTTGGGTTTCGGTGAACAAGGACATGGGGTTGCTGTAAAGATGGGATTTTTGACTAGTGTAAAGCTTTGTAATGCCTTAATGGATATGTATGGGAAATGTGGGTTTGTGAGTGAAGTCAAACGCATTTTTGAGGTTTTAGAGGAGAAGAGCGTTGTTTCATGGACGGTGGTTTTGGACACATTTGTGAAATGGGAGGGGTTGGAGAGAGGAAGAGAGGTTTTCGACGAAATGCCTGAGAGAAATGTTGTTGCTTGGACGGTTATGGTTGCTGGGTATTTGGGAGCTGGGTTTACAAGGGAAGCATTGGAGCTTTTGGCAGAAATGGTGTTTAGATGTGGGCATGATTTGAACTTTGTCACCCTTTGCTCGATGCTATCGGCTTGTGCGCAATCGGGAAATCTAGTCATTGGTAGATGGGTTCATGTGTATGCATTGAAGAAGGCAATGATGATGGGGGAGGAAGCAACTTATGATGATGTTATGGTGGGAACGGCATTAGTTGATATGTATGCTAAATGTGGAAACATAGATTCTTCCATTAAAGTCTTCAGATTGATGCGTAAGAGGAATGTGGTGACATGGAATGCTTTGTTCAGCGGGTTAGCAATGCACGGGAAAGGTAGAATGGTGATTGACATGTTCCCAGAGATGGTAAGAGAGGTGAAGCCGGATGACTTAACCTTCACTGCTCTCTTAAGTGCTTGCAGCCACTTGGGGATGGTAGATGAAGGGTGGCGATGTTTCCACAGCCTCCAGTTCTATGGTTTGGAACCTAAGGTTGACCATTATGCATGTATGGTAGATATATTGGGGCGAGCTGGTCGTATTGAAGAAGCAGAGATATTGATGAGGGAAATGCCAGTGCCTCCGAATGAAGTTGTCCTTGGTTCGCTTCTAGGCTCGTGTAGTGTCCATGGAAAGCTGGAGATAGCCGAACGAATTGAAAGAGAGCTTATTCAGATGAGTCCAGGCAACACAGAGTATCAAATACTTATGTCAAACATGTATGTTGCAGAAGGAAGGAGTGACATTGCTGATGGGTTAAGGGGAAGTCTGAGAAACCGAGGCATCAGAAAAATACCTGGTTTGAGTTCCATTTACGTTAATGACTCAGTACATCGGTTTAGTTCAGGAGATCGATCACACCCGAGAATGAAAGAGGTCTACTTGAAGTTGAATGAAGTGATTGAACGGATAAGATCAGCTGGTTATGTCCCTGATGTCTCTGGCCTGGTTTCTCATTCGGAGGGTGGCTTAGAAGAAAAAGAGCAAGCTTTGTGCTGTCACAGTGAGAAATTGGCCGTCTGTTTTGGGCTTCTGGAAACAAAACCGAGGACACCTCTTCTTGTCTTCAAGAATCTGAGGATATGTCGGGATTGTCATTCGGCTATGAAGATTGTTTCAAAGGTCTATGACCGAGAAATCATCATCAGAGACAGAAATAGATTTCATCAGTTCAAGGGAGGCTCTTGTTCTTGTTCCAACTATTGGTGAACAGATCAATTGGCTGAACGATATCGGTTCTTGAGACTATTTTTCAAACCAATTTGCAAAATGAGACACGGTTGAGACAATGGAGAAAATTTTCATTGAAACTCTATAAACGACTATACTACAATTCAAATGCAAACAGAAGCTGTGCTCTGCAAAAGGTGAAGAAGTAAAATGTTAATTTATGAAAAATTAGGGTAATATCAGAAGCAAAATCTTGATCAAAAGGAGAATCATTCTCTTCTGATCAGTGGGAAGGTCCAGTATCTTCCTTCTCTGAATCATCTTTGTTCCCAGAGTTTGGAGAGTTTTCAGCTGTTACTGTCTCATCATCCTCGTTCTGAAGAAGCGATGAGAATGATAATGGGTTGTACGTCGAGCTAGCTTTTTGTAACCCTCTTATAGCTCTCATTGCAGCGAGTGTACTCTTATATATATCAAGATTTTCATTGCCGAGAGTTGAGGAAGTCTCGGCTGAGATTCTTGGGGAGTTGTGCTGATGTGAGCTCGAGTGTGGGTGCACGGTGCTGGAAGACTCTACAACTTCTGCTTCTGAAGGAAAGAGAAGCTCAAGATTGGCCTCACAATCACGGACTAACTTAGTAAGTGGCTCTGTTGTAAAGAAAGGTTGATGGAGAACAAGCTGTGTGAAAGGCAAACGTAGAAGTCCACCTGTTCTTTTATCGTACTTCTTCAAAATCTTGACAAGTCCTAGAATCCAAGATGTTTTTAGCATACAGAGTAGTGTGTAATAAGAATTGGTTCTCTAATAAGATATATAATTACCTGCAAAATTAAGGGAGCTGTAGTTTTTCAGGAGCACCATCTCGCCATGAATGGTAACAAGGTCTCTGCGAATATCCATCATTTCTTCGCTGAACTCGCTTTCTGATGCGAACTCCCCATTCTTTCCGTTCTTCTCTTTAACTTGCTCGATTCTTTCCTTGAGCTCCTGTACGCAAAATGATGAACAACTAATGCATATGTCTCCAGACCAGTAGAGCAAGAAGTTGACCACGGAAGGATCATAGACCATAATTTCTAAGCAATTAGATCTCTATTGTGATAAACCACAGAGCAAATAAAAATTGGTTCCAATGTAACCACAAGAAGACTTCACCAGGGCTATTGAATCTAATTGACGCACAGAGAAACTAGATCCAATTTAATTAGAGATCATCACTTAGAACTATCTCCGGTTTCAACTACTAGCAATTTTGTTCTAGAATTCGAGATTAATCATCCTATTGAACGATCCAATTCTACACACTTGTTTAGCTCTGAATCATGAACCAAGTTCTAAGGAATTTCTAACTTGACCTAAAATCCAATCTGAAGATAGAATAAATTCGATGAGAGTGAGGAAGCAAAACCTGTAATCTGATAACGAAATCTTCTTCTTTATCAACGTAAAAATCATTAAACTTCTCAAGTTCCTCGTTAAGTATCCTCACAAACGAACCCTGGAGATCTTCCGTAGGCCTAACGCCGGGAGCCACATCGCCGTCTTCTGCGGCGGAGGAGATGTTAGTGGTGTCAGCGAATACGGGACGCGAATCGAGGTGATCGGAAGAGTAAGGATAATATTTGAGAAGCTTTTTCAAAGGTTTATAGCAAAGGAACTTGTCTCTCCACTCAGGTAAAGTTTCTTCGAGGTGAGTACGAAACTCTTTGCCGAATTTCATGTGTTGGATCTAATGGAGAAGACGGAGATTGCGACGGTGAACCAGAGCTGGCTTGGATAAGAACGCGAGAGGAAGGAATCTTAACAGAGAGAGAGAGAGAGAATCTGATGAAGTGGACGTGGATGGCTCTGATTAAATATTGGCCATTGATCTTCTCTCTTTTCTTTTTCTTTTTATAATTCTTTCTTATTAATTTGGATATTTATCGATCAAGAAATTCGGAACTACTTTGCATTTGGTGGTTAAGTATAATTGTAATAAATGTAGTAAAAATGTTAGTTGATGAAATAAAAAAGGGTAAATTTTAGTGAATAATTTGTTGGATGTAATTATGTGGAATAATGATTTTTTCAATAATAAAATTTGGCTGGACGACGCAAATTGGCATTAACGAATCTTTAAATTTATCAATAAAATCGAAACAAAGTGATTATGTTCGATTTCTTCGTTTTTTCTTCGGCATTTGATTATATGCAAGTTGTGATTAAATGCATCTATAATATGTCCATGAAGGTCCATGAAATGACACATCTATACTAGTATATTAGTATCAGAAAATTTGTAAACTTTTCTCTAAAGTGGCTCTTAACCAGATCGTCAACCTGAGATGGACCTCTGACGGGCTTGAACGGGCATGCATAACTATAATTATATCGAAAGAAAGAGAAAACTATTCTATGATATTCGTTATATTCCAATATACTATTAGATTCGTCTTCCATATAATGAGATTCCCTTATATTTTACGTCTAACTATAACCGGATCCAGAATTAAATCCACTTATATTTTTAGACTATATCACTTTACACACTTATCATTAAAAACTATACAATATAATTAGATGTTATAGTCACGACTCTCGATTACTATTGGCTAAAGTGTGTGACCAAGAATAAACATCGATTTCCCTTTTATCATATACTTCTTCAAATATTTGACTAGTCCTAACTCCAAGATGTTTAAGCATACTGAGTGATAAGATTTGTTTATTTATATATTTCTGTATTTATTATATCCTGAATTCCTGATAATACCTGCAACATTTAGGGAACTGTAGCTTTTGTTATTATTTTATAGATTTTGTTTTGGCAACAACACTTTACGTTTTTATAAAGGAAAGAAATTATCAAAAAAAACATCTTACGTTTATTTATAGAAATGCCAACAATTTAAAGGAATAGAAAAGAAAAAACAGAAGCGGGAAATGAAACAGCCGCGTATTAGGAACGACTTCAACGTCTAGCTTTAGTTGAAACGTCACCGTTCGGAGTACAACGATGATGTTTCGATGGGTTACAATGTTACATGGTCGAGAACTTCAAATGGCATTAAGAGCATGAAGAACGTCAGCCTTGAGGTCATCAAAGTCTTCAACGCCAAAGCTGAAGCGAACTAAGTTGTCTTTAATTCCATGTTTGACCCTCTCCTCTTGTGGTAAATCCCTAAATCAGATCCCCCAAAAAAAACACACTTGTGTAACCACCACTAATCAATCACGTACATTTATGATCAATGTTTTAAAGGAAAATCATACCAGTAGGACGTTATGGCAGGTTGGTCCACGAGGCTCTCGCATCCACCAAAAGATGTTGCAATGTAGGGTATCTTCAGAGAATCGATGAATTTGATCGTAGTCTCGAGATCTCCAGTAATCTGCTTGCAGATAAGAAAAAATAACACATTTTGAGATTAGTTTATATGTTATCAAGAACTTTGATTGTCTCTTTTTTTTTTATCTTACCTCGAAACTGACCACACCACCAAAGCCAGTCATTTGTCGCTTGGCTATGTGATGCTCGGGATGACTAGGAAGGCCCGGATAGTAAACACGACTCACCTAATACGATTCGATTTTCACATACCAATTAATAAATAATGTGTAATAATCAAACCGAAAGAATGTATCTTTTGGTAATTAAAAAGTATAAATACCTTGGGATGGGCTTCTAAAACTTGAGCCATCCTCAAAGCAGTTGAATTCTGTTGCTGTACACGAAGATGCATAGTCTTCATGCCTCGGATGAGTAAATATGCCGCATTCTGTTTTTCGTAAGGACCAAATCATGTTAGAAACTGTTGATGAATGAGCATATAAAACGATCTGATCCTAGCTAAACTGTGACAAAAAATAGTTTTGAACCCGACCAAAATGAAATTTCAACTGATTTATGAAGTGATAGCATTAGAGGAGGATCAAGCATTTTTACCGGATTAAGTGTACCTCCCAAAACATGATGCAATTTGCGAATCTCGGAAACCAACTTTGTTGAACCAGATATGCATCCAGCAAGAACCTGGGAATACAGATAGATTATTTTACCACCCCTTTTATCCAAACACTAATAAGGCTCTGAATTCTGATTTACGCACATCGTTGTGGCCTCCAAAGTACTTAGTAGCAGATTGGAGAACAAGATCAGCACCAAGAGCAAGTGCCTTCTGATTCAAAGGTGTTGCAAAGGTAGAGTCTATGCAAACAAGAGTTCCTCTTTTGTGACAGATTTTTGAAACTAACTCAATGTCGACACATCGAAGAAATGGGTTTGTTGGTGACTCAGTAAAGAACATAGAAACCTGCAGACACAACAGGCCACAGTTCACATGTTGTCTTCAAACTTCAAAGTATGTTAAGTACAATACCTCATGCTTATTCACTGCAGCTTCGAGCCCTGTGGTATCAGCAGAGTCAATCACAGTCACCTAGAATATACACACGTAACAAAGGGTTAATCGATCTTGCTTTCGACACGACAGTTAGTAATGAAATTAGGGGATTCTTACAGTGATTCCCAACTTTGGAAGAAAAGTCTCAATAAAATTCCTTGTCTCTTTATAACAATCTATAGTTGTCACAATATGTCCATTTCTTGGAACCAAAGCCAAAAGCATAACAGTGTTTGCACACATCCCAGAAGCCATAACCAAAGTTGATTCAGCACCTTCAAGTGCACTATAACAAGATAGCATCAAAGGAACAATTAAGAACAAATTAAAACTCAATGGAGAGACAGTAACCAAAGACATCAAGACAGGGATATAGAGAAAGAGAGACCTAATCTTCTCTTCGAGTACCATAGTCGTTGGACTTCCATAACGAGCATACTCGTGAGATACAGATCTTTTCTCCTACAAGATTCAAGTCAAGCTAGCTTTGTAAACGAAGACTAACCCTTTTTCTCTTTTTCTGATAATTAAGTTCACAAAATTTTCAACAAGAAGCATATGATAAGCGGACCTTGAAGTCGATAAGCTCGGAAGTTTTCTTGAAGAAGTAAGTAGTAGTGTTGACTACAGGGGTCGTGATCGAATTAGTGACTATATCACGACCTAATCTTTCACCTGATTATAAACCATAAAACCCACAACAAGTAGTATCTCATTATCTCGATTCATTCTCCAGTTGCGAAAAATTGCCATTTTTTTTAATGAATGCAGAAGAAAAAAAGAGAGACTATTGTTTACACTTTACACTAAATGCTATGGCAAAAATTAGGTAAATAATGTTATAAAAAAAAAGCCAGTTATATGTTGAATTAGTCTGTATGAATGAATTTATGTTTACTAGTGAAATGAAGAAGATTCATAACAATTTAGGGGTGGTGGGGAGCGGATAATTTAAATTTTGTGGTGATATATGTGATTAGAATAGCTTTGTGGTGATTGCCATTTTCTTAGGGAATTTACATCATATCTCAACGAAAAATGCTCTAATTAGGTAATTAAATGACAAGATGGTTTAACCCATGATGACAAAGCTGATTTTTTTATTTTGGTCATTTTAGACGATTATATCATTTTTGTTTAACTAATATTGAAAAGGTGATTTATTTCGGTAATATTAAAAATGATATATACATCTAATTTACCAGATATTTTTATGCAAATTTATTCATATAGTATAGATGTCGCAGAACGCATGATTTATTTATGTAAACATCTAATATATCGAATGGATTTATAATTCTGTCATATATGTGACTAATCTAGTATTTGATGTTGCTATATGATTATTTAGTGCGTTAAATACTACTACAATATTCATGCTGACAAATATAGCAGGCTAAAGTAGTGAATATTTATGAAAATACTACTACTACAAGTCTACAATATCCAATGGATCATATATATTTTTTATTTGGTTTTGATCTATATATACGGTTATCTGATTTTTAAAAATCAAATCGAAACAATATATATCAAAACAGATATTACATATTAGTACGTTTGTCCAACCATATAACCGACTACTAGCTAGCAAAACAAACCAGTTAACCAAACATATATCAACTAGTAAGAAATCATAAAGAGAAAATGGATCGATGTATGTGACGTACCAGCATGAACAGTCAGACTCCCATCGGAGCTCAGGAATGATGAGGGTTTCAAATGGTTCATGTCCTCCATTTTTAAAATCATTTTGTGAAAATAAATCGAGAACTCACCAAATTAGAAACGAAAAATAATACTTGAACACCGTGTGTAGCGGTACAAATACTTTTTATCACTGAAATCTCGAAACCTTCACTTTTCTTATATAGTAAAGTAAACAATATAGAAAATGTAACTACGCTCTAATGCAGAAAACTCAAATTCGAAAAAAGTCGAAAGATATATATTTTTGGTGATCCCTCTTTCTTTCTCTTGTTCTCTCTAATGAATTTGATATTTGATTATGATTTTGGGTTGATTTTCAAAGTCTTTATAATGCATCTATTTATAGTTGCTAAATTTAGATCCAGTGGTTTTATTTTTGGTTACGAAAGAGAAGTGAGGTGTAACCGTGTAAGTTATAGTTTTAAATTTTGACCAGACCGCGTGACTGCTGTACCAAACCCTGTTGCTCCTACAAAAATCTTAAATTTTATACAACTATGTATAAAACCTGAATTTATATAGTAAATCCCGCCCAACATGGGTTTGAAGATAATTTGAACTTCTCAACTATTTTGATTACATTACTCTAATTTCCTGTCTATTAAAATAGACTTCCCCTCTAAACTTTAGCTTCGTAATAAATATTCACATTATATCTAAGTCAGTTGATTTCTCTCTACAGTGGTCCACTCCTTCGTCTTCCATGTTTCTATTCAATAATTATGTTCTTTATTAAATATGATATACTCACGTTATGTCTCTATTTGATTCTTCTTGTTCGGTTTTTCGTCATGTTAAATCAATTATTATATCTGTTTTGCTGTTTTCGAAATAGACTGTGTGCTCTCTACACAAGCATTTATCTTTAGTACTTGTTGCATGTAGATATTCTGTCCAATAGAAACATGTTCTGAATCTAGATAGCTCAAAACCTTAGTGAATTTTTTAGGAGCTAGATCTGCATTCTCTGAATCTAAACTTAAGAAAATATATATTTTATCTTTAGAAAAAAAGGAAGAAGAAGAGTGAGTGGTGAATGTGAAGAAATGAGGCATTTAGGGTTTCTTCAGCTTTACACTGCATGTGAGTTTATGTTGTTCTATCTTTTTTAAGTCCTTTTAATTCGTTGTTATAATATCGTTGTTGAGACTACAAAAATAATTATAGTTGTTAAAGACTGTACAGTAACGTAAGACAAAAAAAAATGGAAGGGCATATTGGTACAATAAACAAAAGTATATAACATTTCAGTGGCAAATTAACAAAAGTATAATACAACTATCTTTTATATATATAAAAATGAAGGGTATTGGTAGGTCATCATAAACAAAAGTATAACATTTCAGTGGCAAATTGATTAGATTAATTTAGTAAATTATTTCCATATGTTTCATTAAATTATTTTTGTGGAAACCTTTTGTATGCCCAATTTTTCAAGATTTTGATTATAGATTCATGCTTAATCCACCCAACTATCCAATTAGTCATTTTCTCCCTTTTTATTAAATTAAGAGAACTTTCTTTGTATCAGATTCCCTCTAAAATAAAGTACTAAAGATTGTGTGTGAACTAAAAACCATTTTGTTAATATATGTGATGATTTTCCCTAAACGAATGTTTTGGTGTAAAAAAGAAAGTCAGCCAATTGAACTAGACGGACAAATCTTTTTGATATCAGCTATTACTTGATAAAGAGCGAAAAAATCTTAAGATTAGATCAATTGCCAACATTTTAAAATTAAGATTCTTAACCATATTAATCTCTAATAGAATGTAATTAAAGAGTAGCAATGGAACATTGATAATTGGTCATGTTGAAGCAATTAACCATTTCTTTTCTTTTTTTGTCATCTTGGGAAATCCAAAGAAAAAAAAAACGTAATTCAACTATGCAATGCATATATTTATGTTTGTTTGCCCTTTGAGGTGGCTAGAAAGGCCAATGAGACAGATTTGAAACGAATTAAGTTAATTTTACGGACGAACATAAAACAATAGTAATCAACAATCCACGTCACTACGTGGTATTGCTACCAAATATAAAGATGAGATAAGAACGACGACGGTTTTAATTTAGATGGTATAACTTATAGAGCATGAAGAGCGTCAGCCTTGATGTCATAAAAATCTTCAACACCAAACCTGAAACCTATGTTGCATGGAAACTCCATTCGAAGTGCGTTTCCTGTTTCGGAAACGTTTCGGAATCGGAAACTCTTGGAAACGCGTGGAAACGTCATGGAAACATGTTTCTTTAAAAAGTTAATTTGGAAACGCGATGGAAACGTACGTTTCCATTTTGGAAACACATCGGAAACTTAATTTTTTCTTTTGAAACATAAAAATTAATTATTTTAAAAATATAAGTATATATTTGATATTTAAAAAAAAAAACTTAATTAGTATGAGGAATATGAAACACTTATTTTATTATTTGTGATCATGATATATGGTCTTAATTTTTGATTTTGAGTGTTGTTATCATTATTTTAGTTAGACTATATAATATTTTTATTAATGATTTATGTTATTTAAAATATATTTTTAATATTATTTTGATGTTTATTGTTTCATATATATATATATATATATATATATATACATGTTTCCAAAACGTTTCCATTTCGTAATTTTAAAAAAAATCCGTTTCCATGTTTCCACACGTTTCGCTTCCGCGTTTCCGTTTCCGTTTCCATGCAACCTAGCCTGAAACGAACTAAGTTGTCTTTGATTCCATGTTTAATTGGGTCTCTCCTCCTGTGGTAAATCCCTAAACCAAATCCCAAAAACATTTGTGTCACTTAACGAAAAAAATGATCAATGGTTTAGAGGAATACTATACCAGTAGAACATTACGGCGGGTTGGTTAAGGGATCTTGAGGCCCTCAACGTAGTATGTCAGTGAAACGATGAAGCGCCATTTTTTTTTTTATTCTGCTGCTTAACCATGCATGTTTATCAGATGGTTTTGTGTCAATCATTCACATAACCAATTATCGTCAACTTTATTGTAGGACAAATTCCAACTTGTACTCCAATTGTTTTAGGACACTTTTTTTGGTTCGTCTTTTACGACTCTCTTATCCCAGTTTATCTCACTACAATCTTATTTGATGTCTATTGGACTATTAACAATCGAAAGAATGACACATGAATATGTGGCCATTGAAGTAATGGTAATTGTTTGGAGCCGTGGTGGCCTGGTGGGATGTGTTAGAGAGGTCCCGAAACCAAATTTGAACTACATGATTGCATGGATCTTTGATTATTCATATTCTCCACGGCTGATATATGGACCAAATCTGACTTTCTTCGACTGAATCAGACAACAAACCAGAAACAACAAAATGTTTTTTATGTATGAACTCAGATACACTTGCTTTTTAGGGCCAGATAAATCTTTGCTTTCTTAGACTATGTCCATTGGGATCAAGTCCTCACTGAATTGGACTGGGCTAGTCCAGTTTAACCGGGAACCCATTCTTATGCTTTAAATATTGAAGACCGATATCGCGATCAAAAAATCAAATGGTTGAAACTAGGCCTGGGCATTCGGATTTCGGATCGGATTCGGATCGGATATATTCGGATTCGGATAATTCGGGTATGAGAGTTTATTATCCGTTCGGATTTTATGACTTTTCGGTTCGGTTTCGGTTCGGATATATTCGGATTCGGATAATTTGGGTTGGAGAATTTATTATCCGTTCGGATTTTATGAGTCATCGGTTCGGTTTCGGTTCGGATAGGTGTCGGATTCGGATCGGTTTTTGGGAAAAAAAAACTAAAAAATTGTTCAATTTAAATAAAAATTGGTTTAATCATACTAAAATTTGGTTAAATTTTACAAAATATGTATAATTTTAACTAATATAACTAAAAATTTTCCAAAATCTAGGATATTTTTGTTATTTGCTATAAAATTACAACTAAATCTATATATAATAGCAATCTAATAAATACCATTTGCACATCTGAACGGTTGCGTCTTTTTATCGCAACCTTTCGTTTAAATCGGTTATTTTTTTACGGTTATTTTGGTTGCATCTTTTTATCGCAATTTTCGTTTTAATCGGTTATTTTTTTTTACGGTTATGTCGTTTCCAATAAATACCATTTGCACATCTGAACGATTGCGTCTTTTTATTGCAACCTTTCGTTTAAATATTTATGGTTGTTTTTCTTACAGTTATTTTTGTACGGTCATGTTGTTTTATTGAATTTCTTTTTACGTAAACCAATAAACTACATATAAAATTGGTTTATTTCATAGTTTACATATGGATATATTTTTAATTTTTAAACTAAAATTTATATTTTACGGGTATGTTTTTTAGAAAATTGCAATCCGAATATCTTCTGCGGTTGCTTCTTTTAATTGTACCTCTTCATAAACAATTGCAACATTTTATTCGAATTATTGCAATATTTAGTTTATTTCACGAACAATTGCAACCTTTAGTTTATATCACAAACAATTGTAACCTTTGATTTATATATTTAGTTTATTTCACGAACGATTGCAACCTTTGATTTATATATTTTGTTTTGTATTTCACGAACAATTGCAACCTTTGGTTTATTTTACAAATTGCTATAACATCTAATTATCTACCGTCGCGTCTCTCGGTATAATTTTCATAAATTAATATTTTTAATTTTTAATTACCAAAATGCATTTAAATGAGATTGTAATCGTTTAATTGAACCGTTGAAACATTTGGTTTATTTGACCAATCATTGCAATTTTTGGTTTTGTTTTACGAACCATTGTAATCTTTAGTTTATTTGGCGAACTTGACGAACCGCTACAACTTTTGATATATCGCAACATTTCATTTATTTATTTTTAAACTAAAAAAATTATTTTACGTTATGTTTTTTGAGAAAGTTGCAATCCGAGTAAATATTTTTTACGGTTGCATCTTTTTATCGTAATTTTTCATAAAATGATTGCAGCCGTTTAGTTGAACCATTGCAACATTTAGTTTATTTCACGAAAAATTGCAACTTTAAGTTTATTTTATAAATCGTTATAACATTTAATTATCTACCATCATTATTATTAATTTTCGTTTGATATTTTTTTAACGATTTTTGAAATATTTTCCCCCGCGACATCGCGGGGGTCCGGAGTCCTAGTATAACTAATATTTTTGGATATATAATTTTTATTTTCGGTTTTCGGATATCCTTTCGGTTTTCGGTTCGGATCGGGTTCGGTTCGGATAATTCGGATAGGAGAATTCATTATCCGTTCGGATTTTGTGACTATTCGGTTCGGGTTCGGTTCCGGATTTTTCGGATCGGTTTCGGATCGGTTTTCGGATTTCGGATTTTATGCCCAGGCCTAGTTGAAACTTGAAAGACATAACGATGAGAGTAATATAATGACACTTGCAAAAAAGTATAACGCAAAACCGGGACACTGAGGTCCTTAGTGTTATAAAGAATCTGGTTAAGATGTGAGGTGAATGTGAATGGTGTTATTGGATGACAACAAAAAAGAAAGATGTTCTTAACTCGGGTTTTAAACCAGAGGCATGTTTGGCTCCAAAAAGGTCTTAAAACCGTATAAGAAACTTTTCAAACACATTTGTTCCTTCTTATGCTAAAAGATGAATCATGAAAAGAAAAAAAAAAAGAAAAAACTAACCGGGGAGACATCACCCCCAGCTTTTGGCATCTTATTGTAAAGAGAGAAGAGTGGTTTAATGATGAGCGGTGGCTTCAACCGTCTTCTGTGACATCGATTTGATCTGCAGGTGAAAGCAATTTGTTGGTACTTACTTAGCATATGCTAAATTCAAGAACATTTCAGGTATAGAGATATCCAACTTTTAAAACATTTTCGGTTTTGCAAAGAGAGAATCAGTTGAGGAACTAGAATCAGCAAACAACAAGATTTAACAAGTAAACCTTTTTAGAGTGCACGCAACATGACTAATGAGCCAGAGATTTTACTCAAGGCTCACAACACTGGCTCAGCTACTCAAAAATCTTTTTAACAGAGGCGACTCACAACCACAAACTTTTAAAAGCTAGTAACTTCAGAAGAAAAATCCAGAGAAAGACAACACAAAGCGGAATTATTTCAACAAAGTCATTAAAAATTTGATGACGACTTGTAGAAGTAGCATATGTTAATCTAATAGGTATTATAAGATAAAAACTCAGGCATAATCAGCAGAAACAAACTAACAAAAAAAGCAAAGCAGCATTCTGAAATTCACATCTATAGCTCGAGAGCACTGTAAACTCAAACAAAACTATGCTCTCTCACTCTAACTAGGATCAAAATCATGAATTTTTCAGATCATAAAATTTGTGTATCCACCAATTTCGAAATATCATGTCAACAACAATTCAAATGTCACAAGTATCAGATGATAGAACAAAATTCATAAATCAATACCCTTTTCGAGATCAACTAGAGATTATGTATTGCAGATTCATAGCAGACAAATCTAATCAGAAATAGAAGACAAGATCTTCAAATTGATACCTTAAGGACCTTGAGCTTCATGTTCCCGTAGACGAGGCCTAGCCCAAAAGCTGAAGCACGAGCCACCTGATCATCGAAGCAAAAGACTCGTTGAATCACTTTACAAAAAAAAAGAAAAAAAACGAATCTGTGCTACAGATCGAGAATCGGGTTAGAGAGATGAAATACCAGAGCAAGAGAGCTGGTGCCGGAGTAAAGTCCTGGAGGTAGCGTCATTGTCAAATCACCTGTTGGGTCTCTCGGAGTCGTCTTCTGGGAAAGAAAACCCTAAAATCCCAAATCAATCGAAGCTTCCGAAATCTCCAAATTCGCGATTCGTGATGGTTGAATTGTTCGCTCCTTTTTTGTATAAGCTGATTATTGGGCTTTAAATGGGCCTAAACTAACACCTCTTGTATTCTCGTACTAAGAATGACTTGAGGAGGAGATACTAAAATATCCAAATTTACAGTTTTTATACGAACAAAAGATATCCACAATTATTTATATTTTATTGCTATAATGATTTAATTTTCTCAATGATTAATCTCGTTTCTGAAGATTTGGGATATCTTTTGGGTCCACTTTGCATGGGGTCATATCCAAATAAATAGTATCCTATTATCACTACGATTCATATTTATTATTTCATTATGATATATTGGTTTGGTCTTTTTTTTCGGCTTTTGTGTTTCTGATATTATTTTCACATTTAATATGAAAAAATGAAAATTCGGATTCAAAGCCGAAGGCAGAAAAGGACATGAAACAACCAACATTTAATTTTCTCATATAGTAATCGACATGTCAACGTGTTGTTTTTATCACAGCCACATTATCATTATGTAACTCAATCTTTCATACTTCTTGCGTAGTTAAAAAAAGAAAAAAAAAATGACCGCCATATATAGTTTCTAGTTTTAGTGGTTACTGGTTAGTGCATTGATTTTGGTTTAGTTGGCGGTAGAAGTGGTAACGTACTAAAACTATCAACTATGTGGTCAAGATAGATATTTTGAATCCGTCGGACAGATGATATGTAGTAATCGTGTTCGTCAGAGAACATTGAATATCCTGGATCTTAATGAATTAAAAAGAAGCGATTTGGTCACTCAAGGGTGAACAAAAATCTGTTTTCAAGTTGTCAAAGACCGAAGACCAATGCTTTGCCGCAGCAATTCGCGGTGAAAGACGACGTCCGTGAAATGATGTATGTGACGATCATGTATTTTCTCAAGTGTAAATACAATCACTGTGTTGCGGTAGCAAATATAGGATCAATTTCACAAGGAACATTGACTCACACTTTGAATCTCTAGAAATAGAATTAAGCACAAAACTAAGTAAACAAAATAGCAAGCAAAACAATAGAAGCTAGCGATAAACGATTTAGCTATAAAAACTAATTACATTGGGATCAAAGTATTTTGCATGGAACAGTTTTGATCTCGAGGCTTAGAATCTATGAACCATAAACTATCTTTAAACAAACATATATATTTCATGTTTGTTTTTTTTTTTTTCTACTACGTCCTTTTTTTTTGGAATATTTGGTCCAAATAGCATAATATAGTACTAGTGAAACAGTAACTCAATGAAAAAAGAAAGCAAAAGTTGGATTAGTCTAAAAATTGTCTAATCAGAGTTTAAGCACAAAAACTAGAAACTAAAAAAGAATCAAAAACATTCCCAACAAATATCAACGATTCAGAACATCGGTGGTGAATCCGACGGTGACGGATCCACGAAGTTAAAAATACTGTCCAAATAGTTCTTGTTGTCCTCATAGTAGTTGCAGTCACCACCACTACTCTCGCCTGCCGTCTCGTTTTTCTCTCCGGAGAAACTCCGGTCGATCGAATCTCCACCGAGCAAGAGACCCGTGAACCCTTCTTCGATTCCTTCCCCCATCTGCGTAGTTTCAAACTCGTGCATCGTTGAGTTGATCCAATCGTTTTGATCAGGTTCTTTCATCAGACTTAGACCAGTTGATGATCCGACAAATTCTATCTTCGCTGGGATTGATTCCTTCATCTCAGAGAATGACACTGTAGATGTCGGAGATTCAAGTTGTTGTTGATCTGCATTGTCTTAAAGAAAATCAAACAAAGTTCCAAAGTTACAACAGAGATTTAGTGTGTGTTTTTGGTTTACCTTCGTTTGGTTTTGTTGTCCAATTGGGTAACAATGACTTGTGAGTGAATCCATGATGATGATGAGATGATGTTTTGGTTTGGTAATGTTGTAAATGAAGAAGCTTTGATTCTCTAGCTAGTCTTGCTTCAGCTTCAAGCCTTGCACTTTCCCATTGAGCTGTGTGACTAAGTATAGCTGCGTTCTTGGATAGACCAAGAGAAGATAAAGGAGTCTCGTTTTTGGGTTTATGAGTCACTGGATCAATCCCCATTTTCACTAAACGTTTCTTTAAATGAGTGTTCCAATAGTTCTTGATCTCGTTGTCTGTTCTCTTTGGCAAATGAGTAGCAATCGCTGACCATCTATATACAAAAAAGAATCAGAAAGGCGAAAACTTTACGAAAAGTTTTGTGGTTGTTTTGTTTTGTTGAAAGACTAGACCTGTTTCCTAACAGAGCATGGAGTTGAATAATGGTTTGTTCTTCTTGCAAGTTGAATTTGCCTCTTTTGATGTCAGGTCTTAAGTAGTTAGTCCATCTTAGTCTGCAACTTTTCCCGCATCGATGAAGACCTGAGAATTATAGGCAAGAGAGATGAGAGAAAGTTTTGAATATAGAGCTAGCAGAAAATGTGGAAAGATAGATGATAAAGATCTCACTAACCAGCTTTCTCAGGCAATGAACGCCAACTTCCATGACCATGTTCTTCAATATAAGCTAAAAGTTTCTGATCCTCTTCTGGTGTCCAAGGTCCTTTCTTCAAACCCAATTTGTCACAGCACGGTGATCTACCCATTTTTTTAGACAACAAAGAAGAAGAACCAAAACTCTAATCTTATTAGTAGAAGAAGATCAAGAAGAAGAAGAAGGTAAGAGATATCTTATATATTCATGTCATGATGATCATGATCATGATCACTATCAGAGCACAAAAGTTGGCTACAGTTGTGGAAATGTTACAAGTGAAGCATATCTCAGTGAAGAAGGTTGATATATAGAAGAGAGAGAAAGACACACACAACAAATGAATCCCTTTTTTCCCGGCTCACTCACATGGATGAGCATTTATTAACAAATGGGGTCTATAGAAGTTATTACCTTTGTGGCTCAAAGACCTGGAACAAGTCCCCCCTAAATAACTCACACAGAGATAAAAGCGGTGATCTTTTATTACTAGCCACTGTTACTTTTCCATATCACAAGATTAAAGCGGTTATTTCTTGTGCTAGAAGTAAATTCAGGTCACTATCTACCCTAATAGGCTTCTAGCCCTCACTTTTATGGTCTTGCAGGTTATATTAAGATGAAAAATCTCAAATTTATTTTTACATGTTCAGCTTTCTAGCTCTCTAATCTCGTCTCATCGTTCTTCCGCATCAAACTTACCTATAAAAGTTATAAGAAAAAAAAGCACTAAAATTTTCAACAATCTATTTTTATACAATAGTTCAAAATAAGAAAAGATGCCTTTGGTTTGATAGCTAGCTTCAAGTTACTATTACTGGTAGTTTAAGGCTTTAAACGTCCACATTGTTTTTCTCTCTATGTGTAATGCTATAACTCTTTATTTAGTTACACTACATCATCATAATCGTATAAATTGATTTCTTTTCTGTTTTGACATTTTCTTTTCTCTCATCAAACTTTACTAAAAAAAGTAGATAGTAAATGCTGTGAAAAGGCGGTGACTAAGAGGAAACTGACACTACAATAGTAAATCAATGAGACAGAGAGCATAAAGTAGGAGATCAAAACTTAATGGATGCAAGTAAATTAAGTATATGCATGGACTTTCTTCTTTCTTCACTTTTTTCAAAATGGTAAAATTCAAACCTGTGTAAGCAAGCGATTAGAATCTAGAAACATTAAGACTACAACAAAGTTCACACGCAACTCTATATTAGGTATGCTCTAGGCACCAGATAAACCCTTTAGCATATACAATAATAGTCTAGCTTGCAAGAAAATGAGGGTTCTAGGTTTGAATAAGTTGCGTGTGTATATATCTCTTATGCGGCACATGGAACTGCACTTAAGTAAAGAGTTCAAAAAACTCTCTAACCTTAAACTTTGTTTAGGAAGCATTTTGTAGTTGTAGAGAATGTCACTTAGCTTGGTTGCTACATTGTTCTTGATGTCAAGTCTAAGAGTATCTACATCTTCAAATTGATTATAAAAAAATCTAGACATTCTCTGAGAACAATGAGCTTATATATATTATACTCACTCACCAGAACCCAAATCTACTTGGATTGATGATGTTTAAATCAATGGTACGGAAACCGGTTTACCTCATCTTGTGATCTTATATGGTTGTGGTACCTTGCAGGTGTACAAATGTTATCATCAAGGTAAATTATCCTGCCAAGAAAGGTAGATGATTTATGAAGGCAAACGGTGACATTAAAGAGATTTTACAAGACCAAACAAGGGAGAGTAGCTAAATGTGTTCCATGAAGGCAAAAGATGGATTTATTGAGGTGGGCTCCAAGCTTGTGGGGTAAGTAAGAAGTATCTTCATCGAATCAGAGAACGATAAGACAAAATCATAAAGAATTGTACAAATAAACACAAAAAGAAATGAGTTTTTAATAAAATGAATAAATGTGAATATGAAAGTTGAAGAAGAAGAGAGAGACGAAGAGAGCTCATGGATCAAAGAAAGAAAATCATATTGGCTGCAAATGATGTAAAGGACAATGGGGACAAACCTCTTTAAATGTCTTGCTGATACCATATTGCCAGCTCCTACACTCTGTATGGTCCTTACATACTTCAATTTAGCCTTTATAAATGATGCCACTTGTCGAGATTCTATCGATCCACGATTCCGATAAAAATACTTCCCACATTTGATGCTACAAATCTCCTGCATAAGTGTACTTGATTAGACATTGCAAAAAGCAAGAAGTCACACTTATGAAATCAAAAACACCGAGCCTAAATCCATGCCATGTGAGAAGTAGCATGCTCAATATGCAACGTTCAGACTGAAAAGATTTAACATTTGTAGTTTGGTTCGGTAGTTACTGAAGTTGTTTCAACAGGTACGTACATAAGAAATGTTTTGTATCAATAAACTATCATATAATACAAAACTTGGATATAAACAAGGATCACTATTGACTTAATTTCAGAAAAAGACATTAGATTAGCCAAGTCTCTATTTGCTACCTTTTGAGAGTTTATGGATTAACTTGACAAACAATAGCAATTAAGGCGCTGAAAACAAGTCTTTCATTACACCTTAAACAACTCTTTCAGTGGAAAAGAATCTGATAACAAATTTGCTAAAGCTGAAATCAATGATAACTATATACATAACTCCCAAATATTTCAAAATTTGATCTTTATGAAAAAAAAATCAGGTTTATTCAAACATAATCCAATCCAAAAGATATGACAAGTAATCAATCATCCAACTACAAGTCAACAAAGAAAACAAAAAGGCCAAACAAACATAAAAAAACGTGTTAACCATAAAAGGCAAAACATATGCATTACTTGTGAGTTAATTCATAATTGGCAACACACAACCAACAAAGAAAATCTCAATTAATTAAGCAAAGAAGTAACAATAGTAAACTTAGTACAACTATACAACATGAGTCAAATTGTCAAAGGACCGACTAACTTAATAAAATAATGACTAGTGACGGATCAATTCCTCGCAAAGTCACCTTCAAAAGGAGAGTACATAAATTATTGAGGACGACCAAGAAAGAAGAAACCCACCACACCAACAAGAGCAGCAGCTACTGTACGAGATTTAACTCACCTCACATTGCTCTCCCCAGTTCTCTGTTTACTTGTGACATACGAAACATGAAATTGGTCTTCTCTGTTTAGATGTTTATGGATCTCAAATTAAAAATCTTTTGTTACTCAAAAGAGGTGGAGTATTGTAATTTCCTATCTTCTGTTATTTGGAATGGAAACTTATATATCGAGTAAAATATTGCAATTGCATCTATCATCTATGTCACTAATGGTGGGTTTAGAAATGTTTTTTTTTTGTTAAGAACAAAAACAACTATATGAAGACTTCAAATGTTTTCACAACACATCACACAAAGAATGCGTATATTGATTCTGGCCTTAATTTTAGTAACATGCTACCAATAAAACCCCTAATTCTCTATCATTTCTGTGTGTTTACAAAGGATCACAATAAAGACATGCATGATATATGATGGGGTTACACAGTAACTTGTTTTTTGTTTGTAAGAAAGTTTCTATATATTTATATAGGTATCTTTTATCTTTTAGATATATACATATCACCTCTAACAAAAATCTACATCGAATAATCAAAACAATGAATCGTCTTTTGTGCTTTTTGTTGGTTATGGTATTATATGTTGGGTTGGGTAATGCGCAGTTTGGAAAGAAAAACTCTCTACATTTCAAGAATTCTCTTAGTCCAGGAAAAGATCTCTCGATTTATTGTACTTTTAACAAAGAATCTCTAGGCAACGTTGATTTGAACCATGGAGAAACTTACGTTTTTAGCTTTCATGGTAAATTTGATTTCAAAAACAAAATTGATTGTAACTTTCGGAAGGAATCTTTTTATGCAAAGATTAGGGCATTTGAGAGTGGCACTGGCGCATTTGATCATGGTAAGAAAAACTTTTGGGATGCTAGAGAAGACGGGATTTACTTCACGCATGGTAAAAAAGCACCAAAGTTAGAGTATACATGGATCGCAAACTAAAGATCTTTTGTTACTCAAATAAGATGGAGTTTGTTTTATCTTTATTTTCATTGTAATTTTTTTTTTTTCATTGTAATTTCCTATCTTCTTTTATTGTAATGGATTTATTATCTATGAGACTATTCATGGGTTCAGAAATGTTTTGTTAATGAACTTCATGATCAACAAAAATATATATTCGGTTATTTACCTTAATTGATGTTTTTGTTACCGGTTCGGTTTTACTAAACCGGAAATTACTTATGAATACCGAAAGCCCATAATTAACCAATTGGAGTTGAAAACGCGATGATCAGGAGACAAACGAACGACCGAACCACCAATCGCCGTCGTCCCAAACTATGGCACAACTGCAAAAATTTCCGAACTTTGAAGCAAATTCACGCTTTTATGGTTGTTAATGGTCTCATGTCTAATCTTTCTGTTGTTGGTGAGCTAATTTACTCGGCTTCTTTGTCTGTTCCGGGTGCGCTTAAGTATGCCCACAAGTTGTTCGACGAAATTCCTAAACTAGACGTATCTATTTGTAACCATGTGTTGCGCGGCTCTGCTCAGAGCTTGAAACCTGAAAAAACGGTTGCTTTGTATGCTGAGATGGAGAAACGAGGTGTGTCGCCTGATAGGTATACGTTTACGTTTGTTCTCAAGGCGTGTTCGAAGCTTGAGTGGAGAAGTACTGGTTTTGCGATTCATGGGAAAGTTGTGAGACATGGGTTTGTGTTGAATGATTATGTTAAGAATGCTTTGATCCTTTTTCATGCTAATTGTGGAGATTTGGGAATTGCAAGCGAGCTTTTCGATGATTCTGCGAAAGCTCATAAGGTTGCTTGGTCTTCTATGACTTCTGGGTATGCTAAGAGAGGGAAGATAGATGAGGCGATGCAGCTTTTCGATGAAATGCCTGACAAAGATCAGGTAGCTTGGAATGTGATGATTACTGGTTGTTTGAAATGTAGGGAGATGGATTCAGCAAGAGAGCTCTTTGATAGGTTTACAGAGAAAGATGTTGTGACTTGGAATGCAATGATCTCTGGATATGTAAATTGCGGGTACCCTAAAGAGGCGCTAGGTATATTCAAGGAGATGAGGGATGCTGGTGAACACCCAGATGTTGTGACGATACTCAGTTTGTTATCTGCTTGTGCAGTTTTGGGAGATTTGGAAACTGGGAAGAGACTTCATATCTACATCTTGGAAACGGCTTCGGTTTCGAGCTCCATATATGTGGGCACTCCTATTTGGAATGCTCTAATTGACATGTATGCAAAGTGTGGAAGCATAGATAGAGCAATTGAAGTGTTCAGAGGAATGAAAGATCGGGACTTGTCAACTTGGAATACTTTGATAGTTGGTTTGGCTTTGCATCATGCAGAGGGATCAATTGAAATGTTTGAAGAAATGCAAAGGTTGAAAGTCTGGCCAAATGAGGTGACTTTCATTGGAGTTATATTAGCTTGCAGCCACTCGGGGAGAGTTGATGAAGGGCGTAAATATTTTAGCCTTATGAGGGATATTTATAATATTGAACCAAACATAAAGCATTATGGTTGTATGGTAGACATGTTGGGACGAGCAGGGCTATTAGAGGAAGCATTCATGTTTGTGGAGTCGATGAAGATCGAGCCTAACGCCATTGTATGGCGAACCCTTTTAGGTGCTTGTAAAATTTATGGGAATGTCGAGTTAGGGAAGTATGCAAATGAGAAACTGCTCAGTATGAGAAAGGACGAGAGTGGCGATTATGTGTTACTCTCCAACATATATGCTTCCACAGGTCAGTGGGATGGGGTGCAGAAAGTAAGGAAGATGTTTGATGGTACAAGAGTGAAAAAACCGACTGGAATTAGCTTGATCGGGGAAGATGATGACAAATTGATGATGAGATATTTACTCTCGCCAGAACCCGAGTCAAAATCAAGAAAACGGATCAGTTAGGTAAAAAAAAACAACGCTTCATTGGGGAACTATGGACAGTAAGATTGGATAACTCAATGCAAACATGATATATTTGATAGATTCTTTCCTTTTTTGTTCTCTTGAGTTTTTTGAGTTCTCAACTTAGAACTCTGAGCACCACATTTTATAGGAAGTTTCGACATCGATGTTTACGCTCTAACTTCGAGATGATCCTTGGCAGAATCATTGTGTAACATATAGGTAACCTGTTAATGTTATAAACCTAGCATTTTCCTGTCATCTATATCTGTATGTTGATTTCATGATTCTGAAGCATAGATGATAGAACACCGAAAAGGAGAGAGAGTACATAAGAGATTGTGGTAACAGATGGTCAAACACACAATTTTTGACAGAAAAACCCGTTACATAAATCACACACACAAAATATCAATGGAGATGAGAAAAAAAAAAACACAAATGCAGAGGACAGACGACTAAAAGCTCAAGTTAACATTTTTACAAACCAAACCAATTTCTTAAAGCAGTGAAAAGAAAACTCATATATCAGGCAGGCTAAGACCAGATCTTCAATGGCGTCGGGAAAGAGCAATGGCTGATAGGAGAATGAGAAGAATGAAGAGGAAAACGGCAATGAAAGATCCAATCAAAGAACCGGAGATACGCTCACAGAAGGAATTGAACTGTTGACAAATAGCAAACCAGTTTGTTTTATTGTTCCCATTGTGTGCCAAGTAGACAATGGCTGCTGCTGAAGAAGCTCCAGCAGCTAGAAGACCCAACATTGCCTAACAGATAAAGAGGAATCAATCGTAAGCAGTACTACCAGACTATAAAATAAACAGGACAAGTTTTAATTTGCTGATGACTTACCACATCAAGGACGATAAGGAGAATTCTAGTGTTCTGAGTCTTTCTCTTGACGATGTGTACAAAGGCCAAAGTTAGAGACAAGATAAGGTAACCACTAACAACAGCATTTGCAACCACAAAGAACCTGATTGATCAAACAAAGGTAAGGCAAAAACTCTTCAAGAATTAATCCAGGTTATTCCCTGATACTGAAAACATGATAAAGAAAATCTAAAAGAATCAAAACACATACGTTAAGGCTGGAAGATCGTTGTATTCGGCTTGGAACCGTATGAATTGAGTAAAGAAAGGCAGAGTTTCATGTGTGGTTCCCATGAGGATTGCACTACCTATAGTGTTGAAGAATGCAACAATTCTGAGGATAAACTCGAGAATCGCAATCCTTCTGCTCATCAGACCGCTCTTTTGGATACCTTTGCTTGTTTCCACGATTTCAGCCTGGCCAGTCTTCATTTTCTCTCTTTACTCTTTAAGGTTTTCTAGGTTTCTTGGGAAGGGAGTGAGGGTTGGCTAGGTAAGAAGAAGATGTTGTGAGAGTTTGATGAGGGTTAAGAGGAATGAGTGAGAGTGTATAAATAGTGCATGCTTTGGGACATATAGTGGTTAAGATAAGGTCCTTATCGCTATTGTACTTGCTAAAGGTATCCCCTTTTAAGTAATATAATTCCATAAACCTAGAATAAAGAATATTCTTAATGAATCTTTACATATTTTATACTTCATGATGCACCAAACCTCCAAACTTTTCAAATTTGGAAACATAAACTCTGTCCAGATTTGTATACAAATCTTTAGCTGGAACATGTGGAGTAGTTGCAAGTTATATGATAAGTTAAAATAATGGAGTTAGTTATGTTCACAGATGATTAACAAACCCACTTGTTCTTTTAATTACTTATCTAAATAGGAAATCTCTAGATAGTTGGAAATTTGAATTAAAGCTCCCAAGTGATTGGAGATGTTGAACTCAAATATATATGTCCTGTGTCAAACACATAGTCTACTTAAGTTATTAATGAAATAAAAACTTAGTTATTATTTATCTACCAAATCAACAAATATCAAACTAAAGCAGGACCACCTAAACCAAATGATAATAAACCCATTCCCAGAGAGAAGCCTGGATAAGAATCCTTCACCAACTGTTGTTGTCTTCTTTTCTTTACAAGAGCTCATGTTACTAATCAAAGACCAATGAGAAGCCTGGATAAGAATCCTTCACCAACTGTTGTTGTCTTCTTTTCTTTACAAGAGCTCATGTTACTAATCAAAGACCAATGAGTCTCAAAATCAACTTCATAGCCACACTTTTGCATCATTTCCATCATCTCTGAAGCTTTCAGAGTATTGTTCTCTACTCGAAACCGATCAATCACAGTCTTAAACATCTCTTGACTCGGTGTTTCGCCTAACCCAGCCATTGATTTGATAAGTCTTTCTGATTCCTCAACTTGACATGCCTCACAGTACTTATGAACAAGACCACTCCATGTACTTATGCTTGGACTTAGACCTAACTCCACCATTTCTGTATGAAAGTCCATAGCTTTATCCAATTGATTGCATCTCAGCAAGCCATTGATGACTGAATCATAGCATGAAGAATCCGGAAAGCTTTGGTTCTTTAGCATTGTGTTCAAGAGATGAACCGCAATGTCAAGATTCCCGCGATCAGATAGTTTCTTGATTATATTATCGTAGTTGGGAGCCTTCATGACATTGCGTGTCACACGGGTCAGAAAGTCTTCAGCTTTTGGAATTTCGCCTTTCGAAATAAGGGATTCGACGATTTTGGTTTGGGCAACTGAAGAACCCAAAATCCAGCCTTTTGATTCCATTACCTGCCACAAGTCAAGAGCTTTCTTCACATCTCCATTGTCACACAGATAACTTGTAACCGCTCTTAAACTTCGATTATTCGGTTTCATCCCCTTGGAGATCATAGCCGAGAGATATCGCAGAGAACTCGAATAATCTCCAGACGAAGAGTATCCGTGAACGAGAAAGTTAAACGTGGTTTCATCAGGCAACAATTCTCTTCCCTGCATTTCGAGCAAGACTTTATTAACCTCCATGTGATTCTTAGCCCTAAACATATAGAAAATCAGCATATTATAGATGATTACGCCGCTAGGATTGCTTTCTCCTAACAACAGAAACTCCTTCAGACTAATTGCAGAGAGAAACTGAAGCTCTAAACACATTTTTCGAACATATTCTCTGTAACTCTTAACCGAACAGATAACGTTCTTCCTCACCATGAGTCCTAGTACTTCCTCAACTTTCATCAAGTTGTTACCTTTACAATAACCTTGAAACATCAAGTTGTAGATTTTGTTATACGGTAAAAGCCCGTTTGATAACATTCTACGTAACTGATTTTCTGCATCGAGCACTTTCCCAGCTAAGCATAGTCCTTTTATCAAAGCATAGTGTACACAAGATGAATCTGATTGCTCTGCTAAAGTAAATGCCGTTCCTGCTTTGTTAGCTCTACAAAGCCGAAGAATCAACATCAACCAACTTCCCAAGCTTGGAATGTGTTTCTTGTCTAGCATTTCATCGAGTATAGCAAATGCAGCTGAATCCTTCTTCTCCGTGCAGAGTCCTTTGATAAGATGATTGTAAACCTCTTGTTCCACAATGTAACCCTCTCCTTCAAGCCTTTTAACAACAGAATGAGCGATACAAGAAAACCCAAGAACTGTGAGCTTCTCGACCAAAATCCTACACGCTTCGGACTGAGATAGAGGATAAGATGTGAATACACGCTCAAAGAGTTGAACCGCTTTCTCCACCAGTCCTTTCCGGACAAGACATTCCCACAGATCTCCGCAATCATTCAAATCAGGTAACCAGTTATCATTCTGGGCAGCACCCCAGATATTCAGAAGATCATTGAGTGTTTCTTTCTTACAGAAACAACGTATCAAAGATGTGTAAGTTACATTATCGATAGGATGATGCATTTGAACCATTCTATGGAAAATGAGTTTGCTATGGCGGCTAAATCCCTTCTTGCAATATTCTTGGACAAGAAAATTAAGGGTTTCTCCATCTAACTGATTAGCCAGCTTTGGCCATTTTTCCAATAGGCTAACACTTACTCTGAGATGGGCACGCGATGCACAGAGACTCCTCATTACAACAGCAAAACTCCGGCGCGATAGTTTTTGACCCCATCGAGCCATTTCATCAAGAAGCCGCAATGCTGATTGTAAGTCACCGTCCTTACATGCTCTAACGATAAGCGAATTAAATTCCGGTAGCACGGACCTGTCAAGTACCATATTCACCCTCTGCTCGTAAGCATCCAAATTAGTGCGCAAGTATAGCCCATTCCCAAGATCATCAAAGAACTCAGCTTTGGCAAATGTGGAATCATTGTCCCTTTTCAATCTAACAGCTAACGGATCAAATCCTACCAAACTAAAAGCTTCTGAAAGCGGATCTTCAACTTTAGATGCTTCGATTAATCCATAATCAAACATCTTGTTAACAATCATTTTCGCTTCTTCAAACCGTCTAGCTTTGCAGTATCCAGTTACCATTATCTTAAACGTAGACAAGCTGAGCAGCATTCCATTTTCCTTCATCTCATCCAGAATACAATGGGTATGTTGCCACAATCCTTTTCTAAAAAGCCCACTTAGGATAGCATTATAACTACACACATCGGGTTTAAAACCCTTTGACGTAATCTCAGATAAATAAAGAAATGCTCTTTTGATATCTCCTTCATAACAACACCAACCAATCAAGATACCGAAGGTAACTTCATCGGGTTTAAAACCCAAGTGTTCAAGTTCCTCCATATATACATAAGCTCTCTCTGAGCCAAACCTCCTGCAGAGAGAATGCACAATCCTATTGCCAACAAACACACCAGGTTCATATTTAACTTCACAAATGAAACTCAACAAATCATCAAAATCTTGCTTCTCGCTGTATCCTATAGTAATCTTACTATATATTGAGCTACTCAAGTTACAACCTAAAGCCACAAGCTTTCTTGCCAGGACTCTAGCCTCCTGAACCCTCTGGTCCAAGCAAAGCAACTCGATAACTTTCCCGATGCTATCTATGTTCATGTGATTTGATTCAGCCGTTGTCTCCACCCAATCCAAACAAATTCTATATGCTGATTCTGTTCTATGAACTCTAACCAAATGATCAATTAGAATCTGATAACACGAAGTTAAAGGTACTAAACCCTTACGCCTCATCCAATCAAACAGCATAACTGCCTTCCTGGAATCGAAATCATCGACATATTTCCCGATCAAATCACAAAAAATCCCCTCCTTAACCATTGTGTCTCCATGTCTCTCCATCTCCATAAGCAACAATTCAACTTCCTTAACCATTCCTTCCCTGATAAGCATCGATGCCATAATTTCACAAGCCTGAGGTAAATGCTTAAACCCTTGATATTGCCCACTAGCACATCTGAAAATATCCCATAAAGCTTGAACCTTTCTACTCCCAATTCCACCTCTCTGAAGCTCAGATTCAAAACCCAGTAATAGTTCAACCACATTTTCGGGTTTCAAGCCAGGAAATCTTCTAAATCTACGGGTAATATTGGGAACGACATCGGACAAATCCAAAAGCAAGTCTTTTACAGAGGAACCAGTAAGGTCACGCTTCTCCTTCGACCTCGAAAGTAAATTAAACGAGGAAGATTCATAATTTCTTGGGATCGCTGAATCATTTCCCAAGGAAGAAGAGGACGAAGGCGCTGAGGAAAACGCGAAAGAGTAACGACATGAGAGAGAAGAAACCTTGTTAAGAAAACGAAGCCGAGAAGAGCTACTGATGGAGAGAAGATTAAGCATGCGATTGCAGAGTTTAATGGAACTCTATTTTCCTTCTTCTTTATTCATCTGCTACTGCATTCGAGCTCTCACTGAGAAGAAGGTGCGAGTGACGACGAACGAAGACGAAATTAAAAGATCGAAACAATTGAAAACGTCACCGTTTTTAGCAACTGGACATACTCATAAACAGGCCTAATGTTATAAAGCCTTTGAATTAAAATGTGGAAAGATAATAAAATAATTATACAAATATTATTTGATCCACATCATTTTACAAAAAAATTGTTTTCAGTATTTCTGAGTTCCAACAACTTGAAAGTTGAAACAAAATAATTTTCTGCTACCAATTTAGCATAGCAGAAATCAAGAGACTTCTTTGATATAGGCAGCAAAAACCGGGGAGGGTCAGTCATAGACACAAAAACGAACTGTCTTTCGGAGTGTTCACCGTGCAAACTTATGGCGAGATGGAGCTATCAACAATCAAAAGATTGGTTTCCAAAAACGACAATCTTCCAGAAATAGCAACCTGTCTTTTAACTGCTGGCAGAGAAGTATATGTGCAAAGAAACAACAAAGAGAGAAGAATAATTGTATATACCTTTCAAGTGGACCAAATGGGCACAACAGATTGATATGCCCAAGTGGTTGATTAACCTGAACAATGTCGACAAGAAGCAATAGATTCTCACTCATCTCTCTCCCTGCATAAGATCTTTTAAAACTCTGAGAGATTATAAGGTAATAGTTTGTGATACCAAAACCTGTCAGAGAGAGGCTTAAGCATGCTGTAAGCAAAACCAGTACATGAGAGCGTTTAAATTATATAATTCATACAAAACGGAACTACGCACAACCAAACTAAGGTTTTCTGAATCTAATCCAAGGAAAGACAAAGGTAAAGTGAAAGATAGACAGCATTACAGCCAAGGCCAACTGGATAAGGTTTAATGGGTAGGAACTTGGCAGTATTTTTGGTTACAAGCGGACATGGAAAGTTTTGAAAGAAACTTAAATATCTCATCCACATGTAATCAGTTCTCCTAGGTAGAGTTTGGTGGTTCAGCTTTGTCATCTTGTTTGGTGAAAAAGGCTTCAACTGTGGGCTGTGGGGTTGGCTTCAGGCTTCAGGATCTCACACTGTTTTAGTGGGACGGGACAAAGGTCACAAAGGGAAAAAAGCAGTGAATCAGAATCTGACACCGGGACAGATCAGATCAGATTATCTCATGAACTTGGGGCATATAGGTAGGTATACTAAGTTTAAAAGGACTTAAACAAACAAATATTATAATCTAACCTTTTTAATCACCAACCAATAGCTTCTAGTAATCATAGTTTCTGCGTCGGTAGGTAGAAGAATGGCTTGATAACCTGATGACAAAACCCATGATCAGGATCAACCACCAGGAGTTGTTAGGTAAATGAAAAGCAAAAGTCTGTGCAGTATCTCGACATTAGAAACACTTGATAACCGAAGTCTGACAGGTAAATAATTTGTATAATGTCACAAATACATCAGGTAAGAAATAATCTCACCCAGAACTGCTACTGCGTCCAGATGCATAACCTCCATACACTCCATATGGAGTACTACTACTACCACCAACCTACAAAAACATGTCCGAGGAGTCATTAACTGAGAATTGATATGTTAAAAATAACACGTAAAGGAACCTTCTAGAAGACATACCGGCGCACCATATGGCGAGTACCCTTCAGCAGACAAGCCACTTGAGCCATAACCACCAGGATAAGGATTCCCGCGTTCAAGTCTTCTGCTATCTCTACTATCATAGTCCAATCTATCACCAGCATCTGGTGCAACAGGAACATAAGGCAAGACCGGCATAAGTGCAGAAACAGCACCTTCTCGGTCAAAAACATTGGCTCTTAATCTTGATGTAATTTGTATGAGAGCTTCCTTGGCAACGTCAAGTTCTCCAGAAATCTGAGCACCAAAATTGCTATTGCTGTTAATGCTCCACGTGAAGGACTTTAAGCGTGAGAGGAGAAACTGCAATGACAATTAGAGGGGTAGCACTAGGAATTTTACCTGAACCATCTCATCATCATCAGATGCAACTTTTGGAAGATTTTCCTTCCCGAGTATGCGGATGTTAGCTTTGGTCATTCTTCTCATCTCAGTTATGATCGCTCCTCCTTTACCAAGGATACAACCAATCCTAGAACTTGGCACAAGAAGACGAGTGGTGAATGAAACAAGTCCAGAATCTCTTTCCACCTTGTCACTGCATTTAGGTTGCAGCCGCATAACTGCTTCAATGGTTGGGGAATACGCATCCTCAAAAACCTAAAACAAATTAGACACTGTCAAGGAAGAAAAGCTGAAAAAACTATTCTTAACTAAAAGACAGGAGACCATTGAAAGAAAGTCAAACCTCTCTTGCTGATATGGTTATCAAACAATCGTTTCCTTCAGTTCTAGAGCTATCAACTTTAATGGTTGCTCTGGTTTCCTGTCGAAGCTGATTGATTAGAGCACCTCCTTTCCCTATAACACTTGCAATGTTTTCAACTGGGGAAACTAGCCGAATAAAGAACTCTGTTGCCGGTGGGTCATTTCTTGGAGGTTGGTATAAAGGGCGTGACCAATCTCCTCCATCACGTCCATAGGAACCCATCAGTGGTGCTATTCCTACAAGTCGAGGACCACCTGCATGGCTCATGAGTGAGCCAGAAGGATATCCGCCGGAAATTGCAGAAGAAAGTAGATTCTGACTACGTGAGGGATTTTCATGAAGGCGAGAGGCAATCTGATGCAGAGCCTTCTTAACAATGAGCACTTCTCCAGATATCTAGAAAGAAAGAGAGATGAAAATAAAAGGCTAAGTGAACCATAAAAATGTTGAAAGAAGGTAAATGATGTCATAAGGAATTCGCCAATAGACAGGTTACACATAAGAAGATGCAATAAAAAGTAAAACACAGAACACAAAGCAACAGAGATTCCTTCCCAGATACCTGAATGAGCTCATCTGAATTCAAGGCACATAGAGGCATGTTTCTGTCCTTGATGATACGAATTTGAGCACCAGTTTCACTCCGAATGTTCTGAACAATTTGGCCACCTCTCCCAAGAATACATCCAATCTGATCCGAAGGCACAAGCAGCTTAGCAGTAACTTGATGCTCTCCTTCAGAGCTATCTTCACTTTGCGCGTCATCAGCAACTACTCTATCATGAATCCTGAACAAAGCATCCTGCGCAGGAGAAAGAACTTTCTCACCATCTCCAAAGGCATTGGTCTCATCACTAGGGCTGTAGATCGTAATCACACGTTCATCACATCCTGGAATTGCTTCCCCTATTCTAATTTTCGATCTAGTATCCATCCTCAATTGCTTAACAATCTCACCTCCTCTACCAATAACACTCCCAATCTTTTTAACCGGGCACAGGTATCGGAAAACAGTATCATCACGATCAATTACAAGTGAATCTCTATCATCACCACGATATCTTCTTTTACTTCCACCGTTATCATCGTAGTCAGACTGGGGACGAGAGTCACGAGACCTCTTTCTATGGCTATCTCTATGATCCGGTGACATTGTAAAATCTGTAACTTCCAATCTAAAAATATAAACTAAACAATCAGAACTCCAAATCTATAGCAATCTGATTACGTTTAACAAATGAAAGCAAAAATGTAGCAACTTTACAACGATTCAACTAAGGATGGATCTAAATCTAATCATAAATCAATCAATTTTCTCAGAAGATCCAAGAGACATATCAAATCAGAACTCTGGGAAGTCTAGTCTATCAGACGAACAAGCAAAGCAACTATCGAGTAGCTACAGATGAGGACAACAATATAGGAACACGATTAGAGATTCCGATTTGACAATCTCAGAGACGTTTGGATTTGGGGAAGAAAAAGTACGAACCTTGATGATATCTCCAGACGAAATCGTTTCTTCGGATTTGGGGTAAATCAGTGTTTCTAGGGTTTGCGCCGAGTTTAATCGGTTGTTGTTCTCAATTTTACAATTATATTATGGTGGTGATTGGCTATAAATTAAATGTAGAATATTTTTTAACATATACGTAAATTAAAATATCGTTCGATTTTCAAAATGTTTTTTTGGTTATTTGGTTTAGAATGAATTCACTTTAAATTAATCGTTATTTCTTTCTTATAAATATATATTAAAAAGTAAAAACACACATAATTATTTGAAGATACTCATTGTAACATCTAAATCATATATTAACAGAAACATTTAGATTATTTGTGTTGTTTTTTTTGTTTAATTATATCATTTTTATTTTCATATAAATTGAATTATATAATCAAATATCCTTTTAGGAATTTTGTTCGGTTTGGATATAGAAACAATATTAAAACTCAAATCTGTTTTTTTTTTTTTTACTAATTAGATTTTACATTTTTACTATCTTCTAACATTTATGTCTTTGTACTAATAGATTCTTTACATCATTTTTAATAATATTAAAAATATTTTGGTGTTTATTTTGTGGAGGAATATGTTATATGACAAACAAACAAAAATATGGAAATACATTTCTTTACTTTGAAATAGTGCCAGATTTTTTCCCAAGTGCAAAAAAATAAAATAAAAAAGATTTTCAATAACAAAAGTCATTGTCCACCAATGATATCAAAAAAATATCATTACAATTTGAACAAGTAGTATTTTCCACAATTGAGATAGTAGAGCTTAACTTTACATATTGTTATTATTGCAATATTATCAGTAGCCAAACCATTTTGTTTTCGAAAAAAAAAAACTTAAAATGAAGTTATGAAAGTGGAGGAGACTGGGGAGGAGGAGAGGCGACGAAACCACTCCAATTGGTGTTAGACCCCACCGGCTCGTAATCCATCAGCTCCATCGTCTTCCTCACAACGCCTTCCTGTATTTTTCCATTTCTAATTTAATATTGCAATCCCATTAAACTTGAAATGAGCTAGGTAACGAATTGTGTTTAATTATCCTTTCAACAATTTATCGACCACAAAACCCAGTTACAAAATATGCACTTCAAAACCTTAAATCTCTTTGGACTTTTTTTTTTAATTTCTAATTACAATTTCCAAACATCTTGTGGTATTTTTGTAACGAAAATTTGTTTTGTTGCAAATTTGTTTACATTGTAAATGAAATGAAAAAATACACCCAGAAAATCGTGCGGAGTATTTTGCATGAGTATTATATCTCATAAGTTCAAATTTTTTAAAAAATTCAATATAAGTTCCTAAAAAGTTTTGTATCATTCTGTGATTAGAAGAAACTAATTAAGGAGAAATAGAGAACAAACAAGTACCTCCCTGGAAGGAAATAGCTCAGCAGTATTGTAAACTCCTGACAACTTTGCAGTTTTCAAGTTTCTCCCCATGGCTTAAAAATTCACAAACAAAAATCATTAGGCATAATTAAATTGAAGAAAATCCCAGTAAACATATAGGGCTTAAAACATAAACTCTTAAAAACATTTTGAACAGTGTGATTAAGTAGAAGATGATGGCAATTAGCTATTACCAGTGGAGAAGAAGATTAGTAGTATCAGAGAGGAAACAAAAAGAACTTTGAAGAAACAAGATTGACCCATTGTTGTCTCTTTGAAGTTCTAAAGATTTTATTTATATTAGATTTTATATTATTATTTTATTCAATAGATTTTGTTAGTTATTAATCATTTTTCTATTATAGTAATAAAACTTTAATAAAGAGAAAATGGAACCTTTAGTTAAGGCTTTCCACTTTTCCTGGAAACTGCTTCAGCTTCAGATCCAATGAAGAAATATGGTAATTAAATTGACTAGAATACTCAATTCATTTCATCTATATAATTGAGTTATATTAAGAACTAGTAATAAAACTTAATTATGGTTTAAATTGCCAGTTGATTATTGAGAAGCAAACTCGCACGTGTAACTCCAATGAGTCCACGTGATGTATGAACTGGAGTCGAGCTTCTCATGTCTGCCACTACCAAAGTGTATCACTATTTTTTGGGTAAATGCTATTTACAGCCTAAATGAATAGTCAAAGATTTCAGCGGAAACAAAAAAAAAATCTCAAAGATTTCATCAGATATAATTTTATGAATCTACCAGAAAAACTTTATAAAAAACACACAATTTTCCCTAATGAACTTTTTTAATCCAGAAAAACTATGGATTACCGTGTTAATTTTTAATTGGGGACAAGGTTTGACTTACTTTAATAGAATATCATGTTGCCATCTTACTATTATAGCCGTCCATTAACATTTTAACACATAACAAGACAAATGAATCAATAATTTATGTTATTAATAATATAAAGTTAAGCCTAAATTAATGTTAAACGCATGTGATTGTGTGAGGTTTTATGAAAATCAGTGCCTCGCCAAGATAAGCAATTGAAAACGGATGATATAAGTCAACTTTAAGTCCAAACAAAAGAAACTTAAAGACTTGCAAGTCTTGAGAATGTATCAAACTTTTGGGGCTAATATCTCAAACACGCACCAATTCTATTGGTTGACCTATGTACTTTGTGAACTAAGTAGTCTCTGACTCAAACCTCATTTTCACTTTTACTTTTCTAGTTGAGCTGCCAAAAATGATGCTGTGCTCTTGTAATCCAGTAAATCATAAGGACCGGCACTGAACGGATGATCACAGTGGCAAACAAACAAAAAATGTGGTTTTTTTTTCTTTCTTTCCTAACTACGTTAAACTTGGACTTGGGCTTTATTCAGAAGTTTGGGCTTTTTCTTGTGGCTTTTTACTCGTAATTACTTTGTCAGAAAGAGCCAAAACTAAAATAAAATAATAATTAGATGAAGCCTAGAGAAAGAGAAGTCTAGTGAGTAGAGTAGTAGTGACCCACGAAATCAACAAAGTATCTCAAAATATTAATGTAAAGTAATTTATAATTTTTAAATGTACTTTAGTAGAGTCATGGAGATACATACACCTATGCACGAACCATTAAAAGTTATAACTCGGCTCATAAACATAATCTAAACGCGTGTGACTTCCTCTCTTCCTTCTTACACGACACGAGATCATCGAATTTGGACCGTAAAAGAAAAATAAAACAGCTTCATAATCAAATCATCATCATCATGTTGACGAACACGATCTAATTTTTCCTTTTACAAATACAATTCCCAAACTCCAGATTTCTTCCTTTTTCGTCTTGTTTCATTTCTACGGTTCATGTTCTCTAGTTTCAACCCTCGATTACGTTTCCGACTTCTCCACATCTCTCGATTCAGCTTCGGTTAGATTTGAATTGGGAATTTGACAATTTTGAAGATTTTTCATTTGATGGATTGATCTGATTTCGAAATTTTCATTTCCCGTTTCGGGTTCAATTGATTTCGATCAGATTGAACCCAGTTGTTCTCTATCCAATCCAATCAGGTTCATTACAAATTCCTCTTAAACTCGATCTGGTTTATAAAGTTTTGATCTTTCTAGTGTTTGTTTGATCGATATGGGTGAATGATTCTAGGGCTACTTCAATTGGAGTCTGATTAAAGATCTGTTTCCTCAAAAAAAGGATTCGACTTTCTCTGAGATGGTATATTTCCAGAACTCAATCTCCGTCGTAGACCAATCTCCAATCATGGCTCAATCAGCAGATTCTCATCATCACTCTAAACAATCAAGAAGCAGCAGCAACAGAAAGTCATCATCATCATCATCATCAAGCTGTTCTTCAAATTTCCAAGTTTGCTGCGACGGATCTAGATCAGCTGCAATAGATGTTTTGATCTTAATCGCTGTGATTACATCTTCCGGGTTCTTGATCTTCCCTTACATCAAATTCATCACTGTCAAATCTGTTGAAATCTTCTCAGAGCTTTCTTGTTTAGTCAAAGAAGAGATTTTGCGTAACCCTGATCCAATTGTGTATGGTTTAATAGCTTTGAGTATCTCGTGTACTGCGTTATCTGCTTGGATGATTGTTATACTCTTGTGTAGTCGTCATCGATGTGGGAAACCGAATTGCAAAGGGCTTAGGAAAGCTAATGCTGAGTTTGATATTCAGTTAGAGACTGAGGATTGTGTTAAGAGCTCTAATAGTGGGAAGAGTGTTAGTAAGAAGGGTTTGTTTGAGTTGCCGCGTGATCATCACCGTGAGTTAGAGGCCGAGTTGAAGAAGATGGCTCCACCTAATGGGAGAGCCGTGCTGGTTTTTCGGGCGAAATGTGGGTGTTCGGTTGGGAGATTAGAGGTTCCTGGACCTAAGAAGCAACAACTGCAACAAAGGAAGGTCAAGAAGTGAAGAGAAAAGGTTTAATCTTTTTGAGGTAAAGATGGGATCATTACAGGTTATTATAATGATGATGATGATGATGATTACTTTGATTAGCTTTATAAACAACCTTTTTTCTTTTGGGTTTAGTTATTTTCAGAAGAACTTCTTACAGAAACTAATACTATGTTAAATCTCCATGTGTTTAAATGAAAGCTTTACAAGGATATTGCAAGAGAAAATGGTTAACAGTGAAGAATAAATTATTTTGTTTTTAAGTTCTTGAATGTGTTCTTTGGTTTCTTGGTTCTGTTTTCTGGCTCTCATGGTATTGATCTAAACCCTTGTGTATGCTCTGGATTCTGGCATTTCTGTGTTTCTGGTTTATGATCTGGTTGGGAGTTTTATCATAAATGTTGAAACATATGAGATCTTTACTTGATGGTTTTGAAAATATTGTCCAATGTTTGTGTCTTCATGTATATATTAAATTGAAAACTAGGAACGAAGTCATGATACTGAACTTTATTGATTTGTTATGTCTCGTGAGTACCGATTACATAGTAAACCTCGTAGGCAGTTTTTTTTTCCATGGACCAGGCTCGAGTCTAAGGCGCAATGGGGCCACAGACATTATTGTGAAACCCTATTTGCCTTTTTAGCCTCCAAGTGTATGGTTACATAAATTTTAGTTGAAAAGGTAATCTTAAAAAGGAGAAGGGAAAAGATCAAAGGTTGAGATTTGTTCTAAGACTATGATTATATCAATTCCACATCCAATCTATCTATATACACTACATGTGTTTATGATAATAGATTTTTTGTTCCACAGTACAATCTCTGGATCATTCAAGAAGACATATTCCAGAGAAGACAAAAGAAACTAGAAACCTCCTCTTTGTTTTAGTCATGACTCATCATCACCTTTGTTGTTTATATAACAATCTTGAACACACCCATCGAATAAAACACTACAACACCAAATCTTATTATAAGAAATTAATAGCCTTTGACGCATAATCTCGAAGAAGAACAAATACCTTGGCTTTGATGAAGATGGCATCATCATCATCAGCTTTGTCTCTCCCTCTCTCCAACATCCCAACCTGTAATAAGAAGTCCCAAGAATTTCAAAAACCGGCTCCTTTATCCAAATCCAGTCACACACATAAACCTAGTCTTAAAACCCAAACTTTACACCACACACTCACTAAGAGAAATTTACTGAGTTTGACTGCCTTGGGATTTACGTCATCTCTAGGAACTGTTCTTGCTCACTCCGCAAAAGCTGAACCAGAAGCTCCCATCGAAGCCACTTCCAATAGAATGTCGTACTCGAGATTCCTGCAGCATCTGAAAGAGAATGAAGTGAAGAAAGTTGACTTGATCGAGAACGGAACCGTTGCGATCGCAGAGATCTCTAATCCAGCATTAGGAAAGATCCAGAGGGTTAGGGTTAACCTTCCCGGTTTACCGGTTGATCTGGTGAGGGAGATGAAGGAGAAGAACGTCGATTTCGCTGCTCATCCCATGGATGTGAATTGGGGAGCTTTCTTGCTTAACTTCTTGGGCAATTTAGGGTTTCCTTTGATCTTACTTGGCTCTCTGCTTTTAACATCTTCTTCAAGAAAAACCCCTGGTGGACCCAACTTGCCTTTTGGGCTTGGAAGGTAAAAGCATTCATGATCAATTTTGAATATCAACCCAAGATATATGTTTTACAAGTATGTTTTCTTGGAACAGAAGCAAAGCTAAGTTTCAGATGGAGCCTAACACAGGGATAACGTTCGAGGATGTAGCAGGAGTAGACGAAGCCAAGCAAGACTTCGAAGAGATCGTTGAATTCTTGAAAACCCCAGAGAAATTCTCAGCCTTGGGGGCTAAAATCCCAAAAGGCGTCTTGTTGACTGGACCACCGGGAACCGGAAAGACTCTGCTGGCCAAGGCTATAGCTGGAGAAGCCGGTGTTCCGTTTTTCTCATTGTCTGGCTCGGAGTTCATAGAGATGTTTGTTGGTGTAGGAGCATCTAGGGTTAGAGACTTGTTCAACAAGGCAAAGGCTAACTCACCTTGTATAGTGTTCATTGATGAGATTGATGCTGTTGGAAGAATGAGAGGAACCGGTATAGGAGGAGGAAATGACGAACGTGAGCAGACGCTAAACCAGATTTTAACCGAAATGGATGGGTTTACGGGGAATACCGGAGTGATTGTAATTGCTGCAACGAACCGGCCGGAGATTCTTGACTCTGCTTTGCTCCGACCAGGAAGATTCGATAGGCAGGTATGTTGGTTACTCTATAAACCGAACAAATCGAAACAATTAGTGAGTAAACTGACCCGGTTTGGTATAATTTAAACCTTGTTTTAACTCTTAAACAGGTTTCCGTTGGTTTACCGGATATAAGAGGAAGAGAGGAGATATTAAAAGTTCACAGCAAAAGCAAGAAACTCGACAAAGATGTGTCTTTGAGCGTGATTGCCATGAGAACTCCAGGTTTCAGTGGAGCTGACTTGGCGAATCTTATGAACGAAGCCGCAATTCTCGCCGGGAGAAGAGGAAAAGACAAGATTACCCTTATAGAGATTGACGATTCTATCGATCGGATTGTCGCCGGAATGGAAGGGGCGAAGATGGTCGACGGTAAAAGCAAAGCGATTGTAGCATATCATGAAGTAGGACACGCAATTTGTGCGTAAGTCCCGGTTCAATTTCAATATCTTTTGTCCGGTTTAGTCAGTTTAAATTGAAATGAACCTGTTTTGCTTGGGTTAGGACTTTGACAGAGGGTCACGATCCGGTTCAGAAAGTTACGTTGGTTCCCAGAGGTCAAGCACGTGGTCTCACGTGGTTTTTGCCGGGAGAAGATCCGACTTTGGTGTCTAAACAGCAATTGTTCGCTAGAATCGTCGGAGGACTTGGAGGCAGAGCGGCTGAAGATGTAATTTTTGGAGAACCGGAGATAACCACTGGCGCCGCCGGCGATCTCCAGCAAGTCACTGAGATAGCAAGACAGGTACAGTAACTAAAACCAAATTTTCTTAACCGGAACTAACCGGTGGATTTTCTAATTCTTCTTTTGGTTCAGATGGTGACGATGTTCGGTATGTCGGAGATTGGTCCGTGGGCATTAACCGACCCAGCGGTTAAGCAAAACGACGTCGTTCTACGTATGCTTGCGAGGAACTCCATGTCCGAAAAACTCGCGGAAGAAATTGATTCTTGCGTGAAGAAAATAATCAATGACGCTTACGAGGTCGCGAAGAAGCACGTGAGGAATAACAGAGAAGCCATAGACAAGCTTGTTGATGTTTTGTTGGAGAAAGAAACCTTAACAGGAGACGAGTTTCGAGCAATTCTGTCTGAGTATACTGATCAACAGTTAAATACGGATGATAGAGTTAGAATCAAAGACTTGATTAGTATCTAATACAAAGACCTAGATCAACTCATGTCTTAATTTAACGTATATACTTACATTTTTCTCATTACATAACTCCAAAAAGCTTCTTATCTGATGAAACATATTTGATTTTCCTAACTTTGAATTAAACCAAGTCACAACAAATTAAATTAAAAAATATAATGGTATTGATGGTACAAATATCTTCCTAAACAAATATTCTATAAGCTAGATAGACTTCACCTATTGGGATTTCAAAATCGACCAAAAATGTCCTTGATCGCTTGGTAAGTTCCGGTTATCACAACCACGACACCGGTTAAAATGATTCCGATGAGCACCAGTGTTTCGAATCCAAGTCTTTGATATTTCCCGGAAATCTTTAAGTAACACAAACAAGGCAATATAACCGATGCGGATGCGCTCAAGAATGCTCCGACAAGACTCATAAGATCACCGAAAAACGGAAGAAGCAATGCCACAATCACATTGCTAGTAACCAACATCGTACTTAGTAAAAAACCGGAAGCTCTTTTGTTAGGCAAAAATCGGGAAAACCGGCTTCTCATTGCGTCAATAATAGGTGTAACCATGAGAGCAAACTTAGCTATTGGGTTGACCAATGTAGTCCATATCGCCACTTTTGAACTAAGCTTATCAGTAGGAAGATTCAGTGTGATCTGTGACTCAACATTTGATCCATACATTAAGTACCCCAATATCGCCACTGATGCATATATGAATGTGCATATTGTGAAACATATAACCATAACCTGAAAATGTTAAAGAAAACATACAAAATCATTAGTTTGAGTTTTGGTCTAGAATAACCTGATGATCCATTATGTTAAAAACTTACGTTTGAGAATTGGCGTTTGTTCTTCATGGAAGTGTATAGAGTTGGGAAAACCGGATGAGCGCAATAACAAAACGCGTATAAGCTCACGGAAGTAGCAACTCCATTTAGACGAAAGACCTCTGAGTCATTGTTCTTGAACCCTACTCCTTCAAAAGCTCCAACCGAAAAGATAGAAGCAAGAATAACCCCGGAAGCGAAGACACCACTCGCGGAAACATAAGAAAGAATCCTCATATTGTCTAACCAAACCGAGGGAAGAATAATGAGAGCCACCAGGACGATGAACATTTGCTTGCCTTGGAATTCAAGCCCCATGAAGTTGAATCCAACGTTTGAGAAGAGTTTGTTAAGGTTGTCACCTTCTAGGATCAAGAAACTAGTGGCGACTAGGTAAAGCTCAAGGTTCATGAAGATGGAGACGACGACACGTCCTGTGTTTCCAAAGGCTTTGTAGCCAATGTCCGGGTAAGATCTAAGAAGTGGATCCATTTCCATACATCTCTTAATGAGAATGGCAGAGTAGAAAGTTGTGATCGCTATGGTGAAAAGTATGATCAAACTTAGCCATCCTCCAGATGCTAAAGCATAAGGGACCGATAATATACCCACTCCTAAGAAAAAAGAAGTTGATTTACAAGATTAATGTTTGTTTAAAACGCATATACTAACGTTCTTTATTTGTGTTAATTATTTACAAACGTTCTTTTAGAAATATATGAAATGACAAACGCAGTTTTTAATTGGAAACACAAACGCAAAGAATAATCGTGGTCTAGATCGTTATCAAGATATGATTTGATTTGATAAAAGTGGTTTGTAGTCTTGTAGAAGAAGAAGAACACAAATTGAAAAGGGAAGACGTGTTGTTAATGTGTTAAGGTTTGTTCAGAGACACGTTGTATTTATATCTGAAAGATAATTGGAATTGTTTTTTTTTGGTAGAAAGATAATTGGAATTGTTGGTTTCTTCTATTTAAATTATATAGACTTTTTTTCGTATATATATGGTCATTTTTATATAATAATATGGTCTAGTTTGGTAAGACGTGTTTCCAATATATAACTAGTTTTTTTTAGTATAAACTAAGTATTGGTATATAAACAATTAAGTACCACGATAGTCGTCAGTTTGATAAACCCATTATTAGGCCATTACCACATTTAGCGAATAAATAATAACAATAGTCATTGGAAACGGAAAGTTTGCCGAATTGTTTATACTATAGTGTTAAATTCAGTTAAACGGAACCATCCTAGCCTTTAAAGTCAGAACAAAAAGTGATTTTGTTATTTAGCTCTATTGTTTATCAAAGACTATGAAACTGGTTTTAAATCATGGTTCTGATAAATTATAAACAGAAAAAATAAATAACCAAAAAAACTGAGGCAAAACTAGGAGGTAAAGAAAAAATATAGGATTGAAATACACACCAATCTAGATGTAGATAAAGTCAAAAGCTTGAGTTAAAAACATGCATCTAGAAATTTAGTACAATAAAGCTAAATATAGTTTTTTCTAGATTATTATGAAAAATATATCCAATACATATATGTGGACAAGCTAAGAGTTTGGAGATAAGAAGAAGGAAGTGATGAATAAATCAGAAAGAAAAAATCAATCACGAAAAATGAAAGAAAGAAAAAAAGAAGAAGAGGAAATTAAACCTGATAAAGCGTTAATGCCATGGAAACAAGTCTTGGAGAAAGAAGTATTGCCCTGTGAATTATAATCATCAAGCGATGCTTCTTCATCATCAATCTTCTTAACGATAAATGGCTCCGACATGTAATCTTTCTCCTCGCTCATAATTGTTTAGTCTTTGGCTCTGCTCTTTCGATGTCGAAGAGACAAAGAGAGAGACGGAGAGATCGAGAGACGAAGGAGATAGATAGAGAGAAGTTGGAAGTAAAGAAATGAGAAAACCTCGGAAGGCAATATATATAGTGTTAATATAATTACTAGGGCTGATGTTTTTAAATTACATCAATTACTAGAGCCGAGATGTTTATGCAGTTATACACAATGATATACACGACATTAGCGTGGCAGTGGAAGTATATATCATGTTTATTGACCAATTAAATATTCGTAGATGTGGTTTTTAGAAACAAATCGAAATTTAAGTGCAATTTTGTATATAGAATAAATTATAACCATTTATACAGTTATACTAAATCTGTCATAAATTGCGATTGTGTGGTTATAGATTTTAATGTTAAAGTTGTAAAAAAAAAACAATGTAGAAAGAGAGAAAATTAAACTCAACTAAGTTTTCCACTTTAATGTTAGGGCCGGGCATTTAACTTAGATAGAGAGAATGCAAGTACCAAATCCTCTTTCGGTGAAGAAGCTAAGGATCAAATTTCATAAAAATACATGGTCCAAAGTTGTATATCATGTCAATAATCTGTTGGACGAGACTGGAGCACTTGAATCGTCACATATTTTTTTGTCGTTTGTGAAAAATTAATAGTTGACAAGTGAATCCCCAGACCTAAGAGTATATAAGTAAGTATGAATGGCCTTGATCTGACGTAAATCAATATCTTGACGCTAGTTTTAAAGCATGTTCTTCACGGTGCTGAGTGGTTCCAACAATTATGAAAATGTCCACATATATCTCTGTGTATTAGTGTAACATGTATATTCGTTACTGTTGGAACTGCACCGCAATTTTTCCACACTTGTCACACACGTTTTCATTGGGAACCAAAAACTTTTAAAGGTTACAAAATGAGTTCTTTAGAAAAGAAGATTACTCATTGCCTGTCAATTCCCCATGTTGTGCTTGTAAAAAATAGCATGTACATATATCTTCTTCAAGATCACCATTCAAAATGCATGTGAGATTTCTAACAAAGAGAGCCAAATTGGGCTATGTTGTCAATGCTAATAACTATAGTTGTACTCCAAACCTCACATTTCTTGTCGATTATTATCAATATATAAGGCATTATTAAGATTTAAGAGTATTTATCAATACGTAGGGTAATGAACTGGAAAAACGTTTAAAAGTTTGTGGTTCATACTTCATATCAATGCACCGATTGTAACATATCATTGTCGTAATTTATTTCCATCTGCCCAAAGCCCAAGTCTGGTCAGTGGTCACATAGAAGAAGATTGCGGCAAAAAGCAATCGCGTAGATAGAACAAGTGATTTTGTAAAAAGCTTGGAAAAATCAATAATGGGCTTTTTAATACTGGGCCGAGAGACCCAACGTCACTTTTTTCTACATATGCATACTTTTTTTGCAGGAACTCTTTTTAAATGTATTATCTTGTTTGCCTTAAACATTTATAGGCTCTGACTGGTAACCATTAAAAGAACAAAAAGAAAATGAATAAAAAGAACAATGCGGAATGGAACAAACAATTTTTGAGGAACGAAAAGGAAAAGATGCAGAGAATGAATAAAATGTACTATTATGAATTTATGATGAATGGTAACCAAACATTAAAAATATCTTTAAAGATATATTAAATAGTAAATAAATCAAATTTCAATGAAAAATACTAAATACTTTTTATATTTATTTAATTTGAAAATTTATATTTGAACCTAAAATTTGTGAACTAAATTTATATATATCATTTTAAATAATAATATTTAATATTAACATAAAATAAAATTGAAAGAGTAATTTAAAATATATTATTCTTTTACAATATAAACATTTTTAAATTTATTTTACTATTTATATATTTTTCAAGTGAAGTCTTAAGAGTAATTCAACATGAAATTCTTATCAAAAATATTTTTTCTGTTAATATATTGTGAAGATATGAAAATTATTATATAATAAAATACAAATATTATTGATAAACATTATTTTTTTATTTATTTTAAAATAAAAACGAATTTTAATATTTGTTCCTTTTTTGTTCCATTTGTTCCTCATCAATTTTTGGAGAGGAACATTTTTGTTCTAGTGTTCCTCTTTTGGTGAGGAATGTAGAGGAATGGTGTGGAAAAAATATTACATGTAAATGGTAAAAATATCGAGGAACAAAGAGGAATATCACATTCCTTCTTATTCTTTTCCTAAATTATGGTTACCAATCGAAGCCTATGTATTACTGTTTTCGAACCGGGAAAATATCTTTCAGGTATTCATGAAAATATCATTCATAGGCCACTCTCATTTTTTTTAGGATTTAGAACAAAATCCCAAAAGGAGTGACATAACATTACAACATTCGGAATAAAGTAGATAAAAACATTAAGGAAAAAACATTGATCAAAGGAGATTTAGTTATAACTATAGTTGACATTTTTATTAAAAATAAAGGAACGATAAGGGAGATACTTCAAGGGCATTTGGGTCCACCCTCTTGAGTTTTCCAGTTGTTGTAGCAAGAGCAAACTTGTTTGTTCCCATAGTACCCCGGAGGCACACAGAGACACTTTCTGCAGCATTTGTTGCAGAACGTAATGCAAGCCTTGTGGTACTGTGTCTTTTTACACCTCCTATCGCATTCCGATGGGCATTCTGGTCATTTCAAGTACAAACAAGTTCACAATGTTAGACAAAGTTTTTGATTTTTTTTACTAATAAAAACAACTGAATCTAGTGGAAATTCATGACTTTTTTTTTACTGTTTTTGTGGGTCTCAAGACAGTGGGTTGCTTTGACTCTATGACCATATTAAGGGGCAATTTCGTCAAAATATTTGAGTCTACGGATCTGACCAAACAGTCCACTTAACACTTCACTTTCAACTTAATTTACGCAACTGAAATGCTTAATTTTTTTGTTTATAACAAAATGAAAGGTTGACAACAAAAAATAAAAAAATAATAAAAGATTTTTTACTCTATCAGTTACGTAAACTTTCTTCAGTTAATCCATCGATTTGTTTTTTTGTCATCGAATGTAAAATTAAAATATTTTTGGTTAAGAATAGTAGTGAAGAAAACACTTACGGTAACGTTTCAGGCTTCCTGGTCCATAACGTTTCTGAAAATTAACCAAAAAAAAGGTAAATACTTTTCGTTAAGTTACGAGATAACAATGTATAAAATATAGTTTAAAAGGTATTTATTAGTCGATTTCAACAATAAAACTTACCTGGCTCCACTTCACATTAGATCCACTTGAGGCCATAACCTAAAAAAACCAAAAAAAAAAAAAGAGGAGAAACAAGTACAATTAATTTCATTAAAAAAAGAGAAATCAAAATATATATTCAAACAAAAGTACAGTAATAGAAGTAAACCCACATTTATCTCATATCTTTCGTTAAGAAGGAAAAAAAATCAAATATATATTCAATATTTTCAAACATTGAAAGAAGAAAAAAATAGAGATGTTACAATGGTTTGAAGCATGAAGAGGACAATGAGGGCCAGGAGGAAGATAGCTACACATGACTTAGCCATTTTCCGTTTAGGATATTGTTATCCAAAGAACCAAACACTCCTCTAAATCTCCTCAAACTAGTTTTGGTATCTTTTTTTTGTTTGAGGTATGAAAAGAAGTGTGCTGAGAGAGGAGTTTTGGTTGAGGACCCAATGATGTTGCATACAAGCTATATATACACATAGTTGGTTGCTCGTATCAATTATTCTCTGTGGCAACACATATTGTTATTACCGTATCCCTCCAATAATATTCTACCACGTATGCCTCCAATGTCAGTCCTCACTTTATTACTTGCTGCTATTGGTAAAGTATGGTTGGATGGTTTGCACATGGTTTAAGAAAGCTTATAGTAGTAATTACTAATTACATAAAATATTATGAACTTTTTTAATAACTAAATTTTTGCTTATAAGAACTTTAAATATTCTACATTGTATGTTTTGTTTGATATAGCTTATAAGTTTACAATCTTACTGATTAGTAGCTTAGTATATTTTTTCCAACATCATTATATTACGTAGATGGGTTAGAGTTAAACAGACCAATCGAAAGAACATTGTTTAAGTAGCTATCTACATTTCATTTTATTGAAGAAAACCAAACAAAATCTGTATTTGCATCTAGCTATGATTTCATAGAAGAAAATTGAAAAAGGGTTGATTTTGTGGCTTTAAATTGGGTGCTTGCTTGGTGGGATATATTGTAGAGTCTTTTTTTTTAACCACAAATACATTATCAGGGTTTATAAAAGATATGTGACATTGTAGTTTAATATGATTTAAAAAAGGACGGTGCATTGAAGAAGGAGATGGGAGTTAGATCTGACCAAACGGTCCCAACTGTAAATTGTAATCACAATCTTACTATACTACACTACTATAGTACTATTATTTAAGGAATAATACCACAATGAGGCACTTATTTGAACTTATTGCCATCTTTAGGCACTTTCAAAACATGAGGCACTTTCCTTTGGCAATTTGACATATTTGCCCTCTAACTAAATGACTATCGTTGGCAAACATTTCTTCGTCATCTATCTCCCTCTCTCTTACTAACTTTACAAGACTAAAATACTTTCAGTCTCTCTTTTTCATTTCTCTACCTCTCTCACTTTCCAGAATCAAGAAACAAATCTCTAAGGACAATCTCAATTTGATCCGACCAGTTGAAGAAATCGAGTTTAACTGCTCGTGTCTCTCTGTGCCACTCGCCTTCAGTTTTGTAAGCGTCTTCATAACTTATAAAGTTGTATCGATCTCTCTTCTTCTTTCTTTGGTCACTCTCTGTGTCTTTCTTTCTTTGTTAATAATAATCTCAAAAGAAAGATAAACAAAAAAGACAAAAAAAAACACAACTTTCTTGAAACCGTGTTCGTTTCGTGTAATTTTCATAGTTGTTACAGATTCTCTCCTTTTGGGTTCTTTTTGTAATCATAATTGATTGAATGATTCTGTTTTTTTTTTAATTCTTTATTTACAAAAAAAAATTAAGGTTTTTTTTGTTTCTTTGTTTGGTTTAGCTTTATTATCCATTTCCATCAGAACCAGAGTTGTTCGTTGTTGCTCTGTAATAACAACTCGAGTCAATTCTTATACTTAAGGAAAAAAAAAGTTTCAATTTTTGGTCTCAACTCAGTCGAAAATTGCTACAAATGGTTATCGATTTCTAGGGCTCTGACTGGTTTCTGATTAAAGGAATCAATTCAGGGGAGATTTCGAGTTCTGTTGTTGTTACAAAAATGGCGGAAAGGGTCGAAGCATCATCAGTAACAGAAGGAGAAAATACGATTGAAGAAAGAGAAGTAGGAGCTATGTGGGAATTAGAGCAGAAACTTGATCAACCCATGGATGAAGAAGCTAATAAGCTCAACGACATGAATAGAGAAAAGGTTATTACTTTCTCAATAGTACTCGTTTTAGACTTTGATGGTTATTCTGAGAATTTGAGAGAAAGTTGTGGTTTTAAAGTTTTCTCTGTTTTTTTTTTTTTTATAATCAGGGCTTATCAATGTTGATGCTTCGTGGACAACGTTTTTTGTTTTGCTATGATGTTGTGGCTGTGAAGCGCTGGTTACAGAACGGTTACTTAAAAACGGTGGCTACGATGTTGTCGCTGCAAAGCGGTGCCTATGGAACGGTGGCTGAAAAGTGGTGGCTAGAAAGCGGTTAAAAACTATGTTGATATTGTCTTGTATAAACATTGAGCTTTATGATGGTGCTAAGACTTTGATCGAGTTGGGCTCCAATGTTAATGTTCATCGTATTGGTAAAAATTGACAAATGAACATTATGTATGAAATAGGTATGGGAGTATTTGCAAAGATTGTGATCATAAATGTTTTTATAAAAACGAAAAAATATTTCTTATACCAACAAAAAAATAAGAAACAGAAAGTAAGATCATGAAACACCAAAATGTAAGATTAAGATATAGTTGACGATTATCGTTCATATATAAATTTGTGTATTGATATGAAAGGACTATGTGAGCTACTAGATGACCATGTGGACATGACTGCTTGGGCACTCATCAGTGGACAGTTATGTCTTTAATTTTATGAGAATGTGTTTTATCGTTTGGTAAAATTATCACTTTTTTAATAGTTACGATATATATATGGTTTTGAGTATTGGTTTACGGTTTAAAATCTAGTTTATGTTTAAAAATTATAATTTTAGGATATAAGGCTGTGTGTATTAATTATGGTTTTGAGTATTGATTTTAGGTGTTAGATGTTTAGGGGGTTTAGATTTAAACAATCGGAGTTTAAATATTCAAGTCGATATAGCCAAAGTATATTGCCGTTATGGATAAGCTTTTAAATTTCAATTGAAAAAAACAACTATTATAAACAATATAAACGGGAAGGATTGTATTACTGAACAATACGTACCTTTCATTAATAGATATTCTTTCTTACAATCGCCTTATTGAAAGGTTAACAATATTGAAATGGTTTATTGAAAGATAAAGGGTATTAGTTACCTATATTGAAACATGCTGAAAATAAGTTTTGGTTTTTCAATATAGGAAACATGATAAAAATAAGTTTTGTCCAACGCATACTGTCCACGAGCAACTGGGATATAGAGTCACCTTTAAATGTGATGTATTATTTAGTTACGGTTTAGGGTATAGGGTTAAGATTTTGTTGCTTGGGTTAACAAAGTATGGTCTAGAGTATACTTATCTATATTGAAACATGAATTAAGATAAAGTTGGGAAATAGGGTATAGGGTTAAGATTTTGTTGCTTGGGTTTACTAGGTATTATCTAGGGTATAGTTATCTACATTGAAAAAAGAATTAAAACAAAGTACAGTTTTATTAGTTAACTAGTAGTTATGGTTATTGCTTGGGTTTACTAGGTATTATCTAGGGTATAGTTATCTACATTGAAAAAAGAATTAAAACAAAGTACAGTTTTATTAGTTAACTAGTAGTTATGGTTATTGCTTGGGTTTACTAATTATTATCTAGGGTATAGTTATCTACATTGAAAAAAGAATTAAAACAAAGTACAGTTTTATTAGTTAAGTAGTAGTTATGGTTATTGCTTGGGTTTACTAAGTATTATCTAGGGTATAGTTATCTACATTGAAAAAAGAATTAAAACAAAGTACAGTTTTATTAGTTAAGTAGTAGTTATGGTTATTGCTTGGGTTTACTAAGTATTATCTAGGGTATAGTTATCTACATTGAAAAAAGAATTAAAACAAAGTACAGTTTTATTAGTTAAGTAGTAGTTATAGTTATTGCTTGGGTTTACTAAGTATTATCTAGGGTATAGTTATCTACATTGAAAAAAGAATTAAAATAAAGTACAGTTTTATTAGTTAAGTAGTATCCATGTACAAGTGAACCAATGGTCAAAAGACAAATGGACACCCTAAACATCTAGAGTTTAGTGTTATATATTTAAAAGGAGTTAAATATCGGTTTGGGTTTATATTGTTAACGAAGTTAGATATCCGTTTGGTTTACTAGGTAGGGATAGGGTTTAGTGTTATATATTTAAAAGAAGTTAAATATCGGTTTGGGTTTAGTAGGTAGGGAGTAGGGTTTAGTGTTATATATTTAAAAGGAGTTAAATATCGGTTTGGGTTTATAATGTTAACAAAGTTAAATATCGGTTTGGGTATAGTAGGTAGGGAATAGGGTTTAGTGTTATATATTTAAAAGAAGTTAAATATCGGTTTGGGTTTAGTATTATATATTTTTAAAAAGTTAAATATCGGTTTGCGTTTAGTAGGTAGGGAGTAGGGTTTAGTGTTATATATCTAAAGAAAGTTAAATATCGGTTTGGGTTTATTAGGTAGGGAGTAGGGTTTAGTGTTATATATTTTAAAAAAGTTAAATCTCGGGTTGGGTTTAGTAGGTAGGGAGTAGGGTTTAGTGTTATATCTATAAAATAAATTAAATATCGGGTTGGATTTAATAGGTAGGGAGTAGGGTTTAGAGTATCTAGTGTATGGTTAAAGTTGTGATTCTTACATCACCAATGACACTTTTTTTCATTCAAAGTTGGTTTATATAATGATTGGAGTGTCTATATACAAGTGAACAAATGGTCAGCGGAAAATGGACGCTTTTCGTGAAATTGGTGGTTTTCATTTATGTATAAACTTCTGTGTTGGTATGAAACGACGACCATGTGAGTCACAAGATGACCATTTGGATTGCACAGCTTGGACAAACATCAATAAACAACGTATATGGTATTGATCCATTTTATAATGATGGTAGTGTCCATACACAAGTGAATATTGGTCAAAAAAAAAATGGATGGTGTACTTTTAGTTGCCGATTATCGTTCATGTATAAATTTGTGTATTGATATGAAACGACTATGTGACCAATATTCACTTGTATACGGACAGTCACTTCATTATATAGCATTTAGTCATTTTTTAAGTATTAAGATCACAAATCTAAATGTCAATTATATGGCTGTTATGTATATGGACACTCTCATCATTATATAGCATTTAGTTGTTTATTTTTAACCATGGAGATTCTGCATTTAGTTGTTTATTTTTTGTTTCTTTATAAATACTAAGATGCTTGCAAACTTTGCTTACTATTCCATACGGTTACATCTGGTACATGTGGATTAGCAAAATATTGTAATGAAGTCAACTTCTAACATATATCTAACATATTGATTCATCAGAGAGCGAGTGCTAGGGAATTAGGCATGAATTAAAGAAAATCAAGTAAGCCCTTTTTTTGTTGGTTTGTAAAGAAACCAAAGTTCCATGTTCATGTGGTCATATTCTCGTGGCATCAATATATTGTCTTGAAGGTGGAGATCTCTGCACATTGAAAGAAAAATCAACAAAAAATTTTGGGTGTCCAAAATAACTATACATAGTAGATAACAAAGCCCTTAAAGGTTTACCACAAAGACAGTCGTTAAACATAAACGACGCCGCTTCAAGATGATCGAACGGCGAACCCACCGGAATCCTCCCACAGAGATGGTTATGGCTAAGATCCAAATGACCAATAAACGACGCACCAGAGATCGATCTCGGGATTGGTCCTTTCAGATTATTATACGACAAATCAAGAACAGTGAAGTAAGACCTTGGTCCAAACCCTTCCGGTATCTTCCCTTGTAGCAAGTTCCGGCTCAAATTCAGATTCATCACCGACGACGTCATCAGAGTTTGAGGTATCTCTCCGGAGATTTTGTTTCCGTCGAGGTTAAGTGTTGCTAGAACCGACATACGTCCTAACGACGGTGGGATTGTACCGTAGAGTTGGTTACCGGAGAGATCCACGTCAGCTAACCGGTAGATATTGGTTAAGGATTCAGGGATCCGACCGGTTATTCAGTTACCGGATAATAACGCACGGCTGAGCATTTTTAATCTTCCGACGTCGGGAGGGATTACGCCGGAGATTAAGTTGTTACGGAGATCTAAATGCATTAAGCTAGAGAGATTGGTTAACGATTTTGGAATTGAACCGGAGATTCGGTTATCTGCTACGTTTAAAACAGCTAACCGGTTTAATCTTCCGATGTCGTATGGAATCCCACCGGAGATTTGGTTTCCGATTAAGTCGAGTGTACGGAGAAAAGGAAGACGAGTGATGCATTTAGGGATTTCGCCGGAGATGCCTTTCCAATCGTTTTTTGTGTGACAGTGTTGGGAATTGGAACTTGATGGGTGAGGGAAGAAGATAAACGTTAATGGCATATAAATAGCGGATAATAGCGTGGGACTTTTTTCTAACTAATATTTCTAATCAAACGAGAGAGGAGAGAAAGTGTATAACATGTCTTTAGTTAAATTAGGGGCAATAGCGTCATTTTTATCTCCAAAAAGAAGGAGAAGTGCCTCAAGTTTGGAAAGTGTCTAAAATGTAATATCTTTCTCTAGAAGTGCCTTAATATGCAAATCTCCCATTATTTAATAGTTAATACCATTACTTGTTGACGGATCATGAATAATAAAATTTTAGAATATAGTCAAGATAATTTCTTTAGGTAGTCAAGATAAATTCATTACTCTAATTCTTCTAATGTTTTCTAGAGACGAACCAGAGATCTAGATCCGATGTTAATAATCAGAATGTTTAGATTGATTGATTTGCAGATTTCAATCATCAAATTTGTTTTTGTTTGTTTGTCAATCAAGCATCAATCCTATAGATGAACAAATTCGTGGTAAAATGAAATACTCTTTTAGAGAATTATGATTTAGATACCACATTTTCGTTACAACTGATTTAAGACATTACAAAAGTGCATGGAACCTTAAAACACAGGTAACGATACAGTACCACTAGACATATCAAGTTGGGAAATGAAAGAAGAATCACATTAATGAAAGAATAAGCAACTTGAAACACACATAAGCAACAAACTAAACTTATATATGCGCACACATGCATAAATGCGCATTATTCACATCCCAACTTGAATATCAGATCATATAAAGTTGTACAAAAAAAAGTTTGAAAAAGAAGAAAGAAAGAGAAGGCATGTGCAGTTTTAGCCAGTTCCACATGCTCATCCAATTATTGTTTTTGAGTCGATCTGCTCGGAGAAAAGGAGGGAACATTGGGATATTTTTTTTGGTTTCAATAAGAAATGTTATCTTTTCTAATAACGAATAAAGTCATTTTTTTACACAAATAATAAGAAACGTAACAAAAAAAAAAGGTAAGTAAATGATAAAATGTATTTAGCCATATCAATTGGCGAAAAACAAGGATTACCTTCGTTACTATATGATGTATATAGGATATATACAAATGTATAAAAACATAAGAGAACTTAGCCCTGGGCATAAAAACCGAACCCGAAAAACCGAACCGAACCGAACCGAAAATATCCGAAATTTTCGGTTTCGGGTATTGCTAAATAACCGAATGGTTCTCATCTCAACTATCCATGGATATCGGTTATTAACCGAACCGAACCGATATCCATGGATATCCATTTTAAACCATACACATTTGACTAAAGAGGCCTACACCTAAACCCATTAAACCCAAACCCATTTCCCTTATCCCCTAAACTCATTAAGCCCAAATCCTTTTTGCATTATACCCTTTTTGAAGTTTGAACTTTGTTATTTTGTTGCGGATTTGGATTTTGGAACTCTAGAATATTGTTAGTTTGTTATGGATCTCTCTAGACTGAGCTTTGTAGACTCCTTTTTTAGATTTGCAACTTGAATTATTGCATTTTGAAGTTTTTGGTTCATATTTGCATACATTATTAGTATGACAATATGTTTTTATTCGGGTAATGGTTCGGTTCTTTGGATAGTTCGGTTATTTGGTGGGTAAATATCCGAACCGAACCGAACCGAACCATACCCGAAGGTATTTCGGTTATCTTATGGTTCTCTTCTCAAGTATCCAAACCGAACCGAACCGAAAGCTAACCGAACCGAACCGAACCGAAAACAGTTCGGTTCCCTTATGGATCCCAAATGCCTAGAACCGAATAACCGAATAACCGAACCGAACCGAACCGAACCGAACAACCGAACGCCCAGGGCTAAGAGAACTTGTAAGAAATGATAATGAATAAGCTTAACTTCAAGTTGAAGTGTATAATCTAGCTTTAATTTTAGTATTTTTTAATAAGTTTGAATGTGCTAAACCAGGCTAGACATATCTACTAATGTAGAAGACATTTGTAGCTACTGATTCCCCTAATCTTTCTGAACTATAGGAATCTTGAAGTTTGATTGATAAAATAATTGGTGTGACACAAAATTTATTACAAGGGTTAATATAAGAAACTAGTAGGGTCAGGGTACGGCACGGCAAAGCACGGACCGTAGGACCATTGAGATACAAAAAAAGATTTCAAAGCATGTGATGGATCACATGGATATTGATTATTACTGTCTAACAAAATAAACTTATAGATCATGTCAAGTTGTTCTTCAAACACATGCATATAGAATTATAGATATAGATTAAGAAAATTATAACATTTTCTTATTAATGTTACAAGAAATAAAAGATAGTGACCATCCATCATTCATGATGTCAACTTGTTCACACATACATAAACCTAAGTTGTATAAGACATTTTAGATATTTTTAATACTTTGGCTAGATTTGGTTTCTTTTCCAAAAACCAAAATTTCAACGGTTCCATTATTTTTTTTTATTGTGTCAAAATTTTGAAAAACAAAATAATTCGAACTTATGCAAGTGTAAAATCACAAAATACTATGCAAATTCGTAATTATTCTTCACTTTTGACGCAAATGAAAATGTAGGGGTCATTATGTAAACAAATGGAAACATCAGGACCCTCTTGGCGTATAGTTGACACTTGACAAATAAGGGTTTTGGAGTTAGGGCCCTTTCCATCCTAATCGCGCTTCCGTCGCCGTCGCCATTTTACTCGCCGTCGCCATCTCCGGTCACACTTGTCATCGTTCGCATATTCGGTAAGTTTCTTCCTTTCCTATTAGCATATCCGTCGAGAGTTTCGATTTCACCCTGGTCGGAAATTCTCGGATTTGATCGCGAATTCGAGAAATTAGGGTTTTGATCGGCTTGTGACTATGAAATTCGAACGTTGACGAAATTTAGTGGAATCGAATTTATAATGTAATAGGTTTTGAGGTCAATAGGTTCTATATGTTTGTGAGTGTGGAAGAAAAAAACTCCATTTGCTTAAGAAATTATTTGATGAAATGGTTTTGTATTGTATTGATTCTACTTGAATGCTTAATGTTTGAGGTGCTTTTTGTTGCTTGCAGATTCCTGAAAAATGAATTTCTTAAACTCAGCAGCATCCATTTGCAGAAGAGTTAGTTTGAGGGAACTGATCACTGAGGTTCCTGCTTATAGTGGCAGTAGCATTTCCGGTATATACCCTATCAATCTGTTTTCTTAAGGCGTCTTTAGCGGTTTTTTCGGAATCTCGGTCTGTGTGTTTGATAATCTTTTCGGATTAACTCCTTTGTGGTGTTGTTGTTGTTTCTGTTTTGGAATGTTAAAGATGGTTCTTCAAGTGGGTTGAGTTTGGTTTTGAAGCGTTGGGCTACTAAGAAAACCGCTGGTTCTACAAAGAACGGTCGTGACTCTAATCCCAAGTTTCTGGGTGTCAAGAAATTCGGAGGAGAGGTAAGAAAATAACAACGAGGTAGATAAGATTTAGATAATCAAATCAATCTTGGTCCGTCTGAGTGGAGAAAATTAATGTTTTTGTGTGCGTGTGTGTGTGTGTGTGATTTTGCAGAGTGTGATACCTGGAAACATCATAGTTCGTCAACGTGGAACTCGGTTTCATCCTGGAGACTATGTCGGGATCGGTAAGGACCATACTCTGTTTGCATTGAAGGAAGGAAGAGTCAGGTTCGAGAAAAGCAAGATAACAGGACGCAAATGGATTCATGTTGATCCAGTAGGTGGTCATGTTCTTCACCCTATCTACAGAAAAGCTGCAGCTGCAAAATCGACTAAGTTGAAGACAGCTTCGTAGTCGTGAAAACTCATTGATTCAACCATCTAAACGTGTCTTCGTTTCTCCTTTAGATCGTATGATCTCTCGAGTAAAAGATAATGGTATCTTAGAACACTCAGTTCAATAACATCTACTGTTTTTGTTTCCCTCAGTCTCTGTCTGGATTTTGATGATGGGCTTGTTTGGATTCAACAAATCAAGTTTTTTATTCGGAAATAGATGTTAATCAAATCTGAAATTCTCACATAGTCACATGTGTTAAGCAAATCAGACAAGTTGTCTAAGACAACATTGTCGTAGTTAGTAACTTACTTATCGTTTTGATGACAAACAGATTACAATCCTCACTCAATTTTGTTGTTGTTGTTGAATGAATCCTCACCAATTGATAATAATGATTTAATCTGTTTACCCGGCCCGTTATAAACCCATCGAATAATGGGCCAACGTTTTAAGCCTCAGGCTTTGGCCCGTTAACGCGGCTAGATAGATACGTTGATTGAATTAGAAACATATATCCGATCGGGTTCAAATTTTCAAAAGTAATCATATACCGACGAATCAGCTTCGTTTTTGGCATAATGTGAATTCAAGAGCCAACTTGTTTTAGTCATTAAAACAGTTTCCTCAAATTCTTCTCAAGTTGTCATGCACATCATCAATATTTAGTTTTTGAATAATTTTTTCCTTGTCTTTTACACATCCCCTATATATTATTAGAGAAACATTTAAAAAAAAAAACCTTACCTTCATGTGTTATTAACAAGATTGCCACGCTGATGTGTCGCTCTCACAATGATTTAGCTTCAATTTAGATAATTACCCAAGATTTATTAGATTATTTACAGAATTTGCCATTAGTCTCATACATCCATATATCCCATTAATAATTAAAAACATACACTTTTTGTTTATCTTATATTACTATATTTTTATATTTATATATTTTTTATATACATTTATATAAATTTTCTTTAGAGGATGGGTAAACAATCTTTTTATTTATATTTATATTTATGTTTATATTTAAATAATAAAATATATACATTTGGTTCAAGAATCTCGAATTCAAAACTACAAAATCTTTACATCTTTCATAAATTTTTTACTTAGATAAATAAGATAATCTCCTTTCTATATATGTTACGAATACTTAAAATCCTATTTTTTGGAGGAATTCTAACTTTTCGAAGAAAAACATTATAACCACATTTGTATATAAACCAAAATCTGGCCACATTATAACCATTTCATAAATAATCCATTCATAATCTAAGAATCTTAGATTTGGAACACTACAAAATCTTAGCTTGAAAACTATCAAATCTCATTTTTGCTAAATTTTAGATTTCTTATACTTATTTTTAAAAAAAAATTCTTTTTATACTACAAAATCTCGAAATCTTTAAAACATACGGAAAGACATATTGCCATAAATGGTAACATTTCGTCAATACTTTTTTATCACGTTGAAGCTTTATTCAAGGTTCAAATATTTCACGGGTAAAACATAATTCGAATAAAACAAAAAAAAATTTGTAACATGTTTCGTTTTACACAAACGGATCTTGGATCCCGGATAATAATTTTAATCATAATAATTTTACTTGAATCACTTCATCCCGCACATCGTGCGGGTTGTTATCTAGTTTTATAATATTCCAAAAACAATACAATTAAACTAAAATCATTTCGTTTGTCACAAAAAGAGAGAGAAGAATATGTCATTTTTTTAACAAATCTTAAGAATAGTCCAAATTAATGCATACTAACCACCCATACGATACTTTCGTTGCATATGATACATCCTTCCAGTTGCATTTGCACAAATACATATAGTAAGGTATGTGTGTTGTGTATATAAAACATATACAGGCATAACATATAATAATATCGCGATTATAGTAAAAAATAAATCACAGATAGATCAAATAATTGCGTCAGAAAATATATCCTGAAAATACTAATTAATATTATCCTTTTTTTTTTTTTTTTTTTTTGAATAAAATGTTAAATTATATTCAAAAAGAAAAATAAACGTTTTACATCAGCTTTGATTGAGAGTGATTATAAACAAAACCAGAAATATTTGAAAAAACAGAGTTTTGGATAGGAGTTGATCTTCCTCTGAGTTGATTAGCAGCGAGAAGCAAACCAACGTTGCATTCCTTCGTCGTATCGTCGGTCTCCAGTGGATCTAATGACTGAGAGCTGGTTTCTGACTTGTTTGTCTAACCAGTGGATGAGCTTTGCCTCAGAATTTGGTGGTTCGCCATGGCGTCTTGCATTTCTCTCTTTCCACAAAGCGTATATTGTTGCTTGAAAGACATATCTGCTTAGAAAACTCTGTATTCGATCACTGTGAGCTGTTGAGATGCAGTCCACTATGGCTTGCCAATCCGTAGAGAATCTGCTTTTGAAAATGTTCTTTGCTATTGCAGTCCATACTTCTGCTGCGTATCGACAAGAAAAGAATAGATGGTTTCTGGTTTCTATGGGCGTGGAGCAGAAAACACATGTCACAACTGAGCCATTATTCCAATTTATCATGCGATCCCCTGTTGTTAACCGATTTTTCAAAGCCAGCCATGTACAAAAGGTGTGTTTTGGTGTCGAATGGGAGAACCAAACTCCTTTATGCCATGCTACCTGATTTGATGTGGTTCTAATGTGATTCCATGTATCTCTTGTGGAGAAACAGTCTTTGAATACGTCCCCTTTACCTCTCCATAGGACTGTATCCTTCTGTTCTGGTTGGCGACTTTGATATTTCTGAGAGAGAATCTCCTCAATACTATTTAACAGTTCAGCCCGATGATTTCTTCTCCTTCTTTGGTGCCAAGCCTCAGCTAGTGTCATCTTACGACTGATTCCCAAATCAATCTGCCCTCTTGGACCTAAGATATCCATTAGAATGCCTTTACCCGACCAATTATCGAACCAAAAAGATGTGTGAGCTCCATTTTTCAATTAATATTATCCTTGTTATGGGCATAAAGCTTATTTAATGTCGGTTTGCCTTGTTCTTCCTAACTAAAGAGTAAGGAGCCTTATAACTATTTCTAAAACAATAATATAGGTGTGTATATTATTTTGTTGTCTACGAAATCTATAGATAGTCGTAGTGAGGTAATAATTAAGACCAATCAACAAATAAGTTATATCCAAATGCTTGAAATGTTGATCAGTTGATACGGTGGTTCCCTATTTTGGTTATGGTAAGTCCTGCAAGTCGTAATATCTAACCGACATTAATTAAGTATAAAGTTCAATGTATTTGAAAAGAAGAGTCTTCGCTAACAAACGAACATGGTTCGATTAGGCAGCGCCATGTTGCATGATATGGACGCGTGTTAGCTGTTTGAGTGTTTGGTGTTTTGACAACTTCATTAGTCAAAGTTTACGATTACGCTACTATCAAATCTTTATGAGAGTTTTTGTTAAAGAATTATTAGTAGTTATTCATTTACTAGTAATGGATCCGCAATACGATCTTAGGATTGTCCTAGGCTTCTCTGATGAAAGACTTTTATACAGCATTAAAGAAGTTTGGAGTAAACGGCATCGTTCTTCACCACTGCTCGTGTCAGCTTTTTTTCTTTTCGTTGTGGTCTCCTTTTCTTAAGGCCACTTTAACCGTCAACATGAATAACCAATAAACATTTTTGAGTTAATTAATGGAGTAGTTGAGAGGTACTTAAATTAAGCAAGTCATATTTCTTTTGTAAATAGAGTAGCTTTTAAGGTTGTAATTTGCTATTTGGATAGTTTTTCGACATAAGATTGAAGACAAATCATGTTGCTATAAAACTTATTATAATTAGGGGAGGTCGAGATTTAAACTTATTCTAAACTTATTATAACTAGGGAATTTGTCTTCAGCTTAAATAACGAACGATGATAGTAATTGAAAGGTAACCAAAAAGAAAACTAATAGTATTGATAAAAATTTGAGTATATTATTAAAGTTGTCAACGTCATGGAGATACAAATTTAGCAAAAAGAAAAAGACATGACTCACATTAGATGCTGTTCTATGAACTCTATTTATTAGCCTATATTTATTACACTTATCTTTTTTATTAACCCTAGGGTGGGGTCAACAAACCATGGTTAAAAAAAAATGTTCAACAAAAAAAAGGAAACCCCATAATGATTATGAATCTCAACCACACAAGTTGGATTTCTCATTATCAACAGTCTTCAACTCCTCATCTCTTTCTTCCTCCATGAGAGACTTGAGTAATAAATAATTCATATTTTTAAATTTCTCCTTCTCTAATCTTATATCTGTCCCAAATACATAAGCCCATAACCCCTAAATTTCCCAAAGATTTAATTCGACTTTACATTAAAAAAACAGTTTTGTTTAGTGCAATCTTTACCTTATATTCACTTCTCATCTATTCTTCTTCTTCCTCCATCTCTAGAAAATCATAATACCTTTTGTTTCTTAAATCTTATTTGTATTCCAGTAACCAAAACCCATCTCAAACATTTCAAGTTCACAAAACATTTGTTTTTGAAACCCTAAATGTTTTGAGTTGTCATGGATGTAATAGCTACTACAACTACTATTGTATCCGACTTGGATTCACGACAACCCGAAATCGAAGCTCCGACCCGGATCCAGCCTGCGAAGCCTATTTCTTTCTCCAACGGCAAACGCTGCCACCACCATCATCTTGCGTCTGAAGCGGTTGCGGTTGCGACTTATAAAGAATGTCTAAAGAATCATGCCGCAGGAATAGGCGGTCACGCTTTAGACGGATGCGGCGAGTTTATGCCGTCTCCGTCGTTTAACACCAACGAACCCTCGTCATTAACGTGCGCCGCCTGCGGTTGCCACCGTAACTTCCACCGCCGCGAAGAAGATCCAGCTTCTCTTTCCGCCGTCGTCCCAGCGATCGAATTTCGTCCTCACAACCGTCACCAGCTTCCTCCGCCTCCTCCTCCTCATGCGGTGGGAATTCGTAGTCCAGACGATGATGATTCAGCTTCTCCGCCGCCGATCTCGTCTTCTTATATGCTTCTTGCACTCTCCGGAGGAGGAGGAGGAGCTAACACGGCGGTTCCGATGTCTAGGAAACGTTTTAGGACGAAGTTTAGTCAGTATCAGAAGGAAAAGATGTTTGAGTTCTCGGAGAGAGTTGGGTGGAGGATGCCGAAAGCTGATGACGTGGATGTTAAGGAGTTTTGTCGGGAGATTGGAGTTGATAAAAGCGTTTTCAAAGTGTGGATGCACAACAACAAGATTTCAGGACGCGGCGGAGCTAGAAGAGCTAACGGCGGAGGTGTTGGAGGAGGAGGAGGAGATAGTCGTGAGAGTGTTGTTCCGACGAATGGGTCGTTTTCTTCGACGTGAGGAAAAGAACGGAAAACGTTGAAAAAGCGTCGTCGTTTTAGAGGCTAATTTTTTTTTTGTTTGTTTTTTTTGTGTTTTTTATTTTTAGTCAACGGGTCAAATCTTTTTTCCTATTCCACTTTGATAAGTGTTTTGTTTTGTTATGTTTTTTAGTAGTTTATCTTTGTTAGAGAGGTGATTTGAGATGTAGCTTTCGAACAAATGTGAGAAAGATAAAAAGAGTAACCTCCTAAAATTAAATGGCAAAGTGAATTAATCTAATTGGTTTCTAAATTTCTATATCATACTCCCTCTGTTCCTAAAAGAATGATGTTTTGAGTTTTACACACAAATTAAAAAAAAGTAACTTTTATATATTTTAATTATTATTTTCTTATTTTAATAATATTAGTTTTACTTCTCTCCTTTCCCTATTGGTTACAAACAAAAATAATAATAATATTTGTACAGAACATCAAACTTGGTGGAACAAGTTAAAAATCCAAAACATCAAATAACAAGGAAGAGAGGGAGTACATGAGTATTATAAGAAGAAAAAAACCGGTTCTCTTTTTGTTTATTTTCAATGCTACTAGTTAACTCCTGTGTATTAGATTTTTTTCTTTTTTTTGCTAAGACCTCCTGTGTATTAAGATCAGATGGTAAGATACAATTATCCAATATGATTAGGTGTTGGTAAGATTAGGGACTACGTTAGGTTAATAATATGATTGGAGAGAGACACCACTCACTTATAAAATATTCTTGCTGTTCTATTAAGGTAAGACTGGTAAAACATCTCAAAATCCTGGCAATAATTAGTTTTTTATCATATAGATCTAAAATGTCAAAAGATTTGTAAAATGACATTCTTAGGTACCACTATTCGGTGCATAAAATAAAAAGGTACCACACTATTCGCAAATGAGAAGAATTCGGAAATTGGTAACAAAGAATAAAAAAACCGAGCCCAAGCCCAAGACCAAGACCAAGCAGTAAGCACAACTTAAAAAGGGACAACAGATAAAGCCTTAATTCATAAAGGCCCAATTAAAAGTGAGAGTGAAGCGTTAGGGTTTTAAGAAATCCTATAAATTAGGTCATCCGTCTCCTTCGTTCCTCTCTGCGTGCCCTAGTATTTCAGATCGCCGATTTCGCAGTAAGGAGACGAAGATATGGTGCACGTTTGCTACTACCGCAACTGTAAGCTTCTCCTCTCCTTCGTTGTTTAGATCACTGCTCATTTTCGATTCGATCTACGTATTGATTTCTCTTCGAAATGACTGATAGATTAGGGATTATCTGAGGTTTTTGATTCCTCTATGTATGTAGTCATCTAGAATATGATAAACAATGGTTTCTGAATCTGGGTTTTTGTAAAGTCTGGATTTTTAGTTTCTTTAACGAATCAAACCTTAAGATCTCTACCTTGTTGCTGATAATTTTGTATGAATGTGTGTTTTTCTTGTTGAATAGATGGAAAGACCTTCAAGGGACCACGTCGTCCTTATGAGAAGGAGCGTCTTGACTCTGAATTGAAGCTTGTTGGTGAGTATGGTCTGCGTAACAAGCGTGAGCTCTGGAGAGTGCAGTATTCTCTTAGCCGTATCCGTAATGCTGCTAGAGATCTTTTGACTCTTGATGAGAAGAGTCCAAGAAGGATCTTTGAAGGTGAGGCTTTGCTCCGTAGGATGAACCGTTACGGGCTTCTTGATGAGAGTCAGAACAAGCTCGATTACGTCTTGGCTTTGACTGTTGAGAACTTTCTTGAACGTCGTCTCCAGACTATTGTGTTCAAGTCTGGTATGGCTAAGTCTATCCATCACTCTCGTGTCCTCATCAGGCAGAGGCATATCAGGTATTGCATCTCTCTGATTCATTTGTGTGTATCTGAGTTGAAATTAACATTTTCTCTGTTTCATTTAGTGTTGGCTTTGTTTTTTTCAATGGTTTGATACTTTTGTGTTTACAAAACTTCAATAACTGTCTCTTTGGTCTTAAACGATTACAATCTTTCATGAATAGTTTGGTTTCATGTCCTGTCTTTTGTTGGGCATCTTTATTTGGTTTTTGGTCTGACTTCTTTTGTTATCTTGATTGGTCTATTGTTTACAAGTCTTGATTTTGGTATGATCCAACCTCATTTGAAGAATGTTTTGATCTGGTTTTATATATTGGTTACTCATCTCTTTGTTTGGGTGTTGTTGTAGGGTTGGAAAGCAATTGGTGAACATTCCATCATTCATGGTGAGACTTGATTCACAGAAGCACATCGACTTTGCTCTGACCAGTCCCTTCGGTGGTGGCCGTCCAGGAAGAGTGAAGAGAAGGAACGAGAAGTCTGCCTCCAAGAAAGCCTCTGGTGGTGGTGATGACGGTGATGACGAAGAGTAAATCTAAAGTCCCATCGTTTTAGCTATGAAGCAATCTGCTTTTTGATATTTTGTAGTATGCAACTTTGTTGTTCGTTTTCAGAGGATTGTTTTATGGTTTCTTTCTTTTACTCTCGAGATTGCTGAACCTTTGGGTTATCTATTTCTCATATTTATCTTTTCAAGTTTTGGCTTATTTCTCTTACTATTTTGATAAGTAAGCTAAATAAGAAGCTAAATACCCTGAGGCCTGAGCCATAAATTTGATTATCGTTATTTATCTTAAATTGTTTAATTGTGGCAATTGAAATCACAGTTTAGATTAATACATATTCGTTAGGCCCAAAATGAATTCTTGGGCCCATTAGCTTTTCAGTGTTCTCTCTTTATTGAAACAATTTTATTAGTTTTCTTTAAATTTTAGTGATATCACCGACCGCGATTATACAAATACACTCACTGCCTGACTGCCATGGGTTTCCCAACACTCGGTAATCTCGTAAGTCCTAAACACACGTGTTACATGCGAACCACGTGGAAACCATATTACCATAGTAAAGCAATTTTATACCATTATATATTTTGTTTATACATAAAAGATTCAAGCAACGGTCGGCTATTCCGACACGTAAATGAAAACAGTAGTATCATTATCATTGTTCATTAATCCCTCGATGAGAGACAAGCAAATCAATCCCATTTTCACACGTATATAAACTTTGAAATCGCCTCTTTTATGATAATTTTTTTGGCGTCTACATTTTATGATTGATTATGAAAATCTACCGATAGAGATGTGTATGAGTGTATCTTGTCATTTTTACATTTTAATATTACCAATCATTCGACCATCATAATTCCGTTATTATTACAATAAGAAATTTGTAGTTAAATAGTTACATCTCCACGAAAAAATTGAAAGAATTAGTATAAATATAATTGTGTAGTTGTTTAGTCGGTATTCGGTATAAACCTTTTCATAACCTTAAAGTGAAAATTCAAATTTCTCTATTTGACTCTCCATCTATTGCAAAGAACAATCTATTTCATATGTACTACAATTAATAAAATCTATGCGCTGTCAAAAAAAAAAAAAAAAAATAAAATCTATGCAACATAGATCTGCTAACAACTTTTTGTAAGAAAATCAATAAACCATAAAAATCTATTAAATGCTATGAACTATGATATTACAAAATATCTGACATCAATAAATAAAAAAATCCGAAATAACCTCCATCTGTTCAAAATAACATGGAGCTTGATAATGTTGTTTCATAAAAACAAAATCTAAGAGAGATTTTTTAGGGAACGACGTGGCACTAATCCTTTGGAAGTTTTATTGAAACTATATGAAAGATGCCGAACAAATCGGCGCCGGATTTGGTCGTCGTTTTCCAGATCCGATATCCTCTTCTTCCACACGTCTCGTCTCATCTCAATCTCACCGGTCAAACAACACACAGAGACAAATCCGTTCCACACATTTTCTTTAAACCGGCTAAATCTCATTATCCACGTGGCAAAACCTCCATGGTTTGTTAAACTTTCAAGTGACGTCATCAAAACCGACACGTCAAACAGTAACCGTTTTTAACTAGTTCACTAGTATATATATATATATATATATATAAATAAGCTCCGTTTCACATGTCTTTCACAGTTCACAATAACTTTTCAAATTTCGAATTTCGAATTTTTGTTCTTCACAAATCTCTCTCTATATAAACGATGATGACGATTCGAGGAGGAGGAGGAGAAGCTGAATCGTGGCCGGAGATGGAAGCGATAGCTAGGAAGATGGTGGAAGAGATTGAAACAGAGAGTAGCGGATCATCGGAAGCTGAGACGGAGTCTCCGAGATCCGTCGGACGTTGGATCACAGCTAAGGACCGAGTTCATAGCCAGGTTTTGAAGATTAGGGAAGAGGATCTTTGTGTTCTCGTCGAAGATAAAGCTGCGAATCCAGAGGATCGACGATATCTTCGTCCACGTCGTCTTAGTCTGTTTCTGATCTCGCGGCCGAATCTACCTTGTTCGCCTCTTAGTGGAAAAGTGAGATCCGTTAACGCTGTTCAGACTCAGTGATGATTCACAGATCTAAATCGATCAAGGTTCGTCTCTCTCACTCTCTGTTTTGTGATCGATCGATCCAACGAATTACACTGATCAAGCTTGAATTTGATCTGAATTACACTAATTTTTGCAGGTGATATGTCCTCTCTGTTTTCTTTCAATTTCTCTGCTTTTTTTTTGTTGCTTTTGAACTTTATTTGTTGTTTCGTTTTGTTTATGGAAGATCCGTGTTTAGAGAGTGAGAGCCTTTTTCTGGTCAAAATGTCATTGTGTATATAAACCATGAACGTGTATATATGAGCTCATGAAACTTTATGCTCCACTTTTTGTTTACCTATATGATCACTCTCTATGTAACTGTATGCGTATGATTTGGCACAATTTTGATATGATTGTACATTAAATAATTTCCATAATTATTGCCACCAAAGTTTAGTTTTAATGCTAAAAAAAATACTTGACAATGAAGATTGAAGATAAGGTCGACTAATTGAAAACTATTGTTTACCAGACATCATAATCCTTATTTAGTCAAAACTTTACTATTGATATAAGGCAACAACGTTTATACAAATAACAAAAACGGATTGAAATAAAGCGAAATGAATTTATTTTTTGAATCAAAGAAAATAAACTCAACATAATGCAGAAAACAACACTCGGAACAAATCGAAACTTCAGAAATATGATTATTTCACCATATTATTTCTTTAAGAAAACACAAATAATAACACAATCTCACAGAAAACTTCGTCAGTACTTGTTAACCATTCTGCAATTCTTGCGAACCTCACCGACTCGACCCGTTAAAACTCCAAGCCGACCCAACTTCACCATGGAGACACCAAAGTCCTTAAAGAAAGTAGAACCATAACTTTTCGTTTGCATGAGAACGTAAGATTTAGTTTCTTGATTGTTTAAAAGAGCTGCATCAGATTGAAACAGCCCTCTTTGTTTAGACACAAGCTTGAAGTAGCTTTTATCAAATGTTGTGAAGCTTCCTGGATCCATTTTTAGATCTGTCGTGGTATCGGTCGGCTTACATTTTCTTCTTAGTCTGGCTGCATATTCCTTGTCTAAGCTTGGATCACTGTCTCCTTTTCCGGTGAAATTGTAGAGCCTGTTTCTGATTATAGGACAATGTGCGTCCCCAACCGTGTGTGCACCTGTTAAAATGTACATATATAGCAATTACTTGAGCATGATTTTTATTTTTATTATTAATCAACAGATTTTGCAATTTCCCGGTCCATTCCATCATATCTTGGGCAAAACCCCAATATCAAAAGATGTTTCTTTGTTCTTTAGTTTTTATCTGACCTTTTTGTTTGTTCATAGAATCTTCGTTTGTATATCATATCATCATATGAATATTTTCATTCTATTAACATACCTGAAAGCACGACGAGGTCTTTCTTGTTGAGGCCTTTGGATTGAAATTGGGTGATAAGAGTAGTTATATTAGAAAATGGCGATGGCATGTTTGATGTGGCCTCATTGATGTTTGAAACCCGACCGTCTCTTCTTCCCGTTTCAACTTCCCATGACGGTCCATTGAGCTAAAAATATATTGATTGTTATGTTATATATAATATATGATGTTAATAGTCCAACACACACACACATATATATAGCAATTTTTCTTGATTGTATTTCTTTAAGATCAGTCAAGTAATGTCAAACCAAAACCAAACTAGTCTCTTGAAACCGTAGTTTAGCGAATGCCAGTGGCGGATCCAGGCCCAAATTGTATATGGGGCACTTTATTTATAAAATACTAGATAAAATTTAATTAGCTAAAATTTGTGACTAAGTTACAGTTCTGGTATTCGAACTTGGGTTGATATAAGGCACTTGTAGCTGTAAAACCATTTATGCTACCTAGATTTCATTGTACATTAATAGCTTATATAATATTTATAGGATTTAGTATGGGGCACATGCCCCACCCAGCTCCAACGTGGGTCCGCCCCTGGCGAATGCTATAGCATAAAAGGTGTACTCATCACTCATCAGCCTAGCACAAAAATTTCTTGTTATTCCGTAGATCTGTTACATTCGAACGGGTTAGTGATACTAAACGTTTATACTTACCGCAACCACTACGTCTCTAGCAACAAGAGCCAAGACATCTGAGCAAGAAACAATGCCTGGACACTCCTTTTCTAGAGCTGCCTTGATATTGTCTATGAAATCAAACCCTTCGAGGCTGAGGTTAGGAGGTGCGTTCTTCTCAGCTTTTTTGTTCTTTAACTCTAGCAAGACCGACCCTTCACATCCCTAAAATATCATGCATGCATGATTCAATCATTAGATCTATAAAGTGCCAAAAAAGACAGATTCAAAAATTAGCGTTGTGAACATTACCCGAACGAAGCAATCGTGGAAGAACAGTCTGAGCAAAGGAGGTCCAAGTGATGGATCCTTCTTCACCATGTCGAAGATAAACTTCTTAACAACAAGCTCGGCTTTCGGGCATGCCTTGTTGTAGAACCCAACTTTCAGTCCTTGTGCATTGGTTGGAGCAAATGAAGAGAGCAAGCACAATAGTACTTGAAGGAAGAAGAAACAATAGATTGTAATCTTCAAAGCAGCCATATTATTATTATTAGCTTCTCTTTTTTGACTACTAATCGATGATACTAATTGGGATAAGATTGTTAGTATTTATACTAAGATTAGGCGATCATGTCATGAAAGTTTGAAATATACTATATTCAAAAATCAAATAAATTATATAATTATATAAGAGTTCCTGGTTGCCGAGTATACTAGTTGCAAAAAAAAAAAAAAAAAAAATTAAATAAATAAATATACTAGTTGCGTAGGAATATATAGCTTGGTTTATTTGTTTATGTTTTATTGGTTTGCTTGATTTATTATTGCCAACAGAAACGGCTGTCAAATACTTCTACCCCAGGTATTTACGTGAATTAGACATTGACATGAATAAAAATTTGCTGGATAAGTAATAATTGGATTTTGTCAATAACTAACAACTAAACAACAAGAAAAAGTTCTATATTATGTTTCGGAAAATTAAAATGCTACAAGAGCCAAGAGCCGTGAATGGCTGGTGGGTAGGAGAATTAAAGATGACCAATTTTGCTAGTGATATTGAACTTCTTAACTGACAACGTGACAACAATTGACAAACAAAAAAAAAACTTCCAACGTGACAACAATGATATGGTAGGAGAACATAATACAGCATAATCTTTTTTTACAAAAAAAACGAAGTTCTTTAATCTTTGGACTTCGTCATTGCAATTATTTTGTATGTTCATCCAATCACACTCATTCGATAGTAACATTTTGCTTCCAAACCTGATTCATTCCCGAGCTGATCTTATCACAAATCTCTTCACAATTCAACTTCAATGCCCAAGCTCTTCTCATGCATAATTATTTTTACAAGTTAAAATATCATATACTCCTAATAAAGTTTCGACTTTATTTATAGTTTGCCGCAAATTCCCATAATATAATGTAACAATTTTCATTACAAAAGCAGGAAAGCCAAAATTGGATACATTTTTCCGAAATCTTATAGAGTTTAAATAAGATGATAGCCTATTAAAAAAACGAATAATAATACTCTCTATATTATTATTTGTTACAAAAGAAAACTTGACATAATCGGATTTTACAGTTTAACATCCATTGTACAATACACATAATTCCACACATTATTCTTTAGGAAAAAACACAAACATGATAATGATCATAGCGTAGTCTCACAGACATATCTATACTTAATTAACCATTCTGCACTTCTTGCGAACTTCCCCAGCTTGACCCGTTAAAACTCCAATCCGACCCATCTTTACCATAGAGACACCAAAGTCTTTAAAGAAAGTAGACTTATCACTATTCACGTGCTTGAGAAGATAAGACTTAGTTACTTGATTGTCTAAAAGAGCTGCGTCAGATTGAAACAACCCTCTTCTTTGAGACACAAGCTTGAAGTAGCTTTCATCGAACGTTTTAAAGCTTCCTGGATCCATTTCTAGAGCCGTCGTGGTATCAGTTGGCTTGCATTTTCTTCTGAGGTTGGCTGCGTATTTAGTGTCTAAGTTCGGATCACTATCTCCTTTGCCGGTGAAATTGTAGAGCCGGTTCGTGATTTGAGGACAATGTCCGTGCCCAATTGTGTGCCCACCTATCAAAATGTAAATATATACAAATAAGTTGAGAATAATATAGAAAATGTGTAGAAGAACGAGTATTCTTGTTAGTTTCTATTTAAAGAGTAGTCCAAAATAGCCAAACAATGTTTGGAAAAAAAGAGAGAAATATTTGTTCAAAGAACACTGCACTTTGATTATTTGATGCATCGTTCAAGTATAATTAAAGGAATTTTCTGATGCTATAACATACCTGAAAGCACAACGAGGTCTTTCTTATCGAGGCCTTTGGACTGGAATTGAGTGATAAGGCTACTGATATTATTAAATGGTGATGGTAAGTTTAATAAGGCCTCATTGATGTTTGTAACCAGACCGTCTCTTCTTCCCGTTTCAACCTCCCACGACGGTCCATTGAGCTGAATATATATTCATTGGTATATCATAAAATACATGTGTTAAAAATCCAACATATCATACATAAAAGATTTTATGGATTATATTTTCTCTAATATCAGTCAGATAATCTCATATCGAAACCTTAACTAGCTAGTCTCTAGAGATTTTAAGTCAAGTGCATTTTGTAGCATTAAAAAAAGGACGTCCAACCTAATTATGGAGTCTATAATTGCCATGTGAACTTTGTAGTAATAAAAAAGGAGCGTGTAATAAAGATACCGTGAGAACTTTATCAAAATAAAAATAAAGATACCGTGAGCTCTGACCAAATATTAGATCACTAACTTGATAGTATATAAAAATTTATACTTACTGCAACCATTGCGTCTCTAGCAACAAGAGCCAATACATCAGAGCAAGAAACAATGCCCGGACACTCCTTTTCTAGAGCTGCCTTGGCATTGTCTATGATCTCAAATCCTCGAAGCGTGAGGTTAGGAATTGCGTTTTTCTCATCTTTTTTGTTCTTTAGCTCTAGCAAGACCGACCCTTCGCATCCCTAGAACATCATGATTCAATCATTAGATCATAAGGTGCCAAAACCAAAAAGACGAAATGGAAATTCAGGATCTCAAGAAAGGACATTACCCGAACGAAGCAATCGTGGAAGAACATTCTGAGCAAAGGAGCTCCAAGTGTCGGATCCTTCTTCACTGCCTCGAAGACAAACTTCTTGACAATAAGCTCGGCTTTCGGGCATGCCTTGTCGTAGAACCCAACTTTCAATCCTTGCACAGTTGTTGGAGCAAATAAAGAGAGCAAGCACGATATTACTTGAAGGAAAAAGAAACAAGAGATAGTCATCTTCAAAGCAGCCATATTAGTATTATTAGCTTCTCTTTTTTTGACAATAATTGGGTTAAGATTGTTGTTGTTATTTATACTAACGTACTTGTGTAATAATGTCACGGAAGTTAACATGTACTATAGTTTAAGTTTGAAATACAAAAATACAAATGTTCGTGGTTAATTACAGCATTGAATTTTAAAGACCCAAGATATGGAATATTTTGTAAATTTGTTGAATTATATATCGTTGTTTGTGGAATATATCTAGTTTTTATCTGTTTATGGCTTATCGGCTTGCTTGATCTATATTACTATTTAGTGTGTGATTGGTTGAGCTGTAACTGTAGAATTTTTGCTGTAGAGTTTCTGCTGTATCTGTGTTAGCTGTAGCTGTAGTTTTTTTATCTGTAGGTATTATAATAGTACATCTAAAGCCTGATTGGTAAAATTAGTTCAATATTATATATTAAAATTTGAAGTATATGAATTTAAAAAATTTGCAATATATTACATACGATAACAGATGAACATATAATAAATAGTAAGTTTCATATATAAATAATACATTATACAATTTTTGGTGAAAATATTTATTATAATATATAATTATTAATAATGAAATGTATATATCTATATATATAACTTATATTATTTTCTGTCACTTTAATAAAAATATTGTAAATATATTATTTTTTCTTATTCTTAAAGTATTATGTACTAATATGCAGTAAAAACAATAATAATTAAATAAAGGAGAAAAAATGTCTACAGCTCTTAAAGCACACAAAAATATGTTGTAGAAATTTTAGAGTTACAGCAAAAAAACTAAAAAAAAAGTTGTTTTGGGCTGTGAGATTTTTTAGGAAAGCTAAAGCTTGATTGGTTCAATATTAAGGTTTTAAGTTTTTTTTGAGCTGTACCATAAAGATACAGCCCAACCAATCACACCCAAACCAGAAAAAGGCTGCCAATAATTTTAAACAATGAAAAAAATAACCAACATAAACTTTATTAATTTTTTGTTATAAAATTTGGCAATATTCAGATCTTTTCGTCAACTAGGTATTGAAATGAATAAAAAACACTTGATAACGAATAATGGTAATTTGTCGATAACTAACTTGAAACTGACAAGTAAACCACAAGAAAAAACTATATTATACGTTTAGTAACAATTAAAATGTAACACAAACCGTCCATATCTATCTAATTTACACGTAGACAATGGCTGGTAGGTGGGAGAATTAACAATGAACAATATTGCTTCTGATATTGGACTTCTAAACTGACAAAGTGACAATGATACGGTAGGAGGACAAAATAATACATCTTAAAATTTTGTTTAACATAATTTAATTAATATTCTTTTGACAGTATCTTACAAACTCTTTGGACTTAAACTACATTGTTTAATCTTTGGACTTGATCAAAACAATTATTTTGTCCCCGTAGTAATCTGCATGTTCATCCATTTCCAATCACACTCATTCGATTGTAACATTTCAACGTAATGGTGAGGTAGTTGTTCTTTGATCCTATTTTTATACTTTTTAGAATAAGGTGCTTTAGGGGAAGGTGGACTCAGGACTGTGCATACTCAAATAAACAAGAAAAACTCGCTTACGACTTTAAATTATATTGGAGGTCATATTTGGTAATGGTGTAATATATAATAACCCTAAATACAACTATACAAGGTCCAGTTATTGACTGAGTTATGGGTCTTTAACAACTCTAATACAATAATTACAAATATTTATTAATCAACGGTAACAAAGGTGTTAAGTTACGTTTCATGATCTCAAATGTGCATCAGTGAGTTATAACCCAAAGGTTGTTAATTAATCTTTCTTTGTATATCTCATTTTTTATATACAATTTATATTAATCACCCATATTTTATTGTTTTTAGCTTGTTAACAACTTACATTCCGTTGATTCGAATTCGGATGGTGACACAACAACACATTAACACAAATAAGAAATAATTTGACTATATATATGTTATCGGCAACTAATTTTAGTTTTCTTTTGGTTTTGTAATATTTTATTATTTTTATATAATATATGTTTTAAATTACGTAATGGATTTATTATGAAAGTTTTTTTTTTTTTTTTTTCCGTCTAAATTTATTATTAATTGCACATTATGAGAACTGTTACATAGACGATCTACAACTGACAATTTCTGCCGACCCTTAGTAGATCCACGACAGACTACATTTCCTTCTTCATGATCTTGATGAATACCTTCAATGATCCACGACTTGGCAACACTTTCTTCTCTGCGTAGAATCCTGGCGCACGGCTATAATTGTACATCGCTGGAGATCTCCTGCACACTTGCCTCCATTTATCTGCAAATTTGATAATAAATCGCAATATCTGGGACTCGAACCCCAGACCTCTTAGTGTAGAAGCATTAATCAACCCTTGGTCAACCAATGGGCCAAGTGAGCTTCCACTATTATGAAAGTTTAAAGCATTAAAATACATTTTATATTATATTTATAATAAATTATTCAAATCACTTTTTTTTTGGGCCTATGATAAAATCCTACGCTTCTTGATGGACTAGGCTAGTTTAGGAATGTAAGGAAAGCAAGAGATATGGTTGGGCCAGGTAATCTAAGGAAGTTGAGAAGGTTGGGCTAGGGCCTATGAAAGTTCGGACACGTGTCATTGTAAGAACAAAATGGAAAAAAAAAATGTCTGAGCCCGGGTTCGAACCGGGGACCTCTAGTGTGTGAGACTAGCGTGATAACCGACTACACCACCCAGACTTTGTTGACAATATTTCTTAAATTATTTTATTATACAACAACATCACCAAAGAGCCATCGAATGATGCGGCGGTGTGATTGTCGCCGCCGGTGTGGAGAATCGTTACCGTTATCGTTACTATGAGTTTGTTGCCTATTAATTTTTCTCCACTGAAACATCCCAAAATTTTCGCAAATTTCTTATTTGATCTCATTGAGCGTTTTATGTTCATTCACTAAAACGCTGCGTTTTGCTTCTTCTTCTTCTTCTTCTTCCCAAGTTCACTTCAACCTCAGACACTTGTCTCTTAATGGCTCACTCTCAGGTAATTCAAAACAAAACCCTAATTTCCGTTTCTGAAAATTCGATGTCTTGCTCTGATTTTTGTATCTGTTAATCTGTTATAGGTTGCGTATTTGATCCCATTGAAAGCTGATTTAAAGGAAGACGATTCATCTCCAAGGATAACTTTATCCAAAGGTCCAAACATCATCGGCCGCGGCAATGTTTCAATCGTCGATAAGCGTCTCAGCCGCAAACACATCACCATTATCGTTTCCACGTCTGGCTCAGCTTCGTTGTCTGTGGTAAAAACTATAAACAACATTTAAAAAACCTAACTTTGGCTTCTTATCGAATTGAATCATATCAAGTTTGTGTCTGTTTGGGTAGGAAGGAACAAATCCGGTTGTTATTAGGTCTTCTGGTGGCGGAGAGAGGAAGAAAGTGAAACCCCGTGAAGAGGTTTCAGTAAGTAATGATGATCTTATTGAATTGATCCCTGGTCATCATTTCTTCAAGCTAGTTTTGTTACCCATTGAAAACAAAGGAAGCTATGAAAGAGTTGCTAAGAAAGCTCGAAAGGTTACTTACTTGGCCTAACTAAAGAATGTTGCTTTTGTTTTGTTTCTTTGAGGCTTTGTTTGATGTGATGAAACTGTATTAGGCTGAAGATGATGTAGAGGCCATTCGTCGTTTTTGTCCACCTAATGAGAAACTATCTTCAACGTTTCGGCTTTTGAGTGTTAATGGATTGCCTGATTGGGCTAATACATCTTGTGTTTCCATTAATGATGTAATTGAGGTTAGTCTTATGCTAAACATATTAGTAAATGGTTTTGTTTAGACAACTTGACTAAAGATATATTTGTACATGACAGGGAGACGTTGTTGCTGCGATTCTATCGAATTATATGGTCGATGTAGACTGGTTAATGTCAGGTGAGTTTTTTCATATTTTTGTTTGTTGAGTTTGTCGAAATGATTCATTCATGGGGTACTAAGCTGGCGTTGTTCTATTTTCGGTTTTCTAGAGTCTGTTAACTTTACTCAGTTCACTGCAAATATCCTTTTGTAGCTTGCCCGAAACTGGCAAACATTCCCCAGGTTATGGTCATTCATGGAGAAGGTGATGGTAGACAAGAGTATATTCAGGTTTGTTATGACCGTTTGCTGATATCTTTTGATTGACGTTAATGGTAGACTGAAATCTCCAACCTCTCTTTTGTTTGACAGAAGAAGAAGCCAGCTAATTGGATTCTTCATAAGCCCCGGTTACCTATTTCATTCGGGACACACCATTCGAAGGCTATATTTCTTGTCTATCCTCGAGGAGTGAGAGTTGTAGTACACACTGCGAATCTGATCCATGTTGATTGGAACAACAAAAGCCAAGGTTTGTGGATGCAAGATTTTCCCTGGAAAGATGATGAAATAGATCCACCTAAAGGTTGTGGATTCGAAGGTGATCTTATCGATTACCTCACTGTTCTTAAGTGGCCTGAGTTCATTGCAAACTTGCCTGGCCGTGGTAATGTCAAAATCAATGCAGCCTTCTTCAAAAAGTTTGATTATTCTGATGCTACGGTACATTCTATTTCTCTAAAATCTTTTGGCTTATTTGTTTACTTATTGTTTCAGTTTACTAATAATATGCAAGAAATTTTCAGGTTCGACTAATTGCATCGGTCCCTGGATACCACACTGGTTTGAACTTGAAAAAATGGGGACACATGAAGCTACGGACTATTCTTCAAGAATGCATATTCGATAGAGAGTTCTGCAGATCCCCGTTAGTTTATCAGGTAGTGTTCCGTTCCAAGTTTTTTGTTGCAATTGTATTACTTCCAAAGAGTTTTCTTTTATAATTTTTCCATATGGCAGTTTTCTTCACTTGGTTCTTTAGACGAGAAATGGTTGGCTGAATTTGGAAATTCTTTGTCGTCTGGTATAACAGAGGACAAAACTCCTCTCGGTCCCGGGGATCCGTTGATAATATGGCCTACAGTAGAAGACGTCAGATGTTCTTTAGAGGTAATCCGAACAAAGATTACATCTTTTCTTATATATCTTATGGATTTGTCTTCTAAACCGTGACTTCAAACAAAGGGTTATGCTGCTGGCAATGCAATTCCGAGCCCTTTGAAGAACGTGGAGAAACCATTCTTGAAAAAGTATTGGGCTAGATGGAAAGCGGATCATAGTGCTCGTGGGTAATTTTAAAAAACCAAACCTTTAGAAATCCAACTTATGGTTACTACTCAATTCTGATCCTTTTTAATGTTACAGGCGTGCCATGCCACATATAAAGACGTTCACACGTTACAACGACCAGAAGCTTGCGTAAAGTTCATTAAGTCTCAATCTGTAGTTACCGTCATAATAAAAGTGTACCTTTAGTGATTAATGTTCTTGTTTTGCTTCCATAGATGGTTCTTACTAACCTCATCGAATCTTAGCAAAGCGGCCTGGGGAGCACTTCAGAAAAACAATTCCCAGTTGATGATCCGTTCCTACGAGGTAAAACCCAAAACTCGTGTTTTCACGCATCAAAATCTGATCTTTGTAACCACTAACTAGATTCCATTGACTGTAATATTGTTAGTTGGGCGTCTTGTTTTTACCATCTCCAATAAAAACACAAGGTTGTATATTTTCGTGCACTGAGAGCAACCCGAGTACTATGAAGGTAAGATGATCTAAGATTCCTAAATCTGTAAACCCGGACCCAAACTTTGATCTTTCCCTTTTAATTGTGCTTTGTCAACAGGCAAAACAAGCGAGGAAAGACGAAGCAGAGAAGAGGAGTAAGCTAGTGACCATGACCTGGCAAGGAGACAGAGATTCGCCTGAGATAATCTCATTACCAATTCCTTATGAACTACCTCCTAAGCCATACTCAGCCGAAGGTTTTTTTTTTTGCATTCATTTTCCAACAAATACCACTGCTTTCTTTCTCAAGTTATTAACGTTTTTACTGGCATTGTGATTTTCAGATGTGCCATGGTCATGGGACCGAGGCTATTCGAAGAAAGATGTGTATGGACAAGTCTGGCCAAGATAGTTGATGATAGCTTTAGTAGCTATGACTGAGACTTGAGTGAGATAGTGGCTTTATGGATTTTACTCACTCACTAAGCGATCAACAACCAGACGATAAACAAAAATTAGTGTGAAAACAGATTGAAATCTGTGGATTAATCCGGATTAGTCCACCAATGGATAGGATTAGGGATTAGTATTGAATTTTTAGTCTGTGAAAGAAAATTGACCTGTCGGCTTTAGTCTGCCGTACGAACGAGGTTGAAAGGTTAAAAAATCTCGTGGGCCAACAGAGTATTTTACGTGTTGGCTCATTTTTAATTTTTTTATATATGTGAAGGTTACATCATTAGTTCAGTGGTTTAATTAGGCAAGTCATATTATTGTTTTAATCTCTTAATTTCTACTTTTTTTTGTCGGCATTTAACTTTAGTTTGAGGAAATTGAAATTGATTAACCTATCACATGTGTTGAAGAGCAATGCATAGTGTAAGTGTAAACCAGCAGACCATTAAAAGCCTCGACGTTTTTACATCTGTATCTCTATAGTCCAAACATAATTAGCATAAGTGATAAGTACGAACCACAAACACAAAACATAGACATAGAAATTGGAGACATAAGTATTTTTCATATTATTATGAAAGAAGTGTGTCGTTGGTTACAAGAAACCTACGATTTAAATTCGAGACAGAAAATCAAGAATGAAAAAAAAAAAACTAAAAAAGAAGAATTTTTGGTGGTACATATTCGATAGACATTTAGAATACAAACAGACGCAGACAAGAATTCACAATCAATGTCTACATTTCCAAGAACACCCGTCCCTCTCTTTGATGATTTGGCCTTTATCATATCTATCAATATTTTAAGATAATAGCATTCATAAGTTATTTGCTACTAGTTTTTGATATGTAAATTTAGCCCTCGAATCTTGAGGACAGCCAATCAAGATTATGATACTGATTAAGAACGATCTTTCTTCTATATTCTGACCATTCACAACTTGCCACGTCAGTAGCCAAAAGTTTGGATAGTTTTTATCCAATGCCTTGAGACTTAGGATAGTATGCAGTAGTAGTGTCTAGAGAATTGATATATAGTATCAACATGCTCGGTTATATTCTTTTATATATGGAAAATTTCGCATGGCTTTTCAATCTCGAAAATTATAAAACTCTTGCAAGCAAGAGTCTGATTAGTTGTGATCCTTGTTCTAAAAATCGGCCGCCTAGCCGCCTAGGCGGCCGCCTAGGCGCTGATCGGAGGAGCACCGCGGCGATTTTGTCCAAATCGGTGAGAAAAATCGGAGATCCGATTTTTGTCCGCCTAGGCGGCCGCCTAGCCCGCCTAGACGGCGCCTAGCCCTTTTTTTTTTTTTTTTTTTTTTGTTTTTACTTTTTTTTTTTCATCTAAAATTCAAAACGTCCTACTTATGTTCGTAATTTGTATAAAAATCATAAATTTGAAATTAAAATCTTGTTTTCATGTGTTTAATACAATTTTAAAAACAATATTATATAAATTACTTAATTATAATGGATTAATATGTTTTTAAAATATTAAATAGCCCTAAAACTAATCCCCGATTAATCCCCGTGTAATCCCCGATTTTCTTGCTAGGCGCTAGGCGCACCCTCACCGCCCGACTAGCGCCTAGCGATTTTTTGAACACGGGTTGTGATTAAAGATGCCACAGAATTAAAATAAAATTTTATTTTGGGTATTGTTATAAATTTTCATGAGATTTGAAAATATTTGACAATGAATGTATTGGCTCAAGTAGGTTCTTTGTATATTGTTTTAGGTCTTCTCTTCTCTCAGATTTAAGATTTCTAAGTAACTTGAGATGATGAATTTTTCAGCTTTCTTTCGAATTTTCCACTTCAAAAAAGTAGATAATGGGTCGATTGACTATGCCCTTATGTATTAATTTTTTTTTTGTTTTTTGTTATATGAGATTTCTTACATGCATGTATCGTTTAATTTGACTTACTTTAAAATAAATATATAGACTTTGGATAAATTTTTGTTGTTGACGTAGTTTTTAAACAAAAGAAAAGAAAAATTGTCTGCAGAAGTTGTGGATTATGTGTAAGTTCCATATATTCTCCTATTGATTAAAAGAAACAAAGATGTTGAACATGTATAAAATTTCGGCAGTATTTAACTAATTCATCAATAAATCCATATACACTATAATAACGTTTTAACCTACTTATCATATGTAAGACTTTAGAGCACTCTTAAATAAAGTTAACTCGCAAATGTTTTTACTTTTTTTTTTTCAGTAACATTGGGACACTAGTAAGAACAATTATGCTATAAATGCTGGTTTTTGCAAATGTTCAAACTGAAAACAGAAAAATTTGGATATTGTTATCTCACTACCTTAGTAAAAAGATGGAGATAAGAAAAAAAGAGAGGTCATGTGGGAGAGGGCGTGAAGGATGGGGATGCTCCCTGATTAGAGGGGAAAAAGAGTGTCCTATCATCACATGGGAGGTTAAAACTGGTTCTTATTTATAACTTCAAATTATTAAACATTAATAGTCCCACCTTTGTGTGCTCATCAGCAAACATTTTTCTTTAATGTCCAATTTATCACACCATCTCCTTGTTTTCTAATACATATCATGCATCTACTTATCATCATTCATTTTCATATCTTTTGCATATCATTATTATCATCATCATCATCATCATCATCATCGTCACGTGTTTTGATCTAACAAATGTTTTGTTGTCATTAATGACCAAAACAACATAACCATGTATTTATAGAAGTTGAAACAATGATAGAATTAGATGAACTAAAAAGTATTTATACAAAATTACATATTGACGAATGTTAGTTTGGAAATCACATGTCTAAGTCTGTTAGAACAAGCTCAAAGATATTGGGTTTGACATTTTGAGTTGATGAAATTCTATTTAGGCATTACATATAAATAAATATCGTAAGCATACACTATCTATTGAGGTACACGTGATATAGAGCTTGGACTGAGACTAACCCCTCCCTATTGGCTAGGATAGATACCGTACGTTCCCTCAAATTGACCTAAGTCCATTGTTTTTATTTACCCGTATCTATATAACTGATACACAAAATCTTCTTGGTTTTACGTATCACAACGATCATAAAATAATGATATATATAGGTATATATTGACTTCTGATAGTATATATATAGACGGGCTTTACACTAGCTAGTATAATAAGATAAAATCGGTCGAGTGATGATATTTTAATGTTCATTGTTTCATTAGTTGAAATCAGAAATTGCTTCCCACTGTCAAAATTAGTTTCTCTATGATCACAACAGATTTCACAAGACAAATTATGAAAATTAGTCGAATTTTTGGATTGTTGTCGTTTGGTCTTTTAAAAAATTAATGATACATTCTCACAAACTCTCACCTCAAGGCAAAGCAAAGCTAGTACATGTTATTAAGGTTGTAATTAACTACTATAACTGATTATCACAAACGCGCACGTCAATATATATAGAGGATCTAATGACTAAAATATACATTCGACTAAAAAATGTTTTGGACTAATTATCAGGAAAATGTTGCTTGGATATTTTATGCCAATCTAGATATTCATTTTGGAATTCCTAATCGACAGAAAAATACAGTGTTACTAATCAACATTTCTTTCTTTGAAAAGATTTACATCATTGATATACTACAATATTAAAAATATAATAGCGATACACTAATTATAGTAGTCAAATATAAATATAATAAAAAGATTTTGAATCTCTACATAATACAAATTTATTGCAAAAATATTTTTCAATAATAGATAATAAGTTCTACTCAAGATTTTGAAATTTGTTTAATTAAGAAAAGCAAGTTTTTGTTAATAATTTGACATTAGTATCAATTTTGCAAAGTTTTAAGAAAAGCAAGATTTTAATTTGTTGGAGATTTGTGATTAATGTAATTTTCAAAAGAAAAGAAGATTGGTTGTTTGTGAATATAAGAAAATAGAAAATCTGTAACTATTCTCAATATATTTATTGTTTTTAAATATGCGGTCTCTTTTTTTTAAAGTAAATAGGTAAAAATTAGATTGACTTTTTTTTTTGTTTTTGTCTTATTTGCCTTTTTCTCTAAACTGATTTTTTTCAATGATATAATATGTAATATAAATCAACTTTAAAGTTATTTATTTAAAAATGATCATCAAAAATAGTATTAGATAATATTAGACACATATACACATCACAATCTGATAAATTGTAAATTCACGTGTCATGTATCCAAGACTCCAATTCTAAACCACTGTTTTCTCTTGTGCACTTGTCGTCGTCATATCCAACACCCCTATTTAAGATTATTTGTATTACTCTCTCTAGAAGTGGTCCTAGCTCTCTATATAACACCATTTCTTCTCCTTCTTTCTTCTCCCTTTCTTTCGACAAGCACAAACAAAGCCATCAAGAGAAGAGAGCCTTTTCTTGGATTCATATTTATAAGAATATTTTTCAAATCAAAATGTCGTCTAGCAGAAGGTCGAGACAAGCAAGCTCATCATCAAGAATTAGCGATGACCAGATCACTGATCTCATCTCAAAGCTCCGACAGTCCATTCCGGAGATTCGCCAGAACCGTCGTTCCAACACGGTAAAATCTCTTTAAAAGTTACTGTATATATAGAATCTTTTATCTACTAAGGTTTGGCATATAAGTAACATAAGTTTTAATTTTATGGTCTTTATTTAGGGTTAGTTACTATGTTTGATAGAGAAACACGCATATACATTATACAAACATGTTGGAATAGTGCATTATAGTCATAGAATTACGTGTGGGAGATTGCATTTGAAGTTTCTAAAATGACTTTTGACCATTAACCGGACTTTGAGGAGAGGAGGGAACATATTTCCCCTAACTTCAGCATTAAGCTTCTAATTAATTTTGCTTTTATTATTGATTAATTACATTGAATGTGAGACGACTATATTGCTTCACGGACTATCAATTCAACACATTTATGTACAGCACCGACTTATTTTTATATTTAGTTTTCTTAGTTTCTATAAAACAAGAAAAGGACGAACTCTAGAAAAATAAGAAAAAGCTGGTTTCTATAAATGGAAGCATCGTTTTCTTATAGTACACACAACCAATCAGATTTGTTCTCAATTTCAAAACGAATGTGTTAGTTTTTGATAAGTTATGAACATTTATCTTAAGCTTTCTTTTTTGATAAGACTTGTTTGAATATTTTATATATTAAAATCTTACTATAGAATGTACAATTGTGAAAAATATTTGTAGGTATCAGCGTCGAAAGTGTTACAAGAGACTTGCAACTACATAAGAAACTTGAACAAGGAAGCCGATGACCTCAGTGATCGATTGACTCAGCTTCTGGAATCCATTGATCCTAATAGCCCACAAGCCGCCGTTATTAGGAGCTTGATTAATGGATAATAATACAAATTGATTAGTTGTGCTTATATAAGCTTAAAATCTCATTGAGAGGTTGATCCATCAGGGTGTTGCATAATTATATATCTATTATGTTTCTTATATATTATTTACAATCCTAGCTAGCTAGGGTTCATATTTTGACCCTCTTTTGGTTTAACGTCATGCATGCAACCATTAAGCTTAAATTATAATAAATAATATTCGAGTAATTATTTAATTTAATCCTTTTATATTATATGTAATTAAGTACGTGTGTCCATTTGTATGTATGTGTTATACAAATGGATATATTATAGTATATGACAACCAAGAGATCCTTTTCAAACGAAATTTAGATTAGTCTTCGAAATTCATAGAAAATTTGATTAATACTATAATTTAAAGCGTACACAATTATCAACTTTAAATGAAAACGTAGTACTTTAGTAGGATGACTTAAAAACAAAAAAAAAAATCCTAACCTTTATACCGCTATACATTGTTACAAATTACAAACTACAAAATGAAACATATATGCTTTTGTCATATAAGAAAAGAAAAAACAAAAGACAACAATGAAAACAAACCCATCATGCAATAATATACTATTTGATAATAAAGATAATGATAATTTGCTATAAGTTGTATAGTATTTAGCTTTACATATCCGTATAAATTATCTGAAGGTTTACGAAATAGTACATGAAGTCAATAAGTCATCATACAAATCGTGTATTTATTTTTACATTTTTGTGACATCAACAAATCAAGTATCTAATTTGTGTAAATATTTTACAGTCAAAATGTATGAGTCCCGCGACGAAGAGTAAGAGGTGTGAGCATTTTTTAGAAAACTCTTTGGCTGAAATATCAAGTTGCAGGATCACACGAATCTTGCTAATTAATGTTGCAATAAGGACACAATAAAGTAACGCAATTTTTGGCAACAAAAAAAATAGTATAATTAGTACAGAGTTCAACATAAATTAAATCACATTCTAAAAAGGAGTTTGTCGTCTTTTGTGAGCAGATGTGAAATACAAATGACGTTAATACTTAGATTTGTCGGAGAATTGGGATCATGAGCCACAAATTTTGCATAAATTAGCGTAGTATTTAAGTTAATATCTCACATTTTATACAAACAACGATATGCATATATATAATTATAAGACAGGGATGTGACTTTGTATTTTATTAGTATGGAGATCTTTCATGATTTGTTACTTACCGGTTGTTTCAAGAATTTGTGGACTTCTCTCTTCCATTTATACACTGGGCAATTTTTTTGTTTAAATATATTACATAAAATAAAATGTTTATAATAAACCACTAAAGATAAATTTACAGGATACAACGGTAAAGTAGTTAAATCGGTTGAAAATGAATAATACTTTGTAGCTTATAATAACAACTAACGAGAAACTTTTGACTATAAACTTTTAGTAAATGTGGACCTTTTAACATAAACCTTTGACTTTTTTGGTTACGTAAAACTAATTGATAAAGTAATTCGCTATAGTATCGTTTTCTTTAAAGGACATAAATTTCAATAATTTCCATGATCTAAAATGATTTGGATTTTCGTCCTAAACTTGAAGGCACTAACCACTGGTCATATAATATAAATAGCATAGTCTTTTTCCTTAGCAATGTACTCGAATGAAATTTACAACCGATATCTGAACTATAACTAAACCTGGAATATATGGGTTCTACTGTTCACAACGACCACTATCGATTTCTCTTGATTTGTATGTAAGCTAGCTTTATTTTCTATCGATATTTTAAAACTTGGTTTGTTATTTGTGAACAGTAATTTACCTGTAATTGTTATTTTATATAGTGACACTGATATTCGAATCAAAATTATAAATTCCCACAGTAAAGTTGGTGGTAAGTACTAAGTAGGGATCCATATATATGGTCCCTTTCAACTGAAACCTACATTAAATTAGATACCTATATTATTTAGGGTGTATATATATATATATTGCTATATTTTAGTTAATTGTTATGATTTTTACTATATGTTATTCAATTACATTCAACCAAATTGATGTTTTAGATTATTATTTTTCTTCTGAAACTGAAGTTTTGTTAGTTCTTATGCTAATACACTAAATATTTTCTAATTTATATATAAATATTATGAATATTTAAGGTATTATTAATATATATTACATATAACACATTTTGTACTAGCTAGCAAATGTAAAACATCACATTTTCATATCACTTTTATCAATAATATTGTGTCGAATTTGAGGGTAGATGGTGACACATATTTAAGTTATAATAGCGACTACAAAATTTGAATACTAGAACAAGACAGTATAGAAAGACGTCTAAACAAAACTATAGAATATATACTAATATAATATAGAATACGAAAGAAAAATAAAATATCGGTTATAAAAATTCCAAAACAAATGTAATTGATGGGTCATAAAATAGTGAATGTTGCTCTACCCTACAATTTTGTTATAACTACCGACATAATTGTTCACACCGTTGGACAAAGGAAACATCTAAATTTCTCATTTGTTTCCTTTTTGTGTGTTTTTTTCTCTTTTTAATGATATAGAAAAATAAATAACAACAAACAAAAAACACAAAAGTAAAAAGTATAAAAAAGATGAACAGAATTACATTCACGGTTAAGGTCGTTATCACTGTTTAACGGTATTGTCAAAAAAGGCTAGTCAATGTTAGTCAGTACCTCTCTGTCCTTTCCCACATTTTCCGCGTTCTTTGACTTTTCAAACCCAATTTGCTAATTATACCCACATTCTAATTTCGATAAACAGGTTCTGATGGGCTACGAACCGAAGCCCATAGTTTATTAATTATTTATGGGGTCTCTTAAAGGCCCAAATATTTAGGCCCATAATCTCAACACACGTGATTTCAAAACTAATAAGGAAATACTTAACGCGCGCGTCATTAGAGAGAGTATTCCTCACGCGCGCAACACTGTGGTGAACACTAAATACTAAATAGACAACAGAACTTCTATAGGCCCATGAAACTTAACACCACATCTCAAAAGGGGATGAAGTTCATTAAGTTGGAAAGTTCAAAGTTACATATAATGTCAGAACTAAACATAAACGATTATTGAACGCAATAAATTTACACATTTGTAGGTAATGGTTTGGTATGCAACAAAGACACTATGCTTTGCAAGTAAAGGTGATTGTACGATTCTAACATCTAGATAAACTGTGGTGTATAAAGAATGAATTGATATACTTGACATGATTACCTATTAAGATACTCGCTCAAACGTGACCTAACCTAGTTCTAGATATTTTGCTTGCCGCATGATAATAATTGTGAACAAAGGAAACATTGCGTTAGCTTCGGTTAACAAAAAATAAGAGACTAGATGGATGATTAATAACAACTTACAACTACGGTTAATTTATCTATAAAATACATTAATATATGACTGGGTCAATATATAACATACAAGAAAAGAAAAGTATCAAACAAAAAAACTTTTAAAAATAACGAGTGGAGAGTTGAAGTATCCCAAGAAAGAGGCAGAGAGAAGGAGAGGAAGCAGAGCACATGGGAGCAGTGGAGCTAGTTGGAGAAGCTTAATTCAGATCATATATTTATATTTTCTTTATTAAATTGCAATGTTTTTTAAAAAGACATTTCAATAATTTTCTGCAACAAAAGCATATTGCCAAAGGGGATAGATAGATAGGTGTTAATACTCTTTCAAATCTTCCCAATACAAGCATGTGAAAGACCTTATTGTAGGACAGGTCTGTGGCACTAATATTGTAGGTCCCATTTCTTTTATTCGTATTCAAATACGATATATTATATATGATACCATATGGCATATAGGCATATACTAACAAATGTAAAAAATTGTGGGTGTGACTGGTTACTCTTACTAGAAGAAATGAAAAAGGAAGAATTTTTTCTTTTCTTGACATGCACCAGTCAAAAAAAAATCAGAAGAATATTATATCAGATGAAAACGTTAAAAAGTAACTAAAGGAGAGGAATTCTTCCTTCCTCAACCTGTATTTATTTATATATTTTTGATACTGCGAAAGCCACCACATAGATATGACAATTGGGAAACACAAGTGGTGGGTCTCTCTATCTTTCACATCTACCTTGGATACTCATAAAAACTCTTTCCAACAAATTTCAGTAGAGTGAAAGAAAGAGCATCTCAATCATCATGTTGCCAATCAATATCTATTTATCACAATATTGAATATATAATGTATTTATATCATAGATTTTTTTTCACAATTTGTATAGGTTAGAATGTTTTTTTGTTAAATCGAATTCAAGATTGTTTATTATTATTTTTGTTTAAATCTTTGCCCAAGTTTGGAATGAGCATTCCTGAATTATGAGTCTAGAAAGTGAAAGATAATTGATATTTTGGCCCAAAATCTTAGTATAACTTAGTACTATAGAATGTTGGTACTTTTAAGTTATAAAAAACTTTAGCTTTTATGTTTTCTTTTTGACACAATTAATAGTTATCCCTTATTACCTTCTAAATAATATAAGTTTGGTTATGTAAGAAATACTTAGGTCGGTGCATAGTGTGAACGCATCTACCTGGTGAGAAGAACACACATGCGTTTAAGTTGTACTGTAGAATGTTCTTCAAAATACCAATGAGTGTGGTTTTACATATATTATTCAACTCTTCTAAGAAAATTTTAATCCTTTTAAGAAAGTAATATATGTACTCGACTGTACGTAAAATGCTAATAATAAAATTGGAAAATTCAATTATATATGGGTGATGTATATGCACTAGCTAACCTTATACGTACTACGAACTACAGTTAGATATATTCGGAATATAGTTTAATCAATTATTGATTACACCTGAAAACTTAAAATTCATGATTTCATTTATGTTAATTAAAGGCCAGAATAAATTATTTATTCGAGCGTACCACTCCAACACTATTACAATTGATGTCAATTTCCCTAATGCTACGCCTATATTCGAGGATTGAGAGTGGGTGTCATAGTTTCTTTTAATTTTTTGCTTATCTTCTTAAAATGATTACATGTGTGTATATATTAATTCTATACATGAGTAGATCTAATAGTTTCGAACAGAGTTTCAAAATTTTTCTCCTTGATCTCAAATTTTTAAATAAGATTTTTCGAACTAATCTTTATATCATATCGTAGAAGATAATATATCAATGAATCTCGAGATCTAACTTGAATATATATTAGGATAATAATTGTGTGACAAAATAATTAATTAAATAGAAAAATGTTAAATCAATTGTATTAGTTGGTTTATAGTTGTACATATGTATAAGCTAAGCTGTATATTAGTAGCATAAGATTAAACACTATATGCAAATGAAGTGGAAAATGTATGTACGTATCCATGTGCTATTTAATTTTAATTTTAATTTCCCAAGTGTCCTATACATATTGAATCAAAAGAAAAATCAGCATATGCCCTAAAAGCTTAAATGGTATAAAGGGTGGGTCCTATACAAACCTCCCATGAACTGATCTCTTCCTTCTTCTTCCTTCTTCTTCTTCTTCTTCTTCTTCTTCTTCTTCCTCTACTCACTAAATTGTCCCTCATAAGAAAGATTCAAAGATCTTGTGATATTGATTTCCAACAAGTTTTTGATCTAAGCTAGGAAAATTGATCATTGGTGGGCTTTGAGCGTGTGTATACATATATATTAATTTCTATTTATATATGTATATGTATGAGGAGGAAAGGAACAATATTAATAATAATCAAGAAGGATTGAGATTGGAGATGGCCTTTCCACAACATGGCTTCATGTTTCAGCAACTCCATGAAGACAATGCTCATCACTTACCTTCCCCTACCTCTCTCCCTTCTTGTCCTCCTCACCTCTTCTATGGTAAGTACCTCTCTCTCTCTTACCAAAATTCGATTACAAAATTTATCAATTTTCCGTTTGGTCACTTCGGAATTCACATGGCGACTACGAGTTTACTGGAGGACCTTGAAATCCCAAACTACCAAAAAAAGAAATAAGTGGTAAAGTCTGTTGTCTTTGTTTTGGTGTATAGGAGGAGGAGGAGGAAACTACATGATGAACAGATCAATGTCATTCACGGGAGTATCAGATCATCACCATCATCTAACTCAAAAAAGTCCGACAACAACGAACAACATGAATGATCAAGACCAGGTAGGCGAGGAAGACAATCTATCAGATGATGGGTCACATATGATGTTAGGAGAGAAGAAGAAGAGGCTGAATTTAGAGCAAGTTAGGGCATTAGAGAAGAGCTTCGAGCTAGGGAACAAGCTGGAGCCAGAGAGGAAGATGCAGCTTGCTAAGGCTTTAGGGTTGCAGCCTAGGCAGATTGCGATATGGTTTCAGAACAGGAGAGCTAGGTGGAAGACAAAGCAGCTCGAGAGAGACTATGATTCTCTCAAGAAACAGTTCGATGTTTTGAAATCAGACAACGATTCTCTTCTTGCCCACAACAAGAAACTACATGCTGAGGTATGTATATCACAAATTCAACTAGTCTTTGTACATCCTAGGCTAATCTTATCAAAACGATTTCCGATTAAATTTAATATGAATGTTTTTACAAGTCACTAAATTATGAATATTATAAGTTCTTCGTGGTCTTTACGATGAAAAAATAAGAGAATGTGTATTCATAATTTGTAGAATTTTAGCTAATGAATTATTATTATCATTCATCAAGCATACACAAAAGGAAAACCTTCATGGATTAACACGTAGTTGGAGATCTTAGAATAGCTTTAAGATATAGTATATAGTATGATATCATCTGCAATTAGATTATTGATTGGCTCTTGATCCAACGCAAAGATGTTTGTCAAAAGACATTAATTATAAATTTCATTTTTTTATTAGTAAATAAAGATTCTTGTGTACATACATTTTAAACTAGTAAACTTCCCATGTGCTTGTGGAGTTGACATTACGATAATTTATTTTATTTAACAAATGAATATCTCTCCACTGACTTTGGTTTACGTGTGATGATATTGGTACATAAAACAGTTAGTGGCATTGAAAAAACACGACCGTAAAGAATCAGCAAAGATCAAGAGAGAATTGGCAGAAGCTTCATGGAGCAACAATGGGAGCACAGAAAATAATCATAACAATAATAGTTCAGACGTTAATCATGTGAGCATGATCAAAGATCTTTTTCCCTCTTCAATCCGATCCGCAACCACGACCACGACCTCGACCCATATTGATCATCAGATTGTTCAAGAACAAGATCCAGGATTTTGCAATATGTTCAATGGTATTGATGAAACGACGTCGGCTAGTTATTGGGCATGGCCTGACCAGCAGCAACAACATCACAATCATCATCAGTTCAATTGATTATATTGTCTAAGAACAACATCATACTCATCTTGATATCATTATTATCATCAAAAGAAAATTTCGTAGATTTATTAAATTGAGTATTTTGAAATTATTTGGCACTTTTAAAATTAAATTGAATTGGGTTATTATGTTTTTTTCCCTTTGGGTTTGTAGAAAATTGGTGTATAGGGGATACTCAACAAATTTGTAGTATGATATTTTCTTGTTACTTCAATTGAATGAATAAACTTTTCTTTCGTATCATATATATATATATATATATAACAAAAAAGTGCACTAATTTTTATTTTATCTAAAACACATCCTACTAAAGATTTTCGTCAGTAACAAAACAAAATATATTTAACAAATTAAAACAGTGCACTAAAGCACATGCTACTAAAGATTTTCGCTTCTTGTTAGTCACATAACATCATTTTTATTCACTACTTGCAAATAATTTTTTTTCTAAAATCCAGCTTTATATCTTTTTGAAGTGAATGTGTCAAAATGAATTTTTCGTTTTTTTTCTTCTTCTAAAAGTATAACAAAAAAAATTCAATTTATAAAGTATAACAACACATACATAAATTTTAATTCTAAATATTTTGCTAGGTTGGAACAGAAAGCTAAAAGGAAAATAACAAAAACATATGGAAAATTTTCAGATGCATGTGCCTTCGGGTGGGATTCCAGCTCTGCCATTGACACAACATGACCGATGAAATATATCTTACATCTGACATTTTTTCATCTAACTTTTAATTTATAAAATCGTGTGCTCGTGTCTGATTTATTTTTAATCAGATTTATAAGATATTTTTTGTATATATTTAATTACCGTCATTTAATTAAAAAATCATCAATCAAAACTAATTTAGTTTTATCATATATATATTTATAATTTTATATAAATATTTTTCTGAATCTTCATTCATTTAGTATACTTTATATTTTAATAGTTGTAAAAATATAATATATATTTATTTTTATCATAAATTACGTTTTGTTTGATCTAATAATTGTTTAGTTACAAACTTACAATATTTTTCTCTGCTATTTTTAATATGTGATTTTCTTTCTTATAGTACTTGTAAATTGCAAAATCTAAAGAAGGAACTCATCCCGAATCATAATTTATCTTTAAAATTTTAATGTGTGTGTGTGTGTCACGTTGTCAGTCGGATATATGAATCTAATATTCAAATCCATTTGGAGTACAATTTACTTTTTATTCAATCACAATGTTGAGAGTACTGTTTTACACTTTTTCTTTTCATATACTTGTATCATTTTTTTTTTGTTCACCAATCAGAGCCATACAAATTTGGACTGATACTCAAAGTTATAGTCACTAAAACGTTGTTTTTTTCTCGTTTAAGATATTTATACCAACTACAGTATGGAAGTTATTATTAACAATTTTAGATATAATGACAGTGGTAACTAACTATAGGATGATTATTGGAAGCACACATTCCAAAGACGAAGAAGAAAAGTCCAAAAAGAGAACAGAAGTGAAACAGTGTTTTGGAGAATCGTTCACTCATCTGTAGCTAGCTTTTCGGATCTTTGGATGCTTTTGAATTCAAGTATTAATAGAAACTCTCTCTCTTTAGATAAATATATTTATTTATTTTTGTTATAACACAAGAAAACAAATAAAGTACCAAATATTTTGCTTCTTTGTGGGCTCTCCATGTGACCTCACTGCCACTTCACTTCTCACAAAAACTCAAACTTACGATTGTGGAAGTTTGGCCAAAAAAATCTAAGAGTACACAATATATATATTTTTTTTTTGGTAAAAGAGTACACAATATATATGTTTAAAATTAAAACTGTATTCGTATGTGTAGCATCCAATTAATTATGAAGTGGTTACGTTGTTAGGCAATGGTTTTTCTTAACTCTACTGTGATAAATCCCTAAACCTAAACTTAGAAAAAATAAGATGAGGACCCTTTATGAAAAATAAATAAATAAACCATTAAACCTAAATTTTTCAGTTTTACCAAGTAAAATGAAACGAATTGTTGGTGTATATAGGGTATAGGATTTTAGGGTGAAAGGAAAGTTATTGTAAAACTTAAAATTTATGGTCAGATCACAAAATTATATGTCAACTCCACCAATTTTTTCGGACATCACTCAATACGTGTACGTACTTACATACGTAGTTTATGGAATATATAGCTAGATAATGGCATGTGAGATCTTGGATTTCTCGTATATTTTAAATGGTTGTATAAGAATTTTGGTTTAAGTGCACATGTTTAAGTTAATGGATAATGAATGGGTCAACTCCTAAAAACGTTCTGTTTTCTACTTTTCTACATTTGATTTAACAAACACCGTCATAACGAATAGCTTGACCTGGCATAATCGTATTTTAATTTGATCTTTTTTTTTTTTTGTATAACTTGTTGTAGAGGACATATTGGTTTATACCTTTGATTTTTTTTTTTTTTTTTTTTTTTTTTTTTTTTTTTTTTTTTTTTTATACCTTTGATTTTGCCTAATAATAATGTGTAACTGTATATATAATTTTTTCTTAAATGTACAAATTTATGGTTGAATGACGATTACTATTCTTAACCGCATACAAAGTCGTCATATCTCTTTTAAGATCGTTAAAGTTGGTACGCATCACAAACTCATTCTTCTAATTTACTTGAATTAATTTCGTTCAAAAGATCTAATTCCCAAAGAGCTCAGGATTATAGTTACTTTTATTATTTTATTTTAATCACAGTTTGATTTACTGGAATAACAAAAGCCAAGACGAGAAAGTCTATGTCCACGAGCGACATCTCAACATATGCCCAAAAGGTATTTGTTTGATGAACTAATGAGTAAACTCTTTGAAAGATGCTTTGTATTATACCGAAAAAAAAAAACGAAGATGCTTTGTATAAAAACAAAGGACGTTAGGATTCTTGAAAACACTTGGTGTGAGCATCTTATTGAGACTGGTACGTCCTTGACTCTTGTTGGTGGGGCTCTTACTCTTAGATACAAATATCAAACCCTTAAGGTACGACTTCAGTGGAGTTATATGCATCACAAACTGGTTTCGGATCTTAATCAAATTCATAGGGCACTAAATTTTCCTCTATGATCTTATATTGTTATATGGTTACAGATAAAAAGTAAATAGAACAACGAAAATTTGGTGAAGTTCATAACCAAAATTACGTATCAAAACAAGAAGAAAACATAGTGTTTATGAGTTATGCATAAAGAGATGGAATATTCACGTACGTTAAGATCATGAAATTTATATAATAGTTTAAGAATTGTTACAAAATTACAATGTAACTAGTTTCTTCTTCATATGACCATTGAACATGGTTCCAAAAGTAATCATGTATGTAACAAAATATAAAATAGTCTATGAAACAATAGAAAACTTGAAGAGCATAGTGTGCTTGTATTTCTTCCCTGGCTCGACAATCTGTGAAGGAAATTTCGGATGGTTTAATGCGTCTGGATAACTTTGTGTTTCTAAACATAATCCCCCGAAAGCTTGGTAAACCGCCCCATTCTTCCCTTTGATATCCTTTAACATTCCTCCGGTATAGAATTGCAAACCCGGTTGGTTTCCGGATAACTCCATTTTTCTCCCCGATTTCTTGTCTACGAGTTCCACTATCTTTCTCATCTTTTTCGCCTTACCATCTAAGCAATAATTTATATCATATCTGTAAGAAAGAAAAAAACAATCATATAGGTAATTAATCATACTAAAAATGAGATTTTAGCCTAGTATATATGTGCTACCACTCACCCTGTTTTAAGATCCTTCATATTATCTTTTATAGGGCGGAGTTGGAGAAAATCATACGCTGTTCCTTTCACCGGAGTGATTTTTCCGGTGGGAATGAGCTCATCATCGACGGGAGTATAGCCTGAACCGAGGATTTGAATTTCTTCAGACAAAATATCTCCGGAATTATGACCACCAAGATTCCAATAACTGTGATGAGCTAAGTTCACCGGAGTTGCTTTATCTTTAGGCTTTGCCTCCATCACCACACTCAATTCATTGTCTTTGACAAGTTTGTATGTCACCGTGACATTGAGTTCTCCGGGAAACCCTATAGATATATAAAAAAGGAACTAGTAATCGTTAGATTCTTCCTTAAATAGTACATTTCAAAAGTTTTGAAAGAAAGGGAACCTTGATCGCCATCAGGACTTGTGTAAGTGAAGACAATGTGAGGTTTCTTGCCATCATACTTGTGTTTTGCAACTGCCCACACAACATCCCCAAACCCTTTCTTGCCACCTAAATTAACAAAAATGTTAGTCCATTACACCTAGTCACATAAATAACAACTTATTGATCTAATTATGTTATGACACACATAATTAATTTACCATGAAGTGTGTTTTTCCCATCGTTGGCACTTGTCTTGTACTCTTTACCATTCAATTTGAATTTGGCCTTTCCAATTCTATTTGCTACTCGGCCCACGGTTGCTCCGAAATACACCTTGTCGGTCTAAATAGTGATTACAAATTACATTATTAGTTTATTAGTATAACAAAAACATAATATAATTCAAAACACATTAAAAATATAACACACCCGGTAAAAAGAATTTTCTACATATATACCTTGTAGGATTTGACGCTATCATAGCCAAGAACAATATCGTCCATTTTTCCTGAAAATATCCGTATTAAACATTATAATAAAATTTTGGTATATGTCTATATATTAAATATAATATGAGTTGTATTTTAGCCAACAATCAATGTAATTTGGTTCACTAACCATTTTTGTCTGGGAAATGGAGAGATATGATTGAAGCACCCCAATTTGTGAATTTGACCGTTAGATTTCCCTTCTTGAGCTCGTATAACCCAATTTTCTCCTTCTCATCATCATCTCCATCAACTTCATCTTCATCATCATCGTCGTCATCATCATCGTCGTCATCATCATCGGTATCATCATCATCATCATCATTGTGTCCATCCTTCTTTTTATCCTTATGCTTCTTTTCATCATCATCATCTTTCTTATCAACATGCTTCTTCTCATCATCCTTGTCTTTGTTTTCATGTTGATTATCCTTTTTTTCCACATCATGCTCTTTCTTTTTGGCCTTTTTATCGTTGTCTTCATCATCAGAACCGGCACCATCTACATTTTCTCCTCCCTTACTATCATGATCAACCTTCTTATCTTTCTTACTGCTCTCAAGATCTTTTGATTTCACTTCAATGTTGTCGGCAAATGTGACACTTATCACAACTCCTAATGTAACCAATAGAATTAAACATAACAAAACAGAACTTCTCGCCATGTTGAAGAAGACAAATAAGAAATCGAAGTAATATGAGTCAAATGAATTTCTTGGTGAGTATTTATAGGTTGAATGTTGATTGGATAAGATAGGACAAAAATAGGAAATTTTGACGATTTGTGATTTATAGAGAAGTTAGGAGATAAAACCGGAATGTTTTTTCCAATTATAATTTTTCTTCTTATCAAAAAAATCTTTACAGCTAAAGTTGCATGAATCACCAAAATCTAAAAGATAAACACAAACACACTATTTTTATGATACATCACATAATCATATCCCTTTGGGCTTTTTTGTTATATGTCACTAAAGCCTATTTGTTAAGGCCCACTAAGGATGAATCAGCATATCAGATCCATCAAACACTTTTTAATTCGAAAGTTGAAAACAAATTGTATCGTTGACTCTTTTTGAGTATTTTCATTATTTCAGTATTGTAAATTTCTGTTTGATTACTGATTACTCAAGTAGATAGATTAAATCATTGTATCGTCTCAATCTAACTCAAAGTAGAAAACAATATTTGCTAGACAAGAAAACATTTAAATTGTACATTTAGTTTGGTTTATTTCAATTCGGTTCCATGGTCTCCTAACTTAAAAAGAAAAAAAATAAAGACTTTTGAGAAACGAACGAACAAGAATCAACATCTTTTGATACAATACTAAATCACCTAATAAAAAAATCACCCCAAAAGACAAGAAGAATTTACTAGCTTTTCTCTTCGTTGTTCACGAAATTAGTCGTGGATGACGAAGAAGAAGAATTCTTGAACATAGAGAAGGGAGGAAGTTGCGACGATGGTTGATCCATAGCCGCACCCGTTTGATTACTCGCCAGTATGTTAGACATCAATAAGCTGCTAAAATAGCCTCCACATCCTTTGTTATTATTCGTCGCTGTGGTTTGCTGAATGTTATTGCTAATCGAATGCCGTGGACCGACGATCTGTTGTTCCCCGTTGGATCCGACCATAGTTGAGATCGCAGCAGCGATCACCGAGTGAAAACTTGGGTCGGAAGTAAGCGCTTTTGTTAGGGTTTCGGTTAAGGACTGGCTATTTTGGACTGTTTTTCCTAGGTTGGACGTCCCAAATTGGACGTTGTTGTAAGGATATGGAGTATAAGAAGAATACCCATTACCCCAAATCGCGGGTAGGTTGAGAGTAGACGAGTTTGATGATGTTGATGTAGTAGAAGAGAAATTTAGGCTTGTGGATGGGAATCTTTGGAAAGAGTTTGAGAATTTGTTGAAATTTAAAGAAGGCAATGAAGAAGAAGACGATGAAGAGTGTTGTGGAGCGGTGAGGTCTAGAGTGACGGTGGGATGTAATGGGGAGTGAAGCGTGGGTGAGTAGAAGGATTTGTTGTTGTTGTTGAATCTTGAATTGTCGTAGAGGTTATTTCCGATCATTTCGGCGGCTGATGAGGAGGAAGAGCCCGAGAGGAGCATGGAGGCAGCGGCTGAGGTGGTGGAGGCCATGGTGGTGGCCGAGAGTGGAAGAGAATGGCTGTGTGTTCCTTCATAGGTTGTAATTAGTATAGACATGTCATCTGCACATCTTTGGACCTAAAAAATACATAATTTAGGACAAATAGTTAGATCATATCTTTTTATTTGTACATTGGTCACAAATGTTCTATAGAATTTCTCAAAATAGTAAAATATGACCATATGAACTAAAATTAATTAAAACCTTAGCAAACTAAGTAATATTGCTAGATATGGTTCACTTTACTATTCTTTCAGAACTGTAAAACCATAAGATATATATGATTATTTGGTAGATATATTACCTGTTTTCTAACGGGACATCCAGGTGCAACCGTGCAGCGATAATATGCTCGTGGACATGGATTTCCTTTCGCAATCTTTTGTCCATATTTTCTCCATTGACAACCATCATTCATCTATACAATATAATAAACATGTCCAAATCATTAGCCATATATAAATAATCAAGTTGTTTTGTTAACGCTATAGATCAACTTAAATGTATAATTTAAAGAACGTACCGTTGGCGTGTCACATCTTGCTCTAACACAAACTCTAGCTCTCTTAACATGGTTTTGTTGACCGGCCTCACCATCAGCATCGCCACCGGAGGCTGGTGCTGGAGAGCTTCTCTTCCCCGTAACTTTACCTATTGGCCAAGTTTCTCCTGGAGCTTCTTCCGAGCCATGGCTAGAATTGGCACGATTCTCCATAGATAAACCCTCGTTCGTTTCACGGCCGTTTCCATTATTGATCCCTAAGGTCAAGCCGGCCTTGGTCAACTCTTCGTCAGCGTTGACTTCTGCGCTGATTGCGTCCGTTTTCTCTTCTTTTTTGGGGATGCATTCACTTGGGGAAGAACTTCTTCTCCCTAGTGAAAGCGATACAAGCTCGCGTTCTTGGTCACTAGAACTCAAATCCGTCGTCGTTGGCTTGGGATGATCAACCATGTTTTGATTTTTAGTTGCGGTGTTTGAAGGTTCTTGTTGAATTATGTCGAAGAATCTGAGCTTGAGAGATTTGTAATCACTTTCAATTCGTTCCAGCATCCCTTTAAGCTTCTCGTTCTCTTCCTTCACCTCGCTCATCTCTGCCTTGGCAGATTCAAGTTCTTGGTGATCACCATCATCCTAATTAAGTTTATTGAATATACAAGTTGATTAGTTACTCAACTAATTAATCTAAAATTGGTCTTTATTCTAAGTTTCTAACACATCATACCGATCCATTCTTAATTCTAACGAATTATTCAATATTTCTAGATAGGTAACTAGTATAATCTTCTTGTTTCCATAGAAAATGAACATGGTAAATCAATTACGATAAAGAAGGCCATTATCGAGGGGAAGCCATCTCGGGATAGAATTATGTTAAAGCATAAAACACATCGATAAAGAATGAGAACGGTTTTTTTTTTTTGGGTTTTTTGATCTAAATTCCTTCCTTATACGTATAAGATTTTGTATATGCATATATAGAGTTGGTGGTATTTACCTTACTAGCTTCATGGACTTGAACAGATTCAAAAACTTTATCCTTAAGAGGAGACTCTGAAGTTGGTAATTTCAAAAGAACCTCCATTGTTAGAAATATCAGAAGATTTTCGTCTTCTTCTTCTTGTTTCAATTTTCTTTTCTTTTTGTTTAATTTCTGTTTTTTTCCTTCAGAAACATATTATCAAACCCTTTACTTATAGCCATTTGTGTTTGTGTGTAGTTTCTTCGAGGGGACCCAAAGCGTCAACACTTCAACATGTTCAATTTTTTATTTTATTTTTATTGAATTTCAGTACCTTTTCCTCCAATCATATCTGTGTTATTTATTTTAAACTAACTAGCGAAAAAATAAATTATTTCCTGACTTTGTTGGTAATAATACTACTTCTCCGTTTAAATAGGGTCAATTAAAAAAATATTACAACTAGTACATCGAAAACAAATGATCAAACTTAGTAGGATTTCTTAATTATACGTTTTCTAAAAGCGTATATAAATAAGTTTCGAATACGCATATCTGAATAAATTTTGAATACGCATCATATTGAAATTAAATCTAATGAAGAATTTTTAACATGAAGACTGATGTGATGAATTTAACAGAAAGTATAAACTTCCTTTTTGTTAATTGAATTTGAACCAAATGTAGGTAAAGTCTATATATATGGATCTTGGTTATTAGATCAGAGTATTATTTAAATATCCAAATGCAATAAATGAAACCAATACTTATAAGAAGGAGCCTAAATGTACGGCGTCAAATAGAGATTCTATAATGTGAAAGGATATGTCATTGAAGCTTCATGGGAGAAGACTTCTTCTATCTCTTGGCCTCACATCACATGAGCATTCGTCAACTCTTTAAATCTTATATTGTTTCTTTATTAAGGGTATTTATTAGTCCTCCCTCATCAAAAACATGTTTTATATTCCATATACAGTATATGTACAAGTTTACACATTCATAAACATACCATTCAGTATATCCAAGTTTACATGGATAATTAATTCTGATTGATAATCGACATAATTGCATAATATATAACGATATATTCTTCAGATTTTGTGTTACCATTTTAGTTACAAAAATACCAAAAAGGAAATGCTATTATTAAAACAAATTTAAAGGTTATTCGTGCAAATGGAAAGCAAAGTTTGAAAACGAGTATTTGAAAAAGATTCGAGTATAATTCAACAACAAGTCATTAAGAAACAAATCTAAAAGTCAAATCATGCAACAAGAGATATTGATAACAGTATTAATTCATTTGATTATTGTTTTATGTATGTAAACCTTGTTCATATGGTAGGCCAAAGGGTGCGTATACCGGTCAATACGCAGGTCACACACGGTAATTGTATGATTTTGTCAACTATTGACTTTGTTAATAAGAAAATTAATCATTTTTATTTTCCAATGTTATTATCATATTCGTGTTACATTTAATTTCATTTTACAACCAACATACGAATGTCAAATGCTTCACATAGTTGATAGTTGTCAAATTTCGTCAGTGACGTAACGCTGCATGGCGTTGAAAAAAACATGCATTTTTTTTCGTCAAAAGACATGCATTATTTGTTCTATATGTTCTCTTATATATAAAGATTTGTACATAATTTAGTTTCAAATCTCAAGATATAACGAAATAATTTTTATTATTATTTACAGTTATACACATGAGCGTTAGTTGAACACAAGTATCAGTAAAATTTCGAAGAGAAAACACATTAAGTAGCTAACCATTTTCTTATTAATGTACTATAAGCTAGCAAATTGTTGTCTTTCCTGTCTCCAGTTCTTCAAACCGGACAATTTATTAGTTCTAATTTGAAGTCTGTTTGTAGTGCCGTACATAACTATATAAGAAAGAAATAGTATTTCAATTTTGATTGCACAAGATTTAATAATTTTCTTTCATGAATATGATTAAATTTACTTAATTATAAGTCAAGTTGAATCTTGAATACTTAATTTGGTCTCGATCCAAGTTTCCATTTTTTTTTCTTTTGGGGATCTGAGCTCCCACAGATTTTTCTATTTTTTATCACAAAAAAATATATATTACTAGACATTTTGATCAACTCAACTTACATCATCCATTTGTTTTTCGTTTTTTAGTATAAACAAAAGACTTTTTTTGATAACGATTATTAATGTGTGTACAGTTCATAATATGGTTAAGTAAACAATCGTGGTCGCAATGTGGCTTTTGTTTAATTGTTTGATTAAACAGCTAAGTACTATTGAATTAGTATTGAGATATTACATTAGGTCATTAGCACGTCCCACATGATTAACTAAGTAAAATTAATTACTAACTACATGGAAATTTCATACTATTTTATGATTAATTTTGTTAAATTATTGATGCCATTTTACCATGGCACCTACCGTAGTTTCCATTTTTTAAATGTAAAACTGTTTCGTTTTCTGATACTCCCTCCGTTTTCGAATAGTTGTCGTTTTAGAGCATTTTTTTTGTTTTAAATTAGTTGTCGTTTTAAGGTAATAATGTAACTTATGCCAATAACTACCCAAATTACCCTCATTTAATTAAACACAAATTATTTGTAAATAATTACTTGTCATTTTTATGAGGTTAATATAGTCATTGTATACCTTTTCTTAATTTGTCTAAATACAGTTAAAACGACAACTTTTAAAAAACAGAGGGAGTAAGTGATAACTAACCCCGTCAAATTTATTTTAAAGAGTGGTGATGAAATTTAAATATTTTTCTGTGGAAACTTACCGATGGCTTAATCATCCATAATAAGACAAAGAAAGATTATCAACCTTTTAGTCTTATTTAGACAATAAAAAGTCATTGGTCAACTGTATTAAATATTTTTCTTCTAATTGAGCGATAAGTTTGTTTAATCAGCTCTAGTGTAAATAGTTATGTTCATATATATGGCCGCACTGTTTAATAAATTTGCAAGTAAGACGATTTATTTTATTTTATTTTTCAGACAATGAGTGAACGAAAGGGTCAACTTACATGTCTCTGAGACTCGTAAAGACAGATCAGCGATCTTGACCTGAACTTTGATAGACTTGGTTTTGTATTAAATAAGTGTTTTTTTTTTTTTTATATGATCATAGTTACAATATTTTCTGAAAATAGTTAGATACGTGAACAAATTTTGGATAAAATTAGGTTTATGTCTGTAATGTAATTATGTCATTATTCAGATTTAAATCCATGTAATGCATGTTATTAATAAAACATAAATAAGTGAATGATTTGTTTTTGTTAGTATAAAATGTTTTTTTTCCATTTGCATTGTGACGAAGGGTTTCGTATATTTGCTAGTCTTTAATAGGAAAATAGACTAGCAACTTGCGAATAGATTGTATAAATATCTAATACTGACCTAAGGTCAATGGTTTGGATTTAGACATTGAAATTAAACAATAAAAGAAAGATTTATAAGTTTAAAGACAACTTGGAGATTCTCTATTTTGAAATTTAGGTCAATGGTTTAAGATTGGTCATTGAATGAATGATTATTTTATTACTATTTTTTTTTTTTAATTGTTGGAATAAGGCTCCCATCTCTATGCATTATCCACGATATTTGAATTCAAATTTAATCGATTTTAAATTCGCAGAAAATATTGATTAAGTTGAAGGAATCATAGTACATGTCCATCATGTACAGGCTAGTAGTACTACTAATTATTCTTCTCCGTGGAAATTGAGCATATCGGCCGGTTTTAATTCAACTTTTCTTTATACCAACTATCCGGTTAACTGTTATGTTGTTGAATATATAACTACTTTTTAAATATCTAATGGCTATATCATTTAATCATTTTGTGGAATTAATATATATCCAAGTAGTACTCTGTCTGTCCCTTACTACAACATACAACCTCAACAGAAAAAGGAAAAAAAAAAAAACCAACGCAGAAATTGATTTAGTTCTCTAACAGTTGATGGAAAACTCAAGATGTATATTCATATTCATAAATCATAATCCATATATATTAATTCGAAGTTATCCAAGCTAAGTAAGAGTAAGATTAATTATTTAGGTTTGAAGTAGTTGTAGCAAGCGAGGCACGTAAATTCTTTTACGAATAGTTTTATTCTGTTTTTGGAATGGACAAATATATGTTGCAGTTGTATACTTGTAGGCAAAAATTTATGAGTGGTAAAAAAAATGTTTGCAACGGACAACATAGTTTTTTCTTATTTTCTGTCTGCAATGCTGGCCAATATTTATGATAAAGAAGAACCAAAAAGATCAAAAAAAAAAAAAAACTTCTCAAACGAATTACTGTTGAAATACATATTGGTTTTATTTTTTGTTAAAATGGTTTTGTGTCGTTTTTTTTTTCTTCTAAAAATGGAGATCAACTTCAAATTAATCAAAAACAAAAAAAATCGAATCAAAACTTAAACTAGAAACAAATTCCAAACACCAAGGCTGATGATTCATATTAAGTATAGTCTATTTTATTTGGTTACTATTGAAAAAAAACTTGAACAGAGACCTAAAGATTTTGACTAAAAACAGTAAGAGTACCTTTTCTTTTTTCTGTTTTCCTTTCCTTTTTTTTTTTGTACAAAGAAGAATTCAAATCTAAGAAAAAGAAGAAGAAGAAAGTGCTTCGAAATGGATAAAAAAAAAGCTCTCAATCTTCAACCTTTGGGCCTCTGTATAACGCTCCAACTACGTTAGTATGATCTTCTGGATTATCATCTCTTTCTTGCAGCCATGCATAACCTTCCTTCTCCTCTTTACTTCTCAAAATGTCGTCCTCCTCTGAAAACAACAACACAGATGAAAACAACAAAACAAAACAAAACTTTTAATCTATCTGTCTTAAGTATAAAGTATGTAAAGACTATCATCATTAGTAAATAAATAAAAAAGCTGACCTGATGAAAATTTGTCAAAAGGGAATTCTAGGAAATAAGTGCAATGTCTGCCTTCTGGATTGCAGTAAGGAGGTCCAAGCACGTCTAGCACCGCACATGCTGTTTTAGCTGTGAACCGATGCATGTTCCCGCCATCTTCCGGGTACAAAATCGAGGCGTTGCACGGCGCGGTGAATGTTGAGTCCACCTTCAGTTTCGCTAGCCGGGTTTTTGGATCTCTCACTGCATTTGAGATAAGACAAATCAATTTCATTTTTTTTTTTAAAATCATCAAGTCTAAAACAGAGACTATTACTGCTTTGTTTGGTAACACTGCGGAATGTGGAAACGAATCAAATTTTCGGATGAATCGAATGACCAAAACATTAAGCGAAAAGAATCCTTAAATTTGGCTGCAGACTGACCGAATAACCGATATAAAAAGTCATTATGTAAATGACAATATTGTGAGCTTGAATGGTACATACTATATTATTGTAGTATAATCAAATGATGTAATGACAGAAACACAACTGAACAGAGTTTCAGTGAAATAATCATACAACGCTAAAAACTAATTTTAGTAGATTAATTATCATTTGTTTTTAATGTATATTTTGGAAAAATCTTACTATAGTATATAGATGAATGTTCTAAATCATGAAAACGTAAAAAAGTTCATCACCGACATGTTCACCATTTTTGGGTATTACCAATCAAGAGCCTATAATGTTTAGCTAAATTGGGATATTTGATCTTCAAGATAAAAAGTTAAAAGTGATCTCCTTTTGTTACTTCTATCACGATCCACATTCGAATATCTAATGAACCCTAATAAGCCAGTCAGTTATTAACTGCAAGATAACAATAACAAACAAGTTTCACAGCTCACAAAGTTTTCTTGGGAGTAAAGTAAGCTTACTTGGAGCATCAACCACCCAATCATACGACTTGATGTGCATTGTACCAAAGAGAAGCTTACTAAAAACTGTCATCCCTGGATGGTTATGAAGAGGAATAACACCAGAAGGCGGCAAACAGAAAATCCCAATCTGCGATAAAACCCTAACCTCGATTACTTACGCCACAAGAAAGAGAACAATACAAGTAGGAAAGTGTTTTTTTAGTGGAAATTACCGAGAATTGATCACATTGGTGTAGATGCAGATACGTAATCGGTGGCAAAGACCGAGTTTCGAGTCCGGTGTTTGGTCGGAAATACGGCATGGTCGGAGCTAAACCGACATCCTCTGGTTTCATATCGTCTACAAACCAAAATCCAATCAAAAATCGAAACTTTATAGAAACCCAAAACAAGAAATTCAATAAACTAATAAAACTGTATACCAAGAATCTCTCGTAGCTTTTGAATTTTATCTTCAGAAGGGACAACACCAGGACCACCATTAGAGAACACTTCCTTGCAAGTATTAAACAACCGCCGCACCGCCGTGATCTCATCCGCCGGAGAATCAATCTTCTTCCGTCGCCACGTCATCATCATCTTCTTATTCTTATTCTTGTTGTTCTTCTTCTTCTTATTATTAACAGAATTGGGACTAGACATACATTGGTTCTTACTCGAAATCAATTCCATAACCTCTTTCTCTGGTTTCATCTCAAACCCCATAAAAATCTCACCCAAAAAAAAAGTTCCTGTGTATACGAAATCAAGATCAAAAGTGTGAATCTGGGAATGGATTAGAGAAGAGAAGAATGAGATATAAAAACAGGGAAAAAGAAGAAAAGAGAAGATATAGAGAAGATACCATTATCGATTACAAAACCAGGGGCCATTCTTTTTTTTCCTATGGGCTGTGTTTTTTTCAAACAGCGGATTCTTTTTTTATCCGTTTCGGTCTTCGCAAAGGGGCAAATTCGGAAACACACACATTATTAAAATATTATTATATATACTTGCTTTCTCTGTTTTATCGGTTTACTATAACCCGGTCCGGTTTATGGGATCTGTTTTATTTACTTTCCACTGGTTTAACTCACGAATTGTCAATTTCATGGACTCATTTATATAAACTCCACAAATAGCAATTAAAAATATACGTGTTTAATTTGAATTTTATGTTCAAATCGTAGGATGGTTTTGTGTGTTTACTTTGAATCTTTGATAAAAAGTATTTGTATACATAATTTAGGAAAGGTCGGTTTTGACCCTGAAATCTTTTTTTCTTCACCGGATTATATGGGAACGAGTACTAGGAATCTTGGTTTTTGTTATTATTATTTTTTATTTTTTTTCATTTTCATACATATTTGTTTTCATATCATTTGATATATTTAGCAATTATTAGTTTATTATATCTTAGTTTGTCATGCCGTAAAATTATCATTTATAGTTGAGATCTTTGGCAATAAAGCAATTAGGGCAATTAAGCACATAACAAATCAGACTTGCTCGCCAAATTGGAACATACTGATTATATGATTACAAGTCCAATCTCCGCTGAGATTTTTATATTAAGAAAAACATATTTTAGTTTTTAAAAATCTCAAATATCATCATCAATTTCTCTTATAACATGTTTTAAGAACTTTTGGTTTACCTAAAATGTTTATGCAGATTTTAATCTGAATGGTAGTACAACGATGATATTAAAATAAACGATTACGCCATATATTCTGGTCAAAACACCAAAATAATATTGATATATAAGTTTTGGTTGCTTGAAAAAAAAGAAAAAAACAAATGTGTATTATGTATAGTCCAAGCACCGGCTGCTATGGTTTACTCTTTATATAACTTGTTTTCCATAACACAAAAAATATCTTTACAAATTAGATTTTTTTTAATCATTTTCACCCCTTAATTATTTATTCCCTGAACTAGATTAGAAGCAAAAAATCAAAATGTTGAAAAAATTGTCTTTAAAACATTATAGTAAATTAAAAAGAATTTTTCTAACAGCGTTTCCCGACTCTGCAATCAAGTGCTCCGGCATATTTGGTCAGCTTTGAAACAGCCAATCCATGTTTCGGTTTGATCATTTGTTGTCTTGTGTGTGCACATTTGTATTGAGGATTACCAGATTGTCTGAAATAAGCACCATTCATGAATACATCTTTCTCAGATCTCCAGTTCCAGTGTTTCCACTCATCCTCCGAAGCATAATCTCTCTTTGTCACCTGCAGTTATTTTTTTTATAAGTATACAATCTAATACCTAGACTTTTATTTGGTGCAATGTAACCAGATTTTACCTCTCTGTAATGAGGTTTGTGTGGAGGAGCTATGAATCGGTTTCCATGGCTGAGAATCGTAGGACCTTGACTACCTCCGATCGCATAAAGCTCCCAGTGAGTGTAGTCATTGTTCACAACATGAACAAATCCCCATCGGATCCTTGGCATTCTCTGTACAAGTCCTTTACCAAAATGGTTATAAGCAACTGTGACTTGCATATGCTTGTCTGCTTCATTCGTGTTTTGAGCACCAAGCAACATCACCTACATAAACAAATATCCCCAAAAATGCAAATCTAGTGGTTAATATCAATAATCATTAGATGGAATCTAAAGTATATGAATAAATTTGACGAGTGCTTACGTCATTGTGGTGAGTGAAGTGAGAGTTGGAGATTGTAATGCCAGTGGATCCAACAATGGCATCGATGAGTCCATCTTGACATTTCGACATCGAAATATGATCAAGCCAAATGTTAGACGAACCGTAAATCGATAAACCATCTCCATCAGCTCTAGTCCTCATTCCAAAATGGTCTACCGAGTCTCGGATCATACCACCGCTACTCTCGGAAATGTGGTGAATATGCAGTCCATGGATGATGACATTTTTCACAAACTGCATTGTGATCCCTGCGCCATGGGCTACATGGACATTAGCTCCTCGTGCATCGATAGTCTTGTGGCTATTAATCAGAAGCTCTTGGTTTAACCGAATGCTCATATCGTTCTTGAAAATGATCCAGAGAGGTTCCTTTTGAATCACGGCATGACGCAATGTCCCGGGTTTAGGATTCACCATGTCTTCGTCGAGGTTGCTTGTAACCACGTAGATGCGTCCTCGTTTTCCTCCGGTCGTCCTGTGACCGAACCCTCGGACACAACGTGTAAGCTTCTTCCGACGCTTAGCCCAATCCGATCGGCAACGCCAACATTTATCTATGGGGTTACTTGCGGTACAAGGTCCCTTTAGCTTACTCCATTTGCCTTTACCTTTACCTCTTAAGCTTCGTCTGGTGCTGTTCGTCGAGCTTCCGAGCATTTCAATGAACTCTTTTTCCTCCTCTTCAGGCTTCGCATCACCCTCTTCCTCGGTCTTTGTAACATCAGTAGAGTTGCTATATATACACAATAATTAATATATAAACCAAACCAAAAATAGTAAGGCCAAAAACTTTTTAGTTACCAGATAATAAACAAGAATCAGCATTAGTAATGTTTTTGAGTTCAAAATCAGATATTGACTTGACTTACTCGTAGTGACGCTCATGAAAGTGATCGACGATTTCGTAAGGATCAGAATGGTAAGCTTGAAGAGTGAATTCTCTGGCTTCGTCGGCTCGTTTCGACCAATACTCGTCCAGCTCAGAAATGTTACCTCGAATGGTCGGAATCAGAACGGCAATACAAAACATAAACATCAACTTTGACAGCCTAGCCATCTCCATCTTTCTTTCTTTTTGTTTTTTAAAAAATTTCTTTCTCACAAAATAGTTTTTTTTTTTTAATATTTAAACAATCTCTTTTTTTCTTTTCCCTTGTTTTCTTAAGGGGTTAAGATTTAAATGGAGAATTACTAAGCTTTCGACATGGCTTTAGGTCGTTTTTTTCTATTTTTTTTCTTTAAGAGCCTAAAGCCTTTAGATGATGAATCGTACTGCGAATTTTTAAAATTGTGAAGGTTTGGTGTTTAAATAAACTTGATTAAGAAGTAATCTCCAATTTTAGAAATTTACCGCTAAGGATGGAGAGCCGTCATTATTTATTTGTGGATGGTTTCTATGTTTTTATTTTAAACTTTATTATTTTTAGCTCCCAAATTTTTTCTTTCTTTGGTTTTTATTTGGGATAAAAATAGGAACATTTATTATACTTCTTAAATTATATACTAGTTTTGAGTATTACCTATTTTGGATATGTTTGCCATATTTATTTTGATATATTGTTTGAATAGAAAAAGTCACATGTTATGTTGCTCTATTCATAAAGGTTATTGATTTTGTGTTTAATTATTAGACTTGTATATTAAGAATTAAGAAGTGTATTTCTTGTGGGTTGTGAACCTTTCATATATATGGTTACTAACATTTCATTCTCTATGGGATTAATATTGATTTTTTAAGTTCTTATATATACAAATAGAAACGTGTTTAGTTTATTTCTCCGTACAAATATTATTCGTTTTTCGGTACAAATGCTAAAACTTCTATAAAAAATCATTTGAACTTCTTAATTGGCATATAAATTCATATTTAAAAAGTAGTACTGTTGCTAACATATTCAAAAGGAACTTCATGAGGCTTTGATTCGTTTTCACAGACAAATTTTGCTTTCAAATGTTCCAAAGTTTCTCGGTTCAACCTAAAATGGTAAGCATTTGCGTCCTTCTTGTTAGAAGCAAACTTAAAAGAAAGAGACAATTTCCAAATTTTTAGCGAAAAAGCACAAAACTATCTGTGTATGTTTATAAAGGAAAATGCTTATTTCTCAATCTTCAAACCAATTTTAGAAACAAACAAATATTATGCTTCATGATTACTTCCTTCTCAATTCACTTCTTTATTCTTTTGGTTTTTATTCTCATATCATATGCCTATATGATCTTTGGTGAAAAATATCGGCTAATTAATTATTCTGTCTACGACCTCGATTATCTGTATGTATGTGTATGCCTGCATATATAAGAATTACAATCTTTACTTGAAAAACATTTTGATGGCATCTTGTATATCTATCTCATTTGACTAGAAATGGTCATAAAATATAAAAAAATAGGCTATACATAATATATGCATTTTAAAAAGGGAGCAGTTTCTTTGTAGATTTAATTTTGTTTTAGTTCAAGTATCTAAGCTAAGGTAAGAAAAAATCAAAGGCTATAGAACTAAAGTTCTGTTGGAGCATATTTAGCTCTTCTTTGTTCATGCAAAAGACAAATTAAACAGCCTTCTCTTTTTATCTTTTGATTTTTTTTTTTCTTTTCTTATATAAATGTGATGAGAAGAAAATGCCATTTTTTCAAAGAAAATGAATACCACAGTAATTGATGATTTTAGGCAAACCCAACTCAACAAGAATTCTAATTAAAGGGCTAATTTTCTTCTTTCAACAAATAAGAAAAAAAAATTAAACCCAGAGTTTTTGTTACATTTTTCCCCTTTGAAACAAAAATTCCATTGTGGAATCAAAAACCTTGAAATTCAAGAGTTCCACATTTGAACAAAAGAAAACAAAAGGCATCGACTTTACCCATATATATGCCATAAGATCAAACACAGTTTCTTTCCATTAATTTGGAAGAAACTATTCCTTCGATTTTCCTTCAAATTTGTACAACTAGTTTTTTTTTTGTATTGTAGAATTTGATAAAACATGATCTCCTGGCTCGATATCTACCATGTTGTTTCAGCAACTGTTCCTCTCTATGTCTCAATGACCTTAGGTTTCCTCTCTGCAAAACATATAAAGCTCTTCTCACCCGAACAATGCGCAGGCATCAACAAATTCGTCGCCAAATTCTCAATCCCTTTGCTTTCTTTTCAAATAATCTCTCAAAACAACCCCTATAAGATGAGCCCTAAACTCATTCTCTCTGACATTCTCCAGAAAATCTTAGCCGTTGTTGTATTAGCCGCGGTTTTAAGATTCTGGCATCCAACAGGAGGAAGAGGAGGAAAATTGGGTTGGCTCATAACCGGTTTATCTATATCGGTGTTGCCAAACACTCTCATTCTTGGAATCCCAATCTTGAGTGCCATCTATGGAGATGAAGCTGCGAGCATCTTGGAGCAGATCGTTGTGTTGCAAAGCTTGATTTGGTACAGCATCTTGCTCTTCTTGTTCGAGCTTAATGCCGCAAGGGCGTTACCTTCATCTGGAGCTTCCTTAGAACAGACAGGTAACTAAAAATCATTCTGTTTTTTCGATATAAGAACTTCCCTTTAACATTTACACTAAATAAATCTTGGTTTCTTGTAAAACAAGGCAATGATCATGAAGAGGCTAATATAGAGGAAGAGCCAAAAGGAGAAGAAAACGAAGAAGAAGTAGCAATAGTGAGAACAAGATCTATTGGAACTATGAAGATTCTATTGAAGGCTTGGAGGAAGCTTATAATCAATCCTAATACATACGCAACATTGATCGGAATCATTTGGGCTACTTTACATTTCAGGTTTGAAAGCAAAATCATTCTGTTTTTTCGATATAAGAACTTCCCTTTAACATTTACACTAAATAAATCTTGGTTTCTTGTAAAACAAGGCAATGATCATGAAGAGGCTAATATAGAGGAAGAGCCAAAAGGAGAAGAAAACGAAGAAGAAGTAGCAATAGTGAGAACAAGATCTATTGGAACTATGAAGATTCTATTGAAGGCTTGGAGGAAGCTTATAATCAATCCTAATACATACGCAACATTGATCGGAATCATTTGGGCTACTTTACATTTCAGGTTTGAAAGCAAAATCATTCTGTTTTTTCGATATAAGAACTTCCCTTTAACATTTACACTAAATAAATCTTGGTTTCTTGTAAAACAAGGCAATGATCATGAAGAGGCTAATATAGAGGAAGAGCCAAAAGGAGAAGAAAACGAAGAAGAAGTAGCAATAGTGAGAACAAGATCTATTGGAACTATGAAGATTCTATTGAAGGCTTGGAGGAAGCTTATAATCAATCCTAATACATACGCAACATTGATCGGAATCATTTGGGCTACTTTACATTTCAGGTTTGAAAGCAAAATTCATCTTATATATCTAACAAGTTCAATCTTTTTTGATAAATCATCTTACACATCTAAAGATTCAATCTTTATCATCTTACATATTCAAACACTTCTTTTTCTCCTTTTTCAAAAAGAAAGCGATAATTTAGTAGTGAGCTTCTCCTATTTTAAGCTTTCTGTTTGATCATTTTCCTCATCAACAAATTCATTTTTTTCTTTTAAAATCGTAATGTGATAGTTAATTAGTGATATTTCACTCCTTCTGTCATTTGCTTTAATTTTGTTTGTTTATAACATCAAATGTTACTCGTGTTTTTATTTATTTGCTCCAATAGATTGGGATGGAATTTGCCTGAGATGATTGATAAATCAATACATTTATTATCTGATGGAGGCTTAGGAATGGCCATGTTCAGCTTAGGTAAGCTATATATCTACATACATTCAACACACACACAAAAATATAAACTTCATAATTGGAAATTTAATTAAACGAAATATGAAACAGGTCTTTTCATGGCATCACAAAGTAGTATCATAGCATGTGGAACAAAAATGGCGATTATAACAATGCTTCTCAAGTTCGTATTAGGACCTGCTCTTATGATTGCTTCCGCGTTTTGCATCAGATTAAGAAGTACTCTCTTCAAAGTCGCAATATTACAGGTAAAAAAAAATTAAACTTAGGGGATGATTGGTAGTGGCTGTAGAAACTTTCCACAGCCAAATATATTCCTACAGCACTATAACATAACCAATCATGCTTTACATGTTATTTAAAAAGCCACAGCCCAAACTTTAGAAAATCTTGTTTTTTGGCTGTACGTATTAAAATTTCCACAGCTGGAGAATAAGGGCTGTGAACTTTTTATCTTTCCTTTATTTATTTTCTTTTAATTTCTTTCCTAGTTTGTGTTTTGTATTAAACATTATAAGTTTATAACTATATAATTAATATATGTACATAATTCTATATAGCACATATTAACATATGCAAATGACATATACTAATAAATAATTCTATATATACTAATTATTTTTTTATTTAAAACATTAATTTTATCAATAGTTTTAGGATATTTCAATTTCCCCAACTTTTAGTGAATACAATTTAGTATCCAATAAGTACATTTTCCAACATATATATTATTTAATGAAAAATAATTTGTAATTGTTATAAATTTTGTATTTGTATTTTTAGTTAATATTATCTTTAATATATATATATAGAATTATTAATATTTAATACACATTTAAAATTTATCAATCACAATCATGTTTTTCATTTTTGAAAATCTACAGCTAGATTTACCAATCATGCTTTTATTTCTAAAAAGTCACAGCCAAAATTCTAAAGCTACAGCAGGAAAATCTACAGTCTAAATTCTACAGCCAAAAATCTAAAGCTACAGCCGTATCCAATCAGGCCCTTAATAATAAAATCTGACATATATATTTTGGTCGATTGATTTATTGTGTTGTAGGCTGCATTGCCTCAAGGAGTAGTACCATTTGTTTTTGCAAAAGAGTATAATCTTCATCCGGAGATCATTAGTACTGGGTAAATAAATATATATATATATTTGTTATTTAAATTTTTGCGTCTTCTATAATTTATTTTATTACGAAATTTTGAAATTTAATTTTTGTGGTTTTGATTGTTTTGGTTTTTCAGGGTGATCTTTGGAATGCTAATTGCCTTACCAACAACTTTGGCATATTATTTTCTATTGGACCTATGAATATGACATGTTAAAAAAAAAACATGAATATGACATGTTATATAGGCTCTTAATTTTGGATTTATATGGTACTTTAGTCTTGAAATTTTTAGATGTTTGAGTTTATTAAGCTAATGTCAACCATTCTCTTTAATTATTGTAAATAATTTTTCTCCTGATATTAAATTAGAAAAAAAAATGTCAACTAGTAAAATCAAATTTATGATGACATACTTTTTTTATAAAGCTAATAGATATATAGAAGTAAATATAAGAGAACACCATTTCAAAAAAAAAAAAAATCACATTAGTAAAAACATATATGGAGTAAAAATCTAATCCAAATTTTAATAACAACAATTCAGGTGGTTCATCTAACTGTGAGAAAATCCGAAAAGAAATAGACATTGTCAAAGACTCAACATAAAATAAAAAAAAAAAAATTATATTAAAATGGAAATTTTGGGGAGGAAGAAAACTAGAGAACACGGCCTGCGTGCCACGCAATAAAAAATGGAAAAAAGCAAATAAAAAATAAAACAAGAAAAGGAAAATAAAATAAAATATAAAAAATGCCTTGGAGAGTGGGGAATAAATAATCAACGGTTGAAAAGAGGGGACACCGACTGAAGTTTAATTAATCTAACGGCTGAGATATTTTTGCTTGATAAGCAGGGAAAATAGAATATATTGTATAAATTAATTAATTTAGGGTTACCATTTCTTCATCCCCTTTATATACACAAGACCACATTTTCTCCAGAATCCTCCATTACTCTTCTTCTTCTCAACTTCTGAATCTTGACAACTTCATCGATATTTTCAGAAGCAATCATGGTTAAAGGTCCAGGACTCTACACCGAAATCGGCAAAAAAGCCAGAGGTAATATCTTTTTTCTCTCTTCTCTATGTGACGCGAATGTGACTGAGATTTCGTTAACATTTGAGCTGTTTTTCTGATCTGGGTTTTGCTTGAGATTGGTTGAATCGTTTAGGGTTTCTCAATCTTGGTTCTATCTGTCACGCTTAGGTCGTTGAAATTTGTGTGGATGCATCTTTAAATCTTCGTGTTTTATGAGCTGATTGATAATCTCTGTGTTCGGTTCCGTCGAATTTATCCTATCTGTTTCGTTTATTTGTATAGATAATAAGATTTGTTCTCTGAGTTTCAATGTTTGGGGTCACTCGTTGTTTAGCTGAATTTTTGAAAATTTATCCTGGATCTGGAAAATGTCTGTCATTAGATAGTTGTTGTCTCGTGTTGAGCTTTGAGATTTTGTTTGTAGATGAGTTTTGAAACTTAAGGTTTTTGAATGTTATTGTAGATCTTCTGTACAAGGACTACCAAGGAGACCAGAAATTCAGCGTCACCACTTACTCTTCAACTGGTGTTGTAAGTTTTTCTTTTTTATTTTTCTGAATCAGTTCTTTGTACACTATTTGTTGGTGAGATGTGTTTGGTGTTGCCTTCAGATTTCTTGAGTTTTAGTGACGAAATTGAGATTTGTGTAGTTTTCTGTTTGAATTATCTCTTAAAGTTGAATTCTTTTACATCTTTGATTGAAACTCGGGTATTTCAGATTTTTGGTGTAGCTTGTTTTCATGTGATTCAAGTGAGTTACACGAACTTAACTCTTTCTTGTGTCAACTGGTTATAGGCGATCACTACTACGGGAACAAACAAAGGAAGCGTCTTTTTGGGTGATGTAGCTACCCAAGTGAAGAACAAGAACTTCACTGCCGATGTCAAAGTTTCCACTGATTCTTCTGTAAGTAGACTTTTGCTATTTGTTGTTTCTAGTAACTATATGATCTTGCTGATTGCTACTGGAGTATTCAATTGATTATTTCTGTGTATATAATTTCAGCTGTTGACCACTCTTACCTTTGATGAGCCTGCCCCTGGACTGAAAGTAATTGTTCAGGCTAAGTTACCTGATCACAAATCTGGAAAGGTATATAACTTCACCAGCATCTTTTCTTTCTGTCCATAGGTTTTTTAACAGTTTGATATGTTGGGGATAACTGTTATGTGTTCTTTTCTGAACAGGCTGAGGTTCAGTATTTCCATGACTACGCTGCTATCTCTACCAGCGTTGGATTCACAGCTAGCCCGATTGTCAATTTCTCCGGTGTGGTTGGATCCAATGTTCTGGCTCTTGGTACTGATGTGGCCTTCAACACTGAATCTGGCAACTTCAAACATTTCAATGCTGGTTTGAACTTCACCAAGGATGATTTGATTGCTTCCCTCATTCTGTAAGTGCCTCCCTCCATATGAATTATGAAATGATGTCTTGAGCTTATAATGCTACTGGTTTTAAACAAAGTTGTTTCTTTAAACTGTTTTTTTCAGGAATGACAAAGGTGAGAAACTGAACGCATCCTACTACCAGATTGTGAACCCGTTGACCAACACTGTGGTTGGAGCTGAGATTAGCCACAACTTCACGACGAAAGAGAATGCCATCACTGTCGGGACTCAACACGCGATTGACCCATTGACCACAGTGAAGGCACGAGTGAACAATGCTGGTGTGGCTAACGCACTGATCCAACATGAGTGGCGTCCAAAGTCGTTCTTCACCGTTTCTGGAGAGGTTGATTCTAGGGCGATCGAGAAGAGTGCGAAGGTTGGGATTGCTCTCGCTCTCAAGCCTTGAGAAGATACCACCAAATGGGCCCTGAAAGTGGGTAGAATAGTTATTTCGTTTTCGTCTTCAAATCTTTGGACAAATCTCTATCTGGTTTGCTAAACAATCTTTCATTTGTTCTTTTTCTGTTCGGTGTTGAGGTTTTGTAGAAAATAAAAGAAAAAAAAAAACTATTGAAAGGATCATCTCTTGAAGATGCAGAACCATTAAGATCCTTTTTAACTTATTCTCTCTTTTTATTCTCTGTATGCTAAAAATACTCTGCTCCACTTCCAAGTTCTTTAGTGGATTTTTCTGAGAGATTCTTACAGCATTTTGTCTAGTTGGTCAGATTTTTATTGTTTCATAAGATTTGATTTTGTCCGATTTGTTTCAGTCCATTACTTTGTTTTTTTTTTATGGATTCAACTTAAATATCCAGAGCTCTTGACAACCTCTTTGCTAAGGAAAAAGTTCTTGTTACAAGAAAAATGCCTACATAAATCAAACTGGAAGGGAGAAAAGTAACAAGCATGACTTGTAGGTTTTAAACAGCAACAAGACTAATTAAGCCTGTAAAAAACATCATTTTCAATCATCAGCCTCACAAACGCATTGTCCTGAAACAGAGGAAGACGTAAAAACTGTTTTCTAATACGAGATAGAAGATGAACATGCGATGATGTAAAATGTCAAGATTTTTTGTCGTTAATCACATTTTTACCATGTGTCAATGGAAGAAGCTTCCAGCAATGGAAGACAAAATCAGATTTCCATACACAACCCAATTGGATTCACCGTTCTCCATCGTTTTTTACATTAATCGATTAAAGAGTTACCGTAAAATCGGTTAAAAATATCTCCTTGCCGCTTAAAAACGATAAAAGCTTGAGCCTTTTAGCTTTGATTTTGTGCCTTTTGTCCACCAAGCAAGAGCTACGTAGTTGCTCCTTTAGGCTTTGGAGAAGGAATCTGATGTCGATAAGGCGAAGAACCATGTTGACCATGAGGACTAGACAGTGTTCGAAACACGGGTTGGTGTTGCCCGTTTCTTGATCCAAATCCGCTTCCTCCCTGAGATCGACCTGACCCATTTTTCAAACGTTCCGCTTGCATTGTCTGGAAGTAGTAAGAAGAGCTCGCCATGTCTTTGAGATGCGGAAGTGGTTTAAGTGCTTCGACAACATCACTCATCTTTGGCCTAATCTTGGGGTCACGGCTAAGACACTGTGCAGCAAGCTGAGTCACCTTTTGAGCACCTTTGATTGAGAAATGGCCCTCAAGCCTCGGATCAAGTAACCGGTAAAACCTTCTTTTGTCAAGGAGATGTGGTCTTGCCCATTCCACTAAGTTGTGCTCACCATTTGGGCGGTTTTTGTCCATAGATCGTCGCCCAGTCAGCATTTCAAGCAGAACCACCCCAAAACTATAAACATCGCTCTTTGATGTCAAGTGACCTTAAGGAGTTTAATAGGAAGCAAATCAACAAAGATGTAAACATTGAATAATTCAAACTGAAGAACATGGATCAAACCAAAGAGGACTCACCGGTCATTACATATTCGGGAGCAGCATAGCCATATGTACCCATAACCCGAGTAGAAACATGGGTTTTGCCTTCATCAGGAGCATCTTTGGCAAGTCCAAAATCTGATAGTTTTGCATTGTAGTCCTGAAAATAGGAATTATTGATTAAACTTGTTAGAAGCAAAGCTAATATAAGACTTTGATCCTAAGGAGTAAGATACGTACTGCATCAAGTAAAATGTTTGATGTTTTGAAATCTCGATATATAACAGGCTTCAAAGCTTCTTCATGGAGGAAACTGAGACCTTTTGCAGCACCTAATGCAATCTTCATCCGGATAGACCAAGGAAGAGGCAACGACCCTTTAAACATGAAAGCACGTAAGAGAAAAGATTAAACATCGAAAAACTTAAAATTTATGATAAGGTAGTGGGTTTACATACTTCTGAAAAGGTGATTCTCTAAACTTCCTCGAGGCATAAACTCATACACAAGCAACCTTTGATCATCTTCAATGCAATAACCAACCAGCTTAACTAGATTTGGATGGAGAAGGTTACCAAGGAAATTAATCTCAGCCTGCAATTAAAACAAGTAGGAACACATTAACAAAGGATAGGTATCATAGGCAAAAGAAAGAGAAGAAAAAGTGTTTGCTTACAAGCCATTCTTTGTGACCTTGAAGTCCATCAGGATTTAAGGTTTTAACTGCAACTGTAAGACCAGTACCAGGTTTAACAGGAGCAGTTCCGTTTTCTTCGATCCATCCTTTAAAGACACAACCAAAACCACCTTCTCCAAGAAGACTCTCGGGTCTGAAATTTCTAGTTGATAGCTTAAGATCATTGAAAGTAAACTTCCTGAGGTGAGAAGAAATCTTAAGTTCTTCACTGATCATTGGAGTAGATGAAGAGCTTTCTGCATTGCTAGTTGTTGTTGTGGAGGAAACTGGACCACCAACTGGTTGATCGTTTAATTTCTCATTTGCCGATTTACTTTCAATTGTTGCAACTACAAAAGAAGACAATCCCAAGAAAAAACTCAATTTCATTAAGGAAAGATATAAAATGAGTAAAACTCCAAATACAATCACAGCTCAAAATTACTCTCAACTCGTATGTCCATACATTTGGTAACAAAGAAGCTTGAAAAAGGGTTAAATCACAAGCATCACGTGAATTTTGCACAAAAACCCTAAATGGAAACATATAGCTGAGAAGACAATTATAGAAACAAAACCCACAAAAAGATTGTTCATTTATTCAATTCAAAGGAAAAGGCAACTCAACGACCCTCGAACTGTGAGAAACCAAAAATGGAAAAATCAGAGAAGGTATATTTACCAGTGCAGGTAGAGCCATAGATAGTAGAAGAAGAAGAAGCATCAAGGTCTGATTTTGAAGGTATGCAACCAATCATAAACCTAAATTTGACCCAACACCCACTTGCTTCTTCTGTTTCTTCTTCTTCGTCATTTCTACTTTTATTATCATCACCATTGTTCTTCTTCTTGCTCTTATTCTCAGTCACTTTAGGTTTCTCCGATTTCCAATTCCCTTTAGCTTTAACAGCATCCAAACCCATCTCACCAAAGACAGACAAAGATTGATCAGACCACCATAGTTTTTCCCCCAAATTAAAGAAAATCAGGCGAGAATTATTAGAGAGAAAACAAAATCCAGGAAAAAGGAGTGATTTTTGTGAAAAAGAGCACTGGGAATGGATCAGAGCCCGAGTCGCGGAATTTTAGTCAAAAAGGGGAATTGATGTCTGTGGAGAGAGAGAGAGAGAGAGAGAGAAGATGTGCAGAAGAGTAGACTAGGCAGAGAGAAAGAGAACAAGCATAGAGGAGGAATTATGCGAGAGCAATGAAAATAATAAAAGTGAGATTTTTCACATGTGCTTCAACAGTGTTACTAAATTTTCATTATTTATTAATCAAATCACCGGTTTTTTTCATTATTAATTATTTCATATTATAAGCTGTTCTTGGTTTATAAAAACCTCCAGGATTTGTGTTGTGTCTGTTTTATTTTTGTCTGGTTGGAACCAATTATCAACACTTGTTTATTCTTTGGGAAAATCAAAGCTACGAATCAAATTCCATTTCGTTTTTAACTCTTTCTTCTTTTTCGGTTTTCGTGAATCATTTTTGTTTTAAGAGAATGTATACACAAAAAGCAATGACTAAAAAAAGCTTGGAAATTTCCAATAATGCTAAACCAATTAACAATTTGTTTAAACCAAATTTTTTGACGATTCTACAAAAAAGAATGAACATTTTAGTTTACTCAATTAGAATTTAGAAACTACTAACAATTCAAAATTTTGTTTCAAAAAATAAATGGATTAGGAATATCATCATCATTCATTAGTTGGCGTTTAGCTTTTGCCATTAGAGGTCTTGTGGAAGGGCCAAAGTTTCACAAGACGCTCCAGAACGGCAGCGCTTTTGGAGAAGTAACCAGAGAAGCCTGCCGGAATTGACGGCGGAGGGAAATCCTCTGCCGGCATTGCAAATGGCCGTATCATCTTCTCCATTGTCTCGAGAGTCAAACATGAACCAACCTCTTGAAGCCTTTCTGGTCCCATTATCGGAAGTGTGTGTTCCCTAAGCAATGATTCTGCTTCCTCGTCCTTCTTCTGATGTAATGTAACAGAACCAAAAAAGGAAAAACTTCTTTTTAGTAATCGACTATACGGGACAAAAGGGTCTAGTCTTTGCTCTTTACCTCTAAGGGAGATAAATCTGCCCCACGGCTAAATGTAAGTTCGATTCTGAATCGTTTCGGGTCGTCCAGAGATATCTGGAGGCAAGAATTTTGACACGAGTGAGTATAACAACTTGAAAGCAAGAGTGAGGGAGAAATGGCGGGTGTATTGTAAAAACCTCAGTGTTCTCAAACAGTCTTAGGACAACATAGCTCATGTAATCGAGTTCTTTGGTTTTACATAGACGATCCAATGCGCTTTGGCAGACCAGACTTTCTTCTCCTTGAAGAGATTCGTCAAGGTTACAATACCGTAGAACGTTCATCAGAGAATGAATATGTGATTCCTGTCAATCGTTTCATAGAAGAAAGCCATGTATAAATTCCACAGACTTCATTGATTATAAAGCTAGTTGCATGATCTAGTCATAAAACACATTCTAAATAATTCTAAGAGTTCGAAGAGCCTTGTAGTGGCTCTAAAATGTCAAAAAGACTTCTTCTTTTTTCCATTTACGCCAGCCGGATTCTTGCATGTAGCTGGAGATGAATAATTTCTAAGAAAGAGACTAGAAATGGAAGAAAGTACTCACAGATGTGAAGTAAAGACGTGTCCTCACATGACGTTCAGGCGTCATGACATTTGCATACCTAAAAAGGAACACAGTAAAAACGATGATATTAAGATAGATGATAAAGATATATGATGCCAGTTATAATCTAAAAGAGAGTTTTCGGTTACTTTGGATCGAGTCTGTATTTGGTTTCTTTATCATCATCTTCTTCTTTATTCTCTCCAGTGCTAGGCCGTCTCAACTCATCGCTTTTAACGAAAAGTTTTGGTTGACTATATCTATCCTCCTTTCTTGACGAATACAATGACACTGAGACTTGATCTTGACTGTTCTTCAATTCAGCAACACTCATGGCCTCTTCTCGAGTGTTCCTCAAGTCAATCAGGATTTTACCTAGCAGGCGCCGTGCAATCTGTGTTTAGAAGAAAAAACACACACACGCATGGTCTGTGAGATTATCTGAGGAAACCATGGCCCATCAGTGAAATTCCAAGATAGGAAAACTCAGATGCTATTATGGAACTTAGAAGGCTGAGGAACCCACACCTTTGAACCGATTTTGAGCTTTTGCTGTGGATTGATCCCATACTCATTTGGGATTACACCATCTGCAAGCAACTGCAACCACATACAGTAACTGGCCCTAATCAACACAGTCCATGATCGAAATACAAAACAGAGATGTACAATAGAAAAGGCACAGTTTGAATCTGGAAATCTAGGACGCATTGGCTAGTAGTAGAAAAAGTAAAACTGTCTAAGAAAGACAAAATGAATGATGGCACATCAACAAATACCATCGAAGTTTCAAATAGTGGAAGAGAAACTACAGCTTTTTGTTCAGCTCATACCTGCGCTACTTTGAAGAGTTCGTCTAGTCCTTTTAAATCGAGATGAGAATTATGTAACAGGTCATACCTGGTGTTGACAACACATTCACGATATTCAGAATGGAGCAATTAAAGCAAAGATCAATCTAGATACACTCTAAAATACATATTAGACTTGAAACACATAGCTTACTTGCATGAATCGTAAACATCAGGAATCTGCGTTATGTCAAACCGGCTGTATTCAATTCCAACAATCAGTGCCATTTATAAAACTCATACCTAAAATAAGAATGCATATGGCCATTCACTTACTCTCTTCTTTCGTTGTAGAGATCCCTTTCGAGTTTTCTCCACCGAGCAAACATCAAAAGGAACCCTTCACTACCACAAGGTAATCCAGCAGCAATCCGACCAACGTCAATGTTTGACTTGCCAAGGGCCTTAGCTTGATCATATGGAGGGACTACATCATAAGCGCTAGGCTCTGCGAGATTCTCGTGTTCATCTTTTGCAAGTAGCCTCACTTGTTCAGTCACCTTTTTAGCTAATTTTACCTATTTATTTAAAAAGTAAACAGAGAAGTAACGTTGAGTATATATTTTTTGCTCTCCAGTAAACCTTTTTCTTTCGCCTAGTAGTAAAACACTCGACATTCCATTTTAACAAAGAATAAGATTCAACAATGGAAAAAAATGCAACGGGTAGTGATGATGGCTTGTAGCATAAAGACAATTCAGAAAACAGATAGAAAGCCCACTATCCGGGTTCTAAGATGCTAATAGAAAACTGTGTGTACCAATTCAGGTAGGTGCTCATCAGCGTGAGGAGGAAGTCCAGCCCCATCAGTCATCCAAGGTAATTCAGAAGAGACGTAATCATGTACCATCTTTGAGCCGGCGGTTATGATCTCATTTAGTTGAGCCTGCAGGCAAATTTGGAAAGCAATTCAAAGCTGTAAACAATTACACATGATTGTTAATGTACATATGAGAATATAATCCACCCTACTTTTCGCAAATGAAAGTCAACCATCTAAGCATACATGAAAAAACCTTAAGTTCAAACATCCAATGAGTAAGTGCATTGGAAAGGCCTCTATTGCGTCCCTTTGAAAAGAAAATTTTTGGTGTCTTAGAAACAGATTTACTCTAGAACGTTATGCATGTCACACTGCTGAGTGCTGACTATTGGTTGATGCTTCTAACTAGTACTTAAACATCCTTTTATTCGTCTCATCTCTGAAGCCACAATCAAGATGTAGTAAAGAGAGGGACAAACCTTAGCTGCTTCCATTTCACTGCTGGCATTATCAAGGCCATCCAACATGGAAGAGTCCTTACTGACCAGAGAAACCTAGAGAAAAAAGATAAGACATTAAATGATTATGACATTGCCAAGCACTATACTAGCTTAGTAAAAGAAAATGGCAAACCAGGATTGGGGTCAGCTGTCCTTCTAGGTCAAGCAGGCCTTTGGCAAAAGCAGCTGCAGACATCTGCATACATTGATATCATATCTCAGTGCAACCGATGAGGAATATTCAGAAGATATAGTGAATATTTGAATGCTCAATGGTCATCATCACTACTAAATCGGCAGAAAGTTGTACCTGAACACGTCCCTCGTCAGAGCTGTAAATTTTAAGGTCGTGACGGTATGTGCTATGGAGACGGAGCAAACCGGTACCTTCCCCTGAAAGCATATCCCCAGTTTTTCATTAACCACTCAGAAATAAATGTATATTGATCAGCACAACTACAATGGACTGTTTCAGAAAATTGTATGAGACATATGGAAGGTAGAATATGAAATGATTGGACAAATCAAGCAGATAAGGTGTAGTCACCTGGATACATATTGTTTCGAAAGTATCTACCAAGTTCTTCGGCCTGTGGAAAAAAATCAAGCAAACATCAAAGAAATCAGAGAATAATCCCTCAACCGCCTCCACTGGTGTTAGGTATCCTTACATTAACTATGCCTCCATTACCAATACCAGTACTGAACTTTGCACTGCATTTGACATAATCTTCTGCTAACAAATAATAGTGTTACCTGCTTTCTACCAGCATGAGTTAGAACACCCCCGTATTTCAGAACCATAAGAGCTTCCACTGGGCGTTCCTCTTCACCTTCACCATCACTTTTTGGTACGTTAACCCATTTCAACGGCTTCAGTTGAACCTTCCTGTATATGCCAGAGAAATGTCCACCCTGCACATTTTACACATATATAATATGAGACTGAGTTTGCAGACTGTAGCTGTTACTGTACAGCTAATGGGACTGCATAATGGATACAGCTCAGAGAAAAGGAAAGAAAAAATAAGATTATTAAGGCACACAACCTCTTCAAGAACGGCTTTAACTTGCCGAAGCTTGTCAGCGTGTTCAAGGTCTTCTGCATCACTATCACTTTCACCCGATCTAAACATCAAACATAAATACAATAAGGTAGTTGCCATATTTAAAAATTGTACTCATGAATTCCATCACTAGTTAATGTCAATGAAGCATATTCGTCAATACAGCAAAAGCTTCACCGGGATAATCATTAACAAAAGTCCTCTTCAGCAAAGCAATTTGTAACAAGTAGAAAAGTAACATATGAAAGCCATTGTTTGGTTAGCACTCATTCAAGTTAAATTTCTTCCAGTTCATCCATGAAATCCACTGGTTCTCTTAATCAGTAAAGAATTTTGTATCCCAGAGTACCACTCAAGCAAGGAAAGGCTTAAAACTGTAAGCATAACTCAAGTCATAAGGGGTCTACCTTGTACGAGGAATTAACATTCTTGTGGCATCCAATAGATCTTGCAATTGGACGGCACTTTTAAGTTTGGTCTGTAAGAAAGGAAAAAATTACACAGTATCAGCAAATCACTATAGGCGGGACGAAGTTGAAGGTGGAAAAGCCCGAGCATCTCACCTCAGCTCTTGGTTTTCCTCCATTGTACTTCAACATCAGGTTTAACAGTTTCTCCTCCGTAACTTTTAGTTTCACTTTCTGCTTGGGGGTTCTATCACCACTGTCAAGAGAAGATAAACACAACTCAGGGCTTGAGTGAACAGAGAGAAGTTAAGAGAGGACAGGTGATAATATGCTAAAACATACTGCCGAACAACAGCAATGACACAGCGTAGCTCCTCTGACTGTCCAAAAGTTCCAATGATGCCACTTCCTTGGCGAGTAAGACCTTCATTAGATTGGACAGGTTCGTTGATTTTCCATGGCAGAATGGGAGGAATTGTTGAAGACAGATGAGGAGCCTTTGCATCCAAAAACATTTTCCGTAGCACACAAGCAGCATCGTCGTAATACCTTACAGTGAAAGAGATCTGGTGACATTTCTGATTATAAGTCCAAATGAATACAAACTGAGAGTTCCAAAAGTGGATATGACGATGACACAGAGTTTATCTCAAATAATAAGCAATGAGCTCTGCCTCTACTAGCTTATGCCAAATGTACGATTTTTTAGAAGGCAAAGATGCTGCTAAAACCTCTAGGATTGAAATTCGCTCAATGAGCATAATTTATTAACTATAGAGCTAGGTCAGCGGCAGCAAATATATAATGATTTGTGATTTTCCTTGCGAAGATATAACTGAAACAATAATCAGAACTCAGAAGAAAAATAGAAGTCTAGATTAGTGTCTCACTTATAGGAGTTCTTCACAAAACTCCATCCATTTACGTCACAAACATATGAACTTCCCTCAGATCGTAGGAGATCAAATCCGCAGACCTGCAGACATGAAAACAATTCCACACATGCATTATACAAGAATATCTTCAACTTTTCCAGGCAACAACGTGTGCGTATGCTTGTCTGTTTATAAGAGAATATATTGTATCTACAAGCATTTAGTCTAAAGCAAGACATGAGAAATAGAGAGATGAGTTAGAGTATCTACAAGCACATTTAGTAATCATTACTTCAAACTAATTACCCCAGAAGCAAGACTTTAACACTAATTCTATTGTGGAAAAGAATATGAGAGAACATTTAAAAACAGTTCAATGGTAATATACAATTTAGCTCAATGATTTTCAATCTAAGCATTATGAAAGAGACTCAGGCATGTCTTCTTATTACTGTTGCGCATATAAAATTATAAGGCGATAGAACTCTACAAGACACAGTGACAGTCAGATAACTGGAATAACCACATACCGCTTGCCTAAATGCAATGCAAACTTCTCTCGCCATTTGCTTCTCAGCAGGTGTAAGTAAAACTGGATATCTCACCTGTTCAATAAAATAACAAGACTTGATTTTTGATCTAATTGTATACCTTCATAAGACATAAGTTACGATTCCTCTATATACTCGACAGCCTTTAGTACCCTGTTAACCATAGCTCCATTGTTCATGAAATAAGAGTCACATAAGATTTCATATGTGGAATGCTTTGGTAAAGATTGGCAGACTTACTTCCTTCCCATCTGGATTCCTCATTACTACACCATCAACAACCGGTGATTTTCTTGCTTCAGCGTGTGCATATTCGGGACCCACAGTGTAGACCTGTATTTCAGGGTAGACTGTCAGTTGAAAACTCGTCAAATCCAAGTTGAACCAAAACGTTATCCAGAAAGAAAAAAAAGAAGCAAGCAAAAGAAACTATTCCAGCTAGCCTTACGACATGGAACATATCCATTACATGAACAAACAGGTCAACAGAACAGCATAGGGACATTAACACGGAAACTATCTAAATTTAGGAGACCTGGATACCAACAAGAGCACAAAAACACATTGCAATGTTTTAAGAAAGGTTATGTAGCCTGGCCATGGATTAGAACAGAATAAGCTTGTCTAGATGGCAACACGAACACAACCTTGACATCAGTTCCCCCAGTAGGCATAAACTCCTCATATATATAAGAGCCTTCCCTCCTTACTCTTCTGACATCAGGATGAAACTCACTTGATCGATTCCCAACCTAAAACAAAAAAAAAGAATGGGTCAGAAAGGGATTAATATTGCTAACCACAGGAATGTGCCACGAATTATTATAATCATATTCAACTTAACTATTCAATCCTAGAATAGCCAACTTCTGCAGAAAGACATTAGAAATTTGAACGAGCCAACTACAGTAATGTGCCAAAAAAGTTATAAAAAAAATATTAGGCCAAGTTCAATCAACGGGAAGACAAGTTCTGCAGAAAGAAGCAGTACCTTACGAAACAATTCTTTCATGCCTCCACCAGCTGAGCTAGGGTAGTATATCATTATACTATGGTCATCTCCTTTACAAGCATAATGAATGTCAATTATTAGTAGACAATTAGAAAAAAAAAACTGCAAATCAGGGAAACAATTGGGATCAAGGCTGACATAGCAAGGAAAAATAATAGAAGCTCAGAAAAATCACTGTTTCAATTAAAATCACATTCCTTGAAAGTGTAACAGGCACTCAATTAATTTAAGATTCATTTACTATTTCCATCCTGCGCCTATGCATAGAGAAGACTGAACTACAATTACACAAAACATGAAACTAGTTTACCTAATACCCCAAAAGTAAGAACATTTCAGTTGCACATAATCAAACATAATCAAGCTTAGAACATCTCATATGGGTAGTTAATTACGTCTCAGAAAAAAACACCAAACAACGAGAGATCAAATATTTGAAAGGAGAAGCTCACCATTGACGGGCTTTTCCACAAATGGCTTCCAGAATCGTTCACCTTTAACCTCAACAAAATCTTCTTCCTCGACGAAATAATCAAGATCTTCGTCTGGTACTTTTCTATTGACACAGGCATATCTAGGAACTGGGATACCATACATCTCAAGATGCTATAGATGCACATCAATAGAAAATTTTATTAATTAAGGAGAAAGTATGTGGCTCTTCTTTTTCACGAACGACGGAATGTGAAGAAAATAAATGAGTGGGAGACATGAAAAAGAAAAATGACATGGTGATTAGAAATGCACAGGCCAACTTTCATGCAGTCTAGAATGCTTACCTCATACACTTTCCGGCGGTCATGAAGAAGATATTGCGGATCGAGTTCATTCACTAAAAAGGGCCTGAATATAGAAGTTTGAACTCAAAAACCAAACTCAATTTTTTTACTTGAGTTAAAAAGGTAGAACTCACTTTCTTAAAGAAGAATATGCTTGAACTTTCTCAAGAGGATATCCAGAGGAATAGAAAGCAATCAAACAATCACAAATCGGCCAACTGAAACAGCAAAGTCCCTGGTGAATTTGTGGTCCAAGAATATAATTGTACTTGATAATCATTAACTACACTCTCTCCTAATAAACTAATAGAGAAAATCGTTACAAATCCATGCATCACATGAATTAAATACGATAAAACATAGGACAAAACCAAAAGAAAAACGATATTCATACATTTGTTTAGAGACATACCTTTCTACTGGGTCTTCAAGTATGACCTTATCCCCAAAATGTATAATCTAATAAAGTGGTAACAATGGGTCCATGAGATCACAAATAAAAGGGGAAAAAAAAGAAGAGAATAAACTATAGAGAATCCACAGAGACAGATACCAACAACTTGGTAAATTTTACCCAGGAAAACATCTTCCAATAAAATTGAAATCACAAATTAGAGCTAAGTCAAACCAAGAGGCATTTTTTTCTCCAAGTGGGGAACAAACTACAGCCTACAGGTCCAAAATAACCAAATAAAGACCTGAGAAACATCAAATCCTCAATCATGAGAAAAATCGAGAAAGTGAAAACTACCTCAAATTCGCCAAAGGCATGTATCCTGTCCATAATCTGTCCCATGGGAGCTGAGAAAACCTACAGATCCACAACGAACAATCTCAATAAGCGAGACAACAGAGTGAGATTAAAAAAAACCTCACCGGAGTTACTGATTCAAACGAAATCATCGCAATCTGTTCGCAAGAAAACGCGAAATAAAAGCACGAAAGGAAACAAAACCTCGGGGCCGCATTTCACCTTCTTTTCCATGACGCAGACTCCAATCGTTATCTTCTTATCAACACCTGCTCTTTCTTCCACCCCCATTCTCGCTCTCTCTCCCGATACGTAGTATCTCTTTCCGTTTCGTTCCTCGATTTTACACAACGACGTTCTCTCGTTCTCCGTCTGAAATCATAGATTCAAAAAAACACAACGAAAAATTCGTTCAGAGAAAAAAGTAAGAGCTGAGACTAAATCGCTTGGGTTTCGAACAATCTCGGAATCATGGCCGCGACTAAGATATGATCAGAGATAGAAGAAACAGGTAAGCATAACATGAGAGAGCAATGCGAGATCTCGCAGAGAAAAAGTCGAGGAGAGACGTTACTGGGGAAAACGATGATCACAAGCTGAGAGAGCAATAGCTAGCGATAGTGCGGTAATGGCACGAGGAAAGAGAGAGAGAAGATTCAGGCGTCAGGGGCGTTGCTTTGAATCGAATTAAACAACAAAAAAAAAAAAATTGATTAGCATATTATTAAAGTTATATAGATTTGGCTTGTTTATTTAAATAAGGTTATTAATAATTTAATTAGTCACCGACCCACAACTATTCAAAAACTATAATAAGTGATTTTTTGTTTACCGTGTTCTTTGTAGGAAGTTCTAAATTGTGATTAATACCATCTATCCACGATTAAATATTCACAGTGTCACTTGTAAATAAATATCCACAATGTACACGCTACTAAATAAGTATTCACAATGTTTAACTTTAATGAGTAGGTCAATAGAACGCGTTATAAATTTTCCGGTAATCGAAATGGTCCATGTGTAGCCTATCAAATAGTATTATTGTAATCCAATCCATTGATAGAAATAGCAAATGTTGACGGAAAATATATTTAAATTGTGTTTTATAAGCTAGAGACATTTGTCTGTTGGTTAAAGCTAAATTCTAAAATATAGTTGACACATGGTTCGTCCACTAATTATTTTAAACATAACGACTTGAAATGGTGTGTTTAATCTGAATAAACAGAATTAATCCGATCTATTTGTCATTAGAGAAGCTTTTTAATTCATAATTATAATAATAAAATCTCTCTCTTTTTATTCTTCTTGCTTCACTCTGTTCTCTATAAATACTCGTTTCAATCTTTTTTTTTTCCCACTCAACAAACAAACAGAAAAAAAAAAAAAAAACCCAAATCGTCGATGATGATGATGCCTAACAAACTCGTTTTCTTCTTTATTCTCACATCAGTCATCATCTTGATGACATCGCAAGGTTCTTCCGGCGTAAATAACGGTAGTAAGACCGAAGCATGCGTCGCTTGCAAGTACCAACGCCGTCGTTGCACATCGGACTGTATCTTTCGTCTTCATTTTCCGGTGGGACGAAATCAAGATTTCGAAAACGTTCACCGTCTATTCGGCGTCCGCCGTGTGGTAAAACATCTCGAAGAATTGGAGCCGGAGGTACGAGGAGACGCAATGAAATCGATTATTGACCATTCCAACATGCGCTATCGATTCCCCGTCGGTGGATGTTACGAAGTCATGATCAATCTCCAAAACCGAATCGCATTCGTCACCGCTGAACTACTTCGCAGCCGTTCTCTACTCACCGCCGTCGTCGCCGCATCCAATCCAAGCGCCGCTTTCTTCAATCCCACCGCCGCCAACTTCTTTTATCCCGCCGCCAACAACTTCTTTAATCCCTCTGCCGCCGCCAACTTCTTTTATCCCGCCGCCAACAACTTCTTTAATCCCTCTGCCGCCGCCAACTTCTTTCACCCCACCGCCTCCGTCGAGTCAGAGCTAATAAATCCTTCTCGATACCTCAACGCAAACAACGACGACTTCACGAGAGTTCCCGCTAACGATGGAACGATCGATTTCTTGGGCAGGGTAGGGTATTGTGGTAATTTGGCACACGAGGAGTGTGTGACCGAGACGACGCCGTTAGAGGGAGCGCCTAACAACAACGCCCAACAGTTTCTTCCCAATACGAACAATCTCGGTTCGAACCCTCGTAATGCAAATGCCAACGAAGAGTTGGAACAAGAACAACTCGGTGGTGCTCCTCGTAACAATGATATACCGAGAGAGCTTTATGAATTCCTTACTGATGAGGAAAGATCTTTCTCGGAAGCTCAAGATTCCGGTGACAAGTGGTACGTTTTCCGATTTCCTTATTCTATTATTTGCACTATTTAATTATATGATTAAAACTTGAAATAATTGTAAAGAAAATTTTAATACAATGGCATAAAGAAAAAGATTTCAGTGTTCCTTCTTAATTCATAAAATCAAACATTGGCTAATTCTGATCAAATTAATTAAAAGAATTATAGTTATATGCATTGTATATAGAGTTGACTACTGTTTTTTTTTTTTCAGTTGGTAGTTGCCAAAGTTTTAACATAGTCGACAACATTTCTTTGATTAGTTAAAACTTAGTGACTAGTCTAAAGATTAATAGACCACATTATACTACTATAGTATACATTTATAGGAAGAATACGTGGGACCAAGAAGCTAGACTTTTGGCCTAAAATGGCATGTGTACCAGTTTACACTTTTTGATTTATAAATTATACGATACCATCCTACTAATATTTTGTACTAATGCTGTTTTTTTTTTAATTAACAGTGCATATCAATCTATGACGAAGAAAGATGACTTTCCATTTCCGTAGATCTTTCCACTTTGGGGATGAACCAGTCTCAATAGAGAAGAATATTTTTTTGTACTTACTCTCTCGTCTGAATTCTTATTACTCTTAATTCTCTTGTAGGCTTTTCTCCCCTTTCTCAATATGTATATAAAAATATTATTTTTTACTATTTGAAAAGTAAAATACGATTTAGACTTTCTGGATATTTTCTTCGATCATTTACTTCGTTTTAACATTTTCGGTGGTTTTGACTTTATCGAGCCAAAAAATAGCATAAATTACGAAAATCAATCTCATAGGTTGGGTCTTTGGGATGTAATCATTTAAAGGCCGATAGAGGCCTTTGATTTGTTCGACTTTTTGACTCATCCCCTTTCGTTGATATTTTATATGTGGGCTTTACCTGTTTCAGTGCGGGCTTCATAGATTTAAAGCCCAATAACCCTTGCGTGTTTAAGGGATTAGCATTACTGCTGATTAGTCAGCCTAATAGTCCTGACAAAAGTCATTAAAAAGTCAATAACTTTAATGGAAACAGAATAAACTTGGAAGACCAGTTAAATGGTCTTCATTAATTTACACCCTTTCCATACTCCTACTACAAAAATGTATCGTTTTTTAAGCAACAATTATTATATACTTTACTAAAAAAATACTCCTATAAAAGATGAAAATGACCATTTACTATAACTCCAATAGTATTTATCTTCACAAGAAGAAACTTTGACTGGGATAAACAGTAAATATTAGATAAAACAAATGGATTTACATAAGAACACGTTTTCATTAAATATTGGTTATTTTAGATAAAATATGATAGAATGAATATTAAATTATTGTAAATGACCTAATATCACATAAAATAAATAGGATAAAATTTAGCAGAAAAAAAAAACACACAGATAAAATACAAAAAATAGTAAAATATATTGTTGAAAACAATTTTTTTTTAATATAATAATATTGAAACATACAAAAAGAACAGACCAACAAACAAACAAAAACACACCAATTCTTCATTCATCTTCTCCATTTCGTAATTCGTACACTTCACTCTCTCAAGTCCTCTCTAGCCACAACCACTGAAGAAGAAGAATCCATCTGAGAGTGATTCTTCTGTAATTGATGAAGCTTCGAATATGAAGAAATTGAAGAGCTATTACATGCAAGTTCGTCACCAGCAACAATCTCTAGACCGGAAATGGATTCTTCCATTAGCAATCGGATCCATTTGTTCTCTGTTTCTGTTACTGCTAACGAACTTAGCTTCATCTTCTGGTCAAACTCGTTTAATTCCGTTTTCCGTCTACGGATTTAGATCCTCCGTCTTCGTCGAATCCAAGATAAATCCAGTATCCGTCTCAGTTTCCGTCTCCGTCTCTCCTCCGCCGCCGCCACGTCTCGCGTATCTAATCTCCGGCTCCTCCGGTGACGGTCAGATGCTGAAACGGACTTTAATGGCGCTTTACCATCCGAACAACCAGTACGTTGTTCATCTCGATCGGGAATCTTCACCAGAGGAACGATTGGATCTCAGTGGTTTTGTAGCGAATCATACTCTGTTTCAGAGATTTCAAAATGTTCGGATGATTGTTAAAGCTAATTTCGTTACTTATCGAGGTCCAACTATGGTGGCTAATACACTTCACGCTGCAGCGATTTTGCTTCGTGAAGGTGGCGATTGGGATTGGTTCATCAATCTCAGTGCTTCTGATTATCCTCTCGTAACACAAGATGGTAACGAAATTAGATCTTATAATCTCAAACTCTGTTTATTGTTTTTGTTCAATCATTCATTTGAGGTTTATGTCGATTCGATTCCAGATCTGTTGCATACGTTTTCGTATCTTCCTCGAGATCTCAATTTCATGGATCATACGAGCAACATTGGTTGGAAAGAGTGAGTGTAGTAGCTACATTACAACATTTCGTTTTTGACAACTTTCTCTGAGATTTTTGGAAAAAAACTTGTATAGGTCTCATCGAGCAAAGCCGATAATTATTGATCCTGGTTTATATATGTCAAAGAAATCAGATGTTTTCTGGGTTTCACAGAAGAGAAGTATGCCTACAGCTTTTAAACTCTTCACAGGTGATTTCGTTTTTTCATAAATCTTTCCTGTTTTGGGTTATTAACATAATGGGAATGTCTAAATGTAGAGTCTTCCTAAATGTAAGATCCTTTGTTACACTCTTTATGTGTAGATATTGTTGTGATATGGCTCTAATGGTTCTTGATGTTGTTTATAGGATCTGCGTGGATGATGTTATCTCGACCTTTTGTGGATTATTTCATATGGGGATGGGACAATCTTCCTCGAATTGTTCTAATGTATTACGCAAACTTCCTTTCATCACCAGAAGGTTACTTCCACACGGTAATTTGCAATGCTCGGGAGTTTACTAACACAACAGTAAACAGTGACTTACATTTCATCTCATGGGACAATCCTCCGAAGCAACATCCTCACCATCTCACTGTAGATGATTTCCAGAGAATGGTGGATAGTAACGCTCCTTTTGCTAGGAAATTCCGTAGAGATGAGCCTGTTCTCGATAAGATTGATTCGGAACTCTTGTCACGGAGTCACGGGAGGGTCACTCCTGGTGGTTGGTGTATTGGTACGAGGGAAAACGGAAGTGATCCGTGTGCAATGATTGGTGATACTTCGGTTATTAAACCTGGTCTTGGAGCTAAACGGTTCGAGAAACTCATAACCTATTTGTTATCAACTGAGAATTTCAGACCACGGCAATGCAGGTAATGGTAAATTAGAGTTATGTCAGAGAGATGGTTTACGTGGTGTTTTACACAAAATGGAGTGTGTGATGATATCTTTTTTGGACTTTCTTCCTTTGAGAAAGTGCCGAAATTTCGGCAAGATCATTGATTATTGAATTTGTCTTCTATTGCCGACCTAAAGTTTGAACTTTTCCAACGTCATACCAATTTGGCAATTTTATAGGTTTGTCACATATTAGTCATGTCCTTTCTATTATTTGTCATGATGAAGTTACTTGACTATTGTGACTAAAATATTGGTGTTTCATTGATATTATTGCTTTCGAATTGATTTGATACATGATTCATTAACTCACATTGATATTATTGTTTAAAATTTATAGATATACACCCATGTGACTAAGTGCAAATTACATGAGGGCCTATTGATGGTCACTTCTCTTTCCATGTGACTGACTAGTGGCAAAGATTTGGTTTGAATTAGACTGTATCCAATGTTTTGGAAATATCTTATTTATTCGAAAAATCATCATAGCAGAAGTCAGAAGCTTATCAAATATTAGTAAAATGTCACAGAAAAATATATAAACAATTGCAATGGCTCTCATTCAAAGCTTGCCCCCATTTTTTAATTTAACAAGAACCCAAATCGAATACTGACAAATAAACAATTGAGATCAGTGTTTGGTCTAAAATTGTCAGTCACGGTTAATCTGAAACACGGACCAATTGTGGCAGTATTTTGCTCATCAACTGATACTGTAACCAAAAAAAAAACGTAAGATTTAAAACAAAGAAGAAGAACCTCGGCCTATAAAGCCCAATAGTTATTATAGGCCCAACAACGTTACGAAGAGACGGCACCGTTTGGCGCCTTTATTTATAACTTGTTTGTCATGCGTTGCGACTTGCGATGAGAAGAGAGCCAAATCACAACGCTTCATCGGATTTGCCTAGAACATTTTCTGGTTTATGTATGTATAATCTTCGGTGATCGAAGTGTTTCTTCTTCTCTATTCTGCTCTCACTTCAAAGATCTGATTGATTTGTTCCATATCTTTCCAAGTAACCTCTCAAATTGTTGATCCTTTGTTTATTCCGGCAGCAATGGAGCGGACTCCTGATGAAGTAGACGTTCCAAGGCCTCGAAGGTTAGTTTCCTAATTTTGAAGTGTGCTGGTGTGATCGTGGGATGTTTTTGACGTATAATGAAGAATTTTGATCTACTTGCTTGTGTAAAGAGTATTTTAAACTTTCAAAACATGCGACTCTCTGAGTTCTTCTTTTGGCTTGTGGGCAAATAGTGTGTTTTCTTTATTACGTAAATGTGTAGGAACATGTTAATGTCTGTCTCTATTGGTCTTTGGGGTTTGGTGCAGGCATGGACAAACAAGAGATATCATGGCTGAATGTAGGTCATACTTTAAGGAAGTGAAAGATACGTTTCATGACCAAAGGGAAAAATATGATATGTTCATTAGGGTTATGTCAGATTTGAGGGCACGAAGGTAACTAGGTAAGATCCTGATTGTTTTTTTTTTTGGTTTACCTATAAGGTTTTGATGAGCTTGCTAAAAGAATTTCTTGCATATACAGGATTCGTCATTACACTGCGTTTGCTCGATTGAAGGAGTTGTTTAAGGGGCATAACGAATTAATTATCGGATTTAACACCTTTTTGCCACCTGGATACAAGATAACTCTTGACGATGACGTAGAAGACTCTTTTATCTCCACCGCAAGAAACTATTGAAATTTTTTGTCATAGTTTTATTACTCTAAGTGATACGATCAAAATCTCTAAATTAGTCTCTCTGTTCAATTCTTGATGGTTTTTCGAGTCCGTTTGCTTTGCCATGCATGTGGAAACATTGCACTATAATAAAATTTGACCTTTCTCTATATCTTCTTTACGTCCACTTTCAATATTTGTCATGAATTTAATTTCTTTACCAACTCTAAGAACGACACGACTGAAATGTTTGAGGAGTTTATTAATACCAAGAAGGGTCACCATTTCGTTGAAGTTAGTTCGTTCAACATCATGTTTATTTCTAGTGACGTGTTGCAGGTCCGTATTTTGCTCCACCACCAAGTCCTTATCGACAAAAAGTCACCGTTGGTTCGTCATGATGCGTCTAAATGGATAGATAGAGATGCTCATAATTCACAATCAGACATGTCCACGACATTAAGGTGTTGGAGTGGCGTTGTTTGCAGATCAAGCAAGTTGTTGACACGTGAACAATTCAGCTTCTGTTTAGCAAAAAAAAAACAATTCAGCTTCTTCTTAGAATTTTTCTCTCACACAGCTTGTTTTGTGGTGGGAAAGACGATCACAAATGCAGTCGACGTTATGATGATATCGTTGTTACTTGGTCCCAGCTTGGATATGCATTCATGATTCAACATTTCTTTCTTCCACAAAGATTGCTACGAAAGCTTTGGAGAAAATGTTATGTTGTTTATTGGGTGCTAATATTACACTGTGGGATGCTAATAGTTATCGAACCGACCTTGAGCGCAACTCTAGAGATGCCTCTAACCAAAACTGTGTTTTTGGTCCATTGCGGGTGATTTATGGTCAGGCTCCTGGTGACATGTTGTTGGATTTTTCAACTTTCCCATACAAGTCACATTGCCGTGGAAATGCTCTTGATTTTGTTCACGAGTTTCAAGATGTGGAGGTTTCAGCCACAACGTACAAAACATCAAACGTTAAGATACGTGACGTGGTGTTTGACCCAGGTGATATCACATGCGTTGTGTTCGTAAAAAATCGTAAGCATCAAAAGTTAAGGTCTCGCAAGATGTTTTCAGTCACTTGCATAGTTTTCGATTGTTGTGGCGACAATGGCAGTTCAGATTCGTGGGCGAATCTTTTCCCACCCGGAGAGACCTGATGCAGCGCATCTTTAGTAGTTTAGGGCTTTTATCGAACATTCGTATCGGGCTTTTGAGTAATCGACTAGTAACGGGTTTTAGTTTTATTTTACTTTGTGTTTTCTTTATTTAAGAGATAATTATCAATCTCTTATAGATTATATTAGGATTCTTCTAGGTCTTATCTCCATCTCTTATATATAGGGATCGTAGAGAAACTTTGTAATTAACTTTTGATTATTAATAAACTAGTTTTAAGAGAGTTTTGTGTAAAGCCTAGAGAGGAGGACTCTCAACCCTAAGAGCTTGTGTTCAAGCCCTGCAAGGAGGACTTGCAAAACCCCGTCGATATCGTTCCTTGGAACCGATCTCGACCCTATCCCTACTGCTTATTCATCAAGTTTTCGACGTTCTAAGCAAGATCCGTTCGTGAATTCGAGTTCTCTTGGAGATCTTGTGTTCTCGTCTGTTAATTAGCTTCCGCTCTCCATCAACATTAATATCTACTTTTTTATTCTTAATGAAATTTTTTCTGAAATCTGACATATGAATTTTATATTATTCAAAATAACGTCATTGCAAGATTTCAAAAGAAATATATGATTGGCATTAATTCAGTAAGTAGGAAATTCTTTTTGTCATTGAGCCAACAAAGACCAAAATGTTAGCATTGTTTTATGAGTTATAACGAGAAGCCAAGATCAAAGATTGAAAAAAGAACGGTATTGAGATCATAGTATGATGATACAATACAAACACTAAAAACACAAAGATGTTCTCCATCATATTGTTGCAGTATTTTCTCAGCAACTGATACTATAACAATCCAATACAAAAATTAAAAAAAAAAAGAATTTTATTCCTATTTTTAATTTTAATTTTTTATCTCTAAAAAAAAGAGAGAATATTACATAACTTCAGAGATGGAAGAAGCCCTCTTTATATAGCTTTACACTATTATAACATTTGTTCCTAAAGATAATAAAGTAAGTAGATGTTACAAAAAAAAAAAGTAAGGAAAAAAAGCCTAATGAATACAACTTAATTGAGCCAGTTGTAAAAATAAACATTTGAGATCAGAGTTTGGTCTAAAATTCTCAGTCACGGTTAATCTGAAACACGGACCAATTGTGGCAGTATTTTGCTCATCAACTGATACTGCAACCAAAAGAAAAACGTAAAATTAAAACAAAGAAGAAGAGCAGATGAATACTTAAATAAGGCCTAACCTCGGCATATAAAAGCCCATTATATATTATAAGCCCAAATAAGTTACGAAGAGATGGCACCATTTGGCGCCTGTATTTATATGATTATATCTCGTTCGTCATTCCTGATTTTTCACTATTCTCATCACAAGTCGCAACGCTTCATCGGAAATGCCTAGATATTTCATAATGTAAGCAGAACCTTTGGTGATTGAATTGTTTCTTCTTCTCGATTCTGCTCTCACTTCAAAGATCTGATTGATTTGTTTCATATCTTTTTTTTTTTTTTTGATAAAAGGTTAATTGTTATATATCTTTCCGTGCATAATCTCTCTAATTGTTGATGTTTTGATTAGTCCGACAGAAAGGGAGCCGACTCCTGATGAAATAGACGTTCAAATGTCTCTAAGGTTAGTTTCCTAATCTTGAAGTGTGTTGGTGATCGTGGGTTGTTTTTGACGCATAATGATGAATAATTTTATCTACTTGTTGCTTGTGTAAAGATGATTTTTCAACTTTCAGAACATGTGACTGATCTCGTAGATCTTGTTTTGGTTTGTGGGCTAAGTGTTATAGTTTTCTTTATTATATGAATCTGTAGGAACATGTTATATGTCTGTCTTTGGTCTTTTGGTTTTGGTGCAGGCATGGAGGGAAGACCACTAGTGATGCTCTGGCATACATTTGGCAAGTGAAAGATACGTTTCGTGATCAAAGGGAAAATTATGATATGTTCCGTATGCTTTTGTTTAATTTTAAGGCACAAAGGTAAGATCTTGATGTTTTTTTTTTTGGTTTAGCCTTAAGGTTTTGATGAGTTTTGCTTATAGAATTTCTTGCATTTACAGGATTGATCAATTTACTTTGTATGATCGATTGAAGAAGTTATTTAAGGAGCACAAAAATTTAATTATCGGATTTAACACCTTTTTGCCACTTGGAGATAAGATAATTCTTGATGGTGACGTAGAAGCCTCTACTAGCTCCACCGCAAGAGACTATTGAAATTTCTTGTCATGGTTATCACACAAATGATACTATCAAAATCTCTAAACTATACTCTCTATTCAGTTTTTGATGGTATACTATCAAGTATGTTTCTTTGTAATCCATGCATGAGGAAACGTTTCACTACAATAAAATACGACCTTTTATATTTTCTTTACGTACACTTAAATTTGTTGTCATGATTTTATCTTCCTTAGATATATTACTACTTCTGCTCACATGTATGGATTATTATTATTTAGGTGAACTACTTATACTCACAGAGCCAAAGACCAAAATTAATTTTAGCATTGTTTTATAACAAGAAGCCAAAATCAAAAATTGAAAAAAGAACTATATCGAGATCATCATTTAGTGTTAAATACTAAAAATCACAAATTTTCTCCATCTTATCAATGTCAGCGTTTGCTCATTAACTGATACAATAAAGATACAAAACAAAAATAATAAAAAAGCTTCAATGATCATATTCTACATAACTTCAGAGATGAAAGAAGCCCTCTTTATATAGCTTTAAACTATGATCACATTTGTTCTAAAGATAATACATAATGTAGTTGTTACAAAAAAAAAAAAAAAAAGTAAAGAAAAGAATTGATCCTAATGAATACTTAAATGGGCCAGTTGTATTTTTTTTAACATAAATGGGCCTATATTCGGCACATAATGGACTATAGGCCCAAATAAGTTACAAACAGACGGTTTATTTGGCGCGTTCTTCTTCATCTGAAAAAATGTCTCTCATTCCTCTTTTTTAATTCCGTTTTGCCCTATTTGTCATCGCAACACTTCTTCTAGGATCCGCCTGAAATCGTCGCTGATCGAAGTGTTTCTTCTCGATTTTGCTCCCACTGTAATCTCTTTGAAAGTGAGTCTCTTTGATTTCATCTTGATTCTTGGTTTCTCTTCGGCTTGCAGTAACTTTTTTCCCCATAATTCTTTATCAGCAATGAAGCGGATTGGAGATGACGGTTCTGGGTCACAAGATAAACCTCCATTGGGCTCCCGTTCAAACGAATCGTGAGTTCAATATTCGAAATCTTAGCGATGAGCACACAAAGAGTTTCGTATTTCTGCTGTTAAACTAGTTGGTTCTTGGCAAAAGATTTGGTTAGTTTACTTATCTTGAAATGAGGATTATCTAGATTTTATGTGATCGTGGGTTGTTTTGACGCATAACGATGAATAATTTTACTTTTTTTCTTGTTTAATGAGAATTATTGATCACTTTTTGGAAATAAAATATACGTTTCAAGATTCAAAAGGACAAATTTGATATGTTCTTTGAGATAATGAAAGACTTCTTAGTGAATTTCTAGATATAGTTGGTGATCATAGGTTGGATCTTTAGTTGCTTGACAAAGAAAAATAATTTTAGCCCAAGAAATAATATGACATTTAGATCAGGAAGTCTAGTTTTTGTTCAAGAATCAAGACTATCTTTGCAAGTGAATGTGTAGAAACGACTTAATGTCTATTGACGTTTATTGTTTGAGTGAAATTTACTTAAATGGTTAGAGCTTGTTTGGGGCAGACATGGGCAATCTCCAGTACCTGGAAACGGTGGCAACAGAGGAGGGAGCAATGGGGACAGGGGAATTAACGCTCAGAGAATGAGCAAAGATGATGCTCGGACGTTTCAAGATCAAAGGGGCAAATACGATATGTTTCTTGACATTATGAACTTTAAAGCACTAAGGTAAGATCTTTCTTTCCTATCAGATTGACTTTTTAGCCTCAAGGCATCTGAAAACATTCTTCATCTTGCATTTACAGGACCGATACTTCTGGTGTGATTTCACGAGTGAAGGAGCTGTTGAAGGGCCATAACAATTTGATTCTCGGGTTTAACACCTTTTTGCCTAACGGGTATGAAATAACTCTTGATAATGAGGATTGAGGAACAAGAAGCTAAACTCCTTCACCACAAGAGACTCTTGCATTATGAATCAGACTGAAATATCAAATTGGTTCTCATTAAGGGGTACATCGTTTTACACAAATGGTTGTGACATTTTATCAAGTACGTGTGCTTTTCTATCATCTAAGATCTACTACAAGTTACAATTGGTCCTTTTAAGTTATGGAGAGATAGATTGAGTTACTTCTGCTCAGAATTATGAATGTTTATTCTCATAGATTTTAAAATCTCTGAAGTCTGACATGTGAATTTTATTCAAAAGATCATCATAGCAGAAGTTTCAAAACAAGTAAAGGAAATAAATGATTGGCTCTCATTAAGTAAAAAATTATTTATCTTCATACTCTGTTTCTCAGAATAGCGTATACTGCCAATTAAGCAAAGTAATCACAGAGCCAAAGACCAAAACTTTATCATTGTTTTTCAAAAAAGAAGCAAAATTTGAAGATTCAAACAATAAAACAATTGAGATCAGAGTTTGGTTATAAATTCTCAGTCACGGTTAATCTGAAACACGGACCAATTTGTTACTCATCACATCTCTTATTTCTCTAAATCTTAAAGCTCAGAAAAAGGGACAAAACTAAAAAAAAAAAAGATCATCAGAGACTTAAATACTAAGAATCATACAGATTATCTCCATCATATTGTTGCAGTATTTGCTCATCACCTGATCTTAATACTGAACAAAAATCCGAACAAAAAAAAACACTAAAAACCGCAGAAAGAAGAAAGAAGATGTAACAAAGCTTATTAGATCGATGTCTCTGTGTAATGTTTATCTGTTTCCTCTTTATATATATCTTTGTCGGCGAATATGATGAAGACAAACCCTAATTACCTTAAAGAAGTTATTTAATGGGCCTAATCTCGGCCTTTTACTTAGCCCATTATAAATTTAATGGCCCAAAAATAGAAAAAAGGAAATTTGGTGCCGCTGAAACAACTAAAGAAGGTGCCGGGAGAGACCTCAAAGGCAAATTCCGTCGTTGTTTCTTCTTCTTCTTCATTATTCGAAAAATTCTCTCTCTTTCTCGTTCTCAGTCGTAGCAACACCTTTTCAAAATCTCTCTCTCTCATTTGTTTTTCTTTCTTCTTCTGAATTTCACTCTGTTGTCATCGGAATTGTTCTTCGGGTTTTGCACAATTCGGGAATTTGAAGTTTCGCCGGAATTTGATCGGAAGTGTTTCTTCTCGATTCCGGTCTTACTTGAGAGATCTGATTAATCTCTTCCCGGAGTCATATCTCTGGGAAATCTGGACCGCGAGAAAGTAGGTTTCATTAACTTCATCTGAGTTTTCTTCCTTTTTTTTTTAATTCTCAGTAATGGAGTTTCTAATTTGGGATTTTGGGTTTACCTTCAGATTTTCAATTTAATTCCCTAATCGATGATCTTCTGTGTTTTACTTGAGCAGCAATGAAGCGAATTAGGGATGATATTTACGCAACTGGGTCTCAATTTAAACGGCCTTTGGGGTCTTCTCGTGGTGAATCGTGAGTTCCTTTTTTTTTTCAGAGTTTTTTTTTCGTGGGTTTGTGATGTTTGATTCCCTTTAAAAAGTATTTGAATTTCTAGGTAAGTTGGTGAACTGGTCAGTTTTACTAATATAGATTTTGCGGCTTTGTGAGATTTCTAGATTTTGTTTGTGATCATAGGTTGGATCTTCGTGTTGCTTTGGTAAAAGAAACTTAATTTTGAAGCCCATGCAATTTTCTGACATTTTAGATCAGGGAAGTCTAAATTTGGTTTAAGACTATCTCTGCAAATGAATGTGTAGGAACAACTTAATGTCTCTATTGATTTCTGGGTTAGATGGTTGTCCACTTATTGTTTGCTTGCAATTTACTAAGTGAGTAGAGCTTGTTTGCCGCAGTTATGGGCAATCTCCAATCCCTGGAAACGGTGGTACCGGAGGTGGGAGCATTGGTGACGGGGGAATTAACACTCAAAAATTGACTACCGATGATGCTTTGACCTACTTAAAGGAAGTAAAGGAGATGTTTCAAGATCAAAGGGATAAATATGATATGTTCCTTGAGGTTATGAAAGACTTTAAGGCACAAAGGTAAGATCTTTCTTTCCTGTTAGATTGATTTTTTTTAGCCTCAAGGCATCTGAAAACATTCTCCATCTTGCATTTACAGGACCGATACAACTGGTGTGATTGCACGAGTGAAGCAGCTGTTTAAGGGGCATAACAATTTGATTTTCGGGTTTAACACCTTTCTGCCTAAGGGGTTTGAAATAACGCTTGATGAAGAAGAAGCTCCACCAAAGAAAACTGTTGAATTTGAAGAAGCCATAAGCTTTGTTAATAAAATTAAGGTCAAGCAGTTCTCTTCTCTTACGTGTATCCTTATCTTTGAAGTGCCCTCTACACCTAGTTTCTCATTGTATCAGTTTCTTTTTAATCACTGCAGACACGGTTCCAGCACGATGAACTTGTCTATAAGTCTTTCCTGGAAATCTTAAATATGTATCGGAAGGATAACAAGGACATCACTGAGGTTTACAATGAGGTAATGTCACACTGAAGTGATTATATCTCTCTTATACTGTCACATCGAAATTTCTCGATATTTTATAGCTCTAATATCTGTTTGTTAGGTATCTACTCTTTTTGAGGACCACTCGGATTTGCTTGAAGAGTTCACTAGGTTTTTACCGGACTCGTTGGCGCCTCATACAGAAGCCCAGTTACTTCGGAGTCAAGCCCAACGGTATGATGACCGAGGATCAGGCCCTCTTGTGCGTCGAATGTTTATGGAGAAGGTATGGTATTGGTTATATTTCTTCCTGGTTCTAAAATTGTTTTCAGGTCTCTCTTTTCTTTGCTGATGTGTTTTTCATCATCAGGATCACCGACGAGAAAGGACTGTTGCTTCTCGGGGTGACCGTGATCATAGTGTTGACCGTTCTGACCTTAATGATGATAAATCAATGGTTAAGATGCACAGAGATCAGAGGAAACGTGTTGATAAGGATAATAGAGAAAGGAGAAGCCGTGATTTGGAAGATGGAGAAGCAGAGCAAGATAACTTGCAACATTTTTCAGAGAAAAGGAAGTCATCGAGAAGAATGGAGGGGTTTGAAGCTTACTCTGGTCCTGCTTCACATTCTGAGAAAAACAATCTAAAAAGTAAGCGACTTTTAGTTATATATGGAGAACTAACAACTTTTCTGTTTTTAAGGCTCCACAATTTCAGTTTTCTAATTTTCCAGTCAACAAGTATGTTCAAGTGCAACCAGTCTTTTCTGTTTTCTTATACTTACAATATCATATTTTTTGTACGTACTTTCATTGCGTTAGGTATGTACAACCAAGCATTTATGTTTTGTGAGAAAGTTAAGGAGAGATTATGCAGCCAAGATGATTATCAAGCATTCTTGAAGTGTCTCAATATGTTTAGCAATGGAATTATCCAAAGGAAAGATCTGCAGAATTTGGTAGGTCTCCAAATATCTTGTGTGTTGATACGTATAGGGGTAGATTTTTGTCTTAACGCCACTTTCTTGCATTCAGGTTTCCGATGTGCTTGGAAAATTCCCTGATCTCATGGATGAGTTCAATCAGTTCTTCGAACGTTGTGAGAGTATTGGTATTAGAGATTTCATACTGTCGTTTTACTAATTAAGTTATCTAGCTGTTTCTGATCATCATCCTTTTTGTGCAGATGGTTTCCAGCACCTCGCTGGCGTTATGAGCAAAAGTAGGCAGCAGTCTCCTAGCTTCTTGTCTATGAGTATACTTTTCTCTTTGTTTTCTACGTTATAGGAATATAAATAACACTGCTTGGTACACTTCCTGCAGAATCACTTAGTAGTGAAGAAAATTTATCTAGATCAATGAAGGGGGAGGAAAAAGAAAGAGAACACAAACGTGACCTTGAGGCTGCTAAGGAAAAAGAGCGATCCAAGGACAAGTACATGGGGAAATCTATTCAAGAGCTTGATCTATCTAATTGCGAGAGTTGCACTCCTAGCTACCGGCTTCTCCCTCCAGATGTAATAAGATTTTCAGAGTTCTATATTGCATCCAGTGACATTTTAACTGTACTTATATTATATCTTATTTGCAGTATCCAATCCCGTCTGTGCGCCACAGACAGAAATCAGGAGCTGCTGTTTTAAATGATCACTGGGTTTCTGTCACTTCAGGAAGTGAAGACTACTCTTTTAAGCACATGCGCAGAAACCAATATGAAGAAAGCTTGTTTAGATGTGAAGATGATAGGTACGTTTACATGAAGTATTACGCATATGATAGCTTTTGTAGTCTTTAAGTAATTTGTATGTTAAGATTGTTTACTTGCTTCTTGTTACAGATTTGAGTTGGACATGCTGTTGGAATCGGTGGGATCTGCTGCCAAAAGTGCAGAAGAATTGTTGAATATTATCATTGAGAAGAAAATAAGTTTTGAGGGCTCCTTCCGGATTGAAGACCATTTCACAGGTCTGTGGGCATTTGTTTACCAGCGACCTATATTAGTGATTGTAGTGCTCTCTGTTCCACCTCCCTTGCCATATCTTAAAGCCATCATCTTTTAGACTTACACTTGCCATTTTCTTATTGGCTTAATACAGCACTAAATTTAAGGTGCATAGAGAGACTTTATGGAGACCATGGTCTTGACGTGACAGACTTAATACGTAAGAATCCAGCTGCTGCACTTCCTGTAATTCTAACTCGATTGAAGCAGAAACAAGATGAATGGACAAAATGTCGTGAAGGTTTTAATGTGGTCTGGGCGGATGTGTATGCGAAAAACCATTACAAATCACTTGATCACCGCAGCTTCTATTTTAAGCAGCAAGATTCTAAGAATTTGAGTGCAAAAGGTAAGTAAAGTCTTGGAACGTGCTCAGTCCATCAGCGGACTTGTCCTTACCTTGAATTGCTTATAATCATCTGTTATGGATCTATCTTGCATTTACTTATTTGTTCTCATAAGTCTTTTTCTTTTTTTGTTGGTTAAATACCAGCGCTGGTGTCTGAAATCAAGGACTTAAAAGAGAAGTCTCAGAAAGAAGACGATGTTGTTCTGTCTATTTCTGCTGGTTACAGACAACCGATAATTCCTCACCTCGAGTATGAATATCTCGACAGAACTATTCATGAAGACCTGTTCAAACTAGTCCAGTTTTCTTGTGAGGAGATATGTTCTACAAAAGAGCAGATTGGTAAAGTTCTGAGGCTCTGGGCTAATTTTTTGGAGCTGATGCTTGGTGTTGCACCTAGGGCCAAGGGATCAGATTCTGTTGAAGATGTTGTAGAAACCAAGCATCACAGTGCATTTACCAGCGGGGAGGCTAATGTGAGTTCTGACGCGATTAGTTTGGTTTCCAGGCAACCAAAATTTGCTACCAATGGAGATGAGCATGCTTCATCTGGGGTCTCCAAACATGGTGGGACTGGTATTTTGAATAGGGATTCTTCAGGGAAAGAAAATTGTAAGGATGGTGATTCGTCTAATAAAGATGTTGCCACCTGTGCTGAAAAACCCCAAAAAGATCAAGAAATTGGAAATGGAGCCGATAAAAGATCCAGTGATGTTGATGAAATAGTGGCCGCGTCAAGTGCATCTTTCCCAAGTGGGGTCGAAAACAATAATGGTAAAGTAGGAAGCAGAGATTCGTCAGGTATTTTCAGGATTGAACTTTTTTGTTTTCTTCAGTTTGTGTGTAATACCTTCCTTAACGTGTCAGTGCTTTACTTTTATTTTCAAGGTTCACGGGGAATTTTATCCAAACCAAGTGAAGCTATAGATAAAGTTGATAGCATTCAACGTACGCAGGTACTGTATTCAGTTTTACATTTTAATTATATGTTCTGATTTGTCTTTTCTGCTTTTTGTGGACTCTTCTGACCATTCTCACTGTTCCTGACCTTTTCTCTAGGGAGTTGATATAGGCAGAACTATAGTCTTAGCAAATGGTGTGCACTCAGATACTTCTAAAGCCAACAGTAATTATGATGAATCTGGTGGTCCATCCAAAATTGAGAAGGAGGAAGGTGAATTATCACCTGTTGGTGATTCTGAAGACAACTTTGTTGTTTATGACGATCGTGGTTTGAAGGATACTGCCAAACCAGAACATTCAGTTGAAGCTGAAGGAGAAAATGATGAGGACGCTGACGATGAGGATGGTGATGATGCTTCAGAAGCTGGTGAGGATGCTTCGGGAACTGAATCTATTGGTGACGAATGTTCACAGGACGATAATGGCGTGGAGGAAGAGGGTGAGCATGATGAGATTGATGGTAAAGCTGAAAGTGAAGGAGAGGCAGAGGGAATGGAGTCACATCTTATAGAAGACAAAGGGTTGTTACCATCATCAGAACGTGTTCTATTATCAGTTAAGCCTCTTTCAAAGCATGTAGCTGCAGCGGCTTTGCTTGATGAGAACAAAAAAGATTCCAGAGTTTTCTACGGGAATGACGACTTTTATGTTCTTTTCAGGCTTCATCGAGTGAGTGCAATCGTTTCTGATGATTTGCTTTCTCACGTTAAATTTGAAAAAGTATTTTTTACCTTTAAAAAGATTTAGTAATTCTTTTTAACTGGGTTTTGTTTCCAGATCCTGTACGAGAGAATTCTGTCTGCAAAAACATATTGCTCCGGCGGTGAAATGAAACGGAGAAACACAAAAGATACTAGTTCACCAGATCCTTATGCAAGGTACATTCCTTAACCGAATCAATGTAGATATACAATTGGTCCATTGCTTCTATGTAGACTAGGCAGGTTTTTTGTTCACTTCAGTAAAAAGAATTCATAAACCCTCGTATCTGTATGTTCTGTAGGTTTATGAATGCTCTGTTTAGTCTGCTTAATGGCTCAGCTGAAAATTCCAAGTTTGAGGATGAATGCCGAGCTATTATTGGAAACCAGTCATATGTTTTATTCACCTTGGAAAAACTGATATACAAATTGGTTAAACAGGTAACATTCACTCGCTTTATTGGTTTTACGTTGATCATGTTTACTTTTCAGACATTATAATCCTTTTTAAATCTGACTTCGTTCCATCTGTTGCAGCTTCAAGCTGTCGTAGCTGACGATATGGACAATAAGCTTCTTCAGTTGTATGAGTATGAGAATTCCCGGAGACCTGGGAGGGTAGTTGATTCGGTATATTATGATAACGCTAGGATCCTCCTTCATGAGGAAAATATTTATCGGTTGGAATGTGTAAGAACCCTAAACCAATTCTCACCTTTCTCCTATCTCTTCATTGAGGATTAGTGATGATTCATTGACCCCGCAACTATTTTTTTTGTTCTTTCATATACGCAGTCTTCCTCTCCATCTCGTTTGTCAATCCAGCTTATGGATAACATAATTGAAAAGCCCGAGGCCTATGCAGTTTCCATGGAACCCACGTTTGCGAGTTATTTGCAAAATGAGTTCCTCTCCAACTCATCAGGGAAAAAAGAGCTACAGGACATTGTGTTACAAAGGTATATTGAGTTTCAGTAGCTTTCACACCTTACTCTAAACACATAAAAATTCAAGTATTTTTTGTGTGTGCAGGAACATGCGTGGATACACTGGTCTGGATGATCTTGCAGTAGCTTGCAAGGCCATGGAGGGCGTACAAGTAATTAATGGCCTTGAGTGCAAGATGTCTTGCTCTTCCTACAAGGTAACTATAGATTACTGGTCTTCAACCATACGGGTACAGAGTTTCTTGTTTACAAAATCAAGCTCTTATGTGATTCATAACATCTCGTGTTGTAGATTTCGTATGTTTTGGACACAGAGGATTTCTTCCACAGGAAGAAGAAACAAAAGAAGAGCAACAACTTGTCAGTGGATAAATTATCACAGAATAGAATAGAAAGATTCCACAAATTTCTCTCAGCTTCAAGATGACAGCAAACAAGAACACGCAAAACTTTCATCTTCTCTTTACTTCAACACACTAAGGAAGGTTAGAGTCGGACCAAGTTCTCTCTGCAACCTTCCCTATCCTTGCACAGTAGTGTGTATTTTCTAATTTTAGGCTTGAAAAAAAATGTATGTTTGTAAATATTGGAAACACATACATGGTTATGCTCTTCGTTTGTATCTACATAGACAGTTTCAAAATTCAAAAGAGAGATTTTTCTTCTTATATAAATATGATTTTAAAACTATTGTATATAATCTCTCTCTTTCGAATTTTCCTCAAGAACACTAACCATATCTCTCCTCAGTGCAAAATTAACCTGTTATGATCAAAACCTAACCAGAACTAACTAATCTGGTCAAAGCTCTTCAAGATGGTTCTCCTACCTACGATTCTTCTTGACCTCTAGCTTTTTCTATTCATCCCAAAACGAATATCCATGTCCTCTCACAACCTTTCTCACCTCAGGCTGCTGGAGAAAGTTCTTTTCTCTTTCAGATTTTTTTACAATACCTCCTTTATCGACTCCTGAAACTTCCCCTTTCGAATCTATTACCCGCTGCTCTGCATATTGTTTTCCTGAAAACCAGCCTTGAATCATATCTTCAACATTTTCATTTGGTCTCATACCCTTTTCCTTCATCTCTTTATAGTACCCATATGCTTCTTCTATCTTACCATTTAAGAACAGACCATGTATCATCACAATGTATGAACTAAGGTCTGGACCAACGCCCTTTTCCTTCATCTCATTCCACAACAATAACACATTATCAAAATCGCGCCACCTACATAACTTACGGATCAGCATTATGTATGTATCCACAGTTGGTTGACAACCCATCTTTCTCATTTTAGCTAATAGCTCAAACACCTCTTCTCCCGTTCTTAGAATCCGCATAAACGCATGGTATGTACGGATTGTTGGGAAGAGTCCTTTCTCCAGCATCTCATCGAAAACCTGTTTAGCCTCTTCAGTTTTTCTAGCCTTGCATAGAGGTTTGATGAGAGAGTTGTAAGTAACAACATTTGGCTCCATCCCTTTCTCCTCCTCCATTGTCTTCATCAAATTCCTCGCCTCGGAGACAAAACTAGCTTTGGCAAGAGCGTGAATCACCGCGTTGTACACTTTTCTATCTGGCTCTATAGACTCTTTCTTCATCCGATCAAAAAGTTTGAGAACCTTATTCAAGCTACCACCTTTCGAATAGCAAGATATCATGCTTGAATAAGACACAACATCATGTTTGACTCCGACATTTCCCATTTCCATCCAGACTCGTTCAGCCTCCCGTGGGCTACCAATCACGTTACACCATCCATTGAGAACTATGTTAAAACTTTTGGCATCAAACGGATACGTATCCTTATTACAGAAGATCAAATGCTCAGCATCTGAAACATTCTTATATCTACAAAGAGCAGAGAGCAAACTCTGAAAATCATCAATCCCCATTTCAAGTTTGAATCTTCTGTAGGCGTGGAACGTGTTTATCGCTTTCCCAACATCATGAACCGCACAATACTTCCTAATCATGATCAAAAGTGTCTGTGAGTTCACAAGAGAAGGGCTAAACTTTCTCATCTCATCAATCAAAGTCCAAGCTGTATCAAACTTCCTCATTTTACCAAGAATCGAGATCATAGAGTGATACTCACGAACCGAACGAACATAACCCTGCTGCTTTCCTGCCCAAACAAAGAAAGTGAAAGCAGTTTCCCAATCATTACGAGCTTGAGAAAGAATCTCCACCACCAATTCATTTGATGGCTTCACATCACATTCCTCAAGCTTGTTCCTCAGTTCCTTCCGGTCACTCCCACAATCTTTCAACAGCTTCACAATCGTCCCAACATCCTTTGAAACAACCTCATCACTTATAATACAACCAAGATCAATGTCAATCTCTTCCTCACTTTCATCATCCTTCTCAATGTTACTCCGAGTAAATCCCACTTGCTCTGAATCAGCTATGGAAGTAGAGAACATAGAACACAGACCTAAAGGAAGCACACAAGCTATGGGAGGTTCCAAATACGGTCGAACGATACAGATATTGCTCAAACTAGGCAAAACATTACTAGATCTTAAACAATTGAATGCAGGAGCCCTAAAGATTGATAGCCTTAATCTAATCAGAACAATTCCTCTCATTTCAAGAACAGTAACAGAACCAGAGAAATCACAGGTCTTTTGTGATTCTACCGACCAAAGTTCTTCACTTTAGCCACGTTTTGCAATACCCAATCGATGATTTAAGAAGTAAACATAAGGAATCGATACAGAGTTACTGATTATCAAATCCGACAAGTTGTTAACTTGAAGAGAGACTGTACGAGAAGAATCAGAGAGTGAATGAAGTTGAAGCTGAGGTTATTCACAAATGGGCTTCTTTTTTCCTATTTAATTTCGTTGGCCCATTAAGTTTCTTCAGCTATTTTTTCAGGCATTTAAAACTTTTGGGCCGGGGCCGTGTTTGTGTCATATATTTTAAGATGGTTTTATTTACATTTTGTATTTGTGACAGCTCCAAGATGATTCTTCGCAGCAGCGTGTTGTAACTTCAATCCTTTTATTTTTGCAACAAAAACAAATAGCTGAAACTTAATAGTGCTTAGGGTATTTCTCTCCTCCTTTTTTGATAATTCGGGTGATACAGTTCAACAGACACCATAAATTCCAAACCATGCCGCTAGAACTTTTTTTCCTAGCTGGTTCTCGGATCAATGGGTCATGAGACCCGACTAATCTCAGGGCCAGAGAGAGCGATGTGAAAACCCATGACATCATATTTGTGGAGTAGTTTCTAGGATAAATTGAATTTGAGTAGCTCATTAATTATAACCACTAGAGGACTCGTGTGGGCTTCTCTTTATTAATTTTTTTATACATGACTTTACTATAATTTGAGAATTAAGATGTTTGGAGGATTTTTTGGATATTGAAAGCTTGTTTAGTGCATATGCATTGACCGGATTTTATCGATTTTGCATTTTGGTAAGTGAGAAAATCATACAACACTTTTATTGATTTATTAAATTTTCCTTAGGAAAAAAGGAATACCCAAACGCGAGTGTCTTGTGTTACAAGGAAACAAGTATTTTTGATCTAATAATTAATTACCATAACATGCATGCTTAACCCGTAGTGCAATGTATGGTTTTCCGGGGAAGAGGATAAGAAAACAATGGTTGACGAGGCCATTGATGGCGTGGCAACAATCCTTGCCCAAACCTTTGAGATCTCCTTTAGTGGCAGCTTTCACAGCATCCACACAACCTTTAACCTTCTTTATTGACGAGAAGCAATCACCGGGATTTGGTATCGGCGCTTGAGCTTCGGATTGATTATTACAAAGCAACGCCATGATCACAGATAAAAAGAAGAACATCATTGTGACCATTTGTTTTGTTCCCATTTTTTTTTTAGATCTTGTAGGGTGTCTGAGAAGTGGAAAAAGAAGTTTTAGGGTTCTTATAGAAAATGGACATGGACTAAATATGAGAATTTTGGTAAGTCATTTAATTGCTACATTTGAATAACAAACATTTGGTAAGCATATTTATTGTTTTCAATACAAAAATATTTTGGTAATAAATTGAAAGTGTCTAACAGAATATTTAGGAATTTTATAAATTGAAGTTGACTTTCATAAATTTATATTAAAAAATGTATGAAAAAAAAGAGAGGAAAAGAATGGTTGTAGTAGAATTAGATTTTCGAAATTTTGAAACACTATAAAGGGAAATTCCAAAAAAAGATTTATTGGTTTCATGAAAAAATAGAGAAGTTAACTTTTACATCTGAGTTATTGCATGTTATGTTTTTGGAAATAAAAAAACTCAACATGCAATACAGATTTTTCTACCGAGACTTGTGAAACAGTCTACTTAAAAACAGAGAGGTTAACTTACATATGAGTTATTGCCGAGAAGCAATGGGTGTTGATGAAATGTCCAAAGTGTTTTCTGGAGAAGCTTACATGCAAGCGAATCAACTTGATCTCCAAGCAGATCATTGGATCCAACTAATCTCTGGGACAAAGGAGCCATGTGAAAACCCATGACATCCACACAATTGTGGAGTAGTTTCTAGGACAAATCGAACATGGGGTAACTCATTACTTATAACCTCCCCTAGTCTCACTAGCTACCACTAGACCACTCGTGTAGGCTTCTCTTTATTTTTTTTGTACATGAGTTTATAATTTGAGAATTAATTAAGATGTTGTTGGAGGATTTTTTGGATGTTGAAAACTTGTTTAGTGCATATGCATTGACTGAATTTTATTGATTTTGGTAAGCGAGAAAATCAAACAGAACTTTGACTGATTTATTAAATATTCTTAGGAAAAAAGGTAATACCCAAACGCGGAGTGTCTTGCGTTACAAGGAAACAATTATTTGATCTAATAATTAATTAAAAACACATGCATCCTTAACGAGTACTGCAATGTAGTGTTTTCCGGGGAAAAGGATCGGAAGACAATCGTCGGCGAGGCCATTGATGGCGTGGCAACAATCCTTGCCCAAACCTTTAAGATGTCCTTTAGTGGCAGCTTTTACAGCATCGACACAACCTTTAACATTCTTTATTGACGAGAAGCAATCACCGGGATTTGGTATCGGCGCTTGAGCTTCGGATTGATGATGACAAAGCAACGCCATGATCACTGATAAAATGAAGAACATCACTGTGAAGATCTGTTTTGTTCCCATTTTTGTTTTTTGGAATTGGACAGGCTTTTTTAAAAAGATCTTGTATTGTAGTGTGTCTGAGAAGTGGAAAAAGAAGTTTTAGGGTTCTTATAGAAAATGGGCTTGGAATAAATATGAGAGTTTTTGTTAGTCATTTAATTGTTACAATTGAATAACAAACATTTGGTAAGCATATTTATTGTTTTCCATACAAAAATGTTTTAGTAATAAATTGAAATTTTCTTTACAGAAGTTTTAGAAATTTTATAAATTGAAGTTGACTTTCATAAATTTTATTACAAAATTTATGAAAAAAACAGAGAGAGAAAAAGAATGGTTGTAGTAGAATTGGATTTTGGAAATTTTGAAACACTTTAAAGGGAAATTCCAAAAAAAAAAAGATACATTGGTTTCATGAATCCTCAGACAGTAACTCTTTCTTGATCATCTTCAAGATCTCATTCTATGATATCTGAAAAAAGCCACAAGAAAATACAGATTTTTTTTTCTAAATAAAACTTACTTGTGAAACAATCTAGTAAAAAAATAGAGAAGTTAACTTTTACATCTGAGTTATTGCATGTTATATTTTTGGAAAAAAAAAAACTCAACAGGCAATACAGAATTTTCTATCTAGAGATTACTTGTGAAACATTCTACCTAAAAACAGAAAGGTTAACATACATCTGAGTTATTGCAGAAAAGCAATGGATGTCGATGAAATATCCAAAGTCTTTTCTGGAGAAGCTTTACATGCAAGAGAATCAACATGATCTCCAAGCAGATCAACTTGTAAATTTTCTAAGTTTCATATGATTCATTAAAAAATCTCACAATAAAGAATGAAATCACAAACTGTTTTACCTCAGTCTCTGCCTTCCTGAGATTCTCAGACCTAAGAACAAAAGATGTTCTATAAACTGATTCTTTTCGCCTTAACTATGCGATAAAATATATCGTTGAATCAATATTTATCTTCAAGTTATGTAACCTCAGGAAAGAAACAAAAGATCGTTGTTCTTATAAATAGCCCTCTTTCTACTCACCTGAAAGTTACCATCTTTAAACGACTTACCAGAAAAGGAGCTTTGCAAGGTATTTACAGGTCTTTTGTGATTCTACAGACCAAATTTCTTGACTTTGGCCACGTTTTGTAATACCCAATCGATGATTTATGAAACCGACAAGTTCCTCAATTTGAAGAATATCACCGCTTTAAAGCCGAAGAAGAGACTGTAAAATAAGAAAGAATCAGAGAGTGAAAGCTGAGGTTATTTCAAGCATGGGCTTCTTTTTTCCTATTTAATTTGTTTGGCCCATTAGGTTTCTTCAGCCTATTTACTTTCTCAGCCCATTTATCTTTTATTTTGTAACCCCAAAACGTTTTAAATGTATTTAGATCTTCGTTGGTGTTAGTGACCGGCGTCTGGTGGCTCCGTTTGCGTCGACGTCGCTCTTCACTTTATTCTTGTAAGTATTTCGAAGATTTTTCCTTCAATTTAGAATTATAGTTTTGGAACTAATTTTCTTGGTCGACGGACTCAATTTTCTCGTTGATCGGTGAATTGTTCTTATGTGGAAACTTTATAGATTGCACAAGATCTTATTTGTTAAAATGCCTAAAAGAAACTGAGAATTGGTTTACTTTTTCATTATTCCCTTGAAGAAGTTTATATCTTGTTAGGTGTTGTGTTGCGTTGTTGATTGATAGAAACAAAATGTTGCGCTTTGAACGGGCAGAGAAATAAAGAAAATGGAGGACTTGCAAATTCTGGCGAAGCAATGGTTGCACCAAGGAATTGAGTTTGTTCTATCAAAAGAGACGACTAAATTTTTTAATGCCACTTATGTTCTATTTCTAGCGATCATTATGCTTTTTTTTCGTAAGTATTAGACACCATCCTCACACATTGATGATTTCCTAATTCTGTATGAGATTTTAAGTAGTTGGATTTTGCAGATCGCTTGTTCAGACCTAAGAAAACCAATATAGTACTCTTCTCTGGTCTAAGCGGAAGTGGCAAAACAATGCTCTTCAATCGAGTGAGTATTTAGGGTTTCGAATAATGCTTTTTACTTTACGACTAGGTGAATGTTGTGTCATTTTTAAGATGGTTTTATTAACATTTTGTGTTTGTGACAGCTCCGAGATAGATCTTCGCATCGGGGTGTTGTAACGTCAATGGAACCGAACGAAGGCACCTCTGTGCTTCACACTAAAATCACTATGGTAGAGAAAGATCTTCATTTTGGTTTTGTTTATTCAAGAATGTGAAGTGTTTTATGGACTAAACATACATTGCCATGTGTTTAAACAGAGTGGAATAACAAAACCTGTTCATCTTTTGGATGTTCCTGGGCACTCTCCTAAGCTAGAAGAATACTTGCCTCTAGCAACCGCTCTTGTGTTTGTCGTAGATGCGATGGATTTTCTCCCAAATTGTCGGGCAGCTTCAGAGTAATTTATCAATTACCACATATATAAGAGATGATTTGCTTAGGTATATGTTATTCTTACAACACTTAAAGATGGTTTGTACTTCTCCAGGTACCTTTACGACATTCTGACCAATGCGAGCGTTGTTACAAATAAGATCCCGGTTCTGCTTTGCTGTAACAAGACAGATAAAGTAACTGCATACACCAAAGATTTTATCAGCAAGCAGATGGAGAAACAAATGTGAGATTGATTTCTTTTTATCTATATCTAAATCCTGAAGATAATAAGCTCTCATTGATATTCCTTTTGTTAATGTGTGTGTTTCGCAGAGAGAAACTTCGGGTTTCGAGGATCGCAATATCAACAGTGAATGACTTCACTCTCGGGATTGAAGGAGAAGTGTTTTCCTTTTCGCATTGCCAAAACAAAGTCACGCTCGCTGAGTCATCTGGACTAACAGGAGAAACAGATCAGGTACAAGAGTTCATCAGAGAACACGTCAAGCCTTGAGAACCGAAATGTGTGAGCATCTCAAAGATTGAATATTGAGATTGATATTTGTAGCAGGATTTTTGGATGTTGAAATCGTGTTTAGTTCCTGCATTGACTAGATTGTTGTATTGATTTTGGTAAGTGAGAAAATGAAACAGCAATTTTATTGATTTATATAATAGTTTCTTAGGAAATAAGGTATACTCATAGTCTCATACACAGAGTGTCTTGCATTACAAGGAACAAGTATTTGGTCTAATAATTAATTAACACCACATGCATCCTTAACGGGTGCTACAATGTATGGTTTTCCGGGGAAAATGATCGGAAAACAATCGTCGACGAGGCCATTGATGGCGTGGCAACAATCCTTACCCAAACCTTTAAAATCTCCTTTAGTGGCAGCTTTCACAGCATCCACACAACCTTGAACCTTCTTTATTGACGAGAAGCAATCATCGGGACTTGGTTTCCGCTGCGCTTGAGCTTCGGATTGATGATGACAAAGCAACGCCATGATCACTGATAAAATGAAGAACATCACTTTGATCTGTTTCGTTTCCATTTCTGAGTTTGTTTTCCTGAAATTGGACAAGTTTTTTAAAGATACTGTAGTGTGTGTCTGAGAAGTGGAAAAAATGGGTTTTAGGGTTCTTATTGGAAAATGGTGAATTGGACTGACTAAGAGAATATTGATGAGTCATGTAATTTTTACTAGTCATGTTACAAATGTATAACAAACATACTTATTGTTTTCAATACAAGAAGATTTTAGTTAATAAAATTAAAGTTTCTTTACAGATTTTTAGAAACCATATACATAAATGAAGTTGACTTTCATAAATTTATATTAAAAAAATTAATGAAAAAAAAAAGAGAGAAAAAGAAGGGTTGTAGTGGAATTGGATTTGGGAAATTTTGAAACATTTAAGTGACAGAAAAGGGATTTCCCAAAAGGAAAAGAAAAAAAATTCTATGAATCCTCAGATGATAACTCTTTCTTGATCATCTTTGAGATCTCCGATATCTGAAAAAAGCACAAGAAAATACAATTTTTTTTTCTAAATAAAACTCACTTACTTGTGAAACAATCTACTTAAAAATTAGAGAGGTTAACTTACATCTGAGTTATTGCAGAGAAGCAATGGATGTTGATGCAATGTCCAAAGTATTTTCTGGAGAGTCTTCACAAGTGAATCAACTTGATCTCCAAGAAGATCAACCTGCAAATTTTTCGCAGTTTCATATTACTCATTAAAAGTTCTCACATTTTAAGAATGAAATCACAAACTATTTTACCTCAGTTTCTGCCTTCCTGAGATTCTCAGACCTAAGAACAAAAGCTGTTCTATAAACTGATTCTCTTTGCCTTAACTCTGCGATAAAATCCATCGTTGCATCAATCTTTATCTCCAAGTTTTGTAACCTCAAAAAAGAAACAAAAGATCATTAGTTAAGATTCAACAAAAAGGTTTTGATTTGTTTTTTCAAGAACTCTTTTTCTACTCACCTGAAAGTTACCATCTTTAACTTCTCTTGAATCTTGAAATCAAACTCATCGTAGAGTAAAGAAATTTCCAAGCAGGCTCTGTTGACTTCTTCCTCAATCACTCGTTTATTATTTGCTTCAATCTTTTCATGATTCTCCACAGTCTCTGAAACTTCTCTTAACAACTCTGTAACAATAATCCAATTTAGTTCTTGTCTGAATTCTTCATCTTCAAGAAGAATCTTATAATCTTTCTCCCAATTCAAATTCTCTAAACAATCCATACATTTAACCTCGGATTCGATCTTTTCACTTTTGATCTCTTCTTCTTCCTCCGCTTTTCTATTTTTTGTGATCTCATCTTCTTTTAAACCTTTGAGCAAGGTCAAGTAAGTATCTTCCAATATTATTAATTTCATCTCTGTATCTTCTTTCTCCTCTATCGCATTGTCTGAAAACACCGATCTATTCTTCTGCATTTTCATCCAAACATCATCCAAATTGTCATCCACTACCACTTCATGATCATGCTCATGTCTATCACCATCATCATCATCGAACAATTGTTCGAATAGCTTAGTGTTAAGACTCATCAAGCTATCAAGACCTGCAACAATATCATCAATAGCTCGCTTCGAGCTAGAGCTGTTGCAGCTCTTCTGTCGTTTAATAGACTCGATCTTAGGAGGAGCAAGCTCTTCGCTTTTCCTCCTAATGATTGATTCATGACTCTTTATCAGCTTCGAAACAGGAAAATTGCTCGAATCTTGTTCTTCTCCTCCATCTTCTTTTGCTTCTTTATCATCTCCAATGTCATAATCTATTGAAGATGATGATGATATTGTAGCTGCTGTGGCAACACATGATCTAGGAGATGATGATCTATGGATGATGATCTGATCAAACTGAGATTCTAAACACTCTACTTCTCTACGAATCGAACAAACCCGATCTTTAAAACCCGATTCATAATCTCTTACAACCATCATTACCTTCTCCATCTTCTCCTCTAAACCATTCATGAAACCTTTTATCAGTAACGCCATTGAATCTCTCTCTATTGACCATCTCCAACTCTCCTCAATAGGACCCAATTCCGACAAGAATATCGCGTGATGCATCTTGTTGAAAGCAAGATCCATTGTCCCTTTCAAAACATCAATATCAACCCCTGAAGGATCCTCTGTTTCTCCTCTCAATCCATCGTACTCTGTCTCAAGCTTTTGTCTAAGATTCATCACTTGTTGATCAACAGAGCTCTTCAGCTCCGAAAACTCATCTTCTTTAATAAAATCCCCAATCTTACTATGAAATCTCTTCCTCTCAAGATCTTGCAAATGAACCAACTCTGTTTCTTTACTCTCCAACACGTTTCTCAGAGACTCTTGGTTCTCAGACATCTCTAACAACTGTCTGTCTTTCTCAAGGATTGCTAATTCGGTCTCTAAGAGACGGTGGTGAAGTCTGTCTTTAATCTCTCTCAGATCCCGAACCACTTCCTCGTGGTTACTCTCTAGTTTATCGGTTTCTTGTCGGACAAAACTAAGACAGCTCTCGAGCTGTATCACAGCGAGCTCGTAGAAAATAGATATGGCATTGAGACGGAGGAGAAGACCGTGCTTGGTTTTGATCTTTTCATGAGCTTTGTCCATTGCTTGTTGAACAAGTAACATCATTGTCGAATCCGCCATTGAAAACTTCACTTTCCCTTCCACTTCCTTCATTATATCTTTCATTTTTCTTCAATGGCATCCCCAAGAGATTAAAATTTATTCTCATCTTTTGTTAACAATATTTCTTTAGAGTTTAGAATTTTAGTTGACCTATTCTTGAGGATCTCAAATACAAAACTCTCGGATTTGTTTACTAATATAAAATTTGAATTTTGATTATTTATTTATTATATATGCAAACTTTAAGCTTTGGTTCTGGAGATTTCAGATCGTTTCATAATCCAATCCAAAACATCACCGAACACCAAGTCAACGTTCTCTTCCGACTCTCCAATCAGCTGATGCCACATCCCTGGATAAATCTTTATTGTCTTGTCTCTGCTACTGCATCTCCGGTAAAGCTCCTCGACAGAGGCCGGATCGCAGACGACGTCGTCTCCACCGTGCACAATCATCAACGGGACTTCAACTTCTTCAAACCTGCTTTGAAGATCCTCGCAGACTCGTACGAGCTCGTAGGCCGTGGCTGCTCGTGGTTTACCGACGGTTCTGTTTGGGTTAGCATAGGCGAGTTTCCGTTTCCATGGTTCCTTGAAAGAGACGCCGGCGATGGAGCCGCGAGTGGGGACGACGCGCCAGGTGGGGATGAGAGTAGCTGCTAGGGTTAAGAGGTGTTGTAACGGCCAGGGAGGTTTGAATTTGTGGCTGATCGAGCACATTGCGCCGCTGAGGATAAGACCGTTCCATTGGTGTTTCTGGCGGAGGGTAATGTAGAGAGCGATTGCGCCACCAAGGGATTCGGAGTAGAGGAAGGAAGGGAGAGAGGAGGAGGATGCGTGACGCTTACGAAAGTCGTCGAAAAAAGAGATGCAGTCCTCGACGATAAGGTTGATGTTTGGGATGTGAGCGGTTAAACCGTCTGAGAAGCCGTGGCCTTGGTGGTCGATGGCGCAAGTGAGGAATCCAGATTTTGCGAAGAGGACGGATGTCAGTTGGAGGAACCAGCTGGATTCTCCGGTAAAGCCGTGGACAACAGCGATGAGGCCGAGTGGTGGACGGTTGAGTGGAGTCCACCATTGGGTAAAGAGTTTGAGACCGGTGGGGTTGGTGACGTAGGCAGAGGAGTGGATGACGGAGTGGCGGGAGTAGAATTCGGCGGCAGAGAGAGAGCCGAAGGGGCTTGAGGCGTTAGCTTCTGAGACTGGGTGGAGTCCCATCTTTTAGTAGTACCGTTAAAGAGGTCTTTAAATTCGTATATTTGAAGTAAAAGACTGCAATGCTTCTTGTGTGACATGCTAAGTTTACTTACCTACTGCTGTTTTTTCGGTTGGTTTCGTGTTCATAAGAATTTCTTCTTCTTTTTGTTTTTCTGTTCTAAAGTTCTTCTACCTATATTTATTAAGAAACAAAATAAATCAAACATAACTCACCTACCTTATTGTATCATATGTTCTACTTCTATCCACATAAACCAGACGGAATTAAGAAACTAAACTCCGATAACGATATTTGATTAAAATAACAAATTTAAACTAAACACGTTTTCAGATTTAAATTACTTTGGTTAATCACTATTCTTCTGAAAAATAAATAAAAATTGACCACCCTTGTGTAATTTATCATGATGGGTGGTTTGGTGAAGTGGGTACACGTGAGAAATTAGACTAAATACTCAAACCACCTACTTGAACAAGAACAATATTGAAAAAGTCAATTAGTTGATTAAAAGAGATTAATGAAACAAATTATAACAATTATACACAAATAGCACTAAGATCCATTTGAAGACATTTCTCTAGCCAAGAAGGAAGGCATGATCTAAGTATGCTTTTAACGATCCATTCTACTTACTAGTGATTCTTATTTTCCTTTGTTAATAAACTTTGATTAGCTAACACTATCTAGACATTTAAACCTAATTAGAAGAACTCAAAGAGGTGGAAATTTGCATGGGGGGCATTGATAGATAATAACTTAACGCTTAGATTAAAGAAATCAAAATGGGGGAGAAGAATATACATTGGTGTTTCTTTCTTTTTCTGTCTCCTTTTTCTGATTCTCTGATATTACAGCAACCCAACAACACAGCTGAGATGTAATCTATTCTCCAAACCTCTTAAATGATGTCCCAATAGCATGCACCTGAGATGAAACAGACGATCGATTCGATGAGATTAACAAGCTGTGTTCTAATTATTTGCGCATAAGAGGAGTTAAAAGAACTTACCAGAAAAGGAGCTTTGCAAGGTAATCCCTGGATGTGTCTACCTTTCTACCAGTTCCATCACCACCTTCTGTAGTCCTTATGCCAGGATTTTGCATGAAATTTGAAGTAGTCTGGTCTTCGAACAGCCTCTCTAATACGTTTTGGACAAGTTGGTTCACAATCTCTTCCACTTCCGGTGAAGAAAGTTGAGATAACTCAGTCACCTGTATATATGATTCTGGTCATCAGACTAAAAATCTTGAGACTGGGAATAAAAATCAAAGGAACCTCAACGTTTAGTACCATCTCGGGATCTAAGGAACGCAAATAATCCAACAAATCATTCTTGTTTCCTTTCTCACATTCTATCCGTAAAGCTTTCTTCTTTTGTGAATCTAGCTCCTGAATTATACATTAAGAACAAAACAAGTATTAGGAGCTTAAAAGTATCACAAACCAGACATAAACCAAAGACCTTCACATGCTATCTTTTGACATTACCTCTTTCATGGAAGATAACTCAGACTGCAAATGCTGAATATAACTCAACGCTTCAGGTGACAAGTCTCCAAACACCTGAGGACTCAATCTCTCTAACTCCTCAACACAATTCCCTAAATCCTCACTCACTCCCTTCTCTGAACCAAATCTAACATTGTCTTTCGAAGATTGATCCTCCTCCTCCTTTCTAGGATCAATCGGTATATCGAAATTCCTCCTCAGTGATACACGATACTCCGCATTCCACAATGTATACCTAAAACCACAAAATCCCTAAATTCAAAATGTTCCAACAATTTTCCCATTAGAGATATTCAAAATCCGGATGGTTGATTTTACTTACCCGGTGATGATGGAAGAAATAAGGAGACGATAAAGAGGCTTCTCGGAGATGGTAACGGAAACGGAGAATTGATCGGAAGGAAGAAGTCCAAGCATAGAAGAAATCGTCTGCTTCATCGAATCCTTAGCTGAATCGGATAAGCCTTTAGAGATAACAGACGTATCAAGCGGCTGGATCCGATTCACCAAATTCGCGATCACAGCGAAACCTCGATCTAACTTAGACCGACGAGTAGATACATATGAATCGTCGGAGGAAACTCCACCACCGCTGAGACAGCTAATTACAGCGGAGGAAGACACCGCACGATTCGGAGCACAAGGTAACCGGTGAGGAGATGACGACGGTGGTGGTTGGTCAAGGATTAGCTTCTTCTTTGATAGGTCTGTTACACGAGAGAGCATGAAGAAAGCTCGTGCTGATGCGGCCGCCATTAATAAGAGAGAGTCTCGAGCTCTCTGTTTCTGTTCTCTCTCCGCTGTGTGGCTGCGTAATATGCGTTGGGTATTGGAAGAAGAATCTTTTTGTTTTTAATTGTTTCCTTTAATATTTTTGATAATTACGATTATTTGTTTTATGTACACACTGATTTATTGATTTTTTTGTTTAAGAAAAATCGTCCTTCGTTCGTTTTATTTATCTGAGCCCACTAAGCCTAGATTTTGGTCTTTTCTTGTGTTTGGTCGACTGATAGAAACTCATCCTTACGGGTTAATCAAGAAACTGACTCTTGTAAGAAGATTTCTACTCCGAGTACTATAGAACTTTCTAGATTCCCATCGCAAAACCAACTAAAAAATATCTCAAAAGTAAAATAAATTTTATTTTTAGTTAACTTTTTTTCTGAAATCTTTTATTTATACAGTTTAGATATACTAAAATAAACTATATTTTTACATGGTAACTCGTTAAAAAGAGTTTGCTTTTATATACTTCCCTCAAAATGATTTTGCATAATAGTTTCTAGCCAATCCAGCAGTTACCATTACGACAGTTTCTTAGCCTACGATAAAAATCGAACCATACCAAACTACAAAAGCATTAACAGATTCTAGTTTTAACTTAGCACTTTTAAAAATTCCTTTCAACATAGATATATAATAGAACTGAAATGGTTTCCATTTGTAACAATAAAGAAACGCTAGAAAACTGAACGGTTAGCTACTTTTAGTTTATTTTTTAACTATTTTCTTTTACAAAACAACCAAAAGTTAACGCTCTCATTTGCAAGTAATAATAATCTCTATAGAAAGAGTTTTTCTGTAGTTTATAACGCAAAAGAGCACTAGAAATTTGGCTTTTGATCAGAGAATTGAAGTAACGCCCCGCAAGTTAATCTACCTGATTAAGTCATTTCTTCCGACCAAACTCTTCTTGACATGTCCTAAATGTCTGGTGGTAATGCTCAAAAAGACTAATTAACGCTGTTCACAAAAGAAACTTTGATTTGTAAAAAGTCCCCACAGATTATTATAGAGATAAGGAAAACATATACGAAAGAAACTAAAATATTTCATAGAAAGCAAAACTGTGACATAAATAGAGAAGAAAGTAGTTTTTTTACCAGGATTGCAATACTGTGGTTGGTATAGAGTAGAAAGGGCTTCGATCTCTCCAAGTCGACCTCTTGGCCTAATGTTGTTTCCTACATTGTTCATCTCACAAGTGCCTCCAGGAGTGTATGGTCCAGAGGCAAAGTTCTTCACGTCCGGTTTCACATCACATTGTTCTTGCTTGATAACAATGTTTGTGTTTTGTTTTCCATAACGCTTGCTGTCTTCAGAACAACCTGGTTTGTTTCTCTTTGCGTTAACGTTTGTGAGTTCGGTCCCAAATGCCCGCTTTTTAGGCACATTACGATCACATAAGCTTGCAGAACCAGTAAGGAATCTGTTTTCAAAAATGGTTTTGGACCCCAACCACCTATATGCCGGCTTCTTAGTCACTGGGACATGAGTCTGCAAGAATACAAAAGACAAAAACAAAACAAGAAGATGAGAGATTGGAATGTCCAAGATTGTGCCTATTGTAATATCTTAGGAACAGGCTCATATAGTAATTGTACCTTCTCGATTAGCTTCATTGAGGAAAAGACATTTGCAATGTCGTAAAGGCGTCTAACTTTAGCTGCTTAAAGTTTACAGAGATGGGGTTTGGTAATTGCTTCTGTATGTAATAATAGTCAGAGAACAAAAAAGATTTAGGGGAAGTAATTAGAATTACTTCTCATATTCATATCCTGAGACTCAATCAGCAATGCTTTTGTAGCGCTATCGAATGTTATCAGATCATCCTGACATCAAAGTAGCAACAAGAGAGGTGTCAATTAATTGGTCAGTGGTCAGACTTGTTTAGAGAGATGGCATACAACATATTCACTTACATCAGAGCATAAAAACAGCTTCACAAAGTTCTGTGCAAGTAGCCAGAGAGTTCTCTCCTTCTTGTTGTCTAAAAAATAGCAAAAAAAAAAAAGGTTAGGCTAGTTAGCTTCCAACACGAATCCTATCATGAACAATTTCACTGACTAGAGCATTCTTACGCAAAAATCACTAGCGGGAACTTGTTTTCTTTCGTAACGGATTCTAGATTGAAAGTAAATGAATGGACTACATAGGAAAATGCCTAGAGTAAAACTGAGTCCTTCACTAATCAATGATGTTCCAACATAAGATATTACCAAGTTAGCTTCCAACACGATACTTACTAGATCATTCTTATGCACAATCACTAACAAGGACTAGTTTTCATTCGTATCGGAGTCTAGATTGAAAGTAAATGAATGGACTAAATAGGAAAATGCCTAGAGTAATACTTAGTCCTTCCCTATAATCAATGATGCTCCAACATAAGAATGTTCCAACATAATACATCAATGATGCTCCAACATAAGAATGTTCCAACATAAGACATCAATGATGCTCCAACATAAGAGACATTACCAAGTTTGGGAGATGGTGAAAACTCTTGATCATCAGGAGTTAACATGAAAGCTTCTTCTCTTTCTTTCTCATAAATGACCTATTCAAATAAGAATCTCGTTTCATCGATGTTTTGGCAGAATCATAAGCACAACTAAGTAACTATCCAACCAAAAGAATCAACAATCACAAAATCTGAATATGAAATTACCATCTCTGATTTGGTCACATAAGGGACGATCCCATACTTCTCTCTCATTCCTTCTTCCTGTAAAACAAAAGAGACAAAACTCAATAAGTAACCCTTCTCAATCAAAACAATCCTGAAGAAGCTAAACGAAACAAAAAAAAACATATAAAGATTGAATCGTTTTTTAAGTACTTTGAGTTCACATAGAGCACGAGGAACTGCTCCAAAACCTTTCCACGAATACTGATTCTTCCCACTTCTTGCAACAAGCTGCGTTAAAAAAAAAAACACAACACCACAAAACCTAATCACCTCAAATCAATCGAACACGAAGAGCGTAAATAAATAAAACATCATCATCAACATCAAATATTTTACCCCAATACTCTCCAATATATTCACCACATCATAAATACGGCGACGTTCAACTCCTACAATTTCAGATATCAACAAAATCAAGCTTTATTTATCTATCGAAATCTGATATAACAAAGCCAAAGATTTATTTTTATTTTTCTTATATTATCAATTGAATACGCATAAATATATTATCAAAAATCCAATCGAACCAAAAATAAATGGGAAGACATAAATAAAATCACCTAATTTCGCGGCGGCATCATCGAGCCCAATCAGATCAACATCGGGACGATTATACAGTATCAAGAAACTGAAAATAAACAGGAAAACATAAATAGAGTAGAGATAATAAATTCAACGGAAACGTGAGAAAACAAAAGGAAATCAAAATCAGGAGAATCGTAAGAGAGAGAGAGATACTTGGCGACAAGAACGCCGAGAGATTTGTCCTTGCGGCTGTAACCCTGGGGAGCGGGAGAATCCATATCCTGGGTGGGGGAGGTGGGAGACAACAACAAAGATATTTTCTCGAGAGAGAGACAAGAGTTGTGTTTGGATATGAGCTTTGTTGTGACCTCACAAAACTTTTATGATATAGGCGGGGTCTTTTCAAATTAGGAAATACTATCATGCCCGGCTTTAAATGTAATTGCCTATTTTGATGTTTTCTTTTTGAATTTTTTTTACTAGGTAATTTGATTTGATTTTAATTTGTTTTGCAAATATTTAGTGTATAAAGTTATGTAATTAGAGGTTTTAAATATGTTTTGAATCATGTAATCATAATTTTTATAGCAAAAGGATTTGGTTGTATTTTCCTTTTTTATCATATATCCATTTGATAAAGTTTCTTCTTACTCCTACCAAAAAAAAAAAAAAAGTTTCTTCTTACATGTTGGAAATCCTTTTTTTTTCCATTGAAAGATTGATGTATATATATTCATAAGAACAGTGAAACATACAAAATATCGGATCAAGGACAATCATTCTAGATCAACCACATTGAGTATTACACTAGGCAATACTACTTTCATCTTCAAAAAGCTTTTTTAACCAAAAGGGGAACCCGGTTGCTACGTACGATTGGCGGCGATCCTCCACAGTAACACTCTTGGCAATAAGATGAGCACCAAGATTAGTAGCTCTAATCTCACCAAAGAGATTCCAATCCAAAAAATTCCCTAAATCCTCAAGCAATAATAGGGACAAAAACTTATAAGAGGGCCAAGCTTGTGGCCTTAGAATAGCACCAATAAGATCAGTATCCTCAGAAGCAAAGATGATTTTATCAATTCTGAGACTTTTCATACTCTCAATGGCCCATTGCCAGCAAAGAACACTAGCATCAATTTTACTATCCACAGATGCAAAAGACCTTCTTCCATGAGTTAAAACCACTCTGTGTTCATCTCTTAAAACTCACGCTGCACCACCAATACTACCAATTCTGTCACATGATGATCCCAAGTTGCATTTTAACCAGTCATGAGGAGGAGGCAGCCATTTTGCTTTGACTGAAGCGTGACCAGCATGTTCATTGATCAAATCCCTGTTCTCTAAGACTTGAGCAAAAACCCATTGATTTGTTTTCTCATAACGAAACTAAATATAATTCCAATTTTTCTAAGAAAACGATATCATATAAAAACCGCATTCTTAGATGTAAATATGTAATACAAATCTTCTAATGATATTTTAGCTGCATGCATAACGTGATCATCTATCTTGTACTTTTGCAGAAATTCTTTATTTAGTCTTTAAACGTAGAAATGTCCAGACGTGCAGTTATGAATATTTTTGAAACAAAAGTCAAAATTTAGTTAATTTATAGTACTATAAAATAATAAATTTTATCATTAGTGTTTTTCAAAGATTTTATCATTAATAAAATTTCCTATTTTCTAAAAAAAATGATACCATACAAATATTAAAAATTTAAATATAATAAAATATTTTAATGGTATTTTACTTTGTGTGCATAACGCGTAGATCATCTCTTTAGTAAATTTTAAAAGGTTGTACAGCCAATCAAGATATATCATATTGAACTATTAACTGAATCATCATTATATAGAATTGCGACTGATAAAACATATCACTATATCATAGTTATTATTAATCATGAATGCAGAATGCCTGTAATTATAAAACTGACCTTAGTGTTATCTAATCATAATCTAAACCAATAAAAGATACTAGACTTAAAGTTACTCCACAACATTAAGTCATTAACCACACCCCCAAAAAAGTTACTCACCAACTTGAGTATAAAAGGGGAAAAAAAAAAAAAAAAAAAAAAAAAAGGTAGCTTATGTCGAAAAGACAATAACACCACTGACAATAACTTATATTTACGGGGAAAAAAACCAAACACCATTCAGAAGAAAAGTCCATCGAATCTAAACGACCATCATCCAATCCAGTATCCACTTACATAAATCTCAGAGCCGAACACAAGTAAGAAAAAAAAGACCAAACGACGTAGTTTAAATTCATTAGCCAGAAAAAAAAAAGCGCCTTTGGAAATTCCGAGGAGGAGAGATTATGCCGTTCTCCTCCTACATCGGCAACACCCGCCGTAGCTCCACCGGAGGCGGAGGCAGTGGTTGGGGCCAATCCCTCCTCCCAACAGCCTTATCAAAGTCAAAACTAGCGATCAATCGAAAACCACGAAAACGGACACTCGTAATCAATTTCCTCTTCGCCAACTTCTTCATCATCGCACTAATCGTCTCACTCCTCTTCTTCCTCCTCACTCTCTTCCACTTCGGCGTACCAGGACCGATCTCTTCACGATTCCTCACCTCCAGATCCAATCGGATCGTGAAGCCACGGAAGAATATAAATCGCCGACCTTTAAACGATTCCAATTCCGGCGCCGTCGTTGATATCACAACTAAAGATCTATACGATAGGATTGAGTTTCTAGATGCAGATGGTGGTCCATGGAAACAAGGTTGGAGAGTTACGTATAAAGGAGATGAGTGGGAGAAAGAGAAGCTCAAAATCTTCGTTGTGCCTCATTCTCATAATGATCCTGGTTGGAAATTGACGGTGGAGGAGTATTATCAGAGACAATCCAGGCATATTCTTGACACCATTGTTGAGACTTTATCTAAGGTTTGACGAAATTTTTGTTTGCTTTTGGTTTTAAATTTTTAATTCTCTCCCATGATTATCCCGTGAACAATCTTTAGTGCCTATAAAATTTCTCATGACGTCATTAAACTCTATAACTAACTTCTTTGCTGGATTCTGTTTTTTTTTTATACATCTTCGTTTTGAAACAGAGTTTTAAAGTTCGTTCTTTTGGGAAATTTGTAGTCTTTGGAGCTAAAGCTTGAATTTTTAGTACTGGGTTTTGAAATTTAAGGACAACTAGAATCTTATTTGTGTGGGGTTTGTTTTGAATCTGTTTGGTAGGATTTAAGAAGAAAGTTTATATGGGAGGAGATGTCATATCTGGAGAGATGGTGGAGAGACGCTTCACCTAATAAACAAGAAGCTTTGACTAAATTGGTTAAGAATGGGCAGCTAGAGATTGTTGGAGGTGGCTGGGTTATGAATGATGAGGTATGTTTCTGTACTTATGTTTGGTTACTTAAAAATAAATAGTTGTTGTTATTTTCTCATGCCATTCTTCTGCTGTTTGTTTTGATTGAGATTGTATGTGCTAAAGTTTCTTCTTAATGTTCCCTGCAGGCTAATTCTCATTATTTTGCCATAATTGAACAGGTATGTATGAACATCAACGCTTGACTTTCCTGTTTTTATAGGCACTTAATTTGTCTACTCCTGTTTGCTTTTAGAAATTTAATTCTTACTGAAACATAGATGATGGTGTTGATTACTGCGTTTTCATTTAATGTTTCTGCTTCTGCTAGGTTTGTGGAGTATTTATTATGTCACTTATGGTTGGTTATAGTTCGACATCACCTTAGACCTCTTTTGTGCTGAAACCTCTCTTATTTGGCTATGCATAGAACATGTGATGTTAGAATGTCAATTGGCTAGTGATTATGCTAGTTCACCAGCCGCTTGTTGCATTGTGTTTCTTTCCTTTTCCGGTAAAGAATCTTGCAGGCGCTTTTAAGTAATCTGATTTTGTAGTGGATCACTTCTTCTGCAGATAGCAGAGGGTAATATGTGGCTGAATGACACAATTGGGGTTATTCCTAAGAATTCTTGGGCTATAGATCCCTTTGGCTATTCATCAACTATGGCTTATCTCCTCCGGCGTATGGGTTTTGAAAACATGCTTATTCAGAGGACTCATTACGAGCTCAAGAAAGACCTTGCCCAGCATAAGAATCTTGAATACATTTGGCGTCAGAGTTGGGATGCTATGGAAACAACAGATATATTTGTTCATATGATGCCTTTTTATTCATACGATATCCCACACACTTGTGGACCAGAGCCTGCAATTTGCTGTCAGTTTGATTTCGCTCGGATGCGGGGATTTAAGTATGAACTTTGTCCATGGGGAAAGCACCCAGTGGAGACCACACTAGAGAATGTGCAGGAGAGAGCATTAAAGCTTCTGGATCAATACAGGAAAAAATCCACCCTTTATCGAACTAATACCCTTCTTATACCTCTTGGAGATGATTTTAGGTACATTAGTATTGATGAAGCCGAGGCTCAGTTCCGTAACTACCAGATGTTGTTTGATCACATCAACTCTAATCCTAGTCTAAACGCAGAGGCAAAGTTTGGTACTTTGGAGGATTATTTCAGAACACTCCGAGAAGAAGCCGACAGAGTAAATTATTCTCGTCCTGGTGAGGTTGGCTCTGGTCAGGTTGTTGGTTTCCCTTCTCTGTCAGGTGACTTCTTTACATATGCAGATAGGCAACAAGACTATTGGAGTGGTTATTATGTTTCAAGGCCTTTCTTCAAAGCTGTTGATCGTGTGCTCGAGCATACCCTTCGTGGAGCTGAGATCATGATGTCATTTCTGCTAGGTTATTGCCATCGAATTCAGTGTGAGAAATTTCCAACAAGTTTTACGTATAAGTTAACTGCTGCAAGAAGAAATCTAGCTCTTTTCCAGCACCATGATGGTGTAACCGGAACTGCTAAGGATTATGTGGTACAAGATTACGGCACCCGGATGCATACTTCATTGCAAGACCTTCAGATCTTTATGTCTAAAGCAATCGAAGTTCTTCTTGGGATCCGCCACGAGAAAGAAAAATCTGATCAATCCCCATCATTTTTCGAGGCGGAGCAAGTGAGATCCAAGTATGATGCTCGGCCGGTTCACAAGCCAATTGCTGCGCGGGAAGGAAATTCTCACACAGTTATACTCTTCAATCCATCGGAACAGACGAGAGAGGAGGTTGTGACGGTCGTTGTTAACCGCGCTGAAATCTCGGTTTTGGACTCAAACTGGACTTGTGTCCCTAGCCAAATTTCTCCTGAAGTGCAGCATGACAATACCAAACTATTCACTGGCAGACATCGCCTTTACTGGAAAGCTTCCATCCCAGCGCTTGGTCTGAGAACATATTTCATTGCTAATGGGAATGTCGAATGTGAGAAAGCTACACAGTCTAAACTCAAATATGCTTCTGAGTTTGACCCATTTCCTTGTCCTCCTCCATATTCCTGCTCCAAACTGGACAGTGACGTTACTGAGATCCGAAATGAACATCAGACTCTTGTGTTTGATGTGAAGAACGGATCACTGCGGAAGATAATCCATAGAAACGGATCAGAGACTGTTGTGGGAGAAGAGATAGGTATGTACTCTAGTCCAGAGAGTGGAGCTTACCTGTTCAAACCAAATGGTGAAGCTCAGCCAATTGTTCAACCCGGTGGACATGTAGTTACCTCTGAGGGTCTGCTGGTTCAAGAACTTTTCTCTTACCCTAAAACCAGATGGGAGAAATCACCCCTCTCTCAGAAAACTCGTCTTTACACTGGAGGTAATACGCTTCAGGATCTAGTGGTAGAGATAGAATATCATGTTGAGCTACTAGGTAACGATTTCGATGACCGGGAATTGATTGTCCGGTACAAGACTGATGTTGACAACAAGAAGGTCTTCTATTCAGATCTCAATGGTTTCCAAATGAGCAGGAGAGAAACTTATGATAAGATCCCTCTTCAAGGAAACTACTACCCGATGCCATCTCTCGCATTCATTCAAGGATCCAAGGGTCAAAGATTCTCCGTGCACTCTCGTCAATCTCTCGGTGTTGCAAGCCTCAAAGATGGTTGGTTGGAGATTTTGATGGACAGACGGTTGGTCCGTGATGACGGACGTGGTCTAGGGCAAGGTGTGATGGATAACCGCCCAATGACTGTGGTTTTTCACCTTCTTGCAGAATCTAACATTTCTCAGTCAGACCCTGCTTCCAACCCAAACCCGAGGAACCCTTCGCTTCTCTCTCACCTCATAGGTGCTCACTTAAACTACCCCATAAACACATTCATTGCCAAGAAACCACAAGACATATCTGTGCGTGTTCCGCAATATGGTTCCTTTGCTCCTTTAGCCAAACCGTTACCGTGTGACCTCCACATAGTGAATTTCAAGGTTCCACGTCCATCCAAATACTCTCAGCAATTGGAAGAAGACAAGCCGAGATTCGCTCTTATCCTCAACAGACGAGGTTGGGACTCAGCTTATTGCCATAAAGGAAGACAAGCAAACTGCACAAGCGTGGCTAATGAACCAGTGAACTTTTCCGAAATGTTCAAAGATCTTGCAGCTTCAAAGGTAAAACCAACTTCACTGAATCTCTTGCAAGAAGATATGGAGATCCTCGGGTACGATGATCAAGAGCCAACTCGAGACAGTTCACAGCCGCGGGAAGGACGTGTCTCGATCTCTCCCATGGAAATACGAGCTTATAAGCTTGAGCTACGACCTCACAAGTGAAAACACACACTTAAGACTGAACGTTGACTATTATTGGCTGGTATGGCCTCACAAGATCGTTGACTAAGAGAGGTTGGGCTCAGAATCGGCTCTTCTTGTTCAAAAAAAGCTGTGCCGGGAACATGAACTGTCAAAAAGAGAGAGTAGAAGCTGGAGCACCTCTGTCCATGTAAAACTACTGTAAGACATTAGGTCTTTCTTTTTTTTTTCCTTTTTCTTTTTGAGACAAGTGATATTAATTAGTTTTACCATTTTGCCTGAGATTAATATGTTGTGTGTATATAAACTATATTATACACATTAGATTGAATTGGAGTCCAAAAGATTTTGTCAAAATAGGGACCGAGGAAAAACTATTTTCTTTTATTACAAATTAAAGTAATATTCTGATCCTATTATGAACATATTGTTGAAAGATATCTCTCTGTTTCTTCTCCAACTTCAAGTTTATATTTATGAAGCTTCTCATGTACTACGAAACTTTTTTTTATCTTTAAGTACGTTTTTGCAATATAAAGAAGAAAGACAAAGTTAAGAGTGTGATCCGAATTTGTTATATGATTGGATTGTGCATGAAACAAAATGTGGTGGATACCACCTCGAATGTTAATTGATGTACGTAAGCTACGTGGGGATTAGTTTATAGTCACACAAAAATATTGTATCTTTCTTTTTATGAAAGAAACCAAAAAGGAGAAAAGGTATAACTAATAGCCATGGTAGTATGGCAAATTATAGCTATTACTCTCAAGTTATGTTGTTCTCCCACTAATTTTTTAATAAATTTTATAACTCGAAAATCTAGACACATACTTTATCATTTCTCATAACATGTGGTTATATGTAACTGTTGCCAAAAGTGATCTTATGTAGTTACGTTAGTGCTTATATTTTTGGTGCAGAAACACATAAATACGGACCAAAGCTAGTAGTCTACTATCTTTGGAACTAGTGTTGTCGGCGTACCAAAGTTTTGATTAAAAGTGAGTTACGAGTAAATAAAAGACACCTAAATTCATATGATTCAATTACTAATCTAGATAAATTGGATATCATTGATTAAATGTTATTATATGCAAAATTAGGCGTGATAAGTTCATGGCCACACATTCTTTTTAAAGCAAACGATAGTAATAAAAAAGAATAATGATGGATCAAATGGAAACGTTACAATGGTTGAATGATTGACTAATCCCTAACTTTATCTTGCGCTAAGATAATATTTAGTGTCATTTTTAGTAGGAATAACACTTTAAATTCAATTATCTGTAAATTAAGACATCATCCAGGCATAATTTTACACATCGCGTTTAAACCAGAACCAGACTTGTTTAATTAAATCTGTGTTAATGTTATTTGAAACATGAATTCTTTTGTGAAATAAAGAGATATCTAATCAAGGATTGACCACGCGAGACCATGTAATTTTTTTTATTACATATGTTATTTAGTTATGGAAAGAAGATTAATTCATAACCACAAAACACCATAATCTAGACTCGATGAAGCTTTTAATGAAGCTTTTAAAGCTCTCCATAACTTTGATGCTACAATATAACATATTATCATCAAAGATGATCAAGACACAACACACAGTCACACACACACACACGACTGACACACTCGCTCCTTATTTCTTAAGCCTTTAAGGACACGAGAGACCATGATGGTATGTAACAAAAAGAAAAAGAAAAAAAAAAGGAAGTGTTACGCACGTAAGCTAACAATTTTTAGTTGGTGCAAGTCGACATATCGCCACTCACTCTACATCTTTCTCCAAAGCCAAACCCTAAAGTGAACAACTTTAATATATCTTCCCTTTTTTTAGTTGAATATTTTTTTTGTATTACATTAACATTGAAATGTTAATTTTCCAAAAAAACAATTAAAAAAAAACGCAGCACCATTCTATTTAAAAGTGATCAGAAAGACTCCTAGAAATATGAACATTAGAAAATCTCCAAAGAAACAAGGTTTGTTAATTATATAGTATACATTTTTTGGTTAGTGATTTAAATTTGAGTTTGGATGATATATACTTGGAGGAATCAGGAAAGATTATTTTCCTAATGTTGAAAGAAAAAAATTCTTAACGAGAACATGTTAGTCTCCTATGCATGGACACTGGATTCTTAACGTAACACATAATATAATATGGATGTGATTTTATCTTCCAATAAAAAATTTGATATATACTTGTTTTTAAGAAGAGAAATGCGTCAGATGAAAATCAAATTGTTATATATATGGACCAAAATTAATTATTGCCGATAGTGTTCTATTATTTTCACGTATCTATACACAAACTCCTTTTTTTTGCAATATGCTTGTCCCAGTCTCTTTTCAGGTAAAGGAGTAAAAGACAAATTCCTAAAAGAGAAGCAAAATATCCGTTATTGGTTTCTACATGCAGGGTATCTTTTAAAATGTTATTTTTATATTGAATATATCTTATAAGAAAATAAAGTCTAGATAAAAAGTAGTTGAGGAATTAAAAAGGTATTTAACAAACAAGATTTATATAGCAGAAACGTATACAGAACGTATTCTCTGAAGATATATATTTACTCTGTTTTTTAAAAAGGTAGTTTGTTTTCTAGGAGCTAAAAAATTAGTAAGTTTTGGCGTTTTACAAATATGATTCTATTTTAGAATATACATTAAAATTCAAAACATGTATTCATTAAATTTGTACATTTAGAGAGGCGTGTGCTCCCACCCAAATATGTGTACATTGATAGAACTTCTACTCAAATAAAAGCCAGATTTTGTGGTCTAAAAGCTTTATAAATATACTTCCTCACACAAAGCATAACCTTACCTCTTCTTCTTCTCTCTCTTTTCTCTCCCTCAACACGCACAGACACAAACACAAGCTTTAATATAGTCTCTTTGATGGCTGGAGGAGAGAAAAGAAGAGGACTTAGCAAATCTTGTGCTCTTCTCATAGTGATTGCTGGGATAGAGAGATATGCATTCAAAGGAGTTGCATCAAACTTAGTGACATATCTAACTGATGTGGTGAAGATGAGCAATTCAAGAGCAGCTACGACTGTTAACACTTGGAGTGGCTTCACTTTCATGTTGCCTCTCTTCTCTGCTCCTTTCGCCGATTCTTATTGGGACAGATTCTTCACCATCCTTGCTTCTTCTTCTCTTTACTTTGTGGTAATTATTTCTATACCAACTTTTGATTACTAATCAAGAGTCAATCCAATAATTGATTGGTTAATATTAATTAAACATGTTAATCAAATGGTCCCTTTCCTTTCCTTGTTTTTGCGAGTTTCTTTTTTCGATAAAATTTTGTCTTACAACAAAGGAGAGCAATTGAAACCCATCAACCAAGTTTTGAACGAGTTTTTCTGAGTCAGATCCTAGAGTTAGAGTTGAATTTTTTTTTTCTCGAATTTGTTTGTTTTATGCATGATGGCTGATCATGTGACCCTCTTCTTTGCGCTCTTTTGTGAGGTCTATTTGCTTGAAAAATGGAACCTTTAGGACTTAACACAAAACGTTTCTTGATATATTTTTTTTTGTCTTTTCTTTATGTGATTTGGTACCAAGCATGTGAACATTTGATGCATTTTCCCGATAAAAAAATAAACCTTTCTCACCGACTGTTTTCTAAACTTCCTTTTGAGAGTGTATTATTGGAAGGTAATGGAATTTGAGATATTGTTGGTAAAGTTTGTTTCCATAATGTGATATTGGGGATCTTATCAGAAATAGTTAAGCCTAGTGTATAATCAACTATAATAATGGAACTCGAATCACTCCTCACTTATCTTATTTATTCTCCAGCTCTAAATCTTACATGCATTATTAAAAACAATTAGGATTAAAAAAAAAAAAAAAGCCCATGATTGTAACCGAATTTTTCTTCATAAAATTTAAAAGTAGTATTTTAGTATTATTTCAAATTCTTATTTATGTTGTTAGGTAATTTATTTTTGGTAATTACGTAAGTTACTAATGTTTGTATGGCTTTTTGTTGGGTATTAAAAAAAGGGTCTAGTGGGATTGACATTTACGGCATATGCTGGGTCACGTTCCACTACAAAAACCATCTCTCTTTACTTCCTCTACACTTCACTCTCCCTCGTCGCTCTTGGCCTTGGCGTCTTAAACCCATCTCTACAAGCCTTTGGTGCTGACCAGCTCGACCACGACCTTGACCAAGACCATGACCACGAGCCATCCTCAGAGAACAAAGAAGTCAAATCAAACCGCAAGACTAAGTTTTTCCAATGGTGGTACTTTGGTGTCTGCGCCGGTAGTCTTCTAGGAGTCACTGTAATGGCTTATATTCAAGACACGTTTGGTTGGGTTATCGGTTTTGCAATCCCAACGGCTTCGATGTTGTTGTTGATCTTCTTGTTCTTGTGTGGCTGCGGGGTTTATGTCTATGCTGATCCAGACCTCAAAGCTAAACCATTTCAAAGGATATTAGAGAGTATCAAAGAAAGAGTGTGTGGAAGAAATAAGATCACTCTTGTGAACGACCACGATTTGAATGCCATGGAGCTAGAGTAAGTTATTTTTCTTTTATACATTCAATCCACACATAAAAAATATTGGTTTATGGATTTGTTAAACCGCATTAAACACCTCTAATTTCTTGCTTTTGTATTGTATATATAGGCTGCAAGATCAGAAGCCTCTATGTAACTGTAGCAACACTGAAGCTAATACTACTACTACCAAGAGTTTACCTGATGATCATAAAAGCTGCAAAACCGGTTTCTCAGGGCTTGAAACCGTCAAGCTATTGCTTCGGCTTTTACCTATATGGACGATGCTTCTAATGTTTGCAGTCATATTCCAACAACCCGCGACCTTTTTCACAAAGCAAGGTATGACTATGAAGAGAAACATCGGACCAAACTTCAAAATCCCACCCGCAACGCTACAAAGCACAATCACTTTATCCATAATCCTTCTTATGCCCTTTTACGACAAAATCTTGATACCGATCGCCAAAAAAATAACGAAAAACGAAAAAGGTATTTCCGTCAAGGAAAGAATGGGGATTGGGATGTTCCTATCCATCATCGCCATTGTTATTGCCGCGTTAGTCGAAAGAAAAAGACTAAAGATAAGCAAAATGATGAAGACTACACCGAATTTGGATCCGTTGAGCATATTGTGGCTCCTACCACAATACATTCTATTGGGAATATCGGACATTTTCACGGTTGTTGGAATGCAAGAGTTCTTCTACAGCGAGGTTCCTGTTAGCATGAGAACAATGGGATTTGCTTTGTACACAAGCGTTTTCGGTGTGGGGAGTTTTGTGAGTGCTGCGTTGATTTCGATAATCGAGACTTACTCGAGCTCAAGAGGTGGAAAACATAACTGGTTTGCAGATGATATGTCGGAAGCTAGACTTGATAACTATTATTGGCTTTTGGCTTTCACTAGTGCTATTAGCTTCTTGATGTATATTGTTATTTGCAAGCATTTCAAGAGTAGAAGTGATGATGATGATCAATGTGATACAAATTGTTAATAAACTAAAGAAACACCTCTTTTTAAAGTTCTCAAGATTCATTAATATTTATTATATAATATGGGAATCATTGGATTTGCTCTGTTTCAACACTCTGTTTTACATATCTAAAGACAATTGTTTTCTTTTAAATTACTACACCATTATTGAATTTGTTGGCCTGATCCATTTTGACATATGCCACTACTATATATCTATTTTCTTTAGTCGTATTCATTTAATGATTATATAAGTATATCCTGTGATAGAATATATAGATCAAGGCGACAAAAAAGAATGGATTAGGATTCTTGAGCAGAAAGTTTTCTTCAAGAGATTTAGGGTTATCGGAAAAGGTTCAGGAATCTAATGGAACTTTGGCTTCATTGACGAGGTTCTCTAATTAGCAATCTCTTTATTTCCTTGTTTTTTACCTTTTTTTGGCAAGGATCTAATAGTTTATTTTGGTAATCAAAATGTAAATCCAAAACTCTCTTCATTTATATGATATTTACACTTTGGCAAAAAAAAAAAAAAGAGATTTAGGGTTTTGCCATGGAAAAAGGCATAGCAAGAAGACCAAAAATAATCAACGAGATACTGACCTGTGAAATCTATAGTGAGGTTTCTCATAGTATCGAAGTGATGGGCAAGAATTATCCGCAGTAAGCTTAAATGCTTCTTTGTTACTTTGTTACCTCGATCAGTCATTGCCTCTTTTAATGCACCTCTATTCATGTTGCCCTAACGTTAATGGGCCTTTATTGGGCTTACTATTGGCCATTTACCCATGGTATCTCCTTATTCAAAAATCAAAAAAATTCCTTTTATATTGTCATATCACTAGGGTCTAGGGATAGTAAATTAATCAGAGACTAGAGGAAAAACACATTAGGGTTTCATAAACAAAGAGCAACCATGGGAAGACATAGCGGACGAAGGACAAAGATGAAGAAAAATCCACGAGAAACTGAAGCGACAACATACTCGAACACAATTCCTATTGACTTGCTGTTCGAAATTCTCTTGAGATTGCCTGCGAAGTCCGTGACAAGATTCGTTAGCGTATCAAAGCTATTTGCAAAAATCATCCGTAGTCAAGATTTCATAAGATCATTCTTGTTTCGATCTTCAAAGCAGAAACAACGTGTTCTCTTAGCTTTCAGTGGAGTAGATAAAGAAGAAGGACGCGAGAATTGGTTCTTCCTCTCCTCATCATTAGAGGAATCATCATCACCGGTTTTTCTATCTAGTACGGCTTGCCACGCACCGGAACTTCGTTACACTCGACCTATTTGCGTCCATGGTTTGATAAGTTTTGTCTACGGTCAAGAACAAATCATAAGTAATCCAACCACTGGTAAGTCTATAACCCTACCTTTAGTCAAATCCAGAAGAAGGGTTCTCAAAAGGTTTTTTGGATATGATCCTGTTGATGACATATATAAAGTATTGTGCGTGACCGAACCAATGTTTGGTACGGGCCGTAAGCTAGTTGCAGCTAGTCAATGTCAAGTGCTTTCATTGGAATCATCTAATCATCAAAACTCATGGAGAAACTTCGAGTGTAGCATTCCTCATCGACCTCAATCTGAAGGTATTTGTACCAATGGGGTTTTGTATTATTATGCTCACATGGGAACAGAAATTATGGAACCTAGCTTAGTGAGATTTGACTTGAGATCTGAAACTTTTGATTTTCTCACTATATTGCCCGTGGAGGTTCAAAATTTTTTAAAATCGTCAAACTTGATCAACTACAAAGGGAATATAGCATCAGCCACTCGAACTTCGTGTCATTCATTTGATTTGTGGGTCTTGGAGGATTTCAAGAAAAAACAATGGTTGAAAGTAAATTTATCTATAAGGTCTGGTCTTGTAGACTTTAGAGGCATTGCTCACACGGGTGAGATTATATATGCAACGTATGATCTGGAGGATTATCATTTGATCCTTCACGATCCTAAGACGAATAGTCGAAAATTTGTTGAGATTGATGTAAACTCATATGAGTTTGGACGATTGTCTGGGGTAGTTAGTCTTGTGGATTATGTAGAGAGTGTTATGTTTTCATAAATTCATAGATTTTCTCAGTTTCTCTTTTGATTCGTAAGGTTTTTGTGGGGGTTTTCTTTCTTATAAAGGAATCGATTTATGTTTTGAGTATATGTACACTAGTTATTTGTTCTATGTTTTGTACAACAAAATAAATTAACTTCATCATATATACCACCCTTACAAGAACACATCAATAACTTTATTTTATTTCGCTTTTGTTACTCTCAAAATGACACACTTTTGTCTTTATAAATGAACAATAACAATCACACATAACTAGCCTGAAAAGTAAATAAATTACTAAGTTTTTCCATTATTGTGACTGACCATAACTCTTGTACTTCCCGGTGTTCATAAACTCGGTGAAGTATGAAGGTGGAGAATTAAAGCCTTTGATCTTTTTGTACTCTTTCCACCACTTCATGAAACTGCTTTTCTCTAAGAAAATCTCCGGCGAAACCTCACGTTTTCTGATCATCTCCCACACGTACTCCTCAAACTCCACGAGTTTTCTAGTCAATAATACCTCTCTCGCATCGTCTCTCACCCCCACGGTTGTATTCAGCTGATTAATTACAATCAACGATTCCTCAACTTCAGCCCAAAAACAAGAATCAAACGTTAAAAGATCACTCAAATCTCTGTTTTTGCGTCTTTCCTTTTCTATCGGTTCCATTCCAAACCATTTCTCGAGCATAACATATTGGCGAGACCTTCCCGAGGTTCGATACTCTTTCCGACCCTCGAGGTAATATTCAGCAATATCGAGCGGTTCAATCATCCGTCTGTAATTGTTCCCGGAGAATAGAAACCGTCTCTTGAGAATCGATATATCGCTCTGCGGCTTCTTCTCTACTTCTTCAACCACTGATTTCCAGTAACGGTTTAGCTCTATTTTGTGATTCTTGATTTTTATATCGAACTCCTTAGACGGGAACGCGAGTTGAGTCTTGAACCGATCGTAGTAACCGATCTTGACGTCCCTGCATTTCTTTTTGTACCACTCTATATACGCCATCGATATCTTCATGTCGTTTAACTTCTTAAACATATCAAATCGCAGAGTTTTCATTTCCGCACGTTCCTCCATTCCTTTGATAACAGCCTCAGGGATCAATCTTGAATCCGCCATAGACAACATGGATTGGTCAAGACGACGTAGAACCTGGCCGTAGTCTACTTGTTCCGAATCATGAACACCGTTTAGCAACTCTGTGACCGCCACAGGGTCCTCGATGCAAACACATCTGGAATCAAAACAGATCAAAAACGTTCCAAAAGGTTTGAAGAAATCCATTCTGATGCGAGTTTGTGCTGCTACCACGTGAAGGAAACATGAATTCCTCACAGAATTCTCAAGAATCTGTTGAAGAGAAACGTCTCCAATCAATGGCGAGCCAAATGTGATGCATAAGGGGCGTTTTAACTTGGGGTCGATAGTATCTAGAAGCCATAGCGTATAGAGAGATGCAACGGACCCTCCTAACGAAGCTCCAGTGATGATCACCGGTTTCTCAGACTCAAGCGTTTGGAGCAACTGCAAGAGACAATATAACTTTCAAGATTTCTAATTTTTCTTGGAATTTTGACTAACTCAAAGATTCTGTTTCTTATAGTTGTTGACTTTAAGAAACCAGACAATTCCAAAAATTTGTGAGAAACCTAAACTAGATCAAACAAATTCTGAAACAGAGTATTAAAGCTATTGAACTGAAATTATCTGTGTCTTTATGCAGACACTAAGTCAGTAACTATTAAGATTCTGAAATTGTCTTGACCTCAGCTACTGTTTCATAAAGTTGTCGACTTAAAAATAATTTCTCTAAGCAAATTCTGAAGAGAGGGAAAATAAATTACCTCTGATTTGAGGTAAGTGAGACTCTTATAAGCAGAGGTAAAAAGTTTAAAAGCAGGTGTGTGAAGAGAGAATGAAGGGTTATTCTCGGAGCAGAGGAATGGGAACGGATTTTCATTTTCTTTCCCAGGAAGAAGAGTAGAATCAGAGCTACTTGTGAAAATCGGTGGTGCGACAAAAACCACAAGTGTGAATTTCTCTTCTCGGTAAATCTTGATTCCAAGACCTGAATCTTGATTCGAGTAGGGTGATTTATGTATCTCCGAGATCTTACTCCATGAGCTGTGTAAGAGACCAGAGCTCAACACAAGCTTCCCAAGTGCAGAACATTTTCTTACAAGACCAGCAAAATCGTGAATTTAGTCAAATGTCCAAAGAACAAGATTTTCAAGAAACAATAATTCATCAAAAAAAAAAATCAAGAAATTATTGAGCGAAAGAAGTTGAAGAAACAGACAAAATAAGAAAGAAAAGAGAGTGATTCGTAATGATTACAGTGAAGAAGAAGAAGACTCCATGGCGTGAGCTGAAACAGATCTGTGGAGAAGGACTGGACAAACTTATCGATCGAAAGAATGAAACTTATATTGTAAGACTGAGAGAAATAAATGTCTGAAAATGAGAGTCTATATGAAATACTATAATTGAACTGATAATAATTTTTTTTTAGAAAAACAGTATTTGAAAGTCAAGTAAATTAGTTAATGGTTCCTTTTCCGCGAAGAATCGCAAAAGGCGAAGAGTTCAACATACCATTAAGATAGTTTTAGTTGACAAAACAAGTGTGAATATAAAAACGCACACTTTCGTTACCATTTTAGACTCAATGTGTAGAGTGTAGTTGTGTACAATAGAACGACCAAAAGAAGAATAAATACCCAAAAGTCACAACTCTCACAGCCATGAGTTTGTTTATTCTTTCCCCCTTTTTTAACATTTAAATATTTATACCATATCACAAAGAAAAATGTGGAATAAGTTGACATGTATTTTATGTTCAAAAAGAGAAAAAAAAAATTGACATGTACATATTTGTCCTAATGATCTCCAAACACATCGGCCCAAATAAGCTCGACCATGTGCACATAAGAGGTTAGATAAGGCCCTAATAAGATCTGCAATTAGAGCATTGACCCAACTATAACATCGTCATTACTGCAACTCTGCAAGAGCAGAACGTATTCATCGAAAATCCTTAATAAAATCCTTAACTATATAATTTTTCATAAAATCCTTAATTCATCGAAAAAGGTTTTTCTTTTATAATTATTCTACATTCCGTAAACAAAGATCCAACTCAAAGGTACTAAAACAAATATAAACGCATTACAAACTTATAAAAACTCCATTGATTTTTTTTATTATTTTGACGACCATCGTCATAAAAAGGTTCAAGGACATTTAGATTTTCCGCCACGTGTCTTCATGTTGGCGTAACAAGATCCACACTTCTCCTTATTACCGTACGTGCCAGGAGGAACACACTTGCAGCGGTAGCAGCACGTGACGCACGCTCTCATACATACGTTCTTCCTCGAGTGTAGCCCACACCTCGTCCCACATAAAGGCACGCAATCTAAACCGTCCAAAAATTAGTCCAATTATACATCTAATCTAATCAACGAGTGATAATCATTACACTTTTGAAAGAAAATTATTATTACCTATCCGAGTTCTTACGGGAGGTGGTGTCGTCGGAGGTTTGACAGGTACTGTTGGTGGTTTAACCGGTGGTGCAGTTGGTGGTTTAACTGGTGGTGTCGTGGGTGGTATAACCGGTGACGTTGGGGGTTTGTACGTAGGTGGTTTAACCGGTGGTGTTGTGGTGGGTGGTTTAACCGGTTGCGTTGGGGGTTTGTACGTTGGTGGTTGGACCGGCGGTGGTTTAACTGGTGGTGTCGTGGGTGGTTTAACCGGTAATGTAGTGGGTGGTTTAACCGCTGGCGTTGGGGGTTTGTACGTAGGTGGTTGGACGGACGGTGGTTTAATTGTTGGCGTTGGGGGTCTGTACGTAGGTGGTTGTACCGGCGGTGATTTGATCGGAGGAGTTGAAACCGGAGGTTTTGTTGGTGTAACCGGCGTGGTGGGAGGTTTGACCGGAGGTTTTGTGGTAGGTGGTTTAATAGGAGTAGTTGGCAGCGTGGGTGGCTTGTACGACGGCGTCGGCGGTTTGAGAGCTGGCGACGGTGGTTTGATAGCCGGAGATGGCGATGGAAGAGTTGGTGTTGGTAAAGAAACCTATAAATATATACCAAAATTTAACTTCATACACGATAATTAATAAAAAAAATTAGTTATATACGCATAAAAATAATTAAACCGGAAACTAGAAAACGTACTAATGCCTTGGATTCCTCATTTGAAGCAGCAAAAACAACCTGCTCCATGATTAATCATAATACATAGAATTAGTTACATCATGCAAAAACGTAATGCACATAATTGTATACTATTTTGTAGTCTTTAACACTAAATATTAGAATTGAAAACAATACTAACACTTTTTGTAAAAAGAAAAGAAAAGAATAACTTACATTGGTAAAGACATGGAAAAAGATAAAGACTGAAAGAAGTGAGAGAGCCATTTTTTGTGGGAGATGAGAAAGTGGTGAAGTCACACGAAGAAGACCAATTGCCTTTTGTGCTTTAAATAGAAGTTCCTTATTTATTTACCATATTATCCATAAATAAAAATCATTAATAATTTATATTAATGCATAGTAAGTATTAGGTCCAGAGCAGTTATTATATGCATCATGCATGCCAGCTTTGAACCTTCACTGCATCATAATCTCTCAGAGCTCGAGGATAAACAAAATATCTGATTCCCAAAATGGATTATAATAGATAATACATGAAATTGCCACTTTATTCGTACATCAACTTGGAATACTTTATCAGTAAATATGAACAAATAACTCTATGGACTTTTAGGTGATATGTTTGAGTCCCCCGAGAGACTAGTGGATGACAAATTGACATTAATAATCTTCTTATTAAATAAATAAATAGCATTCGACTTACCCATAAGGCTGTGTCGCTTATATTATTTCATATAAAGAGGCTCTTCACTTCGATTATTGCACCAGTGGTATAAAAGGTTTGTCGTTTGTGTTAGCAACTTAGCATGGCCTACGAAATTACGACTATACTTTGTTTTGAAATATCTAAGCTATACATCTTTCATATTTTCTAATAAAAATCTAAAGTGTTCTCAAATCAGAGATGGACAATAGCACATGAGTTCTTTAAATTGTTGCGGTGATTATTATTATTATTATTATTTAGTTCTGATATTTCGAAAAAGAGGTCAACAGTGTTCACTAAAGTGAAATCGACAACGAGTACAGATTTTTATCATTACATATGTCGTGAGTACACAGACTTTCCTCTTTTTTGTTAACATGATAAAGTTTTGTTACGAATGAATGTTTGCTTCTACTTGATTTTATTTGTTTCGTAATGAATCGAATAAAACAGATTCCACAACAACATAATTTCATACATTAAGATGTATAAACAGAGGTTTGTTTCACATGGTTTGGTAAGAACAGATATTATGGTCTATAATACCCAATTTTTTAAAAAGTAAAGATTTGTGTTTAAAAGTACAACAATGCATGAGCTGTGATTCACCATATACTTTCACATCACCAATTCACCATAGTACTCCACAATGTCAACATCGTACATGCATACATATACATAGTGACAATCATATCCACACACAAAACTAAATGCATTGTACGAAGCAATGAACCTAAAGGTCTATAAAAATGCCAACCTCCATGCTTTGTGGGAACCCATATGACCCATTAATTAATATAGATATTTTCCATTTCTCTATTTTAACAAAGAAAACATTAATTTTCCACTTTAAATTTATTTTACCACATTTGTTTTCTTGAGAGGAACAAATGAAAAAAGTATCCCTAAAATTGAACATTATGTGTTTCTTTAATCACAAAATGAAGGAGAAAGATGATTTAACTAGACAAGAACTTCATCTTCATCTTCAAAGCTCAAATTCAAAGTCTGTAATTTAAATCCAGCTCCTTGTATAGTCTCCACCAAGCTGGACGCCACTCCTGTTGCTTGAACCGTTGTTTGCTTTGAAAGCTTCACACACGTTGAACACAACATAAGCCAGATTCAATTGCACAATCAAATATAGAGATGTTGCTATGAGTTTCATCTAGCCAAAACAGAACCGTTCCTATAAAGGCCTTAGCTATTCAAGGTCAGGCTCGAGGCTTTTGTTATACGGCCCTAAAGAACCAATCCAGCGGTTAACCACCAAAATGTATAACAACATGACATACTTGACCAGTCCAGTCCTTCTAAGGCTGTGCCAGCCATTATATCTCTAATCACATATATGTGTAGGTGTGTGAAGAGGCATGTAAAAGCAATGTATCAAGACAATGTTGGATGTAAGCATACCTCAACGACGGCAACACCTTCAGAAACTTGAACCTTTAAATTGGAAACTCCATCAATATCCTGAAAGAACAGAACAAGGTTGGCTTCTGGTTTAATTCACTGTTTTTGAAAGCTATAGGTAGTTATTAAGGAAGATCTAGAGCGTGTAAAGAGAAAAGTGAACACCCAAACTTCGAGTTTCACACAACTACATAGATTAAACAAGTAACCAAAAAGCGTTTTATAATCCAAGAAACAGATGAATTCACAAGACTTCTCGTCAAGCTCCACACAGATTTGCTAGTTCAAGGAGAGATCTCAAAGCAAAGTATTACCTGTAAGGCCCTTGTCACATTAGGAATAGCTGCTTCGTTCAAAGTACCATCAGCCTACAAAACCAAGCAAAAAATCCAACAATGATCAGACTCAATATGAGGCCACAAATGAAATTGCAACAGAGTAATACTCGTAGGATCTTCAAGACAGTTTCAATACAATTTTGCAATCCTCATTTCTAAGACCTGATATAGTAACCATGAAGTAATCCTACTAAATCTAATAGCAATCCGTAAATGGAGAATGAGGATGATAATCACACAAATTCACTGGACTAATTAATCAAAGAGAGAGTGAAGTACACCTGAAAAAACATGGTGAGCATGTCTGAAGGAGAGACAGGAACAGAGACAGTCTCTTGCTGTTGCTCCTCTGCGACTGCGACACCTTCTCCTCCTTCTCCAACCGAAGAAAGCTTCATTAACCCAAGGCGATTCTGTTTCATAAACCCAGCAAAACTGCAAATTCGGCTATTTCCGATAGCTCTGGTCCTAAAGTTGAGATTTTTCGACAAAGGGAGAAGATGGGTCGAAGAAAGATTAGGGCTTTTGGTTGTGCAAAACGAGTGAAAGGTAGAAGAAGCTGCAATCGACGCCATTTTTCACTACTAACCAAATCTTCTTCACTCGATAAGGTTGCGAGTTAGAAGAGAAGAAAGATGGTTTTTTTCTTTTCTCACATTATCCACTCGAAAGCAACCATGTGGAAAAGACATAAGTACCCTTGAGAAGCTCTCTTTATGCCAGAAGGTTCCAAGCAGTAATCTAGAATAAATGTTGATTTGGTTAAGTATTATCTAGATTGGTATTAGACTATTAGCAAACACTATCATCAGTTTCAATATTCTATGTTTTTTCTGAAATTACAGATGTTTATATAAAGTTAAAACATATTTCAATATTTCATCCAACACAAAACCTAATAGTTGTTGTTTGTTTTGGAAATTTTGACTTTTGATGGTCATTTCGGAAATGCAAGTTAATATAGTTTGATCATATATTCTCAAAGTTTTCTTCGAATGACTGTTTTGGTATTCACATAAGCTCAAGACACTAAATTAGTGGTATATCACCATAATGCAAAGTTTAGACAGGTTCGAAGGACTGTTTTGGAAGAAGGAGTTTCATATAGATATATTAGCTACTTTTCTTGGATCACAGCGGATGCATAATGTTCATTAAGATAAACATTTGTAAATTGAGATGATGGATGACTTAATTAATTTGATAAGTATAAAAGCTTAGGTAGAAGAATTGTTCTCCATTCATTAGGCGTTTATAGTTGTAAACCATTCTTTCCAAATTAGGTATACAGTTTGCTTTTGTGCCTCTATATAGCAAATTGAGAGGAAGATCTAGCTACCTAATTCGTTGTGTTTAGAAAGTTTAGGTAGAGGAGTTGTTTACCCATTCGTTAGGCGTTTATGATTGTAAAAATTTGCTTGGGTCAAATTAGAAAAACTTGTAAAAAACAATTTACCCTGTATCAATATAAGAGAAATTCAAGGCCGCACATTCAGTTATATGCTCAGTTTCTAAACTTATGTCATTGTGTGTTTGTTGTATTGTGAATTCTTATCAAATCAAGGGTTGTATTAGGCGAGAAACACCAAATTGAGTGATGTTTAAAACCTTGTAATGCGGATATGAGCCTCTTCTTAATAGATTTACACCATATACTGTATTTAAAATTTTTGGCCCAAATATATATTAAAATCTAATTTTCGGGCCAAGATCTATTTTTTTCCTACAAAATTTGGCAGAAGTTTTTAAGAAATTTTTTTAAAAGACAGATTTAGTTGCACTTCTGCCCACCTATACTGGGCCGGGCCTGACCAGATTCGAAGCAATTTAATTATTTCCTACATGAGATAATCAAATCCTCTCTAGAATTAGTTTTGTTGAAAAGGAAATTAAGTTTCGTTATAAATACAGGAAGTGGTTGTTTAAGGTTTTTGTTGAATAGAATTGATAAGAATGGATATGATGAAGAAGGCGTATTCTGCAAGGTATTTTGAAATACTGGAGAAACGGAAGAATCTACCAGTGTGGGTTCACAAAGAAGAGTTTCTTCAAACGTTGAAGGAGAATCAGATAGTGCTATTGGTCGGTGAGACCGGAAGTGGTAAAACAACACAGATCCCACAGTTTGTTTTAGAAGCAGTGCTCAATGAAAACCCTAGCTTTGGTCCTAAGGGGAAGAAGTGGTTGGTTGGGTGCACGCAGCCTCGTAGAGTTGCAGCCATGTCTGTGTCGCGTCGTGTAGCTGAAGAGATGGATGTAGAGATCGGGGAAGAAGTTGGTTACACCGTTCGTTTCGAGGATTGCAGCAGCTCCAAAACGGTCCTCAAGTACCTAACCGATGGTATGCTTCTAAGAGAAGCAATGGCGGATCCGCTGTTAGGGAGATACAAAGTGATTGTTCTCGACGAGGCGCATGAGAGAACTTTAGCCACGGATTTGCTTTTAGGTCTTCTTAAGCAAACCTTAATTAGTCGACCTGATCTTAAACTTGTTGTGATGAGTGCAACCCTAGAAGCCGACAAGTTCCACAAGTATTTTATTGGTGTGCCTCTTATTAAAGTCCCTGGTAGGCTCCATCCAGTGGAGATCTTGTATACTCGAGAACCCGAGAGGGACTACCTCGAGGCTGCGATTAGTACTGTTATCCAGATCCACATGAGTGAGCCACCTGGTGATGTTCTTGTTTTCTTAACAGGAGAAGAAGAAATAGAAGATGCTTGCCGCAAAATCATCAGTAAACTTGGAGATCAAGTCAAAGTCGTTCCATTGTATTCCACTCTGCCACCTGCTATGCAACAGAAGATATTTGATCCTACACCGCAGGCAGTGAGAAAGATCATTGTATCCACCAACATTGCAGAAACTTCTTTAACCATTGATGGAATTGTTTATGTGGTTGATCCTGGTTTCTCCAAGCAGAAACTCTACCACCCAGACACTCGTGTTGAATCCTTGTTAGTGTCCCCAATATCACAGGCAAGTGCTGACCAGAGAGCAGGTCGTGCCGGTAGAACACAGCCTGGAAAATGTTTCAGGCTTTACACACAGAAAAGTTTCAATGAATTGGAGAAGCAGAGTTATGCTGAGATACTAAGATCAAACCTTGCAAACACAGTTCTGACCTTGAAAAGACTGGGTGTGAAAAACTTGGTACGCTTTGATCTTATGGATGCTCCTGCTCCTGAGACCCTCGCTCGGGCCTTGGACGATTTGTATCATTTGGGAGCACTAGATGATGACTGTAACTTGACAAAGACAGGTGAGATGATGAGTGAGTTTCCCTTAGACCCACAGATGGCAAAGATGCTCATAGTCAGTCCTCAATTCAACTGCTCAAACGAGATTCTTTCGATTTCCGCGATGTTATCAGTACCAAATTGTTTCATCAGGCCAAGAGGAGAAGCTCAAAAAGCAGCAGACGAAGCCAAATCTAGTTTTGCACACATTGATGGAGATCACCTCACGCTCTTGAATGTGTTCCATGCTTTCTTGCAAAACAACCAAGACTCAGATTGGTGCTACGAAAAATTCATAAACTACAGAGCAATGAAGTCTGCAGTTAGTGTAAGAGAGCATCTGGTCCGGATCATGTCGAGGTTTCAGATTAAGTTGTGCAGCCCAGGTTTCAACAGCTGCGACTATTACGTCAACATTAGAAAGGCCTTGCTTGCGGGTTATTTCATGCAAGTGGCTCACCTAGAACGCACTGGCCACTACTTGACTTTCAGAGATAAGGATGACCAAGTGGTTCACTTGCATCCTTCTAATTGCTTGGATCACAAACCAGAGTGGGTAGTTTACAACGAATATGTTTTCACTAGCCGAAATTTCATTCGAACAGTCACATATATCCGCGGTGATTGGCTGGTAGATGTTGCACCGCATTACTATAAGCTTGCCAACTTCCCCAATTCTGAGGCTAAACGAGTCCTTCAAAAGCACTATAAGAAGAGGAAACTGTCAGAAGAAAGGAGTTGTAAATTGTAGCTTTTGCACTAAATGTTTTGTTTTTAATTACATTAGTTTTGTCATTTGCCACACTGTTTTCTTGAGAGGAACAATGAAATTAAACAAAGTCTGTAACTTTCAGCCAGCTTCTTGTATAGTCTCCACCAAGCTTGATGTCACTCCTGTTACTTGAACCGGTTGCTGCTCTAATACCTTCACACACACACACTTTTAACATAACATAAGTAAGATTCAATTGTCTGAATAAGATTCACGGTAATATGTTTCAAATCACTAAGCTATGACCACTCATTCTGCAAGCAAAATGATCATTAATTTAAGTACCTCTGCAGAAGTAACAAGATCCATATCTATGCAGTCACTTTAAATCATTGAGCACCTTATTAACGATATATGAAATGTATAAGTGAGTAGCTAAAACACAAAAAAGGTTCTTCATAAATATAAAAAAAAAATCTTACTTTTGCAGTTCTGTAGAATGCAGGTTTTGGTGTACACCTATACAATTGATTCAACCACAAGACAAGATCATTGTCTGAAACTACCGCAAAGGTTCCAAATAGTTAATATCATAAGCTAATTCTACAACAATGTAATGTACCTGCAAAAAACATGGTGAGCATGTCTGAAGTAGAGACAGGCACAAAGACAGTCTCTTGTTGTTTCTGTTGCTATTCCTCTGCAATTGCAACACCTTCTCTAACCGATTACATAGCTTCCTTTCTCCAATTTCTTGCTGGATTCTATACTGTATTTTACCTCAATTATAAATATCTATCAAAGAGGTTTCCTTCACCATATTTTAAAACAAAATTGGTCTCTGTGTGACTGTTTACATGGAAATTAGTAATTTCAAATTACCCCAAATTTTGGAAGAAAATATTGATCAAACAAATAATTTCATTTGAAGTGAAAGAATTACAAAAAAAACAAACAAATGAAAGCCGTGTAAAAAATAATATTTCTTTGCGAACAAAAAATTCCAGTCTTTCTTCTAATGTCTCCCCCCTTTCATCAGTGCGGTGCACGTTAGCGCCAGCCCATTTAGAACAGAGCAGTACTGGAACAGAGAAGCGCGTGACATTTTTCACTTAAACAGCGACGGCGCGTGGTTATCATTGTCAAAATCAATGGAGCATTTAGTAGAAACCGGCAGAGAAGGCGCGGTAAACCTCATCGAGTAATCACGATAAGGAAACTCATCTTCGAAATGACCCGTCTGTTTTCCGTCGTCGAAATTCAAAGAGTAACTCCACGAATCATACCGGAAACTAACATGCTCCGGCCGATTACAACCACCGTCGACACCACCGCAGCAGTGATTACGTCCAAAGCGACGGATAAAAGTTTTCCATTTGGGACCAGCCACGAGCTCAGACCATTCCCTCATCTTCATCCACCCGGAGACCCACCACCGCTCATCAGGCTCCAATTTATCAACGGTTCTGATTCGTTGCCACCACACAGATCCGTTAGGACCTGATGGTTGAGATGATCCGAGACAAGGGAGGAGAAAACAACAACCACGTTTCGCGAACATCGCTTCGTGCATTTCATCGGTGGCGTCCATTTCAGAGATCGGAAAAGATTGAAGCCCCATGAAACAATGAAATTGATTTGAGAAAAGATCGAGAAGATTAAGAGAAAGGGAGAGAGATGAATACAGAGATGAATCCTTCTTCCTCTCTGTTTCTCTGCAACCCTAACCCTAATTTTCTCTTTCTCTTGCAAGAAATCACCTTCCTCTTCTTCTCTCTTTTCTCTCTCTCTTACTCTGTATAACCAATGCGTTTCTTAAGGGGAGAGGGAAGGTAATAAATGGCAACTAAAACAAGAGCTGGAATTGCGTAACTGCCACAAACCGGTTATTGCGAATATTAACCGAAATTGAACCGGTACATTTGTTAAGTATTAGATGGTCTAGTCTCATAGTGTAACGTCAACTTGTTAAGTCGGTGCAAAAAGCCGTTAGTCCCGGTAACTTTTGTAACGGTCGATCATTAGTGAGCTAATTATATGATTTAAAGCATTCTTCATATAGACTACACATTAAAGTAAGAAATTAAAGATATATATTACACACGCTCTAAGTAAATTATGAAAATTTGACTTTGTGTAATCAGTAAACTTGAGAAGAATATCCCATATAATTAATTCTAGGCCGTAGATTTCGCTGATCGTTTATGGCTTCGTTGAAATCGACGGCCTTGATCACCATGGCTTCCCGGCGACCGTCCTGCTCCTGAACTGCCCCAAACACTATCTCGTTCTTCTCTCGGTTATCTTCGAACGACGCTGTATCGTTCACGTTTCGTTTCTGCTGGTTTTGGTACTGGTCATAGTCTTGGTAATAAGACCGGTTTTGGTTGGTTCCTTGTGCTCTAAGGTAGGGTTTATCCGGATTTGTGCCTGATCTCGGTTCTAAAGCCGGCGGTCCATCTTCTTCCGGTATAGCATAGCTCTCTTGTACCGGCCATTGGTTCGGTTCTTGCTGATGGTGGTACTGATGAAAGTTAGGGGGAATTACATTTCTAGAACCGGACATCATCTCGGAAACCGAAGAACCGGTTTTCACGACTAGCTTTCCAAGCGAACCGAGAAATCCTTCTTCTTTTTCCGGTTCATGTTGAGGTGGGATTAAGGGCTGTCGAACCGGTCTTGGATAACGTTGGTATGGAGCCATGGTCATGCTCGGTTTTGCTATATGCCTCTTATTATCCTGAAATAAAAAAAAACAGAGCAATGAGGAGCTTATTGGTTTTCTACACCGGTTCAGATTTCAAACCAAACAGATTCACTCACATGACCAGACGAAGAGAACAACGATCGTACTCTACGTACTAATAATGCAAACATATATCCAAAGAACACAGCAGCTACAAGCAAAGCTGTTCCTGCAAAGATACAAACCAAAACGACACCGTATTCAGGCTAAGCACAACACCAAAACGGCAATATATAAAACGTCAGAAGGTTACCAAGATGGAGATTATCTGTGTCGGGTTCCTGATGAGAACAGTCGTGATCATGAAGCTGAATCTCTTTAATCATTTGATTTCCTCGATCAATGACTAAAAGAGAGCAGCTTGAAGAGACATAGATCAAATCAAAGTCATCAGAGAATCTCATTGACTCCTCCTTAGATCCACCGCTCCATCTTCCTCCAGCGGTGATGGTTGAGACTCCTGAAAATAAATAAAACCAAAAACGCTTTGAAATTCCGTATTTCAAAGCGCAAACGCATGCAAATGAATTGTAGTTACCGTCGTCGCTGATCTTGCGTATGGCCATATTGTTAGTATCGGCGACGTAGATGTTTCCACTGTCGTCGATGGCTAATCCTCGAGGACGATTCATTTTCGCTTCTTTGAGCTTTCCATCGACGTGTCCTGTGTAGCCTTCTTGTGAACCAGAGACTAGCTTTGGTTTACCATCTTCAAATCAATACATTCAAAACCAAGATTAATTAACAAATCCTTACTTTTATTGTGAGATCAGTTTTGAAGAACTGTAAGTAAGAATGCGATGAACAAAACCCGAATCTGAATCTGTTTGATTTGGATCTTAGAAACTACCTAAAAGCAAAAGTTGGCTGCATTAATCTAACAAAAGTTTGGTAACTTGACGAACAAGAAACAACAAAAAGAATAAACGTGAAAAACAGAAAAGAAAACAGAACATGGATAAAAGCTAATGAGTCGTGTTGTGGACTAAAGTGCAAAAGTTTTTATCTATAAAAGGCTTTGGTTGTCAAAGAAAGAAACTTTGGAATCTGAAATGAAGAACTCACTTTTTAACTGAACTAAAAAAAAAGCGAACCAAAATGAATCCCCATCTTGAAGCAAAGCATAATTGTACATACATGATTCAACATTTTGGTGGGTCATATATAGGAGTGGGAATTGATTGAATATCCTATAAAAATAAATTATTGAATCAAATCCATTTCAAGATAGATATGATAATGAACTTACATCTAGAAAGAGGCATGGAGATTTTGTGGATGTTACTGTTTTCAGAATCCAAGACAATAAGCTCTCCTCCATTAGGGGAAACTTCAATTGCATAGGGCTCAATCCCAAGCTTACTTCCATCAAACACTGTCTCGATGTTATATCCACTTTCGTATTTCACCATCGAACGGCTAGAAACACCTGTTACATTTCCTCAAATGTTTCTTTATTTTTATAAACAATTGAAAGTTTGAAATCAAGACCATAATAAAAAGCTATACTTTTGGTTGTTGTTGTGGATCTTCTTACCAGATTTTGTGGTGGTTGTTGTGGTTGAGGATGTTTGAAGAGACCATAACCATTTCCAGAGTATTGATGCTACATTTGTCACAAGCCCACTTACAATCTCTGCTCCCAAAACAGAGAAAAACAGAACATTTTCAGACATTCATTACAACAAAAATGAAAACATGTATTTATTATATAAAGAAAATCAGTTTAAGGGTAATTAAGAACTCACTAACAGGAGGAGGTTTAGCTGAAACTGAGGACAACCCACAAAAGAAAAACATGAAAACCACAGACAAAATCAACAAATTTGCATTTTTCCTCATTTTTTCAGGAAACCAGAGCAAGAGTTGCTCACAAGTTCAGAGAGGGGATAAAATATACCCTTGTATGTATGTATATGTGTTTCTATGCACTTACATATATGATGAGATAAACCGACAAAAGAGAAGATTTGGAGTTAAAGAAACATAAAGAGACAAGAATCATATGCTCAGTCTTGTCTGTTTATTGTTCAATCCTTTTCTCTTTGAATCCTAATCAGTAGGGACAAATCATTACAAAAACAAAAAGCATATCTTACTTATGCCACACGCAACTCTAACAACTCTATACAAAAATTACAACAACGAAAAAGAACTCGGACAAATTTATCTTATCATAATTTACAAAACTGAAGTTTATTCAGATTTAACAAAAACCAAAAAAAAGTATAGTCAAACGATATAAACCATACCAACTTCTAAAGTAGAAGCGTGAGGAGTAGAGAGACCATAACAAGGTCCTCTCGAGTTTCTTCTGAGAAAATCGTAGCCAAAGTTTATAGCGATCTTCTTCATCACACTTGATCCAGATTTTGCTCTCACATACGAATGTCCCATTATAAACGCCATTCCTGCCTCACGCGCCTCTGTGAGCTCTGTTAGCTCTTCCTCCGCGGATCTATCGATCCTTGCACTTTCTGGTAACACAAACCGTACCCTTTTCTTGATTCTTGGAGAAGGAGCCACCACGATTACCTCTGCAGAAGATGATGGTTCTTGTTTGTCAAAACCATCGTCTTCAAAGATTTGTACGCCTTCAAGATTGGATGACGAAGCCGCGACGACAGTTAGCCTCTCATTTGTTCCAGATTCGTTTTCCAGGTCCGGGGAGTAATTCAATGGTTTATCCGAACGGATAAACTCCGCGATACTGCAAATGAGGTCGTTCTCAAACTCGACATTGTCTTTGTGTACATCGCGGTATCCATACCGGGCTATACACCGGTAGAGGCGGTACTCCCTCGGTCCGACCCTTCCAACGAGAAACCGTTCCTCCGGCTTCACATGCGGGACGGGGACAGATTTCACGCAGAGGAAGACGACGACTTGGTGAAACGCCGGGAGGTTAGTGATGAAATGAGAGAAGATAGCTGGTATGCCAGAGACAAGCTCAGTGTTGATCACGCCGATTCCCTGGACTCGGACGATTCCAAGGTTTGAAGAGCCGAAGAGTGTGAGGAGCCAGTTGATTGAGACTTTGTTTTGGACGTCAAATTCGTAACGCTTAAGGGTCCCGTAGTGCCAAACGTACATGATGAGGAGGAAGATGAAGGAGAGGGCGACTGGAACCCAAGCACCTTCGAGGAATTTGATGAGTGAAGCTGAGAAGTAGAGAACTTCAATTGTTCCAAAGAAGAAAATGAAGGCTAGCGCGTAGAGGGAGCTTTTGTGCCAGCATAAGACTATTACCAGAGACATCAAGCAAGTCGTTACCAGCATAACGGTAATAACCGCCAAACCTGCATACAGATTACAGAGAAGAAAAGATTCAGAACCGGAGAGTATTTTCATACATATGTGGGTAAGTGGGTTTAGTGGTTATGGCTATGGTTACAGATATGTACCTGAGGCATTGCTTATGTGTTTGGTGTCACGGAATCCAACGGTGACGGCTAAGCACAAGAGCATGAGAGTCCAATTGATCTCAGGGATATATATCTGACCGTGCATTCTCGACGAAGTGTGTACAATTTTGACTTTTGGGAAGCAACCTAGAGAAGTACATTGCTTGATGATCGAGAATGTTCCTGTGATTATTGCCTGACTTCCAACAACAGCCGCCAATATAGCAATTGCCAAAACTGGCCATCTTATTTGCTCTGTACACAGCAAACAAACTATTGAAAACTATGCCAAACAAAGAATTGCATTTTTGCTGGTTTACAAGATGATGAGTAGATTTACCAGGTACAGAAACATAAAATCCAATCCGGTAATCACTCTCGAGGACATGGTGCTTAGATAGATACGCAGCTTGACCCATGTATGCAAGGATTAGCGACGGGTAAACAGCGAATGTGAATGCAATCTGCAGCCAGAGACACAAAAAAAAACATGCAAGTTTCAGGGAAAGCTAATAAGAGAACACAAAAGATTCAAAGTTTACAAATAAAGTCATAAAATCTACCTGTATTGACAACTGAGTGAAGTGGCCTAGATCAGCAAACATAGCTTCCGAGCCTGCAGAAACCGCAAAGAAACAAAATTATGGGAAAAAAGGCTTTGAAACTCAGGAAGCAAAACCATTCTTTCTCTTCTTTTTTCTTTTTTACCTGTAATGCATAAAAGGATGCCACCGAGAGACATCCATCCGCGTTTACGAGTTTTCTTGAGGAACTTGTAGATGTAATAAGGAGACAATGCTTTGTAAACATGAGGATTCCAATGGAAGATGTTGTATACACCAATGGTGCTTATGCAGAGAAGCCATGCAAGCACAATGGGAGCAAAAACAAAACCTAAACGATGTGTTCCATAGTGTTGTAGCGAGAACAGGAGTATCAGTATTGCACAGACCACAGGCACCTCCACATCTGCAGAATTGTGCAGGTTAATGATTCAAATAAAGAACTTTCTGTCTTGAGAGTCTTATCCAAACCAACTAACTTTTTATTTGACCACTTTAGTTTTCAAAAGATATAAGCTTTATGACTTTTATATTCCTTTACCTTTAATTTTTTTAATAAATCATTAACTCCTAAACCACATTCATTATCTTATGATTATAAGAATGTATCTGCATCAGCCTCACCTTCCACACCAAAAAAAAGGTTAATTAACTTATTTTATACATAATTAAGAAGCTTCATGCTGATCCTATATGGATTCAACCTAACATGCAATTAGCCAATTGACTATGTGGACAAAACAAAGACCAAAATAGCTAATCTAAAGCTACCTGATGCAGCAAATTCTGCTCCTAAACTATCCTAAACAGCATCGACTAAACTTAGGAACCAAACGAAACTTCAGAGGAAACACACTAAATATAGCATAACTTGACATTTTGGGGATCTAGTGATACTAAAAATTCAATTTTTAAATCTCTACACTTGCTTCCTAATCAAAAGAAGTAAAGAGCATACATTGATGTTGCTGCTTGGACATGGATAACTCTAATCCAGAGACTGCTGAGAAAACTGAAAATTCACACCCAAAAATGATACAAAATCAGTCTTGAGAAATCCACACAAATCGTTAAATCAAATCTGACAAAAAGAATCAATTTTTTTTTACCAGAGATTGCAGGTGTAAGAACACCATCACCAATAACCATACAAGTCCCAATCAGAGCAAGAACAAGCAACATGTTCTGCAGAAACTTATGCTTCTCCAGAGTGTTTTTCAAACTCCACCCCGGAACTTTTAAACTCCTCAGATTCTCCCCGGAAGTTTTCTTATACTCAGAAAGGTCCTCATCAGCGAGCTGGAAATTGGGCAAAGAGCTGATTCTAGCATGGCGACATAGCAAAGAGTAGAGAGCAAAAGTCCCACCTTCTCCATTATCATCAGCACGAAGAACAATAAAGACGTATTTAACAAGTGGGATTAAAGTTAATGTCCAGAAGATAAGAGACAGAACACCAAAGATCTCTTCGTTTGTCTCTGAATGTGTTATGTCTTCAGCAAAAGTGCTCTTGTAGACATACAATGGTGAAGTTGCTAAATCTCCGTAGACTACACCTAAGCTCTGGTAAGCTAAAGTCAGAACCGTCCACCAAGATTCTTTCTGCAAAAACCAAAACTTTAAGCAACAAAAAAGAAAGGATTTTGAAAGTGAATGTTGAGAATTTTTTACCTTGATTGGATTTCTTGGGCTTAGACGCTCGAGATCCATGATGGGTTTTGTATCTAAAAATCAAAGGAAATTCATTTTTGGGGGATAAGGAACTCAAAAGATGGGATTTAATTTTGAGGAAAAGTGGGGAATTTAATTCGATTGACGTTAGGAACTTTTTCTATGAATTCTTTGGCTTTGTGGTTAATGGCATTGAAGGTACAAAGGAAAAGGTTTGGCCAACAAAATCAAGAACCACATAGAGAGAGAGAGGAAACACACAAAACATATGAAAGAATGATTAAGATAACTGCCACAAATATAACTGCAAATATCATACTCCTCAAGAAATTAGTGGGGCCTTTTTTGGCATGGAAGGATGTGCAAATCTTATAAATATGGTTAACTATATAAATATATAGAAATGTATTTATTTTAAGTATCTTATTATATAATTCCTTCATGAAAGAATGATTTTATGAGATTTTATTTTTATATTTAAAAGATTGATTTTTTGTATTTTTAAGATCAATTAATTAGTTAGTACTTTTACTTTTATAATAAATATTTAATATTAGAAATATATAAGTGAAGTAAAAAGCATCTTGAGATTAAATTTTAAAAGATTTAACAAAGTAATTAATTAAATGCTTCATTTATTATTTTCTTAAACTTTGTGGAAAATTTAAAAAATCATTCTTTTTGATACATTGGGAATAAAATCTATTAGTTTAGTTTTATGATCGCAACACATGTCAAGTAAAACATAAAATGTTGTCATGTGTCAAACATAAATTTGATAATATATTTTAAAACAAAAGTTCTAACTTTATTGGAAAAAGAAATAAGTAAAAAATAATATTTGTTTCTTAATATATTAGACTATTAACTTTATACTACTAAAAATAAATTGTTAATATATTTTAAAAATAAGTAAAATATCATCATCCTGTAGAAAACAAAGTGATAATATTAAATTATTAACATAATTCTATTGAAATATTTTTTGTTAACATCATTTATGACCATAATATAAGCAAAAAAATATGTGGATCAAAGTACCACAAATTTTGAGTGAACAAAAAACAAAAGGTCAGAGATAGAAAAATATGTATGTAAGAATATACTTAAGAGATAAAAAAGAAATATTAATGGGAGATGGGTGGGGAATGAATAGATTGGTGTCTTCCTCACTTTTTTTCTTTTTTATTGTTTGTTTGTTTGATAGTACCAAGAGATTCTCTATTCTATTCTTTCATGATGGTTTATTTTAGGGTATATTACGTGACCTGTAGTTCATCCTCTCCAACTCTCAAACCCACAAAATTATTCATTACATATCCACAGATTATTTATTCAAGAATATTAAACAAAATTTTGATTTGATTTGATTTGATATGACTAAAAATCTCTATACACGTGTGTATGTAATAGAAAGGTGCAAGGATTTTGGTGTGGCACCACCTTCAAGACTTTTTTTTTATCGAGACCTAACTCTTACCACTTTGAAAGCAGCTTATCTTATTTCTTTAGATAAACAATTGATAAGTGAGTGCTTTAAACTTCACAAAACTACAATCTACTTTTATTCAATAAAACAAAATATTTTATAAGTCTTTTTCATTAGGGTCCCAAATGATTAATATGTTCACGATCACGAAATTGCTTCTTGTGTCCGTAAGCATTTATATTAATCAAACAAAAAGGAAATTTGTTGCTTCCTACAATGGGAAGTGGGAAGCTTTGCCATCTTAATAAATGTTTCAAATCTTTTTTTTTTTCTTTTTAATGTGTTTCATAAACACCAGCGACTTTATTGAAAGGAGGAACAAGTTTTAAAAAAAAAAAATTAGGAAGGGCAACATTTGTTTTTCTTATCTCTGTAAACTGTAAGCAAAATAATAAATCTTTCATATAAATTGTAATAGCACTGTCTGGGAACTGCTATTTTGAATGTTTCTAAACTTGTTTAAGAAAAAAAATCTGAAAAATAACAGTAAAGTATTTGTCGTATAGCCTACTCCACAGTCCACATGAAGAAAAGAATAAAGTAAATCAATAGAATGTAAATATCTAATTAATCATGGTTATTATATAATAATCACAGTTGGCAAAAGTGGAATAGAAAAAAGAATTGGATCCCGTCGGATTCTATATTTTAACATCTCTAATTATTTCAAATCTGCCACACGTGGTCATACTTAATAGCAGCCATTAACGAAGTAATAAATTAGTCGATAATAATGTTTAACCAACATCGTATCTGTAGATCCATGAATCACTGTAGTTGGAATAACAATATAACATCATTGTTTCATAATTACGTTTTATGTGATCCTCGCTAAAATACGTCACTATAGTTAGAGGAAACATTTACACATATGTGTTTGTTTTTTTGGAAGTGGAAAAGTTAGTATGTCTATGATATGATGGAAGTTGTTGTTGCTTTTGTGTGGATAAACATCATTTTTTTTCGTGACGTGATTTTTAAATTTGTTTTCACTTTTCAGTATTCATTTTTTCTCTCTTTGTTATTCCTTTTCATTCGCATAATTGTTTCTAAGGATTTCTATTGCCTTTTTGTTATTTTATATAGGGACACTATCTTATATATGGTGTCAAGTGTCAACAAGCATGTACACTATCTTCCCACTACCACATATTGTCACAGAATGTTTGGTACGCGTGCTTTTATATCCATTTTAGAAAAAATATATCTTCAATTATGTAAGACATTTTTTTTTTTTTATGTAAGACAATTTTATAATTGCTGTCAAAAAGAGAAGTGCAAAAGACAGTGTAATAATTACGTTTATGTTCTTACCAAAAAATAATAATTACGTTTTGCTCATAGGTCACATTTCAAACTATCAGCAAGACCGGATGGAGAGGTTCCTCACAAGGTATGTTTTTCAAACAACCGTCTACATGATTTGGAAGGAGAGAAACGGCCGTAGGCACGACGAACAACCGCACGCAGAGAATACCCTCATGGGCTGGATTGATAAGCAAATACGAGACCAAATTTCTATGATCCGAAGAAGGGGAGATAGGCGATACGACGAGGCGTATCAACAATGGCTCCTAGCTCGGAACTAAAACTCTAAGGCGGTCGTTTTTCCATCTAAAATTTTTAATCTCATTCTCAAATTTAAGTTGTACTTGGTTGTAAAAACGCTATTTTTATTTTGAATATAATTTAACATTAGATTCAAAAAAATAATAATAATTACGTTTTATGTGCTGACAAAATATAATAAATGTGATACTACTATAGCTTATACAAATTCAGTTATTCACATAAGTAAATTCTAACGAACCTCATAACGAATTAGATACTTTAACTAATATTAGCATGCACTACAAGAAACACGGCTTGTAACGTCATTTGTTTTAATACTTAACGTCGGCTTTAAACAGACGTTAATATTTTACCGTCAGTTTTTAAAACGACTTAACATTGGCCGACGTAAACTTTTTTCGCTTCACTTAAAGAAATGACACAATGTTTAACATCAAAAGATTAACGTCGGTTTCTTTTCAATTAGCATCGGTTTTCTTTCGACTTTAAATCTTCAGCTTTGGGTCAATTAAACAACCGACGCAAATACGCATCATTTATTTTCTATTTATACTAATTATTTATTATTAAGAATCTAGTATAATAAAGATATAACGTAAATGTAACTTGATAAAATTTCTAAAAGCTGATCCATATGAATCATTACATTGATCAAATTCATATCTTTATACACAAAATGTAACTTTGTAATTCTGTCTTACAAAACATAAATCATACACACATGACATCTACCAGCTCAACAAATTCCATTAGACCTTGTTGAGGATTTCTTCCAGCTATAAGCTCAAAGAGTAAAACCCAGGAGCCATAAACATCTCTTTGCTTGGTATATGTTCTTGTGGAAACGTATTCGGGATCGAGATAACCAAATGCTCCTCTGATGTTAGCAGCATGTTCCTCTAAATAGTCCAAAGACAACAACCTGAAGTAAAAAATAATCCACCATGACATGAGGAACTCGAGGTGGTTAATAGACTGAGATTTCAAGGAGAATGCAGATATATTTACCCGAGCTCTCATGGATTGATCCAACAAAATGTTGGGAAGATTTGATCTCTGTTGATTACAGGAGGAACATTCTAGCAAGAATTGAATAGAACATGGGTTCTGAAGTTGTGTTTTCTAGATATGCATTAAAAGGGTGGATTGTTTTAGAAAGTAAATTACCCCATCACGAAGATACTCTAGACCGCGTAATGCAATATATACTCTCAAATCCCAGTTCAGTGGTTCATGTTTTTCGCCTGTATAAAAAAAGCAGTTTAGTATGTCGCAAATCTTCACGAAGGCTCATCAATTAGTGAAGTCTAAACCATCGACTCAATAAATATGATACAGAGAAACCAAATAGTTCAACATTGCATTGACAATTCATTTAGTGACAAGCAGATTATTGTAGTATGTACAAATAGGCAGTTGCTTACTGTATAAATGAGAAGCTAAGCTTCCTTTACTTATGTAGACATATGTAAACACATGTTGGGTTTTTTCTGCACAATACCCAACCACACACTAGGTCAAGGTGATGCAACCTTCCACAAAACATATCTTAAGAAAATAGGAGTGGATGAGTTTAGCAAGACACTAAGATATATATATATATAAATGGCAACTTATGAATTGAGTAATAGAGATTTCAAAAAGCTTGAGTCCCCCGTAATGTTTCATGTTCTTTGGAAATGAATCATCAACTACAATCCATAGATATATCTTACCTCTGTGTGAAACTTTTGTTCGCCTGTAGAATAAGTGGCAAGAACTTTCACAGCTACCGTCTCACTGGTAGACATTTGAGCTTTGTAGACAGGTCCAAATGCTCCTTAGCCAATCAAAGTAGTAAAGTTACAAGTTGCTTTTTGCAAATCATTCTACAGATTAAGAAGGAAATATATGCTATTAGCACCACTATGTTAAGGAAATGAAAAAATTAGTACTTTTTTCTGCATATTCATGTAGAAACAAAACTTACTCCTTTCTTCTAAGCTTCTCTTCTGTTATTTACAGCTTCCAGATTTGGAGGGGCGTCAATGTACTCTGCATCTTCCAATCCTCGTAGAAACCTAAAGTTTAGTACTATTCTCTTTACCAAATTCAAAACAAAGAAAAGCGTAAGTAAGTTGCAGATCCTTGAAGAAAGATTGAATGTGACCAGAATCTATCAAAAATTTAGAGATCGAAACATATTGAAATTTCAACAAAAACTATCTCAAAACTCAAACTACTGAATCTGCCAAGATTTGAGATTCACCGCCGACGACACTATTCCAAAAATTCAATCAAAAGATCAAACGTATCATTAAATTGGATTCACAATTCTTGTCAAAATCAACCTAATTCAATCAAAAATACAACGAAATTATAAGAAACATCAAACATACCAACAATCTCGATCCCGATCGAACGCAGAAAATAGAGGATTTGGCGTCTTTGATCGAGTTGAGATATGATTCCGCATCTTTCGATCTAAATCGGAAAAGAGAAAATTCGAACTTCAAAGGAAACGAAGGTGCGAATTGACGAAGAAGCTCCGATGAGCAGATGAGAACTCGACGGTTCACTCATATTCTGAATTTTGCAGAAGAAATGACGAAGCGTTTAGGGTTACAAACCTGAACAGTTTAACTATTTAATTGATTAACAGTTTTACAATAATTAATTAAGAATATTAAAGTTTATGTCGGTTATCAAAACGACGTTATATTGCTTCCCACTTAAACTTTTAACGTCGGTTTACCTTATGACGTTAAAAAACTGACGCCTTCTACCTTGTTTTTTGTAGTGATGGTTGAACGAATTAATTAATCTTTTTTTCTAATCGTGATGTTTATGTTTATTTCTTTATTTTTTATACTAATAATATTTGTCCGGAATGTAATTTAAAATTACTAAAAACAGTAATAGTTTATCAATATAAATGATCAAAGAATTTTATACTCTTCTTTTTGTTTTTTTTTTTTTTTGGTAATACAAGTGTTTATGTATTTTTTACGTCACAGAAGTCAGAAAAATTCGTTTACGAAACGGGCCGGTCTATAACTATTGGGCCAGTAGATCCAATAACTAAGCAGAGTAAACGTTATGCCGATTGAAGTTTCAAGATGCAAAACGTGTGCTGTTTTGAGAACACAAAAACAGCATAAACAAACGAGACCCTCTGGGAACTAAATTTCCGTAAATACCCTCACACTCCCATCATATTTTCGAAAGACTACCCTCCCCCTATTTCCATGGCCCTTCTCTCACTTTTCCCGCGACAAATCCTCTCCTTCTTCCATAATCATCAAAAACAAAATGCAAAACCCAAAAAAAAAAAAAAAAACTCACGACGCAACGTAACCTCCCTAACCTCTCTCTCCATCAATCTCAATCGTTAATGCGGAATCCGATTTAACACCGGAATCCGCCATGGAAGATGAATAAAATCCGGTCTCTCCGCTGCCTCCTCCCGGAGACCATAACCTCCGCCGCCGCCTCAAATCGAGGATCTGACGGTAGCCAAGTCAGCGTCCTTCTATGGCGGCATCAGATCCTCGACCCGGACAGCAACATCGTCACCTATTGGAACCACGTCTTTCTCATTACCTCAATCCTCGCTCTCTTTCTCGATCCTCTCTATTTCTACGTCCCTTACGTCGGCGGTCCCGCCTGTCTCTCCATCGACATCAGCCTCGCCGCTACAGTCACTTTCTTCCGTACAGTCGCCGATCTCTTCCACCTCTTGCACATCCTCATGAAATTCAGAACCGCCTTCGTCGCGAGAAGCTCTCGAGTTTTTGGTCGCGGTGAGCTTGTTATGGATTCTAGAGAGATTGCTATGAGATATTTGAAGACAGATTTCCTCATTGATGTCGCCGCCATGCTTCCTCTTCCTCAGCTTGTTATTTGGCTAGTAATTCCAGCTGCTACAAACGGGACTGCTAATCATGCCAATAGCACTCTCGCACTTATCGTTCTTGTTCAATACATTCCAAGATCATTCATCATTTTCCCACTCAACCAAAGGATTATCAAAACAACCGGGTTTATCGCCAAGACTGCTTGGGCTGGAGCTGCATACAACCTCCTCCTCTACATCCTTGCTAGTCACGTAAGTTTTCTTTGTCTTTCTCTCTAGGTTTTCTTCAGTTTAAGAATCTCGATTTGTGGGCAGGTTTTAGGAGCAATGTGGTATTTGTCATCAATCGGGCGGCAGTTTTCGTGCTGGTCTAATGTATGTAAGAAAGATAACGCCCTGAGAGTTTTGGATTGTCTTCCTAGCTTCTTGGACTGCAAGAGTTTGCAGCAACCTGAGCGCCAGTATTGGCAGAACGTTACGCAGGTCCTTTCTCATTGTGATGCTACTAGCAGCACTACCAATTTTAAGTTTGGGATGTTTGCTGAAGCTTTTACCACTCAAGTTGCTACAACAGATTTTGTGTCCAAATACTTGTATTGTCTTTGGTGGGGTTTAAGAAATCTAAGGTAATACGTACAACCTTTGATCCAACCAATATATGTTCTCTATCTTAGATTGTCTTCCTTTGGTTCTAATAAAGGCTTTGTTTCACAGTTCTTATGGCCAGAATATAACCACAAGTGTATACCTTGGCGAGACCTTGTTCTGTATAACAATTTGTATTTTTGGGTTGATTCTCTTCACACTCCTGATTGGTAACATGCAAGTAAGATTCAGAGCTTATCATCACTCTGCAAAACTTTTCAATACAGAGACATTGTTTTTGTCTTTCTAACAAAAGGCTTTGTGATTTTTAATTTGGTGGATAGTCTTCTCTACAATCGATGTCAGTAAGAGTTGAGGAATGGAGAGTTAAGCGAAGAGACACTGAAGAATGGATGAGACATCGTCAACTACCTCCAGAGCTTCAAGAACGTGTCCGAAGATTCGTTCAATACAAATGGCTTGCAACACGAGGTGTCGATGAAGAATCAATCCTTCATTCATTACCTACAGATTTACGCCGCGAAATCCAACGTCATCTTTGTCTTGCCCTTGTCCGCCGGGTACATTACATCAACTCTGTGTCTCAAAAACTGTTATGGATTTGATTGTTTTTTGATTCAGAAGTCACACGGTTTTGCTAAGTGCAGGTCCCATTCTTCTCTCAAATGGATGATCAACTTCTTGATGCTATATGTGGATGCCTTGTCTCATCTTTAAGCACAGCTGGGACCTACATATTCCGTGAAGGTGATCCGGTGAATGAGATGCTATTTGTGATCCGAGGACAAATAGAGAGCTCAACAACAAATGGAGGAAGATCTGGTTTCTTTAACTCCACTACTCTACGACCTGGCGATTTCTGTGGGGAAGAACTTCTTACATGGGCCTTAATGCCAAACTCTACACTCAATCTTCCGTCTTCAACCCGAAGCGTCCGTGCCCTCTCTGAAGTCGAAGCCTTTGCCTTAAGCGCAGAGGATCTTAAGTTCGTTGCTCATCAGTTCAAGCGTCTTCAAAGCAAAAAACTGCAACACGCCTTCAGGTTTAGCATTCATAGGATTCAGTCATAACACGAAAATGTATCTCGATACGACGATCCAGGAAGGAGCTAATATGTCCATTTTTCAGGTACTACTCACATCAATGGAGAGCATGGGGAGCATGTTTTGTCCAATCCGCATGGAGAAGATACAAGCGAAGAAAGCTCGCGAAAGAACTCAGCCTTCACGAGAGTAGCGGATACTATTACACGGATGAAACAGGTTACAATGAAGAAGACGAAGAAACTAGAGAGTATTACTATGGAAGCGACGAGGATGATATGGAAGGCGGATCAATGGACAACACAAACAACAATCAAAATCTTGGAGCAACGATCTTAGCATCTAAATTCGCGGCAAACACGAGAAGAGGCACAAATCAAAAGGCTTCAAGTAGTAGTACTGGTAAAAAAGATGGATCTTCAAGCAGTTTGAAGATGCCTCAACTATTCAAACCAGATGAGCCTGATTTCTCTATAGATAAAGAAGACGTTTAAAGTGTAGTCATTATGGGCAAAAAAACTTGTGTGAACTGTTTCGTTTTAGATGGTACATAGTTAGGAAATCCCATAAATTATTTGAACTTCTAATTTTTTTCTTTTCTTTTTGCTTCGGTTTGAGAATGTTATTAGATATAGAAAAGGAGTGTAGAGTAAAAATACATTGTTCTTAAACTGTCTCAATGTTATATGTATGATTTTTTCTCATGTTAGGTACTACTTTCGCTGTTGAAACAATAAGACCAAAACTCCAAACTTCATCTACACCTGTTAAACCAACATATATATCAAACGGAGAAGAATGATCACCGGTTTTGTTATCCAATCCTTAATCCTTTTAAACATAAGTACTTAACAACCTTTCTTTTTCTAATCTTTAATCTCTCTAATCATCAGAACTTGACAACTTATTAACATTGTTTGGCTCTATACTCTTACAATACTCTTCAAGAAGTGAATCCAATTTCTTCCAAGAAGAACCGGTCCCTTGAGCCAAAGCTTTTTTCGCCATTTCCGCATACTCTTTCACATTCTTCATCGTAGTCTTCCCCATCTCTCCTTCCATCAATTGTTTAACCTAAATATAGTAAAATAAAAAAAATGCAATCAACGGAACAATGCTTCATTCTTATTAATTTGTTAGTTATAAAGCAAACCGTGATTACCTTGTTTAGTGCCATGATCTAATGTTAGATTCATTCAAAACATTTTATTATAATGCGTGACAAGAATCGAAAACAAAAGATAGAAACATGAAAGGGTACGTTCATATACTGTGTCTACCTTTCGACTAAGTTCTTCTCTTGTCACGAATCCTTTCACACTTCCATCTTCTGTTTCGATTCTTACTCCAATCTTTAGCTCCTCCACTACCAACTTCGCATTGAGTGGCTGCTCTGCCATCATTGGCCAAGCGAGTAGCGGAATTCCAGCGCAAATGCTCTCTTGCGCCGAGTTCCATCCACAATGACTCAAAAACCCTTTTACACTTTCATGTGACAATATCTCCCATTGGTCTACCCAATCTCTCACAATCATCCCATGCTCTTTCACTCTCTTTTCGAACCCTAATCCTCCAGTTACTTCTTCCAAGTCCTTTCTCGTGACCCACAAGAAATTTACCTTTTTAAAACAATCAAGACCACGTAAATAAAAAAAATACACTTCTTTTTGACTCAGAAAAAAGAAAGTTTGATGGGTTGATAACAAAAATAAATAAATGCACATGCATGGAATTAGATCGAATAATAAAAGTGACTGGACAACTGTATTAAATTAGATGTGAGGTTATAAGTTGGCATTAATCGATGCTTTAACGTACCTTCGAATCTTCCAACCCTAATGCTATTTCCTTGAGCTGTTCGTTTGATATCTCAGCCTGCGTTCCAAACGCCACGTACATAACCGGACATCTTTCCTCTAGCTTCCGGTCCAACCAATGAATCCAATCCGGTTTATCACTCTCCGGTTTCGGAGGATTTACCAAACACAAAGGCCCAACACACCACGGCTTTGGCTCATCATTATCAAGGAGCCGGTAGTCAACGAACGTTGACTCGAGCTCGTAAAAACTGTTCACTATAACTCCACGGCTTTTCTTGGTGCACATAATATGGTCCATGGCTAGCTCAAACGCTGGAGCCGATTGATCCGGTTCGGTCACAACCGGGTCGAACTCGCACTTCTTAACACTTATCCATGGAAAATCCGGTACAGTAACCGGTTCAGTATCAGATTTAACACTTTCCGGTTTGGTGAAGAGCTCGTGTACCGAAACGGCAGAGTATATAGCCCATGCGTACGAGTTCATGCCGTAGAAGGCGAGTCTCGGGATCTCAAGTTTAGCGGCGGATTCCGATGTCCACCATAAGAATCCATCGGAGACCATGAAAGACACTTTCTCAAGATTCTTGAGTTCTGCTTCGAAGAAAGGCTGGAGAGATTTGGTTGCGCGCGTGAAAGGCACGTAAAGTGACATGGAAGGGAGCTTATCGGTGCTCTCGACGCCGGGAGGGATTCCGGCGATGTTTTCAGGGAAAGGGAGGGAGATTACTTTGACTGATGATGTGACGTCGGAGAGGAATTTTGAGACGAATGGTTGGTTCTTTGGGGTGGTGAAGACGGTGACGAAAATGGTTGGTTCTTCGTCGTCTCCGGGGACAACACGGCGGTGACGGAGGAGGAGACGGGCGAATTGGAGGAGAGGAATCGTGTGGCCTTTGGACATGTAAGGGAAGAGAACCACATGATGGGATGATGAAACGGCCATTTTTTGCGTTCTTATTACATTTAGTTCCACAATGACTATATTTATTGGTAGAATTTTACATAACTGTATTTCCAAAGAGTAGTTATTGTTTTTTTGACTTGATGTTTCCAAAAAACAAACTATGATTTATTTTGACTTTATGGTACTTACCTAAAGTTGCTTGTAGTAATAGAAGTTAGTTAACGTTACAAAATACTAGTGTTTGTTATCATAGTACTACTCCAAACAATCAAATTGGTGAGAAGTAAATTAATATTCAACGGTTTACTAGTATTAAAGAATGACGAGAAAAGGAAATTCAAGATTAGACCCCTACTATACGAAATTGAGCTATGAACGTAATACACAAAATTAAATGACCATTAAAAAAACCTTTTTTATCAGTAAATTAAATGAAAATTTTAAAAATCGGGACCCAAAATTTATACTGAAATTAAAGGATGTAGGGCAAATGTTATTTTTTCATTTATGCACGTCTCTGCATGCAATTTAATGACAGATTTTAGATATGTGTTTTATGTCACTTTCTTACGTAAGTAACGTCCATGGGTCGTAATGTTGTAGTATACTTTATTAGAGTACCTCCATCTTTTAAATACTCTAAAAGAATATCTCAACAACAATATATTATTACTTTTTAATATTATTTAAATAAGTAATTAAATTTTAATTTTAAAAAATAAAATTAAGCCACTTATTTGATGACAAATGGCTAGAAAGGTTTTAGTGAGTTTTTAAAAAAGTTTTCAATAAAGAACTGGTTCTCAATCTCTATATTCCATTTCTGTTTCTTTTTATTATTTTATTCTTTAGATAATCTATTAGAACTTTTGAATGGAGATGCTGTTATCTTTTTGTAGAAGCAATGTTTGTAAAAGAACAAAAGAGAATAAATGAAGAAATTGAAGTACATGAATATCTCCAAAACTTTTTTTTTTTATTTTTGGTCATCCGATCCAAAATTTTATTAATAAAACTTGTTGTGGAACCAAAAAAGAATACAAACATTCCAAATAATAGAATCTAAAGTCGGTGAACAACATAAAAGTCCTCAGAAACAAAACCAGAAGAAGACGAGATTTCCCTTGAATCAAAACTCTATGGAAGAGAACTAAAGACACTAGAAATAAAAAGCAGAAGTAATCGAACCAAAGATTGAAAGAGGCTAAAATCTTAAACTAAGTAAAGAAGCACCCACGTATATATCGTAAGAGAAACAATAGACCAAAAAAAGCAAATAACCTCTTCGATCGAAACACTTGCGATGAGATTTACCAAAGATGTCTGCGGCCAATCTGAAGATAACATCTACCACTTTCTATCCCAAAAAAGGTGATTTCTTAAAACTAAGAACCAAAGATATTATAACCCCGCAAGCAAAACCACGTTATATCATTTTGGTATAATAGATTATATTTTAATGTTCTCTTCTTTTTCTTCGATTATATTCTAATGTTCACTTTTATGATTTCGTGCTTAATTTAACATCTTTACAAATTATTATGACGTAACGTTTGACATAGGCGTGTTAAGGTAATGACTTCACTGAAAAAGTCAAAAAGAGATTATAATGAGATGGGCCTAAATAATCCAGAGCCCATTTTATATAAGCCCATTAAAATTTGAAACTAACCCAATGTGTGTTAATCTCAAAACTCTGTAAAACTTGTTCGATGGAAATAAGGAAGCGGAAGAAGGCCGGCGGCGATGGCGACGGTGGCGCGTCGGCTAACGGCGGTGGTGATCCCGATTCGTTTAGTGTTTTATCAAGATCTCCGAGGAGGATATTCTTGTTCTGCCTGGCGTTTCGTGTGGTAAATGCATTGTTGATTCAAACGTATTTCAATCCTGACGAACATTGGCAATCACTTGAAGTAGCTCACCGCACCGTCTTTGGGTAAATGTTTCTATTCTATAGCTTTGAATTTGACTTTCCTTTTGTTGAAGTTGGATTCGTGGGAACTTATTGAACTGAGTTTTTGGTGTTTTTCTTACTGCATTCGTTGATCGATTATGATTCGATGATCTGTGTTAGTTTTAGATTTGTCTCGGAAGCATAAATCACATAGTAGAAGTGAGAATTGTGAAGAATTCAGAAGAGTCAGTGATTTTGAGCAATGATTGTTATTTTTAAGATTTTTTTTTTTTGGTTGATTGATGGTAATGACAGGTACGGTTATATGACATGGGAGTGGAAGAGAGGAATAAGAAGCTATTTGCATCCAATGGTGTTCGCATTCTTGTATAAACTTCTCCAAGTTACTGGCCTTGATACTCCCTACATAATGGTTAGTTTCTCGATGTTTTTGGTCTTAGTAGAAAAGTTATCTTGATTTTGAACATAGTTTTCTCCAAAATCTGATTTAGTTGAAAGTCTTAACGAGTTTCCAATTAGAGTAGTCGTGTTGTCTTGGGTTTTCGCAATTCTAGCTCCACCGTTTTCAAAGAAAGGTTGATAGAATGGTTTATGTGTTACAACCTTTTTCATTTCTTTGCAGATCAAAGCCCCACGTCTTATGCAATCCATATTTTCAGCTATTGGTGATCTCTATTTGTATAAACTCTCAGATGCTTTATATGGACGAAATGTTGCAAGCTGGTCTGTATCCTTTCTATGCAGCATACTAAGTCAATTGCTTTATATTTTTGATTGATATATGGCTATGAATTTGCAACCTGTGGGAATGACAAGATTAGCCTTGGTTAATAAAGAACAAACATTATCTACAGTAATGGAGCCAACCCACCATTACACTATATTTGATAGTTCCTACCCAATGGTAGGTCGAAGGGTGTTAGATATCCAGAGCTTCGATGAAAAACTTAGATAAGTCTGTTGGTGTTTTTCCTCTTATTTTTCCTTAATTTGTATTTGCATTTTATTCTGGATTGTTTCCTTAACATTTTAGTAGCTCTTTTGTCAAATGGCAAACTGGTTCATCTTTTTCTGTTTGAACCGTACCTTTTCAAACTGCTTGGAGACTGTTCTTACCATCATGGGGCTGTACTACTGGCCTTGTATTAGAGATTCTTCAACAGACTATCCCGTGAATCGGAAGTGGGGTTTGGTTATAGCAGCCCTTGCATGTGCCATAAGGCCTACAAGTGCAATCATATGGTTATACGTTGGGATGCTCGAGCTATTTTTGACACCTAATAAGGTCAAATTCATTATGCTAGAGGTGATCCCGATTGGGTAAGTTTAACTCTGCAGATATACTCTTGAATGTTCATTTTAATGTTTGCTTCTGAAGATTTCATTGTGCTAACGTGCTTCTGGTGTTAGATCTTTGGTCCTCGGTTTCACTTGTTTGTTGGACCGTCTGATGTACGGCTCGTGGGTCATTGTGCCTCTCAATTTTCTGAAGTTTAATTTCCTTTCATCTGGTGGAGACTATTACGGAACTCACCCATGGCACTGGTACTTCACCCAGGGATTTCTTGTCATGCTTTTCACTTTTACACCATTCTCCATTACTGGAATTTTCAATTCTAAGAATCAGAAGCTTTCAGCTCTTATTCTATGGGTCTTAGCAATATACAGTGTACTCGGCCACAAGGAATTCAGGTAATATGAATGGAGAACGTACCCCGTTTTCTTACACTTTCAATATCGACAACTTCGCAAAGAACACTCTTTCATCATTTATTATGTTTTCAGTGTCGTCTACTTAGATTATGAATGATAGGTTTGTCCTGCCTGTGCTGCCCATAGCTTTGATATTCTCTGGGTATGCATTTGCTCAAATTGAAGTATCTGGTTTATCATCAACATCAGTCACTAAAAAGAAGCAAGTCCCTCGACAGAACCATACCAAGTGGTCTCCTAAATTAAGACTTTCAGTCTTTTTTTTGCTTGCTACCAATATCCCAATGGCACTATACATGAGTTTATTCCATCAGGTAAAAAACCAATAACTTGAGTGCTCTCTCTAGTTTCCGAGTTTACTCTCTCTATTTGTGCTAAAAAGGACTGTTGTTTCCAACAGAGAGGAACCGAGGATGCGATGAACTACTTATCGGATGAAGCATACAAAGGGAGAGTAAAGAGCATTCTCTTTCTCATGCCGTGCCATTCTACTCCCTACTATTCCACTCTCCATCGTAACATTCCAATGCAATTTCTCGACTGCACGCCAAGGTAAATGATCACACCCCGAGTCACAGCACTTGCTTCTATGAGATCTTAAGGATTCTTCTTCTTCTTCTTCTCAAACAGTGAAGAGAAGGGACAACTTGATGAGTCAGACCGGTTCTTAGTAAACCCTTTAGATTTTGCATCAGAGTTAGCTAGAAACTGGTCAGAGCCGCCTAGTCACATTGTATTGTTTGCATCAGAAGAAACAAAACTCAGAGACTTTATGATCCAACATTCCTTTAAAGAGGCAAGTTAGAAGCAAGAACACATTCACTCATTTGTTTTTTTTCCCCCATCCCTGACGTCATTTGTTTTAGGCATTCATGGACTAAAATATTTGTTTTGTTGGCAATGAAACAGGTGAAAAGGTTTTTCCACGCGCATTTCAAGGTTGATCGAGATCTTCAATCCTCAGTGGTCGTCTATGTTGTAAACCACACATAGTTATCCCTTAAGAGTAAGCAGCCTCAAGGTTCTTATAATCATTAGCCTCATCAGGCTATGGAACCTCTCTGAACTCCTCTGTCTCAAAATCAAACACATAGTTGTTTGTACCTTAAGAGACTAATCTTGGTTATATCAAACCGTTTTAGTTCCAATCTGTCCCGGTAAATGTTTCAACCAGGTAACAATGAGTATAGATAGAACAGAGATGTAATTTGAGACTAGTTAATTTCTTTGATGACTGAGGTTCGTAATCACATTCTTTTGCCCACAAGTGTTTAGATAAACAGAAACTACTCAACTAGCGACCTCACTGATCATAATTAAAAAATAATAGGACAAAACAGTGCAGAGAGATTGAGTACAGAAGTGGATATAGCTATCACTGTTTTTGCCACTTAAAAGACAAAAGAAAGATGATCTTGGTGTCATTGACTCATCTGTTCATTTATTGCTATCATCGAGTGTACTATAGTACAAACTGTGGGGTTGTTTTGGAAATTAAATGGCGAATAAACTAATGATGAAACAAAACAACACTCTAGTCTTGCTTCCCCTAATAGTGAAGTTAACCTGGTAATGTTGAACAATTAATATTTAGAGTAGCTAACTCACTAAAATGAGCTTATAAGTTCATGGTTCTGATCTTGAATATGTTGTTTGTTTTGGCCCACTGAGACTCTGTTTTTACATATGACTTTAACTTCCAAAGCTACCAAAACTCTAAGTAGGGCTTTCTAAGAAAAATAAAAGACAAAAAGCAAAATGCTACTTTCTCATTGGCTATACGAAGAGAAAGGACAGAGAAGACAGGTTCGTATGTAGAAAACACATTAATCGTGTTCTGCTTCTCCATTGCACTCTCTCATTATAAACTTGTTAAGAATTCAATCTCTGACTTTTGTCTTCCTAAGAGAACCTTTTGGACCAGAGCAGCTCCCTTCTTGGTAAGAATCCCTCTTCTTTGTTCCCAATGTCTCTTAAACTTTGTAGCTTACTCATAATTTTGTCCTAATTCGTCTGCTCTATTTCTCTCTCTCACAGTTCCTACGTCCTCCATGGCTTCAAGTGATGTGTTACCTCGTTTCTTCAGTGTTTTTCTTTCCCAGTACAACTCCAACTCCTTTGTAAGATTTTCCTATGAATTTTTGTCTGACGTAACTAGTTTCTTGGAAATATATGTTCTGTTCATATGTTCAGTGGTGTATGTGAGTTAGATCTAAAACAACATTGTAACTCTAAAATGTTTAACTCAATGTTTTAACATTCTTAGCTCAAGAAAGTGAGAGCAAGTGTTGTACCAAAAAAAAAAAGTGAGAGCAAGTGTATTATATATGTTTGAATATGCTAAAAACTTTCAAAAGTAGAGACTAGTTTTTCTCAGATTTTTCGGAAAAAAGATAGTCAGCTACACGAAGTATAACAGAATACATGTCTACACATGCCAAGTTTAAAAATGTACAACCAACTACACGAACTAAATGTATTGCATGCCCACATATACTAACTATATGACGACATATAGTCAACATCACGAACATTTTATTCCGGTACACTAATCATCAAAATCCGGCATTGACCATCGTTGACCGGTATTAACCAACAAAAATATTCAAAAAAATATACTTTTATTTATTTTAAATGTTTTTAAAAAGAATTATTTTATAGAATCGGTTATGGTGTTGTATAATAATAATAAAAAATACATTCTATATTTTTAAAATATATATATTTTGTATGATAATAATAATTAGTTAATTTTTTTCAATTTCAAAACTAAACTAAAAGCGAAATAAATAAAATTCTATTACAAAAAATTGAGTATATGACTCTTTAGTCTAAATTTTGCATGGTAAAAAAATATAAAGTTTTTTGCTAAAATCAAAATCATAATACATAAAAAAAGATATATAGAAAATTTTATATACTCTTTAGTCTAAATTTAATCTATTGTTAAATTTTTGTAATTAAAATTATTAAAACAAATTCTCGTAATAACGCGTAAACAACAAAAAAATTCGCAATGTTTCTTAATAATATAGAGAAAATAGAAAATCTAATGATATTGATTTTAGCAAAAGCATTTGTAAAATAAGAAGTTAATGTTTTTTATTGACAATGTACAAATAAGTAATTCGCTTAATTATTTTTATTTCACTTTTATTTTAGTTTTTAAATTGAAAAAACTTTAAAAACTAACTAATTATAATAATCAATATATTAAATATATATACAAAATATCTTTATGTTGAATTTAATATGTATTAGTTTTGTTTTTAATATTAAAATAAATAAAAATAATTTTCTTGCATATTTTTATTGGTCAATGCCGGTCAACGATGGTCAACGCCGGATTTCGACGATTGGTGTACCGGAATAAGATGTTCGTGATGTTGACTACATGTCGTCATATAGTTGGTATATTTGGGCATGCAATACATTTAGTTCGTGTAGTTAGTTGTACATTTTTAAACTTGGCATGTGTAGCCATGTATTCCGTTATATTTCGTGTAGCTGAATATCTTTTTTCCAGATTTTTCTCGTGTTGAAAAACTGAAGAAGAGGCTTTGCTTATTTATGTGTTGAAAGCCTCTGTTGCAGACATAGTCTTTAGTATATGTTTTTTTTTTTTTTTTTTTTTTTTTTTTTTAATGTTTTGTTGCTCATCAGTCACTCTAACAGTTAAATTTGTGTTGAGCAGCTGATACCAAGATCTTACTACGACCACTTACCACGTCGGTTGCCCAAGACTGTGATTCTCATGGGAAATGGTGGAAGGAGTTGGAAAGTAGCAATGAAGAGCAAGCGAGAGCAAGTGTATTTTGAACAAGGATGGGCCAATTTTGTGGCGGAGAACGAGCTTAAAGATGGAGAAGTCTTAACTTTTGTGTTTGACGGTCACAGACGTTATGAAGTGAGTATATACACTCGCCGAGGTTGCAAGGAAACTCGAGCAGCCATTGAAGTTGAAGAAATCTCTGATGAGACAGAGAGTGGTGACAATAGCTGCGATTCTCTTGTTAGTGTCATTCAAGTGTAATAGACAGAGAGTGACACCTGTTTTTTTTAACTTCGTGTCGTTTTGGGGTGGTCTAGTTTTACATTGATAGCCCAAAAAACGCCGTGATGTTGTAGTTGTTTTTGTGTGAACGACGACGATACAAATCTCCACTTGAACTGATCTCGTGACTCTAAAGATACTATAATTTGAAACAGAACTCAACCCTAAATCGAATCCTTAATCCGTAATTTTTTTCCGATGGAGATTCTTCCGATTCCGGCGGAGAGCTTTAAGGTAGGATTCATCGGAGCTGGTAAAATGGCGGAGAGTATAGCTAGAGGTGTGGTTGCTTCTGGTGTGCTTCCTCCAAATCGTATCTCAACCGCCGTTCACTCAAATCTCAATCGCCGTGATGTTTTCGAATCCTTCGGCGTCAATGTCTTCTCCACTAGCGAAGAGGTAAGTTCTTCTTCAATGTCTTGTTGTTGTTGTGTTTAACTAAATTGAAACTGATGATCTTCAAAAAATGACAGGTTGTTAAAGAAAGCGATGTTGTCATATTCTCTGTGAAACCCCAAGTTGGTATATATTTCTTACCTCTCCATTGTTTCATCAGTGTAATTTTGTGTTTACTTAAAGCTGGTACCTTTCATATGTAGTTAAGAAGGCTGTCACAGAATTAAGGTCGAAGCTTTCAAAGAGTAAGATTCTGGTTTCGGTTGCAGCTGGAATCAAGTTGAAAGATCTTCAGGTTTTGCATCTTTCTACTCCTATACTTTTGCCATTTTGCGTTTTCACTATCCATGGTGTTGCAGTGTGAGTTTTTTCTTGCATCAAACATGTTTCTAGAGCTCAATTTGGTTAAAAATCTTTTTCTTGTATTGTTAGGAATGGTCTGGTCAAGATCGATTTATAAGGGTGATGCCTAATACACCTGCCGCAGTTGGTGAGGCAGCTTCAGGTTGTTTATCAGAGTCTTCCCATTTTGTGCTATTTCTGAATTTTGCTTCTGATTTCTGTTTCTCTCTGAAGCTATTAAATGCTTACATTTGCCAATTATGTTTTGTGTATATAGTTATGAGCCTTGGCACAGGAGCAACGGAGGAGGATGGAGCGATTGTCGCTAAGTTGTTTGGCGCGGTGGGGAAGATATTGAAAGCTGATGAGAAAATGTTTGATGCTGTCACTGGTCTCAGGTACGTAAAAGCACTGCGGCTTCTGATATGCTTTAGTTGTTCAAGTCACTAATCAAGAAAATTTCAAACTTTTTGCAGCGGAAGTGGACCAGCATACATATTCTTAGCAATTGAAGCTTTAGCTGATGGAGGAGTAGCTGCTGGTTTACCCCGAGAGCTTGCTTTGAGTTTAGCTTCACAAACCGTCAGTGAACTTCAACACCACTTCTTTAATCTGCTTTATTTTGGTATTGAATAACCAAAACTAGAAAGAGAACCCTGAGCTTTGAGGTTGTTTTTCCTCTGACAGGTTCTTGGAGCTGCAACAATGGTTAGCAAAACTGGGAAGCATCCAGGTGTGTTGAAAGATGATGTTACTTCACCTGGCGGCACTACGATAGCTGGAGTTCATGAACTAGAGAAAGGCTCTTTCCGGGCAACACTAATGAATGCAGTTGTTGCTGCAGCAAAACGAAGCCGCGAGCTCTCTCAGAGCTAAATGATATACTATATGGTGTTGCTGCTATTGTTTCACCTCACAGATTCATCAAAATAAGGGTTATGGCATTGCTTGTTTTTTAGGTGAGAGTTTTATCCCACTGGCCACTTGTCTTCGATGGTAGAGGTGAAGATTATTTATCTACACTATGATGTATTGGTTCAGAACTTGGATACTTTTTTATAATTCTTGATCTAATAAAAGCCACTTCAATTTTGGGTTAAATATCTAACCACTAAGCCAAAGTGATTCTGATTCTAAAAAGAATCGACTAAATTAAGGAAACTTATACTATGAGTCAAAGCTTAATCTAGCGAAAATTCAACAAGGAGCATATACTGAATATCTATAAGTAGATAATGGTGTGAATAATGAACACTGAAGCTTCAAAGAATCCGGACCAATTTTTGCATAAAACCAAAAGACTCGGACTATCTTACCAAATCTTGGTATAGAATATATACACATAAGAAAAAAGAAGAAAAAAAGTACTGGTGAAGAAGACTGAAGAGAACTCACAAAAAGAAAATAATCCAGAAAGAAGCCAAGATTTTTAATAAGACGGCCTTCACTCTTTTTCTCGGTCCATAATTTGCCAATATGGTCGATCATGCCGGAGAATACCATGTAAACCGTATGACTCGTAGCAAACGGTTTTAAAAAATTTGTAGTAGAAAAGGTTTATAGCTGAGATGAAGATGATGAACCTGTAGTAACCAAACCCTCCCGAGCAGTGACAGTCACAACATTGGTGACACGAAGCACCGCTTGTGCGCTAAGAGCCGACAGTTTTGACTGGCAGAAGATTTCCCAAGTAATTGGCTCTGCCTCCGCAATTTGCTCTTCTTCGGGTGATGATGAAGATGATGTTTCAGGGTTGACGAGAGGATGAGCTTTTTCATATACGGTCTGAAGTTCTAGTAGGACGGTCCGTGCAGCCTCACGGGATTCAGGGAGCTGATCGCTAAGCTGAGACGCGGCTGCTTGAACTAATTTGTCGATTCCATATTCCTTAATCCCTTCAACGCCCTGGAATATGTATTACAGCGCAAGGAATTGTTGGAATTTTTACATAACACGCTGTGCCTTTGTGAGAGATATATGGGAAGAACAGAAGTTGAACTTGTATTACCAGTCGAGGAACACTTCGAGAAAAGCATAATGATGCTTTAGCACGGATCCGAGGATTCCTGTTCTTGAGACAAGGTTGCAGCTTTGGTAACAGCAAGGTTGGAGAAACATATTTGGTCATTGCTGTTAAAGCTTTCTCTGCTGCCTCGCAGACAAACCGTTTGTCTTGGGAAGACTTGAGGAGGAGTTGAGTAAGCTGAAAGCATAAAGTATAAAGTGTATGAAAAGCTGTACGAACAAGTAAAGTTCACAGTAAACACAGTGAAAGAGTGAAAAAGGATAGAAGAGTTACCAGAGGCTCCAACAGATCTGTAATATGATTATTATATGCACTGAAGATATCTGCAGATGTCATGCAAGCCGTTTTACACACCGCACTTCTTGGATTTTTCAGTGACTTCACGACAAGTGGTATCACTTTTTCACTGTTAATGGGATATGGTGAGACTTGCATTTTTCAATCTACTTTAAGAGATAATTATTCAGAGACATCAGCATAGAGAACAAAGCTTACAGCATATGCAGCATTGCTTCCTTGTGGAATATCGAAAGCCGGCGAACGTTATTAAGAGCATCACAGACTGAAATCCAATCCTTGGACTCGAGTCCAGCTAAAACCGACTGAAACAATAAGACCAAACCGATTCGTCTTCGCGTAAACAATGATAGTTCCAATCTCCAAATAGACGGGTATAACAAATTCATCGCAGTTATGGGCGTAATGATACTAATGGGAATTGATGTAAACACAACACAGAAGCAACAAACAGAAAAAATACCTTCAGAACTGCATCAGCATCGTCTACATTATCCAAGTTTTCGGAATCAATATATTCAACTTCCACAACAGCTTTCTCTGGCTCGGGTTTCTCTGCTTCTGCAACTTTAGGATCACTGGAATCCAAGGAGGCAGAGTTTGGTAATGGTTTATCTTCAGATTTTCCATTCATTTTGCCAACACAAGGCTTGGTTAAGCTAGCTTTACAGTCACTTATCTTCTCAGTTACATGAAGACTATTCATATCTTTCAAAGTATTACTGGCCATAAGTGGAGTTACCTGCATGAAAACAGGAATAAAAAAAAATCACCATCAAAAACTAAATACACACCGTGATAGAGATTAGCATGGATATAGTAAATAATCAGTACAAGGTCAAGTACACTGCAGGAAGAAATCAAACTTAAAACAATCAAGTCAACATATCTAACACATCCTCGATATTACATCCATAAAAGCTCAGAGGATACTGAATTTTCGTGAAACTGTTACACTAAGCCTAAAATGAGAAACTCAAATCCGTTTCAAGCTCATCGCATAGCAATAGATCTTCAGAAATTGCACTCAGATCTCGATGAATTCAAGTCTACAAAGCTTGAATAAGCTAAGAAACTCCACCAGCAAACAGAAGATTAAGAAGGCTGATTCAAGCTTTGTAGATCCATGTGTATGCAATTACAAACCAAAATCAAATAATAAGACCCTTTAGCCTTAAGATCAGCTCTTCAGTCTCTTCCTACACTCGAATATGTCCTCAATTTTAGGGATAAACACACAACAATCTCAAAAACAAGAACAATAGTTAAATGCCATCAATAGAGAAGTAAAAAATCTGAGTAAACTCTACTTGTCAACTTCACAGACTGTTGAAAACGGGACCAATTCAACAGCGAAAGCGAGACATAGCATAGATCTACATTTCGAATTCGAATTTCAAGCAATTTAACAATAACAACAAAACCACGATCTCACTGAAGAACTCTCAGAAGATCTCAATTAGTTTCCGAAACAAATCCTTGCGATTCCAAATCCGATTCAAATACTTTTCACCGGCTGACAAATTCTCAAATTACAGAGATCAAATGATTATCGAAACCAGTTCAAATTTGCAAATGCGTATACAAAAAATGGAGCTAGAGAAATTTACCGGCGAATCAAAGCGGTGGCAAAAACGCAGCCTCTGAGTTGAGAAAAACTGACGGCGGAGTAGGGAAAATCTGTGGACTCGCAAGAATCGCCGACCTTAAAAACCTTTAAAAGGAAATGAAATTTTGAAATGCGAGAGAAAATAGAGAGAAGCGAATGAGAAATTTTGAGAAAGAGAGTCTTTTATTTTGTAGAAGACGAAAATTATAAAAACCGGCGATGCGATTTGATGCACTTTCACGAGTCGTATTCATATGGTGTAGTTTCGAACGACGTCGTATTCGTATGGTGTGAATTTGAAACGGCGTCGTATAGTAGAGTTATGTAGGACCCATATGCACAGGATTTTATTTGTCGGTTTCTAGTTACCATATGCGATATGGCCTCGCGGTTGAAATTAATGTTTTTTTTTCTTGTTCACATTATTCCCAAAAATATCTTATTGAGTCTTGACTGAATATATTATTTCCAAAATTATATCATTTGGTTATATATTTTCATTTTTAACGATTATTATGTTTATTTGACATAAAGTTCTATGATTTGATTTTGATTATGACCCTCCAGCGCCAAAAACATCCTCATCAACTGTTGTTGTAATTTAGCATAATGTTCTCTTTTTTTTGGAATGATTTTTCTTCAGAGATCTACATTGTTTTCCTTGAGATTTTTACAAATATTTTTGGAAACGATGATAAGAATGACTTTAAATGTCTACAATTTATGGATACACAGAAATACATGGTAGGTGTAAGAGCTTTAAATCCATATCGTACTTGGCTCTCTATAAGAATTGAATACAAATCTGGTCAGATCCGTATAATAATTAACTGGAATCATTTGTAGGATTTAGTTTTCACTTGTGAAAATTGTTAGTGTGTAATTTTAATCAAAACTAATAAAAGTGATGCAGAAAACACATACACGTGAGATAATGCACTGTTGGGGAAGGGGCAGATTTGGAAAAAGGGAAGAGTTGGCTGTCAACATATCTGAATCTAACCACTGTTTGATCAAATTACAAATCGAATGATTAGCATCCCACCCTCTTCTCCCATCTTGAGAAAATAGTATGAAAACAGTATTGTTTATATTATAGTTTTAAATACGCATAATATGGATTGATAATTTGATATAGTTGTCAACAACTTAAATATTGATACAGACCCACGTTCCATACAATGATTCATATGTTGTCGTAATGTTGTAGTTACTAGTTAGACCATTGTCGGTGTGTGCATCAAAATCTGATAGAGCTAGGTCCTAATAACAAGAACTCTTTTCTTTAGGCAAATTCCTTTATTCATTTTTATTGTTATGTTTATATAATGAGATTTGGAACCATTGAGTTCCTACAATTGGGGAAACAAATACATAAACTGTATGTGATTTAAACTAAAGGAATACGTTCACAAACTCTTGGAACAGGGGAAATGCCCTCCTATATTATTCTGCTTATGAAATAACAAAAACTAAACGAAAAGATGACCAAGTTATTCAACTTAGCAAAGTCGAAATACTTTTTTATTTGTTTTCTTGAACGTTGAGGTCGTTTCTCATCATCTTCCCAATCTCACCTCCTCAAAAGCTTACCGGTACTGAGGAGCAAGTTCACCGTCCTTGACGATGTAATTCTGAGCAGGGAAGTCTTCTCCCTTAAAGTACCTATCCAACATGTCTTTCGTCCCCGCCGCATATCGTAGCTAGAAATTTTTAACAAACAAAAATGGTTTAGTTCCAAATGAAGAATGTGAATGAAATGATAATCTACTACTAAACCAAACACTATTTCGGGTTTTCAACATATCTTTTTGGATAACACAACATATTTTGATTCGTTAAAGTATGTTTCAGAGCAATTTATGTATGTTATTTGTTATGGTTCAAGGAAAAGAATATTACCTGAGCGTCAATGGTGGTGCCGGAGGTATGAGGGGTCATGGCTTGGTTAGGCATGTAACGCCATGGATGATCCTTAGGAGCTGGCTGTGGGTCCCAAACGTCTCCGCTGTATCCTCCAATGTGTCCACTCTCCACCGCCTCCACCACCGCTTGCCTATCCATGATGGCACCTCTTGCGTTGTTCACTATCAAAACGCCTTTCTTCAATTTCCCTATCAACTCTTTGTTGAACATTCCTCTGTATAAACAAGAACCCATGGGTCAAATATTAGACAAAAAGTCTTGTTAGTGTTTGTTATTAGTGTCGTACCTTGTCTTCTCCGTAAGAGGCATGTTGATGACTACAACGTCACATTTAGGGAGCATTTCATTCAGATCCTCAACGAACTTAGCTCCAATCTCTTTCTCTAGCTCTGGTGCCATCTGAAGCCTGTCATGGTACAATAAATTGCACCCGAATGGTTTCAACCGCTGCAGCAAAAGCTTTCCGATTCTTCCAGCTCCCACAGTTCCGATCGTCTTCCCTTCAAGATCATAAGCTCTGTATGCAATGCCCGCAACGTTCCACTCGCCTTTGACAACCTGGTTGTACCCTGGTACGAAGTTGCGCATGAGGATGAGGATTCTCATGAGCTCATCTTCCGCTACTGAGACGACGTTGCTTCCCGTGACTTCAGCAACCGTCAGGCCAGCAGCTGCAGCTGCCTGGAGATCAATGTGATCTGAACCAATACCAGCCGTGAGGAGAAGCTTGAGGTTCTTGGCTTTCTTGATTCTTTCAGCAGTCACATATGCCGGGTGGAAAGGAGTGGAGATTAGGACGTGAAGATCCGGGATATGTTTCTCAAGTTCTGCCATTAGTAAATAAGATTTGCATCAAAGGAGGCATAGATTCATATTTATAGTTTGTGCTATATAAAGAAAAAATCAAGAAGTTGTGCTATACTTACCGCAGTCAGGGCCTTCTTTGTCATCAGTGACGATGTATTGATGTCCTTGTGATTCAAGCCAGTCACGTATTCCTAAGGCATTCTCGACGCAGCCAAGGAAGTTAGGGTTCTTGGTAGCGTATTCGTTGGCCTTGTAGAAAACTCCAACAATCTTTTTGCTATCACCAGAAGATGCCTGTTTCATAAGCCAAATTCAGTAAGCTATTTAACATATAGTTTATATATACCAGTTTCAATGAAGATGAATACATATATAAGATGAAAAACCTTCAGGCACCTAAGAACTACCTAAAACTCTGAAAAACCATCAAGAGACCACATCCTAAGACAGTAAGACTTGTGTTCCATGTTTTGAAACTACATGTATTATTAAAGGCCCGTTTAGAAGCCCAGCAAAAACATCGTGCCGTTTAATAATTCCAGAAAGAGACACCTTGTAGTCTTTGGGTTCCATAATGGAAAATTTAGCTGGCCTAATCAGAAACCACGATTGTGCTTTCCTAATTTTAGTGACACGTTTCAGTCATGCACAGTCAGACTGATCATATCATATCACAACAAAATCAAAATTGCTCCTTCAATACCAAAATTTAGCCAAATCATACGGCCAACGATCTAAAAAAAAAAAACGACACACCAGTTAAATCACCACACAAAACCTGGAGAAAACTGCAAAATCAAGTTAGATTGAGCACAATTTCTCCAGATGACCAACTTAGAACCTAAATCGTGGAAGAAAAAAAAAGAGCGATCGAAGGAGAGATCGAAAGAGTTCTTACATTAAACTGACGTCGCGCGAAGTAACCCGTAGAAGAAGAGGAAGAACATGCTCTGATCGCAGCCTTAGTGGCTTGTCTCATCGCCATGGTTGAGAAGAGATAAATATCAATTTGGTTACTTTGGTCGATTTGTTTTTGTGTGAAATCACTAATTGGAGAAGAGAGGATTTATATAGGACGAAATGTTCACGCATCTGCACCAAATCATCCTTTTCTCCGGACCAGCCTAGCTGTGCCACGTGGAAGACGGCTCCATAGACATCATCGTTAGATTTTAATTATCGTACTTATGTTACTTGACAAGTACTGTTAGAAAAAAATCGTTGAATTCTAAAGAAATAATTACTAACTATGCATTCACCTAAATCTCAAACAAATTTTTCTCCAAACCTATATTTTCCTTGTTTAAATATCTAACTGTAATGTCTGTTTTATATATTATTTTCCTTTTTAATTGATTCCTCTCCATGATGTTTTCACATTGGCAAATCAAATTTTACCAATTTCATTGATATAAAGTATATATAAAAAATATTTAAAAAACGTTGAATTCTAAAAAAATGATTACTAACTATGCATTCACCTAAATCTCAAACAAATTATTGAATAAATCTATATTTTCCTTGTTTAGAAAAGCTGACTGTAATGTCTATTTAGTTATATTCTTTTCCTTTTTAATTGATTCCTCTTCATGATATTTTCACACTTGCAAATCGAATTTTACCAAATTTTTCATTGATGCAAACTGCAAAGTATATATGAAAAAATGTCTTGGCACCCAAGATTTCCAAATATTTTATAAATCCTTTTTCTTCTTCAACAAAAAAAAAATGAAATTCCTTTTTAACTGAGATAACATATATGAAGGTAAAATTTTTTAACATGTGATAATACATATGTATTTATATTATTTTCCATCATGAATACAAATAATTAAATTCATACTAACATCTAAAATGCAATAATGATAGGACCAAGATGTTTGTTAACGTTATGTGTTTTGGATAAGTCTTGTGATATAGCATCGCATTATTATTAATTAATTTATATGTACAAAAGGATTAATTTAGATCTAGCCCAAAAGAGGCCCATATATATAGGCCCCATTATTTGTAGCCTTCTAAAACGACATCGTATTATTGAACTAAAACCTCGTCGTCGAGCTTCGAAACTCTTTTCTCAGTTCATCTGGGAAACGATGCGTCGTCACAAGCAGAGGCCATGAGAGCTTGCAGGAGTCTCTCGAGAACTTTGGAGATTTAGATGAACTCCAATCCCACTGCTGATGATAATGATAAGGATTTGGAATAACTATAAGGGAAAATACAGATTCTTTCAATCAAATTGCTGCTCTTTCTCGTCAATCAAACGACCCCAAATCCCAGAAAGCGAAGAGACTAGCCTCTCGAACTCACAACGAAGATTCCACCCAGATTTAGCTCTCAACAAGACTCGGGTTTGCGTCTCTCTCTTCCACACTCTCTTTCGGCTCTATTTAAGCTGTGGGAGGCTCTACGGAGCAGCAAGGACGCTCTCTGCGATGTGCACCTTCGGGGTTGTTCCGGATTTGTGTCTATGGAACAGTCTGATTCATCAATTCAATGTCAATGGTTTGGTACACGATCAGGTATCGTTGATTTACAGCAAGATGATAGCTTGTGGAGTTTCTCCCGATGTTTTTGCTCTCAATGTGTTGATTCATTCTTTGTGCAAAGTGGGTCAATTGAGTTTTGCGATTAGTTTACTTAGAAATAGAGTAATCAGCGTCGATACTGTTACTTATAACACTGTGATTTCGGGTTTATGTGAACATGGTTTAGCTGATGAAGCTTATCAGTTTCTCTCTGAGATGGTGAAGATAGGTATAATGCCTGATACGGTTAGCTACAACACTCTGGTTGATGGATTTTGTAAAGTTGGAAACTTTGCTAGAGCTAAGGCTTTAGTTGACGAAATCTCGGAACTAAACCTTATCACTCATACTACACTCATAAGCTCCTACTACAATCTCCATGCAATTGAAGAAGCATACAGAGATATGGTTATGAGTGGGTTTGATCCGGATGTTGTTACTTTTAGTTCGATTATTAACCGATTGTGCAAAGATGGAAAAGTGATGGAAGGGGGATTGTTACTGAGGGAAATGGAGGATATGGGTGTATATCCGAACCATGTAACTTATACTACTCTTGTTGATTCGTTATTTAAAGCAAAAAGTTACCGCCATGCTTTGGCTCTTTACAGTCAGATGGTTGTGCGTGGCAAACCTGTAGATTTAGTTGTATATACTGTTTTGATGGATGGTCTGTTTAAGGCTGGGGACCTTAGGGAGGCTGAGAAAACATTTAAGATGCTTTTGGAAGATAACCAAGTTCCAAATGTGGTAACATATACGGCTTTGGTAGATGGGTTGTGCAAAGCGGGGGATTTAAGCAGTGCAGAATTTATCATAACGCAGATGTTAGAGAAAAGTGTTCTTCCGAATGTTGTAACCTACTCTAGTATGATAAACGGCTATGTGAAGAAAGGGATGCTCGAAGAAGCTGTTAGTCTTATGAGAAAAATGGAGGACCAAAATGTTGTGCCGAATGGTTTTACTTATGGTACAGTAATTGATGGCTTGTTTAAGGCAGGGAAACAAGAAGTGGCTTTTGAAATGAGTAAGGAGATGAGGTTGATTGGGGTGGAGGAAAACAACTACATACTTGATGCTCTGGTGAACCACTTGAAGAGAATTGGTAGGATTAAGGAAGTTAAAGGATTAGTCAAAGACATGGTATCTAAAGGAGTGACGCTGGATCATATTAACTACACTTCTTTAATTGATGTGTTCTTCAAAGGAGGAGACGAAGAAGCTGCTCTTGCTTGGGCTGAAGAAATGCAAGAGAAAGAGATGCCCTGGGATGTTGTTTCATATAATGTCTTAATTAGTGGGCTGTTAAAGTTTGGCAAAGTCGGAGCAGACTGGGCCTACAAAGGAATGAGAGAGAAGGGTATAGAACCAGATATCGCTACATTTAACATAATGATGAATTCACAACGAAAGCAAGGGGATTTCGAAGGTATCCTTAAGCTTTGGGATAAGATGAAGAGTTGTGGAATCAAACCGAGTCTGATGATTTGCAATATTGTGGTTGGAATGCTATGCGAAAAGGGTAAAATGGAGGAAGCTATTGACATATTGGATCAAATGATGTTTATGGAGATCCATCCTAACTTAACGACATATCGAATTTTTCTCGACACGTCTTCAAAGCATAAAAGAGCTGATGCTATATTCAAAACACATGAGACACTATTGAGTTATGGGATTAAACTCAGTAGGAAAGTTTATAACACTCTTATTGCAACTCTGTGCAAACTAGGTATGACGAGAAAGGCAGCTATGGTTATGGAGGATATGGAAGCGAGAGGCTTTGTTCCTGATACTGTGACGTTCAATGCCCTTATGCACGGGTACTTCGTGGGCAGTCATGTAGGAAAAGCTCTTTCGACATATTCCATGATGATGGAAGCAGGAATATCTCCAAATGTTGCAACCTATAATACTATAATAAGAGGTCTTTCTGATACGGGGCTAATAAAAGAAGCGGAAAAATGGCTGAGTGAGATGAAGAGTAGAGGTATGCGTCCTGACGATTTTACATACAATGCTTTAATTTCTGGTCAAGCGAAGATAGGGAATAAGAAAGAAAGTATGACGATATATTGTGAGATGATTGCGGATGGGTTGGTACCGAAAACCAGCACTTATAATGTGCTTATCAGTGAATTTGCTAAAGTTGGGAAGATGCTTCAGGCGAGAGAGCTAATGAAGGAGATGGGTAAGAGAAGAGTGAGCCCCAATACTTCTACTTATTGTACTATGATATCTGGTCTGTGCAAACTTTGCACTCATCCGGAAGTTGAGTGGAATAAAAAAGCAATGTACTTGGCAGAGGCAAAAGGGTTGCTAAAAGAGATGATTGAAGAGAAGGGATATATTCCGTGTAATCAAACTATTTACTGGATAAGTGCTGCCTTTTCTAAACCTGGAATGAAGGTTGATGCTGAAAGATTCTTAAAGGAGTGTTACAAGAAAAAGAATGCTCGTTCCTCAAATTCGTGAATCTGGTAATTCTGTTTCATCCTTCAAATCCTAGTCTCCCTCCAAGATTCAGCTCAACTTTACTTAAATGTTTCATTTTCTCAGATACTATACTACAGTAGCAGATTTGGCTCCAAACAGGACACCTAAGCAATTGTGATTCCGCAATTGGGTTAGTGCTGGTGAGATTATTGGACCATAGTACTTCTTCAAATTGTGTTTCAGGATAACTTTATTCTTTGTTAAATCAAATTGCTCGAGCCAGAACTATCTCCTGAAAATACCCTTTGAATTTAATTGTAGCAGAACGATGATCGCAGCTGCAGAGCAGGCAAGACTTATGAGTTATGATCTAGCTGGTTTCTGGGTGTAACTAGTAACTAGGCTGTTCGAAAGCGGCATTGAAGAAGAGATCTCTGATTGTTAATGGATGTGCCTTTGTGCAGCCTTCTCAGACCGCATCCTGGTCTAGTTAAAGAAGACAGAAAGAATGAATTCATGTTTGGTCTGGTCATGGAGGCCATACCCGAGCTTGGAGCTCGCGATATCCGCAGGAGAAGGATGGAAGCTTCTGGAATGATTTACTCAGAGAAAAGAAACCGAGGATATGGAGTCAGTGAATCTCAATCCTGCTCCTTGCTTGGGAAATCCACACTCACAATTGTTTCTTTCGTTCAGAAAGTCATCAATAAACCATAACAAAGGGATTGAAATATGAATTGCCAAAATGATTGATATCTCAAATGAATAATTTATTTTCTTTTGTAATACAGATTGTCAGAATCAGAGATTTCTTTTGAGTTCCAAAAATTTTCAAATTGATACAATAATTAGAGAGGATTGGATTCAAATAAGAACAAAACTCCTGCAGTTTTAACAATCAATAAGTGAGCTGCTGCTTATATTCTGTAACCGCCTTGAGCTCCAACTAGCTGTTGTAGGAGAAGAGGGGAGAATAATTGTAGGAATCCGCTTGCTTTCTTCAACAAAAGGAAAGTCTGTCATATAATGAAGACCTCGGCTTTCATGTCTAGCTAACGCGCTGCTCACCACAAGCTTAGCGCAACAGAACAAGTTTCTCATCTCACAAGCTTCAAGAGCTACCACTGTTTGTTCCCATCCATGTTCAAACAAAAATGTTTCCCATTTTGCTTCTAGCTCTGCGATTTTCCTCTCGGCAGTGGTGAGCCGAATGGTCGATCTGACAATACCAACATACTTCCACATCACTTCCTGAAGCTCTCTTCTCACTTCTTTAGTCAAAGCTATAATCTTTGATATTACTTCATCTCCTAGCAATCTAGCTGTCGCAACAACAGGCCTTGTCCATTTCTCTGATGCGCTGACATCAAGTCTTGTGCGTTTCATGAGCTCAGTCGAAGGCTGAACAGCTCGTCTTGCGAAAACCAGAGCTTCTAAAAGCGAGTTGCTAGCAAGACGATTTGCCCCGTGGAGGCCGGTACATGCTACTTCACCTGCTACAAACAATCCAAGGACATTGGTTTCGCCTTGTAAACCAGCACGAACTCCTCCACACATGTAATGGGCTGCAGGGACAACCGGAATAGGCTGACGGGTGATATCCAGACCGTGTTTAAGACATTCAGAAGCTATGTTCGGGAAATGGGCGAGAATCTTTTCTCTTGGCTTATGGCTTATGTCAAGTAACACATACTTTTCGTTCCGTTTCTTAAGCTGGTCATCAATGCTTCTTGCAACCACGTCTCTAGGAGCAAGCTCAGCTCGTTCATCGTAAACGGGCATGAATCGCTCCATATCTAGATTGTAGAGGATGCCACCATCACCTCTCACGGCCTCGGTGATGAGGAACGCGTTTTCTCTAGCGGTTAGTGGTTTGATGGGAAGACCTTCGTCGGCTAGGGCAGTAGGATGAAACTGCACAAATCTTACCAAAAACAAACACAAACGCAAAACATAAGTTTATTGTCAACAAGTTTCTTCAGTAGTTTTATCAGTGTTTACTTACTCCATATTTGAGATCACAGCTTGAGCTCGGTGAGCCATAGCCATCCCATCTCCAGTAGCGACCTATACAAAAACCATGTGGATAATAAAAATGGAGCATAATATATCACTTCTAGAGAAATATCATTGTAACTAGCACAACCACTTTTCGACCAAATTTAGCAAAAAAAAAATACTTTATGACTAAATCTCTTTGTTTCTGCAACTGTTTAACTATTAAATCTAAAACTCGAATGCTGTATGTTTATGTATACCCGTGTGAACAGTGATGGTTTTAACATTTTCTTTTGTATTCAAGTGGCATATCACTTTAATACTTAATCAAAAGTGTAATTTTTGGATATTTCCCATAAACACACAAAATTGTTGTGTTGCTCCTACACATTCTTTCTTCTGATAAAATTAGTAAAATGAAATTTCCATAGAGTTTTGTAACTAAGAGAGTCTAAAGAAAAATGTTACCAGAGGATTTGTGGTTGATGGATAGATATGCCCAGCTCCACCTGAAGCTAGCAATGTCACCTTCGATATAAAGCGTACTACCTGAAGAAACATGAGTTCTTTTTACATTACAATCTAAGCTACAAGGCGAATAATCAAACCGCCAGAAACAAGATCTTTGTGTACCTCATTTGTTTTGATATTCAAAGTGTCAACACCATGACAAACTGTGTTCAAGCAATCCTGTTACGATTAAAAAAAAGATTGATCTGATAAGCCAATTGATCATAGCCAATTTTGTTTATCAAGGGTGTGAAGTGGAACCTGAGAAGTGAGCAGATCGATTGCAAAATGGTGTTTGAAGACAGATATGTTGGGATCATTAAGCACAGCTTCAAGCAAAGCTCTCTCAATCTCTCTTCCTGTCATATCAGCTGCATGAACTATCCTACGATGCGAGTGACCACCCTCTCTTGCCAAATGCAAATTTCCATCCTCGCCGTGATCAAATGATGCTCCCATCGCAATCAGTTCACGAATCCTTTCAGGCCCTTCAGTACACACAACCTGAAAAATAACATTCAGATAGTCAAAAGTGAGACAGGTTTAGACCATCTCTCAAATGCACTAGACTAACACACACACTTATCAAACAGTTTTCAGGTAATGATCAGAAATGGGAACTTACTCTTACGGTTTCTTCATCACAAAGATGAGCACCGGCGACCATAGTGTCCTGCATATGACTTTCAACAGAATCCAAAGGGCATAACACTGCACTAACACCACCTTGAGCATAGTTTGTGTTACTCTCATGAGGCTCATCTTTGGTAATCACAGCCACTGTTCCTTGCTTTGCAACTTCTAAAGCATAACGCAGACCCGCAACTCCACTGCCAATCACAGTGAAATCATAATACTTGGTTGAAGACGAAACCGAGACAGCCCTGATACTTGTACAAGGTTTTGAGCTCTCAGTGATGGCGGAAACACCACGAGAGTAACAACCACATCTCTCAGCTCTTAGAGCCTTAAATACGCCACTTGACCTATGCACACAGAGAGTAGAAAAGTTTGAGTCCAGCATGAGAAACATAAATCTAAATGTCAATTGCTGCACAAAAAGTGACAAAATTTGGGATTAAAAAGAAGTGATACCAAGAGGGTTCTTTGAATGGATTTGTAAAACCAAAATTTGGGTAAGCTTGTCCTCGGTAAACCTGCCCCGCAAGATAGAAATTATGAATGTTTCCAGCAGAAACGTGAGCCGCCATTATAGCTCCTACAAAAAAACATGAAGATTCTTGTCATAAGAAACCATCATCAAACAAAACACAAGACATTCTTTCTGTATATTATAGATCAAAAATGCATAGATCCCTGATGCTCAAAATCCAAGATTTGATTGAGAATTTGAGGACAATGTGTTACTCAAAATCCAACAATAACTTTTTAAGAAAATCTGAAATGAACAAGGATGAAAAAGACAGAAGAAATATAGCAACCGGTGTCTGAATTCTGGAATTTAGGAGCAGAGGAAAAATCAAAACATGTGTAGATAGATCACACAATATTTCGGAATCTAAAAGTTGAAATGGGAGCAAGTTATGAGAAACACAGAGATCTTACGGAATCAGAGGAAGCGCTCTGATCTAAGCACGAAACGAGAAACGCGAGTGTCGATGGAATTGAAGTAGATCAATAGAACGTGATTCAGACTTATAGAAGAAGAAGAAAAAACACGACTTTTTCGCAAAGAAAGAATCAAAATTACGAAATACAACGGAAAATGAGAAATTTTCACTCCGTCGAAGAAGAAGAATTTAGAGGATTTTTTGCTGGTTTGGTCGTCGAGAAGCGTCCTTGAAATTCGCGCCTTCCTTTTGTGTATGAGCCGCCCCCAAGTGGTGTTAGTCTTTTTTTATTCTTCTTTTTTTCTTTCACTTTATGTTTTTGGGATCTTAATTTTCATTGGCCTTCTCCAGTTTTTCTTGAAATTATTGCCAATTCTCATAATTTTTCTTTCTACGAAATAAAAATGAATATGCATATTTTTTTGACCCTACAAATATTCAAGTTTAGTAGCCTTATAAATTTTGAATTTAAAAAGCAAATAAAAATGTATTTATATATGCTTAACATTGGTAGCGCAAGATTTGTGACCATGAATTAATAATTTTACTTTACAGAAAAAAATACTAAATTTACTAGAATTCTAACAACTTGTATAGAACTTTAAATAAATATGTGTTGAATCATGCACCAAGCATGATCAACTAGAATCATGGAAAAAGAACAATCACTTTTCCATGAGTCGTGGCCAATGAAATCTCCAACGGCCACAATTTTTTATTTTTAACTATAATTTCTGGAAAAAAAAAACAAAAGGAAAGACTATTTGGAGTCTTCTTTTGAGTCTTTTTTTAAGATTGATTTTTTTGTGATGGCTTCTGAATTTTTCCATCGGACAACTGAAAAACCTAACGAATAATAAAAATAAATAAGACCGAATTATGATAGCCATTCAAATGAAAACTGAAAAAAAAAAAAAATTAACGAATAATAAATAAAATTTTTAAAAAAAACCAATGCAATTTAAAAAGGAAAAGATTGGCATTTTTAATGGCTATCATGATTTCTTTCTTTTCTAACTTAAAACTGTATTTTAGAGTCGCGTGTAAATTTGTGGTCTAGTGGTATCTTTCGTTGAAACAAAAAATATTTTTTTAAATTTTAATGGTGCTAGCAGAGTGGTTGAATTGAATCAACCTAGATGTTCGACGACGTAAACTTGTAAAAAGTCGCTGCTTAGCAAACTATAGACTTGTTTAAACGATGTGGAGTTTCTATTAGTGTAGTGATATAAAACGGAAATTTATGTCTTTAAGGTGTCATCATAACTAACATCAACACCATGACTAGTCCTATATGACATCGTCAATTTACATAGTTCTCATTCGTGTCTACCAATTAAGTTTGATGTTATTTTGGACCAGTCATGGACTCATGGTGTTGATGTATGCATCAAGGATGACCTTATAACTAGAAGTCTAGAATCATGGAAAAAAGAACAAACACTTTTCCATGAGTCGTCCAATGAAATCTCCAACCGACATAATATATATTCCATTTTTTTTTTGTAACTTTATTTAAATTACTGGAAAATGTTGAGGCTATTTGTTTTTTTTTTGGTGTGGCTGTTGAGGCTATTTGTTACTTCGAGTCTTTTCATTACTGATTTTTTAGAGATGACTTCTGAATTTTTTTTCGTCGGACAACAAACTTCACGAATAATTAAAGTTGTGCTTTTGAAAGTTGAGCCCAAATACTGACCTTTAGATTCAGCATGGAAATAAGCCCTATATTTTCCAGAGGCCTAAAATTAAACCCATATCAGGCAATAAGAATTGCTCAGCCCATAAAAATTTTACTACACACACGACTCGACGCCATTTCGTTGTGATTCACTTGGGGAACGTCAAGACTAACCTAGAAAATCAGCGATACACATTAGCACGAATTATGTTCTTATCGTAGTTAGACAATATAATTATTTTAGGAGAAAAACAAAAGGTCAAAATTTTATTGGTAAAACTCTCACACATGTAAAAGACCAGCTGTGTCCTGCTTGTGCCTTCTAATGATATAAGATAATTTCCTCATTTCAAATGTGAATCACAAATTCCTTGGCCATATATAGAATACCAAACCAGATATTAAAATCAAACAAAATTGAATGATAGATTGTAAATAAATGGGTGTTAGGTCCATCAAATTCCTCGATCATACATTCTACGTCATAATTATTACATTTATATGTAAAAATACAAACTCCTCTTGTATAGTTGCATAAAATTACTACCCCTCTTATATATTGCCTCAACTTCCAGCGTTAAGAGTTTAATATGTCTAGAATTTTAAATGTGCCAGCTATATCATTGCCTCTATTTTTCTTTAATTTAAAAAAAAAGATTTCTTTTTTTCAAAATAAGTTATGTTCAAGTAATGCCCAAATAGATCATTCGAATTTTCTGCATTGTTATTAATTATGCAGAAATCATATTAAAAAAAAGATTTGGATGCACATATTGCTGAAAAGTTTTCAATATTTTGCATCTGAGAAAACTCTAGTTATTAATTATGGATGAAAAAAATTAATTATGTATCTTATTATTATTGTTTGTCATATTGCCGATAAGAGTACTGATGTATACAAATAGAACTTTTATGAAACAGTTATGAATTATGAGTATATTGTTATCAAAGTATATATTCAACAATAACTATACGTAAATTAAAGATAAGATATTTGGTGGGGCACAGAGATCAAGAAATCTTAATGATAAGAGAAGGAGCTTCTATTCTTTCTTACTTTCTTACAATAACACTGTTTTTTTTTTTCCGTGAAAAATTATAATCCCAAGAGAGTCAAAGTGTCAAACCATCTTCTAATTGAATAGTACTAAATTAACTCTAGGAAATCGTTTAATCCAAGATTCCCGGACGCTGGTCCAAGGGTATCACTGTACAAAATAATTATAAAAAAAAAACTATTAGGCATTTCATTTTTTAATCAATGTATTTTCTGATAAAAGATGTCATATAAACTAAAATTATGAATCTCATAAATAAAATATCTATCTTCAAAACGAAAACTTTTTCTAAAACCCTTTAAACTACTACTATTATTATTACTTGATAAAAAAAGATAACAATTCCATTATAATTAATAAGTTAGTTGATATTATAAACAGATATTATTAAAAAAAAAAAGATATTATAAACAGTACATCAATAATCCATCGACCTATGAGAAGCCGGCCAGTTACTATCTCTCTCATCTACGGATAGGTTGCGGCAGCAAGTAGCTTCAGTCCTCTTTATATTTGCGATGTGTACATTCTCTTTTGCAATGGTCTGAAACTCTTTGGGTTTCATAAGTTTAACCATAGTGGTGTGCATATCTTCGTTCTAATATCTCTTAACAATTTTTATTTTTTTAAATCCTTATGATTCATTTCAGATTTTCAGTTAATGAAGGTTAAAGAAGATATTTAAACACTAGCCTGACACATGAAACTTCGATGCCGAAAGAGCTCTAAGATCAAAGCCGAATCTTTTAAAAACATACACGTGATTTTTGTGGCTCCCAAGACCATCTTAAGCGGTCCATGTTTTCATGTTTTCGTTAGAAATCTAGATTAAGTCATTAAACTAATCCGTATCAGTAATTACCAGCTTGCATCTCACAAGTCCATTATTATTTACATATCATCATCACATGCTAGACACAATCAATACCTTATGTCAATATCTAATAAGTCTATAAACATTAATACTTGTATTTATACCAATATATCATTTATTAAATACTTTATACATAAATATTCCACTAGGTTCTGAACTTGTAGTACTACTATTAATAACTCCGTCAAATAACTACTCAAAAGAACCTCTTTATCTCTCTCGTTTTATGATCTCTCTCGTCTATCTTCCAAAGAAACAAAAAAGAATGAGAAAGAAAGTAAGTAGTAGTGGTGACGAAGGAAACAATGAGTACAAGAAAGGTTTGTGGACAGTAGAAGAAGACAAGATCCTCATGGATTATGTCAAAGCTCATGGCAAAGGCCACTGGAATCGTATTGCCAAAAAGACTGGTCTCTTTCCTCTCTCTCTCTCTAATCGTATTGACACTATATATGATTTTTTTTCACATATGATTTTCTTTTACGAATGGCTTACAGTTAAGGTTCTATATATTATGTTATTTTAGATTTACCTTTTATTCTAAGTTAATAGATTTTTATTATTTTTAAAAATTAGTAAGTCCATATATCGCAAAAGCAACTTGAATCTGGATATTATCTAGTGTTTTTCGGTAGAAACTATTACATTAAGAAGTAAACTTAGTTTATGATCTCGTTAGTACTGTTCATAGGCGAGAATTGATGATCTTAACCTATATAAGGGTCACCTTTTTATTTTTTGTTTTTATTTTTATGAATTAAGGTCCTCGGTTAAATAATTGTATATATGTATCTATGTGCGTTAGGTTTAAAGAGATGTGGAAAGAGTTGTAGATTGAGGTGGATGAATTATCTCAGCCCTAATGTGAAAAGAGGCAATTTCACCGAGCAAGAAGAGGATCTTATCATTAGGCTCCACAAGTTGCTTGGTAATAGGTATATAACATCTTTTGCTCAAATTTAGTTTTTATCTACTCAATTAATCTGGCTATTTCTAGAGAAGAAAAAACAGCCATGTCTATCCATTTTGTATCACGTTAAATAATCATAAATATTCGTGATTGTCTTCACAAACTTGCTTGGTAACACATGTTTTTATTCTCTAGATTTCAATACATTATACTATTTCACATGATAATTATTATATTGTTTATATGTGTATTTAATTAGGTGGTCTTTAATTGCTAAAAGAGTGCCGGGTCGAACGGATAATCAAGTGAAGAACTATTGGAACACGCATCTTAGTAAGAAACTTGGAATCAAAGATCAGAAAACCAAACAGAGCAATGGTGATATTGTTTACCAAATCAATCTCCCGAATCCTACCGAAACATCAGAAGACACGAAAATCTCGAATATTGTCGCTAACAATAATATTCTCGGAGATGAAATTCAAGAAGACCATCAAGGAAGTAACTACTTGAGTTCACTTTGGGTTCATGAGGATGAGTTTGAGCTTAGCACACTCACCAACATGATGGATTTTATAGATGGACACTGTTTTTGATGTGTTTTCTGCTTTTGTTATTTTAGTATTCGTTTATGTTTTGATATTTTCAAAGCTGATCAAACACTAATACATCAACAGTCTTAGATTAAAAGTTGTTGATGTGGTAGTGTATGATTGGCTAAGTCTTTTAATTAGGTGAACTTTCTTGGGTTAACTTAAATGTATATGCTTAGAAACTCTATCTCTATGCATCGATAAATGTTTTAATTTGTTTCTTCACTTTCTTCCTAAGGAAAATATTTGGATTTTTCTTCTGTGAAGTGTTCATATAAACTTATTAAATATTGGTTCAAGATATAAGCTAAAATTAAAAGAGTCGAACGCTAACGGTAGGCTAGAGTATACTTTATTTTATTTGAATTTGAGACGTACGTCCTTTAATCTATAAATTTGAAAAGAAGAAAACCATAAGTGGATACAGAAACTACTACGTACCTTTTTTGTCAACTAAATGTCGATTGTAGTTAAAACGATGCTAATGTGTATGTAAACGAGAAATTAGACACAAACCTTGATTGCCCTGGCGAGTTTACTTGAAACGAAAAATATTAATACTAGTCAGACAATATAATGGGTCAAATTGTCACACTTCCCTAAAAAATTCTATAAATTGCTATGACAAAGCTGTCCCCCTTCTTAATAGTTTAATTTATGTTCTTTGTCTTTGGTTTTTAATATGTTCTTTGAAAGCTTGTCCCCCACTCCTTCCTTGATTTTAATTGCACATACAGTTATATACAATATTGCATTTATACTATAACATATGAAATCTATATTCTAAGTGGAAGGTTTTCGATTATCTTCATGGGGACATGTTGGTCATGTATAATGGAAATGAAGAAGTTAAAATCGATCTTATTGTAGTATGGTAGCCATATCTCTAATCAAGACAAACGGTTTTAACATTATTAATATAGATAGACAACGCAACATTCAATGAAAATAGCAACTAACATTTTCATTTCTCATTTTTTCGTTTGATAAATATTTATACGATTTTGTTAGTTTCTCGTGTTCTAAATCAGAGCAACTTAATTAAGCAAAACGATATCTGTGAAAATAAACATGATTTTTATTTATTTTATAAGTGGATAATGAAGGAAAAGAAGCTCATCGCAAGTAAATGTCCATTACAAACAGCAATTAAATAAGAGTAAAACATTATATATATATGATGATGGTGATCATGATGATGACGATGATGATGCATGATGCTTGTGATGATCACGGTGGTGGTGGTGGCGGCGGCGACGGTGATGGTGATGTGTTAGTTCATATAGAATGAACGGGGGAAATTCCAAACTGGAGTTCCCAAAGCTCAAAGGCGCCATTAACAAAATCATAGTAGCCTCCCTTCAAAGCAAGTGTTCCTTTCACAACTCCTTCTCTCACAAATGGATATGTCAATAGGTTTGCTAGTGATACATTCACTGCCTCCTGTAATATTCATACATTTCATATTAGAAAACATTTCGAATTTTGATAAAGACAATTTAACTATCCAATGTATAAATATCCAACATTTCGATATTCTAATGAATAAATAAAGTTTTAACTGAAATTTAAATGGAGAATATAAGTACCCTTTCGCATCGGCCACATTGGTCCTCAAATGCTGAACTTTCACTTTCTGCCAAAACTTTTGACTTTGCTGGTAAACAGATTTTCACCCAATCCTCTATGAAATCACTGCAATTAAAGTAACCATATCATTATAACTACCCATGAACCAATAAGCCGACTCGAACTGGACCATCACTTTTTGTTAAAAGGGGAAAAAAAACTCTTTTATCATTTTCCCCTAAAAAGTAAATCTTGTGAAACAAATTTTTATATTTTAGAAATGTCAAACATAGAAAATTTATTACGTAGAGTTGTTTCCGTCAAGAGGAAATGACATAAGCCCCTTGATGCCACCACATGCACTGTGCCCTATCACCACAATGTTTTCCACCTACATTCATAAATTTCAATAAACATCAATACATATGTATTGATGCATAATATACTCACATCACATAAATCACAATACATAGCACACACACTAAACGAGGGAAAAAAGAAAAAGACACAGCTCGGCCCAATAAGGCCCATATACTCATCTTCGACCGGGCCCATTATCTATCGCCATAGCCGGCATTTTTGCATTCCCGACTCCATGAATACGAGTACGACTATCCATTTACAAGTATTTTTTTCTCATAGTACCATCCATTTCTAAATAAGATGCATCTTACTTATGTCAAATAAGTCATAAGCAAGAATGATATAAACTAACATAATAAGATGCATCTTATTTCTTATATGAATCAGACAAGTTTTAGAAGAAAAAAAAAAGACAAAATAGTCTAAAGAGAGAAGAATGTATATATTGAGGGAGAGATTTTGACCTTAAGGTGCAAGACAGCATATTCAATGGCGGCTCCAACTCCTGCATATTTGACCTGCAATTATTTGAATTAAAAAAAAAAAAGGCACGTCATGACTTAAAGTCAAAGTCAAACACTTGGTTTGAGTCAGAATGTTCTATAATAAATTAGTGATAAGTGTTACCTTGTCAAAAGGAGGAACCATATTGGCGATATTACGAACCACGAAGGCATCCCCAGGATGGAAGTTTAGTACATGTGATGGGCACACTCGCGAGTCCGAACAAGCAAACACCATGTACTGCACCATTCGTAGTACACCATATAATATGAGTTAAAAAAAAAAATCTAGTAACATTTTCATATATAGTAGATATATAACAATAATATTTTTTCATCAATTGATTTGTTTGTTTTCTTATTTTATTTTACCTTTGGGCTTTGACCTTTGGCGAGCTCACCGTACAAAGCAGGATTGGTCCTGCAAAGAAATTAAGATAAGTATCAATATATCATTAAGTTTCAAATTGTGACTTGATTTTATATTATGAGATTTGCTACTATAACGAAAATTTAAAAGCAAGATATATATATTGATGAGAAGAAGAGTGATAAATTTATTAATTACTCGTATTTCTCCTTCTTGAAGGTGACGAAGCCTTCCTTAATTCGTGCGACGGGATCGAAAGATTTGCTGTCCGACGACGAGGCTGTCTGAAGCTCCGCCGTGATCTTTTTCACCTTGGCCGCAGCTACATCCTTCAGCTCATCCTTCTCACTGCTCGTATATTGTTACACGACATATTATAATACTATACCAAATATACAATAACAATTCCATTTTTTTCATGATCGTCGTTATGATTTTAAAAATCAAAGTTTTTAAATCCATTAATGTTCAATTACTACTATTATATGTGTGTGTGTGTGTAATTAGCCTCCCACACTTTACAAAAGTCTTCTATAGGTTTCCAATAACTTCAAATATTTTACTTACATGAGAAGCTTCTTGAGAGCTTCGATGGCGTCTTCATATGATTCGTTTCCCATCCTTCTTCTCAGGCCCGTCTCAATGTATATTTGGGCCTCTGGCAAAACCAAAAAAAATCTAAAACCTCTAAGTAAAATAATTTTTTTTTTTTAAATGGGCCTTTTCTACTTAAGAAATTTTTTGAAAATAGAAATGGACCCATGGCATTTGCCTAATCTGCCATGGGGTAGAGACGGGCCTGCTTCTTCTCTATGCAAGTCATTGACACAAACAAATTATTAATGATGAAAAATAATTCACTTACAAGAAAAAGCAAGTTTCTCATACCTTACCTTAAAGAGTAATTAACTAGAGAGAAAATGAGTGAAAAAATTATATAATAGTAATGCTTAAAATAGGATCGGAGTTGTATATATCTTATAATATTTAAATAAAAAGAATAAAGCTTTTATCTTATTACCTATATCTATCTCTGCAAATAATATTTGACCATCTAATTTGAAGTAATATAAGATTTAATTCCAAAAATAAACATAAAATTTATATTAAAATTGGAATATTTTATATTTATGGTCAAATTTATAAAGATTTTCATTAAATCATTTGAGATTTAACTCCATATCTAAACTTTATTTCTAAATTGTAAAAGGTACAGAATGCTCAGACAATAGTATGGCCATTACCTAGTAAGTAATTAACCACTAGTTATATTGAAAACAGAGAGACCGGATTTGATTGTGTTAACAATACATAGTTATCAAAGATTCAAAGATGAACTACAACACAACTTTACTTTTATAAACACACCCATTCAATAACATACTATATATGGTAGTATATTTTCAGTACGTACAAATCTAAGTATTACATAATTAGCAATGACTATAATTACGCCTGTCTAACTTTGAATGGTTAAAATCTTGAGAGGTAGGGATGTGATCATGATGTGATGGACTGATAGTGGGAATGTGGCCTTTTTTATAGTAATGATTTTAAATTTTTAATGAATGTGTTTGCTTTTAGTTCTTCTTTTTTTTTCCCTCGCTATAAAGGTTCTGATTTAAGAAAAATAAAAAATAAATAGAATGCCCTCTTTACGTTAAAGATAAAAAAATCACGGATTGTTTAATTATTAAGAAAAGGAAAGAAATGGAAACACGAGAATATGTTCCAAGATTATTGGAAGTTAGGAGAAAGTACACTCGCACTAACCTCTCTCTTACGTGATTGACCAAGAAATTAACAAGCATCAAACATGTATATATGAACACTAATATAAATGATCTTTTAGTTTTTACTTGTGATAAAATTTAAAGCGTATTATAGTAGAAATCACATACAATTTACAAATCCAAATTATAAGCTCCATTCAAATATCCCTACATATTACCTACATTCACATAGTAAAGAACCAAATACTCAAATCCCTTTTTAAGTTTAACTACACATATATGACTCCATGAGATGATAAGAGAGAGAAGAGAGAGCTAATTGTATAATTTACTTACCAAATTTGAAGTGATGACTGAAGCAGGTGCAGCGAACACAAGCTCCGTTTGCGGATAAACGGAACAAGAAGAGGAAGAGGAGAGTACAGGCGATGAGATAATGGACGAAGAGAAGGATATTTATAATACAAAGTAGATAAGAGGAATTATAGTAATAATGTAAATATTAGTTATATGAACAATAAATAATTAAATTGTCGTTTGAAAGAAGGGAGATGGGCTTTTGGGGTTTCATGGATAACGAAAGCGAAGGGTGAGGTGAATAGAAAAGTGCCTTTCTTTTCTTGTGGTGGATGACGAAATTCTCTCAAACTTTTTTTTTCTATCATTAGTATTTACGTAAAAACACTAAACTTGGCGATTTTGGTCAAAATCAAATTTTAAAGGTGTATAAGTTTTTTTATAGCAAAAACAAGGAATTCAAATTTTGGAGTTTGCTTAGTAACATCCACTTATTCCTCATACTAACTTCTGAAAGTATAACAAAAAGGATTTGGAAAATGACAGAACTATTATTCAGTTTGTGGACTATTAGTAAGTCTAATATTTCAGACAATATATACAAAATATTTTTCTAATTGTTCAACAAAGTACCTCTAGATTATAGTTATTATTATGACTTAAATGGTTTTATATCAACAAGTTAAAAGGAAACTATTCGGTCTTATCATTTCTGAGTTTTGAGTTATAATATCACACTAATGTTTTGTATAGCAGCTAAAGCTATTATCAAAAATTGGTTCGAGCGTAGGGAAATTATTGATCGAAAGTTGAAATTTTCTCGGATTAAACAAAAAAGGCAAAAAAAAACAAGTGGTGGAGATGTAGAAGGGATTGATGGGTGTGGATTATATAGTGGATAAGATCCTATCATCAAAACAAGGCTATACTTATATCTCTCGTTTTCTTCCTAACCTTATCTAAATAAACACCATGACTTTGTGTTTCTATCTATTTTACCTGTTTTCTGGCTTCTGAAGCAGATGAGAGAGTCGTCTCTGAGTCTGATGAGCCATTTCGAGAAAATGTAGCCCAAAAGGGGACCAAGTTTATAGAGAAAGGAACATGTAGAGCTTGTTTATAAAAATTGAACTGTATATGAGAACACAACATCTTTTGTATGATTTTTTTTTTTTTTGAATGAATACATCATCTTTGTACAGATTGTTTGCAAACATGAACTTATGCCATCAAGCAGAAGTAAAGGAAGGGATCGATTGTAATGGCGAAATGAAAAAAAAAGGAGAACTAACTAAACTATAGGAAAAAAAGAAGAAGCTAACAACATTTAAATGATTAAACAAAAACATCGGATACTTGACGAGCTTCTACTTCCTCTATTGATGGGAGAGAGGAGAAGCAAAGGGTTCGATTTGCTACTTAAATGTATTATGTGGGAGGATGAATTATAAATTATGTCGACATTTTCATGCAACATGTCAACATTCTCATATCATTATGTCAACAGTCTTGTCTTTACTTGATTTGTTGCATGAAAAAAGGAATATAAAGAATGAATTTCAAAAGACTTTAAAAGTAAGGGCGTTTACCTTTGGAAAAGGAGAAAGGAGGAGAAATATGCCATAACATTGGATATGCATCTATAAACCAAAGCTTAACTATAGCACATTCTATAACACAACTCTCTTCTGAACGCTTTGATATATTCCAGGCACCTCCTTAGAATAGATGCAGACTAGTCACAAACAAGTGGACTAGTTAAGAGAGAATGTCGTGGCTCTAACTGAAAGGAACTGATTTATCTAGTCAAAAATTTACCATCTTGGAAGTCATCGAGAGGGAGATGTCACAATACGTGCTTAAAATAGGCAAGCGCAATCTAGACATGCCGAATAGACCTTATGTCTACTCGCACCCACGTTACTTGAATTGCAAGGAATGTGGGGAAAGATCCAAGAAACCATCAGAAAACTGTTACCAAACTGAGTTAACACTGATTTTTTCCCTGTTATATAGCCACAATCATTCTTGGTTAAACAACATAAACAGGAATCAAAGCTATAGTCTATTTTAGAATCTCCTGTTTAATCTACTAAACCCTAACCAAAGACCCAATCAACACATGCATTGGAAATTGACCTAGACTGAGAGTTGAAGAGCTTGTGACAATGAATCACCAACGAGTTCTTACTCTTGTTGCATCACCGAGATCATTGATTTCTTCAAGAATGCAACTGGAAAAAACGGTGCCCTTCGTGAACAAATTCTCTATTTCCTCGAAAGTCTTACACATTGAGTGGAAAAGTCAAAAGCACAATTATATTTGGAATTTAATTAATAGCACCAAAAAAGTTTTACATGGTCAAAAATGAAAAACGATAAGCAAACAAGGACCTCTTTGTGAATATACACACTTCAAAAAATAAAATTAGGAAATAATAAAATTTTCGTTAATGACGGAATCTGCTCATCCCGGCGAAAACGCCGATCAAATCCTGCCTGTAAGGTAGGTAAGACTTTCTTCTCTTATCCACTTCAGGCTTATACGACACCGTTTTATTCCTCCCTTTCACTACCGGCGAGCCGTTTCCACTTGTCGAAACCGAAGACCCCTCGCCGCCTCCGTCGCTGTGGCTTCTCCTCAGAAGATCCTTGAAACTGCACCGTTTGGATGCGCTCGCAGTCGAAACGGCTCCGTCGCTATGGCTTCTCCTCAGAAAATCCTTTATACGACACCGTCTCGGTTCGCTAGAAGATTTACTCTTAACCTTCAAGCTATCGCCTCTCGCCGGAGATCTGATCGGACTCCAGAAACAGCTTGGGGAAAGGTTCTCCGAATCGTCAGAATCCGACGATGAATGTGATTGTGAAGGAGAAGGTGGAGATGGAGATGGATCAACACTCCAGCCATCGTAGAAAAGATTCTTCGAGGTGACTCGACCGTCTGCCACGTCGTCGTCGTCGGAAGAGCGCTTAAAAGTCGTCGTCGGGAAATGGAAGAAGCTCTCGTCACCTAACGGTAATGTTTCGAACTCGAATTCTTTGTCGTTTTCGCCGTCAACTTTAACGGAATAATAACTCTCGGACTCACGTACAACTCTAACGGCGGCTTCAACAAGGTCACCGGAGGCGTAGAAACTGAAGCTGGGGCTAAACGACACCGTAGAAGATAAATCTTGCATTGTACTCATGATGTGCTCTTCTGTGATAAAATTCTGTATTCTTGACTTGACTCTGTTCATAAACTTTGGACTTGCTCTGTGTGTTGTATATATATAATATTTGAATGTGCTTGCGTAAGTGTGTACGTATATAGAGAGATGTGAATGTAGTAGTTGGTTTACTTGTGCATCAAGAGGAGGCGGCTTTGACAAGGAAACGTGATCTATTTCTGTCTTTGTTTAAACGATTATTTATCGTTTTTAATCATCGAATTTTACGGAAATGCCGCGTCAAGGCTGACGACTTAGGGGAAAATAAAATAAATGAAAAGAGATACGAAATAAGTTTAGTAGTTTTGTCAAAACTTAGATGGATTAAACACTTAACTTTTGTTTGATCAGATGGTCAACATTTTATGATTAACACTTCATTCAAGTTATATATGTTCTTCCTACAATATTTAATGGTGATGATTGAATCCAGAAAAGATATATTGTTAATAAGACACTACTAGTTTTGTCAAATTTTGTTCTGTTGAACGTAATTCCAAAGCACAACTACTTTGCAAATCTACCCAATTATTTCCGTTTAAAATTGTTATAATTTTGTTTGTTTCAAACAGTATTTTGAAAGAAAAGAAGTATGTTTGACCCAAGAATAAAAAGAAAAGAAAGAGAAGGAGTATTTTTTTATGGACCCTCTCCTTAGTAGTATTTATGTATTATGTGTATGCATTCTTGATTGACAAGTTGGGCATAAGAAAACAAGCATTAATTAGTCCACTTGTAAATATCCATTTCTTCGAACAAGATCATTATTGAACATTAGATTGGCATGTTCTCGAATACAAACATCTATATATCTTTATTTATGTATAAAGATATTTTGTTGGGAAAAATTCGCTTATAAAAATATCTCGTCCGTTATTGAGTTATGAAAAGAAATCTCTTAGATTGTTTGTTTGGCCAACGATCATATCGAACACTGGTCGATCAATCTTGTGTTTGTTAGTTTTAGAGTTTAAAATATAAAAATTATTGTCGTTGGTTCCTAACGTCGTTGTAGCATAATATAAATCAAATATATTTATAAATTTTGTCGATCATAGTGATATTTGCAGGTAAAAAATGGATGTATCTCTTAAGTTGAATTTAACTATGATTTATATTATATGTTTTATTTCATATTCCTAATCGTTTGAGGGTGGAATGTGTAATCTAAATCTTAATATTGAAGACTTGATTTTTGTTTTACAAAAACGGTCGTTTGTAGTTTTAATGCACATTTTTAGACGATTCCACTTTTGTCATATTTCTTAAGTGTATAAGAAAAAGAAAACTATATGGTACACTAATAAATAGATAGTTCAATATAAGCTATAATCCTATACTATTATTTGGGGAGTACACTTTATAAGATGTCCTTAACTAACCTTCCCTTTTGTAAAAATTTACTTAAGAATGCCATTACAAAAATCTTCTTTAAGAACAAATTTCATTCAATTTATTAAGGATAAATAAGTAAAATACTAATTTATGTCATTTAATTAATTTAATTAAATTAAAAAACGAAAATCTGTTATTTTATTTTTTTTAAATGACCAATCAAAATGAACATATAAGATTTGATATCTAACTTACCATATTAATTTGTTATTAATCATTAAACTTCACCTCTCATCTTAATATGATTATATTAATATGAAACAAATAAATCATCAATTCATCTACATAATAAAAAAAAAGTAATTTTTTTTCTGCATGTGCCAAGATTTGAATTTTTTAAAACGCATATAGATTGTTCAATCTATAAAGGAAACAAATAAACGGGTCAAAAATTTAGACTTGAGTAATATATTTCTTTTACACAAAAATAAAGTCAACCAAAATTTCGACTGAGCAACGGGTCAGAATTTGAATATTTATATTCGATTTCATACATTTATTTGTTTGAAATGTATAATTTTATAAACTACAATAAAAATTTAAATATTTTAATTTGCAACATTTAAAATAAGTTTTACTTGATATTTTTAGAGAATATCATCAATACTTAATAGTTCAAAAAGTTGAAAATTATAAATACTCTAATTTGATTATTTTAAAAATATTTATAATAGGTAGCGGGTTAAATATAATATATTATATGATGAAATGGGTTTTGATCCTTATAACTATTTGAATAGTTATATTTAATTTCATATAATTTGTTTTTTGAAATTCATAATTTTATAAACTACAAAAAAATTTAAAGATTTTAATTTGGAATATTTAAAAATAGTATTTAAAAATTTGATTCCGCAAGCAATTTTAGAATTAACGAATAATAGATTGTGCACGCAATATTTTAAAATGAAATATCGAGATTCTAAAATAAAAATATAGACTCCACGCACGGGTTGATTTTGGTATTATTATATACTAAATATATGTCTATAACATATTCGATTATGCGAGTAATTGGTAAATTCCGTAATTATAAATCTCAAACAAATTCTGTAATTAGATTAGCTCAAACAAATCTCTATTTCAACAACCAAAGAATTATAAATTGAAAAAGAATTTTCTAAATTAATAATAGCTAATTTTCTTAAATAATTCAAAATAATCTATGTTTTATATGCGATTCATTTATGATATTTTAATTTTTGATCTAACTGAAATATATGCAATCTTTTTTTGTGGTTGTTAACATAAATTAACTCATTGTTAAAAAATATTACTTTTTAAAAAATAAAATTATTTTCCGTTTTCATTCTTAAAAAAAAAATTATCCATAATTGAGTATTATAGAAAAAATTCAATATTTATTCTAATATTGTATATAGGGACTGACAAAAAAATTAATATTTTTTCACTTATACTATTATAATATATTTAAACTTAGTTCTAATATATATATTATATAAATTTTGTAATAAATAAAATTCAACCCGTACTTTAGTACGGGTGATGATCTAGTAATTTTTTTATAAGGTGAAATTTCAGCAGATAGTCTATGCAAGTGTTTATTTACATATGGTCGATTGAATCGTATGCTTTCTTCTTGTAAATTGCAGATTACATTGTTTATTGAACATAGTAGATTTTGTATGAGAATATTATTTTTCCACTATAATGTAAGTATGTTATTCAAAATTTATGAGTATAAGAAAATAGTAAAGAAGCAATTAAGGATCTGTCTCAATTAGTGAATTCTAATTATGAATCATGATGACTCTTTTCCTCGTAATTGGGACCCCAATCTAGGAGTTATTTATTAATTAATGTGTGATTGACAAAAAAAAAAAAAATTATGAATCATGATAACGTGTTTTAAACACTCGCAACAAAGTCAGCTGCAATGCATTGTCCAATTTAATAATAGATGTTAATCAAAACGCGAATATATCTAGTTTTATATATCCATCATAAAAGTATACCTATAATTATTTGAACAATATTCCAGATATTGTTGTCCATGTTATATTTCCCAAGCACATGCGGAGAAGGGCAATGAGAAGAAATACTAGTAATCAACTTTGTTTCTTCTATCAACTGTAACTAGATCATAACCCGTACTACATTTTATTTATTTTACAAAATTTATATATTATATATTTTAGAATAAAGTTGTGATATATTATAATAGTAATTGAAAAAATATAATTAGATTTTAAATAAAAATTTTAATAACCACAAAAATTAGTATACGCCAGGAATACTTTTTTTGAATAAAAAATTCAAAAAAAAAATTTTGGTCAACAAAGTTTTTCATTTTGTCAACATCATCTGTGAATTTATGGAAACTATTCTCATTTGACTAGAGTATAATTCCTTTATTTTACCGCTAATTGGCAATTTTTATTAATTCTACCAAAAAAAGGTTTTGTTTTGTTATAAAAATGAAAATAATTATCGTGAAAGCAATTTCCACCCAATCAAGACAAGGGGTTGACCCCAGTAACACCTCCTCCTTGTGAAGCAATCATGAATCAATCTCTTCGCCAGCCCGATAACTTCGAGTTTTTTTGTTCTTAATTTAGAATACCGGAACCGATATTTAGTTACACATCGATTAACAGAACCAAACCGGAACCGGAAGTTCGGTCTTGTACCCGGTAAACTAATTAAGCAAGGTCCTAATTATTCAATTTCTACAGTTAAGTAAAAGTTTTTTTTGTTAGATTACAAATTTATAGGTATTATTCTTGATCATTTAAAAATGACATCTATTGTTAGCTGTAGAAACTAAAGATTGTCCTTTTTATCTTTCTTTTTTAAAATTCATAATTTATTACTTAAATATTAATTTTATCATTCACAAAAATAATAAACAGCTTTATTTTTCTTACGTACACGATAAATAATTTTACCTTAAATACACGAACCCACATATATTTTACATGGAACATATAACATAATGTAGAAACATTATATAAATTTATGGTCAAACTGAAAATGCCTTAAATCTTAAAATATAGTGATTATTATCAAAATTCAACTGTTATCAGAAAAATATATCTTTTTCGATTCATCTAAAATTTTCATCAATTAATACCTACATTTTTTTTGTTCAAATTATTTAATCATAAATTATAAAATATATATTTGTCAACTAATTTCATAATGTAAGTAGTAACAATATTTTATTTTGAATACAAATCGTGTCACCAGGTGGATCACTTCCCAGCCGTCAATTACATGATTTACACATCTCATGTGAAAATAGTCAAATTCAACAAACTTTCTGATCTGGTAAAAGCCAACCTGAACCAAAAATCGGTACACAATTGAACCAGTAAAAATCGGTTTTGATATTGACACGGTTAAACCGTTTCTCTTAGCTCCTCTCGAGATTCTTTCTGCTAAGCGAAAACCAGACGACAGAAAAGCTAACAACACAAGAGGAGGAGAGAAACTCGATAACGAACAAGAGATAGCGAGATTCTTTTATCTAATCTCGTGCTTCCAATTCAAATAATTTTGTCTCCTTAGCGGATCGATCGCAGATTATCAAGCTCCGCCGTCGCCTCCGCCGCAATCGACGGCGGTGTCTACGTCGCTTTCGTTTCGTGCGTTACAGGAGGAGCAGCAGAAGAAGAAGTCAGCTTAAGTAACGCCGCCTTTGATTTGACTTGAGGTCAGCGTTGTTTCTTCTCCCAGATTTGTTTTTTTTTTTCCCTTTCGAATTTGTTTCCGTAATGGTAAGATTATCAGATTTCTTTTTCTCTTCCAAATTTCTGCGTTGTTAAATTTTCCATATTCGGTTTTTTTCTTCCATTTTCTCAAATCTGATTGAGAGATATGGTGATGATCAATTTGTGTGGTGTAGAAAAACTGTTGAGAGAAAATCTGAATGCGTGTCTATCTTTGTAGGATAGATCGAATCCTTTAGTTGTTTGATCATCCAGAACGAATTCGGAAACCATGAATTGTGAAATTGGTATCAATTCAATTGTACATTTGCAGGATTTAGGGAACTTTGATGCTTGTTCCCCAAATAAGATGTTTCTGAGTTTATAAGCTTTCGGATTTCGGGATTCCGCTGTGTTTTCAATTTTAATAACATGAAGAAGACTTGCTCTGTTGCGCAGATAAGTATTTTGGTGATATGGCATTGATGATGTTTCCGCATTTCCTCGGCGTTGAAGAAAAGTAAAATGCTGGCGAATTGGAAGAAACCACATACAGATTGATGCTCTCTTCAGTCGACCTCTTTTGTAAATTTATTGAAACTTACGGGGTCGAAGGTGTGTAGCATATGCTTTAAGAAGATTAAAAAAAAAAGTAAAAATTATGGAATCGGGCTCAGAGAAAAAGTTCCCTCTCAATGCAAAAGACTACAAGTTATATGAAGAAATTGGAGATGGTGTCAGCGCGACTGTGCACAGAGCTTTGTGCATACCGCTTAATGTGGTAGTTGCTATCAAGGTTCTTGATCTGGAAAAGTGCAACAACGATTTGGTAGGAACTCTTATTCATTCTTAGTAAAACAGGTTTTGCTTATTCCTAGTTTCTAGCTGTCTTTGCCAGTGTACTTTTTCTGGGATTACTTATTGAAGATAGAGTTTTAATTTTCTCTTCTTTTTGTTTTCCTGCTTTACTAAGTGCGAGTCCAATTGTAGTTTCATTTGTCTTCGAAATTAGAGAACTTCAAATTAACCTGTTGCATGTTTCGATCTTATCTTCTCTTTTTTATATTTTTTATGTTAAAGTTGTACGAGCTTAGAGGTAAAGAATTAGACTTCGTTGTGAACACCATGGAATTTTTGTTGTCTTTGTGAATCCGAATGAATAGGAACTGAATTGCTTGTAGGATGGGATCCGGAGAGAGGTGCAAACAATGAGTCTGATAAACCATCCAAATGTGTTGCAAGCTCATTGCTCATTTACCACCGGACACCAGCTTTGGGTTGTGATGCCTTACATGGCTGGAGGATCCTGTCTCCATATAATAAAGTCTTCTTATCCAGATGGATTCGAGGAACCTGTTATCGCTACTTTACTTCGTGAGACTCTGAAAGCTCTTGTATATCTTCATGCTCATGGGCATATCCACAGGGATGTAAAGGTATATGCTTGCATTATCTCCCTTTACTATAGTACTTTCCTCAATTATCCCTGGACCGTTTTGGTTTATTGCCCTTCCCTATTGAGTGGTGGGAATGTGTTATCATTTTTATCAATACATATGGCTTCCTTTGCAGGCTGGAAACATTTTATTGGATTCCAATGGTGCCGTTAAGTTGGCAGACTTTGGAGTATCAGCTTGCATGTTTGATACGGGAGATAGACAACGTTCCAGAAATACATTCGTTGGGACTCCATGCTGGTACTTTTTTCAGCTTTAGTAATGCCATGTTCTGTGGGTATATGCAGATACATCTTAGACAGAATTTCTGATTAATGCTTGTTTCTGCACAGGATGGCCCCTGAAGTCATGCAGCAACTACATGGATATGATTTCAAGTAAGCTGATAATAATAAATTCTAGATTCTGCATTTACACTAAAAGATTACTTCCCCACCGTGTTACGCAGGTGTTTTGTCTAATATAATTCCCTGTCACAGAGCAGATGTATGGTCATTTGGAATAACAGCACTTGAACTGGCACATGGTCATGCCCCATTTTCTAAATATCCGCCAATGAAGGTACAGTGATGATGATGTCATTTGATTTGTATTGATCTTCACTGCTCTCTACTACTCAATTTGTGTATTTTCTTTTTCTGGTAATCACTGGTAGGTTTTGCTGATGACCTTACAAAATGCACCTCCTGGACTTGATTACGAGAGAGACAAAAGATTCTCGAAAGTGCGTGAGTGGTCACAATTTGGTTGTATCATATAGCTTGTTGTGTTTTTTCTCTACCTTAAAGGTTGCATTGCCTTAACAGGCCTTCAAGGAAATGGTGGGTACATGCCTGGTGAAGGACCCAAAGAAGCGTCCAACTTCAGAAAAGCTTTTAAAGCACCCTTTCTTCAAACACGCACGTCCAGCTGATTACCTGGTTAAAACAATTCTAAATGGTCTTCCTCCATTAGGTGATCGCTATAGACAAATAAAGGTCTTTGGCCCATCCTCTTAAACTTATTCTGTCTCTTGCTGGGAAGGAAATTGCTGGAAAAGTTTAATATATGTGAATTCTTTCTTTCAGTCAAAGGAAGCTGATCTCCTAATGCAAAACAAATCTGAATATGAAGCGCACTTATCACAGGCAAGGATTAGGAAACAAAGATTTTATCCTTCTGCTTGACAATATTCTGCAATATGTCTTTTAGCTGCTAATTTTGTAGCCTGAGAATTGCGAGAACATCTTCTGGTATTTAAGTTTGATTGTGTGTTTGAATTGTTTTTACATCCAACTCAGACTTCCTGTTTCTCTGCAGCAAGAATACATAAGGGGAATAAGCGCTTGGAATTTCAATCTCGAGGACCTAAAAACTCAAGCTGCCCTTGTAAGTTAATAGTTTTTCTAATTTAGTTAATTATACAGGGTAGTGACTAATATTGTTAGCCTTGTAGATTTCAGATGATGATGCTTCACATGCTGAAGAGCCCGATTTCAACCAAAAGCAATGTGAAAGACAGGATGAATCTGCTCTTTCCCCTGAAAGGGCTAGCAGCTCAGCAACAGCTCCTAGTCAAGATGTATTATTTAAAACGATTCTCTATACTCTTAGTCTTATCTGCCTGCTTTTGGGAATCCTTATAAAATCTTAAGTGTGATCTTGTCAACTCAACATGTCTTTCTTTGTTTCGTTTTTCTTTTCAGGACGAACTGAACGATATTCATGATTTAGAGAGTTCTTTCGCCTCATTTCCAATCAAACCCCTTCAAGCACTCAAGTACATCACATTCTTCAAATCTCCATTATCTAACTCCGACATATCTGGATTCTGGATTATATCGACATGATTTATGTTACCTGTGCTATGATGCAGAGGCTGCTTTGATATCAGTGAGGACGAGGATAATGCAACTACTCCTGATTGGAAAGATGCAAATTTGAATTCTGGACAACCGCATTTAACAAAGGCTTCCATTGGATCTCTGGCTGATACCACGAAAGAAGAAGACACTGCAGCACAAAACACTTCTTTACCACGTCATGTCATTTCCGAACAGAAAAAATATTTGAGCGGTTCAATTATACCAGAGAGTACTTTCTCTCCAAAAAGAATCACATCTGAGGCTGACAGGTTAGCATTCGCAGTAATTAATTTTAGTGTTTCAACGTATCTTAACATCCTTCATTCACTTTGAAGTCTTACTCTATGCATCTGAATGATGAGTTAATTTGAAAAGCCACCTGACTGATTTCTGCAGGGAGTTTCAACAGCGTAGATATCAAACAGAGCGGAGCTACAGCGGATCATTGTATCGCACGAAAAGAGATTCTGGTAAACCCCCACCTACTCATTAGTCTACATGTAGTTTGTATAGAGCGTTCAATTCAAATACGTTTTTTATGTAGTGGACGAGACGTCAGAAGTCCCGCATGTGGAGCACAAGGGACGGTTTAAGGTTACATCAGCAGATCTAAGTCCCAAGGTATGACAAGTACCGTCGTCTATACTCTATAGCCTTCATTTTCTTACTAATCTTCATCGAAGCTATATGGTCTTTCCATAGAAATGATAGATACATGACAGGGCAATATGTGGAATAGTTCTAATTGTGTTTATGAAATCTGAATATGTATTTCCGCTTTTGGTACAATCAGGGATCTACAAACTCTACATTCACACCATTTAGTGGTGGTTCAAGCAGCCCGAGCTCCCTCAATGCAACAACCGCCTCAATCCTCCCATCAATTCAGTCACTTTTGCAGCAAAATGCCATGCAACGGGTATATTTTAAAACCAGAAGGAAATTTACTTTAAAGTCGTTAGTTAAATACTCTTCTCTTGGCAGGAAGAGATTTTGAGACTAATCAAATACTTGGAGCAAACCTCTGGTACTATAACCCTCTTCACCTTTAGATTGGTTCTTTAGGATCTTATATTTATTGAAGAACTCAACATAGATTTTCTGATTTTGTAATCTTTGGTCCCATTTCATAGCCAAGCAACCTGGATCGCCCGAGACATATGTCGATGAGCTATTGCAGGTAAACGAAAATAGAAAAAAAAATGGAAATTGTTTTCAAATTTTGTCATCGAATCAAATGGTATTCATCTCTAAATCTTCGAGTATTCACTAACCTGAAATTGATATCATCTTTTTGTAGACACCTCCTGCAACGTCAAGAGAGAGAGAACTTCAGTCCCAAGTTATGCTACTACAACAAAGGTACATACATATATATCCTTCTCTTTCTTTCACCAAGATCCTGATTACTAATCATGAAATGTCTCAACGTTATTATTGCGCACCAACGTAACCAAGCTAAAACGCATCTTGTTCTTACTTAACATCAACATTGAATTACTTGTTTTCTTTTCATCTTTGATCTTAAAGCTTTTCGAGCCTAACAGAAGAACTAAAGAAACAGAAGCAGAAAAATGGGCAGGTTTGTCTTTTCTCTTATGAGATAATGAGTGAACTTCATTTACTATCAATTGCTTTTGTGATAGGATCTTATGAACATTTACACAGTACCAATAGATTTTGAGATACAAGCCTTCACATATGCATCTTTTTCTTATAATCTGCAGTTGGAGAATCAGTTGAACGCATTAACACACAGAAATGATTGAGTCTCAAAAGCCATCGAGACAACAAACTACAGGGCTCAGATATATGAAACTGGGAATCTTGAGTAAAAAACACAAAATTCCCTTTCAAGGCAAAAAGAAAGAAGAGAGAAGATTTGTGTGTTTTATATTTCTATTCGGTGTAATTTATCTGACATGTTTGTATTATGTGACAACTACTACAAATGTTTTTCTTCTTTTTGGGGAGGTTCTTCCCACTGTTCCTTAAGTGTGATTTATGATGTGATATGAAAACAAAATACTATTATTTTCTTTGTTTAATTATGTTCCTGTGTGAAAAAATGTTTAATTGTGGTTAACTTTCTATCTCAAAAACAATGTTTTATGTATAAACAAGAAAAGATTCCACAACTCGCTCATTATATCAACCAAGAACAAAATATAAAGACATATTTTCGTTATCCATTAACTGGAGAACAATATGTATTACCAAAGGCGATTCTCAATCACCGTCGCTACTATTTCCTTCAATGTCTCCTACAAAACAAACACATATATAGTCTATAAGTGTCATTGGTTTTTTGCAGACTTTTCCAGAATCAGAGAAATGCTTCTAAGAAAATGTACTACCGAAGAATGATCTTTGAGACCAAGTGAGAGAACCAGAGGCTTCGAGGGAACAATAGAACTGAAAAATCAAAAGAGATTGCATCACTATAACAGTTTGATCACTTTCTAGTGTTCCATTTTAATCAGACAATAAAAAAACAAAAAATGGAGGAGAAAGAGCAATATTCAAGAATTGAAGGTGAGAGAGAGACCTTATGTGTTCAATGAGTCTTCGAGCAGTTGCTGTCAGCATTGGCTTCAAGAAACATAATTTTCAGTAAACTTTTGTAGGAATTAGCTATATGAAATTATGAATGTACCACGATAAGATATTTACCTCATCTCGCTTTCCGAATATCACTGAAACACTAAATGTTGGTTCAACAGACATCCCTTCTTCCTTCCTGTCAACAAAGAAACACTCGTTTTAAACATATATAACTCGGATCGTCTCAACCAATATAGATTACCGCTAAAGTGATAGACCGAACAAATCAAGAACAAGTAATTTCATTCCTCAAGAATATCTTAGAAGCATGAACAATAACTAATTATATCACACAAAATAGTTCAACAGAGACCACCAGTTGGGGCAAAAACACGATTTTAGGTTTATTGAGATAGTATAAATCAAGAACACTCAAGATCATTCCTCTAGAAGAAGCATAAACAAGAACATCATTAGGCATAACTCCCCAATTAAAAAAAAAACAGAAGAATGATGAACAGTAACATAAATATATTATCAGAGACCTTGCGTGCAATATAGTTCCCATGGCTCCAATCTGTGTAGCTATGACCTGAAACAAAGTTATGTTGAGGTTCTCAGAGACAAAACTATGACTTCAAACATCATAACGAAGTAATCTCTAACACACACACTGATACTCACAAGGATATGATCTTCATAGCTGCAGATCACAATCTCTGTCTTGTTTCCCTTTGAAACAAAATTTTAAACAAACACTAGAGATTACTCGATCTGATTATCATCTTTCACAACACTAAAATTGTTAACACACTGGAATTTTGTACAAATATCAAAATCAAAGACATTATTTGATAAAATAAAGACCCAGAAAACGAACTTTTCTATTTAGAATTGGCCAAAACCAATCGAGCAAAATCCCATGGAAATTATTCGATAGATTTTCAAATTACCTTGCTTTCGAACGAGATCTTTCTATGGCGCACAGGAAAATTAGTGTCCAAGCTTTCCATTCTCAGTCCTTGCTTACTACTTTTACCTCAGAACTCGACGAGAAGAAGCCGGAACGCGTTCGTCTCTGGTCAAAACGGCATCGTTCGGAGAAAAGCTCACTATTAAACCCTACTAAAGAAGTCCATTTACAGTTGATAAAAAGCCCATTAATAAAAAAGCCCATGAAATTTTTATACTGGTCGAAAAATACTGGTTTTGACTTTTGAGTTAGGAAACGAATTACAAGTTTTTTTTTTTTTTTTAAAGGCGAATAAGGAGTTTCGACTTTCCAACGTGGGAAAAAAAAATGTGGCCTACAACAAATAAATAGCCGTAAAAAAAATTAGAAACCGAAAATTACGACTTTGATATGAAACACAAAATATACATGTTTCGCATGTGACTGAATGAAAGACGACACAGTCACAGACCACACGAATTATTAAGAGCCAATTATTAATGTACTAGTATTAAATAATTGGTATTTCTGTTGAAAATCGGACATTTTCGCAGCCGAACCAAACCAACCAGGTGGCTCGACGATCAAAACCACCCACCAACCAGAAGTTCCCACGTAATCTCAATTATTTAACTTCCGAAACAGGCCCGTTACTTTAGTGACGCACCATCAACTAACCATCTCAATGTCTGAAAATAGGCAAAGGTACGGTTGAGGCCCGTGCGTGCCTACTGGTCATTCAACACGTGCTTGTCCTAATTTTCGCGTTTTCCCTCTCAGCCGAGCCGTTATAGGCTTATCTCTATGGCAACATCAATGTTTTTTTTTTGTTTTTTATAAAGGATTTGCAAATTTATTTAATGTTTTTTCCTATGAAAAATAACAACATACCATTATTATATACATATTTTGTAACCTTCAAATCTTAGGATATACTTCCAATTGTTCGTAATATTTTCCGTTACTAGCAATCATAATTTGTCAATCCACATGTTATCGAATCTAACAGTCACAACTCACAAGTATGTGTAATTGTAATTTATGTTGCAGCATTCTACTTTCTTTTAAAAAAACATCATTGCATCATTAATCTACGATTTCACTATTTTCGTTAATAAAAATAAAATATAATGGATAGTGTCATTTTACAAATTTACAGGTAAGTAACAATTTTTATATTAAACGAATCATTTATTTTTTAGCTTTCAAGATTCTTCTAACTATTCCAAAGTGTTCTCGATTATAACCCTAATACCAATAAATTAGATCATTATAAGAAGGAATAATTGGGGAACTAGTACGTTTCTGGAAAATAATTAGAAAAGTAGTACTGATACTATTTACAATTGGTGAAACCGTGAGAGTGTGAGAGATAGAGAGAGTGTGAGTGTGTGTGAGAGAGAGAGAGTGTGTGAGTGTTTGTCGAAAAAGAAAGTGTGGGTCCTGATTTTTTTTTAATTGCTTTTCATTTATTTATTATCTCTATTCCCTCAATGTTTCCTAATTAAAATGCTTGTTAGTGATTTTTATTTTTTTAAAATTTATCAGATACATAAAAATCTATGTTTTTTTCTCTATCATTTGATATGCATTTTGTTTTATAAATTTTAAATTTTATATTACCGAACACTGTATAAATAATATATAAACAGATATAAATCACTGTACAAATGTATACCACTGTACAGAAGACAACTGTACAGCAGAATGACTGTACAGATGTAGACCACTGTACAGCAGAAGACAACTGTACAGCAGGAAGACTGTACAGATATAGACCACTGTACAGCAGAAGACAACTGTACATCAGAATGACTGTGCAGATGTAGACCACTGTACAGCAGAAGACAACTGTACAGCAGAATGACTGTACAGATGTAGACCACTGTACAGATATAAACTAATGTACAGAAGGATACACAATCTCAGAAAATTTTCAACCATCCTACTTATCCTATTTGATAAACGCAATGAATTAATTTACAAGTATATATTTTGAAGCAAATTGCTATTTATGATAATGTTACCCATTTGAAAGACACGACAAGCACATAGGAAGACCAAAAAAAAATGATGCAGTGTCGCTTTGAATGTATAGATATAAACTAAGACCTTTAAATTTTTTATTGTTTAGGAATTATTTATAATAACATGGTATAGAGAGAGATAGATACCCAAGAACATGACGATGAGTAGGATGAGTTAAATCGGTCAGAGTGGGTGTTTTTTCAGAGTTAAATCGGTCAGAGTGTCTTCTGCTGTACAGTGGTCTACATCTGTACAGTCATTCTGCTGTACAGTTGTCTTCTGTACAGTGGTCTACATCTGTACAGTGATTTATATCTGTTTATATATTATTTATACAGTGTTCGGTAATATAAAATTTAAAATTTATAAAACAAAATGCATATCAAATGATAGAGAAAAAAACATAGATTTTTATGTATCTGATAAATTTTAAAAAAATAAAAATCACTAACGAGCATTTTAATTAGGAAACATTGAGGGAATAGAGATAATAAATAAATGAAAAGCAATTAAAAAAAAATCACGACCCACACTTTCTTTTTCGCTCAGACAAACACTCACACACTCTCTCTTTCTCACACACACTCACACTCTCTCTATCTCTCACACTCTCACGGTTTCACCAATTATGAATAGTGACTGTATCACTTTTCTAATTAAGTTTCCAAAATGTACTACTTTACAAACAAACCCTTATAAGAATTGCACATTATATCTACATGTCTCTATTAAAATATAATATATATATATATATTTAGTTACGCTTTTTTGGGTTAGTCATATGTGACAATGTTCGTCAAACAAAAACAAATGCAATAGTGTTTGACCACCAGAGCCGTAGCAACGATTATGAGGGCCGTCCGCGAAAAAAAAAAAAAGGCCCGCTCTAGAAAAGTGTATACTTATAAAAAAATTTAACCATAAAATAAAACAAAAAACAAAAAAAAAAACCTTCTCTCACGCTTCAGGTGATTCGAACTCATGACCTAAGATATGTGGTGTATGACATAATACCACTAGGCTACCAAAACACATTGGTATTTGAGGGCCGAAAATATTAATAACTTCTCGGAGGGCCGCAGCTCCCGCTTCTCTTGCTTCTATCCAGCTACGGCTCTGTTGACCACTATACTCTAAATTATACTGACTTGTAACTTCGTGGTGAGATCATATGTTAAGTTGGCCCAAAAGCAGAATTACAAATTTGACCACTATTACTGCAACTTCATTTTTTTCACTCGTTAATTATTTTGACCAAAAGTGGGCTTAAGAAGCTGACGCTTACGAGTTACGATAGTCAATTAATATTAATCTCTGAATAATAAATATATAGATATAGATTGTGATTAGTGTATAGTAAAAAAAGCATACTAAATCGATATTAAAATGTTTCATTCAATTCCCTATACGGATCATATTGTGGATAATCTTTAGAAATTCTCAAATGGTCATATATATTCCTTGCTATTGTCAGTGGCGGTATTAGGTTTACTTAAGATGTCATCAAATAACAATTAATTTTCTTTTAATAATAGTGAAGCTTATCATGGAATATCTTTAATGATTTCCTGAGTACTAGATTTTGCCTTTTTCTTTTTGGCCTTACGAGACCTTCTAAGCAAGAGTAATAGATTAGACTTTTTCAATTTAAAGAAATAGTAACCCATAAAGCAATAAGAGTTGGTGACGAGACGATGTGTTGCACCATGCCACCATTAATTCACTTTCGTTTAAAAACAAGAGCTACACTGTTGAAAACATGAGCATTTTGTACGATTTGACATTTTTTGGAAGTTTATTAATTAGTGTCTTCAATTTCCTTCTATTCGTTTTATGATAACTAAGTTTATGGTCTAGTAGATAAATTTTAACAATATACAATTATGCACCCTATGTGTAGAAACAAAATATATTCCTTTATACATTCCATAGTTATTTGTAGGTAGTTCATAGCATATAAAATGAAAATAACAGATTTTTAAAAAATATGCTGAGAAGTAAAAAAAGTTATTAAAAAGTGAGGAGAACAATATATGAAAAAGGAATATAATGGGAGGAAAAACAATGCATGTGAGTGGTTATGTGTGAACAATTTCGTTTTGTTTCTTCTTTATTCACGTCTAGTCCACCCAAATTACACTCCATCAGAAAAATAATGGGTCAATACTCGATAGTACAAAAACAAAAAAAACGTTTCAACGTAAAACAGTACAAATAACAGTTTACCCAAAAAAAAAACAAAAAAAAAAAAAAAAAAAAAAAAAAAAAAAAAAACAGTTTACCCAAATATATTTAGTTAAGTCTTTGTCTTCTTAACTAATCCAGTTAGCCGTCGTATTATCAGGGGTCAACTAGTTTGACCGCATGACCGGTTTGGACCGAAACCACGTACATTCAAAAGAACCAGTCATGTAATACGGCAGCTCGATTTTAATTTTAAGCCAATATATCATTTAATTAATTTAATTACTACTACCTCCGTCCCACAAAGATAGATTTTTTAGAAATTTCACATTCTTTAAGAAATAATGTATAATGACAATTTTAACCTTTTAATCATTTAATACATTTTAAAGAATATATTATTTATTGTTGTTTAATGAGGGTAAAATAGGTAAACTGTATTAAATTTGACATTGGAAACCCAAAACTTCTATCTTTGTGGGACAAATTTTTTTCTAAAACATTCATCTTTGTGGGACGGAGGGAGTAGTATGTAATTTGTAACAAATTAATCTGACTTTGTTTGTAATTACACGATTTTTTTTTAAAAAACTTCTATTTCAAATATATATGTAGTATCGTATTTCCTACACTACGTACTTAAAAAAAAAAAAAAAATTAAGAGACTTAATAACATAATTTAGTTCTCACTTCATAAAACTTATCATACGTGATGTAAAACATATCAATTTTTTGTAACAATAAAAACGTATATATATTGTGTTTTTAATAGGTAAAAATAATAAATATACACCGTAGATGGGATCGTATATACTATAATAAGAAGCCGAGCCGAGCCGATAAAGCTGATTTTCTATTACACTTGTCTTTCTTCGAACGAGAGACTCTTTAGCATTCTCGTGTCATGTGTAACGGCCTCTGTTTCTTTCTCTCTATAAATATCTTCTTCCTCATTTCTCAATCCTCTGTGTATCTCTCTCTACCTACTCTGAACCTATAGAGCCAACGAAACAAGAAGATTCAGAGGACAGTGAACAAAGAAGAGTAATTCTCAACTACTCCTTCATTCATTTGTTCTTTTGTTGATTCTTTACTCCGACTATGAGGATTCTACGTGCGACGGATACGTTCTCGGCGGAGCTTAAGGAGTTCATGTGCGCCGCTGTGCAAAGGAGAAGAGACGACGACGGATTTAGAGGCTCTCGTGGTGGTGGTAAATCAAGAAATGCCATGGATCTGGATTCTGACTCCGGAAACAGATTGGTTTGTGTTACTGGTGGTGTTTCTTATCTTGGTCGTGCCATTGTTAAACGTCTTCTTGTTCATGGATACTCCGTTAGAATCGTCGTTGATTGTCCAGGTAATTTTTAATTTTGATCGCTACTGTTTCAATTATTGGAACGATTTTTGGGAAATAATCTTTATTTTGATTCATATTATATGTTACGTTGTTTCCTTCCTTGCTAATTATTGATTAACGTTGAAATCCATAAATTAGTACACATATTTTGACAAATTAATGCTTGGATTTTGGAGTTACTAATCTAATTTTCACTCTTTTTTTGGGGGTAAATTGCAAAGTCTTTTGTTTATGTGATTCGAAGATAAATTACAGAAATGGTCTAAGATAATTAAGTTTTTTTGAGGGTTTAAGTTTGATTTTATTCTTCTCCAACTTTGAAAATGCAGAGGACAAAGAGAAAGTGAGTGAGATGGAAGCCGACGCTGAAACGGCGTCGTTTAGCAACAGGATTACTTCAGTGGTTTCTCGATTAACAGAGATCGAGAGTTTGATTAAAGCGTTTGATGGTTGTGCTGGCGTTTTCCACACTTCTGCGTTTGTAGATCCTGCTGGAATCTCTGGATATTCGGTATGTTTCATTTTCATCCGTCCTCTATACAATGTGTGTGCGCATAACAACGGAGATACGTATCAATGCATCATAAATTCGTACGAAGGCATACATCACATTTAATGTACATGAACATGACTAGTTAGTTACATTCTAATACTAATAAAAAAAAATTTCGTTATGGTCAAACAACATTTAGTGGCGTACGTGTCGGGGTGTGAATATGAGAAGGTGTAGCTTATAGATATGTCAAATTAAGATAATATTTTAATTTCCTTCAGAATTTTATCTGTCCCTAGTTTTGTTTCTAGAATATCTTTTAGTGGCTCTGCTTTTCGTTAAGAAAGTGGTTATGAGTTGAGGTTGGTTCTTAGTAAGTTAGCTTAGTTTTCTGAATGTTTGTTGGCAAAAGTACATATTTTCTGCCATATATTTCAATGCCCTTAAAATCTTTAATATTTTGTGCATCTTTTTGTCTCCTTGCTTCGTTTGTGTTTTCTCCTTTTGTTGACAAAAAAAAAAAAATATTCCTCAACCAAATGACATTGAAAGAGTTGATAGCTCTTCACAACCAAAATGATAAATAGAGTCGATAGCTTTTGCATTGTGACATTTCAACACTTTTTGGAATAGATTGAAATTATTTTAGTTTATTTGAAGATTTGGTTGATTTCTTTTTCTGTTGTTAACATTTGACTAATTCATCAGCAACCACCTGATCCAGAAAGAGAGAGTCATCATATAGTAATTAATTAGCATTATGAATTTTATACACTTCTAGATTGATAGGTTTATTTGTTTTATAGAGTAACTGTGAACTACCTTAGAAAGCTTGTCTACCTACTGACAGGGACAACTATCTACATAAGGGTTTTGTGTAAGTGTCTGATTACGATGTGAATCGTACCGATACACCTTTCTAATCCATGGCCACTATTTATTGAAACGTCTACGTACCAAAACCTTTGTTCAGTAAAAAACATATCACACATGTCATCATAAAATCAATAGCATAACTGGACCTACCAATTTGTGTAAGGGTACTATTAAGAAGTTCATTTTTTTTGGTTTTTACTTTTACAACCTGTCATAATTACTCGTTCTAACAAAAATTTATCGTACGGTTAATTTATGAAGTGTAACCCATTTTCATTGTTGTGTTTTGCAGAAATCAATGGCGGAATTAGAAGCAAAAGTGAGCGAGAATGTAATCGAAGCGTGTACAAGAACAGCCTCAGTGAGAAAATGTGTCTTCACATCATCTCTCTTAGCCTGCACTTGGCAAAACAATACCTACAACAATCTTGATTACTCTGTTATCAATGAAGAAAGCTGGAGCGATGAACAACTCTGCATCGATAATAAGGTACAATTTGTTACATATCATAGTGTTCATACTAGCTCTAAGATTCAAAAATTATACCATAATTAACATCCTTTATACTAAATTCACAGCTTTGGTATGCACTTGGAAAACTCAAAGCCGAGAAAGCTGCGTGGAGAATCGCAGATTCGAAAGGATTAAAGCTTGCAACTATATGTCCTGCTCTTATAACTGGTCCTGACTTCTTCAACCGTAACTCCACTTCAACCTTAGCTTATCTCAAAGGTAAATTTAGAACAAACCTTATAATGAATAATGAATAATGAATAATGAATATGAATCCAAAATTGAGAAACCGTCCAAGAATAATGTTATTATTATATAGATAGCTGCAAACAAATAGTATAAGCATATGTGTACGTAGTTCACGGGTGGTCCATTCGATAAAGAGACAAAAGACAGCTAATAAGTGGTTGACTTTTTTCTTTTTAATTTACAATTGTTTACAAAAATGCAGGAGCAAAAGAGATGTATAGTAACGGATTATTAGCGACAATGGATGTGAACAAGTTGGCTAAAGCTCACGTATGTTTGTGGGAGGGTTTGGGTAATAAAACTGCGTTTGGTAGATACATTTGTTTCGACACCATTCTCTCTAGAGATGGTGCTGAAAAACTTGCTAAAGATATCGGTGTTCAAATCGAAAAGATTTGCGGTAACAGCAACGATGCAGACGCAAACGCAGAAACAGATGCTTCTTTACAAATATCAGATAAAAAGCTTTTAGATCTTATGTCAAGAACTCTACGAAGTTGCTACCATGAAAGTTAGCTAGACACGACAAAAGTTTTAAGGAGCAATTCTAAGCTGTTGACGTGGTGTTTTGCTCTTATTCTTTTCTTCTTTTTAAATTATGCTTTCTTTTTGTTTAATTTTCTTATAATGATAATCATTCATCAATATCAAATAAAAAAATGATAATCATTGTTATTTGTACGAATGTGGTTTGTGTGGAGGGAGGTTGTTGTAAAGGGCCGGTAGAGTTGGTATTCGTTGAAAATTTATAAATTATTGAAAAAATTTCAAGTATTTTTTCCTATTTCCGACCAAAAAAAAAAAATAACGAGCAAATAAAACCAATTTACACAATACGTAAATTTGTTTCTGGCCGGTGCAAAATGATTATCAAATTATATAATTTTTTTTATTTTATTTGTGATTCATCATCAAAAAGTATATACACATAGTATTTGTTTTTTTTTCTGATAAATCAAACATTTGAATGATATGAATAAACGAGTTCGTCCAACACGCAACCGGTTCATGCCAACAAGCAAGCTGTTCGAACCAGGGACGTACAGTGAATGACACATTTCAACATATAATTGGTGATAGTTAAGGAAAGAAACAGCAGAACAAATGATTAACATGAAGAAGAGACTGATGTGTCTGCAGCCAGGCGGCGAAGCGAGTGAGTTACACTCTTTTTAGTTCCTTTTTTTTTTTCCTTTCAATAAGAAAAAAAAGCATCTCAGTAGCTGACGTGGCGATCGGAGAGTCTAGTGCACGTGCAAAGTGTTATGAAGACAAAGTCACGCCAAAGGGCAGCACCAGAGAGAAATTGGCGTGAACGACGCTGTCCTATTTTTAAGTTCAAACTCACGGAAAATCACAAAAAATAAAACACAAATAATGATTTTATAAGGTTACTAGAAAAATATTTTATGCAAATATAACGAACTTATATCAATTCTGCAATAACTCAACTCCTAAATGCAGCACTGAAATGTAGGACTTTAATGTATATCATTTTCATGGCACTATTACCATTGTACTTACTTACATCTATCATTGAACGCAACCTGATTAAGTCCATACTCTAAGATACTTTTGGCTTAAATTTAGTAATGAAATGTTCAGATTTGCTTAGAAGTCACTCAAATTTATCAAATGAATAAATATTTCTGTTTTGGGTATTTGTTCTTTTTATTTAGTTTAAAAACACTAGAAAAATATTGTGGAAATGCATGGAAAGCAACACAAATTGGGCCGAGTTCCCATGATTTGATTCTCTCTGTCTTCGGGACTCATCAAACACCAAGCTCCGATATTTCCTATAAATTCGTACAAAAACTTATTCTTATTGATTTTATATTACTAATAACTCTAACCGGTTTACATCCATGTGAAACTATGAGGAAATATTGGTTACATGAACCAAGAAAAACATTTGAATTTACAAATTGTTTAACCAAAGAATGTCTTTTTTTTTGGTTCAAAAAAAGAAGATCATCACTGATCTACAACTTTCGTTACATTCCTCACAAATCCATTTGAAATCAAATAATTCATCAAGATAAAATCCAAAACATTAGTGAAGAAATTTCAGAAGATGGGGCTGATTTCACAATTGGTGTCTTTTACCAAAAATGTCAAACAACGTCTTTAACAAAAAACAAAATGTTTCAAACAATAATTTTGAATAGATAGAAGTATCGACCCCTAAGTATCGTCTACACTACATCACTACAGTTTTATAATGTAATGGCAGCTCAATTTTCAACCCTCATGTTGTGGAGGGCCTCGATCGATGCCATTATATGCTAATTGAATTATTAAGCTAAATTTGATTTAAGGTATGACACTATATGCTAAACAATAAGATAGATGAGTATTTTCAAATCGGATGATCATATATAATCGTTTTTATATACGGCGTGACGAGAGAGCTAGTTTTAAGAGGTTAAAAAAAAACATGCAGGTTATAGTTTACAACTTTACATTTTACCATCGTAACACCAATTAAAGTCGGAAAGTACATACTGTATTTATTAGGAGTGCCAAGTCATGTGATGTAACACAGATCAAGAAGATTTTAATTGATTACGTTAATCGATAACTAATTAATTATAAAACTAGAATTGTTGGCTCTTTATTTTCCTCAAGAGTTCCTCAAGAAATCTCCTATATAAAGTATATTGTACACGTAAAGTCGAATTATTATATACATATTGTAATCTTAATGCGCAAAAACGAATATTCTTATCAGTATGATCATATACTTTTAGTTGAAAGATTATATTTATAGAGTCATGATTACATCATCGTATCATTGAAAAATACTTAGCCACCCTCACACATTATCATATGCTTTTATATATATGCGAAAACCATTATCTTCTTCTAAATTTAAACCATTGTCGTTGACTCGTTGTAATTTACTAATTTGCACTTATATAGACATTTAATTCTATTTGATTATCATTATCGTGAATCACTGAATCTCTGAACATATCACACAATTCCCGGTTTTCAATTTGATTGTATCAAAGCTAATAACGAATAATCTACTCATAAGTATTGGTTAGCTAGTTCATCAAAAAAAAAAAAATGGCTAGCTTAAGTCTAATTACGTAAAGCTAACGTTATGGATGGATATTATAACAGTAAAAGTACATATGCAAACTATTCTTTTAATTCGGTTAAACTTAAATAAAAACCTAGATCATATACGATTCATACCCACAAAATTATTACAAAACCTAATTGTACATATAGCTCTTTATATGGCCATATGTCGAAAAATATATTCGTGTTTAACTCATTCAAATAGAGAGCTTTACTCAGCTGCTAAAAAAAACTGCAATTATAATAATTAACGCAATTAATTAAGCTCCGTTCACGTGAATATTCGAATAGGTCTCTGAAAGAGAGTTATATATATATATATACACACACACACACATAGAAGAGAGAGAGAAAGCAATACAAGTGTATATATGTATAAATGGAGCATTTGCTAGACCAAATCATATTTCTTAATCCTCCTCTCCTTATTCTCCTTCTCCTTTCTCCTTCTTCTTCTTCTTTTCTTTCCTTTATCATATCCATTCATCCCAAACCTAAAACCACAGATCATATCTTAAGATTAATACAATACACAACACATCAAATGAAATTGTATTTCTGTTGAACTTTATGCAACCAAAGTTATATATATTACCAGAAAGAAAGCAAGTTAAGGAATCCTCCAAGGTATTCTATTAATCATCTCTACATTTCTCTCATGACTCATCATTTTCAATTAGGGTTTCTATGTTGGGGTCCGGTTTCTATAAATCCCAGTTACGATTATGGTCTTAACTACGATTATAATCTTAATTAGCTATAGAGCTCATCGTTGATTCACCTCTCCGAAGAGCTTATATATTTTTAACCCTAAAAACCTGATTAATTAGAGGGATTCGTAGGTTGCATGTGTGTCATTTGTGACTACCACATTGGAGATACAAACATATATTTCATAATTCATATTAATTGTATCTTTTAAGAATATTTCCATAGATAATTAATGAAATTGAGCTTCTAACAATAATATCCATATACACAAAGTATATGGGTCATATGTGTGAATATATATACGTATATCACTATATGATCAGTATTGTATATGAACATGCAAATTACATTTTTTAAATTTACCCACCATTTTGCACTTTTACCTTATACAAGTGAAAAGGGACAATAGTACTAGGTCCCCACTCCGATAAAAAGGAAATATACATATTTTTTTTTGTTATTTCTAAACACGAAACATATATGATGGTTTGTAATTTATGTTATAAATCATAATGCATTTGAAAATATTTGATTACGATTTTCGCTTTCGTAAAGATGAAACAGAAATATATATACAACTCTACAAACTTTGCAGGAGTCAAAAGCAGTAACTTTTAACTCATTTTTAATATAAAACAAAAGTAACATCTTCATGATCAATAGCCCATTAATAAGTACTGTAGTTCATACACATCTAAAAAACATATTATCGTTTACTGAAAATTATACTGCAGGGGGATTCCTAAATAGACTTTTAGGACTCTTATTTTATAGGGCTAATAATTATCAATTGTTTTATAAGTTAAGTAGGAGGACTAAAGTGTAAATGAACAATACTATACTGTTTTCTAAATTGTATTTTATTACGGTCCACGTATTTGGGCCATTGGAAGACCCGGCAATCCACGTGAAAGAGAATCCTTCCCACTAACATCCACGTTACCACATTAATCTTTAAATAGTTCTCATCAATTAATCACACTATAATATTAATCACCATAACTTTTTGTTGGTACAACAATCTCCATCTTTTGTTTGTCGCATATCTTCGGATAACAAATATTTTAAAAGTATTTTCTAAATGTAAAATGACCATTTCTATCATTCAACGTAAAAGAAAATGTTAAATACAAATATACGATACAACTTTTTGAACGTTGTTTAAAATTTAAATTAACAAAAAATATTAACGGGATACCTACCAGGCTACTACACCATAATTAATCTCAGAGAGTCCCCAAAAAAAAATACATTAATTCATTACATATCCCTAGAAGAACCCCATTTTTAAATCTTTCAAAAACTTTAATATTTGGATGGTTAAAAATCCCCGGAAATCATAATATGGATCTGTTCCCACGCGCTCCTTGCATTTTCTAAACGAGAGCATTAGACCAAACGGTTCAAGCCGTATTTTTTTTTACCTTACATTTATAAGATGTTTGATTTATTTGAGAAAAAAAAAAACGAAATCGTTACATGTCGTGGTTTACACGCGCCTTAAGGGAGAGCGTGAGGGGATAGTGAATCTAAACCTGAACTGTCTTGGTCATTAAGTGAAAGTGCATGGAAAATCTCGAGTTGTTGTTTCCTACATCTCTCTGTTTTTTTTTAATATACATATTTTTTACTATTTCCTATACGTATCAACTTGTAAGCAAAACTTTTTCAAACTTTGATCCATAAATTTAATACATATTGATGTAGCCGTATATATATCACAGTGACAATATGTATTACCCATTATTTTGGTTGTAGTAGGCTTTTGTTTTGATGGAGGAAACCCCGCATCGAGTTTCACGTAGAAACCATGGCGGGACCCACTGTCAAAACGACACCGTCGACGAAGAGAGCCGTCGACGACGGCATTTCAACCACCACACTCACGGCAACGAAGTCAAATGCTCCAGTAAGAGATGCCGATCGTGGGCGGCTGCGGCGATTGCTGACTGTGTAGCGCTTTGTTGCTGTCCGTGTGCGATCATAAACCTTCTTACTCTAACTTTCGTCAAGGTCCCGTGGATGATCGGACGGCGATGTCTCGGCGGCGGTCGGAATAAGAAAAAGCGGAGGCTAATACACAAGAGGAAACGCCGCGGGAATATCAACGGTGAAGATGAGTTTCATCACCATAATAACCATCACCGCCGATTTGAGACATCCGAGGGGGACGATAAATGCGGCTGCGGAGGTGTCGGAGGATGTTATGGCGGCGGAGATTATGATGATCACCGGTTTGTGGTAGAGAGAGATGGGAGTTTAACGAAGGAGGAGGAGGAGAAAACGACGTCGTGTAAAGGAGGAGATCATGATGAGTCTAGAATAAGTGCAAGAGTTGAAGCCGAGAGAGTGTGGTTAGAGTTGTATCAGATTGGTCATCTTGGATTTGGTAGAGTCTCTTTCACTGGAATTCAATGATTGATCAATTTGTAGGATTTTAGTTATATTCGAATAAATATAAAATGTGAATGTTTTAGTCTATGTGTTCTATTCTATGATAATGATAGGTTTCGCTAGTGAGCGTATTCGCATAAATACATCTCGATCCTCTATGCCAGAGACCAACATTTGTGATATATAACTGCAAAAATTTGTTCATTCAATCAAAATATCATGAAAGCTCGACAATTTTAGATACTCCTACCGTTATTGTTTCATTGTTTTGATTTATAAAACTAGATGTGGAATAGAACACAGAGGAAGTGGTTATTGGTAAATTGATTTGTCAAAAGATCATCACTAACATTTAAAGTTCAATCTTTATTAGTTTAAGAATTCTTGTAAAGAGATATCTTTGTGTATAATCCTCCATAATCTCGCTTTTGTTATTCAGAATTTTTGATTTAATAATTCTATTAAAGTATAAGATTATTGGGATATGAATTCTTAACACACTAATTATTCACATAACATTATTTTTAAAATAACATAGGTTTTTATCATATTTATTAAATACTTAAAATTTTTGACAAGATTTTTTTTTTTTTGACATCTTTGGATCGATAAGGCCCGATGCATATCTAATCCCTGTTACGTAGGATAACGCGACTTAGTGGAATCAAACTCCGGTAGAGAAGACATATTCAGATGGACTTAACCACTTGACTTTTTTTTTTTTTTGTGAAACAACCACTTGACTAAAAAACACATCCCCATCAAGATCTTTTATTGAAATATCAACAATCGTTGAAGTCTTAACAAAATCAAGCTAGCCTACCAAATAATACAAACACACCCAGCCAAAAATAAGAAAACATAAATAATAATTCGATATAAAAATGGGCCGTTCATGAACAAATTTAATAGTTGGGCTAGATACGAGACAAATTTAATAGTTGGGCCCACTAACAAAGGTCTGCTCGTAACCGACCGTGCGCATTTTAGTTGGGACCCATTAATTATTATGCTATCGTGCTCTAATTGTGCACCGTCCGCGTACAATACCCTTTCCTCTCTGCTTGTGCCTGACATACTTGTTTTTTCAGTTCGTTCCTTCTTCCCCGCCTTCTTCTTTTAGGAAACCAAATAGAGAGCTCAAGAGAGAGTCGGTGAAACTATAATGGAGAGCGAGCCGACTCGAGTGATGGTGGCGGTGAATGAATCGACTCTCAAAGGCTATCCACACGCGTCGATAAGCAGCAAAAAGGCATTCGAGTGGACACTGAAGAAGATCGTTCGGTCCAATACCTCTGGTTTCAAGCTTCTCTTGCTCCACGTTCAAGTTCAAGACGAAGACGGTTATTTCTCTCTCTCTTTCGATTGTTAATTTCGAGTTTTTTTTTTATACTTGGATTTGAGTCTGTACCTGTGCTTAATGTTGTTGATCATTAGTTCCAATGATTATGCTCAACAGATATGTTTAGGGTATAATTTGATCAATACAGGCTAAATTCTGTGTTTCTATATGTTCTTAAGACTTGATCTCTGGTGTTTTAGCTGTTTTTCTGGTCAGTTAGAAGAATCTATATAGTTAATTGTGTTTCTAATTTCTAAGAAATATTATGGAAGAGGCTTTCTTCATGTTTATGTGATATCTATATAGTTTTTGTTTGTTTGTTAGATAGCATAAATAAAGGTGATCTTACTTGTTTTGATTATGAATTGGGAACAGGTTTTGATGACATGGACAGTATATATGCTTCACCTGATGATTTCCGACAAATGAGGGAGCGTAACAAGGCTAAAGGACTTCACCTTCTTGAGTTTTTCGTTAACAAATGTCATGAGATTGGGGTAAACGACTCTTTTAACTCATATATTGGGGATCCACATCTGTCTCTATGCCCCTCATCACTTGTATCACAATCTCTTAAAAACCTTCAATGACTTTTGATGGCTATTATTATACATGTATGTTTGTAGGTTGGGTGCGAGGCCTGGATCAGGAAAGGTGATCCCACTGAAGTAATATGCCACGAAGTCAGGCGAGTCCGGCCAGATTTTCTTGTTGTGGGAAGTCGTGGTCTCGGCCCATTCCAAAAGTATGTACACACGCCACTTATTATTGCTTTATAGTCATTTGGTTTATTTGGCATGGATTCACGACCCATCAGCATGGTTTCGATTTGAAATGCCTATCAAGGGATTTAAAAGTTCGTATTGATGCTTTCATTATGTAGTCTCAGTTGCCTTGTTGGGTTTGGGAAAAATACAGATCAAGAATGAGTTAATCTTATTAGATTTCCAGTGACCTTTTTCTTGCATATGATGATTGATGACACCTCATGGAAATCAAACGCTGCCTATGCTTTAGACTTTATACTGCGAGAATCGTGCTTAGCGCCTGCACTTACTGGAGCTTGAAATCACAGATATTGATCAAATTCACATTTGTTTACTACTGCTGGACAGGGTATTTGTTGGAACTGTGAGTGAATTTTGTGTGAAGCATGCAGAATGCCCAGTCATCACAATCAAACGCAGTGCTGAAGAATCTCCACAAGATCCAGCTGATGACTAAATTCCTAAAGCAACACAAAACCATGCGTGCGATTTCATGTCTGCTGAATCCCGCAAGCTTTTGAGAGACAAATAAATGGATGTGTTGCAGTACAGAGGAAGAAAAAGGTTGCAGAACTCTTTTGATTGATCTAGTAAGTGCGTCTGTAATAGATATTCGATGATACACACACACACAGCATCATAGATAATCGTGTGTAGTCTCCATTCTCGAAAACATAAAAACAAAAGTTCCTTTATTCGTTGTGTAACCTTAAACTCTTCAATGTCTTTGATATATCGCTATCCAATGTCGAATCTGTTACATAATATCCATATTAGATTCAGTTTTGAAATTATAATGCCAAATAGCAACAAAACCAAAATCTGGATTGAATCACTCAAAATGCTTAGTGGCTAAAAACACTCCCTAGTCTTGATTAACAGATTTAAATATTTGTTATTACTTGACTAGCTGACCATGTCCGAACCCTAGTTGTGGATTGCACGTCTTCTCGAACAAAACTGTGGAACTCTTCCTCTGGTGCCGAAGTTTATTCTTCTCTTTTGCGAGGTGTAATAATTTGATGTTTCTTGGACGATGCAACCTTTAGTAAAAAGGGTTGTCTAGGATTTGGCGAAAAGAATGGATAGGATCAGCGATCTACCAGATGGGATTATTATCCGCATTTTGTCCTTCCTTTCCATAGATGAAGCTGCTTCAACTTCCCTTCTCTCAAAGAGATGGCGTGATATGTTTGCCTTCACACCAAATCTCCATTTTTCCCTTACCAAACCAAAACAGTTCTTGCCTTTCGTGGATCACCGACAAAATTTCATGGATTTCGTGGATCGAGTGTTGGCTGTGTCAGGCGATTCCGCCATAAAGAGTTTCACTCTGAAATGTCGACTCGGTGTTGGCTCAGCTCATACCAACCGTTGGATATGTAATGTGCTGAACCGTGGTGTTGTGGATCTTTATCTTGATGTAAAAGCTCAAGATTCACTACTCTTCGAGGTCTTTGCTTGCAAGACACTTGTTAAGTTGAAACTAAATCGTTTTGAAATTCCTATGCTTCCTAAGGATGCTTCTCTTCCAGCTCTTAAGACTCTCTCTCTCCATTTCGTTCGGTTCTATAAACTTGACGCGTTCGAAAAGCTTATCTCTGCTTGCCCTTTACTTGAGGAATTGATCATGGATTATATTGCGTGGGAACTTTGGAAATGTTCTCACATCCTCTCTTGTCAGACCCTTAAGAGACTTACCATTGGATGTATCGGTTTTAGTGTTGAGTTGGGAAGCATGAGTTTTGATAATCCCAATCTTGTCTACTTGGAATACTCTGATTTTGTTCAGCTTCTTTATCCAGTTGTTAATCTTGACTCTCTTGTGGAAGCCAAGATCAGGCTTACAATGAACGAAGGAGGTCCTGAAAACTGCGATCCATCGAATCTGATTAAGGGTTTAAGAAATGTCGAGATCCTCAACTTATCATGTCCTGAAACTGTGGAGGTAATTGTTGTTCTTCTCTCTGCATTTGATCCAAAGATTGGTTTTATGATGACTAGTTCATTTTGTTTTGGTTTCAGATTTTTGGGATCTTCCATGAAACAATGCCTGAGTTCGAAAACCTCTTTCATTTATCTATCACATCTGAAGTGGACTTCTGTTCATCTGTCTCTTCTCTACCATCTCTGCTGAAGAAATCTCCAAATTTACACACTCTTGTCATCAAGGTATGATCCAAGACCCCAAAAGATTGTTGGACAAACGCAATTTACAATGACTAATAAACTGTCTTACTTCAGGGTTTCTTGCGCCATGATAAACCTGCATCTGATTGCAAATGCTTCTTGGGATGTTCTCGTCTATCTTCATGTCCTCTGAAGGTACTAGTATTAACAGAGTACGAAGGAAGTATCAAAGAGCTGGAGCAAATGAAGCGTTTCTTGGAGGAATTGCCATGTCTTGAGCTCGTTAAAGTTTGCGCCTCCGCTAAACACAAGGAAAAGTTGCAACTCACCACAGATTTGCTAATGCTTCCTAAAGCTTCTTCCAAATGCGAGATCAAGGTTGAGTTTTCTTGAAAATACCATGTTGGCTCTCATATTTGCCCAAGTCTGTTGGAAGTTGGAACATGAATCTACTTACTGTTTTGACCATATTGAGCCCTCATGCGTAGTGTATTTGATTCGGTTATATTTGCGTTCTAAAAACAGAGAGAATACTGTATGCAGTGAGTGACATTCTATAAGGAGAAAAAGGTAACATATCTACTGCTTACGAAGAGTATTTCCATAAGTTTAGAAACAAACAAAACTGTAAAAGTAAAAACTATCACAAAATCCATTTTTAACATGTTCAACACACACACACAATGACACAAGCATCAACGGATGCTATAAACCGTTGTAAAGTCAGATATAATACTTCTTTCTTCTCCACAATCACTAATGGTCTCTTTCAAGTGCAAAACGTGTTCCAGCAGCTTCATCATGCCTACTCAATCAAAATGAAGGTTCGATCAGTATTCATGAATCATATTTTGGCAACAATGATAATAACACAAATGATTTTACTATCGTCCCAGAGTTTGCATATGGATACCAGGATATGAATAGGGCCAAAATTTATGTGGATTGGTGGGTGCCAAGTTATTTGTGTTATTAATAAAATCATACAGATCATACATTTGCTATCACAAGACACAAACTTGGGGCTGCTTCAGCAATGGGGTTTGCAACAGCTTGGGGGCTCAACAAAGTGAGTTCTATTCCTAAAAAACAAAGAGCTACCCGGTTTTGATGAGCATACAATCTAAAACCCCTAAGGATGTTATTTAAGGGCATCCATACTTTCAAAAGAGTGTTCCTTTCAACTGTCTACTTAGTTTTACAAAATGGGGTATTTAGTTATTTACCTTGCTAGCGATGTTGTTGGAGAGCCAATCAAGGCCTTCATAAAGACCTTCTCCAGATGTGGCACAAGTGCTTTGGATGTACCTGTTAAAAGGAAAAAACATAAGTTACATTCCACCACGTTGTGTGATCAATCTAACCACAAGAAAAAATTCTAGAAGATAACTTTACCAATGGCGTTGGCGAAGAGAGTGAAGTCCAAGCTTGTCAGTTATTTCTGCAGCATTCATTGCGTTGGGAAGATCTTGTTTGTTTGCAAACACAAGAAGGACAGCATCCCTCAGTTCATCCTGCAAACAGGGTTTAAATCAGATTATGGAAAGCTATTTCTGTCTAACTGTGATACAAGAGAAAACCAGAAGGAAAGCTAACCTCATTTAACATGCGATGTAATTCATCCCTCGCCTCCACAACTCGGTCCCTGTCGTTGCTATCAACCACGAAGATAAGACCTTGTGTGTTCTGGAAGTAGTGCCTCCACAAGGGACGAATCTGTTTTTAAAGGAAGTTGCATTCTTAATGTCAAATATCAGAAAAAAAGGAAGAAGACAAACACTCATAGATACTTGACGTGGAGATTGAAATTTACTATTCAAATTGAGCTTGCATGATATATATAACCAGGTTTTACGAAAGATCAGTACTACTTAGATGCAGAGCATAAAGCATGACGAGGACAATATACTATGATCTAGGCAAGACTTAAAATGTGTACCTTGTCCTGACCCCCCACATCCCAAACAGTGAAGCTGATGTTCTTGTATTCAACAGTCTCCACATTGAATCCTGGAAACAAGAACCTCCTCAACATTAAATTCGAGAAGAAAAACTTTGATGCAGGAGAGGATTACATAAAATCCATAGAGGATTAAACACAGGTAGGAAACACAAAAGAACACTAATCTAAGTACACATTGAGAAACACTCTGATTCGAGGAATCCTTAAAACTTACCGATGGTCGGAATGGTAGTGACGATTTCGCCAAGCTTCAGCTTGTACAGAATAGTGGTCTTACCAGCAGCATCAAGACCTACCATCAGAATCCTCATTTCTTTCTTGGCAAAAAGCCGGCTGAACAACTTTGTGAAATTAAGCCCCATTTTCCTTTATCTATACATAAAATCCAAAGTAAAGCACAAAACAAAACACAAGTCAAGCAAATCACACAATTCAGCTTTATTTATCGAAAAAAATAAAATCTATCTGCAACACAATCAAATTGATAAACACGATTACATTCCAAACGATCTCAGCACAAAATTTCAACAACATAGATAATCGGATCCTTGATTAAAGCATAGAAAATAGTAGAAGATAATGAAATTCAACGTGTGAATCGACAAACAAATCTTGTAGACTGAGAACCAATGAACAAACCTAGAAACCAGATAAATTTATCGATCAATCTCTTGCTACTCTAAGAAAGATGGAGATCAAAGACCGAGAAAATCAATATACCAGAGATTTTGAGAAAGAATGATACAGAACTTGAATCGATGAATGGTGGTGTGAGAGTTTGTTTACCTTTTCGAAGAAGCTCCAAAGAAGGATCTCTGTTGTAGAGCAAGCCGCGAGTTTCGAAGAGAAAATGTCTCTCCCTCACAGAAGCTCTAATAATAGAATATTTATCAAATTCGTCCCTATAATATAGCGATATTTCGGATTTCACTTAAAATTAAAGGAGAATTACAAAATGGTCTACTCAATCTTTTACTTACTCTCCACACAAATTCAGTTTTTCCGCTCTGTCTGAAATTAGTACTCTTGCTCTCTAGCCATGGCCGTCTGTAACTGCTTCCTCCAAGCTCCACCACTCTCTCGCCTACTCCTACCGGTTTTATCTCGCCGAGCTACTGCACTCTCTGCCGGTTATGGTCGGCTCAAATCCACCTTCATGTTCTGCTCTACTGGGAACCGTACCAGTCCTCTGACATCTCCGGTCCGCGCTGAAGTAAAGCGCGTCTCGCGTAAAGACGATCAAGTAGCTTCAGGTAACTAACTTGCTTATCTATTATTTTTACACACTTAGGATTTGTGATTACTCTATGAGTAGCTTCTGTTTATATACGATTGTAATTTTGTGTGTTTTTTTTTTAAGCTTCTGATCTTCAATTTGAGACTCCTTTGAAGATTGTGAAGTATCCGGATCCTATACTACGGGCTAAGAACAAGAGGATTGGTGTTTTCGACGAGAATTTGAAGAACTTGGTTGATGCTATGTTTGATGTTATGTACAAGTAAGTCCTCATTATAATGTTAAGTAACTTAGTACTCAATAACACAGACAAATACAGAATGATGCTGTGATTACATGCTATTGGACAGAACTGATGGCATTGGGCTCTCAGCACCACAAGTAGGTCTCAATGTTCAACTTATGGTGTTTAATCCAGCTGGGGAGCCTGGTGAAGGAGAAGAAATTGTTCTTGTAAATCCGATTATCAAGAAATATTCCGATAAGTTAGTACCGTTTGATGAAGGATGCCTATCCTTCCCCGGGATCTATGCTGAAGTAGTTGTATGTCCACTCTTTCTCGACTGATTTACTTTTGCACTAGATGTTTTTGTTTCAATTCTTTGCTTAACCTTATTTCTCATTGTTGTTTTTTGGAAATCGGTTTTTATGTGGTTGGTTTTGCTTTCAGCGACCACAATCTGTCAAGATTGATGCAAGGGACATTACTGGTGAAAGATTTTCAATCAGTCTATCACGTTTACCTGCACGAATCTTTCAGCACGAGTATGACCATCTGGAGGTTATTTCTCCACTTTGATTTGATATCTATGCTTGATTAAATATCAATGACTACACAGAAAATGCTGCAATTGGGGTTTATATACAACTGGAATAAACTAGAGAGAAAGCTGATACATTTTGACGGGCCTTATCTTCGTTAGTACATTTTTGACTGGCATGCACTTTTACTTGTTTTCATGGAGGTGTTTGGTGTTGCTGTATGTGAGTATCACTTGCAAGCTTTCGTCTCGGTCTGATGGAACAATCTTTCAATTACAGGGAGTTCTCTTCTTTGACAGAATGACGGATCAAGTTCTTGATAGCATTCGTGAAGAGCTAGAGGTGAGTAAAACTGTAGCAGGACAGATTCTAAAGCTATAATAACCTCTAGTTAAAGTTTGTGGATAGAATCACCCTTTGTATGTTAGTAGTGACTTTGGTGAACATCTTTGCATTAAGTAGTCTATTGTCTTACAATGTTTGTTATCATCGTTATTCTACAATATTCCTGACAAGTTTTGTACCGCAGGCCCTAGAAAAGAAGTACGAAGAAAAAACTGGATTGCCAAGCCCTGAAAGAATACAAGCACGACAAAAAAGGAAAGCAGGAGTTGGTTTTGGCAAACGTTGATGAGAAATTCTCGCTCAAATCCTTTCATCTTCGTGTAGGATATGAGTAAAACTGTTATTTCTGAGTTTCAGGTTTTATTCTTTGTTCTCTTGGGTTTTTGTCCTGAAACATTTCTACTTATTTCCCACTGCAGGATTTAACTATGGTATAGGAAGCAGACAATGACAAGAAACACGTTTGCTTTTCTAAATTTAGAGGAGCACATCACATTATGTGATTCAAATCTCCCAAATAGGATGTACGGTTGAGACACAGATCATATATTTCAGAATCCTTTTTTGGTCTTGAGTATTATATTTATTCAGATTGTTTGTTTTGCGCTGTTATCTAACGTTGGCCTCTTAGATTGAGCTTTGGAACTGCGTTTAGAATGTTCTTGCCGAGTAAGTGGAGCCTTGTGGTGGTTTATCCTTTGTTACAAAGTAAAATGCGTTAATTGTTTACATGTGTTGGAATTTTTGGTCATTAGACTTTTGATTTATTGTTTAGCTCTCATTTTCTTTGCTTCCCTCAGTTGATATAACTTTTTCTTTGGAGAATTATATTGCTTGTGATGTGTTCTATCATAACTGGTCCAAAAAGTCATAATTGTTAGATTGTTGCTTCACAGATGAAATCCTTCCTTAAGCTATGGGTTGGAACTAATTCAATAACTCCCAATAGTCTTATAACAGAATGTAATACATTGCATGCGATATATTACATTTTGTTTGCAAATGATTTATAAAAACTAGTATAAAACAAAGGAAGGGAATCAAACCCTTCTTTATTCGTATATTGTGTGGCCTATCTTAACATTTTTACATAATTTCTTACTCTAATATCAGCAAGCATCATTATTAGACCGACTTGCAGCTTCTGGTGACTTCTCTGTTTTCAAACATTGGATTGGTGGAAGAGTTTTCGTCTTCAGTTCACCGTGTGCTTCCCAGCAGAAAGGGTCAAGTGAACTTGCTTTTCCTGTGGCTGGCTTAAGCTCTATGGTTGACAGTGAGATTCCTGTGCATGGCAAGCTATCACTGCAGGCAAAGCGTACAGGTTCTTTTGTGTAGGTACCTTTTATGTTCATGTAGTTTATGTTTGATACAGCGACTGCTGAAGTTTCATTGTGGCATCCGCCACCATCGCAGTAATATTGATCTATTATTATTGGATTGGCTACGTTGCTGACTTGAATATTTGAAAACATAACTTGTTTTACAGACCCTGACCCTCCCTATCATTAAACATAACAGAAAGTTGTCAGCATCTTTGAATTGTTATCGCATGCATTTTTTTAAATTTTCTTTGTCTCTATTCTGTTATGCGAATAACTGTGCAGGAGAATTTACCTGCCAGGACTTTATTCGAACACCATTTGTAGTTTCATGCATCGTGACATCACGGACAGTGATGTTTGAAACACACGCCTTTGTATTGTCCTTTCCCAGTCCTCCAATGCTAATTCCATGGCCAGGCCCACAGTCTACATCGTGTATGTTGATATTCGAGCATCCAGTTTGAATTGATATACAGTCATCTCCTGTAGAATGAAAGAAATTGTTTATTTATTTATTTCATCATAGCTTCAGTAAGTAGAATTGAGAAATTTATGATAATTTGACTTGTAGTGTCTGATTAAGTAATATCTTTAATTTAAACCAAATGGGACATGTTTGAAGTCTGAGGTTACCACAGGCCAGTGTGCTGCGGTAAATAACGGCATCTTGAGAGTTTTGCAGGTGAATTCCATCTGTGTTTGGGGAATCTCCAGGGGATGAAGTTGTGAAATCAGACACTTGAATGCCTATGCAGTTATCAAACTTGAGGTGGGTTTGAGGGCTGTTCTGTATGGTTATTCCACTGACCGTTACACCGTTACTCCCGTAGAACCTCAAAGCCTACATACCAACCAAGTAGGTAAATCAAAAATAAATTAAAGTTTCAAACGTTGATATTAATTTGGCTCCCTCCATGAAATTTAATCAGGTTAAAACTTACTGTTGGTTTGGTCCTTGGCATTTTTGCGTTGTTCCACCATACTGATCCTCGTCCATCGATTATCCCTTTTCCTTTAATAGTGATTCCTTTAAGCGATTTGAATTCTATCCATTGCAAGAGACCTGATCCCCATGCAGTTGCACTCGTTGGAGCTATGATCTTTCCATCTAACTACAAAGTATCCATATATGTTAGTCGCGGTTATATAACTATAAATGGTCGAAAAACATTTGGTTCTTTATCTTATTTTATTTCTTGAGAATTCACCTGAAACACGATGTTCTCTTTGCATTCTTTTCCCAGGAAGGAAATAGGACCAACAAGGAACGTAGAACCAGATGGAACTAATAATGTTGACGCTGCCACCTTACAAGCTACCTTCCAAGCATCTTCAAAAGCCTGCGATATAAACGGTTCCATTTATATCGATAAGACGGATAGAAACACAGCTAAACCATAGAAATGCTCACTGACCTTTGTGTCATCACTTGTCCCATCACCTTTTGCGCCATGGTCAAGCACATTGATTGTTCCTGAACTTTCCCCTTGGGCGATAGACCTGCGGTTTCCTTTCCAGTATACACTGTGCCTAGCGTCACAAGTCCCGAACCTGGAAGAGAGTAAGGAGATTAAGAGGAGAAAGTTCAGAGAAAGACATTTCAAAGTTAGTCTATACATCTTTAATATTGAAAAAGGATTTGTTTGTAGGTAGAATTTGTTTAAATATGAGATGAAGTAAAATGGTAAAGCGAGGCTCATATTTATAAGCAGAGAAAAATACTGTTACGCATATGAGAATGAATCTATGATACAGTTAAACAGTTAGATGAGGACAAAAGGCCTTGGAACTCTCTTCCTTTTCAAATCAAGTATGTTCTACTCATTTGCTATATTTTATTAAATTGACAAAATTGAATAAAAAAGCTCATGAGGTTTACTTTCTTGATCAGCTTGTTCTATTGACCACATCATCACACTTTGCTTGCGGTTTGGCTTTGATTTGTTCTTGAAAATCATCATACATTATCAACATCTTTACTTACGATGTGGCTTCGAATTTTCTTGAATAGGCGTGTTACTTCGAAATTGTTTTGGTCGCTACTAACATCTTAGTGTTCTCTAGCATTAATTCGAAGTTTCATTAAATGGCTATGTTATACTGATCCTGAGGGTTTGTGTGCAGTTTTTAGGCGCTAGAAATAATTGATTACTTTCGTTTATAATAGAGAATGAGTCTGGTCAGATACTTAACCGGTCTTTGTAAGCTCTTTCGGTTAAATGAAAACCAAAATCCATTAATCAGGCATCAATAGAAAATGGCGAAAGAGTCAAGAAAAGTTGCCATACAATTACAGGTACATCACGTAAACCTCATCATCATCAGATAATCTTTTTTATGTTTAGTTCCTGAAATCAAGCACCGTAATTTATGTTAAATCTATGGTGTCACTGAATCTTTTAAAATCTTTTATCTTCAACTCATATTTTCAAAGATCCATTAGTTGCAAGACAATATGATGCTCGATACGGTTTTCTGATTATTGTTGTTATAGAGAGAATAAACCAACATTTGGGGATTTCTGGTTAATGATAAGCATATAGTAACTAGTAAGGTTCAATGTATGAAATTAAACTCGTGATCTGAAGATACACGTGCATGAGCCCCAGGTAAAAGGGTATATAGGCTGCTATAGATTTGCACGTTGGTACGTGTATGCAGCAGCACATGCGTTGACAAAATTTGTTGAATTATTCTATTTGATTTCATGATCTTGAGAAGCCTATTGGTTACTAAAATTGGAATGATTTAATCACTCTTTGTATTTGAAGTTCTTGTTACTATTTTATTATTTTTTCTATTGCTTTGGCAGTTGAAAGTGTGGTATATAGATTTTGTTTTCAAGTAACTGATTTTTTTTTTTTTTTTTTTTTGGTAAAAGGTTAAATTTTATACCAATTTTCTGTTTTTTGCTATACAATGCGGAAACAACTGATTAAAAGAAGCTAGAAAGGGAAAACAATACAGTCAAAATAAGAAGCAAGAAGAGACGAAGAGCTTGAGGGAGAGCCTGGAAGAGAGAGGAGGCGATCCCGCAAAGTCCGGTCAAGAGAAGCTTGCAGAGCAGCAGACGCGGTGTGGACGTTGGTGAAGATTCTGGCATTGCGCTCCCGCCAAATGTGGTAGCAAGCAGCCTGGAGAATCAACTTGACGATAGTAACAGATTGAGAAGACGCTGTCCTAGGAGAAGACCTTGCCTGCAAAATCCAATCAGAAATGGAAAGAAGACCAGAAGGAGGAGAAGGCCAAAATTTGGCAGCGAATGCTTCCCAGATAGTAGCCGAGTAGGTACAGTCAAAGAAGAGATGATGATGAGTTTCGATTCCATTAGAACAGAGCACACAAGAAGAAGGAACATCTAGACCCCAACTTCTAAGTCTGTCTCTGGTGGGAAGCCTTCCAACAAAAGCTAACCAAGCAATAAATGAATACCTAGGAACCGCTTCCTTAAACCACACCGTCTTGTGCCAAGACACAACACGGGAGTGCTGGCGAATTTGCTCCCAAGTTTCCTTGGAAGAGAAAAACTTAGCAAAGGTACCTGACAACCGTTTCCATAGAAATAAGTCATCACCTTTGAGATCATTTGGAGGGGAGATGGCAGTAAGCTTGGCCATGAATAGTTGCTGAGTTGCAGAACGAGCAGCAGGCATCCTCCAATCACCATCCAGCGCAGCATGAGACACAAGAGCATCCTTGAAAACCCTTAGCTGCCTTGGACCAGAAGCTCCCAGAAGATCAATTAGCGGCCCAAGACCACACCAATTAACAAACCAGAAGGAAACATTCTTCCCATTGCCAATCTCACATTGTAGAAAATCCTTTAAAAGAGGCTTCAATTTCAGCATGCATTTGACAGTACGCGACAGTCTCTGAGAGTCCTCTAGAACCCAGAAACTCTTCCTGTGAAATACATTACCTTTCAACCATGCAACCCACAAGGAACCGGCGCTAGCAAAGAAAATCCAGATTAACTTAAGCTGGAAGACAACCTGGAAGTCTTCTAGCCTCCTGATACCCATAGGTAATGGTTTCAAGTAACTGATTTCTTGTCCTCTTTCTCAATATCTTGAATATATTGAGTACCAAGATAGGTAATGGTTTTTTTTTTGTTGGTTTAAATAAGATATGTAACGTTGCAACATTAGACTAATTTTACAATATTATGATGGTTTAATCATTTTATATTAGTATACAGGGGGAAAAATGTTGGATAGCAAATCACGTGAAGTGGTCATAACTCGCAAGTCACATGAACAATATTTCTAGTACTCCGTAGAATTTGTGTATGTCCAAGTCCAACAACTCGCGTAAGATGTAGAATTTGAAACTTTCATCATTGTGTAATAATCTTAACCCGTGATTTGATGTAACGTTTACTACGTTTGTCTATAATAACCTAGAGCATTGTAATAGGCGTATTTAATATAATCATTTTATAGTGACGTTTTTTTGGGGGTCAACATCTATATTCATGTTTTACATGCACGGATTTGTACGCAATTATGTGAATAACGCCAATTAGTGTGACGGTTTAGTTTAACATCGTGTACGAAATTCATCTTTTGTCGTAACCATTTATTTAGAATTGGTGATTCTTATCAAATTGTTTGGCACATCACTTCCAATATTCAACGATACATGATACTGTAAATTGAGTATATCGTTTTTAAATCCCAATTGGCAGTATTTATTCAACCAAAATCTTTATTCTAAAAGGGCTACTTTAAGGCCTTATCCAGTTATCCTTTAAGAGAACAATTATAACAAGCCCATATTCTTTAAGGCTCATCCGTCATCACCGTGTAGACCAACGGTCGAATCAGACACGACATCGTATAGCGAACCAAATCTTGTCGCTTTATGTGAGATGACTTGGCGATTTCGTAATTCAGATTTCCTTTTCTGACAAAGCAACATTACAAAATTAACAAATACCGAAAAAGTGAGGAACGAGAATCAGTGTACGCCACGCTTCGCTTAACGTCTCATACTCCTCTCAATTGTAGCCGTCCGATTATTTTCTGGCTTTCTTTGTCGCTTTTCATGACCTAAATCTAACCGTCAAGTGAAGAAGCTTACCATACACCCAACCGCAGGAAAAAGATTCAGACCATTAAAAGCAGTCAACACAGATGACGTGACTCTAAGCGATTCCAACCAAAACACGCCACGTGTACGGGTACTCTTCTTCCTTGAGCGCGGACGTCAAAACTAACTATCAACTAAAACTTTTAAACTACCTATTGGGGTCCGCTGTCTTTCTCTGCCATCAGAAGAAAAACCAAACACAGCACCAACTCGACGAGAGAGAGATTTGCCATTTTCGGCAAGGAAGAGTTTTTTATTCTAGGGTTTCTCTAGTTTCTGCTGCGTAAACAAGATGGTGAACTGAAATTGCGGCGGAGACTTTTCAGGTATGACGGCGCCACGACGGAGTCTCTTTTTTTTGTTTGTTTAACTTGTTTAGCTTGACGCTGAGAGATTATGGAACAAACCATCTAGTTTTTACAGATTAGGGAGGGTTTAAGGTTGTGGTTAACTTTGGATAAATCTATGTTAAATGTAGTAGAGCTAGTTTTTTGGCAGTTCTTAGTACTTATTAGATCTTCTTCACTGTCTCTGTGCTAAAGTCATTTTGTTCCAATTTTGGTTGAGTGAAAGTGATTGAACCATAACCTATGTTTTGCTTTTGTGTGTTTGGTCTTAACAGATTGACGAATTGAATCAAAGTTCTTGAATATGGCTTCTGTGGTGGGAACATTACCGGCTTCTTCTATGGCTACAAAACAAAGCAATGCTTCCATATGCGCTGAAAAACTACCTGAAGGGATTAATGAGATGAAGATAAAAGATGATAAGGTTGAACAACTCATATTCAATTATAAGATTTAGATGGACTTTTTATGTTGTTACTAATGTGTTTTTTCTTCTTGCTGTTTGCTGGTTGCTTGTAGGAAATGGAAGCAGCTGTGGTTGATGGGAATGGAACTGAAACAGGTCACATTATTGTTACAACTATTGGTGGTAAAAATGGTCAGCCTAAACAGGTTAGCTTCTTTAACATTTGTGTGTTTGAGGATTATCCATATTTTCTATGTTAATAGGCAGTTGATAGAAAGATCATTCGCATACATGAGTGGCACAATGACTGACATATCTGGCACAACTTGTGGTTTCTGTGATGTGTAACGTGTAATATAGTCTCTTATAGCTCTTTCTTTTTTTGTCCTTTCAGACCATAAGTTATATGGCAGAGCGCATAGTTGGACAAGGTTCTTTTGGAATCGTTTTTCAGGTGATGTTTCGATGTACTACCCTGAATAATTGATTTTACTAAGTAGCTGGTGCATTGACTCAATGTAGATGATTTTTTCTGATCTTGTTACTTGTATATTTGCAGGCCAAGTGTTTAGAAACGGGGGAAACTGTTGCAATCAAGAAAGTTTTGCAAGACAAGAGATACAAGAACCGTGAGCTGCAGACAATGCGTCTTCTTGATCACCCTAATGTTGTATCCCTCAAGCATTGTTTTTTCTCAACGACCGAAAAAGATGAGCTGTATCTCAATTTGGTCCTTGAATACGTTCCTGAGACTGTATATCGTGTCTCAAAGCACTACAGTCGGGCAAACCAGAGGATGCCCATGATATATGTTAAACTCTATACTTATCAGGTAATTATTATTCAGCCCACCAGAACATTTGTTCTCCATTTTTGAAATACTCTTAAGTTAATTTACATTGTTGCCATGTTTTTCTCAAAATTTTCTCTGCCTTCTGTTGTGGATGTAGATTTGCAGAGCTTTGGCCTATATTCATGGTGGAGTAGGAGTCTGTCACAGAGACATAAAACCACAGAATCTTCTGGTTAGTGTCCTTAGTTGAGATTTTAGTCGTTACTTTTTATTGCTCTACATCCTTCTGCTTGATTAATCTTGTTCTTCTCGTAGGTTAATCCTCATACGCATCAAGTCAAGCTCTGCGATTTTGGTAGCGCAAAAGTTCTGGTATAGCATCTATTATAAATAAGTGATATGTTGATTTTGTTTTCATAGTAAAAAGAAGAGTAGTGTAAAGTGTAAACTGAAGTAACCTTGTTAGCTTTGCCACTCTGTAACAGGTCAAAGGCGAACCAAACATCTCATATATCTGCTCCCGTTACTATCGAGCGCCTGAACTTATATTTGGAGCCACAGAGTATACGACAGCTATTGACATATGGTCTGCAGGCTGTGTTCTTGCTGAATTGCTCCTTGGACAGGTAGTTTGACTATCCAAAATATCTTTTATAATTCATTATTTGAATATCCGAATGATGGCTAAAGTTATGTGTTACCAATCTTTGGCTGGTCCTACTTTTGGTAGCCTCTATTTCCAGGTGAGAGTGGAGTCGACCAGCTAGTCGAGATAATTAAGGTACTTCAATTTGGTTACACACACACCTATAATCTGAATCCATTGCTGTATTCAACATGGACTGGATCAGTGATTATATGGAATGAAGAGGCTTCATTTCCTTCTATTGATTGCCATCACTTTTTTCATTGTGTGTGTAGGTTCTTGGAACACCAACCCGGGAGGAAATCAAATGCATGAATCCAAACTACACTGAATTCAAATTCCCTCAAATAAAGGCTCATCCTTGGCACAAAGTAAGCAAACACAAGTCTTTCTCTTAACATTGATCTCCGTATAATTTTTTCGCCTCCGTTGATTGAAAAAATCTGTTGTTGGCTCTTAAGATATTCCATAAGCGTACACCTCCAGAAGCTGTAGACCTCGTCTCAAGACTTCTCCAGTATTCTCCAAACCTCAGATCAACCGCTGTAAGTCCATGAAATGATTACGCTTTCACATCATATTCGATATTCATTTGGCTGATTCAAACTATCTTGTGATTGTAGATGGAGGCAATAGTTCACCCGTTCTTCGATGAATTACGTGATCCCAATACACGTCTTCCAAATGGTCGCCCATTGCCTCCTCTCTTCAACTTTAAACCTCAAGGTCCGTCTCCTCCAAATATATTTCCATATGCTTTTGTTTGTTTGCCAATGCTACTTTTCTAACGAAGACTAAAAGTGTGTGCTTGTTGTTCAAATTTGTAGAGCTAAAAGGAGCAAGCTTAGAGTTGTTGTCCAAGCTTATACCTGACCACGCCCGAAAACAATGTTCCTTCCTCGCTCTCTAAATCTCTTTCTCTCTATGTATGTGTGTGTATGTACACATGCATATAATAATAGGCTTATCGTTTAAGTAATGGAGAAAGCTTCTCAGGATTCCCTTATTATTAGCTTTCATCTTTCATGTATCTTTGTTGTTTATTGTGTTACCAGAAGTACTTTATTACATTCAATCATTAGTGTAATGTATGTAACGGTCTTTGACTGGCTGGTCGCTGCAGTTATGTTAGATCCTACTAAATTATGAAATTACCTTCTCGCTCGTCACGTGTCATTGCATGCATCAAAGCTCATGCTTCAAAACTTAGCCAAAATCATTTTTAAAAAGAGCCAATGTTCTGTATAAAAAAAGTCAATTTATGAGAGTTTCTAGTTTAAGTGTAATCAATTTCACTTTCTCAAAACATGAATTATATCATATATTCATAGACTAACAAAATTAGCTTCGGAAATTGCCTCTAAGCACCACAAGTGTCAGGTAACGTGTCATTATCCATGATTATTGATTTAGCTAATTAAAACATTTTGGTTTAATTGTTCAAGTAGTACAAAGCATAGGGACTAAATCGCAATATTCTCTAAATTTGACTTTTTTTTAGAATCATCAGACTTTTTGTTTCACTGTTTCCTCCTCCTCCAGTAAACGGACGACGGGACAGAGCTCTCTCACCGACGGCGACAGTATCTTTGCCGGCGGCGAGAGCGTTTCTGCTTAATCTGTAGCTCAAACTCAAAATTCTCTGGGTATTACTCATATTCTTGTACTAAATATATCTAAATTTCGTACATTCAGCTCGTTGGACTTGGTCTCCGACTCGGTAAGAGTTCTGGGTGAGGCCGGTTTCGCTGGCTTGGTTTGTATCTTTCTTCTCAAAATTCACTGTAATAAGAACACAAATTCGTATAATCTGCTATAATTCTCAAAATTTGATCCTTTACAAAACACTTTTTGCTCCTTTTTTTGATTGCTGAGAACAATGTGAGATTCTCGAACAACTCAGAGGCCATGCGCCGCATTGCCACTAATTTAGAATCAAAAATTGTTTGATTAGTTTTTTTTTTTTGGTTATTGAAGGATCTCCAAAAACCAGATCTTCTCTTACTTAGATTGTATCTCTTAATTGATCAAAGTTTGATACTTTTGATGAACTTTGGCAGGTTTACTACACTGGTGGTGGTTCCTTGAAGCTCAATTACGTTTATTGATATCATCAGATTACTACAAGAATGGTACATTACGATTACTTGTTCAAACCACAGTATTTGAGAGGAGAATTATGGACTCTTTAGTGTTTTTTCTTTGTACATTATATAGGCGCAAGATTCTGCTGGTGATGACGATTTTGTTGATTGGAATACCGATGATGATTTGGAGATCGATAACTTTCAGTCTTCTCCACCGTCATCTCCTATACAGTCCAGGGTCGAAACTTTAGTTGGTGTAGCTGTGGTAAGTGTTCTTTCTAGAACACCAATCCAACAGTTTATCTGTTTATGCCTAAGCAGAATTATCCCTTATGTGAATTCTTTTGTTTACAATATCAGACAACTAGTTCTTTGAGCTCTCCTACGGAGACAACTGATTTAGTTCAGATGGGCTTTTCAGACGAGATTTTTGCTACATTGTTTGACATGGGATTTCCTGTTGAGATGATTACTAGAGCAATCAAGGAAACTGGTGAGGCTTTTTCCTCTTCTTTGTATTCCTTTCTGGACCTATATGTTATCAATATTGTGATATCAATAATTTTACAGGTCCAAATGCAGAAACTTCGGTTATAATTGATACTATCTCCAAATACTCAGTGAGTTTCTAATACTTGGATCTTTTGGGTTGCTTGTAATTTTCATGTGCTTCTGTCATCACAGTATTCATTCCTCTTATGTTTCTTTCTGAAGAGCGACTGTGAAGCTGGTTCTTCCAAGTCCAAGGCTATTGATCATTTCCTTGCAATGGGATTTGATGAGGAAAAAGTTATCAAGGCCATACATGAGCATGGTACTTACAGATTTCTCTCCTCCTTTTAAGTTAGAATTAACACTTTTATTACTTTTCTGACATTTGCTTTATATAATTGCAGGAGAAGAAAATATGGAAGCAATTGCAAATGCACTCCTCTCTTGTGCAGTAAGTGATGTTGCGAAGATATAATGTCTCTTGACATTAAAAAGTAAATCTTAATGTTTGTTGATGGTTTGTAGGAGGCTGAGAAACTGCCAGTGGTAGAGGAAGAAGATGTCATTGACTGGTCAAGTGATGACGAGACCAATTACTCCGATATATTAGTCTCAGATGATGAGGTATAATTCTTTCATGGTGGTGATAACGTATTTAGCATCACACGTTTCAATTGTAAATGTATCTCAGTGCTATTTGTGTATATGTATCAAATATGCATGTTTTAAACCATGACAGAAGGATCCAAACTCTAAAGAAAACAGTAACCAAATACGGTCTTTGGTGAGAATGGGTTTTTCGGAGCTGGAAGCTTCTCTAGCTGTGGAGAGATGCGGTAACCTTACCTTACTTAAACTATTACCATTGGCACTAAATTTTGGTTCCTTTTTCTTCAGGTTTCTTTTAGAGAAAGTGGATTAAACCAAATTGCTTGCTTTTAGTGTTACTGTGGCTTTAGCCTCTGGTTCTGTGATGTAGGCCTTAGATGTGTTTGCTGAGCATTGTGATTGTATTTTTCACTAATCGATAGTTGTCATTAGTTCTGTCCTATCCTCTGGTTCTGTGATGTAGGACTTAGATATGTTTACTGAGAATGTGATTGTATTTCACTAAATGATAAAAGTTGTCAGTAATTGATACAATTGTATTTTCAATAGTTCCTTCTTATTCAGGTTTCTTCTAGAGGATGTGGAATAAGCCAAATTGCTTAGTTTTAGTGCTATGTGATCAAGGGTGAAATTGTGGCTTTACCTCTGGTTCTGTGATGTAGGCCTGAAATGTGTTTGCTTAGCGTTGTGATTGTATTTCACTAATTGATACAGTTGTCAGATGTTAATATAAACCTCTCACATACCCAAAGTATGTTGTTGCCTTATCCAGACTTATATGATTGTAATTTCAGGAGAAAATGTGGACATTGCAGAGCTCACGGACTTCCTTTGTGCTGCTAAGATGGCTAGAGAATTTAGTGAGTTTCACACTGACCCTGAAGAACGAAAGGTATGGTTAAAACCTTTTTAAAAATCTGTCTTCTGTAGTTAATTCGTTTGGGCACTAATTTTGTGGGAATTTGGTGTATGCAGCCTAGAAATGACATTAAGAAAAGGCGGTTAGAGTCAAAAAAAGGGCCAAGGTTATCTGTTGATGACGAGCCGGTTCGCCTACCAAATCCAATGATAGGATTTGGGGTTCCAAACGAGCCAGGACTCATCACACATCGATCGCTTCCGGAGTTAGCCCGAGGGCCACCTTTTTTCTACTACGAGAATGTCGCCCTCACACCTAAAGGTGTTTGGGAGACTATATCAAGACACCTGTTTGATATCCCACCTGAGTTTGTGGATTCAAAATATTTTTGTGCTGCAGCGAGGAAGAGAGGCTACATCCACAATCTCCCCATCGACAACAGATTCCAGATTCAGCCTCCACCAAAATACACCATTCATGATGCATTTCCTTTGAGTAAGAGATGGTGGCCAGACTGGGATAAAAGAACCAAACTTAATTGCATTTTGACTTGTACAGGTAGTGCCCAGTTAACTAACAGGATCCGTTTAGCCCTTGAGCCTTACAATGGAGAACCAGAACCGCCTAAGCATGTACAGAGATATGTGATTGACCAGTGCAGAAGATGGAATCTGGTTTGGGTGGGGAAAAACAAAGCTGCCCCACTCGAGCCAGATGAGATGGAGAATATTCTGGGATTTCCAAAGAATCATACTCGTGGTGGAGGAATGAGTAGAACTGAGCGCTACAAGTCTCTGGGAAATTCTTTTCAGGTAACTTTACACATCATCTGCGTAAGATTACTCTCTGTAGATAAAGTCTTTTGCTTGTTTGATTCATTGGCTGGTGGTTTGAATACTTTGGTTTAATGGTTGGTTGAACTTGTTTTAGGTTGATACTGTGGCGTATCATCTGTCTGTACTGAAACCCATCTTCCCACATGGAATCAATGTTCTCTCTCTTTTCACGGGTATTGGTGGTGGAGAAGTGGCGCTTCATCGCCTTCAAATCAGAATGAAGCTTGTTGTATCTGTTGAGATCTCAAAAGTCAACAGAAATATTTTGAAGGACTTCTGGGAGCAAACTAACCAGACTGGAGTTTTGATCGAGTTTTCAGACATCCAACACTTGACTAATGATACAATCGAAGGGTTGATGGAGAAATATGGTGGATTTGATCTTGTAATCGGAGGAAGTCCTTGCAACAATCTTGCAGGTGGTAATAGGGTAAGCCGAGTTGGTCTTGAAGGTGATCAATCTTCGTTGTTCTTTGAGTATTGCCGTATTCTGGAGGTGGTGCGTGCAAGGATGAGAAGATCTTGATCATTCACTTAACCTGAAGTAGATTGAAGTAGATATGACTTGTTGAAATACTCTATTTTGTCTGCTTTGTGTCTGTCAGATATATTGGGATAAAAATCTAGTTGAACTTAATTTTTCTCGTATTTGTTATGTAATTTGGCCATGAAGGTACATCATTGAATAATATAAGTCAACCTAACTCTCTGTTGGTTTTTGCGCCAATGTATCTGCAGCTGCATTTGCACTTTCTCTTCTCTGCCTTAACACTGAGGTTAAGGAATGTATTCAACCAGAGAAATATGTCATCATATAATCTTTGATCCTTCCTTCAATTAGATCATTGATTTGTGAGCTATCTACCTCCATTACAAGAAAATTGTAACCGTGAATCCACCGTCTGCTTGTAGTGTGGTATATTGACTTTTGCCAACACCGGAAATCCGGAAAGACAATAAATCCAGCCTGTAGTTGCATTACCATCCTTTGAAATTCCTGCAGCATACTTATTCTTCACCATCTTACTTTTAACTGTTGTCAAATCGTGTTGAGTTGGTTATTGCCTCTGTTCTTGAAATAATGGATTCTTTACTCAGGACCCATTCTTCCACATCTTCCATTGCTTTCATCACATTACTCAAAGCAGCAATCTTGTGATACTGAACAACTGAACAACGCATGGTTGATACTTTCAGATTCCAAACAACACCTTTGGTATCTATTATCAATGTGTAGTCCTCTTGAAATTAGCTTTGTAGACGTTGCTAATGGACCATATAGATATAGTGCTTTACAGAAGATAATAGCTTGATATCTGTTTCTTCTGATCTGCTCAGTTATGTTGTTTCCCAATAGCTAGATTGGACTGTATTGATTCCTGTCTTTGTCAATTGCCAAACCTGTTTATCTCTTCCTCATTGATCAGACAACGAAATAATGTAATGAGGAATATCTGAGGCGTTTCATACAACCATCTGATAGAGGAATCTTCTGAAAGATTTTCATACCAAACTGGGAGACACATGATTCATTCAATAATCATGTCGAGTTCAGGAGTCACACATAATACACGGTTAAGTGTGGATACTGGTTCGCTTCTTCAAGGGCAGTTAATGATAATTTGCGAAGACAATATATCATGGTTGGGAGATTTCTGTCCAAGATGTTTGGACATAAGATGAAACAAGTGATCATGTCTTCTCTAAATGCCCATATGCAGAGGCGGTGTGGAGACTTGCTTGAATTCCGAATAGTTGCATAGAAGACAAGCTTCATAACCTCATTCAACTTCATAATACCAATCAAATTTCTGAATTACATTGTCAAGTTACATATTGGATCTTATGGAAACTGGAAATGCAGAAATGAGCCTTATAATGACTGAAACATTCAACTGTGTGGGAAGCAATGTTTTAAGAGGTGAAATTTTGGTTCCGTCATCAAGAGTGTAGTACTTGTTGTACTGAGACTTTGGTAAGTAATCAATTAAGAGTAGTCTCCATTCGCTATTTCTTTCTTGACTCCATTTGTAAGCAAAGATAGGTTCAGAACCGTCAATAGTAACACTCTGCATTGGTTCCACCCGACTTGCATCATTTTATTATTTATTTTGTTGACTTTTAGCACATTGATATATTAGATGAAAATGAAACCAAACAACCTTGTTACTTCAACAATATCAGAGTCATTCTTATTTAGAGGTCTGAAACATATCTTAGATGAAAACATCCTCTACTTAAACACCAACAAAGAAGAAAGAAGCCATAACGAGTCTTTGTTTCCATAATATAAACAGAAAAAGGTTTCTCGTAGACCAAAACATTAGAAATATCCTTCAGGTGTGTGTGATGTTTAAAAGTACTAGCGGCTTCGCTCAAACACAGACACCCCACAAAATGAATAATTTACCCGAGCAGAAAGAGGCTCTTCTATATATATTGCCCCAATCTGGTTAATATTCTGACGAGTTACCTATTTCTCATCATCATCGCCTCATGAAAGCTACGAGGTGGAGAAGAAGTGGACGCTGGACCTCCTTTGAATCTCTCAGGACTACGGCTTCTCTCTCTTCCCCATCCCGAGCTGCTACTGCTTCAACCACCAATACCAGTTTTAAGTTTATAATGAGAAAAAGAATCAAGAGATCTAGTGAGTCGTTTATCTTTTATTTACCTGTCACGTGAAGGAGCCCAGCTTCCTCTACCGCCAGAATCACCACGACCACCATAACCAGAAGCACCACGACCACCATAGCCAGACTCACCATGACCACTGTAACCAGAATCACCATAGCCACCACGGCCTCCACCACCACCACCACGGCCTCCACCACCACCACCACTGGAAGGTGGACCCCAGCGGCGAAATTTGTTCATTCCACCACCACCACGTGTAGCCATTTCGCGGACCTGTGGTGGAACTTTCTGGTTTGCTCCTTCCAAGATCTTGATCAGATCTGAAGCATGTTTTGCATCTTGGTCTCCAAAAAAGGTGTAAGCTAGACCGGTAGCTCCAGCTCTTCCAGTTCTTCCGATTCTATGGACATAATCCTCTACTCCATTTGGAAAATCATAGTTGACCACCACCCTGTGAACCATAATTCTCCATTAGCATCACTTGTTTCTAACTTTCTCATAGTTGTATTTTGAAACTGGAATCATATTCATACCTTATGTCCTTAACGTCAAGTCCACGAGCAGCTACATCGGTTGCAACAAGAACAGGAGTCCTACCACTTCTAAATTGGTTCAGTACGTCGTCTCTCTCAGCCTGAGACTTGTCTCCATGTATAGCAGCGGCTCCAAACGTACGGGTCAGGTTCCTTGCCAGTTGATCACACATCCTTTTGGTTGAACAGAATATTATGATCTTGGAACCCGGTTCCTGAGACCGCAATATCTGCTCTAACCTGCTATGTTTCTCCATCGGTGCTAAGACTTCAATAGTCTGTATCAGATAAATAATTAAAGAAACTATCAGATCCATTAATGTTATTTTGTCTACGAGAATTAAAATCAAAACGAGTAACAAAACGAAATCAAACCCACACCTGAGTAATGGACTTGTTCGCCACAAGCTCATCAACATTACCAATGTTGACCTGGGCAGGGTTAACAAGTAGATCAGCTGCGATTTTCCTGACCTCCTTTGGCCATGTTGCTGTGTACATGAGGGTTTGGCGCTTAGTGGGAACCTCGTTCACAATTTTTCTGATCTGAGGTTCAAACCCCATGTCCAGCATTCTATCAGCCTCATCCAGCACAAGATAAGATACTTGATGCAGACTGATTCTCCTCATTTCAAGGATATCATTCAATCGCCCGGGAGTTGCAACAACAATATCTACACCTCTTTCTATTTCCTTCAGCTGAGGACCCTTGGGTGCTCCACCATACAAGCACTACAAAGATACAACGAGTAAAACACTCAATAAGACACTTCTCAAGTCACAAGTTCAGTACTTATATATTCAAGGATTTTGACTTACCGCACACGAAATTTTGGATGACTTTCCAAATTTCAGAGCTTCAACTTGGATTTGTGTGGCCAACTCCCTAGTAGGTGACAATACCAAGATTGTTGGGCCCATTCGTGAATCATTGTGGATCCGTTGGAGATGCATGAAACCAGGAATCAAGTAACCCAGAGTTTTTCCAGAGCCTGTTTTAGCAATGGCTACTATGTCTCTGTTTTGCATCGCAATTGGCCACGACTGAGCTTGAATTGGAGATGGAGCTGAGAATCCTGCACTGTATACCTGGCAAAACAACAAACCAGGATATCCTTTTCAGCAGAGAAACACCAAAAATCTTCTGTGCTTATGGAGCCAGAAGAAGCATCATCCTCCCGTTTGCAGGCAACACAAGATAGCTGTTAAAACCTGCAGCAGGAGGATATCTCTACTTCTGTCTGGACCAAATGGGAAAATAAAACATCAACAGGCTCTGCCACAAGCTTTGGGTGAATTTGCAATCCCTTACCAAAATATTTGGTCCACCAAATAGGGCACTCCAAATAATTTGCAAGAACCCCAAAGAAGTGGCACAGCGTACGACATTAGCTCCTCCAAGAGCAAATATCGCACCTGGGACAAAAGAGAGCGCATATGGCATAAAATTGTGACTCTACTAAACGCAGACCCTCCAGTAATTTCAAAATCTCAATTAACAAAACACTCAAAAAACAATTATGGCTGGCAGATATGATAAATCTGCATTATTAGACAAAAAAGCTCCCTCCATAAATCACTAAATCCAACAAAAAGATACTCAAAATAGTCCAGCTCACTAGCAGAGCACTATGCATATATATAACAGCTAAAGACGCAGACATAACAAGTCTGTGATATTAGACAAAATAGCTCCCTCATAAATCATTGAATCCAACAGATAAAAAAAAGTCAAAATAGTCTAGCTCACTAGCAGCAGAGCAATGTGAAAATAGACATGTTTACTCCCCCCAACCGAAAACAGAGTGGGGATATAAGAGCCTGGTGTGATATTAGAAGAAAGATGATTTCATACCTCCCGCAGAAGCTCTGGGGGAAGACCAGTGGCTTCAAAAGACATTAGAGGTGGTGGTACTTGGCCTCCCTACGAAAATGAAAAAAGAATCCGAGTCAGTAGGATAAAGAAACTTATATAGTCAATGGTTGGTACATAAAAGAAATAAAACTTAAATACGCTAACATTATTAGCTTGTCACCACATAGGTAGTGCCACAAATGAAACTTTCTGAGTACATGAAAAGAAACCGGATGCAGAAATAGGTATGAAACTAATTCTGTGTACTACTTCGGAGGAGAAATGAACAGATGAAACCCAGAAAGAGACTCATATCGGATAGATACTTACACTGACAGTAATTTCATGTTTGCGGCAATAGGCCTCTGGGGACAATTCATTTCCTGCGGCTGAAGAAGGAGGCCCTCTGGCAGATGATCCACCAGATGCAGCATTCCCTAGTCCACTAGCAGCATCATTAGAAGATATTGGTCCAGTTCTTCCAGCCTGTTCCAAATGAAATCGAATTTGAAGATACAGTATGACCAAGAGGGATAAATCCAGTGTAGCAAACAAATTGGAATCAAATTTATGAAATTCTAGAGAGCGTAAAGGGTAGAAATCAGCCATTAACAGACATAGGTTAGTACCTCATTAAACCTTGATCCAGAGTCAGACTTAGGCCCATCACTGCCCCTACTATACTTATCCTCTTCCTTGCCAGAGTTAAATCCAGAAGAAGATTGCTGAGTAGTCTGAACCGAAGAGCTTATGGGAATAGCAGCAAGCTTGGGAGGAGCGGAAGAAGCTGGTCTCTCGTACTGAGTAACATTAGTCTCTGGATTCCAAAAGTAGAGATAGCCAGTTCTACTATCCACAAGACCTTTCCATGGCTTAGGAAGATTCGGATCCTCAGGAGCGTAACGAATTGCAGAAGCAGTAGCTGTAGCAGCCATACCAAATTCCTGGAAGGAGAACATGTCAAGAGCGATAAAAGCTTCAGTAAAACGATCAACAGAGAGAAAAAAGAACACAACTTTGCAATTCACATCACTATCAGAAAACAAAAACAAAACAACGCTAGAAGAAACTATCAACACAAGCAAAGCAGCCCTATGACAAAGACCATCACTTTCCCAGAAAGCATGGATTTTTGAGGTCGAGAAACACACACAAAAACAAACACCAAACATATCGACGGAAAGAAGAAAAAAAGCGAAACTTTTTCACAAAAGGGTCTCTGATTATCTCATAAGACCACAGGTTGAGACACAACGCCAACAAAACCCTAACATGCAGAAGAACAGATTCGACCTCGTTACTCTTCAGACAACAAGACAAAACACGAACAAACAGAGAAATCTAACCCAGAAGCTATGGAAAATAAAAAATGCAGCTGAAATCCCCAACTACAGAAAATGGTACGGCGAAGAGAGACATCGACATTTCACACGAAGAAAAAAACGAAAATCTAAAAATGTAGGTTTTAAAAAAAACCACGAACCTGATTTCACTGTCGAGAGAGTACGAGAACGAAGAGCTAAGGAAAAACCAAAGAAGAAGACCTAAATTCCTCTCTAGAAATCTACGCCACAGAAAGAAGAAGAAACGCAGAAAAGAGAGAGACTGGAGAGTGGAGAAAAGTAAGGAGTGAAATGCGTGCCGGTTCGTTTCCTAACACTATTTCAATTCTTTTATAATAATAATATCTCCTCTTAGCGGGCCCTCTCAATACCTTATTGGGCTTAATCTTCTCTTAGCTTAACTTAAAACATTTATTTGGCCCATATTATTCGACTCAAATAATTCTTTTGCTATTTTTGTATTTTCCATTTTCCACCATAATTTTTATTTTATTTTAGTCTCCTAAAAATCCCTCTGTACCACCATATTGAATCAAGTTTTTATGAAAAAACATCTGATTCATTTATTGATATGAAATCAGATACAATAGTTGGTCATCTAAATTACAAGAAAGTTATACAAACATATCCAAGCAAAATTGCAGAAACAAAAGCATAATTAATTAGGACTATATGAACAATGAAAACTTAAATTATATGCATATGGTGCTCTTTTGTTGTCCTAAATCTCTCTCTCTCTCTATATAAGTTTGGTTTTATAGCCAGAAGGTTCTGAAACTAGGCCATAATTTCCTCTATATGTTTTTACTTTAGAAAAAAAAAATTATACAAAAAGAAATTCCAATCTACTCATATCATTACCTATGTTACGTTCTTTTCTTGAATGAATGGCCTAAGCCACAAGGTAAGCTACTCATATCTTAAGCTTTATATAGGCTTTGTTTAACTCTTTACTCTCTAGTATGTATTAAGGTTATATACTTATATTTGTGGGTTTGGTATCTCTATCCTCTAGTTCGTTCGTTTACCTTCAGATAAATATATTAGAGTCTGCGGGAAGAATAAGGTATCTTTATTTATACGAACAATGAAATTAAAGTATATGAATACCAAATTAATGAATGAACCTACCAAATTCAGATGAATTAGGACAAGATTTACGAAAACGAAGAAACAATTTTTCTTCTTCTCAACTTTCTACATATCAGAAGCCAAACAGGCGAATTTTTTTTTTTATCTTGGTCATTGACTTTTCTCACGCATCTCCTTGAGATTTCTCCAAAGGTATCTTCCGCTAGCCATATCAACGAACGTCCATAACCCATCATCCATCTTTCTCTTGTAATCGAGTCCTTGTTTATCCTTAGCCTCAGCTGGTAATGACTCGTCTGCGAAAAGTTCCGGCGTAGAATTCACCGTCCTCCACGCGATATATCCTGCGAGTACCGCAGAGATCAGAACACTAATACGAACCTTAACGGACACATAATTTCTTGATGGAAAAAGGGAAAATAAGAAGAAGAAAAAGAATTTGGATTTTGATCTCAGGCTTTCGAAGAATGGATCTCTAGGGTTTGTGAATAGACAATTGTCAGAGAAAGAGAATTAAACAGACCTTGTGATATTTATAGATGTAATCCCTCTCCCACCGAGAAAAGGAAACGCGTTTCTAAATATATCTTACTTGTAGAACAATTTATCTGTAGAAACTACTATTTATAATATTTCAAAATTTTGGATTTTGGTTTTGTCATTACCAAATTTCAAACTTCATATTCTAGAAACAAATTCACAGCAATTCTTTTTTTAACAAAAAGAAAGCGTAAGAAGACAAATCATGAAATATCTAATACATGAATATCATTGGAGTAATGTAGTTGGAGAATTTGGACTAAGCTAGACATTGGAGTCTTGCAAACGTTAAGTAACCTGTGTGACCTCTTGCTTCGCTACAAGGCCGAGCCATGACGACTGAAGTTGCATTAGAAGAGTTGTCCTGTGAAACGGTGACGTCTTCGTTTGAACGGTGTTTTCTCTTGCAAGGTCTCATTCCTTCATTGTCCTCGTGACTCTCACCAACCATGCTACTGGTATCCATTTTCACTTCCTTCACTTCATATGTTCTGAGAAGCACCTCGAACGTTCTTATCTCTGCAAAAATCAAACACATCATGAGCAAAAAACCGGTATAAGATCTAATGAAACTCTCAAGGAAACAAGGACTTATATGCCTACGACAGTTGGTTTTGCTTCCCCTGACTTTCCAATCCCGAAGAATGTCAAACTATTTCTCTAAAGAAATTTATCTACTTGAGGCAATCCTTTCGACTTATTAATCCAAAGATGTGTGACTATAGAAATTCGATGATACATACTGGAATAAATGGTAGACTAAAGAACAGAACTTCAGTCTATACCACATGAATTTAGTCCTAGCCCCTAGGATTTGAATATCGAGGAGAGGTTTCAGTCCCAAATTCACTACATTAGTACTTTGATTTTAGGATCCTTCCAAGGCAAGAACATTCGAATAATGGGTAGACTACAGAACTTACTTCTACAGCTCTTTTAGTTTGAACTAGAGAAGAAAGTAGAAAGAGATGTTGTAAATGAGAACAAACTTACCTATGAAATCTGATCTGAGGACTTCACAAGTCCGTTGTACTTGCTCGATGCAAGGTGAGAAAGAGCATAGAACTCCATCCTGCTTTAACATTTTTGCTGCAGAAGGAACTGCGAGCCAAGGCTGTGGAAGGTCTAGAAACACAGAATCAGCCAAACCTGACAGTTTCTCAGGAAAACCTTCTCCTTGAATGTCTCTAACCTCTACAGTTACTAAATTACTAATTCCAGTCTTCTCAAAATCTTCCCTGTTGCAAAGTAAAGAAGTATAAATAAGGTGCATAAAGACCAGAAATTAAAGAAAAAAAAGCAAAACGAAACAGCTAAACATTACAGAAGTTTGTACCTTGCAGAGACAGCTCGTTGCTCATGGAAATCAAATGAATACACATGTCCAGTTGGAGCCACAGCTCGAGCAAGAGAAGTCGAAAGCGAACCACTTCCTGTGCCTGACTCAAGAACAACACAGCCAGGCACGACTTCTAGATACATAACCACAAAGCTAATATCCGCAATGTAAAGAATCTGAGTCCTATGGCTTAAAACCAGTGTCCATAGCTCAGGAGTAGGAGCCAACAGGTATACAAATTTACCCTTGTTGCTGAATACTTTAGTCCCTAATGGCTTCCCAATCCAATCCGAGTGTTTATACACACCAAAACGGTTCTGAAGCACAGCGTCTTTGCTTACTTTAACTGGTTTCATCACATCATGTCTTTCGTAAACGATAACTAAGTCGCCATCTTCAATACACCTTTTGAAAGATAAGGCTTTCTTTGATTCAGTTGGCAACATCTTGAGATTATGAAATCACTTGTAGATTGAGTTACAGCTTCTCTGCAATTCCAAGTCACGAGTTAATTTACTAGACAACATAATTTTTTTACTCAGAAACAATGGAATCTCACAAACAACAATGTAAAATCCCAATTGAATTATCAAAATCCAAAGCTAAGCAATATTAAACAGTCAACCACATTGATATCAAAATCCTCGTAATAATCAGCTAGTAAACAATTTATTGTTTGATTACGGATACCAAAACCTTAGTTTCAACAAAGAAGCACAAATTTCTGACACAAGTGGTTAATAAACAGGAACCAAACATAATAACCAGACAAATCGACAGCTTCTATAAGAAAGAAGCAGAAAGAATAGTAAAACAATAGCGTAATAAATACTCACAGAGGAAAATCAAGAAGAGAAGCTAAGAACTTGAGCTGAGCTATAACAATGGAGTTTGGTGAATGATGTTTGTGAGAACAAATCTGACCAGACAAAGAGAAAAACCTCTTAGTAGGGTTTTCGCTTTCCTTTTTTAAATCAAATCTGGATACGGAGATTAACCGGACCAAATTACAGATCCGGTACGTTTAACCGGGCGGTCCCGTTTGATTTATAGGAAAAACGAAACTTGATTGGGCCTTTAGTTTTAATTTGGGCCCACTGAAATAATCTATACTTCTCTTTTTGTTTCTCTGTCTCTTTCCTTTTCGCCGGAATCGTCGTCATTGAAACTCAGAGCACGCTTAAGCAATAAACTTGGCGAAGCTATTTCAGATTCAGTGGTCGAAGTTGAAGGAAAGATTAGAGGTCGGAGTATCGGATGCTGAATAAGCTCACGCACGGCGTTTTCACGTACCGTGCCAGTCTCACCGCCATGTTATCTTCTTCAACCTCTGCTGGTTTATCGTCTTCGTTCGTTTCTACTCGAAATTCATGGAAGTCTCCGAGATTTCTCAGTTCCGGTATATTCTCTGGTGGCGTTTCGAGGAATCGTGTTTCTTTTCACGTTCAGTCTCATCGCGCATCAGCTGTTCGATGTTTTGCCTCTTCAGGCGGTTCTGATAGAATTCAGGTTCAGAACCCTATCGTTGAAATGGACGGTGAGATTCTTTGCATAATATTAGTGTTTCTTACTTACGTTTCTTTATAGTTTCCAGATAATTGATTGGATAGGTATAAGTCACTTGCTTATGTTCTTACTGAATTTGGTATCTTTGAGAATGTTTTTAATTTGTTTATATGTTGTGGAAATACAGGCGATGAAATGACGAGGGTGATATGGAGTATGATAAAGGAGAAAGTAAGGATTTAATTTACCACCATTTGATTACATTTTTTTTTGGACAGAGCTCACATGTTGTATCCTTGTGTTTGCAGCTTATTCTTCCTTATCTGGATTTGGACATTAAGTACTTCGACTTGGGGATTCTGAATCGCGATGCTACTGATGACAAGGTTACAGTTGAAAGTGCAGAAGCAGCTCTTAAGTAAGTGCTACTGATTCTTTGCATTTTCTATGGTTTTGATTCTTTTAGTATCAGAAAACATTTTAAATTCGATGCTACTCTTTCTCTATGTGAAATAAGCTGATTTAGCGCTCAAAACTTTTCTGTTTGCAGGTACAATGTTGCTATCAAATGTGCCACTATAACTCCTGGTATTTGATGTCCTTCACAGCACATGCTGCTTATTCGCATCGGAGGAAGCATTTTTTATATCTTCCCTATGTTATTTCTTGCAGATGAGGGTAGAGTGAAGGAGTTTGGACTGAAATCAATGTGGAGGAGTCCTAATGGGACAATCAGAAACATTTTAGATGGTGTGTCTCTGTATTGTCAAAGAACAATGCATGTTTGCAGAATAGGAATATCTTTGTTATATCTGCTTGCGACTTTTATTTCTTCCAGTTAGCAGGTTCTTTTTCAGTCTACATATTTCTTACACAATGTTCTATATTTTCTAGGAACTGTATTCCGTGAACCTATTATGTGCAGCAATATCCCCCGGCTTGTTCCTGGTAATTTTTATTTGCCTTGTTATGAATCTGTGTTAGGATCTGTTTTGAGATACGACATGAGAACTCAAATCTTTTTTCTTTATAGGTTGGAAAAAGCCTATATGCATTGGTAGGCATGCCTTTGGTGACCAGTATCGTGCCACTGATACAGTAATTAAAGGGCCAGGAAAGTTGAAAATGGTTTTTGGTAAGACCATACCAAATTATATTCATTAGACAATGAGGATTCTTCATATAGTTCAGATTCTAAGTGGATATATCTCTTGTCTAACTAGTCCCAGAAGATGGAAACGCACCTGTGGAGCTAGATGTATATGATTTCAAAGGCCCAGGTGTCGCACTTGCTATGTACAACGTAGATGAGGTCTGTCTCTTTTAGTAACTGGTTTTAGTTATGGCATGGTTTTAGTTTGTGACAACCATGCTGGTTTTGTGACATGCCAGTCAATTCGAGCTTTTGCTGAGTCATCTATGGCGATGGCATTAACTAAGAAATGGCCACTATACTTGAGCACCAAGAACACAATTCTCAAGAAATATGATGGCAGGTTTGTTTTGATCTTCTTGGTGATTTCTAAGTCCGGGTTTTCAGTAAGCAAGCTGCTATAATATTTGTGTGGTGGAACAATACAGATTCAAGGACATATTTCAAGAAGTTTATGAGGCGAATTGGAAGCAAAAGTTTGAAGAGCACTCAATCTGGTTAATATCTATATGCTCTTACTTACTCAAAAATTGTGTTCTGCGTCCTCTTTCTTTACATACTTAATAGAGGTAATATGTAAATGGTATTGTCGGTTTAGGTATGAGCACCGCTTGATCGATGACATGGTGGCTTACGCAGTCAAAAGTGAAGGGGGCTATGTCTGGGCATGCAAAAACTACGACGGTGATGTTCAAAGCGATCTTCTTGCCCAAGGTGTAAATTCAAAACTATAATTTAAATTTTTATTTATGTATGGATACAGCAAATAAGATACTTACTACTTCCTTATTTTTTCTTTTTCAAATGTAGGGTTTGGCTCATTAGGCCTCATGACCTCTGTTTTGGTTTGTATCGTTAACCGAAAGCCAAGATTCAATTTTTCTTTGCAAACGAAAGTCTTGAATGATATGTTTTGTTCAGCTGTCCGCTGATGGGAAAACACTCGAGTCGGAAGCGGCTCATGGAACAGTAACTCGGCATTTCCGACTGCACCAAAAGGGACAAGAAACCAGTACTAACAGCATTGCCTCCATATTTGCATGGACACGCGGCTTAGAACACAGGTCTCTCGTCTTTCACACACGGCTTTACCATCCTTTGTTTTGGGATCTAGTTATATTAACTGAGTTCTGCATTTCTTCATGCATCTACCTATTCCACTTACAACGTTCTTGTGATATGTAATCTAGTTTCTCTTGATCATCATTTTGATGGGATTTTTTAACCCTATTTGCTTCTCAAGGGCGAAACTGGATAAGAACGAAAAATTAATGGATTTCGTGAAGAAGCTAGAGTCGTCATGTGTAAACACTGTTGAGACAGGGAAAATGACCAAGGATCTTGCCCTTTTAATCCATGGTCCCAAGTAAGTAGTCTTTCCTTTTCTTACTAGCAGCAACTTTTCCATTACAACCTGGTCATTTGCATGAAATACGAAGGAGCTTAAACCGTCTTTGAACTTTAATCTGAAATCAAATCCAAACTGATCCGGTTCCAAGCTGATGATTGTGCTGGAAACTCTAATTAAGTTGTGTATTTTGATAGAAAACCATATAGAAGCCCAACCGATTCATACTGGATTCAGTTTTAATGCTTGTTAGTAACATAAAACATTTTAAATGCAGGGTGAGTAGGGATTTGTTTTTGAACACGGAAGAGTTCATTGATGCAGTAGCCTCTAAGCTCAAAACACAGCTGAAAGAGCTTCCTCTTGTCTGATGTCAATAGAAGAAAAAAAAGAGCTTCCTCCTCTTGTCTGACCATTCTTGGGAAGTGGGAACAATACAAAAATAATGCTCGCAATAATTTCATAACCTAACACGAAAATAATATTGGCGGGTTTGAATGAATATTTGGTTGGAAATAAACGTTTTTGTTTCATTTTTCCAAAGCTGTTTTTAGAATTTGAGTGACAGTATCTGTTTTCAATTTAGTATCAAACACTAATTTATACATACACTAAAAACTTATTAGCGGTATGAAGAAATTTTCAATTTTGTATTTCATTTCAGGAGATAAAAATAACACAAAATTACCCTTCTTTAATGTTCAAGGATCAAAAGCTAAAACAGGGATCATAGAAATCGGTTTAATGATTGGAAAATTCGATTATTAATAGCAGAACCGTACCGGACCGGGACTGCTAAAACCCTTCTTCTAGTTTTCGTTGTCGGCTCAGTCCCTCACTTCACCGGTGCGTTAAACCCTTTCCGTTCTCCTTCCCTCTCTTCTCCGCATCTCTCACTCTCACCTCTGTGTATGAGTAATGTCATCGATTGTGAATCGAGCTAGGTCTACTTCTCTTCCTAATTTCCTCGCATGGCGTGCTTTGGGTTTTCGCACCATCTGCTCCGGCCGCCTTGGTTTCGCTCCGTCTTCTCCAGACTCGCCGGCCTCCGCAGGAACCAAAATTTTGGAATCATTTAAGGAGGAATTCGAAGTCGGATCCCGCGTGGTCTCCTTTGAGACGGGAAAAATAGCTCGCTTTGCAAATGGGTCCGTCGTTCTCGGCATGGATCAGACCAAAGTTCTCTCTACTGTTACTTGTGCTAAGACTGACTCGCCTCGGGACTTCTTGCCTCTCACTGTATGTTACACATATTTCCACCATTTCCGTTTAGTTTGATTTTGTAGCTATTATTAGTGAATCTATGATCTGTTAGGAATTAAGAAATTGTCTAGAGATGCTTTCGTATGTTTCTGCTGTATGTATTTTTGTAGAATTCTCTCAGGAATCTGTCATTTAAATTGCTTTTTCTGTAATGGGTTGATGGTGTTTTGTTTAAACTGATACTTCTTGGAAACTACTGTCAGGTTGACTATCAAGAGAAGCAATACGCTCAGGGTTTGATTCCAAATACGTATATGAGAAGAGAGGGTGCACCAAAGGAGCGGGAGCTGTTATGTGGCCGGCTCATTGATAGACCAATCAGACCATTGTTTCCCTCAGGGTTTTACCATGAAGTTCAGGTATGAAAATCTCTAAAAAAATCCTTGAGATATATAGATCTATGTGGAATTATTTTTCTGGGTATCTTCATTTGTTAATTTGGTCACATGCAGATAATGGCTAGTGTTCTATCGTCGGATGGGAAGCAGGATCCAGATATACTGGCAGCTAATGCATCATCAGCTGCGCTCATGCTATCAGATGTTCCATGGGGAGGGCCCATTGGAGTCATCCGGATAGGGAGGATATGCGGGCAATTTGTTGTCAATCCGACTATGGATGAGGTAAAAAGTGGTACATTGGTATATCCTCTAAATTTACAAATTTTAGCCTCTGTTTCATTTTTTGTATCTTTGGTGTGGTCAAACTCTGTATAGCTTAGCTCAAGTGATCTCAATTTGATATACGCTTGCACAAGGGATAAGACTATGATGATTGATGTTCAATCCCGTGAAATCTCGGAGAAAGATTTAGCAGCTGCTCTGAGGCTAGCTCATCCAGAGGTAGGTTCGAGAACCTTTGTTGGATGTCCTAGTACAATGTAATATTATATAGTGTTGACTCTTTTTTTTTACACAGGCTGTTAAGTACCTGGATCCCCAAATAAGATTGGCAGAAAAAGCTGGGAAACAAAAGAAGGAGTACAAATTGTCCATGCTTTCTGAGAAAACTTTAGAAAAAGTGACTGACTTGGCTGCAACGCGTATTGAATCTGTCTTTTCCGACCCTTCATATGGAAAGGTGCGTGTTTCGCTTTGTTTCCATCGGAAAATTTGTTTTTCATCTGCTAGCCTGATATTTTTATATATCCAGTTTGAACGTGGAGAGGCTCTAGATAACATTGGAAAAGATGTAAGAAAAGTATTTGAAGAAGAGGGTGATCAAGAAAGCTTGAGCATCCTTCCAAAGGCTGTTGATACAGTGAGAAAGAAGGTAAGCTTTGTAAATCAATATTTTGAAATATATTTTGTTCCTCTTTGCTCTTGTTTTGGGCGATCCTGTTCTGATAAACTTGACATAAAAACTAGTGCTTGAATCAGATAATTAAAACTGTTCATAATTGAATAGCAATATCAACTCTTTTTTTTGTCTAATCTATAGAGGCCAGACTCTACGATGTTTGTAAAAATAGTTAGTTCGTTCTTTGTTTCTGAGATAGTTGAGATGCTCTTTTTCATTTTAAGACACATTAAAATGTATGGATCTTAAGAGCTTTCAGAGATTGCATAGACAGTCACTAGTAATGTGTTATAGGCTTTTGCATTTGTCCTATTCTTCCCCGTCTTACTACTTTGTCCCTTTAAATACAATATCAGGTAGTCCGTTCAAGGATGATATCGGATGGATTTCGAGTCGACGGGAGACATCTTGATGAAGTTAGGCCCATCTACTGTGAATCGCATTACTTACCTGCGCTGCATGGATCAGCACTTTTCTCACGTGGAGATACGCAGGTTCGTCCTCAAACTTTAGCTGCAGAGTGTATAAAATAATGGTAGAAACTTTTTCCCAATAACGCCTATAATTGTAAACCTTTTGAGCCAAACAAAAAAAGGGAATCTCATGGTATTAGGTAGCAGAAGGTTATAAGAAAACCCGGATTTTTTTCTGTACTTTGTATCACTTCTGAGGGTTGCTTTCCTAGTTTAGTTTCATTTCCTTTTCGCTTCAAAAGTTGCCTGAAGTGTTAAAGACAAGCTTAAACAGTTCACTGCATTCAATGAGAATCTTACTTAAAGATGTTTCGTATGTGTATTAAAAGGTGCTCTGTACTGTCACACTTGGAGCCCCGGCAGAGGCACAAAGCTTGGATTCCCTTGTTGGCCCCCCGAAAAAGAGATTTATGCTTCACTACAGCTTTCCACCATATTGTACAAATGAAGTCGGAAAACGAGGAGGCCTTAACAGGCGTGAAGTTGGTCATGGTAAAGTCTTTGGTTTCCTTTCTCTATTTGCATTTAATGTCCTAATTCACATTTTTCAAACAAAATATTGCTGGTACAGTTTATCCTCAAGTTTCCCTATCTGGTCGTGCATATCAACTCTCTCTCTCTAGCTTATAATAGAACAAGGATGGATCTTTTTGTCTTAACTGTCTTGACAAGTTAGTGTTTTTTTTCATCTAAGGAAACTTTTTTGTGCTTTATGCTGTGTTTTACATTTTCTGTAGGAACACTTGCTGAGAAAGCATTGCTTGCTGTCTTGCCCCCTGAAGAGGCTTTTCCTTACACTGTTCGTATAAATTCAGAAGTAATGTCCTCAGATGGATCCACGTCGATGGCAAGTGTTTGTGGAGGTATTTATACTAACTCACAGACCAGTTTGTATTGTGTTTTTGCAAGCCAGTGCAAACTACCGTATGTTTCTATTTTAACTTCATAATGAAAGGTGTTCCGCTTCTCAGGTAGTATGGCATTGATGGATGCCGGAATTCCTCTGCGAGCTCATGTTGCGGGTGTATCCGTTGGTCTTATCACCGATGTAGATCCATCAAGTGGTGAAATAAAGGACTACCGTATAGTAACCGATATTCTCGTGAGTTCTCTTATTTTAATTTGTTGTCTTTTCTTTTATATGGTTTGTTATGAGATTAATCATGAAACTGCAATGTGTTGCAGTGCAGTAGTTAATTTAACCTTTGTTTGTCTATAACCATGAGTCTAAGTTGCTAAAATGGATTTTATAGAACTACATACAATGATTTCTCAGGGTTTGGAAGATCATCTTGGAGATATGGATTTCAAGATTGCTGGCACACGAAATGGTGTGACAGCGATTCAGCTGGATATAAAGCCAGCTGGAATACCATTGGACATAGTTTGTGAATCCTTAGAAAATGCACGTGAAGCCCGTCTTCAGATTCTTGACCACATGGAGAGAAACATAAATTCCCCCCGAGCCCAGGATGGGGCTTATTCACCTCGGCTAGGTTTTTTTCCCACTTGTTTTTTTCGTTAACCTTAGCTAATAGAATTTCCCCTGCTCAAACTCCAGAATTATGTCTGTCTTGCAGCAACGTTCAAGTACACCAATGACTCACTTCGTAGCTTGATCGGACCTATGGGTGTACTCAAAAGAAAGATTGAAGAGGAAACAGGTGTTTTCTTGACTTCAACTTTAATTGTTAAAAGCTTCTTTCTTGTGACCTTTAAAGACTATAGAATTGAATAACTCATTTTGAATTGATAAAGTCAAGTGCTTTTAAGAAAGTAGATTCAAAATGAAATTCATAAACTTATGAATAATATCCACTTGGTTTCTTATAGTTTGGTTTGAAGAATTTTTCTGATAAATAATTTTCTTTGTTTAGGTGCAAGATTGTCTATTGATAATGGAACATTAACTATTGTTGCCAAGAATCAGGATGTGATGGAAAAGGCCCAAGAAAAGGTATCTTTCAGTCAACTCAGCTTTTAATTGATCAATGATTTTCCATAAATTCTGATTTTATGCATGTCCTCAGGTTGACTTCATCATTGGTCGTGAAATAGTTGTTGGTGGCGTGTACAAAGGCACAGTGACATCTATAAAAGAGTATGGTGCATTTGTTGAGTTCAGTGGTGGTCAGCAAGGTCTACTACATATGTCTGAGCTATCTCATGAACCAGTAAGCTTTCTTAGGGACAAACTGTGTCCGCATGTTTTCCCCTGAGTATGGTTTTCTCAAGTAAACCTAAATGTTTTCATCTGCCATATCTTAGAACAACGATCTCAGAGCTTTATTTTCTTTGCCATTACTCTAGTTGAGATTTGGTTTATACTTACCATGTCTTTATGCAATCCTCCAGGTCTCCAAGGTTTCAGATGTATTACATATTGGCCAGTACATCACTACGATGTGCATCGAAACCGATGTCCGGGGTAACATTAAATTATCCCGCAAAGCAATGTTGCCCAAACCCGAACGCAAACCAGCATCTGATGCTGGAAAAGACTCGGTGATGAAAGAGTCGTCAACTGTCTACATAGAAACGTCTTGTGTTGGAGAGACTGTTGCAAGCATGCCTAGTATCGTAACGCCACCCCAGAAATCTAAATTATCAGTTCCTGCAGTTGTCATCCGTACTGCTGTGGAGTGTCATGAGGCAGAGAAATCTTCCCCTGTGAACAAGAACGACAAACCCAAACGCGCTGCGACACCGAAGCCAGACCGGAAACCCAAATCCACTGCCTCTAAACTGACTGTGACACAGAAGGAAGAGGAGGCACTCGAATCCATTGCTCCAGAAGAAACTCTAGCTGAATGTGGTGAGACACTGAAGCAGGACGGGAAGCTAAAATCCGCTTCTCCCAAAAACAGTAGCACTGATTCTAACCTAGTATCATTTTCAAAAGCTATGAAATCAATTAGGAAGGAGAATCAATCAGAGAACAAGGCTGAAGAGAGTGCATTCGTTAGTACCCGAAATCTGAAAATAGGAACAGAAATGACGGCCAAGGTCGACGAGATTCGAGCCCGTGGATTGGTTCTTGATTTAGGTGGTGAAATCCGCGGTATGTACAAATTCAAGGTATGTTTCAGAAAATTCCCCTTTGACTTGTTCCCCCCATGCTCTTGAGTTAACTTTTGAGGTGATATACTTAACTCTTGCTTTGTATTGATGCTTACTATGTATGAGTACAGGAAGATGAAGAGAGAGAGTTTGAAAAGGGAGACACATTGCAAGTGAAATGTACAAGTTTTAGTACTAAAGGAATCCCTGTGATGGCTTTGGTTGACGAAGAGGGAGAGGAATAATGGTAAACTCTCTTTCTTCTCTAGAAGGTTTTTTCAACCCAAGGGATCATGTGGAATCGATTATACGAGAGTTTTGCTTGAAATGTTTTTACTATAGGGATCGAATCATGAGATGATCTTTAGCTGCTTTTGGTGAGCAAATCTTGGTAGATAGATTCATTGGCGTCACAACTTGAGGAAAACTAATGAAAACAGTTAGCGTAACTCGTCTTTTTGGCCTTGGTCCGATTAGTAGCAATAACCGGATAAACTAAAGAGAAATTGAACCAGACTGGTGATGTGCCGTTTTGTTTCTCTTTTATTGGGTGGTTTTGTGGAACCGAAAGTGGATTGTATGGTTTAGTGTTTTAGTAACTGACGTATGAAAGGTGCGTAACGTAAGTTTCATCTATTTTTGTCCAATTTCTACAAGAATACAAAACCACAAAAACCCAAGTCGGCAGCTAAGATAGAAACTACGCATCCCAATGGCATTTCTTGAAAGATATTATTTGTCCGAATATATTATTTTCCTATAACAAATTAATACCAACAATTGATGTTAAAAATTTAATTTCAGCCATGAGAGTAGGAATGAATTTCATATTTTGATTGAATTTATAATGTAAGCATTTAGGACTTTTTGTGAATTAGAATTACTCGAAAGTTGCCAAAAGTTTGCCTCTCGGCTCTCAGTCATTTTAATGTTTCATGAAGATTTAAATTCAAAGATAATGTTCAATGGGTGGTCGTGTATAAGTAAGAGTCATCAACAGCGAGTTTTCTACTCCGAGAGTAATGGAGCCATCTCAACGCAACACCAAAACGCCGTCGTTTTCAGATTCCACTATCCCAGTGGATTCCGATGGCCGAGCCACCGTCTTCCGACCATTCTCTCTCTCCTCGCCGCACTCACGAGCCTTTCACCTAGCGTGGCTCTCACTCTTCTCATGCTTCTTCTCCACCTTCTCCATCCCTCCACTCGTCCCCGTCATCTCTTCCGACCTCAACCTCTCTGCCTCCACCGTATCCGCCGCCGGAATCGCCTCCTTCGCTGGCTCTATCTTCTCTCGCCTCGCTATGGGACCACTCTGTGATCTCATCGGACCACGGACTTCCTCAGCGATTCTCTCTTTCCTTACCGCTCCTGTAATCCTCTCCGCCTCACTCGTCTCCTCTCCGACGTCCTTCATACTCGTCCGTTTCTTCGTCGGCTTCTCGCTCGCTAATTTTGTAGCTAATCAGTACTGGATGTCCTCCATGTTCTCTGGCAACGTCATTGGTCTCGCTAACGGTGTCTCAGCCGGTTGGGCTAACGTCGGCGCCGGTATCTCTCAGCTACTTATGCCTCTCATATACGCAACCATCGCCGAATTCTTCCCACGCACCATCGCGTGGCGCGTGTCATTCGTCTTTCCCGCCATTTTTCAGGTTACAACCGCCGTCCTCGTTCTCCTCTACGGCCAAGATACTCCCAACGGTAACAGAAAAAACTCGAACCAGAACAAAATCATAAATCCTGAAGAAGAAGAAGTAGTAGTAAAAGAAGAAGAAGAACGTTCTAGTTTTGTCGAGATCCTTATCGGCGGACTTGGAAATTACAGAGCATGGATCTTAGCGCTGCTCTACGGATACTCGTACGGCGTCGAGCTCACGACGGACAACGTGATCGCTGGGTATTTCTACGAGAGATTCGGAGTGAATTTAGAGGCAGCGGGGACGATAGCGGCGAGTTTCGGGATATCGAACATAGCGTCGCGACCGGCGGGAGGGATGATATCGGACGCGCTGGGGAAAAGATTCGGGATGAGAGGGAGGCTCTGGGGACTGTGGGTGGTGCAATCGGTGGCTGGGTTGTTGTGCGTGTTACTCGGACGAGTCAACTCGCTCTGGGGATCAATCGCCGTCATGTGGGTCTTCTCTGTTTTCGTTCAAGCTGCTTCTGGCCTCGTATTTGGCGTGGTCCCTTTCGTCTCCACGAGGTTTGCTTTAAGTGTACCAATTCGGTTTTGTTAATAACTTCGGTTCAATTTTAATTTGGTTTGGTTTACTTTGTAATGACAGATCTTTAGGAGTGGTGGCGGGAATAACGGGAAGCGGCGGCACTGTAGGTGCGGTGGTGACGCAGTTTCTGTTGTTTTCCGGTGATGGTGTTCGAAAACAGAGAAGCATTTCACTTATGGGTTTGATGACTTTTGTGTTTTCTCTTTCGGTTACATCTATCTACTTTCCACAATGGGGTGGAATGTGTTGTGGGCCTTCCGAAGAAGAAGATTTATCACGGCGACTCCTTGTAGAAGACGAAGAGGAAGACAATAAAGTGACTAGTGGTAGACTACGTCCCGTTTGTTGATTCTGCGTTTGAACTGTTAGCCATTTGGCCTAAACAAAGGCTATTGTGGATTTTGTGGATCGAAATGTTAATGGGACTTAAGAACGAATATGATGTTATCAAGTCAAAGAGTCTATCAAATTCTTTTATGTTCTTGATTGTGTTAAAATTCTCCTTACACAGACAGAAAATTGCAAAATAAGCCAGAATTAGTCTGTATATCCTCTTTGTATCTCTTGTAACAGTTTAGACTAAGTGACTCTTACAAATCAACATGTTTATACTAATTTTAAAAGATGTTGACGTAAGAAAGAATAACAAAAGAAACTAATTAACAGCACAATCGTTTTGATGAGCTCATCTTTGGTTTCTTGATTACTCTGTTTCTTTGGCAGTCTTCTTCTGTTAAAGAACAAAGAGCAAGGAAATTAAATTAAAGTAGATCCTTCACTATTCAAAGCGTATATTATACATAGGTACGTAATAAGATTACCAAGAGTTACTATGTTTTTTTTTGTGATTTCATTACTAAATTAAAGAAAAACGAATTTACATAAAAACTTAATACCATTAAGTAAACGAATAAAGCCACGGCGCTGCCGCTGATAAAAGATGTGGACGGTAGAGAAAGAGCTCAGCAGGGGTGACCTGAGAACACATGAAACCGATAGATGTAATAATGACGTAGCGTCATTACAGCCGTTGATAGCTCATATGTTCTCATGTCGACCCTGTCGAGATCCACTACCTTAACGATATTTTTCTATCTTCTAACCCAGTAATAAAATGTTTGTTACAATTTGAGTTTCCCTCAAAAAACTGCTGAGAGTGAGGGCTATATATACACAACAAAAATGATGAAGGATTGTGTAGTACACAATATTACCACACAGATTGTAGTACAGACGGGCCAACGTTTGTTGCATTTCATATACGTTTGTTATAGACTTATAGTACAATAAAAAAAACTACATAATTGTGTACAGTGTACTGCAAAATTGATTTAAAAGAAAATCGACATTGTACTTCTCTGAAAGTACAACGGAGAGAAGTACAATGGCGAATTTTGTACTAGGAACTAGGAAGTGTTCCAAAGATGCTCTCACGTGTTTGTTTATTATTCACACACATATTTCTTTCACGAACCAGTTTTGTGTAAATTTTGAATCCTGTTTTAAAATAGTTAAAACGAAAAAAATAAAATAATAATTGGACTGGGCTCAAAATATCCCAGTGGGAAGTGTTGGCTTTACGAAAAATCAGAGAGAGGCCCACTTCACCAGCTCTACTCATGGATTTTACACACTCTCACCAGCATCTCTCTCTCTCTGTTTCTCACTCTCCAAGTCTCCTCCCCTGTGAAAGCTGAAAGCTCATCTTCTTCCACGTGATTTGTCTTCCCGATCAGCTAATTGCTCTCCCTTGCGCTCGACGCCATCTTCCTCGGAGTTCGCTTCAATCAGCGGGTAAAATCTTCCACTGAATTTGAAGAAGATTCTTCCATGTTCGATCTGATCCGGCTCCAGATATCGAGAGTTGAATTGCCTCGAAACAGCTCGATTTTAACCACAGACGCGCGACCGAGAGAGATAGAGAGATTCGAAGCTGCGTGGACCGTCCGATTTTCACGGAGGCGAATGGCGGGAAAATTGACTTGAGCTCGAATTACTGTGTGGATCCAAAATGAAGAAGAAGGTGTCGCAGCAGAAATTACTGTACAGATGGAAGAGGAAGGTTTACGCCACGTTGATGTTCGCTTTCTGCTTGGGAACTTTCGTATTTATCCAAGCTCGTTTCGCATTTATCCAAGCTCGTTTCAATGGAATCACTGCGTCTCTTGATTCGCTGAAGAAGCCTCGTCTCGATCAGAAACCACAGATTGCCTTCCTATTCATTGCGCGGAATCGCCTCCCTCTCGAGTTTGTCTGGGATGCATTCTTTCAGGTATATACTTCTTCTTCTGGGTTCAGAAACACTTATTCTAGTATTTGAGGATCATATGTGAAATTTCATAGCTGCAGAAAACTGGCGAGGTATAGTGGTAGAGGTTTGGGAATCAAATAAACTGATTCCCCTGAGAAGTTTTGGACGATTTCTCAGTCGGAATGTGTATTCTTAGCAATTAATCATGTGTAATAGTGACAATGACCGCTCTTACTGATTGTTCTTTAAAGAATTGGTCAAAGCCATGTTTTTGAAGTACTGAGCTTGGTCCATGATGATATATGTGCTTTTGCAGGGTGAGGATGGCAAGTTCTCAATATATGTTCACTCTAGACCTGGATTCGTTCTCAGCGAGGCTACAACGCGATCCAAGTTCTTCTTGGATCGCCAAGTTAATGACAGTATACAGGTTGCTGATACGAGAATGTATCAATTTACCAAATCATGAATTTTTCATTAGCAGCATTATTTTTTTAAAAAGTCGTCTGATTCAATTGCTAATTTCAGGTTGATTGGGGTGAATCGACCATGATTGAAGCAGAACGTGTATTGCTCAGACATGCACTTAGAGATCCATTTAATCACCGCTTTGTTTTTCTTTCTGATAGGTGAGATTGATTATGTAAATACCTTTTCATGTCTGGATTGCAGTTGATCACTTTCCTAACTAAAGTTCAGTTTGTTTGGTTTCTCTCAGCTGCATACCTCTGTACAGTTTCAGCTACACGTATAATTACATCATGTCAACACCTACTAGTTTCGTTGATAGGTCCGTGCTGGTTAAATACATAACTCCATACTTCCACTTTGACTCCGACAATGTTTATGTTAGAATCACTAAATATTTTTCTTTATTGCAGCTTTGCAGATACAAAAGATAGCCGTTATAATCCTAGAATGAATCCCATTATCCCTGTTCATAACTGGAGAAAGGGATCACAGGTGAAGTTCCCATCCCTTGTTGTGTAAAATGTATTTCTGAATGAATATGAATTCTGTCATTCTGAATGTGTGCAGTTTAGCTGACATTTTCTCTGCTATGTTTTCTTTATCCTATTGTCTTCTCGAAGTGGGTCGTTCTGAATAGAAAACACGCAGAAATTGTGGTGAATGATACCTCCGTCTTTCCTATGTTTCAGCAGCATTGCAGGGTAAGTTGTTGAAACCTTCACTTCATTAACAAGCTTGGGAATACTGTACTTGAATCTATGAGCTGTCCTCTCTAGTATGATACTGTAAAGAGGGAGGATATATGCTCTTTATTTTCATTCATTAATTTTCAAAATAAAGATGGTTTTGCTGCCAAGAGAGACTTATTAGAACCAATGATATTAGATTTGGGTGTCATTGTTGCTTTGTAAGTGGAGTGTTCACTGTTGGCTCACTCATAAAGTTTTTTTTGCATATGATATTGCAGAGAAAATCACTTCCAGAGTTTTGGCGAGATCGTCCTGTAGTAAGTTGCTTTTCTCTGGTCACATATTTAATTACCGCACCATATTAATATATTAACAGTTCCTCCTCACCCGTAAGCTCATGCACATTCGATTCCTGCACGTTTTAGTCTGTAGAATCTGGGAGGCATTTACGGTTCGATGACCAGAATACGATGTGTTGTACTAATTTAGTCTTATTGTGTAGCCAGCTGAAGGTTGGAAGGAACACAACTGTATACCTGATGAGCACTACGTTCAGACATTGCTTTCTGTAAGATTAATGTTTGATCCAACCATATGCGTTGTCGTTTAGAAATGAATGGTACAACTACAAGTAATCAAATCTGGTAATGCTTCTTAAATTTTCAGCAAAAGGGTGTGGATAGCGAACTCACACGACGATCACTGACACACTCAGCTTGGGACCTTTCTTCCTCGAAAAGTAATGAACGTCGTGGATGGCATCCTATGACTTACAAGTTTTCTGATGCTACTCCTGATCTTATACAGTCCATTAAGGTACACATCCGTAAGACTTAGACTTACATTTTCTTTGGTAGAACAAAAACTCTCCATTAAAATGTATGTAATCTTCTTCTTTTTTTTTTTGGTTAGATAATCTTCTTCTTTTTTCTTGATATGGCTATAACCAACCCTCTTGCAAACACATTGATTCACAGGGAATCGACAATATCAACTACGAGACTGAATACCGGCGAGAATGGTGTAACAGTAAAGGGAAACCGTCGCCGTGCTTTCTCTTCGCCAGGAAGTTCACTCGTCCCGCAGCTCTCCGCCTCCTCCGTGAAGTAAACTTATCTTTCACAATCATCGCTTAAACTAAGAAATTAACATCACAAACATTATGATGAACTCATTGTGGGTTTCTTTGCTTCCTCTGTTTCTTTGGCAGTCTATCTTGTTAGAGGACAAAGAGCAAGACAATTAAGTAGATCCTTCACCATTCATAGCATATATTACACATAGGTACGTAAGATTACCAAGAGTTATTATGTTTGTACTACTTGTGATTTCATTTGTAATACAACAGATATCGAATTTACATAGAAACTTACACCATTTGATAAAAGCCACGGCGTTGATAAAGATGGTCGGTAGAGAAAGAGCTCAGCAGGGGTGACCTGAGAACACATGTAACAATGACGTGGCGTCATTACAGCCGTTGATTACACATGTGTCCTCATATCAACCCTGTCGAGATCCACTACCTTCAAAATATATCTTCTGTTTATTACAATTTGAGTTTCGGTTTGTCTCAAACATGCTGGAAACTATATATACACACAGACAAGGAAGCGATTGGGTAGTACACAATAATACCACAACAATTGTGTAGTACACGGGCAAGTTTTGTTGCATTCATTTACGTTTTGTATAGTACAAGAAAAAACTTCGGACTTGTGTACTGCAGAATTGATTAAAAGAAGAAAATCATCATTGTACTTTTATGAAAGTACAACGGCGAGTTTTGTACTAGCAAATTTTCCGGTATTAAAAGTTTTCTATGGTCCCTCTAGTCCCTATATTCTAAATTTAGATCAAAATGACCTCGCAATTACGAAATCTGGGAAAGTAATAAAAGCCCATATTATTCAATTTGGTTTAATAACTTGCGTGGAGTGTGGGGAAAAACTAAAAAGTAATAAAAAGCCCATATACATTGTGACGATTGACGAAGCCCCTACAAGAGAGAGAGAGCGCGTGATTTTGCATATATTGGTTTTAGTCCCACATCGTAAACACACAGAGAAAGACAACAAACTCAAGTCATATATAAATATGGAGATAGCATTCGATTAAAATTCACGGAGCCGTGCGATAAGCCCATAGCGAACTATTCTTTCGCCTTTTACTAAAGAATACCGTGTGCTTGTCGTACTAAGCGGCATACGCCTATTTTTGGAGGGTTGTCTCTTATTGAGATCAACTCTATCAATCATTAACTTGAAAATTTTCTAAAGAAACCTAATTTCCTCAAGGATCAGTCTGTAAACCTAAAACTTCTTAGCTGTTCCAGAATAAACTACTTATGAGCTGATTTACGTGAAAGTGTTAGCTTTAACAAGTCCCACATCGGAAGGGTATTTGCAAAACAACGCCGAAGTTTTGCTATATAAAGGATCACGACTTACTTAACAAGGCATACCTTTCTCGGCCTTTTGGCTAAGATCAAGTGTAGTATCTGTTCTTATCAGTTTAATATCTGATATGTGGACCATCGGTTCACACGATATTAACTCAATTTATTTAGGGAGTGAGCCATCAAAATAGCTTGCTATATGTGCTCACAATCGTCGCCCATGCGTTGCACTATTGCAAGGGCTTGGCGTATCCCACCAATCACAGTGTTAAAAAAAAAATTTGGTCTAAAAAAAATGCAGTAAAATCCTGCTTTGGATGATCGTTGGAGAAGGTAAATAGTCATGGGCTCGTTAAGTCTCCAAGCCCAATGGGCTAAACCAACTCTTCTAAATGGGTGATGTTGACACGGTACAGTAGAAATTATTAATGCTGCTGAGTGCTGACTTAGAAAAGCAACATTTGGCCGATGGAAAATAATTTTCTTTTTCTCCAGGAAGTTAGAAAATCATATAAAAATCAAAGGAAGACTAAATAATTATATAATGCAATCTTTCGATCGATGAATACGGCTCTGTTCGCGGATAAGCAGATAATGGATCTCATGAACGACAACAATAATTCACAAGACGGCGATCATCATCAGAAGCACCGTGTCGGCGATAATGGATTGGAATCAAACAAGGAAGCTATCTTCCCTAGCTATGATTTTCAACCTATCCGCCCTAATGCCTCCGTCGGATTGTCTCACCACGCTTTAGATCTCGCCGGATCTGTTAATTCCACGGCTGCTAGGGTTTGGGATGTGTCTGATCCTAAACCGGTTTCAGCTTCTTCCGCAAGAGTAATATATTCCTAAATTCTCATCTCTCTCCTAAACCGGTCTTTATGATCAATCTCCTTCGTTTTGTTGGCTTCATTAGTTTATTACGATTTTACGTTATTTAGCTTATTAGAATCGGTTCTAAGGTTTCGACTGTGTTAATTGATATATACTAGTTGTGGTTACACTGGTTTACATTTGCTTATCTGTTTATAAATGTTTGCTACACTATAAGGTTTTGTAGAATACTAACTGATTTTTAGGTAGTATATATGATCTACAGCTATTGTGTACTTTTATGTTTCATTTATTAGGTTGCTTAAATCTTGCTTTGATGCTTGCATGGTTAGGATAATGATAATGATCACACTTAGCCTTACTTGTTGCATTTGTTCGTTCTTGCAGAGTTATGGTTCTATGGACTCTCTTGAACCTTCAAAGTTGTTTGCTGAGAAGGATCGAAATTCCCCTGAGTCAGCGATTATATCTGCGATCGATCGGACAATGAAAGCACATGCTGATAAATTGTTACATGTTATGGAAGGTGTCAGTGCACGTCTAACGCAGCTGGAGACCAGAACCCGAAATCTCGAGAACCTGGTTGATGATGTCAAAGTTTCTGTTGGGAACAGTCATGGAAAAACTGATGGGAAGTTGAGACAGCTTGAAAACATCATGTTAGAGGTAATTTAACTCTTTTTGGGTACCTAATGGAGATCAATTTGAAATCAGAAATAATCACATGAATCTGAGATATTAGACAAACGTTCTTCTCTGCCTTTTGGATGCCAATTCTAGCCTGGCCTGGGAATTATTTATCTGTTAACTTCAAAGAGGTTTCATGATTTTCATTTTTCCATATATTTAATGCATCGGGGCTTTCATACTTTTTCGATATATCATCTATCAAGCTTCTAGATTCCTCAGTACCTTCTTTGTATATTGGATTCAGGTGCAGAGTGGTGTACAGTTGTTGAAGGACAAACAAGAAATAGTTGAAGCGCAGCTTCAGCTTTCAAAGCTCCAGTTATCAAAGGTAAACCAGCAGCCCGAGACACACTCTACACATGTTGAACCCACTTCTCAGCCTCCCGCATCACTGCCTCAGCCACCAGCTTCTGCTGCAGCTCCCCCGTCTCTTACTCAGCAGGGACTCCCGCCACAACAATTTATCCAACCGCCCGCCTCACAGCACAGTCTCCCGCCACCTTCATCTCAACTGTCTCAGCTTCCTAGCCAGTTCTCTCCCCAGCAAGATCCTTATTTCCCTCCACCTGGTCAGTCCCAGCCACCTCCAACAAACCAGCCTCCTTATCAACCTCCTCCTCCAACCCAGTCACTGCATCAACCACCTTACCAGTCACCTCCTCAACAGCCACAATACCCGCAACAGCCACCTCCTCAGCTCCAACACCCGTCAGGCTACAACCCGGAGGAACCACCTTACCCTCAGCAATCTTACCCGCCAAACCCTCCTCGTCAACCACCTTCTCATCCACCTCCTGGTTCCGCCCCATCTCAACAGTACTACAACGGTCCTCCAACACCACCATCAATGTATGATGGATCAGGCGGCAGATCCAATTCAGGTTTCCCTTCCGGGTATTCCCCAGAACCGTACCCGTATACTGGGCCACCTTCCTCACAGTATGGAAACACCCCACCTGTGAAACCGCCACATCAGAGTGGAAGTGCACCTGGTGCGTACCCACAGCTCCCAATGGCACGCCCACTACCACAAGGTTTACCAATGGCGTCAGCCATCAGCAGCGGTGGAAGTGGCGGCTCCGGTTCCCCAAGAGCAGGAAACAGAGCCCCAGTGGATGATGTCATCGACAAAGTGGTTAGCATGGGGTTCCCAAGGGACCAAGTGAGAGGAACAGTGAGAACATTGACAGAGAACGGTCAAGCTGTTGACCTCAATGTTGTTTTAGATAAGCTGATGAATGGAGATAGAGGAGGTATGATGCAGCAGCAGCAGCAACCGCCAAGAGGTTGGTTTGGTGGTCGTTAGCTGTGTCTCTGATTCCGGTTTCGCTGACATTGTATAGTCTTTATTCTCTCATGTCAGTTTTTCCTCGAACATATCTTTGAATTACCTTGGTGTTTCATTTGGGACTTGAATTTTTTTTCAAAGCTTTCCCTATGTGTTTGAAACCTGAAGCTTGAGTTGAGTCATTTATTTTTCTTCTGTGTTTCATTCATTTGCGCATTTGACTCTTTGGAAATCACAGACCAGTGTTACAAAGTCGCTGTCTACAGGCTCTCTCTTTCCTAAGCCAAAACGACATGTAGTTTTTACCGGCTAGAACTGAACGACAAGATGTTTCTTCTTTTATTTTCCACTTGTACGGCGTCGTTCTAATACAAAACGATGTCGTTTAGGAACCCGCGAAACCCACTAAAACTCTTTTAGTTCTCTCTCGTTCCCTTGCCTCTCTATCTCTCGGATTTTCTCGTGCTTCACTGTTAATCCAGCTTGACGATGTCGTTGACGGAGCTAGACGACGGACTGGTGCGCAGGATGGCCATCGGCGCAGTCTTCTCTGATTTCGTACGAACGGATTGTTCTCTTTTTTTTTTAATCTCATTTGATTTCTGATTAAACTTTGGTGGAATCCACTTTCCGAGAATAATCCGTTCAATTTTACGGCTGTTGGAATAACAGGGAGGGAAGATACATTCGGTGGGTTTCCATAGGACTGATGATCTATTGGTTACATCCAGCGAAGATGATTCACTTCGTCTCTTCGATATCGCCAACGCTAAGTCAGTTCTTCCTCCTTTTTTAGGTTTTCTTTTTCTACCTAGCCCATCAAGTTCTAGAGAAACTAGTTTAAGTAATCGAGAAGAAACTTTTGGATAAACCGATTAGTTGAGATTTCTGTGGAGCAAAAAGAAGACTGAGATTCAATTTGTATTTGATGTTTGTTAAAATGTAGACAGCTCAAGATTACATACCATAAGAAACATGGCACCGATCGTGTATGTTTTACCCATCATCCCAGCTCTCTAATTTGCTCTTCTCGGTACAATTTGGAGTCCACTGGTGGTGAGTCCTCCTTTTCTCTTGCTTTAGATTGGATAATCAAAGAATTGGTGGATCTTCACTTACTTGAAAGCTTGTTCTTGTGTACCAGAATCCTTGAGATATCTCTCAATGTATGATAATCGGATCCTTCGCTACTTTAAAGGGCATAAAGACAGGTCTGCTATATAACCTCTGGAATTGGGATTTGGATTATACTAGTATGTATGTATTACATTGATGATGGAAATTGTTCTTCTGTTTCAGGGTTGTATCGCTTTGTATGTCTCCTATTAATGATAGCTTCATGTCTGGTTCTCTCGACCGAAGTGTCAGACTCTGGGATCTTCGTGTAAATGCCTGCCAGGTTGGTTTCCAGTCTTACAGTCTAACAAGGCTAGATGGAGTCAGAATATGCTAGAGTTATAATCAGAAAAGTGCCTTTTTCTTCTTGTTATCCAAAACTTCGTAATTTCGCCTTCAAAGTTAAACTTAATGAAGATGTTGGAACCACAACATTTAGAACAAGTTTTCTCGGTTTATCAAGAGCCACTCTCTCTCTCTCTCTGTGAATTTATATGGTTTCATGATTTATGCTTACCCTTTTAGTCAATAGGGAATTCTACATCTACGAGGTAGGCCTGCAGTTGCGTATGACCAACAAGGCCTCGTATTTGCAATTGCAATGGAAGGAGGTGCTGTTAAATTATTTGATTCCAGGTGTTATGACAAGGTTAGCTACTTACTGTGATTCACACAGCCTTACACATGCATGCTCTTGTTAGTTCTAACGTCTAAACCCAATTGGTCTCTTATGTAGGGTCCCTTTGACACATTTCTGGTGGGTGGGGATACTGCTGAGGTTAACGATATCAAATTCAGTAACGATGGAAAATCCATGCTCCTAACGACTACAAATAATAATATCTACGTTCTTGATGCATATCGTGGAGAAAAGGTAATCACATTCTCTACCTTTCACCTGAAGAAGACAGAACATTAGGTTTTGAGTTAATAAAAGACGGTATGTTATTTTGTAGAAATGTGGTTTTAGTTTGGAGCCATCTCAGGGTACACCCATAGAAGCCACCTTCACACCGGATGGCAAGTATGTTCTGTCAGGTAATCCGCTTTTCCAGATGATACTAGATGATCTTTTATCATGACACATCTACACAACACCCAAATTTAACCAGCTTAGTGTTTTTTTTTTTAAATGCAGGATCAGGTGATGGAACCTTACATGCGTGGAACATCGATAACCCATCTGAGGTAAAGAGCAGAATAATCAACACCACTAGGATTGTACATACACCACTTGGACACTGATTCACTTAGAATATGATGAATAATTCATAATGTTGTAGATACTAGTTTTGCCTTATGTTTGTCACACTATTTAATTTACTGAGGATTTTGTCTAAAAAGCAGGTGGCGAGGTGGGAGAACAACATAGGAGTAGTGTCGTGTCTGAAATGGGCACCTCGTAGAGCCATGTTCGTTGCTGCCTCTACGGTTCTTACATTCTGGATCCCCAACGACGGTGAGCCACCATCCCCCGCGGATCCTCCTGCCGACTAACAAGCTCTTTCTCAGTGACGACATATTTGTTTCCATTATGCACAATTAGGGAAAATGGAAGCAGTAGTATGTTAATCACACAAAACAAAGATCTCTTAGATTTTATGAATGTGTTAGTGGTTACCATTTGTTTTTTAAATGACTATTTACTTTTATTTTAACAAAAAAAAGATATGGATGCATAATACATAAATCAATGTTCACATAAACTGGAATTTTTTCACAAATCATGACACTAATAAAAAATTAAAAACCCTACAAGAACAAAACAAAAATGAGTCTATTGGGCCTTAAAGCCCATAATCGTAATAAACCCCACAAGAAGTCAATAGAAGCCCATTATATCGTCCTCTTGTACCCGACTTTAACTAATCGTTTTGGCTAAAACCCTAATTCTCTGTCTCTCTTTCTTTTTCCTCTCCGCATCTCTCATTCCTTGTCTGGTGGCGTTTTCACCATGCCGAAGCATTACAGACCAGCGGTGAGTGTTTCTCTTGGATTGAAGCTCTCTTGCTCCCAGTATTCGTTGATTAACAACTGTTGTAATCCATTTTCGTTTTCCCTTTGCTCGAGAAACTTTTTGAGCTGATTTTTTTGTTTGTTTCTGAGATATATAAATTTAGTTATATTTGTCATTTGCAGGGAAAAAAGAAGGAAGGGAATGCGGCTAGGTATATGACCAGGTCGCAAGCTCTCAAACATCTTCAAGTTAATTTGAATCTATTCAGGTTCACTCTCTTTTTACTTTATCTTTCATCTTTTCACTATTTTTCTTCGTCTTATTGTTTGGACAAGCATATGTGTACTCTAGGTTTTTGAGATGCTTCGTGTTTTGTCAATTTATTATACAAATTGATATCGAGGTTGTGTTATCTTCTCACCTAGGTTCTAACTGATAAGTTGCTTATTAATGTTCCTCAATTCTGTTTGATTTACTTTCTCCATATAGTATGGTTATCAATAGGTGACTAATCTGTTTATTATTGTACCTGCTGATTGGGTATTTCAGGAGACTATGTATTGTCAAAGGTATATTTCCCCGAGAACCGAAGAAGAAGGTGAAGGGAAACCATCACACTTACTACCATGTCAAGGACATTGCTTTCCTCATGCACGAGCCACTTCTTGAGAAGTTCAGGGAAATCAAAACATATCAAAAGAAGGTCAAAAAAGCCAAGGCTAAGAAAAACGAGGAGCTCGCGCGCCTTCTGCTTACCCGCCAACCCACTTACAAGCTAGATAGATTGATCCGTGAAAGGTTTGCTTCACACACTTTAATTTATTATACACTTGTGTCTGACCATCCATGAGTTTTAGACTGTTGACACCCATTTCTGCTTATGTGCTGAATGTTTAGGTATCCAACATTTATTGATGCACTACGAGACTTGGATGACTGTCTTACCATGGTTCATCTTTTTGCGGTGTTACCTGCATCAGACAGGGAAAATCTTGAAGTTAAGAGAGTCCACAACTGTAGAAGGTCAGAATCTTATATTTCCTCTTGGACCCTTCTGTCTTTACTTATTGACATCTTCTTTTAGTTTCATATCCATAATCTGATGCTGTGCTTCTTTTGTGAATCAGATTGACTCATGAATGGCAAGCTTACATTTCACGTTGTCATGCATTACGTAAAGTGTTTGTGTCTGTCAAGGGTATTTACTATCAGGTATTGTGTTACTTTATCTTGAAAGTTTATTATGGAATTAGTAGGTTACTTCCTCTTTAATGAAACTTTGGTAATTATCTTGATAGGCTGAATTAGAAGGTCAAAAGATCACTTGGTTGACCCCTCATGCAATACAACAAGTTTTTACAAATGATGTTGACTTTGGTGTCCTGCTTACCTTCTTGGAATTTTATGAGGTGAGAACTCCGAATCTCTATTCATTCCCCTTTTCCTTGTTAACTTAATTCATCAGTTCAGTATAAATTAATCAATTTGAGTTTCCTAATTTAAATTGATGTTTGGACTTATGCTGACAAATTTTCATTCACCTTTTGATGCAGACTCTCCTTGCCTTTATTAACTTCAAGCTTTACCATTCTCTGAATGTGAAATATCCGCCAATCCTTGATTCTCGGTTGGAGGCTTTGGCTGCAGGTATGTTGTCCTCCTCCAAGTAGCGATTATTTTCCTCAAGAGATATCTTTCATATGGGAGTTCATATGTAACCATTTGAACGTGAGACCTGTTAATCTGATTAACATTTGCATGTCTTCAATGTTGCAGATCTCTATGCACTGTCAAGATACATAGATGCCAGCTCCAGAGGCATGGCGGTGGAACCTAAGGTTGATGCTTCATCTAGCTCACAGTCAAATGACCGTGAAGAGTCTGAACTGAGACTTGCACAACTTCAGCACCAGCTGCCTTCGAGTGAGCCTGGAGCATTGATGCATCTTGTTGCAGATAACAATAAAGAGGTTGAAGAGGATGAAGAAACCAGAGTGTGCAAGTCACTCTTCAAGGATCTGAAGTTTTTCTTGAGCCGTGAGGTATCTTTCTGATTCATTCCTTCTGAGACACTTCTTATTGACTGAATTTTCTTGTTAAATAGTAAATCATTGGCAAATTTGAACTGATAGGGACAAAACATGCTCATTTGCTACTAAATTGAATCAGTAATTGACCAAATATAATAGTAGTCTTTCTTTAGCATGAATCTCTGACATGCCTATATTGTTCAAAGACTCTTACTTAACGACGAACCATTTGCAAGTAAAGGCTTTTTTTAAAAAAAGTTATTCTTATAAGTGATTAGTGTTGAGGGCACCTAGAACTACTGTTTAATCCTAACCAAAGTCTTATCAATGATTGTAAATTGTATTCCATGTTTTGATTTTTGGAAGATCTGTGTGCTTGAGTCTCTCCTTGACCAGTGACCTAGAAGATCATTTAATTTTGTCATGAATGGGATCTTGTCTCTTTTATAATATTTTTGTGTACTTCTGTAGGTTCCGAGAGAGTCCCTGCTTTTTGTGCTTCCTGCTTTTGGTGGGATGGTGTCTTGGGAAGGAGAAGGTGCACCATTCAAGGAGGATGATGAGAGTATTACACATCATGTAAGGCATTTAGCTTGATGTTTAATATTGCCATTGTTTCCCATAGTGTAGATAGATAGTCTCATAACATTAATTCTACTTCTGTAGATCATCGATAAGCCAAGCGCAGGCCATGTGTATCTTTCAAGGGTGTATGTGCAACCACAGTGGATCTATGACTGTGTGAATGCTCGCATAATCTTGCCAACTGAAAAGTACTTGGTCGGAAGGTAACAGATTCATAGCCTTTGCTTATATCTTCTCTTACTACAATTTTTTGTTTTACTCAGCTGTTTATATTGTGTGCTTTTTTTACAAGCAGAATTCCACCGCCACACTTGTCACCATTTGTGGACAATGAAGCAGAAGGATATGTTCCTGATTATGCCGAAACCATCAAAAGACTACAAGCAGCAGCCAGAAACGAAGTTCTTCCGTTGCCAGGTGTTGGGAAAGAGGATCTTGAAGATCCTCAAAACTTATTGTACGCTGGTGTTATGAGTCGTGCTGAGGAAGCCGAAGCTGCAAAGAACAAGAAGAAGGTTTGGCTTTGTGCTGATATATGAGTAATTCAAGCCTGTCAAACTTTTGGATGCGTTGATTAAGTTGTTAACTTTGTATTGTGTGGGTTATTGTATGTAGATGGCGGCGCAGGAGAAACAATACCATGAGGAACTGAAGATGGAAATAACTGCAAGTAAGGATGTTGTAGCACCTATGGTGACTGAAGATGAAGAATCAGTTCCTGATGCTATGCAAATAGCTCAAGAGAATGCCGATATGAGCACAGTGCTGATGTCCCGTAAGAAGAGGAAGCTCTACGAAGCCATGAAGGTACGTACCATTCACATTTTACCATTCATTCTTTTTTCGTTGATAGTTTCTATAGGTCTGTTAATCTCTGGAAATTGCATAGAATCAATACTAGAATTAGCTGATTCCTGGTTTTAAAAGCTCTGCAAAATCATAGCAATGAAAGGCTCTCTTAGTGTTTGTAACTTGATGTTAATTTGGTGTTGTGTATTTGTGAAATGCAGATTGGGCAGAAAAAGAAGAAGGCAAGTGTTGAACTAATCGAGCAGCGCAAGAAAAAGTTGAATGATGCTCAATCATAATAACTTGTTTATTTCTTGTTTACATTTCTCTTCTCTCAAGCTTTTTCCTAAGTCATGTATCATCTTTAAGTCTTTCGCTACATGTACTTCCAAATTTTTTAAAAAAGTTTTGATTTTGATTTTTATACGTCCAACTATTATATAAATTTACAAAACAAGCAGTTTTTATGAAATCTGTTACGTCTTTTGAACCTCGTTACGCGAAGAATGATTGAATGAAGAAGGCCTAATAATAACAAAAAATGATGTAATAATAACATAAAGTTAGACAAGAATTTTCGTAAAGACAAAGGCGCCGTATAACATAGAAAATCAAAAGAACATATTCCAATTTTATAATATTTGATCTCTTTTTTCTGACGTATGAGTACGCCTAAAGAAATAATCTTATCTATACCTAATAAGCAAAAAAAAAAAAGTAATAAACTTGAGTTGGAATTTTCTAGTTGGAGACGTTCTTACAAGTTACAAATTTGGTATGATTGACAATATTTTTGTCAGCAAGATTATTTGATAATAAGTTATTTACTGTATAGTTTTCGTTAGGGATTATACAATTTAAAAAATGCTATATATATCTGAATTCTATACTTGTAACCGAAGAAAATTGAAGCACTTTTCTCTTACACATACACATATTCGGGCCAGGGACCAACGGGGAAAGAAACTTGATCATATTCTCTGTCCTTACGAAAAGAGAAGGATGTAAAACATAAAAATAAAATCTAACTATGTTATTTTTATATGGAACAAATTTGCTTTTATAAATAACTAAAATATCACCCAAATTTTTTTTTTGTCACGTGGTGGTCATTATTTTTGCAATTTCTAAACTTAAGATCTCTGAATCATTTCATATTTGTATCAGGGGATTCAGGTTAGATGAGATGTTATTAAATTCTCGTATCATTTGTCAGTTTAGTAGTATAATATTAAAGACAATTGAGTTGCATTCGTTAGAATTTATAATTAAAAAGTTGACATAATTATTAGAAATCATATAATCTGTGCGTTTAAATCAAGAAAGAGACACATGTTCATATCAAAATCATATAGTCATTGTTGAGAGCTAAGACCCAGTTCAAAGAAAATCTAGTCAATCAAATTATAAGAACGTGCACAAAATCACACTATAATAACTAATAAGATAATTATACATTAGGTCAACTAGAATTGAAAACAAAATTTTGCAGAGAAATATAAAACTAACCTTTCATTGATTGAATAATATAATATCTTGGGAACCATGACACTGGATAATGCAGATAAGCTTACATTGCTTCTACATGAGGAAAGTTAAAGATTCAATCTATAGGAATCAACATTGGATAGATCAATCAATCAAGAACAAAATATTCAAACAGATACTTACTTTCCCAAATGGGGTTTTAAGCTACAGAACAAAAAGAAAAAAATTAAACATAAAAAAAAAAGCTTTAGGTGAGTTTGCTTCAACATGAAACAATGGATGCCCAAAAAAAAAAGCCTAACATTGCTTGTTAAAGCAACCAAAATACTAACCAAATTTTTTTATGTTTTTTTCTATTATATTTACTTCACCAATCACCACCACAACTTCCCTCACTCTTCTTCCAAGTGAAGTTATTAACCAAATTTACAGAGAGGAAGAAGAGTGCTGCAATGGAGGAGATTGTGGTGGAGAGTCTTCTTAGCGGTAACAGAGAGGCTCAAATAGAAGCAGCTATCGAGCTGAGTAATCTAAGCAGGAAGCAAAGACAAAAATTGGCAGAAAGGGAGATCATTTCTCCTTTACTCTCAATGTTACAATCTCAAGACTGTCTCACAACAGAAGTTGCTCTATCTGCATTACTCAGCCTTGCCTTTGGCAGTGAAAGGTTTGTGTTTCTATTTGTGTTTTAACTATTCATATGCGGTAGTAACAAGCAAAAAATAATAATTGGGTTTATTGCTGAACTTACAGGAACAAAGTCCGAATTGTAAAATCTGGCGCAGTACCAATGTTGCTAGAAATCCTCCAGTCAGAAACGAAGATGGTAGTTCTTGAATTGGCCATGGCATTTCTTCTGATTCTCTCTTCCTGTAACAAAAACAAGGTTAAGATGGCATCAACCAGGTTGATTCAGCTTTTAGTTGGACTTATTGGGGTCGATAGACTTACCATTCAGGCCAAGGTTGATGCCATAGCAACACTACAAAATCTATCGACTCTTCATCAGATTGTTCCCCTGGTTATAGCTTCGGGAGCACCGTATGCTTTGCTTCAAGTCATCAACTGTTGTGATAAATCTTCTGAATTATCTGATAAGGCAGTAGCTTTGCTCGAAAACATAATTTCTCATTCACCAGAATCTGTTTCCAGCATCGGTGGAGCAATTGGGGTTCTGGTGGAAGCCATCGAAGAAGGGTCAGCCCAGTGTAAAGAGCACGCGGTAGGAATATTACTTGGTGTATGCAACAACGACAGAGAGACAAACCGAGGAATGATACTGAGAGAAGGAGTGATGCCCGGATTGCTTCAAGTGAGCGTAGACGGGACACGGAGGGCTAAAGAAATGGCTAGAGAGCTATTGCTACTACTAAGGGACTGCTCTGGCTATGTCATCAAAAACAAACAGTCAAAGATTGAGATTGTTGAGCAAATTATGCGGGAGATTGATCAAGAAGGAGAGCGAATACCCGGAACCATGTTGAAGTTGGTAGAAGAGATGATTTCCAAACTCAGCACATAGTCTTGGTTGCATTCCAGATCTTGTATATATAAAACCAATGTACTGTTTCACAGAAAGAGAGCCTTCTTCTTAGGAATAATTGTTACCATCTTATTGCTTGTGATCCCTCTAATATTTAAAACCCCACTTCAATTCCAAGCAAAACAAATTCTAGTTATTTACTACTTAAGCAGTTAAGCCTCCCACAACTTCGCACAAGCCTTGAGAGAAGCTGGTTCTATAATATTAGGCTTCTCTCTTCAGTCTTCATAATCCAACATGAGAATAAACTGATACAGAAAATTTCTTCCTATCTTTTTTCTTTCTTTCTATTGCTGGATAAATCGATTCCAATGGTTTTGGGCTCTCTACGGCATTTCGTCAAACAGTTGGTGTGCGTGCTTCTATGGCAGACTAGTAAGCAGAAGAAACTGAAAAAACAAACACTCCATTTTCCACGATGATGAAATTCTGAAACAAACCCACATAACCTAGCTTCGGATTCCATAACAAAAATTCTTCGATTCCGTAACTTTGGATTCCAAAGGAAGAAGGAAGGAGCTTGATGCGAAGATAAGAAACGCTTAAAAACCGACCTTTTAACCGCGACTAACCGTTTTTTAAAACCGAAATACAAAACACCGAAGAACTTTAAAACCGACGTCGTATAACATTATTAGTGTTGTTCACTGAGCTTGTTTTTTTTTTTTTGTTAAATAGTATAACATTAGAGAAATTGTTAAAAATGCCCCTTTTTCAATACCCCTTTTCAAAAATGCCCCCTTTGAGAGTCCATTTTTAAGTTTGCCCTCTTTTAATTTTTAATGACCATTTTACCCTTATTTGAAACAAAATTAGGTCCACAAAATACAAAATATTTTTTGGCGGGAAAAGTGATCCCGCAATTTTCCCGCCAAAACACTTGTAAAAAACCTTTAAAATACCTTGTAAAATTTTCCCGTAAAATTTTTCCCGCCAAAAAATTTTCCCGCCAAAAAATTTTTTTTGCGGGAAAAGTGATTCCGCAATTTTTTTTTTTGGCGGGAAAAATTTACAAGGTATTTTAAAGGTTTTTTACAAGTGTTTTGTAAGGTTTTACAATGTATTTTAAAAGGTTTTACAAGGTACTTATTAGGTTTTATAAGGTATTTATAACTTGTAAAACCTTATAAAAAACTTGTAAAACCTTATAACTTGTAAAAACCTTATAAAATAGCTTGTAAAATCTTATAATATCTTGTAAATACGTTGTAAAACCTTTTAAAATACATTGTAAAACCTTATAAATACCTTGTAAAAAACCTTTAAAATACCTTGTAAATTTTTGGCGGGAAAAATTTTCCCGCCAAAAATTTAACGCCAAAAAAATTGCGGAATCACTTTTCCCGCAAAAAAAATTTTTTGGCGGGAAAATTTTTTGGCGGGAAAAATTTTACGGGAAAATTTTACAAGGTATTTTAAAGGTTTTTTACAAGGTTTTACAAGTGTTTTGGCGGGAAAAATTGCGGGATCAATTTTCCCGCCAAAAAATATTTTGTATTTTGTAGACCTAATTTTGTTATATTTCCTTATATATTTGTGATATATTTTATTAAAAAAAGGGTAATTTAGTCATTTTGTACATAAAAAGGGGTATTTTTAAAAATGGACAGCCAAAAGGGGCATTTTTGAAAAGGGGTATTGAAAAAGAGGCATTTTTGTGAGTCTCCCATAACATTATTAGTGTTGTTCACTGAGCTTGTTTTTTTTTTTTGTTAAATAGTGTTGACTGAGCTTTTGCTGATTTTTTTTCTTTCTTCATACAAAGAATAATATTCATGGAGAATTAAAGAAATGGTCGACCCACAATGCTCTAATTCTTGATTTATTTTCTTGGCATTTTCACTTCATTAGTTGTTTATAATAAAAATATTACTGAAAGCAATAGCCTATATGCAAAAAAAAAAAAAAAAAAAAAAAAAAAAAAAAAAAATAGCCTATATGCGCACCAAACTAAAACCAAACGTAATTCAGAGTGCAAAACAGCTAAGCTTCGCCTTAAGCCTTTTTAAACCTAGTGGTAATAATAATACTTGTTATTGGTTTGCTAATTAATTTATCTGTAAAACGAGTCACGTAATTTTTTCTTCCAAAAATCTACGTAAGTCTTGAGTGGGCATCGACTCTTTCGATTAGCTTTATTTTAGTCACTTTGCTTTTTAATTTACCAGTTTGTGATAAGATATTCTTTTTAATTTAAACAAAAATAAAGAAAGAAGAATGCATTTTCCAGCCCCCACCATTTCATTGCATATTGAATGGCTAATATTTTAATGTAATGTGAATCCATCGCTTATTTACATTCAATTTAGCATCATATCTAGATTAAAAATAAATATTACTTGTTAGTTTAATGTTGATTCGATGTTCTCCTTTAACGTAATGTAGCGTAAATCTAAAGCCAATCCATATACCCATTGGCCATTGGTACTAAAATTGATCCATTGCATGCTCTTTTAAATGTCTATTTAAATTTGGAAATTATGATATCGATGCCTATGAATATAATATAGTTTTTCTAAAAGAACCCCCAAATTTTTAAACGTCACAAACCTCTCTTTTTTGGTTAAAAGACTTCATACAATTCTGTCTTTCAGGATCTGGCTATTGGTAATTTGATCTATATTGTTTTCTTATTTCTAGTAGAGCTCGAATTTGAATTAGAAAATGACACTTATAACGTATTTTGTGTTAAATATATGGAGCGACGTTAAAGCTATTATTAAATATATGTAGTTCACTTCTCTTTATTAATGTTGGATGGAATATAAACGTCACGAAAATGAAAGGAATATTGTTTTTGTTAGAGGAGAACAACGTTACATGGATAAAAATGATTGGTAAATAATTATGAAGAAAATAATACTTATGAAGATCCTTTAACAAAAGAAAAATGATTCGTAAATAATTTAGAGACACATCGTCACATCAAGATGAACTTGTATGTTATGATCGAAGAATATTGAATGTTGTACAAATTTTCTCGTTTTTTGTGTTAATAATGAACAATAATTAATAGTTTAGAATGTGGCATTCATCATAGAAATGCCAGACTCATAGTAAATAATAATCAATATATCCTTAATTCTATTAATTTCACTTCAGTGAGAACTTTTTAAGAAAAAATGGTGAATTTGTGTGATACCAAAACGATGTTGTTATTATTTTTCATTATCACAAAAAATTAGATTAATATCTTAAAACAGATAGATATATTCTTTTCAATTTTTTTTCATAAATCTAAATAGATAGATTTTGTTTATTGGTTTTTGTTAGTATTGTCGTTATGTGATTAGACAGATTTAATTTTGGTTAATCATAGTCATAACTATTAATTAGATTTTACTACCGTCGGTTCTCATATCCGGCCGTTCATAACTTTATGTCTGAGTTTTTAACTAAAAGCAGCGTTAAATCAGACCACTATCATGTATAAGCTGAAACGAGATATCGTTACCAGCATCCCAACCATCGGTAAGTTTTTAGGATTCTTCAAATTAGAGTGTTTATCAATGTGTACTTAGAATACTGCATTTGGTCTTATGTTTGCACTGACCATGTACATCTTTCTTATAATAGTAATGACGATTCGTAAATTGCTAGTTGACTTGGTGTTGAATACCAGAAAACACATTCATGCTTTACGAATCGCTCTTAGAATCTTGACTTGTTGTTTCCTCATTTAGCTTGACCAAAAAGCTTTCATCGACCAAAACCTCTCTTTGGCGATAAATCTAGGCATTCTATTGATCCAAGTTCAATATTTCATCTATTTTGTCGAAGTCAACTTTGACGTTTTTCCTGTTTTAGTAGGTTTTGCAAGAGAGTGTACAAATCATGAATTTTAAAAATGGCTCTTATTTATTATATTTTTAAAAAAGAAAAGTTTTAGACATACAGAAAATACAGAAAAGTTTTAGACATTCGTATCATTCATACAGAAACTACGGTGTAGAAATATATTTTTATTTTCAGATTTACCGTGGACCAACGGATCACATGTCTCGACTAAGCAGTGTGCATGCGGTCTCTCTTGTTGGTGTTGATGAAGAGGATGGTGAAAGGTTTGTTTGGGCTAGGTCAAGCCAAGGATCTGAATTTGGAATTGATGGATGTATCAAGGTATCATTGGATACCATGATTTTGCATCTTCCCAGGGATGACGACAAAATTACTGATGACTCAAGTCTTGATAAACTTAGCTTTGAGGAAGAAAAGAAGAAATTAGTGTGTTCCGTAGATTTAGGAGATCAAGTTCCATGTTTCCATAATCATAATCCTAAATCTTAATCAAATCTTCTAAATTACTAAATTATTAAATATGAAATATCCGATGTATGAGTTGGGTTAAATAGAACCCGACCCAACAAACTTTTTATGACCAAAATTTGTAAACGGGTCAGATACCCATTGTATCCAAATACATTTTGCCTCATCCACTAAAGATGTACTTCAAAAATACTAGTATAGATGCCAAAAAATAAACACCAAATAAGGAAAATAATGACCTTCTCATTAAATCAAAAAGATAAGATCATATTTCTTTATTAGGTATATTTTTATTGGTTATATTATTGGAAGATATTGACTACCTATTTCTTACAAGATGTTTTAGCTAAACCAGCAAGTATTAAAAATTGTATTTTTTCTATATTATAAAATAATTTACCACTAATTAATTTTTAAATAAAATGCATAATTTAGAAAAAGTAAGAAAATCTTATATACATCTTCGTATGTAAAAAATGTTGACCAAAAAAAAAATCTTCTTATGTAAAAAAAAAAAGAGAGAGAGTATTATCTAAGAAATAGTAAAATAGAGAGTGTAGGAGAAAAATGCATAAATGCGAAGATAGAGGGTAGTAAGTAAATAAATAAAAATGTTGGTTTTGATAACAAAATAATTTATTTTGACAAATGCACACGTGGCAGTATCGACGCTTATGCTGATGCAGAGAACAACTACAAATGCGCACAACAATGCCTTCTTCTTCTTCATCTTCTTCTTCAAGCTCCCGACTCAAAACCCAAATCTCCGAGAAAGAATCAAAAGCCAAATTCGATCAATCAAGGTCAGCATTTCCTACAAACATCAACAGTCTCTCTTTCTCTCTTTATTTCTTCGTATCACTCTCTATCTCCATTTTCTCTCTCCCCAGTCGCGTTCTAGTTCAGTGGTGGTGGTTGAAATTTCAGCCGATCACCGTGCTTCTTTTTTTTTGGGTTAATCTCCGTTTGAAATTCGTAGAAAATATTCCAGTGTTAATCTATGAAACTCTAGCTGAATCTAATCCACTTATCTATATCTATCAGTCTCTTCATTTCTTAAAATCCTTCTCGATTTCCCCACTCCTTATATATATATTTGCGGATTTTATTTTCGATTATTTTTTTTTCTCTAATTCGTGTTCCCAATTTTATATTCGTTTGTTACGAATCATGATTTATTTTTGTAATCTGTAATAATTCGTAAATAAATAATGCATGCATCTGGGTGGGTGTAGCTGGAGTGGAAGAAAGGGAAAGTGAACCCATTGGTGAGGGGAATAAGATCGAGGTTAAGACCAAAATCGATGCCTTTGAATGTAGTCAATGATCGTGATGGTTCTTCTCGCATTCTTTTGACCGACCCTGCTGGATCAACTGCTGAGGTTTTACTCTTTCCTCTCTTCTCTCTTCTTCATATTCGATTTTTTCACCGTAAGAAAAAATAAATGGGGTTTTGATCATACCATCATGGTGGCAAGAAGAATCTACCTAAGAAATTGTGCTACTTTGAGAAGATTTGATGTTTGGGTCTCTCAGTGATTACTACTTTGAACTTAAATGTTGGTGTTTTAACTACTTTTGTTGTTTGGATTAGAAAGGGTTTAGCTTTATAGAGTCTCAGTTAAAAAGCTCTGCTAATTTTCTCGAATCTCGGTTTGTATAGTTACATTTTTTGGCTGGAAATGGTTTCAGGTGCTTTTGTATGGAGGACAAGTGGTTTCTTGGAGAAATGAAAGGAGAGAGCAGTTGCTTTATATGAGCAGCAAGGTTAACTCTTACATGTTGATAGAGATGAATGATCTATCCATTTTCTTTTCTTAGCTACCTTTTCTTTTTTGCAGCATGTCTCAGAATCATTTGTAAATTGTGCTTTTAGAGTAGAAATATGACTTGTTGAGTATGGAACTTCTGCCCAATGAAGACTTTTCAACTTCCACTAACAATGTTTTGTCGTCATTATGTTCATTTAGGCGCAACTGAAACCACCCAAGGCGATTAGGGGAGGGTTACCTATCTGCTTTCCACAGGTCAGACATCTTTCAGATCATTTTAAGTTACACTGACTGACTAATTTTTTCCTCTGCTGCCATCAACCATGTTTTGTCGTCTTTGAAGTTTGGAAATTTTGGTGCACTTGAGCGACATGGATTTGCTCGTAACAGATTCTGGTCATTTGATAATGATCCTGCACCTCTGCCTCCGGCTAACCAGCAATCAACTGTTGATTTAGTACTGAAGTCTACTGAAGATGATTTGAAGATATGGCCTCATAGGTGTGTACACTTGATATCTCTCTTAGTCCATTTCAGTGTCATCAGCTCTTGACTTAGTTTTTCTCTGCCTACTTTGTTGCAGCTTTGAACTTCGTGTTCGCATATCTATCAGTCCTGGAAAACTTACTATCATCCCGCGTGTGAGGAACACTGACCTAAAGGCATTCTCCTTTATGTTTTCACTTCGTAACTACTTATATGTATCCGACATAAGGTATCCTTATGTCGCCTTTCCTCGTTTATTTGTGGGCTCATTTAAATAGTTATCAGGATCAAAGTTATTCTTCTTGTCCCGGGTTGCTTCTTACCCGCTCTCAGATCAAAGTTTCCTTGAGAAGATGCTTAATTGTAATTTTTAAGAAAACCTTTTGTCTAAGTAGCATCACATGGCATCAAATTTGCAGTGAAGTTCGGGTTGAGGGTCTGGAGACACTTGATTATCTGGACAACTTGATGCGTAGAGAAAGATTCACGGAGCAGGCAGATGCAATTACCTTTGACGGCGAGGTAATGTGACGCACACGCATGCCTTTTGTTTTCCCTTAAACTTCTATCTACAAACAAAATCTAATGTATCGTCAGTAAACCCTGTAGGTTGATAGAGTGTACTTGAACACGCCGACAAAGATTGCCATCATAGATCATGAGAGAAAAAGAACTATCGAGTTGCGAAAGGAAGGCATGCCAAATGCAGGTGCGTAAGGATTTGTTTTTCAACTTGATACAATCGCAAAAAAAAAAAAGTGAAGTGTGTTCCTGATGTGTTCATGGTATCTTTGGTTTTGAGCAGTTGTGTGGAACCCTTGGGATAAGAAGGCCAAGAGTATTGCAGATATGGGAGATGAGGATTACACAACAATGCTGTGTGTAGATTCTGGTGCTATAGAAACCCCAATTGTGTTGAAGCCACATGAAGAGTGGAGAGGGAGACAAGAACTCTCTATCGTCTCCTCAAGCTACTGCAGCGGTCAGCTCGATCCACGTAAGGTTCTTTATGGGGATTACTGATATCATAATTACATATGTAATAAATCATACTTGGAAACATCATCAGTCTTATATTTTGATCGTCTTGATGCCCAAACAAATCTGATATGATATGATTTGTATGGAGCTATTGCTCTTTCTGAGTTTCTGACCGACACACAGAAAGATTGGCAAATGTAGTATTTTGTAACGTTGCCTTCTGTGTGGCGGTCAGCGACTCATTGATATGTATCATGTATGGTTCACCTGGAAACATGAGTCTTATATTATGAAATCGTCTTCTTTATGAACATTTTGTCTTCTGGGTTCTGACTTCTGTGTCTGACGGTCAACAACTCTTCTTTGCATTCGATTTTCTAGCAAACAAACTGTACTAGTCACTCAAATCATATTTATACACATAAATTGACAATTATATATTCTTCAGAAACGACAACATAGCAAGAATATATTTAGGCATAACGATATGGGCCTAAGAGAGAAGGCTCGTGGAATCTTAATCTTCTAACAAAGCCCATGTAAAAAATATTTTAATAAGGTAAAAAAAAATAATCGCCGTTGCCGGGGATCGAACCCGGGTCACCCGCGTGACAGGCGGGAATACTTACCACTATACTACAACGACTTTTTTGTTTAATTTCTTATGTATAAATATTTAAACTAGATACACGACATAGAGGCATAGACAATTAGCTGTCATTCAATAAAAACAACAGATTTATATCTTTTACTACATGATGGGATATTTCACATTCAGACAGTTAGCTGTCATTCAATAAAAACAACATTCATTTTACTATTTATATAAACAGTCACGGTCATTTCCTGAAATAAACTACTTTTTTTCTTTGGTATAAAAAACTAGTACTTTTCTAATCAGTGAAACAACAACAAAAGGGGTAAAAACTAAAGATTAAAATAAGTTTTTCATCTGGCTTGGTGATCAAGGTATGCCTGGTCCTACAAAAACCACTTATTTACGAAGTCCCATTTAGGCTCGAATTCCGAAGCTCTCCACTGCTTCGGCATTGAAAAAGAACCTTACATATCTCAGGTTCGTGTCCGGACCAAAGTCTAGTCAAGCTAAGTCAACACTAAGATACATCCTCCGAACCTAACGTCAGCTAGTTGTGTTCTTGACAAGCTTTACTCGAAGCTTAGGTTCGGAAGTAAACGAACCTCTATTTCCCGCTCATCAACACACACGTATATACTTCTTCTCTCTCCAAAGTCTCGACCTTTTTCTCTCTATGTTCAATTCAGTCTATATTACTTACCCTAGTGGAGAACGTTTTCTCTCTCTCTTCTCATCGGTCGTTTCTTTTGTCTTCGTATAGGTCATGGAGAGGTAAGCTTGAAAACCATAAACCAATGTCAAGATCTGGTCAGAGCCCAGATTTGGTTTATTCGATTTCACTTTATAAACGATTCCAATGAATCATCTTTGTTCCAAAGTCTCGACAAGACTTGAGGTTTATCTTTTGCGGGGTTATGAATAAGAAATGCGAAATTTCAGCTATTTTTCTTCTATTTTGGGAATTATTGATATTTCATCCTTTAAATTAATTTCATTAAATATTAGAAACATTAGTTGTTGAGTGTTTTAAAGTTTTAACTAATAAAAACCCCTATTATTAGATTTTTTTCCTAGGCTTTATTTTTCTCTCAGATATTTTTTTTTGTAAATAAAAATATTATCCATCTACATTTACCCATAAAATCATTTTCTGTTTAATTTCATGAAAACATATATTTTATTCTTTTGTATGAAAACATATCTCAGAAGCCAAGTTTTCTAAAAAATATAGTTAGTTAGAAACCAGAATCTAAATAACTTTTAACATCAAGAACTAGAAAGTATAGCAAAAAACAAGCACCAAAAACTTAAAACTCATTTAAGGACTGTTGTCATTCATAGCCTAAGAATCTAGAGAAACTTCTAATGATTCTTGAAATCTTTGTCCGTTTTTGACAAGAGAAATGCTTGAATCTAGCACCACAAACATGTTTCTCCGTTTTCATATGGCTTTGCTATTGACACTAAACCTATGAAAACTCTACACAGGACTTGGATTGTGGATGGTCCATGGATCGCAAGGAATGTAAAGAATGCGTCTGTGTCTTCAGCTCTGCAGATTAAAGACTGTGAAGCTTATATCAACTGCCCTAACTGCTATTACCGCGTCGACAACAGCAATGTAAAGAAACAATTTAGAACACATGTAACTGAGAGCTTATGGCCATGTTTATGTGAATACTGAGATATGATTTTTCTTATTTTGGTTTGTCAGGCACTGACTCCATGGCCAGGCCTTCCTAAAGGTGTGAAATTTGAGCCAACCGATGAGGAAGTGATTGAGCATTTGGAAGCTAAGTGTGGTATTGATGGCTTAAAACCACATCTTCTTATCCAAGACTTTATATGTTCAGTCACTCAAGATGTTGGTATCAACTACACTCACCCTCAAAACCTTCCAGGTAAAAATTAGAAAATCTTCCTCTAATTTGATGTATATTTTAATTGAATAATCAATCACTCTCATTAAAATGTTTGTAGGTGTGAGTAAGGATGGAACTAGTGTCTTCTTCTTTAACAAGACGGCACATGCATATCAAAATGGTCTGAGAAAGAGGAGAAGGATCACACCAACTAGTCTTAAGGATGAATCGGTTCGCTGGCACAAGACTGGTCAAACCAAACCGGTGATCGTCAATGGAGTCCAGAAGGGATGCAAGAAGATCATGGTGCTCTATAAGAGCGCGAGGAAGGGATTAAAACCCGAGAAATCGAATTGGGTTTTGCACCAGTACCACTTGGGAACAGAAGAAGGCGAGATTGGGGAATATGTTGTCTCTAAGATAACATATCAGCAACCAAAGCAATGGGAGAAAACCATCGATGAGAGTGAGAGTTCTGGGGCTCGAGGTGGCCCGACCACACCGAAAACTACTACTCCTACACAAGCTAAAACTGTGATTTCTGTTGATGAGGATGAAATAGCTTATGATGATACTAAGATGGTTCATGATTCATTTGCCGAGGTTAGTTCCTTTCTCTGCAAGTATCATTGACGTTTTTTGTGCCTTATAGTTTTTGTTTTCTGCTAAACTCAGGGACTGGATAACATTCAAGAAGCTTCTTATGGTTCAACATCAGACAGGGGAGCTCAAGTGGCAGGGAATGTGAGTGTTATTGAAGATAACTTGGTTTCCAAGAAAATTGAAGCTTCGTCGTCCCTTGTGGAAAAGAACGAAAATTATGGAAATGTTGACATCGGATCTGGAAACTTTTCAATGTCAGATTTGGAGAATGCAGATTTAGGGACTCTCCCTGATTTCTTTTCCGTGAGAACTTTAAAAAGAAAAAAACTCTTTTATATTTAGTATCATTGAGAAACTTTAAACTAATATCTTTTGTTGATTTTGCAGTTGGCTTCTGAGGACAGCTTATTGAATTGGTTGGGATGGTTTTGAAGCTAAGGACAAGAAGTTTTTTTTCTTGCATTTTCTAAGATAGACGACAAGAAAATCAAGAGAAGAAGAATAAAAACAAAGGCAGAAACAGGAATGTAAATAGATTAAAGTAGCCAGCAAAGTAAGATCTATCGACATTTGCTTCTGTTTCTGTCATTGGAGACACCATGTAATTTGTTCTTTTTTCAGAATCCCTGGAAAATCACTTAACCTCTGTTTGTTGTTGTTGTTGTTGTTGTAGTTTACTATAGGGGTTATGTTGCTTTACGTAGACAATACAATTTCAATGGCTACAGATCTCCAATGGTTTTTCTTTTAGTTACTAAAATTTACTTTTTCACGCCTCCACATCGTTGATACCTCATGGGACCTTGAAATATTGTTTCTTGAATCGTGAAGTCAAACGATAGGTGGAGAAAACTGCAATAGAGGATCTGGTGGAGGTATTAGGCCTTAGGCTTCAATAAATAATAAAATAACTAAAGATTACAAAAGATTGAGAATATTCAGACAGAGATAGAACCAGCAAATAACAAGTTAAGGCCAGTATATGATGAGTCTGAGAGGACAGGAGCGGACCACTCAATGTTCCCCCAAATCTCCAATACCCCGCCTTGCGGGTGTTTGGTCATGGAAATCTGGGCACACCAAAGCTCCAAAATCTGATCAGGACCTTGAGGCCGGGCTTCCCAGAAGATGGCCATACTATCACTGGAGTATACGCAGAGTTTGATGATATCAAAACCAGAGTGTTGCTGCTGCAGCTCTTCCAAACCCTTGACTTCATTCCAATCCAAGTCAACAGGAAAACGCCACAGTATTTTCCCGCCGGTACCACGGCAGAAAAGTGTATGATCAGCGAAAAGCCAATCGTTTCTATTTTCTAGGTTAGACTCTGTTGTTCCGTTTGCCTCAAACTTCCACTCACTTGTTGAGGAATTAAAGAGTTGACCATCCTCATCCACCACGTAAACATACTTTTGGTATATCACCACACTCTGTTGGATTTTGAGGGGCATCTTCGGCGTAAACACAGACAACAACTCCCAAGTTCCGGTTTCTATATCATATACCTCTACCCAGTTAGAGGAATCAGCGGCCACATCATCCCAGCACCCACCAAACACGTATATCTTCTGCCTGTCTAAGCATGCCGATGCTCCGCTTCGAGCTATCTTCATGGGCGCAACGCTGCACACTTGGTGATCGGTACAATCAAAAAACGTGACTTCCGATGTGGGCTTGCCGTTCATGAGTCCACCGATAATATAGATCCCCCAAGCCGTCTTCACGAAACAGGATCCTGCTAACGTGGCAGGGGCCGGATACAAGTTCAAATTGACCGGTTTCAGCCGACGTTTCACGGGGTGGAGGACGAACCACCGTGGGCTTGGATCTGGATACGTGTGCATAAATACGTACATATATAAATCGCGGCTCCTCCGAGACCTCAAGGCCCTGAGTTCATGGAGCACTGCGACAAACCGGTATCTCCTGGTGACCATCGATAAGGCCACGAGGTCCAATCGAGACAAGTGAGGAGCCATGCAGTGCACAAACACATCATCTGGCACCGACCATAACCCACACACCTCCGTCTCTTTCTTCTTCGTCTTCAACTCCAATGAACTACTACTGCATCGCCGAATCGCACCTCTTCCCTTCATTGATTGATGATTACCCAAGTGATTGTGTCTTCAATTATTTATGTGTTTATATATATATACCATTGCCGTCTAGTTAAAAAGGAAACAATACGGCTGGAAAAAGGAAAAAAAAAAAGAATCATACCAAAAACATGATTTTCAATTATTTTCTTTTAGTTACTAAAATTTACGTTTTACCGCCTCCACATCGTTGATACCGTCGTGGGACCTTGTAATATTGTTTCTAGAATCTTGAAGTGAGTCAATGATAGGTAGAGAAAGCTGCGATGGAGGATCTGGTGGATGTATTAGGCATTAAGCTTCAATGAAAGTGATAATTTGGTGAAACGGAATTTAGAAAGCGGAATAATAAAATAAATAAAGATTACAAAGAATCTCAATGTAAAGAAATCACTAAATTGTACAGACTAAAAGCGAGAGTATGATGAAAATAGTTTGAAAGTAAAAGAGAAAGAGATAGATGGAGAGAGAGAGAGAGACTATTCCAGCAAAACTTCCCAAAACAAGCTGGGAACACATTGGAACATGGGTCAGTATGAGATTATAAGCAAGCTAAGGTTATATACCCTCAAGAGAGGTAATGCTGAAACCAGAGACTCCACTTATCAGATCACTCTTCCTCGAGTCCCAAGAAACTGTACCATTCTCTGTTTCACACCCCCTCTACTGATAATAAGCCGTTTTCCCCCAACCAAATTACCTAACACTACAAAGACTGATAAGTACAAACCCTTATCAGCCACTTTCCCGTATGCAGTTCCCAGGTAACAAGTATTTGTAACTCTCAGCTTTATCTATCAGATGAGCTGGGAGATGAACTGCGGAATAAGACCGCGGGATTGGACCTAGTTTCCCAATGATTTCCCTGAATGTATACTCTTCAGGAAGCATGTCGAACAGATCAGTTCCTTTACAGATCACATCTTGGATTCTTTTTGGGTTTAGATAATGAGAGAATCTGACCCTGTCATTGTGACTGTACGCTTTCATCTTGAATATAAACTCGCTGATGTGCCTGAAACAGAAACTGCAATGCCAACCCGAATCTGCTAAAAGAGTGTTGCCTTGACGGAAATGAGCGTATCGGGTCTTCCCGGGCTTGTACTGATGAATAGAAGCTCTCCAGCTTTTGTTGTCAACGAAGTACTCGAATGAGTATAAGTAGTTTTTCAACTGAAGATGAAGAATCGGTGGGTATCCATCGCACCATCTAAGCAGATTGATGGTATGAGCGCTAGGAATCTCATCAACATCAGACATTATCAACAGATCATCTTCTTCGATACCCGCGAGTCTGATCAGCTGATCCAATGCAATTCTCTGGTACGCTTCTTCAACAAACGGGTTTTCGCCTTTCTTGAATCTTCCTGCAATGTTCCCATAAGACAGCCTCGGCTCAACAAACTCAAACTTCGCCCGATTCCCATTGAAAACCAACGGTTTAGGCAAACCAGTGAAAGTCGAGTTTGATTCAAGAATCACAAACTGTGTTATGTAAGGATAGAGCTCTTTCCACCGGATAGTAAGCATATCAACTTCATTGCTGAACAAGACAGCATCAAAGACCCTTCTCGGAGATTCGCGGTGTTTCCAGCCATGAAGACTACAGAGTGTTGCCATGGAGGCGTTCTCATGGTAGTAATGAGGAAGCGTTTGAAACGGCTTTGGTGGAGATTCCCAAAGCGGTCTCAAGAAATATGTGAGCTTCTGACCATGCAAATAGACTCCAAAGATGAAAATAGGCACAATGGTGAAGATGAAGATATATGTCTTGAAATCAAGTCCTCGTAGTACACATCTAACCCTTGAGAAGGCCTTGGATGCTCGAGAACCATCCTGCAAAACATAAAACCAAAAACTCAGAAAATTTCACACAAAATCAGAGAATCAAAAGTCTGAAATTAGATTCTTCGAGATAATTATGGCACAATCCTTCTAACGATATACAGAGATTGTATTTGTATAGTGTGCATACGAAGAACGAAACCCTAAAACAAATAATACGAAATTCAATCCAAAATCCCAGATTATCATGAAACAAAACCTAAAATTGTTCATGAAATTTGGGAGACAAAAGAGTCGTCATTCGCTTCAAATATTCAGACAACAAAACAACCGAGAGGACATCATCTAATCGTTCTCTCAATTCTTAAATTCCGACAATAACATAAGATTAAGAACACAAACCCTATAACAAGCATTAAACAATTAGAAATCGGAAAAAATCAAAAAACCACATTACAACCAATTCTCATCCAATTTCAAAGGTATCAAAATCTCGATTTTTCCTTAATGCGAAACAAAACAGCGAACAAAAACCAAAATCCGATTCAAATCGATAAGAAATTAGAGCAAATTTGCGGAAACCAGACACAGAACTCACCTGTCCACAAACATCATCGCAGATATCATCTGTCTTCTTAGAACTATAGTATCCATCGGACATGATATTACCCAGAAGGAAGAGAAAGAGTTTTCTCGGGGAAAATTTTCGCGAATAAGAAGAAGAATCTCTCGGACCCCGAAAATCGAAGCCCGACAAAAATCAAAACTTTATGAAGAAACTCGAAACAAAAGCACGAAACAATTTAATTAGAAGAAAAAAAAAACAGAGAAATCTGAGAGAATAAATATCCGAAAAAATCTCTGTTTAATCTAATCCTTCTCCTCTTAAGAAAACTGTAACGCCAATTATAGCCGTTTGATGCTTTTTTGGTTTATATATATATTCCCAAAACTGCTGGAATTAATTAATTTTATTGACAGTTAATTAAGGAGAAAGTGTTATTAACTTTTAACAAAAATAATAAATGAAAATATTATTAAAAGGGAAAAAGGAAGAGAAAAATCTTCATCCCTCGGATGTTACTATAAGTGGGTCTGGATATTGATCCTACGGTCAGAATGCTTTTTTAACCTTGCTGATCTGTCAATAAAGCTATTTGTCAACACATATTGGAATAATAATAAATACTTATTATAAGCAGTAAGAAAATTAAAAGATGTTAAAAAAAAAAAAGCAGTAAGAAAATTAAATCTAACAAATCTATTGCCCTATGAAGTTGGTGATTAAGGTAATACTACGTGGAAATAATTTCAGCCCTATCCAAGTATTCTATTAATATTTTAACATTTATAAATCTTTTAAATTGTGGTGATAATTTGATTAAATAAGCATACATACAAATGAATATACAGTCAATATTCAATAAGATATAATCATTGAGGTGATAAGTTTGGAAATTTAGATTTATAAAAAAAGTTTAGGTAAACTTATCACGCGTTTTTCCTTCCAATTATCATACTCCTTTTCTGTTGATAAATCTACTACTTGGGATATATCGGAAAACAAAAATATTGGTTTGCTTTTTATTTTTTCTGGTGATAATAACTAGTATTATATACTACTTGGCCTATATCGAAAATAAAATTATTTGTTTGAATTTGTTCTTCGTCTTCCTATTCTTGCAAGTCAATATTACATGCTCCCGGCAATATAGAATCTTTAATTTTCTTAATATTAGATAAATAAAGCCTCATTTCTAATATATTAGATTAGTAGCAATTTGATTTCCAACTATGTTAGGAATTTATTTTATTTTATATGGTTACTTGCAATGTCAAACAATTATAAATAGTAATTTGAACTGGGTCTTCGTCTTCGCTATTCTCTAGCTAGTCAAGATATTACGTGTTCCAAGTGACCGAGTAGTATTATCGGAACAACCCTAATTACGATTTTCAAAACTTGATCGTAAATAAAGGTTAAACTATTCTATAAACAAATTCCCTCTTAATCAAATAATAGGTGTTGACATAATTTAAAAAAGAAAGAGTTTAAGTGAATAGGTAACCTAAACTTGACAAAAAAAAAAAAAATTAGTTGTTCTAGGATATAACTTTTGATTGCTTTTTTTTTTCCTCCATATAACTTTAATTTTGATTGCTCACATAATGTTTTGCATGTTTTACCAATCTGACAATTTTAAAAAATTACGATTTTATCATGCGATTTCATCATCTTATAACATAAACTTAAAAAAATCAATCATTTAATAGCTTTTTAGTGATTTTTTGTTAATAGATTTTTTAGTTGAATTTAAGCTTCTTCTTTTTTTTTCAAATTCTTATCATACCTTTTTCAGAATTATATAACATGCATGTGTCTTACCAATAGAAACAATGATCAAGGTTCTATACATACTTATTCCACCAATTTTGTTATAATAACTCTCACTCTTTTGATTAAATAATAAGCATGCTCAAGTTGAAACCTCCGGAATCGGTCTCACTATGTAACCCAAAGCATTGGAATTGGGTTCGTGAGTTTCACGAAATGATGTATTGTCCAATGTCCACCATACAACGACCAGGCAGTATGTTAACGCGAACTTCTTTGACCTATTCTTTAGTTAGTTCTATTATTTTCAAACCCTTTTTTAATTTGTTAAAATGTTTATTTTCAAATAAATTATGTGCTTAATTGAATTTCCAAGTAATTCAAAAACAAATAAGTTTATTTGTAAAATGAAACTTGAATGATATAATTAAGGAGGACCATCGTTCAGTTTTGCAACTACTTACATACATGGACTTTTGTATCTTATCTCTTTACATTTTCTAATCCTTTTTACCATCAAAAATATATAAATTTATGATATTTTTCATCTATTTAGATTTTGTTCTTTCAACAACACGAATAATAAGCGCGCTTAGCGAGTTGTGACATAACAACAACACTAATACAAAATACATTGTGATACTAGTTATGGTTTACTATTTATTTATCTTTTTGAAAAAGGGTTGTTATGGCCTAACTATTTGATATAAATGTATTGGAAACTAGATGATTATGCATTGAAATTTGATTATATCTCCTTAGGATATTTGACTATATTGAATACAACGTGTTATTGTTTGTTTCCTGTTTCTTTCAACCCAAGAAATTGTCAACCCAAATAAATGAATTGCGTGATATATATAAATTTGAGGAAGAAGAATGAAAAGGCAGAAGATTACATGAAACTTCTCAGCAAATACCGTACTTATTATTAATCTATTAAATATATATCATGGAGAAAAAGGAAATATCCAAAAACATTGTTAGGGTTAAAAACAAAAAGAACTGTGGATCCAACAACCCTGGACCCTGAACTCAAATAGAGTGTTTGTTGACCCAACAAGTTAGATTAAATCTCCAACGCTCTTCATATAGTAAAATCATACGTATCTATATATATATATATATCGATCGACCATAATTTATAAACACGCGTCCACGAGGAGTGAAACCTGGTTCATCAGTTTTATTTTGCTAACGATCACACCCACCAATTTTGTAATAACCTGTTTTGTCCCTTTTAAGGTTTTTCAATTCTTTTGTCTGTTGTGCTTGCTTATTATTATAACTCTCATGTTGAGTTAGAGCCAATTGGTTGGGAAATCATCCAACTTTTGTTCTTTTTTTTCTAACATGTTTTGAATCATAATTAAGATATAGATATCAGAAATATGTAGTATAAGTACATATATGATATTTCTAATCTCTCGTGGGGTTGTGTAATTTTTTGGTATTCGGGTCACTGGTTTAGATCGGAGATTTGGTTAAAGGACTAATTGGCTGTTTTTTACCTAATCTGAAAATTTCAGTTTGGTCCACTTTACTGGCAAAACAGAAAAACAATAAACAAAAAATTGATTAAATTGAAGAAACTTTTAATGTTTGATATGAAATGTTAACGAATTTCGGTTTAGTTTAGTTGATTTGGATTATTCGTGTCCCATTTCGTCATAAAGACGGTAGACCCATCCATTTGTTCAAAGGCCCAATAATCTATTTAGATAAGGCCCAACTAATTATTTTGTTGTTACTTTTGGTCAACGAGACTCTCAAATTATAGAAACTACCTTAACTGTTACTGAACAGACATCAGACCTGACGTCACAAAAAACAGACACCAGACCTGACGTCACAAAAAACAGACACCAGACCTGACGTGTAAATGTCATCCCATAACGTATTTAGAGAAACCCACGGGTTTGAAGATAAGTTTAGTTTCAGCTATAAATAGACAAGAGTCTTAAGAAACACTTAACATTTCAAATTCAGAAAAATGGATCCGAATCCTAAACCGGCGATTTCAGGGAATGATAAGGCCGTGTTCGAGCATCGCTCGTTCGCTAGAATCGGGTTTCTGGGAAACCCTAGCGATGTTTACTTCGGTCGTACGATTTCATTTACCATTGGTAATTTCTGGGCTTGGGCTAAGCTCGAACCGTCCGATCATCTTTTGATCAAACCTCATCCATTCCATGATCTTGTCCAGTTCGATTCTCTCGATAATCTCGTATGTGCTCTGTTTCCAAATAATCTCTAATTGTTTGTTTCTTCCTTCTCTACTTTGAATTCTTTCTATTAGCTGACTGCATTTGTTTTGAAATGTTCTTTTATTGGTTTTGATTATAAGATTTGTGGCTTATGAATCTAGCAAAGTATGCTTTGTGTTAAGAAAATTCTATATTTTGGCCCTAAATTTGGATTTTTTAAACAACTGAAATCGTCATTTTCTTTAGCTCTAACAATTGTTGTGTCTTTCCTGCTAGGTTTATCGATTGGAAAATGATGGATACTACGGAGGTGTAAGGTTGCTAATGGCGATTTGCAAAGTATTCCGCAACTATTGCAAAGATAATGGTATACAACTTCATGAAAAAAACTTCACTCTATCTTATGATACCAATATCCCTAGACAGGTTTGTTACAAATTCTTTTGATTCTGTTTGTGGTAAATTATGAATATACGTAACTGAAGCCTATAGTTTTGATGTTTTTCAGACGGGGCTTTCGGGTTCTAGTGCCATTGTATCTGCTGCTCTTAGCTGCCTTCTTGACTTCTACAATGTCAGGCAATCAATCAGAATCGAAGTCCGGCCAAACCTTATTCTCAATGCGGAGAAAGAACTTGGTATTGTTGCTGGTCTTCAAGACCGTGTTGCTCAAGTCTATGGTGGTGGTCTTGTTCACATGGTCAGGATGATCTTTGCAACTATTTCGAGATGGAAACTTTCATCGATTTCGCTCGTGTTTTGATTTTCTTTGCTCTTGCAGGATTTTAGTAAAGAGCATATGGATAAAGTTGGATATGGGATATACACTATAATGGATATCAACCTTCTACCTCCTCTGCATCTCATCTATGCTGAGAATCCTAGTGACTCTGGCAAGGTTAGAGCGCTATTAACTACTCTGCTTTTGATATTATAACTTTTTTTCTTCTGAGCATTGCTTATGTTTGATGCAGGTACATAGCACGGTTCGTAGAAGGTGGTTAGATGGTGATGAGTTCATAATATCATCAATGGCAGAAATTGCAAAACTAGCTGAAGAAGGTCGAACTGCTTTACTTAAAAAAGATTACTCTAAACTTAAGGAACTCATGAACCGTAACTTCGATCTTCGAAGGTAACGAATCAGAAAATCACATCTATCTATATATAACACAATTCAAAACAAAATGTAGACACAATTCAACATTGTTTTTTTTCTTTCTCTAGGAGTATGTTCGGAGATGAATGTTTGGGAGCTATGAACATAGAAATGGTGGAAGTGGCACGTAAGGTCGGAGCAGCTGCAAAGTTCACTGGAAGCGGAGGAGCTGTGGTTGTTTTCTGCCCCGATGGACCATCTCAAGTCAAACTTCTAGAAGAAGAATGTCGGAAATCTGGATTTATAGTTGAGCCAGTAAAGCTTGTGCCTACCCGCCTCAGTAGTTCTGATCTTAAGACATTGTCAAAACCATGAGTTTGTTACATCATCAGACCTCTTAGTCTTATACTAACAACAAAAACTTGGTCCTTGAAGGATCTTGAGATCAATGTCTGAACTTGAGCTTAGTCCATGTGATGAAAGTTTCATTCATAAGTTACCTTTTTTACATGTATCAACATTATTTTTATACGATTCCCTAATCATTAGTCTTTTTAACAAAAATTTGCCAACAACATGCAATATTCTAGTGACGCAGCGATTCAGTATCACTAGTACAAACCAAACCTAGTGTCTTCTTGGTTAATTCTCCTTTAAGCCCACTGATTAATCAAAGAATGAAGCTTATAAGAATACACTAACAACGTGCCGTCTCAGAGCTGTAGGAGAAAACATCCTGTCGTTTTGATTTATCGTTTAACAACACCATCTCTCTTCTCCGTTGGAGAACCACTGCAATAATCGCCGGAGGTGGATTTCATCTCTCGCCCGCCTCCAGTGTTCTAATAAATGGCGAAATCTCTACACTTCACAAGACTAATAATGTCTTCTTCTTCAGCAAGAATGTCTATGACTTCTTCTCTCTTATTTTCCTCAGTCAAACCATTGAGAAACATCCATAAACCCTACTTGGCTTCTCACTTCCTTTCCACAACATCTACTCGATACCCTCTTCAATACGACATGATCATCAATCGTCCCACACAATCTTCTCTCTCTCAAACCCGTCGTCGAACTCCTCGAGCCATCGAATCCGGTGCACCTGACTCAGCTGAGCCAGAATTCGATTCATGGGTCGACAATAAACTAGCTTTAGAGCGTGAACAGGGTCGACCCGGTTCAGGAGATCCGGAAATGGATAAAGCCAAGAGGAAATACTATAGTAAGAGAAGGAAGAGATTATATGGGTCTGATTCTGAAGACGAGAGCAGCCGAAAATCAGATGAAGGATTCGTTGAATTGAAACCTGAAGTTGTGGAATTTGATAGGTTACATCAGAGAGAAGAGGAATTGTATTTTTATGATACTTTTGCTTATCCATGGGAGAAAGATAAGCATTATAAGATGGTGTATCAGTTAGAGAAGAAGTATTATCCTGATCAGTGTTTAGATAAGGCGTTTCTGCAACCTGGAGAAGTTTCGAAGAAGGGTGGTGATGATTCTGGGAAAGTTAGAGGGAAGAAGAAAGTAGTAGCAGCACTTGGTGGGAAGAGAAATGAGGTTAAACGAATTGGTATGGAGAATTGTGATGAGGATGATGACAAGTTGGTGTTTTTTGATGAAGTGAAGGAGAAGAAGAAGGCAGAGGATGATGTTGTTGTTACTGAGAAGAAAGTGGAACAGTTCTTTAAGGGTTTAACGAAATCTCCCAGTGAGAAAGGTGTGGCTAGTGGTGGTGGAGATGGAGAACCTTTCCTTGTTACGAGAAATGGTGAACTTCCTCCTAGATGGGATGGTCCTAACGGTACAGTGCTTTTGGTGAACAAACCCAAAGGTGAGAAGCGATTTTTGTGTTGTATATCTCTCTCTTTTGTTTCTTTTGCTATTTGAAATGTTATGTGATTTGGTTATGGTATTGTTCTCAGGATGGACTTCCTTCACTGTCTGTGGTAAGCTACGACGATTAGTCAAAGTGAAAAAGGTTTGTGCTTATATCCTTGTCTAGTCCAAGATTTGAATTTGTCGGCTTTTTTCGCAGCTAGCTGATGAGTATTTCTCAGGTGGGTCATGCTGGAACACTTGATCCCATGGCTACGGGTCTGTTAATCGTATGCATCGGTAAAGCTACTAAGGTTGTTGACAGGTTTGTCATTCCTTAATCCAAAGTTTGTGCTTATGATGATTTACAGAAAAAGAACATAAAAGCCATTTGTATTTGCAGATACCAAGGTATGATCAAAGGTTATAGCGGAGTTTTTCGTCTTGGTGAAGCCACTTCAACTTTAGACGCTGACTCTCCTGTACTCCAACAACCCTTTCCTTGCTTTCATGGTTCATTTCTACATTAGATGGCTCATCAGAGTTTACTTAACCGTACTATTACTGCAGGTGATTCAGCGAGAGTCTTGGGAGCATATAAAAGATGATGACATTAAGAAAGCTTTGACATCATTTCTTGGAGAAATATGGCAAGTTCCACCGATGTTCTCTGCAATAAAAGTGAGCATTGCTCAATCTTGAACATGTGCTTTAGCGTGGATCATTCTTTTCTAGCATTGTAACTGTAATTTCGGTTTAGGTTGGAGGCGAGAAGATGTACGAGAAGGCAAGAAGAGGAGAAACCGTAGAACTTTCTCCAAGAAGAATTTCAATTTTCCAGTTTGACATTGAACGCAGTTTAGATGACAGGTTTAACAATTTTCTGTATAGTGCAAAAGCAATCTGAATACAATGTTTTTGCTTAGGTCTCACTAAACATCTCTCGTTTCTCCTTTGCAGACAAAATCTGATATTTCGGGTTATATGCTCTAAGGGTACATACATAAGATCTCTCTGTGCAGATCTTGCCAAAGCTCTTGGAAGGTGAGACAAAGTTTTTTCCTTTGATTACTAACAGATCCAAAAAAATGGAATTTCTACTAATATATCATTCCTTTTTGCTGCAGTTGTGCTCACCTCACTGCTCTCCGGCGAGATTCAATCGGTAAGTTCGTTCACAAGTCAGCATATCAATTTTGTTTTTCTTCAAAATCATTCAAAGCTTGATTCACTCTTGATATTTTCTTTTTGGGGTTCAGGTGAATATTCTGCGAACGATGCTTGGGAATTTAACGACTTAGAAGCAGCAATCACTAAAAACTACTTCTAAAGGAAAAGAACTTTTGCTTTGCTAGACGCTTCCATAGATGATCATAGAAGATCCATCAATTGTGGTTCTTGGCGACAAACAACTTAAAAGGTTACACAGGATTACATAGATCATTGATTGTTCCTTAAACACTTACATTATTGCCCTAAGAGTCTAAGACTCAAATCTTTATTTCGGTTCATCAAGCTCTTCTACTAAATCTCAATGTCTATAACAAGCTCGGGTTATTGGAACCGGAGGGTCTGCGAGCAAACCACTGAGAGTACGGTCAGCCACATGCTTGTTTGCAGCTTCGGTATAGTGAACTCCATCCCAGCTCACAGCCATTGCCGGGTTGGGACAAGAGCCACCATAGATTTCAGTATTGTTCACTTTCCCTTTGTTCCCACACCAGATATGATCATACTTCTCATGGTAGCCGCAACATACCTTCAACGGGTTTGCAAATCCTGCAAAAACAAGAAATGGGTATGTAAAACTTTCTACAAACTAGGTACGTTACAACAAATTGAATTGCGATGAACCAGTTTGTTGTTACCTAGTTTCTTGGGATTGCTCATCATTTCATATTTCGCACTGTAGACATCAACATATGTGATGGCTGCTTGAGTGAGTTCTTTTCTGAGATTGATTACTGTTTCCTTGAGCTTTCTGTTGAACTCCATCGCCATTTCATTTTGAGCCTTCACGCAGCCAGATTTGTCCAAGTAGCCCGGTGCAGGAGTGCCCATGTAAAACATGTTCACTGGTAAACAACCGAAAGGACCCGTGTTGTGTACCCAAAATGTTCTTCCTCCTTGCTGATATATGTTCTGTGAACAATCATATAGCATAGTAAAATTCGTTATTCAGAAGCGAATCAAAGGCGAAGAGAAGATTGCATATCTCTTTCATGAACTGCATCAAATCTCACCCGGACAGCAGAAGCTAAATGGCTGACAATGTCGGGTATTGTCGCCTTAAGTTGATCGACACTCATTGTCCGAAACCCAACAGAGAGATCATTCTGTCCAATATCAAAAGTATACAAAGCTTTTGCAAACTCTTCCTGTCTTGGAAGCTTCTCTCTATCATATCTATTCTGAACTGTTTTAAAGGCAGAAAAACCAACAGACATGTTAAAATCATTACACATACAAGTTAAAGATTACGGAAAGAAATAAAGTAACTGACTTTGTGAGAACAGTTGTGCGGATCTTGCTTTGAATTGATCGAATTGAGCAATCTGCATATCGAGAGAGAATGGACTAATCCCATATTGAAAGATAGTTTCGTTCTGTCTCCTTATGGTTGAACCACCTGTCGCAAAGTTTGCTCCATGTCTGAAGTTTGATCCTAACGAGTTTAAGTATGCGCTCAAATACGGTAACCCCAGACGCTCAGCTGCAAACCACAATTCAAGAATCAAATGTTTCTGAGATCATTGAATCAAAAGTTTAGTTTTTGAAGCTCTGTTATTCTCTGCAAGCTTCTTACCTATGAAATCAATGGTGAGACGGCCATCGGAGTCTCGTCCGGCGGGTCTGTGGAAGAAACCTTGACCGTAAGGATCCCTAATAGGCTCAAAAGCGGCGGAGATTCCTCCGGTGTCGGAGTTAGAATCTCCGAAGTTGTAAATCGCCGGAAAACTACACGTAGGCTGAACTGAAACAGCTGTTGTTACTGTAAAGAGGCTCATAAGAAGCCATGAAAACACAGCAGAAGAAACCATAAGTTTTGCTCTATCGAGATTATTCTTCATTGCGAGTAACGAAACACGAGAGTGATGGTACTAATGGCACTTCACACTCTGTGTCTCTCCACAGTCTTACTCTTAAAAGACTTTCGTTTTTAGATCTTTCTGAAAATGGGTCTGAGTGTTTTTCTTCCTCTGAAAACTACAGAATAAACAAAAGAAAAAAAGAAAAAAAAAAAGAAAGATATCGTGTCTTGAGAGTTGGACCGGACCACAGTTCAACAGTTATGAGCTGGGTTCTAGTTGGAACCCAGAAAAGGCGCTAACGGTTATCATTGTCGGTACCTTTCATTCATAATAATAATTCACCTAAAAAGCGTCAATTTTTCTACGACTAGATAATTCAGAAAAATTAACCGAATTTTACAAAAACAAAAAAATGGTCCATGTTTCTAAACTTTTAATGCTGTGAAATTTTTATTTCTTTCTATTTTTCTCTGAAGTGTTCCAGTTAAATATGTAACATGGTTTTTCTTAATACGGGACAAACAAGAAAAAAATTGGTTTTGATGTTTTGTCTTGTGCCGAGAGTTCTGATGTTTTGTCTTGTGTCTTGATTGGGCTGATTTTATGACCACTAGGCCCATAGATTGTCGGAATTTTGACAAGCCCAGAAACATTAAACGACGTGCAGTTGATTTCAATTACACTAAAACGGCAAGTCGCAGTCGTGTAAACTACTTGCAGTTGCAGACCTCCTTCAGTGAAACACACAAATCGCTAAGAAATTTTGTACATCAATGGCGGCGACAGAGGAAGAGATGACGACGACAACGACGACGAAGGAAGGCGCTGACCTATTGGGGAAGCCAAAGTATAAGAAACTCGACAACGGGAGATTTAAATGTGTGCAGACGGGTCACGAGCTACTCGAGAAAGATAAGAAGGTCTATTCACAGAGTAAACGTTGTCGTTTAGGGCTTATTGATTATGCCTTATCTCACAGCAAGCCTCCTCTTAACTTGTTCGAGCAAGATCCTAACGCTCGGTAATCCATAGTTTACATACTCCTTTATCTCTCACCTCAAAAGTTTCGATTTCAATTCTGATTGATTATGTATTGAATTAGGGTTATGTACACTATAGAAGTTATGAAATTTTTCTTCTCGCTTGTTCTGTTGTTCTGCCGCTGGATTTTGGTTTCTTTCCTCAATAAGTTGAACCATTTTATGTAAAGTAGGGTTTAGGGTTTTTGTGGTTGTGGTATAAGTTGGAAATTTCGTGTATTTTTTTTTAATTCAGAAAGGATGTGAATGTTGTTTTGATGCGAATGTAATGCTGAAGAGAGTGGATGCTGCTAGATTTTGAGTTCATTTGTTGAGGAAATTTGTGTTTCGGAACTTTTCTGAAGTTGGGTTTTGGCATGTCTTGTCAGCTCAAAACTGAAATGTAAGCTAACGGGTGATACGGTAAACAAGACTGAGGAACATATTTGGAAGCATATCACTGGACGGCGCTTCCTCAACAGATTAGGTATCTACTATGAAGCTTGATTAGAGTTGACTAGATGGAAAACTTGTTTGTTATAAAAAAATTAAGTGGTTGGATTGTTCCTTATATGACAGAGGAGAAGGAACGAGAGAAAGAGTCTGGATCTATTCCAGAGGAAGGTGGAGAAACACCGGCAAAGGAAAATGGCGTAAAGGAAGAAGAGAAGAAAAAGAAGAAGAAGAAGAATAAGAAAAAAGAGAAGAAGAAAAACAAGAAGTCAGTTGAAAAGGAAAAGAATGAAGAAGATGTTGCTGATGAAGTCGAACATGAAAATGATGAAGCTGTTGAGGAGGAGGAGCTTGAATTTTGGATGCCTCCAGATGGAGAGAGGTGGGACTTTGATGATGGAGGAGACCGGTGGGGCTCAGATTCAGACTCAGAAGAGGAAATGAATGAGGAAGAAGACTCAATAGGTTTGTTCACTTGTATATCTCATTACTACTTCTTTTGGTGTCATGGATTCATTCTATGAATCTCAAGTAGGAGTCTTACTTTGTTAATAACCTGCAAAATAGGTGAATTTGATGAAGATGGAGAGATTAGTATGCAAGAGTCCATACTGATAGGTGAAGTTGATGAAGATGGCAAGATTGTTTTGGATGAGACTCATGCCAGGTACCATAAATTTTTATATCTGTATTGTTTTTCTTTGTACCGGATAAAAATGGTTTTAGACATTCAATTTAATCCTCATGTTTGTTGTGAATGTTGAAGGTAGACAAAAGAGTATGTAACTTTTGTTTGAATCAGAAAAGTATTTAATATCAGATTCTTAGTATAGATTGATATATACTGATAGATAACGAATGAACTTAGAACTGTGTTGAAGCAAAGTTAGGTGTGTGTTCTTCTTACTATTAGATTAGGGTAGAGTTAAGTATTCGTATTACTGAAGAGTTTAATGAACTGTGTTGGTAGCAGCAACAAGAGGAAACCTGAAGAACTCAGTTCCAGTGACCTTCCTTCGAAGAAGAAGAACAAGAAGAAGAAAAAGAAGAAGAATGTCGAAACAACATCGTCATAATAAGTCTGATCTGTTTTGTATTTCACTATGTACTTGCTCTATTTCAATTTGTGGGCTCAGTTTTGATATAATTATTGGGGATGGAAAACGGATAAGTGATTCTTTTCTATTCAATGGTGATTTACTTATCAATGATTCGACCTGTTGTTACATCCACGAAACAATGTATTTTTCTCGCAAAAGCAGATTTTATTTTAAAAATGGAACATGAAAATCGCAAATAAGAAGATTTTGCAGTTTTCCTACAACAAATGCATCATAACTATGTATGAATGTCGTGTAATTTACACTTCTCCATTGCTCACACGTAAACAACCCTAAACGCTGCGTATTTTCCTCAGCTATGCCTCTTTGATGCTGTAAATCTCATTCATTCACGAGTCGCATGTTGCCTGTTAGATTTCACGACGCTGAATTGGCGGGCACGCTCCAAAGTCTCTTTCTGGCGATCAAAACTCTGTCGTCTTTGGTCGACAGAGAATCACCTTTTGGAGTTGTCTCTGTGGACCATTTATCCCATTTCAACAATAACAGATACTTCTTGATGTAGCTAATATTGTCTGTTGTGTCACGAATTATGACAAATCCTTCTGGGCGTAGTATCCGATCCATCTCGATAAGCAGATCTTCAAAGCTGCATCCACGTGTTTGGGTTTCTGTGAACGTGTTCCATGCGTGGATAAGATCAAATGTTCGTGGGTATGTGTCAAAGGCTTCACACCTGCAAAGAAAATTCATTTAACATGATTGGATTATGCAAATGTCTCGAGATCAAGTCATTTACATACCAATCATGAGTGGCTCCGATAAGGCCACGGTCGTAGATGATCTTCATTCTCGGAGAGGATTGAACGGGCATGACATTCATTACCCATACATCTTTATCGTTTAGAGCAGCTGCAAAACCGCCAAGGTTTGAGCTCATGTCCATCACGTTTCTTATGGAGTTCTTTTGCACCATTAGTTTCAGCAGTTTCCAGTATTCTATCACTCTAAGCCGCCATGTTTCCTACACTCGCACCCAACTTTAGTGAGCATAAAGAAGTGTTTGGATGTAGAGAGGCATGGCAGTTTTGAAATTTATATTTTTAAAATCTGGATTACTCAAACAGAGCTTTCCCTGTAGGGAGAGAAGAAATACCGTATCTTCACGGAATTGCTCAGGAGTGACACCAATTTCTTCAAGACGTGGTGGAGGAGCTGTCAGCCTCCGTGGCCAAGGAACGAGCCCACTCCATCTTTCTTTGTGCATCCCTGGGTAAATAGAATAAACATGCAATGAATAACAAACTTAGTGAAACTTGATATTATATAAGGTTGTGATGAGATGCGGATACTTACTCACTGAGTAAGGTGATATGCAAGCCTTCATTGAGACGTTCCAAGTTGCATCTGGGTCATCTCCAGAAGGACAAAGCGGAGGCAGGACACCCGGATCCCTCTTCAAGTAACAGCTGTTGGATATCGGTTTTCCCCATATAACAGATTGGTCTCGTTTGGCAACGACCTTCCAACACATTCTCTTGAAGAGATCATGCATCGCATTCCCAATCTTTCTATTTTCTGGGTCGTGTGCGTAAGCTTCAGGCGACGAGTATACAAAGTAGCCACCAGGTCTGAGCAACCTATCAAGTTCCAGCAACAAGATCCCATCTCTTTGAAGCCAATCTATCCGACATCTAGAGCAATGAGCAAGTTCAAATGATCTACTTGGGTATGGAAGCCGCTTAGTCCCAAGAACACCAAGTGTTGATGGAATCCCTCGTTCTAGAGCAAACTGGATCTGGTTCTGGTGGACATCATTAGGAGCAAGAGACATGGCTATGATGTCATGTGAAAGAAGATAGGCTCCGAAGCTAGCTACCCCGCAACCAACATCAAGAACATTCCGAATGCTTCCCCCATTGTTGAGTTTGTCACCAGGGAATTTCAGCATCTAAAGCAATAAGCAGTTTTTTTTTGTCATCTGAAAGAAGAACTTGAAAATAAAAAACAGAGCCAATTAATTGCAGAACTATGCTCCCTGGTATAGGAGCAACAGAATGTCCCACATAATTTTCGGTCAAAGTAGACAACCCCCATACTTCTTCTAGTCAAATAGTGTCAATGATAAATGTTTCATAGTGCTAAACCCTTTTATGATTAACGTTCACTAGCTAAAGCAACATTGGTAACAAAAATCAAGCGAAAGAGGCGCAGTTGTTTTTAAGAGTCGGCTCTGCCCTGAATATTCAATAAAGCAAAGAAGTACCAAATAATGGTAATTGTACGTACCTGAGCAAGGGACACAATGTATTTGTCAGCTCCGTTGTGGAAATGTGTTCCTCCACCAGGAAAATTGATCTTATCACCATTAACAACCATCCAATTCTGATCAGATTTCTCTTGAGCAAGGTGTGTGTGCGGGATATTCGCCTTCCACACCTCGTCTCTACTCACAGGCCACCTTAACGGGATCTGAAAAACTCCATAAACTAAATCATCATTAACCCCAACACCAGGAAAGAACTTATCAAATTCTGTAACACAAACAGAAGTCCGACCTTATAACCAACAGGAGGCGGAACAAGGCAATTGAAACGCCGTTCTGGTGGAGGACAATGATGCTCATAGTGCTCCATCAACGTTAAATTGAGTTTCAATTTCAACTGGTAATGAAGGTTTCGATCCAAACACGGTATCAACTCCGAGTGTCTCGAATCACATATCTGCACAGGATCAACATGAGTACAACCACTACATGAGAAACCTAAATTCAACGAAACTCACTAAATCGACAGAGATCACTCCTCCACTACGTAAATTAACACAAATCTTAACTTAAACACTACAAATTTAGAAATCTCTACTCAATTAGAATCAAATGATTCGATTCACGAACCGGAACACTTTTAGGAACTTCGAAACGGCTCACTGCAAGCACACTATCTCGATTCCTCACGGATCCGATTCCGGTGCGAACGCGGTGATTAGATCCATCAAACTCATCGGACTTTCTGGATCCGGGAGCGAAGGAAGAGCCGTAGTACAGGCAAGTTAAGCCGAGTAGAGCGATGAATCCGACGAGAACGTAAGTGAAGAGCTTCGGAGTCGGACGGACTCGCTCAGTTCTGAAGTGTTTCATACTCAGCGTCTCCGGATCCGGATCTAGATCTGACCCGATACTGAGGACCCGGAAATCTAGCTACCGGTGAAGAGTGGATAGTGTGAGCAACAGTAGATTCCCGCGAGGTCGAAGACGACGAAATAGACCAGTGTCGGATTTTACGTGCAAGGGAATATTTGGTGGCTGTGATTCTATGTGGCAAGGACTACGATTGTTTATATGCTCCTTAACTAAAACACGCGGTTAAAAATTAGTGGGCCTGTATGGGGCATACATGTGCTTTAAAGCATAATATTGGGCTTTATATTTATTTATTTTGTCGTCTATTGGGCTTTATACTTGTTTTTTTCGATCTTTAATTTTGTCTCGTAACATTTATATCTTTTTATGAAACGGTCAAACTGAAACACATTAAATTGCAGAAGATGTTAAATCATCAATAGATTCCATTAATTTCAATTCAGTTTTAATGTTCCTATACTATTATGAGAAAGAGTGTTAATAAGTTGACAAACAAAAGATATATACATTTGTTATTCAAACATCGTTCTTACCTAGTGATATATGGTATAATGGTCTGCGTTAGTGTCGTGGAGTCACTAGTCATCACCACCGATATTTAGGATTTACATTTATATAATGCATATTATTAACAAAACCCAAAAGATATATTTGCTATTCTAGTTTAATCCATTATATTCGAAATGCTTTTATGAATTATAGAGTAACTAATATGAATTCTCTAATTACTTGATGGCCTAGTGGTTTCAATGGGCTTTCTCACACACGACTGCCAGAGGTCGCGAGTTCGACTCTCTGTCGGCGGGGTGGAACTGAAACCTCTCCAAATAAATCCTGTTGTAGATGGCCCCACGGGGTTTCTATGACGCATTAAGGATTTTCCTGGATATGGGGCCTTTCGGGGTGGGGTCAGTCACTATAAAAAGTTTACCCGTAACAGTTTTTAAAGAAAACATAAAAACCTGCGCGTGGGCTACACGCGCCCCCAATTCTCTCTCAAACAAGGCGACTGCGACAACCCTAATTGCAGATCGATTTGCCTCTCCGGCAACGGTGTTCTTTGCTGTTTGTCGGAGAGGGCTTCTCTCCTTCTCCTTCTCTTAAGTCTCTGTTTGCTTCCTCCGTCTCTCTTTTGATGCTCCGATGCCCTGTCCGCAGCTAGCTTCTCGTCTCTTGTTGGTGGTGAAGCGACGAGTGCTCTCGCACGTTCAATGGACAGTTCGCCTCGCTCTCCCGGTGAGCCTGGTTGTCAACGCTTGAGGACGGTGTTGTTTCTGGTTGTCTCCTCCGGCGAGATTGGCTTCGATCTATCCTCGTGCGCGTGTCTCCCTCCGCTTTTGGTTGTGGCTCTGGTGCGGCGGATCTAGCAGCGTTTTGCTCCTTGCGGCGGGACCATCATTTGGTCTGAATTTCTGGTGGTGCATCGCCGTGTTTTTTCAGACATCGCCGGTTCTCTTGTGGTTTGGGCTTTTCGGTGTGTTTGCGGAGTGGCGGTTCTTCTCTTCTCGGGTCTCTCCACCTTAGTTTTCTCCGCTCCGGAGGTGGTTGGATTGGAATCTATCAAGCGTCTCTTGTGGAGGCAAGTCACAGGATCGTTTTGCTCTTGTGGTTTGTTCGTGGCGGTTAGTGGCGTTGTGGTTTTTGTTTCAGGTGGTCAACGTCTCTCCTCCATTGGTGGGCAGTTTAGGGTGGCAGCCTCCTCGGCCATGGCTATGGCGTTTCCATGACTTTTTCGCTTGGTCCCTTTCGCTTCGGCTCCGGTTGCTTTTAGGTGGAGTTTTTGTGGTTTGTTGTCGTCGGTGACGGTTCATTTTGTGCAGGTGAGCTTTTGGGTGCTTGGCTTGGTTTCACGAGGGTTGAATAGAGGCGGCGGATAGATCTAAGTGGCGTCGCTAGCTCGCTGAACTAGTGTAGAAGTCCGCGGTTGTCTATGCGTTTTTGCGTTAGTTCTCGGAGAAGCTGTAAGCTTCTATCACGAAGTTTTGAGGACGGGCTTCGGATAGATTGGCTCGTGGCAACAACGATGAGGACTCCAGTTCTTCGGTTCTGTGGCAACCACGCAAATTTCCGGGTTTCGCGATCTCGGAATCGGTGTTTCCCCTCTCGACTTCGCTTTGTTCGTTCAGTTTCGATCCGAATCTTTTTGAGTAGTAATGTTGTTTTTAATTTTCTGTAGTGTGCTTTAATCTGTTTCTTGTATCCTCTGTAACTTCTGTCACAAATTCAAAATGGTATAAAATTTCACCTTTTACCAAAAAAAAAAAAAAAAAAATTCTCTAATTACTTGGTTTGGAAGTGCAGTCCACGTACTTCTTGTTTGCTCCTTGAAGGAATTGTCCAAAAAAAACCAAAAAAAAAGAGTTGCATAAATCACGGGTACGAAGTTTCACACTTTAATGTAAGTCCATTTAAGTTTCACGTGTTGTGTCTTGGTCACCGAAGGAAGCGAAAAACTTTTATACAGAAATTAAGACAACTTTAGTTAATCAATTATTAGCATGTTCAAGAACTCTCGACCAAAAAAAAAAAGACGAATGGATGATAATTTAATAAAGTCAAATTTGCAATATTTTTAGTCTACAAGGTGAAATATCCTAACGAGTACTGTAACGAAAAGGGAAAATGACGTAGTTAAGGAACATTGACAATTTTTAACCGTAGGACGAAGGAAAGATATTGAAGATAGGATTGTCACGTGGCCGGAAACTTCTGATAACCATCCATTTTTTTCCCAAGGAATTTATTGCATTATTATTATTGTAATACATTATACACTATTAGTATTTTCCCAAATCATACAAAAGAAGAATTTTTGTTTGGCAGTCCTATTTATATGATACATCATTTATAAGCTTCTGGGTTGCATTATCTTTTACTAATTATTGATTATGTTTTTCTTCTTTAAGTATTTTGTATTCATATAATTAACATAATTAATACAATCCTCTAGATTAAAAATTTGGAAAAAATATTAATTTAGTTTCTTTTAATGTATTGACTATTTGTACTTTTCAAGAAATGGTCAATTTAAGAATTTCAAGAATTCAAAGAAATTGTCAATCGATACCATTATATGACTTTGGATTATCGATAATATATTTATAGGGCCAATTGTTGAAAGAGAGAATAATAAGTGGGGTTAAATTAGAAGAAGTTCCACCACCATTTGCGTGCTTCACACTTTTTTAAAAAGAAAAGTGATTAGTTTCCTAATGATTTGATAGAAACAAACCAAATACAAACAGAGGAAAGTGAATTTGCTTTCGAACAAAAGGAGGAAACTTTAAAAGCGAACTCTGTAGGATTCGATCCGCCATTGAAGCTCCTTTGACTCTCTCTCTCTCTCAAACACTTCTCTGATTCGTCATCCCGCTGCTTCGTTAAGTTTAAAGGTAGACACTTTTCCTCTCAATCGATTTGGGTCATTTTCTGGTGAATGTCGGGAGATTCAGTCTCGTATTTATGTTTTTTTTCGATTTTGGGTTTTTCTTTCGTTTAATGAATCAGAGAATGTTTCGGTTCAATTCGGGGAAATATCGCATTCGAAAGCTCGTAGATTTGTCAGAAACTGGTTTTTGTTTTACTTATTCTGGGTTAGAGTGTTGGAGTAGGTTTTCGTAATTGGACTTTTATCTTAATCTAGAAGTCACTAAATCGCGTTTTGGTTTGTGGAGAATTACGTGACGTGATTGAATCTACTTTCTTTATATAAACATCACTACCTACCTTCGATTTAAAAGCTATTTTCATTAGCGGTGAGAAATTTCAACATCTGTCAAAGATAAAGCTTTCGCCTTTTTTTACGAATTAGGTATAGGTAATTGCATCTTCTAGTGAGTTGTTAATGTCAGAATCTTAACAAAGTTTCTGCATTTTCTTTCTGGGGTTTCATGAATATACTCTAAATGCCAAATCTTTGTTTTGCAGGTACTGAATTGACTTGAGAGGTTTCATTTGAATCTGAAAAGGTTTAGTTTTTTTCAAGTTTGATGGGGACAGGGAATTCAAAAGAAAACTGGAGACAGTCATCGCTTAGGTCAGCTTCAGCTTCATCAGCATCACCATCTTCATCTTCATGGGCTTCTCATCAAAGTTATCCTCAGTATGGTGCAGAAAGCTATAACTATCCTCCTCCACCTTCTTATGCTCCACCTCCTGAGTATACGCAACCTCCTCCACCTTCATATAGTACTCAGCCTTATTCTGCTTCGCCTTATTCTGCACCGCCTTCTCAAAGCTATGGTAGTGATATTAAGAAGAGGTTGGAGCGCAAGTATTCGAAAATTTCTGATGATTACTCTTCTTTGGAGCAGGTGAGCTGAGTCTCTCTTGTTGGATTTTAGCGGAATCTAGTGTGTTTCTTTGATGATTACAAAATTTGAAAGCTGTTGATTCTCATGGGTTTGACAGAAAAGTTTCACATTATGTTCTATTTTCGTTTAGGTGACCGAGGCTCTTGCACGGGCAGGTCTAGAATCTTCAAATCTCATCGTTGGTATTGATTTCACTAAGAGTAACGAATGGACAGGTTGGTGAGATTCAAGATTCTGTCTTTGGTGTAATGCATCAAATGGTTTCACACTCAAAAGCATCTTTTTCTTGTTTGATAACAGGGGCCAGGTCCTTCAATAGGAAAAGCTTACACTTCATAGGCAATAGTCCCAATCCTTACGAACAAGCTATAACTATCATAGGAAGAACCTTAGCTGCCTTTGACGAGGACAACTTGATTCCATGTTATGGTTTTGGAGATGCATCAACACATGATCAAGACGTTTTCAGTTTCAATTCAGAGGATAGATTCTGTAATGGATTTGAGGAAGTACTTGCTCGGTATAAAGAGATCGTGCCCCAACTTAAGCTCGCAGGTTTACTTCTTTCCCTTACTATTGGCCGCATTTATATGAAATGCTAGCTAAGTTCTTAAATGTGAATTGTTGAAAAATTTTCAGGGCCAACCTCGTTTGCTCCGATCATCGATATGGCCATGACCATTGTTGAGCAGAGTGGTGGGCAATATCACGTCCTAGTGATAATAGCAGATGGACAGGTACTAATAATACCAGTAAAATTCTTTGTTTTTATGTCAAGAGAAGAAGCCTCAATGAATTTTTTCAGGTTACAAGAAGTGTTGACACGGAAAATGGACAGTTAAGTCCCCAAGAACAGAAGACAGTAGATGCGATCGTGCAAGCGAGGTTGGAATATTGTCCAATCTTTTGACGTTGTTTTCTCCATTGAAGTTATATTGGGGCTGGTTTTTATTATATGATTATTTTCTCTATGATAGTAAGCTTCCTCTATCAATCGTCTTAGTCGGGGTTGGGGATGGACCTTGGGACATGATGAGGGAATTTGACGATAATATCCCGTCCCGAGCGTTTGATAATTTCCAAGTAAGTTTCTTTTTAGCTAATTACATCGACGTTTGGTGGTGTTTTAATCTGATTTTCTGTTTCTAGTTTGTGAACTTCACAGAGATCATGTCAAAGAACAAAGCTCAGTCCTTGAAGGAAACTGAGTTTGCCCTTTCTGCTCTCATGGAGATTCCTCAACAATACAAGGCGACAATAGAGCTTAACCTTTTAGGGTAAATCCCCAAACATAATCTTTATCAATTTGGCTTCAATTTTCACCCCAAAGATCTCAACTTTGTCTTGCCCTATAACTTCTTCTGCAGAAGAAGAAATGGAAGTATCCCGGAAAGATTCCCTCTTCCGCCTCCAGTGCACGGTGGATCATCGTCCTACAAGAGTCCAAAGCCTTTCCGTCCTCCAAGTTTCAAACCGAGTGTTCCTCCTCATCCAACTGAAGAAAGCTATCACGTAAGGTCTAGTCCCGTCCCACCCCCTACAAACTCTGCTTCTGATAACCAGGTACTTCTAAATCAGAAAGATACTTTGAAATCAGTCTGAAACGTTATTTGAAAAAGTTCAAAACTTGATGCTATTGGATCTTTTGAACAGCTATGTCCGATTTGTTTGAGCAACCCGAAAGACATGGCCTTTGGTTGTGGCCATCAGGTAAATGCAACAAACACAATTTCCATCTTTCTTCTACTTAATCGATTTGAAGATCAAACTAACTTGGCTTCTGTTTTGATACAAGACTTGTTGCGAGTGTGGACCAGGTCTTCAAATGTGTCCGATTTGCCGTGCACCAATCCATACAAGAATAAAGCTCTACTAACAAGTAGACCAGATCGACGACCCTTATCTCTTGTTCATCTTCTTACAACTACTTTTGGGAATTTAGTTTGATCTAATCACTGAAAATTCTCCGAGAAAGATCGGATCTTTGTATAAAAAAAGAAGTCTTTGTTTGTTGATTCACTTTCCTAACTTAATCTTGTCCCAAAATCTTTGACTTCTATCTTTCTTTTTTCTTTGCTTGGAGTAAAAATGTTGTTATTCATGTCAACATGTGTCCATGTCTTCTTTGTTTTTTTTTCTTTCTTTTGATGCTTTTTTGTTCATAGAAATTTGATTGTTATAAATTGGTTTTTTTTAAAAAAATTCAGAAAATCATAAGAGATGTATCATGTATGTACACCTACTTTTTCTTTCATATAAAGAGCCTCCGTGTTAGCTATACTATACAAATCACATGCCGTCCGAAAAAGTGTAAGTTATATACAGTTCAAACCAACTAACCTCGTACTTCAGTAACAATGATAACTATGGAAGTTCCATGCTAATCCAACTTACGCTAAATACAATAAGTTCCATTACTTCAGTATTAACAGAGTTTTTAGACCGAATTTCAGATTAAAAAAAATAGAAATTAGTGGCGTCACATTCTAAATGTAGATTTAATCTATAGAATGACGGTACCAATTCTTCTAGAGCAAATATATTTCATCATTTTTTATAAGTGTAATTCATCACATATATTACAGTGACATGCTCACACATTTTTACTTCTTATACTATGTATATAAAACTATTTATTGCAGGGGGGATAAACTGAAAAAGAATATATTAAAACTTCTGCTAAATTAAATTGAGGTATCGCATTAAATTCACGTACACACACCTAACTACTTCAAATAAATCGACCCACCAACCATACACATTGAAACAATGACAACTCATATAATTGATGAAGTACATTTCTCAAAGAAATCTCTTGAAAACTATTCACAATCACCATTCGATCTAATCCATTTTCCATGGCTTCCTCTCCCAAAATCACTAATCTCCCTTACAAGAGGCTTTCTCTAGAAGACGATGTCTTCGGCGAAACAACAAGAAGAAGATCGTCATTCTACTCTTACAGGTTTTGATTTTATCTAAGTGTACACAATCATCTTCATTACAAGTGTTTTGATATTACCGAAGATTTTCATGAATCATCTTTTTCTGTTTTTTGTTATACAGGTTCAGGAGAGTGGTGTCATTGGGAGGAAGAAGGAGGATTAGGGTTAGAGTTAAGATCCGAAGACTTAGAGGATTTGTGAGAAAGAAAGCGAATAGGGTCAAAACTGGAATTTTAAAAATATTGAAGAGGTTGAAGGAGAGTCAATCACACTTTGGTGATCTCTTTGCTGGTAACTACCTTTTCATGCAAGTTAATCCTTCTTCTCTTAACACTAAGTATGTCTTCGACAAATCTTTTCAAAGCCAAAATGGTAACATCCCCTCTAGATTATCTTTTCCTAGAGTTCTTATGTAAAGACCAATAAACAATAACTATAGTTATGTTTCTGTATTTTTCTAATTACATGTGGTTCTGTGTCTGGTTTTGTAACTTTTTCAAGAAAAAATTAAATTCAAATATTCATATAATATAATGGAATGGATTTGGGGTCGAAGATACTAATGACTTTATAGTTTATAGTATCTACACACAGCATACAATTGATAGGATTGAGTTATCTTTAAAGTTACTAGATTACTTAGTAAGTAGTAACACTAGATATTTGAACGCGGATATATAATTTAAGAACTCGAAATATTAAAAATTTAGATAATTTTTCGAGCAACAAAATATAAATATACTATATCCAAAGGCAAATACTCATTTTTATTTCGAAACTCCAACATGTAACTAATCGATACACCCAACTCTATGACTAGAGATGGTACTTAATATTTGGGAATGGAGTATTATGTTGGACATTACATTTATTCAAAGTTAAATAAAATTTCCATCTTAGATGGATTCCTTATTAAGGCAGCTAATCTTCAAGGATTTAACTTGTTGGCTCTATCTCCAAAAGCATGCCTCTCTTAAACTCCACGTAAGGATGTGCTATTGGCATTTCATCTGACTTTATTTTCCACCTACCATTATAAAATAAATTTCTTAGCTATATTGAACATTAAAACATGATAAAACACATATATTTTCAAATAAAAATAACAGAAACATGAGAAACGAACAAAAAAACGATTTAAAAATCAAACCAACCAAAAGTTTAACCCAAAATTTAATAGATGATTATGTCGGATAAGGCAGAGTTCACTAATTAAAATTAGTCAACTAAAGAAAGTGATTAGACAAACCTATAAGAGAGGACAAGATGATGAAGAAAGAAAGCAATTTGGAGTTTGCCAAGTTCACCACCAGGACATACCCTTACTCCTCCTCCAAACGCAGTCGTTTTCTTGTTCATCTTCGCCTTATCCTATTTATGTTATTAAAAAAAAAATAACATTTCATATTTCACTTTATTTTTTGGTTACCATTTGAATGTATCTGTTTTAAAATAATTTACTTACGGTCCATCTCATGGGATTAAATTCAAAAGGATTTTCATGAAGAGATGGATCAAGATGTACTGCTGTGAAGATAGGAAACACCTTCCATCCCTTTGGAATCACATATTCTGCAAATCAAACATATTAGAAAAACACTTATTTGATTTCTACAATTAATTAGCAAAAAGTTATGAATAAGATGATCGAGATTATTGTTAACCTTTGAATTTAATATCATGGGTAGCTTTTCTGTGTACTGTCTTGACAATATTTCCACATCGTAGTGCCTCAGACATCACCTGTAAATTCCGTTCAATTAATTTCATGATGTAAGTGAACATGTTATATGATTTTAAAGTAGTATCAATATATACTTTTTTAAAAAAAAACTTGGTTACCAAAACAAATTTTCGAAAAAAATAGCAAAAAAAAAACTGATGGGATGGGTTTATGAACCATACACATTGAGTGAATTCCATCTTCTGATAATCTTCCCAACTTAAAAGTTCCCCATCTCCTTTCTTGGCTCTAATGGCTTTATGTTCTTCCTGTATACGTTCACATAGATTAACATATATACGGATGTGTATACATGCACAAGTATATAGATAATGAGAAGAGAGAGAGGATATACCTTGAGTTTGTGAAGAAGATTTGGTGATTTTGCTAGAAAATAGACGACTAAGGAAAGAGAAGTAGCACTTGTTTCAAAGCCTCCAAGCAAAATGTCCAACACAATGCTAACTTTCTCTTCATAATTTAGATCTTCATTTGAAATTATCGCATCTAGAAAATCTTCTTCTCTTATGGCATTCTTCATGTCTTCTTCTTCACGCTCTCTTTGTTTTATCATCCCCATAACCCTCGCCGACAATCTCTTCCTAGCCTGGCAAACATTGAAAATGACTTATAAGTATAAAGTATGTATATAATGAATTTAATTTGCATATATAAATGTGTCTACATGTAAACCTTATGATAAAGCCTACCAGAACTGCAAAAACCCTAGAATCCAATTGTTTTTTCTTATAAAGTGGCTAAATATCTAATGTAAAATTACAAGAAAAGAAAAAAACCATAATTGAGTTTGATGTATCATGAATTGGATCTAACCTTAATTGCGTTTGTATAACCCGTTCCAGGAAGCGGTATTGGTAAGGAGATAAACCCTTTCATATAAGATAAAAAATCTTGCAATACATAAAGTCTTGCTGGGTCTTCTGGCTTGATGCTCAAGAGTTGGTTTACCATAACACTGAGAGTATACTGTATAATTCAACCGCAACAAAGATATCAAAATTAGAACAAGATCGACTGTATTAACTAGCTAGTTTTATAAGAATTCAATGATTAGTTAATTAATTACCATTTTAACTTCTTTATGGAATTCGACTTCTCGGCAATTTTTCCATGACTTTAGTATCGAGATAGAGAGGTTCTCTGCGCAGTGAAGAAAGTCGGGTTTCGACTTTGTGAGATTGATGAAGCTAATAATAACGTTTTTTAGTTTCCTGTGAATTTCTCCGGTGGCTAATAGGAGGGAATATTTGCCGAGAATGTCATGCATCGCTTTTGGATAATCCGATGTAAATAACTTCCCTTCGTTTTGAAGTATGAACATGTTGAGTTCTTGGTCACATGAGACTATTGCTTTTCCACCACATATATTTGACTTGAACACTTTTCCATACCTGAAAGGGTTTTACTTGGGTGTTTTAGTCATTAAGTGGCTAATAGGTTTTTTGGTTAAAGCCAATTTGGTTCAATTGTTTTCTGAAAACTGAGTTCCCATGAAGGGTGTAAAACGTTGTCTACTCAATTTAAATTTCGCATTTTAACAAAAAAAAAAAAAAAAAAAAAAAAAAAAAACAGGTTAATTATTACCGTGAAACACGTTGTTGCAAGAATGTGCCGATGGAGTCAGATCTATGAGGTTTGAAGAAAGAAACAGTTTCTCCAATGAAAGGCCATCCCATGCTGCCAGTTAGTGATGAATGATGATCTTTTGTTTCATTTTCCTTAGATATTGAGATATAAAGAATCAAAACAGAGACAAAGAACAATCCTAACGACAAGAAAATGGATAAGACGACCAGCATTGTCTTTGAATTAGATTAAGATCCCTTTTTGATAATTGAGTATCTCTTATGATGTTTTTTTCTTGGTCTATCTATACACCTCTATATATATACACACACACTCACACTTACCCTTACACACACACTCACTCACAAACAAGCAAAGATAGTATGTCGAAGGTCCTCTGAACTAAAATCTAAATATTAATTAAGTTCCTTTTTGTGATGAGACAAAAAGAGAAACCAACAGCAATTCTTTTTTATATACAACAGAAACCAACAATTCTTTCTATAATCATTCTTAATATTGACTAAATTAATATTTTATTGTGTAAATAAAAAGAAAGTATATTGCACCCAAGAAATATATATAGACTCATGCATCCTTCAGATGGAAGAAAATTAGTGATAACAATGGAAATATGACTATTCTCTCCATAAGATAACATGTAAATTTTTTTCTAAATTTTGTCATGTGTAAAATCTTTTCTATTAAAATAAATAATTTTATTTAGTAAAAAATCCAGTATTATTATATTAGATACTAAAAATTAACAATATTCTATATAAAGTATTTCAAATTATATTATTTTGTCAACTATTCCAAATTATTACATATCTCTATAGTATTGGAAATTTGGAATAATTAATAAAATATGAAAAAATAATTAATAAAACATGTATATAACAAGCTAATTAAGAACTGTATCTACTTTTGATATCCATATAGTTTGAGTATTTAAAAACATGATTATTATACAATCATATAATTTCACTATAATTAAATAACTAGACCATGAGTCCATTACAATTTAATTGAAATTTTATATCGTTTGCTATTAAATATATTTTGAAATATTGTACAAATTTTTTAGTAATAAAAGTTAGCAATAAGAGATATCAATTCAATATACTTAGAAATGAAAATAAAAATGGTAAAACCGGCGGTGCACCAAAATATTACTATTCAACTATTGTTTTGATTGGTAAAAAATTATGTTAACCCAAAAGAGAACATATAAGAACTAAAAAAAAAATTATTAAAATAAATTAATTTATATCCATTTACATTTTAACTATTTTACTACTCCCTCCGTTTCAAAATATAAGGCGTTTTAGCTAAAAGCACGCCGATTAAGAAGATCTATTTTTTAAAATTTAAACCAATCATAGAAGAGACTGCGTAATAAAAATAATCATAAAATATTAAAGTAATATATAATTTGCATAGAAACTTGAAAACGACTTATATTTTGAAACAAAAAAGTTTCTCCAAAACGCCTTATATTTTGAAACGGATGGAGTATTAAGAATAAAATCATGTATTATATATATTTCTTTTTTTTCTCAAAGTAATGGTGGCGGTACAAAGTACAGAACTAGTGATACAAATTACAAAAGCTTGTGCTGCCAACAATTTTTTTTGTAGTGCCAACTCCTTAATTAGATCATTACTAATTAGTGCTAATATCTAAAATCTCATGGAAAGGATTTCATGGTTAACTAGCTAGAAATTCAAAAATAATAGAAGATTTTAATACTTTGTTTAAACCTAAAAAAGAACCCCGTAAATCTATCGAGTCAATCAGACAAAATAATTGAGAATGCAGAAGAAAAAAGGTAAAATAAGAGGAATGTAAGAAGCTAAATGATGAAAAATTGACGCACGTGTACGCAATTTGGGACCCTCATGCAATAAGTTTGTTGGTTTAAATTTATGTTCTTTCAAATTTAACTCTCCATCTACGTAAATTACACTTTTCGTTATCTTTTGACTTTTATTTTCATTCGTTTGTTGTTTTATCGTACGTTATGTTGTTATTAGACCGACCACCATATGGATAAACATACAAATTCGCTTTACGCATTAATCTGTAAGAAATTTTATTGTCTGCTACGGTGTTGTTAGACATCATAAAAAAGAGGTTTTAAAAAATTTATACTTTTTTATTTTTTTTTCTAAAACATTATATCACTTGATCCCATGCAATTCACAAAAAATAATAGCTAATTAAAATCCTATATAATCTTTTGATGATAGATATATGATGATGTACTCAATAGACATAAATCATAAATCATTTTTAATATATTAAGGGTTTTCTTTTGTCAAAGCATTTTAACATATGAGTTTTCATTTCAAAACCAATTGAGAATAAGTGAACTGATCAATTACATTTTAAACATTGTATTTATTGATACACGAATCACACAAGTACGAGTTCGGGATCTGAAGGGAAGAAAGAAGAATCTCTTATTAAAAGACGAGCCGACGATTACAAAATAGACGAGCTGAGAATTAAATTGATGGGCCGAGCCGCAAAGTTCTGATGACGGTTATACGGATTCTCTGCCAAAACCGTTATTTTTTGGGATCCCCCTCCAATCATTCCGCTTCTCCTTTTATAGGGTACGGTTGGTAGGGCATCCTTTATGTCCGAAATGCCTATTTTGCCCCTTATGGTCGGGGGGAGCTTTCTTGAGGGTTTTACTGGGCCTCTCTCCTTTATCGGGCTTTTCCCTTTTGTTTGTTAAGCGCAGAATAATTTAGATGGGGGTGAGATTTGGGCCTAGGCCCAAATCCACTATCAACAATATTGATATTTTCTAAAGTCATATGGGAACTCTTACCATCTTCTAAACACAAATTCTATATTTTGAACTTAGATCTAGTAAAACAACAACAACAACAAAAAAAGATTTTGTCTTCTAACGGGTTAAACAAGCAAGCAAGTTTTACTCGTGTTTCTTTTATGGTTCATTTCCATGAGCTTCACTTGTTGCCACGACGTTAAGAACTTCCTCGACGAAGCCCATGAGTACAAACTTCTTAGGCCCATTTTATAACAGGATTTGTTTTCTTAATTTAACATTTTCCGGATAATCTCGTTTTCCAGAGGTTTAATTTCCTTGTATTTGTATGAGACTTGGTCATGTCATCACGCATAGAAAAAATAATAGTAATAACTTAAATTGATAAAATAAAATTAAAAAATGTTAAGCTGTCACACAAGGCATGAATGAGTGAAGACCCACCACTCCAAAATTTGCTTTCCGCTTATAAATTTTCATGGACCCCCATTAAGCAAACCAACATACATACCCCTTCTTTATTCTTTTCTTTTTCTTAACAATAAACATATTTAATACTATTATTATTCATTCTTTTGTCATCTTATATTTATGTTTTATCGTTAGTTGTTGATATTTATTTCTTGTTCAATTGAATCATACCATTCCATTGTGCCTTTCATGTTCTCACTCTTATATTTGGCCATTCCAAGCGTATAAAAATACACATCTTTAATCATAAGTTCATAACCTATGATTTATCACTCCACCAACGCTAAATTATTAGCCTAAAACCCTTTTCATCTGCAAAAGTAAACATTTTTTAAAAGATTTGACATAACCTCTAACTTGTCTGCAAATCTCTATAGTTTTAATCTCTTATTATTCTCTTTTAATTTCAGATTGCATAAAAAACCTTCTACAGGGAAAGTAATCTTCAATTTTCTGTAATTAAATTATGGTAATTTAAAAATAATAATTCCTAAGCCAAAGCTCAAAACTTTAATAAACAGTTTTTGTTCATTCTCTTCCTTTACCATTTCAAGTGCCACTTTTTCTTCCTAAATCCCCTCTCTCTCTCACTCTCCGTTCCCGAGAAAAAGAAAAAGCTTCAATCTCAAATCTTTCAGCAGCTACGAAAATGTTCTGAAGAGACTGTGAAAGCAGAGAGAGAGAGAGATGGGAGGTGTGACGTCATCAGTTGCGGCGAAGTTTGCTTTCTTCCCGCCGAGTCCGTCGTCTTACAAGCTAGTCTACGACGAACTGACCGGACTTCTTCTGATGAACCCATTTCCTCACCGTGAAAACGTCGAAATCCTTAAGCTTCCGACACGTAGAGGAACAGAGATCGTGACTATGTACGTCAGACATCCGATGGCTACCTCTACTCTGCTTTATTCCCATGGAAACGCCGCCGATCTGGGCCAGATGTATGAGCTCTTCATCGAATTGAGCATCCATCTTAAAGTTAATCTCATGGGGTATGTTAAAGTTTCAGTCTTTTTCTCTTACATAGCTCTGATGATGATGATTAGCTCTTCTGGTCTGAAATTGTGTTCTGTTTTGTCATGTTTGTATCTGGATATGATCAAAGTCCAAGACTTTTTTTAATGGCTATTTAGAAATTTTCTATCTGGTCCCATGTGGGTTTTGGTATTAATGGTGTTTTGCTTAGTGAAAACGAATGATTTTGGAGATTTTCTTTCTTTTTCTGGATATATGTTAGATTTGGAGATTTCTATTCTTCTTGGTTTCTACTGTTTGATTGTTCTTTTTGGTTTATTATGATTTTACTCTGTATCCAGTTTATGCTGATCAAGCTTTTGGTTGAAACGTATAGATAAGTTGTTGTGGCAATATCAATTTCATGAAAGTCTACATGTTGTACTTGTTTTGAGTCTTTTGTTCATTGTCTTTTCCCAAATTTTGATTTGTTGTCTACTTTTGTTTTCTGTTTGGAGAAACAACTTGGTTGTGTTAAGATGCTTAAGCTGTTTATTTTAGCTCTTTGTATGTTTCAGATTGTGTTGAAACTATAATTAGCTCACTATAATCTTTATGAACCAATGCATCTCGCAACTTCAGATCCTTGATAACATTTAAAACCAAAAGAACTTCAGATGCTTCATAGCTTGATTCAGCTCTATAAATGTTGCTTCTCTGCTTTGGTATTTTCAGGTATGATTACTCCGGGTATGGACAATCTACTGGAAAGGTTTGTCTTTTTGAGCATCGACAAGTAGAGATATCGATAATGATTTTTAACCCATTCGAGTGAAAAACTAAATAACCGAACTTTTTTCGTGTGACTGCAGCCAAGTGAGCACCATACATATGCTGATATCGAAGCTGCTTATAAATGTCTTGAGGAAACCTACGGAGCAAAGCAGGAAGACGTAATCCTTTATGGCCAATCCGTTGGAAGTGGACCTACATTAGATCTTGCTGCTCGATTGCCTCATTTAAGAGCTGTTGTTCTCCATAGCCCGATTCTTTCGGGTTTAAGAGTAATGTATCCAGTGAAAAAGACATACTGGTTCGACATCTTCAAGGTAATAAATACATCATTCTTAGATGGATCATTTTCGATTTTCTTGCATTCCTCTATCTTCTTCACAGTGTTAGCTTTATGTAAACTTGCAGAATATCGACAAAATCCCTCTTGTGAATTGCCCGGTTCTCGTCATTCACGTGAGTTCCTTATTCATTTCATTCTCTTTTCCTTTTTATAATCCGGAAACTGAGTGTATATAACTCTTTCTGGTTGCAGGGAACTTGTGATGAAGTAGTTGACTGTTCCCATGGAAAACAACTATGGGAACTCTCTAAAGAGAAATATGAACCGCTTTGGCTCGAAGGTGGTAACCACTGTGATCTAGAACACTATCCTGAATACATTAAACACCTTAAGAAGTTCATCACAACCGTAGAGAGATCTCTGTCCTCAAGGGCGAGCACGGCCCAATCAGAAAAACAGAGCAGCGATTTGGAAATGCCGAGGCAGAGCGTAGATAGAAGAGAGAAGCCGAGGCAAAGCGTTGATAGAAGGGAGAAAGAGAAACCTCCAAAGGGTCCGTCGAAGAAGAGTAAGCTGAGAATCACATTCGAGCAGCACTTAGATCGGACTAGGAGGAGCGTTGACTTCCACGAAAAGGCAAGGAAGAGCGTTGACCATCATCAACATCATCAGAATCATCATCAGATTGAGAGAGGAAGGAAGAGTGTTGATAGATTGGATAGAGTACGGTCTGAGTAAACCGGATAAATCTACCACACGTATATAAGTTTTTTTTTTTTAAACAAGAACATTTGATCTTGATCTTGTTGATTGGCGATTCTAATGTTTATGTTTTTTGTTTGATTGTGAGTTATTCTATAGTTTATTTGGGTGTGATAAATCTTGAATGGTGACGTTTCAATATTGAGCAAACAATTGAGAGAAATTAGGTCTTTACAATAACCTGCTACTTAATTTATTTGACCCACCCAACTTTTTAAGCTTTGGTTACTGGTTAAAAACTTAAGAGTAGAGAAACAAGTAAAAAATCTAGCATTTCAAAAAAAAAGAAATTGCACTGCACATCATGACAACAATATCAGATGCAAATAACACAAACAAAAAGATAGAATTAAAGAGATGTTGTTTGTTTTCTAACTCTGTCAGACAGAACATTAACAAATGTCTTCCTCAGAAAACTTCACCATGCAGGAGTTTCTATGTTTTGGACCTTTGGTAATGACTTGTGTCAGTTGCCTGTATATATATATTTTCTTATGTGTAGCCAAATATTTGGGTTTTAGTTTGGGCTTAGTTCGAAAGTACAGTAAACTCTTTAAGATTGCCCAAAATGTATTTTGAGACGCAAGTTCTAATTTTCTGCAATACAATCAAACAAAAGTCATAACCTTAGTATTTTCTTTTAAAAATTGTGTAAGTATTCAAAAATAGAAAAATTGGTTTATAGTCCTGTGTTTATATTTTCCATATAATCTATTTTTAGCCTTATTATTTTAAAATACTTTCTAAAAGTAGATTACAAGATTCATCGTTTCTCTCATATCCATCAATTTCCCTAATTTTTCTCATCTTCAAAAACATATAAATTTACTCCCCCATGTCTAATTCTTACATCCTAAAGCTTTTGCAGTATTTCTCCATAGAATAAGAAAAATAAAACAAAAAAATAAAATAAAAAATACTGCTTTAGCTTTTGGAGTATTCTCCTTTTAATCTCAATAAAAATCTATAAAACCAGAAAAAAATGGCACGCCAATTTGTCGTTTTGGCCCTATTGGCTTTAACCATCGCCACCGCTTTCGCCGCTGACGCTCCCTCGGCCTCCCCCAAAAAATCTCCATCACCCACCGCCACACCAACAAAGGCTCCGACTGCCCCAACCAAGGCTCTTGTAGCTCCAACCAAGGCTCCGGCTGCCGCACCTAAATCATCCTCGGCCTCTTCTCCCAAAGCATCTTCCCCTGCTGCAGAAGGACCAGTCCCCGAGGATGACTACTCTGCCTCCAGTCCTAGTGACTCCGCCGAGGCACCTACAGTCTCCTCCCCACCGGCTCCCACCCCTGACAGCACCTCCGCTGTTGATGGACCAAGCGATGGACCCACTGCGGAGTCACCCAAGAGTGGTGCCGTGACAACCGCTAAGCTATCCGTTGTCGGCACAATCGTCGCCGTCGGATTCTTCTTCTTTTCTTTCTAAGTTAAATCGTCCACGTTTTGCTTAGATGGATCAGAAATTTGTATAATCTTTTGAGTTGAGGCCGTAAATTTATTTTATATATACGTTTATAAATCGAGATTAATTGGAGTAAATATGAACCTAAATGTCATTATGAAATTTTGTTAGAACAAATGTTTCATATTTTGTTTAATAAAATTATTTTTTGGAAATGCATATGATTCTTGTGGTCTAATGACTTTTAGTTCCTATTGTCATATGTTGTGAATGAATGTGTAGATATCATAAATGATATAAATGGATTTTTTACATTTTTATAATAAACTTTTGTTGGCAAATACTAAATGGTGTACTATTATGTCATTTATGATAAAGGCTAGTACACATTTTAAATCAAGTTAATAAATTTAGGATGAAAACCATTTTTGGTGTAAAGATTAGCCAATAGGTAGATAGATCAAAAAGCTTAGAAAATATTTAACTGTTCATAGAAAATAATAAACCTAAACAATATTTCGTTGGATTATTTTTTGAGTAATTTAAATAAATAAATTTTCACGATAATTTATATTATATATTTATACACTATTTTTTTTATTATTTTCTGGGTTTTTAAAATATAAATAAGAAAAATAATATTTTCATAGTTAAAATTTAAAACATCTTAGAGAGAATGTGAAATCAAATATTACGTTATGCAGACACTTCTTAATAATTAAAAAATAAAACAATAAATGTTTATAATAAAATAAAATAAATAATAAGAACAATAAGTTATTACAAAAATTTGTCTTATGAGGCAAAACAAAAATAAAATTAGTCAATGAAGGTAGGACCGTAACAATTGCTCTTGTTCCCGTGTATGATTCGCTCTGATTGGTTCCTTCTCTCTCCCACAGCTTTTTTTTGGTTTCCTCTTCAGCTTTTCTTTTTTGCCAACGTCAGGTTTCTTAAATGGGCTCATTCGTAACTCCAAATTTTGCGTAGTTTTTAACTTTTACCTGTAAAATACTAGTCAAATCTAGCAATTATTAACACGCGAGTTTTCAAAAGGCTATCTTTTTTATTCTAGACTTATCTTATTGAATAAAATTCATAGACAATTGTCATGTCCATTTCTGGTTGTTCTTTTCAAAATGTGAAAAAGCAATATATGATTTAAAACTGGTATGTGATATCCCTTAAGAATATTCTAATCGATCACGTTTAGATGGCATTATATCAATATTATTTTATTTACTACAGAATCCACTTTTGAAGGGAAAAAATCGATCTCCTTATGCATTTAGATTTTTCTAAAGTAGGCTTTAAATCTCTTAAAATTAAACCCATCAACTTTATGAAAATAAATGACGTTGCAGCCTTAGAGAAAATGTACAAGACAAAGAAAATGTATAGAACTTAATTTGGTTTCACGTGAATGTTATCACAAAAGAAAATCTAATTTTACGAAAGGTGTCACCAAAAGACAGTAAGAGTTCAGAATCCTACTGTACTATATACCACTTCATTTGTCATTGCTGTCGGTGGTAGCCAATTTACGATAAACCCAAGCTCAACAACATTATTTCCCTTAACGAAACTTAATCAATGAAGTGGGTTCATTTTGTTTTGTCAATTTATGAATTGGATTCGGGTTTTGAAATTTATTCAGTTTCACAATCTCCTTGCGTTTGATTACAGCGTGGAATAAAAATAATGCAAATGATATCTTCTCACGGAGGAATGTCGAAAGATATTTATATCACATTGACACTACTCATTAGATATATAATTTCCCATGTTAAAATGTTGCCTAAAGAAAAACTGATCATGTTAATTACATATGCTTAATGTCAACCTCATGTTAATTTCAACTAAAATATATGTAAATGTGAACTTTATATAAATGTTGGTGACTAATGCTCATATAACAATAATCCCAACCCTTTTAAATAAAATATGAACTTTATAAATGTTGGTATCTAAAAAGTAAAAGTTGAAAATAAGAATGGAGTTACCATTAATTAATAAAAAGCTTAAGACACAACAATGTATGTAATGTAATCTAATCCAACCATACTATCTCCTGCACATCCAAACAGAATCCAAGATTACAATAGCTTTATCCAATGACTGATCGACACGCGTCAAAAGGTACCATCACTGTCAGCTTTCCCTCTCGCTCCACCTACATACTTCTGAGTGAGAGAGAGAGAAAGAACAACAAAACTTAGAAAGCAGAGAAGAGTTAAGTGTTAGAGAGAGAGAGATCGGAGATGTGTGGCAACAAAACAAGTCCGGTCGTCGGAGAAGAAAAACAGAGTACGAGAACATCAAAGAGGATCAAGAAGAGAAAAAACAGAGAAGCTACCATCACCATGGAGGAAAAGTCTCCTTCCAATCTTGACGCGTCTCGTAAGATCAGAACAAAAACGAAAAAACCTAAATTTCTCAGTCTCAAGCTCGAACTCAACACTTCTCACGAGATCAACGAGAATTCCAGAACCAAGAAGAGCAAGAAGAAGAAGAATAAAAAACAGAGCAAGAAGAAAGAACCTGATACGACGCTGTTTAAGGAGAAGAAGAGAGCAGAGACTACTATGGGAGGAGGAGAGAAAGAAGAAGAGCAATACGACACCGTCGCAGCTTACCTCTTCAATTCCGCCACCGACAGTACAATTTCTTCGATCCACGATCTCCTCCCTTCCTCCGCCGCCGCCGATGTAGATTGCGGCGGAGAAAGGAATAATCTCTCTCCGTACGATCGTCAAGAGCACGGATCGTCGTCTTCTTCGCTTTTACGGACAGCGATGAGGAAAGGAGCGAGCGAGGAGGAGGAGACGACGGAGGAGCGGTGGGTGAGTTATTCAGAGGTTGTGGAGGAAGTGATGAGTCGGAGCGGAACTCCACGGTGTTGCGGAGGCGATGGAAACGATGGACGACCCTCGTTGGCTTTGAAGCTTGATTACGAGCAGATCATGGAAGCTTGGTCGGATAAAGGTACGCTTTATGTCGACGGAGAACCGCCGCAGACGGTGCCGGACTTGCATGCTTCCACTGATGTAAGTAAAACCATCTATTTTTTGTTTTTATTTGGTGTTAATCAATGCTTACATTGACTAATTAATTAGACTTAAAAATTACCGGTGAAAATTTTAATGAGATCACGGGTTCTTTTGAAACTGTAATGATGATAGTCTTACTAAGTTATTTATTTATTTATTTTGAGATTTTATAATAATATTTAAGCTCTGACTAGAGAATGAGAATTGTAACGGTAGATTGATTGACCGAGGTTATCGAATCATACGTTATAATGTTGGCAAAAGTGCTTATAAATAAAGAAGAAAGTATTTGACATTTTGTTCTTTGAGATGGTAAACATTCGTAGCTAATAATTAAGCAAGATTTGATAATTAGTGTGTTGTGTTGATGGTTTTAGGGGTTTACCGATGGCGGAGAGGCGGGTAGTTTATGGGCAGTGCCGGAGATGGAAACGACGGAGAGGTTATGGAGAGGGCATAGAGAAGCCAGCTTGCTTCGGTATAAAGAGAAACGGCAAAACCGTCTTTTCTCTAAGCGGATTCGATATCAAGTTCGTAAACTCAACGCTGAGAAACGTCCTCGTGTTAAAGTAAGCTCTTCTTCTTGTTTTTTCAACAATTTTCACGCACATTTGAGTCCAAATTTTGGTACATGATGTAGAATTATATTGAAAATCACTGAGAACTAAATTGGTTGATACGTGGAGTTGCTTATTCTAATTAATCATTGGTTTTTTTGTTCATCTTTTTTCAGGGCCGGTTTGTGAAGAGAGACGATTCATAAACCACCTAAGTGACGGGTGTTTGCCTGTTTGGTATCATATGATATTGTTATTTTGTAACTTTTTGAGAAGTCAGAGCTCAACCGGAGCATACCGAGATTTGAGGATGATATTGGTCTGTATAGGGGTCTTGACCAGCTCGGTTATGCAAAATTTTCGGTTTTGTTTGGCTGCATTAGTTCTCTTATTAGAAAAGTTAGCTAATTTGTACCAAATCATCTGAACAATAATGATAATAAAAATGGATGTTAATGATAAGTTCATAAATGGATCGTAGTTCTTGTTCTAACTTTTCTTCAACATATAACTAATTGAAAAATATGGGTTCTAAAAACTTTCACAAATATATAACATGTAAACATATTAGTTTACAACTTAGAGATAATCGAATGACTGTATGGAATCTCTAGTTTAATTCATGACAATCATAGCTATAGTTAATTTTCTTGATGTGATATTATGTCACAAAGAAATTGACAAACAACTAATTTGACAAATTTGTTTAGTTGTTTATACGATTATGGGGCAAGAAGTGGAAATGTTGTTAAGATCAAGAAGCTTTTTATCTTTGAAGGCAGGATCTTCTAACAACAATACTTTGTCTTTATCCCCAACACCAACCATGTGTAGATATTCATGATCCTCTCTTTCTTTTCCTTTGAATAATAGCCTTTGTTGTTTTGGCTCTAAACCGGTAAGCAATAATAATACCATCTTAAGTTCTCCTGTAAACCCATAAATAGAATCTTATGTTATAAATCTGATAAAGAGGATTTATAATATTAGTTCTTCTCTTTTTCTTTATTTCATGTTTTCAAATTTTTAGTTTTTAAAATACGATTTTTTCATAGTTTCAGATGATTGTAGTTTTCGTATACTCGCATATAATCTCTTAAATCAGTTTTAAATTTGATGAAATTTGAAAATGACATCAAACCAGTAGCTGAATAAGTCTCCCAAAAGATGAAACATAAAGGTTGAGAAATGTTGAGAGACAAGAAATCTACCAAAAGTGGAGGTGGCCTCAATGGAGAGATCATGAAAATGAGCAAAAGTAGAGACTCTAATGGAGATCAAGTCTTCACCAATACTCTCTTGTCTTTTTTGAACAAGCATGCCTCCTGGCCTAAGTTCCCATTTGATCTCATAGTTGCTGGAGCTACTATTGTTGTTGTTGCTAACTCCCTTTTGTTGTTGATCTTGTTGTGTGCCTTTGTTGTTGATTCTTTTACCAAATCCAAATCTAATCCCAAACCTCTTGGACTTAAACTTCATCATTTCTTTCTACTTTGATTTCTATGGAGTTTTTCTTTTCTGTTTTCTCTCAAGCTTTGGGATACATAGAACATGGAAACATTTAGGTGGTTTATATAAGAGACAGAGGTTAGCATAAGGACAAACCACATACATACTTGCATGTGCAAGTTGCTTTTTATATAATGTACAAGTCTTCCTCTTTTATATACTTTTTTGTTTATGTTTATGTAATTAACAATGTGGAGTCAATTGTTATAGTATAAGATATTAGCCATGAATAAGTGCCGACAAAGGATAAATCAGATTTAAATAGGATTGATCGAGACTGTTAAGAGAAGAGTTGCAGCACATGGGCGATGGTTCGACTGCTTATAAACAATGTTTCCTTGATTGGAGGATCCCGAACGCGACAAAATGTAAATAAATTTAAAACAATCAACATTATGTTACTAATGTTAATTAATCAAAATTATCTATTATGGGTAGGCTTTGTTTTGTCTAGGAATTTCGGCGTACCAACCTTGTTGTATTAAAGGTTATCTCAGTTTGACAAAGAAAATTCATACTTATTTTTTTTTCGGCCAACACTATATATTATCATGCTAAATGCATTACAAATTTTCGAAGGCTTTTCTATGGTGGTACTAGATTAGCGAATACATGAAGGTATTTACAATGCAAAAATGTTGAGAAAAAAACAAAGCAGAAATAACATATGATTTATATAGTTATTTAACCATGTATGATGTACCTAATCAAGTAAAAGGGACACTAGTTTAGTTACCTAATCAAGGAAAAGGGACACTAGTTTAGTTTGTTCTTTATTGCCAATGAAAGTGATTACGTTTCTTTCGGATGGGTAAATTTGAATCTTGTGAAAAGATCGCCATGTGGTAGGAGGGAGAGGACTGTAGGAGTAGGACCATTTTGGAAAATTAATAATGCGTATGGATTTGGAAACCTTGTGAAATAATAACGACAAATGATCAAATTATAAGAAAATGGCTTATTAATCAGGTCAAGGTTAGAAGAACATATATCACTGTGTGAGTATGTCTATGATCAATCTAAAATAAAATCTTCGACAAGATATTTCTTATAGAGATCAACAGCTCAGATTATAGTTTGGGAAATATCAGTATGTCTACTGCAAATCCAAATCTTAATCATTTTGCAACTTTTTATTAATGTCTATCTTTAATTTCTCGATGTGCTAATGTAAAAGCGGATAATCTGGCACGAACTTTTCGTGCAGAACCGCTTCGTATCACTTATGTAAACAACATTCCCCATGAATGACTTTTTTGAGCTCTACTTAATTTCAGATGACAAAAAAAAAATTAATATTAACAAAAAAAAATATATTTTACCTTAAAATATAATTAAATAATCATGAACTGAAATCCACGACTAATTTGCATTCAGTTTAGTGTTATAACTGTAGCAAATTATTCTAACTATATCAACAAATCCTGATGTATTACTTGCTATCTCATCTTTTGATTAACTAAATCAATGTTGTTTGTATTTCGTTTCATTTATAATTTTATCAATATTGTTTGATGTTTTCTCTTTCAGTATAATTTACATAATTTATCTATTTTAGATTTGTTAGCAATAGTTACGTCCATTGACCCTGTTTTTTCAGGTCTTAAACATCAGATTAGTGTTTGTGCCCAAAAAAAAAAAAAAAGACATCAGATTAGTGTTTAGTGATTACCTCCTGTGTCTTACCATGTGATTAATCTCTGATTAAACTATGGATCTTTAACATAACCAAACCATACATACACATGTATATAATCATGAATGTGATTATTGATGGACAAGATGAAATGACATAGCAACATGTTGTCGTAGCTAGAAGACGGCTTTTGAGATATGGTGAATCCCCATTTATATTTCTCCTTTAACAAACTTGATCCACCAACATGGTTGCCCATCATAATTATACATAGATACACATATGTAAATATAGAAAATGTAATATATATTTATCTATGCACACAATAATGTTTGTGGACATTTTTATACATGCATTATATGTTTATGTGCATGGGCCAGACATGTTTATTGGATTTTTACAAAGGAACATATATCCTTTGTACCCAACCTAAAGTATGGTCTTCAATGCATCTTTTGATCTTTATGTCATGTGGAATTTGTAATCTATTTCCGTTTGAATGAAAAGATACATAGAAATATTTTAAAATATAATTTTTGTGAAATAGATTTATAGTTACCATTAAAAAAAACTAATTTATCAAAACTAACACACCTTCATACAGAAATATTACAGAAACACTTTTTGACCTTATCTATTTTATTTTTAGCAAACAATAGCATTATTACGCAATAGATAAAAATTAAAACGCATATTTGCAGAAAAATAAAAACTATGAATTATCACCCACCATAAAGGGCCTTTAAAACACACGTATTGGGCCGAGTTATTGGGTTTAATTGTCTAAACGACACCGTTACATGGTTTTCTCTTGCAGAAGTTGAAGCTTACCCGCTCATGGGAGATTGGATGGCCACAAGCGCACCACACCATCACTTAACTAAACCATCTGTGTGTTGGGCTGCGTCTGAGTTTTCGAATTCGAGATTGTTGAAGAATCTGTTATCGGGGGGTTTTGTTGTGTTTCTTGATGAATTGTACAGAAAAGTTGCGACCTTGAGGAATTTCAGTTCAAGGGTTGGTTATTGTTTTTCCCGGTGAATTTGGCGGCAACATGCGAAATTGGAGCCTTTGGTTTCTCTTTTGATTGTTCTTGCTGGTGATATTGTGTTGGAAAAAGATGCAAGCTTTAAGCATTTGGCCATTAAAGTCTGGTCTTTTAGTTGGATCGAGATTGGAATTTGAGTTAGATTGTTCTTGTTTTGTAGTTAGCCATAAGTCTAGAAAGAGGCATTGTTCTACTGAACAGGGTTGCTTTGGTAGAATCTCTAGCTTGATCTTGGTTAGTAATAGGAAATTTGAAGGTTTGGCCATTAATCCTACCTCGAAAGTTCTGTTTCTGTGTGAGCCAAAGAGAAGTTTGTCGGGATCATCGGTTGGGGTGGGGTGGGCCACGGAGCAACGGGAGCTCGGGGAAGATGTTTCCAGGGAAGATTCAAGTTCAGTTTCTGTTGATCATTCTGAACCACAAACTGTAAATGGAGGAGAAAAAACCAATCTAAGAGTTGATGTTAGAGAATTGGCGTATAGTTTACGAGCTGCTAAGACAGCGGATGATGTGGATATTGTTCTCAAGGAGAAAGGAGAATTACCTCTGCAAGTCTATTGTGCTATGATTAGGGGTTTTGGCAAGGACAAGAGACTGAAGCCTGCGATAGCTGTAGTAGATTGGCTTAAGAGGAAGAAGAGTGAATCAGGCGGTGTCATAGGTCCAAACCTTTTTATATATAACAGCCTTTTGGGTGCGATGAAACAGTCGAGTGTTGGGGAAGCAGAGAAGATACTGAGTGATATGGAGGAAGAAGGGATTGTTCCAAACATTGTTACTTACAATACTTTGATGGTTATTTACATGGAGGAAGGGGAGTTTCACAAGGCCCTTGGGATTCTTGATTTAGTCAAGGAAAAAGGTTTTGAGCCTAACCCGATAACATATTCAACGGCTTTGCTTGTCTACAGAAGAATGGAAGACGGTATGGGAGCTCTCGAGTTCTTTGTTGAACTGAGAGAGAAATACTTAAAGAGGGAAATAGGGAATGACGCTGATTACGATTGGGAATTTGAGTTTGTTAAGCTCGAAAATTTCGTTGGTAGAATATGCTACCAAGTGATGAGGCGGTGGCTGGTGAAAGATGAAAACTGGACTACTAGAGTGTTGAAGCTTTTGAATGCAATGGACAATGCGGGGCTTAAACCGAGTAGGGAAGAGCACGAGAGGCTTATATGGGCATGTACGCGTGAAGAACATTATATTGTTGGTAAAGAGTTGTATAAAAGAATCAGAGAGAGGTTTCCTGAGATAAGTCTATCTGTCTGCAACCATTTGATTTGGCTGATGGGTAAGGCTAAGAAATGGTGGGCAGCGTTAGAGATCTACGAGGATCTTCTTGACGAAGGACCTGAACCGAACACTTTGTCTTACGAATTAGTGGTCTCTCATTTCAGTATCTTGCTGAGTGCAGCTAGTAGGAGAGGGATATGGAGATGGGGAGTTAGGCTACTTAACAAAATGGAAGATAAAGGATTGAAACCGCAGAGCAGACATTGGAATGCGGTTCTTGTAGCGTGTTCAAAAGCCTCTGAGACCACAGCTGCGATCCAAATCTTTAAAGCAATGGTTGACAACGGCGAAAAGCCAACAGTAATCTCATACGGTGCGCTGCTCAGTGCTCTTGAGAAAGGGAAGTTATATGATGAGGCGTTTCGAGTTTGGAACCATATGATTAAGGTAGGGATTGAGCCAAATCTTTACGCGTACACGACAATGGCTTCAGTTTTGACAGGACAGCAAAAATTCAATCTTTTGGATACCCTTCTCAAGGAAATGGCATCAAAAGGTATTGAGCCGAGCGTTGTGACTTACAACGCAGTTATAAGCGGTTGCGCGAGGAACGGGTTAAGTGGTGTGGCTTACGAGTGGTTTCACAGAATGAGAGGTGAGAAGGTCGAGCCTAATGAGATAACCTACGAGATGTTGATCGAGGCGCTTGCAAATGATGCAAAGCCAAGGCTTGCTTATGAGTTACATTTGAAGGCTCAAAATGAAGGGCTAAAGCTCTCTTCTAAGCCATACGACGCGGTTGTTAAATCAGCTGAGAGTTATGGAGCCACCATTGATCTTAATCTGTTGGGTCCTCGACCAGACAAAGAGAAGAGAGCTTAGTCTGATACAATATTGTACAAGAAAATTTTTTATGACATGCTTAAACAGACTTGGGGTTGAGTTTTTAATTCTGATTAATCAGTATAAAATATTTCGTCGGTACAAAACAAAAATACAAATTCTCAAAATTAAACCGTTTATTTTAAAACAAAATGTTCAAACTAGTTCAGAGTATTTGATCGTCCTCTGTTCCCGCGTGTTGCATTGCCAATGCCAACAACAGAGAACGTAACCAACCACTAACACATATCTATCCCACTATCTCCATCTCTCCCTTCTCGTAACCAACTCGTCCCCATTTCTTATAAAATCCGAAATTTATCAATCAGATTTTTTACTCTATTGTTGCTGATCATTCTGAGGCGCAGAAAATCAAAACAGAGACTTTAAAAATGTTTCTTTGGCTTGTTATTGTCTTAACGATTTCAGTTTCTGTCTCTTCACATGAACACAAACTCAATTGGGTCGTTCCTCCTTCAAATTCTTCTGCGAGTTTCAATGATTGGGCTTCCAATAAACGGTTCCAAGTCGGAGACATCATTCGTAAGCATACTTACCCAACTCAACTCAAAACGTTTCGAACTTTTTATTTTTTAACATCAAGTTTGATTTATTTATTTGATTCTTACGTTTGTTCTGTTTCTTTTGGTGGGGTTTGAAAGACTTCAAGTACAAGAAAGACTCAGTGATGCAAGTGACGAAGGAGAGTTACAAGCAATGCAATTCTTCGCACCCGAGATTCTACTCGAATACGGGCAAGACCAGATTCATGTTTGATCACTCTGTTCCTTACTATTTCATTAGTGGAACGTCTGGTCACTGCGAGAAAGGTCAGAAGATGATTGTCGAGGTCATATCTCTCGACCAGACCACCAAGTCCTCTGCTCCTCCGGCTGCCTTTGGCTATTTTGTTATGCTTCTTCTTCCTCTCTTTATCTTTTGTAGCTTAGTATCACGAGGTGCTTAATATGGATGTAGAATGGGTTTGGTTTGCTTATACTTGGTTGTATTCATCGTGAATTATGTGTTCCGTGTAGTCTACTTAGATTATGATTTATGAATGATAGCTTTGGTATTCTCTGATCATGCATACATTTGTTCAAATGGGCTTACTTTAATGGGCTTATTTTGTCTACCTTCCCAGTTCGAAATATATAGCTTTGGAAATGGTTTGAGATTATGTGCATCTTAAAATCATTAACAAAGACGTAGAGTTTTAAAATTTTACAAGTTTTCTTCTTAACAGGTAAAAGTTTTTATAAGATATTGTAAGAAAGTTATCTTGTAGGCTTACACGTAAGAGTTTAGTTATATTTCACTCACTCAAAGTTTTGTAGTTAATACAATTAATAAAATAATTATGAAAAGTATAGAAGTTAATTCAATGATTGCAAAAATCCAAACACTTGACGAAAGCAACATCGTCGTCATTGTCTTTTATCCCAACAACTACAATCACCATGATCTAAAACTGTTTAAAAAATGTTTAACCTTAATTTATTTTCGTCCGATCAAATCAAATCTTTATAAAGAAAAATAATAAGAGTTATTCGATATTTTAGTAGAAGTGATTACTTCATTGATTCTTTTACAACAAAGTAATAATAATAATCAAATGCATGCTTCGAATGAAAGTGGGTACAATTGTTATTTTATTTTTTGTAAAAGTAGGTGGGTACCATTTATTTTGGAACTCATAGTTAATTTTGTAACGGGTCAATTTTCGCGAGTTTCGTTTTTTTCTTATAAAGGTTTTGTTTATTCTATGTTTTTTCTAATCCATGAAAGGCCGCATTGACCTAATTCACCTAACTATAAAGAACACATTGATAATATATAGTGAGCATGTAATATAAATTAATACAAAACTTATTGTGTCGCACATGTGGGATATATGACTGGGTTTGCTATTTGCCGTTTTTATTTAATAGTGTTACAATTTTATATCTCGATACAGTATAAAGTTTTTTGTGTGAAACTTCATTTTTGACATTGAAACATATTATTTGAACAAACAACGATGATGGCGATCCTGGATTTGACCGATTAAACTAAAATTGACATTATAATTTTCAAAACAAATGATATAGACATATAGTTATTCAACTGAGTAAAATATTGTCATCACATGCATACTTATATATTCCTGGTAAATTAGTCATTACATATATGCATACATATTGTATGAGCAAATTATAATACAACATCGCACGCCATGCATAATCAACATCTTACATACACGAAACTAAGCAACTATTAATTACTTGCAATAATTATATATAGATATATTATAATGTTATATTACATTATATACTCATAAGAAGAAAAGATTATCATCAAGATTGGCGAACAGATCCCATGGTACAAGAGGATCCGTCATATCCAAGTCCCATTGCTCTAAAGAGATCGAATCTTCTGCAAGATATGATGAAGATTCACTTCTTGAAATATTACTATACAACGAAGATAAAGACGAAGAGGATATCTCGTTGCCTTGCGTTTCGAATAGATATTCCAAGTCTACTTCTTCTGCACATAGAGTTTTGCAGTTTTCCGCCCGAAGTTCATCATCATTATCAGACAATATTAATGTTTTTGTTGTTTCTGTGATAACATCATCTTTTGGAGTTTGATCCTTGATCTCTTCTCCTTCATTGATGGTAGAACACATATTTGGTTTTGTGTCCTGATTAGGATCGGTTTGATGAGTAATATCATTCATCGGTTTGTGCGTAGCCGGATCCAAACCAAGATATTTCATCTTCTTCTTGATCTTCGTATTCCAATGGTTTTTTATCTCGTTATCCGTTCTACCAGAGAAATGCGAGGCAATTTTAGACCACCTACAACGTCAAAAGCATCCATAAAACATGTAAAAAATTGTCATTAAAGCGTTTAGCATGTAACATGATTATATCAATAACACTTTATATATATTACAAGTCTCATGAAGTAAATAAAAAAAATTATAGTCTACGACATGAAGGATATATATACACAAGTTATATCGTATGTAGAACTCTCCACACACACATATATATTTGTTTTTTCACAACCGATTCTTCACTCAAAAATAACCCACTTCAATGCACAAGTACTATATACGTGAAACTTTTTATTTTTTGGGTTATACCCACTTCCATGCACAAGTATATACATACACACGTCAAACTCAGTTTTTTTTTTTTTTTTTTTCTTGGAGCAGTCTCACACTTATTTATTTTTTGGTTTAAATATGGTTTGTAACCACTATAAAATAGACAGTTGAATTTTTTCATACCATTTAAAGTTTAAAATTAAAGGAAGCTGTTTATAAGAAAGAGAATTGAAGGAAGCTGACTAAAACATATATCGGATCAAATCCAAGCACGGTGTTACAAATTCGAGAGAGACTTCATTTGTAAAAACTAGTTTGACGCCGGCTAATGAAAACATATGATAAAAGTATATTCAGATTATATCGTACCGGTTGCCTAGTTGAGAGTGAAGTTCCATAATCCGATCTTCTTCAGCATCAGTAAAACCACCTCTCTTGAGATCGGGTCTCAAATAGTTGATCCATCTCAATCTACAGCTCTTCCCACATCTCAGCAAACCTTCATGTACACGTAAACGTTAAACTCCCAAAGAAAAAAATCAAGAAAATAAAACCTAATTATGCATGCAGGTATGTAGGTATAGATAATGAAGTACCTGCGAGTTTGGGGACAATTCTCCAGCAGTGGATGCCATTGTTAAGAATGAAGTTCATGAGTCTATGATCTTCTTCTATAGTCCAAGGACCTCTCTTCAATCCAATTTTGTCACAGCACGGTTTTCTCCCCATTGAATTTCTTTAAAAGCAAGCTAATAAATGACATTTACCAAATAGTTTACATATAGCTAATGCTAAATTAAAGCAAACCAAGAGAGCTTGAGTTAATCAAAAATATAAAGAAGAGAGCGTTGGATCAAGTAATGGGCATTACTTATAAATAATAAGAGGTGAGTTGGGAAGGGCAAAGATTCTCTCTTTTGACAGGTCACTTACAGGCTAAAAGACAAATAAATCCAAATTTAAAGGAAAACACTAGCTAATAAGTGAAGCAGTAAATAATGATTGCAGAGACAATTAAAGAAAGATTTGGTGAGAAGTGTGTGAGGTTGCATTACAATAATATGAACTTGTCGACAAACTTCTTTTGAGCTTATGATTCATTAATTATCAAAGTTTCCACTAAAGCCATACTTAAATTTAATAGGTATAGATAAATTAACCGCGATCAATATGCTATATGCATATAACAGTACATAATTATCTCTTGTTGTTTCTATAAAGAGAGATGCTATAATTAATTAATTATATGTGGTGGCAGATGAATAATTTATTAGTGATTGAGTTATATAGCCTACTAATTTGTATTAGTGTCCTCATCATGATATAATCTAAATCCAGTAGTGTATATGTAAATTATAGACGAAAAAAATATAAAAAATAATTTATTAGTGGTATTTTAACTAAATTTTATAACTAACATGGTGATGATTACCGAAAAATGAGACACAGTGTAGAGTCCAGGGACAAATTTGAATGGTAAATATTTTTCTGTGTGTCAGAGATAGAAATCAAATAACTTCTTTAAAAAATTCTTATATTAGCTTCTCATTAGTCATTATTTGTCATTCAGACGCTTTAAATAACCAAAACATCCGTATTTTACCGATTCAAAAGAATCATTTAGATTATAACTTGAAATTTCTTGAGTAAAAAAAGATCCCAATAATTATTAATCAAGTTTTCATATATAATTACTAATTATTTGTTTGCTTTATTGTAAAATTGTTATTTTAAGATTATGATCATCATTGTTATATATGTGATTACTTTAATTAGTAATTGAAGGAATTTCATTGATTGATTAAAAGTAGTTTGGTTTAAAGAAAACGATTTGAGATTTGTTTGGATTCATCGGTCCCCTCTTCAAAGCCTTGTGCTTATTCTGTCATCAAGGGCATCTTCTTATTTTTTTTTCTTATTTTCTCATCTTCTTTATTTTTCATTATTCTATATTTGTAATTACTTTTTACTTGTTAAAAACATTTTGAGGAGTCGACCTTTTACGTCATAAATCGTTAGTTTGCACTACACCGTCATGATTAAGCAACTTGCTTAATAAAGAAAGTCAAATTTGAATGCATCTAGTCAGGCTATAGTATTTAAGTCTTTTATACTAAGAAATAAATCTTATCTAGTCAATTTTTTTTATAACTCATATGACTTTAAAGACTTTTAGATTCAAAATTAATCTTAGGATCTGAAAAAATTATAATACTACTTCAACCTAGATGGTAGAATTTTTTTCTCTTTTACCATTACACCAATAAGACTTGAACTAGCATATTATATTCATCAATGGTATTCGTGATTAGTATTTATAAGATTTAACTTTCTTTGAAATGTCTAAAACATTATTTTCACGAATTATTATCATGACAAATACTTAAAAGAATTACTTATCAAAGTTAAAAATTTTACGTACATACATATTCATTATCAGATGAATCCCTTCCTTTATTATAATTTATAAATATAATGATTAGAATTAATGAAAAATATAAAATATACGTAAGTTGTTGATATGTCATTGGTAAACTAGATTGGGTGGAACAATTTTTTTCCAATAATTTTTAATGTGTTAAATAGCAAGCATGCATATCCATTTTATATGGATTTCAGGGTTAATCGTATTGAAATAAGTTGATTAGAAGAAATGAAGGTAAGAGAGGAACAATTGGCATTAAAATACTCCAAATACGGATGGGGTTTCGCGTTCACCCGTGAAGGAATATTCACCATGTACTTGAAGGTATATCCATACATCCAAATATGGATCAAATATTAGAAATCTATCTAATTATAGATCAGTACTGAAATACATTCGGCTATATATATGTCCTAGTCTATTATAATGTTCAGTTAGTAACTGACAGTTACCGTGTCATGTGAACATTTTCAATTTGCATTAAATTACTATAGACAACTAGCTAGGTAACTGATCGAGCGAGTTATTAAACGTTAAACGAAATTTGATTTATAATCGACGTATATAAATGTTTCCATTCCGTATATATAGCTTACATGCATTATCGTTTGTATGTGTTACTATACGGCCTTTATAGTCAACAAACTAACTATATATTTAACTTTTGTGTGGTACATCAAGAAAATAAAATTGCAGCTAACCAAATATTCGATTTTGTTTTGGTTCACTGAACTGAACTAAATTTTAGAAAAATGTAATATATAGAGTATCGTATTTGTATATGAGAGGGACCTCCACAAAAACAATAATACATGAGAGACCGTTGGAAAAAAAAAGAGTATTACGATTACGAGGGACCATGTGTAAGAAACCAAGAACAATAGTGATACCAAATAAATTTAAGCCCACTAAAAAGCATAGTATGTTTTAGCCTATTAGGTCCAACTTAATCTTGTTATAGTCACTAATTGGGCCTAAAGATTGAACATATACAAATGGATCACGTTATGTTGAATAGTCGTTTCTTTCTAATATGAGTTTCTCTTTCCCACTCGTTAAACTAAATTTTTTTTTTTTTTTTTTTTTTTACATATCTACCGTTTTTTGCAAATTATTTTATTTTTCTTATTTGTTTACTAGAATTTCAGTTTTAAGAAACATATAAATAAGAGTATCAGATAGTGTAATAAGTAATAACATTCTAAAATTTAATTGAGATAATTAGCCCAAAGAATATGATACGTAGTAGTTAGGCTTGTTTGCTTTCAAGTTTCAAAAATGATACTAGTTATGGTTGTTTTATTTCTAGTTAGGCTGCTTTGACTATATATATAGTAATTAGTACAGGTGTTACATGACTTGTTTGCTTTCAAGTTTCAAGAATGATATATACTAGTTAGGCCTAATGCTAGTACATATATTCTTTTCGGATGTTTGATCTTAAACTTGTTGGTATATAGTTGGAATGCTCTATTGGTAAAATCAAACTTACATAGCCACAAAACTAAACAAATGCTAAAATTCTGTTATTTTATACTACATCAAGAGCCAAAACCCTGATCGGCCTCACATAATGTACATACGACATTTTCTTTGGTCTCCGGTAACAGAACCGGATTGTGCTGGTCCTGCTGGAATCAATCATTAATCAAACCAAGTCAATTTGGTTTAATCAAGAAACGTCCCTCTTATGTGAAGACGTAACAGCTGTTCCAGAACGGCAGAACATACACGAAAATATAAATGGGTGTCCACTAACAAATTCAGACACATCACCATGATCACTCTGTCCTTTTTTCCATTTATAAAAAATATTTTAAGTGAACAACATGTAAATGATAACGAGTTTTGGCCGTCTCAACATCAGGACTCATTCTCATGCGTTGACTTTTAGCCCACTAAACATTTTTAATAGGACTCATCTCTCTCTATAAATTCGACCCCATTTGTTGATAGATCCTACAGAGAACAACAAAGAAAGAAACCAAGTAAGAAGAATAAGGAGAAGAAGAGTATTCAAATGGCACCAAGAAGTTCTTTGATCCGCTTCGCCTTCGTCTGCATTGTCTTGGCCGTTTTGGTCATGACTGCTGAGTCGCACAACGGAGTCAACCACGGTCCGGCTAAGGCTCCATCGGCACATGAACATGGTCCAGGTGCTCATGCTCCGTCTCCAAGTGCTGCCACTTTCTCTGCCTACCCTCAGCTCATCGCCACCGCATTGGTCGGTGCTATGTCTTTCGTCTTCTGAGATGTGTTGCAATTCATCTTCAGAATGTTTTTCTCTTTGAGTTTTGTTGATGATTACTTTCTTGTGTCTTCCTTCTTTTTCTTTTGTTTCTTCAAAGATTGTGAAGTTCTGTTCGTATCATAATAAAATATTGTTATCTTTTGATGTTTTAATCATATTTACTCCTTTGAACCAAATCTTGTAAACAAGGCATTATAGGGGCTCTTAGCATATGAACTAGACGGTCAAACAAAATAAAACTATATATAGCCTTTTACTCACATATAAGCAATGAGTGTATATCCTTATTCAGCTACTAGAACAAGGACTTAAGCTTTAAACTAGTTTCATTGGCAATAAACATCATAGAAAAACAGTACTTGAATATATATTCTAGTAAACTTGCCAGCAAAACCATAAGTACAACTCCAATGAATCAGATATGAAAAATGGAAAAAAACTACAAACACCTTAAAATACATTAGAACAACATGTGACAATAACGAAGTCAACGACGGACCATCTCAATAGTTAATGTACAAGACGCATTCTCATCCGTTGACTTTGCATCTATCTACTTACCATTTTTTATACAATATTTTTTTTAATTAAACTAAAGAGAAAAAGAATGAATAATTAAAAAAAAAATAGTGACTCCTGGGCCTTAACGAGGCTGCCTGAACAAAGAATAAAGCCCAATAAGTAATTGCGTTTTGGATTCGACGATGTTTGCCTTATCCGTTGAGCTCATCTTCTTCTTCTTCGTCACCTCTGAATCCGAAATTCGCAGGAAGAGAAGAGAACAATGGCGCAGATGGTTGCGATGCCCGTAGCTCACTCGATCTCCCTCATTTGCAATTGGGCAAAATCCAATCCTCTCTCTCGCAACACTCTTGCTCTCCCAGCTTCAAACGCTCCCAATGTAATGATTTCTCTAGGACTCTCTCTTGCGTGTGATGTTGTAATCGAATTTATTGAGTTTGATTTCATGGCGTTATATATGCTACTTCAATCTTGTTCGTCCTTATGTGGGTGTCACAGTTTGAACCCTAATAAGATCCTATCAATTTGGGTATTTGTGTCTGTCTTTTAAAAGTTTGGTTTTTGTTTTGAAATGCAGAAGCAGAGTCTAAGCATCAGATGTGCTCGTGTTGGTGGTGTGGAGATTCCGGCTAATAAGAGGATTGAGTACTCTCTTCAGTACATTCATGGGATTGGTCGAACTAGGGCTCGTCAGATTCTTGTTGATCTTCAGATGGAGAACAAGATCACTAAAGACATGGCTGAGGAAGAACTCATCATTCTTCGTGATGAAGTTTCCAAGTATATGATTGAGGGTGATCTGGTATACACACTTTCCCTTACATTTTACGTTCTTCTAATTCGCTTTAGGACACTAGTAATGTGCATAGTTGCAGTTTTTGTCAGTCCATTATCGAGCAGTTTCTTGCGGAATGGGTATCTGTATCACTTCTTGAAGATTGGAGAACAACTTAGGCTGATTTATTTTGGGTTTCATGTGGTTTTGATTTGTGTTCCTAGGCTTAGTGAATGAATTTTTTATTTGTGTTGTGGATGTTTGTGCAGAGGAGGTTTAATGCTCTTGCGATCAAGAGGTTGAAGGAGATTCAATGTTACCGTGGAGTGAGGCACATCCAAGGATTGCCATGTCGGGGACAGAGAACCAAGAACAACTGCAGGACTCTTAAAGGCAAGAAAATTGCCATTGCAGGGAAGAAGAAAGTTTCCAAGTAACCATCTTCATGATTTCCTTCTTGTTCTGTAATACTCTTTTTAGTTTTGTCTAGTCTCTCTGTTTAAAATGTGATTTGTAATTCCTAAGACTTGGTTCAAAATGAGCCCTTTCGGTTTCTTTTTGGTTATTATTGTTTTGTGTCATATCTGTATCTTTCATTATAAAAAGTTACAGAAAAAGTTGAAGATTTCAGCATTCAAGAATCCTGTCACTGGATTTAGTGATGAAGTATATGAAACTTTCAATATGATCCCGCTCAAAGAGTTGGATGTTTCTAATGTCAAAGATCTGCTCCACAAGATGCTGATGTCAAACCAAGAACAAACTTGAAAATTTGGTCGAACCAAAATGGTTTATTCAGAATACGTACATATGAATACATAATTAACCCCAAAAAATAAATTTGATAACTTTGCAAAAAGACTCCATCTTGGATTGTCTCTAAAACCTACCCAGAAAATCTTGCTATCACACAAAAATAGGAAGAAAATGAATAATAATAACAGGTAAAATTTTCAGTAAGAGAATTCATGGCCGCGGATTGAAATGTATTTCTTGACCCAAATGGCAATATCTTCGGCGCAGGCCTGTGCCTGAGGAGTCTTGAGAAGCATATCAAGTGTTGCAAACTCATGAACTGCGTCTTTGTATTCTAAAACTGGAGAATCTACGTTTACCTTTCTAAGCTCTTCTGAATAAGCAATGGCTCGGTCTCTCATCCAGTCATGCTCAGCTACTACTGTAAGTGTTGGAGGCATTAGCTTCAAAGGTGGTCCACTGCGGTTATGGGCAAGTGGGTTTGCTGCCGGGTGGTCAAAGTCGAACTCTTTCTCTGGTAAGAAGAGTTTCCAGGCCAGAACAGAGACAGGCTTATCGTAGAAGTAAGAGTTTGCCAGCTTTATTTCGGACTGTGTTGGATTGTTTCCAATGAAAAACGGGTACATTAAAACCTGTGCAACAACTTTCACCGGTTCTAGAAGTTTCCCAGCTTCTACTGCTTTCCGAGCTACATAGTCTGCTATGTTCCCACCGCAGCTCACCCCGAGAAGAACACATCTGTTTTAAAGTCATAGGGGCAACAAGTTGAGAAACAGAATTTGATATGAGCTTGCAAGCAATGGAAGATAAGCTATCTAAGTGGATCTAACTAGTTCTCCAAAGAATCCTGACTTTGTACCTAGTTATTCCTAAAGATCAACGTGAAACTATTCTAAAGATCTTATATGCCGAAACATGTTTAAATTCCAGGAAGCAATCTCTGCAAACAAGCATCAACATCGCTGTAACAATAATCAAAGCGTGTTCTAGCTTCAGTAAACCTAAAGGCATTTCATGGATCCATACTAAATTCTTGAGAGCAATCCATACTAAGGTCTTTTACATCTAACTCTAGGTGTCTTTAAGCTCATACTTGTTAACTGATTAAGTTCATACTTCCTTTTGTCTTTAAGCATCACAGCTGATACAACTGGGAAGATACACAGCAAGCAACAGCAGGCAAGGTTACAAATACAAACCTGGAAGGATCGGCGTGAGCTGCCAACCAAGGCTCAACCATGGAAGCTCCAAAAGCATCCACAATCTGTCCTTGAACATTCAACTTCTTAACCTCAACGCCATTGACGCGTCGATTACCCAAAGACTTACAACATTCAGCTAGATTAGCCTGTTTCCCAAGCCAATTCAGCACTTTGACTCCATCCTCAAACGCCGCAGGGTACCGATTCTCAGGGGCAAGCCTATAACCAACGGCCAATACAATCACATCACATACTTTAGCAATTCTCCGGCAAAAGAAGTCATTAGCCGCCGAATCAGAACTTCCACTAACCCAACCACCACCGTGAAACTGCAACATCACTGGTAGTTTCCGAGAATTCCTCTTCGCAGATGGCGCATATCCTCCGTACGGTTCTATATTCTCGTTGTTGCAACCATAGCTGTTCCTTCGTGATTCATTCCTCTCCGCCGGTGCCGGAGAGTTATGATTAGGGCCATAGCTATGTCTCCGATCAGATCTGGTTTGGTGGTGAAAATTATCCTTGTGGCGTAACGAATCTGGTTCAGGTGGAGAAAGAGCAGATTCAGGAAGAAAGATCCTTACGGTGAGTGACGTCATTGGATCAATGTGAATATCTTTGGTCGCAACACCGTCGGTGAAAGACGGATTCGCGGCGGCGACGGATTCATCGGATCGGGTCGAAACACCGAACGAATCAGATAACCCATCAGCAGCTGAAATTGAAATCAGATTCTGGAGACGATGTTTCAAAAGTAACTTAAAGAAGACGCTATAGAGCTTCACAGCTACCCCTGGCATTTCCCTCCAGAAAAGACCAGATTTTTACGAAATTTTCAAGAGAGTTGAGATCACATCAATGGAGGTTCGCTAGGGTTTGTTTCCCAACTTGAAATTGAACCGATTTCTACAACAATTAGGGAGATTGCAATCGAAATTGGATGCAAAGAGTCAAAATTGATGAAGCCCAGTTTCGATTTCTATAAAAATCAGACTAATTTACACGAAATGATGACGACGAAGAAGAAGAAGAAAGAGAGAGAGAAGATTTGTGGAGAAAGTGTCATTGGCTATTGCTATGAGAGAGAGATGAGAAAATAATCCTCTGAAACGCGGTTACCGTAACACGAAAGTTCTCTCTTGCTTTTGAGATTTGTAAAAATTCTAGAAACGTACAAATGCTTAAAAGTTTGTTTTTTCACTGATTTTATAAAATTGGAACTATTGAGTAAGATTCCAAAACTACTAATCATAGAGATTGACACTTCATTATGTTCTTATTTCTTAATCATAGACGTGTGGGCAAAATGACAGCACCAAAAATTGTTTATTTTGTTACAAAATCCATAATTGATCACCTCATCTTGGTTATTTAAGAACACATTCATTATCATTTTAGTTTTCTTTGGGCCAATTACATTTATTAAAAATTTAAAAGTTGTTAGATTTATGGTCACCAAAAGTTTAAGTTATGTTAAATTTGGGAATTTTAGAGGAAATCTAGAATAATTGTTTGACCATCCTACCCATTCCTTGAATTATAATGTTTTAATAACTTTATTCAATGTTCAAATGAAAATATAAGAAAGTTTCTCCAAAAAAAAAAAAAGTTTCTCCAAACAACGATAAAAATGAAAAACAAAAACCTTGAAAATTTCAAAAACTTTGGTCGCTCATGGTGAGCTTGACCATAAATTAGAAATCAAGGACTTCACAAAGAAATGTATAAGACACTGGTCGAATTTGTAGACACTGGTCGAATTTGTATAATACTGTCACTAATGGCCGTATTTTTCTTAAAAAAAGTTGACGACATTAATTTACAATATTTGAATCGGTCGATAAGGCCCATAAGATAATAGATGGGCCCAAGTTTCTTTCGAGGTGACACTTGTGACTTCAGTTGTTTATATTCAAGACCCGATGAATAGCTTGTTTTTTTTTTTTTTTTCTATCATAACCTAATTTGCATTTTGTTTGTAGAGATATAACTATTCGAGTCATCAAATCGAAAGCTGCTGGAAAATCAGCTCCCATTTGCCCTAGTGAGGAAGTATGTGGCGTAGCTACCAAGGGCACTGACTCAGGTTAGATCAACCTTTGAACTTGGACTACTCATCTCTAGGTTTATGCATAAGTTAATCGATTAGTACAGTGATTGTTTAATTTGATGCTATATATTCTCCACTTAACCAGTAGATGTGTGCGAGCCTCAGACTCGATTTTGCTGTTAATTTTTCTTATATGGGGAAATTTTAGCTTAAAATTCCCTGCTTTCTTCTTAGATTTGGTTGACATAGCAACAAAAAAATTAAAAATGCCAACTGTTAAGCACAAGAAAAAAATGAATAACAGACTCTGTTTTTGCAAGAAAACACCATCTTTTTGCAACTAATTCAAGCAGCAACTTTGCTCGGACCGTTCATTGCAAACAACATATTCCCACCACTTGGCAAATAGACAACATTGGGAGAATTAGAGAGCGTAATCGCAACCTCTCTAGCCGCCTCGATCCTCCTGAGCTCGATCAACCCCATCCCAGCCTCTGCAGTCGCTTTCGATATAACCCGAGCTGCCTCGCTCTCTCCTTCTGCTCTAATCACAGCCGCTCGTCTCTCCTGATCAGCCTTTGCCACTACGAACTTGGACCGCTCAGCTTCTTGCTGCGCCACCTGCTTCCGCTCCACTGCAAGTGAGAACTCTTTACCGTAGGAGAGATCCGTTATCGACACGTCATCGAGAATAATGTTGAACTCCTTAGCTCGCTTAATCAGCGTTTCACGAATAAGAGCCGAGACCTGTGGACGTTCGGTTAAGAGCTCGTCAGCGTTGAACTGAGCCACCACCGCTTTCAACACCTCGGTCCCGATCGCTGGTAGGACTTTGTCACCGTAGTCGAGACCTAAGTTTTGGTATATGTACGCGAGGCGCGAAACCTAACACGAACCCACGGAAAACAGTAATATATATTTTTCTACATATATCCCAAAATCGTATTAATGAATTTTTTTGGATATTTGCGGGAACTTACATCAGGGCGAAACATAACACGAAGTGTGAGGTTGACCATCTGAAGATCCTTAGTTCCAGTGTCGGACTTGATTTCGTAGGGCTTGGTCCGAATGTCGAAGATATGAGGCTTTTGCACCCACGGAATCTTACGATGTGTCCCTTCTCCTACTGGTTCTTCTAGAACCCCTTCGAATCGGTGGAACATAACAGCTCTCTGGCCACCATCAACGGTGTACACTGTTGATCTCACAGCCGTTATGGCAGCTCCTAGACCTAGAGCCACCTTTGTGAACTTTGTCCACGGCATGATTGGCTTCGTATGTCTCCTGTATGGACTTTATGTTTCGTTTTATGTTGTTTTAGGGTTTTTTGTTGTTGTCAGATAGGTGATAAGTAGTTAGAGAACGCAGGAGATGAGGTTTTATAGGGAATTTTCTTGCGTGAGTCAGAAGTAAAGGAGAAAGCTGATTGGGCGGGTTCTCTTATTTAGCGGGCCAGTTTTCTGTTACTCACCCGGTCAACCATACCTGCCACGTGGTTCTTATAAGCATTAATATTAGTGGGCTTTAATATGGGCCCTTTTTATTTTCCTGAGCCCGTTAAATTTTAATAAGTCTTTTCAGTTCCCGCGATGCTTTAGATCTTACTCTGCTTTTCATTGGCCAAATGGTAGTAATCAGCTTTCAACAACATCACTGCCTTATACACCATGTTTCAGCTTGGATAGTATGTTTTGTCCATAATTCTCTTCCTATCCTCTTCAATACATGAAAAGTTACTTTCTTACACTTGACCAGCTGACTATTGATGTTGCCAAGTAAATGAATATATGGCTTACCAGTTGCTGGTTTCAGGGGATTTGGTGTTGGTCCTGTCATAGGTCATAACATTATAAACGGTGTGGCAAATGATTCAGACGAGCAAAATGTTCGAAGGGTGGCTGTTCGACTGCTTCCATGAGCTGGGACAAGTTATACATCATTGTGTCCCAACAACTTCTTGTTGAATTTAGAGTGTGCATTGGTCACAGGAGGAAAATCACTGTAGAGTATCTGTGAACCTTGCTTCTCGTGATGGCCACTCGAGATTTTACTTTGATCTTGGCCTTCTCCCACTTCATGTTTTCCCAGCTTAACAAACATTTAACTCCATCTCGGATGGCTCCTTAGTCGCTGCTGTCATATCCATGAGGTAAGGTAACCTTCTCTGCGTTGTTTGTGTGTCATATCTTCTGCAAACACACAGAAAGATACAAAGAGAGTCACTTTCTATGTTATGCAGTTACTCCACGATTGCTTGGCTAGCTTCAGAAACAGATAAAAATGATACAAAGTAAGCTGTGAATGAGAATTAAACCTGTGAAGCAAGTTTTGGCTACTTCAGTGCATTGGACAAGATGGCTTTTGCTTACCCAAGGCCATCACGTGGTTTTGCAAAGGAGCACTTGTAGCTCATATGGTTGTAGCTTTCTTTCTAGCTTTCCGCTACTTCCCTTTCAAGCTAATAAGGTTACACAAAACATCCTCATATCACAACAAAACCGCAAGTGGTTTTATTGTTGTGGCTTACATGCTAGTAGTTAGACTGTCAATCATTTCTGGTTGTAATGATCTATTGTATTAAACACAAATCCACATATAATCGTTTTACTGTGGCCAGGGTTTACCATGACTGACTGAATCTGTAATGATAAGGGTATGGCATTTCAATCCTACAAAATTCTTTGTTGTACGCTGTTCATTCGAGGGTAAGTCGAGCAAGAGTTTGTTTCTCATATTCCAACAGAAAAAGTAGCAGCTATGACTTATCAAGTCTAAGTCAATCAGAGCTGTGACCAGAAAATGCTATGAGCAGTTTAATGTCACAAACTGTAAATCAATGGGTAGCAAATCTGAAGAGAAGAACTTTCTGAACAATACAGAGATGAATTAAAAGTGCATTTTGCACATACTGCTTATCCAAAAGCAAATCTATTATTCCAAAAGATACATAATTTAGAGAATTCTAAAAGGTGAGAATAATAATGGTATGTATATATAATATATAGTACAATGGAAAGGAAGCTCAAACAATGATTGTTGAGAAGAAACTATCTAATTTTCTTAGCCTTCCTTTGTCTAAACAATTCTATCCAGAGATTCCAAATCCAAAGTATACTAACAGTAATAGCAGTTCCAACAACAATAGCCCAAGAAATCCACAACCAATTAGGAATCACACCATGAGCACCACCTCGAGCGTAAAACGCAACCATTTTCCCGAAAAACAAAGGTCCCAACACTCCCCTAACGATACTGTAGAAGGCGTAAAACGGAGGGGACAAGAGATCGTACACTTTTACGGCTAATCGTGATTCCGGATCATTCTTCCTTGCTCCGGCGAGCGTCCACGCGTTCTGACACGCGCTTGTGACTTCTGCTAGAATCAGGAGGCCTAAGATGGCGCAAGCGCCGTGGAAGACGAGGAATCTGCAGGTTAGGAAGACGAATAGAGTGGCTACGTGATGGCCGATGAAGAGTACGTCGTTAGGGTTAAAGACGATGTAGTGGAAGAGATCGGTGAGGAAGTAAGCGACGCTGAAATCGAGGACGGTGTTTTGAGCGGCGGTGTTTGCGGAGGCGAAGGAGCGTGCGGAGGAGGAGAAGACGGCGCGTGTGGCGAGGATAACGGCCGGAGTGCCGTGGAAGATTGAGATCAGGCAGCTTGAAGCTTCGGGACGGATTTGTGGTTTCCAATTGCGGAAGACGATGAAGTAAGCGATTAGGTAGATGGTTAAGAACATGGAGAAGAAAAGAGGGAGGTCTGGGATGGAGAATTCTCCGATATTGATCGACATTGAGATCGGAATCTCAACCCTAAACGACAATGGAAGAAGAAGAAGAAGAAGAAGAATCTACACGGAAGAAACTTAATCCCTTTTTATGTCGTCTCGTTGAGTTTAGCTAAAACGAGAGACTGATAGACACATGTATCAAAATATCCATTTAATCATTATTATATTGACCAAAAAAGGTTTTATAATATCATCTCCTTCTTAATATTAACTCTCAGGAACAACCATTCATAGAATTATATTATTTTAATTTTATTGCCAGTAATGAGATTTTATTATTCTAATTGGATCCACGTTATTAGACAAACAAAACTAACTAGTAGTAGACAAAAACATAAACCTGAAACTTGAAAAAAATCAAAGAACAAAATTTGCAGCCATTTAAAAACTCATTCATTTGAAACTGAGGTGTGATGTAAAAATCAAAGTGAAATGCCACAAACACTTACCCAAGTAGATCACCGGGAGTTGTAGTAAAGCTAAAGACATAAACCACATCCATAGGTAAATGGCCTATGACTACTCAGAAGTAAGAACTAACTATATTTTGACCAAGCCAATTCCCAAAGGACAACACCAAATGCTGCAATGGGTTTCTTCATTTCATTTATCATCATTTGCTGCCTCAGCAAGCTTGGCGGAAAATCGAAGCTTCTTGATATTCAATTTTAATTCCTCAACACATAGTGCTTTCCATTCGTTGCTCAACTCTCTTTTTTTACCAGTTCCAAGGTTCATCAGCTTCTCAAGCTGCAACTTCTTTTGATAATCACTTAAACCTTGCGACACCATGGTGGTCTCAAATGCATCCCGCACAGCGCACAACACATCATCATCACTCTCTTTTCCAGCAGTCCCGTTCTTGGTAGTTATTTTGTCAACAACAACGGCTTTAAGAGGTGGTGATTTGCCATCAAAGTCACTTTTCCCAGCCCCATTGTCGATTAAGGCCACTTCCTCGTCCTTCTTAAACATCTCCTCCTGATTCAACAAACCATATAATTGAACAATATCCAAATCATTCTGAAACCACAATTCATTAAGCAAGTAGATTGAAACAGATTTGACCATTGTGTGCTTCATGCTTAGAGAAAGATAAACTGTGAGTCACTTACTTCACTCTTGTTTCGATATGTTTTATCCATAGCACCATTAGTGTAATCAGCATCATTTTGGCCCCAAATCATCATGGAAAATCCAAAGGCTTCAGAGTCACTAGACCTAGTAAAATGCGGATCAATTCCTTGATTGATTTTCTCCATATGATCAAGGAACTTCTTCTTCAACTTCTTGGTCTTATTCAACACCTGATCCTTAGAGACTTGCACATGAATGGAACCTCTGACGAAACCATAAAACGCTTCCCAATCAATTTTGGATTCGAGTCCTGTCTTAGCTCGAAAATCCACTAATCCCTGAGAATTATAGAATGCCGTTTAAGGAATCGCAATCAAGTGAATGCAGAATATAGATGAAACAAAGTAGGAAATACCTTTAAGATAGAGAGCTCATCTTCTTCGTTCCAGATCCGGTTACTCATCGGAGAAGCCAATTTGTTCTTCTTCTTTTTCTTCTTCTTTGTCTCTTCTTCGTCTGTTACTGTTTCGGAAGCAGTGCGTTTTGAAGTACGCTTCCGTGGAGTGTTATCGTCACCAGCACCACCAGGTGAAGAGAAATCTAGCTCCGTTGGAGTCGCCATTGTGAATTGCTTACTTATATACCTCACAATTCTAGACTGATTAGCTGGCATGCAGAGAGAGAGCCCTAATCAGGATATCAGTTACACTAAATCGACTAGCGATCCCAAATTCTCATGAACATCAAACTTACGCCAGTAAAATAAAAGATAAATCAGACTCTTGAGAGTACAAAAAACATGGTTTCCAAATTACAGAATCGAGCGACTTGCTCGGCAAAGTGGGGTGAAGAAGAAGAAGAGATTCCGAGTTTTTTTATTTGCAACAGAAAATAAATATCCATAATTTCCCTCTAAAACGGCGTCGTATTAGGTGTAAGGCTCTTTTCTTAATTTTTTTTCGCTCTCAAGGCTCTCTGAATCGAACCAACATATGTATAATGAAGTCTTTACTGTTACACCCGAGAATCGTCAGTTTCACAATAGACTGAATTCGACACGAAGTAGTTAAGTACGAAGAGAGTACTCACACCAACATCACACAACACAACGCAAAGAAAAAAAACTCTTTGACAAGAACCCATTTCTCACGATCATTCCAAGCAAAACTTAACTCATGAATGACTATGTTTCCAATCTCAGTACCAATCCAATCCTCCTCAGTCATACTTCACTGAACGGCCCTCTCTACTTGGCTACTGTATCGGACACGGTAGATGTTTTTTTTTGGGATCCTGGATTCTTGATTTGGGATTCAGAATTCAGATAATTCTATTGTTTGACTTTGTGGATCTACACACAAGCTCAATCAATCTCTCCCTCTTCTATATCAATTCCAGGGGCTGGCGAAGTGAGCGGATCAGCTTCCTCATCATCCTCATCCTGTTTCATAAATAGCCCAAGCTGCTCCAGAGGATTACTACCCCCAAAACTGAAACTACGCAACCCATCATGCAACACATCAGGCCCATCCTCCTCTATTGCATCTGTCAAATGGTCTGTGTCGACTGTTTTGAGCAGTTCTAGATCCTTGAGAAACTTTGCGTTCTCGTTGAGTTCAACCGACTGTTCCATCTGCACCATTTACCATGAAAACTTACGTTTCAGTGAAACAATGGGACTAGATATTTCATTTTTCTTAACTACCTATTCTGATTCTTAATCATAGAGTTCATCCATTATAATATAGTAATGACGTAATGACTATTTCATTCAGCTGCTATGAAATAAAATGATTCAGGAAATGTCTTTCAACGCTGCAATGAACATCTTTACCTCCATCAATGCCTGGCGCGCTGCTTCTCTTTCAAGCTCCAGCTTTCTCTTAGCCTCAGCCGCAGCTTCAGCTGCAGCTTGTGCCTCAGCTTTTCTACGAGCTTCTTCAGCTGCCTTGGCTTCTGCTTGTAATCGTGCTTTCTCTGTAAAGAAAGGGCACATATTATTGATTTAGGTTGCAGTATGCTTTTATCAACTAGAAGTGGTAAATGTCACCAATTACAGTTGAACTAGCAAATCAAGGAAGCAAACCTTTCTTCTTTTGAAGCTCGAGTTCTTCTCTCTCACGCTGGAGCTTCTCTGGGTCTCGTGTGTCATTCTGATCTCAGGAACACATACAATTTAAGAAAAATCAATTCAAAGGTCGAAAAGGACCCAGAATAGTGGGTTGGAGCGCACAACAAACCTGGTTAAGAGGTTTCTCTCGGGCTTTCAAAATTATGTCTGCAAATCGATTCTTCAAAAAAGCAGCCCTGTAGATCTTTTCAGGAGGTAGTTGCTTCTCAGTCTGAGCACTATTTCCTAGTGTATTAAAGGGTCAAGGTCAAGAGTGAGATGCCACCTCAGACAGAAGAGCAGAAACATTTTTCTGCCATACTCCTTTTCTTACCATCTTGCTGACAATCCGCCTCAACAGAACTTATTTTCTCCGGAGATGCACTTTCCAGCTGATCCAATCCACCAACAGATGCTACTTGTAGAAAGTAACAAAACATAAGTTCCACACCAATAATATAAACTTTTGAACACTAACAAAAAACATCCACTCACATCCTCTTGTTGGGGAAGCGCTTGTAGCTCCATCCAACATAAGTTCAAAATCCATGGTTCCAAGCCCCTGTATCAGCGCAGGACAGGAGCACGAAGAAACAATTAGGTTATCCTAACAAATCTGGGAATCATCAAGTAAGTTGATTTCTATGTATATCAGGATTCAAACAGACTATGACATCCATTTCATATTGTTATGGTTCCACAACAGTAAAAAAATTGTGGTCCAAGAGTATATCCTCCATATCAAATTATATCAACTTTGTGACAAGGTAACAAAGACATCCACATCGACATATGCATTGTGTCGCACCAAATCTCAGTTATTCATGTTTGCATGTTATTCCAGACAACTATATACCTTTGATGTCCTCAGTAAACTTGTCATTTTAGGATCACCCGACACACTTTCCAAGCTATTACCTAGATTAAAACATCAAAAGAGGAGCAATCAGTAGTTAGTATGATCCAGGGGATAGTCTAATCACCATAAAATCAATAAAGGAAAACAGAAGGCAACTTATTTTTAGTTAGTAAACAAGTTAATATGAAAGGCCTCCTACTTTCAAACTATTACACTAATATCAGTTGCTTTCATTTCACAGCAATAACCATAAATCTCAAAGTAAAAAATGCAGAAGATAAAATAAGTGCGCTAGCAATGTTCACTGCATATCAACAACAATATGGCTCCAAGAGGCCACTTCTGACAAAATTTGAGGTCCCGAGCATATGAAATGAAAAATGTAACAACCATACCCGAACAAAAGTTCTATGGAGAACAAGAATGATAATATAAACAAGTAAAAGAAACGATACCATTAGAGTTTCCTAACACCAGGTCCTTCTCTATCGTGACAGGAGAAATGCTTGATTTTGGGTGTTCATTTTCACCAATGTCAACAACCTCATCATCCAATTCACTCCCTAAAACGAATACAGTAAAAAATGTCAATCCGATTAAAGAGCTAAGCAGAAAATGTTATCAAACAACAAGCAGGCTGTGAACTAACCATCACAATGTTGCATTAACGAATTCCCTGGCACTGATCCATGCAGAAGCTGCAATAAATAAAAAAAATTCCCTATAAGCAGTGATGATGCAATTAAATGATTCAAACATGAGATATAGAAGAAGATATACCTCTATCTCACAGGGTTCAACACTTGATTTTTTGTTTTGGCTCTCACGCAAATGCTCGTCTAAGAGATCCCGCAACTGAAACAAGGCATGGTGACTGAGATCATTAATGTCAATCTCAATCTCATCATCACCAATCCCCCCTTCATTTGAGTTGTGGTCTCTCAAGAAATTTATTAATTGTGCCGGGAACTCAGTCAAGGACTCCAAATCCTTGCCGAGCTTGAGTCTATCGTCATCAGTCATAACCCGTTTGACAGGCTCTGAAACGTTCTCACAGTCTACTGCACTTGTCTTCCTCTTCTTAGCCATAGGCACAGGTATTACGATATGTTTTTCCTCGTGGGCATCTGAGTTACTCGGTTTAGTATGAACTTTAGTTCCGGATAATTTCTTCTCGAGGGTCTTCCACCTCACTTCAAAAAACTTGCGAAGTGTATCAGCCATGACGTAAACATCATTACCAGGTGGATTATAGGTCATTGCATTGGTGAAGGTAAGCCGAACATCAGCAGCAAACTCTGACGGACAGGAATAAGTACCCGAAGTTAACTTATTCTTCACAGTTCCCAAATCCATTGGATGCTTAATAACATTAAAATAGTCCAGTATATTGAGCTTGACAACATCCACTGGAGTATTGAACACCCAACCATACTGATGTGACATCAATCGTTTTAAGAGCGCCTCGCATTGCTTCATCAGAAGCACAACCGCAGTAGTGACAGGAGTCGGTTTAGCAGCAGCACTTAGAGGATTCACAGTCTTCCCTGGACCCGTGGAGCATCGCGACTTTCCAAAACTCTTGGCTCGAGTCAAACCACTTGCAGAAGAACTAGTGAGAGTCACTGATCTAGATATCTCGAAATTCTTCTGGAGAAACCGTATCTGTTCCAGCTCTTGTCTTAGCCTAAGAATCAACTCCTTCCTATCTGATGATGATAGGCCAGACAAAGGTAATACCATTTTCGAGACACCAAAGGTATCACGGTCGGTATAGTTGAACCCGCCGAGCTTTCTTTTGGAACAATTAGAACCCTCAGAGGCACTAGGGCTATCAGATCCTTCATCGTAATCTCCACCGGGTGTCTCAAAACAATAATCTCCAGGGAAACCACCGTTTCTCACAGTCATATCGACGAAATTATTAAATAGATTCCGTTATTCTTGTGTAGAGCTCCGGATCAGTCTAATCCTGTCGGAAACAAACCATCTAGTATGAAGGATTTACTTATCTCGATCCGATAGTAGATGAATGATTCAAAACCCTAATTCAGCGATTCAAATCTTAACTCGTACTGACATGAGGACTTCGAATCGTCCGAGGGAAGTAAACACCAAAATCGCAAAAAGGAAGGAACTCACCGACTGAATTTCAGAGCAATTGATAAAACCGATGATCCAACTGAAGCAGAAGGACAGAGAACCTAAGAAGAAGCGAAACCTTAGAGGAGGAGCAAAAACCCTAAAAGTTTGATGTGGAAATAGAATAAAGGCAGATGACGAAGAGTCGAAGACGACCGAGAAGTAGAGAGAGAAATATCTGTTTATCTCTCGACTCTTCTTCACTGTCTGATTCCACACTTAACGGTGAAGCGGTTAACGAGATTCGGTTCGGGAACACACAGAAACAATCAATAATTCAATATACACCGTCGGATTTTAATCGAACAGATCTAGTGACTTCTGAGACACCAATAGATATTTTAGATGCGAAGATTTTTATGAGTCAACGCAATCAAAGAACCCCTTGCCGTTTTTGTTAGCTCTATCTGCTCGTCCTGACGTTTTTAAGCTTAAAAACTGTGAACCTCTCAAGATAAAATGATTAATTTCATTTTTCATTTTTTTGGAAACAACAACAAGGTTCATTCATGTCTGTAATTACACTTTGGACAATGCGACTTAAGCTTCATTGTTGTAAGAAAAAAGGACAATCATAGGCTGAAACATTTGCGTGTCAAGCGACAGATAACGCTCCTAGTACCCTTATCTACCTGCAATTGCAATTTGCAATGCATTAAAACTTCGAAATCAACTTCTGAATTAAGAAACAACAATAAAACCATCTATAAGGAGATAGATTTCAGCTTTGAAGCTAACAAGAAATCTTACAAAATCAAAATTAATTGGGAAACTTCCTAGTGTCATGTTTTTGAGCCGCAAAGGATCAGATCTAGACTTGTACACACAAAACTGACCATAGTTAAGCGACCTCAGATTGTAATGATCAAGGACACGATCAAAATTTACTCCTGCCATGTCCCACAAATTGCAGCTACAACACTAACCTGAACCAACATAGTTTTAGAAGGTCGGAAGATATTAGTTATTCAGTGAAAGAGGCAGGGGGCAGAGATAATTGCCTTTTTATTTCAAGGAAGGAGCATATGGTGCTGGGCATGGAGAGATGGCTGTATCAGGTAACTGATTTAACAAATCGACTGTTGTCGTTAGGCATGCAGCTAGTATTTTCTTCTCCAATTGGACAAGCCGGGTTGCCACTCGCTTCCTAGGACTCAAACTAGGATCTGCCAACTATTGATTGGGAATTCTATAAATATCATGCAGGAAAACCAAAAAAAAATGTGTTCGATTTGTAGCAATCACAAAGTCTAACGACATACCAATGCATCATCTTCTTTTGGAGTAGTAGGGTAGCCAGATAACCGTCTCATGAAGTAATTAGCAAGCTGATCTAGTACTGCTCTTTCCATACAGGGGCTCATCTACAAAAGAGCCAGAGAGTTAAACCTTTACAAGTCTGGAAACAACTTTATATGTAGAAGTAACATTGGAGCCCTCACATGTAGGAACAGAGCATTTGATGCAATTAAGGAAATATCAAAAGATTACTTAGAAAAAAGGTTTGTTAAGTCACTCATCCTCTACTTACCGGACAAACTGGACCTTGGGACGAAATTACTGATTGCATTTCAGAAGGATCAGACATGTAACCCAACCGCAGGTAGGGAAGCATGTCTTGGACAGCTTCTCTTTCTTTTCCCACACGAACCTGAGGTGGATGTAAATCCAAAATCAGAAAAACATCTCCAAGTAGACTTGTTGACATGGGAAAGTCACACGTTCATACCTGAAAAACTTGTTGGGATAATTTTCCGTTCCTTTGAGCAACCATTCTCTTGTCCTGATATTGAGGATCCTCAGTGTTCAATGCTGCCTGGAATGCATATGACGCATAAAACATGCAAATAGTGAGAAAATCACATCAACACTACACTAGTGTTTACAATAACGCAACAAAGTTTCATAATTACCTCAACTATTATTCTATCATAAGGGTTATCTTCATCAACGAATCCATAGTTCAGAAGCAATTTCGCATTAGGTTGTGGCCCACACCTTCAAATGAGGAAATGCAAAAGTATGAAAGATGGACCAGAATGAAAAAGCTAGCTGTCGGAAGCAATTTGGCTCACAGACGCACCAGACAACTATAGGATCCCCAGCCTTATATGGCCTATCTACCACGAGCTCAACAGCACCATCAACAGCAGTAAGCATTGCCTTGCAGTTGGAACAATAGGCCAACAAGGGAGGACCAAGAGGAACCAAAGCAAAACGACGAGCCAAACCAACATTCTGAGTACAGGAAGAAGCATAACAATCTAAATTAGAAGAAGCAACAAGCAAGGCCTGACTAGTTGCTTCTATGCAAGCTAAACTTCAGATTAAGCTATAGAATAATAGAGGTAAGACCATTTTAACACGGCAAGATATACAAGTTGCGAAGAGGAAATCCAAAAAGAATGAAAATTACTTGTAAATGCACCACACAGGACTGAATGGCAACAAATGCCTGTTTGAAAATCTCAAATGAAAAAGCTTCAGTTGGTATGTCAAATGGGTATTGCTGCAAAACACAAATCACATGATGTAAGTCCGCTGCCACTGTTTAGCATTCCATATATTAAAATGAAAAAAAGAAGAAGCCGAAGTCTTAGGTAGCAAATATAGTGGTCAAACACCTGAAACAAAGATCCAGCCATAAACCAGACAGTGTCAAGCTCATTGTATTCTCTTTTGATCCCTTCAGCCCTCTCAAGAACTTCGGCCTGAACCAGGTTTAAAGAAGATCAACACTGAGAGCCCACTATACTAGTTCATCACATGTAATGTATATACTAACGCAATACCTTGGTCGGACTACCAGTAAGGTAATCTAACTCAGCCTCTGACCACAGCAACGGGGATTCCGCATCTAACTGACCTCTTCCTCTTTGACGATCAAGTTCTCTTATATAGGGATACCAAACTGATTTCTTCCCTTGTTTCTTCTCATACATCAAATACAAAGCTAGGCAAGCCAGTTCAGACAATTTGTTTGTCGTCAACAGTTCGGCTGCATGAAAAAATGGGAGGTTATGGCTTCAGATAAGCATCAAAAATCCCATATCCCCACACTCAAATTGCAACCATTTAAGAGAAATTTCAAAGTCTGAACCAAATACGATGGCGCATGATCAACATAGTAGCTTCATGGAACGGGAAACGTAGTAGAGAATGTCTCATACCAATAGTCTCGTTTCCCAAAACTCTTTCGAGAGTGACCACCAAAGAATCAGGAACTGAAAACGCCACATCACCTTTCTGTAAAAACCAGGTTATTACGACAAGATTTACCATCAAAACCCGGAAATTGAGACTTGGAAAATCCAATAGAACTATGTATAAGCAAATAAAACTGCTGAAATGCAAAGTCAAACACCTGAAGATCCTCACTAGCAGCAACATAATGTATGGGTTTATGCTTCTGATCATGAGCTGGTCTCTCCTTGAGCAAAACCTTGCAAGGTGGCAACCCATTCTTATCCATCCAAAACTTCAAATCCTCGGAGTCATCTCCTTCCTTCTTGCTCGATACTTTGCTCTGCCTTTCGTCTTCCTTCGGTGAACCGCCCGCGACTAAAGTATCTGAGCTCGAAGCCGAAACGCACAAGCTTCTTAGAGGAACTGATCGCGATGAAGAGATCAATTTAGTGTTCCTCCACTGAGGAAGTGACGAAACCCTAGAAAGTGGGAAAGAACGAATTGGAAGAGAGACGCATTTGGTATGGATACATGTGATAACCCCTTCCATCGGAATTATTAATTCCAAGATTCCGATTCTGTCGAAACGTAAAGATTCTCCGGCGGCGATTTTGAGGATTTGGCTCTGTTCTTCTTTTGCGTTTTCTCAGATTTTTTTTTCCATTGAGGATAAGAGAGGGAAATGAGAAATCAGGTTGAAAACGAAATGGAGAAGATGCGACATAAAAAATGAGTTAACAAATAAAAATATACTTGTCGTTTAGCGAGAATGGGCCTGCAACTAGCCCAAACCACAACGACGAAGCCTATCAGATTCCAAAAACGACACGCAGATTACGACTAGACATGTCAATTAGGGCCAAAGCCCGCGGGCTAGCCCGGCCCAGCCCTGAAAAACAGCGGGCTCGGGCTTAAAAATATATGTCCAGAAAATATCGGGCCTTTCGGGCTAAGCCCGTTCGGGCTAAAGGGTTTTTTGGGCTTAGCCCGGCCGGGCTCGGGCTAGCCCGAAAAGCCCTTTAAAAAATATTTTGATCTTTTTTTTGTTAATATTTTCCTTTAATTGTAAGATTTGTTGTAAAAAAAATTGTTTGATAGAGTTGAAAACTCTAAACATAGTTTTTTTGTTGTGTATTACTATAAATCGAAAAAGCAAATATTAGCTCTACTACCTAATTTGAATTATTTTGATTTTATATTTTATCTAGTATAAGTTTAAACAATTTATTTGGATTATTTATTTGATTTTAACTCTCTTTTTTAAAAACTAAATTAGCGTTAGTGGTTATTTAAATTTTGATTGACTCGTTTCATATATAGATTCTTTTTTAAGAGATATTATAACTTATAAGTTTGTTTTTTTGTTGTCGGAAGAAAAGCCCAAAAAAGCCCGAAAAAGCCCTGTAGCCCTGTTAGGGCCGGGCCGGGCTTTAAAATATAGGCTCGGAATTTTTACGGGCCGGGCCGGGCCGGGCTCAAATATGTACGGGTTTTGCGGGCTTCGGGCCGGGCCGGGCCGGGCTAGCCCGATTGACATGCCTAATTACGACTTTATGGCAGAGTTGATACGACGCCGTTTAGAATACTCTACCATCAGGGAAGGAGCAATTTAAACCCGCGTAAATTAGCACCACAGATACGGACAAGGGCCATTTTTAAGTATGACAAAAGATTTGCGGGTCCATAAAGGTCTTCTTCTCTACTTGTTGGCCATTGTGACAAAAATATGAAATTTTAAAGAAAACCAACAAAAATGAACAAAGAAATCAGAAGAAACATTCTCAAGATTCACAACTACGGTTGTCTTTGAGCCAAGTTTTGCTGGTGCTTTTGGTCTTCCGCTGTTTACATGGAGAACTTCTGGGGGACAGTATCAAAATCGTCTCCAAAGTCATACCTTTGTCTTTCCCTTCCAACCTGACAAAAAGTAGTCAAACGGCTTAGTCTGAGAAACATGGGTTCCAGGACAGAACAGTCTAATGGAACATGGCATTAAGTTACCTTTCCCAAGTATAAAGGGTCACATGATAAGCTCTCATCCATGGCTAAGAGATTCTTCGACAGCCCAATAGTCCTGAAAGTCATATCAAAACACAAAGCTTGTTTAATGCTACTACTTTACTTTGGCAAAACAGTCATCTCCATATCAACTTGATTCCAAGAAATAATTATGCACTCCTTAAGAAAGGAGAATCAAATTTTCTCTTTTTCGTTTTCCCCAGAGAAAGCATGGTGGCTTAGGAGTTTCAACTTTGAAGTAATGTTTCCCCCCAAAAAAAATATCACAACAACACTTGGTTCTGTAGACATACCTTTGTATAACAGAATCCATGACCTCGATCATCTCACTAGATTTGTACTGCTCAGGGTCCTCCAAAAATCTGACCATTCCGTCTTTCTGGTTGATAAGGGCATGTATCTGACCATCCTGGATCTGCAGGTTTGTAAAGAAAAACATGATATTGTCCAACATACCAGTTAAATTAATAAGCTAGCTTCCAAAAATCAAGTGTGGGACACGATACCATCTGAAGCACATGCATTTCCGCCTCCTTAGCATTACCAAGTTGGACCATGTTGGCTATATCTTGAAGCGACAGGGTCAAGTACTTCTGTGTCAATCTCAGAATGTTACGCTTGTAAAGAGATGACACTGCTTGCTTAACTAATCCAAGGTTCTTATCCTGAAATAGCATTTCGTCCAAGTTATAGAAGGGAATGAATATTAATATCAGTACAGAAACTATGGTGAATGTTTAGTCGAAATTTACATTTTCAAACTCTGCGCTCTTGGCCACAACCAATGCCTCAAGTTCACCAATCTTTCCGTCGTTGTAACAATTACCCAGTTCAATGTAAGGCTGAGAAAAGGGTGAACGATAAAATCATAAGCCTGTAAATAGATCTAGCTGGTATGGAGTACGAAACAACTGAAATCTTTGGACTGAAGTGAAAAAAAGGACCAGCCTCCATTCAAGCATGAAAAATACAACTAATGATGCGGTTCAAACTTACTCCGGAAAAGGTCTTGAAGTTCCTCTGAGCTGCTGTAGAAGCACACTTGGGGAGACTGTTAGTAAACTGCACAAGTAAAAATTATACAAGATAATAAGAATAACATCATAAGATTAACCAATGCTTGAATTTAAAATCAGACACAGGATGTAAATATGAAACCAACATTACTCAAAACATCCAGTGGATTCAGACTTGTGCAATATAATCGCTCCCACGACAGAAAACTAGATGTACAACGAAAGTAAAAAAATAAAGAACACAGCCTTACCTGCCCATTGTGAATGAGAGACACCAATATGTACTTTTTGTACGCCTCAAGGGCTATGGCATTGACTTGATGCATAGGAGCAGTCACAACCTGATACAAGTACTTAGATTAAGTTAAAACTAAAACAAAAGTCCTTGATGGATAAAAAGCATGTAAGAGAGAAAATCAAATGCCTTACATTGTAAAGAAGCTCTAATGCTTTCTGAAATCTCTTCAGTCCAATACATATCATTCCCCTGTCAAAAATCCAGGGATCAAGGACGAGAATAAGAAAATACTATAAAACAAACTCAAAAGGATGGATTTAATGTGTTAATACAACCATTGATCTAAGGGAAAAAAAACAGATATCAATGAGGAAAACTTGCTTACCCATAATAGCAATAGAGAAATAAGTCCTTTGGCTGGTCAACCTCCACGATATCATCACTAAGAATGGAGAAACCAGATTTGTACGATTTCGCCTGCAAACAGAGTTGAAGAAGATCTGGATGCAAAGCAGTCAAACGTTTGGTGGAGACCTGAAGCTTCTGAACAGCGGTCAACAGAGGCCCTACCCCACGCAAGGGATCTCTCAGTTCTAAAACATGGTCTTTCAATCTCTTACAAAGAGATACAACTGCAAGATCAAAAAAATAACATCATCCATCTCCCCAAAGGAAAAAAAAACACAGAAAGACGAGATAAGATCCCATTAAGTGTCAGTAATTACATTTATCGCTCGCCAAACGAATCTGCCCAGCTTCACAAGAGTTGATGAACCGAGAAATTATCGGAATCTCATAAGAAACTTTCTCCTTGGACACTGGACCACAAGTAAGAACCTCACTGTAACAATCAAACCATACAAAAAAAATTCAAAGATCAGAAATCGAATAACATACACAATTCTCCTTGTAAAAACCTTTGAAGCTAATCACACACATCAAGTTCCAGTAACCAAAATCATCAATCAGCCTCAACGTATACACAAACTAGTAACAAAAACCCAATCCAGTAAGAGACATGAAAAATCCAAATATCTACGAATAGGTTAAAACTCACAGGAAATACAGGTAACCGAGAGAGTGCTTGGAGGCGTCGAGCTGGTCAAGAGTAGAGAAATTAACATCTGGTTCGGCTCGGAGCGAGTCTTGAGCTCCTCTCAAAAGATCGTGAAGTGCGGATAAATCCTCTGAACTCGCCGATAAACCTTGGATTGACGTTATCACAGCCTCCACCGAGTTCATAACTCCGATCATCTTCAATATTCAGACGAAAACAAAAAACCCTAATCGATCGCCTTTTTCTCCCTCTCAAAATCTTTTGCTTAACTGTTTGTTTAATTATCTCTGGATCTTCTCCATAAAATACATCCCCTCATAATATATATACGGACCCTCCGAACGGTTCAGAGGTTCTATGCATTACTCTAGAATAATAAACCGATTATTAACCGTCTTTTAAACCAGATATTCTCGGTTCAGAATAATCACATAAGCAATTGTCGGTTTAGTCAAACCAATTTCGGGGATGGTCTTTTATCAATCGTCTTCCAGAAAAGGAACGAGATTGCGATCACAGATTCAAAGGTTTGTTCTCTGTGTAAATCTAACGGAGAAGATTTGAAGCTTCGTAGTTGTTTAAACTTCGATGGCGGATTATCATTTCGTGTACAAGGACGTTGAAGGAGCGTCGACTCAATGGGACGATATCCAGCGGAAATTGGGGAATCTACCGGAGAAGGCTCCGGCTTTCAAACCTCCGGCTTATACTCCCGCGGAAGACGAGTCTTCAGCTCCTAAGGATCAGGCATGGTTTGATAAGAAGACAGAGGAAGAGCTTGAGGATCTTGAGGACGACAAAGATCTCGACGATGATCGCTTTCTCGAAGAATACAGGTTCATAGATCGAATCGACATTCTGATTTTTGTATTTTCAATCATAATTTTACCCTGGAGAATCCTTGCTGTGGTGATATTCTGGATTTTGAATTCATTTTCTAGGATCTGTTGTCATGTTAGCTAGCTAGCAATTATCAAACTCTGGTTTTTCTCGATTCGTTTGTGTTTTGGATATGAATGCAATTGAGGGTAGTATCTTATTTCAGATGTTGATGTATACTGTGCAACACACTTCATGCTTCACAGGCACTAATGTGTTTTGATGCTTTGATAGGAAGAAGAGGTTGTCTGAGCTAAGAGAAGCTGCTAAAGTTAAAAGATATGGAACAGTGACTCCAATCTCGGGATCTGATTTCGTGCGGGAGGTTACGCAAGCTTCTGCCGAAGATTGGGTTGTTGTATGTCTCTACAAAGATGGGTATGTTTTGAATTATTCGTGTGAATTCTGGTTCCTCTTGAAGAACCATTCTTTATTACATCCTTGAAACACAATTAACTCATGTTTGTTTCTTGTTGTTCTCTGATAGTTTTGCAGAGTGTGGTTTGCTATTGGGTTGTCTAGACGAATTGGCTAGCAGATACCCAGCAACAAAGTTCGTTAAGATAATATCTACTGATTGTATTCCGAACTACCCAGATTGCAATCTTCCTACCTTGCTGGTGTACCACCATGGCGCCATCAAAGGAACTCATGTAGGCTTGAAGAGCTTTGGCCGTAGGTGCACCCCAGAGAGTAAGTTTGAAGCCTTGTTTGTCTGATATAATTTGTGCCCATTTGTGTTTGATGATTATGTCATGTCTCATCTCTTGCCTTTTTTCTGATCTGAGACCTGATGTGACCACGTTTGCGATTGTATCATGTGTTGAGCAGAATTTTCGTAGGCTCATGTCTGAACATATTCGCAACTTATTTGGTTTTTCAGGTGTAGCCTTACTTCTGTGTCAATCAGAGCCAGTTCTTAACGATGGCAAAGGAGGAGACGATGACTCCTCGAGGGAAGCTGTGATGGCTGGAGTTCGAAGACAGTTCATAGAACGAGTGGTGAAGGACCATGAAGATAAGGATAACGATGATGGTGGTTACAGTAGCGATTAGAACTTCAAAGCTTCTCTGTTTATCTCTGTTGGTTATTGCTTGTTGAGTTGGTGACTGGTAAACAAAAGTGCTGACTTCATGTGTGATGTAATGTTTTTTTAACATTTTGTAACTTATGTTCTTTTTAAAAGAGACAGGAACTTCATTTTGTTTTTTGATATCCAGGTATCACATGCCGAATTTTAGTGCTGGATCTAAGACTGTGAAACAAGTAAGTTTAAAATAGTCTCTGTTTTGGACAAAGTAATAACCAATTTGGAGAATCTCAAATCAACTGAGATGTTTTAGTTTTCATTCATATGCAACTCGAACTACTTCACAGTTCACAAATATACTGCAGATATCAAACCTAGAATTTGAAACCAATCTTCTTAAGCCAACCCAACAACTATAAACACCCCCAACACAACAGAAGAACACTACCTTTAAAATGAAGCTCCCTTTCTCAAAACTTCTTTATATACATACAAAAACAACACTCTAATCCTGAGTCTGAGTTCTCCCACAAATAGTCTCTCTGGTCACAAGTCTTATTCCCCTCACCCACATCTCTGCACACACCAACCCACCTTCGCACACAAAATGAACCTCCTTGTTTTCCGTAGTCACTACCCGGAAAATCCCTTCTTCCTCTTCCGCTCCAACGCCTTTCCCCTTACGGTTCTTCCTGAACCGCTGGCTCATCCCGATCTCTACTTCCTTGCACACCACGTTCCTCTTTCGCGACTTGCCCCAACTTAGTACTCCACTTGACTCCAACATTCTCAATCCCTTCCCATGCTTCTTCCCTTTCCCTCCCTTTGTGTGTTTCATCACAGTACTTCCTTTTATCACAAACCTCCGAGACAACTCATTACGTATCACCTTCTCCGCATCACCAGTCGCGAGATCCAGCAGCGTTTCCCCTCTTCCATTCTTAGCACTGCAGTTTGCGCCACGGGAGATTAGGTATTCACACATATGTCCATGGCCCTCTATGGCAGCAAGCATGAGCGGAGTGTAGCCATCTCCATCCGGGATGTCCAGCCCGTATCCTTTTCCACTCAAAAGCTTCACTGCTTTGACGTCTCCACGCCGTGCAGCACAGTGTAAAGCATAGAACCCGCCCGCCATGTTTCTGCTGTCCTTCTCAAGAGCAAACTCGAGCATCACCTTCTCTATCACGTCACGGTTACCGTTCTGTTCAGACAGAGAGACTACCGTGTCGCCAGAGTTGTTATACAGCTTCACGTCTGCACCTGCGTAGACTAAGACTCTGAATGCTTCAACGTGGCCATTCATGGCCGCTAGCATTGCAGCCGAAAAGCCTTCCTCATTTTGATAGTCTAGGTAGATATCTTGAGCTTTTACAAGAGCTTTAAGAGCCTCAGCATCTCCTGCTTGAGCCACGTATAGCAAAGGCGAGAATACTGAAGCGTTGCTTGAATGTGGAACCACACCGAACCGGATCAGTTCAAGAATTAGTCGTTCTAATCCAAGAGACCACTTGTTTGACTCAGCGATCGAAACAGCAGAATGGCCGAACTTGTTCACTAAACCGAAATCAGCACCAGCAAGGGCGAGAACCTTTACGCACTCTGAATGTCTGTGTTTTGTTGATATCAACAGGGCACTGTTTCCAGCATCATTCTTTGAATTTATATCGCAGCCAAAGCCAACCAGTTGTTGTATAATATCCACTGATCCGTCACGTGCAGCAATATGAATCGGTCTGAGTTCAATGCCCCGGGAAGTTTTAATAGGATCTTCTGGATCGGCGCCACAGTTAAGGAGGACACTGACGGCTGCCTGGTTGCCACAGAGGACGGCATGGTGTAGAAGAGTCCGACCGTTGTGAGGAGTGTTTGGAGACTGGACGTTAAGCAATAAACGCAAAATGTCGCCACTGGTTTCAAAGTATTCTACAGCACACCAGGTTAAAGGGTAGGGCTCAGCCACTCCAGCTCCCACCCTGAACTCTTCTCCAGTGTTAGTATCCCATGACCATGCTCCAAGCCTCACCATGATATCTGTCTTGACACCAGCCTGTGCATATCATTGAAAGAAAAGCTTTGATGTCTTAGATACATACTTTCTCCATGCAGGGAAAAAAGTTTTCAATTTTGCAGAGCCAAAAATTACCTGTAGTAGCACGCGAACAGCAGAGACTTGCCGATTGACAATAGCAGCAACAAGAGCTGTACAGTCCACATTTGTGTAAAGAGAAGGTTTTGAAGATTGAAGAAGAAGCCTATCGGTTGAATTCGCATCTACACCACACTGTAATAAACCAAGAACATAAAAATGTCTTCTGTTAGATGCCCATTGAACAATCAAATTTGTCATGTCTTAAAACCACAAAATGAAGAACTTACTTTGAGCAAGGCTCCTACGACGTCCACAAAACCTCTGCAACAAGCAGTGGCTAGAGCATGGACAGCGACATGAGGCCGAATAAGATCAGTTCCCATGAGCAGCTCAGCGAACCTCGAGCGTCCGTGACAGCTTGCCCCTACTAGAGCTTCTTCACAAGCGGGCTGAGAAGCACCGGCTTTGAGTAGAATCTCAAATACATCAAAATGACCTTCCCTTACAGCTACAGTTGTTGCAAATCCCCTGAAAAGCTTCTGGTTCACATCAGCTCCAATGTTCTGTGAGATGATATCACAAGAAAGGTCAGTTCACTGTTATCAGATTATAAAAATATTTTCTTAAGCTACACTGCTAAGTGCTAAAGACTCCACGTGAGGTGAAAATCCAGAGCCAGAAGAAGACAAAAAAAACTATGTATAATAGTAAAGTTCTACAATAATGCAAAGTGAATAATTGAAAATGGATCTACATGAACATGAGGGAACAACCCTGACACACAGGAGCATGGCTTAATCAGTCACAGACATTTTGATGATGATTTAAAAGGAAAGATGGAAGTATGCAAATATAGTATTCGTCTACTATAGATGCAGCCAATGACAAGTGACAACACTTTATGGGGGGGCCTCAGGTTCTGTTTCACAAACAAGTTACATGTTGTTATATCAACACTTCTTGTCGTACTAAATATCATAAGTTCCTTTCAGAAAAATAAGAGAATCAAATCATTCAATTATCACTGCAAACCAATAGTGACATTTTGGAACTGTTGTGTCTCAAAAAATCCATCAATGAAGACCAATCCAAATCCAAGTTTTTTTCCCAGGTTTCAGCCTAGTTAACCCTGATCGTTGCGAATCTAAGCGCAAATCCATCATTAGCGTATATTGTCTAGCAAAGGCCAAGGAGATAAAAATGAGAATCGCAGTAAAAGTAAATCTGTGACGATGCACCAAAAGAAAAAGTTGCGTGACTTCAAAATTGGAAAATAATGCCCGCCTAACATGCAAATTTGACTCGGTAAAAGATGCAACTTCTTTTTTTTTTTTTATATAACATTTTTGGCATCTTGGAAGATTCCTAACACCACCAGTGAGATTTAAGTTAGTCAACAGATTATGAATTTTTAAAAACTCGCACGGAATCCCATCCACGTTTTATAAATTAAAAAAAAAATGGTTAGAGCTAAGTATATACAATTACTTAGTAATGAGAGAAAAACAAATCAGAAATATTTTACCAAAAAAACAAATCAGAAATATTATATACCACTGAATCAGTTCATGTTGATCAACTATCATGAAATCGAAATGAGAATTTAAATGGAAGCAGTTTTACCAAATTTTACAAGAATAATTTCTTTCATAGAAAAAAGCAGAGAGAATGAATAATCAGCGTTCGAAATTTGAATTTCGAAAAAGAGGAAAAAAGTAAAGTAAGCTGAGAGACAGAACATATATTTGGGGTCATTAATTCAAGAGACAAAAAGGTACCACGAATCACACTAAGCAGAAACGCACAAAAATAAACGCAAAATGGAAATCACGAGGAAACCAATTCTCCATAGATTGCGTCCCCCCGGCCCCCATTAATGGAACGTAACACCAAAGTTTCAAACAAAGCAAAAATTAAATTAAAAGATTATTCAAAGTGAAATCATAATTACTTCTTTAACAAACAAAAAAAAAATCATAAGTAACGTCGAATTGTATAATTAATGGCAGATAAAACCGCATTTAAATCAACGCAGATTTTGTTTATCAGTTTCAAAATCAGAAAGCTAGAAACGTTAAGAAACGGCTAAACTCGGATTAAAAAAAAATTACCAGTAATTCCTTCACGAGAGCTACGTTTCCGAAATTAACGGCGAGGAATAACGCCGTTACATCGGTTTTGAATTCTTCGTACTCGACTCGGACTTCGCTGGGGGATTCATCGCGGAGGACGACTTCGCTCCTCCTCGTTTTTAAGCTGACGGCGCCGACGTAATTAACGTCGACGAGTGGATCGGAGACGCAATCCGATGCCGTTTTGAAATCTCCGTCGAGGATAGCTTCTAGAAGCCGTTGTGAAACCTCGGCTTCGTAATCCATCGGAACGACTTGTTTGCCGGAAAAAACCGTCATTGTCGGAGTTTTGATTCCAACGCCGCCGTAAGTCGTTGACCGAATGTTCTAAAACGTCGCCGCTTTAGAGAATCGGTTTTGTCTCTTTACACAGACACGAGGCTCGAGAGAGAAGAGAGAGAGAAAGAGAGATGGGAGACTTGAAAAGAAGTGAGCGCCAGGGAAAGAAGAAGAAGAGTGTGAGAATTTATTGAAACGGGATTTTACAGATTTAACCACGGTTAAACAATGAATGGTTAAAATTGGTAAATTTAATGAGAATATGTGGGTCCCATTTTTAACCGTGGGTTATGCTGCTACACTGTCACAGTGTCACTGGCTTGGGTGCAATGGCATAGCTTAAATAGAAAAGAATCCAAATTGTTAATAAGTGATACATTATTTTGGTAATAAATACCATTTTGTCTGCATATTAGTAGAACATAAATCGGGAATATATGTATTTTTTAGCAATTAAGTTAACATCACATATGTTGTACCATAAAAAAAAAAAAAAGAAGAAAAAAAAACTATTTCTATAGTTATCAATTTATCATGATAATACACCTCATTCTATATTTATATTTTCTTTTTCTAACACAGATTGGCTTTCAATTAATTCGTATTGTTCAATCCCAGATATTAGAAGGTACAAAATCAATAGGTGCTGCTAACTCTTTTGGTCAGAACTAATTTTTCAGCTGAAGTTATATGTATTTTGTTTTAGAATAATTTTTTTAGCCCGAAAGGATTTTGTTATTTATAGAATGTTGTTACGCAAACTTAACATCACTTCTTACATGTCGCGGTCTAGCTAAGTTTGCCTCCAGATATAGCTACAGAGGTCTTGAATAATACCGTAATCAAAATTCGCCGCTCGAATAAAAATAATTTCACATTATTTACCGAAAAACCAAAAAAAACCGAAAAAACAATAAAAAGTCAAATTTTCGAACAAGTAAAAATGATTTGCGGCCTAATTATTTTGGGAATTAGGACGTTGGATCCTATACATCCTAGTTGTTTGGGAGGCCGAATCAATTGTCGGTCTCCTCATAGATAATCGGTGTTTTGTATATGTGCCATGATTTGGTTGATCATAATGATATATTAAGCACCATAAAGGAGAAAAAGATCCATAGAATTAAACAAGACTAATTTTCTTAAGATGGGGTGTTTTTCTAAACAAGTTCATGTCAAATATAGGTAAATATTAGTTGGGTAAGAAGACAGAAACTAGAATGATATTGGAGGGTAATAAAAGGGAAAGGTAGATAAGATTGTTGAGAGATTGTTGTTTTTGTTAATATAGAAAATAAAACTTAGCAATATATACGAAGATTATTTATTTTGTTCAGTGAGTCCATACTCTTTTGCTCACTCCTATAGCTACAATCCTACAACTTTCCCCTGCTCAATTAATCCTGCTTTGTCTCTCAGATTACGTTATTTGGTTATTATTTTATTTTCTTGGACACCTAGCTATCTATTTTATATTGTTGGGAAATTGTGACTAGAGATATTTGGCCATATTGTTTTGGCCTTATGTTATGAATGCATCGCAGTAGATACATGGTGGATTTTGTTTATTTATGCGACATACCAAAGTAACCAATAGTGAGGGGTCTCAAAACATACAGAGATCTTCACAATTATAACTCTCTGTATTTTTGTCGTGGACGATGTGATTCGAGTAGTATACAGATCATAGTGAAGAAAACGGTGGGCGATTAAATGGAGGAAGAGAGAAGTGATGTAAATGAGATCTTTGAATGATACAAGAAAGATCAAAGTGTGGTAGAGAGAGTATTGGAGAAGTCGGTGGAAATATATATAGATAGGAAGAATAATAGATATTAAGTATGAGGATAGGACCATAACTTGGTAGTCGTACGTACGGGAAAGACAAGACTCGTCATGAGGTTGACTCTTCATCAACCATTAACAACTCATTCGTGGAATACGTCTATTTTAGATATATGACTATTTTGGTTAAATCTATTGTCCCACCATCTAATTATTTCTGAATTCACATAAATCCATTAACTAGGAAAATAGTTCAATCTTTTCAAAAACAAATCCGAATTCTTTAGCATCTTTTAAAACCTTACATCAAAGTCAAGAAAAAAGGTATTGAGTTCACATTTTTGCTCGAATTAATTCTAACCTCATGAGTATGATGAGCCCAAAAATATAATTCGTAATTTTAGGATATTGTTTAATTAAATGAAAATGAGTTGACCAAAGAACGTGATTCATCGGATCCTAGTTTGGACATTCATGTTGCGGAAAGATCTCGTGATCCAGATTGCGACATGAAAATTACATGTTTGATTCCATTTAATACGTACAGTATTAATTATATAATTTAATATCGAACTTCTTTTGTTGACAAAACATGTCGTCGGTCATATACATAAAAATAGCTAAAAATATTTGACTATATCTTTTTGATAAAGCATATAAATATTTGACTATGTAATCTATAGAGCTGTATAAAACAGTAGCAACGTTGGGTCATCAACTTTTATGATAACTCGGACGACAAAGAAAGGAAAAACTTATCCACATTCTATTGCTTAGCAAAATGATCATTGTTACATCGTGGGAGTCCAACCTAAGGTTTCTTACCCGTTTGTCACGTTAATAATCAATATACGATCATCAAAATGTAGTCGGTTTTCTAGTCATTCTCGATCACTAGTTATCTCTTGCGAAACCTATCATTTTATCCAAAATAAGAGTTTTTAGGAGGTGACAAAAAACTTGCAAAAACAAAGTAGATTATATGGGAAAATGAAATGATAATTTGAAGATTATCTGAAAAAATGCAAAGAGCTGCCTACCGGCTTGAGGCTTGAGCCACCCAAAAAAAAAATGGGGCAAATTAAAGAAAGTTAGGAAACTGTGAGTTTCGAATCATTTTGCCTTCAAATTACTGAATAGGACAAAGCATGGACCACCTCCTAATTCCCCTGCATTAATCTGCTAATCATACTTACTGAACATTTATAAGTCTTAATGAGTTTATGAACAACAAATCTTACGAACTACTTAAAGGTAAACGTTGTTGAGTGTTATTAACCTCTATAAATTAAATGAAATGATATTATTCTTTTTGTTGAGTGTTAGGAATCATGGTCCTGATGGTCAAATCGGTAATTGAGCCAAAGTGATCGAAAATGATAATTCAAATTTCATTTAAACGATTATTTGGTTCTATTACTTTTGTTTTTGTCAAACAATTTTGTTGTGTCCGTTTTCGGAAAATCACAACCAATCCAACAACCAAATGAATCTCTAATTTCTTCGAATTTTTGTAAGTGCAAACCAAAACTTTACCAAACTAAATTAAATGTCTATTAACAAAAGAGAAAACTATAAACACCCAAAACCAAAGTCGGATCCACTATTGGCCTAGGTCAAGATCAAGCAGTATATAGAATATTCAAAATTCAAATCCTCGACAATATTAATTAAGAATTGTTTCTTTTTGTTCTTAATAAATAATTAGGATGTGAAGAAAGTGTAAGAATATAATCAAAGTGGCAAAAGGAAAACAACTTGTTACTTTTTCAGTTTTGAAATTTGAAAAGCTTAATAGATACATGATTATACGTGTAAATCAAATATATGATTTCGAATTCATATACGGCGGCAGAGATTAAATATTTAATTAGTTTGCTTCAATCTTAAAGTTCCATGGCGCAAGCAAATATCATGCCTGATAAAATGATTTAATTTAATCTTCAAATTTAGTCTACCTTAAAGCAAAATGACTTTTCCTTTTCACATCCATGCGATAATGCTAAAATCTATTAAACTGTAGATTCGAAATATCTTATTGTACAAATGGGCCACATTATGTTCTCGTAATCTCAGCACAATTATTTGTTTATAATTGTTTTTCCTGTTGAGCTTATTTGTTAAGTTAATATTCAAAGATGGTATGCTCTAAAAAGCAATTATTAGCAGTACTGCTACATACTTTTATCATATTAAAACCATTTACGATCTTATTGAAAAAAGTACTTTTCATTTAATTGATTAGATTAACTACCACGATAACTCATAATTACTGCGACTTTTTTTTCTATCTCGCTTCCCCAGTTCGCCCTAGCCGTCAAGCCTTTCTTCTTCCTCGCTTGGCCGGTGATTGGGGGCTTCCATAGCACCGTCGCCGGTCCCGGTCACAGTAGTTTCAGTTTCTTCTCTTAGTTGTAGTTTTGTGGTGTCTTGCTTGCTTCTCAAACCCTAGTCTCGTATTCTCCTCCCTTTGTCTCTTCCTCCCGTGTTTGGTAGTTCGTTCCGTCGTGGTGACTATCATGGAGGTTGGGTGCTAGATTGGTGTTGCTCTTGACGGATCTGTTCCCCGGTGGATCTGTCTCTCTTCTCCGATCTGGTTTTGGAGGTTAAAGGTTTCCATTTTGTTTCTACTGTCTTGACAATCTGCTTGCGTTGGCTCTGTTCTCGTTGGATTGGGAGTCGGTGTCGGTTTGTATTATGCTCCGGCTGGTTCTGTGGTGGATCTATAGAACTCTGTTCTTGGATTTTATGTTGGCTTTGCGGTGGTGCTGTCTCGTGCGAGGCGTGTATTTGGCCGGCGTTTCGTTTCCATGAATTGTTTCTGACGTTCCCATTGGTTTTGCAGCAACGGCCTCATTGTGTGTGGTTTCTTCCTCGGTAGGTGAGTTTGAGTGTCTTCTAGGGTTTGGGTTTGCATGTTATTCGACTTGTTGTGTTGTGAAGCCTTAGGTTCTGCTTTAGGGTAGGCTTGTTTGACTCCTAGCTCTGCCTTCTCTCTGTCCTCCTCTTGGTTTCCGGTGTGGTGTTTTGGTGTAAGGTTCTGTTTGTGGGTTCTTCATTCGGATGCTTGCTTTCTATAATGGCATCTACTAGCTCTCTCTTGGAACCTCTTTTGGTTCTCGGCTGAGTTCTGGACGTTATGGTGGTCGACCTCTTGTCCTTCTCTTTGCGTGGCGTAACCAGTTTTTAGTCCGTAGGTGGCTTTGGCTGGGTCTACGAAGGTCCGTGTGTAAGGATAAGTGGTTCTAATTGGCGTTTCCCCTCTCGGATCTCAAGGTTTCTCCTTGATCCTTTGCCTTCTCACTTTCATTGGCTCTTTAGTGGTTGTGGAGGTTTGGTTCTGTGTTCTGTTCTTCTTGCCTCGTCGTCTTCGTTTCTGCTGTGGAGATGGTTGTGTGAGCTCGGTTCTTTTCGAGGCTCCTGTCTGTTACCTCTCCTCAGCGCCAAACTGTTCTATGGAAGTGCTAGTCGACTGCTTGTAGGGAAGAGTTTTCAGTGTTGATGCTTTGGAGGCTTTAGCTATTATTCCTTTAGTAGTTATCTTTGTATCTTATGTTCTTAGGCTTGTTATGTTTGTCCGCCTCTTTTGGCCTTAAGTTTCTGGGGGTTTCTATGTACCCGCCGGCTTTGTCTCCGAAAGGATTTCGTTCCTTGTCGGCTTTGTATAACTCAATCGCATTCTATCAATGAAATCCTTTAGACGAAAAAAAAAAAAAAAAAAAAACTACCACGATAACTACCAACAAACTTTGTATTCCTTTAGTTTCCCAAATGCACATTAAAATAAAATAAAATTTGCCTTAGTTATGAATAACGAATGCTTTTTGGTCGGGAATACAAATTGAGATAAGAACGTGATTGTTAATAACTTTTTGTTATAAATAATAACTAAAAGTAGATGAATATATATCTAGATATTTGAAGTAGTATTTATAAAGAGAATAAAATAAACAAAAGAAAGAGAGAAGAACGAGGGAGTGAAATGAAAGCTTTATTACTCAACTTCTCTCTACGTGTGTTTCTAACCCTTCATACAAAGCAATATATATAGGGGAATAAAAACTTGGTGACCAAGCCACTTCTATGCTAAGTAAACAATAGATAAGAGAGGAAGTGGATAATTATACGTAATGGATAATTACCATTTTATAACACTCCCCCTTAATTATCCATCGTTATTACCGTATTGCGTACTGCCTCGTTAAAAACCTCATCATGGAAAAACCGTAAAGGATAAAAACCATGATAAGGGGAAAAGAGTACAGTGACGCAATCTCCCCCTGGAACAGACGAGTCTTGTTCTCTTCATAGGTTTCGTAGATGATGCATCTCGATCATTCTCTTTGCTTCTTCTGATCTCGTCAATGTATAACAAAGATTTTTGAAGAGAGATAGACCTTCACTTTGTTGTCTATCTTTTGCGTGTTATTTGCTGCCTCGTTAAAAACCTTGTCATGGAAAAACCCAGTGGGATAAAAACCATGATAAGGGAAAAAGAGTGCAACCACGCTCATCATCATATGTCTCCCCCTGGAAGCATCATCTTCAAAAGATGAATTTTGAATGGCGTAGCAGGCAACGCCTTTGAACTAAAACTGCTACATTGTTACTCGGCCGGATGTACTTGACATCCACTTCTTGCTTCTTCTCAGATTCTTGAGTGCAAGAGAAGAATCTTGGAAAAATATGTCTTGTCATCTCGCTCTTGACATAGCTTCCTTGGAGTTGGGAAACATATGTAACAATGTCTTGTTTGTTGGCTCTTCACTGGTGCATATATTTCTTGTTACTTGTATATGTTCAAGGCATCAATCTGAACCATACAGATTCTCGACATGCTTCATGGAGAGCAATAATTTTGGCATGATTTGAGCAAGCGGCGGCCAAAATTTGTTGTTGGAAACGCCACGTAGTTGTTGTTTTGCGATATATATTCATATAGATCATCCATCTGCAAAACCAACTAAACCAAACTCGGGGTTTCTAGAATAAAATAAACCCAAGTCAATCGTACCTTGCAGCGATAATGGAAGACTCATGAACTCATTCAAGGTCTCGTCGGAGGAGATGAATTAATTCTGCAAGTAGATCAATAGCAAATGCTAGATACAATATATTCACTAGATATATAAATGCTCGTCAACATTTATATATGCTAGCTACAATTCACAAAATATATAAATACTCGTCAGCATTTATATATAGTGCTTCATGATCAAACTATATAAAGTCAACTTCCTTTAGAAGTGACTAATATAACATCTCTTTCTTTAGATGTTTAGTTGGAATATGTGGAGACACTTTTGTCTTTCCAAGATCTATTATTCCAAATAACTCTTTAAGAGTTTTGATGATGTTCAAAAACATCATGCGTATAAGTTCCCGGGAATATAATTATGATATCACTTTCAGGGATTAAGTCCTACAGGCATCCCATAAGGCGCAATTCAAGTCATTTATAATATCAACTCAGTATCGAGTGATTTTGACAAATCCGGCGCGACACACCGTCTTGTTTAAGTATCATAATACTCTTTCGATTCTTGGACCATGTGTACAGGAATTACTCGTTTCTTATACGAGATTAATATAGACTTGCATGCGTCTTTGTTATTGGCCAATATATATCTCTTTACGCTCACAGAGCAGAGATTTATGATCCTCATTTGTGCACTAAATTATTTTTATTGTCGACATCATGTTGTCTTTGGTTCCATATTTGCCGTAATGACATGGTTAATCGAGATCTCTTAATCATTATAAATGATTTTATTCAGGTACCTGATTTCGTTATTAACCATGACAATCGGTCTTTTTACTCCTCTTTAGGAGTCTCTTTGCTCCTCTTGAAGAGTCTATATACTCCTCTTTAGAAATCTATATGCTCCTCTTTTAAGAGTTTTAATCCTCTTTTTAGTAATATTATGCTCCTTTTTTTTATTTTCGAGGATTTTCTTTATATTTGGAACCAAAGTTGTCTATCACGTTTTTTTACGTGTTATAGACAATAATATGTCATCCGCCAGAGACATAATTTTTTAGAGCATTTTAAGCTGGGACAAGAGATTTCCTATGAACTTTAAGTTCATATGTATTTATACGAGGATCATTAATTTCATGAAATCTCATCTATCAGCTTTTTGCATTTGATTTGCATTTTATTCTGAATAGTGATCCTTTTGAACTTTTGAACTCTAAAGTTCATTTTTATTATATTTATTTGTTCAAAGATCCAAACTATTCAATGATTCTCCCATAATGATGGGGAACTTTATCATCAACATGATGATTTGCAAATCTTGCAATAGGCACATCTCTCATAAGATGGCTCAGTATTTGTAGAGCAGAGACTCATCTCCTGCATCTATATATTTCATCTTTTTTTTTTTGGATGATATTTTTATGCGGTGCAGAAGAGCATTTATATATATCTTACACCCATAAAACTCAAAATGAGAAATATTTGATCTCCAATCATGTATATATAACATGGGAAAAATATTTCTTATAAATCGTTGGCCTTATATATAATATTAATACATGCAAAACTGCATGTTCCATGTAAAAACATGGAGATTAAATCACCTTGAATCGTTTTGCAATCTCTTGGATTTGCGTTATGAACGATTCGCTTAAAGCTCATTTTGAGAGTGAACATCATTTTTAGATGTTCCACTTTATCAAAAAGTGATGACTTCACCAAAGTTGTCTCGCTCTGGGGTGTCAAACTCACAAAAATTCATCGACTTTTTGTCGATGTGGGATTCCTTTAATTCTCCCCCTCGAGATGATAACTCTTCGAGTTCATTCATCTCGAACTGAATCCCACTTTAGGATCAATAACATATCCAATATGGATCATGTATTTATTCTTAGATCCTTATAAAAATGTGGGACTTGTAATACCCATTCTCAAGATGATGGCTTTTTAAGCCTATTTATCTTGGACCGAATCTTATTTTTAGATCGGTTATATTCGGGGCTTAATTTGGGGATTATTGAGGAAATCAACCAGCATATACGATGAGCTTATCAAATAAAAAATGGTGATTTGGCCAAAAACCATATGATTCTGGAGGCATAGCCTACTACAGAATTAAAGAGAAGAAGGTATACAACCTTCGACTTCATATATAATTTAAATGAATTTAAATGAACTAAAATAAATTCACATAAATTAAATGTTACCTCAGAAATATGGACGAAAGCATGCAGTGCTTGAATAAGCTTCTCTTTCTTTACATAAAATTTTAGTGATATTTAACCACTATTTTTGAGTTCCAATTTAGGTCATCAATATATACAGCAATGATCACAAATCTCGATGGAGATTTCTTAATAAAGACGCAAGAACATATTTCATTATTAACATACTCTTTGTTTAAGAAATAATCGCTTAAGCAATATATCATATGCGTCCGGATTATTTTAATCCGTAAAGTGATCGCTGTAATTTGACCGTACATATTTCATTAGACTTTGAGTCTAATGGCTCATGAACTTTAAATCCTTCTAGGATTTTTATGTATATATTAAATCCAACGATCCATATATACATGTTGTCACTACATCCATAAGGTACAATTCTAAATGATAAGAGACCGTTAGGCTCGTTGTGTATCTGAATGTAATTGCATCTATGACTGGAGAATATGTTTCTTCATAATCAACTCCAAGTCTTTGAGAAAAACCTTGTGCAACAAGTCGGGCTTTATATCGTGTGATTTCAACTTTTTCGCACGAAGACTCACTTGCACATAACAGGTTTTAATCTTTAGATGTAGTGACAAGAGATCTAAATGCATCTCTTTTATTAAGGAAGAGCAATTCAATATATTGCACCCTTTTTTTTTTTTTTTTTTTCAATCAGGCCCTTGTTGGCACTGATACGGATCCTGGATCTTGACCATTATTATATATTGTATTTTTCTACCAGGATGGCTTGACCGGTTATACTATGCTACATCAATTAGCAAACCTCTGTTTACTATCAGAAATATTTTGCCATCTTTATTTTTTGCATGATATAATCATACATTTGTGTGTCTCCATTGTGGTCGGATATTCGATACCACATTTATTTATAGTCTCAATATAATAATTATAAAGAAAAATATTTTAGAAACTACACGAGTTTCTTTGAGACTTTGGAGAACACGAAGCATCGATTATTATGAATCTGATGCATTTGGAAGTCGAGAGACTAGCTCATCTAGACCTTCTAATTATTTTGCACTGTATATCGACACGTGCTTCATATATTCTCATAAGAGAAATATATTTTTGATTTTAAAGACATATTTCAAAGTCTTTAAATCTTATATAACATACATATTTATTCTATACAAATAAAATAAATAAAAATAATAATTTATGGACTATAACCTTTTCATACAAGAATTCAGGAGGCATCGCCTTCCATATAAGAATTCAATAGGCATAGCTTTCTTTTGATCGTAGAAAAGGAGGCAGAGCCTACCATATATCGATCAATCCGAAAAAAATATAAATTTTCATTTGATCGTTAAGAAGGTAAAACCTACCATATATGACGATCGATCCGGAAAAAGCATAGCCATATATTTGATCGTAAAGGAGGCATAGCCTACCATATTTAACGATCTATCCGGAAAAGACATAGCTTTTTATTTGATCGTAAAGAAGGCAGACCTTCCATTTATAAAACGATCAAACCGGAAAAAGGCATAGTCTCACGATGTCTAGAATAATTATGTTCTATAAACATAAATTGAAATAACAGAAATTGTAACTTACCTCGTAAACGCTCTAGCGGTAAAGACATCGTGCTGATAACGTGTTATAAATAATAACTGAAAGTAGATGAATATATATCTAGATATTTGAAGTAGTATTTATAAAGAGAATAAAATAAACAAAAGAAAGAGAGAAGAACGAGGGAGTGAAATGAAAGCTTTATTACTCAACTTCTCTCTACGTGTGTTTCTAACCCTTCATACAAAGCAATATATATAGGGGAATAAAAACTTGGTGACCAAGCCACTTCTATGCTAAGTAAACAATAGATAAGAGAGGAAGTGGATAATTATACGTAATGGATAATTACCATTTTATAACACTTTTTTTAAAAAAAAAACACTAGGGATTATTTGACGAGAGTTGGTTGACCAAACGTAAATTGACGTCACCAAGTATATATATTTGGTTCGAACTTTTCTTTTTGTGCGAAACTGCAAAGTTTGGATCCGATGAAAAAAAAACAAAGGCCCGTTAGACAAAAGACTGATAATAATGGGCCAGATAAAATAAAACGGCAACCTTTGTTGTCGTTTTTGCGAAATCCAGAATTTTGCCGCTGTGTTTTTTCTACTTATTTCCAATCCTGAATTCATCTGGTCAGAAATTTTGACTCTGAATTGTATGTAATCCTCTTGCAGCTAGCAATGGAGTCTGGAGCAGTAGCTGATCATGATACAAGTAAGAAAACCTAGGTTTTAACTCCGTATTCAATTTCAAGTTTCGCGTTGAGAATTTTGGACTGTTTTTGTATCTTGCATCGAATTTGTTTTTGCTTTTTTTTTTGGTTAGAATTTGAATCGTTTTCAGGGAAAAGAGTCGCAGTCGTAGGTGCAGGTGTAAGGTAATTTTCACAGAGCGAATCATCTCCTGCATTGTTCCTCGTCTCTATTGTGCTATGAAATCTCTTCATTATCCTGATTTTTCTTCAACTTTCCTGTTTTGTGATGGTTTTGAAGTGGTCTTGCGGCGGCTTACAAATTGAAATCGAGGGGTTTGAATGTGACTGTGTTTGAAGCTGATGGAAGAGCAGGTGGGAAGTTAAGAAGTGTTATGCAAAATGGCTTGATTTGGGACGAAGGAGCAAACACCATGGTACTTTTGTTATTTTAGTTCTTAAGTGAAAACGTGCTTTAGATTCTTTTATTCACATCTGTTTAAATCATGTCCTGATCCGGTATGGCTGCATATGCAGACTGAGGCTGAGCCAGAAGTTGTGAGTTTGCTCGATGATCTTAGGCTTCGTGACAAACAACAATTTGTGAGCACTTCTTGCATGATCATCCATTGCACATTAAGAGACATATTTCTTCGTCTTTTTTTTTGTGTTTCTCATCCCCTTATTAGAGCATTTTCTATCTTTTCAGCCAATTTCACAGAAAAAGCGGTATATTGTGCGGAATGGTGTGCCTGTGATGGTAAATCCATTACTTGTTTCCTTTTTCTAATGGGTTTCTGCTTCTTTATGTATTGAGTTCTTGTTGTCTAATTTACGATGCTGATATGTTCTCCTGTTATCATGCTAGCTACCTACCAATCCCTTAGAGTTGGTCACAAGTAGTGTACTCTCTACCCAATCTAAGGTAGATTTCTCGAGATAGAAGTGTATTGCTTATTTATTACATTGAAATTACTTGTCTTGATAGTTATTTGAGACATATTATATCAACGGTGTATAACTACCACCAGAAACAAGAAGCTCTCTTCTACCAAAGTGCTTTTATATTACCAGTATATCAAAGATCTCTAATAGTACTAGGTCCCACTTGCAGATTCATATCTTGTTGGAACCATTTTTATGGAAGAAAAATGACTCGTCCTCAAAAGTCTCAGATGCATCTGCTGAAGAAAGGTGAGTATAAATTTCTCTTCCAAACCATCAGCGATCTCAGTCACAGACGTTATAACTTCAACTTCATTTCCCATTTTCTCTGCTGTAGTGTAAGCGGGTTCTTTCAACGCCATTTTGGACAAGAGGTTTGTTGCTACGTAATCCTATGTTTTGATTGAAACATCCTAATCTCATTGTTTTATGTTGTTTCATATTTTTCTCTGCATGTGTAAACATCACTTGTGGACTATCGCTATTAATTTCAGACGACTGTGATCTTCCTTTCATGTGTCCCTTTTTATTTATCTGATTTGCAAGGTTGTGGACTATCTCATCGACCCTTTTGTTGGTGGAACAAGTGCTGCGGACCCTGATTCCCTTTCAGTGAGCAACTTTGCACTTAACATATTGTCTTTGTTTTTAAAATTATCGTTCGATATTCCTATATTTTATATCCCTCCCTACGATTTATGATCAGATGAAGCATTCTTTTCCAGATCTCTGGAATGTAGAGAAAAGGTACTTTCTCATGTACCTATACTATATTCAATGACTTCCGCTCGAAGAGTACTTCCAAGATTCTTTTCGTATTGATAGGGTTATGCCGTCAGGTTTTGAATTGGTCCTTCCTTTACTCGTGTCATTGTATGCTTGGTAATATCAAACAATTTTTTGATCCCTTGATGTGTAATATGATAGACAGAAAAGTTTTACTGACAAAGACAGCATTGTAAATAACATTAGCTTCCTTATTTTGGAATTTGCCTTAGTTTTACCTGGTTCTGTACTTCTCTATGCTGATTTTATGGCGATGAGCTATTTAACTGTTCTCCGGTCAGTTGCTAAATAAATTATTTTCGTTTTCAGTTTTGGCTCTATTATAGTCGGTGCAATCAGAACAAAGTTGGCTGCTAAAGGTGGTAAAAGTGGAGAAACAAAGAGTTCTCCTGGCACAAAAAGGGGTTTGCGCGGGTCATTCTCTTTTAAGGGGGGAATGCAGGTAATGCTTTGTCAATGAAAGCCAGATTTCTTACCATATAAACAAGTGTTTTCCGCCGTATTTATCATGTTTTTCTTGCTCTGTACCACTTGTCATTGATATGTTTCCATTTTGGGATATTGCAGATTCTTCCTGATATGTTGTGCAAAAGTCTCTCACATGATGAGATCAATTTAGACTCCAAGGTTCTCTCTTTGTCTTACAATTCTGGATCAAGACAGGAGAACTGGTCACTATCTTGTGTTTCACATAATGAAACGCAGAGAAAAAACCTCCATTATGATGCTGTAGTTATGACGGTTAGTGTGTTTTTTTGTCGGATGTGAGATGCAAATTACAGAACCTCTCAACTAACAAGAAATTTATGCACCATAGGCTCCTCTGTGCAATGTGAAGGAAATGAAGGTTATGAAAGGAGGGCAACCCTTTCTGCTAAACTTTCTCCCTGAGGTAATTGTGTCTTTTACAACTCAGAAGTTTATGTTTGTGATTATTAGGCCTATATCTAGATGTAGTCCAGTGTTTTAGATTTTTCTAATCCAAATACTGATAATGAACCTTAATGTGACATCAAAGAACTTCATTGCATGACGCCGTGATTAGTTATGTACTATTTATCCCAAGTTAATTGGATATCTATGTTGATCTTGTTCTTTGCTCAGATTAATTACATGCCCCTCTCGGTTTTAATCACCACATTCACAAAGGAGAAAGTAAAGAGACCTCTTGAAGGCTTTGGGGTACTCATTCCATCTAAGGAGCAAAAGCATGGTTTCAAAACTCTAGGTAACTTGTTGGTGTGGGCATAACTCAAAACAAATAGCCCTATATTTTTCCTTCTATAATTATCAACACTTCATACTCCTCTATACGCAGGTACACTCTTCTCATCAATGATGTTTCCAGATCGTTGCCCGAGTGACCTTCATCTATATACAACTTTTATTGGTGGGAGTAGGAACCAGGAACTTGCCAAAGCTTCCACGTAAGAGAAATTCGACTGCTTTAAAGTCTGTAGAGCAGTCCAACACAAACACAATCATGTTAAATAAAAGCTACTTAGTCACTAATAAATGTGATGCAGGATCATTACCATTTTTCTAGTTTCATACTTTACCCAATTCTGACTTTTTTTTTCCGGTTTTATCTTTGTAGAGACGAATTAAAACAAGTTGTGACTTCTGACCTTCAGCGACTGTTGGGGGTTGAAGGTGAACCCGTGTCTGTCAAGTATGTGAAATCTGGAGTTTTTTTTTTTGATCGTTTTAGTGTACGAAACAGGAAATTACCCTTATAGCTAAACAATATATGTTAATCGCAGCCATTACTATTGGAGGAAAGCATTCCCGTTGTATGACAGAAGCTATGGCTCAGTCATGGAAGCAATTGACAAGATGGAGAAAGATCTACCCGGGTTCTTCTACGCAGGTAACTTCAACCAAAGTCTTAGTCTTGTAGATAGAAAGCATTAGATATATGATCCATGATGATGAATGTAGCCAGTATATGGCCTTGAGACAATTCATTGCAGTTATTTATCTATTGTGCACGGACCAAAATTAACAGGTAATCATCGAGGCGGGCTCTCTGTTGGGAAATCAATAGCATCAGGTTGCAAAGCAGCTGATCTTGTGATCTCATACCTGGAGTCTTGCTCAAATGACAAGAAACCAGATGAGAGCTTATGAACATTGTCAAGGTTCGTCCCTTTTTTCACTTAGTTTGTAAAATGCAATTGCGATTAGCCAACAAACTCAGCAGAACCAGATTCTCCTAGACCCACTAATTCCAGCATAAACTATCCATGTATTGTTTGGTCTGTTTTCTTGTTGCATCACTGGTCTGTCCTCGGTAGAAGAACATGAATGATAGGGAGAGATTTTAGGATCGAAAAATCTTTAAAAACAAATTGCTGATATTGTCTTATCTTGAAGATCTCATTTCTGCTCTCTAGACAAGTTGGAGAGAAACTTGTTTGGTTTCTGGTGAGAAGGGGATGTTGATGTTTTGCTTGTTTCTTCGCCAAAGCCACAACCATAAGATGGTCCCAAAAAGGTTGTCCTAATGTTAGATGTTAGTATCTGAATGGCCATGACTGTTCGTCCCACATGCTCCCCCCGTTCCCATTTCATGGAGTCTTATGTTTTGTCTTATCATTCTCCTATAAAGCGTTATCTGTCTTAACCCATTTTGTCTTCGTTAGTCTCTTTTTGATACTAAAGCAGAATCAGTAATACAGCTTGCATTGTTCTAGTCCTTTTGTTCCTTTTGTGGTGTGCTTAATTGAATAAATAACTAGTAGAAAAAGAAATGATGGTTACATATCTTTATGTTTAGATTAGTTTTGTTGGTAAGTTATAACAGTATTGAAACATCATATTGGCTTATGAAATATACTAGGTTTTTAAATATAGTAAGTAGTAACATCATGAAAATGCTAACGAAAGTAGTAGCCAGATTTTAACGTATCAATTGTGATTACTTTCACGATTGTCAATTTATAAAAAAAAAGAAAAATGTTGTTAACAATCCTATACTATTATTTGGGGAGTACACTTTATAAGATACCCTTAACTAACCTTCCCTTTTGTAAAAATTTACTTAAGAATGCCATTAGAAATAAAATTTTATAGAGTAAATTAATTCAACTCATTAAGGATAAACAAGTCAAATACTATTTTATGCAATTTAATTAATTTAATTTAATTATAAAAACGAAAATCTATTATTAATTTTTTTTAAAAGAATGACCAATCAAAATGAACATATAAGATTTGATACCTAACTTATCACATTAATTTGTTATTAATCATTATACTTCACCTCTCATCTTTATATTATTCTATTTCTACAAAATAAATAAATTATTATATCATCTACATAAAAAAAAAAGTAAATTTTTTACGCATATACAAAGATTTGAATTTTTAAAAACGAATAAAAATTGTTCAATGTATGAAAGAACAAATTTAACGGGTCAAAAATTCATATTTGAGTAATATATATATATTTTTAATATCATCAATACTTAATAGATCAAAAAGTTAAGAAATACAAATACTCTAATTTGATTTTTTGAAACAAATATTTATAATAGGCGGCGGGTTAAATATAATGTATTATATGATGAAATGAGTTATGATACTTATAACTATTTGAATATTTATATTTAATTTCATATATATATTTTTAAATTCATAATTTTACATACTACAATAAAAGTTTTAAAGATTTTAATTTGGATCATTTAAAAAAAGTTTAATTTAATATATTAAAGAATATCATAAATATTTAATAGATTAAAAAGATAAAAAAATTATAAATACTAATTTGATTTTCTATAAAGATATGTTTAATATATTTATAGTAGGCGGCGGGTTAAAAGTAATGTATTATATGATAGAAAGTTATGATCCTTATAATAGACGATATTTTAAGATTTTATGATGAGATGAGTTAAATAAGGTTTGACACTACTAAATATTTGGAAATTTAATTCTGCAAGCAATTTTGGAAATAATGAATAATAGATTGTGCCACAATATTTTCATAGGGATTGTAAAATGAAAATATAGACTCCACACACGGATCGAATTTGGTATTATTATATACCAAATATATGTTCATAACATATTCGATTATGTGAATAATTGGTAAATTCCGTAATTAGCTCAAACAAATTTCTATTTCAACAACCAATGAATTAGAATTTGAAAAAATAATTTCCTAAATTAATTCAAAATAATAGCTAACTTTTTGAACTAATTCAAAATAATCTACGTTTTAGATGCGATTCATTTATGATATTTTGATTTTTTATCTAACTAAATTATATGCACTCTCATTTTGTGGTTGTTAACATAAAATAACTCATTGTTCAAACAATATTATTTTTTTGAAAATAATATTTTTTTCCGTTTTCATATCTTTAAAAAATATATCCATAATTGAGGATTACAGAAAAATAAAAATATATTCATTCTAATATTATATATATGGACTGACATAAAATTTTTTTTTTACTTACTATTATAATATATGACGATTTTATTCTATAACTATATAATATATAAATTTTGTAATAAATGAAATTCAACTCGTACTGTAGTACGGGTGATGATCTAGTTTTGTTAAACAACAGTGAAGAAACATCTTAATGTTCGTACTTGATATATTAAAAAAATTGACGCATGTGAGACCAAAAAAAGAAGTTAATTAATACGATGGTCCGGTCTTTGACAGTAGACCAGACCTGTGGGACATGTAATGCGGGCCTTAAAACTTTAACAAAGCATAATCACCACCTTTGCCTGCGAGGAAAAGACCTACTTGCCCTCATATGCCACAAGTCTAGACTATAGTCTCTCAGAAACATATATGCTACAATCTAAACATTGTGGATTTGTGTTTTAGATGATTGATGAAACTATATTTTGTATTATAAATTTATAATGTATGGTTGGGATTGCCATATTTTGTGCTTCAACGAAAGCTACTTGTACCGGACAATGTTTCGTATTCGTAGAGCAAAAGCTTCCTTTTGGTATCGTAGAAGGGCAGTTTGGTGAATTAACAAGACATGGAATCTAATCACACACATAAACCAATGTTTAAATCTTATAAACAAAGTGGGGAAGAAAAGAAGAAGAAGAGACATGTGTTAACGGCATATATTTTTGCAGACACTAATAAACAATTATCATCAAATCAATAATTATACTTTATCTATACAAATTTAAATTCAACTTTCATTATCTTAAGAAAAAGAGATTTTCCAGACAATTGGTCATAAAAAGGAACAAGCTTTCATCAAATTGAGTGCACATTTTTGCTTTATGATTGTTTTTGGTGACCCACATTCTTCTAAATTTACTGTTTCTTTCATAAAGAGAAGAAGAAGAAGAAGAAAAAAGATTCTTTGAAATCTCTTCTTTTTCTCAATTTTACTCACATAATTACAGAACCCGCCATTAATGCTGCTCAACTCTTTTGTCATTAATGCTCTTATCATCTTCTTCTCTAGCTTCCCCAGTTTCTTTCTCGTCTATGTGTTGAATCCGACAACACACACACACAAGAATACCGACATTCTCCTCCACGATTTCTGCATTTGTCCTCACTCTCTTCTTCTTTTGCTTTTTTTTTGCTTCCTGGCCTCTTTTCAGAGATTTGATTACAAACCAATTCAGTTCCTTGGAGTTTGCTCCAACGGAGCGTCTGGGATCACGAGCTTGGTTTGACTTGAGTTGACTAGAAAAAAAATCTAGATGGGTCTCTTTCATTTTCCTCTCAGAATCCAAGTCTGCTTCTAGTTCTAGGGTTCTGTTTCAATTCTTCTAACTCACCTTCGTTTTTTATTGCAATGGAACATTCAAAGGTCTTACCTTTGCTCTTTCTTTCATGGGTTATGTTCTTACAAAGCACCCATCAACTCCAAAACTCTCAGACTCAGGTCCTGTATCAGCTCAGGAAGCATCTGGAATTCCCTAAAGCTCTGGAATCTTGGGGAAATTACTATGGAGACTTATGTCAAATCCCTGCAACTGCTCATATGAGCATCACCTGTCAAGGTAATTCCATCACGGAGCTTAAAGTTATGGGGGACAAGCTTTTTAAACCATTTGGTATGTTTGATGGGTCTTCACTTCCAAATCACACTCTGTCTGAAGCATTCTTAATTGATTCTTTTGTTACCACATTGACAAGGCTTACAAGCTTGAGGGTTCTTAGCTTAGTGTCTCTAGGTATCTATGGTGAGTTCCCAGGGAAAATCCATCGGTTGAATTCTCTTGAGTACTTGGATTTGAGTTCAAATTATCTGTTTGGTTCTGTCCCTCCTGATATTTCCAGATTGGTTATGCTTCAAAGTCTGATGCTTGATGGAAATTACTTCAACGGCAGTGTTCCTGACACGCTGGATTCCTTGACCAATCTTACTGTTCTTAGTTTAAAGAACAATCGGTTCAAAGGTCCATTTCCTTCTTCAATTTGCAGAATTGGAAGACTAACAAATCTTGCTCTATCACACAATGAGATTTCTGGTAAATTGCCTGATCTCAGCAAGTTAAGTCATCTGCATATGCTGGATCTGAGAGAAAACCACTTGGATTCTGAACTACCTGTGATGCCTATAAGATTAGTTACTGTTCTACTGAGTAAGAATTCCTTCTCTGGCGAAATTCCCAGACGTTTTGGCGCTTTGTCTCAGCTTCAGCATCTTGATTTGTCGTTCAATCATCTCACTGGAACTCCATTTCGGTTCTTGTTCTCTTTGCCAAACATTAGTTACTTAGACTTGGCATCTAACAAGCTCAGCGGGAAGCTACCACTTAATCTGACCTGTGGAGGCAAACTTGGATTTGTGGATTTGTCGAATAACAGATTAACTGGGACTCCTCCCCGTTGCTTGGCAGGAGCTTCCGGCGAGCGAGTTGTTAAACTCGGTGGAAACTGCTTGTCCATAATTGGCAGTCATGATCAGCATCAAGAGTTCTTATGTGAAGAGGCTGAAAATGAGGGAAAACAGTTCCAAGGAAGAAAGGTTGGGATTTTGATTGCTGTAATTGGTGGAGGTGTTCTCGTTCTTGTGTTTTTTGTATTAGTAATCCTCCTGTTATGCACAAACCGCTGCTCTTGCTGTTGTTCAAGAGAAAAATCAGTGCCGCAAACTCGGCTTAAGGTTGTGACAGATAATTCACACACCAGTCTCTCAGCTGAAGTTCTTGCTAGTGCAAGTGGGTAACTTTGACTCAAAATGTAGACTTTTGCCTGCTAGCAATTTTCGTTCAGGAATTTAATATCCTTGTACGATTTCGTCTTGCAGGGTTAATCTCTCAAACAGCAAAGCTAGGTGCACAAGGTGCGCCCTCATGCCGGTCATTTTCTTTTGAAGAGTTAAAGGAAGCCACAGACGATTTTGATTCATCACGTTTCTTAGGTGAAGGCTCCCTTGGAAAGGTATGGTTTGTCTTACGCAAGATTCATTCTTGTGATCTGCACATCAGTCATTTGTTTTACTCTTCTTGTTTTGATTCTTTGCAGCTGTACAGAGGAACACTGGAAAATGGAAGTTCCATAGCTATCAGATGTCTGGTTTTATCAAGGAAATTCTCCAGCCAGAGTATCAGAGGTCACTTGGATTGGATGTCAAAGCTCAACCATCCTCATCTCCTTAGCTTCTTGGGCCATTGCACTCAAACCAGCGGAGAACACGATCCTGTTGCAACCATACTCTACCTTGTATACGAGTATATGCCCAACGGGAGCTATCGCACACATCTATCAGGTCAGATTAGCATGTGTAGTAAACTAAATGTTATACCGAGTCCTCTGTCTTTGAAAACTCAATGTTGTTGAAATATTGTTTATTTGTAGAATCTTTCTCGGAGAAGATCCTGACATGGCCAGATCGGCTAGCAATTCTGATTGAGATAGCAAAGGCAGTTCATTTTCTTCACACTGGTGTAATGCCTGGTTCATTCAACAATCATCTGAAGACGAACAACATTTTGCTTGACGAACATAAGATTGCAAAGCTCAGTGACTACGGAGTCTCTGCCATCATTGAAGAGAACGAAAAGCTCGAGGTTTGCTCTTTTTGCTCTCTTTCACTCTTTGTTTATCTCCAATTTTTTGTTTTCGCTTCTTTGATAGTAAGTCAAGACTCTAATATGCTTCTGCTTCTACATTTTGCAGACAAAGTCAGAAACCCACAAGTCAAAGTATTTATCTTTTGCCCTTCTATTGCAAAACTCCATGGCATTTATGAGAATCTATTTCAAACTTTGGGTTTGTGCAGGAAAATGGCTAAAAGAGAGGACGATGTGTACAACTTCGGATTCATACTTCTGGAATCTCTGATAGGACCAGTGCCCACTACAAAAGGAGAGGCTTTTCTTCTCAATGAAATGGTAATAAAGAGAACAAAAAAAGCATCACTATTGTCATTTGATTGAAACAAAGTTGGTTAATGGCTGTTGCTGCAATGTTGTGTTTGCAGACATCATTTGGGAGCCAAGACGGTCGGCAGAAAATTGTAAGTCCAACAGTCCTAACAACAAGCTCGCAGGAATCTTTATCGATTGCGATCTCAATCGCCAACAAATGCGTTTTGCTTGAACCGTCAGCAAGACCTTCCTTTGAAGATGTTCTCTGGAACTTACAGTATGCAGCTCAAATGCAGTCTGCTGCAGACGCTGAACGCAAATCTGATACGTCGTCGTGAATCCAAAGGCTAACCTCATGATTGATAGTTTTTTCGGGTTTTTTAAATGTAAAGTTTTATAAGTTTGGTTTTTCAGTATAAAAATGTAAGACTCTTGCGACTAAAAATCATAGTTTCTTGTCTTCTCTTGAAACTTATTTCGCTAAACAAAAATTGATAGTTTGTAGTTGGAGAGAACTTCTAATCTTCAAGAACAAGGTAAGTGAGGCAGGAGACATGTCAAATGTTCTTGGAGAATCTTGTCTTTGAATTGCAGAATCCATACCAAGTTTTATTTATTATAAAAGCTAGAATACTACTGTTTCGAGTACATGGTTAGCATATAAGTAACCGTAGAACCAAGGGCTACACACTTTTTTCAGTGCTTCAAATCATCAATAAACTTAGACAGTAGCTGGAACTTTGGATTCCACTGATTTGAGAACCTCCTCACCCATTTCCTTGCAGCCCACCAGTTTCTGCATTTTCAAAACACAAGACTTTTAAGTATATGGTTACTAACTTCTACAAAACAAATCACAGAAATAATCATAGACATACATTTCCGGGGGAGTAGATGTCTCCGGTTCTGAACCCTTTGTTAAGAGCATCCACGACCGCGTCTTCAATCCTCTTTGCAGCCTTTTCTTCTCCAAGTCCATACTTCAGAAGCATCGCCGCGCTGAGAATGGTGGCCAATGGGTTTGCTTTGTCTTGTCCAGCTATATCTGGTGCTGAACCATGTATAGGTTCAAAGAGTCCAGGTCCCTGATTTCATGACAAGTTTAACAATCCAGTTATGATAATAAACATGAGGAACCTTGATTTATTCTTATTTACCGATTCACCGAGACTTGCAGATGGAAGCATCCCAATGCTTCCAGTGATCATTGAAGCTTCATCAGACAATATATCACCAAAAATGTTATTGGTGACGATTGTGTCAAACTGCAATGTTTTAAAAACGCCGTGAGTACTACTTCCACTTCTGTGTTAGATTAATCAACAGCTAAGTTTTATATCAGTGCGGCGAGTACCTGTTTCGGGTCTCGGATAAGCTGCATTGCAGCATTATCGACATACATATGTGATAGTTCAACATCAGGATATTCAGAGGCTAAAGCTGTTACTCTTTTCCTCCACAATATTGATGCCTACATGAAAACAAATTTGCATCACGAGAAACCCACAAATACTAGAAAAAGATTTCAAGAACTGATCAAACGTACATCCAACACATTGGCTTTGTCGACAGAACACAGCTTGCCACGCCTTTTCCTAGCAGTCTCGAATGCAACACGAGCAATTCTGTCGATCTGAAGAACATAAGCAATGCATTAATACACATACATGATACATATCTAGCTAATATTGTCATAGAGCAGATTGTGAAGATTTAGTACCTCGTGAGCAGCATAGATCTCTGTACTAATGCCGACTTCTTCGCCATTTTCATTGATCTTGATACCTCTTGGCTCTCCAAAGTAAATACCTCCTGTGAGCTCCCTAACAATCATCATATCAACACCTTCTGCTACTTCTTTCTTCAATGTGGAAGCATCAACTAGCTGAACAAGCAAAAACAGAAATTTTTTGAGTTTAATTACAACTACAAGCAAAAATTCAAGTGCTAAGCAAATCAAAAACGAAGATACCTGTGGCAAAACTGTAGCAGGTCTCAAATTAGCAAAGACTTTGAGATCTCTTCGAAGGTAAAACAGAGCCATCTCAGGTCTCAGGTGTTTCTCATTCTTGTCCCATTTGTACCTGAACAAGAATCATCCAAACACTCAAAAAGAGAACAAATTTGGAAGCAGATTGCTGAAGTAACAAGACACACACATACCCTCCAATAGCTCCAAGAAGAATGGCATCAGATTGTTTTGCAGCCGTGAAAGTTTCCTCAGGCATTGGAACTCCGACCAAATCCAAGGCTGCTCCTCCGACAGGCATCTCCTGGAAATCAAACTCCAGTCCTGTGGTACAAAAGCAAGAACTCAAATATTTGCAAACAAGTTCCAAGCAGCAAAAACAAAATCAAAGACGACAATACGATAACATTGAGAAAGAGAAAGAACCTTCGAGAGATCCAGCTTTCTGCAGCACATTCTTAGCAACAGAGATAACTTCTGGACCTATACCGTCGCCGGGAAGCAGAGCGATATTATACCGTTTTTTCCCGGGTGAAGCCGCGGCGCACCTTATTCGATACGGCGCACGAAACTGATGATCGGTGAGAGAACTGTATCTTCCCGGGACGATCTTGATCGAATTCAGACGGATGTTCATTTGCAAAAACGCCGCCATTTTTTTTGGAGTTAGGAATTTTGAAATTATGACGAGTGAGTGTCACACTTGTTATATAACATAAAGTTTTTGGTACTTCGATAGGTAGGTGTGCACGTTTTTTTTAATTTGCAAAATTAAGCCCTCAACGTTTTCTTTTTAAAATGGCTTAAACAAATCCTTTTTACCTATATAATGGCTCACCAGCTTAAGTGTTGAAGTATTATTATACCAAGGTCCCTTTCTCTTCAACGATTATTACGAATACATGCCATTGCTTTGCTTGTTTAGAATACGAAGAAGAACTGAAGAAGAGCCACTGCAATTGGGCGTTTACCAAACATTGGCCCAATTAAAGTCGCAACATTGGGCCGTTCTTATAGCCCATAAAATTACAAGTAGATAACGGTTGTCTTCTTAAAATTTAGTAAACGGATTATCTTTTTTTTTATTTCTGGATATTCTTATTTTGTCAAGTAGTCTGGTTCGTCCAGCGATGGACACGCACTGTTTTTAACACAAAAAATCTTCACAAAAATAATTTACTAAAGTACCTAAATTAAGCCCAAATTGTAAATATCTTAAATATTTGCATACGATAGAATCGAAAGGCGAGGCAAGTCCACCACCACGCGAGAGTTTTTTTTTTTTTGATAAACTCTATCGGCTATCCGGTCGGCCCCGGTAGGAACGCACCGAAGTGCTACATAGTGGACTGGTCCACTCTGTCTATCCCGAGTTTGGAATGTCTTCCGACTAAGTGTCAAGGGATAGTCAGGTCGTCTGTATTCTGACTACGAGGTAAACCAATTGGACCAAACCCCAACTGACAGACTTCCCACAATAATATTGATAACAGCAGGAGGAGTCGAACCATGGAGAGGAGGGAGTTGCACCCAACCACCATGGGCCCGCCAAGCCACCAGTCCACCATCATGTGGGCAAAAACTGTTAGGGTTAACTTTTTATAGTGACTGGCCCTACCGCAAAGCGGCCCCATATCCAGAGAAAAATCTCATTTCGGCCTGGATCTACAGGTTAGTATACATCGCTTGCTTCTACTCGTATGGAAGAATTTTTATTTGGAGAAGTTCAGTACCACCGTGGTGGCAGAGAGACTCGAACTTGAGACTTCTGACACTCATCTGTGAAAAGAAAATACCACTAAACCATAGACCCCTTCTCACCAGGCGAGAGTTATGACCAAATTTTGATGTTTTCTGAATATGATACGTATCATAAAAGGTGTGTTCATACTTCATAGGGGATAGGGATGTTAGTGTTGAAATGTGGATACAAAATATGAATGCAAGACTTTTGTCTAGAAACTATATTTGGAACATACATTGTGTACCCTAAATTATTAATATTATCCAGATTTAGCATGTCTCGAGGTATATTTTGTTCTGTATTTTTGACTACCGTACACTGTGCATCAGTGCATGCAGGGTGTGAACGAAAGCAAACCGATGTAGAAATTAAATGTTTTTTTTTTTTTTGTATGAGTTTGAGAAGAAAACAAGTAACGGAAACTGATGTCATAGTCCATTTACCCGTCCCTACAGCATCTTCAATCGCCTTTAACAGTTTCTTCTTTCGTCCTATCTTTTTTTGTTTTTGTCATTCACAACTAAGACAAAACTAATATTATTACAACATTTATGTGATATGTTTTCCTTGCTTATGAGTATTAGAGATCTCAGAGATTTAACATTTCTGTATCTTTTCTATAATTTTGTTTAGATTGCTTTTTTTATTATTATTCACTCATTAAATTAATAAGTGGATGTAGTAGGATATGTAATTCTCTCCATTAATTTTTGTGTTTTATATATCTAGGCTGTAATCAATACAAATATACAATCATAGATATTGTTTTTTTAATACATAATAGTCAGCTTTTCTAGAGTAAGGCAATGGGATGTATATTTCCTTTAGTATTTTTAAAAACATTTAAAATATGGAAGTACTTTTCTTATCATGAGATATATATATATATATATATATATATATATATATATATATATATAAATATGGAAGTACTTTTGAAGATTATTTTCAATTCATTTCAGTTCCACATATTATTCTAAATGTTTATCATAGCCTTGCTCTCTGAAAAAAATTTAGAAATCATGGCATGATCAGTGATTCATCACTTATAGAAACTATATATAATAAATGTAGTATCGATGGTCAGTACATGATTCACCACTTCTAGAAACTATTCATAAATGTATTATCTTTTTTCTGTGCATGATTCAAATCTTTGATTTATGTTTACACACCATCAATTGTTTTTAAAAAAAAAATCTGTCTATCCATAGATAACGTGGTTTTTTTATTTTTATAAATAGCTAACTCGATTTCTATTATCTTATCCGTCACCCCCTCTCTATATAAAAACCCTTTCACTTTCCTAGGACGTGTCACCCCGTCTCAATGGCCGGTTCGGTTATGGTTCCGTCCGTTTCAATCGGTTTAGCCTTATGTGTCTTAATCTTCTTTGCTCTTTCCCTCAATCCCCTCGAAGCTCGTGGAACCTTCGGCAGGCTTGCCGGAAAGCCACCGCAGAGGACTGCTTCCGGCGGCATATGTGCTTCTTCTGTTCACATATATGGCTACAAGTGCGAAGAACATGATGTACGACATTTTTTTTTAATATATAGCTAGCTATTAGTGATGATTACTCATTGATATATTAACTGGTAAAGGTGTTACTTGAATTGATATATTATGAAGGTGGTGACTCAAGATGGGTACATATTGAATATGCAAAGGATACCGGAAGGACGAACCGGCACCGGCGCCGGAGATGGTGGAAAGAGACAACCTGTCCTAATACAACATGGAATTCTTGTCGTAAGTTTTACTCTTCTTTACCCTTTTGCATCGCATTACCCGTCAATTAACTTGTGTATGTATGTACACACACACGCTACTTTTATGTGCTGATAATTACTGTGACAATATCAAACTTTGTTTCAACATGTAATACATCCAAACTACAAAATTTATATTACTAATGTATATATAGATGTAATTAAACTGCAACGCACTCAAAATATGATTACTACATTGAAGCTGTTTTCCATTATATATACTTTTGAAAGTAAGAGAAAAGTGGAAAGGGACATTATTATTAGGTGAAAACTTTATACCCGTTTTCACAAGTTATACAAATGGAGTATATGTGCATACGTTTATTTCAAGATGATTTACATCTATATATAGACATATATACGTGGGCCAAAATCAAACGTGTATACTTAATTCCAGTGCATGCCTCATCAACAAGTATGTACATGTAATTTAACCTTTTACCAAAAAAAAAAAAAAAAAAAAAAGTATGTACATGTGAGAAAAAAAAAAGTATGTACATGTATATGGTATATTTATCTTTATATCGTAGGTGCGAGTTTGAACTTAGAAGTAAGATTAGATTAATAATTGTGTATCTTTTTTTGATATTATAAAGAATATAGGTGTGTATCTTAGTGGTGGGTAAAATTAAAACATTAAATAAAGAGACAGCATGAGTGTTAAACATGTGTGTCCAACAAATAAAGTGATAAATTGAGCGTTACTAGAAAGTTAATTAAAATAAACTCAATTCATAAACAGCTTTTCTGGTATGGGAGAATTGTTGTACCGTACGTTAGTGATATTATATGGTAACCGTGTCGACTCTAGTACTCATCGAATTCTTAAAAATTATCGATAAAGTGCATACGTACAAAACTTGATGAGATCAGTACTATTTTCATCAGCCTGCAAAAAAGAAATTACTTTATGACTTACCTTATGTTTTAAGTTTCATGTGGACAGAGACGACAGTCGTACGTATGCAGAATCGTACACTGTCTATCTCTTCTGAACATTTTGACAAATAGACTTTTATTTCTTATGGTTTACATTACTCAAAAACATATAGCTTAAACTATATATACATACTCATTAGCTACGATAATCAAATCATGAGTTAAATGTGCAGGATGGGATGTCATGGCTGTTGAATCCAGCGGATCAAAATCTGCCTTTGATTTTGGCGGATCAAGGATTCGAAGTGTGGATGGGGAACACAAGAGGGACTAGGTTCAGCAGAAGACACAAGTACCTTGACCCATCTCAACGGGTCTGGTTCAGTTAACCACTGTTTTAACCAGTAGATTACGCAATCTTTACAAAATAAACTGATATTTTCCATCGTTGGCACGTTGTGGACGTAGGCTTTCTGGAACTGGTCGTGGGACGAGCTTGTGAGTTACGATCTGCCTGCTATGTTTGACCATATCCACGGCCTAACAGGCCAAAAGATTCACTACCTCGGACACTCTTTGGTAGGTCCAACCTTATCAACATACTTTTTTCTCTGTTCTTTTCATATAGTAAACTTCCCATAATAGAATGAAAAATGAAATGGAAAATGTCAGGGGACGTTAATAGGATTTGCGTCGTTCTCGGAAAAAGGGTTGGTGGATAAAGTGAGATCGGCGGCGATGTTGAGTCCCGTTGCTTATCTCAGCCACATGACCACCGTCATCGGCAATATCGCCGCCAAATCATTCCTCGCCGAGGTCCCTAGCTTCTTCCTTTTAATCCCCTTTTTATTTTTATACAAATATGTGCCTATGTTTATGAAAATAACTTGTTTATCGTCTTTCAAAAATAGGCCACGTCCATTCTTGGATGGGCAGAGTTTAACCCCAAAAGGTAAATCTTTACCCTTTTTTTCTAAAAATATGCTTGTTATTGGTTTATTTCATTACCTAAAATAATTAAACGACATTGGCAGTGGATTAGTAGGGGGTTTTATAAAGGCCATATGCCTTAAAGCGGGGATCGACTGTTATGATTTACTCTCTGTTATCACCGGTAATGCTACAACTAATAAGTTCACAAAATCTACCATTGATGATTTAATAACATATATTAATTAACGTAATTTTACAAAAATATATAGGAAAGAATTGTTGCCTTAACGCATCAACCATTGATCTGTTCCTTGCGAACGAACCTCAATCTACTTCCACCAAGAACATGATCCACCTTGCTCAAAGTAAGTGAAACAAATTCCCTCTTTTTTGACATTTTACAAACCTTATATTGTTCAATATATTTCTTTGTAGCGGTAAGAGACAAGGAGTTGAGAAAATACAACTATGGAAGCAGTGATCGCAACATAAAACAGTACGGTCAAGCGATACCACCGGCTTACAACATATCGGCGATCCCACACGACCTTCCGCTTTTCTTCAGCTATGGCGGTTTAGATAGCCTGGCCGATGTGAAAGACGTCGAGTTTCTCCTTGACCAGTTTAAGTATCACGACATCGATAAGATAAATGTGCAGTTTGTGAAAGATTATGCTCATGCTGATTTCATCATGGGTGTTACTGCCAAAGACGTTGTTTATAACCAAGTTGCTACCTTTTTCAAACGACAAGCTTGATTATATTACCATATCATTAATTTATGTAATTTGCATGTGCCCATATTCTTCAATTGTTTTCCTTCAAAAAGAATGGGCAAAATAAAATTTTAAAAGTTATTAATTGCTACTACTACTATAGTCTACTAGCGTCTAAAAATAATCCCTTTATTTAAATTTAGCATTTTTTTTGTTCAATTTTATGTTTTCATATCTAAAAACAATGGTGCAGCCATTATCTAATTTGCCCTAATTTTAGTTATAAACAAAATTTAAATTATACTGCAAAAGGTATACATGGTAATAAATTCGATCATCCCAAAAATGCATATAAAAAAAAAATGAAATTGCAGATAAACTAAAAACTAAAAAATGTATTGAAAAAAAAAAAAACCCGATAAATCATCGTATAAAAACCGATATAATATTTTCTTTTAAATTTTGTCGTCAAATATGTGGATTGTTGTTGACAAAAAACAAACGTGGATTAAAGTTGGGCCAGTTTCATATAACGCAGTGTGGGCTTTAAAAATACGGGTCGGGTCTTAACCCGGTCGATAAAATTGATAACTCCGGTGGGAATTAGTTTTCTCTCTCTTGAGTCTCGACAACTGAGCAGCGGAACACCGGCGAAATCCTTTAAAGAAGGAGATTCAGAAGAAGATACGAAGCTGCGAATCTTCGTCATTTTGTAAGGAACTCTCGATCTTTATGGCGTATAGCCTCTGGGTTCTCTGTTTATCTATCTCCTAGGATTTTATGAATTCCAGATCTTTTCATGGCCACTTAGTAGTATGTTTCAAGAATTCTCCAATCGAGTTCTTCGTTCGCATTTGCAATCTTTCTTTCTCTATGGTGTATATTAAGCCTGGGTATTCAATTGAACTGTGTGTAGCAATCGTAGAAAATTAGGGTTTTGAGGCTTCGATCGATCTATCGCGTCTGCATTCTTTTGAATTTCTACAAGAATTTCTTGATATTTCTTAGATATCTTATGATAACTTAGGTGTAATGGAAGTTTATTTTTCAAGAGTGTTCTTTTTTTTTTTCTTCTGAATTTTTCAGGCTGATAGGTTTATATAGCAATGTCGGGTAACAACAACAATCCACAAAAGCCTCAAGGTTCTGCGCCTTCGCCTTTTGGGAATCCTGGGATGGCCTCTGCATCTGTTCCTGGAAACCAAGGCTTTGCTCAGTCTCAAATGGCAGCTAACTTTCAAGCTCAGTTTCAGTTCTCACAAGCTCAGGCCCTAGCTCATGCTCAAGCACAGTCTAAAGTTCAAGCACAACTGCAAGCTCAGTTACAAGCTCAAGGCATGACTATGAATCAAGCACAAGGTTCCCCTGGGATTGGTGGGTTGGGTCCTTCTTCGCCTTCTTTGACAACTCCTGGAAGTTTAAACATGAAGAGGTTCCAGCAGAAACCGCCTATGCGACCTCCTGGTGCTCCTGCGAGTAATAACACTATCTCCCCCATGAGAACAATGGAGTTAACTCCTGCTGCTCGGAAAAAGAAACAGAAGCTTCCAGAGAAGTCATTGCAGGAGCGGGTGGCAGCAATCTTGCCAGAGTCTGCCTTATACACACAACTTCTGGAGTTTGAGTCTCGGGTCGATGCTGCGTTAACTAGAAAGAAAGTTGACATCCAGGAAGCCCTTAAAAACCCTCCCTGCATACAGAAGACTCTTAGGATCTACGTTTTCAACTCGTTTGCTAACCAAAACAACACGATCCCTGGGAATCCTAATGCTGACCCGCCAACATGGACTCTTAAAATTATTGGTAGGATACTGGAAGATGGGGTGGATCCCGACCAGCCAGGGTTTGTTCAGAAAGCAAACCCATTGCATCCCAAATTCTCGTCTTTCTTCAAAAGGGTTACAGTTTCCCTGGATCAGAGGCTGTATCCTGAGAACCCATTGATCATCTGGGAGAATGCTCGATCACCTGCTCCTCAGGAAGGGTTTGAGATAAAGAGGAAAGGGAATCAGGAGTTTGCAGCTAGTATACGGTTGGAGATGAACTACGTCCCTGAAAAGTTCAAGCTTTCTACTGCATTGATGGATGTTCTCGGGATTGAGGTTGAAACCCGCCCAAGAATCATCGCTGCAATTTGGCATTACGTTAAGGCGAGGAAACTGCAGAACCCAAATGACCCCTCTTTCTTCAACTGTGATGCTGCACTTCAGAAAGTTTTTGGGGAAGAAAAGTTGAAATTCACTATGGTCTCTCAGAAAATATCTCATCACTTGTCGCCTCCACCACCGATACACTTGGAACACAAAATCAAGCTCTCAGGAAATAATCCGGCCGTATCGGCATGTTATGATGTGCTAGTGGACGTACCTTTCCCGATCCAAAGGGATCTGAACAATTTGCTAGCCAACGCAGAGAAGAACAAAGAGATTGAGGCTTGTGATGAAGCAATATGTGCAGCCATAAGGAAAATCCATGAGCATAGGAGGAGGCGGGCATTTTTCTTGGGGTTCAGCCAATCGCCAGTTGAATTCATAAACGCCCTGATTGAATCTCAGAGCAAGGATCTAAAGGTCGTTGCGGGAGAAGCCAGTCGAAATGCTGAGAGAGAACGTCGATCAGACTTCTTCAACCAACCTTGGTAAGCTAATCATCTAGACTCTGCTACTCTGGCCTTTATTCGCACAGATGATATGTATTAGAGTTGTAAAATGTTTCTGAATCATAATTTGGGGTAAAATGTTTGCAGGGTCGAAGATGCAGTTATACGTTACTTGAACCGGAGGCCAGCAGCTGGGAACGATGGGCCAGGGAGTTGGTGAGTTTCTTGACGATACAAGTCTCTTCATCTGTTTGAGCAATTTTAGTAGAAGATATTGTTGAGATCAGTCTGGTTTAAAAGTGAACTAGTGTATCTGTAATCTTGTGTATGTTGAAACATGACTACTTTATATAATTAGCTTTGTTTTGTAGCCTTTGCTTTAATGGTTAAGTTGTGTTTTTATTAGCAAAAGGAAAATAACATTGGGATTATTAAAAAAAAAAACACACTTATTGAACAAAAACGAAAATGTTTGGAAAGAGTATCATTGTGAACTAAGAAGTGGGGAAGAGCCAGCGAGCATTAGAGAATGGTCTGGAGGAGACAGAAGAAGATGAAAGGCGTTGAACCTTCTGGGAGGAGAGATTGAAGACGAAGACATCCTTTTGGCTAGATGGAAGGCCGCTGAAATAGATGGAGTTTCTGGTAATACCTTGGATATCGGAGGATGCTTGCACGGTGATACCTAGATCCAAGATCACGGCCTGGTCGCCGAGTGAAACAGTTTCTTCCCACTCGTTGTTGGCTGAGTTGAATTTGTAGACGCGAAAAAGCCAGGAAAGGTCACGACGTTTAAGAACGCTGCCAACCATCAAAAAATCTCCAGAGATGGTGATTACTATGTTGGTCTTCCAGTCAAGATAGTCTGCCCAAATTGTTTCATAAGGGCTTAATGATCCCAAGCGGAAGCGAAAGGGATAGAGCTGAACATGAGCAGTTTTTGTTACAAACTTCAAATCCGAGATTCCGATGCTACCATCTTCATAGTAAATGTAAAGTTTGTGGTCCTTGAGGGCAATATCACTACACCCCAACAAAGAAGGAATCGGGCGCCATTCACAATCGCCTTTCTTGCAAAAGGCTGCATGCTTGTCTCCACCCCAGCTGCAAGCAACTACGTAGTCTTTAGTTTTCTCGTCTATCCACACAACTGCCTTATCAGTACTAGGGTACCCCATCATCTCGGCTTTGCTTGCAAAATGACCTTTTCTGTCGAGTACGAGTGCTGAAAAGAGCTGGTCACGTTGAGACTCGATAGCTACTAGGTTAATCCTCTCCAAATTTAGCACATTCACAAGGTATAGATTTAACCGAGGGTCCGACATTAGGAGCCAGGTGCCGCAACTTGCAAGGCAAGGATCCACACCAAGGTCTTGAATTGTGTAAACGTTTTCTTCTTCCTGTGGATTGTACAACATGCAACTGCGTCTGGTTTGTGCTGGATCAGGGAACAGAATTAGCCACGGAACCTGATTAGGTTTGGGAACACATTCTCCCCAAACCCTATACCAAGCGGAACAAACGGCCCTAGCTCGATGAAAATCCGAGAACCTCAGCCGTCCCAGAACCATTCTGATCACATCGTCAGGAAGCTCCGACCAATCCCTCCCCCTAGAATTGAGGGATTGACGTTTATGAACCAAAGCCATATCTAAAAGTCGTCACAAACTGCAGTCTTTTATTTTCTAAAGGCACTTATGACGAGGCAAACTAAACCAAATCAAATTCCAAATTCAATCAGGATTTGTTTTTGATACGTAGTAATCATATACGGTATATACGGTGACGAAAAAAAAAATACGGTATATACGTTGGACAAAGTAATATATATGGCAAAATTCTTTTGGTATTTCCACAAGTATTTAGTAGGTTATTTCATTTCGTGACTTAGCTTGATTTTTGCGATTATGCAATGTGTATATATCTTCAAGACTGGTTAAAAGCAAAATTTCGGTCATTACACCACTAAGACTGAGTTGAGAGTTAGGTTCAACTACCTTTTGTTTCCTGAAATGTACTAACACTAGAACCAGATCCAAAACGACACAGTTCTACTTTAGGGAAGAAGCACCCTACGTCCTTGGCTCCTTGCTTATCTTAAGTGGGATGATGGCCTTGGCTTCAAACCCCCTGTGTGTTTAGCCTTGTCATTTGTGCACAACTAAAAGACAAGTCCACAAAGGTGAAAGAGAATTATTAGTATATTTAAATAAATGGTCAACTTTATGCTAACATGTTACAGCATCATTCTTCTCGTTAAATAATTTACTAATTAAGACACAAAAAAAAAAAAGACACAATCCCTGGATCCAAGAAGCGTTGACGTTCAAAGATTTCTTTGTAGTCTGAAGTAAAATGGCGATATGGTTCCAGAGAGTTTTCCTGTTGCTTCTCGTTTCCTGTTGCGCCTCTTCAGGTACATTGGAATCTCAAATGCTTATTAATATATTCCTTCTTTTCATCTTCAGAACTCAAATCTTGATCATTGACATTGGTTAACTAAAGTTTGTACATTTTGATATGCAGATTTTCTGGAAAATCCAGACTTTGAATCTCCACCATTAAACTTAACTACAAACTCAAATGCTAGCTCTGTGTCGCTGGATCAGAACAGTACACTCCCTGGATGGACATTCCAAGGGACAGTGCTTTATGTTGAACTGCCTGATACCGGACATGCGGTTCAGCTCGGTGAAGATGGCAAGATCAATCAAACATTCATTGCCAAAGGTGATGATTTGAACTACATCCTCACATTCGCGTTGAGCAGTGCAGGCCAGAACTGTTCAAGCTCTGCTGGTCTCAGTGTCTCGGGGCCAGACAGTAATGCGGTTTTTTCTTATCGACAAAACTACAGTAAGGTTTCATGGCAGAGCTACAGTCATAACTTGGGTAGTTGGGGGAATGGTCAGCCTATTAACTTAGTTCTTGAAAGCCAGGCAATAGATTCTGATTCTGATTCTGATTCTGATACAAACTCCACCTGTTGGCCTATCATTGACACATTGCTTATCAAGACTGTTGGTGTAACATTGGTCCAAGACAGTGGTAAGTTACTTCTTCTTATCCCTTCTGCTTCTTTTCTGCTTCCGAGAGTGCTAATGCTGAACTCATAGCTCAGTATGGAACATGATGAAAGCAGATCTGGTTTACATAAGTTGATATCTTGTGAATCTAGCTGCTTAGGCTCATAATTCTGATTTTGTTGGTGTAGGTAACCTCTTAATCAATGGTGGATTTGAATCTGGACCGGGTTTCTTGCCCAACTCAACCGATGGAGTTCTGATTGACGCGGTGCCAAGCCTGATTCAATCACCATTAAAGCAGTGGTCTGTTATAGGAACAGTCAGATACATAGACTCGGAGCACTTCCATGTCCCAGAAGGCAAAGCTGCAATAGAAATTCTGTCTGACACAGCTCCATCTGGCATACAGACAGCAACAAAAGGCACAAGTGAAGGTTCAAGATACAACCTCACATTTACATTAGGAGATGCCAACGATGCGTGCAGAGGACATTTCGTGGTGGGTGTTCAAGCTGGCTCCGCAACTCAAAACTTCACATTGGAGAGTAATGGGACTGGCTCTGGTGAGAAGTTTGGGTTAGTGTTTGAAGCAGACAAAGATGCAGCACAGATAAGTTTCACCAGCTACTCGGTTACAATGACAAAAGAGGATGTTGTTTGTGGTCCTGTGATTGATGAAGTGATGGTACATCCTCTTGGTGGAACAGCCTCAGTGAAACCCACATGGCTGCTACTTATTTTTGCTTTGTTGTATGTTGCAGTTCTCTGATTGAAACTGTTTGGGAGGGAGGTCATAAAGAAGATATTTTTGCAAGGAGATGTAATAATCATTCTAGTTTCATGATTATATATGAACACATTCGTTACACATGAATCTTTTATTTTGCTGTGAGGCTTTTAAATTCTACTTTTATGTAGAAAGCAAACATACAAATACACACTTGAAGCCTTGGAATAAGCAGACACTAAGTCCCGATGTAAATGGAATCTGCAGTGGCTTTGACCTTAGGGAGAACCTGCTTGTTCACAGAGATCCAGCAGAGCCAGTGTCTGTGTCATCAACAATTTAATTAGTACAAACTAAAGTGAGCGGGACAAGAACGGCCTGTATCGAATGATTTGCATACCTCAGGGATGGTGAGTTCGAGTCGAAACTTGGGACCATCATAGTGGTGCAAAACCGGCCTGAAAGCATCCTCTTCCAAAGCTTTGTACAGTTTCCTTACACGAATTCTCACCTATTACGTTGTTAATCACCGTTTGGGGTGAGTGAATCAATTCTTGAAAAAAAGATGAAAGACAGAATCCACATGGGAGAAGATAAAAGGAACCTGTGCAGGAAATCTGGATTCTCCTCTGCATTTCTTGTCCTCCCAAGCAGTTGGATCAATGTTTGAACCTCCAAAGGTTGTTGCCTGTGCAAAACACAGAGATACAACAATCATGGAGTCATAGAGTAAGACATGAGCACCATTAAAAAATTAAAGTGCTATAGAACGAACCTCAAAAATTCCATGCAACTGATGAGTTGTGTAGTTGTAGAGAAACAGAGGCAGGCCAGGTGTTATCGTCCTAACCGAATCCCTGTATCTCGGTGGCAGACCTGAGGGGCACAAAAGTGACAGTAGAAGACATAAATACATATGAGAAAAGGGAAATTCAACAATTAAATGAGCAGACTCGAAGATAAAATGAATACCAAAGAGCTGGTGCTTCAGATCTTCTAGCATTGTGTCATTGTTACAGACAAAGATATAACCTCCAAGCACTTCACTCTTTGGTAGGCACTCCGAGGCAGGTAAGGTCTTAAACCTTTTGTCTGAAGCAGCATTCATAGAGTCATTGTTGTGAATGCTGCTAAAGTTGTTGCCTTCTCTGTTAGTGAAATAATTGTAGCTATATTTTCCCCCACTCAGGTGTTTCTGGTCAAAAACATTGAAATCAAAGCCAGCATTGAACTTGAGCTCCGAGTTCATCATGTTGAAGTTAAAAGTCTCAAACTTGTTCTCCTCTTGAAACCCAAATTTCTCCCTTGGCCTTGTTTCAACTGGACCCTTTGATAGATCAAGATTATTCGAACGTTCTCCCTTGGATCTAGTCTGGTCAGCTAGTTTAGATGCAGCCATGAACCACTTTTGATCCTCTGAAGCTTTAGATTGTCCTCGAAGCTCATCTCCTAGCTGCCAGAAGCTGCGCATGCTTTCCATCTCCTAAAGCTTTGGTTTGATAGAGACACCTACCATACAGTAAAAAAAAAACACTTCACCAACCAATCCTAAAGATTTTGGATTTTTCAATAATAACAAGTTCCACGAGTTACTGATTCATACATTTTATAATCAAATCTTCTCTAAAGTATGAAACTTTAAACACATTGCACTATACAAACAATTTCAGGATTACCAAAGTGAACAACTCTACAGTTCAGAGCAAAAGCAGTAAGATCTAAAACCAAAAGAAAAACAGAGTCCACACAAGCAATCTGTACAAGGAAGGTAACGAACTAAAATTGAAAACTAGGTTTAAGAAAATTAGCAAAGTAATTCTTACCACTTACCAGAAAGACGAACCCTAGATTGCAGGATCCCTGAATGAGAAGCTGTTGGACTTTAATTGCGTTTTCAATTTTTGGAGCTTCTTTTTCCCCGACAATGTTGTAACTCATGGCAGTGTCCTTAATGCCTGAGGCAGCAAGCTTGGTCCAGCAGAAAGCTTGCCGTCTAACGTACCATAGAACGGTGCGACGTTTAGCTTCAAAAATGAGAAACGGGACGCAGTTTTAATAAGTCACATCACGTGAGATTTTTTTTTTTTTGGATGTTTTGAACTTTTTAATTCGGCGCAAAACTCTTGCTCGGATTTTACTTAATTACTAAAAGTACCAAATTTAGATCGTTTGTTACTCAAGTGCATTCGTCAAAAGACTAGCAGCTAACAAAGTTAGTACAAATAAGGATAATTTTTTTCTTCATTATTTTACCACAAAGTAGAAAGAATTATAAGACCATAGGGGACAAGAGAAGTGACACAATAACTACCTCTTCCTCTTCACTCTTAGACGATCCATAGGGGACAAGGGGAGTCTCAGACACAACAACTTTCTCTTCCTCTGCACTCTCAGACGATCAAAAACAAAGAGAACCGGAAAATGATCAAAAACAAACCTGATTTCTCTTCATCTTTTCAGTTTTTCCCGTCTTTTTCATTCACCGGAAATTGATCAAAAACAAATCACATGTTAAATTATATTTTTATAGCCTGAAAAATAATATATCCATAAGATTTTAGCAAAAATGGCAAATCTTTAAATGTCACTCCAAAAAATATGCAAATTCATAATTGATTCATAAAATAATATAGTAAATTACTAATCGTAAAATGAAAAGAATTACAAGTACAATTACAATAACTATAAAGGTTGATTTTCAATATCACCAATTCATATGATCGCGACACGTGTCAACTCTATCAATTTGAATTTCTTTATCAGTTACGAATATGTGAGATCAATAAATGTTTTTGCCTCTTTGTCATTTTTTACTTTATTTTTATTTTTTTGTTAGAAATATGTGAGATCAATATGTTTATGCCTTTTTGTAATAACTTTTTACTTAATTGTGTATTTTTGTCGTCAATTGTTCATGTAGTATTTTAAATTTTTTATTTTAATTTCTCTTTTCATCATTGAATTATCGAAAATTTACTTATTTTTTTTACTCAACAATTTTAGTGATTCAAAAAACAATAATGCAAAAGTGAAAGTAAAGAAACATATAGTTAGTTTATGTGTTTATAGAGACAATTTGTAGGTGGTGGTAAATAGCATACTTTAACGGTCAAATATATTTGGGTGTACAAACACATTTTTAGTGGTAAAGTAAATAGTAGATTTGTAAACAGATGTAAATTAGTATATTAAGGTAAAAACGAATATATAAACAACTTTTTCTCTAACTAAAAATTCCACTATTTACTTATTAATGATAGATTTTACTTACAACAAAATTTAATACAAATGTAAATTAGTGTATTAAGGTCCTAATCTAGTTCAGTTATACATATATAATTATGAAATCAACAATAGAAAAACAAATTACAAAGAGAAATCGCTCACATTTTACAAACAGAAATCGCTTCAATTTTTTTATTTTAATTTCTCTTCTCATCATCGACTTATCAAAAAAAAAATATCATTGTGTTTATAATTTTCTATTTTTAAAACTTAATTGTCGTATAATTAGATTATTTATTTTAATTTCGAATTATATACGATTTATCGTATGTCATCGTGCTAATAAACAAAATTGAAGATATGATACAGATTTCAGATATAGTTTCATTATCCATGTTAGCGTGCAACTCAAGCATCTAAGACCATCAGCAATGGTAAATTTGAGTGGATGTGTGTTAGTGGGGTGTAAATATTTTTTTATTATTATAACTAAAGATAGAGAAAAAAGAGAGAGAGGGAGAGATAGAGAGAGATAGAGAGAAGAAAATTTTTTCTATTTTTATAATACTTTACACTTGAGTGTAAACTTGCACTCTTATTTTGTGTCTTAGCCCAAATTTACATTATTTCTCATTTGTTTATAACTTACACCCAAGTGTTGAGTACTCCACTGCGTGTGCTCTAATACCAGACAATGAAAGGGAATCAACCAAATTGACATATCCATATATGGCAGCGAAACAAACAAATCAAACGTCGAAAACAGTTTTAACGGGATTCAGTTCAAGGTTACTAGCTACTTACAATAAGTGATTATGAAATCACTTCATCTCTGGTCTCATTGGTTTTAGAGAACGAGGACAAAATCTAGACTATGATCAGCTAAAGCTCAAAATCACTATCTAGCTCGTTATATGAGAATCAAACACGCAGTTCGATAATTAGATCCACTATTTTCTACAAAAACAAGTAAAAGTTACTAAAAGTGGTGTTTATGCAATAAGCGAAAATGGCAGGTTTCCGCATGTTTAGCGAAGCTGCCACCATGTTTTTTTTTTCAGAATAATAAATTTTATTTAGATTAATCTAATATTAATCCATAATCGTCATTAGATAAAACTCATCTTGGACTTGGCAAATAAAAAAGGTCGTTAAGTAAAGTAAAGTGCATAGAGGCTTTCATGTGTATAGGACTTTTGATACTCTGCTTCCATGAATTAATTCCTCTTCTCATGCATGTATTTCAAGATTAACCATAAGATAGTTTGGGACTCTGCCTCGTCATCCCATGACGTTATGATCGATAAATACAGACCTTCGGAGGCGGATTTGGTGGCTAACCGGACCAGCGGTTTCGGTTTAACCACAAACATTATAAACGGCGGTTTAGAGTGCGGGATTGCTGGAGACGGGCGGGTCAATGACCGGATCGGGTTTTATAAGAGATACTATACGCTGGGCTATTAAATGTCGAAACTGGGCCTAACCTGGACTGTGAAAAGCAGAGGCCCTTCGCTCCAATTTTTTTAATTTGAATAAATGAAAAAGTCGAACATATGTATATCAGTAAATGCATTGTCCCCCACTCATGGAGGGATTTTGATTGAATAATGTATTTCCTTTTTTTGACTGAATAAGTTTTTTTTTTTTTTTGACTCAACTTCAACTTTTCATTCACCAAAGAGATACATCCAAATTCAAGGTACATAACATTCAACTTAATCGAATTGGACCACTCAATGCAATGGTTGATCTAGTATCACCCTGAAACACTAACGGATCCAACGCTACCCGATCGAGATCCCATTGCATTTTTTTAACCACGGTGAGATAAATAACACTCCACAACTCAGAGTGAAACTTATCTCTTGAACCACCTAAATTAACCCTATGATACGAAAACAACTATTAACACAGAAAACCAAATCATTACTAAAGATCAAAGCAACTCCAAGCTATTGGAACCTCTTGATTGGCGTGTAGGACTTGTCCAAATAGCATCAACACCAAAGGCGCAGCATCAGAAAGACTTGGTTCTCCGGCTTTCGTTGTTCCGATCCTAAGCCAAAAACGGATTGTACATCCGACTGACCCGTCCGAACGATGCAAAACAAAACCCGCGTGACCCGATGCTTCTCCGAACAACCATTCAATGACCAGAATGCTAATTACCTAAAGATAAGAGTTCCGATCGCAGATTAGCATAGCTTCATCTCGCGATGCATTTCCAGATTGGCCATCAAAGTCACCGCCTTGTTGTCTCACTTCTCGGGCGGACTGAAACCAAGGAATTGAGGAGGCTCACATGAACGCCAGCTTCGAGGATGACCTCAATCTCGGCCACCGACATTCACCGGATTCACCCCCAAGACCCGGTAAAAACTCGAAAGCTCGACTCCACCGAGGCCTCCGGTCAGCTGGGTTCTCCGGCAAAGGATAGGAGAAGCAGGAGGACGCGGCTCACGAACCCAGATCAGACGCTCTGGATCTGCAGAGACAGCCGCCCGAAGGAGCTTCACACCACCACCAGTCTCCCGGAGAGGAGAACAAGCCGAGATCTTGCACCCTGTCTTCCGTCGCCGCACCTTAACGACACAGCAGAGGACGACTCCTAGCACCACCGGACAGCAGAAGACGAGATCTTTCTCCCTACGACTACAAAGGAAAACAAACGAAAAGAAATAGCAGAGCCCTCTAACACCGCCGGCTACTCGCCCCGGGTGGCGGAGAGGCAGCAGAGCTCAGGCGAGGCGGCGGCTACTGTTTTAGATCTAGGGTTTCTCTCTCTTTGTTCTCTCGCTTTCCTAAACGGAGTCAATTAGTTCTCTTTGACTGAATAAGTTAGGCGAAACTTTTTGTTGTTCAAAAAATTCTTAATGTAATTTAAAATGCTTTATATTTTGCTAAAATGCAAGTAAGATCTGCTTTCTAATAAGCACTGAAAATTCAGTCAAAATTTAAGATATTTTCTAAAATCGTAGTAAAAACAAGTGTAAAATAAGAAAAGTAAATATATAAATATTAACTAAAATTGATACTTTAATTTTTCTTTTTTTTATTTTACGTAATTAGAACGAGGAGAAGAAAGTCATGCCAAATTAAACAATTAGTTCTAGAGGCGAGATATAAGATCATTTATATTGCTAGTCTCTCATAGAATTTATAGTGATGAAAAAGACAAAAATAATATTTTAGTGTCAGATTTCAAACAAAACCTAACCTTAAATTTTTCAAAATCGATTGATTTGTCATCGCATCATGGTGGGCTGAAGACTCAACCTTAAGAAATGGTGGTAGTTTGAGAAGAGTAGATGTTTGGGCCTTTAAGTGATTAGTGCTTTGATGGTTTAGCTTGATGGAGTCTAATTCATTTAACTTCATAGTCTATTTTTTCCCGGTATGTATCAGATCATTTGTAATTTGTGATTTTATAGTACAAAAATAACTTATTGAATATGTCCATAATGAATTTGGACGCGTTTAAAGCTATATCTTGTTAAATCCGATTTACACAATGCTAACTGTATCTCTTGTTTAATGTCGGTGACCATCCCAACATGTTTATCACGCTTGTGGACATCTAAAGGAAACTTTAAACCTTTTCCGTTGTTACCCAACAAGCCTTTGTCAAAGTCAAACTCCATTTTTTCATGATATTTATAACCTATTCTGAAAATAAATCTCAATCGACATTCTCAAGTCTTAACTATCACACGGTTCGTAGCAAAGCAATTCAAAAAAAAGTTATAACGTTGCAAAATTAAATTTTACGTTGTATAAAACTAATATATATATTTTGTTTAGCATTGTAGCAACTTTAAAATTAATTTTGTTCATATCTTTTTGTAGGCTAATATTTGAAGGCATAAGTTTATGATTTGTGTATATACTTTGGTGCATAGTAAAAGATAAATTATCTGGTTTCTTTTGTGATAATATTCGGCAATGGAATTATAGAATTGGTAATGGTCAAAGAAGTGTAAGTTTTAGTTAAATGAGAGATTGAAGATATAAATTATATAAATGCCCACATTTTTTTTCAACACGGTCATCTCATTTTATTTAGATAATTAAAAACACAGACAACAACATAGCCCAATAGTACACTAAAGCAAAAGCCCAACACGAGCCAAATGGAAAAGAAGGAGAGTCGTCGCCAATTCGATACACACTCGGCAACTAAAAACAGTGGTCGAGACACATGTGACGGAGGGGAAGCGGTTGATCGCCGGCATCATTCTCCGATGTTGCATAGCTCCAAACCAGAAGGCCGGAAAGTCGTCGTCGATTGAATCCACAACGCTTTACGCCTAAGTCTAACATTAGAAATGATTATTTTTAAATAATGATCAATATCTTTATTTAATTTAATTTTATCTATATTTAAAATAGGGCATTCTTATTATTCCGATCGTAATAAGTATTTTAGTATTAATATTGATGATGTATTGTTAATTGTTTAAGAAAATCTTCTAGGCCTTGTTTAAATAATAAACTGATTTATGTTAGGCCTAACATATAGGCTCACGTGAGTTTTTTTTTTTGTTTTGATGTTCTGAACTTTTGATTCCGCGCAAAATAATCAGTTGCTCGAATTTTACTTATTTACTAAAAACCAATAACGTTTTGATCGTTTGTTACTCAAGTGCATTCGTCAAAAGACTCAGCAGCTAACAGTGTTAGTACATAATTTTCTTCTTATTATCTTACCGCAGACTAGGAGGAACTATATAAGACCATGACTAATTCGTTGGCCCTGGTGCAGACGAAGATTCGGTCCGTTTCTCCTTATGAACAGACCGTGGAACAAAGGTCAGCCCACGACCATGGCGTCGACCGAAGCTGACATTCGAAGGAGTTGTGTCTGAGGTAGTTAGCGTGGACAGTGCTGAAACAAGACCGTCTACGCTGGATTTGTCTTCCACTTCCATGGCATCTGACGAAGCAGCTTCTTTGTCATCTTCATGTTTAAGCCTTGGTACATGTTGCCTTTGAAGTTTCTCTCTTCGTTTCTTTGAGAGTTGGGTCTTCTTGAAGAACTCAAATGTCGATGGGAACTTGTGTTTGTCAATTAAGTGTCGATGCCGGGCTTTGTAGCTCTTGAACTTCAATCCACACCCTTCCACGAGGCACTCGTACTGCATAAGTATGTTCACGAGAGCAGAAAGAAGGAAGAATCAGCATGATCGCAGGTGAACTTTAAAGAAATCCATGTAAAACAATGACAGGAGCGGTATCACAGTCACTAGCTAACACTGTTAGCCTAACAGTTAGAGCTCTGCATCAAAACGCACTTAATAGTTGCACAAAGAGATAAAGAGTAAATAGTGCATACCATGTCATAACCCCGAGCAACTTTAGCTTGAAAGAAAGAGTCATGTGCTTCGGATATATGAATACTTAGTAAGCGAGAAGTAGGGTAGACCCTTGAGCATACTGAACAAGACGCAGTGTGCCGTGCATTATAGTGATCTTCAAAATGGTCCAAAGATTTCAGGCGCTCAGGGCAGCCAACAATGGGACACGAGGTTCTTCTGCTCAAAATAGTCAAGCTCATGATCATCAAATTTCATAGAAAATTGTGAACCAAAGTTGGAATTGAAACTAGTCTACATAAATTTGATCAGTGACACAATGCCATGTTACTGGTTGCCACTTAAAAGGTGGATATTGAAAGAAAACTACTAACATAACAGTGATTTCAATTCATGGCCATTTGGTTGCTATTTGCTAGATATCTTACACGCACTACCAACACATATGTGAACTGCACAGTAAACAATCAGAGATAGGATAAATGACACCAAACCAGATTCACCAAGGAAAAAATTGGGTTCATTATTAGCTTCAGTCTACCAATCACGAGAATAACACATCAAAACCCAACGAAACAAACACTAAACTCTCGTAAGAAATAATCTAATCTGCAAATTATATCCATTGCCATAGTTGATTAGATTTTTTACATTGCTAACAGAAAAAAAAAAAGCGGAAAAAAAAAAAGCCAATGAGCTCATAAGTGACAGAGTATAAATATACCTGCTTTCAGTTTCCACGAATTTCTGCAGATGGTTGATTTCATCTTCTGTTAAGTCCAATGCCACCTGTATATTAAAATCCTCCGTTAGAACTCAACTCTTGCTTGCATAAATATTTGTAGATGATAAACATTCTACAGCATAATACATTAATACTTACAAAACGATTAGTCAAATCATCATATAACTTCATGGAGAATGAGACTGAAACAATCGTTTTATCCAAAACCTAATTACAAGACTTCTTCCAATTGAAAAAATCCGCTAACCAAACAGATCGAAAGTAACAATTCGACCTTAAAAATCTCAGAACTAAGCTAATACGAACATCATCATCATAAAGCATTCAAGCGGGCCATTAACGAGTGTCTAGACTAGAAACCGAAAAGACTCTTTGATTGTAAAATTGATCATGCATATTATTTACTCCCTAAGAACAACATTACATCAGATTCGACCGATTCAGATTCCAGAAGAAGTACCTGTTTAGCAAGTAGCTCTCGCTCGACATTTCCAGATGCAAAGAAAGGCGAATCGGGAGAAAATCTTCGTCGGATTGGATTCCAAAACGGAAAGCCTAACTCGCCTACCGTGTCTACCGCCATACCCATAGCCATCGCCTCCGGAGCTGAGCAAAGTAGAAGAAATTCAAAATTTTCGTCTGTCTCGTCACGAACATGAAATGAGCATCCAACTGAACACTTCCTCCGCTCCGGTTTGTTAACTGGATCCTTCCCGGACTATATCGTATCCACTTTATTATTCGGCCCATATCAGGCCCACGGCTACGAAACAGAAGTTAATTTGTTTTTAAAATAAATAAAGAGTCTTTGATCAAAAAATTAAATAAATAAGAGTTCTATCAGTACGTTGATTAAAAAAATGAGAAAAAAAAAAAGAGAGGATGTTTCTTTTCTTTAATCAGATATCAAGAATGTTTTCATGTTGAATTTATTAGTTTTCCATCTCGAATATGAATACTGAAGTATATCATTTCTTATTATAGTATATACTATATAGCTTTTTTTTTTCTTCATCAGCATGTATTATTTATCATATAATATGGATCCAAACATTTTCTAAATCAATCCAGATTGAATTGTCCAATGCAACAATCTTCTGGTAGTGATAATTTTTTTTTTTTTTTTGTATCAACTTTCTGGTGGTGATAGTTAAATTAAAAACCTTTCTATATATCAAAGTGATTTGGTTAAGCTCTAATGTGTTTGTCAGTTTGTAGTTTGTAGTTTGTACACGTGCTAATTGTATTATATATCGGTCACCTGCAATGAGCTTATAAATATTTTTCTAATTTGTGGTTGAAATTGAAATGATCTAGAAATCTTCTCATTAACATTATTTGATTCTTTTGTAGAAAATAACACTTTAACCATCATCAATTTGAATATTTGCTTAAGCATCAAGAGGAGAACTAGTCCTGTGATATGATAAAGTTATACTATTATACCAAAAGATATCTGTGTTAGCAAATAACCAAAACTGGGTAATATTAAATGTTAAATTTGAATTTCGGCTACAATAGAAGAACCGTTGAGCTAAAGTTGATGAACTAAATTAGAACAGGTATTCCGCTGAATTCATGGCGATCAGTCAAATTCATTATCATATTAGGATGGACAAAGACTAATTTTCAAACTCATCTTTTGAATTTAATTTATCTATTTTGTGTTTAACGACAATCTATTATTAGCTATTTTATACGTTTCCTCAACACAAAAATATTTTAAAATCTTTGAAAAAATTTCCATTCAGATGACTGACTTAATGAGGTTTGTTAAAATGTCATTATCAGTTAAACCCCCTAACTCAAGAAATGTGTAGCCCCTTAAGTAAAATTTGAGAAATCCTAGTTGTAAAATTCTGGCATTCACCTGTGACTGTGATTAGATTTTAATCATCAAATAACTTTTTTCATTAACAAAAAAATAAAACCACATATATACTATAGACTAGATCCAGCGGCTATAGATAAATGCGGTGGCATATCGGAGGGTCAAAAAAGATTGGTGTGGTCCTATATATTCAAGAGTGGACTGTATCAAGAGAAGAGTCTAAAGAACAAAAAGAAATTAAAGGAGAAAATAGACCAAGATGAATACTCGTAGGGATGATGCAACAAAACCCATGATGATGTGGTTTTTGGGGATGCTGTTGTTTTCCATGGTGGCCGAGTCAAATGCCCAACTGTCGGAGAATTACTACGCCTCGACATGTCCTAACGTCGAGCTCATCGTTAAGCAGGCGGTTAGTACAAAATTCCAACAAACTCTCACTACGGCTCCGGCAACGTTACGGATATTCTTTCACGACTGCTTCGTCGAGGTATGTACAAACAATAGAGGCTAGCTTTTGTAGATATTTAGAGTTTTATGGAGTCCTTTTGGTATTTGTGAATTATAATAATTTTGGTTGGTTTTTTTGTAGGGATGTGATGCGTCTGTGTTGATAGCATCTGATAATGGAGACGCAGAGAAGGACGCGTCGGACAATAAATCTCTCGCCGGAGACGGATTTGACACTGTGATTAAAGCTAAAACCGCTGTAGAATCTCAATGTCCCGGCGTTGTCTCATGTGCCGATATACTAGCTCTCGCCGCAAGAGACGTCGTCGTGCTCGTAAGTTCACTCTCTGAAGTCACTGACGTTTCATTTGATTTCCCCAAGTAAAAGTCATTTACTTTGTGATGATAACAGGTTGGAGGGCCAGAGTTTAAGGTGGAGCTAGGGAGACGAGACGGGCTCGTGTCGCAAGCGTCTAGAGTGACCGGCAAGTTACCTGAACCAGGGCTTGAAGTGAGGGGTCTAGTCCAGATGTTCGCTAGTAACGGGCTTTCACTTACCGACATGGTCGCTCTTTCAGGCGCACATACCATTGGATCCTCTCACTGCAACCGTTTCGCCAACCGTCTCTACAACTTCTCCACGTTCATGCCCGTAGACCCTACGCTCGACCCGGCCTACGCACAACAGCTGATGAAAACCTGCCCTCGTGGTGGCGCGGACCCAGACGCTGTCGTAGACATTGACCCATCCAGAGATATCTTTGACAATCTATACTACCAGAACCTCGTGGCTCGGAAAGGCCTTTTCACCTCCGATCAAGCTCTGTTTAACGATCTCTTGTCTCAGTCCACGGTGATGAGGTTTGCTAACAACGCCGAAGAATTCTACGGTGCTTTTAGCTCTGCTATGAGGAATCTTGGCCGCGTTGGTGTTAAGGTTGGGAGCGAAGGAGAGATTCGAAGGGATTGCTCTGCTTTTAACTAGTTTTATTGAAGAGGTTTTTAAAACATAAAACATATAAATTCTGAAGCTTTTGATTTAAGCTTTTGCTATATTTCATAATCCACAATGGAACTTCTCGAATTGTAGTGTTTAAGCTATAATTCAGGATACACAGATTCCAAAACATTATTTCAAAAATCAAGCTCACTGAAATTTATTTTATATATGGAGTATCTAAAGATCTTTGTGTAAGATTTTGCCGCGGATAAGAATACAAAAAACGTACAAATCAAATACAAAATTGACAATAACAACAACAAAATCGATACTGAAACAAACAAAAAAATCGATACAGAGACGAAAACATCTGGATCGTAGAATTGAAGACAAAAACCAAAGAATAAGAAGCTGAGCACGATCATATAAAAGGGAACAGAGAACTTAGGTGCGGGTCTTGCCATAGAGATGAGTGTAAACGGACTTGGTACGACGCACAAGAATCATACTCAAGATGCAAGCGATGATGCAGAATCCAGACATTATGAGTGATGTCAAGAAGAAACAGATAGAACCGTTGCATCTAAGGGCGTCATCTGGATCAAACACGGAGCCGTGAGCTTGCCGTTCTGCTTCTCGGTCATAGATGCTACTCGCAATCATACCCGAGAACACGAGGGATCCAGCCGGGTTTGCCAGTGTCAGGAAATTGTATAAAGCTCCAAACTTCTTCAGACCAAAGAGCTCAGAGGCAGTAGCTGGGACAATAGCCCAGTGGGCACCGTATCCGAGTCCAATCAACAGCGTGCCAATGTACATCGCTCCGGGCCATCCGTACGCAAAGAAAATGTGTCCCACAGACATTATTAGCTGAGCCACAGCCATTGCTACTGGTCTTGGATACGCGTAGTCCCTGCACATCATTCAAATCAATATCAGAATAGAGCACAAAAAGCAGAGATGAAATTCACAAATCATATGACTATATTTTTTTGGCTTTCCGCGATATCAAACCTGACAACGAGCTCGGAGAAATAACCGCCGCCAATGCGTCCAAGAAAGTTCCAAATGCTAATCATAGACACAAGCACGTGAGTGTTATCATAACCAAGAGACTGACTCATCTGACCAAGATTGTCAATTACTGTCAAACCCGAACCAGAACCGAGCAGCAAGGAGAAGAATATGAGCCAGAAGTCGGCTTTCACCAGTGCCTGGGTTAGAGTGAAATCTTCCCCTCTGTGCGGCCCTCTCCGTCTCTTCACCCGAACCGCCCCTTCTGCAGCTGCCTGCATTAGCTGTGCTTGCAAATGCGCAATTCTCTTATGTCTCTCTGATGCAGGAAGCAAATCTACATCTTTTGGCTTCTCATCTTCCACTTCACTCAAGATTAGGTCAGGGGTCTGCATTCCTGGTTCTTGGCCTTCCCTTTTTGGGACAAGAGGCTCTTCTATTGTGTCATCAGGCTCGTTTGTCTCCGTGAAGAAACTTGTCATGATTGGAACCAAGATTGGAACAACAAGAATGACAAACAACACAATGGTGAACACGGTGATGACGTTGTGGCTAACGACGACCAAATCTTGAATAAGCATAACGGCCATGAGATAGGCAGCGAGTAGAAGGCAGATACCGTAGATGAAAGTAAAGCTGGCTCCATCGGAGGGACGGATCTGCTTGTGACCACCAACGGGTCTAATGAAGAACATGAGGCAAACAACGACAACTGCAGGCGTAACAGCGACCATGAGAATGAGAGAAGCCGGGTTAGATGAGTGGATCATTGTATATATTTGAGAGATGATCGCACCACCAAGCCCAGCAAACCCCTTGAGAATACCCACCACTGGACCTCGGCTCTTGGGAAAGTTTTGAACACCAGAGACTAATGCTCCAGTATTGAAGTAGGTTTCTCCATTGTTCCCAACGAATATGAGAACACACATCTGAAAACAAAAGAGGCTGTGTCAGCATACAATATACTAATTCTTAACACTTTTCCCAGTAAACAAGCCAATCTACTACATTATCATAAGAAATGCCAACAATTTCCTCAGAAACAGAACGATTTCAACAAAAGCAGAACAAGAGATTAAGAGGAAAAAAAAGTGGGATTTGTCATAGAATTGACAGCGACGTATTAGTAAACAAACAACCTTAAAAGTAAACTTTCTCAGAGATTCTTTGAAAGCAGATTGAAATAGAAAGTCTCCAAATTTTTCTCAGTACCCAAAAACATTGGCCTAATAAAATATAAAGAGATGAATCTGAAGGACCACATGCAGATTTTTCCAACCGAGAAATCAAAAAGACAGATGATTTAAATACTCACAGCCCATAGAGGCAGAATCGGGGCACGGCCGGTGGTTATAAGCCAAACCCATCCGTAACCGATGAGGTTCTGAACGGCGCCAACAAGAAGAGCAGCCCAGAGAGGCAAGATCTCAGAGAGAGTCCCGGCGATGAATCCGACACTATCACCGAGATCCTTAGCGACTCCAAGTCTGGCAAGCTCCTTCTGGTTATAGTTTAAGGAGCTTTTGATAACCGGAGAAATGCTTCCGAACAAATAACCGATGCCAGCACAAGACTGTATCCACATGGCAGCCACGAAGACGAGCCATCTGTTGTTTATGAAAGACACAAACTTTTCTCGTGTAGTCGACGCCATTGAGAATAATGCTTTCTGGGTTTCCTTTATTTCTTCTCTCCGCCACCGGGAGAATCTGGGAGGAATCAGATCAAAACACGATCGGCGAAATTTGTGGTCTTGAAAAAGAAAGAAAGTTTTTTTTTTTCCCCTTTTTGAATATCCGTGTGTCTGTGAGTCTGTCTATCTGTCTGTCTTTGGCACGATTTTATCCTTTTTATGGTCTTAAATTGGACAAAAAAGGACAAGACATAGAAAAGATTAAACCAATCTGTGAAATAGTTACTATTATAGAAATGTGATTACTGATTACTGTTTAGTTTGTTAATTTACAGTAAATTTAATATGATCAAAATTTAGTTATAACTTATAAGTGGATTTTAGTAAGGAAGAAAGAAAGAAAAAAAAAAAGGAAGAAAGAAAAACGTGGATTTTAGTAAGGTAGACGTGTACAAATTGTAGAACAAAAGGCTCGATGATAATTATGAGTAGTCAATATAGGATCGTTGTGAGATTTGGTCACTGTTCTTCAAAGCCCTGTGCGTGCCTGCCATCTTTTTAAATGGCGTGCCTGTCATCTTCCATTGGTCTACTTTCAGTCTTTTAATTAATTAAGGTTGATTATCCCATACGAGCTACTCAACATTATCGTTAACTAGATTTAAATCTGTCTTTGCTGGACCAATATCAATACTAGCAAATTATATAATATTTTTTTTCTAAGGAAAATATAAACAACAATGCAATGTATATTTATCATACTATGCATTGGTATAGTACGTGGAATAGTCTGCTTTTATTTTATATAAGCCGGCTAAAACACATACTAATCTTGGTAGTACGTGGAATAGTCTGCTAATTTTCTTACCAACTAATATACATGCACGTTGAATTGGTTAAAGAGTTATTATACACGAAAGCTAACATTAGTGAATATCCTCAAAAGTAATACTCCTTGTCATTGTTGGTAGGCCTGGGCACGAAGCGGATATCCGGAAAATTTGGGATATTCGTTATTCGATTCGTCTTAACCGAATACTTGATTTTGTGATTTGCTTTGATCCGAAAATTTCCGGATATTCGTAAAAACGAATATCCGGATTTTTTGGTGATATTTGTGGATATCCGCTTCGATACTTCTGCACCTATTAAAACCTAAAAAGCTAAGCGCTCGCATGTAAAATTACGAAGAATAAGATAAAATTTGGGAAAAAGAAATCGTCGCAGGATACCAACTTCTTATTTTTAAGGGATATTGATTTTTTTTTCTTCAATAAATTCCATTTCACTAATAAAAACTATTAAATTGTGTCACAAACATAGGTCCAAAGGATAAAAACTGATTTTACAAATACAAGCCGAAAAAATATTATGATATGCATATATATCATTAAAAATTAACCAAATATATATATATATACTAATATATATCTAAAAATACGGATCGAAGCGGATATCCGACTTTAAAAAAATCAATATTTGATATTTGCTCCGGTTTTTACGAATACTACATTTTCCTATTTGCTTTGCTCCAAAATTTTACGGATATTCGGATTTTTCGAATCGAATCGAAACAAATACCGAGTCGAAGCGGATCTAACGAATATTTTGCCCAGGCCTAATTGTTGGTACCAACTTGTTGAATGGAATCTTATCATAGTTCTGGAGGAAATTGGATGACGTAAGAAATTTAACGAGATAAAAATCTCACAATTATTTATCCATTTCATTTATAAGATTTTTTAACCTAAAATACATATATTAAAAATTACAAAAATATTTTTTGATATTTTAATAAAACATTTTTAACTAAAAACTTTATTTAACTAATCCTAAAAAATACTGCATAATATAAATGATCACGAAATATTAAGTGCATTTAAATTTTATATAGAAACTTGAAAAATATTTAATAAAACAAAACAAAAAAATAATTATAAAAGATTTTATAAAATGGAACAGAAGGAATATGTCTAATAAATCAGGAGGAGTAATATAATTAGCTGTATTTATTTGCTCTATCTTATAAAGGGACACGTTTTTCACTAAAAGAAGAATCCAATCAAAAAAATACAAAGATCATTATCAGTTTAAAGATCATGAAGTCGATCTATAATCTTCCGTTCTGAGTTTATTTTAAATGTAAAGATCCATTCTAAGTTTATTTTCTGTAACCAAATAAGTTTTTATTGCGTTGTTCTATAAAACGTCAAGGTTACAGACGAGTAAATTTACTTTATAATCGACGAGAGTTGTTACTACTGTGGTGGGTGGTTCAACCGTGACCTGTCGTTAAGGTTCAATCCAACGGCCAACGTCTTTTAGTGGGGTTATGAATGTTGGAAAATATAATTTAAAAACTTACTTTAATTTGTAGAAAAAATAATGTATATATATATAATTTTAAAATAATACACAACTTGCAAACATGTAATTTTTTGCCAGTATGAACGCAACTTGCATGCATGTGTTCTTTGCAACATAGCATAAGACACTGTTTTACTTTTTGGCATTAAATCAATTGATGAATATGATTGGTTTGCTTGGTTATACGTTTTCTTATCATCAAGGATTAGCATTTGGAAAATCAAGCAAGAATTGGGTGAAGAGTCGTTTTCCCGTATCTTTATATGCGAGAAATATATGTAAAGATTTTATATAGTAGACCAACATGCTATTAAAGACAATGTTCGTATCAACAAATCACAAAAAAAACATGCGTTTAACTTAAATAATAAAATAAAGATGTGAGCGGCTTGACTCGGATATGGATAAGTTTTAGATTTATATGGACAGCAATTGATTTTATCATCTTTGTTTTTGGCACATGATGTCGTTTCCTAATCATTCGATCAACTTATCCATTTGATATTGTATCCAAATAAGTCGGGAGTAACCGCTATTTTTATAGAAAATAACTTACTAGACATATATCTACTTATTATGGATTTATTGAATAAAGAGACAGACTCTCAAAGGCCAAATGTCTCTCCTAACAAAAACTAAAAAAAAGGCAAATGTCTCTTATAGCAAAAAAAACAAGAGGGACTGAGGGAGAACAAATGTTTGTGAGACAAGAATCAGATTCTTAGCATACCCAACAATCAATACATAGTGTGACATTAATATTCTAATATATAGTTTTGATACAATCGAGTAGCTGCAGGGAATCGTTCTTTCCTTCACATTGCAAACTTCGTAATTTCGTCCGGTTCAAGCCACTGTTTCATTAGGATCCTCCATACTAATTCAAGCATTCTATAAAAGTACATACATGGCGGATGCATATAACCGTACACACTACCTAGCTCCTATAATAAACTCGTTAATTTTACATATATTGGAATGGCGTTGAATTGGGGACCAGTCTTAATGTCGGTGGTTCTGTTCATCGTATTGACGCCCGGAGTATTGTTTCAGTTTCCGGGGAAGACCAAAGTGGTTGAGTTTGGCGGGTTTCAGACAGGCGGCGCAGCCATTGTCATCCACACCCTTATCTTCTTTGCGTGCATTACAGTCTCCCTTATCGCTCTTCATATCCACATCTACGTTGCCTAATTAATTTAACATTTAATTATTTTGTTTCGTCCCTCTCGCGAGCTGCTTGTGCCTTGTATGATGATGTATCCCTTAACTTCTTGTCTTTTATTATTGTTTTTGATAAGCTTTGATTTATGATTACCATTTAAGTACTTTCGTACAATGAATCCGTTTTCTTTATTGTTTTGCTGCTTCTAATTATATCATTTCTTATATATATGAACCATCATTGATAAAGAAGCATGCAAGCGCAGATGAGATCGACTATTCCTATTTCTAGATTGTAATGTAAGAATATTAATACGGATATAGACATATATATAGTACACAATCATTGAAGACTATATAATTAGATAAGGTATAATAATATAAGAGATATTGTATTGACTTTAAAATCGATGATAGAGTTGCAAGTTGCAAGTGATAAGGTATAATAACTCACAGTTTTAAAAAACAAAGCGTGTGAGTTACACGCGACCTTCTTCTTTCTCTCCCAACCCTCGCAGCCGTCAAAACCTAAATCAAAAATTCGATCCGTCCTCTCCGGCGACGGTGCTCCTCACCGGTTGCCGGAGAGGGCCACTCCCTCTTCCCCTTTTCTCTGGTTGTCTTCTCCGTGCTGCCCTTGTCGCTCCGGTGGTGTCCTGTCCATGGCTGGGTTTTCGTCTCTTGTTGGTGGTGAACTGGGAGAGGTCTCGCTTTCGCACGGTGAAAGGGACAGTTTGCTTGTGTCTCTCGGCGAGCTCTTGTTTTCGGTGCTTGAGGACGGTGCTGTGACAAGGTTCTTCTCCGGTGACTTTGGCTTCAATTCTGTCCTCGTGCGGCGTGTTTCTCGTTTGTTCTTGTTGTGGCTTCGGTGAGGCGTTTGTTCAGCGGTATAGCTCCTAGCGGCGGGACCATTCTCCCGATCTGAGAATCCGGTGGTGCATCACCGTGTTCTTCAGTCATCGCCGTTGTTCCTTAAGTGGTTTGGGCTCTCCGGTTTGCCTAGGGGAGACGGTTCTTCATTTCTCGGGTCTCTCTATCTTATCTTTCTCCAGCTCCGGCGGCGTCGTTGCTGGATCCGGCGAGCTTCTCTTTTGGAGGCAAGCCTCGAGGTCACTTTGATCCTCTAAGCTTGTTCGTTGCGGTTAGAGGCGTTGGGGTTTTGGTTTTGGTGGTCAACGTGTCTCCTCCATTGGTGGGTTGTCGAAGGTGGTAGCTTCTTCAGCCATGGGTACGGCTTCTCCGTGTCCATTTGTCTTCGTCCTTGTGGCTTCTTCTCCGGTTTGCTTTAAGGTAGAGTTTTGTTGTTAAGGTGTTGTCGGGTTCGGTTCTTGTTGCTTTGGTTTGCTCTTGGTGCATTGGCTAGGTTTGTCGAGTGTTGAATAGAGGCGGCGAATAGGTCTAAGTGGCGTCGCTATCTCGTTGAGCTAGTGTAGAAGTCCACGATTGCTTATGCGTTTTTGCGTTAGTTCTCGGAGAAGCTGTAGGCTTCTATCTTAAGGTTTTGAGGACGGGCCTTAGATAGTTATGCTCGTGGCAACTACGATGAGGATTCCAGTTCTTCGGTACTGTGGCAACCACGCAAATTTCCGAGTTTCGCGGGTTCGGAATCGGTGTTTCTCCTTGCAACTTGGCCTTGACCGCTTAGCAGTGATCTTTTGCAATTTGAGTTGTAATGTTGTTTTTTATATCTCTGTAGTTTGCTTTATTCTGTTTCAAGTTTTCCCTGTAATTCTGTCAAAAATTAAAATGGTATAAAATTTCACCTTTTACCAAAAAAAAAAAAAAAAAAAAAAGTGAAAACAACATATATATGAAGATAATCAATATTGATAGAGTTGCTAATGAAAACAACATGTGAAGTGAAGATACGTTGATATATATCAAGGATTAAGTTATTCTCTCTTTACTCAAACTTGCACTCAACCAGAACGAGCTATCGTCACGTCAATGTACTACAAAATTCACCAGTTTTTTGTTTGTGGTCAAAGCTAAAAACAAATACCCGTCTATTTCACTGATCTTGATGATTAGTCTAAAATTCGATATGGACAGTGTACCTTGGGATCAAATTGTGGAGCTTAGTGGGCTTTAGTCCATACCTTGGGATTAAATTGTGGAGCTTAGTGGGCTTTAAATAATATTAAAGAGCCCATAAAATATGGATAATGACGGCCCATAAAGAAGGGGTAATGAGTCACAGTGAATCACGACGATGAACGAATCATGAGCCTTGGCTGCTTCTCCAAGTAAAAAAACACATAAGCCCTCTTTAAATCCCTAGCTCCTACCGAGAAGTATAGTTCAATCTGGGAAAAATCTGATTGTGGGAATCGTTAATCGGAGCAATGGGTTTGACGAATTTCATCTTAACGGTGGCCGGAGTAGGCGCCGTGGTGATGCTATTGAGGAGCGACGTGAAGCAATCTGTCACCGTCTTAAGGCGTAACGTCAAGCACATCCGCCACTGGCTCGAAGAAGAATCCTCCGCCGCCTCCTCCAAGTTAGTCTTCTCTCTCTCTCTCTCATGATTCCTTTTGATTTTCCCTTTCACGAAGGTGTTTGGTTAGTGATTTGATTTCGTAAACTGGTTTAGTCTTACCGATTTTTCTCTTCCACTTGTGATATTTTAATCATATGTCAATTATCTGCAGCTGCTAGGTTCAAAGTAATTGGAATTATAGAGAGTTAAGCAATTATATAAGAAAATTGGTTCTCTAATTCTTTTTTGATTGAATTTGTATCCTAGTATCTAATCAAAGATATACTGTTATTTGTGGAGATTCTAATGATAGTTGAAGCGATTTTCTTGTAGTTTCTATTGCGATCATCAGTTGTATTTAAGGATCACTGAGAATTTGGTAACTTGAGAAAACAGAAAAGATCGATTATGTGGTTTGGTGAGGGATTAACTGTGTTATTGATCAATGTTGGTGTTAGTGATAGATCTGTAGCAACACAAAGCAGTTTTGTGTGTGTGTGACTGATGAGTTTGATGCGGTTTTTCAGGGCAGCGGAGTCCATAAAACCAAAGGAAATAGAGACAAAGGTTCCGAAGAAGGACATTCCAATAGAGAAGGATTAGTGTACCTCTAAATATACACGAAGGGTCTTTGTTAGAGTCGGATTTATGACTTTGGTTTCAACACCATTGTCTTACTTAACTATTTTTAGCTGAGAGTTTTGGTTTTATGTTTAAAGGGTTTTTGTCTCAATCTCACCTCTTAACGTTTAAGCATTCTTGGAAGTGAAAGCATAATAATATAATCTCTATCTTCTTTTGCAATTACATAGTTTTCAGAAGGTATTGTTCTTTAGTGAGTAGTGTGACCAAACATTCCAAACCGTTTAAAGGAAATGAAAATTGCCTCGAAGAGCCCAACAAAGGCCCAATCTATTCAACGCTTGCCATATAAACCCACCGGGATTCTGATTTCCCGGCAACGTTTTCCGATACTCATTTTTTTTGTTTTTTTTTTCACTTTTCATTTGGAATTTGAAAATTTCCGGGGGATTCCGATTTTAACATCCCTGTTCGAGAAATTGGCGAAGAAGCTCATACAATTGAGCATGGCACTGTCGACGTTTTCGAGCCCCACGTCTCTCTCCGGCATCGCTGAACCACCAGCATCATTCTCCTCCGCCGCAATTGGCTGGAAGCAACCGTACGCCACATTATCACGACATCCATAATCTTCCACTCTCCTTATACTCTTCATCGCTACTTGATTGCTCACCGTGTTTTTTGTTTGTTTGTTTCGGTGACAGGTTGAGAATTCGGAGGACGAAGAAGCCTCGAGTAATCTCTTGCGATTATTCTTGCATCGAGGTAGGTTTCCAATTTGAGTGAATGTCGTTGATACAACTTTATAAGTGATTGGTGCCTTACATTTATTTTCAAGGTTAGGGATGTCTGCTACCGTCCTCCTGGAACACAATTGAATATCTTGAATGGTGTTAATTTTTCCCTCCGTGAGAAAAGGTAGCCCTTTTTGTTGCAAGCATTTTAATTTCATTCTATGAAACGTTTTCTTGAGGCATGAAGATGTCTACTAAAGAGTTAAATCCTTTTTGCAGCTTTGGCTTGATTTTTGGCAAGAGTGGGAGCGGTAAAACTACCCTTTTGCAGGTTCGTTGTTTCGTTAGCTCTTTATATCATACACAGCTCTCCGGCATTGTTCTTTGATTTTTTTTTTTAAGTCTTAGCAACTTTTGGGTCTCTTCTGCAGCTTCTTGCTGGGCTAAACAAACCAACATCAGGTTCCATTTGTATCCAAAGATATGGGGATGATGGCCACCCTAAGGCGGTTCCTGATTTGCTTCCCACTGAAAAAGTGGGCATTGTTTTCCAGTTTCCAGAGAGGTAATAGTCATTATTATCTTCCCTTTTTTATCTTTTCAGGTTTGGTGCTGCTGTTTAAGTGATATGAAACTGTTGATGTGTTTTTTTTTTTGGTTGTGGCAAGATTCTTTGTTGCAGATAATGTGCTTGATGAAATTACTTTTGGTTGGCCAAGGCAAAAAGGTAGTTTGCAGCTAAAGGAGCAACTGACTTCAAATCTCCAGAGAGCATTTAATTGGGTATCCTACTCCTCCTGGTTCGGACAGTGGTTATATTATGTCCACCGATCTGTCTTATAGTAGCTTTCTTCTTGAAACGTTAGGTTGGATTAGACAGCATCCCGCTTGATAAAGATCCCCAGTTACTAAGTGGAGGCTACAAACGTCGGCTTGCACTAGCTATTCAATTGGTGAGAACAAAGATTTTTGACGTATTCCAAAGTGTTACCTGTTCTAAATAGTTTTGCCTTTTGTAGGTGCAAACTCCAGATTTACTGATACTGGATGAGCCGCTCGCTGGTCTTGGTATGATTTTGCATCCCGTGTCTTCTAATTCTTGAGTTTTCCTAGATTTTTCCTATCCTGTTGTAGCAACAGGTGCTTGATATCCTTCTCTTTCTCTCTTAGGGTTTTCTGTTTCTCATTCTTTACAGAATTTTTTTTCTTTGGCGTTCTCTCTGCATATGCTCTGCGTTTCTTTTCTTCTGCATGAAAATCATGAAAGTTTTCTCGTACTATATCATCATTGCTTCTGTTCTGCAAACAGATTGGAAAGCACGTGCAGATGTTGCAAAGCTCTTGAAGCACCTTAAGAAGGAACTGACTTTACTTGTTGTAAGTCATGACCTAAGGTATGGAAATCGAATCAGCGCTTTCTATGCGCTAGGCGCAAATAGCTGTTCAGAATTATGTTATATAAGCCTTTCCGGGAAAAAACAATTTTCATGTATTATCATGCATTGTCTCAATTTAAATCAGTTTGAGCTCTCATAAAAGTCATGTATCCAATTCACCCTTTAACATTAACTGCTAGTGCACTTTTTTCTCACGCTTTTTGTATGAACCTTGCTGCAGAGAGTTAGCAGCTTTGGTCGACCAGTCATGGAGGATGGAAACAGGTGGTGTTCTTCTTGCAGAACGTCCACCACTTTAGCTCATTGGTCACTATTGCGGAAGGTCCATACCAGGTTTGGCTCAAAAGTTATTGATTTTTTTTGGGTATTGTTGCAAAAAAGCGATACAGGCTTTTACCCTGGCATCGGTTTTTTATTGCATGAAATTTTAGATAGCCGTTTCTATGTAAGTTCTTGTGTGTAGGAGATAATGATATGTTATGGCTCATCAGTTGAGAGAGAAATAGTGTGTCTCTCTTCTGAGATTAAAACATATACCTGGATTTGAATCAATGCTTGCATTCTATTAATTTTATTACTCCAAACAATGTATATGAGATATCTTGCTGCAATAATAACACCCTGTAACATTTATTATTACATAGAGGGGCGTAATAAGTATTCCCAGTAAGTTTGAACACATTTTCCTTAATCATACCACACAAATTCACACATGCATGAAGTGACATACACACTCACACTTCTTAGTTTACGTAGTTCTTCTGACACCTTTGCTACAGCTCCAACACGAAGTCTGCAAACCAATTATGGATTATTAGCTGGTTTGCATGCCTAAATGTCAATGTATCAAAATATTTGTTTTTTTCGAATAAATATCCTACATATTCGTGAAATTTTAGAATCATATTCTTCCTTTGAATTAACGGGATTATGCAAACTATTCTATTAATTGCATATGATGGTGGACTTACAGTCTTCGTCTGTCTTGATCCAGTGTTCTCCATTTTTAGCTGAGCGAGAACTTCTCAGCTCATACTGGATACATCTTTTACTTGCCTCGTGATAGGGGTTCACCTTCTCGAACGTTAAGTCAATAGAATTTGCTTTGCTGTTTTTTGGATTTGCCACACTGCTGTATATTTTGGTTTCCATTATGGATTCTTCTGGATGTACTTTCCTATGGAAAACTTGTACCATCTGCACTTCTCACATCAAATTTAAGTTTGTTAGGAGCAAGCTTTTCATTGGAGTATATGATAGCTCCAGAAAATGCTATCAAATTAAGGGATAAATCATCTGAAGTTTGGTGTATAATTCAAGATGTAGCATGTATCACGCAGGCAGTTTTTTTGATTATAAGTTTTGAAAAAGCAAAGCAGAAATAGCCACACCTTTTGGAACTTCTTCTTTGTGGAATCCGCTTCAGTTTTACCACTGACCGAGCTCCTTGAGGATGGGTGTATCTTTTTGAGTACCTTCTTCACAAGATGCTTTGCGGACTTGTGAGCTGAACTGGTTTGCTTCTTTTTCTTCCCATATATGTTTTCTGAATTTTCATCTAGCACTTCTGTTATTTGAAACAGTTCGCCAAGTGATGCCCTTTCTTTCTTCCCTGCAAACTTTGTTTCCGGGAATTCGTTTAGAGAACCAAAAAGATACTCTTGGAGTGGGAACTTCATTGGCTGATTATCTTTTTCATCATCTAGACCCTCAATGGCCTCAATGGTGGATGCAATAGTGTTAGTGTCACTGTTTCTTCCTGATGGTTGGTGGTGTCCTTCTTTAGCTTCAGCCTCAAGGAACTTCTCCAATTCATTGCTTATGAGCTTCAAATCATTCTCTGTCACATCTGCATCATCTATTGCCAGGTCCTCAAATGACATGCCAAATGTTGGCGTTGCTGGTTGTTCATCAAGAAGTGTTTCTCCACCAAGGGTTCCAATTGCAAGAAATCCATCAAAAAAATCACTGTTTCTCTCATCCTTGAAGTTTTCTTCTGTGTATTCCTTGGGTCCTGCGAAGGAGCTTTCCTGGAACAGGTTGATCTGTTTTCTGAATCCAGTATTGTATCTTGAGCCAGCACATGCTGTGGGGTAAACCTCTTGGCTATCAAGGGATGGATGAGCTGAAAGGATGGAATAGCTGTTACCTGAAATAAGTAAGAACAGTCAGTGAAATTTGGAAAAGATGCATATGTGCAGGAACTAGGGAAAATGTCTGAGTTATTGCAACATGCACGTAGAGGCATGATATTGATAATTGATGGGATAATACTCGCTAGGGAGAGATCTGGTTTAGCTGCTATCACTCACAAAATCGAAGCGCAAGACAAAGTTGGTGTCACATATATGAGTAGGTGAGCTTTTTATTCAGGTAGCTGACATCCATCACAATGCTTTGCACACGAGTGCATTCATGATCCTAGTCTTTTATCAGGTCAGCAGTTTAATTTTCTAGAAATGGATGTTAAAAGTAGTGAGATAATTACTCATCCCTGAAATGCTTGCTAAGTTCTATTGCTATTCTCCTAGGATTCAAACACACTTCCTATTCTTGTTCTACTATTTGACAAGAAAAGAAGTGCCAGAGAAGTACAGTCAAATTACCAGTTGAAGCATCTTTCAATAGCTCTTTGCTATTCTCCCGGAACTTATGATGCATCCAACCCCAAAACTGCCAGAAAATAAGTTTTGGTTAGTGTTAGCTACAAGATAGTTAATTTTTTTTTTTTCAGATATAGATCATACCTTCATTTTCGTGATTCAGTTGCTACACAATACTAGAGGAGAAAGTGACTTTTATAGAGAACAATGATTGGTAAAGTCTAAATGTGGCAGTGAATTGGTTGCAACTGTATCTCAAGTCTTTTAGGTTGATGACAGTGGAGACCAACACCAAGAAAGCTACAAAATTTTGGTTGGCCATTCTCTTTCAAGATCACATCAAGAACAAGTAGGAGGGCCATTACATACATGAGCCCCTACTGTTGTGGTTATATGATGCGTAAATTCATTGATGGAGTAGCTATCCGTAATTACAATCATCAATCATCTCAGGTATTACTATTTGATCTTGATTTGAGTTTCTATATTATAAAACTGTGGATTTTATGTGGCGTTCATGAGCCACTAATATTACATTTACAAGTCATTTGCAAATAAAGCATACATAAATAGTGTAGACCTTGATTTTTAGACATTCTACCCTGCAAATTGCGGTGAAATGGTTCATCCGTCTCTTGTACACTAGAAGGGGGTATACATTCTGTTTGTTGAAATCTAGTTACATAGGTACAAACTCTTTCTGTGTTTGATTATAGTAACAATGTAGACTGCGTTTTACACTGATGCTGCTTTGCGTAGAGATTAGTTCAATTTTATTTGAAACAACAATCAATGCTGGCTCCTTGCTTACTTAGAGTGATTGAGGCTGCATTATGTTGTAATAATGTTCTTATATAAAGAGTACTGGTTTGTTGATCTGGCTGTCTCCGACAAGAAGAAAATGTATTTAGATTGATGACCATCCTGCAGAAAAGTAAAGAAAGAGTACTTTTTCCAGGAAGCATATGGGAGCTCCGTGACAAAACAACGAAGACTTTGGGGCTAGTTGATTCAGACAAGTGAAGCTGTCCACGACATCAGGTACTGTTGTTTGCTTCAGTGTTTTTAATATTACAAACTCGTAATGCTATGGGTTTGTTTTCCTTTATTAATTATCCTACACTCATTTCCTTAGCGGTAGAAGCGCATACTTATGTTTTGGTAGATCAAGTAGGAACTTGTTAGCGGTAAGGATTGGATGGTGAATTTTGAACCTAGGCGTCTGTGTGAAACACCATAGAGAATGCAGATTAGATGAGTTTGAACAGGTATGAAAAGATAATGATAAAGCGAATGGGTTAATTTGGGATTACAGGGAAGCATCTTTTGGGATGAAAGAAAGGAACAAGGGATAAAGGAACAAACAGAAGTAGGTGGTATAGGTATGGGCCAAGAGGGGAAGCAGTACACTTTTGTGCCTGATTTAAACAAACTTACAAATGCTAAATTTTGCAATCTGGAGTCACTTCCATTGTTCCCACTCCATTATCTTCTTGTATTTCTTACAATGTGATCGACTTATGTCAAATTCACGTGGACACTCGATAAGTCGACATATCTTCCTTTCCTGTTCCTCAATCATATCTTCTTTTGGTATATTTTCCAATATTTTCACTTTCCTTCTTGTATCTCCAGTCGACATTATTCCAACTAGATGATATATTCTCTCTTTTTCTTAAAAAAAATTTTAATTACTGAAACCATAATATGTAATGATATCTTTTTTCGTCTTCTTCTTTTAGTGGGTCACTCCAATAGTCCCCAGCTGCAAGATTACCAAAAAGTGATTTCCTCTAATCGTTTTAACTGATCTTGACCGAGCCAAAATAACAAATTCCGAATCAACAAATAAATTAAACTTCAATTTCATTAGAAAGTTTTTTCAAATTAAAATGTTTTACAAAAAAAAAAAAAAAAGCAAAATTGTATCTAAGCGAGCCTAAAAATATCGGTTTCCTTTTGCTTTTTATATGGAAAAAAGTGGCGGTGGTTGTCATGTCTTGTTGTTAAGTTGTCATTTTCCTCCAGGAAACTTGTCAATTCTCATGTAAATAATTGAACGACATTTACTGTGTGTTTTGCAGATATTTTGATGGGCCAAAAATGGGTAAGTAATAAAGATTAAGGCTGGATTAATCTCGTATGCAAAGTTATGATTTGTTGGGTCACTAAAAATCACTTTTTGAACTGGGCCAGTATGCCGTTTGACTTCTAACTAATGGACTGATTAATCAATCTTGTCAGTGACCTGAAAATGTTGACGTCAGCTTCTCGGCGGGACCTCAATTAACCGGACCATGAGACCTGCGGCGGAGCTTGCGGTGAGGATTGGCCGTGAGCTTCTAAAAGTTTCTGGAAGCTCTCGATCAGCTCGGATATGGAGTCCATCGGTTGAACAGAGTCTTCACGGTCTCGGTTTTCGTCACTCAATAAGCCCTTCGCTTGTGGCTCGAGTCATTGACCCGTTTCTCCTGAACCACCATTCCCTCGCTCTCGGTTTCTTCAATTGGGCTGCTCAACAACCAGGTTACTCTCACGACTCCATCTCTTACCATTCTATCTTCAAGTCTCTTTCGCTTTCTCGTCAGTTCTCCGCCATGGACGCTCTCTTCAAACAGGTCAAATCGAACAAAATCCTTCTCGATTCTTCAGTGTATCGCTCCCTCATTGATGCGCTAGTGTTGGGTAGGAAATCTCAGAGTGCGTTTTGGGTTTTAGAAGAAGCTCTTTCGACGGGTAGGGAGATTCATCCCGATGTTTGCAATCGTCTTTTAGCTGCTTTAACTTCTGATGGGTGTTTTGATTATGCACAGAAACTGTTTGTTAAAATGCGCCAACGAGGTGTTTCGTTGAATACTCTTGGCTTCGGCGTTTATATAGGAAGTTTTTGTAGAAGTTCTGAAACAGATCAGCTCTTGAGATTGGTGGATGAGGTTAAGAAGGCTAATTCGAACATCAATGGCTCCATTATTGCACTGTTGATTCTCCATGGTCTTTGTAAGTCTTCTCGAGAAATGGACGCTTTTTATATTTTGGAAGAGCTAAGGAACATAGATTGCAAACCGGATTTTATGGCTTATAGAATCATAGCTGAAGCATTTGTAGTTACTGGGAATCTGTATGAGAGACAGGTCGTTCTAAAGAAGAAGAGAAAGCTCGGAGTAGCACCTAGGAGCAGCGATTACCGAGCTTTCATACTGGATTTGATTTCCGCTAAAAGATTAATGGAGGCTAAGGAAGTAGCTGAGGTGATTGTGAGTGGAAATTTCCCCATGGATAATGATATCTTAGACGCGTTAATTGGGTCGGTCTCTGCAGTTGATGCAGATTCTGCTGTTGAATTCTTAGTTTACATGGTCAGCACAGGGAAATTGCCTGCTATTCGGACTCTGAGCAAATTAAGTAAGAATCTTTGCAGGCACGAGAAGAGGGACCTTCTGATAAAGGCTTATGAGCTTTTGTCAAGCAAAGGTTATTTCTCAGATCTTGAGAGTTACAGTCTGATGATATCGTCCTTGTGCAAGGCCGGGAGAGTCAGAGAAGGTTACACTGCTCTACACGAAATGAAGAAGAAAGGGCTTGATCCAGACGTGTCACTCTATAACGCTCTCATTGATGCTTGCTGCAGAGCGGAAATGATCCGTCCAGCAAAGAAACTGTGGGACGAGATGTTTGTGCAGGGCTGCAAAATGAATCTCACGACATATCATGTACTTATTAGGAAACTGTCAGAGGAAGGTGAGGCAGAAGAGTCTTTGAGGTTGTTTCACAAGATGCTTGAGAAAGGGATAGAACCAGATGAAACAATCTACACGTCACTCATCGAAGGTCTATGCAAAGAGACAAAACTTGAAGCTGCTTTGGAAGTCTTCAGAAAGTGCATGGAGAGGGATAAAACAGTTTCAAGAAGAGTATTAAGCGCGTTTGTCTTAAATCTATGCAATAATGGTAAGAGAACAAATATGTCTTCTAGTTTTTTATTGTCTCAAGTCAAGTTTCCGACTGATTCATTTGGTGTGTGTGTGTAGGCCATTTTAGTGAGGCATCACAGCTACTGCGTGAGAAAGAACACTTAGAACACACAATGGCACATGTCGTGTTGCTGAAATGTGTGGCGGATGCGAAAGAGGTTGAGATTGGAATCAGACATATGAAATGGATCAAAGAGGTATCGCCGTCTCTTGTTCACACAATATCTTCTGACCTGTTGGCGTCTTTCTGTTCATCATCTGATCCTGATTCCATTCTTCCATTTATTCGAGCAATTGAGCACACATAATTACACCAATAGGCAAATTAGATTCCCCAAATTGTATTTCCCTTTATTCTGTGTAGATTCCTATACTGCTGTAATCGAGATCTCTGGGTGACTTATACGTTACAAGTCGTTTATTGTCTACGTAAGAATGATTCTAATGAATATAATTTATCTCAAGGTATATATGCCATTTAGTTCCTTTTTCTCATCATGATGAGTCTTAAAGTTTTAATGGAAGTAAAATGTTCAAAAACCTTCCAAACTCAGAAAATGTGACCTTGTAGTTTTCTTAATTTGAGAAGAAGAAAAACATATAGAGGGTCACAAGTGAATTGTATGAATGATTGAAGAAGTAGTGTTCTCTATTATTATTTTTTACTTAAAAGCAAAATTGAATTAGCAAAGAATTGATAGCTGTGTAAAATCAGTGACGTTATTGGATCAGCATGTACGGGCTCTTCTTGACGCAATGGTCGGGTCAAAATCACGGATTATTGTTGGTGGGTGTCCACGTAATCTGGAGTGGGGACCCTCATGAGGTGATTATTTACCCCACAAGTTAACAGTTATAACGGTTAAGATTTTAGGTCATGAAAAAAACCCTCCTTGTTCTTGTCTTAATTTGACCATTAAATTTTGTCAAGCAGCTGATCAAAGTTTGTAAAATTAGAGATAAGAAAGCTAACAAGAGACATCGATTAGTAAACATTTTATATATTAGTGTGATTAAGATAGACAAAAGAGCTAAGCTTAAAACAAACGCACCACTCTTCTCTCACTGTCCCTAATTCAACACTATATTGTAATTAACCTAATCTTTTTTTTTGTCCTTAGAAGTCAAAGAAAGTAAAGAAAAACGAAAGGTTGGTTTGGAAGAAGAGATCATCAATCAGAGCCAAAGAGCGCCAGCATCTTTGAGAAGAGGGACGAGTGAGCCATTGATATGTGAAGCCATCACTCTCTCCATTGCTCCTACCATCTTCCCTCCTATGAACACCACCGGAAGTGCCCCCGGAGAAGTAGCGCCACCGCTGGAACAGCCCAGGAGACGGAGGAGAGCTCGGTGAATTTCAACGCCGTAAGGGAGGAGGTCGAGCTCGTGGACGGCGGGGCTGACCCCCATTCCACGGAAGAGACGCTTGATGGCGTGGCACATGCAGCATGTGCTCACGCTGAATATAACCACCGCATTCTCTGCCGCCATCGACTCTATCTTCGCCAGTGTCTCCGACGGAAACACATTCATGTTGTTCATTACCTTACTGTTGTTGTTGTTGTAGGACAACGACCCTCGAGTTTCTGTTTCGTATTGCATTTTTTTGTTTTGTATTTTTAGAGAAAGAGAAAGAGAAGAAGCTAGAGAGAGCGAGAGAATGTGGGTGTGAGTTGGTTGGGAAGAGAGTGATAGAGGCATGCAGAGTATTTATACAAGGTGGAGTTCTAAATTTAACTGATAGGTTTTTATTTTATTTTAAATGGCATATATATAGAGAGGATATGCCATATAATGATAACAAAGTGATTGATGTGATGTGATAGTCATGGTTTTTAGCTTTTGTTATAATAGGATGATATTTTTAAGAGATATTTAAGGATATTTATTATTTTTTCAAGATTTTACAACAATATAAAAGTAGAATATATATTTTCAGTTAAATAGGTTAGTAGAATAAGGGAATTGTTGGTAATGGATATCTCTATCCTTCTTGTCGGCTTTTTCTGTAGTATCATCTTACACAGTTACACTAGCTAGCTAGTTTTGTCTGCGAAATTGGTCCAATATAATCAAATACAAATGGTCCAATATGCATATATGTAAATATGAATGGTCCAATATGAATATATATATATATATATATTCAGGCCCGTCTTAGGGCATGTGCTGGCAGTGCAAAAGCACTGGATCTTTTTTTTTTCTTTTAATTTTCTTTAGATAAAAGGTCCTAAATTTCTAAAATTCTATTAAAAAAGGTCCATAATTTTGAATTTCTATTTAAGATTGGAATTTTTTTTAGGTTTGGGCACTAGGTTGATTCGAATTTTGAGACGGCCCTGTATATATTATGGAGACGCGCCGAATAATAAATTTGATGCTGCCAACATTATTTGAGCAAGTCGTAACGCAGAGATGAGGTCGAATGTTTGGATATATGGCCGGTGGTTTTCCATTATATTCCGTATTCACTTTATGCTCAAATCCTCTAATTAATCTCTTTAAACAAGCTACATATAATACCATTATCAAGATGATCACAAAAAGGAGTGGAATATTTTTTTGGATTTGTAATCCAATTAGCATCTCACAAATGTAGCGCTAAACATAAATACAAGTTGGCATATTTTTTGGTAATCAAGATCGAATTTCGTAACCATTTTATTATTCTTAGCCCATATAAAATTGGCTAGTTAATGTTTTATAAAAAGAAATAAAGGACTCATCAATATTCTTGAGAATGAACTTTTAAAAGAGATTTAGTTGCCACCAGAATGTTAAGTTGCTTACCATCAGAATGTCAGTGTTCTTGATGTATGGAATTACATGTTGGCATGTGTTCTTGTAGCTAGCATCTTTTTCTTTGTATATGATTATTAAACGTTGTGAAGTCCGTTAGATAAAAATGTATAATTCATATAGTTTAGATTTGTAGATAAGTTTTACCAAAAGGCTGAAAAAAAAAGTTGAATGTTACAAAGTTGGTCACATGCTTTTTTGGCTTTCATGCATGCTTCTGCCTTCCTTTTTTATCTGCAAATTTGCCTTCTTGTTTCTCATGTTTGACCAACCCCTCCCAAAAAAAAAAAAAAAAAACACTAAAATAAAAGCATTTATCGTTGTCAGCACAAACAATTTGTTATGAAATTTGTAGGTACCATATCTGCAATATAGAGTCACCTCTCAGCGATTATATATGAATAAAACTCCTAAATTATTAATTTTTTCTGCCCTAAATTATTCATATTCTACATCTATTTGTGTAAATAAAAAAGAAAAGAAAGGGGGCTTAAGATATGGGTATAGTTTAAGTGAGTCCGAAGAGTTAAATGTCCCTTCATTGGTTTAAGATTTGGTGTATAAACTAAAGCTGATTTATATGATTTGGACTAAATCTTTGTCCTTAAGATAAATAAAATAACAATCTTTGAGGGATTGCGTTTGTCGGACCACTTTATCATATTATATGAAAAATGGAAGGCCGTTACAGAAGCCTTACGTAACAGATATCATCTGATGTGTATTTCTCGTTGACCAGCTGGTCGGTCGGATATGACCCTGGTGAAGTAACTGTTGCTTATGCTTTTCAGGAAGGGTATTTTCGGTATCATCAAAAGTGTTTCTTTGCTTTCTAAGCCTGCACCTTCAGTGTCCACTTTTCTCTTATACTGAATTCAATTTACTTTTATTGATTGAAATGTATTATGTTACAAACTATTATGGGTTGCAAGAAAAAAAGTTATGAAAATAGGCTGATCCGCTGATGTCAAAATTAAGAAACTAGCTTATATTTTTTTTAGAAAATTAACAAAATAGTATAATTTTTAACCATACTAAAATTATGTTATTGTAAAAGAACTAACCTATGTTTATTTCTTGAATTTTAAAAGAACTAACCTATGTTTTATAGGCTTTGGCTCAGATTATGTTATTGTATCACAACAACAACAACCAACAATAAGAACAAGAATGTGAAGTTGTTCCAAGTCTTGACACATTCTTAGCATTAAACTACGCACATAAGCAGACTTGAAGGAGAGAGATGGGTGCTCTCTGCTGCACTAAGAATCGGTCTCAAAGAATGCGGAGTGGAGAGCCCTCACACATTGCTCTGCCTCTTCATCATTCACTATCAATGAGATGTTTACCTGACAAACACACACACACACACACACACATCTCCAGTCATTATAACATAAGAATACCATATTCATTCACTATAATGTAGCAGCAGACATATTTCAACCTTAGATGCACCCTGCGAGATCATCTGCACATTCACTCCATTGCTTCTAAGGACTTGGAACACCTGTTTTGTCATCCATTCCATTCCCATTAACTTTAAAACTTCAAAATTCAAAATTCAAAAGAGAACACAAGACGTTACTCTCACTCACCTTCTCTAATATGAGTGAGGATTTCTGAACATTTCCTATGAGAGAGATGATTGATCTGCGCTGCAGCAGTTTCACAACAGCAATCTTTTCTAGCTCTTCCACCAAATTATCCAGTTCCTGTTCACACCCCAATTACTTTAACCAATACTACATATGACCCTCACAAAAGAAACAATATATCAAAGTAAAAAGAGTCTTACATTTACCCGCTGAATTAACTCTCTACCCCAGAGCTTTGCTGGATCCAATGTCAATGATATACTAACTTCACTTGTTGCCACAACATCGACCGATATGCCTAAATCTTCAAATGTGGTAAACACCTGCACATGAGACAGTGTGTATGCTTGCAGTGAGATATTAAACAAAGTCGAATAAAGATATCATTATCCAATTACATTACCTTGGCAAGGAAACCATACTGGCCAAGCATACGGGTGCTTGCTATGTCCAACATGGTCACATTACGTTTCAGAACAATGCTTGTCAGCACGGCCTGCAAGAAATTAAAGGAGGGAGAAGGGGTCATTGATATTTTGATATAACGAGTGTAAAAACACATTTGTTTCACAAACCTTACTCATGTCTCTTGATCTCGTGATGACAGTTCCTGGAGCAGTGGGGTTGTACGAGTTCTTCACCCTTACAGGAATGTCGCCATCTCTTGCTGGCCTCATAGACAGTGGATGCAGCACCTGCAATGGAAGAGGAATATGCTCAGCCATCAGAGAGAGAAGAACTCATTAGCCTAGATAACCAACGAGATTACCTGGGCACCAAAGTAAGCAAGCTCAGCTGCCTCATCGAACGTTAAGTATGGAACAGATTGAGCTCCAGGATATATGTTAGGATCACAAGTCAAAACTCCATCCACATCTTTCCAAACCTACACCAGATTAAGATAAAAGAAATCATTGCTTAACAAAATTTAATCTACATGATGCAATCTTGGCTAAAGCCATCAAATACCTGAATTTCCCGCAGTCCTAACGCTTTCCCAATCGTTGTAGCCGTCAAATCACTACCACCCCTACCCAGCGTTGTTATAGCACAAGACCTCCATCCCTGCAGAAACACATGCATTCGAGATTGAAGTTTTGTTTTCAAAATTGACACAATAAGCAAAACAACTTTTGAGCAAAACCCATTCCAATATGTAGAATAGATGGGAACCAGAGTTGTGGACTACATATATCTTGATCCACGAGAATAACATAAAAGGTCAGAAAAATATAAACCTTTCCGAGGAAGCCAGTAACAACAGGGACTGCATTTTCCTTGCTCCAGTCGCCAACTAGTGTTTTTGAGACGGCAGGGTACGTTGCTTCAAGTATATCAGCATTTGTAAAGTCGTCTGTGGTAATAAACCCGATCTCAAATGCATCATACTGCCAAGTGCCAACAACAAGTGAACAACCCATCAAGTCATGAACTAAACTCATGTTAAGAGTACAAAATTGTGAGCATTGACACACTCTCAAGTTTGTTTAATCTGTCTGACGAACGCTGCAATTATATAGTGTCAAGGTTATGCTAAGACCAGGATGTTATAAAGCAACATACTTGACGCGCTTTGTGGCCAATTTTATTGAGATACGCAGAGAAAAGCCTTGTGGACATGCACTCTCCAAATGAAACCAAGTAGTCCCTTGTACGTAAGGTTAACTCTTTCATCATTGATATGCCTTTGAGAAGCTGGTGTAGTCCTTCTAGGTGTTCTACAAATGGATTGACCAGAAAAATGGATTCAGAAACGAAAAATTCAACTGAATGAGCAATGCAAAATGCTGAAACTACAATAGGAGAAAAGGTCAACAATTCAAGCATCGAGAAAGAGAACCAAGGTACTTACTTTCAATAACCGTTGTTTCCACTCCAAGCTCAAGAGCAGTTCTGGACATAGACAATTTTGTTTTCCATGAGAATAAGGCTAAATTTGGACTATAAACACTAGATAACAATCCAATACACATGAGAAAACATTGTTTTATTTTAACCTTAAATGGAGTTCCTTTATAAAGCTCAATTCTTCAATACTTTCTACGTTAGTGACACCGCAAGTAACAGCCTTCTCTCCAGCCTAACGAAAGCGAAAAGCCAAGAAAGTCTTTCAATCTACCGATAACAAAAACGTCATAAGAAAGACGTAGTAAAGATAAAAATTGTTGTATTACCTTCAAAAGCTTATTAGTCGTCTTTCCCATTGCTGATAGCACAATGACCGGCCTCTCATCTGGAAAGCTGAGTATAAGATTGGCAACTTCTTTCATCCTCTCAGCTGATTCCACTGATGAACCGCCGAATTTCATTACACATGTCAACTCTTTGCCAGTTCCGCTTGAATAGCACGTCTCGGGCTCTTTTCTTTCAAGCAAATCGACTCTAACATCTTCACAACTAACTCTCAAAGCTATATTCCTACAAGAATGCTCTACGGCTCTAAAAACTGCACTACTTGAAGGCAATGTAACTGAAAAACTAGTCCCCTTTGAGCCAAAATCAAGCCTCTTTGAACTTAAAGCAAGCCCTGGAGCTTTAACTCCGTACAACTGCAATGAAGCCGTCATTTACTCAATAGTGAAGCTTGCTAAATCTAAGAGACTTGAGTGTTGTGATCTCGACAAATGGTACAGCTGTGCAATGTGGAAACCTGCAACTTTCAAATTCACAGAAAGAATATCAGATCTTTCTCAAGCGATCTAAATATATATAAATATAAAGAATGAGGTAAACCCGTGATAAGAAATGAATTATGAAAAAGTTATTGAACCAATTCATACACTGTAAGTTGACTAGGGTAGACAAATGACTGACTAATTTTCAGTAAAATCAAACAATCCTAATACAACATTATAAGAGGAACACTTGTGAAGCATATAAACCAGAAAATGTGTAATCTGGTGCTTCTTCATCATCCGAATGCAAGAAATGTTGAATCATTCGAGAAAAAAGAAAAGAAAATAGCAAAACCCAGAGAAGCCAAAGTAAATCGACAAATGTAGACTATTACCTTAACTGGATTTCCGTGAAGAAGAACAAATAAAATTGGAACTTTCCTTCGGACACAGCTGAATCGACCGGTCGGATTCGCCGGCCAGGCTCCGAAGGAAATACTAATTTTTTTGTTTTTGGTTTTGAGTTTATGGAGTGAAGAAGCGGCTTAAGACCATTATTAGAGAAGGCAGAGAACGTGAGACACAAACACTGCTCTGTTTGCCCTTCCAAGAATGGACGGTTCAGATTCAATCTCTGGATCGAGATACCCTTTCAGCTATTAGTAAGCCACTCTACTAAATTGTACTTTGTGTTAATCATGAAATAATGTCGACATCTTTCTTTTTCTCCTGCATATTTATTTGAGAATGGTACCAAACACAAGTGTTTGATATTGACAAAAACGTGAGAAGAGAACACTTGGCCCACTCAATCCCAAGAATCAGAAAGAAATTTTTTCATTGATCGAAAATTGGATAGGAAAATTGATAACATAAGAGTACTTCCGACAAAATAAAGGATAAAACACAACAATCCCAAAACTGCCCTTGCTAAGACCACTTCAAGCATTCTGGTAATGATGCAGTTTATACAGCAAAACTTTTCCGGCGGCGTTTCCCATAGCCATGAAGCCACTTCCGGGGCTGAAGTCTAGGCAGCGAGGGTAATGCATTGTGCTGTTTGGTGGCGTGCTGTTTGGTGGCGGCCAGTTTGAGAAGACCGTTAGGGATGGAACATGGACTAGCTTTACGCTGTTTTTGTTCTTTGTAGAGACTATAGCTAGAATCTGAGCATCATGGTTGAACTTCATGAAATCTATCTTGGAAGTGAGATTGTCCACTGTCTTTATCGGCTTTCTCTTGCCTCCCACAAACTCAGATTTATTGTAAATGTTTACAATCCCTCTGTCGGTTCCAGAGGCAAACAATGCTCCGTTTAACAAACTGCAAAGAGAAGTGCCACAAGTGCTGCCTTCATCCACGCCTTTGTATAAGCATTTCATTGTTCTCAGATCCCAGACGTAGATTTGCCCGTCACCTCCTGAGCTCAGCAAATGCTTCCCATCATCGCTAAATGCTAAGGACCTAACTGAACCGTTCATCTTTAGGGTTCCTATCAGTTCTTTTGTTTTTGTAGACACAAGTAAGATATAACCTTCGTTGCCAATAAAAGCTATGGTGTTAGAGTCTTGTGACACCTCAAACTGTTCCAAGCTTTTCTCCTCTCTACCAACCAAAGGGCCAATTTTGTCAAACTTTGCCTTCTCCAAATCAAAGCTGTAAAAGAACTTTCTTCTTCCGGAGACAATGACCTGAGAGCCATTGGGCAAGAAAGCCGCTTTAAGAATGGGACAGTCCTCAAGAAAAATGCTCTGGATCTTGGTGTTCCTCTTTCCATCAATCTGGAAAAACCTTAACCGTCGATCCAATCCAGCAGTGAGAAGCAGCTGAGCGTTTTGATGGAAGTGGACAGAGTTTATCCGGCCATTTGAAGGATCCGCTGCATTGGCATCAACTAGCTTTGAGTATTCAAGACGACCAGCACACAGCTTGTTACCACGGGACTTCACTACAAGATCTTCATTCGTCCGGAGGATATCATCAACTCCTCCAACCTGGGTATCATCATCATCTAAAGACTCTCCATCAATCATTTGAGAATCTGGCCGAGCCCAATCAGTCCCCGGGTTTAGCTTAGCATGATGAGCCCTCAGCCTTGCAATGTACTCAGACCCAGAGATCAAGCCCTCATTCTCCTCTTTCCTTAGCTTCCTCAGTCGGTTGACACTAGCTATATCAATGTTTATCTGTTTCTCTTCTTCATCCTCCCAGGCGGCTTCTCCCTTTCTAATCCCCACAACTTGACCATTCTCTTCACCAGAAAGCTCTTCATCAGCATCATCCTCGTAATCCGGAATCTGCCTCACAGCAGAACGGTCTACATGAAACAAAGCCGAACCATCTTCTTCTTCTTCCTTACCAAACGTAACAGGTGAGTAGAGTGACCCGAATATCAAATTCTCAAGCTTTTTCATTTCAACCACTTCCGATTCTTCTAGCTTCTCCTTCTCCTTCTCCTTATCTGTCTTTCTTCTCTTTCCCCTAGTGAGATCATCATCGGACCCAATCTCTTCCCCATCTTCAACATCTTTGTACTGTTTCTTGAGCTCCTCTCTTTTCTTAGCCTTACTTGTCGGAGCATTCTGAGATAAGCTCATCTTTCAATACCACAAATCCACTGCTGCATAAAACAAACAACAACGATAAGATTCGCAGCCAAGCTCATTATCTATCGGGAATTACTCCCTAATTTCGAGAAGGATTACTACAAAAGCTACTAATTTGACCTCATTCATGCACAAATTTGATTACAATGAAGAAACAGGGAACAACTTACAACGTTAACGAGCAGAGAAACCTTGTAGCCGGTAACTGTCGGCGAGAGAGCTTCTCTTCGGGTTGGATTTTTTAGGGTTTTACAATTTCATTTTCCAAAAAAAATAAACAAATAGTAATTGGAAAATTTCCTTGTAATAACCTTTAATGGGTCAACGGGTTTTATGCCTCTTGAAAAAGCCCATGGGCCAAGCCAGGTAAAAGACAATGTCACTTTCGTAATTACCGCAAAGTATATGCCTTGTTTCATCAGATTCCATTTGCCCAATAAAGTCCGAGATTCGAGAGTTAATATCTCATTGGTGCTTTTGGTTTAGCAAGCGTGAGATCGGAAATCAGACATCGCCTCCGTCTCTCATTTCAAACGCTATCTCTCATTCCTTCCTCCGCCGCCGCGATGGAATCTCCGAAGAATTCTCTGATCCCGAGCTTCCTCTATTCATCATCTTCATCCCCGAGATCCTTCCTCCTCGACCAGGTGCTGAATTCCAACTCCAACGCTGCATTCGCCTCCTCCAATCTCGAGAAATCTCCTTCTCCGGCACCGCGTTCCTCTCCGACGTCGATGATTTCTCGGAAGAATTTCCTTATTGCGTCTCCCACCGAGCCAGGGAAGGGGATCGAGATGTATTCACCAGCCTTCTACGCTGCTTGTACCTTCGGTGGAATTCTCAGCTGTGGTCTGACTCACATGACCGTGACTCCTCTCGATCTCGTCAAGTGCAATATGCAGGTATGTAACCTTTAGATCCGTTGTCTTTCGTATGTTTTCTGAGCTCATGTTCGCGGATCTGTGTTCCTGTGTTGCTTAGGTAGTGAGATCTGCGTTTTAGCCTTCTTTTCGTGGTTTGATAGATCTGTGATTTGATTTTCTTTATCGCTTTGTTATTTCCCTGACTATTGGTTTTGTGTTGGATTCCATTATCTGAAGAATTGTTTCATCCATTTCTATGTTATATATGAATCGTTCTATTTCAAAATACGTTGATCTGGTCTGAGTTCTGGTTCTTCTTTTGTTACTTGACGTGGTATGTGTGGAATGGTTCACTTGGTCTTGTGATACTGATATTTCTTGTTATCCAGATTGATCCAGCGAAGTACAAGAGCATTTCTTCTGGTTTTGGAATTTTGCTGAAAGAGCAAGGTGTCAAAGGCTTTTTCCGTGGATGGGTTCCTACTCTTTTGGGGTACAGTGCTCAAGGTGCCTGCAAGTTTGGATTCTACGAGTACTTTAAGAAGACTTACTCTGACCTTGCTGGACCTGAGTACACTGCCAAATACAAAACTCTCATCTACCTTGCTGGTTCTGCTTCTGCTGAGGTCATTGCCGATATCGCACTTTGCCCATTTGAAGCTGTGAAGGTCCGTGTTCAGACACAGCCTGGATTTGCTAGGGGGATGTCTGATGGATTTCCCAAGTTTATCAAGTCCGAAGGATACGGAGGGTGAGTTTTTCAATACCAATAACATTATATCCCTTGTTACTGCTAGCCTTTTGTGTCTGATTTCTGTTTTTTTTGCAGCTTGTATAAGGGTCTTGCTCCACTCTGGGGACGTCAGATTCCTTGTAAGTGCTGGCCTTTATTTTGCAACCTGTTGCACCATTTTTTTTTTTTTTGTTCATGAAGCATACATAATGCTTTAAAGGCAAAGTGTGGTAATGATATCTGCGAATTTTACAGACACTATGATGAAGTTTGCTTCCTTTGAGACCATTGTTGAGATGATCTACAAGTACGCAATCCCCAACCCAAAGAGTGAGTGCAGCAAAGGTCTGCAACTCGGGGTGAGTTTTGCAGGAGGTTACGTTGCTGGAGTGTTCTGTGCAATCGTTTCTCATCCAGCAGACAATCTAGTGTCATTCCTCAACAACGCTAAGGGAGCAACCGTTGGAGATGTAAGTCACGATGTTTGAATACAATAGCCAAAAGCTAGAATGGCTGCGTTCTGGTAGTTGTATACAAAGAAACTATTGATTTCTGTTGTGGTAGGAATGATATTCAATTTTTGTAAATTGCAGGCGGTGAAGAAGATTGGTATGGTGGGACTGTTCACAAGAGGGCTTCCTCTAAGAATTGTGATGATCGGGACATTGACTGGAGCACAGTGGGGATTGTACGATGCCTTCAAAGTTTTTGTTGGCCTGTAAGTTCCTCTCTCTCTTCACTTACTTCCGTACCTTAATACCTTGGGAATGCAAAATTCTCAATTCTTTTAATCTGGTTCAGGCCAACCACTGGTGGTGTTGCTCCAGCCCCTGCCATCGCAGCTACTGAAGCCAAAGCCTAAACAATGACGAAAAAGGGTTAGGAGTTCGATGGCGTAGGATTTTTGTTTGGAAAAATAAGAGAAACCATACGGTAATGAGGAAGAGTGAGTAAGCTCAAACTCTTCCTGATTTGAACTTTTATCATTTTTGTTTTTGAAATTTGTGTTCCTGAATTCAGGATAGTGCTCTCTCTCTTTACACACTCTCTGCCTATTGTTTCTTGTCCTTTTTTGTTTATGTGATGTAATCTTAAAAGATGAGAGGGACACGCTCCAAGATAGAGAGAGTGGGCACGCCCACTTACTACTTTTTATTCGGTTTCAGTTGAAAGTCTCTCTTGGTTGCTATTCTGTTTCATTTTAGTTGCTCTATTTTTATTTTGCTTCTTTGGTTTGTTTCATGAATTATATAAACATCTTTTCTTTTTTGTCATCATCAAATCGTATGTAGATAGATACTGAATACAACAAATCATATGACCGTTTAAGCGCTAACATAAGTAAAATATTATGAAGACAAATAATTAATAAACCTATAAAAAAATAATGTCGCCCACCGTGGGGCTCGAACCCACGACCACAAGGTTAAGAGCCTTGCGCTCTACCAACTGAGCTAGACGGGCTTTGTTGCTAAACAAAGGTATTTAAAATGTTCTACACAATTAATAGATGTACCCTTGCAATTTGATGCCTCCAACAACCAACCATTTGTCCTCAAACCAGTTTATAAACCTAGTGTTAACGCTGTGTTTGCTTTATTGATTACTGTTTTTAACTCTACTCTGATAGTTGTGTAAGGCGTCTTGAACTCTTGATAAACATGGGAAAAGCTGCATTATTCCAACCCGGAAAAATCAACTTATCTGAGTAGCTGGTCTAAAAACAAAGTCAAATTTGTTTAACTTGAAAAATTTAGACCCAAACCATCGTTTTTCATGTAGTAGAGTGTAGACTATTATTTTCAATTTTTCATAAAGCAAAAGAGCTAGATAGAGCCAGATTTCAAATGCCTAATATGATATCTATAAATTTTGTTAAAATCATCTTAAAAGTATCGGACTTATTTATAAAATTATTCCTCATTTTTTGAATTTATACAGGTTTCTGAAGCAAATAAAAAAAAACATACTAAAAGGCTTTGAAAAAGTCTAATTAGTACCTCCTTCTATATGTTGTTCGTAACAAACTCAAAATTCACTTGAATACCTGACCAATCACATCCCTAATAAGTAATAAGTAATAACAAACCTAGGCATTTTTTTTTGCAGCATATAACAAACTGAGTCTTTTGCTCGCTTATACTAAAAAATACCATCATACGATAAAGGGATCAAGACATGCTAAGTTTTAAGGGAATCACAGATCTGAAAGTTTTAAGGGAATCACGGATGATAAAACATATAACAATTTATGCAATCACAATGGCATCAACATAGCAAACATACACCCCGACAACTCTTTCAATTTTACGCAAGAACCTCCTTTTCCAACTTCAACTAAAGAAAACATCACAATTATCAAAACAAACAAAAACTTATAAGCCACAATACCTAACCAATAACCAGACTAGATTCTACAAAAACAAAAAATGTGAGATTCAGAGACTGCAAAGCAAACAGGCAATGAAACTAGACAGAAACAAACACAAGTCACACAGCAAAGATAACCAAAATGTGTAAAAGAGAATGCTGACAAAACCATAAAAAAAAAAAAAAAAAAAAAAAAAAAAAAGCAAAAGGCAGAACCCAAATAAAAGAGAACTCCATGACTATGCTCTGACAAAGAGATTAAGCAAAACCAAAATAACTCTTTGAACTATGTCCTCTGCAACACCAAAATTAAATTGTGTTCTCTAATTCTTACAAGTTTTGAAACTTTGTTTAACTGTCAAACACAAAACAGCACCGTACCAACCTTTCTCGCCTTCATATCACTAACTTAACGCTTCTTCTTGCTACTTGCCTTTGATACGTTGGACTTAGGTGTTGCCACCAAGTATATGAACAAAACCACCATGGAGATCACGGAGACGAGTGATCCATATTTCGCCAGCAACCTCTGCAATAATTGAAACACGGCAATATGAGAACTGATATATATATTTGATGATTTCACTGGGAAGTGAGAATTACACATCGAGTTACCTTGGCCTGAGATTATTTTTGCAGCATCAAGAGCAACATCCAAGACACAACACAAGATAGCAATGAAAGTCAATAATGAGAAGAAAAGAAAAAAAAACTCCGAGTAGATGATTGAAAGCACAGTCCTTAGAAGGTCAAATTTACCACGTCCAAAATTTTCGTTGGAGGTTTGTCTGCGAGGATGTCTAGAGGTAGTAGGGGAGTTGAGTACGCTTCCTACAAACAAGAAAACCATTATACATGTAAGCAGATTTTTAGTAAATCAATGGACTACACAAGAGAATATAATTCTGATTGGAGAGGCTTATAAACTCATAAAGCTTAGTTGCTTCTACCAATTCCGTGAAAAAGAATGAAGGACGCTTATGAATGGCAAACCTGAAGAGCTGGCTTTGTAGGGATACGGAAAGTAACGACAGCAGGAGCACCGTAGAAGACTCCTTTAACCTTGGCCTCCAGTTCGAAAGAATGAGACAAGATACCTCCTCTACACACCAAATATCAGATTAGTGACGAAAGGAAAAGCTACAGCAGCCTCTAAAACATTTATGGTTTAAGGAAGAAGAAACTCACGCATCAAGTCTTTCCCATGATTTCGAAGTGTTTCCATTAACAACCTCAAAAGTAGCTTTATCCCAGCTATTATCTGTCAGAGTCACATCATACGCCGTCCTGAGATCAAACACCAAAAATATCTGACACAATTAGCCAACATTCACGAGAAATCTCATAGTCATCGTAGCAGACAGATACGAAATTCACAAACCAAATCCAAAATTCTGAGGAACAATGAGATCAGATCAAATGGCGTTTCGTTTACAAGCAACTGATACACATACATTAGATCTAATGATATCTCAACCATAATCTCCTAACTCTACATTAACCAATCTCTCCATGCAAATCAGAAACTAACACGGATCGGAAATGAAATCGGAGAAATCAAACGGATTGGGGAAAAAAACTAGATGTGAGATAGAGAACTAACGAGGATCCTTGGTTATAGATGTCGTAGGAAACGGAGACGCGTTCGGCGCCAGATTTGAGCCTGTTGAGAGTGGCTTTCTTGTGAACCACCATGAACGGAACTTCCGAGGTCGCAAACGAAGCAGAAACAAGCATGAATATCGCCATGGCGGAGATCAGAAGCTTAGCTAAAGCGATGGCCATGGTTTGTGATCTTCGACGATGTAGTTGTTAAGCAGATGCGGAAACAGATCTACGAATGTTTTCTTCCGCTCAAGATACCTCCGACGACGATATTAATCACCACCACACCACTACTACCCAGCTAACAAAAAGTCAATGATGGGCCCAATTGTTTTTTACCTGATAATGGGCCTACTTAGAAAGGCCCATTCTATTAATAAACTTTGCCAAGTGTGTTAGTAGAACAATGAAGATAAATCAACTTGTAAGTTGTAACAAACAGCCTGTCACCTGCCACAATCTTACATGTTTCTTCTCTCACACCACATTTAGATTGGATCCATATATTCCCTAATACTTATATAATCATAGATAACATTTTCTATTACTTATCTCGTTTAATAATATAGTCTACTTTGAGTCTTGAGAAAATGGTTATAGTACAGCCAACGATTCATTTCAGTCAAAAGACATATTGACCCAAATTAATGGAGGTTTTGTCAAAAGTCTGCTTTGTTACCATAATCTCATTTTCATTTCTAATAATGTATTGGGTTGGAGTAAGAAAAGAGGGTAAAAACTAAAAAAGTTGATTTGATTCAATTAATCAAGGTGGCGGGAAAGTTAAGGAAAGAAGTCAACGAGGAAGGAAGGAAGTACTAAAACTAAAACCGGAGAGCCAATAAAAATTAAGCAAGTGGGGGAATATGAATTCACAGCTACCCGTAAGAAACATAATTAAAACTTGGATTAAACCGAAAGGCATGTGATTTTCCTTTGTTGGTTAATTAAATCACGTATATCTATCTATTTGCTCGTTGAAATAGAGATCGAGCATGTGGAGGGATTTGCATCGAACTCTGAAACCTGAGTGAATCTTCTCTTCCCATCATCACATGCTTACTTATCTCTTCTGGTTACCTCACTGAGATTCTATCTTCGAGATTGTTCTTTTTATATTTTACTTAAAGCTTCCAAAATTAATCCGGATCTATCCGATTCAGGTTGTTCCAAAACATCCTTATTTTGACATATGTTTGTCAATATATATTGTTTAGGATGCTTTTGTGAGCAAGAAAAAACATAGCAGAGAGAGAGAGAGAGAGAGAGAGAGCATGGGGTGTGCTACATCTACTAATGTTGTTGTGGGAAGGAAGGACAAGAAGATGATCATTCAAGAATCTGTAGTGTTTGTTCTGCAGTTCCGTGTTCCTGTTCAGTCTGATCTTCAGCGCCAACTCAAAGGCGTTGCTCCCAAGACAACCATCGATCGGTTGACATGTCTAAGGAATCAGATTGAGTTGGTAGCTGAGGACACAGGTATAGAGAGATTAGACCATCTTCTTCCCCTTTTCTTGCGTCTTCAGATTAAAGATTTCCATCTTTTCAAATGCAGGGGGTTCTGCCATCTCTGAGTTGCGTACAGCTTTGGAGGAGTACTTGTCTCTTCTAACCGGTCTTATCAAGAAAAGTTTGGGTTTGCAAATTTTGATTGACTTAACAATTAGTGTCTTGTTAGTATAATCAAATGGTGATAAGAATATTTAACACTACAGAGAATGATGGAATGGAGGGCTGCGTGGAGTTCAAGTGGAGGACCCTTGGAGATGGTCCACGAGTAAGTTCGGTTTTCGCTAAAATTAAGCAGACTCTAAGGTTATGTTTGTTCTTAACTATGTGAAGGTGTGTATACAGGCAGAGATATGTTGCACAAACCTTTGGATGGAGATGTTGATAGTGATCCACATGATGGCTGCTTTGGCATTGACTGAAGCTAACTCTCTCATGATTCCAAAGGATTGCTATGCTTCTGGTTCTGGCAATGGCGTCCGTGTGGTCTCCACTGGTCTGGCCTCTTTGACTTTTCACACGTCTACTTTGTTGTGTTTACAAAAACTTTATTAACATGTCACTTTCAAACAGATTGCAGGAGAGATGCGGTTGACTTGCTGCTCAAGGCGTCTGGATACTTGGACTTCTGCGTCCGAGAGATTCTGACTCAAGTTCCTCCTGATATAAAGTATGAAGCACAAATACAGAAATTCTTAGATCACATTAATACTTACATAACTGCAAATTTGCTATCTGTCTGCAGGAGTAAATTGCCAGATGATATGCAGGAAAGCGTATTACAAACTCTCGCTATCCAAGCACTTGGCCAGGTTACACACACCCACATACTTTGAAACTGTGACTCCTAAACTTGAATCTTGTATGGTTTTTTAATCTGTAAGTTTGGTTGAATCTCACTGCAGGGAACTGAGATTCAACTCGGATTGGCAGTTGATAGCCAGAAAGCAACATTGTCTGTGAAGAGGAGAATTGCATGTGAGCAAGTCATCTACTTCACTCAGGTCCTCCTCGTAGTTTAATAATCCACCTTATTATAACTGGGGCATGCTTTTGGGACAATCATAGGTTCTTGCTCTGTTTTTGTAAATTGATCCCATTATCATTTCAGGCATATCACTGCTTATCTAGTTGTGAAGCAGTTAGCCATGGATGTGCCAAGAAGCTTCTCCGGTTTATCTACTGGAAGTTTCTGGAAGCAAAGGTATGTATACATATCAAAGCTATTGTTGAAAGTGATCGAACAGCTCATCTATGTTCTTCTCTATTGTTCTCTCACAAATCAATCTCTCTGTTATGTTCTGTTTTTTCTTAACAGGCTGCGGCATACTACTACCATGGACTGGTAACAGACAAAGGAACTGAGCCGGCTTGTCACGTGAGTGCGGTGTGCTGTTTCCTGGCAGCTGCAGAGATCCTAGGAGAAAGCAAGAAAGCCGGTCTTAGCTTCTGCTTAGCTCCTCCTGTCACAAGGTCTGTGTTGTTGTGTACTATCCAAACATGTGAACTGTGATTGATTCAGAAGTTTTTTTTGTTTTGTTTTTATCAGAGCTCCTCCTATGTGGGGTGTTATGAAGCATTTGAGCCAGAAGATTCCAGAAGTTGCTTTTAGAAAGTCTCAGACATATGGATACTTGCTTGAAGAAGAAGAGAAGTAAGTCGTTAAGAGTGCTGTCTTTGTAGCGTTTGTTTAAAACTAATCAGATGAAACAAGATATCTGATAATATGATAAAACCACAGGGCTATGCAGTGTTTGCCAGAGCTTCCAGACTTTCAGTTGTCACTGAGACCAGACGATTTTGAACTGCCTGAAATGGCAGGATGTCTCTCCCGCATGAAATCAGACTCATTTGCTTAGAGAACATCTTGACTAGTACTCCTCTGAGAATCATGATGATAGTGACCTTGATCGTTGAGCAAGAAGCAACTCTCTACACATATTCTTTGAGTATTTTACCACTTATAATTGTAATGTAATATTTTGTATTCTTCTCAGACAAAATCTGATACTTTTACTTGAGTATAGTGTGAGTGACTACTTATTTTCTTTGATAAGAAATTTGGAAGGAAAAAGAAATAAAAGATGCTGATAAAGAAGGCGTTTAGCTATGTTGGAGAATAAAATGGTTGTTATGTGAGGCGCTAAAAAACGGCACGCATTTAAATTGGAAATAGCATTATAACCGCTACGTCACGTGAGTTAGTCACGTGTGGGTGATGATTGAGATGTTGGATTCCACACGTACAAGGAAGAAGTGGTTGTTGTGTGAGGCGCATAGAAACGGCACGCACTTTAGTAGTCTTAATTTGGAAAAAAAAAAAGCAAAATAACCATAACGTCACGTGTGGGTGATGATGAGATGTTGGATTCCACACGTACCAACTTTGTAGAGGCGGTTAGGGATTTCGACGGCGGTAGTGGTAATGATCTCCGAGAAAGACATAATCGGATTTTTTAATCTCCCATATAAGAAACCAATCAAGGTTAATTGTGTATTAATTAGGTAAGACGGCGATGAAGAAACACAAAAAGATTCCGATTATCACTCATCACTTGTCGCATTTCTAATTAGCCTAAAACAAAGCGAAATCAACGGTGACGATCGTTAATCCATCAAAAATGCATCATCCAACAAAGATAAAAGTATCATCAGAAACTTAAACCCGAAACGATCATCGTCGTCATAAGTAATATCCAAAAAAGGTAGCAGCTAGTTTCTCTTTCCAGGAGATCAAAAGCAGGACATGAACTCTACTACATAGCTCCAAATTTGTACTTAAAAGCTAGAGTCATCTGAGCAAAAAACAAAACAGAGAAAAGAAAAAAAGCAGAGATAACTTATAAACGGAGAGAAAGGTCGAGATCGAGAGGCTCGTCTTCTTCCATGACGCCGTTGCCGTCGTTGTTACCGGATAGTCCAAACGGGTACACATACGGGAACGGATTAAACGGATCGTACCCACCCATGGTCATCATCGTCGTCTGTTCCTGATGAACCGGTTCGCTTCCAGAAGTAGATCCTTGAAATGGGTTTTGGTAAAAGCAAGGGTAAGGACGAAGAAACGTGTTGTCGTCGAGGATGGGTGGAGAGTTAGCAAGGACGCCGAGGTTACGACGAGCAGCGGCGCGTTCGCGTTTGTGAGCGTTTTGGTGACCACCGAGAGCTTGAGAGGTGTAGAACTTGCGAGGACAGTACTGACACGGGAAGAGACGGTGGGATGTCGGATGTGAAGAAGAGGAGAAAGAGTGACGTTTGCTCGATGATCGAGATTTTGCAGGAGTCACGAAATGATGGTAAGACGGTGGTGGTTCCGCCATTTTTGAGAGCTTTTTAAGCTACAGAGAAGAGAGAGAGAGATGATAGAGAAGATGAGAGTAAAAGCAAAAAAGCGATAGAGAGAGAGAGAGAGAAGAGTGAAGGATGTGTGGGTTTTATGGGAAGGGTTTAAGCTGTTGCTGCTTTTGTTTGTTTGCGTCGTTTGTTGCAGAGAATATTTGGTTTGTAAATTACTTTTATGCCCTCAGCTTCTTTTCTCTCTAACGAATTTCACAGATCCCAATTAATCCTTTTTGCTCCATCGTTATTTGCATGCTACACGAGCACGAGGGTCGTTTTCTATATTAAAGAATGTATCACAAATTCGGATGCAAATTAAATTAGTTCTTTCCTTAGTAATTACAACAACAAATGTGTATTAAAATAAAGTTATGTATTTTTGTAACCAAAAAAAATCATTTGGATTGGATAATGTGTTTTTTTTCTTTATGTATAAAGTTATGTATTTCTTCCAATGACTGACTAAACGATTTTTAAAGATAAAGTAAAAAAGGTTAATAAAGATTGAGATCTTTCGTCGTTGAGAAAAACAGAGAATGGAGTGGAAAGAGAAACAGAGTTTGTTGTTGTTGATGGGATCACAGTACTTCTCTCTCTTTCATTTATTTGCTTTTCAAAAAAATAATAATAAAAAATAACATTATGAAGTTGGGGAGAGAGAATCTGGTAACGACACGTGCTGAGTAGACAGTTGTATGCAGTACGAGTGAGTGAACGAACACTCTCTCACACTTGCAAACTCATTAGCATTTTGAAAAATCGGAAGTAACACATCACCTTTTGTATCAAGTTTAAGCGTTTTTGATTTGATGGTACCTTATTTGTTGTTGTTGTTGTTGTGATATATGCACAAAGAAGACAACAGAGACAGTGAATCAAGTTCCAAGATGGAATTGCCAAACAAGGAAGGTTTCTATGTTTCTCTTACCCTCTTTCTTTTTTTCCATTCTCTCACTACTTACCTATCTATCACTCTCTCTTCTTTGCTACTCATCATTATTTCTTGCCTTTCTCGTTACTTCTTTTTGGATTTACTCTTTTATTTTACACACACACCTATTTCTGTTTCACCTTTTACGGCCCATATACAGGAAATATATACAAAGACCCATTAACTTCAAGTATCTCTCCGTTAAATAAAGGCTTTTGAAACCTCTATGTTAGAGGCCCACATATTATCATTTAACAGCTCCACTTCCTTTCATAACCCCAATCTTGTCTCTCATATTTGATCAATTGATTTCTATAGCAGAATGTGTTAACCAATCGGGTAGACCGGCATCTTAAATATATCTACTTATTTTTTTAAAACCACTCCCGTTTAGTTAGGAATAGGATACAAATGGATTTGAATTCATGTTATATTACAAATTTACAACAACAATAAATAGTAACTTACACGATCAATCGAATCTATATTTTTACTACTTATTTAGCATGAATATATTTATATATAACTTAGATTCAAATCTGATTAACATAAAAAAACATAATATAATACTTTTGAGGTAACTAAGTCGTGTTGGTCAAAATAAAAAAACGTTTGCTTGAAATTGAAGCAACCCCACATTTAATTTTACCTTTTGTGGCTGAAAAAAGTAGATTTGCTTTCTCTGCTAAGCATTTTCCAAAAGCCCATTGGCACCAAGTTACCTCTTCTCACACACAATTACACCTACATGTTCACATTCACTTTTCACTTAATGTCTCTTCATCATTTCATTACTTATTTGTTTTTATTTAATGCAGGTAACTTTGTAACACAATTTTCTTTGATTACATTTGAAAACCAAGGATGCTTCGATTAAAAGCAAAGAAGGACATGTTTATGGTAATATGTGTATTTGTGTGGGAAAGAGGAGAAACTTAGATTGCCTTAATCGATGTTGTCTTTTTCTGGATTTTACATTGAAAGATGGTGCACAATGCACATGTGACTTGTCTTTGACCTTCTCCACCATTTTTGTCTATTATTTATTTTACTCTTGATAAGATGTATTCAATAAAAGTATAAAACTAACATAAGCTTTGTACGTATATTCAATCATTACAGTGTTCACATATATATACCCATGTTATGTCCACACTCTGTCAATATTTTGTCTTTTGTTACATTGAACCTTTTGTTTTGGCACACATGATACATTATTTTCTTTTTCAACGAATGCATTATATCGAATTCGTGCACAACGACGTTTTAACACAACCATTATATTATATGGTTTTGGTCGATATATGTTTTCCTATATAGTTGGAAAAGTTTCGGGTATATGTATGTAACTCTACTAATTCATGCAAACATATGGACAACTTTCGTATTATAGATCTACGATGTTTCTTTCTACAACTCACACATATAATCATATTTAACAAAAGATGTTGGCTTCTGATAAATTTTAAATGTTAAAATACGTGTCAATGACAATTATGTATCTATGTTTTGATTAAATAATATGGTTCGACACGAAGAACTTTAGCTTCTCGACACCCCATGCGATGGCTTCTTCGTTTTTCCCATTTATTTTAATTTCAATTTCAACTCTTTCTTTTGTCTCTTTGTTCTTTCTAACACACAAATGTATTAAACCTTTTTTTTTTTTTTTTCACAAATGTATAAAACTTTATCAATTTGATATACCTTAATACAAAATGCATCTCCATCTCATATTAGTGAATTAATTTTCCATACTTACTGATATAATAATATAACAAGTCTATATAACTATAGATGCTATGGATTCTTATGAGGTATGAAAAGAAAAAGAATCAAGTTCTCATCCATGAGAAAGAAAGATACCTCCTTTTAATTCAACTTTACTTCGTATTCCTCAGCGATATCACTTTACTTACATGATAATGTTAATTAAAATACCTTCAAGTCAAAATAATCAACAAGTTCGACATATATCTGGTTTTGCTCAACGAAAGTGCAAATCTCAACTCATACAATACAACAATTTCAGATCAAAATAAATGAGCTCCCCTATCCCCATGTTACTTATTTCTCTAACAAATAAATCAAGACGTGGAAATTTTTTAAATAGCTTGACAGAAACGTAAGTGGACTAGTAGGTTAGGGTTTAGGAGCTTGTCACAATCCCAACGTTTCCTATGAGATATAAATTACTCATCAGGTGAGGTAGGAGGAGAAGGCGGTGGCGGACCGGTTTCATGATCGGACCCAACCATAAAATGGTGGACACAACTCAATTCTTCAGCATCTCCCTCTCTTGATTTGCTCTGCTTTCTTCCTTTTGATCCTTTTCTCTCATAAACATTGTACACTGCCCATTCTCCAAACACCTGTTTAACCCATTATTATGACACATTCCAATATCTTATCTTATAATTGTCTAGAGTGGTTAATTGTGTACCTTAGCCGATGCAAATCCCGCAAGGCAATACTCTGTCATGCTCCATTTGGTTTTGTTGCAATTAGAAGAAGACTTGTTTGTTTCATAGAAAGCAAGTGTTCTTCTAATCCCAAATGTTTTACCACAGGCAATGATTGGTCTCTCTTTCCCAATAGGTTTCCAATAACCATCACCAGATGAAATCTTGATTCTATGCTCATTACTTGACACATCTCTCTTCTTGCAAAAGAAGTACCTCTGCTTCTCCTTTTGGTCCCCTGAAAGCAAAAAACCTTCAGTTTTAGCATCAGACACCCACGGATCTAGACCCAAACATCAAACATTTGTAAAGTTACAATCTTTGATTGACCCTTTTGAACAAAAACAGTTAAGGAAAACGAGGAGACATATATACATATAGAGGCTTTGACAGAAGGAACAGAGAGAGATACCTGGGAAAGTAAGAGGATGAGAGAAGAAGAGGTCAAAGACAGGGATGATGGAGGAAGGCAAAGGAGAAGCAAAGGCCTTTGGGAGCAAGTAATGAAGGATAAGCTCTTGCTCCGTTGGGTGAAATCTGTATCCTATTGGCAATTTCATGCCTTCATTCACTACTATCCTCTTCTCCACCTCCATATCCTCTCCTTTTCTTCTTTTCTTTTTCAAATTGCTTCTTCAAAAATTGATCAAATTTCAAACCTTTACAAGCATTGATACATCATTCCATCTAAAGAGAGGAAGAGCAAGAAGAGAGAGAGAGAGAGAGAAGGAAGACTTGTGTAGGCTTTTGTTTGTGGGCTTTGCAGGCTAAATGACAGTAGTAGAGGTTGTTAATATATGTTATATCATGTATATATATCCCCACGGGTACACACACATATAGTTGTGTAATATATAAAATTATATATGGTAGAAATGGCTCCTTTGTCTGAACATTTATTTTAGTTCATAATAAGAAAGATGATGAGAAAGAATAGGAAAAAAGGAAGGTGCTTTTGAGGGATGTTCATTGACTTATAAAGTTAAAAAAAAAAAAAACAATTTAGAGAAGAAAATGTCATATTATTCCTTAAGAAAAAGAAAGAGAGATGAGAGGAAGAGAGAAACGTGCAAGTTTGGGGTTTCTCCATTTGCAAAAGGGTCCCTCTTTTGGATCCTTTCACTTATTACCGTTTCATCATTCTCTGTTTTTCCTAATATTTTGATCTTCTTCATCCAATTGGTTACCATTAATCAAACACAGTAAAAAGTTGGAACTCCTTTGACAATTGCGAGCCAGCCCACGTCTGCCTAAACCAATTACTATATAGCCTTTTTTATCTTTCTATAAACGGCTTTATTGCATTTATTTGTGCATGTGAAGAGAGGAGACACAACACTGCCTACTTGTTCCTCCTATACTAGTAGCAAAGTAAAGGCAGACCTGAATATGGAAACTTTAAAATTGAAGGTTATTGGGCCCAACTTTTGTTTGGGCTTTTTATTGGCCTTCCTCCACAAAACTTTTTATTCCTCTGTATTTCACATTACTATTTAAATATTTTAGATGACATAGGCTCATATGGATGAATATTTTTTTCATTTAAAACAGAAAAAAGTTTGTAATAACAAAACATGAAGAAATGTAGGATGTTTATGCATGCACGTATAGAGAGAGCGTTATGTGAGGAATATGCGTGCGCACCATACTCCCACGTTACCCGCTTTTTATTCAAATCATTTGTTCATAATATTCGTATAATGTCAATATTTATAAACAAACAAATTAAAAAGACTTAAATAATTACGAGGTTTTATTTTTTTTGTTGGTTAAAAATAGATTTACTACTACACGGTATTGGTGTTGGATGAAAGAAAAAGTCAACGGTCAACCACCAAAAAAACAAGGCTCCCCTACTTCTTCGATTCAGCCATTGCGACCATCTCTCTCAATCGCTTCTCTAACCACAAATCCTAAAAGTCTAAACGAAAACAGAACACATGAATCTCTCCTTCCTCTGCATCTCAATTCCACTTCGCCATTTTTAAAGCTTTTTACGTAAATAATAAGAAACGATGGAGAAGAACGACAAGGATCCTGATCATGATGACAAATCCAAGGGAGATGAGAAAGGCGACGTCGTTTCGGATGCTCATCTCTCAGATGATGCGCATCAGGATGGTAGCAATAATAAAGATAATGTAGATGTTGTTGGTAATGCGGATACAGATCATCAAGATCCAGGGGATGACAATGTCGACAAGGTTTCACAAGGAGAAGAAGCACCAGAGATTCGTCAAACCTTGGAGTCTTTGTCTGAAGAACTCGATCAGTTTCTCCCGACTCTTTCCCTTCACATGGAGGAGCACAAAGATTGCACCGAGGAGAAAGGAGAGGATGGTTATTTTCAGATCCCTCAGTTTGTTGGGAAATTCTTGGATCTTTTTGAGGAAAAACTCTCCAAATATGACTCTGGTGAGCCTAAGACGGTGTGGTATCAAGATCCCGAAGAGGTGTCTTCGCTTTTAGAGGCAGTGGATCGTGTCTCAAAGCTTATGGGGCTATTGCTCAACACCAAGTCCTGTTTGGACCATCATGAGTCCTTGATCAACCATGCGGGATCCATCCAGCAGCGTGCAATGGCTTTTTTGGAAGATGAATTCCGCATAATTTTAGAAGAATCTGTGACCAAAGAGTCTGTGGTTGTCACCGATGACAGCAACAGCCAGAGGAGGAGCACTGCCGATCAGCAAGACCACCAGAATGATGCGGCGGTCTCACAAGATCAGGACCAGATGCTCGTTCCGGAATGCGGTGATCAGGAGATCGAATACCCCGGTTACCCAGAGGATGTGGTTGTGGTGCTGAGGAAAATAGCGGAGAAGATGAAAGCAGGAGGATACGGATGGGAATGCAGAGAGGTTTATTTGGTGGGGAGGAGGAACATTTTGATGCGCACTTTGAAACAAGATTGTGAGTTTGAGAAAGTTAGCATCGACGAGGTGCAGAAAATGAGCTGGGACACGCTTGAGAGAGAGATCCCTATTTGGAACAAGACTTTCAAGGACTGCTCTTCTCTCTTCTTCCCTGGTGAGCTAAAACTCGCAGAGAGGATATTCCCAGGGGACGAGGGGAGCTTATTCTGTATTGTCACACACGGTCTGGCCATCCAGTTCTTGGGTTTCGCAGAGGCCGTGGCCATGACAAGGCGCTCCACTGAAAAGCTCTTCAAGATCCTCGACATCTATGAGACTCTGCGGGACAGTTTTCCGGCCATGGAGCAGCTGTTTCCGGAGGAGCTCCGGGGCGAGCTGAGGAACGAGGTGACCAGTGCTCGTTCCCGACTTGGAGAGACTGCGATTCACATTTTCTGTGATCTGGAGCACTCCATCAAATCAGATTCGAGCAAGACCCCCGTGCCAGGAGGGGCAGTGCATCCGTTGACGAGGTACACCATGAACTACCTCAAGTACTCGTGCGAATACAAAGACACGCTGGAACAAGTGTTCAAGAGTCACTCGAAGATGGAGCGAGAGGAGGAGGAACCTGTGGAGAGCGGAAACTCGGCCTTCGCAAGCCAGCTGATGAGGATAATGGAGCTACTCGACGGGAACCTGGAGACAAAGTCAAAACAGTACAAAGACATACCACTGAGCTGCATCTTCATGATGAACAACGGTAGATACATTGTGCAGAAGATCAAAGGATCAGCAGAGATACACGAGGTGATGGGTGACACATGGTGCAGGAGGAGGTCGTCAGAGCTTAGGAACTATCACAAAAACTACCAGAGGGAGACGTGGGGGAAGCTGCTGGGGTTCTTAGGGCACGAGGGGCTCATGCATAATGGCAAGATAGTAAAGCCCAATCTCAAGGAGAGGTTCAAGAGCTTCAACGCAACATTTGACGAGATACACAAGACACAGACCACGTGGGTAGTCAACGACGAGCAGCTGCAGAGTGAACTAAGGGTCTCCATAACTGCAGTCATGATACCTGCCTACAGGGCCTTCATGGCCAGGTTTGGACAGTACTTGGATCCTGGTCGCCAGACAGAGAAGTATGTCAAGTATCAGCCAGAAGATATCGAGGATCTCATCGACCAGCTCTTTGAAGGCAACACCTCCTCCTCTTCCACTGCCACGGCCAGGCGAAGAACATAGCTTCTTTCTTTTCTTCTTTTTTCTTTTGCTATAACACTTTTCCTGATTTCCTCAAATTTTTTCATGTCTTCTTCAACTGTTTTTGTCTGAATGCCACAACTTGGATGACCCATATTTCTACGAATTCAAACAAACGATCGTGGCTCCATGCCATGTGTAAATGTTAATTATAATCAGTTCCAGCATTTATCAATAAAAACTCAATTTATTTTTGTTGATAGCATAATGGTAAGTTATGTGAACTGGATGCAAGACTCACTCACCTTTTATTAAGTTAATCAACGTCTGGAGCGAAAACACAAGAGGAAGGAGATAAGAGACTCTATCCTTTAAACTTACTTCTACCTTATTTAGGCATCGAATCTGTTTATGCGAGAATGAGCAGATGGACGCTCCAAGTGGATCAACACGGTCCTAATCTCCATCGGGTAAAGCTCCATCTCCAGCTTTCTTGGATCAATTTCTCTCCCTCTCTTTGCCTTCTTCTCCTCTCCATAAGATCCTTCACCTTCTACTTTCCACACCAACCTCTTCTTCTCCATCGCGCTTCTTTCTTGATTTGCTGATAGGCTCATCTCCGTCACTTTCCCGATCTGCAACACACGTATTTTTCATTATTTTCCTCCTCAAAATTCGCTATCTTTCCAAAAAAATCTTATACCTTTTTTCCAGGAAAAAGCTTTTTCAGTTCCACGCTTGCTACTCTTGATAAGTCCTTGTCCTCTCCCACCTAAATACACAACCTCAAATGCTTCATTCTACTACCAAACCCACAGAAAGAACTGGATTTTATTATTACCTCATAAAGATGAGCTAGACGCAGGAGGACGTTTCCATCATCCAGATCCTGAAATCATTTCAACCAAACCAATGGTGAACAACAAGTTATCAATTCAACTAAGTCAAACTATCTATAAGTTTTAAGCCTGCAAAAGAGGCACCTGTAGAGTCAGAAGTGCCACATTGTCAGGCAGACTGTAAGATGGATCAATCCCGGAGAATGATGCTGCACCAAAACTCATTGGCTTTCCAGCATCCTGAAACATTTTAATCCGTTGCATAAATAAACTGGGACAGTTAGAGAGTAGCATCCTGTTTTTCCATTTTACTCTTGTTTTCACCTGTTGAGCAAAGGCCAAAAGGAGTGGCGAGTAGATTTCTTGTCCGAATGTTCGTCTCCATTTTGCACCTTCTCCATATGGATCAATTCTATAGTAATATTTTCCTTGGATCTGTAATAATTGTTAGAATCCGTACCTTAGAATAGAAGAAACAGAATGTGCTTGAAGTGCATAATTTTTCCCTTGAACCTAGTTTATCTTATCTGTGCTTACAGTTAGTCCAGTACACTTGTCTTGAACACACACTGTCTCATTTAGATTTTCTGCTACACCTCTGGAGTCATCGAGGAGCAGTCTCCTGTAATTAAGGTGATTGTTTGATTAGATGCAGAGAGAGACGAGTAATGGAGATTGTGATATTGAGTATGCTCAATACCTATGAAGCATAAGCTCAACTTGTCCGTCCACTATGCTCGACCCTCCGAAAGCTCTGTCCACCATCACTGAGAATTCCTTCTCACTGTCTTGCAAGTAAATACCATGATTTATCTGAGCAAGATACATATGGAATTATTACCCAACTGATTTGGTCGAACTCAATCCACGATCATTTTGCAGGGAACTGTAAACTACCAACCAATTTCCTACTTGATCAATGTCAGTTACTCACATACCGGGTAATAATTTCCTGCAACAGGTTGGTTGACTTCTAGTTTCCAGTCTGACCTATAATCACGGATCTGCAAAACAAGTTTTTCAGTTTATTCTTGAAAAACAACTAGAAAAGAACAATTAAGAACACATGCACAAGAAATAAAATGGACATCATACCCTTTTGATATAATCACGTCCACTTGAATCCGTGTAGAAAGTTTTATTGCTTTTCAGGGAACTTGAGATCTGGGTTACGACCTCTTTGCCAATTCCATCGTCAATCGGTATATTACCAACCTATATATCCAGATAATCCTCAGGCCTTTATAATGGAATGTAAGACATGAAAAGCAGTATTGGAATAGTTATGCATCAGCCTCACAATGAATTCAACTTCCACATGCTCCTTGCCCTTATAAACTCTAGTGATCTGCAGAGAATTACAAGGTCAGACAGTATAAGAATCTACAGTCTGTATTTCTACAGGTTCAAACAGAGTTTAAGAAGCCACAGAACAGTTTAAACTTAAGGTAGATTCCAAGAGTCTGTAGATGCAAACATCTAGTGAGCAAGGAGAACAAACTGAAAACGTAGGTACCTGAGATATCCATGGATTTATCTGTTGATGTACTTCGTCCACCAGCGGCCCACGTATAACAGTCAAAGGAACCTGAAACTTGAGCCAGTGGTTAACATCTAATTTCTTTTCTATGATTCATCTGGAAGATCAGAAGTGAGTATAAACCTGTCCTTCCGGGTCGATGGGGAATGTGCCATTCGGACGGAAAACATACGCACCCGAGTTCTAGTGTTTGCAAACCAGACAAGAAGACCAGGGGAACTTGGAGTAAGTGTACTGAACCTTAGCCATTGAAAGGTAAAAGAGAAAAAGATCTCCTCTTACCTGAGGTATAAGAGGTTCTTTGTCATTTGATCCATTGTATGCAGAGTAGTAGCTAAACGTCTGTTTGACTGGTTCTGTCATCTTTACCAAAAAAAATCAGGAGATTTATCAGCAGCTTTAAGGATCACTGCCAGGTAGTGTTTCGAAAATAATGACATACCGAGGTTCTGCTGTTAACATAATTGATTGCTGTCCCTTGATCAGTGGAAAAACTAAGCTTCAGATTCCCATGACCAAAGTCAATTATTGATTGTTCGCCTTTTTGGATTCTGGAGACATATGATTTGCTAGAATATCCATCTAAATTTGGAAACAAAAAGTGATATTGATCAAGGTTAAAAGCTTGTTCCACTAGACCAAATAGATATGTCTGTATTGTACCTGTTTTCTTAGCAGTAGAGATAGTGTAAGTAGTGAAGCCAAGAGGAGGCACAGTAACTGAAAACACAAGCCAATACTTTGGCACCTGTGTAGGGCTTTGACCTAAGTATGCCTCTACATGATAGTTCCTTAAGGCCAAATATTCATCAGTAAATGGAACGAGTTGAGACTCAACTTCGTGTCCCTCAGAGTCATGTACCGCAACGTCTCCGCCCACAACCTATCAAAGATCCGTCATATACTTGTTAATACATAATAGCGGCTTTAACAAACAAGAATTTGATTGACTCACAGGAATCCGGACAATGTCCACTCGCTTCCATCCTAGTGGGTTATAAGCCAATACGATCTACAGAGAGAAAGAGAAGTGTAAGTTACGGGAAGGAAGCACATTATAGATGAGCTGAAAGCCCAGAGGGATAATAATTTTTGCTTACCAAACTTTTCCCGTCTGATAAGTTGATTTCGCTTGAGGGACAGTAACTTATGTTCAGTAACAAACACTGAAAAGGAAGGCCAAACTATTACTAAGAGAAAAGGGTGGGTTACTTTTATCAAACGGCTGTAATGTAAGCCTTCACAATAGTGATTCAATTCTTCTGAGAAATACATATAAGCTAGGAGATTATTTGCCTGTTGGAAGGTTGGTTTCAGGGAGGGATCTACTTTAGTCAGATGAGCAAGAGAAGTAGCAACCACACTCTCAGCCTGCAAAGTCAACAGATCTGACTAACGTGCAAATCGAGCAAACAGGCCACTAGAGAACCACAATTCACAGGGGAAGTTGGCACTCTACCTCCACATAGCCTATTGCTAGTCTTTTTGCATAATCATTAGCCACATGCTGCTTCGATGTACCAGAAACAGCGTCATGATGTTGAGCAATTGCTAGCGCATCTGCTAACGAATCTGTATTCGGACCCTTCTGACTTCTCCCTTTGAAAAACTCAAGTTGCCTTGCCGCCTAAACTCTCAAGTTATATACATGAATAAATAACACAACATCTAGTGCATTATTTTAAACTTGGAAGAACAAATACCAAGTAGTAGGCACTCATCACTCTGACATAACGCTTTAGTGCTGGCCTACTTGTAAAATATCCAGTCCAATAAGCATTTATACGGTCTGCATAACTGCGGTAAAGATTGGTTTAATATATATATATGCAAAATCTGGATGAAGGAGTTTAAAAATTTAAGACCCAACTCACGGGAAATAGTCCTCTGTTTTCAGGGGCCAAGCCTCATTTGCCGCGTGTTTTGCATCTGTATATATGGAAGGGGTAGAGTAGAAAGCATTGACACGCCCATCCTAAAATAATCCGGGGTCCACGAATTAGATATATCTAGTGGTTCTAATCATCTAGCTTACTATCAATCCACAGAAAATATCTGGAGACTTAACGAGGAACAGATAATTTACACTAATCTTTTGATGACTTACGAGGTTAACATAATGAATAAGCTTGTCCATTTGTCGATACCAGGTGTGGGCATATTGGTACCTGAAATCTGTTCCCATGGTAAACATGATGTGATTTATTCGAGTAATGTTGGCCTGCAAATACCAAGAAACATGTCACAAAAATGTAACAGAAATTTTTACCAAAAAGGAACATTCTACAAATGTACCTGATCCAAAGCTGCAGCTACAAAGGCATTCACTCGCTCTTGAACATTGTAATCAAACAGGTCAGGATCATCCTTCACGGATTAAGAGGAACAACTTACATAGGAATAGGATAAATACAACAGAAAGTGTAATCAACTGTCAAGGAAAATACTTGGACAACGGGGGAATCATCGGTGATTTCATAGTAGAAACCACCAGGTGGAGGTTCATAGTTCTTAGGGAAAGCACCAGCAAAAATCTGTATCAAGTCAGATCAATGTTAGCAAAAGAAAAAGAATATCCAATGAAATCCATAGTACAAACAACCAAATAAATTTTTGCTTTGTGTTTTACCTGTGAAGAAGAACCGAGACTCTTAGAGCCCCGCCAGATAACTTCAAGACTCTTCTCATTTTTACGCTTCTCCCTATCTTGGTAATCTATCCGACCAAAAAAGACCGAGTCGAACCCAACCTGTGTAAATCAGTAAAACCAATATCTTCACACCTCTAGTTCCATAAGAAATACTAAATGAAGGCCAAAAGCAGAGCTTACTTCTGCGCCTAGCAAGTAAGCCTGCACTGCAGAATGTCCAAAGGGATCAATCTGCCAACCGATTCTTGGAGTCACATTGAACTCTCTGATAATGAATCGATGCCCGAGGGTTGTCTGATCAATCATATCAATATAGTGTGGTGCTGCTTCATCATGCATGCACATACCACCATTTCTGCAGAAGAGTCAAGTATTACTCAACGGAAAGACACAAGTACAAATCCGATACAGATAAAGCAAGCTGATAAAACCCATACATGAGCTCTAGTTGGCCTGAGTGTATAAGCTCTTTCACAATACGCTTGATTGTCTCACTTTGTTCATTCCACCATCGCTGAAAAAACGCCTGCATTCATCAAAAACTAACCGTCATTCAACTCGAAAGATTGTTCACACCTAACTAACAACGAGAGTACTACTAACTTTTACAATTAATCTCTTCCCTAAATCTTCATTTACAGGCCTAGTCAACAAAAAGCAAACAACAACTTCCACTAATCAATTAGGAAAAAAGAAACCAAATTTACCTGTTCAACATAAATGAATTTGCGATTCTTATCAGCCAACAGCGCAGGAACAATTGAATCCAGCACATTTTGAACACAAGCAACCTACAAGCAAGAAAACAAAAAAAAAGTAAGTACAACAAAATCTAATCCATCAACTGATCAACAGATGCAAGAAAATTATAAAAGGTCAAGACCTGGATAGAGTTGTTAGAGCCAACATAGTACTGGTCAACGGTCTTGAGCCAACCAACATCATCGTGGGAATGAGGAACCACATGGACATTAAGTTTTCCAGGAACAATGGTATGTGAAGTATTGTAGACCATGTACCTTGATTCTACGAATGAGATTCCCAGAAGCAAAACTACCCAACACAGAAACTTAGCAAGATCCATTGTCTGGAACTCGAGCTGTCTTTTAGTCAACTCAATTAGAGTGACGAAGAAGAAGAAAGATTTGCCCTTTTTTAACTCTCAAACTCTCAACTTTTATTTCCGAAAATATTGTCCTTTTTTTTCTTCTCTAATATTTCATTGCTTACTTTATTAATAAGTGACCCTTATCCATACACACAAAACCTTAGAACTGACGTTACATTCCAACATACGGATCATAGAATCAGACAAAAAAAAGTGAATAAATCGAAATTATTCTGCAGCCTGCATCAGCAAGCACGCTTACGCGTGGAACTGAGGTGAGAGAAGGTTGAGATTAACGGCGAATTTCAAGTTAAATGGGTTAGGCCTTTTAACAAGCCCAATAAGTTTAATGGGCTTTAATGTAGCCCATTAGTTAACACGACGAAAGTGTAAAGGTCGGTTTATGTTTGGCCACAAGAGCATATATATCCCAACGCAGAACAAGATTCCCCAGTTTTTTGGCCATCGTCGTCCCAAATTCGTTCTTGCAATGGATGAATCTTTCAGAGTGAGGATCGACAAGGTTTTTGGATCTCTTGCATCATCATCTGCGTCTTCAGCACCTGTGAGCTCTCTCTGGTGTCTCGCCGAAGACGAGATCGATAACAACCAACGAAGTGGAGAAAAGGAAATTTCTGAATCCGAGCAGGAGAATGAAGTAGAAGATTTGAGCGTAGATGAGGAAAAAGGAAAGTGTAGTGAATTGCAGAAGCCGAGCGATTACGATGATGAGGAGTGGGAGATCAAAAACTCCATTGGGATGGACTCTACTCTTGATATGGAGGTATTTTTCTAAAATCTATTTATGTTGAATTGCTCTAATTTGGTTGTTTTTAGTATCTCCGAGGCTAAGCTTAGGTTTGTGTATATGTTCAGGAAGAAGAAGATGATAATGACAAAGTGGCTTTAGGTGAAAAAGTGTACTCTTGCATGAAGGATGTGAATGACTATGAGACTGAAGCAGACGAGTGGGTGGAGTTTCCAGCTTCTTTCAATGAAAGAGAGAAGGACCCTCGAGCAAATCTCATAGCTGCAAAGCTTAGGCTTAAAGAGGACGCTGAAGCTGTTAACAAGTTGAATTCTTTACATGTCTCTGAGGTACTTTCTTTTTACTCTTTCCCTCTTTTTGTAAAAGCATGTTGATTATAATCGTTAGAGAAGTATTTTTGAAACCAAAAGTGTTTGCTAAGAGAAGATTAACTTGTTGCAGGAACTTCAGGATAATCGGTCCATGTCGACGGAAAAAGAGAAACCTCTGGTGGTGTCTGAAGATAACTTGTTGGGGGCTTGCAAGGAGTCACATGCTGGCTCTGCAGATGATACTGGCCTGAAACCGATATTGAAGAGGAAAGAAAACCAGGCTGATGATTCTAAGTTGCAGAAGCGTGTTCGGTTTAGTTCTGATGTCAAAGATAGTAACTTGACGGAAGGTGACAAAGATTCTGTGATGGAGACTAGTTCCCCCGACGAACATAAAGTAGAGGCAGACTATCCGATTGGGATTCCTGATTATATGCGGAACCCATCAAAATACACTCGATATACATTCGATTCAGGTGAGGTTGATGAAGAATCCAACCGGAAAGCATACATGGACTTTCTCAACATGATTAGGAGGAAAGATGAGCCTCTTGTAGACCCTCTGGTAGAGCTTCCAAGATCAGTGGCTTTTGTACCAAAGAAAAAACCAATGGCTGAAAGTAAAGTAGAAAATATAGAGAAGGATTGTGAGGGAAGAAGAGTTGCAATAGCTGTTGATACCATAGAAGAGTGCACCATTTCTGCTATGGAAGAAGATGAACCAGAAACAGCTCCACATGTCATAAAAAGACCTGGCCGACAGTATCGAGCCAGAGCTAAGGAAGATCCAGAGGAATGTTGAAGATCATCAAACTTATCTTGCTGATTTGTTACTTTTTCTTTATATTTCTTGAATGTGGCATTTGAATAGGTATTGGGTGATAAAGAAATCAAATTTGCTTCGACAAATGATATGTTCAGGAATGCAGTATCTAATATCTATCATAAGCCAGCCGCATCAAATCTTTAGGTTAACACAGCAAATAGGAAAAGAAAAAGTATGGAAGAATACTCTAGTAGATAGATAATTAATACTGTTGACCCGATAGATAAGATGCCAATGGCAACAATAGGTTCAGGAAACAATGCCGAAAAAGGCAGGACTAATTGTACGCTGCAGAAGATGCTAAAGTCCCTCAAATAAGATGTTAAGGGTTCTTCCACTTGGGAGATAGTTGCTATCTATGTACTCCCCAAAATAGAGTGGCCAAAAAAATAAGTTTACCAATAGCCTTGTTAGTATAGGCGTTTCCTACAATTTAGCGCTCCACAGTAGCAAGTGAGCTGCTTCACCTTCCCATCCGGCCCATGAACGCTATCAAGCGCATATCCATAGTCGTAAGTTAGCTCCTACAATTGAGACAAGAGAATGTACTGAGATTTCTTTTATAAAGGGAATGTTTGAATGAGCACCCCTCACAGATGAGTTTCTCAGTACCTGCAGTGGTGAAATGTTGTCAGCTGCAAAAAGAACCACGCGGGCAAGCCTTAGATCCTGGTGAGAACTCAGGACACACTGAACGAACAGGTTTGGTTCACAACTGTGATTTATAAACCTAGCAAAGTTTCCTGTTGAACCAGCATCAATACAGAACTCTGGTACATTCTCATCTTCACTGCTCTGACTGACTCCATTATTCATTGGTACAGCAACATCCCTTAGTCTTCTCTGTTGGCGGAGAAAAACAACGAGATAGACCTCAAAAAGTCATATGCTTGATTCAATAATAATCACATAGAAAATTAAGCTTCTCTATTCTACCTGTCTTCCACCAAGACCTAGCATTGTCTGTTGGCAGTCAATCTCGAATATGTATTCATTGTCAGAGATAGTATCCACATCAGCAGTTCTTCTGAGGACTCCTATGTACTCACATACTGGTGAACCAGCTGGTATGTAGTCCCATGATCTAACTGCCCAACCCTTCTTTGCAGAGCGGAAAACCTGTTTGAGGCCACAGACCAAAACACAGGATTCAGATTGTGATTAAGCTCAGATTTGGAAGGACATCAAAATTACACACACTGGATTATGAATATTACTTATTAACAGATAAAGGATGGTGGACTATATAGATGAAATTCAAATGTAGTTCTTTTCAACTTTAGTGGCAAGTGGTTGTTCCGTACTAAGTCTTAACCGACACATACCTCAAGATTAAATCTTAGACGCTTCTGAGAAGTTCTGTTGACACATTTTGGCCCACACCCACATTGTGGACCACACTCAAATACAACATCTCGAGACTCAATTAATCTGAAAAGGAAAAAACAGAAAATCATCCCAAACAATGTTCAACCGTAAACATTACTGCAACATTACACCAAGTACTCTACTAGTCAAATTTCAAAGAAAAAAGGATTAGAATGAAATAGCAATAGCAATAAAGCAGACTAATCGTGTACTCTCAGTGCAAACTTCAGTTCAAAATAATACGCAAAGGTCATACAAATGAAGGAACATGAGTAAATAGCTCCACAAGGAATATCACCTGCCATCATTAAGGTCAACATATGGAAAGTTTCCCCCATTAAGCTTAGCACATGCACATTTCTTTGAGTCAGTGCAGCTGCCTTGGCAGTTACACCCAGTTGAACTCTTCGGAATTTTGACATTAGGCCCAATAATCAAAGATTTGATGTATGTGAAACCTGATACTCCAAAAGAGGAAAATTCAGCTCATATAATATCACTAAGTGGATACTAATAATGCTAATATTAGTTTCTAGTTCGTCTCCAACTTACCTGTTGGTGAAACTGGTGAATCATCAACACGATTGGTGGCTGGAATACCCTTAAATTCTAGCCCTCCGGAGATGTCTTCGCATACCAAACTTCACAAAAACATGGCATTAATGGATGTTAAAATGCAACTGCATTGTACAATACCACATGGAAAACAATTGAAGAGGGTACCCCTCAATTTCTGAAGTAGACTTTGGTATGCGTCCAGCAACAAAGTTGACCTGCAATGACAAGAAACAAACCTCAAGTAAAAAATGCATAAAAATAGATCTATCCATAGTAACCATATGCATTCACTGAGCCAGGTTAGAAATTAGATAATTGATATTGCCAAAGAAACAAAAGCAGTTCTACAAAACAGCATTCACAACACCAGAAGATTTAAAAACCAATAATAGAATTAATTGATTCAGTTAATAGTCAAATGTAAATGACAGGTGAGCTGACCATATGTTCGGTACACAAACTAACTAAGTGGTAAAAAAAGAGCCAAGAATACAGCAAGTCTAAGAAAAAAAGGAAATGCGATAAAAACTTATTTCTTGAGGTAGCCAAATAGTTTCTGCAGATGTTGGAATTTATAGCAAAACTAAAAAGACTTTAGATATTTTACCTCGATGATAAACCATGTTCAGATAAAAGAATATCAAATCTTGGTTTTGAAGTGACTTATTTAGTTTATAAGGCGTCTTTTGAATGAGCTACGTTATATGTTCAGAACATTGAGGAACTATGTGGAAATGAAATAGCTTATCTAAACAATGTCGCACCAGATATCCACACTAGAAAAATGAAAATTTGGAATATGGAACAATTTATTAAAAACATCAGCTATCATAGACCATAACGCAGGAGAACATACAGACCTGATCAGTAGTTAGTTCTGGTTGCCCCTCCAATCGTTTCAGTCGGTACTTATACACTGTAAATCCTGAAACGCCCTTTTGTGCCCAGAACTTTTCAACCTGTACGAGAAAGTATGAAAGTGGACCAGAGTTACACCAATGAGTAAGGAATAACCATAAGACATTAGATGTAGTCCGGAGGAACAATTTTTCCTTGTGAATCTCGCCTTAAGGAAATCCAAGGTAATATTAGATAAATGTTACTCAAACCAATAATAAAGGGATATATGCACCAGTACCTTGTACAGTCCATCATAAGTGTATACTCTTTTGGTATAGCTACTTGTGCAATCATGACCACGAGTTACTCTGACAGGCACGTTATGTTCGCAGCAGTTCTGTAGCAGATGCAAGTAAAGTAATACATGATTACATGTGAAGGATGATGAGGTTCATGAACTAAAAGACTTGCTTAATGAGCACAACAAGAAGAGTAGGGAGAGCTAGAAAAAAAAAAGATAAGAACATTGTTTACATTCTTAATAAGCATAAAGAAATAAAGCATACCTTTAGGGCCAAATTCCCTCGTTGTAAGAGTTGATCCTTAATCTGGCGTTTATTACCAGTTAAGTTGTGCCCTCCCTGTCCAGTGTAAGTCACTGTATCTGCATTGTCTAGATCATCCTCGTACTGGCCCGACATAACGATAGAAACAGCCAGCGGAAACTTGTAGTTACTATACTCCTATAGTGGGAAGAAAAAAAGTCAGATTTATGAATAAATAAATGAGAAATGAGACAAAATATCCTGTATTTCAGGTAAAATTCAACACAAAAAGACAAGTTGTATTACTTTTTCGTATTCCATTCCCATATAATCGATCCCATTTAGCCAATGGTTATGGAAGCCTACAGCACACATTTCAGCTCTTGAAAAAAATCGGTGTCCAACGTCAATACCTGCAAGCGAATGTGATCAGAACATAATAAAGAAAACTATTTGTAAGAATTTTAAGACAAAAACTTATGGTGGCTCGGAAGTAAAATTTAGGGAAAGAAACAAAGTTGTAAAAGCACAACTACTAACCAACCTTGAAGATCACCAATTATTTTTCTTGGATACAATATCGCCTTGGCTTTAATCATCTGGAAAATGTTCTTAAAGGCTTATGTCAAGATTACAGAATAGACAAACCATCATATTTGCAAGAAAATATAGTATAACAAGAGATGTTGCTTAACAGGACAATATGCTATCTTTCATTTCAAGATAGACAATGTGTATTTGCACCAACCAAGATAACAAGTATTTGGTAGTTTTCACATTTCTTGGGCTAATAATAGTTTGGATTTGGCATCTTTTGAATACATTTAAAAGTGGGAGGGGAAATAAAAAATGGAACTGAGCACATTACTAAAACAATGTTGCATAGAGCAACTAAGGCCAGAGGTAAAAGAATCATGACTTGCCTCAGTTATACCCTTCAAATCAGGTCTGCTCAACTTAGCCTACAATAGAAAAGAGGATCAAAACAAGTCAACAACAAAGCAAAAACGAATACATCAGCCTTTCTAGAGACAAAACAGGAAAACCACAAACCTGGACACAGAGGAGATATTGCTTGTTAAAATACCTCAGACACTTTGTCACTTTGAGATGAGCGTCCAAGTTCACGTCCTTACCATTCGGAGAAACACTCAATTTCTGCTTTCCTTTCTGCATTGCGGTTAGCTTTGGAGGGCTTCTTCGTTTAGGGCTCCCATCGACATTTTCCTCTTCCTTCTCATGTAAATCAGTGTCATCGACACAAAGTTCACTCTTTTTGTCACTGAGGAGTTTAACCCTCTCCCGTACTAAACGCTCCTTCTCATCTAGCGCCTTTTGTCTCACTTCCTGAACCCGAAGACTCAATCTTCGCTCTGTTTGGTCAGGAGCATTTGCTCGTTTTCTTTTTCCAGCCATCGATCACTCTTTTTCCCCTGAAAACAAAACCCTCGAAATCATAATCCAACACAAGGGTTTCAAAATCGAGTCACGATAGGAACAAAAAACGAGGAAATGGGAAAATCTAGAGAGCAGAGAGAGTGACGTACCAGGAATAGCTAGCGGAGAAGGAGAGATGGAAGACCAAGCAGCGCGAGATTGAAACTGTGAAGACGACGAAGAAGAGATTTTTTTTTTCTCCTCTTTTTTTTTTAATGTCTTTTTTTTTCAAGGGGAAAAGTAGATACGAAATAAATGTTTGTCCTCTTTCCCGGTGTTTCAACTTTTCGGTTTCCCTCCTAAATAATTTTTGTCGGATCAATGGATGGGCTTTCTAAGGCCCAATTTATTTAAAGAAACTATATTTACCATGTTGAAATCAAATCAGAGATTTGTCCCTGAGAAATCAGATCACTTATTTGTGAAAGTTCGGCGGTATTTTCGGAAATTCATAAGGAAACAGATTTTAACTACAAAAGTTTCCAAAAACAATTTCCACTCCAAATTTTTTTCCAAAGCAACAGAAGTAGTTTTAGGACTGATATTTGAAAGAAGGCCAAGTAGGAGGTCTTATAGGACAGCTCCTATCAAGTCTTTGTCCTCTGATGCAAAGCTAACATTACACAGTAGACTAGCATCCATTTTGCTAAAGACTGAGGCAAAGGATCTTCTACTATGCACACAAGTGGTATACATCCTTGCTACACTTTTACGTTGACTTTGATATCGTTATCGCAAAGCCCATCTTCCCAAAGGCCCAGCCTTTTTCTCTTTTTTCTTCTTTTATTTTTGGATTTTCAAGTAAATCTCAAAAATAAAATTAAAAAGCCGGTTTAGTTCGGTTCGGTTTGGTGATAGGAACAAATAAGGTAGGAAAATCGAAACCGAAGCAGTGGTCCATGGGGAGCGAAGGAGCAAGGTGTTTGACGGCTACTTAACGGAGCCCCAAAAAAAATCCTCTTTTGCCTTATCTTCCTTCCTCTCAATCAAATCTTCTCTTCTCTCCTCTCCTCTTCTCTGCGGTCGTCTAAGTCGCCTTTCCTCCAGGTATACTCTCTCCCTCACTTCTCCGCTCTAGGGTTTTCTCCAATCGCCCCCAATTTCATCATCCCTCTCTTCTTCTTCAATCAAATTGGACTTGGGTTTATTGCTTTATCGCATTGTTAACTCCACCTGATTGCATCTCTTCTTTCTCGATCTCTCTTTCGGGATTTTTTCTGTCAGATAGAACAAAAGGTTGGATATTTCAGACACAATCGATCACCCAATAAACTATTCGCCGCTCTCTTCTCAATCAGCCGTAAAAGTAAGTACTTTGGTTTTATTTTGATTTCTGAATCAGATGTTGTTGTTACTTCATTGTTTTCAATTTGAACCCTTTTGCATAAATTTCAATTCTTTTTCATCGCTTTTGTCACATTTGTTTTTTTTTTTTTTTCTGTGGACTACTCAGAATGGCAGCTGATCAGAGGAGAAAGCGGATGAACAGTGCCAATGTAATTGGTTTCAGTTCTCGGGAGCATTACAGAGCAAAAAGGAAAAAGATTGGTTCACCAGATGGTGCTTTGCGTTCCGGTGATCACATCAGTCTTGAATGGGACCGCAACCGAAGTAAAGTAGTCTCTAAGAAGGAACAAGTTGGCCTTAGTTGGAGGCATCTTCGTGAATTTGTTGATGTTGTTCCTCCTAGGCGGAATGTCTTGGCACAAGTGTGCCCTGTCCCGCATGAAACTTTCCAGTTGGAAAATCTGTCACAGGTGCTTTCTAATGAGGTAATATTGTGATATCCTTGCGTAACATCTGCTTACATCTTTGAAATGATAAGTTTTCATCATTTTAATCTCCACCTATTTATTTTCTCAGGTTTGGCGTTCTTGTCTATCTGATGGTGAAAGAAATTATCTGCGGCAATTTCTCCCTGAGGGAATTGATGTGGAGCAAGTTGTACAAGCATTGCTTGATGGGGAGAATTTTCATTTTGGAAATCCTTCTCTTGATTGGTTAGTTACACTGGGCTTTTTGGTTTGGTTTCCTAGACTAGAATTTCTTAGTGATGGTCTAATTTATGGTCAGGAAATTCGACTCCATTTTGAATGTAAATTGTGGTTTCAGGGGAACAGCTGTCTGCTCCAGCAAAGCTCATCCAGATCAAATCGTTTCTCGGGAGGAACGCCTGAGGGCTGATAAAAGGAGATACTACTCGGATTTAGAGAAATACCATCATGAGTATGTGCAGTTTTCTTTATTTATATTATACGAGCACTTGGAATGTTTGTCCACATGATTGTAACTCCTCTTTCCATTGTTTCTGGTAGTATTATAGATTATTTGCAGACATTGAAGGAGAAATGGGAAAGCTGCAAAGATCCAGAGAAGGATATTGTCAAAATGATGTGGGGGTCAGTCCTTTACAATTTTCTATTCAAAAGGAAACTGTTGATGTGTAATGTAACCAAGCAGATACATTGCAAAATTATGTAGTTTGGTGAAGAACAAATAGTCAAGCAATAACCGTTGTTGATTATAGTATGAGCCTTACAGAAGATGGATTTATGTTGAGCTTAAGTCTAGTGATGCCTTTATCAAGATCTAATTTCATTATATGTAACTAATATATATGATTCACCTATTGCTTACATTTATTTCTCAGGAGATCAAGAGGGGGCAATGCACAAGTAAACGGTAGCTGCCAGGATCTAACAGCTGCCTCGGGGTCGAGTTCCTGGAATGCAGATGATAAACCAGACAGTAGTGATAATAAGATTTCTTCTGTTGTAAGGAGTGGAGATGTTCAGAGAAGGTGCTGAACACATACTCTTCACATGTGTATGCAATTGCTGGTAGTATTCTTTTCCTTGCCCCAAACCTGCATACTAATTCTTCCTATCCATTTCAGGCCTAAGAACTCTGGTTTAGAGAAAGAAAAATCTCAAAATAATGGTGTAAACGTGGGCGGAAAAGTTAGAAAGAAGGATGTGTTCCCGAAAGATAGCATTCAGCAAACTGATGGTGCTAAATACATGTCCTATCTTAAGGTTAGTTATTCTTTGGCATTTCTTACTTTATTTTAGTTCATCCGAATTCTGTCAATCATCAAGCAGCAATAAACTGGCTGTCTAAATTAATTAGCTTGAAAATTATTAGAATGTCCTGATTTCCATTAGACAGCTGCGTGCATGGTGGTTGGAAGCAGGACCTTATCTAGGAGCTGTTTGGAAAACAAACGATTGTTATTCTCTGTGGCTTTTGTTGGGTTGAATGTGCAGTTGCCGTTCATGTAATAGATGTGCCTATTGATCAAGCATTTAATTGCATTTTATATATTCAGATAAGCAAGAAGCAGCATCAAATTGTCACAAGCATGAAGCAGTCTGGTAAAAGCATTCAGTCGAGAGCACTTAATCGAATCTTGGGTAACATCGATAGTTTAGATGTTCAACCATACGGAGTGTTTGTGGAAGAAGAACAGAAGAAACTGAACGCTCACTGGTCAGTGTTCTGGTGAAACAACCTAAATCTTCACTACAGTCCTTCATTAAGCCATTAATTCTGATTTTTTGAAACTTTGGTTGTTTCATGCAGGCTGCATCTTGTTAAAGATCTTCCTGCAGCATATGCAATATGGAAAAAGCTACAGTTACAGAAACGAGATATAATCAGCTCTATGGGAAGAGAACTGAAGGACAAACGCAATCCATGGATGGAGGTTTGTCTTCTCCATTAACATGTATTATTTATTCTTTCCGCATACCCATGTTATTAATGACTTTCTTGGGTACAGGATAAACAACAACAGTATGCTGCAGAAAACCCCCTGCAGATGCATGATGTTCAATACAATAATCGAGAAAGTTTGAATCCTAATCAGAGTGGTGATATGGCACAAGATGATGAAGATTCTGGAATTTTCAGTCAAATGTCTGGCAAGAATCACTCCCCTGCAAAGGATTCTTCGTCTTATGGTGACCAAATCACAGATTCAGGTCGCTGCTTGCTAGTTGGTACACACTCCTCACAGATTTCATCACCAGATTGTGGCAATAACATCAATCAGGAGGATAGAGAAGAGAAACAATATTCTTCTCCTTCTTCTCCCAGCAGGTTTCATGGCCTTAACCGAACAGATGTTGAGGTAAATGATTATTCCAGCTCTATTCAAGGTCAGTCTCTCCCACAGGCTTCGTTTCCTAATGAGCCCCACGCTTCAAATCTCGAAGATGCAGATCATGTAGGCAAGCACTGTGCACCAGAACTAGAAAATGCTTCGTTAGACGAGAGGATTCCTTTTATTGCTGCAAGCCATGGAGAAGGGTCGCAGTTTTGTTCTGGTGGAGATGTATGGCAGCCAGTGGGAGGGATTAGGCAGTCCTACATTAGCCGTCAAGCTTACACCCCCAGTGGTGGATTGTCAATCATACACCATCCTGAAGGTGATGAAGTAGGTAAAAACTGTTTCATAGACCTGGAATCGGACATGCTTGGAGAAGTTGATAGGAGAAAGATGTCACAGCGAAAAGCAAACAACAGTTTTGGTTCTATCCCTAACAACGATCAAAATGAACTACTACAGTCTTTGTTTAATGGCCATGGCGTGGCATCTCGCACCACTGAGCAGCTTCATTCTCTTCTCAAAGTCCCGCTTAACGAGGAGCATAAACAAATTATGGGCATTGGTTTTCAGCAGGAAGGAAGCAACAATCTGATGGTGGGCAATCAATTTTCTGGTCAGTTCCAGGATCAGATTCCTGCATCTCATGCACAGCCCCAGGACCAGCAGAGACAGGTTGACGCTTTTGGCCAAGGAAGCATGTCAGACAACATTTACTGCAATGGACGTGGATTCTTGATGCAGCGGCCAGAGTGGAACCCCAATTGTACTCAGATAGGAGTTACCTCACAGCCCCTGTTGAGCACTGGGCCTTTGTTAAATCAGAATTGGCAATTTAGGAGCATGTGGGCAAACACAAACGGTGTCGGATGTACAAGCCAAGGCAGTCAAACCGGGACCGAGAGAGATTCGAGCCTTCTCAGAGTTGCTAATAACGCGGAGCAGATAATTCAGAGGGGAAGTAGTTCAGATCAAAGCTTATTCTCTGTTCTCTCTCAATGCAGTCAATTGCGCCGTTCCAGATCTGCTTTCGAGCCAGAAAGTTCGAGTCATCAAATGGTTGCATCTGGTAACTACGGAATGCTGATGGGCGGAGGTACAACTCAGGTAAGCAACAATTTGGTTCAGCCTGCGAACCCGCTTGATTACTTGAGCGGTAGCAACCCTACAACATCTTTGATGCCAGACGACGTAGCGTGGATGAACCAGAGCCGTCAGAACTCTGGTCTCCATGACCCACTAGGCAAGCTGTATCCAAGGTCATGGAATCCGTAACTATGTTTCTGAAGTTTTGTGTTGCAAAAGCATCTGGTCATCTTTAAGATATACAAAACCCAACATGGGTTTCTTAGTTTTCATTTCTGTGCCTGTACATAGAAAGATACAGAGGAACTTTGGTTTTGTACATATTTAGGTTTTGAGATATGGATTAGGAAGAAAGTGAGGATACTCCAGCTACCTTTTTGTTTTTACATTTTGTCATTTCACTTTCTCTCAAATCAGTGAATTCCTATTCGCATAAAAATGTTGGACAGTACCATGTCTTGGTTTTCTTGACTCCCCTCCCCACATCTGTCTGATAAATCAGGTTGCATGATGATATAAGGTACAAATCAACGTTTCTATTTGAGTTGGTTTCTGTTGATTTTAGAATTTTCGTTGGTCGATGAGAGGATTGAAAATATGTAATAAAACGCTCGAAATAATAATAGTAATAATGTTGATTGAATCCTTTGCATTTGTAACAGAAGAAATCTTTTCTTATGTAAAAGCTTAGAGAAAAAATTTGTCTTGCTCTTTATGTTCTGCTATATAGTTCTTAAGCTACTACAGTTATATCATTCATGGAATCTTGTGGCGAAGGGTTAGTTAAAAGTCGACTGTATTGAAGGAATCGAAACTGATCTCTCAATCACGGGATTCTTTTTCTTCACCGCCTTGATCACTATACTCTTGAAATATATACTTGCATAGAAAGTGTATATTTGCTTCTCTGCTTCACCATTCTTGATTCTCCCTTTGATGAATTCAAGGATCTTTGCAAAAGATATTAGTATATGTTTTCGTCTTCAAACCGGCACCAGGACCATAAACATAGATTCCCGGTAAGGCAAAACCGAGGATATATCCAACCAAAAGTATGTTGGATATCTGTGACACCCATCAGGCTTCCGGTCCAGACGCCAAAGTAGGACCATTGGAAAAACTGAGTCTTTCTGGTAGCTTTGAATTATAATACCGTCTATCGAACTTAAATGCCAACCCAAAATCCATTTGTATTCGGATCCAAATGAAGGGCCAATAAAATAGGATCCTAGTTTGTTTCTTACGCAATTAATTGATGTATGTCAGAATGTGCATGTTGCATGTAACAGAGATATGGGTCAATATATGTCTAGATCACCAACACCAAGTGTGGGAGCGTAGGTGCAACGCGCTCCACTAAGTACCATTGACGTGGAGTCCACACGCCATTACTCTCGGCTCTGTACACACAACACGAGAGTCACAAGTATTGTTGTTTTCTTATGGAAGTTAAAACTTTTATTCAACGAAAAAAACTTGTTTACAATGAGAGCAATGGTTTTGATACATTAAGTGGTCGACAGAAATAAAGCAGTGCAAAAATATATAGGGGGAGGGTGGTGAGGCTGAGCATGCCAGAACAGAGCAATTGTTATTGTAGCTTTCCTATGCTAGAAAATATAAATGGTTTCTCAACCACCGGCTAAGAAAGGTTGGATTAAGATGAATTAATAAAACATGTTTCAAGAGGACTCCAAATAGCATAGAAGTAAAGAAGATGAGGCACATCAGATGTTATTTCATACCTTTCTAGAGGGAACTAATTAACAATTATTTTTGAATTACATGCAAAAAGACAGTGAATAAAAGACAAACATTATTTCTGAGAACACAATAATGGAGTTGCCAAATTTGTTGCATTGAAGTGCATAGACCCTGCCATCTCATTTTAGTGAATAGGGGCTTGTTATTGAATGACTGGTATGTACTATCCAGAAGAGAAGATAGGAAGATTTACAAACCAGACCTTCAATTTTTGATCTTTTTCTAGTTCTACCCCTAAAACTCTTTTTGTTTCTTTTAAAAATAAAAACGGTAATCCTCCGATTAAAATGACGGACGTGTCATGATTATGATTTAACACATTAAAGCTATAAGCACAGCCAACGATCGTACAATTATTCGCTTTCCTCTTCACCACCATCCTCTGCAACCAAACCATAAATAATAGCACAGCCAACGATCGTACAATTATTCGCTTTCCTCCGACAATCCGACAAAGCTATAAGCACAGCCAACGATCGTACAATTATTCGCTTTCCTCTTCACCACCATCCTCTGCAACCAAACCATAAATAATAGGAGTAATCATCAGTTTTTAAAAATATATTCTGCTGAAATTTGATGTAAATGATTTACAGGAAACAAAAATAGATTCTCACCAGTGTTTGGTTCTCCTTCGTTTTGACTTCCCTCTGCGCCATCTTCATTACCTCCCTTGTTTTCTTCTTCTTCTTCTTCTTCTTCTTCTTCTTCATCTTCTTCTTCCTCATACTCAGAATCTTCTGAGTCATCGCTCTCGCTTTCTTCTGCTTTTATCGGCTTTGGAGGAGGTACAAAACTTGCGCTAGATCTTCTAGGCATAGAAGTAAATAATCCAATATTTTCTAAAATCCAAAAAAGTCACTCAAGATTTCTCTAAATTCCCTCCTTTTGCGATTTCCTTTTTTTTTCTACTCAAACTCCACCAGTTTCTTTGTATAAAGGAAGTAGAGGCGAGGGTTATTATACCTTAAGAACTTAAGATTTCGCTCTTCAGAAAAAAAGGTATCTCTCTACTTCTTCCTCTTCCTCTTGCTGATTTTGTGCCTCTCGCTCTCTCTCGCTTTGATTGGATGCGTTTCCGATTTCACAGACAAGGGTTTGTCTGATTCTACTAGTTGATACGATATCTTGATTCTACTGGTTTTGCTGCTAATGTTTTAGATTCAAATTGGCTAATTGTGAGAATTTTTTCTTGTGTCATAAGTAATTGTTCTCATTTGAATTCATGTGTTTGCAGATCTGCCGATTTGCTCACTCTATACCTTCCTCTATCGTATGGTGAGTATTTGATAAGAGTTTAAGAGCTAACATATCATGGAACAGCATTAAGACTTCATGTTTTTGAAATTAGAGTCTTTGCCCCTTCATTGTCCTGAGCTCTTTGTGTGAACTGTGAACTGAACAAAAAAATTCATCACTTGAAAACTGGCTATGCAGATATTATCGCTATTGGCTAAGAGTCCAAGGAAATATGGAGGTCTGAGCTACTCAACCAATGATGTTGGTACAGTTCTTGCTATCTCAGGTATGCAGAACATCCTTCCTCTTGATGTCGTCTTGTGATTTAGTGATAAGAACTTGTGAAATTGATGATTAGAGTCTGCTTTGATTTGAATCAGCATGAGGGTTAAGCAATCATGAATAAAAAAAATTCTTACTAAACGTAATTGAGACTGTGTTATTACTCATCTATAATTCTGCTTTGGTCTCGGCCTAATTTCCTTTCAGGTTTTTGTTTATACCTTGGCCGAGAAACTGCTAGGACTTGTACTGGTTACCCGTTTTGTTGGGGTTAGTTGATATTTCCTTTGATGCTTCTATGTAGATTATATGTACTGCACTTGAATGCAACAAGATAGATAATTCTTCTGACAATTTCTTTCATTTCAGGCACTGTTGTCACCAATACAAATGACTTATCCATTTATAACAAATTTATCAGGTCTCATTCTAAGCTTGATGATAAATTGTGAAAATGTCCCGGCCTAGATTATTTCCCTTAGTTCTGGATTGCTTCAACGGGTTTGTTCAGTTGTTAAACATTTTTTCTTTTTTGGAGTTTTAACTAGGTTCTCCTTGTTCCCAAGAAAAATGGCCGAGGAGTACAACAAAACGTTGTTGGAGAACAAGACGTACCATGATGGATGTTCGGGATGCAATGTTGAACGGATGAAGCAGCGCCGACTAGGGTATCCGTATATGGAGCTCTCTTTCGTTTGGATCGTTGTTCTCTCCACTTGTAACACATTCTTACCCTTCTTTGATTCTCAAAAACAGTGTTTATTATGTTAAGCTAGTTTTTTTTTTTTTTTTTGACTATTCGGCAATTTCAACTGCTTTGAAGAGATTTCGGAAATGATAGGCCAAATGATTTTGTGAGAAAGCTTTCTTGTGTTGCAAGTAATGACTCCTTATGAAATTTCTCATGCCTTCTCATTACAATTCATATGTTTGCAGCTCTCCCGATTTCCTCGCTTTACCCCTTCCTCTATTATATGGTGGGTAATTTGATTTAAGGACTTAATTACGAGCTACCATGTTATGGATCCTTGTCATTTTTATGATTTTTTTGTTCAAAATTGAGAAACATGTTAGACTGTTGAGGGGTTTTAAACTAATGAAGGTGTATACCACATCGCATACAATACCTTCCTTTTATCACACGCTCTCAGTACTACGTATAACTTGTCTTTTTTCACATATAGAGGATTTTGGTGTCGCCAAGACAGAGAGGGACATCGGGTTTTATACCGGATTCGTCGGTGAGAAGACATTGCCTCAGTCATTTGTTATTCTGCACTGGAATCCATATATCTACCGTTTGGTCTAACTATTCTCGTATTATTTCGAAGCTTGCTCGTTTATGCTTGGGAGAGCATTGACGTCAGTATCGTGGGGGATTGTCTCTGATCGTTATGGAAGAAAACCCATCATAATCGTGGGAACAGTCTCCATGTTAGTATCTTAAACATAATTTGATTATTGTATCCATGTCAATCTGTAAGATGACTCATTAGGTGTTTATTGCAGAGCTTTTTAACGCTCTTTTTGGCTTGAGCGTTAATTTTTGGATGGCAATTGCCATGAGATTTCTGCTTGGGAGTTTCAACTGTCTGCTTGGAACAATGAAGGTAACTTCTTTGTTCCCACTATTATTCTTGATTTGTGTATTTTTGTTCTGCACACCAGTTACATTTTCTCATATCTAAATCGTTCATGTGAAATTTGCAGGCGTTCCCTTTTCAGAAAAGGTATCTCTCTACTCATTCCTTTTCTTGTTTCTGATTTTGTGCCCCATCTCTCTCCCTCTCTTTCTCTGGTTGGATGCGTTTTCGATTCCACATACAAGGGTTTGTCTGATTCTACTAGTTGCTACGATATATCGTGTTTTTATTCTCACAACAGTACACTTTTATTTTGTTAGATGGAAGGCCAAAAGCAACATCAACACCATAAGAAGCAGTGTGACCCTGAGGAAAGCCATCATCACCACGTGGTTGAGATTTTATCAGCAGAGGCAAGATTGGTGCTGGTACTGAAGAAGACATGTGGAGAAGCTCCTTGCGGGTTCTCTGATGCGAAGACAATTTCAAGAGACGCTGCAGAACGCTCAGCATCTATGAGGAAGCTCTCAGTACAGTTCTTGCTATCTGAGGTATGCAGAACATCCTCGCTCTTGATGTCTTGTGTTTTAGTGATAAGAACTTATGAAATGATGATTAGACTCTGCTTTGATTTAAATCTGTTTGAGAGTTAAGTAATCATGAGTGAGCAGAATTCTTACTTATGAATATTGGAGACTGATAACACTTCATTTTTAGGTCTCGGCCTATTCTTCTTTCAAGTTTTTGTTTATCTTTTAGCCGAGAGACTGCTAGGACCTGTGCTGGTGACTCGTTTTGCTGGGGTCAGTTGATATATATTTCCTTTGATACTTCTCTGCCGATTAAATGATGGAGATCGCTCTTCTGACATTTTCTTTCATTTCAGGAACTGATGAGTGATGATACCAATACAAGCGGCTTATCCATTATAGCAAATTTATCAAGTCTTAGTCTAAGCTTGATGTTAAGTTGTCCATCAATCCTCCTAAATGTGCTAAGTGTAAGTTCACTCGGCACATTTAGGAGGATTAATGCACAATTTCAACATTAAGCTTAAACTTAGATCTGATAAATTTGCTATAAATGGATAACTCATTTGTATTGGTAATTTGTGATCAGTACAGATCCTAGCAGTCTTTGTGTCTATAGGTGTCTGCCATAACCGGCTTGTTGACTCTGCAAAATAAAGCTGTGGTAAAGAAACATTCTTTAATCTTCTTTTGTAAACATTGGTCCATTTTGTAAATTTTAACTTCATTTTTTTGTATGAAACAACTAAAACAACAGGATCAGAGCCTAAGAGGGGCAGCTAATTGGATCTGCGATGTCTCTCTTTAAGACAGTTGGACCAGCTGGAGCTGTCACCTCGTAAGTGACATTTTGAATGAACAACTTGAGTAAATTCAAAGAAACAATAATGTCTTAAACACAAATCTCTGTTGCTGGCAGATTTTCTTGGAGCTAAAGGCGACTCGACACTGCATTTCTATCAGGTATCGCATTACTTTCCTTTGGCCATTCTGTATGATGTTCATAATACTTATGCTTAAACACAAAGAAACTGAAAACGTATGCAGGATCTCATATGGTGTTCCTTGTCCTGAATGTGATAGTCGTGGTCGAAGTAGCTTTCAAGTTCAAGCCATTTCTTACCACGTCTCAAAGGTGAAATCTGTTTGAATTGGTGATAGGGAAATGTATGGACTCGTTGTTTCTATTAATTTCATAATAGAAAGAAACGGTCATCAAATTTCACTAACCTTAGGATTTCAGCTTCTGTTTATTGGTTAGTGAAATTTTAAGAAGCTTCAGGGTTGTTGATGTATTAATCTTTAGAAGTGGATTCTATCCTGAAATGATGTATGTATTAATCGCTTAATAAATCGTTATCTAATGGGTCGATTATTCATAACTCATAAGTTAAATGAGTTGAGTGTGGATGAAGCAATGAGTGATTTGATAAGAGATACGTCTAGTGGTTCTGTTATTTAACTTAAGAAAATATTAGATTAACTAATGGGCTCTGTTTTTTCTGTCAAGATCCTTGTATGTAATAAAAACTGAAATAACTAACCAACAAGGAAATAAAAATAAAGAAGAAAAATTTAAGAAAGAGATGTGAGAGGAGGAGACGCAACAAAAGAACTTCCCCTCCGAGAAGAATGGTGAACCTACGAATATACACCTAGACCATCTTTACAAAACAAAAAAAACTATGAAGTTTCTTGTTTTGTTTTTTTCTTTTTCTGATTCCTAAAATTACAATTTCAAAGGCATACAAGTTTTTTTAATCAGAAATAAAGACAAGATTAAGATGGGGGAGAAGAAAAAAGAGGTGATCAGATTAGAGAGAGAAGCTGTGATCCCAATTCTAAAGCATAAGCTCATCACTGCCTTGTCCCTTCACTTTGGTCTCCTTTTTCTACATTTCATTGTTTCTACATTCCTCTGTTTCTCCTCTTTAAAACAATTCTACATTTTGATCATTCTCCAGAGGAGAAATGGGAGAGAGAGGAGTTCCTGAGATTCTGCCAAAGAGTGGAATGCACCATTAGAGCTTGGTACCACCTGCACTTTGAGGATCTTATGGTATATTTATGTCACCAATCTATCCTCTTCAATCCTTTCTTAAGATCATATTAGTAAAAGCTAGAGATTGTGTTTGTAGCAACTGTATTCACTCTTCGAACCTATCCGTGGCGCACACAGGCTTAACCAACAGAATTTATCTCCTCGTGAAATCGATGCTCTTGAAGATCAATTTCTTCTTCATTTATTTCAGGTTCTATCTTTGTTTCCACTCCATTAGTTTCTCTAAATACAAAATTTTCCGATGAAATGAAAACGATACATCTCCTAGGTCATGGAGAAGAGCAACTTCAAAGTGATAACTAATGAAGAAATACAAGTAGCTCTCTCTGCTCAATATCGTCTCAATCTTCCTATTGTTGTTAATGAAGCTAAGGTATAACAATATAAAAATCTTCAACAAGTTTTTGGCAATGACATCTTCATAAGTTATATATGGTTCCTTGATGTAGCTTGATACAAAGTTGTTAACAAGATTCTTCACCAAGTTTCCCCGGGATGATCTTCCTCGTTTCGCTGATAAGGTAACTTAACTGCTTTCTAGTAGTAATCCAGTATCATCAATCCAACAATTTGCTTTCCTCTAACTAATATATAATGATCTGATATATATGTCTTATCCCTTGAAGTATATAATATTCAGACGTGGGTTTGGGATAGATCATATGAAAGCTTACTTCTTCCTAGCCAAAATAGATACAATCCTTGTCCGTATTTGGAACTTTCTTCTCACTATCACATGGTGAGCCACCTCACACTCTTTTGTTGCTGTATATATAACTCTTGAAGGATGCAATTAAAATGCAAAACTAATACTAAGAAGTTCTCTGTTTCAGTTTAAAAAGACTTATATATGGGAAAAAGAATGAAATAGGGTTGTCAGAGCAGATTGATATTAGCATTGAAACAGAGAAGGATAGTTTATACATCGAAAGAATCCGCATAGAGAAGCTCAAGCTCAGGTTCTCAACTAATCCTTATTTAGGCTTATCTGCTACAATCATATCATTGACTTGTCTCTGTGTTTATTAATCACTGATTCAGTCTCTCCAACTTGATGAAAAAGATAACAATCCAAGAGCCTACCTTTGAGAGGATCATTGTAGTATACAGGTACAAAAGCAGAACAGTAGTGGGATATTTGGAGGGTTGTGAGTTTTTTTTTTTTTTCCCTCATCTTAGTTTTGGATTCTCTCTCACACACACAGGAGAGTTTCAGGGAAGAAGGAATCAGAAAGGAACATATATGTGAAACACTTTAAGACCATTCCAATGGCTGATATGGAAATCGTGCTTGTGAGCATCCATTATACAAACACTTTGAGCTCAAATGTATCTTACTAATTAGAAATTAACTGATTGCTCATGACTACACAGCCAGAGAAGAAAAATCCAGGTCTTACGCCACTGGACTGGGTCAAGTTTCTTGTCTCTGCTGCCATTGGACTGGTCAGTTCTGTTACATTTTTCAACAGAATTAGACAATGGCAAATGTACTTATCAACTCTGCTTTTACAGGTAACAGTGGTAAGTTCAGTGAGCCTCAAAAAGACTGATATCAGAGTCATTGCAGCCATACTTAGCACGGTCGTGGCCTACTGCGTTAAAACATATTTCACGTAATCTTCACTCAATAATGAGACACCATCCTCCAATTTTGTTGATTAGTACTTAATATCTCTGCCTCTTCCCCTAATTACAGGTTTCAGAGAAACTTGGTAGATTATCAGAGCCTTATCACAAGATCTGTGTATGATAAGCAGCTAGACAGTGGAAGAGGTACTCTGCTTCACTTGTGTGATGAAGTCATCCAACAAGAGGTGCTAATTATATCCCCTGTTCTTTTTCATGTTGTATTCTTGTGTTTTTGCTAACAAACTGATGATAAAATGCAGGTTAAAGAGGTCATCATTTCGTTTTTCATGCTGATCAAGAAAGGGTGTCCCACAAGCAAGGTATGTGTACTCTGCAACATTCTTATATGAATATACAAAACACACACACATGTAGAGGCTGACCTCAAAAGATGCAATAAAAGGAAGAGCTTGACATGCAAAGTGAAGCATTCATCAAAGAAGAATTCAATGAAAGCTGCAATTTCGATGTAGATGATGCTATCACGAAGCTTGAGAAGCTTGGACTTGTATCTCGTGTGAGTCCCTCTATTTCTCTTATAATCAGAACGTCTCTCTCTAATTAGATTTAGTTAAGTATATATTGTGAGGGTTGGTCAGGATTCAGAAGACAAGTATAGATGCGTGGAAATGAAGGAAGCAAACGAGATAATGGGGACAACTACGGAAGAGATGGTACTCAAGGCAAGAAAAGGTGGAGAATATGAAGACGAGGAGACAACACAGAATGAGCCTCAAATCAATCCTCAAGATGAACTTACCGCAAAGGAAGAACGTTTTCAATCTCGATATGGCGAGTTTGAGTCGTTGTGGATGTAACAAAGATTTCATGTCATTCAGGACCCGTAGATTTAATTAATATTGTAAAAAGACACAAACAAAAGGTACAAAAATAGTCGAATAGACCTGTCCAGCACATTTCAAATTTCACATATCACATCAAATGAATTCTTCCTTAATTATAGCATAAACATAGATTATATTATATAAAACTTAAGACAGGATTAAAGTTTTGCGTAGTGTAGGTAGGCAGATAGAAGGAAAGCGTTCTTTTTAGAGAGGAACGCTGTGCAAGACGACTGTCTCAACAGTGAGACCTGGTCCGAAACCAAACAAGACACCCCACTCCAACCCTTCCCCTGTCGTGGCCACACCATCCTTGGCTGACTTTCTCCTCATCTCGTCTAGTATGAAGAGAACGCACGCGCTCGACATGTTTCCATACTCGCTCAACACGTGACGTGTCATCCTCATCTTCTCTTCCTTTAGTCCTAGCTTTAACTCCACCTGATCTAGGATCGCAGGACCTCCAGGGTGAGCTATCCAGAAGAGGGAGTTCCAGTCACTTATCCCCAAAGGTTTAAACGCTTCGTCTAGACTCTTCACAATGTTCTTCGAGATGAGGCCGGGAACATCCTTGAGGAGATGGAAGGTGAGACCCACTTCCCTCAAGTGTCCGTCTATGGCACCATCAGAGTCTGGGAGGATGGTCTGTGCGGCGGACACCATCTCGAAGATTGGTTTCTCTCCGATAGATGTGTCAGGGTCCGACCCCACAATGAGTGCGGCGGCGCCATCACTGAAAAGAGCCTGACCGACGAGGGAGTCAAGGTGGGTGTCAGAGGGGCCACGGAAGGTGACAGCTGTGATCTCAGAGCAGACGACAAGGACACGAGCTCCGCGGTTGTTCTCGGCAAGGTCCTTAGCGATACGGAGGACAGTGCCGCCGGCGAAGCAACCTTGCTGATACATCATGAGACGCTTGACGGAAGGACGGAGACCAAGAAGCTTGGTGAGCTGGTAGTCAGCACCAGGCATGTCAACGCCGGAGGTAGTGCAGAAGACAACATGAGTGATCTTTGACTTGGGCTGGCCCCACTCCTTGATGGCCTTCACTGCCGCTTCTTTGCCTAGCTTAGGGACTTCAACCACCACGATGTCCTGTCGGGTGTCGAGAGAAGGAGCCATGTAGGCGCACATGTGTGGGTTTTCCTTGAGGAAGTCCTCCGTCAGATGCATGTGGCGTTTCCGAATCATCGACTTGTCGCCTGTTAATAGTACTAATTGTTAACGAACTATGTAAAAGAAGATATATGCCTAATGAAATGAAGGTAGAAGTTATTAAGATCACGTACACATGCGCTTGAACTTCTCCTTGAGGTCGGTCATGTGTTCACTGTTGGTGATGCGGAAGTAGTAGTCAGGATACTCCGCCTGAAGCACATGGTTCTCAGGGTTAGCCGTGCCAATAGCCAAGATCCCTGCAGGTCCATCAGCTCTCTGAGCCTTTCTGATCTCATCCAACGAAGACGTTCCTGCAGCCATCACCATTATATTACACACCAACTTGGGTTTATTAGAGTTTGATGTTGTTGTGTACTAAACAAGTTAGTTGTATTTAGAAAGATGGCGGAGAGTGAGATTTTATATAACAAACTGACACGGGAAAAAGGAGATGAGAGTGTGGTAGGTTAGATGGACGGGCGGATGAAGATCTACGTGGCTAGTTGTTAGCCCCCTTTTCTGTGGTTCTTCTTGCTTCCCTATTTTTTCGTTACTTACCAAGATTGAATGGTGGGTTTTGAATCCTTTGATTGATGTATATATTTGCAACAACAACTCATATTAATTTTCTATGCACATACGGTGTATATATATATATATATATATCTTAAGATATTTATTATGAGTAAGAGCTATATTTATTATGTCTTAAGACACGTAAAGCTTGTGAAAAGAATAAAAATCAATACGTATACCAACAAAAGGGGTTTGTTGTATAGTTTCTTCACCATACGGAGATTTCACTTCCCAGTTCCCAGTTCCCACACGTGCATACTTAACTCCATTTAGCTCCTACTAATCTAATACTATTCCTTCTTCATTTTTACCTTATATAATCCTAATATCCTATAACTAACGACTAATAGTGTTACATTAGGTACGCCTCGTTTTCTCTCTCCCACTCCATCATAGTGGTGATAGATAAATCTGCTCTTTTTGCGCCTTCCAACCCAAAAGATGCCAAGATACATTTATTTTGTTTTTCATTAACCGTGATGTTAAAATTCTTCTATTCATCACAAATCTTTTTGAGAAAATGTGTTTGCATAGAATTATCATTATACCCCTTAAGCTCAATTGGCTAAGTTTCTCTTGTTCTTTCTAGGAGGTCAGTGCTTCAAAACTCATTTTATGTTTTTTTTTTCTTTTCAAAAACTCTAGCAGCTTCATTAGAACTTTTGTGAAAACAATTACGGATTTGTTTAATTAAATTGAAAATTCAATCAAAATTGACAATTCATTTTAACACATGCAAACTTAAAACTTTTTTTCAACACTTTTGCTGAGGCTCCCTTTTCTATGACATTTTTGCATTCTTTTTAGTATTCCACTCTCTTTTTTTTTTTAATTCGTTTTATAAACCTCAACGATAGTTGAATTGGCAAAATGATATCCATTGGCACATATTCAGCCCGTTTTTAATCATAGCTACAAAATAAAACATTTGGGCTTCAAAAAGAAGACCAGGCCCATATTAACATCCCTGAGAAGGTGAATGTACGACGGTGCCTAACGACGCAATGCAGACCGGAAATTGCTTCCGATGCCGTCAGGCTGGTCACTGGATCAGCGATTGTCCTCTCAAATCCCAAACCGATGATCCTCCACCGGCGATTCACTGCCATTGCGGCGGAGGTTTCTGCGAAATCAAGGTCGCGAATACTCGAGAAAATCCCGGAAGGAAGTTCTACAAGTGTCCAACGGTTCGTACTCGCTTTCTTTACTTAATTCTTCTCCTGCAAATTTCGCGAAGCAATTTGAGTTTGACAAAATTTGAATTCGCAGGCTCAGGATTGCAAATTCTTCAAATGGTGTGACAAAGTAACCGACGAAGATATCAGATTCCGTCCTGCCTTCACCATCCCGATTTGTTCATGCGGTGCTGGACCTTGCCGGAGAGTTAAAGACGTTTCCGGTAGAGCTTACCTGATATGCTGCATCAAAAAGGTTTGATTCGTTCGCTAGTTTAAAGCTCCGAGTCGAAAATTTCGGTTAACATGTTTTAGGAAATTGTGTTAGGGTTTTGGGGCTTGTGGATTCTTCAAGTGGGAAGATGTTGAGATGATTCCGAGTTGTGATGTAATGGATGAGATTGATTTTTGGGTTGAAGCTGATCAAATTTTGAGTGATGTTGAGAGTAGCTTCCAGGCTCGTGGTGGTGTTATACCGGAAATTGCAAACCAAATGGCATCAGAGAAAGAATGTCAAGCTTCTGTTAGTGGTGCAGAGGATGATTCTACTTTAGAACATTTGGATTCCACTTCAATGTCAGTTTCTGATTTACACTCTACTGCTCTCAACCAAGGTACTTCACTTATGGACAATTTTGATTCTTTTATAAAGTGTATTATACTGGGAATCAACTCTTATGGTATTTACTAGGTATCCCTCTGTTTGATCCAGTTTCGATCGAACCTGAAGAGCCATGGAAAAAGACACTACATGGTGATCAGCCAACGAATAGTGCTCTTTCTATGTTGAGTGTGGATGAAGCAATGAGTGATTTGATCAGAGATACGGTTTCTAGTGGTTCCGTTGTGATACATGGAAGGACAAACCATGATCAACCTGGAATTGGTGGAGCTGAGTGGTCATTCCCTTACTTGCAGGACCTAATTGATCAGTATAACTCAGAGAAGCTTCAATTGGAGAGTATTTCAGGGAAACATGTACAAGTGTTGAGTGAATTTATGGCTTCATACAGGCGACTAAGGTTACTTCACGAGAAAACTTGTCATCTCAGGAAAACTTTACTTGAAACAGAGAAGGAGATGGTTTGTTGTGAGGCTGAGACATTAGAATTTGGAGCAAGTTGCAGGGAAGTGGCTGGAGAAATGGCTGAGTCTCAGAAAAGGATGCAGGAGACTGCAGAACAACTAGGGAAAGAAGTAGAAGTGTTTAAGCAAAATGAGTTTGTTGCTCCGAAGAGAAGAAGATGCTAAGCTTTGTCATTGCAAGTGTTGGAAGGTAATTATCAGTGGTTATATTGATTTAAGCTCTGCAATTCCAACATTTTTCACTACCGCATCGGATAATTTGTATAGACTAGTTAGATTAATGGATTAGTTGATAGGTGACTGCAAAGCTCGTCGTGCCCTTAAACTTCTCCCATATCACTCTCAGGTTTAGATGAGCCAAAAGCAGACTTACTTTGTTTGTAACTTTTGAATGTGCTTTAGAATTATGAATCTACTTAGTGCGCTCATCACATGGTCGTTTGATTAAAAGAGTAATTAGATTTAAGTATGTAAGACAAAAGATGTTTGTGTAGGCAATAATTAGAAAACGGATTAATTATGTTAAGAGTCCAAGAGAATGCCTTTCCACGTTTGGCGCACATGCCTTCTCTTCTTTTTTCCTTTTTTTTTTCCTTTCTACTAAACAAACACAATAAGAGACCCAAACCCACAGATAATTGATCATCAGATTATTTACATCAAAAATAGTTCAACGTGAGTTATAGAGAGATGCTCTAGGTCAGTCCATTTGTGAGAACCATAGAACAAAACAGTAAAACACCCTTCCAATTTCCATAGAACTGATCTAGTTAAGAATGGGAATATGCATAAGTGATCGCTTGTGTATATATCAATTTGTTCGAGGAAATTACACACAACAGTCGAGAAGTGTTTGTCAAATGCCCAAGTCACTTTAGAGTTTAGACTTTAGAGCAGTGACGAGTGTGAAAAAGGGAGATTGTGACCAGGAGGGCTTAATTAGGGTCCTTGACCTAAACCCTAAATAAGTAGGATTCGTATATATATTTTGTCCATTAACTACTTTTTAGATTCGTATTTTGTCCATTAATTACATTTTATATAGTTCTTACATGTACTAATATTCCACCGTAGACCATGAGAACGTAGTATAAATTTGTAATGAAACCCTATGGATATCGGAGAATAATACCAAGAGGCGATAGAGAATGGAAGCGGAACGTAAATGTAAACAAAATTCAATGCATCAAGATTGGAATAACAATATAAAACTAAACGAGAAAAATGAGAGTTGGTCAAAAGTGAGGGAACATAAATTATAGGGCTTGTTTACTCCAATGAAATTAAGATTAAAGATGAAATTCAAAAGCATAAAAGATTGCTCACATGCAACCCAAATTCCTTTGTTCTCAATAATGCATGTTTGTTTTAAAATAGTATATAGCAAATGAATTTGAATGGAGTATTTTGGTCAGAATATATATAATTTGAGAAATTTAATTTAGGAAGAGGCAATATTATCATAGCCAAGAGCTCACCAAAAAAATATTATCATAGCCAAGAGGACAAAACACATAAATGATTAAACTATAAGGAAATAGATAGATGCCTTGGGATTAGAAAATGAGAGATGAAAAAGGGTGTGGCACTATTCATTGAAGTTGAAGCCTATAAGATTGGGAGCACATGCACTACCCCTATATTGTTTTTGATTATTCTCTAATTAATTAACACTAACGCACATTGTGATTATTGTACATGTAGACTAATGGGGCGTATATATTATAAAAGATTAAGAAATATACGATCCACTATCACCGTCCCTAACGTTGGTCGTGTAGCCAAACATAAATGGTCTTTGGTCGTCCTCTCTGACACAAAATAAGATCGTCTTAGAAAGGCTACCACTTGCTTCCTTAGATACTCATATCAAATATCATAATCTCTCTCTAATGAGACTTCAACTCTTTTAATTTCTGTTGGTCAAAAGTCAAAACCCTACTCTGACATTTGAGTAATACAAGATTAATACACATAATGATATAATAGCTGCTTAAGTAATGACTTTCCTCCTCATAATTAAGTCGACTACCTTCCATCATGCGGCCATCATTACACCCTTCTTTACCAATTATTAACTTTAACAAAACACCAAACTCATTGTTTTTATGTGTTGTATGATTGATAAGACGGAAAGTGTTTTACGTTTTCATATATGAAATAATCAGGGTTTGCTTCTCTTTTTCATGTTAAATTCGCAGTTCATGCACATTCCATCATTTAATTTAGTCATTTAGACCATCACATGCAATAGTATTTGGACGCGTTATATACCAAATATATTCTCCGAATTGAATAGTTTATCTATTACGTTATCTCTCGTTAATTTGTTAATAATTCGGACATGTTATTATCAGACACGGGACATTGGTATCTAAGGTAACATGCTAATCATGGCCCTAATCATTCCTAATCCCTTTGTTTCAGCTTATTATTGTTGATGAATGATGATTATTTATGTGTATCGATACTTGTTTTAAGTATAGTTTTTTTATTTTTTTTTTGGACAAAAAGTATTTATGTTTGATTATGATTCTAATTTTCTTTGTTATTTTTTTCACTCTCATCTCTAATATATACAGCACCTAGCTAACAGAAAAAGAAGCTCTTATGTATTTACTATTTTAATTGATTGAGTTGATGTATTAGCACGCTTGTATGATTAAAGGCAGTCCGATCTTAATTTAGCATTATATATCAGCAGAATTAACCATGTATGAAAATGAAATCACCTAGTGTAGAACAACCTTGAGAAATGCATGAAGCATGCTACCAAGTGGTAAATTAATCTTTACATAATTTAATTATATACTTTTGATTGACTGATAATTGATATATCATGGGCCACAATTAACTCAACACAGTGCCATTTTTAAATAAAGTTCAATTGGAATAAAAAGATATAAAAAAGAATTAAAGACAATGAAAAAAAGAGAGAGAAAAAAGGAAAGGTATAGCTCTTATATAAAAGGGTTGTGGAAGGGATACTTTTCCAAGACGAACACACATTCCCTTTCTTCCTTCAACTAGAAAAAAGATATATCGGACATTTCTTGATCTGTGTTTGCATAAAGGTATAGTATCATTATTAGAAATATGAACACAACATCGTCAAAGAGCAAGAAGAAGCAAGACGATCAGGTGGGTACAAGGTTTCTTGGGGTGAGAAGAAGGCCTTGGGGAAGATACGCAGCTGAGATTAGAGACCCAACTACGAAGGAGCGTCACTGGCTTGGCACTTTCGATACGGCCGAAGAAGCTGCCTTGGCCTACGATAGAGCCGCTCGGTCCATGCGTGGCACTCGTGCCAGAACCAACTTTGTTTACTCAGACATGCCTCCTTCCTCCTCCGTCACTTCCATTGTTTCTCCTGACGATCCTCCTCCTCCTCCACCTCCTCCTGCTCCTCCTAGCGATGATCCTGTCGATTACATGATGATGTTTAACCAATACTCATCCACTGACTCGCCAATGCTTCAGCCTCATTGTGATCAAGTGGATAGTTACATGTTTGGTGGCTCTCAATCTACTAATTCTTATTGTTATTCTAACAACAGTAGTAACGAGCTGCCTCCTCTGCCGAGCGACTTGTCCAATTCGTGTTATAGCCAACCACAATGGACCTGGAGCGGTGACGACTACTCGGCTGAGTACGTACATAGTCCAATGTTCAGCAGAATGCCTCCGGTTTCTGACTCTTTCCCTCAAGGTTTCAACCACTTCGGCTCCTAATTCTTTCTCATCCATATTAAATACCTTCCTCATTTGTACCTTTTCCTTTTTCTTTTTTTTTTATCTATGTTTCGCCGTCCTTGATCTCGCCTATGGTCAAAGTGACGGTTTGTCATTAGTTTTTCAATAACAAGTTATCCCTGTATCTTGATTAATGAAAACAAGAAACTACTCTTGTGTTACCTTCAAAGTTCAAATACGTATTGATTTGGGCCTTAGACATAAGAGGCCCACACTTTGATGGGTTATTAGTTGGCATGACATATTTTGTATAGCCCAAAACTCTTTGTGCGTTTTCTTATGGTAGAACTATATTTGTCATTTTGCATCTGTGGTTTTGGTCGTCTTTGCTTATGTAATTTAATTGTTTCATATTTGAATAATTTGATGGTTTCTTCTGGTAACTTACCTGTTGTAATTGGTCAAATGATGGTAGTAGGTTTGACTGGTGAACCATGTCTACCTATCTTAAAAGCTGGTGACCAAACATAAAAAAATAAACAAGTACATAAGTGTTTCATTAACACCCAAAATAGTAAATTAAGGTGATATGATGATGGGGACTAAGTATTTTTATTTCTACGCCATTGCCGTTGCACTTCTTCTAGTTGCAGCTAATTCGGCGATGCGGACAAGTGGGCAAAGCGTTTCGTGCCTGAACCAGCTTGCCCCATGCCTGAATTACCTGAATGGGACCAAGGAAGTGCCTCAAGTTTGCTGTAATCCTCTCAAATCAGTGATAAGGAACAATCCAGAGTGCTTGTGCCGTATGATTAGTAATCGAGGGAGTTCTCAGGCCGAGCGAGCTGGCATCGATGTCAATGATGCTCAAATGTTGCCTGCTCGATGTGGAGAACATGTCAATCCCATTGCTTGCTTAACTCGTACACACTCAAAACTCTTTATTATTTAATATTTTTTCAATCAATAGATGTTTTGGTTTCATCAATCTTTTGTGTTTTTGCAGGATCTCGAGGATCTACAAACTCAAACAGAAGTTCCTCCTCTGGCAACTCCTTCTCTCAATCCTATTGGATGACAACATTAGCTTTTGCACTCATCATTTTGTCATTTATATTCTTTCAGTAACCTGTATTTCTCATTGTCTATAGCAACTCTGCTTTGCTTTTTTTTTTTTGTTTTGTTTTAATGCTTATGATTATTGGTCGTCACCAACACATTGTACCATTATTCCCCATAAATAGTATAAAATCCATTTCTAATAAGAGTGTGAAACATCATGCTCATGTAGTCCTGTTGTAACAAATCAAGAGCACCTATCATAATCAATCTCTTCCTGACAAATACAATATTCAAATACCAAGTACCGGGAAACTCCATTAGAAAACCGGTTTAATGGTGCAATTAATTATCCAATAACCGAAAAACTCAGCTGGTTTAACAATTCTAACCGGTCAACTTAAAGGAGCAGTTGACCAGATCGTCCTCTCTTAAGCAACAGATCGGAGAAAGTTTCAGTCTTCCAAATCCCGACCAACAACAACAAAACCCCAAATTCTTCGCTTCGAAAAATGGGAGAGATGATGTACAAGCTCTTCGCTTCAGCGTCGCTACTAACCCTAGGATTGTATCATCTCATCTGCACTTTCTTCCATCTCCTCAAATCTCCTCAATCCTACGCCGCGAAACCCTTTTACCCTTTCCCTCGTCTCTCCTCCGTCACCGGAAACAACCACCACAATCACAACCGTCTCCAAAATCTACCATTGTTCATCCTCATACTCTCTCTTTTCGTCGCTTTCCTTCACGAAACCCTAATTTCCTTCTACTCCGATCCTCTCGTCAAAGGAAGTACTCCTGTTCATCGATTCTCATCTCTCAATTCCGCCGCCGTGTTCTTCCTCTTCCTCATCATCGCCGTTTACTATCTCCTCTCCGATTCAACCTCCTTAATCCCTCTTCCTTCCGATCTCCTCTTCGCACTCGCTTCCGTAGGTTTCTTCCTCCATTACTCCGCCGCATCTTCATCAGCTGCAATTCAAACATCGGATCTTCAAGCTCACTGTGATTCCCTCTCTGCTCGTATCTCCGCCTTATGCTCTCTCCTCTGCCTTCTTCTCGCTTGCCGTTCAAGACTCTTTATCGCTGACGCTGCTCTCGCTGCTGCCATTTGTCTTCAAGGTCTCTGGCAGCTTCAGACTGGACTCTCTCTTTACGTTGATGGGTTTATTCCCGAGGGATGTCATCGTCTTCTTGATGTTCAAAGCGGTGTCGAAGGATCAACAAAATGTGATATTCAGGACTCTAAGCTAAGAGCGGTCTCAATATTGGATCTAATGTTCACTGTACACGTTGTCCTTGTGGTCATCCTCATCTTTGTGACCTACACGATGGTGGTGATGGCGGCCGGAGTGAGAAGAACTGGTTCTTATGAGGCTTTGCCCACCAATAATGCTGATTCTAATCACATTCAGATGAAGTCGTTGACCGGCACTCAGGCTTGAAACCTTATCAATCCTCTTGCTTTGCCTCTTTTTTTGTAAGCTCGGAACTTGTTGCTGCTTTACTTTGACTAGTTTTTATCCAATCATCTTTGTTCAATATAATGTTCAATCCTCGTATAGCTGAATGATGATGACTTGCTCTACAGAATTATGGTATATTCTTTGTTGATTCACTTTAGCTGATGTTTCCCTTCTGTGTAGTTGATGCTCTGTCTTTGTAGTTGATGCTCTGTTCCATTAGGTTCTTGGAATATTGTTTCTATCATGTAAGATTTATTTGGTTTTTGGTTAACGCAAACTCAGCCTGCCCTGCAATGAAAGGCAGAGATGAAGATATGGATGACGATAAAACCATATCCCATGTCAAATAAGGCAAAGAAGAGGAACCCAAGTTATGTTTCCCATCTGCCTTCTTTGACATGGGACTGCATAAGCTAAGGCTTGGTTGTTGTCAGTTGTCACATCCTCTTTCATATCGGCCTAAGCTCGTTTTCAAGGAGTTTCATCTTCATCCATATCATCTTCTTTTTCTTTCACCGCAGTTTGCTTTAATGAAAAATCAAAGATATGATGTTGAAATGGTTACAAACATTGGTTGAAATTTCAGATGTTACAGATTATGTTACTTTTGTAAGTTACTGGAAAAGATACATGTTTTAACCCTAACAGGATTTTGTTGAGGTAGATGCTGATTGATTGATTGTTAACTCAATACTAAACTAACAGTGATAGTGCATTTGGAAGCCTAACGACATGATGCTGTCTTGAACATTGGATCTTCTTATTATGGGCCCAAGCGTAGGCCCATATATGTCAAGTACTGTGTGTTGTATGCTTTGATAGCTTGAAATATGGAGGAGCGCGTGGGAAGGGGAATGGTGAAACCTTAGTGGTTAAGTTATGGAAAAAATGATAAAAGGATAAAACAATCAAATGCAGCTTGAAACGGCCATAAAGTACCTTATGGTGGTGCGAATATTTATGTGTTTTTTTTCCCACTCTTTTATTGCTGAAAGCTACGACACTTGTCTTAATATATTGTTTCCGTAAGTCACATGATCTACTTTTTTATTTAACGTCTAGAAACGCCGCGATAGATGATGATTATATAACGTTAATACAAATTGTCTGTTCGTGTTTGGCCAAAAGATATCGAGACATGTCTGATGAACCGAGTCTGGTTTTAAGATATTTCTTCAAACATTAAACAATGGGAAAAGGAGACACGCGAATATGATAATAGCAAAAGGCAACAAAAGGAGAAATTAAAGAGAAACGTAAAGTGATTTGGCCTCAATCAACGGGAACGTATCTTAATTTTAGAGGTTCTTCTTTTACTTTTGAGACGAGAGAGTTTGCGAGCTGCTTTGGTTGACTAAACATATCTTAGTGAAACCAAAACAACAACGGGGGAATATTTGTCACAGTTTACACATTCACATTGTTTCCTTAACGTTTAATCAACCTTGTTCAAATTTTGAAGTTGTAATCATCACCGTTTACAATTTTTTGTTAGAAATGATTTTGAAAGAAAAACTTTTTTGAATAAGTTTTGGAACTTTGGATAGAGTAAAAATAAAATATGTATGAGTTGAGGCAAAAGAGGAGTGGACCCGGGCAGATTGTGAAATGTGATCATCTAAACCAGCCAGACGTAGCCACGTGTCCTCAATAGCTTTATGAATTTCCTTAGCCAACACCATCATTGTGATCGTAGTATATATGTACCCCTTCCTTCATCTCTCACATTTTCCATTCTCCATATAGACTCCTTTATAATATACAAAACATAGGCAGATCCAAGAGCGAAGAAGCCAAGCAAACACATAAAAAATGAAGAAGGCGGCAGAATTCGTGAAGCAGATAATAAACATGTTGAGTGGTCTAGCAAAGGACAAGACCAAGGAGCTTAAGAGGAAGACAAGAGCCTTCAAGACACGTCTCGTAATATTCTCGCTGCTTCACAACAGACACATGGTGGTGAGCTCTTTGTCTCACAAGCTCAAGAGCAACCCAACATCAAAAAAGATAGATCATGATAACAAGGATGATGAAGATCATCATGATCAAAACATGGTGGTGGTGTATAGTCACAACGTTAACGCTATGTCTAGTACTCCTGTCTCTCCGCATGTACAATATCAATATACGGAGGAGGAAGAAGATGAAGAAGAAGAAGAGGAAGAGGAGGAAGAAGAAAAGTATCCAGACTTGAGACACTCGCTGTTTGAGGCAGAGGGTTCGGTGATAGAGATGGTGAAGCACTCCAAGGAGGACAATGGAGAAGAGTTTCGGTTGGAAGACGAGATCGACAAAGTGGCTGATCTTTTTATTACCCGCTTCCATAGACAGATGTGGTTGCAGAAGCAGCTGTCTTTCGAGAGTCCAGATACATCTTCCCCATTCCATTCTTAATATACATACATATATTTGACGCTCCTCCTCGTTTTTTTGGGGGCGAAGGACTCAATGATCCTTATAGATTTTTGTTTAAGTAGTTACAATATGAAAACGGGACATGTTTACTAATTTTCTTTAACCTGTACCTAAAAACGTCCCTTCTTCCTTCAAGCTTTTTGACGAATAAAATACAGTTTTACTTTTTCATGTTATTATTGTTTGTGTGATTAGTTGCGCACTTGCGACTAAGGCTAAGCAATAGCCAATTAGCATACACCACATGTCCACAGCGACAATTATTCATCGTTTCATGGTTCAATAAATTTTAACACGGACTCATATATCCTTCCGAATTGCAGGGCTGAATATCCAGTCACTAAAGCCTATTAAGGCCCATTAACGATATAAATAATTAATTAAGGGCCCGTTCTCCGTTCCGGCGTGACCGACGCCGTTTCATCTTTCCCCTCCTCCTCCGGTCCTCATGCCTGCGAATCAGCTGGTTAGTGTTCCTGAGTTCCTCTCTCTCTCGTTGGGGTGGACATGCTTAGGCTTTTTTCTTTTTTTTTTGATGCTGATTGGTTGATAATTATAGCTGGTTTCTCTGAATAATCTAGTTTGTATGTACATCTTTATATTCAATTTAATTTTTTAGCGGATTAATTTAGGATTATCGGTTTAGTTGAGCAGACAACAGACAAGGATTTATCTTTATCCGTTGTTGCTCCATGTGGTAGTTGTTCTTGTTAAAATTAACAATCCCTAATATTTTGATTTTGGTGGAGTTAGTTAGACACACACAAAAAAAATCATAATGTGGGCTCTGAAATGTGATGAGATTGAAAAGTTGGTTGTGTTATTCTTTTACGAGTAAAGTTGCTTCAGCTAAGTAGAAACCAAAGAGAAAAGAGTGTTTAGTCTATAGTTCACACATCTTGGAACTAGAAAAGCTTTTTATTCTTTAATTTCAGCTTTGTTCATTATTTGAGAAAATGCACTCTGGTTATTTCTTTCTTGATGTTTCTCAGTTTTCTGTATACATATGAACTTGTAATTGTTTTCGTTATCTATAATGTGCTTGAACAGTGTCACTCTCTGTGTTTCTGTCCCTGGTGAATCGCACATGGTTCCAGTCATGACTCATGTGATGATGTCTCTGTTGTAGCCCCCCCCTCTGGAAACTTGAACCTTTTTGGGTTGTTTTTCCCCAAATTCTATCTTTACTGATTTATTATCCCATTTATCAGGTCGGTTTGGATTCTACAGGGACACTGTGAAAGCTTCCAAGCAGATATGATGGTATTTTGAGTCAAATAGTGTTTCTTTATTATCTTCTGCTCACAGATCTTAAACGTAAAAGCATCCAAAGATGCATTAATTAACGATAACATGGGGATGAGGTCCATGTGCCTCTGCAACACCTCTTCTGCAATCACATTCTGTTGCTTCCCTAAGTTACTGCTGCCAACATTGAAAGAAACCCCAAAGTGCAGTGATTATAATAATCAGATATTATGTTAAGACTTAAGAGCAATCTGATTGATGGCTATAAATAGAAAGGTTCGCATAGTGTTTGTTTGGTGTGATGAGAGTGAGAATGGGTCGTCTTTCATCTACTCTCTGCCTCACCTTTTTGGTTATGGCTACAGTTGCATTTGGTGTACCTCCTAAAAAGTCCATTAATGTTCCATTTGGAAGGAACTACTTTCCCACTTGGGCTTTTGATCACATTAAGTATCTCAACGGTGGTTCTGAAGTGCATCTCGTCCTCGACAAGTACACTGGTGAGTTTTGCTGCCTTCTATACTTCTCTGTCTCAAAATTTACAGTCCACTTCTTCTGATTTTTCTTGTTCAATGCGCAAAGGCACCGGCTTTCAGTCCAAAGGTTCCTACTTGTTTGGCCACTTCAGTATGCACATAAAGATGGTTGCTGGGGACTCTGCCGGAACTGTGACCGCCTTCTATGTAAGTAAAGTCATTACTTAAATTATTTGGAACATCTTCTTAAGTGCCAACTGAAAGTTGTATTTTGCTTTTTTCGTGCAGTTGTCATCGCAGAACTCAGAACATGATGAGATAGACTTTGAGTTTCTAGGGAACAGAACTGGCCAGCCTTACATTTTGCAGACAAACGTGTTTACAGGAGGCACAGGAAACCGTGAGCAGCGGATCAACCTCTGGTTTGATCCTTCCAAGGACTACCATTCCTATTCAGTTCTCTGGAACATGTATCAGATTGTGTAAGTTTGCCTTCCTCAAAAGTGTTATTTCTACTCACATCTAAGTGTATCGATCGATGTATATAACACAACAAAGCTGTACAACAGGTTCTTTGTGGATGATGTGCCGATACGAGTGTTCAAGAATAGCAAAGACATTGGGGTGAAGTTTCCATTCAACCAGCCGATGAAGATATATTCAAGTCTGTGGAATGCAGACGACTGGGCCACAAGGGGAGGGTTAGAGAAGACCAACTGGGAAAAAGCTCCTTTCGTCGCGTCCTACAGGGGCTTCCACGTCGATGGATGTGAAGCTTCAGTGAATGCTAAGTTCTGCGAGACCCAGGGAAAACGTTGGTGGGATCAGAAAGAGTTCCAGGACTTGGACGCTAACCAGTACAAGCGTCTCAAATGGGTTCGTAAGAGATACACCATCTACAATTACTGTACTGACCGCGTCCGATTTCCCGTGCCTCCTCCAGAGTGCCGCAGAGACCGCGACATATAGTGCTTATCTGGATTTTTTTCAGATGGATAGCAAGATTTCCTACTTTTTAAATGTTTTTTCGTCTTACAAGTTAATCTAGAAAAGTTTGAATTGTTACAACGGTGCATTTGACGTGACTTAAATGAAACCGAGAAATGAATTCATGAGTTTCCCTGACTGATTACAGAACCTCAATAAACTCATTCAGTTTGGCATGGAATCAGGAGACAGTGCAAGAAATGAGGCTCTTGTCAGTTTGGCATGATATAGACAGTTCAAGAAACTCATTGTTAAGCGATAACAAATAAATCCATTATAGATACGTTTTACGGTTTAGTTAAGACAGAGACAATAAACTGTACGTCTAAAACATAAGACTAAAATCTTTTTATTTTAATCATCTGCAATTTCATTATGATTAATCAAAATGTTTTACAATGAGAGTTTGGAGTTTGGACAATGCATCTTGAAACATAAAAGTGAAATACAAAATCACAATTGGTTCTCTAGCTAATGATAGAATGAATTTTTGAAAATGAAAACTAGATTGTTTTTAAATTTTAGGATTCTTTTTAAATTTCAACTCTTAAAGACTTTGTTTTTGTTTGGGTCAAAGTTTTGGTTTAGGTGCAGAATATTGGAATTTGAAATTTAGACTATTTTATTACTTTGAAGAATTTTACATTATTTTTTCCAAAGTTTCCTTTATTTTTTCCCACAACTATTTGATCCAGTGTCAATCAATTCGCTGAATCGGAGTAACGAAGAAGCCGTCATCTTCAAGTAATCGGAATTTGACTTGCCAATGGCTCCTCCTCCGGCGAAGATGCAAGAGATCCACCAATTCCTTTCCTCCGCACTCTCCCAACGCGGCCCTTCCGCTCTCCCCTACGACGAGACCACCAAGTCTCTAATCCGTCAACACCTCCTTAATCTAATCTCTTCCTACACTTCGCTCGACCCCAAAACGGCGACGTTTACACACAACGATGGTCGATCCGTGATCCTCCTCCAAGCCGACGGCACAATCCCGATGCCTTTTCAAGGCGTCAACTACAACATCCCCGTCGTGATCTGGCTCCTCGAATCTTACCCTCGCTATCCTCCTTGCGTTTACGTGAACCCTACGCGCGACATGATCATCAAACGACCTCACTCTAATGTCTCTCCTTCTGGACTCGTCTCTCTTCCTTACCTCCAAAATTGGGTTTACCCTAGCTCTAATCTCGTAGATCTCGCCTCTCATCTCAGCGCCGCCTTCTCCCGTGATCCGCCGCTTTACTCTCAGCGCCGTCCTCCTCCGCAACCGTCTCCTTCAATCGGATCTGGATACTCGAGACCACTTCATCCTCGCCAGACAGATGATGCGGCGGAGGTTTATAAGAAGAACGCGATCAACAAGATTGTGGAGATGGTTCATGGTGATCTTGTATTGATGAGGAGTGCTAGAGAAGTGGAGACGGAAGGATTACTGAGTTTACAATCTGGACTTAAGAGAAGAGAAGAGGAGATCAACAATGGTTTGAAGGAGATGGTGAATGAGAAAGAGACCTTAGAGCAGCAATTACAGGTTATTGCCATGAATACTGATGTTCTTGGTTCTTGGATTAGGGAGAATCAAGGGAAAGCTAAGAATTTGCTTGTAGATTTGGATGTTGATGATGCATTTCAATGCATTGACACATTGTCTAAACAGATGTTAGAGTGTACTGCATTGGATTTAGCCATTGAAGATGTTGTTTATTCCATGGATAAATCGTTTCGAGATGGTTTGTTGCCGTTTGATCAGTATTTGAGGAATGTGAGGTTGTTGTCGAGGGAGCAGTTCTTCCACCGAGCCACGGCTGAGAAAGTTAGGGAGATACAGATAGATGCTCAGGTTGCTTCCATTGCAGCTAGGTTGCATTCGTGAAAACTTAGCCAAAGATTTTTGGTGATTACTATTTCTATTCCATTTTTCTGTCTATAGGAATATACACTATACACCAGTGCATATACAAAGTTGAAATCGATCACGTTTTTGGTTTATCTTCTCTGTCATCATTTTTGTCTAGTGAATCAATTTGTTTTTAATTTTGATTTTCCTTCTGCAATTCCCATCTCTCAAACTCTCATTTGGTCTCTCTATAAGAAAATAGTTCTGAGTAAACTCATGACTTCCACTCAAACTATTTCTACATAATTTAGCAAAAGTTCCAATTTCTGGAGGCTTCACTATTGCAAAAAGAAAAATGAGGCACTTGCAATTCTCTTGATAGGATGATAAGTGAATAAACAGTATAAACTCATGAAAATCCACTCAAATTGCAAATGTGAAATGAGTCCAAACTTATGGTATATAATGATACAACATGCAAAATCACTTGATAGGAAAAGGGAAAAAAAGAAACAGAAAACACGAAAACCACATCAAAGTAGAAAAAGTTTCAGATTAGGTGGTAAGCTCCATGATGGCAGAGACTATATCTCCATTAGCGGCCTTGAGAGCCTTAACTGCCCTTGGCTTAGACACTCCTGCTTGGGTCATCACCAGCTCGATGTCCTTTGGCTCTACTCCCTCCTCGTCCACCTCTTCATCATCATCCTGAACAGCAGCTGCAGCTGCAGCACTCGATGTTTCTCCCTGTGATATCACATTGCTGAGGTTGGGAGCCTTGAACTGCTCTGCGGCTTGACTCTGCAGCTGCGAGCTCAAATCCTCTATCTTGGCCTCACCAAAGATCACATATGTATCTGATGCTGGACTCTTGAACACATCAGGTTTTGATATCACAAACAAGATCTGCATTTTTCAATCCGCATTCTATCAATAAATTTTGTAACAAAGGAAACAATAAACACAACAAAGATTGGATTTTCAGAAGACCACAAACATTCTTGCTCTTTTTGACGGTGACACGGCTAACACCAGTGATTGGTTTCATCCCAAGCTTCAACATCGCTTTACGACTCTTTTTCTCACTTCTGCTTTGTTTTGACCGGCCGCCGGCCTCTCCATCATGTCCTGGTTAACAACAAATCATAGGGGCTGTCATGACTCAGCTTATAAGAATTGAAGCCGAATTCCTTATTCTATATTTACCAGAAGAATCAAACATTCACCAGTCAGTAGCATCTACCAAAAACAGGTCTCCAGCTAATGATTCGTACAATTCAGGGGTGATAAAATGGATTAAGCAGATAGGCAAATTACAACAACACTACAGATTTTCATCAAACAGACATATCTGCTACTCCTATACACGTAAGTAAATTCAACATAGCTGCCCGAGTTACAAAAGACATGAATGGAACTAACCACATCAAAATTCGAAACATGTAGCATTTTGGCATATAAATTTATAGAATGCGGCGGCTTCCACACATAATATAAATAGATACTCTTATCGAGTACTGAAAGAGAGCAAAAACAAGACAACTTACCCTCCTCCGCCTCGTCATCGTCGTCGGAATCATCATCATCATTGTCATCATCGTCTTCAACCTCAGGCTTATCAAGCTACAATTTCAGATCAGAAGAAATTAAATGTTTGTCGACTTAAGCAATATGCGACAATCGATATCTGCTGATGGAGTTCTTCAAAAGAAGATTCAGATCTAAAATTGGTAACTCCAGTGCTATAAAAAAATCTAAAACCACTAAGATCGATATAGGAAGAAATCAGTAATATGAATCCAGCTCAATCATTTTCAGACTTTGAGATAACAAGAAACAAAAAAAAGGTAGATAAAAGAGAGAGATAATTACATCGATCTTCTGCTCTTCCAATTTAGCGGCGAGCTCCTCTTTCTGTTCGGCAGTCATGTTTTCAAAAGAGAGAGAAAATTATCGGTGAGTGACGAAACCCTAAAACCCTTTTGAAAGATTGCTTCCAAGGTAAAAATGGTTAAACACCGAGTCGGGTTTGGTTTATAGTTTTTATATATCCTAAACCAGAAAATAGACTCAAAAATTTGGGGACCAAACCAAACCGGAAAGGACAAGACAGTTTGTCTTCAAAAGTCAAAAACTGAATAAAATCAATAAACTCCGCCGTCTGTGGGGATCGAACCCACGGCCACGTGGTTAAAAGCCACGCGCTCTACCACTGAGCTAAGACGGCTTTGATGTTAATTAAAATAAACTTTATATTTAATTGAGGTAATTATCAAGATTTAAAATAAACTTTATATTTAATTGAGGTAATTATCAAGATTGATCTTCTTCCACGCTAGGACCCAAGATCTGACCGTTGGAGCATGAACTCCACAAATCGATAATACATAGTTTCATAAATGAATGTCCATATTTTAATCAGAACCCGCTCCTATATATTATATAATCTCTCCCACCACCAAAATTTGACCGTTGGAGAACATATTACTCTTTGCAAAAGAAGGAAAAAAAGAAAAAGAGATAAAGCTCCCATTGATTCTTTTGCAATCTTCTCCTTCGGTTGTTCCTTGTCTCAATCTCCGACCAAACCAACACTTCCAGTGATTTTGAATAGAACCCAGAAATGGCATCGCCACAGAGTACCAAAACCGGCTTGAATCTGCCCGCAGGGATGAACCAGACTTCGTTGCGTCTGGAGACGTTTTCGAGCTCATTTCGTGGGATTTCGAGTTTATCCTCGCCGTCTAAATCTACTTGCAGCGACAGATTCATACCGTGCAGATCTTCTTCGAGACTCCACGCTTTCGATCTGCAGGATAAGGAACCGACTACGCCGGTTAAAGAGGGAGGGAACGAAGCCTACTCCAGACTTTTGAAATCTGAGCTTTTTGGATCTGATTTTGCTTCTCCTTGTTTGTCTCCTGCAGGTGGTCAAGGATCTGCTTCTTCTCCGATGAGTCCATGTACTAACATGTTGAGATTCAAGACGGATCGTTCCAATTCAAGCCCTAGTTCGCCGTTTTCTCCTTCCATTCTCGGAAATGATAATGGTCTCTCCAGTGACTCGTCTCCGCCTCCGAAACCGCCTCGCAAGGTTCCTAAAACACCTCATAAGGTATTATATCGTTTAGATCTAATCTGTTTATGTGATGTTATTACAGGTTCATGAGAAGTAGAAATGAAAGATTGTTTTGTTTTGATGTGGTCTCAGGTCTTGGATGCTCCTTCCTTACAAGATGACTTCTACTTGAATGTTGTGGACTGGAGCTCACAGAATGTTCTTGCTGTTGGGCTTGGTACTTGTGTCTATCTTTGGACTGCTTCTAATAGCAAAGTGAGTGTTTTGATATACTTGACTAGTTTTAAGATTTGCATAATGTTATTGGTTGTGGTGGATTCAATTAACAGTGAATTTACTGGTTAGGTAACGAAGTTATGCGACCTGGGGCCTAATGACAGTGTATGTTCGGTTCAGTGGACACGGGAAGGTTCATATATATCTATTGGTACAAGTCATGGTCAGGTTCAGGTGTGTTGTTGTTACCTTCCAATCTGTGGTTGTTGAAAGTTTTGTTTGGATGCATTGAAGTTGCTAAAGGTTTAGTTTTGCTGGCAGGTTTGGGACGGAACACAGTGCAAGAGAGTCCGAACCATGGGAGGTCATCAGACGAGAACTGGTGTCTTGGCATGGAACTCAAGGATCTTATCATCAGGGAGCAGAGACAGAAACATCCTTCAACATGATATCCGAGTCCAGAGTGATTATGTCAGCAAACTCGTGGGGCACAAATCTGAAGTCTGCGGTCTGAAATGGTCTCACGATGATAGAGAGCTTGCGTCTGGAGGCAATGATAATCAGGTGATCTTGAGCATAAGCTTATTCAGTGCTCTACAATCTCTGTGTTCCATATCATCAGAGCAAAAGCTATGAACTGCTTTTATTGTTCCAATTCACCAGACCAAAGAGAGTTGGTTAATGAGAGACTTTCAACTGCTCTCTAACCAATTCACAACAGCTCTAATCTGCTAACTACCATAGACCTATAGCTAAGATTTGAACTGTTGATCTTCTTTGAAGCTTATCATATTAACAAACATTGGTGGGTTCTTTTTTTTTGAAACAGTTATTGGTATGGAACAATCATTCACAGCAACCTATTCTGAAGCTGACTGAGCATACAGCAGCGGTTAAGGCAATTACATGGTCTCCTCATCAGAGCAGCCTCCTTGCTTCAGGAGGTGGAACCGCAGACAGATGCATTAGATTCTGGAACACGACAAACGGGCATCAGTTAAACAGCATCGACACTGGGAGCCAGGTCTGCAATCTGGCATGGAGCAAGAATGTTAACGAGATAGTGAGCACTCATGGGTATTCTCAAAACCAAATCATGCTCTGGAAGTACCCATCCATGTCAAAGGTACATAGTTTATTTCACACTTGAAAGCTCATTTCGTGATCTTTTTCTCTCTTCTACTGTATAACTGACGCATCAACCGATGATTGTTTTCTGTAGGTTGCAACACTTACTGGCCACAGTATGAGAGTACTTTACTTGGCTACATCACCTGATGGCCAGACAATAGTGACCGGAGCAGGAGATGAGACCCTGCGGTTTTGGAACGTCTTCCCTTCAGTGAAAATGCAGGTTTGTATTCATTTTTCGAGTTCTGAAATTCCTTCAGACCAGAATCAGATCTTAATGACCATTTTCTGTTTACAGACACCAGTGAAGGACACAGGTCTCTGGTCATTGGGGAGGACACAGATCCGATAATAACTGTGTTTGGGGGAGAACTGCACAGAGAGACAGATAAAGAAGCTGGAATGTAACACGCAAAACCTGCATTCTATTTATTTAATTTGTTCTTTTCCTTTGTAAACTACATAATCCCAGAACATACTTAATACATCTTTTGAAAAAGAGTTACCATTGGATTTCCATTGTATATGAAAGGCATATGAAAGCTTTTACTATCGAAATCCCTGGCAAATCAAGTAAATTTCTCGAGATGATGATCTTGTAGCTTTTGGCCTCAGCCAAGACGCCTTGTTAAAGATGGGCTTGCATATTCGAGCAAAATCTAAACAAAAAGACAGAGTGTTAAATGTTAATGTAGAGAAGAAGCATTTTTCAATTGTATAGTAGTTGGACACTATGTTACAGTTCTTTTCCGTACCTTGAGCATCCTCACTCTCTAAAAGCTTGATCACAAGATGACCTCCATGCCTAAGTACACCACGACGACTTTCGTTGCTTGGAACCTCATCGCCTCCATCATTATCATCATCAGGTGACTGAGAGAGGACAGCTTGACCAACAGCCAAATCAAGTGCTCGCATTCCCAATTCAGCAGACAGAGCTGCATCTCTAGTGGTAATTCCAGATACTGAGTGACACATATCTGAAAGAATGACTGAAAATCCCAATTCCTGCACCACAGAGCAATCCATAACTTGTGTTACAACAGTTTTATAGAAAACAAAAACATCAAGCATGGGCAGGGAACAGCTTAGAAACCAAGTCCCGAACCCCAACATACAGTTCAAGAACAAGAAAGATCCTAACTTTTCATGACTATTGCTGTTATCATCAACAGATAAAAGTCACAGAGACAGTTTCAGAACATTTCCAATCATGAATTCTAATAATCACCTGAGGCGATAACTCCCGAATCTTTTGCCTGGGAAAGTTTAAAACATCGGCGGCAATGGTTTGCACTCGAGAATCACACTGTGGAGGAACCTTCACCTTCTGCTCTGAAATTAAAAAAAAAAGCTCATGGATTCACACAGTTTAGAGCATAAAGATTACATTTTTGAAGCTTCCTCTGACCTTTATATCCATACCGACGACAATTCCACCACTTTTAAGTGGACCTAAGCTTTGGCAAGCGACCTGAACGGAAGCATAACAAGAAATTCAAGTTTAGGCCTCTTTACACAGAATTCGAAACTTGGAATTGATGGAATCTAAAAAAAAAAGACCTGAAGCCAAGCACCAGGCGCGCAACCTAGGTCAAGAACAGAAGAGCCTGGTTTGATGAGCTTGTACTGTTTTTGAATCTGTAGAAGCTGTAGTTGCAGAGACAGAGAGAGAGAAGAGTCAATGTAAGAAGAAGAAGACGAAGCAGAGGAGGGTATGAATGTAATTATGACCTTGAAAGCAGAGCGAGCAACATAGCCAAGACGTTGAGCTTCTCTGTAGAAAAAGTCCGGCACACCTGCCCCACTCATCTCCTCCGGCGCCGACAACAACCGATTTCTTCTGCTTCCCTTTTTTTTGTTTTACCAAAACCTTATAAACCGGGTTTATTGAACCATAAAATGCCCACATTTTTATGTATTTCAAACTTGTCAAAAAAAAAAAACCTCGAGCTATTTCATTAACCAATGTAATTCAAGGTATGCAAGACTAAGATAAACCAATAGAAATTTAAATTAGAGAGGTTCTTAAATATGTGAGTACTCATCTAATTATGATAAACTAATGTTATATCGGTGAAATCCATTGGAACTTGGACTTTTTACTTGATTTGTCTTCTAATTAATTTTGTTTTACAGCAATGTAATCCTTTTTCTCAATTTGAAAGTTGTATTAATTTAACATGAAATAATATTAGCTAAATTCAGAAAATAAAACTCAAATTTTCCAAAAGCAAAAATTCATTAAAAGTTTAAAGACAAAATTAATTAAAAAAAATTAAAACTGATATTCATTTTCAATTTGGTGTTAAGTGTAAAAAAAATACATAATTTTGTTTATGGAAATAAATACATTAATGTATTGTTGACATTATGTAAATTTCTTAAGATACGTTTCCATTTGTGGTGCAAAATAGCGAGCATAGAAGAAATACATTAATGTATTTGGAGATTTTGTAATCTCTTTAAGATATCTTTCTATATAATGTGTAAAATAACGAAGATGAGAAAACACATGGCACAATTATATCCTTAGGGAGATAAATTTTGTGTATATACAAAGACTTGAAACTCGTTAAGATAAAAGTATAACAAAACGATAACAAGGATAAGATATGGAGGCTGAAACTAGTAGTTCTGGACATCGACGACAGAAACGTCCACGACAGAGGAGATCGTCGGAGGTGATCAGTTATGAGAACAGCGTTGCAAATCTGTCAAAGGAAGGTAAAGAGACGTTGATGATTGTGAGTCGCAGAAGGCAACTGAATAAAATCCCAAATACGTCTTGTACTGTGTTTGATAATACGTGTCCTCGTTACAACTGGCTTCGTTCTGGTTGGATCGCTGAAGAGCGTCTTAAGCCCCATGACCGACTTTACCGGGTAATTCTATTATTCTTTTCTTTTGATATATCTTGTGATGGAAAATTAATATGCTATCAACTAAGTGATAGTAGTTTAGTTGTTATCGTCATGTAGATTTAGATTTTCTACTAGGCTCACTTTCTTATTGTCACCGCGAAATTCACAATTCACGAGTTTTAAGAATTCGTAATCTATGTTTGGGGATGAAATCTCTCTTTTATGCGAAAAAAGTGTATTCAGTTTTTCAAGAAAATATATTGTATCATACACTTTGGCAAGTATGATTAGACGATAGTCTCAAGTCTAAGAAAATATATGCAGATTCATATAGTTTCTTCTTTAAATCTCAAGCTCACTCTAAAAACTTTTTTTTTTCTTTGCCAACTCTTAGTTTTTACTTCATATCTGTTACGTTTTAATATTCGTTTAATTTCAATGTGCAGTATTTTTACGATCCTTTAGGGCAAATGTATGGTACTCGGGGAGAAGTGGATCAAATCTATGCAGATATTGAAAAATCGCGCGCAATAGTCGTTTTCAACAAGTAATCTATTTTGTAGAGCTAAGTTGTTGTGTATTGATGAATTTATGGCCATATTATGTAAACGGCCAAAATTTTCAAATCCAAATTATTTAGATAAAACAAATTATGTATTTTTTTTTATTATGAAAATCAATCGAGGATTTCATTGTTTGGTGTTTATTTAAATTGGTCTTATTTGTTTTTTTTTTGGTTACTATTATATTGTGTATACAAAACTAAATTTGGTGTTTCACGGCTAAAACAATAATTTGAGAGGGAGTTGCTAGTTAGGGATTATATTTAATCAACAATTTTACATCTTGGTTTTGAGGAATCAAAGTGTAACTAACCTATTGTATAACAAAGTTGCAACTAGGCCTGGGCGCTCGGTTTTTATAACTTCTACCAAATAGATAATGAAATACTTTGAAAACGATTAATCATTGACAAAAAAATTCAATAATTGGTAATACTTTTCATTTACGTTTTTGGGAGTAAAATATATGTACTTAATTTTGTAATGTGTCTTTAACGAGCCAAACTTCCAACTTCTGGCAGAAACACACTCTGTTTCTCAAATTTCTAAATTTGAAATGGAATTAAAAATATTTGTTCAATAATTTTGTAATATATAATTCATTTTCATGAAATTTGAGTTTCGATTTGAACTCAAATAGAGTAGTTGGATCGAGCAACAAAGACTGAAACAAGAGTAGCTACACATGATTCTCCAACTTGAATGATTTCTGTAGTGTGAGCATTTTAGATGTTTGTTTGTGTAATGTGTTTATTTTGTATAAGTATTAGCATTTTTTTAGATGTTTGTATCAGTGTGAGCACAAAAGTTACGTTTGTGTGCATGTTTACCTTTAGTGTATGTGTTCGGGTAATGCGTTTATATGTATGTTTATGTTTAGTGTTTGTGTTCGTCTAATGCGTTTATGTGGGAGTTAAAATATATTGGAAAAGAGAGAGCTAGTAGTGATCACACTACACAATCAAGTAAGAAATAATTAAGGAAATGTAGCATATATATAAACAATACGAAAAGACAGAAGTAAGCAGAGTGGAATCAAGGAAGCAAACAATACATTAAGGAAATAAAGAAACAAGCAATGCACTAAGAAAATGAATTAAAGAATCAAATAAACAAAGCATTAAAGAATCACAAAAAAAAAAAATCAAATAAACAAAGGTAAGCATGTAAAGAAGCAATCTAGAAAACAAAGAAGCAAAAAAAGAAAAAGAAACAAGTAATGCACAAAGCAGAATAATCAAACAAGCAAAGAAACAAGTAAAGCACTAAGCATAGGAATTATCAAACAAGCAAAAAAAACAAGTAATGCACTAAGCAGAGTGATCAAACAAGCAAAGAGACAAGTAATGCACTAAGTAGAGAAATCAAACAAGCAAAGAAACAAGGATTTCATTGTTTGGTGTTTATTTAAATTGGTCTTATTTGTTTTTTTTTTGTTAGTATATATTGTGTATTCAAAATTTAATTTGGTGTTTTACGGCTAAAACAATAATTTGAGAGGGAGTTGCTAGTTAGGGATTTTATTTAATCAATAATTTTACATCTTGGTTTTAAGAACCAAAGTGTAACTAAGTTTTAACCACAATCAGTAATAGATGTGATTAGAACTTAGAACACAGTAAGGCAAGCAGAGACTAATTTATTCTTCTATAACCTAAGATTTATAAGAGATGTACATTAACATAAAAAGAACTTACAAAACATAAGTAGAATCCAGTTAAAGAAGAAATACATACCTCCTCGCCCAAACGTCAGGTTCTTGTAGTATGCAGCGTTTTGAATATTTTAAACGTATAGTCAAGACTCAGCAAGACAGAGAATTAAATACTTAATTCATAAAGTATCATCCGTATTTAATAAAGATTCAACAGAAGTTTGAATTTCACATTCTTGGGATGTCTTTAGACAATCCTTACAAGCAGAACATTGAATGTTATTATGATGCCATAGCCACAACAAACTATCTTTTAATAGACAATCAAACTATAGAGATAGATTTCTCCAATCCTTTACTTACGGACATAAATCGACAAGCATATGATCTTAGCTTCTGTTAGGAAACATCGGACTATGTTGTCCCAGCTACAGCGATATATCTTTACTCGGACTGTCGGACAATTGCCTTATTTAGGGACTTTTTTATTCTCCATCAGTTTGCAGAACATTGAATTGTATCGTTTAAGTAGAGAACTGAAATTCTCGGAACATCATTGTTCAAGCCTTAATAAAGACCGCTCTTTGCAGAATTTTGAAGTTTATATCAAGCTGTCCCAGTGCAGCAAGACAATAGAACTATAAAGACTGGTTTCTCCAATCCTTTACTTCATACATAGATCGACAAGCATATGATCTTAGCTTCTGTTAGGCAACATCGGACTATGCTGTCCCAGCTCCAGCAATAGATATTTAATCGGACAATTGCCTTATTAAGGAATTTTATTCTCAATAATTTGCAGAACATTGAACTGTATCGTTTAAGCAGAGTATTGAATTTCTCGGAACATCATTGTTCAAGCCTTAATAAAGACTTACCATAGCAGAATTTTGAAGTTTATATCAAGCTGTCCCAGCACAACAAGACATAGATTGACAAGCATCTGTTACTACGAGCAGAATTTTGAAGGTTATATCAAGCTGTCCCAGCACAGCAAGACATAGATTGACAAGCATATGTTACAATGAGTAGAACATTGAACGTTATTATGCTGCCCCAGCCACAGCAAACTATCTTTTAATAGACAATCGAGATTCCAACCTCGGAACACCATCAAACATAAGTCCTATTGAAGAACATTTATGCTCCATCAATTTGCAGAGAATTGAATTTCATATCTCAGTGAGATGTATAGTTTAAGCAGAGATTGAAGTTCTATATAGCAGAATATTGAATGTTAATGCTGTCCCAGCTCCAGCAATATATCTTTAATCGGGCAATTGCCTTATCAAAAGGACTTTTATTCTCCATCAAGTAGCAGAATATTGAACTGTATCGTTAAAGCAGAGAATTGAATTTCTCGGGACATCATTGTCCAAGCCTTGATAAAGGTTGATCTTAGCAGAGATATTTGAAGTTTATATCAAGCTGTCCCAGTCCAGCAAGACAATAAAGCTATATTTGTAGAGATTGATTTCTCTAATCCTTTACTTAGGGACATAGATTGACAAGCATATGATCAAACTACAGACATAGATCGACAAGCATATGATCTTAGCTACGGACATAGAACGACAAGCATATGATCTAGCTTTTCTGTTTGGCAACATCGGACTATGCCGTCCCAGCTACAGCAATACATCTTTAATCAAACAATTGCCTTATTAAAGGACTTGACTTCTCCATATATTTGCAGAATATTGAATTCTATAAGCAGAGAATTGAATTTCTCGGGACATCATTGTCCAAGCCATAATACATGCTGATCTTAGCAGAATTTATGAACTTTATATCAAGCTGTCCCAGTACAGCAAGACAATAGAACTATAGAGACTGGTTTCTCCAATCCTTTACTTACGGACATATATCGACAAGCATATGATCTAGCTTCAGTTAGGCAACATCGGACTATGCTGTCCCAGCAACAACAACATATCTTTAATCGGACAATCGCCTTATTAAAGGACTTTTATTCTCCATCAGTTTGCAGAATATTGAATTGTATCGTTTAAGTAGAGAATTGAAATTCTCGGAACATCATTGTTCAAGCCGTAATAAAGGCTGCAGAATTTTGAAGTTTATATCAAGCTGTCCCAGTACAGCAAGACAAGAACTATAGAGATTGATTTCTACAATCTCTTACTTACGGACATAGATCGACAAGCATATGATCTTAGGCAACATCGGACTATACGGGACAATTTCCCCAAGTAAGAAACCGGACTGACACAATTATATAATGTGTTATCCTTTTCTTTTGGGTTTGAAGAAAACAGGAAACTTTAAACAAACTAAAACCTAAGACAAAAAAAAAAAACTTTTTAAGTAAAGATCCCTCGAAAAAGAAGAAAACGTAAATCCAAAAGAGGGTTTTTCGATTTGCGAGATTTTGAAATCAATTGAAAATCTGAATTTGCAAACAAAGGTTTCAAATTTATGAAAACTAGAATCACGAAAGTTAGAAAAGCCCTCGAAAAAAAAGAATCCAAAAGAGAGGGCTTTTGATTTGCAGAATTAAATTAATCAGAAAACCCTAATCTGAAACAAACAAAAAAAACGTAAAATCTTAAAAGAGAAATACAAGTTTTGAAATTGAAAACACTAAGATGAAAACCTAATCGAAGTTTTGATTTTGGAAAATAAAAGTTTGAAATCTAAGAAAAACATAATCACGAAACTACTAGAACCTACACGGAAGAAAAACATACACTATGCATAAACAAACCCAGATTCAAAAAAAGGTTAGTTCTGCATAATCAAAAACGATACCTGAAGATGCTTCGGAGAAACTCCAGAGAAAAAAAAGGAAACGAGAGCGAAAGAAGAAAATTGAAATTGTGAGAATTATCCACGAAAGGTTAATTATGATTGGGTTATATAGACAGAGCTCCTGATCCTAGTTATGATGGGCTTAAGAGCATAGGCCCATATCTTCGTTTCATAATTTCCTTTTTTTTACCCTTTTCCTTTTTTTTGGCATCTTTTATTAATATTTTAATAATTTTCTATTACAATTTCCTTTTCTAATTTTCTTGGTCACACGTATTAACATTCTATAACTAAAAAGAACAATGAACAACACGAATCCAAGAAATCACCATGTTCGTTGTTATTTTACTCAACACGTCAAATAGAACCGCCACATCAACTTTTCTGCAAGATTGAATAGTATAAATATAATCATAAAAGAAACTTAGGTATAACTTTAACAATCAGAAAACAAACAGACCATACAGATTCGAGTACTCAAAGTTACACTGCCATAGATTGAATTGAATGATGAACAAAAAAATAAAAGAATTGTCTAAAAATTACATGTCCCCTTTTTCCATGGACCAACCACCAATATCACTGTATTACATAATCAAATCAACTAGAAATTTGGAATGAACAGACGTACCATAAAAGTAACCAAAAGTGCCAAGGAACGTCTAGTTTCTACCAGCTATGATTACAAAAAAAAAAAAATGTCTTCTTTTCAGAAATTAAGTATGGTTCTGTACTTTTGTTGTTTGCCTTTGTACAGTTGCCCACTTTGGTTCCTTAGTCGTCAAGTGAAAGTTATTGTTATTAACATTCTCCTTCTTTACACGGACGAACCTGATTCAACCACCATTGTTGTACTTGTAGCCACCTGATGTTTCCCGTTCTGTTTCATTTGGTGCTGTGACCAAAACCTATGTGCTCCTAAGACTCTGTCTAGCAGATCTTGAGGAACTGGTTCTCCTCTTCGTTGCTGTGGTGATATACTTGCTGTGTGAACCAACGTTTTCCATTTGTCCTGCAACAAAGCACAAAGTTATTGGAACCATTTAGCTACAAATTGTAGTGGCAAAGATTCAAAGTGTGTGTGATCATTTTCTGATATGTGTTCTCATACCTTCAAGTCCACATAGGTTCGATGACTTGCATTTTCAAAAGAACGCAACTTCACATCACGCCATCTGTGAAATAAGATGATGATCTATCATTAGTTTGACCCCATAACCATGGTCCATATTATCGTATTAACCATCATCAACCAAAACAGTCTTTTTACCTTCCAGTCCCAACTTCTTCAACTGCTCGTACTAGAGCTTCTACCTCTGTAACAGAGAATGGTCTCCTGGTTCTGCGCTGTGAAAGCTCTGTACGCTTAGGTTTCTCGTTAACTGGAAAAAGTGCAAGAGCCTCGGATTCCAAGGCCGAAACTAGAACCAGCGCTCTTGAATCTGATGAAGGTTGTTCATCAGCTGCTGATATGTCACTCGGATGTGGGACTAATTCATGATTGTTCTCCACACTATTTCCCAAATTAATCAGGGGATCTTTATCTTGGAGAGGGATAGGAATTCTAGTATCTAACGAGGGAGAAGCTGCGGACCTAGCAAGAGCGAATGATTTTCCTTAGGTATACCTCTAGAGCTTCAAATTTATCCATACACAAAAGTAAAACTTGCAGCGACAAAAATATATAAGAGCAAGTTTGTTAGTACCTTTCTGACAACTTTGTAGAATCAGTTGGCACAGAAACGACAGGAGTTTCAGAACAAAGAGGTACAGGCAGTGTTTCCAGACCAGGCTCCAATGTGAAGCCAAGGTTGCCAAGATTTTCTCTACACGAAAGACCAGTCTGTGATAGTGTGTTGTTGTCATCTCTAACCTTCTTCCCTTGGACTAACACCCCAATACTTATTCCACCACCGAGTAAAGCAGTAACAGCCTCCTTCACTGTCCTCTGCAACCAAAAAGATTATGTAAATAACACACTTCATCATTGTACACAGCAGAACAAAAAATCTAAAGAGAACGGTAGGAAAAGACATTTAATCACGCACCTTCAATAAGCCTACTGTTGCTGTTTCTGGAACTTCAACAACAAGCTCCGGAATCCTAAGGGACTTGATGCTGAACTTTACTGCAAACAATGAAATAACATGAGACCCACATATCATGTCTCGGTCAATAAGACTGTGAATTATCAACTGATCAAGTACCACGAGAGTCTTTCGAAAGAAAACTTATTTTTGCAGCAGAGAAATCACCAATTTCTGCATTTAACAAAGAAGCCAAAAATCATGAATCACAACCATATCAGCCAGGTAATAAAGCATCTGGATATAGGCTGATATGTACCTGATTCTCCCTTTTCAGGTGAATTGGAAACACTTTCACTACTGAGCCCTCCATCATAATTAACCACTAACCCTTTGGCAGACAATCTTCTCTTCTTATGAACGGTCTCACGCTTCCATGGGTTGTAACCATAACATAATTTTCTCTTGCGGTACAGAGCCTTCAAACGACCATCTAGACAGATATCCACAAGCAATGTAAGGGCAGAGCGGCAGCAAAGAGAAACGCAGTAATATATATGATACTAACCTGTTCTAGTGTCTTCAAAACACTTCAACTTGGAGATTGATCTCCCGCCGTATTTTGTCATCACCGACTGCATTATTCTTCTATTTCCAACCCGGAAGGGAGGCCTATATGACTTACATTTGTCACTAAATTTATAATACTTACAATAGTTTTCGTCATCATCTCTACAAACTAACTTAGAATGATTCCTATATCCTTCAAAAGAATCATTAGGGAGTTGATCCGTGCATGGTGGCAATTTTACATCTCCATTCAGATGGACCGATTCTGGAGACTGCAAATGTAGTTGACTTGGATCCTTTAAGGCACCAGTTGCTTTTCCTTGTTCAGACCCGGCATCCTCATTAACAACACATGTTTCCTCCCCTACCAGGGACTTCAAACCACACGCCGTCTTACAATCAGAAACCGGTGTTTGCTCCAAAATGCAATCATTTTCCAAAGACGAAAATGGCAAACACGTCACACTAGTATTTTCACTAGTCGACTTTGAAGCTGGGTTTCCTTGATCGAAAAACTCGAATTTACAAGGCTTGTTATAGCCATCTTCAAGTTCTTGCTTAACCACTCCACCCAAATGATCAAGATTATCACCTTCAAATGCATAGGTAGACGTTGAGGAACTTTCACTTTCTTCCAGCAACTTTCCAGCAAGAGAAGCGAGCAAATCAATAGCACAGATCTGACTGTCATCATCAGCTCTCTTAGCTGATACCTTCCTCTACAACAGATAAACAAAATTCATCAGAGACATATTAAAAAAAACAGAGAAAACAAAATCCAAATGAAGCACTATGATCTTTTACCCTGCTTGAACGAGGAGCCTTGGGAATCTTTGGGAAATCAAAACCATTAGAGCCACAACTTAACTTCCTTTTGACCACCATCTCTCAATTATGCATAACAAAACAACCTGCAAAATATTTTCACCACAAAACTTTTAATCTCATGATGATCAACTCCAGCAAAATTAAGCTAATCAGTATAATTTGAACAAATTGTGAAACTAATGATCTATAGATCCGATGTCAAATGCAAAATCAGGAAGATAAAACTAACCCCTATACAGATTCAGATCATTAATGAACCCCCAAACCCTTGATCAAAGTTTTTTTTTAAAAAAACATGCAAAAATGCAGCGAAACAAGCAACGTATCGCTGAAACGCAAAAACTGAGATCAAAGAAACAAAAGTAACGCAAATGTTCACAATTTACGTACAAACAAACGAGAAACATGACCCTACTGATCAGATCTCGATTGTCAACTTCTGACAAGCCGGCAAATATTTATCCGACATCAGATTTTGTCAGATCGAGGTTAAACTCAGAAAACAGAATTGAGATCATGAATTCTGATGCAGAAAAAAAAAAACTCACCTAATTAGCCAACAACGATTCCTGGATCACAATCTCGAGCCAGTTAATTATAGATCACGCAAACTGAATAATTACGCTACCTTTACCCAGTAAATGATCCTCTCACGAATCTCTGATTAGAACAATTGTGCTATACAATGAAAAAATTTACAGAGACTTTGAAATTCTAAGATTTAAGAGAAAAAAGATTTAGCGATCGTCCTTGTCTTTCTCTCTCTCTCTTCTAGAATAGAAATAACGAAGAAGACATAAAACCCTTTGAAAAGAAAAAACCAACAACTGAAAAAAAGCTTAAACCCCCGTTTGAAGAAAATAAATACACACAGTTTTTGTAAACAAGAGAAAAAAATAAATATTAACAACGCAACCGGATGTGGCAGTTGAAGGATATTGGTTTCACCGGCTAAAGCCAGTCACTCTTCTTACCATTTTTTTGTTTTTTAACGACACGTGGAGGATCCTCTCACTACACGAAACCTATTTTCTTTGTCATTGTCAGAAAAAAAAAAAAAAAGAGTTAATTTCGGGATTGGATAATAATTATAATATTCCCATTTTGAAGGGAATATTATGAGGCTGTGATACCGCGTGGAACCCCTTCTTTTACTGTTCCGTGCACGTTTTTACATCATTGGTCCACGTGTTTTATCTTGCTGACGTGGTTTTACACCTGGAATTTATTTTGCCTATCAGAAATTAATAATTGTCGCGAGTGGTGGTTCGTTTAATTCGATTCTTTGCTTTTAAGTCTAGTTATTAGGTCCTCTTAGGTAGAGTAAGGTTAACATGATTCGAAACTATTGAATTCTTTTTCAGATATTTGATTATTCTTCATTAAACATAAATGTGGTACATGATTAAGCTTAAATACAAACTAAACTAAACCAAAGACACTAACCAAACTAACCATAACTAAACCAAGTATATACATTCTAATACTCCCCCTCAAGATGGAAGTATTCCATCTTGGACTTAAAGAACAGGAACCATGTGTATGCAGGGAGTGACTAAACCAACAATCTCGGCTCTGTTTTTGTAAAAGAACTGGATAAGCAAAGAAGTGTCTCATCCTGTCCAAGTCATCTTTGTCTCCTGCACCATCTTGTTCACCAAGCGCAGGTTGTAATTGTGATTGCAGAACTGAAGATAAGAGGTATGGCAATGGCATTGCCTCAAAATTAAACTGGTTCCCAATGTAGAATTGGCAGCAAGAAAGAGGTAAGAACCGTTGAAGTGCAGTGCGAACAGTAACCAGAAGAAGACCTTGAACTTGTTCCCCAACTTCTTCAGTAGAAATAAAAGAAGAAGGCATGATCTTTGGAGTATTGAAGCCACTATCAATTCCATTAATCAAAGCAGCCATATTAGTGAATCTGCTTGACCATAGCTCCCCCTGACTTGTGACACACCTTGATGAAGAATGGTTTTCAATAAAATCCAGCCATGAAAGCAACAAGGACAAGAAACAGCACTGATCAGATGTGGTTTCCATCTTGATAAACTCTTCATTAGGCCTTTGAAACTCATCTTTTAATCTCCATAAACCAACTAAATGAACACACAATAAGTCTTGAAGCAATCTCACAAACTCAGAGGTAAAAATAGGACCAAATGAATCCTTGAAAAAGAAACTGAATCTTCTACGTTTACGAAGAGCATAAACCAGAAACGTGTTATCAATGGTGCATAGTCTTGAAGAGAGCTTCAAATCATGATCATCAAATCTGAATCCTAACCAATTTCCATCAATCTTAAGCGCCAGATTCTGAGTAAAACTATCTAACCAAGAGTTCATCTCTTCAACAAAAAAGGTACATTCCCAAATTCTCCATACGACAATATCATCATCAACTATGAAGGTTCCACAATCTTTATACAGAGAGTGAGAATGCAGAATCCATACCAAATTAATGAGTTTGCACCATGAAACTGTTAAGAGTGAGCTCTCCGGTGGTCGCGACTGAGTACCAAAATAGAATTCATGATTTGGCTTGAAGTTGTTATCACCAAAGGAAACACGATCTGTCAATTCAGATGAATCTCGAGCTAATATCAACTTCCAATGAGACGCAAAAGCCAATAGATCAACCATAGCTCAAAACCAAAGAAGAAATCGAATCAAATAATGAAACGATTGAAGAAACGCGATCGAAATAGAAGTATCGATCGGAAGAAGAAGCTGGAGGACATCCAGACCGAGAAAAGTCGCGTCCGACTATAACAAAGTGTAATCGATAGCTAATCGATTGGAGAATGAATCAGAGAATTCTTGAGGAAAAAAAACGAACACGATACGAAGAATCGGTCGTATACAGAGCAATTGAAGCTCAATTTGAAGGAGAATAAAAAAAATGAAAAAGAAGAAATCGCAGATCGGAAAACTCAACCAATCCGAGAATGAAACCGATCAATCTAATCGGATTTGATCGGGGATGACGAAAATCGAAGCATATACAGCTTCGTCGTAGAAGAAACAACTCGGAATTGAAGATACCAAGCTGAAAAAAGAAGAAATCGAAGATCGATTCTTATGGAAACGAAAAAAAAAAAAAAAAAAAAAAAAAAATGAAACACCAGATCCGAGCTTCGATCACAGAGATTGAGCAATCAAACGAAGCGGAATCGAGCAGAGATTCCGAAACCAAAACGATTGAATCGAATCAATCGAAAAAAAAATGGACGAATCTCAGAAAATTTTCAGCGGAAGAATGTTGAATGAAGAAGACGATGAAAGCTCTGATACCATTTCAGATATTTGATTATTCTTCATTAAACATAAATGTGGTACATGATTAAGCTTAAATACAAACTAAACTAAACCAAAGACACTAACCAAACTAACCATAACTAAACCAAGTATATACATTCTAATATTCTTCCCCATTAATATTTTCAAAAGCTTTATTTATGACTTTTTGTTGGTCAAATATTAATGTTGGGTAAGTTTATTCAGAGTTTGCGATGAATCGTTTAATATTTGACTGGAAGCCATGATTAACAGTTTTCCTAGCAGTCGAAACTTTTCCTTACAAGTTACAATGAAATCGTTTAATATGACATGAATGAAGGTCAAATAGTACATTTAGGAAACATTATAGTGTTAAGCATATTCCCTATTGGACGGAAAAGAGCATATTCTCAGTCGTATCATTTTTTAAATTACTCGGTAAGACGGATATAGGAAAATTTAAATAAATCAAAATTTTATGTTGTTGTATATGAGATCCAACCACCTAACAAAACGAGAATATTCCATTGTAATTTGAAAGTCAGTTGGCATAAGCTTATCTTAAGATATACTAGTAAAATAACAAACAAATAAAATAAAACAAAAGTACTAAAATATGTATATATAGAAAGACAAGATTTCACATGGTTGATTGTCACACTCATACATTGTCTTGTTTTTTTAATACGCCGATAATATTGGATTTATATCCATGTCGTTGTGTTTAGAAGAAATCCATGTGTTTGTGTTTCATGTAGATGTGATATAGTCTATGTACACACATATATTGCCAACGGAACATTTTCTGAATTTTATAATATGATGAGATCTCGTATATACATATAAAACATACCAAGTTGTTCTTCCAACTTCAAAGTTCGATAATGTTATGGGAATTAATCATATACACTGTTGACGAAGACAACTAATTAATATCATCTAAGGTGTATTTTTGATCCCAATGTTTTTAAACATCAACAACGAATGTGTGTAGGAGGCAGAAATATTTTTAAAAAGAATAGCACAAAAATCGAAGAATTTCATGCATTTTGCTTCAGCGGAAGAAGCATATATACTATATAGATCTGGTCTTTATTCGTTTGCAAGTTCGTTCGTTTGGTTGAACAGCTTTTTTTTTTCTCCTTTAAACTTTTGTTTTCTCTGTCACCAAGTTGAAGAAAAGCAAGCACGTATTATCGTTCATCACATGGTTCTCATATCCTGGCAACATATCGATATTGATATAAAATTCCGTTTGCCCAAAAGAATCTCAATAACTTACATTATACACAATCTTAACATTAAACCAAAAAAAAAACTTACATTTACACTAAATCTACGTTTAATTTGAAACTGTGGCTTTGAGACGTACGGTTACGTATTCTTCAAGGCCGTATATATTCGTTGAGGTGGTTGAAATAAACTTATTCGACATGTCAACTTGGGCTTCATCTCCAATCAAATGTTCTTATCGTTCAGATCTTGTGTGTGTTATGGACAATAGATCTATGGGTGTGTTTGATTTCATCGTTCCTACAGGCTACGTACACAATAAAAAGAGAAGTCACTATATATTAAAATAATGTAAAGCAATTTTTTTTATGAAAAATGATGACTTTTTAGCTTGTTAGTCTCATTGCGACTTTTCTTTTGTTTCATTAAATATGAAATCTAGAGCTAATTTTAAAGTTTAAGATATTACAAGATAATCATTCATTTAAATTAGTGCACACTTCATCAAAATAAAATAAAAAAGTTAGTGAACACTAACACTTGTAAATATCATCAAGAAATATACTTCTTTCTGTTCAAATCTTAACTCTAAATATGATCTTATAATAATGAAATATTAAGTTAAATTATATATTAATATTAACGGGTGAGATAATTTTTAGCTTACCAATTAAGACAATACATGAAGATTACCAAAAAAAAAAAGACAATACATGAATGCCGCGTCAAACATATCCGTATTAGGCTAGGTCGTCGAATTACCGAATTTCTCAATCACTAGAAAACGACATGTTTTTTGCGCCAAAACCAGCATAAGTCGTTCTAGAGTGCATGCATTGTCACTGACTCACTGTCCTAAATGTAGGAAATCATCATCTCTTTCACCCGATGTTTAATAGCATCCATAATGTTTTATGCAGAATTGAGTAAGCATTAAGTTTACTCATACAGAGATAAACACGCACATCATTGTTCGATCATGCCCGATACACTTAGTTCCGAAAAAATGTGACACATTGCAAAGCTACATGGTTATGCCAAAGCTATCAATATTATACCTTTTCCACCGAAAACACGCCAGAGCCCAGAGTTGATTGAGCCGTTCCCAATCTCAGATTCATGTCCTATGCGTAAATATATAGTCCCATATAAAATAAACTTTGGTTTTTGACCAGAAGCGCGATACAAACATAAATTTTCCACCAATAAAAAGACAATTTTCCAAAGAATACGATTTTTCTGTTATGATTGGAAAATGGGTCGGAAACAGAAATAGCTAGTAATAGTAAAATAAATTATGTATTAAATCATGGGTCCAAGTGGGAGGTGGATGCGTGAGTGAAAAAGATGCCACTAGTAAGAAGTAGTTCAACTGTTCAAGTAACCTTTTAATTAAAGAGAAAGAGTTGCGTGAAGAACAATCTATAACCGTCAAGGCGTCAACTATGACTAAAACTATAATAAAAGAAGTAAAGATGCAAAACTCAAACGTAAAATGGATTTCCTCGTGCCGAAAGATAAAAATTACACGTATATCTTATTAATTATTAGCATCACATCATCATCATCATAATATTATTGTCATCACCATCATAAATTCATATTTCATAATGATGATGATGAATTGATGATGATGATTAGGCAATAAAAACATTGGGCTTTTTAAAAGTTTGAGTTTTCAGATGGGTTGCCTCATCATTAATAAAATTGGGCTTTTCAAGAGTGGAATTTGCTTCTGATTGCAATAATTTAGTCTTGGGCCTAGTAATGTTGGAGAATACTTGCGTTTCCTTGAGATAGCGCAAGTACTCTCGACATTTTAGAAAGAGTTCGATAGTTTCTTTTAGTCTACATCTCTTCAAACAAATCAAGTAAGTGAAGCAAGTGTTCTCTTTAACCACGTCTGATTCTATCATTTCTCCAAAGTTATCGGATTGGCTCCAACCAGTTGTATCGGCCGATTACCCAAAGGACTAGTTGGTCTCATCGAATGAGTAATGAATTAGTTTCTTTTGAGGGAATGATTTTTTGCCGGAAATAGAGGTTAAACGTTGAGTTCACCTAATACGTAACTTTGCAGGAGTTGCACAGCACCATTTATAAACAAAAGTTAATCAAATGTGAAAATGAAGTATGACCCATTTCTTAATAGACTTGTCACCGATATAGTCAAGAATGTTAGCGGAAGCAAGATTTGAATATTGTCAATTACACATGATAGACTTATGTTTCAACCACCAAGATTCAATTACGCTCAACCAATAGTTTGGGTCTGGGAGCCCTTGATCGATACTTGAGAGTTAGCAAACAAGAACGATGGACAGAGTTAGCAAACAAGAACGATGGACGATTATGCCGGTAGAATACTTACGATCAAGTGAGTAGAATCACCCAGTTACTGTCGTAATGAACACGATACCCATAAACACACTAAATATTTACAATCAAATATATAGCATAAGAACAAAGTTGTCTTTCACAACATTGACACACAAGAGTCAAAATGCTTACTACCCGTTTCAGACATTTTGATTACACAATTACATTAGTCCTTAGTAGCAAACATACATAACTAAATCCACGATCACCAGCATTCCCATTACCGGTTGATCGCAAACCTTAAAAACCCAAAGTGAAATGCTGCTGATCCAAAAGAGATTTTCGGATACTTGTAGCATCATTCACTGTTCTACACAACAATGGAAACATCAAAAGAGAAATAAATACCTCTTTTTTTCTTTCTTTTTTTAATGGTTTTTCAGGTTGATTGATATCTCTCAAGATGAGCAATGAGGACAACGTATCAATCCATTCTCATTGCAGTCGGGACATCTCTTGAGCCTATCTTCATCCTCATCAAACAGTTTCTTGCTCCCACTACAATTCGAACACGGAACAAATCTGATGTCCCCGCAGCAATGGCAAACAAACCCTGGTTGTCTCATCGGAAACTCTTTAAGAATCTTGGCGAGCTCGCCAATCTCGAACAAACTCTTGATCACATCAGCACCACCGACATATTTTCCCATAATGAAAACTTGAGGCAAAGACACACTCTTCTCTCCCATTGCAATCTGCAACTCTTTCCTGTAAGCTATATCCATGGAGACATCACGCTCATCTATCCAAACCCGAAACCCTCTAAATATCATTCTCACAGCATAGCAATCCTCATATGTCCGCCTAATCCCTCTCAAGCTAGTAAAATACACCACAATCCTGTCCTCTGTCCCGGGAAGACGGATCACCGAGTTGTTTAAGCTCGAAAAAGGCGATATCCGCGATTCGGGTAAAAGAGATTTGCCGGATTTCTGCTTTTGAGGAATCTCAGCTGAGGCTGGTTTAACGGGTTTGGAACTCTCAAATAATCTACAAAGGTTTTTGACTTTGCCTTTAAGAGAACTTCCCATTGATTCGACGGGGGTGTAGAATTTGGTAATGGAGGTGGTACGATTGAGAGAAGGATTGAGATTGTGGGATTTGGGGCTCGAATCCACCACTGTTCTCCCGTGAATCGTAAGCGACCTGTTGAAAAACGACGACGTGGTAGCCGATTTCGTCTTCCCAGAGAAATCAGCGTTTTTATCTAATCCCGCCATCGAAACCAGATCAAAGAAACACCCCTTTTCGACGGCTAATTTGGTGCAAAACCTAATCAAAACCCTTACGATCAAATTCAAACAAATTGACGAATAAAAAGAGAAATTGAAACACATAAATTCAACAATCGTCTCACCGATCGATCACCTCCCAAGGAAGAATCGGAAATCGGAATTATCCTTAATGTCTGAAGAAAATAACGATCGGAAAAGAATCAGCTTCTCTGATTTTGGAGCTGCGTTTTTTGAGCTGATGGATTCTCAACTATGATCAAAGAAGAAGAAATTGATGAAAGAATGATCTGATTTTCTGGGAAATTTGGCTTTGTTTTGGTTGTTTGTTGTTGTTGCGGAGAAGAAGATGTGGAGGAGAGCTCCGAATTAGCCTTTGTGTGTCTGCCTTTGTTGTAAAGCAAAGAATTTTTCTGTTTTCTTTCTTATTTTTCCTCTTTTTTTTAATTATTATGTCTACTTATTAAAGGCTTTTTAATGATATTTTTACTCGATGCTCCTTCGAGGAAAAACGAATTGAAAAAATAAATAAAATAATAAAAAGGTCGATTGAATTGCTAGAAAAAGTCGTTTAATTGGTAAAACGCGGTTGTCGTATTTAAAAAGGTTATTCAAATGGTTACAGCGCCGGTATGGAAGAAACCCGGTTCTACGCTCGGTTTACAGATATTAGTTTCCATTCTAAAATCATTTTTACTTTTTACTGAAAAAAAAAACATTTTACGGTTTCTTTACTTTGGTTTACTTTCGGGATGTGACCAAACCAAGCAATGCATATCAAGGAACTGAATGAAATCAAACAAGGTTTTAAAGACAAGTTTTGGGATGAAGTAATGCCAGCTAAATCAGCTATAGCATGACACCTAAAAATGGCGCATAAGAAATTATTAAGTTTACATAAATGAGGACTAGAGAGAGTTTCTAATAACCATATTAACTAATAATACTCATCACATTCCTAGGTGAAGATGGATTCTATAACCATGAAGATGACTCTAGCAAAGAAGTGAGCTTTGTAGAAGGAACAGCTATCAGCCGCCTAATTGTAGATTCTTTGAAATTATGTGTATGGTATTCATATTGAAATATTCAATCTTTAGTCTTTGATTATATGATTAGTTCACAATTCACACACAACAATTCTCTAAAATTCAAAATCAACTAGAAAACTGAAACAACTCACAGTTTTAGACTTCTACACTGTTAAAATTGTAGTGACTAAAATTTTGCGAGTGTTTTTCTTTGGTTTGATATGAAAAATGTAGGTTTTCCGATTGTTACACAATTTAAACTAGTTTGAAATTAAGAGTTTTGAATTTGGGGAAGATGATAATGGAAAAGAAGATCGACGTCAATTTATTATTATTATTCTGTGATATTTTTGTAACTAAAATGTGCATTTTGCAATGTTCCATCGGTATCATATTATTTAGCAATGTCAGATCCAAAAAACAAAAATGTCATATTGTGAAAAAAATAACCCCACTTCAATATGAATTTTGGAATCCTTTAAAAAAATATAAACTCAATAAAAACGTTGCTGTCGGTTTGCACCGAACGATTGAAGTTAACCAAGCCAGCAAGCAAGCCAATTCTATTTCTTCTTCACCTTTAGATTTTCCTTAAATCTCTCAAAGAGACGTTTAGTTTCTGAATAAACGTCACAGAAACCATTTGATGAAGCTTCTTGCTTCCGGAATTTGAAAAGGTACAAGTTGCAATTTTTTTTTTTTCCTGGTTGATTATAGCTGGAATTCTTTGTCGATGAATCGGGTGATACTGGGTGTTGTCTAGCTGTTGTTTGATTTCAATTTGACGGAAGCTAGCTCGAACTTGATTTGCTTTGTATTGATTTAGATTTGATAAAGTTCATCAACCTTTTTTCTATGTGGTTTCAGCTTTTGAAACAAAATTCTGAAAACTTAAACAAAAATTCTAGCTTTATATGTGGTCTCTGTGGTTTTCCTTCTGATTCTCATCTCTGCTATCAATTTGAGTAGCCAATTCGTATTAAAGGATATGCCTTTGGTTGTTAATTACAGGAATTTGTTATGGAGATAATCTCACTGAAGTTTGTGCCCCAGTGCTCTGTGGTGACTTGGAGTAGAAAATTAGCCACGAAAAGATTGGTCCCAAAGCGATCAAATTTGTTATTATCTGGGGTCAGAAAATCCAGACTTGTGATTCGAAGTGGAAATTCCGATGGTTATGTGGTTGGTGAGAATGATGAATTGGGTAGTATAGCCAGAAGAGGAGAATCAACATCCAAGGTTTTGATTCCTGGTTTGCCTGGTGAATCAAATGGTGAGGTTGCTGCTCAAATCAGTCATTCTCACTGCGAGTGGAAGCCTAAGCTTAGAGTACATTATGAGAAAGCCGGTTGTGATAACCTCGATGCTCCTGCCGTGTTGTTTCTTCCTGGCTTTGGTGTTGGTTCATTTCACTATGAGAAGCAGCTTACCGATTTGGGAAGGGATTATCGAGTATGGGCTATTGATTTTCTTGGGCAGGGTTTATCTCTCCCAACTGAAGATCCTACTACCATGACTGAAGTCAGCAGTGCCTCGGAAGATAAGGAACCATTTTGGGGATTTGGAGATAAAACTGAACCGTGGGCTGATCAACTTGTATTCTCGCTGGATCTCTGGAGGGATCAAGTTCAGTATTTTGTAGAAGAGGTTAGCAACATCTGTGATAAATCTACTTTTCTGTTCAGTTGTTCTGTAACTCTTTAATTTGTTGATTTTTGTTTGTTGTACAGGTTATTGGTGAGCCTGTGTACATTGCAGGGAACTCACTTGGAGGGTATGTAGCTCTCTACTTTGCAGCAACACATCCTCACCTGATAAAGGGTGTTACCTTGCTTAACGCAACACCTTTCTGGGGTTTCTTCCCTAATCCAGTAAGATCCCCAAAGCTAGCACGCCTCTTTCCATGGCCCGGAGCATTCCCTCTACCTGCAAGAGTGAAAAAAATCACAGAATTGGTGTAAGTGAGACTTTATTAACACATCTTCTGACCTGCAAAGTATCATTTTCTATCTTTATCAGCCTGATATCTTTACTTTTGTCTTACTTCTCAATGGAATTGCAGGTGGCAAAAGATAAGTGATCCTGAAAGCATAGCTGAGATACTTAAGCAGGTCTACACAGACCATTCTACCAATGTGGATAAAGTATTCTCACGTATTGTTGAGGTCACACAGCATCCGGCTGCTGCCGCATCGTTTGCTTCAATCATGCTTGCTCCTGGTGGACAGCTATCTTTCTCCGAAGCTTTATCTAGGTATAAGACAGTGTGGTTTTCTTGTTTTTATATGTATTTCCCTCTGCGTGGTTGGTCTTATTGCTTATCGGGGAATGCTATTTGATGGTTTATGCTAGGTGTAAGAAAAACAATGTTCAGATATGTCTCATGTATGGAAGAGAAGATCCATGGGTGAGACCGATATGGGGAAAGAAGATAAAGAAGGAAATCCCCAACGCTCCATACTACGAGATCAGCCCTGCAGGACACTGCCCACACGATGAAGTCCCTGAGGTATAATGAACAGGTCAATAAATTCTTAAAACTCTGCAATTAGCTTTGGATCTTAGTAATGAACCCATTTGGGATATGAAAACGAGTAGGTGGTGAACTATCTGATGCGTGGGTGGATCAAGCACCTGGAGTCTGGTGGTTTTGAAGCACTCCCGCTTTTGGACGACACTGAAGAAGATTGGGAGGAGTCCAGCATTGGTCGAGAAATAGAGTTCCCGAGAGATGGTTGGAAAAAAGCAGTGAATCTGTGGTTGTATGGGTCAAACTATTCGTTCTGGAGAGGAGTTAGAGAATCTTTCAGATCCAGTTTTATAAGGGTGTTTGGAGGGAAGTCTGCATAGAAGAAGCATGGAACAGTCGTTGTCTAGTGTAAATTAGTTGTAACATATGATGCATCGGATGCTAGCTATATAATGTTGTCTGTAGTAGAATCAAGTATCTAAAATGTTCAAAAGGAAAAAGTTAGAAAAATAGCTACTAGATAGTCACCTAAATCGAAGAAACTGTGTCTTGCATTGTTGTATATAATCCACAGGTTCATGTTAATATAGGAAGGTGAGGATAGAACCCGACATTGCAGGCCATATGAGTTGTCTCCAAATTTGATAGTAGTAGAAAATGGAAGGGCATGTGGTAGAGCTTGAAATTACTCTGATTCCAAAAGAAGAAAGTGAGTGTATTTGAAGTTTGAATATCTTAATTATTCCCAAAGGTGAACAGTTTTATTTAAACATGATGTAGAAAAGACATATCATTGGTTACTTTTCTCGAGGCACGTCGTATCCTTGACCATATTCCTCCCTTAGCTTGGCTCTCATTTTGGTCTGTTTCACAGTCAACAAGAAGGGACTGAACTAGAAAGGCTATATAACCAACATTGGATTTGGTCTGCTTCTTTTCTTAATTTTTTTTAATTAATTTGTTTCTTAATAGTTTCTTTTCTTAATAAGTGTCGTTCTACACTATTTGTAAGAAATTGCTTCTCAATGTGCTAACCAAAGTTCTCAGTATTTTTTTTCTATAACCAGTTGATGACATAATGTTAATCATCAAACAATTCTATTTGTTTAATTATACTACTGCAATTTTATGCGTGAGGTACTTTGAAATTGTTTCTAATTGTTGCTCTGATTTTTATACTTTTTTGTCGGTCAACATTGTTGCTCTGATTTCTGTCTTACAACATTAAAGAGAAAATATATTACTACTAGTCTACTAATAACAATAAATAGTTTTAAAGAGAAGGAAAAAGAGGAAAGAAAAACAACTTTAGTAAGGAAAAGGAAAGTAGGACCCAGAAGAACTGGCAAAATCCTCCAAATGTGGCAAAAAGGTGTCATGCAAATACCCCTAAAATTGAAAAAAGAGAGCACGCAAAACAGTGCCCATGCAACACACAACATTCATTAGAGTTTTACCTTTCTTTCTTTTTTCTATAAAATCAAAAATATTCCATCCAAATTTAGCAATCTTTTTAGTGTTCCCATTAATACATTCCCAAAAAGCACTCCAAAACCCATTTTGGTCACAGAAGAAAGAAAAAGATTGAACCTTTCCTCTTCTTCTACCTTCTTCATTCAATTTTGGGGGAAATCAGAAGATGGGTCGTGGAAAAATCGAGATTAAGAGGATCGAGAATCCCAATAGCAGACAAGTTACTTTCTCCAAGAGGCGTTCTGGGTTGCTTAAGAAAGCTCATGAGCTCTCTGTTCTTTGTGATGCTGAGGTTGCCGTCATCGTCTTCTCTAAGTCTGGCAAGCTCTTCGAGTTCTCCAGTACTGGGTAACACTTTACTTTTTGATTCGATTTTGTATTTGCATGTCTTGATTTTATAGGAATCGATTTGGTGAGGATTTATAATATCGATAGTGTTACATGCCCTAAGTGAAATTGATTTTTGCATGTTTGTTCGAATCATTCTAAACTTAAAAGTTTTGTGATTGAGCTGAAGAGAGTACTAATTTGATTTCTCATTTGATTTTAGGATGAAGAAGACACTTTCGAGATACGGAAATCACCAGAGTTCTTCAGCTTCTAAAGCAGAGGTGATAGATAATTTTTGTGTCATATGTTGGAATTGTTTTTTGATGCAACAAAATCTGATTGCCGTTTAGAACCTACAGGAGGATTGTGCAGAGGTGGATCTTTTAAAGGATGAACTTTCAAAGCTTCAAGAGAAACATTTGTATGGAAACTAAATCCCACTATACTTTGTTAATTACTTTATTCTTCTCTAATTTTTGTGTTTTGTTTGGCTTTGTGTGTTCTGTTGTAGACAACTGCAGGGTAAGGGCTTGAATATTCTGACCTTTAAAGAGCTGCATAACCTTGAGCAGCAACTATATCATGCCTTGATTACTGTGAGAGAGCGGAAGGTAACTACTAACTAGTATTATCTCTCTTCCCTCATTCCTTTTCTTTGCATTGTCCTGATTAAGGTTATGTGATTTCAGGAACGATTGCTGACTAACCAACTTGAAGAATCACGCCTCAAGGTAAACACTAGCTTTTCCTCTTTAGCTTCCAAATGCAAGCTTATATGTAATCGCATGATTATGAACCTTGTTAAAACCAATGTTCCCTCTATAGTGACCACGATATCTTTTGACAAGGTCATGCTCTAACTAGCTAGTTTGCAGTTTATTTTTCTTAAGACTTCTATATAACTAGGTACAGAGTGCAAAAGTATATTTCTTTTCTTGACCAGCCATAATATTTACTTTGCAGGAACAACGAGCAGAGTTGGAAAACGAGACCTTGCGTAGACAGGTTCTTATAATCTTTGTTGAATCCTCTCTGGTCATGCACGAATGCTTCTTTTGCAGACTTCTAATTACTTCTTGAAACAGGTTCAAGAACTCAGAAGCTTTCTCCCGTCGTTCACCCACTATGTTCCATCCTACATCAAATGCTTCGCTAAAGATCCCAAGAATGCTGTCATAAACCATGGTTGCTTGGACGACAGTGAGTGCAGCCTCCAGAAGACCAATTCAGACACAACTTTGCAATTAGGGTATTGCTCTTTTTGCTGTCATTGGTTGCAATATAGGAGACCCATTTTAGATACTAAGCCTTTGTCCTCCTCTAGGATTCACATTCCTTAATACTAATGGAATTGTAATTTGCTACTACTTGTGTTTTCTCCAAGGTTGCCGGGAGAGGCACATGATAGAAGGAAGAAGGAAGTAGACAGAGAGAGCCCATCAAGCGACTCAGTGACAACAAACACGACCAGAGAAACTGCACAAAGGATCAGTCTAGTTTAGCAAATTCTCCACCTGAAAACAAAAGCCAAAGGTTCTCTGTTTAGTAGTAGAGAAGTAAGAGAGTGAGGTACTAATGTTTCCTCTTTAGCAATCCGATTGTTTTAAAAGTAATTTTAGAGGGATGCTTGCAAAAACAAGTGAAGATTAACTTATCTCATTTCTTCTAATCCAACTCTTTGCCCTTTCTCTTTTGTTTGTTTTTCGACTCGCCTCTCCTATCAAGAATTCATAACTCGTAACAACATAAACAATGAAGGCCCAATTGGACCTCAAATTCTAAAATGGAAAAGTCAAAATAATTTCATTAATTGCCCCTAAACTATAAGCTAAAGTTTCAATAAAGACCCCATATTTCTCTTTAATTAAAATTCGTCCCCAGATTAATAAAGCCCAAAGGCATTAGACCGAAAACCCTAACCCCTCTTTATCCGCGCGAGAGAGAGAAGAAATCAGCCAGCAATTGAGCAGCCATGGTTTGCATCAGGCGAGCGACGGTGGATGATCTGTTGGCGATGCAAGCCTGCAATCTCATGTGTCTTCCCGAGAACTACCAGATGAAGTACTACCTCTACCATATCCTCTCATGGCCTCAGCTTCTCTACGTCGCCGAGGACTACAATGGTCGCATCGTTGGCTACGTGTTGGCTAAGATGGAGGAAGAGAGCAACGAGTGCCACGGCCATATCACTTCTCTCGCCGTTCTTCGTACCCATCGCAAGCTCGGTCTCGCCACTAAGCTCATGACCGCCGCTCAGGCTGCTATGGAACAGGTTACTCTTATCTTCAATTTCTTTTTTTCCTTGTTTTCGTATATGTTTGCATTCAATAAGCAGTTTCATTGAATCAATATTATAGATTCGTGTTGTATAATTTGGATGATATGTGCTTCTTGTGTGGTTTGAGTTTATTGTTGAAGATTTACATAATGGTGTAAGTTAGGTGATTCTTACTGAAAAATAGAAACTTTGGATATCAATTTTTGGGATCTTATTCTGTTACTGAATTTTGATAAGTGATTGGGGCAATTACTTCTTCTTTTGATTGGAATTTGAGGCAACTCAAGCTCTGTAGACTGTATAAAGAATTTAAGTTGTCTCTGATTGTGTTATGCTATGGACTGACGGAGACGATTAGTTTCTGATTACCTGTGAAACTAATAATGGCAGACACAAAGTTTACTTGTTGTTTTTCCTCTCGAACTTGGACTGTTTAATTTCATTCTCGGGGTTTTGTGGCAGGTTTATGAGGCAGAGTATGTTTCGCTGCATGTGAGGAGAAGTAACCGAGCAGCATTCAATCTGTACACAGAGACATTAGGCTACAAGATTAATGATGTAGAAGCAAAGTATTACGCGGATGGGGAGGATGCTTATGACATGCGGAAGAATCTCAAGGGGAAGCAGAACCATCACCACGGTCATCATCATCACCATGGAGGTGGATGCTGTTCAGGTGATGCAAAAGTTGTAGAAACAGCTCAAGCCGTAGATGCTAAAGCAGTTTCAAAGTGAAACATGAAAGCAGGATGGCCAAAACAGGTAATTATGAGTATATTGAGGTGGGCTCGCTGGCTCGCTCTAGTACTGCTCACTATTTTCCATTCATATGATTTCGTGTGACAGAAATACATTTGGTGACTACTCTGTGTTACTCCTTTGTCTTTCTTTGGTTGTATTGAAATTTAGCCGTTCTTTTTTTCTTATGTATCATGTTTTGGAAATTCCAAGCTTTCATTAAGGCTTTACAACTTCAGCTGGAAATCTTCTATTTGCAAGATAGCCGATCTCTATTGGCAATATATTACATTTAATTACAAAAAAAATCTTGGCTTGTACAGTTTCCCTTTCAACTTAAAGTTCTTGTGTTCTTCGTATTCGAATATCTTGGAGCACTAGTTTGTGCAGCATCAAAGCTTTCCTGTAGCCATCTGATCTGGGAATTGAGACCAGCATCACGCAGAGCATTCAAAGCTGATGAGTATAGCCTCGCATCAAGCCTGGTTCCTTCAACTTTCATGTCCTGCAACAGCCTCATTAGCTCATCAATCCTGCTGGTTTTGGAGAATACACCGACCATGATTCCTGCCATGGCCCTATCAATCTTTCCTCTGTTCATCCTAAACTCCTGGTAAAGCTCCACACATCTCTCCAACTCCTTTGCTCTATTATATGCACTGATCATACTAGTGTAACTCACCTTGTCCGGCAACACCTTCGCCCTCTTCATCTCTTTCCATATCTTTTCAGCCCGCCTTAAGTCCTTAGCCCTTCCATGCATATCAATTAAGGAATTGTAAATCCAAATGTTGGGTTTACACCCTCTTTGTTTCATCTTAGCCATGAGTTTCACTGCATCGCTTAGCCTCTGTGTTTTCCCATACATATCCATTATGTTTGAATATGCAACAACACATTTGTCAAACCCCTTCTTCACCATCTCATCAAACAACATCTCAGCCTTATTGTACTTCTCAAGCCGACAGTATGCATTGATGGCTATTGCGTAAGTCACTTGCCCAGCCTCACATTCTTGCTTCATCGCCCATTCATAAACCTTAACTGCTTCAGCAAAACCTCTTTGCTTACTGAATCCATTCACAATCGCGCAGAGTATGCAATCAGTGACCTTTAATTCGGCCTTTCTCATCGCTGCCACAACCTCTAGAGTTCTCTCCATTGTTCCTTCTCGGACATACATCAGTACAACCTTCAAACACATTTCAGGATCCTTCAACAGTTTCTTCCCTCCTGCTTCTTTGAATAGCTTCTCGGTTATTACAACCTCTCGCGATTCTGCAAAGGCACGGATCAGCATAGAGTACAATTCACTACTTTCCGGAATTCCTTTATCTTTCATCTCCATCAAAACCTCTAGAGCTTCGAATGCTCGTCCTGATTGTGCAAGGGAGGAGCATACAATCGTGTAGATACTGCCTGATTCTTTGGCCAGGAAACTCAACCTCTGACTCTTAAACTCTTGAAACAACTCAACAACCTTCTGATTGTCACCAGTCTTCTCATGAGCCTCCATTATCCTGCAATAACAGCCCGGGCTTGGTTCAACTCCCACAGATTGTTTCAACCTATCAAACACTTGAATCGTGCTACTATACATCTGTAGTTTGTTGAAGCCTTTCATCGCTGCATCAGATGCAGACACCGCCAATGATTTGTCTGATCTAAATACGCTAAGCAAGCAATGTGTGATTCGGAATTTCCTTTCTCTGATGCAACTCCTAATCAGATTCGAACACGTTTGCGCATCAGGCAATGCTTTATGTTCCCTGAGATCCTCACAAAGTGAGACGAGCAAGTCCCAATTCTTGGAACTCACCAAGTAATTGATCAGATGCTTGGTGGTCCTCAACTCTGAGTTCTCCTTAGCTTTCTCGTAGAATTCAGAAGAAAGTTTCCGAGTTTCCGGGTCTCGGAGAAACCTGGATAAGACCCGGTTAAGGTCATCCGGACCAGGTTCAAAAAATGGCCACTTGTCTTCTTTGGGACTCGGTGACTTCTTTTCATCTTCCTCAAGAACCATAGAGCATCGAGAGGAGCAGACATGGAAATTGTGAGGCTTTTGGGAAAGAAAGAAAATGGGTTTGGTCGGAGAGGTGAAGCTGTGGGGATTTGCATGGTGGTTCACGGTGGCTACCCACGACCCGCTCGCGATGGCCATGTGTCTGTGTGTGTGTGAAGGAGAGAGAGAGATCTCTCGTTCTCTCTCTGTTTTCTTCACTTGTGGATGCTAATTCAGCGCCACGATAAAATTCGACCACACGTTTAAATTTTTTTCTTCTTTTTTTCATTTTTTCTTTTTGGGTATATGGGTTCTGTGCGTAATCGACGAATCACGTGGCGGATTTTAGATTTCATGTAATGATAAGATTGGACTTCTTCTCTGGAGATAGTCTGACGTTTTGGGATTCTTGTAACTGGGCTTTAATGGGCCTCTCTGGTTTATTTATTTGTAGCAAGATGTTATCATTTACAAGCTACCCTTACAAGGTTTTTAACTCAGCCCTCCTGATATCATGTCTTCTACAAAGTTGAACGTTCAAGTTGTAATCAAGGATTGGGCTTCAGCTATGATTAGCAAACGAGATGGTTGTTGTTGAGAAAGTGAAAGAAGGAGAGGTTCCTGATGATGCAGATGACTATGTCAGAGGGTTTTCGATCCTTTTCTTTTTCTCCGATTTTCGTAGTTTTTACAAGACTGCCTTCATCCGATCGATTTTCTGATTCCAGAGATATTTAAGTCTTCGTTTTGTAATATTTGTCTAGACAAAGGAGAACTAAAAGTTTATACCAGCAGAAAGATATCTCACTGTTGCTGCTGAACTCATTGAAGCTAAGTAGAGAAAGGAATATACCCATATACAGATAGACAAAGCTATACTTTAACAAGATTTACTACTAAAACTTTATATAAAGTTTTCAAATCAGCTACTTTCCAAAATGAAGAAAAGAATATACTCATATACAGAAAGGAACAAAAGAATAAATTAAAATAAAATATGTACAGAAAGTAATTGAGGGGTCTCAAGTCTCAACAACAACAAATAAAAAATAAAAAGTGAAAAAAGCTCAACAAACTTGGCTTTTGGCTCATTAGTTGGATTGTGTCCATGTCACGACTCACGAGCTTATGGTCTATCCACAATTTCTTCCCCACCCCTACTGATATTGACTCTTCACTCTTTCAGTAATTAAATTGATTTTCAAATTTAAATACATTTTTTAAAACTACTTATTCATTCTGAAAATTTTGCACCTATATATCCATTTCAAACCATGCATGAAGGAAAAAGAGATAAGCAGGCTAAGCTAGAGCACGGCGAACTCTAGGGGTGGTCACAGCAACACGGCCACTTTTGATCATATCTTGCCTAGTTTTTATCACTTTGTCTTCAAAGAATCTGCTCTCCGGATTTTCGGCGTAGCACGTGTAGTAGCAACCTACGCAGGCGTGAGGCAATGCCATTGAGATCCTGGTCTACAATCCGGAAAAAAGGATGATATATGATGAGAATACTATTGAATCAAACATTTTAGAGTTGAAAAGTAAAAAGTGTAATTTACCATGAGGTATCCAATGAAAAAGGCAAGTAAGGAGATGGTGGCAGTAAAAGGTTTGTAAACTGTATGAGTCCAAGCGGCTGCAGCAATTAAACAGACGCAGCCGCTGCAGATGCCCGTGAGGAAGCAAATTGAGCTTGTTATGTCTGCATCTACGATTTCAACCATATCTTCATCCTCAAACAGTTTCCATGTGTCTTGCGACGCCCTCACAAATCCTTTCCCATAAGCCGCTATCTGTAACAACATACGGTTTAAACCAGTAAACAACCAATGGTAAAAAACACTTCCGAATGGTGAAAAAAGTGATCTAGTCTAGTTTGTTCCGTCCGTTGTTACCATTCAAAGCTCAAATACTATTGATTCCAAAAACTTCACATTACTATTTTCTGATTCAAAATTATTAATAAAAATGCAGAAATGCATGTGGCTGTGCCTCGACTTGTCAAGATGATGCAAGAATCTCATATCAGAAAAGAAATAAAAAATTAGACCCACCACAAGCAACTTGATTTTAGTACTATTCCTAGACTGATTCTCTGTCAGAAGATATTATATAGAGAAACAAAATGACTGCAACAGATTTAAAGAATTAAGAAAGGAGAGTGGCAGTGGCATGGCTTAAAGAATTAGTTTATAGTACCTGTACAAAGGCCCAGCCATTGCCATGTTCGAATATGAAGTCCATGAGTCTAAGACAGCAATTAGCGCAGCAAAACATAAACTCGTCTTCACCCTTGAGCAAATTCAATCCTCTTGCCAAGATTCTTAAGGCTTCTATTGTTGGAACAAACAAAGATCCTAAACACGCGCTCCCGAGGTTACGAGACAAGGCCCTTTGGAAACTAAACCTGGTACTAGACTGCATTCCCCTAAGATAGTACAAAGCAATGACCCGACTCACAGTTAGATTAACAATATTCCTCATCACTTCTGTCGTCCAAGCCAGGCTTAACACCAAACCAATAATCACAAGTGGCGGAAAATAGAAGTTCAAGGCACCGATGACACCGAAAATCCAAAGAGACATCCAGAGGAAACCAGCAGCTAGCATGTAGTAGGTGGGCAAATTCAAATCCGAGAACTTGGAAACAGGTTCTAACGACTTGACCAAAATCTTAGAACAGAATTTGATTCTGCGAGTGACCCAGCAAGCATATAAACCATTGCCAATTGAGAATGCGATGAGGCAAACCCCAACAGCATCGGTGGCTGGCATCTGGAAACACAGTAAGAGGATTCCTGAGGATAGAGACATCAAAAAGGTACTCCAAAGTATGAAGTGAATCATGAAATCAGGCCAAAGCCTGAATGCCATCTGCCATAGGAATGCAAGAATGATGCTCAAGAGCGATGCAGCTTCGACTTGTGGAAGTAAAAATCTGAGGATCTTTTTCTCTTTCCTTTTGACGCTACCATTGGATCCAATTAGACCTTGGACGCCTCTGAAGACAAGGAAGCCTACAAACCCAATAGCCACAACCTTGTGAAAGATGAAGAGCAGCAGAAAGAACTTGTTTGTATACTTTGTTGAGTTCAATGATGCCAAGGTTTGCTGCAACCAATCATAAATTAGGAAACTTTAACTTACCAACTTCGAAATCCTAACTAATTTCAAATAAGACCCACCAACAAATTTCAATAAAGAGTACAAATTTTAGCCTAAAATCCTCTAAATCTTGAGAAAGTACCAAACCATTCCCAGGAAAAATGAAAACTTTCCGACTGAAATGCAAAGTAGAAAGGAAATTACTTGAGGGGTTGGTGTGAAGATGGAACGAGTTTGATGTTGATTTGGCGGCGGAGGAGTCTGAGGTTGAGGTTCTTCTGGCACGAAAGTAGGAGGCGTCTGCGGCCGTGGTGGCGGCGGAGGAGGATGTCTAGAGGAAGATCGGTGTGGTTGGGCGAGATTAGGAGGCGGAGGCGTAGTAAATCTAGAGCCGCCATTAACAATGATCCTAAGAGGGTTAGTTGGGTTTAATCTGTTCAAGCTCGCCAAAAATCTATGATGACTGATTTCATCTTTATCCTTTGATTCTTCTCCTTCCTCCTCCACTGCCTTTGCTTCTCTTTGCTTCTCTGTTTCTTTCCTCTCTCTCTCCACCACCGCCTTTAAGCAACATAAAAAGAAACTGATCGTTGTTAACAAGATTATTCAGCAAACACAAGAAGAGAAAAAAGAGAAATTTTGCTAGGAAATGCAGCAGATTCGGACAGAGATATCGTACGGGCTCAGTGGCACCCATTGACAGGTTTGGTGACGTCACTTTCCGGCGACGGCGGTCGTCTATCTGTCGTCTTTGGAATGTTTGGCAAAAAAAAGTTTCTTCTTTTAAATAAAAGTCGGAATAATTTTTGATTACGTTATTTGTGTGATTGGTTGGTGTGTGAGGATGTTACTGTTTTTTTTTTTTTTTAACCTTTTGATTTACTTTTTATGTTTGGTCGTAGCCACCAGTCAGTAACGTTTCAATGGTAGTAGTACAAAAGAAGACTCCACCAAAAGATATGACATGTGCAGATCTCTCAGCGCGTGAGCAACAAACGCTCTCTCCATAATGTAAAAGTCTGCGTTTTTGTTTGTTGTTCCAGTTTCATCTGCATGTTGTTGGAAAAAAACACACGTGAAGATTGTTCTTGTTGACAAGGAGGAGAACTTATCTTCTGTATTGACGTGTAAGCTACAACAACGTCAAGAAGCGACACGTCTGCATCTTTTTCACCAGAGATGGACGGTTGCGATTTCTTGTTTCATGGTGATTGAGTTCCGTATAAGAGTAGTCATCATGACTCAGGATAGGATTTGTCGATATTATTCGCGAAACATCCATGTACAAAAACATTATTAAATCCTTCTTACAATGGTTCTGACTTCTGACACATTACACAAAAATTTTGTGAACAACTTGTTCAAATAACATACAGAAGAATGAAGATGATGACAACATTCTAACAGATTTTTTTTTCCCTAGCCATATTTTAAACACATTTCTAATCTAACTTTGTATCAGACAGATACAATCTATAATAAAATACAATCCGATGCTGCAGTTTGAATACCTTCAAAATCGTCATCACTTTCTAATGTTGTGTTTCAGCCAGAAACGGTTTAAATGTCAATAGAACTCCAAGTGCCAAGACCACATTCAGGATAAAGAATACCATTTGGGTGCCTACACATTGATCACCATTTTTTAGTTTGAATTCTCAACTTATGTAACTAGTTGATCAATATGGATATGAATATAAAGACTTCACATTACCAGGGAAGAAAGCAGCATCTTGACGTTTCTCGCTCCAAGAAAAACTGCACAAAACAAAAGAGTGAATTTCTTGTTGTTTGTTTTATAACAAAAAATTTGAAGCATAATAATGTAAAAAAAGAGGTAGAAGAAGTTGCATATATACATGATTCCTGCTGCTGCTGGGCCTATTGCTTTAAAAAGAGACATCGCTGTCATGGCAATCCCATTAGCTGCTCCTCTTTGGTCTTGTCTCTATTATATTGTTAGCAAAATTAAAGAGGTTCAAATTATTGCCGGTTTCTCACCTAACTGAATACTAAGACGAATCAATGTTGTGAAAAATACTTACCACAGCATTGTTTTGAAGGATGAATAATCCAGTTATAGCAGAAGTCTGCACTCACACACACACAAACTGTTGAAAATATAAACTAAAATACTAATTACACATTCTTCTAACTGAGGTTAACAGAAACTTACACTTAAAACGTTCTTTGCTACCGATGCAGAATTAACCGCCAGGGTAAGGGCTAAACCAGATAACTTTGCTATTAGTGGGTAGCATGATAAGATGACCATTGCCAGGGTCTGTGAGTATCGAAAACAATCACAAGATTAGAACTGTCCTCCTCAAAAACGTAAGGTTTTGCAGTAAGAACAACAGAGTATAGTGGTTACCCCAGATATACGTGTAACTATGATAGGTCCTAAAAGCCTCTCCGCGTAAGAGTAGAGCGAAAGCTGAAAGATAAGGAGACCAAAGCCTGGAAAGAAGTAGTGTTTAGGTCAGTACAATTCATTTTCTATTGAAAATGTTAGCATTGAGAAGTACAGACACACCTGAAAAGGCAAGGACAGAACCAACATCTGCAGTAGAGTATCCCAAACCTCCATATTTCCTCGGGCTGTTTGCCCACAATGAAAAGATCTATCCAAGAAAGAAAGCTAAAGATTTTATTCATGGGCCAAAATAGAGACAAAAGATGAATGTGGAAGAAGAAGAGTCTCACCTCTGTGTAAGCCATATCATGTAGTGAAAAGATGCAGTAGACGATAATAGATGAAATTAGTGGCCAGTTGTTCAAGAGAGAACTTTTTTCATTTCTCTCTACCACTTTATTAGATTCAGGGTCATGAGACAAATCTTTGAGAGGATCAAAAGACTCATCATCATCATCATACTTGTGATTGTGCAATGTTTCCTGGAGAGGAGAAACAACCATATCTCTAGGCTTAAGCTAATTAAACACAGTAACTAAAGAATTCATAGAGCAGGAAAAGCAAAGCGCGTACCGGTATCCATAATGAAATTATAGTCACCAAGAATGCAAAAACGGATATTGCAAAGCACGGCAAGAAGAAGGGAAATCTGCATTATGATTTATAGACTAATAAGATGGGATTATACATATTAGTTGAAATAAAAGCGAAGAAGAGATACTTACTTGCCAAAAATCGAGTCCTGTGAGAATAAACTTGGATATTGCGTTGCAGGCTACATGATAGGGAGATTAAACAAGAATCAAGAAGGGCAAAGGAGGTAGAGTAAAAAAAAACAAGATAGAAATGCATTTGTTATTGAAGAAGACCTGAGCAAGAAAACCTCCAATAGCAGGGCCAATGATGAGTCCAATTCCCCATGCTGTACTAACCTACATGGATATCTTAAAATTCTAAATTGCTCTATTCAGTTAGAAAAAACAGAGATGTAGTAGACTTTGGATCAAGGAGCTTACTGCTGAGAGTGCTAAACCTTGATACTCATCACGGAATGTTTCCATTGCGTAAGCCTGAATTCATCGATTTTCGGGTTAATGAGGCTTCGAAGAAATTCATCGAATATAAGAACTGTAATATATGTTAGAAAGGAGAAGAAGACCTTGATAGGACCAAGTAAACCGTTGAAACTTCCAAGGCAAAATCTTGTGATGATGGCCATCCAGAAATTTAAACTTAGGCCAAACAGAGTATTGAAAACGACCCTGTAACAGCATATAAAGCATTGGTTTCAAAACAAAAAGGCAGTGAGAGATGAATGAGAAACAAATGCAGGATTACTACTAACACTGAAGCGGTTCCAATGAGAATTACGGGTTTTCTACCATAACGATCAGCCACAAGTCCCCAGATCACAGATGTAAACGCTCGTCCGAGCATGAAAGAGCAACCTCCAAAAGGTACAACACAACAATGTGAGTTTGAAACACTTAAAAAGAGATTATCTTATGCGCTGAAAATAGACGACTCACCGACAAATCCAGCATAGAAACCAATGTCCTCTTCCTTCTTTGCAATGTTGAAATCATCAATCTACCAAGAAAACCAGATTATAGTTACATACTGTTATTACAAGTTTTAATAATCACCAAAATCCAAACCACCACGTACCAAAAGTACTAATATATATGTCGACGAGTAAAGTAAACTAGTTTAAGCATTTAATGATGTGGGTACTCACCATAAAGTAAAGGAATGGGAAAAGAGATGAAATGGGCAGAGCTGAAATGATGCAAAAGAAAGAACCAAATCATTATTAACATAAGAAAACATCTTCTACTTTATTTGTCAACGCGAAAACATCTTCGTCTTCTCCATAAAATTTATTAGTAAGTAATTTAATTTACCAGTGCAAAGAACGATGATCCAAACGGTAAAAAGCTCCCATAAGGGAAATCCTCGGCGAAGCCTCTTCATCTGATCAACTTTGCAGCCAGGACAATCCTCATGGAACTTATTCGCTAGCAAACACTCCGTATACTCTTCCGCCATTTTCTTTCACACACCTCTAATCGTAAATCAAATCCTAACCAAAATTTTGGGGCGATGTGGTTTTAATAAGGGCGAAGAAGATGCGATGTGGTTTTAATGGAAGTAAGATTTTCACGTACTCTCTTCCACAAAAGACGGGAAAAAAAACAATTATTTAACAGAGAGAGAGGAGAAGGGAAAAAACAACTTTGTATTTTGCGCTCCTCTCTAGTCGCTATTGTCATGTCACGTCTTTGCTAATCACGTTGGCATTTAATGTTTCTTTCCATTTAATAAACAAAATTCAGCCTCGTCAGTCGCCACCGTTCAACAATACTGTAATAAATAAGTAATAAAAATGTCAATTTCTTGCAGACTATTAGAGCAAACGCAGTGGAGCATGTGTAATTGTGGGTGTAAGTAATTGTTTATTATTATAATTAAAAGAGAGAGAGAGATAGAGAGAGATAGAGAAAATAAATTTTTTTCTATTTTTATAATACCTCACACTTGAGTGTAAGTCTACACCCGGTTTTTGTTGAAAAGGTAACTTTTGCAATATTTTTCAATTGTTTATAACTTACCCCCATGTCTCAATTACGCCATGGGTGTAAGTTATAATTTCTCATAGATGCAAACTTGAAAAATATAATTTCTCATGTTACTCGAGAGTATTGTTTATTATAAACTTGTCTATCGTAAGTCTTTTTTTTTTTTTTTTCGTAAGTCTTTTTGAGTTACGTGAATTATAGTCTTTCGTAGGGTTTAATCTATAATCGTTTCATGTGGTTGTTTAAATTTGAATGATTTATTGTAGACCACAATTTTGTAATATGATAATAAGAGGACTATAGCTGTGATTGCATATGTCCAATAATGTGATGATGTAATGGATGACCTAATACGACAAGAGGCCCAATTCTGTTTTCAAGTTCCTTGGTACTTTTAGTAAATTCTCATGCACAGATATTGGCAAGGTGTACAATGGTTTCCACAAAAACATCAGACCACGTTTATAGAAATTAGTTGCCAATGGTTTTTAGTAAAGCCTTTCGAAGAGTTTGGTACGAGTGTTAGACACGCCCATGTTTAGAAATTGATTGTAAGAAAAAATAAAAATTAACTTTTTCGGTGGTTTTTCATGGTGGACCATAAAAGTTCAATAATTGTAATTAACTTGTGAACTTTTGTCAAAGTTACATTTTCTTAAGTTAAGTTTATAATCTCTTGGCCACGTGTATTCAATTGGTTGTTAGCTTTTAGTATTCAATTGGTTTCCATTAGTAAAAGTATATAATTTGAATTCGTCTGATAAATCATCTCAATCCAATAGTATTAATGAGGTATTAGTTATTTAGAAATAATCTAATTAAAATCATCAAGCAAATATTGTCAAATTTCAAAACAACATCTCCAAAATATTATCTACCTACTATTTTTCAAAATTAAATTAAATCAAATTGGAAGCTAATCATGCAGGCTTTAACAATTTGACTATCTGCCTGTGCCAAAACCAGGCATGGCTGCGAACAATCAATAGCCAAAGCAGACCAGAGAAGGTTACTTTAATTAAATCAGTCAAATCGTGTACCAAATTATTTGTCAATAAGGCCAAGAAGAGGTCGGCACTAGAAGTTTGAGAAAATTTTGTAAATATATTTACTTGTCGGTAGTAAATGTTATTCATCGAGTAATAATAATAATAACTCAGCTTCGCGATATGTGGATATTACACACCCTATGAAAAATAGGTCACGGTTAAAAAAATTAACGGTTCAAGTAAGTTCCTCTCAGTCTCATCTTCTAATTTCTTTCAGCCGTATATGAAAAGATTTATGACATATCGACATATCGTCATCGGCCTATGACATCACTTTGGGATGGGATCCACGATTATGACTTATGAGTGTAGACTAATCAGACAAAGCAAAACAAAAGGACAACAAATAGAAGAAGCTGAAATCCTAAGGTTAGTGAAATTTTATTACGGGTTTCTTTTGAATCTGAAATGAAATGAATCAACATGTCCATACATTCCCTATCTTACCAATTCAAATGAATTTTCATCTTCGACCCGTTACTAGAAAAGGCTTGAATGTGAGAGCTACTCCAACCACAACTATCACGTTCAGGACGAAGAACACCATATGCGATCCTGCATTTGTTTTCCATTTATTTGTGTTTAAGTTCAAGTATTATGAATGTCATAAAGAATGACTAAAGGGAAGTAGTGCGCTACCTGGTAGAAATGCAGCGTTTAATCGCCTCTCACTCCAAGAAAATCTGCCAGCAAAAGAGATTTGTGTTTAAGACATTACTGCTTCTTTGGATATTTACTTACGCGTTAATTCGAAATGTCACTTACAAGATGCCAGCACCAGCTGGTCCAACGGTTTTAAAGAGAGACATCGCAGTCATAGCTATTCCATTAGCCGCCCCTCTTTGACTCTGATCCTGTTGTTTCATACAAAATACAGTTCTTAGAGAAGAGAAAACTGGATCACAGTTTGCAAAAGATAATAAGAATGTCTGTTTACCACTGCTTTATTTTGAAGGATCAACAGGCCGGTTATGGCAGACACCTATATACACAGAGACTATCTGTCAGCCTGGATATATATATACACGAGAAATATAGTAACACGACCTCATTTCCTGTATATGTCAACTAAATACACTCAAAGGATAAAGAAAGAAAAGAGTTAGTTTTTGCTTTTGAACTTACACTTAGCACATTTATGAGGATTGATGCACAATTTAACATCAAGCTTAGACTGAGACCTGATAAGCTTGCTATAAATGGATAACTCATCTGTATAGGTATCATCAGTGCCTGAAACGAAAGAACTTGTCAGAAGAACGATCTCTATCTTGTTGCGATCAAGTGCACTATACTCTGCAGAGAAGCAATAAAGAGAATATCAACTGACCCCAGCATATCGGGTGACCAGAACAGGTCCTAGCAGTTTCTCAGCGAAAGGATAAACAAATACCTGAAAAGAGAATAGGCCAAGACCTAAAGCAGAATTGTTGATGAGTACAATAACACAGTCTCAATTTCATTAGTAAGAATTCTTCTTATTTATGATTGCTTAACTCTCTTGCTGATTTAAATCAAAACAGACTCTAATCATCATTTTCACAAGTTCTTAACAATAAAACACTGGACATCAAGAGCGAGGATGTTCTGTATCACTAAAACACAAGACATCAAGAGTAAGGATGTTCTGCATACCTGATATAGCAAGAACTGTACCGACATCATTGGTTGAGTAGCTCAGACCTCCATACTTCCTTGGACTGTTAGCCCATAGTGCAAATATCTGCGTAGCCAGTTTTCAAGTGATGGAGAATTTTTTGGTCAGACAAAGAGCTCAGGACAATGAAGTGGTAAAGGCTCTAATTTCAAAAACATGGAGTCTTAATGCTATTCCATCAATTTTAGTCTGGTAAGATACTTGTCTATATCTACATACAAAATCTAGAACCAACTACCAAGGGATTACGACCCAGCTAAACGCACTCCAAATTCTGGTCAGTCCCTATACAATCCACTGCTCTCAGTTGGGACCATAACTGTCAAACAGCTACAATTTGCTGCGCAAAGACTAGGCTAGATACAACAGACCGCACTAAACGAAAACAAAAACAGGTAGTCTTTTTATAGATAAACACATGTAAAGCCTCTAACCTTGACACCAAATTCAAGAACTTCAATATCATTAATAAATTAAACGACTGAAATATGAAAATACACGACCTAAGAATTTCTAGCTCAACTACTTACCTCAGAGTATGCAGTATCATGCAGACACAGAACACAATACACAATGATAGATGACATTAGGGGCCAATTCTTCAAGAGAGACTGAGAAGCTTTTCTTTCGTTTTTTCCTGCCTTCTCGATAGAAGCAGAGGATTCATGAGATGCAGCTTCAAGTATTTCGTATGAGTCATCATGTGATGTGCTGCCCAGCTTATGATTGTGCAGTGTCTCCTACTCAGAGAAAAGGAGACTAGTGAGTGAATTCTGTGCTAAATAATTTAATAAAGAATCAATGAAGACAAGGTTCTCAGTAGTCTCCCGAAAAAAATAGAGTACCGGAATGAAGCAGCATAGTACTGTCACAACCAAGGCAAAAGCTGATATCGTAAAGCAAGGCAATGCATACCGGAATCTGCATTGCAATTCGCATATTGTTACATGAGATTCAATTATATTCATTCCACTAAACTCTTAACTCAGGAGTAAGAATGTACACCTGCCAAAAATGGATTCTTGGGAGAACACATTTGGATATTTGTCTGCCGGCTGAATTTGGAGACATCGAAAAACATTAATTAGAACACTAGAAAGCTATATATGAATCAATAACCAGACAAATTGCAGCAAGGCAAGAGAGATGGACACATGATAAGCTTCGCATTTGTATCATAAGGTATGGTAAGGTTTGGAAAGCTAAGAAAACATATAAAACTTAGATATTATCGACTTTACCTGTGCTAAAAATCCCCCTAGAGCAGGGCCAATGATCAGTCCAATGCCCCAAGCAGTACTAACCTGAAATAAGTAAAGTTACAAAATTTCATGACACCAACAATCAAAACATATAAAATGTATGTGATGGAGAAGCTTACAGCTGACATTGCTGTTGCTTGATATTCATCACGAAATATTTCTGATGCATATGCCTGAAAATTTTCACATCGACAATTAGATATGAGAAGATGCAACTGACACTCTGGTGTGCAGAACAAACAACAAAAACCAAGAGTGATAGCAGCAACAAAGAGGTCACCTTCATGGTTCCAAGCAGACAGTTGAAACTCCCAAGAAGAAACCTCGTGCCAATTGCCATCCAAAAGTTTACGCTCAAGCCAAAAAGAGCGTTGAAAATTGCACTGTAACAAACTAACTAATCAGCATCTAAAGGCGAACATGGATACATTAATCAAAATTATGTTAAAGGATACTAACATTGAGATAGTTCCCAAGAGTATAATGGGTTTTCTTCCATAACGATCAGCCACAATTCCCCAGAAAACAGACGTCAATGCTCTTCCAAGCATAAATGAGCAACCTTCCAAGTAATAAGAGATTAATTAGAACAAAAGGGTAGAGACATAGAGAGTCAACGTAGAATAACAAGTGACCGAGGCAAAGGTCTTCTCACCCACAAATCCAGCGTAAAACCCAATATCTTTCTCCGTCTTTGCAACACCAAAATCCTCAATCTATGAAAACAAAGAAGACATGAAAAGACATATTATTAAGAGCCAGTGACAAAAGAACAGTAGAGTATGTGATGTGGTATATACATCATTATCTGTTTAAAACCCCCTAATTGTGTAAATTTGAACAAAAATTCACTCACATGTCCAGGAATACATAAAACTGTAGCTCTTAAACTTTGAAATATCAAATACTCACCATATAGTAGAGGAAGGGATAGAGTGAGGAAATTGGCAGAGCTGCAAACACATGATATCAAAATAAGAACGCATGAGGAATGGCAAAACGAATCATTGCTTTCAACACAAGAAAGCTTCCTAATAACTAGCCAATTTTTATCCAAAACATTTAGCAGCAAAACCAATTTTAGCCAATCATTTTCCCGAATCTCTTCAAAGTTGTTGAAAATGCCGAATAGTCAAAAACAACACTAGCCGAATCTTAAAGAAAATTGACACAATAGAAACTGGTTTGAGAATCAAAAGAAGGTATTACAAGTGGAGAGGACGATAATCCAAACGAAGGTAAGCTCGAGGTAAGGATATCCTCGCCGGAGCTGCTTCATCTGCTCCACCTTGCATCCTGGACATCCGTCGTGATACGTGTGCTTCTCCAACAACGCTTCCTTGTACTCCTCCGCCATTTTCCGAATCAATTTCCAGCACAATAAATTCACAGCCTAAAATTCAGAACCTAAAAATTCCAATTATCAACAAAATCAAGCTTAATAAGCGTCGAAAGCAATTGAGAAATGAAGGAAAGAAATCAATGGGGGAAAATTTCAAAATCGTAACGGAATATTACAAAATCGGAAAGGAGAAATGAAAGAGTACCACACAGAGATTCTCTCTCAATAGCTGGAGCAGAACGTGTGGGACTGAAAGAGACGATGAGTCACGTATATATGTACAAATGGATGTGTGTATATATATAGTGGAGCTAAAAGGCAAAATGGTGGTCACCCAAGTGTCACTCATTTTAATCTCTCTTCACATGTTCACGGACCTAAAGCTACCCGCAATTTTGTTTTTCACCGATCCATCCAAATATGGGTACAAATTTTTTAGAAAAAAAGTTTCAAATTTTGAAAATAATTTGGTTATTTAGTAAAAAATAATTTGTAATTAAAATGTAACTTTGTAGATATTAAATAGTCCGAGTGACTAATCGTAAGAGGAATGTTTTTTGAGGTCACATCCTATAATGCAGACAGGAAGAAAGAGACATACAATTGAAAGTGGGGAGACACATTAATATCAGGACTAAACAATGTTGTCTAGTGATCTAGTATCTTTAAAACTTGGAATGGTTATCTCTTTCAGCAAATACAATTGCTTCACGTGTGTATATTTTAATGAAATATCAACAAGTATCATTTGTCTTGTTAGGTAAAGAGGCATCGCCAAAATTAAAGCAGCAGATACTTTCAAAATACTATATATACTCAAAATAACTTTGTTGTTAAAAAGTGAAAAAATAGTATTAAAACTTTAAATCATCAGAACAAAAAAGTAGATAAACTTTGTTATTCATATAGATATGGATAAAAGGTGGATTGATTCCCTCTTCGGCATCAAAATGTGTTTTACCTTTGATTTTTTATCATTGGTTTTGCGTCTTCGCATATTTTACGATTTATCAACGCTTCATCTACATGCTATTTAGACGGCCTCATTGACCATTTCTAAATACAATGATTATTAATTCATATATCTTTGAATGGCGTCCAATGGTTGAGTCCCTGAGTGCTTTGGAACTCGTACGAACATACGGCTTTTACCAATTCCATATATATCTAATTTAAAATAGTTTTTTTAATGGTTGTTGTTGTTAAAGACTAATCTTAATATAGTTAGTGGTGACATAATTGACTCGTCTTGTGTTGTGCGTACAGTGCCAAGAAGAGTACTGTGTGTGGACAATTCCACGTCAGCGATATTGGTGGAGCCCACCGTTAGATCACGAGGATTCAGAGAGGTACGCGTGTTGCCCACACAGTTCACCACAGACAAGCTTTGGAACAGCGCGTTGCTCCCACCCTCAAGCACGTGGGGTCTAGATGTTGACACTTGGTCCATTATCTCTGGTTCATCCATCACTGTACATGTGACATATGCGTAAGACAAAACTAGGAATCCAATTTTTTAATGGGCCTATCACTATGGGTCCGAAAACAATTGAATTTTGGGTTTGCACATAATTAAGGGTCCGAAAACAATGGAGTTTTGGGTTTGCATATATTTCTGAAAACTATTAATAAGATTTTCTATAAACAAAAAAAATTGGAAGAGTAACATTTTTTTAACTTTTATTTTGGCGGTAAAAAGGATGCATACCAAATTTTGTCCGAAAAGGAAAAAAAAAAAAAAACCAACTCCACCCAAATTTAATTGCGGATAACTGATATGACACAGAGAGGCTCTATGATAAGTAACCCAAGAGAGAATTATCTTCTTCTTCCATTTATTGGACCAAAAAGAAGATAGATAAAAGATATAACAAAAAAAATCTAAGGTGTGGGAAGCTCTGCAGCTCATCCATGGCGACGATACCCACTACAGCCACCGCAACTATGTGTCCGTCTCCTCCTGTCCCAACAATCTCGACCTTACTCAGAACAACTCACCAATGTCAACCATCTCCATCTTCATCATCCCTATTTTCCATCAAGCTTAGTACAGCTCTGGTTTGCGGTGAGGCCATGGTGGATAGAGAGGCTGAGAGCTCCGTGATGATCAAACCTGAGAAATGGGGAATTCAATCAGAAAAGAGAAGGAAGAGGAGAAGGAGAAGAAGAGTAGGGTACGAGCGTTTGGAGCCAGAAGAAGAGGAAAATGCTGGCGTAGAAGCAGAAACAGAGACAATTAGTGTTCCTGTTGTTGGAGCTTCACGATCTGGGTTTTTGAGTCGTTTAGAGGAGGTTCAGCTTTGCTTGTACCTCAAGGTATATCATTTCTTATCCAATATTTCTTATGGCCCATTAATGGAAAGATTCAAACTTTGTTTATCCTTGTTGGTAACTGTACTTTTTTCTGGTAATTAACAGGAAGGAGCAAAACTTGAAAATTTGGGAACAAGTATTGAAGAGAATGAAATGGTATCAGTTTTGTTGTCCAGTGGTAAAGGGAAGAAGAAGCGTAGTGCAAATGAAATACTATGCCGTAGAAAAGAAGCGAGAGAAAAGATTACACGTTGTTATCGAAGGTTGGTTGTCTCTATTGCAACAGGGTACCAAGGCAAAGGTTTGAATTTGCAAGACCTTATTCAGGAAGGAAGCATAGGGCTGCTTCGAGGTGCTGAGAGATTTGATCCCGACCGAGGCTACAAACTATCAACTTATGTCTACTGGTGGATCAAACAGGCCATCTTAAGGGCTATCGCGCATAAATCTAGACTTGTCAAATTGCCGGTGAGTCCCCAATTCTCACATTTTGATTGAATTTTGAGATGAATATGTGTTACATTGTATAGTTGCTACCATATATAGATATTAACTATATATGAACCAAGTCATCTTCTATTGCTAGATAGAAAAATAATCTGCAATGTTGTTCTGGGAAGTGAAGTAATTAGTGAATACATCGTTTTAGCTTGTTGTGTGTAGGGAAGCATGTGGGAGTTGACGGCAAAAGTTGCAGAAGCTAGTAATGTGTTGACCAGAAAACTAAGACGGCAACCAAACTGTGAAGAGATTGCAGAGCACCTAAACCTTCATGTATCCGCGGTTAGACTCGCTGTGGAGCGTAGCAGATCCCCTGTTTCGTTGGACCGAGTCGCGTCTCAAAATGGCCGGATGACTCTGCAGGTACTTGAGTTTTCCATGAAAATGCTAAGTAAAGAGAGACTTTGGACTGATTTATCATGTTCAGGAAATTGTACGGGGACCGGATGAAACAAGGCCAGAGGAGATGGTGAAAAGGGAACACATGAAGCATGAGATTGAACAGCTTTTGGGAAGTCTTACCGCGAGAGAATCTCGAGTATTGGGACTTTACTTTGGGCTCAACGGAGAGACTCCCATGTCGTTTGAAGAGATAGGTAAGTCGTTAAAGCTTTCGAGAGAGAGGGTGAGGCAAATCAATGGCATTGCTTTAAAGAAGCTACGGAATGTACATAATGTGAATGATTTGAAAATATACTATTCCTCTAGTGAATAAAAGCAAATTGGTTATTCACAGTCATTAATAGCAATTGAAACTAAAAAAGCAGAGCAAACATATATTGGATAATTGGGTCTGTACATAAGTATGAGTTCATGTCTCTCCTTTGTGGAGATTATGGAGGATATAAAGAGAAGCAGAGGACAAGAAGATGCAAACAGAATAACTGAGCAAATCAAGACCGGTGGCGATAGTAACCATCTTGCTTCTCTCGAACATCTTCACTAGAAGAATCATAACAATGACATGTCCCACTTTGGTTTTCAGCTCATCAAGTGAGCTAATCTTCATCCATTTCGGTCTCTCCTTCATTGCAAACATACCAAAGAGAGAAGAGGATCTAAGGGCACGATCGGATTCAGGAGGAACATCATGAGGCGAGTGACTGATGAAGAGTCCATACAAACCCATACTAAATATTAACATAACAGTCCCAGCCAGATAAACATCTGCAATCAGATTTCACACACAAGTAAATATGATATTATAACGAAACAAACCGGGCTTATATCATAATCATATATATATATAGCAAATTAATTATACCGATAGCTTCGACTAGGCGTAAAACCATTTGGCCGGTATGGATTCCTTTTGCACAGTTAGTCCAGTAGACTTTATATGCCTCCACTATATAGACACACCCCTATATACAAAATGAGCCATGACATTAATACTACTTAAATTGTGTATGTGTAATGTGTGACAAAACATTTCAGACTAAACTAAACAAGTTAGTTACATTGAGGAAGCAGAGTAGCGAACCAGCCAGCGAACCTCCTACTGCCAAAAGCGCTAGGAACCGGAAATCAAATATTATCTGCTCCATCCACAAATATAAGAATTCTTAAAAAATAGTCCAAAGACTTTTTAAATCAATATAGAAGAAGGAAGAGACAAGGCTTGATTGATTTTACCCTCTCAACGTTGGATTCGGTGGAACGAAAGAACTGAGCAAATGGACTGTTGTCTTTGGGAGTTGTTCGGTAAGAACTAGGTAACGTGTTTCCGTTGACGGGAATCGAGGAAGGGGACGATGATGATGCCGATGACTCCGGAGAGGACGATGAGCCAAGAGTTGCTAACGGTAAGTGGAAACGGCGGCGCGTGGGTAAGACGAGATATCTCGGCACGGAAACGGAGATCGGAGTGGCTGAGATCAACGAGTAGAGAGCCATAGATAACTACTAGTCTAAAGAGTAAGTTGGTGATAAGGGCCGGAGGACAAGTAGTAGAAGAAAGATCGGCCCGTCGGCTGGGGAACGCGGAGGATTAGGCGGGAGAGAAATATGTGGTGTGTGGATGTAGTTGATTTTTCTTTATAAATTTTTAACTAAAACGGTCAATTCCTACATTAATCATAACATAGACTAACTAGTAGTTACTTCCAACGTGAACTATAATATTTTAATTAAAAAGTTACATGGGTAGATTAGACATTTTCTAGTTAATTCTAGTATTGTTGTTGTTAATACATGTAATAAAATCCGATCATCATAAATGAGAAACAAAAAATGGATGAGTATAAACATATTCATATACAGTACGAGTTAAAATCAGAATCTGGAGTTTAGAGGTTAAAGTAGGAGTGAACTAGTAAAATTTCATGTTAATATAAGTTTTTTTCTTTAAACCAGTGAATATTTATACTAAGTTTGGAGTTGGTAGAAATTCAAATATTCTTCCTACTAAAAATTTAAAACATTCAGGGTGGCAAAAAAAGAAGATGAATGAAAATTTGTAGTAGGTAGATTCAATGTTTGATCTAGAACCATTTAAAATCATTTAACCACTCGAATGTCGCGCCTGATCTTGGTTGGTGGTGAGAGTGAGATACTATAATATAAGATATGAGATAGTGGAGAATATGCTTAACACTTTGGGTGTGACTGGATGTTATAAATAGAGGAAAAGAATTGAAAAGAAAAATAATTCTTCTCAATTACTCTGTCATTCCTCCAATCAAGAAGAATTTATTCACCAACCAATTCTTCTCAATTCTTCTACTTTTCAGTAGAAACAACTATAAAAATTTCCTCCCATAAATACATGGTATACAAATTTCTTCTACTATTTATTTTTCTTTTCTTCTCATTTCCTCTCTTATTTTTCTTCTCTTTTCTTCTTAAACCACACCAGTCACACCCTTTAATGTATACTCCCTCCGTATTTTAATAATTGTCGTTTTAGAATTTTTATTTTTTTGAATTAGATGTCGTTTTCAAATTTCAATGCAAAATTTCTTACTTTTTAATGTTTTATGATATCATAAAACATTAAAAAGTAATAAATTTTGCATAGAAATTTGAAAACGACATCCAATTCAAAAAAATAAAATTTCTAAAACGACAATTATTAAAATACGGAGGGAGTATATAGTATAGAGTATAGGCTCTACTTATTTGATAATTATTTTAATTTGGGCAAGCAGAGAGGATATAATGGTAAATTCAGCCGTACACTCTATTTGCCAAGCTGGGATAGACGGCTTGTGACCTCTCTAGTTATATAACTAAAGCCAGTCAGGTGTCTCCTTAGCTCTTCCCCACCACTCCGATTCATCTCTATCCTCCCTCTCTCTCTCGTAAGTCTCCTCCAATGTGAGTTCCGATTCAGATTCCTCTTTTCTCCTTGATCCATATTCTGATTCCGTCTTGCTTTTATGTGATCCGCTTTTTTGCAGATCTCGTCCGTTGTTGCATAAGTGTCATGGATCTCGCGTCGAATCTAGGTGGCAAGATCGATAAATCCGATGTTCTCACAGCCGTCGAAAAGTAATTCTTCTCACTTTTACCTAGATCGTAGTTTACTTCTCCGATTCACTTACAATTCGCGTTTTTCGTCTCATGCATATTGATCTATAATTTTGTTAACCGCGACGTATCGAAATTGACTTGTAAGATCAACATTGGATTGTTATGTGTAGTATCTCCATATTTTTGGAATCAACGTAAATTAGCCTATTTCCATACGTTTATTCTTTACCAAATTTCCACGAATCCGTGATGGCATTGGATTTCACCTCTGTTTTTTTGTTTTGTTTTTAATGCTTTCGTGGAACTGAGCTTTCAATACAGCAGAAAAAAGATGACTGATTGAGATGGTCCCTAGTTTCTTTTTTTTTTTTTTTTGGCTCTATAAAGATCCATTTGACGTGTATTTCACTACTCTCACGTTCTCGAGGGCCCGACCAATCTTATTGTCATTGACCAATCTTATGGTGGACTTTTTCTTGGACATTATTAATTTTTACTAATTTGATTCAGGTATGAGCAATATCATGTCTTCCATGGAAGAAACGAGGAAGAGAGAAAAGCAAACTACACAGACATGGTATACATTTTAATAAAATTTTCACCACCTTGAGACATTCCCATTCCTTATAGTTATGTCTCCTGACTTTGAGAATATGTTACAACTAAAAGCCTGCTTATATGCATTTTTCACCTTTGAATGATCTCATCATTATTGTTCCAGGAGATCATATTTAAAATAGATAAAGTACTACTTAAGTAGACTACGTATTGAATTTCTTTTGGAGACACAAATCATTACCTGTTGGAATGAGTATTTCTGATTAATATTTCAGGTTAATAAGTACTATGACCTTGCTACAAGCTTTTATGAGTACGGATGGGGAGAGTCCTTCCATTTTGCTCACAGGTAATTCTTGACTCCCAATAAAATTTATTTCTTACAGCCATAGATGCTGCTGCTACTCTAGTAGTCTAGTTATATATATTGGTTGACATGAATTGTGGGTTTGTAGATGGAAAGGAGAATCGCTTCGAGAGAGTATTAAGCGACACGAGCACTTTCTTGCTCTTCAGCTTGGCATCAAACCAGGACAAAAGGTTTGATAAACTTAACTGAGCACTTGAAAATGGACTCTTCACCATCAGATGCTCATTTCTATTATGTTTCTGAGTAGGTACTGGATGTAGGATGTGGAATTGGTGGACCGCTGAGAGAAATTGCACGTTTCAGGTAAAATTACTACATATACCAAAAGCGCACACTCTTTACATTATTTGCTTCTGCTATCATCACTTTTGAAATAGATTTTATGGTTAGGAACATAGTTCAATTATGAAGTGTGTTTTTGTTTGCTCTGCTGCAGCAATTCATCTGTTACGGGGCTCAACAATAACGAATACCAGATCACCAGAGGCAAGGTAACGTATCTATATTTGTGAAAAGATGATGCATTTCCTAGCATGTAATCATATGATTTTTGCTCTGTTTCCTTGGTATCTTCTACGATTTATATTGGCACCTTTTTTTTGCAGGAACTAAACCGACTTGCAGGTGTCGACAAGACATGTAACTTTGTCAAGGTCAGTTGAATTCATAGTTCTTGTATTCACTGCACAAGTTGTAAATCATGGTTTAAATAAGAAAACACATTGCAACACGCAACCTGATGAAAGTTGCTGTCATTTGTTAATCTTCCAGGCTGACTTCATGAAGATGCCATTCCCTGAAAACAGTTTTGATGCAGTTTATGCAATAGAAGCAACCTGCCACGCACCTGATGCGGTATGAGAATTCTAAACAGCTATTATTGTTCTGTTCCCTAAATTTTATATGCATTATATGATTCATCATTATGATCTCAACAACAGTATGGATGCTACAAAGAGATCTACAGAGTGCTAAAGCCCGGGCAATGTTTTGCTGCCTATGAGTGGTGCATGACTGATGCATTTGACCCTGATAATGCCGAACATCAGAAAATAAAGGTTAGTGTGTCCCTTGCATCTATCCATATCATTTGCGCATCTATTATCAACATGGATACAAACAAAGATTCCACTCTGCAGGCAGAGGTAGAGATTGGAGATGGTCTTCCTGACATTAGGCTGACTACAAAATGCCTCGAAGCTCTGAAGCAGGCCGGTTTTGAAGTAAGTATCTGACTTCAGATCCTCTCTATTTCCAAATACATCAACATTTCAACATCTAAATACTATTATCGTCTGCCTTGGATGAAGGTGATATGGGAAAAGGATCTGGCCAAGGACTCGCCGGTCCCATGGTACTTACCTCTTGACAAAAATCATTTCTCACTCAGTAGCTTCCGCCTTACAGCTGTTGGACGATTCATAACCAAAAACATGGTAAAAAAACTTGCTCTGACTAATCTGCCAAATCTCATCAACTATTAGTAGTTCATTTATCTGAACTTGTCATTATTATTTATGGGTAGGTCAAGATCCTTGAATACATAAAACTCGCACCTCAAGGAAGCCAAAGGGTCTCAAATTTCCTGGAGCAGGCTGCAGAAGGATTAGTCGACGGTGGAAGGTGAGAGAATCCCAACTTATATTTATTCACACCTTCAAGTTTAAAATTAGATTTCTCTTTTTGGTCAAATTCTAAATCTCCTCATGGATCAATGTTTCCCAGGAGAGAGATTTTCACGCCAATGTATTTCTTCTTGGCCCGGAAGCCAGAGTAAACGGATGAGAGATGCTCATCGCGTAGGTCGAGTGAAGTGACAAAATTTCTCAATTTGCAATCTTATTTTCTCTGTTTATCTGAATTCGTTCCAGTGTTTGGATGTCTATTAGATGAAACTTTGTTGCAACTTAGTATTATTTACCAATTCTATTTTGGATGTTCGTAACATGTCACGTGTACTCTTGTCTGAAATCTGAATCATGTGCACATGCCCAAAATATATTGGTATCTCTCTCTCTTAAGATTCCTAAAACCTTTTTTTGTCGTTTTTATGTCAAGATTCAAAAGTGGGATCCTACATCCACGAGTCTGCTTGGACAGTGGCACATTGCATTCTTTTGAATTATACTGATTCCTGAGATTTTGCTGACACCACCTCCTTTGTCCTCTCCCTTAATAATATAGGAAGAATCTTTGTGTTTTCCTCTATGGATCTAATAATACAATTTTTTGCTTAATTGAATCCTCTCCTTTTGATGAAGTTGTTGATCGTGAATTGAATTATATACACAGCTAGAAGAAAATAATGGCAAAATTAAACAGAAGAAGGAAAATAATAATTTTTAAAACGGCAGGAAGAGTGAAAATAAAAACAAGTTAGAAGAAGAAGTGTTTTTTTTTTTTGCTTGCTCTGTGCTCTTTTATAGTCGCTCCATAATTTAAACCAAGAGTTAAAAAAAAAACTCAACAGTACCAATCTCTAAATTTTTTTTTTTTTTTTTTTTATATATGTGGTTTATAATAATTCTCCCTATAATCTTCAAACAAAACCCTAGATCTAGGAGCTCATTTAGCAAGTTTTGACTTTTTTTTTTTTTTCACTAGGAAGATTTTATTAAAAACTCACAACATACAGCATACCGAGCCTAAACAAAAGGCCCACAGTTTCACAACATGAGTTTTACAGTAAGAAGATAAGCCCAGTATGAGCCCAACAAAGCATCGACTAAGGAAGAAGAAAATTAGTCCTTCTCATGCTTTCACCGACCACGTGTCAATAAACTGGATTTAACCAAAACACATGTCGAAGCATTCCGATGACCAACCTCCGCCGTTCGAGCCAGATTCCGGTGAAAGAATCCTTTCCGATTAAGAAATCGGCCATAGATTCATGTGTTATTCACCGACAACAACGAATCGAAGCTTCGATTATAAAGAGAACAACTTAAGGGATTGTACATATAGAACGGAAACCTCTTGCTTTCTTCAACTCAATTCGCGATCTTCTGATTAGTTCCGGAAAACTCAAAACCACAAAGAACTAAGTCGAAAATAAACAGCTTTAATCGATAACTCGTTAAAACTGCAATTTCCAACGCCATCACTGATGGAATTTATTAAAAAAAGAAAACAAACATCGGATCCACTGTGAAAAGATCCGATCTACGGCTGGAAAACACGGCTGAGCCGACCAACGTAACGGACGTTGCCAGACATAAAGCCGACCACCACCGCTGAAGAAGCTAGTGATGTCGGACGTGGGACCCGACTAAATCGGGACAGGAAAAGCCAGATTAACTCCGACCGGCGAATTTAAACAAAACGCTTTCTTTCTTCTCTGAAAGTTTTTTTTCTCAGATTAGAAAGTGCATAAATCACAATATTTTTCTCAGAAAGTATTAATGGGTACAAAACCAGTTCTGGCCCAAGTTAGTGTAGCTAGGCAGGGTTAAGACTAAAATGCCACGATCGATATTTCCAAGGGCCACAAATATATCTAATCGTTAAGGAGGCGAGTTCGACACCAAATCTTTCTTGAAATTTGTTTCTTCTTAACATAATTTCATTTTGTGGGCCATAATTTTTTTTACTATTGGGCTTTAGAATATTCAGGCCCGAATAAGATATACACCTGAGAAAAACATAAACGTAGTCACTACCCTTTTATGATGCCATAAACCCTGCCACAGGTACCGTGTTACGTGTACGCAAGGCGCGTTTAAGACACGCGTTATCAGGTGTTTAAGTTCGAGTAGAAGTAGAAATCCTCCACCTCCCTCTCTCTCTCTCTATATATATAAACGAAAACGAAACAAGCCCTTCTCCTCTCTCGCCCCAACCAACTAACTAACAAACAACGTTTTCGCCTTCTCTCTCTAATGTCTACCTCCTCCATCATCATCATCGGCGCCGGAATCTCCGGTTCGTATTAATACATCCATTATCACTCGTCCTCGAACTAGCATCGTCTCTTCATATAATAACTAACGGAGTTTTATTTTTGAAATCAGGAATATCGGCGGCCAAGGTTCTCGTCGAGAACGGAGTAGAAGATGTATTGATACTGGAAGCGACGGATCGGATCGGTGGAAGAATACAGAAACAGAGTTTCGGTGACGTGCCGGTTGAGCTTGGCGCCGGTTGGATTGCCGGTGTCGGTGGTAAAGAGTCCAATCCTGTTTGGGAGCTTGCCTCGCGTTTTAACCTCCGTACTTGCTTTTCCGATTACACCAATGCTCGTTTCAATATCTACGATCGAAGGTTAGAATTGATCTCCGATTATTAATTAACTCACTCACTCCTCAAGAATCAAGATTTATAGTTCTTTAATCATGTTTCGTTGATTGAATTTACAGTGGTAAAATCTTCCCGACTGGAATCGCTGCTGACTCGTATAAAAAGGCGGTTGACTCGGCGATTCTGAAGTTAAAGAGCCTTGAAGCTCAATGTTCTTCTGGTCAAGTAGCTGAAGAAACTCTTTCGTGAGTCTTGATCCTCTCTGTTTTGCTTACTGGTTTTCGATTTTGCTTCGACTCTAATGTTTTTTGGTTTGGTGTTTAGGTCACCGAAGACGCCAATAGAACTAGCCATTGACTTTATCTTGCATGATTTTGAGATGGCAGGTGAGTTCTGAGAAACACACATGTTTTTTCACCATATAATAATGTTGCATATTGATTGATTCTTTATTACTACTGGTTTCAGAGGTTGAACCAATATCCACTTATGTGGACTTCGGTGAAAGAGAGTTCTTGGTTGCTGATGAAAGAGGTTACGAATGTTTACTCTATAAAATGGCTGAGGAATTTCTCTTTACCTCTCATGGAAATATCTTGGACAATCGCCTCAAACTAAACCAGGTAAAAATTAAGATCTCTGATACTGATTAGGTTGAGTTAATTAAAAGACTATATTATTTGATGGAAAGCTACTTTTGCTTTTTAGTTGTTGTTACTCTATTCGGTTGATTTGATTTGCATTATCTTTTCTTCTGCTAAGGTTCTCTCAGCCTTTGGTTTCTTGTAGCTATTTTTTTTTGTTTTGTATACTAGTAACAATTTTCAATTGGTGGTCTTAAGTCGATAGTTTCTTGGGAAACATTATTGTGGGGTATGCATGAATGAGCGTGTTTTATTTATTGCCTCACATAAACCAGCTGGCTTAACTTTGAAAGCTGTGTTTATATTAGTAATCTATAATGGAGTTATATATAATGTGATGAAGTTGTGGGAATTAATGGCAGGTGGTTAGGGAGGTGCAACAGTCTAGGAATGGGGTAGTGGTGAAGACAGAAGATGGTTCCGTATACGAAGCCAATTATGTCATCGTGTCTGCGAGTATCGGTGTTCTCCAGTCCGATCTTCTCTCCTTCCAACCCCCTTTACCAGTTAGTTTACTTTCTCTTCTTCTCCTCTATGATCATAGTTTATGATTAATTACTCATTGGTCTTATCTTTTACACTTATTTAACATTTAAAAGATACAAGGTGGAGATTTTTAATCAATCAATGTGCATGAATCTAGGGATATATTAAATTGTATCAGCCATTAGGATAGAAAGTCATAATTTTTGGTGTCTATATGAAATTGATATTTTCAATATTTTATTATTCAATCGATACACTTGTGACCTTACTATTTACAAAATCATATGTGGTGACAGAGATGGAAAACAGAAGCTATACAAAAATGTGATGTGATGGTGTACACCAAGATCTTCCTAAAGTTCCCTCAATGTTTCTGGCCATGTGGTCCTGGTCAAGAGTTTTTCATCTATGCACACGAACAACGCGGCTATTTCACCTTTTGGCAGGTTGATTTCCCTTAATAATGAGATTCTATTTGTTTTGTTAATCTCGATGCATCTTTTTGGTCGTTCCACTTAAGGTCGAAACGTGGCACATATTGACTCTCTAATCTTAAAATTAAACACCTGAGGGTCCCTTTGATTTAACTATCATTGCTTTTAGTTATCTTGAGTGTGTCTAACTAGCGGCATGGTCCATGTGTTCAAGAGTATAGAATTCACACAATATTATATTATAATGTGTATGCATACACCATTTAGCTTTTATTATTACTACAACTTGCTTGCTCTCCTCTCCAGCTTATATGTGAATCTAACTGCTGCTTTTGTTATATCATCAGCACATGGAAAATGCGTACCCGGGCTCTAATATTCTGGTGGTGACGTTGACCAACGAACAATCAAAGCGCGTTGAAGCTCAATCAGACCAAGAGACGATGAAAGAGGCAATGAGTGTTCTCAGGGACATGTTTGGGTCCACCATTCCTTACGCAACCGATATTCTTGTCCCCAGGTGGTGGAACAACCGGTTTCAACGCGGTAGCTACAGTAATTACCCTATGATATCTGATAATCAGCTTCTGCAAAATATCAAGGTAACACACTTTTTTGTTGTTATTAAGACACACACACACAAACACACATGTCTGTCAGGAATTTAAGACAGTTTTGGTTATTCAGGCCCCAGTTGGACGGGTATTCTTCACAGGAGAACACACAAGTGAAAAGTTCAGTGGGTATGTACACGGAGGATACCTTGCAGGTATTGACACAAGTAAATCTTTGTTGGAAGAGATGAAGCAGAGTTTGTTGTTACAACCTTTATTGAACTTCACCGAGTCTCTTACACTAACACACCAGAAGCCTAACTCTCAAATCTACACAAATGTCAATTTTATCTCAGGCACTAGCTAGAAAGTAGAATCCTAACCCTTTTATTTATTTATTCGTTTGAGCTACTCTTGAGCAAACTCATGGGAAGTATTTACTCAACAGATGCCTTGAAATAGCCAAGGCGTCTCCTTTTGCCTTAACTGAATAAACCTCTGATGGACTTTGTTGCCATTTGTGTGACATCATTATCCATTCTCTTCGCCATTTCTCTACCTTGAATTTCTTCTTATCTCGTAAGCTTTTCAGCATTTCATTGAAATACAACCTCGCTCGGGGTAAGTAGTAGTCTTCAAGTAACCCACTCCAGAACTTGTTTGCTGATGATGAAGATCACAAAAGATGACAGTTTTTATTAAAGCTCTATCTACTGAAAATCCTTTTAAAGTTTATATCTTACCATAATCATGAAGCTTGCTTTGGTTCACATCTTTCGAGTCATACCACATTGTCACTTGCGTTCTCGCATTCCACTCGTACTGTACACACAGAAACACATTCATGAGAAAGCAATATACTTCTTCTGCCCGCACGTTCCAAGAAAAATATTGATGTTACACCTGTTTCCTTTCATCACCGTTTCTGGCCAGCTTCTTTGCACTCTCAAGCCATGTCCCCAGAAGGAAATTATCATCCGAGGCAAGCAGAACGTCCATGTCCTTTATAAGCTCAAGAAACTTGTCACTCAATTGTCCTAAGCTTCCGATATCTTTCTTTACAAAAGCGGTCACTGCTTCGATGTACACCTGGTTTGCTAGCTTCGATAAAACTTGACGTGTCAAATCAACCATGTCATATCTGCAAGCAAAACCCATAGGAATCTGTAACCATTGAAATGGTAGATACTCTATTTCTACTTGCATCTACCTATATGTTAAGCTCCTTGACAGCTCATCCCCAGCTTCCAGGAAAAGTTTGAGAGCTTGGATCACCTCCTTTGTAGAATACCATAAATGGGCCTTAGGCACACTATAGCTCTTATCTTGAAACAAGACTCTTCTTTTTATTTCATATGGGCCAGTGGAGATCATATATTCTGTTTGTTTCGATTCGTCTTGTACAGAACTAGATGGATCCCAGTCCGGAAGCTTGACTATGAAATCTGTGTTATGGTCCTAAAACAGAGAATTTTAAAAGCAAGTTACTTATGAATTATAGAGCAGATCTAAGGAGAGATGATGCGGTAATGACTTAAACAAAACGTACTGCAATTCCATCAGTGCAATTGTAGACAGTGTGATATAGAATCTCCCAAGCGGCCTCGATTTGATGATTTTCTTTCATGTATCTTCTGCGTGCATAGCTCTTCAACCATTTCTATGAACATGAATATTAAAATGTATGAAACTGATTGTGCAAACAGTTTCAAGTGTCACATGAAGAGTGTATACGGTATATACATTACCTGTACATCAACTTTCTCATCTCGAAATGCCATTTCAGAAGTTAGCTCGTAAACCACCGGGTTCTGCTCTATTCCTTCCATGCACATTCCTACACCGACCTATGTGCAACACAAATAACAAAATTACATTTCTAAGCGGAGAAAATAGCCTCATCTAAGTGTATACATAAGATTAAAAATGTGAAACATTTGGTGAAAGTAGTTATGAAATACCATGGTTGAATTTCTGCTGACACGAGCATCAACTGGTCCTGAAGAAATTGAATCAAGAGCACCATACATTTCAATGTTGCCTCCAAAATTGTGAAGCATGCACCTAGAATTTATCCGATTTTAATAACAACACGTAAAATACAACCGACTCAGGCATAAGAAGGATACTGAGACAACAATATACCAGATATAAGGAGTTCCATAAAACTGGGCGGACGTGTTCCATATCGGTTTGACTTCAGCATATAGGTCAAGAACTATCATTTTGCCAAAGGGAACTGAGTGTAAGAGCGCCTGCAGAAACCAAGTGAGGCTGTGATATCGGATCCATCAGCATTCATCATATACACTAAATTGGGTGCTTACTTTCATCTGAGGCGGCTTCCAGAATTTTGAGTTTGAACTAAAAAGCCAACCCTGCAAAAAGATGGGTCTCAAGTAAGAAAGCTTTCAGAAACGGAGAAATCTTTTCCGCGTCATTCAAGATTGCTGTAACTTCAATACTAAAATCTGTGTGTATACATTTTTAAATAGCATCCTAAAGTACGTATGCCACTGAGAATAAAATGGAAAAGAAGGCATACTTGCATTAACCATACAGCATTCTTGTTTCCTTTTGACATAGCTTTGTACACTGCAGCTCCTAGTGAAGATATATATTCAGGTTCACTTGTGGGAGGAGTATTCTCATTGAATGTATCACTACATTAACACAAGTAAGATTAGTATCATCATTATTCCAAACAAAGAGAGTTGTTTTTTTCTTGAATCATGCGTTCATTTTCACCAATACTTACCTTGGTTCAAAATACTAGAAAAAGTTGCAAGAAATAATTTACCTCTTAGGTGCAAATTGAAGATAATTACCAGTTATATATGTTTGTAATCTCTCCATATTCTGATACAGTAACAAGGTAAGTTTAAAGACATATAAACGTGTCATTATATAAAAAAGACTGTGAGCAGGTGGGAGCTTTGTTAGTATATATCTAATCTGAGAAAATGGCTTTCAATGGATTACATAATTTGCCAAGATTATGAAAACAGAAATAGCTTCAGGGTACCTTCGATTTGTTGTTGAATAAAAGCCTCTCCAATGTCAATGAAGAGAGGGTCAGAAGGATTTAGAAGGTAAGTGCAGCACCAGCGAGAATCACCATCCACCGTGTTCCTGAGAAGAAATGAAACACAAATGGTAAAGTTATTGTCAATGTGAAGACAAAACAGTAAAAAACTAGAATTTATTTTCTCATCACACAACTCAAAAAGTTTCATCCATTGGATTAAAAAAAGTTTCCAGGCATGATTTACAGAAAGAACACATACCAGTTATCAAGTCGTGTTATATTTGCCCTGGGATATATCTTTCTCAAAGCTGATGGAACATTGCCTGAGAATGATGGGAGTACTAGGAAAGGAGGGAAACAAACGAAAATATAAGATGCTATGAGAACAATCTATCGAGTATATGAAAAGAAAGGAAAGTGATTGTCCTTGGACCTGGAGTCATGCCAAGCTTCAACATCTGAGAAAGTATCTGTTTCTGCAAAAGCAACTGGTCATCTAACCAGTTTTTCGATAATGGACCACCCCAACTGTGATGTAGATGGAGTTAGAGATACGAATTATGTGAGCTCCAAGAATGAAAGATAAATCTAGTTCAGAAGGAACACTGGCGATAGGAGCCTAAAAATATCAGAGATCTGGTTGCTTACGCGTGAAGATTTCCCATGCGAGCCCAAGCAAGAAACGCTGGTCCACCAAAATAATCATCCAGATCTTCTTTGGTGATGTTGAACCTCTAAACAAATTGATACAGAACTTTGTTAGCAGTATATATCAACTTATATCCAATCATGTCACAGCAAACAATTACTATCAACAGTCTATTTAAAAAAAATTTCACTTTCTTATTGCAATCTGGCTTTTTACCTTGAAAACCTTTTGCCAAATAGCTTCTTGTCCAGTGAATGCTAGAGGCAAGTTAATTCCTTGCAATGCCATCCAGTCAATCTCTCTCTCCCATCTCTCCCATCCCCACCAAACATATGAATCTGGAAAAAAACAAGGAAGCAGGCAGTAGCAGAATGTGATGCGAGTGAATCATTATAAAACCATTGACACATGAGGAAAATTTTGATTCCAAGAAGTGTATATATATGTCTTACAGCTAGATGTAACAACATTTTGGTAATAGTTCCAAGGGACAGGACGCCGAATCAAGATGTGTTTAGCATCTATACGAGGTAGATGTCCAGGCTGTGGAACAGAGGCAATCTGAATGCCACCAGTTTTGTCCCAAGAAACATGAGCATTACATTTATACTTCAAATACCAATGGAGCCCAGAAGCAATCTCAACTCCAGTTGTGCCTTTAATCCTGAGATACAAGATGGCATTATTAAAAGAGAAGAATTTCAAGTAAAATTTGATCTCTCATTAAGAAATCAGATGATACTTACACAATTTCAGGTCCAATTCGTCCCGGGCCATCATAGTTTTCAATTAGAAAGCAGCTGGTGCCACCACAAACATCCTATTGAAATAAAAATAAAAAAATCAGTACTGTAGTATCAACACTAGCATAATAAGGAAAAAAGGAAGAACCTTTGAGATAATTCTGAACTCAAAGCTGTGAAAATGGGTCGGAAGCAGTCTCTGCAGTAAACCCTTTGCTGCTGATTCTTGTACAGACGAAGTTGGTAGTAGAGAATCCAAACGGTCAAGCAGACCATCAATAGTTGGATGATTTTTAATTGACAAAGATTGAGAGTGAAAAGAAAGAACCAACAGAACCAAAAAAACCAATTTGATGGAATGCATGCTGATGCTCTTCGTCACTAGTGAGTGAGAGAGTCAGCAAGGAAAGGCAGATAACATAGAAACTGATCTCTTATTAAGAAAGTGGCCGGATAATATTTGATTTCATCATAAACCGGTATAAACCAAAATAAACCGGGTCGTTTTCAAGTTTATAGGTAAACGAAAAAAGGAAACAGAGACGACGAAGACGCATAGCCGTGATTTATCTTGTTAGGTTAAACCCTAAATAGTATAATATCAGTGATTTCTGGGGTTTAAATCTGCTTCCTGGATCTGTAGCTGCAAAGTTCGTTGATATTAAAGTGATTCTTACTTCTCAGAGAATGAAAAATTTGAAGCTTTACTCCGAGGTTTCTCAGAACATCCAATTGCATTCGACCGAAGAAGTTGTACAGTTCGCAGCTTATGACATCGACCAAAGTCGCTTATTTTTCGCATCTTCTGCTAATTTCGTTTACGCCCTTCAGCTCTCTTCCTTCCAAGTAAGCCAATTGCTTTCTGTGAGAATTCGTGTCCTCTTTGGTTTATCATGTTTTTGTTTAGTAAGAAACGATTGAGAAAAAAAGCTGGGGACTTTGGTTTCAATTTCACTTTTGACTGAAGTTTCTTGTGGAGTAACTTGCAAGTGAAATTAGGGAGTAGGGTCTGTTTAAATCGAAAGCCTTTCTCTTTATGTTATGGTCTTTTTTCTCTTGTATTGATTTCTTACTCATAATGTGGCAGAATGGAAGAGCTGGGAGTGCTTTGCCTGTGGAGGTTTGCAGTATCGATATGGAGCCTGGAGATTTCATCACGGCTTTCGATTATCTCGCGGAGAAGGAGTCTTTATTAATTGGGACTTCTCATGGGCTTCTGCTACTGCATAATGTGGAGAGCGATGTGACTGAGCTAGTTGGAAATATAGAAGGAGGTGTCAAGTGTATCTCGCCTAGTCCGACTGGAGATCTACTTGGATTGATTACTGGTCTTGGGCAGTTGCTTGTAATGACTTATGATTGGGTTTTGATGTACGAGAGGGCGCTTGGAGAGGTTCCTGAAGGTAGTTACGTACGTAAGGACCCCTTACCTTCTTGTCTAATTGACTGCATAAGGGTTTAATTTATGGGTTTTAGTTGAAATTTATCGTGGACAGCCTCTGCCATTTGCTAACCATGTGATTTAAATACTGTTTTAGGTGAGGCGGATGATTTGTCTGTAACTTGTGGGGGTATTTCAATTTCCTGGAGAGGTGATGGAAAGTATTTTGCGACTATGGGTGAGGTTTATGAATCCGGTTGTATGTCTAAGAAGATTAAGATATGGGAAAGTGATTCCGGTGCTTTGCAGTCTTCTTCAGAAACAAAAGAATTTACGCAGGGGATTCTTGAATGGATGCCGAGTGGTGCTAAAATCGCAGCTGTTTATAAGAGGAAGTCAGATGATAGCAGTCCATCAATTGCTTTCTTCGAGAGGAATGGACTTGAGAGGAGCTCGTTTAGAATTGGTGAACCAGAAGATGCTACGGAATCATGTCAAACTCTGAAATGGAATTCTGCATCAGATCTTCTTGCAGGGGTTGTTAGTTGCAAAACATATGATGCCATTAGGGTGTGGTTCTTTAGCAACAACCACTGGTACCTGAAACAGGAGATTAGGTATCCAAGGGAAGCTGGGGTAACGGTCATGTGGGATCCAACAAAGCCACTGCAGTTGATATGTTGGACTCTGTCAGGGCAGGTGTCTGTTCGCAACTTTATGTGGGTAACAGCGGTCATGGAGGACTCAACCGCCTTTGTCATAGATAACTCCAAGATACTCGTGACACCACTATCTTTGTCCTTGATGCCACCTCCTATGTATTTGTTCAGCCTTAGTTTTTCTTCTGCTGTCAGAGATATAGCATATTACTCAAGGAATTCTAAGAATTGTCTGGCTGTGTTTTTATCAGATGGAAACCTGTCTTTTGTTGAGTTTCCTGCACCTAATAATTGGGAAGATCTCGAAGGCAAAGACTTCATTGTGGAAATATCAGACTGTAAAACAGCACTGGGCTCTATTGTACATCTTCTATGGTTGGATGCCCACTCACTTCTGTGTGTCTCCGCTTATGGTTCTAGCCACAACAAGTGTCTCTCTTCAGGAGCGTATGAGACAGAGCTTCATGGTTCTTATTTACAAGAAGTTGAAGTAGTCTGTCATGAGGATCATGTTCCTGATCAAGTGACTTGCTCTGGCTTTAAGGCTAGCGTTACTTTCCAGACACTTCTCGAATCACCGGTCCTGGCTCTTGCCTGGAATCCTAGTAAGCGTGATTCAGCCTTTGTAGAGTTTGAGGGTGGGAAAGTGCTTGGATTTGCATCAAGGTCAGGAATTATGGAAACTCGAAGTGATGATAGTGTATGTTTTCCATCGACTTGTCCTTGGGTGAGGGTGGCGCAGGTTGATGCTAGTGGGGTGCATAAACCCTTGATATGTGGGCTTGATGATATGGGTAGACTGTACATCAATGGGAAGAACCTATGTAATAACTGTAGCAGTTTCTCATTTTATTCAGAGTTGGCCAATGAAGTGGTTACCCATCTGATTATTTTGACGAAACAGGATTTTCTCTTTATTGTCGATACCAAGGATGTACTGCAGGGAGATGTGGCACTTGGAAATGTGTACTTTGTTATTGATGGTAGAAGGCGAGATGAGGAAAATATGAGCTATGTTAATATATGGGAAAGAGGTGCAAAAGTGATAGGAGTCCTCAATGGAGACGAAGCTGCTGTAATATTACAAACTATGCGGGGGAATCTGGAATGCATATATCCCAGAAAGCTGGTCCTCTCTTCCATTACGAATGCGTTAGCTCAGCAACGGTTCAAAGATGCATTAAACTTGGTAAGGCGTCATAGAATCGACTTTAATGTTATCGTGGATCTATATGGGTGGCAGGCATTTCTACACTCAGCTGTAGAATTTGTTGAGCAAGTAAACAATTTGAACCATGTTACAGAATTTGTTTGTGCCATGAAGAATGAAGATGTTACAGAAACAGTGTACAAGAAATTTTCCTTCTCCAAAAAGGGAGACAAAGTTTTTCAAGTGAAAGATCGTTGCAGTAACAAAGTATCATCAGTTCTACTGGCAATTAGGAAGGCCCTTGAAGAACATATACCAGAGAGTCCATCAAGGGAACTCTGTATTTTGACCACTCTTGCCCGAAGTGATCCACCAGCTATTGAAGAATCTCTTTTGAGGATAAAATCTGTTCGTGAAATGGAGTTGCTTAACTCTTCTGATGATATAAGGAAAAAGTCTTGTCCATCTGCAGAAGAAGCCTTGAAACATCTTCTGTGGTTATTGGATTCTGATGCTGTCTTTGAAGCTGCCTTAGGTCTTTATGATCTGAACCTTGCAGCTATTGTGGCACTCAATTCCCAGCGTGATCCAAAAGAATTTTTACCTTATCTCCAGGAGCTGGAAAAAATGCCCGAATCCCTGATGCATTTCAAGATTGACATTAAATTGCAGCGTTTTGATAGTGCTCTTAGGAACATTGTATCAGCAGGGGATGGCTACTTTCCTGATTGCATGAACTTAATAAAGAAAAACCCTCAACTTTTCCCGCTGGGCCTCCAGCTAATTACTGATCCTGAGAAGAAACAAGCTGTTCTAGAGGCTTGGGCAGATCATCTCATTGATGAAAAACGTTTTGAGGATGCTGCTACTACGTACCTATGTTGCTGTAAACTGGAAAAGGCTTCAAAGGCATATCGTGAATGTGGTGACTGGAGTGGGGTACTCAGAGTGGGGGCGCTAATGAAATTAGGTAAAGATGAGATCTTGAAATTGGCATATGAACTCTGTGAAGAGGTCAACGCTCTTGGGAAACCAGCGGAAGCAGCAAAAATAGCTCTTGAGTATTGCAGAGATATAAGCGGTGGAATTAGTTTGCTTGTCAATGCAAGGGAATGGGAAGAGGCTTTAAGGGTTTCATTTTTGCATACAGAAGATGATAGAATCTCAGTGGTGAAGAGTTCTGCTCTGGAGTGTGCTAGTGGTCTAGTAAGTGAATTCAAAGAATCAATAGAAAAGGTAGGAAAATATTTGACTCGCTATTTAGCTGTTCGGCAGAGACGATTATTGCTTGCAGCAAAGCTCAAATCCGAGGAACGATCTGTAGTTGATCTTGATGATGATACAGCTTCAGAAGCAAGTAGTAACCTGAGTGGAATGAGCGCCTATACTTTGGGGTACATCCTTGCATTTGTCTTACTCTCTCAGTCTTTATTTTTGTGGAATTTTTCTCAGCTGATCTAACATATTCAAAACTAAAACAGAGCGGAATTAGGTATTGATCGTTTTTAGAAACAGGAGCTCATATTTGGGTTTTTCTGATGACTTCGACATATTTTCTGATTGTATCCTCCTCGATTAACCAGCATCTAATTATATGCATGAAGATTCCAAAATATATAATTTTGTATTGGTAAAGTGATAAGTTTCCGGGTGGGGCTTTAGTGCATGATTATTGAGCCTGCTAGCTGATAGCTGACGATTCAAAAGGAGATTTGGTCATGTTCTGGATTCTATGGTTTTGATTAAGCATTTGAAGTAACAAGATTGTTGACAAGTCTTAACATAAAAGTTGTAGGGCATTGGGTAGAGAATTAGGACTTCTCTGGGGAATCAAAGTCTCTATTATGTAGTTGTTTTGTGGATTAAATAGGGAAACAGTTACCTAGTTTGGATCTTACTTAAAAGTTGTTGTTTTCTATGCTATTATTCCAGGACAAGGAGAGGTTCTGCTGCTTCAGTCAGCTCAAGCACGGCTACTAGCAGGGCAAGAGATTTGAGGCGCCAGAGAAAGAGTGGGAAAATCCGTGCTGGCAGGTATATATACATCTCTTATGCAAATTGTTTTGTACCAATGATGAGCAAAAATGTAAATGAATAAATTTGGGGTAAAAATGTAGTGCGGGTGAGGAGATGGCTCTTGTTGATCATTTGAAGGGTATGCGTATGACCGAAGGTGGAAAGCGAGAGCTGAAGTCGTTGTTGATATGTCTGGTTACAGTTGGTGAAATGGAGTCTGCACAGAAGTTGCAACAGACTGCAGAGAACTTCCAGGTCTCGCAAGTAGCAGCTGTAGAGCTAGCACATGATACAGTGTCCAGCGAGAACGTAGACGAAGAAGTTTATTGCTTTGAACGTTATGCTCAGAAGACGAGATCCACAGCAAGAGATTCAGATGACTTTAGCTGGATGCTTAAGGTCTTCATTAGCCCATGAAAATCCCTACATCTGTTTTTGACTGAATAAGCTATATGAACAAGCTTGTGCTTTTAAACATCAAACCTTCCTCTCTACCGTTTTGGTTCTTTCCTATTGTTGCCGTTTTGGAACTTCACATCAGCTTGTGACTTCGCATCTGCTACATTTTTGTTCATCGCTTAGATTTCTGTGTTGCACAAGATAAGGCTTATTGGAAATTGACCAATGCTCCATCTGATTAGAAAGATCAAATTCAATTGTTTAGTTTTATTAAAATGAGTTGCTGAGAAAATACAAAGTGTAATAAACACTTAAGCTAGTGAAAGGTTTTGTAATTTACACCAAAGAAAGAAAAGGACAAAAGATACAAACCAATCATGCCACCGATGCAGTACATAAACGAACCAGCCTAAACTAAGTGAAACGGCAATCTATATTAAAAGAGACAAAATGGTTTGTTCGCTTGCAAAGAAAACCCAAGATCTTTAACCCAAAAAAAAAAAAAGACCCAAGACGTAGTCAATGTCATTTGTTTCACTAGTCGCCACATCTTTTCTCAAATAAGAGTCTCCGCACATGGACCATGGTCAACTCCATGGTTCACAGCAAAAAAACCGAACTCCAACAGTACTTTTCATCAATCAGCATCATCCATTATCAACCGCATGTCATTGTTGATATATACGCACGTAACGTGTTGTGTTATTTTCTTGTTTTTAGGTGCATGTCAAACAACGTGTTGTGTTTAGGTGCTGGCACAAGTAAAAGAAATATGATAAATGTGATGAGCCGAGGAGATATCTATATAAGAGTTCAAAGTAGGTTTATAAAAAAGAATAAGAAATTAATGTGATGCCAAAGAACTTATTGTTGTCAGTACTATTCATTTATTGTTTTTCCTATGAACTCGAGGAGAGGTGAAAAAAACCATATTTATTTTCAAATAAACCATACTTTTATTTGGTAAATTATGTTGTGTGTAGCAAATCATATTGGTTATCCACTTCATATTAGTTTGTCTCACTTTCTTGTTTTGCTTTGTGTCGTAAAATGGTCTCATTATTGTTTGGTTTACACTATATAGGTCTCTAATTTGTACATGTTAGGTCCCTATATCCTATCGAGATAGTTATGGTTTATATAATAGAGAAAAATCCATCAGAAGCAGTTGATAAAGTGATATAGGACTCATATAGATCGGTTTAGACGATTAACAAAATATGTGACGAATAAAAGAAAAGAAAAACAAAAAAAAAAACAAATGTCATATAACTAGCGGAAGCTAGTGAGTTTAATACTTGAAACTGCCAAATTAATTAAAGTGGTATGTTGACAAAAATTTAATCAAAGTGGTCTATGAGAATCAGCACCCAACCAATCAAGAAGTGTTTACCCTTTAAACACGAGTTTAGTGCTCTTATGTTTTCCTCTTTTTTAGGCAAATGTCTTAAATTCCTTGCACTTCAACAAAATGTTTTTAAATGCTCTTTACGTCGGTACACATGAAAACGTTATGAGGCTTCAAAACAGAATCAATGTATAAAATATACACGCATAGATACAACTTTGTTTTCTTTCTTATCCAAAGACAACTCTTTTTCTAACCAAGAGAAAGGCTTTTATGCAGAATGAAGTTTAAGAGAGCAAGACCATTCATAGCCATTGTCTTCATACAGTGTTTGTACGCACTGATGTCTATCGTAGCAAAATTAGCTTTGAACGCGGGAATGAGCCCTCACGTCTTAGTTGCTTACCGAATGGCAGTTGCTTCGGCTCTCATTACGCCTTTCGCCCTCGTCCTTGAGAGGTTTTTTTCTTCTTCTGACGGTTCATGCAGGCCTGTAACACAAAAACATACATTATATATGAAGTCAAAATAACGGTTTCTTGTGCTGCAAACGCAGGAACTCAAGACCAAGGATGACCTTCAAAATCTTGTTACAAATAGCCATCCTTAGTTTATTTGAGTAAGAGTTTGTTTAAATTATTTCTGATGGACTATGATGATAGTCCGTTGTAACTTGGTTTAAATGACCATAAACGCAGGCCTGTGGTTGAACAAAACCTGTATTACTCAGGGATGAAACTTACCACTGCCACATTCACATCAGCTTTGTGCAATGCACTTCCTGCTATGACATTCATTATGGCCTGCGTTTTCAAGTAACTCTCTCCTTCTTTTACTCTCTAAACCAACATTATTGCTAATGCATACATCATTTCAGTACTGACACAATTTGACTCGGTTTCTGTTTTCTTGAAAGACTCGAGAAGGTGACAATCGAAAGACGTCACAGCCAGGCAAAACTGGTGGGAACCATGGTGGCTATTGGAGGAGCAATGCTCATGACATTCGTGAAAGGGAATGTCATTGTGCTGCCTTGGACAAGCAACTCAAGGGGCCTTGATGCGCATTCGCATGCTATGGGGATTCCAAAGCAGGAAGATATAGCAAGAGGATCAATTATGCTTGTAGCAAGCTGCTTCAGTTGGTCATGTTACATCATTTTACAGGTAGGATCCATTCCCGCTTCCGTGTCCCTGAATCTTGCTAGCTAACCTAAAGCCAGAAATCTTCCACCAGTTTTACTAATGCTTAACATATTTCTCAGCATAAAACATTGATTGAGAATATCACTAGTGAACAAAACTGTGAAATCACAGAGTTAAGGTTACAGAGGAATTTCTGTTTTTTTTCAGGCAAAGATTCTGGCTCAATATCAAGCTGAGCTCTCGCTAACAGCTCTTATGTGCATTATGGGGATGTTGGAGGCTACTGTTATGGGACTGATATGGGAAAGGAAAAACATGTCGGTCTGGAAAATCAACCCGGATGTTACGCTTTTAGCTTCAATATACGGGGTACAACATTTCTTGTATCTGTTCTTCCATTTTCCAGTAAAACACTTTTGTGTGTATGTTTGCTGAGAGAAGAAGTATTGTTGATTGTACCACAGGGACTTGTCTCAGGGTTGGCATACTATGTTATTGGATGGGCGTCAAAGGAGAGAGGGCCTGTCTTTGTGAGCGCGTTTAACCCACTCAGCATGGTTCTCGTTGCTATTCTGAGTACCTTTATTTTCATGGAAAAAATGTACCTAGGAAGGTAATAATAGCCTTGATCTAAGACTACTGTTGTGATAGATCTGAAGTTAGAGAATTGATCTTCACTAAATGAGCTTCTAAATTTGTAGGGTTGTTGGGTCAGTTGTCATTGTCATTGGGATATATTTGGTACTATGGGGTAAAAGCAAGGACAAAGGAGGGAAGCTTCAACCAAACGATGGATGCGCAGAGACTGTGGTAAAGATTGACCAACAGAAGGTTCCAATGCCTGACAATAACCAAGCAGTATCCATCAGTTACCAGTTTAAGATCCCGAAGACAGCAGCTCGATCTCAAGAGTCAGTCTAAGATGCCGATTTTGTTCCAGGATCTCTATATATCGCAAAAACATTTTTGATAGTATTGGTTTGCCAGAATAAGAGCAAGCAATGTGCTACATTAAGTCTCACAAAAGCTAAGAATTTGGAGTTCTTGCAGTAGTTTATATACTTTAGTAAGAGAACTAGACTTCACCAGACTTTACTATTAGTAGCTTTAGTTACAGAGAACAAGAATGGACTTGGACTTCACTTACGACAAAAAGCCTGACAGTTGATAACTCGTCTTCTCAAGAGGCCAAAGTGACATCATCCTTCCCATAGATACGCTGAAGTTCAAGGCTGGCAACGTGATATGAAGCTGAAAAGAGACAAAAGTAGAACAATGATTGGCTTTTGTATCTTGTTGTCATGCTCTAAGCAGCTATATCATATTAAAATGTCTATGCTTCACTAGTACCTTTCCAGGTGTTGAAATTCTTATGGTTGATATCAGATCCTGTTACATTTTGAATCGCCTCGAACAACTTTTCCTGAGGTGTATTCTTCAGCTCTTGAACAACGCCATAAATGGTCTTTCCATTCTCAAAGTATATGTGGTTATTTGGGTGCTTTGTCTTGCAATTAGCATGCTGCTCGAATTCATACGCATTAAGAACCTGAAAACAAACAGATAACATAGATTTGTATCAAACAGACCTGTCAGTGAATTACTGAAACCATTTGTATCAGGTTGCTTACTTTATTAAAGTTACAGTTGCCGCAACCACATTGATACCCAGTACCCTTTATGATCCCTTTGAGATTTTTCTGCCAAATTATGTTTCAGCACACAGAAGAGTAAAGGTGAAAGGTTAATTCTCAGGACAGGTAAAACAAACAAACTGACCTCACGTGACCACGAATAGTACTTCACAGTAACCCCATCAAACATTCCTGTTGACAACAATGACTTAACATTTGAAGGAAATGTATTTGTAGAACCCTTCTTAGCTGTCTTTGTATCTTTACTTTTGGGCACCAGCAAGGTATCAACTCTAGGACTAGCATAAGGGGGATTTCTACATTCAAAAGACATATTTTCCGCTGCTTCCATATGAAGAGGATCTTTAGCAGTTGCAGGGTCATGGCTGAAGTTCTCATAACTGTTAATAACACGTAGTGATGATCCCATTGTGGTTTCTTTCTGATAATCTCCAAAAGATAGGGTTTGGCTTCGATCCTCGTGCCTAATTTGATCATTGTTTCGATCTGCTCTCTCTTGGCCAGAAACCATACATGCCATCTCACAGCCTTCCATAAATGGGGACTGTCCCCCTGACAACGCATTGGCATTTTCTTTGTGATAGTTTGAGCCGGTCAAGAAAACGTTTTCAGGCAATTTATCACAAGAGAGAAGAGGCATAAAGTTCTCCTGTCCCTTGTTATAGGAGGAACTCACTGAGAAGATATTACAATCAGCCTTTTGAAGAGACTGACCCATCAATACAAAGTTTTCTACTCCTTTCTGAAATGGATGAAATGTTGACAAGACATTTCCATCTCCTTTGTCATAAATATCACCCGTTGGTACGAGACCAATACCTTCATTACTAAAGTTTCGAATGAAATTTCCATCCGCCTTGCTAGCGAATGGCCCTGGCAAGATGAAGCTCTTGTCAATACTAGTGCAGGTTTGGCCAAAGGGTAGCGTGCTTTCTTGACCACTATTATAAGAAGGAACCGTTTCAAATGATGTTGAAATTCCCTCACCATAAAGCTGAACCATGAAGTCGGGCAAGTTGCCAGATTCAGACACTTGATTGAGTTTAACTTTCCTAATGGTGTCAAGATTAAATGAGCTCCCATGAACCACTGGCAAACCAATAGATGAAACATGATTGCATTGCTCCTCTGTATAATTTCGACCACGGAGGAGATGTGATGTATGCGCATTGGCAGGATCGAATAAGCAATCAGTGAAGTGTGTTGTGGGCACAAGAGAAGTGTCCAATGCAGATAAATTCATATGAGCATCGACCATTTGTCTCTTATTACTGAATACTTCTGAGCTAGACGGTTCTGTCAACCACTGATGATAACTCCGCTTTAATTCCATTGTTGAAGAACCAGAACCAGAATATGGAATCTCCTCAACAATATCCTTTCTACTAAAATCTGTTCTCATCCTCTGTCACAACCAACCAACCAGAGATCATAATTAATAACTACACTTACCAAAAACTGTGAGACTTTGAAGGCATGAAAACAAACTTTGAGATGGGTAAATTAGGTAAGGGACAGTTTCTCGTCATGAAAGAGGAAATAGTGGAACCCTAAAATCACGAAATTATCATAGCTCATACCTTGGAATTGCATCCCTGGGAGTGAGATCGCAGAGCTGTTCTTAAGAGTTAATATAAGCTTCTTCAGTAGGTCGAACGCGGCGTCAGATTGACCACCGGAGAAGTCAAAAACCCAGAATCCAACCAGGAGATTGGGATTTTAGGGTAAAAAAGAAGAAGGCACAGAATTCGGAGCGAGAGAAGTGAGAGAGAGAGTAGAGGTTGAGGCAAGAGTGAAAGAGGAAGGATCATCAACAAGACTCGAAGAGACTCGTAACGTTAAAGGACAGTAAGTGCAGCCCAAAGTTTAAAGATCATTGTGACTCATCGTACTATATAACTCAGTCCTCGATTTGGTGTAACAGTCGAATTTTGGCACTGTTTTTTTCGAATATTGATCATGTTTTTTTTGGTAGGAATCCGTCGGATTAACTGTTTAATTAAGAATTATTTTGGTGCAACTATTAAATTAACATGATGATTATCTGCCGGATTTATTAAATTCTTCATTTAATAATAATAATACTTCTCATTCTCTCATACAGAAGACTTAATATTTTGAATATAAAAAATAAATAAAAAAGTCAAACATTCATATTTTATCGTTTGATTTCTTCTTGCATTGTGAGCATATGGCCCCGTTCCCAATTTAAAAAAGCTTGCTCATGCCGGTTTTTACTTTTTAGTGTTGTTGTGAAAAAGATTTCTTTTAGCCATTACATTGGGAATGCCTTTTTTTTTAATATATATTTTATTGCAATTCTAGCTAAGACCTACTTAAAATACCGATTAGATAGACAAATGCATGCTTAAGTAAGACATGATCAAATTTATCTGATCTGATTCTGGGGCCAATATTAAGCAACCATATCGGCTAGCGGTAACTTTAGAAGTTGTACAGCTTAAGTATCAGATGATCGATCAAAGGGCATGGAGATATTCCAAAATAAACATTAACTGGATTACATGAGGACTCACCCTTTGCTATAAGAATAAGACTCTGTATAAGAATCAAACAAGCCTATAAATAACACTAGAAACTAGCTTTCATTTTTTTTAGTAGAAGCTTTTCTTCAGTTTCACCCAAACCCCCAGCTGCAAAAATGGGTTTTACTGCCTGCCTTTCTTTGCCATTTTTGGATTCTTGCACATCCTTATACTTGAAGGTGTAACCTCCACCAACTCATCCTCTTCAATGTATTCGATGCAGTCGTCCAGACTATATGTTAAGGGAGTGTCAAGAATCACTGTAATTGAGAAAAGATGATTTGTGAGCAGATGGGAATTGAAACTTTCACAAGTTAAGATATGATATATGTATTATATATGAAATACCTGTTACATCTTTGTTGGACCTTATGTTTGTCGCTGCCTTCTTCTTGCATATATTAAGACCCAAGTCGCCGGGTCTCTGGTGGATCCCAACTATCTGACCTTTGTATACATCCACTCCTGAACCTACAAACATTTGCCCTCTCTCCTGCGCACTCGCCAGAGCATATGATGTTGATGTTCCATCTTCAAAGGCAACCTGAAAAGTCACACAACTATTCAGACAACAAATAACTACCAAAAGGCATGTTTCCATCAAAAAGTTCACTTTTCATATTTTGTGACCACTTTCGATCAATCTATCGATTAGGATTGCTAATATCTGGAACCTACAACTTACCAGCGAACCCAGATCGCGGGTGCTAATATCACCGGCCCAAGGTCCATAACTGTCAAATACAGTGTTAAGTATAGCTGTCCCGCGAGAAGCTGTTAAGATTGCGTTCCTCAATCCAAGAAGTCCACGTGTTGGGATTTTGTACCGCAGAAAGGTTGTTCCTTCCGATCTGCCATTCAGGATTCACATGAATGGTCAGATTGATCTTAAAAGCTGCATACTGTATATTTAGTTATTTACCCAGTAGCTTATCTGAAAAACATCAAGCGTCTTGCACACACAAAAAAAAAAAAATTTAACATGACATCATGTATTGTTGTTCTTGTATAAATGCAGTAAAAGTGGACAGATAGAGAAAAACCCTTGCATGCCCCTGCTTGAGAAAATGACCAAACGGTTCTAAAAGCAGTAGCATGTCTTGTGCATGTTCATATGATGGTTACAGTCATCTAACATCACCAAACTGCTGCTATAAACAACCCAAAAAAATAACCGCTATATATCTTAATCAGTTTATTCCCAACACGATAAAAATGTTACAATTTAAACGAGCAGTCTTAACACGATATTATCATTAAGAGGCAGAAGATTTATGCACACCCAGCACCTTGCATATAAAATAAAGAAATGGCAAGAGAAATAAATACATACCCAACACCCTGCATATCAAACATCTGTCCACGCCTTTTGCCAAGAAGTTCAACAACAGGCCCCATGTGAGCCTCTGGTACTTCAACAGTTGCTATCTGAATTGGTGGATTTTGAAGTTAGATAGTGCGTCTTTACTTTAATTCACGAACGCAAAAGTTCTTTTCAGTGAGTTGACAATTAAACCAATGATATTCAAATCAAACTGAAGCCAGGGTTTCATAAGTTGCTGCTAATTCCTTTGGTAGGAAACTAATAGCTTCAGTCAGAAACTCACCTCATATGGCTCCAGCAATTTGTCGTTAACCCTTTTATTGATAACTTTCGGGGGACCAACCATAAATTCATATCCTTCTCTTCGCCTGGAACATATAACCGTTCAGCTATCTTCAATTTCAAATATGAAATGAATGATGGACACTGAAGTACTTACATGTTTTCTATCAGGATGGTAATGTGTAATGTACCACGCCCACTAACAATGAATGTGTCTGCTGTCTCACCATCTTCCACTTTCATAGCTAGATTTCTCTCAAGTTCACGGTTTAAACGATCTCGTAAGTTCCTGCTCGTTACATACTTCCCCTACAGAAAGAAAAAAAAAAGATAATTCAATTGTTGCACTAATCCTTTTCTTTTTGGTAGACAATGTTGCCTCATCCAAGTTAATGATTTCCCACGTAATATCTTGTAGCCATGCATTCATGGAAAATACAGTAAGATAGACTCAAGACAGTAACATCAGCCATGATTAGACCTACCTCACGACCAGAAAATGGCGAGGTGTTTACAGAGAAGGACATTTTCACAGTTGGCTCTTCTACTTTGATTGTAGGTAGAGGCTTCCCATGTACTTTATCAGCAATAGTCTCCCCAATCTGCAAATTTAGGGCATACAAGGAAATCTATCGTTACAACTCAAGCTACAAAAAGAAAAATGACAAGTGGGAGAAATTATCCACCAGCGTTACAACAGTCTCTCACATTTGGCATAAAATTATCTATTCTTATACGTGTGTACCTGAATGTTGTCTATGCCACATACAGCGCAAATATCTCCAGCTTCCACTGAATCAGTAGGTACTCTGTAGAATTTTTCATATACAAAAAGCTCACTAACTCTTGCAAATCTACAGGAATCTTCAGAAGTGCACACCTGTAAAGTTATACCCCAGTAAGTCTACTATAAACCATATCAGTTCAGCAAGAAGTTGGTGAGTTTGTATCATATACTCGCTGGTTCTTAAGGTTTTGGCACCATCCCCCATTCAATTAGGTCTTGGACGTATTTCATCACAGAATTTAATGAATTAGAAACCTAGGAAACTTAATAGAAATTTCGTCCAAGAATATCTTGTCAGAGGCCACCTGCTCTTCAAGGTGGAAAGACTTGAGAGATTGACTAGCTTAAGGTAATACTTTTTATATGAGCCCACATCATTTATGTCCCATAACAAAGGAATAAGTTCAAGATAATCAAAATGTTACCCTGACATCCATTCCTTTGCGCAGTACCCCTGCGTGTAGTCGTCCAATAGCAATGCGTCCTTTATGCTCATCATACTCAATATTTGTGGCCTGAACAAAAAGAAAAGTATGTTAGTTTCATACAAGTGAATATCCACTCAACTAGACTGTCTGGTTCATTGAAATTTCTTTCACATTTTGGTTTGAGGTATATCCCAATTTATTAATTATGGCCACATGTGCAAGGACGCAAAGTTTGTGGTCTTTAGTTTAGAATAGATGAGATAAATTTATCAATTTGACCGCCACAAACTGTTTTCATTATTTCAGAGTGCCACTGGATCGTTAGTTTCTTGGATTTGAAGCTTGTAGCAAGTGACTGCTTTTAGTTGGTGAGAGACAAGTTTTTGATGTGTAGATTTTTGGCTAGGAGATCTAAATATGCAAGATAACGGCACTAGCTGGGAACAAACACAAAAAACATGAAACAGTAAAAATTCACAATAACTTACAAGCATCTGAAGTGCACCATCTTTTTCAATATTTGGCCCAGGTACACATCTGATTATAGCTTCGAATAGGGGTCCCAGATCTTCTGCAAGGTCATCCGGAGAAAGGCCTGCCTTTCCTTTAATCCCACTAGCATATATCGCTTGGAAATCGCACTACAGGCCCCACAAAAATATCATTAAGGTTAGTGACATATTAATATCATTAAGGATAGACAAACCCAAATCAACGATACCTGTTCATCTGTAGCATTTAGTTCAATAAATAGTTCAAATGTGGAATTGACAACAAATTCAGGACGAGCAGAAGGCCTGTCAATCTTGTTAACGACCACGACAACTGCATGTCCAAACTCAAGAGCCTTCTTTAAAACAAACCTTGTCTGGGGCATTGGTCCCTCAACAGAGTCCACCTAAGAAATTGAGGAGAGGAAAATTAAAATGAGAAATACAGAACTGAAAAAGTGAATTCTAAAGCATTGAGAGAAAGCAACATATTACCACAAGAAGCACTCCATCAACCATGTTCAAGACACGCTCCACTTCACCCCCAAAGTCAGAATGGCCAGGAGTATCAATAATATTTACTTTCGTGTTTTTGTAAGTGATGGAGGTATTTTTGCTAAGTATAGTGATTCCTCTTTCACGCTCAAGGTCATTTGAGTCCATGATCCTCTCTTGCATGACTTGGTTATCTCGGAAAACCTGCAAAGTAAGGCATGGATTAAGAAAACTTTGTCAGGTTGGATAAAAAAAACCCCAATGCCATTATTTGCGTTTAAGGTGTTACCTTAGCTTGCCTAAGCATGGAATCAACCAAAGTAGTTTTGCCATGATCAACATGTGCTACGATTGCTATATTCCTCACGTCATTCCTCCTATCCAACTGCTTCTTCTTCACCTCTATTGGCATAACATACCAAGAGCGATTTTATTTAGAGAACCACTCAACCACAAAAATATATATATTGAAACTAACCTTTGTGTAATTCTTAGAACTTTGATTGACTAGTTTTCTTATTTCAAACTGACTTAACTCGAACGAAACCGAAATCAATTTTCAGTAACAAAACTATCTGAAGAGATAAGAGAGAAAAAAAGACCCGAGGCTGGCTCGGCAGTTGATGGAGAGGCGGAGCAAGTGATGGGACGAGGAAGCGGACGGCGGGAAGGAAATCGAAGAGCTCCTCCTCTTGGTTTAAGCGCGGAAGCAAAGCTGACGCCGAGCACTTGTTGCTTGTGAAGGAGAGGAGAAGCTTGTCTCCTCAAAACCGCAGGAGAAGCGGAGGAAGTGCTCAAGCTGAGCTCCATTTCAATTCTCTCCGCCGCGAAACAGAAGGAGAGATAGAAAGAGAGAGAAGCTAAAGGATTTTATTTGGTTGGAGAGGAGAAGCTGCTGTTTTATTCCGAGGATTTCATTAAGAAGACTTAAGCGATTCGTCGTATGGATTTAGAGGGACCAGGTTAAGCCACGTCTATCACTCTTTCGACTTATCGATTCCCAACTTAAGATACAACAATACATGGTGGCTCACTATTAGTCTGTTACTGATAACGATCTTCTTCTAGGCCTTAGTGACATAGTTCATGTGTGGTGTTGCATTTTCAGAATTAACTTTGATTACCAAATTTATAACCAAAATTTGAGTCATCCTCTACACTACGTATAACCCACAAATTGATGCTTTCGACAAGACAAATAAACATGACGCAGCAAGTTTTGCGTTATCGTTCTAGGGATCAAACATTAAATAGGATCGTATAATTTACATTCAATAAGAATTTTAAAAAGGTATTGAGATTTTTGCACCAAAGTATCATTCTCAGGCTTCTTTGTGACTTGTGAGCATCATGATGATGACGATGACGATGACGATGACGATGAATTGTTGATGATCTCTCTTGCAAAGTATTGAATTCACATAAGCTGGCAGACAGCTTAAAGAGATCATGATATTCACAGCTTCAGGTCAATACGCTCCGACCATTCAAATATGCCTGAGTGGACCTGGTCATGTCCTATATCGGATCCGTTACCTCCCGCCGCAACCCTCATGATATCCTCTATCAACGCAAAGTTTCCCATGATATCAACATGGGCTCCACTCTGCGTCCCGCGCCCTTCCAGCAAGTTTGCCGGCGGAGAGTGATTATATTCTCTAATGTAAGTCTTGATTCCGGAAGGGTTAAATCTTGTCTTCCCACGCCACGCTTTAGCACACATGAACCCGGCACTTAGGACCGGTACTGTTTCATCCCCATCCACATTGTAAACTCCTGCTTTCAGACAGCTATCTTCGTCCTCCTCGTGAGCAGAAGTGAAGATCTGAAAGGGGATGCAACTGTCAGGAGACTGGTTAAGCTTATAGACGTATGCTCGTTCCGTTGGTATCCCCACTCCGTACAATGAGTAGATTTCCATCTCAGGAGCATTGGGTAATCTGAAACAGCAGAACAAACCAAACGGAGTATTCATTTTATCTATATAAAAAAAATAGAGGATGAATGATCCTAATGGACAGAAAACAATTATATTTCAGGCCTCACAGGACATCATATGCTACGAAGAGTTCCAGGGTATTGCCGGTAGATCCCAGAAAATGAAGAGAGAGTCTACTACACTCCTTTAAAACTAGAAGGTGGTAATAAGGGTTTTTCAGCCAATTAATTGTCATGCCAAAACCACCATGAGCTGCTTCTATAAGCAAGCATCACCTGTATCAACTTTGGCACCTCAATATAACTGGGCAAGCCTTTTTGAGAAAGGCTCAAATAGCTTTGTAAGCTTTGAGCTGAAAACCATATCCAACAACAAAAGACTGATAATGCATCAGGACGAAGGATAGAGTTGGTATAAATAAATCACTTACTTTGTCTCTAGCGGATTTGACCAGTATTTGGGCTGTTGATACTTGGGGTCATCCAAATCATCAGCAATTCCATAAGAGAAATGAGCGGAACCACGCGCCATCATCTTAGGAGCAACATAATGTAGTAGATCTATAGCTTCATCAGCAGTGTAGACCTTATACTCAGCGATAGCTTTGATCCCTGCAATTCCCATATCATGGTACTCTGTCCACACGTCACGACAGGTGTGATTTGGGATACTCTGACCTTTGACCGCACCCTTCACCAGATAAAATGTATAGATATTCATCATATAATCACCAAAAGTACAAGGTTTAGTATGATTTCAATGTCCTTACTCGAAAATCAATATTATTAATCTCAGACGGCGCAGCCTCTGCTACTTCTTTCCCAAAAGATATAATCCTTCCATAGTTAACAGGCTTTGTCTTGGAAACTCCATTTTCACCTGCTTCACCACAAGTCTCATTGCTCTTTTGCTTTTTCCCACAGCAGGTGTGGCCTTTCTCCGGCGACCAATCAAGACCGCCCCATATTGTGTCACCTCCCTTTGGTAACATAGACATTGTTGAGTCCCATGTGCGTGTCATTCTCATTACATGCTGCAAGGTCTGAAGTCTGAATATATCGGTGTCTAAGAACCCTGGGGCAATCGCTCTGCAATTTTCGAAGAAAGTAAAGTTCTATTAAGGAACCAAGCGACTAAAAGTGCAACTAATCCAATGAGCCTGTAATTAAGAAGAAATAAAAGACCATAGATGCATATATAAGAAAACTGAAAGAAGCAGAAAATAACACTAGTTTGTAAAGAATGTAATCATGGAAGCTAATCGCTTATTTATCATGTCAAAGCGAAGAAACTGGTCATTAAAGAGTAATGCTAAGAATTAAAAAAGACTCTGACTTTTGATATTTCTTCCTGTAGGTCTATACTTAGACTGCCTAATAATGATCAGGCATTTCTTTGTCGCACTAGCACCAAAGTTCTCAGTATTAAGTTAGACAACTATAACTAAAACAGAAAATGAGCACAGCTAACTGATCTAAAGCAGCAAAATCAAGATAATTAATATAGGTAAATACCAATTCGACATTTAATTACATAAAACTCAAAGTGTCCTAGAAGTTCACTCTTTCACACGACTGTCGTAACCATCAATATCAATTCAACGATTGTTTCAATCTCAAGAGAGTTTCAGTTGCATAAGCAACAAAAATAATCAAGCAACGTCAATAATATAGCACTGTTATTAGATTTGATATCTAGTAGCATAAGTTTGAGTTCCAGGGCCAAGGTTCTAATCATCAAAAGCAGAATCAGATATTCAATACCTGGCAACTGCAACATCCTTTGCTTCAGCAGAGAAAAGCCCTGCAACAGCTTTTGGAACGCCAAGAAATGGTCCACCAATGTTCATCACCGCCTTTATATACTTTGCACACCAATCTGGCCCACCCCCGCCACCCATAGGAGCTGGTGCCTCAACCCACTTCATAAAATGTAGAAAATACAAGACTCCCATGGAATGCGGAACTATAACTGCCTTTTTCCCACCGTTGGTAGAAACCATCAACTCTATATTACTTTTCATACGGCTAAGCGTCTGGTCACGTACCTATTAATTCAACATGAAACATATTTAAGCTGTAAGCAATGCAGAAAGAAATGTAACATGGAACAGAATAATAGAAAGAAATATGAGAAAAGAACCTCTGTGTTCTGAAACGAAAGCCTCCAGTCATATGCAGCCATGTACATGTTTTTCTCTTCATATCCAATATGTGCAAGGTTAGCAATCAGCACTGCCCAGACAAAGTAGCCAGGAGCAAAGTAGTCGGCAGCCACGAGTCCTGATACAGCTCTAACTCTAATACCAGCAGGATCCAACCCAGTTACATTGTCAAGTGACATGTGTTCCACCCAACATAGAGGCCTGAATCAAAGAGATATCAATTAGTTAAGATACTATCAACGATAACATTTTCTCATCTCTAACATAGCAAAAAAATGAACATTGAGCCGAAAGAAGAAGATGCAGATTGTAACAAAGATGCAGCCCATAAAACAGTTTTTCTTACATATCTATAGCAGACATATGAGGAGTTCATAGCTGGTTAACAGAACGAGGATGGAGGAAATTCAAGACATATAACTAAACTTGATGTGGAAACTTTGAAAATCACATATTCAGTTCTCAGAAATAATTTGAGAAAAGCACATTGAGCTGAAAGACAAAAAAGAAACTAGCTTTAAATCTTTAATTGCACATGTACATAGTTGAATAATAAAGCAACAGTCCTCTAGGCTCTATCACAGCCTAAACACACTTTTCACAAATATATTTAGAACTTCTCTATTCCTAACATAACATAAAACACTAGTTCATTATACGCTACACACAACTAACTCTACATTCAACAACAGTAAAGGAAGTAACTTGTTATGAACGAACTCCTCTAGGGCATGTCTAGCAACAGATTTGGCAATAAAATGACTTGAAATTCCAAGGCAGCTATTTCAGATCCTAAAGTTAACAATCAAACAGAAATAGTCCAATTCAAAGCTGCCAATTACTTCCTTGGAACGCTTACCTTACACATACAGAAATAGTCTCTTAAAGAAAGTAGCGTTTCACATCTAAAAAGCGACTAGAGATTGAGACAAACATGGAATTAAAGTTTGAGTGATGTTCAAGAAGCAACAAGTGCGTGATCTCATCAGATCCAATCCAAATCCCAATATAAAGACATAAAAAGGAAGTGTGAGAATTGAGCTAACCTTTTGTAGACTTCACCAAAAGTTCCACCCCACAAACGTTTTCTAAATAAACCATCAGCGCATTGTTTGCCTTCCCAAAGCTCAAGCCCACCAGTGACAATCCCAGGAATGAAGACAACGGGATGTTTCGCCTTAAGACCTTCTTTCTTAAGCTTAACACCGGGCGGGTCAGGCAAAGGACCCGTGATTCGCTCCGTTACATACTGAGGGAAGCTCGCAGGCATTGCGTTGTAAAGGAAGAGAAGAAACCACCATGTGACGCACACACACCCAATGAACCAACAACAAGAGTCGATGCACGACCACTTCCCTCCTCCGTTGGATTTCTTATGGTGGGATTTGGAAGATTCGTGTGGTTTCTTTTGGGAATCTTCATCGGGTACCACCACCTCTTCAGATGGCGGCGACGATGGTTTCTCCGTCGGCTTTTTCCGATGAATAAGGGGCATATCTGTCACTTGAAATTAACCAGATTAATAAGCTACGGACTTTGTCTAATCTCTTCCAGGAATTTTGAACCCAGATTAGGGATTTTTAGACCAGTCGAGAGAAAGACAAAGAGCTGTTTCGCTGCGAATTTCTGGAACCAATCAAATCAAATTTGTCTCTTTCTGTTTTTTGTCGACTTTTCTGTTTTTTTTTTTTTTTTTTTATGATATTCCAAGGGACTCGGACCGAATGGCGAAACTTGACCACTTTGCTCCTGATTCAGCTTGCGGTTCATGGTCAACTTTAGACCGTCCGATCCGTTTCGTTGCTTTCATTAATAATAATTAGTCCTAACATTTATCTCGCCTGTATTTAACAAGTCCCTGCGTTTTACATGTATTTACAAATTTAATCAGTTATATTTATCTTTCATAGTTATGATTATAATTGACGACTACAGAATGATCTTTTTTCTTCTTATTAAATGAATGGCCTAAATAAGTTTACAGGATACTTTTTGTCATATTACACCTACATTTTTACGGTCATTGGGTCTTGGGGTATTTCTCTCCAGTCGCTAAGAGCACGATTATTGGTGTATCTTAGCAACATCTTAACACAAATCTTAGCATTAAAAGTAAATATATTTAATCAAACCAACAAATATTTGCTAAGATTGTATCTTAGTTAAGATGTTTTTCTTAAGTTTAGAAGTGCACACGTGTCACGATTTGAGTGGGAAAAAGAAAAAAACAAAACCAAATAGAATAAAAATTTGTATGTCCTTAAGAACTCCTTGCTTCTTAACCAATGGAGTAAAAATTTGTTAAGATATTGTATAACTTTTCTTAACTTACAAATAGTGAAATTTTAATTTAAAATAAGGTTAAGATCTAATGTTAAGATACACCGATAATCCTGCTCTAAGGTCCTTGGAAGGTTTGTGTGATATATGTAATCCAGAATAATAAATAACCATAAAACAAAGCAACCATGAAAGGGGAAGTTCAAAAAAAGAAGTCATGACTTAGACATAGAATGAGTTAGGTGGAAATGGTAAGAAGAGGAGTATTACTAAAGGTGTAGTAGGTTGACGGTAAGCACAACAAATTGGTTTGAAAATGATGACACGAAAATGGAGATTTGGAAATTGAATGAATGACTAAAAAATATAAGAGTTGGAGACTCGAATAAAAGAAAAAAAGAGCTGGATGAATTGGTGTTGGGTCATATTTCAAGAAGCAATTCTAATTTCCTACCTTGGGTTGAATTAGGTTGATGAGCTTAATTCAACTATACTTTTCTACCCCATTATAATAAAGAATCGTTAACTCAGGTCTAACGATGAAAATTGAAAACAAGAAAGAGAGGAAAAGAAAGGTCGAGGAAGAAACCTGAAAACCCCACAGAGAAACTTAACTTTGAAGGGAGAAAGAGATCAGATCTCACTACCCCATACCGAACCGTGAATCAATGAGATGTGTGCTTGGTGTTATTCTAGCCTTAAGCTTTTAGTTAATCTAAGATATGTTGTTTTAGTTGTTATGTGATCGAGATTTTGACTACATTATCTAAGATATGTTGTTCGAAAAATACGTAATAAAGCCTGAGTGTATCTTTTATAAGATCAGAGCTAGATTTTAAGAAATTAGTAGGAAAATATCAGACCGGAGTACCGGACGGAGCTGAACCAAAAATTATACAAAAATTTTGCAAATTTGAGACCGGATTGAACCGGCTACCCTGATGAACATGCCTAGTAAAAGTGTCGTCATCGGAAAAAATCTTTTACTTGGCTGAAACCGCATTTACGATCTTCAAGACAGCAACATATAAAATAATAGTCAAATAACACAAGAAAATAATAAGGCACTCAATATCCACACTCCCAAACCATGAAAATATGAATAGAAATCTCAATGAGCCAATCAGAGGCCAGTAAAGTCCATCTTATTGTCCTAAGCGGATATACATCCAACAAAACTCAACCTCACAAGTAGAGTCTCCCCTCTTGCGTAACCATTCGTCCACGTGTCCTTCCCTCTCACCACTTACCTTCAAAACCAACGCTTCTTTTTTAGTTCCTTGTTCCGAAGCGTTTAACGATGAGAGAATCATAAACTCCCACTTGGAGCACAAGAAGTGTAAGAGACAACAACAATAAACGATCAATCTCTTCTTTATCTCTTCGATTCAACGTTTGGAGAATCTATCATCAGCCGCGAAAATGGCTTCGCTTGTGTATTCTCCATTCACTCTATCCACTTCTAAAGCAGAGCATCTCTCTTCGCTCTCTAACAGTACCAAACATTCTTTCCTCCGGAAGAAACACAGATCAACCAAACCAGCCAAATCCTTCTTCAAGGTGAAATCTGCGGTATCTGGAAACGGCCTCTTCACACAGACGAACCCGGAGGTCCGGCGTATAGTTCCGATCAAGAGAGATAACGTTCCGACGGTGAAAATCGTCTACGTCGTCCTCGAGGCTCAGTACCAGTCTTCTCTCACTGAGGCTGTGCAATCTCTCAACAAGACTTCGAGATTCGCATCCTACGAAGTGGTTGGATACTTGGTAGAGGAGCTTCGAGACAAGAACACATACAACAACTTCTGCGAAGACCTTAAAGACGCCAACATCTTCATTGGTTCTCTGATCTTCGTCGAGGAATTGGCGATTAAAGTTAAGGATGCAGTGGAGAAGGAGAGAGACAGGATGGACGCAGTTCTTGTCTTCCCTTCAATGCCTGAGGTAATGAGACTTAACAAACTCGGATCTTTCAGTATGTCTCAATTGGGTCAGTCAAAGTCTCCGTTTTTCCAACTCTTCAAGAGGAAGAAACAAGGCTCTGCTGGTTTTGCCGATAGCATGTTGAAGCTTGTTAGGACATTGCCTAAGGTTTTGAAGTACTTACCTAGTGACAAGGCTCAAGATGCTCGTCTCTACATCTTGAGTTTACAGTTTTGGCTTGGAGGGTCTCCTGATAATCTTCAGAATTTTGTTAAGATGATTTCTGGATCTTATGTTCCGGCGTTGAAAGGTGTCAAAATCGAGTATTCGGATCCGGTTTTGTTCTTGGACACTGGAATTTGGCATCCACTTGCTCCCACCATGTACGACGATGTGAAGGAATACTGGAACTGGTATGACACTAGAAGGGACACCAATGACTCACTCAAGAGGAAAGATGCAACGGTTGTTGGGTTGGTCTTGCAGAGGAGTCACATTGTGACTGGTGATGATAGTCACTATGTGGCTGTTATCATGGAGCTTGAGGCTAGAGGCGCTAAGGTCGTTCCTATTTTTGCTGGAGGGTTGGATTTCTCTGGTCCAGTTGAGAAATATTTCGTAGATCCGGTGTCGAAGCAGCCCATCGTAAACTCTGCTGTCTCCTTGACCGGCTTTGCTCTAGTTGGTGGACCTGCAAGGCAGGATCATCCGAGGGCTATCGAAGCCCTGAAGAAGCTCGATGTTCCTTACCTTGTGGCAGTACCACTGGTGTTCCAGACGACAGAGGAATGGTTAAACAGCACACTTGGTCTGCATCCCATCCAGGTGGCTCTGCAGGTTGCCCTCCCTGAGCTTGATGGAGCCATGGAGCCAATCGTTTTCGCTGGTCGTGACCCTAGAACAGGTTAGTCCTCTTATGACCATATTGCATGTTTCATAAATTGTCACTACACAAGTAGGAATGTTTTCTTATTGAGGAGGTTTACCAATTGTTGCAGGGAAGTCACATGCTCTCCACAAGAGAGTGGAGCAACTCTGCATCAGGGCTATTCGATGGGGTGAGCTCAAAAGAAAAACTAAGGTATTGTATTACCACTCATCCTTGGTGAAATCACATTCCTTGATGACTTTCTCAAGCATGTAATGTATGTTCTCATGAATCAACTCTGGCTCATTGCAGGCAGAGAAGAAGCTGGCAATCACTGTTTTCAGTTTCCCACCTGATAAGGGTAATGTAGGGACTGCAGCTTACCTCAACGTGTTTGCTTCTATCTTCTCAGTCTTAAAAGACCTCAAGAGAGATGGCTACAATGTTGAAGGCCTTCCTGAGAATGCAGAGACTCTTATTGAAGAAATCATTCATGACAAGGAGGCTCAGTTCAGCAGTCCTAACCTCAATGTAGCTTACAAAATGGGAGTCCGCGAGTACCAAGACCTCACTCCTTATGCAAATGCCCTGGAAGAAAACTGGGGAAAACCTCCGGGGAACCTTAACTCAGATGGAGAGAATCTTCTTGTCTATGGAAAAGAGTACGGTAATGTTTTCATCGGAGTCCAACCGACATTTGGGTATGAAGGTGATCCCATGAGGCTGCTTTTCTCCAAGTCAGCAAGTCCTCATCACGGTTTTGCTGCTTACTACTCTTACGTAGAAAAGATCTTCAAAGCTGATGCTGTCCTTCATTTTGGAACACATGGTTCGCTCGAGTTTATGCCCGGGAAGCAAGTGGGAATGAGCGATGCTTGTTTTCCAGACAGTCTTATCGGGAACATTCCCAATGTTTACTACTACGCAGCTAACAATCCCTCTGAAGCTACCATCGCAAAGAGGAGAAGTTACGCCAACACTATCAGTTATTTGACTCCTCCAGCTGAGAATGCTGGTCTATACAAAGGGCTGAAGCAGTTGAGCGAGCTGATATCGTCGTACCAGTCTCTGAAGGACACGGGGAGAGGTCCACAGATCGTCAGTTCCATCATCAGCACAGCTAAGCAATGTAATCTTGATAAGGATGTAGACCTTCCAGATGAAGGGGCGGAGTTGTCACCTAAAGACAGGGATTCTGTGGTTGGAAAAGTGTATTCCAAGATTATGGAGATTGAATCAAGGCTTTTGCCGTGCGGGCTTCACGTCATTGGAGAGCCTCCATCCGCCATGGAAGCTGTGGCCACATTGGTCAACATTGCTGCTCTAGATCGCCCGGAGGATGAGATTTCAGCTCTTCCTTCTATATTAGCTGAGTGTGTTGGAAGGGAGATAGAGGATGTTTACAGAGGAAGTGACAAGGGTATCTTGAGCGATGTAGAGCTTCTCAAAGAGATCACTGATGCCTCGCGTGGCGCGGTTTCCGCCTTTGTGGAGAAAACGACAAATAGCAAAGGACAGGTGGTGAATGTGTCTGACAAGCTTACCTCGATTCTCGGGTTTGGAATCAATGAGCCATGGGTTGAGTATTTGTCCAACACTAAGTTTTACCGGGCGAACAGAGATAAGCTCAGAACAGTGTTTGGTTTCCTTGGAGAGTGCCTGAAGTTGGTGGTCATGGACAACGAACTAGGGAGTCTAATGCAAGCTTTGGAAGGGAAGTACGTCGAGCCAGGACCCGGAGGTGATCCAATCAGAAACCCCAAGGTCTTACCAACCGGTAAAAACATCCATGCCTTAGATCCTCAGGCTATTCCCACAACAGCAGCAATGGCTAGTGCCAAGATTGTGGTCGAGAGGTTGGTAGAGAGACAGAAGCTCGAAAACGAAGGGAAATATCCCGAGACAATTGCCCTTGTTCTCTGGGGAACTGACAACATCAAGACATATGGGGAGTCTCTTGGGCAGGTTCTTTGGATGATTGGTGTGAGACCAATTGCTGATACTTTTGGAAGAGTGAACCGTGTTGAGCCTGTGAGCTTAGAAGAACTAGGAAGGCCGAGGATCGATGTAGTTGTTAACTGCTCAGGAGTCTTCCGTGACCTCTTTATCAATCAGGTAAACAGATAAAAGCTTTCCCTCTTCTTTTATTTAGATTCTTGTTGGTTGGTCTCTCATGGTGCTTCTTTCTTGAATGGTCTTAACAGATGAACCTTCTTGACCGAGCGATCAAGATGGTGGCTGAGCTAGATGAGCCTGTAGAGCAAAACTTTGTGAGAAAACACGCATTGGAACAAGCAGAGGCGCTTGGCATTGATATTAGAGAGGCAGCGACAAGAGTTTTCTCAAACGCTTCAGGGTCATACTCAGCAAACATCAGTCTTGCTGTTGAAAACTCTTCATGGAACGATGAGAAACAGCTTCAGGACATGTATTTGAGCCGCAAATCGTTTGCGTTTGATAGTGATGCTCCTGGAGCAGGAATGGCTGAGAAGAAGCAGGTCTTTGAGATGGCTCTTAGCACTGCAGAAGTCACCTTCCAGAACCTGGATTCTTCAGAGATTTCCTTGACTGATGTGAGCCACTACTTCGACTCTGACCCGACAAATCTAGTTCAGAGTTTGAGGAAGGATAAGAAGAAACCGAGCTCTTACATTGCTGATACAACAACTGCAAACGCACAGGTTAGTGAAGCTTCTCCTCTGTTTTCTTCATGCATTAATGTCTATGGACTATAGTTTTCCGGTTCATATCGGATCGGTTTACCTTGCAAGAACACATTCCTTAAGGTATTTCTTGAATATGGCAGGTGAGGACCCTTTCTGAAACAGTGAGGCTGGACGCAAGAACAAAGCTGCTGAATCCAAAGTGGTACGAAGGAATGATGTCAAGTGGATATGAAGGAGTTCGTGAGATAGAGAAGAGACTGTCAAACACTGTGGGATGGAGTGCAACGTCCGGTCAAGTAGACAATTGGGTCTACGAGGAGGCCAACTCAACTTTCATCCAAGATGAGGAGATGCTTAACCGTCTCATGAACACCAATCCCAACTCCTTCAGGAAAATGCTTCAGACTTTCTTGGAGGCCAATGGTCGCGGCTACTGGGATACTTCTGCTGAAAACATCGAGAAGCTCAAGGAATTGTACTCGCAGGTGGAAGACAAGATCGAAGGGATTGATAGATAAACTAAGCCTATCTTCTTGTAAATGAACTTAAACTTTATTTTTTTTTGTGTATTACGGTATTCTACCAACTACATTATCTCTCTGTGAATAAGAGAATGTTTTGGCTGACATTTTCTGACTTTATATGAATGTTGTGGAGTTTCTTCTTTCATCTCCTTTCTCATATCATATGGAATAAAACACCCTTTCCATTGCATTGTCCATAGTAGGGCCATGAATTTTTTTTTTTTTTTTTGGTAAAAGGTGAAAAAAAAAAAAAAATTAAAATGACATGAGAGAAGAAATTGCTTGATATTGTAGGACCATGAATGTAGCTAGACCATATAGTAGAAATAAAATGTTGTAACTCGACTCCAAAAAATAATACATAGGAATGTTTTTTTTTTTGGTGAAGATAATACATAGGAATGTTAAAACTAGTAACGAGGAGACAGAAAATAAAATAAAATGGAAACATGAAATAACTAAATATGAGAGTGAGTATAAATAGGAATGGAGAGGGAAAATAAAGAAAAAATAAAGAATATACATTTGGTTCATGAATAATTGGGTCTCTTCATAAAGAAAATAATGTGTGTCCAGCTACGTATTCAACATTTCAGTAGATTCCTTTTAATCACTCTACCTATTTCTTCATCACTTATCAGTATCACCCAATACACTCATATCCGCGTTGAGAAGAATATCTAATGGCTTCCTCAGCATCGTCTACATCTTCATCTGCAGTATCGGTGACGCGAGACGAGTTCAATGCTTTCCACAAGTGTGACAGAGAGCTTTTCAGCCGTTTTGTCGGGCGTCTAAGGCGAGACATTAGCCAGTCTCTTCAGGTCATGAGCTTTCTCCTCTATCTTGAGAAAAGTGGTCTCGTAAGCAACCTAATCGTGAACTGTAATTCTTTACCCGATTTCTTCATCAACGCAGTGGCTGATGAAGTCGTGATGTGTCTGAGTTGTTTGTCCTACGAAAATTTCTCAATGTTTGTTGCCAACTTTGGGCAAAAAACCATACCTTTGATCACGCGGATGACTGGAGAGTACCTTACTCTAGCAGTCATCCACCAGAACCGCGAAAGCATTCTTTTTTGGATGAAGAAACATTTAAACAGTATATGTCACCCAGCTTTTGAGGATATATGCGTGCAAGCTGAGGAGAAAAAGGTGATGGAGGATATGAAGCAGTTGGGGTTTAGCAAGGTTGTTCATAAAGCTGAATCAAGTAGCCAGTTCTTAAGTGGACAACAAGTAACAACAAGAACAAGCAAGGTTGGTGCATTCTCTGAGGATGAGCAAGCAAGGGAAGACGACAGGACTGTCTTCCTCACATTTTCTAGAGGATACCCGATTTCTGAAGCAGAAGTGCATTCCTACTTCACCAGGTACTACTAAATCCTTTATAAGCTTTTTTGTATGCATATACGTACATAGTGGAGTGTTTAAATGGTAGTGTGTTTTATGGTGTTGAAGGAGATTTGGGGAGATTATAGAAGCGATAATCATGCCTGGAGGGGAAGGGAATGAGCAGGCGCTGTATGCAAAGATGGTGTTACGTTCTGCAGCCATGATACCGGAGATTGTAAGTGATGGGATCACAAGGAACAAATACACCATTAATGGAAAACATGTTTGGGCTCGAAAATACATTCCCAGATCCTCCATTAATAATCTTTCCCCATCCTATGGAGTCTCTCTCTAGTTTTTATTATATCATACTTCTTGTTTGATCTTGAGGAGTTGTGTGTACCTTTATCTATTTTTTTGGAACTTTATTTGGTGGTATTCGATATTATGTTGTTGTAGCGGTGACAATTCTATTTTGCATGGACTTTATTTCGTCACCTTTGGCTTTGACTATATCTTTCATTTTCTTTACTTTTCTTCTCTTTGTTTATGCAATGACTCCTTATTTTACTTGGCATCTATAATATTTCATTAGAAAACCTCTCTCAATATCTTTTAATTTTATTTCTAAAAGTTCTCATAGTTAAAACAAAAATCATTAGAAAACATTTCTCAATATCTTTTATTTTTATTGGTAAATTCGAAATGTTTTATTTTAACAAAGCAATAACAACAAAATATTTAATAAGTTTAATAAGACTTGAATCTGTGAAAAAAATGATTTTATATGCATAAACAAGTCTTGTTGGACTGAAAAGAAGCAATAAAGAAGCAGACGCTTCACTGGAAAGAGAGCCTGTAACAAATTTAGTCCTAACTCCTAAACTCATTCTTATAAGTTATTATTTATGAGCTTTTTGTTATCACTTTACATTGTCAAGAAAAGTGGTAACCATAATAAAGAATATGAATATGCTTTAGAAATGGCAGAGGATGATCGATCACAAGGATGTCGTGGACATATTATACAAAGAAATCGCGATCTCAACACTAATCAGGATAATGATTAGCCACTCCAGAGAAGCTGATTTCCTGTTCTGAAGTATTTCTTGAAGGAAACGAACGTTGTGCTGCAAAATCACCAATAAGTATTATTATTTTCTCACACAATGACTAGGACAAAGATTGTGTAGATGATGATAAGAAAATACCTCAACAAACTTGAGCTTATAATCAAGGTTTGCAAAACTCTCTGTCAGTTCAAATTCATCTCTCAGAAACTCCCATATCTGACCATATTTCGCATCCTTCCAAGCTATATCTGACCTACAATTTTCCCAAATACACAAGTCAGTCGCAATTATCCACAAAGCTAGTCGAGATAGACATCGATTCTTCTATCTTCTCTCGACTTCTTTACCTCTCAAAAAGACCAAGCTTCAGAATCACATCAGCCTGATTAGAATTAGCCTTTCCAACCAACTGGAACAGCTTTTTCGTTTTCATTGTAAACGTTCCTGTTATCTCCAACTGACGGTTTATGTCAGTAAATTCTGCTACAATACCATCAACCTAACAGAAACAGATTGCTCACCCACAGTTATTTCTTTTCGTTTTTCACATTCCAGAATATGTGTATGGATTTGACATGGTTACCTGGCGGCCATAGTAATCCAGAGCAATACTCTGGCCCAGAACACTGCCTATGGTTCTGATCCCATCAATATACAAGAACTGCAACCTGATAAAATCCCGTCCTCCCTTCATCCATGTGTCCAGATTTGGATCCTCTCTTACTTCATACTCTGCAGTTTTACAGAACCAAAGATGTGAAACTAAGCACCATTGCGAACAGCACACAGCAAAAGAAGTGCAGCTCACCATCTTTTCTCATTTCTGGAAGCAAACCAGAGGCATGCCTCTCCACTACTTTAAGATATTCATCAACCTCATGTTCCCTTACATTAAACAAGACAATCGATCCATAATGAAATACTACCATGTAAATACACTCACTCCCACTTATGCGTCCATGAGTAGTACCCTGAAACATTTTGACTGGAAAATCAGATATCAATTGATAGAACAATCAAACATTTGACAATGAGATTGTTCAGCCATTTGTTTCTGATGTAAACCCTAGTAGTACCTCAGCTTCAAAGAATCAACTTACAGTGGGATCAGAATGATTGCCGAACTTAAGAACAACATAGTTAGTCATACGCGAAGTAGGTGGGATGAAGTTCTGCTTGTTCTGCTCAATTAAGCTTCTCAAATCAACGCTGCACACAAATTACAATCCAAAAACTACTTCACTTGATCAAATTTTCTATAACACATTGGCAAATACATCCACTTTTAAGCTTAAACGTGAACAAAATTATACACTAAGAAATTCACTCATCAGTCATCATCATCAATGGCAGGTCAAATGACATTTTGGAAAAAAGGGGTAAAAGAAAGGATTCAGACCTAGTGGAGAAGAAATAAGCTCGCACAGGAATAGAAAGCTTGGCTTCGTCCTCTAAGCCCTTAGAAATCTCATCATCAACCTCCTCTGACTGCTGATTCTGAAGCTGCTGCTGCTGAACAGAAGCGACGGGCGCCGTCGTAGACGAAGAGATAGCCCTCACAGTCGCAGTGAAGAGATTTCGGATTCCGTAAATCGGAGAATTGGATATCGCTTGGACATTGGAGAAACAACGAGTGGGAGTATTCGACGACGAACGCAGCGACAAGTGCAATGGAAGCGAAAGCGACGGCGGTTTCTGCTTAGAGTTAAAGATCGAGTAGAGAATTGAACGGACGGGAGGGCCTAGGGTTTTCACGTAGACGTCAACGGAACGCATCATTTTGCTTTACACAGAGAGTAAGAGTCACCGGAGAAGAAGATCAACAACAGAGCCGCCTCTCTCCCTCTCTCTGCCTCATAGCAGAATTATTAATACTTGTTTGAGTATTGAGGTTTATGCGTGCCGTTTGTTTATTTTACGGACTAACAACGTGCTGTTTTAATGAAGGTGTAAACGACAAGAGTTTTGAAGATAGAATTGGAAAACGGCTGTTTAATTGGAAAATCTATCATAGTCTTAGGATAGTCTAAGACCCATAAATACTCAGGATATAGATTTTTTTTATTGGGTAACTGAGTATTTATGGGTCTTAGGCCCATAGTCTCCTTGGACCAAGAACTAGAACAAAGTAAAATTTTGACATACAGTTTGTGAGATGAACAAGATTTTAGAAAATTCTTGGATGCATTGAAGGATTTGAATGGTTACAGTGACCACTTTTTATTCACTATCAGACTTTTTATTAGAGTGTTTCCAATAATCCTATAGCAAGCAAGAATTGCATAATAGAAAAGCCCAAAACATATTAAACTTCAAGAACAAAAGTGACGAAAGTTTCTTAAGACCATATAATATAACTGTCGTTATTAATTATTGCTCTTCTCCATATATCAGATTTTGGTTTCAGGAATCATTAGAGCGTCCTCACCTCCTTTACCACATGGTGAAGTCTTAGTCTTTGATCTCGATCCGAATATCTTAGAGAAAAAGTTGCGTCCTTCTTTTGTCTTGACAAGCTTGTCAAGATCTTGCTTCATGCTCATACATTCTTTTTCAAGCTCGTATACGCGGTCTCTCATCCCATGCATCACCATATTTGCGTTTGTGCTCTTGTGTCCTTCTAACGCGCCGCTTTGGTCATTGTTGTCCTCCGAGCCGAATAACCATCCTGCTATAGATGTCCTCAGCCGCATCTGTTCAAAGAACAGGACTTGTACTATGACCCGTAATGGTAGACGCTCGTTTTGTGCTGCGTGTGTGCATGCCTCCAATGATAATTTCTGGCAGTTCATCAGCAGGCACAACTGTTCTCTCTCTGACTCTGTTAGCCATGGATGAGCCTGTATAGCTCCAAATTAGATACATCATACATGCATGATTTAAAAGCCTAATTATATGATACTATCATACTTACGAAGCAAGTCAGCAACTCATAGTAACTTTGAAACTAGTGTTTGAAACAATTGAAGATTTAGCTTATAAGGTAGTTTACCTTGATGAAAATATCTATTGCGCGGTAGATACCGTCATCCATTGGCCTCACATCTTCCGGGATTAGAGCACCGAGTGCTTGAAATTTCGATAGTTTCAAGTTCTCATCAGACGCCACCTCTGCTAAGTAGCCGTCTATCAGACTAGCAACCTTTTTGATGGACTTAAGAGGATGAGAATCTCCCATCATTTGCTTCTCCTCAACGATACTTGAATCAAACGTCAACATGAAGTGATCAAGAATCCTCTGGACAGAGTCGATATCATAAAGTGTTTCACCTGAGTATTTCATGTTTGGGATTAGTAGATCCTCTAGAGCTGCTTCGTCTAACTGCACACCAATTCTCTTCTCCAGAGTCTCCTGAGTGACCTGACTCGCGTGCAAAACCATGGATGTCCTTAGAAGCCTGAGCAAGAATTTTGTCGATGTAACGCACTTTTTGCCTGGGAGTAGTTCCACGATGTCCTCAAGGAGACTTCGTTGATCTTCATGTGAATAGTACATGTCATCTCCATAGTTAGTCCCTTCCTCTGAAGAAGAACCAGATTTCCTAGAACAACCAAGTAAAGGAAGATTCCGTTTCGCGTAATGTGTGACAGATGCTGCTATGATACCCGCATTTACGCCTCTGGATTCAACGGTTTTGATGAACCTTTTGTACATTGGTAAATCGAGGAACGATGATACATCGTTGAACCACCAGTTTTCGCTCGTGGCCTTTGTTTGTATTCCGTTCCAAAACGTCGTAGTAGTAGTGGTTCCTTCTGGTAGTGAGATTGGCCAGTTGAAAAAACTTGTGTTGTCCTCGGCGCAAGCCTTCATGGCTAAAGAACCAATGCACCTAGAAACAATGTGAAGCTCTTCAGCGAGAGGTAACACTTTTGGTTCGCATGATTTCTCCAAGGCTTTGATGGAATCTTCCCAGTTAACGAATACGTGATCGTTGAGGAAACACTCAGTGAGATAGATGAGATTTGAATCTCCATAGTTTTCACTCATTTGGAGATACTCTGCTGCACATCTGAGACTCACAACGTTTTCAGGTGTGACCTCAATTCTTACACCGTAGCAGAACTTAGCCACAAGCAAGAAGGTTTCAGGACCACCGGGAATGTCATGAAGCTGAGCAACACAAGTTGTCTCAGAGGCTTTGCTAAACAGAGTTTCTAGATATCCACTTCTTGACAACAAAGGAAACTGATGATGAAAACATGGCAAGTTAAAAGTGATCGTATGAGTGAGAAATTCAAAACTCAAAAGACATTTGAGTCATTATAATTGGTACCTTATGGAGATGGAAGCTTTGGTCTTCGACTTGGATCATCACATCGGGTTTAAGACCAGTCTTGCAAAGCCTGATCAGATTACAAAAAGAGATGATACATATAGTTTTGTCATTGTAAGATTTCGTAAACCATTGAAGAAGAAGAAGAGGACTGACCATGTGTGACCACTTAGATGAAACACTTCAGATTTGGAACCCAGTTTCAAGCTAGCCATCTTTGTTCTTGCACTTCACTCTTTGGTTTTTCCGCAAATCTAAAAGTGTTGCAAAATGGTTAATCATCAAAACCTCATTAACATATTTGATAAAGGGAATTGTTTATAATTGTATTTTGGGTTTTGTTATCTCGGAGAAGTAGGGGTGAGACCGAGTCTGAAGGAGAGATAGATACAGACGAAGCTTTTTTACAAGAAGTTACAATTTACACACTAAAATTTTGCAGCTTTCGTTTTCCCTTAATTTCTGTAACGCCTTCCTCTCTTTCTTTCATTTTTTTGTAACTTATTTATGGTGAAATATCTGGTCCCTTTTGGTAAATTCTTGATTATATTTTATTATTCAACTGTAATAAATGTAAAAGATATTTGACTGGTCAATTTAGTAGTAGTTGCTAGCTGTTTCACCAATTTTTTATTAGTCAAAACTGTCCATTACGAAAATAACTCATAGGCCCATTATCGAGACCATCGATCGACCAGACCAAAAAAAAGTAAGTAAATGTATTCCGGATTAGTGTGAGATTTAAACCTAGGCATACTAATCGGATTAAGCCGGCATAACCACACCCAAAAAAAATGCATACATTGTTCTGCGAACGAACGGCGCAATAAAGTAATCTTAAGCATCATAATTAGCAAAAAAATTAATGGGTTTAAACATCTATACTATTAATTGGGAAGCACTCAAACATAAATAACCTTATAAAGTGTAAAGTATTACAAAAATGCCATTGGTTTTTATTTTTAAATAAATTCATTAAAGATACAATAATAATCACAAAATAATTTATTTAAATAAAAAATAGTAAAATTCTTTAAAGTAATTATTAGTTTCCAAAAAATTAAACTCATTTTCTCTCTCATATTAATTATGGACGAAAATTTATTTATTTTTTCTAAAAAGTTGTTAACCAATGAGAATTAAAAAACTAAGATTTGATATCCAACTAAAATTTTATCTAAATTCTAAACCAATCCTAATAAACTATTCTATATCAAAAATAAAAAGAAAAATAATAACATTTTAATTCAAAATTAAAAACACTATCGTTTAAAAAGTTTTATCAATAGAGGATTTTAAGATTGAATTTGAAATTTTGTAAAAAAGTTAAATACAAATATTTAAGACTCAGTTTTGTTATAATATTTTCACAAATTTTGAAATAAAAAACAAAATTTTATTTCAAAATTTCTAAAAAAACGATATTAGATATTAACAAATATTTATATTTACTATGAAATAAACTCAAATAATGATAAATTTAAAGTAATTATCATTATGGCATTCGTTTAGAGCAAGTTTCGGAAATATCTAAACAAAAGATTTTACATATTAATTTCGAAATATTTTGTGTTTTCTTTTTTTTCTCCTCAACCGGATCTTCCTTAAACAAATCTATAATATATTGCACACAGTTTTCGAAATAATGTGAACTAATTATATATTTTGCATTCAAAACAAATTATGCACCAATAGCATATCCTTTTTATAGATGTATCTCAAATTTTAATTTTAGTCCCAAAAATCGAATTAATTATGATTAAACAATGAAAAGAAAAATATGCAAAATTTAGCTAGAAACATTAATAAATTTGTTAAAATATATTTGTAACGTTAACAGCATACATATTAATCCGCAAAATTCACAATATATATTGTAATATTGTATGGTAATTAAAGGTAAGCAAACAAGAATTTGGAATATGATTTTAATGGAATAAAATGGAAATATAAATTACGAGACGAGATGAGAGGGGAACATATATTAAAAATCAAACTAAATACCCAACTGGCATGAGTTCGGGTTATGAGCACTATATAAAATAAATTTGTTTACACACATAACCCTGTACATACATTTCAGTTACACATACTCTATTTATGACAGATATGGGACCATAATATTTTTATTTTACGTATGCGTGACAGGTTATGGGACAAAGAATTTATGACAGATACCGGACGGTATATTTTCATGTTCCAAAATAGTTACGCCTAGCTAATATACATGCCCAAACTAAAACCAAATTCATATCCTATTTAACATATGTAATCAAACGGTTAGAACTGTTTTGATTAGTTAAGAAAATAAAAATGTAACACCATTTAACTTTTACAACTAAATTACTCTGGATCTTAAAATATAATTATGCATTGACGCAACTGAATTTTGTTCATTACTCTAACTTTATAATATTTATATTATTACGAAGTTCACTAATACAACTAAATATTTTATATTTTTAAAATCTATATAACAATTTCTATAAAAATATTTTTACACGTACGTGGATCCAGATCTACTAAACTAAAATATATATCATAAAACAACAAAATAATCTATATTGAATTTAATTTTGTTAAAAAAATTTTAAAATATGAAACCCCGCACGTACGTGCGGGTCATGATCTAGTAAGACTCTTAACCATGTAATAATGATTTCAAAAAATTCTGAAAACTATAGTCTTATACAAATCTTTATTATAAATTCGCTGATCGATTTTATAAATCCGAATATTAATAAATAAATATGTAATAGTCGTGTAAAAAAAGAAAAGAAAAAAAGGGGATGAGTCAAACTTGTCTTATAAAGGCAAAGTTGCTGCTGCAGGGTTGTGTGGCCCTTGTCAAGTTTAGCATCTCTCATATCTCTCTCTCTCTCTCTCTCTCTATAGCTTCTTCTCTCATATAGCTAACAGTACTTTTGTTTATTTTCTTCCTGGAAACTGCATCATCATCATTCATCACTTAGACCTCTCCATCACTCTTCCTTCTTTTGGTAGATTCCTTGTTTCTCTTTCTTCCCTAATTCTAGAATTCTTCTTCTGTTTACACTTATTTTGTTTGTCGGTTGATTTGCTTACCTTCCAATTCTTTGATTACTCTGCTCTGTGAGTCTTTTACGTATGGAAAAATACTAGCATCGATCTTGTTTTTACGTATTGGTTTTTGGATAGTTTTTCAGATTTTTCTCCACTTATAATACTTTCTGATTTACTTTTGCAATCTTATCGTTGACTTCATTTTTTTTTTTGGTTGATTGTTCTTCTTCCATTCTTTAGGGACTTACTTGGTGGTGTCTGGATTCACTGTTTACTTGCGTAGATTAGGGTTTATTTAGATTGATACCTTGTCGGATTTAGGTTTGTTTGATCTGAAATCCATTTGAATTTCTTCTTCTTCTTTTTGCTGGGTTTTATAGACGAACCTAATGATGTTGATCTTGTAGGTGTGTTAGTTGGAGTGAAGTTTGGATATTTATTAAGACCCTCGAGTTCTACTATGTCTGGAAGCCAAGAGGTGTTTACTCCAACTTAAACTATTCCGACATTTTTTTGAAATTCCCATATTCATGTGTCTTTTCCTCTGTCTCGTTCAGCCTAGGATCAGACCATCTACCTGGAGCTGCAGTGATATTCCAATCAAGAAGAGGAAGTACCTTGTGCAGCCGCAACTGGAAGAAGCTGGCTCCTCACAGATTCCACAACCTAGTGAGCAAGGTGATACTAGTGTTATTGCTAGGAGTGCTTTGGATTCATCTCTTCCTGATGAAAATCAGAAAATGACTGGTCCATCTGTTTCTGTGGGAATTGCTGGTAAAGGGAAGAGCATTGGGAACATTATTTTAGACCAAGTTAGAGTGAAAGTTGAGAAGCCAAGTTCTCCAATTCACTCCAGTCCTTTGGCAGGGTTTGATACCCCTTCTACTTCCAACATACTTGGCAGTTCTCTCCATTGTTCTCTGGGAAAGCTTCCTGTTGGTGCTGAACACTCTGGTGTTGTTGTCACCTCAGATGCACAAACTGGGATGAAAGTAGAAAAAACTGTTCTTAAGACTCATGACATTGTCAAGGAGACGTGTGACAAGGAAACTCTCAGAGGAGAGTGTCTAACAGAAGCATCTTCTGGTGCTAATACTGTTTCCTTACAGCTAGGTTGTAACACTAAAAACAGTTCTCCATATTGGAAGAATGAGGAGCCTACAGAACTGAATTTGTCATTAAGCAAGGGAGTTTGTCCCGCTCATAACACAGATTCTACTTCTACTTGTACTAAATCTGGCAACAGTGGTGTGAACAGAGAAAATTGGGATTTGAATACTACCATGGATGCTTGGGAAGGTGCTCTGGATCGCACGACTAGAGTTAAGACAACTGGTACATTCTTAAACAGTAACAGAAGTCTTCGTGACATAGAAAGATCAAGTTGTCTTGATACGACTGCTATTGCAAAGTCTGTTTCTGTAAAACAGAAGGAAAAAGTAGGATTTAGTTCTCCTAAGGTGACTTTGATGCAGTTTGATAATCAGGTTAATCCCACATGCTCACTTAGTCTAGGCCTCAGTTCATATCCTCCTATTGAGAAATCTCCTTCTCTACCAGCTAGCACATCAGAGGCAAGAGCTGCTTGTACAAGTTTTACCAGACCAGTAATGATTGCTGGGAATGTGAATTCGGTGAACCTTAGGACTGTGAAGTCAGAAATCATTGAAGAGAGTGTTAGACACGAAACTGAGAGTGCTCAAGTTTGTCCAATCGGGCTATCTATTAAAGGAGTGAAACATGAGGTTGTTGGCAGATTCAGCCAAGGAAATAGTCCCTCATCTGTCATTTTGAAGCCAGTTGTTCCTATATCAGTAAAGGCTGAGCCAAATACCTTCACCCAATCGGAAGTTTTCCATAGGAAAGATGGAATGTTGAATCATCCTCATACACCAATTGTGCAATCAAATGAGATCCCTGATTTACCTACAAGTTCTACGCCATATCAGAAGGATACATATATACCTTGTTCTAAGGGTATCATCAATGCACCAATGTCCTTAAATGGAATGGCAATAGTTCCGGGCGTTCAGATTGATCCTGACTGTACATTAAAAGAAAATTCAGGCCAGAGTAGCAGTGTAGCTAATGGTAAATCATGCGAAGTGCTGAAACATGGTGGAGTTCACACGACTTATTCATGTTCTGGTCATGGTGATCATAACCTCAATGCTTCAGGTGTGAATGTTACTTCCTTGACTGAAGAGAAAATTGTAGATGATTGCAAGACCTGTATATCGAAAGAAATCCCTCGTAATTCTTGTGGAACTGATGAACTTTCTATAAATGATGAAGAAAAGATTATTTTATCTGGTAAGGAGCTAGAGGAACAGTTATACAGTTATGGGTTTGAATCAGATTGTGGTCATGATCTATCTGGAGTAATGAAGAAGCAAGTTGAGAAAACAAATTTGTACGATGACGGGAAGGTTCAAGGACCAGCTGCTGTTTTCACGGAAAGTAATGAGGTTGCACATGCCGAGTACGGTGGTTCTGAAACTGAGCGAAGGAACATTAATATTCCGTGCCATGGCGATTTTCAAAATTCTAACCATATGGAAGAAAAAGGGAGTCAGCCTGCACTTCTTGATAATACAGGTAATAAAATATTTAAAGAATGCTCTACCTTATCATCAATTAATAAGTTGAAGCAATATACTGTTGATGAATCATGTTTGAAATTAGTCGAAATGCCAAGTACTGAAGTTCATATTAAGAGGCATACTCCAGAACTTCAAAGTAGAATATTTGATGGATCAGGTGAAAACGAAGGCCGGATAGTTCAGGATGGTGAAGGAATGTCAGGTGTCTCTACAGTGTCAGGCGGCATTGAAAACCCTGATATAGTAGATAACAGCAGTCCAGTTTCATACAAGGCAGAAATGTCTACTATTGACAATGATCCTCCTGCGGAGTGCAGTGACGGTAGTCAGAGTCGAATTATAAACTTAACTCAGGTTTCTAATAAATCTCCAGTTAAGGCACTAGATGCTTCAGGCAGCTTTGTGCCACCCCGAATGGAAAGAGATAGATTTCATGATTTCCCACTCGAACCGCGGAAATATATTTTCAGAGGGAGGTGATATTTCGGAGCCCTTTTCTTACCTCCATCCTTTCTTGGTTTCATTCCCTATTGAAAACTTTGTGTATTTAAATTTCCATTATTGTTTCTTTTGCTAGTGATGAATCCTACAAATTCTCGCGTGAGAGGTACCATGGCAAAATCATGAGAAGCCCAAGGTTAAATTTCATACCTGACAGAAGGAGATTACCTGATAACACAGAAAGCAATCTGCATGACCAGGACACAAAAAGTAAAGTCATATCTAAGTTTTTTTATGGAAGAACAAAGCTCATTGTTTCTAAAATTCAATATGACTCTCATCTTGTGAATGCAGATTTTGAGTTTGATAATCATGGAAACACTCGTCGGGGTGGTGCTTTTATGAGTAATTTTCAGAGAGGGAGACGGCCTGCAAATGATGAAGTAACACCTTATTCTCACTCCTTTCCGAGAAGAAATTCTAGCTTTTCATTTAATAGAGGACCAACAAATAAAGAGGATGCATCTGCATTTCACGGATTTAGAGATGGTGAAAAATTCACTAGGGGATTACAAAGTAACAACACAGAACCAATGTTTATGAATCCCCAACGTCCATATCAAGGTCGGAGTGGTTTTACTCGAGGACGAACAAAGTTTTTAAACAACCCCAAACGAGGTTTTCCTGGATTTCGTTCACGATCTCCAGTTAGATCAAGAGAACGATCAGATGGTTCATCCTCGTCTTTCAGGAACAGATCACAGGAAGAGTTCAGTGGGCATACAGACTTTTCTCATCGAAGATCACCCTCAGGTTTCAAAATGGAGAGGATGAGCTCGCCTGACCATTCTGGTTTTTCAAGGGAAATGGTTGTCAGAAGACACAATTCTCCACCTTTCTCGCACAGACCATCACATGCTGGAAGGGGACGGGGTTATCCAAGGGGCCGAGGTTATGCAAGGGGTCGAGGTTATGGAAGAGATGGCAACTCATTTAGGAAACCATCTGATCGTGTTGTACATAGAAACCATGGAAACTTGAATAACTTGGATCCTCGAGAAAGGGTCGACTATAGTGATGATTTCTTTGAAGGTCCAATTCATTCTGAACGATTTGGTGTTGATGTTAACGCTGAGAGAAGACGATTTGGTTATAGACATGATGGTACCAGCAGCTCTTTTAGACCATCTTTTAACAATGATGGTTGTGTACCTACTAATGTAGAGAATGACCCTGATGCTGTGAGGTTCCGACAGGAACCTCATATTAAAATTGAAGAACAAGGGAGTTTGATGGAAATTGATGGGGAAAATAAGAACTCAACTGAGAATGCATCTGGAAGAACTAAGAATATGGAAGAGGAGGAAACTTCAAAGAACAGTGAAATTTGGCAACTGGATGAGCTCGGTGGTGATGGTTTTTAGAATAAAGGTTAGTATTCAATTTGCTTGAACCTTCTAAGACCAGAAAGATATAAGTGATAGTGAATCAGGTATCAAACGGAACTTCTGTGGTTTTTCCACGGCCGAGACCAGTTAGTGGCTGATTATTGTGGACATTCCAATAACTGATGCAAAGGGACACTCTGCTCTATTGTTCTAAAAAAGTTTTGAAATTGGTCATTGCTTGGCTGTGGCCTGTGTGTGTATATAGCACTTCTGTTGTGGTATCATGTAGATTTCGTTGCCTTTCTTGCTGTGATTCAGTTTCCGGTGTTCTCCTCTGCACTGCCGCACTGTCCGTGTTTAAGTTGGAATGGGTATATGATTGAAGCAAGATGGTGTAAATACATGTGGGAACTTTCAGGCTTCTCTACACATTGTAATCCTCAGCCGGCTTTTGTAGAACGTTACTGGTCCTACAGAAGAACAAGTATCTTTGCCGTAGCACTCGAGTGTTCTACTCGAAGTTGGACTTGCCAGAACCATAACAACCCTAATATATGGTTGAGTTGTAACTGTTATTGGTTTAGGACATTCAGTTTCATCAGCGAAGAACCAGATGATGGATTCTCATAACATGATCTCATCAATCTGGCGTTAGGTATACCCAGAGATGATTAAAGTACACATCTTGGTGGAACTTGAAGTGCTACACCAAGCTTGCTTGAGATGTTGAAACAGCCACTTATCAGTTGATATAGACAAAAGGAGTAGAACACTCGAGACAAATAAGGGTTAGTTGATATTATTGTTTTGGCCCAATAATAAGCTTTTTCACCTATCAAGTTGAAGCATGTACAGTTGTTTGGCCATGGACGAGAGCAAACTGGAAACGGCCTAAGGTACACTACCTATTTGAACCCAATGGGTTGTTTGATGGTTCCTTATCTTTTTCCTCATTCCAAGTGAGTTTGGACTTTAATGTTGTATCTCACCCTCCCTTTGAGAAAATTGAGACCTCCCTTTGAGAAAATTGAGGGAAAGGAGTCTGATTAATCTTGTTGCTTTTCCAGTGTAGGCATGTGAAAGATTCGTGGCACAGAATTTTACCAGGTCTAATCAGTAGATGTTGTTAATGAGGGGTTGAAGTGTTGGGAACTGGAAGAAGAATCCATAAGATCTGATTGGGGCATGTGTATGAGTTTGTATTTGGTTCATGTTTCTAGGCAAGAGACTAAAGTTTTTAGAGGCTGGTGTTATAAGAGTGACGAGACTATAGGCTAAGCTACCTCTTGACTAATGGTTGGCAAATCCATCAACATACGTCATATGATGTTCTACGGAATGTGTAAGGTGCTATTGTACTAAAAAGTTGGCATTTTATAGTTGTAGAATTTGTTTACTTATCAAACCAAACATGTCAAATATACACACGTCTCATCTGCGAGGTAAATAACTCAAATTTTAGAAGCATGGCAGAAACTAAAAGAGATGCAATTTGCAGCTACATTATTCTCATGGATATTTTGCATATAAAATTTACAGGTACGTGTACCCAAAAGATTACTAGTTTTGATAATCATAGTATTTTCAGAATTCTCCATATTATAACTCATATAAAGAGCAAGTAGTTTCAACAATTTATCAACCACAAATAAGAATTTACAACAAAGAAATAAAAGAAAAATACAGAAAACAAACAAAGGTAAACCAAAGTTTCAAATCAGTCCTCCATAAGATAAAATTGAGTTTTGTTTTTACCTCCTCTTGTTCTTACTACCCAAAAGCAGAGAAAAGTAGAACAAGATTCGAAAGAAGAAGCCCCAAGCGACCGTGACCCACAAGCAATTCCATTTGGTGAGATCCGTAACGCCTTGCTGCTGCAAAATGTCATACCCTGTGGTCAAGCAAGTTGAGCTTGTGATCCTCATCCCAAGTGATTTACTCATAGTTGCTAGAAGCCTAACTTTCATCCCCTGAGGCACCGCGACGAGAGGTGTGTTGTCGAATATCTGAACTCCTCTGACAAAACACTTTGTTGGGTCACCGAATTCGTTTAGGAGCACAGCTTCGTAAGGGTACTTGACTAAAGATATGTAATGGAACCAGATCCAGTAGCCAGGGATTCGATCGCGGTTGATGAAGAATCCACTGAAAAGCAAGAAGTAGGCTAATATGGCTACCACAATGGTGTAACCGAGCATGACATGTGGGACAACGCCTGATAAGAAGGTGACGAATGAGCTTCCAGCCCAGAAAGAGGCTAAGATTACTAGGAAGTAGAAGAGGAAACCCATGAGACCTCCATCTAAGCCCACACCCCAAAACGTGATTGCTGCGAAAGCAAGCGAGAGGATGATCAAGGAAGGGAGGGCAACGAGTGAGTGAGAGAGTACATAGGAGGATCTTCGGTAAGCGTTGTAAGCGGTTTCTCTCATAAAAATGAAACGTTCTTGGAGGAAAACGGGGAGAGCATCTGCGCAAGTGTAGAACGTTGTGGACATTGCAAAGGCGAAGCATCCAAGGCGTTCTTGGACTCCTTTGGGGGAATTATCTAGCTGCCAAAACATTGTGGCTAAGATGAATCCAGTGACTAAAACAGCTCCTAGACGTATCCCAAATAGTTCAGGCTGTCTGCGAGAATTAGTCATGGACCGTTTGGCTAGAACCGCGAGTTCGACCCAAAACGGGTTTGCAAATGTTGGAATGGTGGAAACAGGGCTCGAGCCAGGAGTTGTAGTTGTCGTTGCTCCAGAGACGAGCTTCCCTTTGGAGATGCTTGCACTAATGGCTTCTTTTAAGGACAGACCCGTCTGAGTTCTCGGCTCTGCTTTCCTCTGTCTAAAACCTTTGTTGAATTCAACTAAACTTCTTGTTCCACCAGCTGATCCTTCCAGCTCACGGATCAAATCCAAAGCGAACTCAGTGCGGTTTTCGTGTTCGGGAATTGGGTGGCCAAACTCAGCAAAGAAGCGAGGTAGCATCGCAGGCGATCCGCTGAAGACAGTTTGGCCACGGGACAAGAAGAGAAGACGATCAAGCAATCGAAGAAGACGGTAACTAGGTTGATGAAGAGTCATGATCACCATACTTCCACTCTGAGCGATTCGTTTAAGAACCTTAATGACACTTAGAGCACTTGTAGAGTCAAGACCAGAGGTTGGTTCATCGAGGAAAAGCAGAATCGGATCATGGATGATATCAATTCCGATTGAAACTCGCCGCCTCTCTCCTCCAGAGATTCCACGGTGGCCTTCATCTCCGATCACGGTATTCGCCGCGTTTCTAAGTCCTAATTGATCAATCAAAGCTTGGACACGGAGACTCTTCTTTGATTTGGAAAGGCTTCGCGGAAGACGAAACTCGGCGGCAAACATTAAGGTTTCTTCAACTGTAAGCATCGGAAAAAGAAGATCGTCTTGCATCACATAAGCTGAGATGGCTTTCTGCATTTTCGAATTGAGAACTTCTCCGTTTAGAGTTACGTTTCCTTTCAAGCTTCCTTTAGCGATTCGATTCGCTAATGCATCGATCAGCGTCGATTTTCCGGAGCCACTTGCTCCGAGCACAGCTAGTATCTCTCCGTCTCTAGCCTCTCCGGAGATTCCGTTGAGGAGCGTCTTCGTTTTGGAAGAGAAGATCCCCTCTGACGGAGCTCCAGGATCTGAAGAAACGCTGCGTCTCCATGTGAACTTCCGGCGAACTTTGACGCTGTAAGTGAGATCGGTGAACGAGAGAACGAACGGTACGGATTGGTCCGGCGAGTTGAGATCCACATCAACGTGATGCTGGTCATGACTACGACGCGTCGTGTCGTCGACGTTTTGCAAGAGCTGTGCGAACGTTGTTGGAGAAGACGAGGCGCCTGAGACATTGCCAAACTCCGGCGAGAAGAACGGCAACGCCATATTGTCGTCTGCTGCGACCACACGAGACATTCTTCTTTGGGTTTGTTGTGCTTGTGAAGCGGGAAAAATCAATAGACGGAGAGGAAACTAACGGCGTCAAAACTACCGTTAGCAGGAGAAGAAAAGAGGAAAGAAGAGTTATGGGTTTAACCAACGATTTAATTTCTATTTCTATTTATAGATAAATTGTCAATGTGGTTGGGCTGATTAACATGGTTTGATTTTTAGGATTAATTTGATGGAGAGTCAAAGTCACAAATGCTGATGCTTATGTAGATGAACCTCCAAACCTAAACACAAGCAAGTAAAAGTGTAAAAACACAAAATGCCACATGTCCGTTTCTCTTTCTTTAAAATGTTTTCGTATAGCAATCAAATATATATTTTAGGCTACCCTTGCCGAATTTAGGCCACCATTCCCCCACCCACCTTTTATACTAACAAATTAAGTTGCAATGTGAAAAAAGTAAACAATTTCAAGATATATCTTGTTTCCAAGGTAATCATAGTATTTACATAAACTTAACTTATTTAGGTGTGACTTTTTGTTTTATAGGTGAGTTCATTTTTTATTTAAAAAAGAGAACACTTTCTGCTTCGATTAAGCAGTTAAGAGGCGCTATTAAAAGATCATCAATTCACTACTCGGATAAGAAACTCTTTTAACCTTTATAGCTGGTCGCAACCATTGTCATCTAAAGCCATGATCCAAAGGATTCACCACTTCCCTACTAACCATCATTTACAACAACCCTTTCATTCTAGAAGAAACGAGAGGTATATAAACCAAATGGCAAAGAAATAGAAAGGTACCAGCGTGTATGAACATATCCAACGGTTTTGCTATAGACAAACCCACCAATCCAACCGCATCATAACTCCCAACACCAATCCAACCCATATATGACTGCCTGACTGACCAGTCAAGCTATTCCATCGCCTGTAAGATAACTGACTTGTCGAACTTGAAGTTTATGAAACTGTCTGCAGGTTCTATGTCCTGAGGATGGTCGACTTCAGGCTTTGTATTGTGGCTTTCTACTGTTGCTGTCCCGAGTTCAGGCTTTGTACTGTGGCTTTCCATTGTTGTTTTCCTGGGTTCAGGCTTTGTATTGTGGCTTTCCATTGTTGTTGTTCTGAGTTCAGGCTTTCTATTGTTGCTTTCCATTGTGGTTGTCCTGAGTTCAGGCTTTCTATTGTGGTTTTCCACTGTTGCTGTCCCGTTCCCTCCAAGACTAGTCCTTGCATTCCACACGCAGAGTGCTGTATAAAGCATATGAAGTCAGATCTCTGCCAGAAACCTCTCTTTTAGTGAATGCTTGGTAAAAAAGACGTCAAACCTTTAAGGGGCTTGTTATGTCTCCGTGCTACAGGTGAAGGATGCTTTAATATCCATGACTTCAACGACCTGCACAAGTTTGTAATCTCTATTGTTATGCACCAAAAAACGAAAATCACCCAAAAATCTATGTGGATAAATAGAAAGCCACTACTACTCACGAAAGAAATGGTGCCACCATGTACAATTTGAGACCAGAAACTCCATGAGTTATCACCTCATTACTTGCTGGCTGAAGATGATCAAGTCGATGCCATGCGATTTCCTACAGTATTCCACAACAAAAGAACATAAGAGACTCATCATACATACGCAGACAAGATCACACCCCCAAGGTTAACTGTTAAATACACACACTGATTTCCTTCTTTGTGAGTGGTGCAAAAACTGTATCCTCTTTCACCCCAGCGACTATGTATAGTCGTACTCTTTGCTGCCTGAAAACAAACTCTATATATTCTTCTTTCTTGAGTAGCTTTGAGACATCAAATCCAGTTTCCTCTAAGACCTGTGTTTAGCATGGAAGAACAGTACATAAGACAGCCAAAACAAGTGTGACAAAATATTCAGTTTATTCAGTATTAACCCATAATCCAAGTCTATACAAATAATCAGCAGAAGAATTACAGCACCAGGAGAATAGCACTAGAGAGCTACAAGTAAACCTTTTGGGCTTTGACCATTTCTATACCAATAAAATAGTAAAAAGATACAGAGAGCCTATATGGTTGACCATTGACAGCAGCACTATTCTCATTTGCAAAAGATCCTGTCTACTGGTGACATAAGAACATTTCCTTCCTCAAAAATATAAGCTCACGTAGGAGAATCTATTTCCAGTGGCTAAGGTGTATGTGCTATGATCAAACTGTTAGATTAGTGTGAAAATAAGTTACCCTGTTGTCAAGAGCAGAAGATATAAGAGAGGTTCTCTTTGCTATTCTTTCACATCCGTCATCTATACTTAAAAAATTCATGCGCACATTACGTTGACACATCTTCATATGTCAACAGCCAATAAATTAGAACCAATGCACCCACTAAGTGAGGTTAATCTTACTCAATAAGCAGGATTCTTCTAATTACATAGTATTCGTTATTCATATGCACTTATGATCAAAGAGTGGCGGTCGTTGGAGCTATCAATTTTGCTACAAATGAACCACACAAGAGACAGGAAAACGGTAGAATTGATGCTAACCTCACGTATGGCACAAGCATGGTCTTCTTCATCCTTGCTCTTCTTCCCGCGGGGAAAGCTCCAGCTCGATCCTTTCCATCCCTTCACCAACAGGCACTGAAAATTACAATGAAACAAAAAAGGTAAGCATGAACTAACAAGTAAACCAAAAATGTTAGTAATAGAAGAAGTTTCTGGAATCATCCCAAAGGGGTCTAACCCTTTCATATGTCTCATCCAGGATGATTGCACCAGTGACGGGAACTCGACACTTGTAAGAAGTGAAGTCTTTAAATATGTCATCAATGTGAGTAACATAAGGTCTCAACACATCACAGCTGTTGAATACTATAGGCCACGTCAAGGAAAGAGATCCACAGAAAACAATGGAGAAGACAAAAAATAATTAACAAAGAAGTCAGTCTATGTGGCAAACACAAAGCATCTTTATGCTTCGAGCATATGGGATCATAGTCCTGTCATTAACGAGCATCGTACTAACAGTGAAGACAAGAATAATGATTCGGAAAGCAATGAAATACAAGAAAATAAGGATACAGAGCGAAGTAAACTCTTTCAAGGACAGGGACTTAAGCTTGGGATCATTCTCTACAGCATTATCTTCATAGTACCAATAAGCATACTCCACCAGAAACAAAATTCTCTCGAATGACTGTTGATCTTCTTCAGGGACATTCAAAACAAATCGACTGAAACAAAAACCCATCAGTTACCGAAATCAATTCGAGCCAAATCGCTTCACTATCTACAGAAAAAAACACTCGATTGATAAAATTACCTGCAAAGATCATCAAGAAGTTCTTTGGAGGGGAGGCAATTTCCGATGTTCTTCGATGAACTTGATGATCGATGGAGACCCGACATTTTTTTGTTCTCTAGTAGTGAATTCTTCTTGCTTTTAAAACCCTAATACTGGAAGAGAGGAGCTCTCTATCTCTCTCTACCTCTCTATATATAGATATATAACTGTAGCTCTAAGCTTTGTCGTCCTCCGATTGAAAGAGGAGGCAAAAGAACCGTCGTCGGTGAAATCTGATCGCTCCGGAGAAGAATCTGGGAGTGCGACGATTGTGTGTATCTAAAAGGTGGGCCCTTCTTTGGCCTTTATAGCTGATGGAGTTATGAGCTGCCGTGTCTATTAGGGTGGATAAAAATATCCGAGATCCGATCCAAGTTTCGATTGGGCGCTTTTTATTAAATTTTTTGACATGTTTATTTATTTATTTATTTTTACCAAAAAAGAGTACATCTCAAAATTTGCTTTTTAAATTTATCAACTATATAAGTATGTGTAATTAATCAGCATTATATATTTATATGTCTATTGTATAGTACTTTTCTAAAAATTAATTATTTCTATAATATCTTCATAATAATTAAATAATAATAAAACAAATTGTGTTTTGTTAACTGCCGGAAAATTGATATAAAATCTAATTTTTATCGACGATTTTTCATATCTAGAAGATTATACTCTCGTCGAGTTTTCTAGTATAGATTTTTGATTATCAACAAAAAAGTAGATTTTGACCATGTCAAATTTAATATAAAATTTGTTGTTAATTTAAATGGGTTAGAAATTTTTTTAGACAATCATTGTTTTTTCCAACTCTATTTGTGTTAGCCACTATTTTTGTGATTTTCATATAAATTTCTATGAACTTAGGATTTTTTGTTTGGATATGTGAAAGAAGAAACAGACTTCTAAAAAAATTAAGGTTTCCTAGTATTCACAAAAAATAATTAATTTTTTATATCTTAACTTCTTTTAAATTTTATTTAACAAAATACATAAATTAATATTATTTATTTAAATCGGTTTTGCCCAGTTTAAATGGTTTGATATATAAACGTTACGTTACATCGTGAAAAAGCTATTCACAATTTCAGAAGAAAAGTAATAATATTTTAGTCACCTGCAAATCGTCAAACAAAAACCGAGTAAAAAAAACTTTGATGGACGGTGGCCGAGTTCTCATTTCAGTAATTAGTCTCTAAAAATTGGTTTTCGTTCCCCGAGGAGATTTCTTCCCTAGTAGACCATAAGATCGACGAGCATAATATGTCGTGGCTGCGAACGGCCGTGAATAAGGCGGTGGAGGTCGGAAACCGCAAAAACATCACACGAACCGTCAAGAACTATGCCGACTCCGTCGTCCAGCAGGCTGGCCAAGCCGTCGCTGAAGGAGCCAAATTGTTCCAAGACCGCATTGTAATTTCTCCTTTCCTTTTAATAATTCCCGTTTCTAATTAGTATCTAGGTCTTCTTTTTCTAGATTCCAGTTTTGATTTTGGTATCGAGGGGTTTTAGGTCCTAATTACAGTTGGATTAATGATATTACAGTTGCATTACTTTAGGACTAGCGTGAATAATTTGGACTGTAACTTTGCAGGGTGTTGGGGCCTATAAGAGTGTTAATCAGACGATACAGAGATTGGAAGAAGCTGCAGTCTCATATAGAGGTCATGAAAGGGCATTGCTGATTTCTAGATGGCTAAATGTGCTTAAGGAGATTGATAGAGCTACTGACAGTTCTCTAAAGGATAAGCAAATGAGTTCAGAGGAACAACTTGCTTCTGATGAGGCAAAGAAACGTGAATGGGTATTATTTTTGTTCATTTTTTTTTGGATAAAAGGAAAGGAAGAAGTTTGCAAGAAGTTAACAATTCTCCCGCGTCGTAAAATATCAAGAATAGTACTTAAGTAGAGATGATTGTGATCCTTAGTGGTGCTGCGTTAAGAATCTTATATGTTCCTGAACTGGTTTTTTCAAAGAGAAAGAGGAAGAAAATTATGAAGATGTCATCACATCATCCTGCATTTTAGAATATTAATTAAGTAGATAAGATTGCTAATCTTTAGTAATATAGGGTAACTTTTTCTGCTAAAGGGTTTTTATTAACAGTGACTTTCTTGAGTACTATTCTGCGTCTTATTTCATATGTTGTATTTATGACCTTTTTCCAACAGAATTCTTTCAGAATATCCCTTTGCATGTGTAGGTTTTGTATTACGATCCAGATATAGGCGGTGAGCCACTTAACTTCCGTGATGTTTTTCTGCAAAGTCAAGCTCTGGAGGGGATCGTTCTGTCCATGGTATTCTTTTGCAACCTAATATTGGTCCTTTGGTGGCTATCTGTTAAATGATAACAAATACGTAGTACTAGTTTACCTATATATATTTGGGTGATTTGAAAAAATATGTACCGTCTATGGGGGTTAAAGGTTTAACTGTTCTATTACAGATTATTGAACCACCACATGACGAAGAAATTACTCTACTCCTGGAGATGTTTGGGTGAGTCGGCTGGCATTCCAAATTGCATTGCTAAATTCGGCTTCCAAAAAGTGTATTAAACTATTTCTTGGAAAACTGACACAATTTATACCTGATGCGGTTATTCATAGAACTTAACATTGTTTTCAGGCTTTGTCTGAATGGAGGAAAGGAAGTTCATGATGCCATAGTTAGCAGTATGCAGGATCTTGCTACAGTCTTTTCGAGTTACAAGGATGAAGTTTTGGTAAGCGCTTAATCAGTAAAAAGTCAGCATTATGTTAATTTATGGGCGTTTGGATCTCCTCGTAACTTGTCTATTATGTTGCTTGGGCTGCTCTTGGACAGGTTAAGCAGGACGAATTGCTTCAGTTTGCCCAAAATGCTATCACAGGGTTGAAGATTAATGCTGAAATGCTGAGGTGATATATGAAGATATTAATTTGCTTTTTTCTTTCATTTCTCTTCATGAATGAATGAATGAGTCGGGAGGCATTGCTCATCTTGCATCACTGTTGATTGAATTCATGTTTTCAGAATTGATGCTGAAGCTTCTGATCTGAGGAAGAAACTCGAGAAGATGAATGCCTCTCAAATTCCACAGGAGAGTGGAGACAAGGAACTTAAAGAGGCTCCTTTAACAATAGAGGTGAGAGTAGTATCTCCAAGCCCTCTTTTTTCTCCCTAAGCTCATTTAGGTAGTTCCATGTGATAGACTTCTCGTTTTACAGGCTTTCAAAGAAACGCTTGCAAAGATTCGTCTTTGCTCCAGATTAGAAGGTCTTCTAATTAGAAAGAGACAACTAAGCAACGGTGATTCACCAGATATACATGCTCAGAAAGTAAGTCTGTGAGCTTTATTAGTCTCAAACTATACAAGTTGATTGGTAGTGTTAATTATCATCTTGCTCTACTTGTTGTGCTGATATGGAATATTAAGAGTTTCATGCATTCCATGACAGCATATACATTTCTTGACTTCTGGAGTAGAATGTTACTTGAATTATGGAAGATAATAGATATTTTGTCTTTGAAATAGGTCGACAAGCTCAGGGTGTTATTAGAATCTTTAGCAAATTCAACTTCCAAAGCCGAGAAACGAATATCAGAAAACAGGTTAAACTTATTATCGACTCCACTTAGTTTCCTTTTATCTACAATTGAGACTTTTTTATGGTTCAATTTTGATATTACATGGTAAATTCACCAGACCGGAAGAAGTTTCTTACTCATTGTGTTACTATATGCATGTTCAGCAAATATTGCTAAGACAATTTGCAGTTTACTCCTCGCTATTTTCTGATTAACTTTAGTATATGCGTATCACATTTGAATTATGGGACCGCAAGACAATGCTGGTTTTCAAGAAAGCTTGTCTTGTTACCACTTACCTCTTAGCTATTGAGCGGATGATTATTCAACGGAAGGAAAACTACCATCAATGGATACCAATTGTTCATTTGTCTTTTCGCAGACTTCAGAAAGAGGAGGCACTAAAAGCTCGTGTGGTGAAAGCAAATGAAACCGGTGAAAAGGAAAAGGTATTTATCTCCCGCTTTTATATGTTCTTTTGATTATTGACTGCGAAAAAAGGAAAAAAAAACACTAAGAGTGGCAACATTCTTTGGCATGTTCATCAGCTGCCAGTATTAAGTTTCTTTCCTATGATTTGTTATGTACAGGAATTAGGTGCAGAAATTGCACAGCTTGAGAAACAAAGAGAAGAGCTGGAAGCCGAACTGAAGAGGGTAATCTAATTTTCTATTTATATGGTTTCTTGCTTTATCCTGGAGGTTTACATACACACTTAAAACAGACAAAAATTTCGTCACTTGATGTAATTAAATAAATGTTAGCTCATCATGCTGCTGAACTGAAATATAATGATTTCTTTGATTCTATGTATGTAGCTATGATTATTGTGGTACGGAAGTTATAGCAGTGAATATTCTTCCATGTAGGTAAATATATCATTAGCTGCTGCTCAAGCTCGGTTCCGTAATGCGACAGAGGAGAGGGATCAATTTGGTGAAGCCAACAATCAGATAATCGCTCACCTGAAAACTAAGGTGGGATTTTCTTTTAGATGGGTAGCTCTCATGCTTAATAATATCAACCTGAAATAATTTGCTTCTGTTGATTCTGCATGCAGGAGGATGACCTGTCCAAATCAGTTGTAGCTTGTAAGAATGAAGCAGAAGTTATCAAGACGTGGATTAATTTTCTTGAGGATACATGGCTTCTTCAATGCTCATATATCGAAACGAAGGATAAGCAGACTTTGTATTTCTATCTACTCTCAGCTGTTTCTCGCAATACATCTTGCATTACTGCACGACCACAATAAATAATTCATTGGATGCATGTCTCAGGGACGAATTGGAAAAGCATGAGGATTACTTCTCGGATGTGGCCTTTAATATACTCTCTGTGTACAAGGTAACCTCTGTACTTTATGGAAACTTTAATCTAGTAATTGATAAATGACAGAGCTAACACAAAATTCATATTGTACAGAAGGAGGTGGCACCTTTAATAAGTCGTATAGAAAATTATGTGGAAAATCTGAAGAATCTGGGTCCTGGGTAAATGCCTCTTGTTGAATTGGATTGCTCCTACTATATTACTTGGTTTCTGACTAATAACTCTAGTTGGAGTTGAATTGCGCCTTGCAGTAGTGGTGACATTTTCTCATGTGGTGGTGGTGACAGGTCAGAGAAGCCACCAAATGCAGATCAGGGAGACAATCAGGTATCAAACCCGAGGAAAATTCTGGAGCAGGAGTATATAGACTATGAGACCAAGGTAAGAATTGCTGCTTAGTAGATCGTGATTGATTTTTCATTGAGACCCAACTAGTAGGACCAAATTCAACTATGCACGGTTCTGCTCTGGTTCGTTAAAATATTCCTTTTTTCCGGTTGCCCTTCCTCGTTACTGATATGGTTTTATCAATAAATTAGATTATTACCACCTTCAGCATTGTGGACAACATGAAAGAGCAATTCCAGGTTCTCCAAAGCAAACTGGATAAGTGAGTGGAAACATAATTCTCTGACCTTTTAGTAATTGGTATAGATTTATTGTACTAAGTTCTGAAATCCTACATTATACCAGAAAGGACGACCGGCGTGTGAAAGAGCTGTTTGATGACATGGAGAAAATGAGGCAGCAATTTGAATCGATAGCGAGGCCGATGTTAGAGATAGAGATTCCATCACCTAAAAGCAGTGTTACATCACCTAAAAGCAGTGCTACATCACCCAAATCTCCCAAGCCCAGCAGTAGTAGCATGGATGATTCAACTCAATCTACTCAGACCCAAAAGCCGGAGCTGAGCAATCCTCCTCAGGCACCCAATCCTACAGCTGGTTCCAGTCAGGAGTTTAACCCTGAAGCAGAACTAGCCGAGCTTGAATCTGAATTTGGTAAGGTGGCTCGTGATTACTCTGCAGATGAGGTTGATGGATGGGAATTCGATGAACTTGAGAAAGAACTGCAGTAGTAATCATGACACGCCTGCCTCGCATACACTAATATGTTTTACATTTACTTTCTTTGTTTGGCCATAACTCCGAAGTTCCTTTGTTAATCTCTGTTTGGTAATTTATGGTAACTGCCTGTTGACTTTTGAATGTCTACTTGTAACAAATAAACCTTTGAAACTTCTGAAAGAAGCATGTCAAGCGGACTGCACCGGCCCGCTAGCCTCACACATCACAGTGGGATTTGAAATGTTTTACTGGCAATGAATGGGCCTTTCAAGACAATGTGCTAATCCATTCCTTGCTGTTTTCTGCTGAACTTTTAGCATCTAGTGTTTAACGTTTTCCTTGTATATGCGTATCTAAATATGAACTATAGGACTAGGCCTGGGCACATATATGGATCCACATAGAACCGAACCGAACCGAACCGAAATTAATGGATACGGTTCGGTTCCGGTTCTAGTGAAAATATCGATTGGATCTTGAATTAAAGAATCACGGGTATCGGTTCGGTTCGGGTATGAACCGATATCCATTCGGGTACCCAAAAAATATAGCCCTAACCTATATTTATAAAACCCAAAGTCTCAAACCCATCTAAACATAAACCTAACTACCCAAACTTAACAACCTACCATATATCTCTCTTACCCTCTTATATATTTCTCTGAAACCTAAAGAGAAACCCTAATTTGTTCTCTCTTTCTCAAAGACGGAGACGCCGCAGACAACAACTCTCTCTTTCGAATCATTGCAAATCGAAGACAAAGCTTCTTTTGGTGTCTTTAAAACTTGTGTTTTGTGGTATTTTTGAAACTTTGAGTGTCTTTTGACTTAATACTTTCCAAGTTTCAACTATTTTTTGAATTTATAATGGTATGATGACTAATATGTGATGTTGCATTGCATACTTGCATAATTGCATTTGAATTTTGCATTATAATTCTATTGTTTTTTCGGTTCCAAAAATATCCGAAACAGTTTGGTTCCTATTCGGTTCCAAAATTTATTACCCGAACCGAACCGAACCGAATAGGAACCGAACTAGGTTTGAAATTCTCCAAGTTTTAACCGTAGCGTTTCAATTCTATGCATCAAAAGTTAAAGCCTACAAGGTTTGAAATCTGAAAATTGAAAACTCTCAGGATCATTTTGTGAATTCTCTCATCATGGACACACACAAGAGCCAAGAGTTGACCCACTCATCAACAACATGGATCTAGACGGCTTAACGTCCCTCTTCACACTTCTTTCAACACATGTTTTATTCCCTCCCAATTTCTGGTACTATTAAAATAATTTCTCATCATTTTATAAACAAATCATCAAAACTAGCACGCAAGCCACTTGTATTGGATGACCCCTCATGAATTCTATTCTACTAGTATACGTGACGAAACAAACCAGTGACAACAATTTATCTAATTACTAATTAACAAATAATTAAAAAAATGTTTTGTGATAACAAAATTTGTATGTAGTAGCTACGTTATCGTAATTCTGGATCTATTACTATAAACTAATCTATTTCTGCTGATTAGATAAAATAAAATAATGATATTATAAGTTAGTTTAAAAAAACAAAATTGACCAGCAACTGTTGGAAGAGTAAAGCTTATGAACATGGAATAAATGATCTCACATTGAAGTTATTTCATTCTCTCATTAACGGATTCTAAAGTGCGCCAAGCGTGCGCAGAGCGAATCATGTCCTACGCATCTCTTAGCGTCAAGGACCTGACGAGCCTTGTTTCACGATCCGGAACCGGTTCGTCTTCTTCGCTCAAGCCTCCGGGTCAGACCCGACCCGTTAAGGTCATCCCGCTTCAGCATCCCGACACCTCCAATGAAGCTCGTCCTCCTTCGATCCCTTTCGACGATATCTTCTCCGGATGGACGGCGAAGATCAAGCGCATGAGGCTCGTCGATTGGGTTGATACTCTTTTTCCTTGTTCCCGATGGATTCGAACTTACCGATGGAGCGAGTATTTTAAGCTCGATCTCATGGCTGGTATCACCGTCGGTATAATGCTTGTTCCTCAGGTACTGCTTTCGTTTCTCGTTTCTATCTTCCCCTTGAGCTATGATCCATATACATATATTTTACCAACTTTGAAGCTTAAGGAAGCTGGAATCATTGGCTTTAGGATAGGAAACTGGAATTGGCTTCAATCGTAATCAACTTGCCTTGTTGAGCTTAAGAAATTATCAATTGAAGTTTTCAGTAAAATATGTATTGGTCTTCAATCTGTAGTTTTGATGTAAGTTTATTTTGCGTAATGACTTTTGATGGATTTGATCAGGCAATGTCGTATGCAAAACTAGCTGGCCTTCCACCAATTTACGGTCTATGTGAGTTTTTATTGTGATACAAACTCTTGTGAATTGATAGGAATGCTATTGGAGCTCTTCTGCTTTTGATTTCAAGCAATGCATAATCATGTGTTAGCTTGATTTAATTTTATAAATCTTGATGCAGACTCTTCATTTGTGCCGATATTTGTGTATGCCATATTCGGCTCATCCCGGCAACTTGCAATTGGACCCGTAGCATTGGTGTCTCTTCTCGTCTCTAATGCTTTGGGTGGAATCGCTGATACAAACCAGGAATTACATATTGAACTGGCCATTTTGTTGGCGCTTTTGGTTGGAATCTTGGAGTGCATCATGGGGCTCTTGAGGTAATACTACTATTTTTCGTTAGAAGTCAGAGAAGAAAAACGTGTATTATCTTGACTGCTATTTATTTAGCTTGGCTGTGTGATGAATGTTATCCGTTAAAGCAGAAGTCCTCTAATTATTGTTGCATGTCCCTTGTTTTTGATTTCAATCCAGGCTTGGATGGCTTATTCGTTTCATAAGTCACTCGGTCATATCTGGATTTACAAGTGCTTCGGCCATTGTGATTGGGTTATCTCAAGTAAAATATTTCCTGGGGTATAGCATTGCCCGGAGCAGCAAGATCGTGCCACTAGTAGAGAGTATAATAGCAGGAGCTGATAAGGTGAAACTTCCATTTTCAGCTTTGAACAGTTAAAAAAAAAAAACACATTTCCTATTTGGCTATAAGTATGATCTAGTTTGAGATTTTGGGTTTTCACCTCTTTACATTGATCTCCCATTGCCCCAGAGGAATGTAAGTACTTAAAAACTATCAATACCTGGTGGTATAACTTTTGGTATATCTGGCTCTTCCTATAACCTCATGTAGCTTAGACTGTACTTTAAATCGTCGTAGTATGATGATTTTGCTTGTATATCATGAAATTTATTGGTGAATCAGTTTGGTAAAGAAAGTGTTTTGTCTCTACTTATTTGTACTTTATTTAGATGGATCTTTTTATGCTTTGTAGTTTCAGTGGCCACCTTTCTTGATGGGATCTCTCATTCTGGTGATCCTTCAAGTGATGAAGCATGTGGTATGAGCCTTGTTTTCAGAGTTACCATGGAAATAGAACTTTCCTCTATTAATGTGATAATAAGGTCATGGTTTTTCATGGCAGGGAAAAGCAAAAAAGGAACTTCAGTTCTTACGAGCAGCAGCACCTCTCACAGGGATTGTGCTCGGTACCACCATTGCAAAAGTGTTTCATCCACCTTCCATCTCTCTGGTCAGATCGCTGATGAACCAAACTATTTTACTGTAGTTTCCTTGTTGAGCTACATAATGGTAAAGTGTTTACAGTAATAGCTAAATTTTGTATGTTTCAGGTGGGAGAAATACCTCAGGGCCTTCCAACATTTTCTTTCCCAAGAAGTTTTGATCATGCAAAAACATTGCTTCCAACATCAGCTCTCATTACTGGTGTTGCCATTTTGGTGAGACATCAACATTATTATTTTTACCAAAGTTGGGATATGGGCATTGCAGAGCTGAACCTAATCATGAGAAACTATAAATATATGGAGATGGTTTATCTGACTTCTTATGAAAAAAAAGAAAAATATAATTTCTTCTTTAGATTTGGATGCAGTAACACATGTCAATTGATATTATGTTTTTTCATTCTCTAATCAAGTAGTTCTAAATTTTATATCCAGGAATCTGTGGGAATTGCCAAAGCACTCGCAGCGAAAAACAGATATGAGTTAGATTCAAATTCAGAGGTATTGTGACTACAGAAACTTAATTATACCCCAATTCTTATAGACAATACTGTGGTTCTTTTTTCTTTTTCATTTACGCCGTTTTCATTGAAAACTCAACTGTTTCTACCTTCACTGGACAGTTGTTTGGTCTTGGTGTTGCAAATATATTGGGGTCATTATTTTCTGCATACCCAGCTACAGGTACGTTATCTTGAGATGATGAAAGCCATTAATAATTGACGATACGGATAGAATCTGTTATACATTTCATAAATATATTTTAAAGTTAATTAACATAATCTGTGTGTCCTGAATGCAAAATTTAGGATCCTTTTCTAGGTCAGCTGTGAATAATGAAAGTGAAGCTAAGACTGGCCTATCAGGACTTATAACAGGAATCATCATTGGATGTTCTCTACTATTCTTGACACCAATGTTTAAATACATACCACAGGTCTGTCTGCCTGTGGTTAATATTTCAGTTTCCAGTACTTGCTGTTCTTTCTGCAACTTTGGATAATTGCGAAACTAGATTCTGGCCTCTAACTTTCACTCTGTTACTTATCTCTCTCGAATTCAGTGTGCTTTGGCAGCAATAGTGATATCTGCCGTTAGTGGCTTGGTAAGTTCATATAAGCCCACTTGCCAAGGAGCAAATATGAATTTTGCTTCTTGTTTCTTATATATACTTTTCGGATTATTATCATTAGGTGGACTATGACGAAGCTATTTTCCTCTGGCGTGTGGACAAGAGAGATTTTACGCTTTGGACCATCACTAGCACCACGACATTGTTCTTCGGAATAGAGATCGGTGTCCTTGTTGGTGTGAGTATGTTCAGATTCATCTTACTATATATATGAGTATGTTGGTGGCCTCTAAGGACTCACGCAGTTGCAATTTTAGGTTGGTTTTTCACTAGCATTTGTTATCCACGAGTCTGCAAATCCTCACATTGGTAAGAGGAATTCCGTTCAATCGCCTCTCGGTCACATGTGTATTGAAACTACCTACTTTTCTAACTTGGTTTCATTTCTTATATTGAATATTTCTCCTGGTAGCTGTCTTGGGGCGACTTCCAGGCACTACTGTGTACAGAAACATAAAGCAGTATCCAGAGGCTTACACATACAACGGGATTGTGATAGTTCGAATCGATTCTCCTATTTACTTTGCCAACATAAGTTACATCAAGGACAGGTGAGAAAGGCGTTTATTCCTCCTTGTGGTATGAATCTATAGAAACAATAACAAGCTGGCTTTTTTTTTGCAAAGTGCAGACTACGAGAATATGAAGTAGCTGTTGACAAGTACACAAACCGGGGACTGGAGGTGGATAGAATAAATTTTGTAATCCTGGAAATGTCTCCGGTTACACACATAGATTCGAGCGCGGTGGAAGCCTTGAAAGAACTGTATCAAGAGTACAAAACAAGGGACATTCAGCTAGCGATATCAAACCCGAACAAAGATGTTCACTTGACAATAGCAAGATCAGGAATGGTGGAGCTAGTTGGCAAAGAATGGTTCTTTGTGAGAGTACATGACGCCGTACAGGTGTGTCTACAATACGTACAGAGCTCTAACTTGGAAGATAAGAAATTAAGTTTTACGAGAAGGTATGGTGGGAGCAACAACAATTCATCCTCCTCCAACGCGCTGTTGAAGGAGCCATTGTTATCAGTGGAGAAATAAAGGATATGTAATGTAAGTAATAGCTGTGTATAGTTTGTTGCGATTTTGTAAAAACAGCATACAATCTTCATTGTATCACCTATATAACAACATTCTTACTCTTCTTTTACCACAATAAAAAAAAATAGACTCTGGTGACACAAAGCTTATCTCTACTCTCAAGCTGATAAAAAATAATATGATTTTGGTTTGAAGCGTTTTATGGAGCAAAGTTTTCAGAATGTTACCAATGTACTAGTATAGTCTAAGCCTCTTCAAAAAAGATTTGTTAATACTAAATAAATCTGTCCGTACATGCTGCGATTCATTATTTTATACAAGCGAAAGAACAAAAAAAACATATAAACAAAGAGAGATCTGAGATTTGAAAGTGGTGTCTAGACATAATAGATGATACATCCTAAATATCTCCTACCACTCTATAGTTTAACTTTATTAACAAAAATATTAATAAATCATCATGAGAGATAGATATAGATTACCTGACCTGTTGGCACAAGGGCTTTGTGAGCTTTATGTCTTACAATGGACAGAGCAGCCTCATGCATCGCCTAATGACCAATCTTCCAGATTCAAAACATAATCATACAAGGGAGATTTAGCCAGAAGTTTCATCTAGAATGATATCCGCAGGATCACCAATCCATGGCCGCCCTTCCCTCCACAGGAATTTTATTCTCAATTTCCCATTTGCATCCACTCCCACAACATGTCCTTTACTTGCATGGGTCTCCATTCCCCAACCCCACCGAGGTGTAACCAGTCCATCCTTTATCTTAACCCGGTCTCCAATTCTGAATGGTCTTATGCGTTCCAGTTCCCCAGCTTTGCATAGCCATAGCCTGTCTAGGAAACAGAAAGATACCCATAAGTCTCCATCCTCCATTCTGTGAACCACCCCTATGCTTGAAGGATTGACCTCTCCCCACTGGTAAGTGGGTGTTGTGATGCTCGCCTTAACCCTAACCCAGTCCCCAATCTTGAGCTCTTCTTCTTCTATGGTTTCCACTTCTGACGAGTCAAGCATCCACGTTTTAGAGCCGGCTGGTGTGTATATCCGTAGCTTACCATCCGCATCAATGGCTGCTATTGTTCCTACACTTCCATGGCTATGACCTGACCACCCAAACCTAGGCTGTTTCACTGCCAGTTTGACCCGAGTTTTTTGTCCAACCACAAGCTTCTTTGCTTTCTCTAGGTGCGAAGTGGGCCCTGCCCATCTTTCTTGCTCGCCACAAAATGAAACGGAAGTGGTTCCATCCCACTCGTCTCCCTCATATCCTACTCCATGCACTACACCAACACTTCCTGGTCCAACAGATTTCCAACTAGAAACACCTTCTCTAAGTCTTACCCATTCTCCAACCTCAAACATAGGCTCCACTTCCAAGTCGGCTGGATCTCCTCTCCACAACCCAGGCAATCCAAAGAAAGCAACCCTTACCTCTCCATCAGCATGAACTGTGGTTATGATGCCTCGTGAATCGGGCTTGGCTGCTCTCCAGCCCCATCTTGGTTCTGTTAAGCCCTTCTGGAAATGCACAAACTGGCCCACTTTGAGAGCTGGAATCTTCTCTAAATCTGTGTAATGAGTGCTCCATCTTCCTTTCCGGAAACAACAAGCCAATTCTAAGTAACCTGTTTCCTGTATGCTATGAACGATAGCAATACTCTCCCTTCCTACATTAGACCAATCATAGCTTGGTCTGCTTCCCAGGCTTGGTTTTGAGCGCACCCAATCACCAACTTCAAAACCTGAGAGCAGCTCTGCATCTCCAGGTGAGACTCTCCACAACGTCTGTCTACCAGTCACCTGTGCCTACAGGAGAACAAAAATAAAATCCAACCCTCGACTTTAAATGAATGCTGAAAACAAAAAGCTGAGGTCAGCCCAATGAATCCAGGCGAAATGATCCATTTCAGAAACTTACACTCAGAGTCCCGTCCATGTCGATTCTCATTATTTTACCAATAGTTGCTGGAGTTTCATTTGACCATCCAAGTCGTGGTTGGGTGATAGATGGTGTCATATGAATCTCTTGTCCCACATGAAAGGGTGTAACCTTTTCAACATCTGTCACAGAACATGAAAAAGGTTTACTCCTGAAACAGAAAGCTATACCCACATCACCATCTTCATCTAAGCTGTGCATAACGCCAATACTGTTTCGAGTAATGTCTTCCCATCCATATTTTGGGGAAGACACAGACGCCTTCACTCTGATCCAGTCACCAACCTGCTCGTGGTACAAAGGCTCAGTGTTAAAAGAATCAAAGCTCTTGACATGCTGCACATCTAACTGAGATGCATTTTAAGAAAAGACAACCAAATTTCCTCATCCTTGTGACTCCAAGAGAAAACCAGCTTTACCTTGAAATCATCAATCTTTTCCATGTCCGAAGGATCTGCCTGCCACGGTATTGGTCGGTTTGGTATTTCAATTATAAGGAGACCATCATTCTCTATTTCACTAATTTTGCCAACGCTGTGATGGGTCTCCCCACCCCAAGCATATCGAGGTTCGGCAACTGACCGCTTTACGCACACCCGATCACCAATCTATAATATTAAGAAACTTGTTGGATTGAACTTCTGATATGAAGTAAGAACTGTTTGTAAGAAATTTACATAATAGTATATTACCCTAAAGGGAGCAACAGGTTCAACTTCCTCGGGTTCACAATGCCAGGGATTTGGAAGATAACTTAACTCCACAAGGAGACTGCTATCTGGCCTTACACAATAAACAATCCCCATACTCCCGGGGACAACAGATCCAAAACCATGTTTTGCTGAAGTCAGATTCTGACGGATACGGACCCAGTCCCCGACTTTGAACTCTTCCACGCGCTCCATTTCAGCAGGATCAGCTTTCCAGCCTCGAGATGCTCCAGGAAACCCAACTCGTAAGATCCCATCCTCATCAACACATAAAACAGTACCGACACTATCACGTGATTGACCACGCCAACCAAACCTAAAATAGAATCAATCAACACCAAATATGGTTACGACTTTGGTAAATAAATTATACCATAACAGCTTTTGTCGCTCCAACATGATAGTATTGGCCGATTTAGAACCAGAAAAAGACAACGAGGAAGCTTTTACAAGTCAGGACAAAATCACAGTAGAAAATGTTTCATCCATGATATCTGGCCTAGAAATGTGCATACTACAAGGAAAGCACTTACAAACCTTGGCTCTTTCACATCTGCTCTGAGTCTTACATGCTGGCCCCTGTCCAATGGAATCAACTTAACAACTTCATTTGCCAACACACGAGCTTCACCAGAACAAAATGCGATAATCATGTCCTCCTTCTCAAGAATGGTTTGCACAAACCCAACACTCTTAGGCTTAGCACCTTGCCATCCATGTAAGGGTGTTGTTATGCCTCTCTTGAACTTCACCCAGTCCCCTACCTCATAGCTGAGAATTTAAAATCAGTGTAAGTTAACTGAGAAGAGGTACATATCAGCAGAATAATTTAAGAAGTCGCCCTCACATTGTAGGTGATAGATGAACTCCCCTTTTCAATAGTGCCTCCATCAGATCCTCTGAAATCCATTCTCTTGGAAGGGCTTCTAAGAAGTCACGTACTGTCTTGCCACTGTTATTCAATATTTATATAATTATTAAAATGATGATCATAGGAAGAAAAGGGCAATAGTAATTCAAAATGCTAGCTTCTAAAGCAAAATTTTGTATGAGGGGACTTCACAACCCCTGACAGGAAACTAACATTACCTCAGTGCAATGAATACACATCTTCGTTTCAACTATATAATATTTGTAATAGCATTAAGGTATGAATCAAATTAGTGCTTGCCTGTGGTTTCTGACGTCCACGGCAGCATCAGGACTTCTAAGCATCACAATTAACCAATCAAGGTTTTCACGTATCATCTTTGCTGCATCTGCTGCTATATGGAATGCGTTATCTCCTTCATCATCCTATAATAATGAAAACAGAAGAAGACAAGTCAACTGACAAGGTAAAAACAGCGCATCTTGAAAGCCAATTCTGACTGCACCAATGTGGAACCTACAAACATTAGATGCACAAAGCCTTGCCACTACTTATGCAGAGAACATATTTTCCAAGCCATGATGTTCATATCAAACATTAGTTAAGCACAGGTTAACGAATGATGAGTGTCAATTAAAACAACTTATTTTCTATTACCTATATTCAAGGAAACAATCATCATTGTACAAAAATTACAAACGATAGACCCATAGAACCAATTGTATTTATATCAACAAGTCAACATTCTCGTCCAGATTGATTAGAGACTCAACCCTCGAGTAATAGTATATCATTAAGCTTAGCATATTCATGAAAAAAGAATAAAGATAAAGATAGAATATAAATTCAAAACATATGTTCAGACTTATGTCTATTGAATTAATGACTGTATATTTAAGCAAATGAACGTTCAGATTGACAATATTCAAGTAAGAAAAACTTTACCCTCTTCAAAAGTTTCAAACCAAAAGAAGGGATACAAGTAAAAAAATCTCATTCCGATTGGCAAAAGTCAAGCCTTAGGTATGGTTACGCTTAGCATCTCCAAGTTTTGAATACACAATGCCTCCAAGATAATAAAAAAATATATTCTTAGCAGTAAAGGAGAGTATCAATAACAAATAACTCATGAAACCTAGGGAAGCTGCAATATTACCTGTATATTGCAGTCTGAACCAGACTCAAGAAGTAGGCTAACACAGGAGTTCGCGCCTCTGGCCAAAGCCATATGAAGAGGAATTGTATTGTGAACATTGCGGATGTTCGCATTCACACCAGCATCTAGAATGACCTATCAAATTAAAATGAATGATATGAGTGAAATGTATGCAACTCTATCAACACTCAATATACTTGGCACACTACTCTTCGTCTTTTCCCTCAATAACTACCAGTATAATTTTCGATTCACACCATATAATATTTAATTCTTTGATAGGAAAGCATTGAACTCTTGGATTTAAGGTGTACGGTGCTACACAACAGCATATCTATCAACACGGACAAAACATAATACTATTCTTTCTCTTTAAAACATCAACGTTAATACGTTTTTGGTAGGAAAGCATCTTACTCTCACAAGTTCCACATTGTTAGCCATAGCAGCAGTATGCAATGCTGTTCGCCCGTGCTGAGCATCTTGCGCAGTCGGATCTGCCCCAGCTGCAAGCAATATCTGAACCAGCTCTCTACCTTCTGCAGCAGTATACATGCTAAGTAAACTGATTCTTATAATAACAGGAAAAAGCAGGAAAAGGTTTAAATAACATCCTTTTTTCGTAGTGTGCAAAACTACAAGTAACTGGTCTTTTAGATTTACTACATAAAAAACAATTGGAAATGTGCTTGAAAATTTTCTTATCTTATAGAGATGACCGTAATCATAGTGTATCAAATAAAAGATAAAACTTCGTAAAGGTCCTCATAAAAGATATCAGATATACATAATACAAAAGTCTAGTTCGCTAAGATATCAGATATACATAATACAAAAGTCTAGTTCGCTAAATTTGGCATTGCAAAAACGCATAGGACTAGAATAGACGACATAGATATAGTCATACTTCTATGAAGCAATTTACCAAACAAAAGATACTATGATTTCATCATTACCCTTTTCATGATCTTTCCTTATAGAAGCAGCCATACACAGAGCAGTACCAACTGGACTTGGGATATTAATTGCCTGAGAAATTTCTTCTGGACTGGAAACTTCCACCCATCTCTTGATAACAGCAACATTCCATGTTGCTACACACATATGTAACGGTCTGAAACAAACATAAAAGTATAAAGATCTAAAGCATAAACAACAGAAACATAGGTTTACAAAATGGAATATGTTTTCCTAAGAAAGAAAAGAACCATGGTACATATTAATTGGATCAGCTACCTCACTGTGACTTATCCAAACAGGTTAACGTAATGGACATGTTTAAGCACATACAATGCTACTAATCAGGATACGTTATAATGTAGATGCAAATAGGAGTATAAGAACTATAAAATAAAACCAAATAGAACCAAATAGAACTTGCTTTAAAATGGCCCAGTAGTAACCTATCAATGCCAGATCTTATGGTGCCGTCTACCTACAATAGAAAGAGTTCAGTTCTGTACTTACGTCAGACACTTTGCATTTGAAACAGCCATTGATCTAGAGCCTCCATTTTCCAATATAACAATGGCACAATCTGTGTATTTCTTGGAAATAGCTCGATGAAGCACAGTTTCACCTTCATCATCCACTGCATTTGGATCAGCTCCAGCTACCAGCAATTCCTATGAATAGTACCAATAAGCAGAGAATAATTATTAACATGATAACAGATATAAGACTAGCTTAACATCTGATACACTTCTGATAATAAATACGTATCAACTTCACATAGTGAAAGATTTGTGATCATGAAGTGTAAGCTTTAAAGTGATTGATGGCTTCCTCGGGAGCAGAGACTTACACGCATACAATCAGGTTGGCCATGGTATGAACATACATGAGCTACAGATGGGCCAGATCCTTCCCGCAGTCTGGACCTAACGTTAGCCCCCTTTTTTATGAGAACGTGAACACATTGTGGAGATCCAGCTGCTAAAGCAAAGACAAGAGGAGGATCCCCATCTTTGTCCACAATATCAACATTAGCCTCCCCATACTCCAGTATAGCCTCCACAAGTTCAGCACTGCCGCGTCTGCAAGCTAAGTGAAGAGCCGATTGACCATCAGCGTTTTGCGCCTCTAATAAAGATCGCACCGAGCATCCACCACCTCCAGCTGCAGCCTTTGCTAGTATATTTCTATTCCAAAACAAAAACCAAACCAATGTAGTTGTGAACAGGTTGTTTATAGCTAGTCCGAACAGAAGGATCAACTAAAATTCCTAACAGATACCAACCTTACACCCTCAAAATCTCCCTCCAACACAACCCGATGTAGGTTGTTAGGGTTATCCTGAAAGACCCCTTTATTAGCCGCGCGAGGTGCTTCAACAATGTTTACTTCACACATTTTGGCAATTCCACTACATCACACATGGTTTATAAAATTGTTAGGCGAAGAATATAGGCATGATGACACAAACAATCTTAGTTGTTGATGCTAATATGAATTTTGAACACAAGTGAAGGGTCTTCTTTACTGAGAAGCAATGAAAACAGGGAAACCATCAAACAAAGTAATCTTAGAGACTTAAAACTCTTACTTATCAGGGCTTGCTGAAGGGCTACGTGGTATCTCTTGTAGATGACGAAGAAATGTAGCAAGCATTGCATTAAAGGTTGGTCTTTTCGACGGTTTAAACTGAAGACATTCACCAATCATTTTCCATAGTTCCCGAGGAATTCCCACACCCACTATGCGTTCATACTGTGGTGGTACTTTTCGGGCTTTCACAACAGCTTGAAAAATTTCTTCTCTACTAAGACCATCCCACCTGTAAAATTAACTAATAGTTAGTACAATGGCGGACACAAAACACAACTGAAATATCAACTAGGAAACGGCTTCACATACGGAGTGGATCCAGTGCACATCTCTACTAACGTACAGCCAAAACTCCATGCATCCGATTCTGGAGATACACCACTTGCATCCTCCCAAAAAAGTTTTTTCACCGGTCCCCAAGCCTCTGGCGCAGTGTAGTGTGGACTGAGTGTTACACAGTCCGTGTATGGAGTGATTTTTGAGGAATCAAACTCTGGTCGGGTTTTCTGGCATGTTGGCTTCTTTATGATGGGAGCGAGCCCATAATCAGAAACCACAGCATTGCCACTTGCATCCAAAAGAAGATTGGAAGGTTTTATATTCATACATATAACACCTGCTGCATGGAGTTCTGCAACCCCTCGAGCAACATCAGCCCCATATCTACAGTTGGTAAAAATTTAATATCACAACAAGAGCAATGGAATAATACATATGTTGGTCACTGAAGGAATATTCTAAGTTGAAAACTTAAAAAACATGAGCTCGATATGAAAGGAGAATACAAAACACTCATTTACGCATTAGTGCTTTCATTTAACAGTCCCAAATGACGCAAATCAATTAGGAGGAAAGACAAATAAGTGAATTGAAGGTAATATTAGAACCAGAACAACAAAATAAGGATCATCTTTAGATGATGCGTCCTTTGATAAATCAATATATAACAATTCCTACAATTTTTTGCATGATTTGATATGTCAGTTCGTTCAAAAATGATTTCTGGTCATATACTTCAGAAGGAAGCATAATAATGAAAGGTATTTCTCAAAGATACTTGCAAACGTAGGCCTTCCATAGCAAACATCTATAATCATATGAATACCTATATTAAACACATGTAGGAACATTCCAATTGCTAAATATATATGTCAACAACAACCCATTTATATGAAACCTAACACAGGTATAATCTGCATGTGATCCTACCATGGAGATATCTTCCAACAACAAGACTCAAGGCTTCCACTACTAAAACTAGTACAAAAAATGTTTGTCCATTGACAGATGAAAAGTAGCTGCAGCTGATATGACAACTACTTCAAGTTGTGCTCAGCTATCTTAGAACATCCAAACCAAAATTATCTTACAAGTTGCCTTTTAGCAAATGACACCAGGTTTTAGTAGCGTTTTTCACTACAATCTGAAAAAGTGTGCACTTCCTATATATATTTCTAGCAGCGATCATCAAAACCCAAGTCCAGTAACTTCCAATTAGGGAACAAACTATCAAAGTTTGAGACTTTATGCACAGAAAAGATCACAGCAAAAGCCAGAGATTAGGCAAAATAAAAGTATAAGAGAAGCAAAAGAGGAACCTTAGAATCTGCTCCAAAGTAAGCCTGCCTTCATTGCGTTGCATCTCAGACTGAACAGACCCAAAGCACCTGTCCATCAAAAGACAAAGAGATCCCTCCATCTTCACAACCCCATGGAAAGTACAAACATTCCGACACCACATGGATGCTCTCCGCAAGCTCTCAAGCTGTCCCTGCATCCACTCAACATCCATATCCTCCGTCAAAGTCATCTTTTTAACCGCCACACGGTGCTTACACCGTCCACCACCACCTGCAACAGTGGCATCCCACATCTCCACACCTCCGAAACCACCACTGCTGCTCTCTTCCCCAATCTGCCTCACCAGCTTCATCTCCGGGTGAGCTCCGACCTCGATCACTGGACCACACAAGCTATTAATCGAGCTTGAGGCATGAAATCCGCGGGCGGCACGAGCTCCATCATCCTCGCTACCATCATCTTCGTCGTCTTCATCCTCATCATCCGTGTAATCGCAATCGAAGTTAGCGCCGCCGGATGCGGCGTGAATGAGAGCAAGCATAGCGTAGTTCTTTCTCAGACCCTGAACAGAGTTCCCAACCACAGACACGTGGCGACAGCGGGGACAAGTGAGGGTTGTGTCGGAGGAAGTAGAGAACATCTTCGAAAGGCAATCTTTGCAGAAGCCATGACCGCATTGAAGCAAAAGAGGAACTCTCTCATCTTCATTATACCGCGTGTGGCACACGGAACAACAAGGGACCTTAACTCTCCCAACCATGAGAGCTCCAAAAGAGAAAGCCCTAAATTTAGGTCGCGAGATCAAAGAGTAAGAAGGGAGTGAAAGACCAATCAATCAATCAGTAGAGAGAGTTCCGCAGAACATATCGGGGAAGAAGATTCTCCAAAGTCGATCCAGATCAAGGAGAGAAGAACAGATCCATGGAGAAGAAAAAAGGTGAATTTTGAAAGGTAGATCAAAAATTGGCTGGGAAAAATCAGACACGAGCAAGAAGAATTTATTTTGTAAGAAAAATGTGAAAAAGGTTCTTCTTCAGGGTTTTATAGGATCATTTTATTTTTTTCATTTTCCAATTTTGTTTTTTTTTGTTTTTTAATTTTGGGTGAGTCTCGAGGCTCTGGTTTCGTCGGTTTTGACGGGTGGGTGCCGTCAGCGGTTGAGCTCGAACCCGTTTCCTCATCTCCCCAAAAAGGCAAAAAGTAATCGTCAACCATCAGTATGAACCACCTTTTCTTAGTCACCACCAACTTAAACCATCAGGGAAAACTAATAATTGTCATTTTTTACTGAGTAAGAAGATTTTTTAGTGAAATTTTTACCAAGTAGCTTTTGAGCCAAATGCAAGTTAGAGAAATAAGCTCTTTGTCTTGGAGGATGCTCGGAAAGAGTACACATCCTTTGATTTCAATTGTTAAGAGGATGTTAATTAAAAGCTAGCCTTGACCCATGAATATATGCATGTTTAGTTCTACAACTTTGCGGTTAACCAAAGAGAAAAATAATTTTAGTGGCCATTAGGCCAAATAATATATAAAATATGCATCACAATGAACAAAAAGATTGTGTGTTGGTAGTAGCATACCAAATGTCAAATAACAAACAAACAAAAAACCACAAACTACTTAGGTAGAGAGTGATCTCTGATTCTATTAGCAAGTTGTTTTGATTTAATAGATTGTTTTGAACACTAAGAAGTAGTAATAAACTCGTAATTCTTCTATAATTCATTCATGGACCTATAACTTCAAGCTCAATAGAGAGGCTCAAGTCCAAAAAGATGGTCGTTCTCGTTGCTTGAGATGAAATTTAGCTAAACTCTCAAGGTTGTTGGTGCTTAATGGAAGATGGGTTTGAGTGGTTTTGTTGGTTCATCCAACTTGGGTTTAACAATCGCCGTTTAATATCTAACGGTTTCAACTTTATGCACTAATGATTCTCCATTAACCAAACGATTCCCAAAATATATTTAATTTTTCTTCATAAATTGTAGTATTGTACCATCGATCGAACATAATAAAGCAACAATTCTTTTCATTTTTCTTTTTCTCCCGCTTTATACTCTCTTCCTTCTTCTCCACCTCTCTAACTGCCCCTTTCCTCAAAACCCTAAGCAATAATCCAAGCTTTTCTCACTCAGCAATGGCACCCATTGATCCACACTCTTTCACCGATTCCTCTCATCCTCTCACCACGCATGTCGCTCTCTCCCTTTACCTCGATTTCAACACCTCCATCATCCATGGCTCCGCTCTCCTCACTCTCTCCTCCGCCTTCTCCGGTGACCTCTCTCTTGATACTCGCTGCATTTCCATTGATATGGTCCTCGATCCTCTCACTCTTGAGCCTCTCCCTTACCGCGTCTCCACTACACCGGATCGAATTCGAGGCACCGAAGTTGTCGTAGTCCTCTCCGGTCAATCTTCACTGCTAATCGTCTACTCCACTTCGCCTTCCGCTTCCGCTCTCCAGTGGCTATCTCCGCTTCAAACTTTCTCCAAATTGCATCCTTATGTCTACACGCAGTGTCAGGCGATTCACGCCAGATCCATTTTCCCATGCCAGGACACTCCTGCCGCGAGGATTCGCTACGATGTCGTCATGAACATACCGAATTCGCTCTCTGCCGTCATGTCGGCTCGCCACGTCCGTCGTAGGCTTGCGGTTCCTGAGGAGGCTAAACATCTCGAGGCGGGGTCGCTGGGTTCGTCACTGTGGTGTGGTGAGGATAGAGTTGTGGAAGAGTTTGCTATGGAACAGCCTATACCGCCTTATCTATTTGCGTTCGCCGTAGGTGAGTTAGGCTTTCGGGAAGTTGGACCTAGGACTCGGGTATACACAGAATCTGCCGCCGTTGAAGTTCTAGATGCGGCGGCTCTGGAGTTTGCAGGAACGGAGGATATGATCAAGCAAGGAGAGAAGCTCTTTGGCGATTACGAGTGGGAGAGATTTGACTTACTGGTTCTGCCTCCGAGTTTTCCTTATGGAGGTATGGAGAATCCAAGAATGGTTTTCCTGACGCCTACTGTAATCAAAGGAGACGCCACTGGAGCTCAAGTTGTAGCTCACGAGCTCGCACATAGCTGGACTGGAAATTTAATCACTAACATCAACAACGAACATTTCTGGTTGAATGAGGTATTTTCTTGATCAGCTCTTCTGATTTCCCAAATACTCTACCTCAGTTTATGCTTCATGGTGAAAAAGATGAGTTAGCTTTGAATTTGTCCTGTGATTTTGCTTCTTTTAGCTACAAATTAGGATGTTTAACTGTGTGTCCGTTTTTAGAGTTTGCCTTGTTGATACTTATTTCATGTTCATGGCAATAGGGATTTACAACTTACGCAGAGAGGAGAATTGTGGAAGTTGTTCAAGGGGCGGATAGAGCTACTCTGAACATTGGCATTGGTTGGAGGGGTTTAACTGATGAAATGGAACGGTTTAAGGACAACTTGGAGTGCACTAAACTGTGGAACAAACAGGAAGGTGTTGATCCAGATGATGTATATTCTCAGGTCCCATATGAAAAAGGATTCCAATTTGTGTTGCGAATTGAACGCCAGGTTAGTTGAATTGCCGTCTCCACTTGGGTGTTTAGTTATGTAATGTTTACAATAATGGTCATCTATTTACTTTGGAAAACTTTCAGATTGGAAGGACTGCGTTTGACGAATTCCTCAAGAAATACATTGCTACTTTCAAGTTCAAGTCAATCGATACAAGCACATTTCTTGAATTCCTGAAAGCAAACATCCCTGGCATAGAGAAAGAGATCAACCTACAGCTGTGGACTGAGGGCGTTGGTATACCTGAGGATGCATATGAACCAGTCTCAACCATTTACACAAAGATCATATCCTTGGCAAAAGAGTTTAAGGAAGGAAGGATGCCAAGTGAGGATGATGTTGCTGAGTGGAACGGACAGGAATGGGAGCTGTACTTGGAGAATCTTCCTAAATCATGTGAACCTTCTCAGGTACTCTTTACACTTCCTTTCTTCCTCTAAGATAATGGGAAATTGCTAGGTGCATTAGACTTAGGTTGAACTAATCGATAGGCTTTCATAAGGAGGAGAAAAAGGCCTAACTAACAGTCAGTTACTCAGTTAGGTTAGCTCAATAGTTACTCTTGGATTAATGTGGGGCTACTGAAAGGTTGTGGAAAGCGTATTGGCTTTGTGAGAGTTAGGATTTTATCTTGTTTTCTTGTTTGTAAACGATAATGCAAGATCAATGAAGGAAAGAATGGGAATCAGGTTCCAAACATATGGCTAACACCCACTTTGCTCATTGGTGAATCAGGTGATGGCCTTGGACAAGCGGTACAGACTAGCAGAATCGAAGGACTATGAAGTGAAGGTCTCGTTTCTGCAACTTGCAGTCACATCCAAGTGCAGAGAGTACCATGGGGAAGTGAAGAAAACTCTAAAAGAGGTAGGAAGGATGAAGTACCTGCGTCCACTCTTCACTGCTCTTGCACAAGCTGGTGGAACCGAAGAGAAGCAGCTGGCAAAACAGGTGTTTGCAGAAGCTCGAGAAACTTACCACCCCATAGCCCAGGGAGTGGTTGAGTCTATCCTCTCTAAGTACATCTGAACGAGACCCTTTCTTATAGCTTGAGAGCACTCCAGAAAAAACAAGATTTTAATAAAACCCAGTGACTGTAATAACAATTGGTGCTTGAGAGTCATAAACAAAAAATTGGAATTGCCTTTTGTTGCGTACATTACATTCTCCAAAAGATTAGTACAGCTTAATTAACTATGCATTACTCTCATCCTCCAACTTCTTGATATAAGCCATAAGCACCATTATAACCTCTCTTGCTGGTGCTTGTAAAGTAGTGACGAGATTAATGGCCGGAGATTGCAGAGCACCGAGCATCTTAGCGTAGACCTCAGCACGAGTTGGCATGGTCTCGAGAACCTTGAAATTGTCAGGAGCGTAAAATTTACCTTCGAAGACTGCGCCGGCAAAGTCATTGTCTTCAAGCTTGCGTTCCTTCTGGAAACTCCGGTAGGGTTTGAGGGCGGAAGGGATCTCATCGGTTTGGACGAAAAGCCAAGCGTTCATGCCTTTCATACAAGGCTTGAGAGCTTCCCATTTGGTGCCTTCAATAGCTTTGAAGACCAAAGTGTTCTTGGCGACGATGAGCTTTGTGGTGTCGGGGAGAGTTCTCCGGAGGTCTTGAAACTGTTTCACGGTGAGGCCTTTGTAGTTGATGGCGGCGAGGAGGTGGCAGTTCTCCAGGTGAGACTTGACGGCTTCGACTGTCTCTTCCTTTTTGTTACGAGACACGGCGGATCTGATGACCGGGAGGCGAGGGTAGTTTGGGGAATTCGAGGTTTTGGGTGTTAGAGTTGAGATTCGCTGGTGACAGAGAGGAGACAAGGAAGAAGAGAAGGAGAGAAGAGCCACTTCCATTTTTGCTCAGAAGATGAGGAGACTGTGTTTCTAGCTGTGTGGAGGAAGGAGATAGATGAACAACAACACAATCTTCAAGACAATTGGGTTCTTTTTTTTTTAATATATAATTTAGGATGAAAAATTCATGGATAATTAAAAGGGTTATTAATAGACGGAACTATTAACTCCGTCTAGTTGCGCGTATTTGTTCTTTAGTCTTGTTCTGAAGTGTATGCAAACATACAATTTTGTCTTAATTTAAGTTGTCACTTGTCACAATATTCATTGTTAGACTAATCAATAACTAGAACCAAAAAGAATTGTTCTACTCTCTTTCTAGGAATTATGGAAGATGTGTCGTCTCAAACAAATAATTTCATAATTTACTACTCGAGTTCATAATTTAACCAGTAAAAAAAAGAGAACAGAAAAAAAGGAAGTAAAGGGAGAAAGAAAAATTCTTTAGGCAAAATATTGCTGTATGGATTTGTCCCTATGATTGTGTGTTTCGTGGATGCGAGTTAGAGAGTGTCCCAATTAGGGATATTGGAAGTAGCTTCATTCACCATTTTCACAAGAGTCACCTGCACCACCACAAAACACATCAAACATATGTATTAAGGACAGTCATTCACTATTATGGTTCTCACTCTCACACTTCTTGTCAATGATTGACCACAAGCGACACCGTAACTCTTTAAAGATATTGGAACTACCTTTAACAGGTTTATGCATATCTTCCCGGAATGTAAAACCATTGCAAATTGACAAACTACATCAAACTAAGGACAACCATTTGTGTATGACGTTGCAATTTAGTCTCAGATTCCACTAAACCAATGGACATGATGTGAATAAGTTTCCTATGAGAAATGGATGACCTTACTGCAGCATCTTGTTGCAAGTACGATCAGATTAAAGAGGTAAATATATAACATACCACACTTTCCGGAACACCGGGAGGCGGCAAGGACATGTTCCTCGGAGGAGGACCCCGCAAATGTGATCTCTTATCAAATCGCCACTCTCCAATTTTGCCATATGTCAGCTCGCCCTATATTTAACAGTTGGTATTGTTGTTAGTTTAGAATACATATGAAGCTGATATAAGTAAGATAACGCGGAGTTCTGATGGCGGCTCATTGAAACGTCCTAATTTAAAGACATTGCATAAGATTGCAGAAAATTTTAGCTACTAGATTCACGAGAATATAGTAAAGAAAACTTAAATAAACTAAGCAAAAACAAATGACCAAAAGGTTGCATAAAATAATGAGAGAATACTTGAAACAAATGACTCAAAATGGAAGGTCTCAAATTTATCTGCCAAGAAATGTCAAACAGAAATCACCTTCATGTTGTAATCGCATCCATAAGTGTAATGGATGATAAACTTCCCCTTGGTAGACAAATCCCATGGAGGCTGAAAGATATGGTGAGAGCACTTAGGAATACAGAGCAGAGAAACGACTTTTATAACTTTGACAGACAAATTAACAAAAATAACTTCGACATAGAATAGGTTATCACTAAACTACTAAAGTAATCAGCGCAAGGTCGAATCCTACCTGAAGCATGAAATCCTTCCGTAGTATGTGACGCACCCCATGTATAGCAGATGCAATTGCGTAACCATACCTTATTAAACAGAAAAGAGAAGAATAAAGTAGTCAGTTAACAATAATGGGATTCAAAAGGTGGGGAGCCAATTCATGAATAAAGATTTTGTTTCCAGTGCTAACATTTCCAGCACCCATCCAAATGCCTTATCAGTTTCTGGATCGTTTTTCATCGTCAGCGAGACATTCATCCATGTAGGAGCAATCTTTTCAAGTGATTCCTGCATAAAAAAAAAAATGCATGTCAATATTAACTTTAATACATGAAAAGAACAAGCAAAACATATTCCTGGACACCAACATCACATCTAGCTAAACGCCTCTGGAAATTTTTGGGGCCCAAGTAAAATGTGTGAGACCGAGATAACACACATACAAACATTATAGCACAGATAATCTCACCTTGCTTATGATAACAGGAGAGTTGCCAATGGGATCGATATTTGTTACTGGCCCCATCTCCACTGGATAATACTTTCTGACTATGTTTTCGTACTTTTCAGGTGTAATATAGAAAAACGGAAAAGCGGCTGGAAATCCTCCAACAGCCAAATTGGGAAGGGGGTTAACAAATACATGATCAGGCTCTGCCATGAGCACATAGCTGCACCAACATTAAAATGAAGGAGATTTAGCAAACAGTGAAATGTTTGTTGGAAGGAAGAGAGACAGGACATACTCTTCCTTGATGGTAGCTCTTTCAAGCCATTGCACGAATGCCCATGGTCTATTCAAGACAACATACCCCTAAATACCGGATTACAAAAAAGTGATTCAGTGATAAACCATCAACAAAACTGAGACCAAGTGGAGAAAAGGGAACAAATAAAATGAAATTGTTACCCGATCAAGACCTGGGGGAAGAGGATCAACCACAAATGTGGGTATTTCATCCATCAAGTTATCGGGATTACCCGAATGCAAAATACGGGTGAAGCCACCCATATCAGAACCAGGAAGAGCTTTCTTCTGCTTATACCAATAATACATTATACGACACTGCCACTTATTATAAGGTGCATCTGTAGCTGTTAAGGCAACATGGAAAGGTGCTGGAGAACTCTTAGCCTTCCTAATATTTAGAGGCATCTGAACAACAGGATCTAGAAGTAGACTTCCATCTGAATTACTCACACCAGATCTATTGTGGACTATAAGTGTCAGAAGATTATATGTGACAACAAAGAACCCAAAACCCAAGAGAAACAGAAGCAAGCCTGATGCTTTGCCCATTGTTAATCCTCAAATCAAGCTAAATTACAAAAGCAAACTTATTGGTGATTCCACTACTGCCTCCAAGCTTAGCAGTGGATCCTTGGAGCTCAGAAATTCATTCCTGCAACCAAAAGGTGATGGTTTTAGAAAAAATGAATCGTGACCAGCTAAGCTGATGCAACTTTGCAAAATTGAGAACCCAACCATCAAAAATGTGTCGACTTTATGAGAATTAAACGATTAAAAACGGCTAAAGCTCCAGAGATGCATAATTTTTGACACAATGAATAGATCAATTAGAGTGTGGAATTCCAGAAAGCTAAAAGATCTGAAGAAGAAGCAGAAGAAACATACAATAATCAGAAGCGGATTCTCGGAGTGTGACGTAAGAAAGGGCGCAAGAATTTTTTGAGAAGCTTAGAGATTCGTAGAGAGACCTAAGAGGGAGAAGAATCAAGGGAAGAAGTGTCGCCGGAGAAGAATAAAAAAGATGGAAGGAGTAACAGATGCGAAGCGGTGTTGACTAACGGTGCGTCATTAACGAATTATTAATAACAGTCGTCGAAAATAATTTGACAAATGGTGTCTTTGGATCGTGCCAATTAAAACCAATGGCTTTGAATATAATTTTAGGAAAAAACCAAACATTAATAAAGTTTTGAAAGTGCAAGTGTGTGGCAGACCACGTTTTAGAAAGGAAAAAAGAAACTATTTAAACAAAAAAAAAAGAAGAAATAATACGTGAATCAAAATTACCACATGTTTTAAGATTGCAATATGGCTTAAAGATGGGCAATAATACAACATGTGGTTTGGTTTTCGACGTGCAATTTTATTTGATCTTTGATTTTATGAACTATTTATATTTGTCTTCTTCATATTTCGTGTGTGTTTGGAAAGTGGAAACGTGCTCCTCGCTATTGAGCTCGCAAGAATCTGATCGTAGCTGTCAGCTAACGACTATATTATACACATCATACATGTTAATTAGAAAAACATCCTCATCTTATAAAACAAAAATTCGTAGCTTGCTTCCAAGGAGTCAAATCTCCCTCCCATACAAAATTTATTCCATAAAAAAAACTTATCCTCCAACATATAAATTTCCCCTTGCTCCTCTCTAATTTTACGGGAAATTGATATCATCATCTTTTTTTTTAAAGCCTGAAACTGTAAATCGAGAAAAAATAAAGAAAGCCGAAGCTTAATAGTCACTGCGGGATTTTAGTACTTAGGCACCTCCAGATCCATACTTCTTGCCGAAGACGATTAACTGCAGCTTGTCGTAGCCAGCAAGCACACCAGCACCTGCAACAGCACGCAGGATGTTGGCACCAGCACCCTTGAACAGAGACTTGGCTCCTTCCTTCTTCAGGATCTGTGAGAATGCATCAAACGAACTTTTGTACTTCACCGCTTCACCTGATGTCATCATCATTCTTCTACGAACTGTGTCAATCGGGTAGGAAGCAAGACCCGCACCATTGGTGATGAGCCATCCAAGAGCAAAACTAGCGAAGAAGCTGTCCTGAAATATCCAGCAAGTAAAGAGATTACAAGATTAGAATCAAACAAGGCAGAATCCCTGATTTCTTAAGCTGTCACTTTATGGATGTCAAACAAACCTGCAAGTCACCAGTCAGGAGAACAGGCTTCACAGAGTCGTACAGTCCAAAGTAGAGACCACGGTAAACAATGATACCAGCACAGGAGATGTTGAACCCACGGTAAAGTCCAGCAATACCATCTGACTTGAGGGTCTTCTTGTAGACATCAACAAGACCATTGAACTGCCTTTCACCTCCCTTCTTGGCAGACTTGGAGTCATTGGCAAGACGGGTACGTGCATAATCAAGAGAGTACACAAAGAGAAGGGAAGAGGCACCAGCAGCACCTCCAGATGCCAAGTTACCAGCAAACCACTTCCAGTAGCCATCCTTGTCTTTCTTGAAGTTAAAAAGCCTCTTGAAGTAATCTTTGAATGCAAAGTTCAAGGCCTAGCAAGTGAGAGGGATAGATCAGTAACCAAAACATCATATATCACCAGAAATTTTTAACGAGCAAAGAAGCGAAACTTATCCAACCTGAGTGGGGAAGTAACGGATAACATTAGCGGTGTTTCCTCTCCACAGAGAACCAAACCCTTCATCCTTAATTGTCCTGCCAAAACAGTCACCAATACCCTTGTAGGGCTCAGAGAGCCTTCCAGCCTTAAGCATCTCATCCTGGTTTTGAATCAAAAGCTTGACACGCTCAATGGGAGCAGCAGCAGTCTTTGACACAGCAGCAGAAACACCACCCATCAGGAAATCAATCGCAAAGTTAGTAAATCCTTTCTCTCCTGGAGCTTGGACAAACACAGGAGACGTAGTCGTTGCAATCCGAGATGCAGCCGCAAGAGGATATTGAAATGCAGCATTCGAGTAGTTTCCGTATGCTGCGTGCCTCTGGTATGTAGCAGGTCTCTGGAAAGCCGAAACATAACCATGAATGTCTTTAGAAACACTCGATCGCACGAGTTGGCCAGAAGCCTTCTGCAGAATCGTGGGGTGCTGAGTCTGTTCAACCATTTTAACCTCTACAAAAGTAAACAGCACGTAGTGTAAGAAATAATGTGAAAAACACACAATCAATGAAAAACTTGATCAAAAAGCTAGTAAAATCAAAAACTAAACCATGATCATATACAGAAGCAGAAAATTTAGGTTAACGACGTCCTCACAATAGATCCATACATCACTAACTAAATGGCGGAGAAACTATAAGTAACAGAGCCGAATCATTTCCAAGGATTACACAAGCAGATCTATTGTATCGATACATTGACACTCAACACACGATCTAGACTCAATTCAATCCAGAATTACGCAGAGAAAACATGGGATCATTGACATGAAACGAAACTTATATCATTATACCTTGGTGATATATAAGACTGTGTAGCAGATCAATAGAATCAAATGAAGAACAGAGAGAAACGACGAGATTTAAAGCGAGAGAGACCTCAGAGTAACCAAAATTACCTAAGAAAATCGATGGCCAAGCGAAATTGAGGGAGCGAGATTTTTCGCCCTTTCTCGTCGGAGCTGAACGAAGAAGAAATGAGAGAATTGTGGCGTAGAGGCGAGTTTTTGAGACGAGCCTTTTATTGGCTCCAGAAATAGGGTCACACTAGAAGAATCAGATGTAACGCTCCATCATATGCGCCCGGAAGCTGTAGAACCGTTAGATCATCGAGATTGGATTATGGATGGATTATTAACCGTTGATTATGATTACTAAAAGAAAATAATAGTAATATGGAAATATACGACTGCGTTATTGGCCGTATATCTTGCCACCTATTTGGCGCCGGGAATCTGGAATGTTATTGGCCATTCACGGATTTTTGTTAGTCAAATGTCTACACGGTGACGTTTAAGCAATTTCTTTAGTTTAATTCTTTTGGTCAACCTTCTTTAATATTTTATTTTGACCAACAATATATTTATAAAAAAAACACACACAATCTCAGACTCTCAGTCTACCAGTGGCTTCTCGCCTCCTCCTCCGTCGGCTAGGGTCGATGAATTGTACAAAATTCTAGTGGATCGCTATATAATGGTCATCTTCAGGGTGTCATATCTTTTGACTCAGAATTTCGAATGTCGAAGTGATTGAGTAATGGTTGGAGGAAGGCTTGTGATGCTGCCTCATCCAAATGTATTTTGGCTTTAAATCCTACGTCTTCTATCTAGCTCTAAAGTATGATTTGTCACTTTCTTGTTTTCAGCTCATGTTTCTTCATCTTCACATAAGGCATGTTGAAAATAGAACGGTGCAGGATCAGTCAAGGCCTACAAATGTTGAAACCTATAAATCTATAAGTTCACACACACTTGTGTGTGTTCTATGGGTCTTTCTCATGTCTTTTTTCAAAATTTTCCACTATGAACACGTGAATTATGTGTGTGTTTTCATCTACAATTCACACACACACACACACTGTCATGAATCATGATTGTCATGTTTGGAATAAGCATTGAGCCATTGACACAACAACAATAATTGAAGAAATTACGTTTGAATCATACATGTACATGTAAAGTTTAAGTGGTTGAATATATATTTCCAAATTAATTACAAAGCTATTAGGTTATAGTCTTATAGACTTTTAGTTTTACAAATTAAAAAGACAATATTTTTCTTCTTAGCCGAAAAAAGGTTTCAAAATTATGTTTAATCACAACCAAATTAATTACAATACTATATAAATTACAACTAAATTCAATTTATTTAATTTTCTATACATCTCACAAAAAAAAAAAAACATAAATTCGTGGAGATTAAGGCTAAACCAATCGAGTTCTTGATTAGTTTGACAACACTTGAAAATATTTTTATCTTCTCGGTTAAAACTTAAAACCAACCGGCGATCAGATTCTTTCTTCAAGGCTTCGAGGGTTTTGACTTTGCCGAGAAGAAAAAAAAAACCCTAATCTTTCTTTCTTCTCTTCACGCCATTATCGACTTGTTATCTTTTCTCTGCTCTTGGGTTGTCATCAATTCGCGAATTTGATACACGCCCACCCCTAACGAAACCCACACTCGTTTCAAGATAACCTAAATTCGAACACTTTCGAAGTTGTCATTCGATTCGCATAAATCACTGTTCCTTCTTCGTGGGCAACAATGTACGCCGGCGGCGATTTGCACAGGGGTTCACAGATGCCACCACCACCGATGATGCGACAGTCGTCTGTTTCTTCCTCTAACATCAATCCCGACTACCACCACCCCTCTGGCCCCTTCGACCGTAAGTAGTATTGTAGACTTGAGCTTCTTCTTCTTTTGGATTAGTGAGATCTGATGTCTCTCTGTCTGATGTTGCAGCAAATGTAGACAGTTTTGGGGCGAAACGTATGAGAAAGCATACACAGAGAAGAGCTGTTGACTACACCAGCACCGTTGTCAAATACATTCAGGTAATGTATTCCCATTGCTGTCACTTTATTTCTTTTTTTAATTGATTGATTATGTGGAACTAAAGGAATAGAGTTTATGTTTTTGTTCAGGCTCGAACATGGCAGCGAGACTCAAGGGATAGGACCTCTTTGCAACCAACCCCAGCTGCAGCAGTGGATGTTAGATTTCTTTGCTTTTCTGGGTTTTTTGATCTGAGGATCATTCTTTCCAGTATTTGAATGATTTACTGCTCTAACTTATATATCAATGTTTCAGATGCTTCCCACAGTTGCCTATTCAGATAATCCTTCAACAAGCTTTGCTGCAAAGTTTGTTCACACATCTCTAAACAAGAACCGTTGTTCAATCAACCGTGTATTGGTATTTCCCTCTAACAGCTGGGTGCTTTGTATTGTTCCCTGTTTGCCATGTTTGTCTATTCAAGAAAGCTAACATCTTTCTTTTCTTTTTCTTTCTTAACTCTGTTATGCCAACTTAATGCGATCATTGCTGATTGGGTTTCTTGTATTTAGTGGACACCTTCAGGACGACGTCTTATCACGGGCTCCCAAAGTGGGGAGTTTACTCTTTGGAATGGGCAATCTTTTAATTTTGAAATGATTCTTCAGGTTCGTTTCTCAGATTGTGTTTACTAATCTTTGGAAACTTCTGTTTTGATTCCTCTATAGCTGTTGCTCCTGGTATTGACTGTTAAAATCTGCTGTCAAAATTAGGCACATGATCAACCTATAAGGTCGATGGTATGGAGCCACAATGACAATTATATGGTTTCTGGTGATGATGGAGGCACAATAAAGTAAAAAAAAAATTTCTTCCACTCTCTAACTTGTGATAATGTAAATGATAAGCTCAGAATTCTATGATTCAGATTTAGTTTTTGCTGTGATAGTAAGGATCAATTGTTTCTTATGAGTCAGGTATTGGCAGAACAATATGAACAATGTGAAAGCCAATAAAACTGCTCACAAGGAATCAATTCGCGATTTAAGGTAAAAAAAAGGTTTGATATGTTATTATATTAAATGAATCTCTTTAAATTTTAACAGTATGTATCAAACAGTTTCTGTAAAACAGATTTGAAGTTCTGCTCGTGTTCTGATGATACGACTGTTAAAGTCTGGGATTTTGCCAAGTGCCAAGAAGAATGCTCATTAACCGGTAATGTGATCTGAACAGATTATCGGCAGATAGTGAATTTCTTAGTTGCTTTCTCTTCTAGTTTGAATTCAGAAGGCCATTTGGAATGTGATGTATGTTATTATAATTGGACCCTTAGGCTACACAGAAAAAGTATTATTGAGATTCGGTTTGGTGTCATGCCATGGAAATATTAGTTAGTTTTGAAGGCTCCAAATTGGCGCTTTTTTTCCTATCCTTTTGAAGGCATGTTTTCACAGTTTTCTTCATATTTGTATTTTCTGCTATTTTTTTTACGTGACCAAAGGGTTCTTTATATTTTGAACTCAGGCAGGCCATGGTTGGGATGTCAAGAGCGTTGACTGGCACCCCACAAAGTCCCTACTAGTTTCTGGTACATTATTGTATAGACTTCTATTTTGATAATTTAATTAGAAAGAAACAGTTGTATATTTCAGAGCTTCTCTCTCTGACTGATTATTCGCTATTTTAATCTGTGCTTACAGGTGGAAAAGACCAACTTGTCAAACTCTGGGATACTAGAACTGAGAGAGAGCTTTGCTCACTGTAAGTAGTGCGTAATGTATTATGTATTTTATTATAGTTTCACGATCAAAGCTTTGACGAAATTGATGGCCTATTCTCACTTCTGCAGTCATGGTCACAAAAACATAGTGCTTAGCGTGAAGTGGAACCAAAATGGCAATTGGCTTTTAACGGCCTCGAAAGATCAGATAATTAAGGTAAGGCTCACTTTCTTGGGGGTGTATTGATTTGTAAATTAGATTTTGTCCGTGCATTATGGAAACATTTGTATGACACTTATGCATGTAATCTGCAGCTGTACGATATAAGGACTATGAAGGAGCTTCAATCCTTTCGTGGGCACACGAAAGATGTAACATGTAAGCTGTCAAATTCTGTAATGATCATGTCTTCAAACACGTGAAATCAGACAAACTGCCCGCATAAAATGACTTTTCTGTACATTGACTAGGATTCTAAAGTATATGCCTTTGAAAGATTATCATTGTACCCATGCTTTACTTACTGGAGGTCGACATATGAGACATTATCCCATGGATGCGAGTTTTTAATTTGTTTCTTTGATATTTCTAATTTGCAACTATTTATAATTAAAAGTTGTCGAACTCTGTTAAAGCTTTGGCGTGGCATCCCTTCCATGAAGAATATTTTGTCAGTGGGAGCTCTGACGGCTCCATTTGTCATTGGATTGTGGGGTGGGTACTGTTTTGCAGCAATATGCTGTTTTATTTATTCGTTCATGCCGCTATTGCTTTAATCACTTATAAGGTTTTGTCAACTCTTGTTTCTTGTCTACATTGTATATTCAGTCATGATGTATCTACATATACTAGTAGCATCTTACTTTACCTTATACTTTGTGGTTTTTGTTTGAGGTGTATCTAATTATGAAAAACTTTTCTTACCCAGGCATGAAAACCCGCAGATTGAAATCCCAAATGCTCATGATAACAGTGTTTGGGATCTTGCATGGCATCCTATTGGATATCTTCTTTGCAGGTAGCAATTTCAATAGTCTGGTGCTATGAGTTCCTTACAGTTTTATTCTATGATGTGTTGTGGTTCCTTGTGAAATGCTTCAGATATTGATTTTTTCCCCTATTATCTGCAGTGGTAGCAATGATCACACAACCAAGTTTTGGTGCAGAAACAGGCCTGCAGATAATCCCCGAGATGTCCTTATGCAGAACCAAGGTTTGTTTTTAGGCTATTAGTATCTGATTTTTTTAGTAGGCATTGCGATGGATAAGGTGTGGGTAGTGCATAATACTATGTCCTTATCCGTCTGAGTAGGAAGGATGTTGTGATAGGCTTAACTGGTCAGGCCCTGGCAGGGGTCAGTCTATTCCTATAATGGCTTGTTCGAAATGAACCTTGACTTTTTAAGGTTCAGGCTCGAACAGCCATATGGCACCATGATTAACTGAAATTTTTTGTAGAAAAGAACAGACTTGACTGGTCAAGCTGAGCTGGTCTGATATGGGTGCAGATTTCTACAGGCTTTAAAAATCAGACCCAAGTACTTCTGGCTCTAGAGAACATCTTTGGTCATTAGTATCTCACTTACTGTTTTAAAGCATGTACTTCCAAGTTGCATTTGTCAGAAATTAGTGTTTTTTATTTATTGTTTATTACCGAATTGAAGCTGTAATTTGTGTGTACTAATTACTGTAATTTGTGTCAGGCTATAATGAACAAGGTTTTGGTAATCGCGAGACTGATAATTTCCAACCATCTGAGGCATCGCCATTTCCTGGAGCATTTGTGCCTGGGCTGACACGGAACGAGGGGACCATCCCAGGAATTGGAATAGCAATGCCATTTGATGCATCCTCTCAAGGGGAACATAAACAGCCTCTTCCAGGTTCCATGGCACTGGGAGCTCCTCCTCTGCCACCTGGTCCCCACCCATCGCTTCTTGGAAGTGGCCAGCAGCAAGGGTATCAGCAACAACAACACCACCAAGGTCATCCCCAGCAAATGCCTCCAATGCCCAATATGCCTCACCATCAGCTACCACCATCATCTCATATGCCATTGCACCCTCATCATCTTCCCCGGCCTATGCAAATGCCTCCTCACGGTCACATGCCACCTTCCTCAATGCCTATGTCTCATCAGATGCCTGGATCAATGGTATGGCTCTCAGATCTCTTGTAATTCGACCACAACTTAAGCCTGTCTTTGATGGGTGCCCCATGAGTTAGATTCCTCTTTGTTTTATTTTCTTAGTGATATTTTAGGGAGGTAAAAAATCATTTTTACCGTGTAGAAAGAGATAATAATCCTCACTTGTTGTTGGAATAGGGAATGCAAGGTGGCATGAATCCTCAGATGTCGCAAAGTCATTTTATGGGTGCTCCTTCAGGAGTATTTCAAGGACCACCAAGCAATGGTGGACCCCAAATGTATCCCCAGGGACGTGGTGGTTTCAACCGTCCACAAATGATTCCAGGCTACAACAACCCTTTCCAACAGGTCCCATTTAACACTAGTCTTTTGTTGTTTAGTATACCTGTAAAGGTTTCACATACATATATGTACAAATAGGCAAAGATGTCTACTGCAAAACAATGCAAAACATCCTGATACGATTGAACCACAATATAACTTTTGCAGCTCGTTTAAAACTTACTACCTAGATTCTTTGGTATGATTAGATGTTGAATATGCTATTGCTGAGCTTAAAATAACATAAAACTCGTTGACTAATCCGTTCTCTGTATTTTATTTCGTGCAGCAGCAGCAGCCGCAGCCGCCTTTACCTCCCGGCCCTCCACCAAACACCAATCAGCAACATCAGTAGGCAACCCTTGTATTAGTACATACATATCCTGTTTGTAGACTTGACCACTTCTTGTAAGGAGTTGGTTTTAAGATGATTCAACGCTGTGCAATGGTTTTACTACTCATGTTTTGATACTTTATATGAACAAGTTCCCTTTAGAGAAGTTTTTAGTGGCTTCACATGTCAAATACTCGAGTTTGTTTTCGTTAACGCGACAAACTTCTAAGAACAATACTTTCGTTTTGGAGACTTTTATTTTTTAAATGAAGATTCTATTTTTCTGCAAATTTTTTGTTTTGTTTGAAATTTGCTCATGTTAAAACTAAGCAATTAACTCTAAGAATCAAACGAATGTCACCCTAAATGATCAACCAAGTCGCACTTCCAAGATTTTAAAATCTATCATAACCGAAATGATAAATTACTACTCACTACTAAGCAATTAGCATAATGATAATTTCAGAACTTATTTTTTCTTTTGTATAACCCAAAAAAATGAGAAAACAAAAAAGGTTACATACTCTGTTTTTTTTCTGCTAAGATACCACTATTATGTTGCGCAATTAGTCAGAGACACAAAACCATTAAAATTTGACCAAACTATTCCTGATCTGGAGATCTTGCCTTGGAGGAGTCTTGCCGTTTTTTCACAAAAAGCCTGCTCATATCCTCTGTAGCAACATTGCTCCTGCAGATACAATCTCAAGTTAATTCGATTATAATTGTTGTACACAAGATATTGCACCTAATTCAGGAGCTAGTTCTCATGAAGATGCTCAGAATTTCAACAATTGATAATCTCCTAAAACACATGTCAAGCACAAAATCCCCTAAATAACTCTTTGAATGATTGTTAACAACACTCATAGCCTTTCTCCATAGTTTTTAATGCTTAAGAAATATAGTCAAAAAGAGATGGAACACGCAAATATGATATATTATCGACTAACCTTCCCTTGAGCTGAGGAGGCACAAGCACATTACCCAAAGTTTCAGGATAATTCTTGGAATGAGGCAAATTTCCTCTTGGTAGTTTGGGACGACGAGGAAGAGAAGAAGCATTCCCATTCAAGTCTCTCTTCCGTACTGCACTCTGGGCCATTGCAGCTGCAACAACGGAAGCATGGTCTCCGCCAGTCACCTGTGCGAGTGTGGGTGACTCCAGAAGAAGCAAAGCATCTGGTAGCTTCTCAACAATCTCTTCCTGCTCACATCTCCTACAAAGTACAAACCCACAAAGGAAATTGTATTCAATACCCGAACTTGACACAACACAGCTTCAAAACTTAATCTCGACACATAGAGTATCAGAGAATTGAGCGAGATCGGAATCAACAAAAGGAACTCACTTTCGCAACCTAAGAAACTAAGATTTGTACACACGCATCTATACTAAGGGAAAGAACAGTACTTGAAGCCTGAAGCTAGATTTATAGCTACATATGAATCAAAAAGCTCTGCTTCAGCACAATTACACAAAGACGAACAATGAAAAAACTAAGCTATATGAATCAAATTATTCATAACTGTTTAAGCTTTGTTCCAGAAACACGAATCCAAGATTGAGAAACCCTAAAATCACTCACTGCCTAATTGGAGGAAAAGATTGAGCTGGAGAAACCCGACGCTGTTGCGGTTGCGGTTGCGGTTGTGGGAGAGGTTTCTCGTCGGCGGCTAAGACATCGTCGTCGGATGAAGAATCGTCGTAGTCGACCAGTGACATATCTTCTCCAACCTTTTGCTCTTTTCTTCCTTAAACGGTGTCGCTTGAGTCACGCTGCTCCTATATCTTAGAAAAGGTCCTTAACAGAAGAAACCAATAGATTTACCAAATTTTGGTTACAATAACTTATGTTTACTGTCTTTGTTTACTTAACCCAAATGACAATATCTTATTGTCCTTGTGAAATTAGCCAATTGAAGTTGAGATAAACAAAAACAAAACAAGATTTTGATACACATTATGTGAGTGTGACCCTCATTGGAACGTATGTATGTATATATACAGGGTTCAAAATCCACTCATCTCAAGCTGCTCTGCTTGTTCCAGCTTGGTAGAGACCTTTCCGAATTAATGCTGAGATCGTTCAATAGAGTATTGTTATTGCATGATTTCAAAGGGCCTATGTTAAATCCCCTTAACCCTGGAGACCGTTGCTGGTATGCACTTGGCCTTGTATTACTGCCATTGTTGGCAATCCTCACTTTGCTTGGTGCTTCACTCATCATCGAGGTCGTCAGGCATAGCTTGTTCTTATACGGCGAGTAACTCTCTGACTGTGTGTCAAAACTTCTCGGTCTTATCCTTGGGGAGCTTAATGATCTTGACTTTGCCTTTGCTGACTCTGTGGCAACCATATAAGTTGGTGTAGTGATAGTGACCGCGGCAGGGCTTTGTTCCTCTTCACCCATTGAAACTTGTCTTCTATGATTATTCACCAATCTTCTTGGTGATGAGTTCCTTGGAGTTTTAAGCTGTTTCTCAATCAACGTTTCGTCTTTTGGTTTTGTTTTTGAAGAGAAGTCGAGATCTTCGAGCTCCTTGCTCTTGGTTAGTTGGGTATCTACCCATTCGTCTAACCAGTACTTCCATTTTGTGTTACTTCGTTTCTGGTATGACTCCGCGGATTTCTGATGTTCACAAAGAATCAGTTTGAGGTCAATAATATGAAACTTGAAAAGCAATGAAAAGCCAAATGAAACAAGCGTGTAGGTACCCGGTGGGTGACTGCATATTCCTTTATCCTTTCTCTTCTTAGTGAAGCTTCTTTCTTGCTCATGACCACAGCTTCCGCTTCTTCCTTTGTTAAAAGACTATCGTCCCATCTCTTTTGACCGTTTGTGTCCACCTGAAAACAAAATACTTTCTTACATACTAATAAACTACTGCACTGTTTCCAAAGAGTTACATTTTTAGGGGATCAGAAGACGTACCTTGAGAATGTTCTCATTGAATATATTGCTCGCTTCATAATCTCTGTGAGCACCTCCAGGAATTTGTGTTCTCTTACCACAGACCTGTGACTGAATGTTCACAACAGATTGCAAGCATTTTAGTGTAGTCATTGCTTGGCGTCTCACAGCACGACCTCTGATATATGCTTGGAGCTTCACTATTCCCTTCAAGGCACGTAGAGCTTTCCTTGCCTGCAATGAAGTTCAAAAACATTATCAGCATGTCACCTGAAAAACCAACCCAAAATCCAGCAAAAAAGGAAGAAGACAAATCGCTTTAAAAGATTCACATCTGGTTCTCAAAAGACTAAATAGGTGACTGACACAGGACATAAATGCATCACGATTATGGTAAACATCACACAAAGATACTAACACGATTGAAACCGGTAAACGCTCCTTTATTCAATTCACCAAAGAACTACACCAATGATCAATGAGAAGTCTCCAACTTTCAACTACTGCCCAAACCAAGATCATAGACCCATTCAGAATCCACAACTCCTTCTGCCTAAACTTCCTTTTAACATCTTATCTCTCTACCTAACCTACTCAACTAAAGTCAACACAGCTACAAGTATAGTCAACACAGCTACAAGGTAACTTCATAACTCCAGTACCAGACTAACACAAGGCTTTCATGAAAATGAGTCATTCTTTCAGGAACTTCATAAGAAAAGGGTACACAAGCTTACAAGATGACCCCGAAAAGCTGTCTGAATGCGAGTAGCAGCAAGAACTTCTTCCTGTCTATTTAGAAACATTTGATATTGGACTACCAAATCAGCAGTTTCCGGGGATGTTGAACCTTTTGACTCGTCTATGGAATCTAACTGTCGACTACAAGATACTTGGCTGATCTCACCCACATCTGACACACTTTCCTCCTTCTGTTCCTCGTGCGATTCATGACTTTTCCTTTGCTCTGGAGGTGCTGTAATAGAAGGTAATCTTTTCTTAATCCTAAGCTTCCAAAATGTCCATTTTCTTCTCTTCTCTTTCTGCAGAAATACATAAGAATGATCAAACAAGATGCATAAAGCCAGAAACAATCAGTATTAGAATGAGATTAATTTCTTTGTCTTCACCTTTTCTGAATTAGCTTCTGAAATAAAAATCCTTTTCAATACAGTGAACAAGCCCTTCTTCTTTGCCATTGTTGCACAACCATCACCTGCTATTTTTCTCTGGAATTCCTCCCACAGTCAGCCAACCAAATCTGAACAAGAATCATACTTTTATTCAAACAATGACCAAATCAAATCAAATCACTACCGATACATATTGCCTGAAAACCTGAAATGTGCAAATAATACACATCTCTCAGCACCATTTTCCTATAAATCCTAGATTTGACTAATCATACTCCAGATCAATACTCTAGAATCCAAAATAGTTGATTCTTAGGAAAAACAAAAACAAAAAGATTTCCCTAGAAGATTAGATCACAGACAAGACACCAAAACCAAAAGAAAGTACAAAATGAAAATAAAACACGACACAATGCAGGTACACCACAGAACTGAAGTCTGCCTCCAAGATTTGAAACAAAACTTACTAGGTGGTGTGAAAGATTTATCTCAAAACGTTAGCTTCAAATCTTGATAGTGTGAAAATCGAGAGAATCAAGATTCAGGGAGAGGGTTTGTGCATCAGAGAAGAAGACTGTTCATCAAATTATGAATGTGAACAAGAGAGAAGAAGGTTTGTTGTTCTCTTCTCCACTGTGCCGACAGGTGAACGTGCCACTTCATTGCCACTCGAAATTATACTTTTACCCCTCACTCCTCCTTAATCCCCTAACTTCTGGTAGATCTTGCTAACCACAAATTGTTGTTGATTTTGTTTACTTTTTAAGTTTTGTGTACAAGTTAAGTTTCAAGAATAGTCTTTTTTTTTTTTTTTTGATCAAAAAAAAAATAGTCATATATCAAAATGTAGTAAACAAATGCTCACCATGTGGAAGTTCTTCATAAATACCCTCAGACAGATCCCAAACTCATAAATGCATTACACTATGTTCTGATGAAATAGCCTTTTAAGAAGTGAATAATCTATATTAACAAAATCAAGACCGGTGCACAAAAGAAAAAAAAAATCAAGACCAACATGTTTCCGTAATTAACAACTAATTGTGCTTTTTTGTATCTTTCGACAATGCTATAAAAGTCATATTTCACATTTGAAGACTTATTTGCAAGAGATGATAATTATGTACTATATGATAATGAAACTTTTTAAAAAATTGGTCAAACGACAATGACAACGCATTGCATATTGTTCAGATGGAAAAAAACACATTCTCCAAGTTGTATCACTCTCAATAGCCTTCAGTACAAATCCATTTGCCTCCTTGATCCTTCTATATTGTTCTTCTTTTCTTTTCTTTTTTATAATATTAATGTAAATCCAAAAACAAATTATTCAAAGTGCACTGACAAAATCAAAGAAATGAAAAAAATATTAGACGATCCCAAAGAAAACAAGTGTTCCATATGTTTCACTTGGAAAAAAACAAGTGTTCCATATGTTTCACTTTAATTGATGTTTAAAGTTTTCACACATAGATTAATAAACTACATAAATTGTGTTTTTTTAAAAAAGATCTTTTATATTAAAACAAAGTTTTTTCTAAAAATTAATTATTCAACTAATGACAAAAACATTATGCAGATGGTTACAAATCATTAAAAAAAAATGTTGCATAGAAAAGTGAGAACAACACGTAATTTGTAATAAAAAATATTTTGATTGGAACCTTATAACATTTAGTTGTATACTTGTATAACATAATCTCACTATAACATTTGAAACTTGGTAAAACACTAAAAGCTGAGTAAAACAAATTAACAATCATAAGTTTGCCACTATTTACATTAATAACCTACGCTGGTAGTAATAAGCCCAATAAAAGAAGTATGAGCCCAGTGAAGCCCAAATTCTCTAAGTTATTTTCTTCCTCTGACCAGTTTCATCTCTTTGCTCGAACAAAGCAGCTGATTCGACTTCTTCTCATTTCTAGGGTTCCAATCAAAATCTATCTGCAACAAAAATGGCTTTGGCTAATCGTTTCAGATCGGGAATCTCCTTCTTCAAGAACATCGCCGTATCAGATTCTGTCTCCTCCGTTAGATCCAATCCCCATGGAGGGTCGCTTTTCCCAGCGGTAATCGTATTCTTAAAAATCGAATCTTTAAGTCCAATTTTTGGTTCGGAGTCGATTCTTACGAGATCAGTCGATCCAATCGCCTAATTGGATTGATAACTGTAGAGAATGGGATTATCGTGTTTTCGCGCTTACATTACTCGGCTTTAGATGTTTTTGAAGTCTTTTAACTCTATCTCTGTTATTGTCCTGAGATTTTCTAGAGAATGTTGTCAATAAAGTTTGTATCTTTCTATCGCAGTTGAGAAATTATGCAACTGCTTCGGCTCAAACAACCGCTAATGTTAAGGTACACACCCTTATCCATCGTATTATTTCATAAATGCGAGAATCGATACAATGGCTTGAATTGTTGGATAGGCATGAAATGATGAACTGATGGATAACTGGATTTTGTATAATATGTAATGGAAGTGTATCTAGATTTATACTTGTTGTGTTGTTTTTGTTGTTTCAGGTGCCTATTGCTTTAGTTGGTGAAAATGGCAACTTTGCTTCGTGGCTATACATTGCAGCTGTGAAAATGAATTCCTTGGAAAAGATTGAGTCGGATCTTTCTGAGATGATTGAGGCAATGAAGACTGCTCCTATTTTTGCTCAGTTTACAAAGGATCCCTCTGTTCCTAGAGGGACAAGATTGGCTGCTATTAGGGATGCTTGTGATCAAGCAAAGTTTGCAGAACCCACCAAGAACTTCCTCTGTATGTAACGTTGAAACTGCCTTGTTTTTATGATTTTGATTGACCATGTTGTTTTGATGTTAAAAAGTTTTTTGCTTTCTGTAACAGCTTTGTTAGCTGAGAATGGAAAGCTGAAGAACCTAGATGCCATTGTGAAGAAATTTATGCAGCTGACAAACGCACATAGGGGAGATGTCAAAGTTTTGGTTACCACAGTCATGGTAAGCTATAGTTTCAATACTTGTTATCTCTTAAATAACCATAAACTCAGCATTGTGGATTTAAACTTATGGTTTTGACCAACAGCCGCTTCCCCCTGCTGAGGAGAAAGAACTGACGGAGACGCTTCAGGAGATCATTGGAGCAGGGAAAAAAATCACTGTGGAACAAAAGGTATGCAATCAGACGCATCACAGGCTTGTGATTATCAATCAACCCATAAACTGGAATCTAAGCATCTATGTCAATGGTGGTAATGTGTTTTGCAGATTGATCCAAGTATCTACGGTGGACTAATTGTAGAGTTCCAACAAAAGGTGTTGGACATGTCAATCAGGACAAGGGCACAACAGATGGAGAGGCTCCTCCGTGAACCTGTTGACTTCAACAACCTCTGAAAATCTTGAGAGAAATTTCCCCAAGAAAACATGCTTGTGATGATGCCACCAATTGACAAATAAATATGGACCCTCCTGGGAAACAATATATAGCTGGCCACTTATCTCGTTTTGAATTTTGTCATTTGCATTTTTACATTTTGTTGTTTGCTTCGAAATAAAGCTTTTCGAGACATCAAATTTCAATGAGATTGTTTTCTCCTATTTCGATTTGGATAGATGGGCAATTCGGGAAATAAATCTACCAATTATACCGAAGTAGCTTATTCATACTCACGAATGAACATTAAGGTGCCACGAAGCTACATTATTAGAAACACCGTCATTGTTCTCTTGAGTATATTAATAGTAAAAACCAAATTGACGATTTCTCGAATTCTATTAAAGGAATATCCGCAACACATTTTTTGTAAAGGACTAATCTTTTTGTTTGCATCGGCCTATCCATCCCTGACCTTACGATTGTGTTCTTGCTCTGAGCGAAACCCTAGATTCGGCCATAACCCATTTGAGCAGAGATGCTGCGAGTAGCAGGAAGGAGGCTTTTTTCTGTGTCGCAGAGATCTTCGACGGCGACCTCCTTCGTCCTCTCCCGTGACCATACCCTTTCCGATGGCGGAAACTCCTCTTCCGCCTCTAGATCTGTTCCCTCTGCAGATCTCTCATCTTTCAATTCTTACCACCGGAGCCTTATTAGAGGTCTGCCGATCTACAACTCTTGATTGATTTTCTTTCTGGTGGTATTGATTGAATGATTCTGAAATTAAAAAAAAAAGTGATTTTTTTTTGGGCTTGTATGAGTCCCGGAAATGATTGAGATTCTTAGTGTCGTAGCTGCGAGATGATCCGTGGGATTAAACCTGTCATTTGTTTTGAATTTCAATTATGTGTATTAGAGCTTCATGTACCATTTCGTTTCATTCTTCTCTTTACTGGAATAGTGATTGATCGGATATGAATTGACCAGTTTTCAGATAATCCTTTGTTTGATGAGATAATCGATTTTGATCTTGTGTATCCATGTAGTTTATTCATTATTGGGGAAATGGATGTTTTATCGTCTTTGGGAACATCATATTACTAGATACCTGGTTTGGAGGATTTATAGAAGCTAAAAAGGCATGCTGAATAGCAAAGGAATCTGAAATTCCATTTTTGTTATCCAAAAGAGCCGTCTGTAATCTTATCTTAGGAGTTTTGTTGTGTTTTAAGCATTTCTGATCATTCAATTTGTTTCCTTGGATATTGCGTTAGATAGAGTAGTTTAGTTTTCACTTGATTGGTATATCATGGTAGAATTCTGTTACCTCTTGGTATCCGTTTTGTGTGCTTATGTTTTTGTATAGGAGCATATACATTAATGTCAAATCTTGATACTGGTAGTCCTTTCTTCAGTGTTATTTCTTGAACATATTTTTGCTTAATACTTATTGTTGTTGAACAGTTGACCGGAAAAAGGTTTGCATTGATGTGACTATATTAATGTGTCAAGCTATTTACAGGTTTCGCTTCTCAAGTCCTTACTCAAGGAAATGAGATAGGTTTTGCTTCGGAAGTCCCAGCCACTGTCGAAGCTGTCAAAACACCCAACTCAAAGATTGTCTATGACGACCATAACCATGAGCGTTACCCGCCTGGTGACCCCAGCAAGCGTGCATTCGCCTATTTTGTCTTGTCGGGTGGGAGGTTTGTTTATGCCTCTGTCCTCCGCCTGCTTGTTTTGAAGCTTATTGTGAGTATGTCCGCAAGTAAAGATGTCCTTGCTCTTGCATCCCTCGAGGTTGACCTAGGGAGCATAGAACCAGGAACTACCGTTACAGTCAAGTGGCGTGGAAAGCCAGTCTTCATCAGGCGAAGAACAGAAGATGACATCAAGCTGGCCAATAGTGTGGATGTTGGATCGTTGAGGGACCCACAAGAAGACTCGGTTAGAGTCAAGAATCCAGAATGGTTAATCGTGGTTGGAGTATGCACTCATTTGGGGTGCATCCCCTTGCCTAATGCTGGTGATTATGGCGGTTGGTTTTGTCCGTGTCACGGTTCACATTATGATATCTCCGGAAGAATTAGGAAAGGTCCTGCACCATACAACCTGGAAGTACCAACCTACAGCTTCCTGGAAGAGAATAAGTTACTCATTGGTTGATGAGTAAAGCGCAAGAGTCAGTGTCTTGGTCTTGGTCTGAATGATCTTAAATCTGTTTTTGTTTTAATATTTTCCGGCATTTTAGCGTGCAAGGTCGCTTCCCTCACACTTTGGACTCTCAGCAAGATTGTCTTGTTTTGCTGAATAATACAAACTTGTCATTGTATGACTTGTATCTGTCTCATCTGGTGAAATACACTGTTCATAGCCTCTGTTTATTATTTGAAAAGGAGTTTTGAATAGTATCATGCCTATTTTTCTTATGTATTCATATGTAACATATCGTTTCCTTGAGTTTGTAGCCATTATCATAATTGAGCAAAAAACTTCCTAAGGTTCAACGTTTGTTTTCAACCTTTCATGTTCTATCTGGGGACAACATTTGGAAGACCACTTCAAATCTCAACTTCTCTTCCATGGTTAGAAATCTCCTTTTCCATCAAATTTGTGAACATCGATTCGAGACTACTTCTTTGATGAAAGCTGTCACATTCTGATTGTGTCTTAGCCTCACTTTCTTGTTTAGTTGGTTTTCCATCGAAGACTACTTCTTGATGATGTCCTATTGTCCTTCTTAGCTCTTTCTTCCAAGTATCGCAAAAGTTCACTGAGATGCAAATCAGTTTTTTTTTTGGTTGGAAATCTAGTTTTTAACATTAAAAAAAAAAACATTACAACAATCAAAATGTGTACACCAGGTTACCAGCTAATATTATTATTAATAAGTATTATTTTATCAAGTCTTAAGTGCCATAAAAATCCTTAAGGATAATTTTAATATACAAAATATAAATTAATACGTAAAAAGAAAAAACAAAAAGAAATTGACCTTTTCTCAAAGACAAATTTTAAAGGACAAGTCTTGTGTTTTGCCTCGGCCGTCCCAAACCTGAGGATTTCTCTGTTGAGCTAGAGCGAAACCCTAGATTCACATTGAGCAGAGATGCTGCGTGTAGCAGGGAGGAGGCTTTTCTCTGTTTCGCAGAGATCTTCTTCTGCGACCTCCTTCGTCGTCTCCCGTGACCATTCCCTTTCCGATGCCGGCGACTCCTCTTCAGCTCCCAGATCCGTCCCCTCTGCAGATCTCTCATCTTACCACCGGAGCCTTATTAGAGGTTTGCCGATCTATAACAACCCTTTCTCTCTCTCTCCGCATTGATTTTTCATTTCTGGTGTTGTTTGCTGTTTTATTTGATTGAACGAATTTTGAAAAGAAAAAAAACTCTTTTTTTTTTTGCTTGTATGAATCACGGGGATGATTGAGATTCATAGTATCGTATCTGTGGGAACAAACATGTCATCTGATTTGAATTCCATGATGTCTATTAGAGCTTCATGTACCATTTCTATGACTACTTCTCTCGTGTGGATTGTTCAGTTCTGAGATATTCCTTCGTTAATCATACTATGACTCACACTGGCTTCTTGATTTCTAAATATTTGATCTTGTGTATCCATATCTGTATTTCTTCATTGTTAGGGACATGGATGTTTTAACTATATACTATGTTTGTAGGATTTATAGCTGTTTAAAGGCATGATGAGAAATTTGCATTCTGAAATTCATGTTCTCCTAACCAAAGAGTGGTTTGCGTTCTTAGCATGGGAGTTTTGTTGTGTTTTAAGCATTTTCTGTAATCTGATCTATGAGTTTTTTTTTTCTTGGTTTATTACGTTGAATTGATTATAGTATTTTAGCTTTCACTGAATTTGATATGGTTGAATTGTTTGGATGAATTTGGTATACTTGCCTTCTCTGATTACTTCTTTCGTCCTGAAGCAAATGAACATTTGAGTTTATTGATGGAATATGAATTGACCTGTTTAGAGATAATCCTTTAGTTGATGAGGAAAGCTTCTTGTTTTTAAATCCCTGGGTTGCGTTATCCATAGTGTGATTCACACTGGCTTCTTGATTACAATTTTCTGTTCTTGTTGTGTTTCCATGTTGGTCATTGAATTTATTTTCTTGTTTTCTACGGTGATTAGAGTTGTTAAGTTTTCACTCCCCCTGTGTTTGATACGATGGTAGAATTGTTTTGATGGATCTTTTATAATCCTGCATCTCATACCTCATGGGTTTCGTTTTTATGTACTTTTGTTTTTCCTTAGAAGCTTATACATTAATGGTCACATCTTGATAGTGGTAGTCCTTCTGTTGCTTAATACTTATTCTTGTAAAACACTTGACCAAACATAGAGTTTGCCTTGATGTGAAAATATTAATGTTTCATGCTATTTTCAGGTTTCTCTTCTCAAGTCCTTACTCAAGGAAATGAGATAGGTTTTGGTTCGGAAGTCCCAGCCACAGTTGAAGCTGTCAAAACACCTAACTCAAAGATTGTCTATGACGACCATAACCATGAGCGTTACCCGCCTGGTGACCCCAGCAAGCGTGCATTCGCCTATTTTGTCTTGTCGGGTGGGAGGTTTGTTTATGCCTCTGTCCTCCGCCTGCTTGTTTTGAAGCTTATTGTGAGTATGTCCGCAAGTAAAGATGTCCTTGCTCTTGCATCCCTCGAGGTTGACCTAGGGAGCATAGAACCAGGAACTACCGTTACAGTCAAGTGGCGTGGAAAGCCAGTCTTCATCAGGCGAAGAACAGAAGATGACATCAAGCTGGCCAATAGTGTGGATATCGGATCCCTCAGGGACCCACAAGAAGACTCGGTTAGGGTCAAGAATCCAGAGTGGTTAGTGGTGGTTGGAGTCTGCACTCATCTGGGGTGCATCCCCTTGCCTAATGCTGGTGATTATGGCGGTTGGTTTTGTCCGTGTCACGGATCACATTACGATATCTCTGGAAGAATTAGGAAAGGTCCTGCACCATACAACCTGGAAGTACCAACCTACAGCTTCCTGGAAGAGAATAAGTTACTCATTGGTTGATTAATAAAAGCACAACAGTCAGAGTCTGGGTCTCAATGATGATCTTGACTTGTTCTTCTTCTTTTTTTAATTAATATTTTCCGGCATGTAAGAGCAAGATTGTCTTGTTTTTGCTGAATAATACAAACTTGTGATTTTTGTTGAACGTATACTTAATCTTCGTTTATCCATCGCTGGTGAAAGACTCTGTTCATAGTGTGTCTTTATTGTTTAACATGCCTGTATGAGATAGATTTCTTTCGCATCTCAAGATTCTAGGCGTCGTGACCAATTAAAAAGTTGTATTTACATTTGAGTTCCAATGGTATCTCAACGTTCACAAAAATTCATAAAACAAAGAATCCATATCTCAAAATTGCAGAGAAAAACTAAAGATATGAGCTTTAGTTTGGTTGATAATTTACAAAAGGATAAGCGGAAACTGTATTCGGAAGACCATCCCGTGAATGAATATTCAATCATACAAAAGTGGCATAGCTAGATTTTTGCGATGGCTATGAACACAAAAACATAATATTATTATTCAGATTTAATCTTTTTAGTAAAGAAAAATGTTTGACCTTTTTAATTATTGGATCTTATAGTTTCACACACACAAAAGCCAAAGTTTGATTTGGGTAAAAACTAAAAACAATTGTAGAGGATGAAAATGTTAAAATATCTTGTTTGTTTTGGGTTACCAAATAATGTTTTCCTTTTGGGATATGGGAAGTGACTTCTCCCGACCCTTGCGAACTAACAACGGCCATTACACACTCACTAATTACAAGCCAAAGGTCCTGCCTGACTAAGCAACCTCTCGTGTTTATCATAAGACACCGCTCTATCTCTTATTATTTTATTCATTGTTTTCTTAATCAAACTGATTAATCATACATTAGAGAAAGTTTATTAAAACCATCTGATGTAAAAATCACATTTATCTAAATTGAATTTGTTATCTAGTATATAACTATTTATAGTTTTAACATTTGGATAAATTGTAAGAAAATTAGAATGTAAAATAAAACCAAAAATGGTCAACTATGAGCATCTATCGCCATCATGATATAGTTTCGTCGTTTGCGTTCCCGACCTAACTCAAAACTCTCACCAACCCCATTTTTAGCCCCTTTTCTTGTTTTTATCCTCCGATCGATCAAACCAAGAAAACACTTTCATATTTCCCTCGACGAAAGAAATGGCGACCATTTCGAATCTCGCTTATCTTCCCCGCGCCACCTTCGTCGACTCCAAATCTTCTTCTTCTTCTTCCGTCTTACCCAGATCCTTCGTCAATTTCCGCGGTTTGAATGCAAAGCTTTCCTCTTCTCAGCTTTCTCTTCGTTATAACCAACGATCAAGACCTTCCCTCTCGTAAGTCTATATTTCCATTTATGCATGTCTTTGTGTCTGTTTCTCGCTCTGGGGTTTCACCAAAAAATGAATCTTTTTAAGCTGGCAACGTACCTCGAATCTCAAAGTAACAATTTTTATAGGATGGATTAGGAAAAGCAACTGTATTTCATCTTTTTGGTTGGTAAAAATCTGATTTTTTTTTTATGATTGTGTCCTGTTTCCTTTGGTTCATTTGCAGTGTGAGGTGTTCAGTGTCTGGTGGAAATGGAACTGCTGGAAAAAGAACGACTCTTCACGATCTATATGAGAAGGAAGGTCAGAGTCCTTGGTATGATAACTTATGCCGTCCAGTCACAGATCTTCTCCCCTTGATTGCTCGTGGTGTTAGAGGCGTTACTAGCAACCCTGCGGTAATTTTATCACCTCTCTCTCTCTGTGTTTGCTTTTGCTTTTACTCTGTGGCTGTTCATTTGTCTTTACTCCTATACTGTTTAAACCTTTGCAGATCTTCCAGAAGGCCATTTCCACTTCAAATGCTTACAATGATCAGTTCAGGTACTCCTTCTAGTATATGGATCCATATTTTTATGATTGTGCAGACCTGTTCTTGTCTATGTGAAAAGTTGGCGGATTTGTTAATGGTATATCTGACAGAAACTCGGTTCGTTTTGTTTTGATTTTGGATGGATACACTATTAGGACACTTGTGGAATCAGGAAAGGACATTGAAAGTGCGTATTGGGAACTTGTGGTGAAGGATATTCAGGATGCCTGCAAACTTTTTGAGCCAATCTATGACCAAACAGAAGGTGCGGATGGCTATGTCTCTGTTGAAGTTTCACCTAGGCTTGCTGATGATACCCAAGGGACTGTTGAAGCTGCTAAATATCTTAGCAAGGTTGTCAACCGTCGTAATGTCTACATTAAGATTCCTGCTACTGCTCCATGCATTCCTTCCATCAGGGATGTCATTGCATCTGGAATAAGTGTCAATGTCACGGTAAGTTATCCTAATGTGTATCATTATTCATGTTCTTATTGCAAGTGTTAAAGAACTTCAAAGTAAAATGAGTCATAATAGTTCATAGTCATGTAGAGTGTGATGATGTACTAGATCGCTGGATTTCCTGGGCGGTTTTAAACCTGAAACTAGCTTGGTTCAAGGTTGTTGAATGAATTTCGTTATATGGATGCACTGATGTGGCTTTTCTAAATCTTTTCTCACTTTTTCTGTTCTGTTTCAGCTTATATTCTCAATTGCCAGATATGAAGCAGTGATCGATGCATATTTGGATGGCCTCGAGGCGTCTGGACTTGATGACCTCTCAAGAGTTACTAGTGTTGCTTCCTTCTTTGTCAGTCGGGTGGATACTCTCATGGACAAGATGCTTGAGCAAGTTGGTACCCCAGAAGCACTAGATCTCCGTGGCAAGGTAAAGCTCTATTCGTTGCTGAGAATCTTATACCTGCCACTGTGAATAGAGTATGAGCTTATGACACAGGATATGTTTACTCTTGCAGGCGGCTGTGGCTCAAGCTGCATTAGCATACAAGCTGTACCAGCAGAAATTCTCAGGCCCAAGATGGGAAGCTCTGGTTAAGAAAGGTGCCAAGAAGCAGAGGCTTCTGTGGGCATCGACAAGTGTTAAGAACCCAGCTTACTCTGACACCTTATATGTCGCTCCTCTCATCGGACCTGACACTGTAAGTCATCTTTTCGTTCGATGAGCCTCATGTATTAAGTCTGTGTTGAAGATCAAAAGGCTGTAGTAACGGTTTGGAAGTATATACATAGGCTCTGGATTTTGTAAACAAGCGTTTTCGTTTTTTTGGGTGTGGTTTTAGGTTTCAACCATGCCGGATCAAGCCCTGGAAGCATTCGCAGATCATGGAATCGTGAAGAGGACAATAGATGCGAATGTGTCAGAAGCAGAAGGGATTTACAGTGCACTAGAGAAGCTGGGAATAGACTGGAACAAAGTAGGAGAACAGTTGGAAGACGAAGGAGTAGATTCGTTCAAGAAAAGTTTCGAGAGTCTGCTAGGTACACTGCAAGACAAGGCCAACACTCTCAAACTAGCCAGCCATTGAGGATCATTATGTTTTTGGTGGGTAAACCCTAAAATAAAAAAGAAGAACCTTTGGCTTTTGTTCTTCAAATCTTATGCTTTCTAAAGTTGTTATTATGTCTTTTGCTTGATGTTCCCCATTATGCTTCAGAGGAGTTTATTACTATTTTGCGTAAGTGTAATTTACAATTTCACTAAAAACGATTGGCGATTAAAAACACTCCTTGTCTTTTACTTTTTTCAATCCCTTAAGATAATGTACTAATAATCTAATAATCCAAATACCTAACAAGTAACAACAGTTCATAATTTTGGATTATATGTAATTTTACATCAAAATTGTTGGAATTATAGTGAGAAGCCTAGAAGTCTCTACAAAAATGCTGAGACTTTATCTCTCGACGTACCAAAATTTCGTTATTAAGTTTCAGTCTAATGGCGTCAATTTCGTCCTTTGGCTACTTCCCTCAATCCACAGCGCTCACCGGAACTTCCTCCACCACCGTACGACGCCGCACCATCTCTCTGTTTCTTCTTCCTTCTTCCTTATTCCTTCACTCACTTAAATATCTCATTTTGATTCTCAGAGATTCCGTACGGCTGTGGCTGCTCGGTTAGCTGACCAATCAGATGAATTCTCTCCTCTTCGTTCTTCTGGTTGGTTTCTGCAATTCTAGTTTTCCTTTTCTGTTCGATAGTTTGATTGCCTCAACTGTGAATTTGAAGAATAATTTTGTATTGAAAACAGGTGGGAATTGTGGATGTGTTCATAGTTCTGGAGAGTTTGATCGGAGAAAGTTGTTGGTTTCTTCTGTTGGTTTATTGATTGGAGGCTTGGCATACGATGCTAAAGATGGAGACTTTGCATCAGCTTCTCAATTCGCTGACAGTAAGAATTTCAATTTCTTTTTTTGAGGGCAGAGAATCTTTCTCACGGTTACATTTCGATTACGTTGTTGCTTTGTGGTAAAGTTATTGGCATTTGTAATTTGGAACATTGTTTGATTGCTCTGACGTTGTTCACTGTTAAGAGTTTGGTTGTGAGAGAAAGATGTCTTCTTTAGGTGAAGTTAATTTATCCGTGTCAGTGTTGATATCATCGATATCGCTTTTTCTGAATCAACATTCTTTTTGGTATATTACCTGCGTTCACAGTGCCAGCGCTTAAAGGGAAGGATTATGGCAAAACTAAAATGAAGTATCCAGATTATACAGAAACCCAATCTGGTCTTCAGTATAAGGTCACCCCTCATTAGTCCCATATCTTATACCTTCTTTTGTTTAGACTATGCAGTGATCTTTAACTTGGATATTTGAGATGATGCAGGATTTGCGAGTAGGAACTGGGCCTATAGCAAAGAAGGGAGACAAAGTTGTGGTAAGGAAATTTCTGCATATATATGGTTTGGTATCCTTGGTCTCAACTTTATCTACAAGTTTGCTATGGTTAGAGAATTTGGAGTTTGCTTATAATGTTTCAAAGACCAGAATTTGCTAGTAGTTATAAAAAATTGAGCTGGGTATGTCAGGTTGACTGGGACGGTTACACAATAGGTTACTATGGCCGCATATTTGAAGCTCGCAACAAAACAAAAGGGGGTTCTTTTGAGGTATGAACATGGTTTGGCTCTTGTTTATTTCATGAGCAACAAGGATACGGTCCTTAACCTGTCTGTCCTTTTTGTGAATCTGTAGGGGGACGATAAAGAATTTTTCAAATTTACCTTGGGATCCAATGAGGTGGGTGCAGTATTAAGTTCTTCTAGTTACTATGTCGGTGTTACCAGTTTAAAGCATGGACTCTATTGCTGAGCGTGGAATTGTTTCTTTTTGGATGCTGCATGACTTTGGTGTTCCAGGTGATACCTGCTTTCGAGGAGGCGGTCTCTGGGATGGCTCTAGGTGGTATCAGAAGGTTCAACATCTTTCTAATATCTCTCACTCTACACTTCTTCCATGTGTTTTTCATTCGGAGTTCATATAGTAAACACTAAACATAAACTTACCTCCTTGGATCTTGATTCACATTCATAACCATGAATTGTAGAAGAAGAGATGTCAGTCTCACACAAGTGATTGATGTTAGAATGAATCAGTGTATAATTAGCTTGGTATTGCAGGATAATTGTTCCGCCCGAACTAGGATACCCGGATAATGACTACAACAAGAGTGGCCCGAGGCCGATGACTTTCTCTGTAAGCCTTGTGTTTGTTTTATGTATACATGTATGAGACAGACATAAGTTTTGAATGTTGTCTTTTTATGTTGAGCAGGGACAACGTGCATTAGATTTTGTGCTGAGGAACCAAGGGCTCATAGACAAGACACTTCTCTTTGATGTTGAACTCCTCAAAATTGTACCCAACTGATGTAACATCGACAGTCTACACTCACGTACATATATAAATATATTTATGATGTTTATACTTCATCGGCACATTCGTGTAAATTGAGCTCAGGTTATATATCATATTATAATGTTAGCATTTTTTCGAGTGTGAAGAAAACAAAAAAAACATTAGCCATGCACCACCAATTGTTCATCATGTTAATTGTGTTTCCTCGTGAGATAAGTTTTTATTACATTTCATAGATTTTTTTTCCAAAAAAAATAAATGTGAACACAAAAACCAGTGTAAGCTTATGTTGTTTTGAATTTGTTGAGTAGCCAATGTTGGTTCAGTGTCAGAGTCATCATTAATAAAGATTTCCAAAAAAACAAAACAAGTTGCAGTGACGCATTGTAGAAGTCCTTCAATGAGATTTATGTCTTCCAAGGACAAAACACATAAAATGAATCCACATTTCTCTCTAGATATGTATGCACAAATCAAGGACATAATTCGTCTCTCTTGAACGTTGAAACTGTGGACATCATGGGACTCCACGTGCAATAAATGCAAGTCCTATATCTACCACTTACCAGCTAAGCTCCGTCTATTTAATTCCATCTTCCCATTTTAAGCTACTGCATTTATACATTTCTCTAACCAATCCTCACACATCATTTTCTGCTTACAAATTTTGTTTGGTTGAATCACAATTATTTCCTTTATTAAGTTAAGCTTTCTTTACTATTTTTTTGGCACTGTAAAGCTTTCGATTTCCATGGTTTTATGAGATAATATCAAGATTATGGTTGCTTCGGAGATTAAATCCCCGGTGAGTGTCCCCGAGACGCCGGGAAGCTCCTCTGTGCATCATAGGAAGCAGTTAAGTGTGTTCTTCATAGAGTCAGATAACAGACGTCTTGCTCTTGGCCGTGGCTATACCGGAGGAACCACTCCGGTTAACATCCATGGCAAACCCATCGCCAATCTTTCCAAAACCGGTGGTTGGATCGCAGCTCTCTTCATTTTTGGTAACATTTATTTCACTTGCGTCTAGATTATCAGTAGTTCTTACTTGCAGTGCAGCTTAGTTTTTGTGGTATGGTTGCAATGTTTAGGAAATGAAATGGCAGAGAGAATGGCGTATTTCGGACTATCGGTGAACATGGTGGCGTTCATGTTCTATGTAATGCATAGGCCTTTTGAGAGTTCATCAAACGCAGTCAACAACTTCCTTGGCATCTCTCAAGCCTCCTCTGTTCTTGGTGGCTTCTTAGCCGACGCTTACTTGGGTCGATACTGGACTATTGCCATCTTCACTACCATGTATCTTGTCGTAAGTAGTACAGTTTTTGTTCTCTGTATCATTAAACATATATTAAATTTGAGCAAGGCATATTGGTATACTAAAATTTGGTTCGGTTTTAGATTAAATTTGAACAATATGGTGTAAATACGCAAGACTGAAACATAAGTTATGTGATGGATATTTTAAAATCTCTCTTTTTTTCGCATGTGAGAAGGGGTTGATAGGAATAACATTGGGGGCAAGTTTGAAGATGTTCGTACCAGACCAGAGTAACTGTGGCCAGTTATCATTGCTCTTAGGAAATTGTGAAGAAGCCAAATCTTGGCAAATGCTTTATCTCTACACAGTTCTCTACATAACCGGATTCGGAGCTGCTGGTATAAGGCCATGTGTTTCCTCATTTGGTGCTGACCAGTTTGATGAGAAGAGTAAAGACTACAAGACACATTTAGACCGTTTCTTCAACTTCTTCTATCTATCAGTCACTTTAGGTGCAATCATTGCCTTCACTTTGGTGGTATATGTTCAAATGGAACTTGGTTGGGGTATGGCTTTTGGCACATTGGCCGTAGCTATGGGGATTTCTAATGCTCTGTTCTTTGCTGGTACACCGCTTTATCGGCATAGGTTGCCTGGTGGTAGTCCCTTGACTAGGGTAGCTCAGGTCTTAGTTGCCGCTTTCCGCAAACGAAATGCAGCTTTTACTAGCAGTGAATTCATCGGTCTTTACGAAGTTCCGGGTTTGAAATCTGCTATTAATGGCAGTCGTAAAATCCCTCATTCCGATGATTTCATGTAAGCTTTATACCTCTGCGTCCCGGCCTTCTGTTTTCGGATTTTTTGTTTATGAATAGTAACCCAAATAAAACTTAATCTAGTACTGATCAGTTTGTATGGATTCATATGCAGATGGCTAGACAAGGCGGCACTTCAGCTGAAAGAAGATGGATTGGAGCCATCTCCATGGAAGCTATGCACGGTAACACAAGTAGAGGAAGTGAAGATTCTGATCAGACTGATTCCAATCCCAGCATGCACTATAATGCTGAGTCTGGTCCTGACAGAGTATCTTACACTCTCAGTGCAACAAGCTTACACACTCAACACACACATTCAACACCTCAAGCTTCCAGTGACGTGCATGCCAGTCTTCCCAGGCCTCAGCATTTTCCTCATTCTCTCCCTTTATTACTCAGTCTTCGTCCCTATCACCAGAAGAATCACTGGCAATCCCCATGGTGCTTCCCAGCTTCAAAGAGTGGGCATAGGGCTAGCTGTTTCAATCATATCAGTAGCTTGGGCTGGACTATTCGAGAACTACAGGAGACATTACGCGATACAACATGGATTCGAGTTCAACTTCTTGACCCAAATGCCTGATCTAACCGCGTACTGGTTGTTAATCCAGTACTGTCTCATCGGAATCGCAGAGGTTTTCTGCATCGTAGGGCTATTGGAGTTCCTTTACGAGGAAGCTCCTGATGCTATGAAGAGTATTGGTTCGGCTTACGCTGCTTTAGCAGGCGGGTTAGGATGTTTTGCTGCCACCATTTTGAACAATATTGTCAAGGCTGCGACTCGGGACTCAGATGGGAAATCGTGGTTGTCGCAGAACATAAACACGGGGAGATTCGACTGTTTGTACTGGTTGCTCACACTTCTGAGCTTTTTGAATTTCTGTGTATTCCTTTGGTCAGCTCACAGGTACAAGTACAGGGCTATTGAGTCTGAGGAAGACAAGAGTATAGCTGTTCTTTAAAGACACCACTTCTGTGTTCCGTTCTCATATTATTCTTTTTAAAAAAACAGCAGTAACTAATTGTATCTTCTTGTTTTGTTTTCCTATAGCTAATGTTTAAGCGTGTACAATCCGGGATTGTTCGTTTGTAAGAAGACCATAAAATTAAGTCCTTCAAACGACGTATCTTTGCCAATTTCCAATGCATCCACTGAGAAACAAAGCTGGGAAATGAAAACACTGTTCCACAAATTCTGTTACAAAAAGGGTCGAAATATACTAATCCTACGACTGTCTAAATATACCTCAGCCCTTTCATATATTGTTGCCTAGATATCACATACTGAGCCGCAGAGTAAACAATGCCTAAAACTCCCAGAACCCGAACTTGAAACACGTCCGTTATTATTACGGCTGCAAAGCTAAGTGGCACTGTCAGCATCGGTGACGCGTCTGTGTGTTTGGTGGTGTAAGTCCAAACGTACCTGTTGAATATAATGTGACCTGGTGCTGTGAGTATTAGGAGAGCCAGGTTCTTCACCGCAAAAAACCATTCACGGCCTCCAATTTCTACTCCCCAACCTGTGTTTCCACCAAACCAAACTTCTTCCCATACAGTGTAGAGAGAGGATAATGCCAAATATGTTGATATTGCTACTGTAACCGGGAAGTATCTCTGTTTATCACCAAACCCGGATAAGAGGTCAGAGTCTTGGTTCAGGAGAAGTAAGATCGGAGCCAGGAAGAATATCGCTTGGCTTGAGCCGCCGGAGAGGTGGATGTTGAGGATTAAGCATATGGCAAAGCACATGATGGTAGCGACATTACCAACAGAGGGCATCCATGCCGCTCCCTCTTCTGACATTTTCTCTACTGCAAAGCTTTGGATCGAGGTGGCTCGGCGTTGCTGCATCAACCTCATTCGTGTCGGGAAAATCCCTCTTGTGCCGCCTTGGTTTTTTGACTGACCAGTCCTCTCAGAGAATTTCTCACGCAAAAGCGAAGTGAGCTCAAATTTAATCAGGAGAGCTATAAGCATAAATATCGCTGCATAGAGACCTAGAAGAGATGTTCTTGCACCTTCAATGGCCAACATGGTTGTGACTTTCTTATCCTCCTCCCTTGCGTCCCACCCCCAGGCAACATTTTCGTTGAGATCGTTTTTTATTCTGACTTGCCCTTCTAACAAATATGTCACAGGAAATAGAGCCACGAGAAGAGCAAACACCCAGGGAAGCAGCTTCGTGCTTGAGGCAGATGGAAAATGGGTGAAGATGACAAAAACTGATGCACACACCATTGTTACAACGATCAGGGCATGTAGAACAGCAGCTTGTAGAAAGAACTCTGCAGATATATAAACACCAAGAGCTAAACCCATGGCAATGGAGTAAAATGCTCTCAGTTCTACTACATATTTGATTGGGATAAGAGATGTGGCAGCAGCAAGAATCAACAGGAGTGACACAATGAGCAACCAAGACGGCCAAGTCGGTTTGGATGCCATGAATCCATAGATGGAGATGTCATCAGCTGACTGGCGAGCGGCCTTGATCATGTCTGAATGGTAACTCCACGTCATAGGCATCGGTGGCTGCATCAGAATAAACATGCATCCAGTTGCCACTACTAATACCAAGCTTCTCTTAGCTGACTGAAAAAATAATAAAATTATCATGGTCAGTATAAAGCAACAATTGAACTCTCTTTTTAGTAGTTGATCAAAAAAAAAAAAAGAGAACTCTCTTTTTAGTATTTAAACCCTTTAAAACAAGACTTTAGTTACAGCAAGACTACAACTAGAGACAGTCTTACTACTCCATGGAGTTTACGTGGAGGTTTATAACATGAATATTTTCAAGAATACAGGTAAATAGAGCAATTTTCCTTTAAAACGTCAATAAATCTTTTTATCATGCTTTAGATCCATGATGCAACCTATGGTAGTTTGACAAATTCATAACATGTTAAATGACCAGCTTGCTAAGAAATGCTGCTGACTTTAGGTCCACCTAAGAGTCTTGTCAGAGAACACTTTCTTAGGTAGCAATGATAACTGGCTTGACGCACAAATCAGACAGAAATACATCAAACGAGACATAAGAAAATAGTGTAGAAGACATACCAGGACATGCGAAAAGTGGAGGGCAACAATTGGTATACAGGCCAGACCAATTAAAACGATGCAGGAACCAAGAAGCAAACCATCAGACGGAGGTCTTCCATTCCACCACTGTAGAGCATCAAATATTGTTTCCCGGCAAAACCAAACAGAGACAGCAACCACTACGGCATGAGCATAACCTTGCCATGGCTTCATTTTAGAGGCAGATTTCGACTTCTCCCTGCACATTCCACCAATGAAATTAATTAAAATCAGTTTTCAATTCAAGATGAGACAATGCTTGAAGAAGTTATTGCCCAGAACATACTTGTATAGCAGTAAGGGAGGGGAAACCGCCAGTAATAGAGCTGCAGACACCCATACAATTGATTTCGATGATAGGAAGAGCATAGCCAACTTTGCTGAATACAGACAGGTCAAGATCCAGACTGCCTTTTGTCCAATTCGGTGGTCAGCAAACAGTCTTCTCACTACAGCCAATCCTATTAGCGTCGTCAAGATAACCATGTAGCTAGGGTACATCACATCGTCTTCCATTCCATAATAGTATATGCTTGAGTAATTGAAAAAGCGGTCCTCGATGTAACACAGCAATAATGCGTGGGTCACCATACCAGCTTCAGTCAGGAAGTGAAATTTTGAAGGGAGAAGAACAAGACCCGGGATCACCATGGCTATGATAATGTTGGCCACTATAAGCTTACAGAATGATTTGAGGAACATGCCGGCTAACCATATGTTTAAATCCCAGTAATTATGCATTACGAACCATATAACCATTAAGCTTCCAAGAGCAACAAATGCAAAGTAAGAGGGCACACTTTTCTTTGTAAAAAAACGAGCAAAATAAAGGCCAGCAACTGCAGGAAGCGGAGTAAACTGCAAGATAAACAGAGAATGTGAAAATTCATTGTTACTATTGAGGTGATCATAAATCAAAGACAGGTCATCAGAATGAGGCAATTTATGGATTACAATGTGTCAACTTTTAGAAAGGAAACCTTCATAGATTGACACATGGTTTACTTGAAAGTGGCAAACAGTTAAGCAAGCAGAAAATTCTACAAGACTATTTGAAGATGACATCTGACACATACAAGTCAACTTTCTTCAACTAACAAATACTGGGCGGATTGAAAAGAATCACCGCCCGAGGAGGCACAACAACATATGCCTCCGTCTATATGTCACACATGTAGTTAGAATGACAACTTATAGGACCATGTAACATTTCAAATTTTAAACAAATATATGCGAAGTTATAAAGTTTTTGTAAACAATTTGCTGTGCAAATTTGGAATTACATCCTTCAATAGCTTTATACCGCCGAGTCAGTCATACATAAAAAAAATACAATAACTTGTTCATTCCTACGACCAGCTCTTAAATAACATACTACTCTGATAGGTTGCAATATGCTGGAATGAAATCCATGGGATACCTACTCGTCTTATTGCAATCAAAATTTGACTACAGGAAAGCTCAAGAAATAGTAATAGAAGCTGTGTGCAACGGGGAGTAAAATACTTACCAGAACTGGAAACCCTACAACGATAGCTCCTGCAGAACTCACAATCACAGACAAAGCTGTGAAAAAGGCTGAGCTAAGAGCACTCGAGATCATTCCAAGAACAGAAGCACCAGCGCCAGCAGCACCTCCAAGCATTGTTATAGTCACCAGAAGGTAGTTCAATGGAGGGGGCACTTGAATATACTTCCCAAAAGAGCGGAAAACAACTCTAATCTCCAAACAGATCACAATAATGACCATGGCGATGGCCCCATTCACAATCCGAATACTCTGCAGCTGATGGGAATCCTTGGTAACCCACCAAAGACCACCTCTTGTCGAAGCATAGAGCTGGAACAGGAAAGGGATAAAGAACAGAAGCAGTAAATCGCAAACTGAAGCAGCTGATGAGAATATCACAGAGTAATGTGACGCCACGTGAAAGAGAAGCGGCATAAACATCAAATTCAGTGAAAGGAAACAGCTCTCGAGCTGTCCAAGGATAAAGCTATCATCAGGGATCTCTCCTCCATGATACTTAACTTCCTGCTTGGTCTTGAATGAAGAAACTCTAGGAATAGCGAAGATCCAGTAGAAGACGCAGGCGAACAAGAGGAAATAGTAAGAAGAGTTGTTCATCCCAACGGCAGAGATAGTAGCCCATGCGAATAACGAAGAGGCGGTGAAAGGGACACAGGCGAACAAGAGACGTTCCAGAGCGACAACAATGGAAGGATTTTCCAGCTGAAGCCATTTGAATTGGAGCGAAGTCCAGCAACCGATGAGGAAAGTAGTCTTAGCGCAGAGAAAAGCCGCGAGCAAGCCGAGAGGGACGGAATTGAAGGAGGAAAGGAGAGAAGAGGAGAAGAAGAAAGAGATCTGAGCAGCGATCAGCGACATCCATATACCGAGGAAGCCTCCGAATTTGACATTGAGAGAATCGACGATATAGGATATGAGGAGGCCGATTGTGAGTGTAGCGACAACCGGAGCGCCGCCGAGGTCGAGGAGGAAGGCGGCGCAAGGGACAAGAGCAATTGCGATCCGTCCATTGTAGGCGAAGGAAGACGGAGAGAATCGAGAGTTGTTGGATCTCGAAGTAGGAGTAGCTCGATCGATGAAGTTTCTGGTTGAGGCAGGGCTCATGTGAGGGGAGTAAGAGGATGAAGACTGAGTAGGTTCACTGGTGGGAGAGGTTATATGCGGCCGGAACAGCCGCGGCTGCAGCTCCGGTGGCATCATCGTTGCCGGAAGTTTTCTTTGGAATACGGATAGATGGCGAATCTCGCCGTTTACTGATGAAGAAAGGATCTGTGTGTTGATTTCGCGGAAACGGTGACGTGTCCGGAAGAGCGATAGCCCTTGGATCATGCTAGTGGGGCCCGCTAATCTTATTGGCTCTCATAGGTCCGCGTCCACTGAATAGTGGCTCTCAGAAGTCACAAGCTAAAACGCTGTCGTATTCATGGAGTGACGAGTGGGCTGAGGAGTGAAAACGCGACTTTTCGAGTCTACTGTTAAGCCATTCATAGAACATTGTCGAACCAAATAAGAAAAAAACTCGACAATGGACTTATAATATTCGATAATTTGTATGATAAATCAGGAAATATATTGTGTATGTTAACGTGTCCTTTGTGTTTATTGGAATATATAGCCAATTAAGTTATTTGTTACGGGATATATGTTATTCTTTAATTATTAATTACCCTTTCTTCAAGTCTCACACATTATGTAACGGCGGTTTTAACGGCTGGAATGTAGCTCATGTAGCTCCCACGACGGATTTTTCCGGCTAAGAAACTTGGAAACAACGTTGGACTCCAATATCTTCAAGGCTTCTTCATGCGTCACTGACCTTGGAGTCTTATACTGACTCACAGAAGAGCCTCTAGACAAGAAGAATTCCATGAGCTCGTCGAAAGCGCCAGGTTTAACAACCTTGATCTCAAGTGGTCCAATGATCTTATCATTTTTTCGTCCTTTTCTGTAGACAGAGTCAAGAGACTCCTCAATGGTTAAGCAGCATTCCTCCAAGACATAGGAGTTGGGGTCGAGCTTCGCGTTCTTAAATTTGCTCCCGAGTTCCCAATAGAGCACATAGTGTCCTGGCAACGAGGAGAGATCCACACGGCTAGTGAAATCCATGAGCATTAGGTCATGTGGCTCGAGCAGGAGACTCGCGTTTTTCACGGCCTTGAGGAGGTCTTCTTCGTAGGTCTTGCTCAAGTCGATGCTCAGAACTACTTTCTGTCTTCCTACGAAATAAAATTGTGGCGCATTGTTGTGGAAACCAGTCACTCGTAAAATATCTCCTAAACGGTACCTATAGAGACCTGCCAATCATACATATATCTTGTGAGAAAAACAACATATAGAGTGAAAAACATTATGTCATTTATTGGTTTCTCAAGCAAAGGCTTGATCATAAATAAATTAAAAACCCTAAGACGACATTTAATTAGAAACGGAGAGTAAAAGAAACTTACCAGAAAACGTTGTGACAAGAAGTTCATAATCATGGCCAATTTTAACATCGACGAGATCGACCACCACAGGAACAAGGCCAGCATCTTGACGGTCTTTCACGACCTCTATGAACTCAAAATACCCCATACTTGGAATGATGGTGTACGACACATCACTAGGCTTAGACAGAGGATTGAGATTGATACCAATGAAACATTCGGAGCTGCCATACCAAGATGAAACCAAAGGAAGACCACCACCATAAAATTCAAGCAACGGAATGTACTGTGCCATGGTGCCGGTAATGATGGCTTCTATACATTTTGCGTTTGGCCATAGTCTCCTCAATATTGCCTCCCATGAGGTTTTACTGCATTCTTGTTCGATCAGGTTCGCTAGGTCCGGATTTGGAGCGGTTAGGAACTTACCGATCCCTGAAACACATTGGGCGTCTGTGATCCAGTCGCTGAGAAGGCCAGTCCGTATGTTTGAGCATAACTCATGCCAATGATCTTCCAAAAACTTGATTACTTTGAGAAAGGAAGAAGCATAGGGTGCACCTAGGCGAGCTACATTTTCGCGTTGTAGAAGCCCACAAAGCAATTGGCAGTACATGCCTTGATTAGTGTCTTCACAAATGGCAATCGTATGCGGGCTTATTTGTACTCGATCCCTGTAAATCATGTAACAAACACAATGAAGAAACACTAACAGAAAGAGTGGACTATGTAATGTAATGTGAGAGCAAAGGTTTTCTTGATTTACCAAAGAAAAGAGTTGGTTGGGTTCACGCTTTTCAAAACACAAGTTATCATAAACCTGACCATCAATCCAGAGGCAGTCTCGCTTTCTCGGGTCACAAAATAAAACATGAGAGATTTGCCTTGAGTAAGCCCTTCGATGTGCCTGCCAACAATAACAACAACGGGTTTGGGATTTACTTACTCTTTTTTTGGTATCAACAAAAAAGCAACAACTTGGAGTTTTGAACTCTTTACTTGAAGACTAGAGGTGCATAGAGAAATCCAAACAATATCCTCTGTTCCAATTCCTCTGCTGTCAGAGGAATCAACTTTGGAATACCTCCTGAAGTTCCCGTGCTGCACAAACAATCACTCCCTTAAGTCTTTACACATTATACACTTCAATTTAATCTACACTCACAAACTTCTATTTGTAAAAAAAAGGAAATTAAGAGTATTGTTTTAAAGGTACGTGGCCAAGAGTAGACTGATGGGTCGATCACAAATGAGATCAGACGGCTCTCCATCAGCGATACGATCGATATGAGGCTTAATATCTTCATAGGTCACAATGGGTAGGTTCTTCTTGAAGCTCTGCTTATCGAGTTGACCGTTGAGGAAACCTCTAAGGTACTCGGTCTGAGCATTACGTGAAAGTATTGCTTCCAACACAGAATCTTGAATTTTCTTTACGTTGGTCGTCACATCCTCAAGAACAGACATGGTAGCTATTGGGTTTGTTGGATCGAACTTTGGCAACATGATTGCTGCTTTTTTATTGTCTGCAACAACAAAAACAAAAAGCAAAAGACTAACGGTTAAAGTAAAGTCTAATCACTTGTGGATCACGAAATTGCTTACAAAAGAGTGAAAGAAGAAACCTCTGTTCTGGCTGCAGTGGATTGTCTCTGGCCTCTCTCTCGCTGCAGATAAATGGTGTGATAAAGTGGCAGAAAGTTCGTGTGCCGGAAATTGAGGATGAGTTTCCGACAGGGACGAGGAGGCAAGTTAAGCATTATGGATTCAGTTGACAGTTGACACCAAACAATGTTTTGAAGATCTATCGAATTTGTGAGTTTGACCCACTAAAACAAACGTGAAGATTATTCAACTTTAAAGGAACCCAGTAATTTGACCTAGCACAGTAGTATAATTGTGAGCAACATGATTATTGACGTTTCGTTTTCTATCGAAATTTAAAATTGATTTCTCGACTAAACGTAGTTAGAATGTGGGAAAAGAAAGTAAAAAAAATGCATTTGGTCAACTAAAGAAAAACTTAAAAGCAGAGCATTTGTTGGCTGGAAAAAAACAGAGTGCCTAGAAACTATATTTTTTCAATTTTTAGAAGGATATTTTGTAATAAAATTTTAAAGAGTAAACGTTTATTTTTGTCAACAGAGTATATATTTCGTAATACAACTATGACAAACCTGGAAATATTTTTAGATTAAGAAAATTCTTGTCAAATAATATGAACAGAATATTATTATTGAATTGTGTTTCATATGACGATACATAATCCATTAACTTAAGGCTAACACTCACATAATATAAACTTTTCTAAACCCATAAAGTAAATATGCTAAGATAATATTTCGGAGATCTAGAGAATTCTTCTTTCGGGTTCACGGACTCAAAGTACATCTTGCTACTCAAGTTATCCTCAATAATTCTTAAATAATGTTCTCCTGCCCTCAAATCTCATAGATATCTGCCGTTTTACCGGCCGGAGTGAAGCTCATGTAACTCCCACGACGGAATTTTCCGGCTAAGAAACTCGGATTCAACGTTGGCCTCCAATATCTTCCAGGCTTCTTCAATTGTCACCGACCTCGGTGTCTTGTACTGACTCACAGAAGAGCCTCGAGACAGAAAGAAGTTCATGAGCTTGTCGAAAGCGCCAGGCTTAACAACCTTAATCTCAAGTGGTCCAATGTTCTTATCATTCTTTCGTCCTTTTCTGTACACAGCGTCGAGAGACTCCTCAACAGTGAAGCAGCATTCTTCCATGACATCGCTGTTAGGCTCGAGCCTTGAGTCCTTGACTTTGCTCCCGAGTTCCCAATAGAGTACATAGTGTCCTGGAAACGAGGACGAATCTACACGGCTAGTGAAATCCATGAGCATCAGGTCATGTGGCTCCAGCAAGCGCTTTGCGTTTGTCACTGCCTTGAGGAGGTCTTCTTCGTAGGTCTTGTCCATATCGATGCTCAGAACAACTTTCTGTCTTCCCACGAAACGAAAATGTGGCGCATTGTTGTAGAAACCAGTCGCTCTTAAAACGTCCCCCACACGGTACCTATATAGACCTGTAAAAACATATATAGATCTTGTAGAAACGTATAGATTTTCGATACACACTAAGAAAAACGAAGACTGAAAAATAATTTTAAAAAGACATTTATTTTGAAACAATGACTTACCGGAAAACGTTGTGACAACAGGTTCATAATCATGGCCGATTTTAACATCGACAAGATCGACAACCACAGGTTTCGCTGTGGGATCATGACCAGCTTCTTGATGGTCTTTCTCGACCTCTAAGAACTCGAAGTATCCCATACATGAAATGATGGTGTACGACACATCACAAGGCTTACACAGAGGATTAAAGTTGACACCCATGAAACATTCAGAGCTGCCGTAGAACGATGAAGTCAAAGGAAGACCACCGCTATAGAATTCCAGCAATGGAATGTACTGTGCCATGGTGCCTGTAATGATGGTTTCGATGCATTTTGCTTTTGGCCATAGTCTCCTCACTATTGCCTCCCATGATGTTTGACTGCATTCTTGCTCGATCAGGCTCGCTAGTTCCGGATCAGGAGCAGTGAGGAACTTACCGATCCCTGAAACACATTGGGGGTCTGTAATCCAGTCGCTGAGATGGCCAGTCCTTATGTTTGAGCAAAACTCAGGCCAGTGATCTTCCAAGAACTTGATTACTTTGAGGAAGGATGAAGCAAAGGGTGCACCGAGGCGAGCAACATTATCTCTTTCAAGAAGCCCACAAAGCAATTGGCAGTACATGCTCTGAGTAGTGTCTGCACAAGTCGTAATCACATGCGGGCTTATATGTAATCGATCCCTGTACATCATATAACACACACAGTAAAGAAACACTCAAACACTAGCAGTACCAAAGAGCTTGTTTACCCCCGGGATTGGTCAGGCACTTCGGTTAAGTTCTTGTGGAAAGACTGAATTATGTAATGTAACGTGCAAGTAAGGGTTTTATTGACTTACCAAAGAAATGAACTGGTTGGTTTAACGCTTTTCAAAAAACTAGTTACCATAGTCCTGACCATCAACCCATTGGCAGTCTTGCTTTCTCGGGTCACAAAATAAAATATGAGAGATTTTCCTTCGCTAAGCCCATCGATGTGCCTGCAAACAGTAACAACAACGGACTTGGGTTTTACTACTTACTCTTTATGGTATCAACAAAAGAGACACACCTTGGAGTTTGGAACTCTTTACTTGTTGAGTAGAGGTGCATAGAGAGAAGAAAACGACATCCTCTGTTCCAAATCCTCTGTTGTCAAAGGAATTAACTTTGGAACTCCTCCTGAAGTACCGGAGCTGCAAATGCAATCACTTCCTTAAGTCTTTACAGATTTTATAATAAACTATACTCTAATTTAATCTACATTATCAAACATAACTCAAGTATTGAACCAAATGGGGCAAATCTTATTTAGGTTCTGTTAGATTTCAAGTTTCCTCTGAACTTCAAATCAAGATCTTGCATTTAACTTTAACATGCAAGCTTTTAAATTATTTTGAAGGTACCTGGTCAAGAGTACACTGATAGGTCGATCACAGATTAGATCAGACGGCTCTCCATTAGCGATACGATCGATAAAAGGCCTAATATCTTCGTAGGTCACAACAGGTACGTTGTTCTTGAAGCTCTGCTTATCGACTTGACCGTTGAGGAAACCACTAACATACTCCGTACGAGCATTACGTGAAAGTATTGCTTCCAATATGGAATCTTGAATCTGCTTTACGTTGGTGGTCAAATCCTCAAGAAGAGACAGACAAGCTTTTTGGTCTGTTGGATCGAACTTTGGCAACATGATTGCTTACTGCTGTTTATTGTCTGCAAAAACAAAAAGCAAAACCTCTGTTCTGGATTAGCTCTGGCCCCTCTCTCTGTCGCTCTCTCTAAGCTTCAAAACTTTGGAGGAGAGATTGGATAAAACAGACCAAAGGTGTGATGTGGCGAAATGTTATGGTGTCGGCAATTGTGGATTAGTTGATTTTGTTTCTTTCTCATCAGAAAGAGGATTTAACAAAGGATGAGAAAACGAATCCAACTTGTGTACTACGAGGAGATAAAAGCTTTCATTGGGTATTGACTATTGACACATGTATTTGTTTTATTCAAACTCTTTTTGACATTAGATTTTTAGTGCATGTACAAAACGTAGTCATTTTATAAATTTAATACAGTTTTTAAACAAATACCTTTTTATTTTTACTATTTAAGTTGTAATTAGAACAAAATTAAAAAGTATAATAAATATTTACATAGTTTTTTAATATATGTAAAACATGCCAAAATGATATTTTATGAATAAAATATGATTTTGTGATCTTTCCATATTTTTGCCTCGTGTAACGTTTTTGACCAGTCCTAAAGTTTTTAAGCGACATGTACCTCTCAGCTTTTGAAATACCACAGACAAAAACCATGTGATAAGGCCAGTCAAAAATCTGGCGGTAGTAGAGGGTTTTGGATGGTTACAACTTACAAACACTTAATGGTATACTCCTATTTGATATCCCATTTTATAAAAGATTGTTACACTATTTTAGCTTTGACTGGTTGAACAAGTGAGAGTAATTTTCTCATCATTGCTAAGTTTTATTTTAGGTTCTACAATGTTTCACCCTTCTTAAGTATCCTACGCTGAAGTAAAAAAAAAAAAATTGTGATCGCTGTCTTATCGGCTGGAGTACAGTTCATGTAGCTCCCACGATGGAGTTTTCCGGCTAAGAAACTCGGAAACAACGTTCGACTCCAATATCTTCACGGCTTCTTCATTCGTCACCGACCTCGGCGTCTTGTACTGACTCACAGAAGAGCCTCGAGACAGAAATAAATTCATGAGCTCGTCGAAAGCGCCAGGTTTAACAACCTTAATCTCAAGTGGTCCAATGTTCTTATCATTCTTTCGTCCTTTTCTGTACACAGCGTCAAGAGACTCCTCAATGGTGAAGCAGCATTCCTCCAAAACATTCGGGTCGAGCTCAAGCTTTGTGTCCTTGACTTTGCTCCCGAGTTCCCAGTAGAGCACGTAGTGTCCTGGAAACGAGGACGAATCCACACGGCTAGAGAAATCCATGAGCATTAGGTCATGTGGCTCGAGCAGGAGCTTCGCGTTTGTCACTGCCTTGAGGAGGTCTTCTTCGTAGGTCTTGTCCATGTCGATGCTCAGAACAACTTTCTGTCTTCCCGCGAAATGAAATTGTGGTGCATTGTTGTAGAAACCAGTCACTCTTAAAACGTCCCCTAAACGGTACCTATACAAACCTGTAAATTATATATAGATCTTGTGAGAAACAAAAAGAATTTTGATACAAATTAAGAAAAGAATTCACATGTCATTTAATTTGAAATTGAGAGAGTAAACAAGAAAAAAAATACTTACCAGCAAACGTTGTGACAACAGGTTCGTAATCATGGCCGATTTTAACATCGACAAGATCGACTACAACAGGTTTCTCGGCAGGATCTTGACCAGTTTCTTGATAGTCTTTTCCGACCTCTAAGAACTCGAAATACGCCATACATGGAATGATGGTGTACGACACATCACTAGGCTTACTCAGAGGATTGAGATTGAGACCGATGAAACATTCAGAGCTGCCATAAAAAGTTGAAATCACAGGAAGACCACCGCTATAGAATTCCAGTAATGGAATGTACTGTGCCATGGTACCGGTAACAATGGATTCGATGCATTTTGCGTTTGGCCAAAGTCTCTTCACTATTGCCTCCCATGAAGTTTTACTGCATTCTTGCTCAATCAGGCTCGCTAGTTCCGGATCAGGTGCAGTGAGGAATTTACCGATCCCTGAAACACATTGGGGGTCTGTAATCCAGTCACTGAGACGGCCAGTCCTTATGTTTGAGCAAAACTCAGGCCAGTGATCTTCCAAGAACTTGATTACTTTAAGGAAAGATGAAGCAAAGGGTGCACCAAGGCGACCTACATTATCTCGTTGTAGAAGCCCACAAAGCAGTTGGCAATACATACTCTGAGTAGTATCTGAACAAGTCGAAATTGCATGTGGGCTTATCTGTGATTGATCCCTGTAAATCACATATAACAAACAAAGTAAAGACACAGTAGCAGCATGTTTACCCCCGGAATTAGTCTAACAGAAAGAATGAATTGTGTAATGTAACGTGGGAGCGAACGTTTTGTTGATTTACCAGATAAAAGAGTTAGATGGCTTCAAGCTTTTCAAAACACAAGTTATCATAGTCCTGACCAGTATCCCAGAAGCAGTCTCGCTTTCTCGGGTCACGAAATATAACATGAAAGATTTTCTTTCTCTAATCCCCTCGACGTACCTGAAAACCGTAGATACAATGAGTTTTGGGTTTTAGTTTGTTGAAGATATTGCTACTTAATATTCCTATTTAACTAAGCTAAGGGCTTAATGTTGTTTGTGTTTTGTCTCTGTCCCTTTTGGTCTTTTCCTTTACCTGTTCCATTAGGTCTCGACTCTTCTTCTTTGTATAAGTAGCTAAAACACTCGTAATGAGAAATCAGACAAAACCTTATCTTTATATCTTGCTTCTTGATTTTGTCATGGTATCAGAGCATAATTCTGGGGTTTTCACTTAATTTCAACGGTTTGTAAGCTATCTCTGGAGCAATGGCTGCAGCTCCTCCGCCTGCTCCTCCGAATCCTCTCGTTCATGAAGTCCGGCGAACAATTTCGCCGTATGACCTAACGGCAACTGATAATTCTGGAGCTGTGATCTCCCACCCGATCTTGAAGCCAAACAACTACGATGAATGGGCTTGTGGTTTCAAGACAGCATTGCGCTCAAGGAAGAAGTTTGGGTTTCTTGACGGCTCCATTCCTCAACCGCCGCCGGAATCTGCAGATCTTGAAGACTGGTTGACGATTAATGCTTTGCTTGTTTCTTGGATGAAGATGACGATTGACCCTGCGCTTTTGATGAATATCTCCCACCGTGATGTGGCTAGAGATCTCTGGGAACACATTCGAAAACGATTCTCAGTTTCTAGTGGTCCAAAGAATCAGAAGATGAAGGCTGATCTTGCTACTTGTAAACAAGAGGGTATGACTGTAGAAGGATACTATGGAAAGCTCAACAAGATTTGGGATAATATCAACAACTACCGTCCTCTTCGAACTTGCAAATGTGGCAGATGTGTGTGTAATTTAGAAGCAGAACAAGAGAAAGATAGAGAAGATGACATGGTTCAACAATTTCTGTATGGTCTTGATGAAACACAGTTTCATACGATTCGGTCTAGCTTGACGTCACGTGTGCCACTTCCTGGCCTAGAAGAAGTCTACAACATCGTAAGACAGGAAGAGGACATGCTGAGCAACAGGCACTCTAGAGAAGAAAAACCCGATGTTACTGCGTTTGCAATTCAGTCTCGTCCAAGGATTGATTCTGGTTCTGCAAAGTTTCAAAACAAGACTGTCTGCAAACACTGTAATCGTGGTGGTCACTCACCGGAGAACTGTTTTGTTATCATAGGATATCCGGAGTGGTGGGGTGATAGACCACGAGGACAATCTGGTCGAGGTAGAGGACGATCTGGTCCAGGGTTTAATGGAGGACAGACTCGCAATCCAATCTCTTATGCGAATGCTGTCACGACTGGGCTGTCCTCTGTTGTTCGGGCTAATCGAGTTATCACTGATCGCGATCGAGATGCAGTAAGTGGACTCACAGATGATCAGTGGCGTGGTGTTGTTAAGCTCTTGAATGCTGGAAAAAGTGATGAGAACGACATCAAAACCAATGAACATGGACATGAAACTTTAACCGGTACGTGTTCTAATTTCTCTTCTTGGATCTTAGATACAGGGGCGTCTCACCATATGACAGGAAAACTGCATTTGTTGACTGATATGCGTAAGATTGCTCCGGTTCTGATTATATTGGCTGATGGGAACAAGAGAGTGGCTGTGAGTGAGGGAACAGTTCGCCTTGGTTCACATCTGATTTTGAAGTCTGTTTTCTATGTCAAGGAATTGACCACGGATTTAATCTCTGTTGGACAAATGATGGATGAGAATTACTGCGTTTTACAGCTTGCTGATCACTTTCTTGTGATACAGGACCGCACTACGAGGACGGTGATTGGAGTTGGTAAAAGAGAGAATGGAAGCTTTTGTTTTAGAAGTATGGAGTCAGCAGCAGCAGTGAGCACAAGTGTTAAAGGCTCATATGATCTTTGGCATAAAAGATTGGGTCATGCATCAAGAAAAGTGATTGGTTTGCTTCCAACCGATTTTTTGTCTAGCAGTAGAGATTTTTTGGACAGTGTATGTGACATATGTATGAGAGCTAAGCAAACTCGTGAAACATTTCCTTTAAGTGATAATAGAAGCTTGGAATTGTTTGGTCTTATACATTGTGATGTTTGGGGACCGTATAGGACTCCTTCTCATTCAGGGGCTCGCTATTTCTTGACGATAGTTGATGATTTCTCACGGGGTGTGTGGATCTACTTGATGGTTGATAAGAGTGAGACGCAGAAACACTTAAAAAGCTTCTTTGCCCTTGTTGAATGTCAATTTGATACACGGATCAAGACTGTGAGAAGTGATAATGGAACCGAGTTCATGTGTATGCGGGATTATTTTGTACAACGCGGGATTCATCATGAAACATCGTGCGTTGGTACTCCGCATCAAAATGGAAGGGTCGAAAGAAAGCATCGCCACATCTTGAACATTGCTCGCTCTTTGCGGTTTCAATCACACTTACCCATTCAGTTTTGGGGGGAGTGCGTTTTATCTGCGGCGTACTTGATAAATCGAACTCCATCGATGCTTCTTCAAGGGAAATCTCCTTACGAGCTGCTGTATAAAAAGGTTCCAAACTATGCTCACCTTCGTGTGTTTGGGTCTTTGTGCTATGCCCACAATCAAAATCATCGAGGAGATAAATTTGCCTCGCGAACGAAGAGATGTGTTTTCGTCGGGTATCCTCACGGACAGAAAGGGTGGCGCTTGTTTGATTTAGATGATCAAAAATTTCTGGTTTCTCGAGATGTCGTCTTCAAAGAAACAGAGTTTCCGTTTGCAGAAGCCTCTCGTGATGAAGATGACCACGAATTGGGCCAAATGGGCCAGGAATTAAACACACAAAGTTTAATTCCCTCTCTTGAAATCGATGGGCCGAATATTGAAACTAGTGGGCCGGATATTGTTTCTTCTGCAGGCCCAACAGATCCAGTACCTATTACAGTCCATGAAGATAACTTAGTACACATATCTCGTGAATCTTCTTCAACCCTAGCAGCCGCCTCTCCCGATCCGATAACTGAAGAGGTCCTGCCAAGAATGGATTCACAAAGCTCATCGTCGATTGCTTCACCACCGCCGGTGTCTTCTGACCCGACTCCCACTGAAACGGAACCACTGGGTCGTGGTCTTCGAAGAAAACAACCTCCGGTAACTCTGAAACACTTTGTTACCAATACTGTTAGTGTGGAATCTAATGTTGCTGCTACGGATTCCACATCTCTCTACCCAATCGAGCACTACATTGATTGCAGCCGCTTCTCTTCTGCTCATAAAGCATTTCTCGCGGCTGTCACTGCTGGTGTGGAACCGACAACGTATAATCGAGCTGTGATTGAGAAGGTGTGGTGTGATGCCATGTCTGATGAACTCGACTCTCTCCGAGCCAATGAAACTTTCTCCATTGTTGATCTACCACCTGGGAAGCGAGCAATTGGAAACAAATGGGTCTACAAGATTAAGTATCGTTCTGATGGCACGATAGAGCGTTACAAGGCGCGTTTGGTTGTATTGGGAAATCGCCAACAAGAGGGAGTTGATTATGACGAAACGTTTGCACCGGTCGCCAAAATGAGTACAGTGAGAGTGTTTCTTGGTGTCGCAGCTGCCCGTGATTGGCATGTACATCAAATGGATGTACATAACGCCTTCTTACACGGCGATTTGACGGAAGAGGTTTACATGAAGCTGCCTCAAGGGTTTCACTGTGATGATCCGACTAAGGTATGTCGTCTTCACAAATCGCTATATGGCCTTAAGCAGGCACCGCGATGTTGGTTCTCAAAGCTCTCAACGGCTTTGATTCACTATGGGTTTACACAGTCTTTGTCCGACTATTCGCTGTTCAGCTACAACAATAATGGGACGTTTGTTCATGTTCTCATCTATGTGGATGACTTGATTATCTCCGGAAGTTGCTCCATTGCTGTTGCTAGTTTTAAATCTTATTTGGAATCCTGTTTCCATATGAAAGACTTGGGGTTGTTGAAATACTTTCTTGGTATTGAGGTGGCAAGGAATGCTGATGGTTTCTACTTGTCACAGAGAAAATATGTGCTTGATATTATCTCCGAAGTGGGACTGCTTGGTACTAAACCATCTTCTTTTCCAATGGAACAGAACCACAAACTGTCTTTGTCGCGTTCTGTCTTGCTTCCGAATCCTGAAAGGTATCGTCGCTTGGTTGGGAGACTTATCTACTTGGCTGTCACTCGTCCTGAGCTGTCGTATTCTGTCCATACTTTGGCTCAATTCATGCAACATCCACGTCAAGATCATTGGAATGCTGCGATAAGAGTGGTTCGTTTTTTAAAATCCAATCCGGGTCAAGGCATTTTGCTCTCTAGCACATCCTCTATGCAACTTAATGGTTGGTGTGATAGTGATTGGGCAGCCTGTCCTCTCACTCGTCGCTCTCTCACTGGTTATTTTGTGCAGCTTGGGGACACTCCCATCTCATGGAAGACAAAGAAGCAGCATACTGTTAGTCGGTCTTCAGCCGAAGCCGAATACCGTGCTATGGCGTTTCTTACTCAAGAACTCACTTGGCTGAAACGTTTGCTGCAGGATCTTGGAGTCTCTCATCCTCAGCCAATGACTATCTACTCTGACAGTAAATCCGCTATTGCTCTTAGTGCTAATCCGGTTCAACATGAACGCACCAAGCATATTGAGGTGGACTGTCACTACATCCGGGATGCCATACTCGCTGGTCTTATTGCCACTACTCATGTCTCTTCTCAACATCAGTTAGCGGACATCTTTACTAAGGCGTTGGGGGAAAAGGAACTGCACCTCTTTCTCCGCAAGTTGGGCATTTTCGATGTTCATGCTCCAACTTGAGGGAGGGTGTTGAAGATATTGCTACTTAATATTCCTATTTAACTAAGCTAAGGGCTTAATGTTGTTTGTGTTTTGTCTCTGTCCCTTTTGGTCTTTTCCTTTACCTGTTCCATTAGGTCTCGACTCTTCTTCTTTGTATAAGTAGCTAAAACACTCGTAATGAGAAATCAGACAAAACCTTATCTTTATATCTTGCTTCTTGATTTTGTCATAGTTACTCTTTTTCTTTTGGTATCATCAATAAAACAGACACAAATTGGAGTTTGGAAACTTTACTTGTAGAGTAGAGGTCTATAGAGAGAAGCAAACGAAATCCTCTGTTCTAATTCCTCTGTTGTCAAAGGAATCAACTTTGGAACTCCTCCTGAAGTACCAGAGCTGCAAATACAATCTTCCTTAATGTACTTTTTTGAAGATTAACAAACTCATCCATCAACAAGTTATGAACCAAATTTCTCTATGTAAAACAGAGGACTTAAGAAAATCCAAAGTGGGTATTGTAGTCAACAATTGTTCTAAATTCTTTCAAATCTTGCATTCAACTTATAAGTACAAAGCTATGAATTTTTTTGGAAGATACCTGGTCAAGAGTACACTGATGGGTCGATCACAGATGAGATCAGACGGCTCTCCATTAGCGATACGATCGATATAAGGCCTAATATCTTCGTAGGTCACAACGGGTAGGTTCTTTTTGAAGCTCTGTTTATCAACTTGACCGTTGAGGAAACCACTAAGATACTCGGTACGAGCATTACGTGAAAGTATTGCTTCCAAGACGGAATCTTGAATCTGCTTTACGTTGGTCGTCACATCTTCAAGAAGAGACAGACAAGCTTTTTGGTCTGTTGGATCGAACTTTGGCAACATGATTACTTGCTGCGTTTTGACTGTCTGCAACAATAACCAAAAAGAAAACCCTGATTTTAAGTCCTTCCAATGAAATTGCTTACAAGAAAGTGAAAGAACAAACCTTAGTTCTTGCGAAGTAGATGAGCTCTGGCCACTTTCTCTGGCGAAGTAGAAAGCAGACAAAATGTGTGGTGTGGCGAAATGTTCGGTGGCGTAATATTGTGTACGAGTTGCCAGATTTGATATTTTTACAGGAAGAGGATTAATTAACCTTTTGGTGAGCACTACGAGGAGATAAGTGCTTTTGTCTTTCTTTCTTTTTTTGTCCCTTCCCCCAATCTTTAGAAACAATGCAGACAAAAACCATGTGGTTACTACTACGGTCATCAATCCTGTGGTACAAGTGTTTTAGATTTTGGATGGTACAATGGTATATATCACATTTTCCGAAAGATTATGGTAAAGAATGGGTATGATTCAGAATGTTTGTAAATATTTATTTGGTATATAACATTCATAATTTGAACTCATATCAGTTTGGTATTTTGTTTAGTGAATGGATTTGTTTTTGTTATCAGAGAGAAAGTAAAATCTTTAAAATAGTTGAATGTTTAAAATAACAAACTTTTGACCAGTATTTTAAATTTGGACTGATATGCGGATGGGTACGGGAAATGAAACGAAATAGTGATACATATATCTTTTCGCATTAAAAGAAAAAAGTAATTTCCAGAAAATTCAACACGTTATTTTTCAAAAAAAGTACACATAAAAATGTAGTCTACAAAATTCCTAATTTTTTTTTTATGATATATAACAATAAGGATTGTGCACGGATATTGGAACTTTCAATATATGTCCAAACATTAAAAGGAAATTTTAGACTATGATATGGAAGACTAATTTTTTTAAAAAAAAAATCAAGAAAAATTCTTAACTATCCGCTGCCCTCAAGTAAAAAAAAAAAACATGACGGGGTTTTATCGGCTGTGGTGCAGCTCATGATGAATCCCCCACGACGGAGTTTCCTGACTAAGAAACTCGGAAACAACGTTGGCCTCCAATATCTTGACGGCTTCTTCACTCGTCACCGACCTCGGCGTCTTGTACTGACTCACAGAAGAGCCTCGAGACAGAAAGAAATTCATGAGTTCGTCGAAGGCGCCAGGCTTAACAACCTTAATCTCAAGTGGTCCAATGTTCTTATCTTTCTTTCGTTCTTTTCTGTAGAGAGGGTCCAGATACTTCTCAACGGTGAAGCAACATTCTTCCATAACATCGCGGTTAGGTTCGAGCTTGGCGTCCTTGACTTTGCTCCCGAGTTCCCAATAGAGCACATAGTGTCCTACAAACGAGGACGAATCCACACGGCTAGTGAACTCCATTAGCATCAGGTCATGTGGCTCGAGTAGGAGCTTTGCGTTTGCCACTGCCTTAAGGAGGTCTTCTTCGTAGGTATTGGCCATGTGGAGGCTCAGAACAACTTTCTGTCTTCCCACGAAACGGAAATGTGGTGAATTGTTGTAGAAACCAGTAACTCTTAAAACATCACCCACACGGTACCTATACAGACCTGTAAAATCATATGGAGATCTTGAGAGAGACATATAATTTTTTGATACACATTAAGAAAACAATTAAAATGTTTATTTTGTCTTCTATCATTTTCTCTAAGCAAAGACTCTGCAACAAATTTTAAAACCATATCTTGTTCTGAAATGGAGAGTCAACAAGAAAAGTACTTACCAGAAAACGTTGTGACAACAGGTTCATAATCATGTCCAATTTTAACATCGACAAGATCGACGACCACATGGTTCTCTATGGGATCACGACCAGCTTCTTTTTGGTCTTTCTTGACCTCTAAGAACTCGAAGTACCCCATAGATGGGATGATGGTGTACGACACATCGCTAGGCTTGCACAGAGGATTAACATTGACACCGATGAAACATTCAGAGCTGCCATACCACGATGAAATCAACGGAAGACCACCGCCATAGAATTCCAGCAATGGAATGTACTGTGCCATGGAGCCTGTAACGACGGCCTCGACGCATTTTGCTTTTGGCCAAATTCTCGTCACTATTGCCTCCCATGAAGGTTTACTGCATTCTTGCTCGATAAGGCTCGCTAGGTCCGGATTTGGAGCGGTGAGGAACTTACCAATCCCTGAGACACATTGAGCGTCTGTGATCCAGTCACTGAGACGGCCAGTCCTTATGTTTGAGCATAACTCTTGCCAATGATCTTCCAAGAACTTGATTACTCTGAGGAAGACAGAAGCAAAGGGTGCACCGAGGCGAGCTACATTATCTCGTTGTAGAAGCCCACAAAGCAATTGGCAGTACATGCTTTGTGTAGTGTCTTCACAAGTCGAAATTACATGCGGGCTTATCTGTAATCTATCCCTGTAAGTAATATAACAAACACGATAAACAAACAGTCGTAAGCACCAATGAGCACATGTTCACCAAAAAGTGAATTGTGTAATGTAACGTGGGGAAAAAGGTTTTGTTGATTTACCAAAGAGATGAGTTGGTTTTGTTCACGCTTTTCAAAATACAAGTTATCATAGTCCTGACCAGTATCCCAGAGCGAGTCTCGCTTTCTGGGTTCACGAAATAGAACGTGAGAGCTTTTCCTTCTCTAATCCCCTCAACGTACCTGCAAACCGTAGATACAATGAGTTTTGGGTTTTACTTACTCTTTTTCTTTTGGTATCATCAATAAAATAGACACAAGTTGGAGTTTAAAACTCTTTACTTGTAGAGTAGAGATCTATAGAGAGATCCAAAAAAAATCCTCTGTTCCCCTTCCTCTGTTGTCAAAGGAATCAAATTTTGAATTCCTCCTGAAGTACCAGAGCTGCAAAGCAATTAGCTTTCCTTAATCCGTTATATATTCTTCACTTCAATTTTAATGTAAATCATTAAAGATTAACAACTCAAGTATCAACAAGTTTCGAACCAAATTTCCTATTCTTTTGTAAAAAAGTGGACTTATGAAATTGCATGTGCATGTGTGTCGATCACATTTTATGATATATAAGAGCCAAGATTCCAAGTCTCTTCTGGAAATTCTATTCTATAAATTTGTCTACATCCCTCCAAATCTTGCATATACAAAGCTTTGAAATTGTTTTAGTTATCGCAGTTCAAAAAAAAAAAAAAAAGGTGGATCGTTTTGAAGGCACCTCATCACAAATAAACTGATGGGTCGATCACATATGAGATCAGCCGCCTCTCCATTAGCGATACGGCCGATGTAAGGCTTAATATCTTCATAGGTCACAACGGGTACGTTCTTTTTGAAGCTTTGCTTATCAACTTGACCGTTGAGGAAACCTTTAAGATAGCCCGCAAGGTGGTGGGCTAGTGGTAGGGCGAGTCTGGAGTTGAGGGTGAAATCCCCGAACCCAGGTTCGATCTTCCTCCCTCGCTGTTATCAACACTTTGTGGGAAGTCTGGGCTTGGGCTTCGGCCCAGGCAGTTTACCTGGTAGTCTGGTAACAGGCGATCCAGCTACCCCCGGGCATTAGTCGGAAAGCATTCCAAACTTGGGTTAGGCAGTGTGGTAGCCCATCCTTCGGGGTGGTAGTGAGTCCACATGGTAGCACTTCGGTGCGTTCCCCCAGGGCTGACCGGATCAGCCGATCGGGTATATCAAAAAAAAAAAAAAAAAAAAAAAAAAAAAAAAAAAAAAAAAAAAAACCTTTAAGATACTCGGTATGAGCATTACGTGAAAGTACTGCTTCCAAGATGGAATCTTGAATCTGCTTTACGTTGGTGGTCACATCTTCAAGAAGAGACAGGCTAGCCTTTGGGTCTGTTAGATCAAACTTTGGCAACATGCTTGCTTTTGATTGTCTGCAACAACAATAACAAAAAGCAAAGCCTTTCAAAGTCTTTATCACGAAAGTGTTTACAGAGGAGTGAAGAGCAAACCTTTGTTCTAGCGAGGTGGATGGATGAGCTCTGGCCTGTCTCTTTCTCTGCATGAAAGCTTTGTAGGAGAGATTAGAAAAAGCAGTCAAGTGGTGTGGTATGGCGATATGTTCGCTGCCGTAAGATTTGCTCTTTTTCCATAAATAGGATTAATTGACAAAGGCTAAGCAAAGAAAATTCTATTGATATCCCATTTTTAGAAAGATTATGATAGTTCATTTTTACAAGGACTATGATACTATGGGCATGAATGGTGGTAGAACACATAGCAGAAAAAGAATATGAAGAAAATTAATTTATTTCATAATAGTGGTGGTGGAACACATAGCAGAAAAAGAACACATTAACAATGTTATCATGTTGCAAACAAGGTCGGTTCAACTTGTGTCTGCCCGGTTAACAAAAATATTGAACCGATAAATCGTAAGAGAGCAGTCGCATAAAAAAGAAATCAATTGACCCAATCAAATCATTGCGGTGGTGAAAATGGCTCGAAACGACTCGCGATCTAGGTCGCCGTCTCACCGCCGACGATACTCTCGCTCGCCTGTTACTCATCGTAGCAGCCGTCGTAGCAGGCGTGACCGCAGCCGCTCACCCTACACTTCAAGGTCTGCAACAATCTTTCTTCCTTAATATGTGATAAATGTGGATAAAGCGATTTTCGAATCTTATGGTGATGTGAGGAATTAGGTTTAGGGTCTTGGGATAGAGAATTAGGTTTAGGGTTTAGCGATTTTGCCGAGAACATATTCCAGAAAATTTGTTACTTTCTTACTTCACTATGGCTATTAATGTCTGATGTCTAGCTGCTAGTGAAGAAGAAGCTGCTCTAGTTCAACACATCTTCATAAGAGTAGGTTTCCGATTTTTGTAGGCACAAGAAGAGCAGATCTCCTACACCGAGGCAACACCAAAGGGATAGAAGTAGTTCATTGTCTCCTTCCGAGCATAAAATTGCGATTGAAGCAAAAAAAGAACAGGAAGACAAGGCAAGGTAATTTTGATTAAACGTTGACTTTGTCTTTCAGATTGTAGTATACTTTATTAGTTTGTTGTTTGAGGCAATATAGTTTTCCAGAGTTTTAGGATTGTATAAAGGTGCTCACAAAATTGCATAAATTAGCCTATACAAGTTTTGAATTAAGTTTGTTATTCACAGTGGTATCTCTATGGACTATATATGTGGAAATTTTGTAACCTTAAACCAACATATTCATTTCTAAGAATTTATTTTGCTAGTGAGCAAGTTGACATGCGCCAAAGGGTAATATATTTCTTGAATTTTCCAGAGGTGAAGGAAATTTATAGCTCTGTTTTTGTTCATTGACATATTATTTGTGGAAAAATGTTATCAGAAGTAAAATTTGTGATTGTTTGTCAACCTCTTTGTTCCCTTATCTAAATTGAATACTGTGTAGGCAGTGAATGGAAGAATAACTGATCAATTTGTGTGTTCATCTGATCTGGAAAAGTTTTTATTGGCTAGTGTTATTAATTTTATCTTTTTAACTCTTTTTCCCTACTAAATTAAGACTGCAGCATGAGGCTGAGCTCAGACGACTAGAAGAAGAGACTGCACAGCGGATAGAGGAAGCAGTAAGGAAAAATGTAGAGGAAAGGATGAAAACCGAAGAAGTTAAAGAAGAAATTGAAAGACGGACAAAGGAAGCCTATGAAAAGATGTTTCTTGATGTGGAAATACAGCTGAAGAAAGAAAAGGAAGCTGCTCTAAACGAGGCTAGAAGAAAAGAAGTAAGTCTAGTTGTTTGTTCAATTTTGCCGCTATGTTTGTTTGGTTTTCTGGTTTTGGAATACTTGCTGAAACTTAAAAGTTGGGAAAATAATTAAAGGAACAAGCTAGGAGAGAAAGAGAAGAGCTGGATAAGATGTTGGAAGAAAATAGTAGGAGGGTTGAAGAATCTCAAAGGCGAGAAGCAATGGAACTTCAACGTAAAGAAGAGGAAAGGTATCGAGAATTGGAGCTCCTGCAGAGACAGAAGGAGGAGGCTGCAAGGAGAAAAAAACTGGAAGAAGAAGAAGAGATTAGAAACTCCAGCAAGTTATCAAATGGTAACAGATCACGATCCAAGCTGCATTTCGGCATGGGTTTATAATTAAGGAAACATTGATGAAGGCCAAGTCTGAAGAAACTTTTGACTTCTTGTATCAGAGAATAGGAAGATACAGTTGATTCATACAGTATCTATTTGACCTTTCAAAGAGCTTGTTGTGTCACTATGTTGATTGATCATTGTAAAAATGCAAATTCCCGTTGGATTAAATGTGGTACCACCTTTCACTTTGGTATGGTGATCAAAAATATACTCGGCCTTGCACTTTTAACTTCATCCTTGTCTACCAATAATATTTGCTTTTGTTAGCATGAAGCAATGCTTAAAATATTAACAAGACTAATAAGTTTGGCGGGCTTTTGGTGGCTGGGCCTGGCCGGACCTGATAAAAAGCCTCTTTGTAACATGTGAGGAAATAACATAGAAAAATAGTTAATTTCACCTAAATAGATAGAGGTAACATTTAATTTTATAAATTGTGCAATTGAAGTCTGAAAAATACTAAAAATATATTATAAATGTCTGCAACTGGGAGTTGGGACCACATTATAAACTCATTCTACTGATCACATTGTTCCCTTATGTTTTGATTGCTACGAGGCTACGAACATACCCCACAAGATGAAAAAATGAGATAAAGATGCACGTAAATGAGTATATTATTCAAATCTCTATCCACACAACATAAGAGTTGCGATCTTCATGTGCATGCGAAGATCATCATTGTTATCTGGGGGAGTTCCACTCTCAACGGAATCAACGCAAAGCAGCCGCAATATTTGAATCTTCGAAGCCGAAAGCATGATAATAGTCTCTCTTGTCAGAGATACCGTACGTCCAAGTCAATATCAAAAAGGATTATACTTGAAAATAACTTAGATAAAATCATTAAATAAACGATAGATTCGGAACTTCATATATATCTTTTCAACTTCTCTTGTTATATCATTTTCTAAGTCTCATGTTTTCAGAAAACGGCACATCGCTTTCTGAAAGTTATATTTAGGGACAAATTGTTAAATGGCGAAATTAAGGAGATGGCAATTTTATGAGTATTTAGAGGTGATAAACTGATAAAATGTTTTTAGGCTAGACAATTAGACCCGTGAATATGTATAAATATTTACGACACTAAACTTAAATGCATGTGTGTGTAAGATGTCTTAAACGATAATGCAATGAAAATAGTATCATAGAAAATAGCGTTGAAAAATGTCGTCTCTGTGAAAGTTTAAGTTGGTGTCGTGTAGCTGAAACTTAAGTGTTAGAAAATAAAAGAAGAAATGGTAAAAGATCGATATTGGGATTGACAGATGAATAGACTGGGTCATGGGATCTGAAGATGGCCCTCGAAATAACACACTTGACGTAACCAAGTGGGATGGGACCCAATTTCCCTTTGCCCTTTGCCTTTGCGCATGCGTAACTCTGTAGAAGAAAGCTCTTTTTTTTTTTTTTTTTTTTTTTTTTTTTTTTTTTAAGAATTAAATTTTTTATTTCTCCCAAATGGGCTTTAGAAGAAAACTCTTTTACTTATCTTTCTACATCATCTCATCTAATCTCATTTTATGGATGTCAATTATCAACCACCCATATCAACCGGGTTTTGTGGCCTAGTGGTAAAAAGGTCACAGCTGTGACTTCCGCCACCAGGGTTCGAGGCACGGCCACTGGCAAGTTTACATAGGAGAATTGCCAGTCTCGTGGGATTAGTCCTTGGGCCTAGGAAGTCTTTGGGAGACCCGCGATTATTCAAAAAAAAAAAAAAACCACCCATATCTCTGAATAGACCAACCCAAAAAATGTGAAGCCAAAAAAAAAAAGTAAACTAGACATACATATAGATGTATATTATTTTTTTATTAACCAAAAAGTTTTGAATTTAGATCCATAAATAAAATAGTCTTAAGTAATGTGGAATATATTGCAGAAACTATTCAGAGACGATCACGAGGGAAGGCCAATCAAACTGGAAATAGAATAATGAAAGATACACGGTGTTTAAAGTACTATCTTTGGTGGGGTAAGCTCGATCTAAATCTCAAGACCAAGTTTGCTTGTCCTACTCTCGCATGTTCACATGTATCAATAATTATAATAATAAGAGGAAGAATCATAAACCACAAATAAATATAATCGAGTACGATTTTGATGCATGTACACAAATGCGTTTCTAAAAAAGACACATGAATATGTGGACAGATAAGTCTCACTATTCTGAAAGAAACACTTTTTGGTTTTGGGATTGCGATAACACGTTTTTTTGTTCTTTAAATGATTAGTGATTGCGATATTCGTTGTGATCATCTGTGATTTGTTTAGCACACTTGTACTACAAAGAAAATTTGTTTGAGCAGATGGATAAGCATCGACTAAATCTGCTCAAACAAACTTTCCGGGAGTAGTCAAGTTTGAAGATGTAAGACATAAGAAATGAAACTACATTTTTAATCTAATTCAGATGAAACAAATGTCCCAGTTCTTAATATTCGAGTAATAGCTCGTGCACCGGTTGTTTAATTTTCGTAGAGAACGTTCAAGCTCCTGCAATATTTCATTAAAATTGAAAAGAACTGCACGTGAAAAAAAAAAGAAAAAAAGAAGAAGATTTTAATCTATGCGAACTATACGTACTGAGAGGGACCACGACTAAAGCTCGAGTAACATTCCCCTCTATCTTTTTGTACTTTGATTTTTGCTTTCTCTTATTTTCTTTTTGATATTCTTATGTTTACGGAATTATAGTATCACCCATATTCGGTTAATGATTTGCTCAGAGATGAGACAAGATATAAGCATGGGGAAGGATACTGCATTTCTAATTACGTCCCTATTTTTTGATGTTTTATTACATTATTTTGATGCAACAAGTTGTTTAGATGCATTTGCACGTTTATTTCTGTTTGAATTTACTCTAGGTTAATTATAGTATAGTTTTTTTTTTGTTGGTTTTAGTAAATTAGGATAGTTGCTTGCAATTGGAAAGTATGATTGATGATTAGTATATCTTAGAACATATATGATTACAGATCCTTATAATTTTCTTGTTAAAACCATGTTAGTATCTATAATTTTTCTTGATCAAGAAAGAGAAGCCTTAACTCAAACTCTATATTTTAGAAAAACCGTAAGAAATAGCGGGAGATGTTTAGAAAGCATGCATTGGATATTATTTAGAATTAACTTATTTTTGTCTAGTGGATCGATTTCTCAGCTATGGTCATATACGTTCGTGGTCTATGTTACACATTTTTACCATTTTTTTTAGATTCGAGAAGCTGAACTACTTTTTTTAGTTCAATAATCCACATCTCTCTCATCTTTCAAACACCAACAGTTATCATGATCAGGAAATCTATTTAGATGTGTATTGTGGTTCGTGTTCGTCGAGGTTGTCGATGATAGACGTACGGTTTGTGTCTGGGTTGCCAGCATACTGCGAAGGTTTCAAATAGTTGAAATCTAGGTTTCGATGAAGTTTTAACTCATACCTGGTTAGCTCTAAAGAGTCAAATCTATATTTGTTGTACAGTTTTACAAGTTTTGATTCCAAACATGCTCCCAAAAATCGTTCTAACATTTTTTTTTGTTTCAGAAATGATCGTCCAATGATTTATGTCTCAGAAATGACATATTTCAGAAAATCAAACTTCAGCAAATCCAAATTTAACTAACAATTACAAAACAAAAACAAATTGTTACACACGTCTCTCGTTCATTTATATTTCCCATGCAACGAAGGTTACGGAAACCAAAAATGAAACGAAAATGGTAGCGATATATAAAACTGATTGGACCGACAATAATAATTAGATTATTCTCTTGGGTAGTTATAATAATGGTAACCATAGCTCTTCTCTTCTTCTTCACGCTGTTGTTGTTGTTGTTGTTGTTGTTGTTGTTGTTGTTGCTGCTGCTGCTGCGTCTGTTGGGAGGAAGAAGAAGATGAAGAAGGAGTAGAGAAAGGCTGACTGAAGAGACTCGACGTGTAGTACGATAAATCAACCTCATTGTTACTCGTAAGCAACTGAGCGTATTGAAGTATGTCCTGGTTATACGTCATTGGCCACGAAGTAGTAGTTGTAGTAGAAGGTGGACCAGGCCGAATAGGAGGCGAGTTCATTGATTCACTAACTCCTCTTGGGGCATGATCAATGGTTGTAGTGGTAGTAGGGCCTTGGACCCGTTCAGGAAAGTTTAGCTTAGCCTTGGTGCCTTTGAATTTAAGGGCGGCTCGGTCGTAGGCTAAAGCAGCTTCCTCTGCTGTCTCGAAAGTCCCGAGCCAGACACGGGCTGCTTTCTTTGGATCACGGATTTCGGCCGCCCATTTGCCCCATGGTCGCTGCCTTACGCCTCTATAGTGTCTTCTTCTTGGTTGATCTTGAATAACATGAAACAAGAAGGAAACAATATTACATATTGCATGTACAATTCTACATGCATGAGAATAATATGCTACGTGGGATTTAATTTCAACGAGTACTTATATATAGCAAGAGAATGATTGAAGAATATAATAATAGTTTAATATTTCTGATTTAAAAGGAAAAAATTGAAGGATTTAACTAATGATGATGCATACAATAATACTTAAAACGCATCAACTATGTGATTGTGGAACTTTACACAATATACTATTTCTCTCTATGGAATAGAGGCATAGAGTACTCAATCCAGTTGAATAATTGATTCAATACTATATTTATTACATTATCAGTTATAACCAGCGAAATATTCTTCTTTATTCTTGTCAGACCAGCGAAATATTCAAAAAGTCAAACAGCTAAGTACATATTGACATTCAAAATTCACACAAATAAACTAATAACACTGAACAAAACATATTGGTTATTCAGTTTAAGATTCATTCTAAGATTTAGTTTAATTGTACGTGGGATTTATATTGGTACATATTATAAAGGTTACCGTATCTAGAAAAGAAATCTGGATTTTTGTTTCTATATATATATGAGTAATTTCGGGTGTCTTTTTGTGTATAATGAATGACATATATTATAAATCTAACTTAGCATTCAAAGGATAAAATTTTGATGCTGTGACTATGAAATAAAAGGATAAACTAATTAGACTTGATTTTTGATAAAGACTTTGCGTATGTGTCGTTTGACATATTTTGGTTTCTAACTAACGAACCTAAAAAACGAGTAAATCATGCTGAAATACTTCAAAATATTGATAAAAGGACAACCATAAAGTTGTAGAGAATGATATCTAAGACAACTAAATATTCAAATGAACAAAGGAACATGCGTGGTCAAAATTACTCTAATCAGTTAGGTAAGAAGCCATATGTAGGTTATATATATGTTTGACGACTTAAGACATGGAGTTAATAAAATATATCTAACTTGTACTTGGAAACAAAAAAAATCAAATCTAGATGTATATATTAAAAAAAGAGGATAGACACGTAGTATCCTGATCGGTGGTTCAATTCAAAATCAGAAGGAAAGTTCTTTACGGAAAGTAAATTAAATGACAGATGCATTGAACTTGAACTTGAACCTAACCTATACAAATTCCTTTTTTCCCCCAAATATAATTATTAAGTAAGAAAAATTCGACAAAGGGGTTATTAATGGTAAGTCTTTAGTTAGTTAACTTATTATAACAAGTTATACATCAACTAGCTAAAACAATTAAGCCGTTCTTAGAGACATATGATCAAGAGAGGATTATTGTAATAATTACCTTGGTCTTGTTGAAGTTGATCAGTTTTATCAAGCTCTTGTTTGACCGGCGGGTCTGTCGGATTCTCGATGACACGGCTGAGAGCGGAGACCATGGCGTTGACATCAGTCTCGTTCCAAGATGGATTATCATCCGCCGCCGCCGATGTTTCCTGTGGAACCGGTCCCTTTCCATACCTCCGATCCACTTTTACAACAAACTATGTATTCACACGGATATGTAACACACACACACACACGAAGAGAACAACACGAGTGTGTTTATGTATAAGAATTTGAAAGGAACTAAGTTTGAATGAATTGACGATAGGGAATCTGCGAAGTGACTAGGACATGGAGCTTGGCTTGGTGATGAACAACAAGTTGGGATCGCAAAATAAGGGTTTTCGTCTTTAGTTTAGGCTATGATGTGATATGATGAGGAAAGAAGAGGTGACAAAAGGGTTTTATAAAGAGAAGGATCTACAAGAAATAAAAAGATTATAAAATATTAATTAAAATCTTTGGAATGGTGCGAGGTGGGACCGTTCTTTGAGTTCATACTTCATAGTTCTCTTTTTCTTTTTCTCAATCTTTTTTTTTTTGGGAGCTTATCAGCTTCGCATGTTTTGGCAGCAGTGTTATGCACAAATTAGGAATGAGTGCGGACCCAACATTCTGATGATCTTTCTTCTTTTTTTTTTTCTTAAAAAAATAAAATAATTGGAAATTTTATTGGTATATTTTTGTATATGTATCTGTTCCAGTATATTGTCTATCAAAATTTTGAAATTCGATCGTATATTTATTTGTTTTTTTTTTTTTTTGGTATGAGGAGGGGAGACAAAGCCTCCCCATTTTATTGAAAGAAAAACTTAAAACACAATTACACACGGACATTACGAGGGTACGCAGACCCGTTCATGTCATCAAACAACAACGAACTAACAATGGGCGGACTACCATCCAAAAAATGAAAACCCAACGATAACGTAAACGCATAGTTCGCTAATCCATCTGCAAGACGATTAGCCTCCCTATACACATGAGACACTCGGACTATCCAGTCCCTTGAAAGGAAGCCATAGCACAACCGTACTAGGAATGACAGTGGATGATTCTCGCTTATCCCTGTCGTCAAAAAACCCACCACAATCTCCGAATCCACTTCGAGTTCTACTCGCGTGATTCCTTTCTCCCACGCAATATATAACCCGTAATAGACTCCCCAAAGTTCCGCCATAGGAGCCGAACATATCCCTATATTCAACGCAAATCCACATATCCAGTTACCTCCTTCATCCCGTAAAAGACCCCCAGCAGTTGCTAATCCTGGATTCCCACGCGAAGCACCATCCGTATTAATTTTTGTCCAACCCGCAGACGGTGGTTTCCACGCAATTAGCCTTACTTCTCTCACAGCCGTACGAGATTCCCCTATGACTGCCTTGTTTGCGATGAATACCTCCTGGGCAAGGTCTTTTATGAATCGAACCCTGTCCCGAAACCTACTCATCCCTCCAAAAATATCCCCACACCTCCACTTCCACGCCCACCATACCGCAACTGCAAATAAGGTAGACCAAGAACACCCGTCACCCGCAGCCTCCTCGCACAAGTTTGTAAAGAACCATTCTAACAGAGATTTCGCAAAGAATGATTGAAGTCTCCGAGGTGGTACGATACGTCTCCAAACTCCCGCCATGGCCGGGCAATCCCTAAGGACGTGAATGATTGTCTCCTCTCCACTCCGACAAACTGAGCACAGTCCCGTGTCACTTAAGTGTCTCCTTGCCCTCTCCATATTCGTCATTATGACCTGGTTCGCCGCTAGCCACAAGAAACAGCGAACCCGTTCTGGTGCCATGACCCGCCAAATATGATCAAAAAACCTCTCCATGCTCTGTTTCGGTGAACTGTCCCTAGTTAAAAGGACATAAGCTGACTTCACAGTGAAGTTACCATCCGCGTTCCCGGCCCAAGAGAGTCTGTCTTTCGCGCCTGTTACTTCGTCTAACACCACTGCAGTGAATCTTAACTTCAGATTCTCGGAGACATATGGTAATATCTGGGAGAATTCCCACCCTGTACCTCGTCTCCATAAGTCACAGACTCTCCTCTCCTCATACCCGACAGGTAATGGTCCCGTCACCAACTCCAGCAAAGGCTTATCCAAGAGCCACTTGTCAACCCAAAATCTTATATCCCGACCATCTCCAATAACCCAGCTTAAACCCAAGGACACCACCTCCTGAAGCCCTGTCCCTATACTCTTCCAAGTAGATGACCAAGTAGTCTTTGCCTTCAGCCAAGACTTGTCATGTACGTCACCAACTTTGTATTTTGATCTGAGCACTCTCGCCCATAGACTCGTTTTGTCCTGCAAAATACGCCATCCGACCTTAGCTAGAAGAGCTTTATTCATTGCCAGAGAAGAGCGTATCCCCAGACCACCCTCTCTCTTTGGTAAGCACACTCTCTTCCACGCCACTAAGTGCTGCTTTCTTTTTTGCGGATTACTGCCCCAGAGGAATGACCTTGACACTCTATCAATCTTGTCAATCGTAGATTTAGGCAGTAGAATCGTACTCATAGAGTGTACCGGTAGCGATGCAATCACTGATTTCGTAAGGGTAAGCCGACCTGCGAAGCTCAAAAACCTCCCCTTCCAGCCAGCTAACCGTGAAGACATTCTCTCCAAGATCTCACCATAAGTATCCTTATTGATGCGTTTATGAAGTATCGGCATACCAAGGTACTTCCCTAACTCCCTCGTCGATTGAATCCCACTTGCATCACTAATTAATTTTGCTAGGTCCCGGTGAACATTGTCGGAGAAGAAAATCTTCGATTTCTCCAAACTCACCTTTTGTCCCGAAGCAACACAGAATCTTTCCAACACCTTCCTGATTACTTGGACTTGTGCAACCGATGCCTCCGCGAAGAGGATTAGATCGTCCGCAAAGCAAATATGTGACAGCTTCGGGCCTCCTCTCGAGAGACTTATTGGCTTCCACTCCTTGCAGTCCACCGACATCTCTATCAAGTGACATAATCTCTCAAGACACATCACAAACAAATATGGAGATAATGGGTCTCCTTGTCTAAGTCCTCTTGATGGTGTAAACGCCTCTGTTTTCTCCCCATTCCACAGTAGGCTCATCGATGGTCCCGACACACACTGCATAGTCCACCTTATCCAAGAATCCGGAAGTCCAGCCACCCTTAGTGTATCTTCAAGAAAGTCCCATTTGACCCGATCATAAGCTTTTTCAAGATCCAACTTCAAAAGCATCCAACCCTTTCTACCTTTTTTACGTCGCATTGAATGAACAGCTTCTTGTACTATGACAATATTATCCGTGCTTAATCTCCCGGGGATAAAACTGGCTTGGGCTGGTCCAATAAGCTTTGGCATGACTTCTTTCAATCTCAACACCATAGTTTTCGTAATTGTTTTAAATAAAACATTACACAAACTAATGGGTCGAAATTGCGTAATTTTTTCCGGTTTAATCACTTTCGCAATCAAAACCAACATCGCATCATTCGTCTCGGGTGGTAGTATACCTGTTTGGAAAAAATCCAGAACAAACCGGACAACCGATGGACCCACAACATCCCAACAATTCTGATAAAACACCGGTTGGTAGCCATCCGGTCCCGGATCGTATATTTATTTGTTATGTACAAATTGATAAATTTTAAAAATTAATAGAATCTGTATGCATCAAGTATGAAAAATCATTATTGATCTAATTTAGGAATCAAAGCATGTATGGATGTATCCATTTGAAAATCATATATGATCAATTAACCACATTTTAAATTAATTTTGGGTACATTGGTAATTCGGTAATGCTAACCTCGCCCCAGTGTATTTGATAGCTTTAGGGAAAAATAAATAAATTTGGATCTCTTTTTTTTTGTGAGACTAAATTTGGATCTCTTAAAAAATAAAGAAATTTTTAAATATTTACTACTATTTAGAGTTAATTTTTGATTTTTTAAAAAGCTATTCAAAGTAAATTTTTAAAAAATTAAATGATTGGGCCTATTTTTTTTTTTTAAATATAGAAGTTTAAAATATTTGAGCCTAGTTAACAAACAAAAAAATCTAAAAAATGAAATTGTAGGCTATTTTTTTGTTGATGTTTGTTTTTGATGGGCCTTTTGTCACAATTGTTTTGGATTATTATTGGGCCTTTGGGCCGTCACCTCTATGCCCCATCCTTTGGGCTGGGTCTGCTTCTATTGATGAGTCCAATCTTTTCTTTTGCTTGGAGAGAATTTTGCATCAATTCTGCATAGAAAATTGTGTGTTTTGGACACTCTACTCAAGGTAGATGAAAACACACGAACCGAAACAAAACAAAACTGGATTGTTATTTTGGTAGTTGGTAGTCATGGACTCATGGCTCAGGGTGGTTGAAGTGTAACGAAGGGTTTGGTTTCATCTCAATGTTGTTTGACCATTTTCGAAGTCCATTACTCTATATTAAACCATTTCCAACTTCAATTATCTTGAATAAAAATGCTCTGTTTCTGAGTAAAGACTCGGAAATTCTCAATGGTGTTTTCCGTTTTAAAGAGGAAATTAAATCAAACAAGGACTGAATCAATATACATATTATAAAATATTAAACAAACATTCAGAAAAATTAGTACACACTCAAATCACAACAAATCACTTGAACCATACTCTTTTATCAAAAAACAAAAACAAAAAAAAACAAACAAATCACTTGAACCTATAATCCATCAAGAACTGAAGAATATGGCTACCACACATGTCTCCAGTACTTGCAAGGCTTTCCCTGATTTAATGCATCTGGGAGTCTTGTATTGACCGGTGGAAGCACCTTGTGAGATGAAGAAGTCCATGAGAGAAACAAACGTTCCTTGACGCACCACTCTTATCTCCAGAGGCCCGATCGATCCGTCTTTGAATCGACATCTCTTGTAAACATTATCAAGCGACTCCTCCATTACCAAACAACACATGGAGAGTGCCTCTTCATCGAGCTCAAACTCTGCCGTCTTCTTCTCTTCTCCCTCTTTGGTATCTACTTCCAAGTAAACCACGTAGTGACCGGGAAATGTTGAGGTGTCAGCATAACTGGTGAAGTCTTTCAGATCGAGACCTGATGACTCGAGAACCAGCTTCGCTTGACTCACCGCCTTAAACAGATCTTCTTCGTTGGTTTTATCGGAATCGATGCTTAAGACGACGTTTTCTCTTCTTACAAACTTAAACTGAGGCGCGTTGTTGTAGAAACCAGTCACCAATACAATATCTCCCACTCTCATCCTATACAAGCCTGAACCAAAAAAAAACATATTCACAAAGATTAGTTCAACCATATAAAAAAGTATTACATTTATTGAAGTCATGATTCATGTTTTTAAGCTTACCGGCGAAATTTGTGACCACGGGTTCATAAGTGCACCCAAGTTTCACATCTTCTAGGTCAACCACATCGTTCTTGTCTCCATCCATTGGTATGAACTCAAAGTAAGACATGTTGGGCATGAAAGTGTAAGAAACATCTTCAGGTTTGCACAGAGGATCTAGATTGATCCCAAAGGTAGTCTCCGAAGAACCGTAAGTTGTTGAAACGAGAGGCAAGTCGTTACAATAGTAGTTCAACATGGGAACGTACTGTCCCATTGAACCGGTAACAACAGTTTCGATATATTTGGTGTTTGGCCACAATCTTTTGACTATACCTTTCCAAGACTTTTGGTTGCATATTTCTTCAATCGTGTCTGCTAATTCAGGACGTGGCCCTCCAAGGACCAAAGAAACAGAGCTTTGACAACCCAAGTCTGTGACCCAGTTGCTGAGGTGGCCCGATCGGATGTTTGAACACAACTCCTCCCAAGAATTCTTAAGAACCTCGATGGCTCGGACCATGACCGAAGCAAAGATGGAACCCGTTCTCACAACCTCTTCTCTTTGGACTAAGCCACAGAGCAAATGGCAGTACAGACTTTGGGTGTTGTTAGGGCATAAGATGACTTCATCAGGGCTCGTGTACGAGTAGTACCAGTTCGATGGCCGGTGCTTGAAATAGTCACTCTTAAAATAGCTGCTGGTTGCGACTCGAGCAGGCAAGCCAGAAGGAGTCATGGATTCTTGTTTAGTAAAGAGAAACATCATCCCTTTTCCTTCTTCCACACCTTTCACATGCCTAAACATAACAAAGAAGAGAGTTTTTATCAATGGTCTGATCCAAATAATAATAGTTCAAAAATATAAAGAAAAAATGTTGCAGCACTTACTTGGTTATAACTTGCATACGAAGATCGTAGATGAATGTCAAATTGTCCAAGTACTTGTTGTTCCATGGCATCATCTTTTGTGCTCCTCCAGAAGTTCCCGAACTACCAAAAAAAAAAAACACTTCACGTAAGCATATAGTCTTTGACAAGGAAGAAACTGTATGTAAATTATAGAGAGAGTTTCTTATGTACCTTAGCAAGAAACCGGTAATAGGTCGAGCCGATATAACATCAGATGACTCTCCATTAACGACACGATCCAGATAAGGCTTAATATCTTCATATGTCACGATCGGTACGTTTTTCTTGAAAAGATCCTTATCGAACCTATCGATGAGAAAACGTTGGAGGTACTCTGTTTTGGTGTTGGGTGTGATTATCTCCTCTAACAAGTTGTCTTGTATTTGCTTCACATCTGAAGTTAAATACTTCAGCTGCTGCTCAAAACTTTCGTTGATATCGGAGATTGGCTTCATATTTGGTTCTCTCTAGTTGATATGAAAAAGAAAGAGAATGGATTATAGTTGGTTATTAGTTGATATGAAAACAGAGTTAACACTTGGGTTCTATATATAGCAAGAAAAAACCCTAAATAATTAAATGGATTTGGCAGTTCGTGAGTCTAGGTCAATTTTTTAACTGTAGAAAAAGTCTCGACCGAGTAAACACAATTTGATAATATGCTTTAATTGATTATAGAATCCTGACCTTAGCGTGTGAAAGGTGACACACAAATATGAAATAATGCTTCATTTTTATTTGTATTCCAACAACTGGGAATAGATTAATTTATACATATGTATTATACGAGCGGAGTAATTAACTGATTACAAAGGAATATTATATTAGACATCTGAGAAGTAATTTCGTTTAAATGGAAGGAAACCATGAAACGAATATTATATTAAACTAAATATTTTTCAATTTACGCAATTACAAGTCTGGCTTCAAGCAATTGCTCACAAAAGATATGGATATTTAACTAGTATTAGTTAAACACGCAATCACAAAATGATTAATAAACTAATATTCAAGCAATTGCTCACAAAAGAAAATGTTTAACTAATATTCATTTAATATTAGAAAAACCTAAAATATTTTGCAATTCACGCAATTGCAAGTCTGATTCATTAGAGACATCTAATCCTGTTTAACTAATATTCATGGAAAATGTAATTTCGTGGAATTTTTTATTTTTTTTTTAATTTCGTGGAAAATTTGGTTTCGTGGAAAATGTGGTTTCGTAAATTTCCATAGACATGCTTAGTAATTGTGTAGACTTGTGTGAGAAGTGAGAATCTTAATAATGGGAAACTTTGACATCGATCTAAGGATTCATGGAAAATGTTTAGTAACTAACTGTTTCATGGAAAATTAGTTTAACTAATTCATGGATTCCCAAAGACATTGGTAGGCTTAATATTATAATTACGTGTACTGTGTGAGAGGAATTGCTAGTCATACCAGACTTATTAGGTTTCTCGAAAATACATATATTTTTTTATAAAAAATATTTTAGGTTTTCTATATATTTGTTGGTATCTGTTTCCTGAGAATCAACAAAGTCAGGAAAACGCAGGGAAATCACACGGAACTTCAGCCAAAATTGTACTTCCAAAACAAGTTAAAACTTTCGCGCAAGAAAAATAAAACTCATACATAAAGACCAGACCACACAAAGACTCTATGGTGAGAGTCAAATATAAATAATTAAATATTAACAAAATAATAAAAATATAATTAAATTCAAACACAACAAAGACCACAAAAGACTCTACAATGAGAGTCAACAAAAACTATTTATTTAGTTGTGAGTCGTGATGAAAGTGATGGAGACTAGAAGAAATTACAAACGAAGTTTCAATATCATATTCAACGAAATTAGAAAAGAACATGAAATTGAACGCAAGAGACTTTAAACTCACCTGCAATAGAGTCTCGTTTCTTCTCTCCAGCTTGATACACTCAATTACAAAGGATTTGGAAATTTGTGAAACTGCATTAAACCAAAGCAAAAACAAAAATAAAGATCAATAACACATGACAGTACGATCCAAAGGTATCACTGATATTATATGGTTCTCGCTTAAGCTCCAATCGTAGTCTAGTCTTATCCTACCCAACGGTACTATATATGTTTTTTACTTCAACCAAACCAAACATTGTTAATTCATCTTAAACTAATACAAATTCCCTAAAAGGAAAAACCAAAACTATTTTCTTGTTAAACTCTTCCCTTCTTTATCTTCTCTATTCTCCATTAACTGTTAACATTTAATTTTATAATCTTTCCACCAACCCTACTACATTTTTCTTTTGAAATATATATGGAACCGTTTCTTTATTTTAAATTTAAAATTTAATTTTTTTTTATCAAAACAAATTCATCCATGTAAGTTCAGGTAAAAAGATTTTACGTGTAAAAAAACCAATTTGTAGTAGAAGAATTTACATGAAAGTTAAAAATCTTATGTGTGCTTGTTCTTTACTAGGCAAACATTGTTATAACGTGGAAGATAAATCAAAAAGAAAGAAAAGAAATATAATTTCAAAAGTTTGGAATTTTCTAACTTCGATACAAAGGATGACTACTCATCTAGAATGCCAATTAGCTAAACTAAAACTTTTATAATTATGTCTCAAAAATCACACTAGTTAAAGAGGACGGAAAAATATATTTTATTGCCCAAAAGAGAAATTCAAACTATGTGTGAAAATGTGACAAATTATGTGAGAAATTCAAAATAGCGAGAAAAAACAAACCATCCATCGCCTCGTAGTGTATCTAAAACATCACACGAGCTATAGATTTGACAGACAATAGAGTCTGAATCGTGTCGATCTTAATAGCGTCCATGCAAGCCCGAGCAGTTGCTACGCGGAACGCATCCGCTTCTCGGGCCGTATAAGACAATATATCTTCCGAATAAATATCTTTATATGATTTCGAACATTTTCGAGTTTTGGACTTTCCAAAGAAGTTATAAATTTAGAAGAGATATTATTATTTATTGTATTTATATTTTATTTGTTTTCTTGGTTTGGGGGGGGGGGGGGGGGTTAATATATAATTTAATTATAAAAATTCTTTATTTGTCAAAAACAAAATATTTATTAAACCTCTTAAAACAAATTTTATAAACGCAATTAAAAATATATTTTATGGATTGCTTCTGGTTGCACTGAAATTTCTGAACGGATTACAACCAAAACTGTTTGGGTTGTTTGACCTTCGAACTAAAACTTTAATTTAATGGAGATTATGAAATGTGGGCCTGGAGGGATATTTGCCCAGAAATTCTCTGGAACAAGAAAAAGATGTTCCAAGTAAACATTAAGAGTTGAAAGTCATTTCTTAATATGCTACAAGCCTACAACGTCAAACACGAGTTTTGATCAAAATAAACTTCCAAGTCGTCTCCATCTCTGACTTTAATATACACACCAAGTGGGTTTTGGTGTCTAGTGACATTTTGGAGTGTTCTTCCAAAAACACACTTATCTTTCATAAATGTCAAATTAGCTAAATGAACAACATTTTATAAATGCATCCGTACGCAGAAACAAGAGGCCATAGTTAAGACAGCTATCCTTGAAATGACCTTTAAGAAAGTTACAAAAAATGATAAATATGGTTCGAGTTATGCTCACATATTACGGAGGAAAGACAGCTTGTGGAAGCTGTTTATTAAGGCTCAGCAACATTATTATTGTGTCCGTCCCTCCCAACTTTTTTTTCTCTGTTTTCGTTCATACAAACATATATGCATCTCATATAAAACAAATCAGAAACTATCTCTTGTCTTCAGATTAGAACTTTCCTGCCAGGAAAGACATGTTTAATGTCGGACTAACAAACACTCCAACAACGAGTGGTCTTTTGATCAAACCATAAGCTGAAAACCCGTAAAAACAGATTCACTAACTGAAGGAACACTAAGCAATGCTCAATTAACGACAGCTTTGCTTTAAGCAAAAACCTTTGACGCAAATAAAGGGAATCCATGATTTGGTTAATCTGCTCTCTCCATCATGATTAAGCTGTCTCTCATTCACAAGTAGATTACAAATTTCTTGCTCAAAACCATGTCTCTCAAATTTGGAATCTTCCCATAAGCGATTCACTAGTGTTCAAACCAAACTTGTGGCAACATCTCTGGTGATCTATCAAGATAGCTTCCAGGAAGTTGAGGTCACTTTAGATTCTCTTCTGCGTGTTCTATCAACCAGTCTCAAAAGCAACTGTTTCTTACTATGTTACCATACATTCGCTGTAATATAGTTCTAAATTGGGTAAAAAAGAAGTCTAGGAATGAAAAATATCTTACATGTGCTGCTAAAAGATGCTACATGTTTGTATCTCAAGAACCCCAAACTTCATCTCTGTGTAGCGTTTTCCAACCAACTGGTATGTGAAAGATCAGACATCTGTTTCATCTAAACTTTGTTTAGCGCGATATTGATGACCTTTCCTTTGGGAACTGGTGCAGCTCTCTGATTCTCCTACTTCAGTATCCCCATCTTCTGTTGCACTTGGTCTCTCTTCTTCTGCCAACTCTCCAACTACAACAGGCTTCGTCTCACTACAGTTACTACTGTCTTCTCTAACGTCCTTGGTTTTCTTCTGTGGAATAAAGGAGACTTTTTGGAATGATTCTGACTCTGGATTTTTTAATCCTTCAACAGCCTTGGGAGTGTCCATGTATTCTCCTGTTGGGGAATTCTCATTCAATTCGCGAGATTGATCAAAGCTGTAACGGGTGTAACTCGAAGGATTTAGCAAGTAATCCGGTACCCGAGCACCACTTTTACCCTGATGAGAAACGCTTATTGAGGAGGCAGAAAAAGCTGAACAAGTATCTTCAGGTTTCTTTGATGTTTCCTCAGACACAAAATCAAACCTGACTCGCTTACTTGTCCTTCCTTCTGAATCTGAACTATTCTCCTTCCTTTTGAGTATAGGTTTTCGCGGCACAGCTTCGGATGATTCTTCTGCGCGTGGCTCTTTGCTTTTCGCAGGTTGACTGGTAGAAGTATTAAACTTGTTGGCCTCGATTGCGTCTTCCTTCAGCCTAATTCTTGCAGCAACATAGTTAGCACGAGGATCCCGTTTTGAAAGGGCATCTTTCATAGACAAACCTTCACCGTCATTCACTTCACCTAGTGCGACTTTATCATACTCATCTTCCTCTGCCTGTGTTAAGAAGCATAATTCATGGAAACAACACTCAGTATCAAAGAAAGTGACAACCTATTCATAAACCGGTATGTGCTACATATAAACATAATATTATTAGCAAGAAAAAACTCAAATACAAGAATCTTGAAGTTGGTTATATAAGTTGAAAATTCACGTACAAAAACTCGCTAAGTAACACACACCAATATTCAGAGACAGGTGAATCTACCAAATCCAAGAGAAAAGGACCAACAATGCTTCCTAATTGTAATTCGCTGCGCAATGAGAAACAATCGTTAAGAGACCAAAAATTGATTTACCTCGTCATCAAGAGTGCGGTCAAGTCCCATGGAGGCTCTGATACTCCACTCACCATCAAAATCCTCGCCGCAATCGATATCTTTGAGATCATCCTCTAAAGGCTTCCGAGCAGAGCTCGAGATCCTTTGTTGTCTCAACAGCTCATCGAACGATGAAACACAAGGAATCTCGTCTCTATCGTACGAATCTCGCTTCCATTCCCGCTTCTCTACTTGTGTATCGGAGAGAGTCCACACCGACCCCGATTGCTGCCGCGACGCCGGAGCAGAAGACGTAGAAAACTTGGAAGACGAAGGACGAGAGAAGGGGAGAGATCCGAAGATCTTCGCAACGCGAGACTGGAAATCATCGTCGGCCGATCCAGACGACGCCATTGGGAAGCAATTAGAAATTGAAACTCACAAATCGATGGGTGTGAGTTAGTTAACGAAGAACGAAAAAAAAAGTAGACCGCCTTGCGTGTGAACCTTTTACAAAATAAAATTTTAATGGGCCTGACATAATGGATTTTCCTACTTTTTGGCCCAATATCGGCCTAGTCACTATTACCTCTATACAATTTTTTTTTTGGGTGTTTAAACAGAAAAAATAAAAAAAATGGATTTTAGCATATTAGTATCCGTAGGCCATTTGAGGTCAATAAGGAAATGAAAGAGACGACAGGCTAAAAAGGAAAAGAGAGATCTAAGTCACATTAGATTGGTAGCACTAGGTCGGAAATCATTTGAGAGAGAAAACATAAGATAACCATGATGTGAGAAAATCTGATTTACAAAGACTAGATTAGAAAATATTAACTTTTCTGGTTAATAGTACTAATACATAATGTTCGTTATTACTACATTTTTACTTGCAGATATCTTAGTTTTACCTGTTGAACAAAGATCTTAAACTAGATTTAACACGATTGTCGTTATGATTAAACAATATTGTACTAGCTGTACTAAGAGATCATACATTTCATTAAACAATTAGGATTTTGAAACCAAAATTTTTATTTTAATAATCATATGCGACTGTAAAGTCTGCAAAAAAAAAGTAAGATCATCGTGTCCATTTTTTCCAAATTTCTCCCACTTTTCTTTTTGCTTTAACAATTTTTTCCACCCTAAGAGTTCAATTTATTTATTTTTAAAGAATATTTTTGCATATAAAAAATAAAAATGTCTTAAAAGGAATCATTTATACCCCACTGGCCTCTCTGTCCCTCCGGAACAAAGGTAATGGAGAAGCAACCAGATAACGGGTCCCACACTCCCTTCTCTATTAATCCTCTCGAGGGCATCGCGTTAACTACACGCGCCACCTAGTTTCCCTCTTCTTTAATATTACACGCGCTTTTAAGACGCGTGGAGAGAGTGGATTTTAGCCCGAGTCCTTGTTTTCTCAGATGACCACTGTTACAGAAAAAGCACAGTCAGTAGTCCTCTCTTTAAAATTTTACACTTGAAACGCCGTCGTATCTTACCAACCTTCACGATCTCCGGCGGTAACTAAAACGGCACAGTTTCGCCGTCTTTTGTGGTTAAAATTTTCACAAAAACGGTGAAGTTTTTTTTCTTCTTTCTTTGATATGTTTGTCTCTTCTCTTCTCCCGAGACACTTCATCTAAAAAAAACTCCCCCCACTGTTTTCTTGTTTTGTTCTCTCTCGATTTCGTGAGAAAAACACCAGCTCAAAATTACGCTTGGCTCGAGACTCTGAAGATCATCGGGTTCTGTTTTTTTTTTGTAGATATTTTGGGAAAGCTTTTGAGTCGGGAGGAGAGGATCTCATCTTTTGTCTGTGTGAGAAAATAGTGGTGGTTTTAGCTTTTAGGTTTTTGTTTGTGTGTGTTCGTGTGATGTTAATTGCTGTTTGTGTCGAAGAAGAGGAAGTAAGAATTAGCTCAAAATGCATTTCACTAAGCTTGATGACTCTCCCATGTTCCGCAAACAGGTTTGTTTCTAACATACAATCTTTGTTCCTGTCTGTGTGTGTTTGTCTTGATGTGTCCAGTCTTTTAGTGTCGTAGGTTAAAATTGGGTCATATTAGGCGAGATTTGTTCTTCAAAAGTTGGGAACAGATACTAATTTTGGAGCCATTAGGATGTGTAATTTCTGGAAATTTTGAGTATCACCGACATTTATACCACAAAATATGAGTGGAACTTCACTGGAAGGTTCGAATTAAGAAATTGGTTTAATAATTAAGTTGCCTGGACGGCTTATTTGCGCTTTACCTTGTTGCTCCATGGAATTAGAAATGACTTATGATCCAATTCACATGTTTGGGTCTCTGATTCCGACAAAGCTGCTCTGTGATTTAGGATACACTTGTGTCCACTTAGCTACTACTTTCATGCTCACTGGTTTAGTCGGAATTCTGCTATATCTACTCAACTTAAATGTTAAGGAAGTTCCTAGTGTAGCTCAAATTCTGTCCAAAACCTGCTTTGTTTCCCTGTAGTTGATGATTCTTTTACCGCTATACTGAGTGCCTAAATCACTTAATCTTTGGGGTTTTCCATAGTTGCAGTTTCTTCCAAAGTAGGATTGTGTCTTTACTGTTTTCTTTTTGTTCTGAATTTTCCTCCCGCAGTTGTGTGCTTATATTGATTTGTTTTTCTTAAATAGTTACAAAGCATGGAGGAGAGTGCAGAAATATTGCGGGAAAGAAGTCTCAAGTTTTACAAAGGATGCCGGAAATACACGTATGCTTCAAAGTTTCACAAATGATTAGGCTTGTAGCTCTACATTTAGAGTTTTCTTCTGGCTGTAACATGTATCTTTTAACAGAGATAGATTATCCTTTCTTTTTACAGTGAAGGACTAGGCGAGGCATACGATGGGGACATTGCTTTCGCAAGTGCACTTGAAACATTTGGTGGAGGCCATAATGATCCAATAAGTGTGGCTTTTGGAGGTATGACCGATTTCACATAGGCTATGGAAACTCGCAGTAGCATATTGTCTGTTTATCCCCATACTCTTTGCACCTACTTGTCATCTGAGATTTTAGGCATTTCCATTTTAGAATTCGTAAATTTTCTTAAGCAGTAACTTTTGGTGGCCTTAATTTGTAATGAAGTTGTTGTTCCTGCTCTTGCTCTTCGCTTTCTCTTTGCTAGGGTTGTTAGATTCACCTAGTCTCAACAAAAATGCTGACAAACTCTAACTTACTGCACCAGGACCTGTAATGACGAAATTTACAATTGCGTTGCGGGAAATTGGGACTTATAAGGAAGTTCTTCGGTCACAGGTATGCTAGTTTGTTATTATTGACACTCTCTCCGTTCTCCACACTCCCAGCCTTCTCTCTGATAACTCTTCTGTGGTATCAACGTTGGATAGCTTTGTTTTCCTTCAGCAAAAGAGGCCTCTATATAGATTGCTTCACCCTAAGCCATCTTATAATAGGTTTAGAGCAGATCAAGTCATTTCAGTTCAGGTTTTGATTTTGATGAGTTCTATTGTCAGGTGGAACATATACTGAATGACAGATTACTTCAATTTGCCAATATGGACTTGCATGAAGTTAAGGTACAAGCTGCTTCCTTTATTCTTGGCTTGATATACATTTTTTGAGTTAACTTATGCATCATTAAGGTATTAGTATCGACTAGAATATCTATTAAACAATGGAGGACAAACATTCTGCTTGTGTGAGTAGAAAAAAATATGAAGACCTGCCAAGAGGCATTTAATTTAATATGGAGATTAGGTCTAATTCTTCTGGTTTGACTTTGGCATTGCAGCACTAGAAATCTTAAAAAAAAAAGCTAACTAACTATCACTCAGGTAGTCAACCTTCCCCAACCAAAATATAATTAGAAATATTTTCTGAGGTCATTAATGTAGAGGTCTGATGATTGCGAAAAATATGGTTAAGTTTCTTGAGCCTGCGTATACATTGTGGCTAGTCCATATATATCTTTTTCCATTTCTAAAGTAGGCTAGCAATAGCATGACAAGGTTATATTTGGATATGGAATCCTGAGAGATCATTTTGCCACAGGAAGCTCGGAAGCGCTTTGACAAGGCTAGTCTTACCTACGACCAGGTATCCCTTTGTCAAGAATTTTTGTTTCTCCACTCTGCTGACTTGGTTTGCACTTTGCACTACAAAAGATAGTTTGGAAAGATTAAAAGTTCTCATCCCGACTCTTTTCTTACTAGATTTAAATCTGTATGAAAATTTTCAACCAGACAAAATGGGTCGAGCTCAAAAAATTAATATATCTGAATCATTTCTCGTTAATGGAGGAAGGCTAGGGTTTCTTTTCAAAGCTGAGTATATATGTGTTGCAATTTTATGCGCAGGCTGTGTATATATCTACAGAAACCTAGCTAGTTTTTTTGTTCATGTTACTTTTCTGAGCGCCATCGCTTACTAGGAATCAATTTTGTAGCTTGGAAGATAAACTGATAAAAGTAGAGAGGCAAATTAGTCCACGCTTATCTGGACAATTAACTAATTTAACTTCCTATTTTGCTTTAGGCCCGTGAGAAGTTTTTATCTTTGAGGAAAGGTACAAAAAGTGATGTTGCTGCTGCTTTAGAACAGGTATGGTGCATGATTTTAGTAAAGCTCGTTTCTAATTATTGGAATACCATGTATTTTTATTTCTCTGTTATAACTAACATACATTGACACTGACAGGAACTTCACACTTCGAGGTCTATGTTTGAGCAAGCTCGGTTCAACCTTGTAATTTTCTATCGTTTGATCTTGAGTGTTCAAATCTATATACCTGCTGTTACATCCATAGTATTGTTGAAATAATCATTTGGTTTCCCTAATTTATGCTCAGGTGACTGCTCTTTCAAATGTTGAAGCTAAAAAAAGGTTTGAATTTTTGGAAGCAGTCAGCGGAACGATGGATGCACATCTTCGGTACTTCAAACAGGTAAGTTTGTTACACTGCTTAGAATCATAAAATAGTCTGAAAAGGTTTGTGTCAAATCTGAACGTGGTTGCTTTCAGGGTTACGAATTACTGCATCAGATGGAACCATATATCAATCAGGTCGGTTTAATTTTATATTCCTTTTCTTCAAGTGATAGATCCCTAAATATTTGGGGTTTATATATAATTCTCTTCTAAGACTATGTATGAATCTTCACATGTGTTGTGAACGCTGAGATAGTGTCATTTAAAAAACTATTTATACATCAACTCTCTTTTGCAGGTCTTGACCTATGCGCAACAATCCAGAGAAAGATCAAATTATGAACAAGCAGCACTTAATGAAAAGATGCAAGAGTACAAAAGACAGGTTGATCGAGAGAGCAGGTGGGGTTCAAATGGTTCTAATGGATCACCAAATGGAGATGGCATACAAGCGATCGGTAGAAGTTCTCACAAAATGATAGACGCCGTAATGCAATCTGCCGCAAGGGGAAAGGTTGATCAACCTCTTCCACATATGAATGATACATCTTCCAGAGACTACTATTAACATTTCGTGGTGGTTTCAGGTGCAAACAATAAGGCAAGGTTATCTCTCTAAACGATCTTCAAACCTGAGAGGAGACTGGAAAAGAAGGTTTTTTGTTCTTGACAGCCGGGGAATGCTGTATTATTATCGAAAACAGTGTAGCAAACCATCTGTGAGTTTTGTATTTATATTTATCTTTTATTTGAAAACAGTAGAACTATGCAAACGGTATGGTATTCATAGATTAAAAATCTTTTTGACCCATTCTTTTCACACTCTGACTTAGATGATTTGATGTTTAGGGGTCTGGCAGCCAGCTTTCTGGACAGAGAAATAGCTCCGAGCTTGGGTCTGGACTTCTTAGTAGGTGGCTTTCTTCGAATAGTCATGGACATGGTGGTGTCCATGATGAGAAGTCTGTAGCTCGGCATACAGTGAACTTACTGACCTCAACAATTAAAGTCGACGCTGATCAATCAGATCTGAGGTTTTGCTTTAGGATCATTTCACCTACAAAAAACTACACGTTGCAGGTTTGATTCAGAGTGTTTGTTACTGCCTTAAACCTTTATTGTTTGCATGTTTGCCTGACTTTTAATAGTTTTCACTCAGTGTTTACTTATGTTTGTCAGTGCAGGCTGAGAGTGCACTCGATCAAATGGATTGGATAGAAAAGATCACAGGGGTTATTGCATCACTACTTAGTTCTCAGGTCCCTGAACAGGTAAGTATTATCATTATTCCTTTGCCTGACCAGGCTCATATTAAATATCAATGCAATTTTGGTGATTGTCCTTCGATTACATTTCAGCGTCTTCCTGGTAGTCCCATGGGAAGTGGTCACCATCGATCTGCTAGTGAAAGTAGCTCATATGAAAGTTCTGAATATGACCATCCTACTACTGAAGAATTCGTGTGTGAGAGGAGCTTTTTGGGGTACCATGAAAGGCCATCAAGAAGTTTTCAGCCGCAACGGTCCATTAGGAAGGGTGAGAAGCCCATTGATGCTCTGCGAAAGGTCTGTGGGAATGACAAATGTGCGGATTGTGGAGCTCCAGAACCAGACTGGGCTTCTTTAAATCTGGGGGTTCTTGTCTGTATCGAATGTTCTGGTGTTCACCGTAATCTTGGTGTGCATATATCTAAGGTAAATCGCGAGAACTCTTAATAACTTACAAAATATATGTAGGCTCTACAACACCAACTCATGGAAGGACGTAAAGAAGTTCATCAGAATTTTGAAGTGACACTAAGCATGATGTTCATTAGCAATTCAGATTATTAGAGCATGTGATAAAATTTGAATTTTGGATGGCTCTACCTTTCAATTTGACATCAGTCTAGAGCAATCTGAAGTTTACCGTTGCTACAGGTTAGGTCACTCACTCTCGACGTGAAAGTATGGGAGCCATCTGTTATAAGTTTGTTCCAAGCTCTTGGAAATACTTATGCAAACACAGTTTGGGAGGAATTGCTTCATTCAAGGAGCGCCTTCCATGTGGACCCAGGCTTAACAGGGTAAAAACTCCATTTATGATTGAAATTTTGCCTTTCTTAGTCAAAGTGATGATAACTTTGAACACCTAGAAATAATAGTTTTGACATTACTTTGCCAAATATGTGCAGGTCTGATAAATCCAGGGTGATGGTCACTGGAAAACCCAGCTATGCTGATATGATATCTATCAAGGAGAAGTATATACAAGCTAAGGTTTTTAAGCTTCTACCCTTTATTTGATTCCTTATGTTGAAGATAACTGAAGTTATTTTTCTTCTCAAGGGAGTGCTAAAAAAAATTTACTTTCGAAGCATTCTCTCTTTGCTCGGTCATAGGCAATGTTCAGGAAAGCTCATTCAAACATTTTTGTTGTCATTTCACAGTATGCGGAGAAGCTATTTGTTCGGAGATCAAGAGACTGTGATTTCCCACAATCAGTTGCACAACAAATGTGGGACGCAGTGAGTGGCAATGATAAAAAAGCTGTTTACCGGCTTATTGTCAATGGTGATGCGGATGTGAATTCTGTGTATGACCAATCATCATCCAGCTCTTCATTAACACTATCCAGAGTAATATTAGTACCAGAAAGGCCAAAGCGTGAGGATGTTCTACTCAGATTAAGAAATGAGTTACTTGATAGAACAGGTAGTTCTTCAAATATTTCTCCTGAGGGAAGCGGAGGTTCCTCTCTGCTTCACTGTGCTTGTGAGAAGGCAGACATTGGGATGGTAGAGCTTTTGCTACAATATGGTGCAAATGTAAATGCCTCAGATTCAAGTGGTCAAACGCCGCTGCACTGTTGTCTACTCAGAGGCAAAGCGACAATAGCAAGATTGCTACTCACTAGGTGAGTTGGTTCTTCTTTGAGAGCCGCTTACCCAAAATCTCCCAAACATTTTCTCTGGCTAAATTCTTTGGAAATGTTAAATGTTTTCACACAAATTGGGTATGTGTTGCAGGGGAGCAGACCCGGAAGCTATGAACGGAGAAGGCAAAACTGCCCTTGATATCGCTGCAGAGTCGAAATTTACTGATCCAGAAGTCCTCACTCTCCTTTCAGACACAAACGGATACAATCACAGACAGTGCTGATAAAGATACAGAGGCTCGCGGACATAAAAAATTTCGGAGCTATGTTTCGTCGTTGCTTTCACGGTTTGAAGAGCCAATCAACACTAAAGAAGGACCTCTACTCTAATGGTCTCGAGCAAGCTTAGCCCCCAATTAAGTAATGTATTTGATGTTTTTGTGATGGATGGATATAGGCTGCATATTGGGAAATTTATAGTGTACTGTGTTGTGTCGTGTTGTGTGTATGTGGGACTATAGCATCCTAAGTTTGTCATGTCATGCCTTGTAAGCAATTATTTAAGGTTTTGTTCACTTCGTTATTAGCTATTTAATTTGTGGCTTGATTTTGGTTTTGAATGTGTTCATACAAAACTAAGATAATTTACGCGTTAAACCAGTTGTCGTTTTATGTTAGTTTATTAACACTTTTAACCAAGTTTGAAATTTGATTGTCATTTTTCGGATCAGAGTACATTTTGGTCCACTTTTTTTTCCTCTCATTTTGGTCCACTGATTCCCATTACATTCATAGTTTTGACTTTTGAGTCTTTTGATAATAGTGTTATCATTTCAATTAGGCTAATTAACTCTGGTTATCTTTTTCACTCAAAGATATTTTATAAAAAAAAGGAATGTGGTTCAAATCGGAAAACAAGACCTAACTTTGAATAAAAGCACTACAGCATAAAGCTTTTTCCTTTACCAAAAAAAAAATAATAATTTTTTACAAGAAAAAAAAGAGGAGAAAGCAATTATTCTCAGACAAACAAAGGGAACCACTTTTGTGTAGTAGTAATCTCACACGCTAAGACAAAAGTGCACAAATTCTCGAGCCTCTCCTCCATCCAACGGTACATGTCTCACTAACCTCATCTGAATCAACGGACAAGATCTTTTTTTGGCTTCAGCTCTCTTTAGTCTTTACCTTCCCTCGAGCTCGGTACTCGATGCCTTGCTTTCGGCCACTCATGACAGCAACGAGAGCTGCCCCTTTCATCCGTCTACGTGGCAGTGGGACCCACTCTAACCACGACCACCTGACATCGTGGGTCCCACTGTAAGGCGGGAACCTCATATTTTTTGGCTGTAAGTAACGGATTCGGTCATGCTTTTTGTGAGGAGGGATAGAGAGAGAGAGAGTGTCACAGTCTCGCAGATACTGTGTCTTGAAAAGAGAGTTCTAGAGAGAGAGAGTGTGCTATGTGTGTATGTTTGGTTACTGGGATTAATTAAGCTGAAACAGTTTGGATAGTTTCGTTTGTTTTGTTTCATCTTTCAACCACAGATATAGTAAAATTGTGAAAACCCCTCATTGAAGTTTGTTCTCTGCTCTCTCTTTTTTTGGGGTTCCTCACTGAGTTTTGGGGTTTATTTTGAGACATACAAATACAAAAGTTTGATACTTTCGTGTCCCCCCTTATCAAGAAAATTGTGTTTTTTTTTAATTAAGATTTCTTTAAATTTTCGATTTTTATTTTGGAGGAAAAGAGTGAGAATTTTAGATAAGAATCTATGAGCCAGTGATATTCTCTATTCATCTTCTTTGTGAAGATTTTGAGTTGAATTCCATTTTCCTTTTTGTCTTGGTGGTTTCTCATTGGTTTTCTCGAGAATATATGTGGTTTTGGGAGAAGAGGATATAAGAGGGAGCTTCACTGTAGCATTAAAAAGTCTTTAACTTTTCTGTGTGTTTTTTTTTTTAATGTAAGCTTTGAACAGCTTCACCTTTCTGGGTTTTCTCAGATTTGTGTCTAATCTTGAAAAAACCCCAAATGCTTTTATTCGTACAAGCAGCAATGGAGCAAAGAAGAAGAAGAAGAAGAAATGGATGTAGTAGCAACACTATCTCTCTGCTCTTATTCTTCTTTTTAGTCTTCTGTTCAAGAACAAGCACAAGTACAAGTTGTCGTCGAAGAACTGTGAAACACTTATCCACAACTTCAACATCATCTACACCACTCGAATCAAGAATCACTTCCAAGGTCATTGTTATCAGCATCGTTTCAGGGATTTTAACCGGGTTGGTTTCGGCTTTGGTGTTAGCTTTCTTGGTTCGTAGCATTGTCAAATACATGAAACAGACGCCAATTCTCAAAGGTCCTGTGGTGTTTTCTCCTAAGATTACTCCTAAATCTCTTCACGCAGCTCTCGGTAATGGTATTCAGTTGCTTGGCTCAGACCCTAATGGTAAATACTATAAGATGGTACTTGATAATGGTCTAGTGGTTGCAGTCAAGAGACTAGGCTCACTTGAAGGAATTGGTTCACCAGAAAGTAGTAGTAGCAAGTCGGTTAAGAGAAGGTTGCAGAAGGAACTTGAGCTTCTTGCTGGGTTAAGGCATAGGAACCTTATGAGTTTACGAGCTTATGTTCGTGAATCCGATGAGTTCTCTCTCGTCTATGATTATATGCCGAATGGTAGTCTTGAGGATGTGATGAATAAGGTTAGAACGAAAGAGGTAGAGCTTGGATGGGAGATTAGGCTTAGAGTTGCAGTTGGAATTGTGAAAGGGCTTCAGTATCTTCATTTCAGTTGTGAGACACAGATTCTTCATTATAACTTGAAACCTACAAATGTGATGTTGGATTCTGAGTTTGAGCCTCGGCTTGCTGATTGCGGATTGGCCAAGATCATGCCTAGTTCACACACAGCGGTGTCTTGCTACTCTGCTCCTGAGTCTTCTCAAAGTAACAGGTGCTTCAAATATCAACACCATTGCCTGTGATTTAACTCCTTTTTCCGTCTCTTTTACTAACACGGTAATGCAAATCCTTGTGACAGATACACAGACAAAAGCGACATATTCAGCTTCGGGATGATATTGGGTGTTCTTTTAACCGGAAGAGACCTGACCCACCCGTTCTGTGAAGAGTCTGCAAGCGGAGGCACCTTAGGACAGTGGCTGAAACATTTACAACAATCCGGGGAAGCACGAGAAGCATTAGATAAGACTATTCTAGGAGAGGAAGTGGAGGAAGACGAGATGTTAATGGCTTTAAGAATCACCATTATCTGCCTTTCTGACTTTCCGGCAGACCGGCCTTCAAGTGATGAGCTTGTCCACATGCTTACACAACTGCACAGCTTTTAGCCCGATGTACTTGTATCAAAACCTGAATGTAAAAACAATTCAAACATCTGCAGTTACATCAATATATTCCTTTTTCTTTATCCTTGCGAGTTACTGGTTAAACTTTGATCGCGTAAATGGTACAAAAAAATTGGTCTTACAACAAAAAAAAGATAGCCTCAGCAGTTCCCGTGCCTAAACGTAACAACAAGCAGTTCATGATGAACGTACATACTACACTCGGAAGGAATACAAAGAAAAACGCAGATCAAGCAATGAGCTTGTCGAGTCAATTTTCTACTTGCATCCTGACAGGTGACCCGTTGCCAAGTCTGGGTTGTATCAATAACTCCGAGAGGTCACCGCTCTCAAAGAAGGATTTGTGAAGAGCCTGAACGCATCCTTCAGCTTCAGCTTCGTTTACTATAAAGGAAATGTTTACCTTCGAGATTTCAAAGAAAGAAAGAAATTTGTTAGGTGAAAACGGAAAGAGAGTTGTGATAAGCAATGTTATTACCTTGGATGCTCCTTGTGATATCATCTGGACATTGACACCTTTGGTATAAAGAACATGAAACGCCTGCACAAAGTTAAAAACAATTAAGTAAGAAGCACAAAAGAAATATATCTTTCTTTGTTCGAATCTTGAAGTAATCTTATTAGGAGGCACGATCTAACCCTCTCTAAAATCAGGGAGGAATGTTGAACATTCCCAATTAGAGAGATGATTGCTCTTCCTTTTAGAAGATTCACAACTGCAATTTTCTCCAGTTCTTCAACTACATGATCAAGCTCCTGTAACAAGGAAAAAAGAAAGAAAAGGCCTTTGAAAAGCACGCATATATGAATTGGAAAATAAAGTGTTGCGGATTCTGCAAGAAATTTGCCTGTTGAATCAGTTCCCTGCTCCAAAGTTTTGAAGGGTCCAGTGTCAGAGATATACTGACTTCACTAGTGGCAACAACATCTACGGAAATGCCAAGCTCCTCAAATATCGAGAATACCTAGTAAAAAGAGTGAGGCAAGCAGGCAATGTTGATTATTAATAGTACCTAAACGATTTTACGCTGGAGCAGACCACAGTTCCGACCTTGCCCCAATGAAAAAGTGTTCTAAGGAATAAACTTTAGGCCACATAATGCGCTGGAAATGTATATTATTACCTTTGCAAGAAAACCAACTTGACCAAGCATTCGGGTGCTTGCTATATCCAGCATGGTCACATTGCGTTTCAGAACAATGCTCGTTAGAATGCTCTGTCATATAAAAAAGCAAAAAAAAAAAATGTTTGCTATGAAGGTTCTCACATGAGATTCACAAAACTAACACAATTAGGAGACTCTATACCTTGGTCATGTCTCTTGTTTTAGTGATGATAGTTCCAGGAGCCTTAGGGTTATAAGAATTTTTAACCCTGACAGGAATCTCACCCTCTCTTGCTGGTCTCATTGACTGTGGGTGCAAGACCTGCAGCAACAATTTTATTTCCTTACTTAACCACTCGAGCATTTCCATTGTACAAATTTTCATGTAACAATACTAATAACTACACTTGAGTATTATTGCATACAAGTAGAGTGGGACCTGTGCACCAAAATAAGCTAGCTCGGCTGCTTCGTCGAATGTCAGAAATGGTACTGGTGTAGCTCGCTTATATATAGTAGGGTCACATGTTAGAACACCATCGACATCTTTCCACACCTACTCAATGGACAAAGAAACATCCAAACTGAACAGAAGGTACGCAACGTTTGAAAAGAAAACATTACATGTTGAGGTTGTAGAAGAACCTGAATCTCTTTCAAACCCAATGCTTTACCAATTGTGGTTGCTGTCAAATCACTGCCACCCCTACCCAACGTAGTAACCGCACCAGTTTTCCAACCCTATTATTGAAAGAAATAATTAGACAAGACACAAACATGACTGAAAATCTTGATTATATGTAGATTGTAAACTGTTTGAAATACCTTGCCAAGGAAACCTGTTACAATAGGAACAGCAGGATCATGCATCCAATCATCATATAATCTCTTGGCAACGGCTGGATAAGTTGCCTCCAGGATATCCCCATTAGTGAAATCATCCGTTGTAATGAAACCAATTTCAAATGCATCGTACTGCAAAGCAATCGTCCATAAATCTACTTAGTTATGTTTGCGAGCCGGATCATTGTGCAAGAAAGCTCACACCAAGGCCAGTTTAGCATGCAAAAGAGAAAGTACACCAATATGTGTTCCTTGACAACCGAAACCAAACATAACACCAAAAGTTTACTGACCAATTCAGAGTATACAGAATTTGTTTATCATATTTTCTAAATCTAGATTGAACATTTCTAGCCTAAATAGTCAACCAACTGAAATGAGATATATAATATATTTAAGAAAAGTAAACTAATACTAAATTATGATGATGGCCATACTTGGCGTGCCTTGACACCGATTGTATTAAGATAAGCAGCGAAAATCCTTGTAGACAAGCACTCTCCAAAAGAAACCAAGTAGTCTCTGGTACGAAGTGTCAACTCCTTCATCATGGCAATGCCTTTCAGGAGTTGCTCAAGTTCTTCCAAATAGGCTGCAAAATGTATCCAAGATATAAATAAGCAATGCATGTAGACTCTTGAATATTACCAAACTCATCACAAATCAAACATTTATGAGCCTTATCAGAATTAGAAAGAAATGAAGCTCCAAATGTTGGAAAGTCGAAAAGTAAAAATATGCTCACTCAAAATAACAGAGGGATCAATGTTGAGCTCTTTCACCGTCCTGAAACAACAAAAGTCACATTCTTGATCAAAGATACTCAAAGGTACCAAATTTTAATCATATTTTGAAGAAACCAAAACCTGATATGCAATTCCTTTATAATGCTCAACTCCTCAATCTCAGATGCATTAGAAACACCACAACTCACCGCCTTCTCTCCCGCCTTCACCAGCAACAAAACCAATAATTCCAATCAAAAAAATTTAGAACCTTTGAATAGAAAATGGAGAGAATTTCAGTATTACAAGCAAGAGATTGTTGGTAGTTTTCCCCATTGCAGAGAGAACAATGACGGGACTTTCTTCGGGAAAAGTCAAAATCAAATCCGCAACTTCCTTCATTCTCTCAGCTGACGCCACCGAAGATCCACCAAACTTCATCACACACGTGAATCCCTTCTCATCTACCTCCGTTAACGCCTCTGTCCTCTTCTCTTCCAAAACAGCTCGCACAATGTTTCTGCAGCCTGAACCTGAAACCTTTCTAATGGAGGAGCCATCTCCAATGGGTAATGATAATCTCCTCGAACACTTCAGCGCAGAGAAATCGATACGATTCAGAGAAATCGGTAGCGTCGGCGAGTTTCGGTGGCGGGTAAGCGGCAATCTGGTGAAAGGTGCATTGGTATGACAACACCGAACCCTAGTAGCCGCCATTGGAGAAGAGGAAGAAGAAGAAGAATATTATTGATAGGTTTTAAAAACAAAGAAGAGGAGAGAAATCGTTCGGCTCATTGTCATTGATGAGACACCAAAGACGGAAACTTTGAACCCTCCTCTCTCCTTCGCTTCTGTTACCGAAACGCTGTCGTTTATTACCAACCATTGATTGATTTGATTTGACCCGTTTGGTCCTTGCAATAACTGTAATAAACAAAAGTCTGAGTTTTTGCTTCTCTATCGTCTGTTCTCGAAAGGGTAAAGCTATAAACTTTTTGTTGAATTTTTCCATCAACCATGACGATTATCACTGTACAGTCCTCGTATACTCCTTCTCGAGTTCCGGTTATAAAGAACGCGAATTTCGATCAAATTCCGTCGTGGGTTTCTCTGAAATCGAGCACTTCTTCTGTTAAAATCTCGCATAAGCAAGGGCAAGTGGAGAATCTTCATTTGGTTTCGTTGTCGAAGCATGGGAAGCTCAACGAAGCATTTGAGTTTTTCCAAGAAATGGATAAGGCTGGTGTCTCCGTTAGCTCGTATTCTTACCAATGTCTCTTTGAGGCTTGCAGAGAATTGAGGTCTTTATCTCATGGGAGACTCTTGCACGATCGCATGCGCATGGGTATCGAGAATCCTTCTGTGCTTCTTCAGAATTGTGTGCTACAAATGTATTGTGAGTGCGGGAGCTTGGAAGATGCAGATAAGCTGTTCGATGAAATGTCTGAGTTAAATGCAGTTTCTCGCACAACGATGATATCTGCTTACGCCGAACAAGGTCTTTTGGATAAAGCTGTTGGTTTGTTCTCGAGGATGCTAGAGTCAGGCGACAAGCCTCCTTCTTCCATGTATACTACACTCTTGAAATCTTTGGTAAACCCTAGGGCTTTAGACATTGGTAGACAGATTCATGCTCATGTTATACGCGCTGGGTTATGTAGCAACGCATCTATAGAGACTGGGATCGTGAACATGTACGTTAAATGTGGTTGGTTAGTGGGTGCTAAGCGAGTGTTCGATCAGATGGTAGTGAAGAAACCAGTGGCTTGGACGGGTTTGATGGTAGGTTACACTCAAGCTGGTAGAGCAAGAGATGCTTTGAAACTATTTGTGGATTTGATAACGGAAGGTGTCGAATGGGACAGTTTTGTGTTTTCAGTTGTTCTTAAAGCGTGTGCTTCTCTTGAAGAGCTTAATCTTGGCAAGCAAATTCATGCCTGTGTTGCTAAGCTTGGACTGGAATGTGAAGTCTCGGTTGGAACTCCACTCGTTGATTTTTACATCAAATGTTCCAGCTTCGAGTCTGCTTGTCGTGCATTTCAAGAAATCCGTGAGCCAAACGATGTTTCCTGGAGCGCAATCATTTCTGGTTACTGTCAAATGAACCAATTTGAGGAGGCTGTTAAAACCTTCAAGTCTTTGAGAAGCAAAAATGCAGCGGTTCTAAATTCATTCACATATACTAGCATATTCCAAGCATGTTCAGTACTTGCAGATTGCAACATTGGTGGCCAAGTCCATGCAGATGCTATAAAAAGAAGTCTGATTGGATCTCAGTATGGAGAAAGCGCTCTTATTACGATGTATTCAAAATGCGGATGCTTAGATGATGCACATGAAGTCTTTGAGTCAATGGACAATCCCGACATTGTTGCATGGACTGCTTTCATATCAGGTCATGCTTACTATGGAAATGCCTCTGAAGCTTTGAGATTGTTTGAGAAAATGGTGAGTTGTGGTATGAAGCCAAACTCAGTTACATTTATTGCAGTTTTAACTGCCTGCAGCCACGCAGGCCTAGTTGAACAGGGAAAGCATTACTTGGACACGATGCTTCGAAAATATAACGTGGCTCCGACTATTGATCATTATGATTGTATGATCGACATTTATGCCCGTTCTGGACTATTAGATGAAGCTCTCAAATTTATGAAGAATATGCCTTTTGAACCTGATGCAATGAGCTGGAAATGCTTTCTAAGTGGCTGTTGGACTCATAAGAATCTTGAACTGGGAAACATTGCTGGTGAAGAACTTCGCCAAATCGATCCAGAAGATACGGCTGGATATGTGCTACCGTTTAATCTGTATACCTGGGCTGGAAAATGGGAAGAGGCTGCTGAAGTGATGAAACTAATGAATGAGAGGATGTTAAAGAAGGAACTGAGCTGCAGCTGGATCCAAGAAAAGGGTAAGATTCATCGGTTTATAGTGGGTGATAAACACCATCCACAAACTCAGGAGATCTATGAGAAGCTTAAGGAGTTTGATGGTTTCATGGAAGGTGATATGTTTCAGTGTAGTATGACAGAGAGAAGAGAACAGCTTCTTGATCATAGTGAGAGACTTGCCATTGCATTTGGGCTGATATCTGTGAATGGCAATGCCCGTGCACCTATTAAGGTGTTCAAGAATCTTCGGGCATGCCCAGATTGTCATGAGTTTGCAAAGCATGTATCTTTGGTTACAGGACATGAAATCGTCATCCGAGATTCTAGAAGGTTTCACCATTTCAAGGAGGGAAAGTGTTCTTGCAACGATTACTGGTGACTGATATCTTTAGTGTCTGTTTCAGTAGATACTTTACATTAAATACTTATCCAACAAGAATGAGTCTGCAAATTGATGGTAAGAACGAGGAAACGTGGATATATTATATGTCAAAAATAGTGCGTGTAATACAATTCTTCGGTTCACAAAACTGGATTAAACATTTTTCTGACTGCAAAGTACTCGAACCACACAGGAAGAAAGCATGTACGATATACAGTACTGTTAAAGCTGTGGTAACATGACTGTTCTGGGATCTTGAGGTCCCCAAGGTCACTACTTACTGGCTGGACCTAGAGGCTTCCCATAATCTACGTTCTATCCGCAGCTTTCTTAGCTCTGTTAGACCTTGCTCAACTGAAAATAAGAACCAATTTAGAGTTGTCTTGTGGGTACTCTTGGCTATAAGGAATTTGGTAAGGTAGATTGTACCTTCCATGGCGTCATGTGAAGATGGAGAGTGTGCGCTCCTGCTGATCCAGAATCTAAGACGTTCTCTCGCAATGTCCACTTCTATGCCAAGGGATTGTGCTCTTCTCCAGAAGTACGTGAGCCAAGCCTGTCAAAAGTTTCAAAGGATTCATAGCGTTGAGAATGGAAAAAGGCCGAGATTGAGCTAACAAAATATCTCCAAAAGATACATAAAACTATAGAAGAACAAAAGTCGATACAAAAGGGAACATAAAGGAGGGATCAGATGAAGGAAAAGACAATGAGAGAAAGCGAGAAGGGGCTTGTAATTCTGTACCTCCTTGAAGAGAACATCCTCAGACTCTTCTTGACTCAATTCTGCAAAGGACCACAGGCCAAGGTCAGAATTATCCTCAATAATAACAAGAACTGTTTGCACTCTTTGTTGAAGTATTATATGAAATGTAAACATAAACATAGAATACTGACATTCAAGTTATGTTTTTCATGGTCATATTAGTATCAAGAGTTTGTCATTGTAAAACTGTGGATATGCTTTACTCCATATGTTAAATTTCATAACACCAAGATGTTGACCAAAATATTCAGTAATATAAGCTAATAAACTAACCAAGTGCCTCCGTAATCTTAGGACCACCTGGTGATTTTAACTCTGAAATAAAACAACCAGAAAAAAACATCAATTGCAAAGAAGCGCATAGCCATTTAAGATGCGACGCAAATAATAAAACTAAACATGTACACTATCATCTTAACAATCTTAATGGTGAAATTAGAAGCCTGGCTAAAGTCGCCTTTTTTAGCTGATGCAAGGAGCAACATAAAATTTATTGGCGTCCAGAAGAAGCTCACCGATATCAGACAGTCGAGTAGTATTGGCCAACCTTAGCTGGGCTAATGTAATAGTAATGGCAACTTCAACCTTCAAAAGAACATGTATAGTCCATGAGTAATATGAAAGAGGGACGCATGAACCAGAACTAGAAGCAGAGAGGATGAGAATAAACCTTTAAAGAAGTTAGCTCCTTTAGACCCATTTCCACAGAGAGCATACTTTCAATATTTCCCTCTCCTGTTAGATCATTTATATCTTGAGCGAGCTGGCTCCTCTTCTCGTTCTCCTCAGGTTCTGGTCAGATGTTTCGTAGCCAGCAGATGAATATACGGTAACAAAAAGTGACACTCGGATAGAATGTTATCACAACAGATATAAATATGACTGAGTGATTGCTTGCCTTTTTCCCAACTTTCTTCTTTAGCCTTCTGCCCAGCTGACAGCACAATTTCAAAAGGAAGAGGTGCCAGAGATGACCAGTATTCGTACTTGGATGTAGCAATATCCGAACATATGCCTGAAATGCAAATATGCACAGATGTCAAGAAGCAAAGATACATAATAGCATAAAAGTTCTAGTTATGTCGTTAAGCAGATATGTGTGTTACTCCTTACCATATCTGGCAGCCAAACCCCAATATCGAGCTAGCCAGCACCGTTTAAGAACAACTTCCTCCTGAAAATTATGCAAGACTGTGTTACATAAACCATACCTTAAGCTTATGTGTAGACTGTGCGAAAACATGAAGACAAACCATCTCTTTTTGGGTCAATATCATTCTATGCGTCATTGTCCGTAGAGCGTTGACTTCAGATTCTGCTCCTTGAAGTTGTGCTACTACAGCAGCGGTCTCAAGTTTTGCATTCTGATTCAGAGTGAGTTAAAGAAAACATAAGCTTTCTTCATTTTCATTAATTAACACCTCATCGTAGATGTGACACATGGACAGAAAATAGGGCCTACCTCTACTTGAGACCGAAGAACAGTAGTCTCTTTATTAGTCCCATCTCTATTCTGCCTTGCATCTTTGAGGGCCGCCTGTCATAGAGCAAGTGTTGGTGAATCTAAGAGCCAGAACATAATAGCAAATATTGAGCAGCCTCAGACTTAGCAATACCTCTCTTTGACGCAAAGCAGCTTCTTTTCTGCAACATGAAACAAAGTACATTCATGTAAGCATTTCAATCCAACAGGAAAAAACTAACACTGGCAATAAATTGTATTGATATTGACTACCGGCTCAGAAGTTTAGCTTCCAATGATACACCTTCTCCCAGAGAAGTTACCTAAATTTTGTCTCAAGGGTGAGAACAGTATTAAAAAACAAAATAATGCATACAGATATTGGTCCCAGTTACCTGTTTTTCAAGCTCTCTCACCCTGGCTTCTGCTTCCTTGCATCTCTCATCCTCAAGCCTAAGCTGTTAATAAAGCTCAAACGTATAAAAAACTTTACTCTGAGGATAAATGAAACCCAAAAAAAGAGAAGAGTTTCTACCTTTTCAAGAATACTGTCATTCTCCTCTTGCAGCATATCAAGCTGTGATGTAAAACAAATCTCAGTTTCCATCTATGACATTATCCATAAAAATACAGATACATACGAAAAACAAAGAAATTAGCTTACTTCATCACGAAGTGCGGATGCTTCGTGCTGATCTTTCGAATCTTTTCCATTAAAATGACCAATATCAGCTAAAACCCTGCAATGACAAACAATCTCCAAGTCATGAATAACAAACTCAACTTAGCTTCTCTAATATGAAGATATTTTTGGGAGTTCTCTTCACCTCTTTTCAGTCTTAGGAGTTACAACCGGTGATGGATTGGTAGTTTGATTCCTTTGAGACAGTTTACTCGGCGGAACAGGCGGCTGCGATGCCCGAACAGACATGGCTGGAGAGTTCTGAGATAACTGGTATTTTCACAATCACCACCATCAATTCTCTGATTAGAAACATTCATACTAGTTTCCCTTACTATTACATTCCCAAATTTTCAATCAAAATCTCACATTTCCATAATTAGAAACTAGAAACCAAATCTCTATGATTAAAGAGTAAACAAATTTAGTAAATTGGCTGGATTTGGTTTCTACTAAAGCAAAAAAAGGACTCAAATTTACCGCAGGAGAAGAAGATCTAGAGATCTTTGGAGGAGGAACAACAACAGCAGAAGCAACAGGTTTAGGTTTAGCAATTGTGGAAGAAGGATTTCTAGTGAAGGAAAGAGGAGGAGGAGCACCATATCGGAAACCTAAATCATCACCACCGATTTCATCATCATCATCGTCATCGTCGTCATCATTGTTGGTCTGTGAAGCCATGACTTTAGCAAGTCTCTGAGCAGCGGCTTTAGCAGCGACGTTTTGAGCTCGTTTGACGTTAGACATATTAGTGACGGAAGAAGATCGAGCGTGGTGATGACGCGCCGGAGAAGAAGGAGCTACGGCGGCGGCATTGGTGGAACCTGAATCGCCGCTCCATTGACGGAAGTAGCTAGGGCTTTCGGTTCGTGCTCGCTCCATTGTAATGACGAGAGAGCTGAGAGAGAGAGATGCAAGACCTAGATCTTCTTCTTCTTGGTGATGGTGTGATTATGGAGTCAGACAAAAGACATCTTTGTGTTTTTTTTTTTTCTTGAACAAAAAAAAGTTTGAACAAGAAGAGAGTTGAGTTAGTCTACTTTAGTTACTTTACCAAGAGGGTAAGACCAAAAATTAAATAGTACTATAGAACAACTTTATTAATTTACAAAAAAAATATACACTTGTATAGTTGAAAGTTCTGTGTCAAAAGTGTTATATTTTGATCTAATCTATTAATGATTTGATGATTTATGTGTATCATTCTTTGCCGACAATTCCTCCATCTACAACAATATTCACCAAAATAATTAGTCGTTTCATTTTTTGGTTTTTATTTAATTCGAGTTATTACTTATTTGTGTGTATCTCCTCCAATGATAATAGTTTTTAAATGGATTTCGTCTCTATAAATCTCCAATAATCAAAAATGTATTTGTTGTTGTCAACTTAATGTAAAACATCTTTTCTAGGTCGAGTTAGAAATTACTTTACGAAAAAGTTTCCACTAATGTGCATCTTTAGTACAGTTAAACCTCTATGAATTAATACTCGATAAATTAATAAACACGATAAAATAATAAATTTTGTTGGTCCCAAGTCGGGCCAGTGTAAAAATTAACCAAATTCGATAAGATAATAAGATAATAATTTTTTTCAAATCCCTATGTAAAAATATGGTCCCAATAATATCATAAATTAATAATCATGTGAATTTATATATATATATATATAAAGATAATATATTTTTAGTAGTTTTTAAAAATGAATTTCTATTCATAAAATAGCTAACTTATGTAAGTTTTCAAAATTTAAATAAGTATAATTTTTATTTGAATAATCGTATAGGTCTTTCAAATACAACAGTTGAAGTCACTATGTTACATATTTTTGTATATGTGAATTTATCTATAATCTTGGTTATTATTGTTTTAGAAAAATTATCTTTCTTCTAAATATTAAATATTCAAGTCTAAAATTACCAAAGTTATAGCATCCAAAGCATTATTTTTAATCTTTTATTTAGATCAAATTATTTTTTCTCATATTTTTTAAAAAAGTTTTAAAAATTAAAAACAAAAACTCACTATAAATTAATAAATATTAATTTATAGTATAAATTAATAATTATTAATTTATAGATAAATTAATATCACTATAAATTAATAAATTATCATGGTCCCAACATTATTAATTTATAGAGGTTTTACTGTATATCAATCCATAATCTTAATGGGCTTATTGATGTCTAACAAAAACGTTAATGGGCTTATAATATGAGAGCGCAGATCTAATTCAGTTTGACATTGCGTTGGTTTGGTGATAGGCCAAAATCAGGCCCATTTTCTCAGATACAACATATGTCAAAAGAAGTCACCTAGCAATAGTAATCGTAGTAGCATGAAAAATAATGAATATAAATATTTAATACATGTTTTCATGCGTTAACGTTACTCGCAACCCCAGAAGATACAACAATAAAAGACATCAATCGGGGTATGCATATACTCCTACAGAATTAGATACTCTTTCGTTCTTGCTCATTGGACAAATCGCACCAAGAAAAGGCCTTAAGTGAAAAATAAATAATCAAGACCACCCACCAAAAAAAAAAAAAAAAGATGGGGGAAAACAATTGAAGAAGGTGGGATGTTGAGTTAAAAAAAAAAAAAAAAAAAAAAAAAAAAAAAGAAGAAGAAATGGTGGGCAGTTATTATTATTGAGAATATGGTGTTATATAAAAATAATAAATAAAATAGAGTATAATGGTTAAGAAATAGTCCTACCATAATGGAGGACCATGAGATGATCAGAGGTAGATGAGTTTGGAAGCAAAGTAATGTTTTGTGAAAGAGAAGGATTGTCTCTGCTTCCTCTCCATATTGCATCTCTCACGTGTTGTAGTGTCAACACTGGCTCCAGTTCTTGCCCTCTGCATCTTATCTCTACCTGCTTTTCATTTTACCAAAAAAATAAACACTATTAGTCCTATGTACCATTAACATGTTAATCACAATCAAAACTACATATGATTTATAAAGTTTTAAAAACAGACAAAGACTATATAAGAGAGTTTTTCTTTCTTGGTATATTAATATTTGATGGGGTATGAAATATGAATGAATATGATGATAATGAGGTTTAATGAGATCATTGCATCGTAGGGGTGACGGAGTGGAAAAAGCCACGTGTCATGGTGGCTACGCAATGCCGTAATTATGTCATCTCTACTTTACTTGTAAGAGATTCCTGATTTTCTAAACACTGTGCTTTTTAAAGAACGAGCAACACCAACAATGACACCACCACTTATTTCACATATAATAAGTTAAAGAAAACTATGCAACACATATTCGCATAATAATTTACTTGATCATATATTTGAATGGTACCCACGATTTCCAAATCTTAATCATTTCGTGGCCTACCCTTTTTTTCTACCCGTAATGTATTTTCCAATGAATCTTCCAAATAGACTTTTATGTTCTGTCGTCGTCGTATTTTCTGAGTATTCAACTAATCATGAAAAAAAAAAGTTATATAAATATATTACCCTATGATTATTTATCATTTTCTTCTCACTCTTGTAATTTATATATTTGCTTGTCTTAAAACCAAAAAAAAAAACTAATTTCCAACAGGTATAGTTGTAGAAGAAATAATGAAGAATATAATATGAATATATTGTGCCTAAAAAAAAGCTGAATATTAAAAATAAAGTTGATTTCTAAACGGAGGAAACTCAATGGAGACACTACCCCATGAAAACTTCACCATCATCTCATGCACGTCTTCTCTTTACGTTTTGCTGACTAAGGTTTGCGACCCAAAAAGCATTTTAACTCACACATTTTCTTCTTTATGTTTTTCTTAGTGGGAATATAAATTTTCTAATAATGTAGTTGATGCTGTTAGATACCATGTATTAATTATCTAAAACTAAAACATACCAAATGAAATACTCTCTACGGTTGTTATACATTATCCTTATTCTTTTTGTTAGCATTATACGATAATTAGCATATGAAAGTGGTGTTTTATCTCACATATCAACATCTTAATATTTATATTTAACTATCAACGGACCCACATAAATATATAATCAATTAATGTAAAATTGAAATATAATTAAAATAGGGACCATAGCAGTCGTAGTCGGATATGCATATATATTAAAAATGGTTTGCATGCATCGCATCACTAACTTAAAAGGATATCATGTACATGGCTCCCTTATCTGCCCTTTAGTGCCATTTTGTTCCTTTTAAAAAAATGCAATTTTCTTTCAGCAAATTGCAATGATTCTGTTGTTGAAGGCGACTTCATGCATTGCTTTTGCCCGACGTAAAATACATTATTTACTCATTACATAGATGTCATATATATGCTTATATATAAGTTGCATTCCAGCATATTAATATGTTAAAAATATTTACTAGCTTTACTAAAACACGTTGGACTCTGTATATTTGTACAACATATGATACCTAGATTTTGGAAGTTGCATGCTTTTTATTGAATAGACATAAATTATATATATATTATGTATAAATTTTGGTAAAAATACTATAATCGTGAATTTTGTATAAACGGATAGTTGAAATGTGACCTATAAGTTAAATTCATGACATTTTTGTGTTCGTAATATACTTTATTGTTATTTTCTGAAAATTGAAATAGATAGCTAAATAAATAAATTTTAAAGGACAAATGCACTCTAGTAAAAGGATTTGACGTAATAACTACAAACATTTGGCCAATGAAATTTAAGAAATGGAGGTCTCAAAAATAAAATTTATATTGGTGGGACTGTTTTGGATTTGCTAAACAATAAGGTACGACGCTTTTGTTTGCCTAGCTGATGAGAGCATTTCTATTAAGAGTTTTTCTATAACGATAGGATTCACGAATGGTTCCTACTATGACAGTCAAATTTGGGAAAAGTATATTTGAAAGAAGAAATAACTAGTTTTATGAAAGTAATTTTTTAAGAATATTTTGCATTAATTCAAAAGGTTAGATTTTATGGAGAAAAAAATCAAAAGGTTAGATTCTAAATTCAATGAGTCATGAAGATAAAAACACATAAAAATCTATTTTGTGACAATATGTAAAACTATATACATAATTTTGCAAGTTTTCTAGTATTCGTGTCAAACAAAGATGGATTCCACAGGTCAAGAATGGCACATTAAAGTCCAAAAATGAAATGTAGATGTTGAAATATATCATTGTTGACATATAAATAATAAATTAGTGATTTATGCTAGTGTTGTTAATTGTTATACTATCCCGAGCAATATAATTATATATTGACAAACAATATGTTAATAAAATAGATTATATTAAAAGCAAACGAAAACAATATTTTAATTACTCTTTGATCATAACATCATGTTAAAAATTGTGGTTTGCGAAAGACATTGCATTATGTGTGTAATATTTATAGATTTTGAAAAAACAATTATGATCCAATTATATTGCTTAAAAATATTAATTTGATTCTTTATGCCACTAAACTGTACATACTAAAAAAAAAATCTCATATTATAAATGATAGTGAATGTAAAAATTATTTATGAGGTATATCAGTAAAATGTATTTTTCTTTCTAGAAGTACTTCATCTAGGATATTTTTTAACCTGGTGGATTTTGAAAAAGTGACTTATTAAATGGGATTTCCAGTACACATGGAAACCATCTGAACAAAGCACCGAAAAAAAGAATATTTTTTTACTTTCAAAAGCATAGAAAATCTTATATATTTTCAGTTAGCAAGTTAACTGTGATATATAAAAAAATTCACTGGCAAAAAAAAATGAAAACTCACCGGCCAAGACTAAGACGAGAGGTTTGAGATTACAACAAAGAGTTGTCGGCGGATTAAAAATGTTTGTTTGGTCACAATTGTGGTTAAGTGTGATTGACCGTGTAAATATCTGTTTGGTGATCTACTAATAAAGATTTTCATCAAAATTGCAGTAAATTTTTTTGTGACACGACAAATTTGTAAGATTATGTTTCGAGGAAAGCAAATTATCCATCACACGAAGATGATATCCTCGGACCAAACATATTCCATGAAATGAAGTGAAATCCACAAACCAGAAAATGGTTGGATCCAATTTTTTTATTTTTTCAAGTAGCCGGATCGATCAAAGTTCAAAACCAGTGTACTGTTAAGAAAATATAGTGGAGAAGTTAAGTAAACAAAGTCCTGCTGATGAAGACAGCGGGATGTGTGATTCCAAACAAAAGGAAAACATCTAAAATTTGGATGGATAGATGTGGATGGATGATGGAAAAAATTAAGAAAGTGCAGCACTTAAAGAGGATATGAGTATGATTGATGGGGAAAGGTTTTTCAAGCACCGAATTCATTAGGGGTTTGTGAAAGAAAGGGTCCTACATGAGACACTAACGAACAATTAGCTAAACCAAGGCGAGTGAAAGAAGTTGTTGGTGTTGATGAGCCAAGTCTAACATAAGCATGACGGTTTCCCTAAACCTCAGTTTATTACGTGGAAGAAAGGAAAAAAATGAAAGATATGCTTTTACTTTGTGAGCATAAGAAACTTTTTCCTGTTGAAATGTTTTTACTAGGTTAGAAGAGTAGAGCTACAATATTATATACAAAATTCATGTGGAATATATAAATGAAAACGTAATCATATTTTAATTAACAAAGGAAAATATGGTATATTTTTTTTATAAAATCAAAAGTAATTATTCAAAAGAATAAAATATAACAATTAGTTTTTTTTTTATGTTCATCGCAAATAAAAAGCTGAAGGATAGCATCTCCATCCACGAAAAACCTCACAAAATTTCTCAAAAAAAATATATTGATATATCTTAATATCATTTAACATCATAATTAATTTTTGAGAAATTAAACCAATTAAGGAGAGACAAGATTTTAGAGAGTTCTCATAAATATCTCAAAGTTTTTCATTTGAGAATACCTCTTCACTCTATCTCTTCTTTCTCTATTATTTTATTTTCTTAATTGTAAGATTTCCACTTTAAAAACCTTCTAATGGAAGTTTTTTAATGTCGTTAATGGTTGGAAAATAAAAAACGACACAGTTGACAAAAATTCATGGGGCAAAAAGAAATTTCAAATTTATGGAATACTTTTAGCTTTTAAAACCTTTTGTTTTCTACTTTTCTTACGTCTAAAAAGTCAAAGGAAACTTAAAAAGAGGGAGAAAGACAAAAATGAAAGAACAATGCCTCCACGAAGTCAGCTTATGGCTGCCTAATCATTACATTCATATTTATTATTCATTCTTGATACCTTTGCCCTACCCAAATCTATCATACACACGCATTCACATCATTATTACAGTATATATATATATATATATATATATATATATATATATTACACACTTAAAAATATAAACACACACATAGACACATACATTATTAATGAACATAATTGCAACTTTAATTAATGATCAACTAAAAAAAACAGCCCATAATGACTTTGTGAACGTAAACCCTATCTTTGGTGTTCGGGTTTAATACAACTTTTAAAAGATCGAAAATAGTAAAATCAATCTTCAAATAATAGTCCTTAGATCTATATCCACACTGATATACTGAAATGCTGATTATGCAATCATTCTTATATCCGCGCTAATTAATACACTAACTAATTAAAGATCAAATTACAATTTCCATGTGCTGTATAAGCTAATTTTTATATTAATTAACTATTCAATATATATAATCTATGATCAAATATACACCTTATCTTATCATATACCTTTTCTATATATCGTTTAGGAGAAACGGATAAGAAATGAACAGCTTGTCAATGAAAACTTAATAATTTGATCACGATATGGACATATCACATATTTTGTGTATAGAGAGAGTACAAAGATACGCATGCCCACATATAATTTTATATTAATCTCAATCTCATCTGTCATACTTCATGGCATGGCTCAATGTACCAAGACAACAAAACTTAAGTCATTTGAGTAAATTTTAAACATTTAGTTGACCTAAATATTATAGTTAAATTTATCTGTGTCCCAGTTTTATAAGTTTAATATACCTCTAAGCTTCCAAGGAAAACATGCTTACAAGTTACTAACCAAACGTATTTCAAACAACCGAGTATATCTCAATTACTCATTCTTTACAATCTTTTTTTTTTTAAATGCAAGTGAGAATATATATACTGGTACACATAAGTACATAACACATTTCAAAATATTTTCTATGCATTATTTTATACCATATATAAATGCATGGAAGAAAGGAAACATGCAAATTCTACAAAATAAAAATACACGTATGCATAATTAAGTTTAGATGATCTTGAAATGTGTATCTCATGCAATTTCGTACGACGTCGAAAAGATTCATGTGTGCGGCTTGCATCGTTTGTAATTATCAAAAGCATACTATTAATGACGTTCCATGCACGTTACAATCACTGAAAAATTGAATTATCCCTTTATCCTTTGAGAAAAGAACTCTCGTTTTTGTTTATGATAATTATTCTTCGGGAAATTAATGTAATTATTAATTCAGGGATCATAAAGTTTTACTATAGCGTATAATCGGTAAGCGAGCGCAAAAATGCACAGATATCAATGATTAAAATTTGCACGAGAAGCATCGTACGTAATTATAGGGATTGAATTCTATTTCTTTCATCAACAAATAAATGGAAAGGACACTTTTTTGTTTCATGAAATATTCGACGACTCGTAAGATTTTAAATAAGTCAGCATGCATATGATATGAAAGTTACTTTATTGTATCCATCATTTGAGATAATAACTAGCTCTCTAGACGAAGCGTGCGATATTGCTATAGTAACAGTTGTACGTCTATATATATATATATAAATTTACGTATGTGTAGATATATATGTATATGTTCATGTACGTATAATGTGACATGCATATATATATATATATAATTGATGCAGTATGACTTCATAATCAGTAACGAACAGGGACAAAAATCAACCCTCTCGAGAACCCTCTCAACCCTAGCCGCCGTTTAAATTTTCAGATCTCCGTTTGCCCTCTCCGGTGGGCGGCGCTCCTCGCCGTAGCCGTGAGAGGGCCCATGCTGCTTCCCTTTCTTTGTTGTTTGTCTTTGTTTCCTCCTTGGCTAGCTCCGGTGTTTCGATTGTGAAATCTGTTCGCTTGACGTAGTTGACGGGTCTTCACGGCAAGGATTTCTCGGCTTTATTGTCTCCTGCGAGCGTCCTTCTCCATACCCAGCGATGTTCAAAGAGGGATGATCTGCGTTCGTCAGATCTGGCAAGGGCTAAGGTTTAGTTGCTTGTTCCTCTCCGTTCGTTTTTGGCATGGGTTTTGTGTCTTCTGGTCGGGTAAGATTTCTCATGGTCGTTCTCCTTTCTACGAGATGTTAGGGTGAGTTTGTTTAGTCTCGATTGCAGAATTTTGGACCTTCGTTTGGGGAATCGTTTGGTTTGAGTTGTGTGGAGATTTGATGTGGCGGATGCGGTCGGATCTGCTAGTTTTGTGGGGTTTGTGGTTGCAAATTTGTTGGATCCGGATCTTGTTATGATCTACGGTACGGATCTTTGAATAGTGCCAATGATTTTGCTAGTTTTGGTCCTAGCTACTCTAGCTGTTCTTTCGCTTATCTTTTCTAAGCCGCCTGTGTTGAGTGGTTGTTGGGTTTTAGTCTTTTTCTCCACAGCTTGTGCTCTCTCTTCCGCTCATCGTCTCCTCGTCTCAGCCTTGATTTCCTTTGGGATCGCTCCCTTTCTAAGCAGAGGTGCTGTTATGTTTGATTGTTGTGATTTTCTTCTAAGTTTGCAATTGTTTCTTCTCCTTGGTGTGGTTCGCTGTGTTTGATAACTGCCTCGTTCCTTCATCGTGCCCATGTGGGTTTGGTGATTTTCGAGGGGTTGGGCCTCTCTCCTTGTCGTTGCTTTCCTGATCTGTTTAGATAGGATCGCGTTTTGAAGGATTCTATCTAGACGTTAATTGACGCATCCGTCGTCATCGTCGCATCCGGAAGCGTGTTTCGAGGTTCCTTTTGTGTCTTGCTTGCTGGGTTATGAAGTCCTTGGTTCTTGGTCTCGAGAGATCAGCTCTCATCATGATAGGAGGTGGCAGATGTTATCTTTGGATTGGCCGAGGGCATCCTTGATAAATCTCGTTTGCAGGTGCTTTTGAGGAAGAAGTTTCTTTGCTTTCTTTGGTCTATTGCTTCCCTTAGGTTTTATGCCTTTTTGCCTCTGTTCTTAGTTTAGGGTGTAGTCCTCTTTCGATCTTGGTTTTAATTTTCTGTTTTGTATTGCTGTTGTCTTTGGTTTCCCTTTTATAGGGCTTAGTTTCCGGGGAAATTTCGTCTTCCGCCGGCTTTAGTTTCCGGGGACTTTTCTGTTGTCCGCCGGCTTTAGTTTCCCTTGTTTGGGCGTTTGTATTTCTCCTTGGTTCCACCACAAGTTTAATTAATCAAATTTCAGATGACAAAAAAAAAAGACTTCATAATCAGTATCTCTCCAAACTAGTTGAGCTGTTTGTTTTGGTTATGTGAGTCTTATTAGTTGTTCTTCATCTAGAGAACAGATTAGATAATATATAAATATCTGATGAAAAAAGCTAATATTTTGTTATTAAAATTTACTTACATTTTAAAAAAGAAAACACACGTAATTGCATTTAAAGAAATCAGATTCTATAAATCAATGTGGGTGTATATATATATATATATATATATATATATATATATATATATATATATATATATATATATAGGTTGGTAGGTGGGTTGCCATATATTTAGGGGATATAATATGCATAAAATAAATAAATTAAAGGGTGCACTCATCTCTAATGAGAATTTGATCATATTTGACACTAATTAATGGCTCGCGACCGTTAATCAATTACGCCTAAACTATAAAAAGTAGCAAGTAAGACAAAGTCGAAAAAGGTTGAAAATCAATTTATGGATAATAAGCATATAAAAACAAAGAAAGAACAAAACGGCTTATACCTAGCAACGACATCTACTTGTGACCTAATTAACATGGAGACACTTTTTGTGGCAATTTAGTTCCCATGTTGCTGTCATGTTCCTCAGTACACCAACCCCCATGAATATACCCTCTCCACGTTTGCTTATTTTCTTTTACTAATAGGTTTCTGTTTTATCGTACTATTGTCATCATCTTTAATGCTTAAAAGGTATTTTAACGTTTTAGATTTTTCTTTTTAAAGCTAAGGAGATTGTAGTTACGGCAAGCAACGTGTACATGGAATCTAGAACAACAAAGTTAAATAAAGGGAAATTAAAAGAATGGGATGAGAAATTTTTTTAGGAACCTGGGATTCGTGCTCCAATCGCAACTTATTCACCAAATATTTCATCAACAGTCGAACAGTCATCTTCCCGTCCCTACCAAATCCAGGAACATGCATCAAACTTAATTAGCCATAAACTTTTGATAAAATTAACATCGTTTTATGTGTTAGTTCTTATTAATTAGCTAGCTGGTTGAATATCATAACGATAATGGTAGAGACTTAATAAACGACGAGGACTTACTTGATTCTCAAGTAGCTCTTTGGTATCTGAGGCAAGAATGGTTCTACTGTCCTAAAACGTTCACCAAAGAAAAAATTAAAAAACTTTAATGTTCTGAAAATATAAGATCTTGATCAGAATACCTTATGATGATTTAAAACAAGGTTAGGAATCTTGAAAATCCGATGGACCTTACATAACATAGTCTCTAGTCAATTAAAAGTAAGCGTATACTTACTGGTTCTGAGAAGCTTGAAGGAGAAACCAAATGCCGGAATGGGGTCGTCTGGGAGGATCAATGACTCGAAAACTCGAGCTTGGACCAGCCACCACATCCGGATTATCATTCCCTAATAACTGCGGCTGAAAACTGGAGCGACCAAAGTACGGTCCCATCAATGGCATCATCAAAGATGCAGATGATGATGATGGTTGTGTTAGGTTTTGTGGGACAAAAGGCGTTCTAAACGCAGCCGCCGCCCAAGGACCAATCATATCCTGAGGCCTGTTATGGAACATCAATGGATTAATCATCATCCCTCCGGGTTGATGCTGATGATGAAAGAGAGATGACAATGGAAGACCAACTTCTTCTTCTTTATTTGAACCGCCAGAGAAAAGGTTAAGCTCTAGAAAAGAGTCTCTCCTAGCCGTTGGATCGGTTTGATGTTGCTGCCGATGGTCGAGATCCGGTTTAACGTCCTCCTCGTGGCCTATGCTTAACCGGAGCCACCCTTGTTGTCTCATCTCATGATCTTCGGCTTCGTTGTTGTTATTATCATTGTTATTGCTATTGTTGTCGGGGTCGTCGTCCTTGGAGCTTAACCTAGAAGTAGTACTCCTCGGCTCTTCTTGTTCGGCCATGAAACTACAATCTCTCCTACAAACTTGGTGATGATTATTATCTTTTGCCTGATGATCAGATCCTAAGCGAATGTCTTTGTTGTTGTCGTCGTCCTCAGAGACGGCAGAGAAGTGATGAGCTTTTTGTAATAACCTCATAAAAGCAAAACTGTTGGCAAATGCACATGGAAGAAGAAGCGTTGACGAGGAGGAAGAGGATTCAGCAGGAGACACCATGGCAGAATCCGGTGACCGGAAAAGCCAAAAAAAGACGGAGAGAAGCGAGACAAAGCGTTATTGATGATCTCAACATCAGGGGAGACGGAGGAGAGAAGATAAATTAGGGTTCTTAGATGGAGACCAGAGATCGAGAACTCTAGGCATGGTCGGAGACAGGAGAAGTCATGGCGCTAGTTAGAGAGAGAGAGAGAGAGATAGAAAGATAGGTAGAGAGAAAGAGAGTATATGTGTTTTAATGATAAGAGAGGACAAGAGGAAGGGCAGAATAAATTTTGCAAATCTCACTTTCTATCAATTCTCTTTGTTTGGAATCTTGTGGAGATGAAATTTCTGCTGAGAAAAGGAGAGAGAAAGAAAGGTCAATGTTGCAATTATAGAGAGTAATGGGCACTAGTTATGCGAAAAGCTTTTTTATGCGGTCAATCCGGTACATATGTTTTCGTATTATATCCGGTACATATATATATATATGTTTTTCTATTACATCATTCATACACAAATGTATTTTCTTTTCTTTTCCAGCCACCACATATACACGGCCTTAAAACAAAAATTGAAAGATTCCAGATAGAGAAAATGATGAGATTTATTATCTGGATCTCTTGAAGTTATGAGAGGTTATAATATATGAGATATATATATAACGGCAAACTAGGATTGAATCATTATATAAAAAAAATTAACATTACAAGTATTTTTTTTTTTTTTTTATAAACATGATGAGAAATTTCAATTTTTTAAAAACATAAGTTTAATTTTGTGCATTTCTGAATGCCATAAATTTTATTTTACGTATTCAAGCGTCAGATTAGTAGCACATTTGTCACTCCGGGGAGGGCCAAGATTTTTCGTCGCATATGTCTGGGAGTATTTACGACGTGAATTGTTCACATATTGTTCATATTGGTAAGAGGAAAGTCACTTAATTAAAAATATCATTTAAGATTATATAATTTCTAGAGAGTTCATTCAAATCGCTCCAAATTACTTAGAATGATTCCAAGAGCATAAATAATATTGAATGTATAAACTACATAGATAATTGCTACAGTGAACAAATCCAGCTGCATGGAGGACTCGAGCCACAATAATATAACTAGTAATTTTCCTGCGTCATCAAGCCAACAAAAGTTTTGAGATATTTCGCACATCTGTTCAACGTAAATAAGATATTAATAATACATGACAGGAACTACAGTAGTATATATGTATTATGTTGTATACGTACGTGATATAATTTTTATTTTCCGTCTCTCATGATTTATTTTAGAAACTTGGAAGTATATTAATTGTAATGATATATACGATACATTCATGAGGATCGGAGTACCATTTTATATAACTTCGAATTTCCATTTTATAGTTCAATATTTTGTCTTATTTGATCGTACTTTCAGCGAGAGAAGTTGAACAAGGATGAGTTAAAAAAGAAATGCGATACCCTAATCATAAATATTATTAGATGGTTAATTTGTGAATTTAAAGATTGTTTCATGGTCATTTCATCTTATTTCATATATTTGAATGGGGAAAATAGTCAATAAGTTGACCGAGTCAAATTATAATATGCGTATTACGTTTTTCTTAATCTTATGTTCAACTTATTTTTTTGTTAAAGAACTACCCCTTTCTAAATATATATGTTCGTTTTTGGTATTTCTGGGGTTAAAATTAAATAAAAGCTGGGTTTATCAGTAAAGCCAGAAACGAGACGAGTGGAGTGCGAGGCATGATGACATTAGACCTGTCAAATTTCAATTATTTAGATATGAAGTGTTTAATAATCCCAAGAACAATACTTAATTATTCCTAATGAAAACCACGAATATTTAAGTCACTGATTAAAGAATACAAAAAAAGACGCTTGAAGGAGTTTGGCATGCACCGAAAATGATGATGTTTTGGGTTAAAAGCTCATTTCCCGAGATCATACAGCAAAATATACAGACTTGTGATGCTTTGAGAGACATTGTTTCTCATGGAATTGTACTTCTATTAAGAACCATGTGCTCCCCAACAATCTTGAGCTAGTACGTTTTTAAATAAAATAGAAAAAACCAGTTGATCCCAATCTGCTCCAAATTACCTAGCTCTTGTAGTCTTGTTGATAGTGCAACATTGTTGAACTAAGTGGCTAAAAAATGCTAAGTGTTCGAGACACTCTCTCAGAAATTAATTAGAGTGTCTGATGTATCAAAGTTAAGGCAAAAGTAAAGTGAAGACTTCAGCTCATTCTGAAATATAATGATCTCAAGTACTAAAGACATCGCATCGTTTATTCTCTGTGGCTTTACGGCTAGAACTCAAAATAAAAACAATTGGAGTAGTTCGTACGAGGTGGAAATGAAGAGGGACTTGGAGAGCAAGTGCGTACTTTAGAACGGTCGATTAGGGTGGTTCTCCAATATAGAGCTTTGACTCTGGTTGATCAAAACGTGCAATTAGTATTAGGATAACGGGACATGACCTTTCTGGTTGATTCTAATGTGGTAATGATGATTAATTTAATTTGATTTTCCAATATGTCTATGGTTTATATCCTAATCACATTGGTGTTCATTGAGAAACAAGCCTAGCTAATCCGTTTTTCCTACTTGAATCTTCAACAAGGCATCAGTCAAACTAGAACAAAAGCTCATAAATCACAGTTCAAGGAGATATATAGTTGATAAAAACTCTAAACAAGTCTAGATCATTATCATAGCAAGCTCTAACTAGTCAAATTAGCATGGTGAAAAGTGCAAAGCCCAATATATATCAAGAAAAAGTTAGGTTAAGAATATTTTTTTGGCAAATCTTGTCCTCGTGGCTCGGCCAAGCTGACTCTCCAAGTAAAAAACCAGGTTACGAAAATTTGTTTTAAATGGTGAAAAATTGTGGGTGTATATCTGAAAAAACTACACACTAAATGTAAAGGTAAATACAAACAATTGGACCCAGATCACGCTGAGATGGTGGTATGATCATAAAGCTTAACAGTCCTTTCCACCTCAATTAATTTTGAATGTTTCCCTTGTTGCCAGTATGCGCATTAATTCAGCATTCCTACTTAATAAGAAACTTCTTTCTTGAAGGCACTCTTAGATATCAACATTAGTGCATGGTCAATGTAGAACAATGTATTACATCAAGAGGACATATATATACATGCATAGAGAGGGAGAGAGTCAGCTTTTGGTGGAAAAGGGGAAGTGAAAAGGTTGAGAGGCGTGGCCTTTGGTGACATTGCATGGGGCATGAAATGACTTAGCCTTTGAATCAAACCACAAAAAAAGCTGTATCCCTTTTGTCTTTGAAAACCAAAAGGTTGCAAAAATTATGATATCGAAAGTCTTGTTACTATAAAGGAACGATACACCAAAATAGAATTATGTAAAACTGTTTGAGCTTGGATGAGTACATAAACAATAACTCTTTGATTCCATTTCACGTTTGAATGGTTTGTTCAATTTGTTTTTGTCAACGTGACTATGCCATTTATTTATTTTATTTTCCATATATTAGAGTTAAGTTATACTTTAATTTGTAGTAGATGGTAGAAAAAAATTTAGCTAATGCTTTTTTTTTGTTAAAAGATATTAATTTTTTTTAGCTAATGTGACTATATCTATTCCAATAGACTTTTGAGCTTAGATCTAATATGTACATAACGATACCTATACGTGTGTACTAAGAAATAATATTCATGGGACCAAGTAAGAGAAAGGACAAAATCTCAGCTACACATAAAGCAAAGATTCATTCTTGTTTATTTCCAAGATCATTTACTGAAAACAGAAATGAGAGAGTTGGCTAAGCTAAGTGATCTATCGTTTGTACATCATGATGCTAAGGTTGGATAAAGATTTGTATTCAAAATGATGTTTGTTTTGCTAAACTCATCAACACATGAGTTTTGATGCGGAGTTGATATTTGTAACTGTCGTCGAATTAGCAAAATTACAATTTGACATAATAACCGAGTTGGAACAAAACCTCTATGACTAAAAGAAGGGTTACATTTTTATTTTTTTGTATACACTGTAGTCCACATATGAAAAAGATATATAGCCGCACACGTAACAGTATCGATCGCTTGATCATTAAAATTTTTATGCGAGTATTTGTTGTTTTATGTATAAATTTGGACATGCATATTGGAAGAAAGGTGCCTTTAGGCAGGCTTATTGGGACAAGTAAATTTTGAGGCATATAGTGAAGTTGAGTGGAAGAGTTATCATTCCAATGTTGTAAAAGAAACAAAACTTTCTCTCTCTTTCTGCATTGCATGTTCCCTTTATTTACAACCATCTCTTTCCTCTTCACGTCTTAACGAATATTCTACTTTACAAATTAAATACATAGAGAGATACACCGATCAATGTGCATACATAGAATATTATCCACTCTCTCGTTCAATGGTCAAATCAAATTTCTGTTTCAACTTACTTCTCTTGATTCCAAGTATTTTTCATGTTTTTAAGTTACGGCCCACGCGGGATTCTCTCTTTTTTTTTTAATCTATACATAAACTCCACTAGATTAAAGTTGATCGCAATATTTTCTAGTGTAATTTTTCGTTATATTATTATGCTGAAACATATACAGAGACACACACATATGTATACGTTTACAAATAATGACTGCCTAAATAAGTGAACAATCAAATCAAAGCACTACAAATGTCATGTATATCATGTGGCTAAGTCATGGTAATTCGTCAAACAATATGCATACTGTTGTGTTCACTTCATTATATTGTTATTGGTTTAATAATAAATTGTTTTTTATATATTTAAAAAAAAATTAAAAGCATGAAAAATGGTTACGCAAATGGACTCAAAAGTTTGTTGTAATGCTCATACAAACCACAAACTCATACATACAAATTTATAAAGAAGAGATAACCAAAATAGGAACCCGAGTCATGAATTGTGACTTCCAAACAGATCTTGCCATAGCTTCTGCTGCTACCTCAGTGGCTCCTTTAGCTAATTAACCCTCTGCTACAACGGTAAATTGTTGAAGATGATATTCATATAATAGACACATTGATATATTTATATATATATATATATATATATATATATATATCGCACCTCTCTATTTATAGTGTTTTTATTTTTATTTTGTCGACAACATACATTTTCATGTTTTAAGTAGGATGGTAAGGAAAAATTTGTATTTGAATAAATGCATTACTTTTGGTCCAATTGTTATACTTGTCTTTTTGACAATTCATGGTTTGCATATTATTGGATGCCGTCCATTTTTTTACAATGATTTACACTATAATGTCTTAGTATATATATATTTCTTTTATTTATACAGAGAGAATATTTGGAAGACATAAAAAGACAATAAACGAACTAAGATCAGAAAACCATAAGCTAAAATTATTCGTCGGTTGCTGTTTTCGCATGGAGCCTATAACACAGAGAGTGTCCATCCAGAATCGCAATCATGACCATCTGCCACTTCCATGCTATTTTTGAATGTGCTACGTATATACTATATCTTTTGCTTTTCCAGTACACGTTATTTTGTTTTCTACTCCAAGAAAAGTTCAGAATATAAAATGGGATTCTAAAATCTTAAAATATATGCACCTTCGTTCGTGGTGGTAAATTGGTTTCGGCTGAAACATAGTTACATAGGCTCACTTTTCCCGTTATTAGCTCTCAAACCCAAAACTAAGTTCAGAATCACACGATTAGAGGGCCTAGATAACAAACTGTGGGTGAAACCAGAGTGTAAATTAAATTCCAATAGCAAGATTTGAAATGAAAATGATCAGTGTTACAAAATCATTAATACCGATAGGATTTTCATTTCAAATGAAATCCTAACTCGTCTTATTGCTCATGCTCATGCCTTTGAAGTTTAGATAATATCTAAGTAGGTTTTCAGTATAAAAAATCAATACCACAAGGCCAAATAAAAAATTAAAAAAAATCAATGCCATGAAAAGTTTAAACAAAATAAGAAATCTTACAAAAAGTATTAGCATATGGTTTTATTAATACGTTAACGTGGACGTGGTCCACCTGAATTGAGTGAGGCCGTCATGTAATGCCGTCCAGTTTGGATAAAATCAATTCATTTCGAAGGTAGACAACATGAATCTCGTGACACCTATATTTAATATAGTAACGAATTATCACAAACGAATTTATTTTCTTATATAAGAAACATCAACTCATTTCACAAGGTTTATCTATAGTGAACTTACGAGAAATTCTTTACCCAAAAAAATTACTTACTTCTCAAATTAGTCCGGCTCAATGAATACTGATTTTTATTTTCAATGAATACTGAAATAAAATAAATACAAATTTTGGTAATTAACGACCCAAAATTCGGACGGCCCATGAAATATCTTTAAAAAAACGGCACGCAGTTCACATTATTGAGATTCAGACGCTTCGCTGTCCATTACAAGACCAAAGTTGAGCATATCCGCATCTTCCTCGTAATAGAAAGAGAAAACACCGCTGAGCAATTTTCTGTATTTTCATTTCCGAAAAAAACGTTTTTTCAGGTGTCTCTCGAATTTATACAGGTATTTCGAATTCTTCTATTACCGCTCATTCTCTAAATTTTACTGTTATATATCTGAATTTTGGTAGTTGAGATTCATATTTTTACAATTTCGCGTCTCGTATTTTATAGTTTTAGTTGAATTTAGGGTTTCGAAATTGAGACAATCATTGGTGTTCATGTCATTATGGTCGGGTTCTTCAATTATGCTCTTTTCCAGATTTTGGACATGTTAATTTCAAACCTTAGTTTCTGAGAGATCTGTAATAATCTTGCATAAGCTGACTTGGTTTAAATTATCTGCTCTGTTTAAAATTCTTAGGTTTATCGCATCTTTCTGGAAGATCTAGCCGCTACTACTATCATGAAGTTCTTGGAGTACACTAACCTAGACAGGTTAAATTTCTGTTTTTTTTTTTGTTGTTGTTGTTGTTGTTGACTTGTTGTCAAATTGAGTTATTGCTAGCTTTTTTTTTTGTAAATTATGAGAATCAGATTTTTCCTATTTTGGAATTTTGAATTCCAGATTGAATGTTTTTCTGGGTCATCTAAATCTCGGGGAAAGAACTATCAAAGGTTGCTTGGAAGCCTACTCTTGTAAGCACCTTGTTTGTGATCTCAATCAATTATTGTTCTGGGCTACTACAAGGAAAATAAGTTAAAAGCTTTTTTTTTTCGATAGGCAAACATGCAGGATCTGATAAAAGATTGTCTCTTAGTTTGGAGAATGAGGTAATTTGATAGTATGAAAGGAATGTGTAGTCTTTGCAATTGTCTTGCATCTAATAATTGCAATCAAGCATGTGTTTTGGACTTGATCATTGAAAGTGTACAGTTGCTACTTGTTGACCTAGTTGTTTTATCTATTGTTCCTGTCCCTTGAACTCAGATGCTCGATTATCTTGGGAAATCGTCTGACACTGACTCTTCTTCACCCGTTGATCTCTTGTTAAGCAGATCAAGGTAAGATATCTAGTTACAGAGTTTTTTATAATCCATTTTTTTTTAATGATATTTATCTTTCTTACGGCTATATTCTGGTGCTTATTCCAGTCGAAAGGCTTTGATCTACTTGGTTCTTACGCTCTATCAGATGTATCCGGACTACGATTTCAGGTAACTATTTGTGTTGTAAACATGAAAGGAAAACTATGTTTCTTTTTTGAATGGGGGGATTATGGGTAATGTCATTGTCAGCTTCTTGGGCGATATGGCAACCCGTTATATAATCCCCCTTTAAAATCTGTGTGGGAGTGTTGTCAGAAGGTTTGACCAACGGTTCATTGAACTGTAGGAGCTGAGAGTTCAATTCTCTCCATTTCCCAAAAATCTAAACAAACTAGTTGTGTCTCAAGTGTCTGATTGAACTTGATAAGCTACAGCTCTGTTGTAACTCTGTCACTATCGCATTGTTTTTCTATTTTCTCGTTTCCAGCGCTGTCAAAGCACATCAGTTTTTTTCGGAGGAAAGCTGGGACACGTTTAAGCAGATTTTTAACAACTATATGTTTGAAGCTTCTAAGGTATTCTAAGTGTTAATTATTGATGGAAACTAGAAAAAGCTTGTTTTTGCAAGGGAGAATCACTTTTACCCTTCTTCAACAATCCAATTCGATGTTCCATCAAGTTTCTTTATAGGATGATAATGTAATGGATCGAGTTATTATGCACATAAGCTTATATAGAATATGTATTCTCATATCTTACTTTATAGGAATGGACTGAGAAGAATGAGGATGGTTCCCTTCTTGAAGTAATCTACAAGGCTCTTGATGAGGTAAGTTCCCTCTAGTAAGAAATCTTAGAACCTGGGCAAGCGTAATGGAATGTACTAAATCATACAAATGTGATACAGGTCGTAAAACTAGCTGAATGTGAGATATATGTTTACAACCCAAATCCTAATGCTGATCCTTTCCTCGAGGAGGGAGCAATGTGAGTTACAACAACTTTTTATTTTCTATTCGCTTATTCAGAGATTCTAGCCTGACTATCAACTAAAGGCTGCTTCATTCTTTTGGGTCAAATCCAGATGGTCTTTCTGTTTCTTATTCTACAACCGAAAACTGAAGCGCGTTGCGGGTTTTCGTTTCTGCTGCACGAGGTTAGATGATTGTCATCCTACCAAGTTGTCTTTCTCTTTCACTGTCTTCTTCTATAAAAGTCTTTCCAACTCGAAAAATGTTTTGTTGCAGTAACCTGGCAAGTGATGCATTTCTCACTGACAGTCCTCCATATGGAGAAGATGAAGAGATCTTTGCTGACATGGATATGTGATCTCTGTATCGTAAAGCTGAGTTGTGTGTCTGTAGAAAACCTGTATCTATGTGTGATCTCTAGTCTCTAGGCTTGTATGAGTCCAAGTCCAAGGTTAAGCTCTTTGCTTTCCTTTATCTGTGTAGTTGACCTGACTAATAATACTCTGTACTGTGTCATGTGCAAAAACTTATCAGGCATTGTCGTAATCTTTTGTACCTAAATTCAAGTATTCAACTGAAGAGACAAAGAGTTGAAATGTGTGTTTATGTACGTAGTCTGCTTCATTCACCAGTGGTCATCGCAAGAGCAGACTCCTGCATGAAAATGATGGAACCGGTTCATATCTCGGATAACAAGATCTCGCTGCACGATACTTGATATCACTTTCATAGCACTATGGCAATCCGAACATATCCGTAGATTTTTCATTATCAGTATGCGATTTCTTGATGATGGCATTCGAACAAGCCCATATGCCAAAGCCAATCTCTCGCTGTGAACCCACAGTCTCTTATCCTTTTCTTCATCATCCATATCGAGCAGGACCGCATTCCGATCAGGAACATAACCGGCTCGTGTTGCTTTCATGTTAAGCCATTCCAGCATTCCATTTATGAGCTTCATATCCGGATGATCTGATGAACCCACACTGAAGAAATGCACATCACCTTGATGTTCTATCCAACTTAAACCAGGTTCCTTCTTGACACCCTTTTCCTTCATGCTTTTCCTAATGGAAGCAACGTTTGCCCATTGTTTTGCACCTGCATACATGTTTGATAGTAGAACATATGTTGCCTCGTCCTTTGGATTGATCTTTAGTATTTCCTCTGCCGATCTCCTTGCAAGCTGTTCATTGTTCTGATTCATTGAGGCACTAAGCATTGCCCTCCAGATCATAACGCTAGGCTCATATGGAATCCCTTCAATCAGATTCATTGCTTTGTCAAGCTGCCCTGATCTTCCCAAAAGCCTGACCATACACGTATAATGTTCCAAACATGGTTCAATACCATGATCGCAAATCATCGACTCAAAACAATCTTGACCTTGATCTATTAATCCTGCATTGCTGCATCCAGACAGAACACCAAGAAATGTTAAACCATTTGGTTTGCAATCGCTCTTCTTCATAATGTCAAAGATTCTCAATGCCTGTCTACCCAGTCCATGTGTGGAATAGCCTGAGATCAACGCATTCCATGAAGCTACATCTATAGTTTCCATCTCGCTGAACACCGATTGTGCGACTTCGATATCACCACATTTTGCATACATATCTATCAATGAGTTACTCACTGCAACCCTTTTGGCATTATTGGTTTTTATCGCCAGTCCTTGAACTTGGACACCGAGCTCCATGCTCGCCAAAGAAGCACAAGCTCCAAGAGCACTCGAGAAAGTTACCTCAGTTACTGACACCTGATTTCTGAGCGCTTCACGAAACATGCTTAACGCTTTTCCTCCTTCGCCTAGATTCTCATACCCGACAATAACTGTGTTCCAGCTTACCACATTTTTACTTGATAACTCAGCAAATAACTTAACAGCGGTATCCATTTTCTCACATTTGGCATATACATCAATAAGAGCATTTGAGACATAGACATCCAAATCAAAGCCAACCTTGACCACAAGACCATGGAGTTGCTCACCTAAGCCAGAACACTTTCCTATGGCACAGCCATTCAAAATACTGCTTAAAGTAAATTCGTTAGGGACAACAAAAGCTTCTCTCATTCGAATAAAAAGATCAACCGCCTCGTTGCAGAAACCGTTTTGACAGAAACGAGCAATCATAAAACTCCAAGGTACCACATCATGCTTTGGCATCTCATTAAACACTTTGAAAGCATCCGACATATCTCCGAGTTGTGTATACAACTGAAGCAAACCAACACCCACACGAGGATCCAACTCATAACATGTTTTTAAGATTTGGCCATGAACACCCTTGGCGAAATCAAATGCGCCTAGCCCAATACTAGCCTTAAGCGCTGCGTCAAAGGTGTAGTTGTTAGGCATAAAACCAGCCATCCCCATACAAGACAGCAGAACAAGAGAATCCTCGAAATATCCATTCTCTACATAGCAAGACAAAATTCCTGCCCAAACAACAATGTCTTTGCACAAAATCCCCTCAAAAACAGATCTTGCACTATCAACAGAACCACAAACGGAGTAAGCATTAATAAGCGCAGCTCCGACAAAAGCATTGGAATCATAACCAAGCTTAACGATAGGAGAATGCAACCACCAACAAATCTCAGCTTTGTCCAAACTAACAAACAACTTCAAGAAAGAAGTGAAGACGTGTGGATTAAGCTCATGACCCTCTCGAAGCAACCTGGAATACAAACCAACGGGATCTTGACACGCATACCCTTGACTAAGAGTAACATAAGAGACATTATTTCTCTCAGGCATTTCGTCGAACAGCTTCAACGCATCTTTGTCAAACCCAGCTTTCACATAAGCGTTGAGTAGAATGTTTGTGGCGAAAAGGTCCAAGCAGCTTCCTTTCTTCAATATATCGCAATGAATAGCCTTCGCTGAAACTGGGTCGTTTTTCTGAATGCAGCGACGGAGCATTGTACCATAAGCATGAGAGTCTAAGCATGGGACAACCGAATCCGACCATTGCACAGACGATTCGGCTGTTTGCACAGAAAAACCACATTGTCGAATACGATTGCATTGGATCATCAATCTACGACTCTCCGCAACATGAATTATTCTCAAGAACCCGATCATGCGGATTTCGAGCTGAGAGAGGAGAAATGTCCAATCCGGTTTAGTCACAACCGGTTTATCCCGAGATTGAAAAAACCAATTTAGAAGTCACATCAGTTAATGAGTTATGGGCCGGCCCAAAAAGGTGTCTGTGACCCTGGCCCAAATTTGATAGCTAAATGCCTAAATTCAAACTAGGGTTTCTCTGAGTGTAAGGCTTCTTCACCTATAAAAATAAACTTAAGCTGTGTTAGCCTAACAGACTCAGATTTCTCTCGTTAGATCTTCTTCAACATACTCTTCTTTATTTGTTTTTCCGTGTTTAGGATTTGAATTTCGAATTAGATTTTGGTTTGTGGTTGGTGTTTTGTATTTCTTTCCTTTTTTCTGAATTTTGATGATACTTGATTTCCATTGAAAAAATTGATTGAACGAATCGGAGCAGATGATGAATATTTTGCACTACAACGGTGCTCTCCTATAAATCATGCGGATTATATAAATCGAGCTTTTTAAAACTGATGTCCCGATTCGTCAATCTCTTTTTAATTATCTGTTTTGATTTCATATTTTTTGCTTAGAGTTTATAGCGGTGAATTGTAAATAATGTAATTTTTTCTTAGTTTGTAGATTGAATCTCTCTGTTCAGTATATTGAATGGTTTTTAGCAATCGATATTTTTATTAGTAAATTTACAAGGATTTTCCTCAAATTTAGTATCCCTGTTTCAAAAGTTTCTTTTCAAACTGATGTGAATCTGATACTAGAGTTTTTGTTTTTCGAAAATTTGTTGACATAGGTTGTTTATTCTGTTGGATTGCTATGGCCAAATGTTATTCAGTCCCTAGCTTGGTGCTTCCTCCACCGGAGTCATTTAAACGAACCAAATGCTTAAACCACCATTTGATACTGAGATTAATCGGGTACATAGATTTGTTTCAAGCGACCTAGCTAAACTATTGTGAGACTAAGTTGAATCAAATGATTAAATAATTAATCGTACTTATGAAATTAGTCTTGAATAGTAGGGATTAGAATTGTTATATAGGCAATCAAGACCAAAAACAAAACACTCCTAGGTTAAGACTAATTTGAATCATTGATTTTTAGAACTTAGACCTGTATAAACATTGTTGGCTAGATAAGATAGATCAAGCAGTCCCGAAAAGATAGTATTTCGTTTCCAAAACAAAAGCGTCAGTTTCGTACTCTCATGAGCCATTGCATTATGCAAAGTAGTTTTTGTCATTGCCATTGCATTATGAAAAGTAGTTTATATCATCGCATTAGATGATAATAAGAAATGATAACCTCATTTATGTTTTCTCTTTAACTGAGAAGCAATTTACTTGTTTAAGTTTGTTCTAATAACAAACTAAACACAAATATTTACGACACTAAAACATTTGTAACAAAAAATACATATAAGAAAAATATCCCAATATCAATAAGCTACAAGATTTTGGTTTCAATGAAAAAGACACATTAAATGGTTGTGTGGTTTTTGTTTCTTAAATCCGGACCAGCCATGCCATTGTTAGTGCTAGTGATGGATACTATTCAATGAAAGTGGCAATGGTCAAAAAGAAACATACAAAGTACGCTCACTTTAGCCTTCTCTTCATATTCTTCCCAATTTACAATTCCACCAAACTCATGTCAAGACAAGACTTGAGACTTTTGACATAATTATACACCTTAGTCAGCTTGACTTGATCGTATTATATAACTAATAATCACGTGTTTCTTAATCTCGTTTCCATTATATTAATAAGGACAAACCAAACTATACCAACCAATATAATCAAAGATGAATGAGCACATTTCTTTTAATACGGAAGCTTCATGAGATGGTAAAAGAGGCGTGTTCATTTTCTTTTCCAAATACTAAACCAAATAAAACAAAAGTAGATGTCACGAGATAACAGAGAGCTTCTTAAATCAAAGTATCAATGACATTAAAGATAATAAACATTTAAAAAAACTATACTAATATATATAATCTTAGTAGGTAACGTAATCTCCTAAAAACGTGTCGTGAATAGTATACGATTTAGCAACGACGAAGAAGACTTCAAAAGAGATTGGGAAGAAGCCAAATGCAAAACTAACATCCATGTCTTCCAAGTGTGAGTGAAAATGACAAATTTGGTCCATGTCCCAATCTAAAAAGAGATCGTTTAGGCCGATGTCGGATAGTAAGGAGATGTTGATACTAATCTGCAAACACAACAAGCCAAAGAAAAATAAAATGTGAAACCGCGTTTTTGTAATAGTAACTTACATAATAAACAGATCTTTTTTTGGCATTATGGTCCGATAAAAAACAAACAAAAGTTCAATTTTCTTTCGGTGTTTCTCCTCATTTTGAAAAAGATAACTTGTCGGTGTAGCAAACAGAAATAGAGTCAAAGTCAACACGTTTTTAAAGTTCCACCACTACAATAACCTACGTATTATACCTCTACTACTAATCTCCATTATCTACGTAGAAGCATGTGCTTTGTTCAGATGAATTAAACTTGTATGAGAGTAATAAAAGAGGCAGGACTCTTTATTACTGTCGTAAATAGATTAAAAAGGTCGACAGAGAGAGAAAAATAAAAACCTTATTTAATTATTTGTGGGGTAAAAATCCTTGGATTGTTGAAGAATATTTACCTCTCCTTTCGCTTCTCGAGAAAACGTTGCAGTGATTTTCTCCTTGCGATGGGAAGATCTAAACACACACATAAACCAGTTCCTTATCAGAAATTAAACCACATGTTTATACGTTTAACTATAATGTTTATAAATATCTAAACAAAATTTAGCGAATCTTTGGCATAATCTATAGTCATTCATATCTAATTCCAAACTAATTAGCAACAAAATCCTCTCTAACAACAAACTCTTCTTAGTTCTCGACATGCAACAATATCTAAATAAAGTTAATAAACTCTTGAAGTATCAAGAACTAAGTGATTTTTTTTGTTAATTTTTTGTACTCTACTAACCTCCTTCTAGATTCTGGCCAAAGAGCTTTGTTGGTCTTAGAGTGGTCGGGAGAATTACCGAAAGATCTGTCTCCATCGATGATTTGTCTTTGCTAGAAGCTGTTTCCGTAGCGACCTTCATAATTTCATCAGCCTTGGTACGAGACACTTGGAAAACGGAGACGGTTCCATTGTAAAAGATCGTCATAGGAACAGTTCCCGAAACGACTTCCGTACTGGACCTGAGAAGATTTTTCGAAATTTTGAATTTCAAAAATTTTCTCCTTTTCCTTGTAAGCGCCAAAAAATATATTAAAAAAAACTATACCGGAAAAAACAAAAATACCTGGCGAGAGGCGCGTGGAGCGGAGAAATCGGGATCTGAGGTTGATCTTCTCTTGGTGTAGACGGAACCGAACGAGTTTTGGCTGATGAAGCTAACAGTGATTTGATAATCTCCGGATCGATTTTCGAAATCGCACCTTGAATTTCTGCAAGGAAATTAATTCCAAATTAAAAAAAAAAACGATTAATCGTTTAAAAAAAAAAAAGAGAAAGAGACATGGAATGGAAAAAAAAAAGGTGAAAAGAAACCTCGGAAACTACGACGGCGATCGAGAAATTTCTGGAACTTAGGCTTAGGAGTGTTATTGGTTTGCCTCTTCTCAACTCCGAGGAAATCGAGCTCTATGGTAGCTTTAGACATCTTCTTTGATCTTAGAAAGTGAGAGAGATCGAGAGAGAGAGATGAAGTAATGGAGGAATAATAAAGGATTTAGATTGGGAAAAATGTCGTTTAATAGCCGAACTTTCAAAAAATGGTCGTTTAATACGTGAACTTCTTATATGGCCAAATTAAACATGAACTTAATGTTGACCGGCCATTTTAACTAAATGTATTCGTTGACCAGGCCAAAACGCCAAACCGTTAGCAGTCACTAACAGAGCCGATAACGGCCGTTTACACTCGTTAACGATTCCGTTATTAGTCAAAACGGCGTCGTTTCAGACCTAATCTAAACCTTGATAATCCCCAATTTGATTTTCAAATCCCTAATTCTCAAAATCTAAACCTTTAAGACAATTAAGATCTTGATTAAAATCATCATTAAAACATTTTAATTAGTTTCGGTAATGAAACTGAACGTGAAGAGATCGATGTCTTACAAAGAGACAAAACACGTCTTCAACACTTTCCTCCATAATTCCCGATTTGCCCATCATTCCATAACGGTGCCTCTGAATCAACAATGATCTGCCAAACTTTTTGATTTCATTTTCGTTTATGCAAAATGATGGAAGATGGAAACAAATTGGATCGGAAGAAGACAATGACGATGAACTGGGAAGGATTAGGAGATTTTGAAGATGAAGATGATGATAGATTCTTCGAAACTCATGATCGTCTCTCTTCAGCTCTAGCTTTTGACATGTCTGCTGCTTCTTCTTCCGATGAAGATGAAGATTTTGACGATTGTCGTCTCTCGTTTTCCTCCGCTGTTTCTTCCTTAACCACCGCGTCAAGGAAATTTCGTACGCCGGCGATGTCTCCTGATTACGATATTTGGATGGCTGCTCCGGGATCGATATCTGAGCGTCGTCGTCGTCTTCTCCATGGGATGGGACTGTTTAGTAATAAAGATATGGTTAGTGCTGTTTCGATTCGTCGTGTTGTTTCTAACACGGCTGTTGTTAGTAATGGAGAAGATAAGAAGATGAAGAAGAAGATTATGAATGGTGAGGTTGATGATGAGAATTAGGGATTTGAGAATCAAATTGGGGATTTTCAAAGTTTAGATTAGGTATGAAACGACGCCGTTTTGACTAATAACGGAATCGTTAACGAGTGTAAACGGCCGTTATCGGCTTTGTTAGTGACTGCTAACGGTTTGGTGTTTTGGTCTGGTCAACGAATACATTTAGTTAAAATGGCCGGTCAACATTAAGTTCATGTTTAATTTGGCCATATAAGAAGTTCACGTATTAAACGGCCATTTTTTGAAAGTTCGGCTATTAAACGACATTTTTCCCGATTTAGATTATTCATGTGAGAGTTTTTAAAATGAATGTATGTATACCCGTCTGATATCATTAACGCACGAGGTTCATGCTTTCTCTTTCTTTTCGGCACAATTGGCAACGCATCCACTTTTTCTTTTTTGTTTATTTCTTTTTGTTTTTATTAGGCTCCCAACTTCCTCTTATCTAATTTATTTAATGATTTAAAACACATGTTTAAATTGTTAATATACCTAATGTAATTGCTACGCAGAAAGAAGATATTTTTTTTTGGTTATTTTATCCGGAAATAACGGAAGTCCAATGAACATAGTAGTGATGTTTTAAAAATATCTTCAAAATTTGGTGAGCATGCTAACATGTTTCTGTTACTGTTCGTCACATTGGGTTCTTCTGACATTTTACGTTTTTCCTACTCTAGTCTATGATCTGTATATTTTTCTCGAGACATGTTTTTCTTTTCCACTTTTACCTTTTATATGATTTTAATCTTGCAAGTACTACTAGTATAGCAAATCACATATTACAGGTCAGTCTTATTGACTTTTTTTTTTTTTGTCTAATTGACTTTTAAATAAACAATATTCTCAACATTACTATTCAAGAATAATATTTAGTTGACCTAATAATAATACAACTGAATTGTTTACATTTCTAAATAAAAGTGTGCACCAATAAACTTTTATCATATTCAGAAGAGTAACCAAGAAAACATACAAATAGAGATTCATAACAATAGAATGTTGGTGGTGATTTTAGTGTTTTGAAAAAGTTTAAATAGAAAGATTTTCAAACCCATTGGAATGTAAAGAAAATCCGGTCAAGTTGGAACGTGGAAGTTGGAAGTTTGTTTTTCTCCCAAACCAGAAATGACCGGTCGATCGTTTGGATGATATTATTGATATATGTCCATGTTTTTATTTTACCTTTTTAGTTTCACATTTTGGCATTTTGGGTGGTATTTTTTCATATGTTTCCGCTCCTTGTGTTTTCTTTTGTTGAAAGGATATATGGCTGCTCTTTTTTCTTTACCAGATTTACGTTTACATTTTCCTCAAACAAAGTTTTAGAGGGATTCAATGGACTCACGTTTTTCTATCTTGTGAAAAGAAAACCGTGAACCACTTCCGAATTAAATCGACCTCAATTTTCGATCTTGTGATCAAATTTAAACTTGATAACTTATTTTATTGCATGTTAACTTAAAATAAATTAGCAATCATATAATTCACAAGGTATGTTGATTAACAAAACTAAAAAAAATTAATGAATGTGGCTTCAAGCCTTGAACAAATAAATAATTAAAAAGGAATTATGTATTAAAAAGAAAAGAAGTTTATGTTTGATGCCGAAAGAGAAAGAGTTTTAAATGCATGTCTTTCACGTGTTGAGAGATGTAGTAGTAGTTAATGTCAATACATCATTATTCAATAGGCGGCAAAGCGCACTTCTCGATAAGTGTTAAGCTTCTCTCTCTATGCCTGAGTCAATACGCCTTATTTATTCTTTCTTCCTTGGAGGATTATTTATTTGTGTTAACCTCACGTTTTTTGTCAGTGCTGCCGATTTTTAATGTCGATGTATTTTACAAGCTCACTAATTTACCCCTCTTATCCATCTTTCATATACGACTTTGCCCTTCTTTTTCCCTTTAATCTCAATCTAAGACACATTCTAAAACTTTCAAAACCATTTTAGAATGCAATCTTCAAACGAAAACAGAAATATGCAACCAATAATGTAAAGTAGATTTCATCATATTATCAATTGTTTTTCTTTTATTAATTTGTTGCATACAATATAATTGAAAAGCCCCTTAAGGTAGTAAACCACTAAACCCATTTAGAAAAGAAAAGGCCATTCAGAGTAGTATTCTAGCCCATTTGAAGAAGTAGATGACACGGTAGTTTTCTGTTGTCGTTCATCGCCGAGAGACCCATCCATAGTGTTTTTTTTTTTTCTAAAGGGCTTGCAATTAATAAATTTAAGAAATTACAGGCCCAGCCCGGGCAGTATTTTATGGGAAAGACCCAATACATAAACAGATTTAGTAATAAAAACCCAATAGAATAAACCCAAATACGTAATAGCCCAATTAGAACAATAGTTAATGTGAGATCAGCCCCCACTAGAGCATCGATTAAGGATGAAAAGCTAGGTTAGTGGTGTCGGATCGATTGGTTTGGTTCGGTGTAAGAGAAAAAATAAATCAATGGGCCAAATTTAAAATGCAATCAAAGTTTCATATTATTAAAAGATTCAAACCAAAACTAGGAATACAAAACCAACAGCCCAAATCTTTATGGTTATCAATCAATCACAACGAGCGACTTATACTCATCTTTAGAAATAGCAGCCTCCATCATCATCATAGGATCAATCTCTCCATCATGCTCCAAAAACATTTTCATCAAATTCTTCGAAAACCCACTTACCAAAGCCACTCCTTTCTTGTTTCCCGGCACCGGCGTTGCTTTCGAATCCCTCAAGTTCCAAAACACTATATCCGGCACAACTTCTCCATAGCCATTCTGTCTATACTTCCTCACAATTACATCATAATCAGTTTCCCATCCATTACTCCTTGACTGCCTTCCATATGCATTGCTCGAAGACGACGCTTGATCAAACTCCATATCACTGAACACAAACACCCTCTTGATCATCTCTTCCGGTTTCAGCTTCCCTTCTACCGCAACTCTCAGAATCAAGTCAAACACTTTCTGAAAATCAGTGTTCATTCCCCATTGCATATTCCTCACAAACTCTGATTTTGTTCTCAAGTCGTCTCCTTTCACCAAGTGCATCTCCGGGTTTTGGCTGAAAGTTATAAGTTTTCCTCTCCATGGCTCTTCAGATAACTCTGAGACTAGCAGACCCAAAGCAACTGAAACCTCCATTGGATCACCATTCATAGACCCTGAAACGTCACATATAGCGATACAATTCCTCAAAGAACCTTTCTCTTTTAGATCATCCACCGTTCGTTTCCATTGCAGCTCAGCTACTTGTCCACCATCTCCACCGTCTAAATCTCTGATTATCTCATGAGGTAACACAGCACCAGCAGCTACCTTGGTTTTCCCCGTCTTTGCATCTTCAAGGTATTGCTGAAACCTCTCTGCGTCGTGATTCATGAATATATCCTTGTACGTCTTCATTGCCACTGATGCTACACGGTTGTACGGAAGAGTATCCCAGTTTCTCGCTCCCATGTATACTTCAGGGAGTTGCAGAGTTTTCCGCAGAGGAACAAGAACTTGTTTCCTTAGACGATCGCGAACTCTGTACGCATAATGAGCTTCGTCAACGCCTTCGTATTCTGGGAAGGATTCTCGAGGAAAGATCTTCCTCGCAATGCTCTCGCAGAGAAGAGTTGCTTTGTCAAAAGAAGAATCAAGCGATGGACACCATTTAGCAGCAAGAGAGATTTTGTTTGTTTGGTCGGATGTCAAAAACTCAAGATCTCTCTTTAGTTGATTTGCGAATAGATCAGAGACGCGTTCGTGGAGATACCGATAGTCTGGATCATGAGAATATCTTGTAAACGCGTCCTTCCCCATTGAAACCTTCTTTTTCTTCCGATCCAAGCTTGCTCTGGCTTTCTCCGCTTGGTTCTTCCTCTCTGCGTTGGCTACTCTCAGCTCCCTTGTGGCCACTGGCTTCCTTTTACTACCGCGGCGACCGGATCCACGCCCACGACCACCACGACCACCATATGAGACACCCGAGCGATTGGGATTGAAAGGAGCTCTTCTACCTCGAGATGCTTCACTTTTCCTCTTGAACCTTTCTGATTTCTGGATCTTCCGGATTTCAGATCCTTGTAGAATCCGGTAAAGAATCTCTGGGAAATCTTTAAAGTATCCAAATTGAGAGAGGGACTCGAGGTTACAAGCTAGGGTTTTGGGATGACGACCATGGAGCCATAAAGCCGCCGTGTAAAACCCTTCCTTGTCGGATTTTCCGGTGCCACGGACTCCACGAAGGTTACAGATAAGTTTGAGGGTGGTCAAGGCGTCGTGGTCCCAAGCTCCCTGTAACCTTTGCTCCAGAGAGTCTTTAGGCGTGCTTGGAACAACGTGGAAGAAGAAGTCGAGGCAGGGGTTGCCTGAGGAGAGGTGTGTGGCGGAATTGTTCTCGGTGTAGCCCATGGGAGGAGAAGAGACGACGTTGACTCTATTTGAGTTGTTGAAATTTGAGACCATTGCGTCCATGAAAGGGTTGCTGGGACCGGAAGTTGTGATGGGTTTTGGGAGGAGAGAGTTGGGATCTCTGAGCTCTGGTGGACCAAGCAACGGAGGAGACATGGTTTTTGTTTAGAAGTTAGAAATGATAGATGACAAAAACGATTTAGAAGATTGTGTTATTGAATTAAGGAGGCTAGAGGCTGCATCTAATATACATGTGAATAAGCCGACTAACTTAGCTAGGGCTTCCGAAAATTGTTACAAACTGATAAGGGTAACTTCTCTTACAAAAATATGTGAATATCAAAGATATCCTTAAAGGATGATATGTTTCGAGGCTGTGTCGGTCTTTATGCAATTCAGTGACTTGGGGATCACGTTCTTTGGAAAGACTTTTTGACTTTATATGATAGTCAAATGTGATTGGCCAAAGATCCGTTTTTTCCGTGGAGGCGAAGGAATAATCAACAATTATAAAAGTCTCATTGATTCATGAAATAAATATCTCTAGGATTCAGTCCACCACTTGTCATCTCATCACTAAAATATTTGCTCTATTTTCTAGATGAATCTGACGATCTAGGAGTTCGAATTATGTACTAGTTATTTAAGGATTCCAACAGTAAACAACGTGGAAAGGACAGTACGAAACAAATATATTTACAGAAATAAAAAAAAAAGTCATTATGTAAGATATGGATGGTTATTGCCTGCCATGCTAGCTGTGACGAGATCGCAGAAATTACTAGCTTGCATGTGAGTTTGGTCTAGTGGATGGATACTAAGGTAGAAGGAATAAGTATTGCAAAAGATCAAGTGAGTTTGGTCTAGTGGCATTTTCTGTGGTCTTTTGAACATTGTTAAAACTCTTAGTTTGATTGTGGCTTGGGATAAACAATTAGAGATAGAAAGAAACTAGTACTGCAAAAGAAATCAATAATTAAGTGAAACCAAGTCTGATCAACACACAAAATGAGATTCTGAGACTCACAAAAGTCCAGCTTTGATACACAATTTACATAAACATATAGAAACATCAGCAGAAGAAACCAATCACAGAACTAAAGAAAACCAAAGTACAAAAACATTAAGGAATATGCTTTAACCAGACACAGAGCCGTGTGCGGTTTGAGAATCGGAGACACTGGTAAGCAGATGATGCGTAGCCTTCTCATAATTCACAAAACCCATGAACCAGAAGTCATGACCATCCACCGTCGTCACTTGAATATACTTCTCAGGCGGAGTCTCCTTCATCACAACCGGATTTACCGTCGCAATATTCCCTAAAGGCACAACCACCTGCCACAAAACCATCAAACAACATTAACAACTTTAGTCCACAATCTTCAATTTCACTTTTTTACAAAAACAAGACTTTACCCTGTAGTAGCTCCAAGATTCTTGACCAGAAGGTGCTGTGAAGTACAGAGGACGATCGCTACAAAACGCGACGCGAGCATTCGAAAGATACAGAGTTCCAGCAACAGGACCTGTCGTCGTTGAGAGATAACATGCGAAAGTTTTCTTCAGCTTCTCGTTTGGCTCTGTTCCGAAAATCTGTATGAAAAGCGACTCGAATCCTCCTTTTGTTATCGCTTTCGCCGTCAGATTAACCTTTCCCCACGCTGTTTCCGACATAGACGGCCCTGTTTTCACTGCAGAAACAAAACCCACAAAATCCGTCAAAGACTCAAACTTGCTTGGTCCAAATACTCAAATTAAGAAGAAATCCACAAAATTCATGAATATTCATCACAATTACTGCGTCCAAATGCTTTAATTAAGTAGAAGGAGACTTACGATTGTGCCAGAGGTTACGTGCGACGGTTTCAGCCTTGCGACTCCAGGTATGGAACATTCCGATGACGGGTTCGAGAGGATTGTTAGTAGGATGATGATGTTCGACAGGAGAGTAGATGACGTACGGTGTTTGCTGGTTATCTCCGGCGACCCACGCCGCCGCCTGTTGGTTATCGGGATGAGCCACGGGAGCTGCCGGAGCTCCCATCACGTGAGTACCCCATTTCTTCTGATCCGGAGACGATGAAGAAGGTTCTGGTTGTGGCTGTGGTTGATGCTCTGTTTCTACAGTTTTGGGTTGTTCTTGATCAACGATCTTAGGTTGATGAGTCTCTTCTCCTTGCGATCCTGTCATGGCTGAAATTTTCTGAATTGGTTGATGATTCTAGAACGATCTTCTTCTTCTATTGAAATGGATTTGATGGATTGTGTTTAACTTTGATTTTTAATTTATAAGATTGGATTATACAATAATAAAACGCGGTTTTGATTACCTTTGGGATTAAGAGTTGGACTATTTTAAGCTGGATTTTGACATTTTGTAACCAATAAGAAAAGAACACCGATATAGTTCAAGAATTGTTCTTGAAAGTACAAGATTTTAGAAAGGTCTCTGTGTCATTCAATGATTACAACATTTTGGTGAATCTTCTTGTAATTACAGTTTATGTCGGCAAAGAAGGCCTAAACACGTTCTTCTGTTGTAGTGGATCGCTTATTTAGACAATTAATAGGCCTTTTGAGCCCAATAACTATATTAAGTTCTTACACAGAAGGCCCATTAAGTGTAGAGTCTCTAATTCTCTATCTTCTAGACGCGTGTAATCGTCAGAGATTTGGAAATTTCCCTGAAACTCAGTCTTCTTCCGCGTCTGGAAATTCATATCGGAAAGGGAAATAAATAAAGACTCTTTAAAATCAGCTTCATCATTTTCTAAAATACTTGTTCGCTGTGATTTTGCTTCATCTTAAATCGTTGATCGTAGAGATAAAGGAGATGGCGAAAGAGGGAACAACGGTGATCGGAGTTCCGTATTACGCGGGGCAGAATCCGTATCAGGCCGGAATTGTGCCGCCGAATGCTATCTATGGTGATCCGTTGGGTGCTCCCATTCAGCAAACGATTTATCGAGACACACCTGCTCCTTTCAATTGCCTTTATTGTGGCAACACTGGTCTCACCAATCTCAGGTATTTACCTATAAGATTTTAGACTTTCTTGTTCGTGAATCGTTCTACGACTCAATTATAAATCATCTTGTATGTGATCTTCGAGTGAATTTGGGATCCATTTCAATTGATCGCATACTTAGTAGAAAAATTAGCGCCTCTAATCATTGCCAGTGGTTTTTGAGTATGAGATGAAGAATTTAGGTTTTGTTTGATCGATTGCTTCAGAATTCTCAAACTTGTTAATTTGGATTGCGTGTTTCATTAGCAATGTTTGATCAACCACAACTTTTTTTTTTTGCATATGAAATGTGAGATTCTATATGAACAAACTATTACAAAACTTAAATCACTTAAAAGGAAGGCGGAAAGAACTCATTGATCAAGCCAGTTATTGTTAAATTTCTCTCAAAAAATATGCTTGAGCTGAAAAGATAAAGCTACTGCTTTGTGACTCTTCTGTTGATAACAACATTTTTCCCTTAGTTAATCTGCTTTACGTTTTTTCGTTTCTCGGCATTCGTGTTTAGGGCCTACATTTTTCATTCTTCTGAAGCATTTTAAGAGCATGAGACTGTACTTATTCATTGCCACAACCTTTGCTTTTATGTGCTAATATTCATTGTGACAACCTGTGGTTTACGTTTTCTTTGTTTGTGATATATATTTTCATATTTGGATGTGAAACAGATCGAAACCTGGTGTAGCTGCTGTTGTTGCTTGCATGATGCCGTTTATGCTTGGATTCTGCTTTCTCTGCCCTTCAATGGATTGCCTCTGGAACAAACAGCACCATTGTCCTCAGTGTGGGAACAAGGTGCTTTGATATGTCTTCTTCTTGCATGCAACTCATGTGATTTGTTTTTTTTTTTCTCTCTATTGAAGATTCATATGATTGATTTGTTTACAGGTTGCTGACTTTGAGAAATCAGATCCCTGCCTGGTGATGGATCCGCCACAGTGGAAGCAACCGAGCTTCGCACTCCCAGCATGATAAGATGTCTTCTTTTTTCTTGTGATTAATATTGCTTGTGAAGTTGAGTCGTTCTGTTGCATGTACTGGAAAAAATCTAAGATCCAGAATAACCCTATAGAATGTGTGAGAAATGGAATATATATTCTTCTGTATCGTTTCACTGATTCATGAATGAACCCTCTATTGTCTTGACTCTTGTGCCTTCTTGGCTATAACTCAACAAGACTCTTATCTTCATGTAGAGAGATTCGCTTCATCTTTTAAAATTCCACAGGTAGGGATGGTGTGATGGGCCAGTCCTAACCACCGACCAGTTTGAACCTGGTTCTCTGGTTTTAAGTGTTCAAGATCTACTCTGGTTTTTGGTATATGAACCATGGGACCAGTGCATAGTTAATCTAGAAACTACATAGGAAAATGACGGGTTCAGTGTGTTTAAAAGAGGGCCAGACTGGTTCTTGAATTTGCAAAATGAAAAAAAAAAAAACTGATCAGCAGATGGGACCGTCCTATGCAGGACGGTGCTGGTACACAAGCTACAGGTTGATCATAACAAACCTACAATCAGTTTAGGCAGATATTACAAGTTACAACTATCTCAAGTCAACTCCCTAAGACCTCTTTGCCATGGCTCTATGTGAAACTAGCACTTTAAGATCATCGCATTCCCTCCTTGGGCCTCTCACATAGTGAATTTTGTGGGCAACTTCAATCTTGGCTTCTAATGTATGTGCAAAGATACTAAAATCAGTATTAAGTGTGTAGGTTTTAGTGTCTCTGGAGTTTATAAATTCAAATATATATTACTAATTAAACCATATTCATTTACAGTTTTCTTAGATTAATTTTTATCTAGCAACACAGAATGTTTTGTTGCTAAATTTTGAAGAATCATAAATTTGACTCTGTTCTGTCTGCAGGGTCTTACACTTCTCCTGTGAGTCTTTGATTAAGGGTAACATCAAGTCATGTAAATAATCCCTCAGCAACTTGAAGAAGTTTGATTTTTTCTTTTTTGGAGTTTGATAGACTGATGAATAGGGAGTTGCGTGCAAAGGTAAAAAGGCAGATAATTTTTAGTGCAATACAGGTGTGCAACTGTAGTTGTCACCAAGCATATGCCTTGTCTGTTGGTTTAAATGTTCAAATTGCTTCTAATCACAAAAGCCTCTTCTGTTTTGTTGGAATCTGGTAACAGTGAGAGTTGCCTCTTCAGCGTGTGAAGTGGCTTTGTTAGGTTCTTTGGGACCATTTTTTTACATGTCTATCTATAGCAAGAATTTTAAGGCTTTGATGAAGTTTTGTGATAAGTTCTTCGCTATAAAAGTCTAATCATGCCTCAATAAAGGGTCAATTAAGGAAGATACAACTGAATCTTTAATGGGGTCCATGGTTTTACAAAATTTTCAAGAGATGTGTAGGATTTTGCTTAGAGATTGGAGAAAAAAAGAGGACCACAAGAGGAAAGCTAAACATGTGATGTAAGTAAAACTGCTCCTATATCAAACCCATTTGTTATTTGTCATTATGTCTCAGAAAGCTGAAGCTGATCCTCAAGTCACTCCCTCACAAGGGGTTTTGCTTCTTCGCACGCAACCTCTACACAAAATATCAAACACTATCTTTTTCGCGTGTTTTTATCTATATTTTACTAACCAAGAGATTCCGAATCTTACAGACAAAATTGTTTTGGACTGGAGATCAAAGCATGTATAATTAACTGGTTGAATTACCAACTTCAAAGTTTTATTCTTAACGTTTTGTATCCGACTGGTGATCAAAATAGACACTTGCGGTCTTAATTAAGTAATTAAGGGGTTTAGGTTTGTGTTGTCATCAAGAAATGAATAAGGGAAGAGTCACATCTCAAGTTTTTGCTTAGAGTCTAGGCAACATGTCTTTGGGGACTGACGTCACCCTCTTCTTTAAGTGCTTTGTAATAGGACTTATGGGAACGGGCAAGAGCCATAAAGAGATTCTGACTCTAAACCCAAATAAAACTATATTGATGAATAAATTATAAATAGATTCTCTAGCAATTTGGGTTTATTTGAGTTTGCTTACCCAACTAGGTTCATTCTTGTTTTATGTAGTTTAATTATGGTGTGGTGGTTGGGAGAGAAAAAAGAAAAGGATTGGATTTCAGGAGATATATATAGCTTTTTTGATAAATGATGATGCACTTTAGTGTTTCTTGTGAAAATGTTCTTAGTATTAAATCTCATTTTATGCGCTGTCTTTTTTTTGTGTTCTCAATTATGTTAGGCTAATTACACTAGTGGTTTGGGTCAATATATTCATTAGCTTTTATATCAAGTTTGGATTTGGATCGGTTGGATCAAGTCTTATTGAATTGAGTTGACAAAGTTTTTCCCTACTTTTTAGTGAAGAGTTTAAAAAACTTCTCGTTATTTAAAAACATTTCACTGATTTCGGATTCAACCATATTTATTTTACAGTTTGGATAAACCTCACAGGTTTTTATATATTTCAAATCATCAGTAACATGCATGCTTACATTTAGCGCTTTCAGCGTGTATATACTAATGTTTACGTTTGTGTATGCATTTAGCATTTGAGTATAACCACATTCACTTATTGTCTTATATTGACATGTTTTTTCTTTTTTTTCTTTTTTTGATCAGAAAATTCTGGACCTTTCCCCTATAGTTTCATATCAGTTTACCTCAGACTCGAACTCGCCAACTCGGTCTGGTAGCTCTATAAAAGCACTCCTCTAACTAGTTCATAGCCAATCGCACTTGGGTTAAACGAGTCGAGTTAATGGACAAATTATATTTTCTCTTACAACTACTACCAAGCTAGAGTTCCTTTATTTAGTTTTTTAGTCTAACATTAAGACAAGGGTTTAATAAATCTAAGATGAATATACATACATATTGAATGTGGTTGGTGGAAGTGACACATAACCATGCAATATAAGTAAGAAAAAGGCGTGTGGGTAATGGAAGATTTGTGAAAGTGTGTGGGTCTCCCACGTCTTCCAAGTCGCAGCCCACTTGGAATTTTATACAAATTTGAATCTCACGAAACACAAGTCAGCATTATACGACTCTTTCCACCTTCTCTTCCTTCTTTATTTTCTCCTCTTTTCTTTAATCATTTTTTCATGATGTGTATATTTCTTTTTTTTTTTTTTTTTTTTCGACTGAATGATTTCATTAGCATAAAAGCAGATAACACTTTACAACAAGTCCAAAAAATATAGGATCGAAGACAATCACCATCAGAGAAAACAAAAAACGCATTACAACTAAGCAACACACATCTCTTCAGTGAACAATTCCTTTAACCAAAAGGGGTAGCCCGAAGCCACATATGATTGTCTTCGATCCTCCAAGGTAACGCTCTTTGCGATCAAAAGAGCACCTTTGTTAGCTTTTCTATCCTCTTTGCGCAGTTTCCAGAAGGGGATAAAGTCAAGCGCCTTCGAGACTAACTCAGCTTGCAGCTTGAAAGAAGGCCATGCCGCGGGACGACACACTGCCTGCAAAAGATCACAAGCCTCAACTGCAAAACATACATATCTGATTTTAAGACTAAACATGCTTTCAATAGTCCAAAGCCAGCATTGAAGATCAACCTCATCTTTTGAGTCGACTAGAGCAAAGGATTTCCTGCTGTGAAGTAAGACTACACCAGAAGAATTCCGCAAAACCCAAGCAGCACCTCCAACCCGATTAACTCTGTCCCATGTGGATGCCAAATTGCATTTTAACCACGGTCTGTCTGGGGGTCTCCAAGAGGGCAGTGAGACCGCAGAGTGTCTGATATCTTTGACCGTCTCCTCCTCTTCAATTTGTTGAGCTAAGAACCATTCAACAGCATCCTCCTTGATTTTGCCAATCATGTCCTGCACAACAAGATCAGCCCTTCAAAAACCAGATTGTTACGGTTCTTCCAAAGGCGCCAAAGGATCCACGGGATTGCTCTCCTTTTTTCCACCTGAACAGAGGAGCTCTTGGCCAGCTTGAGAATGTAGTGGAGATTATGGTAAATAGAATGGCCATCAAAACCATTTTCAGGAGAAGGTATGTCAGCAAGAGCCCAAACCTGCCTTGCAAGAGTGCAAATGAAGAGAAGGTGGTTGATTGATTCACCTTCAAAACCGCAAATCTGACATCTCTGATCCAATGAGATACCTCTGGAGGCCAGCTTCTCTGTAACTGGAATTGCACCACTGATAGCTTTCCACATGAAGACTTTGATTTTTGAAGGAGCCAGGGCTGTCCAAATCAAGTCTTTAATCGGGTTCAGGGAGGGAAGAGCAGCAGCAGCTTGATAGAGATCATAGTTCTGATCACGAGAGGCAAGCCAATAGCCCGATCTTACAGAGTATTCACCACTCTTGTTATGATGCCAAATCCAGAAATCTTGGCTAGAGACCACTGGTTTGATCTTAGTGATGAGTATATTTCTTTTATTTTGAATATTATTACTGAAATTGCAAAAAAAAAAAAAAGAAGGTTATTTTGAGATGCACTTTGCCTATTGTACACATATATATACATCGATATGTCACAACCACGATCGTCATTGTGACTGTGAACTAGGGGAACGTAGAGATAAAAGTCAAATCTCATTATCGGACTACTATCGTATTGTATATCACTCTTTATCGTACCACTTATCTCTAATCATATATATACATATTTATTTATAAGCAAAATAAGTTCTCATCATCTTGTGTGTCAAATCATCAACTATTTTTTTTTAATTTTCAAATAATTTAATTAAATAATGAAATAGGTTGAATAACCACAAAATTTAAAATTATTAAGTTTTAAGTGAATGTTTGTATAAGTTTGGAATTAAGACAAGTAACTTAACAAAAAAAAAGTCACTGTTGATCTATCAGATTTTTTTCCTATTTTTTCTTGGTTCCAAAAACAAGTCATTTATCATCTGTTTTTTTTTTCTCTTTTCTAAAGTCATTTATCTTTTCATAACTTTACAACAATAGAATGATATTTTATTTCTGGAAATAATAGAACATCCCACTTTTATGTTTTGCTAGGTAATTTATTAACACCATGTTTAATTCGATGTTGTTCCAATAGAATTTTTAGGAAAAATGGGTAGAAAAGCCCCCACCTTTCTTAAAAACAGATAAAAAACCCTCAACTTTTTTTGTGGGTTTTTAAACCCTCACCTTTTCATAAATGGTAGAATAAATCCTAGTATTAATAAACTTAATTTAAATTCAAACAAATCATTATATGAAAACATAAATAAATATAAACAATTTGATTTAGGTTTTTTCTTCTAAGATTCTAGTTTAAAATCTTTTTCGAAATTGAAAATTTTTAAGTCATGATGTAAAAAAAAGTGAAGTTTTACTCGGTTGTGTTACAAAAATTCATCAACGTGAAACCAAACAGATTTTGTTACGAATTATATGTAAATTCTTATATCGAACCGAATATGAGTATATATTAATAAAGGTTTATTCGGTTCGATCGCACAAATTTACTAACGTGAAACCAAATCAAATTTTATAATACTACGACAAGTACATGAATTTCCACATCAAAATATTTTCATTGGACCAACTAAATAAGATTTACTTACAGTTAATATATATATATATATATTTATATTACGATGTATTAAAATATAATATAAATTACATTTAATTAATCATTATTTAACTATATTTTTATTAAAAACCTGAACACTCCAAAAAAAAAATCAAATGTGATATCCTTTAAATTTTTGTAGTTTTTATAACATAACTTCTAATGGTAATAAAAATGATTTGCTTAATTTCAACTAAATGTTGAATGAATTTTTGTAGCGCAAAAATCCTAATTTTAAAAAGAAAAATCGTAAACACGAATTTGAAAAAAAAATATAAATTAAATTTTGTTTGTTTCTTAATGTTTTATATAACGATTTTAAAAAAATTAAGTTGAGTTTATTAATATTAGGGTTTATTTGACCATTTATAAAAAGGTGAGGGTTTAAAAACCCACAAAAAAAGGTGAGGGTTTTTTACATGTTTTTAGAAAAGGTGAGGGTTTTTTTACCCATTTTTCCGAATTTTTAAGAAAAATTATAATTAGTTCTTCACTGTATCGCTACCAATTACACAATTAATATGTATTTGGTTTAAAATCAAATTAAATAAATGTATTTTAAATCACATGAATGTATACGTCATTCATGATTATTCTCTTTTATTTGATTGTAGTATCATATTTGTTATGGTTGATACTTGATAGAGTATTAGATTATAGTTCAAAATGTTCAGTATACAAAAATTTGTGCTACACCGGTACTAATTTAATATCTTTTATCCCTATATAAACCGAGTCAAAGAGTAACTTGTGGGGAAAACAGAACAAAACATTTGAACAAATCCACTATCCACTATCCACTATATCTAATGACTAATAGGCAATAGCAATAATGCCGTACGAAGAATCCAAATGGAAATTTCTCTCTTTGGGTCGGGAAAAATATTCTTTATCTTTCCTTGTGCCATACGGAACATGAAAACAATCCTTATAAATATTAAAAGATGCTAATAAAGTCGTTACTTAATTTCACTCAATCGATAATCACTAAGTTGATTGGGATTGCTTGCAAGTACAAGAAATCCCAACTATATGCCTCTACCACCACTAATATCGAATATGTATATGAACTAGAAAGAAAGCAAATATAGGATATTTATTTTTTTAATTTACTTCAGCTAACTTAGTTACATGAGGTAATACAAATATAGAAGAATATTGTTTTGTGTCAAATTATCACATAAGAATTGTTTTGTGGAAAATGCCAATATATAGAGGTTAGGCTTTCGAAGGTATACAGATGTTGATGAAACTAAGAGTTAATAATATTATCTTACTTTAACGAAGTTGTCTTAATTAATTCGAATATTTAATGCGAAATTTTTCTTCGGTAGGTTTTGTGTCTCACTAGGTCGAACACTCATCAGACCGTTACCTAACTTTTCAATTCAGTTGCGTAAGGCATAGTAATTCGATGGAGACAACAGTAACAGATGCTGTTAAAACAGAATTCAGTAATTCTCATAGAATGTTTTTTTTTAATAATTGGAGTAGGTTTGAAGATTGGAATGGAATCTTAAAGATAGAGAGAGAGAGAGATTTGATCCTCTTGGAATATATTATCCTTGCGGAATTTGGTTCTTATTTGTGATTCTTTCAAGCTCTTATGCTTGTTTCTTCTTCTTTTTCTTTCTTTTTTTTTTTTTTTTTTTTTGCTCATAAATAAGTTATATCTTTCCATCTACTTTTTTATTTGAATCGATTCTTGTATAAATTTTCCTTGTAGTCCTTCCATGTTAGAATCCTATGACGACATGGATTATTTTTCCATTTGTTGAAAAGATATATTCAAAAATTATCCAATGTGCGAGTTTTTTTTTTCACTAATGAAAATTATCAAGAAATATTGTTCTTAGAGAAAATTAAACTATTAAAAGGTAAATTTTTACACCAATTCCTCTTGAATTACATGTGCAAGCAAACATCTTTTGAGAGTATCTCTGCTACAATTCTTTTGAGAGTATTTCTTCTGCAATCTATTAGTAGGAAAATTATTGGTTCGTCAATAAGGACACACTAAAAAGAGGGAATGCAGGTAGGATATTACTATTTTCGGTTGTTTAATTTTCCGAAATAGCACTTCGATCTCCATTAATTATTTGTTAAAAGATTAATTCCATTTTTTCTTTTGGACAAATACATATCCTTGAAAGATAGAGACGTGATGCTGCTCACCATTCCTATTTTCCCTCTCTCTTTCCAAAATAGCTTTTTTGTTTTTTTTCCTTAAGATTTTGTGTTTGAAATGTGTAAATTTATAATTGTGTTATTTCCACCGAATAATTATGACCTTTTTGACATTAAAAGAGATAAACTACTCATCACACTCTTATTACGTTTTGTGCACTTTTGACAAAAAGCTCTCTTTGACAGCCTCTCCGTGCCATTATTACCCTTTTTAGTTGTAATCCTCCATGCATAATTGTAATCATATACACACAACTACAAAAATACAGCTAAAGAAAAAAAAAACAAACAAAGAGTAAGTATTATGTACACATTTTAATAACATCACAGTCACGTGCAAAGAGGAAATAATTTCCTCTTTAAACAATAATACATACCTTTTTATTAATAATAACAAGATTATTAAGTTATTACTATCATTTTTAAGTTTAAATACTCTTTAATAATTCCGGCATGGGATTGTCATCATGTCATGGAGAGAAACCCAAACGAACGTATAAAAACAAGCTACATCTTCTTTATCTTTTTCTTTTTTCCAAAATATATATTTTCCGTTTGTGGTAGCATCTCCATATAAAGTTTATACTCTAAATTTGTACAATGACTCATAAACATATATTTATTGCAATAAGTGGACCGTTGGGAGAAGAACTAAAAATTTGCTAGAGAATAAAGTTAAATACATTTTCTTGAAACGGGTGGTTAATTACTCAGATAAAATTCCAACCAAGTTTCACGAAATCATATAAAAACCGAAACGAAAGAGAGGACAAAGATTCGTTTTCAAGTAAAAAAAATGGAATAAAGGAAAGAGAGTCGTATTAATATAAAATTATTATAACTTATTAAGATAGTCAACATTAAAATTAAATTAAAGATTTCTTCTGAAACTATTGCAACTACTGGTCTCTTCATCGGAAGAAGAGAAGATCTCCGTCGTGACTCCACTTGAAGCATGATCGGAAGAAGGAGAGCTAGGCAAAAGGTTCAAATCTGTAGTCCTTTCTTTTCTCATGAAATCGAAGAAGATTGGTTTTGTTTTATCATCTGTTTGGTTTGTTGTAATTATTTCAATTTGGTCACTCGAATTATTATTATTATGTCTAAGATTCCGGCTATCTCCGTCGTCGTCGTCGTTCTTGTTACCGGCTCTTTTCTTCAAGAAGATACGACAGAGTACCCAGTTCTGAGTGGGACCCATAGAACTCTACAAAAATTAGAATCTAATTTAGTGGAGGAGATTAAACCGGAACTTAAACCGGAAATTGAGAGAGTGGGAATATGTACCGGAGGAGAAGAAGAGAGGCGATATTCGTGCATGATCCAATCGGTTCTTGAGCCATGAGGTGGTTTGCCCTTGTAGAAGACAAGAGTTTTCTTCAAACCAACGATTTGATTTCCTCTAGAGGTCACAACCCGTTTATCAATACCGGTAGCTTTCCAATAACCAGACCCAGTTGCCCGGTTAGACCGGTTCCCATTTGGGTACTTAGCTTCCCTTGTGCTAAAGAAGTACCTCTCCTTCTCCAAATTGCCTGAAAAACATAGAGAATCTTATGAGCCTAAAGGCCACAGGTTTTAAGACTTGAAACTGAAAACTTACTAATTATAGCAAGAACCAGAAGGGCTTACCAGGTAAATCCCAAGGATCAGCTCTGCAAACATCAAACTCAGGGATGATTGAAGCTGGCAAAGGAGAAGAACAAACTTTCCTCTTAAGGTATTGAACAACAAGTTCTTCATCAGTAGGATGAAATCTGAATCCAGGTGGCAATCTCAAGACACCATTCTTAACAAGTTTAACATTATCCATGGTAATTCCAAACACAAGGAGAGAGAAAAACAGAGAAGAAGGAAGAAGAAGAAGAAGAAGAGAGTGCGGTGTAGGAAGAGGGAAACAAGGAAGGTGTGGGGTTTTATAAGGTAGAAGACGATACGAACAACTCCTTTTCTTTATTATTATTTATTAGTATTGTTTTGGCGTAAACCATACTCAATCTCCTTCCTCTTCTTTTGACGCCATTTTCATAAATCTATCTTTTCTTTTCTTTTTTTAATATTCATTCATTACTTATATTTTTGATTATGTCTCTCAATTATTATTTTTAGTCGGTATCTACCTCCTCTTCTTTTGTTCCTTTTTGATATGTAAAGTGTAAACTCTTCAAAAAAAAAATTCACCATAAATAATTGTCTATACAAATGAAAAGGACTACTTTATTAAACAACTCCGTTTTTTTTTAGTTTGTTTAAAGAAAGAAATTATGGCTTAATCATACACTCAAACAAAAATAACGTGGAGGTTAAAATAATATTTATGTTCACTACAAACATTAGCCAACCTAAGCTAAGTCGTCCATCCAATTTGCTTGCTTTCAAGTATTAGTTTAGATTAAGATCATTTTCCTTTGGTATTTAATAGATCCAAGGGCATTATGGTCATTTACATTAATTGAGGTTTGTGTGAGCCGGAGGAGTTTTATAAGTGAGAAAAGTTGGGTCCATTCGGGACGGTCGCGGCTAAAGCGGTTCAGCTGAAGTCAGCTTACGTCATGCTGACAGCCGGAGCTCGCCCTCTTCGTCTATTTTTACATATATACCCTTTTGAGATTCCATATTTGAAAGTTGAAACTATCTCCACAAATATTTAGGATTTTAGGGATTCGTCTCGTGCTTATTTTATGAGGGAGAGGGAAAAAAGAATTGTATGCCTCTGGTTTTGACAAGGATTCTCGAACCACGACAATGTTTTCTACTACAATGTTCAAGTGTTCAATACGTTACATTGTAGAAAACAATGCATATATACAGTTATAAGGACGGATAAGGAGAGTAAATCATGTGAAATGGCCAATGGGCACGCAATATATCATATATATCTGCTCCATTATCCCTCTAAGTGCTTTCCCCTCGTGTTGTGGGGATTGGAATTTGTGGTTAGTGTTCTTCACTAAGTAACGCAACTATCTTTCCTTTTCCTTATACTATATAATACATCTATCGAATACAATTATATGTTTTTTTTGAATAATTATTATTTATATTAAAAGATAGCAAATGATTATGAATCACTTGGTTTCGTTGTTCCATTTTATGGAGTGGGTGAGCTTATTTTATCAATGTTTAAAATTTATCAGTATATTTTATAGTCTCAAAAGAGTTTTACTTTATATAATTGAATACTATTAAGGCATATGCCCCTTGGCTAAGGTATAGACTTATCAATCTTATTAATTAATATTGACAACTCAAACCACCACCAAAAGAAGAAATTATGGAACTCTGAGTAATTTGATAACCCATCTGAAATATCCCAAGCAAGTCAATGATTTCCATACAATTGAAAGAACAAAATTTATCTTATGTATATAAATTCAATCACCAACTTGATAATTAATTGTGTATGGACCATGCTCTCTGCATACACACAGACCAGTGAGACAACAATATCCATATATAATATATATGTACATAGTATATGAGATAGAAATCAAGAACCGGCAACCAAAATAACTTATATATATATGTAAATTATGCAGTTTAATTATTAAAACTAATTCATGTAAATAAAAGATAAAATACAATAAAATCAATGTCAAGGGGTCCGTGAAGATGACAGTGTGCTGTAAGTTCCTCCAATCCCGTTGTCAACCTTCCTGTTTGTATAGATCACATGAAATTTTCTTTATTACTAAAAAATAAAAATAAATAAATGATCGATTTCGTCCAAATATATGTTATCTTTAAAATAACAAAAGGCGTGACGTTATTGTCGGTATAATAATATTCACTATATATCGACACTACAAGTTACCTCTATATTGAAACCAAGGATTAACAAAAACATATTTACATTTAAATAGTATATCAAGGTTATTAAGGATATCTTCGTCGCTGCTGTTATTAAATAAAACGATAACTTCCACTCTTTTAGTTTTACTTGAATACTATAACATTTATAGTCTTGTACTACACGTCGTTTTCTACGATCCAATATGATATGAGATTCACAAGAATAAGGTGTATATATCATTTTACCTCTAGCTACATGATGTTGTTCTTGGTTTATTTACGATATAATCTCCTTATTTTAGTTTTAGACCTGATATTTTCATCTGAAACAATACTATCAAAAGTTAGTTTTAATTTTACGATTCAGTAGTAATTACGATGGATATAAACTTTTTAATTACAAACAGTCTGTCCAATATTTATACGTTGTTGATGCCGAGATCCAACAAAGTATTTATAATAGATTTTAGGGCACACCGTAGAATATCTTACTATCAGTTCTACTCATTTGATTGATATCAGTTTAAAGAGTATACTAATTACTGCTGCAGTAAAAAATCATCGATCAAACCCGATAGTAATATTTACTTACATATGTTATCTTTACATTGTTGCATGATGAGGGGCATTATGGTTAATATATGACAGAAGTGGATGAAGGGAATAAAAGAGGGAAGGGTCCTACATGCTTCCAAAACGACAGCCTCACACGTCGGATTAAAGTCTCAGTGAGACACAAAATGCAATGCAACCAAACCATCTCTATATACGATCTCTCCTTCTCTCCCCGATTTCCCAAATCTTCTTTGTCTCAAATTTTCTAATCACATTCAATGAATGGTCCCTTTCCTAAATGACAAAAATACCCTCCAATATATTCAACGACCTATTTTATTCTCAAAATAGTCATCTAAATCTATTCGAATGATTGATTTAAAAACATTTTCTAATATATATTACACAGAGAATAAAAAAGTCTCTAGTGATTGAGTCTCAGAGACTCAACCTAATTATCTAATCGTCAACCATTTGCCTTTTACTCAAATGATTCTGTAAAATAGGTAATTTGGGGTTAAATTTGAAAAACTGAAAATATTGAATCTCAAAAAGATGATAGAAGTAAAAATATATTGCTTACCCTCCTATATTGTTTACCTTTATCTATTTTTACAGTAAGAAAAGAATGAAATTTAGGGAAAAATATATAGATGAGAGATTCCCACAAGCAAAAAGAAAAAGCAAGCATACGCACCCCACTTGCGACTTAGTCATCAATGGTCTAAATTGAGAAATATTTTTTTGGTGAATTCTAAATTGAGAAGTAGCAAATAAGGGTTTCGTAAGTTATATTGCGGCTCCGATTTTTTGTTTTTCTTACACTATTAAATAAAATTTCCTCCAATTTTTAATATTTAAAATATCTTATGTAGTTTAGGCGTGCCGTATAGTAGTAATAAATGTGGTAATATGAGAAATCGTGTGAGAGCGTCAACGGAGTTTGCGTGGGGATGTTGGAGAGAAAGTTAGAAACGTCAAAGGATGCAACTATAACTACATGATTTTGAATCCAACAAATATGCTTAATAGTTACTTAATTTTGTGGTTTTATGGTTTCGTCCTCAACCCATTTTTCTAATAGTTGTGGCCTTGAGCTTGAGGGTTCGATCTCTTTTTTCTACGTTGGGGGTTAAAATTTGACTTTTCTTTTATGTGAAATCCGAAAATTATGGTTTTGTATTTATTGGATCTGTTTACTTACGAACTTTTTTGTTTTGTTTTGTTTGAACTTACTTACAAACTATTATATTTTATTTTATTTGTACATAGTTTTTGATGTGCGACAAAATATAACATTTTTTTTAGAATTTAATAAGAAATAGCTTCAAAATATTATATCACATTTTATTAGATGTTTTATTAATTAAAAATGCTATCAATTTTCGGTCCTTTTGTTTTCAAAATCGAGTTATGTAAGATGGATTTTTATGTAGAAAATTGTGATAATTTCCAAAATATTTGTAAAAAGACATATACGTAAGACATCATTGTAGATTATTTCATAAAACTACAACAGTTTTCTATAATAATACTTTTAACGCAATATTTAGCTATGCTTGAAAATTCTTATTGTAATCCAAAAGCACTTAAACTGATATATCAACAAACAAGTATTTAACAACAAACTTCATTGCTAGTTATGAACCGGTTATGAAACTGCATTGTTATATGGATCTTATGATCGCTTAATAGAAATCTACTTTAATGGTAAATTAAAGTAGAAATCTAAATATATATATATATATATATATATCTTATGTTGAACATTTCCAAAGAACTATGGAAAACTACAACAAAAAACGCCAGAAATAATTTATTCTCAAAGTTACAATTTCTGTGGATTCAAAAAGGAATTGGAGACTTACACACATAAAACTTTGATTTTTTTTTTAATTTTCTATATATACTGTATAAGAAATCTAGCTTATAAACTCATGCTACGTACGAAATTCAATCGTTCCATGAATCTACAAAATACGTATATGATATAAAAAAAAACTCTTGGTGTTTTAGCGAATTAACCACTAGCTAGACCTTTAAACTATACTATAACAAACAATACGTCTTAATTAATAAATAAATTTTATATTATCCCCTAAAACTATACTACTATTACTTTTCAAAGGCGCGATGATAATCGTATAAATTTAATTGGCGCCGGCCCAGTTGGAAGGTTTCCTACTTTGTTCAGAAATCCAACTAAAATAATAAATATGTAATGATTTCTCAACCCTGCACAAAATCACGTACAAGCAATCATATGCCATTTATGACCAATCCAATATAATGTCTACGGTCTATCTAAGTGTTCAAGTTATAACCATGTGAATTGTTCGAAGAGAAAATTAGGAGAAATGACAATAACCAAGTTATAACCATGTGGATAATATTTTAAAACATTTCCAAATACAATAAACATTTTTATTTATTCAAAAGTTGATAGTGTAAAAAAATTGATACTCTTCAACATCTTTTTTTTCGTGGCCATGCTAAGTTATTTGTGCCATCTCTTATATTTCTTGTATCTCATCAAAACAAGAAATCTAAAAATAGTATCTCAGATCACTTATATTTCATTTCTTGTATTTCATCAAAATAAGAAATATAAAAGATAATTTTTACTTTTTTTTTTGTATCACAGACTAAGATATATAGTTTAATGATTTGTAATAGCATCATATCACAATCCAAATTCAAATTTACGTAATGCAAATTTTTTATATAAAGTACATCCTATACACATTTTAATTTTTTTTGTGCTCAGATTAAAGCATTTTAGTTTCTAGAATCAAATAAATAAATGGTTTTCTGTCGACAAATGAAATAAACAAAGTGAAAATTCAAAGTCATCACTCGTAATCGATAACGAAGTTGACAACAAATTTTTTTCTATATTTAATGTATTTAAGGAGGCGCTAGGTTTTGCTTTTATTTTATCTAAATGATATAAGTTTCTTCATTTTGAAGCTACACTTTGTCAACCTCAAAGTTGCATACCTCCTTTGATAAAGAAACTTTTATTTAAAAAGTTACAGTTAAATACATATATTCTAATTTCTAAGTTGTCAAATGCTTTTCTAGCAAGAAAAAAGGAAAAGTCTTCAAGTACTTTTAAATCTCTCTTTAATTTCCCTGGATTTGTATGCTTTCAAATTAAATTTTATAGACCAAAACTATAGTATAAAACTATAAATGAGAGGATAGGAGTGTAGTATAATGTCAGAACGTGTGATTGTCATATGGGCTAACCAAAAATAAATGTATTCAGGACAACTCTTAATGCTTTTACAGAATATTATTGTTTCCGCAATCTTTTTAGAGACGTGGGTACGAAAAAAATTGAAATTATTTTACTTACAATCATTTCATTGGCTTTACGAAACCTAAAAATACACAGCAAGGTACTGCAGCTGCTTATGTCATATATCATATATGTGAGCTTGGAAGTTGAAGAAAACCCACAAAAAAGAAAGAAGAATCCTTTTAGGTGAAGAAACCTGAAGAATGAAGTTTCTTTTCTTTTCTTAATTACTTTTGAAATATGTTTTAATTGATTGCTTTCCATAAATTTTTGTGTGGCCTTGAACATTGTATGGCTTTTTATGGCATGTGAGTGAACAACTTATAAAAAGATGTTTTGTTTTTATTCTCTCACGTGTGATGCTACTAATCCGTGTGCTAACTTTCTCTTCTTTTTTTTTCGAGAAAGAGAAAATAGTTGTGCTTTTGAGAAGAAAAAAAAAGTTGTTTCCTTGATGCTTATTCCAAACTTCAAACACACAAATTCCAGCCAGTTAAAGGTTAGACTTTCATCTACATCTCTTTTTACTTTATTTTTTTCTCTCTCTCAAATCTCAAAAAGAAAAATTACACTAGAGATGATCTTTATTCTCATTAGTGATTTTCGGTTAGCATCAAGTATTGTTTGGTTTTAGTTCGGTTTGGTCTGCTTCAACTGAAGAGAAATTTGCAGAAATAAGACCAATACTTGTTTCTCTTTTTGTTTTGATTATTTAGTTTGTCTTTACTTAAATTTGATTTATTTAGTTCTGGTTTGGATTGGCTTGCTTCGGTTTGAGAGTCAAATGACCACACTAACAATTAATCTTCCTTTCGGTTTGGTCCATTTTGGTTTGGATTTGAGATTATGTTTTGAGTAAACCAAAAAAAAAAAAAAAATTTAGGAGAAATGTGTAAGTGTGATTTAGCCTGGGCCTATATGAGGACTTCGGTTAAGTATGGGTTAATGATTCAAAATTGCGAATACTTTAGGTTGTAGGCCCATTACGACTTTTTGGGCTCTCTCTCTGTGATAATAGACGCGAAGCTGCAAACGCGTATTATATAATTTTTTTTTTGGTAGGAACGCGTATTATATAATTTATGAAAGAGAAATGAATACCAAAATTTGTTTTTTTCCTTTTTCTTTCTAACCGAATCGAATATTTGAATTGATGATACATGAATTAAAAATGTAGTTTGGTCTAGACGTATTTTACTATGACAATAATTACACGAATTTGATGTTAAATAAAATTTTATAGTCTCGCCAAAAAAAAAAAAAAAATTATAGTAGGACACCGAAAGATCTCTAACTTCTTGGAGCTCATTAGTATTATATCCAAGAATGATACATAATCACCAGTTGACTTGAACTCTTTATTAATTATAAAAACTTACGGAAACTGTTAAACTCAAAACTCAAGAGAACTTAGAAAGCCGATAAGTTGGTAAGATAACGGACGAAAAGGATGAAGCAATCGAATGATACAGTACACCACTTTGCCAGGCAGGTCTGATATTTTCTTAGTAAGATATTTGAAATCAAATGTCACGTGAATACTTCCACAAACAAGCACTGAAACATATGATTTTACCCAAAAAGAGATTTAAGTCATATGGATTTAACCCATACATAACCTTCGTTCTATGGGTTATATTTTGTTTGCCGAAAGTTTGATATCTTCTGTCTTTGAACATTTTATGTTACAATTACAAATGGGTAGAAATCTAACTATTTGTCTAAGTGACTTGCCCAAGCTGTCCTTAATTTATACAATTTTGTTTGTGTGTAATTAACTATTTTAATGACGATGCCGTGTCCCTAATCCGTTTTAAGGTGGTCCAAGTTAATGCAATAACTATAAGGTTAAGAACAAATGTTTCTTGGTTGAGGTGTTTTGGATGAAATAAGCTAGTTTTCTCTTATCGATAAGACACATTTGTATATTAATTCGACAACACTACGGGCATGTTCTTTTGGACGTCGCGCAACACCTTCCGGCGACACAAAATTATACTGAGGTTATTGTTTTTTTTTTTCTCTTTCCATGTCACTCAATTTTTGTTCATGGTATATGTTGTCGCCGGTATCACTTATTTTTCCAGCGACTGAGTAAACCAACACCAACGTCTCTTGTTCTTGTTTTTCATGAGATGCTTTGTCGCTAGATGAAAATAAAATTAAAAAACAAAGGATCTTTTGTTGGTCGCCGAAGGGTATCGCGCGATCACAGAAGAACGGGCCTAACTTGGGGAAACAATGCAGCCAGCTCATCATTTCAAAACAATTTGAAATGATAACTATAAAGTTTATGTGGTCCATGTGTCTTATGTCTTATGGGTTTAGATGTCGTCTCACAATCCTAGCCTTATCGCCACGCCAATCATTCATTTAGATGTACCCTCGGAAATTTGTGATTGATCAAGTCGAAGATTTTGTCATGTTTTTTTTAAAGATAATACAATATTATCATTCATGCATGGCTACTTGCATTTTGATTGATAATACAGTTAAAAGTAAAATGATGAGACCACGGAATAAAACAAAATATGTATGTTGACAAAAAATAATATGTGCAATGAAGTTTTCATTCACAAAAAAAAAAAAATATGTGCAATGAAGTTGACAAAAATTATCTTAGGTTAAGATCATTCTCATTGGTTGGCAAAAAAAAAAAAGATTAATTCTCATTACGTTGAAAGTATTAACTAAACAATACGCATTAGTAAGTGTTACTACAAATTATCTAATGATACCATTAATCGGTAAGCTCAATAAATTGAACACAACAATTATTTAGTTGAAACCAAAAGTAAGGAAAACAAATACGTTCACGAAAGAAAACACAAAATAAGAATAAAAGAGGCCCCGCGTTTTGCCACGTCACATAAAAGTCTAAAAAGCACAAACCTGCCATTGCCTTTACTTGAAAAGGAAACTATGAGATGTGTAAACGTTCAATGCATCAATCTTCAAATTGTATTTTGGGTACTTTCTTCCACTTCTCTACCATACAAATACGTATTCCTTAAGTCATATAAATCGTCCACAACTACAATTACCAATCGTATCAACTAGCAACCAAATCTATTTGCCAATCCATTCTACTCATTTTTCATAGTATTATTATTCAGTGCTAATTTTTTTTACAGATAAACGAATTAGGTTTGCAAAAAATTATTATGTAGTACATTTAACTCTTTTTAATGATAATATAGTTTTGATAATATACTGCGATTTCATTACTGTCTGATAAATTTATTAAGAAATTATCTTACGGTGACAAATAACATGTACTCCCAAGATTAAAATGCAACAAAACAAAAAAATATTTATATGTTACCAAAAATGAAGAAGATTAAAGTGCAATGTAAAGTGATGATATAGGCAAGTTACAAATAACTAACCGATTGATCTTTCTCTTTCCTTTTCCTTATAAATACTTAAAAAATTGGGTAATTTTGCTCATATTTTTTAGGGGTGGATCACTATATTCTTTGAAAAAAATACCACAAAAATTTAAAACCATGCAAAAGAATATATATTAATATTATGTATATAGTATATGTAGTAAAAAATGATAATGCAAAATATATTTTTGGCTATTTTCAATCAAGAAAAAGGTACAATATACAACACAATATTATGGTCTAATGAACGCTTTTAAGAAAAGAATTCACGTTTTCCTCTTCTATCATTTTTTCTCTTATTTTCTCTGTGGAAAGAGTGAATATATAGAATAGTTTTTTTAAAACGAAGAAAAACAAATTTATTTTAACAGAAAACATAGAAATGGGGTTATTGCCTTATTGGAATGGAGAAATTTGTACTTCCAGGTGTATCCAGAAGACAATAATTATATGGCTACGTGTGGAATCTTCTGACCACTTGACCACATTTCTTTGTGTCTGAAACATACGAAATATGAATCAAGTTCTAATTAAACACTATAGAGTCCCACGTTTTTTGGGCCCTTAAAACTTTGAGTCATTAATTCTGTTTCTGTATAGTCATTTCCCTATTTGACTTGAGCGTGACTCTCCATCTTGATTTCATTTTATCAATATATAGGTTTTTTGTTTTTGGATAATGAATATAATTTATTGTAGTCAAAATTATTATTTCATGCAAATAAAATCGCATGAAAGAAAATAAGAAATACTAGAAACTCCACGAAAATAGTAGCAAGTAGCAGAGAGATCACCCGTATCCAATGGGAAACAAAAGTATTGGAAAGATTCGAATATCATCGTATATGAAAGAACAATATCGCCGAAACTCAATATGAAAGAAAAGAGACGTGCCAAAGGCTGCATGGAATGGATACATCAAAAGCACATTCCATACGATTGAGACTAGGAAAATTGCTATTTCCAGAAAAAGAAAATGAGTATTTTTCCATGCAAACCTCTAATAACAAAACCTGCTAAAAGTCATGGATACTTGTAAAAAGAATATTTCTAGTCGGGTATCTCAGATAGATTGTGTATCGGTATGACGGTATCGCTATATATGTCAGACATACGTTTTTCATAAAACAAAATTGAGAAATAACAATACAACAAAATTGGCATATCTTTTTTTTGGTGTGACAATTTTGTGATCAATATATAAACGCATATTTGGCCTATTTTACCTATCGGTTTTTAATGCTTTTTCCAGAAAAAAAAATAAAGATTTTTTTAATATATATTCGCAATTAACAATTATTGTTGTTTTGTAAAAAAATGCCGATCTATTGTCTATGTCAGTCTAACTTTGCTTGTTACCATCGTACTTCCCAAAAAACATAAATTTTACGCAAGTTTAGGAATCAAAGAATACATATTTTAACTTCAATCTGATTCGAACTATCACATATTGGTTTACTTGTGATTTCTATTGAAAATTTGCAACCACACATATTTTATTCACGTATCGTAATTGCAATTTATAGTTATTTTTATTACATATGTCCATAAAAGGATGGTCTCCAATAAGAGGTCGTTATCAAATGTAGGAACCTGAGAATGGGTCTGTTTGATTGATTCTATTAAGAGGGATGATTAATTGATGAAAACATTGAAAAGGACAAAAGGAGTTTTAGGAGATATATATAATCGTTCTTCAATCATTACCAAATTACATTAGCCTTCTTCAACCTTTAATATTTGCTTTCATATATCATCATCATTTACTTTCATTGCCTCCGTATTTAATTAATTGGACCATAGTTTATTTATATGAACGACACATTCTCAAAATATCTTGAGTTCTTGACCCATCCTTGAGGCAGAAGACCGATTCGTTTAAGGAACATCCGTTTGATTAAATTAATTTCATGTACTTATCATTTATAGTTATAAATATTTGTGTCCACTAACTTTGTCTAACTTCAGCGGCTATGTTTGTAAATTTTCATCAAAATATGTTGTTTGGTTACTGATAAATTAATCAATAACGTAGACGGCAAAAGAACGCGTACTTTATAGTACATGCAAGTTTGTCTTAATACATGTACTAGCTAGAAAATTTGATCTTAGAACATGTTGTCTAACAATTAAGAAATCTCTTTCTCGAATGTTATTGTTTCTTTTTATGTATGATTGAAATTTATCTAGTAGTGATCCACGTAAGTACGTAATATGAGGATTCGTATTTATATTTCTGTCATAAACAGTTTAGCACTTTGGCCATATGTGATTATAAGAGTTATATCAACCATGTCATTACATTTATTTTATTATCACAATGGTGTAATTATTCTTATAAATATGTATAATTGAAATAATTTATTTGAGTAATTATTTGAACAATGAGTCATTTGCCTCATCTCCATCAAGCCAATGTTCATAGTTTAATACATACAAAATTTCTGGTATTATGACTAATATAGATTCAATAGACTTATCATAATGATATAGTAGTGTTTATTTGGTAAACATTAATCAATTCGCAAACAAATCATAGATAGGTATCTATCATTGAAAGCTATATGTAGCATAGCTAGATAAATGTATGTGTGTGTAAAGCTAGATTCGTATAATCGATTGAAATCAGAAAACGATAGGATCGGGGGAGGTTTAATTTCACCCACATGATTGTCATTTTTCCTTTATGTGGTAGCAACATACACAAATTTATATGCATACATCATATATCAACGTGGGTCACCTAGCTGCCTAAATTATTGGGGTTTGATCAGCCGATGTTAGTTATATTTTCCATATAATTCATTTAGAACATCATCCACTAAAAAAACAAAAATCATTTTATGCATATATGGGTTACAGAAATTGTTTTTTTCTTTAAGAAACAATAAAGATGAACAAATTAACATCTTCTGATACATAGAGATGAGCATATGTTAAGCGAAAGACGAAATCAAATCTTCTCTAACTTACAAAATGAAACTAGGCGGTAAATAATTAAACATCATTTTAAGAAAATATTTATCTTTGAACTATATTTTTTGATACATATGAAAATTTTAATTTATATATTTTTGACAAATCTTTCATCATGAACAGACGATCAAAAATAATCTAGACGTTGTAAATTTTAAAGTTAAAACCTGAAAACACACAAAGAACTAATGTTAATAACTTTGATAGAACAGATCAAACACATCTGCATGCACATCAAAACATCATTTTTTGTGGTACACAATCACACACAATAACATCATTAAATGTTCTAAAAATAAATAACATCAACACAATAACATGCATCTAAAAATAATTAAATGTCCAATTAGCAGTAACATTTACATCTACGTATTAGTATAAAATGTTCTTTTTCATATTAATAAATTATTATAATAAGTGAACAAATATCCATTTTATATTTCTATTGGTCTTTTGAACTACTTCCATTTAATTTTCCAATTTACAAATATATATAAATTGAGAAGTTAATAACAAATGTAAATTTTAAAACTGAAGCTTTTAAAAAAACAAAATTTTATTCCATAAAATATGTCAAAATACAATCGATAAATTGAGATGTGTTGCAATCTTGCTAGTGAATTATAAATATATAATGTTCATGAGTATACATTGATATATTTCTAGTAAATAACATAGAGAAGTTAGGGGAATGTGATTGCGAATTCACAAACACCGCATGGGATCGTACGATGAACCAAAAATATATTAGGCACAAGATAAACCAAAAATTGCTTCAATGATAATTAGAGATGGAAAAAGTAAAGGTGGAGGAGAACCACAAAAGTGGCACCTCTCATATTTTAAAATATTTTGGACCAAATAAAAGAAATAGAGAGAGAAACAAATACTCACGAATAAGAACAAGAAGGATTTAACAAACCCATGATCATTGTTATCATTAGCCTACCACGTCACTCCTCTTTTGTCCATTTCTTCCCACTTTTAATATCTGTTTTAACTTACCCTCGAAAAATGGAGAATTGTTTCGTAATTTTCTCAACCTTTTTTTTCGAAGTATTCAGATTCCTTTCATCATAACTATTGAAACAAACGTAACAAAAAAAAAATGTATATTCAACCAACCTCTGAGTAGTGATGGATATTACTGCATTAGACATTTACCGAAAATGATAGATACATGCATCCTTATTTACAAAATTTAACGAAAAACAAAGTTTATAAACATTAGAAAATTAAATAGACTAATTGTTATCTCAAATTTTTGTATATACTAATATAAGAATACGATCGAGTCCTGAAAATAGGGATTAAAACAGGAGAAGAAGAGCAGAAACAGAAAATACTCTAAAGACACGAAACCAAAGAGAGGGTGTTGCCTAGTCAGCATCTGATGACGTGGCATAGCTCTCGTGTGTGTGTCTCTACAAACTCTAAAGAAACGGCTATAAGTGGAAGCGTTTGGAGAGGTCACGTGCTTTGCACAAAATTTTCATTTTCATGCTAATTATTATTGTATTGTTAATTACGACTCTCTCTCGTAACGCATCATTTTTTTCGTTTAATACCTTAATTTATTCTCACGCGCGACGCTCCATTTCAACGCGTGGAGTTTTTGCTCAAAACATGCATGATTTTTAACGTTTTCTTTTTGTACAAGGAAAAAAAAACGTGTACTTCTAGACAAGAGAGAAATGAGAAATCTGATCAGGAGATGTGAATGGTTTTATTTCTACTTTCGTTAATCATTTGAAAATGCCAATAATTTTATAGAGAACGGCGTCAATTTTCTGCGAATAAATATCTTTACTACTTTACTAGTAGTTCTACTTTTTTTGTGCTACCTATAAATGCGTTGGTTTAATATAGTCATCACACGTAGATTTCTAGCTATGTTAGATCTTTAATCATTCTCACCTAGACTCCTTTACAAAAACCAATTTAAATGAAACTAATTCCACCCCTCTCTCATTTAAGTCACATATAATTAATATTGTAACGATAATATAGACAAAACGAGTAAATTCATTATAAACATATTTGAAAACTAATGATTAAATCTACAATTCAAGTAAATTGTTGTAAATGATGTCTATATTTATTGTGTGCATTGAATAGATATGTGTGATACTTTGGGTCGTCTAATACATATGTAATTTAAACCAAAAAAAAGAGAGAAATGGAACGAATAAATAAAATGTACAAATCGTAATGCAATCTAGTGATGATTTCCTCTATATTGGTTGATGTTGGGTAGACTTTTGGTCACCATGATATTCATTTATCGTCTATAAAGTACAAAACTATGGTACTAAATGTGATTTATGAAAGCTAATTAAAAAAGAAGGCGTGAAGAAAATGAAATCGTAAAAGAGGACGCGCGTGTGAGATGCGAGTGGGGGAGGAAAGAAGTAAGATTGAGTGAATGATAAAATGCAAACGCTACCTACTAATATCTCCACTTGTCATGCAACCAGGCTGAGTTCGTTTTCCTTTTCGATTCTTATTTTTTGGTTTTTATTCTACTCAACACGTTACACGCTTCAAATAACTCTAAATTAAAATCAAAATATTTTGACTACAATGGTTATTTTGGAGCTATATATAAACCACCTGAGCCTCCTCAGTTTCCTCCATGAAATAAAAAGAAGCATCTTCTAGTGTGAGAGAGAGAGATCAGCTTTAGGGTGTAAAAAAAAAAAAAAAAACTGAGACCCTATAGAAATCCCCAAACGAGAAAAGCTTCCCAATCGCTAGAGAAAATGGGAGTCATGATCAATCACCATTTGCTCGCTTTTATCTTCGGCATCTTAGGTAATGATAAAAAAAACAAATCCTAGTTTATTCATCATCTCTTCTCTTTACTATTATTCTTATTTTTTACTTGTTAACATATTTTATATATAATAAGGAATTTGCAACAGCAACTATAATGTTGCAACTTTGCATCTAAGCTTCTGATTTCTAAAAATATAATTATAAACTGAAATGTGTAAGGTTCCATTGTATTACTAGGTTTTTTTTTTTTTTTTTTTTTGTAAACCCCATTGTATTACTAGCTATATATAAGAGTTAATTAAACAAAAGTCCTAAGAAATGGATTAAAATTCTGGAGAGTTATCATGACTCACCTAACAAGTTTCAAGTTTTTCTTCATTAACTAAACTAAGTCATTTGGGATCATAAAGGATCTTCTAATTCTTTAGTTAAAGCCCAAACTACCAAAAAAATAATCAATACGTAAGCTATTAATTAAATTGAAATCGTCACGCATTGTTGTCCATGTTATATCATACTCAATACGTGTATAGTGGTTAATGCACAATTTAATTCCCCGCTGAGGTTGGTTAGAGAACTCGTACTGATTCATGTACTTGTGTTTCAACAAACCTAGAAGCCTCTTAATTATACAATTGACTCATTTTTTTTTCTTTCTTTTTAATGGAATTACAGGAAACGTGATATCCTTCCTTGTATTCCTGGCTCCAGTGTAAGTAGATTCGATTTCTTAACTTTCGTTTATTTTATTTTTTTGTTAATTTTGAGAATGATTCTGATGATTTTGTTTTCAAAATATTCAGGCCAACTTTTTATAGAATATACAAGAAAAAATCGACGGAAAGTTTCCAGTCGCTACCGTACCAAGTGTCGCTATTTAGCTGCATGCTATGGCTCTACTACGCATTGATTAAGAAAGACGCTTTTCTCCTAATTACCATAAACTCCTTCGGCTGCGTCGTGGAGACTCTCTACATCGCCATGTTCTTCGCTTACGCCACCAGGGACAAAAGGGTAAATTTATTTCCCTCTCCTCCTCCTTAATTCCGCTATGTAATTAAAATACAAATATTAAATGAATAATATACGTCTTGACAGATATCGGCTATGAAGTTGTTCATAGCGATGAACGTTGCCTTCTTCTCGTTGATTCTAATGGTAACACATTTCGTGGTTAAAACTCCCACCCTCCAAGTCTCTGTCCTCGGCTGGATTTGCGTTGCAATTTCTGTTTCTGTTTTCGCTGCCCCTCTAATGATCGTGGTAAGCTAGCGTTACATATCTATTTAATTTGTAAATTTAGTTCTAAAACATTATGTTTTGGAATAAAATGTTAAATTTAAATTCTTTGTTGTGAAAAGGCTCGTGTGATAAAGACAAAGAGTGTGGAGTTCATGCCCTTCACGCTTTCTTTCTTCCTCACTATAAGCGCCGTTATGTGGTTCGCTTATGGTTTATTCCTCAACGACATATGCATAGCGGTAAGCATTTATTTTTATTTAATTTTACCGTTTTCTAATTTTTTCATATTTTTGGTCAAAAATGTAAAAAATAAAAGAGGTTACTGACTTTTTTTTTGGTTGTTGTTTTTGTAGATTCCAAACGTGGTGGGATTCGTACTAGGGCTGTTGCAAATGGTTTTATACGGAGTTTACAGGAACTCAAATGAGAAACCAGAGATGGAAAAGAAGATTAATTCGTCAGAACAACAACTTAAGAGTATTGTCGTGATGAGTCCGTTAGGTGTGTCGGAAGTGCACCCAGTTGTGACGGAATCGGTGGACCCACTCTCTGACGCCGTTCGTCATGAGGATCTGTCCAAAGCTACTAAAGTGGAGGAGCCGTCAATCGAAAACGGCAAGTGCCACGTGGAGACTACTCGTCCTGAAACCGTTTGAAGTGTCAATATATGTGAAGCAAAATATTTCTCTCTCTCTCTTTTGCTCTCTTTCTCTCGGCTCGTCGGGCCGGCCAAAGGAAGAAATTGTATTATCGGCGGGGTGGTTTGTTAAATTTCCATTTTTGTTTCGTATCTTATTGATGATGTACTACTTGCATAAAGTTTTGTGTTTATTTGAATATATTATCTTTGTGTAAGTTGTAACTAGTGCTCGCTCTTTTGATTTAATAAACCTCAGTAGCTTGATTACTCATACTAATAAGCTGGTTGACTACCTTTTTATGATTGATTACATTTGTCTTTCAGATGTCGCCGTCAATTAGATAACGAATGGTCTTGTACCATTGACGACATACTGTTTAACGATTTGGAGATTTTTTAACAATATTTACGAGTCGGAAGAAAAAGTTTGTGATCTAAATTGTCCCCATCAAGTATATACAGCTAATTCTAATTTTCAAGAAAAAAGTACGAAAAATCTTCACCGTCCAGTTTTGGAAACAAATAAAAAATATGTCAAGACGTCCCAATGCTCTGATGAAAATGTATTGCTAGCAAATCTTTAATATAAAGGTGGAACGTTCGTACACTTCCAAGCAAAATCACATCATCAATAGAGTGGCAATCACTATAGTATTTGCTCATTAAAAAAATGGATTAGTAACAATATACAATATTTCTTAATTATCTAAAAATATTACTATCATCCTATGATTAAATTACCCCAAAATAATTTAACATAATTATAAATAACTCGTATACTTGGAAAAAAAGAAATATTTATTAGTTAACTTATATTTAAAATGGTAACGACAGAATCCGACAAAAAATCATATTATAGCGAATTTTGACAAATTACGCATGGCGGTGTATGATAGGTTATAATTAATTAACTTATAAAAATTAGTGTCTCTAGATGGAAAAAAGACAGAGAATACTTTTAGTTGACTAAATTTTTTCTTACTAAAAAAGTCTAGAATTTAGGATTTTCTAGATCCTCCGAGTGTTTAGAATTAAAAAATGTCGTTCACCAAAAATAAAACATACGGGAAATTTCGAAATGCATTTCAATAGAGTACACAGTAACACAGTACACTACACTGTCAATAGTAAAAAAAATGTCCCGACAAAAACTTGATAAGACTTACCAAAATCTTACAATCTGAATAAGCCATCCTTAAAATAATTGTCAGATTGCGAGGGCATGTGACCCACGTTGTCCGAAACTCCGCGACTGTGGACATTAGCCATACCACAGAACCACATGAAAGAGTCTAGAAACACTTAATATTGGATCTTTGCAATTCAATCTTCCATCAGACGTAAACATCGCCACATGTGACGCATCATCAAACATTATCTTATCTGTCAAAATCCCAAATCAAAATAGAAAGACTACAAAATTTACATGAATGATCTTCACAACTCTCCAGAATCTCATTTAGAGAGTTTTGGTTATTAACCTTTTGCCCATATTGCAACATCACATATATAATGTACAGCAACTCGTGGTCCCAATGTTTTTGTTTGTTTTCTATGTTTGACAATAAATGAGAGTCTGAGAAATAAGAACAAAAAAGGGTCAAGACCCAAACCGGTTCTACCCGGTACTGTTGCTCTCTGAAGTACCCTGCTCGCTCTGTCTTCGTTTCTCCCTCAAGCTCTCTCCCCACATTTTAGCCTCTGCAACCGCACGCTCCCTATTGATATCTCGGTTCAATATCCGAGCTGTCTCTCTCGGAGAATCTTCTTTCTCGGAACCTTCTAGGTCGAATTTACTTCCCGAGCCACCTCCATCGTCGTTTCTTGTTATTAACCTCGCCCCTCTTTCATCTCGGTTTCTCTTACTGTCATCTTTGCTTGGATCATAACCTTGGTTTGCAAGATAAGAGAGTGCAGTGACAACATCTGCTATGAGAGGACGTGTAGCCGCCTGCTCTTGGATGCACATTGAAGCCACAGCTAAAGCTTGGTAGAGTGCACGTGTTGGAAACCGCCCTTTTAACCTTGGATCAGCCAGTTTTATGAACTTTCGCCTGTCGTTGAACAATGGGCGAGCCTGTTAACACCAAAATGTTAACAATTAAAACCAAAAATTCTTACATACATTCGCATACGAGAATGAAAAACTGTATGTCAAATCAATGGAAGATGATGGCGAGTTGATTTACCCAAGCCACCAGGTTCTGCTCTCCATGAGGCATCTCGCTGTCTATAGCTTTGCGACCAGTAATGAGCTCGAGAAAAACCACACCAAAACTGTATACATCTGATTTTACTGTCAATTGTCCCGTCATTGCGTACTCGGGAGCACAATAACCATAAGTTCCCATAACTCTAGTGGAGACATGAGATTTGTCTCCCGTTGGTCCGAGTTTAGCAAGCCCAAAATCAGAAAGCTTTGGGTGGAAACCCTCATCCAGTAAAATGTTTGATGACTTAAAATCTCTATAAATAACCGGAGGGTTTGCCTTATCATGTAGAAATTCCAATCCTTTCGCCGCACCAGCAGCTATTTTCATTCTCATGTTCCAATCTAAGGCCTCCTTATCCGGTGGAAGGTCTGAGGCAGAAGAGAATCCCGAAAGGAAAATATAAAAATTTATTTGTTAGAGGCTGCCAAAAGAAAAACCAGCAACTACTACGTCTCAAGTTAAGTCTACATGTATAATATATAGGTAATGATTATAACAAATAAACAAATGAATGAAGAATCTGCTAAAGTTAGGGTTGACATTGACTAAGATAAGAAAGAATCTTTGGGTTGATGTTGACTAAGATCACAAAGAATCTCAGAGGTCTAAAATGGTAAGAGATTAGAAAAGCACTGGTGAGAGAGATTTACCGTGGAGGTGATCTTCCAATGATCCTAACGGCATAAACTCGTAAACTAAGAGGCGTTGATCTCCATCAGCACAGTAACCAATAAGGTTGACTAAGTTGGGATGATGAAGAAGACTGAGCATAAGAACCTCTACCAGAAATTCTCTGTTACCTTGTAGACCATTCCTGTCCAGTTGTTTAACAGCAACAACCTGAAAATGGTTAAGAAAAAGAGATCAGAGGTACAACATTAATGAAAAGCGAAATCATCGAGCTAAACAGCTGATCTGTACACACAGGTTACAAAAGGTCAACAGTAAAAACATAAGGGTAAAATTGTTCACTAGGTATGCTAAATTCATGTTAACATATATAAAAAAGTCAGTCATCTATTTAACACTGTAATATAGCCTTGTACAACTGGAAGTTGGCGAGCAGCATCTTACACAATCATTTCCTATCAAATTCATCATTCAAGAAAAATGTTGAAAATCAAGAGAACATAAGACGTTACCCTCCACTCACTTCACTTCACAAAGAGCATTCTTGAATTTTTCACATGTATTAAGAAAAAATTTCAAGCGTATGTCTTGTCATTTACCAAGACTACACTTTCTTCTTTCTTTCTAAACTACATTTAAAACTACAAAATTGGAATTCTCTTTAAAATTTAGCATTCGAAACGTATAAACAAAACTCCTTATGAAACGAAAAACATCCTAAAATGACACTGATTAGATAAGACTCCTTCAATATATGAAGCAAAATCTCCCAGTAAAACTCAATAACAACAATGGTAGAGACAGAAATGTGATGTAATTTCCTTAAAATCAAACAAAACAAAAAAATACCTGACCGGTGCTGTCAAGCCTTCCTTTGTACACACGTCCAAATCCACCTTCGCCTAAGAAAGTGTCAGGATGAAAGTTCATAGTTGCAGCAGCAAGCTCGCGGAAAGCAAATGTATGAGCAGCAATTTGTCCAAGCCCATCCCTTGGAAGCAGTAGCTCCCTTTTTGATCCTCCATTGGTCTTTGAGCTAAGCTTCTCCCCACCTGCAACGTCATGATCAAGACCAATCAATTTACCAAACACATCCATTCACAGTCTTCCAATATCTCATAGTACCAACTTAAACTCCAAGAACAAATCACCCTAAAAGCATAAAACTTGTATCAATGTCTTCAAGGCACAATCCCCAAGTAACCAAATCTAAGATCTTAATCCTGATTCAGTAGGATCATGTGATCCTGATCCTCACAAGGTCCAATTTCTTTTCAAGACACAAAATTTACACATCAGATCAAAACAAGTGAAAATTGAAGCAAAGAATCACACTTTCCCTTTCATCTTTCACCAAGAAACTCGAATACAGTTGAATCAGAACATGCCCAATAGCCTAAAAACATCTCACAAGCTCATATAAGTATATAACCAAAGTAACAGTGATTGAGATCAAGTCTTGTTAGCTTAATCAGGATCAGATAACCAGATCTTGTGGGCATGTAAGTGGATTATAACATTAAAAAACACAAATGAGTAAATCAAAACCTGAAGGAAGTCCCGAAATATTATTGGATACTGTCGGTTGTGATTGTTTCTTCTGACCATTAGATTCATCAACTGGATTCAGCTTCTCGTCATCATCACTCGAATCAAAACACGAGAAACAACCCATCTCCTCCACTCAATTTTCCCAATAATCAAAAACTACAAAAGAAAAACTTCAATCCTACTGGGAAACCAATTGAACAGGAACGATTGGATAAATATTAAAAAGGCGAAACTTTTGCTATACCCAGAAAGAAAGAAGGAGAATTGAGATTCTGGGTACCAATAAAAAAACCAACTTTGTTCAGATTCGAACTCTGGTAAAAAACGAATAGGAGTTGAGAGAGAAAGAGAGAGAGAGAAGAGAGAGAGAAAGATGAAGCAGCTTCTTTTGTCGTCCACGAGTGTTCACACTTTTACCAATTGCCAATTAACAATGACGCGTTGCGGAAACTCTCAGTAAATCCTCCTTCATTCAAAACTTTTCTCGTTGACGAGATTATCTTCTATACAAGCAAATTTACTTCTTTTCTTTTTTGTTAATTTAAGCAAAAAATCTTCTTTTTGCTGTCAAAAAAACAAAATTAGCAAAAATTCTTTCTTTCTTTATTACTATTTTTCCTCATTACAATGATTTGTTTGAGTCAATAAAAGCACAAAAACCTTTGGTCTCTCTCTCTTTTATGTAAAGTGATAAAAGCAGAATATAGACGTTTTTTTACACGTTTTTGCCACTTATAAGTGTGATTGAAAACTTTCTTATCGAAAACCCACAAAAACAGTATTGCTTCAATTGTTTTTTTTTTTTTTTTTTTTTTTATTGCTTCAATTGTTATCTATTACAAAAAAAAAGAACTAGAAAGATAAATAAAAACATTTGAAAACAAATGGTAAGGACGATGATGATTTCTTTGACGTGATTTTCTGCCGATTTATAAAATTTGTTCTATGTATTTTATGGTAAACATCTATCTAATAACTAGACTTATTTCATATGTGTGACAGATGTATATGATAAAATCATATTTCCCCAGTTTCCTTTTATAAGATGTTTTCGATTTTTTTTTTTTGAATTTCTATAAATAGCTTTTCGTCAAATGAATTCAAAAAATCAAATTTAAATTAATGTTGTCATTAGTCACCAAATAGTTTGTTTGAACTCATTTACCCTTGTAAAGATTAAAGTAATGATAGTGTTGAACTCATGATCTCTTATAAATCTCTTTGGTTCTCAGTCAAATCTTCACTCTCACCTTCACCTATTGTACAAGTGGGATATTTACCATTGATTGATTGCACAGAATGACTTCTGCTTTTACCTCAGGAACTGTTAGGATAAGGATACTTTCCTTATTAGATATATGTCAATATTTGGTTGTATATTCGATTAGGTTTACGCAACTACTCTCTTGTACTATATATACTTTGGTTATACATTAATAAGACTCAAGGAATTCCATACACTTTGGCATGGTATCAGAGCCAAAATCTAAAACCCTAAATTTTTCCTTCAATCTCCTAGTTCTAAAACTTCTCTGTTCTCTCTTCTTTAAACAACATCATGACTAAACCAGTCGATGGTTCTTCTTCTTCTGAAAAAGATGCGATCTCAGCATCTCCCTACTATCTACACCCATCCGATCATCCTCACCATGTTCTTACTCCTATGCTATTGAACGGTGACAACTACGAACGTTGGGCTAAGCTTACTCGCAACAACTTGCAGGCCAAGCGAAAACTTGGTTTCATTGATGGAACGCTTACCAAGCCTCCATCCGATTCTCCTGACTATCCACGGTGGCTGCAGACTAACTCGATGTTAGTGGGTTGGCTATACGCGAGTCTTGATCCACATGTGCAGAAATCAATCTCCGTTGTTGACAATGCCAGAGTCATGTGGGAAAGTCTCAAAACTCGATACTCTGTTGGTAACGCCTCTCGTGTTCATCAACTAAAATCTGATTTAGTTGCTTGTCGTCAAAATGAATTGACGGCTGCCGATTACTTTGGTAAACTCAAAGTCATGTGGGATGACTTAGATGATTATGAACCACTCTTGACTTGCTGCTGTGATAAAATCACATGTCCTCATATGCTTCGTCAGATCAAACGTCGTGATCATGAACGAATTCACCAATTTCTAATGGGTTTGGATGCAGCAAAATTTGGTACCACTCGCACCAATATATTGGGTCGTTTAAGCCGTGATGAGTCTATCACTCTTGACAGCATTTACTCAGACATCATCGCAGAAGAAGGACACTTAACTGTAGCAAGGAGTAAAGAAGAACGCGTTGATGCAATTGGCTTTGCGGTTCAAACCGGAGTTAATGCAATAGCCTCTGTGACTCGCGTCAATAATCTCGGCCCTTGCACTCACTGTGGCAGGTCAAACCACAACGCCGATACATGCTTCAAACTTCATGGCGTTCCCGAATGGTACACTGAAAAATATGGTGAGACTGCCTCCGGACGTGGTCGGGGTCGCAACAGTGCTCCTCGAGGTAGAGGCAGGGGACGCGGCTACTCATATCGGGCCAACAACGCACAAACATTGTCTCCGTCTTCTGTTTCTGCTGAATTCCCAGACATACCAGGAGTAAGCAAAGAAGCATGGTCAGCTATCAAAAATCTCTTAAAACCAGAGTCTTCTGCTTCAAATGAAAAACTCTCTGGTAAGACAAATTGTGTTGATTTTCTTATTGATTCTGGAGCTTCTCATCATATGACTGGCTTTCTAGACTTGCTCACTGAAATTTATGACATTCCTCATAGTGTTGTTGTTCTACCTAACGATAAACACACGATAGCTACAAAAGCAGGAACACTTGTACTTGGTACAACTATGAAACTTAGTCACGTTCTATTTGTGCCGGATTTATCGTGTACACTAATCTATGTGGCTCGTCTTCTTCGTGAACTGCACTGCTTTGCAATGTTCACTGATAAAGTTTGCGTGATACAGGACCGTATTTCCAAGACAGTGATTGGAGTTGGTGAAGAGAGGAATGGAGTTTATCACTTGCAAGGTACTGTTTCAGCAAGTGCTAATGCGGTTAAGAGGAAATCTGACAAGGCCTTGTGGCATATGCGACTAGGACATCCATCTTCGAAAGTTCTTGCATCTATTTTACCTACTTTAGATATTTTAGACAGTTGTAGTTCTGATTTAAAGACGATTTGTGACGTTTGTGTTCGAGCCAAACAAACTAGATCAAGTTTTTCTGAAAGTTTCAATAAAGCAGAGGAGTGTTTTTCTTTGATTCATTGCGACGTTTGGGGACCTTACAAACTTGCTTCTTCTTGTGGAGCTCATTATTTTCTGACCATTGTCGATGATCACTCTCGCGCCGTTTGGACACATCTCATGGTTGCTAAAAGTGAGGTAGCTTCTCTTCTACAAAAGTTTATTGCAATGGCACTTCGTCAATTCAACAAACAAGTTAAGATAGTGAGAAGTGACAATGGCACTGAATTCATGAGTCTAAAAGCTTACTTTGCTGACAATGGTATTATTCATCAAACATCATGTGTTTATACGCCTCAGCAAAATGGACGCGTCGAGCGTAAACATCGTCACATCTTGAATGTAGCACGGTCGCTCTTGTTTCAAGCATCTCTTCCTACAAGATTCTGGGGAGAAAGCATACTCACTGCCGCTTATCTCATAAATCGAACACCTACTCCAATTCTCAATGGCAAAACACCCTATGAGATTCTCTACTCTTCATTGCCAGCTTATGATCAACTCCGTGTGTTTGGCAGCCTCTGTTTTGCAAAGAAACAGTCAGCTCACTCCGATAAATTCCAAGCACGAGGACGCAAAGGCATTTTCGTAGGCTATCCTCACGGACAAAAAGGATGGCGGATTTATGACATTGAATCACACGAATTCTTTGTCTCTCGTGATGTCATATTTCAAGAAGACACATTTCCTTTTGCTGCAACAGAGAATATGACTTCAGCGACCAACTCTTCTCCGGGTATCACTTCTCCAGTTTTGGCTTATGATGATGATGATTTTGACCTGCCTACTAGCCCTGACAATACACAGCTGGTTGTTACTCCTACTACAGAACCTAATCCGGTTCTAGATACCAGTCCCGACTCTACTCCAGGCCCTTCTATTGTTCATACCACGCCGGCAGCTACACCTCCTGCTCCTATTGTTCCTCTTCGACGTGGTCTAAGAAATAGACAAGAATCAGTTCGCCTAAAGGATTACGAAACTTATTCAGCCCAATGTGACTACATTACTCCTCCTCTGACACTCTCTCCTGCAACCGAAGCTGTTGGTAAATGTGTTTATCCCATGGCTAATTTTGTATCTTGTGAAAGGTTCTCTGAGAGTCATCAACATTTTCTTGCTGCCATTAGTATGTTTGATCCACCAAATACGTACAATCAAGCTGTTAAAGAAAAAGAATGGCGTAATGCAGTTTCTTTTGAAGTTGATGCTCTTGAAGATCAAGGCACTTGGGACATTACACCGCTTCCTCATGGAGTTAAACCTATTGGCTCAAAGTGGGTTTTTCGTATCAAGTACAACTCTGACGGTACTATAGAACGATACAAAGCACGTCTAGTTGCCTTGGGAAATCATCAAAAAGAGGGAGTTGATTTCACTGAAACGTTTGCTCCGGTGGTCAAGATGCAAACTGTTCGACTCTTATTAGATGTAGCGGCAGCCAAGAATTGGGAACTCCATCAAATGGACGTTTACAACGCCTTTCTTCACGGTGATTTGAAAGAAGACATCTACATGAAACCACCTCCGGGATTCAAGACAGCGGATCCTTCTCATGTTTGCAAGTTAAAGAAATCTATCTACGGACTAAAACAGGCGCCTCGTTGTTGGTTTGAAAAACTATCGGTCTCTCTTCTCAAGTATGGCTTTGTTCAGTCTAAGAAAGACTACTCTTTATTCACGTCAATTCGAGGCTCCACTGTTCTTCATGTGATTGTCTACGTAGATGACCTTGTTATTTGTGGGAATGATGCGTCAGTAATTGCTAAGTTCAAAATCTATCTCAGTCAATGCTTCAAAATGAAGGATCTTGGTCCATTAAAATATTTTTTGGGCATTGAGGTCGCCCGCAATCCGGAAGGTATATTTTTGTCTCAAAGAAAATATTGTCTTGATGTTATTGAGGAATGTGGTCTTTCGGGTTCACGGCCTGCGGAAACGCCTTTGGAACAGAATCACAAGCTCGCTTCCTCTACAAGCTCGTTGTTTTCAGAACCCGACAAATATCGTCGTCTCGTTGGAAGACTTGTATATCTCACCCATACAAAACCAGAGATCTCCTATGCGGTTAACATGCTAGCTCAATTCATGCAAAAACCTCTCTTGGATCATTGGGAAGCTGCTCTTCGTCTAGTTCGCTACTTGAAAGGATGTCCTGGCCAAGGTATTCTTCTATCCTCTACTTCTGACTTGCAACTCAAGGCATTTAGCGATTCCGATCATGCTGGCTGCCCACTTACAAGGAGATCCTTAACCGGCTATTTGGTAAAACTTGGTCCATCTCCGGTTTCTTGGAAAACAAAGAAGCAAGATAAAGTTTCTCGCTCTTCCGCTGAAGCCGAGTATCGCGCCATGGCTATGACATGTCAAGAACTAATGTGGGTAAAAGAAGTACTGATATCTCTCGGCATAACTCATAATCAACCAATGCAACTGTTTTGTGACAGTCAGTCCGCTCTTCACATTGCTTCTAATCCGGTGTTTCACGAACGCACAAAGCATATCGAATCCGATTGTCACTTCATACGGGACGAACTCATTGCCGGCAACATTGTCTTCTCTCACATTTCTACGACAGTCCAACCTGCAGACATTTTTACTAAAGCTCTAGGAAGTCAACAATTTCGATTTTTAAGAGACAAGTTGGGCGTTTGTAATCTCCACGCTCCAACTTGAGGGGGAGTGTTAGGATAAGGATACTTTCCTTATTAGATATATGTCAATATTTGGTTGTATATTCGATTAGGTTTACGCAACTACTCTCTTGTACTATATATACTTTGGTTATACATTAATAAGACTCAAGGAATTCCATACACTTTGGCAGGAACCCCTATTTTCTATAGCAAACTCTAGATTCATATTTGCAAAAAGATAGCTTAGGTCTTGAAGCAGAGAACGTAAGTATAGCTTGCATTTTCATGTCTCCACATAGATACTTCTATTTATAGTCTCATATGAGAGAATCAAATATTTAATAGCGCTTATCAGTTATATAGTCAATTGAAAAAATGGAATTGACATTAATCATCCCTAATAATTGATTATCAATCAAAACGAATTAACTTGCAATCAAACTACTGTCTTCTTGATTGATTTGACAGTCAACCTCCGATTAAGATAAAGTGTCATTTCCCAATCAAATGATGTTCTAAATATATTTCATAGAATTCATGAGCTTCTTTTAGGATTTCATAACACATACTTAATTTTGAATCATAAAATATAAGAGTTGTAACATTCTTTGAAATCTTATCGATGATGGATGATTAAATTTTCCGTTCGTAGATCCTTGATCGTCAGCCTCAATCAACGATTATATCATGTTCTTTTCGTTCATGATTGGTTTGACTAAAACTTAGATGCAAGATTTGCTTAAATTGCGGAAAAACATAAGAATTGATCTTGGAGTAGAGATTATTTATGTAATTTAAAGCAATAGAAAATGATTAAATACTATTAAATGAAATTCATACTGTTTTTATCTTACAAAACTGAAAAGAAAAGAAAAACGCAAACAAAGGCCTCAATATTTTTAGGTTTAGGCTTTACCTGAGTAAAAGGACGGTCCTGGACTCATAATGTACTCTGGATCACAGTATGATTTTGGCCCAAACATAAATTAAATTGTTGAATAATATTACGACATACATTATTTTCCAACATAATAAAACCTCAAGTTTGATCTGGTTGAGTTTGTAATTTAAAAAAGAGAGATCGTGGGACGCATAATCTTTCCCTTCTCGGTCAACGGCCAATGGATACCCAAAAAATCGAACCTCAGAAATAAGAGAAAAAATATATAATAAGTAAAACAAAGAAAAATTCACAATTAGTATTGTCGAAGAAGAAAGAAAGAAAGAAAGAAACTCTAATAATGGATTAATAAAAGATAATCCTCACACTAATCTCCTCCTTTCGTCCCATTTGTTTCCATCTTAATTTCCTCAAAAAATCAAAAAACCAAAAAAAAAGACCAAAAAAAAAGAAAAAACAGAAAAAATCAGTTAGATAGGGTTTAAAATTTTCCCGGCGAAAAAATGGAGAAATCTGGAAATCATCACGCAAATGAATCATCGGAAACTCATGATCACAAATCCGAAGATCATGAGAATAAACAACATTCCGATGAATCGGAACAAAAACTGCATTCTTCGACGCCGGATTCGGAATCCTCGGAACAGAGCCTTGTTCAGGTGATGGAGGCCGTCGACGATTTCATCAAAGCACTTTCTTCCGAGAAAGATCCATTAACAGAAATTCCACCAGCGGTGGAGTCATTCCCGGAGACGGTGGATTCATTGGTGTCAAAAATGGAATCTTCTGGGCTTGGGAGGGACGAAACAGAGGACTCTGTCTTCATCGACGCCGTTAACCGGATTTCGAAATCGGTTATGAGATTGAGGGAGCTTAAATTAGATTCAACTCCGGTTTCTTCTTGGTTAAACCGGGCGAGTTCGGTTCAGCATCGTGCTGTTTCTCTTCTCGACGAAGAGTTTCGTCATCTTCTAGATCGTTCCAGAGAGGAGAAGAAGAAGAACATCAACGACGGGAACAATTCCGATCACAACAATTCTTCAACTAACGATTCAGATCGATGCGTTTTACAGGACCATGAAGAGGAGGAGGAAGAAAGTTTCCCGGATTTCCCACCGGAATCGATTTCGACGTTGAAGAAGATCGCCGGAGCGATGATCTCCGCCGGTTACGAAGCAGAGTGTTGTATGTCATACGAAATGTCGAGACGGCACGCGTTCAAGGAAGAGCTAAGCGAGGTTGGATTCGAAGGGATCAACGTTGAAGACGTGCAGAGAATAGGTTGGGAATCTCTCGAAGGTGAAATCGCTTCTTGGATCTCAATCGTTCGCCGTTGCTCCACCGTGCTTTTCCCCGGCGAGCTTTCTCTCTGCAATGCTGTCTTTCCGGATCAAGATCATGCCTCTATTCGTAAACGCCTATTCACCGGTTTGGTCTCTGCTGTTACAATCCGGTTTCTTGATTTCTCTGGTGCGGTGGTGCTGACGAAACGGTCGTCGGAGAAGCTCTTCAAGTTCCTAGACATGTATGAGACGCTTCGTGATTTGATTCCAGCGGTGGAACAATCTGATTCAGATTTGATTCAGGAGATTAAATTGGCTCAGACGAGGCTAGGTGAAGCAGCAGTGACTATATTCGGAGAGCTTGAGAAGTCGATCAAGAGCGATAATGGAAGAACTCCGGTACCAAGCGGCGCGGTTCATCCATTAACACGTTACACCATGAACTACCTCAAGTACGCTTGTGAGTACAAAGAAACATTAGACCAAGTGTTCCAACACTACGAATCGAATCAAACAGATAACAAACCTGAACCAGAGACCAAACCAAAGCAGCAGCAACGAGAAGACGATGAAGAGTACAAAGTGTCAGCTTTTGCTAGACAAATGATAAGGGTGATGGAGTTGCTTGACGCAAATCTTGAGATTAAATCGAAACTGTACAGAGACCCATCACTGAGATACATATTCTTGATGAATAATGGAAGATACATTCTTCAGAAGATTAAAGGGTCGATAGAGATAAGGGACTTGATGGGACAGTCATGGACAAGGAAAAGATCGACGGAGCTGAGACAGTATCATAAGAGTTACCAGAGAGAGACTTGGGGGAAAGTGTTGCAATGTATGAATCAAGAAGGGTTACAAGTGAACGGGAAGGTGTCGAAGCCGGTTTTGAAGGAGAGGTTCAAGATTTTCAATACTATGTTCGATGAGATTCACAAGACGCAGAGCACCTGGATTGTGAGTGATGAGCAGATGCAATCGGAGCTAAGGGTGTCGATCTCGGCGTTGGTGATTCCGGCTTATCGGTCTTTCTTTGGGAGGTATAAGCAACATCTTGATTCAGGGAAGCAGACGGATAAGTATGTCAAGTATCAGCCTGAGGATATTGAGTCTTTCATTGATGACTTGTTTGATGGCAACCCTACTTCTATGGCACGCAAGAGAAATTGATAACTCCTCTACGAGGAGAAACCCTACTTGTTTCTTTTGCTTCTTCTTTTTTACTTCAATCCTTCTATCATTATCTTTCATTACCTTCATGTTTATAGAACCCATGAGAAGCTACCGTGAAAACTTTTTGTTTTTTTTTTTCCTACTTTTAAAAGTTTGAGTTTTTATTATTATTTTCTTACTGTTATATGTCTATGTTTTGATATCCTGTTTGAACAGGTTGTGAGCAAAAATTGTTTAGAACTACTTAGGGTTAAAGGCACGAAATTATCTTTAAAATGTTTATTTTGAATATTTGTGATTTAAATGATAATAACTCATGATTAAGTTGATCTTGTGATATATTCGAGGTTTTTGTTATAATGATCCTTGGTGATCTTATAAGGAAGTTGATGATGTGATCAAGATCAGTTTTACTTAGTATTTGATAAATACTGAAAGATGGTGAAGTGTTGCGGTAATTGTAGCATGGATGTTCAATCCACAATGACCACATTATTACGCACTAGAGTCTACAGATGCGAGAATCGAGCTAAGTTAAAACTAAAAACATAAACAAGTAAGGAAGAAAATTAATATCAAGCAAGATGTTGATGTTGAACATTTTTGTAGAAATGAGAAAGGCTTTAGACATTTCTCTTAATTTCTGAAGGTACGAGACTAATAGACTATGAGCTTAGATCCCAATAAGTTCAAAATATTATCATATGAGATGGCTGATAGTTTGGCGTTATTGAAGGCTTGAAGCCACAAACAACCCCCACTAGTTTCATACATTTATAGAAGCAAAGTATGGACATAAGTTGGCTGGCTTTATCCGAATTTCCAAGTCTTCCCAAGAGTGGAGTTAGGTAAAGACTTGGCTCACAAGAAAGCAGTAAAACCCTTTAATCAACCTAAACAAGTGTGTAGATAACTGTCATTATTTCAAAAAGCAGAGAGACTTTGGCTCATAAAATGTTGGGTTAGAGATCTGTATAAGTAAGAAAAGAGAAACTCTTTGGGTAAAGGATCCAAAAGAAATTTCTTCTACATGATCATTTCTCACATAGTAACACCAGAATGAGCCAAAAAAGGCTCTTCACATGTCTTTGTTTGGTAGTGGAAAAAGAATTTTAGTTAAACAGTGTGGTTGGGGTCAAAAATAGATCACGGACTGAATATATTGCAATCACACACACATACACACATTATCATCAAAAAGAACAATAGAGAGAGCGAGTGAGATTAGCCACAATGTATCTTCCTCTCCTCTATCTTCTGCTTCTCGCTTCTTGCTTGACACATCAAGCATCTGGCCGTGGTCGTGGCCGGTCACCACCGGAAGGAAGCTTGGACCCTTCTTCTCGCATCACAGTCGTCGGAGTTGTCTACTGTGACACGTGTTCTATCAACACTTTCTCAAGACAGAGCTATTTCTTACAAGGTCAGAGATCTTGAATTAACATTACATGAACTGTTCTTAGACTGAAACTTATCTGGTAACTTAGGATTGGTCAATTTGGTTGTTCAATTTTCAGTTTATGAATATAGAAACTGAAAGAAAACTGATAACCATTTCATTCGGTTTGATACAATTTCGGTTTCCATGAACACTTTCTCAGAAACAGAGCTATTTCTTGCATGGTCACAAATAGAACAAACAAAACCGAATCAGCTTGATCTTATCTTTGATTTGGTTTAAGATTGGTTTGTCAGTACAATTCCGGTTTGGTTCGGTTTGGTCAAGCCACTCTCTGTTCTCTCTCAGGTGTGGAAGTTCATGTGACCTGTAGATTCAGAGCAAGTTCACCAAAAACAGCAGAGGAAGTGAACATATCAGTAAACAGAACAACAAACAGAAGCGGCGTGTACAAGCTCGAGATTCCTCACGTCGATGGCATCGATTGCGTCGACGGAATCGCTATAGCATCACAATGCAGCGCCAAGCTACTCAAAACCTCCTCCGACGACAATAGAGGCTGCAGCATCCCCGTTTTCCAAACTGCAACCAACGAAGTATCCATCAAATCAAAGCAAGATCGTGTATGTATCTACAGCTTAAGCGCACTCAGCTACAAACCTTCCCACAAAAACACATCATTGTGTGGAAACGGCGGGAAGAAACATCACCGAAAGGACGAGAAAGTGGAGAAGAAATTTAGAGATTCGAAATTCTTCTGGCCTTATTTGGCACCGTATTGGTTCCCTTGGCCGTATCCGGATCTACCTCCATTGCCGACTCTACAGCCGCTTCCATCTTCCCCTTTCCCTTTTCTACCTTTCGGAAACCCGAATCCAGCATTGCCGGCTTTCGATTGGAAAAATCCGGTCACTTGGATACCTTATCTTCCACGTTTTCCTCCAGGAGATCACAATCCTTAGGAATAACCAGATGCTTCCCTTTACCTCCACATTTGGCTTCCTCTGTTTTTAATTTTCTTGGTGATCACCTCTGTTTAGGGTTGATTGTATGTGTTTTTGTGGGTTGATTACTTACTAATGTGTAATTATTCTTCAGTTACAGAAGATTAAGAATTGGTTTAAGGAGGACAGTTTTGATGGATTTGATATAAGATATAAGATTGCATGCTTGACCTTGATTAGTGGTTTGATTAGCAAAAAAAACACTGCATGCTTACATTTTGAGTTGGGTCTTACACAAAAGTCCCTAAGTCTACTAAATATACATTACATGCTGCTTAAGGATAGAAGTTTATGTACAACCCTTAAAACTTAAACCAAAAAAACAAACTAGAAAAGAGTACGTACACACTTGAAACTGTGCTTCAGTGCTTACAACATGCGTTTTCCTTTGAAGGACTCCACTTGCTTCCTTAGCCCATCGATAACATCAGAAGCATCCTATTGCATTACAAAATCATTTGAGTATATGCGTAGAGATAAGTTAAATAAGAGTCTTATATGGTAAAATTACAAAGGACTAACCCGTAGTTTCCTCCTTAAGCCATCCTCAGTCACATCTCTGCGGGCTCTTTCTTGCTGAAAGATAGTACTCACTCCCTCCTGCCGATTTTCCAAGTTTTGGATCCTAGCTTTTGACTCCTTAAGCTGGGTTCATCATTTTAAACAACGACATTTATTATATATCGCCAAAAACCTAAAAGAGAAATTTGTAAGATAGAAAAAAGCTTTACTTGCAACTCAAGCAGTTCTTTCTCTCTCTGCGCCTTTTCCAAGTTTTGAATCTTAGCTTTTGACTCCTCGAGCTGGTTCATATTATATCAAACGATGTAATTCATTATCGCCAAAAAAATAAAAACAGAACACAAAATGCTGTAAGAAAAGAAAGGTTTACTTGCAACTCAAGCAGTGCTTTTTGTCTTTGCAATTCAGAGACCAGTTTTGCTGATTCCTGTTTCACCTTCTGCAACTCTGCTTCTAGATTAACTGAGCCTGTTTCTTTGAAACTACTGTATAAGAGAGAATACAAATTAAAATAGTCCCGAAGATAACATTATTTCGGAATCAGAGGAAACATCAGAGAGATAAAAAAAAACCTTGTCCCAAGCCCATGGTTTCCGATCGTAGACCCGATATGAGGTTTTATGTCATAACTCCTTTCTCGTGTTTCAACCTATTTTGCAGCAAGATTGATTAGAGATTCAAATATTATGACAAATGATGATTACTAAAAGAAGCTTTTTTCCAACCTGAGGGCTTTGGTTTCTTCCAGATGGTTCAACATATGTCCTGAATGGAGCCGGTGCTAGAGTAGAAGAAGATGCCTTAACAACGTTTATGTTATTGAAAGGTCGACTGGTTTCTGTAACGCTACTTTCATAATTCTTTTGTTTCCTTCTTGGAGCATAACCAATCTCGTGACACCTTGAAGACCTATCAAACAAAAAGATAATTAATACCTTAAGAGAAAGTCCAAAACCTCAGGTCTAGTAGTAGTGGAGAGAATATATATAATAATACCAATAGTTCTTTTGGTGTTGGATCAATCGGTTTTCGAGTTTAGAAAGAACGACGGTTCGCTCAAAACCTTGCTTATTATGAGCTGGTTGTATGAAATTAGCTTCCAATATTCCAATGACGCCACGTCCATCACTTCCAGCAGCATTCCAAACCCTCCAAAATGGCTGGAGAAAAAAACAAGCAGAAATTTATACAATGCAGTGAAGATTATATAACAAACAAGAAACTAAATGACAAGATCATCTGTGGATTATTATAAGTCACCTTGATAAGCCGGTTCTTATGGTAGACATTGAACCCTTGTATGTCGATGTGATGATGAGCATCTTTCACAAAGCCAAGCTTTAGAGAAGCAACCATCTGAATTTTTTTTTTTAAACATAAGAGAAATTTAAAGATTGTTTTAAGATTATGAAAAGTGACACTAAGGTAAGGTATTATATTACCTCGTCTTGATCTGGCCATTCTGGAGAACGCGTAGGTTTGTATGTTTTCTCATCGGTCATCATCATGTCGTCTAAGATGCTGTGATATTCGACATCTTTGCCACGAAGAATGATTCTGAAATTATCCGGACGTTTGAGATACAGAATCGATGCATAACTCTACATAAAGCAAAATCCAGGGACTGGTTAATGAACACTTGAAGAAAAAGAATTAACAAATTGGATTTGTGTTAAGAAGCATGAAACCGCATACACGTAGTGAGTGTCGATAAGTCAGGAAATGCCTCGAGTTAGGATAAGTTTTCGCCATTTCGATGTTCTTCTCATCTCTGTTTACACCTCTGAGTTGAATATCCTGTAGACAATTCACACATCATCATTCGTTACATACATAGTCCCAAAAATGACTGTATTGAAAAAGTCTAGGTAGCGATGTTACATGAGGATCTGTATCAAAATCAAGTTCCAACTTCCCTTCATCATCCTCCCATAGATTATAAATCACGATCCGAGTACCTTGTTCTTCTAGGTGATTAAACTGTACCATTCAACAAGTATGAGATACAAAATAAAAGGTAATTTCGTGATCGAAATAAAGGATATATAACAAACCTGGTCCAATAAATCTTGTTGGGATAGATACGGCGACCACCTCACTATAGTCTCTAAATTATCAACCCACTCCTCTGTGGAGTTATAAACTATCTCCTTCCATTTGTTATCTACCAACTCAAAATCAATCTAAGCAGAGGAAACAACCAAAGTCTTAGACTTATGTTTTGAGAAGAAGAGCAATCTACACAAGAAATAATTTTATTTGTACCGTGGGGACAATTGCTTCACATTTTCTTGTCTCGTAAAGAAACGTATATGATAGCATACCAATGCTCTGTGTCGGACTGAAACAGTGATAAGAAACACACGGTTAAACTCGAAAATGCGAAAACAGAAAAAATTAAAAATCATAGTACTGATGTTGTGAGAATGACTCACTTGTTTCCATTGATTCCTCGACAACGTGAGAAGACAATTGCATCAGCACCAAGCCTCATTGTACTAGTTTTGAATCCATTCCCATCTTCATTGTTTGTTTTATAAATTTGAAGATTAGTTAATGCCAAGAGCAGAGCTAATACTAAAGATGATGAATTTGAGAGGCTTACATTGACCAACTCTATTAGCCAGATTGCGTTTCCTTGAATACCCCAAAGAAAGGCACTCTCTAAACGTACTCGGATTCATCCCACCTCCATTGTCTGCATTGCAAAACCCGCCGAATCAGTTAGCGGTTTACAATCATTTTTAAAAAGCATTGATTATAATCATCAGAACTCAGAAGTTTAGTTAACCTTCAACTATAAGAATGCTGCTTTTCCCGTCTCTTTTATTTGTTGTCGAATCAACATGAACATATGTAGCCCCATTACTTACCTGCGTTAACAATTTATCAAACATAAACTTATGTTATACAAAACCACACCAACTATCAATTCTATACATAGTTTCAAAATCTATAAATTAACGAAAACAAATTGACCAAGAAAGACTATTTCTTGCTACTTTGACTGATATGGAAAAAAATTAAGTATCAATTTATTGAACAAAGATGAAATATATACATACCTCGTCAAGAGAATTGTCTAGAAGTTCAGCCAAAGCTCCAAGAGCCCATTTATGGCTTGTGGCGTTTGCATGAAGAAATTGAGGATGAACCCTAACCGCCGCATCATTGCTACCTACTTGCATGCAACAAACAATTCACACAAATTAGGGTTTCAAATCGCAAGAAAGATCTCAATTTCTTTTAAGATCGAGATAAAGTCTCAATTACAATAAAGAGGTACAGGCGCAGCTTCGTCGTCGTCACCAGCTTTCCAAAACTGTCTAGAGAGCTTTGGAGTGTCCGGTTCCACAATCGCCAATGGTTTCACATCCAAAGGCACGATTTTTTTACAACCCTGAGAGGTATTCTCAATCGTGGTAGTCCTCGATTTCTTGATAGAAAATTTATTAGTATCATCACCGTCCTCATAGTTTCTTAAATCTCTCTTGAGTCCACCGAGAGCCGAATCGGGAACAACGGATTGGGATTTAGGGTTAGTACTGCCAGATTCGGCCATGCCTTCCGACTAATAACAGCGGTTTGTTGAGCTTGATTTGAGAAGAATCCCTAGCTGCAGTAGAAGCTTCTAGGGTTTTGAAGCAGCTTGAAGTGGGAGAGAGAGAGAGAGACGTGAGACACGACTCGGAGTCTACAAGTAGTGGGAGAGTCTTTATAGAAAAAGAGTGGCGCGACTTACAAATAAACCGTCCAGCTTCCCGGGCCCAATTACGTTCACAGGCCCATCTGCGCTATCAAATAACACGGGTAATTAGTTTTTAGTTTTTAGATTGACATAAATTTGTTGTTTTTAGAGCTGGTCATCGGAAAAATTAATCAATTTGTGACTTCTAAGAAATTTTCAATTTGTTTTCAAAATTCTAACAAATAAATATTTGCCATCCAACAATATTGCAATGCTCTGAAAATTGTAAGAGAGATTTTGAATCACAAATAGAGATTATAGGTATTAAAACATGAAGTTGGATTTTAAAATCTTTTAACTAAAAAGAAAAAACTTTGAAGTTTTGCTCAAACCTGAAATCGGAAAAACAAAAATCAATTTTCGGATTTCTGACAATCTTGAAAAGATAACAAAACAACTTGAGCGATTCTAAGGTCGGTGGCTAACAAATTAAAAGGTATAGTGAGTGATTTAGGGTTGTCCATGAAAACTTATATTTATATTACTATCAATCATTAATTTCTACCAATTCTTTTGTTTTTGGTCAACTTTTATAAATGACCTTATTTTAGAAATTTCTATTAAATTAAAGAAAACGATACTCTCGAGAAAAACACAATGCAAGCACATACAAGTTCAACACGTGTATTTCTATTAGGGTTGGTCCAGTAGATTTTGTTGCCTAAAAAAAAAAAAAAGTCTTTAATCCCACTTTTTAAAAGCCCATTTTTTTTTGAAAAATCACAAATTTAGTTTTGATATTTGAACTTGTTTCTAATTCATGTATGCAGAATTAACCACTGCACTACGCTAAGTTTAACATCTGAACTACACCCCGTTTACAAAAATTGATGTCGTTTACTATATATGATTTTTGACGCCTAAAGCAAATGCGTCAATTTATCATCTTCTTTTATATAACTAGGTTAATTTCCGCGCGATGCATAGTTTGTTTAAAAAAAATTATTATTAATTTGTAATTATGATTTGATTTTCTTATACTAAATAAATATCAGAAATTAGTGAACACACTTTATAGGTTTGTATCGTATTTTATCAGATTACTGTCATTTTGATACGATGAATTTTCCTTTAGTCGAAATTGCTTTTGGGTTTGTTATATGTTTTGCACTTTGCATAGGATCGGTTGACCTGACCCACTCAAAAGTGACTCGATGCGAAGCCACGTAACCGGCAGTGGCAGAAATGTAAATTAACCATCGAATATTATTTTTCTCTCGGACTCTTTCGTGCTATATCACTCATCGTCGTCACTCACCTACCATTTTTGAGCTCCAATGGCGGCCTTATCGATGACTCTGGTGCGTTTTATTTTTCCTTTTATACTTCTGATTTTGTTTTACCTTTCCGCTTCTTCTTCTTCTCATACTCGTATCTTCGGTATCATCATAGTCAAATCCGAAGTCGCTCTCAGCTGCTCCACGAAGACTTTCTCCGATCAGTACCTCCGCTCTTACATCTACCTCTTTCCGATTGCGCACCAAATCTTCCTTCGATTCAATCTCGTTCTCGTCTTCAACTTCCTACTCCGGCTCATCGCTCCTCCTTGACACGTCTTCTACCAAAAGAAACCACCGCTGCTTCTCGATTCAATCCAATTCTGAGGTTAGTGATTCTCTCATCGAGCCGCTGATGTCATTTGATGGAATTGATTGTTTCATTCAGCTTTCTATGATATAATGTGGATTTGTATTCTTCAGATTGTTACGGAACCTCAATCGAAAATAACACATAAGGTGTATTTCGATATAAGTGTTGGAAATCCAGTGGGGAAGTTAGCTGGGAGGATTGTTATTGGATTGTATGGTGATGATGTTCCTCAAACTGTGGAGAACTTTCGTGCTCTATGCACAGGTTGGTCCAACATGTTCTTTTGCACAAGTTGTGGTTTATATGTTAGTGGGGGAACTGAATCCTGTGATTGATCTTTCTCAGGTGAGAAGGGATTTGGCTACAAGGGTTCTACATTCCATCGTGTCATCAGAGATTTCATGATTCAGGGAGGAGACTTTGATAAGGGGAATGTGAGTTTTTCTGGCTGTATCCTTGACAACACGAGTTTCTATTTTTTGTTAGCTTCATTTGGGTCCATGTTCTGTTTCTATCTATCTACTTTGGTTCATCTCTTGAAGGATATATTCTTCACATTATTGCATATCTCGAATTTATAAGCAGAATATTCACCATCCATTACTGGGTGTGTGCTGAGCTCTTTAAAAGATAGAATGAGCCAAGTATGCATCTATCCAAAAATCTCTTTCTAACTTTCATGGAGTTCCTTGAATCCTCCCACTCTATATGCTAATAACAGTGGGGAGAATGTAGTTTCTGCCAAATCTCAATGTTAATTAAGCTGGCTCATATCAGGATGGCAGGATGTATATTAATTTCTTGGATGTGGTACATAGTATAAGTCAAATCTTGCTTGAGTTCTTACTTGTGCGGGTTTGGAGTTGTTTTTGAAAAGTGCATGTTTTTGTACATTAGTAGGAAAAAGTCTGAGCTATGACAATCTTTCTACAGACAATCTCTGATAGCTGGCTCTTTGATTTGTAGATCACTGGCTTTAGAACAACTACCCCTGTTAATCTTAGACTTTTGTTCTTTGTTATATAAATAATACTTGGGCTTAAAGAGTTGTGGCAGAGAACTTATATACTGGTTCTTGGATATGCAGCTAGCTGTGGGTCTTTTCTGCATGCCTCATTAGAAAAGATATTGTTATCTTCTGTTTCTGCACATCTCAGTTACCGAATGTCCTTCTAGTTCTAGGATAATTCCATAATAATGATACCGAAGTCTAATTGTTGAGCAGGGAACTGGAGGTAAAAGTGTATATGGCCGTACATTCAAGGATGAGAATTTCAAGTGTAAGTCTATCCTTTTTCACTTGTTTCCTTCTTCTTCATTCTCCCCAGCTGGGCTTTGGCATTCATATTTATCAGTGGTAATGCATTTCAACTAAACATTTCTGCATTCTCTTTTTAGCTGAGTTGAGTATATATACCAAACGTTCAGTTTATAAAATTCATGAAAGTAATAATGTGCAATATGCTGCAGTATCCCATGTCGGACCAGGAGTTCTGAGTATGGCAAATGCTGGCCCTAATACAAATGGAAGTCAGTTCTTTATCTGCACTGTTAAGGTAAAATCTCCCTCTGTTTTGTCCTATTGTTAAATTAGAAGTTATAAGTAGGCAAGAATCTCACTCACTATCATCCTCGAGCATCAACAATCCCTAAGAATAATACCATCCAAGCTTTGTTGGGAAGTTTAGTGTATATCAAATTAATATGCGAAAACGATGTGGACAGACGTCATGGTTGGACGGAAGGCATGTGGTGTTCGGGCAAGTAATAGAAGGAATGGAAGTGGTGAAGCTGATAGAGGAACAAGAGACAGACAGAGGAGACCGTCCCAGAAAGAAAGTGGTGATAGCAGACTGTGGTCAACTTCCAATGTCTGAAGCTTAAAAGCAAGATCATTAACCAAAACCTTGTAGACATGAGATGGAGCCTGTATTTGCATTTTACAACCCTTTCTTTTGTGTAATGGATTTGTATCCCCTTCTTCCTGACCTGCCAAAAATTTAAGAAAGAAATAGGTTTGAACTCAGATTTCATTTCATTGGTTTGTTTTGAAATTAACCAATGTGTTATAGCGGTTCAGTTGCATACGGGCTACGGCATGGGCATACTAAGATCAAAATCTCAAGATTCAAGAGTAGACTCGATTATGCAAATTGTGCTCTTATTAAAAACAATAACTAATTAAAAAAAGTATTCCGCTGCCGGGGTTTGAACCCGGATTTCATTTTCATTAGTGAAATTAACCTGTGTGCTACAGCGGACTTTTTGAATATTTATACGAATGATTTTTATTTAAAGTCCAATCTCTTATTCAAAACAATAACTAATTAAAAAAAATATTCCGCTGCCGGGGTTTGAACCCGGATTTCATTTTCATTAGTGAAATTAACCTGTGTGCTACAGCGGATTTTTTAATTATATATCAGATCAATTTGTATATAAAGTCCACTTTCAGATTAATGACCAATACTTTTCCAGTTTTACTTGTACCTATCACATGCTTGTATTTTAGTGTTCTTTCTTCTTGGTCAACCTTTTCTAGATACAATATATCTCTGAACACTACAAGAGCACAACATAAAAGACATTTTTCTTGAAGAGAATAAGAGAAACCCCTTTGGTTTATTTATTTAAATGGTACATAACCAAATTGCCCAATTAAATCTGTAAAAAGAGGCGTAGAAAAAGCTTGAATCCTAGATAAATCTATATCACTGTAAAAATAGAGATAACACAAACAGAGAATATGTTTTACTGGTCAATACTGACGTCACCCCATTGCACCTTGTGCTTAGCAGCTAGATAGTGAGCACCAACAGGACCACGGCTACCATAAGGATAGTACTCAGGGATTCTTTTCTTCTCTTCTATCTCTTTCAGCAATGGAGTGAATAGTGACCAAGCTGCATCAAGCTCATCACTTCTTATGAACAACCTTCTTTCTCCTTCAATTGCATCCAGCAGAAGTCTCTCATATGCATCTGGTATCTCCTTTGAATACCTTGCTGAGTATAGAAGATTCAAGTTACTGCGATCTAATCTCATTCCTAAACCAGGGACCTTGTTGTTGATTTTCAAATAGATTGCTTCATCCGGTTGGACACGGATCACAAGCTCATTTGTAGCTTGATCAAGATCAGAACCAGTATTCCGGTTATACAAATTCCCCGGAACATGCCTGAACTGCACCCTTATCTCTGCACTGTAATTTTACTTTCAGTAAATGTCAATATGCAAAATTTCAAAAGTTTGAAGTTCTAGGCATCTACCTCCTGGTGTGTAGTGCTTTGCCAGCTTTCATTAAAAAAGGGACACCATCCCATCTTGCATTGTCGATGAAAAGAGCAGCAGCTGCAAATGTCGGAGTCAGACTACCTTTTGGTACAGTTTTATCATCGGTGTAGGCAGGATATGTGACTCCTCCCTTTGTGTGGCTCTTGTATTGTCCAATTACCACATCTTCAACTCGAATTGGCCTCATTGAACGTAACACCTTAACCTGAATTGTGCACGAGACTTTCATTATATGTTTTCTTGAACCAAACCCAAATTGTAAAGTGAAAGAAATTATCATACCTTTTCATTTCTGATATCCTCTGCATCCAAACTAACAGGCGTTTCCATGGCAAAGAGGGCTAAGATTTGAAGCAGATGATTCTGCATTATATCTCTTATTATGCCGTAATTGTCGAAGTACCTGAATTAAACAAAAGAGAACAATGAGGAAACATAAGATTTCAATATAGAAGAAACATTAATAGCAAGATAATGGTAAACAGGCACTTTACCCTCCTCGTCCTTCAGTGCCAAAGTCCTCAGAAAATATAAATTGCACGTTCCTTATGTACTGCCTTGACCATAGCGGCTCAAATATAAGGTTTGAGAATCGAAGGACAGATAAGTTCTCGACTAGCTCTTTTCCTAGGTAATGGTCTATCCTGTAAGAAGACAATTAATTATCATATCAGTAGAGCATCCAATACCATCAACATTACAACAACAAAGTTATAAGTGCAATATCTCTCACCTAAAAATTTGATCTTCCTCCAAATACTGCTTAAGGGATTTCGTTAAAGCAGCAGAGGTTTCAGAATCTCGACCAAAAGGTTTCTCGACAATGACCCTAGTCCATCCACTGACAGATGAAGCAGATGTGCTTGCACATTTCACAGCATCAACAAATATATTTGGAGGGATAGACAAATAAAAGAGGCGATTTGAGATTCTTCCAGCCTTCAGAAAATAATTAGGATAAGGAATCAATGCAATACGGTCGAAAAGAAGCCGAAAGTAGAAAAGATCAAATGGCAGTGGAACACATCAATACCTCATGTTCCTTGAGCTTCTTGTCCAATTCAGTAAAATGTTCTTGAGAATCATACTGACCAGAATGGTAAAAACATCTCTTGAGAAATTCTTCCATCTTTTCACCACAGTTTGCCCTGAAATCCAGATGACACAATGACATAATACTCGAAGTTAGTAATATTTACAAAACCATCTCCAACTGAATAGGAGCATAAAGACTTGTCTTGACAAGCTCCGAGAAAAGAATCCGTCTTTAAACTAAAACCGGAAATTTCAGGAGCTGCAATTGCTAACCTCTTATCAATTCTGCAGGTAAGGGTTTTGCTGACCATGTTTCTAAGTTCAACATCTGTCATCTTACTCCTAGAATAACCGAATATCGTAAAATGCTGCCACACAACAAAATCAAGTTGTCAATCACTAGACTTTAGTATGCAAAACACACACACACTCACTCAAAATACCAATCATATAGAAGAATTTATCTTCTTGGCAATACCTCAGGAAGACAGTCTTCATAGTAAAGGGCGAAAAGAGCCGGGAAAATCTTCTTCTTGGCAAGATCACCGGAGGCTCCAACCACCGTGATACTAACAGTTGACTGGCTTTGACCATCAGATTCTACTCCAACCTTGGCTGCTTCTTGAGATAAAGCTGATAGCACCTCATCTTTCAATCCCTTAAGAGAAGATTTACTCTCTGCTGAATTTGAATTGGCGATTATTGCACCTAAAACCCAATCTAAATGTCAGAACAACCCCTCTACTACTGATATGAATATCACATTTAATTTCCAGATTCAGCGACCGAATCCATGAGTATTGAAACAGAGATTCAATGCAGGTAATAAGCTTGTTTTTAGATTTGGTCAATTTCTATCTGAAAACAAACAAACAGAGAATCGAACTAACCATCTTGCATAAAGATAGAGGCACGACCAGACTTCCTCTGGAATCTAACACAGAGGTCGTGAGAATTCAATCCTTGAGGAGAAGCAGACAGGAACGAGAGTGATCGATGTCGATTACCGTTAACCGGCGAGATAGAAGGCGAATAGCCGGAACAATAAGATCGGGAGCTGACGGAGGAAGACAAAGACGCCATCGTCAAACTTACAGCTCGAGAGAGAATTGATGGCTAAAGATGATATATTTTAGTTAAAAAAAGATGAACATAAGAAACATCGAAAAGGATTTAAGGGGCATTACTGCAAATAAGAGAACCTTTTGAGATCTCCCAAAGGTTAACAAGTCTTTTTGTCTACTTAAAATTGCTCACTGGTGTGCTGGTATGGCTACGTGAAGGCCGTCTGCACAAAATAATATTCAATTCTCAAGTGGACCTTTCTGATTTCTCTTTCTGTTCTTTTTTCCGAATATACGTTTTCTCAAAGATGCTTTTTTTCTTTCTCTGTTTAGCTACTTTAGTATAGGATCATTATGGTTGATGCAAATATAGTTGGAAGCTGAAAATTTTGCTCTGTCTTGGGAACTTTTCCATTTCAAAGAAGTCAAAAACAAAAATTATGAGTTTACACTCTTACATTACAGCCGCAACTCTTGAAAAGACACAGAGAATTTCCCGTTTTCATCTCCCAATAGTGAACAAAAAATCAAATCCTCTTCTCAAACTAACAACTGATAAAAACAGCTTAAACTCGCAGGCCAATAACCTGCACAAATTTCATCTCTCTCTCTCTCCCTAACATGATTGATTCTCTCTACCAACACAACAATAATACTACCAAAAACTGTGATTTTGAAGAAGCTCAAAATTTAGAGAACGAGGGCGACTTTCTCATGAGATATCAGCGGAGATGGATTCGCAATCAAGGGCTCGTAATGGTCTGCTCCACCACCACACCAACCTGAACCAGAAAGATGAATTTTATTACTACCAAGTCCAAATAGATGTGAGAGATTTCAAGACTTATCAAATGGTGTTTAGTTATTTACCTGTGCCTTTCATGAATAGAAAGACTGGGACTTCAAGAACTTCACTTCTTGGTTTGTGAGGAAGGAAGAACACACAGTTCTCTTCCTCTACCATCCCATCTGATCCATGCGCTTGCACCTATATAACACCAACATTCCACAACTTTACTTTTGTTGTCATTTGAAAACACAACCAAGTAACAACCTTGTCAAAAACCACTCACCACATAGATTTCTCGTTTGAACTCTGTGGCAAGACATTCAATTGCTATATCATCTCCAAACGCCGCAGCATGTCCTTCTCGGTTCTCTTCTACAGATAACAACCCATCTTCCGTATACTGCAAGGTAATAATATCATACTCATCCTCTGTTGAGCCTGAAATCGACATGTACTTAGCCCAACTAAATCCATCGTTCACCGGAAGACACCTCTCTCTGTAGATTGACTCTGCAGCAGTTTCTCTGCAATGAAGAAAAGTAATCAATAAGAAGAACAATAATGCAGCTACATACATTAGCATCCTAATTCCCATATTCATAAAATAAATCATTTTTCAACATATTCTTAAGCATCAAGATTCATTACCAACAGAGCTTGTAATAGAAACAAGATCTGAATCTAAAGTTAACAAAAGTACCTCTGCATCCCAATCTGTATAAGCTCTTCAATGGCGGAATCTAGACTCTCACGTTCATCTTTTTTCGCCAACAACTTCTCTTCCTGGACAATATGAATCCCCCAACCACTCTTCAGATCCGGCGAATACATATGCCTAATCGCATCCGTAATAACCTCCTTCTCTTCCTCACTAGCAGATCTGAAATCCTCCAAAAACCTCCTCACCGTACGCCGCCGTAGATCTCGCGCGTCAATCCCACGCGCCTCCATAGCCTTCTGAGACGCCGTAAACAAACAGTTCCCGTCAGAAGAAACCTCTCCGCCGTGAGAGAGACGAAAAACAACAGAAGCAGAGGATTCATCTTTGCCAGGATGTTTCCACAACACACCTCTCGCGTGTAGCCGGCTCAGATGCCGTCTCTGCGACTCCTCCAATCCAAAAACCTCATCCCAGGCGGTGGTAGTTGCGGCGGCCATTGTCTTCTCAACCGCTTCCACCGCCGCAGCAGCCGCGGATTGGTTAACAAGATCCACATCGTCGAGAGACACGGCGGCTGTAGAAGGTTCTCTCCAAGGAACGGTTGGTGAAGGAGATTGAAATGTCGCCGTTGAATCACACAAAAGCTTTCCCATTTCTTAAAGATTATTACCAAAATCTGCAGATGTCGTCTTCTTCTTCGTTCTCTTTCTCCTTTCAAACAAAAACCGCAAGAAGAAGAGAGAGAGAAACAGAGAAGAGGAGAGAGAGAAATATACAGTTATTGGACTCAACGGCTAGATATGGGAGGTGAGAGAACACGACTGTTGAAGTTAACGGTCAGATCTGAGGAGACTAAACGCGGGAGAGGAAAAATAACACGTGGCGTTATCTTAGTGGTTTACTTTAACCCGCTCTGACTAACGAATGGCTGAGGCTTGACCGTGTTCCGGTGGACCACGCCACTCAAAACAATAACCCTAATTTTCTTTTTCTTTTTTCTCATTTTAATAATAAAAATGTTATTTATTTTAAATTAAATCCTGTCGTTTTATTAGCTGGCGCATCATACTCTAACGTGCACATGGTGCCTCCTTTTTGGTAGATTACCAATTATAGACAGACACATCAGCTTTAGTAACGGATTTGACCAATTAGAGAGCTTACTCACACGTATGAGCTGTGTCAGGGATGGGGCGACCTGCGCCACATGTGCGGATTTGTCTTGGACGGCGTGAATAACGTCGTCAATCGCGCGTTAAAGTTCGGGAACGGTATTTTTTTACCTGTAACGGCTAGTAAAAAGGAAATCTTTGCTCTTTCCTTTTTAGCCTATTCGAGAGTTAATGTTATAATGTATACAGCAAATGAAATAAAATGAGAACTTTTTTTTTTGACTTCGTCTTTGTTTTTAATCTTGTACAAAATATCGAATTAAAGTAGTAGTAACCAAATATTTTCATGTGAATTTCATATATAATTTTTGAAGTGACTCATACAATCGAAAATAGTTTAGTGATTCCGATTGTTTTGGATGGCAAGATCGATTATGAATGCCAAAAGAGCATTGTTTCCAAGGTGAGAATGTTGTAATGGACATATCCTGTTAGCAAATAATGAGAAAATTTTGGAAGCACTGCGACCAAATATTTGATATTGAGTTCATATAAATAGAAATATGACTGAGTTGATGAATGTCATCAGTGAAGATCTTAAGATCCCAATAAAGCCAATGGCAAGTTTTGTCAAGATGACCTTTAAAAGAGACAAGACAATCAATATTTCATACCTCTAAGTGCTCTCTTAAGCCAAGGATAGTTGTCGGGACATAAGCCTTGGACGAACTTCACAGTTCACACCGAAATTTAACCTTTGCATGTTATTTTTACTTTTGACAATCTATACAAGTATAGATCAAAATCACTATTAAGTAAACAAACAGATGATGCAGTTTCAGTTCAATAGGCCTGAATATTGGATTGTGTGATCAGAGTATGATGGGTTTGTGTTTGAAAGCCCAAAGATACATGGGCCTAAAGTTTATACCCCTAGGAACACATTTAATACTCAAATCCATACGAATCTGAAAAAGGAAAAAGAGCATCTGTGAGAAGACAAGCTAATCATTAGGAGCAGCTCTGAATGAATGATTTAGAATCATGGTAAGGTAAAGCTTAAATTTTTTAATAGATTTGCTACTATGAAATTAAGAATTTATAACTACCATGTGTACACTTATTAGCAAAAAATGTTCAGTGGTCATAACTCATACATAACATATGCAGACACTATTATTGACCGATAACAAGACAAAAACAGAAGATATGTGTGATTAATACGTGTTTATCAATATCCAACTGTTTAAGTATTTAACACATTCTTCTTGATTAATACTTAAAAACCCAATAGTAATAAATGTATAAACTAATCAAAACTACCTTCTTTCTTTTGTTTTTAACATCTGATGAAATAGCTTCCATTAATTATCTACTGTAACACATTTCTTCCCCTGTAACACATTTTCAATAAACAGTGATAAAGATTGATAAGACATTTTCACTATGCCCGAGTATCCGCAACTTGACTTGACTTGTACAGATTTGTATACGTTTATAAACAGTATTCATTAAATTAATGAAAAAACATACTATAATGCCAAATTAAATTATTTTACCAATTTATGTACATTTAAAATAGCAAATTTCCGTATACTTGAACGAATAAAACAGTTGTATTATGAAAAATAAACATAAATATGGTAAGTTTTCTCTTTTTTCAGTTGTATACAAAGAATACGACGAAACACACAAAAAAAGTATGGAAAGAAAAAGCAAAAACTTGCATGGTTTATTGAAAAAAAAGGAGCTGAGGTGGGCCGTATCATTGGAGTCCATTTTCATTAAATTAAATAAAACACTATAGTAATAATTATTTTATGTCTCTCCTTATCTGAAAAATAAATCCCAAAATAAAAATAAATAAATCTCTCTCCACTGACATTGGTAAAGGCAAAGAGAAAAAAAAAAAAAGACTGTTCATCATCATCGTCTCTCCCAAGAAAAACAAAAAAAAAAAACCATGAAAATGAAGAAGAAAGGAAAAGTTTACCCATCTCCTCCTCCTCCTTCATCGTCTTCTTCTTCTTCGGCTAACCATCTCAACGAAGATGATGATGATTCTCTCTCTGTGTTGAAGCTTCTTCCAGCAACGATTTTGGTTCTAGTTTCTGTTCTCTCAGCTGAAGAAAGAGAAGTTCTTGCTTACTTAATCACAAGAGGAACCACCATTTCCGATAGAGGAAACTCTTCTTCGAAGAATAACAAGACGAAGAAGAAGAGCAACAACAAATCTACCAAAAATCACAAACCACCAGTTTTCGATTGTGAATGTTTCGATTGTTACACTAACTACTGGTTTCGTTGGGATTCATCGCCGAATCGTGAGCTTATCCATGAAATCATCGAAGCTTTCGAGAATCATCATCTCACTAGTGGTGAACAAAACTCCGCTTCTCGCAACAAATCTAAGAGAGGTAAGAAGAAAGAGAAACCGGGTCGTCGGGTCACTGATTCGGATAATAATAACAAACCGGGTATTCGGGTCAGTGATGATGATGATAAGGATTCTAAACCCGTCGTCGAGCCAATGACTGAGACCACTGTTTCCGAGAGTAGCCACGTGTCGTCTCCAGATAGATTGAGTGAAGCTGAGGTGGCGGAAGGAGAACCGGAGGATGAGATTGTTGAGGAAGAAGAGGAAGAGGAAGAAGAATTGGCGGTGGTGGTTTTTCCGGCGGCGGCGAGGAGTTCTGTGTCGGGACACAAGGGATTGGCGAGGAAGGTATTGCCGGACGTGCTGGGTTTGTTCAATTCCAATTTTTGGAGGCTTTGGAATCCGAACGCCTAAAAGCATCCATCGACCGGAAAAAGTTATGCTTTTTTTTTTTGTTGTTGCTGTTTTCTTAGAACAAAAAATAATCTCATCTTTTGCTTTAATTTTTTCTTCTTTCTCTAAAAAATTACATGACTACTTTGGGGTTATGTTTAATATTTTTGGTTGAAAAAAATGCAGGTCTTTTAGTTTTAGCCACCATTTCTGTTTATGAAATTCTTCTCTAACATGTGTGATTATTGTTTAAATTGCAATGTTAGTTGATGTTTTGCATTTTCAAGTTCTTTGAATTGCAATTTTTGTGTTTGGTGGTGAGACTCTAGTCTCTCTAGGCGCAGTACAATGATTTTGAGATTTTTTTTAATTAGAATGTTTGTTTTTTAGCTTAGGAACAAAGTTTGTGGATTAGGTAGACTGTTTCGAAGGGTGGGCCAACAAATATTTTCCTTGTGATTAAGGCATCCTCAATAGTGAGAGTGTGTCTCTATCTATTTATCTATTCATATACTTGTGTTTATGTTTTACAATATACTTCTCATATGAGTTCTATTTGGGAAAAGTCTTAAAAAGTATTTGGAAGTCTCATGATATATTGTTTTAGGTTGATCAAAACCAGACATGCTCTGAATTTGAAGAGTCCTCAATCACAGTAATGTATTGTGGCGCACCAACAATAATAAAAAAAATTCAATAAGAAAACTAAAGAAGCAAGGATTAAACTTAAGAGTTTGTAGGTGACAATAATGGGAACCTACACCAACTGCTCCAACATATCTTTGATTAAGTTGCTTCAAATAATTGTATATTTTAAAAGTCTTAAACCAAAGCTCCTCTTGGCTCTTGCCTGGGCTCATGGTCGGCCTTGTTGTTAACCCCTTTTTATGTGGTCTCCAAAATGTTTTTACAACTTGTGTTTTGAAATCGAAGTACTTATTAATAAATATTTTCTACTATAATGACAACTCTTCTTGAGCAATTCTGAAAGTTTATATAATATATGATCACTGGAATAGCATTTTATAAAAATTGTCATAAGAAACAAATGTATATGTTTCGATTGCCTAATATAAAGCGTCAAGTATCCTTACGGAAAAAGTTTGAAGGTCGGTCCGCAGGTTCTTAAGGACAACCAAAATTCTTGCAGCAATACCTTAGATCAAGATCACACAAAGTTTCAAATTGAATACGACTCTAGAAATGAAGAAGATGAACTCAAAGTTCTGTTTCTACTACCTTGTTACAACATAAAACAACAAAACATTTGGTTTCGTTTATATTAGGAAACCAAATTTAAACCAAGGCTCTTTAAATTCTTTAAACAGTTTCAACTGAATCAATGTCCCCAAGCTACATGTTATACCAATCAAATCTGTTCTTTGTAAATTGTCACAAACCTTAACTTCTAGTTCTACCACCACTCACCATAACTCTGATTCTCACCCAAAACCAGAAATAAACTTGTACTACTGCCAAAGGCTTCTAAAGCCCAACAACAACAAATATTGGCCCACATAACAAGCCCGAAGCTTACACAGCAACCACGTAGTGATTGTATCTTAGTTGTTCTTTTACTTATTTTATGTTCTTTTCCAAAAGAGAGAGAGAGGCTGCGAGATGTGAAAGAAAAAAGTGAAATTGTAAAAGAACACGTGCGTCTTCCAAAATTTTTCTTAGGGGTTATAATATTCAAACATTTGATCTCTATGATAATTGTCCTACCTTTTCTTTTTACTTTGTGCTTTGAATGGTCAAACAAACATGACTACCAACAGTAAATGGTGAGCTACTTTTGTTTTCCTATTTGAAATTGATTAATAATTGGCAAATGGTTTCAACTTCAAACCTTGTAGAATAATCATCAAACACGTTTGCGCGATCTTATTACCTTCTACAAGGATTAAAAAGTTTGACCAAAATTCCTCAACATATGAATATTCACTGACGTCCCAAAACAAACCATGAAAATTAATTTACTTTTCACTAAGCCAAGGAAGCAAAAAAAAAAATATAGCAATATACAACATAAGTTATATCAACGCAATTGGTATTTATTCAATAAAACCAACAAAAAAAATGGTATTTATTCATCATGCAATCGGTATTAACCATATCTCCCAATAGTGACATCAACATCTTTATTCTTTGTTTGTAGGAATGGAACGAAGAACCGATTCAAGCTATGATACTTCTCTTTTTCCAACGTGTAACTAGTCAATAAAAATCGATGGTCCAGAGACAAACTCATATATACAAAATTCGAAAAAGACTTGTAGTGTGTTTAAGAGCCAATCTAACAATTTTATATTTGTGGATTCAAAGATAGTAGACTTTGATTGATCAATTCTGTATTTATTATATGCACGGATAAAATGACGTTAGACAAAAAGAAAAACGTAAACCTCATATGACGTTCGGATAAAAGAAAAACGTAACACGTATATGACGTCATTCGAGAGATCGTTCGTTCGTTCGTAATAATCTTCCACAATCCATTAGTAAAAATTCTGTGTTCGTACGTCGGTTCATGCATCGTTTTTTTCTTTTATTTTTAATCTACTTCAATAAATCGTGAAAAGGAGAATGAGTAATTGATTCTTACGTCAGATCACCAATAAGACTAATTTACTAGAAAATGTTTATTATATTAATGCGCATTTTTGAAGCACTTTCAATAGTATACGTTCTTGTATAGATCTAATCCTTATCCATATATATATACATTGATTATTACTCGTGAAAATCAGTAAATAATCTTGAGAAAATTGCCTTTAGATATATGCATATCTTTTAAGAAATTATAAGATTAGGTGTACATATATAAAACATAATGTTACAAATGTAATTATGTTAAAATGCTTAATCCTTACGTGTCGTCTACGACACTACCCCTCTTTAACGATTAGCAGCGGGCCGCCTCTTCGTCTTTGACTTCATTGTCTGCCATAAATATGTCTATATATTTTAGACTAAACTTTTATATGTTTTCACAAAATATCTTAACAAACTCCAATCAATTATCAAACAAAAAGAGAGGAAAAAAACTCTTCTTCTTTTGGAATTCAGGTGGATCGGTCTGTCTTACAAAAAGATTCCACAAACAAGTAGGAATATGGAGGGATATGATAATGGGTCGTTGTATGCTCCGTTTTTGTCGTTGAAATCTCATTCAAAACCGGAGATGCATCAAGGCGAATTAGAGGAGGGCTCAAAGGTTAGATCAGAAGGTAGTTCGAGAAGCGTGGAGCCGTCGAAAAAGAAAGGGAAGAAACAAAGGTATGCGTTTCAGACAAGAAGCCAAGTGGATATTCTCGATGATGGTTATCGATGGAGGAAATATGGCCAAAAAGCCGTCAAGAACAACAAGTTCCCTAGGTGCTTCTTCAATTCTTCCTTCTTAATTATCCATTACTTACAATTGCTATATAAATTTTCTAATATTGAACATATATAAAGAGTGAGATAAGAGTTGGACATAGTATGCTTTAGCCAATCTCGATTCAACCTAGCTCTTGTATATATATGTATCACTCACATAAGCCTTAGATTGATATTAAGTACTAGTTTGCATATATGGTTTGATTAGTTTATCGTTTTCATCTTAGCGAGATACATGATCTATTTGTTTCTCTATCTAATAATTAATGAACATTTAAATATACTTTTGGTCAACAAATCATAGAAATATGCTTTTGTGTGTGAAGAAATTTGATGATTAGTTACTCTTCTAAAAGATTCCATGAATATATGTATTCGATTCACATCTAGTCTAGACTGATCTTAACTAATTAATTTGGATATGGAAATTGATTTGATTAATTTCTTTTTATATTTATTTTTCTAGTCTATCTAACAATCAGAGTAATCAGTGATTAAAAATGAAAGTTTTTTGGTAAAAATAATTTTTAAATTTGGATTTGGGAACAAATATGATAGTTAATTACTCATCTAAGAGATTCAAAAACATTTATTTTCACATCGAGAAGTGAAGTGTTTTGAAATATAACTAGTGGTTTATACATATAAATGAGCAGGAGTTATTATAGGTGTACATATGGAGGATGCAACGTGAAGAAGCAAGTGCAAAGGTTAACAGTGGACCAAGAAGTGGTCGTGACAACCTACGAAGGAGTGCATTCGCATCCCATTGAGAAATCCACCGAAAACTTCGAGCATATTCTCACTCAAATGCAAATCTACTCTTCTTTCTAATTGTTCTCTCAAATCTTTTATACCTTAATTTGGAGTCTATAATTCTTAGAGCTCATGTTGTAAATTATTTATAAAAATTAGAGTGTATACATTTTACGTGTGTTGAAAAAAACTCATGCATGTGATCAACTGGAGTTTGTATCCTAATAATTTCTAATAAAGTTTTCAAAAATTGAGCGTAATTTATTACTGACATAAGCATAAAATACACAAATTAAATCCTAACAACGGTAAATAAAATTATTATTTCAGTGATTTGAGAAATAATGGTTAGGCGTTAATTAGATGTCATAGTCTACCCACCGAAAGGTGTAAGAAAACTACACTGAGCTATGGTGGAATCTGAAAGTTAGTTGGATGAATGTCAAGAAAGTAAAAAAAAAAAAAAAACAATGGAGAAAGAAAATGACTTACAATGCTTTAAACCTGTAACAAAATAAACCCATCTTTCTATGTAATTCTGCTATCAGCATTGATGGACTTGAACAGTGACAAGAAGGTCACAGTCCTTCAGCATCAGCTCTTGAGTAATCCGCTGTCTTTTTCTTACAACACACAATATATTTGCATGTAACCATCTTCGTGTAAATCTATGTAACTGAGCCTGAAACCTTTATTTTCAATATTAAGATGCAAACCACTAATTCTAATGCATCCCATCTGGATTTAGATTCAAAATTTGGACAAAAGCTTCACAATTCAACATTCAGGTGCTAACACAAAAACAGGAGTTGCTGAAACAAACAACAACTTGATCTAAACTGTTCCATAAACATTATTACCATGCTCCAAAAACGTAGCCTTCTTGACTTACAAAACATTCAAGAATCAAAAACAAAGAAGATACTGGATGGAATCTAAGAAGTTTTGATCTTTAGATCCGAGCGGATTCTGCTTCCATATACTTACAAATCCTCTCCATAACCTCTCTTCCTTTAACGCTATTCTGCATGAATTTCTCGGCGCACTTTTGTTCAACTTTCTCAGCCATTGAGGCCAGAGCCGACAAGGGTTTGATCCGAATGCTTGTCTCCTGGCTACAAACAGTCCAGGCCGACGGATTTTCTGGATGCGGATCATATCTTATCCTCTCCTCCACTTCAATGAACTTTTTGAGACTAATGTTCTTTGTTGTTAGCTGGAAAACGAAATAGTTAGACGTCTTTCTCCACTGTTATACCAGCTCAAATGGTACATTAACTAATCCAAAAACACTCATCTATGGATATTGTTTAGCCTTCCAACTACTAACAGATACTTCATGCCATGCTAATCAATTTCCAATCAAACAGATCACAGCAAAACAAAAACCAGTTCCTTATCTTACATATTAGGCAACTTCTTACCAGAACTAATCCTTCGATCAAATTTTCACCAGCTCTAATGCTTGCTATATAAGCTAATCTAATCACTCATCAACGGTTGTTTATGCCTTGTATTTACTAATATATACTTTATCCCAATCAAAGCATAGAGAAAAGCCGATGGTACCTGCATAGAACGTGATTTGCCATCCACAACAGTTGATTCAACACAGTGACAAATGTCCTGGCCAATGATCCTGTGGAGAAACCATGGACCAGGAGCATGAATGGTGAGAGCACGTGTGGTGTGGAGTTTCCCGGTCTCAGTGTCAAGTTTACGGTTCAAGGTATCGACTTCAAGGATATGCGAAAGGATGCGTTTGTTTTCAGGGTCTGCAAACTTCCTCCACGAAGCAGCACTCACCCGCTCCCACGGATGCTTGTAGACATGCTCTTGTCTGTATGCTTTTACCATCAAGAATCTAAAAAACCAACAAATAACACAGAGCAACATGACAAGATTAATTAAACCTGAATCATGAATGTCTTTCGTATATAACATAATCCCAGCAGAAACACCAAGAAATTAGATTGAAAGTCTGAATCTGAATACATGAAAGTGTAAAAGAGAGATTTTATTACAGCAAATAAAATGATTTCTCAGACAAGGATTACAAAACATTGATCCAACCAAATGATTTGGTCTACAAAACATTGATTTTAGCTATGTGGGATAATAAATTTCAACAAACTAAGAAGAACAAGACAACAATTTGGAGAATTTAAAAATTGATTTCGCAGATAAAAAATGATCTAATTACGAAAATTCTAATTCCAAATTGGGGTATATATCCTTCAACGATTCCTACTTCGGCTTCAAATCGAAACGCACTTTAGACACACGAGACAAGAATGGCACTGAGCTAACAGAAATTGAAGGAAACAGATGAAGAAAGAAACGCACTTTAACAGTTGACTCGATGCTAATTGAGATTGGGAGGAAATTGTGAAAATTGGGAGGAGAGAAGTACCTTGAGAGGTCGGCAAATTCAAGATCTTGGTGAGCTCGGAGAAGTAATACCCCAAAAATGGAGGACGTGACGAGAGTAAATAGAGGAAGCAAATCAATGGCGGTGTTATAGAGAGAGACTTGCGGCTTATGTTTACGAACCACGATGCTACTCTCTCTCTCTCTCTCGTAGACGGAAAGTTTTTGGGCCTTTATAAAAGCCCTTTTCAGAGAGCTCATTCATTATTGGGTTTTATTTGTGTTAAGCAAAAACCCATAAATTATTGTCATACTCTCTGACTTTTTTTTTCCATACTGTGTCAGTGCGACTGTGTGATACCAGGTTTTTTTACTGTGCTACCATGTTTTTCTCATTTTCTTACATACTCTTCGTTCAAAACATTTTCAACTCAAGGGAAAAAAACCAGACATTGTGTTACTGTTTCAAGGCATTCAAGATCTGAAGGTAACAAGAAGAATTCTTGTTGCAGTTAATATTACACATTTTGAGTTTGATTTTTCTTAAGCAACTTTATATGCCGCTTTAGAGCCATGCTTTCTCGACCATTTGTAGTCTGATGTACTCAGCCGTTTGCAAAAAAAGTCATTTATAAGCTAACTTTGGTATTATTGAGTTAAGCAGTTTATATAGCAGTAACAAAATACAGACCGGTTATCAAAAGAAAAACAATTTTACCTAAATAAAATAAATCAACTACTTCAAACCGGAATCCAGTTATATGTTTTATACGACGGTTGGTGGGCTAGCTTCGACCGGCCGGGTGAGAATATCAGTGATGTAACTCCGGATTTCAGGTATAATTTGCTTCACAAACTTTGCAAACCTGCGTTAGATAAATCAATCAAAACTTGATGAGTAAAAGGAAGTTAAATTTCCCAAAAACTGTTATTAACGATGTAATGATTTTGCATACCATAATTGAGAACTGAGCTTAGTGAAGTGCTCAAGAACAAAGAGCGTGCAAGCTCTTCTTAAGGCTGTAGCATTGAATGTATCTGCTAACTCATACATTTCTGGTATGTTATCCAGACAGATTTCCTGCACAAGTAAAGTCCATTTTATTAAAACACACAGATAGATTAGTCGCTCTGCCGGGAAAAAAAATTAAGATCTCGGTTTTGCGTTTGTTACCTGTGAAATTGTGTATTCACATTGACGTTTGAGACCTTGGAGAAGATATTGATCAGCTGCTACAAGCAGATCTTTAGCCAAATGTTTGGTGATGTTAATTCTTCCTGAGTAAATGAACCTCATCATAAGCTCAAACACTTCCCATCTTATATTTGGGATCTCCACATTTTGAGCATTGCGTTCCTATAACCAATTCACAAGTTAGTTGACTGATTATAGCATGATGAGATAAATTACCACAATCGTAATTCAGAAGCTTACCTTGTAAAGACCATCAAACATTGCACGAAATATATCAGAGGAAGCTACCAAGCAAATCTTGTGAGCATAGAATTGTTTACCTAAAATATGCCATGGAATTAGTCAGTGAAAAAATGTTATCACAGGTGGACTATATAGAAACATAAATGGGGTTAGATGTTATACCATCAATTAGGAATGTGACATCAGACAGAGTAGGGTTGTTCACGAATTCTTCACCCAAAAACACCTTCAGTATAACAATCAATAACAAGTCAAGACCTCAAATCAGAAATTATTTGATGCTTGAAAGAAGAAATGAAGATTTTTTACCTGTTGGGTGGGTGAAGAAGGAGCTGAATCCTCCGGTGCAAAGGATGTAGCCTTTTTAGCTAATTCGTATAAAGCACTTGAACTATATCTCTGCTGCTTGATGCTTGAGAAATAGAGAAGCTCCAACAAAAACTCTACTCCTGCATTAGTAATACGTCTATAGATCAGAAACAACAAACCAACAGAAAAGTTTATTAGAAAAAGAAATTCTGAATATGAGATGCATGCTTACCATTGTTATCAATGAAAATTAGCTTTCCATCTTTAGGGTCACAAAGATGTGCAAGAGCCAGAGCAATTCGAATTTGTATAGTCTTCTCCGCGGTTCTCATTAGGTACAATAATTGGTTTAGTACCTAAGAAGGTTGAGACATCATGGGATTAAAACCATCGCCAAACTTAATTGAGAACCAGAAGTTCTAACAGAAATAGGTACTCACAGGTCCGTGAATCTTGTTCTGTAGCCTCTTCAATGTCCGAACCACACAATCTCTAGTCGGCTGCAAATAGATTACTTACAATTAGAGTTTGAAAATCCTATTAGATTAGTTTTGCATATATAAGCAGTCAAATGCATACTTGGACAGTAAAGTTGTCATCTTGAAGCTTTTGAATACCTCCAGCCTTTACGAAATCTGCTACGTTTTCCTATTGACGGAAAATTTAATTAAGCACTCACGGTATGTCAAGTAAGCAAAAGGTATAGCTGTATATAAAAATATTCATTGCGAGTCTAGTTTACCTCGTTATCTGCAAGGCCATACAAAGCAAATGCAGCATTGTGTTGCACAGACCCCGTTTTCACATCAAGAAGATTTAGTAATGAGATGATGCCTCCTCTATGTGCAATGCCAGCTTGATTGTGTGCGTCCTGCAAAATTCAAAACATAAAATTTTTGTTCTTATCACAAAAGGTCTGATTTAACAATCAGCTATAAAGAGTCAGATTCCAGAAGCAACAAAAACATCACACGCTAATTCAGAAACATAAATACCTGAGCCAAACGACCAAGAGCAAAAGCTGACATTTCCACGACCTGCTCATCTGATGATTCAAGCATCTTAATCAGTGGTGTAATGGCACCTCTCTGGGCAATGTGCACCTGCATGATCATGTTGCCAGTTATGTTAAATAGGTTCTTTCTAGTTTGAATCCATCCAGTTATATCGTTAAAAAAACCCTGAGTTTGAGTGAACATATGCTAAGATTATAGTACAACAAGAGAGAGACAAGCACATACCTTGCAATCTGAATCAGGCGCAGCAAATTGACCTATTAATAATGCTGCTTCTCTCTGTGTTTCCAAACAGGTGGAGCTGTAGCAGATATCATGGAAAACAGTTACAAAACATATTTCAGATTTTTAAGAGTCAGCATGTTTCAGCAGAAGTAGAAAGAAAGTAAAATAAGCATACCTAAGTAGACCAATTACTGGTTGTAAGGCACCAGCACGGATAACCTCTTTCTTGATGTCAGGAGATGAGTGGACAAGATTTCCAATTGCCCCAATCTGAAAGTCCATAGTACATTAGAAAGAACTGAACAAAGCAAACAAATTGCAACAATATAAAGCAAGATGAAGAACCAACCGCTTCCCCGTGCACAGAAGAATCTTTTGATTGAAGCATCAATACAAGCGTGGGTAAAGCATTCAACTCCACAATCTACACAGTTGCTTATTATGTGAGAAACATGCCTCTCATAAGCCTAACCAAACCATAATCACGGTAAAAACATACTTGGGTCTTGTTTTCGTCGTTTCTAAATGAAATTGTTCGCAAGGCCCCTGCTGCAGCCCTCTGTACTTTAACATCCGGAAAATTTAGAAGCTCAACAAGTGGTGGAATGCCACCTTCAACCCTGTAAAGAATTTTTAAAATGTGTCAAGTGAAAACAGCTAGTCATTACCATAAGCAATATGGATCATCAGATATTAGTACCTTATATTTGTTTTGATCCTTGGATTGTCATGAGCAATGTTAGTGATTATATCAGCGGCTCTCCTAATAGAAGCATTAACAAACATGCATCCACCAGGACCACCACATATCACCCGTCTCTTCAACAACTTCACGGTGGGAACTATGGCTCCAGCATCCACAATGAGCTGCTGGTAACCAGGCTATTTAACAGAGAGAGCAAACATCAGTAAACCGCCCATTTCAAAAATTCTAATGCTAACTTCCAACAGAGATTGAAACTACACAACTTCATCAAAAACAGCGAAAGAAGGTTAACCTGAATCGCAGCAATAAGTCCAAGAGCAATAGCACAATCTCTCTCTAGCTTATGATCGCAAGAGTTGGGAACATCGCCGCCAACTTCCAAAGGCCACGGGCATTCCAGATATTTCACCAGAGCAGGGATTGCTCCATTTTCCACGATTATTTCCACATTTTCGTCTATACAAACAGATACGAAAATAATTAAGCCAAAAAAAATAACACTACTAGGTCTCGCCTCTACTGAAATCAAATAACTATGATCTACAACAAAACAATTGCCAAGTTAGAATTCAAAATCAATGTGAATCCATCGGATCAAAATTGCTAAGTAGCAGCACATAAACTTGAGCATCTGGAAAGCTAACAAGCAAAAAGAGTGAATCGAGTTCGATATAACCACCGATTAGACGATAGACGAAGAAGTACGGTACCAATTTTAGCCAAATCGGCGATATCAGCAGCAGCTTCGTTGACAGCTTCGCGATCAAAATCAGGATCTGAGAAGCAGGAGTTAAGAACCTCAACGTGACGGCGGATGGCGACGACGAGATCTAGGTGTTCATCGTCAACATCAATAAATTGCGTGACGATTGGCGCTACATCTGTGTTCGGACTGAGTTTTCGCTTCAAGTTTCTGGCGGCGAGGCGCGTTGTTCGCTGGCGCTTGGGGTTCTCCATTGGCGGATGGTTTGAGATCACCGGCGCAGTCGAAGATCTGACGGAGAATTTGAGCGCTGCTTTGAACGATTTTGAGATTATCATTGGAGTAGAGAGAGCTTTTTCTTTATAATACCAAAGCGTAATGGCGGTTCTGTGAAATTTTGTTTTCATTTTAGGAGGCAAATTGAATTTTTCCCTCGTAGTCGTTCCACTTGGAGGGAATATATTATTTTTTTCCATTTTTTGTTTATTTTTGGTCAAAAACGCTTTAAAGAGATTTTATACATTAAAAATCCTTCTTTAAAGCATTAATACATTAAGAAAGCTGTTAAACAAAATCCTACACACATATGGTGAAATTTATCATTTGATATCTTGTCTCGTTTACCGCGCAAATTTGAATATGTAAATAAAAGTTTAATCTAGCTTTCGGATATATAGTAAAAAAAATAATTCATCGAAAAACAGTTTTGGATTCGGATATCTTGAATTTAATGACCACATATTTAATATAGATCTGCAAAATTTATGAAAGATTGTTTTACATGTTTTTGTAAATTTATATATATAATTTATATAAACAAGATTGTAACGTGATCAACACGTTTTTCTATCTAGTTAAAAAATATTTTTGATGGTTTCAGATGTCAAATTTCTAGTTTACCCGACAGTTGATCTCGTGTTTACCTCATTGATGCACAAGCCATTTATCATTACAAGTCCAAAAGAAACCTAACAAACCTCGATGCAATGATGAAATCAAATATGAGAATCATGGTCTTATTTCCTCTGAAATTTCAAGTTTGTGAAATAATTGAAAAGAATATGTTATATGCACTCAACAAGAAGGTGTAACTCGCATGTAATCAGATATCTTGATTTTAATGACCATATATACAAAATATATCCACTAAATATATCAGAGAGGTAAGCTTTAATCTCTCTTCATCAAAAGCCAATTCGCTAGGGCTATTGCTTGTAGTGTGACAAAGGAGGGACGTTTTAATTCGTATATGGCGTTAGGAGGTCTGTCGTTGCTTCAAGATCGGATTGAGAGGGAGCTTTCAGCGGGTTGACGAGGATGCTTTGTAGTTCATGTTTTTGGTTTTTTCGTTTTTTGCCCTGTTTCAATATGCTGTGTGTTCTGATATCACTCTTTCATTTATTCAATAAAATAAAACGTGAATATATATATATATATATATATATATATCAAAGATTATTTTATATTTTTTGTAAATCTATATATAAAATTTATATAAAACAAAATAACGTGATCAACACGTTTCTTCGCTCTAGTTAAATTTCTCTTTTTGATGGTTTCGGATACGAAATCTCGAGTTTGCCTAATTGGTTCACAAGCCATTGATCATTATTAGTCCAAAAGAAGCCTAACAAATCACAATGCAAAGTCGAAATCAAATAGGAGAATCAGAGTTTTATTTCCTTCAAAATTTCAAATTTTGAAAAACAGTTATCTGCACTCACCAAGAAGATGTAGCTCTCATGTAACAGTTGATTTCCTATTATCACGATTCGGGAAGGAGATAATTTAACTCAAGATCTCTTTATTCATAAATTATTTTGCTATTGGTAAACCATTCAAACAATTCATTTTTTACCATTGCAATAGTAAAATTTAAATTTGAATGTGTAAGAATCTTAACTTAACAAACACCCAAATTAAATCAGTCTGATTCAACATGTATAATATCAGTTAGATTGTGTGAAACAAAAATTGTCCCAATCCCTTTCTAGATGAAAAAAATAGTATTAAAAAAAGATATTTTCATATATTTTATATGAATATTCGTCTTCTTTTCTATATCAAATCCCAATCCCTTATTGGCTTATTTGACATCTTTCAGAACAAACTGCTCCATAAACCTCTAAACTTTATGTCATATATATTGTTAACTTGCGGTCAAAAGATTATTTGGCAATGGATATTTCATGGGTGAGTTTTTTTTTTTTTTGCTAGTGGTTATCTGCTAGAGTTAAGTTTAATAAGATTGCATTATGGATTTCATTGTGCGATTACAATAAACCTTTTGTAACTCAAGCTTAAGTTTTGAAGAGTTTAAACGAACGAAGCTGCAATTAATTACCTTGGAGTGATTATAGAGCTTAAGGATACTTGCTAGAAGATGCAGGGGACGGGTATATCAACTTGATGATTCCAGATCTAAAACTTGCAACAACATTAACGAAATCCATAAAAGGGTGCATGTCTAAGAATAGTCATTTCAAACAAGAAGTAGAGATTCTGCTCCTCGAAATTACGCCTCGCTACCGGAACCACTACTCCGAGGGCCACCTGAGGTCGAGTTCGACGCCTCTTGCTGGTTTGCTGCTGCTGGATCTACCGCCGCAACTGGCTGCAACAGATCTACAATGATAGCCGTATGATTAATCACCCGAGTCCGCACCGCTTGAAGGTGTTGTGGTAGAACAGCATTCTGAGAGTACTCCAAAAGGGCATTCCAGTTGTCTGTGGTTGTATCTAGCAATTCATTAGCCTCTAATACTAGCTCTGCAATTACATCACCCATGCTCACCTGAGAATCAAACCAAATTAAGTGCAAAGATTGCAAGCTGAAAATCAACAAAACCTCAAAGAAAGACCCAAACCCTAGACAGCGAGAGAACAATGAAAATCAGCTGCATTTGCTTAATTAATCTTGCTAAGAAGAAGGATACTGCCAAATTTAACAAAACCAGATTTCAATCAACGCGTCTTCAAACAAAACCAGATAAGAGACCTAGTGACAGCTAAACTATCTGACGTTTCTATGGAGAAAATCGATGGCAGAAGCTACGGAACTAGAGAAAACCAAAGATGCTCCACAAAAAAATGATGCGAAGCACAACGATCATCGTGACTTCGTGAAAGGAGAAGAATACACGAAACACCATGAAAGAGGAAATGAGAGCTTACCCAGGGAAAAAACTCGCGTTGAATATCTGACGAATTGCAGAGACCAAAATGCTATAAATGTGGAAACCCTTAATCATGAAATGAAGAATGTCTGTTTACTTGAATTAAAGGCCTGACTTTACCTGTTTGGACACATGATTATCTTTATCCTTGACAGGAATACTAGCTGGATGCAATATGAACCGGAAAATAGACCGAAATAAAGACGCTTTGGTGTTAGACAGTTTGTAGTGCGATTAAGTTCTTTAACCGTGGGTTTAATCGCAACTTCCCGAAATCAGACTTGGTAGGCCGGGGCTGTTATTGGGCTCTTGGTTCGAAAACTTCATTTCTTCGTTATTATTTTGATGCTTGCTTAAGTGGTTTGTTGCTTCAGTGTATGTACTCAAATTTCAAGTAATGCATTGTTGTGACAAAAGAAAATGACATGATATCCGTTTATAGCACATATGAAAGCGAAAAATCTTGTTCACACGATACAAAAATTGAGTAATAAATATCTTCATGTACTCTCTCATTCGTAATGGGTGGACTAATGGGCTTACTCTTAAAACAAGCTCGGCCATGTTTTTCCCAAAATAAAATGGGCCATTGTGAGATACGTTCCAGCCCGTGCCAACCATAACATCCGTATATGATAGGGCATCCTTAATGGGGGAACTGTTTCGGGTGTTCTTAGAGTAAGAATATTATTAAAATAATATAAGATCAGGAGTTTAGATCTTTTGTTAATAAGTTGGTTATTGGGAGAACATGTGTAAGATCATAAGATTTAATAATATAATAAAAAAAAATATTACAATTTTAAAAACTTTAAAAAATAACATTTAAATTGAAAACATAAAAAACTTACTAAAATTCAAAATACAAGACCAAATTTTTATGAAACAAAAAATATTAAAGATATAAATGAAAAACATAAAAACAAACAAACTTCTTACTTAATTAAAGCACACAAACATTTTATTTAAGTAATACAAAGTTTAATGTCCAAAAAAACGCATGTTAAGAGATTTTTGTTTTCTTTAATTTAGAGACTAATACATATTGACTTGATTCTTTCGGTAGAACAAATGTTTTCTCATTTGGAGGCATTGATGAATTTGTCCACAGCCCACGTGTGCTAAAATTCGGAACCACTAGAAAAGTGCCACGTAGACCGAAGAACAAGGGTTAAAACACATCTTGGGCAAGATCGATTCTCTCCGATCCAAGCCCACTATTCATTATTTCCCAATTTTAATAATGTGAAGAACATGACCCAAGTTATGCCACTGCAGATGGCCTAACGATGCTCCGTGAAGATGTAGAGTTTGCTCACGAACATTACCAGGTGGGAATCTCGATTCTGAGACCTTTCCTGCACAAGTTTGTTCTTGTTGTTTTTCGTACCAATTGTGTTTGTTGCTCCTTACGCGTAACTAATTTATATAATTGTTGATGTTTAAATTTTAGGGTTTCGTTTTGGGGATTTCAGATCTGAAGCAATTAGGGATGGTTCGTGATAATAATAATCCCGGAAGTTCCTCAAGATCGAGAAGGCCATACCGTAGTTTCCCAACCATATTATATGAGATGGTGGACGATCCTTCAACGGATTCAATGATCTCGTGGAGCGAGAGCGGCAAGAGTTTCATCATTTGGAATCAACCTGAGTTCTCCAATAATGTTCTTCCCAAATATGTCAAACTAAGAAACGATATGTCAATTTTCAAGACCTTCGTAAGTTTGTTTGTTTTTCACTTTTGTTGGTGGTTGAATAAATTGAAGGAACCAATGTTTGGATCTTCCTAATGTTGTAGGGATTTAGAAAAGTTGACTCTGAGCGATGGGAATATGCAAATGATGATTTTGTAAGAGGTAAACCTGAGCTTACGGCGGAGATACAGAAACGGTTCATGGCAACTGTACCTCCTGAAGTTTTTGTGTGTAAGAATGCAGCCAAAGCAGCGAGAGACGTGGAGAGAGTCAGAGCTTTAGCAATGGCTATGAAGGAGAGAGCTTTAGCAAAGAATCTATCTAACCTCACTTTATGATTTCATCACTCATCTTCTTCCATCTCTCATCCTTCTTTATCAATGAAATCATAGAGATAGTTGCTATGTTTATGAATTGTGTTCTATGCAATAATGCAAGGACTTTAAATCAATGCCTAAGACTATAATTCTTTTAACACCTTTTTTGTTTTGGTAATAGCACACAAAGCTTTTCAATTTGATTCTTGATTAGTTTTGTATGTAGAAACTTTGGAAGACAGATGTTCTTTAATACTAAAGAGAATAGGTACTCTAGAGAGTTGTTGTGAATTGTGATTCACATGTTTAGTGACTTGTGAAAAATCTAGTTCACATGCTAAAACGAGTTAATTCCCATTGCACCTAAACTTGAAATCTTTCTCCTTGAAGTTAAGCTTCACTACCCGAACCACTGCTCTGAGGGCCACCTGAGACTGAACTCGACGCCTGTTGTGGATCTGCTGGCTGAGCTACTGGTGGAACTGCCGGCTGCACGAGATCTGCAATGACATGAGCACTCCTAGTGACCCGAGCCCACACAGAGTGAAGTTCTTGTGGACTATCAGCGTTGAGAAGAAATGCCAAAAGTGCTTCCATGTTTTCCCTAGTTTCAGCTAGCAAGTCATTTGCCTCTACAATTAGCTCCGCAATGATATCACCCATTGTTCACCTGAGAGTCAGTCAACCAAGATTGAAATGAAGATCAACAACCTCGAAATATTAACTATCCGATGAAAATTTCACTTCAACAAATCAAATCCAGATTTCGAAATGAAGAGACCTCAATAGCGATTACACTAGAATCTGGCATAATTGCGTTAGTGCATAAACAAATCAATGGCAAAAAAATACAGAATCAGAGAAAAACTAAATGAACTGACGCGAAGAACAGCGACGTAAAAGGAGAAGAATAGACGAAACACATGAGAGACAATGAGAGCTTACACAGAGGAAAACTCGCGTTGAAGAATTGCGGAGACCAAAATGCGATAAATGTGGAAACCCCTAATTGTAGGCGAATTAACAAAGAGTGTGTCACGATAGGGTCTGTTTGGATACCCGATTATCTTTATTCTTTACTGGAGTACTGGCTGTTGTTGGGCTATGAACCGTAAATCAGGCTGGTTTACACATTGAACGTCAAATAGACCGAAATAAATTCGGTTTTTGATCTATCGAAAGAAATAGTGGATGGATAAGCTGCAAGAACAACAATAAGAGGTACATAGTTATATACAATAGATTTCGAAACTTCTTTCTGCTCCACGCTTATATATTTAATTATGGTTTAATTCCTCTCGTATAATTACGGTGTTTTTAAATTGTTTTCAAACCCGCTTGTATTTTTAAATGTTTTTTTTCTTTTTCTTGTTAAAGGTATTTTTAAATGTTTCTACTTTCTAATACTGAGTTTAATTTGAACAAACTAACCAATTGTCTGGTACACCGTCGTAATGTCGTATACACCATAATTACATCGTCTCCTTCTGGAATACATTGAACATCTCAGAATTACATCCTCACACTACCTGCCTATATGTAATTTCGACTTCTCACTTCTGTTTTCTTTATCTAAAAAAAATAAAACAAATCTCTCAATATTATTTTTAAATAAACCAAACATCATCCCTACCCCAATTCATCATTTCTATAATTAGTTCAACTGGGTTTGCCTGATGGGCTTAAACTTGAAACGGGCTTGGCATGATTTACCAAAAATAAAACCGGCCATTGTGGGCTAGTCTTTGAAGATTGATACGGGATGGTCCGACCCACTGTAACATCCCTATTAATTTGACGGTTATCTCATATCTGTAATGTTCATAGACCGCACGAACATCACCAGGTTGGATCTCGATTCCGAGACCCCTTTTTTTTTTTTTTCCAAGAACTTTGTTGTTGTTTATTTTTCTATAAACTCTGTTTGTTGCTTATAATTTATGATTGCTGGTGGATATTTGATTCTAGGGTTTTCTATCTGGGGATTTTATTAGATCTAAAGCGTGTAGGATTAATGGTTCGTGATAATAATCCTGGAGGTTCCTCAAGGCCATACCGTAGTTTCCCCACCAGATTATATGAAATGGTTAATGATCCTTTAACGGATTCAGTGATCTCGTGGAGCGAGAGCGGCAAGAGTTTCATCGTATGGAATCAATCTGAGCTTTGCAGTGAAGTTCTTCCCAAATTCTCGTTAGGCAAGGTGTTTTCAAATTTCACCTTCAAGCTTGACACCTTTGTAAGTTTTCTACTTCTCATTTTTTTTTTGGTTGGCGGTTGATTAGATTAGTTAAGTAAAGGTGATCTTCATGCAATACAGGGGTTTAGAAAAGTTGAGTCTGATCAATGGGAATATGCAAACGATGATTTTGAGAGAGGTAAACCTGAGCTTACGGAGGAGATACAGAAGCGCTTCTTGGCTAGTCTATCCCCTGAAGCTTTTGTGTTTAAGAGATCTGCAGAAGATGCGAGAGTCATAGAGAGAACCAGAGCTTTACAAATGGCTATGAAGGAGAGAGCTTTAGCTAAGAATCTATCTAACCTCACTTTATGATTTCATCACTCTTTTTCTTCTTCGTTCATCTTTCATCTTTATCTTGTAGTTCCCTGTTTCTTTTCCTTGTCCATCAATCCCTTACTTGCCTTGTGAGATAATGACATCTTTCTGTAACCTTTAACTTTATACTATCTTATATTCCTTGCCTTGGGGTTCGAAAATTTGATAAATATTTCAGGCTGGCAATATGCTTTGTATACTTGGATTATGATTTACCTAACAAGGGTGTGGGATGAGTTTGGTATGTGCTCTGAATGAGAACGACCACCAATTCCATGGAATAGATGTTGCAGGCTTTTGTTCCCATTCGATATGTGCTATGGAGACCTCTTTCGCTCTCTACCTCATATGTTAAGCTTGTCCTTGGATGTGATCTGTTCTTTGCCATTTGGTGCTGCAACTTTGTTTCACTTTCAAGAGAATCCGTTCTTTCTCTGTTTCTCTCTTTGCTTCACTCAGCCTTTTTGTTTTTATGGAACAACTAGTCCACAAATCCGTGTTATAATCTGTAATCAACTTCTTAAATATAATTAACGTGGGAAGTCTAAAATTCTAACAGTTTCTAAGTATTTCCAGAAAAAATACCCCCAAAAAAACTTTGCATTTAAGTATTCGCATGTCTCAATAATAAACATGGATGTTAACTGCCATTGCTACTCAGATAAAATCTCCTCCTTGGACTAACCATCAGTCCTAGCCGTGCTACTGCTCTGCGGGAGCATTACTACTGCTCGCTGGACCACCGGAGTCTGAGGACGACACCTGATTGAGAGGCCAGTTTTCGGGATTGGCAGTATCCTGGTTGATGGCAATCAGATGATTTATGATGTCTTGCAGGTGTACGACTGTATGAACCCCCTGAAAATTTCAGCATATATCGGTGGGTTGAAGATATGATAATCTATTGCTAAGCAAAAAAAAAAAACACAACACTCACCCCGTCAAGATGCTGTTGAAGTATAGAAATTGATTGGTCAATGAATATCTGTACACGTTGAATTACTTGAGCTCTGAGATTGTTGAAATTATCCGCCATGATTCTGAAACAAACAAAAAAACTGAAAAACAAAATCAATGATTCTGAAAAGACAAAGACATAAAGAGAGTATTAATATTATAACACGGAAAAAGAATATCAGCAGTGTGTTATGCTGCTAAATCTAACGACGAGAGCTGATGAAACTTGGAAGCTCAACAAGGAAAGGAGTCCAATTTCAAAGGGAGCATCACATATAAACCAGCGTGAAATTGTTGCTTCGAGATGATAAATCTGTCATTTTTTGCAGCACAGAGAAATCCAAAATCAATAATGTCGATGACTCCGTGAAACATGAAGAGAGAGACACCGCATGTGAGAAGGGAGAGATTCTGGAATATACGATCCCTTTTCCGTCATGACATCTAATAGACCTAAATACCTAATAAAGCACAATCAAACAAATCCAGATTTCGATATGAAATGACCTCATGAACCGGCTAAACAACCTAACGTTTCAACGGAGAGATGAAAATAAGAAATGCTCTATATACAGTGGTTACACTTTGAATCTGGCAAACGATTCCATGGAAAAAACTATAGAACCAGAGGAAACCAAAGATGCTCCACAAAATCAAAAACAAAATGATGCGAAGAAGAGCGATTATATGCAAAATCCAAAAAACGGAAACGAAAAGCCATCATCATCGTGACTTGGTGAACGATCGACGTAAATGGAGAGGAATAAACGAAAAATCATGAGAGAAAATGAGAGCTTACCCAGAGACCAAAATGCTAGTATCAAATGTGTAAAGAGTGTCACTTGCCATAAAGGCCTAGCGTCGCCTGTTTGGACATACGATTACTTTTATCCCTAACCGGAATCTCATGTACATACCGGTCGGTATTAGTAGACTCAGCTGCCACGTCAGGTGAAGGGGGCTTTAGACGGGAGCTTGAAATGATTGGAGCTCGCGTCTTTTGTATCAGCACGACAGCACGACAAAGATCATCAATCTTCTTCTTCCCCAAGATCCCGACCCGACCCGTTTTCAGATTATTATCACCCGCAACTAAGTCCATCGTCGCCATGAGCACCACCAGCAAAAGCCAAGAGGAACTCGATTCCATTTTCAAGCAGAAACGGCTCGTGCGCTCCACTGTCCGCAAATCCCTAAAGGCCATGGACCCTTCTCTCCGAACCCAACAAGGTTCAATCTTTGTTTCTTGTTTTCCTTTTACTTTGTCTTTTCGAAACAAAATACTAATCTTGGATTACATTTGATTGTAGATGAGTCCATTCAAAACACTGTTCTTGAAGCTCCCTGGTTCAAATCATGTAAGAGATTGTGTGCTTACATTAGCTGCAAGTCTCTCAATGAAGTCGACACTTCTAAAATTCTCTCTGAGATTCTGCAACATCCTGGTACATCTCTATTTGGAATTCCTTGTCATGAGATTAATAAGAATGTTGAGCTCTCATTTGTACTCAAAAAGGAAGCCCTTTACATTTTAATCACTAATCACTTGGTCAAATGAGATCACATTTCTCTGTAAATGCAAATTTGATAAGTTTGGGAACTGAGAGAAACCAGTAACAAACCAAATTTAACACCTCTACATTTTCTCTGCAATTTTTGTTGTTGTTTAGATTCAAATACTCAGAAAAAGCTATATGTCCCTTGGGTGGAGGATAAGAACAGTAACATGCGTATGCTGCACATATCTCATATGGAAGATCTCATTGCAAACTCGATGAACATTTTGGAACCAGCTCCTGTTGATGCTCAAGGAAATGAGCGTGAAGATGGTACTGTTCTTATTTTCTACGTTTGCAACACTATTAAGCTTCACATAATGAGTACAAGCCTGCCTTCTTGAAACTAAAACCATTTTTCGATATTGACAGTGTTGCAAGCAGATGAACCGATCGATTTGTTCATCTTGCCAGGTATGGAGAAACTGTTTCATTTCCGAAACTTTTCCTTATCTCTGTATCTAATCAACTTTTATTTTCATATCCTTGTGGTCAGGTCTTGCGTTTGACAGATGTGGGCGACGTTTAGGTCGTGGAGGTGGGTAGGTTTCTATGGACCTTAAGTTTTCTTTCCATTATGGTTCTATAGTTCTGTAGATTTATACTAAGGGTACTGCTGAAGATCTAAAAGCATTATCATATCAGAAGAAGCTTTTGTTAAGCATTTTTTGTTATTGTATTACTTTGCAAAGTGATTACACAATATTAGTCTCACTTCTTCTCTTACCTTCTGTCATAACACAAAATCTTGCCATCCCCAAAGAATGTAGTTTCATACTTACAATTAGAAATGCTTTGTCATGCTCTAATCTAATTCCTTGATACTTGTTTGTATGGATAACTCATACGAGTAAAAGCTACTATGACACTTTCTTGAAGAGATACCAGGACCGTGCGAAGGAGAAGGATTGGAGATATCCACTTATGGGTATAGACCACAATCAAATTGATACTACAAAATGTTTCAATAGAAAGATAAGCTAACCACTGTCTTTTTTCCTACTGCAGTTGCATTGTCATACTCGCCTCAAATTCTTGAGGATGGAAGTATTCCTGTAACACCGAATGATGTTCTGATCGATGCCCTTGTGACACCTTCTGGTGTGGTTCCCATTACCCCTCGTGCTATCGAGAGGTACGCCATGAAACGTTTTTTGCTTTCTCGTAGATCTTTTATTTATAGCTGACCATGTTGTGTGATTCTCTCTGTTCTTAGCATGTGAGCTCAGGAGCTTGTGTTTGGAGCTGAAACTCAGCTGATTCGTTGGTTGGCGCTTGAAGGCTACATTCTGGAATTTGCTAATTCAGTATCAGCTTCTGTAGTTGCCACTAAGTTTTTTTCCTAAACTCAATTCGAGTCTTGTTCTTGTATGATCAGATATGAAAGAAGATTGATCCTATGGCCTCTCACCTGTTTATTCCATATCAAGTTTTCCTGTAATAACAAGTTTTTTTTTATCGCACAAGATGTTACTGGTTCTTGGGTTCTTTTCTTGAGCTTTGCTCATGGGAATTTATATGTACTCAAATCTTTATTCAATGTAAAAACAAAATAGAGAAAACATCGAAGTTTTTCTTGTTTCTTTAAAGCATTACAGCCATACACATATAAGAGTGTATTACTTTATCCTCTTCCTTTCTATAAATGGCAAAACAAAAGCAGGAAGGAGAACTAGGAGGAACAAGAAAGCATGCAGACGCCTGGCCTGTAAGCCCAGGCTGGAGGCAACCGAGCATATTTCTCCATACCCGGCTGTTCCTCATAAGGCCGTTTCATTAGACGGATCAAATTGTTGACTTCTGAGAAATCGCCTTGTTCAGCTGCATCTATTGCGCTTTGGCACAGATAGTTCCTCAGAATGTACTTTGGGTTTACCGAATCCATTCTTGCTTTTCTTTCTTCATCTGATACCTCACTACCACCCACCTGCAATTTCAAATCCACACACAGCTAGGAGTTGCATCATCCAGGAAGATACAGGGATAAACAGTGTAATTGTAACTTTGTGGAAAGTAGAATTAGAGTTTAAGAAGAACTGAAGTCGGAAACTTTGGGAACAATGTAAGAAAAGAATTTGATACCTCTTGTATATAGCTTCGCATCCATTTGATCCATGCTTCTTTTCTCTCCTTTCCGATGTCCAAGAGCACAGCTTTCAAGGGTTTCAATAACTCATTTTCAGGTGTGTTGGGATTTGCTTTTACATTTGCAAGAAGCCGGAAGAAGTTTGTGTAATCAACTTTATCAACAGACATATTGTTCAGAAGTTTACTAATGACCTCCTTGTTATACTTGGAAAGACCAAGCTTCTTTGACATTATGGCTTGATACTCATCCATGAATTTATCACCGTACCTGAATCACGAGTCCCTCAACTACTTAGTAGGTCCTAAAATATAAGAAAGAATAGTGCTCCAAATCAATAGTGAAGAACAAAGTTACCTTTCCATGGCGTAATTCGCCTCCTTTTGATTTATCAGCTGAGCAACCGCCAGAGTCTTAGAAAATTGAGCAATATTCCACAAGCCGATGTCAGGCTGATTTGCAAAACAGTATCTTCTTCCTGGGAGATCTGTCGTGTTCGGGGTGTAACTTGGATCAAAAGCATCCAAGAACCCAAATGGGCCATAGTCAATGGTTTGACCCAAAATGCTCATATTGTCAGTGTTGAGCACACCATGGGTGAAACCTACACCTTGCCATCTTGCAACTAAGGTAGCTGTACGCTCAGCAATTTCAACGATCCATGCTAATATAAGGCAGAAGAGTTAGTTCAAATATTGGCCATTAATATAACTATTGGCAATAGCAAATGAAAATAATGGTGTTTCATGCAGTGTTTTGACGAATGCTTCATTAGGGAATTACCTGCATACTTGTTGGAAGTTAGATCCACAACCGAATCATCTTCATCACCGGTTTTGAAAGACAAGCTATCGCTTCGATCCATGCTCTCTATATGTGGGAAATGATGTCTAATGGCATAGTCTGCCAACTTCCTAACAATGTCAAGATCCTCTTTTCCTCTAGAAGCATGTATTTGGTATGACCCAAAGCGGATAAATGACTGAGAAACCCTGCAAACGATTGCGCCAGGTTCTTCCTTCGGATTGCCACTGCAAACGCACAATGCAAAACAATAGATTAGTCAACCACCTAGAATCCTAATTTGATAGACAAAATATTCTCTACTAGAGGCTTAGTTCAGTAGGTTAAACACTTCCATGTCGATCATGCCCATGTGCAGTTCCTAATCCTATGAAGCCTAATTTTCTATATACTTGGTGGAGACATGAACTTTATAAACAGAGGAAGAACATAACAAAGGAACAAGTTAGAAAATGTTTGGAAGGTTTTGGACATACTCATAAAACATGTCGCGAGTGACATCTTGACCTGTGGTGAGAAGACAAAGGGCGCGCGTGGTAGGGATTCCAAGACAATGCATAGTTTCACTGCAAAGGAACTCCCTGATGCTACTACGGAGCACTGCAAGCCCATCAGCAAAACGGCTATATGGAGTCCTACCCGCACCTTTAAGCTGAAGTTCCCATCTTTCACCTTTGGAGTTCAAAACTTCTCCCAGAGTTATGGCACGTCCATCACCTAGTTGTCCAGCCCACATGCCAAACTGGTGTCCTCCATAGCATTGAGCATAAGGCATTCTGTAGAAAAAATATATCAATAACTGAGAATAGAGACTTTGGATTTAAGAAGATTGGAACTAAAATCAGATTTGGGTAAGGAACACATACGCTCCTGGTAAAGGTTTAGCACCGGACATCATGAGAGGGAAATCTGGCCTTTCAAACCTGAAAGTTCAACAGAATTTTGCCGTAAGTCAAAAGTAGAAAGAGAAAAGGGTTTTGAAATGACAGCAAAAATAAAGGTATACCTCTCTTAAAACGTAAGTTTCACAATATTAACATTATATGAGACAGAAATGAACCAAATGCGCTAACTTCTTTAAAGAAACCTAAGAATGTAACCATGACGGTGAACTGGAAACAATGGCATCAATTAAAACGAATACTTGCTATTTCTGTCTAAGAACGTGAAAACCAATTAGCTTCTGCTTCAAACACTTCAAAATTAAGTTTGAACATACAGAATCAAACTCACTCTTTAGGATCCAAATCCAATAGCTCTGCAACAGATTCAGACCATGCTACAAGCTGAGGATCATCTACTTCTACTGATGGTGAAACTTTTGAGTAGCAAGCATGTAATACCTGCACATTACAATAAACAATCAAAATCCAGATGCCCGAGATTAGTTAAACGGGAAAAAATAATGAGCACACTGGGACATGACAGATTCACACATAAGTGTTCCAAAAGAACACAACTGCAGAGAACGTTCAATTTTGTAGTATTCAAATGAGCAATAACAAGCACAAGAAAATTCCACCAAAAACAAAAACTTTAGCTTAAGTATAATCCACTCTACCAACAAGTATAAATATCAACTTCATGCTTCGAGATTAAACCACAGAATATAACTTTTCCTTAATCGCAAGATTAAATCAAATCGAACAATTCAAGATTCTCCGTTGAAGATCGAAACAAAATATTAATACCTCACGCGAGATAACATCGGTTCTGGGATCACCAGGCAATTCCTTAACAAAGGAATGGTCCCAGTTAAAATCTTCGAGCTTCTTTTTAATCTTACCACCTTCATCAACAGCTCCAAGACTTTGATTCTGCAGATCTTTCGCTAAAGTATCAGCAGACGAATCGGTTACCGGCGTCGGGGACGAAGACGAAGCCGGAGAAGATTCCATCCGACTGAAGGAAGAAGATCGAGAAGGGCTTAATCGAAATTGTCGGGGAAAAGAGGGACAAAAAGGAATTTTCGCAGTTGAACTGAAGAGATGAAGCGGTCGGAGGTAGAAGAAAGACGACGGACAACACACACGCAACAACATTTCTTCTTCCTTTTTCTCTTGTTCACATTTTTCTATTGAAAACTTTGTTTAATTTCAATTTTGGACCGAACCGTCATCCTTTGACTTTTCCGGTTCAGATTGATTTGATATTGTCGGTTTATCTATTATTTTGTTGTTTTTATTTGCAGAAAAAATCGTTTTTTACGGTAATTAAAACTGAATTAACATTTGTTTGAGATGAATTACTCAGAAAATTGGATGATTTTTTATTTAAAAAGTAAGAAAAAAACATTACGAAACAGTGTGTTGGTATGAAAGTGTACCAAACATTCGGGTTTAAGACAGAACCAAAAGAGATAGGAAGATGAGAGAGTGAAACGACAAAACTTGCCGTCGTTCGTGTAACTCAAACCAACCTATCAACTGAGAAAAAATTAGGGCACAAAATAATGTTGGTTTCACGTCCGCGACTCATAGATCCCTCGGAAAATTCATCACGATTTCTTCTGTAATTCTTCAATTCCGCGGCCTTCTTTCTACTTCCTGGAGATCTTTCGTTTGTGAATTCGACTTGGAGCCGAGAGATTTCCTTACAAGAATTGTCCTTGTTTGGATCTTGTGATTTATAGATTTGTGTTGTTTGCTTTCTCTCTCAAATCTATGATCTTTAGGGAGTAATTTTCTCGATGGCTAATCGAATTTTTCGAGAATAGATCCAAAGAAGGTATTTGCTTTATATCTTACTTTCTTTTTGCGTAATTTTAAGTTTTGTTCATCTTGAAAGCTCGCATTGATGTGCTTGGTTTCGTCGGAAATTAGGGTTTAGGAAAGTGTTGTTCTTTCATTGGAAATACTTTTTTAGAAATTTAGCAGAAATTTGATTTCTTTAATGATTAAGTTTGCTTGTAATGAATGTTCTTGGTTCTTGGGATTTCTGTTGTTTAAAACTCATCAATCTGCAGAAGGCAACATGTTTGGCTGTTTAGCTTGAGTTTAAGAACTTTGACTTGTGTTTTGGATAGTGTAATTTTGCTGTGTCAGGGTTTAAAGTTCAAAAGTTAGTGCTTTTCGTGCTCTTAGGGTTCCTGTTTTGACCTGAAAAGTTAAGGTCTTCGTAATCGTATGCTCTGCATGAGAGTGAATGTTTTGGCTTTTTCCTCCTTTGAAGTTGTTTCCTTGTTTTTGCAGCTCGTGCTTTGGTGCAACTAGACAGCTCTCATCCCACGTTTTGATTTCTTAGGTTCCCTGTAAAGACTAACGGGAGAGGACACAGATGGATTACCGACCTTCTGATAGTAGTGGTGAGTCTTATGTTCTTTCAATGTTATCCAGTCTAGCCGTTTCTTTACTAACATGCTGTTAGTTTTTGTTATTAATCTCTCTCTTTCTCCTATCCACAATTATATGTGCTTTTTGATGTAAATGTGTTCAATGCTTTTTCAGTTAGAAGCATTCCTCCTCAAAGTTTATTGTACTTGAGTTTTCTTCTCTTCTTCATTTTTGTTTACTGACTCTTTTTTCGTGTAGCTTCGAACTGATTTACTATGTTTTGATTGTATTAATGTATTTGTTTCTGTCTGTTTCGTGATATGTTGTTTTCTGCGGGAACTCAGGTACAGATGATGATCTGCCTCCATCTCATCAAGGTAGATATCAACGAAGTGCCAGACCTGCTGGCAATGGAAGGCCTTCAGTTCTCAATTCTGCTCCTTTATCACGGGTGCACAATGACATGGAAACTCAAATTCATCTCATTGAGCAAGAAGCGTATAGCTCGATACTCCGCGCATTTAAAGCCCAGTCCGATGCTATTACCTGGGTACTTATTTTGCTTATCTTCTTCATTAGTTAGCCCAATTTTATGTAACTTCACAAGCTTACCTTTCGTCCTTTTGTTATTCTTGTTCCTTCGGCTGGAAAAAATATATTCAGGAGAAAGAAAGTTTGATCACTGAACTCAGAAAAGAACTTCGGGTGTCTGATGAGGAACACAGAGAGCTGTTATCAAGGGTTAACGCTGATGAAATGATCAGGCGAATAAGGTCGGATTCATATGTAATTAATCACTTATACATCTCTGCAATCAATCAAAAGCAACTTTCTAGTCAACAAGGTTAATTTAAATCATGTCAGGGAATGGAGAAAGGGAAATAGCCTTCAGTCCAGTGTTCCTCAGCTGGTTCATGATGCTCCGAGTCCGGCTGTATCAGGATCACGTAAGAAGCAAAAGACATCACAGTCAATCGCCTCATTAGCGATGGGCCCACCATCTCCTTCTTTGCACCCTTCGATGCAACCATCGTCATCTGCACTAAGAAGGGGAGGTCCTCCACCAGGTCCAAAGACCAAGAAGCCAAAGACAGTAAGTCATGATGCTGCTTGACTCTAATTGTTGTTACCGTGAATCTTCTTCTTATATTCTTCATTGACTAAGGTATGAGAATATTTCATTCTTTGTACTCGATGAAGTCGATGCAGTACCCACCTACAGGCATGCCTGGAAGGCCCCAGGCTGGTGCTTTAACAAATGAACCAGGTGAATCGGGATCATATGACCCATTGGTTGGAAGGAAGGTATGGACGAAGTGGCCTGACGACAACCATTTCTATGAAGCTGTTATAACTGACTACAACCCTGTCGAGGTATCTTATCTTTCATTGCTATATGTTAGTGTTTTAGTGCCAAATCTCCGTTTTCTGATATTATTTATTTCCTTTTTTCAACATTGATTAGGGGCGGCATGCTTTAGTGTATGATATTAATTCTGCGAATGAAACTTGGGAATGGGTAAATCTTAAAGAGGTAATTATGATTTCTGTTTTCCTACTTGTCTTTTATACCTTTCACAGGTGTACAGAAGATGATGCTATATCGTAAAATTTGGAGAGACCATGTGTTGTTTGTCTTCTTCTATTTGGTTATGATGTCGATGGTTTTTTATTCGACATGCCTTGCACGTCAATGAGAGGCTTGTCAGTTTTTATATTAACTGCAATCCATTTCGGCTCTGCACACTAGAAGCTATAGATTAGTTTTACTTGTTCGCTGCCACCCAAGTTCGATCATGAATGAGGTTAAAAAAAATTGTGGACTAAAACTGGTAGAACCAACTCACCCTTCCGTTAGTTTCTCATCTAATGGTTCAGTTTCTTGATTGCCATCAGTAAGGGGCAGAGGACAAAAGTGTATGATTAGTGCTCTCTACAGTTAAACTATATTTTAAGAGCTCATCTCATTCTTGGATACTTGGTTATATATGATTCTGAATGTTCTTTATATATATATATATCATAGATATCTCCGGGAGATATCAGATGGGAAGGTGAGGATCCTGGCGTTTCTCGTAAAGGAGGACATCCTGGGCAAGGCCGTGGAACTTCAAAATCCATGGCTCGTGGTGGTCCCACAAGCAATGCGGGTGGTAGAGGTAGGGGAAGCATGAAGATGCAGCAACCTAAGACACAGAATGGCATTGGGAAGAAAGCTTTAGGCGAAATCGAAATTCTCCACACTGATACATTGATAAAAGAGGTAATCATTCAAGTTTTTTGATATGGGAATAAATCTTCACAGTTGTTAATCTTTATGTATATTTGTAACAGGTAGAAAAAGTTTTTGGGTCAGTTAACCCCAACCCAGCAGAGGTAGAGAAGGCGAAGAGAGTGCTGAGAGTAAGAACCATATACATGTGTTGTTGAATCTGTTCGTTTACTCCACAGTATCATGAAAAGAGATGCTGATTATATAGTTTTACTTGGGAATGATAGGATCATGAACTAGCTCTTATGGAGGCAATCGCAAAGCTTGAAGAAATATCAGACGGAGAAAGCGGTAATATTTGATGGGGCCCTTCTAAATCTCCTCAGGTTCACCACATCTTCCTTCTGCTCTTTGGATTCAATGTGTGTGTTGAATTGAAGTTATAATGTGGCTGTGATTTTTGGCTTAAACGCAGATGATGGAGCTGGAGCATTAGACTTGCTAAAAGGTGTTGTAGATGGTGGTGGCAAAATGTGAATTGATGAGGGAGATTTGGAAACTTGTATGGATGGCAAAATGTATTTTGTTTAGGAGGGGGATTTGATGACATTTGTGTACCACATAACTCCAAAAACTGGATTTGGATATTAGGGTCTTAAGCATTGTAAAATCCATAAGACTTGATATAAATGTAGAATGTTGCAGAGACCACGAGATGATGGGCAAAACTCAGCTCTCTAGAAAGATGAGATGTAGCGACTAAGAAGGATTACTAATGTAAACTATTAGAAACATTAATTACTAGATCAACCCTTTTTTCTCAAGTAGTAAAAGCCATTATTCGGAGATCTCAGTTCTTTTTTTTTTTTTTCCTCTTAGTTCTTAGAAGAAGAAAGAAATATTAACCATGTCAAAAGTATTGAAAACTTGTAGTATTCCTAATTTTTGATAGAAAGAAAGAAAGTTGGAATTGAAATTGTTAAAGCTCCTAAGATATATCAGTCACTCCATCACAATCAAAGGAGACGCAAAAGTGTATTACTAGACTCTAAGCAATGAGGCTCATGCCCTCAACTCTCAAGGGAACCCATCTTCTGGGAATCTAGATGCTCTAGGAAAAGAAACAGCTGAGACAGATGATCAATGGCGGAAACACACCATTTTGGATTTTGACTCTTTCTGTTGATTTGTAATTTGCTTATTTTAGAGCTGTAGAGACAAAATACAAATTGGACCGTAACTTTGATATACTAGAGATGTAGAGGATCTCAAACTAATTAGCGGTAAAGAATCAATACAAGCGTGGAACAATTTAAGATTGTTCTCATCAAGAAATATCTGAACACAGACACAAGGTGATTACAGTTTGCTCTATTTTGACTGTTTTTTTTCTTTTTCTTTTTTTTTTTTTGGTAAAGATTTTGGTGTTGTTTTACATTACAATGTCATAGACTCACAGTCCAAACTTCTTAGGCCTGAGGTAAGTGGTGCCCTTTTTCAAGCCAGGGCCTGAAATCTGTTGCTGCTGCTTTGCCCTTTTCTTTTTCTCTCTCTCTTTTCTTCTCACCTCTGACTCCGCCTGATCTCTTCTCAGTTTCTCCATCTCTTCCTCCATTGCTGTTTTCTCTTCCTTCTGCTTCTTTTTATGCTCCAACATCGATGTATCCGAGTCCTTGACCGAGAAGAACATAGGCCCTAACTCAGCCAGCCAATGAGGCTCAACCGATGTAGCACACTGCATGTACTCCTTAGTGGTCAATATCAGTTCATGGTACACCACATAGTCCGGTGTGTATCCCAGACCGTACAGTGCACTGCTCGGGTGTAAATGGCAAGGCATCCCGGTTCTACAGTTCACATACTCCCCAACACCTTTTAATCTAGCTGAGTTGTGGAAATACGCTGAACAGATGGCTTTTCTCACAATATCCCAATCCGGTCCACACGACTTTAGTGGTATTTTCAGTTGCTTGAGGATATCCAGAAGCTGGGATCTTACCTCTCTAGCTTTTCTCAAACCTTTCACTTGTAGGTAATGGTCATTGCACCAGTCTCCTCTATAGTCATGCTCTTTCCACTGCTGATATACATTTAGCAGTGTTAAATGATCCGATTCCGGCACAAAAAACTTCTCCCTTGCGGCATCGCTCTCTTCTGCTCTTTCTTTAGGTCTGAAGAACACTGAAGGTACTGAAAGCATTGACACAATTGTCAGAACCTCGTTTATGCAATCAAGCCGTTCACCCATTAACAGCATCTTTGCAAGAGGTGGATCCAATGGGAACTCCACCATCTTCCACCCGAGATCGGTTAATCCTCCAACATTGTTGAGAGCACCCAACACCCAAAGCTGGTACATAGAGTTAAGGATGTTCTCTTGCGGAGGTGGATCCATGAAATCAAAATCTAGCAAGTTGTCTATTTTCAGTGACTTCAACAACAACACAACGTTACCCAGATTCGTTCGCTGAATCTCTGGCACAGGACTTGGCAACATCTCATTCAAATAAGCACTCTCAGTATACAACCTGTAACATGTTCCTGGCCCTGTCCTTCCAGCTCTACCTGCACGCTGATCAGAGGCTGCACGACTTATGGGGAAAACTTGAAGGGCATCCATACCCATTCTAGGATTGAAAACCTTCATCTTTCCATACCCCGTGTCAATCACATAATATATTCCATCGACTGTCAATGATGTTTCAGCAATATTGGTGGCAACAATGCATTTACGAGCTCCATCTTCTGGTTTCTGGAATATCTTTGCTTGCAAGTCAGCGGGTAACTGAGAGTATATTGGGAGAATCAGTAGGTTCGTTATTTCTCTACTGGAAGATGATATGAGCTGCTCCATTCTCTCCTTTAGTGAAAAGCATGCTGCCTCAATCTCATCTTGCCCGGTCATAAAAATGAGAATGTCCCCAGGTGGGCTTGTTATGTGAATCGTCATTGCCTGTTTAACAGCAGCTTCGACATAGTCTTCACAAGGAGTTTTAGAGTAGAGAATATTGACAGGGAAAGTCCTTCCAGGAATGTTGAAGATAGGAACACTGCATTACCAAAGCAAAAACACCGTCATATAACAATTCCTTCTTAAGATTCCAAATTGGTCTATGTGAAGGATGATGGTAACCTACCTCCCAAAGAAATTGGAAAACTTTTGAGCATTAAGGGTTGCTGACGTGACTATCAACTTGAAATCACGACGCCGAGCCACAACTTTTTTCAGTATTCCAAAAAGGACGTCTGTGTTGAGTGACCTTTCATGCGCTTCATCCATCACCACCACACTATACAGAGTCCACAAAAGGAGTTAGTGACGATATTTATCTAGTTCAAAGCATGATCTATCAGAGGTAAGGTTAAAGCATACATACCGATACTTATCCAGGTCAGAATCTTTGAGGGTCTCTCTCAGTAGCACTCCATCGGTCATGTACTGTAATTTCAAAGGGAAACATGAAGTTTCAGAAGAAATATCTATGTTTTAATGAAGTGCAGATGCTATAAGCATGATAAGCCAAGCTTTATGAGGCCAACTAAACAAGAAACATCACAAATATGCAAAAATCAGTTCATTACTTGAGAACACATTACCTTGATAACAGTGTTTGGACCAGTTACATCTTCAAAACGAATTGCATAGCCAATTTTATCGCCCAACTCTGTTTCCATCTCTTCACTAACTCTCTTTGCAACACTCATGGCTGCTACACGCCTTGGTTGGGTGCAACCGACTATACCATTTATAGTGTACCCATCCTCATGAAGATACTAACAAAAAGAAACAGAATATAAGTTCAATGTTTTAATTGTTTCAGAACTACGTTATTAGTACATGAATTCCCTGAAAAGCCACAGTCAGGGATCAACCTGTGTAAGTTGAGTGGTCTTTCCCGAACCAGTTTCGCCAACCACCACTATCACCTGGTTTTCTCTTATTACCTAGAGAATACATTAAAAGCAGATGATTAACGCAAGAATGAAATTAAAATAAAAACAGCGTAACCCCCTGAGGTTTTCCTAATAATAATGCATATTATAATCCAACTATCAGGGCCATCAAAACGAAAGGCCACCAACCTGCAATAGTTCATCTCTAACAGAAAATATGGGAAGATATTGCCGTTGCTCTGCCATGGTCTTTGACATGGCAAATTCACTCACAGCTTCTCCCTTCTTCATATGTTGTGCAAATTTAGCCTCGCCTTTAAAATCTACTTCACCGTCGTCACCAACTACAGCAGTATCGGCATCAATCTGCAAAGATGATCACAAAGTCACAATATGTCCAACAACCACAATATCAATAAAGAACCAACAACCAATTAGGGCATTACCTGCTCGGCTGATTTTTCAACACCAAGGATATTACCAAGATTAGAACCTGCAAGCTCCCAGAATCGCTGTCGTGACTTATTCGCACTTTGTTTCTCCCGAATTTCTTTGACAAGACCTGATCCTTTTCGTGAAATTATAGCCATATCTGATGTGGGATCCTTTACAGGCATCACTGGCTCCGCTTGCTTTGTGAAAACGACTCTTCCGTCAAGGAAAGGAGGCTTCGTATCTGCAATTTCCCAAAAAAATAGAATATTACCTGCTATGTTACAAATATTAAACTCATCATGGTTAACTTTGAGCAATTGTAGTAGTCTATATACCATGTACAAGAAGAATTGCTTTTCGTTCTTCTTCGCTATCAAACTCAGTCTGCACTTCTGTGCCTCTAACAGCTCCAGATCTGAGAAGCTGGCGGTCTTCCCATTGAGCATTATCCGCATTAAGCTGAGAATATTTTTTACTCTGAGCGAGTGACATTTTGCTACCGTCCCTTCTAACCTGCATTACAAATGTTATAAAGCAGTCAATAAGTATACTATATTTTTAAGCAGAAAGTCAGAATGCCAGGAAAAAGAAGGATTGGTGCATTAAACAAGGAGTATTATGCGATATTGCAATTCATCAAACCTATAATTAGCATAAGTATACTTAGTCAAGAGTATTAAAAGGAGATAAGAGATTAATGGTTCAGTCAGAATGAAATTAAATTAGATCATTTACACAAAAAGGACAAGGAAAAGCCTAGTCAGTGATAAGAGATCAGACATAAGCAGTGTCACATAAAAACTTATAAAGAAAGAGTGCGTAATTGGTATAGACAAATACCAGTCTCTTTGCCAGCTCAGCTTCCTTCTTTTGTAGAGAAGCATCATCTCCAAGAAAAAAGGATGCACTGTCCGCATCAAACAGTGAGTTCCCTTCGTCTGTATCATACCTGCGAAATGACAATCACCAACAAGTTTATACAGGCTTTACAAAATCTAGTGGTTCGACAATTAACGTGAAGAGTGAGACTATGCTCTCAGTTCATAAAACATTATTGATTCACCAATCTTTAATTTCCTGCCTCTAAAGGAAAGTAAAACTTACCATGCAAGATCTGCGTGATATTCCATTTCCGAACGCATTGCTTCTGTGATCTCATGTTTAAATTCTTCAGCTCCTTGCGATCTATCCTCATCTGAATGCCCCTATATAAGGCATAACAACATGTGGCACAAGTACTATTAAAACCAAAAAAAATTCTTAATGCAAGAGAACCATAATCCTCATCAACATTCTTCAAGCAAGCCCGACATGGATTTTAAAAACATGGGAAACCAAAAGGAAATTCAGTTCTATCTAATAATGACCATGGCCATGGGTGGACAATGCCAAGTAAGAAAAAAGCATACCTCATTTGTCAGATCACCTTCCCTAGAGTATGCCAGTTGATTGGATCTTCCACCATACCTAGAACTTGAGGATCTGATAGAAGATCCAGAAGCCCGAATTGGAACAGGAGAAGGTGCACCAATATCCCATGGAGAAGCAGAAGACACTGCAGGTGAAGAAGGACATGGTAATAAATCTTGTTGTTAATCTTTGCCCGTGGTTGCTAATAGAACCAAATTACAAATATTAAAATTCAAACACAACATACTAGTTGAACGTGGTGTATCCAGCCACGGGGAGGCCAAACGAGCATCAGGTGAAGCTGCAGCTAACATGGGTGATGGAGAAGGCTGATGTCGCTTGCTGTAACTAGAGTCTCTATCTCCGTGAGGACTATCTTCCCATTCCCATTTTCCATCATCCCAGTCTGACCTACCTACACTCCATTAAAAAGGCCCAATAAGTGTTGTGTTTGAAACTAGACAAAATTGTATAGAGAAAAATGTAGTGACATTTATGTCAATAAGCTCATAAATTGATAGCTTTATGAGCTTCTACAATCTTTTGCATACCTGGAGTCCTCCTATCACTATCGTATCTTCCACGCTTTTCTCCATGATAGTCTCGGTTAGATTGGCGATAAGACTCCCTCCCTCGGTAGTGATCCATCTCACCATAAGTGTTTCTCTGTCTTGACCGCGGAGTTTCACTTCTGTCACGCCTATGTTCTTCTCGATGCCTATTGCTATCACCTCTTTCATATCTAGATGTGCTAGATAAACTCCTTGGAGTCATGGAAATCTGCATTCCAACAGGTGAAAAATATGTCAGACGACTAAAACTCAAGTTGCAGGTACTTTAAAAAATCAGTTAAGTAAGTAGAAAAGATAGATAACCGGGGCAAAATAATGATTTCATTATTAGGATGGAATTGACTTACATCTGAAGTTCCAGCATTCTCTGTAGTCACGATACTTTCTGCAATACAAAAAATTAAATAAATCATAAATGTCATAAGTCATAAGCACAAGAGTTCAGAAAAACGAATGAAGGTGGTATTCCAACATCGTACTTATGCTCACAAAGAAGGATCAAAATCTAGAGCTGAAAACTACATATTCATGAGAAAAAAAAAATACCTTGTGCAGTTTCAGATCTTGAAGACTTGTCTCTATATCGCCTGCTGGAATGGTCAGGTCGAGTGTTTTCTGTTCGATAATCTAATCCTGAAACATCAGATTTATCTTCTTCATCCAAAGATGATGTAACAGATATTGCTGACTTCTTCGGGACCTTAAACTCGCCCTCAGTCTTGGCATTCTCCCGTTTCTCAATTGCTCTTACATCCAAACCTACAAATGTATATCCCATGGGTTCCAAAACAATGAATCAAAATGCATTCAACAATTGGGTTGCAAAAGTTCACAAATCTGAACTCATACCTAAACGGGACTTTCTCTCAGGAGCTGTAAAAGTCAATTTATCCTTCACAGGGACACCACCATTGGTTTCCTTGTCGGCTTCTAATGTGTCCGTAGTTTTGAATGGATCAACCTATATATATCAGAAACAATACAATTATTTGCTTGTACACATAATCAAGTTCCTCAAGCGCAAAACAACCTAAAAATCCGAACTTTGCAAAATCAGCAAATCGAATTACTTCTCGGAACTTACCCCCATTACTCAGTGGATGATTTCAGCTCAAAACCTTGATATTCACAACACAAAACCGAATCTTCAATCCGGAAATCGAACACAGTTTCGTCCTCCGTTCCTCAGCGTCGAGGCAACGACTATGGTGAGGATAAATTACTTCCCCTAGTTTCTTAGGGCTTTGGTTCCTTCAACTCCTCCGAGTGATGATTCCAGAAGTTTTTTTCCGAAATTTCCAATTTTGAGAACGTGTAACACCTTCTTAGGATCAACCTTTGATATCTCCCCAGAGTCGGTTGTTTCAGAAAAGAGAGAGAGATATCTGGAAGCTGAGACGACCGGAACAAAGGATCACCGCCGGTTAGGTTACACACGCTTAACGCGATTCATTACGCGCGTGTGATTATTATTAAGTTTTTAAATCATAAAAAAAGTTTTTACATGTGGGCCGATTTATTTTACTCATGGGCCTTTTACCATAAACCCATTTTTATGTTTTCTTACGCCGACGTAGGCTTTTTTCTTTCTTAGGCTCAACATTACTTTATTGATAAAGGAAGAGTATGACCGGCCTCTTATGTATGAGGCTGCTACTTATCGACAGCAACATGACCTGAGCGAAAGTGAAAGTGATGCTCTCGGAGTTGTTGTTCGGGACTAAGACTGGAATATCTTGACAAATAACATCGGGCCATGCTTGCAGTTGCATCAAAGCTTGAATAACATCTTTGGTATCCTGACTCATAAATTACATGTTTAAAGCCCTTGTTGAACTGTCCATCGAAGAGCCTATATTTCAGAACAAAACTTACATCGAATTGAACACTTAAAAATAAATATAATCTTGGAATAAGATCTAACGAAAACCAATAACATAAATCCATCAGAGCTTACAACAAGATAGGTTGGTTATCATTTGAAGTTTTTTGTTTAATAAAAAAATGAAAGCTTAATTAGCTAAAACAATTTAAACACTGCGTCAAATCCTCTAATCTTGTTATTATCATAAAAATCTTGTTAAACAAACGGTAAAAACAACGTCAAACAAAACGGTAAAAATATTGAAAAAAGTAATGACGAGTCATATGAGGTCAAAGAAGCCATTCAAGTTTTAAAAAACCGCTAACACTTTTTTTATTGGAATCTTCGACTTTTTTGAAATTCCAATTCCTCTTACAAAAATACCCTTTCTTTTCAGAACTATTACGTTATTTGTCTCGATGAATAAATTGGAGGGACCTTTTTTGTTTACTCCAAGACAAAACCGACATTGTCACAGTATAAACTTGGTGGTGTTACTGTAATTAAATGGAAGATAGAGCCTTTTTATGGACACGAAATTCGAAAGTGTACTTTTTTAAAACTTCTTTTTATTTTTTCCATTAAAGCGGTACTAAAAAAAGGAAGATAAATACAAAAAAACATTCATTCAGACTCATCTCTCTCTCTCACTTTGCGTACTTAGCAGCTAAGTAGCTTAAAAGTTGTGGCTCCGCCATTGTTAGGGTTTCTGGATCTCCATCTCTCTGTATGTTCTTCTCAATGTCGCATCTCTGTTCACTGTTGATTTCAATCTTCTTTTTCTAACGAGTTTTGTTTGTTTCAAGGAGGCTGAGGAAACTTTAAAAAAACGATTAACCTGGAGGAGGTTTTAGGGTAGAAGGAATGTCTGCTACGAGAGGAGGTCCTGAACAAGGACCGTCTCAGCCTCAGCAGCGGCGGATCGTACGAACTCAGACTGCTGGTAATCTAGGAGAGTCTTTCGATAGTGAAGTTGTTCCTTCATCGCTTGTTGAGATTGCTCCCATTCTTCGTGTTGCTAATGAGGTTGAATCTAGTAACCCTAGGGTTGCTTATCTCTGTAAGTTCTTCTGAAAACTCATTTCACACTCTTTTTTTTTTAATTTGGCTATGTAATTTGTTGTTTATCTGGTTTTTGGTTCTGCTCTCTCTCTCTCCCTTAGGTCGGTTTTATGCATTTGAGAAAGCTCATAGATTGGATCCTACCTCCAGTGGAAGAGGTGTTCGGCAGTTTAAGACTGCACTTCTACAGCGTCTTGAAAGAGTGAGCATTCTTAATACTCTGCTTGATTCTTGCATGTGGCAGATTTGGATAGCTACTGATATTTGTAGGCACAAATCCTGGTTTTAGTAACAAAATGTGGTCTACCGTCTCTTTTATTTTTTGTAGGAACATGATCCAACACTGATGGGCAGGGTTAAGAAAAGTGATGCCCGTGAAATGCAAAGCTTTTATCAACATTACTATAAGAAGTATATTCAAGCTTTGCACAATGCTGCAGATAAGGCTGACCGGTTTGTCTAACTTGCTTAAATTGTCTTTTTAAGATGTCAATTAGTGTTTGAGAGCACCAATTTCCCTTACTGATACTTTAAAGTGCTATTCATTTCCAGTGCCCAGCTGACAAAGGCATACCAAACTGCCAATGTTTTGTTTGAGGTGTTGAAGGCTGTTAATCTGACACAGTCGATTGAGGTTGACCGGGAGGTAAGGCATTGTGACCTTTTAGTCCTGTCTCTCTCTTCTTTTTTTTTTAATCTCTTGTGCAACTTTACAATGAAGTTGAATGTTTCCAGATTCTGGAAGCTCAAGATAAGGTTGCAGAAAAGACACAGTTGTATGTCCCCTATAATATCCTACCTCTCGATCCTGATAGTGCAAATCAAGCGATTATGAGATATCCTGAGGTTAGTCCTCTTCTTGTTTCGCTGTGGGCATTGTTATTATTTGTAATATGTTATCAGCGGGTAAAGTAATCCTTACTGCAGATCCAAGCTGCTGTTCTTGCTCTCCGCAATACTAGAGGTCTTCCTTGGCCAGAAGGTCACAAGAAAAAGAAAGATGAGGACATGCTTGATTGGCTTCAAGAAATGTTTGGATTTCAGGTAATTTTTTCTAATTCGGTGATGCTTGCCAATTTTCAGTAATCTATAACTTCCTGAATGGTTTGGCGGAAAGACAATGCAGCTAATCTTAGGAGCACTCGATCTTATTACTTACTAACATGCATTTTTTCTTGTGTATGCTATGGTTCTGCAGAAAGACAATGTGGCTAATCAAAGAGAGCATCTGATCTTATTACTTGCTAATGTGCATATAAGACAATTTCCTAAGCCTGATCAGCAGCCAAAGGTTTGTACCTTAATTTTACCAATGTTGAAAGACCACTTTTATATAGGTTTGGTGTGTCCATGCATGTCTACAATTTTATCCTTTAGTTGGTCTTTTTCACAGTTTTTTTTTGTCATAATTCATTTTCCTTTTTCCAACCGAGGAGATTTCTGTGCAGTATGTTTTTTTCCATGGAATATATATGTAACTGCATACTACTATGAGCATAATATTTAATAAATGTACTTTCAGTTTATCCTTTCGTTTGTTCTCATTATGACGATCAATTGTGCTCTCACAGTTAGATGATCAAGCATTGACAGAAGTGATGAAGAAGCTTTTCAAGAACTATAAGAAATGGTGCAAATACCTTGGTCGAAAGAGTAGTCTTTGGTAAGGGAATTGTAGACACCTATACTCGATTCTGTGTAGTTTCTGCAGGAGTAGCTAAGAATGTGAACATAAAAAGAAATTTCAGGAACTGCTCGTAGAGGGTTTCTGTATATTCTTCATGAACAGGAATTGAATTTCTTGTTCTTGCTAAATGTTTATGCAAACTCTGGTGTCGAGAATCTGTTTCAATGTATGATCTTCTTGTAGGTTGCCAACTATACAGCAAGAAATGCAACAGCGCAAACTATTGTATATGGCCCTGTATCTTCTAATTTGGGGTGAAGCAGCGAACTTGAGATTCATGCCTGAGTGTCTCTGCTACATTTATCATCATGTATGTTTCAGTTTGCAAAGTCTTCCGTAGTTTGTGCGTGATTCTTGTTTTTTATGCTTGTCCGCCAATGATAATATTATGCTTTACTTTCACTCTTTATCTTTGAAAGTTACATCTTTTGTTGTTTATATTTCTGCTAAGGAGCTATAACTTGCAAGCACAATAATAAATTGTCATCGAGGCTTGTTTTGAGACGAAACATGTGTATATGTGCTCCGGTTGACGTATTTCTGATGAGAAAATGTCAATTGATATTATTTTCCTTAGAGATTAGAATTCTAGTACCTAAAAGTGATGGGAAACATGCTTTCTTTTGATAAAACACAGATTTTTTGCTAGTATGCGTTCCTAGATGTGATATTCTTATATTTCCTACTCTATTTCATGCTTTTGCAGATGGCATTTGAACTCTATGGTATGCTGGCTGGGAATGTTAGTCCTATGACTGGGGAAAATGTGAAGCCAGCTTATGGAGGCGAGGAAGATGCATTCTTGAGGAAAGTTGTGACTCCTATTTATGAAGTGATTCAGATGGTATGGCTTAAATTTCGAGTTTTACTTTCTGCTTTCAGCATTTTTTTGCTTGTTAATATTCTTACTCACTAATTTTACCATTCACAGGAGGCGCAAAGAAGCAAAAAAGGGAAGTCTAAGCACTCTCAGTGGAGGAACTACGATGATTTGAATGAATACTTTTGGTGATATATCTATCTACCTGCTTTCACACAATCGTAATGGTCTTCATAAGTGGTTTCTACGATTAATTAAATATGGTTTTCTTCATTGCAGGTCAGTTGATTGTTTTCGATTAGGTTGGCCAATGCGAGCTGATGCTGATTTCTTTTGTCTGCCTGTTGCTGTACCCAATACAGAAAAGGACGGGGTACACAATAACTACACATCTTTTCTGTTCTTGTCTACATATTTTTTTTTCTTTCGGGAATCTGCTACACTGATCTAGTTTCCAGGTGGTGCGGTTTTTTTATACTAGGAACTTTAATCTCTTGCTACTGATTTTTTTCTATCAGATAATGACCACCACTTAATGCCATCTTTTTTTTTCTTGTTTTTTGTTATCATATATCACAGGATAACAGCAAGCCTACTGTCGCCAGGGATAGATGGGTTGGAAAAGTTAATTTTGTTGAGATTCGTTCCTTCTGGCATGTCTTCAGAAGTTTCGATCGAATGTGGAGCTTCTATATTCTGTGCCTTCAGGTATTACTATCTTCTAATTGTCACTGCCCCTCTCTGGAGCTGATGTATTTCTAATTTAAGAAATGCATATTCTCACAAAATATGACTTCGATGATGAATTTTGGAAGGCCATGATTATTATGGCCTGGGATGGTGGACAACCAAGTTCAGTCTTTGGAGCTGATGTATTCAAGAAAGTTCTGAGCGTGTTTATCACAGCTGCAATAATGAAGCTTGGACAAGGTTGGTTAATTTCATTGTTTAATACTTTCATAAGTTTACTTGAGTGACGAAAGCTCATCTACTAGAACTATTTCTGCAGCTGTTCTTGACGTGATCCTTAATTTCAAAGCTCATCAAAGCATGACACTACATGTTAAACTAAGATACATTCTGAAAGTGTTATCTGCTGCTGCCTGGGTTATTATTCTGCCTGTTACTTACGCCTACAGCTGGAAAGATCCTCCAGCATTTGCCAGAACTATCAAGAGTTGGTTTGGGAATGCCATGCACTCACCTTCACTATTTATAATAGCTGTTGTTTTCTATTTGTCGCCTAACATGCTCGCGGGTGTAATGTTTCTTTTCCCTCTGCTACGACGGTTTCTTGAGAGGTCCAACTACAGAATTGTGATGCTAATGATGTGGTGGTCTCAGGTTTTCATCTATTCACTCAGTTTGTGTTCTTGCATAAGAAACTAATGAAAAACAGCTGATGTGTTTTTTGCTGATGTGACCATAATTAACCATATTTTTTACACCTTGCAGCCCAGACTCTATGTTGGTAGAGGAATGCACGAGAGCGCATTTTCCCTCTTCAAGTAGGGGTTCTGTTTGTGACATATACATCATTGGATTTTAGTTACTAGTGCAAGCCTGAGTCCTCGGTTCACTCATGTCTCTCTACCTTTTTCTTGCGTAGATATACCATGTTTTGGGTGTTGCTTATTGCAACAAAGCTGGCATTCAGTTACTACATTGAGGTATGTGTTTCTTGTATCTAGTTCTGGTAATTATTAACTACATGCTGTGAGAAGAGTAAGATTAGCGATGTGACATGGAAACAATAATTATGGAATTGGATCGACTGATTGTACCATGATTGCCACAATTGGAGTCTGATAAATTGACATTGCTCACAGATCAAGCCTTTAGTTGCCCCAACACAAGCCATTATGAAGGCCCGTGTGACAAATTTTCAGTGGCATGAGTTCTTTCCTCGTGGTAATGCACTTTCACATACACTACATGATTGCTGGAATGAAATTTATTATTTGTTCTCACACCATCTCTACTTGATTTGTGCAGCCAAAAACAATATTGGTGTCGTTATCGCCCTCTGGGCCCCCATTATTCTGGTAAGCATGGTCAAGTCGAACATGTCTCCACGTCTTCCCCTGCTTTTTGCTGTTGCTAATTTGATCTCGGGTCCATCTTGCTGCAGGTATATTTTATGGATAGTCAGATTTGGTATGCTATATTTTCCACATTATTTGGAGGTATTTATGGTGCATTCCGCCGCCTTGGAGAGGTATGCTGTTTTAAGATAATCTGATTGAAGCTGAGTTATTTGTTGAACTTGAGGTTTCCCTTGTAATTGTTATTGATGATCTCGAAATCCTTGCGTTTTTCACTTGTTACAGATTCGTACACTGGGAATGCTTAGATCACGGTTTGAATCACTGCCTGGAGCTTTTAATGACCGCTTAATTCCAGATGGAAAGAACCAGCAAAAGAAGAAGGGAATAAGGGCAACTTTATCTCATAACTTTACGGAGGATAAGGTTTGTTGAACGAGTGAACTGCTATAATGTACGATTCTTCTCATTGATTGCTTGTACTGAAAATTTACTTCAGGTACCTGTGAACAAAGAGAAAGAGGCTGCAAGATTTGCACAGTTGTGGAACACAATAATCAGTAGTTTTAGAGAGGAAGATCTTATAAGTGATAGGTAAGTTTTGTTAATTTTGTATGCCACATCTAGCTGAAAGAAACTATCTGGAACTCAAAATTTTGAGTTATCGTTTTACATTTGGACTATTCACAGGGAGATGGATCTGTTGCTTGTTCCATATTGGGCTGACCGTGATTTGGATCTCATACAGTGGCCTCCCTTCTTATTGGCTAGCAAGGTTTGCTCTCACAGAAACACATTAGAATTTTATCTTTAGGATTCTCTGATTTTTTCTATATTTGGCTGTAGATTCCAATAGCATTAGACATGGCAAAAGACAGTAATGGGAAAGACAGAGAGCTCAAGAAGAGGATTGAGAGTGACACTTACATGAAATGTGCTGTCCGTGAATGCTATGCTTCATTCAAGAATATCATAAAATTTGTGGTTCAGGGAAACCGTGAAAAAGAGTAAGTTGGGTTAAGTTTTTGGAACCATAGTGTTTGAGTACTTGCTTTTGTTTCTTACATATCTACTTCTGATAATTGCAAGTTTGCAATGTACCACACTATAATATGGCCAACTTATATCTTGGTGTCGCAGGGTGATAGAGATCATATTTGCCGAGGTGGACAAACATATAGATACAGGGGATTTGATTCAAGAATACAAGATGAGTGCTCTTCCTAGCCTCTATGATCACTTTGTCAAGTTGATCAAATATTTGGTAAATGTTCTTCCTGTGGTTCTGTTTCTTTTGTAGTTTTAGTTTCTAAAAATTTATTTTTCATTTGATCCAATATCTTCGTTTTCTTATCCCATGTAGCTAGACAATAAGGAGGAAGATAGAGATCACGTTGTAATTCTCTTCCAAGACATGCTGGAAGTTGTAACAAGAGACATTATGATGGAGGATTACAATATATCAAGGTTGGCAACTTTCTACCGCAGTGTCTTGCCATATGAACATCAAAATCTCATATATCTAGTTGTCTCTGTAGCTTGGTAGATTCGAGTCATGGTGGCACTTGGCATGGGGGAATGATCCCTCTCGAACAACAATATCAGCTGTTTGCATCCTCAGGTGCCATTAGATTTCCTATTGAACCAGTAACAGAAGCTTGGAAAGAGAAGGTTATATTGGGTTATATTTAAGTTCTATTCGTGCAGTCTTCATATGATTTGTTCTCAAAATTTTAATGCATGTATGTGTAGATCAAACGGATATATCTTTTGTTGACTACTAAAGAGTCTGCTATGGATGTCCCCTCTAACTTGGAAGCTAGAAGGCGAATCTCTTTCTTCTCAAATTCGTTGTTCATGGACATGCCTATGGCACCTAAAGTTCGCAACATGCTATCGTTTTCGTAAGCCTTTTCTGGTCACTTTAATTAGAGTCCATCACTTCGGAAATTTATATACTCACATATTGTTGGAAGATGATTGGTTCTTCTCCTAAAGTTCCAGTTGATAATTTCCTCAAGTTTGTCTTTTATGATGACAAAACTAAGATTTAGAACTGTTGTATCATGATATCAATTGCTACTTGTTTATAACTATATTGAAGTATGGTTGCATTGTAGTTTTTTGTAACTGAACTGGCTAGGTTAGTTTGTTATTTATATTGTTCTGCTTTTATTGAAGTTTTTCGTTACTAAACTGGTTGGGGTTTTCTCTTTGCTATTATTATTGTAGTGTTTTGACTCCATATTACACTGAAGAGGTCCTC